>CM071596.1:27342500-37342500 GCA_036435485.1 Saposhnikovia divaricata | reverse complement strand
ATTAAAATTTCCACAACTCATAAAAAAATTTATAATTATAATTTCATAATTATAAACCCTAATAATTTGAATTAATTCATAGTTTTAATAAAAATTCGGATAATAATTCGAATCATAATAAGAAATTGGGCAATTCAAACTAATTCAACCTAATTGAAGATGAGAAACCCTAATTTCAACTCAATTATGGGTAAAAGCCCTAATTTCACACTAATTCAAACCAAAAATGGGTAAAATTCGAACTATAAACCTTAATAATACATGATTTTAACTAAAATGAAGGAAATAAACACCACCCACAGTTAAAAATGAATCAAACCATGTACATATAATCGTGAGTAGCAATGTATATAGTAGTGTGTGTGTGTGTGTGTGTGTATAATTATGTGTGTGTGTGTGTGTGTATAAGAATCAATTAGAAGATACCTAGAGGAGGAAGATCGCCTGAGATAGTTGCCTCTATGTGTTAATCGCCCAGAATCGGCTGGAAATCGCCCGGAGTCTGCTGGAAATCGCCTGAGATAGTTTAATTAGGGTTTAGTTCGGGTCGCGGTAACCGCAATGGGTGATTGTATACTTTTGACTTCCGCATTATATCATTGCGGCAGAATTAAGGGTAAAAAAGTAATTTCATATTTTTATACATCCGCAAGGTTTCATTACGGCAGAAATAAGGGTAAAAAAGTAATTTCAGATTTTCGTTCTTCCGCTATGTATCATTGCTGCAGCAATTTGGAGGGTGAAAACGTAATTTCATATTTTTACCTGTTTCTATATTTCAAATTAAGAGTTTTTATTAATTTATTATTTTTTATTACTTTTATCAAATATAAAACTATAATAATTTATTTAAAATTTTATGTAATAATTCAAATTTTATAAACATTTTATATTTTATAATGTATTAATTTACCATTTTTTATTAATTTTAATAAATAATAAAAATAAAAGTATAATAATGTAAAATCATATGTAATAGTGTTTTGTTTTAAAGAAAATTACCAATATGTTTATTTGGTGTAGTGGTTAAGTCGTCCTTACCAATGTGTGAAGGACCTGAAATAAAATAAAGTATTTTTTTAAGTTAAAAACACTGCCGCAATGAAGGCAGGTGACTTTTTTTCGGTGGCTATGGAAGGGCACCCTATATATATATATATATATAGTTTACCTTTGCTTTCTCGTCTGCAAAATTTATGTTCACTTCAAATTTAGAGAATCAAGTGGGATTACATGACATAGTAGATTTGCAGGAAACATAAAGGTGTTTTGTCGAACAAGGCCACTTTTGGATGATGAAGGTCCATCAGTCGTTGAATTTCCTGATGATTATACAATTCGTGTCAGTACTGATGATGTTAATGTATCCAACCCAAAGAGAGATTATGAATTTGACAGAGTTTACCGACCTCATGTTAGCCAAGGTGGCTAAATTATGTTGGCTTATTTCTTTGATATACAGTACTCCAATTCTGATGGCTTTCTTTGCTGCTCTGCCGAAACTTTGTTGCTTTCACTTGGTATTACTAAGAACACGATGTTCCTATTTGTGTGCAGCGGAAATTTTCAGTGATGTTCAACCAATGTTGCAGTCAGCTTTGGCCGGATATAACGTTTCTATTTTTTGTTATGGACAAAGTCATTCAGGAAAGACCCACACTATGGTTTGTGACTTCTCTGTTCTCCTACCCATAAGATGCTTACATGCATGCATATACGTGTGTGCGCGTATTGTATATGTTCATTTAAATTGCTGAAAAAGTAATTTTTTTTGTCCATATCTGATCCTGCTTGTTTCTTCCACTGGAACTTTCAGTTTAGCAATATCAATGTTGTTGCTAGTGGATGACCTCAAATTTGTTTTAGTGCATAGTAACAGAAAGACTAACTACCAGCTGCTAATATAACATATTTCATTTGCAACCCGAGGCATGAAAGAAATGCGCTATTATCATGTAACACCTGGCAGGGCTGCATTACATATATATAGACACATCACTTAATAGCCTAGTTGGAAATGCTCATCTTCTTGTTGAATTACTACAGACCTTCCGATTCATCAGCACCATAATTAATCAAGCCTCCTCCAAGTTCATGACAGCCTCTTCGAAACTCATCAGAGCTCATGCTTCTTGAACAATTCAATGCTTCTTCTTTCATACATCTCCATGAAACCTTTGCAAGAACCATTGGAAATATTCAGTTTACACCTCATTCCTCCCATCCGTGAATCTTTTGTAGTAAAAACTTCAAGAGTATACGTAAGATTGGTCATTGACTTTTATCATGAATAGATGTGGATCTGCCGGTGAAACAGTTCACCAATTTACAGATCGATCTGCATTGATTGTGTCATGTGTGACATGTCAGAGAGGGTAGACACATTCAGAAACTAGAGCTTGTGTATAAAAATTAACTTGAGCTGTCTGGAGGCTAACGCGTGTAATTTTGGTGTACAAATTTCGCATTGATTTGCTTCAATAAGCCATGGTTCCTAGATTTGCCATTATAGCTAAAACTGCTTTTAGGCTTTTTTTTTTTGTAATAGTTGAATTCACCTCTGTTACCTTGTTAATAAAAATTTCTTTATTTAAACGTTGGTGAAGTATTTATTCAAATGGTGAAAGAGCTAAATGTCTATATTCACTTGTTTGAGACTCTAAAAAATATTGCTCGCTCCTTATAATGTAGTTTTACTACCTGCAGTAAGGATGCAGCTCCTTATAATGTAGATGCTTTGAGGAGCTGTTTGATGTATCCAACTCAGATACAGCTTCTGCTTCTCGATTTGACTTCTGTCTTAGTGTTTTTGAGCTCTACAATGATCAGGTTTTGTAACATCTCTTGTGTTGCCTGTGATTATTATACCTGCTATTCATAAACAAGATTTTAGTAACTTGTTTTTCTTTATAATATGACGATACAAGTTAAAAAATATATTGAATAATTATCTATTAACTTTCTGGTTAAAATATTGCATGTATTTGTAGATTAAAGAATTGCTTTCAGTATCTGGAGACAGTAAGTCAAAAGTTCTGCTGGGGACCTTGGGGACCGAAGATTCCTTGTTAAATCTTTTACAGGAAAAGGTTGACAGTCCAGCGGACTGCTCCAAAGTTCTAACTGTGGCCTTAAAGAATCGGGGAGCTGACGTATTGAAGTTCAGTGTTTCTCATCTGTAAGACCTCCATTTCCATTAAAGTATTCTACTTTCTTTGCGGTAGTACTCATAGTTGTTGTAGATTTTGATAATTTTCTAGTCCCTATCCTACCATCAAAATTTTCAAAGCACAATGAAGAAGGTTTCCCTATTTACGAAAAGGAAGTTCAATAAAACCATCTAATACATAATTTATAGAAAATTTGTTTATAGGAGGTTCTTATTGCACCACAGATTTGCTTTTGGATTGTATTTACTAGTATTTTACACACACATATATATATATAAAAGAGTGTTCTGTATGGAGCAAAGGCATATATATATATATATATATATATATATATATATATATATATATAGGGGCTACTCCAATACAAACCTCCTTAAAATACAAACCTACAAACCAAGCATAATCTAATATTTCAAGCTAATTTAATGACCAAACTAGGGGTACCCCAATACAAAAAATGCTTAAAATAATTGGCTCTATCCAACAAAAAAAAATAAAAAAAAAATTCACTATTCACGTGATGACGTGGCAGTGGATTTCACTGGTTAACGGTGCTTCGCACCTTCTTGTACGGCGCTTCGCGCCTTTATCATTCTAAAGTTGTAAGGAATGACAATCAATGGTAAAGGCAATAGACGATTGACGGGTGTGTCGAGAGCCTTCGGCCCTCATGACTACCTAACTCATCCGTTTACTGTCTTAAATGCTTCGCATTTCCACGGCAAGTTTTTTTTTTTTTTTTTTATGGATAGAGCCAATTATTTTAAGCATTTTTTGTGAAGGTACCCTTGGCGGGAACCTTAGAATAAATGAAATATAATTAATTTAGTGTTGGTTTGTAGGTTTGTATTTTAAAAGTGGTTTGTATTTGAGCACTTGCCTATATATATATATATATATATATATATATATATATATATATGCTTTTGCTCAAATACAAACCAATCCTTAAATACAAACTACAAACTACAAACTAACACTAGATTAATTATATTTCATTTATTCTAAAGTTTCCGCCAAGGGTACCTTCACAAAAAATGCTTAAAATAATTGGCTCTATCCACCAAAAAAAAAAAACTTATCGTGGAAATGCGAAGCATTTAAGACAGTAAACGGATGAGTTAGGTAGTCATGAGGGCCGCAGGCCCTCGACACACCCGTCAATCGTCTATTGCCTTTACCATTGATTGCCATTCCTTACAACTTTAGAATGATAAAGGCGCGAAGCGCCGTACAAGAATGTGCGAAGCACCGTTAACCAGTGAAATCCACTGCCACGTCATCACGTGAACAGTGATTTTTTTTTTTTTTTGCTGAATGGAGCAAATTATTTTAAACACTTTTTGTATTGGGGTACCCCTAGTTTAATCATTAGATTAGCATGAAATATTGAATTAGTGTTTAGTTTGTAGTTTGTAGTTAATTTTAGTTTGTACTAGAGTAGGACCATATATATATATATATATATATATATATATATATATATATATATATTGTATTCAGACATTTTTTTAGTTATACAAGCAGCATCCACAGACATGATCTTTCTTGCAGTAGATAGTTGCACCAACTAAAAGTTTAAAAGGCATCCGTAGCACTTTGTTGGAAACGCATCAGCAATCCCTCTTTCCCTGATACCTACATTATCCGTTCTGTAGAGTAGATGGAATGCAATATGCTGATACAATCATATATGATTTAGAGGAGATTCTTACCTCGAGTTTTGGGAGATGGAAGAGTGATACATTTACTTGGGATGAACGCTATTTGCTGTCACGTAGCTAAAAAAATCAAATTATAAATCTACATACATACATGCATCCTTGTACTATTACAACCCAACTATAACACGTACAGTATTTATAGTCTATTAAATCAAAATTAAATTAACAATTGAAACTTAAATCATAAATTCATGTAAACACTTAAAATCAAACTTGTACTCGAGTTTTGGCGTGGAGTGCTAGTGTTAGCTAAAGAAAAAAGCTTACCCTAACCTCTGGTTCAAATCGTTGAACCCAACTTCTCAAATCTTTGAAGTTCTGAAGGAAAGGGTTATTTCCTTATTTCTTAGAACTTCACATTTGAACCTCCTATCGAAGTTCTTGACACCTCCGTTTCGGAGCTAAAAAGCAAGAGCAAGAACACAGTGAATACAATTTTAACTTAACATCTATAACCCAATTCATTCACCCTCATTTGATAGTACTTATGAACGTTGTGAAGTGAAATATAATGAAAGAGCTTTCTATTTCTAAATTATTGAATCTGTAATGTCCTTGTATCTGTATGCGTTTGATAATGTATTGGATGCATATGTTCTTTACAATCAGGTTTAGAACTTTAGATACTCAAGAGTGATGTGATTGGGAAATGTTTCTTGAATCAGGATGCGTCTTGGTATTGTTAGTGCGATGTTTTTAGAATTTGTTTGAAAAGTAAACTTTGCTTGCTGTTTTGCAGGATCATCACCATTCATATATATAATAAAAACTTGAACACGAATGAAACTGTCTATAGCAAAATTTCGCTTGTTGACTTGGCTGGTAGCAGCAGCTTAAACCTGCAAGACGATGGCGGGGAGCAAGCAAAAGACTTGCTGCATGTCATGAAATCACTATCAGCGTAAGTATTGCATTTAGTATCCTAGATTTCTAGTGTTCTTATAAAATTAGCAGCTCATGTGGTTGAAAAGATTAGTTAACTTGTTTAAAGTTGGAAGATCATAATATGAGTATCTCTCTATATGTTCTACGGAGTCCTTTCTGTCAACGTTTCTACAGTTTATCATATAATAAATGAGTACCGCTCAAAATCAGACGGTGAATCTTGCGTCAGACTTCAAAGAATAAGAAAAAAAAAATCATCATTTAGGTTGTGGATGGCTGGCAGGAATGAACACATGAGAATTAATATTATTAAAACTAGACATGACGCATGAGACTTAATATATTTAAAACTAGAATCATTATATTGCATTCACAGTGTGGAATTCTCAAGGCCCAATACTAATTTCTGTGGATTTAAACCAAATATATTTTTCTAAAAAGAAAACCAAATGTATTATATATGCAAATCATTAATATTGTTGTAATATAATGTTGTAATTGACCATTTAAAGTAAAACTTATTTAAATAGTTATATGATGTTTAGCCAAATTAAAAGAGTTATATGATGGAGGTTTGCTTTCTGTTTATTTACTCTGTCCATCTCTTTGTTCTGATTTTGATGCTATTCATGTAGGTTGGGGGATGTTATGACTTGCTTGACCTCAGAAAAGGACATTGTCCCTTATGAGAAATCGACACTTACCAAAATTCTTGCAGATTCAATAGGTACTTGGTTCTACATTGTGCAAGGTTTAATTAGTTAATGCATTTCATTAAGGATATGAATTGCAAAGAAAGATGCACAAGTTTACTTCACTTGAAATGTGCCAAGACCTTGCAACATCACCAACTGAAGTATCTTTACTTTTAAAATTTTTGGTATTTATTCTAAGAATTCAATATAACTAAAGAAGTTCAGACTTCCTTAGAATTTCAATATACCTGACTTTGTAAATCTTTGAAAGTGAACGAGCAAAATATTTTTAGTTGGAGTAGGACAATCGCACCTTTTCCATACTCCTAATATATATTTTTTTGAAGCTTTAAGCAACAAATGCAAAAATATTATAATATCCGATCTGTTTTATGCCGCACTTAATATAAATAATGTTCAAAGTTGGACCGGTAACATATGTTATCATCAGTACTTGTGAGTAGGAAATCGTAATTTTCAATAGTTTGTAACCTTTAAATTTAGATCGTTTAGTGAGACAGAGAAGAGGGGCATTGCCAGGCTGAAGTGCTTGTGTTGGTCACAAATTCTTTGTCATTGCAAATTTAGTACAAAAAGTTCTAATAGAAAAAAAATCCGATAACACTAGTTTTCCTGTTTTGCTCGAGAGTTCTTGTAGACTTGTAAGATGTATTAATACAAATGAATAAGAAAAAAGTTATTTTATCCGAGGCACAACAGTTGAGTGTTTCATTGATACTTGGATTAAGTTTTATATTTTCTGCTCTTCTTTTATATTCGTATGTAGGTGGAAGCTCAAAAACTTTGATGATTGTTAATTTGTGTCCAAACAAGTCAAATTTGACAGAGACTTTAGCATCTCTAAATTTTGCTGCCAGAGCTCGACATGCTACACTAGGCCATGGCGATAGGGATACAATCAAGAAATGGATGGAGGTCTATCCATCCATTTGCCTCTGGTGGAGTTGGTCCCACTTTGCCTGCATAGTGGTTGTTATGCCCAAATCTGTCATAATGGCTAAATTGATTTAATTAGCTAAATTGACGGTTCATAATCTATGATGAGTCTAGAAGATGAAGATTGGGTCACTAAAGCCCCCTATTGGAATCAGCCCAACATGTCTTGACAATAATATCTCTATTACAGGAGCACCTCGCACGATACATGATTGCGCCTCGCATTGTAGCGCCTCGCTATGAAGCGCCTCGCTTCGCTTTTGCATCACATATGTAACTTACAGCGAGATCATCATCTCTCCTCTGGAAGGCTCATGGCCAGACTCAAGGTCGCATGAGTAGCTAGGCACAGGGATCGCTTCGCATGGCCAGGCCTCTCAAGGTCGCATGTAAGGGCTCTGATGGATCTTTCATTCCAAACCTATCCGTTCGAGGCCATGGGCTTCTACAGCTAGATCATGGATTATGGATAGGATTGATGACTCATTGCCACGTCAGCCCTAGTTACATGGGCTTGGACTTGGCTTATCTCTTAAAACCCTAGCCCGCCTAGGTAACTTGTGGCCCAAGAACTACGTCAGGCTTGATCCCTATAAATAGGGTACGTAGGCACCTTGATACGGATGAGAAACAGTTTACCTGAAAAACACCTATCAAGCTCAGCCACATTCATACCCACAAACCCTAATCCTTTGTTCTTCTTTTGTTAGCAAAATATCCGTATTTTGCTCCAATAATCCAGCAAACCTCCAAAATATTGTTATACAATATTCTCCCTATAACATTTGGCGCTAGAAGGAGGGTATAGTCATTGAATTGGGAGAGCGATGACTAAATCACACAGAAAGAGGAACGATGGTGAGACCCCGGGATCGCATAAGGTGAACAAGGACGATCCCCTGACGAGAGACCCCTCAGCGGCCGAGGCGTCCAAGGACGACTCTAAGACTGGGAACAGGGAGGAACACACCCCCCAGCACAGAGGGTGACATTGAACAGCGAGGTCATGTCTTTTCTAAAAGGCCTCGGTGAGCAGGTGACCGCGGTACATGAAAGGGTCGCAAAGGTAGAGAAGCGCTATAGTTCTAGAGGATCGAAGAGGAATGCAAGGACAGGCGGTAGAGCACCAGGGGAAGGAAGCAAGCTCCCCCCTAAGAAACTCGTTGATGACTTCGAGGATGTCCTAACAGATCAAACCAACCCTGACTGGAATGAGGGGGAGGACTCGCTCGGACAGAAAGGGGGATCGCATGACAAGGTTGCCTCATCTGAGGGGAGATCGGTCAGTGTTTTTGATCGTCTCGGAAAGAAGCTGACTGAGCATGACCTTCGTCTAAAATTGGAAAAGGTTAATGCGCCTCGTCATGAGGGATCTAAGAACAGAAGTAAGGGCACACATCGACAATTGTCTCCTCGAGATCGCGAGCGGTCATATCGTCGTGATGACAGACCCCCCTCTCCCCGTAGAGAGCGTGAGTGGTCCCATCGTCGCGATGACAGACCCCCGTCTCATCGAGACCAGGAACGATCTCAATATCTTGAAGAGGATCGTAGAAAGAAGGATCGCAGGAATGACCAGGAGGAGTCTAGTGTCCTAAAAAAGACCCAGTCACATCATGGAAGTACTGGAGGTAAAAAGGAGGCTGAAAAGGAGGTCAAGGTAGGAGACTATAAGCTGGAGGAGTTGAAGAAGGCCCTAGACGCGATGAACAATGAGAAAGGAATCTTTAGCACTATGGGCTCGTCATCGCCCTTTACTCATGAAATTCGAACCGCTCCACTTCCTGCAGTGTTTCGAGGCCATCAGCATGATATGACCTATAATGGCGACACTGATCCAGCGGAGTTCGTGATTCGATTTAATAATGAGATGGATGTTTATCAGGTCTCATTACTAGCGAGGTGTAGGCTATTTGCGGCCTCGCTGAGGGGAAGTGCTCAGCAGTGGTTTTCGAAGCTAGGGGCATTGATTGTCATCGATTCTTGGGAGCAATTTGTGGACATCTTCATCAAACAGTTCCAGTCCTCGATGCTCTACGCACCCCCTGTGTCCACCTTGGCAAACATAAAACAGAAGGAAGGTGAAACCCTTCATGATTACTTCAATAGGTTCAATGCTGAGGTGCCTCGCGTGCGAGGTGCAAATGACGAAGCTGTGAAAAATTTCCTCATCGCTGGAGTGAGGGAAGGTACGGAATTTTGGAAGAAGCTACAAGAACAGACTCCTAACACTCTCTCTGAATTGCACAAGGTCGCTGAGCCTTTCAAGCGGGTTGAGAAGTCACTCGCAGATTTGAAGAAGAACAATGAAAGGAGTGGCGGTTGGAATAGGAATCGGGGGGTAAAAAGAAAGGACTCCAGGAGTCCGAGGCGAAGACGGGATCGAAGTCGAAGCCCCAGCCCAAAAAGGAGAGACCGCGATCCTTTGAGGCGATCCCCACCGAGATCTCGCCCCGCGAGGGATGAAGACAAGTATATTCCTCTGGTCGCCCCAATTGATCATATTTACGCAGTCAATGAAAGCAAGGGGATATTCAGGAAGCCTACACCGATGGGTCTGAAGGGGACCGCGAACACTAGCAGGTATTGTGCCTTTCATGAACAAACAGGGCATGATACATCAACCTGCCGAGAGCTGAAGCAGCAAGTGGATCAGTTGATTCGTGAGGGAAAGTTAACTGAGTGGGCAGTTTGCGAGGTGAAGAAGCATAATCCCAAGTCTGGCCTTGGGTATAATCAAGCCCCCCCACCTGAACAGAATCCAGTCATTAAGGAAAGGGAAGCGCGAGGCTGAAGTATTCACGTAATAATTGGGGGACCCCACATCGGGGGAGACAGCAATAAAGCCAGAGAGAGGTATGCTCCCGAGGCCAGGGAGCGACCCCTCACTAATGTACATCACTTGCAAGAGCGACCCCCAAAGCTCTTTAAGGGGGAAGATACAAACATCATGTTCACTGAGGAGGACGCGAAGTGGGTTCATCACCCTCATTCGGATGCCCTCGTTGTTCGAATTCGTATTGGATCGCAGAATGTCTACAGAGTTCTGGTTGATAATGGGAGTGCTGTGAATCTCCTGACATACGAGGTCTACCAAAAGATGGGCTACGTGGACAAAGATCTAATCCCAACTGTGGGACACTTGTATGGTTTTACCGGAGCCTCAGTGAGTGTCAAGGGTCTCATACGACTTTTTGTGACTTTAGGAGACGAGCCCTGCATCACTACCCAGATTGCAGACTTCATGGTGGTGGATCAACCTTCAGCATACAATTCTATTGTAGGGAGGCCCATACTTAAGGAAATGAGGGTGGTTACTTCTATCTATCATCTTTCCATGAAGTTTCCTACCCCAAATGGAGTGGGATGTGTCAAGGGGGCGCAGCATGAATCACGAGAATGTTACAACAAGGCCCTTAAGTCCGCTGAAAAGGGTGGCATATCTATGGTAGACAGGATGGAAAGCGAGGAGGAAGATAGGGCTCACAAATCGTCCTCGCGACCTGTTCGCACAAAATACACGCAAGCGCACGTGGACAACAAGTAATATAAAAGCAAGTAAGATTCGTTCCCGCAGAAATTGTATACTTGATTTATGCGTCTAAGCAACAATGTTTGATTATCGTTCAATGCTAAGACAAAAGACAATTTGGGTTTTGATTTTATATTATGCTAATCAAATTTACTAATTACTAAAAAAAGAATGATTTAATTTATGAATAGAAACATAGGGTCCTAACTTCATTAAATACGTCCATTAGAGATCATGCCTTTACTCGATTTGTATGGTGGTTACGATAACTAATCGGACAACACGGAGTAAGTATACGCTACCTTTCAGTACACGCACACCAATCTACACAATATCCACAAAAGATAGAAATCATGCAGGCACCAATTAGGTCTAGACTCTATATGTCTATAGAATTTGAAAACCTAAAGGTTGAAGAGCAAGTTATCCATAAGGATTACATAAGATAGTATGAGATGGTTAAAATCACACCACTAATCATGAAATCAATCACGAACATATGCTAGCATGGTAAGTTCTAAATCTAGAGATCCACTGTCGCTTCACTAAAGATTAACAAGATAGATGTTCGCGACGCATCTATTTAATTAATTCACAACCATGCAAGGATATCGCAAGTCACCACATATATATCAATTAGGCATTCACTACTAATTTCTGTAAATAAATTCGTTAGGACCCCATGACGGTGATTAGTTCATAGTTGAACCGTTCATCATCATGGGGTTCGATGAAAATATGCTAATAAACATGACTAGAATGAAGGAAAGAATAATATTAATTAATAAGGGTTTAGGAACAAATCCGAAGAATGCCAAGTTACAAAAGATAGGTAGATCTTGATCCGTTGCTTGTCACGAACAATCGATCATTCACTCCTTAATGTTAACAAAATAAAACCCTCCGTACTGATTACAATGATAACCAGAGTTTTTATAGGCCCTAAAAACCAAATCTTACAAGGAAACAACTCAGAATTGCATTAACATTCGAAAAGGGCAAAACTGTAAAATTTTCCAGAATTCAGGCTGAGCGGCCGCCTAGAATCTTGAGCGGCCGCCTGGACAATTCCCCCTGAGCGGCCGCCTGAGAGCTTGAGCGCCCGCCCGGACAACTTCCTGGAAATTCTGATTTTCATGGTAATTGTCGTTCCTTGCTTCGTTTTCCCTCGCTCTTCTGGAAACCTTCTTAAACAAACACCTTGGCCCTATATCCAACATAACATCTTCAATTACCAACTCTGATCCTGAGATAAAAGTCCTGCACATTTCCACTAAAAACTAATCAAAACACGACATACTTGAGGCCAAAACTATCAATTCAAGCCGACATAAGACGTTCTAAGTAGATATAAAATCCACTTATCACACCCCCAAACTTGAACCGATGCTTGCCCTCAAGCATAAACAATATACAAACTAACTAGTACCACTTCCGTAGGTGATCACGGTTGCATTTGGCATATGCAACAAGCCCTTTAAACCCCTAGGCAGCCCTAGTGGACGAGTAAGGTCTCGTGAGGGCCTATAGTGAATGTACCCACAAAATCCAACTGACACAAACGACACAAACAATGCAATGCATGAATGAATGCAACTAAATATGAATGCAAAGGATCCCCTCAAACTAACCAACACCACTTAGCAAGCAAATATCTCCATGAATGCAATCAATCCAAACAGAGCTCGACTAAATTCCGGTATACTAACAATACATGATCAGAACGTGCGTGTGTGCAATGCTCGACAGATATACTCCCAAACCGGATCAAAATCATACATATTCTTTTCCAAGACAATCACAGAGTTATAAATAGAATGAACGTTAAACTCAAGATCACTTTCGATACACCTCTATACTCCTCTAAAGTAGACAGAAATTCATGCTTTATTATGACTCAAACACAATATGTACACAACACACATGCTTATTTGATCGTGCAATGGATGAGACCCCTAAAGGCTTATACAATAATACCCATGTAGCGAACGTTGGGTTAGTGGATCCCAGACTATAAAAGCCTTAGGTCACTAGGCACAAAGTCCCCAAGAACTTAATTGCTCGAGTATTAAAGAGCTCACCCTGATCAATTCTGCATACTCAGATTCTCACAACATTTTTTTTTTCTTTTTCTTTTTTTTTTCTTTCTTTTTTTTTTTTTCTTGCATTTTTTTCTCTTTTTTTTTTTTTTCGTTCACATGGAATCTGGAATGAGAATTCTCAATTCCAACCCTAGACTACTCATAAACATGAGCCGGCTACTAGCCATTTGACGCCTAGCCAACAAATACAAACACAACATATTAGCATGAAATTTCTGTTTTCCCCCAAACTTGTATTTTGGTGTTCCTTAATCATCAAGAGAATAAAGCAAATTCTATCGATAAACAAGTGATTAAATCCTAAATCCAAACAAGCATGACGCAACCTAGTCCAAGAGCAAACGACGAGACTGTGTAAAAAAATTTTATTCATGAAACATGCATGTCAATTTCAACAAAATTTAAAATCAGCCCTCTGTTCATCCTTTTCACACCCACATCAACATCTACCTACCTTATGGCATCAGCTTATTATAAGGGATCATGAAAAATGCATGTAATGCAACTATATGAACTCACATACAAAACTCGACAAAAATGCAAACAGAATGCTCTATATGACAAGTATCATGCATGAAACTAAACTACACATACAAATATGATGCAATATGAATTCCTACATGAAAACAGACAACATTAGTAACCTTGAAATCTCCCCCCAAACTTAAAATCTGCCATGCCCTCATGGAAGAAAATACAAGGGTTAGCAACATACCTACAACTCTGCTGAATCATCATCATCCCCCTCCTCATCAGAATCAGGGGGTGGGTAGACAGTGCGAGCACCATAAACAGGCCACTGAGCGGAAATACCTGCTGAGATCAAAGCAGAAGTCATATCCTCCGCATATTGACGGTTGCTCTCATGCATAGCGTCAATGCGCCTATTCAAGCGACGGAACTGAGCTTCCATAAATCCAACTGACAACGCATCACCATGAGACGAACTAGCGCGAGCTCGCGGAACCCTAGGAACCTGCGCCCAGCCTGGCGCGCGCCCGCTCAGCCTGCTCACTGATTTTCTTTTTTTTTTTTTCTTTTTTTTTTTTTTATTTGAAGAAAAGAATAATACTACAACATATCCTCGCGTGGGTTGCCTCCCACGAAGCGCTCTTTTACCGTCACTAGCTTGACTGGATTCGCGGACGTTACGTTTCCGTCAAAACGACGGATTCCGTTTCACGGTTCAATGGATCCCCGATATGATAATGTTTCAAACGCTGTCCATTCACCTTAAACGCCAACTCAGGTGATGTCTCAAAAATTTCAACCGCTCCATGCGGGAATACGGTTTTCACAGTGAACGGCCCCGACCACCTTGACTTGAGCTTCCCCGGAAAGAGTTTGAGACGGGAATTGTACAGCAAGACTAGTTGACCAGGAACAAAAGTCTTCTGAATCAACCTTTTGTCGTGCCACCTCTTAACTTTCTCCTTATAAATCTTGTGGTTCTCGTAGGCCTGCGAGCGGAACTCTTCTAACTCATTCAACTGTAGTAACCGTTTATCACCAGCAGCTTTAGTATCAAGATTCAACTTCTTTATCGCCCAAAGTGCTTTATGCTCTAGCTCCACCGGCAAATGACATGCCTTGCCAAACACCAGCTGATACGGTGACATTCCCAACGGTGTTTTATAAGCCGTTCTGTAAGCCCAAACAGCTTCGTCTAACTTCATCGACCAGTCTTTCCTTGACGGATTCACGACCTTCTCTAGAATCCTCTTGATTTCACGGTTAGATACCTCCGCTTGACCGTTTGTCTGAGGATGATAAGCAGTTGCAACACGATGTGTTACCTTGTACTTAGCCAACAATGCAGTGAACTGACGATTGCAGAAATGAGTTCCCTCATCACTAATAATAGCTCGCGGAGTTCCAAAACGGGTAAAGATTTGCTTATGAAGAAAATTCAACACAACCTTAGCATCGTTGGTTGGTAAGGCTTTCACCTCAACCCATTTCGAGACATAGTCTACAGCTAGAAGGATGTACTGATTATTACCCGAAGACACAAATGGACCCATGAAGTCGATACCCCACACATCAAAGATTTCTACCTCGAGAAGCATGTTGAGAGGCATCTCATTCCTCCGAGAGATATTCCCCACTCTTTGACACCGATCACACCTCAAAACGAACTGGTGAGCATCCTTAAACACTGTAGGCCAATAGAACCCTGCTTGAAGAACACGAGCTGCTGTTTTCTCCCCTCCATAGTGACCCCCATACACAGTGGAGTGACACTGTGTCAATACATCTTCTGTTTCACCATATGGAATACAACGTCTGATAATCTGATCAACGCCTTGTTTAAACAAATACGGCTCATCCCAATGATACCCTTTCACATCATGTAAGAACTTCTTCTTCTGAGCATATGACAAGTCCGGAGGAATAATACCACTAACAAGATAATTTACAAAATCTGCAAACCATGGCTCCTCTTCTTGTATCCTGAAAAGTTGTTCATCGGGAAAAAATTCGTTAATCACAGATTCAGACTGTACATTCTTACCGTGCTCCTCTAACCTCGAAAGATGATCCGCCACCTGGTTCTCGGTTCCTTTTCTGTCTTTAATCTCCACATCAAATTCTTGAAGCAATAGAATCCATCGGATCAATCTCGGCTTTGAATCCTTCTTTGACATTAAATACCGGATGGCTGCATGATCTGTGTATACAATTACCTTCGTGCCAAGCAGATAGGCTCGAAACTTCTCAAAAGCGTAGACCACCGCCAAAAGTTCCTTTTCTGTCGTGGTGTAATTCAATTGAGCATCATTGAGGGTTTTACTGGCATAATAAACCACAAGAAACATTTTCTCCTTCCGTTGCCCAAGAACAGCACCAACGGCAAAGTCACTCGCATCACACATTAGTTCAAAAGGCTGGCTCCAGTCAGATGCAGTGATCACAGGTGCAGTAATCAACTTTGTCTTCAATAGCTCAAAAGCAGCTAGACAGGCTTCGTCCATTTTGAAAGGAACATCCTTTTCTAACAGATTGCACAGAGGTTTAGAAATTTTCGAGAAATCCTTGATAAAGCGACGATAGAAACCAGCATGTCCCAAAAAGCTGCGAATCCCCCTCACAGAGATAGGTGCAGGTAAATTTTCAATAGTAGAAATTTTTGCTCTATCCACCTCAAGTCCTTTATTAGAAACCTTGTGCCCCAGGATGATTCCTTCCTGCACCATAAAATGACATTTTTCCCAATTCAACACCAGATTAGTCTCTACACATCTTTTCAACACCAGACTCAGATTGTACAAACATGCTTCATATGAAGATCCAAATACTGAAAAGTCATCCATAAAGACTTCGACATTAATACCAATCATGTCGGAAAATATAGCCATCATACATCTCTGAAACGTGGCTGGGGCACCACAAAGTCCGAAGGAGACTCGTCTGAATGCAAAGGTGCCGAACGGACATGTGAAGGTAGTCTTCTCTTGATCTTCAGGTGCGATGCAAATTTGATTGTATCCAGAATACCCATCAAGGAGGCAATAGTACTCATGACCAGCCAACCTGTCTAACATCTGATCGATGAATGGCAGAGGAAAGTGATCCTTGCGAGTAGCCTTATTCAGCTTGCGATAATCCATACAGACTCTCCACCCAGTGACGGTGCGCGTTGGAATCAGCTCATTTTTGTCATTGGTAACCACGGTCATCCCCCCTTTCTTAGGTACACATTGAATTGGGCTCACCCAAGAACTGTCTGAAATCGGGTAGATAATACCCGCATCAAGCCACTTCAAAATTTCTTTCTTCACCACCTCCTTCATTATCGGATTAAGACGACGCTGATGTTCCACAGTTGGCTTATATCCTTCCTCTAGCAGAATTTTATGCATGCAATAAGAAGGACTGATTCCCTTTATATCTGCTATGGTCCATCCAATGGCGGCTTTGAACTCCCTCAAAATCCTTAAGAGCTTTTCCTCTTCACTTCCTGTCAAGTTAGAGGCAATAATAACAGGTAAAGAAGATGCTTCACCTAAAAATGCATACCTCAAGTGGTCCGGCAGTGGCTTAAGTTCAAGTGTCGGAGCTTCCTCAATAGATGGTTTGAGACGAGCTTGTGATTTTTTTAACTCTTCTAGCCCAAGAGACTCGATTGGCAACTTAAAGCTTTTCCTCCACGGAGTTGCCTTCAACAATTGAAGCTGCTCTATTCCTTCTTCGTCTTCCATAGTAGACTCACCTGTCAAAACTCTTTCCAACGGATCAGACATCAACAACTGACCGACTTCCGTCTTTACTGAAGATTCTACCCAATCCATCTGAAAGCATTCTTCCTCGTCTGAGGGCAGTTTCATTGCCTTAAACACATTGAAGGTGATAATCTGATCTTGAACCCTCATTGTAAGCTCTCCCTTTTGTACATCAATCAAAGTACGGCCGGTCGCTAGAAAAGGCCTTCCCAAGATTATGGGAATCTTCTTGTCTTCTTCAAAATCAAGAATCACAAAATCGGCCGGAAAGATAAGCTTATCAACCTTGACCAAGACATCTTCAACTACACCCCTCGGGTATGTAATAGAACGATCAGCCAATTGTAAAGACATATTGGTAGGTCTCGGTTCCGGCAAACCCAGTTGTAAGAACACCGACAAGGGCATAAGATTAATGCTGGCACCCAAATCACATAAACATCTGTCGAAAGACAGATTTCCGATGGTGCATGGAATAGTGAAACTCCCTGGATCTTTTAGCTTTGGTGGCAATTTCTGTTGCAGAACGGCACTACACTCTTCTGTCAGTGCTACAGTGTCCAACTCCTCGAGTTTGAGCTTCCTAGAGAGAATTCCCTTCATAAACCTCGCATAGCTGGGCATTTGTTCCAGTGCTTCCGCAAAAGGAATGTTGATTTGAAGTTTCTTAAACACCTCGAGAAACCTGGCAAACTGCCTATCATTTTTTTGCTTCTTCAATCTGCCTGGATATGGAGGTGGTGGAAAGATTTTCGTATTCTCCGTAGACTTCTTTGCAAGAACTGTCTCATCCAGATTTTTCGGCTGCACAACCTCACTAACCAACTGCTCAACTGCTGTATCCGATTGCTTTTGTACCTCTTCTTCTTCTTCAACAGCTGGCTTCGAATTGCTTGTCACCTTACCGGATCTCAAGGTGACAGCTTTCACATGCTCTTTACCATCTCTCTTTCCTGGGTTAGCCTCAGTGTCACTAGGAAGAGTTCCTGCCGGTCTGTTTAGCAGGGCACTAGCAAGTTGACCAAGCTGATTTTCCATTATCTTCAGAGATGCCCCTTGACTCTTCACTGCCATCCGCAATTCTTCCAGTTCAGCTTTTTCATTAGGATATTGACCACTATTCCCCTGAGATTGCTGTTGGAAACCTGGTGGCTGAAATTGTTGCTTAGGCTGATACTGCTGATACTGTTGCTGAAATCCTTGATTGAATGGTCTAGAGGCAGGATGTTGCCCTTGATTTTGCTGATAATGTTGTTGTTGTTGAACACCGCCCTGATTGTTACTCCAGCTAAAGTTTGGATGATTGCGGTTATTCGGATGATAAGTAGCTGGCACTGGCTGCTGTGGCCTCTGATAATTACTCACGAACTGTGCTGATTCAGAAGAAATCGCACATTGAGTTGTATCATGTGCGCCCGCACACAACTCACATACACTAGCAACCTGCTGTAAGCCGTAATTAGACAACGAATCCACCTTCATAGCCAAGGCTTGCAATTGAGCTGTAATAGCTGTCGCTGCATCCACTTCCAGAACACCAGCTACCTTACCTTGAGACAACCTCTGAGTAGGATTTTGATATTCGTTGGCAGCCATCATCTCAATAAGTTCATAAGCCTCATCATAGCTCTTTGCCCATAGAGCTCCACCAGATGCTGCGTCTAACAAGGGTCTCGACTGAGCACCCAACCCATTATAAAAGCAATTTATCACCATCCAGTCTGGCATCCCATGGTGTGGACACTTCCTTAGCATCTCCTTATATCTCTCCCAAGCCTCGCATAGAGATTCTCCAGATTGCTGCGAAAACTGAGTAATGGCATTCCTGATAGCTGCTGTTTTAGCCATAGGGAAGAATTTCGTGAGAAATTTCTGTGCAAGATCTTCCCATGTAGTGATAGAACCTGCTGGTAAAGAGTGTAACCAGCTCTTAGCTTTATCCCTCAGAGAGAATGGGAAAAGCCTCAGCTTCACAGCATCTTCTGACACACCATTTGTTTTGAAGGTATCACAGATTTCAATAAAACTTCGAATGTGCATGTTTGGATCTTCAGTAGGAGTACCTCCAAACTGCACTGAGTTCTGTACCATCTGAATCGTGCCTGGTTTGATCTCAAAAGTATTAGCTGCGATCGCCGGCCTGACAATGCTAGATGCAATGTCATTGATCTTAGGCTGAGAGAAGTCTTTCAATGGCTTTGGCTCTGCCATCTCTAAAGTTTCAAGTTCTTCTTCTGTTCGGTCCTCTTCTCGATCTTTGTTTTCCAGCTTTTCTTGGAGAGTTTTCGAACGCGTTCGCATACACGCTCAAGTACCTGAATTTCAAAGAATCAACAAGGAAACAATTAGTAACCAATCCGAGTCAGTGAACTTTAACGACCACTGATGTCAAACACATAAACTATAACAATTCCCCGGCAGCGGCGCCAAAAACTTGTTCGCACAAAATACACGCAAGCGCACGTGGACAACAAGTAATATAAAAGCAAGTAAGATTCGTTCCCGCAGAAATTGTATACTTGATTTATGCGTCTAAGCAACAATGTTTGATTATCGTTCAATGCTAAGACAAAAGACAATTTGGGTTTTGATTTTATATTATGCTAATCAAATTTACTAATTACTAAAAAAAGAATGATTTAATTTATGAATAGAAACATAGGGTCCTAACTTCATTAAATACGTCCATTAGAGATCATGCCTTTACTCGATTTGTATGGTGGTTACGATAACTAATCGGACAACATGGAGTAAGTATACGCTACCTTTCAGTACACGCACACCAATCTACACAATATCCACAAAAGATAGAAATCATGCAGGCACCAATTAGGTCTAGACTCTATATGTCTATAGAATTTGAAAACCTAAAGGTTGAAGAGCAAGTTATCCATAAGGATTACATAAGATAGTATGAGATGGTTAAAATCACACCACTAATCATGAAATCAATCACGAACATATGCTAGCATGGTAAGTTCTAAATCTAGAGATCCACTGTCGCTTCACTAAAGATTAACAAGATAGATGTTCGCGACGCATCTATTTAATTAATTCACAACCATGCAAGGATATCGCAAGTCACCACATGTATATCAATTAGGCATTCACTACTAATTTCTGTAAATAAATTCGTTAGGACCCCATGACGGTGATTAGTTCATAGTTGAACCGTTCATCATCATGGGGTTCGATGAAAATATGCTAATAAACATGACTAGAATGAAGGAAAGAATAATATTAATTAATAAGGGTTTAGGAACAAATCCGAAGAATGCCAAGTTACAAAAGATAGGTAGATCTTGATCCGTTGCTTGTCACGAACAATCGATCATTCACTCCTTAATGTTAACAAAATAAAACCCTCCGTACTGATTACAATGATAACCAGAGTTTTTATAGGCCCTAAAAACCAAATCTTACAAGGAAACAACTCAGAATTGCATTAACATTCGAAAAGGGCAAAACTGTAAAATTTTCCAGAATTCAGGCTGAGCGGCCGCCTAGAATCTTGAGCGGCCGCCTGGACAATTCCCCCTGAGCGGCCGCCTGAGAGCTTGAGCGCCCGCCCGGACAACTTCCTGGAAATTCTGATTTTCATGGTAATTGTCGTTCCTTGCTTCGTTTTCCCTCGCTCTTCTGGAAACCTTCTTAAACAAACACCTTGGCCCTATATCCAACATAACATCTTCAATTACCAACTCTGATCCTGAGATAAAAGTCCTGCACATTTCCACTAAAAACTAATCAAAACACGACATACTTGAGGCCAAAACTATCAATTCAAGCCGACATAAGACGTTCTAAGTAGATATAAAATCCACTTATCACGACCCTCAAATGAATGCAACATTATATCAATTGAGGAACTCCCAGCTGGTTATTTTGATAATTTGGGAATTCAGGTAGAACCAGTACCAGGTGCTTTGATGATGGGAACCTCGCAGCCAGTAATGGTTCTCCAGGAAGGGATCGTTGAAGAGGCTACAGATAGTGATAGCGAGGAGAGCCCAGAGCAGGCCGCTGTGCGAGCCCGAAAGGGAAAATGGGTTCGCAAAGAAACATCTACACTGACAGAACTGCCAAATGGTATCACACAGACAACAACTGTTGTTAGGGAGTATGGGCACGCAGGTGTCAACCCCTGCGAGGCAGAATCGAGTCAGGCTCGTGAATATGATCTAGACCTGGATCCTCGCATCCCAGAGCATGTGGAGCGAGCTGGGGCAGCCGAAGACACGATCCCTATTCTTGTTGATGTGCAGGACCCTTCAAAGGTGTTGAAAATAGGGTCGCAACTCAACCCTGATCTGAGAGAGAGATTGGTCACTTTTCTGAAGGCCAACCTTGACGTGTTCGCCTGGTCGCATGAAGACATGGTTGGGATCGATCCTAATGTGATGTGTCATAGGCTTAACTTGGATCCAAGCAAAAAAGGTGTTAGGCAGAAAAGGCGACCCATAAGTGGAGAGCGAGCCGAGGCTCTCAAATCAGAGGTGGATAGACTACTTAAGGTCGGGCTCGTTAGGGAATCATTCTACCCTAACTGGCTCGCGAACCCTGTCCTCGTGAAGAAGCCAAACGGGAAATGGAGAACATGTGTGGATTTCACTGATCTCAACAAGCATTGCCCAAAGGATAGTTTCCCATTGCCAAGGATCGATCAGCTAGTGGATGCAACAGCAGGGCATGCACTTCTCTCCTTCATGGATGCTTATTCTGGGTACAATCAGATACCCATGTATGGCCCTGATCAAGAACACACCTCGTTCATCACGGATAGAGGTCTCTATTGCTACATAGGGATGCCCTTCGGTCTCCTTAATGCTGGGGCTACCTACCAACGGCTCGTTAATATGATGTTTGAGAAGCAGATTGGGAAGACAATGGAAGTTTATGTAGATGACATGCTGGTAAAATCCAAAGAGGCTGGGGATCACATCGCCCACCTCGCTGAAATGTTTGGTATACTGAGGAAGTACAGAATGAAGCTCAATCCACAGAAGTGTGTCTTTGGAGTTGAGTCTGGAAAGTTCTTAGGGTTCATTGTCAATCACAGGGGAATTGAAGCGAACCCTGCAAAAATAAAGGCCTTGGTGGACATGCGATCCCCAAGAAGTGTGAAGGAAGTTCAAAGTCTAACGGGACGGATCGCAGCCCTTAACCGGTTCGTCTCTAAATCATCAGATAAATGCCATGAGTTCTTCAAGGCAATTAAGAAGGTTGGAAAAAACTTTGAGTGGACCCCTCAATGCGAGGAGGCTTTTCAGAACATCAAGGAGCAACTTGGCTCGCCACCAGTATTATCTAAGCCCAAGAACGGGGAGACGCTCATTGTCTACCTCGCGGTGTCAGAACATGCGGTTAGTGCAGTGCTAGTTCGCGAGGAGGGAAAAGTTCAGTATCCTGTGTACTATGTTAGCAAAAGGATGTTAGATGCTGAGACTCGCTACACAAACATGGAGAAACTAGCCTATGCCCTGGTGCTGGCCTCGCGGAAATTGAGGCCTTACTTTCAGGCCCATAGCATTGAGGTTCGCACAGCCTATCCATTGAGGTAGGTAATGCATAAGCCAGAATCCTCAGGAAGATTGTTGAAGTGGACAGTGGAACTCAGCCAATTCGATATTGAGTTCAAACCTCGTGGTCCCATTAAAGGTCAGGCACTTGCAGACTTCATTTTGGAATTTCCTCCTCAGTCTGAGGAAGATAAGTTGGCTATTATAGCGATCCCAGAGACCGCATCTAGCAAGGCCAAGAAAGAAAATTCCGCCTCCTGGTGGGAATTATATGTTGATGGGGCATCAAATAAGGAAGGAGCTGGGGCTGGCATCGAGTTGGTAACACCAGAGAGTCGCAGAATAAAAAGTGCAGTGCATTTTGCTTTTGAAGCCTCTAATAATGCAGCAGAGTACGAGGCCCTCATCATTGGTCTTAAACTTGCATTGGAGATGAAGGTGGAGAACCTGACTGCCTACAACGATTCTATGTTGGTAACATACCAGCTATGGTGTGGATGGCAAGCTAGGAGTGAACAGATTGAGCTGTATCTGCGATGTGCACAAAGATTGGTTAAAAAATTCAACAATATCAAAGTGGTTCACATCAGGAGAGAAAAGAACCAGGGGGCTGATGCACTAGCAAAGTTGGGGTCGCGTCGCGAGGCCACCCTACTTGGAATTATCCCACTGGAAATCCAGACAAAGCCCAGTGTACCAGAGGAGTTTGTTATGGAGATAGCGATCTCAGGGTCGACTTGGATGACCCCCATATGGGAGTATGTGAAAAATGGAGTCCTGCCTCAAGATAAAAAAGAAGCGAGAAAAATCAAATATCAGGCTGCTCGCTATGTCATCTATGACGAGGTCCTGTATCGAAGAGGGTTCAACACCCCGCTCCTAAGGTGTGTAGATGGAGAAGAATGCAATTACATTCTTAGAGAGGTTCATGAGGGGATATGTGGCAATCACTCGGGGGGTAGTTCTCTGGCCCAAAAGATTCTTCGCCAAGGGTACTACTGGCCTACTTTGAAAAGGGATGCTTTTGAGTTCGCAAGGAAGTGTGATAATTGCCAAAGGATCGCTAACTACTGCAACGCTCCTGTCTCTCACCTCACCTCGCTAACGAGCCCATGGCCCTTTGCTATGTGGGGCATTAATCTAATTGGGGAGCTACCTAAAGCTAAAGGAGGTGTCAAGTACGCAGTTGTGGCTGTTGATTATTTCACCAAGTGGGTCGAGGCTGAGCCACTTGCCACTATTACTGCAAAGAAACTCAAGGACTTTGTTTACATGGCAATTGTGTGTCGCTATGGGATTCCTTATCAGCTCATATCAGATAACGGAAAACAATTTGACAGCAAGGACATGAAAGAATTTTGTGAGAATTTGGGGATCAAAAAGAGTTTTTCAGCTGTGAGTCACCCCCAGACAAATGGCCAAACTGAGGCCATCAACAAAATTATCAAACATACTTTGAAGGCCAAGTTATATGAGAGCAAAGGCAATTGGCCTGAAGAATTACCAAGGGTCTTGTGGTCATACAACACGACCCCAAGGACCACAACTGGGGAGACTCCTTTTTCCCTAACATATGGCTGCGAGGCCATGGTCCCTGTTGAAGTGGGCTCCGGGTCATTTAGAAGGGAACACTACGATCCCGAAGCAAACGAGGTGAATCATAGATTGTACCTAGACATGATAGAAGAAACAAGAAGCGAGGCTCAACTTCGCCTCGCGTCTTACCAACAGAGGACAGCGAGGTATTATAATGGGAAGGTCAAAGCAAGTTCTTTAAAGACAGGTGACCTCGTGCTTAGGAGAGTCATGCCTAACACTAAGGTCCCTGGCCATGGTGTTTTTGGTGCTAATTGGGAAGGGCCTTACAAAATCTATGCTACTCTCTCAGAGGGAACTTATTACCTCACAGACATGAAGGATAAGGTCATTCCGCGAGCCTGGAATGCGGAACATTTGCGCAAATACTATCAGTGAAGGCATCGCTCCTGGTAGTTTCTATCTATTTCACATGAATAAATTCATACAAAATACTGGGGGGTAGTGGTCGTATTGACACCCTCCCTTTATGATGTAATGACATTGGGCCTCGCCCCACTTACCACTTTTTGGGCCTCGCCCCATTTATCATTTGTTGGGCCTCGCCCCGCTTGTCAACTTGTTTGGGCTTCGCCCCGTTTATCAATATAAAAGTTCAATTTCTTTACGAATTACTTTTTATTGTGCATTTTACTTGCCTGTTTGTTAACATTAACATACTAAGGTCCAAGCCATCTCAACGATGCAAGGATCGCATTTGAAGTTACTGCTACAACAGTCTTAAGGAATCTAAGCAAAGGCATGCAAATCTAGTACTATTCAAGACAATTCAACAAAGACGAAATAAAGATATAATCTCGAAGTCAAAGTACTAACGAAGGCAAATATGTTATAAAATTGCAAGAGATGTCAATTCATAATTAGAGGGTCGCTATGCGATCCCAATGCAGTTGTCAGAGTTAAAAGGTTATCAGAGTTAACAAAATAATATTACATGTTGCGAGACATTCAAGGGGTGTCCGCATCCCCAGTTCAGTACTTAGAAACAAAAGAAGAACTTAAGGCTTTGTGGCTTCAGCTGCGTGGGATTGTGTGGCTTCGCTAGCGAGCCTGGCTACCTCCTCCGCATCCTCTTCTTTGATCTCTTTGCGAAGAGACTCTGCGAATTCAGCATTTCCAGGCCCGAGCTTCTCCCAGTCAAAGTCAGGAACTCTTCGGATAAAGGTCTTCATAAATTCAACCTGGGCAGCCTCCACTACAGCATCGTGATCAAGCTTGGCAGCCTCAAGCTCCTTCTTCAGCTTACCGACCTCTTCCCCATGCTCTCTCCGAAGAGTCTCCTCGAGCTCCTCTGCCTCCTTCAGGGATTTGCTGAATGTATTCCTCTCATCAGTTATTTTCTTGAGCTCGAATCGCAGAGAAGCAGTTTCTGTTTCGAGGGCGAGCCTGTGAGTCTTCATCAGCGATCTCTTGTCCTCTTCCTTCTGGAACCTAAGGACTGCGACCTCCTTCTCCAGTTTGGTTTTAGCGGAGGCAAGGGTCTTCAGCTCCTTGAGATGAGAAGTTTGACGGATGAACGCTTCAGACAAGCATTTGGACAGAGACTCGGCATTATCAATCAGCTCGGCCCCCACCCAGCTCGTACACTCCTCTTCGGTAGCATGATTATACCCATGCTTCGCAAAGAGGTGATGAACAGGGGTAGCAGTGGCTGGGTGCTTAGGATCAGGAAGCACAGATTCATCTTTCCTGGCCTTCTTGGAGACGTGATCCTCAGCGGTACCCGCTTTTTTGGAGGAAAGGAGGTCTGCGGCCGGTTTTACCCGACATACCTGAAAAAACGGAAGTAAAATAACATTAGAAGCATAATAATAACACAAGTTATGCAAATGCAAGAGCAGTAAGGATGAATATAGTGTTAAAGTTAGCGAGGATGGAGTAATGATCGTGTTATGACGAGGAGAATACCCTCGCTTGTGGCAACAACAACTCGAGAGGACGAGGCCTCCTCGCGAGCTTTCCTTTTCAAAGAGGTTTTCTTCGCTGTTGAGGGCCTCGTTTGCTTCGGAAGACCAACCCCTTCTTTCAAAAAACCGCACTCAATTAGGTTCTCGAGGGAAAGAAGAGTTCTAATGTTGCGGGCCTCTCGCGGGGTCTTCAGCACGTCATCAGCACGTTGCTTCTCTTCGCCCTTCAGGACGGTTCGCACTTGACCAACTGCGATATCAGGAAGGACGAGTTAGCGCATGGATCGAATGAAAGGAGGATGAAGTTAAAAGGATAAGTTCCATACCTGGAAGATAGTTAAAAGAAGTCTTGACTCTAGGCACGTCGTGGACATAGAAATACGGGCCTTTCCACGAGCCGGCATTACTTGGGGCACTATGATATAATTCTTTCTTGTTAAACTCTGGCCACATGGAAAAATAAACGTAGCCAAAGTCTAATGCCCCGCATCGCTTCAGTTGCAAAAAATAGCCCATGGTCCTCGCATGCAACTCAGGATAGCCGAGCTTGTGGTAAAGAATGTAAAGGGCAATCATAGCTCTGTAGCCGTTGGGATTTATTTGAATCGAGGCTAGATGGTACGTTTCACAAACATCCCTAATAAAAGGGTGAAGGGAGAGGATACACCTATCTTCATCATTGCCGAGGTTAGAACCATTCGAGGCACTCTGCCACCATTTTCTTGATAATCGAAGCGGTAGCATCGCATCGCAGACTTAGGGAGAACAATTTTGCCTTCTGGCCTGAAAATGTCGACCGCCTTAGCTAAAGATTCTGCATCTAGGGTCGTTGACAGATCCCTGCAGCCTAAGACGCGAGGTTGGCCGGGTTTCACTTTCGAACCTGGTTCGATGTCTTCAGGACGAGGACCGCCAACATATATGGTCCCTTCCAGCTCAGGCTGGGGAGTTGGTTCGTAAGGCTCGGGAGAAGCTTCTGGTATGTAATTGTAATCGGTGAAATTAATGACCTTGGCTACTTCATCGAGGCCCCCATCATCAGAGGAAGGCTCTTCATAGTCAGAGTCATCAGAGTTGGCTTCGTTATCAGCACCTCCCTCGATGTCATAATAGGCATCGCCTAATGAATCTGTTGGAGAATCACTTATGTGAATGGGCGACATGGTTTGTGATGGAGGCATGGTTCGTGGTGGAGGCACTTTGGAGAGAATTTCAACTGCCCTAGCGCTGAGTTCATCTCCTTTCTTTGTCAAAGTTTCGAGGTCATGTTAGATGTCAGTCATGGTGTGAGGCTCGTTCTCAGCCGGGAGTACATCCAGAGATTGATCCCGCGAACTTGAAGGGTGTTTTGTTCTCCACGAAATCAGTGGCACTTCACGGGTATATTCTTCGTTAGACCATAAAGTGTCGAAGTATAACTTGAATGAACTTTCGCTGGTGCTCGTAGCTTTTGCGATGTTGGCTGCTGCCGCATCGCTAATTTGTATATGAGGCATGGGAGAAGGTGTCCTTGAGCTATCGTCTTGAGACATCTGAAAAGGGTGAAATGATTATGTGTGTGCCCTTACAGAAAACAAATGAAGGAGGAAAGAAACAAGTGAATAGAAAGGCTCTATGTGTTCTCGCATCGTTCACAGAGAATATAAGGGATCGCAATCCTAGGGGGAAGGCTAACGTTCTTAACCTATGTTTCTATCTAAGTAATTATGCGTCGCACTCCCATAATAACGAGGACGGGTCGCATCATAAAATTAGCATGTTGGGATCGCAGCCATTTGGGACCGCTTCGCATGCAATTAAAGCTATCTAACCATGCAATTATAATGAAGAACAATAATTTAAATGCAAGAAGAGAAGAAAGACTTACTTTTTCTTGGTGAAGATTGAGGAAAGTCGGAAGAAATTCGGATCGCTGGTGAAAGAGCCTGAAAATTCTTTGCGTTTGATCTGGGAGCAAACTGACAGCACTTCGACAATGTGTTTGTGAGGATGAAAAAAGGAAATGATAGTGACAGGGGTATATATAGCCATCAGGAGAGAGAAGGACATGGGACACGTGTTGAAATCTCGTCCGTTGGACACACATCTCGAGACACAACAGCTGTCAAACCCTTTCAAATTCTTGAGGTCGCGACTACTCCAATGGTTATGTCTATACTTGGGCTCGCTTCGCAGTTATAACTCGTAATTTTTGAGTCCACATCGCATCTCCAATGGCAATATGGACTCGGGGGGTAGTTGTTATGCCCAAATCTGGCATAATGGCTAAATTGATTTAATTAGCTAAATTGACGGTTCATAATCTATGATGAGTCTAGAAGATGAAGATTGGGTCACTAAAGCCCACTATTGGAATCAGCCCAACATGTCTTGGCAATAATATCTCTATTACATGAGCACCTCGCACGATACATGATTGCGCCTCACATTGTAGCGCCTCGCTATGAAGCGCCTCGCTTCGCTTTTGCATCACATATGTAACTTACAGCGAGATCATCATCTCTCCTCTGGAAGGCTCATGGCCAGACTCAAGGTCGCATGAGTAGCTAGGCACAGGGATCGCTTCGCATGGCCAGGCCTCTCAAGGTCGCATGTAAGGGCTCTGATGGATCTTTCATTCCAAACCTATCCGTTCGAGGCCATGGGCTTCTACAGCTAGATCATGGATTATGGATAGGATTGATGACTCATTGCCACGTCAGCCCTAGTTACATGGGCTTGGACTTTGGCTTATCTCTTAAAACCCTAGCCCGCCTAGGTAACTTGTGGCCCAAGAACTACGTCAGGCTTGATCCCTATAAATAGGGTACGTAGGCACCTTGATACGGATGAGAAACAGTTTACCTGAAAAACACCTATCAAGCTCAGCCACATTCATACCCACAAACCCTAATCCTTTGTTCTTCTTTTGTTAGCAAAATATCCGTATTTTGCTCCGATAATCCAGCAAACCTCCAAAATATTGTTATACAATATTCCTATAACATGTCTATCTCGAGTGCTGACTTGGGTCCTCCTCTTCTCCTAGTTCACTACTTGTCACTCATCTTCAGAATGCTTACTGAAAAGCTAGCATGCAGTAAACTCACTATATCCTAAGCTTAATATGTCTTTTGTTTTTCGACATATCTTCATAGGCAAATGATGCACGGTGGGAGATGTATGAGAAGGAGAAGGAATGTAATGGCTTAAAGCAAGAGGTTATGTTTGTACAACAAGCACTGAAGCATGCAAACGATCAGTGCGTCCTCCTATTTAATGAAGTTCAGAAGGCATGGAAAGTTTCATTCACAATACAATCTGATTTAAAGGTATATAGAAAAGTGAACTATTAGTTTTATATATTTATTCATCGGTTAATTATCATATAGGTCACTTATTACACGCCAATATATCAAGCGGATCACTGAGTTTTTTTTGGTCTCATTTAAACCACTCAATACAAAAAATGTTACATTCCGTTAATTTTCAAAAAATAAAAGTGATCTTTTGTTGAATCTATACATTTTTCTTGAATTCTACCGCAACCAAATAAACAACTCTTAAATTCTAGTATTTTTGATAATATATTTAAAATTTAAAAAGTTCATTTACTATTTATTTTTAATTAAAATAAGGAAAATAACTATAAAAATAAAAATAAATAATAAATGATTTTTAAAAAATATAAATATTTTATCTAAAATACTAGAATTTAACAATTATTCATTTGGTTACGGTAGCATTCAAGAAAAATGTGCAGAATCAACAAAAGATTACTTTTATTTTTCGAAAGTTAACGGAGTGTAACATTTCTTGTATTGAGTGGTTTAAATGAGACCAAAAAAAACCTAGTAATCCGCTTCATACATTAGCGTGTAATAAGTGACCTATATGATAATTAACCCTTCATTCATCAAACTTTTTAAGTTTCAATTTTTGGTACTTTCAAAACGTCATCATTCGCCTTCCCGGTTAGGGAAGTTATTGATTGAGTTTAACTGTCCACTTACAATTGAGATGTTGCAGGTTGGTTAGGTGCTATTCTACTGTATCAAACCCCCCCCCCCCCCCCCTCTTTGCAGACTGAGCTATCAGTCAGATCGATCCATGAATTATAAACTTTCTGTTAAACTTTGTTGATTAGTTAGTTATTTTGCAACGTACCTTGAAGGCTCTTTCAGACAGTTGTGAAGCTCATTGTTCAGAATAGTAGAAGAAGAATCTTTAATTGCATTACAATAAAAAGAAACTATGTCATAACATTCTACTATCTTGAAAAATGTTAATAGATCATTATTGAAATTGCGGACGCTTTATTGGAGAAGAAAAAATAAATAGTATGCATTGACGTGCATTCGAGTGGATTTTGGTATCTGTAAGGCTTTCTTTCCTTAAATGGAATTGTGTTGTCTTGTATAACATCGTTTATGTTTGTTTTTTTCAATCCGAACCTCGTTTACTGTATTGATCAATTAAATTTTCAATTATGAGAATTGCAAGTTATTAAATTCTTGAACTTATTGATTATTATATTCTTGAACTTATTAATTCTAATTACATAGTTAGCAGCATATGCAATATTTGTTATTGTTATTAAGGAATGGATCATTGATGTATACAATATTCATTTAACACAACTAGTATCGTAAATTTCCTATTTTATACTATGACCGAGTGATAAATTTATTTAAGTTCTTAAATTAGAAATTAAGTTGACTATATTGTTAGGAATTCCCGTTTCCTGTCTTTGCGTAAATTAAATACGGAGATTATCACAGTCAATAATAAAGACAGATGAACACCAAGATTTATACGTGGAAAACCCCTTAAAGTAAAGAGGTAAAAACCATGGGACCAGCTCCGAATGTTTCCACTATAATGATAACAATGGTTACAATATTCTCTCTCAAGTTTACGAAGTAACACTTGAGGCACAACTGAATAGAAATACAACGATTCCCTACTCCTTCGGTACTTGACCGGATAACCTGGATGAACTCCCTTTGTAGCAACTACAACAGCTGGACGAACTCCTAATGCTGCAGCGGGACAGATTCCGATGGCTGCAGCCTGACACTCACACAAACTCCCTCGAAACGAAAGAATAGAGTAGCACGAGGGCCCCCTATCCTGACCTGCTTGAAACTACCACAAGGTAAGTTTCCTACTAGACGGACTATCTAGCAGCTATATATATACTAAGAAGTAAGAGAGGAAGAAGAGATTTTGGTGTGTTTTTAGAATGAAGGGGGAGGGGGGTATTTATAGGAGGGGGGAAGGTAGTAGGTGGGGGGGTTGTTGTGAGTTTGACAAATAAGACAATTAGGCAAGGTAGGCTGCCTAACAATCTCCCCCTCTTTCCAAACTCACAGTTAATCACTTGCACTCCATACCTGCACCCCGCTTGCACAGCTCCAACTTTTCCCGTGGAACGACCTTCGTCATCATATCAGCCGGATTCTTATCCGTGTGTATCTTCTCTATCTGTATCACCCCATCTTCAACCTATTCCCGTAGCCAATGGTAACGTACATTAATATGCTTAGTACGACTGTGACAAGTAGCATTCTTGCTCTAGTCAATAGCACTCTGGCTATCACAATACAACTCAAAGTTGTCTTGCTTCTGACCCAATTCTTGGAGAAACCGCTTTAACCAAACCAGCTCCTTGCCTGCTTCACAAGCAGCAATATACTCTGATTCGGTTGTTGACAACGCAACACACTTTTGTAACTTGGATTGCCATGCTACAGCTCCCCCCGCAAAAGTGAAAAGCATCCCTGACGTGGACTTCATCCCATCTGGATGTCCTGACATGTCAGCATCTGTAAAACCTTCCAAGACTGGTTCACCGTGTCCATACTTCAAGCATAACCCGGAAGTGCCCTTGAGATATCTGAGAATCCATTTAACTGCTTCCCAGTGCTTTCTTACTGGATTTGACAGATATCTACTCACAACTCCAACAGCATGAGCAATATCTGGTCTTGTACAAACCAATGCATACATAAGACTCCCCACTGCGGATGAGTAGGGAACTTCCTCCATATCCTCCTTCTCCTTGTCTGTTGACGGACACATTTTCTTGTCCAGTTTAAAATGTCCCGCCAATGGTATGCTAACAGGTTTAGCATCATCCATATTGAACCTTTTCAATACCCGTTCAATATATCCCTGTTGTGAAAGCCACAACCTCCGAGTTGTTCTGTCACGAACAATCTTCATCCCTAGGATTTGTTTTGCTGGACCCAAGTCTTTCATATCAAAGAACTTGGACAAATCTTCTTTCAGCTTGCGGATCATGTTAGCATCTTGGCCGACCACTAACATATCATCAACATAAAGCAGCAGGATAATGAAGTTACCGTTAGGAAACCTTTGCACATAAGCACAGTGATCGGATGCAGTTCTCTTGAACTTATGATTCCTCATGAATGAATCAAACTTTTTGTACCACTGTCTTGGCGCTTGCTTAAGCCCGTATAAACTCTTCTTATGTTTACAAACCATATGCTCCTTCCCTTTCACTTCAAATCCTTCTGGCTGGTGAATGTAGATCTCTTCCTTCAAATCTCCATGAAGGAATGCAGTTTTCACATCTAACTGCTCAAGCTCAAGATCCATGCTAGCCGCTAATCCGAGAACTGTTCGGATTGATGTCATCTTTACAACCGGAGAAAAGATTTCATCGAAATCAATGCCTTCCTTCTGTGCAAAGCCTTTAACCACCAAGCGTGCTTTATACTTTACAAGCATTTCATCATCCCTTTTTACTTTGAAGACCCATTTGTTCCTCAAAGCCTTCCGTCCTTTCAGAAGTGTAGTCAACTCATAAGTTTCATTCTTGTTTAAAGAATCCATCTCCTCTTGCATTGCTTTCAACCAGCAACTGCTTTCTTTATGAGTCTTGACTTCCTCAAAGGTCTCGGGCTCCCCCTCATCAGCAATTAAGATATACTCGGATGAAAGATATCTTCCTGATGGTCTCCATTCTCTCGTAGAACGCCGTGGCTGAGTTACTTCAGCTTCAGGCTGAGGCGGTAGCTCCCCCTGCTCAGCAGCCTCATCATCTGCCATATCATCTCCCTCATCTTCTACTGTATCTGGATTTCTAGCTTTCCTTGGTCGTTGAGTGCACCCAAAATTCTCATAATTTTGAGACTCGTGAAAAACCACATCTCTGCTCCTGAATATCTTCTTTGATTCAGGATTCCACAACCGATACCCAAACTCTGGATCCCCGTAGCCAACGAGAATACACGGAGTTGTTTTATCTTCAAGCTTTGTTCTATGCTCCTTTGGGATGTGTGCAAAATCCTTGCATCCAAACACCCGCAAGTAGGAATAGGAAACATCCTTTCCTAACCAGATCTTCTCTGGAATCTCAAAATTCAAAGGTGCCGATGGAGATCGATTGATCAAGTAGCAAGCTGTTCTTACAGCTTCTCCCCAAAATGACTTCGGCAATTTATCCATTTTCAACATGCATCTAACTCGTTCAGCAATGGTGCGGTTCATTCCTTCCGCAACGCCATTCTGTTGTGGGGTGCCAGGAACTGTTCTTTCATGCCGGATACCATGCTTTGTAAGGTACTTTTGAAACTCTTTTGAACTGTACTCCCCCCCGTTGTCACTACGAAGGCACTTCAGTTGTTTCCCTGTTGATCTTTCAACCATGGCATGAAACTTCTGGAAGTACTCAAACACTTGATCTTTGGATTTGAGTATCTCAACCCACACCTTTCGAGATGCTTCATCAATGAAGGTAACAAAGTACCTATTTTCGCCTAAGGACTCCACCTCAAACGGACCACATACATCAGAATAAACTCTTTCTAACAGCCCCAACTTTTTCTTCAGTGGATTGCTAAAAGATACTCTATGTTGTTTCCCGAATAAACAATATTCGCAGGGCTGCAATGCAGTTTCTTTAGCAAATGGAATGAGGGATTTCTTCGCTAAGATCTGTAGCCCTTTCTCGCTCATGTGACCAAGCCTCTTGTGCCACAAACTTGCTGAAGCTTCATCTTCAACTGTATTCAAAGCATTTGAACACATCTTCACTAGTGTCTTGTACAAAGAGCCACAAGTGGATCCTCTTGCAACCACCAATGAACCCGTAGTAAGCTTCCACCTTCCACCACCGAAGGTATTTACGTACCCCTGCTTATCTAGCGCCATGCCGGAAATCAAGTTGAGCCGTAAGTCCGGAACATGCCTGACATCTTTCAAAGTCATTGAACAACCCGTGTTTGTCTCAATACAGATGTCACCAATGCCTGCGATCTTTGATTGATCTGAGTTACCCATTCTTACAGTACCAAAGTCCCCTGACTTGTACGTCGTAAAGAATTCCTGAGTGGGTGTTGCATGATACGTTGCTCCAGTATCTATCACCCATTCGACCTTCTGATCATCAACATGTAAGCATTCTTCTTCCCCAAAAGAAAGGATCACAAAATCTTCTGTCATAGCAGTTGTTGTACTTTTCTCGACATGTTTCCCTTGCTGACCATTGTTCTGTTGCTTGAGCCAGGCCCTACAATCCTTTTTGTAATGACCCTTCTTCTTACAATAGTAGCATTCAACATTGGCATTTGATTTGCCACCGGAATTAACAAAATTCCTACTTTTACTACGTCCTTGGTTTGTCTCCCTGTAGTTGCTTCTGCCCCTGTTCTGAGTAACAAGAGCCTGGGAATCGTGGTTGACTCCTTGTACCTTTCTTCTCATGGATTCACTAAGGATACTCTGCTTAATTGATCGCAACGTTAGTTGCTCAGTTGGTACAGCATTAGTTACTGTCACCACTAACGTATCCCAGCTGGATGGTAAAGTGTTGAGAAGAAATATTGCTTGGAATTTCTGCTCAAACTCCATCTTCATATTTGATAGTTGATTTAACAACCCTTGGAATTCGCTCATATGCTCTGACATGTTGTTCCCATCCTGGTACCTCATGTTCACCAGCTGACGAACTAGAAAAGTTACATTTTGTGAACTTTTCTCTTGGAACGTAGACTCTAATGTCGTCCAAAGCGTATAAGCGTCTTCTTCTTCAGAGACATGATGATACTCTGAATTATCAATCCATCGACGAATGAGACTGATAGTTTTCATGTTCATCTTCTTCCAGTCAGCATCAGACTTTGCTGCAGGTTTAACTCCTTTCAGCTCCACCGGATCAAACAAGTCCTTACTATAAAGCAAATCCTTTATTCTGCTTTTCCACATCGGATAATTTGAAGCTGTTAGGCTTACCATTACACTGGAAGAATCATCCATTTTAATTTACCAAAGACTATGGGAATCTCACTTAGAACCACACAAGTTGGCCAGGAAAGTGGATGTGTTTGGGGAGCCTTCCGTATTAGTACGGCGCGTTATCAAGTAACCACTGCGCACAAAGCACTTTCCTCGACACCAACAATGTGGGCCCCAGCTCTGATACCACTTGTTAGGAATTCCCGTTTCCTGTCTTTGCGTAAATTAAATACGGAGATTATAACAGTCAATAATAAAGACAGATGAACACCAAGATTTATATGTGGAAAACCCCTTAAAGTAAAGAGGTAAAAACCACGGGACCAGCTCCGAATGTTTCCACTATAATGATAACAATGGTTACAATATTCTCTCTCAAGTTTACGAAGTAACACTTGAGGCACAACTGAATAGAAATACAACGATTCCCTACTCCTTCGGTACTTGACCGGAAAACCTGGATGGACTCCCTTTGTAGCAACTACAACAGCTGGTCGAACTCCTAATGCTACAGCGGGACAGATTCCGATGGCTGCAGCCTGACACTCACACAAACTCCCTCGAAATGAAAGAATAGAGTAGCACGAGGGCCCCCTATCCTGGCCTGCTTGAAACTACCACAAGGTAAGTTTCCTACTAGACGGACTATCTAGCAGCTATATATATACTGAGAAGTAAGAGAGGAAGAAGAGATTTTGGTGTGTTTTTAGAATGAAGGGGGAGGGGGGTATTTATAGGAGGGGGGAAGGTAGTAGGTGGGGGGGTTGTTGTGAGTTGGACAAATAAGACAATTAGGCAAGGTAGGCTGCCTAACATATATCAATCAGTTATTTTAAGGATGTTGAAGTTTGATCTTGCTGCATCAGCAATTCAAGGTAGTTATAGCCTTGTATGCAATCAATTGCTAATCTTTATACTTATAATTTTTAAAATTTAATCATAGGAACTGTATATATCATATATGTGTGATGGTGTATATTTTAGTGATAATGTATGTATCTAAATTTGAACCTCATGGCTAGGTTCAAGGACAGTTTTGTGCTTCTTTGTTTTAATACACATTTAAGAGGCGATGGGAGATGAGTGCATGCTTAATGTTTTCAAAAAGAAAAGCGAATGTGTTCTCTGTTAGTGTTCAAATACCTTAAAATTGGGGAATGTTTATGATCGAATGGGAGGTGGGGTCACTTATATCGTAATTAGGGGAATGGTGAAAGTGATTAAGTGTCTGTTTAAACATAATTTCACAGCAACAACATCTTCTATAAACCAAAACAAATGAGGAACGGTTTACGGTTTCAGTTGGAGGGGTTCAACAAACCGAATGATTTGGTTCGGGAAACGAAATTGCAATAATGTATGTACATGTACTGTATTATATTAAATTTATTGTTCCTGACAAATGTATGATTATATCTGTTACTTTAAACATATTATTTATATTCCCTTTCCTAGAATCTAGTACTCTAAACATATATATCAAAGTTTAAACCAAATCGTCGATGTGGTATTATACCTGTTTGTTTTTGTGGTTTGGTTTGCACAATGTAGAAACAATGAGTACACAGGCTGGTTTCAGTTTCACTAACAAACAAAACCAAATTCGACAGTGATAGCCCCTTAATCAAGGCCATTTATATTGAATGTAGGGTGATCATATTCACATGTACAAAATTCATATACGGTAAGATTTTTTATTCATAATCGAGACAGTTCTAATGCTCAAGGTTGTATCGCTTCTTTCATATAGCAATTGGTGTTTGTGCATTGAAAGCATTGTACTTGAAACACTATGATATCACCTTTTTTATACTAATTTACACACATTAGTAAAAGGCTTTGTGTTGATAAAAAAAGCAACACACTCATTAATATCAAAAGTGTAATGTGCTGGTAATGATTCTATCAAAAGTGTTGTCAAACCGATTAAAACCATGCTTGACTTCGTTAATATCTGATCGACAAAGTGCCTTTGTTGAAGGAAGGTTATTAACTAACAACGCGTTAATTGCATTTGAAATTAATCATTATATGAAGAGGCACACGCAAGGTAAATCTGGAGTAGTAGGACTAAAGATTGACATCTCGAAAGCATATGACAGGTTAGAATAGGGATTTATCCAAAGTATGACGGAGAAATTTGGATTTCATGCGAATTGGATTAGTAGAATAATGGAATTGGTGCAAACAGTGTCATATAGTTTTTTGCAAAATGGTACTATTTTTGGAGATATTGTGCCGCACCGAGGGATTCGCCAAGGTGATCCAATTTCACCGTACATATATATTATGTGTAAGAACCCAGATTTTCGGTAGAATTAAAACTTTTCTTATTAAGAATAAGTATCTGCATGAATAGTGTTTGTCATGCGTGAATAGTGATTTTGAGGATTAAGAAAATTTTTCATGTCATCTATGTACGAGACATAGGATGGATATTCTGAAGTCATATTAGTGATCTACAGAGCAAATAAGTGTATGCAAAGACGATCGGAATTCAGAAATTCCAATTTGTATTTCAGTGTAATATTTGACCGAGCAGTGAATTATATATTATTATATTCAAGAAATGAGATATTAAATTTGAGGAAGCAAGGATTTAATATGTTAGAATTTTATTATATTGGATTTGAGGATTTAGAACGTAAACCACTGAGACAGTGAAACGAACGTTCTAGAAATCGCTGAGACTTTTCAACGAGATTAAAAGATAAAGCGAACTAAGTATGGAATTTGGATTTAGTTCATTAAGAGATTAAATATCCTACATGATCATCAAGAGAATTATATCAAGTAGATTGGATGATTTAATCAAAGATTGAATCAAGAGCAATTAGGAATTTAAGTGATTAAAATACTTAAATCATTTCAAGAAATAAAACAACTAGCAAGGCTTCCCCAAGACTCTTTGCACAAGTCCCAAGGTGAGTACACAGCCATACACATCTATAATATCTAGATATTATCCAAGGCAATCACTTTATGCATTATTGTCCAAGAGAAAAGCAAGCAAACTCCATTCTCTCCATTTTTCTCAAACTGCCCAGCAGCACCTCCTCTCAGTAAAACGGGCCTAGAGCCTTCATTGATCAATGAAATTTTGTGGTCTTTATATGGTTAGAAAGGTGTTAAGATGCTCTACAACTTTCCTTTAGAAGCCTCGTTCAGAAAAGATCGGTAAGGGCCTCGTTTTTCATGATCTTTCAGTTCGCTTTTAAGGGCTCCGAATTACTAACTTGATTTTCTTGATTTCTCTTGATGATCTAAGCATGTTTAAGGCTAGTTGAGGGCTAATCAAGGCTTGTAAAGGTCATACAAACATCAAGGAAGGTAATCCTCTTTTGAAACCCTAGTTCTTAGTTTGAGTTTTGATGAATTAGATGAGTTATAAAGATTTGATGCATGTTTAGAGCATTAGTGTTATGAGTGGGCTTTGATAATTGTTAAAAGTGGTTCCATGGATGTTAAGGCAGTTCTTGACCTTAGTTTAATGATAAATAACATGTTTGGGTTGTTTGGAGTGGATGGTATGATATTTGGAGTATTTGGAATTTTGGATTATTCGATTTATAGCCGTCGTAATGACGAATTTTTGTTAGAACTTTAAGACAGTCCCTACCCGAGACCTTGAACTTCTGACCATAAATCACCACTGCCATGAACTTGTAGTTCTTGACTCATAGATCATTTTGGCGAAAGAATCGTAGCATTCTGATTTACGGTTTAGTAGAAATTGCCAAATTCGTAAAAGTGATTCGATCGCGTAAGTGCTAAGTTCATGACTTCAATTGAACCCCTTAATGAAACTGTTTTGGTGGCAAATCGAGTTTATTAAATACTAGGTATCATAAGGTGTATGTGTGCGAAGGAATCACCTCGAAAGAGTAAACGGTTGATTTAATAGAAAAGTTTAAGTCGAGGTCGCGTAAGTGAAAACCACTGAAAACGAGACTTAGAAACCAACGTTCTGAATGGTTAAGTATAACTTGGAATTGCGGATGGATTTTGAACCAAACTTATAACCTAAGTATTTGACGACCAACATGGACATAGTATGAGCCTATAACGAGCCAGTAATGCCTTGGTTGTGTTTCGCTTGCTTGTTTAAGCATTGAGTTACAAGTGGATTAATTATGCGTTTTCTTTGACCTTGTCTAGATGGACCGACATCGTCGCGGGCCCTATCGTATCTCGAGTACCAGGCAAGTGTTCTAAACCATACTTTGTAGTATTGGTTCTATAATCCTGTTTTGCCATGTGTTGTGTTATACAGTTTTGCAGTTACTGCTTATATTGCCATATATATATATATATAGTTGGCTTTCTGATTCGCATATAAGTTTTGAGATGAGTAGTTATGAACCGGTGGATCTTGTAGCTCTAAGTATATGAGCATACTTATTGTGTTCGACTCTAGACCGGGAGTCGGTATTTGGTTATATATGCAAATAATCGTGGAAACCCGGAGGGATTCCAGTGGCAAAGTACTATGTATTCTGAGGAGTATTATCCAGTATTATTATCATATTTTCAAGAAGTATTTATTGCCTGGTAAAGATTCAAGGATTGTTATTTGAGTATCATCTCACTTGAGAATATTAATCAAATATTATTTCATTGAGAGTATTATTGAATATTTTACGATATGCGATGCAAGGTATATGCATAGTTGTTTTGACTTAATATATTGTCATACTTGAAGTGTGATTTTTAATTAGACGACTTATAGACTAGAGGTGATCTAGTAGCTATAAGCCGGGTTTATGATAGCCCTTAGTATAGGGCATATGATTCGACTAATTTGTTACGAACCGCGAGGCGGTATATCGTATACGTATTACAATTAATTTCTGAGTATTATTTATTTAGTAAATAATATTCGAGGATTATAATTACATGGAAAATATCGTTTCAAATATTTATTTAAAGTATGATTTCATAATCATATGTGAGTTATTTATTTAAATGAATCTTAATTCTGATTTTCATTTAAAGGTTTCTAGTTATCTTTAGATGAATATTTACTTAATGAATATTATTCTAAATATTCATTTAAAGTTTTCTTTATTATTAATAAGGGTTGTTAATTTGACGAACATTATTTTGAATATTCATTTAAAGTTAATGAATATTATTTTGGATATTCATTTAAATACTTTATCATTATTAAGGGCTATTTAATTGATGACTATTATTTCGAATATTCATTTAAAGGTAATGAATATTATTTCGGATATTCATTTAAAGGTTTCCAATAATCATTAATAATTATCTAATTACTAAATATTATTTTTGAATATTCATTTCAAGATTTAGTTGTGATTATTTTATTTAAAAATATTGTTTATGCAGATATGAGTTAATAAATATTATTGGAATATTTAATTAATACTTTCAAGAATATTGTGAATAACTCAGATTACTTAAAAGCATATTTTACTTCAATAATCATGAAGTATATCTCTGAGATATAGTAAAAGGCTCTTGAATACTTTCGATCTTCTGGGTTTTCCCTAAATAACGTTGAGCACCTAATCTATGTTGCTTAACAACGATTTTCCAAAAGTATTATAAGGTTTCCCTGATGATCGTAAATCAACTCCTAGCCTGCAATGGCGTCGCTTTCCTTCAAAACTGGGAAACCCTATTTGAGAAATTCTATTTTACCTGACTTTTGAGTCACGAAAATTGTCGAGAGCTTATTTTGAGCCCAGTTATCATGAGTCATGGGACTCTGGCTACTTCCTCAACACTCGAGGAGTAGGATTGCTGTAACAAGTGTTAATCCATTAACGAGCTACTGCTCGGGAAATATTGGTAAATTTTCCTTTCCAATTAGATACAACTACTTTGTGGAGTTGTATCAACGAGTTATTACTCGGGGAAAAGGAGGACGAACTTTACGTTTCAGAGTCATGGATTTTACTCGGACTAGGAGTATGTGTGTATGAGGCTGTGAATCAGTCCATCACTGATAATCGTGTAAGAGGCCGTGGGACGGTCCATCATTATTAAAAGGGGTCCGAGTTGCGCCGGTCCCGACTATGCCCAACCGTTGGTGGGAGATCAAGAGGGCGGTAGACAAGTAAATCCGTCAGTTCTTCCATCTACATGTAGAGAAACAAAATTTGGAGATGCACAACTTATGACTGATCATCGTAAGGTTGTGACATCTGGCGCGAGATACTCTAGTATTAGTTCATCATCCAATTTGGATATTTTCTACAACATTATCGAGAACACCCCATCGGAAAGCTACGGGCTGGGTGACTGGTAAGTGTTGGCAGAGTCGAAAAGGTTATATTGGTCTACTTTGAACCTCATCCTTTTTTAATATACTGGAACTTGTTCATTTCAAAGTAGAGGTTGATTTCAAAAGATGATATTGATTTTCCTTATCATTCAAATCATATTGAAAACTTGTTCATCTCACACTTGATAAAGATTACAGATATATTATGAAAGATGATATACATATATTGATTTTCTGCTTATCTTCTTTTAATGGCAGATATTTTGACGGAAAAGTTATTAATATGATTATGAACTTATCTTGTTCATTTAATGATTATTTTAATCATTATACTTTCCCTATTAAGATTTTTGGGTACAGATATTTCATGGTTGATAGTAAGTATCTGTGGTATTTCGAAAACCCCAAGTATATGATGGGATGAACTTTATTAACCACTTGCTGAGCAATTCTTTCGCTCATACTTGTTTGTTTTATATACTAGCCTTTCAGAAAGAGGTAAACGGATGAGGATTATCTGCGTAGCTCGGAAGAAGCAGGCAGACTACCCTTATGAAGAAGACAGGATCTAGAACATCTATAGCTGGAGTAAGTTACATGTAGGTTTATTAATGTGTAATATATATCACATTGTATAGAGTAAAATTAGTTGCTGGTATACTTCTCAATGAAGCTATACTAGCGGGATAAGATTTTTACGACACGGTGTAATTTGATTAAATGGATGTAATGAAGTGAGTAATGTAAAAACTTTAGTTCTTGTTTCTAGCCCTATAACCTATAAGATGCTTGGTAGTTGGGGTCTCAATGATGTATTTCAGTTATTCAATGATTACAGATGGATTAATGTTGTTAAACAGGTGAATTGTTAATGAGAATTTCCGCGTGACGACCAAATCCCTGACCCCGGATTTGGGGCTGTTACAGAAATGGTATCAGAGCTGAGGTTATAGTAAACTAGAAACGAGAGTGAGTAGGAGTGTGTATAGTTATGTGAGAACGTTAGAACTCATGTAGAGTTCATGTTGGACTATTGGATATAGTACCAACGGTTAAGTTAAGGTGTGATTGCTACGTTGAAGAATAGGATGATGTAGACCTCGCTACTTGTCGTGATGAATATCTACCAAAGAATGCTCAGAGACAAGTATTGGTCGGCAGGGGCATAGATCGCCCGAGACTTGAATTTAAGATGATTTGAGGGGATTCATGAATGCAGTTATGTATTCCCCGAACTATAGGAAATTTTCAAAATGATGATGAAGGATAGAAAGTTGACATCGAATATTGTGGTAGAGAGGGTTGAGATACCGAATATGCCAGACCCCGAGGCCTCCGAGCAGACACATAATGATGCGCTCCTTGAGATGGACGCTGACCCGATAGAGGAGGATCCAGAGGAGGACCTCATGGAAGGTCAAGGGAATAATCTTGTAGAGAACGAGCCAATTGATAAAGATGTGATATGTTTACTTGAGGACCGAAAGAGTCCTTAAAGAGTGATTAAGTGACAAGACAAGAATTTGGAGTCGATTATGATTCATCAGGAGATATGATGAAGTGAATGGAGTAGAGTTTTAAGAATAGATGAGATAGAGGTGGTATCAACTGTTGCCCACGACTGGATCGTTGGGAACTTGGCTGTTGATTTGATTGGAATAAATACAAGGACAAATGAGTAGAGGACCCGGCTGATGGCCGAGGAGGAAACTACGAGGATAGAACTGAGAAGCCAGAGTCATATCCGGGTACTGCCGGTTTTGATGAATGACTAGTTATAAAGTAATGTTCCCTTTAAGTGAGGGGGTTAAGTAAACCGACTGTTGATAATATAGACTACTCGGACGTATATGTAGCAGGAAAATGTGGCATGTTCCGTGTGAAACTTTGGTTTTCCCTTCTATGGGAGGTGTATATTTGGTTCCTTTCTAGTGGTTAAACCTCCAACTTTATGTCGATTATTCCGTTATTATGACTGCTTAAGATTCTACCTATTTGGATGTTCATAGAATTGTTCTTCAGGTTTCGAAATTGATTTCCTAGTATTAACAGTGGATAAATAGACTGACCAAATTTCCCTGATATTGGGAAGAGATTCGACAAATTTTTGGCAAACCTTGTCTTTCTGATTATCAGAGAATATCGCCAAAGAGAGTGAAAACTAGAGCAAACCTGGTCGATTGGTTTAGGTAACCGCCATATGGGTTGGTGGACAGACCCGAATTGTTAAAATGGATTGTAGAGATAAAATGATGAAGTTGAGATTGGACGGTAAAGATGAAATATAATTAAGGACCAAGACGGACTAAGCAGCTCCGGGATTGACTTAAATGAAAAGGTTATCATGCCAAAAGTATTAAGCTTATGTGGCACACGGGATTGATATAGGAAAAAGGAATATAGGATATAAAGATGATGGAAATAGATACCGGATTTAAGCATGTATTTTCTAACGATCTTCCGGAATACTGCCTATTCGAAGGATAGAATTCACCATTACCGTGGGCGACACCTATATCGAAGTCTTTGTGTGGAATGGAACGTTGCTTGAGATGATTGCGACAAATTGGGTATAACTCTCTACGATTATAAATGCTGATGGTTGAGATTGTGGTGACTAATACGAGTCAATAATGGTGTAAGTTATCGAGCACTCTAAGGTGTGCATGTAGAAGAAAACTTTAGAATCATACGATTATCCGCCAGATGAGCCGACATATAAGGCATCCGTAGAGATGTTGGCAGTAACTTCCCCATTTGTAAATCGGTTTGATTACCTCCCCAATTTATGAATTATATGATATCCTCCAAGAGAGAATTTCTTAGGAATGATATCATTTCTCTTCTAAGCTATATTGCCATACTTGTGTTTACCCGTGCTGGGTTTTAATTGTGACAGAGGCTGTCATGATACCTACTTTCACGTAATTCTGAAGCCTGTCTATTGATGTTATTTAAACTTTCACTTTCCTTCAATAATGAATAATCTTGTGGTGATACAACACTACTTGCTTGTGATATATACCAGTATCTTTCTGGATATTCTTTACTTTTGGAATCACACCTTAGAATTTTCTTCAAGGTGTCCTTTTGAGAATTATTTGTCGAAAGACGATAATTTATTAACTTAAGTTCAAGTTGATTCCTATTTCTCTTCTTCCACTGAGACGAACAACCCTATTCTTATAGGGGCCACAAGGACTATCTGTCTATGTGATAGAAGTCTGATGGGACGCCATCACTTGTGTGTTGTGAAATACAAGAATGCTAATTACCTTTAGTAATGCCTTAACTAAGGCACGCAACGTTAGTTCTTTTGATCATATTGATCTCTTGGTAAATTCCCTTATCTCAAATAAGATTTCTTTCAAAGCTCATAATCCTAGGATCACCATTGTGTGATATTTGTCTTGATATGGCAGCTATCTTTTCAAAGCTCCATGATTCTTGCTATCTCTAATGAATTCCAAGGGGAGGCCAACCAGGTCAGATAAGCGAAATTCGTTAATATAGATTAGATTCGCAATGGAATCGCCGAGGATAAGAGAGAGTCCCAAAGTGATTAGTATATCGGTGACATATCGAGGGAATCAGTTTACTCCTTCTCAAGGAGGTCATGCAAATGAAAAGTTGGTCGAACCACATTTTGTAAGAAATGACAATATAATGTGAAACTTCAACGACATCGGTGCTCGATAGAAACACCATAGTTGAATTAAGATTATGGAAAGGTTATGTACGAATGGACACTAGCTCTGGTTTTGCAGAATAAGTATTGAGGATGAAGGGTTTAAAGGACCCCAGTGATCAACAGGTTCGATAACGTATTCCAATGAATCTACCCAGATTACCATCGAACCGAGAAATAGAAACTGTTATGGATTAACCCCAGTAGAAATGAAAGAGTAGCGAATCAGTGACAAGAATGCTGGGCAATACTATGATAAGACCCATTGCATCACTGTGGGGAGCCTCAGTGTTGGTTGTGAGATAAAAATGGAATAATAAAAGTGTATATCGACTAACGAGAATTGAACTCGGGTTACCAGATTCAGAGTCTGATGTCCTGACCGCTAGACCATGGAATAAGTTTATCGGTAAGAGTAAAGACCTACTACCGAGGAGAAATGATTTTCTAAACCAGCTAAGAGGTTATATGTATTTTCCGAGATTGAATTGAGAACTGGATGCCACCAGTTAAAGATTAAACCCGAGGATATACCCAATACTGCGTTCGCAATAGGTATAGACACTATGAGATTTTAGCAATGTCATTTGGGTGATTAATGCACCCGTAGTTTTTATGGATTTAGTGAATCAAGTGTTCAAGAAATATTTAGATAAGCTCGTTATTGTATTTATTGATGACATCTTGATATATCCAGAGGACGAACATTTAAGAATTGTTTTAGAGTTATTATGAGAAGAGCAGTTGCATGCCAATTTCTCAAAGTGTGAATTCTGGTTTAATGAAGCCCAATTTCTAAGACGTGTGGTTATTATCAAGGGAGTATTAATGGATCCCGCTAAAATAGAAGTTGTTTCAATTGGGAGAGACAAACTACACCCACAGAGGTGAGAAGTTTTATGGACCTGACAGGCTATTATATGAAATTCGTGCAGGACCTTGCTAAGATAACAGCACCGTTGAAACGATTTACGAGAAAGATTGAGAAGTTGGATTGGACTCCTAAGTGTGAGGAGAGTTTGCAAGAATTGAAAAAGAGGTTGGTGTCAGCCCAGTGTTGGCCCTACCAGATGATAAGGAAGACTTTGTGATATATAATGATGCATCTCATAAAGGTTTAGATTGTGTGCTGATACAGCACCGTAGAGTAAGTGTGTATGCATTCAGACAGTTAAAAGAGTAAGAGACTAGATACCCACCCATAAATTGGAATTAGCAGCGATGGTTTTCGCTCTAAGAGATTTGGAAACATTATATGGACCATAAAAGCCTCAAGTATATACTATGCAAAAGGAAAGAGCAAGGAAAATTTTTCAAGAACGAGGGTAAAGTATGTGCCCGTTTACGTACGAATAGGAAATATATATTATAACCAATATTTTCTTACAATTGTTTCAAGGAGTATTATTAGAATTATTTTCTGGAAAATTTTACAGAGAAGATATATTTAAAGGTCGGAGTATTAAGACTTTATGTCATGATAGAGATCAAGATACGACTATAAGATGCACTACCATTCAGGGGAGGCCAATGCCTTAGTCAAAAATAGAAAAGAGATGGATTCCGAAGATTCGGGAATTCAAGGATGAGATTTTGCACAAGACCCATAGTCCGAGATATTAGATGCACTTAGACGGTACCATAATGAATAGGGATACTACCTTGCGAGGCCGTTATGAAAAGAGTTATCGCTCTTCCTTGTGTTGGAAGGAGGCTGGCAAGATAAAGATATTGGAAACCGAGTTAATTCAACAAACCAAAGAGACAAAAGATTTTACCAGCAAACGGCTAGTGAAAGCCGAAGATGGATAGAGTTAGTACTGCTATTGTTTATCTAAATGGCATGTTGAAGAATGACAAGCCAGTTCATATAGGTATATTTCTGCGCAAATAGGATAGAGAATATGAGATTGGAGATGTGTGATACTAAAGGTATTCTTGTGGAAATCATGGATACAAATGTTCAAGTGTTAAGGAGCAAGGTTTTCTAACTAATAAGGAATTGTGAGAATATCAAGATGTGGAAGAATCCACCTGGAAGTTGAAAGAGTGTAACAAAGGAAAAGTAACCCAGCTATTCCTAAACTGATTCCGGGACGGTATCCTTTTAAGGAGGGGAGACTGTAAGAACCCAGATTTTCGGTAGAATTAAAACTTTTCTTATTAAGAATAAGTATCTGCATGAATAGTGTTTGTCATGCGTGAATAGTGATTTTGGTGGATGAATAGTGATTTTGAGGATTAAGAAAATTTTCATGTCATCTATGTACGAGACATAGGATGGATATTCTGAAGTCATATTAGTGATCTACAGAGCAAATAAGTGTATGCAAAGACGATCGGAATTCAGAAATTCCAATTTGTATTTCAGTGTAATATTTGACCGAGCAGTGAATTATATATTATTATATTCAAGAAATGAGATATTAAATTTGAGGAAGCAAGGATTTAATATGTTAGAATTTTATTATATTGGATTTGAGGATTTAGAACGTAAACCACTGAGACAGTGAAACGAACGTTCTAGAAATCGCTGAGACTTTTCAACGAGATTAAAAGATAAAGCGAACTAAGTATGGAATTTGGATTTAGTTCATTAAGAGATTAAATATCCTACATGATCATCAAGAGAATTATATCAAGTAGATTGGATGATTTAATCAAAGATTGAATCAAGAGCAATTAGGAATTTAAGTGATTAAAATACTTAAATCATTTCAAGAAATAAAACAACTAGCAAGGCTTCCCCAAGACTCTTTGCACAAGTCCCTGAAGGAATTTACGAATGAGCGGAAGCGCAAATAACAATTATTTCCGTAAAAACCATATATCGCACATATAGAAAATCATATAAAATGAAAAGAGCGAGGAATCGTGATCATACCTTGAAAAATCGAAGCTTTATAAAATGGTTTCTCGCAGTTGCTTCTCAGAGTGTGAAGCACTCTACCGGTATCCACCAAGATAAATTTCTTCGATGAAGCTTTTTATAAAAACAAGGTTTTATAAAAATGGAGGTTTGAGAGAGAGAGAGATGAAGAAGATGGAGGTTTTAAGTTTTTCACAAAAACCAAGTCTATCAAAAGTGTCCTCATCTCATTCTATTTATAGGGCACAAGTAGGTTTTTAACATTAATATATCATTATATATTAATATATAAATCCTACACTTTACCTTATAAAATGTTAAATAATAATTAAAATAATTTTAATCATTATTAAAACAACTTGCTCTCTCAAAATACCTTCATCAATAAATTAATCTTTTTATGGTGTGACCCTGTAGGTTCAATATTAAGCCGGTAGTAGAAATAAATAATAATAAACCTTTTATTTATTATTTATATGAATTCTAAAATTCATTAAATATAATTAACTGATTAATTATATTTATTCTACATCGTGAGTGATGCTTCTCAACATATCGCGACTATCCGGATAATATGAATTCACTGCTTAGAATACCAAGAACCTGTCAGTGACTAGTTACCGTACAATCAATTCCTTCTACCCTACAATATCCCGATTAAATACAAGGCATGGATCTCGTGTCAGGCCTATCAAATTTAATCATATGATTTCTTATTCATAACGCAAAGTTCATATTAATGCAAATTAGAAACTCCTTTCTAATTTCATACACTCTGGCCAGAGATTCCAGAACTCGCATACTAAGAATAACATAGGATATTCACTTCCTTACTGGAAGGGGTAGATTCTTTATTGATCGTTAACTATCTCCATACATAAATCCCTGTACCCAGAATAGACCTAATGTATGTCCTTGAGACTAAGGACTAAACCAAAGCACAGTTCATTATATATAAGATAACTTTAACGATCTCAAGTCTAAGGACACTTGTACAACTATCACTCAGTGAATAACTATTGACACGTGAGTAAACTCCATTAGTTGTCCAACTTATCGAGTCATGTTCAGTGAACTTATTCCCTAATAAGCACCTACATACTAGCTATAGTGTCACCACACAAATGCCTATGAGAACAGACATCCTCCTGACGGGAGCAAGCATAATATGTACCGATCTTTGCGGATTCACTAACTTCCGATTAGTTATCCTATGATCAGGAACTGTTTAAGTCTAGAGTTATCATCTTCTAGATCTCACTATTATAATCTCATTATAATTATAGAAGCTTTACTCTAAACTATGGAACATCTTATTTAAAACACTTTAAACAGATAATGCCCGTAATAAAATCAAAACAAGTCTTTTATTATTATTAATGAAATCAAACAAGAATACATGAAAGTTCTTCCTAACTCATCATACATGATTGGATTTAGGACAAACACTTTCAATCTCCCACTTGAACTAAAGCCAATCACCCTGGTATCTAATACCCATCTTCTCTTTATGACGATCAAAGTGAATCTGAGACAATGACTTTGTGAGTGGGTCTGCTATGTTGTTATGTGTGTCAACTCTCTCAACCTTGACATCTCCTCTTTCAATGATCTCCCTAATCAAATGAAAGCGCCGCAAAACATGTTTGGAATTTTTATGAGACCTAGGTTCCTTGGCTTGTGCTATTGCTGCATTGTTATCACAATACAACACAATAGGCTCTACAATGCTTGGAACAACTCCCAACTCAGAAACAAATTTCCTCATCCAAACGGCTTCTTTTGCAGCCTCACTTGCAGCTATATACTCTGCTTCCGCTGTGGAGTCAGCCGTTGTCGACTGTTTGGAACTCTTCCAACTAATCGCACCACCATTCAGAGTAAACACATACCCTGACATGGATTTGCTATCACTTTCTGATTGAAAACTAGAGTCAGTATAACCCTCTATTTTCAATTCAGATCCACCAAAAACAAGAAAAATATCCTTAGTCCTTCGCAAGTACTTAAGGATGTTCTTCACTGCTTTCCAGTGGTCTTCACCTGGATCGGACTGATATCTGCTTGTCACACTGACTGAATAAGCAACATCAGGCCTAGTACATAACATCGCGTACATGATAGATCCTATTGCTGAAGCATAAGGAATCTTACTCATGCGCTCTCTTTCCTCAGGTGTCTTAGGAGACATCTTCTCGGAAAGGGATACTCCATGGCTCATCGGTATGAGACCTCTCTTGGAGTTTTCCATGCTAAACCTTTTAAGCACTTTCTCGATGTATGTACCCTGGGTAAGACCTATCATTCTTCTAGATCTATCTCTATAGATCTTCATACCGAGAATGTAGGATGCTTCACCCAAGTCCTTCATAGTGAAGTTCTTTGATAACCACACTTTGACTGATTGCAGCATCGGTATATCATTTCCTATAAGAAGTATGTCATCCACATACAATACAAGAAATGTTACCGCGCTCCCACTAACCTTCTTGTAGACACATGGTTCATCCATGTTCTTGATAAAACCAAACTCTTTGATTGTCTCATCAAAACGGATGTTCCATCTACGAGAAGCTTGCTTTAATCCATATATGGTCCTTAGCAGCTTACATACTAGGTGTTCATTCCCTTTAGAAACAAACCCCTCTGGCTGTGTCATATACACTTCCTCTTCAAGTTTCCCATTGAGGAAGGCCGTTTTCACGTCCATTTGCCAGATCTCATAGTCGTAGTAAGCAGCAATCGCAAGCAAAATCCGAATTAATTTTAACAGGGCTACAGGCGAAAAAGTTTCATCAAAGTCAATCCCTTGCCTTTGTCTGAATCCTTTTGCCACGAGCCTGGCCTTATAGGTCTCCACCTGGCCATCTGCTCCAATCTTTCTTTTGTATACCCATTTGCATCCAATAGGATTCACATCCTCTGGTGCTTCAACCAAAGTCCATACTTGGTTGGCATACATAGAATCCATTTCGGATTTCATGGCACTCTGCCATTTCTCTGAGTCAACACTACTCATAGCCTCATTATAGGTCATAGGGTCGTCATCATCAACGATTGATAACTCATTGTCATTCTCAATGACAAGGCCATAATACCTCTCAGGTTGGCGAGACACTCTTTCTGACCTACGAATGGGCTGTACCACAGAAGGTTGTTCAGTCTGAACAGGTGTTTCCTCTTGAACCGTAGTAGTTTGTGCTTCTTGAACTTCATTAAGTTCTATTTTGCTCCCACTGTTTCCTTCAAGGATAAACTGTTTTTCCAAGAAGGTAGCATGTCTGGAGACAAATACACTATGATTGGTGTAGAAGTAATACCCTAAAGTTTCTTTAGGATATCCCACAAAACTACATTTCACGGATCGAGATTCCAGCTTATCAGGGTCAACTCTCTTGACATAAGCCGGACATCCCCAAATCTTAACATGTTTAAGACTCGGTTTCCTTTCTTTCCATATCTCATATGGAGTTTGAGGAACAGATTTGGAAGGCACCTTATTCAGTAAATATGCTGAGGTTTCCAATGCATAACCCCAAAGGAATACTGGAAGATTTGCATAGCTCATCATGGACCGAACCATGTCTAACAAAGTTCGATTTCTCCTTTCAGATACTCCATTCAACTATGGAGTATATGGAGGAGTCCACTGAGAGACTATACCATTTTCTTTGAGATAATCTAGAAATTCTCCACTCAAGTATTCACCACCTCGATCTGATCGAAGAGTTTTAATACTACGTTTGGTTTGTTTCTCCACTTCATTCTTATATTCTTTGAACTTTTCAAAGGCCTCAGACTTGTGTTTCATCAAATACACATATCCGAATCTAGATCGATCATCTATGAAAGTAATGAAGTACGAAAATCCGCCCATGGCTTGCGTAGACATCGGTCCACATACATCTGTGTGTACCAGTCCTAGCAATTCTGCAGCCCTCTCTCCATGTCCACTAAATGGAGATTTGGTCATTTTACCCAATAGACAAGACTCGCATGTAGGATATGATTCAAAATCAAAGGGGTCAAGTAACCCTTCCTTATGCAATGTCCGCAGTCTATTTTCACTAATATGACCAAGTCTGCAGTGCCACAAATAGGTGAGATTTTCATCATCTCTTTTCCTTTTATTAGTATGTTCAATTTGTAGTAAATCATGCTCTATGTCACACACATATAGACCATTATTTAAAATACCACTACCATAAAGAACATTATCTCTAAGAATTGAACATTCATTATTCTTAATAACAAACGAAAATCCATCCAAGTCTAACATGGGAATAGAAATAATATTCCTCACAATCGAGGGAACAAAATAACAATTATTTAAAACAATAGTCTTGCCCGTAGGCATATGTAAATCAAACGATCCTACAGATTCAGCAGCAACTCTTGCTCCATTTCCCATCCGTAGAATCACCTCCTCTTCCTCGAGAGTCCTACTTCTCCTTAGTCCCTGCAACGAATTGCAAATGTGAGAACCACAGGCGGTATCTAATACCCAAGTAGAATTTTGATTTATTGACATATTCACTTCAATCATGAACATACCTGAACCAGAAGCGACAGTCTCACTATCTTTCTTCTTTTTCATTTCTGCAAGGTAAACCTTGCAGTTCCTCTTCCAGTGCCCCACCTTGTTACAGTGAAAGCAAACAGCTTTGCTCTTGGGGTCTTCAGCTTTTGGTGGAACCGGCTTTTTCTCACCAACTTTCTTCTTCTTGGAAGGGTTCTTCTTCCTTTTCTTAGGATTGGAACCCTCACCAATTAGAAGAACAGAACTCTTCTTAGAGGGAAAATTCGATTCCGCAGTCTTCAACATGTTGTGGAGTTCAGCCAGGCTGACGTCCAACTTATTCATGTGAAAGTTCACAACAAACTGCGAAAATGAACCCGGAAGTGATTGCAAGACCAAGTCTTGAGTCAGTTCCCTATCCATGACAAAACCAAGTTGCCCAAGACGTTCAATCAAATTGATCATCTTAAGTACATGGTCATTCACGGATGATCCCTCAGACATCCTACAACGGAACAGCTCCTTCGATATCTCATATCGAGCTGTCCTCCCTGCCACATCATACAACTCTTGCAGATGTTCTAGGATAGTGTGAGCATCCATAAGCTCATGTTGCTTCTGTAGCTCATCGTTCATGGAAGCTAGCATGATACATTGAGCAACATTAGCATCATCTATCCACTTACGATACATAACATGTTCATCATGATGTGCATCGTCAGCAGGTGCAGCAGGCTTAGGTGAGTCAAGCACATATTCCAGCTTCTCAACCCTGAGAACAATTCTCAAGTTTCGAAGCCAGTTAGCAAAATTCGGACCAGTCAATTTGTGAGCATCTAGTATGCTCCGGAGTGATAGTGCACCAGACATAGTGTATATAGTAAATCTGTAAATGATAAACACATAACAACACTTAGCAAATATTCAATTTCATTTTAAAAACACTATATGAATCGGGTCTTTATTAATAAGTGACTCCCACTAGTTTATCTAATTTATTCAACCCCCTTAAGTGAAAAATTAAGCATTCATAATGCTAGTGGGAATAGGGATCCTATATTCCATCACACAACCTCGGCTGTGGCACGAAATGCCATGTGATGTTCAATAGGCAGACAACTCTTGTCAATTACATCTCATGTTATTCCCTAATAAAACTTTAGCCTCTTGAATAATTGAGTCACGGTTGTGGCATGACAAACTCAATATTCTAAGTCAAGTCTAACCCAACATTCCGTACAACTGAATCAGTCTCCAACGGCCCACGGCTGTAGCACGTAACGACCATTAGATTCTAATTCATTGTACACATCTCTATGTAATAGACAAGTATTTCTTATTTCAAAATCAAAGCCCTCGGCTGTAGCACGAAACGACAATGATTCAAAAATAAGAACTACTTTCTACCATGTTGGAAGGCTATGACCGACACAAGCCCGTTGTGTCATTGGCCAATTACTACTTGATATTATTTAATTTTAGAGGGATTATATTATGTTACAATCATAATCATATTATAAAGAGATTCTTCCTTTTAAATTAAATATTTCAAATCAATAATCGATAATTGGATGATTCCCAGATCGGGGGGAGCATTGTCAAGAGGCGTCACTTAATACCCCTTTCTTACAGATCGAAATCCGTTTTTGACAGAATCATCCATTCTCTCAATATTGAAAATTCATATTTAATTACGTGTTTCACAAACACAAGAATCTCATGATTGTATTCATAATATTATTATTAAGGCAAGAAACGATTCCTATTTCTAGATTTTCTAGAGCACGCCTTATTTTGATTTAAGTTCACCTAAATCTATCATCGCATGGTAAACATAGGCATATATCACATATATAAAATTAAATCAACAAGTAAGCATGCAAACAATATCATGTCACACAATGATATAATGATGTATGGATTTATTATAGTATTTAAAAGCAATTAATCCAATTAAAACATGCTTTAAAACACTCCCATAAATATAAATAATTCAAAATTATTATATAAAAAATATTTGACCACTCCATTAGATCCGTCTCGGAAAAACGAATCCAACGATATATTGCACGCCCAAAACGGAGTTACGAAACTCCCAATAAATCAAATTTATTGTGGACAGAAAGGCTGTAACGCATTTCCGGTATGCGTTACAAGCATTTAAAGCCATTAAATGCTGTAACGCATCCGGAAAAGGCGCAACAGGCGTGTAACGCATTTCTTAAATGCGCAACAACCTGTCACGCATTTTCCAAATGCGTGACATCCCTTTCCCCGCGTTTGGGCGACACGCGCCCGACAGCATGCCGACACAGCAGTTTTTTTTTTTTTTTTTATGTTTGTGCCGACCGTTGATTGTTTGTAACGTTGCAGCAGTTTGTAACTCCCTTACATTAAACACAATAACTCCCCTTTTACTAACAATAACTATTATTATTAATATCCTTTTAATTTTAATATTAATAAATTAATTAACAATTAATTAATAAATTAATAAAAATTATCAAGACATGATTTCTGAAAATCATGAGCAGCAAAAATTATCAGGTGGTTAGGGGTCCTTGTGCAATATTTTTAATCATAATATTTTCACATGCAAAATTGTTTTATGAATTTTAACTAAAACAATTTTAAAAAATTCATAACAAATAATCTACACATCACAAAATTATGAAAAAAATATCTAGATGATCCATAACACTTATAGAATCCAGATCCATGGTCAAAACTTCATGCAAATATTATTTTGAATTAATTCATAATTAAATCCAAATAAACTTGCAAAAATCATAATAAATCCATACATGCATAGAAAAATCTGAAATTTTTATATGAGTCTCTATATGCAAGAACCTAGCTCTTATGCCATTGCCCGTAATTTACGAATGAGCGGAAGCGCAAATAACAATTATTTCCGTAAAAACCATATATCGCACATATAGAAAATCATATAAAATGAAAAGAGCGAGGAATCGTGATCATACCTTGAAAAATCGAAGCTTTATAAAATGGTTTCTCGCAGTTGCTTCTCAGAGTGTGAAGCACTCTACCGGTATCCACCAAGATAAATTTCTTCGATGAAGCTTTTTATAAAAACAAGGTTTTATAAAAATGGAGGTTTGAGAGAGAGAGAGATGAAGAAGATGGAGGCTTTAAGTTTTTCACAAAAACCAAGTCTATCAAAAGTGTCCTCATCTCATTCTATTTATAGGGCACAAGTAGGTTTTTAACATTAATATATCATTATATATTAATATATAAATCCTACACTTTACCTTATAAAATGTTAAATAATAATTAAAATAATTTTAATCATTATTAAAACAACTTGCTCTCTCAAAATACCTTCATCAATAAATTAATCTTTTTATGGTGTGACCCTGTAGGTTCAATATTAAGCCGGTAGTAGAAATAAATAATAATAAACCTTTTATTTATTATTTATATGAATTCTAAAATTCATTAAATATAATTAACTGATTAATTATATTTATTCTACATCGTGAGTGATGCTTCTCAACATATCGCGACTATCCGGATAATATGAATTCACTGCTTAGAATACCAAGAACCTGTCAGTGACTAGTTACCGTACAATCAATTCCTTCTACCCTACAATATCCCGATTAAATACAAGGCATGGATCTCGTGTCAGGCCTATCAAATTTAATCATATGATTTCTTATTCATAACGCAAAGTTCATATTAATGCAAATTAGAAACTCCTTTCTAATTTCATACACTCTGGCCAGAGATTCCAGAACTCGCATACTAAGAATAACATAGGATATTCACTTCCTTACTGGAAGGGGTAGATTCTTTATTGATCGTTAACTATCTCCATACATAAATCCCTGTACCCAGAATAGACCTAATGTATGTCCTTGAGACTAAGGACTAAACCAAAGCACAGTTCATTATATATAAGATAACTTTAACGATCTCAAGTCTAAGGACACTTGTACAACTATCACTCAGTGAATAACTATTGACACGTGAGTAAACTCCATTAGTTGTCCAACTTATCGAGTCATGTTCAGTGAACTTATTCCCTAATAAGCACCTACATACTAGCTATAGTGTCACCACACAAATGCCTATGAGAACAGACATCCTCCTGACGGGAGCAAGCATAATATGTACCGATCTTTGCGGATTCACTAACTTCCGATTAGTTATCCTATGATCAGGAACTGTTTAAGTCTAGAGTTATCATCTTCTAGATCTCACTATTATAATCTCATTATAATTATAGAAGCTTTACTCTAAACTATGGAACATCTTATTTAAAACACTTTAAACAGATAATGCCCGTAATAAAATCAAAACAAGTCTTTTATTATTATTAATGAAATCAAACAAGAATACATGAAAGTTCTTCCTAACTCATCATACATGATTGGATTTAGGACAAACACTTTCAGTCCCAAGGTGAGTACACAGCCATACACATCTATAATATCTGGATATTATCCAAGGCAATCACTTTATGCATTATTGTCCAAGAGAAAAGCAAGCAAACTCCATTCTCTCCATTTTTCTCAAACTGCCCAGCAGCACCTCCTCTCAGTAAAACGGGCCTAGAGCCTTCATTGATCAATGAAATTTTGTGGTCTTTATATGGTTAGAAAGCTGTTAAGATGCTCTACAACTTTCCTTTAGAAGCCTCGTTCAGAAAAGATCGGTAAGGGCCTCGTTTTTCATGATCTTTCAGTTCGCTTTTAAGGGCTCCGAATTACTAACTTGATTTTCTTGATTTCTCTTGATGATCTAAGCTTGTCTAAGGCTAGTTGAGGGCTAATCAAGGCTTGTAAAGGTCATACAAACATTAAGGAAGGTAATCCTCTTTTGAAACCCTAGCTCTTAGTTTGAGTTTTGATGAATTAGATGAGTTATAAAGATTTGATGCATGTTTAGAGCATTAGTGTTATGAGTGGGCTTTGATAATTGTTAAAAGTGGTTCCATGGATGTTAAGGCAGTTCTTGACCTTAGTTTAATGATAAATAACATGTTTGGGTTGTTTGGAGTGGATGGTATGATATTTGGAGTATTTGGAATTTTGGATTATTCGATTTATAGCCGTCGTAATGACGAATTTTTGTTAGAACTTTAAGACAGTCCCTACCCGAGACCTTGAACTTCTGACCATAAATCACCACTGCCATGAACTTGTAGTTCTTGACTCATAGATCATTTTGGCGAAAGAATCGTAGCATTCTGATTTACGGTTTAGTAGAAATTGCCAAATTCGTAAAAGTGATTCGATCGCGTAAGTGCTAAGTTCATGACTTCAATTGAACCCCTTAATGAAACTGTTTTGGTGGCAAATCGAGTTTATTAAATACTAGGTATCATAAGGTGTATGTGTGCGAAGGAATCACCTCGAAAGAGTAAACGGTTGATTTAATAGAAAAGTTTAAGTCGAGGTCGCGTAAGTGAAAACCACTGAAAACGAGACTTAGAAACCAACGTTCTGAATGGTTAAGTATAACTTGGAATTGCGGATGGATTTTGAACCAAACTTATAACCTAAGTATTTGACGACCAACATGGACATAGTATGAGCCTATAACGAGCCAGTAATGCCTTGGTTGTGTTTCGCTTGCTTGTTTAAGCATTGAGTTACAAGTGGATTAATTATGCGTTTTCTTTGACCTTGTCTAGATGGACCGACATCGTCGCGGGCCCTATCGTATCTCGAGTACCAGGCAAGTGTTCTAAACCATACTTTGTAGTATTGGTTCTATAATCCTGTTTTTCCATGTGTTGTGTTATACAGTTTTGCAGTTACTGCTTATATTGCCATATATATATATATAGTTGGCTTTCTGATTCGCATATAAGTTTTGAGATGAGTAGTTATGAACCGGTGGATCTTGTAGCTCTAAGTATATGAGCATACTTATTGTGTTCGACTCTAGACCGGGAGTCGGTATTTGGTTATATATGCAAATAATCGTGGAAACCCGGAGGGATTCCAGTGGCAAAGTACTATGTATTCTGAGGAGTATTATCCAGTATTATTATCATAATTTCAAGAAGTATTTATTACCTGGTAAAGATTCAAGGATTGTTATTTGAGTATCATCTCACTTGAGAATATTAATCAAATATTATTTCATTAAGAGTATTATTGAATATTTTACGATATGCGATGCAAGGTATATGCATAGTTGTTTTGACTTAATATATTGTCATACTTGAAGTGTGATTTTTAATTAGACGACTTATAGACTAGAGGTGATCTAGTAGCTATAAGCCGGGTTTATGATAGCCCTTAGTATAGGGCATATAATTCGACTAATTTGTTACGAACCGCGAGGCGGTATATCGTATACGTATTACAATTAATTTCTGAGTATTATTTATTTAGTAAATAATATTCGAGGATTATAATTACATGGAAAATTTTCAAATATTTATTTAAAGTATGATTTCATAATCATATGTGAGTTATTTATTTAAATGAATCTTAATTCTGATTTTCATTTAAAGGTTTCTAGTTATCTTTAGATGAATATTTACTTAATGAATATTATTCTAAATATTCATTTAAAGTTTTCCTTATTATTAATAAGGGTTGTTAATTTGACGAACATTATTTTGAATATTCATTTAAAGTTAATGAATATTATTTTGGATATTCATTTAAATACTTTATCATTATTAAGGGCTATTTAATTGATGACTATTATTTCGAATATTCATTTAAAGGTAATGAATATTATTTCGGATATTCATTTAAAGGTTTCCAATAATCATTAATAATTCTCTAATTACTAAATATTATTTTTGAATATTCATTTCAAGATTTAGTTGTGATTATTTTATTTAAAAATATTGTTTATGCAGATATGAGTTAATAAATATTATTGGAATATTTAATTAATACTTTCAAGAATATTGTGAATAACTCAGATTACTTAAAAGCATATTTTACTTCAATAATCATGAAGTATATCTCTGAGATATAGTAAAAGGCTCTTGAATACTTTCGATCTTCTGGGTTTTCCCTAAATAACGTTGAGCACCTAATCTATGTTGCTTAACAACGATTTTCCAAAAGTATTATAAGGTTTCCCTGATGATCGTAAATCAACTCCTAGCCTGCAATGGCGTCGCTTTCCTTCAAAACTGGGAAACCCTATTTGAGAAATTCTATTTTACCTAACTTTTGAGTCACGAAATTGTCGAGAGCTTATTTTGAGCCCAGTTATCATGAGTCATGGGACTCTGGCTACTTCCTCAACACTCGAGGAGTAGGATTGCTGTAACAAGTGTTAATCCATTAACGAGCTACTGCTCGGGAAATATTGGTAAATTTTCCTTTCCAATTAGATACAACTACTTTGTGGAGTTGTATCAACGAGTTATTACTCGGGGAAAAGGAGGACGAACTTTATGTTTCAGAGTCATGGATTTTACTCGGACTAGGAGTATGTGTGTATGAGGCTGTGAATCAGTCCATCACTGATAATCGTGTAAGAGGCCGTGGGACGGTCCATCATTATTAAAAGGGGTCCGAGTTGCGCCGGTCCCGACTATGCCCAACCGTTGGCGGGAGATCAAGAGGGCGGTAGACAAGTAAATCCGTCAGTTCTTCCATCTACATGTAGAGAAACAAAATTTGGAGATGCACAACTTATGACTGATCATCGTAAGGTTGTGACATCTGGCGCGAGATACTCTAGTATTAGTTCATCATCCAATTTGGATATTTTCTACAACATTATCGAGAACACCCCATCGGAAAGCTACGGGCTGGGTGACTGGTAAGTGTTGGCAGAGTCGAAAAGGTTATATTGGTCTACTTTGAACCTCATCCTTTTTTAATATACTGGAACTTGTTCATTTCAAAGTAGAGGTTGATTTCAAAAGATGATATTGATTTTCCTTATCATTCAAATCATATTGAAAACTTGTTCATCTCACACTTGATAAAGATTACAGATATATTATGAAAGATGATATACATATATTGATTTTCTGCTTATCTTCTTTTAATGGCAGATATTTTGACGGAAAAGTTATTAATATGATTATGAACTTATCTTGTTCATTTAATGATTATTTTAATCATTATACTTTCCCTATTAAGATTTTTGGGTACAGATATTTCATGGTTGATAGTAAGTATCTGTGGTATTTCGAAAACCCCAAGTATATGATGGGATGAACTTTATTAACCACTTGCTGAGCAATTCTTTCGCTCATACTTGTTTGTTTTATATACTAGCCTTTCAGAAAGAGGTAAACGGATGAGGATTATCTGCGTAGCTCGGAAGAAGCAGGCAGACTACCCTTATGAAGAAGACAGGATCTAGAACATCTATAGCTGGAGTAAGTTACATGTAGGTTTATTAATGTGTAATATATATCACATTGTATAGAGTAAAATTAGTTGCTGGTATACTTTTCAATGAAGCTATACTAGCGGGATAAGATTTTTAAGACACGGTGTAATTTGATTCAATGGATGTAATGAAGTGAGTAATGTAAAGACTTTAGTTATTGTTTCTAGCCCTATAACCTATAAGATGCTTGGTAGTTGGGGTCTCAATGATGTATTTCAGTTATTCAATGATTACAGATGGATTAATGTTGTTAAACAGGTGAATTGTTAATGAGAATTTCCGCGTGACGACCAAATCCCTGACCCCGGATTTGGGGCTGTTACATTATGTGTGCGGAAGGCTTAGGTTCTATTCTTAGACGTAATGAAGATGCAGGTTTGTTGCACGGGTGTGTTATTGCGAGGGGGGCGCCTCCTACCTCACATTTTTTGTTTGCTGATGATTGCTACCTTTTCTTTAAAGCCAATGGGTCTGAAGCTAATGTAATGAAATGAATACTGAACAGATATGAGGTTATTTCTGGTCAGAAGATTAACTATGCCAAGTCAGCTATTACGTTTTCTCCAAATACAACAGAGGTGTGTAGAAAGGATGTTTGTGATCAACTGGGGGTTAATGAATATCAGAAGCCGGGTAAATATTTGGGGATCACCATGATAATTGGACGGAATAGATGTGAAACATTCTCTTTTCTGCTAGAACGAGTGCAGCAAAAGCTTCATGGGTTGCAGAATCAACCACTTTCAAAGGCAGGAACTCTTACTAAAAACAGCAGCACAGGTTATTCCTAACTTCTGGATGAGTATGTTTTTAATACCTGTGGAAGTGTGTGATGGAATTGAGAAAGCGATGAATGCATTCTGGTGGGGAAACGGCGGATCAAATAAAGGGATTAAGTGGTTGTCGTGGGAAAGGCTTTGTGCTGTTAAAGAAGATGGTGGTTTGGGATTTAAGAAACTTCGAAGATTTAATATTTCAATGCTCGCAAAACAAGCATGGAGTACAAAGATTTGGCAAGTTCCATGGCTACCCTGCACGGATAATGGTTTCTTGACAACTGACATGCCAGTGGAATTGCAGCATGCGACAGTGCACAGTTTACTGGATGAAAATATGGGTAATTGGGATGAATATATACTGAATGATATTTGTAATAAGAGAGACAGAGAGCTCATACGACAGATCCCAATGTCAGTACGAAGAAAGGATGACTCATGGTTTTGGCTTCTTGATGATAAAGGTGATTTTACTGTGAGAAGTTGTTATAGAAAATTAAGAGGGGAGAGCGACTGCCCAGATGGTGAATTCTGGGGAAAATTATGGCACTTAAAATTACCTGGTAAGGTTCATAATCTGTTATGGCGTGCGTGTTGAAGTTGTTTGCCCACAACTAGTGCATTAGCAATAAAAAATGTTAATATTCATCCAATATGTTCTTGGTGTCGAATGTGTGTGGAAGATGATCTACATGTATTGTTTCGATGTGATTTTACCCAAGAAGTTTGGCAGAAGGCTGGTATTAGTAGACTTGTTACAGTAGAACCGAATGACATTGTTCTAGTATTGATGAAACGAGTGTTCCAAATGAGTCATAAGGAGCAAATTTTGATGGTAGGACTGTTGTGTTGGAACCTCTGGCGAAGAAGAAATGATTGGGTTTGGAATTATGTTAACATGTCGCCCTTGGAGTAAATTCTAAGGCAGGCAGTATGCTGGTAGAATGGAAACGAGCAAAGGCTGAGCAAGTCACGAGAATGGTACAGCAGCACACTAGTGATCGGAAGTGGTGCAAGCCACCTACAGGATGGATAAAAATCAACACTGATGCAGCATGTACGCCGGGATCAAATCAAGTGGGAGTGGGATGTGTTATTCGTGATGAACAGGGTACTTTTCTTCGAGCTAGGAGTGATGTAATACAGGGACGGTTACAACCACGGGAAGCAGAGGCCATAAGCTTGAAGGAAGCTTTAACTTGGACAAAAGAATGGAGGAAAACTAAGTGCATATTTGAGTGTGATGCCAAACTTCTAGTGGATGCTGTTCATGGTGGTCGAGGGAATACTTATTTTCATTTGATTGTTGAGGATTGTATCGATATACTTAAACACTTTGATGAAGTGTCAGTCTTGTTTGCACATAGGTCTGCAAATATGGTTGCTCACGAGTGGCATATTCTATGTCAGGTCTCACGTAGTGGGTGTCAATGTTCAGGAATTTATCATATGTAATATTGATTCTGATGCGATTTAATGCAAGTACGTTTTATCAAAAAAAAACTACTAATATTTAGCCAAAATTCAAAACTTAAGAATCAATTATGAGTTACAACCTTTTAATAATCTATTTTTAATAACTTTCTATTGTAACTCCTCTAAATAAAAAGACATATCAGTTTTCCTAATATATTAATATCAAATCACCAAATTATCAATTAATATTTATTAAAAAAAAGCCTGGGATGTTACATCTCGTCCTTATAATTTTTTAGGATTCCTCAAGTCGATGCATGTGCTCAGGAATCAGGATTATGCACACGTGATCAAGAAATATGGGAATTTAAGGTTTTCCAATTTGGCTATGATGTTTGTGGCTGCTTACAGCTATAGAACAAGGTCTATATTGAAGCATTATACGTCTAAAATCTAAATGCATACTACATATTATGAATGGTATCATGTTTTTATAATCTCTTATAGGTATTTTTTCAAGTTGGTTCAAAATCAAATTTGATTACTATTGCTTAATTTTGGAACAATGAACAATTTTTTTATTTTTTTTTATTTTTAAATTTCAATGGGAACAGTTGTGCAAAGCTGCTAATACATTGGCTACGTCGCTGGTAAGTATGTTCTAATTTTTCATTTTTTGACCAAAAAATTGAAAAAAAACCGGGTTATACTTTTGCAGTTGGGGTTGCAAGGTATAATGTATAATTGATATATTAAGATACACCAATATCAGTATCTTTAGCTATCTAACCATTGATCCGCGGAAGCTAAATAATGAAATTTTTCATAATTTAAATAGCCAGTAGCGAGCTCAATTATGCAGTGAGGCAGGGATTATCGCACCCCAGTGCTGGTTTTTCACGATATCATCCAAAGTTCTAAATCAGAGAATTATAGAATTCTGATTGTCTTTTGTTGTTAGTGTACTCACTGCTAAGGACATCGATTTCAACGATAGAGGGAAAGCTATTTTTGATGACATGGCGAACTTGTTATTTCCCGCTGCTTTATAAATGATACGCAGATCAGCCAGAATGAATTATGTATGCATCTCTAAGCTAATTTAATAATTCATCTCTTTTTATGTGTACCTATCAGTTTAATTCCTTGGGCTTTTAAATCAAAAAGTTTTTTGGTCTTCTCTGGTTGTGCAATGCTGATACATCAAACTTAAGTAGATGTTGTGGTGTTGTAGTGTTACCTTACTTTTATTTACTTGTTAAATGAGTCTACCAGAGCATGATTTATAATTTGTATTTTTATACAACAATGAAACATGGACAACAAGCCTATGATTGTGGAACTGAATGTTCATCAAATTATGTGGTAAGTGTGCACTAACCTTTATGATAAATCTAAAATGCGTGGATTGGTATGTGCCACAATTTAATTAGGTGACAGTTTGTGTCACTTTTTAAAAATTTAAAACAAAGTTGTTAATTTTTCTGACCGCGGACCTAAGCTTTTCTAAACACGTACAAAATAGTGCAAGTACCTTTTTTTTTTGTCAACGTGCAAGTACTTTTTAATCCCATGAAAATTTGTAAAAATGACTTATGTCTTGATTAAATTTAATAATTGTCTAAAGGTTGGATCCTTTTGGGTAATGTTGGAGCTTTATAAAACACCATAAAACTTATACCTTATTACTTTTCATGTTAATTGATGTTGTTCATACTACTTATATCATCTAAGATAAAATCATGTCATATAAGTATTCCGCATAGTCCTAAATCATATGTATAATAATGTTATTCAAGTTAATTCCTAACAAGTACCAAAACATGGCATGCTCCGAGAAGAACTTAGGAAAGTTTCTTTTTTCTTAATCTACGCTAATCTTGAAGAAAAAATAGATGTAAGCTCTCTCTGATAGTTGTTTATTCCACATATCTTAACTTGATTTCGATGATCAATAAATCGATACATATATAGACACATACATATTATTTTTTTTGACAATAAAGTGCTTATAAGCTTACAAATGATTATCTGTTCTAAGAATTCTCAGGAGTGAGCGAGGATCGAACTCATGACCTGGTCGACAAAGGATATACCCTTAACCACTTGGGCTATCTAACCTTGCTCAGACACATACATATTTTGGTGCTATTTACATTAAAGGTTTGTATTTATTTTGGGGCTAATTTTTAGCCTCTAAAGACTAATAATTCATTTGTTTATAAGGAATTTTCTTAATTTTAACTGAAATCCACTTGGCCCAAATGCGGACACTTTGTTTTGTTTAAAAGGGTGCAATTGGATTGTGAATAATTGTGATCGAATGAAGTGGTCTTGCTCTTTATTTGAAAACTAAACACTGAACTGGGATATAATGGAATTGGAGTATAACTGAATGAGCTGGTCTTGCCTGCTAGGATTGCAGCTTATACCATCAGGATGAGTTGTGAGTTTTTTCTCCCTCAACATATATCAACAGATAGGGAATACTATTTAAAGCAAATTTATTGTTAAAATTTTGTAATAATATCCTTCATAATTGAGCTTAAGTTGTAAGTGAGAAATTTTTTAGATGAAAAGGTATAATATATATATATATACCATTGCTCCATGAAGAACACCCTTATATAAAGAATAATAAAGAACACTATATAATTAATCTAAACCATTGAATCAATTTTGATGTAACGGCCCCGCCAGGGGCACCCACACAATTAAAATGCACCCTCACATACTAGATCAAAAAAAAAATTATTTTTCGGGATGAACAGTGCCTGCCACGTGGTAGTGTGTGGGAAGAATATTTTCGTAATCTGAAAAAAAAAAAAATTTCAGTCGTAGAACTTTGAAATTCAGTAGCAGAACACTATATTTTTAGTACGAAATAAAATAGATTTGCAGTAGAACGTCTCAATGGTAAGTAATTTCGGTTGTAGAATTTAGTGGAAGAAGCAAGTTCAGTTGTAGAAATTTTTATTTCATGTGCATAACTTTGAAATTCAGTAGCAGAACACTATATTTTTATTACGAAACAAAATAGGTTCTGCAGTAGGATTCAATGGTTCTCCGGTTCTCTTTTAGTTAATGGTTCTCATTTGAATATATATATATATATATATATATATATATATATATATATATATATATATATATATGGAGGTGCTCAAATGAGACCCCTCTCTTATAATGAGTCCATCTCATATTTCTTGTATTCTAAAGGGCCCCGTCAAGGGCACCCAATACGAAAAAGGCTTATAATACTACCCTCTATTTATTCATCAAAAAAAATTAAAAATAATAAAAATAATTGCTGCCACGTCATCATTTTTTTAAAAAAAAAATTATTTATTTATTTATTTATGATGAATGGATAGATTGTATAATTATAAGCCTTTTTCGTATTTGGTGCCCCTGGCGGGGCCCTTTAGAATACAAGAAATATGAGGGGGGACTAATTATAAGAAAGGGTCTCATTATAAGAGGGGTCACATTTGAGCAGCTTATATATATATATATATATATATATATATATATATATATATATATATATATATATATATATATATAATTCTTATTTTTTTATCCTCTTTTCATTCAGCAAAAAAAAAAATCACTGTTCACTGACGACGTCAGCAGTGACGTCATCATGAATAGTGATTTTTTGCTGAATGGATAGAGGGTAAAAAAATAAGAACTTTTTGTATTGGGTGCCATGATGGAACTCTTAGATATGGGCCACGTTCTATGGAAAACCACACTAAACTGAGAACCTGATAACTCTAATAAGTTCAGTGGCGGAACTTTAGAATTCATGTGTTTGACTTCAAAATTCAGATGCAACTTTTAAGTTTAGCAGCAGAATATTTGTTGAAAAAAATAAGTTCAGTCGTAGAATTTTGTAGAAAAAGCAAGTTCGATTGTAGAACTTTTAATGTCATGTGCATAACTTTGAAGTTCAGTAGTAGAACACTATATTTTTAGAACGAAACAAAATAGATTCTGCACTAAAACTCAATGGTAGGTAAGTTCAATTGTAGAACTTTGTAGAGATAACAAGTTCATTTGTAGAAATTTTAATTTCATGTGCATAACTTTAAATTCAGACTTTTAAGTTCAACAGCAGAATGTTTGCTAAAAAACTAAGTTTATTTGTAAACTTTGTAGAAAAAACAAGTTCAGTTGTAGAACTTTTAATTTCATGTACATAACTTTGAAATTCAGTAGCAGAACACTATATTTTTAGTACGAAATAGAATAGATTTGCAATAGAACTCAATGGTAAGTAAGTTCGGTTGTAAAATTTTGTAGAAGAAGCAAGTTCAGTTGTAGAAATTTTTATTTCATGTGCATAACTTTGAATTCAGTAGCAGAACACTATATTTTTATTACGAAACAAAATAGGTTCTGCATTAGGATCCAATGGTTCCCCGGTTCTCTTTTAGGTAGTGGTTCTCATTTAAATCAAGCCCTATATATATATATATATATATATATATATATATATTATTTTTCCGTGCTTGGGCTTATATTTATTTCTTTTTTTGTATAACAGGCTATACATGTTAGCAAAGATTAATTGATTGTTTACTTGTCTATACCTTTCTTTTTTATTGTACAGAATTTGAGGTGGACCCTTCAAAGAGTTCAGAAAGTGAGGAAGGTGGGGGGCTTATAGCGCCACAGGAGGCATTCAACCAGATAGTTAATGTTGTTCAGGAAGATGTTAAAAAAATGGAGCTGGTGGAAGAGGAGAAGTTGCGGATGGTGAAGAAAGTCGGACTAGTTGTTGAGGCTTGTGATCAAGAGCTTAAGGATAAAGCTAGGGAGGTGGCAACACTAAAAATGATTGCCAGGGAAATAAGCAGCAGATTGATGAACTTGAAAGCATTGTCATGCTAAAACTTGCTGAGGCTGATATGTTGATCTTAAGGCTAGTGAAGCTACAAGAGAATCAGAGAGGATACAGAGGATTGCACTTGCTAAAACCGAAAAATCAGAAGAGGATTATGCAAGCAGGTATCTGAAACAACGTTTGAACGCCTTGTATTTTGTTAAAAAATATAAGATGCATTTAGTGGCTTTTGCCAAATTAACACCTTATTGATTAGGAAGAGTTAGTTATCAACACTTTATCGATGTGAACAATTCTTTTCTAAATAGAGAGGGTAATAATTTTAGTTCATTGTGAAGAATTTGCTGCTGGTACTATGCTATCTTATTTTTCTGTATTTTTTCTTACTTTATATATTATCTCAATTGCAGGTCACTGCCAACAGCTGGGAAAGTGGCCTCTTCATTTTGTTTTTAGTTTTATTTGCATTAATTGCTGCCGGTTATGTACTTGTGAAGGTAATAAAACAAGCTTTTCTGTAGCTAATGTTGATATAGTCTCTCTATACACATACACACACATCCTTTTATGTATGTCAATTATGCTTTGTTATTTTGCATGCTCTTAAGTGATGCTTCCTTCATTGCAGGGACTTGAGGACCCAATTAGGAGTAGATACAAGCTTATACTAAGTTATTCTTTGATCATTACTTCTGTTATTCTGCCGCCAAAGCTACCACTGGAACTATCAATAGCTGTTAATACATCTTTAATTGCACTAGCTTTTCGTATCCCTTTCGCTGGGAAGGTGAGCAAGTAAATATAGTTATTAGGCCTAGTAAATACTTAAATATGGGAATTAGTTAGTTCTTTGTAGAGTTGTCTTCTGTTGTAAATGACTTTTTTCCTCTGCATCAATTTTACGTGTTTAATATCATGATTATGCAAAGTAAAAGGTAAGACATAATTATGCAAATAAGAAGATGTTCACTAACATCATTGGCAGCGTAGTGGTGTTCACATAAATCAAAATTTTGCATATGTGAAGCATACTTGATTTCTATTAGTGCATATCAGTATAATACGATTTAAGAGAAAGATAAATGTAGGAAACCGTCAAGCATCTTCCTTTGCCTGAGTTTCTTAGTGAATTTTCATCATTTTTCTTAGTCATATTAAGACAATATTTTTGGACCTCTAGCATCATTTTCTGAATTTAATTTATAGTTGAAAGTTGTTTGAATTTTGGGATCTTGAGCATGTTCCAGGAATAGTGAGCAAATTTGATATATGTATAGTTGAAATTTGATATATGTATAGTTGCTTGCATTTGATCACCAAAAATCGACCATCTGCCGAGGAGGTACATTAGTGAGCAGAATACACAAAATTATCTAGCTTTGAATAGTTCAATCTTATATATAACTACCTGTTGCAAGTTGAAGCTGATGGCTCTCTTAATATATTAGGCCCTGGCAGATCCATACTTTCATGGTTTGGCCAACTTAGAGAATGAACCTTCTAGATAGCCTATTTCTAAACTTGAGTTTGAGTTTAAAAGAATGACGTTGATAAAAGATGATGCGAGGGAGCTCATATACGGGGAGGTAACATAAACAGGCACTTCTATCAAGGGTTTTTCTTCTTCTTTTTTTGTTGCTGAACCACTACTTACTTCTAATCTTTTCTCTGAGCAAACAGATATTAGAGTATCATCCGCAAATGTTGCAGGAGTACCTTTATGGTGTAAAGCAGACAAGCTTCATGTATCCAATGTCAGGAAGCACTTTAAACATACTGGACCTTATTGTAGTTTGCAATTTGGTTTTGTTTGGGCTTATATAAACATGGTTTATAACTTATGTATTTTAAATATTCCTTCTGATGATTAAAACCAATTAATATACTCGAGCCACTTGACTCAAAAAAAATCTATGTCTTAACCCAGTGATTTACTCCCAATATCCTACTTATTTGACAGCCTTATGGTTATAATGTAAAAAATAGTTAAATAAAGGCAATGGTATGAAGGGTAAAGCACCTTACTCCATATTTTCCTAAAGAATGATTAGTTTTTGTGGTATCCTTTCGCTGCTTATAGAGAGTGAAGCACAATTTGTTTTCGTAAATTTGACCTGCAACTACACCCGCTATATAAAACTGAGGGCTCCAAAATAAAGATTCACCTTTCATTTTCAAATTAAATTATGTTTATATAGACTTAAGACCAAAGTGTTATATTGACATCGAGAAAGCAAATTGGATTCAACAAATCACCAATTTTTTGGCCAGGAGACTTTGGTATCATGTAGTTCAGTGCTAGAGGGGGTATTAGTATCAATGCTAGAGACAAATCTGAGTATTGTTATACAGCTAAAGTTATCAGTTTATTTTCGGATTTGACATACTACAAAATTTAACAAATATTTATGCCACGGATATGGGTCACATGATACCTGAGCAGTAGGCTGGTGGACTTTTAGTTTATCAAAGTAAGGGAGTTGATGGTCTTACTGTGTGGTCTGCTAGGTATATGAATGCGTCTCTTTTACTTCTACTGCTAGTGATGTTTTCATATAGTGTATTAAGTGAGAATGTGGTCTAAATAATATAGTAATTTTTTTAAATTTTCCACAGGAACCGTTCAATTGAGAACTAAGATTTTGTTTTGTCGTACACACTTGGATTCCATCACATACCATGCCAAGAAGATTTTCCGGTAATGCCAATTGTGTCATCAAGCTTTGATTTATAGACAGTTAACTTCTTCAAAAGCAATCCGATTCTCAGGGCCATACCCAGCTTAATTTGAAAAGGATCTTCCGATTTGTGGACCTGGTAGCTGGGCATGTTGGTTTGATTGGATGTTGTTGGATATTGGGTACAACTTTATTAGGTGTTATTTTATTTGTAATGTGGAATTGTAACTAGATTTGTTAGTTTTAATAGAATATTTGATATTCAACTATGATGTTAGATGTTGAAATAGATAGGTTTGTTCGAATGGTTGATATTTAAGTAATAGCTAAGCTATTTTGAATTTGAAAATTGTTAGTTTTTTTATGGTATATTTTGGTTTTGTTTGAGATTTTAATTTTTGGTTTATGCACAAATGAGCAGAATTATTGGTGGAAACCAATAAAGTTAACATCGTTTTTCAAAACAAAAACCGATATATGTTATACAGATTTAACATGGAAATATCAAAACAAACCGATGTCTATAATCACAAGTCACATCAGTAAATCCAACTAAGAAATCGATGAATAAGAGAACCATAGACATCACTTCTTAACAAAATAATCGATGTATATTAGATTTATAAACATGAGTTCACTATTAAGAAACCGATGTAAAATTGAACATAGACATCAGTTCTCTATCTGAGGACTGATGTTAAACATAAACATTGACACCAGTACATATTTAGAACTGTTGTTAAATGTTAACATGGACATCAGTTCGATGCTTTTTTCGATGTTTATGTCTTGTTTTATTTTACATGTCATATGTTTAAGATGATATAAATCTTATATTAACGTAAGATTCACTTGGTAGTCATGACATATTATCAAGAATTTGAAGGAAACAACATCGGTTTTTTGCTTAGAAACGATGTCTAAGATGCTTACAAACATCGGTTAAAAAGCGATGTCTATTACCCATACCTTTCTCTACACATGCGAAGACATCGCTTCTAGTTTTAAATAGACATCGGTTTTTAGCCGATGTCTATTGCAGTTTTAAAGTCGTATCAAGTGGTCAGAGATGAAAATGATCTCTATGTTACCTTCAAGGTATTGTAATCTATTTCACGTCTTGACACTGATATCATGACATACTATGTTGTATAGTTCATATCCTGACATGCTCTAGTCTTTATTGTGATAAGTTGTCCGAGATGACCCTGTCTTTCGAATAAAAGGGCCCTGACAATCCTGTGAATCAAAAACAGTATTAAGTCAAGCCACTCTTATTAGAATTCAGTAATTGAAATGTCTAATGGTTTAAATAAACCTTTAAGAACAACATCTCCTGTTAGAGTAGGAACCTAAATTGTTTCCACCCAACATAGCCTACATAAGAGTAAGCTCACTACAAGTTCCCTTGGAGAATGATATGCAAAAACAATAGGCACACAAAGATTTGTAGAGAAAGAAAAACACAAAGTTCAGTCCTTCAGTTTTTGACGATAGACCTGAAAGACCTAGAGACAGATATTTTGTGTAGTTTTTCTTTTAATCTCCTAAAGCTTATTATTGCACTAGATTGTATCTCCAATGATCTTCTTTTAGTGAATGTGTTGTAGCCTTTTTGAAGGAGTAATAAAATTCTTAGTGGTAAACTGGGAAACAATCATTCAACTAAAGGTGAGATTTTGCGGAATTTCTTCTTTTTTCTCATATCATGAATTACTTGTAAATATTTGATTAATTCTAGCATCTTTCCAGCTCGAAATGGAAAATTTATGATTAAGATTGAATTATTATGAAGCACATTTGTGTTGTATTTGACTTGTTTTTATAAAATATAATAAAAGAAAATAAATACATGAATAATGTATTTAGAGAATTTATAATATTGGTTATTGTGTGGAAGTTACACAATACATGCTTTAATTACAATAAATTGGGGGTTACAGAATATTTAATTATTGTATTGATTATGTAGATATAAATATTTGTAAGTTACAAATATCTATATAATGACATTGTTGATATTGAATTGTAGATTAATGGGCATTTATGTTTTGAGGGGTGGAGGCTTTGATTGGTTGCCTATAAATAGTGGTATATACCAATGGAAGAAGCATACAAATAGAATGAGCTTGTTCAAATCAAATCCCGGAACCCCCTCCATATTTTATCATATATTTTCCTTTCTTTATATTAGCTACAAAATTATATAAATTTGTATTTTTAAAATACTTCATTGGTATCAAAGCACATAGGTATTTACTCGTTTTTGGTGAAGTGGTGAAGGCTTCAGATTGTCCAGTTTTTCAGTTCATCACGTGCTGTGTCAACTCAAATTTTGTGGAGTCTCTTCCCTCTTTTGGGGATTATATCCTTCTCATATTATTTAGTTAAATATTTTTATATATTTTATGTTTTTTAGTGCTAACTTCTTGTTTTTGTTCGGGTCCGCTTCATGCTTGTTTACTTGTTTTGCCTTCAACTAGTTGTTTTTCTTTGAGTGCCTGATTTGTTTCTGTTGTTGGAGGAATTTCGTAACACGAAATCGGAGGGATGCTGGAATAATAGAGCGAATTGTATGAATGTGACTGTTTTAGGGGATTAGGGTTTACGAAAAAAGAGGGGGCTGGACTTGGCAGGTGTTTCGATTTGTCTCGTGTATCGGATTCCATAATGCCAAGATGCCTACGTACCTATATGTTTATATAGGATCAAGCCAACATAGTTCTGTGAAATTGATTTTTGTCTATCCCTTAGAGACTTTAGGGATAAACTTCGTTAATCTGGATAATTACTGATTTTATCTGATTTAATCTTATCGTTATGATATCTTCCTGATTTGAAGAATATCGTTTGGAGATATTTTCCGTTATTGATTGATTGAGATTGATTCTTTCCTCGTTTCAGAGAGAGGATAAAACTTATTGGTTAAGAAATAATTATTAATCTGAATTAATAATTAATATGTATTAGAAATTTGGGAGATTATTAGACATGCCAAAATTGTGGCATAACAACTAGCCCCCAGTTCCTCAGTGTAGCTTGCTGCAGTGGAGAACTAAAATTCTTTAAGCTTCCAAATTTCTTGAGTCGCTGAAAAAACTGAAAATAGATTATTAGAAAAATACTTAGAGCACCACTGTGCTCGCTAGGCGTACGCGGATGCAAGTGTGATAGCATGCGATGACCACTATAAGATATATAATTGCCAAGGTTTTCAAATGTGCGAGTATAAATAATTCGTTTGAAATCCGTTGCGATCCTTGTTGTCTAGTTAGGACCTTGGCACTTGTAAATATCCCGAGCTGGCATACACGCTTTTCAAGTGTCTGATGCAACCACATAAAGATGTGTTTGATGCAATCACATAATGATGTGTCTTGCGGAGTCTTCGATGTAGATAAGATGTACATGTTGATGTACATGTAGTTGTAGTTGTGCATAGGGATGCCTCCACCCATGCGATCTTGAGAGATCTGGCCATGGGCCTTCAATGTAATTGTGCATAGGGATGCCTCCACCCATGCGATCTTGAGAGATCTGGCCATGGGCCTTCAATGATCCAAAGGGTGCTGAACTTTACTAAGCATGTAGCCTTGCGAGATTTATAGCTTGTCTAGGCTACCCTACTTGACAATTTAGTTCGCAAGTTTGAAAATATTTTTGACATATATGCGCGACGACATATGAAAAATTATTTTACAAGCAATCCAAACGCAATAATAAATATGCTCTTTTAAAAATGTCGCGATATTTATTTTCTAAGAAAATAATGCTTCTTTTCTTTGTAGAAAATCTTTTCTAAATTATGCGTCTCGAATATATAATTTTTCTTCACAGCATGCAGCTCGTACGAGATTGTAAAATATCCATAATCAATCAACATAAATATCCACAATTCATCAGCATAAATATCTCGTACGATATTTTCTAAATCGCAATAATTTTACAAGCATAAAAATATCTATTGCTCGCACGAATTTTCTGAATAATAAATATTTTTCTAGAAAAAATATTTAAAAACATAACTATGCATGCATGGCATATTAATTAATTTATTTGCAGAAAATTGAAAGATAAATCGGAAACTTATCTTTATTCGCAAGCCGGGTCGGTCTGTTTTCGAGATGCTGTGCAATTGTTTGTTGCTGTCCCACTTAACTGTTGCTTTGGTTTTTTTTTTCTGCTGTCCCACGTCCAACAAATAAGAGAACTCATCTTCTTTAATTTCTTTATTGTTTTTGTTTACTGCCATGGTCGCCTCTTGCCTTTGCTTCCTGTTGTTTATTTAGTTGTGCGGCGACTCCATTTTTTGTCCATGCTGTGAATCAATTTATTTTTCACGTTGAGATCCTCATGAGTCATGAGGATGTAATACTCTCATTTTTTGCTGATTTAACCATCGCCACACTCGGTTGCCCCTCGGTTACCACGGTATTCTTTTTTCGTGCTAATTGTGGTACCCATTTTTTGCCGCCGTTGTTATCCAAAAACCCAAAAATCCCCTATGAATTTGATAATAATTATTCGTCCTCCACGAATAATAAAATAGCCCCTCCTTCTAGCGCCAAATGTTGTTGGAGGAATTTCGTAACACGAAATCGGAGGGATGCTGGAATAATAGAGCGAATTGTATGAATGTGACTGTTTTAGGGGATTAGGGTTTACGAAAAAAGAGGGGGCTGGACTTGGCAGGTGTTTCGATTTGTCTCGTGTATCGGATTCCATAATGCCAAGATGCCTACGTACCTATATGTTTATATAGGATCAAGCCAACGTAGTTCTGTGAAATTGATTTGTGTCTATCCCTTAGAGACTTTAGGGATAAACTTCGTTAATCTGGATAATTACTGATTTTATCTGATTTAATCTTATCGTTGTGATATCTTCCTGATTTGAAGAATATCGTTTGGAGATATTTTCCGTTATTGATTGATTGAGATTGATTCTTTCCTCGTTTCAGAGAGAGGATAAAACTTAGTGGTTAAGAAATAATTATTAATCTGAATTAATAATTAATATGTATTAGAAATTTGGGAGATTATTAGACATGCCAAAATTGTGGCATAACAGTTTCTCTAATGGTATGTTAATGGATAGTTTTTTTTTTTTGTCATCCGAGTATTACTTTTGGTCAGATAGATTTCATATACATATTTTGTTTATATTGTTAGCTGTCCATTATTGTTTCGATTATTCATTAGACTATCATTTCAATTTTTATTAGTTCTTCCATATTATTTTTGTGATATGTTAGCATAGATTTTATTTACATGTTTTAACCGCTTTATATTTGTTGAGGCCCAATTAAATTTGTATTTTCATTTTGGTGTTAACTTTGATTCAAGTGTTTTGTTACGTATTGTAATTTTTTATATTCTCCTTGCATATCTAAGTGGTGACCGATGATTTGTTTTTAGTTTTTGTGTTGGAGATTAAATAGTGGTCATTTGGATCCAAAGAGTGGAAACTGAATTGTTTTGAGAAATTTAATATCTCAAATTATATTGAATGGAGCCGGTAAATAAGAAATAAATTATTTATTTACAATTTAAAATTTATCATTAAAATAGACTATATTGTGTTTAAAATAATTTTTATGGCTCTTAGAAAGGGGAGCGGAAAATAAAATGTATGGAAATAATTGTGTTTAATATTTTATCAAGTAGAGTCAAAAGGGGGAATGAAGATTGTTTGGAGACAATCGGAAAATATATCGGTTTAAAAGGATATTTTATAAAAAATATTTTTATGATGCTTAGAATAAAGAGCATATAAAAATGAAAAAAAGGAAAATTTATGATGAACATAAATGAATGATTATTATTGAAATAATTCGGTTTTTTATAGAAAAATTAGGACAAGTGTCAGGAATTAAATAAACAAGAATTTATTGGTTTTCCTTTCAAAAAAAAAGAAGAATTTATTGGTTTTATTGGAATAAGGGTTTAAAGGTATTTTGAAAAATAACGCCTAGCAAGGTGTGGTTGAGTTGGTATATCTTGTGAACTTGAAAATGTGTGTGTTTGCTTAAAATAATTTGTTTGATTGGAACCCGTTGGTATACGTGGTAATTGGAAATCGTTGTTGCTGAAAAAGACAACATTGTGATTGAAGAGATTATAGTGGCTCTTAGAATAGAGAGTGGAAAGCAAAAGGTATTTTTTGTGATACTCAAAATAGCGAGTACAAAATTAAAATTTTTGAAATGAAATCGAAAGAATTTGAGTTCATGGAAATGAATAAAAGTGGGAGTTGTGTGATCCATCAGAATATAGAAAATTCATTGGTTGTAAATGAATTTTGAAAAGGAAAATAAAGTTGTTGGTATATTTAATAAATTTTGATATTTGCCTTACAAAGGTTTTGTGAAAAATCGATAATGGAAGTAGACAATTATGTCTGTATTTTGGAAAGTGGGAGTTTGTTTATCATTGATATATTATTAGTAAATATGTGTGGAACAAAACTAAGTTGGAACTTAAATGAAAATTTGAGATCGAAGATATGAGTGAAATATCTTGCATGTTTAGAAAATTTGGATTAAGGAATGAAAATTCTAGAATGTTTGATTTAAACTTAGAATGATATTTGAATAAAATGCTTAATCATTTTAAGATGCAGAATTGCAGTCTGGCGCCAACCCCATTGGGAATGGGGAAACGATTAATGTGGAAAGGGAACCAGTAGATGTATCATATGTGCAAGTAGTCGGAAGTTCGATGTACCTCATTTTTATAATCGATTGACTTGACTTGGCATATTTAATTAGTCTAGTAAAGGGATACGAAAGAAATCCTAATCAAGCCTATTAAGAGGTTGTGAAGAGGATAATGAAGTACTTGAAGTGTACACTGCACCACTAATTGGTTATGAGGCAGACGTGCCTGAATTTATTAATTGTTATGGTGCAGATTTTGAAGGTGATAAGTTAATGAGAATTCAACTTCGGAAGACCTATTGATTTATGGTGGATCCAAAATTTGAAAAGTAAGAAACATGAATGTGTTGCAATGCACGAAGTGAAAGTGAAAATGTGTGATACATTTTACTTGTTAAAGGGATATTTTTTTTTCAAAAAATTTTATCAAAATGTTGATTTGATAAGACCAAGAAATATTAAGTTTGTGACATAGTGAATATTATTCTCACAAATAGTGGGAGTGAATAAAGAAATCAGATATTATGTGAAAAGTGGGAGTTAAGAGAAAATGTTTATCAAATAAGTTAGTTTGATTGGAGTTGGAATATATTTGATAAAAAAGTCAAGTGGGAGATGATGTATTTGACTTGTTTTTATAAAATATAATATAATAAAATAAATACATGAATAATGTATTTAGAAAATTTATAATATGGGTTATTGTGTGGAAGTTACACAATACATGCTTTAATTACAATAAATTGGGGGTTACAGAATATTTAAGTATTGTATTGATTATATAGATATAAATATTTGTAAGTTACAAATATCTATATAATGACATTGATGATATTGAATTGTAGATTAATGGGCAGTTATGTTTTGAGGGGTGGAGGCTTTGATTGGTTGCCTATAAATAGTGGTATTTTTTTTTTTTTTGAAAAGCCGAGATATTCATTAGAAACAGGCCAAGCCTGGGCAACTAGTACAGTAGAAATACAACAGACATTATATGGTTGAAAAGGAACCATATGAAAAGGAACGAAAGAAAAACTGCTAAAGCAAGATAATTTATACCAGTACAGGGATATAGGAAACTGCTAATACTGCAGCAACAGTCCATTTATAACGCACCAGATGACCATATGAGCTCCCAGACTATAAATAGTGGTATATACCAATGGAAGAAGCATACAAATAGAATGAGCTTGTTCAAATCAAATCCCGGAACCCCCTCCATATTTTATCATATATTCTCATTTCTTTATATTAGCTGCAAAATTATATAAATTTGTATTTTTAAAATACTTCAATTTGTACTTTGCATCAGACACAGCAACCCAAGAATTGAGCCGTGGAAAAAATCTTTCCAATCAAAAGTCTTGACAACATAATATTTAACCTCAAATACCTACTGTTCCAAAAGATTACGCTTCTTATAAAAGTTGTCTTTTTTAAGGCATTAGTATCACTACAATCAGATCAGCTGTACAAGAAAAGACCACAAAAGAAATTGTTATATCAAAAGAGAGATCTAGACTCTAGAATAGTTAATTCTTTACTTCAAGAATGTGGAGGCTTGAAAAACTTCATCCATCAAATATCAGAGGCAATCATATTCAATCATGTGACATAAAAATTAGAAACACCATGTCAAATAATTTTTTATAAGAGCAATGCACAGGTCATATAATAACTTTTAAGTTGTTGAATTATATGTGTTATTTTCTTAGAACATTTTTCCTTAACTCCCAAAAAACTAAGCTAAGACATATAGACACTACAGACAATTATTAAAATCAATTCTGACCACACTTGAATTTAGTAATTACAAATTAGAGAGTGAATGCATAATTGGTGAATTATAATGTAATACCCACCACAATATTTACCCTACTAGGTTTCAAGAATCCGACTAAAAGATAGTGAGAAATAATACACTTTTGAGTAAAAAAATTTAAAAAAGGTTGCAAACCATTATAATATAATGAGTGCAATTACATATTATGCAAAGATTAAACTTATGCAAATTTCTAGAGCTTATCTTCCAAAAAAAAATAGCCTTGTCATTTAATTTATCTCTAGAATGATCCAACACCATATTGTATCAAAGTAAGATATTTGAGCAATTCATATGAGAAACATCTCTACCAAATTTTCTAATCTCTCCAAATTTAACACCATATTATTTTCCAACACAGTTATTCACTAACAAAAACATGTGATTTAATTTTAATCTATATCTAATAACAATTGATGTTTATTTATACTGCGCGACATATGTTGAACCTTAAATCTTGCGCGCTAAATGGCAAGGCAAGCTTCTTTTTCATTATTTGAGTTATCAAATTTTTGTCTATATATCTTACATTGAAATTTTTTTCCTCATATGATAAAAGTATGTACATGTCTATTACGGAGTATTTCACAAAATAATGATTCAGGAACCACAACTGAGTTGTGTTTTGTTGTCTGTTATGTTTAGTCATCGGCAAGTTAATATCGTTGATATCAATGAGAAACTCTATTGATGTTAATCTTATAATATTAGTTATGAAAAGTGATAACTACATGCAGAAGACACCACAGGTGTATATGCAATAAATCCAAAACAAGAAGATATTTCCCAACAAATTAAAATATACAGATATTATAAGGAAACAAGACATAGTTGAAATGGTACCTTTGACCGATTATAAAAGGTTTCCGGCCCATTTGGATAATGCCTCCGATATTTATGATTCTCTCTTCTATTGGTGGGACTGAGTTTTCTTTTGCCAGACCTCTCAGATAACGCTCTCCATAATATTTCAGTATACCGAACATATTAAGTAATTCTGAAATAAGAATTGGCTTTTCTTTTGTCACATACATTACAAATACTCCACACTCAACATATTGATATCTTTGGAGTAAATTAGAGGCCACAGCCCACACATGCTGACGTTGTATATAATATATAGGGGTTTCAACACCCTCTTTTTTGTTAGCTAAAAAATTATTTTGAATGTGGCTTTGTAGTTCTTTCATTCGTAGGGCTTCAGCAATGAACTACGAAAATATAGAGACAACAAATTGTAGGAAAATTGCAAATTATAGAGACACCATGACAACAAATTCCACGAAAATTGCACCGGTAAAGGAGGAGGTAAAGAAACGGAAGCCTCCTCCATCCACGAATCACATTGTACTCCGGAATCGTTAGGTGCGAGGACTTCATCAACGTCCTCTTCACTTTCACTCTCATCCAAAGCCCATAATTTGCTCATTGTCTAAAACCCTAAAAACTTTCTGTCCTAAACCTGTCCTAAAACCCTTCAAGCCGTCACTTTGAAACCCCCCTGATTAAAAAGTTAAAAGACTAGGATTACTAGAAAACCCCCTTACAATATAGGATTGATAAATAAGTTCCAATTTAAGTTCCTTTATAATATTTATATTACTTAAATATTTATAATTTTTATTATTTAAATTTCATCATATTTTGGGTATTTATGTAATTTACATGTGAAAATGGAGCTTAAATATCAAAACTTGGAGCTTATTTATCATTTCTCTAATAATATTTAAGAAAAAATGTTAAGAATAACAAGTTTTTAAGAGAAATTAACAAAAATATCAATTTTTGGATGGAATAGTAATTTTTACCGGATGGGATACGCATTTGCCAATTGGGTACCATTTTATATAAAATACCCAACTCACAAATGCGTATCTCAAAAAAATTTTAAAAAAATATATAGATACGCATTTGTCAATTGGGTATCTCATATGTGATACCCAATTGGCAAATGCATATCATTTGTATTTCGAATACTCATTTGATAAATGCGTATTCAATTCGTTATTTTCAGTCATCTTCCCCCTCGTTATTTTCATCAATTTTGTATGAAAAATTGGTATTTACCTCCTTCACCCAATATTTATTAGTTATATAACCCGTGCGATGTACGGGTAACTTTTTTTATGTTCTTATAGCTTATTATTTCTATTTTTTGGGAGTAGTTTATAAGATAATATAAATGTTTAATAATAATATTATAAAAATAAATAATATAAAATTTTAATTATAACATGAAAGGCATATGACATAGCCTATTTGTAGTTCGAGGACTCAACTCAACTTAAGCTTAGTTTGTAATAAGTAAATAACTTTAACTGTCACAGGAATCTCAGGAGGTACTATCTGTCAGAAGAAAAACTCTAAAGTCAATCTATAGTTTTGATGTTTTACACTGGAAGAAGTTCAGATTGCTGATCAAGCCTCAGTATAGCATCAAAGAAGTGGATTTATTTCAAAGACAGAGATTTCTAGAGTGACAGGTTCAGACAGTTTACAGTGAAGTACAAGAAGGAGAAAGAGATGAGAAGAAAAATGAATCACATTATTAATGTGAAAATTAAAGGACAGTCATTGAGGTTAGTCATTCATGAACCAGACAGTACATGGAACGTCAACAAAATATTCAGTGGTATTCTTTTATTACTTTCAGTGATTCAGAAAAGAATTAAGACAATCCAAGGATATGTAATTATTCTTGTTTAATTAATTTAAATCAAGTAGTCAATTTAATTAATTAATTCATTCATCTTGAATTAATTCTTTAATTAAATTAATTATTAGATTAATTAAATCAGATTAATTATTTAAGTAAGAATAAATTAAAATGATTATTTATTAATCAATTTTAATTAATTCTGAAAAAATGAACTAGCAAGACAATCCCTGATTGTCTTGCCGATTGTCTTGAAGGTTAAATTCAGAACAGCAAGACAATAGGAGATTGTCTTGCCGATTGTATTGGTGAAGAAATCAATAAAGCAAGACAATTCCTGATTGTCTTGCCGATTGTCTTGATAATGATAATGTCTGAATAGCTTTTAGAAAGTAGAATAAAAATCTAATTTGATTGTCTTGACGATTGTCTTGGCAGTTCAATTTGATTGTCTTGATAATGATCAAAAAGAAAAAGCTTCAGACAGAATGATAAATTTGATAAAGCAAGACAAAGATATCTGAATTTGATTGTCTTGACGATTGTCTTGGAAGAACCTGATTGTCTTGACGATTGTATTGCCTATTGTCTTGGTAGTACAAAACTGGTTGTCTTGGAAGAAGAAATTGTATTGAAGATTGTCTTGATAGTTATAATTGAAGATAAAGATGCAGAGATTTATATATATCAAGACATCTCGACAGAAGCAATCAGCAAGAAAAAGAACATAGAAAATATTACATTTCAAGAACTGAATTCTCTCTTCTCTCTCATCAAGAACACAGCACAAGAAGCAGAAAATTATTTAGAAAATCAAGTTCATCTTATTTTTAATATCTGATCCGATAGAACTGATTTCATTGATACTCTTGTACTATTAGCGAGTTTTTACTCCTAATCTATATCTTGATTTTTATTAACAAATCTAGAAAAATTCATGTTGAATTTTCTAATTTGTTTTTATTAACTAGATATAAATTCTGTACTGTATTTGTAACAAACCCCTCAAGTTAATATAATTTTATATTCAACTTGAATTTTGTTTCATTTAATTCCGCTCAAATTTGTCAAAATATAAATTAAATTATCCGGACAAATTTCGATAAAACAGTACTGTTTGTATTCAACCCCCCCTTCTACAAACAGATTGGACCTAACAATTGGTATCCGAGCAGGTTGGTTGATACACAAACCAAAGATTCCATTTTACTCGATTAAAAATCATCCCTGAATTTTTTAACTCTCTTAAAAAATTCATCATGTCTTCTAAAGTCGGAACTGTGAAAATTCCCATATATGACAAAAACAGTTATGATATGTGGAAGAATAAAATGTTAATGTTCCTTGAGGTTGCAAATCCTAAATACATGAAAGTCTTATCAGAAGGACCAATAATACCTTTTGGATTAACTCCTGAAGTTGTTACTGATGGAAAAGTTGTTACCCCTGCAAAGCTTGTACAAAAAGATTCTTCTGAATTCACTCTTGCTGAAAGAGAGGAAGCAGGACTTGACATTAATTTAAGACTGATTTTAATAGATTCTCTAGACTCTGTGATGTACAGTCATGTGATTAACTGCAAGACAGCAAAGCACATGTGGGAAACCATTGAAACTGTGAATGAAGGAACAGAGGAAGTTAGGGAGAATCGACTGGAAATTCTGACATCTGAGTATGAACACTTTCGATCAGCATACAATGAAAGTATTCAAGATGTGTTTGAAAGATATAACAAACTTGTCAACAATTTACAGATGCATGGCAAGTACTACACTCAGAAAGAGATCAACAGAAAATTTCTATTGTCAATGCCTGTTCATCTAGAACATAGAATTACAGCTATCAGAGAGTCGAGGAATCTAAGTGAAATTACTGTAGAAAGACTCTTTGGTGTTTTAAAAACCTATGAACTAGAACAATCTCAACAAAAGGAGATTTATGGAAAAGGAAGAATTGCTAATACTTCTACAGCTCTTATTGTTGAGAACAAACAGGAAGTGGAAGATAAGGTTATTCAACCCTGTAGTGTTGACAGTGGCAAGCTGGAAGTTGAAGTTGGTCAAACGAATGCTACTCCAGATGAAGGTGACTTCTATTCACTAGAAGAACTAGATCAGTTGGAAGATGAGTCCATGGCTTTGTTGGTAAGGAAATTCAGTAACTTCAGATTCAGGAAGAATCCCAAGTTCAGGTACAAATCTAATTATAACAGGTTCCAGAGAGGAGGTTCTTCATCCTCAAGTAACAGAGGAGGTTACAAAACTGGAACAATTGAAAGAAGTAAAATTAGATGCTACAACTGTAATGAACTTGGACATTTCGCTACTGAATGTCAGAAGCCAAAACAAAACCAAAGAAAAGACTTTGGATCTGAGAAGAAGAAGACAGGAAGAGCCTATGTGGCTGCTGGAAAGAGTTGGGATGATACAGACTCTGAAGATGAAGAGTATGGCAATCTTGCCCTGATGGCAAAATCTGATAACTCCAGTGGTACATCATCTGAGGTATCATGTACTGAAAGTCAATATATTTATCAACTTACTGATACACTAGGTAATGCTAATAGAGAGATTGAAAGGCTAAATTTGTTAAATACAGATCTTAGTAATCAATTATCAGAATTACATGATGTACAAAATTGCCATGTTATACAAAAATCAGAAATAAGAATGCTAAAAGAACTTGAGAGGTCTCTAGCAGAGATAGTGGTTCAACAACGTGAAACAATAGCTGAACTAGAAATAAGGGTTAGTGCTACTTCTAATTCTTGTAAAGTGGCTAAAGAGTTGTTTAACCAACAAGCAATTAATCAAACTGTAGGAATTGGGTTTGATTATAATGAAGCTATTGGACGGAAAAGCATTAATACCCCTAATCGTGTGAGTGCTGTAGATAGGGGTATACCATCAGTGCTTAAGAGTGTTAGTAACCCACTCTTTAAGAAATCCATAGCAGAACCTTTGGATACAACATCTTTAATCATTAAGGAAGAGATGCGCATTGAGGATGTAGCTAATGGCGTAGTCTTAGAAAGTAATCAAGTTGTTAAAAATGATAAAGATAGAAAGACTGTGTTTGTAAAAGCAGAAAGAGTTGGTGAGTCTACTAGTTCATTGAAAACTAGTAACAGAAGTAACAACATGAATAAATGCAACAACAAATCTACCATGCATGCTATTCCTGTTATTGATACTGCTCATAAGAAATGTGATGCTGTTAATTGCATGTCTTGTGCTTTTAATATAATGTCTGCTTACTTTAACGGTAATCATGCATGTGTTGATAAGAATGCTCCTAGACAGCAAATGAGCAGAAATAAACATGTAAGATCCAGGACTGTAACATCACCTAATTCTAAGATTAGGACTCCAAGTCCTTCTCAGGATATGGTGAAGACATGGTTACCCAAGCTGAAACCAAAACAAGTTAAAGCTGTTTACAGGGTTAAATGTCCTATACCTAAAGAAAATGTTGTTAAAATAAAAAGTGTTGCTTTGCCTGATAAAGGTCAATTCTTTAAGTACTCCGGACCCAATCAAATTTGGGTTCCGAAGAAAGTCTAACCAATTTGTCATTGCAGGGTGTGAAACAGGTTGAACGAGTCATGTGGATTCTGGACAGTGGATGTTCAAGGCATATGACCGGAGATAAAGCCCTGCTGACAAATGTGGTGGAGAAGGCTGGCCCAGTCGTTACCTTTGGAGATAACAGCAAAGGTAAAACTGATGGATATGGCAGATTAGAAGCTGGAAATGTTATCGTTGAAGATGTCTCTTTTGTGAACGGCCTTGAGCACAATTTGCTCAGTATTAGTCAATTCTGTGACAGAGGTTATGAAGTGCATTTCAACAAGAATAATTGTCTAATATCACACAAGAGAAATGAAAGGCCGCAGTTGACTGGAGTAAGAAAAGGAAACTTGTACATAGCCAATATGAACTCTGGAAGCACAGAAGAAATTAGATGTTTTTATTCAAAGGCATCTACTGATGAAAGTTGGTTATGGCACAAGAAACTTTCTCACCTAAACTTCAAAACAATGAATTCTCTAGTGAAAAGAGAGTTGGTGAGAGGTTTACCTTCGATTGAATTTACTCAGGAAGGTCTATGTGATGCTTGTCAAAAAGGGAAGTTAAAAAGGGCAACTCACAGGAGCACTAACATATCATCAATAACTGAACCATTACAACTTCTCCATATGGATTTGTTTGGTCCAGTTAGTGTGATGTCCATGTCAAGAAAAAGATATGCTCTTGTGATTGTTGATGATTTCTCAAAATTCACATGGGTACTATTTCTGAACTCAAAAGATGAAACTCCACAACTGGTAGTTGATCACATTAAGTTAATTGAGCTGGATTCTAATCGTCCAGTAAGAGCTATAAGGTCAGACAATGGAACTGAATTCAAGAATGCAGTTCTGAATGACTTTTGCACTGAAAAGGGTATAACTAGACAGTACTCGGCTCCCAGAACTCCTCAGCAAAATGGGGTAGTTGAAAGAAAGAATAGAACCTTGATTGAAGCTGCACGTACTATGCTAAGTGAATCAAGGCTTCCATTGAGCTTTTGGGCTGAAGCTGTCAACACTGCATGCTATACTCAGAATCGTACTCTTATCAATAAAGACTTAATGAAGACACCATATGAAGCTCTACATGACAAGAAACCAACTCTCAAGTACTTTCATGTATTTGGGACAAAATGCTTTGTGTTGAAAGAAGGAGAAGATCAAGGTGGTAAATTTGAAGAAAAAGCACATGAAGCAATATTTATCGGTTATACTAGAAGAGCCTACAAGGTGTATCTTATTGATCAACAGAAAACTATGGAAAGTGTCAATGTTACATTTGATGACACAAAACTCCTAAGTATCCAAAATGAAGATCCATCTGAAAAGCTTAAGTTTGATGACATGTCAGACTCAGATTCAGATGATGACAATCAACCTGAAGTTGTTGCTGATAATAATAATCCAAATGTTGGTGGTAATGATCAAGGTGATGCTGGTGAAAACAATGATAACTTTCAAGACACCTCTAATACTCTTGAACCATCAACAAGTCAAACTGGCAACAACTCAGGGGGAGATAATGAAGGGTCAACAAGTCATACTCAACATCATGCTGAAGAACAAGGCGAATCGTCAAGATCAATTCTTCCCAGACAAACTGTTTGGAATAGAGCTCATCCTTTTGAGCTGATTCTTGGTGATCCAGATGTTGGTGTGAAAACAAGAAGAGCTTATCAGAATCAATGTAACTATTCTGGGTTCCTGTCTGTCATGGAACCTAAGAAAGTAGAAGAAGCTCTATCTGATCCTGATTGGGTGATTGCTATGCAAGATGAACTCAATCAATTTAAGCAACTAGAAGTATGGAAGCTGGTGCCCAGACCTAAAGATAGAAAAGTGGTGGACACAAGATGGGTATTCAGAAACAAACTAGATGAAGATGGCACTGTGATAAGAAACAAAGCAAGACTGGTAGCTAAAGGTTATTCTCAAGCTGAAGGCATTGATTATGACGAGACCTATGCGCCAGTGGCAAGACTTGAGGCCATCAGAATATTCTTGGCATATGCATCCTTTTCAAGATTCAAAGTTTATCAAATGGATGTCAAGAGTGCCTTTCTGAATGGTAAGCTAGATGAAGAAGTGTATGTAGAACAGCCTCCTGGTTTTGAAGATCAAGATCATCTGGACTATGTTTACTTTCTTTACAAAGCTATCTATGGTCTTAAGCAAGCTCCAAGAAAATGGTATGACACTCTTTCTGAATTTCTAATAGAAAATGGTTTTATAAGAGGTGTCATAGACAAAACTCTCTTCACTAAAAGACATAAGAATGATATAATACTAGTCCAAGTCTATGTGGACGATATTATATTTGGGTCTACTAATGAGCTTCTATGCAAGAAGTTTTCTAAGTTAATGCAGGGTAGGTTTGAAATGAGCATGATGGGAGAACTGAAATTCTTTCTTGGATTACAAATAAGTCAGAGACAAGATGGAATATTTATTTGTCAATCTAAGTACATCAAGGAACTCCTCAAGAAATATCACATGGAGGAGTGCTCATCAGCAAAGACACCATCAACTATAGCTGTCAAAATTGGTTTATGTGAAAGTTCTGCCAAGGTAGATATCACAGGCTATAGAGGTATGATTGGCTCTTTGCTTTACCTAACTGCTAGTAGACCAGATATAATGTTTGCCACATGCTTGTGTGCAAGGTTTCAAGCGAACCCTAAAGAAATACATCTCACTGCTGTCAAAAGAATCTTAAGATATCTAAAGGGTACGCCTAATTTAGGCATCTGGTACCCTAATGAATCTGGTTTTACTTTAATTGGATATACAGATTCTGACTATGCAGGAAGTGTTATAGACAGGAAAAGTACATCTGGGAGTTGCCAATACCTAGGTGGAAGACTAGTATCTTGGTTCAGTAAGAAACAGCAAACAGTTTCCAACTCTACAGCCGAAGCTGAATATATAGCTGCTGGAAGCTGTTGTGCTCAGATCTTATGGATTAGGAATCAATTAATGGACTATGGCATTGTATTGGAAAATATCCTTATTTTATGTGATAATACAAGTGCCATAGCAATCGCCAGCAATCCTGTGCAGCACTCAAGGACAAAGCACATTGACATAAGGTATCATTTTATAAGAGAGCATGTAATGAATGGTACAGTGGAACTACTATTTGTAGGCTCTGGAGATCAAACTGCAGATATTTTTACTAAGTCGCTTAATGAATCCTCATTCACTAGAATTGTTAGTGAATTGGGTATGTTAAACAGTCCTAGTAATTAATACTGTTAATATCTGAAATTTGATCTTTAATAATTTTGCAAGTGATTATTCTGTGAATATTTGTTGTTTAAAATCACTTGTATAATTATTTTACCAACTAATTTTCTTGCTTGTTTAGTTATTTTTCACTTTGTTTATTCATATTATTTAATACTCCATATTTCTATATTTTTAGAATATTTGTAGATATTTATTTCTAATTTAATAATTATTTTATTAAATGTTTTGTAATGTTTGTCCTTTTGTTATTTATATTTGTTTTCGTAAAAAGATTAATTCATGTTTCTGTAAAATATTTATTTTTAGTATTTTTAATAATATTAGAGTGTATTTTAATTAAATTAATTTTGCACATTTATTTGTATTTTATTAGCATTTTATTAGCAGTTTAATTAATTTTTATGATTGTGATTATCATATCAAGACAATCGCCAAGACAATCCACAGATTGTCTTGGAAGGTTATTTTGTTGATAATAAAACATTTTTCAGATTTATTTTATTATTCTGTTTATTTTGTTTTTATTTTATTTTACTCAAAAACAAACGATTGTCTTGATAGTTTTGAACTAACAAGACAATCGGCAAGACAATCATTTGATTGTCTTGGAGTGTATTTTCTCTGTTTTAAAAAATTTAAAAAAAAATAATAATAATATGTGTGTTAATTTATTTTAATCAGTTATACACTTGATTGTCTTGATAGTATTTATACTAACAAGACAATCGGCAAGACAATCAAACCGATTGTCTTGTAGTGATAGTATGTACTTTAATAAAAATAAAAAAATTAAAATTGTTTTCATTTTCTGTTATTTTTCAGAATTGTGAACGATTGTCTTGATAGTATTTATACTACCAAGACAATCGGCAAGACAATCAAACCGATTGTCTTGTAGTGTAATTTTGTACTTAAAAAAAACAAAAACAGAAATCACAAACTCACAATCAGTCAATACAATCTCTCGTGTATTTACACAGAGCTCTCAATACATACACGATATATACACACAACACTACTGAATCTCTGCTCGATTTCTCTCTCAACCAAACTGAAATCCAAGAACATATTCGAATAGATCGTTTGATTGTCTTTCTTTTGAACCGATCAGTTTCGAATTTGGTTAAAGTTTCTGAAAATCAATTTTCAAAAAGTTGAATCGGGTTTTAGATGTTTTGGGAGTTCTAAAATTTTTCTGAGAAATCTAAAAATAGATTGAGATTCCCAGTGATCAAGAGAACAGCATATAAATTTTTGGGATTTTTCTGACAACTTTGAATTAATTCGAATTTTTAATTAATTTTAATTAATTATTAATTCTGAAAATTTTCGAATTGTTTTAATTTTCTTAAAATTAAAGTGTGTTTTTGTATTTAAAAATGGCTGATAATTTTGAGATAATGAAACATAATTTGGTTGGCTATTTTAATCCGAACGATTGTCCCTACGATCGATTTAGGCCTTGGATACGATTTTTGAATGACGATTCAATTATCCGAACTGCCATTTCGATTGAAGCCCCAATTAAGATAGGACCACTGAGATTGATTTGCACAGAATCTGTGGTGTCTGAAGACTTGACCTCATTCTCGTTTGATTTTGATGGTACACACCACGTCGTGACAGAATCAACCCTAACTACTGTTTTGGGTCTCCCGGCGGATAATTATGATCCATTTCCAACCAGTGAGCAACTCTATCAATTCTTCATTGATATTAATTATCATGGAGTAATTGATATGAACAACCTGAGCAAAAGGAATCTGGTTCAACCATGGGATGCATTCTTCGACACGATCTCCAAGGTATTTGCTAATTCAGCCAGAGGTAATTTTCACTTACTCACCTCTATGTTACAAACTATTGGTTATGCTGTTGCTAACAACCGTAGAATCAATATTGGTAATCTACTTTGGAATACTATTATTAACAGGATTGTTAAGGCCAGAAAGGATTTTGATGAGGGTAAGAAAGTTCTATGTTATTATCCTAGATTTTTAACTCTGATATTTAATCATCTTGTTCCTGTTGGTCAACAAACAGTTTTTAGGAATGACAACCCTATGGTATCAGGCAGGCAAACCAAGAAAATATTCACTAGCCTTGATACACATAGAAAGTTGATAAATGTGCCAGTGTATATTACACCATATTTGTCTAACTTCATAAATCTACCTGTCATTCCTCGACTTTTGAATGCACCTGAACCTGAACCTCAAGATGTACCTGTCCCTGAACATCAACATCAAATGGAACAATCTATTCCTTCAGGTACAGCTACTGCATCAATGGAGCAGGTATTACCTTCTATCTCTCAAACTGTTTCTGGAGCCCAAGTGGCTGATAGGTCAGACCAAGAGGTTGTAGAACCACAGCCTCTATCCCAGGTCTTAGAGCCAAACACTGTGTCTAACCAAATCTCTAAACCTAAAGCCAGAAGCAAGTTGATGACAAAAAGAGCTGATAGAAGAAGTGATGATGTGAGTGATCCCACAGCTCTGCCTCCACCAAAGAAGAGAAGAAACCTACTACTTGAGGCATCTGTTAGCCCATCCATTTCCTCCCAACAGGATTTGGACATTGAAATGGCCGATGAACTGTTACTAATTTCATCCTCTCAACAGGATGCAATTATTGAAATTCGCCAAAGGGCCGTGGCACCTTGTACAGAGTCAAGCACACCTCTATTACTCACAATGGGGGAAAACATTAACTTAGAATCTGATGTTGCTAAGGACACTGAGCAAGGAGTGCACGATAGGATTGTTACTGTGCCTACCATTGTTACGGTAGAAGAGCCTTCACAGGCTTCAGAGGGAAATCTTGACTCTCTGCCAAGTATAATAGAGTCATCATCTCCCCTCCCAGGAGGAACATTCCTGGCTCCCTCAAGGGATTCTTCACTCGCAGATTTATCTGGTGAAAGTGAAAGGCAACTTGGTCATCCTATCACTGAAGAAATTCAGTTATCAAATCCAAATGAATTGATAGAGATGACTGAGGATTGGGAATTGCGAACTCCCATTGCACCACCACTGACCTCTCCAGAAGAGGCTAGGGTGATTTCTTATGCAGGTACAGCTCAAGGAAAGGAGCTAGTGTTGAGTGATGTGAGGACCACCTTAAATATGAGTGAAACACATGCACGAAAGGAGAGTGACATATCCTTGAGTGAACATCAGGTGAGCGCACACACTGACACAAACACTTTGTCTCTAATGGCTCAAATCAAAGAACTGCAAAAGAAATTGATGGAAACTGAGGCTGAAAAACAAGTTTTGAAAGCACAAGTGGATGAACGGTCTTCTTCTTCCACCTCTGTCAACAATCAGCTCATGATCATTCGTGACGATGTCCACAATATAAAGACTACACTCACTCCAGCAATCAATACATTGATACAATCTAACTCCCAGGCATCTACAGAAAGAACAGACATTCTAAATGCTATTGACAGACTCTCTAATAGGGTGGATGAACTTCAAGTGGAAATGCATGAATCTGCTCAATCATATGCTACAACCTTTGCAAATCTTGAAGAAAGATGGAGCAGGTAAGTCTGGAGAAGCAGGAGGTAGTACTGGTGAAGCAGGAGGTAGTAAGTCAGGAGGACAAGGGAGGCATAAGGAGAAGTCTACCAAGGGAAAAGAAAAAGCTGCTCAAGCTGCTCATGATCAGGATGCATTTGAGTTTGATTTTGATCTCAGGAATAGTAAGTTTGAAGTTCATCAATTAAATGATATCGAAGAAGATCTTTCAAACTGGCAAGATGATCCTGTGTTTGAGAAGGAACTGCAAGAGGAGAAAGCTGATCGTCTGATGAGACAAGCTAAGCTTGAGAAGACTAGACAGGTAGTGAATGAAAGATTGAAGCTGAAGCAAGCTGAAGATGCAGAGAAACAAAAGCTACATGCAATCAGTGTACAGGAAAGGAAAAGGGATATTCAGTTGAAGATTGGTCCAAAGTGGGATAGAGCAAGAGAGATTTTTGATTCTATTCAGAACACTGCTAATGATGATGAACGTTTACTCCAACTACTTCAACAGTTTCAAGAGACCAATCCAAATTACTTGCAATATATGGATGCACTGATGCTGGAAATTTCAAGGATAGTAGCTGGATTTGATAGATGTGCAGATCAACTGATAATTCAGATTGACTCTCGTACAATGGGTTCTCTCTATGTGTCACTTCAAATCTTTCAACAGAGAAGCTTGATGGAACTGTGGATTATGTCTACAAAGGTAAAAAGGTTTTCTGAACTGAATATTTTACTTCATGAAAGACTTTTGGAGTTTGCTCAAAGAAATAGTCCACAAGTTATTCAAACTCCACATCATGTTAAGTTTCTCAAGGGTAATACACTACACTCTTGTTTTCTTGATTCTAAGTCAATGAAGTTATACACTGCATCTCATCTGGTATGGTTAGAACATATGCTGAGGACTACAGGATTCGAAGATAAAGAAAGTATCTTTGTTGCTGACATTATTCGATCATATGCTTTAACTGGATTTGAAAAGAAATATTACATTCTTCGGAATCGGCTTTGGGGTAACCTTGGAATCTTTCCTAAGAAACCTAAAGGTCTTATGTCAGATTATGAACGTGTACTTGACAAGGATTTGATCAAAACCTTGGATGATCAAGAACGATTTGACACAGAGAATATCAGAAGATTCCTAGAGCAAGAAGATGAAGTTGAACCTCGAGAGATAAGGGATGAAGAAACTTCAAAGTGAAGATCAGCTCTACATGTAATATCTTTAGAGCTTAGATAGGTCAAGATAGAAAAATGTATTATATGATCAGTCTAGAGGATCATCTATCTTGTATTTATCTTTTATGTTTGAATCTGGAAAATGTTAAATATAAACCAGAACTTTTCGTTTATTTACTTTGTGTTTAAAGTTTTATCTTTTACTAAGTTAAGTTGAGTTAGTTGAGTAATCCTCTAGGAATTTGCTTGTTATCGTATAACAAACAAATATGGGGAGATTGAAAGGCATATGACATAGCCTATTTGTAGTTCGAGGACTCAACTCAACTTAAGCTTAGTTTGTAATAAGTAAATAACTTTAACTGTCACAGGAATCTCAGGAGGTACTATCTATCAGAAGAAAAACTCTAAAGTCAATCTATAGTTTTGATGTTTTACACTGGAAGAAGTTCAGATTGCTGATCAAGCCTCAGTATAGCATCAAAGAAGTGGATTTATTTCAAAGACAGAGATTTCTAGAGTGACAGGTTCAGACAGTTTACAGTGAAGTACAAGAAGGAGAAAGAGATGAGAAGAAAAATGAATCACATTATTAATGTGAAAATTAAAGGACAGTCATTGAGGTTAGTCATTCATGAACCAGACAGTACATGGAACGTCAACAAAATATTCAGTGGTATTCTTTTATTACTTTCAGTGATTCAGAAAAGAATTAAGACAATCCAAGGATATGTAATTATTCTTGTTTAATTAATTTAAATCAAGTAGTCAATTTAATTAATTAATTAATTCATCTTGAATTAATTCTTTAATTAAATTAATTATTAGATTAATTAAATCAGATTAATTATTTAAGTAAGAATAAATTAAAATGATTATTTATTAATCAATTTTAATTAATTCTGAAAAAATGAACTAGCAAGACAATCCCTGATTGTCTTGCCGATTGTCTTGAAGGTTAAATTCAGAACAGCAAGACAATAGGAGATTGTCTTGCCGATTGTATTGGTGAAGAAATCAATAAAGCAAGACAATTCCTGATTGTCTTGCCGATTGTCTTGATAATGATAATGTCTGAATAGCTTTTAGAAAGTAGAATAAAAATCTAATTTGATTGTCTTGACGATTGTCTTGGCAGTTCAATTTGATTGTCTTGATAATGATCAAAAAGAAAAAGCTTCAGATAGAATGATAAATTTGATAAAGCAAGACAAAGATATCTGAATTTGATTGTCTTGACGATTGTCTTGGAAGAACCTGATTGTCTTGACGATTGTATTGCCTATTGTCTTGGCAGTACAAAACTGGTTGTCTTGGAAGAAGAAATTGTATTGAAGATTGTCTTGATAGTTATAATTGAAGATAAAGATGCAGAGATTTATATATATCAAGACATCTCGACAGAAGCAATCAGCAAGAAAAAGAACATAGAAAATATTACATTTCAAGAACTGAATTCTCTCTTCTCTCTCATCAAGAACACAGCACAAGAAGCAGAAAATTATTTAGAAAATCAAGTTCATCTTATTTTTAATATCTGATCCGATAGAACTGATTTCATTGATACTCTTGTACTATTAGCGAGTTTTTACTCCTAATCTATATCTTGATTTTTATTAACAAATCTAGAAAAATTCATGTTGAATTTTCTAATTTGTTTTTATTAACTAGATATAAATTCTGTACTGTATTTGTAACAAACCCCTCAAGTTAATATAATTTTATATTCAACTTGAATTTTGTTTCATTTAATTCCGCTCAAATTTGTCAAAATATAAATTAAATTATCCGGACAAATTTCGATAAAACAGTACTGTTTGTATTCAACCCCCCCTTCTACAAACAGATTGGACCTAACATAACATGTTGTTGACGAAAATCGAACCTTAAACTTTCAAGAGTAGTTTGTAAGATAATATAAATGTTTAATAATAATATGTTGATGACGGGATTCGAACCTTGAATCTATGAAAGTATTTTAAATATTAAAAAAAATATTCTTTTAATGTAACATCCAACGATTCGTATTAATTTGTCTCAAAATCCAACTGTTGTTATTAAATGTACCAAAAGAATTGTATCAAACTACCAACCAAATGGAGGCTGGTTTGCTTATAATAGTATAGTACTAGCTTATAGCCCAAGGATTCACGGAAGATTTTAAATATTTTTATCTTAATATTTAATATTTTTATCTTATTATTCATGATTTTGATATTTGTTCTTTAATTAGTAAGAAAATAAATTATAGAAGATAATAAAATATAATAACATGTATTTGATATTATTCTAAATGATAGTTTTTTTCTTATATATTGAAAATAGATAAATAACTTTTAGAGTAGTTTATAATATAACATAAATGTTTAATAATAATATGGTGAAAATAGATAATTTAAATTTTTAATTAAAATATGTTGTTGAAGGTAATCGAACCTTGAACTTTTAGGTGTAGTCCATAAGATGATATAAATATTTATTAATAATATGTTGTTGACGGCATTCGACATTGAACCTATAAGAATATTTTATATACTAACTTATAACCCGTGCAATGCACTACTCCTTTTTTAATATCTATAATTATATTAATTTTTTAAAATATTTATATATATTATTAATTTTACATATCAAATTGTTGTTGAAAAATTTATATATATATATATATATATATATAAGATTTTACATGTTCAATTTAATATTTGTGTTCTATCTTGAATTTTTAAAATTTGATTTGGACAATTTCACAAACCATTTGAAATTAATAAAAATAATCGTTAATTTAGAGATGGTTTAACAATTATTTTCCAATTAAAACAACACAAAAACAAAATATAGAAGAAATTGACAATTTTTTACGTTGAAAATTTTATTCGATTTATGGAATCTACTTATATTTTGTTATGATTATTAAAATATCCTTCTTTATTTGAAAAAAGTTCTACTAACAACTAGATATAGTTTTAAAAATCTATACTATTATATAAAAGCCGAAACATTAAAAGTTTTGGTACATGTTTTTTGGTACTTCGTCAATTTACTTATTTACCCTTCATTATAAGGAAAAAAATACACCTAAAAAATAATAACGTAATATAATTAATGGTAATTAGTCGATTGCCTTTTTCACATGCAATTTTAGTTGAAGATATTACCTTTTATAAATACCTAAAAACACTAATCGTATCATATATTTCGATCATTAATATTTCCTTTCGAATTAAAACATGTTACCTTTTTAATTTAAAACCAATCTTATAATCATTAATATATACCCGAAAATATCACACCATAATTTTCAAGGAAAATATAACACCTAAAATAAATCATAACATAATATAATTAGTGGTAATTAGTTGATTGCTTTTTTCACATTTATTTTTAATAAAATGTATTACCTTTTATAAACACCTAAAAAGATCAATGGTATCAATATATACAATACCTATTATATCCTTATATATATAATAAGCATAAGAACGATCTTATCCATAATTTTGGTCACTGTACTACCAAAATAATCTCAACCATCGAATTTAATATTTTTAAAAATAGACGGTTAAGATTATGTCATATTAAAAAAAACATTATAATCTTAAATTGATATCTCCCAAATTTAAAGGTCAATTATAGATATATCCTTTTTTATATAATATTTATAAATATGTCCCTTGGTTAAAATTAACTCATGTACATATAGTTATATATATCTAATATTTATATTAAGACTATAATACCCATAATATATACAGATAAGGCATGATTCTAGAAAATTTCACTGATCACGTAATACCTACAATCACTTACCAACTGTTATGCCCAAATCTGGCATAATGGCTGAATTGATTTAATTACCTAAATTGATGGTTCATAATCTATGATGGGCCTAGAAGATGAAGATTGGGTCACTAAAGCCCATAATTGGAATCAGCCCAGCATGCTTTGGACATAATATCTCCATTACAGGAGCGCCTCGCTCGCTACGTGATTGCACCTCGCTACAGGAGCACCTTGTCTATCCTCTCACACTAGGCCTATGCGCCTCTCATGCTGCTCAGCCTCGGGGTCGCATCTACCGGGGTCGCTACCCGGGGATCGCTTCGTTTGGCTCCCGTCAAGGGATCGCTTCGCGTGGCCAGGCCTCTCTAGGTCGCATGCAAGGGCCCTGATGGATCTTTCATTCCATACCTATCCGTTCGAGGTCGTAGGCTTTTACAGCTGGATCATGGATAGGATTGATGACTCATTGCCACGTCAGCCCTAGCTACATGGGCTTGGACTTTGGCTTATCTCTTAAAACCCTAGCCCGCCTAGGTAACTTGTGGCCCAAGAACTACGTCAGGCTTGATCCCTATAAATAGGGTACGTAAGCACCTTGATACGGATGAGAAACAGTTTACCTGAAAAACACCTATCAAGCTCAGCCACATTCATACACACAAACCCTAATCCTTTGTTCTTCTTTTGTTAGCGAAATATCTGTATTTTGCTCCGATAATCCAGCAAACCTCCAAAATATTGTTATACAATATTCTCCCTATAACATTTGGCGCTAGAAGGAGGGGCCTAGTCATTGAATTGGGAGAACGATGACTAAATCACACAAGAAGAGGAACGATGGTGAGACCCCGGGGTCGAATAAGGTGAACAAGGACGATCCGCTGACAAGAGGCCCCCCAGAGGACGAGGCCTCCAAGGACAACTCTCAGACTGGGAACAGGGAGGAACACACTCCCCCAGCACAGAGGGTGACATTGAACAGCGAGGTCATGTCTTTCCTAAAAGGCCTCGGCGAGCAGGTGACCGCTGTGCATGAAAGGGTCGCAAAGGTAGAGAGGCGCTATAGTTCTAGAGGATCGAAGAGGAATGCAAGGACAGGCGGTAGAGCACCTGGGGAAGGAAGCAAACTCCCCCCCAAGAAACTTGTTGATGACTTCGATGATGTCCTAACAGATCAAACCAACCCTGACTGGAATGAGGGGGAGGACTCGCTCGGACAGAAAGGGGGATCGCATGACAAGGTCGCTTCATCTGAAGGGAGATCGGTCAGTGTTTTTGATCGTCTCGGGAAGAAGCTGACTGAGCACGACCTTCGTCTAAAGTTGGAAAAGGCTAATGCACCTCGTCATGAAGGACCTAATAACAGAAGTCAGGGCACGCATCGACAATTGTCTCCTCGAGATCGCGAGCGGTCATATCGTCGCGATGACAGACCCCCCCTCTCTCCGTAGAGAGCGCGAGCGGTCCCATCGTCGCGATGACAGACCCCCATCTCATCGAGACCAGGCACGATCTCAATATCTTGAAGAAGATCGTAAAAAGAAGGATCGCGGGAATGACCAGGAGGAATCCAGTGTCCTGAAAAAGACCCAGTCTCATCATGGAAGTACTGGAGGTAAAAAGGAGGCCGAAAAGGAGGTTAAGGTAGGAGACTATAAGCTGGAGGAGTTGAAGAAGGCCCTGGACGCGATGAACAGTGAGAAAGGGATCTTTAGCACTATGGGCTCGTCATCGCCCTTTACTCACGAAATTCGAACCGCTCCGCTTCCTGCAGTGTTTCGAGGCCATCAACATGATATGACCTATAATGGCGACACTGATCCAGCGGAGTTCGTGATTCAATTCAACGATGAGATGGATGTTTATCAGGTTTCGTTACTAGCGAGGTGTAGACTATTTGCGGCCTCGCTCAGGGGAAGTGCTCAGCAGTGGTTTTCAAAGCTAGGGGCGTTGATTGTCATCGATTCTTGGGAGCAACTCGTGGACATCTTTATCAAACAGTTCCAGTCCTCGATGCTCTATGCACCCCCTGTGTCCACCTTAGCAAACATAAAACAGAAGGAAGGTGAAACCCTTCATGATTACTTCAAAAGGTTCAATGCTGAGGTGCCTCACGTGCGAGGTGCAAATGACGAAGCTGTGAAAAATTTCCTCATCGCTGGAGTAAGGGAAGGAACAGAATTTTGGAAGAAGTTACAAGAGTAGACCCCTAGTACTCTCTCTGAATTACACAAGATCGATGAGCCTTTCAAGCATGTTGAGAAGTCACTCGCAGATTTGAAGAAGAATAATGAAAGGAGTGGCAGTTGGAATAGGAATCGGGGGGTAAAAAGAAAGGACTCCAGGAGTCCAAGGCGAGGACGGGATCGAAGTCGAAGCCCCAGCCCAAAAAGGAGAGATCGCGATCCTCTGAGGCGATCCCCACCGAGATCTCGCCCCGCGAGGGATGGAGACAAATATATCCCTCTGGTTGCCCCAATTGATCACATTTATGCTGTCAATGAAAACAAGGGGATATTCAGGAAACCTACACCGATGGGTCTGAAAGGGACCGCAAACACGAGCAGGTATTGTGCCTTTCATGAACAAACAGGGCATGATACATCAACCTGCCGAGAGCTGAAGCAGCAAGTGGATCAGTTAATTCGTGAAGGAAAATTAACTGAATGGGCTGTTCGCGAGGTGAAGAAACATAATCCCAAGTCTGGCCTTGGGTATAATCAAGCCCCCCCACCTGAACAGAACCCAGTCATTAAAGAAAGGGAAGCGCGAGGCGGAAGTATTCATGTGATAATTGGGGGACCCCACATCGGGGGAGACAGCAATAAAGCCAGAGAGAGGTATGCTCGCGAGGCCAGGGAGCGACCTCTCACCAATGTACATCACTTGCAAGAGCGACCCCCAAAGCTCTTTAAGGGGGAAGATACGAACATCATGTTCACTGAGGAGGATGCGAAGTGGGTTCATCACCCTCATTCTGATGCCCTCGTTGTTCGAATTCGCATTGGATCGCAGAATGTCTATAGAGTTCTGGTGGATAATGGGAGTGCTGTGAATCTCCTGACATACGAAGTCTACCAAAAGATGGGCTACGTGGATAAAGATCTCATCCCAACTGTGGGACACTTGTATGGTTTTACTGGAGCCTCGGTGAGTGTCAAGGGTCTCATACGACTTCCTGTGACCTTAGGAGACGAGCCCTGCATCACTACCCAGATCGCAGACTTCATGGTGGTGGATCAACCTTCATCGTACAATGCTATTGTAGGGAGGCCTATACTTAAGGAAATGAGGGTGGTCACTTCTATCTATCATCTCTCCATGAAGTTTCCTACCCCAAATGGAGTAGGATGTGTCAAGGGGGCACAGCATGAATCACGAGAATGTTACAACAAGGCCCTTAAGTCCGCTGAAAAGGGTAGCATATCTATGGTAGACAGGATGGAAAGCGAGGAGGAAGATAGGGCTCGCAAATCGGCCTCGCGACCCTCAAATGAATGCAACATCATATCAATCGAGGAACTCCCAGCTGGTTATTTTGATAATTTGGGAATTCAGGTAGAACCAGTACCAGGTGCTTTAATGATGGAAACCTCGCAGCCAGTAATGGTTCTCCAGGAAGGGATTGTTGAAGAGGCTACAGATAGTGATAGCGAGGAGAGCCCAGAGCAGGCCGCTGTGCGAGCCCGAAAGGGGAAATGGGTTCGCAAAGAAACATCTACATTGACAGAACTGCCAAATGGTATCACTCAGACAACAACTGTTGTTAAGGAGTTTGGGCACGCAGGTGTAAACCCCTGCGAGGCGGAATCTAGTCAGGCTCGTGAATATGATCTAGACCTGGATCCTCGCATCCCAGAGCATGTGGAGCGAGCGGGGGCAGCTGAAGACACGATCCCTATTCTTGTTGATGTGCAGGATCCTTCAAAGGTGTTGAAAATAGGGTCGCAACTCAACCTTGATCTGAGAGAGAGATTGGTCACTTTTCTGAAGGCCAACCTTGATGTGTTCGCCTGGTCGCATGAAGACATGATTGGGATCGATCCTAATGTGATGTGCCATAGGCTCAACTTGGATCCAAGCAAAAAAGGTGTTAGACAGAAAAGGCGACCAATAAGTGGAGAGCGAGCCGAAGCTCTCAAAGAAGAGGTGGACAGACTACTCAAGGTCGGGCTCGTTAGGGAATCATTCTACCCTGACTGGCTCGCGAACCCTGTCCTCGTGAAGAAGCCAAACGGAAAATGGAGAACTTGTGTGGATTTCACTGATCTCAACAAGCATTGCCCAAAGGATAGTTTCCCATTGCCAAGGATTGATCAGCTAGTGGATGCAACAGCAGGGCATGCACTCCTCTCTTTCATGGATGCTTATTCTGGGTACAATCAGATACCCATGTACGGCCCTGATCAAGAGCACACCTCGTTTATCACGGATAGAGGTCTCTATTGCTACATAGGGATGCCCTTCGGTCTCCTTAATGCAGGGGCCACCTATCAACGGCTCGTTAATATGATGTTTGAAAAGCAGATTGGGAAGACAATGGAAGTCTATGTAGATGACATGCTGGTAAAATCCAAAGAGGCTGGGGATCACATCGCCCACCTCGCTGAAATGTTTGATATACTGAGGAAGTACAGAATGAAGCTCAATCCACAGAAGTGTGTCTTTGGAGTTGAGTCTGGAAAGTTCTTAGGGTTCATTGTCAATCATAGGGGAATTGAAGCGAACCCTGCAAAAATAAAGGCCTTGGTAGACATGCGATCCCCAAGAAGTGTGAAGGAAGTTCAGAGCCTAACGGGACGGATTGCAGCCCTTAACCGGTTCGTTTCTAAATCATCAGATAAATGCCATGAGTTCTTCAAGGCAATTAAGAAGGTTGGAAAAAACTTTGAGTGGACCCCTCAATGCGAGGAGGTTTTCAGAATATCAAGGAGCAACTTGGCTCGCCACCAGTATTATCCAAGCCCAAGGACGGGGAGACGCTCATTGTCTACCTCGCGGTGTCAGAACATGCGGTCAGTGCAGTGTTAGTTCGCGAGGAGGGGAAAGTTCAATATCCTGTGTACTATGTTAGCAAAAGGATGTTAGATGCTGAGACTCGCTACACCAACATGGAGAAGCTAGCCTACGCCCTGGTGCTGGCCTCGCGGAAATTGAGGCCCTACTTTCAGGCCCATAGCATTGAGGTTCGCACAGCCTATCCATTGAGGCAGGTAATGCATAAGCCAGAATCCTCAGGGAGATTGTTGAAATGGACAGTGGAACTCAGCCAATTTGATATTGAGTTCAAGCCGCGTGGTCCCATTAAAGGTCAGGCACTTGCAGACTTTATTCTGGAATTCCCTCCTCAATCTGAGGAAGATAAAATGGCTATCATACCGATCCCGGAGACCGCATCTAGCGAGGCTAAGAAAGAAAATTCCGCCTCGTGGTGGGAACTATATGTTGATGGAGCATCTAATAAGGAAGGAGCTGGGGCCGGCATCGAGTTAGTAACTCCAGAAGGTCGCAAGATACAAAGTGCAGTGCACTTCGCCTTCGAGGCCACCAACAATGCAGCAGAATACGAGGCCCTCATTATTGGCCTCAGACTGGCACTTGAAATGAAGGTGGAAAATCTCACAGCTTACAGCGATTCCATGCTAGTAACATATCAACTTTGGAGTGGGTGGCAAGCTAGAGGTGAGCAGATTGAACTATATTTGTGATGTGCACAGAAGTTGATGAAAAAGTTCAACAATATCAAAGTGGTTCATATTAGAAGAGAAAAGAATCAAGGGGCTGATGCATTAGCAAAGTTGGGGTCGCGTCGCGAGGCCACCCTACTTGGAATTATCCCACTGGAAATTCAGACAAAACCCAGTGTGCCAGAGGAGTTTGTTATGGAGATAACGACCCCAAGGTCGACCTGGATGACCCCCATATGGGAGTATGTGAAAAGTGGAGCCCTGCCTCAAGACAAAAAAGAGGCAAGAAAAATCAAATATCAGGCGGCTCGCTATGTCATCTATGACGAGGTCCTATATCGAAGAGGGTTCAACACCCCGCTCCTAAGATGTGTGGATGGAGAAGAACGCAATTACATTCTCAGAGAAGTTCATGAAGGAATATGTGGCAATCACTCGGGAGGTAGTTCCCTAGCCCAAAAGATTCTTCGCCAAGGGTACTACTGGCCTACTTTGAAAAGAGATGCTTTCGAGTTCGCTAGAAGGTGTGATAACTGCCAAAGGATCGCTATTTATAGCAATGCTCCGGTCTCGCACCTCACCTCGCTAACGAGCCCATGGCCCTTTGCTATGTGGGGCATTGACTTGATTGGGGAGCTACCTAAGGCCAAGGGAGGTGTCAAGTATGCAGTTGTGGCCGTTGATTATTTCACCAAGTGGGCCGAGGCCGAGCCACTTGCCACTATTACTGCAAAGAAACTCAAGGACTTTGTGTACAGGGCAATAGTGTCTCGCTATGGAATTCCTTATCAGCTCATATCAGATAATGGAAAACAATTTGATAGCAAGGACATGAAAGAATTCTGTGAGAACCTGGGGATCAAGAAGAGTTTTTCAGCTGTGAGTCACCCCCAGACAAATGGTCAAACTGAGGCCATCAACAAAATCATCAAACATACTTTGAAGGCCAAGTTAGAGGAGAGCAAAGGCAATTGGCCTGAAGAATTACCAAGGGTCTTGTGGTCATACAACACGACCCCAAGGATCACAACTGGAGAGACTCCCTTTTCCTTAACATATGGCTGCGAGGCTATGGTCCCTGTTGAAGTAGGCTCCGGGTCGTTCAGAAGGGAACACTACGATCCCGATGCAAATGAGGTGAACCATAGATTATACCTAGACATGATAGAAGAAACAAGAAGCGAGGCTCAGCTTCGCCTCGCAGCTTACCAACAGAGGACAGCGAGGTACTACAATGGAAAGGTCAAAGCAAGTTCTTTAAAAACAGGTGACCTCGTGCTTAGGAGAGTCATGCCTAACACTAAGGTCCCAGGCCACGGTGTCTTTGGTGCTAATTGGGAAGGGCCTTACAAAATCTATGCTACTCTCTCAGAGGGAACTTATTACCTCACAGACATGAAGGATAAGGTCATTCCGCGAGCTTGGAATGCGGAACATTTGCGCAAATACTATCAGTAAAGGCATCGCTTCTGGTAGTTTCTATCTATTTCGCATGAATAAATCCATACAAAATATTGGGGGGTAGTGGTCGTATAGACACCTTCCCTTTATGATGTAATGGCATTGGGCTTCGCCCCACTTACCACTTGTTTGGGCCTCGCCCCACTTATCATTTATTGGGCCTCGCCCCACTTACCACTTGTTTGGGCCTCGCCCCACTTATCATTTATTGGGCCTCGCCCCATTTATCAATTATTGGGCCTCGCCCCGCTTGTCAACTTGTTTGGGCTTCGCCCCGTTTATCAATATAAAAGTTCAATTTATCTATGAATTACTTTTTATTGTACATTTTACTTGCTTGTTTGTTAACATTAACATGCTAAGGTCCAAGCCATCTCAACGATGCAAGGATCGCATTTGAAGTTACTGCTACAACAATCTAAGGAATCTAAGCAAAGGCATGCAAATCTAGCACTATTCAAGACAATTCAACAAAGATGAAATAAAGATATAATCTCGAAGTCAAAGTACTAAAGAAGCGAAGCTAAATTACTTGTGCAAATATGTTATGGGCAAAAATAACGAGGCAATATTGGATGGAAAAGTTAAAATGCAATATTCATAAAGAAAGGGTCGCCATGCGATCCCAGTTCAGTTAGAGGTTATCAAAGTTAAATGAAACAATATTACATGATTGCGAGACATTCAAGGGGTGTCCGCATCCCCAGTTCAATATTCAGAAACAAAGAAATAGTTTAAGTCTTGGAGGCTTCAGCTGCGTTGGCTTGGGTGGCTTCGCTGGCGAGCCTGGCCGCCTCCTTCGCATCCTCTTCTTCTATTTCCTTACGAAGAGATTCAGCGAACTCGGCATTTCCAGGCCCGAGCTTCTCCCAGTCAAAGTCAGGAACCCTTCGGATGAAGGTCTTCATGAATTCAACTTGGGCGGCCTCCACAACAGCATCATGGTCGAGCTTGGCAGCCTCGAGCTCCTTCTTCAACTTGCCGACCTCCTCCCCATGCTCTCTCCGAAGAGTCTCCTCAAGCTCCTCTGCCTCCTTCAGGGACTTGCTGAACATATTCCTCTCATCCGTGATTTTCTTGAGCTCGGATCGCAGAGAAGCAGTTTCTGTCTCGAGGGCAAGCCTGTGGGTCTTCATCAGCGATCTCTTGTCCTCTTCCTTCTGGAATCTAAGGACTGCGACCTCCTTCTCCAGTTTGGTTTTAGCGGAGGCAAGGGTCTTCAGTTCCTTTAGATGAGAAGTTTGACGGATGAACGCTTCAGACAAGCACTTGGACAGAGACTCGGCATTATCAATCAGCTCAGCCCCCACCCAGCTCGTGCACTCCTCTTCGGTAGCATGGTTATACCCATGCTTCGCGAAAAGGTGATGAACGGGGGTAGCGGTGGCTGGATGCTTAGGAGCAGGGAGCAGAGATTCATCCTTCCTAGCTTTCTTGGAGATGTGGTCCTCAGGGGTACCCTGGGCTCGCTGGACGATCTCAGTGTTCAGAGATAGGGGTGGAGGAGGTGGCAGTTCAACAGATTTTGGTTTTGGAGGGACTGGAGCAGTCTTCGGAACGGGTATGGCCCCGCTCTTCTGGAGAAAAGGAGGTCTGCGACCACTCTTACCCGACATGCCTGAAAAATAGAAGTAAAATGATATTAGAAGCATGATAATAATACAAGTTATGCAAATGCGAGAACTGTAAGGATGAATGCAGTGTTAAAGTTAGCGAGGACAGAATAATGGTCATATTATAACGAGGAGAATACCCTCGTCAGTGGTAACAACAACTCGAGAGGACGAGGCCTCCTCGCGAGCCTTTCTCTTTAAGGAGGTCTTCCTCGCTCCTGAGGGCCTCGTTTTAGAAGGAAGACCGACCCCTTCTTTCAGAAAACCGCACTCGATTAGGTTCTCAAGTGAAAGAAGAGTCCTAATGTTGCGAGCCTCCCGTGGGGTCTTCAGCACGTCATCGGCACGTTGCTTCTCTTCGCCCTTTAGGACGGTTCGCACTTGACCAACTGCGATCTCAGGAAGGACGAGTTAATTCATGGATTGAATGAAAGGGGGATGAATTAAAAGGTTAAGTTCCATACCTGGAAGATAGTTAAAAGAGGTCTTGACTCTGGGCACGTCGTGGACGTAAAAATAAGGGCCTTTCCACGACCCGGCATTACTTGGGGCACTGTGGTATAGTTCCTTCTTGTTGAACTCTGGCCACATGGAGAAATAAACGTAGCCAAAGTCTGATGCCCCGCATCGCTTCAATTGCAAGAAATATCCCATGGTCCTCGCATCCAACTCAGGGTAGCCGAGCTTGTGGTAGAGGATGTAAAGAGCAATCATGGCTCTGTAGCCATTGGGATTTATTTGGATTGGGGCAAGATGGTACGTTTCACAAACATCCCTAATAAAAGGGTGAAGGGGAGAGGATACGCCTATCTTCATCATGGCCGAGGTCAGAACCATACGAGGCACCCTGCCACCATTCTCTCGATGATCGAAGCGGTAGCATCGCATCGCAGATTTGGGAAGAATAATTTTGCCTTCTGGCCTGAAAATGTCAACCGCCTTAGATAAAGATTCTGTATCTAGGGTCGTTGACAAATCTCTGCAGCCTAAAACACGAGGTTGGTCGGGTTTCACTTTCGAGCCTGGCTCGATGTCTTCAGGACGAGGACCACCAACATAAATGGTTCCTTCTAACTCAGGTTGAGGAGTTGGTTCGTAAGGTTCAGGGGAAGCTTCTGGAACATAATTGTAATCAGTGAAATTAACGACTTTGGCTACTTCATCGAGGCCGCCATCATCAGAGGAAGGCTCTTCGTAGTCAGAATCATCAGAGTTGGCCTCGTTATCAGCACCTCCCTCGATGTCGTAATAGGCATCGCCTAATGAATCTGTTGGAGAGTCACTTATGTGAATGGGTGACACAGTTTGTGATGGAGGCATGGTTCATTGTGGAGGCGCTTTGGAGAGAATTTCCGCTACCCTAGCGCTGAGTTCATCCCCTTTCTTTGTCAAAGTTGCGATGTCATGCTCAATGTCAGTCATAGTGTGAGGTTCGTTCCCGGCTGGGAGTACATCCAGGGATTGATCCCGCGAGCTGGAAGGGTGCTTTGTTCTCCACAAAATCAGAGGCACTTCGCGGGTATATTCCTCGTTAGACCATAGAGGGTCGAAGTATAGTTTGAACGAGCTCTCACTAGTGCTCGTAGCTTTTGCGATGTTGGCTGCTGCAGCATCGCTGATTTGTATATCAGGCATAGGAGAAGGTGTCCTTGAGCTATCGTCTTGAGACATCTGAAAAGGGTGAAATGATTAAGTGTGTGTCCTTACAGAAAACAAATGAAGGAGGAAAGAAACAAGCGGACAGAAAGGCTCTATGTGTTCTCGTGTCGTTCACAGGGAATGTGAGGGGTCGCAATCCTAAGGGAAAGGCTAACGTTCTTAACCTATGTTTCTATCTAAGTAATCACGGATCGCACTCCTACAATAGCGAGGACGGGTCGCATCATAAAATTGACATTTAGGGATCGCAGTTATTTGGGTCCGCATCGCATGCAATTTACGCTATCTAATCGTGCAATTATAATGAAGAACAGTAATTTAAATGCAAGAAGAGAAAAAAGACTTACTTTTTGAAGAAGATTGAAAAAATCGAAAGAAACTTGGGGTCGCTGGTGAAAGGGCCTGAGAATTCTTTGCGTTTGATCCGGGAGCAAACTGACAGCACTTCAATAATGTGTTCGTGAGAATAAAAAAGGAAATGATAGTGACAGGAGTATATATAGTCATCAGGAGAGAGAAAGACATGGGACACGTGTTGAAATCTCGACCGTTGGACCCACATCTCAAGACACAACAGCTGTCAAAACCTTTCAAATTCTTGGGGTCGCGACTACTTCAAGGGTTATATCTGTTCTTGGGCTCGCTTCGCAGTGACAACTCGTGTTCTTTGAGTCCACATCGCATCTCCAATGGCAATATGGACTCGGGGGGTAGTTGTTATGCCCAAATCTGGCATAATGGCTGAATTGATTTAATTACCTAAATTGATGGTTCATAATCTATGATAGGCCTAGAAGATGAAGATTGGGTCACTAAAGCCCATAATTGGAATCAGCCCAGCATGCTTTGGACATAATATCTCCATTACAGGAGCGCCTCGCTCGCTACGTGATTGCACCTCGCTACAGGAGCACCTTGTCTATCCTCTCACACTAGGCCTATGCACCTCTCATGCTGCTCAGCCTCGGGGTCGCATCTACCGGGGTCGCTACCCGGGGATCGCTTCGTTTGGCTCCCGTCAAGGGATCGCTTCGCGTGGCCAGGCCTCTCTAGGTCGCATGCAAGGGCCCTGATGGATCTTTCATTCCATACCTATCCGTTCGAGGTCGTAGGCTTTTACAGCTGGATCATGGATAGGATTGATGACTCATTGCCACGTCAGCCCTAGCTACATGGGCTTGGACTTTGGCTTATCTCTTAAAACCCTAGCCCGCCTAGGTAACTTGTGGCCCAAGAACTACGTCAGGCTTGATCCCTATAAATAGGGTACGTAGGCACCTTGATACGGATGAGAAACAGTTTACCTGAAAAACACCTATCAAGCTCAGCCACATTCATACACACAAACCCTAATCCTTTGTTCTTCTTTTGTTAGCGAAATATCTGTATTTTGCTCCGATAATCCAGCAAACCTCCAAAATATTGTTATACAATATTCTCCCTATAACACCAACTTACCCGCGTATAACTCCCGCCTTTGTTTTGCCAAGATAAAGAAGTGGAACAGGAAGGACCATCTAAGGATCAAACTCACAATTATGGAGAACAAGAAGATGCAAGAAATTATATGTACCAAGCCTGTGAGGTAAATTTTTTTATTGTTGAATCCCTATTTTATTTTGTCAAACTTTGTAAGCTTTTTGTGTGTATTGATAGTAATGGGTCATGGTTATTTGTAATAGGGATTCACCTTCAATGGTTTGTAACCCACAAATTAGGTATTCCACACCTAAAAAGTTGGTTTGTAAATCATCCACGACAGCATATTTGCCCAGAAAAAGTCCAAGACTGATTGAAAAAGCTAAAAGACTGAGTAATACTGTTTCAATTCTTCCTCCTTTACTAATCAGAAAACAAGGCAGGCCAAGAAAGAATAGAAGAAAGGCTTATGATGAGACATTACATGAGAAAAAATCAAGGTGTTGCAGCAAGTGCAAGCAACCTGGACATAACAAAACAACGTGTGGTGGTGGTCCGATTGGCTCTAACTCAAAGAAAAAAAGGGTTAGATCATAAGTAGATTGTTGAATCAACGAAATCAAGAACACAATGCCTAGGAGAATCATCATTTTCATCGATATGTTCTGTCTCATTTTTCTGAAACATAGATTTATGGTCTTGTAAGCTACATCTCTTATTTATCTTTTTGTCAGTAACATGGACTATACATGTTACTGATTATGGCAATAAATATTAAGGCAGTCACTAAATAAACGCTTTTTGTTTGGTTGACTTTTAATCTTACTCATCATTCTCTCTGGTGGATTTTAAGATTAATATCTGCAGACACTTTATATCATGCATGCGTTCAACTGTGTTATTGTTCTTATTGGTACATGTTCAATTATAATTAGAGGACAAAATTGTCTTTTAAGAATGTGTAGTTAGTTATTTAATCATGGTTACAACAAAAAATAGGACAAATTATAAAAATGGGATATATTTATAATAACAAATAAATATAGGACACAATCATAAATGACATTTTAAAATGGGACATATTAGAAAAAACCCTATTAAAAAAGGTTGTATTATAATTGAATTTAAAAAAGAAAATTATACTATGAAAAGGATATAATTAAAAAAGGATACAATTAAATTTCATTTATTTATTTATTAAAATTAAAAAAGTTCATATTTACTATTTGGGCTCTATCTCAAGATCTAGAAATCATATTTGGATGATTTTACAGCCCACGTGAAGGTAATAAAATTATCTTTAATTTAGTGATGATTTAACAATTATGATCAAAATGGAAACACTCGGAATCTCAATAGGATATATAATTATGAATTTTTACATTAATCATATTCAGTGTAGAAGACCTACATTGATAATCTATTTAATGTAGAAATCAGATTGGATGATTTTACAGCACACGCGAGGGTTAGAAAATTATCTTTAATTTAGTGATGATTTAACAATTATTATCGAAATGAAAACACTCAGAATCTCAATAGAATATATTACTATTTGGGCTTTTTTCGAGATCTATAAATCAGATTTGTAAGATTTTACAGCCCACGTGAAGGTCATTAAATTATCTTTAATTTAGTTATAATTTAACAATTATTATCGAAATGGAAACACTCAGAATCTCAATAGAAATTATAATTATGAATTTTTACATTAATCCTATTCAGTGTAGAATACCTACATTGATAATCCTATTAAATGTAAAAATCGAATTTGATGATTTTACAGCCCACGCGAAGGTCATATATTTTAATTTAGTGATGATTTAACAATTATTATCGATATGAAAACACTCAGAATCTAAATAGAATATATTTACTATTTTGGCTCTATCTCAAGATTTATAAATCAGATTTGGATGATTTTACAACCCACACGAAGGTCATAAAATTATCTTTAATTTAGTGATGATTTAACAATTATTATCAAAATGAAAACACTCAGAATCTCAATAGAAAATATAATTACGAATTTTTAGATTAATCCTATTTAGTGTAGAAGACCAACATTGATAATCATATTCAACGTAGAAAACCAAATTATATGATTTAAATCATTGACCTACACTCTTTCGTATTTCAATATAAATATACTTTTTAGTTTACATGTTAAAAAACTAAAATATTTTTATGCTAGATCTAACATTTTTCATCTATTTATTTTATGATCTAACGGTTCTTATTTAATTTTTTGTACTGAAGACCAGACTACCGACTACAAAAGTTTTGGACAAAATCACTCTTTCACCTATTATTAAAATTGTATTTTGTTGTTACTAGAACCATCTTTAAATTATAAAAAGGGTATTTTGATAATAAAAAATATAAGTACATTTCATAAATCGAATAGAATTTTCAATGTACAAAATCATCAATTTTTTCACTATTTTGTTTATGTGTAGTTTTAATTGATAAAATATTTTTAAACTACCACTAAATTAAAGAATATTTTGTTAATTTCATGTGGGATGTTACACCATCCAAATCAAATTTTAAGAATTCAAGATATAACACAAATATTAAATTGAACGTGTAAAATGTTATATATATCAAAATTTTAACTAACAATTTGATATGTAAATAAATAACATATAAATATTAAAATATTTTTCTCATGTAGGGCTTAATGATCCTATAGTTAACTATAGGAGAATTTCCTGTAGTTAACCACTAAAATAAAGACACATTACATACTTTCCTAAATAAAAAGACATATCATTAATGCCCCTGCGGGGCCCTTATAAATAAAAGGTAACAATCAAATGATTTTAAAAATTAACTTTAGGAAATTCTCCTAAAGTTAACTGTAGGAACATTTTGGGTAATGGGAACAAGCTCAGGGATTAACGCATCTCGGCTCAATCCCCAATTCACGTTCCTCAATCGATTATTATATTTAAGAAAAATACATTTTTAAATATATATATATATATATATATATTCTAGATTATTAAAAATAAATGTAATTCAAAGATTCAAATTTTATAAATTTATCATTTCATAAATAAAATTTAATTTTTAATAATAATTTTCATCTTTTATTTAATTCAAATCGCTATTTATAATATAATAATAAATTTATCATGATTTATAAAAACAATTTTATTATCCAAAATATTAGAGAATATATAAATTTTAATTTAAAAAAATAAGAATCCCAAATTTTTCGTGGGGATCCTGGTTCCCCGTTCGGGGTAGGAATCATGGAGGAAAATAATCCCCATTTTGGGTTCGTTACGGCTTCAACGATTAGGTTCGGAATTGTAATTAAAAATAAGTTCGAAATTTTAATTAAAAAAAAATAAAATTCACAATTTCTCGCGGGGATACCTATTTTCCTTTCGGGACAGGAATCAGGAGCAGAATAATTCTCGTTCAAGAACCAGAACAGGTTCAACAATTTTGTTCGAATTCAGGAATCGGGATGGATATATCCCTTACCTTGAATTGACCTGATGCACATTCCCAAACAACATGAATTCATTTAGTGTCAAATTTAGACATCTAGATACGAAATACACTCAACTAAATACCAACAAAAGAATAGATACATCAATTTTTTATTAACTTAAGAACAAACGGTAATACAACTAAATAGTTGACAATAATATGTTAATTCAATTTGTTGACAAATGTTAGATGAGTTTGATTGAAATTCAAAGATATATTGTTATCACAATAACATTCGAAAAACTTATAATTTTGGTAGCTCAGCAAATACAGAAAAGTCAATACTTTCCTCGTTTAGAATGTTTTCTCACGTTCTTATTTTGCTCTGATTGTTTTGTATATTCCTCTGCTAATAATTTGATGTGCTCTGCATCTTTCCCCCTCACTTGAAAAGAACTCGTCCCCGAGTTATCTGGATACTTAAGTGCGGCAGGAGCATAATACTTATAGATATCAGACACATTGAATGTTTGAGAAATGGTCACGTCGCTTGAAAGGTCAATCACATAGGCATTGTCATTTATCTTTTTCAATATCTTGTATGGCCCATACTTCCTTTGACTTAGCTTCTGATAAGTTCCAACTGGAAATCTTTCTTTCCTCAAAAAGATCATAACTTCCTCACCCACTTCAAAGAACTTAGGATGCCTATGTTTATCAGTAGCAGCTTTGTATTTTGCATTTGCTTCCTCGATTTTTTTCTTCACCTCAGCTTGAGTATATTCAATATCTTTCACCATTTTTGCTGCATTATTATTGAAGTTCTTAGTTAGTTCCACCAAGTATACCACGTGCCTCGGTGTATGTCGATAAGCAATAGCCAAAGGGGAAGCTTTAGTCGAACTATGAATGGCACTGTTATAAGCAAATTCAGCTTGATCTAAAGCTGCGTCCCATACTTTATGCTTGTCACCAAATGCATCGAACTAAGTTTCCCAATGTCTTCTTCACAACCGCGGTTTATCCATCAGGCTGAGGATGAGCTGTGCTGCTTAAATTTAGTTTTGTAAATCATTTCCACGAAGTTAACAAGAAATGGGCCAAGAATTTGCTATCTCGATCCGAGGTGATTGATTTGGGTACCCCGTGTAATCGAACTACTTCCTAGAAAAATAGCCGGGCCACATGAATGGCATATGATGTTTTCTTAAAAGGAATGAAGTCCGCCATTTTTTAGAATCTGTCCACCATCACAAAGACAGAATACCCCATGTTGAGTACGTGGAAGAACCAAGATAAAGTCCATTGACAAGTCCTCTCATTGGGATTGGTAAAGGCATGTATAGTCCCGTATTTTGTGTTTGCCCCTTCCCTTCATGACAATTAGTGCATCTTTGAACAATATGTGCCACATCTCTCTTGAGTTGATGTGACGCCCCCAAATTCGGGGTCAGGATTTGGTGTCACAATCCATTACATTCAAATGTAACTTAATTATACAAACGATCACTTACCATAAAAAAATATATCATTTTACAAATATTTTTAATAATTGTCTTTTCAAATTATACTAAATAAAAATTAAAAATATTGTTAAATTATACACCTTATTACAAAAAAATTTAAAATAAATTTATTTTAATATAAAAAAACACATAAATAATATGTATGAAATATTCGCGCATTACGCGGATACAAAGTTAATTTTTGATAATACGATGAAGATATATAGTGTACCACAAATTCTAAGTATACGAATCCCCGAGATAAAATCCAGTAAATAATTGGTTTTACAATTATAAATTATTAGTTGATAACTCATGCAAAACACGAGCACAAGATAATATATTTAAATAAAGTCCCGTGATTTGATATTTATAATCAAAGTTCGATTGCATCATCTATACTATTATATTTAAAGTCAAAATATTGAAAGTTTTGGTTTTTATGGTTTTTGATCTTTTATTTTAATTAATAAATAATAAAATAATATTATTAATGTTAATTATTTAATTGCTTTTTCTAATTCAAACATAATAATTTTTTTATTAAAGATTTTACATTTTGTAAATATTTAAAAACATCAATTATGCCATATTTTTCAATCATTAATATTTATTTTCTAATTAAAACATGCTATCTTTTAATTTAAAACATAATTTTGTAATCATTAATATATCACACCTTATCTTGCAATCATTAATAAAAATATATTAAAAATTCATATGTTTTTAGTAAACCAACATGAATATAATTGTTTGTTTTTTGGTTCAACGGTTCAACAATACAACGAATAATGATAGCTAGATTTTTAGTAAATAATTAAGAATTGTTGGATCTAATAATAATAAATATTATATTTTTGAATTACTCTACTAATAATCCAATGTTTGAATCCCATCAACAACATATTTGAATTAAAAATTTATAATATAAGTTTTCAAAATATTAAATTTTTAAAATTAAAAGAGCCATTGAAAATAATGATTATACGAAAATATAATTATAACATAAAATAAAATTTATAACATATAAAAAAAACCCGGTGCATCGCACGGGTAACAGAAGTAGGTGTTTTTCATCGAGTATGATTATATATTTACATTAATAAAATAAATAAATGAATATAATAATAAATAAATTAATATAATGATAACCAAAATTTGGTACCAATGTATTCCAATAAAAAAAAGATTTCATTTATTAATAAAGAGTGTTGATTGATGGATTAGCATCAACATTTAAATTTAACAGCCAAATTACACAGAGTTAAATTTAAATTATAATCCCTCCAAATCGAAAATAGCTGACACTACAGTGACACTGCATTGAATAAGAAACGCATATCTTTTCCGTAATTTTAAAACTAAAGTGTGACCACTGTCACACCACATCTACCAAATCCACACTCAAACACTCTCCACGACGTCGTTTCATCACATCCACAAAACATAACAACCGGTGCACACAATACTCAGACATCCAGATAGATAGACATACAGAGACGAGGTAGAGAGCTGTTAACGACGTCGTTCCGGTTCAATTTCCGGTTAATTAGAAACCTAAAAGGCAATGTCTGACAACCGGTGGAGCTGGGATGTGGCCGGTTTTGAATCGAAAAGACCGGTGGCGGTTGCCTCCGACGATCAGAAGTCGCCGCCGTTGGTGAGGAGATACTCTATTGCGACACCGTCAGTGCGTCCTCATTTCGATGTCGCGAAGCAGAAAGTTGTGGTTGCTAAACTTAATAAATTAAAGGACAAGGTTCAGGTATATATTTACTTCATTGAGATTATTCATTTATCGAGTTTTACTATAATTTTATACATTTATCGAGGTTAAAAATACATGTACTAGTAGTTATCCATTTGACGAGATTGTTTATTTATCAAGTCGTATTGAGATTATATATGTTGTAGTTATGAAGTAGTGAGAAGTGTTAAAATCGTATAAATTATTTGAATTAAGTTTTTAAGTTAGGATATTAAATGATGGTTCAAGTGGACTAGCTGAATTTACGAAATTCCGGTGTAATGGAATAATTAGCTTTGTGCTTAGAAGGCAAAAATGTGTTGTTTTAAATTGTGTGATTGACGAGAGTGTACTATGAAGTTTTAGGGTTGCGTAGACAATCTTTGACCCTGAGGTTGCTTAAGAAACAAAATCGCCTTGGTGCTATCTTGTTTGCTGAATCAGCTGGAGGAAAACTTGGCTATAATGTCACAATTCATGCTAGATTCGAGGAGTGCCAATGGTGAATAAAAGTTTAAATGCTTTTGGTCTTAGGTCTGTAGATAAAACTGCCTTGAAATTGAAGAATAAGGCAAAAATCTATAACCTTTGTAACATGATCCAAGTATAAATTGGTTTGGTATAGATGAACTTTGTTGCAGAAAAGTCCTTGCCTCGTGATATTTCTTGTCAATAGCTATTCACTTGCGATTTGGCTCTATATAGCATATGTGGTCCTTTCTACTTCTATTCGTGCCATACAATTTGTGTGTTATGCAGTAAACGCAATTTAGAAAAATAAAACTGCCTTGAAATTGAAGAATAAGGCAAAAATCTATAACCTTTGTAATGTGATCCAAGTATAAATTGGTTTGGTATAGATGAACTTTGTTGCAGAAAAGTCCTTGCCTCGTGATATTTCTTGTCAATAGCTATTGACTTGCGATTTGGCTCCATATAGCATATGTAGTCCTTTCTACTTCTATTTGTGCTACAATTTGTGTGTTATGCAGGAAACGCAATTTAGAAGCCGAAAGAAACATTTTTAGTTGCAATATAAAAGGCTTTCGGAGTCCAATCTATGAAATACTCTAAAGTATGTTTATCCATATTTTAGAGAAAATCAGGAAAGATTATCTTATTAGACCTTGATTTCAATTAGGAAAAAGTAGATCAGTTGATATTTCATCGATATTGGTTTCCTTTTAAAACAAAGTATCTTTCAGAATTTTTCTTAACTACACTACCTCTTGAGCTATGTTCTCCACTACTTGGTTTGGGGCCACCATTATAAACTTAATAAATAATACATGTACAAAAATTCACTAAGAATGTGAATGAGATTAGTCATGTAACAATGAATTCACTAAATTTGTTAACGTGGTGCACCAATTTTTATATTTCGTACCTGAATTCCGTTTAGCTGAACAACCTCTTTGTTCCAAAAGGTAAACCAAGTGACATGTAGAATACACTGTTCTATTTTAAAGTAATAACTATTCTATTGGATGAACGGAACAAAATTTGCAAGTTTAACACCAGCATTGTTATATGTTTTCTGTTTATCTTTTTTTTTTTTTAAAAATTTTTAGTTTAATCCTTTTTATTGTGTTAAGTTGCAATATCATGTTTGCTAATTATCAAATTATTCTTTAAAATGTTCCCTTAGAAGTAAAAGCAAGGCACTCCCCAAGCTTCAATTTCACTCATATTACTTGCTCTTTTATTTGTCCTAATAGTTTCTTTGTATTGTATATGCAATCCTTAATTTTGATTTATCAGCTTTTTGTAAATAATTGTTAAATATTACACATCTAGCACAACCAGATTTCAAGCTGTAGCAGAAAATTATAGTAGTAGCTTTTAACATACTATATTTTTTATACAAAAGCTATTGACTGAACACAGATTCTCATTAGGCCAGTGTGAACATATTCTGAACAGGTTACAAAAGAAGATTATTTCAAGTTGAGACAAGAAGCTAGCGATTTCCAAGAGTACTCTTATACAAAACTTGATAACGTGATTTCTCATCTGCATGTTCTTGCTGAGAAGACTCATAAGCTAGGTATGGAATTAGTTGTAAATCCGGCAGAGTTACACTTGGATACATTAGTATTTTATCTACTTGTTTAGTTTTATTGTTTGGGATGAAGAAGTTTTATGTCAGCTGCTCTGATACCTTATCAGAAAACTTAGGCATGTGCTCAAGGTTTATCTCCTTTCTGAACGTAAAAGAATTTCAATGGCATTGAATATACTGCATGAAGAGTAGCAATAATCATGTTATACTATCTTTATTAGTGGAATTAATTATAAACTAACTATCTTAGTGGAGATAATTATATAGTAATTTCTTATCAAAGCAATGGGTAATACGATGCTTGTTTTTGCAATTTTTAGAAGCTGGGTTAAAAGTTTCAACATGTTTTGCCATCCACAACATGAATACTACTATCACGATATTTTACATAATGCGTGTCTACTCTTGATTCTTTGTTAATTTCTTGGTTATATTTTGTTAAAAAATTTATTTGAAATGTAGAATATTGCATTGTTTTCAGATCAGGCTGCCATTGAAACAGAATCTAAAATTCCGCTACACTTAGATGAGAATGGGAGAATGTCTAACAAGTTATCGACCACTAAAGGTAAGGTACTCATGTTCTCTTACCTTTTACCCATTTAAGAATTAAGTGGCAAACCCACTATCTGTCTCTCTCCCTCCCTCTCTCTCTCTCTCTCTCTCTCTCTCTCTCTCTCTCTCTCTCTCTCTCTCTCTCTCTCTCTCTCTCTCTCTCTCACACACACACACACACACACACACACATTCACAATGGCGCGCGCACACACATTTGCACACATATGAAATTAGAAAAGTAGACCCTGAATATACTCCGACAGCAATATATATATATATATATATATATATATATATATATATATATATATATATATATATAGTTTGCCTTTGCTTTCTTGTCTGCAAAACTTGTGTTCATTTCAAATTTAGAGAATGAAGTGGGATTACATGACATAATAAATTTGCAGGAAACATAAAGGTGTTTTGTCGAACAAGGCCAATTTTGGATGATGAAGGTCCATCTGTCGTTGAATTTCCTGATGATTACACAATTCGTGTCAGTACTGATGATGATAATGTATCCAACCCAAAGAGAGATTATGAATTTGACAGAGTTTACCGACCTCATGTTAGCCAAGGTGGCTAAATTATGTTGGCTTATTTCTTTGATATACAGTACTCCAATTCTGATGGCTTTCTTTGCTGCTCTGCCGAAACTTTGTTGCTTTCACTTGGTATTACTAAGAACACGATGTTTCCTATTTGTGTGCAGCGGAAATTTTCAGTGATGTTCAACCAATGTTGCAGTCAGCTTTGGACGGATATAACGTTTCTATTTTTTGCTATGGACAAAGTCATTCAGGAAAGACCCACACCATGGTTTGTGACTTCTCTGTTCTCCTACCCTTAAGATGCATGCATGCATGTATATATGTGTGTGCGCGTATTGTATATGTTCATTTGAATTGCTGAAAAAGTAAATTTTTTGCCCATATCTGATCCTGCTTGTTTCTTCCACTGGAACTTTCAGTTTAGCAATATCAATGTTGTTGCTAGTGGATGACCTCAAATTTGTTTTAGTGCATAGTAACAGAAAGACTAACTACCAGCTAATATAACAATTTCATTTGCAACCCGAGGCATGAAAGAAATGCAAGAAATGCACTATTATCATGTAACACCTAGCAGGGCCATTACATATATATGTAGACACATCACTTAATAGCCTAGTTGGAAATGCTCATCTTCTGGTTGAATTACACAGACCTTCCGATTCATCAGCACCATAATTAATCAAGCCTCCTCCAAGTTCATGTACAGCCTCTTTGAAACTCATCAGAGCTCATGCTTCTTGAACAATTGTATGCTTCTTCTTTCATAATCTCCATGAAACCTTTGCAGAACCATTGAAAATATTCAATTTACACCTCATTCCTCCCATCCGTGAATCTTTTGTAGTAAAAACTTCAAGAGTATACGTAAGAGTAGTCATTGACTTTATCATAAATAGATGTGGATCTGCCGTTTAAACAGTTCACCAATTTACAAATCGATCTGCATTGATTGTGTCATGTGTGACATGTCAGAGAGGGTAAACACATTCAGAAACTAGAGCTTGTGTATAAAAATTAACTTGAGCTGTCTGGAGGCTAACGCGTGTAATTTTGGTGTACAAATTTCGCATTGATTTGCTGCAATAAGCCATGGTTCGTAATCTGCCATTATAGCTAAAACTGCTTTTAGTCTTTTTTTTTTTGTAATAGTTGAATTCACCTCTGTTACCTTGTTAATAAAAATTTCTTTATTTAAACGTTGGTGAAGTATTAATTCAAATGGTAAAAGAGCTAAATGTCTATATCCCCTTGTTTGAGACTCCAAAACATATTGCTCGCTCCTTATAGTGTAGTTTTACTACCTGCAGGAAGGATGCAGCTCTGATAGTGGTCTATATGGTAGATGCTTTGAGGAGCTGTTTGATGTATCCAACTCAGATACAGCTTCTGCTTCTCGATTTGATTTCTGTCTTAGTGTTTTTGAGCTCTACAATGATCAGGTCTTGTAACATCTCTTGTCTTGCCTGTGATTATTATACTTGCTATTCATAAACAAGATTCTAGTAACTTGTTTTTCTTTATATTATGACGATACGAGTTAAAAAATATATTGAATAATTATCTATTAACTTTCTGGTTAAAATATTGCATGTACTTGTAGATTAAAGATTTGCTTTCAGTATCTGGAGACAGCAAGTCAAAAGTTCTGCTGGGGACCGAAGATTCCTTGGTAAATCTTTTACAGGAAAAGGTTGACAGTCCAGTGGACTGCTCCAAAGTTCTAACTGTGGCCTTAAAGAATCGGGGAGCTGACGTATTGAAGTTCAATGTTTCTCATCTGTAAGACCTCCATTTCCATTAAAGTATTCTACTTTCTTCACGGTAGTACTCATAGTTGTTGTAGATTTTGATACTTTTCTAGTCCCTATCCTACCATCAAAATTTTCAAAGCACAATGAAGAAGGTTTCCCTATTTAGGAGAAGGAAGTTCAATAAAGCCATCTAATACATAATTTATAGAATATTTGTTTATAGGAGGTTCTTATTGCACCACAGATTCACTTTTGGATTGTATTTACTGTTATTTTACATATACATATACATATACATATACATATACATATACATATATATATATATATATATATATATGCATATAGAGTCCTATTCAACTACAAACCATTCTTAAATACAAACTAAAAGCCAAACCCCAATCCATCATTTCAAGCTAATCTAATGACCCAGACCAAACTTGGGGTACCCCAATACAAAAAACGTATAATAATCTACCCTCTATTCAGCAAAAAAAAAAAAAGTTTCTGTACAGTTTTTTTTTTTTTTGAACATTGGTGAGTTAATTTATGACATTTTTGTGAAGGTGCCCCTGGCGGGGCCCTTAGAATAAATGAAATATAAGATATTTAGTGTTGGTTTGTAGTTTGTATTTAAAGATTGGTTTGTATTTGAACAAAAGCCCATATATATATATGTATGTATATATATATATATATATATATATATATATATATATATATTGTATTAAGACATTTTTTTTAATTATACAACAAGCATCCACAGACATGATCTTTCTTGCAGTAGATAGTTGCACCAACTAAAAGTTTAAAAGGCATCCGTGGCACTTTGTTGGAAACGCATCAGCAATCCCTCTTTCCCTGATACCTAAATTAGCCGTTCTGTAGAGTAGATGGAATACAATATGCTGATACAATCATATATGATTTAGAGGAGATTCTTACATCGAGTGTCCACAGTTTTGGGAGATGGAAGAGTGATACAATTACTTGGGCTGAACGCTTTTGCTGTCACATAGGGGTGTAAGAATTGGCATGGAGTGCCAGTGTTTGCTAGAGAAAAAAGCTTACCCCAACCTCTGGTTCAAATCGTTGAACCCAACTTCTTAAATCTTTAAAGTTCTGAAGGAAAGGGTTCTTTCCTTATTTCTTAGAACTTCACATTTGAACCTCCTATCGAAGTTCTTGACACCTCCGTTTCGGAGCTAAAAAGCAGGAGCACGAACACAGTGAATACAATTTTAACTTAACATCTATAACCCAATTCATTCACCCTCCTTTGATAGTACTTATGAACGTCGTGAAGTGGGAGCTTTCTATTTCTAAATGATTGAATCTGTAATGTCGTTGTATCTGTATGCATTTGATAATGTATTGGATGCATATGTTCTTTACAATCAGGTTTAGAACTTTAGATACTCAAGAGTGATGTGATTGGGAAATGTTTCTTGAATCAGGATGCGTCTTGGACACAGTTAATACAATTTTAACTTAACATCTATAACCCAATTCATTCACCCTCCTTTGATAGTACTTATGAACGTTGTGAAGTGAAATATAATGAAAGAGCTTTCTATTTCTAAATGATTGAATATGTAATGTCCTTGTATCTGTATGCATTTGATAATGTATTGGATGCATATGTTCTTTACAATCAGGTTTAGAACTTTAGATACTCAAGAGTGATGTGATTGGGAAATGTTTCTTGAATCAGGATGCGTCTTGGTATTGTTAGTGCGATTTTATTCAGAATTTGTTTGAAAAGTAAACTTTGCTTGCTGTGTTGCAGGATTATCACCATTCATATATATAATAAAAACTTGAACACGAATGAAACTGTCTATAGCAAAATTTCGCTTGTTGACTTGGCTGGTAGCAGCAGCTTAAACCTGCAGGACGATGGCGGGGAGCAAGCAAAAGACTTGCTGCATGTCATGAAATCACTATCAGCGTAAGTATTGCATTTAGTATCCTAGATTTCTAGTGTTCTTATAAAATTAGCAGCTCATGTGGTTGAAAAGATTACAACTTGTTTAAAGTTGGAAGATCATAATATGAGTATCTCTATATGTTCTAGGAGTCCTTTCTGTCAGCATTTCTACAGTTCATCATATAATAAATGAGTGCCGCTCAGAATCAGACGGTGAATCTGTCGGCACAATTAGGCTGTCAGACTTCAAAGAATAAGGAAAAAAAAATCATCATTTAGGTTGTGGATGGCTGGCAGGAATTGAACACATGAGAATTAATATTTTTAAAACTAGACATAACGCATGAGACTTAATATATTTAAGAATAGAATCATTATATTGATTTCTTAATTAGCACATAGTAAGTAATACTTATTACTAAGAAGATATTACATGTGATGGATCAGTATTTGTCATTACCGGATGTTATACGACTTGTATTTATTTGGTGGTCGTTTTCGTTATGCATAAACTTGTTTAATAATATTGATTTAAGTGTATTGTATAATTTCATTCAAGAATCAATTTGTATTTAATACATTCATTTTATTTTATTTTTTTGTATAAATATTAGTTGTGCTTATCCTAGTCAGTATCACACTTCAATTCTAGCACTTCACAATTATATAGGCAGAAAGATAGTTCTGTATAATTTCAAATATTCAGTTATATCATTCATTCCATTCCCAATGACTTTAATTAGCTAAACATTTGTAAAGGAATGGTTCTTCCATTCTTTGAATTTAGATAATCAAACACGTCATTTAAATGATCTTATATTTCCCCTGCTAGGCCACTATTTTATTTCTTCCTATCTCCATTCTCATAAACGTTGTAATAATTTCCAACCAAACACAATCTTAGGTCATTAACCTCATGAAGTTCGCATTCACAGTGTGAAATTCTCAAGGCCCAATACTAATTTCTGTGGATTTAAACCAGATATATTTTTCAAAAGAAAACCAAATGTATTATATATGCAAATCATTAATATTGTTGTTATAATATTTTTTGGTCAATTTTTCATTCAAATATAATGTTGTTATTGACCAATTAACGTAAAACTCACTTAAATAGTTATATGATGTTTAGCAATAAATAAATAAATTATATGATGGAGGTTTGCTTTCTGTTTATTTACTATGTCCATCTCTTTGTACTGATTTTGATGCTATTCATGTAGGTTGGGGGATGTTATGACTTGCAGCTCAGAAAAGAACATTGTCCCTTATGAGAAATCGACACTTACCAAAATTCTTGCAGATTCAATAGGTACTTGGTTCTACATTGTGCAAGGTTTAATTAGTTCATGCATTTCATTAAGGAAATGAATTGCAATGAAAGATGCACAAGTTTACTTCACTTGAAATGTGCCAAGACCTTGCAACATCACCAACTGAAGTATCTGTACTTCTAAAATTTTTGGTATTTAGTTATACTTATTCTAAGGTTCAATATAGCTAAAGAAGTTCAGACTTCCTTAGAATTTCAATATACCTGACTTTGTGAATCTTTGAAAGTGAACGAGCAAAATATTTTTAGCTGAAGTAGGACAATCGCACCTTTTCCATACTCCTAATATATACTTTTTTGAAGCTTTAAGCAACAAATGCAAAAATGTTATAATATCCGATCTGTTTTCTGCCCGCACTTAATATAAATAATGTTCAAAGTTGGACCGGTAACATATGTTAGCATCAGTACTTGTGAGTAGGAAATCGTAACTTTTAATAGTTTGTAACCTTTAAATTTAGATCGCTTAGTGGGATAGAGAAGTGGGGCATTGCCAGGCTGAAGTGCTTGTGTTGGTCACGAATTCTTTATCATTGCAAATCTAGTACAAAAAGTTCTAATAGAAAAAAAATCCGGTAGCACTAGTTTTCCTGTTTTGCTCGAGAGTTCTTGTAGACTTGTAAGATGTATTAATACAAATGAATAAGAAAAAAGTTATTTTATCCGAGGCACAACATTTGAGTGTTTCATTGATAATTGGATTAAGTTTAATAGTTTCTGCTCTTCTTTTATATTCGTATGTAGGTGGAAGCTCAAAAACTTTAATGATTGTTAATTTGTGTCCAAACAAGTCAAATTTGACAGAGACTTTAGCATCTCTAAATTTTGCTGCCAGAGCTCGACATGCTACACTAGGCCATGGCGATAGGGATACAATCAGGAAATGGATGGAGGTGGTAAGTCCTGCATTATATGATTTTCTATCCAGGACTGACTGTAAATAGGTCCGATTCATTTGCATCCTTTGTTTTGGTACAATGCAACATGAAAATTAATTTGCTTCTGGTGGAGTTGGTCCCACTTTGCCTGCATAGTGGTCTATCTCGAGTGCGGACTTGGGTCCCCTCTTCTCCTACTTCACTACTTGTCATTCATCTTCAGAATGCTTACTGAAAAGCTACACTGCATGCAGTAAACTCACTATATCCTAAGCTTAAATGTCTTTTGTTTTTCGACATATCTTCAAAGGCAAATGATGCACGGTGGGAGATGTATGAGAAGGAGAAGGAATGTAATGGCTTAAAGCAAGAGGTTATGTTTGTAAAACAAGCACTGAAGCATGCAAACGATCAGTGCGTCCTACTATTTAATGAAGTTCAGAAGGCATGGAAAGTTTCATTCACAATACAATCTGATTTAAAGGTATATAGAAAAGTGAACTATTAGTTTTATTTATTTATTCATCAAACTTTTCAAGTTTCAACTTTTGGTACTTTCAAAACGTCATCATTCGCCTTCGTTAGGGAAGTTAGTGTTTGAGTTTAACTGTCCACTTACAGTTAGTGGAGAAAAATCTGGTCTGTTAAGCGTAAGTATAGCATTGTCTTGAATGATGCGAGGTTGTATCCTTTACGCAATTCAGAGCGAGAGGTGTCCCTTTCATACATATCACCGTGGTAGTCCTGAGATATTTGACAATGTACTCATTTTCTTACCCCATCGAATTTCTGATACTTATAATTTGCTCTTTAATATCCAGTGATGTACATTTTTTCATTGGGTCAAGATAGATGACCGTCTTATGGTCTCACCAATCCTGATATTGGTTTTTTTTTTTCCTAAGTTTACATTTCTGTTCGTTTTTTATTAGTAATAATTGTAGGTTTTAAATTTTCATTAAGTAACAATAATCGAAAAGCATGTTCTTGCTGCTGCACTTTTCAAGTCACCAAAAAAATATATTCTAAATTAGCTGGCCTGTGATGCATTTTTAACATCAAGAAGTTTTTACATACCTGCTAGCATCGTACAGTGTGAAAGTAAAAATCAAAAAATATAAAGTTACATGCTAGTGCCTGTTTCTTCTGATTTATATCAATGCTGCGAGGGATTCCCTCTCTTCCTCCCACTCACTAGTCATTATACTATTATAGAGATTATCTACTCTCTTATTCAGCACACATGTTTTGATAGTGCTTCATCTCCTTATATTGACAGTCAGAAAATATTATTTTGGCCGAGAAACATAAGACAGAGAAGGATCAAAATTCTCAGCTTAGAAATCAAGTTGCTCAACTTTTGAAGGTGGAGCAAGATCAGAAGTTACAGATGCAACAACGGGACTCAACAATTGAAATGTTGCAGGTTGGTTAGGTGCTATTCTACTGTATCATCCCCCCCCCCTCTTCTTCTTTGCAGACTGAGCTGTCAGTCAGATCCATCCATCAATTATAAACTTTCTGTTAAACTTCTTTAATTAGTTAGTTATTTTTTAAAGTACCTTGAAGGCTCTTTCAGACAGTTGTGAAGCTCAATGTTCAGAATAGTAGAAGAAGAATCTTAAATTGCATTACATTAAAAAGAAACCATGTCATAACATTCTACTATCTTGAATAATGTTAATACATCATTATTGAAATTGTGGACGCTTTATTGGAGAACAAAAAATTAATAGTACGCATTGACATGCATTCGAGGGAATTTTGGTATCTGTAGGAGTTCTGTTCCAGTAGAGTATTATTTCTTGGCTATAAATACAGGTTAAACTTCCTTAATAGAATTTTAAAATTGTATAGATAATTTTGAAATGCATAAGATATAGTTATCCATTCACGCGAGCAGTTTTTCATACATGATATCGCTGAATGCTATGTGTTTTAAAAGGAACCAGGTTTGCTGCCTATTCATAACTGATATCCCAGAATCAGAATGAGAAACTTGGAATGATAAAAAATTTATTTCCCCACAACCCAACGAATACTGAACCGTTCAACAACTCACCATTGGCGGGTCCAGAAGAGCTAGCAATTTTGATTATCTGAGAGGGGAATCATCTAAGAGAAAAAAGTAGACCTTTTCAATTCTCTCGACTTATTTGAGCTTTCTGTTTCCATTATGTTACAATAGAAGTAGCTATGGTTTGGAAAGATGTGGGTGGTAGATTATGGATAGAAGTTTCAATCCCCTCGTTGCAGGATATTTTCAATCCCCTCGTTGCTGGATATTAGTGGTCAAGAAATCTATGTTTGTTGTGTACATGATTATTTCACTATATGTGGGCCATCTCACTTGTGTATTTGGATCCATTCATAGGATGAATAATGTGATGCATCATATATTTAAGTTTTATGCACCTACGGATAATAAGGAATCATGGCTATATTGTGACGGTTCCTTTGCAATTTTATCTTTAAAAAACTGACTAGATCCTGATTTTGTAATTAAAATCTCTGGCGCTATTCTGATATAGGATAAACTAAGAAGCATCGAAGCAGAGCTGAATAAAACTCATCTGTCTAATGACAATAAGTCAACAATGAACTTGGAGTCAAGGATAGTGGCTCAATCAACTTCCAGTGCAAATAGTCAGGACACGGATTCTGTATCTGTCACCAAGAAACTTGAAGAAGAACTTACAAAACGTGATGCACTAATTGAGGTTTGTCATTTTTTACAGTTTCAGTCGTTTATCTACTTCATTTTACAGTTTTGTTGCTTTACTTGAAGGCTTGAATGTTTTTTATGTCTAATATACAAATAGTACTCCATTTAAATAATATTTTGCCTATTTTGTTGTCCTGACAAATATTTTTTTATCTAAATTAATTGTAAGGCTTTCTTTCCTTAAATGGAATTGTGTTGCCTATTGTGTAACATCATTTATGTTTGGTTTTTTTTCAATCCGAACCTCGTTTACTATATTGACCAATTAAATTTTCAATTATGAGAATTGCAAGTTATTATATTCTTGAACTTACTGATTATTATATTCTTGAACTTATTAATTCTAATTACATAGTTGGCAGCATATGCAATATTTGTTATTGACTTATTGTTATTAAGGAATGGATCATTGATGTATACAATATTCATTTAACACAACTAGTATCGTAAATTTCCTATTTTATATGACTGAGTAATAAATTTATTTAAGTTCTTAAATTAGAAACTAAGTTGACTATATCAATCAGTTATTTTAAGAATGTTGGAGTTTGATCTTCCTGCATCAGCAATTCAAGGTAGTTATAGCCTTATAGGCAATCAATTGCTAATCTTTATACTTATAATTTTTAAAATTTAAACATAGGAACTGTATATGTCATATATGTGTGATGGTATCTATTTTAGTGATAATGCATATATCTAAATTTTGCAACTTGTGAACCTCACGGCTAGGTTCTAGGACAGTTTTGTGCTTCCTTCTTTTAATACACATTTAAGAGGCAATGGGAGATGAGTGCATGCTTAATGTTTTCAAAAAGAAAAGCGAATGTGTTCTCTGTTAGTGTTCATTAAATACCTTAAAATTGGGGAATGTGTATGATCGAATGGGAGGTGGGGTCACTTATATCGTAATTAGGGGAAGGGTGAAAGTGATTAGGGGTCTGTTTAAACATAATTTCACAGCAAACAACATCGTCTATAAACCAAAACAAATGAAGAACGGTTTACAGTTTCAGTTGGAGGGGTTCAACAAACCGAATGATTTGGTTTGGTAAACCAAATTGCAATAATGTATGTGCATGTACTGCATTACATTAAATTTATTGTTCCTGACAAATGTATGATTATATCTGTTACTTTAAACATATTATTTATATTCCCTTTCCTAGTATATAGTACTCTAAACATATATCAAAGTTTAAACCAAATCGTTGATGTGGTATTATACCTGTTTGTTTTTGTGGTTTGGTTTGCACAATGTAGAAACAATCACTACACAGGTTGGTTTCAGTTTGACTAACAAACAAAACCAAATTCGACAGTGATAGCCCCTTAATCAATGCCATTTATACTGAATGTAGGGTAGGGTGATCATATCATTCACATGTACAAAATACATATACAGTAAGATTTTTTATTCATAATCGAGACAGTTCTAATGCTCAAGGTTGTGTCGCTTCTTTCATATAGCAATTGGTGTTTGTGCAATGAAAGCATTGTACTTGAAACACTATGATATCACCTTTTTGATACTAATTTACACATTAGTAAAAGGCTTTGTGTTAATGAAAAAAGCAACACACTCATTTTCTTTTTTCTGCTATAGAGTAGGAGCATTAATGAAAAGGCGCTAACTAAATAACCATCATCCTAGACACCAACTTAATTGGCATGGAAACTGATGCACCTTCCTAGACACCAAAAATATGGATAATTAAAGGTGTATTTTCTTTCTTTCTTTTAGATACCTTTTATAAATGAGATCGAAGTTCCCAGGGGCTGTCATTTGACTATAGAGAATGAATGTGCACGATGACGATAAAAATCATGGTTTCAGGGAATGTGCATCCTAAGTAGAGAAATTATAAAAATTTTAATTTTGTGGAGGGTGCTCAATCATATCATGTGGCAAAAGATAAGGCCAGTGGGATATGTTTAAATACATTGTAAGTAGATAAATGTTAAACGTTTCAAAACTTAATATCAGCTAAGTTGAACTAACGAACTTTAGGTAATACCTTCACCTTATACCATAAAAACTAAAATTCTAGTGCTGCCTTCACTTTTTTCAATATTGCATCTCCTCGCTTTAGTGTATTTTTTTTGTTTTGGCTATAAAAAGCTCTCTTCACCCCCCCCCCCTTTCCAAACATTATTGCAGATGACGATTTATCAAGAACTATGTCTGTCTTTTCCTCTTTCTTTGTACAATTAATTGCTCCTGTAGGGATGGGCATCACCCTAGTCATGTCCGATCTGATCCCCACACTGAACAGGGCGGGGAATCGATAAATTTTTCGGGTACGGGGCGGAAACTAAAGAGATTTTAATAAAAATTTCATGGGATGGGGTGGGGGACGGGCTCAGGGATAAATATTAACTTAAATTGATACATATATCATGGTCGCAAGTTATAATATTTTTCAAGTAATATTATATATTATATATTTTCTCATTTGTATTTGAAAGTACATATTGTAACATATACTTTAAAAAATCTCTGATTCCCTGCTGAGAATCTGGGATTCCCATTTGTGGCGGGGATGGGGAGTGAAAGATGATCTCTGATGGGGGGTTGGGTCCAGAAGTGACCAGATGCCGATATCTATCTTGTTATGTGATTAATTATGGAATTGAGGTTTTTCTCTTTCTCTCTTGTCATGGTTATGGTTGCGATCCTGACATATCCTTCTCATCTGCACTCGAGAAATCCTAAGGGTTGTGGTTCTTTAAGCAGTTGTATCACATGGGGATTGTGGGTTTTCAGCTGCTTATCCACCATCTATCACCCATCCTTATGCTCCTGAAATGTAGTAACTGAAATTGTATCAATATATTAGACCTCGCCGTTTAAGTCTTATCATTTTCAGAAGGCCGCGTGCATGTAATGTTGATATATCATATATGTTCATTAATAATCTGCTTGTAGTTGCAAGTAATTAATACCTTTTTTTGTATATATTGCGTCCTTTGACAGAGACTGCATGAAGAAAACGAAAAGTTATTTGAGAGATTAACGGAAAAAGCAGCTTCAGCCAGATTACCACAGGTTTGTTTTGATTTTATTTTACTTATAAAATGGAGCTATAAATTTGTAAATCTTGGTTAATAAATACCATATGATGTTAAGAAATTCAAATATTTTTCAGTGCTTTTTTCATGTATATAATCTTCTCTGTAAATGATTCTGTAATTTTGCCTTGTGTGCTTAGCGTCACTAGAACCAAAAGTCAAAACGATGGAGTAGTGGGACAAAACCGTCTGTCCTAGTCAGTCCCTTAGTTGCATACTAGAAGCCCTTATAAGTTTTTCAAGACTTGAGGTGAAGCTGTTGGTTTTAGTGGAGATATTGCATAAACTCTGTGCACGATGGGAAGTCTAAAGTCCATTTTATGTCATAGATCTTGTAGAGCATCATCCAGTTTCTATTTTCATTACTTGTATTATTTTGGTTGTGCTAACATTTTCTATGAGTATTTAGCTGTTATAAGGTCGGTTTTCTGTTTGATTATGCTACCTACTACTTTGACCACTGCAATTATTCTAGTGATAGTGGTAAGCATTTTTTGGTTCCATGATTTCCATATGAATAGGGATGGGGGCAACGGTAGCTGAATATTCATAGCTTAGATATTGTCAGTTCCTATAACTTTTGCCAATAGAAACCTTTAATCTATTTTTTTTTTCCCTACAAATATATGAACGAGTCATCTAATCCGCAGATCCTCAATGTTGAAATTTGATAATATACATATTACCTGTCACCAATTCATTATTCTCAGTTGTCAATTGAAGGCTGGTGTTTACGTCCGTTACTTTTTTGGTTTCAAAAAGTGCTATCTAGGTAACTAATTCTGATTCCTTTCTCTCTTAGGTGTCAAATTCGTCACCGAAATTATTAACTAATGGTCAGGCCGGAAACAGTGGGAGGTAACCTAGCTGATTTATGGAACTATTTTATGGTATATCTCAATGTTTTTTTTTTAACTCCTCTGACTCCCTTCTTTTGCTCCAAGGAATGATAGTACTGGTAAAGGACGTTTAGCAGATGCTGCCCCTTTATCAACCACAAGTAAGATTGAGGGGAGTACTGCCTTGGTTAAAGCAGGTCCGGAGAAGGGCAAGACAACTCCTGCCGGAGAATATCTAACTTCGGCCCTGAATGACTTTGATCCCGACAACTACGACGGTCTTGCTACCATTTCAGATGGAGCTAACAAACTATTGATGCTGGTATGCATAGTTAACAATTCCATAGCACAATCTTAGGGAAGAAATTCCATTACATTCATTCTTGGAAGGCTCCAAGTGGTTGCGTTCTCTGTCACAGTGACTTCATAACAAGTAGATGATATCCTACAAAATCTAACAGGAACTGGAAATTCAAATTTACTTGTCTCAAAAAATGCAGGATGATTATATTTTTACTCTAGTGTTTGGTCATAACTTGGATCATGGATAATTGTATTCTGTATACTGAGACATGGCTGCCATATGATAGGTCTTGGCTGCTGTCATAAAAGCGGGGGCTTCCAGAGAACATGAGATACTTTCTGAAATAAGAGACTCTGTCATTTCATTTATTCGTAAGATGGAGCCAAAGAGGGTAATGGATACTGTGCTGGTTTCGCGTGTTAGGATTTTATATTTAAGATCTTTGCTCTCTAGGTCGCCGGAGCTACAATCTATTAAGGTAGGGAAAGTTTTTATTTTTGAATAAGTTGCCGCTGGCATCAGATTATGAGATTAAGTTATTTGGTTGTTTTTTAACTTGTAGATTCTTCCTGTTGACCGCTTTCTGGAAAAAGCCAACAACGGTCGTAGCAGAAGCGCCAGCAGAGGTAGCAGCCCTGGTAGATCTCCTTCACATCTTGATTCCAGCATGAGGAATGCACTTGTTGATGAACATATACAACGGTTTAAAATAAATATCAAGCCGGAAAAGAAGTCAAAGTTATCATCAGTAGTTCTGAAAATACGTGGAATTGATCAGGTGGGAACCAATATGAAACTTAACCTGTGTTGATCTTCCATTATATATTTAATGACCTTTAACATTTTGTTCAATCTGTTGAAGCCTGAAAGACGTTTCATTTTTCTGTTTCCTCCTATTAAATAAAGCGACACCAGGAGTGAAGCATACTTGTAGAGTTTCTCTAATATGCATAATAAATTTAAAAAGAACGTGAATTTACAAAGGAAGAAAACTACTATTATCGCCATATTTATCACAAAGCCACTAGTCATTGACTAGTCGATGACTACTCTTCTCAAAGGTATATGGCATCGAGGCCCTCGAGCCTTGACTAGTTGACTTAGCACCGTGATAATTATGATTATGGTGTACCATTGCGCGAATCCAAATAATGACAATACACAAGGAGATGGAGATGAACATGATATTGTGATGGTTGACATTGCCTAATTTTCGTCATCACTTAAGTTTTTATTTGCTTGGATATGTTTGATATTTGATACTGGATGCTATTATGTAGTAATTATGTTTAATTTGAACTTGTTATTTTTTTTTACTTCTGGTTTAAATTATGAAATTGATGTGTTTAGTTATAAATTATAATATATATTAAATGTATTGAATGTATGTATATGAGCAACTTGCCGTCTAGCTCCCCATGTAATAGCCTAGTTCATATTGAAACACGTGGTACCTGCTTTGTCATGTATAAATTCTTTCCAACTTTTAGGTTGCGTTCACTTGGGAAGAATGGAATGAGGTAGGAATGGAATGAAAATTGTAAACAAAATTTATGAAGAAAGGGGGATGTTGGGGAAAATTGTGAATAAATATGAGGGAGAAGAAATTTTTTATGATGAAGATTGCGAGGAAAATGTTGATGATGGAGAATGGAGCATTCCTTCCAAAACATGTGGGTTACAACTTTAGTTTAAAATGTGTGGAAAGGAATGAAAATTTAAACATTTTTCCCAATCTTCCCCAAATAAGAATATAAATTTCATTCCATTCTCCCCACATTCCATTCAAATGAAGTGAACATAGCCTTAATGTTTAACAGTAATTTTTGGTTTAATAAATTGGTCTGCTAAATATCGGAGTTGGCTTTGGCAATTCTAAGAAATTGAAAATTGGGTGAAGATTTTTGTTTTTTGACATCTGTTTCTGTATGAATATTAATGTGCATGTAACAAGCACACATTACATTTATGAAAACCTTGTATGATAGTCTTATACTATTTTTGTTGACAAATGGTGACATATCAAACTTTTGTGGGTGGTGGGCCAATATAAACCAGGTGCTTCTTGGAATCGGGACATTGGTCTTGATTAGACCTGAGGCTCATCATTCTTAAAACAGGCAAAGATTATTTAGCATAAGCCTGCAATATGAATGTAATATCCTAGGTTTTAGCCCTTGACCCAAAAATAGTGGTTGGTGTTGAAAAAGCGATCATCATATATGCTTGGGTTATTCACAAATTTTAATTAGTGAAAGAGAAAGAAGCAAATGATGAACTAAATCCAAGTTACTGATTTATGAGATTAGACTAGGCACAATGGACTCAAAGAAATTTTGGGAACAATGCTTCGTACTTTTTTTGCATCTGGAGAGACATGTGATTTTGCAGTAGAGAATATTGTTTCTTGCAGTAAATGGAGATGGTTTTTTTAACTAATACTAATATATTTAATTATTGTTTCCATATATTTTTATAAATATTTGTTAGTTTAGACTGAAATATTTTTATGTACAAATTTTAAGCTAGGAACGGATTGTACTTTTAGAAGAATCATGAGCGACGTAAATTATTTGTGCAGTAAATATGTTTTATACATTTCGTGTTTGATTCTCACTGCTGTCGTCAAGTTTTTGTACTAGATAGCATTTTATGCCAATTACTCATTGAAGGCCTTAAATTTAAATATCTAGGAAGCATGGAGACATCATATGACAGGTGAAAAGCTTAGAGAAATTACTGATGAAGCCAAAGCCTTTGCTGTTGGAAACAAGGCCCTTGCTGCTCTGGTTGTTCATACTCCTACAGGTGAGCTGTTGCGTCAAATCAGCTCTTGGCTTGCAGACAACTTCGACTTTCTCTCTGTCACTTCAGACGAGGGACCAACTGGTCAGATAGAACTTCTTTCCACTGCAATCACAGATGGCTGGATGGCTGGACTTGGTGTTGCAATGCCTCCCAGTACAGATGCTCTTGGACAACTTTTAGGGGAGTATGCAAGGCGTGTGTATAATTCTCAATTGCAACACCTGAAGGTATGCAAGATGTTATCATTGTTTATCCTTGCTATTTTCCATTTCCTAAATTTCTGTTGTGGTCTTCTTCTTCTTTGCCATTGTTGGCTAGCGCCGCAGCGACATCATCATCATTGTTTATGAAGATGTACATTTCTAAAGAAGCTCAAAGTTGAGCTTAGTGCTTGAGTTCTGGTGTAGTCATGTCATTTTTATATGTTTTCCTTGCCACCTTTGTCTGTGGTTATAATCATGCCACTGGGTCTAAATTTTTTTAACATTAGTAGACTGCTGCTTCTTAGGAACGATGTTTTGTAAACTTATCAGATGTAAGAACAAAAATGCCAAAGTCATTGGTAACTCTAGGCGGTCTAATACCTGTGTTTTAAAGTTTAAACTAACTCTGGTTCGTGGCAATGTAGTTGAAAATTTCTATGTAAGCAGTGTTCCTTTGAACTGTGTATTGAGTTTAAATCTCTTAAAAGTCTTAAAATCAATTCTGATGCCTTTATTGGTCGTGTATCAGGACATTGCAGGTACCTTGGCTACCGAAATTGCAGAAGACCATTTACAAGTAGCAAAACTACGTTCAGCTCTGGAATCCGTAGATCACAAAAGAAGAAAGGTAAAGACCATTTTCTAAGTGAAGTTAATGTGTAGTTTTAAATTTAAATTAATATTAATATTTTTAATAGAGTAATATCGTATTCTATTCTATTATTATAAGATAGGATATGATAACTATTATTATTACTAGAAAATTAAACCTGTGCAGTGAAAAAAAGTATTAAGGCCCTTCACTTACTTAATACTACTATCTGTATTTTTTAGGATCCACCTTTTTTAACTCAATTAAAATTTTAATATTATTATAAGATATCTAGTTCGTCAAAGATATCTAGTTCATCATAATAAAATAACAATATTATTAAAGTCAAATAGAAGATCTATCTTTGGTGAACGTAATTATATATTATACAAAACAAAAAATATTAATTAGTATTTTTTTAGAATTGTGTTAGAATTACAATCAATTTATCTTTTTCTTTTAACATTGTCACTATAATCTACATATACCTCTGGTTAATAATTTTTATTTACCTTAAAATTGGGGTAAATAGGCTAAAACATCATTGTATTGTGCTGAAACTTTTCGTTGAATCACCAACCCAAAAAAGCTTACGAGCGCATTACAAAACTACAATTAACTTGCACTTGCATTTTCGAACTCTTAAATACTTGCATAGTCGTTAAAATTCGTTGACTTTTGACGGAGGACCGTTAAGTGATGCGGATGCCACATCACTAGCGACGTGGGCGCCATGTCAGCGATCACGTCAGAACTTAAATTCTTCAATCAAATTCATCACTAAACAATCTGTCAACTTTCGATTGGGTCACCCGGGTGCGAAAAAAAATAAATCTTTGGATTTTTTTTTATTAATTATCATTTCTTTAATTTAACTAAATTGTAATCACACACAAATAAAATAAATATTAAAAAACTACGGTATTTGTTCCCTTTTATCGATTTAGAATCATATGAATCAAATGATTATGTTCCATTTTAATTTATTGAGAAATTGAAAATCACTCAAAAAAAGTTAAATAATTTAAAATTGTACACTTTTTGTACATATCATCTTATCACAAAAGAGTGGTTTGTATTCTTGATATATTTTTTTCGCTTGTATCTATTTATAAACATATGGATAAAATGAGTAAGTATAATTTTAAATTTATTTAAACTATTATCATTCAAAAAAAAATATTTAACTTTTATAAATAATGTATAAAAAATTAAAATGTATGTATAAAAAATGTACAATTTTTTAATGACTTAATTGAAAATGTTACAAAGTTGAGTGATGAATTTGCAATTAAATTTTATTTCTGTATGCCACATCAACATCTACGTCACTTTTCCGTTATGGTTTTTAACGGAACTAACGGCATAAACCTATATGAAAGTTTTACATAGTTCAAGTATTTGGTTGAAAGCTTTTTTGGCCTGGTGGTTCAACTGAAAGTTTCAGTATAGTACAGTGATGATTTTGCCCATTTACCCCTTAAAATTGTGGTAAATTCATAATATAGATTTTTTAATTTATAATTTTTACATTGAAATCGTATTAGTATTTAAATGCCAACAAAACTATTCAGTATTAGTATTTCTATATTTATTTAAATATTCAATTGTGCCTTGACCATATACACACACGCCATAACACATATATATGTAGTTTGTAGCAACTCATTCATAAGTCGTATACTATGTTGGAAACAAGATCATTATCATCTATCGCTATCAACATCATCTATGATGAATTGAGAAAATAAGATACATTGTTCTGAATTTAGTTCTAATGATGGAGGTAGATGGTGATGGTTGGAGAGGGAGATGTTAAGAGTTATTTGGTTTGCAACTTTCTTATAACATTCTGCAGACAAAAATACTACATACTGCAATATGTTCTACACTATTCTGCAGAAATATAGTGTTCATTGTCATGTTCTGCACGATTCCGCACAATTGTCTTTTTTTTTTTCTGTACTGCAAAAATATGGTATATTATTGTTCATCAATATAGTTTGCACGATTCTGCACTATGCTCTTCATGATTCTACAAGATTATAGTTTTCATAACTATGTTTTGCACAAGTCTACACATTTTTTTATTATTTTTAATTTTATGTATCTGGGTAATGCAATTTAATAAAAGACATTTTTTGTCGAAGAAATTGTTCAAATTTACTTAATTTATGGGTTAAGTTGCTAGCAAAATGAAAATTCTAGTGTTTTGAGAAGCCAACTGAATTTAGTGTTTTGAGAAGCCAACTGAATTCTTTGGGAAAAAATGATTATGAGATGTCAAAATTTTGAATTTGCAATACATGCAATTTGCATCACTACAAGATTCTATTATACTAGTAATTTTAATTATTAAGCAAGCCTTCTGAAGTTTTGGATCCTTCTAAAGGAATACCATTATATCATTTTTATAACAGCTATTGCAACAAATGAGGAATGATGAAGCATTGTTGACATTACAAGATGGTGGTTCACCTATACGAAATCCTTCAACTGCAGCTGAGGATGCACGCCTAGCATCTTTAATTTCTCTTGATGTCATATTGAAGCAAGTCAAGGTGTTGTTCTTTTCAGTTTTATTTGACTTGTGCGTGTGAGATAAATATAAAATATAAGCCAAATATAAAATATAAACCAACTGTAACTTCAATATGTTATGAAACAGGACATAATCAGGAAGTCCTCTGTGAACACACTGGCTAAAAGTAAGAAAAAAGCAATGCTTGCTTCGTTAGATGAACTTGAAGAAAGGATGCCATCCCTGCTGGACATGGACCACCCTTGTGCCCAAATGCACATTGTAGAAGCTCGTCATGCTGTAGAGGTAACATTTGTGCCTAAAATTTTGAATTTTGAAGCTCAATTGGCTTTTACTTCATAATTCTTGCGAGTGCAAGATATGTATTAAAATCTGTACTTTTTTGTTATCAGGAGTAGTTCTTAGGCTTTTGCTAACTGTTGGACTTAGGACTAATTTAAAGATGTTTTAGTTGCTTTGTGCTCCTCAAAATATAGAAGAATTAGATTGAAGACGTCATAATGATTCTATTACCGATTAATGACATTTACGTTGACCCTTATCCATGCACAGAGAATTTCCGAAGAGGACGATGTTGTCCAAGAAACTCCAGATGCTTCCAAAGTGACTGCAGAGTTCGGGTCTGGTCCTGAAATTGATGTGGCTCAGTGGAATGTCCTCCAATTCAATACAGGATCTACAACTCCATTTATCATCAAATGTGGCGCTAATTCAAATTCTGAGCTGGTCATTAAAGCGGATGCTCGAGTTGATGAACCCAAAAGTGGTGAAATTGTAAGGGTCGTTCCGAGACCCACCATCTTAGAAAATATGACCTTGGAGGAGATGAAAGAAGTTTTTGGTCAACTTCCTGAGGCATTAAGCTTACTTGCCCTAGCTAGGACATCAGATGGAACCCGAGCTCGGTATTCTAGATTGTACAGGACTCTTGCCATGAAGGTTCCAGCACTGAGGGACCTTGTTGGGGAGCTTGAAAAGGGAGGAGAACTTAAAGACATCAGGCCATGATCGTAAAACATGAGTCTTTAAACAAATGCCTCGTCTTTGTTGTACTCTGGAGTTTGTTTAAACAGTCGGTATTCCATTGCTAGAGGTTTGGGCTATTGCAGTGTGTAAACTGTTGTAAAAAGAACTTTCCTTCTAATGTCTGTATTAAAACCTTTTTTAATACATGATATAAGAACTTTCCTTCTAATGTCTGTATTAAAACCTTTTTTTATACATGTATTAAAAAGAAAGCATGGTATAAGGGCTGTATTTGGTTGCTGTTGTTGGTAAATTGTCCTTGGCCTAGCGGTTGGTGGTGCTTGTATTATTTTTCAGCTATATATGCGGCTTTGAACTTCGTCTGCCCTGAATTCTGGGAATACTTCTCCACATAATATCAATGTAGAAAAAAGATACTCCTACCAAACTATAATGATGTTTTATTTTTGTTTTACCTGGGAAAAAGTAGCTAAAGCCTACTTTTCACTTTTTATTCATTTTAAACTTAAAGTTTAAGTTTAAAGTAGCTAAATTCCGAACGCTGTGTTTAGGAGCGAGCTCGAGGTAGCGCCTTTGTCAGCGAAAGTAAGGGAAGGGAGGTTAAGATGGTTCGGCCACGTCCGCAGGAGGCGGCCTGAAGCCTCGGTGAGGAGGGTTGAAAACATCTCGGTCACTGGGGTGAGGAGGAGAGGCAGACCGAAGAGGTCGTGGGACGAGCAGCTTAGGATGGATATGAAGGCCCTTTACCTAGATGCGACCATGACCGACGATAGGCTCACTTGGAGACGTCACATCAGAGTGGTGGATTCTCTTCTAGGGAGCGGCTCAGTAGTTGAGAGCCTCAGAGTTGGGTTGTCCCGGTTAACACTATCTTAGAAGTCCGGCCGTCTCGCGCGCAGTCGCTGTTTTCAGCGTTCCCCTTTTTTCTGGTCTTATAGTTGTTGTTTTATATTTGTTGTTTTAATAATGTTGTTTTTCTTGCCGTGCAGGGATTTTTGGAGCGGAGGTATCATCTCACAACGGAGAGCAAACTCTCGCAGATATGTTTATCCCATGTGTAGGACGCCATGGGCTCAGGTATCATGCAGATCTTTTCACGCACAAAGCCGAGGGTCTTCACGGAAACAGCCTCCCCACTCTAAAGGTAGGGGTATGGTCTGCGTACATCCTACCCTCCCCAGACCCTGCCCTGAGCGGGATATACTGGGTATGTTTGGTTTTTTGTTTGGTTTTTAATTAACAACTAATTTATTTATCACAGACAGTATTACCACAAGATGTGGTGAATGGACGGATGGGAGAACGTCGGAAATTCAGAAGAGAGTTGAGGAAATCTTACGAGCCCTCTGTTAAAAAGAAAACATTTTTATTTGCTGTTTATTTGAGTACAATCTAATACTCCCTCTGTCTATGTTACTATATTAATTTATCCCAAAAACTTGTCTTCTTTCCTTTAATGTAGATTTAAGTTCCATATATACCCCTATTAATCATGCATTGGTAATCTATTATTTGTATTATTTAATCTAAGAGTTCCTTCTTTCCACCTAATACATTAATACAATTACAAGGGTATTATAGTTAAAGTAAAGATAAAATTTATTTTTCCTTAGTATGTGTGCAAAAGTAAAATAAGTCAATTAAAATGGGATGGATGGAGTATTTAATTTTGAGCAATGCTAGGGGTCCCAAAATGGTTCCCAAAATTGTTCCCAAATGTCAAATGACATCTTTTAATTAGTGGACTCATATGAATACATGGAGGGTTTCTTTATCTATAAAATACTTATCCAATCAGAACTTGCCAACTAAGCTTTTGGGAATTTTTTTGGGGACTCTAGCATTTTCTTTAATTTTAGGGTAATGCTAAATATAGCCCTTAGGGCTATGGTTAAGCATTAATGTAGATGGATAAATGCATTTAATACATCAGTTTTGCACTTAATACATCAATTTTGCACGAAATTCAATATGATTATTTAGAAATTTGGGATGTTTTTATCATTTGAAATTAATGTGAATGCAGGGGGTCCATTATTATTACTTGAAAAATTAAATTTGTGTAGCAAAGAGACATTGGGAAGCTAAAAACAACTAAAATTTTTACAAAAGATGTTGAAAATATAAGAGTATTTAATGCTTAACCATAGTCCTTAGGGCTACTGTTTGCCAACAACATGTTGGTGCAGTGGTTGAGCCACTGGCCTCCTTTGAAGGAGGCCAGGGGTTCGACTCCTGCGTGTGCGTGAGTTTCTTAGTTTGTATTAGGTTTCCTTTCTGTATTTGTAATGGCCGGGGGTCCTTCGGAAACAGCCTCCCTATTGTATAGGGGCATGGTCTGCGTACAGCTACCCTCCTCAGACACCACTTTGAGTGGTATTATAACTGAGTAAGCTAAGTTTTTATAATAATTCTAATTTCATTTATGTTGGCTACTTTTTAGTTTTTAAATACCGGGCTTCCAAGCCCAAGTTGGGCCCAATCAGTATATTTTGTTTTTGTGGATGTTTACACACTGTAATTACCCAAGTCCTCTTCTAAATCATTCATGCATCCATAGCTTTAATACCCAGGTAATATGTTACTTCACATGTTAATTTAACTCATACTGTATTCGTCTTGTACTATTCTTAAAAACAGTCTCATTTCATGCTTTATTGAATCTTTAAGTTCATTGTCTAATGAATTTCAAGCAAGTTTTTTGTTGACGACAGAGTGTTTGATTAAAGTTCTCTGAGAATCATTTATGTGAGAACACTGTCAAGTAGTTTCCTTAAGCAAGTGTTGAGTGCAGTCTGTCTTTTTTTCGTGTTTGGATGAAACATTAGAATAACGTTTGTCGTCTCGTCTCTTGAGCACTATGTTGGCATGTAGTTATGTTGGATTGCTGAAATGTTATGTTGCGATAGTAATATAAATGTGAATACTTGTAATGTGAAGGGGTTCTAGTGTGATGCATCCACTCACTGTTGATTTCACTACCTAGCTCTTTCATTTATTCTTTATCTAGTATTAATGCAAACTCTTCTGTGATTAATTCGAGCCGGTTCCACATATCTGAAAAGGTTTTAGTGATTCGTAAGAAATTGAATGATCTATAGTTTACAATGGCCATCTTCAGATACCAACGTCTTTAATTGATGAATGCAATTATCATCCATTGAAGTCGGTCATCTGTTATTCATTAAGATTGTTCTTGTTTAGTGTTTGCATTTTGTTCTAAGACTCTCTCGTTCTTGGTTCAATTTATTGCAGAGTTGGTAAAAACTTGAGTAGTTAGTGAAATGGCAGCAATTTTCAGGGCTCGCAAAGTTTCCTCAACCCACTTCTGCAATTTCCTACGTACTCCCATACGTCAGTTTACCGCTGCTTCAGGTAGTACATCTTACTATGCACTTAATGTGTTTTATATGTACACACATGTTTGATCTAATAAATTTTTGGCTCCTGAAAGTTGTGATGTTAATAATAACTTTATACCTTGCGTAACTTATTTACTGGCAGATGCTAGTGCTACACAATCATCTTCGAGTAACCCAATGTCTAATCATGCTGTATGTTCCCTGGTCTTAAGCACATCAACAATGCAAGTCGGGAGCAAAATCCACAACATCAGTGCGGGTACCTCACAGTCAGCTTTGACAAATCCAATATTCAACCTTGACATAAGCTCACAATTTGGAAGCTGCATGCCTATTTCAATGATGCGAATCGGGACCCTAATCCACAACATCGAATTGAGACCTGGCGAAGGCGGCAAACTGGTGCGAGCAGCAGGCACTGCTGCGAAAATACTGAAAGAGCCATCAGCATCTAAGTACTGTTTGATCAGATTGCCGTCTGGGAGAGAGAAATTAATTGATACAAGTTGCCGTGCAACAATAGGGACTGTATCAAACCCTGAACATGGGACAAAGAGACTGAGAAAGGCTGGTCACAGTCGATGGCTTGGGAGGAGGCCGGTGGTGAGAGGAGTGGCCATGAACCCTGTAGACCATCCTCATGGAGGAGGGGAAGGGAAGAGTAAAAGTAGTGGTGGTCATGGAAAGGTTTCAAGAACTCCCTGGGGAAAGCCTACTAAAAGTGGTTATAAGACTGGGCCTCTTAAAAGAAGAAAATAGTTAATGTTCTCTGGGATGTGTGCTTTTCTTATTGTTCAAGTACCCTGATAACTTTCGAGAATAATATTACTAGTTTTGATTTGACATTTTTACTATATTATTGATATATTTGCGGAGGTATGTTGTCATTTTGGGATTCAATTATAATTTAGCTGCAACTTCTTTTAGCTACTGTTGGTTGAGTGTTTATCATGATTTACATTGAGATGTTTGTGAAAAATAATCAGTCTGCAAATATGGGTAGTTTCATATGTTTGTCTGATAAAGAGCAGTGCTTTGTGTCTAAAGATCTCATGAGCTCTGTAGCATTCTAATTGTCAGTGTTTAATTTTTCTCTGTTAAGGTGTTTAACTATATTCGAATAAAAAACATTTCATTTTATCATGTACTAACAATTTTTCATTATAAACTTTAAATGAAGAAAATGAAGTCTTATTTAGAAATTAGGTTTCTTGAAATTTCAAATCACATTATTGATTGCTAAAACCAAACTAGATATCCATCTCTTAAGAATTAGATCTCTTTTTTATATAATTGTGGCCAATGTTGTTTATCAAGAAATTATTAGGCACATTCTTGTGTTAAATTAAATATATAATGTTTGAGTTGAACTGGATTGGATGCAAGGGCAGCTGCTAACATCACGAGGGTGGTGAAAAATGTAGCAGATATCGGAAGAACAATTGTCTGCACCATTTACCAGCCAAGTATCGACATATTTGAAGCATGTAATGAGGTAAGTAGAAACTGAAAGTTTGAGAGGAAATATTATATTGTTTTATTATGACAACTGATTTGAAGATATAGTATTGTGAAATGAAGTTTAATTCAGATGGCACTATACTTGTAATCATCGTTGTTTATCTACGGAACTCCCCTAAATCTCAGTTATAATTTGAAACATCAACATTGTAGCACAAATCTCATGTTTGATCCTAGTAGCCTCTCTCTTCTCCATACCGCTTACGAGGACTTGAACTCATGTTTTTGTCATGGGGGTAAGGGGTAAGGAGATAGATCTTTACCAGTATCCAGTATGCTATCCTCTAATCCTCATAGTACCAGCCTCTGGATGTACACAAACATATACAATTTGGTTCAACCTCTGAATAACATTCTTCTTGTGCAGCTAATTCTACTGAAATCTGGTGGACGTGTGATCTACTCTGGATTATTCTCAAGTCAAATTATTGAGTACTTTGAGGCAAGTCTTCCATGCAGAACTATCATATATTTTTTGGGAGAATTCTTTTTTCCATTATCCGGCGTGACAATACTTCTCAACTTTGTTTTACTATTTTACATTCGTTTATAAATAACAGAGGATATTAGGAGTAGCAAGCATAAATTAAAGTAAGACTTGTAATCCAGCGACGTGCATGTGAGTGGTTACTTCTAAATGTGCAGAAGCTGAACTTGGTCTTGAAATTGCCCAAGTTTACCAAAGCTCGCTTTTGCACAAGCGAGTTCCACTTAAAGTAATCCTTCAGTTTGGTCTTTAGATAACAACATACACTGTAAACTGTGGACATTCTTGGTCTGGTTGACATAGAGTGGTTATCAAGCCAAAATTAAAAATGAATTATTTTAACAACATTTATCCGAAATTTTATTGTTATGCTGCACATGGGCAATGACCTGATTCACTGATTGCTACTATAATTTCAGGAGAAATAGGAACTGATGAAAAGCTTAAGTATTCCACCTCCAAGTTCGGTAGAGCTGCTTTTTACGATCCGCTTTTCACAAAACAGTTGGGGACAGTTCAAATCTTGGTTGTGGGAACAACACTTATCTCACCAGAGAAGCCCTTATAATTTGACGAGAATAATGTTTATGATTTTTTCATCTTTCCTTTTTGGCATAGTCTCCAGGGATCAAGGGAAAAAATGCAAAACAAAAGTGCGGCATAGTCTCCATGTGAGATTTTGAATGTAGGCGAGTGTTATTTATTTAATTTTGTACCATTCTCTCTGCAATGTGTTTTCTGATGCGTTACTGGAAGGAGTTCATTCAGTGCTCTGAAACAGACTGTCACACTCATGCACACACCTTTTTTAATATATTCATTTTCCGTATAACAAAGACAATTAACAGAGTTTGTTCAATATGCTTACTTAGATCTTTAGTGCTACAATATTCTGTGGCATTAACAAGTCTTCTTTGGTAATACCATATGTCACCACAGAACGAGATGTTCTATTTCGTGAAAGATTTGTTGGGTTGTATGGTCCTTGGGCTTATGGACTTGCACAGGAATTTTTTTGTTTAAATTTTTCCCGCTCGAATGAACTTTGCTTACATACATGCCAATACAATAATTTTCCACAGTTTGAATACTGAAACATCTACAATTTAGTTTTTCTCTAGTAAAATGTTAATTGATTTTGTAGGTTCAATTGAAATTCCTTACATCTTTGTCCTATCACTTGTATATAATTATCACGTACCCGTGACTGGATATTACTGGTCAGCTTACATAGTGTTGTTGTACTTCAGCTTCTACTCCATCTTCTGCACACATTGATGTACTTCATGTGTATGAGAATGATGGTGGTTTCGTTAACACCAAGCTACTTACAAGCTGCCAGTGTAAGTTCTTACTCCTATACAATGCTAAATTTGTTCTCTGACTTTATAATTTGTTCTCTGAATGCTAAACTTACTACCAATTATTGTAACATCTGCACATTGATGTACTTCATGTAAATGTGAAGCTCGTCGTATATCGGTATATGTATCTTCTGCACATTGATGTACTCCACCTCCACGTATATGTGAAACTCGTTGTGCTGTAGAGGTAATATCTGCGATCCTAAAGGTTGAATTTTGAAGCTTAATTAGCTTTTACTTCATGATTCCTGCAAGATGCAAAACATGTATTTAAACCTGTGCTTTTTATGTAACTGGGAGTAATTCTTTTGGGTTTTGTTTATTGTTGAAATTTGGACTGTTTTAAAGATGTTTTAGTTGCTTTGTGCTCCTCAATGTGTAAAAGAATCAGATTGAAGACATCAAAATGATTTACATTACCTACTACCTTATGATAAATTTTTGATTGACCCTTATCCTTACACAGATAATTTCTGAAGAGGACGATGTCATCCAAGAAATGCCAGATGCTTATAGAGCACTGCAGATTTTGGGACTGGTGCTAAAGTTGATGTGGCTCAGTGGAATGTCCTCCAATTCAATACAGGATCTACAACTCCATTTTTAATCAAGGGTGGCGCTAATTCAAATTCTGAGCTGGTCATTAAAGCTGATGCTCGACTTGAAGAACCCAAAAGTGGTGAAATTGTAAGGATCGTTCCAAGACCCGCCATCTTAAAAAAATATGACCCCGGAGGAGATGAAAGAAGTTTTTGGTCAACTTCCTGATGCTTTAAGCTTACTTGCCCTAGGACATTGGATGGAACCCCAGCTCTGTATTCTAGATTGTACAGAACTCTTGCCATGAAGGTTCTAGCACTGAGGGACCTTGAAATGGAGGAGAACTTGAAGACATCAGACCTTGATCGTTAAACATATATACCTCTCGCTTGTTCCAACAGTCGGTACTCCATTGCTAGAGGTTTGGGCTATTGCCGTGTGCAAACTGTTGTAAAACATGTTTGTGAATTTTTTTGAACTTGCATGGTTTACCATTCTAAGCATTTCAGTAAGTGCATGGTTCTATGGAATCTATGCATTTCTTAACATGCTATGCATAGAAATTATTAGAAAGTATAGTTCAGAGGAGTTTGATGGTGCTTGTATTATTTTCAGCTATACATGCCTGTAGTACTTTCTACATAATATAATCTTTGGAAGAAAATTACCTAAAGATGAACAATAATTATATTCGGAGATGAGCATGAGATATCTATACTATTATATAAATTCCGAAACATTGAAAGTTTTGGTACCTGTTTTTTGGTACTAAGTGAATTTAATTATTTACCCTTCATTATAGAGAAATATATATATATATATATATATATATATGTTTTTTGGTACTAAGTGAATTTAATTATTTACCCTTCATTATAGAGAAATATATATATATATATATATATATGTATATAGGCCTTTGCTCCATACAGAACACTCTTATATAACAAACAATAAAAAACACTATAAAATCATTTATTCCAATAGATCCATTGGCCCCGCCAGGGGCACCCAATACAAAAAATCCTTATTTTTTTTATTTTTTATCCATTAAGCAAAAAAAAATTAAAAAAAAAATTTTTGAAAAAATCTGTTCATGATGACGTCACTGCTGATGTCATCATGAACAGTGTTTTTCCCAAAAAAAAAATTTTTATATAAGAACTTTTTGTATTGGGTGTCATGACGGAACTCTTATATTGAATTAAATATGAGGTTTTCTTTATTGTTCTTTATATAAGGTGTTCTTCATGAAGTGTAACTCATATATATATATATATGATATATATACTATTAAAATTCCTAAAATAAATAATAACATAATATAATTAATGGTAAGTAGTCGTTTGCTTTTTTTCATAATTACTTTTAATTGAAGATATTATCTTTTATAAACACCCACTAATCTTACAATCACAAATATCTATACTATTATATAAAAGCCGAAACAATAAAAGAGTTTTGGTACCAGTTTTTTGTTACTAAGTGAATTTATTTATTTACCCTTTATCTATACTATTAAAACTCCTAAAATAAATAATAACATAATATAATTAATGGTAAATAATCGATTGCCTTTTTTCACATTTACTTTAAATTGAAGATATTACCTTTTATAAACACCTACTAATCTTGCAATCATTAATATATACCCGAAAATATCACATCATATTTTTTAATTATTAATAAAATATATTAAAAATCTGTATACGTTGTTTATAAAAACATCAGTCGTATCATATCTTACAATCATTAATATTTCCTTTCAAATTAAAACATGTTACCTTTATAATTTAAAACTAATCTTACAATCATTAATATATACCCGAAAATATTACATCATATTTTTCAATTATTAATAAAAATATATTAAAAATTTGTATACGTTGTTTATAATAAGGAAACATTAGTATAATCCGTAAACATGAGTATATTAAATTATATTAAATTAAAATTAATTAATTAAAATAATGGTAAGTAGTCGATTGCCTTAATTAAATTATAATTACTATAAACTAATCAATTACCTTTTTCACATAAATTGTATAATCTTTTTAATTTTCACGTTGCCTTTCTATTTCTATAGCAAAAATATCTTTTTTTCCAATTATATCGCGGGCGGTTCTATTTAATACAATAAACTAATAATATTCTTATCTATACTATTATATAAATTCCGAAACATTGAAAGTTTTGGTACCTGTTTTTTGGTACGTAATGAATTTACTTATTACCCTTTATTATAAAGAAAAATATATATGACATCTAAACTATTAAAACTCCTAAAAAAAATGTAAAATAATATAATTAATGGTAAGTAGTCGATTGCCTTTTTTCTCATTTACTTTTAATCGAAGATATTACCTTTTATAAACACCTAAATCTATTCTATGTTATATAAAAGTTGAGATTAAAAGTTTTGGGATATTACCTTTTATAAACACCTAAAAACATCAATCGTATCATATATTTCAATCATTAATATTCCCTTTCGAATATCATATCTTACAATAATTAATATATACCAGAAAATATCACATCATATTTTTCAATTATTAATAAAAGATATTAAAAATCTATATACATTGTTTATAATAAAAAAACATTAGTATAATTCGTAAATATGAGTATATTAAATTATATTAAATTAAAATTAATTAATTTTATAATAGCCGAAACATTAAATATTTTGTTACCTATTTTTTGGTATATATTTTTTAGTATTTCGTGAATTTACTTATTTAACCTTCATTATTAAAAAAATATATGCTATTTATACTATTAAAATACCTAGAATAAATAATAACATAATATAATTAATGGTAATTAGACGATTGCCTTTTTCACATTTACTTTTAGTTGAAGATATTACCTTTCATGAACACCTAAAAATATCAATCATATCGCATCTTCCAATCATATCATATCTAGCAATAATTAACATATACCCAAAAATATCACATTATATCTACTAATCACTAACAAAATATAATAGAAATCCGTGTACTATGAATAATGATCATTAAATTTTTATTAAAAAATCAGAAACGTTAGATCTAATGATTAAATATATTTTATAATTAAATTAATTTACTAAAATTTCAAGGTTCGAATTCTATCAACAACATATTTATTTTAAAATTTTATAATATAAGTTTTAAACCATGCACATCATTAATTAAATTTATATTAAATTATTAATATTAAAATTATATGATATCTAAACTATTAAAACTCCTAAAAAAATGTAAAAGAATATAATTAATTGTAAGTAGTCGATTGCCTTTTTTCATATTTAATTTTCTTCGAATATATTACCTTTTATAAACACCTAAATCTATACTATGTTATATAAAAGTTTTGGGATATTACCTTTCATAAACACCTAAAAACATCAATCATATCATATATTTCAATCATTAATATTTCCTTTCGAATATCATATCTTACAATAAGTAATATATACCAGAAAATATCACATCATATTTTTCAATTATTAATAAAAGATATTAAAAAAAATATATACGATATTTATACTATTAAAATACCTAAAATAAATAATAACATAATATAATTAATGGTAATTAGACGATTGCCTTTTTCATATTTACTTTTAGTTGAAGATATTACCTTTCATGAACACCTAAAAATATCAATCATACGTATCTTCCAATCATATCATATCTAGCAATAATTAATATATACCACAAATATCACATTATATCTTCTAATCACTAACAAAATATAATAGAAATCCGTGTACTATGAATAATGATCTTTAAAGTTTTAGTAAAAAATCAGAATCGTTAGATCTAATGATTAAATATATTATATAATTAAATTAATTTACTAAAATTTCAAGGTTCTAATTCTATCAACGACATATTTATTTTAAAATTTTATAATATAAGTTTTAAACCATGCATATCATTAATTAAATTTATGTTAAATTATTAATATTAAAATTAAAATAAAATATTTTAAATAATGATTTATCAAAATATAATTGTAACATAAAATAAAATTTGTTACATATAAAAAAAATCCGTGCATCGCACGGGTTATAAACTAGTAGCAATAAAGTTTAAACAAAAAAAACAAAAAACTTAAAAGAATATCTAAAGCAAGTAATTGGAAAAGTTTTTAATGGTCCTACATATGAATGTTAATATCCTACAAAAAATAAATGAATGTGCAGATTTTCATGTAACATCACTGATTTTGAATTATAAATTTATAAATTCGTTAACAAATATATAGTTATAATAAAAGTTATGTTTTTAATTTAACGAAATTGGTATACAATGTTATTTCGGTGCAAGTATTTCATCCCATTGGATTATCATAAAAAATTGATAAATATTTAATCGATATTAGTAGAGAATTTTTCTATTACATATTTTAGAAACTTTTCTAAACATAACAGTAAAAGTAACGAAATAGGTTAGAGCATCTCCAATGGGAGAGACCTCTTAGCTAAAATTTAAAATCATTTACCATAAATAATAATTATAAAGAATGTGTAAAAAAAAGTGCACTCCAACGGGAGAAAACCCTTGTTTATAATTATAGATAATCTCTTGATGTTGGCTATATTTGTCGAACCTCTAGAGACCTGTAGTGAATTGCCACATCATTTATTTCTATATTAAAATTATATATTCCATTAATAACAACTTGAAATATTAATAACATACCATTTTTAAAATATAACCAATCATTATAGCCAATACCCTCGGAACACAATGTCTTACAGGTTCGACAAATTTTACATAATCAGTATTTTATGTAATTTAGCCAATCATTTTTAGCTAACGTCATTGGAGATGCTAATCATCCGCTATCGTCAAGTTCGATTCTCGCCAAATTGAAAATTATTAAAATCAATATCTAAGAAAATAGAATTGCACCATAAAAAACAATGATTGAGATGAAAAAAAATTGAGGTTGAGGTAACAAACATTGAAATAAAGTACACATTTCAGATTTGAAAATCTCTATGATGTATATGATATATTTGTATTTCATGGACGGAAGAAGAAATATTATTAAAAAGTAATCTTAAATCATCTTCAATGATATTTGCTAAAATGATTAGTTAAAATAATATAAAATAATGATTATGTAAAATTTATTAAATTTATAAGGAATTGTACGAAATTGACCATATTAATTGATCGATTATATTTTAAAAACAGCTTTTATCAATTTGATCAATAACAAATAAATATGTCATTCACATTTTTATCTAAAAAATTTTAACGGTTAATACAAAATGTTATTTATGATAAATTTATGCCACATAAATAATCAAATAAAATTGTACTAAAAAAAATGTAATCAAAGCAAATCGGCGGAGCGAAGCTTGGTGACCTTTTTTTGAATTGTATGCATCAAAAGTTTACGGTCAACTGTACCTGTATACATATATTGTAGCATATCGTACTGTAGAAAGTTCCTGTCATACTATATACTACATCATACGTTTATTATAGACCAGAACCCAAAAAGAAATACTCCTATATTCGTTTTGGTAATTTCAAGCTGAAAAGTAGTCGGGCAGTTTTGACCTCCCCCACATCCAACCTGATGGTTTATAATTCCGGTCCTAAAAAGCCTCTTTTGACCCACTCACCTTCTCGGTCCTCATCTCTGTGACTTCGTCCTCCGGATGTACTGACGGTGACAAATAGGTATTCTATGTGACATTTTAATATAGATTAATAAATTGAATATCATTTTTTATATTTTAAAGTAAATGAGTAAAAACATGTAAATAATGTATTTCATGTTGCTTTATTAATTTATGAAGTAATGTTGTTATAATTTTTTCCCTTTTTTATTAAATATATAAACTTAATTATCATGAGTATTCTCAGTAAATCTTGGCAGGAGTGAGAATTGAATGTAGGAACAATAGGACATAAGAGCAAGTCCAACAACGTCCTAGTTGATGCCCTATAAATATAATAAAATATAGTGTCCTAGTGATTTAAGTAGTAATTTTTGTGTATCAATTCCAACAATATGCCTTATACTTGTGCCTTATAAATTAAAATAGTAATATATTTGAATTAGAATTGGAGGGAAGGGAAAAAAGAGAGGAGAGAGAAGTGTAGAAAAGGAGGGAAGTTAATTTTTTATTGTTAAAAATAATTTAGGACAAGTATAGATGTGCCTTAAAAGTAGGGCATGAGATGAATGTCCTAGTGTTTTAAGGCACCACTAAGACATTGTTGGAGCACAAAAAATGACTAAATGTCCTAAATATTGATTTAGGACAAAATTTAGGACTTTGTTGGACTTTCTCTAATATATAATAAAATTGATAGTGCTTTACTCTAATTTTGGGAATTACAATAATAACTCTATACAAATCATTTCTGGCTCGCAAAAGTTCGCGTAAAATAACATGTACAAAAAAATTTGTTAAATATAATTACTCTATTATCATGGACGTAACCAAACAAAATTTGTTGGTGCATAAAATTCAATAATGAGTATAACCTGTGTGAAAAGCGAAAACACTACTACTTTCACCATGTCAATTTCAGAACAAATGATAACCCACCCAGCCTTCCGTTGGCTGGACAAACATGACAAAGTGGTCGGACCCAAAACCATAATAATCAGGTTCAACCTAAACTTAGGAAATTTCGATTTTATTTTCCCTTTTCAAATCTGTTGGTTACAAATATCCAACTCGTTTTATTAATGCTCCGACTTGTTAGCATTTCACTTTCTTACATGTATAGCCATATTGACATTTTCAAGAATGCAATAGGGCCCGGATTTTTCTTCCCCTTCCTAATACCTAATACCGGTAAGTATCCTAAATATCCATTTTTTAATCTTCTTTAATCAAAATATCCATATTCGGGAGGTAACATCCAAAATACCCATCACATATGCCAATAGCATGGGCATATGTGGTGATACGCCACTTTAGGGATGACAAAAAAATTCGATCCGACGGATACCCGATCCGAAACCCGAAATTTTGGATAATCCGAACCCGATTTTTTGGATTTGGATTTGGATTTGATTTTCAGACCCGAAAATTTTTGGATTTGGATTTGGATTTTATGAAACCCGATCCGAAACCCGAAACCCGATCCAAACCCGACCCGAACCCGAAACCCGAATATATATATATATATATATATATATATATATATATATATTATTTATATCCTAAATTTAATTTAAAATTTATACACATCCAAGTATTGATGCTAACTATTTTTCTAATAATTTGATTTCCCCCTCTTTTTTAAGTAGTTTGTAGAATTACTTGATAAATTAAATAAAATTAGGAAAAAAGTCAAAATTTGATTTGAAATTCATACACAACCAAGTAGTCATATTAAGTACTAACTAATTTTGATTTAAATTTTCTTCCATTTTTAAGTAGTTTGTAAAATAAATTAAAAAATTAAATTAAATTAGAAAAAAACCATAATTTGGATAAAAATTCATAAATACCCAATTAGTCATACTTACCATGATTCTACGAACACTACAAAACAACTAAAAATAGTAGTAGTGGTAGTAGTAGTAATACTAGTATGGATGTTAGAAATTTTAGAAATTTCAAGTTTAGTGACTCGACTAGGGTTTAGGGTTTCTAGGGTTTCAATTTTTATTTTTTTTAAAAATATTTCTAAACGATCCAACCGTACGGATGTTAAGATCTATCATTTTCAATGTTATTGCCAAAATTTCAAAGAAAAAATAAATTTATTTGCTTTTATAATTTAACAGTTAACTCGTACTTTGACTAGTAGTTAGTCCCTAAACAAGGTTTCGTCCCTGATTCGTGTTTCGATTTTTTTCAAAATATTTATCGATGATCCAACCGTACGGATGTTAAGATCCATCCTTTTAAATGTTATTGCCAAGATTTTAGAAAAAAATAAATTTAATTGATTTCGTAATTTAACGGTCAACTAATAATTTGACCGGTACCCCTAACTATTATAAATTTGAAGAATTAGTTATTAATTTATAATTTCAAAAATAAAAAAATATAAGTTATATATATATAAATTTATATAAAATGATGTATAATATATAATTTATAATGTATAAAAATATATGGTATATATATAGCATCAATCTAGCATACCCTCATACTTCTCATTTGATGCTCTCAAAACCAGCTTTAAGTTTTCTACTTGGGTTTCTACTTTCAATTTATACATTTTGAATCCAACTGGTTAACAGACCACTTTTACGCATATATGTTCTGTTTTCTTGCAAGAGAAATTGTGTGAAGTGATAACATTTTTGTTTCGAAGTATTCACTTTTCGAATCTGCTTTGCAGGGTCTGATGAAGCAACAGAAGTGGGCAAAAAGCTCAGGCAGGAATTCCTCTGCTGTTTGTTTGTATGGTGGCACTTGTCTGGCTTGGTTACCTTATGCACAAGCAGTAGATAACAGTTTTGGTTAAATGCTGCGAGGACTCTTTATGAAATATTATATTACTGTAAACATTGTTAAGTACTTAATTTGTAAGTTGATACTTTGTATTGATCATGGTCATGGAACAACTTAAGACTGTATCTTTATTTGCTACTGAAGTCTGAAATGTGAAATGCAGGTGATAAAAAAAAAAGTGAAATGCAGACTTTAAAATTCGGGTTTTTATTTTCGGGTTTCGGGTTTTTATTTTCGGGTTTCGGGTTTTTATTTCGGGTTTCGGGTATACCCGAAATCCACCCGAAATCCATTGGATCGGGTTCGGGTTTCAGTTTTCGGGTTTTTTTCGGGTTCGGGTCGGGTTCGAATTTTATCCAAAAAATCGGGTTTGGATTTGGATTTTGCAAAACCCGACCCGATCCGACCCGATTGCCATCCCTACGCCACTTGAAACACCATGTGTGGAAGACACGATCGTGACGTAGGAGTTTCGTCCATAGCCATGCAACACATATAGGCGTATCAAAGGTTACGCCTCAGGCAAAGGCAGAGCTACATGACGCGTATCCCGTGGGCATTTTGAGCGATATTTTGAAAAACGAATGTTTTGGGCAGTGGGTATTTTGGGCAATGTTTCTCTAAATACTTCATGTATTTGAAAAGTTATCAAAAATATTATTTTTTAATTTTTTTTTACAATTTTCTAAAATATTAGCGAAAATATGGGTTGTAATCAAAATCAATCTAATGTAACTTATTTTTACATTTTTTCTTAAAAATATTGAAGTTGTTTTTGATTGCTTTTTGTTGCGCAGCAGCCGCAACCAACAATTTTTAGTTGAAAATCATATTTTCACAAATTATCTTAAAAAAAAACGTATTTTTACAATTATTTTAGAAAAATCGTTTTTTGCAAAAATGATAACGGATTTTCGCAAAAAAAAAAAATCTATCGTGGATATTTTTGAAAAATCCTTTTCTTATTTCCACATATAAAGTTAGTAACACATTGCTTCTCTGTCAGATTTGATTTTATAAAATATCTAAATTTTTGTATAAAGTGATTTTTTCACAAAACATGAAAAAAAAAACACCATTACGAAAAAAACAAGAAATCTATATTTCGACGAGACTTGCATTGACTTTCCAAATACAAATCCATAGTATAAACTATGAAGTCATAGAATAGAGATCAAACACTTCAGATACCAAGGATTAGAACATAGACCCATTGGCACCATTTATTTTAAACTTGACAAGTATTCTATTCGGATATATGGAAGAGTACAATGGAAGGATATTTTTTGAATTTTTGTCTTTTTATATTAGTTTGTGACGTAGCAAATATTTCTATGAATTTGAAGATCATGTTTATGTTCATATCTAATATATTAATTATGAGAATACAATGAAAGGCAATTTTTTTGAATTTTTGTCCTTTTATATTAATTTATGATATAGCAAATATCTTTATAAGCTTGAAGATCATATCTAGAGAGTAGAGAACCTCAGATATATTTGTGGTAAGTTTCTTAAGATAGTATAATTTTATATATAAATATGGATGGACATTTTTGTAAATTCAATATATGTTTAAAATTTTATTAATTGGCCATGCGGGTCCAATAAATTTTAAAGGGAATTTCAGGAAAGTTCCCTGAAATTAATCTCAGGACTTTTTTTCTCTCATATTTATATTGATATCTAACATATTAATTATGAAAGAAAATTAATTAAGTATATATATGTTTTATAGAATTTTAAGTGTTGCAGATACATTGAATAAGAAAGTTACATCCGTGTATGTAATACTAAGAGTGATCGATTCAGTGTGTTAATATCATTATCACGAGTTGTTTTAAAATATGATGAAATTCTAATCTTACTTGATGTTAAAATTTCATTTGACATGGGTTTAACTATTTTCATAGTACTTATGCTTTGAAATTTATTACATAAGTCATTAAATCAGTTTCTTATTTTTTTTATTATTGTGCTTAGTGTTTATAATTTCTTTATTGGGAAGGGAAAAAAATTTAAAGAAGTCTTCAATATTTTTGAAAAAAATTCAAAGATTTAAGAGGGAAAAATTACACTATAACCGAGTACGAATAGACTTTGGGGCCGTTTGGCTTACCTTAAAATGAGTAGCTTAGGGCTTATAAGCATAAGTGTCATATAAGTGATAAGTCAAAAATTATAAATCAGTAGAGTGTTTGGTAAATCAGAACTTATAAATCAGTAGAGTGTTTGGTAAATCAGAATTTATAAGTTAACTTTTTTTATTATTTTCAAAATATTTGTTTTTTAATATATATCAATGGATGTCAATGGATAGATATCGATGAGTAGAGAAATTTGATATATGCATATCAATTTTTTAATGAACGGATCAAAAGATATATGATTTTGAAGATTTGGAGGATATTATATATTGCGTGTATCGATAAATAAGAATAAATTGAAATTGAAGGTTAGGATTTCTTAACATTAACTTATCAACATATAAATTATAAATTGAGTTAAAACTTAAATAGACAAACAATCCCCATAAGTTCTTATGGATTACCATAAGCTAGCCTATTTAAGACAAACCAAACATGCACTTTGTATTCTGGCGCAGGTAACTTCCTTAATTTATAACATTTTATTATAAATTGCACGAGGTAAGTTTGTAATTTAACATGAGTTTTTAATATGAGTTATATGTACCTTAGGGTGCTACATGAGGTTATGGGCTTGGGATATTTGAAAGTTAGAGATTTGAGAAAATATTAGAGCCTTTTTTATTAGATGTTTGTTATGTGTGTAGTTAATATACAAAAAGCTAACTCAAACAGCTAATTACCAAATAATTTGATGTAAAATAGCTAACTCAATCCGCTAGTCAAAACAGCTAACTCAATCCGCTAGTCAAAACAGCTAATTCAATTCGCTAACCACTAACAGCTAAGAGCAAGTCCAGTAGCTTTCTTATTTCAATTCTTAAATCAAAAAGTAGGGAACTTAACCAAAAACCTTGCTCCAACAGCTTTCTAGTGATTACCTAAATCACTAGCCAACACTAGCCATTCCATACTTTCAAAGAATGTCTAGTCATTCCTAACTTTCTTTTTATCAATACAAAATTTTTTCCCTCCTTTTTACGCTTCTTTTCCTCTCTTGATTGAAATTCAAATAAGTAGTTATATTAAAATTTATTATTATAATAATTGTAAAGAATGAATTTAAGGATGATTGTTGGAGTTGATATACAAAACAAAATAAGATTCCTAAATTACTAAAAAACCATTATTTTATTATATTTTTATGAATCATTTAAGGAGCTGTTAGACTTGCTCTAACAGCTATTTGCCAAACAGGGCCTATAAGTATTTCTAATATGAATGTATGAGGGTAAATTTGTAAATTCAGGATGAGTTATTGGTATTTACAAAAATGCATTAAATTTATATGGAAAATAAATATAATATCAAGAAAGTTACCTAGATCATCATCATGCCCATTTTTCTCTCTTAACTTGATTAATATTTGTCGGATCCAAATAAAAGTTTGACTTTAGTCTCAAATAAAAGCATGGTCCAGTGGCTCGATTACATTTCTGGTACATTACTGAATTCATGTTTCATTTATGGTACATTTTGTTCAGATTTTTCATTTTTGATATAGCTGAGAATCTTTAATAGAAAACGCCACTAGAAGTGGCGTTTTCTGTTGAATTTCATTTCAACAGAAAACGCCACTTGTACTGGCGGTTTCTATTAAATTTGTTTCTTTTCACTTTTCCCAGCACTTAGCATAATTTGTGACTACAAAATGTAGTTTGTAGTAGTCATTTTACATGGCTTACAGAATGTATTTGTAAATGAATTTTTTTGATTTTTTTTGCTTTGTATTGAAGAATTGACATTTTACTTTGGTGTAATATGAAAATCTCCAAAAATTAGTATGTCTAACTAGTTTTTTTTTTGGGCGAACATGGTAACTCAACAACAATTTGTTGAAAATTCTTTCGAGTAGGCACGTTTAGGGGAATAAAGAAAATACTTGTACATGTTTTTTTTACGTTGTTTTTGTTCCATATTCAAGTATTCACGTTGTACTTCGGTATAATATGAAAATCTCCAAAAATGATTGTGTCTAATTATCTTATTTTTTGGGCCGAACATGGCAACTCAACATCAAATTGTTAAAAAATCCTTCGAGTAGGAATGTTTAGGGGAATAAAAATTATATTGCAACATGTTTCTATTTCGTTTTTTTTGTTCCGTATTCAAGTATTGACGTTGTTCTTCTGCGTAAGCCAAAATTTAGGCAAAATTAATTTGTTTAGATATGTTAAATGTTTGCCCGAATATGGCAACTTCACATGAAATTGTTAACAATACCTTCGTGCAGTTACGTTGAGGGCCATAAAAAACATATTAGAAAACATTCCATTACTTTAAAATAAACATACAACATCACACAAGTACTTCAATTTGAAAACAGAAAATTGAAGCATCACACAATTACATTAAATTGAAAACAGAAAATTAGAAAATAAGCATACATTGACACGAGAACCACAATACAACTTCTTAAAATTCACTGAGATCAACAGCATAATTCTCGTCCTCAGCTTCCTCAATTTTCCTTGCAATTTGACGTTCCTTTGCAGCTTCAGCTTCTAGTGCAATTTCACGTTCCTTTGCAGCTCGAGCTTCCATTTCCATTTTAAATTTAACTTGTTGTGCAGCAAATTCAAAATGTTTTGCAAGTTTAGCATCCTCAGCCTGCAAATCGAATGACCTCTTGGTTTTTTTTGGTTTGTTTGGTTTTGGTTTTACTAGTTTGTGATTTTTTGCCCTTATCCATGTTATGCTATTGCCTTGAAGAAAGAAAATTTGAGAAAAAACTAGTAACTTGTGATTCTGAATAAGCACCAACATTGGGTTTTATAGCCAACTTTGGATTATTATTTTACCTTTTTGTTGATGAAAAAATACCTCAATAATTTAAACAAGCGTTATTTTGAAAGTGACTAGAGCACTTTGCGTACAAGAAGTAGAAGATGTGACTACACAAATTTATTAGCCTGCAGGAAAATAATATGAAATTTCTGAAATCAACTTTACTTTTTCAGTATTCAGCTTTAACTTACCATGCCTGCAATCAACTTTACTTTTTAAAAAATCGGCTTTATTTTACTATGCATGAAATCAACTTTATTTTTCAGAAATCAACTATATTTGACTAAAGTCTAAGCCTGCAGTCCTTTCTCAGAGTGCTTTTTTTCAATAATGCAGGGTAAATTTAAGTGTTTGTTGCTGTACATTCACATGAGTTTCTTTGATGAGAAATATGACTCCTCCAATTTATTTTTTGTGCAGTTCATTTAAATGTATTCTGACAGTACTGTTGAGTCACGGGCCAGTTGAAGACCAATCAATAATTTATCCCTTGATTCTCAGCTATAAAACAAGCTTGTGCTGAGGCTTGTTCACCCAACCACTGAAATCTAATTTAGCATTTCACACACAATCCAACATGTCAAACATTCCCGATTTGAATCTCTGCTTTTGTGATAAGTTGTGCGTTGAACGCACATGGTCCTATGGAAGAAATGCGGGAAGGAGGTATCTCAATTGTCCAAATGGAGGCAACGGATGTGGGTACATTCGTTGGCTTCATGAACCATTAGAGGAGCGTGCTGCGCGTGATTTCGAGATATTGGAAATGCAACGATTCAGAGAACTAACTCGCCATCAGTTTGAATCAACTGATGAAAATGAGAATGACGGCGAGGACTCCGTGGAGGAGGATGGGATTGAGCAAAAGGATGGGATTGAGCCTGATAATCCCTTCGCTGGTCTCGATGAATCAACTGATGAGAATAAGAATGAGTACGAGGACTCGGTGCAGGAGGATGAGGAAGATGATGATGATGATGAAGATTAATTTCTTCGTCTATGATAAAATGTGGTTTTTTTTAAGTTTTCCCTAAAGAATGTCCTCTACGGATATTCATTTGTATTTTTTGTTTTCATGTTGTGTGATGTTATGGAATGTGATGTTTTAATTATTTACGTACTTTTCTTGCACACTATAACACCATCATAATAGAAAAAAACACACTACAAGAACATGAAAAGCAAAATGCACACTACAAATACATAATAGAGAAATTAAAAGCTTAAATAATTGACCAGTACTTAATTAAATTTCTTCGTCGGACATGTAATCATCGGATATGTAACATGGATTTTGTTGAAGATGTTGTTCCTCAACGGTTGTTAGCTCTCTCCCACTTGCACGAACGGAGTCTTTGGCAAGTTGATAGATGTAGTGACGAGTTCTACGTAACAACATTCGATTGTTCTCAATCCGTATCTGTTTCACAGCTCGAATGACTTTACGCTTATAATCATTCCAACCCGATGATTCACCAGTACGCGGAAACATGTCGAGCGAATGACGAATAGGGACCCTCGCACCCATAGCAATTAGGTCATTTCGTAAACGTTCCGATTCTTCACGGCGATATGCCCATTCTCGACGAACGCCTGCAAAATATTCCACTGGATCGCTTCGTCGTAGACGCCGGTAGTCATCATTTCTTTCTCCGAGCAACCAATTGTGATTTGTAGAGGATGACATATTTATGTTGTAGTTGGTAAATTAATTTGCACTTAACCTATATGGAACGTCATATATATATATATATATTTATATTTATATATATTCATATACAACCCACTTGCAAGTGGGGTTGTCAGGGTGGGGTTCTCATGTTTTATTGATCCTGCTTGAACTGAAAAGAGAACTCAGCTTTGCAGGATAAAGTATTGAAATGACCATTCAACTTTTTCATTTTTTTAGCTGTGTTTGGGTGCTGAACTTTATTTCAGTGTTGAAGTGACAAAACAACTTTTTCGGAAATGCTAGCTGTGTATTATTTTTTAACAATTTTTACACTTCAAAAAATCATACCAATTTGGCTATAAATTGGAAGGTTTTTATGTGATGTCTTCGTATCTAAAAAGTTAGTCATGTCTAATTCAAGAAACTCTTCATCTTCGGTTAGAAACCCTTACAGACATAGTTCAAGCACTTTCAATTACCTAGGTGAACATGGAAGTGTAAGGTGTAACTGCAATCTACCAGCTCCTTGTCAAGAAGCATGGAAAGAAGGTACTCTTGACCCAGGAAGGAGGTTCTTCGGGTGCAGCCAGTACAAGGTATGTACAACATAACTTTATGTAAATTTTGTTGTTGCGAAAATATATTGAGTTTTGTTTAATATGTTGTTAGGATCCTACAAGAAGATGTAACTTCTTCAAGTGGGCTGATCCATCGTACACTGAAAGAGCAAGAGAAGTGATAAAAGATTTGAAGCTAAGACTGAATAGAAAGGATGATGACTTGCACAATGCTTGGAAGGTGGACGAAGAAATTTGTTTGCTTCAAAATCAGGTTGAAGAAACAAATAATTTGTTGAAGAAGTTGGAGAAGGAAAACATGACATTGAAGAAGCTTTTGGTCTGTGCTGTTGTAGTAATCATGATTATTTCGTTATGGAAGTAGTGTAATTTAATAAGTAATATATTAGTAATTGTTAAGCAGGTTGAACTACGTTGATGTAATTTTCTTTTAGTAATGGAACTAAGTCGTTTTAAGACCAATGTTAAAGCATTTGAATTAAACCCAAAAACTTAAAGCATTAAAGACAATTGTTTGAACAACACATTTAACCAAATAAAGACAAATGTTTAAGCAACTAAAGTTAAGCATTACAGACAATTGTTTAAGCAAATAAACTACAAAACATTCGATTACATCAAAGCAAACATAAAGTCGATTACAAGTAGTTGAAGAGTCACTTCCTCGGCTCCCACAACACATGGCTACCTGTATGACACCTTCTCCCCTTGCATTTCACATTTCTTGGTGGTTGTTGCCTAAGATGGGGCTCCTCATTAGCCTCTTCCTCGCTACTGGATGAAGGCTGTACAGGTGCAAACTCTCTAAACCCATGAGCCTGGGGCGTCTGTAGGTGTGACTGCGAATGACCTCCAAAAGTCATCTGAGAACTACCTCCAAAAGTCATATGTGACTAGTCAAGTGTGGCAAGTGTTTGGAAAATTGATACCAAATCCGGCCTACAAGAAGGTGAAGAAAAAGAGTGGCACAAGGGGACAGTCTGTAAGAATTCGAACTGAAATGGACCAGTCAAGATCGGGGATAAAGTGTAGTCGGTGTAAGCAAGAAGGACATACAAAACGGAGCAGACTTTGTCCACAGCGTCCCCCGGAGCCTTCTACTTGATGATATCAAGTCTTTAGATGTCTAATGTCATTTTACTTCATGCTGCTAGTTTGTTTATCCTAATTTGATTTGGTGTGATTTTATTTCTTCCATGTACTTTGCCTCGTAATAGTTGTATTTGTGTGCTTTATATCAATTTCATTTCAATTATGAAAACATGGCAGTTTTCTTTTATGTAGAGGCATATATGATTTTGTGTTTGAAACATAACAAATGCCAACAATTATGAAATCATAGCAATTGCATAAATTAACACACTTCCAAAAATAAAATTACAATAGTCTACTCCTTGTCGGACATGTCGCAGTCCGATTGATTTTCAGGACTTATGCTCCATTGATGATATTGTCTAGCTTGTAGGATGTCTCCGTCCTCTGCACAAATCCTCGCATCTTCTGCTAGGCTGTATCGTCGTGCGCGCAAACGCATTCGATTCTCCTCCTCACGTGCACGAAATAACGCGGCTTCCAGTTGTCGAGGAGTGTTACGTGGCATGGATTTAGCGCGCTGTTTTACTACTCGTAGCCCATTTGTTCGACATTGTTCGACACAAATGTCAAGAGTTCGTGCACGTCATTCCCACTCCCTCTGCATTGTTGCTACTGAAAGAGTTGAGTAACGATGATTAGGGTTCAAGGAGTAAGCAAATTCATCTTCACACACCCAACTCCTACCCATAGCTCGAAAAATATCACCAGGAGTATAAGTCATTTTGTGTCGATGATAATTATTTTGGTTACATATTTATAGTCAAACGGACTGTTTTTTCCCACTTCGATTATTATCCACCACTTCCATTATTTTAGCTACCACCGACAAATCACAGGAACAAATAATTTAAATTTGTAGGAATTGCACCCACATCTTCTACTCACATAGTGAAGAATCTCGTGCATGTACAGTAATCTGCAACAAATACTGAAAAGTTCTGTAACGATAACAAATGCCTTGTCACATCTTCTTATTTCAAGTGGGATACGATTTTACCATTGCTGTTTTAAGCTTCCCGTGAGTGCACAGGAAAAAAACAACAAGAATCTTGCCAGTCCTTAAAAAGCGCTGTAAAAAGATGAATAAAATTTCTTGTCGAATTGAAAACAAGGATGCTAGTCTGTAAAAAGATGTGAGGTCCCGTCAACAGTAACATAATTACAACAATCTCGTGAACGCACATGAAAAACAACACACGAATCTTTGCAGTATTGCCAAAGCACTATAATAAGTTGTACAATACTCTGAAACAAAGCTGAAAATTTATGTGAAATTCAAAAATTGCCCAGAGTCTGTATAAAGTGGTGTAGTCCCGTCAACAGTAACATATATTTAATTATTTACAGCTGTTGATGTGTATTATTGACGAAGACATCTACAAATTTCTCTATAAATAGGTTCTTCTTTGTTATTCATAATCACAACTTATTGCTTTCTTCTCACATAAATTTTGATCCAATTATTTTTTTTCAAGGCACTTGCATCAAATGGATAGGAGGAAGGGGAAGGGGAAAGTGTCAGAAACAAGTTTCTATGACGATATGGATAAGAAGAAAGAAGACGAGGCACAGAAGAGGAGGGCTGCGTGGCTCAAGCATTGTGAAGAGACCACTTCATCAGAAAGATGACAAATTTTAAGAGCAGGGAGGAGAGAAAGGGAAAAGACTGGGTCAAAACTAAGGAGGAGAACTATGACTTCTACTTGTACAATGATGAAATTGCGAATGAGTTCTGTGATGGTGCAGCAAAGCTAAATGAAGATTTTAAAGATGGGAAGATCTCGGGAGAGGAATGGAACCATTTGATGCGTGGCCTGCGTGCTCAAACTCACCAAAAACGGGATGACATGTTTGCAGCTGAGGAGGCGGAAATGACAAAGTATGTTGAAGAATATGAAGCAAGGGAACGTAAATTTCCTCCAGAAAATTGAGGAATGTAGCAAAGATAATTAGGCAGTTGGCCTAATTCAAATTTAATAACTTGTTGTTGATTTTATCTATGCTTTTAAATTTCTATGTTTGCATTTTAATTTTAGTGTGCTTCATCTCTTGTACTTTGTTTGCTTCATTTGAATAAAAATTTTCTGTCAAAATTTGGAAATTTTTGTCATTTTCGGGCCATAAAAAAACATAGTTACACATATGATATATTAATTTTTTTGGACTTACACCAAAGTATAACATCAATACTTCAATACAGAACAAAAAAAACGCAAGAAAAACATGTACAAATATGTTTTTTTTGCCCTAAACATGACTTGACGAAGGAATTGTTAAGAAACGTATGTGGAGTTAACATATTCGGATCAAAAAATAACATAGCTAGACATAATAATTTTTGGAGATTTTCGTATTGTATCAAAGTAGGAAGTAAATTCTTTAATATATATTAGAGAAAACAAAAAAAATTTATTTACAAGTACATCTTCAAAGTCATGTAAAATGAATACTAGAAAACTATATTTTCTAGCAAAAAAAATGCTAACTGCCGGAAGAAAAAAAAAATGGGGGCAAAGGAAATCGCCACTTCAAGTGGTGATTTCCATTACTTTTTCTCAGCTATACCAGAAATGAAAAACTTGAACGAAATGTACCATAAAAGAAAGTTGAACTCACTGATATACCAGAAATGCAAGCGAGCCTGGTTCAGTTTGAATGCAACTTTTCTGAAAAACTAGATTATAGCCACGGTAGTTTAAATTTAAATTTCATAATAATTATGATATATAATAATAACGATTAAATAAAGAAAATAACTTTATATTTAAGATTAAATAAAGTAATATTGAAATAAATAATATTAATAAAATATTATTTTTCTATATTATAACAAATGCAATTAAAGATAAAATTATTTAAATTTTCTATATCTATTATGTGATAGGAAAATGTATTAATAAGGTTACCAAAATTAAAAGATTTATTCAAATTTTCATTAACAATCTTACCATAAATATTAAGAGAATATATTAATAGTATTTAAATTTGTATAAGAATAGTAATCCCAAAAAGGAAAGTGTAAAGAAATAGATAGAACAGAGGGAATATTAAGGATAGTAATACTAATTTTCCAACTTAGCATAAAGAAAAAATAGTAATATTTCCAACGCGTATGGCACCCTTGTATATTACCAAATATCACGTGCAAACTTGCCACAAATTCAAAGACTCTAATAAAGGACAGCTACTAGTTCTATGTTAATGTCTTCTTTCTCCCTTCTTTCCTTCCTTCCACCCTCTCTCTCTCCCACCCCTATATAATCTCTCCCACATCTCTCTCCTCAAACCTCAACGCTCATTATACCCACAAAACCTATATATATAAGTCTCCCCCCGGCTTATGTCTCAAAGACCTGCCGTCCCCCACTCTTCCTCTATCTCCTTTAGCCTCCATTCTCATCTCTTAATCTCCAGTGAAATGAACCCTACCTCCCATTGGTAAAAAAAAACATTATACCTCTCTTTCTTTGAATTCTTGAAAACATTCAAATATTTTTTATTCTTACCCACACACATTATTTACACCTTTTGCTTGAATCTCGAAAAGTTCAATCTTTTTATAGTTACACACAAATTTAAGACATGGGTGTTAAAGGATTTGTTGAAGGAGGCATAGCATCAATCATCGCAGGATGTTCAACCCACCCACTTGATTTAATCAAGGTCCGAATGCAACTCCAAGGTGAATCATCCGGCTCTGTTCAGCCGCTCCGACCCGCTTTGGCTTTTCAGACAACCACCACGCGCATTAATCTTCCTCCCCCGCGCGTGGGACCAATCGCCGTCGGTGTCAAGATTATTCAACAAGATGGGGTCAAAGCACTTTTCTCCGGCGTCTCGGCGACCATGCTCCGGCAGACACTTTACTCGACGACCCGAATGGGTTTGTATGACGTCATGAAGCAAAAATGGACAGACCCGGAAACCGGGAACATGCCGTTGATGACGAAGATCGGCGCCGGATTAATCGCCGGCGGCGTCGGAGCTGCCGTCGGGAACCCCGCTGACGTGGCGATGGTTAGGATGCAAGCTGACGGGAGGCTACCCGCGGCGCAAAGACGTAACTATAAGAGCGTTGTTGACGCGATTTCGCAAATGCGAAAATCGGAGGGAATTACTTCCCTGTGGCGCGGTTCGTCTCTTACCGTGAACCGCGCTATGCTGGTGACCGCGTCACAATTAGCCTCATACGATCAAATAAAAGAATCGATCCTCGATAACAATTTAATGAAAGACGGGCTGGGGACGCACGTAACCGCGAGTTTTGCTGCAGGGTTCGTAGCCTCGGTGGTGACAAATCCGGTGGATGTGATAAAGACCAGGGTAATGAATATGAAAGTGGAGGCAGGGCATGCACCACCTTATAGTGGAGCAATTGATTGTGCGATGAAGACGGTTCGATCAGAAGGTGTGATGGCTTTGTACAAGGGATTTATTCCTACAATATCAAGGCAGGGTCCGTTCACTGTGGTGCTGTTTGTGACATTGGAACAAGTCAGGAAGTTGCTTAAAGATTTTTGATTGGAGAATTTTTAAATATTTATGGCTACCTATCTATGATGATGGCGATTATGTAGGTGATACTAAAATATTGTACTAGTTTGGTATTTTTATTGGTGTGATTTTTTGTTGCGAGTCAAAAAAGTGGGAGAAGGATAGTGCCAATGTGCGATTGACTATTATTATTCTATTAATTAATATTAATAATATTTTATATTTATAAGGAATTAAAATTTGAAGTTTTTTGATACACATATTTGGCAGTATGTAACTTAACGTATGCTCAAGGGAAGTTCGTGTGTTAAGCACTTTTGATGCTGTGGTATGATTGCATGAATTATAACCTTGTGTGTTTTTCAGTCATGGAGTCATGGAGTATTAAAGAAAAAATCATGGTAGTGGAGGAGGTAAAATTATATGAAAAATTGCAAGTAATTATACGAAGAATGACCTTGTACATGTTAAGTAGTTTAATTTGGGATTAAAAGCAGCATTTGCTAACTAGTTTAATTTCAAAAATTCTTTTTACCTAACAGACAAGTTTACAACACATCTACGCTAACAGACTCACCTTGTACATGTTTTTGGTGCATGGTCCCCTAGTGCAGTGAGTTCAAAGGCTCAAAACTATTTCCACAAGTATACCAATCACAGATATGTTGCTGCAGAAATAAAAATTACTTCAATGATATTTTGGGTGAACTTATTTTTTAGAAAAATATGATTTATTTTATGAAATAAGCTAAGATTTCTAATATTTTTCTAAAAAAAACATTTTTTTACAACTTATGAAATTCCAGACATATATCAAATATGTATATAAAAAAATTATCAAAATTTGAAATTTACCCGAAAATAAGTTCGTAATAACTTATTCCGAGTCCAACCAAACAGCACCTTAGTTGATTCTATTTCATCCTGCACCAATAAACCCCACAGGCCACTCCAAATTGTAGAGGTATAATACGATTGGCACAGATTCTTGAGAATGGAACTTCTTGGCTATGCTTTCATACCATCTATCCACCGTGTTCGTATTATTCCAAAGCTCACAAATTTACTTTTTCTTTTCCAGCCTGTGGGCAGCAGATATATAACACAAGTTACACAACAATGCAGTTTGCATTCTCAACAAACCATGTCAGTAAATGTAGAACGAATGAACGATAGAAATTAATTTTGAAAAGAATATTTATTTCAACTTTGTACATCAAAATTCTTTTTCTAGAACGTGAGCATGATAGAATGGTCCGGATATATGCTTTCTTTCATCCTAATTTCTGATTCCGATTACTGCTCATTTCAAAAAATAATTTAAATTGTATTCCCTCTATCCCAGTAGTGGGGGTAATAGTGATTTTATTATTAAAATAAATAGTAATATAATTTAAGTAGTAGGTGTAATAGTGTAGTAGTGGGTGTAATAGTGATTTTATTGTTAAAATAAGTAAAGTAGTGTGTGTAATAGTATAAATTATTAAAAAAGTAGAGTGAAGTAGTGGATGTAATAATGTATTTTATTGTTAAAAGTTACTATTTTTGATAATGTAAAAAAATTGATGTGACGTCCCAAAATAGTAAAACCTGTTGGGACGGAGTGAGTATTTTTTTACGAAAAATTGGACATAAAATGTTTACAAATACTATAATGGAGGACAAGTGCCGTTGTCAACCCTGGCCCTTAAGTACTCCCTTTGTCTCACAATGATCTTCTCCTTTACAATGTCGGTCCTGTTCATAACATGAAACAAATTACTAATTTATGCATAATCTATAAGACCAAATATAGTCATGAGTGATCTTGTTGGATTCGTATTTATGAGTGCTTTAATACAGTGAAGTTTTTATATTTAATACTAATACGAAATTAAATATATTAACGATCAAAAGTATGCATTGGCAAACGTGTTTTTTAAAATGGGAAGAGTTTTTTGAGACGGAGGGAGTAGAAGTTTTGACGACTACTAGAACGGTGAAAATACAGGATTTCTGTTAGTCGATTGCAATAAATAAATAGTATTTAAATGGGTTAATTATCTGATTGGTCACTGAAGTCAGCCTGGATTATCATGTTGGTCACTGAACTCAAAACGGTCTCAATCAGGTCACTTACTCGACATAAATGTACGGTCCGTTAAATAGTCTTCATTTTTTTGACGGAAACAAATTTCAGATTGACATAAATGCTTATAACTGCAGATTCACTTAACATTTAAAAAATTCGAGATCATATTTGTATTACCCAGATTATTCTCTTCAAAATAGATACAATATTGATAAGTTTTATTTCAGTTTTTGAAGAAGAACAATTCTACTTTTTGAATTTTCTTTTTCGAATCATATAAATCTAGAGCTCATAATGAAAATCTAAACCAGTTTTATGAGATCCATAGCATCTAGATTAACACACTTTAATTTCACAAAATTTGGTGGAGATATTTCGGACAAAATTTTGCGGACTGTAATTTTCGTCAAAAAAATGATCAACTTGATAATCCAGGCCGACTTCGGTGACCTGATTGAAACCGTTTTGAGTTCAGTGACCAACTTGATAATCCAGGCTGACTTCACTGACCAATCAGATAATTAACCCGTATTTAAATAGATTCAGATGAATCTGTTTTTTGAGTAGAAGAAAAAATAACGGAGGACCCTAGTTAGGTGGAGAGTGTGTGGTGGGCCATGTCCGAGTGATGCCAATGCCGCGTGGTTACTTATTTTTGATTTGTTTTTTATCTTCCATGTATTATTTTCATCTTACCATGTGTACACAGTACACATACAGATCTAGTAAACTTATCGGATACATACAGTGTTACAGATTTAGAAAATCAGAACTATTGAGGTACCGATTTACGATTTATCGAGTGATTTGGTTGAAAAATTGGCGATTTATCGGCGATTTTTGCAAAATCGGCTGAATTAATTCCAAAATTTTGACCGATTTTTGGTCGGTTTATCGGCAATTTTTCAGAAATCGGCCGATCTCTATAACAATGGATACATATGGCCAGATATTCTCATTTCCTTCTAAATTGAAAAAAAAAAAAACTACAATACGATGGCAGTAAAAACAAAAAAAAAGAATTACTCAAATATTATTCCATGCTTCGTTTGAAATAGTACGCTTAGAATAGTTTGAAATAGTACGCTTGGAATAGTTTAAGTTATTTATTAATGTGGTCCGACCTAGACTGAGCCCAAACTCGATTACGGGTTTAATATTAACTTCATTAGTGAAAATAAGAAAAGAAGACTTGAATCCTACCTTAATAACCAACTTTAAATTCATAAATAGTGCAGTTTCATTAATCAATCATTCACTAACATTTTACATATCTTACATGGAGTCAATTACTCCAGCAGATAGTTTATTACAAGTTCAATAGGAGCTACCTACTCCATAAGAAATATTTTAATCACTCAATCTCAGTGAGTGAACTCCAAGTACAATGCTAATATGCTATACAAAATTTTGGGTTGATGACATCTTTGTATTATTTCTCTAACAATATCAGGCGAGCATCAGCAAACCTGAAGAATTTTGTTTTCTACTACCATATGCTAGATTAATGATTCTTGTATCCTATAAATTCGTGATTATACAAAGTCCGGTTGGCCTGTTGATGTCAAGCAACGATGCCACATACGACTGTTGGGGTCCAGCACCTTGGGGTAAGAAATCACTTCAGGAATGGGGAGATAAACATAGTGAGTATTGCATATGCCCACTGTGATGCCGCTATATCCAGCAAAAGCACCATGAACCTGCCAAGGCCAGAATATATACATAGTTATATTAATCCACCTAGGAATAAATGAAACTAGAATAGGATACTAAGCATGCACATTATGACAAAGACTAAGCATGAAAGCCATCTTTTTTTTTTTTCCCCATGATCTAGTAAACTACCAAATGTAAAATTTCAAATGTCCGAAAAAAGGGAAGCGTTTTGTGCCTGGAAGACTGATAGAAAAAATAATAACTTGAATGTATCCATCAACATCTTAGTAACTATTAGCATATGTTGACATAGTCTACTGGAAAATACGAACCTCTTCTGAGAATTTTAACTAGGTGCAGATTAGAGGCAATCAGTTGGTCAATCATAACTAACTAGACCTATTTCCCTCTTCATGTCACAAGAATTGAAAAATAAAAATAAAATTCCTTCTTAGACAGCAAATCATAAAACAAATGTATACAGCTAATAACAACTTAGTTTTTATATTGACTGCTTAACAAGAGGCTCATTGTGCTGTTGAGGCTTGACAATTACCAATCTGCCCAACAAATTCACAGAGAAGCATGTATTAAATGCCACCAAGAAGAAAAAACATGCACCCCTTCCTTATAGGTGAGTGGCTCATAAATAAATAAAGTTGCATGATCCACTCGGTACAGATATCAGCTCAGTTCATGCCAAATATACACCTCAACAGGTTCATGGTATGGCTTTAGAAGTTTGGTGACCAGACTACAACTGATACTCTCGCCTGTGCTTCTGAAGCACTAGAATTCAGCTCAATAGCTCATGTTTCTTTATTTTTTAATTAAAAAAAAGTCTATGAAATAACATATACATGACAAATGTGAAATGTTTCTTGACAATCACTTTTATTTATGATCATTTAACATTTAAGACACTGCCAAGAATTTCAAGAATTTAGGAAAGCTATAGTGATTGCGGAAGCAGATTTAACAAATTCCACTCCTTTTCTTCTTTCCAAAAGATTTTTCTCTTGGCTAAGCATATTGTGTCTATTAACCAACCCACGTCACCGAGCTACTAAAATCTACATGTAATTTTTAGTCTCATGGTAGTAGCCTCCCATAATCTTGGATAATTAGAACGCGAGGGCCATCAGTTGTGGAAGTTGGTGGGAAAATGTGCAGAAACAGTGGAGATTGCAATAAAAAAACTTAAGTCTACCAGAAAGTAGGGATGCAGGGTAATCCTGGAATATCATGGTCTCTTTAAATTGTCATCTGATTGGAGCAAACAATAAGAGTAATGTTTCCTTTTTTGGATGCAGTCTTAGGAATATAGGTGATAAATTAAAAATTATAAACATCTACCGCTATTTAGATTTCATTGACTGGTTGGTTAACTCTGGACACAACTGATATAAGTTTACAACTACAGATTGTAGATGGTTGAGAGCAAGAGAGACATACAGCATTTTGACCCAGTACAGTGCACAAGATTCCATCTGAAGCATTTGCACGGCATGCACGGATCATATATGTAGGATCAATGTATTTTACATCAGCTGGATTTCCGAGATCCTTGAAAAACTTCTTCGTCTAAAAGAAAGCATGCACACAGAAGTAAAACAAAAAGGTCCACCATACTTAGCAAAAAAAAAAAAAAGGTCCACCATAAGCATAAAACAAAACAATTTTGGAGTAAGATTCATTAATGCCATCCATAAATTGACAGGTTAGTAACTTTATAAGGCAAGTCAAAAAGGAAGGTTAATCAAAAGGGCCTTCAACCACTATCATTTCGAATAAAAAAAAACTACCAAACAAAGTCTCTAATAGAACTTATCTCTCCGAGTTGGATCCTTCCAATATAATAACCTGAAATAAATTGATGCTGCTTTTTTCTTTAATACCTAATTACACATACACTGATTACGTACTATAGACACACAGACAATAAGACCCAAGAGAAATAAGATTCCAGATTAATGAAATCTGCACATGTGCTGCAAATATAAATGGTCCAAAGAAATTTAAGTATTTTGAGTAAACATTATAAGACAGACATATATGTGTGTATATAAAGCTCTGTATGATTTCCATTTAACTTCTCAAATTTTCTTGTTTTCAATGTAATTTCAGTTTTCAATTATAGTTAATATGCAATCACCTCCATTTTCTCAGTCTCAGCATAGACTTACTGTCATAGCGATAATAAGGTCATCATCAGTTCGTAGAAGTAGAAGCTACTTTAAAGTGACTTGCACTTAAGTTCTAGTCAAGTGCTAGGACTGACCTCTTGCTGTATGTGGACACCGATATCTCCGAACACAATGTTTCCTGATGCATCCTTTGCATTTGTTTTCTCGAGGAAATTCTGCACATGAAAAATAAAAATAAAAAAGGATGAAAAGTTACAAGCATTATATTGCACAAGCCAAAGCACTATAGATGGAGTGATTAATAGATGAATACAGATTGTGTTGAACATAAGAAAACATAATTATGTCATGGTCCATTTCTTGAACCACATATCAAATGTAGTGTTCCACTTGTATGCAGTTGTTTTGTATTTAATCTTTCTAGTAAAAGGATTAACTTTGATCAAAGACTATACTGGATATATATAGTTGATTCTAAGATAAGAGAACAGAATAACAATTCAAGATTAAAAGGTTCACTTGTTACAATACAACATTATTCAAGAATCAAGACCAGCAAAATCATGTGAGTCACCTGTCCAGCTCCCTCCGCTACACATACAACTGCCGATCCCTTTGTCTCAAGGAGATACTCTAGATGCCGCAATACACCGTGGGGTCCATGTAAATGGAAAGGTACCTGAGAAAGGGGTTGCAATTAACACTTAACAGGACTAGCAAATGAATTGATCATTGCATAACAATCAGGCAAGATTCGGTAGTAAATACCTCCGGAATCAAGCATACATCAATCTGCCCACTTGCAAGGGATGCTTGCATAGCAATAAATCCACTACTACGACCCATTAATTTGACTATTCCTATACCACGATAAGCACTATGTGCCTGTAGTGGGCGAATTAATTTAAGTTAAAATACAGTAGCAAAAATGATATTAACAAGAAAAGAATAAAATGAAAATGGCAGTTCTAACTAAAGGAAAAGGGATTAATGAATTACGTAAGGGTAACGGAGCATATGAAGAGTCCCTGTACCTCGATGTATGCAGAATTTATAGCTCGTTGCGCTTCTTCAACGGCAGTATCAAAACCAAAAGTCTTATCCATAAGAAGAATGTCATTGTCTATAGTTTTTGGCACACCAACTACAGCCACCTTCAGCTGTCTTTTGCGACACTGAAACCAAAACAGAAGGCAAGCATTTGGTAATAAGAAAAGAAATCTGAAGTAGGACAGATTAGATTGAGCATCTTATATGTGTTTTAATCTGAGATTCTGTAACACAAGTAATTACATGAGTCATGACACCATCCCTTTAATGAGTTTAACTACTATCTATCTCACGTTTTCTACTCATATTGGCTCTTTGGCGAGCTGGAAAGAGATTTATATAAACCAAAATTTCAAAGACCCGGCCGCTATCATTCAGTTGGTTGACATAAACCTTCGGCTTTTTTTACCAGCACCCCAAAATTTAGGGTGGTCCAGGGAGAGTTGGTCACCTAACATGGCTTACAGCTTTTATGACCTACGGTCTAGAGTTGGAACCCTGGGTACCCCAACAAATTTCAAATTTATAAGTGACACCAAAAAAAATTCCGTGCTCCACTCCTCAAGTACAAAGCCAGGTACTTATTTTAATACCTAACATCTCAAGATTTTGGGAGAACTGGTACCTAGACGCCCACCACAAAAGTTTGCTTCGTATAGATAATAATTTAGATATATACCAACATGATATACTTTCGCCGGTTATGTATGATAAGATATACATAAAACGACCACAACAATCTTTAGCTTGCCACGACAAAAAAAAAAAGCATTCCTATACGAAGGAACATAAAATAGATATATATCTTTGTTAGTAACATAGTAAGGTATATATAAATAGATATAACTATGTTAGTAACCACATAGAAAGCATACAACCATAGGCACAACAACCTCATCATGTATTGCATTGGCACCAGCATGTGTGCCATTTCCACCGAGCACAAATAACATATTGATTCCTCTCTCCTGAAAGCAGTCACATGTTAAAGACCAATATTAATAGGTTCTTTCACCAGCAAAGATCTATCACCAAAAAAAATGTTGAGCACCTCCATACTGTCCACAATTTCGCTAACATTGGGTCCTCCACGTGAAACCCCTAACAAGCTTCCACCCGAAAGATGAACATTTTGAACTACTTTTCTGGACAACTGATTAGAGAAAAAGAAACCTAATAAAATGTATGAATTTAAACACATATTACATATATATGGTCCAACAAGGAAGAATATCATTAGTGTAAGCACATAAAGCATCCACTCAACTACCCTGACACCTTTATGCAGTTTACATAGTAGACTAGTCAACATGTAATGTTTTATATTATCATGTAAAAGCTTTTTTTACAATCTCAAGGATAATTTCTATAGGAAGGTAAAATGTGCTATAGAGGCATAGAGCCATTGGGACAGCAGGAGAAGGCTTAAAATGAACCGCAACAGGTATCCCACTTTAAAGGCTGGACCTAGCTATGCAGTACAGTTATGAGAATGACCTTAATATCATGACAATTTATTTTCATTTAAGAACAGGAAAGAACATTATAAGAGGCAACACAACAATCCTAGTTCGAGCTAAGGTGTTCTATATTTTGTAGCAACAGCTACTTGTTGAGGCCAAAGTTAAGCATACCACCATATTCCCCTCAGTAATGCCATTTAATGGAGAACTCAATCCCCACTAATCAGATGACCAGGTAGGTAGGTGGTCATGAAAAATTCAGAACATCAAAAGTTCTTATTTCGGTCTTATAATCTCTCCCTTTTGACTTTGGGCATGAAGGGAGAGGAGAATTGAGGATATTGCCACAGCCAAGAAACCTGTAATCATTCTTATATTCAAGAAATTTAAGAACTTCTGGTACCAAGAGATGCTTATAGAAAGAAAGAACTCACTGGCATTTCAGCTAATTCTTTGCCAAAACCACGATAACCAAAAGGAATCCCCACAATATTTTTCACACCATAAATTTCAAGGGTGATCACAATCTGCAGCCGTTTCAGAAGAGAAAAAACATTTAGATGCACTCTTACTGTAAGCTGATACCAGAAAATTCTAATGAATGTTTAAATTGGCAAATACATTAATAATATAATTTACAGAAGCTATATTTCCATGTTGAGTGCACCTGTCGGATGACGTCATTAAGACCAGGGCAAAGTCCTCCACAAGTTACAATTGCTGCTTTTACGTTTTCAGGTTTATAGTATATCTTCTCTCTAGGACCAGCACGATGCACCCTAGAAAAACCAGATTCATCATGTTAACAATAATAATATGCACAAATATCATCCAAAGAAATTTAGAAGTCGCTTTTCCAACATTGTTTTGTCATTGTCTCTCGATCATTTTGCTTATGGTGCTGGGCACAGGCTTTTCCTTTTATCATTCTGTACTAATGGAGTCTAGTACCAAAACATACCTTGATTACAAACAAGTATCCAAAAGAATTACCACTTTATCATCCTATAATTTCAATTCCTAATGGTGGTATAGGTATTTTTTGCAACTTTTGGTTTTTAATACTTATAAGAAGTATTTTTGAAAAATCATCATTGTGTCATTGTAGAATTACTGTTAGTGGCTTTTGCAAATATACATTGGATATGTTTGACACCCGTATAATATTCTTTCCATCACATTACTTTTTTATTAGGAGATTTTAAGAACTACACTTACATTTCAGTTATTGCAAAGAAATTTTGTGTAGTGTTGCTGTGTCAGGGCATGTGTGTCTACATCAACTTAAATTGCATTTTTACGAAGACCGATGCCGAGATCCACAAAGTACTTCTATAGGAATTGTTAGTTCCTTGCGAGAAGAAAGAGAACATACAATACCAAATCAACATTATCTCTGCAACTTTATCAGTTGAAAAGGTCTAGCACAAATTACTAGCATTTTAACGTATAATGCCAGATTGTTCAATCAAGAACGGGACAGAATTTGCTAGCATACACTGGTGAAGACACATGTCAAAACCATGAATCCTGATGAGTGATGTACTACACATACATGTATGGCCAGAAATCTGACACGATGTTTTATATGCTCGTGTTGCTCAATCAACTGAATAATATAAAGTTAATATACACTTTTAATGAATGTACCAATAAAAATGTAATTTTAGCGTTTTGATTAAGCTTTAGATCTAGTATATAACCCCAAGGTCTCATCTCTCCTATTAGTATCTTCTCTCCCTCCCTTCCATGTTAGGTAAGGTTCTAGGTCCTAATGTAATTCTATAAAACCATATACATTATTCTTTATGGTTTTGAGTGCTAGTGTAAACAATATGATAATGCTACATATTCACTTCCCACACACTAGTTTAAGAAAAAAGAGTTTCTAAAGTTCACTGTAGAGAACTTTTCTACCAGTTCACCTTGAATCATAGAATTTAAACTTTTTTAAAATAATCCAACCGCATTGATGTTAAATAACTTGCCAAAATGATATTGTACACAAAATTTTACCATTTCTATTATAATAATACTTTCTTTTATATTTTGAACAAAATAGATTTGTTTTATTAACTTTAATTTATTGTTGCAAGTCACTATATTGGGCTAAATCTTGTACAATTTACTTATTTTTGTATCACCCTCAGATCATCTGTATCGTTGGATTGTTCAAAAAATGTCTAATTCAAAATTTTCTAAACCACACTACTAGAAAACTTTTCTTTTGTGAACTTCGAAACTCAAAGCCCGTTAGTAAATGTTACATATACATCGAAAGAGATCAGATTTTCTGTACATACCATTGCTCCAACCATGTACAATTAGGATCAATGCACTCAGCACCAGCAGATGTTGGGGAAGAATAGCGAATAACCTGGAATATTTTCCTTTTGATAAGTATATACGATCTGATATATTACAAAAGGTATCTGCTTGCTGGTGAAAAGAATATATAAACAGCCAAAATACAGAGAAGTGGCAGTAAATTCAATCAGAAAGGAATAGGCTTTTTTTAGGTAGCCATTATAAGTTTAAGCGAAGTCAGTCCTAGAACACGTTTGCCTGTTTGAAAATTATGTTTTTGACACTCCAGATTACCTTCTGCCTTAATACGATGGTTACTGAGAAATATGTATTGGTGAACCAACTTGTCTTGACTGTTTACTATGGTTCCTTACATACTCCATACCACAAAGAATTCTTCAATTGATTGGTGAAGGACAAGTCCCTGATGCAGGACTTGAAAGCATTCGAAAAAGTGATGTTTTGGCGAACTGCAACACCACAATATCCAATATCACCGCTTAGCAGCACTAAGGTTTTAGCTCGATGTGGCTCACTATGCGAACTGAAACACCACAATATCCAAGAGCACCGCTTAGCAGCACCAAGGTTTTAGCTTGATATAACTAAATATCGTTAGAGTTTAGAGGAATCTGCCTGTGTACAAACCAATTGATCAAGCAAAACTACTTCCTTTATTTTTGTTGTTAGCAGATTTTATATGTATGAAGTTATTATAAATGGCTGTATTTAATGGTTGTATTCAATAAATTTCCGATAGTTGTATTCAATAAATTGCCAGCACGGACAAATATATCAAGAACTTAGTAACTAAACATGCTCAGATTACAAAGTTTACGTTTATTATATCGAATTCATCTTCTTCTTTGTTACTTTTTTTTTCAATTACTTTATTGCTTTAGCGAATTTATCTGGAAGCCATCGTAAACACTACGATTTAATGTCAAAACATTCAGGTCACCAATAGCAGCAATAAATAAAATAGAAAATAGGTTTTATAAGTCGCCACTTGATAATACATATGTTTTGAAACAACGTCCATCACTGCATGTCATATGACTCAATATAGTAACTTCGATACAAAACAAAAGCAGAGTTGCAAATCAAACAACAAACACAAGTTTGAAAAAAATTGTAAAACAACGTAGCGTCATCATTCCATTTCTAGTGCATTTCTTAATACATTACTCCTCCCTTGCATTTCTTATAAATATTACAAAATCGAAAAAAAACAAGGAGATCAAATCACACCTTGAGAAGTACTCTGTCGTTATTATTAATATATCCATGCCACTTCTCATCCGACGGATATCCATCCGCGAAATCCTCATTCACAGGAGTCCTACTCGATAAATCACACAATTCAAACAAAATTGATTCAGTCATATAAATTGATCTACACATACATTTGCACAAACTAAAACAATTCAATCACACATATCAAGGCCAAATGCAGTTAGTCAACTACCTCATTCGGAGACAAAAAGTCGACGGATACGACACAGCGTCAGCGTAAACATCAGTAAGATGCGGTAGGTTAAACCGAGTTTCGAAGTCCTTTTCGTACTTAATTTTCCAATCAGGATCACTGAAGTCGATCGCAGATGATGCGCTTTTGATCTCCGCACTTGCGCGAGTTAATCCACGAGTTCGGCTCGAATTTTTTGATTTTAGAGTGTGAATTGCCGGAGAGAATGAGAGAGAGGAAGTAGTGGAGTGATCATAGAGAGGTTTTGTGGCCGGGAAAAGGAGGTTGGAGGCGATCGCCGAAGAGATTGAGTCCATCGGCGATTGTAATTGCGGTGGGAGTGAGAAATGGAAGAGGGAGGGAGGGAGAGAGAGAGAGAGAGAGAGAGAGAGAGAGAGAGAGAGAGATTTTTAGGGGGGACTTTGTAATACGGCCGGCGGGCTTAAGAGGGAAAAGAGAGGTCCTTTTTCTTAAGTTTTGTCGATTTCTAACGGAGATTTTAAGGTGGCATCTGTATTTACGACTTTGGCCTCTTCAAGTTCCTGTTTGACGTTAGGCAAACTAATAATTTAAAATTTAAATCTAACTTAATTGATAAACTCATAAAAGTGTATATAAGATTACAGTTGTTGTTAAGATTAGTTAGCAGAAAAACAAAAAACGAAATTGTTGTTCGATTTAATATTTTTGATTGTTGAAATTAACTACAATTTGACTGAAATTTATATGTGTTATATAATTGAAAACAATTAAAAAAGAGTAAAATGGATCTATATGTACTTGTAGATTATTTCCACCAATCACTTATATTAAACTACGTAGTTTTGGTTTTCCACACTTGTAGTGAGGACCATGACTTACATTTTTATAATGAAAATTATCATAAACATAATAAATCAAAGATATGTGTTATGGAATAAAAAGTAGGGGGTATTTATTGCGAATTGAATGCTAGGGTTAGGGAGAGCTTCGAGCTTCAATGGCTGATCAAGTGTTTCGTGATGACTACGTATCTTACAAATATCAAGAATCAAGCCAATAAAAACCTAGTTCTTAACGTAAGGGATCAGGTCCTTATATAGGCCTTGGATGTGGTGGAATTAGAGTAGGGTTTGGTAGCTTGGTGGACAAGTTACCCACTCTTGGCCCAACTCTAGATCTTATCCCATAGGAATTGGTTTCCTTGTATGACTTTGTGACTTGGAGGCTACTCTTAAAAGATATTATGTCCTTATTCGATTCTGATTGATGAGCTGCTAATTATCCCTTCATTTTAATTACGAAATTAATATTAAATTAGGGTCCCGAGCCCATTAATGGACTTTGACCTTGGACCAACCTAGGTTCATTTAATGTAATATTAAATGTGTTTTTAGGGTTTATTTTCGGCCCATATCATTTACCCCCCAACTTCTAAGAAAACTGATCAGGTTTTCATTGAAGTTAAAAGGTTCGTGTACACTAGTGTTTCACAGGTGTCGTCTTGTATGTAAAGTGTGGAGCGACCTACACATTTACGACGATCTACCTTGTTCGAGGCTAAACAATCATTTTTGTGTCTTACCGAAAATTATAAATAACTTTCTTGCATTTTTCTTGTACTCACGGGTATTACTTTTGAAAATAACCTTTGGGAATAATTTTATAATTTTCCCTCTATTTTTCTGAAAGAATCGATTTATTCCGCTAAAATTTTCAAACAGGTTCCGAGGGTTTCAACCCTACGACCTGGATTGAGATCGTGGGGAGGAGTCCTGGTCGTGAAGGCTACGACCTCAATCCACGACCTTGATTGAGGTCGTGTAAGGGCAACAAAAGAAGCAGGTCGTGATGTCTACGACCTCAATCCACGACCTGGATTAAGGTCGTGTAAGGGTAACAAAATGACCTCGTCGAACGAACTGCGACCTCTCTTCATGAGGTAGATTGAGGTCGTCTAGGGTTCATAAACTGGCTTCGTCGTATGGTTTACGACCTTACTTCACGAGGTGGTTTGAGGTTGTCTATGGCCGTCATTTCAGCTTGGTCGTGAGGTTTATGACCTCAACCCACGACCTGGAATGAGATCGTGAATGGTCTTCAAAGCGACCTGGTCGTGTGCTTTACGACCTCAATCCACGACCTGGATTGAGGTCGTGTACGACCTCCAATTTGGCCTGATCGTGAGGTGTACGACCTCAATTCCTTAGCTGGATTGAGGTCGTGTATGGACCAAAAATATGGTTGCTCGCAGGATCTACGAACTAAATCCATGATCAGGATTGAGGTTGTGTAAGGATCATAAAATGGCCTCGTCGTGCCAATTTCGAACTCATCATACGACCTGGATTGAGATCGTAGATTTTTTTTTTTGGGTTTTCTCGATCCTTCTAAAATCTTCTAGATCCCGGGCCTTTGGGCCTTAACTGGCCATAGCCGGTTACTATTGAATTCTAACCGGTTAAGTGACCGGCTGAGGATTGTATAAAAGAGTGGGGTGAGAAATCATTTCTCATTTCACTCAAATTTTTCACTAAAAATTCTCTCTAGAGCTCTTGGTCTTTGAGGCGATTTTCGGCGAAAGTTTCCGGCGAAACTCCCTCCATCTCGGCCATTTTCTGGGTTTGCTTTGAAGATCACGTTTGAAGCCTTCTTCCCAAGCATATTAATGGCGGACGACAGAGAAGCTAAGAGATTGGTCAAGATGAGTTCTTCATTGCGAGGTACCTCTTTCCCTCCTATACGTTAGAAGTATACCTCTTTGCTTGACATGATTAATCAACGGGGGCACGAATATCCCTCTGTTTCTACACTAGATTCGTTTAATCATAACTCTAAGTTTCGTGACCCTGCCAAAATTAAGAAAATGAACAAGCTTTACCACGTTCCTCCCCCCTTCAAGCTAGTTCCGGTTTAGACGGGGGATCGTTCTTGCCATTGGAAGCCCAACGCTCTTTGCATCTATAAGGATGCATTGATGGCCGGGCTTCATTTTCCCTTTCATGAATTCATCCCCAAGCTATTGGCGGACGTCCAGGTGAACCCTTTCTAGGTAGTTCCCAATGCTTGGAGATCCATAGTGTGCTTTATCGTTCTATGTTTGAAAAACAAGTATCCTTTGTCGGTAGCCCTCTTTAGAAAAATCTTTCAATTCAAGAATAGTTCAAACCTTTAACCTGGTTGGATTTATATCAGCCAACGCCCCACCATCTCTCATATCTTCGATGCTTCCTCGATCCCTAATAACAGCCCTAAATGGAAAGAGGAGTTTATGTATCTTTTATGGGAAGGGGGTGATTGGGGTACCCTTTTTCGAAGCTCTTTCGGGAAGGTTCTGGATGGGAGTCCATATGATATTAATTAGCTTGATGATGTGGAGAAAACGGCATTTGAAGCCCTTAATGCGGACAAAGGGGAAACTCATTTCTTCACTCTTCTTGAGGAATTTTCCCTCAAGTCCGTGGTGGGCCTTTCTAATGTCTCGGACAAGGGTAAACCTTACCTTCCTCTCACTTAGCTTTTATTTGTTTACTAGTTATGCTTCTACTGATCGATTTTGCCCTTGATTTCCAGATGCTAAGGCCCTAAACCAGCTTCAGGAACATCTGGCTGGCGAAACCCCTCGTATGAAGAGGTAAAGGGCTGGCCAGGACCCTCGAGGCCAACCAGCAGAGCCAACTTTTTTGAGGCCTCATGAGGTTATTGATGTTGAGGAAGGAGGCAGGGCCATCTCTTCTTCCAAGACCTCGGTTTTCAGGCCTGCTTGGGGCATTAGGAAGCAGGACTCGGTCATCGAGAGCACGAAGCACGCCAAGGACTGGTCTTACCATTCCATAACCCCTGCCGACTATCGTGATGTGGTCGTTAATCGCGACTTGGAGGCGGTTGAGCTATTAGGCACTCAGGCCCTTGCGACTGTAAGCACTTTTTCTTCTTTTCTTTCAGACTTTTCTTTCTTGTCTTTTAATTCTTGACTGGTTTGCTTCTTAGGGCAACACATACTTCCAGGCTGCCATGCATCATGCCAAATTGTGGAGGGCCCAGGCTAGGACTCATAAGAAGGACCTTGATAAGGCCAAGACAACTATATAGGAATTGGAGGAGAAGTTGAAGTTGAAAGAAGAAGAACTGGAAAAGGCTTACGGAAGAATAGCTGAGCTCCGACAGAGCAAGGAGGACATCATTGATGATTACATGGAATCTGCTGCCTTCCAGGACCTTATGGTTAAACATGATGATCTCACCTACCCAGCCAACTACTTTAATGGCTGGAAGGAGGCTTTGGAAGCTGTCCTGGAGAGGCACCCGGGGCTTTTCCAGATTAAGGACATCCCTTATCCCAAGGCCCCCTCTGAGCTAGAAAAGCTATTGGAGTCCTAGAGGATTACTCCTATGGAGGAGGATGAGGGGGATGAGGAGGCTGCTACTGATAGGATCTTGGATCCTGAGCACTCCCCACTCCATACTAAATCTGCCAGCTCTGCTACCAATTGATCGACTACGGCCACCAATACTGACAGAGAGTCTCCTACTAAGACTATTGCCAAGTCTGCCACTAAGGCTCCTTGAGTTTATCTATTTTAGGCCCTGTGTGGCTTTTCTTTCTATATTATTTACTTTGGTTGGGTTGTATTGAACTTATAGCCTTCGAGCTTTTATTTATGTCATTCTCGATTTTATGTTTCTTTATTATTTTTGTCAAAAAAGAAAATACTGAAAACCAAGTTGCATAAATAAATCTTGAAATGGGTTCAAACCTTACATAATACTCTACCTCCTACTCGGAGTTTTGCAAACTCTGAAATGGTTTCATCGACCTTATTTCTACTTTCCTATTAGATAACCTACATCCTACTTAGGATTATTAAACATAAGATATTGAGGTTTGATACATGCCAAGTACGGGGCACCTTGTTCCCTTCCAAAGTCTCTAACTTGTATGATCCTCGTCCCAATATTCCTTTGACCCGATATGGGCCTTCCCAATTCGGGCCCAGCTTCCCCTTCTGTCCAACTCCAGATGCTTCAATCTTTCTGAGTACTAGGTCTCCCTGTCGAAAGAACCTTTCTTTCACCCTTAGGTTATAGTAGATGGAGGCTCTCTTCTGATGTTCAAAATTCCTAGCACGAGCCTCATCCCTCACCTCATCTATCAGGTCAAGGGCCAGCTTCATTCCTTCTTCATTGGTGTCAGGTTCGAAGGCTTCCACTCGTGGAGATGCATGCATGATTTCCACGGGTACCACAGCTTCGGCTCCGTAAGCTAACATGAATGGGGTCTCCCCAGTGGTCACCTTACAGGTGGTGCGGTATGCCCAGAGTATGGGTAGTAACTCATCCACCCAAGTGTTCCTAGAGCGTTCCACCCTTTTCTTAAGTCCATCAAGGATGATTCGATTAGCAACCTCAGCTTGCCCATTGGCTTGAGGGTGGGCAACTGAGGTAAACCGAAGCTCAATTCCATTCTCATCAAAATACTTTCTGAATTCCTCATTATTAAACTAACGTCCATTGTCCGTAACAAGGATTCGTGGAATTCCATACCTACACATGACATTCTCCCACAAGAACTGCGCAACTTGTTTGGTTGTGATTTTAGCCAAAGGTTTGGCTTCAATCCACTTAGTGAAGTAGTCAATGGCTACAATCAGAAACTTTCTTTGAGCTGTGGCCATTGGAAAAGGCCAAAGTATATCCATTCCCCACATGGCAAAAGTAATGGGGGAGCTGATGGATGTCAACATCTCTGGTGGTTGCCTAACCACTGGTGCATGTTTCTGGCACCGATCATACTTTTTCACGTATTCCTTGGCATCGGCCATCATCTCGAGCCAATAGAACCCGAGTCTAACTATCTTGTAAACTAGGGCCCTGCCCCCCAAGTGTTATCCACAAATCCCTTCATGGACCTCCTCAATAGCTGATTTGGCCTCCTCAGGTCTTAAACACTTTAGGTATGGAATCACAAAAGACTTCTTGTAGAGTATCCCTTCAATCAGCGCATAACTTAACGCCCTCACAGACAATTTTCGTGCCTCCATGTCATTAGTCGAGAGCCACCCGGTCTCGAGGTGTGCTTTCATGGGATCTATCCAACCTAACTCCAATAAGCGCGACCAACTTTGAATCGATGGTAGGGGCTCTCAGAACTTGAAAGTAGACATTTCCAGAATAATTCTCTATCTCGGAAGAGGCGAACTTGGATAAGACATCGGCATTGATGTTTTCCTCCCTTGGAATGTGCTCTATGTAGCACTCATCAAATTGAGTCATTACTGCCTTCACTAGCCTTAAGTACTTGGCCATGGTTTCATCCATTGCCTCAAACTCTCCATTGACTTGGGCCACAACTAGCCTTGAATCTCCACAAACTTTAAGATTCTTGACCCTTAGTGCTCCTGCCAGACCAAGTGCGGCTTTCAAAGCTTCATATCCTGCCTCATTGTAGGTTGTTGGGAAGTACAATTTTAGGGCGTATTCAATTGTGAACCAATCGGGACTTTGCAGAACAAGACCTGCACCACTTGTTTTTGTTTTTGATGCCCCATCAATATAGAGCATCCAGTATTCCTTCTCCTCGAGCACGGGTTCCTTATCCTCCTTATGAGGTTCATTACCTTCCTTATGTATTATCTCTTGCCCCCCGATTTCTTGGTTGTCGATGGCACATTCAACCACGAAGTCAGCCAATGCCTGGGATTTAATGGTCGTCCTTGGCTTGTATTTAACATCAAATTCTCCCAACTCGATTGCCCACTTGATGAGCCTACCACTGGCTTTAGGGCTATGCAAAATATTCCTCAATGGCTGTCCTGTGAGGGCCTCAATCTTATGTGCCTGAAAATAGGGTCGTAATTTCCTAGAGGCAGTCACCAACGCTAAGGAAAACTTCTCAATGGTGGAGTAGTTCAACTCTGCTCCATGTAAAACCTTGCTCACATAGTATACGGGTTTCTGAACCTTGTCTTCCTCCTTTACAAGCACAGCGCTCACAGCTTGATCTAAGATTGCCAAGTAAAGATAAAGGATTTCTCCCATACTTGGCTTGGCCAACAACGGGGCCTCGGCCATATACTTATTCACTTTCTCAAAGGTCTCCTGGCTTTCCTCTGTCTATTCAAAGTTTTTTACCTTCTTTAAAGTTTTAAAGAACGGTAAACACTTATCTCCCGACTTGAAGATGAATCTCCCCAATGCAGCAATTCTCCCAGTTAACTTCTGTATGTCCCTTATGGAACGCGGGGGTTCCATGTCTAGGATAGCCTTGATTTTGTTGGGGTTAGCCTCGATTCCCCATTTCGAGACCATGAGACCCAAGAACTTTCCTGATCCAATACCGAAAGCACACTTGGCCGGGTTCAACATCATCTTATGGTGCCTCAGCACTGTAAATGCCTCATGTAGGTGTTCGATGTGATATGCCTTGTGTAGGCTCTTTACCAATATATCGTCCATATAAACTTCCATAGTTTTCCCAATGAGATGGGCAAAGATCTTGTTCACCAACCTCTGATAGGTGGCATGATAATGTGTATTTTATACACATTTTGTCTTTTATTCTCTTGCATTTTTGTTAGTTTCGAATGTTGTTTTATTAATATTTGTTATGTTTTTCATCTTTCAGTGCCTCGTGCTTAATTGTTGAAAAGATGGCTTAATTTGGGCATGAAAGCGAAGATTATTCAAGAGGGAAGTTAGAAGATGCAAGCTCGTGATGCCGGGAGGTGTTTAATGCATTATATTGAAGAGTTTATCTCGTACGGGCAGCTGTACGGCCGTTCGACAGGTCGTTCAAAGGAGCAGATTTTCTGTACGGGCAGCTGTACGGCCGTTCAACAGGCCGTACAAGTCCTGCTGTGTATTAAATGAGAAGTAAACAAAAAAACATCTTCATAACTTAACCTAATAACTTAACCTACCTCTCATCTTCATCTAACCTAGCCTCTTCAAGGAAAAATTAGGGTTAGTAGAGTAGATAGAAAAACATCAATTACTCATAATCTAGCATTGATTATGAGTAACTAACTTCATATATTTGGCTCAAGGAGGAATTCTTGTACTAAACCCACTTCAATTTAAGTAAGATCTATTTCACTCTATCTTGAATTCTTGAGTTGTATTTTTTATGATTTTGCTTGGAGAATTGTAAGTTGCTTCAATTTGCTCTTCTTGTAATATCAATTGCTAATTGTTTGTGCTAATCCGTAATTGTTAGTACATTCATTATAGTAGCACAAGTTTAGTGTACCTAAATTCTCAAGCTTCAAGTGCAAATACCTAGGTTGAGCTCCTCATCCTTGGGTTAGTCCTAGCCTCTCTTTGATTGATTCCTTGATTTGGTTAAATTGGTAGTGCTTCACTATTGGTTGCTAGTATCAAGAGAACTAATTTATGTGCTTCACTAAATTAGTGTTTATAATAGAAGAGAAATAAGTGATTGTGTGCTTCACCAATTATCTTGGTTAGGTAGAGTTGGATATATTTGCTTGTTGTTGGGTTGAAGTGCTTGAATATCCATAATCCTTGGGTCAAATATCCCTTGTCTTGTTAATTTGCTCATTGTGTTGTTGTGTTGGCGAATTTGGATATTAGCCATTAACTTAGTTGAGTTTTTGTAGAAAATTATTTATCGTAGGCAAGGTGTTTGTTAAAATATCTCAACCAAACTCCAAACCCCCCCATTTTCCACACTACTAGATTGTAAGAGATAATCTACTCGAAATCGATATTGAGAGTCCTTCCCTGTGAACGAACTTACGAAAAACACTACCTTCAAATTGGCGCCGCTGCCGGGGAAGGCAACAATATTAATTTTGAGTTAATTGTTTCTTATATTTTAGATTGTATATTTGTATATAGTTTTTTCTTTCTTTCTTTGTTTTTTTTATTGGTGTGTCTTCATGTTTATTGGATATAGACATGAACTAACTCTTTCAGGAGACGATGGATAACTATTTTGGTTGGAATAACGCTCAAGATTTCACCTATGATCAAGAACGATATCAAGATTTTAATTCTTTTCAGAATTTTAATGCGTATCAGGTGAATTCTTTATATTCTACAAACTCATGCTATGCTCCTTACCCTCCCAGCATCGATTATTCATATGCTTGTGAAAACCAATGTTATGATCCGCAATATAATTCCCAAGACCATCAAGGGTCTTCTTCATCTTCCTTATCATCATTAGAGGAGATGATAAACCAAATGGCGGCAAACAACCTCCAACTTGCTTTTGAAAATCGATGCTATGATCCGCAATATAATTCCCAAGACCATCAAGGGTCTTCTTCATCTACATTGTCATCACTTGAAGAAATGATGAAGCAAATGGCGGCAAACAACCTCCAATTTCAAAACACCACATTTCAAAGTATATCCAACTTGGAAAAGATCACTTCTCAAATGGTAAAGAACACTTCTCAAAGCTTATCCAACTTGGAAGAGCAAATGAGTCAACTAGCCGAATCCGTGAGTCGATTAGAGGAGGTCAATTCTTCTACTAATCATGATTCTTGTTTTGTAATTGATGAAAATGTTGTGCATGATGAATTAGCTTGTTTAGTTGACGATTGCCCTAGGCTTAATAACGATGAATTGGATGCAGTTGAAGATCTACCAAATTTAGAAAATACTTTTGTGCTTAATGAATTGGTAGATGAGATAAAAATTGATGAATGTCCAATTAAAATTGAGAAGGAATTTGAGCTTAAGATTGATGAGGTTGAAATTTTTGCTTGGGTATATAAGGATCCAATTTGGGAGCAATTTTTGAGTCGTATTTATAATGATTATTCTGACGATTTTTCTAGCTACTTTGCTTTTTCAAAGTCTCTTGAAGATGTGAAGATCCTAAAAATATTTTTATATTTTTATGGATCAAAGGTATATTTGCACACCTTATTCTTATTATTGATTCGTAGGTATGTGCATTTATTTGCTTTTTCACCTCATTAGTTATAATACTTGTATAAATAAGTCGAGCCAACGACAATAAACAAAGCGCTTTTTGGGAGGCAACCCAAGGTACGTATGTATTTATATATTTTTTATGCGTGTGTTAGCTTTCTTGCATTTATGTATGGTGTTATGCATATTGTGGGTTTAAGGATTGATCTAAATATTAGTGAGTGGGGATTCCATTTTTCATCTATTTTTATTATAAGAAAATAACCAAAAAAAAAATATGTATTTTTGTGGTGTGATTAATGAATGTTATAATAGAGTTTTAAAAAAAAACAAAAAAACTATTTGTAGTAATAATCTCCCGCTCAATAATATTTAGTATCGTTAATTCTAATTTTTATGTTTATTCCACTCGTACCTTGATGTGTTTGTTCATGTTTTCAGGAATTATTATTTTATTCAAGCATCCAAGAAATTGTGGAAATTTTCTGTAAAAAAAAAAATAGTTTTTGTGAAATTTTACGGCTGCACGGGCTGTTGTACGGGGTGCAGACCGTGCAACAAACCGTGCACCAGCCCGTACCATGTTTTTCTCACCTTCTGTCCATGTTCTAGTTCAAAATGAGGGTATTTTTCAACCCTCCACCCATTTGTTGTACAACCTGTGCACAAAGCAGAACAAAAAAAAAAAAAAAAAAACAATCTGCACCTCTTCTCCATTTCACCTCTCCTCTCCTCCTCCCTTTCTCTTCTCCATTCACAAACACCCACCGTTCTCGTCTCAACAGCCATCTAGTCGCAACCGCCACTCTTCATTTTCCGCCGCCCAGTTGCTACTCTCTCCGTCCATAACCACGCGACCTGCCCACTGACCACTACCTCATTTCTCCTTTATTCCTCCTCTCTCCACTCCATCAACACCTCCCTCCTTCCTCTCCCGTGCACCTTCACCTCGCCTCTTCCTATCAATCCATACACCACCATCCCACCATTCAACCAGCCTTCCATTCAAGCCCAATCATCGCCTCCATCTCTCCTTATCCCTCCTTTCTCCTAACCTCCCGCACTTCACCACCATCACTCTCCCCCGCTAATTTCCTCCCACAACTTATGTCTCACGCCACATCCATTTCATCCCCCTCCTTTTCCTTTCCCCCCCTTCAACAGCCCCCCACTTCATATCCCCCCTTTCCCCCGTGACCCCGTCCCTGTTTTTCTTTCTTTTAGTATAGTTTTGTTTTCTTTGTTTTTTTTTGTATTTTTTGTTTGTATTTTTTTTTGTTTTGTTTTGTTTTTGTTTTATTTCTTTTTAATCATTTTTTTATTTTCGATTTTGATTTTCAATTTTTTTTAATTTTCTAAACTTAAATTTTTTATAAATTCAGAAATCAATTTAAATTTACTTTATTTTGATTTTATTATTAATTAGTTAGTTATTTTTGTTTTGTTTTGTTTTATTTTGTTTTATTTACTTTTATTCACTACTTCTTTCATTTTAATTTGTTAATTTTCTAAACTAATTTTTTTTATAAATTCAGAAATGAATTTAAATTTAATTTAATTTATTTTGATTTTTGAATTTATTTTTAATTGGTTAGTGATTTATTTTACTTTATCTTTTTTTTTTAAAAATAAAAAATAACAAAATCAAAAAAACCAAAAATTTAATTCTTTTTAATTTTGATTTTAGTTTTTAATTTTCTAAAACTAAGTAATTATTTTATTTTAGTTTTACTTTTAAATTTGAATTTTGATTTTATTTTATTTTAGTTTTAAAATTTATTTTATTTTATTTTATTTGTTTTTAATTTTGATTTTAGTTTTTCATTTTTTTTAAACTAAGTAATGTATATAAATTCAAGAATCAATTTTATTTCACTTTAGAATTTGATTTTATTATTAATTTGTTAGTTATTTTATTTTATTTTAATTTTCAATTTGATTTTTGATTTTGTTAATACTTAGTTATTTTATTTTATTTTATTTTATTTTAGTTTTAAATTTGATTTTTGCTTTTATTATTATTTCAGTTTCAAATTTGATTTGATTTGATTTTTTTATTAATTGGTTAGTTATTTTATTTTTTATTTTTTTGTTTTTTTTTTAAATATTTTTATTATTTCTATATCCTTAATTAGTGTTTTGAAGTGGCTTTGTAGGGTGTGGATTTGGCTTGTTGATTATTTTCGTTGGGATGATTGTGGTTAGTGGCATTGATTCAATTCATGGCTTGCAATATCGGAGTTGGATTTTGGCAAATATGAGTGGTGCTCCCGGTCCTTGTTATTCATTTTAAGGGGAGTTCCTTTCACTTTTGTTTCTACTTCATTTTTTTTTATTTGTCATGCATGAGGACATGCCATGTTTTAAGTGGGGGAAGGATTGCTTTTGTTCGGTTTTGTTGTGTAGTACGTAACTAATATTATTACTATCTTTTGTTTCGTTTGATGTCCGTTTTGTCTAATTAGAAATAAGTTTAGTCATGAGTGTGTTTACTTGTTTGTAAAATTTATGACATTGTGAGCTTGTAGTCTTGTTTTCTCCTATTTCGTGTCTAGCATTATCAATTTGATGTGAATCTATAAGTTTGATGCACCTTATTGCACGAACTCACTTAAAATGGCATGAAAAGTTTAGATTGTTGTAATTAAATTGTGAGCATGACGATTATCTCTTAGAATGCATGGAATCAAATCGAGAAGATGTTATTACAACTTAAACCTTGTGAGGCCTTGAACGATGATTCTTTTGCTTGTGTGTTGCTCCCTCTTTATGTGTGTTTGTTGCTCTAGGGCTTGCATTAATCCTTCATTCATGGATGCACCATAATAAGGAAATTCTATTTAGGATAACCTTTTTTGGCCTTTTTAGCTTGTGAACCATGAAAATAATCCCTAGTTACCCCTTTGAAGCTTATATCCATATTTTTCTTCGTCACTTTCTCCTTTTGTACATGAGTCAAAGCCAAATACTTCACTCTCGACCTAGTTGAGCTAGTTGAGTCTTGGAAAGAATTGATTGTTGAGCATGAGAATTTGGAGATGTTGTGAAGAGGAAGAATGCTAATTATTGTAAGTGGGAACTAGTGTGATATGCATGTTTTGATATGGTTCAAAGTTCTTTGTAGTTCGTATATATGTTATGCATTCCCTTTGCTAAAAAATAATAATAAAGGGGATGTAAAAAAAAAGAAAAAAAAAAGAGAAATAGAAAAAAAAAGCAATAAATCTTTGTACTTTATTTTGTTTCAATTTTCTTGGTAAATGTGGTTGTGTTTTGTAATTGTAAATGAGTGAAGATCTTCTTTTGTTTGAGAATTTGGTGGATGAAGCGAGCAAGCGTCATTTTGACTCAACTAGCGAGACTTTTACACCTTCCTTGAACTTAAATTTTCACACCTTCACCCAAGTCCCATTACAACCCAGTTTATGAATTCCTTGTTTTTGGTGCAATCCGGAATTTAGGTGAACATGCAAGGTCAAGTAGAGCGCATGCATTTAGACTTGGAGTTGAGTGAAATCTCTAGCCCATACTTGTGTGATACATAATTGAGAGATGTGAGATTTTTCACCATAGAATTTCATCTTCTTAATGCGAGGCCATGTATTCTTTGTGATCATCTTGTCTAGTGTTCACGATTGAAGTGCATTCATTCTATCTTTAATGTCTTGGTTACATCTTGCACGAGGTGTGTTATCTTGATTCTTGAATTGGTTGTTAGCTCGTTTTAGTGGATGACAAGGTGAATAGCTCTATATGTTTGATTTTAGTTACAAGTAGACGGCTCGGGCATGTGAGTGTAGTAGTTAGCTTAATTAGTAGGTATTGTTAATTTTTGTTTGTTAGTGACTTTTTTGATTTTGTGGGTACATCATCTATAAACCCTCACGAGACCTCACTCGTCCACTAGGGCTACCTAGGGGTTCCAAGGGCTTGTTGCATATGCCAAATGCAACCGTGATCACCTACGGAAGTGGTACTAGTTAGGAGTATATGGTTATGTTAATTTTAGTTTGCTCGGGACTAGCAAACTTCAAGTGGGGGAACATTTGATAATGTGTATTTTATACACGTTTTGTCTTTTATTCTCTTGCATTTTTGTTAGTTTCGAATGTTGTTTTATTAATATTTGTTATGTTTTTCATCTTTCAGTGCCTCGTGCTTAATTGTTGAAAAGATGGCTTAATTTGGGCATGAAAGCGAAGATTATTCAAGAGGGAAGTTAGAAGATGCAAGCTCGTGATGCCGGGAGGTGTTTAATGCATTATATTGAAGAGTTTATCTCGTACGGGCAGCTGTACGGCCGTTCGGCAGGTCGTTCAAAGGAGCAGATTTTCTGTACGGGCAGCTGTACGGCCGTTCAACAGGCCGTACAAGTCCTGCTGTGTATTAAATGAGAAGTAAACAAAAAAACATCTTCATAACTTAACCTAATAACTTAACCTACCTCTCATCTTCATCTAACCTAGCCTCTTCAAGGAAAAATTAGGGTTAGTAGAGTAGATAGAAAAACATCAATTACTCATAATCTAGCATTGATTATGAGTAACTAACTTCATATATTTGGCTCAAGGAGGAATTCTTGTACTAAACCCACTTCAATTTAAGTAAGATCTATTTCACTCTATCTTGAATTCTTGAGTTGTATTTTTTATGATTTTGCTTGGAGAATTGTAAGTTGCTTCAATTTGCTCTTCTTGTAATATCAATTGCTAATTGTTTGTGCTAATCCGTAATTGTTAGTACATTCATTATAGTAGCACAAGTTTAGTGTACCTAAATTCTCAAGCTTCAAGTGCAAATACCTAGGTTGAGCTCCTCATCCTTGGGTTAGTCCTAGCCTCTCTTTGATTGATTCCTTGATTTGGTTAAATTGGTAGTGCTTCACTATTGGTTGCTAGTATCAAGAGAACTAATTTATGTGCTTCACTAAATTAGTGTTTATAATAGAAGAGAAATAAGTGATTGTGTGCTTCACCAATTATCTTGGTTAGGTAGAGTTGGATATATTTGCTTGTTGTTGGGTTGAAGTGCTTGAATATCCATAATCCTTGGGTCAAATATCCCTTGTCTTGTTAATTTGCTCATTGTGTTGTTGTGTTGGCGAATTTGGATATTAGCCATTAACTTAGTTGAGTTTTTGTAGAAAATTATTTATCGTAGGCAAGGTGTTTGTTAAAATATCTCAACCAAACTCCAAACCCCCCCATTTTCCACACTACTAGATTGTAAGAGATAATCTACTCGAAATCGATATTGAGAGTCCTTCCCTGTGAACGAACTTACGAAAAACACTACCTTCAAATTGGCGCCGCTGCCGGGGAAGGCAACAATATTAATTTTGAGTTAATTGTTTCTTATATTTTAGATTGTATATTTGTATATAGTTTTTTCTTTCTTTCTTTGTTTTTTTTATTGGTGTGTCTTCATGTTTATTGGATATAGACATGAACTAACTCTTTCAGGAGACGATGGATAACTATTTTGGTTGGAATAACGCTCAAGATTTCACCTATGATCAAGAACGATATCAAGATTTTAATTCTTTTCAGAATTTTAATGCGTATCAGGTGAATTCTTTATATTCTACAAACTCATGCTATGCTCCTTACCCTCCCAGCATCGATTATTCATATGCTTGTGAAAACCAATGTTATGATCCGCAATATAATTCCCAAGACCATCAAGGGTCTTCTTCATCTTCCTTATCATCATTAGAGGAGATGATAAACCAAATGGCGGCAAACAACCTCCAACTTGCTTTTGAAAATCGATGCTATGATCCGCAATATAATTCCCAAGACCATCAAGGGTCTTCTTCATCTACATTGTCATCACTTGAAGAAATGATGAAGCAAATGGCGGCAAACAACCTCCAATTTCAAAACACCACATTTCAAAGTATATCCAACTTGGAAAAGATCACTTCTCAAATGGTAAAGAACACTTCTCAAAGCTTATCCAACTTGGAAGAGCAAATGAGTCAACTAGCCGAATCCGTGAGTCGATTAGAGGAGGTCAATTCTTCTACTAATCATGATTCTTGTTTTGTAATTGATGAAAATGTTGTGCATGATGAATTAGCTTGTTTAGTTGACGATTACCCTAGGCTTAATAACGATGAATTGGATGCAGTTGAAGATCTACCAAATTTAGAAAATACTTTTGTGCTTAATGAATTGGTAGATGAGATAAAAATTGATGAATGTCCAATTAAAATTGAGAAGGAATTTGAGCTTAAGATTGATGAGGTTGAAATTTTTGCTTGGGTATATAAGGATCCAATTTGGGAGCAATTTTTGAGTCGTATTTATAATGATTATTCTGACGATTTTTCTAGCTACTTTGCTTTTTCAAAGTCTCTTGAAGATGTGAAGATCCTAAAAATATTTTTATATTTTTATGGATCAAAGGTATATTTGCACACCTTATTCTTATTATTGATTCGTAGGTATGTGCATTTATTTGCTTTTTCACCTCATTAGTTATAATATTTGTATAAATAAGTCGAGCCAACGACAATAAACAAAGCGCTTTTTGGGAGGCAACCCAAGGTACGTATGTATTTATATATTTTTTATGTGTGTCTTAGCTTTCTTGCATTTATGTATGGTGTTATGCATATTGTGGGTTTAAGGATTGATCTAAATATTAGTGAGTGGGGATTCCATTTTTCATCTATTTTTATTCTAAGAAAATAACCAAAAAAAAATATATGTATTTTTGTGGTGTGATTAATGAATGTTATAATAGAGTTTTAAAAAAAAAACAAAAAAACAATTTGTAGTAATAATCTCCCGCTCAATAATATTTAGTATCGTTAATTCTAATTTTTATGTTTATTCTACTCGTACCTTGATGTGTTTGTTCATGTTTTCAGGAATTATTATTTTATTCAAGCATTCAAGAATTTGTGGAAATTTCCTGTAAAAAAAAAAAATAGTTTTTGTGAAATTTTAGGGCTGCACGGGCTGTTGTACGGGGTGCAGACCGTGCAACAAACCGTGCACCAGCCCGTACCATGTTTTTCTCACCTTCTGTCCATGTTCTAGTTCAAAATGAGGGTATTTTTCAACCCTCCACCCACTTGTTGTACAGCCTGTGCAAAAAGCAGAACAAAAAAAAAATAAAAAAACAATCTGCACCTCTTCTCCATTTCACCTCTCCTCTCCTCCTCCCTTTCTCTTCTCCATTCACAAACACCCACCGTTCTCGTCTCAACAGCCATCTAGTCGCAACCGCCACTCTTCATTTTCCGCCGCCCAGTTGCTACTCTCTCCGTCCATAACCACGCGACCTGCCCACTGACCACTACCTCATTTCTCCTTTATTCCTCCTCTCTCCACTCCATCAACACCTCCCTCCTTCCTCTCCCGTGCACCTTCACCTCGCCTCTTCCTATCAATCCATACACCACCATCCCACCATTCAACCAGCCTTCCATTCAAGCTCAATCATCGCCTCCATCTCTCCTTATCCCTCTTTTCTCCTAACCTCCCGCACTTCACCACCATCACTCTCCCCCGCTAATTTCCTCCCACTACTTATGTCTCACGCCACATCCATTTCATCCCCCTCCTTTTCCTTTCCCCCCCCCTTTCAACAGCCCCCCCACTTCATATCCCCCCTTTCCCCCGTGACCCCGTCCCTGTTTTTCTTTCTTTTAGTATAGTTTTGTTTTCTTTGTTTTTTTTTTGTATTTTTTGTTTGTATTTTTTTTGTTTTGTTTTTGTTTTATTTCTTTTTATTCATTTTTTTATTTTCGATTTCGATTTTCAATTTTTTTTAATTTTCTAAACTTAAATTTTTTATAAATTCAGAAATCAATTTAAATTTACTTTATTTTGATTTTTGATTTTATTATTAATTAGTTAGTTATTTTTGTTTTGTTTTATTTACTTTTATTCACTACTTCTTTCATTTTAATTTGTTAATTTTCTAAACTAATTTTTTTTATAAATTCAGAAATGAATTTAAATTTAATTTAATTTATTTTGATTTTTGAATTTATTTTTAATTGGTTAGTGATTTATTTTACTTTATCTTTTTTTTTAAAAAAATAAACAATAACAAAATCAAAAAACCCAAAAATTTAATTCTTTTTAATTTTGATTTTAGTTTTTAATTTTCTAAAACTAAGTAATTATTTTATTTTAGTTTTACTTTTAAATTTGAATTTTGATTTTATTTTATTTTAGTTTTAAAATTTATTTTATTTTATTTTATTTGTTTTTAATTTTGATTTTAGTTTTTCATTTTTTTTAAACTAAGTAATGTATATAAATTCAAGAATCAATTTTATTTCACTTTAGAATTTGATTTTATTATTAATTTGTTAGTTATTTTATTTTATTTTAATTTTCAATTTGATTTTTGATTTTGTTAATACTTAGTTATTTTATTTTATTTTATTTTATTTTAGTTTTAAATTTGATTTTTGCTTTTATTATTATTTCAGTTTCAAATTTGATTTGATTTGATTTTTTTTATTAATTTGTTAGTTATTTTATTTTTTATTTTTTTGTTTTTTTTTAAAAATATTTTTATTATTTCTATATCCTTAATTAGTGTTTTGAAGTGGCTTTGTAGGGTGTGGATTTGGCTTGTTGATTATTTTCGTTGGGATGATTGTGGTTAGTGGCATTGATTCAATTCATGGCTTGCAATATCGGAGTTGGATTTTGGCAAATATGAGTGGTGCTCCCGGTCCTTGTTATTCATTTTAAGGGGAGTTCCTTTCACTTTTGTTTCTACTTCATTTTTTTTTATTTGTCATGCATGAGGACATGCCATGTTTTAAGTGGGGGAAGGATTGCTTTTGTTCGGTTTTGTTGTGTAGTACGTAACTATATTATTACTATCTTTTGTTTCGTTTGATGTCCATCTTGTCTAATTAGAAATAAGTTTAGTCATGAGTGTGTTTACTTGTTTGTAAAATTTATGACATTGTGAGCTTGTAGTCTTGTTTTCTCCTATTTCGTGTCTAGCATTATCAATTTGATGTGAATCTATAAGTTTGATGCACCTTATTGCACGCACTCACTTAAAATGGCATGAAAAGTTTAGATTGTTGTAATTAAATTGTGAGCATGACGATTATCTCTTAGAATGCATGGAATCAAATCGAGAAGATGTTATTACAACTTAAACCTTGTGAGGCCTTGAACGATGATTCTTTTGCTTGTGTGTTGCTCCCTCTTTATGTGTGTTTGTTGCTCTAGGGCTTGCATTAATCCTTCATTCATGGATGCACCATAATAAGGAAATTCTATTTAGGATAACCTTTTTTGGCCTTTTTAGCTTGTGAACCATGAAAATAATCCCTAGTTACCCCTTTGAAGCTTATATCCATATTTTTCTTCGTCACTTTCTCCTTTTATACATGAGTCAAAGCCAAATACTTCACTCTCGACCTAGTTGAGTCTTGGAAAGAATTGATTGTTGAGCATGAGAATTTGGAGATGTTGTGAAGAGGAAGAATGCTAATTATTGTAAGTGGGAACTAGTGTGATATGCATGTTTTGATATGGTTCAAAGTTCTTTGTAGTTCGTATATATGTTATGCATTCCCTTTGCTAAAAAATAATAATAAAGGGGATGTAAAAAAAAAAGAAAAAAAAAGAGAAATAGAAAAAAAAAGCAATAAATCTTTGTACTTTATTTTGTTTCAATTTTCTTGGTAAATGTGGTTGTGTTTTGTAATTGTAAATGAGTGAAGATCTTCTTTTGTTTGAGAATTTGGTGGATGAAGCGAGCAAGCGTCATTTTGACTCAACTAGTGAGACTTTTACACCTTCCTTGAACTTAAATTTTCACACCTTCACCCAAGTCCCATTACAACCCAGTTTATGAATTCCTTGTTTTTGGTGCAATCCGGAATTTAGGTGAACATGCAAGGTCAAGTAGAGCGCATGCATTTAGACTTGGAGTTGAGTGAAATCTCTAGCCCATACTTGTGTGATACATAATTGAGAGATGTGAGATTTTTCACCATAGAATTTCATCTTCTTAATGCGAGGCCATGTATTCTTTGTGATCATCTTGTCTAGTGTTCACAATTGAAGTGCATTCATTCTATCTTTAATGTCTTGGTTACATCTTGCACGAGGTGTGTTATCTTGATTCTTGAATTGGTTGTTAGCTCGTTTTAGTGGATGACAAGGTGAATAGCTCTATATGTTTGATTTTAGTTACAAGTAGACGGCTCGGGCATGTGAGTGTAGTAGTTAGCTTAATTAGTAGGTATTGTTAATTTTTGTTTGTTAGTGACTTTTTTGATTTTGTGGGTACATCATCTATAAACCCTCACGAGACCTCACTCGTCCACTAGGGCTACCTAGGGGTTCCAAGGGCTTGTTGCATATGCCAAATGCAACCGTGATCACCTACGGAAGTGGTACTAGTTAGGAGTATATGGTTATGTTAATTTTAGTTTGCTCGGGACTAGCAAACTTCAAGTGGGGGAACATTTGATAATGTGTATTTTATACACGTTTTGTCTTTTATTCTCTTGCATTTTTGTTAGTTTCGAATGTTGTTTTATTAATATTTGTTATGTTTTTCATCTTTCAGTGCCTCGTGCTTAATTGTTGAAAAGATGGCTTAATTTGGGCATGAAAGCGAAGATTATTCAAGAGGGAAGTTAGAAGATGCAAGCTCGTGCTGCCGGGAGGTGTTTAATGCATTATATTGAAGAGTTTATCTCGTACGGGCAGCTGTACGGCCGTTCGACAGGTCGTTCAAAGGAGCAGATTTTCTGTACGGGCAGCTGTACGGCCGTTCAACAGGCCGTACAAGTCCTGCTGTGTATTAAATGAGAAGTAAACAAAAAAACATCTTCATAACTTAACCTAATAACTTAACCTACCTCTCATCTTCATCTAACCTAGCCTCTTCAAGGAAAAATTAGGGTTAGTAGAGTAGATAGAAAAACATCAATTACTCATAATCTAGCATTGATTATGAGTAACTAACTTCATATATTTGGCTCAAGGAGGAATTCTTGTACTAAACCCACTTCAATTTAAGTAATATCTATTTCACTCTATCTTGAATTCTTGAGTTGTATTGTTTATGATTTTGCTTGGAGAATTGTAAGTTGCTTCAATTTGTTCTTCTTGTAATATCAATTGCTAATTGTTTGTGCTAATCCGTAATTGTTAGTACATTCATTATAGTAGCACAAGTTTAGTGTACCTAAATTCTCAAGCTTCAAGTGCAAATACCTAGGTTGAGCTCCTCATCCTTGGGTTTGTCCTAGCCTCTCTTTGATTGATTCCTTGATTTGGTTAAATTGGTAGTGCTTCACTATTGGTTGCTAGTATCAAGAGAACTAATTTATGTGCTTCACTAAATTAGTGTTTATAATAGAAGAGAAATAAGTGATTGTGTGCTTCACCAATTATCTTGGTTAGGTAGAGTTGGATATATTTGCTTGTTGTTGGGTTAAAGTGCTTGAATATCCATAATCCTTGGGTCAAATATCCCTTGTCTTGTTAATTTGCTCATTGTGTTGTTGTGTTGGCGAATTTGGATATTAGCCATTAACTTAGTTGAGTTTTTGTAGAAAATTATTTATCATAGGCAAGGTGTTTGTTAAAATATCTCAACCAAACTCCAAACCCCCCCCCCATTTTCCACACTACTAGATTGTAAGAGATAATCTACTCGAAATCGATATTGAGAGTCCTTCCCTGTGAACGAACTTACGAAAAACACTACCTTCATGGCACCTACATTCTTCAATCCAAAGGCCATGACCAGGTAGTAATACACACCAAAGTCAGTGATGAATGACACGTTAGGAATATCATCCTTATGCATCTTAATTTGATTGTAGCCACTGAAGCCATCCATGAAACTCAACATCTCCTGCCCAGCCGTGGCATCTATCAACATATCGATCCTTGGCAAGGGGAAACAATCCTTTGGGCATGCATCATTCAGATCATAAAGTCTATGCACATCCTCCACTTTCCATTGGCCTTTTTGACCATTACAGGATTTGCCAACCATTCCGGGAACTGGATTTCCTCAATGAACCCCTCCTCTAGGAGTTTATCAACCTCCTGTTTTATGGCTTCTTATCTCTCAGGTGCAAAATTTCTCTTCTTTTGTTTCACCGTCTTCCTTCCCGGATCCACATTCAAGTTGTGTGTTTTGAGTTGGGGATCGATCCCTGGCATATCGGCTGCTGTCCATGCAAACATGTCATTGTTGTCTTGTAAGCAGGCAACCAGATTGTTTCATAAGGGGTCTTTCCCCGATGTAAGTAACTTTTGCAGGATCCCCTATCTCCAATGGTATGGGGACCAAATCCTCTGCCGATTTTCCTCGCCTATCTTCATCCTCGCGAACGTCCATATCTTCTATTAGGAGGACCTGCCCCCTAGTTCTATCAGGCCTTAAGGCAGCCACATAACAACTTCTTGCCACCTTTTAATCTCCTCTCTCTTCTCCCACACCGTTTCTGGTTGGAAACTTAATCTTCAGGTGATAGGTAGAGGCAACCGCCTTGAATGCATGAAGTCCCGTCCTACCTAGGATAGTGTTATAGGTGGATGTGGCCTTAATAACCAAGAAGTTTATCATCTGTGTGGCTTCCCTTGGCTCCTACCTTATAGTCATGGGTAACTGAATTGTCCCCTCAACTTTTTACTCCACTCCAATTGAACCCGTATATGGGCATATTCAACGGTATCAGTTGCGATTCACTATATCCCATCTTCAAGAAGGCATCATAAAAAAAGGATATCCACTGAAGCCCCATTGTCTATCAAGACTCTCTTCACTTGGGAGTTGCCTATCACAGGTGAGATAATCAGCGGGTCATCATGGGGGAACTTTACCCATTCAAGGTCCGAGTAATCGAATCCAATTGAGACTTCTGTCTTTGCACGCTTTGGCGCTTCCCTTACAATGTGCATCACCTCTCGTGCATACACCTTTCTAGAATTTCTGCTTGTCCCGGCCACCGTTGGGCCACCAAAAATCATATTTATTATCGGCCCTCGGGGCTGCGGGTTACGGTTGCGGTCATCGTCCCTCTTATCATAATCCCGTCTTGGGTTTCTTCGATCTCCATCCTTGCAAAATTTATTCAAATTCCCTCTACGAATTAGGAATTCAATCTCATCTTTCAGCTGTTTACAGTCCTCGGTGTCGTGTCCCACATCTTTGTGGAATCGACAGTACTGATTCTTATTTCTTTTCTCAGGATCAGTCCTTAGCGGCTTCGGCCATCGTACGTCTTTATCCTTCTCTATATCCACCACTCCTCGGGGCATTCAACCTAGCATACTTTATAAACCTTTGCCCTGGACTCCCTTTTTTAGGTGCAGAATCAGAGTCTCTGCCCGTGCGCGGGTACTTATCTCTTCCATCATATTCTTTCTCCGGCTTTTGATTCTTCGAGTTCCCGTTTCCTCCACGTACAGGGGAGGCCTCGCTGTTCCTCATACTTTCTTCAGCCTTAATATACTTACTTGCCCTTCTTTGGAGCTCAGTCATGCTCTCGGGCGGATGCTTTGCCAATGACATCTGAAAGAAGGTGTTCGAAGTTCCATTTTCCAAGGCTATCAAAGCTACCTTATTTTCCAGATCAGGGATATCCAAAGTTTCCTTCGTGAAGCGCTTGAGGTAGTCCCTAAGGTTTTCGTTTTTCCTTTGTTTCACTTGTTTAAGATATGCAGAGCTTTTTTCATGTGCCTTCCCACTAACAAGTTGGTTAATAAAAGCCGTGCTCAATTACCTGAAAGAGCCAATTGAATTTGCAGGCAATCGACTATACCATCTTTGAGCCATACCTTACAGGGTTTGGGATAGTGTTTGGGGAAACACCCTACACTTTAGAGCATCACTTACAGGTTATAGCAGCAGTGCGTTCGAAAACGTTCTCACATGGTTCGAGGGATCGCAAGTTCCATCATACGACTTAATGGTTGGCATCTTGAACTTTCTAGAGACACAAACGTTCATCACCTCCTCAGTGAACGGGGGTGTGGGATCATCAGGATCTCCGAGTGGCATCAATTTTTTAGGATCTCCCTTAGAAATCTCGACCCTTGTTGTTCCACCCCTTGGGACCTCGGCCTTTTTTTCTCTCCTCGAGGTTCTATCCAGATCAGCAAATGGAATTTCTCCTCCCGTCCTTGGGGGAGGACGATTCTGATTCTGCCTCTGTCGCTCCCTCTCTATATAGTCCTTCAATTTTTGGATCTCGGCCTCATGAGCCCTGATTTTCTCAGCAGCTTTAGGGGGGTCCATCATGGATTCTTTGGGGATTTTGCCCTACAGGTTCCTTGCTCGGACGTCGCCTCCTTGGGGCTTCATCCCTATCATCTTCCTTCGAGGATGAATCATCAGAATACGGGCTGGAGTAGTCGCGGTATTGTTGGCCTTGGTCGGGTCCTAAACCGTGGCTCGTGTATCTGAAGGGCATGATCGCTTGGTCCAGCCTGGTACGGGGGATAATTTGGCTACCCATACATCGGGTTCGTGCTTGCAGGAATCAGGATAGTAGAGATCTGGGCTCTAGGAGGAATGGGCTGGCCTCCAAGAGGGGACACTATCATCTGCAGGGGATTCATCCCTTGGCTGAAGGGATTCGTCACTAAGGGTAATGATTCATGAGTTTGCATTTCAGTCCCTTGGGGCTGAGGGATCAGTGGTTGGGAGCCCGCTCCTGGGGGTACTTGTTCCCCAATCGGGGGTGCGGTGGTGCTGGTAGTGGTTTCAGAAATTGCTGGTGTTCTCCGGGTGGTAACTATGTAGGGATGGGAAAAAATCCGATCCGGCGGATACCCGATTCGAAACCCGAAATTTTGGATAACCGGAACCCGATTTATTGGATTTGGATTTGGATTTGATTTTCAGACCCGAAAATTTTTGGATTTGGATATTATGAAACCCAATCCGAAATCCGAAAACCGATCCAAACCCGATCCGAACCCGAAACCCGAAAAAAAACCCGAATAATATATTTCATAATGTAATACATTTTATATAAAAGTCATTGGTGCATCGTATAACAAATAACCTTGTATTATTAAAACCAAAATATTAAAACAATTTTAGACTCTAAGTGTTTAAGATGTATTTCATATCAAATCTATTTGGTTATTTTAATGATTTAAATTCATTTAAAAATTGATTATATGTAAAATTTATAACAAAATTAAATATTAAAATATTAAAATTAATGCAAAGAATATAATTTATTTATATAATATAAATAATACATTTTATAATGTATAAAATATTAAAGTGTGTATTCTATAAAACTTGATTGAAAATTTCGGGTTTTTGGATTTCGGGTTTCGGGTATTATCCAAATCCAAAAATTTTCGTGTTTCGGGTATACCCGAAATCCACTCGAAATCCATTGGATCGGGTTCGGGTTTTAGTTTTCGGGTTCGGGTCGGGTTTTATCCAAAAAATCGGGTTTGGATTTGGATTTTGCCAAACCCGAGCCGATCCGACCCGATTCCCATCCCTATAACCATGGTTGATATTCGCGTCCCACAGATGGTGCCAAATGTTATGGAATAAAAAGTAGGGTGTATTTTTTGCGTATTGAATGCTAGGGATAGGGAGAGCTTCGAGCTTCAATGACTGATCAAGTGTTTCATGACTTAACTCGGGTCCTCACAAGATGCCTACGTATCTTGCAAATAACAAGAATCAAGCCAATAAAAACGTAGTTCTTAAGGTGAGGGATCAGGTCCTTATATAGGCCTTGGATGTGGTGGAATTAGAGTGGGGTTTGGTAGCTTGGTGGACAAGTTACCCACTCTTGGCCCAGCTCTAGATCTTATCCCATAGGAATTGGTTTCTTTGTATGACTTTGTGCCTTGGAGGTTACTCAATTAAAAGACATTATGTCCTTATTCAATTCTGATTGCTGAGCTGCTAATTATTCCTTCATTTTAATTACGAAATTAATATTAAATTAGGGTCCCGGGCTCATTAATGGGCTTTGACCTTGGACCAAGCTAGGTTCATTTAATGTAATATTAAATATGTTTTTAGGGCTTATTTTCGACCCATATCAATATGCATATTAGAAGTTATTAATATTTAGTCAAACATTGACCAATTTGATCCTTAAAAAATCAAAAAGATATGTAAAGTGGGACGAAGGGAATAATAATATCTTTATGATAATATTAATAAGAGAAATGCTATTATAGTAACCTTTGATCAATTTTTCGTACAACTTTTTGGATTTCCTAACATTTTTCCGTTAATAATTATTATTTCTATTCAATTTCACATGTATTTTCAAAAATGAATTTTGCTCCCTATTACGGTTCATTTTCTCGACTATCACTATATTCATTGTTTATTTGGATTTGACCTTTTTAAAATTAAAATTTTATTCTAATTTTTCAGTATATTAGTTAAGGATGCATTTTGGAAAATTTTACTCAACTAATTTTTTTGTTATCATAATTTTTCTAAAAGAAACACATGAAATTGTACGAGTGAGTAATAAATTTTTAGAACTTAGTGCTAAATTTTATTTTTGACTTTTGCGTAAATTGATGATTTTAATATATATATATATATATATATATATATATATATATATATATATATATATAGTTGCACTCCATCGCAAACACCTTATATAACAAACAATAAAGAACACCTCATATCTAATATAGTTTAAGAGTTCCGTCATAGCACCCAATACAAAAAGTTATTATTTTTTTACCCTCTAGCAAACCAGGGAATTTTTTTTTTGAAAATTTACTGTTCACCTGATGACGTCATCAGGTGAACAATAATTTTCATTTTTTTTAGACTTGATAGAGGGTAAAAAAATAATAACTTTTGTATTGGGTGCCCCTGGCGGGGTCAAAGGATCTAATAGATCTAAGGTGTTCTTTGTTGTTTGTTATATAAGAGTGTTCTGTGTGGAGCAAAGGCCTATATATATATATAGGTAAATGGTCAAATAGAAACTAATATTACTTGCTTTATATCAGTGTTACTTTTAAAATTTTATATTTATTTTGTTTTAAATTTCTTAATTAAAATAAATTCTTAAGTAAATTAAATCAATTAAAATAAGTTTTAACTAAACGTATTTAATAATATATTTATAATTATAAACTAAAAATTATAGTTATACTAAAATAATATGATCGTTATAGTTATACTAAATGATCGTTAATTAATTCATTGATATATTTGTATATATTTATATCTATTGTCTCCTTATTTAGTGATTGTTAATATGTAATTTAGTAGTGATTGTTAAATAATTCATTTATATATTTGTAATTATTGTCCCCTTATTTGTTTAATTATCGCCAATATATAATATAGTGATCTTTTATACTTTAGTGATTAGTAAATGCAATTTAGTGAGCGTCTTTAAATTGTTCGTTTTTAAATTATTAGTATACAAATTATTTTTTATATTTGATGATTATTAATATATAATTTAATGATTATGATCAATTTCTAATTTTTAATCCAATATTAATTTTTATTATTTTAATACCCCATATAGTCGTACATGATTAGTACTATTTATTCATGCTAATCACAATTTATTATAGTTTATTTCGATCATCACCTCTAACCAACTTTAATTTAGAGTACTTTTTTTAACTATTATACTGCATTTATATGTTATACTGCATGATAACTCCTACAGCAGACTATTGGCTCCAATCACTGTTTTGACGGTGGCTCCACCTAGATTGGGCACCTGAAAAATAATGCTTGTCCGGGAGTGGTGACCGTCAAGCACCTCAGGTGTGAGAATCAGTGATCTGGATAATAATAATCAGGCTAGTAGAAGTTGATCGAGAGAAAGTGTTTGTGAGTATGAGTGTGTAAATTTGCATGTGTCTCCAAATGTGGGTAAGATGTGCTATTTATAGGCCCACCCTTGCGACCCTGTAGCACACGTGGCGATCACTGTGGCTACAATGCAAGGTATGGCCATTACCTCCGCAGTTGCCCATTTGTCCTTTTTGCGGCTCTACAGTTGGGTAGTTGGTACTTTGTGCTACTGTTCCTTGTCCTTTGGGATATGGCCTTAAATGACCTTTGAGGATGTCTGCTTTATCAAACCTGCTACTTAATGATTGCTTTTGTATACGCGTGTTCTTAAAACATTATTGTATAATAGCGTGGGTGGAAAATAATTGAAAACACGTATGTCCCCATTCGTGAATGAAATAACGCTAAGCGGGACGACCGCGATCTGCGGATAGCGCAAAAGTCATTCAGGACGGCATTCTTGAATTCAGTTCCGTTATCTGACCTTATAGCTTAAACTGGAAATTTAGAATCCAACTCAATCAACTTGATATGATCAATCACCACTTGAGGAGTTTCATCCTTGGAATGTAGGAATCAAACCTAAGTATACTTTGAGTAGTCATCGACGATCACAATAGCATATCGTTTCTTAGACATAGACATCACATTAACTGGACCAAACAAATCCATATGAAGTAACTGTAATGGTTTAGTTAATGCAGATGTGTTAGTGCTCCTGTGAGTTGTCTTCTTTGACTTTCCTTTCTGACAAGCCTCACACAGTCCTCCCTGTGTAAATTCCATTGGAGGCAGACCTTTCACTAATTCCCTCTTGACTAGGGGATTCGTTGTTTTGAAGTTAAGGTGAGAAAGTTTCTTGTGTCATAGCCAACTATCATTTGACGATGCTTTTTCATAGAAATAATTGACTTCTGTCTTGCTTCTAGAGTTCATGTCAGCTACGTACAAGTTTCCTTTCCCTACTCCTTTGAGGGCAGGCTTTTCATTTCTCTTGTGTGATATTAGACAATTCTTCTTGTCAAATTAAACATCATATCCTTTGTCACGGAATTGGCTGACACTGAGAAGATTGTGCGTTAGACCTTCCACACAAGATACATCATTAGTGATAACATTTCCAGCTTCCAAGCAGCCATATCCATCAGTTATACCCTTGCTATTATCTCCAAAGATAACCACTGGGCCAGCTTTCTCAACCACATTTTATAGCAGAGCTCTATCTATGGTCATATGCCTTGAACATCCTCTGTCCAGAATCAACATAACACGGTTTACCTATTCCACACCCTGCAATATCAAACTGATTAGACTTTCTTCGGAACCCAAATTTGATTGGGTCCAGAATACATAAAGAATTGGCCTTTATCTGGCAAAGCAACATTCCTTATCTTAACAACATTAACTTTCAGCGACTGAACATTTCACCACATAAACAGCTTTAACAACTTTAAGTTTAAGCATAGATGCAAATGTCTTCAACCTATCCTTAGGAGGACTAGCAGTCTTTGTTCTAACATGCTTGTTCCTATTCAAGTGTTGTTGGGGAGCAGTCTTATCACTAGATGCATGATTACCATTAAAGTAAGTAGACATAACATTAAAAGCACAAGACATATAATTTGCAACATCACATGCTTTATGAAATTTATCAATAGTAGGCATGATAGGCATGTTAGCCATGTTGTTCTTGTTTTTCAATTGATCAGTGCCTAAGCCAGTCTTCAAAGAACTGGTTGTATTAACAACCTTGACTGCACCCTTAGGCACCCCTTTGTTAGAATGGACATTCTTAGAATTAATGTCCTTATCAGATTTAACATTATTCTGGACATTCCCATTAACAATATCCTCAATATGCAACTCTTCTTGAATAATGATAGAAGACTCATTCAAAGGTTCTGCTTCAGACTTTCTAAAGAGGGGTTTGTTAACACCCGTAAGCACATGTGGTATACCCCTTTCTTCAGCATTGACTCTATTAGTGGTATTTATGCATAATATTCCAATAACCTCGTTGTAATAAAAACATATTCCCATGGTTTGATCAATAACTTGCTTGTTGAAAATCTCTTTAGCTGTCTTGTAGGAATTATAGTAAAGCTATTACCTTGGTTTCAAGATCAGTAATCTTATCTTTAAGAAAAGTTTCTAGTTGTTTATAACAGTTTACCCTATTCTCAAGAAAAGCTACTTCCTCTTTTAATTTATCTTGATTAACATGTACACATTTCTTAATTCTTTAACTTCTTTTTTAAGATTAGTGTTCAGAAGAATTATTCTATCATTTTCTCTATGTGCACAATCCAAGGTACCACTAACATGATAAATCAATTCAGTGTCAGTGAAGGTTACCTATGAGTTAGGACCATAAGTGTTGTCTGACAATGTCATAAGTGCAAGATTGCCAACTTCTTCAGTATCACTTTCTGAATCATCCCAACTCTTTTCTTCAGCTACATAAGCTTTACCATTCTTCTTATTCTAAGGTGCATACTCTCTTCTTTTCACTTACTTAGGTTTTTGACACTAGGTTGCAAAGTGTCCCATCTCATTACAATTGAAGCAACGGATCTTACTTCTATCCACCGTCCCAGTTTTATAGCCACCCCTTGAGCTATTAGAGGATGAAGAACCTCCTCTCCGGAATCTGTTGCTAGTGGACTTGTATTTGAAATTGGAATTCCTTCTGAATCTGAAGTTTCCAAACCTCTTCACAACCAGTGCCATAGACTCGTTTTCTAACTGCTCTAGTTCATCCATAGAATAGAAGTCACCATCACCCTGACTTGCAGCTATCTCACCATAATCAGCTGTAATCCCATCCTTGTCAGAGATGTAAGGTAGAACAACCTTAGCTTCCATTTTCTCCGGAGCTTCAACAACCAGCATAGATCTCCTTTTGCTGGATCTGCTCTAGTTCATAGGTCTTAAGAACATCATAGAGACTTTCCAGGGAAACTTCATTCATGTCCCTTGACTCTCCAATGGCTTTTAATCCTATGTTCTAGATGGGCTGGAAATGTGCAGGAACTTCTTATTTATCTCTCTGATGGTGTAGAACATTTCATGTAAATTCAGATTATTGATCAACTTGTAGTACATCTCAAAAACTTCAGAGATACCTTCACCTAGTGTTGATCTGAACCGTTCATACTCAGAGGTGAGGATTTCCAGTCTATTCTCTCTTAATTCCTTATGTTTGGCATCTTTATAGTTAACAACATGGTTGTACATAACGGGATCCAGGGACTCAACTAGAATGAGTTGTAGATTAATATCCATGGAAGCATCCTCCTTTTCATCAGGAGTGTACTCCTTTGGATCCTTGCGAAAGGCTCTTCCAAGAGCCACAACAATTCCATTCTCAATACGTTTCGGTTCAATAACCATAGGAACTTTTGGACCATTCTTCACTACACCAATATACTTTGGATCTGTCACTTGAAGAAACAGGGTCATCTTTTTCTTCTACAATTCATAATTATCCCTATCAAACAAACGAATCTTAACACTACAAACTATTTGGGTGGTCATCTTGAATTTTTAAGTGAGTTAAAAATTCGAGCTTGGTTTTTAATTCACAAGGATAAGGATCTTGATTTGTGTGTCAATCAAATGGTTCGGATACCAATTGTTAGGTCATGTATTGTTTGTAGAAGGGGGGTTGAATACAAACGATACTTTTTTTTTCCAATTTGTCCAGTTCGTTAAAAATTATTTCGTGAACAAACTAATGCAGAATTAAATGAAACAAGATTCAAGTTAAATATAACTTATATTAAACTTGTTAGGTCCAAATGTGTTGTAGAGGGGGGGTGAATACAACTTTTCGAATATGAGAAGCAATAAATACGATGCAATAAATGAACACACAGATTCAAGGAATATATGTCTTATATATAACTTGAAAGGGTTGCTACAACATTCATTACAAAGTATAACAGAAGTTCAGAGAGAAGTGAATGATACTAAGCTCTGTGAATGCACTCTCTCTTTTTCTCTCTTGTGTTTTTCTCAAGAATTGCTCACTAACTGAAACATTACACAAGTACTTCTATTTATACTACATGTAATCTATGTCCTGTAGACTTCAAAGACTAAGATGTACGTGGCCCAATGATGTCCACATAAATCTTGCCTTATCTTGAAAGCTTGGAAATCTGCCAATCAGAAGATGCCATGTGTCATGTTGAAGCTGCACTCTAAGTAGAACTTCTACTTGAGAATTTCTACTTAGCCATCTCGAAGTTCTACTTAGAAACTTCTACTTGGCCATCTAGAATATTTAGTACTTAGAAAATATTCTGGTCTTCAACTTGAAACTTCAATGCACATCTTGAACTTGTGATATCTTCATGTCTTCTTTATTCTTCACCAAGCTCTTGAATATGGATCTTTATTACTGACATAAACTTGCTATCAATGTCCTGACACTTGATGCAACGGTCTGGTTCATAAGTGACTAGTCTTGATAGGGTTTTTGCTTCTTGAATAAATTACCATATCCAATTACAAATGTGGCTTTCCAATATTTGCTTTCCTTCTTGTTCACTTGAAATCAATTGGTCTTATTGATACTGATAGTTATGATCTTGATTCTTGGCTTTCCAAATCACTGAGGCATGAACAACTTTGACTTGAACTTCTCTCAATGATTTCTTCTTGGATTGATCATAGTTAACATGTTGAATTGTATCAATTACCTTGTCTTCATTTAGTGTTGATTTCTTGTGACCTCTTGTTCTTGATTGTCTTCTGGTTAAGTATCTTTTCCTTTAGTTTGAGTTACGTTAGTTATAGTGTTACAAGTTTACACACTCTGCCTTTCAGAACTTGATAGGTTGTTACAAATACAGTACAGACTGATTAAAACAAATTAGAATAAATTCAACATGAATTTGTCTATATTTATAATAAAAAGATCAAATGTTAAAAAGTAGTTCGAGATTTAACTAGGGACATTGATCCGCTAGATATTTCAAGAGTTACAAGTAATTAAGTTCTAGTTGATAAAATATTACAATTAGATCAAGAACTTAATAGCCTGTGAAAACCTTAATGTCTTCTGGGTGTTTGAGTTTATTACAGAGAGAAAGAGAAATATTTGATGTTGAAGGGGGCTGACTCTGTTTGTTGAAAATATGTTAAGTGAATGAAGTAATACTCCTGCCTTGATCTTTTATATTGAAAATGAAGTCCCTCTCCCTAAACTTTCATATTGCTCACCAATGACTATTAATCCTATTAGTTCGGTGAGACTATAAAGGAATGAACTGGAAAGACTATTCAGGGCAGCAACTCGATAAGACTATCTCAAGGTTGGTAAGACTATCCACCTTGACTAATAAATAAATAAATTTAATTAATTAAAATAGAATTAATATAAATCCTTTGATAATAAAATTCTTTCTTTGAACCATTGAAATTACTGAAGAGCTTCCACCGAATTAATGTTGATACTCGATGTACTGTCTGGTTCATGAACGACTAACTAAAATCAACGTTCTTCAATTTCTTGACTCTAAGTTATGGTTCTTTTCTTTTTTAATCCCTTTATTTAAAACTTATGTACATTCTATTTCTTCTATTGTCACTGTAGAAATCTATGTCTCTTTAAATGAATCCATTTTCTTGATTACTTCACCGAGACTTAATCAAATAATTGAACTTCTTTCAATGTAGTAATTCTGCAAGTTAGTAGATTGACTTTATTCTTCTTTTTTGATAGATAATACATTCTGAGAACCCTATGACAGTGGTCACGTTCGTTGTCGACGCACCAAATTGAAAATAAATATTAAACTCTACAATGTTCGCACTTAACTACAAAATATAACAAACTTGGCAAGTAGGGATCGAACCCAAGGAACTAGTGTTCAATATTAGTGTAAAGTAAATTGGTGGGGTGGGGGGGGTTGAGTTGGTTGTGGTATTTTGTCAAACACCTTGCATACAAGAAATAATTTGCTAGAGAAATATAACTAAGTAAATTGCAATCATCTAAATTTACCAACACAACAAGGCACAATGAGTAAATTAGCAAGATAAAAAGATACTTGACCCAAGGATTATGAAAATTAAAGTACTTCACCCAAAAACATATAAGCAAGATATAATCAACTCTACCTAACCAAGATAATTGGTGGAGCACACAATCAATTAATTCTCTTCTAGAAACAATAATTTAGTGAAGCACATAAATTAGCTCTCTTGATAATAGCAACCAATAATGAAGCACGACTAGTTTAACCAAATCAGGGAATCAAACAAAGAGAGGGTAGGACAAAGATGAGGAGCTCACCTAGGTATTTGCACTAAAAACTTGAGGATTTAGGTAAACTAAATCTTGTACTACTATAATGAATGCACTAACAATTACGGATTAGTACAAACAATTAGCAATTGAATTATCAAGAGAGCTAATTTACATAAATTAGCTCTCTTGATAATAGCAACCAATAATGAAGCACGACTAGTTTAACCAAATCAGGGAATCAAACAAAGAGAGGGTGGGACAAAGATGAGGAGCTCACCTAGGTATTTGCACTAAAAACTTGAGGATTTAGGTAAACTAAACCTTGTACTACTATAATGAATGCACTAACAATTACGGATTAGTACAAACAATTAGCAATTGAATTTACAAGAAGAGTAAGATGAAACAACTTACAAATCTCCAAGAAAAATCATAAACAATACAACTCAAACATTCAAGGCGGAGTGAAATAGATCTTGCTTAAAATGAAATGGGTTTAGTATAAGTGTTCCTTCCTTGAGCCAAATATATGAAGTTAGTTACTCATAATCAATGCTAGATTACAAGTAATAATTATTTCTTTCTACTCCTCCTAACCCTAATTGAATGCTCTAAATATGATAGAGTTGAGATGAAGATCAGATATTGTCTTGGTTCCGTTTTATTCTATTAATACATCAATCAGACAAAAGGACAAGATAGTCAATTTGCTTCTAAAAACTTCCAGCAAGTGTTGTACGACATGTTAAACGGCCTTACAGCAACCCATACAAGAGACTGCTCTTTTTAAACTCTTTGAACAGCCTGTGGAACGGTCGTGGGAGACAAAATCTTAAAAATAATACATTAAAAACCTCCCGGCATCGCGAGCTTGCATCTTCTAACTTACCTCTCGAATCCTCTTTACTTTCCAAGCCTACAATAAGCCATCTTTTGAACAATTAAGCACGAGGCACAGAAAAATGAAAAAAAATAATTAATATCGATAAAACTACATTCGGAACTAACAAAAATGCAAGAAAATGAAAGACAAAACGTGTATAAAATAAACGTTATCAGATAATTTAAATATTATTTACTTATTACAATTTTGTTTAAGTTGAGTCAAATCCTCGATATATATAAATAGGCTATGTCATATGCATTTCAATATCATACTTATATTAGGATATTTATAAAAAATACCACTTTTTCTAAGCTTTTTATTTTATTTTATCATCTTCTTAAAATATATGCAAAAATACCTTTTTCAAAAAAAATATTTTACAAAAATACCAACTTATTTACAAAAATACGGTCTGCAACCACCAGATGCAACCAGTTGCACCTATTTGCATTTGGTTGCAAACAGTTGCATTTGGTTGCAGACCGTATTTTCGCAAATAGTTGGTATTTTCGCAAATTATATTTTTTTAAAAAAGTATTTTTGCAAAAAAAATTCTGAACTTAGGTATTTATAAAAAAACCCTATATAGGGTTAATTTGTAAAATAAAAAAGGAAATAAAGCAACAAAATTTGTTGTAAATGTCTATCAAATATTTTTCAAAAAATTTAATATTACATAATTTGATATCTTCCAACATCACGTAACAAAATCAATAATGTAGATTTGATATTAGCGATCTTCAAATTCAAATTTAAAACACAAATAAATTCAAATGTAAAACTTTCAAAATTTATGAACAAAATTTATTTAATTTTAGTAGGAATAAGTACGTTCTGTGAATGAAATTATGCATTTGCACCACATAATTTATATGTGAATTTTCTACATCTCTAAATTCACATGCACAACATTAACAAGTTCAAATGTATAAATTTTAAAATTCATGTAAAACTTATATAATTCAATAGAAATTCTACGTATAAACTTACATATTTGTGTTAAATGTTCCACATATGAATTATTTATTCAATTACAAAACTTTGAAAATTCAGATATCAAACGTTGAGGAGAATTTTTTATGTTAATTTTATCAAAATTTCTCCATTGAGCAATTGTGATAATGAAATGTATTTTTTTGATACATCTGAAATTCTGATACATAATATTTTAGATGAATATAGAAGATCATTAAAAATATAATGATTGTAAATTCGATATATATTTTTTCTTTTTGCAGAATAGAATTTATTATTAAATGAGATATGCAATACATAGCTCGTTATCTGTTTACCTAACTTTTTTTTTGAATAAAATCGAACTTGCATTAAATAACCGAATCCAACTCTAATACACGTAGCAGGAAATTAGGTAGAGTGACATGCCACTCCCCTATGTCAGGCATAGAACAAGCAGCTTGTGCAAGCACATGAGCTACATTATTCGCAGAACGATAAGCAAAATTAACTAGCACTTGATTTATGTGCTTAAATAAATGGACACAATCCATAACAATAGTCCCAAACAAAGCTCTTCCAGGACTCCCATTACAAGCATCTGCTAGGGTGTATGAGTCCGTCTCAAACACACAATGCATATAGCCTCGGGAAATGACCCATGAGAGAGCCGCTTTTAACCCAACGGCCTCAGCCTCTCTCGGTTTTCAGGCACCTGCGACTTTCGAACATCGAGCTCCAACAAAACACCCCTGATCATTCCTAAGCACAGCCCCTACTCCAATTGATCCGTTCAGAAACACAGCTGCATCAATATTAACCTTGCACCACCCAACTGGTGGTGGAGACCAGACACGATCTCCCACTTCCTCTCTGATTCTCCTGTTCTCTGTCTTCGCTTGAGCTTCTGTCCATTCTCTATACAAATGGCTAGCAGCGTTTCTAACTCCAAAGACTGATCCGTTTGCACGATCCCAGACCCACCTATTCCGACGATTCCATATGCTTCAACATAGCTTAGCAACCTCAATAGATTGCTCCCTAGTGCATTGGTCGAACACACTTTCAAACACTACCCCTGGTGTCTCATACGGAAAACAATTCACCAACTGACTTAGACCTGTTATAAGCCACACTATTTTTGCAAAGTCACATAAAAACATAACATGAATCCCTGTCTCTGCTTCTCGACGACACCATGGACAAGCAGCTTCAACATTGACAAACTTCATAACCAAAGCTACATTAGTAGGAAGACACCCCTTGCACAGACGCCATACAAAATTTGTTACTTTACTTGGAAGTCTCATACCCCAGATTTTCTTCCACAGCTTCATCTGATCGTCCTTAGATTCTCCTTGCAAACCCCTATAACAACTTTTAACCGTAAATTCCCCTTTCTCATCCAACAGCCAATACCAAGAATCAATATCAACATGCATCGATGAGGGAATCCGTTTAATTAGCGCACCATCTCTAGCATTAAACAGGTCATCTATCAATTCATTATCCCACTTCTTTTCATCAACCATCATCAAATTACTCACCTTTGCATTGGCTAACTGAGTATATTCAGTCGTACTCACATAACCATTTCCCTCATCTGGCAACCACGGTACACGCCAAACCATCGTATCTTCTCCATTACCAACCTTTCTACGAGCACCAGTTCTAACTTCCTCTAGTGCTGAAAAAATCCCTCTCCACACATAACTTGGATTATGCCCCAGTTCTGCATTCAACAGGTCCATATCTGAGTAATACTTAGCCTTCATGACTGTACTGACTAACGGATTAGCTTATGTAAGTAGCCTCCACCCCTGTTTAGCCAACATGGCCATATTAAACTTCTTTAACTCCTTTAATCCCAACCCTCCAAACTCCTTTGGCACACACAAACATTTCCACGCGATCCACTTTACTCCTCTACCATTTGATCCTTCACCCTATAGAAAAGCATTCATTTTTCTTTTAAACTCATCACATATTGACTCAAGTATAAGGAACAAACTCATCCAGACATTCGGAGTTGTTTGTGCCGAAGATTTGACCAACGTCAATTTCCCAGCTTTAGACAACTTTTTGTTACGCCATGCTTGCAACTTTCCCTGGATCTTGTCACTAATGAAACCAAAAGCCTCCTTTTTACTTCTACCAACATACATAGGCATTCCTAACTACTTTCCTGGCCTTGCCTTCTCATTCATCCCTAGAACTGCACATATTTGATTCTGTTCCGATACACCTGTATTAGGAGTAAAAACTATATCAAAATTTGCCAAAATTTATCATCTGGCCCGAAAATCTTTCATATTTCTGCAAAATACTTCTCATGTGTTGTGATTCCACCAGCTTAGCTTTAAAAAACAAATAACAATAATCTATAAACAGCAGATGTGTTATTCTTGGTGCACTTCGAGCCACCTTGCATCCATTAACCAAGCCACACTCTTCATATGTACGAAGGATCCCTGTCAGTCCCTCAGCACACATAATGTATAAATACGGGGAGATTGGATCTCCCTGTCTAACCCCTCTAGAAGGATGCACATCTCCAAAAATCTTTCCATCCCTCACAAAACTGTACGTAACTGTCCTCACAAGCTGCATAATTCGACATATCCAAATATGGGGAAACCCAAATTTATTCATCATCAATTCAATATACCTCCATTCTAATCTATCATATGCCTTGGAAATGTCAATTTTTAACGCTGCCACCCCATCTTCTCCCTGTTTCTTTCTGTGAATGTGATGGTTAATCTCAAATGCAAGCAAGGCATTATCCGTAAGTAGATGACCTTCTATGAATGCACTTTGATTACTAGAAATAATCAAATTTAAACAAGGTTTCAGTCTATTGGCCATAACTTTAGACAAGATACGCATTAGGACATTGCAAAGTGATATGGGACGCAAATCAAAAACCTGCTTTGGATGCTTTACCTTCGGAATAAGACATACCAGGGTCCTGTTTATCTCATCTGGCAACTCACCATGCTCGAAATACTTCACACAGAAATCAACAACATCTGCACTCACCACGTCCCAATAAGTTTGAAAAAAACACGGATTCAGTCCATCAATCCCAGGTGACTTCTCTGGGTACATAGCAAAAACAGCTCCTCGAACTTCCTCCTCTGTTACATCTAGCATTAAGTCTTGTCGTTGCTCCTCTGTTATACAATTAAAGTTGATTCTTTCTGACATTTGTTCTCCTGTTTCAATGGCCGTAAATATGTTTTCAAAATACTGAACAATAGTATTCTGAATCCCATCCTCAGTATCCTGCCACTCTCCATTCGCATCCTTTAATTTATTAACTCTGTTATGGTCTTTCCGAACAGATGCAAATTTATGGAAAAAACGCGTGTTGTTGTCTCCATCCTTGAGCCAATACTGCTTCGCTCTTTGCTTCCAAAAGATTTCCTGTTTTTCTAATAGCCTCAAGTAATTCCACCTGACTTCGTTATACTTCCGCACCCCCTGGACATCCCTTCTCGACCTCAGAGTTTGCATTTCCTTACGACAAACTGATAGCTTATTCTTCAAACTTTTGATCAATCCTCCACCCCACTTTTCCAATTTCGAGCAACACATAGCTAATTTACGCATTAAGTCATTTACTCCCTCGCTATTCCAACAGTCCTTCACAATGTTCAAACATTCTTTTTCTTGTATCCACATGTTTTCAAATCGAAAACGTTTTCCACGAGGCACATATACTTGTCTATGTAACTGCAAGCATAGTGGCATATGATCCGATGTAGATATTTCATGAACTCGAACCTCTGCATTTGGAAATAACTCACGCCACGCCTTATTAGCCAAGCCTCTATCCAGTCTTTCAAGCACCCATCTATCAGTTCCTCTAAACCGTTCTTAAGTGAATTTATCTCCTGTATACCCCAAATCAAATAATTCACAATCACCTACTGCTTCCGCAAAACCACTCAACAAAGCACGAGGATGACATTGACTTATTTTAATATGAATTTTTAATATAAACTTATTTGTATAAACTTTTTTAATATGAATTTTTGAATATTGGTTCATATATAATTTGTTATCAATCAACACGTAGTTGGCTAGTTGCTAAAAAATAAAAGGGAACATAATTTTTTCTTTAAACAAAATAGTAATTAGTAAATACAATAGAACCTCGATAAGTGAATATTCAATAAACGAATAATCTCATCAAATGGATAATTTTTTTCGGTCTCGACATAATAGAGACAGTGTATTTTTTATCTCGAAAAATGAATAATCTCGATTAATGATTAAAATTTTCCAGTCCAAGCATATTCATTTAACGAGGTTTAACTGTAAAAGAGAACATGAACTCTTATGCTAATAAATAATTATTAAAATAATTTATTAATAAATAATTATTTTAGTAGACGTGCTTCGCAAGGATTATTAAACAGTTTCTTTATTAAATGAGATATGTATTACATGGCTCGTTATCCATTTACCTTCATTTTTTTACACTTTTTTTAATGTTTCTCTCAAATCATTTTCCAAAAATTTTCAAAGAAAGTAGAATTTTATACATCCATTACTTTACTTCATTATAACTACATTATATATTAAATATAAATTGATTATATTATTTTACTCATTTTTTTTATTATTTTATACATTTTCTTCAATCCATTTATAAATAAATGAATGGTACAGAGGAAATATTAATAGTAGTTGGCTAGTTGCTAAAAAGAAAAAAGAACAGAATATTTTTTAAAATAGTCAAAAAAGTAATAGTAAGTAAATAATTCATGTCCCACGGCCCCAGTGCCCTGTCTACCAACAAGACCACACTACTGTGCAATGCATTCCTCGGTTAGGGTCAACCAGGAGTTAGTACTCGGAATTTTCATACCCTGTTAGTCTGTTACCTGTCCGCGTATTGTTAAAAGAAAGATAAAAAAAATAGATATTCTCATAATACGATCGATTCACTTCAATGACTTTCATCATCGACGCAGCTCTGGGCGCGGGCTTCAGTGAATTATTCAAAGTCGTAAAAGTGGCTGTAAGAGAAACCCTTAACTTCAAATCCAATCTAAAAACCTTAGAAAACACACTTGAATCAGTTAGGCCCATGTTTGATGAAATCGGCAAGCTCAACAGAGTTTTGAATCGTCCCCAGGAAGAAACTGATCAATTTATCGAAAACTTACATCGTGGCGTGAATCTTGTAAACGAATGCAGTACAGTTCCATACTGGAATCCATATACGTTATACAAGTACTCGAAGAAGCTGGAGAAACTAGACAAATGTATAGTCAAGTTTTTCAATGTGCAAGTGCAGGGATTTGTTGCTATGAGTAGTTTGAGGAACGGGAGGGGTATTAAAGAGATTAATGATAAAATAGACTTCGTACTTAAGTTTTTAAACATTAAGTATAAATATACAAGTGCTGGGGTCTGCGACGATTCTTTGAGTGGGGTTTCCAGTTGGGAAAGTGTACTGGGTCTTCCAGATGTGGTTTTCGGGTTTAATAAACCATTACAGGATCTGAAGGATATGCTACTACAGGATAAGGAGCTAGTTAAAGTAATCTCGGCTCCAGGAGGGTTCGGAAAGACCAAGCTGGCTAAATTGCTCTGCCATGATCCTGAAATACAAGGTAACACACCCTCCTTCGTGTATTAAATAATGTGATATTCCTAATGGTAGCATTGTGATTTTGACGTTCCCTTAATTTGGAGTACCATTTTTCAATAGTATTAGTTTTTCATAATGGTACAACTAGAATTCCCCAATTGCAGATTAACATTTGAAAAAAAGTAGTGATGAAAAAAGGCGATTAGAGAGAAGATTAGACGATTGAAGATTAATATTCTAAATTATTTGTTGCTTGACTAATAATAAGAGCATAAGACCGACAACTTTTTTTTTTTTTTTTTTTTTTGAAATAAAGCACTTGCTTATATATCCTTAGAAATACTAGAGATAACACAGTGGTATCATTGAGAATATCCTTCAGATAATTAAGCAACTTAGAATGTCTTTACAAGTACAAGCTCAGAACTAATTTATAATGTTGGTAGCTCTTTCGGATTAGCATGTGGTGTCGAACCGTCCAGTACACATCAGGCATACTGGTTTGGGCTTGAGGTGTTGCATACAAGCTACCTTAAATTCTGTTTGTGTTTGTGCATCCCCTATTTTGTTATTTTGTACATAGGTATTACGGCTATTGCCCTCACTTGGCCAGATCACTACTTGAACAAATTGAATATTAGTGGCAACCTTCAAATATGAGGCGATCGAAGAGTATTCGGTAACTAAGAATCATATAATTCCAACTTTTTGATAGGACATATACATGGTAGATGCATATATGTATAATGTATGTGGTTATTTAGTTTGATGTCGTTACGAAATTGCAGCCTGTTTAATATATTCACTTGTTAACAGGAATATTTGGGAAAAACATACTCTTTGTGACTGTTTCACAATCGGCCCAAATCACTTCTATTGTCGAGAAAATATTAAGATTTCAATTGCCTCAAAGTCAACTGCCAGAATTCCAAAACGACGATGAAGCAATCCGACACCTCGAATGCTTTCTGAAGCAAATAAGTCCAAGACCTATACTATTAGTGTTGGATGATGTATGGCCGAATATGGAATCTCTTATTGACAGCTTATCCTTCACATTACCAAATTATAAGATCCTAGTTACATCTAGATTATGTTCTCCAAGATTCAGTCATGTTTACAATCTAGAGAGTTTGGATGATGAAGATGCCATGAGGCTGTTCAGCCATTCTGCACGTTTAAAAGATGGGAGCTCTAGTATTCCATCTGATCTTGTGGAAAAGGTAGAAATTAAAATTTGCTTGATGTATCAGCTAGTTATTATTAACATGGACAAGCGAGTGTGAAATGGTGACTGATATATGCAGGATCTATATACATAAATAAACATATGTTGTTAACTTGTCTGCATTACTGCATATGACATCTACATATCCACGGGTGCATCTGATTTTAATTAATAATTAATTTATTTGGTTATTACTTGCAGGTTGTGAAAGTTTGTAAAGGATTTCCATTGGCCCTTACAGTGGTTGGGCGGTCACTCTCTGGGTGTCCGGAGGTGGTATGGAGACGCATACACAAGATATGGTCTGATGGTAAATTTATTTTGGATACTCAAAAAGTTTCGCTTGATTGTTTTCCAACCAGTCTATATGCCCCGGAAGATATGGACAGTTCAGTAAAGGACTGCTGCATGGACCTTGGATCATGTTCTGAAGATCAAAGGTTTCCAGCCACCGCGTTTATGGATATGTGCGCAGAACGGTACAATCTAGATCACAAAGTCATGGATACCCACAGCAATCTCAGTGAACAATCATTCAACAAACTTCTTGATCTTGTCTGCAAAAGGTACTTCTTGTTGCTGCAAGACTTACTGACTATAGAAAATTAACTCTGAAATAGTTTTTAAAATTAGTAGAAATTTTGCCTTGAGCTAAGTTTCATCAATTGTACCCCTCACATCAATGTGTTTTAAAGGGGATCAGTCACTGAGTTGCACGACCTTGCTGGAATCTAGGCCCTAAGCTGAGGTGACGCGATAGTCACAAAAATTTAGGATATTATAGATCTACTCAATAAGTAACAAAGGAAGCATATTAACAAGTTTCATATGAACCAAAAGCAAGTGGAAAAAAACATGATTGAACTTATAAAATCCAAATATTAGTTACCAAGGACAAGTAGTCGAGGTTAGTAGGGACGGTCAGGGATAGTCTCATCCTCCAGTACCACCCTTTCCATGATTCATGGGTTTGAATCCTCACTCCCCTTTATACTTGAAAATTTTGTAATTACCAAAAATATTTAGTTACCCTAAAATATAGTTTAAAAGGTTAATTATTAAATGGTAAACATTACCCATGCTAGTAAGGGCTAGTAAGCTTCTGATGCGGTAGCAGTGGGAAGCGTGAGTTCCATGCCTGATTTGTTACAGAGAGGAGAAGAACCTATTTAGACGTCAAGGGCATAACAAGTCGGGTGAACATTTATATTGACATATTCTTTCCATTAATAGTGGCAAATTGGCAATTATTGGGGTTTAATAGTGGAGGAAGCTATGTGTTAAGTTGTATTTTATTGATGCATGACCCTAAACCCTACATGATATCTGGTTTTTCTTTGTTGGTTGTGCAAATACAAACTGAAAATTTTTCCTGTAACAGAATACCCACTACGATAAACATACATATTCATTATGGTGACTTTCCACCAACTGCTAAAATTCAAAGGAAATCAAAGACCACAAATGCTGATAAAGGGGTCAGAGTTGATAAAATGAAATCAAAGACTATACAAAGAAGCAGATTGAAGCTCCAACTTAGAAGTAATGGATCTTTTCTAATAAGGACGGGTTTGTCAGGGGTTGTGATCAGAAAGCCTTCATCACAGGTCTTCCTATCTCAAGTTTCTCAGAGCGAAGCTACTTCCAAAAATGGAGGAAAAGATAAGGAAAAAGTTGGACCTAAGCCTAAAAAGAAAGCTCTTAAACCTGAAGCCAACCACTATTATTTGGATAAAGATGAATTTGAACGGATACTGCAGGAACTAAGAGGACCTTTGTGTAAAAGTGTAGTATCCATGCCTACTCAAAGTCATGTTCTAAGGCCTCCAACCAATGGAACTTGTAGTGCATCTAACCAATGGAACTCTCAAACAAGGAAGGGTTTGCCAGGTGTTGTGATCAGAGAACCCTCATCACAGGTCATCCCATCTCAAGCTTCTCAACATGAAGCTACTTCAACAAATGTTGGAAAAGGCAAGGAAAAGGTCGTTTATAAGCCTAAAAAGAAAGCTTTTAAACCTGAAGGGAACAACTATTTACTTGAATAAAGATGACTGAAAGGCTACTGCAAGAGCTTAGAGGACCCTTGTTTAACAGTGCAGTAATTATACCGACTCTGTATCATGTTCAAAGGTCTTAAACAATGGATCTTCCAATGCATCCAGCTAATGGAACTCCTAGTGCGGAAAACCCCCAACTCCACAGACGATGCAGAGCTTCTCAAATGAAGAGTATTTCTCAAATTTGTTCTGTGTTCCAGTTTGTTTCAGATATGTTAATTTATTAGTACTGTTCATCAGTATGAATTATACAGTAAACGAGATATTACATATGATTGGTATTCTACTCAATTTGTTTTTAGTTATGTTGTTTACATATTAACAGTTCTCCATCAGTTAAAACTTGCAAAATATAATAATAAGCAAGGGGCTATGAATCCGTAAACAACTAAACTAGTGATGTTTGTGACATTGTTATTTAATCAGCTTCATGCAAATCTGGAAATTCAATCTTTGTTTGTACAGATAAAAACTTTCACTAAATGATAAATTGTGTGGTAAGTGATAACTAAAATTATGAGTATATATTATACTTGACAAATGACCCGAAACTTTGAAAACGAAATGGAACCAGTTAAACTTAAACCTGGGAATTTCAGATTGTCGCCATCTATACGCGCTTTGTGGAAGAAAACGACATTAGAAGTACGCGGCGTTGCAGACGGATATGTAAACGGGAGAAATTCTGGCAAGCGAAATATTTTTTTCGCAACCTATTTTGTGAAAATTTCACATACGTTTTTTTTTCAATACTTACTCATATTTAATGTATTAACTCATGTTAAAATAAGTAAATGTGATTATGGTCCCGTTTGGAAAATCTTATTTTTCAAAAATAATTTATTTATTCCGGAAAAAAGTATGAAAATATGTACTTTTTTCTTAAATAAGTAACTTATTTTTGCAAGATAACGAATATTAAACTTCTTGTACACGTTTTTCTCTAAAAAAAAGTATGTGAATACGATTTTTTTTCGAAATAAGTAACTTATAAGTTGCAATTAAGATTTGGCAAACGGGCCCATAATACATCTTATAACTTTTTTATTAATAAGCGAAAATACTTTGATGAATTTGCTTTCACCTTTATTTTGGTTCTACCCTATATTTTTATTTCTTCTAGGATTTTATTTTCTTTTTAAATAAAATAAAAAAATGATTAGAATATTATAACTATTACAATTCTTTTATTATAAAACTTGATTTACAAGAATAATATATCTTTAAAAATCATGTATGTTGTGTTTTCATGATTTTTTTAAGATAATCTTAAAAAAAATAATAAATTATCATTTTTATTAAGAAGTGAATTCGTTTTGATGGTAACTTGGTACTAAATTTAATTTTATCTCTATTTTGATTTTATCCTAGATACGGATCTCTCAAAATTGTTGAAATTTTTGTTGTAAATACAATTTTTTAAGGTATTTTTTTAATTTCAATTAAAATAATAAATTAAATATTATTTTAATTCTTGATTCATACTTCGCACATATTATTATTTAATAAATAATTAAAAATAATATCAAAATATTATTTACAAATTTATAAATATAAAAAACGGAGTTCACATTCCTGCCAATAGTTCCCTCCTATATAGAGATGTTCAAAAAGTCAGAAATTCAAAATTCGACTCGATTCGAACCGCAAAAAAATCCAAAAAACTCGGTTCGAAAAAAGCTCGGCCCGTTTCGGCCAGGACCATGGGCCTAAGATGGGCTTCCTATTTTTCCTAAAGTCTGGCCGGACCCGAAACCCGAAAAGCCTTGTTAAAAGCCCGGGCTTTGAAAAAGTCCGGATAAAACCCGGACTTTCAAAAAGCCTGGACAAAAGCCCGATTCGCCCAGAATAAAAGCCCGGGCTTTCTAAGAAATCCGGATAAAAATTCGATTTTTTGTAGATAAAATCTAAAAATATATAATATTTTTAGCAAAATTCAAGAATATTTAACTTAGCAATGCGATGTGAAGATCTGTTACGGTGCTAGTTCTAGTCATGCTGTTGAGATCTGTTAATTCCGACGACGACCCCAACCCCCTACCTCCACCTCTCGATCCTCCGGCGCCGCTAGGCGCAATCAAACCACCACCCTCGTCTCCCCGAAGTTGTCTTAGGAGTACTGGAGACGTGACGAGACACATCTTTAAAAGAGCGTAGCTCGTCGGTGACATGATTCCATATCTGAACTGGTGTAGGTGATGGTGATGGTGGTGATAACAATGTCGGAGTAGATGGAAGTGGTGGTGACTAGTGAAAGCTTCAGATATGCTAAGAAATCACTAATTACATCTAAAAAAAGTCACACTTACAAAAATCATTATTTATAGGTACGAAAATCACTAAAATGTTGGTGATTTTTGTAAGTATAAATATTGATTCTGATATATAACTGATAATTTATACGGGGTTGGGGTGGGTACATGAAGGGTCTGGGTAGGTGGGGTGGTGAATCTGGTGAAATTAGATTTAGTTTGTGATTGATAAATCTCGTAACTTCATGTTTATAAAATCTGGTAATGATGGTGATTGTGGTAAAAAATTAGAGGATGTGATGATGGTGATGTGGGATGTATATGTGCGAAATGTATGTGCTGAAGCCTGAAACAAGTTTGAATTTTTTTGATGAGAGAGAAACAGATGTTTTGGGGTTAGGTGGATGAATAATTGGAGGAAGGTGAAAAGCACGTGACTGAGAGAGAGAATAATGAATTGGTTTCTAGTTTCTATTTTAACTTGGTTTCTATTGGAATAGGATCCTATATATATATATATATATATATATATATATATATATATATATATATATATATATATAAACGAAAAAAACCCGGATAAAAGCCCGGCCGGGCCGGCTCGGTCCAAGGACCTAAAACGGGCCTCATATTTTAGAGAAAGCCCGGCTCAATCCAATTCTTAAAAAATTCGAATTTTTTGAAGTCTAAATAAAATCCCAACTCAAAGAGCTTTTTGTGCATCTCTACTCATGCAATTTTTTTCACAGTGCAATACCGTCATAAGGATTTAGTTTCGACAAAACATCCAATGTGATGCAAATATTGATCAAATTAGGATGAATGTTTCGATTGTTTGCGAATAAAATTTGGGATCGGCTCAAACTCATTTACGTCAGCTTGACTTGGTTATCTCGATCAAAAGTACTTATATATTTTGTCCTTTATTATTGTAAAAATTATAGAATAAATTACAAAATTGTGAATGAACTTACTTTCGGATAGCATTTGTTAGTGACTATAGTTTTACATATATGATATTCTAATATTCTTTTATTTTACAAAAAGATGATTAAGGGTCAATTTTCTTTTTTTTTTTGCGTAAAAAGAGAATCACTCTTTATGAAGAATAAAATTAATATTTATTCATCATATTACAAATTTGAAACTCCAACTGGATTAAGTTCGATCAAAATTCTACCATTTACTCAAAATTAAATATTAAAAGTATATATTCAAGTAAAGCATATCATATATTTTTATCTTTTTTAATTTACTTATTTTTTAAATTTGACTAATTATTAATTGTTTGGGCCAATTATTAATTTTTAACAAATATGATTTTTGATCCGGTTTCGGATTTAATCATATCAAAAAAAATTCATGCAAACAATTTTAAATAATGCTAGGGATACCAAATTTATTTCCCAAATTTTTTCCCAAATACATGTGGTGATTTGTTGTAATAATAAATGACCCCCTGCATTCCAACAACACCAATCAAAAATTTTTTTATAGTGGCACATCTTCTATCAGAACAATTTTTTGTAACTAATTTTGTGCGTGTAGCACTACTTAACAATTTAATCAACCTTTATATCTAGAAAGTGAACAAGGAGTGCGTTAAGACCTTAAACGGCATTCACATAGAACAAAGTTGCACTGTCTTTACCCTTCACCTCATTTGATAATCTATTTATATTTCGTTGCAACTACAATTTTAGATATAATCGATCAACATTCATCCAGTTTAATGGATTTGTTATTGGACGCGGCTTTGGGAACGGCCATCAGTGAATTACTCAGAGTTGTAGTAACAGCTGAAAAACGAAGAGGGGACTTCAGAGGCAATCTGGAAACTCTCAAAAACACGCTTGAATCAGCTATATTCTCACTGAAAGAACTTGAGAAGCTCAACATAATTTTAAGTCCACCTAGAGAAAATACGCAGCAGTTCATCAACCAGTTAAGGCAGGGTGAAAATCTCGTAAAAAAGTGTATAGAAATCCCATACTGGAAGAGATACAAGTACTCGAACAAGTTGGCGGAGTTGGATGAATGCATAGAGAAGTTTTTTAATGTAGGAGTACAAGGGAGCGTGGCTGTGAATACTTTAAGAAATGGGATGGGTATTCAAGAGATTAATGACAAAATTGATTTCATGTTTAAGGTTTTCAACATTAAGTATGATCAACGTAAAATTCACGTAAGGAAGCACTATGAGGCCCTGCCCTCTGCGAGCTCTGGTGCTTATTCATGTGGGGTTTCCGGCTGGGAAAGTTTCCAAAGTCCTGTGGATGAATTTGAAATGCTCGAGGTTGATGCTGAGATTCAAAGTGATGAGTCTTCAGATGAGTTTTCCAGTTGGGTAACTGTCCCTAGTATTTCAGATAGCGTTGTCAGGAAGGAGGCATTCGAGGTCATTTTAGGTTTGGGAAGCGTTCAAGATCCTGGAATTCAAAGTAAGACATCATCGATCTACATTAACAACTTTTATGTCTTCTTCTACATCGATCTACAGTAACAAATATACTTTGTCGCATCTTATAAGAAATATATATTAGCAATCATAGTGATGCACTCCACACATTATTTGAATGAGGTTAGTATAATCCGTCAGAAGACAAATCTATCGTGATCTAAAATTTTATTTAGTGAATTCAGTTTGTTACTATATTAGAAAATCCTATATTTGATGATTCCTCATTGATTCATTCACTTGAATGGTTTTCTTCATCGACGCAGCTCTAGGAGCGGACATCAGTGAATTACTCAAAGTTGTAGTAGACGTTGAAAAACTGACCCAAAACTTCAAATTCAATTTAAGAACCCTCAGAAAGACACTTGAATCAGTTACACCCATGTTCAATGATGTTGAGAAGCTCGGCATACTTATCAGTCGTCCAAAAGAAGAGATACATCAGTTCAAGGACCAGATAAACCGTGCTGTGAATGTCGTATACAAGTGCAGTGAAATTCCAGAACCGAAGACATATAGTCAGTCGAAGGTGTTGATGAAATTAGACATGTCTATACTTAAGTTTTTCCACATAGAAGTGCAGGGGTCTGTGGTTGGGAATGATACAAGTCTTGATGATCAATATGCCATGAGCCTTTCCTGCCAGTCCGCACTTCCAAAAGATGGGAGTTCTAGAAATCCAGATGATTTTGTGGAGACGGTAAAATGTTAAAACTTTCTTAATTTACGAAAGAAAAACGTTGACACTTCTCTGCTATATCACATGGCACTTGTACATATTTACGATGTACTAATATGTTTCTTCATCAGACTCTTAAATTTTAACCTTGAATGATGTCCTTTTGGTTTTATGGTTGAGCAGCCACTCTATGGTGTTCCACAGGTGGTATGGAAAGAAGAAATAGCGAAACCAACTGATGGTAAATTTATAGTTGATACAAACAGAGTTTTGCTTGATCTTCTCCCAACCATTTTAGATGACTCGAAAGAAATGAAGGATAGTTCTTCGGTTGGTACTTCTTTTCCAGTGTAAGAATCACTATTTATATAAGACTTACCGAAGAGGAAATTCAATTCACAAGTTACTTATAATAAGTCAATTCTAATTATTGCAAAAATAGGCAAATGGTAAATTTACAAGTAACAAAAACAAACGGACCCTTAGTTAGCCGGATCTATAACAAGTTGAAGTATGTATATTGAGATCATGTTTTAATTTTCAGAGGCAAGCATGTGGGTTTGAAAATGAAGGAAGCTTCTCAATTAAGAAAACGTTTGCCAGGTTTTTTGATCAGAGAACACTCATCAGAGATCATCCAATCTCAAGCTTCCAAGTGTGAAGCTACTTCAACCGCGCGAGGAAAAGGCGAGGAAAAGGTTGTCTGTAAGCCGAAAAACAAAGTTCCCAGACATAAAGGGATCCACTATAGCCTGGATTAATTAGATGAATCTGATGGTTTTATGAAGATACCTACTCAGATGATGAGCAGGAAAGAAATTTAATCCATGTTTAATACAGTATATATTTTGTTGTCAAGTTTTGCATGTCTGTTTATGTTTACTGTGTGAGTAGCTGTGATGTTTTCGGTGTTATTACAAAGTGAATATTGTAATTTCGTTTGTTGAAAATTTGCTTCAAAAGTTTTAATGTGATCGCATACATGTGCATGTTCATTAGTACGCAGTTATAATTCATCCTTCTAATTATACTTACGCTTCCATTTAAGTCTTGGATACAAAGCAACCTCAATTTCATTAACACAAATTTGAAGGAAATTACAGTAAAAGTCTTAGTAATGTAAGAATTGGCCATTTCACAGATAATATCCTATACCTTTTTAATGAATTCATTTTATATTTACAGTTTCTTCTTGTCAAATGGTGTGTTACAAGAACGTATGAAGAAGAAGAAATGAAAAGATAACTCCACATAATGAAAAGTTGTTATGAATCCAATACAATCTTCATACCAGCTGTACAGTTACACATTTGATACCCTGGCAGACTTTGCGACTAAGCAACACAGATTGCTACATCTCTTATTTCTCTGACCTGTTGTATGTAAAATAGTAAATAGTCTTGAACCATGACAATTTACTGTATTAGCTTTTATATTGGTAACATCCCTCCTCAAGTTAGGAGGGGAAAAGAAATTAACCACTCATAACTTGCCGAAGATAGTGAAGATGAGCAGCACCTAAAGCCTTCGTGAACAAATCAACTGGTTGCTCTCGAGTAGGAAGATAAGCAGTAGTAATGACCCCCTCTTGAAGCTTCTCTAGTACTAGATGACAATCGATCTCGATATGCTTGGTTCGATTATGATAGACAGGATTAACAGAGATGTATATAACTGAAAGGTTATCACAGTATAGAACAGTAGAGTCAGCGATGGAACACCAAAATCAGATAACAAAGCCCTTAACCAAACAAGCTCACATGAGTGTCAGCCATAGAGCGAAACTCTACTTCAGAGGAAGAACGAGAGACAGTTGGCTGTTTCTTCAAGATTAGACTGAGAAGACAGCAGTAAACCTTGACCACGGGTGCCTTTAACATATTTCAGTAGTTTAAAAGCAGCATGAAGATGGATAGATGTAGGAGCAGCCATAAATTGAGATAAAACATGGACTGGGTACTTTCCCTGTATTCTGGGCTTCTAGCCCTATCCTACATGCCTGCTTTTACGGATTTTGGGCTTGCCAAACCCTAGCCCATAAAGTTTTCTTGCTCTCCAAGAACTACATAAGGCTTAATCCTCTCTAAATTCCCTATGCACATTGTAAAGGAAGAAGTTGAGATCTCTACCAACAGCCCCATCCTTACGATCTAAGCCACCAAAAACCCTACACTCACCATCCCACAACTTAATTCCATCAACAAAACCTCCGAATTTTGTTAATACCAAATTCAAGGTCTCAAGAACAACCATTGATTAAAATAGTTCCAAACGTTTATCTTTATCCAACTCAAGGCCTCAAGAACAACAATTGATTCAGCCACTTCAGGGGAGACTCTACCAACCCGACAACAAGAAAAGGCCTCTACCATAGCACCAGTAGAATTTCTAGCCACACAACCAAGGCTGTACTTCCCAGCATCCTCAAATTATGCACCTACATTTATTTTCAACAAACCATTTGATGGTCTGTTCCAAACTCATTAAAGTTTAACAGTCTTTCAAGTTCCACAGATGCGTAGCATTTTTAAGTGTTAATTTATCCACCAATCTCCTCTTCACAAGGCCGTGTATCATTCTCACTGTAACCATGTCAACAATACCACCACTGAAGGACCGTGTATCATTCTCACTATAACCATGTCAACAATACTACCACTGAAGGACCGTGTATCATTCTTACTATAAATAATTCCCTACTACCATGTCAACAAATTCCCTACTACCACTGATTTACTTCAGTGGTAGAAAACAAAAATATAACAGCAAGATAAATTGCCAGATCCCATTCCCATCCCCAACCCCAAAAACTTACTAAAAATAGTAAATCCCCAAATAAAAATAGTAAATCCCCAAAATTATCAAAAAGTATCTACATCCCATCCCCCATTTTCCATTCCCCTATCCCTATATTCTTTTTTATATTACTTCTTTCTCTCTCTTTCACTTACAATTTTAACTACCAAAACTCACCCACTATTATAAATACAATTTAATATTATTATATGAGGAGAGAGAGTGTATGAGGATGGGGATGAGGCATCAACTTTGGTCCCTAAATATGGGGACTCAAGCTTTGGTCCCTAAATCAAGCCCCAAAATGGGGAATGGGATGGAGGAGTGTTTTAGAAGAAAAGTTGGACAAATCCTCAAATTATAAGGATGGGGTTGGGGATGGGATGTGAATGTTCCTAATGTGAGAATATGAATTGTTCATGCATTTCACTTCATTTTCATCTTCTTCTTTCTTTTTTTCTTTTTTTTTTGCTAAGAAGGCGATGTGACTGAGAATCAGGATTCAGGAACGGGAATTGAGGGTATGAGAATGGGGATGAGAATGAAATGAAATCCCAAGAGGTGTGGAGGGTTTAATTTACCCACCTAGAGGGAATGAAGGAATGGGACTCCCATTCCACACAACTAAATTGCTAATCCAAGGTACCACATATAGTAACTGGTCAAGTAATTCACTTTCATCTTCTCTAATTTACAAACTTTTCAAAACGAAGCTGCAACTTTAACAACATTAACACAAGGCACCACATATAATAACTGGTCAAGTCGTTCAATTTTGTTCAAAGGCAGCAAGAAAAAAGTACACTCATTACAGTTTAACTGAATATGAATGATTCACATTCAGTACAAACATCTCTACATAACAGTATACCCTGCATTTGGAAACTAAGTACAAAGGTTTAGCACCTTCAAAAAAATTCATCTATGGCTATCGTCATAACCTCTTGCTTGCAGCTTAACCACATAGGCGAACATGTCTACCAAGTACAATATTTACGATCCATCACAAGTTACTGTCCATCTAATTTGGCAAGTGCCTCCTTAAGAATTCTTTGTGCTTCTTCCCTCCTCCTAGCATAACACAGAAAGAGAGCACATAAACTTTCTGAAGAATAATACAGTTGTACATAGATATCATATATTTATTTTATGAAGTTGGGTTGGAAAGAAACCAACTTCTTAATGTCCTCCACAGCTTGTTTACGACGTTGTATCTGAAGTTCAAGCATGTGAATCAACGTTGCTCTGGCCTGGCATTAGATGGGATAAATTTGGTAAATGGTTATGTGCCACAAAATTTTATGTCAACACAAAAAGAACATAAAAAATTAAGATTGGTAAAAGATAGCCGAACCTGGTAAGGACGCAGAGAATTGAGGAGGTGGTGCATGTTTTTGAATATAAGAGAGATGTCCTCTACTTTCCTGGCATATTGCGATGGACGTTCGACAAGAATGTCAGCAAGCTCTAAGATATGCAGCTGCAATTCTCTGTTAAGCGACTTCAGTTCCTTCTTAAAATCTAAAATGAGGGCATAGCGTTGGGCATTAATGTGACCAACTATTTATAGTTAATCAACAGATTGCTTCAAGAATAATAAAACCAAGAAATAGGCCAACAGAATTGAACATAATCAAAGTTATATTGTGTTGTCAGAAACAAAGTAGGAATATTGCTCAAGTCCATTTAGCAAAAAAACGCTTTAACTCAACTCCTGTTCTTACCCCACTGCACCTGTTAAATCATCACAATGTATGCAAACTACAGATTTTATACTCACGGTATATAATACCCCGACCCGTAATAATAGTAATTATAAATAGTGCATTATTAAAATAATTTTATTTATGAAATATACATATACAAGTAAAGCCAACACCTGGCATGCCGAAAGGTGGGATTAGTGTCCGATAGTGTATATAAGATATAACACTATGTGCCTATCTATTAGCATTAAGGGTAAGGGTAAGAGAATCACACTATTCTACGCACACAGTAAGAAGAGGAGGAGAGTAAGGAGAAACCATGGTATCAATCTCTATTCTCTAATGAGAATATATATACCTCAATTTTTTCTATTAAAATATATATATATATATATATATATAAGAAGAGGAGGAGAGAAAGCAGAAACCATAATATCAATCTCTATTCTCTAATGAGAATATATATATATATATATATATATATATATATATATATATATATAGGCTTTTGCTCAAATACAAACCAATCCTTAAATACAAACTACAAACTAACACTGGATTAATTATATTTCATTTATTCTAAGGTTCCCGCCAAGGGTACCTTCACAAAAAATGCTTAAAATAATTGGCTCTATCCACCAAAAAAAAAAACTTGCCGTGGAAATGCGAAGCATTTAAGACAGTAAACGGATGAGTTAGGTAGTCATGAAGGCCCTCGACACACACGTCAATCGTCTATTGCCTTTACCATTGGTTGCCATTCCTTACAACTTTAGAATGATAAAGGCGCGAAGCACCGTACAAGAAGGTGCGAAACACCGTTAACCAGTGAAATCCACTGCCACGTCATCACGTGAACAGTGATTATTTTTTTTCTGAATGGAGCCAATTATTTTAAACACTTTTTGTATTGGGGTACCCCTAGTTTGATCATTAGATTAGCATGAAATATTGAATTATTGTTTAGTTTGTAGTTTGTAGTTAATTTTAGTTTGTAGTAGAGTAGGACCCTATATATATATATATATATATATATATATATATATATATATATTAAAGTTCTGTCATCTTATTTGTCCTCCTCTTACAGAAAAAGGGATCATGTGACATATTCTGAAGAGAATATACAATTGTTAATAGAGAAAATAGAGAAGTTGTGGAGTTATGGAAAAGAACCATAGATGACGATGTTTTTTGCTCAAAAGTTACATTTTGGGTTCAGGTAATTTCTTTGTACTGTTGTTTGATTTCTCTAAAGTAGTGTGTGTTTGAATTATAGATTGGGAAAATGTGGAGGATTTCGCTATGATAAGGTGATTGAGGAGGGTTCAACTAGAAAAAGTTGTTGGTAATAAAGAATAAGGTTTGCTTAGTTGAATGATAAAATGATTGAAAAAAATTTAAGTGAGGGACGGCTCAACTATAACTGATAGTAAAAAAAGGAGTTTACCAGATACGTGCATCAAAAGTTTTATAACTTCGTAAAGAATGGGATGGTGTGCTATATGTATACGGGTTAGAGCCTCTTGATCTTGCAGCTGCTCGATCTTTTTGGGTTAGTTTTTGGTTGACCCAAAACTCAAAAAACCTAAACCAAATTCGTACATTTTCGTGTGGGGCTCCGGTCGTGTCGAATTTGGCCACCCCTCGGTAAAAAGTAACTTAAACAGAAGGATGAGAAAGTTGGAGATGTAGTGACCCTGCTGATGTACATTTGGATCATTTGACCTAGTGGTAAGATCCAAACTATGATTTTTAGAACAAGCTATCTAGCAATTAGCAAAACGTGTGTGTCTTCTAGTTTGCACGTTTTCTTGTACTAAAGAGAAGCAACTAGTTTTGTATGTAGATGTGCTTGTATCAGTAACAAGATTTTAATGTAGAAGAATGTTAGTTTAACCAACAGGATGAACTTTATATAATTTGAATACAAAGTGTTAAATATAATTGATGTGAGTACTGTCAGTGTTTAAGTGTTACAGAGATTCATCAGAGTTTAACTGGAAGCTGGAAGCGGTCAGAGTTTAATTAAACTCTGACAGATGGAAGCTCGATAGAGTTTGCTAAACTCTGTCAGGAGGAAGCGTCTACTGGTCATCATCAGACTTTGAAAAATAACTGTGGATAATCATGGAAGCAATATCTTTGAAGATTGGATAGTTGTCGAAGACATTGAGTTGACTAAGAAGACGCATAGCAATCATAATTGATAACATTTGTATACCTGATTTATAGGAGTATCAATTATCGATTGTACTGTAGTTGTATATCTTTATAAATACAGTTAGGTTAACCCTAGAAGGGTGTCGTGAAACGAATTATCATATCATTGTAACCTAAGCAGCTCTCTGTGATATTTTACAACACTGAGAGAGGAGTTATTAATTTCATACAGTTTTTGATTATTTAAAACGTGTGTTAATTGTTATTCTCTCGTACGAACTTGATTATATTTGTGTATTCGGCCAAACACAAAGTAAACTTCTAATTTGAAAAAAATGATAGGATTTCTATAAAGTGATAATCAGGTAACACCTCAATTTAATGATACAGTGGACCGGCGTTGTTACGTTGTATTTCTTAACTAATCAGTTCTTTTAATATGACCCTTCTAAAACCAAAATCAGTAAACAAGAAAATGATTAAAGCCTCGAATGGGTAAGTAAATCAATTTTCCCATTAATAAATATATGTAGATCTATTTTCCCATAAATAATAAAGCCAGCCACACCTAAAATTTACTAAAAAAACACTAATAACACTAAATGTAAACAAGATACTAATTAAAAAAGTGAAACCAGTAGCCAATAGACATACCCACATTCAGTCCTTTAGGGTACAACTGACGAACACCCTGCTCTTCCAAACTTGGTAATGCATCATCAGTCTACATATTTTGCAAAAACATTTGCTAGAATATTAGTATCGCATGGCAAATACATGGGTATAGGTGTGGGAGTGCACTTTCAACAAGAAATTAGAACTTTAAAAGAAATTTCTATACATTCACTTAAATATTCAGATAAGAGATTGGACAGACCGCATTGCATTGCCACTTGTCAGGCAGCGTAAATAACAAAATACCAAATATAAACAGGTTAATCGGCTAAAACAATATAAACGGGTTAATTGGCTAAAACTATATAAATGGTTTAATTGGCTAAAACATCACTGACCAAGTATGGAAAATACTTACTGGGGGTGTTTGGAAGTTTGAGGTTTGAGAAAAAAATTAGAGGTTTGAAGTTTGACCATATGAAACCTCTAATATTAGTGTTTGATAGTTAGCGAATTGAAATAACTTTTTGGTCTCAAAAAACTAATTTTGAAAAAGCTACTTGGAGGAGCTTTTTCAATTAGAGGATTGTGATGTCTATTTAATATACAAAAAGTTAACTCAAACAGCTAATTAATTACCAAACAATTTCATATAAAACAGCTAATTTAATCCGCTAGGCAAAACAACCAACTCAATCTGCTAGTCAAAACAGTTAACTCAATCCGCTAACGGCTAACAGCTTTGCCAAACAGGGCCATTAAATTCAATTTTCTTTTGATTCTTCTCTATTTCTTCCTTGATCGAATATATAGATAGACATATAACATATAAAGAGATTGAGAAATTAACCTTCATAACTTGAATCCCATTATCGAGAACTCGAATCTTAATATCGAGAAGACGAGAAGCCCTATTAATTGCATAATTGACAACATACGGGTATGAGAGTTCATGGCTAACGAGGAAAAATGAATTATGGTTTAGAAGAGTTATGGTTCTTATTATGCAAGAGTACACAATCAGGTTGTATTGAGGGTTTGCCGGGTTGGTTTATTTAGTATTGGATCAGTCCGGTTTAGGGATTTTGGATCATCGGATTAAATATATGTGTCAGCTCTTACATGTTAAAATTTATGCAAGTTAACACAAACACAAGTTAATATAAATTAATACAAATTTAACGACCGTGCAGTTTATATAAGTTTAATGAACCATATGCCTATATCTATTTATGCAGCCCATATGCGATTTCTTTCATTTTGATGACGTAGTTGCGAGTTGGACTCCATCTGAGAGATGTTCTAGCCATTTAACCCAAACATAAATTAAAAGTGCCGTAAACACATTTTTGAAACTGTTGAATAATTTTGGAAATTTCCAGAAATCCTAGGTTTAAAAGTGTAGAATTGATTTCAGCACTATGTAATGTATCTTCAACCCAAAAAATATTTATTGTTAAAACAAAGTTAACCTGCGGTAAGAGCAATAAATCCACCGACATATCTGTTAACTTTGCTGGATAATTTGGAGATTTCCAGAAATCCTAGGTTAGAAAGTGTAATATAGATTCTGACAGCAACTTCGCTATAAAACATCAACCAGTTATTTAAAAAATATACCACAAGTGAGTATACACATGTAAACAAGCAGACTCGTGTTATGTAACCAATGTATGCAATATATAAAGTCGCAAATTTTTGAAATCATAAATACTGTATGCTTTTGAAAATATGCCATAGTTTACAAAACCTTCTTTCAAAAAAGATAAACATAAGTTAATACATGTCATCCATCAATTTATTTCCATTTCGCAAATTGTGCTGCAATGAAATACAAATACGACTTTCTCTGTGAAATGAGTAGTCATTAATTCAAATAGATATACTGCAATGACAAAACTCAGTTCGTCCTTAAAAACAAAAATTTGAAACTGAAGAATCAAATAAGTGGAGAATCCTTACAGTGTAGTTAGCACCAAATAGAACATATGTTCCTAGGATTGGAGGTGGAGGCTCTGGAGCAGACTGAGGATTTTGAATATAATCTTTGTACAGCCTGTAAAAAGGTGGTGGAGGCGGAAACGCAGAGGTTGCCATAATCAAAAGCTTATCAAGCTATGGATACCTAATTTTAACATATAATCATTAGCAATAAGATATTGGTGCTTACACCCTCACACAGTGCAACCCGACACTCACACACATACATATTAGCTCAAAAGAAATTCAGATGCCTTTAATTTATGTTTTATACGGCAGTACGAAAGTTTTCCGGTAGGAGAGAAACAAAATAAGAACAAAAACTTATACCATACACCTAAAAGAAAACATATTAAAAGTCCCACACACGTGGAAATATAGCAAGGAATTTTAAAGATCATAAGCTAAGTGTTAGTCAGTAAAACCTTCTGTCAAGTTTAAGAGAGTAGCAGCCTTGCATCTAAAAAACAACCAATATATTTTTCTTCGCAGTGAAAGAACAAACGAAGATTAAAGAGACTGTTATTAAACAGGACGGTGCACAGTCACTCTTAAGAAGTGAAGGTATTATTTGAGTGTATGCAGCAGATTGATAAGCTAGATTCTGAAATTGAGGGCTTGTATTAAGTAAGACAAAATGAAAGAGAGGTGCAGGGAAAAAAATTACGTGCTGTTAATTGTAGTTATCATGGGATATTATATTGAATGAATTTAGGGGAAAAAAATGGAAACAGCTATAGTGGGAGATGGTAAATGGAGAAGAAGAAGCAAATTACAATGTCCAAATTGAAAGAATATATATGAAAAAATGTGTGGGCAGCTTAACATATGAGCAGACAAATGGAAAACATTTCAGTTAAATGATTGACATGTATATTCATTACAGCGCACAGGGAGGTGAGAACTAATCTGGTATATTAAGTTGACAGGATTTTACAGGTTGTTTATCTTTACACAGGACAGGACACAACTGGATAGAGAGAAGTGAAAGATATAAATGGCAAGCATAGAAACAAACACTAGGTTTCTCGAGACAATAAGCAATCAATGCATATGAGAACATAAAAATACATGTAATCCCTAAGGCCATGTTTGTTTTAGGGGATTATAATCCTTGAAAAATTACACTATCTTTCTTAAATTTAAAGGATTATAATCCCATGGAGGTATATTGCTATCATCTTTTTGATTCATTTCTATGGGATTATAATACCTTCTTTCACAAGGTATTATAATCCCATGGGAGTGAACTAAAACAATGATCAAAATGTGAATTCATGGGATTATAATCCCTTACATTTGGGATTTATAAGGTAATAATTTGGAGATTATAATCCCTTTGAAACAAACATGGCCTAATTAGGAACAGACCTTAATATAATCACACAATGAAACGAAGATGTAATCACCGGAAGATTGAATGGAAACACGGATTAATGTGAAAAAGGATAAAATAGAAAGATTAGAACAAATATTCAGATTGTAAATACGACTGACCTTGGCTTCGCCTCACCTTGAATTTGTTTATAGTATAAAAAAAGAGGGAGGGAGATGAATTTTAGAACCTAGGACTCAGCAAGTCATACAAACAATTACAATTAGAGAAATGAATAAAAATTGAAGAATGATACCTTGAAGGTTAAAAACAAACCGTAGTAGGGCTGTGATATGATTGCATTTGCCGCGATGGAGCAATTGCCGTCGGTCTACTGCATAGAGCACAGGGGTTCTGTATGGTTAGTACATACAGACACACGCGGGGACAATATATGGGTGAAAGTAGAAAATAACAATTTTTTTAATCAAAAAACTGAAAATAACAATTTTTGGGATGGGGAGTAAAAAATAACGTTTTGAATACGCATTTACAATTTGGGTATCTGAAAACATAGTGATACGCATTTCAAAAATGCGTATCAGGTCCAGATACGCATTTTAAAAATGCGCATCTGGGCCTGAAACGCATTTTGAAAATGCGTATCACAATTTTTTTTAATTTTTTTTAATTTTTTTTTGGTTTTTCCCCTGCTGGCCCCACTGATACCCAAATTCAAAATGCGTATTATGTTACCCAAATTGAAAATGCGTATCCAAAACGTTATTTTTCGCACTCTACCTCAAAAAACGTTATTTTCATCATTTTTATCCAAAAAAGTGTTATTTTTAGCATTTTTTCACAATATATTACCCTGACAACTGAGAAAATCATCTAATTTTTTTAGTAGAATTAATTTTTTTTTAAAGTTTTCTCAAATTTTTTTTAAAGGAAAAAAACTCTCGCAGCCACATCATCACTGCCACGCAAACACTGCTGATGTGGCACTGCCACATCATCACTGTTGACGTGGCAGTGATGACGTGGCAATGATGTCTGACGTGGCAGTGACACGTCAATAGCGATATCACATCAGCATTTGGTTCTATCATATAATCAAAAAATTGGTCTTTCTCTGCTGTAGAACCAAAAAAAATTGATCTTTTTTTTATGGGAACCAAAAATTAAAATTTTGATTCTACCATAGAATCAAAAATTAGTGATTCTCACCGATTCTTCATATAAGATGGTTTTCTATAAAACAATTGCCGCATATAAAAATAAAAGATTTACCAAATACTCCCCCATTTACAATATAATTTTTGTTGTAAATTGATTGTTATTTGTCAATGGTTAAATAATAAAGTTTTTGGAATAAAAATTTTACATTTCATGTAATACTTTTGTTCTTTGCTTTGGTTATAATTAGTCATCTCTCGAAGAAGTAAAATATAACGAGCAGCAATCTTTCGATAATTCTCTTTCTCTTTTCTCTAACAGTTAATGTTATAATATAACTAGTAATTTATAACACGTTATCAACACGAAGCCTTGTCGAAAATGAGAAGGTATAATTTTATTTTAATATACATATATTATATTAGACGTGGTTATGCCATCTTTTAATAACTAAAATATATGGTCGGAACATCGCCTACTAAAAATTGTACCATTTAATTTTGGATAATACTGAAATATTGTGGATTTTTTTTTATTACATTGTCAATGATATATCAATTGTTTATCTATACTATTGTTACAATGGTACCATACATCGAAAGATATTGTGGCAACATTTTTTATGATTATTATTTTATCGTAAAATAATCTTTGTACACAAACTAACTTATGCAGGATTTTCTACCTAAATATATTAATCAGTTGGTGATAACCTGTATACGCAGACATTCGTATGATGGGTGAAAATCTATTTGTTATTCTATATATATATATATATATATTATTGTATATTTGTTAACGCACCCAATTAATTAGGATTTATATTGATGATTAAAGTTTAATAATTTGTGTCTTAAATTCAGATTTAGTATAACAAACTTTACAAGCATATCGTTCGTTACATTGGACATTTTTGTAGATAATTATTTATCATGGCTACAGGATGTAAAACTGCATCTTGATTCTAAAAAATTAAACAATATGATAAAAGAAGAAAATACAACCACAACTGAAAAAAGTAAATTTATCCAAACATCTAAATAACTTATAAATATTATTGCAGTTATTACTTTTATGACATTTATGTTTTTAAGATAAAAGTTATTCATTCTAATGTATCCAAAACATCCATTCAAATTTGATCTCCTGAAAGTTGAAATTTAGTTACCAAGAGCCCACCAATCCACTACACATCTGCACCTGTTATGGTTTCCTGCATTTCAGAAAACAGTGTCAAAATAGTGCCATTTTCAATTTTATTACAAAATGTAATTTTTTTATGCAAATATAAAGATATCGCAGATTAAATCTTTTAATATAATACCTGAGTCTACCAGGTATACATTTAGATGCAGTTAACTAATCAGAAATTATGAATTATTTTAGGACCAATCAGAGATCATTCCTAAATTTTAGACCAATCATATTATATTAAAAGTTTTCCTTATTTACCATTCTCTTTCTATTATACTAAGTATGGTTAGTTAACAATTCAAATTTAAATATAGTCGTTACTTGATTTAACATATTCATATATTAAAAAAAATTATAATACATAAATATTTTAATTTAAAATCAATCAGGATTATACAAATATTTATTAAGCGATTTTCGCAATCTATCTATACTATTATATAAATTCCGAAACATTAAAAGTTTGGTTAGTCGATCGATCGGTCGGTCGGTCGGTCGGTACTGTTGATTTTACTTATTTACCCTTACTTAATTACAGATAAGCTAACTAATCAATTTCCTTATTGAGTTTAAACATATTATCTTTTTTATTTTTCAAGAACTAACTAATTTCCTAAAATATAATATCCTTTTATATTTTATCTAACTAAAATTTCTACTTTATTAATCAATTACCTTTTTCAGGTTAGACATATTACCTTTTCTACTAACTAATCAATTAAGTTTAAACAAATTATCTTTTCACTTTTTCAAAAACTAAATAATTTCCTTTTTATGATAAAATATAATATCCCTTTATATTTTATCTAACTAACTAATTTCCTAAAATACAATATCCTTTTATATTTTATCTAACTAAAATTTCTCCTTTATTAATCAATTTCCTTTTTGAGGTTAGACATATTACCTTTTCTACTAACTAATACATAATTACAAATAAACTAACTAATCAATTTCCTTCTTGAGTTTAAACATATTATTTTTTCTATTTTTCAAGAACTAACTAATTTCCTAAAATATAATATCCTTTTATATTTTATCTAACTAAAATTTCTACTTTATTAATCAATTTCCTTTTTCAGGTTAGACATGTTACATTTTCTACTAACTAATCAATTTCCTTCTTAAGGTTAAACATATTTTCTTTTCTCTTTTTCAAAAATTAAATAATTTCCTTTTTATCCGTTTATATTTTATCTAACGAACTAATTTCCTAAAATACAATATCCTTTTATATTTTATTTAACTAAAATTTCTCCTTTATTAATCAATTTCCTTTTTCAGGTTAGACATATTACCTTTTCTACTAACTAATAAATTTCCTTCTTGAGGTTAAACATATTATCTTTTCTATTTTTCAAAAACTAAATAATTTTCTTTTTATAATAAAATATAATATCCCTTTATATTTTATCTAACTAAAATTTCTCCTTTATTAATTAATTTCTTTTTTCAAATTAAACATATTACCTTTTATATTTTTCAATAACTAAACAATTTTCTTTTTCAAGTAAAATAGAATATCTTTCACATTTTATTTAACTAAAATATCTCTTTTTTTAAAAATAGTACGAGCAGTTTTGTTTAATAAAATAACGTAATTATATTATAATTATTATTAACTAATCAATTACCTTTTTCACCCAAAACACGTTACCTTTTCTTTTTTATCTAATTAACATCACTCTTTTTCCAATTATATCATGAACGGTTACCTTTTTCAACCAAAATACGGTACCTTTTTTCTTTTCTCTTACTAAAATCTCTCTTTTTCCAATTATATCACAGATGTTTCTATTTAATAAAATAAAATAATAATATTATAATACTAATAATTAACCGATTACCTTTTCAGCTAAAATGTATCATCTTTTCTATTTTTTTTAATTAAACACCCTTTTTTCTGGAAATATCACGGACAACATCAATTTCTCATTTTCTAAAAACTATAAGCAATTTTATTTAGTAAAATGACATAATTAAATTATAATTATATAAGCTAATCAATTACCTTTTTCACATAAATCATGTCATTTTTTTAATTTTCACATTACCTTTCTATTTTCTCTAACTAAAATCTCTCTTTTTCCAATTATATCAAGGGAGGTTTTATTTAATAAAATAAACTAATAATATTTTAATATTAATAATTAACCGATTACCTTTTTCAACTAAAACGTATCATCTTTCCTATATTTTTTTAACTAAAATCCTTCTTTTAATAGATATATATATCACGGACAATATTAATGTCACATTTTCTAAAAATATTTCGTACAATTGTATTTAGTAAATCACGTAATTAAATTATAATTGCTATAAACTAATCAATTATATTTTTCACCTATAACATGTTTCCTTTTTAATTTTCTCTAACTAAATCCTATCTTTTTCTAATCATATCACATGCATTCTATTTAATAAAAATAATAATTTTATAATTACCAATAATTAATCCATTACCTTTTTCAACTAAAACCTATCATCTTTTCTATATTTTCTAACCAAAATCCTTCCATTTCTAGAAATATCACGGATAACATCTGTATAATTATTATCAAATCATCTTATATAATAATGTAAGCCTCCAAAATTCATCTTTTAAAAAGTTAATTTAAATAAATGAAAAACTTTATATAATATTAAAATAAAAAAATCCGTGCATCGCACGGGCTTTAAGCTAGTACTATTATATAAAAGCCAAAACATTAAAAGTTTGATTAGTCGGTCGGTCGGTCGGTTGGTCGGTACTAATTTCCTAAAATATAATATCCTTTTATATTTTATCTAACCAAAATTTCTACTTTATTAATCAATTTCCTTTTTCAGGTTAGACATATTACATTTTCTACTAACTAATCAATTTCCTTCCCGAGGTTAAACATATTATCTTTTCTCTTTTTCAAAAACTAAATAATTTCCTTTTTATGATAAAATATAATATCCCTTTATATTTTATCTAACTAACTAATTTCCTAAAATACAGTATCCTTTTATATTTTATCTAACTAAAATTTCTCCTTTATTAATCAATTTCCTTTTTCAGGTTAGACATATTACCTTTTCTACTAACTAACGAATTTCCTTCCTGAGGTTAAACATATTATCTTTTTTCTTTTTCAAAAACTAAATAATTTTCTTTTATTGATAAAATATAATATCCCTTTATATTTTATCTAACTAAAATTTCTCCTTTATTAATCAATTTCCTTTTTCAAGTTAGACATATTACCTTTTCTATTTTTCAATAAGTAAACAGTTTTCTTTTTCAAGTAAAATAGAATATCTTTCACATTTTATTTAACTAAAATATCTCTTTTTTTAAATTAGTACGAGAAGTTTTGTTTAATAAAATAACGTAATTATATTATAATTACTATTAACTAATCAATTACCTTTTTCACCCAAAACACGTTACCTTTTCTTTTTTCTCTAATTAACATCTCTCTTTTTCCAATTATATCATGAACGGTTACCTTTCTCTTTTTCCAATTATATCACAGATGTTTCTATTTAATAAGATAAAATAATAATATTATAATACTAATAATTAACCAATTACCTTTTCAGCTAAAATGTATCATCTTTTCTATTTTTTCTAATTAAACTCCCTTTTTTCTAGAAATATCACGGGCAACATTAATTTCTCATTTTCTAAAAACTATGAACAATTTTATTTAGTAAAATGACATAATTAAATTATAATTATATAAGCTAATCAATTACCTTTTTCACATAAATCATGTCATTTTTTTAATTTTCACGTTACCTTTCTATTTTCTCTAACTAAAATCTCTCTTTTTCCAATTATATCAAGGGATGTTTTATTTAATAAAATAAACTAATAATATTTTAATATTAATAATTAACCGATTACCTTTTTTAACTAAAACGTATCATCTTTCCTATTTTTTTTTTAACTAAAATCCTTCTTTTAATAGATATATCACCGACAATATTAATTTCACCTTTTCTAAAAATATTTCGTACAATTGTATTTAGTAAATAAAGTAATTAAATTATAATTGCTATAAACTAATCAATTATATTTTTCACCTATAACATGTTTTCTTTTTAATTTTTCTCTAACTAAATCTTATCTTTTTCTAATCATATCACATGCATTCTATTTAATAAAAATAATAATTTTATAATTACCAATAATTAATCCATTACCTTTTTCAACTAAAACTATCATCTTTTCTATATTTTCTAACTAAAATCCTTCCATTTCTAGAAATAACACGGATAATATTTTATAATTATTATCAAATCATCTGATATAATAATGTAAGCCTCCAAAATTCATCTTTTAAAAAATTAATTTAAATAAATGAAAAAATTTATATAATATTAAAAAAAAAATCCGTGCATCGCAACATTAAAAGTTTGGTTGGTCGGTCGGTACGGTACCTGTTGATTTTACTTATTTACCCTTACTCAGTTATATATCTACTAACTAATCAATTTCTTTTTTCAAGTTAAATATATAATCTTTTCTATTTTTTCAAGAACTAAATAATTTCCTTTCTCAGCTGAAATACAATATATTTTATATTTTATCTAACTAAAATTTCAATCAATTTCCTTTTTCAGGTTAAACATATTACCTTTTCTATTTTTCAATTACATATCTACTAACTAATCAATTTCCTTTTTCAGGTTAAACATATTATTTTTTTTTTTCAAGAACTAAATAATTTCCTTTTTCAGGTAAAATACAATATCTTTTATATTTTATCTAACTAAAATTTTTCCTTTATGAATCAATTTCTTTTTGCAGGTTAAACATTTTACCTTTTCTATTTTTCAATAGTTTGTTTTGCCTGAAAAAAGAAATATTTTACTTAAATAAAACTACACAAATAGGTTTTACTGGAAAAAAAAAAAAAAAGAAAAGGTAACGTATTTTAGCTAAAAAAGGTAATTGGTTAATTATTCGTAATTATAATTATAATATTTTATTTTATTAAATAGAGTTGTTTGTATATTAAGTGAGATTGGAAATTGATTAGTTATTGAAAAATAGAAAAGGTAACATATTTTATCTTAGAAAAAGAAATTTATTAGATATTTGTAACTATACATAATTAAGTAAAGATAATTGAGTAAAATAACATATACCGTTAAGTAAGGGTATAATCTTTTCTATTTTTCAATAACTAAATAATTTCCATTTTCAAGTAAAATACAATATCTTCTATATTTTATTTAACTAAAATTTCTCCTTTATGAATCAATTTCCTTTTTCAGATTAAACATATTACCTTTTGTATTTTTCAATTACATATCTACTTACTAATCAATTTCCTTTTTCAGGTTAAACATATTATCTTTTCTATTTTTTCAAGAACTAAATAATTTCTTTTTTCAGGTAAAATACAATATCTTTTATATTTTATCTAACTAAAATTTCTCCTTTATGAATCAATTTCCTTTTTCAGGTTAAACATATTACCATTTCTATTTTTCAATTATGAAATAATTTCCTTTTTCAAGTAAATTAGAATATCTTTTACATTTTATCTAACTAAATTTCTTATAATAACTATTAACTAATTAATTACCTTTTTCAGACAAAACACGTTACCTTTTCTCTTTTTTCTAAATAAAATCTTTCTTTTTCCAATTTTATCATGGACGGTTACCTTTTTCAGCCAAAACACGTTACCTAAACCTCCTTTTTTCCAATTATATCACGTGCATTTCTATTCAATAAAAATAAATAATAATATTATAATACTAATAATTAATCGATTACCTTTTCAACTAAAATTTATCATCTTTTTTAATTTTTCTAATTAAATTCCTTTTTTTGTAGAAATACAACGGGCAACAATAATTTCTCATTTTCTAAAAACTATGAGCAATTTTATTTAATAAAATAACATAATTAAATTATAATTACTATAAACTAATCAATTACCTTTTTCACCTAGAACATATTACCTTTTTATTTTCTCTAACTAAATCCTCTCTTTTTCTAATCATACCACGGGCATTCTATTTAATAAAATGAAATAATAATTTTATAATTACTAATAATTAATCGATTACCTTCTTCAACTAAAACCTGTCATCTTTTCTATATTTTCAAACTAAAATCCCTCCTTTCCAAGAAATATCACGGATAACATTTATATAATTATTATCAAATTAATTTAAATTGATGATTTTTTTTATAATATTAAAAAAAATCCGTGCATCGCACGGGTATATAAATTCCGAAATATTAAAAGTTTGGTTAGTCGGTCGGTCGGTCGGTACTGTTGATTTTACTTATTTACCCTTACTTAATTACAGATAAGTTAACTAATCAATTTCCTTATTGAGTTTAAACATATTATCTTTTTCATTTTTCAAGAACTAACTAATTTCCTAAAATATAATATCCTTTTATATTTTATCTAACTAAAATTTCTACTTTATTAATCAATTAGCTTTTTCAGGTTAGACATATTACCTTTTCTACTAACTAATCAATTTCTAACTAATCAATTAAGGTTAAACATATTATCTTTTCTCTTTTTCAAAAAATAAATAATTTCCTTTTTATGATAAAATATAATATCCCTTTATATTTTATCTAACTAACTAATTTCCTAAAATACAATATCCTTTTATATTTTATCTAACTAAAATTTTTCCTTTATTAATCAATTTCCTTTTTCAGGTTAGACATATTACCTTTTCTACTAACTAATAAATTTCCTTCTTGAGGTTGAACATATTATCTTTTCTATTTTTCAAAAACTAAATAATTTTCTTTTTATAATAAAATATAATATCCCTTTATATTTTATCTAACTAAAATTTCTCCTTTATTAATTAATTTCCTTTTTCAAGTTAAACATATTACCTTTTATATTTTTCAATAAGGACACAATTTTCTTTTTCAAGTAAAATAGAATATCTTTCAGATTTTATTTAACTAAAATATCTCTTTTTTTTAAAAAGTACGAGCAGTTTTGTTTAATAAAATAATGTAATTTATTATAATTATTATTAACTAATCAATTACCTTTTTCACCCAAAACACACGTTACCTTTTCTTTTTTCTCTAATTAACATCTCTCTTTTTCCAATTATATCATGAACGGTTACCATTTTCAACCAAAACACGGTACCTTTTTTCTTTTCTCTTACTAAAATCTCTCTTTTTCGAATTATATCACAGATGTTTCTATTTAATAAAATAAAATAATAATATTATAATACTAATAATTAACCGATTACCTTTTCAACTAAAATGTATCATCTTTTCTATTTTTTCTAATTAAACTCCCTTTTTTCTAGAAATATCACGGACACCATTAATTTCACTTTTTCTAAAAACTATGAGCAATTTTATTTAGTAAAATGACATAATTAAATTATAATTATATAAGCTAATCAATTACCTTTTTCACATAAATCATGTCATTTTTTTAATTTTCAAGTTACCTTTCTATTTTTTCTAACTAAAATCTCTCTTTTTCCAATTATATCAAGGGAGGTTTTATTTAATAAAATAAACTAATAATATTTTAATATTAATAATTAGCTGATTACCTTTTTCAACTAAAACGTATCATCTTTCCTATATTTTTTTTAACTAAAATCCTTCTTTTAATAGATATATATATATCACGGACAATATTAATTTCACTTTTTCTAAAAATATTTCGTACAATTGTATTTAGTAAATAAGGTAATTAAATTATAATTGCTATAAACTAATCAATTATATTTTTCACCTATAACATGTTTCCTTTTTAATTTTCTCTATCTAAATCCTTTCTTTTTCTAATCATATCACATGCATTCTATTTAATAAAAATAATAATTTTATAATTACCAATAATTAATCCATTACCTTTTTCAACTAAAACCTATCATCTTTTCTATATTTTCTAACTAAAATCCTTTCATTTCTAGAAATATCACGGATAACATCTGTATAATTATTATCAAATTATCTGATATAATAATGCAAGCCTCCAAAATTCATCTTTTAAAAATTTAATTTAAATAAATGAAAAAATTTATATAATATTAAAATAAAAAAATCCGTGCATCGCACGGGCTTTAAGCTAGTATATATATAAGAGTCAATCATAATTTACCACTAAGATTAAATTAATCATATCATTCTCATCCTAATTTACTTATCGTGGTTATTTAACAATTTTTTTATGAAAAAAATTTAATTTATTTAGTACATGCATAAATTACCAATTTTTTAAAGTGATAAAATGTTTACTAACTTATTAATCTTTTAATATAAAGTCAGTCAAAATTTTTCTATTGTATATTACGAGCTAATTTTCATAAATATCAATTACAATCATACTGTTATATATAGTTATATATTACAAATTAATTTTCATATATACTTATTAACTAATTAATCATAATTTTTAATTTAAATCAATCACATTATATTATTATTTACTTGCATATCTATAATTAACGGGACAAACAAATTGACATGACAATTTGTTTGAATTATTTAAAATACTAAACATACTCTTAATTAGTATTATTTGGTATAGAAGTTATCATTCAAAAAATAAAATTCATTACAGAGTTAATGAAAGTATTGTTAGTGAATATTTTCATAGCAAATTGGTCAACTAAGCAAAAAAAAAATCTTATAATTCAGTATTTTTTGATAAATAATTAATTAATCAATAAAAGGACATATGACACTTACAAAAATAATCAAAATTTTAAATTTTCTTATAAATCACAAATTTTTATAGGTAATTATTTCATCAATAAAAGGTCATACAACATCTACAAAAATAATCTAGATCGGACAAACACATATTAAAATATATCATTTCAAGGTTTTTCTTCATCCAAACTACGATCATTAATAAGATTTTAAATTGTGGTACATCCCTCGCTTATATCACTAAAATATATAGCCGTTTTGGTGAGATAATCCAACAATTTATTGCAATTGTGAGGAAAATATATATCTGATTTGTCAGAACGTATTCGAACAATCAACCGTGACTGTGATTTTATATTATCCAAATCAATGAACCAATATAATAAAATCATGTAGATCTAAGATCCCGGATACTAGAATAAAAGAACCTACTCTCATAAATAGAAAGAACATAACCCAATATGGGTAGAAAAATTTCACTAACGGGGTACTAAATTTTCAATAAAGAGATATTTTTATTGAAAAACAAAGTAAATCCAGGTTGAGAAACCGAAGTTATCAATCAAACTACAAAATCCAACATATCAGTAAACCCACCAACGGGGTAATAGACTCTCAATAAAAAGAAATATTTATTGTAAAACAAAGCAAAATAAAGGAAAACAATAAAAGGAAGGTTTAACATCAGGCAAAATGGTGATATCAGCCCTTAAACTTTAGTTTAGTATTTATGGGAGAGGAGGAGAGAGAGAAACCACTACGATCTTCGTTATAAAAATCACTATTATATTGATAAGTAGGTCGATACATATAAAATTATATATTGTTTCGAATAAAAGGTGCCCTTTTTTAATTTTGTATTCATGAATAAAAGTAATAATAATCAATTCACATATCCTAATTTAAGAGCAGACATATCGAATTTGTTTGGTCGGTTGATAATATTTATTTTTTAATATCAATAAAACCTTAAATATAGGTAAGAAAATTAATAACTTGGCAGATAGATTCTAAACAAACATAGATATTTATTAACAACAAACATAATTAAAAAAAAAAAGACCTTCATTTTATGTACTCTACTCTTAGTTTTGTTTTGTAACATCTCAATGTTGTTTTCAGTTATATAGTAACATACATGAATAACTTGGGCTTAAAAGTAACTTTATATGTGATTGTCACATTTTTTCTTTCACGTACTATTTTCATTTCGTGTACAATGCAAAACTTGTGTAGTTTAGTAGCGTTTTGAGTTCGAAGTTTGGGTATAAAAAAAATTTCATGTCATTTTCATACAAGATCCCAAAGACACACGTCATGAATTAATGTACACAACACAAACGATTTGTCAGGTCTACACGTAAGACTTTCTTCTAACTTATATACTCATTGTTAAAGAAAAATGAATTTCATGTTTTCTAACCCGATAATTAAATTAGAAGGACACATATAAAATAATGTGATTATGTTTTATATATAACACATTTGATTTTATTTCATGTACAGTTTTCTATTTTAACATGATAGTCAATTGGAAAAAAGATATGCGATACTCATTTTCTAATATCTTATTTAACGCGTAAGGATGACAACGGGTTAGGTTCAGTTCGAGTTTTGTAAAATCCAAATCCATATCCAAATATTTTCGGGTTTTAAAAGTTAATTCAAATTGAAATCCAAAACTCAATATCCAAAACCAAATTCGTCGGGTTTTGGATTAGATCTAATTTTTTCGTGTATACAAAATTAGTAATGATGTAGTCAAATTTAAAAAATTGCTACACACAAACAATATTTATTATATGTATAAAGAGAAAAAGGACCCTGAGATTGATCTCAGGGAACTTTTCCTAAGATACTCAAAAAATATAATTTAAATTTAATTGGCCCCGCAGGGCTAATTAAAAAATTATGATTTTACAAAAATGCCCACCCCATATTTGTATGTAAATCTCATATATCTCACGAAACTTACCTGAGATACATCTTAGGCTCCCTAATCTCATGTATAAAATATTTAAAAATTTAAATGATCAATTTAAGTAAGCAGTTAAATGTAACATATTGTACGAATTGAACTGACATACTAAGTAAAATTTGAAATTTACCAAAAATAATTCTTTGTATATTACACAATTGAAAAATTTATGTAAATTAAAAAAATTAAATCTTAAATATTTCAATAAAACTTGTTAGTCACAGAGGCATGCCTGAATACATCTAATAACAAGCCTAAGTATGTGTAATGCTATGCATTACCTACATGACCTCTTAACTGAGGGAACCTCTAGTTGTAGAGTTTCTATTTGTTCTGTACTTGTAATAGGCATCAAATCCTAGTTGTGTAACTGCACTTATAAAGTCAAGAATAATGCTTGAAAGAAGTTCCAAGGTTCATGCCTCAAGCAAGGAGATAAAGACTGCCAAATAATCTCAGTTAGGATTTGAAGAAATGAAGAATTTGCCTAAGTACCAATTCGAGAAGTACATTTGTCTATTCGAGAAGTCTAGCATTCGAGAAGTCAGAGATTCGATATCTCAGAAGACACTATTCGATATCTCTGAATACACTGTTCGATATCTCAGAGATTCGATATGTCTATTACTCTATTCGAGAACTCATGGAGTCAACAAGTCAAAGCATCATTCGAGTTCTCTAAGAGTCAACAAGTCAATGCCCTATTCAATATCTCAAGGACTAAAGAAGCTATTCGGCATCTCAGGGATTCGATATGTCAAAATGCTCTATTCGATATCTCAAGGAGTCCCAGAGAAAAGAGCTATTCGAGAAGTGATTCGATATGTCAATATAACACTATTCGAGAACTCAGAGTTATCGATTAAGTCAATTCGAGTTCTCGAATCAATCCCTTAGCCACTTCTCGAATACATTCTTGGAGACAAAATACTGAAGAATTGTACAAGTCAGAAACCTACAACAAGCCAAGACGCTTTATTTGACTATGTACTATAAAGCACATTGGAAAGCCTACAAAGAAGCTTGGAGAGATAAGACAAAGGGACAAGGAGCTAAAGAAGTGGATCTGAACAGGCTTTGCAAAGTAAAATCTGTAGCCGTTTGGACTCTTACTCAAATGAGATAGACACACTGGAAAGTAGTTTGTTTACCTACCTTATTTGTAGTAAGTAGGTGTATCCATGTCTATAAGGATACAACCTCACTTCCTTAGCAGATAAGATTTTAGAGATAAGATTTTCATATACATCACAAGAAATATCTCTCTAAGAAAAATGAAGCTGAGAATACTACCATTTGTATTCACAGATTGTAGCAAAATCTTTATCTAATAAAATATTAGATTAAAGTGATATTGTGTTGTGTTTGTCTTTTTATCAGCACTTACATATCTCACTCCCTCAACACATATCTTGCTGCAAAGATTCAAGAACGTAGAAAAGTTCAAGAATCCATTCACCCCCCTCTGTATTCTTTTACTGTATTCAATACTCAACAAGTGGTATCAGAGCAGGCTGTTTAATCTAAACAGAAAACGATCATGAGTTCGAATACACCAAAGACTACAGGTACGGTGAAGGTCCCTAAGTTCGACAAAGAGAATTACAACCTCTGGAAAATAAAAATGTTGTTGTTCATCAAATCTGCCAATCCTCTCTACCCTGACATCCTCAAGAATGGTCCATTTGTACCACAACAAGAAATTGCTGAATCTATAGTGGGCATAATAGTCATTCCTAGATTATATGTTGCAAAAGAGCCATCCAAATGGACGGACTTAGAGAAGGAAAAGGTTGCCCTAGACAGTCATCTCATGTTGCTGATCATAGACTCCATGGATATGTCGATGTTTGCTAACATAGCATCATGCACATCAGCCAAGGACATGTGGAACCAAATCGAGGTGTTATGTGAAGGGACAGAGGAGGTAAGAGAGAATAGGAAACAGATACTGGTCACATAGTATGAGGCTTTCATGGCACAGTCCAAAGAAAGTATTACTGATATGTTTGAGAGATTTCACAAGCTGGTGACTGAGCTTCAAATGAATGGGAAGGTTTACAGCACTAAGGAATTAAACATGAAGTTTCTACTATCTGCACCAAACCATCTAGAGCAAAGGGTCATATCTCTAAGAGAAAGAGATTTGAACAAAGTCACATATGATGTGCTCTATGGGGTTTTAAAGACTCATGAGCTTGAGTTGCTTCAGAAGAGGGCTATCCAAGCCAACCAAGGCAGAATGATAAACACATCCTGTGCCTTGATTGTCAACAAATCCGTTCAAGACCTGGAAGCATCTACAAGTCAACTGAGAATAGAATAGATAGTAGATGATGAAGAAACAGAAGAAGAAGTGACTGAACCTGTTGATGAAAAGGAAGAAGATGAGTTCTACACTCTTGAAGAGTTGGATGCCATGGAAAATACTTCATATGCTTTTATGGCTAGAAAATTCCCAAACATCAGATTTAAGAGGAATCAGCCCTTCAAGTCTAGATCTCAAAATCATTCATTCAACAAGAGCAAGACACATGTGAAAGCAAACAAAAATAAATTCAAAACCAGCTATGTGGATAGGTCATCTGTGAGATGTTATAGATGCAATGACCTAGGGCATTTTGCCAGTGAATGCAAGAAGCCTAAAAAGAAGGATAAAGAGTTTCTTGAGCTTGAAGCTAAGTATGAGGCTCTGCTAAAGAAGCATACACCATGTAAGGCCTACATAGCTGAAGGGAAGTGTTGGGATGACTCTGATAGTGATGGAGAAGAACAAGAATTCTGCAACTATGCCTTGATGGCCAACTCCAAGGAAGAACCATCTGAATCAGACTCTCAGGTACCATCCCTCACTACTATAGACATGTCTGTTTCTGAATACAAATCTATGGTTGAACAACTATCTGTTGAGATATTTAATATTCATACTAGTATGACTGCTGCTAATGAAGAAATTGCTAAACTGTCTACTAAGAATGAACTGTTGAACAAAAGAAATGAGGAACTATAACTAACTGCTATGCAAGTAGAAAACCTTAAACAAGAAATCGAATATCTAAAGAATAAGGTTCTATGTGCTAGTCAAGTTGAGAAAGCTCTTAGGGATGAACTAGCTGAAAATGAATTTAAATTGAAAACATTTGAGAATTCCTCTAGTCTTTTTCAGTCCTACCATGAGAAAAATCTAGCTAGACCTAAGGCTGCCATTGGACTTGATTATGACACTCTCAAACAGAGGAAAGGCTATGCAGTCATTGAAGATGACATTGTTATTCAAGAGGAAGTGCCTCAGGTTTTGAAAAAGACTGAGACCCCAATATTTAAAACACCAACACTTGAGATTGATGAGGATGCCTTACTCATTAAGCAAATGTTGGATGATGAAGATAAGGCACAATCAAATGAACAACAAGCATCCTCTAAGAGTGAGAATGTCAAAACCAAAGCCAAGGAGCCAGTAGGAGGTAGACCTAGACTTGAGAAATTTGTGAAGTTTGTTTCAGCTGGGAATAATGAGTTTGAGAAGAAAGTTGCTAAAAAGAAACAAAACAAGAATGGCAAATTAGGGATTAACAAGGACAACAATTATGCTTATGTGCCAAATGCCCCTAGGAAAGTTTGTCAAAATTGTTTTAGCACTAATCATTTAACTCATGCATGCAAGAAACCATCTGGTAGTGTTGCTAAACCATTCTATGATTGCTCTGTGCCTTTAAGACATAGAGACTCTCCTTTCTGTGATAAATTTGATTGTATGCCATGTAACATGAATATAATGACTAGTTGTTTTAATTTTAGAAGACAATTCATGGAAGGTTGCATCAGTCACAATGTTCACACACACTACACAAGAACAAAGTCTTCAAGTCCTCCTAAAGTTAGGAAGGTACCTCTGTCACCTAAGTCTAAGAACCCTGATTCTAAGACTTCTAACAGTGACAAGAAGACTAACATCAAGAAAATTGATAAGCATGCTGTTTATGATAAAACTGTTGCTAAGCCACATGGACCCAAACTTGTTTGGGTACCAAAGGAGAAGTAATACCTTTGTGTTTGCAGGGCAAAGAAAGTGAAAGGAAGGTCATGTGGATTTTGGACAGTGGATGCTCAAACCATATGACTGGTGATATGGCCCTGCTATCACAGTATGAGGAGAAGGCTGGCCCAATGGTTGCTTTTGGAGATGACAGCATTGGCAACACAATGGGATATGGTAAGTTGGAAATTGGAAATGTCATCATTGAAAATGTAGCACTGGTCAAGGGGCTCAAGCACAATCTACTGAGTGTTGGTCAATTTAATGACAGAGGCTTCAAAGTGAATTTTGATAAAGATGAATGTTTGATCACCCACAAGAAGACTGGTGACTTTGCTCTATATGGAGTAAGGAAAGGAAGCCTGTTTGTAGCCAATATGAACTCTGCAAACAAGGACAAAATTTGTTGCTTTTACTCAAAAGCATCAAATGAAGTTAGTTGGCTGTGGCACAAGAAGCTATCACACTTGAACTTCAAAGGCATTAATTCTCTAGTCAAAAGGGAGTTAGTGAGAGGCAAGCCCACACTTGAATTCTGTCAAGAAGGAATGTGTGAGGCTTGTCAAAACGGAAAAAATGAAAAGATCAAGCCACAAGTTAAAGACAGTGACATCAATAACCAGGCCCCTACAACTAATTCATATGGACTTGTTTGGGCCTGTCAATATTATGTCACTAGGAAGGAAAAAGTATGCTCTGATGATGGTTGATGATTTCACAAGGTATACATGGGTAGAATTTCTGGCATCAAAGGATGAGGCTCCACAAGTAATCGTTGAGCATATAAAGAAAATTGACAAGGAAGCAAAGGCTAACAATGCAAGTGTGATTGCATTAAGAAGTGATAATGGAACATAGTTCAGAAATGTCATGCTTGAAGCATTCTGCAAAGAGAATGGTATTTCTCAACAATTCTCAGCTTCAAGGACTCCACAACAAAATGGAGTTGTTGAGAGAAAGAATAGAACTCTGATTGAGGCTGCTAGAACAATGTTACTTGATGCAAAGATGCCTACATGTTTTTGGGCTGAGGCTGTGAGCACTGCATGCTATATCCAAAACAGAACCCTCATCAACAAAAACACTGGAAAGACACCTTACAACTTGATGACTGGAAAGAAGCCCACTCTAAAGTATGTTCATACTTTTGGAAGCAAATGCTTTGTGTTAAAAGACAATTCAGAATATGTTGGAAAGTTTGATGCAAAAGCATTTGAAGGAATTTTTCTTGGCTACTCTATGGAAAGAATTGCATACAAAGTTTATGTCATCAGTCAAAAGAAAGTTATGGAAAGCACAGATGTGACATTTGATGACAGCAAACTACCTGGATTAGAAGAAGCCAATGATGAAGATAAAGATCCTTTGAAGTTTGACAATCTAGATGATTCTGATGAGGAGATTGAAACTGAATTTGAGCCCACAATCCAACAAACTCAAGTGAATGAAGAACCTGTGTCAACCAACAATGAAGAAACAAGCATCCAAGACACACCTGTGATTAGTGGCAACTTCACAGGGGGAGGAAATGTAAATGATCATGATCTGGATGATGAAGCAACATCAAGGCTGAGAAATCAATCTGAACATACAAGGAAATGGGATAGATCACATACTGCAGATCAGATAATTGGAGATCCAAATACAGGAGTGAGGACAAGGAAAGCAACTCTAAATGAATGTCTCTATGGTTGCTTTCTATCCCAAGTTGAGCCTAAGAAACTTGATGATGCATTGTTGGATCCTGATTGGATAATTGCTATGCAAGAGGAGCTAAATCAATTTGAAAGAAGCAAAGTATGGGAACTTGTGCCTGCACCAAAGGATAGAACCATTGTTGGAACAAAATGGGTTCTAAGGAATAAGATGGATGAAAATGGTGTAGTCATAAGAAACAAAGCAAGGTTGGTTGCAAAAGGATACTCTCAACAAGAAGGCATTGACTATGATGAGACTTTTGCCCCTGTTGCTAGACTAGAGGCCATCAGAATTTTCTTGGCATTTGCTGCACATTCTAATTTCAAGGTTTATCAAATGGATGTAAAGAGTGCATTTCTGAATGGGGAGTTGGAAGAAGAAGTATATGTGCAACAGCCACCTGGCTTTGAGGATCCACAATTCCCTCACTTTGTCTACAGATTGCTTAAAGCATTGTATGGACTTAAGCAAGCTCCTAGGGCATGGTATGACACATTATCACAATTTCTACTGGAGAATCAATTCACTAGAGGCACACTGGACAAGACACTGTTTTACAAGAAACATGGTGATGATATTATCTTAGTTCAAATCTATGTGGATGATATCATATTTGGCTCTACAAATGAGAAGCTGTGTGAGAAATTCTCTAAGCTCATGCAGAGCAGATATGAGATGAGTATGATGGGAGAATTAACATTCTTTCTTGGGCTGCAAGTGAGTCAAAGGAAGGATGGCATTTTTATAAGTCAAACCAAATACATCAAGGATCTATTGAAGAAATTTGACTTAGAAGAATGCTCACCTGCAAAGACACCCATGGCCACTGCCACCAAGTTAAATGAAGATGTTAAGGGCAAGAAGGTAGATATCTCAATCTAAAGAGGCATGGTTGGTTCTCTACTCTACCTCACTGCTAGTAGGCTAGACATCATGTTTGCAACATGCTTGTGTGCAAGGTTTCAATCAAATCCAAAGGAATCACATATGATATCAATAAAGAGGATTTTCAAATATCTGAAGGGCACACCAAACTTGGGGTTATGGTATCCTAAGGACACATGGTTCAATCTGGTTGGTTATTCTGATGCTGATTATGCTGGATGCAGAGTGGATAGGAAAAGCACCTCAGGTAGCTGCCAGTTTCTTGGACAAAGGTTAGTCTCTTGGTACAGCAAGAAACAACAATCTGTGTCAACTTCCACAGCTGAAGCTGAGTACATAGCTGCTGGAAGTTGCTGTGCTCAAGTGCTTTGGATCAGAAACCAACTTAGAGATTATGGACTTGTGTTGGAAAGAATTCCAATCATGTGTGACAACACAAGTACAATCTCTATAGTTTCCAATCCTGTCAATCATTCTAGGACAAAGCACATTGACATCAGATATCACTTCATAAGGGAGCATGCAACTAATGGAACCATTGAGTTATATTATGTTCCCACAGAGAAACAACTAGCTGACATATTCACTAAGCCATTGGATGAAGCCACCTTCACAAGGTTGGTTAGTGAGATTGGAATGCTGAATTCTTCAAATTCTGGCTAAGTGAATATATCAACTAGTTTGTTGCAGCAGTAAATACTTACTTTATCAAATGCTCAATATTTTTGAAGTAAGTATTGACTGGAGTATGATTTATAAATATTCCACAATGCTGCATATGTTGAAAATCATACATCTTTAGCTTGAAATTTCTGTGAAATTTTGAGAGACTCACTATTTAATTTGGTAGAATATTCTTCAGTGAGTATTTCTGGTAAATTTTAAAAGATAGTGAAAATTGAATTTTATGAGTGAAAAGTATAGTTCGATAAGTCAGACTTCTCGAATGGTTCATTGTTTTGTCATGGCTCGAGTTCTCGAATAGGCCTATCTAGAACCCTCTTGAGTTCTCGAATAGTGTCTTTTGGAGAAATCGAATAGCACACTCTGAGTTCTCGAATAGAGTATTTTAGTTCTCTAGTGATGGAGTTCTCGAATACTGTATTTGAGTTATCGAATCATTTGAAAAGGCTGATTTTTCGCTGACACTTAATTGCTTTTTGGATTTATATTCAAAATTTCATTTCGATCATAAAAACATATTTTATTTAGCTTAGAATTATTTTCTGAGTTAAATAACTGCCAGCTGTGAGTTACAAACTGCTTGAGATATCGAATAAGCCTTTCTTGACTTATCGAATAGTTGTTTTATACTTCTCGAATGACTGACTTGTCGATACAAAACTTATATCTAATCGACAACTCAAGTCACTCACATATATACAATTCCACAACTGTTCAAATCATTTCATTCGATTTCTCAGGCAGCTAAAGTTCTAAAACCTCTGTAAACCCTAACGTCAAAAGCTAAATTTCTTCTTCAACCTTCATTCTCTTCTCATCTCTCTGTGTAACAATGGCAAATACCCAACTCACAATTCCTACCCACACCAATTTCATAGCAATAACCAACAATGTTGAAGCACCCAATGCAAACTTTAAGTGCTTCGTTCGATGGATGGCTGAATCATACATCAAGGATGCACTCTCAGCCAACCCAACTCTGTATCTAGACTTACTAGAACAGTTTTGGAGAACTGCTACTGTGGAGGTCTTGGCCCTAGAGAATGCAATAACTTCATACGTAATCTATTGCGAGATTCAGGACAAGGAAATCACCATCACTACTGAAGACATGAATCAAGCACTGGGGTTACAACAAGGAGTGTATGACAGTCAAGCTACTGATCAGGAATTGGAAGACTTCTTTGATTTTATCAACTACTCAGATAGAATCAAGCTTGGAAATTTGAATAGGAAGTACTTGAGGAAAGAATGGAGCTATGTCTTTGCCACTCTTCTTCAAGTCTTTACAGCAAGGAAGTCCAGCTTTGATCAAATCAGCACACCTGTTCAACAAATAGGATATGCTCTAGCATATGGGAGAAAGATTGATGTTGGTTTGATCATAATGCAAGAATTGTATGGGAGACTTGGTAAGAACTCAGCCAAGAGAGGTAATGAAATTTTCTTCCCTCGCTTTATTCAATCTGTACTTAATTTCATAGATGCTAAATTAATTGAATTGCCTGGGTTAGACAAAAATAAAATAGGCTATCCGAAATCCATGACCAAACTCATTTTTGGTAGCTTGAAGACTAGGAATGATGTGGATGTAAGACTCAAAATAACTCCCCTTATGGAGAGTTTATTTAGGACTTACCCCCACAACATGCCAATATGTGCCTCAAAATCTGAGTTAGCTAGGCCCAAGCAAGTAGAGCAAAATGCTAACCCAGGGCCTGCTAACCAACCCTCTCAGCCAAACACTTTACCAAACAAAGAGCCAACTGCATCATCCTCTCAAAAGGGTGATGTTAGTAAAAAGAAGAGAAAACAGGTTGCTTCTGAACCTCTAAAAATCTTAACTGAAGCAGCCTTGGCTGTAGAATTAGGCATAGAAAGTGAGGAACCTGAGTCACCCTTACTAAGGCCAAAGAAGAAGAAGAAGAAGTCTAAAACCACCTCTTCAGTCACCCAAATGGCTGAAGTTGTAAAATCAGGGGCAAACAGCTCACTAGATGTATCCTCTCAACAGGGTGCATCTATAGAATCAAGCATCCTCCCCAATGCACCTATTTGTACAGAGTCAGCACATGGGAGTGATAAGACTGGCACAACACTGAGTGGAGAGCACATCACAATTGAAACTCCCTCTATCTCTCAGGGGGAGTTTCCAAAATCTAATCTACAACACACTTCTCTTCCAGAATCTACCACTCATATTTCTTTGGAGCCTGCAACTCAAGCAATTGAGGAGCAAGGCATTGATCATCAAGAATTCTTTTCTCTTGATGAGCCAATGGATTCAAGTGACTTGGGGCATGACACCTTGCTCACCACCCAGGTACCACATTTAGATGGTCAGGGAATGCATGCTGGGGCATCTCCTAATGACACCATCACAAACAAAGAGGATTCACTAGTTTTAACTAGAGACTCTGTGCCTGTGTCACCTACTGTTGTAACTCATCCCACTCCTGTAGAGACAACAGTAGTAGAGTCTTTGCATCCGGTTACAGAAGTTGCATCTGTAACTGAGGAGTCTAGCTTGCCTAGCTCTAGCTCTGACTTTCTGTCACAATGGCTGAAGCCTGTGCAACATGACAGTGCTTCAGGATCAGGATCTGTTCCACCACAATTGACGGTTGAAGCACTTCAAAGCTTAGTTGTGGATAAGATTCCTGAGTTTGTAAAGATAGCCCAGAACTTGGTCACCTCCAATGTGCCAAATCCAGATTATGAAGCAATATTGCTCTGCCATAGAGATGATGTGGAGATGCAGAAAACAAAGATACTTGATGAGGCTGAGAGAGATGGCAATGTAGATGCCTGGATGCAAGGAACTTATGATATCACTCTCAATGAAGCCTTACAGTATCTGAGGGAGGAGTACATCACTTCACTAGGCTCCAATGCTAAATCCTTAACTCCTGGTGAAGTGTATGAAGCCATCAATGACTCATACAAGGGATTTCTCAAGGCTGCACACTACCTGGGTAAAGGTGTCAAATCAGAAATCAACAAGGTAAGTGATGCAACAAACAAGTCTGTGGGAGAGATAAAGAGGACTTTTGATTCCAAATTCCCTCAATTGGTGAAAGGCATATGACTCAGCCTATTTGTAGTTAGAGGATCCTAATCAACTTAAACCAAATTGTAATAAGTAAATATACATATGAACTGTCACAGGAATCTCAAGAAGTATTATCTGTCAGAAGAAAGAAGAAAAGTCAATCTATAGTTTTGATGTCATACACTGGAAGACGATTCAGTTATCTGATCAAGCCCCAGTACAGCATTGAAGTGAATGGATTCATTGGAACAGTGACAGAGATTTTTCGAGTGATAGTTTGAAGATCAGTTACAGTCACAGGAATCTCAAGAAGTATTATCTGTCAGAAGAAAGAAGAAAAGTCAATCTATAGTTTTGATGTCATACACTGGAAGACGATTCAGTTATCTGATCAAGCCCCAGTACAGCATTGAAGTGAATGGATTCATTTGAACAGTGACAGAGATTTTTCGAGTGATAGTTTGAAGATCAGTTACAGTACAAGAGAATTGAGAGAAGAAATAAACCACAACCTAAAGTCAAAAGTGAAGAAGCGTCATTGAAGTTAGTCGTTCATGAACCAAACAGTACATCGAACGTCAACACAAATCAGTGGTAATTCTTTACTACCTTTAGTGGTTTGTAAGAATTAAATTAATTATTTATTGATTTAATTAAATTCATTTATAATTGATATAAATTAATTTAGTTGATTTAATTAAATGAATTAATTCTGGTAGAATTAATTTATTAATTAAATTAATTATTGTATCAATTAAATATGAATTAGTTAAAACATTAACTAATTAATTGGATCAATAAGACTTAAAGAAAGAAAATTGATTAAGTCTTGGAGGAGATAAAATTCGGTAAGACTTAATTTAAGTCTTACCGACAGAAGCCTTTTGAGGATTAAGTCTTACCGACCTGATTTAAGTCCTACCGACCTCTGCCAGCTGTTGTAAGTCTTACCGAAATTCTGGTAAGTCTTACCGACACATTTTAGGTCTTAATGGAGGTTTGTGTAAGTCTTATTGAAGGAAAATCAAGTCTTGGAAGCTGTTTAAGTCATGCTGGAGCAATTAAATATCCTACAGAAAGCCAGCAAGACCTGTTGCTGATATAAAAGAACAGAACAGACCAGATTAAGTCATAACGGAGAAAACACAGCAGAAAACATTTCATCAAGACCAGAATTCTCTCTCTCAAGAACACCAAGAACACCAAAGCTTAAACAATTCCCAGAAAATCAAGTTCTTCATCTTTGTGATATTCTATCCGATAGAACTTGTTTATTTGTGATTCTTGTACTACTAGCGAATTAAGTTTCCTAGTTCTTATCTTGATTATTATTAACTAAATTAGAAAAGTTCATGTCGAATTTTCTAATTAGTTATTAACATCTTGATAAGTTGTTATACTGATTTTGTAACACCACATCAAGTTAATATACAGTTATATTCAACTTGAAAAATTGTGTTAAATAATTCCGCAGATAAATTTGTCTTTATCAAATTTAATTTAAAGGACAAATTTCGATAAAAAGGTAAAGATTGTATTCAACCCCCCTTCTACAATCTTATCGGACCTAACAATTGGTATCAGAGCCGATTGATTGATACACAAATCAACGATCCCATTTTATTCGATTAAAAATCATCCCCGAATTTTTTAACTCTCTTAAAAAATTCATCATGTCTTCTAAAGTTGGAACTGTGAAAATACCCATATATGACAAAAATAGTTATGATATGTGGAAAAACAAAATGTTAATGTTCCTCGAGGTTGCAAATCCTAAATACATGAAAGTCTTATCAGAAGGACCAATAATACCTTTTGGAGTAATTCCTGAAGTTGTTACTGATGGAAAAGTTATTTCCCCTGCAAGGTATGTACACAAAGACTCTTCTGATTACACTCTTGCTGAAAGAGAGGAAGCTGCACTTGACATTAATTTGAGACTGATCTTAATAGACTCTCTAGACTCTGTAATGTACAGTCATGTGATTAACTGCAAAACTGCAAAGCAAATGTGGGAAACCATTGAAACTGTGAATGAAGGAACAGAGGAAGTTAGGGAGAATCGACTAGAAATTCTGACATCTGAGTATGAACACTTTCGATCAGCATACAATGAAAGTATTCAAGATGTGTTTGAAAGATATAACAAACTTGTCAACAATTTACAGATGCATGGCAAGTACTACACTCAGAAAGAGATCAACAGAAAATTTCTACTGTCAATGCCTGTTCATCTAGAACATAGAATTACAGCTATCAGAGAGTCAAGGAATCTAAGTGAAATAACTGTAGAAAGACTCTTTGGTGTTTTAAAAACCTATGAACTGGAACAATCTCAACAAAAGGAGATTTATGGAAAAGGAAGAGTTGCTAATACTTCTACAGCTCTTATTGTTGAGAACAAACAGGAAGTGGAAGATAAGGTTATCCAACCTTGTAAAGTTGATAGTGGTAAGCTTGAAGTTGAAGTTGGTCAAACGAATGCTAGTCCAGATGAAGGTGACTTCTATTCGTTAGAAGAGCTAGATCAGTTGGAAGATGAGTCCATGGCTTTGTTGGTAAGGAAATTCAGCAACTTCAGATTCAGGAAGAATCCCAAGTTCAGGTACAAATCTAACTATAACAGGTTCCAGAGAGGAGGTTCTTCATCCTCAAGTAACAGAGAAGGTTACAAAACTGGAACAGTTGAAAGAAGTAAAATTAGATGCTACAACTGTAATGAACTTGGACATTTCGCTACTGAATGTCAAAAGCCAAAACAAAACCAAAGAAAAGACTTTGGATCTGAGAAGAAGAAGACAGGTAGAGCCTATGTGGCTGCTGGAAAGAGTTGGGATGATACAGACTCTGAAGATGAAGAGTATGGCAATCTTGCCCTGATGGCAAAATCTGATAACTCCAGTGGTACTTCATCTGAGGTATCATGTACTGATAGTCAATATATCTATCAACTTAGTGATACACTAGGTAATGCTAATAGAGAGATTGAAAGACTAAATTTGGTAATTACAGATCTTAGTAATCAATTATCAGAATTGCATGATGTACAAAATTGCCATGATAAACAAAAATCAGAAATAAGAATTCTAAAAGAACTTGAGAGATCTTTAGCGGTGATAGTGGCTCAACAACGTGAAACAATAGCCGAGCTAGAAATAAAGGCTAATGCTACTTCTAATTCATGTAAAGTGGCTAAAGAGTTGTTTAACCAACAAACTATTAATCAAACCGTAGGAATTGGGTTTGACTATAATGAGGCTGTTGGTCGAAAAAGCATTATTACTCCTAATCGTGTCAGTGCTGTAGATAGGGGTATACCATTAGTGCTTAAGAGTGTTAGTAATCCACTCTTTAAGACATCCATAACAGAACCTATGGATACAACATCTTTAATTATTAAGGAAGAGATGCGCATTGAGGATGTAGCTAATGGCGTAGTCTTAGAAAGTAATCAAGTTGTTAAAAATGATAAAGATAGAAAGACTGTGTTTGTAAAAGCAGAAAGAGTTGGTGAGTCTACTAGTTCATTGAAAACTAGTAGCAGAAGTAACAACATGAATAAATGCAATAACAAATCTACCATGCATGCTATTCCTGTTATTGATACTGCTCATAAGAAATGCGATGCTGTTAATTGCATGTCTTGTGCTTTTAATATAATGTCTGCTTACTTTAACGGTAATCATGCATGTGTTGATAAGAATGCTCCTAGACAGCATATGAGCAGAAATAAACATGTTAGATCCAGGACTGTAACATCACCTAATTCTAAGATTAGGACTCCAAAAAGTCCTTCTCAGGATTTGGTAAAGACATGGTTACCCAAGCTAAAACCAAAACAAGTTAAAGCTGTTTACAGGGTTAAATGTCCAGTACCTGTAGAAAATGTTGTTAAGATAAAAAGTGTTGCTTTACCTGATAAAGGTCAATTCTTTAAGTACTCCGGACCCAATCAAATTTGGGTTCCGAAGAAAGTCTAACCAATTTGTCATTGCAGGGTTTGAAACAGGTTGATCGAGTCATGTGGATTCTGGATAGTGGATGTTCAAGGCATATGACCGGAGATAAAGCCCTGCTGATAAATGTGGTGGAGAAGGCCGGCCCAGTCGTTACCTTTGGAGATAACAGCAAAGGTAAAACTGATGGATATGGCAGATTAGAAGCTGGAAATGTTATCGTTGAAGATGTCTCTTATGTGAACGGCCTTGAGCACAATTTGCTCAGTATTAGTCAATTCTGTGACAAAGGTTATGAAGTTCATTTCAACAAGAAGAATTGTCTAATATCACACAAGAGAAATGAAAGGCCGCAGTTGACTGGAGTAAGAAAAGGAAACTTGTACATAGCCAATATGAACTCTGGAAGCACAGAAGAAATTAGATGTTTTTATTCAAAGGCATCCACTGATGAAAGTTGGTTATGGCACAAGAGACTTTCTCACCTAAACTTCAAAACAATGAATTCTCTAGTGAAAAGAGAGTTGGTGAGAGGTTTACCTTCGATTGAATTTACTCAGGAAGGTCTATGTGATGCTTGTCAAAAAGGGAAGTTAAAAAGGGCAACTCACAGGAGCACTAACATATCATCAATAACTGAACCATTACAACTTCTCCATATGGATTTGTTTGGTCCAGTTAGTGTGATGTCTATGTCAAGGAAAAGATATACTCTAGTGATTGTTGATGATTTCTCAAAATTCACATGGGTACTATTTCTGAACTCAAAAGATGAAACTCCACAACTGGTAGTTGATCACATTAAGTTAATTGAGCTGGATTCTAATCGTCCAGTAAGAGCTATAAGGTCAGACAACGGAACAGAATTCAAGAATGCAGTTCTGAATGACTTTTGCACTGAAAAGGGTATAACTAGACAGTACTCGGCTCCCAGAACTCCTCAACAAAATGGGATAGTTGAAAGAAAGAATAGAACCTTGATTGAAGCTACACGTACAGTGCTAAGTGAATCAAGGCTTCCATTGAGCTTTTGGGCTGAAGCTGTCAACACTGCATGCTATACCCAGAATCGAACACTTATCAATAAAGACTTAATGAAGACACCATATGAAGCTCTATATGACAAGAAACCAACTCTCAAGTACTTCCATGTATTTGGGACAAAATGCTTTGTGCTGAAAGAAGGAGATGAGCAAGGTGGTAAATTTGAAGAAAAAGCACATGAAGCAATATTTATTGGTTATACTAGAAGAGCCTACAAGGTGTATCTTATTGATCAACAGAAAACTTTGGAAAGTGTCAATGTTACATTTGATGACACAAAACTCCCAAATATCCAAAATGAAGATCCATCTGAAAAGCTTAAGTTTGATGATATGTCAGACTCAGATTCAGATGATGACAATCAACCTGACGTTGTTGCTGATAATAATAATCCAAATGTTGGTGGTAATGATCAAGGTGATGCTGGTGAAAATAATGATAACTTTCAAGACACCACTGATACTCTTGAACCATCAATAAGTCAAACTGGCAACAACTCAGGGGGAGATAATGAAGGGTCAACAAGTCATACTCAACATCATACTGAAGATCAAGGCGAATCGTCAAGATCAATTCTTCCCAGACAAACTGTTTGGAATAGAGCTCATCCTTTTGAGCTGATTCTTGGTGATCCAAATGTTGGTGTGAAAACAAGAAGATCTTATCAGAATCAATGTAACTATTATGGGTTTCTGTCTGTTATGGAACCTAAGAAAGTAGAAGAAGCTCTATCTGATCCTGATTGGGTGATTGCTATGCAAGATGAACTCAATCAATTTAAGCAACTAGAAGTATGGAAGCTGGTACCCAGACCTAAAGATAGAAAAGTGGTGAACACAAGATGGGTATTCAGAAACAAACTAGATGAAGATGGCACTGTGATCAGAAACAAAGCAAGACTGGTAGCTAAAGGTTATTCTCAAGCTGAAGGCATTGATTATGACGAGACCTATGCTCCAGTGGCAAGACTTGAGGCCATCAGAATATTCTTGGCATATGCATCCTATTCAAGATTCAAAGTTTATCAAATGGATGTCAAGAGTGCTTTTCTGAATGGTAAGCTAGATGAAGAAGTGTATGTAGAACAGCCCCTGGTTTTGAAGATCAAGTTCATCTGGACTATGTTTACTTTCTTTACAAAGCTATCTATGGTCTTAAGCAAGCCCCAAGAAAATGGTATGACACTCTTTCTGAATTTCTATTAGAAAATGGTTTTATAAGAGGTGTCATAGACAAAACGCTCTTCACTAAAAGACATAAGAATGATATAATACTAGTCCAAGTCTATGTGGACGATATTATATTTGGGTCTACTAATGAGCTTCTGTGCAAGAAGTTTTCTAAGTTAATGCAGGGTAGGTTTGAAATGAGCATGATGGGAGAACTGAAATTCTTTCTTGGATTAAAAATAAGTCAGAGACAAGATGGAATATTTATTTGTCAATCCAAGTACATCAAGGAGCTCCTCAAGAAATATCACATGGAGGAGTGCTCATCAGCAAAGATACCATCAACTATAGCTGTCAAAATTGGTTTATGTGAAAGTTCTGCCAAGGTAGATATCACAGGCTATAGAGGTATGATTGGTTCATTGCTTTACCTAACTGCTAGTAGACCAGATATAATGTTTGCCACATGCTTGTGTGCAAGGTTCCAAGCGAACCCTAAAGAAATCCATCTCACTGCTGTCAAAAGAATCTTAAGATATCTAAAGGGTACACCTAATTTAGGCATCTGGTACCCTAATGAATCTGGTTTTACTTTAATTGGATATACAGATTCTGACTATGCAGGAAGTGTTGTAGACAGGAAAAGTACATCTGGGAGTTGTCAATACCTAGGTGGAAGGTTGGTATCCTGGTTCAGTAAGAAACAGCAAACAGTTTCCAACTCTACAACCGAAGCTGAATATATAGCTGCTGGAAGCTGTTGTGCTCAGATCTTATGGATAAGGAATCAATTAATGGACTATGGCATTGTATTGGAAAATATTCCTATTTTATGTGATAATACAAGTGCCATAGCAATCGCAAGCAATCCTGTGCAGCACTCAAGGACAAAGCACATTGACATAAGGTATCATTTTATAAGAGAGCATGTAATGAATGGTACAGTGGAACTACTATTTGTAGGATCTGGAGATCAAACTGCAGATATTTTTACTAAGTCGCTTAATGAATCCTCATTCACTAGAATTGTTAGTGAATTGGGTATGTTAAACAGTCCTAGTAATTAATATCTGAAATTTGATCTTTAATAATTTTACAAGTGATTATTCTGTGAATATTTGTTGTTTGAAATCACTTGTATAATTATTTTACCATCTGATTTTCTTGTTTGTTTAATTATTTTTCACTTTGTTTATTCATATTATTTAATACTTCATACTTCTGTATTTTTAGAATATTTGTAAATATTAATTTTTATTTTATTAATTAATTTATCATATGTTTTGTAATGTTTGTCCTGTTAATATTGCCTTGTTTTCGTTAATAGGTTAGCATATGGCATGTATAATTATTTTTATTATTTGTTTAATTTTATATAATATTTTTATTATTTTTATAAGTTAATTGTATATTTTATAGTGTTTTTATTGTTTATTTAAAGTTAATATGACTTAAAAATAGGAAAAACAGTCAATATGACTTAATTTAAAATCGGTATGACTTAAACAGGTTAAGTCTTACCGAGATTTTAAATCTAAGTCATATTCGCAGGTCAGTATATATTAAGTCTTAATCAATTATTATTTATGTATATAATTCTAAGTCTTAATCGAGTTTCTATAAAGGTTAAGTCATATTCTTAGTCTGTTAATTAAGTTTTAGCGAGTTTTTAGTTTAGTCTTATTCGATTTATTTTTAAGTCTTATTCATAACAGTCAGTTATGTCTTGTTTATATTAAGTCTTATTCGAGTCTCAGTTATGTCACATTAGTTAAGTCATAATCGAGTTAAGTATGTATGTAAATATATAAATAACAGTTATGTCTTAATGTTAGTTTTAAGTCTTATTCGGTCTACTAGTATATATATATAACAGTTAGGTTGTTTTTAAGTCTTAATTTCATTTTAAGTCTCTATCAAGTTAAGTCTTATAGAACCTCTGAGATACACACATATATACACGCGTATATACACGAGTTCATCCCCATTTTTCGTCACGATTCTTGCTGATAATCACGAATTGATTACATAACTCGATTCCTTGGTTGATTATCTACGTTTTGATTGTTTTGAATCGAGTTTTCATCCGTTTTTGAGGAATTTTTGTTCGAAAAAATTTCGAAAATTCGATCTATTTTTCAGAAAAATTGGCTTCGATTCTGTAAAATCTAAAAATATATGTGTGTTTGTGTGTGTAAGGGGATCATTGTGTGAATTTTTCAGAATTTTTGAAGAACTTTTAATTATTTCGAATTTTTAATTAATTATTAATTCGAAATTAATTAATTTTTAAATTAAAAATTTGTAAAATCTGAAATTTTCAAGGAAATTAAATCTTGATTAAAATGGCTGATCGATTTGAAATTATTAAACATAATTTAATCGGTTATTTTGATCCAGAAAAATGTTCAGTTGAACGTTTTCGACCGTGGATTCGTTTTTTAAATGAAAATTCACTGGTTCGCAATGCTTTGAGATTGGATGCTCCTCTGAAAATAGAACCTTTGCGAATCACGTGTACTACTGCTGTCATTTCTAATGATAACACATCTTTTGTCTTCTCTGTAGGAGATAATCAGTACACAGTGAATGAAAATACAATTAATACGGTCTTAAATTTTCCAACTGATAATTTCGAAGAATTACCATCAGATCAAGAAATGATAAATTTTTTAAATGGTGTATTCTATCAAGACAGTCCTGATCAAACTGTCTGGAATAAAAAGAACTTTGTTCAGGAATGGGATTATCTGTTTGACACACTAGGTAGAGTCTTTGCCAATACTACGAAAGGGAACTTCGGGGTATTACAATCTTTCTTGCAGCATATTGGATATGCAGTTGCACATAACCGAAGGATTAATATTGGCAGACTACTGTGTGTTCCGATGGTTAGAAGAATCATTAATGCAAAGAAGAATTTTGATAATGGACATAAAGTTTCATGTTATTATCCAAGATTCTTATCATTGATTTTTAATCATCTTGTGGAACTAGAAAACCAAGCCCAATTCCTGAATGGAGAGTCACTGGCGTCAGGTAAACCTACTACCAGATTGTTCACTGAGTATAGCAACAAGCCAAAATTCACAAACATACCTGTAGTTGTCACCCAATACATGTCAAACTATATACAACTACCTGTTATTGAACCTGTACCAGAACCTGAACAACCAGAACAAAACCCTGAACCACCAGTGGAAAACATACTTGTTGATAATGAAAATCAAGGCAATCAACAAGTTGAACCTGCTCAGCAAATTGTTCCTCAGCCAGCTGCTCTTGCTGTTGAACATCCAGTGCAAGAAACTGCATCTGTCCCTGAACCTGAATTGGATCAACCCATCTTATCAAAGACTGTTGCGGACTCAGCTGACCAGGTATTGCCTTCTGTTCCTCAAACTACTGCTTCTCAATCTATTTCTGGAACCCAAGTGGTTGGTAGGTCTGACCAAGGGGTTGTAGTACCACAACCTCTAACCAAGGTCATAGAGCCAAACACTCAACCACCAAAACTCATATCTTTTCACTCCAGAAAGAAATTGCAAGTCAAAAGAAGTCGAATCAGTAGTGGCAGTATGAGTGAACCCACAGCTCTGCCTCTAGAAAAGAAAAGTAGAACTCAAAATGAGGCAACTGTAAGCCCGTCTGTATCCTCCCAACAGGATATGGAAATTGATATGGCCGTTACACAGTTACTAGAATCATCTTCTCAACAGGATGATTCTATTGAAATTCGCCATAGGGCCGTGGCACCTTGTAGTGAGTCAAGCACACCTCCCCTATTACTCACAATGGGGGAAGACATACCTTTAAATGAGTCTCAGGACACACTGCAAGGAGAGCACGTAGAAAATGTGACAGTGCCTACCATAGTTACGGTAGAAGAGTCTTCACAGGCTTTAGAGGGAAATCTTGGTTCTCAGCCAACTTTAATAGAACCATCATCTCCCCTCCCAGGACAAATACTCCTGGCTCCCACAAGGGATTTTCCACTCGCAGTTTCGACTGGAGAAGGTGGAAGGCAACTTGATCAATCTACTACTGAAGCAATTCAGTCAACAATTTCAAATGTTCAAGTAGATTTGATTAAGGACAGGGATTTACGAACTCCCATTACACCACCACTGACCTTCCCAGAGGAGGCTAGGGTGATTTTACATGCAGGTACAAATCTGGAAGCAGCTAAGGAATCTGAGAGGAGTGATGTGAGGAATACCATAAAATTGAGTGAAACACATGCACTTCAGGTGAGTGGATCTCAAAGTGAACGTCAGGTGAGCGCACACACTGACACATACACTCTCTCATTATTAGAAAAGATAACTGCTTTAGAGAAAGAACTTGCAGTCAGCAAGGCTGAAACAGAAATTCTTAGAGCACAAGTGGGTGAGCGATCTTCTGCATCCACCTCTGTCAACAGTCAGCTTGCTGTAATGAAGAAGGACATAAACTACTTAAAGACATCTTTCACCAAAAAGATAGAATCTCTTGAACTCTCTCATGAAAAGGCACTTGATGACTCTGGAGATATTACTGTTGCTCAAGACATGTTGATTTCTGAGATTTCCTTGAAAGTTGATAATCTACAGTTAGAGGTACAGCACAATCAAGAATCTACTGATTCTCGTCTGGACCAGATCGAAAAGCAAAATGCACACCAGGCTAAAGGGTTAAGACATTTGTTTAATCTTGTAAGTCAAAGTCGCAAACCTACAAATGAAGAAATTGAATTCTTTACAAGTAAGGGTGGTGATGATGATGAACAGGATCCTGAAGCTGGAGCAACTGATAAGTCTGTAGAGGATTCCTCAACTAAGGGGGAGAAATCAAAGGGGTCACAAGATAAAACTACTAAAGAAAGAGAGGGAGGAGAAGGAAAATCTGGTAAATCTGACCAAGGTGAAGATAAGAGGAAGAAAGTAGTTGAACAAACTAAAGAAGATATTCAAGACAAGAACACAGGTTATTATTACACGGGTGAACCGGATAACTTCGATGTTTTTGCTGATCTTGAATTCCCTGATCAAGGTGAAGAACTTCCTGAACCTGATCTTAGTCACTGGGAAGATGAAGGACCAGTGATATCTGAATTTGAAGCTCAACAAGCTGAAAAAGAATCTGAAGAATTATTTGCTCAAAGGGAAGCTAATTTGCAACTGAGAGAAGAAAAACTTCAAAAATCTTTAGAGCAAATTGCACGAAATGAAGAACTTCAGAAAGCTGAACAACAAGCATTACAACGACTACATGCTATAAATGTTGAGAAGAGAAAAACATATATCAGACTAAAGAGCGGTGACAAATGGGAACGTGCTCAAAGAGCAATTGATTCACCTCAGAGTTCTGATTATGAAGATCGTCGTCTTGGACAAATTCTCGAGGAATTCAAACTGGCAAATCCAATTCACGAAATGTATATAAAGGCCTTACAGGTAGAAGTCATCAGGATAACTACTGCATTTGAACCCAAATCTGATGAGCTGGTAATATTTGTAGATTGTCATAAAGTTGGAACATTCAGAGTATCTATTCAGTTCTTTTATGACAGATCACTGACAGAGATATGGGTACTTAGGCCTAAGGTAAGAACATCTTCTGAGCTAGATGTATTGTTACATGAAAAGTTCAAAGAATTTGCTGAAAGAGCTGGACCAGAAGTGATTAAGGAACCTCCACAAGTAAAATTTCTTAAGGGAGAGGTACTTCACACAATCAATCTTCAGACAGATGAGCTATACGAACATCATGCAAAACACTTGGTATATGCTGAATATGCTCTCAGAAATCATGGATACTTGACTGAAGAAAAGGTAATAGCTGCAGATCACATCCGTTCCTATGCACAAACGAACATAAAAGATTACAAGAAATTTCAAGGTGAACTGAGAAAGAAGCTTGGAATTCCTTTAGTCTTACCTCAAGGATTGTCATCAAGAAGAGAACGTCTTGTTGATTCTGATCTACATATGAAACTTCAAGTCACAGATGAGCCAGAAGAAGGAGAATTCAGAAGGGAAGACAATTGAAGATAAAGAATTGCTCTACATGTTATATCTTTAGAGCCTAGATAAATCTTGATAGGAATATATATCATATGATCAGTCTAGAGGATCATCTATCTTGTATTTATCTTTCATGTTTGAATCTGGCAAATGTTCTAGCTCTGACTTTCTGTCACAATGGCTGAAGCCTGTGCAACATGACAGTGCTTCAGGATCAGGATCTGTTCCACCACAATTGACGGTTGAAGCACTTCAAAGCTTAGTTGTGGATCAGATTCCTGAGTTTGTAAAGATAGCCCAGAACTTGGTCACCTCCAATGTGCCAAATCCAGATTATGAAGCAATATTGCTCTGCCATAGAGATGATGTGGAGATGCAGAAAACAAAGATACTTGATGAGGCTGAGAGAGATGGCAATGTAGATGCCTGGATGCAAGGAACTTATGATATCACTCTCAATGAAGCCTTACAGTATCTGAGGGAGGAGTACATCACTTCACTAGGCTCCAATGCTAAATCCTTAACTCCTGGTGAAGTGTATGAAGCCATCAATGACTCATACAAGGGATTTCTCAAGGCTGCACACTACCTGGGTAAAGGTGTCAAATCAGAAATCAACAAGGTAAGTGATGCAACAAACAAGTCTGTGGGAGAGATAAAGAGGACTTTTGATTCCAAATTCCCTCAATTGGTGAAAGGCATATGACTCAGCCTATTTGTAGTTAGAGGATCCTAATCAACTTAAACCAAATTGTAATAAGTAAATATACATATGAACTGTCACAGGAATCTCAAGAAGTATTATCTGTCAGAAGAAAGAAGAAAAGTCAATCTATAGTTTTGATGTCATACACTGGAAGACGATTCAGTTATCTGATCAAGCCCCAGTACAGCATTGAAGTGAATGGATTCATTTGAACAGTGACAGAGATTTTTCGAGTGATAGTTTGAAGATCAGTTACAGTCACAGGAATCTCAAGAAGTATTATCTGTCAGAAGAAAGAAGAAAAGTCAATCTATAGTTTTGATGTCATACACTGGAAGACGATTCAGTTATCTGATCAAGCCCCAGTACAGCATTGAAGTGAATGGATTCATTTGAACAGTGACAGAGATTTTTCGAGTGATAGTTTGAAGATCAGTTACAGTCACAGGAATCTCAAGAAGTATTATCTGTCAGAAGAAAGAAGAAAAGTCAATCTATAGTTTTGATGTCATACACTGGAAGACGATTCAGTTATCTGATCAAGCCCCAGTACAGCATTGAAGTGAATGGATTCATTTGAACAGTGACAGAGATTTTTCGAGTGATAGTTTGAAGATCAGTTACAGTACAAGAGAATTGAGAGAAGAAATAAACCACAACCTAAAGTCAAAAGTGAAGAAGCGTCATTGAAGTTAGTCGTTCATGAACCAGACAGTACATCGAACGTCAACACAAATCAGTGGTAATTCTTTACTACCTTTAGTGGTTTGTAAGAATTAAATTAATTATTTATTGATTTAATTAAATTCATTTATAATTGATATAAATTAATTTAGTTGATTTAATTAAATGAATTAATTCTGGTAGAATTAATTTATTAATTAAATTAATTATTGTATCAATTAAATATGAATTAGTTAAAACATTAACTAATTAATTGGATCAATAAGACTTAAAGAAAGAAAATTGATTAAGTCTTGGAGGAGATAAAATTCGGTAAGACTTAATTTAAGTCTTACCGACAGAAGCCTTTTGAGGATTAAGTCTTACCGACCTGATTTAAGTCCTACCGACCTCTGCCAGCTGTTGTAAGTCTTACCGAAATTCTGGTAAGTCTTACCGACACATTTTAGGTCTTAATGGAGGTTTGTGTAAGTCTTATTGAAGGAAAATCAAGTCTTGGAAGCTGTTTAAGTCATGCTGGAGCAATTAAATATCCTACAGAAAGCCAGCAAGACCTGTTGCTGATATAAAAGAACAGAACAGACCAGATTAAGGCATAACGGAGAAAACACAGCAGAAAACATTTCATCAAGACCAGAATTCTCTCTCTCAAGAACACCAAGAACACCAAAGCTTAAACAATTCCCAGAAAATCAAGTTCTTCATCTTTGTGATATTCTATCCGATAGAACTTGTTTATTTGTGATTCTTGTACTACTAGCGAATTAAGTTTCCTAGTTCTTATCTTGATTATTATTAACTAAATTAGAAAAGTTCATGTCGAATTTTCTAATTAGTTATTAACATCTTGATAAGTTGTTATACTGATTTTGTAACACCACATCAAGTTAATATACAGTTATATTCAACTTGAAAAATTGTGTTAAATAATTCCGCAGATAAATTTGTCTTTATCAAATTTAATTTAAAGGACAAATTTCGATAAAAAGGTAAAGATTGTATTCAACCCCCCCTTCTACAATCTTATCGGACCTAACAATTGGAAACTGTAGTCAAGGATATTCTAGCCTGTAAGTCTACCTGCACCAAGATGGACAATGGTTTAGCCATTCTCAAAGATGCTGTCACAGGACTGGGGCACAAATTCCAAAATCTCACTGATCAGACAACCGAGGCCAATGCCATGCTTAGGACACTCTTTGCAAATCAATATGGAGACGAGCTGGTCACTGAGGTCCCTGTGCATGAGATGTCTAGGTTTGAAGTGCAGAGACTTAAAGAACAATCCCTGTCTGACTTCAAATCCACTGCATTGTTCAGCAAGGTAGATGCACTTGAAAAGGAGGTAGCTACTCTCACTCAGTCTAATGCTCATCTTACAGACAAGGTACAAACTCTGACTGTGCAGTTGAACACTCAAGCCACCACCACAGCTGATGTTCTTCTGCATCAACAATCAATGTTGTCTTCAATGATGAAGCACATGGGTCTCCCTCTACCTAAAGAATCTTCAACCCCAAAGGTCACTCCTATAGCCTCTGTGCCTGACAACAAGCCTAAGGGGGAGAAGAGGACATCAAGAAACTCAAATACAAAGGGGGAGAAACCACCAGTAAAGGGCATCAAAATCATTGAAGGTGGTCATTAAAGAACTTCAAAATCTTTAACTCATGTGCCTGGCAAAGGAAAAGACAAAGTTGATGAGCCTCCTACTTCTCTGCCAGTTGTCACTCTACCAACTGTGCACATCACTACTTCCAGTGGTCAAAAGCAATCTATCACAACCACAGTGGTTGCAGGGAGTATGCCATCTGACAAACCTCCACTCTCCATATCTAAGAGTGCCAAGCCTGTAGAAGTGAAGGTGGTCACTGAGGCCAAGCTACAAGAAATTGCAAACTCAAATGTCTATCATGATGATGCATTCTTGGAGTTTCTGAAAGTCTCAAGAGAACAGGCTGGTGACACTCAATTGTATCTAAGGAGCTTGAAGGATCAGATCGATTACTTCACTGTGATACCTAGAAAAGTTGATAGCTCATGGCTCAAGGAAGTAATGATGGTAGCAAAATCCATAATCTGGAATCTAACCTACAAAACTCTACAAGCCTTAAAACATTCAGAGATAGATGCGCTGATTGAGCTCATAGAGAAGAGGAATGTAAATGAAAACAATAAGAGTCTGTATGATGACTTGAGGAATGGCCAACCTTCAAGGCTGCTAGAAGTGATTAAAAAGCCATGGACAATCATCTATCAGTCTGGCACCAGAGTTGAAGAGATTAAACAATTGGTCATTCCCAATGATCTCACTTCTCGAAATCACAGACTCATTATTGCCATCATTGATCTACTGCAAAAGAAGAAGGGGACAAGTACTGCTGAAGAGATAGAGGCACTACACATTCTCAGATCATACATTGCAACTGGTGTAATTCCAAAAATGGCCAAGCCAAGGAGGAATAAGGATGATGAAGATGAAGACAAGAGTGATGGGAGGAGAAGTCATCACAGGAGTGATAAGGGGGATGAGGATAAGAAGAAGAAGAAAGACAGCAAGGATAAGAAGGATGATGACCAAGGCAAAGTCTATGAGAGGAAGAATGGAAAACAGCAAGCCTTAGGCATTGCTAGCAGTAATCTCACCACAACACAAGACTCTAAGTCTAGGGTGAATGCTGTTAGTAGTAACCTACCAAAATCTACATCTATGGCTTCTGCAACTGTCTTGCCACCTCAAGAAGAGAAGAAGATTCAATGCAAGAAACCATTTGTATATTTCAAAAAGCAAACTGCTAATGGAATACTACAATGGTCTACAAACAAAGGTCACATGCTACTGCCAGTCAACCATGTAAAAAGGATCAAATTCAAACAAGCTGCAAGGAAACCAAAGCTATCCAAATCAAGGACTCTGACAATCTATCCAGGATTAAAACTCCAACCACTAGATGAAGATTTTGATGAAGACCAACTGCAATTCTTACAAGCTCAAAGAATCTACCATGTTGCCATTGTTGATAACTGCCTTGAGATCAAATATACTGATGGAAGGGAGGAGAAATTCAAATAAGGAGGATGTCAACACTGGGGCAAGCTACATGACATAGAAAGAATCATTGCATTATTGAGCTCAGAAGATAAAGTGGAAAGAGTATGGAAGCTGGAGCTAATTGATTTTGTGAAGATGAAGAGAGATCATGAGGATAGAATCAGAAAAGAGTGTCTTGAGAAATGGCTAGCAAGGGAGAAAGAAATTGAGAGACTGGAGATTGAAGCAGAAAAGCTAAGGGCAAAGGGATTGTGTAGAGTTCAGTTTAACCCCTATGTGGTGAAGTATAGGAGGAGAAATGGGGATTAGGTCAACATCAGAATGAATCTACTCAACCACTATCCTGCAAACATTCTGAAACCAGTACTTGAAGATTTCAAAGACTCAATTTTGCTTGAAGAATTGGATGCTATGGCAGAAATAATAAAAGCTATGGATGAGAATACAAGGAAGGAGAAAGAAAGAAGACAGAAAACATATGATGATTTGCAAGCCAAAGCTATGGAAAGGGAAACAAATGACAATGGCTAGTACTTCATCATAGGCTGTAAGATTACTCACCCTGTAGTTCTATCCACATTGCTAATCAAAATTCATACATGTACTGTCAAGTTTTATCTTTATGTATGTTAGGCTTGTTATCAGACATGAAATTGTGACTAAGGGTCTTACTCACAATTTGGGGGAGATTGTTAGTCACAGAGGCATGCCTGAATACATCTAATAACAAGCCTAAGTATGTGTAATGCTATGCATTACCTACATGACCTCTTAACTGAGGGAACCTCTAGTTGTAGAGTTTCTATTTGTTCTGTACTTGTAATAGGCATCAAATCCTAGTTGTGTAACTGCACTTATAAAGTCAAGAATAATGCTTGAAAGAAGTTCCAAGGTTCATGCCTCAAGCAAGGAGATAAAGACTGCCAAATAATCACAGTTGGGATTTGAAGAAATGAAGAATTTGCCTAAGTACCAATTCGAGAAGTAAATTTGTCTATTCGAGAAGTCAGAGATTCGATATCTCAGAAGACACTATTCGATATCTCTGAATACACTGTTCGATATCTCATTCGATATCTCAGAGATTCGATATGTCTATTACTCTATTCGAGAACTCATGGAGTCAACAAGTCAAAGCATCATTCGAGTTCTCTAAGAGTCAACAAGTCAATGCTCTATTCGATATCTCAAGGACTAAAGAAGCTATTCGGCATCTCAGGAATTCGATATGTCAAAATGCTCTATTCTATATCTCAAGGAGTCTCAGAGAAAAGACCTATTCGAGAAGTGATTCGATATGTCAATATAACATTATTCAAGAACTCAGAGTTATCGATTAAGTCAATTCGAGTTATCGAATCAATCACTTAGCCACTTCTCGAATACATTCTTGGAGACAAAATACTGAAGAATTGTACAAGTCAGAAACCTGCAACAAGCCAAGACGCTTTATTTGACTATGTACTATAAAGCACATTGGAAAGCCTACAAAGAAGCTTGGAGAGATAAGACAAAGGGACAAGGAGCTAAAGAAGTGGATCTGAACAGGCTTTGCAAAGTAAAATCTGTAGCCGTTTGGACTCTTACTCAAATGAGATAGACACACTGGAAAGTAGTTTGTTTACCTACCTTATTTGTAATAAGTAGGTGTATCCATGTCTATAAAGATACAGCCTCACTTCCTTAGTAGATAAGTTTTTAGAGATAAGATTTTCATATACATCACAAGAAATATCTCTCTAAGGAAAACGAAGCTGAGAATACTACCATTTGTATTCACAGATTGTAGCAAAATCTTTATCTAATAAAATATTAGATTAAAGTGATATTGTGTTGTGTTTGTCTTTGTTATCCGCACTTGCATATCTCACTCCCTCAACACATATCTTGCTGCAAAGATTCAAGAACGTAGAAAAGTTCAAGAATCCATTCACCCCCCCTCTGTATTCTTTTACTGTATTCAATACTCAACAAAACTTGAGATAGAGATATAAAAGTTCTAATTACTATATTAGTATTGACTATTTCTAATGAAATATTTAAATAAAAATAAATAAATTATATGTGTTATATCTAAAATATTATATTTAATAATTTCAAATTATGATTTTTATATTATTTATGTGTCGAGTTTTAATATTGGATCGGGTTTCGGACTGGATATCGGTTCGGTACAATTGAAATCCAAATCGAAATTATTACGGGTTTAAAATTTAAATAATCTAAAAATTTGGGTTTGATATATCCAAAATTTTGGGTTTCAATTGGGTATTATCAGATCGTATTAATTTGCCATTCCTATTTATGTGTAAAATAAAATTAAGATTTAACCATATTCTAATAGAAAAGAATAAAGAATTTAACATACAAACTCCCAAAAGGAATATACACATTTTAAGTTGTCCTTAAAAATAGGCCGAGAACAATCAACATAAACTCTAACAATCATATCTTACTCTAAGAATAAGATATTTTGGATATGTTTGGTTGACTAATAATGTTTATTTTTCTATATATGGCAAATCAATTCAATAATAAAATAAAATACAATTTGTAAAAATGATATTGAATGAGCACATATGAAACTAGATTAGATGAAAGTTTTCTTTATCATATCAACGTTCATTTAATGGATCTTGCACACGTTCATTTAATGGATCTTGCACAGTAAAGATCTTTTCTCATAACGCTGAAACTTTTGAGAGATAATAGACATACAATTTTTTTTGAGAGATAATATAATGATTTATAACAGTCATGAAAAATAAATATTTATGAATTTTTAATATGTATTCGAAAAATTAATCGCGACTCCTACAATTTTTTGAATGAATTAATATAATAAAGATTATAGAAACCCACAATACTGCACATTTAAATATATCGAATTCCAAAAGAATAAAATTTAAAATATGGGTAAAAAAGCTTATGAACTTCATAGAAAGATTCTCAAAAATAAGAAAAATCAAATGAAAAACAAAATTAAGAAAAAACAATAAAGAGGGGCTTAGAACGTTTCAATGGGGGATGTGAATGTTATGATAATTGTTCGATAATATTAATATAAGGTAATTGGTATAAATTGACAAAAAGGTAATTTTGTTCTTCAATTAATTACATTCTATTTAAATTATCCTATTTTATAAATCATGATTAAAATAATATTTATATTAATTAATTAATAAATTTTACCATTCGATGCGTAGCACGGGTAGAACGCTAGTATATTTATCAAAATATATTAAATTCGATCTAAATCCAAATTAAAAATATAATAAATTAAGTAATTTCATTCAACTTTTACCCATTAATAAGCAAAATACATATTTTAAAAATATTAGGTCAAATACTATATCATAAATTTTATAGAAACAAGGGTTCCTAATTGGGATAAAAATGTGGTGTTGAAAGATAGGAAGGAGAAAAATGGAGTGTAAAAACGTGTACACGTGTGTACACGTATGTGGTGATGTGCAAACAGTCAAACACAGAGAGAGCGAGAGAGGAGAGAGGAGAGAGGAGAGAGAGAGAGAGGAGAGAGATCCAGAGCACACATAAACACGGAAATATCCATACGATAAAAAGAACGACACATAACGACCCAGCCGAGACGGACCGACCCCCCTTGTTATTAATCTTCAGACTCTCAAACAATAATTAATCCAACGAAATCATATGTCGAAATACATATCTATTCACCTAATTATATACCTAACAATTATCTCTACCTTTTGCTCGGTGATTGATGCGACGTCGTCTTCTACCTGCCCTCTTCAATCTACCCTCTTTCTCAACTCTTTGCGTTCTCAATCTCCTCTCTCCTTTATTCCCACTCCTCCTCTTGAGGTTTGCTTATCGTTCCTCCCCAATTTCATTTCAATTCTTATACATTTTTTTATGCTTTTCTTAAAATATCTAATTTCATGTTTGATTATGTATATATGTGTTAATTACAAAAAACATTGCTGCCTTGCAGTTGCTTGTAATTTCTTGTTTATTCGATTGCCTATTATGATTATGTTCTTGCTTTGATCAACTTAGGTTTTTTTAATTTTTTTGATTTAAGATGGAGAATGCAGATAGTTTACATTAGAGGATCAAATATTAGCTTCTACTTCAACTATTTACGGGAGAAAATGATTGTGTTGCGGCTTGCGGGTGATTCTTATATCAAAACTTCCTATCTGCCATGGGCATCATATTAGTGCCCTACTTGGATTGGATTGTATTAACGTAAATTTACTAAACAAGCTTGAATTATATTTATCTTTGAATAATTGCTTATTTAAGATACTGAGTTTCTGCTGAGGGCTAGCCCAGAAGCTTGTGTTTTTCCTTTTACCAATGTATACAAAGATTGTTGCTGTCAATCGTTAGATATGAGGTGACAAGAGCTTAGATATTATCTGTTCTTCAAGTGAAGTGTGTGAATTTAGGTGTCAATTTTTTAAAGGCCATGAATAGCGCATGAGGACTTGTAGGGTGTAGCTTGACTCATCTTATAGGAAGTCAGGATTATGAACCAAGAACTTCATATTTTTATATTTTAGGGTTAATATTTTAGAATAGACTTAAAAAGACCTATTAAGGGGAATTTGTTATGTATTACACTGATCAGAAGATACAATTAAATTTTTTTTTTTCTCATATTCTATAAAGGCTACCCAAGTATCTGCACGTTTTAAATCGCAGTGGTTGATGTTGGGAACTAATAGCATCAAATAGGTTGTGTTACCGTGATTACTGTCCTGGGAGAGAGTTATGCTACAACATTTAAGTTCTGGTCTCGCTGATTTGTTATCAAAAGTTTAGCGAAGTCATGTCTAAGACATTATAGCTACTCTTTTTCAGGGGTTGTGAGGATGAATTCTTTTAGTCTTAAGATTCTTGTATCTGCTGTTAAGTCAAAGTTAATATTTAATCTTTATTACACACCTAATTCATATTTTAGGAGATTGTGGAATTATATATGTCACTTGTCCTTTACAGCAATGTCTAATTAAGGATGAACTTTGGAAATGGCCTCTCATATTCAGACCACAGTAATGTGTTTCTTGGCATGACACTCCTTAGCTGTCAACAAAATTCCTAACGTGCTATTAGATAGTTCTTGCAGTACATAATTCTCGCAAGACACAGTATATGAAAGGAAATCTTTGGACACTGTATTGTGTATTTCATTTTCATCTTCAATAAACTGGGTCCTGAGCTAGAAAAATACTGATAATGATTCTCTAGTTGCCTAATGTAAGTGTATATAGTAGATTATTCAGGTGTAGCGCTAAAACATCTGTGCATGTTTGTTACACAATTTTTATTGACAATATCTAATGTGAGGGACAAGATGATAATTTCCTAAATCACTAGTAGGTTAATAGATTTAAGGATTTAGATAGAGAAAGGAGATTTAATTTACTTATTAGTTATCAGGTTTTTTTTTATATATATATATAATCATTATTCCTTTGGTTAAAGTAGTACTAGTGTCTGCATTATACAAACCAGCTAGGAGTTCTATAGCCCGTTTGGCTCTCCTTTATGTAGTCATTTTTTACTTTTAGCAGTTAATAAGTTGAAATTGATGTGTTTGTGTAACTGCACAAAAACAGAACTTTTAAGTAGAAACAGCCAAAAAGAAATAAGTAAGCACCGGCCAAAAAATCATAAATTACTTTTCTGGTCATTTATACAAGTTAAATGTTTTCATGTATTCATTTTATGTCATACAAACTTAAAGTAAACTAGCCAAACACCTTGTGTTTTTTAAAAGTAAAAAATTTACTTCTTCCTTTGATTGATTAAAACAACTTAGTAATTAGTAATTAATATTAAGATAATCCAAACATGCTCCTAGTTTGTTTATAAAATTTTTGGCTAGTTCAGTAAGAGTTATTTTACCTTATTTAAAGTACTAGTTTTTGTTTCCAGCTAGTGAATATTTTTGTACAACTGGAACTTTTCTTACTTTACATTTTTATTGCTAATTATGCAAATACCTTTTGATTCTTTGGCAGGTGGGTGGTGACTTCCTTGAGACAGCATTAAATTCAAAAGATGTGAACACATACACTTCTGTATTATTTTATGCTTCCTGGTGTCCATTTTCCAATGATGTACTCCCAACTTTTGAAGACTTGAGTTCTATGTTTCCTCAAATCACCCATGTGGCAGTTGAGGAATCCTCGTTAATGCCAAGGTGATCCTCTCGCTCTGCCCCTTTCTCTACAACATTTTACTTGTCCCTTCTTTATAGAATCAAAAGGAAATTGTTTATACTATCCTTTTCATTTAGTTTGGTTTCACATATTCAGTAGAATCCTTGAATCGTTCTTTGTAAAGACCTTGTTGCAATTTTACCCTAGTCAATCTTCTTATTTGCTTGGTTGTATGATTTAGAACGTAGGAGTTCCTTTGAGTTACTAACTGTACTTGGGGATCATGTATCAAGTATTTAGGGCAGTAAACAACTGATTTATCTATGCCTTTCTTCCATATAATCTATAATTTAAGCTGTAGGTGCAGCTTTGATAGAACTCTGTGGTACATATTTTGTTGAATTAGAGAAGTTTGACCTCTGTCATCAAGTACGTATCTTGTTTATGCATGTTATGGTTCATTATCTTGTCATATACATGATTCCCACATGTTTGATGGCTGCTTTTTATTTACTGTCAGTAGAAGCACGGGTAACATATTGTCATATTTATACGTATATAGGCAGAGTATATAGAGATAAGGTAGAGAGATAATGAACACAAGAGAGGTGCAGTGAACTGTGTGTATGATTATACCACTACTTCTGCTGCTGTTTTCTTATTTTGTGTTGTTATTACAAGGAAGACTAAGCCCCTTTATATAGATAAACTTAGCTTCCTCCTTACACTAGATACTTGGTTGGTGAACTTGGTTGGTGGACTTGGTTGGTGAACTTGTCATTGCTTACCTCACTTCCTAGGTTATGTCATTGCTTACCTCACTTCCTAGGTTATATTTAACACGCCCCCTCACTCGAAATCCCATCTTCGGATGAAAGACCTATCTTGGGATTGAAGAGTGGACACTAGTAGCCCTTGAGCTTAGTCTAAGCGTCCAACTATACCCATTTTTAGGATCGACCGATCTTGAGTTTATTGAGTCTTTTGGGATACCGGTTATCGAATTTTCGACCACACAGTATATTTTAGGTCGTCAAAAATACAGAAGGTGCTGATGCAAGTGCTATAGTAGATAGCCACCTTATTAATGGTTTTTCACCCCTTTACCACCGGCAAGGGCCTGACCTGAGTATGCAGGAGCAACCCATGTTATTTTTGGATCTGGTTTGGGGGTCAGAAGTGTAAACAACTGAATCTGGACAGAATGTTACCATGGCAGAAAAACAAGACCCCGGGACTAGAAAGCTTGAGTTTTCCTTGAAAAACCCTAAGCTTAAATGAAAAGGCTCTACTTTAATAAAAAATCTCCAGAGGTTCCCTTAAGAACTTGATTTTGAATGATTTGTGCAGAATGATTTATGAATAGTGATTTCGGTTACTATTCATATGAATAGTGATTTTGGATACTATTCATTTTCCTCTTAATTTGACATCCTTAAATATGCAGCTTCCAAAATGGAGGATATCAGTACTGCTCTAAACTCAATCATATCTCTTAACAGTTTTTCTGAGTTAGATACTTCGATAACTTTGTGAAGTGTTGACGCCTAGTGCAACTGGTCTGGTTCACAGACGACTAACATTCACTCATGGTCTTCGTATCATGTCTTTAAGAACACTGCTAAGAATTGTGCAACCATAAAAACTTTATCTCTGGAATCTTTTGGCCCTTCAACTGAATCATCTGTACATCTTATTTTGTCACTGAGGCTTGATCATGTTAATGAACTTCTTTCAGCAACTTGATCCTTGTTGATGCATGTTCTTCAAATTTCACGATCCTGTATAGAGTTAATATTATTTATCTTTTATCCTAGTTGAGTTATATATGTCCTCTATTACATATTACATTACATTATGCTTTACAATCTCCCCCTATTTGATTGTTAGGGTTTGACAAGCAAATTCCTAGAGGATAACTCAACTGATACAAATAAAATACAAAGATAAATAATATTAAAGCGCATTCTGGATCATATATACATTTTCCAGATTTCTAAAATTTGAACAAGTGCAAGACAATTGTTCCTCTAGACTGAACAAATCTTCAAGTTTGCCTTGCTTTCTTTCCGCATAGCACTAATACTCCCATTAGCTTTTCCTTTCCCAAAATAAAGTTAATTTCGTGTCAACAACCTTTTCCTTGCCCTTACGCCTAGTAGATTTTTCTTGATCATCCACCTTCTCCCCCTCAGTTGGATTATCCTCCAGAGTAGTAGGATGTGGAGTTGGTAAATTAGACGAAGATGGCTTTACCAAGGAGTTGATTGCATGACTAAATTGGGCTGTCATGGAACTTAATTGAACCTGGAATGCATCATGTTGAATAAGTTGCAAATTTTTGATTTCTGCAATGGACTTACAGATATTTGACAACTCTTTCTCCATTGTTTGGACCCGTGTAAGGATTCCGTTGTATTCCTTTCTGGTTACAGGTGCATGTGGTTGAGTAGGTTGCTCACTCGTACGTTCTGCAGGTGTTTCACTCAACATTCTATATTCACTCGGTTTAGTGGTTTTGGTGACACTTACATGTTCTGTTCGTGTTTCCCTCAACTCTCCTCCAGAGCTTCCACCGATATGTGTACCTGCAAATGAAATCATCCTAGCCCCTTTTTCAGAGGTCACGGATGGTGCAATGAAAGTTCGTGAGCTTCCATCCTCGCGTGAAGTGAGTTGCCGACCACTGGTAAATAATAACAGAGTGGCTCTGATGCCAATTGTTAGGTCCGGAATAACGTAGAAGGGGGGTTGAATACGTTATTTAGCAATATTTCGATTTTTCATGAGAATATGAAATCAAAAAATAACTGAATCGAAATAACACAATTGTTTGGGAAATATCTTTGAATAGATAAAACCCGGAGGTTTGCTACACAATTTAATCCTATGGATTAACTACAAAATCAAACACTCCAAAGGATAGTTTAGGCACGAGGACCTTCTACCCGACACTTCCTGAAAGTGGGCTAAGCCGACTTTCCTACTAGATGGACTGTCTAGCAGCTTACACAGAAAATATATGAGAGAGAAGAGAGAGTTGTGTGTTGAGGTGTGTTTTGATATGAAATATAACAGGCCTATTTATAGACTTTAGAAAGTTACCATGCTGCTTAATATAACGTAACTGATGACGTTTTATCAGTCTTCAGCCGCCTGCTACCTTCGGTTTTTCAAAACATTCTGCACGAAGATTCTTTCAACATTTATATTCATGTGGGCTCCACCTGATGAATAGTACTTTTGGGTACTATTCATGAATAGTAATTTCGGTTACTATTCATTTGAATAGTACTATTCATGTGAATAGTGACTTCGGTTACTATTCATGTGAATAGTGTACAGTCAGTTGAAGGGCCAAAAGATTCCAGAGATAAAGTTTTTATGGTTACACAATTCTTAGCAGTGTTCTTAAAGACATGATACGAAGACCATGAGTGAATGTTAGTCGTCTGTGAACCAGACCAGTTGCACTAGGCGTCAACACTTCACAAAGGAATCGAAGTATCTAACTCAGAAAAACTGTTAAGAGGTATGATTGAGTTTAGAGCAGTACTGATATCCTCCATTTTGGAAGCTGCATATTTAAGGATGTCAAATTAAGAGGAAAATGAATAGTATCCAAAATCACTATTCATATGAATAGTAACCGAAATCACTACCCACATGAATAGTACTATTCACATGAATAGTAACCGAAATTACTATTCATGAATAGTATCCAAAAGTACTATTCATCAGGTGGAGCCCACATGAATATTAATGTTGAAAGAATCTTCGTGCAGAATGTTTTGAAAAACCGAAGGTAGCAGGCGGCTGAAGACTGATAAAACGTCATCAATTACGTTTTATTAAACAGCATAGTAACTTTCTAAAGTCTATAAATAGGCCTGTTCTATTTCATTTCAAAACACACCTCAACACACAACTCTCTCTTCTCTCTCATATATTTTCTGTGTAAGCTGCTAGACAGTCCATCTAGTAGTTAGCCCACTTTCAGGAAGTAGGGATGACAACGGGTCGGATCGGATCGGGTTTGGCCAAATCCAAATCCAAAGTTTTCGGATCGGATCGGGTCTGGATCCGGGTTTGAAAATCAAAATCCAAATCTTCGGGTTTTATCGGGTTTCGGGTCGGATTCGGGTTTAAATCGGGTTTTTAATTCAAAATTCAAAAATTAAAATAATCACATTAAGCAAAACATAAAAGTATAAATATATTTAAAATTTAAAATATAAAAATATTTTAGTTGCATAAAAAATATAGAATATTATAAATAAAATTTAAAAACTATAAGGAAAATAAAGAATATATATATATATATTTATATAAATATATTAGAATTTTAATAAAAAAAATAAGATTGTGATTAAATAAAAATAATATCACGTTATTTAAGATATCTCAAATATATATGTGGCTGATCATTTTGTTTATTTGTTTGATATGTATCTCAAATATATAAAATGATATAATAAATAATAATTAATATTAAATGCACGTAAATATACTATATATATATATCGGGTTTTTATCGGGTTTCGGGTTCGGATCGGATTTGGATCGGGTTTCGGGTCGGGTATCGGATCGGATTACCTAAGATCCAGATCCAGATCCAAACTCTTTCGGGTCCAAAAATAAGATCCAAATCCAGATCCAAATCCATAAAATCGGGTTCGGGTAGACCCAAATGGATCGGATCGGATCGGGTATCCGTCGGGTCGGATTTTTTTGCCTTCCCTATCAGGAAGTGTCGGGTAGAAGGTCCTCGTGCCTAAACTATCCTTAGGAGTGTTTGATTTTGTAGCTAATCCTTAGGATTAAATTGTGTAGCAAACCTCCGGATTTTATCTATTCAAAGATATTTCCCAAACAATTGTGTTATTTCGATTCAGTATTTTTTGATTTCATATTCACATCAAAAATCGAAATATTGCTAAATAACGTATTCAACCCCCCTTCTACGTTATTCCGGACCTAACAAAAAATCAAAAAAATAACGCCCCCTGAACTATTTAATTTGCAGCATTGTAAAAAATTGGAGAGATACCGTAATATCAACAACCACTTGAATACTACACAATTAAATCTATAACCGGGGCAAACTCTTAAACTAAATTGACTACAACAGAATTTTCCCATAAGAAAATAACTGTCAAGTCTGGTGTTTTAAGCTGGAATTTTATTAGTGAGTCTCTCCTTAGAAAGCACAACACTGGTATGTATGGTTTCTGATTTTGAATTTGTGTTTGGCTGTTTGGAAGATTAAGTCTGGACAGCTTGTGTTTTCCTTGAAAAACCACAAAGCTTCAACTGAAAATCTCCTCCTCTCTACTCCCGCTCTGATACCATGTCAGATTTATACGTATATAGGCAGAGTATATAGAGATAAGGTAGAGAGATAATGAACACAAGAGAGGTGCAGTGAACTGTGTGTATGATTATACTTACTTCTGCTGCTGTTTTCTTATTTTGTGTTGTTATTACAAGGAAGACTAAGTCCCTTTATATAGATAAACTTAGCTTCCTCCTTACACTAGATACTTGGTTGGTGAACTTCGTTGGTGGACTTGGTTGGTGAACTTGTCATTGCTTACCTCACTTCCTAGGTTATGTCATTGCTTACCTCACTTCCTAGGTTATATTTAACACATATGCACCAGTATTTATGTCTTTTGCTGCTGACAAATATAAAAAGGTAGTAAATTTATTTTGGTTAATTCACGGTGACCTACTTTCTATTGCATCGCTCTAGCTGAAAGGGAATGGAAAAGCATATTCAATTGTTAGGTGACCAACTCTCCCAAGACCTTAAGGTGATGGGGAAAGCCACTGAATGGATCTTATACTCGAAATCCCATTGAGGGTAAGGTAAAGTGTGCATCACCATAATAAACCCACCAAGGAGTGATAATGAAGGTGTCTCAATCAAATTGTATGACAATCGGGGTCGGAGGGTTTAAACTAACTCTCTCAAAAACTTGTGTTGTTAGGGTGAAGCCACTCTATGCATCTTATATTTTTAATACTAACTACATCTATCTGCATTATTGAATACTAACCCTAATTAGGTTCAGTATGTAAAGCCTATTTATTTGGGTGCTCAAATGTGCTTTAAACAATCAGCTCCGCTAAGATAGCAAATCTTGATTGCCTTAAGTGTTACAGAATTATCTTTTTGAATTTTTACTAATGTATTCTGCTAATTCTTTTTTGCCTATTTTCAGCATACTTTCACGATACGGAATACATAGTTTCCCTACAATACTAATTGTGAAGCATGCGTCTACAGTGCGATTTCATGGAAGAAAAGATCTCCACTCCCTCTTAAAATTCTATAAGAAAACAACAGGTAAGTGATATATAGAACAGTCATATTATTTCTTATTTTTGATGTGTCAGTGAGAAATTCCTCAATCCTCACTATATTGTATTTGGGCGTACACTTTTGTTGGCCTAATGCTGTGTCTAGTCTGTTCAATCTTTAGTTCAGATTACGCAAGAGTTTTTTTTTTTTTTTAATAATTGTAATCAATCGAAGTGATTATTTTTTTAACTTGCTGAAATTTATAGGATTGGAGCCAATGCATTATGTTTCTGTAGATGAACCTGCGAGTCTGAAATGCAGTAGAGAGTTTGTTATGCAGTCATGGGTTGGTTCATCACCAACCGAGGTTCTAAGAAAGGAACCATACTTGGTATTGTCTCTATTGTTTCTCTGCTTAGTAGGAATCACATACACATTCCCTAGAGTGGTGTCCCACTTTAAAGCCTTGTGGGTATCATATGGGCCACACTTGAATTTGGAAATATTTGGAGAAACAAGCCAGATACTGGGACGCCTGCTTCAGATGGTTGATGTGAACAGGATATGGACCAAGTTGAAACTATGCCAAACCAGAAGGTTCATTAGTGGTGCAAAAAATGCCCGTGGGTGGGCGTCTTCACTTGCTTCCGTCTCTTTGGGTAAAACCGCTTCATCTTCATCCTCGTCCTAAGGTTGATAGATTACTTGCATTTGACGTCCTTATAAATAGTATTGAGTTCGTGCAAGAATGTAAAAAAGCAAGTACGAATAGTCTGCTCCACTTTTAGCCCTTCTTCGTGCATTAAAAGTGTCTTTATATTGTTCTCATTTATATGTTTGGTTAACATCATTGATTATGTTGAATCCTACATTGTCATTGATGGGTAGCCAAGTCTTTGGGTTGGGACAGGAGCAATAGATGGAAGTTTGTAAATTTTGACATGTTCTATGTTTTGTATATTATTTGACTGGGTAATATTGTATATTGACAGTAGTGGAACCTAGAACATGGACTCGTTTTTGACAAACTGCATATACAGAAGTAACCTTGTATAATTCTGTTAATTATCGGAGAGGTCACTTCTATATTGTTATATTCTGTGTTATATGGTGCAGACGTGCTTTATTACCCCTAAAGCATCGTAGAGATGAGAGATAAGAGATGGAAACAAAAAATCTTTTTCATGTGTTACAATAACAATTCATGACTGCATATTTTTATTTAATAATATAAGTAGTGGCCATGAGCTATTAATAATCTTTTTTTTTTTGGGCTGGTTTGTGATGGTTAACATGTGTTGATTGGCTCTTATTATAAACCTGAAGATGAAACGATCATATTCTATGCGGTGCCCACGATGCCAGAGTTATAAAACTCCTTGCATGTACATATCGGTAGACAGTTGTATAGCTTTCATTTTCATATGTGATGAAAACAAATGAGTGAAGCATGCTATTTTCCTCAATATAATAATACGAGTAACTTTTTTTTAGAAGTAAATTGTGAAGAAAAAGACCAACAAGAGAAAATGGATGTCCCTATCTCATAAATTAGAAAGGACAACTATATCTAATGTAACATTTTAAAAGAAAGTGATGCTGATAATGACAAACAAATATTAGAAGATAGACTCAATGAGTAAGAGAGCAATTTCTTCATGTAGGATAACTGGAATGGTCTCTATATAAGACCACATTCTACATAGGATCATCCCATTCCATATTTTCCAATCTCCAGTAATTGTGTGATCAACTTTGCATTAAATTTTCTCTTCCTGCTTACTGATCTCCTTAGCCCTTTGATCGATAAATATGGAAAACCTCGAGGAGTGGGAAATCATCTCTCGTGATGATGAAGACACCGAAATTCTCTTAACAGAACATGTCGATGATTCATCAATTACTACTCTCTTTAACATGAGTCACTTCATAGTCCCATCTTCAGAATCCACACAAATTGCGACAAATTCAGTAATGCCGAATCAAAAGCATAATCATGAAGTACTTAGCGAGGTAGTGAAAGAAAACAGTCTTCTACATGGGGCAGGTATGGAACCTGAGCATACCAAGCAGCAGGAAACTAATATCAGAGATGATTGTCAACACAGTAATGTTTTGAAAGAAACAAAAGGTGCAAATATATCGCGCAAGAGAACTTTAGGCGGGCTTCTTGCTATTTGCTCCTTTGCTGCGGCTGCTATATTTTGCATAGTAATTCTAGGAAAATGATGGCCACGTCAGAGGCTCCATTTTCGGATTTATACAGGTGATGACAAGGTTTGCAATTGTATTCGTTGATTATAACATTAAAATTTAGTGAAAATTGTTTGTGATTTTTATAAAGATTAAATAGCACTGACATTGATTATTTATGGTAACTCAAACAGAGGAAAGGAAAGGAATGGTGCAAAATCAAGTAATATAATGAAGCAATGTCAGCAGCAGCCAGAGGAAATCCCGAGAAGTCCAACCACACCTTGCAAACTGCAGTTGTAAAATTATTTTGAAAAAAGGAAGCAGAAGTTGAACATAAATGTAATCTTAAGGGAAACTGGAGCAAAGAAGAGCTGATTCAGTATAAATTGCATGTAGACAAAAAAAAATGGAAGAAGCCCGGCCAAATCATATGATTAAGTATTTCATTAGTTTTTATTTAAAAAAAAAAGTATTTCATTAGTTACAAAGGAACTTTTTTCTTCACTAGTCAACTCTTATTGCTCAAAAATAGAATAATATTTATGTTATCCTCACAACCTAACACTATAATATCTTATTTATTCAAGAAAACACCAAGTGACATATGTTGTCATAATCAAAGTACGTTTCTTATAGTTTTAAAGTACTTATGTTATGATAAACCAATAGAATTTTATTAATATGTGATATAGCTAAATTTTCATCCGGGTATTTTAAGGTGCTTTTGGGTAAATTATGAATTCAATTTGGGGTTTTACTGGGCAAATTAGGACTTTAATAAGAAATAAGAGAAGAAGGACGTGCCCTCTCCCCTGGACATGGAGGGCACGTTCTCGATGGTTGAAAGAAATTATTAGAGGTCCGTTATTAATTGGTTTTGGTAAAATTCTTGAAGAATTCTCTACTAGAGAGGAGCGGGATATCCGTCGTATAAGATCTCCGGGATATTCCTGGGTGGTGAAGACTCTCTACTATATTTAGTGAGCGCGCCCTCACTAAGGAAGATGGGTAAAATCTTAATGGGTATTTTGGAACTCTGTTCCTGTTATCAATGAGCGTGCCATCATTGGAGAATTTCGGGCTAATCCTACACTTTGCACCTAAAAGTTTGGATCACTTATCCTGCTATCTTGTGGTGCTTCTCATTCGTGGGACAACAATGCGCTTCACACTTGGGGTAAACCATGTTTATACCTACTACGTTCATGAAATCAAGAAATAGTTAGTAGCGGAAAGGATTAGTTCTCGATGGGGGAAGTTTCATCATCCGTGAAATCCTAAGATCATGAACGGGTTTTGGGCCTTTGTGGTTAGGTCTCATAATGGAACTTTCCTGAAACTGGACCGATTATTAAGAAATCAAGCCCGTTTAGGTTTTTTACATTCCAAAAACTACATACGACTTGATCCCCTATAAATGAATTCATTTTATATTAAAAGAAAACTACTGACATTTTAATCTATTAAACCCTTTTATGTAACAGTTAGACAGGGAAGTACCAAACCTCTATAAAAATTTTCTAGAAGAAAAATAATCTGAGGGAGACAGAACAGGGCATCTAAACTTAGGCCTCTTGTTTGTTTGCTTATGCATATAGGAAAACAAAAACCTTATAATCCTAGTTATTTAGTTAATCACAAGAACTAGAAAGTATTGTGTGACCATATATATATGTTGACATCAAAGGGGCTTGTGACTTGTGAGTAGAACACTTCTCCCACATTGATTGTGCTTTAAGGCCAACCCAGAACCCAATTTTCCTTCCACGTAAAGCACTATGCTGGATTTTAATTTATGAATAGCTATCCTCATAATATGATTGTATTGTTGACCATTAAGTTCAATTAAACATAGACAGATTTGGCGCCTAAATTCAAGTAATAGACTGAAGTAACAACATTACCTGTCATTCTCGCATTTAACATTCCAGTTCATGTCTTCTTCTACGGCTTATCGAAGATGCTTGCTTGCATGCATTTAGCATAAGAATAGACAATCCACGGCATATATATATAGTAAATTGTGCTAGCTAGTATCTTAGGTACTTCTATAGTTCTATAATTTATATAGATATCATGCGTTAACATTTTCATTTCCATTGTTGCAGGTATATGTTCCTTCAAGCTTGACGATTTCCAACTTATTGCTGTTTGATCAACCAGTAAGGAAACCTTCTGGCCTGTGTGTGTGCTGCAGGATAATAATTGTAATTTGATCGTGTTCGATACTTGCTAAAATTATATTATTTTGTTTAGATACCATGTCCTAGCTCGTAAGGTAACAAAAACTTAATATACAAATTGGCTTTAAGTTTGCTACTGCTAATTCTGTTTTTGTGTTTACTGAATGTTGATGAGTAATGTAATAATAATAAGGTTTTGCATGACAGGACTGATAATCATCAAGTTTACTATGTCTGCCGAGGAGTTAAGAATTCGTCGCGAACTTGAGATGGAAGTGGAAAAAGAATTAGCAGCAGAAATCAAAGATGAAATATGCAATCTTTCGCTACGTTTGATCCAGCTATATCAGCAGCAGAAAGAGAGGGAAGATAAAGAATTCTCTCAAATTGGCAAGAAAATTCCACTAGCTGATCCAAAAAACGAAGCTCTAGCAGAGGTAAACATAAATATTAAAATGGAAGGGAGAACAAAAGTTGATATTAAAGAGGCTGGAGAAAATGTTCGTAAAACTTGTTCTAAACCTAGAACAAGTTCTAAAGTAGAAACAAATGCGCCTAAGTCTTCCAAATTATCAGAAGAAAATACACTACGACGACGAATAAGTGATAGTAGGAAGAAGTTCGATTGGGTGAAAACGCTTCGTTCTGGAACGAGCATTGTTGCTACTCATCAACAAAAAGTGCCTAAAAAGACAGCTCGAACAAGGGATGATAATGTGCAAATCGCTGGCATTGGAACCAAGCGCATGGTACAGCGCAGGTGATTTGTGGACCTTGTGCTAACCATAATGGGCTGGGCTGTGATAGCCTATAATTTATCTTCAAAATAGATGCTGTTGGGCTTGTTACTAGTTTTTCAGAGTCTCCGAGTATGTCCATTCTGTTACGGTTTGAGTCCGAGTACGGCGTAAATTATTATGAGATGTCCAGATTTCAAAACTTGTTGAGTGGAAGTAGCTGTGTGAGTGTGTTAAAATATCAAAATAAAAAAGCTTTATTTATTGAACTTCTACTAATGTAATTTAGAGGGTGTTTGGGATAGCTCAAAATAAGTTATTTTTGACTTAATGAAGGTATTTTTAACTTAAAGGAAAAAGTAAAATTGTTTGCTTTAAGTTGAATGAAAGTGTTTGGTAATTTTACTTAAAATTAAATGGGGGTTTAACAATTTTTACTTAAAGTGAAATTTGACTTAAAAATTTTTTAAACTCATCATATTTAAGCTTTACAAGAATTGTGAAAAAAAAAAAAAACCATAAGTCATAAGTCACAAGTCAAAAGTACCTAAATGAAGCTTATGACTTTAAGCAATTTTTTAACTTAAAGCACGGCTTAAAGCCGATTACACAAACAATACAAAAACTCCTTAAAGGAGCTTTCTCCTTTAAGCCCCCTTAGCCAAACAGGCTCTTAAGGTTTTGTTCATGCTGTCCTCTCAAGGTATCTGTTTTAGTGGTGCTGCTCGAGAGTCCACATGTTCCATTGCAACATCTGAATCCGAAAGCAGAGCGAACACAAAAACATTTTCCGAAATAGAGTAAAATATGTATATATATTAAAATTTTATATAACAATATCTCTCGGCTTAGTGAGATCATTTGGACAAGTAATTTGAGATGGAGAAAGTATTATGTTCTCGAAGAAAAAGAAATCTATCAGAAAAATAAATTTAAACATGTGGACAGCATCAATAGTATATGAGCTTTGGATGCTAATAAATTACTAAAAATTAATGATGATATAACAAGACCTTGTTATTGTGTGGACTGTACGTTTATTAAGGGAGGTGTGTAACGGCAGAGGTTCACATGCCAGATGACGACACAACACAGGGGTGATGATGAACAAAATACAACAGAAATTTGCAGGTAGATTAATTGAGTAAGTTCCGTCCTTTGTATTCTCTCTCTCCTTCTAAATAATTAATACTACTGACGCACCCCCTCTCCTCAATTTCAAAACACACGACAAAACATAATCACACTTATCTTTAGCTCTTCAAGAAAATTCTTTACATTGGAAAACAGAAAAACTTATTCTTACCCATCTAGTCTGGCTGTTACCCGTCTGTTGATTTTCTCGATAACAAGAAGTCGAAGATTCGAACTGTGAATTTATGTATAAATGTGAATCTGAAATTCCGAGTTTTCAATAAATTACATTCTCTCGATAATAAGAAGTCGAAGATTCAAACCGTGAATATATTTGATTTCTCGGTAACAAGAAGTCGAAGATTCGAGTTGTGATCGAAAATATGTAAATACGGATCTGAAATTCGGAGTTTTCAATAAAAGCATATGCTTGATAACAAGAAGTCGAAGATTCGAATATATGTGTAAATGAATTTGGAATTTCAAGTTCTAATAAAATCATTTACTACTTTTTTAGAAAAATTAAGTACAAAAAAACCATCTGAGGCTCCTGCTTTTTACTCATCACAGTTCACACCTCACACCATTTAATCTTCATCATTGAAGAAAAGCCTCAAAATTTAGTTTTTCAAATTCATAATTGCAGTTATTAACAAATCAGAAATCAACATTATAGGGTTAACAAGCACTGAATCACATACCATCTGCTGCTACGGAACTTTTAGATTGAAACACAGTTAACAAAGCATTGGAAAGTACAGAAACTTGAAGTTTCAAATTAAGAGGAAAGGTACATTGTAACAGAAACATAGCCCTAAAACATTTGCACCAGCACTAGCAGTTTGTTGAGCAGAATCCTTACAACTAAGTACAACATACAAATTACATTATCTTCTTCATAGGCCTACATAGTTCATATATTAAGAATTAAGACATATGCAGACCTTACCTCCACTATGAAGAATTGATTAAGAATAGAGACTTTTAATTAGAGCAAATTAATGTCTCCGCTATTGATCACAATTAATTAGAATATATAGAAGTAGGTAGTTAGGGTTTCTTACCAAGAGTGTGCTTATTATTATGCATCCAAACCTTAAGCACATGCCTACTAACTCCAGTCTCCTCACAAAAACTCTTCACTGCCTCATCATCTTCCTTCTGAATCCGCCACCCAAGCCTCTCCGCTAGACTCACCATCTTCTCCTTCTGCTCCGCAGTAAACTTAGTCCTATGCCTCTTCCTCAACAAACCACCACTGCTAGTCATATTCTCCTCCTGCTCCTGCGACGACATTCCCCCACCAGAACTCGATGGCAGCGCCAGTGGGCGCTGCGACGTTGGAGTCGCCACGTGGAGGTACCCCGAAGGACTCCTGTAGTAGGGCACGAAATGCTGGTGCTGGTGCTGCTGAAGATGAGGAGACAAAGGAAAATTAGGGTTAATTTCCTTTCGGTGAAAATTGCGGTGACAGTTACAAGCAGCGCATTTAAGGGCATCTAGGGTTCCCTCGTCTCCGGCTGGCATGAACTCACAGCACCCATCCAAGGCGTGTCCACCGAGCCCAACAGCATGGTTTTTTAGGCACTCTCTGTACCTGCAAGGCTTTCGACCGGGAGCTGGTGAGTCGAGTTGCATTAAAGGAGATATTCGAGCTTGGAAAGCCGAGTTGTTTCCGTTGTTGTTGTTGTTGTTAAGGGTTACTGAGTCGTAACTCGGGGGAGGATGTGAATGTGGTAACTCATGAGTAGTTTGGTCGGCTTCTTCTTGGTGTTCTTCAAACTCCATTTTTGTGTTGTTGACTCTCTTTTTTCCTTAATTTACTCAAATGGATAATAATTACTTCTACACTACTATAGCTTATATTTATACTATGCTTGTCCTTCAAATGCTAGCCTACACTGTGTTTTTTTAGTCGTCTTAATAGTTTATTTTACTACTACTACTGAAGGGCTATGTGTATAATTTGTATGGTGTGCTAATACTCAATACACGAGCTTACTGTTATCCTCAACCTTATCTACTCATGTATAACATTAATGAACTAGTAATAAATTATAAAAAAGAATTATGAAGGTGCAACTAGAATATGGCCTTTGTTTTTACAAAAAAAGAAAAAGAAAAAGAATACATGGCATATAAGTACAAGCTTTTTCCTTTTTTATGTAATCAAAAAAATATCCAGATTTTAATTACAATAACAGAGATAGTCCGATAAATTGAACTGTTGGATAAACTCATTCAAGTTTGATTCGATTTCAACTTAATAAGTTGAACTCGAATTCAGCAAACAAGTAGAAATGTAAAAAATCATTCAAATTCAGTTTGATTTGTTGAACCATCGCCATAGCTTAAAAGTTAAATTACCCGCATTTTTCTGGTGTAATCATTCCTCAATCATCAAAAACCTTTGTGAAATCATTCCACATTACTAACTAATTAATGAAGTGAGGATATTGCATTTCGACGTCTTCGGTTCTTAAAGGATCAACAAGAAAAGGAGTCCTAATAAAAACCTTTTCCTGTTAATCATAAACTAAATACTTTGTTTAAATATTAGCAATATTGGTTCATGGATCATTGAACATAATTGATAAATAGTCAATTAACGTCGAATTAAAGGAAAAATCAATTATGGGGGAGAATGTAATAAGTAATGTGTTATTTGAGGATAGCATTAAAGAAGCTGGTATTTCTGATATGGATTTTCCGGTTTCTCGTGTCTTTGATTTGGCTACGCTTGCGAGGCAAGCTAGCCAATCAAAATGAATTTCTTAAGCTGGAACTGTCAGGGTTGGGGAATTCTCGGGCAGTTTGTGTCCTAGGAGATTTAGTAAAATCTTCTAACCCAGATTTATTATTTCTTTCTGAAACAAAAGTTGGTAGTAATAAAATTGCAGAGTTATGTAGGAAGTTTCGCTTTGCTCATTTTTTTTGCAGTTGATAGCATTGGTACTGCAGGGGGGTAGCTGTTTTCTGGAAGCATAGTATTTCTTGTATAGTAGCAGAGTCGTCGTTGAATCACATTGATGTAATAATTCTGGAGAATAATGTTCAGTCTTGGAGGTGCTCTTGTTTTTATGGTTTCCCAGAGAAGAACAGGAGGAGAGATTCATGGAATTTTATTCGAAATCTTGCTTCTAACTCGCAGTTACCTTGGTTTATCTTTGGTGATTTTAATGATATGGTCTACAGTACGGACAAGAAAGGTACTCATCCGTACTCTCAAAGTCTTTTGAATGGTTTCCGTTCTGCGATCGAGGATAGCTCCCTTCTAGAGCTCAAGTTGTTTGGTAGTAGTTTCACTTGGGAAAAGAGCAGAGGTACCTCAGAGTGGGCTAGGGAACGTCTGGATAGGGCGTTTGCCACATCAAGCTGGTGGAGTAAGTTTCCTCTGTGCAAATTGTCGGTGTCTCATTCAGTTCATTCAGACCATGATCCTATATCTGTCGACCTTATGAGCCTTTTCTTTTCTAAAAAGCAATTTCTCTTTCGTTTTGAAAATACCTGGTTAAAGAAAGTAAATTTTAAGAAAAAGGTGTCTCAATACTGGGAGAGTTTACCAGCTATTCATCTTCTTCCTAAGTTGCTCTCAGTTTCGTCCTTCATGTCGAAATGGGGGAAGAATTTTTTTCATAAGTTCAGAGAGAAAATCAAAAAGCAGAAGAGCATAGTAAAAGCGTTGGTGAGCTGTGATGACGAAGTCAGTATTCGTAGATATTTTGAGGAAAGGAAAAAAATTGGATGATCTTATGGTGCATGAGAAGGAGTATTGGCGGCAAAGGGCTAAAAATTTTTGGCTGGAGGAAGGCGATACGAATTCCCGTTTTTTTCATGCATCAACTTCGACTAGGAAAAAGATAAATCATTTATCTTACCTCAAAACAGATTCAGGGGAGATAGTGGACACGAATCATGGTATGAGCATGGTGGTTAAAGAGTATTTTAGTAATATCTTTGCTGGAGGAAATCAGGATGCAGTGGGATATCAGGAGGTAGAGGAGAGAGTGATCAATGACATTCAAAATTGTATGTTAACAGCAGAGGCTGACTTTGCAGAATTTACGTTAGCGGTGAAGCAAATGCACCCGGATAAAGCCTCTGGTCTGGATGAGCTCAACCCGGCGTTCTTCCAACATTTCTGGGAGCTGCTTGGTCGTGATGTGTTTAACTGCTGCAAATCTTGGTTTCAAGAGCTCATGTTTCCAGCTAAGGTGAATGACACTAATATCGTCCTTCTTCCAAAAAAATAAAATGCAGATATGATGAAGGACTTGCGTCCAATAGCCCTTTGTAATGTCTTGTCAAAGATTTTGGCGAAGGTGCTCTCGAATAGGCTGAAACGAATTCTGCCAGCAGTTATTTCTGAACATCAGTCTGCGTTTGTTCCAGGAAGGAACATTTCCAACAATGTACTGGTTGCTTTTGAACTCATTAATTATATGAAGCAGAAGAAGCATGGTGCTGAAGGGGATATTGCTCTTAAATTGGATGTAAGTAAAGTCTACGATAGAGTAGACTGGAATTTTCTTCGAAATCATATGGTTAGGATGGGTTTCGATGATAAATGGGTGAAGTGGATTATGTTTTAATGGCATGTCGATTGGCCCTATATCTCCTAAGTGTGGTCTGCGCCAAGGCGACCCACTTTCGCCATATTTATTCCTCCTTTGTGTCGAAGGCTTATCTAATCGATTAGTTCTGCTGCAGCTAATGGCAATTTAAGTGGTTGTAAAATAAGTCCGAGTGCACCAGTTGTTGCTCTTCTACTTTTTGTAGATGACAGTTTCTTATTTTTCAAGGCTTCCAGGGAAAAAGCAGAGGTAGTGAAGGAGCTTCTAAACACGTATGGAAGACTATCCGATCAGTCCATCAACTTTCAAAAATCTGGCATCATGTTTAGTTCAAATGTGAGAGTGGATAAACAAGCTGAACTGACAGGGATTTTGGGAGTATTGAATGATCTGAGAACGGGTAGTTACCTGGGCCTTCCTTCTTTGATAGGGGGGGCGAAGAAGTCAGTTTTTAGTTTTCTTAAAGAGAGGGTCTGGCAGAGAATTCAATGGTGGAGTGCAAAGCTTTTGCCAAAAGCGGGAAAGGCAATGCTTCTTCGTAATGTTGCACAAGCGACCCCTTCGTATTGCATGACCTGTTTTCTGATTCCGAAGAATCTTTGTAAGTAAATTGAGACACTGATGAATGGGTATTGGTGGCAATCTAATGCTGGGTCTAGTCGTGGAATAAGGTGGGCTTCTTGGAGTAATATGAGTATGGCCAAGAGTAAGGGAAGTTTGGGATTTCGGGATCTTCATGGTTTCAACTTAGTTCTGTTGGGTATGCACATCTGGAAATTTGTTAATTATCATCATTCGTTGGTAGCAAGAGTAGGCGATGTACTTTCCTAACGATCATGTTTTTGATGCTAAATGAGAAGGGGGTGATAGCTTTATTTGGTCTGGAATATGGCAAGCTAAAGAATCCCTCAAAGATGGCATTAAATGGGTTTTGGGGGATGGTGATGATATTCGGGCCTATTCAGACCATTGGCTGAGGTTAAAAGAAGACTTTCATGTTGATCCATCTTATAGGAATGCTAACAGAACGGAGAAGGTTAGTGATTTTTTTGTAACTGGCAGTAAAAGCTGGGACGTGAATAAAGTTCGAGATTCTTTTAGTCAGTATGATGCTCATCCGATATTAGGTACATGTATTCCCCAAAGTAGTGTTAAAGATCATATTGGTTGGTCTAAATCGACTAATGGGTGTTATAGTGTTAAAACGGGATATAAATATTGGCATGATCGTTTTGTAGGATGTATTAGACCTCCTTCGTCGCCTGAGTGGAATAAGCTGTGGAGGGTAGGTTTGCCTCACAAAGTTCGAATGTTTCTATGGAGCTTTTGTCGAAATAACGTTCCAGTTAGAAACTTGCTCAGGAGTAAGGGAGTCAATGTTACGATTCTGTGTCCTTTTTATCGGGATGTGGAGCACATAAGACTTGTTTTCTTTGAATGTGAGTTTGCAGTCCAATGTTGGCTGATACTGGGATGCAAGTTTGACATGAGTGCTGTTGAATATGTTTCTACATAGTTGCTGCAATTTTTGAGCTCAAACAGCGAAGAGGAGATAATTAAGGTTGCTACGGGGCTGTGGGGAGTCTGGTATGCTCGAAACATGAGAGTATGGGAAACTAAAGTGATGTCACCAGGTTTAACAATGGAGTGGAGTAGAAAACAAATCACTAAATGGCGAGAGGCTAGGAAAAAACAACAGTCAGCTCAGATAAGTTCAGTAGGGGGTGATCGAGTGTCAAGTATGAGGAGGGTTGCTCCTGCTCGAGGGGAGTTTAAGTTGAATGCTGATGCTTCGATTAAGGAGGGGGAGCATTTCTTCTCGATATGTATGGTTATCCGTGACTGCAGGGGTAACTTTGTTAGAGGGAGAACCATGAAGTGTGCAGGTGTAGCATCAGTGCTCGAAGCTGAGGCCTTGGGAGTTCGAGAAGCTCTTCTATGGCTACTCACATTACCAAGTATGAGTTTGAAGGTTGAATCAGACTCGCTTATTTCAGTTAATGCAATCTTCAAAGGGATGGATTATAGAGTCGAAGTAGGCTATATCTTTGAGGAGTGTTGCGCCTTGCTTGAAGTGTTGGGTAGGGTCTCTTTACATTATGTTAATAGGCAATAGAAAAAGGCTGCCCATTTGATGGCTCGTGTGCCTTGTTCTCTTAATTGCCACAATGATTTTATGTCTCCTCCATCGATGTTGTTGGAGACGATTGTTTCTGAGGTTTTGGGTAAATGAAATTTCCTTTATCAAAAAAAAAAAAAACTTTTTTCTAAACATTTCATTTTATATAAACATGCAAAACCAGCATGCGATTGGATAGTAGGGAGTAAACGTCTTGGCAAGCCGAGGCACGGGGGAAAACGAAATAAATCCCGAAACCAAAGCTCAAGTTCCAAGTTATTAAGGTAGGAACATACTCCAATCTTAACAAAATTCAAGTTCTACTGAAAAATGTAAAACAACAATAGTTCACATGAAAGCTAAAAGAATATCTAAAAACTAGACTATTCTTATTAGAATTAGTTTGATGTCACTATCCTGTTCTCAGACCATCTCCAACCCAAGACGCTATTTTGGTGACAAAATTACACCATTCAAAAAATGCACTCCAACCCATGGTTACTATACTTGACACTAAAAATAATCTTTGACCAATAAAATAGAATATTCTAACTTTGTTTAATTTTTACATTATTAATAGCTATCAACTTAAATTGCCAAGGCGACCCACTTTCGCCTTATTTATTCCTCCTTTTTGTCGAAGGCTTATCTAATCGATTACTTCTGCTGCAGCTAATGGCAATTTAAGTGGTTGTAAAATAAGTCCGAGTGCACCAGCTGTTACTCTTCTACTTTTTGTAGATGACAGTTTCTTATTTTTCAAGGATTCCAGGGAGAAAGCAGAGGTAGTGTAGGAGCTTCTAAACACGTATGGAAGACTATCCGGTCAGTCCATCAACTATCAAAAATCTGGCATCATGTTTAGTTCAAATGTGAGAGTGGATAAACAAGCTGAACTTACAGGGATTTTGGGAGTATTGAATGATCTGAGAATGGGTAGTTACCTGGGCCTTCCTTCTTTGATAGGGAGGGCGAAGAAGTCAGTTTTTAGTTTTCTTAAAGAGAGTGTCTGGCAGAGAATTCAAGGGTGGAGTGCAAAGCTTTTGCCAAAAGCGGGAAAGGCAGTGCTTCTTCGTAATGTTGCACAAGCGATCCCTTCGTATTGCATGACCTGTTTTCGGATTCCGAAGAATCTTTGTAAGGAAATTGAGACACTGATGAATGAGTATTGGTGGCAATCTAATGCTGGGTCTAGTCGTGGAATAAGGTGGGCTTCTTGGAGTAATATGAGTACGGCCAAGAGTAAGGGAAGTTTGGGATTTCGGGATCTTCATGGTTTCAACTTAGTTCTGTTGGGTAAGCACATCTGGAAATTTGTTAATTATCCTCATTCGTTGGTAGCAAGAGTAGGCGATGTACTTTCCTAACGATCATGTTTTTGATGCTAAATGAGGAGGGGGTGACAACTTTATTTGGTCTGGAATATGGCAAGCTAAAGAATCCCTCAAAGACGGCATTAATTGGATTTTGGGGGATGGTGATGATATTCGGGCCTATTCAGACCATTGGTTGAGGTTAAAAGAAGACTTTCATGTTGATCCATCTTATAGAAATGCTAACAGAACGGAGAAGGTTAGTGATTTTTTCGTAACTGGCAGTAAAAGCTGGGACGTGAATAAAGTTCAAGATTCTTTTAGTCAGTATGATGCTCATCTGATATTGGGTACACGTATTCCCCAAAGTAGTGTTAAAGATCATATTGCTTGGTCTCAATCGACTAATGGGTGTTATAGTGTTAAAACGGGATATAAATATTGGCATGATCATTTTGTAGGCTGTATTAGACCTTCGTCGCCTGAGTGGAATAAGCTGTGGAGGGTAGGTTTGCCTCACAAAGTTCGAATGTTTCTATGGAGGTTTTGTCGAAATAACGTTCGAGTTAGAAACTTGCTCAGGAGTAAGGGAGTCAATATTACGATTCTGTGTCCTTTTTATCGGGATGTGGAGCACATAAGACTTGTTTTCTTTGAATGTGAGTTTGCAGTCCAATGTTGGCTGATACTGGGATGCAAGTTTGACATGAGTGCTGTTGAATATGTTTCTACATAGTTGCTGAAATTTTTGAGCTCAAACAGCGAAGAGGAGATAATTAAGGTTGCTACGGGGCTGTGGGGAGTCTGGTATGCTCGAAACATGAGAGTATGGGAAACTAAATTGATGTCACCGGGTTTAACAATGGAGTGGAGTAGAAAACAAATCACTAAATGGCGAGAGTCTAGGAAAAAACAACAGTCAGCTCAGATAAGTTCAGTAGGGGGTGATCGAGTGTCAAGTATGAGGAGGGTTGCTCCTGCTCGAGGGGAGTTTAAGTTGAATGCTGATGCTTCGATTAAGGAGGGGGAGCATTTCTTCTCGATATGTATGGTTATCCGTGACTGCAGGGGTAACTTTGGTAGAGGGAGAACCATGAAGTGTGCAGGTGTAGCATCAGTGCTCGAAGCTGAGGCCTTGGGAGTTCGAGAAGCTCTTCTATGGCTACTCACATTGCCAATTATGAGTTTGAAGGTTGAATCAGACTCGCTTATTTCAGTTAATGCAATCTTCAAAGGGATGGATTACAGAGTCGAAGTAGGCTATATCTTTGTGGAGTGTTGCGCCTTGCTTGAAGTGTTGGGTAGGGCCTCTTTACATTATGTTAATAGGCAAACGAAAAAAGCTGCCCATTTGATGGCTCGTGTGCCTTGTTCTCTTAATTGCCACAATGATTTTATGTCTCCTCCATCGATGTTGTTGGAGACGATTGTTTCTGAGGTTTTGGGTAAATGAAATTTCCTTTATCAAAAAAAAAACTTTTTTCTAAACATTTCATTTTATATAAACATGCCAAACCAGCATGCGATTGGATACTAGGGAGTAAACGTCTTGGCAAGCCGAGGCACGGGGGAAAACGGAATAAATCCCTAAACCAAAGCTCAAGTTCCAAGTTATTAAGGTAGGAACATACTCCAATCTTAACAAAATTCAAGTTCTACTGAGCAATGTAAAACAACAATAGTTCACATGAAAGCTAAAAGAATATCTAAAAACTAGACTATTCTTATTAGAATTAGTTTGATGTCACTATCCTGTTCTCAGACCATCTCCAACCCAAGACGCTATTTTGGTGACAAAATTACACCATTCACAAAATGCACTCCAACCCATGGTTACTATACTTGACATTATTAATAGCTATTATATTTTAAATTGTAATGTTATGTTCGCACAATATTAAATTTATTAATATAAGAAATTATTTATAAAAAAATCAATATCCAAATTTTGTTAAAATTTAGTCAAACGTTTAAAAAGGAATAAATTTAGTCAAAATTTAGGTTGATCAGTGATCCACATTCCAGTAGCAAAACTCATGTTGTTTATAATTCGTGAATAAGAATTTTTTCAAGATTTTGTGTGAAAGTTTAAAGTAAAAAAAATATTTTAGAATTAACAAGAGCTAAGAAGAAAATAAGTTTCAATTGATAAAAATTTAAAGTTAAAAATTACAAGAACAAATAAGTTTAGTAGGACATAGATGGAAAAAAATTGTTTTGTTCACAAATATAGGGATATTGTTGGAATTTTGAAAGTCACCAAATTTGGTGACCAAGGATCGCCAAATGTACTTTTGTCACCAAATTTGGTGACCCAAAACTCATTTGGTGATCTTGGGTCACTATTTTAGTGTTGCATTGGAGTAGGTTTGACATTATATCCATCACTATTATAGAGCGTTGGGTTGGAGTTGCTCTTAGTACGATATTCCTTTAAGATGACCCTCCTGCACATCTTCTTTGATCTCAACATTTGTCCTAGGGTTAAGCAAAATCAAATTGATATTGAAAAATCAAACCGAATTATTTAAATTCGGTTCGATTCGGCCCAAAATTTTATGTTAATTGTTTACTTCGATTTTTCTGGATTAAATCGGAAAAAAATTCGGTTCGATTTTTAAATACTTGTTAGTAGTACAAGTAATATTGCGATTGAGAAAGCTAATCTAGATTAAAATATCTACTTTTAGAACTATCTAAAATGAGTGGAACTTTGAAAACGTATCTTGGATTCCAGGCAAATCTTCTAATCTTATGCTTTATTTATCAAAATATTTTTGATTCCTAAATATACAAGTTTTGCAACCCTATGCCTTTATTTTCAAAATATTCTTTTTCTTGATTTCTGCATGTGCAATTTATTCATGCTTATGCAAATTTCTGAACCACATGACTTATAGTACTGTTGTTGTTGTGTTAAAAACGCTTTCATAAATTATACGAATTGATTTATACTTGTATATAGATATTTCGTAGTACTTTTAACAAGGGTTTATACGCTATATGATTATAGTAGGTATAAGCCGGTTTTATAAAGGCTCTAAGAGTAGAGCGTATGATTCGTATTTTCAAACTTAGATAGGGAGTTGAATTGTATTTTTTGATAAATACTGTTACAAAAACCCGAAGATTTTTCAGAAGCGGTTCTTATATTTTGGTTATCGAATAAACATTCCAATAGTTATTTTGGATGTTTAAAGTGTTATATATTTTAAATAATATTTAATAAATGTTATTTGAATATTTATTTAATTAAATGAATATTATTTTGAATATTCATAAAAAAGGAATTATTTAATGGTTATTTATTTAATAAATATTTATTAATTATTTTGAAATATCTTTAATTTATTTTAAAAAATCATAAACCTTATTTAAAATTATTTAAGGTCTTCGATAATTATTTAAAAATATTTTCTGACCTTTAGAAAATTATTTAAATATAGTAGGGATTCCCAAATATTTATCTAAATTAAATCAACTCTTTTAATTGGATTAAATATTCTAACTATCAAAAATTGGGAATTCATATTAGGAAGTACATAAATGATTTTACCTCCTTTCTTTATCGAAACAATATATTTTGGGATCATTGCCCTACGCCTTAGCTAGGGTAAATTAAAAGAAAATTTTTGGAATGACTCCCCGATCGAGATTTTTCAAAAGACTTCGTTTATCCAAATATGAATTAGTTGATGAAGGTCAACATACATTACGATATTATTTCCCCAAAATTTCTGGAAGTAAGGATTATAGTGATAATAAAACCTATCAGCAAGTGTTATGTTTAGGGAACCAATTTCCAATCCGGATATAGATAGGATTTTTCAAGTAGACTGGAGAAAGGTTAGCTGAAGAGGCTGAGTAACGCATGGCCCAGTTTTAGCGGATAATGGCTCGAATTTCTTCAGGTTTGCGTAAGAGGTTGAGTGACGATGGCCCAGCAGAAATAAATGGCTCAAATATCGTCAGGTTTGTGTAAGAGTTCGAGTAACGAAGGTCCAACGGAAATAAATGGCTTAAGTGTTGCTTGGGATGATAACCAGTTGGGAATCATCCTTGTACTAGTAGAGAAAGTGACAAACTTTATACGGTATAATACGACTGATCATCACGTACCGTGGTGCGTGCTCCTGAATAGTCCCATCTTTCCAATTGAAAATCTTACTGCAACATTGCAACAAAAGCCTAGGTGTAGAGTTACCTATAATATTGACAGCGATCGTGAAATGTTAATTCTTCTTATACAGTATCTCAAATTGTATGGCATTTTCAATAAAAAGTTACGCGTTAAAACTTTGGTTACTTATTGATGAAAGACAACTGTACTTTTAAAATTGGTGAACTGGTGTTGTGCGTCTCACAGTATCTTGAACTGCGTACCTGTTGATTTTTAAAATCGTGCTAAGTCACTGATAGTGTCCTTCTAAATTATGAACTAAATTCGTTCATATTATAATATTTCAAACTTCATACTAAGTGTTGATACTTTCAATAAAAAACTTTGCACTACTTTTTTATTGTTGGAAAAACTTTATATTAGTGACTAGTTAACTTGCTGAGCATTTTTTCGCTCATTCTTGCTTTGTTAAAAATTATATTTTCAGTAAAAAAAGACTAGTCGGTTATCCCACGCTGCGAGGGAAGGAACAGAGAAGATACACCCTTTAGATAATTCAGCTTAGGATGGATATTGCATGAGTAAGTGGATAGGTTTCAGCTGTCCTTAGCAAGGCTTCTATACAAGTATAGTGTCACAGGGTCGGGTTCTTCACCAAAACTTGAACCTGTGCGGCCTGCCCTTATGCCCGAACGCACCAAGAACAGTCAGCCCAAAACCGAGGTTGTCACCCAGCAACCTTAAAACTACGCAGCGGAATCACAAATACCAATGATGGCTTAGTGTGTGCAGTGTATAAAAGTAAATGAACACACTTGTTTACAGGCAAAACACCCAACCTTCTATTGCTCAACTCAATACAAAGGAACCTTACAACTGGAAGCACTCACTTGGCTTCACCAAAATACATACAAAAGCACTCACTTGGCTTTCTCTCAGAATACAAATATATGTGACTCACTTGCACATATTTGAACACTCTCTCTGCCTATACAATGCTATAGAATACATGTATTTATGCTAATCTACAGCCAGCCACGTTTTTCTTCCATCATGGGCAGTTACCAGCAGTTACTCCCACCCATAGCAGTTACAAGGACACCTGTCAGCCAGCCAACCAGTTGTGCAAACCCTTGGGCAGTTACCAACAACTCCAATAACCCACAATAATATATATAACACATATATATATCACCCCAACAGTTAGCCACGTTTTTGTTGTCTCAGCCATGCCACCTGTAATGCCCACAATCACATTTTCCCCACATGTGCCCAGCAAATGACCTAAATCTTTGGGCTTCATGTTTGGGCTGCCCAGCCAGCCATGTCTTTAGCCCAATGCCAATGTCAAGCCATCAACCAGCTCCAGCAACTAAACACAATATTAGCCCACCATCAAGCCATCAACTAAGCCCACATTAACCACAGCGTCGGCACCAACCATCGATGCCTGGTCTTGGCGGCCTTGGGGATCAGCCACCGCCAAGCCAAAAACCAACCAGCAACCAAGAGGTCTTACAAACCCACCCACACCATTTGAGCCTGATGTCCTCATCAGCTTGTTTGCTACTTCGGTAGTCCCACTTCACCTCGCAGAACCAACAATCAAAAACCATACCGTTTATTCCCAGCAATGTCGCCCAAGTACACCAGCTTGGCGACAAGTACAGGCTCTAGGCCGCCTGCTAGCCTCGCTACCCATCAGTTCCCAACAATGTCCCCAACAGATGGAGACTCCGACCTGCAACCATGGATTTCTGACTTGCCTTTCACTCCAGGCTCAAGATCACACATCACATCGCCAATTAACACCCTAGTTGCACTTAACCTCGACTTCTCTATTTTCTTTTCCAAAGACACTGAAACTGCCTTCACAAAGCAACATTCCTCATTTCCCATCAACATACCACCAACATGCGGCATTATCATGCAATTGGCATCTTTCAAAAAGTCCATACCAAGAATGCAATCAATATCATCTAAAGGTATAACACTGAACAAGTGTTTACCTTGCCATGCCCCAACTTTCAAGCTCACATCTGAAGTGCCCCGAATCTATTGTGCATCCATGTTTGCAGCTTTGTATTTCAAATTACTAGGCTTCATCTTCAACCCCAACAACTCGACACACCTTTCTGCAACAATACAATTTGTGGCCCCGGTATCAACCATCGCCATCATCTCATGCCCATTCATCTGAACGTTCACATACATAAGCCCATCACTAGGCACTGACTTTCCCATCCTTAAAGTCACTAAACGTATAGGACTAACCCTCGCAGCTACATCCTCAGTTTCAACATCATTCTCTTTGTCCACGGTTATCGCATTAAGCTTCTCCCTCATCGGACACGCTCTCATCAAATGTGGTCCTCCACAAATATAGCATCCCTTTTCTTTCAAACTTTGGGACTGCCCAACACTCTTGGTGTCACCCGCACCATTTTTCTTGTCAAATTTCTTGTCTCTGCCCTCAACCTTGTTGTTCCTTCCATTGCCCTTTCCTTTATCAGCATCACTAGAACCAGCGTTTTTGAAGTCCACAAGACTATCAGCGGCTGCAATTGCAGTAGGCAGGTCCTTAACCGCTTGCCTCCTCAACTCTGCCTGCGCCCAAGGTTTTAGCCCAGCCAAGAAATTATACAACTTATCCTCATCAGACATATTTTTAATGTCTAGCAACAATGAACTGAATTCTTTCACATAGTCCCTCACAGAATCTTTTTGCTTCAAATTCCGTAGACTATCTCTAGCAAGCCAAGAAGAATTAAGGGGTAAGAACTGCTCCTTCAATTCCTTCTTTAACGCCTCAAACGTGGATATCTCTGGCCTGTCCGCACTAGCATCACCATCTGTTCGCGTACACCACCACAATTTAGCATCACCAATCAAGTACATACTTGTGATTGAAACTTGCTCAACTTCCTCAATATGAGCAGCCTTGAAATATTGCTCCATATCCCACAGAAAATTCTCCAAATCCTTGGCAACTCTTGCCCCATCATAAGACTTGGGTTCTGGAATTTTCAACTTCGAGTGGCCCTCTCTACCACCAGTCGAACCAGCAACTGCGGCCCGCTTAACCAACACCAATTCATCACTCAACTCCTGAATTTTGGCATCATACCCTTCTTTCATAACCCTAATAAGATCATGAATCGTCGTCTTGAACTCATCCAGGCCCTCCCTCAGAACCTGCACTTGATTTGCTACCGGAATCTCATCTGTTGACAAAGGCACACCCAGAAACTCTTCTAGCCTTAGCAACCTTTCTGCAGTCGAACTACCAGCCACCATTCTCGCAACCTGGCTTTGATACCAGTTGTCACAGGGTCGGGTTCTTCACCAAACCTTGAACCTGTGCGGCCTGCCCTTATGCCCGAACGCACCAAGAACAGTCAGCCCAAAACAGAGGTTGTCACCCAGCAACCTTAAAACTACGCAGCGGAATCACAAATACCAATGATGGCTTAGTGTGTGCAGTGTATAAAAGTAAATGAACACACTTGTTTACAGGCAAAACACCCAACCTTCTATTGCTCAACTCAATACAAAGGAACCTTACAACTGGAAGCACTCACTTGGCTTCACCAAAATACATACAAAAGCACTCACTTGGCTTTCTCTCAGAATACAAATATATGTGACTCACTTGCACATATTTGAACACTCTCTCTGCCTATACAATGCTATAGAATACATGTATTTATGCTAATCTACAGCCAGTCACGTTTTTCTTCCATCATGGGCAGTTACCAGCAGTTACTCCCACCCATAGCAGTTACAAGGACACCTGTCAGCCAGCCAACCAGTTGTGCAAACCCTTGGGCAGTTATCAACAACTCCAATAACCCACAATAATATATATAACACATATATATATATATCACCCCAACAGTTAGCCACGTTTTTGTTGTCTCAGCCATGCCACCTGTAATGCCCACAATCACATTTTCCCCACATGTGCCCAGCAAATGACCCAAATCTTTGGGCTGCCCAGCCAGCCATGTCTTTAGCCCAATGCCAATGTCAAGCCATCAACCAGCTCTAGCAACTAAACACAATATTAGCCCACCATCAAGCCATCAACTAAGCCCACATTAACCACAGCGTCGGCACCAACCATCGATGCCTGGTCTTGGCGGCCTTGGGGATCAGCCACCGCCAAGCCAAAAACCAACCAGCAACCAAGAGGTCTTACATATAGTTTGTATAAGTAAACTTATAGTAAAACTATACTAGTTATTAATTTAACTTCATGTGGAGGTTATGGTTAATAATGTGAGATCCTGGATAATACATTTGGTTTGTAATAATAAATGTTACTTTTGTTTATTATTTTTAAGGCTATAACTTGTGTGAGTAAAAGATTGGGATCTATGATGTTGTTTTATTGGATTACTGAGTAATAGAAGTAATATATGAATGGATGGTGATGCAATGACCTGAATTCCTGATTCTGAATCTGGGTATTAAAAAGGGGATGGAGAGAGTAGGAAAGGACAAAGTTCATTTTTTAAATGGGTTAATTATCAAGTTGGTCACTAAAGTGAACCTAAAATATCAAGTTGGTCAGCTCTGTTAAATAACTTACTTTTCATGAACCCGAAATATCAATATTATTGATTTCTTGGATTTTATGATCTACGATCTATATGGTAGGGTAGCATATTAATTTCAACAATAAAATCCAAAAAATTAGCATTAATATTAATATTTTCCGTCGAGGAAAAGTAATCTATTTAAAAGAATGTACTCGTGGCTGATTTTGGTGACCTGCTTGAGGCCGTTTAACGTTTAACCGACTTGATATTTTAGGTTCATTTTAGTGATTAACTTGATAATTAACATAATAACTAGTTAATTTCATGAAAGGAAACTTACACACAAATTAAACCTAACATCCAACCTACAGTTTCAGCAAACAGATATATTGATTTTAATCTTCAAATTTCTTGTTTTTCAACCAGCTAGAAACTTCTTTAAGACTTGAAACTACGAAAAACACATCTAACGAACAACTAAGGAACCTAAAATCAAACATTTGGAGAGCACTAACACATATCCTACATTTGTATTTTTGAGAAAACTAAAGTACCAACATGATACTTTCGTCTTCCTTAATAAGTTGAGTACTAGTATTAGAGTTCCATTGATTTGAGGTTGCCTCTAGTTGAAATATAAAATATCATTAATTGTTAAATACAGTAGTCATGGATGGTGAACAATTGTTCAATGTGTGTGTGTTTTGAGTATACCATAACATCTAACTTAACATTATACTACCAAATCATCTTTACTCCTGATTTGGTTAAATTTAACTCCTGATTTGGTTAAATTTAACTTCAAACATTAGTAATTCGTAACAAACAAGATATAGGACAAATGAGATACACACGTATATCCATTTTCCTAACCGAAATTTAACCACATAACAGTAATCGAAAATAAGAATCTACCTGAACACGAGTGGTGTACTTATAAGCCGATAAACAATTGCCGCTACAACCCCCTATCGTAATGGTTAACCATTTCTATTTTAGGATGTTTAATCCAATTCTTTATACAATTACACTTCAAAATATTCCAAAATAGTAAAATTTTAATAATTTAGACTGTATATAATTTTCCACTAACTTTCTATTCTAAGGAATCTCATTATTTTACCGACTTTTCTTACACTTCTTCATTATTTTATTCATTCTTATTTCTTAATTTTTGCATTCATTTCAAATGTTAATTATTGGATGGGAGGGGAAGTATTGTTATTGATTACAAAATTCAGTTCAATAACCTTATAAAAGCAAGTAAAAATGATAATCGGTTCATCAAAACCAACAACGAGAGTAGGAGAAATGAAGGTAATAAACGCGGCAAACACACGGACCCAAGCACTTGGCCATAATGACTTAATTTATTTATATTCTCCGACGTATACGCGCACGCAAATTGGTACAGTGCAGGAGCCAGCTATTCCCTAATCGCACTCTTTTCTTCTATTAACTGACATGGCCATCTCATATTGGTATCGGGTGGGGTCCTTATTTATCAGAAACTCCAACACAACCGTCTGACATGAGCGTTGAAAAACATGAAAACATTAACTCTACACGCCTAGACCTCATTTCTTCAAATCTCCATTTGATTTTTCTAAGATTACAATGTTTTACACTGCTCAAATTTGTCTGGATTTACGGTGGAATCTACAAAGATAAATTTTGATACAGTAATTCAAAGATTTGGTGCCAACAACACTTCTTCTAGCCTCTAGGGAGTATCATATAAGAGCTTAGTAGAGTTTGACTCATTTACAATGGGTACAGGTTGAGCTCCTTTTCTTTTTTTTTTTTTGTTAAGCCAGGTTGAGCTCCTTTTTGAGCTTCAATTTTTGAGTCGAATGTAGACATGTCAAAGTTTGTTGAGTACATTCGATTATAAGCTCTTAACCAGGCCCGTCTTAAACTTTCGAGAGCAAACTGTCAACTGTGTTAAGTATAAAATGTGGCCTCAATAACATTACTGTAACAATTATAGAGACGCCAAAATTATATAAATGATGTAATTATCCCGGTAGATAATATTGTAAATTTCTCATCAATTGTGAAAGAAATATAGATTTTAGGTCTATTTTGTTGTTCAGAAAATAAACATATACGTGGGATTTGAATTTTTGGGACCCTTCAAATATTGAGATCCTGTGCTATATAGAGCTTCTTGCACACTCTCGTAGACGGTCCTCTAAATAGGTTCGAATAGCAGACTCAGTGAATCGAGTTCAAACAAAATTTTAAAAATCGGAACGGGCTTGAATCTACCTAATCTTCGACCACTGGAGTTTCAGCTAAATGAATTTACCAATTGTTTCCAAAAAAAAATGAAAAAGGAAAAAAAGGGACCCACCAATACTCATATCTTGCATGAACTGAAGCACGCTCCACAGACTAACACATCCTTCCCGGAATGAACTAACCAACGATAATATTTAGTTAAACAAAGGACGAGTCTGGATTGTTAATGGGATTCGAAATCGGGAATGAGAATGATATGATATCCCAAGAGAGAATGATATGTAACCTAGGCAATTAAATTGCTAATCCAAACACTAAGACATGGGTTTGAGGTTCCGATTCCTGTCAATCAATTGTGCTCATTAAGCACGAGCCAAATACTCCCAAAGTATCGTTGGGAACCCTGATGAAAGTATTGCAACTTGTGAAACAAAAAGAAAGGAAAATTAGGTACATTTTAGGGACAAGTATGTCAGGAGGTGAAGAGTACAGAAGTGAAATAAGAGAGGGATTAGTGGAATCTGACCTTGTTTTTACTGATATGTCTGCATCAGCCTGCGTTTTTATTACTATCTTCTTGTCCTAGCACCTAAAAGATTCTAGGCGCCGTTAGGCCAATTTCACCAGTTCAAATGGCAGCAACTGGAAAACATATTAAGTGGTAAATCTTGCATATTAACTTTTGTAAAGAGTACATTAACAAAAAATTCTGCAAGAGCACCAAAACAACAAACTTCGTCTATGTTTGATAGGCACAAAAATTAATGTTATATAAATTCATAAGGATATTTACACTATATTCTAACCACCAAAAGACTGAAAGGTAATGGCATATAATAATATATCTACAAGTCCAAAGGAATGACCTACAAAATACCAAGTGCTCTAGCAATTAGCATGCATACATCAGACTGAAAGATTTTGAATAAATGTAACAGATTAATTTAAGCTTAGGATTTCAACAGAATTATGTTCTTCAATCTGAATCAACTTGTGACCTATAAAACAAAAATATTCTACAGATGTATTCTAGGAACATCCAGTTCTCTAGCAATATTAAGATTAAAGATACACGGAAGAAGGGACGGGCAATCTTTTTTGTTCACTTCCCTCCCTCAATACACAACCTGATTTGCTACACTGAAAGCAGCATTGTATGATGTTATAGAGATGATCATATCACGAGGTATCCTGAAACATTGCATATCACACAGAATTTATGTTGTTTGCCGCTTGCAGAGCTTCATCGAGGCACTTGACTGCACTTTCATAATTTAAAAAACCCATGTACCAAAATTCATGGTTATCAACCGATATAACTTGGATATACTTTTCAGCGGAATTGATTCTGCCTGACGAAGAATTAATCGCTTTCAGCTGGTGCAACGGGATAACCACCTATATATTGGCAAAGGATTGTGTCAGCAATGTTGTAGAACACTTATCTATAACACAGAAACAGACTATCTGTTCCAATAGATACCAAGCCCAAAATCTATATACAAATAGCGTGCTTATTCGCCATATCTCCTATAACGGTTACGCATCACACTGTTTTAGTATCAATTTTGATTCTCTGCTAGGAGATATGACTCGGTGGTCAACACAGAAAGAATAATCATCAGAGGTTCAGTAAATGTAGTCTTCATAAATATGCTACTCAGGGAAACTACTTCACAGTACAAAAGCAAAAATGTATGTAAAGTAATTTACTTGTATATTACGCCATTATATACCAAACACAAAGTATCACTACAAAGAGCTAAATGTTTAATAATCAACTTTACTATTAATCACGTGAGAAACCAATAACACAACAATGTGAATGTAAGATGCCATAAGATGGCACTTCCCGAAAATTCATCTTTAGATAATATATAGAGTTGACACGTGTATCCGTAACAAAAACTGATGAAAAAGCCACCACTTTTCAGCCAAGAAACTTGCAAATGCTTTTTCAAAACCTATTATATAATGCCTTGAAGAAGAATTTTTTAGGTTCAGCAAGTCAAAGCTTGCAAAACCGTATCAAGAAGATGCAAGTGGTACAGAGAAACAGATTTCTGGGTTACTCTTTTTGGGTGAACAACAACTAATTTAGTAAAAAAAATCATTAACTATGAAAAATTATTATTGTGTACCTTATAATAGCTCCATTCCACCTTGTCTTCAGCTTTATAAGAAAGAGGATTATCACTACAAAATGCAAGTTTTGCAGTGGAAACATATAAAACTCCCATAACTGGACCAGCTGATGTGGACAGATAACAAGCAAAAGAATTTTGAAGTTGCTCTTCTGGGACAGTGTCAAAAGTTTGTCGGAAAATTTTCTCGTAACCACCTTCTGCTAGAACTTTTGTTCCCTGTGCAATTCTTCCCAGTGCAGCATCAGTAAAACTGGGCGCCGTTTTCACTAATTAAAATGAACAAACAAAAAACTCCTTATCCTAACCATTAAAGTTAATTAAAATGCAACAGCATTGATAGAACAAAATGGTTGTGAAATAACTCCAATTAATTCATTCGAGTAAAACAGCAGCACATAAGGGGAATCTAGGAAAGAAACCAACTGTATGCAGGACAAAGAGTATGATGCACTCAATATTAAGTATCACATCATCATCTGAATGTATAAAATATTACATTGTTATAGCTGTCTACCAAGTTTAACTTGCTTGGATACCCAACTGTAAAAAATGATTCTATGCAATTGGATAAGCACAAAATTTTGCAGATGAATACTGCAAAGACAGTTAAATTCAATTACGAATTGGAATTGGCAACATTTGGATTATTCAGATATTTTTTGGGGAAGATGTATAACTTATGATTTGAATTTGTTGATAATTAAATTAATACTGGTAGATATGGTATCAAGTAACTTAAAAAATGGAGGACAAAAAACTTAACTTCACTGAATTTTGGCTGATACTTCAGAATTTAGGCATGGTTAGGAACAATAAAGATAAGAAGAAGAAAACACAAGTTGATTGATTAAACTTGCTTTATTCTAACAATTAACTGAACTTGCTTCATTTCAACATTTTCTACTCCAGTTAATTGCTTCATTATCAATAACTTTATTCTCAAAAGTGAATCAATAAATAAAGCAGCAGGTTAGTGATAGTCTGAAGTAAGCTTCATGATTTCAATTTATTCTCATTTACAGACTCAAACGATTGCAAGATATTGGAGGCTGGATGATGATATCATATGCTCTGGTACCAACTTGTCAGGATCTAGGGTTCTGATCATGTGTTTAGGTCCAAAATTTGGTATTAACGGCAGATGATGTAAGGTATAACTTAGAGAAGAATCAGAGAGCGGAGATGAAGAAGTAAAAATATAGACGACGGATGTAGACTTTATAGAGAGAAAACAAATTAGATTCTATAGTCAATTAGAGATCTAAGTGAATTATCTAAAAACATAATCACATCATATATATTCAGCACAATTTATGATATTATAATAATCTTAGTGGCTCACTTCAACCTACTAACACATTCAACTGCTAATAATGGACTATGTTAGGATACACATCTATTGGACTCTTAAAGTAAACAGAGTGACTAATTAGGCATTCTAACTACCAAGGTATCTATTAGGCCTTCTAAGTCCCGGCACCTGCACACCATTTCTAACGTCATCAAGTCAAGCATGAACAACAATATAAGTCCATAAAAGACCCGTAGGAATTGACTGCCTGGTCGGGCCCAAGAGATGCCAAGGATCTGACAGAAGGAGACAAAAAATCATCCCAGATAGTAAAGTAAAATGCTCCCACAATCAGCATACACAAGTGATCGTACTTTATACAAAAAACTTAATCTTATAAAAGTATAGCGGTAACTACTCCACTTAATTTGCATTTTTTGCACTAAGTAGCACCATCTTGTACTTTCGTGAAACTGCTCTGCTTGAGCTCAAGCTTAAATTGCAATCACCCTCGTACTTACCTGATCATAAATTTACTCACCAGACATGCTCTAAATTATCTTACCAAATTAGTATCTAAGTTATTCAATATTATTAAGACTTTCTGCTTGCATTGTGGATAAGACTGGAGTTATCAATTACATAAGTTGAAATGAATAACATCGAGCATTGCAATTTTATTTTGTGATAGACTCGCTAACGGGGCCACCAATACACGTGTACAAAAGACGTGGACAGAAGGGCAGAAAAGAGAGAACAGCAAATGTTGGAGGGTAAGAAAGTAATTGCAGAACCAAGGCAAGAGGTGAAAGAAATAGGGCACAATCGAAGGGAGGAGCAGGCAATTGTTGAGATCTGTTTTCTTTATTTTTCTTTGGGAGAGACTAGCCTCTCGAAAGCTAGATTATCGTTATCTGTAGTGATTGAGTCAATTTATGTACTGGAACTCTTTAATTATTATCGTATCAAGGTGTTCTTGTTGGAGTTGGAATCTGTTTTTATTACTATAAATCGGAGATCGTAGTTTTACATTACAAGTGGTATCAGAGCGTTTGATCCATGGGGCCACCAACAGTTGCTCAGAGAGTGGAACAGCTAGAAGAGAAGGCGGCTAACGCCGATGAGACGATGGCGTTAATGGTAGCCAAGGCGGTGGAGACAGGTATTCTCTCGATGAAACAGTCCATTACGGATCTGTTAATGGAGGGACAGGCGACGGGGGCTCGCAAACAGAGGGAGGAGTTCGATGAGATGGCAGCAAGGTTGGAGGGGCGAATTAATAGATCCAGAGAACACCAAGAGCAAGTATTAAGTCTGATGCGAGCGGAGCAGCTCAAGTTCTGTGCAGAGATGAGATCCACGGTGACAGAGATGTATGCCAAGAACAAACATGTTAGTGACAAGGGCGAGGTCAGTACAAGTCAAGCTGGGTCGGTTATGGTGAGCCCAGTACTGGGAATGAATGGAGTAGGAATGGGCCGAACCGAAAAGGAGGTTGTGGATGAAGGAGTTGTGAGGGGTAGTCAGGGGGGAAACGGAGGATTTGGGTTTGGGGGAGGAGGCAGTGTGGGTTCTGGACAAGGGCCCGGGAATTGGCGATATCGAAAATTGGATATGCCGATTTTTGATGGAAATGATCCAGATGGGTGGGTGTTAAGAGTGGAAAGGTACTTTGAGTTCTATGGATTGACTGAGAAGGAAATGCTAGAGTCTGTGGCCGTGGCTTTGGAGGGGGACGCCTTAAGGTGGTACCAATGGGAGCAGAATAGACATCCTATTAGGCTGTGGAGTGACTTGAAGAAATTTATGCTGAGACAGTTTCGTCCGATAGCGGGAGGGTCATTGTATGAACAGTGGTTAGCAACAACACAGTTAACCACGGTGAGCGAGTATAAGAGGAGATTTATTGAGACAGCCGCCCCCCTGGATCGAATCGCGGAAAATATTCTGATGGGGCAATTCATTAACGGACTCAAGGAGGAGATACGAGTGGAGGTCCGTTTACTTAACCCAGTGAATGTAGAACAGGCGATGGAACTAGCTTCGAGAGTAGAAGAGAGGAATCAGGTCACTCAACCCCGAAGACAGCTATTGAGCTCTGTTAAGTTGGCTACTGGTACTGCTCTGAATTCGTATAACAGAGGGAGTGTGGGAAGTCCTGTAGGGTATGGGGTGTCGCAGACAGGGCCACCTAGCCATCGTAGTTGGAGTGCAGTGTCTACCGAGTCGCAGGCATCGGTTGTGTCACCAAGAAATACCAGCCAGAGTAGTGCAAGCAAGACACCCCATGAATTCCGTAGGCTGACGGAAAAGGAGCTCCAAGAGAAGAAGGCCAAGGGTATATGTTTCAGGTGTGATGATAAGTGGACTCTTGGGCACCGTTGTAGGCGGAAGGAGCTTAGTGTCATCTTAGTTGACGACGAAGATGACGATGACACTGATGGAGGGAACAGTGAAGCCCCACCATCACCAACCGAAGAGTTGCTCACTGAGGTATCCTTGAACTCTGTAGTAGGCATTTCAAATCCTAAGACTATGAAACTCCGGGGAAAAATCGAAGATAAAGAAATTATAGTACTAATCGACCCCGGAGCCACGCATAATTTCATTTCTTTATCTGTTGTGAAACTGTTGGGGATAGCAATAGAGGATTCAGGGGGATTTGGGGTGTCGCTAGGGAATGGAGAAATGGTTAAGGGGAATGGCGTTTGTAAGGGGGTGAGTGTGCAGTTGGATGGGAGGCTGGTGGTGTGTGAGGAGTTTTTGCCACTGGAATTAGGGGCCTCAGATGTCATTCTAGGAATTAAATGGTTAGAGACCTTGGGGCCCGTGACTACAAACTGGAGAACACAGGTGATGCATTTCGAGTTAGGGGGTAGCAAGTTCACTTTAAAGGGGGATCCGTCGCTGGTTAAGTCAAAGATCTCACTTAAGGCGATGTTACGAAGCTTGAGGAAAGAAGGAAAAGGGTATTGGGTGGAGTTTAATCACATGAATGCAAGGGTGGAGGCTGGACAAGGGCAGGGAGCAACAGGGGATAAAAGGGTGCAGTCTGTGAATGAGGTTGTGAAAGCGTTTCCAGGGGTGTTTGTAGAACCACAGGGGCTGCCTCCTTCACGAGGCCATGAGCACGCCATTAACCTGAAAACGGGGAGCAATCCTATAGGGGTTAGGCCCTACCGGTACCCTCAATGTCAAAAGGATGAGATAGAACGATTGATTCAGGAGATGCTAGAAGCGGGGATTATTCAACCATCGAAGAGCTCTTTTTCGAGTCCCGTTTTGTTGGTGAAAAAAAAAGACGGCTCGTGGCGATTTTGCATCGATTATAGAGCTCTCAACAAGGAGACAATACCGGATAAATACCCCATACCTGTCATAGAGGAGTTGATGGATGAGTTACACGGAGCAAAAATTTTTTCCAAGTTGGATTTAAAATCAGGCTACCATCAGATTAAAGTAAAGGCAGAAGACGTGCATAAAACAGCATTCCGAACACATGATGGTCACTATGAATTCCTCGTGATGCCTTTTGGGCTTATGAACGCTCCCGCAACCTTCCAATCACTAATGAACGACGTGTTTAGACCCTTTTTGAGGAGGTTTGTACTGGTATTTTTCGACGATATTCTGGTGTATAGTCGAACGGTAGATGAGCACATCTCACACCTCCACACCGTTTTGAGCACACTGGAAGAGCATCGGCTATATGCTAACTTAAAGAAATGTGCGTTTGGCCAAACTACCATCTCATACTTGGGGCATATGATCTCAGAAGAGGGTGTGGCTGTGGACATGGATAAAGTCGAAGCAATGGTTAATTGGCCACAGCCTGGAAACCTGCGGGAACTCAGGGGATTCCTTGGTCTGACCGGCTATTACCGAAAGTTCGTAGCTAATTATGCTCAGATTGCCCAACCTTTGACAAACCAGTTGAAAAAAGACTGTTTCGGATGGTCAGAAAATGCAACTCGAGCGTTCGAAAATCTAAAGGCAGCTATGATCAACCCCCCTGTGTTGACCCTACCTAATTTTCAAGAGGAGTTTGTAATCGAGGCTGATGCGTCTGGGTACGGGCTCGGGGCAGTCTTAATGCAGCAAAACAGGCCCGTGGCATTTTTCAGTAAACTGCTGGGCAAACAAGCACAGCTGAAGTCAGTGTATGAAAAGGAGCTTATGGCAATATGTTTGTCGGTTACAAAGTGGAAACATTATCTCCTGGGTCGTCATTTTGTCGTTAGAAGCGATCAGCAAAGCCTTCGGTACTTACTACAGCAGCGAGAAGTCAACCCGGAGTACCAAAAGTGGATAAGAAAGCTGTTGGGATTTGATTTTGAAGTGCAGTTCAAACCAGGGGTCTCTAACCGGGTGGCGGATGCACTGTCCAGGAAACAACAAGGGGTTGTGGTAGAGTGCGGGACGTTACTATCCTCGAACCTAGTGGACTGGGAAGGGTTGGAAACTGAGTTGCAGGATAGTGTGGAGTTACAACAGATCATAGAATCGTTGAGGACTCAAAAGGAGGGGTATGTTGGGTTTAGCGTAAAAGATGGCAAGTTGTTCTACAAGGAAAGGAGAGTTATTCCCAGCACCTCAAAGTTCATCCCCATTCTTTTGCAGCAGTACCACGATTCTGTAGTGGGAGGGCACAATGGCGAATTGAAAACTTACTTGAGGTTGGCCACAGATTGGTTCTGGGCTGGAATGAGGAAGTCAGTAAAACAGCACGTCTCCCGTTGCTCTACTTGTCAACAGCAAAAGCATTCGCAATTGTCCCCAGCTGGGTTGCTTCAGCCACTCCCGATTCCATCTCAAGTCTGGGAGGATATAACAATGGACTTTGTCGAAGGGTTGCCGATATCCCGAGGTATTAATTCTATCTTGGTAGTGGTCGATAGACTCTCAAAATACGCACATTTCGTGGGGGTACGACATCCCTTTACTGCTGCCACTGTAGCTGAGGTGTTTATACGCGAAATAGTTCGCTTACATGGGTTTCCCTCATCAATTATCTCTGACCGCGACAAGGTTTTCATGAGCCATTTTTGGACAGAATTATTTAAACTACAAGGAACGGAGTTGAAGCGTAGTACAGCGTATCACCCCCAAACCGACGGCCAATCAGAAATCGTGAACAAGGGGCTAGAATCGTACTTAAGATGCTTCATTGCTGGGAAACCCAAGACATGGTTTCAATGGCTACCGTGGGCAGAGTTCTCATACAACACCTCCCCACACCTATCCACGAAAATGAGTCCATTTAGAGTGTTATATGGGCGAGACCCTCCACTGGTAACAAAAGGGGCAACTGGCCAGACCCAAGTTGATAGCTTAGAGGAATGGTTGCGTGAGAGGGACCTCATTCTGGATGAGTTAAAGTTTAACCTGGTAAAGGCTCAACAGAGGATGAAAAAGGCAGCGGATAGCAAGAGAAGAGAAGAGATCTTTGAAGTAGGAACCTGGGTCTACCTTAAAATCCAACCCTATCGCCAAAAATCTCTGGCACGGCGCCCAAATGAGAAGCTGTCAGCCCGTTTCTATGGACCCTTTGAGATCATACAAAGAATTGGTGAGGTGGCGTACAAGTTGGCATTGCCCCCTGCCAGCAGAATCCACCCAGTATTCCATGTTTCCCAGTTGAAGCAACACATTGGCACCACCCCAGCTTCCTCCACTATACCGCCACAAATAACTGCTGAGTTCGAGTTACAGGTGGAGCCAGAGACTGTGTTAGGGGTCAGGAAGATCGGGGTAGAAGAAAGGAGAGAAGCTTTAATTAAATGGAAGGAGCTACCACAAGCTGAGGCTACTTGGGAGGATGTGGGCTTGATCCAGGAGCGTTTTCCTTTGTTCCACCTTGAGGACAAGGTGAATCTTTGGGAGGAAGGTAATGTGATAGACTCGCTAACGGGGCCACCAATACACGTGTACAAAAGACGTGGACAGAAGGGCAGAAAAGAGAGAACAGCAAATGTTGGAGGGTAAGAAAGTAATTGCAGAACCAAGGCAAGAGGTGAAAGAAATAGGGCACAATCGAAGGGAGGAGCAGGCAATTGTTGAGATCTGTTTTCTTTATTTTTCTTTGGGAGAGACTAGCCTCTCGAAAGCTAGATTATCGTTATCTGTAGTGATTGAGTCAATTTATGTACTGGAACTCTTTAATTATTATCGTATCAAGGTGTTCTTGTTGGAGTTGGAATCTGTTTTTATTACTATAAATCGGAGATCGTAGTTTTACATTACATATTTCTTGATTGAAAATAACCTAAAGTTGATTTCTAGCTAGATGGCCATTCTATCATATTCGACCAAATTTGCAGTGTCCGGTAGTTTGTGATTTGTAGTTTTATATATTGAGAATTTCAGTGATCTAAGTAGAAATTAGAACGGGCGTAGAGATTTTAGTAAAAGAATTCGAGAGAGAAGAAGGGAGTGGTAATTTATTGCATAACTGACTAACTCGCGATAACTCAATTAAACCTGTCCCAACATACTATCTCATTCTCATCATGACTATTACTATATATATATATATATATATAGGGTCTTCTTCTACAGTCACAGTTGGATATTTTTTAATATTGATCCAACCCATCTATAACCATCCACTAAAGATATGAACGGCTGGGATGTAAAAGTTTACGCTATATTATACAGCGTAGTACGCTATATTATACAGCGTAAGCCTTTTTACCTTTTTATCCCTAAATCTGCCACGTGCTGTCACGTGCCGGTTTAAACTTACGTTATATAATATAGTGTAATACGCTATATTATATAGCGTAATACGCTATATTATATAGCGTAAACGGTTTTTTTTGACGAAACCGGGTTTATTTCACAAGCGTATTGTGGTTCATATACATTATTTTACAAAACATTAAGTTAGCAAATCATCCACAAACCACCGAAAATCGCAAATCCACCGGAATCGGAAGTAAATCATCAGCAATTTCATCATTTCTTCATATAAAGTGAGTAATTTCGTGTCTATTTCTTGTATCTAGATATTATCTAATTATTAAGATGTGTGTAGATTTGTGTACATGTATGTATGTATGTATATATCACCAAAATCATCTAATTGTAGATTTGTGTACATGTATGCATGTATGTATATAATTTTCCAATAGGATCGAATTAAGGTTCGAATTTGTGGATAATTCGAATTAGGGTTCGAATTTGTTAGATAATTTTCGAATTAGGGTTCGAATTTGTGTATAATTTTCGAATTAGGGTTCGAATTTGTGGATAATTTTCGAATTAGGGATCGATTTTGTGGATAATTTTCGAATTAGGGTTCGAATTTGTGGATAATATTCGATTAGGGTTCGAATTTGTGGATAATTTTCTAATTATTAGGATTAATATTTATTGGATTAAAGTTTGAATTGTGGATTAAGTTTGGATTTGTGTAGTTTGGATTTTTTTTGTATGCATTAAAGTTTTTTATATGTATTGGATTTTAGATGGAAGATTTTTACGGTCCGGTTGATCCTTCTCTCCTTACCGACCAAGATAACCATACAAGTAGTAGAATATGGGTTGGTGATCATCGAGATAAACTTACAATCCGTCAAAGTACCTCGTTGCTTAATCAATGGGAATTAGAGCCTTATCAAATTCATCTTTTACAACATTGGGGTTTCAGAATGTTTACCAACCCAAGAGCCATTATGCAAAATGATGTGTCTTTAATTACGTCATTAGTGGAGCGTTGGAGGTCGGAAACCAACACATTCCACTTTACTTTCGGGGGAGATGACGGTGACACTTGAAGATGTGTACATGTTGACGGGGCTTTCGGTTGTTGGAGAGGCGGTAACTTTGAGTGACACAATTAACGTAAAAAATCTTTGGTTACGTGATTGGCCGGATCCGACACTCTCATTTGAGGAAAGGGAGAATGCTTTGGAGAGAGGTGGTGTGAAATTAAATTTTTTGAGGGAGAGATATCGCAAATGCCCGAACAAGGAGGATCGGGAGCTTCTAGAAATATATACACGGGGGTATGTGTTTTATTTGTGTGGGGCGATATTATTCCCCACAAAATCTTCAAATTTGGGATTGGTACTCCAAGCTCAATCTTCAAAATCTTCAAAATCTTCAAATTTGGGTAAGATTTGACAAATAAACTAAGATTGGTAAAGTAGAAATAGGTATAGATTGGTGTAGATTAAGTTTGTAATGGTGTAAAATATATCTCCAAATGATTTAAGATTGGGTATAAACTCAAGAACACTCTTGAAATGATATTTCAAAACATGAAGGGCTGTTTGAGCTGAAATTGGTGTAGTTCTCGGCTAAGATATATAATAGAGCGGAACAGATTAAGGGTAAAATGGGAATATTTGTTACGCTACATTATATAGCGTATTACGCTCTATTATAGAGCGTATACGCTATATTATATAGCGTAACTCCTGTTCATCCTGACCGTTGACTGGACGTTTTAATGGTATAAGATGGGTTGGTTGGATATATTAAAATATCCAACTGTGGCTGGTGACCAGTTTTCATATATATATATATATATATATATATATAACATGTTACTACTATTACTATAGTACTACTGCAATCCTAATACTATAGTACTACTCCAGACTGCAGTCCTGACAAACATATATTTCACAAAATTACAGAACCTTTTGAACTCGGGCACACTACACAAGTACATAACAGTCAGATTGCTTGGTTCCAAGAGAGTGTTAACTCTTGATCCAATTGATCAGGCCCAAATTTTTAACAGAAACATATCCATTAAACTAGACGGTGGGAGACAATATGTATACCTTAAAATCAACAATTTGGTCACGTGGTAGCGGAAGCCTAATTGACCATATAACTCACAATACTTTGGGATGATAAGCCCGGGTTAAATTTGCTTGTCAAATTTATAATTATCTACTGATAACTGCAATAATCTCTTCTCCCTCATCATCTCACAAAAGCATCGCGTAATGAAAAGAGAATAACATCCAGTGTCGCAAAAAAGTGGAATACATGCTATGCTTTCTATAGGAAAATATTCAACCGCCACTATCAATCCAATTCTACCTAATTTAATTTTATGTCTTTTTATACTTGCAATTTCCTCCGGATCAAGGTAAAATGTGCACATATTATGTCAATATGTTGTAAGTTTGACAAAAACAAAACAATTCCACCGGAGCTTACTATGATAGGGTATTGATGTGTTGTAAGGTTAGATAGATTTAATTAAACCGTGAGACATATGTTGATCTTCAGGTGTCATTTTGGCTCTCATGTGTAAAGAGCTTGATGGATATCTTTGTGTAATATAGAAACACAAACCCCATTAATTGGGTGAATAGTCTACCCTTGGTTGAAAACAAGTCAACATGAATGCAATGCATTTGTCTAGTGTACCCAAGTTCAAAAAGTTATATTTTTTTGTGAAATATATGTGTAAATTAATAAATTTAGTATATATACACACATACATACATATAAACATGTACACAGATAGATGTCTTATACCATCAATATTTTAAGAGGAATGATCACATATAGTAAGTACTATTGTACTAGCAACACAAGGACTATTAGATCCAGAGTTACTAACAACCCTGATATCACTAGCGTAACCAAAAGACTAACAAATTTATTGATCTACATTCCTTGACTAGGTTTTCAATCCAATTACACAATTACTCCCCGTAGGCATTGTTTACATGAGTTTGTCCAGTTACCGTATCAGCACATTATGTTTCAAACCTATGAAAGTAGAATAACGATGCATGACAAAGTATGATGCAACCAAATCAGCTTTTGGTTATATTATCTTTTATCAAAATGGAAAAATTGCATTTAAGAGACCCTACTTTCTGAGACATACTGGGTATGTTTGATTCAGTTTACACAGTTCCCGATTGCTGAAAAATACTTGCATTACAAATTTAATATTTTAAATTAAACTTGTACAATGACTAACAGATAAATATTTACAATAGAAGTTCTCCTTCCACTAGAAATATACAGTTACAGCTATTAGCTATATACAACAAGAATATTGGCATATCAAGAATAATTTGCTTCTGTCAGTAAGTAAACAAAACAGTCCATCAAAAAGATATCACCTGGAACTAAACATATATGCACAAGAAACTTGTTGTTTGAAGGGAACGTTGCAGAATATTATAAATAACACAGAGACATTTAGAAACAAAAAAGGAAACTCACGGTGCTGCCAAGTATTCCCAGCAAGAACTTCAGCTTTTTTTGTTGCTTCTCCTACTTTTTTCCCCCATCTCCCAAGCACACCGCGAACACTTTCAACTGAATCTGATTTTAAATGCAAAGAAAAATACTATTCATCAGATGTCGTCATAAAAAATACCCCCTTGAGTTCATATCTACGTAATGCATGTGCGGGAGTGCTAGTGAAGTGTCGATTATTCTACAAACAAACAAATAAAAAAACATGGTCCACAGAATATAGAATATGTGTTTAATCAAGTGTGCAATAGTTTGGAACATAAAATTCAGGTGAAATAAGTAGATTATTAAGGGCCCGTTTGGGTATCTTAAAACAAGTAACTTATAGCTTAAAGTTGATAAGTGTCATATAAGTGATAAGTAAATTTTCGATTATAAGTTATTTAGGTGTTTGGATAACTTTATTTATAAGTTGATGTGTTTGGTAAATTATAAGTTATAACTTATATGTTAAATTATTTTATTTTATTTTTAAAATAAATCTTAAAAAAATATAAGATTAACATATATCGAATTTTTTTAAAAAAACTTATAACGCCATCGCGAACCGCAGTTTTATCAACTAGAATAGGTGTGAGAATATATATATATATATATATATATATATATATATATATATTAAGTTTCGCTTTTTTATGGATTAAAATTATAATATAATATTCATGATTTATGTTAAAGCTAGGTTTTGATTTTAACGAGAGAGCGACTCTATTGTAAGAATCGTGTTTAAGGAGAGAGCGGCTCAATAGAGAAGAACGTGTTAATTGTTAAAATTTTATATTTATGATATAATATAAGACAAATATGTATTAAAATATTTTTTTAAAATTTTATAACGCCGCCGCGAAACGCAGCTTTATCGACTAGTTTTACAATGAGGTGCTCGGTTAATTTTAACTTAAAAATAAAAAAGTTTATACACTAATTAATATATTACAAAAATTTATGTTAAACATTCCAAATGAAAAAACTATAAATAATTAGAACCAAAGAAGACAAGCAGAATAGTACGACGTCTTCGAAAATAACACATATGCCATACCAAAATTGTATAAAAAGAAAATTCTTAAGCAAATGTATTTTCGAATAGTCATAATACAATAAATTAAACTTGAAATGCAGTAGGGAGTAATAAGCTGAGTTGAATTTGAGAAATGTACATGTCTCCCAACTTTCTGCTTATGAACATATTAGTAGTAATAAGCCCGTTCCATTTCATAACCCAAACGGTAGCTACAAGTCAGAATGGGATTTTAGCCCAAAGTGATGCCCAAACACCCACTAAGTCCCTTCCATGCAGAAGTACACATGAAACTCTTCAATCGAAAAGGTGCGAGAATTTTCGTTCCCTTTGTAATTCATTAAATTAATTATTATATTTAGGAGGCTTAACTTCTATGCGATAGGAGTACTCATATTTGTCAAAATTACAATGTCAAAAGCAGTGTGTTACAAGCATCAAACAGAAAATAAGTTATGCTAATTAAAACAAACAATTTTCCAGAAACTTCAATCATTAGAAATGTTGATCAAGATGTTTGTTGGTGCAGAATAGGCTCTTAACCAAATCAATGATAATCATTTATCATTTTATCTCAATCATGAAACACAACCTTTGGTATAGTGGACAAGCAATATCAACAAACTAAACACATGCATAAATAGATAACATCAACAGTATTAGTAAATAATACGAGCTTAAAATTCTCCATGACTGCAACAAATTCTCCATGACTGCAACACGAGACAATAAAAACCTGCTCCAATTTTATTAGCAACTCAATCTTATTATAATTATGTCTAGAAAGCTTCAAAACCATGTCATTTCTTAATCAAGATTTAATCAATTCATGACCTATGCGATGTACAGAAGGATCTACAGACCAACTTACAAGCGAACACAACCGAACAAAACAATCATTCGTTCAGTGGACAAGCAAAATTGTATTCAAAGACCTACATAGAAACAAAAACAGAATACAAGTAAACTAATGACAATAGATAAAAAATTAAAATTCTCCGCACAGGCACAAAGCAGAAAAATTAGATCACTAAAACTTTATCAATACCATACATATTAGGAGGTGTATAGTTCATGGTTAATGAGTTAACCGCAGCCTCAATCCCATGTGTTAGTGTTTGCATTAGTAATTTTGTGGTATGGAAAGAGAACCACATACCCTCAAGGTGGGTAAATCATACCCTACTCTGTCGACGCCCCTTGGGATTCCGTATCATTTCCATTCCCATTTACCCCCATTCTCATACCCTTCATTCGCATTCCCAACTACAATCCAAACGCCCCCTTATGTATTAAACTATAGAGTTTTTCAATCCATATCAAACCAAGACCAATTAAAAATGCAACAAACATACCTATGCAGAGAACGAATACAATCTCGATAAAATGAGTAATGTTGTATTTATGTTTAACCTCAGCTAAATGAATATACCTTTGAAGTTAAAAGACAAACATTTATAACATTTATAGAACTCCCCACACACACATCACATGACATACAATATTGATAATAAATAACCTCACCAAATGGAACAATATATTTTTAATCTCGATAAATAAATTATCTCGAAAGAGGTGCGTTATACCTTTAAAGTTAAAAGAGGATTGATCATTTTGAGCAGGAGTATAAGCAACATAAGGATTACTAGATCCACCACTATTCCCACCATCAATCGAAGAATACGTATTCACCGATCTCGAGTCAACTAAATCTTCGCTCCAACTCACAGACTTTCTCGATTTACCCGTCGGCGTCGTTAATTTACTCCCATCATTTACCACATCAACACTCACGTGCTCATCACGCTCTTTACTTGCACCGCTTTCAAGTTTCGGATCGGATAACTTGACCGACTCCATTATTTCTACTTCCGATTGCTTTGCTGCTAAGCCGTTGGGCTGATCCATCGTCGCGTGTGGTGGCGCGTTGGGGAAGTTTGTTATATTGAAGGTTGTTTGACTAGGTGGAGAATGAGATTTGACTATTTTTGGGAAGGGGAGGTTTGACTGGTTATAGCCGATGGGGGGTTTTGAGGATGGTAATAAAGGGGGGCTTAAGATCGTAAAGTGGCGGCGTTTAACGCGGGAAGAGGTGGGCTGGGATGGTAGTAGTGTGAAAATGTGATTTGCGTGGTTGTGGAATTCTGTGCTTTCGTTATTCGTACCTCCGTCCCGATTTATATGAACTAGTTTGACTTTCACGGAGATTAAGAAAAAGTAGTAGAAATAGAGTAAAGTTAGTTAAAAAGTAGGTAAAGTGATGGGACCTATCAATATTTAATAATAGATTTGAGATAGTGGAGGAAAGTAGTGGGTGTAATAGTATTTATTTAATAAAAAAGTGGAGAAGTAGTGGGTGTAATATTGAAAAGTAGTGTTCAAAAATAGTAAGTATGTTATGTTCATTTTTTTTGGGACGTACCAAAAAGGAAAGAGGTTCACATAAAATGGGACGGAGGGAGTATTAAAAGAGAGGAAGGAACTGAGATTTGTTTAAAAAAAAAAATTGAAAGAAAATGCATTTGATTAAACGGAAACATCATCATACAATAAAGCCTTACAGACATTCAGGAGTAGACAAAAACACAATATGACAAGCATTTAAATAAGGAAAACGTACTGAGAAAGTCGGGTTCATCTGCAGCAAATTCGCACACCTCTCAAGAACATTCCCCACTTCTAACTGATTACTTTCACCTATGCGTAGAGCCTTGATTGTTAACATAGAGTCTGACTCGAACGCAACCCCTTCCAGACCTTTATCTGCTATCCACGACAGTGCCTCCCTAATGCCAATCGCTTCAGCTTCAAAAATCGAACCCACCTCTGGCATACAGCAGGTTTTACCTTCAACGAACTGGCCTGTATGGTCTCTAAGCACTATGCCAATCGAAAACGATTCAGAATTCGATGACAAAGAGGCGTCAACATTAAATTTTAACTTCCCTACTTCTGGTGGTTGCCACCTTTGAGCACCTGCAGATGAACAACTGCTATTGTGGTTACTACTCTTAGCCTTTTTCTTCACTGCCTCTCGCCAAGCAGCCGTAGGCGCAAACGACCTGTCCAACCTCTCTTTGACCCACTCCCTCTTACCCCTGCTTTTCTCCCATGTAAACCTTCCCCCTCTAAGCTCGAGCTCCGTTAACATACTGTCTTCTATTGCTTGTCGAAATCCATCCATCAGACTTTGAGGATGGTCAACCAGCCCCCACTTATCAGAACTATAAAGTAAATCATTGAAATCTCCTACTATTAACCAAGGTAGCTGATACATACCAGCTAACTGTCTAAGTAAATCCCACGAGTTCCTCCTCCTACTCCTCTCGGGACAATCATAGAAACAAGTAAGCCTCCATGTCACCACGTTATTATCAAGCATATGAACGTCTATGTGATTGCGAGAGTACCCAAAAATCTGACAATTAACATGATTTTTCCACAAGATGGCCAGACCTCCGCTCCGCCCAACTCTATCTACTGAGAAACACTGAGCAAACCCAAACCTAATACGAATATCTTCTATTTTATTAGCTGCAGAAATAGTTTCTGAAAGAAATAAAATGTCAGGTTTACGATCCTTTAGCAGATCGCCAAGCACACAAAGTGTTCGAGGGTTCCCCAACCCCCGACAGTTCCAACTCAAGCAATTCGTAATGCTCGGCTAGCTTGCCTAGCAAGCGTAGCCAAAATAGTTTTGTTAGACTCTGAACAATCAACATTAGAAAGATCAGAATCTTTAGCAGGTAATACCTCTCCTTCAGTATCCATATTGTCTGTTAACACTGGCCCAATCCTTTTGCGTTTCTGTTCCTCTACATCAAGCCCATCTAGTTCCTCGTCTCTAGGCCCAATAAGAGAATTAGAATTTGAATTTCCCCCCTTTAGGATAGACATCCCAACTAACTGCCTTTCCCCCTGTAATGTAGCAATTCCCTTACCTCTCTCCCGAAACATCCGCCCATGATCTCCACTTTGCACTACACTTTGATTTTGAAATCCCGAAAAATCCTCCTTACAGTTATCCTTTCAATACCTACCAGCCCAATCATCGTCGTTCTCCTCACGTAACCACTTGCTGTTGCCACCACCTGCCACCCTCTTCGACGGGGCTCTGAGCCAAGCACCCCATTCGTTAGTATTCTCACCACCCTTATTCTCAAACTTCTTTTGACAGAATTTTTCAGTATGTGAAATCAACCCACAGCTGAAACAAAAATCACCTAATCTTTCATATTTGCATTGCACAATGCATTCAGATCCATTCCTTCCTATAATTTTCTTCTTACGCTTCAACGGTTTTCTGACATCCACCTTGATTTTAATTCTCATGCATTCTCTCCATATACTAACATTGTTTTTAGGATCATATTCAACGAACGTACCAAAGAAATTGCCCAACTGCTTTCCAACAACCTCTGATATATAACCTGAAGGCAGATTATGTATCTGAATCCAGAAGTTAACCTCTACCAATGGCACTTTCAGTGGATCTTCCCCTGCATCTATCGTATTCACCACCAATGCAGCATGATCGAAAGACCATGGCCCTCCATTTCTAACCCATGCCATATCATCCTTGTGATAAAATTGAAACAAGAACACGCCCACACGTAGTTCTTTAATAGTTACTCCCATTGTCGGTCGCCATACATCCGCCATCTTGGATCTCATAGCTTTCACATTTATATTTTTTTCTGTTAAGAATCTCCCCACTAAACAAAGATCAAACTTGTTCAAGCCTTCCTCGCCCCTCCACATCAAAACACAATTCCTCATTCTCCTCTGTATCGATGTCCAACTCTGCCATCCGTTTGTTAATATCATCTACAGATTCCATGATTCAATAAAACTCTCACAACTCACACACATTTGGAGAGAAAAACAAACTCCCACGCTCAAGACGGAGAGACCTACTACTTCCCACTTTTTGATTAGGTAGAAAAAATTTTATTAATTAGTTCTGCGGGTCAATAAATTTTAAAGTATATTTTACGAAAGTTTCCTGAGATTAATCTCAGGTCTTTTTTCTCGTATTAAAACTAGTTTAAACCCGTGCAATGCATTGGTTTTTTTAATATTATATAATTTTTTTTTAATAATGTGAATGATTTTTTTATAATATAAATTTTATAAGTTAAATTTTAAATTGATATAATTTGATAATAATTATAAAAAGTGAAAATTTTAGTTATAATATATAGATAAGATGATACGTTTTAGCTGAAAAAGGTAATCAGTTAATTATTACTCCCTCAGTCCCAATTTTATTGTCCACATTGCTTTTTGCACGCATTTTAAGGTGCAAATTAAACATAGCTCCATTAATTTTTTTTCAAATTTTCTTTTTCTGAATAAAAATTCAGTATCTAAACTTTTATTCAGAAAAAGAAATTTTTAAAAAAAATATATGGAACTATGTTTAATTTGCACCTTAAAATGCGTGCAAAAAGTAAAGTGGACAATAAAACTGGGACGGAGGGAGTAATTATTATGGTATTATTTTATTGAATAAAATTATCCGTTATACTATTGATAAAGAAGAAGTTTTAATAAAAAAAAAATACAAAAGGTACCGTATATTAGCTAAAAATGTAATATTTTAGTTATTAGTAATCATAAAAATATTATTTTATTTTATTAAATATACTTGCCCGTAGTATTTTTATAATATGAAAGATAACTTATTTTACCTAAAAATTAATTAATTTGTTATTGAAAAAATGGAAAATGTAATATTTCTTTACCAATAATAAATATTTAAGTAAGAATAATTAAGTAAGAAAAGAAAGTTTGAAAATGAGATAATTTAGTTAGAAATATAGAAAAGATATTACATTTTAGCTGAAAAAGATAATCTATTACTGTAGTTATTAGTAATTATAATTTTATTATCTTATTTCATTAAATAGAATGACCCGTTATATTATTGTAAAGGAGAGGTTCTAGTTAGTAAAGTTAGAAAATATAATGTGTTTAGCTGAAAAAGGTAATTAGTTAGTTATTAGGAATTGTAATATCGTTATTTTATTTTATAAAATAGAACTACATGTTCTTACCAATAATAGATATTTAAATAATGACAATTAAGTAAAAAACTCAAGTTTGAAAATGAGATATTTTAGTTAGAAATATAGAAAAGATGTTACATTTAGTTGGAAAGGGTAATCAATTAGTTATTAGTAATTATAATATCGGTAGTTTATTTCATTAATTAAAACGACCATATTTTTGGAAAGAAAAGATTTAGTTTATTTTATTTTATAAAATAGAACTACATGTTTTTATTAATAATAAATATTTAAGTAATGATAATTAAGTAAAATATCAAGTTTGAAAATGATATATTTTAGTTAAAAATATAGAAAAGATATTATCTTTTAGCTGTAAAAAGTAATCAATTAGTTATTAATAATTATAATATTGTTAGTTTATTTTATTTTATTAGTTAGAACGACCATATTTTTGGAAAGAAGAGATTTTAGTTAGAAAAGTTAGAAAAAGGAATAGTTGAAAAAGATAATTGGTTAGTTATTATTTAGGAGAAAATGAGATATTTTAGTTAGAAAATATTGAGAAAAATATTATCTTTTAGCTGGAAAAGATAATCAGTTAGTTATTAGTAACCAACAGTTACCAAAACTTTTAATATTTCTTCTTTTATAATACAATATAGATAGATAAGTAATTAAGAAAGGATAATTAAGTAAAAATAACATGTACAGGTAAATAAGTAATGAAGTAAGGACAATTAAATAAAAATACCATGTACCGTTTAATAAGGGTAAAAAAATATGTACCGTTTAATAAGGGTAAATAAATAAAATCAACAGGTACCGTACCGACCAACCAACCAAATTTTGGTTCATTATTTTCATCGGTTTCATATTACTTCGGGATTTTTCGAGGGCAAACAGTTTTTGATGCTTGTATTTTTTTGAAATAAATAATATTGTTGTTATTTCTATTTTTTTAATTGTAGCAAAGAAATTTATATCTTAATAGTATTTATGCCCGTCATGCTGGATATTTCTATTTGATAACTAATAATCAAAGTATAAAAATTAAAATTAGAAAATAAAATTTAAAAGTCACAAAAAATTACTAAATTTTTAGTTTAATTTTTAATATTTTAAAATTTTTGATACCATATTTGAATAATTCTATCACACAATGTTAAAATTACGTCAGAAAATAATGTAATATAAATTTTATATAAAATCGTTTCCAACTGTTTCTCCTCCGGTGATTTATTAAATTATAATAAATAACAAACCATTAAATCATAATAAATAATATATTATGACTAAATATATTTTTAAACAACTAAATCATAATAAATAATAAACAAAACTTCTCGGCACCTCGATCTTACATATTTTAATAATACTATTGTTATTCCCAGATTACACACTTGTATAATTGTAGAAGGGGGGTTGAATACAATTCTTGATATTTATAAATTTCTGATAAGAACTTCAGAAACTTATGAAGAGATAATTGCAATGTAAGAATTAAACACAAACACATATAAAATCAGGTGGTTAAAATGCACCACCTGAAGCTTTTATTTGAAGAAAACTCTGTGATACAAAGTGTACACAGCTGCCGTTTTACAACTCTTTGCTTCTAAAGATATTCAAGAAACCCTAAGCAAATATATCTGTTTTCTCAACCTACAAAGAGTTGCTACACTTGGTTATATATCCCAAGTTTTACAAGTACTACTGGAATAAGATAATACTAATCTAATTCTAGTTGACTTGCTACTACACTCCAAATACACATGTAGCCGAAAGGTTGTCCTTGTGTTCAGACATGTCTCCTGCACCTTTCTTGTATTCATAGTGTAAATGGAATGCTTCTTTCTTCTGTGTTTCCAAAGTATGGCTGCCATACTGCTTTTTGTATCTACTTTCAACTCATGTGATCTGTCAGTCAAACATGTCCTTATCAACTGCTAATCTCCAGCTAATCATAGAAATCAGTGTCAATGATTATCCGTTGATGATGTACACTGACATCCGTTGATGATGTATACTGACATCCGTTGATGATGTATAGAGCAGTATCCGTTGATGTTGGGACTTGAGCTGTATCCGTTGATAGAGTGGATTTGAGTTGTATCCGTTGATAGAGTTTAGTCTTCATCCGTTGATACACTTTCACTTAGACAGAATTACATAGCATAGCTTATTTACAATTGGCTACCCTATTCTGCCTATCCGTTGATAGTCAACATGACTGTGGATAAAAACACTATCAACTGATAACATAGAGATACTGCAGTGTGCTACAAAACCTCATCCGTTGATGAGCTACCTGTCAACGGATAGAGTTATAAAACCTCATCCGTTGACAGCTACAAAACCTTAAACAATTTGATTGATTGTGAAGTTATCATCAAGTACAACATATTCCTAACAATCTCCCCCAATTTATACTTGATGGCAATAAAGCATAAATTCAGGACCTTGATGATAACAAAACATTCCTAAAGATATATAAAGAACAATACATAAATTGTATTAAGCTACAATAATTAAAAACTGAAAGTTTGAGAAATTTACAGAGAAGTGCTCCTCTAGACTGAACAGATTAGGACTGTTTCTTTCCTCTTGTTGGCATCACCCTTGATTTTCCTTCCTTGGCAGAGTTGGACTCAATCTGTATTTGGAGTTGCCTATAGAAGGCATCTTCTTCATCTACCTTTGGATTTAGCTTCTGTTGTAGCCATCTCAGGTATTGAGAACTAGCCTTTGGTAGTTGGTCTTCTAACCTGAAGAATCTCCTGTTACCATCTTCATCCCTGAACTCCATCATCCAGAAAGGTTGGAGGTGGATTTTCTGTCCATTGTATGGGATCTTCATTTTCCTTGGTAGACTTGATGGTGAGTTCCAATCCCTCCTTATTTGTTCTATTTTGTCCAGTATCTCCCCTTTTGCTATCTTGGAGAACCCTGTATATCTCTTGATTGCAGAGAATACTTTGGTTAAGGTATGATAATTTTCTCCAAGAACCCTTTGTAGTGGCCATGTCCTTTCCGTTCCTCCCTTGTATACAAAGACCAATCTTTCAGGCAAATGTTTATATTTGTCAATTCCTCTTACTTCTGACAATTCATCCAGATAAAGATTCATGTCAGAGTATTCTTCAATATCTGCCTGATAGATAAAATCATCCTTGTTTTCCAAGATTGGCTGCCTGACAATTGCAGGTACCCTAGCAACTTGAATTGGTTCCTTTGAAGGTTGCTTCCTTGGTTTCCTTTTCTTCTGTGTAGGCTTCTGTTGAGGCTTCAGCAAGAATGAAGGAACCTCAATGGAGTCAAGATTCATTGGTTCCTCTTTAGGTACTATAGGCTCACCATGGAAATTCACATCTGGGTTGAATACTTTCACATCAATAGGTTGTGATGAACCAACTGTCTCTTTGTTTTCAGTTTCTGGAGAGACAGGCCTCCTTGCATGTGATTTTAATCTCTTGGATTTGGGGACTGATTTCCCTTTCTTTTTGAATTTGGGGACTTCCTCAGGTTCCCTCAATTCATCCTCTACCTCATCCAATAACTCTTGAGCCAGCCTTGCTTGCTTCTCATCTGAGTTTTCATATAGATATTCAGTGCTTGGTTGAGATTCTCTTAGCAGCCTTGAAGTCTCTTCTCTCTTAGCTTCAACAAATCTAGGATGGCTGTTGGATATGTTTAGAACTTTTCCATTCCTTATGATTACAGCCATCCATTCTCTTACACAACTGTTAGCCTTCTCCTTGAATTCCTTGATTGCCTTACCCATCAACTTCTCTTCATCATCCTTGGGAAATGGAAAGTCCAGTTGTAATTTGTTCTTCCCATTTGCTTTTGGTGGTGAGAAGGGTCTTGATTTGATGTAGGGTTCAAATTCCTTAACATGAGAAGGCTCAGCATCATAGAATGTAGGAGCCACAATTGCTGGAGTGAGCACCTTCAGAATTGTTGTAGATATTGTTGGAGCTGAGGTTTGGCTAGAGAACAGATTTGATGCAATAGATTGATTGATCAATCTTTCTGTCCTCATTATCCTTTCATAATTTTCTTCTTTCATCTTTTGGAGAGCTTCAATTTTGGCTAGCTTTTCTTCTTCTGTCAAGTTTGAAAAATCAAACTCTTCAGATAGAGGTTTGGATTTGCTGGGGGAAGCTGTAACAATGAATTCTTGTGGATTGACCACTATGGTAGGCTGCTGCTCCCCCTCACTTGCTGTTTCCCTTCTTTCAGAACTTAAGATTTGACTTGTAGTTGCCACAGCCTCTTCCACTTTCTCCCCCTTTTTGTTAGCATCAAGGGTTTGACTAGAAGTTGGGGCTGCAACTAACCTTTCTAGCAGTTGGGTTTGCAGTTTCTGATGTTGAAGAAATTGCTCCATCTGGGATTCCATCTTTTCCACTCTTGAAGTGAGAAGTTGCACAGATTTAGCCAGGTTGTCTTCTTTGAGAAACCTTTGTTGCAACACCCTCTGAGTGGCTGTAGGAGCTAGTTGCTCTAGCTTGGAATCCACAGAGATCTTCACATCCTTGATTTCTTGTTTGACCTCCTCTAAATTGGATCTCTGAATTACCATTTGCATCTTTTGTAACTTTAGGGAGTCAATTGCCTGTTGAAGAACAAATTTTCTCTGTGGATCTGCTTCTGGGTGCTCAGCCAGGGCAGATTTATATTGCCTTATGATTTCCATATCAAGTTGATGATAGGTGTAGTTTTGAGCAAATGCAAAATCATGAATACTGCTACCACCTTCATCTTCAGAGCTCTGGCTGTCTTCATCTTCAGAATTGTCAAATTCATCACTCTCAGCAGTGGTTGGCAGAGCTGCTATAGATTCCTTAGCTCTAAGTAGAGATTGTGAGGTGTGCACTAGGTGCATTGCCTCCTCTGCTTCCACATTGCCCTGTTGTGCCAGAATTTGATAGGCAGGAACAGGGTGAGTAAAGGTTTCAGCATCCAAAGAAATGGAGTCAATCATGGACTGATATTCTCTTTGAAATTCCATTTCCTTGGATGCATCCTCAACCCTCATTGACTCACTAGCAATGGCTGCTTCTTCCATCCTTATCTCTCCTGTAGTCCCTTCTCTCCCCTCATCTCTCTTTTCTTGCATCAAGGGCTCCCCTTGGCTCACACCTCTCACACCCTCACCTTCACCTACTAAGGTGGTACTCTCAAACTCTCCTTTTGCCTGACCGGAAGAAATGGCCAGCCTCTCATTATTTATCTCTCCTTTTGCCTGCTCACAAGGCAGCCTCTCACTCCCTTCCCTCAAACCTAAAAGTGTTTCAACTACTGAGAACTCCTCTACACTTGACACTGGAATGTCAGATATAGCAGTGGTAGAGTGAGTTATCAACGGATAAGGAATATCCGTTGATGAAGTAGTTATAAGTGTCAACGGATGGCTAGATAGAGGCGCATCCGTTGATGGAGAAACACTTGTCAACGGATGAAGGATATCCGTTGAGGAAGGAATAATTATATCCGTTGAAGAGAAAACCAACACTGAATCTGTGGAGATTGATTTTAAGTTCGAGGCCACAGTCTGTGTTGAGAATTCTGGAAGGGAAGATTGATGGTCCAACAAATCATCTAAAAGATGATGACCACCAATTATAGAGTGGGGCTTCTCCAAGAATCTTAAAGATGGAGAATCAGGAATTGATGTAGATATCATATCCACATCCAGAGAAGGAGTTGGTGATGGTGGATTGTAATGTGTATCGATTTGAAGATTAAGATCAAGGGGCTGTGACTCCACATTTATTGAAGTCACATCAAACTGAGTTTGAGAAGGTACAGTTTCCTGTACAGTGTGTGTGCCCTGTGATTCCCCTGTGGTTTTAGATTTCACTCTTCTTCCATAGGTTTTTGAGATTGGGCTATATGTGTCCCTAACCCTCTTGTGCAGTGTTCCTTGTGGGGAACTTGATTCAGTAGTCACACTCTTTTGGGAGAGTGTAACTAGAATTTGGCCTGTAGTTACATTAGCAGTCTTTTGAGAGACTGAAATGGTGGTTGCACTCATCTCTCCTTCCTTATCCTTAGGGCTTCTTTGATGTTCACCCTGTCCCTCACCACTCACTACCACCTTCACACTCCCCTCAAGAGGTTTGGTAGTTTTTACAACAGGTGTCTTTTGAGAGACACTTGAGGTTTGCCTTTTAGAATGTGGTTTTGGAACTTTGGATTTGGTCACTTTGGTAGGAGCCTGTTTGGTCACAACTACAGACTCCATTGTGACACTAGAAGGCAAAGAAATTTGGGGGTTGGAGATAGGGGTTTCAGAGTTAGAGATAGTTACCTGAACAATTGGTAGATATACCAACTGTACTCCTGCATTGAGGTTCATTCGAATCAGGTCACTTAAGACTCTCTTCTCCTGAACAAAACATTGGAACTTGCTATCCGGGTTAGCAATGGATAGCTTATTCTCAGACACATGCAGTGCTAAGAGCATTAGAAATCTAGCAAAGTAGATATTCTTGCTCCTAGTTTCCTTTTTACCCAACTTTGCAGCTATCTCATACAAAACTAATGTGCCAAAATTATAGAATTTATCATTTAAAAGCATACACATCATTGTTAGCATGGACAGGGTAATGGCATCAAAATTACTAATTTTTCCTGAAAAAGTTTTAATGAAGGCATCACAGAAGTAGCTCCATTCTTTAACCATTCCTTTTCTAGCAATTTTCCCTAAGTTTTCAGTACTAAGGGCATAATTAATAGAATTAAGCATGGCAACAATTTCAGCATCAGTAGGTACTTTCAGACAGTTATTCTCAGGCAATTTTAAACAAGCAGTTATTACATCAGAATTAACCACATAGTTTTTACCCTTTAAAGAAAAAGCAATTGTACCGTCTGTGCCATTGTACTCTGCAGATGTCCACATTTCTTCAATTACCTCGTGGATTAAGGGAGTGGTAGCCGTCATAGCATATGACAGTTTGCATTTCTTCACGAAACTCATCAAAGTGTGGTAAGCTTCTGGAGCATTCACTGTGTCAACAAAGGCCGCGAAATTGTTCTTCTCATAGGTAAACCCAGTGGAGGACATCATCTTAACAATAGGCGCCATTGAAGTGATTGAACTTTGGTTACAGAGAGTTTTAGGGAAGAAGATGCAGTTAACTTTTGATATGCTTGAAAATGAATAAAAGTGAGATGTGAGAGTACAAGTCCGCCTTTTATATTTTTCAAGAATTAAAAATGAAATAATTAAAAGTAATTACTCCATTGGTCAAAAGTAACTGTCAGATAATAAATAAAAAGAGAATAAGTACAGCCATGATTAGATATACACGGTTACCAACGGAAAGAAAAAAAATGTATATCAACGGATATAGAATGAACGGTTGAGATACAGTTTATCCGTTGATGACGTGGATAGCCTGTTACCCGTTGACATGCAAAAATCTAGTAATGTGTTTATACTATCAACGGATAAAAGGATATCCGTTGATAAGCTAATTTTGCCTTAGGCAAAATTTCTGCAGAAAATTTTTCTGAAAGTTTTCACTTTCAAGTAAATCAAAACACATTTCCAGCTTCAATTCATTGAAATCAAATATCACTAGAAATTATGACAAATTAAGCATACCTAGCTCACCTACCAATCTTGTGAATGTGGATTCATCAAGAGGCTTGGTGAAGATATCTGCAAGCTGCATTTCACTTGGCACAAAGTGCATTTCTACTGTACCATTCATCACATGTTCTCTAATGAAGTGGTATTTGATGTCAATGTGCTTGGTTCTCGAATGTTGCACTGGATTCCCTGTGATGGCAGTAGCACTTGTGTTGTCACAGAAAATTGGAATCTTCTCAACTTTTAGACCATAGTCAATGAGTTGGTTTCTCATCCATAGAATCTGTGCACAACAGCTTCCAGCCGCAATGTACTCAGCTTCAGCTGTAGAAGTGGAGACTGAGTTTTGTTTCTTACTGAACCATGACACAAGCCTGTTTCCTAGAAATTGACAGGAACCTGTAGTACTTTTCCTATCAACTCTGCAACCTGCATAATCTGCATCTGAATAGCCAGTTAGATCAAAACCAGATTCTCTTGGGTACCAAATGCCAAGGTTTGGTGTTCCCTTGAGATACCTGAAAATTCTTTTAATAGCTATTAAGTGAGACTCTCTAGGATCAGCTTGAAATCTAGCACAAAGACAGGTAGAAAACATTATATCAGGTCTACTAGCTGTTAGGTATAAAAGTGAACCTACCATGCCTCTATAACTTGAGATGTCCACAGACTTTTCCTTAGTATTCAACTCAAGCTTAGTTGCAGTGGCCATAGGTGTTTTAGCAGATGTACAATCCATTAAGTCAAATTTCTTTAAGAGATCATAAATATATTTTGTTTGACTTATGAAAATGCCCTCATTAACTTGCTTTACTTGTAGGCCAAGAAAGTAAGTTAATTCACCCATCATACTCATTTCATACCTACTTTGCATAAGTTTGGCAAACTTTTTGCAAAGCTTCTCATCTGTAGACCCAAAAATAATATCATCTACATAGATTTGAACAAGTATTGAAGAGCCATTGATATCCCTATGAAATAAGGTTTTATCTACTGTACCTCTAGTGAAGTGGTTCTCCAAAAGAAATTGAGATAAAGTGTCATACCAGGCTCTTGGTGCTTGCTTCAAACCATAAAGTGCTTTCATGAGAAGATATACATATTCTGGAAATTCTGGATCCTCAAAACCAGGAGGTTGATGGACATAGACCTCTTCTTCCAGTTCCCCATTTAGAAAGGCACTTTTGACATCCATCTGATAGACTTTGAAATTGGCATGTGCTGCATAGGCTAGAAAGATTCTTATTGCCTCAAGTCTTGCTACTGGAGCAAAAGTTTCATCAAAATCTATTCCTTCTTCTTGAGAATAGCCCTTTGCCACTAATCTAGCTTTATTCCTCACAATTATGCCATTTTCATCTGTCTTATTCTTGAGAACCCATTTAGTACCTATGACACTTCTATCATCAGGTTTGGGCACAAGCTTCCATACTTTATTCCTCTCAAATTGGTTTAGCTCTTCTTGCATTGCTAACACCCAATCTGGATCTAGAAGGGCATCTTCCACTTTCTTAGGTTCCTCTTGAGATAGGAAGCTACTGTATAGACATTCAGCTTGAGTGGCCCTTCTAGTTTGGACTCTTGAATTTGATTCACCAATGAATAACTCAAATGGATGATTTCTAGTCCATTTTCTTGCAGGTGGAAGATTTGATCTTGATGAGGTTGCTTCATTTCCATGATCATGTTGATTTAGCATTGAACTTTGACCATGAGAAACTCCCCCTGAGTTTGTTGTCCTTGCTGAGTTATGAAGTTGACTGTCAATGGATGCATCATTTTGCCTGTCGACGGATGCTTGAGAATTTCTATCAACGGATGCATCTCTAATAGTGTCAACGGATGTTGCAGAATGACTGTCAACGGATGCTCCAGAATGACTATCAACGGATGCTTCATTTTCAGTGTAAGCATCACTTCTAGTTGGTGTAACAGCTCTAGGTGGATCTCTGTGGTCATGATCTTCATTCTCCTCATCATCATCATAGTACATTCTTCCTTCACCTTCATTCTCAAATTCCAACTTTTCATGGTAGCCTTCATCATTTAGGCCTAGAATCTTTTGATCATCAAACACAACATGTACAGATTCCATAACAATGTTGGTTCTTAGATTGTAGACCTTGTAGGCTTTCCCTGCTGCATATCCAACGAAAATAGCTTCATCTGCCTTTGCTTCAAATTTGCCTAAATTATCTCCATGATTCCTTAGCACAAAACACTTACATCCAAAGACATGTAGAAAAGCTAAAGTTGGTTAATAACTGATAAGGAGTCATTCCTCTAGCTTGATTGACCAAGGAAATATTCTGAGTAAAGCATGCAGTGTTGACAGCTTCAGCCCAGAAATATGTTGGTAATCTTGATTCACTTAACATTGTTCTAGCTGCTTCAATGAGAGTTCTGTTTTTCCTTTCAACAACCCCATTTTGTTGAGGTGTTCTGGCAGCAGAAAACTCATGGACAATTCCATTCTCTTCACAGAAAATCTTCATTGTGGAATTTTTGAATTCAGTACCATTGTCACTTCTGATCCTTTGTACTCTGTCTTCAGAACCATTGTTTAGCATTCTGAGATGATTGATAATGATTTCACTTGCACAATCCTTGGAGTGCAGGAAGAAAGTCCATGTGAACTTAGAAAAATCATCTACAATCACCAGACAGTATTTCTTCTTTGAAATAGACATGACATTTACTGGACCAAATAAATCCATATGCAGCAATTGAAGAGGCTTAACAATGGATGACTCTGTCTTGCTTTTGAAAGATGATTTCTTTTGTTTCCCTAATTGGCAGGCATCACATAGCCCATCTTTAACAAACTCCAAATGAGGGATTCCTCTAGCAAGATCCTTTCTTACCAAATCATTCATAACTTTAAAATTCAAATGTGACAGCTTCTTATGCCATAGCCAACTCTCATCCTTACTTGCTTTGCTGAAGAGACAAGTAATGGATTCTGAGCATGCTGAATTGAAGTCAGCTATGTAAACATTTCCTTTTCTAAAGCCTGTCAATACCACATTGTTGTCTTCCTTGGCAGAAACAACACAGGCTTCTTTTGTGAACTTTACTTCATAGTCTTTGTCACAAATCTGACTGATGCTCAGCAAATTGTGCTTTAAACCTTCAACTAAAGCCACTTCTTCAATGATGACATTGTCTTTTGAAATCAGGCCATATCCCTTAGTATATCCTTTGCTGTCATCTCCAAAGGTAATTCTAGGGCCAGCTCCTTCCTTGAACTCTGTGAGCAGGGTTGAATCTCCTGTCATGTGCCTAGAACATCCACTGTCTAGGTACCATAGATTCCTTCTGTTTCCCTGCACACATTTCAAAAACAAATCAAGTTGATTTTGGTACCCAAGCTTCCTTGGGTCCTTTCTTGTTAGCCTTTGACTTTGCACTCTTAGCATTCTTCATCTTAGGTGTAGATGCTTGAGTAATGGGGTTTGACAAATGCTCATTTGCATGAATATTGGATGCATGCATGTGTGGAAAATTGGCATACATATTATTCATGTTAGGTAGGTTCCATGACATTTGTGGCACATTCATAGATTGAAAGTATGGATTAGACACATATGGCATGTTCACATATGGATTTGAAAAACTAGCATTTTGATACAAACCAGGCATAACAGGCATTGCAGGCATACATGGCATTGGTTGAGGTACATGAACAGGAGCCTTGTTAACAATCTTGCAATTAGAAGATAAATGATTGACACTATTACAATTACTACAAGTTTTCCTAGGAGCAAACTTGTCAGGAGAGTAATTGTTTTTCTTGTTGATGCCTATCTTACCATTTCTGTTCTTTTTCTTTTTGCCCTCAATTTCTACCTTTTCATTGTCTGATTTACCAACAGCCTTTTTGTTGTGTAAATCCCCTGTCTTAGCCTTCCCACTGGATTTGGTTTTGCTGCACTCACCACTAACAAAATTCTTGTTTACTGGACCATACTTGATGTCCAGTTTCCTAAGTTCCTTCTTACCAACAGACTTTTTGTTAGTCGACGGATACCTCTCATCCGTTGACGGTTCATCTGTCAACGGATGATCACTATCCGTTGATTCACAAATAGTCTCTAGATCCTCAAGGCCAGGTTCTAGCTCCTTTTTCTTTTGAGTCCAGGTATCCTTCACAAAAGATTCTATTCCCTGAACTTCTATTATGTTTTGAGAAACATTCCTACTACTTTGAAATTTAGCAATTATCCCTTGTTCTTTTTCAAGCTGGTCTTTTAAAATCAGTTCTCTTTTTAACACAGCTTCAAGTTCACTTTTAGCATTATTGCAATCAACTCTCATTTTCTCAAATTCTAGAAATTGAGATTCTAGAGCAGCATTTCTATCACTTAAAAACAGATTAGACTCTTTAATTCTATTGTTCTCTTTAGTAAGTGATTTAAGAGTAACACTTAAGTGATATAGTTCAGTAGACATTTCATCTATAACACTATTGCATTCCTCTTTAGTGAGCTCAGAGAGATTAGTGGAAAATACCTGATTGCTAGCTGAACTTGCTTCCTGCTCTCCAGAATCAGCCATTAAAGCAAGGTTGACTAACTCAGCATCATCATCAGAATGATTGTCATCAACAGCCCAGTCATACTCTTGGGTCAAGAATGCCTTTCCTTTCTGCCTGAGAAGATCAAAATATTTCTTCTTATAGTCAACAACCTCAGTTGGCTTTCCCTTGTTCTCAGATCTAGGTTTCCTGCATTCACTTATCATATGACCAGCAATCCCACAATTGTAGCATTTAATTTTGGATTTATCCACATAGTTGTTTGTGGAAAAATCCTTGTTAAATGGCTTGGCCATCCCAGAGTTTCTCTTGAATTTCAGCTTAGAGAATCTCCTAGATAGAAAAGCTAAGTGCTCATCTATCTCATCCAATTCATCCTGCTGAAGGGCATTCAATTCCTCAGACACCTTTTCCTTGCTCCTGCTTGATTCTGCTCTACCTTTACAAACCTCCCTGTTTGGTGTAGAACTAGCAGTTTCTGTCCTTTCCTCCTTTTGCTCCAAATTGGCAACAAGTGCAACTGACCCACTTTTCTTTTGAGACTTCTCAATCTCTTCGTCCTGCTCCATTTCCAGCTCATAGGTCTTTAAAGTTCCATAGAGCCTTTCAAGAGTAAATGTCTTGTACTCTTGAGTGTTTCTTAGAGAAACAGTCATTGGCTTCCATTCCTTGGGCAGTGATCTCAGAAATTTGAGATTAGAGTCTTTAACCTGATAGACTCTTCCATACAGTTTCAAACCATTTAGTAGCTTTTGAAATCTACTAAATGTATCATTCAATGTTTCTCCACTCTTAAAGTGAAAATGTTCATACTGTTGGATTAGTAGTTGCATCTTGTTTTCCCTTACCTGTTCTGTTCCTTCACACAGGGTTTGAACAATGTCCCATACTTCCTTGGCGGTAGTACAGTTAATAACATTGTCAACCATGTCTGTTTCTAGACCATTGAACAGAATATTCATGGCCTTTTTGTCTTTGTGGACTTCTGCAATATCTTCAAGACTCCACTCAGAAACAGGTTTGGGAATGAAAGTGTCAGGCACATCATCAGCCAGGCCAACTCTTGTTGCTGTCTTCATTGGAACGTGAGGACCCTTGTCAATGCAATCCACAAAACCCTCATCAATAGACGAGAGATGTAGACGCATTTTTACTTTCCAGTGAAAGTAATTTTCTCTATCAAGAACTGGAATCTTCACTCCATAATCCTTCTTAGACATGTTGGAAGTGTGTTGATCTTTAAACTTCAAATATGTTAGAAGCTTGCTTTGATACCAATTGTTATTCCCAGATTACACACTTGTATAATTGTAGAAGGGGGGGTTGAATACAATTCTTGATATTTATAAATTTCTGATAAGAACTTCAGAAACTTATGAAGAGATAATTGCAATGTAAGAATTAAACACAAACACATATAAAATCAGGTGGTTAAAATGCACCACCTGAAGCTTTTATTTGAAGAAAACTCTGTGATACAAAGTGTACACAGCTGCCGTTTTACAACTCTTTGCTTCTAAAGATATTCAAGAAACCCTAAGCAAATATATCTGTTTTCTCAACCTACAAAGAGTTGCTACACTTGGTTATATATCCCAAGTTTTACAAGTACTACTGGAATAAGATAATACTAATCTAATTCTAGTTGACTTGCTACTACACTCCAAATACACATGTAGCCGAAAGGTTGTCCTTGTGTTCAGACATGTCTCCTGCACCTTTCTTGTATTCATAGTGTAAATGGAATGCTTCTTTCTTCTGTGTTTCCAAAGTATGGCTGCCATACTGCTTTTTGTATCTACTTTCAACTCATGTGATCTGTCAGTCAAACATGTCCTTATCAACTGCTAATCTCCAGCTAATCATAGAAATCAGTGTCAATGATTATCCGTTGATGATGTACACTGACATCCGTTGATGATGTATACTGACATCCGTTGATGATGTATAGAGCAGTATCCGTTGATGTTGGGAATTGAGCTGTATCCGTTGATAGAGTGGATTTGAGTTGTATCCGTTATAGAGTTTAGTCTTCATCCGTTGATACACTTTCACTTAGACAGAATTACATAGCATAGCTTATTTACAATTGGCTACCCTATTCTGCCTATCCGTTGATAGTCAACATGACTGTGGATAAAAACACTATCAACTGATAACATAGAGATACTGCAGTGTGCTACAAAACCTCATCCGTTGATGAGCTACCTGTCAACGGATAGAGTTATAAAACCTCATCCGTTGACAGCTACAAAACCTTAAACAATTTGATTGATTGTGAAGTTATCATCAAGTACAACATATTCCTAACAACTATTTATTATGATATTAATGGGTGAGATTGGTTGTATATAATTTTTCTAAAATGGTTGATACAAATAACTTAAATATTCGAAAAAAATTAATATTTAGTTATTTCCATGTGATGACATATTGTTAAATTTTTTATTAAAATAGTAAATTAGGCATTCTTGAGGGTATTTATAGAAAAATCTTCCCGAAAAATTCTTCCGAGTAATTTTCAAAAATTTCATGCCCTTACAATTTTATTACTAAATTTGAGGATTAATGAAAAAACGTAACATCTAATTAATAAAAATAAATTCTATTTTTTTGTACTAAATCACATTAAATGATAAAAAAAACTTTTTTTTTGAAAATAAAATATAAAACTTATTTGCAGATATTATTTTGATATGCACAATTTTTTATAATAAGAAATAATTTTATTAAATATCTTAAAAAAGTTATGAAATATATCTCAAGTTTCCTATTTTCTTATTTATATTATATTTGAAATCTAAAATTTATTTAAGTATATTAGATCAAGGAAATGCCATGTTTGAATAATAAAAAAAATGAATTTGAGTTTTAGTTTTTAATTGCAAGAATTCGAGCTACTAACAATATCATCGGTGTCATTTAAAATTTATCACTAAAAATCAAATTCATGTCACCATTAATTCTTTGATAGATTAAAATTTTTCAAATTCAATTGGATCATTGAAATATTATTAAATATTTAAGATTTTAACTAATTACATGAACGCTCAATATTTAAGAGTCTAAAATTAACTGATTCCATTACTTTAAGTTTAGATGAATTCGTCCACAAAAAATTGATTGAACTTCACAATTTTAACCAAAATCACACTCATGCAGATCACAGGTAACACCACAGTTTGTGTGTGTGAATAAATAGATTTTTTTTATATAAGGAGTAGTATCTCCTTCTATATATAATAGGAGAACATGGGGATAATTCTGAGCCAAAAAACCCCCGGTGAAATGTCGCATATGTCCCTATTTTTCACGGATTTACTGCTCCTGCCATTTTGAAATGATTTAACGCACCGATTCCTCATACCTAGCTCCCAAACATGTACAGAGGCCACAAATAAAGAAAGAAAAAAAATTAAGAATACATACGCTGCATAATTTCATCCCCAAATTCATCGACAATGGTCCGACCATATATCCAAAAACGACCTCCAATATCAATAAACGAATACTTGATTAAAGAGTGCTTGCGTCTGCTTCTTTGTTGGTGGAATTGCTCATCATAGTTTGCTCATATCAATTGCAGTCGTCATTGTTTTATGCTGGTATCAATTGCGATCATCGGTATTATGCTGGTATCAATTACGATCATCGGTATAGGATTTCTCCATCTCTTTCTCTGGGTATTGATTGTGCGTTCTATTTTCCATAATTGTGATGTGTCATTTTTATGTTCATTGTTGATTAGCTTCGTTTGCTATTCGATAGTATGGACTGGGCTATCCTTTATGGGTGTGCAAACTAAAAATATCGGGTTCTGTATCAGGACATAGGTGGTGTTATCTATTTACCATGAAAAATTAGTGTAAATATCATTTTCACATTATCTACATACTTGAAAATTTAAATGTGTCATTGTGTTGATGTAGGGAATTTCCTGCTTGGTTGAAATATGTACCTGGTATAGCTTTCAGAACTGACAATGAGCCTTTCAAGGTTGGTTACCTAAAAAAAATGGAAATTTGATGATTAGTTTGAATTTGTGATTTTGATAATTTGTATGTTTTGTTTACTGATGTCAACTTCATTCCTTGAATTAAGGTTGCAATGCAAGGATTCACAAAAAAATTGTCAGCATGATGAAGTCAGAAAAACTGTTTGAACCTCAGGGTGGCCCAATTGTAATGTCTCAGGTTATCTTCATTAATTGAAATGTGATGTTTGAGGGACTTGTGTTTCATTGTATTTCACCAGTTAATACAAGAAAACTTATATTTTAACAATATTTATTGTATTCTGCAGATTGGGAATGAATATGGACCAGTAGAATGGGAGATTGATGCTCCAGGAAAATCTTATACAAATAGGTTTGAGAATATGGCAGTTGTGCTTAATACTGGCGTTCCATGGATCATGTACAAGCAAGAAGATACCCCGGATCCAATTGTAAGAAGAATATCCTACTTTTCTTATATTCGGAATATATAGAGCTTATTACCCTGTTATTCTTCTGAGTTAGTCCAGTTAATTAGGATTAGTAGACGTAGTTGTTTATGGAAAATGGTAAATGTTCAAGTTCTCACCTTTTTTTAATCCCAATAACAGATAGACACTTGCAATGGTTTTTACTGTGAAGGCTTCGCTCCGAAGAAACCCAACAAACCCAAAATGTGGACGGAGGTCTGGACTGGCTGGTAAATTACTTAAATTATATAGTAATATCTATGTCAACAAGTCAGAAATGTACTTCTCTTTGGAACTTACATGTTCTCTATGTCACAGGTATACAAAATTTGGAGGTCCGGTCCCATATAGACCGGAAGAGGACTTGGCATTCTCAGTCGCAAGATTCGTACAAAATAATGGTTCATTCTTATATTACTTTATGGTAAGTCAATTATTATTTGTAATTCCGAACTATACTGTTCATGATGCTCTCAGATATGTACTTGTGTGTAGTTAACTTTCTTCTAAAATACCTGCTTACTTGATTTATGGTACCATGGAGGAACAAATTTTGGTCGGAATTTTGTTGGTTTATTTGTTGCCACTAGCTATGATTATGATGCTCCACTTGATGAATATGGTATGCATACCAGATCACACTTTTGGTTTCTACTTCATCATTTCTTAATAGCATCATTCTTGTTTCTTTCAGCAAATAAGCAAGCACTAACTCGTATAACTTCAAATGTGCTTCCTTTTAGGAGTAACAATTTGTTAACTTAATTATGTAATTTTTACATTGCTATTTTTAACATATCTCACCTTAGTCATAAAATTTTGGTGGATTATCTACCTTATACTAGGATTACAAAGGGAACCAAAGTATGGACATATGCAAAATTTGCACAAAGATCCAACAGTGTGGTCACTCGGCAAAAATTGGAGGTTATTTTGATAGAGCTTCCTAAAAAAGCAATCCTATTACTACTTTGCAGTTTACATCCTTCGATATTTTAACTACCTTCTCATACAAACCCATTTACAGGCTTATAAGTTCAGGTCAAAGTCCAGGGATTGTGCTGCATTTCTTGCCATGGTACGATCATATATCCAAAAACGACCTCCAATATCAATAGACGAATAATTGATTAAAGAGTGCTTGCTTCTACTTCTTTGTTGGTGGAGTTGCTCGTCGTAGTCTGCTCATATCAATTGCAGTCATCGTTGCTTTATGCTGGTCTTAATTGCGGTCATTGGTATAAGATTTCTCCATCTCTTTCTCTGGGTATTGATTGGCGCGTTCTATTTTCCATAATTGTGATGTCATTTTTATGTTCATAGTTGATTAGCTTCGTTTGCTATTCGATAGTATGGTCTGGGCTATCCTTAATGGGTGTGCAAACTAAAAATATCGGGTTCTATATCAGGACAGAGGTGGTGTAATCTATTTGAATGAAACGTATTTCCGGCTATATTATGAGCTGATTTGGACCAACATCTTTAGAACTTTTTCCACTTGTTTTAACCATTGTTATAAAAGCAGCATGATTGATTGTTTATCTGCTCACTAATAAATGTATTAACTACTACTAACATCTTTTGAAACTTGAATCTACTTAAATTGAATTTGTTTCCCTTTACGAATTACTATATGTATTTCTTTTCTTACGTTTGTAATGGCCTTGTGAAACATTTAAATTAGGGAGTACAGCTTAGGATCAGCATTAGAATGTGCCAGAAGAGCCCTTGTGGGCTGTGATTACTCATGTAATAATAAACAGAGGCCATGCACATTTGAGAAGTATCACGGCTCAGCTAATGAAAGATTGAAACTTAACAAAAAGACTGTTACCAAATAAAGAAACATCTGCTGCAACTGATCAACCTAATTTTAGGCAATATTCGAGACTATTATGTGTGGAAATATGACATGGCGATAAACTCAATATATAATCCTGGCCATTTTTCCTTTGTCAGAACACATACACTATGTTTAGTGCTGCAACTTCAACAGCCCTTGGACATTAGCTAGCCACAACTCATACCCAAAAAATTAATATTTGACACACCCAACTTCATTACAAACAATAATCTCAAGAACTTGGGATGCTCGTGGCTCATTAGGGGTATAGGTCATGTTTGTTTATCTGGCACCTTTTCCAGACCCGGGCCTTTGGAAAAATATTTCCAAATGACATTCGAGGCGGACATGCCGTCTCAGTCTTTTTGGAGGCCATGTTCTAAATTTGAATCTCCACTTATTTTCGGGGTATTGATTGGTGCATTCTATTTTTCATAGTTGTGATATGTGATCTTTTTTGTTCATTTTAATTAGCTCCCTTTGCTATTTGGTAGTTTGGTCTGAGAATATGTTTGTAAAGTTTACAAGAGTAGTGGTTTGTGATTTTATGTTGGATAGGTGATTTTTAAAGAAACAAAGTGTGACATACGCCTCATTTTGAGCAACTATGAATGGTTATTCCTCGTGTTATTTGTGTTTTGTTTTCCTTCCTACCTCATCTTACAAAGGAAAACTGACACCATACCTGTTGGTAGATAATCTGCACTGTAGAAGGTCCGAGTGAGAGGGCACATTAGCGGCTGAGCGGGGGACAGGTATATAATGAGATGTTGATTTCTCTGTGAACTCACCAGTGCACCACTACAGTCTCCCACCCACATTTGACTCAATTTTTCACAGCTTGCAGTAGATGCAAATTATTGCAGTTTAATTAGGATTTACAGTTTCTCGTGCAATTGTCAATTTAATGGAATATTGGTTTGCAAGGCATATAAAGTTATTATGGGTTCCTCATGAACTATGGGATTGAAGGTTTTATTATGTATCTACCACAAATAAAATTACACCACAAAATGTTATGTACGTAGCTAATTTTGAAGTAATTTTATGCTTTAAAATTTAGAATTGTTTATTTGACGACGTAGCAGTTGCACTACAATTGACACTCCCAAGTATTGGCAACACCATGCACTTTCCAGGATCTGGGTAAGTCTTAAGTAGGAACACGTGGATTTGATGCAAGATCTCGGTCTTACAAGATTTCCCGCAAGAGCCTTAGAACAAACCGTGTATTTTGTCAAATAGCGTTTTATCTTTCACGTTGCAATGTAGTTGATTTGTAATACAATGTACCTACTTCTGTTAATAGTTTAGGGAAATTATTTTACTATTTATTTGTCGCAGATTGCCACTTTTAACTAAAGAATTGTTTTGAAGGTTATGCAACACTTTTCTCTATAATTTGTGGAATTGGGCACCAAACATTTTTTAAACAGCTGACCGTCTCCTCATGATGAAATTAACCATTACTACTGTACCTTGAGCAAAATACGCAAACTTAGCGTATTTCTAACAACTAAACTGATTGTCTATATACACAGGCCCGTGCCTTGCACGGGCTGTTACGCTAGTATTATTATAATTATGGTCTAAGTTAAACTTAGACCTAGAACAAGTCATGGATACGGAACCATACAAGCATTTTTCTACTAACATCTCAGATTTGACGAACATAGCAACTATAAAAACTTTACTGGACAAACTTAACTTAACTATTGCTGATCTAACTGTCGTTGTTGACGAGGTTATAGGCTACCATTGCTGAAACTGAAAACTTGGTAGCTTGACCTTCGTCCCTTTGTTGTGTAGTCTTCAGTCTACCTCAACCAAGGGCGTGTTCCCAACGAACACCAGACCTCGGTTTGCTGTTATACCCCCATGAACCATTTCCTCTGCCATCACTTGCTCCTGCATGTTGTCTATGTCCATTTCCCTGTCGAGTCCTACCTCTGTGGGTGCATCTACCTGTCCTAATCCCATCATTTCGGTTTGATCAGAAGGCATGTCATCACCATCGAAGCTTACTGGGCTTGGTGCACCATCTGGGATAACAATATCTTGGTAGCTGGTGTAAGAACCCAGATTTTGGGTAGAATTAAAACTTTTTATTATATAATGATGTAAGAATTAATAGTGGTTACGGCTACGATGTAATAGTTGATCTTCTGAATGAATGAATGAAACTCGATTTAAATGTTTATATGTCTTGAAGAATGCTAATGGTTGACAACTTAGGTAAGAATAATCTATCTCCTAGGGGAATAAGATATGGCTATTCCAAGCAGGAGAATATTCTCATGTCATCCAGATCGATAACGATTAGTCCAGTGGTTCCGTGAAAGGGTTAAGGAACACCCGAGAAAGAACAAGGACATTGTCATAAATATAGGGAATAAAGGAAGAATAAAGAATGAATAGTGTTTTTGGTGGAAGTAAGAATATTATGAGACGACACTATATAGAAGTATTCGGAACGGATTTCCGAGTTCGTATTAGTGATCCAGGAGGAAAATAAGTGTATGTAAAAGCTGTCGGATTCTGAAAAACCGCACTTTTATTTTTTCCGAGAGTTCCCTGAACACTGATAGACTTAAGGATTGAACGAAGGGATTTAAGGAATTTAAATTCGACAGTTAGTAAGAAAGATGGAGAATGATAGTATTAATATTAAGAAGGTTTTCGGTAAAACCCTAACTAGAAACGAATGAGTTATTTCCTCGAACGATCAATGAATTGAGCAATAAACGGACACAGAATCAAGCAGAGGAAGCAAGATACATGAATGTGCAAGTGATAAATATCTAGTAACTAGCAAGGAACTAGATCAATTAGAATGCAACCAAGTACTTAGCACACAAACCACTTGGTTAGCCTTAAACCACCAAAATATAAACACTTGTCTTGCCAAAATACATCATTGCATGCATCATCACTTTATTAAAGCCACTTTAACCAAGATATTATCCAAGGCCTTCACTTTATGCAATTATTTTCCAAGAGCCAAGCAAAAGAACACAAACACTTTCTTGAATACTACCATTCGGCTTTTCTTAATTCCAAGGGGGGAAATCCCACTTCCAACCATCATTTGATCTTGTAATTTTTAAGGTGAGTCCTATAATTCAAGAAACTAATTTCCTAGAAATTTCAAGCCCAAATTCCTTTGTTTCCATTTTCAAATAAATCACCAAAGAGGAGGGTGAATAGTGTTCTTATGAACTAACTTTAAATTTTCTTGTTTTTCATGGTTGATCTAGCAAGCTTTAGCACTCCTAAGGATCATACAAAGCTTAGTGAGGCTAGTAAACACTCTCAAGAAGGTATAACAACTTGAAACCCTAGATCTACTTTGAGTTTTATGCATGTTCTTGAGTGATATAAGTTAGTTATGTTGTTAGTAGGTTATAAGCATGATTATAAGCATGATTATGATTGGGTTTTGGATAAATGTTAAAAATAGTTAGATGAACGGAAAGGCATTTCTTGGCCTCATTTCATGGTTATAAATCATGTATATGTTGTTTGGAGTGGATACAATGATTATGGGAAGGATTGGAATTGGTAAATATTCGATTTATAGCCGTCGTAATGCCGAAATTTCGTTAACCTTAAGAAAAACGAATTTGACAGCTGTCTAGCTTCGTAATCTGCCATGTTAAGATATATTATGTTATGAGCTTCGTTTTGATATAAAGAACGTGTGAAATGGACTTACGGTTTAGGAGTTATGGACGGTATACTAAAAGTAGTTCGAAACCGTAAACGAGAATTCGTAACTGGAATTGAACCCTTGTAAAATACGTAAGTCAGTGGAGAATCTTGGTAATTAAATACTAGAGGTAAAAAGGAAGGTGTGAGAGGAAACCTCATCTGAAACGGATCGTTTTTCGATTTTATAAAAATGTTTGAATCAAGGTTAAACGCGAACGAACCCCTTAAAAGTATAACTTTGGTTATAACTTAGAAAATGAGCGATAAAACTCGAGGTATAATCTTGGTTCGTAGTCGATCGACTTTAGAACTTATACGACTTAAGTATACACTAAGTGTGAGTATGATGACATGTCGTAATGACGAACAAATGTCGGATCGTATCGGTAAATAAAAGAGTTACACTAAAAGGGGTATAACGAGATAATTCGAAAACATGTTTCGACTTAAGTTGATACTTAACCTTTTAAAAAGTGTTAAGTGATTAATCTTGAATATTCTGACTATTTATAGATCGCCGAGCTGACCCGGGACACACTACCACTACCCCTACTCGTACTCGATTACCAGGCAAGTTCTAAATCCTTTTAAAGGCTGTTGTTGTGAATATATATATATATAGATATAATTCGATTTTGTGTTTCATATGCCATAGCATGCATGCCTACTTTCAAGATATATTGTGATACCTTTTCCTTGAATTGTGGTTGGCTTATAAGCTAGATGTTGAATAATCAATTATAAGCCGGTTGTTGATAAGTCCCTTAGAGAAGGGCATATATATCGTATTCATTAAATATAGATCGGGAGTCAGTACTTCTTGATACATCGTAATTACTTTAGAGGGAAATATTTAAGTAAATAATTTCCATTATTTGGTGGATGAATATCACTTTGAATATTCGTCTGAGATTATTTAATTAACGATCATTACTTCAAATAATTATTTGAACGTTATCTATTCGACGAATATTATTTTTCAGTATTCGTTCAAAGTCGATTCTTTTATCGAATATTATTTCGAATATTCCTTTAAAGCTTGGATTTCTAAATGAATATTATCTTGCTATTCATTTAGAATATTATTCATTAAATGAATATTACTTTGTGAATATCCATTTAAGTTCCTATTTACTTAATGAATAATATTTTAAATATTCATCTGATGTTCTATTATTTATCGAATATTATTTCAATATTCCTTTAAAGTCTTATTACTTGAATAAATATTGCTTTGGATATTCATTTAAATATTTAACTATTCAATAAATATTTTCTCCTTATTTATTCGAGGAGTATTCCAAGAAATACTTTGATTTAAATATTCGTTCGTAATTATAAGCCTTCTGTAATTATTTCGGATGCAATAAATATTCTCTGAATATTTATCTAATACTCTGAAATGACTTCATATATTATCGTTGACCTTCGATTATTATAAAATTCCTGTGGAGTCGGATTATTATTAATATTATATCAAGAAAGGTTCTCAAAATGTCATTCTTCCTTCGAATCTATCTTCCAAATAATAAGAGAACCTTACTTGAAAAATGTTATTTATCTTGTTGACTTCCCGGTCATAAATATTTCGAAAAGTATTCTTTTCACTCACAACTAGAATTGCTATCTATTGCATCTGTGTACCCTCTCATCATTCAAGGGGTAAGATTATTGGAACAAGATGGTATCCTCTAACAAGCAGCAGTTTGGGAGATAAAATGTTGAATTTTCCTTTCCAACTAGATACGACTACTTTGTGGAGTTTTATCAACAAGTATTATACTCGGGGAAAGGGGGACGAACTTTGCGTTCAGAGTCATGAACTTCTTTTCGAACTTGGAGTCGTGTAAAAGGCCGAGTAGCGCCGATCCATCCCATTGGCCCAACCGTTGGCCGGGGAGATCTAACAGGGCGGTAGACAAGTAAATCCGTCGACTCTTCCTTCTACCGGTAGTAAATCTAAATTGAGCTGTACAATCTGCGACTGATCATCGTAAGGATTGGAACAGCGGGCGCGGTGAATACTCCAGCATTAGTTCATCATTCAAATTCATTTATTTTCTGCAACATTATTATTTTTGGCAGTATTGGAAAAGTATTCATAATTGGAATATATATGTTTTGAGTTACTTGTAACTTCATCATTTACCTTATACTGGTATTATCTTCACTAATGCATGACGTATGGTTACAAAGATGTTTGAACTGTTGTATATAAATATAAATATATATATATATATATATATATATATATATATATATATATATATGTCATCACTGTTCAGTTATATTATTGTTGGTGGGCTATTACTCACCCTTGCTTATTTATTATGTCACAACAACAGCTAGGACAGATGGCTCGCGTCAGGCGCACTCGGCGCAAGCGGGTTACCCGACCCACCGGACTCCCCGCCGATATGCTAGCCGCCATTGCTGAGGTAGCATAGATAAACAGCTTTTGCTTTCAGCTTAACTATTTGTATAATTAATGTAATCAACGGAAAAACTTTTAAACTTATGATGTTATCCTTTTGGCTTGTAATAACCTTTATTCGTAAACCCCTTTATGTAAGACTTATTTCAATTTCATCTCTGGGACTATAATTGTGTGTGTGTGAGTGGATATTATTGTGGGGTCACAGCATGCTACTTATTGATTTTGGACTCAAGTCAAGTATTATGTATGAATTATGAGACCGTAACGACCCGATCCCTGACCCCGGATCTGGGGGTGTTACAGAGATGGTATCAGAGCGAGAGTTATATATCCCAAGAGATGATGCAACGTTATATAATAATAAATTCACTAATATAATAAGAACCCTTTCCAGGTTCACCTAAAACCCTTACGGGAACTTTTTAAGTATCATGATAGTAACATAGTTCGTCTTGTGTAGGCGAACGACTTGTCTGCCCAGGAGGCAGCTGCGAGATAGCATGATGAGGACATGTTCCGGACTAGGGACCCGTATTATGAGCACTTTCCTGATGAGGATACTGAGCCTGAGGAGGAGGACCCTGAGGAGGTACAGGTTGATGCTGATACTGATGCTCTTGAGTTTGAGGAGGAGGACCCTGAGGAGGTCCAGGTTGATGTTGATACTGATGTTATTGAGTCTGAGGGGGAGGAGGACCTGGAGGGGGTCCAGACAGGGCAGGACGCTGAGTTAGTTGCTGAGGATGAGGATTTTTGGGTTGTATCTAAGATTAGGACCATGGAGGAGGACACTGATATGACCACTGAGCAGGTCATGGCTGCTGTTGTTGGACAAGCTGTAGATGAGGATGAGCCAGTGGATGATGCTGTAGGGAGTTCTGGACTACGAGTGCCACCCCTCTCTGTTGAGAGAGCTCCTACCCCACCACCACTACCTGTGAGCCCATTTTCCGATGAGTTTGAGGAGCCTAACCCAGAGCCCCAGCAGACAGAGACTGCAGCTCCGACTGAGCCATCCACCCCACCCCATGTCCCGATAGGGGGAGTCCCAGTATGTGTTCACAACCTGATTGTGAACGGGCTTTATAGAGAGTTGTCAGTGGTGGATGCCAGATTGGCAGAGTCTTGGAGGGAGCTAGCAGCGGAGAGAGCTGCCCAGATGAAGTTACAGGGCCGGAGGACGATCAGTGATCGGGCTGGGTATAGGGCTGTGACCCGCATCGAGCTGAGGGCTCGGGTGAGGGTGCGATAGATACCTACTGATGGGCACGGTATGGTAGCCAGAGCAGACGCCGAGGAGATTTTCCGCATCGCCATGGGGAGGGTTCAGATGATGTTTCGTCGTGGCGGATGATTTCAGATGTAGTGATGCAGTAGTCTAGTTGTCTAGTCATGTACGGACGTAGTAGTGCCAGCTTTTGTAGGGATGGTTTCATTGTACTTATTTTCCCTTTTGCAGACTAGACAGATAGACAGCATATTTCACTTTTGACTTGTTGTCATTGTTAGGATGGTTGTACTTTAAACTATCGTCGTAACTCAAATGTTGTACCTTTTCAGTTGCTGGTATATATTTGTTTCCCTTTCAGTTATTTCAATTTTGTTGGGATGCAATCATGAGTTTATTAGCACATACACTGCTTTCGGTTAAGTTGCCATGAGATATAGAACTGTGGGATCCTAAATCCAATCATGTAACGAATTATGCAAGGAGAAATCCTTTAAAATAGGTAAGTGAACCTAATGTATAATTGTCCAAATTTTCAGTAAAATGCCTCCAAGACGAATGGGCACTAGGGCTAACCTCCGTGAATCTACTGACCAAGAGAGCCACAACCAACATGAGGAAAACCATGAATATAATGAAGAACAAGATCAGGACTATAATGAGTAAGAAGATTCCCAGTATGGAGCAGAGGATGAACCCATGTACTCTGAAGACTTTGAGGAAGAAATAGAAGGTGGAGAAACTGAAGTGGAGCAGGAAGGGGAGAACCAGGGCGGAGACCCCATGGGTCAGTTATGGATCTGCTTAGGCAGAATTTGAACCAATACCCCCAACCACCACCAGGAAACAACACTTTAGTGGCAAATTCCTTCAGGGCCTTTAAGTCCCTTAAGCCCCTAGAGTTCCACGGATCGGCTAATCCCGTTAAGGCAAGGGCCTGGATCAAGGAAATGGAAAAATCTTTCGAGATTCTGAGTATCAATGAGGCTCAGAAGACTGTTTTTGCTACTTATCTACTAAAGGGAGAGGCCAATTATTGGTGGGACGCCAAAAAGAACATGGAGACTGATGCTATCGTAACTTGGGATAGGTTCAAACAGTTATTTCTGGAGAAGTACTTCCCAAAGTTCATGAAAACTCAAATGGAACTTAAGTTTTTAGAACTTAAACAGAACAATATGTCAGTGGCTGACTATGAGGCCAAGTTTACTAAGCTGTCGAGATTTGTACCGGAATTTGTGGATACCGAAGAAAAGAAAGCTAACAGGTTTCAACAAGGGTTAAAACAGTGGATCCAGAATAGAGTGGCGGTTTTAGAAATTACGGATTATGCCACCTTAGAAGGCAACCATTGTGGAAGCTGGAAGTGATCAGATGCAGAGAGAAAGAGAAAAAGGGAGAATAAAGAGAAAGTATGCCAGTATGGGCGGAGGGTCCACTGGAGGAAAAACCCCAACCAAGTTTAAAAGAGGAACCATTTCCCTACCTGGGAGAAGAGAAGGGTTTAAACCATCTATGAGCACAACTGTGAGCCAGGGCGGCCAGCAAGCAGGAGTGTCCCGTTCCCATCTGTCTAGACCCCCCTTACCATTATGTACTACCTGTGGGAAGATGCATTCTGGGGTGTGTAACCTGAAGCAGATAAACTGCTATAAGTGTGGGCGAGCTGGGCACTATGCTACCTCTTGCACCATGATCATCCCTAATAGCACCATTTGTTTCCAGTGCGGACAGCAAGGGCACATGAGGAAGGATTGCCCAAGGAACAAACCAGCGGCATCAGGGGCGAGCAAGGTTGCCTCCAATAGACCCCCAACTGCCAGGACTTTTAATATGTCAGTACAAGATGCCGTAAGGGACACGGATGTGATAGCAGGTACATTTTCTCTCAATTCAGTCAGTGCAAATGTCTTATTTGATTCGGGAGCAACTAAGTCTTTTATATCTAGAGATTTTGCGCATAAATTGAAACTTAAAACCCAGCAACTAAGGGATTCCTTACAAGTAGAGATAGCTAATCAGGAAGTCATTCTGGTTAATCAAATCCACCCCGATTGTAAATTAGAAATAGGAGGACGATCCTTCTATGTCGATTTGATTCCTTTTAAGCTAGGGGAATTTGATGTCATTTTGGGAATGGATTGGTTATCTCGCAATAACGCACAGATAGATTGTAAAGGGAAAAAGGTTAAGTTAAAAACCCCAGGGAAGAAAGAAATAGTGTTTAATGGGATGCGACAGACCCAGAAAATTCTGACCATGGCGCAAACCAAGAGATTGTTACGAAAAGGGAACGAGGCTTATTTAGCTTACGTTATAGACACTCAGAAGGAAGTGCCAATATTGCAGGACATTCCGGTAGTTAATGAGTTCGAGGACGTGTTCCCACAAGATCTTCCCGGACTACCACCTGATAGGGTAATTTAGTTTGCCATCGAGTTAGCCCCGGGGACGGCGCCGGTTTCGAAGGCCCCGTACCGATTAGCCCCAGTAGAAATGAAAGAGCTAGCTAAACAGTTATAGGAATTGTTGGATAAGGGTATGATAAGGCCAAGTGTGTCGCCTTGGGGTGCACCAGTGTTGTTCATTAAGAAAAAGGACGGGAGTATGAGGTTATGCATCGACTACAGAGAGTTGAACATGATAACCATAAAGAATAAGTATCCACTTGTTAGGAATAATTCATAAGTTGTGATGTTAAGAATAGAATTTTGCTAATACTTCTTGTATATCCTGATCTTATAAAGGATTTAGCACTTTGTATAGGATATATGTGTTAGATAGTAATCTGTAGAGTTTAGTCAGGAACAGTGCGTCAGAGACTACATGTCAGGAACAGTGAATCGAGGACTACATGTCAGGAACAGAGGAACAGATCCTGATACAGCAAGTCAGATCCTGATCAAATACTGATGGGATAATCAGATCTTGATGCAATGGGAAATCCTGATATCACGTGTTACTGATGATGTCAGTCGTGTTACTGATGATGTCATAATGGATGCTACAGAAACTGGCAAGTGCTATAAAACAGGATCGTTGTTTTGAAAAACAAGCAAGAAAATATCATGAAGGAAACGAATTCTCTATTGATGGAAACTATCAACTGGACGGCAGAACATTGTCATAGATAGATTATAATTCTGTTATTAGTTGATAGGTAGCAATATAAATACTCTCTCAATATCATTGTAAAAAGTGTGGATGAGCGTGTGAGTTCGTAAGAGTTGTATTCGAGAGTTCGAAACAAACAGAGAGAGAGTTTTGTATTGTCAGTAGCTACTAAAGGTATTGTACACCTTTGGTAGAGTTTGTATTTGATTATTTTAATACAAACAAAGTTTGATTCATTCGTTTATTCTTGTTCATATAATCAATCAAAAATCAGACACGATTATATAACTTGTATTCAACCCCCCTTCTACAAGTTATTCGAGTTAACAATTGGTATCAGGGCAGGTTGATTTCGAGTAATCATAAAGATCTGCAATCATGTCTGGTTACAAGGATGGTAGTAGTAAAATCCCTATGCTCAAGAGAAACGAATATACTCTATGGGAAGTGAAGATGTTGCATCACTTGGAAGCAACAGATCCTGATTATCTTGACAGAATCAGAGATGGGCCTTTTGTTCCAACAAGGCTTGTTCCTCAAGCAACTGTCGAAGGAAAAGTTGTTCCAGAACATACAGCAGAGAAGCCTAAATCTGAATGGACAGATAAGGAAGAGGAGAACGTTCTTAAGGATGCTAAAGTGAGAAACATACTATTCAACAGTCTTGATTCTGTTCTCACTAACTATGTTCTCTCTTGTAAAACTGCTAAGGAGATATGGGACAATCTAAAGGTTCACTGTGAAGGAACGAAACCTGTCAGGAAGAATATGAGGACACTTCTCATACAACAGTATGAGTACTTTGAATCCAAGTCTGGTGAGTCACTTACTGACACCTTTGATAGGTTTACTAAACTCATCAATGAGATGGCCATGCATGGTAAATATTATGACTTGGAGGATATGAATATGAAGCTCATGAAAGCTCTTCCTAATTTCTACAATGAGAAGATATCTGCAATTGAGGAAGCTAATGATCTTGATGAGATATCATTAGAAGCAGTTTATGGAAAATTGAGAGCTTATGAACTTGACAGGCAGCAGAAAAAGAGCAGGAGTGAAGGAAAGATGAAAACTGTTGCACTCACTGCTCAATCAGAATCAAAGAAGCTTCCAAAAGAAAAGTCTGAATCTACTGAAATAGACTTGAGGAAGAAGAAGAGCAAAGAAAGTTCTGAGTCAGAGACTATAGATATAGACTCTGAAGATAATGATTCTGAATCAGAGATACAAGAACTCTTTGCTATGTTTGCTAAAGCTTTCAAGAAAGGAAGATTCAACAGGAGAAGATTTAGCAAAGGCACTTTTCAGAAGAAAGAGGAGAAGAAGAATGAAAAAGGCAAAAGTACAATTATCAAGCTTGATAAATCCAAGATCAAGTGCTTTAATTGCAGTGAGCTTGGACACTTTGCTAGTGAGTGCAAGAAGCCTAGGAATTCAGGGAAGGGTAATGCACTCATGGTCACACAGAAGGATTGGGCAGACTCCAGTGATTTTGAAGATGAATTGGATTATGACAACATTGCATTGATGACAAGTGCTTCAGACAAGCCTGGATCTCCAAAGAAAACTTCTTCATCTTCTGTTAAGGTATCATTTCACTCTCTTGATTCATTTGATAGCTTAGATTCTGATGATATTAGATCTATTCATGTTGAGTTTAAGAATCTTATGACTAATTTCAAAATTCTTGCTAGTGAAAAAGATGAACTCAAGGCTAAGAATGATGAATTAGTTAGTAGAAATAATTTTCTTGAATCTGAGTTAATTCAAATGGAAGAATATAAGTTAAGTTCTGATAAAGCTAAGCATGACTATGGTGTTATTCTTGAGGCTTATGACTATGTCAGAAAAGAACTAGAGGAAGAGAGAGATGTGATTAAAACCTTTAACAATTCTGGTAAAAAGACTCAAGAAATCATTGAAAATCAAATTCTGGGTAAAGTTAATGGTTTAGGTTTTGATAAGGCTAGGCAAGAAGATACTGTAGCTATTGTCAATGATGACAGTAAAACTGAAGCTACCACATCTAAGTCTGAAGGTAAGAAGATAGTTTCTGAACCTAAACATGTTAAATTTGTTGATTCTAAAGGTACCCCAGTTGTGCACAAAAGAATTAACAATAGCAATTCAGATGAGAGAGTGTTAGAAAAACCTAAGAATGTCAACATAGGTTTTCTGTCTAAGTCTCAGTTGAAACAGAGACTAGAAAGTATTTCAGAGTCTAGCAAGATTAGAAGAAATAGGAATGGAAAAGAAGGCATTAACAAAGAGAATAATTACAAGAATGTACCTGATGCACCTAGGAAGAAATGCTATAAATGTGGAAATCATAATCATTTAGCCCTAGACTGCAATCAAAAACCTTCTTGGAAAACTGAGTCCAGATTCCCCAAGACGCAGAGAATTCAATACCAACCACAAGAACCCTGTTATCATTGTGGTAGTTTACTTCATTCCATTTATATGTGTAAGGAATATCATGAACTATATTATGACTATTATTCTCTGAAATCTGAAACTCCTAGTCACAAACAGTTTGTGAAATCTAAGTCTAAGGTTGACTCTGCAACAGGTAAATCAAAAGCAAAATCTTCAAAGCCTGTTGGTTCAAAAGTTAGTAAGAAAGGATCCAATCAAAGTTTGGTCCTAAAAAAATTTTAACTAGCTACTTTTTGTTTGCAGGGCATTGGAAAGGAGCATTCAATTATCTTGGACAGTGGATGCTCTGGACATATGACTGGAAAGAAGTCCCTACTTACAAAGTTTGAGAGGAAAGCTGGCCCAGTAATATCCTTTGGAGATGGCAACAAAGGAGAAACTCTGGGATATGGCTCAATTATTTTGGGGAATGTCATCATAGAAAATGTAGCACTGGTTGAAGGCTTGAAACACACACTTCTAAGCATAAGTCAACTGGGTGATAAGGGTTACCAATCAATCTTTGATAGTAAGGGATGTAAAATCTTAAATATGAAGAATGGAGACATTGTTCTGACTGGTCAGAGACATGATAACATATATGAAGCCAGCTTGAGTAATACATCTAAAGGAACTGTCAGATGTCTTTACAGCAAGGCATCCAATGATGAAAGATGGAATTGGCACAAGAAGCTCTCACATCTCAACTTCAAGAAGCTTAATCAACTTGGTAAGCATCATCTGGTGAGAGGCCTACCTCAGGCAAACTATGTGCAAGATGGACTTTGTGATGCTTGTCAGCTTGGAAAACAAAGAAGAACCACTTTCAAGAGCAAGACAGAAAATTCAATTACTGAACCATTTCACATGCTGCATCTTGATTTATTTGGTCCAGTAAACATTATGTCTATTAATAAGAAAAGATATGCTCTAGTTATAGTGGATGACTACACAAGGTTCACATGGGTATTCTTTCTACACAACAAGGATGAAGCTCCTCAGCAAATCATTGAACTTGTCAAGAATATTCAAAATAGCTCTGAGTACAAGGTCAAAGTGCTCAGAAGTGACAATGGTACAGAATTCAAGGATTCTACAATGGAGGGGTATTGTGCAGACAGTGGAATTACTCAACAGTTCCCTGCACCTGGAACACCTCAGCAAAATGGTGTAGTAGAAAGAAAGAACAGAACTCTCATAGAGGCAGCAAGAACCATGCTTGCAGATGCAAAGCTTCCAACCTATTTCTGGGCAGAAGCTATCAACACTGCATGTTTCACTAAAAACTGTACCTTGGTAAATGGTCATGTTAAGACTCCCTATGAGATGATCAAAGGAAAGAAACCAAGTGTGAAATACTTTCACATCTTTGGATGCAAATGCTATGTCTTGAAAGTTCATCCAGAACAACTTAGGAAATTTGAAGCCAAATCGGACGAAGCAATCTTTCTAGGATATTCAGCATCAAAATCCTTCGAAGTATACAATCTCAGAACTCATATTGTTATGGAATCAATTCACGTTGCATTTGATGATAAGAAGTTTAGAATTTTGCAAACTGATGAAAGCCATGACAATCTGGAATTTGAAAATCTTAATTATTCTGAGATTCCCTCCAGCGATGATGAAGGTTCTCCAAAGGAAATCTCTATTGCTTCTCAAAGGAATGCTACTGTTGAGGGGGAGCAATTCAATCAAGGAGAACATAGGACTGGTCAGGATCAGACTGGTCATTCAGAGTCTACTTCATCAGGAACTGATCCTTCAGAGTCTAATGAAGGAAGATCAGGAACTAGCAGCAGTATTGAATCCACTGATTCTACTGATCAAGGGGGAGCTTTTGAAGGCAGAGAAAGTTCTTCTACAAGAAATACCACTAACTTAGGGGGAGAGTCCAGCACGAGCAATCTACCACCTGTTAGAAAATGGATAAGGGATCATACTGAGGATTTGATTATTGGTGATCCAAATAGTGGTGTTCGAACTAGAAGATCAATTCAAAATGAATGCTTGTACAGTTTTTTTCTCTCAAAGAATGAACCTAAGAAGGTTGAAGAAGCCGTACAGGATCCTGATTGGGTAATAGCAATGCAGGAAGAATTGAATGAGTTTGAGAGGAACAAAGTTTGGAAACTGGTACCAAGACCTAAAGATAGATCTATTGTTGGTGCTAAATGGGTTTTCAGAAACAAGCTAGATGAATCTGGTATGATTGTAAGAAACAAAGCAAGATTGGTCGCCAAGGGTTATTCTCAAGAAGAAGGAATTGACTATGTTGAAACATTTGCACCTGTAGCAAGATTGGAAGCAATCAGAATGTTTCTTGCATTTGCAGCTCATTCAAAATTCAAGGTATACCAGATGGATGTAAAGAGTGCTTTTCTAAATGGCAAGCTTGATGAGGAAGTATATGTGGAACAACCACCTGGTTTTGTTGATCCAAAGTTTCCAAATCATGTCTACAAACTTGACAATGCACTCTATGGACTGAAGCAGGCACCAAGAGCATAGTATGAGACTTTGTCTAAATTTCTTCTTGAAAATGGCTTCACAAGAGGTACAATTGACAAAACTCTATTCTTTAGAAAGATAAAAGGTGATTTGCTTTTAGTTCAAGTTTATGTTGATGATATTATATTTGGTTCTACTAATGAAAAGTTATGTGCTAAGTTTAGCAAGCTTATGCAGTCTAAATATCAGATGAGCATGATGGGTGAACTAAATTACTTTTTAGGCTTGCAAGTCAAACAAACTGAGACTGGTATTTTCATTAATCAGTCAAAGTATATCAAAGATCTTTTAAAAAGGTTTGACTTTCAAAATTGTGCAATTGAAAAGACACCCATGGCAACAACCAATAAGCTAGACTCTGATCCTAAGGGAAAGAGTGTTGATAACACTAGTTATAGAGGCATGATAGGTTCACTGTTATATTTAACTGCAAGTAGACCAGATATAATGTTCTCTACCTGTTTATGTGCTAGATTCCAAAGTGATCCTAAGGAATCTCATTTAATTGTTTTGAAGAGAATTTTTAGACATCTTAAGGGAACTCCAAATCTTGGTTTGTGGTATCCAAGAGAATCTGATTTCTCCCTAATTTGCTATTCAAACTTTGATTATGCAGGGTGTAAAATAGACAGGAAAAGCACTACAGGTACATGTCAATTCTTGGGAAATAGATTGATTTCTTGGGCAAGCAAGAAGCAGCAATCAGTTTCAACTTCAACTACAGAAGCTGAATACATTGCAGCAGGCAGTTGTTGTGCTCAACTCCTTTGGATAAGAAATCAGTTAATGGATTATGGTATGACACTTAGTAATATTCCTATGTTTTGTGATAATATTAGTGCTATCAAAATTGCAGAAAATCCAGTTCAACACTCAATGACTAAGCACATTGACGTCAGGTATCATTTTATTAGAGAACATATTGAAAATGGTACTGTGGAACTTCATTTTGTTCCTACTGACAAACAGCTTGCAGATATTCTAACTAAACCACTTGATGAGGCTATATTCATTAGATTGGTTAGTGAGTTAGGAATGTTAAATTTTTAAATCCTTAACATCTGTACAAGTAGCAAGGTATTTTGTTTCAGCTTATAGACTTGATATTTTTGTCAGGATCTATACTTGATGGTTAAATGCTTAAGCTGTAACACTTTACTTTGATAAATTACAGTATGATAGACTTGTTAATAAACATCAGGATTGCTATCAGTATGCTGACGTCATCAGTATTGACATCAGGATTTTATCGTCAGTATCAGGATTGTGAAATTTGTGTGTCTTACTGTTTCAAATTCTGAAGTTCATGTTATTTGGTGTCTGAGTTTTGTTAAGTCTATGTTAACAAGTTTTATTACATACATACTGATAATTTATATCATTATTCATGACAATCAATAAACAACGATAGACAAGTAGATATTAAGAGAACTTGTATTTTCATTAATCAAAAGCATTACATACATGAAAATGAAATACAATTCTTCTTTTTGTCTAACTACTACTGATGATTCTGTTCTTGTCTAAAGTTGTTGCTACTTCAATTCTCAACGATCGACTTCAGGACAAGGAGCATCTCAAGATTGGATTCCTTGTCTGGGCGACTTGAATGAGAGCAGCTGACTCATCTTCATACTTATTGAAGAAGATGAATAGCATCTCCATCAAGATTAACCTCAGACTCTTCACCAAATTCTTCATCCTCAAGGTGTGAAGAGATTAGAGGAGGATTGTATTCAACTGGTAGATGTTTTAGAGGAGATTCGTGGAAATCATCTAGGTTAAGAGTAACCACATTTGACTTGATGAGAAAAGTCATCTCTTCTAAGAGATAGTTCACTTGCTCCAGATCATCAAGAGTAAAGAACTTCTCAGTGGTAATGAACCAAAAGCTAGGGTTCATCTGAAGTTTTGGGTTGAAAGCCATGATGGAAAGAGAAAAGAGTGAAAAGGTTTTGAAGAATGGCATAAGACGTCGGTTTCTTTTATAGAAAGACATGGAAAGCTGAACAGTCACTTGGGAGATATCAATGCATCCAGTCATAATTATGTGTGACTGTATTTCTTGTATTTTCAAGAAATATTGAATGAATTTAACCATTTGATTTTGTTATTTCTTTTACAGGTAAAAGAATATGCCACGTGGAAACTTCATTTAGTCTCTAGAATCAGGATGATATTGATCAGGAATACAAGTGTGTTCACATCAGGATTAGTAATTCTTTTTATTCAGAAATCACATTAAATCGTATGATTATCCTGATGAGAAGATAAAAGGAAGCTGATCAGTATTGATTTTTATCTCAATTTTACCTTGACTTATTTACTTGAAGTTATTTTTGGATTTTATTTTCCAAAAATCATGGGTAACTGCATTTTTCAGAGACTGACACCTGTCAACCTATGTGTCAACGTGGGATAATGGGTCTAAAGGATTTTTGAAATATAATTATTTTGACACTCTAATCGTGTAATTGCTTTTTCTAATTTCACTGTCTAAAGCAAAAACACTCTCGAGTTCTCAAAATCACTAATCAATTTCAAAGATTTCTTAAGTTCTTTTCAAATCAAAATGGCAACTCAAAGAAGACTACCCAAATCAGTAGCTTTCAAGTTTGGTGACTTTGATTTTATGATGAACAATCATGTTGCATCTATCACCAACAAGGAAGGGGTGTCAACTGATTTTCACCTGATAATGGACTTCATGGCGAAAGGACCATTAAGCTATGCCTTGACAGCATCTCCACAAATTAATCAAGTAGTTGTTTCACAAGCTTGGGAGAATGCTGAGGTAATTGATTCTACTCAGAGTCAATCAGGTAAGATTGTTCTACACTTAGGACAAGACTCATTTGATCTTACTGAATATGTTGTTAATTCAGTACTTCGCTTACCTGTTAGTACAAATTTTGAGAATGTACCATCTGATGATGATGTGAGAACTATGTTACCTAAATTAGGTTATGATGGACCTTTAGATAACATGAGCCAGTTAAATATATCTTTTCTTAGGAAAGAATGGTCATTCTTCTTTGATCAAATTGCTAAATGCTTTACTAGTAAATGTAGTTCTTTTCAACAAATTACAGCTGTTACATCACATATTGCATATGCTTTGCTTTATAACAGAGTAATTAATTTTGGTCACATTATCTTAAATCAGATGTGTATTAAACTTGGGTCAAGAGATCATGACAGGAATATGGTTTATTATCACAGATTCATGCAACTGTATATTAACCATTTTATTCCTGATGTTGAAGCTAGATTTGGTAGAGAGTATTGTGTTTCTTCTTATGTACACCAAAAGAGAATTTTCTCTGACATTACAAAGAAGGACAGTGAAAAGAATCTAGATGAAATACCTGCATTACACTATCCAAATTATGTTCAGGTACTTCTAAGAACTCATCTTCCTACTATCTATAATTCTTCTTTCTTTGGTGGTGAAATGACTCAGGAATCTCAATTGGAGGAGAACCCCCCTGTGTCTACCCAAGTAGCCAAAAACATTACAATCTCTGAAACAATTCTAGAACCAAATTTTGATCCACAGCCTATTGTTTCAAAGAAGCCTACCTCTGGTGTTTCTCAAAAGACATCAGTTGTAAGTAAGAGAAGATTTGTCATTTCAAGTAGTAGTTCTAGTGAAGATGATGATAATATATCTCTTGCTGAGAGAGCAGAATTGAAGGTTGCAATTCAACTTTCTAAGCTAGGACAAAGAGATGGAACACCTAGTCACAGCCAGGCCGCAATCTCTCAAAAGGCTGTAGTTCTTAAAAAGGGAAAACAGATACTGGATACTGTCTCTCAAAAGACTGTGTCTATTGAAAAAGGATCTCATCCCAAGATCACTTCTGTGTCTACACCTCTTGAGTCTTCTCAAGATAAATCTGTTGCTCACTATACTAGGAGAACAAGGAGAAAGATTCATTTGTCACCTACACACACAATGTCAAGTCCAACTAACATTATGCAGGTCTCTACAAATAATGCTATATCCATGTCAGTATCTGGCAAGAGAGATCTGGATCTTGATTCTTCATGGGAAACTACATTGACATACAGACTGGCTATGGAACTTATTTCTCTGAAAGTGAAGCTTTCCAGGCCTGTTCTAGATTTTTTGATTGAAAGAGTTCCTAAACTTTCATTTCCTGAAGAATATGGACTGTTACATCAAAGGCTTGATTTAATAAAGACATACTTCTATGTATCAGTTATAAAGGAGTTATACAAGAAATTTGGACTTCCTAAGCATGTTGCACTTCAATCACTTCATGCATATCTATTTGACAAGGATGTCATTGTTGAAGATGCTTCAGTTCAAGGTGAACAAGAGGAGGTAGTTAATAGAGGGAAGCAGTCAACAGAAGATACTATTGCACCAGTGGTGAATAGTAGAATAGATCATATCACAGCTACTGTAACACAAGAACCATCTAGTCAGAGGTTGGATGACTCAGGAACTGTGATTGATGATGCTGGAAGGTCTTCTGTGATGACTGAAATTGCAAGTGAGAAACCCTATGATATGGGAGGAATGACTTTGATTGAATTTTCTGAAGATCAAACTAATATAGTTCTGTCAGAGTCTATCCACCTTGAGGGTGTGTCTCAGCAACCAACACTTAAAGACGGTGGCATATTAGCTATGGTGTCTAATGAAGTATTACTGAAGACATCAGAGTCTAGTGTAAAACCTGAAAGTGGTATACTGGAGCTTGTAGTTTCTGGAAAGAAAGTAGATGTTTGTAAGGGTTCAGAGACTATAGCAGCTCACTCCTTGGAGAAAACCTCAAGCCCCATGCCATATGAGGAACCCTCTCTCCATGTGAGTTCAGGCATAAAAACTTCTTCTAACCCCTATTTTTCTGTAGGTCATGAGAGCAATTATCCAAATTTGAGTGATACACTTGAAAAGATGGATATAGATCCACACACAGAGAGGTTGGCTCCTGACCAGGCAAAAGGAGAGGTAGAAAGAGTGTTGACTTTAGATAGTCAAAGTGAGAATGAGGGTATGGATGATCAACTCCGTAGTGAGGGAGAGAAAATTAGGAAACCACCATCATTTGATTTCTGGGATCAGGTTTTTCCTGAATCTTCGTCTGAAAATCTTGGTATGGATGCTGGTACTTATTCTTTTATCAAGATGTATGAGAAGCATGACGTAGCACATCACAATGCAAAGCCAGAAGTTAAAGCTCAGAAACAGAAAGAAAGGCTTGCAGAGATCATTAACAGAAGAGGTGAAAGGCTAAGACAAACTTCTACTCAACTAGTACCAGAAGAAATTCCTAATGATCCTAGTATTCCTTTGTTTTTTACTTCAAATTTCAGCTAGAATTGAAACATCAACAATATCTGATCAATCTAAAGGAGGAGTCAGGCTTTGTAGATGTTAGTACACAAAATACTGGTGAATGACAGGATGATCATAATTCAGCTCCAGATCAGAAAGATGAATATGTTTGTACTTCTACTCAAGTATTATTACTTGAATATCATTCTCAACAGGCAACTTCTTCTACAAGACTTGAAGATATTGTTCTTTCTGTATCTGAATCTGAAGATACAACAAGCACTTCCAACATTGAAGTCAATTCTGAAATTCTTAAGGACATTCAGAAATCTCAAAGTGATATTCAATCGAGACTTCAAATTCTTGAAAATAACCAAGTCATTATCATGGACAATCAAGCAGTTCTGATGAATCTCATTTGTTCTGTTACTGAATCTCTTGGAATTCATGTTACTGTTGTCAAAAAGGGGGAGATAAAGACAATTCAGAAACAAAAACAACAACAGACTGAGGGAGATAAACAGACTGGGAACAGAAACAAGGATGACAGAGTTGGTAAATTTCATCATGGAAGTGGTAAAGGAAAAGAAGCATCAAATAGTTGAATTCTTTCTTCTAAGTACTAGATACATGTCTACATCTGAAGAAGGAGGTACTTAACTTCATGATCTTGAATTCATAAATTCTATTCTGGTTGTATTGTTATATGTTTTGACATCTACAACTTAGATTTATGCTTTAGATTCTAAAGCATAAATAGGGGGAGATTGTTAGGAATAATTCATAAGTTGTGATGTTAAGAATAGAATTTTGCTAATACTTCTTGTATATCCTGATCTTATAAAGGATTTAGCACTTTGTATAGGATATATGTGTTAGACAGTAATCTGTAGAGTTTAGTCAGGAACAGTGCGTCAGAGACTACATGTTAGGAATAGTGTATCGAGGACTACATGTCAGGAACAGAGGAACAGATCCTGATACAGCAAGTCAGATCCTGATCAAATACTGATGGGATAATCAGATCCTGATGCAATGGGAAATCCTGATATCAGTCGTGTTACTGATGATGTCAGTCGTGTTACTGATGATGTCATAATGGATGCTACAGAAACTGGCAAGTGCTATATAACAGGATCGTTGTTTTAAAAAACAAGCAAGAAGATATCATGAAGGAAACGAATTCTCTATCGATGGAAACTATCAACTGGACGGCAGAACATTGTCATAGATAGATTACAATTATGTTATTAGTTGATAGGTAGCAATATAAATACTCTCTCAATATCATTGTAAAAAGTGTGGATGAGCGTGTGAGTTCGTAAGAGTTGTATTCGAGAGTTCGAAACAAACAGAGAGAGTTTTGTATTGTCAGTAGCTGCTAAAGGTATTGTACACCTTTGGTAGAGTTTGTATTTGATTATTTTAATACAAACAAAGTTTGATTCATTCGTTTATTCTTGTTCATATAATCAATCAAAAATCAGACACGATTATATAACTTGTATTCAAACCCCCTTCTACAAGTTATTCGAGTTAACATCACTACCCAGGATAGATGATTTGTTTGACCAGCTAAGAGGCGCTGAATACTTCTCTAAGATTGACATGAGAACGGGATATCACCAACTGAAGATTAAACCTGAAGATATCCCGAAGACTGCATTCCGTACTAGATATGGACATTATGAGTTCTTGGTGATGTCGTTTGGATTGACCAATGCCCCAGCAGCTTTCATGGACTTAATGAATAGAGTGTTCAAAGAATATTTGGACAAATTCGTGATAGTCTTCATTGATGATATTCTCATCTACTCAAAGACAGAGGCAGAACTCGCTGAACATTTGAGGATAACTTTAGAAATACTCAGGAAGGAGCAATTATATGCCAAATTCTTAAAGTGTGAGTTCTGGAAAAACGAAGTGCAATTCCTAGGGCACGTGATCAATAAAGAAGGAGTGTTGGCTGACCCCTCCAAGATAGAAGCAGTTTCAAATTGGGAACGGCCAACTACACCAACCGAGGTAAGGAGTTTCATCGGACTAGCCGGATATTACAGAAAATTTGTCCAAGATTTTGCGAAGATCGTAGCTCCATTAACTCGACTTACCCGTAAAACTGAGAAATTTGAATGGACTAAAAAATGCGAGAAGAGTTTCCAGGAACTAAAGAAGAGGTTGGTGACGGCCATAGTGTTGGCGTTACCTGATGGAAAAGGAGATTTCGTGATTTACAGTGATGATTCGTATAAAGGATTGGGATGCATGCTTATGCAGCACGGTAAGGTAATAGCATATGCGTCTAGGCAATTGAAGGATTATGAGGTCAGATATCCCATGCATGATCTAGAACTAGCAGCCATAGTCTTCGCTTTAAAGATTTGGAGACACTACTTGTATGGGGAAAAGTGCGAGATTTACACTGACCATAAGAGCCTCAAGTACATTTTCACTCAGAAAAGGCTTAACATGCGCCAGAGGAGATGGCTGGAGTTAATCAAAGACTACGATTGTGAGATTCGTTATCACCCGGGTAAAGCCAATGTGGTGGCTGATGCCCTTAGTAGGAAAGAGAAGCTCAAGATGATAATTCAGAGGAAGAGTTAGTGAAAGATTTTGAGAAGTTGGAAATTGAGATTATGTTACCCGAAGGGGGCCAAGAAAAGTTGATGGAAATTAGAATCCAACCTCCATTGTTAGAAAAGATTAGACCATGTCAGGAGCGGATAATGGAGGAAGAAGAGAACTCCACGGAAGAGATAATGACCGGGGAAGAAATTAAGTGTGAAAGAGACAGGGAAGGGATCATGAGGTACACGTATAGGATATGGATCCCAAATGTTCAGGAACTCAAGGATGAGATTTTATACGAGGCGCACAACTCAAGATACTCGATGCATCCCGGTAGCACCAAGATGTATATGGATTTGAAGGAGTATTACTGGTGGCCCAATATGAAAAAGGACGTAGCAGATTGGGTAAGCAGATGCTTGACCTGCCAGCGAGTGAAAGCAGAGCACCAGAGGCCCAGCGGACTTCTACACCCCTTAGAGATTCCAGAATGGAAATTGGAACACATAGCCATGGATTTCGTAGTAGGTTTACCAAGGACCAAGGCTAATCATGACGCCATATGGGTAATTGTAGATCGACTGACAAAGTCAGCTCACTTTCTCCCAATCAATGAAAGGTACACGGTCGACAGACTAGTGGATATCTACTTAAAAGAGATAGTGGCGCGACATGGAGTCCCAGTCGCAATAGTATCCGATCGAGATCCTAGATTTAACTCCAGGTTTTAGAGTAGTTTTCAAGAATGTGTAGGGACCCGGCTGAACATGAGCACAGCCTACCACCCCCAGACAGATGGGCAAAGTGAAAGGACCATCCAAACGCTAGAGGATATGTTGAGAGTCTGTACTATAGACTTTAAAGGGAGTTGGGATGATCACTTGCCATTGATTTAGTTTTCCTACAATAACAGTTCTCATTCAAGTTGGGATGAAGTCGGGGAGCGAAAGATGCTCGGGCCCGAAGTGGTCCAACGAACTAAAGATGCAGTAGATCTAATCAGAGGATGGCTGGTAGCAGCCCAGGATCGACAAAAGAAATATGCCGACTTAGCTCGGAAAGGCAAAGAATACGAAGTGGGAGACCTAGTGTTCCTAAAGGTGTCACCTTGGAAAGGTTTAATGAGATTTGGAACGAAAGGAAAGCTGAGTCCCGGATATATTGGACCATTTGAGATCTTAAGACGGATTGGGGAACTAGCTTATGAACTGGCATTGCCCCCGAATCTACAGCAGGTGCATAATGTGTTCCATGTTTCGATGCTGAGGAAGTATAATCCGGATGCCAAACACATTGTAGAGTATGAGCAAGTGGACATGCAACCACACTTGACCTATGTAGAGCAACCTGTAGAAATCATAGACCGGAAAGAGCAAGTGCTCCGAAACAAGGTCATTCCGCTAGTCAGAGTTTTGTGGCAGAACCACAATGTAGAAGAATCAACCTGGGAGCTTGAAAGCACAATGCAAGAGAAGTACCCCCATTTGTTTTCAAACTAATTCCGGGACGGAATCCTTTTAAGGAGGGGAGACTGTAAGAACCCAGATTTTGGGTAGAATTAAAACTTTTTATTATATAATGATGTAAGAATGAATAGTGGTTACGGCTACGATGTAATAGTTGATCCTCTGAATGAATGAATGGAACTCGATTTAAATGTTTATATGTCTTGAAGAATGCTAATGGTTGACAACTTAGGTAAGAATAATCTATCTCCTAGGGGAATAAGATATGGCAATTCCAAGCAGGAGAATATTCTCATGTCATCCAGATCGATAACGATTAGTCCAGTGGTTCCGTGAAAGGGTTAAGGAACGCCCGAGAAAGAACAAGGACATTGTCATAAATATAGGGAATAGAGGAAGAATAAAGAATGAATAGTGTTTTTGGTGGAAGTAAGAATATTATCAGACGACACTATATAGAAGTATTCGGAACGGATTTCCGAGTTCGTATTAGTGATCCAGGGGGAAAATAAGTGTATGTAAAAGCTGTCGGATTCTGAAAAACCGCACTTTTATTTTCTCCGAGAGTTCCCTGGACACTGATAGACTTAAGGATTGAACGAAGGGATTTAAGGAATTTAAATTCGAAAGTTAGTAATAAAGATGAAGAATGATAGTATTAATATTAAGAAGGTTTTCGGTAAAACCCTAACTAGAAACGAATGAGTTATTTCCTCGAACGATCAATGAATTGAGCAATAAACGGACACAGAATCAAGCAGAGGAAGCAAGATACATGCATGTGCAAGTGATAAATATCTAGTAACTAGCAAGGAACTAGATCAATTAGAATACAACCAAGTACTTAGCACACAAACCACTTGGTTAGCCTTAAACCACCAAAATATAAACACTTGTCTTGACAAAATACATCATTGCATGCATCATCACTTTATTAAAGCCACTTTAACCAAGATATTATCCAAGGCCTTCACTTTATGCAATTATTTTCCAAGAGACAAGCAAAATAGCACAAACACTCTCTTGAATACTACCATTCGGCTTTTCGTAATTCTAAGGGGGGAAATCCCACTTCCAACCATCATTTGATCTTGTAATTTTTAAGGTGAGTCCTATAATTAAAGAAACTAATCTCCTAGAAATTTCAAGCCCAAATTCCTTTGTTTCCATTTTCAAATAAATCACCAAAGAGGAGGGTGAATAGTGTTCTTATGAACTAACTTTGAATTTTCTTGTTTTTCATGGTTGATCTAGCAAGCTTAAGCACTCCTAAGGATCATACAAAGCTTAGTGAGGCTAGTAAACACTCTCAAGAAGGTATAACAACTTGAAACCCTAGATCTACTTTGAGTTTTATGCATGTTCCTGAGTGATATAAGTTAGTTATGTTGTTAGTAGGTTATAAGCATGATTATAAGCATGATTATGATTAGGTTTTGGATAAATGTTAAAAATAGTTAGATGAATGGAAAGGCATTGCTTGGCCTCAGTTCATGGTTATAAATCATGTATATGTTGTTTGGAGTGGATACAATGATTATGGGAAGGATTGGAATTGGTAAATATTCGATTTATAGCCGTCGTAATGCCGAAATTTCGTTAACCTTAAGAAAAACGAATTTGATAGTAGATGTAACTCACTGCCTAGCTTCTTAATCTGCCATGTTAAGATAGATTATGTTATGAGCTTCGTTTTGATATAAAGAACGTGTGAAATGGACTTACGGTTTAGGAGTTATGGCCGGTATACTAAAAGTAGTTCGAAACCGTAAACGAGAATTCGTAACTGGAATTGAACCCTCGTAAAATACGTAAGTCAGTGGCGAATCTTGGTAATTAAATACTAGAGGTAAACGCGAACGAACCCCTTAAAAGTATAACTTTTGTTATAACTTAGAAAACGAGCGATAAAACTCGAGGTATAATCTTGGTTCGTAATCGATCGACTTTAGAATTTATACGACTTAAGTATACAATAAGTGTGAGTATGATGACATGTCTTAATGACGAACAAATGTCGGATAGTATCTGTAATAAAAAGAGTTACACTAAAAGGGGTATAACGAGATAATTCGAAAACATGTTTTGACTTAAGTTGATACTTAACCTTTTAAAAAGTGTTAAGTGATTAATCTCGAATATTCTGACTATTTATAGATCGCCGAGCTGACCCGGGACACACTACCCCTACCCCTACTCGATTACCAGGCAAGTTCTAAATCTTTTTAAAGGCTGTTGTTGGGAATATATATATATATATATATATATATATATAAAATTCGATTTTGTGTTTCATATGCCATAGCATGCATGCCTACTTTCAAGATATATTGTGATACCTGTTCCTTGAATTTTGGTTGGCTTATAAGCTAGATGTTGAATAATCAATTATAAGCCGGTTGTTGATAAGTCCCTTAGAGGAAAATATTTAAGTAAATAATTTTCATTATTTGGTGGACGAATATCACTTTGAATATTCGTCCGAGATTATTTAATTAATGATCATTACTTCAAATAATTATTTGAACGTTATCTATTCGACGAATATTATTTTTCAGTATTCGTTCAAAGTCGATTCATTTATCGAATATTATTTCGAATATTCCTTTAAAGCTTGGATTTCTAAATGAATAATATCTTGCTATTCATTTAGAATATTATTCATTAAATGAATATTACTTTGCGAATATCCATTTAAGTTCCTATTTACTTAATGAATATTATTTTAAATATTCATCTAATGTTCTATTATTTATCGAATATTATTTCAATATTCCTTTCAAGTCTTATTACTTGAATAAATATTGCTTTGGATATTAATTTAAATATTTAACTATTCAATAAATATTTTCTCCATATTTATTCGAGGAGTATTCCAAGAAATACTTTGATTTAAATATTCGTTCGTAATTATAAGCCTTCTGTAATTATTTCGGATGCAATAAATATTCTCTGAATATTTATCTAATACTCTGAAATGACTTCATATATTATCGTTGACCTTCGATTATTATAAAATTCCTGTGGAGTCGGATTATTATTAATATTATATCAAGAAAGGTTCTCAAAATGTCATTCTTCTTTCGAATCAATCTTCCAAATAATAAGAGAACCTTACTTGAAAAATGTTATTTATCTGGTTGACTTCCCGGTCATAAATCTTTCAAAAAGTATTCTTTTCACTCGCAACTAGAATTGCTATCTATTGCATCTGTGTACCCTCTCATCATTCAAGGGGTAAGATTATTGGAACAAGATGGTATCCTCTAACAAGCAGCAGCTTGGGAGATAAAATGTTGAATTTTCCTTTCCAATTAGATACGACTACTTTGTGGAGTCTTATCAACAAGTATTATACTTGGGGAAAGGGGGTACGGTATGCTGCAACAAATGTTTGCCAAAGACCGCCAGCCAACTTTAAATATACATCAAGTACATCAACAGACTTTCATTTCATCTTTTTATAGGCCCAACTTACCAAATTCCCACCACTAACATCTTTAAACTCGGACTCTGTTGCTTTTTACCAATAAGCCAGTGATCAATTCAAAAAGAATTACACCATAACTGTAAATATGCAACTTTGTACCCTTATACTTAAATTAGTGTTAGTAAGATAGACCTAAAACGTGGGTGGTGAACAAGATATACATGCCATGACATTCCCCCTATATGCATGAACAATTATTCTACATGTTGAAAATTTTGCACTCATATATAAACATTAGCTAATCAAGTTTTCAATGACATACAAAATATTGATAAATATAAACAGATTAACATGTTCGAGGCACTAACATCATTTATCAAAGTTAAAATTTAGGTATATAAGCTGGTAAACCACATATAGTCTATCACTATGGAGCCCATAGTATATTTTAGCTGCCTATTTGGCCAATGACTGCAGCGCAATATTATTGGTGGTTATTCTCTTCTGATAACACTGTCACATTATTATTCATAGAATGAACTAGATTGATCACATTAATTGATTACTTACCTTCATTTTCAAATTCTATCTTGATTGAGAATTAGCACTGAATAGCTAATACACAAAGTATTATTCCAGGAATGAGAGTATCTGTTATATAAATGTAAAGATTGAAGATTCTTCCATAATAGAATGAAACAAGTAATTTAAGAAAAAACAATTAATGTAAAAATAAGCCATGGTTAAAGTCTAACGATATAAAAGTGTAAAAATCTCTACCTTTCCATCATAAATATGCCCAGTTATAGCGAATACTGGAGTCTAATCTTCATTAAAAAAAATTCTTTTTTATCATGTCCACTCTAAAAGGAACATCATCAATCCTTTTGACATTATACTATTTGCACACCATTTTCAATACGTTTTCATGAAGAATTTGCACTACATCGGGTTGATTTCCCATTGAGTATAGAAACCAAAGAATTTTACCTTCACGGACAGCCAGGTTAAAGGCCAAATCCTTAGTCAGCTTACCATCTTCATCTACCTCCATAATTTCAGCTTAAACTGGTTCGACATCTCTAACTAAGATTTGAAAGACTAAATTGGGATAAAAGTCCAAATGTGGCATGCCATAAAAGAGTAATGTGGGTAATAGTTAAGAATTATAACACGTCCATTTCAAGCAATAACAAATATACATATAAACAAAAAACATATATGATATGAAACAAATAATCATTAATTTTGAACCTTAAAAACGTAAGCTGATAAATTGATTTGATGTATTTATCAATCTTGTTCTAACACTCGATGCATCAAACAATTTATTTAAAGATAAAGTTCAATCTACAACAAAGACGAACAACAAGATGAGTGAAATTACATAATTTCAAAATTTTATGAGAACCATTATATATTCTTGCACACTTTAACACCTAAATGTTAACCAAACACCTTCTTTAATAACAGGTAAATGAAGGAAGCAATTACAAACTCTATAACAACTTAAGTCAAACACTTAGTGCACAAACATCTCAATAACACACAATTGCTTATTTGGTGTTTTTGTTATGAAATTAAAATCTCAAATCTCTTGAATTCATGATTGTCTCCGTATGGCCATATCCAACTGAAATATGGTAAATAAAAGTATAAACAGGTAATTAACAATCTGAAAATTTGTAAAATGACAACACAAACTTGTAACTAACAGTATGAAAATATAAAAAATAGAAGTACAAATTTGCGAGTAAGAATTAAGCAAAATTTGATGAAATATATATGAGAGAATTAAAATGAAAGAAAATGTATAAATATATACACTTAAAAGAGAGAATTAAACCAATGTCTCTAAGAGCATGTTTGGGGAATCCCTCCACGAGTATCTTTTCTACTTCTATCTATTATTCTACCTTGTCTATTGACTTGGTCAGTTAGTTCGTTTTTTCATTTGGTCTCTCTATTTGATTTCGTCTCATTGTTACAGTATTTTCAGTTTCTTTCTTTGAGTTAGTATAATGGCATCTACGAGTAGCATTATAGAAGCAATGAATAGTGTTACATTGGAGAATGAAGAAGGAGGAGTGTTAACATTGAATGAGGCAGATAAAACCAATGAGAATGATTCTTTCTTTGGTTTTAATCCAAGACAATGTTTGGTAGGCAAGTTCATCACAAATGGTGTTGTTGATTTCTCAGCTATGCAACAGATCCTAGCAGCATTATCGAGGCCTGGGAAAGGGGTGTATATCAAAGAACTGGATGTAAACTTATTTTTGTTTTAATTCTACCACGAATTGGACATATGTAGGGTGATAGATGGAAGCCCCTAGTCATTTAATAGAAAAGTAATTATTATCAAAAGATGGAGGGCAACAACCCAAAATGTATGAAATTGGATTCTTTAGATTTGTGGGTGCCAATACATGAACTACCAGTAGGGTTTATGTCAAAGAGAATCATCAAGGAGGTGGGAAGTTAATGGAATGCACGTCGAGTCATGCTCTAAGAACTTTGTGGGAGGAAGGAAGGAGTATATGAGAGTACGGGTCAGGATCGACCTGGCGAAACCTTTGAAGAGAAAAATGAAAATAATAAAAAGTGGAGATGAATGGCAGTGGATTGTGTTCAAGTAAATGTGCCTACTTTTTGTTTCATCTGTGGTTTTTTAGGACATTCAGAAAAGTTTTGTGGCCAATTATTTGACACCCCAGAAAACGAGATAGTATAACCATACTAAGCATGGATGTTTGCACAAAATCATGCAAGCATACGTGGTCACAAGTAATATAGATATAAGTCAAGTTCGTTCCCACAGAGATCTGGTTTAGGTTTTAATTCAGTTATTGTACTTATGCAACAATGTATGGTTTTTACTCACTGCTAATACAATTAACAAATTGGGGTTTTGATTAACTAAAATTATCTAAGAAGCAAATTAACACAACTAAGAATTACTTAACTACTGAGAATCAAAATCTAATTACTTATATGAGAATAAACATGGGATCCTAACTTCATTAAATACTTCGTTAGATCTGACGCCTTTAATAACTATATGCAATGTTTATGATATCTGATCGGATAACATGAAACAAGTACACGATACCTGTTAGCATACGTATACCAAACTACCCATACATCCCAAAAGAGATAGATGATGAATAGACACCAATTATGCTTAGACCCTATATATCTATAGAATTTGAAAACATAACGGTTGAAAAGCAAGTTATCCATATTGATCACATAGGGCAACATAATATATTTTTATTTATGCTACAAATCATGATGTCAAAACATACATAATCCTATGCTAGCATGGCAAGTTCTAAATCTCAAGATCCACTTTCACTTCACAAGAGATTAACAGATTAGATGTTAGCTACGCATCTAACAATTAAGCATAACCATATGAGGATATCAGATATACATCACACACAGATCTTTAAAACATCAAGATACTAAAGCTCCATAAATAAATCCGTTAGAATCCCATGACAACGATTAGTTCATAATCGAACCGCTCGTCATCATGGGATCTGATGAAACCATGATAATAAACAAACTTTGAATAAAAATAATAATGCGAGAGTAATAAGTTTAGAAGACAAATCCCAAAAACATCCAAAAGTTCGCATAATAGAAGAAAACGAAAAGTAGATCTAGATCTCTGTTGCTTGTCACGAGCGTAGGAATCCTTCTCCAACTCTGAATCTCCGTCTCTCGGCTCTCTCTCTCTCTCTCTCTCTATGTTATGTGAAGTGTTGGTACCAATTACAATGATAGAATATGATTATATAGGCACTAGAAATCTTTCCCAGCAAGAAAAGTCCTAAAATAGCAATTAAATTCGAAGTAGAATAGAAATCAGCAATTTTCCAGGAAGTTCTGGCGCACTCTGCCCTGCTAGGGTGCACTCTGCCCTGGTAGGGCGTACTCTGCGCTACTAGGCAAATTCTAGTGCAATCTGCGCTCCCTATAGCGCAATCTGCATTGCTGCATTCTGCCGAATTGCTGAAATTGCTCTAATTTCTTCGTTTTGCCTCCGTTTACTTCCAATCCTTTTCCATTAACTTCCGTCTTCTTTCCTTTGACTCATGAACCTTCACGGTAGCCTAGGGAAAGACTTCTACCTTCATTCCAAAGCTCAAATTCAACTCCATCATCGACGAAAAACACCAACCCTAATCAACATTTCACAAACCTGCACAACTAGACAAAAACACATTAAAAACACAACATACTTGAGTCCAAGACATCAATTTAAGCCGAAACGAAGCGCTCCAAGTGGATATTAAATCCACTTATCACACCCCCAAACTTAAAACGATGCTTGTCCTCAAGCATAAACAAATATAACTATATACAACTAGCTAGTTCCACTTCCGTAGGTGATCACGATTGCATTTGGCATTTGCAACAAGCCCTTTAAACCCCTAGGCAGCCCTAATGGACGAGTGAGGTCTTGTGAGGGCCTATAGCGAATGTACCCACAAAATTCATCTACTAAACAAACTCGACTCCCTACAAATGCATGAATGCAACTAAATTAAAATGAAAAGATCCCCTCAGACTAACCGAAACCAACTAGCAAGCAAATATCTCAAAGAATGCAACCAAATCCAACTAGAGCTCGACTAAGTCCCCGTATACTAACCATACATGACAGAAACGTGCGTGTATGCGATGCTCATCAGATATACTCCTAACACTAGATCGAAATCATACCCATTTTTGTCAAGACAATCACAGGTTTATACATAAAATAGACGGTAAACACTTCATAACCTAGGAACACCTCCATCATCATTTGAGTTAGACAGGAACTCATGCTTTATTACTAACAACTACTACACATAATGCTATATACAATAACACATGCTTATTTAACCGTGCAATGGATGAGACCCCAAAAGGCTTATACAATAATACCCATGTAGCGAGCGTTAGGTTAGTGGATCCCAGACCGGAAAAGTCTTAGGTCACTAGGCACAAAGTCCCCTAGAACTTAATGGCTCGAGTATTAAAGAGCTCACCCTGGTTAATTCTGCATTTTTTTTAACAATCTGGAATGAGAATTCTCATTTCCAACCCTAGACTACTCATAAAATAAGAGCCGACTACTAGCCATTTGATGCCTAGCCATTATTAACAACTAGCATGAAATCCCTGGTTTCCCCCATACTTAGACTTTAGTGCTCTTACGCCATCAAGGGAATAACGAAAATTCTAAATATAAATAAGTGATTAAATCTCAAAAACAATCAAACAAGCATGACCTCAACCAATCCCAAAAGCAAACGATGAGACTGTAAAATTTTTGTTTCTGTAACATGCAATTCAATTCCTAGGAACTATAAATCAACCCTCTATTCATCATTACCACACTCAAATAGACATCGACCTACCAATCAAAATTAGCTCATCCTAAGGGATCATGAAATATGAATGCTATGCAACTGCAACTATATGGAACTCACATGGTATACGGAAACAAAATAACAGAATGTACTATATGTAACAAACATGCAAAAATACGAACAAATATTAATGAATTACACTAAACATGCAAAACATGAACTCTTACATGAACAATGACTCAACTAACACTACTTATCCCCCAAACCATCCCCAAAATTAAGAGATTCAATGTCCCCATTGAAGGCAATAAAAAGGATAGTAGAGAACATACCTAAATAAAAATGCCGAAAAGCGTGGGTTGCCTCCCATGAAGCGCTGTCGTTGACGTCATTTAGCCGGATGTTGCCACCTCACTTCATGGCGGTTTCAAGAGAATAACCGAACCGTCCTCAATGGAAAGACCATTCATACGAACGTTGACATCTCGATTGCTTACTCCCAACACAACTTTTCTTTCACTCTTCACCTTGATTTTTCCACCCGTCGACTTCTTCGCCATCTTTTTCTTCCTCACACCTCTAAGGTGTTTATCCCTCTCAGCCGACTGAACAGAACACTCTTCTACCTCATCATCAACTACCCACCTTCTTAACACATTATCATGACCCTCTTCAAAAATCACTAACTCATCATTCAAAAGGACATACCTCAAATGCGCTGGAAGTTTTCTGAGCTTTACATTCGAGAGATCTTGTATGGAAGGTTTATTAGCATCACTTTCCTCGAGCATCTTAACTGACTCAGAATTCTCCGAAAAATTTGGAACACTAGGCAGTGCATCCAATTTCAAATCACCTTTTTCTTCTTGGAAAAACAATGCAAGGGATTTCATAGAAAAGCACACTTCTGGATCATCTGAAAACTTCGTAGGAGCAAACACATTAAAGGTGGCCTTATCATCTTGCACTCGTATAGTTAGCTCCCCTTTCTGCACATCAATCAAAGTTCGGCCGGTAGCTAGAAAAGGCCTTCCCAAGATGATGGGAATCTTCTTATCTTCCTCAAAATCTAGAATGACAAAATCAGCAGGAAAGATAAACTCATCCACCTTTATCAAGACATCCTCCACTATACCTCTAGGATATGTGATCGACCGATCAGCCAGCTGTAACGAGATATTTGTAGGTTTCGTATAAGGTAGACCAAGCTGCATGAAGACAGACAACGACATGAGATTGATACTAGCTCCCAAGTCACACAAACACTTGTCGAAAGATAAATTACCAATAGTGCACGGAATGGTGAAACTTCCCGGATCTTTAATTTTAGGAGGCAACTTTTGCTGCAGAACAGCACTACACTCTTTCATCAAAGCAACGGTCTCTAATTTATCGAGCTTCAACTTCCTTGATAAAATCCCCTTCATGAACTTTTCATAGCTCGGCATCTTTTCTAAAGCTTCCGCAAAAGGAATATTAATGGACAATTTCTTGAAGACGTCCAAAAAATTCTGAAATTGCTTTACTTGACTTCTCTGCAAGCGTCGAGGATATGGAGGGGGAGGATAGATCTGATTTCTCGTTATAGACTGCTCTGGATAAGCTTTTTCACCAGGTTTCTTGCTATTTTCCCTTTCACCATCCAACTGGACAGCCACCAAGTCAGATTTTTCAATTTCGGGCACTGCAGATTTTTTAAATTGCTGATTGAACTTCTTCATCTTCCTTAGCTGCTAAATTCGGATCTTTGTAACCTTTCCCGATCTCAAAGTTACTACTTTCACCTGCTCATGGACTTCCCTCTTGCCTGGATTAGCCTCCGTATCACTAGGGAAAGTTCCCTGTGGCCTATTCAACAAGGCACTTGCAATTTGCCCTATCTGATTCTCCAACGTCTTGAGAGATACCGCCTAGCTTTTAACCATCAATCTCAATTCATCCAAATCAGATTTGTCATTCGAAGATTGACCAGCATTCCCATGAGACTGTTGTTGCTGAAATCTCGGAGGTTGGAATTGTTGCCTTGGAGCATACTGATGCCGATAGCCTTGATTGAACGGCTTAACTCCGTACTGCTGACCATGAAACTACTGATAAGGCTGTGGTTGTTGAGCACCTTGATTGTTGCTCCAGCTGAAATTAGGATGATAGGTGGCTGGAGCTGGTTGCGAAGGCCGCTGGAAGTTGTTCACAAACTGTGCCGATTCAGAAGATATGGCACATTGACTCGTCTCATGTACGCCCTCACATAACTCACAAACACTTGCAACCTATCGTACTCCATAGTTGGTAAGAGAATCCACCTTCATAGTCAGAGCCTTCAACTGAGCTGCTATAGCTGTAGCTGCATCAACTTCCAGAATTCCTGCTACTTTGCCTTGTGCTAATCTCTTAGTTGGATTCTGATATTCATTGGCATCCATCGTCTCAATTACATCATAAGCTTCCTCGTAGCTCTTAGCCCATAGAGCTTCACCTGATGCTGCATCAAGCAAGGGTCTAGATTGTGCTCCCAACCCATTATAAAAACAATTAATCACCATCCAATCAGGCATTCCATGATGAGGACACTTTCGAAGCATCTCCTTGTAGCGCTCCCAAGCTTCACACAAAGATTCACCAGATTGCTGTGCAAATTGAGTAAGAACGTTCCTTATTGCTGTAGTTTTAGCCATGGGGAAGAATTTAGTAAGAAACTTCTGAGCAAGATCCTCCCAAGTAGTAATGGAACCAGCTGGTAGAGAGTGTAACCAGCCATTAGATTTATCCCTCAAAGAGAATGGGAAAAGTCTCAATTTAACAGCATCTTCCGACACACCTTTGAACTTGAAGGTGTCGCAGATCTCAACGAAGTCCCGGATGTGCATATTAGGATCTTCCGTTGAAGCACCCCCAAACTGAACTGAATTCTGCACCATCTGAATTGTGCTAGGCTTGATTTCAAAGGTATTAATTACAATTGCTGGCCTGACAATACTAGATTGGATGTCATTGATTTTTGGCTGAGAATAGTCCTTCAAAGCCTTAGCTACTGCTGCTGCTCCTCCTGCTGGTTCTCCCATCTTTTTAACTGCTTCAAGTTCTTCTTCCAGTTTACGAGTTTGAGAACGTGTTCACATACACTATCAAGTACCTGAAACACCAAGAAACAAACAAACTAAGTAAGAAAATCCGAGTCAGTGAACTCTAACGACCACTGATGACAAGCACATAAACTAAAAATAAAACACCGATGATCCCCGGCAGCGGCGCTAAAAACTTGTTTGCACAAAATCATGCAAGCGTACGTGGTCAAAAGTAATATAGATTTAAGTCAAGTTCGTTCCCACAGAGATCTGGTTTAGGTTTTAATTCAGTTATTGTACCTATGCAACAATGTATGGTTTTTACTCACTGCTAAGACAATTAACAAATTTGGGTTTTGATTAACTAAAATTATATAAGATGCAAATTAACACAACTAAGAATTACTTAACTACTGAGAATCAAAATCTAATTACTTATATGAGAATAAACATGGGATCCTAACTTCATTAAATACTTCGCTTAGATCTAACGCCTTTAATCACTATATGCAATGGTTATGATATCTGATCGGATAACACGAAACAAGGACACGCTACCTGTCAGCATGCGTATACCAAACTACCCATATATCCACAAAAGAGATAGAAGATGAATAGACACCAATTATGCTTAGACCCTATATGTCTATAGAATTTAAAAATATAACGGTTGTAAAGCAAGTTATCCATATTGATCACATAGGGCAACATAATATATTTCTATTTATGCTACAAATGATGATGTCAAAACATACATAATCCTATGCTAGCATGGCAAGTTCTAAATCTCAAGATCCACTTTCACTTCACAAGAGATTAACAGATTAGATGTTAGCTACGCATCTAACAATTAAGCATAACCATACGAGGATATCAGATATACATCACACACAGATCTTTAAAGCATCAAGATACTAAAGCTCCATAAATAAATCCGTTAGAATCCCATGACAATGATTAGTTCATAATCGAACCGCTCGTCATCATGGGATCTGATGAAACCATGATAATAAACAAAGTTTGAATAAAAATAATAATGCGAGGGTAATAAGTTAAGAAAACAAATCCCAAAAACATCCAAGAGTTCGCCTAATAGAAGAAAACTAAAAGTAGATCTAGATCTTTGTTGCTTGTCACGAGCGTAGGAATCCTTCTATAAATCTGAATCTCCGTCTCTCGGCTCTCTCTCTCTCTCTCTCTCTCTATGTTATGTGAAGTGTTGGTACCAATTACAATGATAGAATATGTTTATATAGGCACTAGAAATCTTTCCCAGCAAGAAAAGTCCTAAAATAGCAATTAAATTCGAAGTATAATAGAAATCGGCAATTTTCCAGGAAGTTCTGGCGCATTCTGCCCTGCTAGGGCGCACTCTGCGCTACTAGGCAGATTCTGGCCCAATCTGCGCTGCTACATTCTGCCAAATTGCTGAAATTGCTATAATTTCTTCGTTTTGCCTCCGTTTACTTCCAATCATTTTGCATTAACTTCCGTCTTTCCTTTGACTCATGAACCTTCACGGTAGCCTAGGGAAAGACTTCTACCTTCATTCCAAAGATAAAATTCAACTCCATCATTGATGAAGATAGTGACCGAAAGGAGTTAATGAAAATGGAAGAAAGTCAATGCAGGAGGTTGGGGGCAAGAGTGATATTAGGAGAGAATTTTGGCAAAAAATTATGAAAACAATGTCAAAGGATATGGTATTGGTGTAACAAGTTTTCAAAATGTAGCTAATGACGCGATTGCTGGGATCTCTAAACAAATAGATTTCTGTGATTTGCTAAATCAAGTAACAGCTAGCACAAAAGGTATATCAGTTATAGAGAATAAAAATCGTAGTACCGAAAGTAATGGGCTGGGCAAAGATATCGATATGGGCTTGAATACTGAATTGCATATGGATTTGGAAGGAGAGGAAATAATTTTTGAAGAAAATAATGCAGACTTAGGCCCAACAGAAAATATGACTCCAAAAAACATAATGAGGGCGGGTTCCGAAAATGGAGTTCGCTTAGAATTATGAGTACTATAAGTTGAACTTTCGTGGGCTTAGGACCCCGTGAGTCGTTCAGTTCCTAAAGCAGATTGTTCTCCAAAAGAAGCCCAGTTTCATATTTTTATGTGAAATTTTATGCAAGAAGAATAAGGTTGAAAGAAATAGGAATTTGTTGGGTTTTGAAGGCATGGTTACGGTGGAGAATCGGGGACACAGTGAAGGAATTGCTTTTTTGTGGAGAAATAAGGATGAAGCTTCACTCAAGTCTTTTAGTAAAAATCATACTGATCTTCACATTACAATTCAGGATTGGCACAAGTTCAGGTTGACAGGCTTATCTGGTGAACCTGATCCTGCGAAAAGAAAAGATACATGGCAACTCATACGTAATTTGTCAATGGCGTCTGATTTACCTTGGTTTTGATTGGAGATATGAATAATGTTTTAAGTCAAACAGATAAAAAAGGTGGAAGAGTATATCCGAGTTGGATTATATAGGGGTTTCAAGAAGTGTTGGACGATTGTAATCTGGTGGACATGGAGTTATTTGGGTACCCTAACACTTGGGAACATGGTCATGGCATTGACAATTGGGTTGAAATACGATTGGATAGGGCTATAGCAAGTACAAGTTTTCTGAACTATTATCAGGAAGATAAATTGACGAATATGAAGGTAACCAAATCTGGCCATTATCCCTTATTTTTAGAACCAATCATCATGCCAAAGCCTGTTAAGTTTAACAAGATGTTCATGTTTGAAAATGACTGATCAGGAGAGCCTATGTGTCATCAAATTGTCGAGGATACATGGAAAAATAACCAAGATAAAACGTGGTAGGAGAAGATTATTATTTGTTCTGATTCGTTATGTATGTGGGGACAGGAAACTATAGGTTGTTTCGGAGATTGTATTCAATATCGAAAGAAGGTGATTAGAACAATGAAAAGGAGAAGAGACGAGAACTCTGTCAAGAGTTACCAAGAAGAATGCAAGAGGCTGTCTGATATTTATGTGCATCAAGAAATATTCCGAAAACAAAGGTGTAAACAGCTTTGATTACGTGAAGGTGACCAAAATAGAAAGTACTTCCATGTAGCAACGAAAATTAAAAGAAAAAATAACCAAATCATTCACCTAAAAAATGAGGAGGGTTTGAAAGAGGGGTAGGGTTCAGGTATGAAAGAAATGATTCATTACTTTAAACACTTTTTAAAGCGTCTAAAACGGAATGGCAAGGAGTTATATAAACTGTGTTCAAAGTAAGGTCACAAGAGAGCAAAATTCTGAGCTTTTACAGCCGTGAGAGATGAGGAAGTTAAGCGTGCTTCATTCCATATTTATCCAGATAAGTCACCTGGGTTTTATCAAAAATATTGGAATATTGCGGGCATGAATATTATACAAATGACGCGTAATTTCTTTGTAATTGGTATTTTTGAGGAGCACCTAACGGATAGTAATATTGTTTTAATTCCCAAGAAGAAATGCCCATAGTTCATGACTGATTTATGCCCGGTTTCTCTTTGCAATGTGGTGTATAAGATCATCTTAAAAGAGTTTGCAAATAGAATTAAATCAGTAATTGATAAAGTAATCTCGGAAACTAAAATCACTTTCATATCAGGGAGGTTAATAATAGTTAACATAATGATTATGTACGAAATTATGCATTATATGAAGAGGAAGAATAAAGGAAAAATAGGTTGGATGACTTTAAAACTCAATATAAGAAAGGCTTATGATCGAGTTGAATGGGACTTTCTTAGAGTAATGTTAAAAAAATTAGGTTTTGATGATAAAACAACCAAGTTGTTCATGGCCTGTGTTGTGTCTGCTCTGTACCAAATTACTCATGCTGGCAAAAAGTTTGGTTCAATCATTCCTGGGCGTGGCATTAGATAGGGCGACCCTCGTCGTATCTATTCCTCATATGCACAGAGGGTTTTACCACTTTAATTCATGAGTACGAGAGACGAGGTTTGCTTTAGGGGGTTGAAGTAGCAAGAAGGGCTCCCGCATTATCCCACTTACTCTTTGCTGACGATAGTTACATTTTTTGTCAAGTAAATAAGGTAAATGAAGATCACGTAGTGGATATGTTGAGTTCTTTTGTAAAATCATCTGGGCAACAGGTGAACAAATCGAAGTCGTCTGATTTTTTCAGCAATAATATGTCTTTGGAGGAGAAGAAAGAAGTTTGTGATGTGTTAAAATTTCCAGAAGCTGATGACAGTAGCATTTATTTTGGCTTGCCAAACATTATGGGGAAGAAGAAAACTGGGATTATTGGTTACCTGGAAGACAGACTTCAAAGTCGAGTGCAAGGATGGCATAAAAAAACTTCTCTCTAAAGGAGGCAAGAAAATTTTATTGAGAATGGTAGCTCAAGCCATTCCAACGTACGCGATGGGTTTTTTTTGCATATGAAATTATGGAGAGATCTGGAAAGAATTATGTGTCGTTACTGGTGGAAGACAGGGTCAGACAAAGAACATGGCATACATTGGCTAAGTTGGGAAAATTGTCTAAGAGGAAGTATGATGGAGGTATGGGATCTCGAAATATGCACAATTTTAATGTGGCAATGGTTGGTAAACTGGGATGGAGGTTAATGGTGCATCAAGAAAGTTTAGTTGCCAGAGTTTATAAAGCTAGTTTTTATCCGACTAGATCATTTTTATCATGTTAATTAGGAGAAAATCCAAGTTACATTTGGCATAGTATAGTTGCAACTCAAGAGTTGTTAAGAAAAGGTACATTTCGTACTATTGAAAATGTGTGTTCTGTGTATATTCTAGGAGAACCTTGGCTTCCAAACAATGATGATCCTTTCATTCATATAGAGAACGAAGGGCTGAGGGGTAAAATGGTGTCATCCCTCTTTTGATTCTGATGAGTATTATTGGGACGTCGATTTGTTAAATGACATGTTTGATCCAAGAGATGTGCAGTTGATTGAATCGATTCCTATTCGTCGTCATGAAAATGATAGTTGGCATTGGAAGTACGAGAAATTGGGACAATACTCGGTGAAGAGTGCATACTTGATGCTTCAGGATGATGGATGAATCAACCAGTCAAGCAATAACTCGGGTTTTTGGCGAAAGATGTGGAATTTAGAAGTTCCACCAAAAATAAAAATAAAAACTTTTTATGGAGAGCTGCAACGAGATGTCTGCCAACGAAGGACCGTTTGAGAGCCAAAAAGTCAATATTAACAGTATGTGCCTACGCTGTAAAGTTGAGCCTGAATCTATAATGCATACGTTAGTAACATGCTCATTGACACGAGCTAGCTGGGACAGAGTGGGCATGAACATGCTGATACTGTAGTTGCAAATATAGCTTTTGCAGATTGGTTGGATGCAATATTGAATGAGTATAATGGAAAATGATGCTCGAATAAAAATTAATGGTTTGTTAGGCGTTGTGGAAAGCTAGAGTTGAGCAAGTTTGGAATCAAAAGGGAGGGGAAATTACAGAGATTATAACATCAGCTAAATATGTTCTTAATTAGTGAAGGAGTACTCAAGATAAAAATTTTGATCATTTTCTGGGGTTTATGACAAAAGAAGACGATGATGAGCATTGGACTTTACTAATTGTTGATACGATTAAGATAAACACTGATGCTGCAATCTTTGAAGCACCCAACTGTTATAGTTCTCACTAGTTACACGTACCCACAGGGGAGAAGTAGTAGATGCTTCAAGCTAAGTGCATTCTGGATACCATTGCTCTAGATATGGTAGATACCATGGCATTAGAGAGGCCTTGAGCTGGATTGAAACACAGACAGGGAGGGGATTTGTGATCGAAATAAATAGCTTGGTGTCTGTGCAAGCAATTCGTAGTTCATCACATAAGTTGTCATATTTGGGGAGAATTGTTGAGGACTAAAAAAATTTGTTAGTTGCGCTAAAAGATCAGGAAGTATCTTTGAGATTTGTTACGCGATCCGCGAACAAGTTTGCTCACTTTATAGCAACGAATGCTAGTTATGCAGCTGATTGTAGTTTGTAGTTGGCGAGGGGATAATTCCCACTCGGATTTTATTTTTGTACTCCAAAATGACTTGAAAGTTTAATGAAATTTATTTTTCTTGGCAAAAAAAAAAGAGAAATATTTTTCAAGTTTATTAGGTCATCTCCAGCAGTTGTGATCCAAAAATTCAAATTTGGATCATCAACTGATCCAAATTCTGATCCAAATATCTGACCAACTCCACAGCGAGATCCAAATTACGATTTACATATTATATTACATAAATATTATATCAAACTATTTAATTTAAATTTAACGTTTAATCGTTATTAACTATTTATATTATATTTAATAAATTAAATAAACTAAAAATATAAATTTTTTAATATACGTAAATAATATTAAAATTGTGTTTTTAGTTAACGAAAAACACGTTCATTTTATTAATTATGTACTATTATTAATTAAATAAGTAAAAAATCATAAATCAATTTTGAATCTAATAAACTAAAAATATATCAATAACAAAATCATTATTTTAATATTAAACCAACTTATCCAAATTTGGATCAGTGAATAGTGGTGATCCAAATTTGATCCGTATTTGGATCACCATTGATTATTACTGGAAGAGAATTTGGGATAATCTGCCCCAAACTTGGATCTTTGGAGCACTTTGGGTTTGCCCTTAGTTAACTCGGTTTGATAAATGAAATATAAAGGGTGATGTGCCTGGGTAACAATATTTCAAAATTCAACTATGTGGGGGAGATTTGAATTTTAAAATTTGAATATCCAGTGTACATGCGTGTATATGAATACATGCATAGTAGATACAATCATACAATACATTGCATGCAAAACATGAGAGGCAGTATAAGTCAGCAAGTTAGATGGCAATTTTATAATACTGAGGGAGGGGTAAAGATTTAAAATAAGGAAAGTTATTGTACAAATCAAGCAACAGACACTAAAATATACAAAGATTTTTTTTTGTCAGAAATAACTTTTTAATTAATGAATTGTATCAAAGTACAATATCCGTATAGCCGGAGAAAGAGTTTCTTTCATTCAAGAAACTTTATCATTTAACCAAAAAGCACGCAAGTTGCTTCCGGACGCTTAGATAATAGAACTTTAATGTCTGAATAGAAAACCCACCAAATAAGGCCTCGTTAAAACCTCGCAAGAGTAAAACCCTATGGGACAAAAACTCAGGGAGGAAAAAGAGTGCCCTACAAAAAAATACATCATTAATGTAGAAAAATTGGTGAATCCTTGTAGCGATAGAAAGTCCTTGCTGCCATCAATATTAGTTGTTAAACTGGTTCATACATCGATGTCCGTCTTCCTTTTTATATCTTCTTTTCCAACCACCCAAAATCCCATAAAGTAATTATAGAACTTTAACCTCCTTGATCGACTCACACAGTGTCCCCAAACAGTTAGGTAAATAGCACCTTCTATCTTTAGCTTTTACTCTGCATCTTTACTACTTCGTTCCCTCTTTTGAATTGAGTCTTTTTTAGACTTCTTTGTTGCTATTAAAACTGCAAGCCACCAAAACAAACCCGACAAAAAGAAATGAGTCAATAAATCACTTCTAACCAAAATATAAGATTAAATATATTAAACTTTTTTGAATTCTGACAAAAAGATGCTCACTTCTAACCAAAGGGGATCCCTTTATTTAGACTTCAAAAACAATAATCGATAATTTATTAAAATATGAAAATTGTTTTTTAAACCATATATATATAATATATACATAAATAAATATTACATTGCCTCTTAAAAGCACAAAAATGCCACCATTTATGGCCCAAAAAAAGGTACAAAAATGCCAACAAATATGGCCACCAATAATGGTACTAGATTGATTATCATAAGTACAAATTAAGCCATAAGCCATGACCCCCATTACTCAAAGATAAAATGAAACCAACTATAAAATATTATTTTTGTAATAGCAGCTAAAATTACTCAATTTAATAAAAATATTACAAAAATATCAAGACATAACAACAATTCAACCCAGCATTTATATACATTAAAGAACATTTATGTATATTAACAAAACCGTTATTAAATCAAGCAAAAGAAGTTACAAAAAATTTGAAACGTTAATAAATTACTATAATGATAATTCAACCTTGATTAAAAAAAATAAAAACATCTCCATTAATGATTAGTAAAGGAAAATAAATGTCATTAAAACAATCATTAATAAAGAATATCAAAACATAACCTTAAAATTTTGAAATCACACTGTAAACAAAAAAACTAAAATCTGATCAGTGTCAATAGAAAATTCTGTTGAGAATCATACAAATTTAAGTTAAAGCATCTATCATTTTTGTAAAAGGTGCCATCTTAGCATCATATGAAAGATATAATGACAAGTATAATTATTCACACCAAAAGAATAATTTTTATTCGATTGTAAGCAAATAATCTTGAAAATATCCAAACAACTACAAAGATTACTAACCTTACATCGGATAAAAACCAAGATCACAATAAAAACAACCTACTAGATTAAAATAGATGAAGTTGAAAATAATTACCTTGCTTCCATAAGATACGACTGAATTGGGTTTTGATCGGATAGCTCTATAAATTTTATCACATATATCATAAAATCATAATCACAGTTTAATGTTCAAGTTACAAATGCCCATCATAAGTTGTACTATATATCAGCAAGACTAGAAACAGAAGAAATTAGAAAAAACAAGCATAAACGTATACAAAAAAGATGACTTTACACACACAACTAAGAATCAATTTTAATAGATCTAAAAGACGAAATTTTAAGTCTAAATGTAATAAAAAATCTAAGATTTAACAATATTAAACCACAAACAACAAAACCAAAATACCAATCAAAGATTAGTAGATATAGAATAGAAAAATTACACCTTCCTTACCCAGAATTGGGATCAGAATATTTTTGTTCCTTGTTCACCTCATGGCACGGTAGAAATGATTGAGGAATAATGAATTTGATCGTCTTGTGTATGTGTATATGTATATGTGTAATTGTATACTCAATATGACTGTATTTAAATTCTGTCGGTCTGTTGTAAGTGTGGGTTAGGAAGGATTTTAAACTAAGCACCTACCTCGTCAATAAGAGCGTCGGTGAGCCCGTGCCTATGCCACACCTCATGTTTTAGAGAGACAAACTAACTGCCTATAGTACTAAACTTTAATTGATATCGTTTTGCTAATACTCTAACTATTGAGAATTATTGAATTAAAATATACAAAGATTTATTTGGTATATTATATTATTTTTAAATTTTGTCTAGAATACAGTAAAATGGTACCGAAAAATAAATTTCTTTTTAAAATTAATTTAAAATTAATTTAAATTCACAATGATTCCAAATTAATGTTTGAGTATCTCTGGGTGAGGCACCCTTGCAATCAGTTAAAATCAGTTTGGCAAAGGTTAAAATTACTATGTAAAATTGGTTAAAATGATAAGTGAAAAGTGAAAAATTTTCAATATTAATTTGAGTAATTTTATATTATGGGTAACTTATGAATTATTAAAAATATAAACATAAAATGAATTTGATAAATTATCTATTGAATAATGATATTAATTTTTATCAAATAAAATTTTCAAAATAAAATAAGTTATTAAAAATGTATCTACTACAAATTTTTTATTTTAAATTATTTTTTAATTTAGAAAATGTTTTTAAACCCGGCTTTTAAACCTGACCAAAACAGACTCTAAGGGCCCATTTGTTAACAACGGAATGAAATCTGAATGGGCTTTTACTGGACCAGTCACTTGTTCAGATTATTTGGGTTCTTTTTTTTTTGGGCTGGACGAATCAAAATTATCTGGACGACACACTAAAATCATCTGGACGAGTCGTAGTTAAATTCTTCACTGAATCGTTAGAAATATCTATCTTCCATATATATCCATCGGCTACTCCTGTATATCCTCGCGCAATTTTCTGGTTATGTGCTATCTTTTCTATCTTCCCCGTCTGTGTATATATATCTATCAATTTACAGCTACAAGTGGTTACTCTATTTCTGCGCTCTCTCTCAATTAACAACAGGTAAGTTCTTGTTATCATTCTTCTATGTAAATTTTACTTTAAAAGTTATGATAACAGAGTTTATGATGTGGATATGTGGGTGTGCTCAGTTCGGTTATATGAAACATGATTCTATAAATAATTGATTTAGCAGCCAAGGTTGTGTATGTAAAGTTAAGCAATGCCTGGGTACCACTTAAAACAAATTTTAGTTATGCATCTCTTATTAAAATGACACTTATAAATTGTTCCATCTGTTTATAAGTGAGTAGTTTTTCACTAAAGGCTGGAATAATTGTCTATCATATCCTGCTTCCTGGTTCATGGATTCGTTGTATAATTGAAAAATTGGGGAAAGTAGATGTTTACTACTCTTTTGCTGTGGATATGTTTTAATCAATTGCTCTGCTGCTCTATAACTTGCTTGTTGCACTGAACTCGCAGAAAACTCTATGTATTAAGCAGTCATTGAAGTGTTAGCTATTTGGTTTGTGACTGAATTGTATATTTCCCATCACTAGATTTTCTTTGGTTGCGCTGCCAATTATAAGTATTAAACCTACTGAATTTGAGGTATTTGCATTGTGCATAGCTGCAGTCCTTTAAATTGAAAGTTTGCCGTTGTGTGATGTCAGTTTTGTGATTGAGATATGCAGGTTGTTGGTGCTAACAAAGGTGGAGTTGTGGCTTTAGTTGAGGGCCTTCGTGGATTTGTGCCCTTCTCCCAAATTTCAACGGTATTTTTATCAACCAGACTTCTGGCTTAAGATTATTAATCATTTTCAGTTCAAGTTGTCAACGTGCATGTTTTTCTGCCTGTTTACTTCAGACCCTTTATATGCTGCATTAGGCAACCTATTCTTCAGTAACTGAACTGTTAAATTCACCCAAGATCCTTGTGCCTACTAAAACCCTATCATTGTAATGTTATTGTGTCAAGATCCTTGACTGTTAAAGTAATAATGGCAAGTGGTTTTAAGAAATGTTATGGCATTTGTCCAAAGGCAAAAGCATTTGTGCGTACACTGTAATGTTATTGAGTGTACAGTTTATTCTATGCAACTATGCAAGGTGGTTGTATCCTAGGCCATTGTCTCTGTGCTGTTTTGTTCTGTGTTTTTTGGGTCCCTTGACTTATAAGTAACTTATAAATCCAAGATGCTGATTTATGGACTAGATCATCCAGGATCATTGGCGACAATGTCTTCCCAGTACTCAACCCGATTATTAACAAAACTAGTAGGAACAAAATTCGAAAATGAAATTTCGGAACTGGAAATCGTTTTAGTTAACTGCATATTTTCCTTTTAAATTTATAAATCTAAAATTTAAATTTAAAAAATTGTAAAATAACATAAAAATAATAACACAATCACGGAACTCAACCCAGAATTGTACCTACCCATGATTCATGTCACCTAGCTTTCCTAAAACTTCATACAATAGTTAATAGTGATTCGTCTCCCAGTAGTTATCGAGTCCAGTTCAGTTGTACGACAGCAGATTATTTTGCTTTAAATGCGGCATTTGCTTACGCACGGTAATAAAGGCACATGAAGAAAGTTTGCTAAAACAATTTACGTACAACACTTCCCTCTCCCCACTCCCTCCAAACTCCAATAATACTACTCTACTTGGGGGTCAATGTTGCTTCATTTTTGGTGCTCCCTCTTTCCCACTTGCTTCATTTCACAATCAACCAATTTATCTCATAAAAGATTACTAGTTTGTGGGATATATCGATGCACAACATGTGAGCCTCACATTGTTTATATTTTTAAATCTCATAACTCTTAGTTTTTGTAAAATATTTATAAATTATATAATATCAAGTGTGAAAATAATGTTCTTTTCTAATTATATTAATTGGTTAAATGTAAATATTATTTTATAATCCATAATATAAATATAAAATGTTCACCGTACACACATGTTAACCAAGAAATAGAAAATGAACCTAAGGAAAAATTAAGACAAGCTTCAATGTTGCATAATACATGAATAAGAACTTGATGTCTGATTTTACCTTAATAAGTAATAATGACATTCCTGCAAAAAGATATAAACCTCAAGAAGTTTGTCAAAATCTTACCAAAGGATTGTCCCAAGTATAACCTGTAATTACAATATCCCGTATTGCATACACATACAAGAGCATCAGATCCTTGAAATGACAACTATAAAATGTTCAGCTGAACTATGAAACTAATCTAAATTAATAGTTTCTTACAAAATCTGGTGTGTCATGCTTCCAGGATTTCAACATTGTAAAGTTCGACAGGTATGTCCCTAGTATGATGACGTTAAGGTATTAATAAGGCAACAAATTACAACATTGACAAGGCAGGACACTGACAATCAACTTTAGACAGCTTAAGTGGCCTGACATCTTAATGCAGATTCAAGTTCCTTTAATAATGTTTGATAATAACTTCAGATGTGGAAGAAAACTTTTTTCTCGTATAATATTTTCTCCTTTCCTTAAAGGCTACATTCTGTTACATTATTCTGATTTTGTTGGTATGATGAATTATTATCTAATGGAAAACATATAATCCCATTGCAAGTGTGGATGATCCAGTATGTTCATAATACATTTTTTATTTTTTAGGTATGGACCAATCAAACAAAACCCAAAATCAACCCAATGAAACCCAGAAGAAAGCAAAAGTATATTGGAGAGGTGAACTCCTAACAAAAACATTTCTTGAAGCGTGTATTGAGGAAGTAACGGCTAATGGTAGATTAGGTAGCAATCTAAAGCCACATTCATGGGTAAAAGTGGGAGAAATTCTAAAGAAAACTCATAACTTCGAAGTTGACGCTAGACAGATGAGGAATCGTTATGATTACATAAAAAGTCGATATGTTGCTTGGTGTCAACTCAAATCCAAGACTGGAAACCACTATAACCCGGCAACTAACTCATTCAACTTCACTGAAGAAGAATGGGAACAGCTTTGTAAGGTAATTTTAACAATTATAAACTTGATTTAATTTAAGTAATTTCATTTTAAAAAGAAAACTCAACTACACCTTTTTCAACAGGGAAATAAGTTTGTAGAAACTTTGAAGTCAACACCTTTGAGTTATCCTGATCTTTGCACCCATCTTTATGATGGAGTTGTTGCCACTGGAGTTTGTGGTTGGGGACCTAGCTCTAAAAAGAGCAGGACCATTGAAATTAATGATGAAAAAGAAATTTCTGATATAGAAGAAGTCCAGTCAGATGCTTCAAATGCTCCAAATGCAACGAGCCTAGATGCTGAGGAAACTCCTAAGAAAAGAATTAAAGCATCCCCAAAACTTGCAAAAATCACAGAATTTGAAAATGAGATGACTAGTGCACTAAAACTTATGGTTCAGACCAATAGTGGACCATCACTTAAAGAGTGCAAGGACAAGCTGAACAGCCTTGGATGGGGAGCAACAAGTCCCCTACACCAAATGGCTCTTGGGATATTTTGTGAGAGTGCGAAGTACAGAGAACAGTGGATGCTTCTCGAGGAAAATGAAAATGAACACTGGGTTAAAATGGTATCGGCTAAATTAGGATTTAATGCGTAGTTTCTCTTTTTGGTATCATTTGTTTCTTTTGCATCTTGAAACTTGATATTGCTTAGTTGTAGTCCATATTATCTGCTTTTGCAACTTGAAAATTGAAACATTTCATTTGTAGTGAATTTTTATTGCTTTAAATAAATGCATTTCTTAGTTTTATAGGTGACATTTTTTTGGTATTTTAATATGTTGTTTTAATTAAAGTGTCATTTTTATTACATAGGCTGGCAATGGAAATCCAAGATCAACTCTTATGTTTGATGATTATGTATTGTTATATGAGAAAACTTCATTCAAGGAGTGTGCCAAGAATAAAAGATAATAATTCAGTTTTGCCTGGGTATGCTTATACCCAGGAGTTGTTAGATGGTTCCAACACCCAATGCCAAGATATGATGCGCCTTTCTCGTGTTGCATACATTCAACTTTGCGACCTTTTTAAGCAACGTGATTGGGTTCAAGGTAGTCGATATTCAACAGTAGAAGAAAAAATGGCTATGTTTTTGCATGTTATAAGCCATAATGATCGCTTTATAAAGATTAAAAATAGATTCCAGCACTCTACGCAAACAGTACATAAATATTTTCACGAGGTTTTGAATAGAATGATGGAGTTTGCGAAAGAAATTATAGTACCTACTTCATTTAATCAAAACTCAAATATTTCAAGGCGACAAAAAGAGCTGCTAAAAATATTTCCGGTTAGTATTGATTTAAAGTTTTCTAGTTCACCTTTTAAATAATTCAATTTTTGCTTCTTTATTTATTTTTTTGTGATACATTTAACATGTCTATAATTTTTTGTTATAAGGGCGCAATTGGTGCACTTGACGGTACACTTGTTCATGCAATTATTCCAGCTGATCAACAAGCTCGATATAGAGGTCGAGGAAGAGGTGATTGCTATCAGAATGTTTTAGGCATTTGTGATTTTAATATGATATTCACATTCGTTTGGGTTGGATGGGAGGGAGTAGCACATGATTCAAGAATACTAACAGAGGTTGCACTTGATCCTTATTCTGGGTTTCCGGTTCCTCCGCCAAGTATGTAGTTTTTAATATTAGGCTAAATAAAATAATATGTGCCCTTCAACTTTTTTAAGTATGTTGTACAATAAATAACTTATACACTTTATATTGCAGATAAATATTATCTTTGTGATGCAGCATACACAAATACTCGAGGTTATATGACCCCATATCGTAACACAAGATATTGGTTAGCGGATTTTCGTCGTCAGCGTGCTTTAAGTAAAGAGGAAAAATTTAACCACGCCCATGCAAAATTAAGAAATGTTATTGAGCGTGCTTATGGCGTGTTGAAAGCAAGATTTCCTATCCTAAAACAGATGGCTCCATACGCATTCTCTACGCAGCGAGATATTGTGATTGCTTGTATTGCAGTTCACAATTTCATAATAAAGAAGAAATTAGAGGATGAACTATTTGATCGATGTGATCAAACGTCTGATTGTGATAGTGATGGAGAAGAAGTTGAGGAAGATTTTGAAGGATCAATAAATGATACACAATGGGGATCTCAAGCCACGCAATATATGAACGATCTTCGTGATCAAATTGCTATGAAACTTTAAAGAAGTTCCTGGAAATCATATAATTGTGTTTAAGATCGAATACTTTATAATTATATCAACATTCTTAATTTTGTTTATTGTCTTTTATAAATATTTAAATGATTGGCATCATTCAGATGATAAATAGATATTTTTGTCAAACATTACTAATCATTCAGTAGGGTATAAAAGTAAATTACTATCATCCAGAAAATTTATCGAAAATTGTTAACAAACAGCATTAATCATTCAGATGTTCAGAATAACCGTTCGTCCAGATTGTCCAGAAATTTTATTGGTTTAGAAAGTATGATTCAGATTTAACAAATGACCCCTAAGCCTGATATGATGATGAACGGTGGGGCTTCTTTTAACTAAAATTTGGATAAAATTCGTCTCATTTCTGTTTGTTTTCTTGGAAATACATGTGCCGAGTCGAATGATGTACACTTACAGCTTGTTGATTGGTATCAAATATTTACATGAAATTTTTTATTGATTTTAAGATTTATTTAAAATGGATACAATTTATTAATGAAATGGTAGTATGTATTGGTGGACCGACATCATTCAAACGAAAAGGTAACTTTCAAACGAAAATTATGATATTTAATCTCCGTATTGCGTATTGTATATTATACAAGCATTTTCTTAAGAACAAGCAACTTGAAATGAAATAGTAGTAAAATTGAAAGGTCGATTTGAAGCATATGTAAAGGTTGTTGAACTGCCAGGACAGAGGGTTCCGGTAGGAGAGCAAACGTTGCCGTTTCGTACGATGACGTTTGGATCGAGAGGCTCCACTGTTTTGAACCCACGGCATGAAATTTTAACATTTGTTTGACAACAATTGCATGGTGCTTTTAGTGTCACCTTCCGTTGTGGTTGACCACGTATTTTTACTCCGGTCAATTGTTGCGTGATAATGGGTTTTGCTTTATCATCGTTACAAGCGTCTGGGTAACAAAAATTAAAATGATAATTTCCGAAACAAAATATTCAAAAAATATTTTAAACTCTATTGTATTCGAATATATTAAGGAGTATGGGTAGCAATGTAATGCAGTGAGTATCAGAATACTTACAAATTATCGAAAAATTAAATAGAGCGAAAATGAAGTGCAAAATATAGATGTGAGTAGACATGAGACTTACTGATTGAGTTCAAGACTAAAGAGAAAAAGAGAACCACTGAGATGCACTTGGTGATGGCCTCCATTGTTATAGAAGATAGGAAGTTTGTGTAATGGTTTGTTATCTAGTATGCTAGATCAAGTCATGAGTAATGGTATTTATAAGTGAAAATGAAAGCAAGAAATCAATCTTAAATGGCATTAAATCTTCAGTTTTTACTTTTTGGTAAAAGATATTGATATCAGGATTTGAATTCATGAGGCGGTTATTACATTTTTGACTTTAAAATCGGGTAAGTAGCAAATTTAAGGATACATGTGATGTGACTACCAATTTACTTTACCATTTTTACAGTTAAGATCAAAGAAAAACTTTATATACGTATGATAGAACCAAATTTTTAAGATTTTGAAATACAATTAGATCAAATAAGAATCAGACTATAAAATCGTGAGAACCTCTTCTGTTTCGAATATGACTTACCATTTATGTTCCAAACTTTTTGTTCATTTTGTAGTCCTGTTGACGGTACACATCACATGAGATCAGAATGAAGTTATAGCCTATATATAGGAGTAATCGGCCGACGAACTGAACCCTGGACTTTGCTCTTTTAAATATTTTAAGTTTTACACAAATATTAGTATGTTATGTTATGTCATATGTGCCGTTTATCTAGGGATGGCAACGGGTCGGATCGGATTGGGTTTGGCCAAATCCAAATCCAAAGTTTTTGGATTGGATCGGGTCTGGATCCGGGTTTGAAAATCAAAATCCAAATCCAAATCTTCGGGTTTTATCGGGTTTCGGATCGGATTCGGGTTTAAATCGGATTTTTAATTCAAAATTTAAAAATTAAAATAATCACATTAAGCAAAACATAAAAGTATAAATATATTTAAAATTTAAAATATAAAAATATTTTAGTTGCATAAAAAATATAGAATATTATAAATAAAATTTAAAAACTATAAGGAAAATAAAGAATATATATATATATATATATATATATATATATATATATATATATATATATATATATATATATATATATATATATTTATATAAATATATTAGAATTTTAAGAAAAAAAATTAAATTATGATTAAATAAAAATAATATCATGTTATTTAAGATATCTCAAATATATATGTGGCTGATCATTTTGTTTATTTGTTTGATATGTATCTCAAATATATAAAATGATATAAGAAATAATAATTAATATTAAATGTACGTATAATAATTAATATTAAATGTACGTAAATTTACTATATATATATATATCTGATTTTTATCGGGTTTCGGGTTCGGATCGGGTTTGGATCAGGTTTCGGGTTTCGGGTCGGGTATCGGATCGGATTACCTAAGATCCAGATCCAGATCCAAACTCTTTCGGGTCCAAAAATAAGATCCAAATCCAGATCCAAATCCAAAAAATCGGGTTCGAGTAGAGCCAAATGAATCGAATCGGGTCGGGTATCCGTCGGGTCGGATTTTTTTGTCATCCCTACGTTTATCTACACAACTATGTTCACAAACTTTTTTGGTAGTCTGTTGGAATTTTTGCGCACATATGCAATTGGTGCACGGTCTATAAAGTCAGGATTCACATATAAAAGTCTCACCAAAGTCTCACCAAACCCACTTGTGAATATTTCAGATAATTTTTTCTTTTTAACTAATCATTACGACAAGCAACTACATCAATTGAGGGGAGATAGTTTATAATCATCCTATTTATTCATTATCACATGAGTCTAGGTTTAAGTTGTTGGGCCTCCCATGAGTCTTAATTTTACAATAATATGATATTATTTATTTTGGATCAAGTTTGTACGAATTTGTATTTGGACACATTTCAAAAATTCTCGTACTAATGGAGTTAACTAATTGTTTATTAACTACTCCTTCCGTCCCGTTGATTTCTTTACATTATATTTGAGCAAGGAGATCAAGGATAGTGCTGTAGTATTCTTAAAATAAATGAAGTAGTGGGTGTAATAGTTAAAATAAGTGAAGTAGTGGGTGTAATAGTGTAAAGTGTTGAAAAAGTGGAGTGAAGTAATGGATATAATAATGTATTTTATTGTTAAATGTTACTCCCTCCGTCCCGGCCAAATCTTTACATTTGGTTTGGGCACGGACCAAGGATAGAGGGTGTAATATTGTTAAAATAAATGAAGTAATGAGTGTAATAGTGATTTTATTGTTAAAATAAGTGAATTAGTGGGTGTAATAGTGTAAAGTGTTGAAAAAGTGGAGTGAAGTAGTGGATGTAATAATGTATTTTATTGTTAAAAGTTACAATTTTTAGTAATGTAAAGAACTGGTGGGACGTCCCAAAAAGTAAAGTGTAAAGAAATGAGAAGGACAGAGGGAGTACTATTTTTAGTAATGTAAAGAATTGGTGAGACGTCCCAAAAAGGAAAGTGTAAATAAATGAGAGGGACATAGGGAATAGCAAATAACTCTGAACAATCTCCCCCTTCACACATCGGGCTCGACACCTATCGAACTCGCCGCCTCCTTTCATGTGACTTGCCTCTCCCTTACCCATACTGAAAATCCACATGGCAATTTGGCTCCCCCTATGTCCATACTAGAAAGTTTCCCTATTGAAACTAACCCGGGATAACCCATCTTCCTTTTCCTGGATCCATTCTAGAAGCACATCTTGAGATTGTTACGACCGTTATAACCATGGCTCTGATACCACTTGTTGGGTTGCAATGAGCCTTAACTCTATAATAATATTATATTGTCTGTTTTGTTTCGAGCCCTCACGAATTTATTTTTGAATATATCCACTACAAGAAAATCTGCTAATAGTGACGAAATTTTAAGCCTAAATCCGTCACAAATAGGCTACTTGTGACGGATTTTGTTCGTCGCTTATAATCCTGTCTAAAGTTCAAGATTTTGTCACAAGCCCCGATTTTTGTCACAAGTTATATGATTTGTCACAAGTTTAAAGTGGGATCCACAAGCTAGTTATTATATTATATATTCGAATTTGTGACAAATAATCCGTCGCAATGCAATTCATTATTATTTTATTCAACTAAAGAAAATGAATATTATAACATACTTGTGACGAATGCCCTCGTCATAACATTGTGAAGAAAAGAAAAAGAAAAAAAAATAGAAAATAAGTTGTGACAAACACTACAAGAAAATTCAAATTTAACAACAAAAATTCTTAGCAACTCTATGTCAACCGAAAATTCTTTAATATAAATACCAATACTCTACTAACAGATTTTTTACCAGTAGCTCTTAACACACTACTACAATGCTTCATAAAAAAAAAATTCATACAAAAAATAGTGATACTAGCCTAAAAAGGTAAAAGTTCAACTAGTAACTCAAATATACAAACTTCACATGTGCACAATATTGTAATCATCTGTTACAAAGATGGATCATATATTTCATATTAATTGAAACCTAAAAAACAACCAAAAAGAAGTATTGAGAGCCCAAAACACCGGCCTAATCTCAAAACAACGAAAAAATGATAACATTTACATTATTTATGCATAAGATCTCTCTCAAGTTACATGTCTCATCTAGATGATTAAGTACCACTAAAAATATCTTCCATTTCTATTCTCTTTGGATTAGTGTTGAGTATTGAACACACAAGAGAATACAGAGGGGGGTGAATGGATTCTCAAACTTTTCTTCTGATAAGTGTTTTAGGTGAAGGTTGTTTTAAGGGTTTGAATCTGATTGTGTAACAGAGTGTGTGTTTATGTTTAACAGATTATGTAAGTGCGGAATATAAACATAAGAACACGATATCACTTTAATCTAATATTGTATTAGATAAAGATTTGCTACAATCTGTGAATACAAATGTTAGTATTCTCAGCTTCTTTCTCAGAGAGATATTATTTGTAAAAACTCTAGGTCACTCTGTTTGATACTTGCTAAAGAAGTAGGGTTATTCACTTATATCACGTGAACAACTTGCTTACAACAAATAAGGTAGCAAACAAATTTGCTTTCTAATGTGTCTATCCTATTTGAGTAAACATCCAAACTGCTACAGATTTGACTTCTTAGAACTCTGTTCAGATCCACTTCTTTAGCTCTTTGTCTCTTGTACTATCTCTCCAAGCTTCTTTGTAGGCTTTCTAACGTGTTTTACAGTATGTGGTCCATAAAGCGTCTTGGCATGTTGCAGGTTTCTGACTTGTACAATTCTTCAGTATTTTGTCTCCAAGATTGTATTCGAGAAGTAACTCTGTTGGTGATTCGAGAACTAGAACTGACTTAATCGATAACTCTGAGTTCTCGAATACTGTTAAGCTGACATATCGAATCACTTCTCGAATAAGTCTTTTCTCCACGAATCCTTGAGATATCGAATAGAGCATTTTACTTATCGAATCCCTAAGATATCGAATAGCTTCTTTAGTCCTTGAGATATCGAATGTAGCTTTGACTTGTTGACTTTTAGAGAACTCGAATGATGCTTTGACTTGTTGACTTCTTGAGTTCTCGAATAGAGTATTAGACATGTCGAATCTCTGAGTTCTCGAATGAGGCTTTGACTAGTTGACCTCCAGAGATATCGAACAGTGTCTTTTGAGATATCAAATTCCTGACTTCTCGAATGCTAGACTTCTCGAATATAACAAACATACTTCTCGAATTGGTACTTAGGCAAATATTCATTCTCCAAATTCCAACTGTGTTTATTTTGACAGTCTTGGTCTTCAAGTTTGAGGCATGATCCTTGGAACTTCTTTCAAGCATTATTCTCTGATTTTAATTACAGTTACACAAGTAGAATTTGATGCCTGTTATAAGTACTACAACAAGTAGAAACTCTACAACTAGAGGTTCCCTCAGTTAAGAGGTCATGTAGGTAATGCAAAGCATTACAGATAATTAGGCTTGTTATTAGATGTATACAGGCATGCCTTTGTGACTAACAATCTCCCCCAAATTATGAGTAAGACCCTTAGTCACAATTTCATGTCTGATAACGAGCCTATCATATATAAAGATAAAACTTGAAAAGTATAGGTATGTAACTTGATTGAAAATACAAAGAGGCATCCTTACAAGTTATGAAGAATTACTAGCCATATCCTTTTGGATTCATCTCTTGATCTTTGGCTTGCAGATTCTCATTTTTCTTCTTTTCTTCAGCTTCTTTATCTTTCTTCTTTGCATTTTCTTCCACAGCAAGAACAATGTCTTCTATAGCAGTCAGTTCCTCAATTAGAGGAGAGCCTAATAGATCTTTAAGAACTTGATTCAGTTGTTTCTCAGAGTAGGAACTGATGTAGTCCATTCTAATCTTCACAGTTCTTCCATATTTCTTGTATTCAATAATGTAAGGATTATACTTTACTCTACACAGACCCATGGCTCTTAACTCATCAACCTTAGCTTCCAAAGCAGCAAACTCCTTCTCTCTTTTCTTTAACAGCTCCTCACTTTTCTTTTTCCGCTCTGCCTGGTGATCTCTCTTCATCTTGACAAAGTCAATCAACTCCAGCTTTCATACTCTTTCCACTCTATCTTTAGAATCCAACATAGCAATAATCCTTCCTATATCATCTAGCTTTCCCCAATGCTGACATGTCCCTTGCTTGAATTTCTTCTGTCTTCCATCAGTATATTTAACTTCAAGGCAGTTATCAATAATGGCAACATGGTAGATTCTTTGAGCCCATAGGAATTGTAGTTGGTCTTCATCAAAGTCTTCATCTAGTGGTTGGAGTTTTAATCCTGGAATGATAGTTAGGGCCCTTGATTTAGATGGCTTCACTCTTCTTGCAGCATGTTTGAATTTGATCTTTTTCACTTGTTTGCTTGGCAGAAACTTGTGACCTTTACTGGTAGACCATTGTAGTACACCATTAGCAGTTTGCTTTTGGAAACATACAGATGGTTTCTTGAGTTGAATATCTTTCTCTACTTGAGGTGGCAAAACAGTTGTAGAAGCCATAGATATAGATTTTGATAGGTCACTACTAACTGTATTCACCCTAGACTTAGAGTCTTGTGTTATGGTGAGGTTACAGTTAGCAATGCCTAAGGCTTGCTATTTTCCACTTTTCCTCTCATAGACTTTGCCTTGGTCATGATCATCCTTCTTGTCCTTGCCGTCCTTCTTCTTCTTGTCTTCATCACCCTTATCACTCATGTGATGTCTTCTTCTCCCATCACTTTTGTCTTCATCTTCATCATCCTTATTTCTCCTTCCTTTGGCTATTTCTAGAATCTCACCTGTGGCAATGAAGGTTCTGAGAATGTGCAATGCCTCTACTTCTTCACCAGTTCTTATCCCATTCTTCTTTTGTAATTTATCAATAAAGTCAATGATAAGTCTGTGATTCTGGAGAGTGAGATCCTTGGGAATGACCAGCTGTTTGATATCCTCAATCTTTGTGCCAGACTGATAGATAATTGTTCTTGGATAAGTGCAAACTTCTGGCAACCTAGCTTGTTGACCATTCCTCAGATCAGCATATAGACTCTTGTTGTTCTCTCCCTTCTTCTCTATCAACCCCAGGATAGCATCAATCTCTGTGAATATTAGAGCCTTCAAAGTGTCATAAGATAGATGCCATATTTTACCACTGGCCACCATCATAATCTCCTTGAGATAGATTTGATTTAGCTTCCTTGGAATCACTGTCAGAAATTCGATTTGTTCTCCCAGACTCCTTCTGTACTCTAATGTATCCCCTCCAACCTTTGCTCGAGAGACTTGCAGAAACTTCAAGAAGGTAGCATCATGATAAGTTTTTGAATTTGCTACTTCTATTAGCTTGGCCTCAGTAACTACATCCTCTTCAATTGGTTGATCTTCTTCATTTTTTGGAGGTTTTAGCTTGCTCAGTTGGCATAGATCCTGCGACCACTGTAGAGGTGATGGTTTGTTTTTGGCCACTTGGGGTAGTGACGTGTACAGGAGGTAGAGTAACAGTTGGTAGAGAAGGTAGAGGTGCATTGACTTTGGCTTTGCCCTTGTCTTGAACATGAGAGGTTGTAGGTTTTGAGATTTTTGGTTGACCACCCTCAGTTATGATTATGCCTTTCTCCTTAGGCTTCTCTCCCTTAGTCTGTTGCTCCCCCTTAGGCTTTGATGTCCTTAAGTTCCTCTTCTCCCCCTTAGGCTTGTTGTCAGGCACAGAGGCTTTGGTAGAGACCCTTAGGTTGGAAGATGTGGTATTAACAGATTCATCAGGTAGAGGGAGCCCCATATGCTTCATCATAGCAGACAACATTAGTTGTTGATGAACAAGAACATCAGCTGTGGTGGTAGCTTGAGTGTCCAACTTCTCAGTGAGAGTTGTTACCGTGTCTGTAAGATGAGCATTTGATTGCTTGAGTGAGCTCACTTCTTTCTCCAGAGTATCCACCTTGTTGAATAACTCATTAGCTTTAAAGCCAGATAATGATTGTTCCTTGAGCTTCACTACCTCAAACTTGGTCATATTATGCACAGGGACCTCAGTCACCAGTTTATCTCCATATTGATTTGCAAACATGGTCCTCAGCATGGCATTGGCATCTGTTGTCTGACCAGAGAGATTCTGAACTTGAGTTGCTAGATGGCTGACAGTTCCATGAAGCAAAGCCATGCCATTGTCCATCTTGATGCAGGTAGATTTGCAGTCTTGTATGGTTTTGAGGACAGGATCTAAAGTTGGAAACTTGGCAGCAAATTCTCTCTAGATTTCTCCCACTGTCTTGGCTGTTTCATCACACACCTTGTTGACTTTTGTCTTGACACCCTTGCCAAGATAGTGTGCAGCCTTGAGGAAGCCCTTGTAAGAATCATTCATGGCCTCATACACTTCACCAAGAGTCAGAGATTTAGCATTTAAACCCAGTAAAGTGAGGTATTCCTCTCTTAGATATTGAAGGGCTTCATTGAGAGTAATATCATATTTCCCTTGCAGCCAGGCATCTACATTCCCATCTCTCTCAGCCTCATCTGCTATTTTCTCTTTCTGCATCTCTACATCATCCCTGTGACACAGCAGAATGGCTTCATAGTCTGGGTTTGACATATTGGATGTGACAAGGTTTTGGGCTATCTTTATAAAATCAGGAATCTGATCCACAACTAAGCTTTGAAGTGCTTCAACCGTCAATTGTGGTGGAGCAGACCCTGATCCTGAAGCACTATCATGTTGCACAGGCTTCAGCCATTGTGACAGAAAGTCAGAGCTAGAGCTAGGCAAACTAGACTCCTCAGTTACAGATGCAACTTCTGTAATCGGATGGAATGACTATACTACTGGTGTCTCCATAGAAGTGGGATGAGTTACACCAGTAGTTGACACAAGCACAGAGTCTCTAGTGAAAACTACTGAATCCTCTATGTTTGTGATGGTGTCATTAGGATATGCCCCAGCTAGCATTCCCTCACCATCTAAATGTGGTTCCTGGGTAGTGAGCAAAGTGTCATGCACTAAGTCACTTGAGTCCATTGGCTCACCAAGAGAAGAAAATTCTTGGTGATAAATGCCTTGCTCGTCAATTGCTTGAGTTGCAGGCTCCAAAGAAATTTGAGTGTCAGATTGTGGAAGAGTAGTGTCTTTTAGAGTAGATTTTGGCTACTGCCCCTGAGAAATAGAGGGAGTTTCAAGTATGATGTGCTCTCCACTCTGTGTTGTGCCAGCTTTATCACTCCCAAGTGCTGACTCTTTACAAGATAGTGCATTGGGGAGGATGCTTGATTCTATAGATGCACCCCGTTGAGAGGATACATCTAGTAAACTGTGTGCCCCTGATTTTATAACTTCAGCCATTTGTGTGACTGAAGAGGTGGTTTTATTAGCTTTCTTCTTCTTTGGCTTTTGCAAGGGTGACACAGGTGCCTCACTTTCTAAGCCTAATTCAGTATTCACTGCTGCTTCTGTTAGCATTTCCAAAGGTTCAAAGGCTATCTCCTTTCTCTTCTTTTTACTGACACCACCCTGTTGAGAGGATGATGCAGGCGGCTCTGTGTTTGGTTGAGGGGGTTGGTTAGCTGGCCCTGGGTTAGCATTTTGTTCTACTTGCTTGGGCTGTGCTAACTCAGACTTAGAGGCAAATGTTGGCATGTTGTGGGGGTGAGACTCAAATAACCTCTGCATATGAGGGGTTATTACAAGCCTAACATCCACATCATTCCTAATCTCCAAGTTACCAAAAATGAGTTTGGTCATGGATTTCGGATAGCCTATTCTATTTCTATTCATCCCAGGCAATTCAATCAGTTTATTATCTACAAAATTAAGAGCAGATTGAATAAAACGAGGGAAGAAAATTTCATTACCTCTCTTGGTTGAGTTCCTACCAAGTCTCCCATATAGCTCCTGCATAATTAGATTACCCACATTGATTTTCCTATCATATGCCAGGGAGTATACAATTTGCTGTGCAGGTGCACTGATTTGATCAAAAATCGACTTTCTAGCAGTGAACACCTGTATCAGTGTGGCGAACACAAAACTCCATTCCTTTCTGAGACACTTCCGGTTCATTTTTCAAATCTTGATTGTATCAGCATATCTGATAAAGTCGAAGAATGTAATCAAATCATCATCCGATACCAGAGGGTGATACAGCTCCTGATGAAGTCCTAGTGCTTGATTCATATCCTCTGTAGTGATAGTAACCTCTTTCTCTTGTATTTTGCAGTAGATGATATAAGAGGTTACTGCATTCTCGAGAGCAATAACTTCCACAGTGGCTATCCTCCAAAACTGTTCTAGGAGATCTAGGTACAGAGTTGGGTTGGCTGAGAGTGCATCCTTGATGTATGACTCAGACATCCATCAAACGAAGCACTTGAAGTTAGCATTGGGTGCTTCCACATCATTAGTAATAGCAATGAAGTTGGTGTGATTAGGAATTGTGAGTTGGGTATTTTCCATTGTTACACAGAGAGACGAGAGAAGAGAATGAAGGTTGAAGAAGAAATTTAGCTTTTGAAGTTAGGGTTTTCAGAGGTTTTGTAACTTTAGATGCTTGAGAAATCGAATGAAATGAAACGAATAGATGTAAAACTGTATAAGTATGAAGTACTTGAATTGTCGATTAGATATATGTTTTGTAACGACAAGTCAGTCATTCGAGAAGTAGAAATCAACTATTCGATAAGTCAAGAAAGGATTAATCGATATCTCAAGCAGTTTGTAACTCACAGCTGGCTATTATCTAACTTAGAAATGATTCCAAATTAAATAAAATATGTTTTTATGAGTGATTTAAAATTCTGAATAAAAATCCAAAAACGATTAAGATTCAGCGAAAATTCAGCCTTTTCAAATGATTCGACAACTCAAATGTTCTATTCGAGAACTCAGTCATTAGAGAACTCAAATGTCCTATTCGAGAAGTCAAGCAAGTCTCTGTTCGATTTCTCCAAAATGCACTATTCGAGAACTCAAGAGTGTTCCAAATAGACTTGTTAGAGAAGTCGACCATAGACATGAAAGTCATTAGAGAAGTCTGACTTATCGAGCTACACTTTTCACTCATAAAAGTTAATTTTCACTACCTTTTCAAAATTCACCAGAATTATTCAAATGAAGAATATTCTAACAAATTAAATAGTGATAATCTTAAAATTTCATAGAAATTTCAAGCTAATTCGAATATGATTTTCAACATATGCACAGATTTGAAATATTCATAAATCATATTTCAGCCAACACTTACTTCAAAAATATTGAGAATTTAGATAAAGTAAGTGTTTACTGCTGCAACAATCTAGTTGATATTTTCACTTAGCCAGATTCTGAAGAATTCAGCATTCCAATCTCACTAACCAACCTTGTGAAGGTGGCTTCATCCAATGGCTTAGTGAATATATCAGCTAATTGTTTATCTGTAGGGACATAATGCAACTCAATGGTTCCATTAGTTGCATGCTCCCTAATGAAATGATATATGATGTCAATGTGCTTTGTCCTAGAATGATTTACAGGATTGGCAACTATAGAGATTGCACTTGTGTTGTCACACATGATTGGAATTCTTTCCAACACAAGTCCATAATCTCTAAGCTAATTTCTAATCCAAAGCACTTGAGCACAACAACTTCCAGCAGCTATGTATTCAGCCTCAGCTGTGGAAGTTGACACAGATTGTTGTTTCTTGCTGTACCAAGAGACTAGCCTTTGACTAAGAAACTGGCAGCTACCTGAGGTGCTCTTCCTATCCACTCTGCATCCAGCATAATCAGCATCAGAGTAACCAACCAGATTGAACCCTGTGTCCTTAGGATACCATAAACCCAAGTTTGGAGTGCCCTTCAGATATCTAAAGATTCTTTTTATAGAAATCAAATGTGACTCTTTTGGATTTAATTGAAGCCTTGCACACAGACATGTAGCAAACATGATGTCTGGCCTACTTGCAGTGAGATAGAGTAGAGAACCAACCATGCCTCTGTAGACTGAGATATCTACTCTCTTGCCTTTGACATCTTCATCAAATTTGGTGGCAGTGGCCATGGGTGTCTTTGCAGGTGAGCAGTCTTCTAAGTCAAACTTCTTTAATAAATCCTTGATATACTTGGTTTGACTGATGAAGATACCATCCTTCCTCTGACTAACTTGCAATCCAAGAAAGAATGTTAACTCTCCCATCATACTCATCTCATATCTGCTTTGCATGAGCTTAGAGAATTTCTCACACAGCTTCTCATTTGTAGAGCCAAATATGATATCATCCACATAGATCTGAACTAGGATAATATCATTACCATGCTTCTTGTAAAACAGTGTCTTGTCCAATGTGCCTCTAGTGAATTGATTTTTAAGAAGGAACTGTGATAAAGTGTCATACCATGCCCTTGGAGCCTGCTTAAGTCCATACAATGCCTTAAGCAATCTGTAGCTAAATTCTGGGAAATGTGGATCCTCAAAGCCAGGTAGTTGTTGCACATAAACTTCTTCTTCCAACTCCCCATTCAGAAATGCACTCTTGACATCCATTTGATAGACTTTAAAGTTTGAATGAGCAACAAATGCCAAGAAGATTCTGATGGCTTCCAATCTAGCAACAGGAGCAAATGTCTCATCATAGTCAATTCCTTCCAGTTGAGAGTATCCTTTTGCAACCAACCTTGCTTTGTTTCTTACTATTACACCATCTTCATCCATCTTATTTTTCAGAACCCATTTTGTTCCAACAATGGTTCTGTTCTTTGGTGCAGGCACAAGTTCCCATACTTTGTTTCTTTCAAATTGACTCAGCTCCTCTTGCATAGCAATAATCCAATCTGGATCCAATAGTGCATCATCAAGTTTCTTAGGCTCAATCTGAGATAGAAAGCAACCATAGAGACACTCATTTTGAGTTGCTCTCCTAGTTCTCACTCCTGCATTTGGATCTCCAATAATTTGCTCTACAATGTGTGACCTATCCCATTTCCTTGAGTGCTCAGTTTGATTTCTCAACCTTGATGTTGCTTCATCATCCAAGACATGATCATTTTCATTTCCTCCTCCCGTGAAGTTGCTACTATTCACAGGTGTGTCTTGGATGCTAGTCTCTTCACTGTTGGTTGGATCAGATTCTTCTCTTGCTTCATCATTCACTTGAGTTTGTTGAACTAGAGTTTCAACTTCAGTTTCAATCTCTTCATCAGAATCATCTAGATTTTCAAACTTTAATGGATCTCTATCTTCATCATTGGCTTTTTCTAATCCAGGTAGTTTGCTGTCATCAAATGTCACATCTGTGCTTTCCATAACTTTCTTTTGACTGATGGCATAAACTTTGTATGCAATTCTCTCCATAGAATAGCCAAGAAAAATTCCTTCAAATGCCTTTGCATCAAACTTCCCAACATATTTTGAATTGTCTTTCAACACAAAGCATTTGCTTCCAAAAGTATGAACATACTTTAGAGTAGTCTTCTTTCCAGTCATCAAATTGTAAGGTGTCTTTCCAGTGTTTTTTGATGAGGGTTCTGTTCTGGATGTAGCATGCAGTGCTCACAGCCTCAGCCCAAAAACATGTAGGCATCTTTGCATCAAGCAACATTGTTCTAGCAGCCTCAATTAGAGTTATGTTCTTTCTCTCAACTACTCCATTTTGCCTCAGCCCAAAAACATGTAGGCATCTTTGCATCAAGCAACATTGTTCTAGCAGCCTCAATTAGAGTTCTGTTCTTTCTCTCAACTACTCCATTTTGTTGTGGAGTCCTTGGAGCTGAGAATTGTTGAGAAATGCCATTCTCTTTGCAAAATGCTTCAAGTAAGGCATTTCTGAACTCTGTTCCATTATCACTTCTCAATGCAATCACACTTGCATTGTTGGCTTTTGCTTTCTTATCAACTTTCTTTATGTGCTCAATGACTACTTGTGGAGCCTCATCCTTTGATGCTAGAAATTCCACCCATGTATACCTTGTGTAGTCATCAACCATCACTAGGGCATACTTCTTTCTTGAGAGTGACATAATATTGACAGGCCCAAACAAATCCATATGAATTAATTGCAGGGGCTTGGTGATTGATGTCACTGTCTTTGACTTATGGCTTGACCTTTTCATCTTTCCTTTTTGGCAAGCCTCACACACTCCTTCTTGACAGAATTCAAGTGTGGGCATGCCTCTCACTAACTCTCTTTTGACTAGAGAATTAATGGCCTTGAAGTTCAGGTGTGATAACTTCTTGTGCCATAGCCAACAATCTTCATTTGATGCTTTTGAGTAGAAGCAACAAACTTTGTCCTTGTTTGCAGAGTCCATATTGGCTACAAACAGGCTTCCTTTTCTTACTCCAGATAGAGCAAAATCACCAGTCTTCTTGTGGGTGATCAAACATTCATCTTTGTCAAAATTTACCTTGAATCCTCTATCAGTAAACTGACCAACACTTAGCAGATTATGCTTAAGACCCTTAACTAGTGCTACATCTTCAATGATGACATTACCAACTTTTAACTTGCCATATCCCAATGTGTTACCCATGCTGTCATCTCCAAAAGCAACCCTTGGGCTAGCCTTCTCCTCATATTGTGATAGCAGGGCCATATCACTAGTCATGTGATTTGAGCATCCACTGTCCAAAATCCACATTACCCTCTTTTCACTTTCTTTGCCCTGCAAGCACAAAGGTATTACTACTTCTTTGGTACCCAAACAAGTTTGGGTCCACTTGGCTTAGAAATAGATTTATCAAAAACAGCATGCTTATCAACTTTCTTAGAACTGGTCTTCTTGTCACTGTCAGAAGTTTTAGAATCTAAATTCTTAGACTTAGGTGACAGAGGTACCTTCCTAACTCTAGGAGTACTTGAAGACTATGGCCTTGTGTAGTGTGTGTGAATTTTGTGACTGATGCAACCATCCAAGAATTGTCTTCTCAAATTAAAACAGCTAGTCATAACATTCATGTTGCATGGCATACAGTCAAGTTTATCACAGAAAGGTGAATCTCTATGTCTTAAAGGCACAGAGCACTCATAGAAAGGCTTAGCTACACTACCAGTTGGTTTCTTGCATGCATGAGTTAAGTGATTAGTGCTAAAACAGTTTTGACAAACTTTCCTAGGGGCATTTGGCACATAAGCATAATTATTATTCTTGTTTATCCCTAGCTTGCCATTTCTGTTTTGTTTCTTATTAGCCACTTTCTTCTCAAATTCATTTTTCCCAGCTGAAATAAACTTCACAAACTTCTCATGTCTAGGTCTACCTCCTACTAGCTTCTTGGCTTTTGCCTTGACACTCTCATTCTTAAAGGATGCTGGTTGTTCAATAGACCGTGCCTCATCCTCATCCTTCAACATTTGCTTAATGAGTAAGGCATCCTCATCAATTTCAAATGTTGGTTCTTTAAAAATTGGAGACTCGGTCTTTTTCAAAATGTGAGGCACTTCATCCTGAACAACTATGTCATCTTCAATGACAGCATAGCCTTTCCTCTGTTTAAGAGTGCCATAGTAGAGCCTTCTCATGGTAGGACTGCAGTAGACTAGAGGAGTTCTTAAAGGTTTTCAGTTTGAATTCATTCTCAGCTAGTTCATCCCTAAGAGCCTTCTCAACCTGACTAGCACATAGAACCTTATTCTACAAATATTCAACTTCTTTCTTAAGGTTATCTACTTGCATAGCAGTTAGCTCAAGTTCCTCATTCTTCTTGTTTAACAATTCATTCTTAGCAGACAGTTTGGCAATCTCTTCATTAGCAGCAGTCATACTAGTATGAATATTAAACATTTTAATAGATAGTTGTTCAACCATGCATTTATACTCAGAAACAGACATATCTATGGTAGTGAGAGATGGTACCTGAGAGTCAGATAGAGATTGTTCATCCTTGGAATCAGCCATCAAGGCATAGTTGCATAATTATTGCTCCTCTCCATCACTATCAGAGTCATCCCAACACTTCTCTTCAACTATGTAGGCCTTGCCTTGTGTTTGCTTTTTCAGAAGAGCCTCATACTTGGCTTCAAGCTCTAGAAACTCCTTATCCTTCTTTTTAGGCTTCTTGCATTCACTGGCAAAATGACCTAGGTCATTGCATCTATAACACCTTACAGATAACCTATCCACATGGCTGGTTTTGAATTTATTCTTGTTTGCTTTCACAGGTGCCTTGCTCTTGTTGAATGAATGGTTTTGGGGTCTAGGTTTGAAGGGTTGGTTCCTCTTGAATCTGATGTTTGGAAACTTTCTGGCCACGAAAGCATATGAAGTGTTTTCCATGCCATCTAGCTCTTCAAGAGTATAGAACTCTTCTTCTTTCTTCTCCTCAACAGGTTCAGTCACTTCACCTTCATTTTCTTCATCATCTACTATCTCTTCTATCCTCAGCGGACTTGTAGATGCTTCTAGGTCTTGAACAGATTTGCTAACAATCAAGGCACATGATGTGTTTACCATTCTGCCTTGGTTGGCTTGGATATCCCTCTTCTGAAGCAACTCAAGCTCATGAGTCTTTAAAACTCCACAGAGCACATCATATGTGACTTTGTTCAAATCTCTTTCTCTTAGAGAAATGACACTTTGCTCTAGATGGTTTGGTGAAGAAAATAGAAACTTCATGTTCAACTCCTTGGTGCTGTAAACCTTCCCATTCATCTGTAGCTCAGTCACCAGCTTGTGAAACCTTTCAAACATGTCAGTGGTGCTTTCTTTGGTCTGAGCCATGAAAGCTTCATACTGTGTGACTAGTATCTGTTTCTTATTTTCTCTAACCTCCTCTGTTCCTTCACATAACACCTCAATATGATCCCACATCTCCTTTGTTTTTTTTCAAGAGGCTATGTTAGCAAACATTAACAGTTCCATAGAATCTATGATTAATAACATGAGATGATTGTCGAGAGAAACCATCTCCTTTTCTGTCTCTGTCCATTTGGATGGTTCTTTAGCCACATAAGATCTTGGAATGGTTACAGTTCCAACAGTCTTTTCAGGAATCTCCTGTTGTGGAACAAAGGGACCATTCTTGAGTATCTCAGGATATAGAGGGTTAGCAGCTTTGATGAACAACAGCATTTTAATCTTCCAGAGGTTGTAATTCTCTTTGTCGAACTTAGGGACCTTCACTGTTCCTGTAGTCTTTGGTATATTCATGATCTTTTTCTATTTTTAAATAAACAGCCTGCTCTGATACCACTTGTTGAGTATTGAACACAAAAGATAATACAGAGGGGGGGGTGAATTGATTCTCAAACTTTTCTTCTGATAAGTGTTTTTGGTGAAAGTTATTTTAAGGGTTTGAATCTGATTGTGTAACAGAGTGTGTGTTTGTGTTTAACAGATTATGTAAGTGCGGAATATAAACACAAGAACACGATATCACTTTAATCTAATATTGTATTAGATAAAGATTTGCTACAATCTGTGAATACAAATGTTAGTATTCTCAGCTTCTTTCTCAGAGAGATATTACTTGTAAAAACTCTAGATCACTCTGTTTGATACTTGCTAAAGAAGTAGGGTTGTTCACTTATATCACGTGAACAACTTGCTTACAACAAATAAGGTAGCAAACAAATTTGCTTTCTAATGTGTCTATCCTATTTGAGAAAACATCCAAACTGCTACAGATTTGACTTCTTAAAACTCTGTTCAGATCTACTTCTTTATCTCTTTGTCTCTTGTACTATCTCTCCAAGCTTCTTTGTAGGCTTTTCAACGTGCTTTACAGTATGTGTTCCATAAAGCGTCTTGGCTTGTTGCAGGTTTCTGACTTGTACAATTCTTCAGTATTTTGTCTCCAAGATTGTATTCGAGAAGTAACTCTGTTGGTGATTCGAGAACTAGAACTGGCTTAATCGATAACTCTGAGTTCTCGAATACTGTTAAGTTGACATATCGAATCACTTCTCGAATAAGTCTTTTCTCCACGAATCCTTGAGATATCGAATAGAGCATTTTACTTATCGAATCCCTGAGATATCGAATAGTTTCTTCAGTCCTTGAGATATCGAATGTAGCTTTAACTTGTTGACTCTTAGAGAACTCGAATGATGCTTTGACTTGTTGACTTCTTGAGTTCTCGAATAGAGTATTAGACATGTCGAATCTCTGAGTTCTCGAATGAGGCTTTGACTAGTTGACCTCCAGAGATATCGAATAGTGTCTTTTGAGATATCGAATTCCTGACTTCTCGAATGCTAGACTTCTCGAATATAATAAACATACTTCTCGAATTGGTACTTAGGCAAATCTTCATTCTCCAAATTCCAACTGTGTTTATTTTGACAGTCTTGGTCTTCAAGCTTGAGGCATGATCCTTGGAACTTCTTTCAAGCATTATTCTCCGACTGTAATTACAGTTACACAGGTTGAATTTGATGCCTGTTATAAGTACTACAAAAAGTAGAAACTCTACAACTAGAGGTTCCCTCAGTTAAAAGGTCATGTAGGTAATGCAAAGCATTACAGACAATTAGGCTTGTTATTAGATGTATACAGGCATGCCTCTGTGACTAACAATTAGAACTTCTTGTACTTTGTGATTAAATCGCCGGGATCGAGTTCACTCGGATGAGATATGGTGAGTTTGACTCACTTGGATGATTATTTGACTCAATATGTAGATCTCCTTCGAAGTTTCTGCAGTTGCACCACCAAATTAAATTTGAGTTTTTTGGAATAGAAAGAAGAAAATGGATGATCAAGAGTTTGAGAGATGAGGAGATGAGAGAACTAAAAAGAGGCAGCTTATGGATGATGTTATAAAAAAAATGAGGAATAGCTGAAGGTTTATGGTTTCCGTGTCTATGATTCACAATGTAACAGCTCAGATTTGATTTCAATGTTTCTAATCAATGGCTGTAAATGCTTTAAACAATGAAATAGCACAAACAAGGACGATCCGTGTGCGGTGATTCCTTCCAATCCTGGTTTGCCACGTACTCTAAACAAACAACTTCTCTTTAAACAATCATTTTTTTGTTTCCTATTTTCTTTTTATCTTCGGTTTGATTCAATCTAGTTTTATAAAAATTTATTCCTTAAAACTTGATTTAATTTTTTTTCCATGCACATAATATATATGTAAATATGTATACATCTATAACATTTTGATAATGGTTTTGTAAAAAATACAAAAAATATGTATATTAATTTTTTTTATTTACAAAAAAAAAACTTATCATATTTTTACTAGCTTATGACATTCAACCAGAGAAGTCATCTTGTTTTATAGGTTTATATTTTTTTTATCTATTTCCCGCATTTCCATTATTTATTTTGATAAGTATTTTAAATTTGGGTTATAAATTAGTATTAATTTTTTATTTTCTGTTATAAATTTTTTTAAGTACTATCAAAAATTAATTTGATTAGAGATATTAGTAGAACATTACTGTATTGATTAGTACTCATAACTAGTGCTTTGTCAGAGATTGTTGTTTATATTATTTTAAACATATTTCTCGACGATCCAACCGTACGAATGTCAAGATATATCTAATATAATGATATTCTCATATTTTCAAAAAATAAAAAATTAATTTGGATAGAGTACTTAGTAGTCAACTATTGATTTAACTAGTACTATGGAGTACTACTTTGTCCCAGATTGCTGTTTCTATTTTTTTAAAAATATTTATCGACGATCCAACCGTACGGATGTCAATATATATCTAATTTAGTGATATTCCCAAAATTTTAAAAAATAAAAATTAATTTGGATAGTGTAATTACTAGTCAACTATTGATTTGACTAGTACTACTAACTAGTACTTTGTCCCAGATTGGTGTTTCTATTTTTTAAAAATATTTATCGATGATCCAACCATACGGATGTCAATATATATCTAATTTAGTGATATTCCCAAAATTATAAAAAATAAAAAATAAATTTGGATAGTGAAATTAGTAGTCAACTATTGATTTGACTAGTACTATGGAGTAGTACTTTGTCCGAGATTGTTGTTTATATTTTTTTAAAAATATTTATCGATGATCCAACCGTACGGATGTCAATATATATATATATATATATATATATATATATATATATATATATATCGTGTAAAATACTTATTATACAATAAAAAATATTTCGTGTAACGACGTGATAACAATACTCATGTCATATGACGATCTACTTAAAATCCGATTAAGATATCATTCAACACAACAATGCTATAGTTAATAAATTTATTGAATATTACCAAACTTATACTTGATCGTAAAAAGGTTAACACATCATTATAAATATAAAATAAATTATTTAAAGTTCTTTTACCTTGTGACAAATGTTCTTCATATTCACAATTCGTCACAACGACTAGGCAGTTACCAGTACTTGTGACGAACATAATACTATCCATCACAAGTTTATTAAACTAATGTATTTTTCATTGAAATTTTCAGTTTAGTTGGCGACATTTAATTCGTGGTAGTTGAACTTGTGACATTTTTGTCGTCATAAGTTCATTATGTGTCGAACATTCAACTGTACGTCACAAGTTTGCGTTTTCATGTATTTAAATATATGAAGATATGTAAGTTGTTTAGGTTGTGACGAATAAAAAATAAAAAATAAAATACTTATTATACAATAAAAAATATTTCGTGTAACGACGTGATAACAATACTCATGTCATATGACGATCTACTTAAAATCCGATTAAGATATCATTCAACACAACAATGCTATAGTTAATAAATTTATTGAATATTACCAAACTTATACTTGATCGTAAAAAGGTTAACACATCATTATAAATATAAAATAAATTATTTAAAGTTCTTTTACCTTGTGACAAATGTTCTTCATATTCACAATTCGTCACAACGACTAGGCAGTTAACAGTACTTGTGACGAACATAATACTATCCATCACAAGTTTATTAAACTAATGTATTTTTCATTGAAATTTTCAGTTTAGTTGGCGACATTTAATTCGTGGTAGTTGAACTTGTGACATTTTTGTCGTCATAAGTTCATTATGTGTCGAACATTCAACTGTACGTCACAAGTTTGCGTTTTCATGTATTTAAATATATGAAGATATGTAAGTTGTTTAGGTTGTGACGAATCGTCACAAGTTTGTAATCAAAAACGGTGTCGTTTCGGCTGGCATGAAAATTTTAAAAATTTTATCAGTAAAGGGCGCCATAAAATAATAATAAATTATTATTTTTGTGATGAAGGTACACATCCATCACAAGTTACTTGTGACGGATGTTTGTAGTTGTCAAAACTTATGTTGTACCCACAATCCGTCGCAACGTATCGTCACAACTAAACATTCGTCACAAGATTGTCGTCACTATAAGCAGATTTTCTAATAGCGATCCCAAAATATCTCATACTAATAGAGTTAATTGACTATTTATTAACTAATAATCTGCCCCTACAACAAACGTTGCGGGACAACAATTGTTACTACTGTACACAAATTAATGGTACTTATTACATTTAGCAAAAAAAAAGGTACTTATTACTTGATTACATAATATTTTTTCCATCCCAACTTATATGTCAATTTTAACTTTTTAATGATCAAATTAATTAATATTTGATTAAATATTAGAAATTATTCAATTATTAGTTTTAAAAATTGAAAGGTTTTAAAATAGATTATGTATATTTTTTAATGAATTAATTTTTTTATTTTCTTAATTATATAAAACATTTAAATTTCAATTAAATTTTGATCAATTTAATCAATTAAAAATCAAAAGTGATACGGGAGGAAGGGAATAATGTACATTTTAGAAAAAAAATAAAAATAAATGATACCTGTGTCAATAGTAATACTCTGTAACTCCCGATACATATGAAACTATATAAAAAGGAACATCAATATATATATATAAAGGAGGATAGCGGGAGTTTAGGTGGCGCTCTAATATCGTCTCAATCGATTTATTTTAATTTTCTAGAATTTTAAACACTAATAAATATAAAAATATCATCAATATATATATATATAAAGGAGGATAGCGGGAGTTTAGGTGGCGCTCTAATATCGTCTCAATCGATTTTTTTTAATTTTCTAGAATTTTAAACACTAATAAATATAAAAATATCAATTAGCATATTAGAAGTAGAATAGGTGTTCGAATTTATAAAGGAGAAGAGTTCGAATTTATAGGGAAGACATATGATTAGAAGTTTTATTGGAAGTATAATAAGTATTTATAAGGCATACGATTAAAAATTCTATTGGAAGTAGAATAGGAGTTCGAATTTATAGAGAATAAGAGTTCAAATTTATAGAAAAGATATATAAATAAAAGTTCTACTAGAACTAATAAGTGTTCTAATTTATAAAGGAGAAGAGTTTGAATTTATAGGAAAGACATATGATTAGAAGTTCTATTGGAAGTATAATAAGTATTTATAAGGCATACGATTAAAAGTTCTATTGGAAGTAGAATAGGAGTTCGAATTTATAGAGAATTAGAGTTCGAATTTATAGAAAAATATATAAATAAAAGTTCTACTAGAACTAGAATATGTGTTTGAATATATAGAGCAGACATATAATTAAATATTTTATTGAAAGTACGATCTTCTTAAAATATATTTTTTATATAAGTTAATTATATTTATATTAGGAAAATTTATTCATAAATCCAATACTATTGTCATGAAAAAAGTCACCGTATTTAAAAAGAAAAGAATTGATTTGTTAACATAATAAAAGAACAATGAGTAAAAGAACAATCTCATGCAGCAATCCTAAATAAATACAGGAGTATCTATAAAATAAAGAGAAAATAAAATGTGTTTTCATTTTCTAAAACTCCAAAAATTTTAGAAAATCTAGAGAAAGTATAAATTGGAATTCACTCTATTTTTTAGATTTTGATTTCAAGGAAAAAAATTGTTGTGTAAGATAAGTATCATCAATAATATGTAATGAAGTTAGAATTTAGATCCCAAACGAGAGTGGCTCGAAACGTGTTTAACGGGAAGACGGCTTACTATAAAAAATTGTACTAGCTATTAAAATATCATATGATGTTATAAATTATATTTTATTTTTAGGATTTGATTTTTATGGATAAACATTATCATACAAGTAATATGTGTAAAAGTTAGGTTTTTGGTCTTAACGAGAGAGCGAATCAATAGTAATAACTGTGTTTAACAAGAAAACGGTTCATTAGATAAGACCGTATAAAAGATGTTTAAATATATAATTAATACAAAAAATAAAATGTTTTATTGGAAGTAGAATACGAGGACGGTGGAGACGTCTTATACGATTTTTTAAAACTATACATCTCTTTTCCTAGAAATCCTTTATTTTAACTTTTTTATACAATTTAATTATACTTTGCATTACAAAAATATATCCATAAATGTAATATTATTCCCGTAACGAAAAGTCTTAGTATTTTAACTTTTTTTTGATATGTTAACATAACAGAAAGACATTCCCATGCGAAAACTGTAAATAAATACAAGAATATCTATAATATATAGAAAATATAAGATGTATTTTCATCTTTTAAAACTCCATAAATATTAGAAAGTTTAAAGAATATAAAAATTGGAATTTACTCTCTTTATATAATGAAGTTAGAATTTCGGTTTCAAATAAGAGCGGCTCGAAACGTATTTAACGGGAAGACGGCTCGCTAGAAAAGATTGTATTAGCTTTAAGAATTTGATACTGAAGTCATAATTTTTTTTTTATTTTTACTGTTTGATTTTATAGATAAAAAATATTATATAAGTCTTTATAATATATGTTAAAAAGTTGGGATTTCCGTTTTAACGAGAGAGCGGCTCAATCGAAAGAATCGTATTTAACAAGAAATTGATTCATTAGAGAAGATTATTTAATTATAAAAATTTAATATTAATATTATAATATAACGTAAATGTATTGAATTTTTTTAAAAATATTATAATGCCGCCGCGAAGCGCGGCTTTATCAACTAGTTAATAATAGTAATACTGTTTACACAAGTATTAACTCACGTTACACATGAAACTAGTACATGAAAAGGAACATTAATGAGAATCAAATTGCTATCGTTTTTTTATGCCAGTCATGAGAACATTATAAATAATTGAATACTTCCTAATCTTTTATACAAACAAATATACTAAAAAAATTGAATATAGTCAATCGCCCGAAATGTTCGATTATAAGCAAAAACATTCCCATATGTATGATTTTGCAACTTTAAATAGGCCACATGTGTAGCAACAAGATCCGAGGATTAGTCGAAACTGATACTAATATATACCGGTATTTAGAGCATCTTCAAATATATACTACAATTCTTAATTAAATATGTATATTTTGTCAAAAATATGAATTATAAAAGTTATGTAAAAATATCTCCATTTCAAATTTTCAATGAGTCATTTTTATTATCTAAAATTTTAATGAACCTAAACATCTTGACTAAATTTATCAAACTTGTAACTACTTGTAGTGAAAAGGTATGTCATCCATTTTCATGTTAAAATAATATATTTTATTTTTAGTAAATTAAAACAATAATAATAAATTATTTTTGAATTATAACCAATCATTATAACTGACTTCATTATAGTACAATACATTACATTTAACAAATTTTATTGATCATCCACATCCAACTTTGTAAGTGTTTATCTTTTTTAACTTTTTTTTTTCTATCTAAATGAAGCATAAAAATGATATAATTATAAATAAAAAATATATAAATTACATAGAAAAGAAAAAAATTGAACATGTACACAGGAACGAAGCATTCGTAAATCGTAACTAAGTAAGGATTTTAGAGTATTATATAGGCTTGATAATCATTTCTTTGCGTGTATTTTCGTGTCGTGTACTTCTATGTATTTATAATTAAAATCTTAATTGATTCGAAATCATTTTGTGTACTCATAGCTGAAACCAAACCTTAAACATTTCGTTTCGTGTCAACTCGAAAGTACACGAAAAGTATACGAAATTTTCATGTACATTTTATTTACACGAAATGATCCGAGATAACACGAAACAAATAAATCTGAATACACGAAATATATACGGAATATTATTGAACATGTAAAATGAGTGATTAAAAATACACGAAATACTAATGAATACGTAAACTAAAATACATATATAATATTTATTATGATAATATATATATATATATATATATATATATATATATATATATATATATAAGACATGATTCAAGTGAGAACAATTTATACGTGAGAAAAGTTGTTCTGCACTCCTTTAAAAAGTGCAGAACAATTGTTCTGCATATTTTTCAAATTTTTATTTCTATATTGTTCTGCTGCAGAACAATTATGTTCTTACTGTTCTCATGTTAATATGTGTTCTCACCAGAGAGTGATCCTATATATATAATATTTCGTGTATCCAAAATGAAAATTTCCAAAATGAAAATTTATATCCGACATTAAATATTTCGTATCCATATAGTTTAGTATTTCGTGTATCAAAAATCAAAACCCAAAATTATATTTTTTCATATCATTTTATGTCGTATTCACTTATTATGTGTCAAATTACTAGTACTAGATTAACTGTGCAAGTAAGAACAATCAATTCTGTTTTCCGATTTCAGCTCTCACCAAGTTAAACATGCATTAAAATTAGGATTATTACAATATGCATGTATCCGAGTGTGTCATGCAAATTAAAGCATTTTACTGATTAGAGAAAAAAGATTCTGAGATAGATTTCAGGGAATTTTTCTTAAGATACATATAAAATAATTTTAAATTTTATTGGACTCGTAGGTTAATTAAAAAATTTTGAATTTACTAAAATGCCCACCCATTTTTACATATAAAAGATAGGTAAACTTATCTAGCTCCCTAACCTCTAGTAATTATACATTAAAATGTACAAACTAAAAGAAAAAAGGCCAACTGAATACAAAATGATTCATTTCATTCCGTCGAGTCTAACAAATTGAAAGAATTTCTTCTGTTTAAGCCAAACCTCGATGATGAGAACTTCACCGAGTCACTAGACGTCAGAACTCGCTCTCCAAAACGGGCTGACTCAGTATTCCTCTCCTTATTTTCCTTCGTCAAAAATTTACCATCCTCTTTCATCCCAACCCTACTTTGTAACTCCTCAATCAAACTCCATAACGTCCCACCCATTGATTGCTCCGTTATAATAAATGACCCTAACAACCTCTCCTTACATTCATTCAATCTCTTCAATATGCAAACCAACTCGAACGATTCACCAAAGCTTAGATGACTCAGTCTCTCCTTAAACTCACTGAGTCGAAGTATAATTTCATTCACACATAGTAAATAATCATTTTCTACTAACCCTACAAGCTCATGCAATAATTTGTTACCTTCTATAGACAGCGATCCATCCGGTACTTTGCATAATTCTTCGATAACTCCGATTAATGAATCAACGTCTCGGATTAAATCATCGTTCATCATTGATGAAACACCATCTACTTGCTTTTCTTTTTCGATTTTACTGGGAGATGAACCTAGAAAAAACCCTAAAACCCTAGAGGTTGATATTAGGGTCTCTAGGTACCGCGCGTACCATCTCACGTAAGCCGAGAGTAGCCATGTTGTTGCGGTGGTTCCGTCGCGGAACCCAGAGAGTTTGAGGTAGTTGTGGCCACCGGTGGCCGGGAAAATGGAGAGTTGGTCTTGTAGGATGAAGGGTCCTCGTTTGATTATGTGGTGGATGGTGAGGAGGCACTTGAGAGCTACGATAGAGTTTCCGGTGCGGTGGAGACGATCCATGAGGGATTCTATAAGGGTTGAAGCGGTGGCGCGTGATCCATCACCGGCAGATAAGAGGGTGGAGAGATGGTGGTCTTGTGGGGTGGATGACGGCGCGTGAGAGGTGGCGCGTAAGATAGCAAGGTGAAGGGTTGATTTGGATAGGATGGTAGCTTTGGAAAGTGATGCCTTGTCTTTTATAACTCCGATCATATCCCGGAATATAGTTATCCTCCCCATGTAAGTATATCTCTATGTAAATTGGGAGGAAAATGACGAAAATTAGAGACAAGTTCACTTGTGTTTTGTCTTTCTTAGAGAGAAAGAGCAAATAAGTGTTGATCTTTTTAAATATACCTGGCTTTTGACAAATTGAACACACTTATTATATGTGTTTTGAATAAAAAGATTAGCTTTAGAAATTTGTTTGAATGGTAAACGTTGTATTAATTAATAATTAATATTGATGTTGAAAAAGATAAGACAGAAATGAAACACTAGCAATTTAACGTCAGTTTCTGATTTTTAATGGGCTGTCAAGATTATTGGTAGAAGAAATAACGTCACAAAAGGCGATTTTTTACAACTCTGGTTCTAAGGAAATGTCTCCAACTCCAAGTTAGTACATGATGTTTTGGACGATGACGACTCTGAAACAACTTGACTTGTGTAAGCTAAATTGTAGTTTAATAGTAACATGAAAGCTTTGTGATGAGGTCGGTAGAAGACAAAGCGAATATACGCTAAATAAAAATTGATACCAATTAATTAAAATTTAATAAAGATGTGTATTTTAATGAAATTGATTATAATAATTAACTATATTTTAAAAATAATAATTTAATATTCTTTTTTCATAAATATCCCAACATATAAATATTTTTGTAAAAATACTTTTATTTTAAAGTTCTTTTGCAAAATACCATCTTTTGAAAAAAATTTGCAAAAATACGGGATGCAACTACATTCAACCAGATGCAATTGTTTTGACAATTTAGTAAAAATATTATGTTATTTGTAATGGCTGCGTAGCAGGTTGCATGTGGTTGCATTCAGTTGCATGCAACTGAATGCAACTAAAAATTATAATTATAATTTTTTTTACCAACTTCCAGATCTATATAAGGGCTGAACATCATTAAAAAATGAAAATTTAACTTTTAGTTTTTAGTTGCATTCAGTTGCATTTGGACGTATGCAACTGAATGCAACTAAAAATTGTAATTTGAATTTTCAATTTTGTTACCAACTTCCAGATCTATATAAGGACTGAGCATCATCAAAAAATCGAAATTTAACTTTTAGTTTTTAGTTGCATTCAGTTGCATAAGCACATATGCAACTGAATGCAACTAAAAATTGTAATTTGAATTTTCATTTTTTTAACAACTTTCAGATCTATATATGGGTTGAGCATCATCAAAAAATGAAAATTTAATTTTTAGTTTTTAGTTGCATTTAGTTGCATATGATGCAACTGAAAATCAATCAAAATCTACCGAATTCAAAGCTCTAGTGATGGTGGATAACAGATCGGAAGTGATGGCCTTCGACTCCAACGACGGAGATCGGACCTATTAAATTCGGCTGGTGTGACCTCGACAACAAGCAACATAAGATGTATGATTTTATCTTATTCTCTCGGAAATTCGTACTACAACCAATTCTACACGACATTGTCCCACAACATCTCAAAAAACTAATAACAATAATCAAAGGAAGATGAAAAGAAAAATTAGAGATGATTACGGGTTTAAGTTGTGTAAACAGTACTCATATCATTTTATAATACAGCCATGCATGTATGGGCACAAATTAGAAAGAGATAACACATTTTTTTTTTTAGGGGAAGGGATAACACATAAGAAGCAAGAAAGTAGATAGTTAGTTCAAAAAGAAGAGAAGCAAAAACAGACCAATCTAACTCTTCTCTCTTCTCTCTCATCTAAACAACAGCCGCCGCCATCTTCCCATGAGAGTCGGCCGCCGCTAGACCCCCTCCCCTCCCCTCCCCTCCCCTCCCCTCCCCTCTTTCTGCCTCCCCGTCCCCCTTAGCCTCTCTTCCCCCGCCTCTCTTTCGCCTCCCCGCCGCCCTCTTCTCTAATCAACCGCCCTCCGCCGCCCCTCCGCCCCTCCGCTGCCTGTTCTTCTGATTCAATAAAGTCGGGTGTTGCTAAACCCCGAAGATTCCAATCGAGCTTTATTCTCGGGTCTATTTCGGATTTGAAGGATCCAGTTTGGTTGTAATTTGTAGATTTATTTTGTATCTTCAATTTTAAAATTGTAAGATCATTTTGTTTTTGTTGTCTCACCGTTTGTGTGAGTTTTGTTATTGTCTCACCGTTTGTGTGAGTTTGCTTGTGTGTTTTTGGGTGCTTGCTCATATGATCTTGAAGGATGGTACGATTATGAATTTGGATAAACACTGTGATGAAGTGTTAGTGTGTTACACACTTAGGTCTGCGAATATTGTAGCTCATAGCTTAGCTAGGGTGACATATTCTATGTCAGGTCTTACGGAATGGAATATTTCTGTTCCAGATTTTATCATCTGTATGCTTGATTCTGAGAAATTTTAATGCAAATACGATTTTATCAAAAAAAAAAAAGAAGAGAAGCACCACATCATAAAAGCAAGTTGCGTGTAGTCACTAAATAACAAGTATGTGGCAGAAAGACATCCACCACAGCAATATCAACAAGCGAAAACCTCGTTTTTTATTTTGAAGAAGAATGAGAAGAATGAGGATTGAATAATAATGAAGGTTGAAGAAGATGGGGGTATATTTGCAATTAATTAAGATAGTATAAGATAATATATTTGTAATTAATTTGAAAAGATAGTATTTTTACAATAACTAATTAAAAACCTAATATATTTGTTAAATTCCCTTTTAAAATTGTTATATACAAAAAATGTTATTTAAATAAAATATTATATGATGTGGAATCATATAAATTATGGAGTAGCCAATATCATGTAACTGCCTATCATTATTATCGACAAGGTTTTGTCCCATAGAAGTGATGATTATTTTTTATCTTTTTTTGTTCATTTTATTTTTAGTATGTAAATTTCATTTTTAGTTAAGATTTTAAGTGTTGGAGATGCTCCGTTTAAAGCCCTCATTCCTCCCTTCTAATCCTCCTTCGGTCCTTCATCCATTTTTCTAAATTTCTTTTTTCCCGTTTCAATAAAATCGAGGCTTATGTTAGTCTTTTGTTTATTTTAAATTTTTTGTTGAGTTTGTTCCCAATTTATTTGGGTTTTGTTTATTCTGTACTTGTGAGAGCTTTGTATATTTTTGGTTTGTTTTGCAGTGAATTAATGTCCGAGATTTTCAAGATTTTGATTTAGCGATAAATTTTTTTATGGAATTACATTTATGATCGATAGCTCAAATCATATGTGGCGAAGCGGGTACTTGTACATATATGAGTTTCAACAAATCACTTGACGGTATGTTCAAGAGGTCTAAGAAGCTGGATTAATCTGCGATTGTATCTTTTTACGGTTTGTTCGATCGAATCGATTATTTTTATAGATGCCTTATGGTTTTTTTATTAATGAATTAAATCCTTCTCAAAAAAAAGTGTTGGAGATGCTCTCAAATATATGTTTTCATATATTTTTCTAAAAAACACAAAAATTGAAAACATGTCAAAGTTGGATCGAAAATTTGTTGTAATTAACTAGCTTTGGTAATTAAGGTCTACTAGCCTATAACCAGTGCGATGCACGGATGATTTTTAATTTTTATCTTATTTTTTAAATATTTTTATTTTATTATTCATAATTATAATATATTTTTTGGAAAATAAATTATAGAAGATACTAAAATATAATAATAAATATTTGATAGTATTCTAAACGATGGTGTCTTTCTTATATATTGAAAATAGATAAAGTAATTTTTTTAAAGTTAATATGTTGTTGACGGCAATTGAACTTTGAATTTCTTGGAATGGTTTATAAGATAATATAAATGTTTGTGAAATAGATAGTATAAATTTTTAACTAAAATATGTTGTTGATAGTAATCGAACTTGAACTTCTGGGAGTAGTTGTTTATAAGATAATATAAGTGTTTAATAATAATATGTTATTGATTAAAATTAAAATTTTAATTTCTTGGAGTGTTTTATAAGATAATATAAATATTTGTGAATATAGATAATATAAATTTTTAACTAAAATATAGATAATATATATTATTATATGAAAACTGAAACATTTAAAATTTCGATTTTTTTGTCCATCATTCTATTTAATAACTAATCAATTTCTTTTTTAGATAAAACATATTACTTTTTCTATTTTTTATAAGTAATTAGTTTTTTTTCAAGTAAAATACATATTTTTGCAAATTTTTCTGATTAAAACCATTCATTTTTCAAATATATCATATGCAATTGTATATAATAAAATAATAATATTATAATGATTAATAATTAACCGATTACCCTTTTCAACTAAAATATATCATTTTTCTATATTTGCTAATTAAAATTTCTTTTTTCTAAAAATATCATTGGTAACAATGATATAATTAATATTGAATCAAGTAATTTTAAAATTTTAACTCTACAAAATTCATATCTTCTAAATTGAATGATGATTAATTTATTCGTGAATGAAAGTATAATGTAAATATTAGTTAATTAATTAATTTCTAGTGGATTCCAGTTTAACATATTAATCTAGAAATCTCGTAAATGAAGGTCGTTACAGTGTACATAATAAAATATACATGAGCCCCACTCTATGGAGAACCGTGGAAAACCACTTAAAATGCATTAAAATTGTCCTTTATATAAGACCCCTGGCGGGGCCCCTTCACAAAAAAGTCTTATAATTTTATCTTCTATCCATTTATCAAAAAAAAATTTTAAAATTTTTTAAAAAAAAATTAAAAAACTGCTACCACGTCATCATATTTTAAAAAAAATTTTAAAATATTTTTTGTAATTTTTTTTTATAAATAGATAGATGGTAGAATTATAAGACTTTTTTGTGAAGGTGCCCCTGCGGGACCCTTATATAAAGGACAATTTTAATACATTTTAAGTGGTTCTCCATGGTTCTCCACGTAATATGGTTCTCCATGGAATAATGACCTACATATGTTTATATCTTAATCTAGAAATCTCGTAATTATTTTATTAATATTTTCTTTAGGAAGGTAGTAATAATATTTGGCGAAGGAAACAATTAATAAAATATACATATGATGTTTATAATAATATAATATAACAAATTACCTATTTCGCTTATAATAGTATAGTAATAATCGTTTAATTTTATGTTAAATTGTTCGAATTATGATTATATTCTGTCATAATAATATAAATATAAATAGAAGTATCGTATATACTTAATTACATTCAATTTTTTGTTTATATTATCATATTCAAATTATGATTCCATAATAATCACTAATGTAATATTTGTCTAAAATAGAATTTAATATTAATTTGTAATTGTGTGAAATTTTTATTGTTTATTATATAATTTTAGTTTGTTTTCACTTTGTTGATTTATAATTTGTTGTAAATTTTTTAATAAATATGTGATATTAAAATTATTTAAATTGATTTTGAAAATATTTGATTTCCAAGTAATTGAATAATTGAAGAGACAAAAAAAGTAGGGTGTAGGTGATGAATTTTAATTCAAATATAACTAAAAGAGTATGTAATTGAATATTAATTGGAGTATAATTAAAAGAATTTGTTATTACGTTAAATAAAATTTTATATGCATTTTAATTTATTTTTCGTTTTTGGAAGGTGTTAGCAAATTTTTTAGGAAAGTGTTAACCAACCGACTAACTAACCAATTATACCCTATTTCGTATAGATTTTAATTCAAATATAACTAAAAGAGTATGTAATTGAATATTAATTGGGGTATAATTAAAAAATTTGTTATTAAGTTAAATAAAATTTTATTTTCATTTTTGGAAGGTATTAGCAAACTTTTTAGGAAAGTGTTAACCAACCGACTAACCAACCAATTATACCCTATTTCACTTATAATAGTATAGTATAGATGTGAATATATTTTTAATATGATATATTTCACTCCTATTAATGTTATGTATGACTTTTTATTATGTTGTCCGTTGTTTATGTGAAAGAAATTTAAATTCATGACCATTATTTTCATAATATTATTCTCTATTATTTTTTATAATATGATTTCAATCTTAAATATTATTTGTATGTATAAAATTAATGCATCAGTTATGGATAAGAATGGATAATAATAAAATTTGCATAAAATATAAAAACAAAAATAGTACAGGCGCCTTTTTTTTTTTTTTTTTTGCTAAGCGAGCTTTTTAATATCTGAAATATATATTACTAAAGTGTTCTTTTTATACGAGTACAGAGTTTGGATTTGTAAATTTTAATATTCATTAAATTTAAATTTAGATAGATTATGTAAATACTCAATCTTTAATCTGTACATCTATCCCTAAAACAATTTAATATCCCTAAAACAAGATAATAATATAGACAAAGTTCCACGATTAGGCTACTCCGGAAAGATTATTAGACTCACCGTAGGTGGAATTATGGTAGCTATGTGGGAATGGGGATGTACAACTCACGACTGAAATTGAAGTTAACACTTAAAATTTTGTAAACCTTTTTGATCTTATGTGACATCTAATCTTTAAATATTAGCATATAATTTATTTAAATTCCAATAATCTTTAGGAGAATAATAAAATTATTATTAAAAATATTTGTTCCTAGTCATTCAAAAATTTCTTAATATCGCTACCATAGTCCATAAATACATGAAATGATAATGTTGAAAAGAGTAATATAATATTGAAAGTTGAAACCGACCGCGATCGTGATCACTTATTTTATTTGACATGTATTTATATGGGTTTCATTATGCGAAATTATTCATCTATGGTTTCGTTTTATATGCATGTGTGCAGTGTCCAAGTTAAGTGGGGTTCAAAAATAATTTTCATATGTAAGCATATGAATTTGTTACAAAAGTTACCTATTACAACAGCATTGTTATTTTCTTCATGTTTTGAAACCTCGCATGATTTGAAACCTCGCATGATTTCTTCATTGATGATTGTTTCGAAAACATCTCTTTCAATATAGGTTATTAGACAGTCGTTTAACCAAATATCTTCCATTGCATTTCGAAGAATATGAGATTCATAGCTAAAAATGCCATCTCAACAGTAGCTGTTGCAACCGACAAGATTAATGCTAGTTTCAGTAACATATATATAAACCAATGGAAATCCTAAATTTTTTTTTTTTTGTTTCAGAACCATCTTTTGAGCTAGTTCTGCAATTCCTTTTAAATCACTAAAGTCATTATCGCTTCTCATATTAACAATGTAATTATCAAGCTGATCGTCAAGGGCCAGAAGACTTATTTCATTAAACTCCAGTGGATATAACTTGTTCAGATATATTAGTGTTGTCTATTGATGTTTGTTCTTGCACAGGTGCAGAATCTTGATTTTGAACACATTCAGGTTCATCTTGATTAATTTCTGGATTTTCAGTTTGTTGATTGTTGATTCGAACTCGTTTAATTTTTATGACAAATTTATCCATAATAATAAAACATGTAACTTGACAAAGAAACACACTATAAATAATTCTCAAACATTTTCTAAAATTTAACACATACAAATATAAGAAACACTTTCTAGTTCCTAATATCTATCGTAAAAATATAAGATTAAATTTAAGCAATATATAAGATACCCGAACAAGTATTTAAGAATTTGGGGAAAACATACCTTACAAATAACGATATGAGGCTGATCTTGGAATTTAATTAAATTGATCTTGGAGTGTGGTTCTTCACAAACAAGATTGCTGTGTGTTTCTTAGTTTTGGGGAATTCACATCTCACAAATGAATTGGGTGTCTTTTTTTACTGGCCCCAAATATGTCCCAGGAACCCATTCATCTAATACAATATTACTCGGTATATTACGCATAAAGATATAAGTAATTTTTCTTTTTAAAATTCAAGTAGGGTCCATCGCCCTCACTAGACGGCTCCGTTACATTTCTGGTATAGCCACGTTCTTTTGTTTCAAAAATGGTATAGCTACGTTCAGAATTGCAAAAATGGTATAGGGCGCCACTTCAAGTGGCGACCCAGGAACCAGACGCCACTTCAAGTGGCGACTAAGACATGGGCGCCAGTTGAAGTGGCGACCCTTTACTTTTTATAGTTACATACTTGGCCCGATTTTACCCGATTAGGGGAAATAAGGTTCGTGAGAAGCCAATTTTACACCAAATATAAGCTAATTTCAACATGATATTTTTTAAATTTTATAGGTTTTAATTTAAATATAAAAGACCTATTTTTTTATAAGGCAAAAATCTAAAAAAAAGAATAAGTGTAAATATGGTATTATTTTGTCCGAATATGACAACTACAAATATGCTTATTAACAATTAGTTTGGGGAGGCATGTTGATGGGCCTAAAAAACATGAATTTACAAGTTTTTTTGTCATTTGTTTTGTTTCACATTATAGTATTAACGTCCTACTTTGGTGTAAACCCAAAAAGATGAACAAATATAATGCACAATTATGTTTTGTTAAGGTTCGAAAATGATAAAAAATTTCAAATTTTGACATAAATTTTTTATTTAAATGAAGCAAACAAAGTACATGAAATAAAGCACACAAACTATTAATTCATTACATAGTGAAAAGCAGATTCTAGAATACAGCTAATATATTTGAATAGCCCCCATGAAAAGTGAAATTTTCGCAGTCTATAACGTCGGCGCAAAAGTGATCTCAAATGACAGCATATCTTGTAGAGGACAATAAAACATCCGACTTCAACTGGTTTACGGATAAGTGGGTACCTATCCCTATCCAATCGGAGATAACAATCCACTTGCCGTGTGTCATCATCTATTACGATGATTCTTTTACCAAATAGGTCCGAGTCACGGATGCTTACGATCCATCCCTTTGCATAATCGATTGGTATGGTGTCTATGCCCACAAAGTCATCGTATTCTTCAAATGCATATTTTGATATTCCTTTAAGAGTCCTTCAAGTGACGGAATAAGGGATTTTGCATTCTATCTTCATTGGATTCGGGTACCTGTTAGCGTAATATTCCGCATCTGCAAAATTCCATATTTTTAGCAATTTAAATAAATGAATAATAAATTATTACAAGAAACATGAAATTTTTAGAAATTATCTTACCACCACTTTGGATGAACCTTTTACAATCCTTCCATTGCTTACTTTTGTAATCAATTCGGGGGGCTTGCGGAATTGGAGTGATTGATTGAGGAGGCTCTGGAGTGATTGGTTGAGGATTGGAAGTGGTTCCTCTTTCTCTTTGAGGGGACTGTTGGGGAAGGTTTACAGAACTATCCGGTTGTGGTTGATATAAAGCATCGACAACTCTATACATTTCATCAATTGCGTCTTGTTGAGAAATTGTAAGGTTATCCCAATCCCAATTGTAGCTATGATCGGAACTTGGAGCGAGTGGTACTTGAGGGATTGGATCGATTGTTTATGGAATTTCTGGAGTGATTGGTTGAGGATTGGAAGTGTTTCCGATTTCTGTTTGAGAGGGGGGTTGGGAGAAGTCTAGGGGACTATCCGGGTGTGCTGCATAATAATCATCACCAGCTTGATATATTTCATCAATTGCTTGTTGCTGTGAGAATGTAAGGTTATTCCAATCCCAATTGCAACTACAACGGGAGTTGCAACTATGATCGGAAATGTTATCTCCATCATCTTCACTAGCCATTTCATGCAAGTGACTTTGGGGAAAATATGTCAGCTATATTATTGTTGATGACACTACAGAACTTTATACACACACAAAGTAGGACGTGAATTATTGAGCTTTACCATAACATGCATTCATAAATAATTGAGATGCACACACATGTGAATTATGACTGTTTGTGCTATAGCAAGATGTGACTACTCAATTTCAATAACTTGAAGTAAATTTCTGCCACTGTTATCTGCATACTGTTGAAGATGAGACCAAACATTACTGAGATGCACAGCTGCAACAGGTTGAAGAGACTACACAACCTTGTGATCCCATATCTAAAGTTTATATTTTGAACGAAATTAAAATTTCAATTGACCACTCTACTTTACAGGCATGTGATGTATTACCCCACCTGAGCACATAGTTTTGATGATGTGATTAGTAAAACTGAATAACTTGCATGAATACAGAAAGCCACAGCTTTAAACATTTGGAGCTTTATTTTACTGTTGACTACACTATACACAATCAAAAGGTGAAAATAATGAATACTAACACAACATGTATTATAGAGGAATCCCAATATTTTTGTCCTCTACATTCTTGTGACTTATTTATTTGTCCCAATATTTGATTTCACTGAAGACGCTATAAAAAATGAGTATGTGTTGAGGTTTGTTCACCCAACCACTACAAAACATTTTAGCACTTCTCTTATACAATTGAAATATGAGTTATACTCCTGGTGAAATTTTCAAAGCAATGGGTAGGCACTGGTGGTGGGATGATGATTTCGACTACCCGCTCGATCCAAATTTACGTTACTCAACTACGTCAATAAGGACAATGCGTCGGGAGTGGGAGTAGCGAAAACATCAACTCTCTTGTTGTGTAGAACAATGTCGGTTGAATGGATTAAGAATACCAAAACAGCGTGCCATACTGATGCCGCGTGACACCCCTCAACAACTGGAATTAGCGTTATTTCGTGCACGAGAGGAAGAAAATCGGATGAGATTACGGTTACGACGAAAGAGTCTACGTGATGAGCGTGATGCATATTTTGAAGAGGGCGACTTAAGAGAAGCAAGGATATTTCAGCTCTACAGTATGAGTCCTGATCTGAACTCTGATTGCTATATGTCCGATGATGAATAAAGTCTCTGCCAATGTAATATTTCATGTACTTTTGAAAGTAGTTTCGAAGTTGTTTACTTTCGATATCGTTTTTGGCAAGTGATTTTATGTATTACTTCCATCAATTTACAAAGACTATGGTATTGTCATTTTCCATGTAGTTTTTAAATTAGTTTTCAATTTGTTTGCTTTAAATAATTATGTAAACGTGAAGTTTTATGAAAGAGAAATTGAAAACAACGAATTTATCTCATTCAAAGTTCAAACATCAAATAAATTACAAAGTGCAAACAAAGATGTTGAAAAGCCATCATGCTCGTGCTCCCCCGGGTCCTGGGCATTTTTTACTCCTTTTTGTGTGACCCTCTTGTTTGCATACACTGCATTTTATCCCAGTACGGGATGCATCCATCTCAGTTCGAATTCTGACCGATTGGCCCTTATCCCCGCGTTTCTTCTTTAACTTCTTCAAGGCCTCGTCGGGTACCAATTTCCCAAATCGTTGCCACTTCGTCGGTAATTCATAGTTCCACATTGGAGTAGGTTGGGGTGGATATATCACCGGTCTCCACACCTTTTGCAGTTGCATGTTGAAATGGTAAGGCTCAATAAACTGGTGCCAATCAAGTTTATTTTTCATACACCCTGCCACTACATGAGAACACGGTAAATGATGGGTCGCCCATTTCCCACATGTACAACTACGCATGGATAGGTTCACGACTTGGGTGTTACCACCCTTCACGACACCTTTCACTGTATACTTCTGCGTAAGAACTGAAAACATTCCATCAGGACGACTGAAAGTCCTGACCGTATGTGCAGTGGCCTTGGTTTGAATTTTGGCTAACATAGCCATGGTACTCGAGCACAAATCTTCTCCCCTCTGGAGGCTTTCTTCAACACTGTTCCGGTGTGTATTCATAATTTTGACAATCTTGTAAAACAAATACTCCATCATTGCTGTTACCGGAAGAAAACGAGCCCTCCGTATGTTGCCATTAAAACCTTCCATCATGTTTGTCGTAGCCTGACCATAACGAGCACCATGTATGTCATGGGATAAGGTCCATTTGGTTTTTGGTATTCTGTCAAGATAGTCAAATGCAGCCGGGGAAATTTCAGCAATGCGTTTCATGTAGGCTTCATGTTTTCCCACTTGTGTTGTAATTCCAGCCTTCCACATCAAGGCCTTTAGTTCACCTCCTGGATGATGTGTGCTGAAGTTGCTTCTAACATGGAATAAACAAAACCTATGAATCCCAATGGCATACGAAAACCATTATCGGGGTCTCTCACCGCAGCAAGAATACCTCCAGCACGATCCGAAATTAAGCACACACCCTTCCTCTGCTTACACACATGTTCACGCAAAAGTTTAAGAAACCAAGACCAATTCTCATATGACTCCTCATCCACCAAACCATAACATAGAGGAAAAGGGGGATTGTTGGAATCAACACCCATAGCAATGAGGATCTTCCCTCTGTATGTTCCCTTCAAGAAGGTGCCGTCTATTGAAATTACTGGACGGGCATGTTGCCAACCTTCAGAAATTGCTTTCAAGCACCAAAAAATACGCTTGCAAACGGACGTACCACGTAGGTCCACATGAGGAACAGCATCAATCTGAGCATAACTCCCTTCATTTGCATGTAGAAGGGCTGTTAGAAACATCGGAAGTGTTTGGTAGGTTGTAGCCCAACTGCCATATACCTCCTCAATGGCGATTTGTTTTCCTCGCCATGCTTTGAAGTATGTCGCTTGATGGTTGTATTCCTTCACAACAAGCGGTATAATTGTTTTGATGGCTATTTCTGGTGTCTCTATTACCTGTTTCAAGGATTAAAAGTATTTGTAAAATGATTGAAACAACATTGGCTGGAATTAGAAGTAAATTACAAAATTGACGAATAAATTATATTAAATAAAGAACTTACAAGTGGCTTCACAAGCTTGGATATCATTCTTGCTGATATCTTCTTATGCTCTTGCAAGGGTCGTGTAAGCAAACAAGTGTGTTCTTCCTTGTTCACGGTTATCTCAAAGTATCCATGTACCTCCTTCTTCGCAGCTCTCAGCCTTCACTTGCACTCCGGTACAGTGCATGACGCAATGAATTGGGTTTTATTACTTCTGTTAACAATGTAGTCTCGATCCGTTGAAATATGAGCTTTCTTCACTGCAGCAAGAAGACTTTGTTTGTCTGCAAATAAAGATCCAACAGATAAACCATCATCATTTGGCTCATAATCAAGGTACATGTCATTTCGGTGATCATATGGGATCGGTGTATATGCCTCCGTCTCGAACCAAGGAACCATAGGAACATGATGTTGATTCACAACTGCCAAAGTCATGGGCACTTCCTCCATCCTTCGTGAAATCCTACCATCACCATCATCATCACCATCATCGCTCTCTGAATAATCTTCATCGTCGTCCTCAAAGTCATACGAAGCTTCGCTTTCAGAATGCCTAGCTTTATCCCCCAACTCCACTTCAAACTCGGCTAACTGCCTACCCGAGCTCCTATTTGCAACATTTCGTGGTGGAGAAAATTGCATACCCTCGTTGGCTCCAGAATATGCATGAAACTGGCCACTAGACCCCCCTCCATACTCTTGGTATTCTTGGTTTGTCCCCCCTGCATAACCTTGAAATGCTTCACTGGACCCGCCATAATGCCCTTCAAATTGTTGACTTGAACCCCCACCATACCCTTCAAATTGTTGACTTGAACCCCCACCATATCCTGCATATGCTTGAGTATTGAAATATTGATCCGACCACCCCCCTCCATACCCTTGAAGTGGTTGAGTGGAGCCCCCTCCGAATGTTGTTTGTGTTGGTTGTGATCCTAAATTCAGTTGAAACGAGCTTAGGTCATCCATATCAACTTGCTCAGCTTCAATGAACATTGAAACATCCCCGAAACCCATTAGCATGGTAGCGGGAACACTAAGCATCCTCGTCACATCAGCATCACAAGTAATATGGGAGAGCCAGGATCCGTTGGGCATGTTGAAATCACCTAAGCGTGGATATTTGAAAGTCATGTTTAATTTCCAATGGTAACGACTTATTTGCATGATCTCGTAAACATAGGTCTTCAATTCTTCATACGTAGTTCCCAACTTAACGTAGTGCTGCTTCTTTGGATCTTTGGAATACCTAATATCATTCAAAGTACGAATGATTTCTCCCCCCCAAAAGAAGTTAACATTCACATAGCCCTCCATATGGTGTAATGTAGAAAAATAAGTGTTTTTGTGTTTAAGTTTTCTTTAGTGTTTGGTGGAGTGCTGCAAGATACATGTATTGATAGGGTTTTTATAGTGGAGGGGTGCGGTGGAAAATAGGGATGATATACGAAGATGATAAGATTTTCCTGATAGCTTTGAAATTGTACAGAAAGTCACAACTTTAAATGCAGTGCTGATGATGACTTAACAGGCATGTGATTTATACAGAAAGCCAGAGCTTTAAATTTATACAGAAAGCCACAACTTTAAACATTACTGAGATCTGTATCAATGAAAAAGTGGTTGTGATTAAATGCAGTGCTGATGATGACTTCACAGGCATGTGATTTATACTGAAACCCAGACTTTAAATTGATACAGAAGGCCACAGCTTTAAACATTACTGAGATCTGTATCAATGAAAAAGTGGTTGTGATTAAATGCAGTGCTGATGATGACTTCACAGGCATGTGATTTATAGTGAAACCAAGACTTTAAATTGATACAGAAGGCCACAGCTTTAAACATTCGGAGTTCTGCATCAATGTAATAAGATGCATGAAAAACATCTATATTTATGTACTATATTATTACTTATATTTATGTAATAATAATAATAATTTAATATTAATTATTAGTATACAACTTAAATAAGAAATTAAAAATGAGAAACAAATGTAAAATAAGAAATAATAATAAAAAAGAATAAAGAATTATAAGTACTGTAATTTATAAAGAACACATAATTTATAAAGAACAATAATTTATAAAGAAGAATATATAAAAAATGTGCCTGGCGCCACTTCAACAGGCGAACGAGTGTACGTACAAGAAATTTTTTTGCCAAGGACGCCACTTGAAGTGGTGACCCAGTCATTTTTTTAACCTGGGCACCACTTGAAGTGGCGACACTTACTTATTTTTCTTTTTAAACCACGACTCCAAACCACTCTGCCTATCCATTTGTTGCCATTTCTTGCAACAGCTCACCCAAAACCAAAAACCCCAAACCCAAAAATCCTTCACCTCGCAACAGATAAACCTCGGGACGCCAGTTCGAGTGCCGACCAAACCATCGACGCCACTTCATCCGATGCCACTGCAATTCCCAGGTATTTCTCTCGTAAATTTCATTCTCGTTAATTTCATTTGTTCATTTTGTTGGTTAATGCTCTCAACCTGTTTGATAAAATGCCCCACAGAACATGTACAAAATCATATGTTATGTGTTTTATAATTTTTATATAATTATCTAGAAGAAAGGAAGAGAATTAAGTTACAAACCACTACCAAGTTGAGAGAAGTTACATTATGAGGTGATATTAGCCCAAAACCATACTACTAAATCCAACAGGTCTTTGCTAATTTTGTGTTTGTGACGAACAAATGAGATTTTTTGGAAGTTCATTGTTCTTAATCCCTGCATGTTTGTACATCTATGTATTACCTTAAATATTTAATTCTATGCAACAATTAGCAAAAAATAGAGGTCTTGCTCCCAAGCGGGATTTTTGGTTCGTGAAGTGATATGAAATTATAATGGGGAATTGGGTTAAGTTATCATTTTAATAAATTTAGAATATTCTTTTACCTATTTTTTAATATATTTTTACATCATTAATTTATTTATGTATTAAATTTTTACATTTAATTGCTTAAATAGAAATGAAAATATTAGATATAAAATTCATTTTTCATACCAACTTTACAGCGATCTATGGAGCAGGCTATTTACCACCCAGGTCCTGTTCAGCCGTCATTGCTGACACGACAGCACGAGCATCGTTCAGAGTTACTATGGGATGATAAGGTATTAATCATTTTGTAATTATTGGTAATATGCATGTGGAAGTATGTCATAACAAAAGCATGGCAATTTATGCAGATTGCAGAAGATTTTCGTCTACGTACAAACTTTAAGTCTTACTGGGATATTGTTAGGGAGCACCTACCGCCTGGACCGGTCATTGAGGCCATTAGGGATGCTGGCTTATTTGGGGTGTATGCCACAGGGATGTTGAGACATGATGCTGGCGAGGTCACTATCACATTATTTGGGGTGGCATCCCGAGACTCATACCTTCCATATGCGTTTTGGCGAGGTCACTATCACATTAGAGGATGTGTACTTCATTCTAGGCCTTCGTAGTGGAGGAAATCCAGTGGTGTTAGATGAGGAGATGCCCGATGAGATGATGGTACATCAGCTGTTAGGGTTGGAGCCTGAGCGAGGTATGGTGCAGAAAGGTGGGATTAATATTGGTTGGTTGGTTAGGAACTTTGGTAGCTGTGCAGCCATTAGGGACTACTCGGATGATTACGAGACACAGCTTACATTTCACATACGTGCACACCTTCTCCTCTAACTTGGCTCTTTGTTCCCCAACTCCAGCGGGAACCGCCTTTAGTCACGACTCCTGCATTATGTACACCACATCCATGCTGTTAGGACTTACAGTTGGGGCAGTGCTTGTCTTGCTTACTTGTACAGGCAGTTGTGTACAGCGAGCATAGGGAATGTTAGGAATCTATGTGGATCCATGACTCTACTCCAGGTACCTTTCCTTTCTTTATTTGAGTCTATATTCTTAACCACTTCGTTGTTATTGTTTCGTTATATTTTGTTGGCTTTATTATCTCATCCATGTTTATTAGGTATGGATATACGAGCATTTTAGAGGCCTAGCTCCTGTACCGCGAGATCCTTATTTGATGGTACATCCCCGTGCTCTTAGGTAAGTGACATAACTAATACACCTCTCTACCTGTACGTATATGCTGCATGTTTAGCGTACTAACTTGCCTTGTGTTATTTCAGGTGGGTCAGGATCCGTATGTATTGTGCGGATGTGGTTGATCACAGCTCACGGTTGGTTCGTTATTATCTTGATACCATGAGGGAGAGTGACTTTTTATGGATGCCATACGAGGACAGTGCAGCAGATGCTTTCCAGATTCTTGGTGATGAGAGGGCACTTATGACAGCACATTGTCCATTGTTTTTTGATGGTTTGGTGGAGTGGTGTTATATGGATCGAGTGACCAGGCAGTTTGGTTTTCTGTAGCAGATTCCTATTGCCTCACCAGTGCCTGGGCATGATAGTTTCCACAGGGTTCCCGATGATTGGGAAACACCACTAGCCGATCTCTTTGACAGGTGGCATACACGAGGGGATCGGATCATGGCACCACATGGATATTCCTCTATGAGAAGACTGTTATTCCCAGATTACACACTTGTATAATTGTAGAAGGGGGGGTTGAATACAATTCTTGATATTTATAAATTTCTGATAAGAACTTCAGAAACTTATGAAGAGATAATTGCAATGTAAGATTTATACACAAACACATATAAAATCAGGTGGTTAATATGCACCACCTGAAGCTTTTATTTGAAGAAAACTCTGTGATACAAAATGTACACAGCTGCCGTTTTACAACTCTTTGCTTCTAAGGATATTCAAGAAACCCTAAACAAATATGTCTGTTTTCTTAACCTACAAAGAGTTGCTACACTTGGTTATATATCCCAAGTTTTACAAGTACTACTGGAATAAGATAATACTAATCTAATTCTAGTTGACTTGATACTACACTCCAAATACACATGTAGCCGAAAGGTTGTCCTTGTGTTCAGACATGTCTCCTGCACCTTTCTTGTATTCATAGTGTAAATGGAATGCTTCTTTCTTCTGTGTTTCCAAAGTATGGCTGCCATACTGCTTTTTGTATCTACTATAAACTCATGTGATCTGTCAGTCAAACATGTCCTTATCAACTGCTAATCTCCAACTAATCATAGAAAACAGTGTCAATGATTATCCGTTGATGATGTAAACTGACATCCGTTGATGATGTATAGAGCAGTATCCGTTGATATTGGGACTTGAGCTGTATCCGTTGATAGAGTGGATTTGAGTTGTATCCGTTGATAGAGTGGATTTGAGTTGTATCCGTTGATAGAGTTTAGTCTTCATCCGTTGATACACTTTCACTTAGATAGAATTACATAGCATAGCTTATTTACAATTGGCTACCCTATTCTGCCTATCCGTTGATAGTCAACATGACTGTGGATAAAAACACTATCAACTGATAACATAGAGATACTGCAGTGTGCTACAAAACCTCATCCGTTGATGAGCTACCTGTCAACGGATAGAGTTATAAATCCTCATCCGTTGACAGCTACAAAACCTTAAACAATTTGATTGATTGTGAAGTTATCATCAAGTACAACATATTCCTAACAATCTCCCCCAATTTATACTTGATGGCAATAAAGCATAAATTCAGGACCTTGATGATAACAAAACATTCCTAAAGATATATAAAGAACAATACATAAATTGTATTAAGCTACAATAATTAAAAACTGAAAGTTTGAGAAATTTACAGAGAAGTGCTCCTTTAGACTGAGCAGATTAGGACTGTTTCTTTCCTCTTGTTGGCATCACCCTTGATTTTCCTTCCTTGGCAGAGTTGGACTCAATCTGTATTTGGAGTTGCCTATAGAAGGCATCTTCTTCATCTACCTTTGGATTTAGCTTCTGTTGTAGCCATCTCAGGTATTGAGAACTAGCCTTTGGTAGTTGGTCTTCTAACCTGAAGAATCTCCTGTTACCATCTTCATCCCTGAACTCCATCATCCAGAAAGGTTGGAGGTGGATTTTCTGTCCATTGTATGGGATCTTCATTTTCCTTGGTAGACTTGATGGTGAGTTCCAATCCCTCCTTATTTGTTCTATTTTGTCCAGTATCTCCCCTTTTGCTATCTTGGAGAACCCTGTGTATCTCTTGATTGCAGAGAACACTTTGGTTAAGGTATGATAATTTTCTCCAAGAACCCTTTGTAGTGGTCATGTCCTTTCCGTTCCTCCCTTGTATACAAAGACCAATCTTTCAGGAAAATGTCTATATTTGTCAATTCCTCTTACTTCTGACAATTCATCCAGATAAAGATTCATGTCAGAGTATTCTTCAATATCTGCCTGATAGATAAAATCATCCTTGTTTTCCAAGATTGGCTGCCTGACAATTGCAGGTACCCTAGCAACTTGAATTGGTTCCTTTGAAGGTTGCTTCCTTGGTTTCCTTTTCTTCTGTGTAGGCTTCTGTTGAGGCTTCAGGAAGAATGAAGGAACCTCAATGGAGTCAAGATTCATTGGTTCCTCTTTAGGTACTATAGGCTCACCATGGAAATTTACATCTGGGTTGAATACTTTTACATCAATAGGTTGTGATGAACCAACTGTCTCTTTGTTTTCAGTTTCTAGAGAGACAGGCCTCCTTGCATGTGATTTTAATCTCTTGGATTTGGGGACTGATTTCCCTTTCTTTTTGAATTTGGGGACTTCCTCAGGTTCCCTCAATTCATCCTCTACCTCATCCAATAACTCTTGAGCCAGCCTTGCTTGCTTCTCATCTGAGTTTTCATATTGATATTCAGTGCTTGGTTGAGATTCTCTTAGCAGCCTTGAAGTCTCTTCTCTCTTGGCTTCAACAAATCTAGGATGGCTGTTGGATATGTTTAGAACTTTTCCATTCCTTATGATTACAGCCATCCATTCTCTTACACAACTGTTAGTCTTCTCCTTGAATTCCTTGATTGCCTTACCCATCAACTTCTCTTCATCATCCTTGGGAAATGGAAAGTCCAGTTGTAACTTGTTCTTCCCATTTGCTTTTGGTGGTGAGAAGGGTCTTGATTTGATGTAGGGTTCAAATTCCTTAACATGAGAAGGCTCAGCATCATAGAATGTAGGAGCCACAATTGCTGGAGTGAGCACCTTCAGAATTGTTGTAGATATTGTTGGAGCTGAGGTTTGGCTAGAGAACAGAGTTGATGCAATAGATTGATTGATCAATCTTTCTGTCCTCATTATCCTTTCATAGTTTTCTTCTTTCATCTTTTGGAGAGCTTCAATTTTGGCTAGCTTTTCTTCTTCTGTCAAGTTTGAAAGATCAAACTCTTCAGATAGAGGTTTGGATTTGCTGGGGGAAGCTGTGACAATGAATTCTTGTGGATTGACCACTATGGTAGGCTGCTGCTCCCCCTCACTTGCTGCTTCCCTTCTTTCAGAAATTAAGATTTGACTTGTAGTTGCCACAGCCTCTTCCACTTTCTCCCCCTTTTTGTTAACATCAAGGGTTTGACTAGAAGTTGGGGCTGCAACTAACTTTTCTAGCAGTTGGGTTTGCAGTTTCTGATGTTGAAGAAATTGCTCCATCTGGGATTCCATCTTTTCCACTCTTGAATTGAGAAGTTGCACAGATTTAGCCAGGTCGTCTTCTTTGAGAAACCTTTGTTGCAACACCCTCTGAGTGGCTGTAGGAGCTAGTTGCTCTAGCTTGGAATCCACAGAGATCTTCACATCCTTGATTTCTTGTTTGACCTCCTCTAAATTGGATCTCTGAATCACCATTTGCATCTTTTGTAACTTTAGGGAGTCAATTGCCTGTTGAAGAACAACCTTTCTCTGTGGATCTGCTTCTGGGTGCTCAGCCAGGGTAGATTTATATTGCCTTATGATTTCCATATCAAGTTGATGATAGGTGTAGTTTTGAGCAAATGCAAAATCATGAATACTGCTACCACCTTCATCTTCAGAGCTCTGGCTGTCTTCATCTTCAGAATTGTCAAATTCATCATTCTCAGCAGTGGTTGGCAGAGCTGCTATAGATTCCTTAGCTCTAAGTAGAGATTGTGAGGTGTGCACTAGGTGCATTGCCTCCTCTGCTTCCACATTGCCCTGTTGTGCCAGAATTTGATAGGCAGGAACAGGGTGAGTAAAGGTTTCAGCATCCAAAGAAATGGAGTCAATCATGGACTGATATTCTCTTTGAAATTCCATTTCCTTGGATGCATCCTCAACCCCCATTGACTCACTAGCAATGGCTGCTTCTTCCATCCTTATCTCTCCTGTAGTCCCTTCTCTCCCCTCATCTCTCTTTTCTTGCATCAAGGGCTCCCCTTGGCTCACACCTCTCACACCCTCACCTTCACCTACTAAGGTGGAACTCTCAAACTCTCCTTTTGCCTGACCGGAAGAAATGGCCAGCCTCTCATTATTTATCTCTCCTTTTGCCTGCTCACAAGGCAGCCTCTCACTCCCTTCCCTCAAACCTAAAAGTGTTTCAACTACTGAGAACTCCTCTACACTTGACACTGGAATGTCAGATATAGCAGTGGTAGAGTGAGTTATCAACGGATAAGGAATATCCGTTGATGGAGTAGTTATAGCTGTCAACGGATGGCTAGATAGAGGCGCATCCGTTGATGGAGAAACACTTGTCAACGGATGAAGGATATCCGTTGAGGAAGGAATAATTATATCCGTTGAAGAGAAAACCAACACTGAATCTGTGGAGATTGATTTTAAGTTCGAGGCCACAGTCTGTGTTGAGAATTCTGGAAGGGAAGATTGATGGTCCAACAAATCATCTAAAAGATGATGACCACCAATTACAGAGTGGGGCTTCTCCAAGAATCTTAAAGATGGAGAATCAGGAATTGATGTAGATATCATATCCACATCCAGAGAAGGAGTTGGTGATGGTGGATTGTAATGTGTGTCGATTTGAAGATTAAGATCAAGGGGCTGTGACTCCACATTTATTGAAGCCACATCAAACTGAGTTTGAGAAGGTACAGTTTCCTGTACAGTGTGTGCACCCTGTGATTCCCCTGTGGTTTTAGATTTCACTCTTCTTCCATAGGTTTTTGAGATTGGGCTATATGTGTCCCTAACCCTCTTGTGCAGTGTTCCTTGTGGGGAACTTGATTCAGTAGTCACACTCTTTTGGGAGAGTGTAACTAGAATTTGGCCTGTAGTTACATTAGCAGTCTTTTGAGAGACTGAAATGGTGGTTGCACTCATCTCTCCTTCCTTATCCTTAGGGCTTCTTTGATGTTCACCCTGTCCCTCACCACTCACTACCACCTTCACACTCCCCTCAAGAGGTTTGGTAGATTTTACAACAGGTGTCTTTTGAGAGACACTTGAGGTTTGCCTTTTAGAATGTGGTTTTGGAACTCTGGATTTGGTCACTTTGGTAGGAGCCTGTTTGGTCACAACTACAGACTCCATTGTGACACTAGAAGGCAAAGAAATTTGGGGGTTGGAGATAGGGGTTTCAGAGTTAGAGATAGTTACCTGAACAATTGGTAGATATACCAACTGTACTCCTGCATTGAGGTTCATTCGAATCAGGTCACTTAAGACTCTCTTCTCCTGAACAAAACATTGGAACTTGCTATCCGGGTTAGCAATGGATAGCTTATTCTCAGACACATGCAGTGCTAAGAGAATTAAAAATCTAGCAAAGTAGATATTCTTGCTCCTAGTTTCCTTTTTACCCAACTTTGCAGCTATCTCATACATAACTAATGTGCCAAAATTATAGAATTTATCATTTAAAAGCATACACATCATTGTTAGCATGGACTGGGTAACAGCATCAAAATTACTAATTTTTCCTGAAAAAGTTTTAATGAAGGCATCACAGAAGTAGCTCCATTCTTTAACCATTCCTTTTCTAGCAATTTTCCCTAAGTTTTCAATACTAAGGGCATAATTAATAGAATTAAGCATGGCAACAATTTCAGCATCAGTAGGTACTTTCAGACAGTTATTCTCAGGCAAATTTAAACAAGCAGTTATTACATCAGAATTAACCACATAGTTTTTACCCTTTAAAGAAAAAGCAATTGTACCGTCTGTGCCATTGTACTCAGCAGATGTCCACATTTCTTCAATTACCTCGTGGATTAAGGGAGTGGTAGCCGTCATAGCATATGACAGTTTGCATTTCTTCACGAAACTCATCAAAGTGTGGTAAGCTTCTGGAGCATTCACTGTGTCAACAAAGGCCGCGAAATTGTTCTTCTCATAGGTAAACCCAGTGGAGGACATCATCTTAACAATAGGCGCCATTGAAGTGATTGAACTTTGGTTACAGAGAGTTTTAGGGAAGAAGATGCAGTTAACTTTTGATATGCTTGAAAATGAATAAAAGTGAGATGTGAGAGTACAAGTCCGCCTTTTATATTTTTCAAGAATTAAAAATGAAATAATTAAAAGTAATTACTCCATTGGTCAAAAGTAACTGTCAGATAATAAATAAAAAGAGAATAAGTACAGCCATGATTAGATATACACGGTTACCAACGGTTAAAAAAAATGTATATCAACGGATATAGAATGAACGGTTGAGATACAGTTTATCCGTTGATGACGTGGATAGCCTGTTACCCGTTGACATGCAAAAATCTAGTAATGTGTTTATACTATCAACGGATAAAAGGATATCCGTTGATAAGCTAATTTTGCCTTAGGCAAAATTTCTGCAGAAAATTTTTCTGAAAGTTTTAACTTTCAAGTAAATCAAAACACATTTCCAGCTTCAATTCATTGAAATCAAATATCACTAGAAATTATGACAAGTTAAGCATACCTAGCTCACCTACCAATCTTGTGAATGTGGATTCATCAAGAGGCTTGGTGAAGATATCTGCAAGCTGCATTTCACTTGGCACAAAGTGCATTTCTACTGTACCATTCATCACATGTTCTCTAATGAAGTGGCATTTGATGTCAATGTGCTTGGTTCTCGAATGTTGCACTGGATTCCCTGTGATGGCAATAGCACTTGTGTTGTCACAGAAAATTGGAATCTTCTCAACTTTTAGACCATAGTCAATGAGTTGGTTTCTCATCCATAGAATCTGTGCACAACAGCTTCCAGCCGCAATGTACTCAGCTTCAGCTGTAGAAGTGGAGACTGAGTTTTGTTTCTTACTGAACCATGACACAAGCCTGTTTCCTAGAAATTGACAGGAACCTTTAGTACTTTTCCTATCAACTCTGCAACCTGCATAATCTGCATCTGAATAGCCAGTTAGATCAAAACCAGATTCTCTTGGGTACCAAATGCCAAGGTTTGGTGTTCCCTTGAGATACCTGAAAATTCTTTTAATAGCTATTAAGTGAGACTCTCTAGGATCAGCTTGAAATCTAGCACAAAGACAAGTAGAAAACATTATATCAGGTCTACTAGCTGTTAGGTATAAAAGTGAACCTACCATGCCTCTATAACTTGAGATGTCCACAGACTTTTCCTTAGTATTCAACTCAAGCTTAGTTGCAGTGGCCATAGGTGTTTTAGCAGATGTACAATCCATTAAGTCAAATTTCTTTAAGAGATCATAAATATATTTTGTTTGACTTATGAAAATGCCCTCATTAACTTGCTTTACTTGTAGGCCAAGAAAGTAAGTTAATTCACCCATCATACTCATTTCATACCTACTTTGCATAAGTTTGGCAAACTTTTTGCAAAGCTTCTCATCTGTAGACCCAAAAATAATATCATCTACATAGATTTGAACAAGTATTGAAGAGCCATTAATATCCCTATGAAATAAGGTTTTATCTACTGTACCTCTAGTGAAGTAGTTCTCCAAAAGAAATTGAGATAAAGTGTCATACCAGGCTCTTGGTGCTTGCTTCAAACCATAAAGTGCTTTCATGAGAAGATATACATATTCTGGAAATTCTGGATCCTCAAAACCAGGAGGTTGATGGACATAGACCTCTTCTTCCAGTTCCCCATTTAGAAAGGCACTTTTGACATCCATCTGATAGACTTTGAAATTGGCATGTGCTGCATAGGCTAGAAAGATTCTTATTGCCTCAAGTCTTGCTACTGGAGCAAAAGTTTCATCAAAATCTATTCCTTCTTCTTGAGAATAGCCCTTTGCCACTAATCTAGCTTTATTCCTCACAATTATGCCATTTTCATCTGTCTTATTCTTGAGAACCCATTTAGTACCTATGACACTTCTATCATCAGGTTTGGGCACAAGTTTCCATACTTTATTTCTTTCAAATTGGTTTAGCTCTTCTTATATTGCTAACACCCAATCTGGATCTAGAAGGGCATCTTCCACTTTCTTAGGTTCCTCTTGAGACAGGAAGCTACTGTATAGACATTCTGCTTGAGTGGCCCTTCTAGTTTGGACTCTTGAATTTGATTCACCAATGATTAACTCAAATGGATGATTTCTAGTCCATTTTCTTGCAGGTGGAAGATTTGATCTTGATGAGGTTGCTTCATTTCCATGATCATGTTGATTTAGCATTGAATTTTGACCTTGAGAAACTCCCCCTGAGTTTGTTGTCCTTGCTGAGTTATGAAGTTGACTGTCAATGGATGCATCATTTTGCCTGTCGACGGATGCTTGAGAATTTCTATCAACGGATGCATCTCTAATAGTGTCAACGGATGTTGCAGAATGACTGTCAACGGATGTTCCAGAATGACTATCAACGGATGCTCCAGAATGACTATCAACGGATGCTTCATTTTCAGTGTAAGCATCACTTCTAGTTGGTATAACAGCTCTAGGTGGATCTCTGTGGTCATGATCTTCATTCTCCTCATCATCATCATAGTACATTCTTCCTTCACCTTCATTCTCAAATTCCAACTTTTCATGGTAACCTTCATCATTTAGGCCTAGAATCTTTTGATCATCAAACACAACATGTACAGATTCCATAACAATGTTGGTTCTTAGATTGTAGACCTTGTAGGCTTTCCCTGCTGCATATCCAACGAAAATAGCTTCATCTGCCTTTGCTTCAAATTTGCCTAAATTATCTCCATGATTCCATAGCACAAAACACTTACATCCAAAGACATGTAGAAAAGCTAAAGTTGGTTTCTTGTTGGTTAATAACTGATAAGGAGTCATTCCTCTAGCTTGATTGACCAAGGAAATATTCTGAGTAAAGCATGCAGTGTTGACAGCTTCAGCCCAGAAATATGTTGGTAATCTTGATTCACTTAACATTGTTCTAGCTGCTTCAATGAGAGTTCTGTTTTTCCTTTCAACAACCCCATTTTGTTGAGGTGTTCTGGCAGCAGAAAACTCGTGGACAATTCCATTCTCTTCACAGAAAATCTTCATTGTGGAATTCTTGAATTCAGTACCATTGTCACTCCTGATCCTTTGTACTCTGTCTTCAGAACCATTGTTTAGCATTCTGAGGTGATTGATAATGATTTCACTTGCACAATCCTTGGAGTGCAGGAAGAAAGTCCATGTGAACTTAGAAAAATCATCTACAATCACCAGACAGTATTTCTTCTTTGAAATAGACATGACATTTACTGGACCAAATAAATCCATATGCAGCAATTGAAGAGGCTTAACAATGGATGACTCTGTCTTGCTTTTGAAAGATGATTTCTTTTGTTTCCCTAATTGGCAGGCATCACATAGCCCATCTTTGACAAACTCCAAATGAGGGATTCCTCTAGCAAGATCCTTTCTTACCAAATCATTCATAACTTTAAAATTCAAATGTGACAGCTTCTTATGCCATAGCCAACTCTCATCCTTACTTGCTTTGCTGAAGAGACAAGTAATGGATTCTGAGCATGCTGAATTGAAGTCAGTTATGTAAACATTTCCTTTTCTAAAGCCTGTCAATACCACATTGTTGTCTTCCTTGGCAGAAACAACACAGGCTTCTTTTGTGAACTTTACTTCATAGTCTTTGTCACAAATCTGACTGATACTCAGCAAATTGTGCTTTAAACCTTCAACTAAAGCCACTTCTTCGATGATGACATTGTCTTTTGAAATCAGGCCATATCCCTTAGTATATCCTTTGCTGTCATCTCCAAAGGTAATTCTAGGGCCAGCTCCTTCCTTGAACTCTGTGAGCAGGGTTGAATCTCCTGTCATGTGCCTAGAACATCCACTGTCTAGGTACCATAGATTCCTTCTGTTTCCCTGCACACATTTCAAAAACAAATCAAGTTGATTTTGGTACCCAAGCTTCCTTGGGTCCTTTCTTGTTAGCCTTTGACTTTGCACTCTTAGCATTCTTCATCTTAGGTGTAGATGCTTGAGTAATGGGGCTTGACAAATGCTCATTTGCATGAATATTGGATGCATGCATGTGTGGAAAATTGGCATACATATTATTCATGTTAGGTAGGTTCCATGACATTTGTGGCACATTCATAGATTGAAAGTATGGATTAGACACATATGGCATGTTCACATATGGATTTGAAAAACTAGCATTTTGATACAAACCAGGCATTGCAGGCATACATGGCATTGGTTGAGGTACATGAACAGGAGCCTTGTTGACAATCTTGCAATTAGAAGATAAATGATTGACACTATTACAATTACTACAAGTTTTCCTAGGAGCAAACTTGTCAGGAGAGTAATTGTTTTTCTTGTTGATGCCTATCTTACCATTTCTGTTCTTTTTCTTTTTGCCCTCAATTTCTACCTTTTCATTGTCTGATTTACCAACAGCCTTTTTGTTGTGTAAATCACCTGTCTTAGCCTTCCCACTGGATTTGGTTTTGCTGCACTCACCACTAACAAAATTCTTGTTTACTGGACCATACTTGATATCCAGTTTCCTAAGTTCCTTCTTACTAACAGACTTTTTGTTAGTCGACGGATACCTCTCATCCGTTGACGGTTCATCTGTCAACGGATGATCACTATCCGTTGATTCACAAATAGTCTCTAGATCCTCAAGGCCAGGTTCTAGCTCCTTTTTCCTTTGAGTCCAGGTATCCTTCACAAATGATTCTATTCCCTGAACTTCTATTATGTTTTGAGAAATATTCCTACAACTTTGAAATTTAGCAATTATCCCTTGTTCTTTTTCAAGCTGGTCTTTTAAAATCAGTTCTCTTTTTAACACAGCTTCAAGTTCACTTTTAGCATTATTGCAATCAACTCTCATTTTCTCAAATTCTAGAAATTGAGATTCTAGAGCAGCATTTCTATCACTTAAAAACAGATTAGCCTCTTTAATTCTATTGTTCTCTTTAGTAAGTGATTTAAGAGTAACACTTAAGTGATATAGTTCAGTAGACATTTCATCTATAACACTATTGCATTCCTCTTTAGTGAGCTCAGAGAGATTAGTAGAAAATACCTGATTGCTAGCTGAACTTGCTTCCTGCTCTCCAGAATCAGCCATTAAAGCAAGGTTGACTAACTCAGCATCATCATCAGAATGATTGTCATCAACAGCCCAGTCATACTCTTGGGTCAAGAATGCCTTTCCTTTCTGCCTGAGAAGATCAAAATATTTCTTCTTATAGTCAACAACCTCAGTTGGCTTTCCCTTGTTCTCAGATCTAGGTTTCCTGCATTCACTTATCATATGACCAGCAATCCCACAATTGTAGCATTTAATTTTGGATTTATCCACATAGTTGTTTGTGGAAAAATCCTTGTTAAATGGCTTGGCCATCCCAGAGTTTCTCTTGAATTTCAGCTTAGAGAATCTCCTAGATAGAAAAGCTAAGTGCTCATCTATCTCATCCAATTCATCCTGCTAAAGGGCATTCAATTCCTCAGACACCTTTTCCTTGCTCCTGCTTGATTCTGCTCTACCTTTACAAACCTCCCTGTTTGGTGTAGAACTAGCAGTTTCTGTCCTTTCCTCCTTTTGCTCCAAATTGGCAACGAGTGCAACTGACCCACTTTTCTTTTGAGACTTCTCAATCTCTTCATCCTGCTCCATTTCCAGCTCATAGGTCTTTAAAGTTCCATAGAGCCTTTCAAGAGTAAATGTCTTGTACTCTTGAGTGTTTCTTAGAGAAACAGTCATTGGCTTCCATTCCTTGGGCAGTGATCTCAGAAATTTGAGATTAGAGTCTTTAACTTGATAGACTCTTCCATACAGTTTCAAACCATTTAGTAGCTTTTGAAATCTACTAAATGTATCATTCAATGTTTCTCCACTCTTAAAGTGAAAATGTTCATACTGTTGGATTAGTAGTTGCATCTTGTTTTCCCTTACCTGTTCTGTTCCTTCACACAGGGTTTGAACAATGTCCCATACTTCCTTGGCGGTAGTGCAGTTAATAACATTGTCAACCATGTCTGTTTCTAGACCATTGAACAGAATATTCATGGCCTTTTTGTCTTTGTGGACTTCTGCAATATCTTCAAGACTCCACTCAGAAACAGGTTTGGGAATGAAAGTGTCAGGCACATCATCAGCCAGGCCAACTCTTGTTGCTGTCTTCATTGGAACGTGAGGACCCTTGTCAATGCAATCCACAAAACCCTCATCAATAGACGAGAGATGTAGACGCATTTTTACTTTCCAGTGAAAGTAATTTTCTCTATCAAGAACTGGAATCTTCACTCCATAATCCTTCTTAGACATGTTGGAAGTGTGTTGATCTTTAAACTTCAAATATGTTAGAAGCTTGCTCTGATACCAATTGTTATTCCCAGATTACACACTTGTATAATTGTAGAAGGGGGGGTTGAATACAATTCTTGATATTTATAAATTTCTGATAAGAACTTCAGAAACTTATGAAGAGATAATTGCAATGTAAGATTTAAACACAAACACATATAAAATCAGGTGGTTAATATGCACCACCTGAAGCTTTTATTTGAAGAAAACTCTGTGATACAAAATGTACACAGCTGCCGTTTTACAACTCTTTGCTTCTAAGGATATTCAAGAAACCCTAAGCAAATATGTCTGTTTTCTTAACCTACAAAGAGTTGCTACACTTGGTTATATATCCCAAGTTTTACAAGTACTACTGGAATAAGATAATACTAATCTAATTCTAGTTGACTTGCTACTACACTCCAAATACACATGTAGCCGAAAGGTTGTCCTTGTGTTCAGACATGTCTCCTGCACCTTTCTTGTATTCATAGTGTAAATGGAATGCTTCTTTCTTCTGTGTTTCCAAAGTATGGCTGCCATACTGCTTTTTGTATCTACTATAAACTCATGTGATCTGTCAGTCAAACATGTCCTTATCAACTGCTAATCTCCAGCTAATCATAGAAAACAGTGTCAATGATTATCCGTTGATGGTGTCAATGATTATCCGTTGATGATGTATAGAGCAGTATCCGTTGATATTTGGACTTGAGCTGTATCCGTTGATAGAGTGGATTTGAGTTGTATCCGTTGATAGAGTGGATTTGAGTTGTATCCGTTGATAGAGTTTAGTCTTCATCCGTTGATACACTTTCACTTAGACAGAATTACATAGCATAGCTTATTTACAATTGGCTACCCTATTCTGCCTATCCGTTGATAGTCAACATGACTGTGGATAAAAACACTATCAACTGATAACATAGAGATACTGCAGTGTGCTACAAAACCTCATCCGTTGATGAGCTACCTATCAACGGATAGAGTTATAAATCCTCATCCGTTGACAGCTACAAAACCTTAAACAATTTGATTGATTGTGAAGTTATCATCAAGTACAACATATTCCTAACAAAGACCTACATGTACTGAGGAGTATTCTTCATGGTATGATAGAGTCACTCGTCGATTTATCATCAATCCCGCTGTATGGCCCCGGCAAAAGGGTTTTCAGGGAACGCAGGGACACCTCCCAATGGCTGTAAGTATTTTAATTCTCACTTGAAGTACTGTATCATATTATAGATTTCATTTTCACTACATGAGATCATGACGTTGGGTTTGAAAAATTGCATGATGCAGGTTGAGGGGATTTCCCGTGCTTATCACGGCCTTAGGCGTGACGATATTGCTGATGATGAGACTATTGTGGATGATGCATTACAGATTCTACATAGTACCTTGGAGCATACAGGTTTTTCCGAGCTTCAGCAGAGACCACCTCCACCCCCTGCACCTACCAGGCCTCGTCGTGGAGCACGTACGAGAGGTGGACATGCAGCTAGGCCTCCTCCAACTCGTGTGTATTCTTTTGTTGGTAGAGGGGATGGATGGGAGCCGTGGATTCGTCCCACATCTGGGGAGGGCTCTTCATCGCATGCATTTACTGGATCTGGATGGGAGCAGGGTTCATCGGGAAATGCATTTGCTGGAGCAGGTGGTTCTGGACAGGCATCTGGTGGTACACAGGACTGGACTCCTCATATTTCTCAGTTCTCTTAGGGAGATGCATTTGCTTCGGGTACTCCTCATATTTCTCAGTTCTCTCAGGGAGATGCATTTGCTTCGGGTCATCTATTTGGTAGTTCTTCTCTTCCAGGCTCTTCGGGGCATGCATTTGGTGGTTCGCAGCACTATATTCCCACTCCGTTACAGTCACAGTTGACACATGCAGGTGGCTCAGGATGGCATACCCCATTGACAGGTTTTAAGGCTTTTGGATCATATGATATCTCTCCTACACTACATGAGGGGGGTAGTCATATGCATACCTCTACTATTGTAGAGGAGGAGGAGACCGTGGACGAGGCTGAGGAGGCGGAGGATGTGCCACTGAGGCGACAACCGGGTAGGCGGGTCAAAGGGCAGGGGAGGGTTTGCCACACTGGTGGGAGGTACTGTAGATGAGTGGACCTGTAGTTTTTACATGCATGCATGTACGATTTTATGATGCTTTATGTCCATTTTAATGTAATCGAAAAACATGTTGTTTTTTAGTTCATTTCATTATCTAAACCTTTGTACTTTATTTGGTGTATCATTTGTCTAAAAACACAACTTCGTTCCATTACTTGAACAAACTTACATCCACCAAATTTAACATGGAACAATTACTAATAATTTACTTCTGAAATTACACTACTTCCATAACGAAATAATCAAGATTACTACTACAGCACAGACCAAAAGCTTCTTCAATGTCATGTTTTCCTTCTCCAACTTCTTCAACAAATTATTTGTTACTTCAACCTTATTTTGAAGCAAACAAATATCCTCGTCCACCTTCCAAGCATTGTGCAAGTCATCATCCTTTCTGTTTAGTCTTAGCTTCAACTCTTTTATCACTTCTCTTGCTCTTTCGGTGTACGATGGATCAGCCCACTTAAAGAAGTTACATCTTCTTGTAGGATCCTAACAACACATTAAACAAAACTCAATATATTTTCGCAACAACAAAATTTGCATAAAGTGATGATGTACATACCTTGTACTGGCTACACCCGAAGAACCTCCTTCCTGGGTCAAGAGTACCTTCTTTCCATGCTTCTTGACAAGGAGCCGGTAGATTGCAGTTACACCTTACACTTCCATGTTCACCTAAGTAGTTGAAAGTGCTTGAACTATTTCTGTAAGGGTTTCTAACCGAAGATGAAGAGTTTCTTGAATTAGACATGACTAACTTTTTAGACACAGAGACATCACATAAAAACCTTCCAATTTATAGCCAAATTAGTAAGATTTTTTGAAGTGTACAAATTGTTAAAAAATAATACACAGCTACCATTTCTGAAAAAGTTGTTTTGTCACTTCAACACTGAAATGAAGTTTAGCACAGAGACACAGCTTAAAAAAATGAAAAAGTTGAATGGTCATTTCAATACTTTATCCTAAAAAGCTGAGTTATCTTTTCAGTTCAAGTGGGTTGTATATATATATATATATATATATATGACCTTCCATATAGGTTAAGTGCAAATTAATTTACCAACTACAACAGAAATATGTCATCCTCTACAAATGGCAATTGGTTGCTCGGAGAAAGAAATGATGACTACCGGCGTCTAAGACAAAGCGATCCAGTGGAATATTTTGCAGGCGTTCGTCGAGAATGGGCATATCGCCGTGAAGAATCGGAACGTTTGCGAAATGACCTAATTGCTATGGGTGCAAGGGTCCCTATTCGTCATTCGCTCGACATTTTTCCGCGTACTGGTGAATCATCGGGTTGGAATGATTATAATCGTAAAGTCATTCGAGCTGTGAAACAGATACGAATTAAGAACAACCGAATGTTGTTACGTAGAACTCGTCACTACATCTATCAACTTGCCAAAGACTCCGTTCGTGCAAGTGGGAGAGAGCTAACAACCGTTGAGGAACAACATCTTCAACAAAATCCATGTTACATATCCGATGATTACATGTCCGACGAAGAAATTTAATTAAGTACTAGTCAATTATTTAAGCTTTTAATTTCTGTATTATGTATTTGTAGTGTGCATTTTTCTATTATGTTCTTGTAGTGTGTCTTTTTTCTATTATGATGCTGTTATAGTGTGCAAGAAAAGTACGTAAATAATTAAAACATCACATTCCACAACATCACACTGCATGAAAACAAGAAATACGAATGAATATCCGTAGATATTCTTTAGGGGAAACTAAAAAAAACCACATTTTATCATAGACGAAGAAATTAATCTTCATCTTCATCGTCATCATCGTCTTCCTCATCCTCCTACACGGAGTCCTCGTACTCTTTCTTATTCTCATCAGTTGATTCATCGAGACCAACGAAGGGATTATCAGGCTCAATCCCATCCTTCTGCTCAATCCCATCCTCCTCCACGAAGTCCTCGCCGTCATTCTCATTTTCATCAGTTGATTCAAACTGATGGCGAGTTAGTTATCTGACTCGTTGCATTTCCAATATCTCGAAATCACGCGCAGTACGCTCCTCTAATGGTTCATGAAGCCAACGAATGTACCCACATCCGTTGCCTCCATTTGGACAATTGAGATACCTCCTTCCCGCATTTTTTCCATAGGACCATGTGCGTTCAACGCACAACTTATCATAAAAGCAGAGATTCAAATCGGGAATGTTGGACATGTTGGATTTTGTGTGAAATGCTAAATTATATTTCAGTGGTTGGGTGAACAAGCCTCACCACAACCTTGTTTTATAGCTGAGAATCTTGGGATAAATTATTGATTGCTCTTCAACTAGCCCGTGACTCAACAGTACTGTCAAAATACACTTAAATGAACTGCACAAAAATAAATTGGAGGAGTCAGCTTTCTCATCAAACAAAACCATGTGAATGCACAGCAACAAACACTTAAATTTACCCTGCATTATTGAAAAAAAGCACTCTGAGAAAGGACTACAGGCTTAGCCTTTAGTCAAATATAGCTGATTTCTGAAAAATAAAGTTGATTTCATCAATATTATCAGAAAACACTGGAAAAAGCTGCAAAAATTTAAATGTGAGTAGTCACATTTCTTATCTGGAAGCATCCCATGAATGTACAGCAGAAAATAATTAACATATTCTGCATAATTGAAAATAATTGACTACAGTATTAAGCAAGTGGTAGGTTGGTTTCAGACGTTTTTTAGTGATCTTCGAGCCTAAAAATAATGTTGTAATAAGTTTTGTATAAAGCTGTGTAGTCCCATCAACAGTAACAGTATTTTCACTATTCACATTTTTTCGTATTATTGGTATTATTATGCATACTATGTACAAAGTTGTGCAGTCATGTCAACAGTAGCACAACTTCAAGTATTCACAGCTATCAATACAATTATTCATCTCCAAAAATGCCTATAAATTTCCTCTTTCCTGCTTATTGCAAATCACAACTTACTAGCTTCTTCTAAAATAAATTTTCTCTAAGGCAATAGCATAAGATGGACAAGGGCAAAAAACCACAAAGCAGCAAAACCGAAATCAAACAAACCAAGAAAACCAAAAGGTCATTCGATTTGCAGGCTGAGGATGCTAAACTTGCAAACCATTTTGAATTTGCTGCACAAGTTAAATTTAAAATGGAAATGGAAGCTCGAGCTGCAAAGGAACGTGAAATTGCAATACAAGCTGAAGCTGCAAAGGAACGTCAAATTGCAAGGGAAATTGAGGAAGCTGAGGACGAGAATTATGCTGTTGATCTCAGTGAATTTTAAGAACTTGCATGGCGGTTCTCGTGTCATCTTATGCTTATTTTCATAATTCTCTGTTGTTTTCCCCCTCTTTTATTTCAATAAAAGTGTGAAAATTGTGTTTTATTATCATTTTTAGGCCTCAAAATAAACTTAATTACACAAATAAATTTTTCAAGATTTTTAGCTTACGCAAAAATAGAACGTGAGCACTTTCATGCCAAACAAAAAAATTGAAAAAATTACATGTAAAGACATGTTTTTTAGGCCCCTAAACATTCCTACACAAATAAATTCTTACAAATTTTATGTGGACTTCCCATAATCACACAACATTTTAACATATTTAAATAAATTATTTTTTCCACATTTTTACCTTACCTAAAAGTAGAACATCAAAACTCGAATACGGAACAAAATTTAATGAAAAATTTATTTTCAAAACTTAAATTTTAATAGTGTCGAATTCGCACTTGAAAATGTTACTTAGCACCTCCCAAACTCAGAAAAACTCACAAAGGGTAAAAAAGTAACAGGTGAAAGCCGCCACTTCAAATGGCGCCCAGGGACTAGTCGCCACTTTAAGTGGCGTCTGTTTCCTTGGTCGCCACTTGAAGTGGCGCCCTGTACCATTTTTGCAAACTTAAACACCGCTATACCATTACTGAAACAAAACAACGTTATTATACCAGAAATGTAACGGAGCCCTCACTAGACCCCTTTTATCCGCCCCTGCATGTGTGGATAAGAGAAGATGGAGATTAATACAGGTTGTTCCAGGCTTCCAGCTAGCATAGAATAATAATGTTGAGCTGTTGAAGAGCTCTTAGGTTTAAACAAGTTTATGATAAATTATACACAAATCGTACAAATTGCAAGAAAGACCTTTATTTATATAATTTAGTCGATTTTGGACTAATTTGGTTATTTAGAGGGTGTTTGGATTAACTTAAAATAAGTTAATTATAATTTAAAGTATAATATATTAATTTTAAGTTAAAAGTAATTTTTTACTTTAAATTGAATATGTGTGTTTGGATAATTTTACTTAAAGTTAATTATAGTATTTGGTTAAGTTTAACTTAAAAGTAACTTTTGATTTAAAAAAAATTAAAATTCATATTTTATTTGAAATGAACTAAAATTAAACTTGGTTTTGTACTTTAGGTAAAATAGATCATAATTTACAACATGTGTAAATTTTATTTTCTTTAAAGGAAATGTGGTCTTGCACTATAACTGGAAGAATTTATCCCCTCTAATCTAACTAATCTTTTAGATGCTCTTAGTGATACCAAAATTAACAAAGAATTTAGGTAAAAAAAAATTAATAAAACATAATGGAATATGGTATAAAATAGGAACACTGCAAAATACGCATGAAAAGGCAATTAAAATCGAGTTTGAAAAATAAGCTCGGTTTGAAAACGCCAAAAGTACCTCTGAGATGCTTTTTGCATATGGGCTTTAAATGACTTTAAATCTATTAAAAATGAACATAACATTTTTAACTTAAATTCCTATGAACTCGTAATAAGTACTCACAAATAAGTCACGAACGGGCTTTTCCACGAATAAGTCACGAACGGGCTGGGCTGAACCGCCCGTTTCGCCACCTCTACTCACAATATCCGCATATGACTTTATTAGGCGGTGAGCATCCCATTTAACAACTGCATGCATTCACATTGACACGGCCACAATATTCAACTTTCATTTTTTGTATTTAAAGGTCAAACAATAAAGAGTTTGGCGTGCGACAGTAATCATTAGACGTACGGGTGCCCGCGGGTCGGATTGGGCGGGTTACAATTATTTAGTAACCCAATCCAATTAGTTCGGGTTTATAAAATTTAAATTCATTGTAAATTTTACTAAATTCGGGTTGGATTAGTTCGGCTTGATCGGGTTGATCGGGTTAAATATAAAGTAGAAGTTAGTGCAACACATATTTGTATTTGTTGGTTAGTGATAAAACAACTCGATATCCAAGAATTAAAGTCATGTACAACTTAATTTAGTATGCAATTATACAATTGATCACCACATGTCCAAATTACAATACACTACGATCTACAAAACTAAATTACGTTACACATAAGTAGAACATCATTGTATTAAATATCTTTAATTCATAATTTTAGTGTGGAACATGTAATAATATATCCAAAGAATCTTAACTTTAAGTCAAGTAGTAAATTAGTAGTACGTTATAGTGCATAATATATGTGGGGTTGGATTGGGTTAAAATTATCAAAACCCTAACCCAACCCATTTAATTCGGTTTTTTTTAAATATTTAACCCATTCAATGTTCGATTTAAATAATATCGGATTGGGTCGGCTAAAATTAGGGACGGATTGGGTCGGTTTAATCGATTTGATCGGTTTATGGGGACCCCTAATTAGAGGCAAACTTGATACTGGCCCAGTTTGCCTTCCCTTATTTGTGACTTAAAAGTTATTTATTTCAAAAAAGAAATTGTATTTACATACTTTTTTTTATAAAAAAATGTGTATGAGAAATTTAACATTCATTTTTGTGCAGGAATAAATTACTTATTTCAAAAAAAAGTACATATTCCTAATTTTTTCCAAAATAAATTACTTATTTCTGATAAATAAGATAAGCCAAACAGGACTGTTGTAATATTCAAATTGAATAGCGAAACAATACAATGTCATATAATATTCAAATTGAATACAAAAACAATACAATGTTATGACTTCAATTTTAAAGTAACCATTTTATGGGGGTGTTTGGGAAAACTTATTTTTCAGAATAAGTCAACTTATTTTAAGTTAAAAGTTAAGATTCCTAACTTTCCAACTTATTTTTGCAACTTATTGAATCTCAAACATACATTAAATACTTATATAAAAAAAATTATCAAAATATAAATTTTTTACCCGAAAATAAGTCATAAGTCGGGTCAAAAAAGTTAGTGCCAAACAGGCATATTCGAATAATTAAGACATGCTAATCCAAGTCAAACCAACCTGTATAATTTGTATTGTACTCCCTCTGTCTCTAAAAACTTTTCCCATTTCCCTTGGACACGTTTGCCAACGCACACTTTTAATCGTTAATATCTATAATTTTATATTAGTTTTAAATATTAAAACTTCACTGTATTAAAGTACTCATAAATACGAATCCAATAAGATCACTCATGACTATATTTGGTCTTATAGATTAGACGTAAATTAGTAATTTGTCTCATGTTATGAACAGTCCCGACATATCAAACGAGAGAAGCATATTGAGACGGAGGGAGTATGATCAACTTTGATGTATGTTATGCCATAATTTTGGCATGTCTAATAACCTCCCAAATTTTTAATAATATTAATTATTAATTCAGATTAATAATTATTACTTAACCGCTAAGTTTTATCCTCTCTCTGAAACGAGGAAAGAATCAATCTCAATTAATCAATAATGGAAAATATCTCCAAACGATATTCTTCAAATCAGGAAGATATCACAACGATAAGATTAAATCAGATAAAATCAGTAATCACCAAGATTAACGAAGTTTATCCCTAAAGTCTCTAAGGGATAGACACAAATAAATTTCACAGAACTGCGTAGGCTTGATCCTATATAAACATATAGGTACGCAGGTATCTTGGCAGAAGAGATGACCGATATACGAGACAAATCGAGACACCTGCCAAGTCCAGCCCCCTCTTTTTTCATAAACCCTAAATCCCTAAAAACAGCCACATACTCACAAATTCGCCCTATTATTCCAGCAAACCTCCGATTTCGTGTGGTTACGAAATTCCTCCAACAACATTTGGCGCTAGAAGGAGGGGCCTTTTTTATTATTCGTGGAGGACGAATAATTTAATCACAATTCTGGGGCTTTTGGGGTTTTATCAATTGGGGGCTTTAACAGTTAAAACAAAAAAAACCACGGGAACGAAGCAGTACGGCAGAAAAAAAATGGCAACTTTGGAGTGTAAAATTCACAACGAAGCAGCAGCTGGTGAATGACAACATAAATATGATGGTGGATTGATTTTGGGGACCCGCTGGAGTATGAAAGATGGATCAAACAAAAAAAGGAGCGTGTCAGGGAGGAATTTAAAAAAAAAATTAAGTGTGCAAAGTTATGGCATTAACAGCAACAACAAGAAACAAGAAGGTTGTGTTCAAATAAAATGAAAGAGAGGAAAAAAAAGTAGCAGAGGTCCGGAAAAAAAAAACAGAAAAGAAAAAAATTGTTGAAAATTGCGGAGGCATTTATGCAAGCATGAGGCAGTGGGAAAAAAGTTTTAACAAAAAGGATGGAGCCCACCTGCAGAGTAAATAACACGCGCAGCAAAAAAGAAAAATGGAAGCCAAAGGAAAAAGACATGGGACCCGCTGAATTCAAAATAAAGAAAAAGAAGCTGCGCCTGCAAGCATGACAAATTGGCGAGGCATGTTCATTATAAGTGAATAAAAAATGGAAAATACTAGAGAATTAGCAGCAACAAAAACAACGAAGCCAAGCAACTTGTTCGGACCAGCGGGGATAAAAAAAGGGGAAGCAGCGCACAAGGAGATAGCCACTGCGCGAAGCGAGGAAAACAAAAGCCAACCACGTAAAAAAAACAAAAGATAAGTCCAATAATTCTTATTTAATATTTTCTGCAATTTTAGTTTATTACTAATATTATTGCATGTCTGCATACATGAAGTATCATGTTTTTAAATATTTTACAGAAAAATATTTATTATTCTAGAAAATTCGTGCGAGCTATCTATTTTTATGCTTGTAAAATTATTGCGATTTAGAGAATATCGTACGAGATATTTATGTTGATTAATTGCGGATATTTATACTGATTGATTGTGGATATTTTATAATCCCGTACGAGCTGCATTATTTTCAAGAAAAAAATTATACATGTGAGACGCATAATTTTGTAAAAGATTTTTTACAGAAAACAAGGAGCATTATTCTCGAAGAAAATAAATATCGCGACACTCTTAAAAGAGCATATTTATTATTGCATTTGGATTTGTAAAATTATTTTTCATATATCGTCGCGCATATATGTCAAAAATATTTTCAAACTTGCGAACTAAATTGTCAAGTAGGTTAGCCTAGACAAGCTATAAATCTCGCAAGTCTACATGCTTAGTAAAGTTCACCACCCTCTGGATTATTGAAGGCCTATGAGATATCACTATATCGAATGGGTAGAGGCATCCCTATGCAAACTATCTTTATTGAAGGCCCGTGAGATCTCTCAAAATCGCATGGGTGGAGGCATCCCTATGCACAACTACATGTACATCTACATGTACATCTTATCTACATCGATGACTCCGCAAGACACATCATTATGTGATTGCATCAAACACATCCTTATGTGGTTGCATCAAACACTAGAAAAGCGTGTATGCCAGTTCGGGATATATACAAGCGCCAAGGTCCTAACTAGACAACAAGGATCGCAATGGATTTCAAACGAATTATTTATACTCGCACATTTGAAAACCTTGGCAAATATATAACTTATAGTGGTCATCGCATGCTATCACTCTTGCATCCGCATACGCCTAACGAGCAGAGTGGTGCTCTAAATGTTTTTCTAATCATCTATTTTCAGTTTTTTCAGCGACTCAAGAAATTTGGAAGCTTGAAGAATTCTTAGTTCTCCACTGCAGCAAGCTACACTGAAGAACTGGGGGCTAGTTGTTATGCCATAATTTTGGCATGTCTAATAACCTCCCAAATTTCTAATAATATTAATTATTAATTCAGATTAATAATTATTACTTAACCGCTAAGTTTTATCCTCTCTTTGAAACGAGGAAAGAATCAATCTCAATTAATCAATAACGGAAAATATCTCCAAACGATATTCTTCAAATCAGGAAGATATCACAACGATAAGATTAAATCAGATAAAATCAGTAATCACCAAGATTAACGAAGTTTATCCCTAAAGTCTCTAAGGGATAGACACAAATCAATTTCACAGAACTGCGTAGGCTTGATCCTATATAAACATATAGGTACGCAGGCATCTTGGAAGAAGAGATGACCGATATACGAGACAAATCGAGACGCCTGCCAAGTCCAGCCCCCTCTTTTTTCATAAACCCTAAATCCCTAAAAACAGCCACATACTCACAAATTCGCCCTATTATTCCAGTAAACCTCCGATTTCGTGTGGTTACGAAATTCCTCCAACAACAATGTAAATCAACACACTTACAAAAAAACATAAGTAGTGGTCTAACTTGTCAAGGAACCGATCGTTTTAAAATTTTAAGTTGATAGAAAAAGATTTAATTGGATCTTATTTTTGGGATTAATTTATATTTGATGTTCATCATAAATATTGAAAATATTAGAGGTGGCAGGGAGTCGAACCAAAATATCCCGCCACCTAAGTTCTGCTAACATATTAAATTATCAGTTCTCCTAAAATCATTAAGATGGTATGGGAGCGAGTTTACCAGAATCATATCACAGATTCAACATTCACTCACTCGAAGGCCCATTATTTGGGTGAAAAAATGAATTATTATGTTGTTCTTGCCTTTTTATCCTCGCATTCGATCCGGTTTATCAAATACTGGGTGGGGATCTCTTTTCTTTTCGAACTCATTGTTAATAGTATTTTTGTTAATAGTTCGTTCTCAAGGAAGGACTAATATGTAGAATCAAGTTCAAGTATTTTATCTCTCACAATTTAGAAGTGTAGAAGAATGTTTGGTTTGTTTATAAACTAATTAAACTAATTATCAATTGAGAATAAAATATATGAGGAAAATAATCCAAGAACTGGGGTTCTTCACTTGGTTTCAATGCACATTCAATATCTATGTGACTTCTACGTTCTTACTCTGCTGAAAACAATTCTTCTAAGGTTATAATGTTCCCTTCCAAGATATACTATAATGTCTACAACTACACCTTAATTGTTACTTCCGTGATACAATCAAAGTACAATCATAAACTACTACGCACCAAGAATTATAAGTCTCACAACTCTCCTATTAATTTTCCAATCAAAAATTCAAGTTATGTCTGCTAAATCGTGTACTAAAATTGCAACTCCTCTTCCAAGTTATCACAATTCCTAAAATCCAATCAAAGGTTCATGACTCCCCTAGTTGTAGTAAGCCCTCAATAACAGATCAGCAAAGCAAGAAAATCACAGATAATTAAACATACATGAATACCAAGGAATACTACCCAATCCTTAGATTAGAGATTTTATTCAGCACGTCTCCAGCACCTGATTTCTTCCTAAGGTTGTAGAAAATCTCCCAAGCTTCGCGTGAGCTGTAAGATCACTGAAAACGGACTTCTAGAACTCCAGATATGGCCAAAACAGTGTAGACTGCGCAACCTTCCCGGAAAATCCGAATTTAAATCAATTAATCCTCCAAACACGATAGAAGCATCAACCTTAATCAACATTCTCGTAAATCTGCACAACTAAGCAAAATACATCAAAACTACAAGAAACATGAGTCCAAGATAATCAATTTAAGCCGATTTAGAATGCTTCAAGTAGATATAAAATCCACTTATCAAACACCCCCAAACTTAAACTGATGCTTGTCCTCAAGCATAAACAATTACAACTAACTAATTAGTACCACTTCCGTAGGTGATCACGGTTGCATTTGGCATATGCAACAAGCCCTTTAAACCCCTAGGCAGCCCTAGTGGACGAGTAAGGTCTCGTGAGGGCCTATAGCGAATGTACCCATAAAATCCATTTAACCTAACGCAATGCAATGCATGAATGCAACTAATATGAAAAATGCAACGATCCCCTTCAAACTAACCAAAACCAACTAGCAAGCAAATATCTCAAAGAATGCAACTAAATCCAAATAGAACTCGACCAAGTTCCCGTATACTAACATTACATGAACAGAAACGTGCGTGTGTGCAATGCTAATCAGAAATACTCCCAAAACTAGGTCAAAATCATACATGCTCTTCGTCAAGACAATCACAGGTTTATAAATAGAATAGACTGTAGACACTTCATAACCTAAGAACACCTCCATCCTTATCCAAGGTAGACAGAAATTCATGCTTTATTACTAACTACTACGACACATATATACAAGCATGCTTATTTAACCGTGCAATGGATGAGACCCCAAAAGGCTTATACAATAATACCCATGTAACGAGCGTTAGGTCAGTGGATCCCAGACTATAAAAGCCTTAGGTCACTAGGCACAAAGTCCCCTCGTACTTAATAGCTCGAGTATTAAAGAGCTCACCCTAGTTATTTTTGCATATAAACAATTGAAACTTTTGACTCTTTTTTTTTCCTATTAATCTTCCAATCAAAAATTCGAGTTATGTCTGTTAAATCGTGTACTAAAATTGCAACTCCTCTTCCAAGTTATCACAATTCCTAAAATCCAATCAAAGGTTCATGACTCCTCTAATTGTAGTAAGCCCTCAATAATAGATCAGCAAAGCAAGAAAATCACAGATAATTAAACATACATGAATACCAAGGAATACTACCCAATCCTCAGATTAGAGATTTAGTTACACATAATTAAGGAAGAAACCAAAACACATGAATTAATATAAGAACTCATAATTATAAGAATATAGAAAAAGCCTTTAATCTTTGATCTTCAAGGAAAATAAGAGTTCTTCAGAAAAATCCCTAAACGCTGCGTACAAAATTGGATCCTCTCTCATAATGTTTTTCCCTAGAAGTGTTTATATAGACTCTAGAAATCTTGCCCAGCAAGGAAACATCCTAAAATACAATTAGAATTCAATTTAGGTGCCAAAAGCTGCCCAAAATACAATTAGAATTAGAAAAAGGGCAAAACTGGAATTTCTCTACATGGCTTATCATAGAATACGTGCGCGATTTTATTCAGCACGTCTCCAGCACCTGATTTCTTCCTAAGGTTGTAGAAAATCTCCCAAGCTTCGCGTGAGCTGTAAGATCACTGAAAACGGACTTCTAGAACTCCAGATATGGCCAAAACACTGTAGACTGCGCAACCTTCCCGGAAAATCCGAATTTAAATCAATTAATCCTTCAAACACGATAGAAGCATCAACCTTAATCAACATTCTCGTAAATCTGCACAACTAAGCAAAATACATCAAAACTACAAGAAACTTGAGTCCAAGACAATCAATTTAAGCCGATTTAAAATGCTTCAAGTAGATATAAAATCCACTTATCACTCATCATAGCACACAAATTCTATATTTCAATAAATGAAATATTGGGAGATAAAAGAGACTTGAATCTAAGACCTCCATAACTAGAGCTCTAATAACCTGTTAAATAATTAGTCACTCTAAAAGTATTAGAAGAATGTCAACTGAATCCATTATACTTATTATAGGCCAACAAGGCTTTTCAAGCTATTTAGTAAATTACACGTTTACCCCTCTATTATATTAATGTTTTAAAAAATGTTGGTCATGGGAATTGAACCCATGTCCTTTAAGTTTTAGGAATGAATTATGTACACACATCCAACCGCTATACCAAAGAGATTTATGATGACATTCTAAATGTCATTAACTACATGCACAAAGAACTCACATCCTTTATTCTATTTAATATTTATTTTAAGATTTAATCAAGTTAAAATTATCAAATATTACTCCCTTGCTAATAATTTAAAATTTTATTCAAAAAAATTATGTTGTTTATCTATTATGTTTAATATAGGCCAACATGATTTTTTGACCAATTATAAAAAGACTAATATATCCTTTGTACTAATTTAAAACATGGTTTTGCGATCAATTAAATTATTTACATAAGAGATATAAATATTGTATTGATTGTCAATTAAATAAAAAAAAAAGAGTTGTTCGGTTAGAACACGATATTATAAATTATATTATAGATGTAATACAAATAATTATAAGATTAAGATGTATAGCTATGTTGATGAAATATAGATATTCTAGCAGTTACTTGAAAAAAATGAGATGAATAAGCTATCGAATGTGTGCTAAGAAATGTGATTGGAATTCGGTGACAAACGTGTTCGCAAGTTATTTTTAGAGTAGTGATCGATTTGGTGACATGAAGGAAGGACTGTGTGACTGATAACGTTGGTCTATTTTTGAAGACGGTGTAAATAGTCACCGAAATAGTAGAGGTAGGAGTGTAAAGGTGGAGATGTTGATTATATATGAATGTACACCACCACTTACACCACCAAAATCAAAATAGAATCACCAAAAATTCAACTTGAATCACCAAAATTTGAATCCAAATTATACAAAAAATTTTAAACAAAAATTACTAAATATTTCCGAATCTAAAATTTTGATAGTGCTTGAAGATGTCAGTGATAGCGTTGACGGTGGTAAAGTGGGTGAAAACGACATTAGTGGGTATTTATATACTCATTTCTATTGTGAGAGGAAGTGTTGATACAAGAAATATATCTTGTATCCGATGGATGGGCCTGCATATTCGCGTCCAATGGTTATCTTTATATGTACTTATATGGACCAAATAATGGTGGTGTTTGGCTGGGCTTATAAGCCTGGACTTATAACTTATTTTCGGGTAAAAATTTCATATTTTGATAATTTGTTTTTATGGTTGTATTTAATGTATGTTTGAGATTTCATAAGTTGCAAAAATAAGTTGGAAAATAAGTTGGAATGTTAGGAATCTCTAACATTGACTTAAAATAAGTTGACTTATTCTGGAAATAAGCTCTCCCAAACACCCCCAATGTCCCATTATTATTTATGGCCGGAGACTACATCAATATTGTATTCGAAGAAGACTTTATCAATGACCCAAAAATATATTGAGCCCAATCCACTGGAACAGCCTATAAATCCGAGCCCAATGCTTAAGGCGGTGGAAAGAAATTATATGATCGGAAACCTAATTCTAGAAGGATCCAGATGCTCAGAATATCCTTTCAAATATGGACATTACTTGCCGCCAAAGACAAAAGACGTGGGTCGGACCTAATATTACCAGAAATACAATTTTAAATCGAACAGAACTACGTGGACTTGATCCCTATAAATAGGGTACGCAGGCACCTTGAGAGGGAGCCAAAAATCACACCCGATTACAAACTCCCAATAGCAGTCCCAAATATCTCAAAAACCCTAATTGTATTCTTATATTTACATCTTTATTCTTATTATCTCTATCCAAATACCCAAATATAAATTTAATCTTAAAGCTTTGTCCTTGACGAAAATCGGCTTCAACAGGAAGAACAATGAGATAAATAAGCTATCGAAGGTGTGGTCGGGAATGTGACTGGAACTCGGTGACAAAAGTGTTTGTAAGTTATTGCTAGAATGGTGGTCGATTTGGTGACACGAAGAAATGACTGAGTGATGATGGTGTATATGTGCGCGCGCACACACACACGCTATACATTTGTGTATGTATGTATCATGAACGATGATGATGAAGGAGATGTACAAGTGGAAGATAAATGGTGATAACGTGGGTGTATTGCCAAAAATGGTGTAAAATGTTTCTAGAAATGCAAGAGATGGGAGGGTAAAGGTAGATATATAAAAATGTGCAGCTATATATAAATATATGTATAAACAAAAGAGGTTGAGGTTAGTTCCCGGTTCTCATTATAATATTAAAAATTATCATTTAATTACTTGCCTATATATGTCTACATTTGAGTCTATTACCTTAAGGGTAGATTTTTCAATGTATGTATTGTTTAGTCTCTATAAGTTACATTTTTAAAATTATTTATAAAAATTCATATGAGTTCTTAAATATGAGTAAATTGTTACGATTATATATGTAATTCAACTAAGAAGTTAAAGCTATTATCAATATTCATAAAAGATATATTTTTTCAAATGTATCACCCTAATAGCGTATAAAATTTCAAAAATTACGAGTCATCTACTTCGAGAATCAAAACAACTGAATTATACGAATTTAAATGGTGCCCGTGCTTCGCACGGGCTATCATGCTAGTTTTTATATAATATGCTAACATAATTATAGTTGAGTAAGATTTGCACCTTGCGTATTTAATGTTTAAGGATCCTGAATTTTTAAAAAAAATTAGATAGTCTAAGATGTATCTCAGATACTTGAGATACATGTGATTTATATACAAATAAGGAATAAAATTTTTTGTAAAATCAGAATTTTTTAATTAGATTTGCGGATTCAATCAAATTTAAAGTCTTCCTCCGTCCCGAATTGTTGGAACCACTTTGACTTTCACGAAGATTAAGAAAATGTAGTACGTAAAAAAGAGTAAAGTTAGTTGAAAAGTAGATAAAGGTAAAAAAGAGTAAAGTTAGTTGAAAAGTAGATAAAGTGGTGGGACCTATCAATATTTAATAATAGATGTGAGATAGTGGAGGAAAATAGTGGGTGTAATAGTGTAAAAAAGAGTATAAAATGGAGAAGTAGTGGGTGTAATAGTAAAAAGTAGTGTTCAAAAATAGTAAGTATACTAGGTTCATTAATTTTGGGACTTCCTAAAAAGAAAATTGTGTCAATCTTTTTTGGACAGAAAGAATATTTTTTAAGTATTTCATGAAAAGTTTTTTAAGATCAATCTTAAATTCTTTTTCTCATTTTTAAATCTACTACATATAAGGAATATACTTCCTCTGTCCCTTTATAATGGTCGTTTTTGTATCCTACACATATATTAAGAAACGTAGTTAATGCCCTGTCTTCTCAAGAAATATTCAATTGATTTCCTAATCTACCCCTTTACTATCTATTAATAACATTAAGCATGTATTTTCCTTTTCTTCTTTTACGTGTTACCCGTGGAAATTATTTTATTTTTTGTTTATGGTCTTAAATTTATTATTATTTATTATTATTTCATATTTTAGTTTTTCTAATAATTTAATTTACAAATTCAGGAAATTACATTGATTTTATCCCATGAAGTATTTTATTAAAGTTAAATATTCATGCTTCTAAGAATAATAATTAATATTTTAATAATATAAATAATAACATAATAATAATAATATATTTTAATTGTAAATAATTCAAATTTATAATAGTCATATCCAACTTTCTATAAATATATACAAGAAAATTTTTAAGATTTAAACATTTATAAGACATTTTTATATATAACAATTATTATATTTTTAAGAAAGATTGACACAAAAATGAAAGTAATACAAAAAATCTAGCAGCTTAGTAAGAAGACGTGAGGATATTGAACTACTTTTGACCAAGGGTATTTGAGGAGAAGATGAGAATTATTCTTCTTGAAAGTAGGGAACAACTAATAAAACGGGACAACTGAAGTTTATAAATATGACTGTTATTAAGGGACAGAGGGAGTACGATATATAGATTGGGATTCCAAAAATTGTTTTTGTCAAAGTTCCTCGAAATTCAGGACCGATCTTGAATATGCGTAAAGTAGTTGTCTAGCTAATTAGAGTTTAATTCAAACAAAGGAAGTTAGTCATAGGAAGTTAGACTATTTTTCTACCTAAAAAGGTGGACAACACCACTAACCGTGATTAGTGATTAATAAAATGCAAAATCATAGTCAACATTTACTTGTAGTAAGAAACATTTATGTTGTGTTTGGTTGGGGTGAATGGAATGGAATGGAATGGGTGAAATTAAAGGAAATTAGTGAAGATTGGAGAGAAGATTTGGAAAAAATTGAGATAGTACAAATTTGTTATGATAAGAATTATGAAGAAAATGGGGGTGGTAAGGAATGGAGCATTCCTTCTCAAAATGAGATGCTTGAATTATAATATCAATTGTTAGGAATGGAATGGAGGAAAGAATCAAAATTTTGAATTTCTACTCATTTTATACTTGAAATCTCATTCCATTCCTTCCAATTTCATTCATCCCAACCAAACACAACATTATGTAGTAAAATATTCTTATATACCAATTTGACCTCTGACATTTTTGAAATTTTACATGTAAAATGTTAAAAAACTCTGATGATCTCAGTTCTATTTTTCTCTATAGGTAATAATAAAAGTTTGCTTACAATATACAAGTCTCACAAAGTCGGTAATTTATAATCCAAGGATGATCTAATAAAATATCCAAATAATTTAAGATCGATCCAATTCTTTTTTTAATATTATGAAACTTATCAATCATCGTCTTCTATATATAATAGCTATATATAATAGCAGAACATGAGGATAATTTTGAGTCAATAAACCCCCTGTGAAAGTACAATTTTACCCTTAAATTTTAGAAAATTACATGAAGTTGTCACTACTCTTTTATTCACACAAAAAATTTGAATAAATTATGTTCTTATGGAGAATCGAACTCATGTCCTCCTCAAAGAAACTCATCCTTATAACCATTGAGCTACACAAGTTTTTGAGTTTGAACTAAAAAATGTATTTGTTAAACCCGGTCTCTCCTTTTTCCTATTTTTGCTATTAATTTAACTTTTGAGTAAATATGTTAATGTTGACTTATATTGTTATATGTCCTTTTATCATTACTCTAAAAAAAATTATGTTATAGCATATACAATACTCTCTCTGTCCCAACCAATTGTTTACACTTTCCTTTTTGGGACGTCCCAACCAATTCTTTACGTTTCCTAAAATAGTAAGTTTTAACACTATTACACCCACTACTTCAATTATTTTAACAATACTTTACACTATTACACCCACTACTTCACTTATTTTAACAATAAAATCACTATTACACCCACTACTTCACTTATTTTAACAATAAAATTACTATTACACCCACTACTTCACCTATTTTAATCTTAATTCTTGGTCTCCGTGTTAAAAGCAAACGATAACAAATCGTTGGGACGGAGGGAGTATATTTATATGCTACAAAACATCCTTTTTTTAGTGCCCATATGATTTATGCATAAATAAAATGATTCATAAATTAAAGTAGTGATATTATAATATGTGTGAACATAATATGTACAATTATACTTAAAAAAAATTTAATCGTAAAAATGTACAAATTTATATCAATGGCTAGAAGACGGCCCGTACCTCGCACGGGTTATTATGCTAGTTTCCATAACATGTGAATTAATTTGGAGGCATTTACCTTATATGTTGTTCCAGCGAGGCCCTTTCAATTACAAAGGCCCTTTAGATTATGGAAGGAAAATTCGATATGGTCCTTGAACTGGGCTTGCATATTTGAATGGCTCTATTTTGTGCTGATCGTACATGTAACTTTTTTTGATTGATGCCGACAATATTAACTTGGAGTTGGAGCTGCATATTGGGCCTAGTCATAGCCATAGTCTCTTGTGCTAGCATATGTCATAGCTAAAAATGGCTTTTCCGGAATAATATGTTTTTTTTTAGGTAAAAAATGGCTTTTCCGGAATAATATGTTTCTTTTTTAGAGAAAAAATATACTTTAATTATGAACCAAATAGTTGTTTAGTTTTTTTTTTTGAGAACAAGTACTTCATTTATTTTTAACTAATATGAACCAAATAGCTGATTATACCCTATTTTATCAAGATTCAACATTTTATTCCCTAAGAAAAAGATTTTGAATTTTTTTAAAATAAATAGCCTTATATGTCATACAAATTGAATATCTGTTTTAAAAAATCTTGGGAATGAGTGAGATTCGAATCCAGTATCTGGAAAACAAGAGAACAAACCACTTGACTTGAGCAAAAAAAAAATGAAAAGGAGAAACCATTGCTTGCATAACGTTGGAGACGAGTACGACAAACTCCAATAGTGACATAAAGAAAAAAACATAACATATGTGCTATATTTGCATAATAGAATAATGTAAACAAATAAAGCTAAAGTAATTGAATAATATAATCCTATCACTTGTCATTTCAAACCAAAGTAAAACACGCAAACGATAAAAAAAAAATGGACAAGAGTGCGTAAACAGGCTAGAAAGCATAAAGGCCCGCAATTTGTTTTCCATCTGTGTATAAACATATTTTTGTCGCAATGTCCTTTCAAAAATAAAAACAATAAAATAATAAAATCTATTTATTCTTTGTCGTAGGCTCGTAGCATAGTCTAGAAAAAGTAAAGATAGATTCTTAACGTATAAAGTAGTAGTTGAACAGTTGTAAACTGTTTGCAAAGAATATTCAAGGCTTTTTTATTAAAAAGTTCTGATATTTTTTGTGGTGTATAATTGTACGACATTCTCGACTTCAAATTGTGTAACTTTAATAATATATATATAAAAAAAAAGTACAAATAATTCAAGTTATTTTATTGTAAAAAAAGTTATAACTAGTGAACATAAAGTGTGCATGACAATATAGTTTGGACAAAATTTTCTGTACATCTTTTGTTTTCTTCTTTGTTGAGAAATGTCGTTAAGACGTACTCCCTCCGTCTCTTAAAACATTGCCCGTTTGACTAAAAACACGGGTTTTAAGATAGTGGGTAATGAATATTATTTTTTTATGGAGTAGTGAGTATTGAATATTGTTTTTATGGAGTAGTGGGTATTGAATATTGTTTTTAAGGAGTAGTGGGTGGAATAGTGGGTATTGAATATTGTTTTTAAAGAGTAGTGGGTGGAATAGTGGGTATTGAATATTGTTTTTAAAGAATAGTGGGTGGAGTAGTAGTTATTGAATATTGTTTTTAAGGAGTAGTGGGTGGAATAGTGGGTATTGAATATTGTTTTTAAAGAATAGTGGGTGGAGTAGTAGTTATTGAATATTGTTTTTAAGGAGTAGTGGGTGGAATAGTGGGTATTGAATATTGTTTTTAAAGAGTAGTGGGTGGAATAGTGGGTATTGAATATTGTTTTTTGAATGACCCAAAAAGGAAAACAGGAAATGTTTTAAGAGACAGAGGGAGTATTAGTTAGAAATAGAAGCGCAGGGGTCCCGCCCCGGGACAATATAGTTTGGATCATTAGGGTTTCGCATAAGTTTTCTTGAGAGATCCTGGACAGTGAAAGGAACGTCAATGGGTCCTCTGCTAAATTGGATTGGCCGCCGACGAGAAAATGCAAGGCGGGTCACATTGAATTCTTGACAAATGTTTCTTTCATACAAAGTTTTTAATCTAATCCGATTAGGTGGGACAAATCGCGATTAAATAGAACAAATTGCACTTATTTCATATCTTACGATAATCGAAATGATCCTTAATTCGTACTATTATTTATACTAGCTTATAGTTCACGAATTAGTTGTAATTTTTTATAATTTGTTTATAGTATAATATAATATTATAAATATTAATTTTAATATGTTATTAGAAGAATTCGAATCTTATATCTTTATATATAATAAATTTTAGATTAAATATAAATTAATATGTTGTGGGCAGGAATTGAATCTTGAACTTCTGTATATAACAACTTTTAGTATTGTTATATCTAACGGTCATGATCTAGTTGAATTGATGATCTAACAGTTGTGAATGAGGGATAACCAAATGTGAATAATCAAAAAATGCATTAACCAAACTATAAATTATAATCCTTTCGTTTATATATCTATATATATTATAATGTCTGGAGATCGGAAATGCACCAGAACAGTTTAAGGTATTTTTCTTGAATTTTCGTTTTTTTGATTTTTTTATTAAAATTCTTTTCTTACATTAAATAGCTATTAATGACAATTTAATTAGTCATTAATTACACCTATTAAACATATATTAAATTAACTCTATTTAATTTGTTTAAAAATAAGCAAACTTTATTTGAATATTATAGTTATTATTTCAATATTAAATACTAATTATATATAGTTATGTTTATTTTTAGGTAAAATGACAAATAATAATTGTTTATATTGCGTTATTTTTTATTCCCTATTCAAGATCATTATAATTTCTTTTCGAATGATTATAGGGTAGATGACCTTAACTTCTCAAACAATTTTTATTATCAATAATTGTAAAAGTCGTAATAAATTATGGAAGTTCAAGATATTTACTTCATTTATGGAATTGTATACAAACAATACAGACATATTTTTAATTTTGCACATGAATAAATTATACATGGGTTATGATCAAATTGATTAAATTTAACAAATCCAACCATTTATCAGAAGATAAAATCGATAAAAAAAGCTATACAACCTTTGTTTCATTATATTTTGTCGAAATAAATTAATAATCTAATTAGAGATAGATGTGCCTGAAGATGACCTCAGGTAGCACTGTGAGGTTCAAAGCTTTTTAAACATAAATATAAGGGCATTTAATTAAATTAAAGTAAAGAGAATTAATATTTACAACATTGTTACTCAGAATTTGTACTGCAAACACATATAACCTCATGGAAAGCCTTAAGGCCATCCTCAGGAGCAGTTTTCTCTTTTAATTAAATAAAATTTTACATTATTATTGAATATGTATATTATGAGAGGGATGTCGGCTTTAAAAAACGTTGTTAACCTTAACTTTTCAAGCAATCTTTATTTATTATCAATGGTTGTGAAAGTGGTAATAAATTATGGAAGTACATAGATCTTATCTTAATATCTGAAATTTGTATACAAATAATACAGACAAATTTATACTTTTGCACATGAATAAATTACAAATGGGTTATGACCAAACTAATTATATTGAATAAACCCAATCATTTGATCGGAAGATTAAATTGATAAAAAATTTGTACACCCGTTATTTCATTATATTGTGTTCTAATTAAATAAATTTTTACACTATTACTGAACATGCATATTACGAGAGCATATTACAAGAGGGGTGTCGGCTTGAAAAAAAGTTATTAAGTTATATTCAATATTTGTAACTTTTGATCGTAAAGACTACGTTCGTATTGTAATTTTTATTTTTTTATATGTTTATGATATTTTAAGATTATCAATACTTTAGATATATAGTAAGAGTATTTTTCCAACCAATAATTCATATAAATTGTTTTTAAATCATTTTTTTTAGGAAATTCATAAGAGATAAATCAATTTTTAAAAGTGATAGAAATAAATTTAGTTATTTTCATTACTTTAAAATAAAAATTTATAAATCGTGCGAAGCGCGGATAAATTGACTAGTGTATTATAATAGCCGGAGATCGGAGAGGCTTTCACACTAAAGCTTCAAAATATTTTTCATGATTTTTAACATTTTTATTAAAATAATTTTCTTGTATTTAATAGGATTTTAATTAGTTATTAATTGTACCTATTAAACTTATATAAACTATACTTTATTTTATACTTAAAATAAAAGTTTATCCAATAATAATTATTATTATTATCTATATAAAATATTTCAATTATTATTATTTCTTTATTAGAACGTTATAATTATTATATACAAATTTATACTTTTGCACATGAATAAATTACAAATGGGTTATGACCAAATTAATTATATTGAATAAACCCAATCATTTGATCGGAAGATTAAATTGATAAAAAATTTGTACACCCGTTATTTCATTATATTGTGTTCTAATTAAATAAATTTTTACACTATTACTGAACATGCATATTACGAGAGCATATTACAAGAGGGGTGTCGGCTTGAAAAAAAGTTATTAAGTTATATTCAATATTTGTAACTTTTGATCGTAAAGACTACGTTCGTATTGTAATTTTTATTTTTTATATGTTTATGATATTTTAAGATTATCAATACTTTAGATATATAGTAAGAGTATTTTTCCAACCAATAATTCATATAAATTGTTTTTAAATCATTTTTTTAGGAAATTCATAAGAGATAAATCAATTTTTAAAAGTGATAGAAATAAATTTAGTTATTTTCATTACTTTAAAATAAAAATTTATAAATCGTGCGAAGCGCGGATAAATTGACTAGTGTATTATAATAGCCGGAGATCGGAGAGGCTTTCACACTAAAGCTTCAAAATATTTTTCATGATTTTTAACATTTTTTATTTTTTTATTAAAATAATTTTCTTGTATTTAATAGGATTTTAATTAGTCATTAATTGTACCTATTAAACTTATATAAACTATACTTTATTTCATACTTAAAATAAAAGTTTATCCAATAATAATTATTATTATTATCTATATAAAATATTTCAATTATTATTATTTCTTTATTAGAACGTTATAATTATTATATACAAATTTATACTTTTGCACATGAATAAATTACAAATGGGTTATGACCAAACTAATTATATTGAATAAACCCAATCATTTGATCGGAAGATTAAATTGATAAAAAATTTGTACACCCGTTATTTCATTATATTGTGTTCTAATTAAATAAATTTTTACACTATTACTGAACATGCATATTACGAGAGCATATTACAAGAGGGGTGTCGGCTTGAAAAAAAGTTAGTAAGTTATATTCAATATTTGTAACTTTTGATCGTAAAGACTACGTTCGTATTGTAATTTTTATTTTTTTTATATGTTTATGATATTTTAAGATTATCAATACTTTAGATATATAGTAAGAGTATTTTTCCAACCAATAATTCATATAAATTGTTTTTAAATCATTTTTTTTAGGAAATTCATAAGAGATAAATCAATTTTTAAAAGTGATAGAAATAAATTTAGTTATTTTCATTACTTTAAAATAAAAATTTATAAATCGTGCGAAGCGCGGATAAATTGACTAGTGTATTATAATAGCCGGAGATCGGAGAGGCTTTCACACTAAAGCTTCAAAATATTTTTCATGATTTTTAACATTTTTATTTTTTTATTAAAATAATTTTCTTGTATTTAATAGGATTTTAATTAGTCATTAATTGTACCTATTAAACTTATATAAACTATACTTTATTTTATACTTAAAATAAAAGTTTATCCAATAATAATTATTATTATTATCTATATAAAATATTTCAATTATTATTATTTCTTTATTAGAACGTTATAATTATTATATACAAATTTATACTTTTGCACATGAATAAATTACAAATGGGTTATGACCAAATTAATTATATTGAATAAACCCAATCATTTGATCGGAAGATTAAATTGATAAAAAATTTGTACACCCGTTATTTCATTATATTGTGTTCTAATTAAATAAATTTTTACACTATTACTGAACATGCATATTACGAGAGCATATTACAAGAGGGGTGTCGGCTTGAAAAAAAGTTATTAAGTTATATTCAATATTTGTAACTTTTGATCGTAAAGACTACGTTCGTATTGTAATTTTTATTTTTTTATATGTTTATGATATTTTAAGATTATCAATACTTTAGATATATAGTAAGAGTATTTTTCCAACCAATAATTCATATAAATTGTTTTTAAATCATTTTTTTAGGAAATTCATAAGAGATAAATCAATTTTTAAAAGTGATAGAAATAAATTTAGTTATTTTCATTACTTTAAAATAAAAATTTATAAATCGTGCGAAGCGCGGATAAATTGACTAGTGTATTATAATAGCCGGAGATCGGAGAGGCTTTCACACTAAAGCTTCAAAATATTTTTCATGATTTTTAACATTTTTTATTTTTTATTAACATAATTTTCTTGTATTTAATAGGATTTTAATTAGTCATTAATTGTACCTATTAAACTTATATAAACTATACTTTATTTTATACTTAAAATAAAAGTTTATCCAATTATTATTATTATTATTATCTATATAAAATATTTCAATTATTATTATTTCTTTATTAGAACGTTATAATTATTATATTAATATAAAATATTAATTATCCTTCCTCAAGGCTGACTTGTCCACCAAATCTCCAATTCTCAGCCTATATAAGGGCCTGACCCCTCATCACCAAGAACTACGTCTTGGCTTGATTCTCAATAACGAGATACGTAGGCACTCTGTGAGGACCGATTAATCTCGAACACGGAAACAACCATTAAAGCTCGAAGCTCACCAACCCATTTGCATTAAATACACACAAACCCTAGCCGCAATTCGATAACATAAGTTTTATTCCACAATACCTTGTTAGAACACTTAAATTATTATATAAATATAAAATATTAATTATCCATATAAATGTACAATTATTTGAAGTTAAAATGATAAAATAAAATTATTTCTATAGTTCATTTCTAATCCTTATTCAAAATCACTGTAATTTTTTTCAGCAATAATAAATAAACAGTTTTAACGTTTTGATAAATTTGTAATCAATGACCGTGAGAATCATGATAAGTTACGAAAATATATAAATTTTCCAATTAACATCTACAATTTAAAATACAAGTAATATTATATATTTTACTTTTACACATGAACAAATTACACATGGGGTGTGATCAACTCGATTAAATTGAACCAATCCAACCTTTTTCTTTACTGATTAAATCAATGAAAAAGTTATATATTCGTTGTTTCATTATATTGTGTTGGAATAAATTAATATTCTAACTAAACACATTCTTATACTATTACTAATCAATTAATCGCGCATGTATGTTATGAGATGGGCGTCGACTTTAAATAACAGTTTATTTATAAATTTTTATTATAAAAATTATGTTGACATTGTAGTTTGGTTGGAAAAAAAATAAGAGGCCTTTATGGAGTTGATGAAGTTGATAATATGTTAGAAGATCTTCATTTGGATTAAATAATTAATTTTAAACGACTTAGTGTTTATTCAGAATCCAATAATTTTTAAATTCATTTTTATTAGAAATAGAATATAATTACATGTACATATTTATTATAAGATTTAATATAAAAGTATTAAAATATGTGAGTACCATTTTTAATATGTGTCCATGAATTTAAATTTAATATTACATACAAATAAAGTTCTTACAAATGCTCAAAAAAATTAATTAAATGACTAGATACAGGTGTCGGTTCACTCTAAAAAATATGGAGAATGACTTATAAAATGCATTTGAATTCTTTTTTATTTGTCATACAACCAAATTTATCGACAAGTAAAGTCAATTACACTTCTAATCACATTTACATTCACCTTCTTTTTTTCATCATACAAACAAATTTATCAACAAACTAAACAATCATGTCTTTCATAATGACTTCGACAACAAAAATATTTCAAAAATGTTATTTTTACTTATACATTGTCAAACTTAATAAATGTTTATCAATATTGAATTTCAAAACATTTTTTATGTAACAAAATAGATGTAATCAATATTTTCGAAAATATTATTATTTACACTTAAAAGTTTAACTAAAACATATTTTTTTTGCTAATTTTTTTCTCTATAATTCTTAAACATTTAAATTTTATTACATTTTACACAAGTTTCAATTTATCATATCAACTTTCAAATAATAAAATTAAACGAACAACAATATAGTTATGGTGTATAGTATATAAATTATCCCTATCAGGATGCCACTCTACGTAAACTGATAATTGTGTAATCATCACGCATCATTACATGCATGTTGTTAAACCAGTACTCCATCTGATAACTTTAGCAAAAAAAAAAAAACCAGTATTTGATAATTGTGTAATCATCACGCATCATTACATGCATGTTGTTAAACCAGTATTCTTTTTCGAACGAATTTACACATTAACCAATCATCTGAGCGATCCGGCTTTTGAGTTTCATTAGTTTACCATTAACGTTTTTTTAATACAAAATTTTAAATGGACGAATCTAATTTGATTATGTGAAACAAATCTTACATATTTCAGATTAATTTATGACAAATCAAAATGATACTTAATTCGTATAATTTATTTTAGGGATTGATGTGCCTAAGGATGAACTCAGGATTCCTTGAGATTAAGAGCTTTTCAATACAAAATTAAGGGTGTTTAGGTAAATTTACTGAGAAAAATTGATATTTTCAAAAATGCCCCTGCAGGGCCACTAAATTTATAGGCCTTTTGTGTTATAACCTTAGAAGAAATCCCTGAGGACAACCTCAGACCCATTTTTATCTTTAAAATGTCACTTAACGTATCTATACTATCTATACTAAGTGCCTGTTTGGCGCACCTTTTTTTGAGGGTTTATTGACTTATTTTCGGGTAAAAATTATATATTTTGATAAAGTTTTTTATACAAGTATTTAATGTATGTTTGAGATTCAATAAGTTGCAAAAATAAGTTGGAAAATAAGTTGGAAAGTTAGGAATCTCTAATTTTGTCTTAAAATAAGTTGACTTATTCTGGAAAAAAGTTCCCCCAAACACCCCTTAAGTGAAAGGGGTATAATTTGTAGTTAGGTTAATCCCTATTTTAGGTCTAAGTTTCGATTCCTGCCAAAAACATATTAATTTATATTAAATACTAAAAATCATTATAATATAGAAATATATAAGGTTCAAATTCTTCCAATAACATATTAAAATTAATATTTATAATATTATATTATACTAAAAACAAATTATAAAAAATTAAAAATTTCATATTTTGCACGGGCTATAGCCTATAAGCTAGTACTCATAATTGCAATTATCATGCATTATATAACACGCAAGTTGATGAAAAAGTACTTTATTCCGAGCGAACTTGCACGCCCGGTAACTACACATTAACCGTTAACGAACTAGCAGCCTTTTCGAAGAAACCAATATATATCCTGTTTAAGAGTTTCAATAGTTTGCCGAACAATAATTTTGATTTTGAAAAATATATTTTTGAAATAATTTTTTTACAATATAAATATTTCAAATGTTTTTATCTTTGGAATGAATGTCGAGAAAATATTTTTATAAAAATGATTTTAGAATATTTTTTTGTCATCTAAATATCATGAAAACGATAATAGTTTCCGATATTATAAATATTTTAAAATATTTTCTTGAAACTAATAAATACTAAAAAGTTGAGGAAAATATATATTCTTAGCTAAATTCTTTTTTTCTTTTTCGTCTCAAAAGATAATAAGCGATTAACTATTTTTTTTTTGATTGTGTATATTAGCAAAAATCATCTGTCTATCGTATACATTATTGATTAATTATCATTACAATAAAAATGATCACAATTGATCAAAAAAATCAATCATTTTTTGATTAAATTTGGTTGATTAGAGTTTTATATGTGACCGATTAATTAATTTGCTTTGGTGATAAAAAGCTCGAGAAAAATATTTGTTTGATCTATTTTAATCATCATAAACGATCAAAAAATCTGTTTTTATGATCTAAAATCAATCGATTATACTCTTCATTTTTAGTCAGCGAAAACCAACCAACACAATTGGTCAGATTATAGGATCAAAATCAACTGACATTCAATTTTTAATGACTAATGACCAAATATCGATAGAAAATAATTTCATTTTTGTAATCGATCATGTGCAACTGAAATATTCATTAATTGGTTGGAAATAAATATAATATGACTTGCTAATCTTGCTAATGTGTTTATAGCCTGTGCAAAATACGAATTACTTTAATTTTTTATAATTTATTTATAGTGTAGTATTATATTATAAATATTAATTTTAATATATATTAAAAAAAAATTGATTCTTACATCTTTGTATATAACAATTTTTACAAAAAATATGAAATTCAAATGTTATAATTAACAGTATCGATCATAAATGAAATATATTTACGATTGATAAATCAAAAGCAATAAGGTATTAAACGATCAATTTTATCGATAGCTCGTTTACCAATTTTGTCTTCATTTTAAGTTAAAAAAGGATTATTCGGAACAATTTTTTTGAATAACTCCGATTACTTTATTTATATACTAAAGTAAATGCTTAACCATAGCATTAAGGGCTATAGTTAGCATTACCTCTTATTTAAATATTATCAAATACTAGCTTATAGCAAGTGCAAAGCATGAGTTAATTTTAAATACTTTTAAATACTTTTAAAATTATATGATTAAATAAAATAGAGTATAATAATTTATTATGGACATAATATAACTTTATAATTAATTAATAAAATTATTAGTAATAATAATAGTTATTTAATAAATGATATGTATTGATTAGAACTGATAATATAAAATCTTAATTTAAATTTATTGTTTACGGGATTCGAACCTTGGATCTTTAAAAGAGGGATTTAAATATAGAATATTCTTTATTATTAGATCTAACGGCTATAATCTATTTATTAAATATCTAACTGTCACTATTTTTTTAGATGGTTGAACCAAGTTGAACCAAACAACCAAATTATACCCCTGTTTGCTTATTGTATAATAGTATATGTTGTGGAATAAAAATCGGGTTATCGAATTGCGATTAGGGTTTGTGTTTATTTAATACAAAGGGATGGTGAGCTTCGAGCTTTAATGGTTGTTTCCGTGTTCGAGACTAATCGGTCCTCACAGAGTGGCTACGTATCTCGTTATTGAGAATCAAGCCAAGACGTAGTTCTGAGATGAGGGGTCTGGCCTTTTAAATAGGCTGCAGGAGCCTTAGAATCGTAGTAGGATTCGGATACTTGGTGGGCAAGCCACCGCCTTGAGGAAGGTTCTAGACTCCTTCCTTGTAGGAGTCCGTTTCCATATTGAATTAGGTACCTTGGAGGCTAAGTCTAGTAGGAATAGCATCCTTATCTGATTACTATTGTTGAGCTGTTTATTTCCCTTAATATTAACTACGAAATTAATGTTAAAATAGAGATTCTGACCTCATTAATGGGCCCCCCGTTTGGACCATGCTGGGTCTAATTAATGTCATATTAAGTGTGTCTTTAGGGCTTATTTTCAGCCCATATCATTTGCCTCCCAACTTCTAGGAAAACTGATCAGGTTTTTCCTCGAAATTTTAACGGCCTTTTCGAGACTTGGGTCAGGGTTTATTGCTTGTTGTACGCTAGTGTTTCACGAATACTGTCTTAATGTAAAGTGTGGAGCAACCTACACATTTACGACGTTTGGATTTATTCGAAGCTAATGGTATTTACGTCTTATAGGGAATTATAGATAATTTCCTTGCGTTCTTTATGTACCCACAGGTATTTTATTATTTTTGGATATTTTACCAAAAATACTTAATGGTACTTTCAAGCATAAAATAATTTTTAGAAATAATTTTTCTATTATCCGGGTTTTTTGGAAATTATTGTCCAATTTCCCAATTTTAAATCATCATTGGCTTGTTTTCAGAATTTTTAAAGGATTTTCTTCCATTAATAATTTCAGAAAAATACCCTGCCAAAAATGAAGCGTCCTAGGCCGGGGTATTCCCGCCAAGGAGACCATTTTACTTAGCCACGCCAAGAAAGTTGGTCTCCTGGGCGTGGGTATGCCCCCGTCTATCAAAAATCAACCTGGGCGTGGGTACCCCCGCCAAGGAGACACTTTAGTTAGGCACGCCTAGGAAGTTTGGTCTCCTGGGCGTGGGTGTACCTTCGTCCCTCAAAAACCAACCTGGGCGTGGGTACCCCCGCTAAGGAGACACATTCCTTAGGCACGCCTAGGGGGTTTGGTCTCCTGGGCGTGGGCGTACCTTCGTCCCTCAAAAACCAACCTGGGCGTGGGTTCCCCCGCCAAGGAGACACCTTCCTTAGGCACGCCTAGGAGGTTTGGTCTCCTGGGCGTGGGTATACCCTTGTAAAAAACGAGCCTGGGCGTGGGTATCCCCGCCTAGGAGGTACTTTGCGAACCAACGCCTAGGAGTTTTATCCTCCTGGGCGTGGCCTTTATAATTGGGCTTCATGCCTTTCAACTCTGACAGATCTTTATCCTTTTTTCTAAAAATGTCATAGAACTTTCTAGAATTTAGTAAAATCAATTCAAAATTTGAATTTCATGGGCTTCCCGACTATTCAAAGGCCCAGTCACCTGTTGACAGCCCATTTACTTACTACAAACGGTTGAGTGACCGACCTTGAACTCTATAAAAGAGTGGTGTGCGTTCCTCATTTCACATCTCACTTTTCTGCAAGAATTTTCTCTCAATATCCCCCAAATACTTTCCAAAAAGCTCTGCTAGGGTTCTGTCGTGGGGCGATTTCCGGCACCTTTCCACCGCCCTATTCCCCAGTTTCCGTTTGAAGATCGTTGAATCTTCATCTTCTCCAATTTTTTCTTTCAATTTTTCTGGGTTTAAGCTTATAAAGGAAGCACTTCAATGGAGGATTCCAATTCTTCAGGCCAGTCTCAACTCGCTCATACCTCTACCGCTGCTCCAAGGGTTTCAAGGGGTAAGAACCCTAAAACATCTCTTGTTCATGCTAGTGTTTTTTCCCTTAGAGATCGTTTAAACGAATTTGGCCAAGCTTTTCCCAATATGCTTCATTTAGATGCTTACGAGTATAAATCAAAATACAAACAGCATAAGGTAGATATTTTAGCCCAACTTTTTCGTATTAATGGGATTTATAGGGCGGTTGTTCCGGCCCCAAACAAAAGGGCTTGTCATCCAAAGCCTGGGGCAATTAGGGTTTACAAAGAAACTTTCTATGCTGGTTTCCGCCTTCCACCTCCTCCTTTTGTTTGCCGTCTTTTAGCTGAAGCCAGGGTTTGTCCAATCCAAGTTATGCCAAATGCATGGCATTTTATTTATTGTTTCATGGTCCAGTGTAAGAAACATGGGCTTGAGCCCAGTATTTCTATCTTTCGTTATTTATTCAAGTTTGTCAATTCTTCTGACAACTCGGGTTGGGTCAAAATCCAACACCGTTCTCTAGCCCGTTCTTGTTTCGTTTCGGATTCCGCTCCCGATTCCCTTCCTGATTGGAAGAGGGAGTGGTTTTACGTCTTTTTGGATGGGGATAATTGGGACAACTATTTTCGGCCCAATTTCTGCAGAGCCGTTGATGGGCCTGTCAGGAGTATAAAATTGGGTGTGGAAGAAGAGGCTGCCATAGCTTTGTTAACATCTGATAATTTGCATCAATGTGCAAATTTGATTTCTGAAGATTCGTTGCAGGCCCATGGGCTAAGCGATTTGGGCCCTGAGGGTAATTAACTTGAAATCCTCACTTCTTGCCTTATTAAAAATTTTATGCTAGATATAATTTTCTGACATTTTGTACTCATTTTGCAGCCAAAGTTGCTCTGGGAGCAATTTTCAAGCAGAGGGAGGCTGCTGCTGCTAGGGTAGTAACAGAAAATCCTCGGGCCAAAAGGGCCAGGACTGAGGATGCCTCTCCTGCAGTGGAGCATGTTCCTGCCTTTCTTCAAGAAAGGCCAGTTCCCATTGATGAAGACCTCACTCCTTTCACAGTGGGATGGGGGTTATGCAACAGGGACACTGCTGTGGGCGACTCTAGGGCCGCAGCTGAGTGGTCTAGGAGCGTGGTTACTCCATGAGATAGGGCCCACATTGTGGAGTCTTCTGATGATCTACAGATTGAGCTTCTTGGGGCCCAAGCTGTTGCTTCGGTAATTTTTTCTTCAACTCCTTAATTTAATTGTATTTCCATTTCCCTTATTCACTTGTTTTCTTTGCAGATGAACGCCTACCTTCAGGCCGCCGTTCATAATCTTAAAACGGTGCGTGCTGACAAGACTATAGTCGAGAGGGACAGAGATAGATACTTTGCCTCCTCTGAGGCAAATTTTGCTCGTTTTAGGGAGGTGGAGAAGGAGCTGGCAGCAGAGAAGGAGAGGAACAGGAAGCTGCAGCTGGAGGTGCAGCAGAACATGGAACACATCATAGCTGACTACAAGGCTTCTAAGGACTTTCAAGATGTCCTGAATGCCGAGTATGATGCGAATTTTCCTGGTACCTTTAAGGAGTGCTGGGAGGAGATCATCAAGGAGCTGAGCGGGAAGATCGAAGGGGTGTCCCTGGAGAGATTCCCGGTTCCTGCTATCCCTGGAGTAACAGCTGCTTTGGAGGTTGCCACAGAGGCAGCTGTAGATGGGGACTCTCAGCCCACTCAGGATCCACCTTCTTCTCCTGGGGTAGAGGAGTTAGATAGTTCTGCTAAAGGAGCAGATCCTCCTCTTACCCAAGGAGATGTTATAGTTGATGACTTTGATGTGTAGATGGCCCTACGTGGCTTATTTCTGCTTTTTTATCTTTATTTATTCCGAACTTTTGCCCTTCGAGGTTTATGATGTAGAACTTAAATTTAACTTATCTATGCAGTTAGTTTCTTTTGTTTCCATATTCTTGTTTTTTCTTATAGTTTGTTGCGCTCTTGTACTTGGCCCCTTGGCTAATACTATATTCACAAATTTATACATCGTTTGTCTTTTAAAATAACAAAACGAAAGAAGTAATTTGATGGAAGCAAAAACAAATTTTATTGATAAGCTGACATAATGTCAATGGAATGGGTTCAACCCTTACATAAATAGTCTACTTCCTACTCTGAGCTTAATAGCTCTGGAATGGTTTCATCGATCCTTATTTCTATTTCTCCTAATAAATAGATAGAAATCTGAATCCATACAAGGATAGCTCACACATAATAAATCTTCAGGTTCGAAGCATGCCAAGTTCGCGGCACTTCGTTCCCATCTAATGTCTCCAACTTGTAGGATCCTCGTCCTAGTGTCTTCTTGACTCGATATGGCCCTTCCCAGTTAGGGGCTAGCTTTCCTCTCTGTCCAACTCCTGAAGCTTCTACTTTCCTTAGAACCAAGTCGCCTTGTCGAAAGAACCTCTTCTTAACACTTAAATTGTAGTAGAAAGACGCTCTCTTCTGATGCTCTGCATTCCTGGCATTTGCTTCATCCCTAACCTCATCAATTAGGTCAAGGGCGAGTCTCATGCCCTCTTCATTAACTTCTGGTTCATATGCTTCAACTCGAGGTGATGCATGCATGATCTCGAGGGGCACAACTGCCTCGGCCCCGTAAGCCAACAAGAACGGGGTTGCTCCAGTTGATACTTTACAAGTGGTATGATATGCCCATAGTATAGGCAAAAGCTCGTCCACCCAAGTGTTCCTAGAACATTCGACCCTCTTCTTTAGTCCATCAAGGATGATTCGATTGGCGACCTCTGCCTGTCCATTTGCTTGCGAATGTGCTACTGAAGTAAAACGAAGCTCAATTGCATTTTCCTCGCAATACTTCTTAAATTCTTCATTGTTAAACTGTGTCCCATTATCCGTCACAAGGACTCGAGGGATCCCATATCTGCAAATGATGTTCTCCCAAAAGAACTGGGAAACTTGCTTGGTGGTTATTTTGGCCAAAGGCCTAGCCTCAATCCACTTAGTGAAGTAGTCGATGGCAACTATCAGAAACTTCCTTTGTGCTGAAGCTACGGGGAAAGGACCAAGTATATCCATTCCCCACATTGCGAATGGAATAGGGGAGCTAATCGACGTTAACATCTCGGGCGGCTGCCTTACTATCGGAGCGTGCTTTTGACATCTATCGCACCGCTTGACATAGCTCTGTGCATCGGCCAACATCTCTGGCCAGTAGAATCCCAAACGAGTTATTTTGTGAGCTAGGGCTCTGCCCCCCAAGTGCTGCCCACAGATACCTTCATGAACTTCTTCCAAAGCTTCCCTTGCCTCTTGGGGCCTCAGACACTTCAAGTATGGGATGACAAAAGACCTTTTGTAAAGGACGCCTTCAATCAAGGCATATCTCAATGCTCTTACTGACAGCTTTCGTGCCTCCGAGGCATTGTCAAGGAGCCATCCGGTTTCGATGTGAGCTTTGATAGGATCTATCCAATAGCTTCCTACATCAATCGGTGCCACCAATTTTGAGTTGATGGTCGGGGCCTTCAAGACCTGGAAGTAAACACTTCCTGCATAATTTTCTATCTCAGAAGAAGCGAACTTGGACAAGGCATCGGCCTTAACGTTCTCCTCTCTCGGAATATGTTCCACATAACACTCATCAAACTGAGTCATCACTGCCTTCACAACTTTCAAATACTTCGCCATAGTTTCATCCTTGGCCTCAAATTCACCATTTACTTGTGTTACCACTAGTCTTGAATCCCCACATACTTTGAGATTTTTGACCCTCATGATCCTGGCCAAGCCTAAACCGACTATCAAGGCTTCATACTCAGCTTCGTTGTTGGTTGTCGGAAAGTCCAACTTCAAAGCATACTCCACCATGAACCCATCGGGGCTTTGTAAAACCACACCTGCACCACTAGATTTTGTTTTTGATGCTCCATCAAAATAGAGCACCCAATACTCCTTCAGATCAGGCCTAAGCTCTTCATCTTTATCCTCTTCCCCAGGGGTAGCTATCATCTCCTGCCCCTGACTTCTTGGTTGTTAATGGTGCATTCAACCACGAAGTCAGCCAATGCCTGAGCCTTAATGGCTGTTCGAGGCTTATATGTGATATCAAACTCTCCTAACTCAATTTCCCACTTTATTAACCTTCCACTGGCCTTAGGGCTATGCAATATATTTCTCAACTGCTGGTTTGTCAGAACTTGAATCTTATGTGCCTGGAAGTAAGGTCGCAACTTCCTCGAGGCAATCACTAACGCCAAAGCAAACTTTTCAATGGGTGAGTAATTCAACTCAGCCCCATGCAACACTTTGCTCACGTAGTAGATAGGTTTCTGGATTTTCTCCTCTTCTCGATTGAGGACAGCACTCAATGCTTGTTCAGATACCGCCAGGTATAGGTAAAGAGTCTCCCCAGGACTTGGTTTGGCCAACAACGGGGCTTCAGCCATGTATTTCTTCAATTGCTCAAAGGCCTCGTGGCTCTCAGAGGTCCACTCAAAATTTTGCACCTTCTTCAATGCTTGAAAGAAAGGCAAGCATTTGTCACCAGACTTGGAGATGAATCTTCCTAAAGCCGCTACCCGGCCTGTCAACCTTTGCACATCTCTTACAGAGCGTGGCGGTTCCATATCTAAGATCGCTTTGATCTTGTCAGGGTTGGCCTCTATGCCTCTCTTTGAAACCATCAAACCTAATAATTTTCCAGATCCAACACCAAAAGCACACTTGGCTGGATTCAACATCATTTTATGGTGCCTCAGCACTTCGAATGTCTCTCTGAGGTGCTTAATGTGGTCTGCCTTGAACAGGCTCTTGACCAGCATGTCGTCAACATATACCTCCATGGTTTTTCCAATCAGATAGGTGAATATTTTATTCACCAGTCGTTGGTATGTAGCTCCTTCATTCTTTAGACCAAAAGCCATAACAAGGTACCAGAAAACACCAAAGTCAGTTATGAAAGATACCTTTGGGATGTCATCCTTGTGCATCTTAATCTGATTGTAGCCGCTGAACCCATCCATAAAGCTCAACATCTCATGTCCGGCTGTGGCATCTATCAACATATCTATCCTTGGCAGGGGAAAACAATCCTTCGGGAATGCATCATTCAAATCAGTGAAGTCTATACACATCCTCCACTTCCCGTTTGCCTTCTTGACCATCACAGGGTTAGCCAACCATTCGGGGAACTGTATCTCTTCGATAAACCCAGCCTCTAAGGGCTTGTCAACTTCTTGCTTAATGGCCTCTTGCCTTTCAGGATCAAAATTTCTCTTCTTTTGTTTTATTGTCTTCCGCCCAGGATCAACGTTCAACTTGTGAGTTATGAGTTGGGGGTCAATCCTCGGCATATCAGCTGCTGTCCAAGCAAACACATCGCTGTTCTCTTGCAAAAATGATATCAAGTTGCCTTTCAGGGGTTCCTTTAAAGAAGCTCCTACATAAGTTACTTTCTCAGGGTCGCTCAACTCTAGAGGAATAGGGACTAAGTCCTCTGCTGGCTTCCCTCGATGTTCATCATCATCACGGACATCCATGTCTTCAATCGGAAGTACCTGCCCCCCGATTCCATCAACTCTTAACGCGGATACGTAGCAGCTTCTTGCCATTTTCTGATCACCCTTTTGTTCTCCAACACCATTCCTGGTTGGAAACCTAATTTTCATGTGGTATGTAGAGGCAACAGCCTTGAATGCGTGAAGTCCGGTCCTCCCAAGGATTGCGTTATAAGTCGAGGATGCCTTTATCACAAGAAAATTCAGCATCTGAGTAGCTTCCTTAGGTTCTTGCCCGATTGTTACGGGTAACTGAATAGTCCTTTCAACCTTGGACTCGACTCCATTAAACCCGTATATCGGCATGTTGGTCGGGGTCAACTGAGAGTCAGTGTATCCCATCTTTATGAATGCGTCATGAAACAAAATATCAACAGAAGCTCCATTGTCTATCAAGACTCGCTTCACCTCCGAATTTCCAATAATAGGGGCTATGACCAACGGGTCGTCATGGGGAAACTTCACCCCTTCAAGGTCTGAATCATCAAACCCAATTGCTATTTCAGTCCTAGCACGTTTAGGGGCTTCTCCCACGATGTGCATCACTTCTCTGGCATATGCCTTTCGAGAGTTTCGAGTCGTTCCGGCCGCCGTTGGGCCTCCCCAAATCATGTTAATAACTGGCCTTCGGGGCGGTTGATTACGATCACGATCGTTATCTCTTCTATCATTGTCTCTTCTATCATAGTCCCTTCTTTGGGTTCCACGATCATCACCCTTCATGAACTTGTTCAGCTTCCCTTTTCGGATCAAGAACTCAATTTCATCCTTCAACTGTCTACAATCATCTGTCTCATGCCCCACATCACGGTGGTACCTACAGTACTGCTCCTTATTTCTTTTTGCGGGATCACCCCTAAGTGGCTTCGGCCATCGAAAGTCTTTATCCTTTTCAATATCTGACAAGATCTGACTCCTAGGAGCGTTCAGCCTTACATAATCAGAAAATCTAGGCCCCAAACTTTTCTTTGGCGGTGACTCAGAGTCTTTGCTAGTTCGGGGATACTTGTCCCTAGCGTCGTACTCTTGCTCTTGCCTTCGTTTCTTTGAGTCGTTGGAACCCTTGCCATGCTGTCCTCAGCCTTGATGTACTTGTCGGCCCTTCGTTGGAGCTCGGCCATGTTTTCAGGAGGATGTTTTGCCAAAGACCTTTTAAAGAAGAGATCAGTGGTTCCGTGTTCCAAGGCTACCATGGCCACCTTATTTTCCAGATCAGTGATATTCAACGTCTCCTTAGTGAATCGCTTGAGATAATCCCTCAAATTCTCATTCTTCCCTTGCACCACACACATGAGAGATGCAGAACTTTTTTCATAAACTCTCCCACTAATGAACTGGCTGACAAAGGTAGCGCTCAACTCCTTAAAAGAGCCAATCGAATTCGCAGGTATGCGGCTATACCACCTTTGAGCCATGCCCGACAGGGTTTGAGGAAATGCCCTACACTTTAAGGCATCGCTCGCAGGCTGCAGCAGCAGTGCGTTTGAGAATGTCTTGACATGGTTTGCGGGGTCGCCCGTTCCATCATAAGCCTTAATTGTCGGCATCTTGAACTTCCTTGAGATGCGGGCATTCATCACCTCCTCAATAAACGGAGGTGTGGGATCATCAGGATCCCCAAGTGGCATCAGATCCTTGGGGTTGCTTCTGGGGGTGTCCACCCTTGTCGATTTTTCAGTTGGGGCATCGGCCCTTCGCTGTCTCCTTCAAGGCCTTTCTAGATTTATAATGGGAATCCTCCCTGTAACTGGAGGAGGTCGAATCAGACTTTGCCTTGCTTGCTCCCTAACAATATCATCCTTCAACCTTTGGATCTCAGCCTCATGAGCCTTAATCCTTTCCTCAGCCGTTTGTGGAGGTCCATCATGGATTCTTTGGGACATCCTTCGAGGTTCTCTACTAGCACGTCGCCTCCTTGGGGCTTCTTCGCGATCATCATCGTCATCCTCAGATGTCGAATCATCAGTATAGAACCAGAGTAGTCATCGTACTCTCGATCTCGGATCTGTAAGGCATGACCGCTAGGTCCAGGTTCCCTTTGTTGATGGGGATAATTAGGCAACCCATACATCGGGTTGGTATTCAAGGGGAGATCCGTAGTGTGGATCTGTATTCCCGGGGGTAGTGTACGTTCAACGTTATCAAGAGGAGAAACCACCATCTGAAGAGGATTAGTTTCTTGGTTTTGAGGGATAATCACTGGTAAAGTTCCCTCAACATGGGGAATCGTCCCTAGGGGTTGAGAGGCTAGAGGTTGAATGACCGTCCCTGTTGATGGGGGGTAATTGTCCTCCTTCAGCAGTGATAAGCGGATCAAAGGTGGCAGGTGGAGCAGAGCTAAGGGGTATGGCCTCAGTCAAAGTTGACGTTGTCCTTCGTGTTTGAACCATGGTTGACGTTTTTGTCCCACAGACGGCGCCATTCTTCCTTTGCACCACATACATGAGAGATGCAGAACTTTTTTCATGAACTCTCCCACTAATGAACTGGCTGACAAAGGCAGCGCTCAACTCCTTAAAAGAGCCAATCAAATTCGCAGGTAGGCGGCTATACCACCTTTGAGCCATGCCCGACAGGGTTTGAGGAAATGCCATACACTTTAAGGCATCGCTCGCAGGCTGCAGTAGCAGTGCGTTTGAGAATGTCCTGACATGGTTTGCGGGGTCGCCCGTTCCATCTTAAGCCTTAATTGTCGGCATCTTGAACTTCCTTGAGATGCGGGCATTCATCACCTCCTCAGTAAACGGAGGTGTGGGATCATTAGGATCCCCAAGTGGCATCAGATCCTTGGGGTTGCTTCTGGGGCGTCCACCCTTGTCGAATTTTCAGTTGGGGCATCGGCCCTTCGCTGTCTCCTTGAAGGCCTTTCTAGATTTATAATGGGAATCCTCCCTGTAACTGAAGGAGGTCGAATCAGACTTTTCCTTGCTTGCTCCCTAGCAATATCATCCTTCAACCTTTGGATCTCAGCCTCATGAGACTTAATCCTTTCCCCAGCCGTTTGTGGAAGTCCATCATGGATTCTTTGGGACCTCCTTCGAGGTTCTCTACTAGCATGTCGCCTCCTTGGGGATTCTTCGCGATCATCATCGTCATCCTCAGATGTCGAATCTGATAGGTCCCGTAAGAGGGCTATATTAAGCTAGAAGGGGGGTTGAATAACTTAATTACCAATTTAAAAATTATTATGGCGTTTTAAAATAATTTTCCCTTTTTAAAACTTTACCGAGTCGTTATGCAGTTTATAAGTGCAGAAATAAAAGACAAGGAAGGAAAATACCACACAGGAGATTTTATCCTGGTTCGCGATGGCGCAACCCCTAATGGATTCGCTCACCCCTACTCCAGTCCCCGAGCTCCTCTCCGGACTCGAGATTTTCCCTTAAAAATAACTCGCTCCTTTAGTAGGCGGAGAAGCCTTTACAACCCTATAAATATTGGTCTTGGTACGTATCTCCGAGACACTACCTCACAATAAATATAAAAACCCACAAGACTCGTCTTGGGTTGTAACTCCCCGTTACACCCTCAAAGTCGTTGTGAAAAACCTACAGAACTTATCTTAGACAACAACTCCCCGCTACTTCTTCAAAGTTGATGTAGAACCCTTGGTGTAGTCTTTGAATTCCTCGCTTTTGCCGGTCTTGGATCTTAGATGCAAGGTCTTGGGTCTTTCCTCTTCTTCACGGTGCAAAGGCCACTAACTCCCCGTTAATGCCTAGGACTTGGGTCTTAGAACGAGAATCACCTCACTTCAACTTCACCTCACTGCAAAACTTAGAAAACAATATCTACGAAACAAAACGTAATATAAAGAGAGGTTTGGACATAATATGTCCTAAGGTGACTATAATATTCTTACCCGAATATTAATTAAAATAAGTTCAATAAGCTTTATTTGCTTATGACTTTATAATACAATACTCCGTATAGTGAGATTTAAATATATCTCGGAGTTTGTAAATCTTGATTATGTCCTTTAAGCTCGTAGGCTTATAAGGTTTTATAATCGTATACTATGTTCGTCTTTTATAAAGATCGAAGTATACTTACAATTTACTTCTTTATCGAAAATACGTCTATTTTCGAAGTATTGTATAAATCAAGTCCTTGATGAGCTTTATAGCTAAAGGATCTTTGATAAACAACTTCTCGTTCGATATAGTCTTGTTATAGACTATTCGTATTTATATTTAAACGAGAGTGTTGCAATATTACTTTAACAATTTGCACTTTAATATTATTTGGCCAATTAAACAAAACACACAAATAAACGCACACGTACGTAAAAGTAACTCGGCTTATCTATAGGATAAAACGAGGGCCGCTATTATGCGTTAAAATAATGCGGAATGTAAAATCACTCACAAGTGTGAGGACGAGAATAAAAAAGTGCGGAAGGTAAAAATCACTCACAAGTGTGAGGACGACGGAAGGTAAAAATCACTCACAAGTGTGTGGACGAGAATAAAAAGTGCGGAAAATATATAAACGGCTTTCGCCACGCTATTACGCGTTTAAATTAGTATCACTCATAAGTGTGAGGACTAGAAGAAAAGAGTGCGGAAAATATATAAGTAGAAGCTTAACAACTTATTTCCCCCGGAACACTAGAGGTGATAGAAGGGAAACAAATCACGCTTTAGCACAATTATATATATCACAATAATAATGGCCAAAGTAAGTGCGTTAAAGATTTAATTAATTAAGGCTTTTAGATTCTTTTCCCTCGGAACACTAAGGTGATAGAAGGGAATTAAATCAAGCTCGATGTAATTATTTGACCGTCGTCAAATATAACCTCGTTTTGAGGTGTTGTAATATTTTGAATCGTTTTGTTCGAAATTTAATCCTTGTACAGATTTTTATGGTCTCGATTTGAGATCCGATATAAGAGCTTTATAAAGAATATGAGATGAAGGTATAGAGCTCTTATATGTATATAAAAGATGGTCGGTTAAGACTCGAATAGTGAAGCTAAAGATTACCACTTTTGGATATCGCCGGAAAAAGTTCGACGGAGGTTCGGCCGGATTTTGGCGTGTTGGACGAACTTGGGCAGCCCTTCGGGAGGCCGGATAGTAGTGGTAGAGGAGCTTGCTTGGTTGAAGAAACTAAGCTTGTTGGAACAAAAACCTTGTATATATTTAAGTATATATAAGAAAGGGAAGGTTTTTGAGATGAAGTGGGTGTAGAGAGTGTTTGGATATATTGAGAGAGCTCACACTTCAAAAATCCCAACAATTATTTGGTTCTTTAGCTTAAAGAAAATGGTTGGGGAAAGGGGTTTATTTATAGGAGGAGTTGGGTGGAAAGAAGGGCGAGGATTTAAAGTAAAAGGAGTGGTTGAGATTGAAAGCACTTGGATTGATGAGGTGGAAAGTGGTATTGTGCTTCTTTGGAGTGGTATTGTGTTTCTTTGCAAGTGGGAGTGGTATTCTACACAAATATCCCAGCTGTGTTTTGAGCTCTAATTAATTGTATCGGACTCGTATCAATTAACGAATAAATACGTAACATATTTCGTTAATTAAATACCCGATTAATACGAAAATTCCCAATAAATAATTCTAAAATTAGGGAGAATTTAGGAATATCATAAAATGAAATTCTGGAAGTTTTGGTCAAAAATGGTCAACGTTGACTTAGTCAAACGTGGTCAAACGTGGACCAATTGTCTCGATTTTCGTGTTCGGACCAAAATTCTCAGAAAATTATGAAACTTTTACCATGCATAGAAAATAACATTTAAGTGACCCATTTCAAGTTCAAGTCATTCTAGCAAGTGGAAGTATTTTATTTGGATTTAATACGATTAAATCAGCTTTCGGTTCCGAATAAAATACGATTGGTCTTTCCGTAAAATAGATACTTTTTTTGACCAATGTTTTGACTAGAATAAATACTTAAAATATATTTCCTAATATATAAAATATATTGAGAGTGTAGGAAATAATTTTGAGTATTTAAAATAATTTTCTCCGAAAAATAGAATAAATTGAAGAAGCGGGAGAAAAATTACTTTAAATATTTCTAGCATGAGATAAAAATGAGTCTTAATATTCTACCACTGAATATTGAGGATAAAAATATTTTGAGTGCGAAGGCGGAATATTTTTGAATAAAAACTGATCGTTTAAATTTAGTACGGGTTCTCTAAAAAATATTGATCCTCAATTATTCTTTGTTCGAGCCTGTCGCCTTAGAAATTTTTGCAACGAAGATCTAAAAAATATCAAATCTCAATATTTCTTTTTCGATCTTATTGCCTTGGTGTAGAGATATATTCCATAAAAATATAATTTGATTTTTCGCAATAATGGAATATCTCTTATAATTGAAAATAGATATTGCTAGAATTAACTTTTGACTTTTGACAGAATCAATTAAATTAATGACCTAGTGGAGAGGATAACTAAGTGTAATTAAATTTTATGTTAAATCGTACAAATACCAAAATAAATAATATATCGAAGATATCCTTTCAGAATCATCAGTATAGGGGCCGGAGTAGTCATCGTACTCTCGATCTCGGATCTGTAAGGCATGACCGCTAGGTCTAGGTTCCCTTTGTTGAGGGGGATAATTAGGCAACCCATACATCGGGTTGGTATTCAAGGGGAGATCCGTAGTGTGGATCTGTATTCCCGGGGGTAGTGTACGTTCAACGTTATCAAGAGGAGAAACCACCATCTGAAGACGATTAGTTTCTTGGTTTTGAGGGATGATCACGGGTAAAGTTCCCTCAACATGGGGAATCGTCCCTGGGAGTTGAGAGGCTAGAGGTTGAATGACCGTCCCTGTTGATGGGGGTAATTGTCCTCCTTCAGCAGTGATAAGCAGATCAGAGGTGGCAGGTGGAGCAGAGCTAAGGGGTATGGCCTCAGTCGAGGTTGACGTTGTTCTTCGTGTTTGAACCATGGTTGACGTTTTTGTCCCACAGACGGCGCCAAATGTTGTGGAATAAAAATCGGGTTATCGAATTGCGATTAGGGTTTGTGTTTATTTAATACAAAGGGATGGTGAGTTTCAAGCTTTAATGGTTTTTTCCGTGTTCGAGACTAATCGGTCCTCACAGAGTGCCTACGTATCTCGTTATTGAGAATCAAGCCAAGACGTAGTTCTGAGATGAGGGGTTTGGCCTTTAAATAGGCTGCAGGAGCCTTAGAATCGTAGTAGGATTCGGATACTTGGTGGGCAAGCCATGAGGAAGGTTCTAGACTCCTTCCTTGTAGGAGTCCGTTTCCATATTGAATTAGGTACCTTGGAGGCTAAATGTGGTAGGAATAGCATCCTTATCTGATTACTATTGCTGAGCTGTTTATTTCCCTTAATATTAACTACGAAATTAATATTAAAATATAGATTCTGACCTCATTAATGGGCCCCCTGTTTGGACCATGCTGGGTCTAATTAATGCCATATTAAATGTGTCTTTAGGGCTTATTTTCAGCCCATATCAGTATAGAAATATAGATACTAAGAATTCGTGTGCATATGCATAATTAGTATTAAGCTAGATCCTTTGGCTATTAATTTTTTGTTTAATTTTGACCTAACATGTTTGGGAGAACCGGAGAAGCTTTTAATCTAATCAAAGTTGAAAATATTATAAAGCATTCATTTAATTTTAAATAATGTTAAGTGCTTTGGTGACCCCTGAATTAAATCGTATAGTTTAGTTTTGTCATAAACCTGGTGACTAGTTAAGTAGGGACCAACAATAGTACTCTACTACTCTTCAACGCTAGCTAGCTCTATATAAACCCTAAAACATTGGCCTCTCAATGTGCATCAATCAAATGTATTATTCATCATATCCTTCATTTGGTGCTACCAAGGTAGTCAGTACCGGTGTCACCACTGTCGACTGCGAGAAACAAGTCCGGTCATGGCGCCTTTTCCGGTCACTTCTTAAACTTCTAATTCCAACTTGCAATAGCACCTTCTCTGAGCACCATCAAGAAATTAACCAAAAAACCTGCATGCAATATCATGACTACTATTCTTCAAAACCTATTATCAGTAACCCTACTTCTACCACCATCACAGGTACAATCTTTGGTCAACGAAAGGGAAAAGTAAATTTTTGTATCCAAACAAACCCTAAATCCACCACCTCCATCCTTCTCCTTGAGCTAGCCATTTCTACAACAATCTTAGCTAGAGAAATGCATGGAGGACTGAGAATTGTACTCGAATCCACGAGCAACTTGAGGAATAGTTTGGACTCGAATAACTCTCTCTTGTCCATGCCAATATGGAAAATGTACTGCAATGGAAAAAAAGTAGGGTTTGCTGAGAAACGTTCTCCTTCTAAAGCAGACATCGAAATTTTAAGGCGTATGGAGTCAGTTGTTGTTGGAGCAGGTGTAATAAGTGGCAAAGATGTAGATCAAAACGACGAAACAATGTATCTTCGAGGAAATTTTCAGTGGGTTCGAGGATCCGTGGATTCGGATACATTTTATTTTGTTGATCCGGATGGTAATGTTGGTCAAGAACTTAGCATATTTTTCCTTCGTTCCCGGTAACATTAAGCTTGTCTATTTTCGGAGTTTTTCGTTAAGAATTTTCGGAGTTTTTCGTTAAGAAGGAACAGCTGTTTCTAATACAGTTGTCGCACCTTATAACTTTGAAGCTATTATTGCCTATACACATGGCTTGGCACTGCTTGAAGTATATATATATGTCCGATATCTGATCTGTATAGCACTCAGTACTCCTCTCTTTTTACTTAATTGTTTTTGAGGCTGAGTGCTTTTTTGAGTTGTGCTTATGAGCATTACTTTCTTGTACTAAATCATTTATTGGGCACTACCAATCGGTATTTCATGTACGAAAATATATATGTAAGTTTATGTTTCATAAATATATATATCTGGATTTCTGATTAGAACTTGTTTTGGTTAACAATTGAACATGCTTATATATGTTTATAAAGTAGCATCCCATATGTAAATATCCATTAAAGCTAAGATAAGAGTGTTTTTGCTTTGCTTTTCTTTTCTTTTACGTGTGCATGCATAAAATTGTTTAAACCTCTCTAAGTGGGAGATGGATTTCGTGCTTTGACTATGTCCAATCTTGTAATAAGAAAAAAGAAGGTAAAAAAAAAGACTTCGGCAAATCACTTCTAAAACTTTACGCATGCAATTAACATCCAATCATTAATTAGTACATTAGTTCAAAATTTTGTGAAATGAAGATTACTCATGATACAAATGATTCTGGACAAAGCGCGCAAGTTTTGCTCCAACTAGCTCCAACTAAAAAACATTGCGATGATGCACGCACATGTAAACGATCTGACAAAGCTTGATAATGAACTTCCGGTAGCTCAAAATTAAGGAGCACGCTCTCTCAAATTGTAATACTCAAAGAAACGCGTGCCTCCATTTTGAGGCTACTCAAAGAAAGGCGTGCCTCAATTATACAAATTGTAATACTCAAAGAAATGAGTACCTTCATTTTGAGGCTACTCAAAGAAACGCGTGCCTCCATTTTGAGGCCTACACCCTCATCTTATACCAAATACCAAATGTTTTCAATAAGCTACAACGTTTATTAAGCCCCGACTGACATCAAAATATATATCGATGACAATCCATTTCAGTCCCGATTATTTTAAAATTCTGGTTCCGTCACTGATCTGGTTGTTAAATAATATTTGTTGCAACATAAGATTCTGTTGGAGCCTTACTCTCACATCTTACGTAAGATTTAGAGCGACCAGTTACTTAACATGGTATAATCAGTGCTCGGTTTAAAAGATATCTCAGGTTTGAGTTCCTCCACCCCCAAGTATTTAATTTATATATCTGTTTGTCTGTCTGGTCTGTCTACTATCTGTGTTATATATCTGTCGTGACGAAACGTATCGTATAATTGAGGGAGAGTGTTGAATAATATTTGTTGTAGTATAAGATCCTATTGGGGCACCTTAATATTTTAAACCGATCGGTTACTTAACACCGGTTACATACATCCTTCAACTTTATTGAGCTTACTTCCAAAGAAATTTTGATTAACAAGAAAAAGGGAGATAATTCTCATATACGGCGTTGTTACATATGCATGGAGGTAGTGTTATGGTGATAAGAATCAGATCAGGTGAATTTCAAAATAGTTGAAGCAACAAGCTGGCGACATGCACCTGCAAAAAGTGATCAGAATCCCGGGATGTGATTTGATAGCAGCACGCACCTTTACTCGATCAGTTGACAACACCAGTGCTACAAACATATAAGAACAGTGTTTTGGACCTCAATAATGTAATTTTCTAGGATACTGTTTATTACTACAGAAACATGGGTCACGAGAAGGCCGTGCAATGTTTTATTTTGGTAGATGTTTCAGTAGATGCCGAGAGGGCATGTCCAGCCCATTTTATACTCGACACTTCTATGGCATTCCTAAAAATGTTTGTCTTAATTGGCTGCTTCATAATTCTTTGGTTTAATGTAGTCTATCTGTTTGTGATCTCTTAATGAAACTTCAATTTTAATATCTCGCTTAGTTCTAGTTTTTGAATATAAAACTCGTTTGTTGTCCAGAAATTTGGGCTGAAAATGATGTGCCTTTTAAGAGGCACTCATTTCAGTACTGTTGTTATACTCCATTCCATTTTAGTTGTACTCTTTGATTTTTACACATAATTTAAGTTACATTGAACACATAGTTCTACACATTATTTTTTAAAATTTTCATTTGAAAAAAGAAAATCAAAAATAATAATTTAAATAACTATATAATTGATATGGATGAAAAATAATCCCTAAAGACATAATTAATATAATATTTATTGGCTCATAAATAAGGTCCGAAACCCTAAATTCGTAATTAATGATTAAGCCCAAAAGAACAGCCCAAACCGGGGATGCCCGATATAAGCTTGTTTCTAGCATGGGCCTGATCCACAAACCGGAACGTTCTAGAAACAAGGAACGTTCTAGAATATCCCTGGGATATTATGTAGCCTCCAAGGCACCTAATTCGACATGGAAACTAACTCCTACAAGGAAGGAGTCAGAACCTTCCTCAATGACGGTGACTTGTCCACCAAGTCTCCAAACCCTTTTACGATTCTAAGGCTCCCACAGCCTATATAAAGGGTCAGACCCCTCATCTTAAAACTACGTCTTGGCTTGATTCTCAACTCTGAGATACGTAGGCATCTTGTGAGTACCCGAATTAGGTCACAAAAATGCAAGCGCAACCATTAAAGCACGAAACTCACGAACCCTAACTGCAATTCGATAACCCTACTTTTTATTCCACAATATTTGGCGTCGTCTGTGGGAAGATAACATCAACCATGGTTAACACACGAAGAACAACAACCGAGAACGGTCCTGTTACTTCCGATCCACCGGTCATCTTCACCGCTCCTCCCGTTGTTACGGAGCAATGGTATGTACCCCCATCAATAAAGACAACCACTCAACCTCAAGTTTCTCAACCTATAGGGACGAATCCCCATGTTGAGAGAACCTTACCAGTGGACGTCCACCCGGAATGGGAAACTAATCAACTTCAGATGGTGGTCTCTCCATTAAATAGCCGTCCCCCGCTCTCAGGAGTTCAGATCTCCACCACTGCACTTCCCGTGAGTACTGATCCGTTATACGGGTTGCCTAACTACCCCCCAAATCGAAGGGATCCTGGACCAAGTGGTTATGCCCTGTAGATACCTGAGTCGTATCAACCACCCTATATTAGGGGTTTAGCCCCCCTTGAGCAAGGATATTATGATTACTCCGGACCTTACACTGATGATTCATCGTCTGAGGATGACGATCGCGATGAAGCCCAGAGGAGGCGACGTGCAACCAAGGAGCCTATGAGAAGGACCCAAAGGATCCATGATGGACCCCCTCCAACAGCTGCTGAGAGGATCAAGACTTATGAGGCTGAAATCCAAAAGCTGAAGGATGACATAGCCAGAGAGCAAGCAAGGCAGAACCAGAATAGGCCTCTTCCAACTTCGAGGGAGATTCCCTTCATTGATTTGGAAAGGTCTTCAAGGAGACAGAGAAGGGATGATGCCCCAACTAGAGGAGTTACGAGGGTGGAAACCCCCAGGAGTGATCCAAAAGACCTGATGCCACTTGGAGATCCTGACGATTCCACACCCCCATTCATTGAGGAGGTGATGAATGCTCATGTTTCCCAAAAGTTTAAGATGCCCACGATAAAAGCATATGATGGAACGGGTGATCCTTCGAATCACGTCAGGACATTCTCAAACGTACTGCTGTTACAACCCGCTATCGACGCTCTTAAGTGTAGGGCGTTCCCTCAAACCCTGGCAGGCATGGCTCAAAGATGGTATAGCCGATTGCCCGCAAACTCGATTGACTCTTTCAAAGAGTTGAGCACTACTTTTATCAACCAATTTGTTAGTGGAAAGGTCCACAAAAAAGCTCTGCATCTCTCATGCAAGTGAAACAAGGAAAGAATGAGAACCTGAGGGATTATCTCAAGCACTTCACCAAAGAGACGTTGAACGTCTCAGATCTGGAGAACAAGGTAGCTATGATAGCCTTGGAGAATGGAACAACGAACCCCTACTTTCAGATGTCGTTGGCAAAACATCCTCCTGAGAGCATGACTAAGCTCCAAAGAAGGGCGAGTAAATACATAAAGGCAGAAGAGAGCATGAGGAAGGTAGAAGCTCCAATCACGAATGGAGGAAACGGAAACTCCCGAAAGCGGAAGCAAGAGCAGGAGTATGATGCTAGGGACAAGTATCCCCGAACTAGCAGGGACTCCGACTCTGCCCCTAAGAAAAATTTGGGGCCAAGGTTCTTTGAATACGCAAGGTTGAATACCACTAGGAGTTAGATCTTGATGGATATTGAGAAAGACAAGGATTTCCGATGGCCGAAGCCACTCAGGGGTGATCCCGCAAAGAGAAACAAGGATCAATACTGTAGGTTTCACAAGGATATAGGGCATGACACTGATGATTGCAGACAACTCAAGGACGAGATCGAATTCTTGATCCGAAAAGGGAAGCTAAGCAGGTTTACAAAAGGCGAAGATCGTGGAAATCAAAGGAGAGATAATGACAGAAGGGATAATGATAGAATGGACAATGACCATGATCGTAACCCACAGCCACGAGGGCCAGTTATTAACATGATTTGGGGAGGCCCGACTACGATCGGCACAACAAGGAACTCTCGAAAGGCATACGCCATGGAGGTGATGCACATCGTGGGAGAGGCCCCGAAACGTGCAAAGACTGAAGTAGTGATCGGTTTTGATGACTCAGACTTGGAGGGGGTGAAGTTCCCCCATGACGACCCGTTGGTCATAACTCCTGTAGTTGGAAATTCAGAGGTGAAGCGAGTCTTGATAGACAATGGTGCTTCCGTCGATATTTTGTTTTCATGATGCATTTGTGAAGATGGGATACAATGATTCACAGTTGACTCTAAACAATATGCCAATATATGGGTTCAATGGAGTCGAATCCAATGTTGAAGGGACTATCCAGCTGCTAGTTACTATTGGACAGGAGCCCAAGGAGGCCACTCTGATGTTGAACTTCCTGGTAATCAAGGCAACCTCCACATATAATGCGATCCTTGGAAGAACTGGACTCCACGCGTTTAAGGCTGTTGCCTCCAGCTACCATATGAAAGTCAAATTTCTAACCAGGAATGGTGTTGGAGAACAAAAGTGTGATCAGAAGATGGCCAGAAGTTGTTATGTGGCCGCATTAAGAGCTGATGGAGCCGAGGGGCAGGTCCTTCCGATTGAAGACATGGATGTCCGAGGTGATGATGAACACCGAGGAAAACCAGCAGAGGATTTGGTTCATATACCTCTAGATTGTAGAGACCCTATAAAAGTTACGTATGTTGGAGCTTCTTTAAAAGAACCCTTAAAGGGTAAGTTAATAGAATTCCTACAAGGAAACAGGGATGTGTTCGCTTGGACAGCAGTTGATATGCCAGGGATTGACCCCCAACTCATAACTCACAGGTTGAACGTCGACCCAAGCGGAAGACAATAAAATAGAAGAAGATGAATTTTGCTCCTGAAAGGCAAGAGGCCATTAAGCAAGAGGTGGATAAGCTCTTAGAAGCTGGCTTTATTGAGGAGATTCAGTTCCCTGAATGGTTGGCTAACCCTGTGATGGTCAAGAAAGCCAATGGTAAGTGGAGGATGTGCATAGACTTCACCGATTTGAATGACGCATGCCCTAAGGATTGCTTCCTACTGCCAAGGATTGACACGCTACTAGATGCCATGGCTGGGCATGAAATGTTGAGTTTCATGGATGGTTTTAGTGGCTACAACCAGATTAAGATGCACAAGGATGACATCCCAAAGGTATCTTTCATAACTGACTTTGGTGTTTTTTGTTACCTTGTCATGGCTTTTGGACTAAAGAATGCAGAAGCTACTTATCAACGACTGGTAAATAAGATATTTGCCCATCTGATTGGGAGAACCATGGAGGTATATGTTGAGTATATGTTGGTAAAGAGCTTGTTTACAGCAGACCATGTTGAACACCTCAGAGAGCCGTTTGAAGTGCTGAGCCACCATAAGATGATGTTGAATCCGAACAAGTGTGCTTTTGGCGTTGGATCAGGGAAGTTTTTGGGTTTGATGGTCTCAAAACGAGGCATTGAAGCCAACCTAGATAAGATCAAGGCGAATCTCGACATGGAGCCACCCCGTTCTATGAGGGACGTGCAGAAATTGATTGGTAGAATAACTGCTTTGGGAAGATTCATCTCAAGGTCTGGCGATAAATGTTTGCCTTTCTTTCAGGCTTTAAAGAAAGTGAAAATTTTTTAGTAGACATCAAAAAGCCAAGAGGCCTTTGAACAGCTAAAAAAGTACATGGCTGAGGCACCGTTGTTGGCTAAACCTAGTCCCGGAGAGACCCTGTATTTGTATCTAGCGGTATCCGAACAAGCATTGAGTGTCGTTCTTATTTGAGAGGACCTATCTACTACGTGAGCAAGGTATTGCACGGAGCTGAGTTGAATTACTCACCCATCGAGAAGTTTGCTTTGGCACTGGTAACAGCTTCGAGAAAGCTACGACCTTATTTCCAGGCACACAAGATTGAAGTCCTGACGGACCAACATTTAAGAAGTATATTGCATAGCCCTAAGGCCAGTGGAAGGCTAATTAAGTGGGCGATCGAACTCGGGGAGTTTGATATAATGTATAAGCCTCGGACAACCATCAAGGCTCAGGCACTAGCTGACTTCGTGGTTGAATGTACCATCGATAACCAAGAAGTGGGGGGGCAGGAGATAGTGCCAAACTAGGAAGGTAAAGATAAAGCCGAGGAGCTTGTACCTGATCAGAAGGAATATTGGGTGCTTTATTTTGATGGAGCATCAAAAACAAAGTCTAGTGGTGCAGGCTTAGTCTTGCAAAGCCCTGATGGGTTCTTAGTAGAGTATGCTTTGAAGTTGGACTTTCCAACAACCAACAACGAAGCTGAATATGAAGCCTTGATAGCCGGATTAGGCTTGGCCAGAATATTGAGAGACAAGAACCTTAAAGTCTGTGGAGATTCAAGACTCGTAGTATCGCAGGTGAATGGTGAGTTCGAAGCCAAGGATGAAACTATGACAAAATACCTTAGGGTTGTGAAAGCGGTTATGACTCAGTTTGATGAATGCTACATGGAGCATATTCCAAGGGAGGAGAATGTCAAGGCCGATGCCCTATCAAAGTTCGCCTCTTCTGAGATAGAGAATTATGCAGGGAGTGTTTACTTCCAGGTCCTGAAGGCCCCTACCATCAATTCAAAATTGGTGGCACCCATTGATGTAAGAAGCTGTTGGATAGATCCTATCAAGGCCTATTTGGAAACTGGATGGCTCCCTGAAGATGCCTCGGAGGCACGGAAACTGTCAGTGAGGGCATTAAGATATGCCTTAATTGAAGGCGTCCTTTATTAGAGGTCTTTTGTTATCCCATACTTGAAGTGTTTGAGGCCCCAAGAGGCAGAAGAAGCGTTAAAGGAAGTTCACGAAGGGATCTGTGGGCAGCACTTGGGGGCAGAGCCCTAGCCCATAAGATTACCCGTCTGGAATTCTATTGGCCAGAGATGTTGGCTGATGCGCAAAGTTATGTCAAAAAGTGTGACAGGTGTCAGAAACACGCCCCGATTGTTAGGCAGCCACCAGAGATGTTAACATCGATTAACTCTCCTATTCCATTTGCCATGTGGGGGATGGACATACTTGGTCCCTTCCCTGTGGCTTCAGCACAAAGGAAGTTTTTGATAGTGGCCATCGATTATTTTACCAAGTGGATTGAAGCTAAACCACTAGCTAAGATAACAACCCAACAAGTTGCCCAGTTCTTTTGGGAGAACGTAATTTGCAGATACGGTATCCCACGAATCCTTGTGACGGATAATGGGCGCCAACAACGAGGAGTTTAAGAAGTATTGTGAGGAGAACGCCATCGAACTTCGCTTCACTTCGGTAGCTCACCCTCAGGCTAATGGGCAAGCTGAGGTAGCGAATCAGATTATCCTTGATGGACTCAAGAAAATGAAACTCCTAGGTTTTGATGATGACAATTAGTAAGGCTTTGGCCTTATTTTCAGATATAAAACAGCATGCCATTTGTACTTTTTTCTAACCAGGTTTTGCAGGAAATACAGCTTACTGTTTATACTATCAGTTTAAACCAAACAGCAAACCATTTATACAAATGGCGTACCAGTTTCAAAAACAGCATGCTGATTTCAGTCTGGACAGTTTTGCCGAATATAAAGTATTCAAGGAACATCAAGTGGAATCTTTGTTAGGGTTAATTGTATGGGTCCTCTGATTATATATGAATATATAAACTCCCATACCTCAATCATGATTGAAGACAAAACAATATTCCTCATGTTATTTTAGAAAAGTAAAGGTTCTACTTTTCATTATTTTAAACATACACTTGTCTTCCACTCAAATACTCATATGATTCATATCACTATCATATGTTCCTTGTCATACATTTTCTATATATCACCGGCTATACACTTCCTATTAAAAGCTTCCTACACGTGATTCTTTCATCATATGTTTTCTGACACAACATTTGCTATACACGTGATCATCACTTCTTCAGGCTCCTCTCATTCGGTTTTCTTAAAACAGAATCTGTTCAAGCAACGGTAACATAGATGTCCGTTGGAGCTCAAGAAATTTATTTCCACTCTTGGTTTTCACTCGCCTATAAAGAGAACTGATTTCATTCAGTTCAAACAGACAATACAGTACCGAAAACAAAAGAGCCTTACAGAGATTCAAATCTTTCATTGCTATATCCTTCAAACCTTTCGAACCCATTTCATTCATATATATCTATATATTCAGAGGGTCATAGGTTGAGTTGTATCATTTATTTGTATTGTTCAAATTGTATTGTTTTGTTGCTGTACAAGACTGGCTTCAGGTTTTAGGGTGAGTCGAACTAAACTAGAGAAGTATACTTGGGTAGTAGTACTTAGAGAGTTGGTTCAACACAGGTAAACAGCAAGCCATTTGTAAGCAACAAGGGTTAAGGGAGATATATTGTTGTATCTTGTAATTGGATTATAGTTGATCAATAATATATTCTCTTACCAAGTTTGGTAAGGGACCAGGACGTAGACCATAGGGGTTTAGGGGTCGAACCTGGCTAAAAGATTGTGTGTCTCTTTTACTTACTGTTCTTGCTCTTTCTGCATTGCATTTTAGATACAAACAGCGTGCTGTTTTTGAACTGTGTTATTACAAACAGCAAGCTATTTTCAGTAATTTTCAAAACAGTTCATAAATTCACTTTGTTAACCAAAAACACCTATTCACCCCCCCTCTAGGTGTTGTTTTTCAATTGGTATCAGAGCTTGGTATACTAACAATTCTGTAACAGGAAAGTATCGGTCATGGCGGAACATTATCTTGAAGCAAAAGCCGATTATAGGGCTCCTCTCCTCACTGGATCAGAAAATTACAATTGGTGGAAATGTAGAATGGAAACATTCTTATCCAAAAGGCCACTGGTGTTAAGAGTTGTACAGAAAGGAGATTATCAATTCCTGGACGAAAAGAATCAACCGAAAGATGTTGATGATCTCACTATGGATGAAATTATCAAATGCGGTTTTAATGGAGAAGCTAGAAATTCCATAATGAATGCTCTAGATCAAGCTGAGTATGACAAAGTCTCCTCCCTAAAAACAGCAAAAGAAATGTGGGATGCTTTGGAAACCTATCATGAAGGATCAAAAACCTTGAGGAAAGTGAAGCTTAGCAAACTAATGAATGATTTTGGAAACTTCAAGCTCAAGGACAATGAAACTATCAAAGAAGGTCAAGCAAGGTTCCAAGTTACTATAAACTCGTTAAAGAGACTTGGAAAAGACATTCCACAAGATGAAATTAACATGAAAGTGTTAAGTGCGGTACCATTTATTTATGAAGCAAAAGTCACGGCTTTGGAGTCATCCTCAACAATCGACACTATGGATCACCTAGCTGTGTTTGCAGAGCTAGAACAATTTGAAAGCAAGATAAGCAAAGGTCAGGCTGGAGATGTTCGGGTCCCCATAGCCAAAATGAGGAATTTGGCTCTTCACTCTACAAACAGCAAGCCAGAGTCTGCAAACAGCAAGCTGTTTGAATCTGATGAAGAATCTGACGAAGAAATGGCACTCATCTCACAAAAAATCAAGAGACTGATTGAAAATAAAAATAGAATGAAAAAGGAAAGAGGTGAATATTCCAAAAGGAAGGCCAAGGAACAAACGTGTTTCGAATGTGGCAAGCCAGGCCATTTTAAGAAGGACTGTTTTAAGCTAAAGTCCAAACAGCAAGCTGCCTTCAAGGACAAGAGAAAAGCAAAAGCTCTACTGACTTGGAGTGATGATGATTCAGACTCCAGTGATGACTCAAGCGAGGACATGGTGAATTTGGCCCTTGTAGGTCTACATGATGAAGAAAGTTCACTAGGATCCATAAAAGAAGATTGTGTGGATAGTGATTATTCGAATTCAGAAGATGACGCAAGTGAGGTAAATTCAATATACTCTGATTTAAATTCATCTCATAATATGCTAGAAGAACTAACCGTGCAGGTACCAAATCATGTATCCATAATTGAGTTTATGGAACTAAAACATAAGAATAACAAGCTGGAAAAGAACAACAATCAGTTGAAGAAAATGATTGCTGATTTAATGGATGAAAAGAATCCAGAAACAAATCACAATGATCTTATTACTGATTTAAAGGAGAAATTAGTTCAATTCGAAGGAGTCAACAAAGTAATTCTACAAAGAAATGAAGTCCTTATGAAAGAACTTAGAAGATTGAAATCAGAGATTGAAGAAAGGAATGAATGCATTCAATCATTCAAGAACTCAGAGTCAAACCAAGCCGAATCCTCAAAAACTGTGGAAAAGCGAAAACAGCAAGCTGAACTTATCAACCAGCAAGCTGATTTGATCTCTCTTCTGGAAAAAGAGGTCAAGGACCTCCAGAAAGGAATGGAAACTTTTGTATTAGGAGAAGACACCTTAAAGACAATGATGAAAAAGGCAAAAGTTCCTGTAGTAAGAGAAGGAGTTGGCATGGACATACACAAGAAGCTTGGAGTCCTCAAATATGATGGTAAAAATGGCATACCTTATGATTATGCCATGCCTTGGAAAACATGCAACAAGTGTGGAGGAAAAGGCCATCTGGAAATTCATTGTGTGGTCAAAATCAATGGTAAAGGGAAAACAGCTTACCAGAATGTACCAGCCAGGCGACAAACAGCATACCAGACTGCTCCTGACAGAAGACAAACAGCACGCCAACAGTCACCAAAAGTGATCCAAAAATGGATCAAGAAAGCTGAATTAAATGTGTTATATATTCTTGCTACTAACCAGTTTGGACCCAAACCTATATGGGTACCAAAACATTAAGTTTGTGTTTGTTTGTTTTGTAGATATGTCTTGCCGCCAAAATAAAGTCGAAACAATGGATCTTGGATAGCGGTTGCACTAGACATATGTGTGGAGACAAGTCTCAGTTCATAAGTCTCAACATGAAGAAAGGAGGAAGGGTTACAATTGGGAACAATAAAACTCTTCGAATTCTTGGTATTGGTTCGATTGGTAATAGTAATATTTCGATTGATAAAGTTCAATATGTCAAGGGTCTTTCATATAATTTACTTAGTGTCACTCAATTATTTGATGATGGACATTTTGTTCAGTTTGGCATAGATAAAACTATTATTACTATTGGTGCTAACAAAATCCCACTAGTTGCTAGAAGGGAAGGAAATATATATGTATTAGACTTCGAAATGCAGGAAACAGCATGCTGTTTGGCTGTAATCGACAATGATCCATATATATGGCATAGGAGGTTGGGACATGCACACATGGACTTGATCAATAAACTCTCAAGTAAGAATCTGGTCAGAGGGCTGCCAAAACTGAAATATACCAAGGTCGAAGTATGTTCAGCATGCCAATTGGGTAAACAAATTCGAAGCACTCACAAAGCTAAGAAAATGGTATCTACTTCTAAACCCTTAGAGCTTCTGCACTTAGATTTATTTGGTCCAGAATCTTATAAAAGTATTGGAGGTAAACAATATGGTTTTGTAATTGTAGATGATTATTCTAGATTTACTTGGGTATTGTTCCTTAGTACTAAAGATTGTGCTTTTGATGAATTTGAGAAACTGATTAAATTACTTGAGAACAAGCATGATACAAGACTTGTAGGTATAAGAAGTGATAGAGGAGGTGAATTTGTCAATGACAAATTTATCACATATTGTGATCAAAAGGGAATCTCTCATGAATTTTCTGCTCCAAGGACTCCTCAACAAAATGGAGTGGTGGAAAGAAAGAATAGGTCACTTCAAGAAACAGCAAGGACTCTACTGCAAGAAAGCAAGCTACCTAGAAGTTTTTGGGCTGAAGCTGTGAATACAGCATGCTATTTGTTGAATCGAATCATAATCAGGCCATTATTGGACAAAACTCCCTATCAACTATTGAGAAACAAGAAGCCAAATATCAGTTACTTCAAGATTTTTGGTTCAAAGTGTTTTGTCCTCAAAACAATTGGTAAAGATGGTAAATTTGATGCCAAATCCTATGAAGCCATATTTCTTGGTTATTCTTTAACAAGTAGAGCTTATAGAATTTATAATACTAATAAACATATTGTTGAAGAATCCATTGATGTTACTTTTCAAGAACCTAACAATGATCTACCAAGAGTTGAGGAAGGATTTGCAGGTGAAGAAGAAAATGAGCATCCTCAAGTCACTGACAATCAGCAAGCTGGAAGTACAAATCAGCAAGCTGGAAATGCAAATCAGCAAGCTGGAAGTGAAAATCAGCAAAATGGCAGTTCAAATCAGCATGCTCAAGATGAAAGTGACACTGAAAGTCAGCAAGCCAAAGAAGATGCAGACATTGACAATCAGCAAGCTGAAAGTTCTAAACAGCAAGCTGAAGTGGAAGATTCAATTACAAAAATAGCAAAAATGACTTTGGAAGGTCCTAGAGGATCTAGGGCTACTGCAAAATTGCCTCTATATGATGGAGAAGAACAATCACCACCATCAAAGATGAGAAAGACAACTCATGAAGAAATAGCTCGACATTCTTTACCAAGGGCAACAAGAACGGTTAAAAATCATCCACCTGAGTTAGTCATTGGTGATATTACTGATGGAATTACTACAAGAAGAGGGAAGGCAAATTATTGTGCTCATGCAGCCTTCCTAACTCAAGAAGAACCCAAAAATATCAATGAAGCATTAGAAGATGATAATTGGATCGTGGCCATGCAAGAAGAATTAAATCAATTTGAAAGATGTGATGTTTGGGAACTTGTCAAACCTCCAGAAGATGCTTCAATTATAGGAACAAAATGGGTGTTCAAAAACAAAGTTGATGAATTTGGCACCGTTACTCGAAATAAAGCAAGGCTTGTAGCTCAAGGCTATAACCAACAAGAAGGCATTGACTTTGATCAAACATATGCTCCTGTTGCTCGTTTGGAATCAATTAGAATGCTTCTAGCCTATGCATGTTTCAAGAAAATCAAGCTATATCAAATGGACGTGAAGAGTGCCTTCCTAAATGGCGTGCTGGAAGAGGAAGTTTTTGTCAAACAACCTCCCGGATTCGAGCATGATCAATTTCCAAACTACGTATTCAAGCTAAAGAAGGCTCTTTATGGATTAAAACAGGCCCCTAGAGCTTGGTACAAAAGGCTTAGCAAGTATCTAATCCAAAATGGATTCATTCGAGGTAAAATCGATCCCACATTATTTATTATGCAAAATGGTAAAGACATTTTAATTGTTCAAATATATGTGGATGATATTATCTTTGGAGCTACTAATGAATCAATGTGCAAGTGGTTTTCAAAATGTATGCATAGTGAGTTCGAAATGAGCATGATGGGTGAGCTCAATTATTTCTTGGGTCTTCAAATCAAGCAATCTAAAGATGGAATTTTTGTACACCAATCCAAGTATACAAAAAGTCTACTGAAAAGATTTGGTTATGAGGATGTTAAGCCAAAATCGACTCCTATGATTCAAAACAGCAAGCTGTTTGCTGATGAAAATGGTAAGGCTGTCGATATAAAAAGGTATCGAGGTTTGATTGGTAGCCTTCTCTATTTGACTGCTTCTAGACCTGACATAATGTATAGTGTGTGTGTTTGTGCAAGGTTTCAATCAAACCCCAAAGAATCTCACTTAAATGCCATTAAAAGAATATTTCGATATTTAAGTGGTACCATTTCTCTTGGTTTGTTTTACCCTATCACAAATACTTTTGATCTTGTTGGGTATAGTGATGCAGATTATGCAGGGTGCCTAGTTGATAGAAAGAGCACTAGTGGTGTTTGTACATTTCTTGGACAAAGTCTAGTTTCATGGCAAAGCAAGAAACAAACCTCGGTTGCTTTATCCACTGCAGAAGGAGAGTATCTAGCAGCTGGGAGCTGTTGTTCTCAACTATTATGGATGATACAAACACTAAGGGACTTTGACATCAAGTGTAGAAAAGTTCCAATCAACTGTGACAATACTAGCACCATTAGCATTTCTAAAAATCCAGTAAATCACTCAAGAACGAAGCATATTGATGTTCGACACCACTTCTTGAGAGACAATGTTGCCAAGGGCAAGATAGAGTTGGTCTTTGTTCCAACAGAATTCCAACTAGCTGATATCTTCACAAAGCCCCTTGCTGAAGAAAGATTCTCAGTCATTCGAATGCAACTGGGTATGTGCTCTATGTAAAACAGCGTGCTGGATGACAGGTACTAGGCAAAATGGCTTACCATTTGTCTTAATCACAGGTTACAAATGGCATACTGTTTGTCATTTTTCTAGCTAATCACTTAACTGCAAGAAAATGTTTTTATGATATTTTTGTGATTAACTTATTTTGATAAAGTTCATAATTCATGTCCTACTGGGTTATCAATATATTATGTGTTACATGACTATATGAGTTATTTTATTTTATCATTATTTTTCTTATGAGATTTGTACTAAATTGGTTTATGTGGAGAATAGTTTAGAGAGTCGTGCCCCTAAATTTTTAATTCATTAAGTCGAATTGAGCTGATAATTTAGATTTTAATTAATTCTCTAAATTCTCCCCTAATGTTTAATCAAAAACAAGAGAGAAGGGTCATATCCCAACACAAACATTTCAATTAGGGCTTTTCTCTCTCTCTCTCTCTCCATCTCAAGCGGCGTTTTATCTCAAGAACAAAATCATGGTTCGTACTCGTGGGCGCAAATCTGGTCTCCAAGCAAATCAAACCCCATCCAAGAAAGATGAATCTTTTGTTGATCTCGCTAGTCCTGGTAATCTCAGTGGCGATGAGGTTTCTCAAACCCCTGAATCGAAGAGGCTCAAAGGGGTTCCACACTTTGCCGGTCCTGAATTTGAATCAAGATACACTGATATGGAGCTAGGGACTCGTCAATTGATTCATGGGTCTCCACTCTCTGGTAAGCTATTCCCACTGTTAACTGAGTGTGGTGTTATGAAGCTATTTATCGATATTGGGCTTGGAAATTTCATGCTAGATTTACCAAAAGTCTATTATCCTGATCTTGTGCGTGAGTTTTATGCTAACCTGCATGAGGACTCTTTTGGAAATGTTATATCCTCTGTTAGTAAGAAGAAAATTCAATTAAACCCTCCCCTGCTAAATTCTTTTCTATCTATTGAAACTGAGAGCAATGAGAATATCTATACCGCCCAGAGTGCTGTTACTCTACCTGACTTTTCAGTTCAAGACCAATTGAAAATTCTGTATGATTCTGAAGAACCAATAACTGCCACCTCTCATGCTACCACAAATGTGTCTCCTTTAGCTCATCTTATATTCAAACTGGCTAGATCCCATATCTGTCCTAGGTTAGGAAACAAATCCAGTTTCACTAATCAAGATATTATTGTTGTTGCCATGATTATATCTGGTAAACCCTTTGATTTGTCAAACCTCATTCTGAAAAAGATGGTTGGGACTGTTGAGAAAGCTCACACTGGCATTCCATATGCCCAGCTTCTCACTAGGGTATTTGAGGGTTTTAAAATTGATCTTAAGTCTGCTTATAAGTTAACCATCAAAGACAACTTTGATCAGAAAACCTTAAGCCAAAACAACCTTCAACTTACCAATGGGGAAGTGTCTCGGGTCATAATCTCTCCTCCAACTGAATCTATCCCTGATATTGGAGAACCTTCCAACCCCACCCCTGGTGCTACTGAATTTAGTTCTTCTGACATGCTTTTGTTGAAATCCATCCAAACTGATACTATGATCAGCACTGGGAACATCATTGAAATAAAGAAGGACATTCATGAAATCAAAAGTGAGCTTCAAAATGTCAAGGCAGATTGTCAGACAATCAAGACAGTTATGAAGGGGTTTATCAGTGATATGAAAACTTTGAAGGATCTAATGATGAAGACAGGTGGAGCCACCTCTGCAACCCATTCTGCAATGGATCATGATCACTGCCTTGATGACTTGGCTACTGCAGCTGCTAAAGATGGGGACAATCCAGATGGTGACACTGAAGCAACCAATACTGATGAGAATGTTGATGATAAGACTCCTAAAGAACCTTGATTTTTGATGGATTAAGGGGGAGAAAATTTGGAGAATTTTTATCTGCTACTTATGTTAAATCTGAACTTGATTATGTTAAATCTGAACTTGTGGTCTGCTGGTCTGAATTGTCTTAGTTATGTTGTTAATTGTGTGAACCTTATGTGAATCTTGATGCCTAAGTGTGTTGTTGGAATTATGGACACTGCTGGTTTTATTTATTAATGGTTTTATGTTGTGTTAAGTGGTTATATACTCTTTTCATTATTATTATGATTTTATATCTAACATTGACTGCAGGGATTTAGGGGGAGTTTTAAAATTCTCCTAAAATTGGTTGTAATCATCAAAAAGGGGGAGATTGAAACTCCTAGGTTTTGATGATGACAATTAGTAAGGCTTTGGCCTTATTTTCAGATATAAAACAGCATGCCATTTGTACTTTTTTCTAACCAGGTTTTGCAGGAAATACAGCTTACTGTTTATACTATCAGTTTAAACCAAACAGCAAGCCATTTATACAAATGGCGTACCAGTTTAAAAAACAGCATGCTGTTTCAGTCTGGACAGTTTTGCCGAATATAAAGTATTCAAGGAACATCAAGTGGAATCTTTGTTAGGGTTAATTGTATGGGTCCTCTGATTATATATGAATATATAAACTCCCATACCTCAATCATGATTGAAGACAAAACAATATTCCTCATGTTATTTTAGAAAAGTAAAGGTTCTACTTTTCATTATTTTAAACATACACTTGTCTTCCACTCAAATACTCATATGATTCATATCACTATCATATGTTCCTTGTCATACATTTTCTATATATCACCGGCTATACACTTCCTATTAAAAGCTTCCTACACGTGATTCTTTCATCATATGTTTTCTGACACAACATTTGCTATACACGTGATCATCACTTCTTCAGGCTCCTCTCATTCGGTTTTCTTAAAACAGAATCTGTTCAAGCAACGGTAACATAGATGTCCGTTGGAGCTCAAGAAATTTATTTCCACTCTTGGTTTTCACTCGCCTATAAAGAGAACTGATTTCATTCAGTTCAAACAGACAATACAGTACCGAAAACAAAAGAGCCTTACAGAGATTCAAATCTTTCATTGCTATATCCTTCAAACCTTTCGAACCCATTTCATTCATATATATCTATATATTCAGAGGGTCATAGGTTGAGTTGTATCATTTATTTGTATTGTTCAAATTGTATTGTTTTGTTGCTGTACAAGACTGGCTTCAGGTTTTAGGGTGAGTCGAACTAAACTAGAGAAGTATACTTGGGTAGTAGTACTTAGAGAGTTGGTTCAACACAGGTAAACAGCAAGCCATTTGTAAGCAACAAGGGTTAAGGGAGATATATTGTTGTATCTTGTAATTGGATTATAGTTGATCAATAATATATTCTCTTACCAAGTTTGGTAAGGGACCAGGACGTAGACCATAGGGGTTTAGGGGTCGAACCTGGCTAAAAGATTGTGTGTCTCTTTTACTTACTGTTCTTGCTCTTTCTGCATTGCATTTTAGATACAAACAGCGTGCTGTTTGTGAACTGTGTTATTACAAACAGCAAGCTATTTTCAGTAATTTTCAAAACAGTTCATAAATTCACTTTGTTAACCAAAAACACCTATTCACCCCCCCTCTAGGTGTTGTTTTTCAGAAAAGGGTTGAACGTTCAAGAAACACGTAGGTGGATGAATTGCTGCCTATACTATGGGCATATCGTACCACCTGCAAAGTAACAACAGGAGCTATTGATAAGTGGATTTTATATCCACTTGGAATGCCTAGTATCGGCTTAAATTGATTACTTGACCTAAATTATGTGGTGTGTTTAATGTGTTTTCATTGAGTTTTGCAGAACTAAGAGTTGGAGGTTAAATTGATTAAAATTCGGATTTTCCGAGTAGGCTGCGCAATCTTCACTGTTTTGGCCATATCTGGAGTTCTACAAGTCCGTTTGAGGCCCGTAAGCAGTCGTTGGAAAGCTGGGAAGAAGACGGATCTGTTTCAGCAAAGTGTTCCAGAAAGTTTGGGCGCATTCAACGCTACTACGGTGCAGTCAGCGCGGTTGTCGGCTGGTAGAAAATTCTGATTTACTGTTTTGGTCATGTCTTGAGTTCTACAAGTCCGTTTTGGACGATCTTACAGTCCACGCAAAGATAACGGAATTCTATTTCATTCTCAAGTGGTCCAGATGTCCAAATACAACTGGAACGGCCCAGAAATACTGAAGAAAAGTCAGTTACGAATTTTCCTTCAAAACTGAATCAGTTTAGGAAACGTATTTTGTGCCGAACTGCAGAAATTCTATTTTAATTCTGTTTTGGGGAATTTCTTGCTGGACAAGACATGGGGGCTATATAAACACATGTAGACAATAGAAACCAATGTTTTATCAGAGAAACAAGGGAGACAAGTTGGAGAAGGATTTTACGAAGCTCGTGACAAGCAACGGAGATCTAGATCTACTTCATCTTTTGTTTTCTTCTATTAGGATATTCTGGATTTCGGATTTGTTTTCTTAACTCTTCATTCTAGTTTATTTGTATTCATTCATACTTTGTTATTCACCATGGTTTCATCAGATCCCATGATGACGAGAAGTTCGATTATGAACTAATTGTTGTCATGGGATTCTAACGGATTTATCTATGTAGTTTAGTAGTTTGATTGCTTTAAAGATTTGTGTGTGATGATTTCTTGATATCCTCGTATGGTTAATCTTAATGCTTTTAGATGCGTAGCTAACATCTAAATTGAATTGTTAATCTCTTGCGAAACGAGAGTGGATCTTGAGATTTAGAACTTGCCATGCTAGCATAGGATAAGTTGATGTATGAGTGTGAATTGAAAGCCTCTCAAGATACCAGTAGCAATCTATTTGTAGCGTAAATTGAGAAATATTATGCTGCCCTATGTGATCTTAATGGATAACTTGTTCTTCAACCGTTATGTTTTTAATCTTATAGAGATATAGGGTCTAAACATAATTGGTGTCTATTCATCTTTTATCTCCTTTGTGAATGTATGTTTAGTTTGGTATTCGTATACTGAGAAGTAGCGTATACTTGTTTCGTGTTGTCTGATCAGATATCATAACCATCGCATGCATTGATTAAAGGCGTCAACTCTAAGCGAAGTATTTAATGAAGTTAGGATCCCATATTTTTATTCCCATAAGTAATTCGAATTCAATTCTCATTAGTTAAGTAATTCTTAGTTTTGTTAATTTGTTTCTTTAGTTAATCTTAGATAATAAATACCTCAAATTTGTTAATTGTCTTAGCAGTGAGTTAAAACCATACATTGTTGCATAGGTACGCTTGCGTGATTTTGTGCAAACAGCAACCCCATTTTTGCTAGCTTATGGAGCAGAGACAGTTGTCCCCTTGGAAATTTCTCACATGTCTCCAAGGGTGGAAACATATAAGCAAGAAACTAATGAGGAAGGCATGAGGCTTGCCCTCGATCTAATTGATGAGGTCAGGGATGAAGCGAACGCCCGCAATGTTGAGCACCAGAAGAGGGCATCCTTTCATTATAACCATAGGGTCAAAGAAAGGTTCTTTAAACAAGGCGACTTGGTTTTAAGAAAGATAGAAGCATCCGGAGTTTGACAGATAGGAAATTTGGCCCCTAATTGGGAGGGACCGTATAGAATCAGCAAGACGTTGGGAAGAGGTTCTTACAAGCTGGAAACCTTGGATGGAAATAAGGTGCCCCGTACTTGGCACGCCTCGAATCTCAAGATTTATTATATTTAAGCTCTCCTAGTAAGGACTTAGCTTTTTGCCTATATAGTAGAAGTAGAAATAAGGTTCATATGAAACCATTGCAGAGCATGTTGCTCCTAGTAGGATGTAGTATTCTATGTAAGAGCTGAGCCCGTTTCACGTTATTAATACAAGCTTGTTTTCCATTCCACGATTCTGTGATTTTAGTGATGTACCAAACACCTGATGTGTGTAAGTCTAGGATGACCAAGTACCGTAAATAAAGGAACGTATGAATAGAGGAAACAAGCACGTAGATAAAATACCCCTAAGGGGCAGGATTCAAGTCATAAGTTACAAACACACCGAATAAAAATACAAGTCCATGAAGGACCACAACCAAAGTCAGGATATCCATGAGGCTAACATAGGCCATGTAAGGCTCAAAGGGTAATCACTTCTTAACAGAAGCAGTCTTCACCAACCGTTTCTTGGTTTTGGGAGGAGCAACCTGAATAGGGACTTCTTCTTCACTAGATGATTCCATCTCACCTTATTCCTTGCTCTTGGAAGTTGAAGTCGAGGAACTACTAACACTCACTGATCTGGGTTCACGAATTCAGCCAGCTAAAGGGCGTTCTGAACTGCCACTTTGATCCTTCCTACGGGATTTTGAAGGGTGTCTCCCGGAACTAGATCTTGAACGTTGGGGAGTGGCCTTAGTCCCAGATCCAGAAGCGCGCCTGTTTACATGAGAGGTAGTTCCAACACCCTCAACAAAGTCATCAACATCAGTCACCTTCCAGGGACTTGGGTAAAAGGAAAGAAAAAACGACCCCTTTATGGTCATGACTAATCTTATTCACAGCTTTTTCCCAACTTATTGTCATGCTGTCCGGTTGGACCTCCCTGTCATGCTCATCAATGAAGGCAAGGAATGCATCCGAGCCCAAGTAGTTCTGAATGATGGAGTCTTTGTTATTTTGGGTCCTGTTCTCCAAGGTCGCATATTTTCCCCTAAGGGATGAGAGTTGGTCTTCTGAGGTGAAGTACTTAGTCTCCCATTCTTCAGATTCCTTCTGATGCTTCTCCACAGCCTTGAGGGTAGCTCTTTCTTTATCCTTGTACGATTTTCCAAGTTGGACAGCGTTCTGGAAATGAGCGTTCAGCTACAAGAATAAAACACCATAAAGAAATGTGTTAAGCCATGATGGTCAATATCTAGCAAGAGTAACGAAAAGGAAGGGGAGATAAGCTTACGTTATAGGTATGAAATGCTCCCCAACTCTCATTTTCCCCAAGGTCCGTTGCTATTGCAAAATGAACCTTATCAGCCGGGGCTATGGCATTCCGAGACCATTCTTGAGCAAGAAGATGGCTATCTCTGATAGCGTCCTGCTCACATATTCCCCACTCAGGCATGAACGCTGTTTTCATACTCCCATCCGAACTCCTGATTCTTTTTCCAGCTTTTGAGCAATGCTGGAGGAATTCAGGAACTGGAACGTGATCAAGGTTGGCCTCTTTCTCAGCCTTTTTAATCATCCTTTTAGTAATCTGAGGAGCGCGACTTGGCTAGCTATCAATCTCTTCTGCAACTGCAAGAAAAGGCAAAGAAAACAATGTTAGAATAAGAACAAGTATGATGAAAATAAAGGAGTTAAAGTAAGGATTACCCTCGAGAGGGATACTACTAAGCCCGGCCTCTATCAAGGCACGTTCAGTCACGACTTCACGATAGTGAGCATTTTGGAAGGTTGAAATAAGCCAATCCCGCTGAGCTTTTTCTTCACTTGAGAGTTGAAGCTCACTAACACCCTCATCATTCTCGTGATTGAATTTAGACCTGAAAAAGTCACCACAGTCTCCCCCTTTCCATCTAAGTGTGAAAAATTCGTGCCTCCAATTGTGGTATGAATCAGACACGAAGGCAGCGTTGATAATCATTTTGGACTTTGTACGATGTTGGATGCTTACCCATCCTTTTCTAGTAATAGGGCTATTCTTGAAAGCGAATAAATGTCTAAACAATGGAATGCTAGGGCAGATGCCTCCTTTGATGCATTCAACCATAAAATGAAGATAAATTTCCAGGAGTTGGGATATAGTTGGCACGGGTTGATTTTAACCTCAGATAGCAACCTAACAACCCAATGGTGAACTGGAAACTTAAGGCTAGCGGTAATAGCACCTTTGTATACAAATAAATTCTCAGGGTGCCAATTACAAGTTCTATCCCCTGGTGTGGGGATTCTGAGTTTCACACCAGAAGGAAATTCATATTTAAGTAAATCGTTAATATCTCCTACATCTAAAATGCTAGGGAATATGAAAGAATCGAATTCTGCGTTGTTTGGAAACACGTCCCCGGGCTCGTCTAAGAGCTGGGGTAAAGTTAACTGATAATGAGGAGGAAACACCTTACCTTTTCTATTGTTGTCTTCGGTCCTCCTGTTGATTGCTTGGAGAAGGCCCTTAGAAGGAACCACGGTGCTCTGACCACCCTCACTTGCCATCAGGTTTGTCTGAAATTGAAAGAAGCACTTGAAGCTTGATAGCTCTTCAGAGAGAAATTTTCTTTGAGAGAAGAAGGAAGTGTGAAGAATGGCTTCCACCCTCACTCTTTTATAAGGAAAAGGGCGACCCTCCATAGCAGGTCATCTTTCCGATGACCCACGTTTACGGGTTAAATAGCCGAAAACAGCAGGAAAAAGGTTTTATGAACTCGAAATTGAGTCGAATAAACGATCTAATTCGTAAGAATAAGCGAAAGAAACGAATGGGAATGCAGGCTGGAGCAGCAACATAGTTAGCAACCTAAGAGGTTGTACTAACTCATGCTTATTAAGCCTAAACAGAGGATTAAGCCAAAAACCCACGATTAAGGCACTAAACAGCAAGATTAGCTAAAAAGCTAATACTTTAAGGAAATTTGAAGGATATACTCTAAAAAATATAGTAGGGGTTTTGAATCTCTGCACAAAATATAAGCCCAGATGGCCAACGAGGTTGTTTGCCCTAAATTAAGCTGATTGATTGAATTCAAGGCCTGAAAGTCAGGAACCATTGAATAAAATCAAGCTAAGGCACGGTCCTACAAACAAGGTAGGAGGTTTAAAGTCCTTAAGTATAAAATCAAGGATAAAAACCGACCACAAGGGGGCAAGGCCAAGGTTGTTGAAAATAAGGGAAATCCCTATACAAACAACTAAAGAAGCAAAGACCTCCATGACAAGGGGGCAAGGCCAAGGTTGTTTAAAACACCCTATTATAAGTATGCAAGGATGTCTGGAAGCCAAGGGCCATAGTTTAACCCAAGGTTATTTGAAACCAAGAGTTCAAGGACAAGTTAAGACCCGGAAGGTCTTGAAAACTAAGAAGTAGGTTGTTTAAGATCAAGGATCACAAAACCAACCATGGTGTTATAAACTCACTCTAGAAACAAGGAGGGGAGTTCAAAACAAGATTTGGCTTTAGTCAAAGTCAAGGTCAAAGTCAACTAGTCAAAATTTGGCCAAAATTCAAAAAAAAAATTTGGGGCCCAGCCGACCAGGGTAGGCCGACCACGTCACCTTGGACAAAAAATGGCTCAGGTGTTGTGAACACCTAAGCCCCCGGGTGATTTCGTTTGGCTCCAGAACGCTAAAAAATGCTCCATTTTCCCTCAAATTTGAGATTTGAGACCCTTACAAGGTCCTCTACAAGCCCATGCAGGTTCCTTAGTGATTCCAAGAAGTTGAAAAAATGACTTTGTTTGAAACAAGGTTTGGTTTGAAAACTAGCTTAAAATGAGGTATTTCGCCTCCAAAACGTTCAAAAATGCATGTTTTCATGTGATTCTTCTTCATACCAGGAGATTATAAGAATCCCCATCATATGAGCTCAACTTCAAAATTTGGGTTTAGGAATGTCAGGGGTGTTCAAAACCAGGAGGGTGTTCAAAATCAGGAAGGTGTTTGAAACACCTTGTCCAGAGGACCGTATTTCTTGCCTAGACAACTCAAAAATGAGAATTTTCACATGATTCTTTCTACAACCATGAGGTTATAAGAATCTCCACTAGATTGGCTTGACTCCAAAATTTGGGGTTAGGATTTCGCTAATCGCAATTAGGGGATGATTAACCTCGATTATCGACGTTTAAGGACTTCCACTATAAAATTAACCTATCTCAAGGTTAAGGGTGGATATTCTAGTAGTAATTACATTAAGTACGAACTAGTTAGCCTCGATCAAGGCCTTTATAGCCCCGTTTAGGGTTGTTTAGCCCCGATTAGGGCCGAATTAATGTCTTTTGCTAAAAAATTAGCCCTTATTGAGGCTTATGAGCAATGACCATATGATATTAACCCTAACTTAGATAAGTTGAGGGAAATAAATCACTAATGAATTTATGATAAAGGATCCTATGCACGAATTGCACTTGGATTAGTGTCCACGAGCTCGAAATGGCACTAATCCTATTCCCGAAAGGCCAAAAATCTTAAGAAAAAGGTTCGAGAGGCCAAGGAAAGTTTAACTTTCTTAAGTAATAACTTGGGAGAGAATTTTAGTCGTTGTGAATGTGTAGGTCGCTCCACACTTCACTATAAGATGATACCCTGGTAGGGCCGGTGTGACCCTTAACTTCTACGAAATCAAGTTTTCCTAGAAGTTGGGGGGCAAATGATATGGGTGAAAAATAATTCCTAAAGACATAATTAATATATTGGCTCATAAATAAGGCCCGAAACCCTAGTTGGGCATTAAATTCGTAATTAATGATTAAGCCCAAACCGGGGACGCCCGGTATAAGCTTGTTTCTAACATGGGCCTGATCCACAAACCTGGAACGTTCTAGAAACAAAGAACGTTCTAGAATATCCCTGGGATATTACGTAGCCACCAAGGCACCTAATTCGATATGGAAACCGACTCCTACAAGGAAGGAGTCAGAACCTTCCTCAATGACGGTGACTTGTCCACCAAGTCTCCAAACCCTATTACGATTCTAAGGCTCCCACAGCCTATATAAAGGGCCAGACCCCTCATCTCATAACTACGTCTTGGCTTGATTCTCAACTCTGAGATACGTAGACATCTTGTGAGGACCTGAATTAGGTCACAAAAACGCAAACGCAGCCATTAAAGCACGAAGCTCACGAACCCTAACTGTAATTAATTCGATAACCCTACTTTTTATTACACAACAATAATCAACGTACCTTAATATACGGATAAAAGTCAAAAGTAGAAAAATAAAATGGAGTGGAGAGAGTAATAATTTTCATCCCTGCTGTATATGTCAGTTTTGTGTTGCTAATACGCTTGACAGTGGTTAAGAGAGTTTTTGCAGGAGTTGGTTTCGGGAAAATCTAAAGTGCACGAATTAAAGGTGTTAGAATATAATATAAAGATTCAATTGAACCTTTCTTTAACACTTTAAGTTTTTATATTATATTCTAACAAAAGAAGTCAACTTGTTCTCAATCTGGACCTTAGATTTTTAAAAAGTCACCTATAATATTCCGGCCCACATTGATGCCTGCGGACAATTGATCTATGCAACAAATATGCGTCCAGTTATCAAGTGCACTAACAAATTGTGATTTTTTGATGGGCCTTAATTGCATTTGGTCCACAATTCTTATTGGCTTGGTTATCTAAGAACCACTGACGGAGGAGATCAATATGTTATGAACTTATGGGTGCTAGACTTATGATTCAAAGAACATGTAAACGTTTTAGGAGAACATTTCTTCTCTGACATTTTTTTCCGGAAAGAACAATTGTAACTTGTTTGAGTTTGGAATCACAGACTAACAAGTTACTATCTCAGACGGAGTTTCTCGAAGTCACACAGCTCCTAGTATACGCAACCAGAAACCTTTAGCTTAAGGTTTTAGCTTTAGAAATGGTATCGCTAAAATTGTACAAGATGTCCTTTAGAAAAGATCATATAATACTAAACATAATACAAGGTTATTTATATATTTTAGTATTATGTTATCATTTCTAAAGGACATTTTGTACAATTTTAACAATTACGCCATACATTGTGTGAGGAGAATCTGAGAAGGTGAAACAAAATTTATTCATAACATATGTATGATGGTAATAAAGAGCAAAAAGAACAAAGAATAGCTAGCTTTACATGGATAAAATTTAGAAGTAGGGGCTTTTGTTATTGCTGTATGATCACTGAACTGGATGCAAAATGAAGCAGCAACATGACAGCACAAACAATAGACCAGCATTCAAGCTTTGCCTAACGGGCGAAAAACCTGCAATAGTAAAACATTACATGAAGTTAAGACCCGGAAAGGAAAGACAAGGCAACAGTCCCTTTCTCATCTAGAAGATATTTAAATTTTTATTTTTTGTACATAGATAGTGGATTTCAGTTAGTTTCTCCCAGAGTTTCATGCAGCGTGAGTTACGGCTCTGTGCATTTCTCTGTGTTTGTAGGTTCCCGTATCAAAATTACAGATATGCCTAACCGTTACCTAGCTGGAGGATATTATTCCGGATATTCCACTCAAAATCCCAGTGATGCCTGTCATTTTTAAGTGTCCAGTAACTCCAACCAAATGATGCCATGCTATACACATCCAATTGCGTTCTCCCAAAATCTTGATAATCTGCATTGGAACTATTTATAACGTTCCATTCATTCACCCATTCCCCTGGAATAAGTTCATATTCTTCAGTCTCACAAAATTTACAAACGGTAGTGAGATTGGTTAGATCCCCAAGAAAGTTCTTAAATGAACAAAAAATAATGGGGAAAACTTACCAATAAAAGTAAGCGGTCCATTTCTGCTGTTTAGATCTTGTAATTGGGTTTCCCTGCTCTTGTATATGAACTGAATATTATCTACAGCACTCATGTTGACAAAAAGTGCATCAAAAAGATTGTAGTAGTGCAGATCCACAACAATATTCGTAGAACCTATGTTGGCTAGATAAATTTCGATTGGATCTGCATCCCCAATTCTTTGGCAGACAATCACATATGCTGTTGGGGAGTATTTTCGAACAATCTGGTACCCTTGTCGGTAATAAGAAACCAAAATATCCAAAGGAACTGTCCAGGCAGATGGTTCATTCAGTAGTTCGATTCCCAACAAGGCAGGATGCTCGGCATACCTGTAAATGTAAAGGGCAATGAGCCAAGAATATTTAATGCAGCCTCATAATTAGTACGTTAAATATAGATTATTTCAGCTAGACACATCTCTTTGGTAACGTACTAACATTGGCATTTGGCACTAAACAGAAAGGAAGAGACGTCTGAATGGAACAAAGCGAATATAGAGTAGATTTAATCAGCATAATATGGTTGTACAGTAGATGTAACATCTCTATTGATAAAGATAGGCGCCTTCCAATAATATGGTGTCTGTACCTTTTACAGCATCCGACTTATTAATGGGTACAAATATATACTGTGTTGTGCATCAAGTTTGAGCATGTGGTGAAACTACAGAGTAACCATTATAATTTATCACTACTTGTCCACAACTGACCTCGAAGCTAGAAATTTAATAACATTTAATGTTTGTGAGATGTGTAAAGATGTAGGCCATCCCGTTGTCCCATCTCTGCTGGCACTATGTTCCATCCCATTTTGGGAGCCTGGTGCTGCATGAAGGTCGATAATGCACTTTATGTTATAGGCTCTGCAGACACGGTTTCAAGTGGAGTGTATAAGAAATCTGAAACATAAACATGCCGTACATTGTTAAAGATGGAGTTCAAATAAAGACCCACTGAGCCCACGAGAACGCATTATCCAGGGCATTTAAAGTCCCTCCGATAAAAGGAGCTGGTGGGTTTGGATCAGATGCAATCCACCAGCCAACAGGGATCCTCACTGTATTGATTCCGTGACGGGAAAGGAAATCAAAATCTTGTTCAGTAACAAAGCCGTCTCTATGAGTCTGCAGTACCAAATGGACTTCAAATAAACCAGCATCTGATTTAAGGGCAGAACAATTCGTTCTTTCAGCACTCACATGAAATATATTAGTACAAAGTCCTTTGTGTTCAGATGCTTGGGATGAAAAAAGGACACTGAAATTAGTGATATCAGAAAATATAAAGGAAACATGTAGCTAGTTGTAAGTGAACACTATTGATAAATGATAATATTGCTGCTGGTATGTCAACATGCCCATTATATCATTTGGCTTCCCCAGTGTGCACAGGCCCTCTTCTAGCAAGTACATATGATATAGCCTGCTATCCTTCTTTGTTCACATAAAAAATTCTTTGGAAAAATTTCAATGCTTATATATATATTGTACAATTAAAAGGTAAAGCCTAAGCAGAGATTGATCATCTAAAGACCAATATGGTAATAGCAGAGGAAGCTAAGGTATTCTAGCCTTCTTATACTGGAATAACCACTACATAGATAAATCTGTCCCTATAGCTATTAATGAAACAGATTAGCCATGCAATAAGATGAAACCTTGTAGTGTTTTAGCATAAGCTAGAAGATGGGATCTTCTATCACAGAATTCACTTGCAAACTGAAGTAGCAAGTACAAGTTGCATAGATGCATGTCATGTTTTGTTCAACTTGGAGTTCTTTGAAATTCAATCCATTGGGCGAGTTGATGGATCATGACCCTATTAACTACAATACTTCATCTGATGAATTATTCCATATAGACAATGTGACAATGTGAGGGATATACAGTATTATTTATGTGGGGACTGTGACCATATAAACGGGGCACTTTTGTAGCTTTACATACCTTCAAAATTTCTTTAGCTTTATCATGTCCATATCCATTCGCGAGCTGATAATCACCGTGTAATGTATTAGAGGCAATAATCATTTCAAATGTGGCTGCATTATCTTCCCATCCTGGTATTCCTGGATAGTCTGCAGTGAGCTGGTTTGATGATGAAGCCTAAAATGATGAAAGCATAAGCAAACAACTTTTCACTATGTATAGCCATCCAGATTATGCAAATGAAAACAGATAGTCCCATATGTCCACAGCATTGATACCCTGGTACACAGTGACGAAGGAAGTTTTGCACAAACCCCATAAAACAAGGAGAAAGACATATTATAGATCATTTGGTCAACGCACAATCAATCTTGCCCTTAATTATGCTAAAATTTTAAAAAGTACATCAATGAAATATTTTTCATGATAGTAAACTTCATATACATCTTTCAAATTGAAGAAACTGTCAATTGTTTCTTTTCAGGCTCATTCTTTCTTCCAAAACTATTCCTGTACCACATAAATAACAGATTTATGCTGGCCTCAAACATAGTCTACATTATGTCTCAAATTTTGCAGCATGTTAATCTCTATGTCAGAGCCGCAACAAAGCCCAAAAGGATCAGCACAACAGAAGGACATACCACGTTATTTCTTTCAAAGTAATCACCTCTAAATTTTAAGTGCAATTTAATAACTTTTCCCTTAAAAGAAAATTGCAGGATACTCTTACCTGCCAATAGTTTCCATGCTTATTTCTTATATGAACTCTGTTTTCAATTTCTCGTTCCAAGTAAAATGTTTCTGTTGCTGACGGTGATTGTGCTGTTGCAGAGACAAGACCTTCAGCATCATATGTCAGAAACTGGCCTTGGAAAGTACGGAACTGAAACTTCGTCTCAGAAATTCTCCACAACTGCAATAAGATGAAGGAAGCTCAATGACTATTCTCTCTGCATATAGGAGATATCTTTTGTTTAAGGGATCTGCTAGTCGTAAATCACTCATCTGTTTACAGTACCTACGACTTTGTCTTTGTAACATTTTGTGCATAGACTCGACTCTATGAAAAGTTTTAAGAAGACATGAATGTAGTCAAATTATGAAAACTTGTGGCCATAATAAAGAGAAGGGAAAAAAGCGTCTTTTTTCCTTGGTTAACACCACCTGCTCAAGTTTCTCTTGATAAACTCCTACTAATATTGTTTCTGTAGACTGTAGTGATAGTTCCACAGCATTCAAACTTTTGGCACCAAGTAATAAGTTGAGGTAACATTCCTATCTTTTGTACAATGCTTAACAAGCAGATCAAAAGACCAAAGAGGTCAGTCAATATACTCTTTAACGAACTACATAACGATTAAAGTAGAAACGGGAGCCTATAGAATGCAACAAAGCAGACTAAACGAAGTAAAAACTGATATAGGTTGACTGTTAACAGTTAGTATTTATAGTTAATCAGCCACAACCAGATCAAAGTAAAAGATATATGAGACTGGATTGTTTAACAACAAAATATTTATACTTCTGCATATTCTGCAATGCTTCATTTATAAAATATATCAACATAATTAAGCTCTTCAGATGTTAACACTCAGGTAAGTTATGTAAATGATTTTATCCCTGCATCATCTTGTGCCAGGTAGTACTCAATAAAATACCAGCCTGCTAAGAATGAAAACTAAATGACTGAAGTCTGAACCATCTAACTTATCTTTCTGAATGGACTGATACTAGAAGCCTTGATACAGTTATTCCCAAGGAAATCCTTAAATCTATAATCAATCTCCATCTTCAGCACATCGAGTAGTTGCAGAAAAACAGTTAATAGAAACTGCAAGGCAGTAATAAGAAACATATACAAGCATCTCACCCTAAAAGTTTCCCATGAAGAAGGTATATCTTTGTCGACACTAACATTCATTCCGCCTCCATTTTCTGAAGAAACATATTTTTGTGAAGTCACCGATTTAAACCGAACCTCTGTTCCGTCCTACATTTATAATCAGGCTAATCAGCACACATAGTTATCATATTTGAATAACGCAGAATATTTCAAATTATATTCTTAATTAGACACAACTCAAATTGGCAAAAATAAGAGCTCTCACAAGCATATCTCCATTGGGTATTCCATCAAACAGTGAAGGTTTAATCCACTCTTCCACAACCAACCATCCACCCAAGTTGACTGCTCTTACTTTTGAATCTCCAGGTAACCCCTCCACTTAAGTTTATATAATATAGACACAAGATTAACAGTAGGATTTAAAGATAATAAAACTGCAATAAATTTCAAGAAAATTAGAAAATAGAGTGACAGAACAAACCTGAACATGCTACAGAAAAGATGAGGCAACAAGAAAGCAGAAATGTAAATACCCATTTGCAGGACTTAAGTTCCATGTACAGTGCAGGACACAATCAAATCAATAAAGCCAAAATATACAATTTTTTATCTAAAATAGGTGAAATAAAAGACAGAATAAAGCAAGCAACCCTACTTGAATGAAAGAATTTTTTTGTACATGCATGTAGAATTCTTTGCTGATTACACAATTAATTCCAAGATGAAATTAGTAAACAACCCATAAAAAGTAAAAGATGAGTCTGGTGATCTTTTTATTTGATATTCGATTAAATATTGTTTAAGGACAATCTCAATAGTGAAGCATGTAGATAAAGGCAAAAAACACCCTGAAAAGGATTGGAACTGGAATAACAAATAAAGAACCATATTCATATTCTAGTAATCTAGTGTACTGAGTTAAAAAGTGTACCTCTCTCTAAACCCTGTCTGCTTCATTTTTAAGGTAAAACAGCCTAACGGGAGCGAGTCTATTTTTCAGCAAACATTTTTCTTTTGCTCTGTGTAGACATTCTTGATTATGTAGCCATTTTTTTTTAATCACAGTGGTTCCATTGAAGGGTGAAGTTGAAATTTCAGGTTGAGTGTTAGTATTTTTCGTGCATAAATACATTTAAGCTAGTGAGATACAAAACATTTTTAATGTTAATACTCTATAAATATACGTTGATTGGAAAAATTTACAATATATGTTCAGGTACTTTTGTTAAAAAATTGTATATGACAATATACAATTGGAAAAATTGTATAAAGGGTACATCAAATAATATAATAATTCCTATGTTGATTTATATGATGTACATCAAATAACATAATTCTTATGATATATAATATACATATCGAAAAATTAACCTTTTTATTAGTTTATTAAATGAATTTTGTGATGTTATTTCGTTGATCGGCATAGACACAAGACTGCGTGTCTTAACCGTCACTATTGGCTGATTACTAGTAGTAAAAAGCAGGGTACTAACAATAAGTACTAGCATAAAACATGCATTCCTTGGTTAAACAAAGATTAATGATCTTAAACAGAGTCCCAACAATACATTTTTGATGTAACTTATACACGACATCGTTTATCCAAAACATCAATAATCTTGGTCCATATGTGTGACCTGGGAATATATGCTTCAAAAAAACAGGTAATTTTAAAAATTCATCAATCTGTAAAAGCTTGCTGTTGCAGCTTCAAACCAGATCACTTACAAGTGCTTCTTCGGTCTACACGATGAACTTAACATAACTGATGTTATTTGCTTCACACAACAATACTTGGCATGTAAAAAGCCTGTAGCCGAACATCTGATCTGCATAAATTCTGCCATTTTACAATGGTAAGATTGAGTCGTGGCTCTTACTGGACCCAGGTTTCGGCCACTTCCTACTAGTAGATGAGAATGTCCTCTTCATGGAAACATGTCCTATTTCTGATAAATGCCTAAATGAAGAACTCTTCATCACTCCATATATTCTTGACAATGATTTATTTTTACCATGTTTCACAACCTTCACTGGATCGATATTAGCGACTGCAATACTTATCATCGAAGCAGAAAATGAATCCAATGACACTGACCTCCTCACTTCTTGAGATCCTCCTTCCCCCTTTTCATTTTCAAGTCCCACAACAGAGGTCCTTACACTTGGAAATACCAAAGTCTTACCTGAATTTTCACCAGGTTCTTCATTACTTGTATTGGTGGATTCCCCTGCACCATTATTTCCAGCTCCATCACAATCCTCACCATTACTATCTGAATTCTCCACTAAATTTTCTTCTCCTGCACTCGATCCATCCGAGTTCGCTGTCTCCACCGTACTCAAACCAACATTACTAGCCTCCACAACAATCGGAGCACGACACAACGGACAATTCTTATGTGACCTTAACCAAGTATCAATACAAGCAATATGAAAAGCATGACTACACTTAGGCAAAAGCCTCAAACTCTCATCATCTTGAAACTCACTCAAACAAATAGTACAATCAGCCTCTTCAACCAACCCTTCACCTTTCTTATACTTAATAATCGCAATAGAATCAATGACCATTTGTGTCAAACCAATAGTATTAATCAACCATATCGGATGAATCAATTCCGGGCCATGATCCTCATTCATAATATTCTCATCTTGATCAATATTTCTCGAAAAAGTCCTCCTAAGACTATTCAAACGAAACCTATATCTCTTGAGAATTATGAAATAACATATCAAGAAAAAGAAAGCAACAAGAAAACATATCACTACAAGCAAGATTGGTGAAAAGGGTAGATTTGAACTTGAACCATCTTCGTCATTTGTTGAGCAATCATCAATATCATGATCACCACATTTCGGGAGTGGTGGTACTGGTATAACATATGGAGGTTGATCATCCAAAATTCTTCTGTAAAAACTTGCCATGTAAAAACAGAGGATTATGAAAGACAGGAGCTATTATTACCTTGCACATCAAGATACGTACAAGCAAAGTGCAAGTATTTTAGTTGAATGACTCCAAGCACATAGAGTTTATGATACCAAGATCAAATCAACAAAAGATAGTAGTAAAATACTGGGGATGATTTGTTTATGTATAATGTATTACTATTATTCTAATTTTTGTGTGGAAAATGTGGGATTTGAGTGGAAATTTCGGTTTTTTGGCAAGGTGACAAAAGTCAATGTAAAAAGTCTAGCATTTACGCGTTAAGTAAAGGTGCCGGTTTGAAATGACCTACTATTTGTGGTGACGGTGAGTCGGTGACGTAGGGGAGAGCACGGTTCGGTTCGGTTCGGTTTTGCCCCGAAACTGAACCCGAAACCGCATGTCTTCGGTTTTAAAATTGAAAACCGCAACCGAACCGTCGGTTTCGGTTTTAAAAAGCTCGGTTCGGTTTTTAACGGTTCGGTTTCGGTTATAAAACCGAACGAAAAAATCATAAATATATTACAAGATTTTAAATTGATAAATTACAACGCTCTCGATTTTTAAACAAAGTAACTGAGTTTTTGAATGAATACACTTTGTGTATATGTTAGTGGTAATGTTATATGACAGTATCATGTGACATTAGTAAGCTAATAATTTATACAGGGCTCACAATAAATTTTAACAAAATTTATACATGCATGTGTGATAATGTGCAATGAATAAATCATACCTAATTAAGTCTTAACTTGCACAAATTTAATGCCTTGCAAAAACCAGTATATGAGTAAATGACAAAATGTACTCTGAGTTGCTAATACAAAAGCAAATTAGAACTTTCTCATGTAATATGTAAATTGGTTGCAATATAATCTTAGTTTTAATACAATTTACATGATAGTAGAAACCTATATATATAGTTTACGAAAATGAGAAGTTACCAGCCGGAGCAGTCACCAGAAAGTTTTATAAATTTATATAAATTATATATTTATTTTAATAATCGGTTCGGTTTGGTTTTAGTCGGTTCGGTTTTAACCTAAAACCGGAACCGAAACCGAAAATTTCGGTTTTCAAAAATCAAAAACCGCAACCGCCGGTTCGGCTTCGATTTCGGTTTTTTCGATTCGGTTTTGGTCGGTTTCGGTTCGGTTTCAGTTTCATTTCGGTTTTTTTGCTCACCCCTAGGTGACGCATCATCGGGTGTGTTTTTGCATATAGAACAACAGTTTTTTATTTTTTTAAAAACAGTTAGGAAAAGTATTTGATAAAATTTAATTTAAAATCTGCTTTTATGAAAGTGTGGTTGGTCAAAATTTTTTAGAGAAAGTATGTTCCCATGCTTTCTTTTTTAAACGACCCATTTCAACATCAAATTTCATTTGAAAATGTTAATTTTATTATATTTTTACATTAAATTATCACATATCAAAAATAATACTACTAAACAATCTTCAATTTTTTAAAATAACATTTTTTTTCATCGGCATTTTCTTTAACAACACAACATAATTCTTCACCATGTTAAAAATATAAATCCTTTATTATCAAACCTGAGTCTACCACACCATCCAGTTAATTAATCACGTACCCAGTTAACCAATCAGAAAATTATGAATTATTTTAGAACCAATCATAGGCCAATTCTAAATCATGGACCAATCAAATTAAAACAAATTTGTTTCCTTATATAATTTAACTTGCTATCTTTTAACCAAGGTTAAACTCATCAATCATTCTAAATATATATAAAATTTAAATCATGGACCAATCAAATTAAAACAAATATGTTTCCTTATATAATTTAACTTGCTATCTTTTAACCAAGGTTAAACCCATCAACCATTCTAAATATATTTAAAATTGAATTATAATCCTAAATAGAATTACAAATAGAATCATAATATTATTAAAATTATTAAAATAGAAATCAAACCTGAGTCTACCACACCAATAATATTATATTAAAAATTTTCCTTATTTACCATTCTCATTCTATTATACTAACTATGGTTAGTTAACAATTCTAATTTAAATAGAGTAACCTACTTGATTCAACATATCCATATATTTTATTTTTATATGTCAAAAAATAATTATAATAAATTAATATTTTAAATCAAAACCAATCAGGATTATACAAATATAAAATATGCAAAACTTTGAATTATTTTAGTACCAATCAAAGGTCATTCCTAAATTTTAGACCAATCATATTATATCAAAAGTTTTCTTTATTTACCATTCTCATTCTATTATACTAACTATGGTTAGTTAACAATTCAAATTTAAATAGAGTAACTTACTGGATTTAACATATCCGTATATTTTATTTTTTTAATATCAAAAAATAATTATAATAAATTAATATTTTAAATCAGAACCAATCAGGATTATATAAATATATAATATGAAGCAATTTTCGCAATATTAATTTTTCACACTTTGATTTATAGTTAATCATAATAGCATTATTATATATTACGGTTTAATTTTCATAAATATATATAAGAGCCAGTCAAAATTAACCACTAAAATTAAATTAATCATAGCATTCTCATCCTAATTTACTTATCGTGGTTACTTAACCTTCAAAATTTAAGTTATATAAACTTTTAAATTAATCAATTATTAAAAAAATGCTAAATTCAACCAATTAAATATTAAAAATGAAATTTAAACCGGTTATCATTAAAAATTTACTTATCGTTATTTTTCAAGAATTAATGGGACAAATAAATTGACTTGACGATATTTTTGAATTTTTCAAGATACTAAATAGACTCTCAAATAGTATTAGACATTATTTGGTGTATAAATTATCAATTCAAAAAATAAAATTCATTACAGAATCAATAAAAATATTGTTAGTGAATATTTATATAGCAAATTGGTTAACTCGGCGCAAAAATCCTAAAAAATCATTTTTTTTATTTCATAGCAAATTGGTCAACTCAGCGCAAAAATTCTAATAAATCACTATATTTGCTATGGTTAATTATTTATCAACAAAAGGGCATATATTATCATCCACACAAATAATCATTCAAATTTTCTTTTAAATCACTAATTTTTTTAGGTAAATCATTTATCAATAAAATGTCTTACATCTACAAAAATAATCAAGATTGGACAACACATATTAAAATAAAATAAATCATATCAAGGTAACAAGGTTTCCTTAATCCAAACTACAATCGTTGACCAGATCTTAAATTGTGGTACATCACTCGCTTATATCCCTCAATTATATATACTCTTTGGCGAAAGAATCCAACAATTTATTCTAATCGTGAGGGAAATACATATGTGATTGCTGAGAATGTATTCGAACAACTCACAAAAACTGCGATTCTATACTATCCATTTCAATGAATCAATATAACAAAATCCTGTAAATCTAAGATTCCGGATGCCAAAATAAAGTAACCTACTCTCAAAAGCTAAAGAACAAAACCAATATATGGATAGACAAAATCCACTAACGGGATACTAGACTCTCAATAAAGAGATATATTTATTGAAAAATGAAGTAAAATCAACGAAAAGAAACAGGAGTTATCATTCACAAGGAGAAGGTGCAAAATCCAATATATCAGTTGATAAAACCCACCAACGTGGTAATAGACTCTCAATAAAGAGAGATATTTATTGAAAAACAAAGCAAAATCATGGAAAACAATAAAAATGGGCTATCGTCAACCAAGATGCAGATATCAACCCGTAAACTTTGGGTTTACTATTTTTTAGGAGAGGAGAAGATAGAATGACGGCTACAACAATCGTTTAAAAATCAATATTATTGATAACTAGATAGGTCGATACATATAAAATTATATATTATTTCTGATAAAAGGTGCTCATTTTAATTTTGTATTCTTCAATTCAAATAATAATATTTAATTCTCATATCCTAATCTAAGAACAGACATATCGAATTTTGCTTGGTTGGTTAATAATATTTATTGTTAATATCAACAAAATCTTAAAAATAGGTAAAAAAATTTTGATAACTTGGTAGATAGATTCTAATCAAACAAAGGTATTTATTAACAATAAACAAAATTAAAGAAAAGGGCTTCATTTTTATGTACTCTACTTTTAGTTTTATTTTGTAGTAATTCAATGTTGTTTTCAATTATATAGTAACATACTTAGATGACTTGGACAGAGAGTAACATTACATGTAATTGTCATATTTTTTTTCATTTTGTATATTATTTTCGTTTCGTGTACAAAAATAAAAAATGCGTAGTTTAGTAGCTTTTTGTGTTCAAATTATGGGTATACAAAATAATTTCATGTAAATTTAATGAAAAACCCAAAAATCAAAATACACATGGTATGAATATTTAAAATTTAAATCATGGACCAATCAAATTAAAACAAATCTGTTTCCTTATATAATTTAACTTGCTATCTTTTAACCAAGGTTAAACCCATCAATCATTCTAAATATATTTAAAATTGAATTATAATCCTAAATAGAATTAAAAATAGAATCATAATATTATTAAAATTATTAAAATAGAAATCAAACCTGAGTCTACCACACCAATAATATTATATTAAAAGTTTTCCTTATTTACCATTCTCATTCTATTATACTAACCATGGTTAGTTAACAATTCTAATTTAAATAGAGTAACTTACTTGATTCAACATATCCATATATTTTATTTTTTTATGTCAAAAAATAATTATAATAAATTAATATTTTAAATCAAAATCAATCAGGATTATACAAATATAAAATATGCAAAACTTTGAATTATTTTAGTACCAATCAAAGGTCATTCCTAAATTTTAGACCAATCATATTATATTAAAAGTTTTCTTTATTTACCATTCTCATTCTATTATACTAACTATGATTAGTTAACAATTCAAATTTAAATAGAGTAACTTACTTGATTTAACATATCCGTATATTTTATTTTTTTAATATCAAAAAATAATTATAATAAATTAATATTTTAAATTAAAACCAATCAGGATTATATAAATATATAATATGAAGCAATTTTCGCAATATTAATTTTTCACACTTTGAAGTTAATCATAATAGCATTATTATATATTACGGATTAATTTTCATAAATATATATAAGAGCCAGTCAAAATTAACCAGTAAAATTAAATTAATCGTAGCATTCTCATTCTAATTTACTTATCGTGGTTACTTAACCTTCAAAATTTAAGTTATATAAACTTTTAAATTAATCAATTATTAAAAAAGGCTAAATTCAACCAATTAAAATATTAAAAATGAAATTTAAACCAGTTATCGTTAAAATTTTACTTTTCGTTATATTTCAAGAATTAATGGGACAAATAAATTGACTTGACGATAATTTTGAATTTTTCAAGATACTAAATAGACTCTCAAATAGTATTAGACATTATTTGGTGTATAAATTATCAATTCAAAAAATAAAATTCATTACAGAATCAATAAAAATATTGTTAGTGAATATTTATATAGCAAATTGGTTAACTCGGCGCAAAAATCCTAAAAAATCATTTTTTTTTATTTCATAGCAAATTGGTCAACTCAGCGCAAAAATTCTAATAAATCACTATATTTGCTATGGTTAATTATTTATCAACAAAAGGGCATATATTATCATCCACACAAATAATCATTCAAATTTTCTTTTAAATCACTAATTTTTTTTAGGTAAATCATTTATCAATAAAATGTCATACATCTACAAAAATAATCAAGATTGGACAACACATAATAAAATAAAATAGATCATATCAAGGTAGCAAGGTTTCCTTAATCCAAACTACAATCGTTGATCAGATCTTAAATTGTGGTACATCACTCGCTTATATCCCTCAATTATATATACTCTTTGGCGAAATAATCCAACAATTTATTCTAATCATGAGGGAAATACATATGTGATTGCTGAGAATGTATTCGAACAACTCACCAAAACTGCGATTCTATACTATCCAAATCAATGAATCAATATAACAAAATCCTGTAAATCTAAGATTCCGCATGCCAAAATAAAGTAACCTACTCTCAAAAAATAAAAAACAAAACCCAATATATGGATTGACAAAATCCACTAACGGGATACTAGACTCTCAATAAAGAGATATATTTATTGAAAAACGAAGTAAAATCAAGGAAAAGAAACATGAGTTATCATTCAGAAGGAGAAGGTGCAAAATCCAATATATCAGTTGATAAAACCCACCAACGTGGTAATAGACTCTCAATAAAGAGAGATATTTATTGAAAAACAAAGCAAATCATGGAAAACAATAAAAATGGGCTTATCATCAACCAAGATGCAGATATCAACCCATAAACTTTCGGTTTACTATTTTTTAGGAGAGGAGAAGATAGAATGACGGCTACAACAATCGTTTAAAAATCAATATTATTGATAACTAGATAGGTCGATACATATAAAATTATATATTATTTCTGATAAAAGGTGCTCATTTTAATTTTGTATTCTTCAATTCAATTAATAATATTTAATTCTCATATCCTAATCTAAGAACAGACATATCGAATTTTGCTTGGTTGGTTAATAATATTTATTTTTAATATCAAGAAAATCTTAAAAATAGGTAAAAAAAATTTGATAACTTGGTAGATAGATTCTAATCAAACAGAGGTATTTATTAACAATAAACAAAATTAAAGAAAATGGCTTCATTTTTATGCACTCTACTTTTAGTTTTATTTTGTAGTAATTCAATGTTGTTTTCAATTATATAGTAACATACTTAGATGACTTGGGCAGAGAGTAACATTACATGTAATTGTCATATTTTTTTCATTTTGCGTATTATTTTCGTTTAGTGTACAAAAATAAAAAATGCGTAGTTTAGTAGCATTTTGTGTTCAAATTATGGGTATACAAAATAATTTCATGTCATTTTCATGCAAAACCCAAAATACACATGGTATGAATGTATATAACACGAACGATTTTCCAGATCTACGTAAACTCTTTCTTTTAATATATGTTGGTCAAATATACTTAAATAAAAATTAATTTCATGTTTTTGAACTCGACAATTAAATTACAAGGACAAATATATAATAATGTGATTATGTGTTTATATATTACACATTTGATTTTAGTTTCATGTACAGTTTTCTATTTTAACATGTTAATCAAATAGAAAAAAGATAGGTGATACTCATTTTCAAATATTTTATTTTACACGTTTGGATGACAACGGGTTGGGTTTGATCCGAATTTGTAAAATTCAAACCCACATCCAAATATTTTTGGGTTTTAAAAAATAAATCCAAATCCAAAATTCAATATCTAAAACCAAATTCGTCGGATTTCGGATTAGATTTGACTTTTTTGGGTATAAAAAATTATTAATAATGTAGTCAAAATTAAAATAATTGTTACATGCAAACAATATTAAGTATATTTATACAAAAATTAAAAAGTAAAATGATTAACTTAAGTAGTCAAAATTTAACATATTATACGAATTAATATACTAAGTAAAATTTAAAATGTTAAAAAAATAATTCTTTTTATACATAGAAATGAAAAATTAATGTAAACAAAATTACATCTTGAATATATCAATAAAATTAGATATTGAGAAATATAAGTTCTAATTACTAAATTAGTATTGACTATTTCTAATGAAATATTTGAAAAAAATAAATAAAATAATATGTCTTACATCTAAAATATTACATGAAATAATTTCAAATTAATGTATTATATTACATATGTATAGGGTTTCGATGGTGTATTGGGTTTCGGATTTTGGATAGGCTATCGGTTCAGTACAACTTAAATCCAAATGCAAATCGAAACTATTTCGATTTTATAATTTATATCCAAACATGAATCCAAAAATTCGGGTTTTGGTTCGAATCGGGTACCATCATATCGAATTAATTTTCCTTCCTTATTAATGCGTAAAAGAAAACTAATATTTAATATACCATATTCTGATAGAAAAGAATAAAAAATTCAACATACAAATTCCCAAACTAAATATGCACATTTAAAGTTGTCATTAAAAACAAACTGACCATAAACTCTAACAAATATATTTTACTCAAATAACGGGATGTATTGGATTTGTTTGGTTAATTGATAATGTTTATTTTGCTATAGTACTAAATCAAATAACTAATAAAAGAACAAAAAAATTGTAAAAATGATATGGAACAAACACATAGGAAACTTAAAATATGGATAAAAAACTTATGAACTTGGTTGAAATATTCTAAAAAATGAGAGAAATCAAATGTAAAATAAAATTAAGAAAAAACAATAAAGAGAGGTTTGGAATGTTTGAGCTGGGATGTGAATGGTATGATAATTGTTTGATAATATTGATATTAATGCAATTGGTATAAATTGATGATAATTTATACTTAATTTTTTATGAAATTATCTTTTTTTATAAATAATGAATAATATTATGTTTATATTAATTAATTAATAAATTTTATCATTCGGTACGTAGCACGGGTAGAACACTAACCAAACAGACCTCTAGAATTACTCTAGAAAATTGCTCATTTCCTATTTTATTTTCATTTATATAATGAAAAATATGTATTTGATTTATTTTTTCTATTAGTACTAATTATGTTTTTACTGTTTTCAACGCCAGATTCTCAAACATGATTATATTGAACCGAACTTTCCGTAAAAATAGCATAAAATGTCGTTAAATTACTTGGGGAAAAAACAAAAAGGAATAAGAAAATTGATATGTATCTCAAGTAAATTTTATCATATATCAAATGAATGTGTTTTGATATTAATCTTTTTTTATATAAACAAATTTTCAAATTTTTTTAACACGCATCCATACAATTATACATAATTTGAGAAAAGTTACTTAAAGATGCATATTGGGTTCGTTACACTCAAAACAAAACATAACAAAATAATTTATTTTTTAATACACTATATATTTTTGTAACTATTTTAAAATTTTAAAATTGTATTTTCGGTGCGTAGCACGGGTAAAATGCTAGTTAAAGATAATATCCTTGTTTTGTTAAGTTGAAACATGAAGTTCCTGACATAAAATTTAAAATCTAAAGTTATTGTTTCGGTTTCAACCACAAGTATACTTAGAGCATCTCCAATAGAGGTTGTCAACATAGTTGCCAACTTCTACCACATCATCACATATATTATTTTTTTTTATTTCTTCTCTCCTCCATCTCATTATTGGCAACTTAGTTGTCTATCCAATAGGGGTTGCCAAGAGGTTGCCAAGTTCTATGTGGCATGGCACTCTTGGTTTCCTACCTATTGAAGTATCAATGTTGCTAAGAAGTTGCCAACCAAAGTTGCCAAAAGTTGGCAACTTCTCCATTTAGTTAAAACACATACAACTCTCCAAAAATATATTTAACTTTACTTTTTTTATATATCCCATATTTTTAATGTAATTATAAGATAATATAAATTTTATGTGTGGGACCACATTGACAACTTTTAAAGTTGCCGACTATTGGAGTAGATTTTGCCAACAATGAGATGGAGGAGAGAAGAAATAAAAAAATAATATATGTGATGATGTTGTAGAAGTTGACAACTATGTTGACAACCTCTATTGGAGATGCTCTTAGTTGGCAACTTGATGACAACATTGATCCTCCAATAGGTTGGTAACCAAGGGTACCATGCCACATAAGACTTGACAACCCCTATTGGAGATGTTCTTATATACCAGTGGGCTATGGTATGATTTTCAATCATCTTCTTGATTTGTAGGCACGTGTAGTCTACTGTTTTTGTGGGCTTGGAGCATGGTAGTGGCTCTTCAATTTCATTTATATGATCTAAATATGAACGAGTTAACTTAAAATGGGTTACTTATAACTTATAAACTTATTTTTTTAAGCAAAAAGTGATAATTTTTACTTTAAATTAAATGTATCTATTTAACTAATTTTACTTAAAGTAAATTTATTTAAAAAAATTGATTAAGAAAAGAGAAATTTATATTTTTTAAACATAATATAAAAGCATAAAATACAAATATATGCAAAAAAATAAAATACGAGTTATGTTAGGTCCAAAATAGTTTGTAGAAGGGGGGTTGAATACAAACTATACCGTTTTATCGAATTTGCTCTTTTCTTAAAATATTAAATCAAGAACAAACTGATGCGGAATAAAACGAATACCAATATTTCAAGTTGAATATAAAATTATATTAAACTTGATGGGGTGTGTCTAAATACACGGGTACAAATTACAAGGTTTGATGACCAAACTAATTATTACAAATTCTATAAAAAATTCGACATGAACTTTTCTATATTTGTAATAAAAAGATCGAATGCTAAAAGCAATTCGAGAGATAAGTTCTAGGGAACTTAATCCGCTAGATAGTTCCAAAAATACAAGTAATCAAACTCTAGCCATTAAGATATTACAATGAATCCTAGAGATGAATTTTACAAGTAATTAAAACTAAGTTGAAGCTCAAGGGGAAAGAAGAAAATAATTCTTTGTCTCTCTCTTTTCTTCCCCCTGTTCGCTCTTGGTCCGTGTTTTTCTTCTGTGAAGATGTGTGTATGTCCGTGTGTCTCTCTTCGGTCTGTAGCTTCTGTCCATATATATCAATCACTTAAATATCTTCTGATGCTTTTTAACTCATATACAGACTATCCATTTGCACTGCAGGACAATCGGTAGGATTATGAGAATAATCCTCTTGACTTGTATGACTGTCGGTAGTACTATATAAGTATATCGACTATCATTTTCACTTCAACTGCATGTCTATCGGTAGAACTAAGATATACAGACTATCAGCTAATCTGTATGACAATCGGTATGACTATCAGTCAGATAGTCATACAACAGTTCTAACCTTTCTAGACTCAGCTTTATAGACTATTCTGTATACAGACTATCTGTATACAGACTATCTATATACAGACTATCATTTTTTTCAGACTATTAATTAAATAGACTTTTCAGACTATTAATTAAATGGACTTTTAGCAATTTAGATAATCTTTTAACACTTATAATAATTCTGATTTAATTAATTAATTGAGTAATTTAAAGAATAAATCAATTCTGATTGAATTAATTTATAAAATAAATTAGCCAACCAATTTAATTTAATTAAAGGAGAATTAATATAAAGTCTTTTGATATATATTAATTCCAACTTAATTAATCTTTTAATTAATTTACAGAATAAATTAATTCTGATAGAATTAATTTATCAAATAAATCAACCAAATGACTTAATCAATTAAGAGAAATTAATATACCTCCTTGATAGCATAAACCTTTGTGGTCTTATATGTCTTGAAAAATTTGTTCCTCTACAAAGATCATTCCTGAGCCAGCCTAGATAGCAAAATCATTGTGGTTAATTAGTTTAGCACTTCTGTTGCTTGCACAATGATTTTCCCTTTATACCAGTCTTGATAGCATGAACCACTGAAGTTAATGACAAACAACCACTGTTTAATATTGACACTCGATGTACGGTCTGGTTCATGAGTGACTAACCACAATGACTGTTCTTCATATATTGACTTTAAAGCTGTGGTTCCTGTCATCCTTTTCTTCACTCTTTTTCAAACCTTTTTAATCTGTATTCTGCCACTGTAGGAACCTCTTGTCACTATAAATAGAACCCACTGTCTTGATTACTCCACTGACGCTTGATCTATTGAATGAACTTCTTCAAGTATAGTATAACTCAAAACGGTAGATTGACTTTGTCTTCTTTCTTTTGACAGTTGAACATTTGAGATCCCTGTGACAGTACATATACTATTTACTATTACATTCTTGTTTGAGTTGAGTTGAATCCTCGATGTTTACAAATAGGGTTAACATATGACTTACAATCTCCCCCTATTTGTTTGTTAAACATTAACATACAAATTCTTAGAGGATAACTCAACTAAAAAAAGAAGAAGATAAAGCTTTAAAGAACTATAGTAAATAATACATTAAAAAATTTCTGGTTTAGATATAACATTTCCAGAATCACAGTAGATGAAATGATAGATGACTGTTCCTCTAGCACTAAACAGATCTTCATTAAGTAACTCATCTTCATTTCTTGATATAGCTGCCTGATAACCCTTTACATCTAACATTGAACATTATCAGCAGATACTTGGAAATTCTTCAGTGGTAAAAATATGACTTGTCAACCACATACTGAAGAATTCTTCTTTGTCGTTTCATACTTCTCTCCTTCCTTATGTCTCCCTACCTAAGGTGATATGTCTCCTCCTTATAACGGTGAATACTTCCCCATTCTAAGGTATATCCTTTTTCATATCTCTCCCCCTTAGATAGAAAATCTCCCCCTCACTAAGGTAAGCTTATAATCTCCCCCTTAGTTGAGTGTCTCTTACTAAGGTAATCTTTGAGTATATCTATATCTTCTTCAATATATCTCTCCCCCTTAGTTGAGTAATCCTCCAAACATTCAATTATAGTAAACATCCAAATGCAAATTAGATGATACCATATTTTTAATTATAACTCACATCTAACCTTTAGTACAACAGATTCTTCATACATATAACATTGTCTGCTGCAATAAGAAAAAAAGCTTTGCTTGTGTTGAAGGATTTTTCATGAAGACTTCCAGAATAGAAGTATGTAGACTGATCAACTTTGCCCTTTAGATATTACAGAATGGCCTCACTATTGATCATCCTGACAACCAAATCTCCCGACAATTTCCTTATATCTCTCAACTTTTGTAAGTGAACTTTGTTTGGGGAATAGGGAATGGGATTTGGTGTTTATCTTTCTTCCTCACTGTGAGTGTGTGATTCTGTTTCGTGTACCTCACAAGTGTTTAACTCATCTCTCCACTCATATCACTTAAAATGAGTGATCTCATCTCTCAAGTGTTTACACTCATGCTCACTAGTGTATCACTCTTATCTCTCATAGCTCCAACATCCATGTGTACCTGCAAGGAAAATTCACCATAGCCCCTTCTAGAGAGGTCACTGGTGGTGCAATGGGGTTTCGCAAATCCCCGATCCTCATTGGACTCGTCAGACGAATCTGAGTCATAATCTACAAGTTGATAAAATTTTCCCTTTTTGTGGGTTTCAGAATTGAATTCTGAAAAGTAAACAATGAAATCAAAACTTAGAATTAAGATCATGTTTCCTTCTAATGTCCGTGACAACATCTCCTTGTTTAACTCATCAGGTAAATCTGAATCATAGTCAACAAGTTGCCGATTCGCACTTATGTCGGACCCGATACCCGTAGAATCCAGAGATGTTCCCTCCGGGGAGTTGAAAAGTGATCCTGAAAGATTTTGCATTTGGGATCACAGTCTTCTCTCGAGGTCTGTGAATAATTGATTAAAATTTGAGGTTAGGTTCATATATCCGAGTAACAAAGACTACACAAAACTCTCATTTAGTACAAGTTTGTTACATTTCAAAGACGTATCTCGTTGTAGTGAGAAATCATTTAATTTGTTGCTTGATATTATTGGTGATGTGTTACCAAAAGATCATAAGCTACCGAGTACTTACTATGCGATGAAGAAAATGGTAAAAAAATTGAAATTGGGATATGATAAGATCGATGTGTGTGAAAACAATTGTAGGTGGTAGGAAATAGTTCTTGGCCATGGTAGGAATTGATTGGTGGGAAATGACAATTTACACGCCTTCTGTTATAAAACCTACCAATATTGACATCCCTTTCTATGGTCGGAAATAGTTCTTGACTAAAGTCAAAATGACCTATTTCCGACCAGTATTGGTCGGTTTTGATCAAAATGTTTCCGCCAAAAAATTCGTGAAAAATTTGAATTTCCCGCTCACATCAAAATCGACCTATATTGGTAGGTTTTGATCAGAAAATAAAACAAAAAATAAATAAATAATATCGAAATATATGAATAAAGTATAATTTTTTTGTGAAATATTTTTATTTTTGTGTGAGGAAGCATAGAAAAAAAATGGATGAAAAATAATTTATAAAAAATCAAAATCGTTTAGAATTTGATTGAAGTTTGAGTTAGGATTTTTACTTGTGATTTAAGGATAGTTTAACGTTAGACAGTTTGAATTTATAAAAAATATTTCCCGGCGATCCAACCATACGGATGTCAAGATCCATTGTTTTTAATGTTATTGCCAAAATTTCAAAAAAAATTATTTGATTTGGTAATTTAACGGTCAACTAGTTGTTTGACTATAACCCCTAAACACGGTTTCGTCCGAGTTCGTGTTTCAAATTTATAAAAAATAATTCCCAAAGATACAAGAGTACAGATGTCAAGATCCATTGTTTTTAATGTTATTGCCAAAATTTCAAAAAAAATTATTATTTGACTTGGTAATTTAACGATCAACTAGTAGTTTGACTATAACCCCTAAACACGGTTTCGTTAGTGTTAGACATTTTGAATTTTTAAAAAATAATTCCCGACGATCCAACTATACGGATGTCAAGATCCATTGTTTTTAATGTTATTGCCAAAATTTAAAAAAAAATTATTTGATTTGGTAATTTAACGGTCAACTAGTTGTTTGATTATAACCCCTAAACACGGTTTCGTGTTTCGAATTTATAAAAAATAATTCCTAACGATACAAGAGTACGGATGTCAAGATCCATTGTTTTTAATGTTATTGCCAAAATTTCAAAAAAAAATTATTTGATTTGGTAATTTAACGTCAACTAGTAGTTTGACTATAACCCCTAAACACGGTTTCGTTAGGGTTAGACATTTTAAATTTATAAAAAATAATTCCCGACGATCCAACCATACGGATGTCAAGATCCATTGTTTTTAATGTTATTGCCAAAATTTCAAAAAAAACAAATATTTGATTTGGTAATTTAACGGTCAACTAGTTGTTTGATCATAACCCCTAAATACGGTTTCGTTCGGGTTCGTGTTTCGAATTTATAAAAAATAATTCCCAACGATACAAGAGTACGGATGTCAAGATCCATTGTTTTTAATGTTACTGCCAAAATTTTAAAAAAAAATTGATTTGATTTGGTAATTTAACGGTCAACTAGGGGTTTGACTATAACCCCTAAACACGGTTTAGTTAGGGTTAGACATTTTGAATTTATAAAAAATAATTCCCGAGTATCCAACCGTACAGATGTCAAGATCCATTGTTTTCAATGTTATTGCCAAAATTTAAAAAAAAAAAAGAAATATATTTGATTATATATTTCAAAAAAAGAAATATATTTGTAGTTTTGACTATAACCCCTAAACAATGCCAAATTTAAAATATTAAATAAAAATAGAAAAGATGCCAAATCTTGAACTAAAATTCATACACACCCTTGTAGTAGTCATAAAATAAAAATAAATTTCTAATTAGTTCATAAAATAAATTAAAAAATTAAATAAAAATTAAGTAGCTAAAACCGACCAATATTAGTAGGAAAAGGGCCGAAGAGAGAAAGTATTGTATAGAATATATCATTTACATCTCCAAACTTAGCAGTTGCCCAAGTGGTTTGGTACTTTGTCAATTTTGGTGAGGTCTTGGGATCGATTCCGTACATCTCCAATTTTTTGACAATTTCCGCCAAAAATTTCACGAAAAACTTGAATATGCCGCGCAAATCAAAACTGACCAAATTTGGTAGGTTTTGATCATTAAATAAAATAATAAAGTTATGGTATATCAGATCATTTTCCCCACCGACCACACTTTACTTTCATTTTCCTTTCTTTACTCAGCTGCTGCCCTTTTCGTTCTTCTCTACCCTACCAAGATCTTCTCTACCCTACCATCACTTTACTTCGATCACTCCTTTCTTTTAGTAAGTATTTCATCGATTATCCTTTACTTTTCAATTACTCCTTCGTACTTGTAACTATGTGCTTTAAAACCCCTTTTTTGCTTCGTTTTAGTATGAATATGTGTTTATATCATCATATGTGAGCATATTTTGTGTATGGGTAGCATCAATTTAATGTATATGCATCGATTTATGTAATATGTTGTGTATATGCTTCGATTTAATGTAATGTTGTGCTAAAAATAAACACATTTGAATCGCAAGCGCACAATTCGTTTCGTTGTAAAATTTGTGAGATTCGTTCCACAGGGACTATTTATTTTCGCAAACCTTAAGATTTAATTTAATCGAATTAGAACAAATTGGGTTTTTGGAAAATTTTGGGGTTTTTTTTTTTACTAATTAATTCCTAAATTCTAAACTCTAATTTAATCTAACTAATCTAAAAATTCTAAATTATTTTAAAACTAAATTAATATAAAAATTATTCTAAACAATTCAAATTGAACTAGATTCTAAATTGGAATTAAAACTAAATTTTAATCTAAAATTTTTATTATTTTTCTTTTTATTTTTAAAAATTCATTTATAGGAAATTTTTAGAAAAAAAAAATAATAGGACATGAAATGTTTGAAAATGAACTAGCTCCAAAAACCAACAAATAAAAACCATAACTCAGCCAACAAAGCAAATTAACTACGAAGATAAAAGGGCAAATCGACTCAGTACTTAGCAGAAACCCAGAAAAACGCAACATATCACAGCAGTAGACTCGATCAACAGCAAAATCAACAATTAGTAACTCGATATAGCAAAACCAACTCGAAAAGAACTCAGACACTCAGACTCTACGACTCGTCTAACACAAAACTCAGACTCAAGGACTCGCGAACTGAACTCGGTACTCAACGATTCTTGTTAAAACAGAAGGATCAATCAAATATCTCACAAAACAATTCCAAACAAAACTTCACAATCAAACTCAATCAACACAATTCGGTGCAACGACTCAACTAAACAATTTACAAAAACGGACAAACCCACGAAGCAAATTACCCACTCGACACGATCAACACAGAATTCAACAAATGAAACTCGACAACGAAACAAGCAACAAACTCCAATGCAGTAAACAAACAGTTAGGACCAAGACATTACAAAATTCAACAATCACTAGAGGTCCGAGATGACTCGACAGCAACGTATTTCAACAAATACGACAACCCAGCATCGACTCGATAAATGGCAAACAATAAATTCCAACATAGAATCAACAGTAACTTCGTGAAATTGACACAATTTAAACATTCATCTTCACACAATATAGACTCGATTAAGACAAATGATCGCAGTAAAACTTGAAATCAAATTAGTGAAAACAAAAGAAGTGTTGTGACTTAGTGGGAGAGAGAACAGGGGAGTTGGGGGTAGTGCTTGCAGCGATAACAAAAGAGAAGAAGAGGGAGAAAGTAAGTTGGTGGTTTTGTGGAGAGAGAGAGAGAGAGAGAGAGAGAGAGAGAGAGAGAGATGAGGGAAGGAAGTTGGGAAGAACAAGGAAAGAGCAGGGATGGGTTTCGTGAAACAACAAAAAAAAGAAGGCTGGGTTAGTCGGGATAGAGAGATAGAAACAGGGAGTATTAAAATCTATAGTTCGAATAATAAAAGATGGGAAAAAAGATACTAGTACATAATTTTTTTTGTTGATTTTTATGAAACTAATTTTTTTGGTTTTTTTTTATATTTGAAAATTAATATGCAAATAAAATAAAGTTAACTACCAAATTTAAAATTCTAAAAACAATGATTTTTGAAATTAAATGGCCCACAATAAAATTGAAATTTAAAGGGGCAAACTACGAATTAAAACAAATATTAAAACTACGAACAAGAAATTAAATTTCGTTACTTCCAACCCCAAGTGGTTAGAAACGGGATTTACGGAAATAACGAAACAAGGCAACAATAACGAAAGAGCAAGACAAGAAGTAAAGAAGATAAAATTGCATTAATTATAATAGGAGTGTTTACAAGATTTGAAACTAAGAAAAGAAATACAAGAAATTAAAACTACCCTAAAATCTAAGTTACTAAATACAAGGGGGGTGAGGGGGTATTTATAGGATAGAAATTAGGGTTAAGGGGGGTGTTGGGTAAATCCCCACCATACATTTGGGTTGTGTGGTGGTGAAATCCTAGCCATCTATTTGATTCCTTCCCCCTTAAGCTTTGAAGAGTTGATCTTGGCCATACACTTTTCTAATGTGTTGGGATGATCTCCACCTTCCACTTGTCTTGAAATATTCCTTTTGCTCCAAGCTCCTAATTCTTTTCCTTCTTTCATTTTTGGTCCTTTTTCTTCCTCCTTTTCCCTTCCTTGCTCTTTATTTATTTATTTTGTCATTTCTTTATTTATTTACGATTTTCCTGAAATGCAACAAAATAAAATATTAAAACATGAGTTCAAGCAATAAATAGGTAGATAAAATATGCAAAAATATGCACTTATCAAATGCCCCCATACCTATCTTTTGCTCGTCCTCGAGGAAAATAAAAACAAAATGAAAATCTAGATGCAAAGTCCTATACTCCTTTTCGTAGGTGTGACGGTTGCATTTGGCATATGCAACAAGCCCTTTAAACCCCTAGGCAGCCCTAGTGGACGAGTGAGGTCTCGTGAGGGCCTATAGTGAATGTACCCACAAAATCCATCTAGTTTGTATAAAAGATCACATGGCAAATGCACACCACGCATACATGTCCTCTCATGATACATCAACTTAAGAATCAAAATGAAGTTGCAAAGTCTTGGTGTGGAAAGTGCAAGGATTCACATAGTCTACTCAAAGAACCATGCAAGAGTGATTATAAGTTCATGTCAAGTGCAAAAATTATTGGTAACCATGCTAAGTCTACAAGGGCACACATCAGAGTCAAAACTTGAGATCTCTTATGCAAAAAACAAATAAGCAATACCTCACCTTTCACTCACAAAAGAATATTCACTCAAGAACAAGGGTAAATGTATCACTCAATTCCAACTAAATCGAATGCATGCTTGACACTTGGTATCATTCCAACTTAAATCACAACATACATTAATAATGACAATCAAAAGGTCTTTATTAGGGTTGTAATGGGGCTAGGGACAAGGTATGTCAAGAAAGTCCAAAGTAAGGTGAAGTGTCAAAAGCTAGTAGTCACCATGAATAACATGCACAACACCAAACTTCCTCCCCACACAATTTATTTTTATTTTTCAACAAAAAGACTTGACTAGTCGAATGAAGGAGGATTACAAAAAACATAAGTATGCTCTCATATGTATTTTTTCTCTTTTTTTTTCTTTATTTTTTAATTAATTTTTTTTATATATAAAGGAAAATGATAAATGTAACAATAATCCTCCTTTAGATTTAATTTTGAAAATCGACTATCAAGGTAACAACGAATATTTCCACAAAAGTTATGAACAAAAGTAAACCCTATTTCATACACCTTATTGCTCCCTTAAGTTCCTACTAGCCTTTGACAAAATGGGATCAAGAATACGTAAGGCTAAACAAGAAAAAGGTCTTAGGCGAGTAATGTGGTGTGTCACCGAAAGAAAATGATTAGGCTCAAAGGGTTGACTAATTGATCATATAAGAATGGTGTGGATAATTTGGAAATATAGGTTATTCCTAAGTGCCTTTATCATTTTATCATCAATTAATGTCATGTATTTCAAGAAGGAACTCAAACAAGTGCTAGCGATGCAAATGACAAGTGGACACTCAAGCAAACGAATATAAATGCAAAAGATGTGCATATAGGCTCAAAACTCACTTGGTGTGGTAAAACATAATCAATCTCAAGAAATGGTATCCTCAATGCACCTACTTGTACTCAAAGCATGAAGACCAAATCATCTAACACCTAATCATGTCCTTCTAATTTCATGCACAATTCAATTAAGTCTACTAGCTTCACCTTGCTAGTGTAAGTGTGTGAACAAGAACTTTAGCAAATCACTTCTCAAACAAAAGCTAATGGATCATAAGATTATCATAGCATGCAAGGGTGCATCAAGGAACTAGCAATCAATTAACAAGACTAGAATACGAAAAGAACTCTTTTTGATTTTTTTCATTTTTTAATTTTTTTGGATTTTCTGATTTTTATATTTACACTAAAAACCCCCCATACCTAAATCATGCATTGTCCTCAATGTATGTGAATGCAAGAGAAAAGAGAAATGATAAAGGAGAAAGTTGAGGAAATACCTGATAAGGGATGACGGAGACTGAAAACTTCTAAAAATTACAAGAGAAAACAATACACGCACACACTCCTCCCCCTTACCTATCTTACACGAGGGGAGGCAAAAGAATAAAAACGAATTAGCCGATGCCGGTAGGAAAATTCGGGTGCAACTTTGAGAAAATATCAAGAAATTTGTGAAAATTTTTATTAGAACAGATTTTCTCAATCAACATTGAATCATTTAACCCTAAAGAACAATTGTCACTAATGTTCTCCCTAAACCAACTTAAGGCTTCTTTATTTTGTTTAAGCAAATTAGAGATAATGAAAGTCTGGTTAGGGTTCGAATCACTAGGAATAACATGAGACAAGGGTTCCTCTTTCCCTAACGGCTGTTGATCAAATTCGGGAAGATAAAGAGTTAAGGCAAATGCGGTTGGTGTACCCACGGGACTCTTAAGAACAGAAGTGTTAAGAACGGGCTCACTACTAACAACCTCGGGTGGAATCTCATACTTGGAACGAATTTCTAACAAATCACCTAAGAACTCACCGAATGTAGGTGGTTCACCAACGGGAGTTTTGACAATGGGTTCAACAATAGCATCCTCGGGTTTGGTCTCCCACGGGGAACAAAATGTCGTCCAACTCCCTCAACATCTCCTCCGAGGTCATATCTCTTAGCGAATCAACATACTCTTGGTTAGACTCATGGTTGACTTGGAAATCCTCTTTGAGAAAAGACTCAATCTCACTATCCGCAAGGTTAGACCAATTAACAATGTCATCAACAAGATTAACCGCTATTGGTTGCTCGTAAAGCTCGTTGGGTTCTTTTCCGACATTAAATATGTTAAGGTTAATTGTCATATTACCAAATGTGAGTTTCATCGAACCATCCCTACAATTAATCAAGGCATTGGATGTAGCAAGAAAAGGTCGTCCTAGAATAATCGGGATTTGGTTCTTAGGATTCGTGACGGGTTGGGTCTCAAGGACAACAAAGTCAACCGGAAAGATGAATTCACCAACCTTAATTAGCACATCCTCAATTATTCCCTTAGGCATTTTGACAGAACGATCGGCTAATTGAAGGGTCATATTCGTTTGCTTCAGCTCACCTAACCCTAGGGCTTGGTAGACAGAAAATGGAAGGAGATTGACGCTAGCACCTAAGTCGAGTAAAGCTTTATCCATGAAAGTATTGCCTATGACACATGAAATAGTAGGACAACCGGGGTCCTTATATTTCACAGGAATTTGATTTGAAAGAATTGAACTGACATGAGATGTCAAAAAGGCTTTCTTAGGAACGTGGGTGGATCGCTTGTGAGTACATAAATCTTTTAGACACTTGGCATACGAAGGAATTTGTTGAATGGCATCTAAAAGAGGAATGTTAATCTCGACTTGTTTGAAAACTTCCATAATCTTCTCTACTTGAGGTGACTGTTTGGGAGGGATGAGTCGTTGAGGATAAGGAGCTTTAGGCTTAAAGACTCGTTCGTTAGACACATCGGGAAGAGAAGTGGAAAGTGGAACGATATTCGAAGATTTGTTAGGTGTTGAGGATGATTTAAGAGAAGAATTTGATGACTCGGGAGTGGATTTCGATGATGAAGGTTCGAGTGGTGAAGGTGTGAGAATAGATGACTTGAGAGGTACGGAAGTTCGAGTAAGGTTTGAATGATCAAGTGTAGGGTTCGGTTCAACATTTGACTCTTCTTCTTCTTCTTCTTCTTCCTTGGAAGACTCGACACCTACTTGATTATTAATTTGGTTTCCCGACCTAAGAGAGATGATAGCATTAACATTTTCGTGAGGTCTTTGGTTGAGAGGGAATTTAGGGTTTACCTATGGTTGACTCGGGAACTTATTCTTCTCTCGCTCACACATGGCGTTGGCTAATTGATTCACTTGGACCTCTAACTTAGATAAGGCTTGAGTACTAGCATTCAAAAGTTGCCTATCTTGAGTCATGGTTTGCATGAAGGTTTGTTGAGACTTAGCCAAATTAGTCGTTGATTTCAAAAGCGCATCAAGAGTCTTTTCCAAAGAATTAATTCGCTTATCCGACTCATGAAAGCCGGGTGGGTGGGCGGGTGCTTGATTTAAATAAGAAAGTTGAGTCGGATAAGGACCGAGATTTTGAGTAGGGTTTGGAAAGGGACATTGATTTGGAGTCGAGAAAGAATTTTGATTGGGTTTTTGGAAAGAAGGAGCATTTTGAAAAGGAGGTTGAAAAGAAGATGACGGAGCTTGGTAGCTTTGCCTTTGATTCCACGAGAAGTTCGGGTGATTCCTCCACCCGGGATTATAAGTAGGAGCAAACAGATCGTTCCTAGTGGGTAGTTGAGACACCGCATTAACTTGATCAAAAGCGGGATAGTCCGAAAAACCTTGATTGAAATTAGGGCACATAGACACATTTGAGGGGGCCTTACTAGTTTCTAGGGCTTCGAGTCTCCTAGTTAAAGTGGCTAATTTGGCATCGGTTGCAATCGAACTCCCAATCGAATGCAAGCCCTTAGATGAACTAGACGACTCATTAGACTTGTTAGGTTCCCTAGTAGACTCCCACAACATGGTCTTCTCGGCTAATTCTTCGAAAAATTTCCAACCCTCGTCCTCATCTTTCTCCATGAATTTACCTTGGCACATAGATTCCAACAACGCGGTTGTTGGTCCATCTAAGGCCTCATAAACGATCTTACAAAGCCTCCATTTTTCTATTCCGTGGTGGGGGCATTGTGATAAAAGATTTTTGAAACGATAAAAATATTTCCAAAAAGACTCATTTTCCTTTTGATGAAATTGATTTATCTCGTTTGTAATTCTTGTAGTCTTATGGTTTGGAAAATATTTTTTAAGAAAAATTACCACAAATCCCTCCCACGTGGAAATAGAATTAACCGGTAGGCTATACAACCATTTCTTAGCATTTTCTTTAAGCGCAGAATTAATGAGTCTTAGCCTAATCGAGTCCTCGGTTAATTGTTGGAGCTTTTGTAAGGCACAAACCTCCTCAAATTCATGGAGAAAGAGATACGGGTCCTCACCCTCGCTCCCGTTAAATTTAGGTAACATACTGATGTGGTGAGCTTTAATTTCGAAATTATTACCATTAACAGGAGGAAGGGTGATACACGAAGGTTGGGCGGAACGAGTTGGATAGCAACGGTCCCTAAGAGACATGGCCATGTTTATTACGGGTTCGGAATAATCTAAAGACTCGGAATTAGACGATGAAGAAATCTCAAATGATCTCACTAGTCTAGAAGAATTATCCCTAGTCCACGTAGTTCGCATAAACCACAAAAGGAAACACGTAGCAAGTAAATGCGAAAAATTAAAACACACAAAAAGAAAGGGTGTAAAATTAAAAGAAAAATCCTAAACCTAGGGTTCCCTAATAAAATAACTAGACCTTGCTCCTAACCGTAAGGGCTACCAAAAACTAGGTAAATCAATAATTATTCGAACCGGCTTGGCCAGGTAGGTGCAAGCATTGCCAAGAGGCTAAACACGAACCTAGACACCAAACCTTAATTGGCCAGGTCAGCTTTCGCTTTCCTAGACACCAAAAAGTAAGAATAATTAAAGATTACTTCGTTTCTTAAGCACCTTCATAATTGAGCGCGAAATTCCTAGGGGCAAACGTCTAATTAATTTTATTAAAGGCTAGGTATGCAAAATGAGGGATTAATGGTTTTTGGGCTAAGGAAAGAGTGATGAAATCCCTTCCCTTATCTTGTAGAGGTTTTGCCCTTAAAGTTTATTTACAAAATGATGCAACAAACATTGATATATACAAAAATTATAAACAAATATGGATGCTTACACTACGTGATTTAATCTAAAGAAAGAAAGAAATTTAACGTACCTTAGGGTCCTCCAGCGATCACCACAATTATAGGTACGAAAAATTTAAAAACAAAAAATAAAATCTAGCATGATGTGCACCTACGTGATGAATGCATGATGCAACAATTATGTATTTACAACTAATTTTTTTTTGGATTTTTAGTTTTTAATTTTTTTGTGATTTTTGAATTTTTTGATTTTTTTGTATTTTTTTAAAAAAATAACAAAGGGCGAAAAGAGTGAGATACGGTTACCGAAGCTTGCTTTCCATGAATTCCAATTTTTCCACGCTTCGTTGAGAAGAGTTCCGAAATCTCAAGCTTTCCTAAAAAGAACGAAATAAAAAATTAAGACAAGAAATAAAACTAACTCAAAAAATTAAAAATTAAGGCGCGAATAATAATTAGTCCTCGGCAGCGGCGCCAAAAACTTGTTGTGCTAAAAATAAAGACATTTGAATTGCAAGCGCACAATTCGTTTCGTTGTAAAATTTGTGAGATTCGTTCCACAGGGACTATTTATTTTCGCAAACCTTAAGATTTAAAACAATGATTTTTGAAATTAAATGGCCCACAATAAAATTGAAATTTAAAGGGGCAAACTACGAATTAAAACAAATATTAAAACTACGAACAAGAAATTAAATTTCGTTACTTCCAACCCCAAGTGGTTAGCAACGGGATTTACGGAAATAACGAAACAAGGCAACAATAACGAAAGAGCAAGACAAGAAGTAAAGAAGATAAAATTGCATTAATTATAATAGGAGTGTTTACAAGATTTGAAACTAAGAAAAGAAATACAAGAAATTAAAACTACCCTAAAATCTAAGTTACTAAATACAAGGGGGGTGAGGGGGGTATTTATAGGATAGAAATTAGGGTTAAGGGGGGTGTTGGGTAAATCCCCACCATACATTTGGGTTGTGTGGTGGTGAAATCCTAGCCATCTATTTTATTCCTTCCCCCTTAAGCTTTGAAGAGTTGATCTTGGCCATACACTTTTCTAATGTGTTGGGATGATCTCCACCTTCCACTTGTCTTGAAATATTCCTTTTGCTCCAAGCTCCTAATTCTTTTCTTTCTTTCATTTTTGGTCATTTTTCTTCCTCCTTTTCCCTTCCTTGCTCTTTATTTATTTATTTTGTCATTTCTTTATTTATTTACGATTTTCCTGAAATGTAACAAAATAAAATATTAAAACATGAGTTCAAGCAATAAATAGGTAGATAAAATATGCAAAAATATGCACTTATCATGTAATCTTTTGTAAAAACCCTATTTTATTTCGCTTTTTCTTGATTTGCATGTTATAACTATGGGTTTTGATTGATATGTTGTTTCCATCATTTTAAGTTCAAAAAATTCGAGTATTGAAACTGTAAGTATTTATAGCATCATTTGGATGTGTTTTTTTAATCATATTGATCTGTGTTTGATTAAATGTAAGTGTTTAGGTTTACGTAAAAGTGCGTATATAATACATGTATGTGCAATGATAATTTAGAGGACAATCTAGCTTTTCGTTGGACCCTTGATACATAAATTATGTAAAATTATGCATTTATAGGTTTTATAAAGGGGGTTTTATGTGTAATATATACTAGCCTATAACCCGTGCGATGCACGGTTGCTTGTAAATTGTTTAATTATATTTCGTTAAAATTTTAAGTTGTATATAAGTTTTTATTATTAAAATATTTTTTAAATTTTATAAATTTCATGAATATAAATATTATTCTAATTATGTATTTTAATTATTACTTTCAAATACACATGTATATATAAAAATATTACATAAAAGTAGTTTTTTTAACTTTTATTTAGTAGAAAGAGTGAAATTTATCTAATCATGTAGACTTTTTTTCGATTTTTATACAAAATTTTTTTATTATAATTGTTTTCTAGATTTTATGTAATTTTTAACTATATAATTTATAACTCCTGTGATGCACGGATGTTTTTTTAATAATTTTTATCTTAATACTCATATTTTCACACACACACACACACACACACATACACACACACACACACACACACACACACACACACACATATATATATATATATAATTAGTATGAAAAAAATTTATTTACGTTAATAAAAATGTCATAATACATTTTTGATAGTATTTTAAACGATAATGTTTTAATTTTTAACTATAATATGTTATTGACGGGAATTTTTGGGAGTAGCTTATAAGATTATATAAATGTATAATAATACTTTATTTAAAAAATAATAATTTTTTTTGACTATGATATGATATTGATGGAATAGAACCTCAAACTCTTAAAAATAGTTTATAAAATAATATATATGTTTAATGAAGATATGTTGTTGGTGGGATTTGAACTTAACCCATGAGAATATTTTAAATATTAGAAAAAGAATATTCTTCTGGTATTAGATCCAACGGTTTTCACTAATCTATCTCAAAATCCAACGGTTGCTATTGAGTGTACCAAAAAAGTGTACATTTTAAATAATTTTATTTTAATTTTAATATTTGCTAATTAATTAGTAATAATATAATTTATAAAAGATAATAAAATATGATTATACGTTCTTGATAGTATTCTAATTGATAGTCTTTTTCCTGTATATTGTAAATAGATAAATAACTATGAGAGTGTTAGTTGTGTTTTTAAAAAATTACGCCGGTGGAACATGAATGAAAAATAAACACTTCCTTTTATTTATTGGAGTAGTTTATAATATAATATAAATGTATAAAAAGAGTTTTTTTATTATTATATCCAACATTTCTCATTAATCTATCTTAAAATCCAATGGTTGATATTGAGTGTACCAAATAAGTGACCAAATAAATGACCAAACTACCAACCAACCAAATAGAGGTTGTTTTGCTTATAATAGTATAGTATAGATGTATATATGAGTTGCTCTGTTTTATGACCATATTTTATTGCCTACGTCTGCTCAGGGTGGGGTTTTTAGCCTTTTTAGGGTTTGTGAAGGTTACTACTCAGAGCTTTTTAAATTTATTGGACAACATGTATGCCTGTACCTGCAAATTTTTTGATAATGCTCTGTTTATAAATATATTGATTGATTTATTAATTATGCTCTGTTTGTAAATTTATTGCTTTGTTTATAGGGTCTTAATGGCGAAAGTTAGAAATGGCAAATGTAAAGGAAAAGCTATTGAAGTTGAACTTGCAAATAAAGGCAGGAAACGCAAGGCAATTTCGGTGAATAAAAATGGAAAGATCAGTAAAACAAAGAAAGTCCAAGCTCGCAAAGGTAAAGCAAAAACAACTGCATCTCGGCTAAGGACAAAGCTTTGGCGATAAAGCAATCCTATCCCCGAGGTATGACAAGATCAGAGCTGGCTGAATGGAGGGGGCCAAAGAAGCGTCAAAACTCGACTGGACTTTTTGGTTCCACTCCCCCGACAGTTCCGACACGTATCGATATATCCAATGGAGTGTAAGTTTATAGTCACGTAAATAAATATGTAGATAGTTTCAGTTTTTTCATTACGTGACATTTGTGTAAGATCATTTAGTAACAATAATTTTATATGTGTCGTAGCATCATGGATAATAAAGCAAAACAGACTATTATGGGCATTGTTCTTGGGTTCTGGCCAGTTGGAGCTTACACATGGACCGATATTACTGATAAGTATCCTAATTGGCTGAAGGAGACCGTCATTAAAGAATTCTACGTATGTATTATTATGCATTGATAAATATGTTGTATTTTCTACTTGATGATTCTCTAATTTTGTTTTAACTTTGTACTATTTATGAATTGTAGAAATTTTATTGCCATAGAAAGGGTCAAAGCCGCAAGGAATCTGAGATGACTATAGCCGGGCATGTCAAGGCCTTGATCAAGAAAACAATGAATGAAGAGAAAAAAAGGGCTTTTAAGAAGTCCAAGGAGTTAAAAAAGTCGTTGTTGGAATTAAGACCTAGCTACTTCAATGATCCGTTTTGGGCAGGGGTCGTTGAATACTGGAACACAGAAGAGCACGTGCACCGATCTGAAGTTGGTACAGAGAATCGGAAGTTGGTGACCTCTTTATACAGCTCGGGAGCAAAATCTTTTCAGGAACAGGAGATGGTAATTTTGACTGATCATTCTTGTAAATTATTACTAAGCCTTTATGTTCTTGTTTGTGAATTGTGTACTAATTATAATTACTTGTTAGATATTAATTAAGGAGAAGAACGGTGTTCCGCCAACTCGCATTGAAGTGTGGGATAAAATGCACACTCGGGCAGACAATGAAGTGGATGAAGATGGTCGACCACTTTACACAACTGCAAAAGCAAAGGAAATTGCGGTATTAATTTATTTACTTTATGTTTTCTATTTATTCATTTATCTATATGCGAAGGGAGTAAAATCTATGCCCGTAAGTACATGTTCTGTATTATTTGTGGATAATTTATATTTACAGTAATTATATATATATATATGCTAAATTATTCACTAAGACTTATAAATATAGCATTATCCTCAACTAGTTTCAACTCTCGAGTATTTTTTCATTTTAATGTATGTACTTCTTTATAATGCATTCAAACTTTTGGGTTACTAATTTTGATGTTTAGTAGTTTAAATATAAAAAAATGTTGAATGTTGAATACTTGTAGTACTAGAATGTCTTGCAGCTAGGAAAGGTGCCTGCCTTTGAGCAGGGAGAATATCCTTGTGATTTATTTATAATTTGTACTAGTTGATGTATATAATTTAATACAGTTGAGGTATGCGAAGATATTGGAGGAGAATAATTTTGATTCTACTCAAACCGAGAAAGCCATGGAGCCTTTTCAATGATGGTTGATGGCCACAGAACCAAACTCAAACAAGCCGAAAAATAATAGGCTTCTTGGCTATCCAAGGATTCCATCCCGCCAACTAATCAAAGACTTATCTTTCCAGTATGATGATGAAGCGGAGAACGGGGCTGAGGGGCTGAGACTTCAGTAGCAGGTGCTACTCGTGGTAAACGTCTCCCGAGCACCATTTTTGAAGATGTGGTTGGGAGTCATTGAGATACTGAAAACTGAGCCAATCACCTATCAAAGACAACTTAATCAAGAGGAAGTTGAAGATCTTGCTCGAGCTACAATGAACCTTGGTCAACCGGCCAATCGTAGTCAATTCTCTTCCTTCGTTACGAAGGAACATCCTTCGTTACGAAGGAAGTGCTTCATCTTGTGACTGACCTTGTGAACGATATGTTCACTTGTTATAAGGCCAAGTTAAAAGAGGTAAATATATTCCAAGTGTTTCTGCATTGTTAGTTTTGTTTCATTGTTCCTTGTTTTACCTTGATCCAATTAGTTATGTCTCTTGTGTGTTTTTTTTGTTAATGCAATTATAGGTTTTTAATGACAATTTTCATGATGATGAGGATGACGTGACAGATATATCTGCTGATGAAGGCGATCTCGAGGCTGATCGTGAAGGTGAGGCTGATCGTGAAGGTGACGAAGAAGTTGAATCCGATGGTGAAGGATCAGATGGTGAAGGATCAAATGGTGAAGGATCAGATGGTGAAGGAAACCATGAAGGCTCTGGTAGTGAGGACTAATAACCCTTGCTATTACTTTGTCAGAACTTTATACTTAAGTATTTTAAATCGTGGTTAATGTTGAAAGTTTGTTTTGGTTGCGGATTGGGTATATTTTGGTTGTGGATTGGTTAAATCGTGGTTCATGTTGAAACTTTGTTTTGGTTGTAAGTTTTTGGTGTAAATGATGCGTTGGTCATCTATGTTGATAGCTAGATGATATTGAAATTGTCGGAGGACTAGTACTAGCTACTTTTGTTAGGTATTTGATATGTTTGTCGGATATGTAATGAACTAGTACTACTTTTGCGAATGTGATTGGATGTTTTTGGCCTTTTTTTCGATGTTTTTGTCGCATATGTAATGTATTTACAGTATTATAACAGTTTTAGATTAATTTTAATGATATTGGATAGTGAATTGTACAATTGTTTGTATAGGTTTTCGACCAAAACAAAATGAATTTTTCAAAAAGAAAAGCTATCAATTCTTACCAATCTGCACACATTTCCAACCACAGTTACCATTCTAAATCCAGAAAAATGATGAATGTGGTAGGAAATAGATGCATTTGGTAGGAAATAGATGGTAGGAAAAAGACAACATAGGTAGGAATTGATTGGTAGGAAATACCAATTTACATGGCTTCTGTTATAAAACCTACCAAATTGGCATGCCTTCAGTTGGTAGGAAATAGTCATTGACTTTGGTCAATGGACTATTTCCTACCAATGTTGGTAGGAAATGGGTCATTGACCAAAGTCAAAAATGACCTATTTCCTACCAATTTTGGTCGGAAATGGTCATTGACTAAAGTCAAAAATGACGTGGCAGAAATGACGTGGATGGGTCCCACTTGACACGTGGATGACACGTCAACATTTAGGGTCCATTTTCAGATGACGTGTCATGTGACGTGTCTTGGTCACGCCACATGGTATCCCATGTGGCGAGCCACATGGGCAGCCACATGGCATGTGGGGGCCTTTTGAAAAAAAACTAGCAATTCCGACCAATTAGCAATTGCGACTGGAGCAATTCCTACCATTCGAGTTGGTAGAAATTGATGGCAATTCCGACCAAAAAGGGCCAAAACCGACCAATCGCGTGGTCGATTTTGACCTTTTTTCTTGTAGTTTTTTGAGTTCTTGTCCTTCTACCTTTCATATTCCTAGAGAGTTACTAAATTAATTAAAGTGGATGTACTTGAAACTTTATAGGAGGTTTCATGTAGCCTTATAAATAGGACAATCTTCCAAGCTTTGTAATTAACAAAAAATTATCAAATCATTTGAGTGAAATACAAGTATGAATTTTTATATCTCTTTTGTGTGAGGAAGTTGTATGAATTATTGAGAACAAGTTTCTTCTCTTTAATCTCCAACATTTTATTATACACTTAAATTACTACACCCAAAACATCAACTGATATAAAATATCATTAATTTCTAAAGGATTGAACTTGATAGCCCTAACCATACATCCAAAATTACAAAATTTAAACACCAAAAAACCACTACATATGATGCTGAAATATGTTAATTAAACCAACGGAGTAATACATATATAACGCAATTTGTCAAATATTCTTGAAATCAATAACTTCATTCTTAGGTATTGCATAACAACAGTCATTCCAAATTAAAGCTGAGTTAAGGAGGAAATCGAAAGGTGAAGAGATAGTGTCCTTACCGTTCACATGCGAAATCGACCTCACATAGGATTGAAGTCGATTTATCATTTCTGGATCAAATGGAATAGCTTTAAGAAGATTTTTGTTTCTTGATTCGTGAACAACTTTCTGAATCCACTTGTTCTGTCAAATTCATCAGGTCTAGATCCTTAAAAAAGACATGATTCCTTGTGTTGGTTGCCTTTTGACGAGATCATGGTAGAGAAGCACAATGATAAGGCACAAAAATCGAGGAAAGTTGGACCAAACAATTATGGTAGTCGAAGTTCAAATCCTTGAGGGATAAATAGCGTATTAGTGAATCCATAGAGAAGTGTGATGTAAGAAAAGGAGGGGATTATGGGTAAGGGTGTTCAGCTCCGGTTTGATCCGAATTCTTCAATTTTAAACCAAATCAAAAAAATTGGTTTTTCAAAATTTAAAACCAAACCAAATCAATGAAATTTACAAATCACGCCAAATTAATCGGACTAATAAGGGATTGTTTTTTCCTTTTTTGAAACAAAATTATTTTTATAAACTCAACAGTGAATCATACATCAATGTCTCTAACACAATCGACGGAGGATACCAAAAAACATTTGAGCGATCCACCATACAAGGCACACTTGCTAACAAATAGGCAACCTTGTTGGTCTGTTTTTAACAAAAGAAATAGAAATATCAGGGCGAGAAGAAAGGATTGAGCGACAATCATGCAGCACAGCTCCCACCTCCAAATAGTAGTCTATACCCTTAATCAGTGCACTAAGAGTATGCAAAGAATAGGTTTCTATATCCACATTGGTTATTTCGATGTAGCCAACCGAAAGCTTCAAGCACTCCTCCTGCTTCAGCTTTGAAAACTGGAACCTCACCTACATGTCTTAGATTATTTGCCTGCATGAAAGTACCCTTATGATCCCGAAGAACCATGCCCACTTGAACAAAACTGAAGCATCTAAGTTCAACTTAAGCCTTCCTTCAACAGAAGGACGCCACCTTAATTCTTCTTGTCATAAAGAAGATTAGTATGCCCACTGCCTACCCATTTCTTCCTTGACTCTCTCCATTGAGTTACCTGCTTCATACTCCACTGCACTACAATTACTGGCGTTATTTGTTTCCACAAACGTTTAAATTTCTTGCAGACCAAATTCCCCAGAGAACCAAAGCTATTAATTTATTGAACCACTTCCTGAGTTTCTTTTTCAATTCTTTCCAATAGCTAATCTGCAGTTGATTCAACCCTTGACACATCTAATTCCAGATTCATGAGAGTCCAGCACTGTTTAGCAAATTTACAGTCAAGAAATATATGCAAAAGATGCTCGACGTCGGATTGAGACATAGGGTATAAGATTGTTGTTTGCATTCCTTTACCCCGACCTTCAACAAGTTCCTTACAGGAACATTATTTCTACAAAGACGCCAAAGAAACATTTTTATTTTATGAGACACCTTCAGTTTCTAGAGCTTCTTCCAACCATAATCTTGAGTAACCCTCAAACAAGTACTATGATGCAAATGCCAAAAACGATAACCTGATTTTACACTATACTTCCCATCAACTGCAAATGACCAAGCCATACAATCACAAATCTGACTTCTAGGGACAGGTGTTGCTAATATTAATTTAGCATCACAACTCTGAAACAAGCTGTTCATCTTTTGAATATCCCACTTCTTTTTCACCAGGAATAAAAAGAACGCAAACTTTAACTTCAGCTGTTCGGTTGGCAATTGTGCTCTCCACTTTAAAATTAGATTTATCTCTGAGCCAAGCATTATTTTGCGAAAATAAAATCTGACCATTATTTTTGTGAATTTTAACTGCAGTTGTTCAATCGGCATTTTTGGCCATTTTTTTGAAAGATGGAAATAAAATTTGACCATTATTTTACGAATTTGAAAATTTGATCACTTTTTTGAAAATTGATGTCAAATATGATCACTACACTATAATTTACACTTTGAAATATAATAACAGGCATGTCTTTCTATATAAATATAAGTAATAAATTATATATATATATATATATATCCACACTATAATTTACACTTTGAAATATAATAACAGGCATGTCTTTCTATATAAATATAAGTAATAAATTTAATATATATATATATATATATATATATATATATATATATATATATATGCCATTGCTCCATGAAGAACACCCTTATATGAAGAACAACAAAGAACACCATAGAATCTTATATAAAATCGCATTTAGAATCTAATTTTCATATCAAAAATGGTCTTTTATGAATAAAAATAGAATCTAACAAAAAACTATGATCAAAGGGAACATTATTATACATAATTTTATTGTTACAAAAATATATATAAGATTTTATAATGGATTCTATGTAACATTTTATTTTTAAATTTAGATGAGATTCTATGTCAGATTCAATATGTTAAGCTTAATTATTGTTAAAATTTGTGATTCTTATCATAACATATCAATTTTTATGAAAAATAAAGTATTATGTTTTCTTTTTAAAGTGCAACTCTATGTATATATATTCAGTTTTATATAAATTAGTTATTTTGAAAAGAATTTGAACTTCTTAATTGGAAAGGTCATGGAATCACAAAAAAATTAATAGAAGTTTTATGCATGCGGTTTATAAGAACGATAATTGATTCGCTTTCAAGTAAAACAATTTCAAACAAACGTAACTTTGCTGCGATCATGCAAGGCTGCAAGTTGTGTAATATTAAATTATTTCTGCATAAATGGAAACGAACCAAGAGGTGGATTTAAGATAAACTCATCAGAGAGTTACAGTTATTAAATATATAAAGTAATGAAAGTGGCTTAAGACGACAACGTCAAAATTGACTGATCCAATTAACAGCGTATAGCGTACCTTCCATGGACCAATCCGAGATACAATAATAAATTGTCCTCACGTTTATACAAACCAACACATGTATATAATCATCTCTTTTCTCTGTGGAATCAAACATATTCAGCTCAGTTTATAAGATTAAAAAGAATTGCTTTATACCATTATGTCTACCACAAGATTACTGGTGCCACTAAACTCAAACGCCTCCTCTAGTTCTGTAGTTCTTCAAAGAAGATTTCGACCTGTTTTTCTTAATCAAACCGAAAGTCTAACAAGTTCATCAGCGTCAATATTAAGTTTCAGGCAAAATTTCGGTTGTGGTTCTATATCATCTTCTATCCAGATCAATCCCACAATTGTTCAGAAGAAAATTCATAGGTACAATTCATTTTGCTTTAAATGTTTCAATACTCGATGTACTATTAGGCTGGCATTGAATAATCACGATTATTTTTTGTTAAAAATTGTAGGAATCTCGTTGTCTACAGCAGTATGCAGCCTGGAACACCGATTCCTTCCGGAAATCCTTCAGGCACTAATTGGTACGTAAACTGACACTTTTATGTAAAAACTTTTATTTTTTTATATTTTAAAATTTGATTTCGAATATGTATTCGCATATTGATCATCTACACATATAGCAGGAAAGGATGGATTGTGGGATTGCTATTATCCGTTGTTTTACCATTTTACAGGACCAAGCTAATTTCGTTCGTGGCACTGAAAAGTATGTTGACATAAAAGTATTATGTCTGTGTTCTATAAATAGCCTAAGCTACTACGTACTACATTTACTGTAACTTCTATGTGCTGAACTTGAATCCACTGTGCAGAGGAGGTGGAAACAGTTGTGGACACTGCTGAATTAGTACTAGATGTTGTCGAAAAGGTGGCGGAGGAAGTGGTGGAAATTGCTGATATTTTAGAAGAAAAACTTCCGGAGGGCGGGAAACTGAAGAATGCAATCGAAAGGGTTGAATCTGTAGCTAGAGAAATTGGAAAAGATGCTGATATACTGGAAGACCTGCTGCAGAAGGTATTTGTTTAACAACTAAAGTCACTTTTTATTATTTATTTAAAATATTTCCTTTGCTTTCAAATATTCATAAATGTTTGAGGTTGTTGATCTTAATTTTAATTTATTTGTATATGATGGTGGAGCAGGTAGAGAAGGCGGAGAAAGAAGTTGCAAATATGATAGAACCAGTTATATTTGATCAAATTAATAAAGGAGCGGATACTATTGGCACCAAGAATTTAGGAGAACTCCCTCAATCAAAACTATAAATAGAAGAATACGCACATGTTTGACCATTAGAAGATTTATTTGTTCTTTGCTATTATTTTGTTTTTTTTTGAAGCATCATGTAAATATCAGCTTTCCACTTTATTGTAGCTTTCTATTGTAATTGATTCTTGGGAAACAGAAAATTAATTTGAGTTTGAAATTCTGTGCACCGCTTATAAATTGTAAATCTATATTCTTTATTAATAAATAAAATCTCTGTTAAATATACTCCATTTCTTATTAACACAGAGGAGCAAAGCAACATCACTTACAGCCACCTCAACACATCAGCCTCATCAATAGCTCACATTGATCAGCTAAGAGACAGCCGTAGAATGACAGCTATGGGAAGTTAGTTACAGTAGTCTTCTATAGGAGGCTTGTATATATAATAAGATTGTAACAAAATATTTTAGGATCAATTCTCTCAATCTCTCCCTCTCTCTCTCTTTTACAAATTGTATCATAGTATCAGAGCTGTGAGCTCGATCTGTTACATTTTAATGGCAGTTTTCTCTACTTAATCATCTCTTTTCTTTTCACGTCTCTTTGATCTGATTCTACAATGACTACTGGAGCATCACAACAGTTGTGTTGAATGAAAGCAATCACAACCAGTGGAATCGATCTATGGAGATCGCACTGTCTTCAAAATTGAAGCTTGGTTTCATTGATGGTTCTTATGTTCAGCCTACTACGTCTTCTCCGCTTCTAATTCACTGGACTAGATGCAACAATATGGTAACATCCTGGATTCTGAACTCTGTTTCTGTTGATATTCGCAATAGTGTTGTTTATATGAAATTTGCTTGTGCTATTTGGTTAGACCTTGAGGTTCGATATTCACAGAGCAATGTTCCTAAACTGTTTAACCTTCGTACTGAGATTTCTCATTTAACTCAAGGAAACATGTCAATTTCTGCATATTTTACAAAATTTTGGTCTGTTCATGATGAGTTGGCTTGTATTTCGTCTAAAACTCAGTGTACTTGTACTGCTTGTACCTGTAATGTGAATATGAAATTAGATGCTCAAGATCAAGATATTCAGTTGTCACAGTTTCTTATGGGATTAAACGAGCACTATACAGCTATTAGGGGTCAAATCTTACTAATGAAGCCCTTGCCATCCTTGAGTCAGTGTAATGCTTTGTTACTTCAAGAACAAAATTAGAGATCTGTGTTTGGACCTGTTATACCTTCTGAAAGTATGGCAATGTCAGTCTAACAATCGTACACTCGATTACAAGGAACTAAGTCAAGAAAGACTACTGGAGATACTTTTGTAAAGTGTGATTATTGTCACATGATAGGTCATACAAAGGATCAGTGCTTTTGCATCCATGGTTATCCGAGTTGGCATAAACTTTTTGGTAAACCCAAACCAAAACCAAGGTTTCAACAGGTCTCTAATTCTACTCCCAGACATGCTTCTGCTGCACAAGTGACTTCACAAATTTCCTCTACATATACTAGTGATAAGTCTGGTGACTATAAGCCTGGTGATTCTTCAATGCCACTCTCAAAGAGTCGATGTAAGCAACTCATTAGTATGTTACAAAAGTCTATGACTATAAGCAGTGTTTCCTCTGTTTCAAGCCAGGATGCATAGTTCACTACACCTAGTTCATCTTGGTATCCTACTACTAATAGTACTCAATTAACAGGTACTGTTCTTCACTTTGTCAATTTTGTCCAACCTAGACACTTTGACTCATCACAGTGGATTATCGACACTGGTGCAACTGATCATGTCACACCATTCCCGAATCTGTTACATGATGTTGCTCCCCTCAATTCTGTTCTGCATTTGCCAAATGGTGCTACTGCAACACATAAGGGTTCTTTTACTCTGACTAATTCCATCACTCTTTTGAATGTATTGTGTGTCCCATCTTTCAGTTACAATCTGATGTCAGTGTCCAAGTTGCTTGAGGATAATTCCATTACTGCAAAATTTACATATACTTCTTATTATCTCCAGGCCCCTGCTTGGACGAGGGACCTCGAGATTGGTAAAGCGAATAATGGCTTATATCTTCATACAAAGACAGTTAGTTTTACTCATGCTACTCCTACCACTGCTTCTTGTTCTACATATCTTAGTACACAGCTTTGGCACTCTCGCCTGGGTAATGCACCACTTCCTGTTTTGAAGTTATTGCCTATTGATGGAATTACTAATACCTTAGCTGTTTGTGATAGTTATATGTTAGGAAAACAGACAAGACAACCTTTTCCTTATAGTGTTACTGTTAGTACTGTTCTGTTTGAACTTGTTCATGTTGACCTTTGGGGTCCTTATAGACATAAAACTCATAATAATTGTACTTTCCTTCTTACTATTGTGGAGGACAAGTCTAAGGCCACTTGGGTCTACTTATTACCCAATAAAACACATGTTACATCAATTTTTCAGGAGTTTATTCCTTATGTGAAAAATCAATTCCATCTACTATTAAAGTTTGTCGTACTGATAATGGTACCGAATTTGTCAACCTTGGGTTACATGATTTGTTGGCTCAGAATGGTATTGTTCACCAGAAAAGTTATGTATATACTCCACAGCAGAACGGGTTAGTTGACCGCAAGCATCGTACTTTACTCAATGTAGCTCATTCTCTTCGTTTTCATTCCTATGTTCCATTGAGTTTTTGGGGTGATTGTCTCCTTAATGCAGCTTACTTAATCAATCGTACACCTTCTCCTTTACTTCATAACAGTTCTCCATATGAGATTTTGTTAAATACGTAACCAGATTTTTCTCGACTAAGGGTCTTTTGGTGTCTCTGCTACGCTACTGTTTTTCCACATCCCACAGGTAAGTTCTCACCTCGAGCTATTAACGGTGTACTTTTGGGTTATCCATTTGCTACTAAAGGTTATAGAATTCTTGATTTAGACACAAGGCATGTGTTTGTGTCTCGTGATGTTCGTTTCTTTGAAACCATTTTTCCCTTTCAGACTATACCTACCCCAACTTTATTTAACCTCTTTCCTAACTCTACTACCTATGTTGATTGTGAGCCATTGGATGATCATTCATCTCCTGTTATTCTAGTTCCTTCTACTACTATTTCTGGTTAGTCTGATTCTAACCCACCACCTATTCCATCTGTTATTTCTAGACCTCAACGTACTCTTCAGTTACCAAGTAAATTTTCTAACTATACTAGTATACCTACACATCTAGCTTCTTCTATACGAGTACTTAACCACAATGATTCTTCTTCATCTTTACAATGCTATCTCTCATATCTACCTTTTAACCCAGATAATGTTCATTTTTTAGCTAATATTACCACCATCCCAGAACCACAATTTTATAAACAAGCAATTAAACAGGATTGTTGGTGTGAGGCAATGAGCATCGAACTTGCTACCCTTGAAGCCAACCAGACTTGGGCAGTTGTCCCTTTACCATCCAACAAAAAGGTGGTTGATTGTAAGTGGTTGTATAAAGTAAAATACAAACCTAATGGTGATGTTGAGCATTACAAAGCTCGTTTAGTGGTCAAGGGGTTCACTCAAACTAAAGGTGAAGATTTCTTTGAGACTTTTGCCCCAATAGCAAAAATGTCTACCCTTCGTATTCTTCTCACCTTGGCTGCTAAGTTCAACTGGTCCTTGAAACAACTTGATGTAACGAATGCATTTCTTTATGGTACATTGGATGAAGAAATTTATATGGCGTTACCACCAGGGTATTTTCCTAATGCTCAGCTGTAGGCACAATTCTCAATGTCTAGTCTGTCGATTGTTGAAGTCTCTTTATGGTTTATGTCAAGCACCCAAAGTATGGTTTTTTGAACTATCTTCAGCTTTACTTAAGTATGGCTTCACACAAACGTTTAGTGACAACAGTCTTTTCTTCTTTCAAATGGGACAGTCTGTTGCTTTACTCCTCGTTTATGTTGATGACATGGTTTTTACGGGTAATGATACCTCCCTTCTGGACTCTGTCATTCAGTTTTTTGCTTCCCAATTTAAAATCAAGGATATGGGGTCACTCAAGTACTTCTTGGGTCTTGAGATAGCACAGTCTTCTACAGGTATTAATGTGAATCAACGAAAGTACACACTAGATATTTTGATAGATACAGGTTTACTGGACTGCAATCCTTGCTGTATTCCCATGGAGCAGCATCACAAATTACTATCTGATACTCCCATCTACTCCTAGATGCTTCTGCATATCGTCGACTCATTGGTCGCTTGATTTACCTCACAATCACTCGACCTGACCTGTCCTACCCAGTGCATATTCTTGCCCAATTTATATCTTCACCTCGTGAGAGTCACTGGCATGGTGCTCTTAAAGTTGTTCGTTATATAAAGGGAATGTGTGGTCAATGTCTTCTTTTTGCTGCTACATCTGACCTGTCTATTTAGTCTTTTTGTGATGCTGACTCGGTGAGTTGTCCAAATACTTGTCTCTCTCTTACTGGATATTGTGTTCTACTTAATTGGTGGGTCCTTAGTTAGCTGAAACTGTAAGAAACAGCCTATTGTCAAAGAAACAGCCTATTGTCTCACGCTCTTCTGCAGAGGCTGAATACCGTGCCTTAGATGATACTTGTTGTGATCTTACTTGGATTGTGTCTTTACTTCACGAGTTGCAGTTGAAAGATGTTACTCTAATCACTCTGTTTTTTGATAACAAATCTGCGTTACACATTGCTTCTAACCCTGTTTTCCACGAGCGAACTAAGCATATCAAAATCGATTGTCACTTAGTTTGACAAAAGTTGCAGCAGAGTCTCATTGTTACTGATCATGTTCCTACTTCTGAGCAACCAACAGACCTTTTTACTAAGTCATTATGTTCAGCCAGTTGCAGTTCTTACTTTCCAAGTTAGGAGTTTATAACTTGTTCCTGACTCCTAACTTGTAGGGGGATGTTAAATATACTCCATCTCTTGTTAACACAGATGAGCAGAGCAACATCACTACAGCCACCTCAGCACATCAGCTACATCAGCAGCCCACATTTACCAGCTCAGAGACAGCTGTAGGATCAATTCTCTCTCTCTCTCTCTCTCTCTCTCTCTCTCTCTCTCTCTCTCTCTCTCTCTCTCTCTCTCTCTCTCTCTCTCTCTCTCTCTCTCTCTCTCTCTCTCTCTCTCTCAAATTGTATCAATCTCTTTATTAATAAATAAAATCGCTTTTCAATGGAGCATTATAATCCCAAAGTATCAAAATGTCTTCGTTATCGTTAAACTCGGTTCCATTTCATGCAATTATATAATTATGCATGATTTATTTATTTTATTTTATTTTTTAATTTCATTCCGGATTTTGATTTTCTAAAACTACACAATTAAATAATATTTATTTATTATATACTTTTATCCAAATTTCCGGTTTAATTAATTCTATACAATTACATATTCAAATAAAATAATATTTAAAAAAAATTTAATGTTAGTATTTTAATCTCTGAAGCACAGGTTATCAATCGGCTAGTAAAAGCAAGCATGGATTAACAAAAAAGATTAAGAATGGAGGATAAATCAAGACAATGCGGAAAACGTAATCCTGTGGAAGGACTTGTCAGAAATCTAAGCTAGATTCAGTGCTCAAGTACACTGTACACATAAGAAAAATCAAGAGAATTGCAATAATAGAAACACCTAGAAACAATTTAGACTTAATTGCAATTTAATGATCACAATTATTATATATACTAGCTTATAGCCCGTTAAATACTTTTAAAATTATATGATTAAATAAAATAGAGTATAATAATTTATTATGGATATAATTTAACTTTGTAATTAATTAATAAACTATTAGTAATATTAATAGTTATTTAATAAATGATATGTATTGATTAGAACTAATAATATAAAATTTTAATGTAAATTTGTTGTTGACGGGGTTCGAACCTTGGATCTTTAGAAGAGGGATTTAAATATGGAATATTCCTTATTATTAGATCTAACGACTATTATCTATTTATATCTATTTACTAAATATCAAACGGTCACTATTCAAATTATACCCCTGTTTGCTTATTATATAAGATAGTATAGATTTTTGCATAAAAGTAAATTTTTTATAATTGTTGACATTTTATATCAAATTACTATTTTTTGGACAAATGATTGCATTTCGTCAAATTTTCTTAACAGACGTTAGTGAATTTACTTTTTAATTTTTACTGTTGCACTTTGTTGGCTATACTATTATTTTTTTGTAAAAAAAATGATTTTATTAATATATATTTGTTGTGGAATAAAATCGAGGGTTTTTACGTATTTAATGCTAGGGTTGGTGAGCTTCGAGCTTTAATGGCTGTTCTTGCGTTCGAGACTAATCGGTCCTCACAAGATGCCTACGTATCTCTGTATCACTAGAGAATCAAGCCAACGTAGTTCTGAGAATGAGGGGTCAGGCCTTTTATATAGGCTAAGAAGCCTTAGAATCGTAGTAGGGTTAGGTGACTTGGCGGACAAGTCACCTCCTCTAGGAAGGTTCTAGACTCCTTCCTTGTAGGAGTCAGTTTCCATGTTGAATTAGGTGCCTTGGAGGCTAAGTCAGGTAGAAGTAATATCCTTATTTGACTCTTATTGCTGAGCTGATTATTACCCTTAATATTAATTACGAAATTAATATTTAATTAGGGGTTCCAGGCCTCATTAATGGGCTTCATATTTGGACCAAGTTGGGTCTAATTAACGCAACATTAATTGTGTCTTTAGGGATTATTTTTAACCCATATCATTTGCCCCCCAACTTCTGGAAAAACGTTCAAGTTTTTGTAGAAGTTTTAATTTGCCTTTTTCGAGACTCGGGGTTTATTTTCGTTCCCTTACCGGGGATTCAGTACACTAGTGTTTCACGAGTATCGTCTTGATTGTAAAGTGTGGAGCGACCTACACGTTTACGACGATTGGCCTTATTCGAGGCTTTAATTTGTGATTGCTTTTAGCAATTTCGGCACTTCCATAGAGCTTTTATGAATTATTAGCATAAATTATTGCTCACTTTGTCAAGAAAACCTTTCTATAATTTTCCTCGTATTTTTCTGTACTTTTCCTAATATTTTATGAATTTTTATGTACTCACAGGTATTTTCCTTAATTATTCCTAATAATTTAGGAATTTTTATGTACCCACAGGTATTTTCATTAATTATTCCTAATAATTTAGGAATTTTTATGTACCAACAGGTATTTTCCTTAATTATTCCTAATAATTTAGGAATTTTTATGTACCCACAGGTATTTTCCGTAATTATTCCTAATAATTTAGGAATTGTTTTTTACCAACAGGTATTTTTCTTAATTATTCCTAATAATTTAGGAATTTTTATGTACCCACAGGTATTTTTCTTAATTATTCCTAATAATTTAGGAATTTTTATGTACCCACGGGTATTTTTCGTAATTTTTCCTAATAATTTAGGAATTTTTATGTACCCACATGTATTTTTCTTAATTATTCCTAATAATTTAGGAATTTTTATGTACCCACAGGTATTTTTCGTAATTTTTCCCAATAATTTAGGAATTTTTATGTACCCACAGGTATTTTTCGTAATTTTATAAACTATAGTGGTTTTTTTGTTAATATGTAAACTGCAAGGACCAACTCGTTAACTTAGCACAACTGGGGGTACCAAACTGCACTTTTGCCAAAAGTATTCACGTGGTCGAAACGACCAGGTTTGTAGTCGAAATAAGCGTTGTTTTGTGAGCTGGTCGAACGTTTTTCCGAGCAGAAATCCTGCTCGTTTTGAGCAGGAATGAGATCGAGTATATTTTTTATTTTATTTTTTTTGTTTCTCCTCTTTTTTTTTTTGAAAAATATTATTATTCAATAATAATATTTCTTTTGTCCGAATCACGGATAATTTCGATCCTTAAATAGTAGATGTCCCACTCGGATAAAATTTGACTCGAATAAAGTCCAACCCGGATTTTTATTACTATTATTATTTAGTAATAATAAATATATTTCTTATATTTATTATAAATAATAAATATATTTTTTTTTGCAGAGGGGGCAACTTGCCTTATCTTCAAAACTTTAGTGATCATCTTGCATTTTCGCCATTTTCAATTGTCGATCGGGGCTGGTCGAATTAAGAGCCTCTTTTTATCCTGGTCGAACCATTTTTAGAGCAGGATTCCTGCTCTTTTCCAGTAGGAATGTGATCGAACAATCTTTTTTTTTTTCAATATTATTATCAAATAATAATATTTATTTTACCCAAAATATGGATAATTTTTGGCCCCTTATTCGGAGGTGTTCTACTCGGATAAAATTTCATTCGAATAAAATCTGACCCGGATTTTATTATTATTATTTTTAATATTAATAATAATAATTTTTATAATTTTAGAGGGGTCCTCAGCCATAATATTTTCGTAATTTACGATCGTATTTTTGGCCTCATTGGCTCCCAAATCTTTGAAATCCGTCCCGAATTGAGGTCATTCATGACTCTAGGCACATAAAAATTTTCATTAAATAGCCCCCCTTTTTTTTTGTACCAGGATTCGTGGTATTTTAGATCCGGACTTCGATCAGGAATGCTGACCCCTAGGTCAGGATTTTCGATCAGGAATGCTGACCCCTAGGTCAGGATTTTCGATCAGGAATGCTGACCCTTAGGTCAGGATTCTGATCGAAATAAGGGCCTTCCTAGCTTCTTGGTCGAAAGGATTTTCGATCAAGATTCCTAGTTGTTTCGACCAGGATCTTGGTCGAAATAAGGGCCAACTTTTGGCTTGGTCGGACGGATTTTCGATCAGGAATCCTAACCCTTAGGACAGGATTTTCGATCAGGGGTGCTGACCCTTAGGTCAGGATTTTTGATCAGGGATGCTTACCCTTAGGTCAGGATTTTCGATCAGGAATGCTGACCCTTAGGTCAGGATTCTGATCGAAATAATGGCCTTCCTTTTGGATGACGTGTGGCCTCTCCGAGCCTTTAGCTCCTTATAGCTAGCTTCCGTGCCCCCGTGGCATTGTTTGGAAACCAGCCATTATCAAGGTGTGCTCTGATAGGATCTATTCAGCATCCTCCTATTCTAATAGGAGCAATAAGCTTAGAATCAGTTGTAAGGGTTCTCAGAACTTGAAAGTAGACGCTCCTAGAATGGGTCTCGATCATTGAATTGAGATAAGGCATCGACCTTTGTATTCTCCTCCCTTGGGATACACCTGGCACTCATCTAACTGGGCTATCGCAGCTTTCACAACCTCAAGTATTTGGCCATATTCTTTTCTCTAACCTCAAACTCTCCATTGACTTGTGAGACTACCAGCTTTGAGTCTCCACAGACTTTCAAGTTCTTGACCCTCAGGGCTCTTGTCAGTCCAAGGTCGGCTATCAGAGCTTCATACTCTGCCTCGCTGTAGGTTGTTTGGAAGTCCAACTTCAAGGCATACTCGAGTGTGAACCCATCGGGGCTTTGCAGAACTTAACCTGCACCACTGGTATTTGTTTTTGATGCCCCATGAAAATAGAGCTTTTTGTTTTTGATGCTCCATGAAAATAGAGCTTTTTGTTTTTGATGCCCCATCAAAATAGAGAATCCAATACTCTTTCTTCTCTTCCATGGGTTTCTCACCTTGCTGACCTTCCTGGTCTATTACCTCCTGCCCCCCGACTTCTTGGTTGTCAATGGTATATTCAACCACAAAGTCAGCTAGAGCCTGGGTTTTCATGGTCATCCTATGCTTGTACTTAACATCAAATTTTCCTAGTTTGATTGCCCACTTGATGAGTCTTCCATTTGCTTTAGGGCTATTCAATATGTTTCTTCAGCGGGTGTTCCATCAGGACTTCAACGTTTGTCTTTTACCAGGGTCCTTCAAGGATTTAAACTCTTATCTGCTGTAACCTAACTTTACCCTTCGGGGTATGCATTTGTTTGTTTCCATTCGTGTATTATTTTATTTTCGGTACTTAGTCATCTTTGACTCACACATCAGGTGCTTGGCACATACACAATCAATGAATGGAAAACAAACTTGCATTAATAACTTGAAATGGGTTCAACCCTTACATAGAGTACTACTGTCCTACTCGGAGCAACATGCTCTGCAATGGTTTTAATGAACCTTATTTCTACTTCTACTATATAAATATGAAGCTAAGTCCTACTAGGATAACTTAAGCCCAATCGAGCCTTTGCAAGACTAGGTCTGCACCACTTGATTTTGTTTTTGATGCTCCATCAAAATAGAGCACCCACCACTCCTTCTAGTCTCCTCATTCTTATTCTGAAGTTCACTTCCTGCTTGGGGTACTACCTCCTGCCCCCCCGACTTCTTGGTTGCCAATGGTACACTCAACCACAAAGTCAGTTAATGCCTTAGCCTCAATGGCTGTCCGAGGCTTCTGTGTGATGTCCTCTGCTGACCTTTCTTTGTGTTCCTTACTACTGTGGACATCCATGTCTTCAATCGGAAGGACCTGCCCCCCGACTCCATCAGGCCTTAACGAGGCTACATAACAGCTTCGTGCCATCTTCTGATCACCTTTATGTTCTCCAACACCATTCCTGGTAGGGAACTTGATCTTCACATGATAAGTTGAGGCAACAGCCTTGAATGAATGAAGTCCAGTCCTTCCAAGGATAACATTGTACGTTGAAGCCGCCTTGATTACCAGGAAGTTCAACATCTGAGTGGCCTCCTTGGGCTCTTGCCCAATAGTTACAGGCAGCTGAATAGTCCATTCAACTTTGGATTCTACTCCGTTAAATCCGTATATAGGCATGTTATTGGGGGTCAACTGAGAATCAGTGTATCCCATCTTCACAAACGCATCATGAAACAGAATGTCAACGGAAGCTCCATTGTCTATCAAGACTCGCTTCACCTCCGAGTTTCCAATCACAAGAGTTATGACCAACGGGTCGTCATGGGGGAACTTCACCCCTTCCAAGTCTGAGTCATCAAAACTAACCGCTACCTCAGTTTTTGCAGGCTTCGGGGCCTCTCCCACGATGTGCAACACCTCTCGGGCATAAGCCTTTCGAGAGTTCCTAGTTGTCCCGGCCGCAGTCGGGCCTCTTGAGATCATGTTGATTACTGGCCCTCGGGGCTGTGGGTTGCGATCTTGATCGTCATCCCTTCTATTATAATCTCTTCTCTGATTACCACGGTCTTCACACTTAGTAAAGTGCCTCAATTTCCCTCTACGGATCAAAAACTCGATCTCATCTTTGAGTTGCTTGCAATCGTCAGTGTCATGCCCCACGTCTCTATGGAATCTGCAATACTGATTCTGGTTTCTCTTTGCGGGATCACCCCTGAGTGGCTTCTGTTACGACCAAACTCAACACGCAAGTGCACGTGATCTCAAGTAATATAGATAGCAAATAAGATTTGTTCCTACAGGGACTCGTTGTATTGTCTAGTTAATTCACTCACCGATGTATGATTATTATTCGATGCTACGACAAATTAACAATTGGATTTTTGTTTATCACTACAATTACTCTAAGAATTATAACTAATGATCAACTACTTGAACTAAGAATTATGTCGAATTACTTATGCGAGATAAACATGGGATTTTAACTTCATTAAACAACCCATCTATGGTCTCCACTTCTCTAGCCTTTTCATGTGATTTGTTAATACCTGATCGAATACACAAAACTGATATAAGCCAACCTTCGTTGCACAAATACCATCCTAAATAATACCCACAATAAAGATAGAAATCACTTAGTCTCCCAATTATGCCTAATCTCCATATGTCTATAAAAATTGAAACATAATGGTTGAAGTACAAGCATTCAATTGATCACATAGTCGTCATAAAACGGTTAGAGTTACGACACTAATTATGAATTATATTCTCACGCATAAACCTATGCTAGCATGGCAAGTTCTAAACTCTTAGATCCACTTTCGCTTCAATAAGAATTAACACACAATTACAGGAGTTAGCTACTCTGCTATAACGAATTAAATCAACCATGATAGGATATCACATCAATCACACTATAGGCATCGAGAAGATTCAACAAATAAACTTCATGAATAAATCCGCTAAAACCCCATGACAACGAATTAGTTCATAATCAAACTAATCGTCACCATGGGTTCCAATGTAAACATGATAGAAGAAAACGACTAATGATTTAAATAAATAACAAGGGTTCTAAAGAATACACCCAAACCAAGCATCCACAAACTAGGAAGAATACAAGAATAAATTGAAAACTATCTTCTTCCTCGCTTCTTCGTGCTTCAAAACTCCGTAAATACAATACGTGGTCAGACCTCCCTTATTCTAGGGTTTTTCTTCCTTTATATAGTCCTCCAGGTGCAAGTAGTTCGAAAGGAATTTTATTTTTTTACTTTATCTCGAAAAATCAGCAAATCAGGATTTTCCCGTCAGAAGAGCCGGCGCTGCCGCGCCAATCCTATGTGTGAAACCGGCGCTGCCGCGCCTCCTCGACAATCCCAGCGCTGCCGCGCCATGATCAAGCTCAAACACGGCGCTGCCGCGCCGTGCCTTCTGTTCAGCAACTGGATTTTTTCCCCTTTTCTTCATTACAACTCCGATTTGCGCTCCGATTGCTCCGCTTCATTCCTTTAACACCTGTGATTGATATTCCTGCACAATACCCTTAAAAGAGATCAAAAATACCACAACTCGAGTACAAACATTCGTTTTAAGCCAAATGGAAACGTTTTAAGTGAATAAAATACCCAGTCATCACACCCCCAAACTTAAATCGATGCTTGTCCTCAAGCATAAACAGACAAATCATGTACAACTAACTAGTACCACTTCCGTAGGTGATCACGGTTGCATTTGGCATATGCAACAAGCCCTTTGAACCCCTAGGCAGCCCTAGTGGACGAGTAAGGTCTCGTGAGGGGCTATAGCGAATGTACCCACAAAATCCGATCTATAATGCAACTAACTATATGTATGCAACTACATGAAAAATGCAAGGATCCCCTTTAAACTCACCAAAACCAACTAACAAGCAACTATCTCAAAGAATGCAACAAATCCAAATAGAGCTCGACTAAGTCCCCGTATACTAACAATACATGAACAGAAACGTGCGTGTGTGCGATGCTCATCAGAAATACTCCCAAACTAGGTCAAAAATCATACATGCTTTCAGCCAGGACAATCACAGGTTTATAACTAGAATAGACTGTAGACATTTCATAGCCTAGGAACACCTCCACCCTTATCCAAGGTAGACAGAAACTCATGCTTTATTACTATGACACATAATACTATATACAATACTCATGCTTATTTAACCGTGCAATGAATGAGACCCCTAAAGGCTTATACAATAATACTCATGTAGCGAGTGTTGGGTCAGTGGATCCCAGACTATAAAAGCCTTAGGTCACTAGGACTAAGTCCCCTCAGACTTAATTACTCGAGTATTAAAGAGCTCACTCTGGTTAATTTTGCATTTCACAATTGACACTTTTGATTTTTTTTTCTTTTTCTGTTTTTTTCTTCTTTTTTTTTTCCTCTTTTTTTTTCTTTTTTTTTACATGCAATCTGGAATGAGCCTTTCTCATTTCCAACCCTAGACTACTCATATAAATATGAGCCGGCTACTAGCCATTTGACACCTAGCCATTATTAACAAATATTTACAACTAGCATGAAATCCCTGGTTTCCCCCAAACTTAAATTTTAGTGCTCCTACGCTATCAAGGGAATAACGAAAATTATAACTATAATCAAGCGATTAAATCTCTAAACATCCAACAAGCATGACCCTAACCTAGCCCAAAAGCACCCAATGAGTCTGTGTAAAAGTTTGTTTCTGAACACGCAAGTCAATTTAATAGGCACTATAGTTCAACCCTCTACTCATCATCATGACACTCAATTAGACACCTACCTACCAGTCAGAATTAGCAAGTTCTATGGGATCATGAAAATGCATGCCATGCTCATGCAACTATATGCACATAAATATCACAATAACAGAATGTCCTATATGGCATACATAAAAAAAAACAAAATGCTCTAACTAACATGCAAATATGCTAACATACAAATATGCTTCTAACATGCACACATACAAATATACAAATGCACCTTGTATCCCCACCCCCAACTTATAAATTTTCAATGCCCCCATTGAAGGTAAGAATAACAAGTGTGCAAGGCATACCTACTCGTCGCCCGAACCACTCCCATCGGGAGTGTCCGATGGCGGATAGACAGCGCCAGCTCCAAAGGACGGAAAAGTCACGTCCACTCCACTCGCACGAAAAGCCGTGCCCAATGCCTGTGCAAACTGACTAAAATCTACTGCAAAACCTGCCTGCATATCGTGCACCGCATCGATACGCCTAGTCAAACGCCTATACTGTCTCTGAGTAATAAAAGAACCTCCTCCCTGAGGCTCCTCCTGCTGTTGTTCCTGTTGCTGCTGTTGCTCTACTACATAACCAAGACCCCACCAATCCGGATCACCTCCATCCCACTCAGCCAGCCTCCGTATACTCTGATGATCCAGCGCCTCCTGTGGCTGCTGCACAACTTCCTCTGCTGATCAACGAGCACCACAATCCCTAGCCAACCTAGCAATGATCGAACCATAAGGCATCGCTGCAGTGGTACTACCTTGCATAAAACGAATAATCCCCTGATGGATCAAATTGCCCACATCCACAAATTCTCTGCTGCAGATAGCATACAACAGGATAGCCCTCTCAACTGTCACCTCATTTGAATGCCTCGTAGGGATGAGATTAGCACAAATGAACAAGTGCCAAGTACGCCCATATCTATTCAGAGCCGTCGACAAGAATGAGGTGGGCTCAGTAGTGCCTCTCCTCAAACGCCACTCTGTACCTGGAACACACAACCGCTGAATAACCATCTGAAGATCCACAACATCCCGAGTCTTCCCCGACCAATCCTCTTGACCCCTCCTAGGAGCCGGAAGCCCAAGAACACGACGAATAGCAGGCGGCTGATAATCCACACGAAACCCACGAACCTGGCTAATCCCATTCCTCTCCACACTAGCGTTCGCATAGAACTCGCGAACCACAGTCATCGGAACAGGTTCCAGAACCTCACAAATTTGCTCCCAACATCTCTCCAGAATATTCTCCAACATGTTCCCATCCGCTGCATTAGGCAAAAGACCCCTCTCACGAGCAATATGACGCCCCAACAACCGATTATACTCATCACGAGCCCCATTATTAATAAACTTAGGTCCACCATTGCCTCCCTCAGAATCACATGAAGATGAAGAACGAGGGTTCCTCCTACCAGTACCACTACCACCAGCACCCTCACTACCACCACCAACAACCCATTGTCGCTTGGATGCCATTGAATTGATTGAAAGAAGTGTTTAGAGTGTTTAGAAAATTTTGAGATATGTAAGTGTGTATGTATAGGTAGGGTTGTGTAATGGTATGTATATATAGGAGAAATTAGGGTTAGTGGGTGTAAGTTGTGGGCTTGGGTCGTGGGTCACCAATAACAACAACCAACAACACTTTTTTTTTTTTCAAAATTTGCTGAAAATTTTTTTTCTGAACACCCCGTGCGGCGCTGCCGCGCCAGGAATACACTGTGGAACGGCGCTGCCGCGCCGTAGCTACTGTTGCAACACATTTTTTTTTTGAAGAACAATTCACGTGGGTTGCCTCCCACGAAGCGCTCTTTTCACGTCATTAGCTTGACGTAGCTCCAATTCCTTACGTTGTGCAAATTAGAACCGCGGTCTCAACTTCGCGATTCAACTTCTCTCCAAAATATGGCTTTAACCGCTGACCATTAACCTTAAACGACTGATCCGGTAACTTGTCGAAAATCTCTACTGCTCCATGCTGAAAAACTGTTTTGACTGTGAATGGACCTGACCAACGTGACTTCAACTTTCCAGGAAATAACCGAAGTCGAGAGTTGAACAACAACACTAATTGCCCGGGCTCAAACGTCTTAAGAACCAACCAACGATCATGCCACATTTTCACTTTCTCTTTGTATAGCTTGTTGTTCTCATAAGCCTGCAATCGAAACTCGTCCATTTCATTCAACTGAACCATACGCTTTTCACCTGCTGCTGTAAGATCAAAATTCAGCTTCTTCAATGCCCAATAAGCCTTGTGTTCTAACTCAGCTGGAAGATGGCATGCTTTCCCATACACTAGCTGAAATGGTGACATTTCCAAAGGTGTTTTATCGGCTGTCCGATAAGCCCACACCGCTTCATCAAGCTTCAACGCCCAATCCTTCCTAGAAGGACTAACTACCTTCTCAAGAATCTGTTTAATTTCACGATTAGACACTTCGGCTTGCCCATTGGTTTGAGGATGATAAGCTGTAGCAACTCGATGATTGATGTTGTAGCGTGCCATAAGAGATGTAAACTTTCGATTGCAAAAGTGCGTACCTTCATCACTGATGATCACCCGTGGAGTGCCAAACCGAGTAAAAATATTCTTGTGAAGAAAATTGAGTACCACCTTAGCATCATTCGTGGGAAGTGCTTTTACCTCCACCCACTTAGACACATAATCCACGGCTACAAGAATATACTGATTACCACATGACGGAATGAACGGTCCCATGAAGTCGATTCCCCACACGTCAAAGATCTCTACCTCCAACATGACATTAAGAGGCATCTCGTCCCTACGAGAAATATTACCAACTCATTGACATCGATCACATCTCAACACAAACTGATGAGCATCCTTGAATAGAGTCGGCCAATAGAAACCCGCTTGAAGAATACGTGTGGCTGTCTTTTCACCCGCATAGTGGCCTTCATAAGCTGTAGCATGAAAATCACTAAGAATAGCCTCGGTCTCACTGTAAGGAACATAACGTCTAATAATCTGATCAGCTCCTTGTTTGAACAAAAACGGTTCATCCCAAATATACTGCTTGACATCGTGCAAGAATTTCTTCATTTGAGCATAAGAGCTCAGGTGGAATGATGTTGCTTACCAATGTCGGCAAACCATGGTTCATCATCTTGCACTCTGAATAGTTGCTCATCAGGAAAAACCTCATTAATAACCGTGTTGTCCTTAGGTGACTTTCCATGATCTTCCAATCTAGAGAGATGGTCAGCTACCTGATTCTCCGTCCCCTTTCTATCCTTGATTTCCACATCAAATTCTTGCAACAGAAGAACCCAACGAATCAACCTTGGCTTAGCATCTTTCTTTTCAAGGAGGTAGCGAATTGCAGCATGATCCGTGTAAACTGTCACCTTAGTACCAAGCAGATAAGAGCGAAACTTTTCAAACCCATAGACAATAGCAAGTAGTTCCTTCTCAGTGGTGGTGTAATTCAACTGGGCATCATTGAGAGTTTTGCTCGTATAGTAAATAACATGGAACATTTTTTCTTCCCTTTGGCCTAGAACGGCCCCAATTGCATAATCACTAGCATCGCACATCAAAGCAAATGGTTGGCTCCAATCCGGAGCTGTAATAACTGGAGCAGAAATTAGTTTCTTCTTCAAGATCTCGAACGCATGTAAACAAGCCTCATCAAAATTGAATGGCACATCTTTTTCCAAGAGATTGCAAAGCGGCTTAGAAATTTTTGAGAAATCCTTTATGAAGCGCCTGTAGAACCCTGCATGACCAAGAAAGCTACGAATACCCTTGACTGAGATAGGTGCAGGAAGATTCTCAATAGTTTCCACCTTTGCCTTGTCAACTTCCAAACCCTTACTCAAAACCTTGTGTCCCAGAATGACACCTTCTTGTACCATGAAGTGGCACTTTTCCCAATTAAGAACAAGATTTGTCTCCACACAACGTTTTAAAACCAAACTCAAGTTTTTCAAGCACTCAACAAAAGAATCCCCAAAGACTGAGAAATCGTCCATGAATACTTCCATATTAATTCCAATCATGTCAGAGAAAATGGCCATCATACACATCTGAAAAGTAGCTGGTGCACCACACAACCCAAAAGAAACACGTCTGAATGCAAATGTACCAAATGGACAAGTGAATGTAGTCTTCTCCTGATCCTCGGGTGCTATGCAAATCTGATTGTACCCAGAATACCCATCAAGAAAATAATAGTACTGACGTCCAGCCAATCTGTCAAGCATCTGATCAATGAACGGGAGTGGAAAATGATCTTTCCGAGTGGCTTTGTTCAACTTTCGATAATCCATGCAAATTCTCCAACCAACAACTGTTCACGTCGGAATGAGCTCGTTCTTCTCATTAGTAACCACTGTCATGCCCCCTTTCTTAGGCACACATTGCACCGGACTCACCCAAGAGCTATCAGAAATCGGATAGATAATTCCCGCGTCAAGCCATTTAAGAATTTCCTTCTTCACAACTTCTTTCATGACAGGATTCAGTCTCCTTTGATTATCGACTGTAGGTTTAGCTCCCTCTTCCAAAGGAATTTTGTGCATGCAATAAGAAGGACTAATACCCTTGATGTCTGCTATAAACCACCCAATGGCTGATTTGAATTCCCTTAAGATTCTCAATAGTTTTTCCTCTTCTATGCCTGAAAGCTTAGATGATATAATAACAAGAAAGGTAAAAGAATCACCAAGATAGGCATACCTTAGATGTTCAGGCAATGGCTTAAGTTCCAAGGTAGGTGCTTCCTCAATGGATGGTTTAAGTCTAACATGAGACTTCTTCAATTCTGACAAACCCAATGATTCAAATGGAATCCCAAACTTCTTCCATGGAGATGCATTAAGATATTGCAAGTGTTCTTTATCCTCTTCGTTCTCAACCTCCGAGTCATTAGCAAGAACTCTTTCCAACACATCAGCTTTTATCAAGTGTTGAGCCGCGGAGTTAACCACCTTGTCGACCATATCAATTTTGAGACACTCTTCATCGTCAGTTGGAAGCTTCATTGCGTTGAAAACATTAAAAGTGATGTTTTGATCGTGCACCCTCATAGTGAGTTCTCCCTTTTGGACATCAATAAGAGTTCGGCCCGTAGCCAAGAATGGTCGTCCCAAGATTATAGGAATCTTCTTGTCTTCCTCGAAGTCAAGAATAACAAAGTCGGCTGGAAAGATAAGCTTGTCGACCTTCACCAAAACATCCTCAACTATCCCTCGGGGATAAGTAACTGAACGGTCCGCAAGTTGTAGAGTCATGGTAGTTGGCTTTGGTTCTGGAAGACCAAGTTACATGAAAACTAATAAGGGAATGAGATTAATACTTGCACCCAAATCACACAAGCATTTGCTGAATGAGAGATCTCCAATAGTACATGGAATGGTAAAGCTTCCAGGGTCCTTCAACTTAGGCGGCAACTTTTGTTGCAAGATGGCACTACATTCCTCCGTCAAGGCAACGGTCTCTAGCTCCTCAAGTTTCAATTTCTTCGAGAGTATGCCCTTCATAAACTTCGCATAGCTCGGCATTTGCTCAAGAGCCTCCGCAAATGGTATATTAATCTGAATCTTCTTGAAGACATCCAAGAACTTAGCAAATTGCTTGTCGAACTTTTTCCTTTGAATTCGTTTTGGGTATGGAGGAGGTGGAAACACCTTATCTTCTACTTCTTTCTGAGCATTATCATTCTTACAAGTTATAGGAGTCGAGGGAGTAGCATTAGGTAGCAATTTAGGACCAGATTCGACCCTAGTATCAAAATCAACTTTTTCTTCCAGAGGTTGCGGCGCTGCCGCGCCAGTATTGTACTGGGAAACGGCGGTGCAATCTGTTCAGATTTTCCATTTTTTTCCTCGGTTGATTTTTCATTGTTCTGACCTTGTAGAATTGAAAGGCATATGATGTAGCCTATTTGTAGTTCGAGGATACAACTCAACTTGAACAAGATTGTAATAGTAAATAGTATATAGACTGTCACAAGGAATCTCAGATTGTATTATCTGTCAGAAGAAAAAGATCAAGGTCAATCTACAGAATTGAGGAATTACTACATTGAAAGAAGTTCAGACATCTGATCAAGCCTCAGTGAAGTATTCGTTAAAGAAGTGGATTTATTTAAAGTGACAGAGATTTCGATAGTGACAGAGACAGTACAGAGAAATATCAAGAGAGAGAAGAAAAGAAAAGGAACCAGATTTTAAAGTCAATATATGAAGAACAGTCATTGCGGTTAGTCACTCATGAACCAGACAGTACATCGAGTGTCAACATTAAACAGTGGTTGTTTATCATTAACTTCAGTGGTTCAAGCTGTTAAGACTGGTATGTTGAGAGAAGAATTAAACCAAAGCTTAGAGTCAAAAATAAAGAAAAGCCGTTGGAGTTAGTTGCTCATGAACCAGACCGCGCATCGAGCGTCAACAAAAATTCGGTGGTAATTCTTTATTGCTTTCAGTGGTTAAAAAGATTTTTATATTAATTCTTAGTTAATTAATATAATTATGTAATTGGTTTAATTTAATAAATTAATTCATATCAATAAATTAATTATCATGTTAATTAATTTTGAATTAATGTATTAATCTGAATTGATTTAATTAATTAATTAATTAATCATTATTTATTTTAATGATTAATTGATTAAGTATTTAATTAAATTAAATTCGAAAAGAGAAAAAAAACAAAACAAAACAAAAACTGTGAAAGAAAAAAATAAAAAAAAAGAGAGGACAGTTTGTTTTGTTTTAAAGAAAAAGGACAGGACACACAGGAGTAGTTGTATTACTTGTAAATTAATGTCGACAGGAATTAAAACCATGCAGGAAAGAAATAAATAAATTATCAAAACAGTCAACACAATTCAAAAACAGAGACAAGTCTGTCACCTGCATATTCTGTCGGCTGGAAGAATACAACGCGCCAGGGCGCGCGTGTGTTACACGCGCGAGACAGAAAGCAAGTAAAAGGCGCGTGTCCTTCCCCGTGTCCTTCCTGCGAGTGGTCCTTGCTTGACAGTATTAAATCAGTGTGTTTTTAAAAGGGACGATTGTCATATTAGGCTTTTAATATAACAATCAATAAGTTATACCGATAGTTATATTGGTTCAAAGGATTGTCATATCACCCTTGATAGTTATACCGATTGTTATATCAGGCCAAAGTTGATTGTCATAATGGCTGTGATGGATAGTCATATTTAACAAGATTATGACTATCAAGTACTTGGACTACAAAAGCATCAGGAGGAAAAATAGAGACATACGGGACATAACAAAAAAACACAAACACAACAGCCTCCATCATTCTCTCTCAAATATTCCAAGAACACAAGAACTGATTATTTTATGTAAAATCAAGTTCAACACCTTTGTAATATTTTATCCGGTGGAACTTGATTATTTATTGTTCTTGTACTACTAGCGAATTAAGTTTCCTAGTTCTTATCTTGATTTTTATTAACTAAATTAGAAAAGTTCATGTCGAATTTTCTAATTAGTTTTTATCAACTTGATAATTAATCTGTACTAAAATTGTAACACCCATCAAGTTAATATATTGTTATATTCAACTTGAAATTTGTTTCAATTTATTCCGCTCAAATTTGTTTAAAATAAAATATTATTTGAAGAACAAATTTCGATAAATTGGTATAGATTGTATTCAACCACCCCTTCTACAATCTTATCGGACCTAACAATTGGCATCAGAGCCTATTGATTGATACACAAATCAAGATCCTATTTTTATTCAGTCAAAAATCCATTTCGAATTTTTAACTCTCTTAAAAATTCATCATGTCTTCAAAAATTGGAACTGTTAAGATACCCATATTTGACAAGGAGAATTATGAACTATGGAAAAAGAAAATGATCCTTTTTCTACAAGTGGCCAATCCTAATTATTTAGGAATATTGCAAAACGGGCCAATAGTTCCTTTGATTACTGAAGAGGAAATAATCGTGGAAGGAGTTGTTGTAGTTCCTGCAAGGATATATCCAAAGGACATTAGTGTTTATACAAATGATGACAAAGTGGATATTGCCCTTGATATTAATGTACAATTAATTTTGATGGAATCCCTAGATGCGATCATGTGCAACCATGTTATTAACTGTAAAGATGCCAAGCATATCTGGGACACCATTATAACAATAAACGAGGGAACTAAGAAAGTCAGGGAAAATAGATTGGAAGCTAATATTGTTCAACCTTACAGCTCTGAAAAAGAAGTGATTGTAGCAGAGTATGGGAAGACAGCTACAAGTCAGGGTTGTAGAGAATTTTATTCGTCAGAGGAGCTGGAGCAGTTGGAGGATCAATCAATGGCACTGGTTGTAAGACAGTTTAATCATTTCAGATTTAGAAAAAATCCTAATTTCAGACTCAGGTCTACTGAGAACAGATTCCAGCAAGGAGGTTCATCCTCAAGTGGCACAAGGGTTGGCTACAAGACTGGAATGGTAGACAGAAGCAAGATCAGGTGCTTCAACTGTAATGAAATGGGACATTTTGCAACTGAGTGTCATCGACCTGAACAAGATGCAAGGAGAGAGTATGCATCTGGTAAGAAGAACACAGACACGGCCTATGTGGTACAAGGCAAAAGCTGGGATGACACAGACAGTGAAGATGAAGAAGTTGAAAACTTTGCACTGGTGGCAAATGCTGAATCATCAACTTATTACACCACACCGGTAATTCTTACTGATGCTGAGTTAATTAATAGTTTACGTAGTTCCTTGAATTGTGCAGAAAGAGGGTACGAGAGAATAAGTCTTGTTAACACTAACCTTGAAAATCAAATGTTAGATTTAAAAAAAGTGCAGGTTAATCAAGATAAGAATATAGAAGAAATAGCTCGACTTAACTGCAGAGAAAAAGGTCTAGGAGAATATATGTCAAAACAAGTTGATAAGATTGCTGAACAAGAAACCAAGATTAGAGAACTTGAAACACAGGTTAGAGCTTGTTATAATACTGTTAAAGTTTCTAAAGATTTCTTCAACAAACAAGCAGTAGAACGAACTGTAGGAATAGGATTTGATTACGGTCAAGCTGTTGGTTCTTTGAGTAATCATTCTCCTAATTCTATTCCAGCTAAAGAAAGAGGTATACCACATATTCTCAAGAATGTTGAAAAACCAGTGTTTACAAAATCTGATGCTGGACCACCAGATATTCTTTCTATGATTATACAAGAAGAAATGAGAAATGAGGACAGTGCAAATGGCACAGTATTTGTTAAGGATAAATGTGTTAAGAATAAATCTGTTAAGAAAGCTAATCCAAAGAATGTTTCATCCAAGAAAGATGTCACAATCTTTGTTAAGGCTAAATCTGTTGAGTACACTAATCCAGAAAATGTATCATCCAAGATAGATGTACCTAAAGTACCAGTCAAAGTTGTTGAATCAGCTAGTACTTCTAAGACTGGATTAGGTGGTAATAAGTCGAAGCAGAACAATAACATCTCTAACATGAATTCCATGCCTATCATTGGTGCTAATCATAAAGCATGTGGTGTTGTCAATTGTATGTCTTGTGCCTTTAATGTGATGTCTGCTTACTTTAATGGTAATCATGCATGTGATAATAAGACTGCTCCTCGACAACATATGAACAGGAATAATGTTAGATCAAAGACTGCTAGTCCTCCTTATGTTAGGAGAGAGACATTGGTACCAAAGCCTAAACAAAGTTTTACTAAGGCTGTTTACAAGGTCAAATGTCCAGTCAGTGAAACAAATGTTATTGCTGCTAAAAAGACATGGATACCCAAGATGAAATCAAAGATTGTCAAAGCTGTTTATAGGGTTAAATGTCCAGTCCCCTTGAAAAATGTTGTTATGAAGATTAAGAATGTTGTTTTGCCTGACAAAGGCCAATACTTCAAGTATTCCGGACCCAATCAAATTTGGGTCCCAAAAAGGGTTTAACTGTTTTGGTATTGCAGGGTGTGTAACAGGTACATCGTGTTATGTGGATTCTGGACAGTGGATGTTCAAGGCATATGACCGAAGATAGAGCCCTGCTATCAAGAGTGGTGACGGTATCTGGCCAAGTGGTTTATCCCTTGGAGACAACAGCAAGGGTATGACCTACGGTCAAGGTTATTCAATAGCCAAGGAATGTTGTCAGTAATAAAGCATCTTTTACAAGATGAAGAGCCTACTGTTCGAGGATTAAGGGAAGAGAACTTATCTGTAGCTGACATGGAATCTCAGTCAAAGGTGAAGTCAACAAGGTCAAATCTAAATCTTCATCAGACAAGAGTTCAGCTATGACATAAGGAGCTTTCTTACCTGAATGTCAAATCAAGATATTCTTTCCTGAAAATCGAATCAGCAAAGGAGACTGCCTCATCTGAAATTAAAGTAAAATGAAATTACGAGGCATGTCATAAAGGGAAGTCAAAAAGAATCACACAGAAGTTCTACATCAAAGAAAAATTTATTTTAGTGGTGATGACTGATGGCTTCTCTCCACAAACAAGTTATTGTTCAGACAATCTGAAGACAAGACACCACTGATGGTGATTGATCACATCTTAAACCCTGATCCATAAGAATTTTAGGAAGACCCCATAAGTATGAAGGAAATTGTTTTACAAGATTAAATCGAAAGTGAGCATCCTAGCAATCAGCTAATGCTCAAGAGGTTAATTTCCTTGGTTACTCAATGGAGTCAACAGCCTACAGGGTGATTGTTATTAATCAACAAAAGGTGATTTAAAGTCTTAGTGATGTTCATCGACTTCTAGCTCCCAGCTGTCAATGGTAATGATGATTCAGATCCAAGCAATGTCAACATTGAGAATCTTCATGTAAATCCAGCAACAGCTTAGGGGGGGCAACTGAAGGATCAACTAATCAACTCAACACCATACTGAAAGTCAAAGGACACTATGAGAACATGTCTGCCAAGACAAAGAGTGTTGACTCAATTAACTCTTTGTTCTAGTTCTTAGTGTTTCTAATGGTGGAAGTAAAAGACTAGCAGAGCTTCAAGTACCAATGATTATTTCTTTAGTTTTATTTTAGAAGAAACTAAGAAAGCTTCAAAAGCTCTGGAAGATCCAGGTTGAGTGATTGCAATGCAAGATGATCTCAATCAGTACAAAAGGCAGATTGAAGGGAAGCTGGTATCTAGACCAAACAACAAGGATGTATTTGGTACAAGGATAACCGGAAGTCTAACTGGATGATGTCAAGGCATTGTTATGAGGGACAAAGCCAAACTGGATGCTAGGTTACAATTTGATCAAACAGTATATTTGACAATAAGCACCAGTGACAAGACTTGAGGATATCAGGCACCTGCTGCACATTCAAGATTATAATGGACATCTAGACCTACTGAATCTGGATACTAGAGGAATGTGAACAAGTTCACTCCTGGTTGGTGAGATAATTGAAGATCTCTACAGGTTAGTATAAACTGGTATCATCACTCAAGCAAGCATGGAAGACATGGTATGACACCCTAACTATAATTTAATATTCAGTATCAATCTTTAACAGTTGGTATCTTTTAATAATTAGTGTCATATTCATAGAACTCTCTACATATTTAGGCACAACCATAAATGATATATATATGTGCAATGATATCTTGATTATATTATATGTTGGTCTGCTAGCTATAAATTGATATTAAGATATTTGCTGTTTTGATGTTGGTAAAGTTGCAGTTCTTTTGATTTACTTCAGTAAGCCAAAAGAATGATGACAATAAAAATAAGTCAAGGATCTTTTGATTCTATTCAGAAGATTCTAGACCTGTCAAGACTACATACCAACAAATCACTATAGCTGGCTTTTGACCTATTAGCTTGGACCTAACAAGTTGGCAATCAAAAATCTTTAGATGGATCCAGATCTTAGGAAATGGTACTCTAGAGATATTTGACCCAACAAGTTCAGGATCTACTAATTAGGACCTAATCAGACTATAGAGGAATCATCAACTCATTATCTTATTCAATTGCTAATAGATTACTTACACACATATTTTATTCTCAATTATGCAAATGTGCATGGTCCCAAGTGGATTCTTGAGAATCTATTCTTGTAGTTATTAAACTTGATTTTCAGATTCTTAAGTTGGACCCAAATCTACGGAGATGGTACCCTAGAGACATCAGTTCTGACATGTTTTGCTACATAGAGACAGATCAAATGAGTTGTATGAAAGCAGGAGAACACAAGGAATCAATTTCATCTCCAACAACTCTGTGAAACACTCAAGGACTAAGCAACTTGCATAAGGTATCAATTATTTCGAGAGCATGTCTTTAGTTAAGAATAACTTGCAGACATGTTTACTAAATCACTTGATAAAATTAATTTTTCTAGATTGGTTTGTAAACTTGGGATTTTATTAATGCTATATGATTGTAAATCCCATCTATTAAGTAATTCTTAAGTAAGCTCACAAGTTTTCAATTGTCTGTATTGAAAGGACTTGTGAACTTATTTACATCCAGACCTCACACTGAAAATTATCTATTGAATGATTGCCATGTGTATAATTGCAATATATTTTAGTGGTGATTATTTAAGGATAATTTAAATACTTAAATGCTAAAATCTAACTCATAGAGATTTAGTATTTAATTATTTAATTATTTATTTTGATTTATATAGGTTACAGGCTTGAAGCAATTGAATTTAGTATTTGCTCTATACCTTATATTTATTAAAATAAATAAACAACATAACTAATTTGGACCTAATCTGTATTGGTCTTCAATTAGTTGTGAGATGTTAATTCTAGTGAATTTTATCAATATTCCATTTTCAGAAATTCACTATAATTAATATCATGGTTACAACAATTGGTTGTATTGAAATTTTGACTTATATCAGTTAATGATATTTAGTTAGAATTCTATTTACTAAATAATTGTGAGATATATTGGTATGTGTGAAATTACTTAGAACTCCTCTAAGTAATCATTGTTATATCTTTTACAATTCACTCATATTATTATACATGGTATGAAAATTCTCTAAGTAGAACTATGGATGTTGAATTATCTAAAGTTACCATAGTTCAATTACTTTGAATAATTTTTATGCTTATTTGCAAAATTCTAATCACTTTGATAATAAATGTTATATACTATGGATCAAGGTGTATTGGACTTAGAAAATTATTTTTAAGATTGCAGACAAGACAGTCTTGGTAATCAAGGTTTATTTTTAGAACCAAGATTGTCTATCAACAAACAGTTGTTAGGAGTTAACAATTGTTGTTATCGAGGAGTTGCCTTGAAGTCATAAAATTAAAATGTTAATGATGATAATTATCCAAGTGATAGTGGTGGAAACAATTTTGTTATTGGCAATACCAATGTCACTGGAAATTAATCGTCAAGTCATTCTAGCAACAACTCGAGGGAAGTAAACAAAGGGTTCACTAGTCAAACACAACATCACAATGAAGAACAAGGTGATTCATCAAGATCCAACTTTCTCAGATAGGGTGTTTGGAATAGAGCTGATCATTGGTGATCCAGATGTTGTGGTAAGAACTAAAAGGGCTTCTCAGAATCAAGGTATAGAATCTAAGGAATCTGAGAAAGCACTTGCGAATCTGGAACATCAAGAAACGTGGAAGTTGGTGCCAAGGTTTGAGCACTAAGTAACTGGTATGACATTCTTTTCGAATTCTATCTTGTCATCTTTCTAAAAAGAATTGTCATAATCATTCTAATGTTTTAATCCATGTTTCTTTATTTTAGAATAATAATTTTCTCTAAAAATATTTTTCTCTAATTCTCTAGTTAGAATTTTTGAGGAAGCTATTTTTATTGAAAATTTCATTATTTTAAAATAGCTGACATATTTATGATAGTTTATTAAATCATATTTTCTCTCTAAATAATTTTCTAGTAGAAAGTTGTTTTGTCAGAAAATATATGGATTTGCTAACCTATTATAAATACTCTTGTATATACTTAATGTTTTTATACATGTATTGTAATTTTTGAATGTTAATTAACATGTTTTGTAGTGTTTGTCTTTTTATTTTAGTCTTATGTCTGTTTATAGGTTAAGCTATGTAAATTATTACTTATGTATAGTTTTATTTGTTTATTTATTTTATTTTTTTATTCGAATTTTTCTTTTCTTATAGTTTTATTTAATATTATTATTATGTATATTATTTCTTATTTTTTGAATATTATTTTTCATGTGTATATAAATAGTTTGTATAGTTTTTACAGTTTAGACACTATACTTTCAAAACTTACAAACAGGTCCCTGTACTTGGTTCTTTTGTTGTTCTTCTTTTTAACACACACAAAATCTGCAGTTTAAGTATAAATCTTTGTTTTGTGATTGCTGTTAACAGATCTTCGTGTTAAGGACTTAACAATTGACCAATGTTGATATCAAATTGGTGTGTGTCTATACAATTGGTTAGGAACTAATGTTTGATTTTCAGGATCTAACAATTGGAAGACAAGACCCATCAAGTGCTAACAATTTCTAATAGCTGGTATCTATCATGCAGGACCTAAAACATGATAAAATAGTTTTGTTTGTATTGGTTTAAACATTAACATACATTAATTCGATTAATATTTATTATTAATTGGATTTGTGCCTATGTTCTTGTTTTGTAAAACCGGCTCAGGATCTTTATCTTCCTAACTCAAAATCTCTTTCTACAGCTGTGATTGCTTACATTGTAAATCTTTTAAAATCACAACTGCACATCATTTCTCTTAAGATAAAATGCAATATTTTCTTAGAAAATTTTTCAAATGTTAAAAAAATGCATTCTATCTCTATATTGCTCATATTCTGTGATGCAGGTTCATCTACATGAAATTTTGTATTCTCACATGTTTAGTCATAAGGTTGTAAACCCAACAACTTTTATCCCAGACTACAGTCAAACTCAAACACATTCTATCTTACACCCTAAATGGAAGTAACCTATCAGACTAGAGGTCACCAGGGAGTAACTGCACTTGATGCAGCAAACAAGCATGTGTGGGATATTCAGTTGGAGAGTCACTACCTTATACACTATCCAAAATATTTCATGTGCACAAAGTGAGAATGCACACACCAAGGATGAATTGACGGAAACCTGTAATCCAACCATTTTATGGTTAGGATTATAAGTTAAAGGTTATTTAATGAATCAAGAGTCTTCACAGACCTCGAGAGAAGGTATTGATCTCAAATGCAAAATTCAACAAGATCATTATCTAACTCCCCAGAGGGAACATCTCTGGATCCTACGGGTAACGGATCCGACATAGGTGCGGATCGGCAACTTGTGAACTATGATTCAGATTTTACCTGATGAGTTTAACAAGGTGATGTCTTCACAGACATTAGAAGGGAATCTTGATCTCAATGCTAAATTTATAGTCCATTGTTTACCTTCTCAGAATTCAAATCTGAAAACCCTAAAAAGGGAAATTAGCAACTTGTAGATTATGACTCAGATTCGTCTGACGAGTCCAACGAGGACTTGGGATTTGCGAACTCCCATTGCACCACCACTGACCTCTCTAGAAGGGGCTATGGTGATTTTTCCTTGCAGGTACACTAAAGGATGTTGGAGCAATGAGTGAAACACTAGTGAGCAAGAGTGTAAACACAGAGAGAAGTGAGACACTCAACACAAATGAGTGGAGAGAAGAGTGAAACACTTGTGAGGTACACTAAACACTATCACACACTCACAGTGAGGAAGAAAATGAAACTTCCTTTCTAATAAAGCTTTATCAATTGATTTCAATGTACTCTAACGATTGGTATAAATTGGTAACAATCTGGTATCAACTACTTTGTCAATTAGTTGAATGGAGGATTCCTCAACTAAGGGGGAGAGATATATTGAAAAAGATATACTCAACTAAGGGGGAGAAGTATTGGGGTACAAGTAAAAGAAGAGTGAGTTAGAAATGGGGAGAATTAGAGACTGTGCTTAGAATGAGAAGCAAGTCTAGCAAGTCTAGTTTCTAAGTGGGAGCCTTAGATGAAGAAGCAAAAGAACTTTCATTTGTTATGAAAGTGGAGATATAAGGAGAATTACATCACAATACTATTCTATTAGTCTTTCAATGTACTATGTATAAAGGCTAAGTGGAAGAGCAGTAAATTCCAGAAGTTATAGAAATGGTATTGATTCACCATTGTCTATATAGTAGGAACAGCTGTTTTTCTTTAGTGAAAAAAGTTGTATCAGAAATGGGAAGTGATTGTAAATAAAAAACTGCTGATAATCACCAATGTAAGATGTGAAGGATTATCAGGCAGAGATATGAAGAATCAGAAATGAAGATGAGTTATCTATTGAAGATCAGTTCAGTGCTAAAGGAACAATCATCTATCATTTCATCAACTGAAGATTCTGGAATTGTTAAATCTTAACCAGAGAAATTTTTTTTGTATTATTTACTAAGCTTTGAAGTGCTTTATCTTTTTCTTGTTTAAGTGAGTTAGTTGAGTTATCCTCTAGGTATTTGCTTGTTATTGTCTAACAAACAAATAGGGGGAGATTGAAAGGCATATGATGTAGCATATTTGTAGTTCGAGGATACAACTCAACTTGAACAAGATTGTAATAGTAAATAGTATATAGACTGTCACAAGGAATCTCAGATTGTATTATCTGTCAGAAGAAAAAGATCAAGGTCAATCTACAGACTTGAGGAATTACTACATTGAAAGAAGTTCAGACATCTGATCAAGCCTCAGTGAAGTATTCGTTAAAGAAGTGGATTTATTTAAAGTGATAGAGATTTCGATAGTGACAGAGACAGTACAGAGAAATATCAAGAGAGAGAAGAAAAGAAAAGGAACCAGATTTTAAAGTCAATATATGAAGAACAGTCATTGCGGTTAGTCACTCATGAACCAGACAGTACATCGAGTGTCAACATTAAACAGTGGTTGTTTATCATTAACTTCAGTGGTTCAAGCTATTAAGACTGGTATGTTGAGAGAAGAATTAAACCAAAGCTTAGAGTCAAAAATAAAGAAAAGCCGTTGGAGTTAGTTGCTCATGAACCAGACCGCGCATCGAGCATCAACAAAAATTCGGTGGTAATTCTTTATTGCTTTCAGTGGTTAAAAAGATTTTTATATTAATTCTTAGTTAATTAATATAATTATGTAATTGGTTTAATTTAATAAATTAATTCATATCGAATTAATTAATTTATTAAATTAATTATCATGTTAATTAATTTTGAATTAATGTATTAATCTGAATTCATTTAATTAATTAATTAATTAATCATTATTTATTTTAATGATTAATTGATTAAGTATTTAATTAAATTAAATTCGAAAAGAAAAAAAACAAAACAAAACAAAAACTGTGAAAGAAAAAAATAAAAAAAAAGAGAGGACAGTTTGTTTTGTTTTAAGGAAAAAGGACAGGACACACAGGAGTAGTTGTATTACTTGTAAATTAATGTCGACAGGAATTAAAACCATGCAGGAAAGAAATAAATAAATTATCAAAACAGTCAACACAATTCAAAAACAGAGACAAGTCTGTCACCTGCATATTCTGTCGGCTGGAAGAATACAACGCGCCAGGGCGCGCGTGTGTTACACGCGCGAGACAGAAAGCAAGTAAAAGGCGCGTGTCCTTCCCCGTGTCCTTCCTGCGAGTGGTCCTTGCTTGACAGTATTAAATCAGTGTGTTTTTAAAAGGGACGATTGTCATATTAGGCCTTTAATATAACAATCAATAAGTTATACCGATAGTTATATTGGTTCAAAGGATTGTCATATCACCCTTGATAGTTATACCGATTGTTATATCAGGCCAAAGTTGATTGTCATAATGGCTGTGATGGATAGTCATATTTAACAAGATTATGACTATCAAGTACTTGGACTACAAAAGCATCAGGAGGAAAAATAGAGACATACGGGACATAACAAAAAAACACAAACACAGCAGCCTCCATCTTTCTCTCTCAAATATTCCAAGAACACAAGAACTGATTATTTTCTGTAAAATCAAGTTCAACACCTTTGTAATATTTTATCCGGTGGAACTTGATTATTTATTGTTCTTGTACTACTAGCGAATTAAGTTTCCTAGTTCTTATCTTGATTTTTATTAACTAAATTAGAAAAGTTCTTGTCGAATTTTCTAATTAGTTTTTATCAACTTGATAATTAATCTGTACTGAAATTGTAACACCCATCAAGTTAATATATTGTTATATTCAACTTGAAATTTGTTTCAATTTATTCCGCTCAAATTTGTTTAAAATAAAATATTATTTGAAGAACAAATTTCGATAAATTGGTATAGATTGTATTCAACCCCCCCTTCTACAATCTTATCGGACCTAACAAGAATTCTTCCTGATCAGAATGTTACTGCCTGGACCTGTTCCTTGTGATCCTTCTTGCCCGGATTCATCTCTGTGTCACTCGGAAGCGTTCCTGGTTGACGGTTCAACAATGCATTGGCCAGTTGACCAATTTGATTCTCTAAAGTTTTCAATGACACTGCCTGACTCTTGTACATCATTCGAAGCTCTTCCAATTCAGACTTCTCAGACTGATTCAATGAATTCCCTTGAGATGGTTGAAATCCCGGTGGATTGAATGGTTGCCTTGGAGCATAAGGTGGTGGTTGATAGTTCTGATTATATGGCCTTGCATTGAACTGCTGATTTTGGGGTTGCTGAACACCACCCTGATTGTTGCTCCAACTGAAATTAGGATGATTCCGATTGTTGGGATGATAAACATTAGGCACTGGTTGCTGAGCTCTTTGAAAATTACTGACAAATTGTGCGGATTCAGATGAGATAGCACACAGACTCGTGTCATGAGCCCCTGCACACAATTCACACACCATAGCAACCTGGTTAGTCCCATGATTAGAAAGGGAATCTACCTTCATTGTCAACGCCTTGAGTTGAGCAGCAATAGTAGTAGCTGCATCCAAGTCCAGAACTCCGGCCACTTTAGCAGGTGGCAAGCGTTGAGTAGGATTCTGAAACTCATTGGCCGCCATCATTTCAATAAGATTATAGGCATCCTCATAGCTTTTTGCCCATAGCGCACCTCCAGAAGCTGCATCTAACATAGGCCTGGACTGAGTTCCCAACCCGTTATAGAAATTGCTGATTATCATCCAATCCGGCATCCCATGATGAGGACAACGTGCCAATATCTCCTTGTACCTTTCCCAAGCTTCCCCCAAAGATTCCTGAGGTTGCTGAGCAAACTGAGAAATAGAATTCCGATAAGATGCTGTCTTCGCCATGGAGAAATACTTCGTCAAGAACTTTTGAGCACAGTCTGCCCATGTTTTAATAGAGCCTGATGGCATAGAATGTAACCAACTCTTGGCTTTATCCCTAAGAGAGAAGGGAAATAGTCTCAATCTGATTGCGTCATCTGTAACTCCATTGAATTTGAAGGTGTCACAAATCTCAAGGAAGTCCCTAATATGAGCATTGGGATCTTCAGCAGGACTACTGTAAGAACCCCAAATTTTGGATATAATTAAAACTTTTTATTAAGTAATGATAAAATGAGGAACAATGATTCCGATAACAAGGTCACCAGCTCTAATGAATGGTGGTTTCAAAGAACAATGATTGTAATGAATGGATATTGCTTTGGACAATGATCCTGATGCATTGGTATATTGTCAGAATAGAGTAATTCGATGGTTGAGGACCTAGATAAAAATAATCTACCATCCAGGAAGGAGCTAATGGATCCTTGAAGGGAAATGAGTACGTGCATAGTGTTTCCCGTACGTGCATAGTGTTTCCAGTACGTGCATAGTGTTTCCTGTACGTGCATAGTAATTTGGTGGATGAATAGTGATTTTGTAAGTTGGAAAACTTTTCACTCCACCCTATGTACGGGGCGTGATATGGATGTTTCGAAGTCATATTAGTAATACGCGGAGGAAATAAGTGAATGCAGAGACGATCGGAATTCAGAAATTCCAAATTCTTTTCGGTATAATATTTGACCGGACAGTGGATTAAATATTATTATAATCCAATAATTGAGATATTAACTTTGAGGATTTGATATTTTGGGATGTTATTATATTTGATTTAAGAATGAAGGTAGGAAACCACTGAGGAGTGGTTATGGCTACAATGTAATTATTGATATTTGGAAAGAATGAATGGAATTCGACCTTATTATGTTTATGTCTTGAAGAATGCTAAAGGGTGACAACATAGGTAAGAATAATCTATCTTCTAAGGGAATAAGATATGGCAACTTCAAGCAAGAGAATACCCTCATGTCATCCAGATCGATAACGATTAATCCAGTAGTTCCGTAAAAAGGTTAAGGAACGATCGAAAGAGAATACGGACAATTGTACCACCCTAAGAGAACAAGTAAAGAATACAGAATGAATAGTGTTTGGTGGGAGTATATAATAATATGAGACGACACTATACAGAAGCATTCGGAACGGATTTCCGAGTTCGTATTAGTGATCCAGGGGGAAAATAAGTGTATGTAAAAGCTGTCGGATTCTGAAAAACCGCACTTTTATTTTCTCCGAGAGTTCCCTGGACACTGATAGCCCTAAGTATTTAACGAATGGATTTAAGGAATATAAATTGGAAAGTTAGAATGAAAGATGGAGAATGAAAGTATTACTATTAAAGAGGATTCCCGGTAAACCCTAATTAGAAATCCGTGAAATATTCTCACGAACGATCAATCGAAACGGGCAATAACCGGACACAGAAGCAAGCAGAGGAAGCAAGAGTCTTGTGCAAGCTACTAGAATAAATATCTAGTAACCAAGTGGGCAAGAGTAACTAGATTAATTGGAACATAACTAGTACTTAGAAATCAAAACACTTGGTTAGTTTTTAACCATGCAAAACACAACACTTGTCCTCCAAAACTCATCATCCATGACATCACACCCCACTAACACACCAAGATGAGATATTATCTCTCAAAAAGTCACTTTATGCAAGATTGAACAAAGAAAAATCAAGAAACCAAGCAAACACTCTCCATTTTCTTTTTCTTCAAAAGTTTCGGCCAAGGAGCTAGAAAAGGAGGTTCCCACCATTGTTTGTTCTTCTAATTTTTAGGGTAAGTACTACATATCATAGCTTAGATCCCCTAGAAATTTCAGCCTCAAATTCACTTCCTTTCATTTTCAAATAAATCATCAAAGGTGATGATGAATAGTGTTTCTAAGAACTAATCTTTGTTTTTCTTGTTTTCATGGTTGATCCTAGCTAAGTTAAGGCCATCCAAGGGCAATACCAAGCTTTGTGAGGCTATTACATACTACAAGGAAGGTATAAGACTTGAAAACCCTTGCTCTACTTTGAGTTTTAAGCATGTTCTTGATGGATCTAGCTTAGTTATGATTATGTTCATGTTATAAGCATGTTTAGTTAGTGATTTAGTGATTTGATTAACATGATGAGTTTGATACTAAGATCAGTGGCTTCTGGTCTTGTTGGGGTGCTTATTATGTGTATAAGTTGATTAGGTGCTCGGTGTGGCTTGGTTGTTGCGTAATGAATTTTAGAACGCTCGATTCATAGCCGTCGTAATGCCCGATTTTCATTAACAGTAAGAAACCGAACTGGTCAGTAGCCATAACTCTCTGTTATTGGAAAGTTAATGAACCCTACTGATAGATTTTTGAACATAGATCACTTTGGCGAAAGAATCGAAGCATTTTGATTTACGGTTTAGGAATTATGACCAAATTACTAAAAGTAGTTCGAATCCGTAAACGAAAGTTCGTAACTGAAATTGAACCCTCGTAAACTATGTAACGTCATGGCGAATCTTGGTAAATAAATACTAGGGGTAAGAAGGAAGGTGTGAAAGAAAACCGTATGTCAAAAATAGCATTTTTCGATTTATTAAAAATGTTCGAGTCAAGGTTAAACGCGAACGAACCCCTAAAAGACGACTCTTTTATAACTTCGGTAAAACACTTAGAAAACGGGCGATAAAACTCGGAGTATAATATTGGTTCGTAACGATCAACCTTAGAACTCATATGACTTAAATATGTCCCAAGTATAAGTGCAGTGACATGTCGTATTAACGAACGAATGTCGGGTCGGATCAGTGAAAATAAGTAATCCACTAAAAAGGGGTATAACGAGATAACTCGAGAACGTGTTTCGAATTAAGTATAACTTAACTTTTAATATGTTAAGTGATTAATCCCGAATACCTTGGCTATTTATAGATCACCAAGCTGAACCGGGACCCGCTACCACTACCCCTTACCGTACTCGACTACCAGGCAAGTTTCAATTCCCTTCTTTTAGGCTGTTGTTGTGATTGAATAAATATATATATATGATTGCTGATATACATATGCCATTGCATGCATGCCTACTTTCAAGTTGAATTGATATACTTGTTCCCTGAATGTTATTGTTGGCTTATAAGCTAGATAGTTATACATCAGTTATAAGCCGGTTATTGTAAGACCCTCATAGAAGGGCGTATACATCTTATTCATCAAATATAGATCGGGAGTCAATATTTCTTGATATATCGGGATTACCTCGGAGGAAAATATTTAAGTAAATATTTTCCATTATTCGGGCGACGAATATTATTTGAATATTCGTTCGAGATTATTTATTTTAACGGTCTTTACTTCAAATAATTATTTGAACGTAACTATTCGACGAATAATATTTTTAATATTCATTCAGAGTCGAATTATTTATCGATTATTATTGCGAATATTCTTCTAAAGGTTGGACTACTAAATGAAAATTAATTGGATATTCATTTAGAATATTATTCATTAAATGAATATTACTTTTGAGTATTCATTTAAGACAGTAATTACCTATCGAATATTATTTTAATGTTCATCTGAAACTTGATTTATTTATCGAGTCTTATCTCGAATATTCCTTTAAAGCTTGGATTACTAAATGAACATTACTTGATATTCATTTAGAATATTATCCATTAAATGAATATTACTTTATCAATATTCATTTAAATTCCTAATTAATTATGAATATTATTTTGAATATTCATCCAGGGTTCTATTTAATCATCGAATATTATTTTAAATATTCCTTTCAGGTCTTATTAATTAATGAATATTATTTGGAATATTCATTTGAATATTTAGTTATGCAATAAATATTCTCTCGATATTTCTTCAAGAATTATTTGAGAGATACTCTGATTAAAGATATTCTTTCATATTCCTAAATATTTCGTAAAATATTTTAATTCAATAAATATTCTCTGAATATTTATTCCATACTTAGAATAACCTCGATAAGGTTTATCTTTTTCGATTATTACAGAAAATATTTTGGAGTCGTATTATTATTAATCTTATATCAAGAAAGGTTCTCAGACATCATTCTTCTTTGAGTCTATCCCCTTAATAATAAGGGAACCTTACTTGGAAAATGTTATTTATCTTGTCGACTTCCCGGTCATAAAGTATTCCCTTCACTCGCAACTCGGGTGCTGTTGACTTATTAAGTCGTTGCTTACCTTCTCATCTTTCGAGGGGTAAGATTACTGGAACAAGTTGATATCCGTTACCAAGTAATAGCTTGGGAGTTATTGGTAAATTTTCCTTTCCAACTAGATACGACTACTTTGTGGAGTCTTATCAACAAGTATTATACTTGGGGAAAGGGGGACGAACGTTACATTCAGAATCATGAATTCTATTTGAACTAGGAGTCGTGTAAGAGGCCGAGTAGCGCCGGTCCATCCCCTTTGGCCCAACCGTTGGCCGGGGAGAGCTAGCAAGGCGGTATACAACTAAAGCCGTCAGTTCTTCCTTCTACCGGTAGTAAATCTAAATTGAGCTGTACGATCTCGACTGATCATCAAGATTGGAACAGAGGGCGCGGTGAATACTCCATCATTGGTTCATCATCCAAATTTATTTATTTCCTGCAACATGATTACTGTTGGCAGAGTTGGAAAATGGTCATAACCGGAATTGCAACCTTTTCTTGCAAACTCCTCTTCTTAATAACAATAAGAATATCTCGCTTACTTTGATGTAGCAGATATTTCTACAAACAAATACTTTAAGTTACCTTGTAACTTCATCGTTCATATTATACTGGCATCATTTCCGTAAATGCATGGCATATGGTTTGAAAGATACTTTTGAACTGTTATACATTATCGTTCAGTTATATATTATTGTTGGTGGGCTATTGCTCACCCTTGCTTTATTATTATATCACAACAACAGCTAGATCAGATGACTCGCACAAGGCGCACTCGACGCGGGCGAGGACGATGAGACTACCAGAGCTGAAGAAGAAGCTATTGGTAGGGTATATTTATTCTTTCAGTACCAAGAATATGGTCTAGTATGACTTATGTAAATGGATGGCAAAGAGTATGTATTTATATTGAAATCCTTTTGGATTGTAAGAACTCATAATGTGATTAATAAAAATTTGATTGTTACTCTGATTTCATCTCTGGGACTATAACGGGTGTGTTTTATATTGTTGTGTTGGGTTATAGAGACGTAATTTATTTTATGTTAAGGAAAGTTCAATTGTTGTGGACAGAATTGGAAACCGTAACCACCGGATCCCGGACCCCGGATCTGGGGGTGTTACAGAAGTGGTATCAGAGCGTACGTTATAAACCCCAGAGATGAGGTGACGTTAAAACAATAAATTCAATAAGATAATAAGAACTCTTGCCAAGTTCATAGTCGGACTACTTAATGTAATGATGACATATAAAACCCTTATGGGAACTCGTAAGTATAATGATAGTAACTTAGCTCGATATCGTATCGACGAGTAAGGCGACTGACCTTGAGGCATACGAGCAACAGCACGATGATGCTTTATATGCTGAAGATCAGCGGTTAATTTGATGGAGTACCCTACTGGAGACCCGGAAGAGGTTCCAGCAGATAAGGAAAATCCTGTTAGGATAAGGAGCTTACCGATGGGTAATGAGGGTCGCAACCAGAATGACTGTGATGATTAAGATATGGTGCTCAGAAAAGTGAGTATAAAGAACCGAGATATTATTAAGAGATCTGAAGATGCATGTTGAATTCATAGCCGGACTACCAGATGTAGTACCAGCAAGAAAGAAGGATTGGAAGAATTACTTGAGATCTTATACGGAAATAGATTAGAATCCTTAGAGATTTTCATCTTAACAAAGAAAGAGCTAGAGGGATGTATGATTATCAAAGACATCGATTTAGGGCGAGGAGCAGAGTCCCTAGGAATAGTTAAGAATGAGGCAGTAAGTGCCATATCATTTGATAAATGAATCAGTATGAATATTGTCAGTAATAATTCGCCATGAGAAGGCAGGTGTCGTAGGTTGTAAATTATGGAACCAAATTAAGGTTAATAAGGTGGTTTTATTAAGGAAAATGTTCATTTTATGAATGAATCATTTAGAAAGTAAAGACATTGGGAAGTGATAGCATGATTGGGTAAAATTATATAAGGAAGTAGCAAGCAAGACAATGATCTCAGAACCTACCGGAAGATAAGACCAGTGAGTCAAGATGAACTCGTAATGAGACTACTGCCAGAGACTGAGTATAGAGTTAATTCAACTCAGTTAAATGATGAACCAGAAACGTTAGATGTATGTGATTTAGAGGAATATTAAATTCCTTCTTCTCTTTGAATGGATTATAGTAGTACCTTAAGTTTATTCCGATGCGGAATTATAATAGATCAAGTAATACGATCAGTAGTTAAAGAGAAAAATGTGAGAAAATCTTCCTGGTGCTAAAAGGTGAAATTGGTAATGACCAAGAGCTGGCATTGCTTAATGGAAAAAGAAAAGGGGGAGACTTTGTGCTTCCAACGACGCTTCGCATAAAGGGTTAGGTAGACCGACATTTGGTAGTATTGAATATCAGGACGTATAGGTATCAGGACGTTGTGACTGGTTTCAGTTTGAAACTATTGATTCCCTTCTAAGGGATGGATATAATTGATTCCTTTCCAGTGGGTAAACTTCCAATCTGATGATGATTATTTCGTTAACTATGACTGCTTATGATTCCACCTGCTTGGAGGTTCAAAGAACTATTCTTCAGGTTTCGAAACTGGTCTCCTTAATGTTACCAGTAGGTGGGTAGATTGATCAAAATTTCCCTGAGTCTGGAAAGGAATTCGGTGAATTTTGGCAAACCTTGTCTTTCTGATTATCAGAGAATGTCATGGAAGAGATTAAAAATTGGAGCAAACCCTGTGATTTGGGTAAGGATGCTGTAAAATGGGTTAGTAAACGGACCCTGAGCATTACAATCGACGGTAGTGATAAAATGATGAAGTGAGATTGGACGAAAATAGGAAATGTAAGTAAGAAACTAGCCGGACTGAGAAATTCCAGGATTGACTTAAATGAAAAGGCTGTTGTGCCAGGAATGGTAAGCTTGTGTGGCACGCAGGATTGATAAGAATAGTTGAAAAGATTAAAGTGGAGGAAAGGTGACCGGAGACGGTGCCGAGTAGTCGATTAAGACTTATATGGAGTAAAGTTTTGGAAAGGTAGAAAGGTATCAAAGAAGAAGGCACTATGCCGGCAATTGCTAGAAAAGTAATGCTATTAGCCAACCCCTAAAATCATATATTTTTATTTTAGTGTGGCCAGTTGAGGCCAAGTCACGACGGACTATAAAGTGACTAGACCAGCAATGAAAAGACAAAGCAGGGTTGCTTCTAAGTAAGCACCGACTGCAAGGGCTTCTGATATAAAGGAAATATTAATGAGATCGTAGGAGTCTTCTACTAAACCCTTTGCAACCCATGTTGTGATGGGGAATTTACTAGACCTTTTTGGGATGGGGTAACCCGTACTAAAGTGACTCATGTGTATATGGTTGTCCAAGATTACGAGTAAAATGGAAGTATAGTGACTTGAGATGTATGATGTTAGGGTATCATGAATACCATGAACATATTACGACTAAGGGAAGTAAACAACGAAGGTTTATGAAGAGAGTATAGAAATGGTCAGAGATGGATCAGTATGCTGTAGAAATTTTGTCTAAGGCAAGTACATTTGAGAAGAACGATAAGTACTAAGAGATTCACGTTGAACTCGACCAATATCTTCCAAAACATCCTTGCTGCCATTACCAAGTTCTGTAAGAGAGGAGATAGGCATACGTTGCCTTTTTGGAAGGCCAAATAGGCTGACAGCTATCTGAAAGAAGAGGGTGGCATTAAGCCACCGATCGATTATCAAATGAGAATGATTGAAAAGAGACCTTTATTAAGGATACATGATCTGATTGCCAATTATAAGATGCAAGAATTCTTTGGCAGTTGAATTAAGGATAGGATATCCATAAATTAAGACAAACCCTAGGGAATGCACAAGGGGTGGCATTAACCCTAATAACGACATTATGACTTCAGATGATATGAGTTGGACTTGCTAAGGCAACAATGACCGGTAAGGATTATTAAAAAGAGTTCTGGAAAGAACATAGATAGAATTATTAGAGTATTGATCAATGACATTTTGATATACCCTGTACCCAGAAAATACAGGAGGAAGGATGAGGATGACCTATGAAACCTTACAAGGAAAAAGGTAATATTCCGAACTTCAAAATGGAAGTTTGGTAAGGAATGTATGACATAGTAACAGTAATGCCAGATGAGGCATGTATGAGACCCTGAGGAAGTATGGATTGAACCTATAAAGGTTGAGATTATCCTAAGATAAGGAAAGAACTAAGAAGAGAAGTATCCTAAGTAGGATTGGGAATAAACGTGATAAAGTTCCCACGGGTAGGTGGAAGCAATGACTTATGGAGAAAGACTGTTAAATATATTTTTCTCCATCAGTAGAGCTTAAGGGAGAATGCTTTCACCCAAAAATGATGGGAATGAGGTAGAAATGTTTGAATTGGAATATATCCAAGGAACAAGGATTACCGGAAATTATTATTATCATGAAAGGCCAATGAGGTGGCCGACAGTCTAAGTATAAAGGAATAATTATAAATGTTCATACCGAAGAAACAAAATGATATTTGGAAAGACCTTGAAGGTCATATTGGAGTGGAGGAAGTTACATTCCTTTTGATGATTGTGCAAGAATCGAAGGTGATAATAGTTTAAGTAAAGATTCGATTCCTGATGGAGTGTTAAGCATATTACGTACCTTAGAAGGTCCCGTTTTGAGGCAAACCAGGACCATGGTACAAAAATTGATGAAGTAAACCGTTAAGTTTCCAGTCTTTTATGGAAGATGCATAAGTGATAGTTTCATCAACCGGACCTAGCTGCGATGCCTGAAACTCTTCTGCAATTCTATCTACTTCATGTTATATCTACATCAAGTTCAGGAAGTGTTCCTTATGGATAAGGAATAGTGATTACTTTGTCTCCCTAAGGGATTTGAAACCCGTAGGGTTAGCTATTAATGCACTACGTAAACAACATGTGATGGTGATTCTTCTAAGAAAGTAGATGACAATGTAAAGATAAAGAAAGTGCTGCCATTGATTAACTAAATGGCATGTTGATGAATGACAAACAAGTTTATGTTAGTGTACTTCTGCGCAAACAAGATAGAGAATATGAGGTTGATGATTCATGATGTTAAAGATATTCCCATGGAAAGAATTAATGAGACTTGGAGGGAAGGGCGGTTGAGCCCGAGACTTATTGGGCCACCTGAGAGTTTAAAGTGTTCGGACGGCGGTATTCGAGCCAGCCTTACCCCCAAAACTTATAGCACGGTCATAACGGGTTTTCATGTGGCCAGGCTACGTCAGTAAAATGCAGATGTTCAACAGATGATAGGAGTACGAGCATGTAGATATACGACCTGGTCTGACTTACGAAAGACAACCTGTGGAAAACCACGGTTAGAAAAGAACAAGTGATGAGAAACACGGTTGGCAGAAGTAGATTATATGAATCTAAGTTAAAGGAATCGGGCCAGATTCATTTCGGAAAGTTTAAATTGAAATAACGTGATGATTATAGAATAAATGAGACGGAATACCGATAAGGAGGTACCAAGTGCAAAAAGGTGTCTCAATAAAGAGGTGAAGGTGAAATTAAATAATAGAAATGAGTAAGAATCAGCTAATAAGAAGGATGTGATTGATAAAGAAAAGGGTGGGGAAGCAACTATGGAATGCGAAGCAAGGAATGTTATGAATGGGTTTTCTAATGAATTCTCAGGATGACAACCTGATAGTGTCAATATTATAGTTATGAAAAAGCTAGTAACATGATATGGGATGTCAGTAATAATGATGTCAAGTGAGAAATCTAAGATTTAACCTGAAAGGTTGAAGGATTTCCCGAATGTGAGTATCGCTATGATTGAACAAGAGTATTTTGTCCATAGAATAATGGACAAAGCAGCAAGATATGTTGACACGTGAGATTGCGATCAAATAGTATTGGATATAATTATGATTAATTTCTTCTTTGATAAACCTCTATAGTTCAGAGGTAAATTCTGAGTATGATATTCTACAATCATGAAAGCTTTCTATAATCCTTTAGAACTCTTTTCTCTTCTTCTCTCTTATTCATCTTCTTTATGAATTGAGAAGAACAACCCTTTTAGGAGGGGAGGTACTGCTACGTGACTATCTGTCTATGTGATAGAAGTCTAAGTGGAATACCATGACTTGTTTAATTGCTTGTCAAGTACTAAAGGCTGGCCCCCTTCTGTACTAACTATGCAATATAACAAATGTTCAATTGATCATAGTGATCTCTCAATAAATCTTTCCACTTCTCTATATTGATCGAGATTGCGAAGATTAAAGCAATCAGGAAATGCACAGTACGAGCGAGGTTACCTCCGAATTCGTAGGGTGATAGTGATACCAATGTTACTGCAGGTATCAATAAGGATAAGACTGAGTAAGAATATAACCCAGATAGTGAGTTGTACGAAAAGTAGCAACGTTGATGGAAAAAGGATACAATATGGATTGTAGCACTAGAAGATGTGCTGAGGAAGGGTAGAACGACTAAGAATTGACCGGGAAGCTAAAAAGTGAACGACAGGCAAACGACTCTTTGCTTCCTACCTGATTCCGGGACGGAATCCTTTTAAGGAGGGGAGACTGTAAGAACCCCAAATTTTGGATATAATTAAAACTTTTTATTAAGTAATGATAAAATGAGGAACAATGATTCCGATAACAAGGTCACCAGCTCTAATGAATGGTGGTTTCAAAGAACAATGATTGTAATGAATGGATATTGCTTTGGACAATGATCCTGATGCATTGGTATATTGTCAGAATAGAGTAATTCGATGGTTGAGGACCTAGATAAAAATAATCTACCATCCAGGAAGGAGCTAATGGATCCTTGAAGGGAAATGAGTACGTGCATAGTGTTTCCCGTACGTGCATAGTGTTTCCAGTACGTGCATAGTATTTCCTGTACGTGCATAGTAATTTGGTGGATGAATAGTGATTTTGTAAGTTGGAAAACTTTTCACTCCACCCTATGTACGGGGCGTGATATGGATGTTTCGAAGTCATATTAGTAATACGCGGAGGAAATAAGTGAATGCAGAGACGATCGGAATTCAGAAATTCCAAATTCTTTTCGGTATAATATTTGACCGGACAGTGGATTAAATATTATTATAATCCAAGAATTGAGATATTAACTTTGAGGATTTGATATTTTGGGATGTTATTATATTTGATTTAAGAATGAAGGTAGGAAACCACTGAGGAGTGGTTATGGCTACAATGTAATTATTGATATTTGGAAAGAATGAATGGAATTCGACCTTATTATGTTTATGTCTTGAAGAATGCTAAAGGGTGACAACATAGGTAAGAATAATCTATCTTCTAAGGGAATAAGATATGGCAACTTCAAGCAAGAGAATACCCTCATGTCATCCAGATCGATAACGATTAATCCAGTAGTTCCGTAAAAAGGTTAAGGAACGATCGAAAGAGAATACGGACAATTGTACCACCCTAAGAGAACAAGTAAAGAATACAGAATGAATAGTGTTTGGTGGGAGTATATAATAATATGAGACGACACTATACAGAAGCATTCGGAACGGATTTCCGAGTTCGTATTAGTGATCCAGGGGGAAAATAAGTGTATGTAAAAGCTGTCGGATTCTGAAAAACCGCACTTTTATTTTCTCCGAGAGTTCCCTGGACACTGATAGCCCTAAGTATTTAACGAATGGATTTAAAGAATATAAATTGGAAAGTTAGAATGAAAGATGGAGAATGAAAGTATTAATATTAAAGAGGATTCCCGGTAAACCCTAATTAGAAATCCGTGAAATATTCTCACGAACGATCAATCGAAACGGGCAATAACCGGACACAGAAACATGCAGAGGAAGCAAGAGTCTTGTGCAAGCTACTAGAATAAATATCTAGTAACCAAGTGGGCAAGAGTAACTAGATTAATTGGAACATAACTAGTACTTAGAAATCAAAACACTTGGTTAGTTTTTAACCATGCAAAACACAACACTTGTCCTCCAAAACTCATCATCCATGACATCACACCCCACTAACACACCAAGATGAGATATTATCTATCAAAAAGTCACTTTATGCAAGATTGAACAAAGAAAAATCAAGAAACCAAGCAAACACTCTCCATTCTCTTTTTCTTCAAAAGTTTCGGCCAAGGAGCTAGAAAAGGAGGTTCCCACCATTGTTTGTTCTTCTAATTTTTAGGGTAAGTACTAAATATCATAGCTTAGATCCCCTAGAAATTTCAGCCTCAAATTCACTTCCTTTCATTTTCAAATAAATCATCAAAGGTGATGATGAATAGTGTTTCTAAGAACTAATCTTTGTTTTTCTTGTTTTCATGGTTGATCCTAGCTAAGTTAAGGCCATCCAAGGGCAATACCAAGCTTTGTGAGGCTATTACATACTACAAGGAAGGTATAAGACTTGAAAACCCTTGCTCTACTTTGAGTTTTAAGCATGTTCTTGATGGATCTAGCTTAGTTATGATTATGTTCATGTTATAAGCATGTTTAGTTAGTGATTTAGTGATTTGGTTAACATGATGAGTTTGATACTAAGATCAGTGGCTTCTGGTCTTGTTGGGGTGCTTATTATGTGTATAAGTTGATTAGGTGCTCGGTGTGGCTTGGTTGTTGCGTAATGAATTTTAGAACGCTCGATTCGTAGCCGTCGTAATGCCCGATTTTCATTAACACTAAGAAACCGAACTGGTCAGTAGCCATAACTCTCTGTTATTGGAAAGTTAATGAACCCTACTGATAGATTTTTGAACATAGATCACTTTGGCGAAAGAATCGAAGCATTTTGATTTACGGTTTAGGAATTATGACCAAATTACTAAAAGTAGTTCGAATCCGTAAACGAAAGTTCGTAACTGAAATTGAACCCTCGTAAACTATGTAACGTCATGGCGAATCTTGGTAAATAAATACTAGGGGTAAGAAGGAAGGTGTGAAAGAAAACCGTATGTCAAAAAGAGCATTTTTCGATTTATTAAAAATGTTCGAGTCAAGGTTAAACGCGAACGAACCCCTAAAAGACGACTCTTTTATAACTTCGGTAAAACACTTAGAAAACGGGCGATAAAACTCGGAGTATAATATTGGTTCGTAACGATCAACCTTAGAACTCATATGACTTAAATATGTCCCAAGTATAAGTGCAGTGACATGTCGTATTAACGAACGAATGTCGGGTCGGATCAGTGAAAATAAGTAATCCACTAAAAAGGGGTATAACGAGATAACTCGAGAACGTGTTTCGAATTAAGTATAACTTAACTTTTAATATGTTAAGTGATTAATCCCGAATGCCTTGGCTATTTATAGATCACCAAGCTGAACCGGGACCCGCTACCACTACCCCTTACCGTACTCGACTACCAGGCAAGTTTCAATTCCCTTCTTTTAGGCTGTTGTTGTGATTGAATAAATATATATATATGATTGCTGATATACATATGCCATTTCATGCATGCCTACTTTCAAGTTGAATTGATATACTTGTTCCCTGAATGTTATTGTTGGCTTATAAGCTAGATAGTTATACATCAGTTATAAGCCGGTTATTGTAAGACCCTCATAGAAGGGCGTATACATCTTATTCATCAAATATAGATCGGGAGTCAATATTTCTTGATATATCGGGATTACCTCGGAGGAAAATATTTAAGTAAATATTTTCCATTATTCGGGCGACGAATATTATTTGAATATTCGTTCGAGATTATTTATTTTAACGGTCTTTACTTCAAATAATTATCTGAACGTAACTATTCGATGAATAATATTTTTAATATTCATTCAGAGTCGAATTATTTATCGATTATTATTGCGAATATTCTTCTAAAGGTTGGACTACTAAATGAAAATTAATTGGATATTCATTTAGAATATTATTCATTAAATGAATATTACTTTTGAGTATTCATTTAAGACAGTAATTACCTATCGAATATTATTTTAATGTTCATCTGAAACTTGATTTATTTATCGAGTCTTACCTCGAATATTCCTTTAAAGCTTGGATTACTAAATGAACATTACTTGATATTCATTTAGAATATTATCCATTAAATGAATATTACTTTATCAATATTCATTTAAATTCCTAATTAATTATGAATATTATTTTGAATATTCATCCAGGGTTCTATTTAATCATCGAATATTATTTTAAATATTTTAAATATTCCTTTCAGGTCTTATTAATTAATGAATATTATTTGGAATATTCATTTGAATATTTAGTTATGCAATAAATATTCTCTCGATATTTCTTCAAGAATTATTTGAGAGATACTCTGATTAAAGATATTCTTTCATATTCCTAAATATTTCGTAAAATATTTTAATTCAATAAATATTCTCTGAATATTTATTCCATACTTAGAATAACCTCGATAAGGTTTATCTTTTTCGATTATTACAGAAAATATTTCGGAGTCGTATTATTATTAGTCTTATATCAAGAAAGGTTCTCAGACATCATTCTTCTTTGAGTCTATCCCCTTAATAATAAGGGAACCTTACTTGGAAAATGTTATTTATCTTGTCGACTTCCCGGTCATAAAGTATTCCCTTCACTCGCAACTCGGGTGCTGTTGACTTATTAAGTCGTTGCTTACCTTCTCATCTTTCGAGGGGTAAGATTACTGGAACAAGTTGATATCCGTTACCAAGTAATAGCTTGGGAGTTATTGGTAAATTTTCCTTTCCAACTAGATACGACTACTTTGTGGAGTCTTATCAACAAGTATTATACTTGGGGAAAGGGGGACGAACGTTACATTCAGAATCATGAATTCTATTTGAACTAGGAGTCGTGTAAGAGGCCGAGTAGCGCCGGTCCATCCCCTTTGGCCCAACCGTTGGCCGGGGAGAGCTAGCAAGGCGGTATACAAGTAAAGCCGTCAGTTCTTCCTTCTACCGGTAGTAAATCTAAATTGAGCTGTACGATCTCGACTGATCATCAAGATTGGAACAGCGGGCGCGGTGAATACTCCATCATTGGTTCATCATCCAAATTTATTTATTTCCTGCAACATGATTACTGTTGGCAGAGTTGGAAAAGGGTCATAACCGGAATTGCAACCTTTTCTTGCAAACTCCTCTTCTTAATAACAATAAGAATATCTCGCTTACTTTGATGTAGCAGATATTTCTACAAACAAATACTTTAAGTTACCTTGTAACTTCATCGTTCATATTATACTGGCATCATTTCCGTAAATGCATGGCATATGGTTTGAAAGATACTTTTGAACTGTTATACATTATCGTTCAGTTATATATTATTGTTGGTGGGCTATTGCTCACCCTTGCTTTATTATTATATCACAACAACAGCTAGATCAGATGACTCGCACAAGGCGCACTCGACGCGGGCGAGGACGATGAGACTACCAGAGCTGAAGAAGAAGCTATTGGTAGGGTATATTTATTCTTTCAGTACCAAGAATATGGTCTAGTATGACTTATGTAAATGGATGGCAAAGAGTATGTATTTATATTGAAATCCTTTTGGATTGTAAGAACTCATAATGTGATTAATAAAAATTTGATTGTTACTCTGATTTCATCTCTGGGACTATAACGGGTGTGTTTTATATTGTTGTGTTGGATTATAGAGACGTAATTTATTTTATGTTAAGGAAAGTTCAATTGTTGTGGACAGAATTGGAAACCGTAACCACCGGATCCCGGACCCCGGATCTGGGGGTGTTACAACTACCCCCAAACTGTACTGTATACTGAATCATCTGAATGATGTTTGGCTTAAGCTCGAAATTATTAGCCCCAATAGCTGGGCGAACAATACTGGTATGAATATCCTCCACTTTTGGCTGAGAGCATTCACTCAAAGCCTTCGCTGGTTGTGCTTGATCTGCCATTTCTTCTATTGATTCAAGATCGTCATCTAACCCGATGTTCTCAAAATCAAGTTTTCTTCTTGCTAGTTCTTCTCTACGTGCTTGAGCTCGTGTACGCATACACTCTCAAAAAGTACCTGAAATTCACCAACAAGAAATTTGGTGAGAACGTCCTAGTCACCGAACTTTAATGACCACTGATGGCAAATATTGAAACTAAACAAATAAAACCGCGTCCCCGGCAGCGGCGCCAAAAACTTGTTACGACCAAACTCAACACGCAAGTGCACGTGATCTCAAGTAATATAGATAGCAAATAAGATTCGTTCCTACAGGGACTCGTTGTATTGTCTAGTTAATTCACTCACCGATGTATGATTATTATTCGATGCTACGACAAATTAACAATTGGATTTTTGTTTATCACTACAATTACTCTAAGAATTATAACTAATGATCAACTACTTGAACTAAGAATTATGTCGAATTACTTATGCGAGATAAACATGGGATTTTAACTTCATTAAACAATCCATCTATGGTCTCCACTTCTCTAGCCTTTTCATGTGATTTGTTAATACCTGATCGAATACACAAAACTGATATAAGCCAACTTTCGTTGCACAAATACCATCCTAAATAATACCCACAATAAAGATAGAAATCACTTAGTCTCCCAATTATGCCAAATCTCCATATGTCTATAAAAATTGAAACATAATGGTTGAAGTACAAGCATTCAATTGATCACATAGTGGTCATAAAACGGTTAGAGTTACGACACTAATTATGAATGATATTCTCACGCATAAACCTATGCTAGCATGGCAAGTTCTAAACTCTTAGATCCACTTTCGCTTCAATAAGAATTAACACATAATTACAGGAGTTAGCTACTCTGCTATAACGAATTAAATCAACCATGATAGGATATCACATCAATCACACTATAGGCATCGAGAAGATTCAACAAATAAACTTCATGAATAAATCCGCTAAACCCCCACGACAACGAATTAGTTCATAATCAAACTAATCGTCACCATGGGTTCCAATGTAAACATGATAGAAGAAAACGACTAATGATTTAAATAAATAACAAGGGTTCTAAAGAATACACCCAAACCAAGCATCCACAAACTAGGAAGAATACAAGAATAAATTGAAAACTATCTTCTTCCTCGCTTCTTCGTGCTTCAAAACTCCGTAAATACAATACATGGTCAGACCTCCCTTATTCTATGGTTTTTCTTCCTTTATATAGGCCTCCAGGTGCAAGTAGTTTGAAAGGAATTTTATTTTTTTTACTTTATCTCGAAAAATCAGCAAATCAGGATTTTCCCGTCAGAAGAGCCGGCGCTGCCGCGCCAATCCTATGTGTGAAACCGGCGCTGCCGCGCCTCCTCGACAATCCCAGCGCTACCACGCCATGATCAAGCTCAAACACGGCGCTGCCGCGCCGTGCCTTCTGTTCAGCAACTGGATTTTTTCCCCTTTTCTTCATTACAACTCCGATTTGCGCTCCGATTGCTCCGCTTCATTCCTTTAACACCTGTGATTGATATTCCTGCACAATACCCTTAAAAGAGATCAAAAATACCACAACTCGAGTACAAACATTCGTTTTAAGCCAAATGGAAACGTTTTAAGTGAATAAAATACCCACTCATCAGCTTCGGCCATCTGAAATCCTTATCATTCTCAATGTCCAACAAAATTCGACTCCTAGGAGTATTCAACCTTGCATACTCAGTGAACCTTGACCCTTGGTTCTTCTTAGGGGCAGAGTCGGAGTCCTCGCTAGTTCGGGGATACTTGTCACTAGCATCATACTCTTGATCATCATAGTCCTGGTTTTTCTTTCGCTTCTTGGAGTCATTGTTACCTCCTCCTCCACCTACGGTGGTTTCTTTCATCTTGCTATCCTCAGCTTTAATATACTTATCAGCCCTTCGTTGGAGCTCGGCCATGTTCTCAAGGGGATGCTTCGCCAATGATCTCTTGAAGAAGGGGTCAGTGGTTCCGTGCTCCTGGGCTACCATTGCCACCTTATTTTCCAAATCAGTGATATTCAGGGTCTTCTTAGTGAATTGCTTGAGGTAATCCCTCAGATTTTCATTCTTTCCTTGCACCACATACATAAGAGATGCGGAGATCTTCTCATGCACCCTTCCGCTAATGAATTGGCTAACGAAGGCGGCACTCAACTCCTAGAATGTCCTGACGTGATTTGCGGGATCACCCGTTCCATCATAAGCCTTAATTGTCGGCATCTTAAACTTCCTAGAAATATGAGCATTCATCACCTCCTCAGTAAACGGGGGTGTGGGATCATCAGGATCTCCAAGTGGCATGAGATCCTTGGGGTTACTCCTGGGGGTTTCCACCCTCATAGCTTCTCTTGTTGGGACATCAGCCCTCTTCTGTCTTCTTGAGGACCACTCCAAATCTATAACGGGAATCCTTCCTGAGATTGGAGGGGGTCGAATCAGACTCTGTCTTGCCTGTTCCCTTGCTATGTCATCCTTTACCCTTTGGATCTCAGCCTCATGAGCCTTAATCCTCTCCTCAGCCGTTTGTGGAGGTCCATCATGGATTCCTTGGGTCCTCGCCCGAGGTTCTTTGCTAACACGTCGCCTCCTTGGATGTTCATCACGATCATCATCCTCAGATGACGAATCATCAAAATAGGGGCCAGAGTAGTCGTCCTGATAAGGACCCAATCCTCTAATATAGGATGGATCCTGTGTTTGCATGGCATGTCCGCTTGGCCCTGCTCCCCGAGCAGCTAGAGGGTGGTTAGGCAGACCATACCTCGGGTTAGTATTCAAGGGGAGATCCGTGGTATGGATCTGTACCCCTGGTGGTGGGTTGTCAGGATTAAAAAGAGGAGAGACCACCATCTGAAGAGGGTTGGTTCCTCGTCCTGCTTGGTCGATCAGAGGCAGCGTACTCTCAACGTGGGGAATCGCCCCTGATTGTTGAGAAACTTGAGACTGGGTGATCACCCCTGATGCTGGGGGAGCCTGTTGGATGATCGCTCCTGATGCTGGGGGAGCCTGTTGGATGATCGCCCCTGATGCTGGGGGAGCCTGTTGGATGATCACCCCTGATGCTGGGGGAGCCTGTTTGGTCAGGAGTGGAGCAGAGCTGAGTGGCACGGCCTCAGTTACAAATGGTGTTGTTCTTCGTGTTTGAAGCATGGTTGATGTTGTCGTCCCACAGACGGCGCCAAATGTTGTGGAATAAAATCGAGGGTTTTTACGTATTTAATGCTAGGGTTGGTGAGCTTCGAGCTTTAATGGCTGTTCTTGCGTTCGAGACTGATCGGTCCTCACAAGATACCTACGTATCTCTGTATCACTAGAGAATCAAGCCAACGTAGTTCTGAGAATGAGGGTTCAGGCCCTTTATATAGGCTAAGAAGCCTTAGAATCGTAGTAGGGTTAGGTGACTTGGCGGACAAGTCACCTCCTCTAGGAAGGTTCTAGACTCCTTCCTTGTAGGAGTCAGTTTCCATGTTGAATTAGGTGCCTTGGAGGCTAAGTCAGGTAGGAGTAATATCCTTATTTGACTCTTATTGTTGAGCTGATTATTACCCTTAATATTAATTACGAAATTAATATTTAATTAGGGGTTCCAGGCCTCATTAATGGGCTTCATATTTGGACCAAGTTGGGTCTAATTAACGCAACATTAATTGTGTCTTTAGGGATTATTTTTAACCCATATCAATATTTATATTTATTTAAGCAAAATATTATATAAAATAATTTAACTAAATTTTAATCTTAACTTTGAGATTTTTTATTGTATAACTATTGTAAATGAATCCAAGCACGATTACTAGAATACCAAGAGAATTCGAAAAATGTAAAAGTAAATTTTTGAGTAGTTTCGACATATGAAAGATGAAAAATTTAATGGGTTTGCCATCAATCATCATATTAGATTTTTCATCTTTCACATATTCAACTTTCTCATGATTCTTACATTTTTCAGTTTCTCTTGTTTTTCTGTTACTGGTGCCTAAAAATAATGTAAATTAATTTTATAATAAAAAATCTTAAATTTAGTTGAGCAATCTATAAGTATAATTTAGTTAAATTACATTTCAAAAATAATTTGGTTAATAAAAGGGTCATTTTTTCGCAAAAAAAATATTGAGTCATAAAAATGCAATAATAATATTGTTGGAGGGCCCGATCCAATAAGCCTTTGGGGGCCCAATCCAATAAGCCTTTGGGCTTATGACCGTTAAAACCATACGGTTGGACCAGGCCCATCCGAACCATCTAGCTGAAGTCAGTAAAAACAGTCGACCATTGCTAGTGTAACGCCTTACCATTTATCGCCCTCCATAACTGAGAATCAAGAGGATCATCAACGGTACTACTCATAGACACAATATAAATAGACACAATTATCAGGTGATAAACACAATCACACACACTGAGATACACTGGTTTACATAAGCTTTACGTTTACGTTTCCACTACATTTTTACTGATTCTCACACCGGAGGTGAATCGGGGGGTAACACCCTCGCATTCTTCTCTTTGCAGGAGCTACCGAAACCTGTTCCTAGCATACCGAGGATAGATTTGTCTGAGGCATAAATCGAATCCTGACATTTGGCGCCGTCTGTGGGAACGTATAAGCTTCTTTTGTGAACCATGTTACCTCAGGATTCTGAAAATCTCAATATAGAAACTCCTACTTTCGAAGAAATAAGGGAACAGAATGTCAAAGGAAACGCCACCGAAGCGGAAGGATCCCAGGGGGCAAAAAGACGAGCCTTGCAGAAGAAGGCAGACGAGTTAAGATTGGAAGCCATAAAACTCCGGCGCGAAGAGGTTGATTTAGAAGAAAGGATAGTGCGAGAAGCCCTTCAAACTGGAGAAGAGGATCCCGTGAGTGAACCTCAGAAAACAGTCTCTAAGGGCCAAAGAGAAAAAAGGTCCCGACCCCACCAGGAGGAGTATTCAGAATCCGAAACACATTCCTCACACCCGTCCCAAGATCCTTCGAACTTAGAGGAAGAAGAAACGGGCTCTCAATGGAAAGATAGGCTTCGAAGAATGGAGAAATGTATGTTTGGGGATCAGAAGAGGATGCGTCGGGAGCCCGTTGTAACTGAAGAGAATGAACAATATAGACCACCCCCAGGTCGTCAGTTCCCGAAAATATGAAAGTTTGATGACAGGAATGGGTCATGACGATATCATGCTTTGCAAAATGTTTAAAACCTATTTGAAGGGTTCGGCCTCTTTGTGGTATCGATCGATGAGGCCTAGATCCATATCTTCTTATGATCGACTGAAGAGCAAATTTTTAAGGCATTACTCCCACCTGTGTCAGAGAGAGAAGGTTACCGAATCTCTTATTCATTGTCGCCAAAGATCTGATGAAGAATTGGGTGATTACCTAGCCCGTTTTAAGGAAGAAGCTGGCATGGTGACCAACCTGGATAAGGTCAAGGCCGCAGGATTTCTGACCACTGGCCTCGACTCAGTTAAAGGAAGAAAGCTTCGGTCGTCCTTATATGATATTCCCCCGAAGTCACTCAACGACATCTATATCCGAGGAGAAAGTATCAGGAGAAAAATGGAGTCTATCGATGGATACAAAGAATCGTCTAGAGATAGTCGAAGAAAGTGCAGTCAGGGGAAGAACGACCGAAGGAAAGATGATTCCCAGGGAGATGGTGACCGAAGGGATGATAGAAGAAACGATTCAAAGAAGGGAAAGGAGCCCATGGTGTTTACTCCACTAAACACTCCCATCTCTAAGATACTGAACGAAATCAAAGGCAGGTCTGATTTCTGGAGATCGGCGAAGCTGAGGGTACCTGATCATAAGAAGAATGGGAATAAATACTTTGATTACCATCAGGACAAAGGCCACAACACCGACGAATGTTTTCATCTGAAGAGATTGATAGAGAGAATGGTAAAAACAGGTGACCTAAATCAATTTGTTAAAGATTTTAAGGATCGTTTGGAACAAAAAAGGAATGGCTCAGGTCCGAAAGAGACCAGAGATCGGAACGAAGAGGATGACAACCCTAGGCAAAGGGAAAGAGACGAAGCCCCTTGATATAGAGGGGAGGTAAGAACTATCATGGGGGGTACAATACTGGATCGATGTAGCAAAACGGCCAAAAAGAGGTATGTTCGTCAAATCTACAATCTATATCAACATACTACACAGGGCAAACAGCCATTGCTCATAATGTTTACTGAAGAAGATTATGAAGATGTCATTTGGCCGCACGAGGATCCTTTGGTAGTGAATCCGATCATCGTCCAGAATAAGGTATGGAAGGTACTGATAGATGGTGGTAGTTCGGTCAACATTTTTATCACCGGACTTATGAAAAAATGAATCTGGGAGGAGAACAGCTGGAATCTTGCAATGAACCCCCACTTTACGGCTTTGGTAACTCACCGGTTCCGATTGAGGGACCGATCACATTGTCCCTGGTATTGGGTAAACCTCCCTGCACTATGGAAAAGCAGGTGAAATTCTATGTTGTCCGAGTGGATATTCCATATAATGGCATCCTCGGGCATCCTACTTGAACGACTTTCCAAGCTATAGCCTCAATACCCCATTTGAAGTTGAAGTTCCCTACCGATCATGGCATCGGCGAAATGAAAGGAGATTAAAAGGCAGTGAGGATCATTATGCTAGAAGATCTAGATAGATCCGAAGAAGAAACCGAAGATGAAGGTAAAAAGAAAAGGCGCATGAACGATCAGGCCGGAAGCATTCACCACACGATGAACATTGAGCTAGAAAAGTTTGGGGACAATCTCTCAAACCCTATAGCCGAACCAGCGGTGGAAACCGAAGAGGTCGAATTATATGCAGGCACTTCGGGTCGAATGATCCGTATCGGGAGAGACATGAACGATGATCTGAAAGCGAAAGTGATTACCGTGATCCGAGAGTACCACGACATATTTGCTTGGGGTCCTGAAGACATGCCCGGACTTGATCCGAGCATTGCCCAACACAGTTTAAATGTGAAAGAAGGGGCCAAGCCAGTCAAACAGAAGAAGAGAAATTTCGCCATGGAAAGACAAAAGGTGATCCAGACAGAGGTGGAAAAGCTATTGGAAGCAGATTTTATTGAAGAGATCAAATACCCCGAATGGTTAGCTAATGTGGTAGTGGTCAAAAAGGCAAATGGCAAATGAAGGATGTGCGTCGATTGCACCGATCTCAATCTCGCCTGCCCGAAAGACCATTATCCACTTCCCAACATCGATCAGCTCATTGATGCTACATCAGGATATGAAATCCTAAGCTTCCTAGATGCATTCTCAGGTTATCATCAAATCGCCATGAAATCTGAAGACATCCATAAAACAGAATTCATCACCCCGAAAGGAACATATGCTTTCATTGTCATGCCTTTCGGCTTGAAGAACGTGGGGGCCACCTTTCAGAAGATGATCAACAATGTCTTTAAAAACCAGATAGAAATATGGAATGTTACGTGGACGACATGATAGTAAAATCTTTGTTTCGGGATCACGCCGATGATTTGAAAGAGTGCTTCGAGACGTTAAGAAAAAACAACATGCGGATCAACCCGAACAAATGCACGTTCGGAGTATTCAGCGGTAAATTCCTTGGTTATATGGTGAGTGCTCGAGGCATTGAAGCCAATCCAGAAAAGATAAGAGCGATAATCGACATGGAAGCTCCGAAAACAATTCGGGACATTCAGAAATTGACTGGAAGATTGGCTGCCCTGAGAAGATTCATCTCCAAATTGGCCGACAAAGATTTACCCTTCTTTGAGGTATTAAAAGGTACGAAGACTTTTTCGTGGGGTCCAGAATGTGAGAAAGCTTTCGAAGATATCAAGGAGTATTTAACGAAGGCTCCGTTGCTAATGAGACCAGATCCACAAGAGACTTTACAACTATACTTGGCTGTAAATGATCGGACATTGGGGGCCGTCTTAGTCAAGCAACACAATGGTAACCAATATCCAGTTTTCTACATTAGCCACATGCTGAAAGAAGCAGAAACCAGATACCCGAATGCCGAGAAATTTGCTTATGGGTTGGTCATGGCCTCAAGAAAACTGAGACATTATTTCCAGGGGAGGACGATACAGGTCACGACCGATTAACCTTTGAAAAAGATATTACAGAGACTAGAGGCTTCAAGCAGAGTTGTCGCCTGGGCCATCGAGTTGGGAGAATTTGATTTGGAATACGTGCCGAGGATTGCGATAAAAGCACAAGCCCTAGCAGATTGCATAGTAGAGTGTTTGTTCACTGGGTTCGAAGGGTTTCAAGTCGAAGAAAAATTGATACAAGCTCCTGGAAATTGGAAGTTGTTTGTGGATGGTTCGGTGGCTGGAAGTAAGTATGGAGCCGGTCTAATTCTTACAAGCCCTGAAGGTTTTGAGATATGTCAGGCCATCCGATTCAACTTTTCCTTAACCAACAACGAGGATAAATACGAAGCACTTCTGGCTGGGATGAATTTGGCAAGAAACCTAGAAGTCAGACATCTTCGGGCATTCAGCGATTCGATGCTAGTTGTAAAGCATTTCTTAGGAGAATATGAACAAAGGGACGCCCGAACCAAAGCTTATGCAGCCAAGGTAAAAGCAAATTCCCTGTTGTTCGAGTCTTTTGAATTAACCACTGTTGCTAGGGAAAACAACAGCCGAGCAGATGCATTATCTAGACTAGCTTTGACCAACACTCAGAATCTCACAGGCTCAATTTACCTCACTGAAGTCAAAGTGCCCTCCATCAATAAAAAGGTATGTTTCGAGATTCACCAAGGGATAGATTGGATGACTCCAATTCGACTATTCCTAGAAAAGGGGACTACCATTGGAAAAAACCGAGGCCCAAAAAATCAGAAATCGGGCCACCAGGTACACAATTATAGCAGGAAAAATGTACCGAAGATCGGCCACCGAACCGCTGCTGAGATGCTTGGCTCCCGAAGAACAAAAAATAGCTCTAGAAGTAGTGCACGAAGGAATCTGTGGGGAACACTTGGCAGGCCGTTCTATGGCCTTTAAAATTCTAAGGCAGGGATCTTTTGGCCAACCCTACGAGCCGATGCACTGAGTTATGCGAAGAAATGCAAACAATGTCAGCTCTTTAGCAACGTTCCGAAACAACCTCCCGAAGAGATGACTTCTGTCCTAAACCCCATTCCCTTCGCCATGTGGGCCATGGATATTGTCGGAATTCTACCTACCAGCACCAGACAAGCCAAATATTGCATTGTGGCAATCGATTACATGACCAAGTGTGTAGAAGCACGCCCTTTGTCCTCCATTACCGAGGAAGCAGCCAAGAAATTTATGTTGGAGCAAGTAATCCTCAGATTCGGGATTCCCAAAATATGCGTATCAGATAACGGGATCGAGTTCGTCGGAAAGAAGTTCAAGACGTTTCTAGCTTTCTTTGGAATTCAACAGAAATTCAGTTCAGTTAGTCATCCATAAGGAAATGGGGTAGTAGAAGCCGCAAACAGAGTCATCTTTGATGGGATAAAGAAGAGACTCGAAGAAACCAAAGGGTTATGGGCTGAAGAGTTACCATATGTGCTATGGGCTTATCGCACCACACCAAGATCTTCGACCGGAGAAACTCCTTTCAGTCTAGTGTATGGGACCGATGCAATGGTACCAGTAGAAGTCGGCCTAGAATCATACCGAAGCGAAGTATTTAATCCCGATACAAACGAGTTGGGCCTCCGAGCTAATTTGGACTTGTTAGAAGAAGCCAGGGAAATGGCATACCAAAGAAATATCAAGTATCAACAGCAAACTGCTCAATACTATGACTCAGGAGTAAAGAAAAAGTCTTTTAAAGTCGGTGATCTAGTCCTTCGAGAATTAGCAACTTCTTTGCCAAACAAGCAAGGGAAGCTTCAGCCAAACTGGGAAGGACCCTATGTGATTATTCAAGTCATTCGAACAGGGACTTATAAACTAACTGAACTAGATGGAAGTCCGATCAAAAACACATGGCATGCTTCCCGATTACGCAAGTTTTATCAGTAAGCTTTTTGTAAGAAATATTTCAATTTCGATTATCAATAAAGGCTTAATTTTGTTTGGCCCATTTATACTCTTATCGATAATACAACCCGAATGGCCGCAACATTACGGGAGGCAGGATTCGCCCAAAACCGAAAGAAGAAACCTTCGGCCGAACTGCGACTCGGGAGCAACCCGCAGAGGTGAGTCCGAAGGGACTTCGCCCGGAGCATAGGATTCCGAAAATTACTCCAAGTAAGAAAAACGTTTTTTTTCCAAAATTTACTTCGAGTATAGGAAACACCCAGCCTGAAAACCTCTAAGAGGATGGCCAAAAAACCTCAAAAATTGCTTAAGCAAAAGGAAATACAAGTGACTTAAAAATCCGAAAATTGCGCATGCATAGGAAAAAAAAGTAACTTAAAAATCCGAATATTTGCCCAAAAAACAATGTGAAACAAAAGTGCCTGAAGGCTTTGATTTCATTATTTAAAATTACAAATTAGCCTAAAAAGGCAAAGAAAAAAATATACAATAAGTCAAGGGACTGCATTCTTCGATTCAGACTCCCTCAGTTGGCTTAGCTCGACCTTTCGGCTTTCCATCCAGTCGAGCAGATCCTCTGTATCGGCCATCATCTTGTCATTCTGCTGCCACAAAGCATCATTCTCCTTGAGAAGCTCAGCATTTTCGGCCCGAGCAGAAGAAAGCTTGGATTTCAACTCCTCGATTTGCTTCTCCAATGAAGGAATCGTCTGATTAATCTGCTTTCCTTGGTGATAAAGCAGAATATCCTGATTCTTCATTTTATCGGATACAGAAGCGGCCCAAGGGGTAGCCTGAAAAGAAAAGAGGCGAATTAAAAACTATGTATAAGGCAAAAAGAACAACTTCGATGAGAAAACACTCCTTACCAGGGTAAGATGCCCCAGAAGATTGGCAGTACCTTCGGCCGTGTCAGCAGAATCATAAAGGGAACGGTCCTTCGAAAGAATGAAGGACTGACACATATCCCCAACAATCTTCTTTGAAGCAGCAGGAGCTCCAAAAGAATCTGACTCCATCACGGCCCATGAAGGTCGATAAGAGTTTACATTAAACTCCGTACCCTCAACACGGCTTTTCTTCTCCGAAATGCTCGGAGGATCATCCTTCGGGGAGGAAAGAGGAACAGAAGAACCGGCAGCTGATTTATTCTTAGCACGTCTCTCCGCTGCTCTCCTCCTCATTTCTGATCGACTCGACACTGGAACAAAAGGAAAAAACGTTAATCACTACAAAACATCAGATTAACCACATATCAAGAAGAAAGAAACGAACACACTTACTGATTATCCACAAGATGAATTCAAAGAGACTGAAGTTCGACAGAAATTAGGGGAAGGATGGAAAAATCTTGAGCGAGATTGAAGATGGAGTAATCTGCGATTAAACTTACAAGTATATTTATAAAGGAAATTGACGGCCCTGATGAAGTGCCACTTGAACAACCTCTGACTAAGATAAAGGCACGTGTCTCCCCAAGAAAGGAGCAGTCAAACTGCCATTAAATGGGGGGAAATACTAAAAGTCTCCACATTCAAAAAAAATTTATGGGGAGAAAATATTTGTCATGGCACAAGTAATTAAGTCCCAGTTCGCCCAAAAGGTCTTCGGGAGGCAGGATTCGCCCAAAACCGAAAGAAGAAACCTTCGGCTGAACTGTGACTCGGGGGCAACCTGAAGAGGTGATGCCCGAAGGGACTTAATACTTCAAATAAAGAAAAAATTACAAAGTTCAGTTTTCAGTTCGCCTAAAAGGTCTTCGGGAGGCAGGATTCGCCCAAAACTGAAAGAAGAAACCTTCGGCCGAACTGCGACTCGGGGGCAACCCGAAGAGGTGATGCCCGAAGGGACTTAATACTTCAAATAAAGAAAAAATTACAAGGTTCAGTTAGCCCGAAAATCTTGGCATCGAGAGACTTCTCCCGAAGCATAGAATTCCGAAAATTACTCCCGAAAACTATTTTCGAGTATATTTTTTATCAAGAAATGCGTACGGGTTATTTCAGGTATGGTTCATTAATATTTGGAGAAATACTTGGAGAAAGTTATTTAAGAACAAATTGATCATGGAGCAAAAAGCTAAGGGAAATTCAGCAAAATAAGCCCGAAGGCAAGAATACACTGCAAGCCCGAAGGCAAAATTACATCACAAGCCCGAAGACATAAGTTCATTACAAAAAATGGCATAAGTTCATTAAAAAAAATTAACTCATTCTGAATCAGGATCGGAGGAAACCACCAAAGGTACATCAGGAATCTCCAGGCGAAGGACTGGATCGTCTTCAAGGTTGAAAAGGATTTGCTTATAGTCAAAACCTGCCTTGTGAGCAGCAATGACAGCATCATCATATCCCACAGCAAAACCCCTATCTTCGGATCGGGAGATGGTCTTCCTCGCCTTCTTCAGTTCCTTCTTCAAACGGCGCAGCTCCAACCGATTGGCCTCCTTGTCTTCGGTTAGTTTCTTCTTCTCCTCGATCAAGGCGTCGTTCCGAAGCATAAGATCATTCTTCTCTTGCTGGAGAAGGCCTTCTATTCGTTGAGACTCCGCCAGAAGATCCTCAAGCTTCTTTACCTGATTTTCCAAAGGATTAACCTTATAACCAATCTCTGCATTAAATCCCCGTATGATGGCAGCCTGATCTTTGACCTTTTCGGTCACAGATGCGACCCAAGGAACGGCCTGAAAATGCACCACAAAAGGCATCAAGAAGGAGAGATATAAACAAAGGGAAAAATATATATGTAAAATAAAGTATATTGAAGGGAACTTACCAAACTAAGGTGCCCTAGCATGTTCTCACAATCCTCCACAGTAGGAGCTGCATCATAAACCAAGCGATCGGCCGGAAGAATAAAAGAACTACACAAGTCTTGGCATAATTCCTTGACAGGCTTCGGGGCAGGAGCACCGAAAGAATCAGTATCCACTACACCCCATGAAGGTCGATAAGTCTTCAAGACAGGAATCGAGTCATTGGTTCTCCTCTTCTTCTCAGATTTATTTCCATCTAAAATAGGAGATTCTAAAGGGATCACAGCAACAATGTTACTGGTAGGAATCTCTACTTCTTCGGCCTGCATTGGCGTAATTTCTTGCACCACCAGGGGAGCCTCTACCTCTTGTAGAGTCGAAGCAACGTTCCCTTGAGAAGTGCTCCCTGATCCACCAACCACAAAGCCTTCCTTTCGGCCGCTCTCCTCCTCATATCGGCCACTGCAGACACTAAAAGAAAAACAATAGAAGGAGGTTAGCTATTAAAAAACATGAAGCGAAGAAGTAAAATAATACTAAAAGTACCCATCATGCTCTTCAGCCAAGCCCCATCTCTAGTAGTAGACAATGGGAGTTTGTCTTCGGGAATCAAGGGAGCATTTAGTTTTCGATAAAGAAATTTCTCATCATCGGAAAGAGCTTTAAGCTTGACCCTATCAGTCTCAACTTCCTTCCACTCCAAAAATCTATGAAGACCAGGGCCAGTAACATAGCACCAGTGATTGTGCGTCTTCTTATTGTTTGAATTAGTGGCCGCCCAATCGGAGCGACCCACTCTTCGGGTAATATTATAAAAACTCGGAGACTTGGCATTTTTTCGAAAGTCATAATGGTGCCAAATGAGAACTGATAAAGGAGGCACTTCACTCTGCAAACATCGGTATTGGAAAACGTTCATGTGGATGAAACCATTCGGGTCTAGCTAACCGATCGCTATACCCATGTCCCTCAGAAGAACTTTTATAAGGAACAACAAAGGAAATCGGAGCCCACATACGAAGGCAGTCTCCGATACACCTGTGGCAATCTCTTCGGTTGATCATTGACTGATATGCCCGGGGTGTCGTATATACGATCGGTAGAATCGGGTAAAAAACAACGATAACCTTCGGGAAAATCAAATTTGACCCTAAAAGTATCTAAGTCCTCTTGTTTCAAAACAGAAGATAGAGTAGCGGCAGCATATACGGTGTCATCCTCAAAAAGAAAAGCAGGAACATGGCCCACGACATGCCCCGAAGGACCTGTTTCAGGGTTAGCCATTGAATCTGGAAAAAGAAATGTGAGTCGTTAGTCCAATACTCGGGGACAGAAAGACAAAAATCAAATAATGAACTATAGCCGAAGGAAATCCCCGAGTATGAATAGACCAACGATAAATTGAAAAAGACAAAGAAAAAGGGGACTACGGCGAAGGAAGTTCTTGTACTCAGAATCAAGAAAAAATCGGACACTCAAAGAGACTTTACACATTGGAAAAACTAATTGCATTATCTAAAGAGAAAGTACTTTTGAAAGAAAAACATCAAAGATATGCAAATAAATACGGCAGAAAGGGACTTACTTGTTGAAGATAGTTGTCGACGTTGGAAGTTGAAAGTCCGTTGATTGCTCTGAGGTCTCGCACAAAAAGAATCTAGAAAGCAAATAGAGTAAGCAAGGTACAAGGACGTAAATATACATACAGAAATGAATGGATGAGATGTATAGACGGTTCAACACCCTTGTCCCAGATAATGACACGTGGAGGACCGTTTAAACAAAAGGGATGTAAATTGAATACAACTGTCACCTCAAAAGACGCGCCTTCAATGGAAAGATACCGATCGACTAGACTCTTTGGCCAAGATGGACTTCGGTCTTATTTCCAAACCGACCGAAGCCCGGGGACATGTTGGAGGGCCCGATCCAATAAGCCTTTGGGGGGCCAATCGAATAAGCCTTTGGGCTTATGACCGTTAAAACCATACGGTTGGACCATGCCCATCTGAACCATCCAGCTGAAGTCAGTAAAAATAGTCGACCGTTGCCAGTGTAACGCCTTACCATTTATCGCCCTCCATAACTGAGAATCAAGAGGATCATCAACGGTACTAGTCATAGACACAATATAAATAGACACAATTATCAGGTGATAAACACAATCATACACACTGAGATACACTGGTTTACATAAGCTTTACGTTTACTTTTTCACTACATTTTTACTGATTCTCACACCGGAGGTGAATCGGTGGGTAACACCCTCGCATTCTTCTCTTTGCAGGAGCTACCGAAACCTGTTCCTGGCATACCGAGGATAGGTTTGTCCGAGGCATAAATCGAGTCCTGACAAATATTAAAAATTGAATTTCATTAATGTCCGTTAAAAAAATTTGACGGGATATAATCATCTGTTAAAAATAATAATAATTTAATACATAAAATATAATAATTATAAAAAAAATCATTTTTATGTAATGGATATGGATAAAAGAATTGAATCCACCATCGCGACTGGTGGTTTTCTCTTTTAGAAAAAAAAAATTAAGTCATTTTGAGTCCCTTTTCCACGGTCAATGATTTTAAATTTTTCACCTATATAGTAGTTTTCTATGTATACTAGATTATATATTTGGTTTTTGAGTAATCTTTAACGTTATCAATCTAATTAATTGTTCATCATTTGCATGGCTTACAAATATTGATATTTAACTTAGTATATCCTTCTTATATATAATAAACTAGTCGATAAAATCGCGCTTCGCGGCGGCGTTACAATATTTTTTTAAAAAAATTAATACATAATTATGTTATATTATATTATGAATACTAAATTTTAATAAATTACATAATCTTCTCTAATAAACCAATTTCTTGTTAAACACGATTCTTTCGATTGAGTCGCTCGCTCGTTAAAATCAAAATCCCAACTTTTACATATATTATAAAGACTTATTGTTGTAGAATAAAAACTACGTTATCAATGTGTATTTAATGCTAGGGTTGGTGAGCTTCGAGCTTTAATGGCTATTTTCGTGTTCGAGACTGATCGGTCCTCACAGAGTGCCTACGTATCTCAAAGTTGAGAATCAAGCCAAGACGTAGTTCTGAGAATGAGGGGTCAGGCCCTTTATATAGGCTGAGAAGCCTAAGAATCGTAGTAGGGTTAGGAGGCTTAGTGAGCAAGTCACCGCCTTGAGGAAGGTTCTAGACTCCTACCTTATTGGAGTTTGTTTCCATGTTGAAGTAGGTGCCTTGGAGGCTACTCATGAATATATTGTATCCTTATCTGACTCTTATTTGCAAGCTGTCAATCACCCTCAATATTAATTATGAATTTAATATTGAATTAGGGTTTTGGGCCTCATTAATGGGCTTCGTATTTGGACCAAGCTAGGTCTAATTAATGCAACATTAATTGTGTCTTTAGGGCTTATTTTTGGCCCACATCATTTGCCCCCCAACTTCTAGGAAAACTGATCAGGTTTTCGTAGAAGTTATGGTTATCTTTATCGAGACTCGGGATCCTTTTTATCCCTTACCTGGGACTATTTAATTTTCTTACCCTTATATGGGGATTTTAGTTTGCACTAGTGCTTCACAGGGATCGTCTTGATGTAAAGCGTAGAGCGACCAACACATTTACGACGATGCTTAAACAATGCTAATCGGCATTAATCAGCCTTCAACGACGCATAAACAATGTTAAGCGACGCTAAATGACGCTAAACGGCACTAAACGGTGCCAACGGCACTAACGGCGCTAACAGTGCTATCGGCACTAACGGCACTAAACGGTGCTAACGGCGCTAAATGACGATCGGCTGACGTTTTCTGAAAACGTTGAATCATCATTATCATGTTTGAATCATCACTAACGTGTTTCAATGTTCTGAACCACTTTAGTGAGGTTTGAAGCCAGTCAGGGGTGTTCTGAACATCAAAGTGATTTTTCAAGGTTGACGGACCATCAATGTCCACTTCCAGTCGGCTGAGGCCCTCAAAAAATGAGGTGGTCGGCGAAGGATGGTCCAAGACTATAGAAAATTCAATTAGCTTCACATGAACTGTAAGATCGTCCAAATCTGATATTTGGAACTCAAGATATGGCCCAAACAGCGTTGAAGGTTCGCATTGAGTACCCGGTCGGCCTAATGGCTTCAAAATGCCTCAGTTGGCCAGTACCCAGTTGACCAAAGGTCTCCAAGACTGTAGAAAATTCAAAGAGCTTCGCGTGGATTGTAAGATCGTCCAAATCTGACATTCGGAGCTCAAGATATGACCCAAACAGCGTTGAAGGGTCGGATTGAGTTCCCAGTCGGCCTAAGGGCTTCAAAACGCCTCAATCGGCCAGTAACCAGTTGGCCAAGGGTCTTCAAGACCGTAGAAAATTCAGAGAGCTTCGCGTGGACTGTAAGATCGTCCAAATCTGACATCCGTAGCTCAAGATATGGCCCAAACAGCGTTGAAAGGTCGGATTGAGTTCCCAGTCGGCCTAAGGGCTTCAAAATGCCTCAATCGGCCAGTACCCAGCCGGCCAAGGGTCTTCAAGACTGAATAAAATTCATAGAGCTTCGCGTGGACAGTAAGATCGTCCAAATCTGACATCCGGAGCTCAAGATATGGCCCAAACATCGTTGAAGGGTCCGGTTTCGGCTTTTGCTCCGGCCTCGGCTCGGCTCCGGCTTTGTTTTCACATTTCAAACATCAAGGTGAGGCTATGAATATCAACCTCAAGACTTGATCATCAACCTCAGGTCTCGATCATCAACCTCAATCGGCTGATGGCCTTCTCGGGAGGTTAGTCGGTCGGTGGTCGGTTTGCCGGAGGTCGGTCGGCCAAAGCCCTCCTCGGGAGCTCGATCGGCCAGCTCTCGGTCGACTGAAGGTCAATCATCAACCTCAAGAATCGATCATCAACCTCAGTTGGCTGGAGCGAAATCTCGGTCGATCGGAGCCTTCCTTGGGAGCTTGGTCGGCCGGCTCTCGGTTTATCATATTGAACATCACATTTCGAGCATCAACTTCAGGTTTCAAGCGTCAATTTCAGTATTCTAACATGGATTTCAGTATTCAAACATGAATTTCAATCTTCAAACATGACCTCAGTGGCATCAAATGGCGATAAACAGAGCTTAACGACGCTAAAACGGCACTAAACGGCGTTAAACGGCAATAAACGGCGCTTAGACGGCTCTAAATGGCTTCGGTTTCAGCTTCATTCTTACGTTTAAAATGTCAGGACCGACCTTGAGCATCACCTTCGATCGGCCAGCTCTCGGTCGGCCGGAGCCTTCCTCGGGAGCTTGGTCGGCCGAAGGTCGGTCGGCTAGGGCCTCCCCGGGTGCCTCGGTCGGCCGGCTCTCGATCGGCTGCGGCTTTGGTGCTCGGTCGGCTGGGGGTCGGTCGGCTAGGGTTTTCCCCGGGTGCCTCGGTCGGCCGGCTAGGGTTTTCCCCGGGAGCCTTCCGTTGGAGCTCGGTCGGCCGGCTCTCGGTCAGCTGGAGCCTTGACCTTGACTATCAGCCTTGAAACGTCGATACTTGAAACTCGACGTCAATACTCGAATGTCGAATTTCATTACTTGAGAGCCAATAACCAAGCCATTCATGACTTTTGTTTAAGGCTCAACTTTGGGGACCGATTTTTGACATTGAAACGATGTTGGGACCCTCGACATCGAAATGAAGACCGGTTGGCTGAAGCTTCCCGGGTGCCCCGATCGACTGGCCACCGGTCGGCTTAGCCCCGGTCGGCTGAGCCTCGGGATTGCCCTCGTGACAACCTTGGCTCCAGGACCTTGGCTTCCATCTTGAATACCAGCCTTTCATATTGGTAATTGAACATCAATGTCCACACTTGAACATCACTTCAACCTTTGGATCTTGATTGGAGGTTCATGACGCCCTCAAGTTTGGCCTTCATAGCTAATCTTGGCCTTCATGGCTAATATCTCGTGTTTCTCATCCTAGGATTCGAGGTTAATGTTCACATGTTCAACGTTGGTGTTCTGGATCTACCAAAACATCTATAAGGTTGGGGGTGTTCTGGACCACCAACACGAGGTTTTAGGTCAATAGGAGGTGTTTGCTATGCCTTGAATGGTTTCATGAACCTTGAATTCGAACGACTTGTTTCTTAGTCCTTGTGACCTTTCGTGCCTTAACTTTTTTGTTGAATCCTTGGTCTTAAGGTTATCATCAACCCTTGACTCTCATCCTTGTGATGAAGTTCTTTAGTTCTTGCCTCCTCCTTATTTCTCATGGAGGAGGTCTTCCTTCCCGGTTGATCGTTCAAGTAGTTCACTTGCTCCTTAGCGCTTGACCTCAGGCCTGGTGTTCCTTTGTTGGTTTTTAACCCTCTTCTTATGCTCATATAACCCTGCTTAGGTTTCAACTTGACTAACGACTCTTGATTCGAGCCCTTAAACTCAAACGACAAGCTCAATTGGAGGCAGATAGCCTTGTTGGCCATCAAGGCTTAAATTTTATGTCGGGTTTTGAGATTCAAGATTTTAAGTATGGAATGACAAAGGACCTCTTATCTCAACACTTTCACTAACAGTTTCTGTGCCTTCAAGGCATTATCAGGGAGCCAACCAGTCTAAAGATGAGCTTTGATAGGGTCAATCCTTCAGCTAACATCAATCGGTGCTACCAATTTCGAATCGATGGTGGGGTCTTCAGGACCTGGAAGTAAAAACTCTCCGCATAATTCTATATCCCAGAAGAGGCGAACTTAGATAGGGCATCGGCCTTAATGTTCTCATTTCTTGGAATGTGCTCCACATAGCACTCATCAAATTGAGCCACCACAGCCTTCATAATCTCAAGTACTTTTCCATAGCTTCCTCCTTGGATCCAAATTGACCATTCACTTTGGGAGACTACCAATCTCTATAGACTTTGAGGTTCTTGACCCTGAAGGCTGACCAAGCCTAAACCGGCTATCCAGGCTTCAATCCTTAGTCTTGGAATATATTCTCCAGACTCTTATCGGGGTTGGCTGCTATTCCAAGATAACAGAAAACACCAAATGTTGTCTTTTATCCCGGGTCCTTCAAGGACTTAAAACATTTATTTGGTTGTGCTGTAACCTAGCTCTTGACCCTTCGGGGTTTTTATTTCTGCATTTGATTATTTCCATTCATGTATTCTTTTATTTTCGGTACTTGGTCGTCTTTGACTTACACACATCAGGTGCTTGGTACATAAATAAAATCACACAATCAATGAATGGAAAGCAAACTTACATTAATAATTTGAAAAGGGTTCAACCCTTACATAGAGTACTACTATCCTACTCGGAGCAACATGCTCTGCAATGGTTTCAATGAACCTTATTTCTACTTCTACTAGATAAATATGAAGCTAAGTCCTACTAGGATAACTTGAGCCCATCGGGGCTTTGCAAGACTAGGCCTGCACCACTTGATCTTGTTTTTGATGCTCCATCAAAATAGAGCGCCCACCACTCCTTCTGGTCTCCTCATTCTTATTCTAAGGTTCACTTCCTGCTTGGGGTACTATCTCTTGCCCCCCGACTTCTTGGTTGCCGATGGTACATTCAACCACAAAGTCAGTTAATGCCTTAGCCTCAATGGTTGTCCGAGGCTTTTGTGTGATGTCCTCTACTGGCCTTTCTTGGTGTTCCTTACCACTGCGGACATCCATGTCTTCAATCGGAAGGACCTGCCCCACGATTCCATCAGGCCTTAACGAGGCTACATAACAGCTTCGTGCCATCTTTTGATCGCCTTTATGTTCTCCAACACCATTCCGGGTTGGGAACTTGATCTTCATATGATAAGTTGAGGCAGCAGCCTTGAATGTATGAAGTCCAATCCTTCTGAGGATAGTGTTGTACGTTGAAACCGCCTTGATTACCAGGAAGTTCAACATCTGAGTGGCCTCCTTGTGCTCCCGTCCAATAGTTACAGGCAACCGAACAGTCCCTTCAACTTTGGATTCAACTCCATTAAATCCATATATAGGCATGTTATTGGGGGTCAACTGAGAATCATTGTACCCCATCTTCACAAATGCATCATGAAACAGAATGTCAACGGAAGCTCTATTGTCTATGAAGACTCGCTTCACCTCTGAGTTTCCAATCACAGAAGTTATTACCAACGGGTCGTCATGGGGGAACTTCACCCCTTCCAAGTCTGAGTCATCAAAACCAATCATTACTTTAGTTTTTGCCCACTTCGGGGCCTCTCTCACGATATGCATCACTTCTCTGGCATAAGCCTTTCGAGAATTCCTTGTTGTGCCGGCCGCAGTCGGGCCTCCTGAGATCATGTTGATTACTGGCCCTCGGGGCTGTGGGTTGAGATCTTGATCATCATCCCTTTTATTATAATCTCTTATTTGATTACCACGATCTTCACCCTTAGTGAAGTGGCTCAGTTTCCCTCTACGGATCAAAAACTCGATCTCATCTTTGAGTTTCTTGCAATCATCAGTGTCATGCCCCACATCTCTATGGAATCTGCAATACTGATTCTTGTTTCTCTTTGCGAGATCACCCCTAAGTGGCTTCGGTCATCGGAAATCCTTATCCTTCTCAATGTCCAAAAAGATTCGACTCCTAGGAGTATTCAACCGTGCATACTCAGTGAACCTTGGTCCTTGGTTCTTCTTAGGGGCAGAGTCGAAGTCCTCGCTAGTTCGGGGATACTTGTCCCTAGCATCATGCTCCTGGTCATCATACTCCTGGTCTTGCTTTCGCTTCTTGGAGTCGTTATTACCTCCTCCACCTACTGTGGCTTCTTTCTTCATGCTATCCTCAGCTTTAATATACTTGCCAGCCTTTCGTTGGAGTTCAGCCATATTCTTAGGAGGATGCTTTGCTAATGACCTTTTAAGAAAAATGTCAGTGGTTCCGTGCTCCAAGGCCACCATGGCTACCTTATTTTCTAAGTCAGTAATATTCAATGTCTCCTTGGTAAATCGCTTGAGGTAATCCCTCAGATTTTCATTCTTTCCTTGTACCACATACATAAGAGATACAGAGTTTTTCTCATGAACTCTTCCGCTTATGAATTGGCTAACAAAAGCAGCACTCAACTCCTTAAAGGAGCCAATCGAATTCGCAGGCAACCGGCTATACCATCTTTGAGCCATGCCCGACAAGGTTTGAGGGAACGCCCTACACTTTAGGGCATCACTTGCAGGCTGTAGCAGCAGTGCATTCGAGAACGTCCTAACGTGATTTGCAGGATCACCCGTTCCATCATAAGCCTTTATTGTCGGCATCTTGAACTTCTTTGAGATACGAGCATTCATCACCTCCTCAGTAAACGGGGGTGTGGGATCATGAGGATTACCTAGTGGCATCAGATCTTTGGGGTTACCCCTGGGGGTTTCCACCCTTGTTGTTCTTCCGGTTGGGGCATCAGCCCTTTTCTGTCTCCTTGAAGACCTCTCCAAGTTGATAATGGTAATCCTCCCTATGGTTGGAGGAGGCTGAGTTTGATTCAATCAAGCTTGTTCTCTCGCCATATCGTCCTTCAACTTTAAGATCTCGGTCTCATGAGCCTTGATCCTCTCAACAATTGTCAAGGGGGGTCCATCATGGACAGTTTGAGTCCTCCTTTGAGGTTCTTTACTAGCACGTCGCCTTCTCGGGGCTTCATCACGATCATCATCCTCAGATGATGATGAATCGTTAGTGTAAGGACCAGAGTAGTCATCATACTCTCGATCTCGGATCTGTAAGGCATAACCGCTTGGTCCAGCACCTTGAATAGGAGGGTAGTTAGGGAGACAACATCACTTATATAATACTTTAAAAATCGAACCTTAAAAATAAAAATAAAAATTATGACATCAATATCGAATTCTAATAACTAATACAACCTTTTCTAGTTAGCCGTCATCCCGTTAAATACGTTTCGAGCCGCTCTTATTTGGAACCAAAATTCTAATTTCATTACATATTACTGATGACCCTTATCTTATAAAAAAAAATAAAATTCTTAAAAATTAAACCTTAAAAGAGAGTAAATTTCAATTTTTACATTTTTTAAACTTTCTAATATTATGGAGTTTTAAAAGATGAAAATATATCTTATATTTTCTGTATATTATAGATATTCTTGTATTTATTTATAATTTCCGCATGAGAATGTCTTTCTGTTATGTTAATACATCATTTTTTTTAAATACGAAAACATTTCGTTACGGCATAATATTGAATTTATGGATATATTTTTCAAATGCAAGTATATATGATTAACTTGTCTAAAAAAGTTAAAATGAAGGATTTCTAGGAAAAAAGATATATAGTTTTAAAAAATCGTATAAGACATCTCCACCGTCCTCGTATTCTACTTCCAATAAAACATTTTATTATATATATATATTATTTATATATTCAAACATATTTTCTACCTCCAATAATTGTTTAATTATATGTATTTTCTATAATTTCAAACTCTTCTTCTTTGTAAATTAGAACTCCTATTTCACTTACAATAAAACTCTAAATTATATGTCTTACAAGTACCTATTCTACTTCAAATATAACTTTTAGTAATATGTCCTTCCTATAAATTTAAACTTTTAATCTCTATAAATTTGAACACCTATTATGCTTCTAATATGTTAAATGGTAGTTTTTTAGTTATTAATATTTAAAATCATAAAATTCTTAAACATTCAAAATATATTTATATTATATTATATCATCGATATTAAATTTTAATATCATCACGGTCTTCTCTAATGAACCACTTTCTCGTTAAACACGGTTATTTGTATTGAGCCGCTCTCTCGTTAAGATCAAAACCCTAACTTTAACATATATTACTTGTATAACAATGTTTATCCATAAAAATTGAATCCTAAAAATAAAATAAAAAATATAACATTAATATTAAATTTTAATAGCTAGTACAATATTTTATAGTGAATCGTCTTCCCGTTAAACACGTTTTGAGTTGCTCTCGTTTGGGATCAAAATTACAACTTCATTACATATTATTGATAATACTTATCTTTTACAACAACTTTTTTCCATAAAATCAAAACCTAAAAATAGAGTGAATTCTAATTTTTACTTTCTCCAAACTTTATTAAATTTATGGATTTTTCAAAAATGTAAATACATCTTATTCTTTTTATATTATAGATATTGAAGTATTTATTTAGGGTTCCAACATGAGAATGCTATTTTATTATGTTAACACATAGATTCTTTTCTTTTTAAATACGAAAACTTTTTTTATGAGAATAGTATTGGATTTATGAATATATTTCCCTAATAGAAGTATAATTAACTTATAAAAAATAATTTAATTTTAGAAAATCGTAAAAGGTGTCACTATCGTACTTGTATTTTACTTCCAATAAAATATTTAATTATATGTCTCCTCTATATGTTCAAACACCTATTTTACCTATTTTACTTCCAATATAACTTTTAGTTATATGTTTTTCCTATACATTCAAACTCTTATTATCTATAAATTTGAACACTTATTATGCTTCTAATATGTTAAATGGTAGTTTTTTAGTTAATAATATTTAAAATCCTAAAATTCTAAAAAATTCAAAATATATTTATATTCTATTATATCATCGATATAAATTTTAATATTCATCATGGTCTTCTCTAATGAACCACTTTCTCGTTAAACACGATTATTTCTATTGAGCCGCTCTCTCGTTAAGATCAAAACCTTAACTTTAACATATATTACTTGTAAAACAATGTCTATCCGTAAAAATTGAATCCTAAAAATAAAATAAAACATATAACATTAATATCAAATTTTATTAGCTGATACAATTTTTTATAGTGAGCCATCTTTCTGTTAAACACGTTTTGAGCTGCTCTCGTTTGGGATCAAAGTTACAACTTCATTACATATTAATATATTATTGATGATACTTATCTTTTACAACAACTTTTTTCCATAAAATTAAAACCTAAAAATAGAGTGAATTCCAATTTTTACTTTCTCCAAACTTTATTAAATTTATGGAGTTTTAAAAAATGTAAATACATCTTATTTTCTTTTTATATTGTAGATACTCATATATTTATTTAGGGTTCACACATGAGAATTCTATTTTATTATGTTAACACATCGATTCTTTTCTTTTTAAATAGGAAAACTTTTTTTTTTTATGAGAATAGTGTTCGATTTATGAATATATTTTACTAATAGAAGTATAATTAACTTATATAAAAATAATTAATTTTAAAAGATCGTAAAATAATTAATTTTAAAAGATCGTATATACTTGTATTTTACTTCCAATAAAATATTTAATTATATGTCTCCTCTATATATATTCAAACACCTACTCTACTTCCAATAAAACTTTTAATTATATGTTTTTTCTATAAATTCGAACTCTTATTCTCTACAAATTCGAACTTCTATTCTACTTCCAAAATAACTTTAAATCGTATGTCTTATAAATACATATTCTCTATGTTAAAAGATATTTTTATATTTATTAGTGTTTAAAATCTTAAAATTCTAAAAAAATTTAGAAAAATAGAATGAGACGATCTTAAAGGCGCCACCTAAGCTCCCGAGTATCCTCCTTTAAATAGAAAACCTTTTTTTATGAGAATAGTGTTGGATTTATGAATATATTTTCCTAATAAAAGTATAATTAACTTATATAAAAATATAAAATTTTAGAAGATCGCAAAAGATGTCACCATCGTACTTGTATTTTACTTCCAATAAAATATTTAATTATATGTTTCCTTTATATATTCAAACACCTATTCTACTTCCAATAAAAAATTTAATTATATGTTTTTTCTATAAATTTGAACTCTTATTCCCTACAAATTCGAACTTCTATTCTACAACTTTTAATCATATGCCTTATAAATACCTATTCTACTTCCAATAGACCTTCTAATTATATGTCTTTCCTATCCAATAGAACTTTTAATCATATATCTTATAAATACATGTTCTACTTCCAATAGAACTTTTAATTATATGTCTTTCCTATTAATTCGAACTCTTCTACTCCATAAATTCGAACACATATTCTACTTCTATTATGTTAAAAAAAATATTTTTATATTTATTCATGTTTAAAATCCTGAAATTCTAAAAAAATCCTGAGACAATCTTAGAGGCGCCACGTAAACTCCCGAATATCCTCATTTATATATATTGATGATGTAATCAAATATTATTCAGTTTTATCGTAATTTGGTGGATTAAAATAGTACATATTAAAAAAATATGGATCGTTAAATTTTAAAATAGATCGAGGTGAAATACTAGATCTAATATTAAAATGTATATTTGATTGATAACATGATTATATTTAGATATAAAATGAAAATTTAATAATATAAACCAAATATAAATATGTCATCTAAATTGAACATAATTAGATTTAGTATTAAAAACTAAGTTCATTTGATTGATTGTAGTATTATTTTCAAGTACGAGAAAATATTTTTAATAATTTAAATGATATTTAAGTAGATTTTCTAGATGGAATAGAATCCCTAATTTAAAAATTTGTAACATTCTTTTCTTTCAATTTCAATGTAATTTTCACTTGGAAAATAATTATTAAACCACCAATAAGTTAAAGATGATTTCTTGAGTTTTGCGTGACCTGTAAAATCGTCTAAATCTGATTTTTACAATTTAAGAGGGGAGCAAAAATAGTAAATTAATCATACGAAGTAAAATAAGCAATAATTTTTTTTATTTATATTCAAATTTATGTAATTTTTTTATAAGTTTTTCAACCTTTAAAAATTTAGACTACAATTTATTTGATAAAAAATCAAATTTAGTATTAAAAAATATTAATAAATATAAGTATTAAGAAAACTTTGTTTGATAGTATAATTTATATAATTATATATTCCCACCGTTCCACTCATTTCTTTACATATATTCAACACTGCTTGGCACGCATTTTAAGGTGTATATAAAGTATCGCTCCATAATTTATTTTTAAAATTTCCTTTTTTTTAAATAAAAATTTAAACACTATATTTTTATTTAGATAAAAAAAATTTAAAAATAAATAATTAAACTATACTTTATAGGAGCATTAAAATGCGTATCAAGTCCTCTATCCCAAGCGTAAATAACTCACTAAGACATAGGAAGTATTAAAAAAGAACCGTGCATTACATGCGTTGTAAGATAGTAATATTTATAAGTTGGTTAAAAAAAGGTAATATTTATAAGTCAAAATATACATTTACTTTAAATCCAAACTAAATTTAATATACGAAATTAATTGTTTCTGTTTTATAATTTGAGTTGGTAGAAGAATTGACATAATCCTCGTGAAACGTAACCTAAAGTTTTCAGATATCAGCTGGTTATTCATAGTACGAGTAAATTTCAAAATAGTGGCAGTAGTTTATACTGAAATTCTAAAAATTGGTCAAAGTTTCATATTTTCATTTTGGTGGTTATCGATCGTTTTTCATGTATTTTTTTGAAAATTAAAAATAATTATGGTCACTATTTTAGAAATAAAAAATAATTTTGGTCACTTATTTTAAAAATCAAAAAAAACTGTGGCCAGTATTTTACAGATAAAAAATAAAGTGCAATCACTAAAATAAAATTCCGAAAATTCAACCATTATTTTACAATTGAGTGTAAATTAGGATCATCGTTTTACAGTTTACTCTTCATAGTACGGTTAAAGATTCATTTCCTATCATTTCAATATTCATGAATTTGATTTTTATATATTCACTTCAAAATTTATTAGCATGTATACTTAATTTTTTAGTATTTGTTAGATATATGAACTTAATTATCTAAAAATACTAGCCGATAACCCGTGCGAAACACGGATCGTAATAAATTATCTAAAATTTTTAACTTTTTTTTAATAAAATAAAATCTTGAAGTATCAAGTTGTAATATAATATTTATTATTAAATTAATATTTAATATTGTTATTTAAATTAATTAAATTTACATAACTTTATTCTGGTAATATAATATAAGAGTAGCTATATTATTAATTGAATTTATTATTAGTCTATTACAAATACTTTTAAATATTAATTAAAGGAGTCCTAAGTTCTATTTAATACTATATTCCTGATTTTTTATTAATTAAAGGAGTCCTAAATTCTATTTGATACTATATTCATGACTTTTATTTCAATTTTTAGTTAATAAACTCATAGTATATAATTTTATTATTAAATTATTATATAATATTACAATTTTAATTAATTAAATTAATTATTATTTAGTGGCATACACAAACAAAATTTCAACACAAGAAGATGGCGACTCAAGAACCGAGAGGGAAGAAATTTCAAATTTCAAATAGGAAGGAGAAGATCGATCGACGGTCGTATGGGTCAGCGGGAGACGACAAATGGAGGAAGATGAAGCAAGGAGAGGATCTGCTGATGGATTTTGTGTGGGCAAATAAGGATCTTGTGGATAAGAAGGTGTTAGACAGGTTTTATTTGGGGGATAAGCAGGCGATTACAGAGGCATTGAATATGATCCATTGGCGAAGCTTGAAAATCAGGGAAAGTTGGAAATGGAATAGGGAAAGTAATAATGTTCATGATTCTGAGTTTGGGATGAAGTCTGAGGTTAGGATGAAGGATGGGGGAGATGTTGAGAACTCTGAATTGGTGGTTAGGACGAAGGGTCATACATATGCGGAGATTGTTTCGAAAGATGCAAATCAAGATTTGGAGAAGTTGCTAAGGAATGAAAGTAAGCAGTATGAGAGTAGGGAGGTCATGAAGCAAATTAATGAGGAAGGAGAGGATTTTAATCAAGGATGGACTGTAGTGCAATCAAAAAAAGGCAGGAAAAAGGTCAATAAAATGGTTGGATCGACGATTTTTTTGTATGATATACCTGCCAACGCAATGGCAAGGGAGATATGGGATCTGTTCAAAGCTAGTGGTAGGGTGACTGACATAGTACTGCCAAGGAAGAGGGATAAGCGTAATAAAAGGTATGGATTTCTAAAAACTATATCGGAGGAGGAAGCTGGTTTGATTATTAGCAATGCAAAAGAGAAGGGTGGTCTGGGAGCAAGAATTAAAATGAGGATTAATGGTTTGGGGGACGAAGAGAAGTCGGCTAAAAAGCCAATAGGTCATATCAGGAGGGAAGTGAATAGGATTGGGGGATCTGCTTTAGGAGTGGATGAAAATTTGGTAGTCCCTCCGAAAAAGATAGAAAATCCTGAAACGATAGGTAATGAAAAATTCGAATACTTAGAGGCAGAGGTAGATGATGAAGTGGAGAAGGGGCTATTCTCGACTAAAGTGGGAATTTCCTGGTTTGAGGAAACGGCTACAAATCTACAAGATATAATGAATAATAAGGGATTTGAGAAGATTAAGGTTGTTGGGTTGACAAGTAGGAAATTTCTACTAAGAACTGAAGATGAGGAAGGATGGAAGAATTTTGACAAGGAAAGTCTTGCAATTTGGTTTTATAAAATAAGGGATTTCACAGAAATGGATCTCATAATTCCAAGAACAGTGTGGGTGGAGTGTATAGGATTACCTATGAATGCCTGGATTGAGGAAAACTTAAAGGCTTATGTCCAAAACCTAGGTGAATGGCTGTCATGGTCTTACCAAAAGGATGAATCGAATGAGTTATTCAATCCTTTAATATGTCTGTCAACTAATAGGAGGGAGAAAATTGAAGAGAATATGAAAGTGTTGGTTAGAGGTAAAGGTTTCCCCATAATTTTCTCTGAAGTTGAGGAGAAGAGGAGTCTAGTGGGCAAGGTTTTGCCTACGCAATCTCAGGATGATTCGTTGCAAGAGGGAAAAATTAACAGGGTGGATCCAAATTTTCTCAATGATCAAAATGAAAGTAAAGTAGTGATAGTTGATGATACGCCTTCTAAGGACGATTTGTTGCAAGGGAATAAAATTGACAAAGTGGATCCAAAGTTGCCCAGTGATCAAAATGAAAGTAATGAAGTGGTAGTTGATGATGATGAATTTAGCACACCCAAAGATTTTAAGGAGGCAAATCCAAATGATCAGACAAGTAATGTGGGGGATCAGTTGAGGTCAAGTTCTGAGGGAGTTGAGGAATCAGGTAATCAAGATTTATTAAGGGAAGGACTTATTTCAAGTAGCTCAGATAATTCTAGTGACCCCTATAGGAATGCTAGTAAGGAAGATGTTTCTTCTTCAGTAGACAAGGTGTTAGTAAGTTCCCAGGGATCACTTTGTAATAATCTGGGAAAACTCAATATGAAAGGTGCAGGGGGTAGGCCTATAAAAATTCAAAGATCTGTGAAGAATCCATTTGATCTTGGTTTGAAGCGTAAAAAGAGTTTTAAAAAGGGAGGAGTTGCTAAATGCAAAGAAGACATAACTGGAGCAAACAATTTGAGCAGGAAGGTGTTATCTCCAATCCAAGAGAGTGCCTTGATTCATAATGGTGACGAAGCTACAAAAATATTACAGTGTGCTAAGGACTTAGGATTAGAAGTCCAAGGTAATGAGGAAGAAGCGAGCAAGATTATTAGGACTCAGCTGGAGGAAGGTAACTTATAGATAAGTTGCTGGTTTTGTTATAGTAGGTTTAAAATGGTTTTAATGAAGGAAGTCAATATATTATCTTGGAATTGTAGGGGGGTAAATAGTAGGGTCAGTAGAAGGAATATTAGAGGTACAATTATTAACTCGAAGGCAAATATAGTATGTTTGCAAGAAACAAAATGTGAAAATTGGAGCTTAGCAATGAAGGAGGCAGTATGGGATCTAGCCAATCATGATTGGGCTATTCAACAGTCATTGGGATTTTCAGGGGGATTAATCTGTACTTGGGATTCAAAAGTATTTAGTTGCGTTGGTCTTGCTCAAGACCACAACTGGATTTGGATTCAGCTTTATAGTGTAATCTCAGAAGAAAGATTTAATGTGATAAATGTCTATAGTCCTCTTAGTCTGAGGGGGAAAAAAATTCTTTGGGGTGAGCTTAGAAGAATATTGTTAATCGCAAATAAAGAGGCAGTATGTATGGTGGGAGATTTTAACTGTGTGAGAAGCTCCATTGAAAGGCTGAATTGTGAATACAAAAAGAGTGATTCTTAGGGTTTTGAGAGCTTTATAAAAGATTGTAATTTGATAGACCTTGAGTTTAATAATACAACATATACTTGGTTTGGCCCTGGAGGGAAATGCAGCAGACTTGACAGGTTTTTGGTAAATGATAATTGGTATGGTGCAAGCCAGTGGCAAGCTAGAGCGTTCTGCAGGTTACTGTCTGATCACAAAGCAATAAATCTATATACTCAGGTGATTAATTGGGGTCCCAAACCTTTTAAAGTGTTCAACTGGTGGCTCAAAGACAAGGAGCTATTGGCTCTTCTTCAAGAAAAGATACTAAATAAAAAATCATTGCAGGATGGGAATATTCATGATCTCTTTAAAGAGATCAAATTAGTCATAAAAAATTGGAAGAGGAATTCTAGAGAAGATATAGATGACCAGATCAGAAAGCTTCAGGATTCTTTGGAGTTTTTTGATTCGAATAACATTTGGGGTCCAGAGGTTCAAATTTGCAGGAGTAAGTTAGAAGAATGTCTTGACATTCAAGATTCAATGCTGAGACAGAAGGCACAATTAAATTGGAATCTTTATGGAGATAGAAATTCTAAGTTTTTTAATCAATGTATTCAGAAAAGAAGAAGCAGAAACAGTATTCAGAAAATATTGTGGGAAGGTAAAATTCTAACCTCTCCAACGGACATTAAGAAAGCTTTTTTTGAACACTTTGAGAGCATGTTTAAGAGAGGGTGTAAGAAGAGACTGTTATCTCTGGGAAACTTGATAGAGTCGAAGTTGAATAGTCAAGATGTGGAGTGGTTGGAAAGAAAGTTTAATCAAGAGGAACTGGATCTGGCTCTAGCAGGTATGGGGAATGATAAGGCGCCAGGGCCAGATGGATTGAACATGAGGAGTCTTAAGGTGTTATGGCCCCATATTAAAGGACAAATTTTGGAGTGTTTTAGGTTTTTTGCTATGCATAATGAGCTGCCTACAGGTTTAAATTCCTCTTTTGTGACTTTGATTCCAAAAGTGAATTTTCCCCAAGGAGTACAGGATTATAGACCCATAAGTCTAATCAATTGCGTAACAAAGTTGTTAACTAAGATGTTAGCAAACAGGGTGACTTCAGTCATGGATAAGTTGGTTGATGATCATCAATTTGGTTTCATGAAAGGTAGGCAAGCTTCGGAGAGTATTTTTTTGGTAAAGGAAATTCATCATAGCTTAAAGTTCTTAAAGAAGGACGGGTATATTTTAAAGCTTGACTTTGAAAAAGCTTTTGACACAGTGGATTGGAGTTTTCTGTTTCTGACTATGAAAAAATTGGGTTTTGGTGAGAAATGGGTAAAATGGATTGAAGGATTTTTTAATTCAATTAGAATATCAATTCTGATCAATGGTTCTCCTACAGGTGAGTTTAGTCCTTCCAATGGCTTGAGACAGGGAGATCCACTAAGTCCTTTGTTATTCAACCTGGCAGGAGAAGTACTAAGTTCTATGCTTAAGAAAGCTAATGAAAAAGGAATATTCAAGGGAATTGTAGCTGGAAATCAATGGTCTCAAATTACACATCTGCAATATGCAGATGATACAGTAATTTTTCTAGATAATAATCTAGCCTCTATTGAAGGAGTAATAAGGGTGCTTCAGTGCTTTCAATTGGTGTCTGGCCTCCGTATTAATTTCAATAAAAGTGAGCTGTTCTCTTGTTCAAATGATTACGATGAGATGTCTTTGAGAGCAAATATTTTGGGTTGCAAAGTTGGTAAATGGCCTCTTATTTATTTGGGAGCTCAAATTGGAACTTCCTCCAAGAAAAAGGTTTTCTGGAAACCTCTTATTGAGAAGGTCAAAGGAAAACTAGCCTCGTGGAAGACAGGATCTCTAAACCAAGCAGGTCGTTTATCTCTTATTAAGTCCACTCTAGATAGTCTTCCAGTGTTTTGGTTTAGCTTGCATAAAATTCCTAAAGGAGTAAGTGACCAGTTAGATAGATTGAGAAGGGACTTTTTCTAGGGGGAGAATCTTGAGGATAACACTGGTAAGACAAGGAAAATGCATTCTTTATCATGGGGTGAGCTATGTAAACCAAAAAGTGCTGGAGGTTTAGGTATATCTAACCTTCATCATAGAAATCTGGCTTTGATGAGCAAGTGATTTGCAAAATGGTATTCAGAAAGGCACAAAAAGTGGAATGTCTGGACTAGAGAAAAATATGACTGTGATAAAGGACTTAGTTTTGAAGATAGCTTCTCAGGGAAAAATACTTCAGTCTTATTGAAAGATTTAGTGGATATATCGAAAACTACATGGCTAGGAGGGCAAATGGAAAGACAACAATTCGAATGGAGACTAAAAGATGGAGCCTCAATCCTATTTTGGGAAGATGTTTGGTTTCAAGGGCAATCTTTGAAGGAAAATTATTCTAAATTATATTTGCTATCAAATTGGAAAAATACAGAGGTATGTTTTTTTATGGATCTCTGGGACTGCTATGATCATCTCAGTTCTGTGTTTTGGAAAAGAAATCTCAGGTCCTGGGAGACAGAGTTGGTAACAGAATTGGGTAAGAAAATTGAAAATATCAGATTTAAAGATGGTAGGGATATACTTATTTGGAAGCCTGGAAATGACTCTTATGAAGTAAAATCTGGGATGCTAGCGATCTACAATAACTTAAGATTTACTAAGGTGGAATGGTCTTTTATTTGGAGGTTGCAGATCCCTCCTAAGGTGAAAATTTTTCTGTGGAAGATCAATAGGAGTATTTTGCCTACAAAGTCTTTTTTGAATGGCAGAATTCATCAAGGATCTTTGGATGTCATTTGCCTTTTCTGTTCTTCTTCTGAGGAAACAATTGATCATCTGTTCTGGGAATGTAAGTTTGCAAGAGAAATTTGGAAGGAAGTGCTAGAATGGTGGGGGATTTCTAACAGAATTCATATGACTGGTTTAGAGTCAATGTGGAGATCAGCTCACCTCTTCAAACAGGATTATAGCATAAAAGTATGGAAGATAGTCTTAGTTGCATGTATTTGGACGATTTGGCTCTCCAGAAATCAAAGAATTTTTAATGGTTCTGTCAGTAGTATGGTTGAGATACTTGCTCTAATAAAATACAGGGTAGCTGAGTGGAGTATGGCAGTTGAATTGATTTCCTCTGAGACTATGCAGTGGTGGCATCAAAATCCAATGGGGGTGATAACGGCAAGTTTTGAATTGAATAAAAGAAAACTATTGGAAGGTGTAGAGGAATTATACGGCATTATTGATGGCAGTTGGAATGATAAAGGTAATGGTATAGTGCTAGCAGGAATCGGAGGTTTAGTCAAAAAGAAAGGAGGTGCAAAAGTTCTTGAATTTACAGGTCCAGTAAGTGCTACAAATGCTCTGGATGCAGAGTGTAAATCTTTCAATGTATTAGCTAAGTTGATTAGTGAGAGCATTTGGGAAAACAGTGGCATTATGATCTACACTGACAGTGAGTTATTAGTCAGGAAGGTTTCTATAGCAAAAAGTGAGGACTTCAAAGTGGAGGTGATGACTTCGTTAGAGCCTAGCATTAAGAAGCTAAAATTTAAAATACAAAAGATTAATCGAAGTCTTGTGGGGGAGGCTGATGCTCTTGCCAAAAAAGGTGCTCTTTTACACGATCTTCATATCTCGTGGGTTTAATTCGCTTAAGTTATAGACTTTACTGGCCCGTTTCAAGTTCTTGGGCTGAAATAGGAGGATACATGGCCCGTATTTGAGAGAGAGTTGGGAATCAGATAATTTGAAATAAAGTGAAACAAATTGTTGTAACTAGAGTGTTCAGTAGTGGCTTGGGGAAATGAATCGAACTCTGGGGTATTAATGACATAGGGTTTTGATAAGTCACAGGTTGCATTTATAAAGGCTTAAGTAGGGTTTGATGAAACCAAACAACTACAACAACTTTGTTTTAACTGATAAGAGTGAGATGGAGATTGAAAATATTAATGTTAATGCCAGATGGTTGATGCCTGGTAAGGGAGTGATCAAGATCAATGTCCATGGATTTCATTCAGATCAACCTTTCGAAAATGGTAATCTCTCTGGCATTGGTGTGATATGCAGAAATAGTAGGGGAAAAAATTCTTGCCATGTTAGGGGGTTCTTTGGGTCTAGTTGACAGGAGAAGTAATGAGTTCCATGCTCTATTGGAAGGTCTTAAGGAAGCTTTCTACAGGAACTTCAAGAAGGTCATTCTGGAAACAGACCATGTGGAGGCTTACTGGGATTGGATGAACTCTACGGTGGTTGGAGGACATCCTCAGTATGCTGGGGTTTTGCAGCAAATCAATCAAAGGAGGGCTGAAAAGAACTACAAAACAGAGTTTCGCTTGGTAGGTGCTGAGGATAATACTTTGGCGGCTTATATCGCTCAGCATGGTGCTGAACGTTGGAAAACAATGGTTATTATTGACAGGCCTTTTGGCAGAGTTCGTGAGTTATGGAACTTGGACATGGGGCTGGGTTCCATAGATCCTCAATTTCGAGCTGTGCATGAGGAAGATGTAAACGATGATATTGCTGTAGGGGGAGAGATTGATGATGCTGTGGTAAATGTTGGTGGTCCTGTAGGAATGGAGGTAGTGGAAGATCAAGAGATAGTAATTGGCTTGGCTGCGCAGGGGTTCGGTGAAATACATTAACGAAGAATGAATCGACTGAAGACAGTAGTACTACTTGGCTATTTTGTTTATTTCCATGATTTCGGGTTTTATCTGTTTAAATTACTATGTAATTGGGTTGGGCTTGGAAGGTTGTTTGAAGTTGTAAGTTTATGTTGGTTGTATTGTCTTGGAACTCATTCTGAAGTCTCTAAAGTCTATTAATAATATTTTCTTTGCTTTTCAAAAAAAAAAGGGAAATTCTGCTTTTAATAAAGAGTATAGATTGATTATCTTATTGTATAATCATTTATGCTAAAGTCTAATGTTGTTACTTCGATTTGTAGCTGTATGGATGAGGATCGGACGAGTAGGTATACATAATTCATAAGACATCGCTAACTTTTCTAATACCAATCTCTAATTTAATACTAGTCAGCACAAGTAATGTCGAAGTACAATATAGCAGGGTATATATATTCCTTGCAAAGATAGAGTTTTATCTTTCGAAGCAAGCGTGGCGGCCTAATTAAGTAATTACCTAGAGCAGAGCATGTAGAGTTTCGATTTTTTATAGTGCCGCTATTAGTTTAAATCCACCATCGACTATCAAAGAACTTTCCACTTTAAACATAAGAGTATATATTACGTAGAGAAAAACAAAAAATTATTGAATTAGTTTTAAATTTTACCAGTAAAATAAAATAATTCATGCATGTTACGTATAACGTCGTACTTTTAGTTGGCCAAACCTTAATTATTTTTTTGTTAGATTCCTATATATCCACACAGAAACGTCAAATTTTTGGAAAGGGTATTTGCAGAGCATACGTAGACCAAGTATGTTTAAAATATCCACCAAAACATTGAGATCTTGCATCTCAAACACAGCCTTCTCATTTTCAATCGAGAGACAGACTTTGCTACTTAGCTATAGTCCTCGTGATCCGAGCAGGAGTTTAAGTTCATCAACACTCAACAATCAACAACCTTTTTCTCCTACTCACCACTTATCTAAACGTCGCATCAGCAGACCGGTGTTGGAATCTCGTCATAATATTATTCACAGGTACTACATCCTCTCTCTCTCTCTCTCTCTCTCTCTCTCTCTCTCTCTCTCTCTCTCTCTCTCTCTCTCTCTCTCTCTCTCTCTCTCTCTCTCTCCCTCTCTCTCTCTCTCTTTATCGTTTATGTTCCATACGTATAAATTTATCAAATCTATTATGATTTGATCGATCACACTGATCCATATCTTTGTGATTATCTAATCTTTAGAGGGTCTATATAACTATATTGAAAAGGCTAATAAAAATGGTGTGATGAACTATTTTTTCTCAAATATTTTTGTAGAAATTTATCATCGTACACTAATGCTCAACAAGGATCTTCAAGTACTCCATCTGGAAGCTTTTTAAGTTCCTGGTAATTGTTATGTTACTGTATAGAATTAAGTCATTTTTAAAGACTAATTATATACTACTATCAGCTATCAAGCATATAATCTGGTTAACAATTTAACAGGAAGCGCTGGATTGCAGGATTGGCGATTTCCGGGGTCACATTACCCCTTTGCAAGGACAAAATATATTCATTTCTTGAATGGAAAAGTATCAACATTTTTGCACCTGTTGACTTTTTGTTTATTTAAAATATAATCGAAATATTTATGTACTTTTACAGCAGTATCATAAACTACAATTTTCGGTTTTGTCTCACGTTAAATATTGTGCAGATGACGTGGAAATTGTCGTTGAAGATGCTGAAATAATAGCAGAGGTGGTGGAGAAGGTTGCTGAAGAAGTTGTAGAGATTGCAGATCTTTTAACTAATAAGCTTCCTGAGGGAGGAAAGCTAAAGAATGCAGTTGATGTTGTAGAAAATGTAGCTAAAGAGATAGTCAAAGATGCCAATATTGCAGAAGACATAATTAACAAGGTGTGTAATTGCGGATTATCATTATATTTATGTCGCAGATTATAATTAGTATATTACGTGTTACAAGTTGATTACTTGTTTAATTAATATGATTATGTTCAGGTGGAAGATTTTGAGAAAGAAGTTGACTCCCTTATTGCACCAGGAATCGGTCAAGCAAACCTTAATGTCCCTAAAGAAAGCAACTAATGGCAAAAGTGTGGCTTAAACAAAACTCTTATTACAGGTTCAAGTACATTTTTGCACCTCAGTGTTTGTTTTATAGGTCGTTCGATCAGATTATGGTTTGCATTTCCAGACATGCATGTAAGGAAGCCAAGGTTTCTACGATCTTAGTTTTAATTGTAATAATAACCATTCAATTTTAAGACGTTTTTATGTTGAATCATAATTTTTTCTGTAAAAATTTAATGACAGATTATTCCATGATTCATAATTGTATTCTATATTTTAAGTGAATCTAGATACCTGAAACATTTTATTTTCTGATAAATTATAAGTATGTCTCATGTACAGAAGGCTGAAAGGTGCAGACTGCAGAGTATGTGACTATGTGGTAATATTTGGCTTTATAGTTAAACAGAACCAAAATTTCCCCTCGACTAATTAGTAAATCAATGCCAAAACTATACTCTTCTACGTGTATCCAAATGCAGCTGTTGAAAAATATCAATTCGTTAGTTTGCCCAAATAGGTTTAGAATTGAAGGACAATTTCCTTCAAGAAACATTATGTTTGGGTCACGTCATTGACATTGAGCCAATGGGCCTTTTAACTGGACGATGCAAAAGGGCCTCCAGCTGATTCTAGGGGTGAAAGCCGTTAGAATCGGATCGGTTTTGAACAAAAAGTCGAATCAAATCGTATATAGCAATTTTATAAAAATTTCAACCATAACTGCATTTGCAATTGCGATTATCAACATCAATTCTAAACGCGAAAGTGTGATAGATGCGATTAATTCGATTTCCGATTCAATCACCTATTACAAATATCAAAATAAATTAATAGTAATAAATTTAAATTATTATAAATTATTGCAAATATTAAATCCAAATTATCAATTTTGAGATAAAACTAAAGATTCATAAGTTAAGAACAAGTGATTCCTAAATACAAACATAACAACAAGATATTTAAGCAAAATTTTGTCCACTTTTAGCAGTGCAAAAGTTTAAACATGAAAACGAGTTACAAGAAGCACACAAGTTAATACAATTTATCCACTAGAATTTTAGTAAGATGCAACAAATGGAACGCTATCAATCTTATTATATTATACAATATTATATATATATATATATATATATATCCGGGAAACTCGGGAAACTACATAATTATGAACATTTTTCTAATGTTAATATGTCCTGTAACATGTTTTCTATTCTATCATTCAACCTATGTTCTTTAATTTGTTTTTATTATGTTCTTAAATATATATTTGCAATATGTTCTGTACTACTGTCATTTTACAGAACATACTTTATTAGTAGTACAGAACATAGTGTAGAACATAAAAAAAAAAAAAAAATTAGAGAACATATGACATATGTTGAATGATATAGTAAAAACATGTTACAGAACATATATACTAACATTACAAAAATGTTGATAATTATATAGTTTCCCGAGTTCCCCGGATAAGAGGAGTTTCCCATAGAACCTTACCCATATAATATGAGTATATAATATATATATATATACATATAGGAAATGGGTCACCAGCCACAGTTGGATATTTTGTAATATCCAACCAACCCATCTTATACCGTTAAAACATCCAATCAACGGTCAGGATGAGGGAACTTACGCTCTATTATATATAGCGTATACGCTATATAATAGAGCGTAAGTTAAAGTTTTCAAAACCCCCATTTAAATTGTGTCGAAATATATCAAATATGGTATGCAAAATGATTGTTGTGAGATGTAGAAAAATACAGTGAAGTCGGATTTCAAAAATATCTCACCAATTGACGGAAAAAATCAAATTAGAAACGGAGGGATTTTGGTATAAACTTACGCTATATTATATAGCGTAATACGTTATATAATGTAGCGTAAGCTTTTCAAATCCTAGTCGTGCATTAGCTTACTGGATGGTCACAGATGGGTTGGTTGGATATTAGATTATATCCAACTTTGGCTGTAAAATATATATATATATATATATATATATATATATATATATATATATATATATATATATATATATATATATATATATATATATATAGAGAGAGAGAGAGAGAGAGAGAGAGAGTTGGGCACTATGGTGACCCAACTATTTTAGAGACCATGGAGACCACCTAATCTACCGTTAGATGATAGACAAATTGTGCGGTATAGATTAAAAAGGACAACAACATTTTTTAAAAACAAAATTAGCGTTGTAATATACAGTATAACTGTATAAGAGTTATATTCTTCATCTACCTCTTTCACCATCTTTCTCCCCCATCATCAGGGGCGGACTTGAAGCTGGGCTAGGGTTGGCTCCAGCCCAGGTCAAAATCCCAGCAGGCCTTTATACATATATAGTCCAATAGAGTCCGGCCCGGGTAATTAAAAATCAAGCCCTGTTAGTATTAATATCAGCCCATATTTCTAAAGGATAACAGCCCATTATGTATCTATCAGACCATCAGTACAAAAGAGCCACATATGACCCAAAATCAAATTAGATAAAATTTAATAATTTAGTAAAATCAAAAAATAAAAACAAAATTAAGTAAGATACGAAAAAACGAGCTAGTCTCTGTAAAAAAATAACGCTTAAAGCTAAATCCCCAAATTAGAAGTTAGTGTTCTTCTCCACGGTTCCTCTCAAATTGATCAATCTTCATTAAATCTTCCGATTTCATTCTCTAATAATCATCTAATCTTCATTCTTCAAGTACAAATACCAAGCGGCAAATGATGTAAGTGTATCTATTATTGGTTTTTATAGTGGAAGATTCTAGCTACAAGTCATTTTCTTATATTGTATGTAATCAATTAATGTTATTATTGAGATGCTAGAGTCTGGTACTAATGTTATTATTTTACTTCTTCTTCTTTCTTCTCTTCAGGAGGGTCTGCCAGGCTATTTATCGGTGCATGGTGGCGCGTGACAGCGCTTGGTGGCGCGTAAAAAAAATCGCCGCCACGCGGCTTTAGCGAGGCTGCAATGTTAGCCCGGGTGGTTTCAACATCCTGGGTCCGCCTCTGCCCATCATATCTCCCTGTAACAAGTTTTTTTCCTCATCACTTCATTCTAAGTCCCATACTTTTTCCTCTTTTCCCATGATAAATACAACAAACTGCATAACAATAATCTGCAGAATAGAACACTGAATTTACAGAACAAGATAATTAATATGCAGACAAAAACACTGAATTTGCAGAACAAATATACTTTATTTGGAAAACAAAGTGCATAATAATTTATTTCATTTGCAGAACGTGCAGAATGGAGCATTCTGCTTGCAAAACATGCTTGAAGTTAATTATTCTTCGCGAGCATAATCTCGAACTTGCTGGAGGTAGATGGAGAATGGTTATGAGGCCTCTACAAGTTAATTAAACAAGGTCGATCAGAAATAGTGAGTTAAACTTGAAGTGAGGGACCAAGAAAAACTGTTTTTGTGAACTTCATGGATCTGTGCAGAACGTATTGTGCCCTACAAATTTGTTGCATGTGCTTCACTTTCTATGCTTCCATACACAGTTCTTTAACATCTTGATCCAATTCTGAGATTTCAATATCAGACATCACATGTGTAACTAAGGAGAACAATTCTTTATTAATGCATGACACTGAGATTTTTTGGAGTGACAAGAACGGAGAATACAAGTTCATAATAAAATACATAACCGTACCCTAAACTTGCGTTCCATGTGTAACTGACGCTAAGTTGTTGGTTATAGAATGTTAAAAAATTAAAATAAGTCGTACATATATGTATACGTGAGTTTAGTAGATAAAATAAAAAATTAGAAAATAATATGGACCATTGGATTATATTGAGATGAACGGTGTAGATCGTGGTCTCCAAGTCTCCAAGGATTTTGTGGTCCATTGAACTTTTGTCTATATATATATATATAGGGTCTTGTTCTAATAAAAACTAACTTAGAATAGAAACTAAAAACTAAATCTAAATTAAATATTTCAAGCTAATCTAATGACCAAATTAGGGGTACTCCAATACAAAAAACGTTTAAAATTATTGTCTCTATTCAACAAAAATATAAAAAAATTAAAAAAAAAATTTTAAAAAAAAGTTACTGTTCACGTGATGACGTGGCATGTGAACGGTAACTTTTTTTTAAAAAAATTTTTTTTTTTTTTTATATTTTTGTTGAATAGAGCCAAGAATTTTAAACGTTTTTTGTGAAGGTGCCCCTAGCGGGGCCATTAAAATAAATGAAATATAATTTATTTAGTGTAGGTTTCTAGTTTCTATTCTAAGGTTGGTTTCTATTTGAACGCTAGCCTATATATATATAGGGGGCTACTCCAATACAAATCTCCTTAAAATAAAAATCTACAAATCAAGCATAATCTAATATTTCAAGCTAATCTAATGACCAAACTAGGGGTACCCCAATATAAAAAACGTTTAAAATACTTGGCTCTATCCAACAAAAAAAAAAATCACTGTTCACGTGATGACGTGGCAGTGGATTTCACTGGTTAATGGTGCTTCGCACCTTCTTGTACGGCGCTTCGCGTCTTTATCATTCTAAAGTTGTAAGGAATGGCAATCAATGGTAAAGGCAATAGACGATTAACGGGTGTGTCGAGAGCCTTCGGCCCTCATGACTTCCTAACTCATCCGTTTACTGTCTTAAATGCTTCGCATTTCCACGGCAAGATTTTTTTTTTGTTGGATAGAGCCAATTATTTTAAGCATTTTTAGTGAAGGTGCCCTTGGCGGGAACCTTAGAATAGATGAAATATAATTAATTTAGTGTTGGTTTGTAGGTTTGTATTTTAAAAGTGGTTTGTATTTGAGCACTTGCCTATATATATATATATATATATATATATATATATATATATATGATTACATATATATATATATATATATGTGTTAAACTTATTAACTTTTTTTGTTTATTATTTATTATGCAAAAATATAAATTACTATCTGTACATTGTGGTTACGGTTCGGATTTTGCGAGTTTTAAACATATAAAACTGCAACCAAACCACAAATAAGCGATTATTAAAATTTACATTCGCAACTAACCCACATATCGAAATTATCCACAAAATACGATTCGGTTACGAGCAGTACAAACGATTAACGCGATTAAGCGGATCGTAGTACATATATAAGCACAATCTTAGAGAACAAAATAGATTCATATTATTGATTAGAAAAATAGAGTAAAGTTCAAGGAAGAATCCTCTTAAATAGATAAACAGATATTTAAAAATAAATAAATAAATATTGTATTCACTTATTTTTGCGAAATAATCATATATTTACATTTTAATTGTCATTATATAATTTTTAAAATCAAATTTTGAATCACTAATTTAATAGTGAAAAAGATTTATGCATATTTTCCCAACTTTTTGAGTGAGATTCAAAAATAAATTCATAAAATTTATGAGACTGAAAAACATATTTTAAAAGTTTATGTAATTCAAAAATAGATTCTTAATTTTTTTTTTCATTATTTTTTAATATTTACAAAAATGTTGTTTGATAAGTGGATTTTATATCCACTATTTGCCTTCCGTTCGGACTTAAAACGGTTGCAAGATCTCGAGTTTCGTTGCCATTTGATGTGTTTTTGTGTAATTGGTGTAGGTTGTGTCGTCGAGGACAGGATGGGTTAAAACAATGTTATGGTGGTGTGAATTTAATTCGGAGTTAGCACATGGAAATAAGAGCAAGGCAACAAGTCAAGTTGTAGAAGTTTTGTGGAAGTTTTGAAGCTTTTCCAGGGTCAAGAAGGCGCCCTAGCACTTGGTTAGGCGCTAGAGCGCGCCAGGAGGAAATTTTCCAGGGAGAAAGAAGCGCAGGGGCGCTTGCCAAGGCGCAGGGGCGCTCAACGAAGCGCAGGGGCGCCATGCGAGGCGCAGGAGCGCACGAAGCCAGCAAAATTTCAGGGATTAGCAAGCGCAGGGGCGCTCTTGAGAGCGCAGGGGCGCTTGTGCGGGTCTTGGCAAAAATATGTTGCTTGTTCCTCCGGGTCGTTTTGGTTTTGATCCATATTTTTGTTGGGCTTATATAAATACTTTGTAACCTAAAACCAGGAGGATATCTTGAGTAGTAGCAGCCTTTAGTTTATTTTCTTATCAACATTTTCATCTTAATTTGCAAGAACAATTTCAAGGAATTTCTCCAAGCTAGTGACAAGCAAGGATTATTCTTGGAACCTTTGTACTCTTCTATTTTGGGGATTTATTTCTAAACCTTATTCTTCTTCCTTTTAATTACTTGTTTATTTTAGAATTATGTTTTCCATAGAACCCATGATGGCAATTAGGTCAAGTATGGGCTAATTCGTTATCATGGGATTTTAATGGATTTTTCTATGGATTCTAGTAATTGAGTGTTATTTATGCCTTGGTGTGTGATTGATTGTATTGATTGCCTAGTATGTTTATGCTTATTCGTTATAAGTGAGTCGCGAACACTTGTAATTGTTTGTTTAATCCTGGTGAATGCGAAAGTGGATCTAGGGTTTAGAACAATTCATGCTAGCATAGGTTTTTGCATGTGAAGAACATGTATTAATTTGTGATGTAATTCTAACCGTCTTGCATCGACTATGTGGTTTAATGGGTGCTTGATTTTCAACCGGTATGTGTTCAATTGCTATAGACATATAGGGACTATACATATTTGGTGACTACTTGACTTCTATCAATTGTGGATGATCAGTAGGATGGTATATGTACAACGAAAGTTGGTGTGTATCAGTTTAGTGCATCTAATCAGTAATCAACTCTGTCACATGCTAGGCTAAAGGGCATAAGATTCTAGATGAAGTAGTAAATGAAATTGAAATCCCATGTTTGTTATTTATAAGTGAAAAGTTAAGTTATTTCCTCGTAATTGGCTTAGTTGGTAATTAATCTTTAGTAAATCAAAACCAAAATTGTGATTGTCTTAGCAGTGAGTGTAAATCATAAGCTGGTGCATAAGTGAACATAACAAACAATTTGAGTCTCTGTGGGAACGAATCCTATTTACTCTATATTACTTGTTGACCACGTTCTCTTGCGTGAATAAGTGCGAACAAGTTTTTGGCGCCGCTGCCGGGGACTCGGTTCATTGTTTGTTTAGTTTATGATCTTGTCATCAATTTGGATTAAATTCATTGACTCGGACGTTTTTCTCACTCATCTACTTTTGGGTTTCTCAGGTACTAACTTGAGCGTGTATGCGTACTCGATCTCAAGTTCGTAAAGAGAATCTGGAAGAAAAAGAGCAAGAAGAGGTATTAGTGGAAGAAGTTGAAGAGGAGTTTGAAGTTACTGGAAAAATGGCAGATAACAAGGCGTTGAAGGAATATTCTCAGCCCAAGATTGATGATATTCAGTCGAGTATTGTGCGGCCGGCTATTGCTGCAAATAATTTTGAGATCAAGCCGGGCACGATCCAAATGGTCCAGAACTCAGTCCAGTTTGGGGGTTCATCTGTCGAGGATCCCAACATGCATATCAGGGACTTCATTGAGATCTGTGACACGTTCAAAACCAACGGAGTTTCTGAGGACGCTATCAAGCTAAGGTTGTTTCCATTCTCATTGAGAGACAAAGCAAAAAGCTGGTTGCATTCACTTCCAGCAGGTTCCATCACTACATGGGAAGATCTGGCACAAAAGTTCTTGACTAAATTCTTTCCTATGGCAAAGACTGCTGCCATGAGGAATGCTCTTACACAATTTAGTCAGCATTCTGGTGAATCACTGTGTGAAGCTTGGGAAAGGTACAAGGAGATGCTCCGGAAATGTCCTCATCATGGGATGCCCAATTGGATGGTCATCAATAGCTTCTACAATGGGTTAAGTCATTCTCGAGCAATGCTTGATGCGGCATCTGGAGGAGCTCTGTGGGCCAAAAGCTATGAAGAGGCCTATGACTTGATTGAAATGATGGCTGCAAACGAGTATCAGAATCCGACACAGCGCATTCCACAAGGTAAGGTTGCAGGTGTACTTGAAATGGATGCCACAACAGCTATAGCAGCCCAGCTACAGGCTCTAACCATGAAAGTGGACTCATTGGCTAAGGTGGGGGTTCAACAAGTCGCCATGGTCTGTGAATTGTGTGCAGGGGCTCATGACACTAATCAATGTGCAATTTCCAGTGAGTCGGCACAGTTTGTCAGCAATTATCAAAGGCCTTCACAACCTGCTCCTAATACATATCATCCCAACAATAGGAATCATCCTAACTTCAGTTGGAGCAACAATCAGAATGCTATGCAACAACCATCTCAGGGTCAGCAGTATGGTTCAAAGCAGTTCAACAATTCGGGTTATCAACAACCCTATGCCCAAAGGCCACCATACAATCCACCTGGATTTCATCAACAACAACCAGGGAGTCATGTGCAATCTAATGAGAAGTCAGAAATGGAAGAATTGCGGATGATGTACAAGAGTCAAGCAGCATCTCTGAAAACTCTTGAAAACCAAATGGGCCAACTGGCCAATGCTCTTTTGAACAGACCTCCAGGGCAATTACCTAGTGACACAGAAGCAAATCCGGGTAAAAAGGAGGGCAAGGAACAGATTCATGCTGTTACGTTACGTTCTGGAAAGGTTACAGGCGATCTGGAAGTCAAAAAGCAGTTTAACGAAGAACTTAAGAATGCTGTGAACAGTGATTTGGGCGCGGGCGCGCCTGAGGGGTCTATCCGTTTTTCGAATTCTGCTCTTCCGGACATTCAGAAGGCATCAGGTGAGGAAGAAAAGGAGAAGTCAGTTGGGAAAACAAGTTCAGAAATTACGGAAGCTAGCAAGGAAGTTTATCCACCTCCGCCATTCCCTAAAAGGCTTCAGAAACAGAAGTTTGATAAGCAATTTGCAAAGTTCTTGGAAGTGTTCAAAAAGTTGCACATAAATCTACCATTTGCTGAAGCCCTGGAACAAATGCCAAGTTATGCCAAGTTCATGAAGGGCATACTTTCGAGGAAATTGAAACTCGAGGAGTTAGAGACTGTCGCTTTGACGGAGGAGTGCAGTGCTGTCTTGCAACAAAAGTTGCCACCTAAGCTGAAGGATCCGGGGAGTTTTACCATACCGTGCATCATTGGGAATGTTTCTTTTGACAAGTGTTTGTGTGATTTAGGGGCAAGCATCAACCTCATGCCCTATTCAGTTTTCTTGCAACTTGGCCTTCCGGAGCCTAAGCCTACAAACATGTCACTCCAGTTAGCGGATCGCTCAATTACCTACCCTCGAGGAATTGTAGAAGATGTTCTGGTGAAAGTGGACAAACTCATCTTTCCAGCGGATTTCGTCATACTTGATTTTGAAGAAGATAAGAAAATCCCTATCATTCTTGGGAGGCCATTCCTAGCTACCGGCCGAACTTTGATTGATGTGCAGAAAGGGGAGCTAACTATGCGGGTGCAAGATGATAAGGCCACCTTTAATGTGTTTGCTCCTACGAAGATTTCAGATGATCCAGAAGTGTGTTTTTCTGTGGAATCCCTTGCATTGTCTTTCCGAGAAGAAACAGGTGATGTACAATTGGATGCATTGCCTAGTGTTACAAAATTTTCGAAAGGCTCTCACTCAGTTAAGATGCTCGAGGGATTTGATACTGATAAACCTTCCATACAAGATCTCTCAAATATAAAGCTCGGAAAACTTCCACCACATTTGAGGTATGTCCTTTTGAATGATGAGTTGGTGATTTTTGAAGAGGGTTATGATAATGTGTTAAGAAGGTGGATAGTTGATGATGAGGTTGAAGAGTGTTCTGTTCAATCGGCTGAGAGGGATAAACACCTTAGAGGTGTGAGAAAGAAAAAGAAGGCGAAGAAGTTGAAGGGAGGAAAAATCAAGATTAAGAGTGAAAGAAAAGTTGTGTTGGGAGGAAGCAAACAAAATGTTAGCATTTGTGTGAATGGTCTTTCTAATAAGGACGATCCTATTATCCTTTTGAAACCGCCGTGAGTTGAGGACGTAACGTCAAGCTACGGACGTAAAAGAAGCGCTTCGTGGGAGGCAACCCACGATTTGGTATTCCTATTTCTGTTTAGTTAAAAAAAAATTGCAAAGTGAAAAAAAAAAACAACAGGGTCCAGAACGCGTAGGAGCACACCACGTCTATCCGCCACCTGACACACCACCCGAGGAGGGTGAAGATGACGACGAGTAGGGGAGTATCTCTTGTACCCTTTTAATTTACCTTCAATGAGGACATTGAAATTAATAAGTTTGGGGGTGATTTTAGGGTATCAAGAGTCATTGCATTGCATATAGCTGCATATTCATGATAGTTCATGTTAGTAATTTTGCATTTAGTTTTGCCATGTCATTTAGTTACATTTAGGATGCCATGTCATATAGATTTATTTAGGAGTGTAATATCATTTTGTTCATGCATATCACATGATTCCATATGAGTGTCTGTTTCTGGCTCGATAGGTAGACGTTAATTTGAGTGTGATGACAATGAATAGAGGGTTGATTTAAGTACCTATGAAATTGACTTGCGTGTGTTGGGAACACAATCTTTTCACGGTCTCACTGTTTGCTCTTGGACTAGATCGAGTCATACCTGGTTTGGTTGTTGAGATTTAATCACCTATTTATATCTAGAATTTTCGGTATTCCCTTGATGGCATAGGAGCACTTAAGTATAAGTTTGGGGGAAAACAGGGAGGTCATGCTTAGTGCTGTGTCGTAGTGTAATAATGGCTAGGCGTCAAATGGCTAGTAGCCGCTCATATTTAATATGAGTAGTCTAGGGGGGGTGAGATAGAGCACCCATGTATAAAAAAAAAAAAAGAGAAAAAATGAAAAAAAAATGAAAAAAAAAACAAGGAAAAAAAAAAGAAGCAAAAAAAAAAAAAAGAGAAAAAAAAAATAGAGTTGTAAGTATAAAAAATGAGCGTTTGTGAGAGTGTGTGTATGCTAATTGGCTAGGGTGGGCTCTTTAGTACTTGAGCAAGTAAGTTCGAGGGGATTCAATGCCTAGTGACCTAAGACTTTTCCGGTCTGGGATCCACTAACCTAACGCTCGTTACATGAGTGCTATTGTATAAGCCTTTAGGGGTCTCACCCATTGCACGGTCAAAAGCATGTGTGTTTTTTTTTGTTTTGTGTTGTTTTGTACAGTAAAGCATGAATCCTTGTCTACCTTGAATGATGATGGCGGTGTCTTTGAGTCATGGAGTGTCTAAAGTTCATTCTGTTTATAAACAGGTGATTGTCCTGACGAAGAATTGGTTATGCCTTTTATCTAGTTTCGAGAGTATATCTAGTGGGAAATGCACGCACCACGTTTCCGAGCATGTATGGTTAGTATACGGGCCCTTAGTCGAGCTCTGTTTGGAGTTGTTGCATTCGTTGAGAGGTTTGCTTGTTGAGTTGGTTTCGGATAAATTGTGTGGGATCATTGCATTAGGACACATTCGCATTATCATGACATTTAGTTTTATTTGCATTCATTCATCATGTTAGGTTGAGTTTGCATTGCTTGAGGACAAGCAACGGTTTAAGTTTGGGGGTTTGATAAGTGGATTTTATATCCACTATTTGCCTTCCGTTCGGACTTAAAACGGTTGCAAGATCTCGAGTTTCGTTGCCATTTGATGTGTTTTTGTGTAATTGGTGTAGGTTGTGTCGTCGAGGACAGGATGGGTTAAAACAATGTTATGGTGGTGTGAATTTAATTCGGAGTTAGCACATGGAAATAAGAGCAAGGCAACAAGTCAAGTTGTAGAAGTTTTGTGGAAGTTTTGAAGCTTTTCCAGGGTCAAGAAGGCGCCCTAGCACTTGGTTAGGCGCTAGAGCGCGCCAGGAGGAAATTTTCCAGGGAGAAAGAAGCGCAGGGGCGCTTGCCAAGGCGCAGGGGCGCTCAACGAAGCGCAGGGGCGCCATGCGAGGCGCAGGAGCGCACGAAGCCAGCAAAATTTCAGGGATTAGCAAGCGCAGGGGCGCTCTTGAGAGCGCAGGGGCGCTTGTGCGGGTCTTGGCAAAAATATGTTGCTTGTTCCTCCGGGTCGTTTTGGTTTTGATCCATATTTTTGTTGGGCTTATATAAATACTTTGTAACCTAAAACCAGGAGGATATCTTGAGTAGTAGCAGCCTTTAGTTTATTTTCTTATCAACATTTTCATCTTAATTTGCAAGAACAATTTCAAGGAATTTCTCCAAGCTAGTGACAAGCAAGGATTATTCTTGGAACCTTTGTACTCTTCTATTTTGGGGATTTATTTCTAAACCTTATTCTTCTTCCTTTTAATTACTTGTTTATTTTAGAATTATGTTTTCCATAGAACCCATGATGGCAATTAGGTCAAGTATGGGCTAATTCGTTATCATGGGATTTTAATGGATTTTTCTATGGATTCTAGTAATTGAGTGTTATTTATGCCTTGGTGTGTGATTGATTGTATTGATTGCCTAGTATGTTTATGCTTATTCGTTATAAGTGAGTCGCGAACACTTGTAATTGTTTGTTTAATCCTGGTGAATGCGAAAGTGGATCTAGGGTTTAGAACAATTCATGCTAGCATAGGTTTTTGCATGTGAAGAACATGTATTAATTTGTGATGTAATTCTAACCGTCTTGCATCGACTATGTGGTTTAATGGGTGCTTGATTTTCAACCGGTATGTGTTCAATTGCTATAGACATATAGGGACTATACATATTTGGTGACTACTTGACTTCTATCAATTGTGGATGATCAGTAGGATGGTATATGTACAACGAAAGTTGGTGTGTATCAGTTTAGTGCATCTAATCAGTAATCAACTCTGTCACATGCTAGGCTAAAGGGCATAAGATTCTAGATGAAGTAGTAAATGAAATTGAAATCCCATGTTTGTTATTTATAAGTGAAAAGTTAAGTTATTTCCTCGTAATTGGCTTAGTTGGTAATTAATCTTTAGTAAATCAAAACCAAAATTGTGATTGTCTTAGCAGTGAGTGTAAATCATAAGCTGGTGCATAAGTGAACATAACAAACAATTTGAGTCTCTGTGGGAACGAATCCTATTTACTCTATATTACTTGTTGAAATAAGTGCGAACATTGTTCTTTATCGATTTTTTGGAAGCACCATTAAGATAAAAAAAAATATTTATATATTTTTTCAAATTTTGAAATTAAATTTTGAAAACACTATCTCGTTCTATTTTTAAGAGGGTTCTCTCTTGAATCCTGACTTATAAAAATATAATTTACCAAAAATCTCACATTTTCAATTTTTTTTTGCGATTTTACCTTTTTCTCAAAAAATTTATAAAATTACATTTTAAAAAAACATTTTGCGACAATACCAACTTTTATAAAATATTTGCAAAAAAATGTTATGCAATCAAATCAAGCAGATGCAACCTGTTGGTAGACTTTAGTTGAATTTAGTTGAATTTGCATATGTACCCGCGCAGCAAGTTGCTTGTAGTTGCATATGTGACTACAAACTGCAGAAGGTATTTTTGCAAATATTTTATAAAATTTGATATTTTCTCAAAAAAAATAAAAAAAAAAATTTGCAAAAAATTTTTTTGACTTGGGTATTTATGAAAAAACCTTTAAAAATGTTAGTATCGGTTATTTTTTTCAAAAGAAAACACTATTTTCAATTTTGCTTTAAAACATGTAAAAATAAGGACTTTTTTCAAAAATACCCAAGTTGCAAATTTTTTTCAAAAATACGGTTGCAACATTTGCAACCTGATTTGCAACCACATTTTCAACCTTATTTGCAATCGATTTTCACCTGTGATACTAGCATTGCAACCTCATTTGCAACTTCAGGTAGTATTTTTGTAAATATTTTCAAAATTTTAGATATTTTTGTAAATATCCCTAAAAAGAATTATTTAGCATATTAATTATTTTATCAATATAGTTATTTTTTACATTACAGCCCAAACAGCTTAAAAAAAACATTACTACCGAAACACAAATTTTATTATTTGTAGGGGACAGTTTGAAATTTATTTGATATGATGTACATCTATACTTTCTGTACTATCTATCTATTCTATACTACAATAAGCGAAAGGGGGTATAATTTGTAGTTTGGTTCCCCCTATTTTGGGGATGAAAGCCCTCAATAACCAAAATTTGAAATGGGGTGCCCAAAATAACGAATGGCGGAAAAGCTGACCAAAATAACCAGCCGACAACGCATTTGCGTTGTGCGTACAAGGATAGGGCGACCACGCATGTGCACACTGCGTGAACTTTGTTAAAATCAATTCTTTGAATGTGAAAAGTAACCTGGGATGTGCATGTTGAACATGTGTGGCTTTGGATGCGCATGTACAACATGCGTATCCCTAGGTACTGTTCATCGTCTTCGACTCGCGCTGGAGTCGGTTTTTCGAGCAAAACTTTGACCAATACGTTCAGTACTTTACAAGCATCGAGCACTAGCATACTATATACCAAAATGTTCGCCTTTTCACCCTCTACACGTCTATACCATTCGATTTTCATTTGTTTTGCCGGAATCGAAATACCCAATTTGAACCTTTTTTCCGATCTAGTTTTCCGATTGGTTCGTGCACGTCCCTGCGGGGCCAGAAATCAACAAATGAAGATGGTATAGTGGAGAGGAAGCTGTGGGCATCGTTTTGGTATCTTCAGTTTTGATGGAGGTTGCCGGAGGGGGTAGAACGGAGGGAGGCGATTTTGAGGCGACCGAGAAAGGGAGATAAACGCCGGAACTTCAAGTGAGATAATGACGTCATATTACCTCATTGCGCATCTGGGAGATGCGTTACCCCAGATGCGAATACTGAACATGCGTATTACATGTATGCACATCGCAAATGCGAGGTCCCCTGGTTATTTCGGGCACTCTGCGCGCCAATGGGTATTTTGGGCAGGTGGGTTGTGTTTTTATGTTATTTTGGTCATTTTCTCCTATTTTGGTTCCTCATTTTTGGTTATCCCTCATTTACAACTGTTAGATCGTTAACTCAAATAGAGATATAACAATACTAAAAGTTGGAGGTCTAAAATTCAAATCCCGCCAACAACATTTTAATATAAAATTAATACTAGATTATGTTATATAGAAATGTTGAAGGTTCGATTCCCACCAACAACATATTAATTTAGATTTAATATATACTAAAAATTATTTATATACAAAAATCCAAAATTTGAATCCTCCCAATATATTAAAAATAATGTTTATAATATTATATATATTAAATTATAAGTAAATTAAAAAAATTAAAAGTAACTCATATTTTGCACGAACTATAAGCTAATAATAATAACGAAAAGCGAATGCTCGTATTGTTAGTACGTATTTATGAGACTCATACAAATATCTAAAATATTTTAACAACATAATTATAAAGATAGGAACATATAATCGAATTTGTAATTACAAAAATGATATTGTATTCAAATTTAAAGTCGTTTGTATCTCAACTTGAGTACACTTGTTAGGTCCGATACGATTGTAGAAGGGGGGGTTGAATACAATCTATACCATTTTATCGAAATTTGTTCTTTAAATAAAATTTAACTTAAACAAATTTGAGCGGAATAATACAACACAAATTTCAAGTTGAATATAACAATATATTAACTTGATGGGTGTTACAAAATCAATCCAAATGATTATCAAGTAATTAATAACTAATTAGAAAATTCGACATGAACTTTTCTAATTTAGTTAATTAAAATCAAGATATCAAGTTGTGAACTAGGAAACTTAATTCGCTAGTATTACAAGAACCACACATAAACAAGTTCCAACGGATAGAATATTACAAAAGAGATGAACTTGAATTTCCAGAATTATGTTTGTAAGTGTTCTTGAGCTTGAGAGAAAGATATGAGCTGCTGGGATTTTTTAAGAAGTTGTAAGTGAATTGTCTTCTGCCTCTTTGCTGCTTCTGATCTTTATATTCCGTTCATAGTCATATTGTGTTGTTTTAATTGATATAACAATCAATTAACACATATATAACATTCGGTATGACTATCCATTGAAAGAAATATGACTGTCCCATTAAATATAACTTTCGGTATGACTATCCACTGAACTGAATATGACTGTCCAATAACCACTTGACTTGAATATAACTTTCGGTATAACTATCTCCTTTTGAACTGAATATGACTGTCCAATAATCATTTCCTTTGTATATGACTTTCGGTATGACTATTATTTGAACTTAATATGACTGTCCAAACCATTCCCTTTGTATGACTATCCTTTTGAACTATATATAACAATCGGTATAACTATCCTTAGATAGTTATATTGTTATATATTTTCAGATTATAATTAACTAAATGATTTATATAAATCACTTAATTAATTATTTCTTTTTCAGATTAATTCTTATTTAATTAATCTAATAATTACTTTAACAAATATATTAATTCTGATAGAATTAATTTATTTAATTAAATTAACTATTTGATTTAATTAATTAAAATAGAATTAATACAACTCCTTTTAATAGTCAAAACTTCACTGTGGACCACGTAATTATAATAACGAACATACACTGGATTTTTGTTGACGCTCGATGTACTGTCTGGTTCATGAACGACTAACTCCAATCTCTGTTCTTCATCTTGACATTAAACTGTGGTCTTTTTCTTTTCTTCACTCTCTCCGATCATTCTGAACTGATATTGTTTCTTATCACTTATAGAAACCTCTGTCCTTGAAATAAATCCATGTATTTCAATGCTACACTGATGCTTGATCAGGCAACTGAATCTTCTTCAGTGTAAAACATCAAAACTATAGATTGACTTGTTGATTTTTCTTCTGACAGTTGTCACCTTATGAGATTCCTGTGACAGTTGATATTATTTACTTATTACAAACTACTTTAATTGGATTAGGATCCTCTAACTACAAATAGGCTGAGTCATATTCCTTTCAATCTCCCCTATTTGTTTGTTAGACAGTAACAAGCAAATACCTAGAGGATTCTTCAACTAATCCCAATTAAATAAGTAAAGAATAAAACTTTAAATGCTAAGTAAATAATGAAAAAGTTCTGGTTCATATATAACATTATCCAGATTCAAACAGAAAAGATAAATACAAGATAGATGATCCTCTAGACTGATCACATAGTATAATTATGCTATCTTGTTCTATCTAAGCTCTAAAAATATCACAAGTAGAGCGGTTCTTCAGTTTTCACTTCCTCCAGGTCTGAACTCTCCTTCTTCTTCTTCTTCTTCATTCAGGACTGGTAGGCTTTTATGTAGCTCAACATCAACTAACATTTCTTTCCTTGATGATAGCCTTGTAGGAAGTACCAATGGAATTCCAAGTGATTTCCTCAACTCACCTTTGAATTTTTCATAGTCTTTCACATTGGTTTGAGCATAAGATTTGATATGATCTGCAGTTTCCCGTTTAAGTTGAGAAGTAAATCCATGATTTCTAAGAATGTACTCCACAAATACCAAGTGTTTAGCAGAGTGCTCATACAAATCTTTAGTCTGAAGTTTGACTGTATGTATCACTTCACCCTTAAGAAACTTCACTTGCTTAGGCTCTTCTATCACTTCCGGTCCAGCTCTTTCAGCAAACTCTTTGAACTTTTCATGAAGTAGTATTCCCAACTCAGAGGATGTTCTTACCTTTGGTCTAAGAGCCCAGAGTTCTGTCAAAGATCTGTCATAAAAGAATTGAAGGGACACTCTGAATGTTCCAACATTATGACATTCAACGAAAATTACTAACTCATCGGTTCTTGGTTCAAAAGCAGAAGATATCCTGACGACTTCTGTTTGTAAGGCTTTCACATACCCTTCATGTATTGGATTTGAATTCTTAAACTCATCAAGAATAGCACTTAGCCGACGATCATCATATTCAGACATTTGTGGTGAGTCTATAGCTTTTTGAGCTCGTTCCCACTTGTCACCACTTTTTAATCTGATGTATGTTCTCCTAGCTTGTACCTTAAGTGCATGTTGACGTTGCATTGCTGCAGCTTCCTCTTTTTGAAGTTTTTCTTTATGAGCAATCAAGTCCAATGTCTTTTTAAGCCTATCATCTCTCAATTTTAGTTGAGCATCTTGTCTGTCAATTTCTGCTTCAGCTTCAAAATCTAGACGTATCTGTTCAGCTTCAGCTTCTGAGTCTATGGGCATTTCATCTTCCCAGTCCCTGAGATCTGGTTCAGGTAATACTTCTCCCATATCTGTGAACTTTAAACCAGCAAACATGTCAATACTATCTGGTTCACCTGTGTAGTAGTAACCTTCAATATCTTCAGGTTCTTCATGCATGTCAGAACTTCCAATTTCTTTCCTCTTCCCCTTATCTCTCCTATCACCTTGATCAGCTCTTTGATCAGATTTAGATTTACTTGAACTTCCTCCATGTCTTGACTTCTCCCCCTTAGTTGATGAATCCTCTACAGAGGGAACAAAATCAGCAGGCTTCGGGTCACGTTCATCACCATCACCTCCTCCATCTTGACCTTCAAAGAACTTTCTTTCTTCTTCTGTTGGAGTGATAATTCTAGTAATGATGTTATACAAGTGAGTCAACCCTTTTGCTTGAAGTGCATTCTGCCTTTCAATCTGACTAAGTCGATGTTTCGTGGACAAGTGATGTTCATTCATGTTATTCTGAATATCTTCAATCTGATTTGACATTGAAGATATAATGAGATCTTGAGCCACTGTGACATCTCCAGAGTCTTCAATTGCTTGTTGTTGAGTTAGCTTGAGTGCACTGATCTTGTTGTTGAGGATAGTTCTCATGTTATCCATATCAAATCTTAAGTTCTTGTTATCCTCTTCAGCTTGAGCAAGATTTTCTTTCATTTGAGCAAGTTGTTCCATAAGAGACAGAGTGTTTGTGTCAGTGTGTGCTCTCACTTCAATAGCTCTCTGAGTATCACTCACCTCACGTGCTAGTGTTTCACTCAGATTTGAAGTAATTCTCACATCACTCCTCTCATAATCCATAGCTGCATCCATTGTACCTGCAGGAGAAATCACCCTAGCCTTTTCTTGGAAGGTCAGTGGTGGTGCAATGGGAGTTCGCAAATCCCTATCAACCTGTGAGAGTTCTTCTGCCGTAACAATGGCAGGCACTGTAACTTGGTCAACTTGCATGAGAGTGTTTTCAGCTTCATTTGAGAAAATGTCTTCCCCCATTGTAAGTAACAAGGGAGTAGTTGATGAACTGAAAGGGTTTACAGTTGACTCAGATGTAGTTTTACTTTTCTTTTGAAAATGCAGAACTGTAGTTTCACTCAGAATATCACTACTCGGATTGTATCGTTTGACTGACAATTTCTTTCTTTGATAGTATTTGGAGAATTTGGATTTAGTATTTGGTGTATTGACCTGGGTTAGAGGTTGTGGTTGTACAGCCCCTTGGTCATTTCTCGCACTTGGTTGACTATCAGAAAGATATTGAGATTGAGTAGAAGTTGAGTCAAATACCTGATCATTTACATTTCCAACATCTTCAGTCTGAATGGGTTGATCCACTTGATAGTGAGGTTCAGGATCAATTAACGGTTCAGGTTCTGGTTGATGTTCAGTAGCTGTGAGTTCTGCTTCAGGTTCTGGAGCTTGTTCAATTGCAAGTAGCTCAGCAACTGGTTGAGCCACAACATTTGGCAAATTTATGAATGTAGACATATATGGTGTTATGACTACTGGAACATGCGCCAGAGTACCAGAAGTATCCAACCTTGTGTAGAACTTCTTATTTGGTTTACCAGACCATTGAACTCGGTCATTTTGAAAAGGAGTAGGCTGATCCGTAGGCATAAGATGATTAAAAATTAATGTCAAAAATCGAGGATAATGACATTTAACCAGTTTACCTTTCTCAAAGTTCTTCCTAGCTTTCTTCACACGATTTATCAAAATAGGCCATAGCAAGTTACCAAAATTGATTCTTCTGTTGTAAGCAATTGAGTAACCAATAGACTGCAACATTCCCGTGATAACAGTGTTGTTACTCTTGGTAGAATTAGCAAAGACCTTTGCAATGATTTCGAAGAATATGTTCCATTCTTGAACCATGTTACTTTTCAGGGGACGCTTAAGATCCAATTGACCTTGATAATTCAGATGTGTGAAGAAATGTGTCAACTCATCAATTGAAGGAGGCTCATTAAATTGTTCAGTAGGCAGTCTCAGAGCAGCATTGAAGACAGATTCATCCACTGTATATGTCTTATCGCTGAAGTTGAAAGAAAATGATCTATTGTCTGAGGCCACCATAGCTGTAGTACACATTAATTTAAGCGGACCAAATTTCATGGGAACATTTGCAGTTATAGCATGACTACAGATATTATGATCGTTCAGAAAAGATATCCACGGTTTGAAACGATCCACCGAGCAATCCTCGGGATTAAAATATCCAATAAAGTTGTGATTAACAATCTCAAAATTATTATAAGTGTCAGCCATTCCAAATCAAATTTTAACCTTAGAGAATCTGCAAAATTCAGCAATTAAACTTATTAATACACAAAATTCGAATAAATAAATAAATAAAAATTCGAATAATCGAATTCTTCACCAAAAATTTTGAAAATTTGAGGCAGTGATCTCCATAACATCACAAACACACGTCTATTTTTAGTTTTTACAAAATCACAGTCTTTGTTCTTGAATTACAAATCGAATTTTCGAAATTTTCAAACTCAAAATCTCAAGAACTCGTATAATCCTTACATTTAAACCGTCGTTTTGATGATTATCGACTGGGTAATCGATTAATGTTCTTAGACAGGTGATTACAGCGTGAATCGTGAAGAAAATTGGCCAGAAATTCGACTGTAAACTGTGTGTATCGTGTAAGTATCGATTGTTATATTGGGTGACTTAACACGCCAATGAGAAAAATAATCTAAATATGACTATCTGATATAACTCTCGACTTATATACAAAACAAGTCTAATATGACTATCGGTTGATAGTCATACCGATAGTTATATTACGTATAAACGTAATATGACTATCCTGTACTTAGTCATATAACAGCTTATGGTATTAAAAGACACTAATATGACTATCGAAAAACAAAGAATATTACAATGTAACATTACTATTTTGACAGTCATATTTCGTACAAAACCAACAATATAACTATACACTAATTAGAGTTATATTTACAGAATACAGCAATATAACTATTTAATTACTAATATATATATATATCTAAAGTTATAACACATTAAACTAAACTAATATAACTATCACAAAATTCGAATATAACAATCAGATGAATTGTTATACCGAGAGTAATATTAACAAAACAACAATTATAACTATCCTAAAATTTAAATATTAACAGGATATTTAGAACTAGCAAATTCTAAAAATGAAACAATTTAATTTCTATCAAAAACCAAGCCAAAAATTAGTAAAATAATTTACACTAAAATTAGCAAACCTAATAAAAATTAAACAAACGATCATATGTAGTCCTTTTTACGAGATCAAACATTAATAACAAAAGGACAAACATTACAAATTAAAATAAATAAAATATTGAATATATACAAAATTATTTCTGGTGAATTAATAAATATCAATTTTCTAATAAAATAAATTCCATATAGAAAATTATTCAAGAAAAAAATATAATTTATTAAACACAAAAAAAAATAATGAAACTGATTTTAAAATAAAAACATTTTCAGGAAAAATAGATTTCTCATAAACTACAGCTAGTAAAATTCGAGAAAAATATTTTTAAGGAAAATGAATCACTCTAAAATTACAAGAAGTATTTAGAGATGTATAACGAAGATAGTGATAAAACCTTAAGAAGAAACAAACAACATTATAAGTTGATAAAATAATTATACAAGTGATTTCAAATAACAAATATTGTACACAATAATCACTTGAAAATTATTAAAGATCAAACCTCAGATATTAACTAGTTTAATTACTAGGACTATTTAACATACCCAATTCACCAACAAGTCTGGTGAATGTGGATTCGTCAAGAGACTTAGTAAAAATATCTGCTGTTTGTTCTTCCGTAGGTACAAAAAGTAACTCCACGGTACCATTCATGACATGCTCTCTAATAAAATGATACCTGATGTCAATATGCTTTGTCCTTGTGTGCTGCACAGGATTGTTAGAGATAGCTATGGCACTTGTATTGTCACATAAAATAGGAATTTTATCTAGTACAAAACCATAGTCTCTCAGCTGATTCCTGATCCACAAAATCTGTGCGCAACAACTTCCAGCAGCTATATATTCAGCTTCAGCTGTTGAGTTGGAAACTGTTTGTTGTTTCTTGCTGTACCAGGAAACCAGTCTACCACCTAGGAATTGACAACTCCCAGAGGTGCTTTTTCTATCCACAACACTTCCTGCATAATCTGAATCTGTATATCCAACAAGATTAAAACCAGAATCTTTAGGGTACCAGATGCCTAAATTAGGCGTACCCTTAAGATATCTCAGGATTCGTTTAACAGCAATGAGATGAACATCTCTAGGATCCGATTGGAACCTTGCACACAAGCACGTAGCATGCATAATATCAGGTCTACTTGCAGTAAGGTAAAGTAATGAGCCTATCATACCTCTGTAGCTTGTGATATCTACCTTGATAGAATTTTCACATGCTCCAAATTTGACCGCTGTCGATGATGGTGTTCTTGCTGAAGATGAGTCCTCCATTTGATATTTCTTGAGAAGCTCTTTGACATACTTGGATTGACAGATAAATATTCTATCTGTCCTTTGACTTACTTGCAATCCAAGAAAGAACTTCAGCTCACCCATCATGCTCATTTCAAACTTACCCTGCATTAACTTAGCAAATTTCTTGCAAAGAATATCATTAGTAGACCCGAATATTATATCATCCACATAGATTTGGACTAATATCGTATCCTTTTTATGTTTCTTTGTGAAGAGAGTTTTGTCTATGACACCTCTTGTAAATTCATTTTCAAGTAGAAATTCAGAGAGTGTGTCATACCACTTTCTTGGTGCTTGCTTAAGACCATATATTGCTTTAAAGAGAAAGTAAACATACCCCAATAAATCTGGATCTTCAAAACCAGGTGGCTGTTCTACATATACCTCTTCATCCAGTTTTCCATTCAGAAAGGCACTCTTGACATCCATTTGATAAACATTAAAGTTTGAAAATGCTGCAAATGCCAAGAATATCCTTATGGCCTCAAGTCTAGCCACTGGAGCATAGGTTTCATCATAGTCAATGCCTTCAAATTGTGAGTAACCATTTGCTACCAGTCTTGCTTTATTTCTTGTTAATGTACCATCTTCATCAAGTTTGTTTCTGAATACCCACCTTGTACCAACCACTGTTTTATTTGTCGGTCTGGGCACCAGCTTCCACACTTCTTGTTGTTTAAATTGATTGAGTTCATCTTGCATAGCAATCACCCAATCAGGATCTGAAAGAGCTTCTTCAGTTTTCTTAGGTTCCATTTCAGATAGAAACCCTGAATAATTACATTGATTTTGAAAAGCTCTTCTAGTCTTTACACCAACATCTGGATCACCAACGATTAGCTCAAAAGGATGAGCTCTATTCCAGACAGTCTGTCTTGGAAGATTTAATCTTGATGATTCGCCTTGATCTTCATTATGATGTTGAATATGACTAGTAGATCCTTCATTAACTCCCCCTGAGTTGTTGCCAGGCTGATTAGACGATTGTTCAGAATTATTAGTGACACTTTCAACATTATCATGATTTTCATCACCATTATTCTGATTAGACTCATCATTGACATTGTTGTCATTAGCATCAGCAAACACATCAGGTGGACTATCATCATCTGATTCTAGATCTGTCATATCTTCAAAAGACAGCTTTTCAGATGAATCTTCAGTTTGGATATTAGGAAGTTTTGTGTCATCAAATGTAACATTGACACTTTTCATTGTTTTCTGTTGATCAATTAGATACACCTTATATGCTCTTCTTGTATAACCCACAAAAATTGCTTCATGTGCTTTTTCTTCAAATTTACCACCTTGATCGTCTCCTTCTTTTAGCACAAAGCATTTTGTTCCAAATACATGAAAGTACTTGAGTGTTGGTTTCTTTTCTGTTAATGCTTCATAAGGTGTCTTCATTAAGTCTTTGTTGATCAGCGTTCGATTCTGGGTATAGCATGTAGTATTGACAGCTTCAGCCCAAAAGCTTAAAGGAAGCCTTGATTCACTTAGCATAGTACGAGCAGCTTCAACCAAGGTCCTATTCTTTCTTTCAACTACCCCATTTTGCTGAGGAGTTCTTGGAGCCGAGAACTGTCTTGTTATACCTTTCTCAGTACAGAATTCATTTAGAACTGCATTCCTGAATTCAGTTCCATTATCTGACCTTATCGCTCTTACTGGATACATTGAATCAAGCTCAATCAACTTGATATGATCAATCACTAACTGTGGAGTTTCATCTTTGGAATGTAAGAACAAAACCCATGTGAATTTAGAGAAATCGTCAACAATCACTAGAGCATATCTTTTCTTTGACATTGACATCACATTAACTGGACCAAACAAATCCATATGAAGTAATTTTAATGGTTCAGTTATTGATGATGTATTAGTGCTCCTGTGAGTTGCCCTTTTTATCTTCCCTTTTTGGCATGCGTCACATAGTCCTTCTTGTGTAAATTCCATAGAAGGCAAACCTCTCACCAATTCTCTTTTAACAAGAGAGTTCATTGTTTTGAAATTCAGGTGAGATAGCTTCTTGTGCCATAGCCAACTTTCATCTGTGGATGCTTTAGAATAGAAGCAATTGAATTCTTCAGTGCTTCCCGTATTCAAGTTAGCTACATACAAGTTTCCTTTTCTGACTCCAGTTAGCGATGGTTGTTCACTTCTTTTGTGAGAAATCAGACAATTCTTTTTGTTAAAATGAACATCAAATCCTTTGTCACAAAATTGACTGATACTGAGCAAATTATGCTCAAGTCCTTTTACAAAGGATACTTCTTCTATGATAACATTTCCAGCTTCAAGTCTGCCATATCCATCAGTTCTACCTTTGCTGTTATCTCCAAAGGTAACTACTGGGCCGGCCTTTTCCACCACGTTTGTTAGCAGGGTTCTATTTCCAGTCATATGCCTTGAACATCCACTATCCAAGATCCAGGTTACACGTTCAACCTGCTCAACACCCTGCAATGACAAACGGATTAAACCTTCTTCGGAACCCAAATTTGATTGGGTCCTGCGGTTTTAAAATATTGGCCTTTATCAGGCAAAGCAACACTTTTAATTTTAACATCTTTAACCAATAAACATTTAACCTTATAAACAGATTTGAAAATCTTTTGTTTTATTTTAGGTATCCATGTTTCTTTAACAGCACGGACACTTGTGTCATTGACTGGACACTTGACCTGGTAAACATTCTTCGTAACCCTTTGTTTGTTCTTAGGTTCAAATGTCTCTCTCCTAACTTGAGAAGGAATAACAGTCTTTGACCGAACATTATTGTTCCTGTTCATATGCTATCGCGGAGCAGTCTGTTTATCACATGCATAGCTACCATTAAAATATGCTCGCATACTATTAAAAGCACAAGTTATACAATTAATAATACCACATGATTTATGAGATGGATCATTAATAGGCATGGTGTGCATATCAGACATGGTATTTTTCCTTTTCAACTGCTCGTTACTTAAACTACTTTTAGACGAACTAGTTAACTCAACATGCTTAACTGGTTTCTTAGTAGTTTTGACATTTCCAAGAACAATGCCATTAGCACTGTCCTCATTTCTTATTTCTTCCTGGATGACCATAGAAAGAATATCTGGTGGTCCAGCATCAGATTTCTTAAAGAGGGGATCTTTAACTTTCTTAAGAACATGCGGTATCCCTCTTTCTTCAGCACTAACAAGGTTAGGGGTATTTATGCCCAACAATCCAACAGCTTCGTTGTAGCCATACCCTATCCCTACTGTTTGTTCAACAGCTTGTTTGTTAAAGAACTCCTTGGAAATTTTAACAGAATTATAACAAGCCCTGACCTGCGTTTCAAGTTCAGTAATTCTAGCCATTTGTTTGCCAACAACTTCTAGAATAGATTTCTCCTTGGTGAGAAGCATTGTTATTTCATCTCTTTGTTGATCTTGATTAATGTGAATCTTTTTCAATTCTGACACTTCATTTCCAAGTTTAGTGCTTAGTAGATCTAGTCTATTATATCCAGTTTGTGCATTACCTAAGGAATTATATAGACTACGAATTAATTCAGTGTCAGTAAGAGTTACCTGTCCGTTCTGATGATCAGATGATTCACCAATTGCCATTAGCGCAAGATTTCCATATTCTTCATCTTCGCTATCCGTGTCATCCCAACTCTTACCGGCTGCAACATAAGCTTTCCCAGGTTTCTTCTTCTCAGCAGCAAAGTCTCTTCTTTGAGTTTGCTTGGGTTTCTGGCATTCAGTGGCAAAGTGCCCCAATTCATTACAGTTGAAGCAACGAAATTTGCTTCTGTCAACAGATCCAGTTTTGTATCCTCCCCTGTTACTAGAGGAAGAAGAGCCTCCTCTCTGGAATCTGTTATTTGACTTGAACCTGTACTTTGGATTTCTTCTGAATCTAAAATTGCCAAATTGCCTTACCATTAATGCCATGGATTCATCTTCAAGTTGATCTAGCTCTTCAAGTGAGTAAAAGTCTCCACCATCCTGAATAGGTGGTGTTTGACCCTGTTCAACTTCAGTTTGTTCCTTGTCTGAGCTGTAAGGTAGAACAACCTTAGCTTCCACTTCCTTTGATGCTTCAACTACAAGAGCTGTAGATGAACTTAGCACCCTTCCTTTTCCAGTGACCTCCCTCTGCTGTACTTGTTCCAGTTCATAGGTTTTCAGAACACCAAACAACCTTTCAAGAGAAATCTTATTCAGATCTCTCGATTCTCTGATGGCCGTTATCCTGTGTTCAAGATGAGTGGGCATTGTCAACAAAAACTTCATATTAATCTCCTTCTGTGTATATTGCTTGCCATGAACTTGCAAGTTGTTGATTATTTTGTTATACCTTTCGAACACTTCCTGAATGCCCTCATTAGGACCAGCTCTAAAATGTTCATATTCAGAAGTCAAAATTTGAAGTCTGTTCTCCCTAACCTCATCTGTTCCTTCATTAATAGTCTCAATGGTTTCCCACATGTGCTTTGCAGTTTTACAATTTATGACATGACTGTACATAACAACATCTAGGGAATCTATCAGAATAAGTCTCAAATTCTTATCTAGTCCAGCATCCTCCTTTTCATCCGGAGTAAAAGAAGAAGCAGGCTTTGGACTAGTTGATGCAGGTGTTACAACAACTCCTCCAACTATTGATTCAGTTGTATGTTGAATTGGAATTATAGGTCCATTCTGTAGAACACCCAAATATTTGGAATTTGCGACATCAAGGAACAACTCCATCTTATTTTTCCACATTGAATAATTGTCCTTATTAAACATAGGAATCTTAACAATACTTTTTGAAGACATGACGAATTTTTAAGAGAGTTAAAAATTCAAGATTGATTTTTGGCGGAGTAAAATTAGGATCTTGATTTGTATATCAATCAATAAGCTCTGATACCAATTGTTAGGTCCGATACGATTGTAGAAGGGGGGGTTGAATACAATCTATACCATTTTATCGAAATTTGTTCTTTAAATAAAATTTAACTTAAACAAATTTGAGCGGAATAATACAACACAAATTTCAAGTTGAATATAACAATATATTAACTTGATGGGTGTTACAAAATCAATCCAAATGATTATCAAGTAATTAATAACTAATTAGAAAATTCGACATGAACTTTTCTAATTTAGTTAATTAAAATCAAGATATCAAGTTGTGAACTAGGAAACTTAATTCGCTAGTATTACAAGAACCACACATAAACAAGTTCCAACGGATAGAATATTACAAAAGAGATGAACTTGAATTTCCAGAATTATGTTTGTAAGTGTTCTTGAGCTTGAGAGAGAGATATGAGCTGCTGGGATTTTTTAAGAAGTTGTAAGTGAATTGTCTTCTGCCTCTTTGCTGCTTCTGATCTTTATATTCCGTCCATAGTCATATTGTGTTGTTTTAATTGATATAACAATCAATTAACACATATATAACATTCGGTATGACTATCCATTGAAAGAAATATGACTGTCCCATTAAATATAACTTTCGGTATGACTATCCACTGAACTGAATATGACTGTCCAATAACCACTTGACTTGAATATAACTTTCGGTATAACTATCTCCTTTTGAACTGAATATGACTGTCCAATAATCATTTCCTTTGTATATGACTTTCGGTATGACTATTATTTGAACTTAATATGACTGTCCAAACCATTCCCTTTGTATGACTATCCTTTTGAACTATATATAACAATCGGTATAACTATCCTTAGATAGTTATATTGTTATATATTTTCAGATTATAATTAACTAAATGATTTATATAAATCACTTAATTAATTATTTCTTTTTCAGATTAATTCTTATTTAATTAATCTAATAATTACTTTAACAAATATATTAATTCTGATAGAATTAATTTATTTAATTAAATTAACTATTTGATTTAATTAATTAAAATAGAATTAATACAACTCCTTTTAATAGTCAAAACTTCACTATGGACCACGTAATTATAATAACGAACATACACTGGATTTTTGTTGACGCTCAATGTACTGTCTGGTTCATGAACGACTAACTCCAATCTCTGTTCTTCATCTTGACATTAAACTGTGGTCTTTTTCTTTTCTTCACTCTCTCCGATCATTCTGAACTGATATTGTTTCTTATCACTTATAGAAACCTCTGTCCTTGAAATAAATCCATGTATTTCAATGCTACACTGATGCTTGATCAGGCAACTGAATCTTCTTCAGTGTAAAACATCAAAACTATAGATTGACTTGTTGATTTTTCTTCTGACAGTTGTCACCTTATGAGATTCCTGTGACAGTTGATATTATTTACTTATTACAAACTACTTTAATTGGATTAGGATCCTCTAACCACAAATAGGCTGAGTCATATGCCTTTCAACACTGTACATACCTTGTCATGATGGAATCTTTTAGGGAAGAGTAATGCTAGGTAACTTAAATTGGTATCCAAAAATTACTCTCAAATGATGTGGCAAAGCTTACATGGGATAATAAAAATTGGGAGGTGATATGTGCACACCCCATACTTATACGTGCACACTCTATATTAGTAATATGACCAAAATATCCTCAACTTACATTTCATTTAATTACTAATTCAATCATAATTTTATAAAAAATTAGTTGAACAAGTGAATAAACTTTTTTTTTTAGTGAAATTTAGTTTTAATTTTACATCTTAATTTTTAATTTAAGAATATGTGATATATTCAAATATATGTCTTTTTCATGAATCATACATAAATTATAAAATTAGGTATTATTATAAGAAATTATATTTAACTCATTCTACAATATAATGAATTTTCTAAAATTACAATAAAAAATTATATTTTAATTAAAGATGGGTCAAATTGACCACTGAAAATCAAATATGACTATTATTGCTGGTTTGAAAAAATAATAGTAAATAATAATTTTTAGTAATTGGACTATAAAATGGTAGCTATTTTGCACATGATGTGTTTTAAATAATAAAATATTATTTTATTGAATGGTAATAATAAAATAATAATTATTTCTGGTGATTGGTAAGTTTTTACTTGTTAAATGATTGTTGCCAAAAAAATATATAATTTTAATATTCAAAAATCATATTAGCATAGTAAAAAAAATCAAGCATAAAAAGTATATATGTACTTTAAAAAAATGCATAAAAAATATGTTTAATAATTTTATATTCATATATCAATATTCATTGATGATTATTTTTTATTTCTCAATATTTAAAATATGCTTCTATTGATAGGAAATTAAGTTAAAGGTATTCTAGTCTCTTTCATTATAAAGGGTGTGCACCTATAAGTGATGGATGTGCACATATCAGCTCCCTAAAAATTTTTGATTGGGTGGTTGGTGTGAATGCAGGGAGTCCACTATTATTAATCAATTGAATTGCTACACTGACATTTTGGTACGAATTTGGAAAATTAAAGAAACTTTCAATTTTATTTTACGAGATTAATTAAAACCACATCAAACCGTTTCCTGCTTTACAACTCGTGCATCCCGTTTTCCATGTGTAACACGACGCGTGGTCCGAACTGTGTTTGTACTTGAGCCAAAGCATGGACCGAACTGAGAAACAACTACGAAGAACTTGTACATATATGACAAAAAGTACAGACTCCAAAATCTGCACATTCCTATCAAAGTGTTTCCTTGCCCTTCGAGCTAGTTTGGACTTTTGATAAAATATTCCAAAATACTTGTCGCATTCAATGTGAAGGCATAAGGTTTTATAACAATCGTTTATATAATTAATAACTAATTTATAATAAAGAAAATTATCTCTTTTTTGCTAATACTAATAATTACGATATTTTTTCGTATTACATCAATTATAATATAATATGTTAACATTTCTTGAAACTCAAGATACTCAAAATAATAAGTATCGAGAATTTGTAAATTTAGAAGAAAATAAAAAAAATTGAAAATAGTTTTCAAAACGGTCATCATCGTCGTTTGGCGTCAATCATCATCGTTTGTTGTCGTTTCATCGAAAAATGATCATCGAATCGTCATTATTGTTTTCCATCAATAAAAAATCATCGGATTGTCATCATTCTTGTTATAAATCATCATCATTTTCAATTGAAAAACGATAATCTGATAGTATAAATCGTCGTATCGTTGTTAGATTACATCAATTATAATATGTTAAAAACTTTTCAAATTACTCTGCAACAAAAAATCATGAATTATTGGCCTTTGAATATATAGAATAATGGAGATGATAGAAACTTTTCCTACCATCATTATTCAAGATATGTGGTACATAAAATGATAAAATGTATTCGAAAATTAGATAGTAAGCACTACAGACTGTGTGTAAGGTGTGTCCTCTACAATAATCTTCAGCATTGTACATGCCTTGAAGACTTCTGAATTAGTATGGAAATTAGAGATCTGTACGAAGGAGGATTGCTTATGCGTATTTAGTTTTAAAAATCGAACCGCACTGTTCGTGTTTGGTTTGGTTTTGGTTCTTGAACCACATTACTATGGTGGCAATCCTTCTAAAGAGGACTCCCTTAGATGGAGAATTGGAAAGAATTGCTCTTCACCACACATTTCATTTGCAAGTTGCACTATATTATTATTTCTTGCATGACTTGTTTTATGACTTGTAAAATTCATAAGAAATTAGAATTAAGTCTAATTTAAATTCCGCAAACCCTGGAAAAACTTGGTATCAGAGACTAGTTAATAATCTTTTAAAATGAATCTTTTAAAAGAGAAAAATCAGATTCCTGAGGAGGAAATATCTAATAATTTAGAAATCGAGTTTTCAGAATCAGAAAAAGGTTTTCAGGCCAGTTTTCTAATAAAACATGATTTAATTTCTAAAATCAGGAGCACAAAACTTGATTTAAAGAAAGAAACTATTTTTAATGTTCCTTGGTTGGATCGATTAGAAAGAAAAAATAATATCTTTTAGGCTTAATGACCTTTTAACTCTCAAAGTTTCCACTGATATACCCATCAGCCCTTAATATTTCAAAACGTTCCTTTTAACCCTCGAAGTATCCATAAAGATCCTAATAACCCTTAAACCGGTACAAAAAATAAAAAATAAAAAAACAGTATAACTCGGATGGGCAAAAGAGACATTTCACAAACCGATACAGAGGGTTAAAAGGTATACTTTAGATACTTTGGGGGTTAAAAGGTATAACTCGTACAAATGAAGGACTAAGTTGAGGAAAGAGTTTTGCAGATCCTTGGTCCTTACTCCTTAGCTTTACACCTCTTCAGAATTTCAAATATCTCACCAGAACATTACATAAGCAGTTTTTGTGGCATAGTATTGCATGTGAAACTGCAAACAAATATCAAAACTTCAAATGTCTAGCTCCTCGGAGGAAGATGAAGTTTTGATTCACATATATGCAGAAAGGAGTCGAATCACACTCTTAAAGGGTCTGGCTGGATGTTTTATTTTGTAATATCCATTCAAACAGCAATCAACACTGGTATATCAATTGGTGTTATCTTGCTTGCAGGAGATTGCCTTCAGGTATATGCAATATCAAAAGATATCACAAGTTCTTCTTTTCTGTGGTATATTATTGGATAACCACAGTAAAATAAGCCCGTTCACCTAAAAGTATGATTAGCTTTGAAACTTCATAGAGAACATATTTGAGTAGCATATGTAAGCAAGAGGCATCACTACACTCGATAGTCATAATTATAGAACTTGAACTCTCGTATTAGATGCATCATAATTATTTTAGATATTATCATTTACATGTGATATCATTAATCCTGAATCATGTCTTTCTTTTCACTTCTCTAGATCATGTACCAAGAAATTGATCCTCATGGGTCTTGGAAACTATATCAGTTTATAGCAATCGTGACAGGAGTCATGATAGTGCTCTCTCAGATGCCCAGCTTCCACTCTCTTAGGCACATTAATCTAGCTTCATTACTTCTCAGCTTAGGCTACACCCTCCTCGTCACTGTTGCTTGTATCTATGCAGGTAATCCGCATCTTGTATCATCATATGCGTCTGTAAAGTGTTACCTAAGTAGTGTTTCTCTGCTTGATAACGATAGGTAGACTTTAAGAACAAATGCATATTTTTGTGGTTATCATATTAGAATAAGCCATCTCCAGAACTTGGTAAGTTACATTTGTTAAAGTTCACACAACTTATCAATGCCTAATTAGTTGTTGAGTTCTACTATACACATAATAGGACAAACCTATTACAGTCACATTAGTAGGATAAGTTTGCATTTCATTAACTAATGAAAGTTTTATTAGTGGCACTACAGTGATTCTGTTCAAATTGTTCTCAGGTTTACTCACAAGTAGCATATGAGATTATGGAAAAGAAATCAGCTGATGTGAAGCAAGGAATGTTCTCAAAGAGAAACCTAATTCCGAGGCTCATTCTTCGATCACTGTACATGATAGTCTGTGGCTTTTTTGCAGCAATGTTACCATTCTTTGGAGACATTAATTCCATAGTTGGAGCTATTGGTTTTATCCCTCTCGATTTTATCCTACCAATGCTTCTCTACAATATGACTTTCAAGCCCCCTCGATCATCTTACACTTTCTGGATCAACAACACTATAATGATAGTCTTTACATGCGTAGGACTCCTCGGATCATTCTCTTCGATAAGAAAGTTGATCCATGATGCTAACAAGTTTAAGCTCTTCTCAAGTGATGTAGTCGACTAATCTGATCACGTGTACTAATTATATACATTATATATAAAAACTGTTACCTAGGTCATAGCAATCTGTAGTTAGACACCAATCCAACAAATTCTTTCTGGATATGAATGAAAGTTTCATAGGGACATGGTTTAAGAAAAGGAATGTCCACCTACAGAATGTCCACTATATCGTTTTATAGAGTTCAGGCAGCATATACACCCTGAATTTGGCTTTCAGTAATGACAAAAAATTACTTTCTGCATACTACAAAATCCTTGTAAAGAAGCTGCAGATTGCTAATATACTTGATTCAGTAGTTGTTTGTATAACTAAATTTGTGCTGAATTCTCCTTAGATACTCAAAGTCCTTCAAAATTCCTACTGTTAACCTAGTTTGTGCTTAAATTACCAAATATACTAAAAGTCCTTCGTAGTTGCAACCGATCAAAATTTAATTTGGATTACATGTGTGCATGATATCTTTGAATTTAGGTGATTTCTTTCCCTGCAGGCATAGGACTTCATAGTCGAGGACAAGTTGCACTTCCAAGTGCCATTGAAACATTTCTTAGTGAAAATGTTTTATTAAATAATCATTGAGTATATATAAGATTTGTATATATTTTATTTAATTCATTGAGTTTTAATTGAAATGTCATCCAATAAGGTGTAGTAAAAATATTATTATTGCAATTTTGATAATTATTCACTCAATATAAATTAATATTCTTATGTACTATAACATTATTCGATAGTCGCCATGAAAAAAAGTTATTATTTTAAAGGAAAATCATATCATGAATAAATTAAATTATTGAGAAATAAATTTTTAAAAAATAAATAGAGTACTTCTACCAAGTATAAATATTAAACGGTGAAAATACTACTACTACTACTACTACTAACTATAAATATTAAATTATTGATGACATAACTTATTTCCCTCATGTACTGTACACTTGTATAAACATTTTCTGAGTTATATCTTTTAACCCCCAAAGTATCTAAAGTATACCTTTTAACCCCCAAAGTATCTAAAGTATACCTTTTAACCCTCGGTATCGGTTTGTGAAATGTCTCTTTTGTCCATCCGAGTTATACCGTTTTTTTATTTTTTATTTTTTATACCGGTTTAAGGGATATTAGGACCTTTATGGATACTTCGAGGGTTAAAAGGAACGTTTTGAAATATTGAGGGCTGATGGATATATCAGTGAAAACTTTGAGGGCTAAAAGGCCATTAAGCCTATCTTTTATTATGTATCTACGAAAGAAATGCATGCAGATATAAAAGATACCACAGGAAAAGTGTATTTGCCTTTAATTACTAAAGAAGAAATTAATAGACAATTACATAAAATAGATTCAAAGACGAGATCAACAATCTCTATGGTCCATTTAGGGGCTGTTAAGATTTTGATAAAATCTTAATTCCCTGAAGGTATAGATTCTCCAATAAAAATGGCTTTGCTAGATAATCGAATTATACCAAGAAATGACAGTATTTTAGGTGCTGCTAGAGGTAATTTAGCATACCAAAAATTCATGTTTACAGTATACCCCAAATACGCAGTCAGTTTTGATACTGAAAGATTTGATCAAATTTTATCTTTTATTCATGATTTTGAAAGAAAAGATTTGATGCAAAAAAGTGATAAAGTATTTAGCATTACTTATGTAGTCGTTTATGCTTTAACTAATAGTCATCACCGTATTGATTATAAGAAAAAGGAATACATCGAATTAGACGACGTATTCTCTGAAGTAGGTTTAGTAGAAGATAAACAATTTGCAGAATTTACTCCTACAGACCATACTTGGGCAATTGATATTGCTAGAAACAAACCTCTTTTACAGGATAAACATAGAAGAAGTTTCAGAGCTAAAGGAAATTTAGCTATTAGAGAACCCTTAGCGCAAGGAAAAGATATGCTCATTAAAAGCATGTCCCAAAGAATAGATGATCTATCAGATAAACTTGCTAGTATCATTTAAAAATGAGCCTTAAAGAATTAATTGAGGATTTCAATAACAACGTTAAGCCCCAGCTAACAGAAATTTTAGCTTTGCTTAAGAAAAATGCAGATAATGATGTCAAAGGTAACATTGAAGCTGCTGCTACAAAGATAATCACAGAGTTGAAGACAACAATTCAAGATTATCAAAGGAAAAAGGAAACTTTTGAAGTAATTGGTAAATCACCAAAGACCTAAGAAGAAAAACAAATTGTTCTCACATCAGAACAAGGTAACAAAGATAAAGGTAAAATCCGTTATCGATACAGTTATTCTAACCATGATATAGGAAACGAGGAACTCGGAACAGGTAAGAATCCGAATAGTATGACTTGGCCATTTGGTTCTGTTTCTAATAAGAAAATATGAACTATATGCAAGACATAGAAAAATTCTTTTGGGAAATACTTGAATCAGAAATTCAAGATGACCAACAAGAAAAACAATTTGCTAAGGCAATGGAATTACTTGAATTAGAAGACAACGATCTAGCTAATCAACAAGTAACAAATAATTTAGAATTACAATCTTTATTTGGATTTAACTCTACTAATTATTTGAATGTCATTGAAGAATTTAGTTCACTAGAATCAGATTCTCAACAAACAGAAGATACATCAGACGAAGAATTTGTTCAACAACAAAAACAAACGTTCAGAATGTTTAAACACGAACATGAAGCCCATGCCAACGAAAACCCGTTTGCATCAACTTCAGGTATAAAGAAAATGCCAGTAAGAAAAAAGGTGACTTCTATCCACCTACTACTGAGTTTAAAATGAGTCAAAGTCCTTTTGGTTCAAATGTCTTACATATTGATTGTGCATCAGGTAGAAAAGCACTAATTGATATATGGGAAAAGGAAATTAGTTTGATAATACAAACTAATCCTAAAGCTTATGATGATACAGACAAGGTTTTATTATTAGTGGATTATAAAACAACTGGAGTTGTTAACAATTTTATTAAAGACGTCGTTTGGAATTTCGTCGATGATGAACCCATAGAAGCCTTTAATAAAATTGTAGATGCTATCTATACCATGTTTTTAGGAATAGATTATGCTTATTCTAAAGAATAGGAAAAAGATAAAATCAAACAAAATGCTAAGTTAGCTATGAGCAGAATGCAATTATGCGATATATGCCTTATTGACACATTCTTTTGTGAATATGAAAAGCATTTGGTCAATACAGGAGATCAAGCAGGATATCACGTTTATGTAGAAGAATACATACATAAGATACCCTTGATAGGTGAAAAAGCAATGACTAAGTTTTTGCAGGAAAGATCAGACCTGACAAAACATAGTTTGGCTTTTGCACAAAAAATAGTGAAAGACGAACTCACTAGATATTTTGATGATGCAAAGACACAAAAACAACTAAAATCTTTTGGTAAAAAATGTTGTGAAAAGCTTAACAAAGAGAATTATAATTTTGGATGCAATCCTAATTATAAAAAGAAGAAGTATTAAAAAAAAGAAGACATCTTCCAAATATCGGTTTAAAAAGAAAAAGAAAACTTTTAAACCAGGAAAGTGTGTTAAAAAGAAAAACGTTTCTACTAACAAACAAAAACTTTGTCTGAAAGGAAAGAAAAATTGCAGGTGTTGGGTCTGCAACGAAGAAGGACATTATGCAAATGAATGCCCTAACAGAAAGAAGTACCCTGACAAGATCAAGGTATTAGAAGAAATCTACTACATTGGTTATGAACCAGTAGAAGACATATATGATGAGAAAGAAAAAATCTTCATCATAGAAGAGATTGACCCTGGACCATCGTCCGAAGAGTCAGAAGATGAATCAACAGACGAAAGCGACTGAAGATTCATATGAAGAATTAGTAATGCCAAACATTACTAATCCATCTTCGATCTATATAAAAGGTACAATTAATTTTGCTGGATATAAAAAGATCGAATTGCATTGTTATGTTGATACAGGTGCAAGCCTATGCATAGCAAGTAAGCACGTCATTCCACCAGAACACTGGGTGAATGCTGAAAGGCCTATTGAGGTAAAAATCGCTAATGGTAAAACCATTGTGATTGATAAGGTATGTAAAGACCTTGATATTATGATAGCAGAAGAAATATTTCATATTCCCACTGTTTATCAACAAGAATCAGGTATAGACTTTCTTTTAGGAAATAAATTTTGTCTAGCCTACAAACCTTTTATACAGGTTGATGATAAAAGTGTTATTTTCACACTCAAAGGTGAACCCGTATAGGTTAAGAAAGTTCTTCAAGCTAATCGAGTAGGTTTTCCTACGTTTTTGGAATCAAAGAAAAAGAATTCAACAACAAAACCCGTCACACCAGTTAACATTTCCCAGCACAAAATCCAACTTTTAGAGAGGGGGAAAGATAAGTTAAATAAATATCGAGAAATGAATTTTACGCTAACAAATTTATCTCAAGATATTGACAGGAAATCTAAGATCGAAAAGCTCTTAGATAAAGTATGCTCAGACAATCCATTGGACCCTAAGAAAACCAGGCATTGGATGAAAGCATCAATAAAGCTCAACAATCCTAAGGATATTTGCAGGGTAAAACCCATGAAATATAGCCCTCAAGATGTTGAAGAATTTGCGGTGCAAATTAAAGATTTACTTGAGATGAAGGTAATCATCCCCAGTAAATCAGCCCACATGTCACCAGCCTTCCTAGTAGAAAATGAAGCTGAGCGACGACGAGGTAAGAAAATAATGGTTGTCAACTATAAAAGAATGAACGATCTTACTATAGGTGATGGTCATAATTTACCCAATAAGGATAGTTTGCTGACCCTTATATGAGGTAAGAAAATGTTTAGTTCATTAGACTGTAAATCAGGATTCTGGCAGGTAATGTTAGATGAAGAATCACAGCTATTGACAGCATTTACATGCCCTTAAGGACATTATCAGTGGAGAGTGTTACCGTTTGGTTTCAAACAAGCTCCATCAATATTTCAAAGACATATGCAGAATGCATTTAGATCCTTTGAAAAATTCTATTGTATTTATGTAGATGATATTCTTATATTTTCTAACAATGAAAAGGAACATCTTATACATTTGGCAGCAGTACTGAAGAAATTTTAGAGTCTTGGTATAATCCTATCCAAGAAAAAGGCACAGCTCTTCAAAACAAAGATTAATTTCTTAGGTTTAGAAATTGATCAAGGAACTCACTGTCCTCAAAATCATATTTTGGAACATATTAATAAGTTTCCAGATAAAATAGAAGACAGGAAACAGTTGCAAAGGTTTTTAGGTATATGAACTTATGCATCTGATTATATTCCTAAACTTGAAGCTATAAGATCTCCTTTGCAGGCCAAGCTCAAGAAGGGAATTCCATGGAAATGGACAGAATATGACACTTCTTACATTAAGAAAATTAAGAAGCAGTTGGTAAGTTTCCCTAAGCTTTATCATCCAGAGCCAAGAGACAAGCTTATTGTAGAAACACACGCATCCGATAAACATTGGGGTGGAGTTCTGAAAGCCATTAATTCTGATGAACAAGAATTAATATGCAAATATGCTTCAGGAAGCTTTAAAGATGTAGAAACGAGATATCATTCTAACGAGAAAGAATACTTGGCGGTCAAAAGAGCTATTACAAATTCTCTATTTATCTAACCCCTGTTAAATTTATTGTCAGGACTGATAATAAGAATTTTACTTATTTCCTTAAAATAAAGATTGAAGGAGATAATAAGCAAGGAAGACTTGTGCGATGGCAGCAATGGTTTTCCAGATACAGCTTCGAGGTTGAACACCTTGATGGAGTTAAGAATCGTCTTGCCGACTTCTTAACAAGGGAATACCAGCAAAAGTAAAAGGTATGGCAAATAAAACTCTACAGGTTTATGTCACATCCTATTGCAGGTATCCAAGGCGTTTCAAGCCTATAAATAGAGAAGGAAATCAGCATTTGGAAAACACACCAAACACTAAACATCCTCTCTACACCAAAGATCTCTTACTTAGATCAAAGAGCTTTGCTCTATAAAAATCTCTTTCTTTGAGAAAAAGATATTGAATTTTCCATAGAAAAATTATTGGCAGAACAAATGATTTTGCTAAAAGAATACGAATCATTGGAAACTAGACTTTCAATCCTTCGAGAAAAAATAGCATTTGTAAGGAAGTACTCTCTTCCTGACCAACAAAAGGTTATCTTTGAACCTTCTTCTTCAAAGAATGAATCTGAGACTAGCCCGGAGCAAATGGCTACCGGTAAAGGCATTTCAACTCCGTTGACGCCTGTGGATTTGGCAAAAATCCAACACGAAGTTTCAACTTCGTCTCAAAAGGTAATTACTTCACCTTCCTCAGAAATGAATCAAGAAGTGACTAATCCTAAGCAAACGGCTCCAGGTAAAGATTCAACAAATCCGTTGAAGGCTGTGAATTTGCCAAAAATTCAGAATGAGGTACAGACCTCCACAACGTTAGTTAATCCCTCAGACTTAAGTTTGGGACCTAACGGGGGAATTCAAATCCTTAAAAAGACTGAAGGTCAAATTTCAGCAGTCCCTTCCGGATATAAAGGCCATAAAGCCTACTATGTTGTGTTTAACGGTCCTAATGCAGGAATATACACCACATGGGAGATTGCAGAGAAAGTTGTTAAAGGCTTCTCTAATGTCAAACACAAGAAGTATAAATCTTTCGCAGAAGCAAGAGTTGCTTCAAACATTTATACTACTCAACAGTCCAAGGCACCACTTGAGCTGATAAGTCACGCAGATGCAGTTACTCAAAAGACGGAATTTTCAAGCAAAACAGTGCTAGGAACAATTTCGAAGGTTCAACAAACATTTTTGAAACATCTAGATGAAGATGAGAATACCATTGAAATAACATATTCAAGGTTCAATTATCTTTATCAATATGGCAGGACAGCCACTGAACAGAAGTTCGTTGATGAACATTTCTTCACCACAGATAAGAAGAATGTCAGCTACTTCAATTTCTATCCAAATGCCGATCCAGACATGGTATACGAGGCATATCAATATGGATTATTAGCACAAATTTATCCTATTGCTAGTAATCTCTTGGAAATCTCTAGATTCCCTAAGGAATTTAGAAAAGCAGTTAAGGCATACAAAGCGAATTGTCTTAAAGGCCAAGAAGTCGACATCTTCATTAAAACTACCAGTACAATTATTTGTTTGGAAGATTAAGAAGAATATGACTGTCCAGCAAATCAACCAACTCATTATGTCCAGGTTGGTATTGCAAAGGAAAAAATCTACTCTCCAAGGCAAGCCATGGAGTTTACCTTGGAAAAGAAAGATTTAAGAGAGCTTGCTGAGCAAAAATTATTGGTTTTAATCAATAAGTTATTCAGCATTAAACCAGAAGATAAATTAAAGGTTAACCTTGCAACATGTTACTCTTCAATGATGTCTTACTCACACAAGGGATTAACTGAAGAAGACTACAGCAAAATTGTAGCTTTCAGAAAATAGTTGTTGCACAAAGATGCAGTCGGTTCCCATAAAGATCACTTTTGCAAAAGAAAGCAAAAGGAAATAAAGAAGTTTGGCATCTAGTTTGATTGCCGACACTGTAGTCCCACTACTACACCAGATGATAAAGCATCAGGAAAAAAGGTGATGGAAGAAAAGTAGAAAGGAATCTACTTTATGCAAGAAGACGAAGCTGCTTTAAGTGGACATCATTTTCAGAACAGAACGAATCTACTTTTTTAGTGGACATCGTTTTAGCACCAAACAGGGAAGATAAGGAATCTTATCTCTTCAGACACTGGTGCAGCAATAATATACAACTTACGCATGCAGTTACGTAAGAGCTTTTGTATAGATCCTCATTCCTTAGTCTATAAAAGGATGAGTTCCATTTTAGTAGAAATCATCTTGAAATCAGCAAAGCTTACACACTGTACAAAAAGCTTTCAAATAATCAAGTATGAGTGAGTAAAACCCTTAGGGGTTGTGAGTGTAAACAGGCTCATAATGAGTCTATATCTGTATAATTATATGAATCAATAAAAAGTCTTTTTCTTCATACATCTCTGTTATATTTCAAGTTATTCTGGAGTCCGCACTGGAGCACAGGGAGTACCGCTAGGCAGGAGGCCGTAGGGAAACACCGCTCATAGGATTGAAGACAAGAAATGATAACCAGAAGGTTTAAAGAAGAAAATGAAGTTTTAAAGATCAATAATTCCCATGCAGATAGAAACCATTTTGGAAAAGCCTGGTAAAACTCACAACTCTACTTAGAAAATTTTTATTTTTATTCAATTTTAATTAATAGTTATAATCATGAATGATAAAACTTGGTTTGTTAACATTAAACCTAATGCCATGATAGACATGACTAACCTTGAATATCTAGATCATCTCTTAGAGACCTCTAGAAATACTGTTTCACCAGTAAATCAAAAAGCAATCAGATACCTAATTTGGGATTTTGAAGCCATAAAAGATGAACAACTCGCCTTTTACAATAGATTTTCTACAATAATAGAAAATGAAATTCGTAATCTAAAAAGAATTATGAAATTAGAGCCCTATCCTCGTAATAGGACTGATACATCAGAGACTAGTTCCTCTAATACGCAGAACAGCGTTAATTCATATAGATGATTGTGAATCTAATTCCAGCCGCTATAAGACGAAGAGAATGGAGTGGACAAGATTTGTTCTCCCTATTCTCTATATAACTAATTCTCCCTGGAAGGCTACTCTTACTATGGTTATGAACTTATGATGTGATTTTGGGTTAAAACCGTATCAAACATCTCAGCAGTTCTTTCCCTACACGTTTTTTTTTTGAAACAAATCGTACTTGCATTACTTAGAAATTATCACTTTCGAGTACATGATTAATAAATGCAGGAGGAGTGACAAACCACTCTCCATAGCCTGACATAGAATTTGTGCAGCATTTGCAAGCAAAAGAACCACACGATTCGCAGACCGATAATCGAAATACTAGCACTTGATCAATGTGCTTTAGTGATTTTGTCCAAGAAATGGCTTCTCGAAGACTATTGGCTTCAACTTCTCCTGGTTGCCAATTACCTTCTATCTGACAGCAGCGAGCTCCAACCTGAGCTTCCTTCCAAACCTGGAGCAAATTCTGAGCTGCAGCCAACACACCAAACATGACAACAACTAGAAAACACAACCAAAACATACCCCAAAAAATTGGGGACAAACATAAACCCCAAAAAATTGGGGACAACCCAAAAATGGGTAAAGAAAATCACAAGGCAGAAAAAACTCTCTAACAAGGATATTTATTTCGCCCAAGGCGATACACTTCAAAAAGTCAAAGATCCCGGATTGATACCAAATTTTGATATGATGTTAAGCAGGAGATTTCGAGTATAAGAAATGTGTTTATTCGATATTTCAAGTTCTAAGTAGGGCTGAGCATTCGGTCGGTTCGGTCCAGAACCGAACCGAACCGAACCGAAAGAACCGAAAACTGAATAATGATTTTTTTTGGAACCAGACCGAACCGAAATATGCACGTGGACCGAACCGGAACCGAACCGAAATATTTCGGTTATTTCGGTTTGGTTCCATCAGGATCGAAATTTAAAAAACCATGTTTTCTGTACTTTTTCTTTAAGCTGTTATAACTTATAAATAACCAAAAAAATTTGCATCCAATCCATACGGTACATGCCAGTCAGATCATCAAGAATTTCCAAAATGTATTACAGAGGGGAAGTTGGAGCTACATTCCTGGATCATTGTTTAGACAACGGACAAAATCGAAAGGCGTAGACAAAGGAAACAAGCAACAATACAAAACAATACATTATTAATATAAGTAAGTGCATTATTGTTTCCTGATTTATGAATTTGAGTAGTTGTAAACAAACCGAGATACATGAATGCAAAACTCGTAGAGATTAGAGAATTACAGATGAGTAGTAAGATTGTTGTGCTGTGCATTTGTGCTATTAAGTATTAACTATTTATTATATATATATATATATGGGAACTGGTCAACAGCCACAGTTGGATATTTTAATATATCCAACCAACCCATCTTATACCATTAAAACGTGCAGTCAACGGGCAGGATGAACAGTAGTTACGCTATATTATATAGCGTACTACGCTCTATTATAGAGCGTATACGCTATATTATATAGCGTAAGTTTTATTTTTTAAAATCCCCATTTTACCCTTAATCACTTCCGCTCTATTATATATCTTAGCCGAGAACAACACCAATTTCAGCTCAAACAGCCCTTCATGTTTTGAAATATCATTTCAAGAGTGTTCTTGAGTTTATACCCAATCTTAAATCATTTGGAGATATATTTTACACCATTACAAACTTAATCTACACCAATCTATACCTATTTCTACTTTACCAATCTTAGTTTATTTGTCAAATCTTACCCAAATTTGAAGATTTTGAAGATTGAGCTTGGAGTACCATTCCCAAATTAAGATTTTTGAAGATTGAGCTTGGAATTCAAGGTTAGCTCTCTATTTAACCCATGGCTTCTTTCATTTTTTCGAAATTAAAATCTCCTAATAAGACACCTAGTAAGATTGAGATTGAGGTAGAAAATGAAGATGTTAACGAACGTCCACACACACCTAAAATAATAGATCTTGATGATGATAATAATGAAGATGTTAAGAATGATGATGGTGATGTTGTCTATGATGATGTTGATGATGGTGATGATGTTGAAAATGTTGAGAATGGTGTTTCTTTGGATGATTTGAATGATGTTTGCCCATGTGTTGGTCAATTATTCGATAGTTTAGATGAAGCGGAGAGGTTTTATAGAGATTATGGTAGGCGTATTGGTTTTGAAGTCATAATTAGAACTACACATAAACGTTCAAAAAACAACAAGATTTGTTCGCGTTTGTATATATGTCGAAAGGGTGGGAGATTAGCCTCAAAATCTTTGGATGATGAAGATGAAGTTCCCAAAAAAAAGAGAAAAAGAGATTCTCTTGGTAGAACGAAATGTAAGTCGGGCCATATGTCTCGAGCATTAATTCATCAAATTTATTCACGAAGTTTGGCAATATTTCCTCGTGAAAAATCCCAGGCATATCATAAGAGCAAAGCCTACTCAGATCTCGCGCGGTACATATGATCTACAATACATATGAAGCAAGGACAAAGTATAAATATAAATACAAGAATATTCAACGAAATTATCTCAAATAACATACTCCATGTTATAAAAAATACGTACCAAGTCCATTGCCTTGGGATTGTCGAACTTGTCTTTCGGTTGTTGGAATATTTTCGGATCCTTGGTTGGTTTTGAAGGCGGCAAAATTTTTAATTTGGTAACATTATAGTACCAATCCATATACTCCTCTAGAGATATGGCATTCAAAGGTGGTCCCAAAATACCAATACCATTATTCACAAATTCATTCCAAACAACTACATATCGTGCAAAATTGAGATAATGTTGATATACAAAAGAATGTTCAGATCTCGCCCTCAACGTTGACATATCATCCGGTGGCGGCGGTGGAATGCTTAATGGAAAACCAAACTGTCTTCCCACCCTTTCCGGAAGTTGATGTTCAACATCTTCAAAAAACACAAGGGGCACATGAGCTAAACCGGCTATAAGGGCCCACTGAAATTGAAGATCAAAAGGCCGATAGAAGCGAGCATATGGCCTCCACTCAACCCATCGTGCATCAAAGTTATCGAACTGCCCGCGATATGCATCAATATTGTGATGGACATTGAAGTACTTAGATTTTCCTGGGCCAACGGGAGCAACCGCCCATGCCAAAGCCCTAGGCCATATATACTCGGTTTGAGATGCTAGCTTAGGTTGTCCCGGGCGCAACCTCTCACGTGCCCAAAGCATCAATATTGTCAAGCATCCCGAAATAGACTTGCAATCCTTTTGACTTGCCTCAAATAAATTCCTATATAGATAGGCAAGTGCTCCTGCACCCCAAGCATACCCAACAATTCTAGAAGTATCAAGCAACAAGGGAATTAATCTTGGATGAGCAACATTGTTTGATTTTGTGGGGAACAATATCGCCCCACACAAATAAAACACATAACCCCGTGTATATATTTCTAGAAGCTCCCGATCCTCCTTGTTCGGGCATTTGCGATATCTCTCCCTCAAAAAATTTAATTTCACACCACCTCTCTCCAAAGCATTGTCCCTTTCCTCAAATGAGAGTGTCGGATCCGGCCAAACCTGTAACCAAAGATTTTTTACGTTAATTGCGTCACTCAAAGTTACCGCCTCTCCAACAACCGGAAGCCCCGTCAACATGTACACATCTTCAAGTGTCACCGTCATCTCCCCGAAAGTAAAGTGGAATGTGTTGGTTTCCGACCTCCAACGCTCCACTAATGACGTAATTAAAGCCACATCATTTTGCATAACGGCTCTTGGGTTGGTAAACATTCCGAAACCCCAATGTTGTAAAAGATGAATTTGATAAGGCTCTAATTCCCATTGATTAAGAAACGAGGTACTTTGACGGATTGTAAGTTTATCTCGATGATCACCAACCCATATTCTACTACTTATATGGTTTTCTTGGTCGGTAAGGAGAGAAGGATCAACCGGACCGCAAAAATCTTCCATCTAAAATCCAATATATACAAAAAATTTAATCCAAACAAAAAATAATCCAAACTACACAATACATACAAAAAAAATCCAAACTTTAATCTAATAAACTTTAAAATGCAAACTTTAATCCAATAATCCAAAATTTTGAAATAATTCAAAAATTCGAACCCTAATTCGAAATAATTCGAAAAATTCGAACACTAATTCGAAATAATTCCAAAAATTCGAAATGTACATACATACACGAATCTACACACATATATACATACAATTCGAAATCTACACACATATATACATATATACATACATACACGAATCTACACATACAAATCGAAATGATATATACATGCATACATACCTATAGGAATCTACATACAAGAAATAGACACGAAGTTACTCACTTTATATGCAGAAATGATGAAATTGATGATGATTTACTTCCGATTCCGGTGGATTTGCGATGTCCGGTGGTCTGTGGATGATTTGCTAAATGTTTTGTAAAATTATGTATATGAACCACAATACGCTATATGATATTCTGTGTGAAATAAACCCGGTTTCGACAAAAAAAACCGTGTACGCTATATTATATAGCGTACTACGCTATATAATATAGCGTAAGTTTAAACCGACACGTGCAGGGCACGTGACAGATTTAGGGATAAAAAGGTAAAAAGGCTTACGCTATATTATATAGCGTAGTACGCTATATAATATAGCGTATACTTTTAAATCCCAACCGCCCATATCTTTAGTGGACGGTTATAGATGGGTTGGTTGGATATTAGATTATATCCAACTTTGGCTGTAGAAGGCATCCCTATATATATATATATATATATATTATTCTTAATATAAATAATATATATACATGTATATAACATATAATTCGGGTGGTTCGGTTCTAACCGAAATTATTTACGGAAGAACCGAACCGAAATTTATTTCGGTCCTAACCAAAGGAACCGAACCGACCGAAAAAGGAAAAAATCCGGACCGAACCGAACCGAACCGAAATTGTGTGGTTCGGTTCGGTTTTTCGGTTCCAGTTCGGTTTTGCTCACCCCTAGTTCTAAGTCAAAACAGATCTAAAAAGAACTCGAATGAGTTTTTCGAAATTTTTAGGAAAAAATTTCGATTTATGAAGGGCTGAAATGGAATTATGAAGGTGGGTGAAAGAAGAAGGTGGGTCAAAGCTTGGTTGGCATACACGTTTTCTGTATAAGCATCGTGTGTTTAAAGTTGCCTACACGTGGCATTGGATATTTGGAAAAAAAAGCTTATATATTTTAACTCTATAATCATCAGCGCACTGGACCACCTGTGTAACTTAAAAAAACCTACTTAAACGAATTTAAGCCTTTAACTGTAGCCGAGACTTGCCCGGTATCTGATCAAATTCAAGAAACTAGACAGTAAGATGTCTACTCTATTACAATTTCAGTACCACCTTGCTACTTCATCTCCCAATAATAAAACCTGCAGCCTGCTTCCCCCGATAAACCAATACCTTTTCGTCTCAAACCAGAGATTGCATTCGTCAAACATCAACTTAAAGATTCAAGCAAAATGTTTACTTGTGTAAGTGTTTATTTTGAATTTTGTTGGTGATTTCAGCTTTTTTTTTTCAATTAATACAGTCGGACATTTTCAATGAAATGTTTGTATATAGAAGGGCAAAGGGTGACTCAGAAGATGAGTCTCATGATGAATCTCCAGTTCCACCCAAGGGTCCTCCGACTCCTGATGAAGCTCCAGTTCCACCCGAGGGTCCTCCGACTCCTGATGAAGCTCCAGTTCCACCGAAGCGTTTTCCTTTTGAATGGTTTTATTACATATATAAACTTGCAATTTGACATAATCTACAAGGTGTATGAGGTATAGATGATGGAATTAGCATTTTGTTCTTACATTAATGCAGGAAAAAGTGGGCTGTCGGGACATTGTTTTTTTTCATTCTCCCATCATACAGGCTTAGAATGGGACCATTTGGTATCCTCAAGGGTGAGTATGAGTGGATAGTATTCTTGTTTGTCCTTTTCAACTATTGTGATAAGGAAAAACAATGTGTAGTAGCTAATTTGTTTTAGTCAAATTGTTCATGAGTTAATTACGATATTATTATGTTTTTATCTTCAGACAAAGTAGATGATATGTTGGAGACAGCAGAAACAGCGGCAGAGGTGGTTGAGGATCTAGCTGAGCTTGTGGAGAGGCTTGCTGATGAGGCGGAGAAAAAGCTGCCTGACGGTACAAAGCTCAATGATCTTGCTGAAGCGATTGAAAATTTAGCCGAACGAGTAGATGAGAAAGCTGAACAAGCCCAAGAACTTATTAAAGAGGTTAGTTTGGTCACTTTCATCATCTGTAACACATTTAAATAGCAGAGACTTCATATATTGCATGACAATTCACATACTCGATCTCCTTCCCTTGCCTATTTTCCATAAAAGCATTCATACAGTTCAATTATAATTATTAATACTAGCATATGGACTGAAGATGGAAGTATAGAGAACAAATCGATGATGACAAGTGTTGATTTTAGCTCGGACGTTAACTACTTGTCAAGGGAACTAATGTGGAAAAGCAGGGCCTTGAGAGGAAAGGAACTGATTCGACTCTGACTATCAAGCATTTCAATTTTGCGCGGAACAAATTACTACTTATATTCTAGTTCGTAGACCACAGAATCTAAAAAGGTATCGTGGGAAGTTATAAGAATCTAGTTTATTTGCTAGGAACCACGTTCTGAGCATACGAATCAATCTTCACTTGCAACCGGCCCAAAAGGGAAGTGTCTTTCCCTTTGGTGTAGGTTGATTATGAGCGAGACATCAATTTATTATGGGGGCTAGCTTGAAGGATCAAGGGCCAGACGGAAAATTTCAAGGGTCTGATTGACCTAGCAGAGTTTTATTAGTATTTCAGATTTTGGGTTTACTAATGTAGTTGGTATCTGTGCTGTATGCTCATGGATTGACAATTACAGTTATTAGTTAGATTCGTGTACGATGTGTAAATCATAGTTAGTGACGTTATTAATGAATACATCAGGCAAGAGGGAAGTTGCCCACAGTTTGAGTGTTGTTATTTTTCTTCGTACAATTTTGATGTGTGCAAGTCAATCTTAAATCACAGCAATAAACTTTCATAATTTTGCAGGTACAAAATATTGCGGAAGATATAGAGGAGATGATGGAAGCTAAGCTACTTGAAGCCAAAAAAAAAGACAAAAACTCTGAGGATCAAAGCACAAGGATCCACAGGTAAAAGATTAAATACGATGCTGATTGACATACCCCGCTTTTATCTGTGCAAATTCAGACACAGAGACAGAATCAAATTACCCTTTTAGTTGCATTTTTAAAATTTTGTTTTACTATATGCATAATATCTTTATACCCATCAATCTGTTTTGGAAAAGGCTACCTGAAGATGCAAACCTGAACGAAGGTGCTCAATCAATCGAAGGCCTAACTGAACAAGCAGAAAAGAAAGCTGAAGAAACCCAAGAACTTCTACAGCAGGTTAAAATTTTTTGGTCTCAGAGATCATCTGTTACATGCATTTAGATAGCTGGAATTTCATGTGTGACAAACACGTCCACTTAAATGTCCCCATAAACCATTCATGGAGTACGTTACTGCTCTATTATCACATTAATAACGATTAGTATTTAATCTATTATGAATGTGCAGGTAGACAAACTCGGGCGTGATATAAAAGAGATGGACTCCAGCAGTCCTGCTGCCACAAGCAGGAGCCAAAAAACAGGGCATGATGATAAATCAGTGAAAAGATTAACCAAAGTTTAAGCCTATGCTATCTAAATCTTATCCAAGAAAACTGAAAGTCAGCACATACATTTTCTAAACAGAATGCAGAGGTCAGTCCTCTTCTTTGTATTTTTGTTGAAACTCCATTCCTCAAAACATGTTATTTTTGCTAAACACTTTTCAAGGGTGTAAAAACTTAGGTAAGGCTATATACTCTTATTTGGGTATGAACTACAATTTTAACATGATAAGCTCCACAGATTTGGACAGTAATGAACCATTAAGATTTTTAAATCCAAAATTTAACTTTATTTTACATATTATTTCCGGGAATCGCGAAGGCTCCCTATGAGCTCGTTACATTTATAATGCTGTTAACCGCATTATAGTAAATTTGTTTACAAGTAATCGATTATTTTGCAGTTGTTCGGTAATTCAATATTGAATGTAGATTAGAGTTTTTCCAGAAAAAAAAAAAATTAAACTTTCGAGTTGTGTCAGGAACATTATGCAGCAATTATAATAAGATGTTAAAAATTATAACAAAGAGTAAGAGTGCTGCTTATCGTGAATTGGTCAGCACTCATCCAGTTTACCGTAGCTCCTCTTTAAATTGATGAGGAGCCTGTTTTGATGTATTAGTACTGGTGGCATTGTATCCGATGCCCACCCTCATCCGGCCAAAAAAACTACAATTAACACCATTACCAAATCCCTTGTAAAGGCATGAAAAGCACAACTTCCATTGTTGTATACAAATTATATGCAAAATAGACATAGACCTGTATTGGTAAGGAGAGAAATTTTGACTTGTATGATGCTATTTGTTCAGTTGTCCATTTCAGAGGCTTTTTAAGTATTTTTGTTGTTCCATAGCTGCAATTCTAAGAGATGATGGATCACACGTATGTCTTCACTCAGTTCCTTCAACTCCTGGATCACTCGTCTTGTCGAGTGGAATTGCCCCAAACTAAATGGTCCTGCAAAGGATCTCGTAAGAGGTCTAAGACAAGGGAAGAATTCTCAGCTAAATCTTGACCCTTCTTCTAAGGACCTACCTTTGTTGCCGGAGTTTTAATCTTATACATCCTAACTTTTCCTTCAAGTTTACTTGCTGAAATGTTGAATAAACTTTATTTCATACTATATCCAACTTTATATTGAGCAACAGATGTTGAGCGTTTAAAATCGCTTGGTTGGTTGTATCCTGTCTAAGATCTCTTTACTCTTGTTACTTAGTATTTAACTTTTAGCAATTGATCATATCCATAATGAAAGGTAAATAGACAATGCTTTCAAAAGAGTAGGAGCGATCAAAGAGGTTAAGCATCTTGACATTAGTAAAAAAGGAGTCCATTGCAAAGTTGAACAAACTATGTATCCAAGAAGGTAAAAATCTTGATATCAGGAAAAAAAAAACATGGCGAAGTTGAAAGAACAATGCAAATCTGATAAAGCTTTTTGTACACCTATTTTCTGTTTTTATTAACTAGCTAATTTTAACCATTTCACTAGTGCATGTCTGCATCACTGAGTCCCATACTCTACAAAGTGCAAGTCTCTGAAAATGATTTCTGTCTTCAAGACCAAGTGCTTAAGTGACTGTAAGAGTAGTGACTAGTCCAGAGAAATCAGTCGTCATATGTTTATATCTCATACCCTTGATTCTTAACATCGAATTTGGAGAGGTTTATCATGTATGTTCTATATGTAGGTTGAAAATTGTTTAAGTAGGCCACATCATGAAGGATGGCATGAAAGATGGAGGCTGTGCTTCTACTGTTGTAAATACTAAATACATTGGTGGTTGATACATTTTATGTCTGCTTAAGATGAGAAAAAGTAGGTTGTTCGTATGTTATACGGTTTCGATTGTCTTCTGGAGATGAAGAGATGAGAACAGCCACAGTTCTACATTTTTTGTTCATTATATCACCTAGAGGTCTATTAATGAATTTGTTAATTAAAGGATGAGTAATACAGGATATTCATTTGCAACATCTTCCATCTTTGTATGACTCCCAGGAGGGCCCTGCTATTGTTTTCTTATATTGTGACCTCTAGTTGTGTGCTTGTGTTGTATACCTGACTGTCATTATGTTGTGGGTGGTATTTTAGCATACCAAGAGTCTGGTTATTGCAGTGCACAAGTAAGTGATAAGCACAGACACTGACATTGAATAGGCGTTAACAAATTAAAATATTTTTTAACTTATTACTTTTAGGAAGATGTTAACAATTTTTTCAGAAGGCGTTAACTAACCAACCAATTAACAAAATATACCTTTATTTTTCTTATCTATACTATACTATTATAAGCGAAACAGAGTATAATTGGTTAGTTGGTCGGTTAATGACTTCCCAAAAAGTTGGTTAACACCTTCCAAAAATGAAAATATAAATTAAATTACATATAAAATTTTATTTTACAAAAAATAAACCACATATTTAACTTAATAAAAAACTCTTTTAATTACACTCCAATTAATATTCAATTACATACTCTTTTAGTTATATTTAAGGTGAAATTCTTTACCTACATCCAACTTTTTTAGACTCTTTCAATTACTTGGAAACCAATTATTTTTAAAATCCATTTAAATAATTTTAATATCACATATTTATTAACAATTTTACAACAAATTAGAAATCAACAAAGTAAAAACAAACTAAAACTATATAAAAAACAATAAAAATTTCACAAAATTACGAATTAATATTAAATTCTATTTTAAACAAATATCACATTATGGATTGTTATTGAATCATAATTTGAATTTGATAATATCAACAAAAATTTGAATGTAAGTATATACGATACTTCCATTTATATCTATACTATTATATTAAAGCCGAAACATTAAAAGTTTTGGTTTTCGGTTTGGTTATCCCGTTTATTTTGGTTTTCGATTTGGTTAATTTAATTTTTAATTAATTTTAAATATAAAATAAATCAATTTTAATCCGTTATTGGCTATATCCTAAAGACACAATAGTATTTTATATTTACACCATTACTAATACAGCTAAACTTAAAACCTCAGTTGCCTTCACGAACACTGCGCACAGATAATTAAATTATAAAAATAACTTAAAAAGCTAATTACTAAGGTTAACGTAATTATATTCAGATTAAAATTCCTTTATCCATATTGAGCTTCTACTTGGACTCTTTTTTCAGCTCTAACAACTCAATTACCCATTTTTTCTAAAGATTTTACTTCTAATTGAAACACTTTACCAATTTAAAACTAATATTACAATAATTAATATATATCCAAAATATCACACCATATATTTCCGTAATTATTTTTAGTAGTAATTTTTGTAATTAAAACAAGTTACTTTTTAATTTAAAATTAATCTTGCGATAACTAATATACATCCAAAAATATCTCACCATATATTCAAATCATTATTTTTAGTAATAAATAAGAATCGTTAGATCTAATAATAAGATATATTATATGATTAAATTAATTTACTAAAAATTCAAAGTTAGAACCCATCAACGACATTTTTAATTTAGAATTTTACAAAATAAATTTCAAACCATGCATATCATTATATAAATTTATATTAAATTAAAATTAAAAAATTATTAAAATAAGGATTATATAAAAACATAATTATAATGTTAAATAAATTTTATAACCTATCAAAAGAAACACGTGCTATTATATTAAAGCCGAAACATTAAAAGTTTTGGTTTTCGGTTTGGTTATCCCATTTATTTTGGTTTTCGGTTTGGTTAATTTAATTTTTAATTAATTTTAAATATAAAATAAATCAATTTTAATCCGTTATTGGCTATAGTCCTAAAGACACAATAGTATTTTATATTTACACCATTACTAATACAGCTAAACTTAAAACCTCAGTTGTCTTCACGAACACTGCGCACAGATAATTAAATTATAAAAATAACTTAAAAAGCTAATTACTAAGGTTAACGTAATTATATTCAGATTAAAATTCCTTTATCCATATTGAGCTTCTACTTGGACTCTTTTTTCACCTCCAACAACTCAATTACCCATTTTTTCTAAAGATTTTACTTCTAATTGAAACACTTTACCATTTAATTTAAAACTAATATTACAATAATTAATATATATCCAAAATATCACACCATATCTTTCCGTAATAATTATTTTTAGTAGTAATTTTTGTAATAAAAACAAGTTACTTTTTAATTTAAAATTAATCTTGCGATAACTAATATACATCCAAAAATATCTCACCATATATTCAAATCATTATTTTTAGTAATAAATAACAATCGTTAGATCAAATAATAAGATATATTATATGATTAAATTAATTTACTAAAAATTCAAAGTTAGAACCCATCAACGACATTTTTAATTTAGAATTTTACAAAATAAATTTCAAACCATGCATATCATTATATAAATTTATATTAAATTAAAATTAAAAAATTATTAAAAATAAGGATTATATAAAAACATAATTATAATGTTAAATAAATTTTATAACCTATCAAAAGAAACCCGTGCTTCGCACGGGTATACTATTATATTAAAGCCGAAACATTGAAAGTTTTGGTTTTCGGTTTGGTTATCCTATTTATTTTGGTTTTCGGTTTGGTTAATTTAATTTTTAATTAATTTTAAATATAAAATAAAACAATTTTATAACACAAAATCTAAAGTAGAACTCCTAACACAAAGAAGTACACACAATCTCAATCTCTGAATATCTATCGATACTATTATATTTAATCTATACTATTATATTAAAGCCGTTGAAAGTTTTGGTTTTCGGTTTGGTTATCCTAAGTTTTGGTTTTCGGTTTGGTTATCCTAATTATTAAAATAAATAATTAAATTACAAAAACAACTCAAAAAGCTAATTACTAATGTTAACGTAGTTATATTCTGATTAAAATTCCTTCATCCACTTCTACTTGGACTCTTTTTTCTGCTCCAACAACTCAATTATTCATTTTTTCTAAAGATTTTACTTCTAATTAAAACACTTTACCATTTAATTTAAAACTAATATTATAATAATTAATATATATCCAAAATATCACACCATATCTTTCCGTAATTATTTTTAGTAGTAATTTTTGTAATTAAAACATGGAGTACTTTTTAATTTAAAATTAATCTTGAGATCACTAATATACACCCAAAAATATCTCACCGTATATACAAATCATTTTTTTTATTAATAAATAACAATCGTTAGATCTAATAATAAGATATATTATATGATTAAATTAATTTACTAAAAATTCAAAGTTCGAACCCGTCAACGACATTTTTAATTTAGAATTTTACAAAATAAATTTTAAACCATGCATTTCATTATATAAATTTATATTAAATTAAAATTAAAAAATTATTAAAAATAAGGATTATATAAACACATAATTATAATGTTAAATAAATTTTATAACCTATCAAAAGAAACCCGTGCTTCGCACGGGTTATAAGCTTACTATTATATTAAAGCCGAAACATTGAAAGTTTTGGTTTTCGGTTTGGTTATCCTAAGTTTTGGTTTTCGGTTTGGTTATCCTAATTGTTAAAATAAATAATTAAATTACAAAAACAACACAAAAAGATAATTACTAATGTTAACGTAATTATATTCTGATTAAAATTCCTTCCTCCACTTCTACTTGGACTCTTTTTGCTCCAACAACTCAATTATTCATTTTTTTTTAAAGATTTTACTTCTAATTAAAACACTTTACCATTTAATTTAAAACTAATATTACAATAATTAATATATATCCAAAATATCACACCATATCTTTCCGTAATTATTTTTAGTAGTAATTTTTGTAATTAAAACAGGGAGTACTTTTTAATTTAAAATTAATCTTGCGATCACTAATATACACCCAAAAATATCTCACCATATATACAAATCATTATTTTTATTAATAAATAACAATCGTTAGATCTAACAATAAGATATATTATTTGATTAAATTAATTTACTAAAAATTCAAAGTTCGAACCCGTCAACGACATTTTTAATTTAGAATTTTACAAAATAAAATTTAAACCATGCATTTCATTATATAAATTTATATTAAATTAAAATTAAAATATTATTAAAAATAAGGTTTATATAAAAAAATAATTATAATGTTAAATAAATTTTATAACCTATCAAAAGAAACCCGTGCTTCGCACGGGGTTTTGGTACCTGTTTTTTGGTACATATTTTTTGGTATTTCGTGAATTTACTTATTTACCCTTCATTATGAAGAAATATAAATACTCCTAAAATAATTAATAACATAATATAATTAATGGTAATTAGTCGAAATATTATCTTTTATAAACACCTAAAAACATCATTCGTATCATATCTTTCCATCATTAATATTTTTTCGAATTAAAACACGTTATATTTAATGATAATTAGTAGATTAACATAATAAAATTAATGGTAATTAGTCGATTGCCTTTTTATATTAATATAATGAAATTAAGGGTAATTAGTCGATTGCCTTTTTCACATTTACTTTTAGTTGAAGATATTATCTTTTATAAATACCTAAAAACATCAATCGTATCATATCCTTTGATCATTAATATTTCATTTCGAATTAAAACACGTTACCTTTTTAATTTAAAACAAATCTTACAATCATTAATATATACCCGAAAATATCACACCATAATTTTTCAAGAAAAATATAACACCTAAAATAAATAATAACATAATATAATTAATGGTAATTAGTCGATTGCCTTTTTCACATTTACTTTTAGTTGAAGATATTACCTTTTATAAACACCTAAAAAGATCAATCGTATCATATATTTCAATCATTAATATTTCCTATGATCTAATTCAAACACGTTATCTTTTTAATTTACAACAAATCTTACAATCATTAATATATATCCGAAAATATCACACCATATTTTTCAATTATTAATAAAAATCTAAACATTAGTATATTAAATTAAATCAAATTAAAATATTAAAAATATTAAAAATAATGATTATATAAAAACATAATTATAACATTAAATAAAATTTATAACATAATACAAGAAACCCGTGCATTGCACGGGTTATAAGCTAGTACTATTATATTAAAGCCGAAACATTGAAAGTTTTGGTTTTCGGTTTGGTTATCCTATTTATTTTGGTTTTCGGTTTGGTTAATTTAATTTTTAATTAATTTTAAATACACGAACACTGTGCACAGAACTCTATTCTTCTAAACCTAATTTACACCATCTTCATCAATTCAATACACGGTTTGATAGAATGGGTTAAAAGTTGGGTTTGATCCATAAAAATATTAATCTACAAACAATCCATCCAAATTATATTAAAGCCGAAACATTGAAAGTTTTGGTTTTCGGTTTGGTTATCCTATTTATTTTGGTTTTCGGTTTGGTTAATTGATAAGCGTGCATTTAATCTTAATATTGTCCCTATATTTAAGTTATTTTGCATTGATTTAGATTTTTATTTAATTAATTCTAATGTTTTATTGTAGGTATCAAGGAGTTATAATAAAGGAAGGCTTGGAGATTAAATAGAAGGAATTGGATATTTATTTGATTAAAATTCGGATTTTCTGGGTAGCTTGCGCAGTCTGCACTGTTTGGGCCATATCTGGAGTTCTACAAGTCCGATTCTGACGATTCAACATCCCACGTAAAACTTATGAGAAGGGCTTTATTTTTGAAGTGGTCTTGAATTTAAAATCCAGCCGAATCAGCCCAGAAACTGAGTCGAAAAGGCAGTTACGAATTTCCTTTATTGGAATTCAATTCTGATTGGGAAATCTCCTTGTAATTATTTTAAATAATTAAAAATACTTTTATTAGAGATATTATTAGATATAGATCAGACCTAATGAGATATACACATCGTACGAAAGAGATAGAGGCACAGGAAGAGAGAAAGAAGATCAGAAGACGGAGACCCATCTATAGAAGAAATTCTTGGATTTGTTTTCTCCATTAATTGTTTGAAATTCTCTCTTTATCTTTTCACATCATGTATTCATACTCTTATTTAATGTGTGATTTTGAGATCTTGATTATGAACTAATTTATTAAAGTTGGGGTTTTTATGGAACCCTAGCATGAGTTTATTGGTGATTTGTTGAATAGTGCTAATTGCAATTCCATGGTTTATTCATTCAAGTGCTTTTCATTCTAATACTTGCTTTTGCCTGATCAACATTAGTGGGTTAATGAATTGATTATAATTTCGAGAGAAATATAATTAATTGACACAAAACTTGAATGGTGCATGCTTAGATCGATTGATTTAATATTGTTGCGGTATAGAAATATATTGTGATCATGCATAGCTTTATGAATTGATGCTTAATTGAATTTCGAGGGATAAATTGGCATAGACATATGTTAGTTTATTTATTAGAAATTATACCATAGTGATTCTGCGAGGAACCTATGACCATAGAATTCTAGCTAGTAGACTGTGGATTGTGACGGTGCCGTGAGGCTTAATAACTGATTTTCATGTGCTAGGGGGAAATAATTATCCTGACTTACCTTCTCATATTTGAATCACAACAACTTTTTTGCTAGTTTAATTAGTTGGTTAATTTAGTTTAATTAATTAGTTATAAAATCTTCAACAATATTTTTGGTTCGATAAATCACTTTGCTAGATAAAACTTGCATTTGATATAATTTAGCAGTCCTTGAGGTACGAATCTGGTATTTACCATTATATTACTTGTTGCGATTGTGTACACTTGCACATCTAGATTTTACGCAACAAGTTTTTGGCGCCGCTGCCGGGGACTGTTTAGTGTTAATTGCGAAGTTAATTTTCTTGCGATTTGGTTTTTGTTACTTCTGTGACTAACGGGAGTAAAAGTCTTTCTTCTCAGGTGTCCTTGTGTATGAACGAAGAACCATCGGGATTATTTGCTTTTGATCCTGAAATTGAGCGAACATTCAGGGCAAGAAGAAAACTACAACTTGGAGCTAAGGAAGCAAACTTAGTTATGGGTGATGAGAATGTTAATAACCGGAATGTGCCACCTAATCCTCCAGATTGCACAATGGTGTTGGATGACAGAGACAGTGCCATTCGGCAGTATGGAAGACCTCGTGTTGGTGAGCTAAACTCGGGGATTGTCAACCCTGTTATTCAGGCACCACAGTTTGAGCTGAAGCCAGTCATGTTTCAGATGCTGCAGACTATTGGTCAGTTCAGTGGGAAGTCTACCGAGGATCCTCACCTTCATCTTCGGTTGTTTGCTGAGGTGTGTGATTCTTTCAAACTAAATGGAGTCACAAATGATGCTTTGAGATTGAAGTTGTTCCCATACTCCGTGAGGGACATGGCTAGAGATTGGTTGTATTCATTGCAACCAAGTTCAGTGGTTAATTGGAATGACTTGGCAGAGAAATTTCTTATGAAGTATTTTCCTCCTACCAAAAATGCAAGGCTTCGCAATGAGATTAATTCTTTTCAGCAACAGGATGATGAGACCTTATATGAGGCATGGGAGCGTTTTAAGGCATTACTGAGAAAATGCCCTCAGCATGGTCTTCTTCACTACATTCAGATGGAGACATTTTATAATGGTCTTAATACTCAGACAAAGCTGGTGGTTGATGCATCTGCAAATGGAGCTCTGCTAGCCAAATCTTATAATCAGGCTTATGAAATTCTGGAGACAATTGCAACAAACAATCATCAGTGGACAACTAATAGAGCTCAAGCTGGAAAGAAGGTAGCGGGTTTATTTGAAGTTGATGCTGTAACTTCAATGAAGGCTCAAATGTCATCCATTGAGAATATGCTCAAGAATTTGACGACGGGAGGAAATCAGTCTATGGGACAGTCGGTTAATCAACAGGTCAATCAAGTCAAGAGTGTCTCATGTGTGTATTGTGGTGAAGAGCATACATATGATAATTGTCCTTCGAACCCCGAATCTGTCTACTATGTGGGAAATCAAAATAGGAATGGCCCTTATTCAAACACTTACAATCCATCATGGAAGCAACATCCTAACTTCTCATGGAGCAATCAAGGGACGACTTCTGGGGCTTCAGCAAATACTTATCGGCCCAACTATCCACCAGGTTTTTCTCAACAAGCTCAACAACAACAGCCTCAACAAGCATCGCAATCTAATTCTCTGGAAAATATGCTCAAGGCATACATGGCAAATAACGATGCTCTCATACAAAGTCAAGCCGCATCACTTAGAAACTTGGAGAATCAAGTTGGGCAACTAGCGAATGAGCTAAGGAATCGACCACATGGCACTCTTCCTAGCGACACTGAAAAGCCTAAGAATGATGGGAATGTGCATTGCAAGGCCATTACTTTGAGAAGCGGGAAAGTCTTGGAGAATGCTAAAGCTAAAGAAGATGATACCTCTACAACTAAGGGTGAAGGTAAAAATACAAAAAATAGTGGTGTCCAAACTTCTAAAGTGGTTCCTACACCCCAACCACAACCACCATTCCCACAACGGTTTCAAAAGCAGAAGCAGGATGATCAGTTCAAGAAATTTCTAGATGTTCTGAAGCAACTTCACATCAACATTCCACTTGTAGAAGCTCTTGAGCAAATGCCTAATTATGTGAAGTTCATGAAGGACATTCTTACAAAGAAGAGAAGGTTGGGAGAGTTTGAAACTGTAGCTCTTACGCAAGAATGTAGCTCTTTTGTGCAGAATAAATTGCCACCAAAGATGAAAGATCCAGGGAGTTTCACCATTCCTTGCACTATTGGGAATTCTTATTGTGGGATGGCATTGTGCGATTTGGGGGCTAGCATAAACTTGATGCCTATGTCTGTGTTCAGGAAATTGGGGATTGGAGAAGTTCGGCCTACAACTGTCACTCTACAATTAGCGGATAGATCTCTTGCTCATCCCGAAGGAAAGATTGAAGATGTTTTGGTCAAGGTAGATAAATTCATATTTCCTGCTGATTTTATTGTCTTGGATTATGAAGCAGATAGGGAGGTTCCCATTATCTTGGGGAGACCATTTCTTGCTACTGGGAGAACATTGATTGACGTGCACAATGGGGAGCTAACCATGAGAGTGCAAGATGAAAAGGTAACATTTAATGTGTTCAAAGCAACGAAGTATTCTGATGATATTGAAGATTGTGCAGCAGTCACTGTGATAGATGATCTAGTTTCTGAAAAACTAGAGTGTGCTTCCTCACATTATCCTTTGGAACAAGTGATCCTCAATAAATATGAAGTTGAAGATGATGATGTTAATCTTTTAGCTTGGTTGGAAGCTAATTCACATGATATACGTACTAAAGGCCGTTTTGAGTCGCTGGAATTGTCATCTAGGGATTTCAAGGTTCCAAGGCCATCCATTGTTGAACCACCGGTGCTAGAATTGAAAGCTCTTCCTTCTCATTTGAAGTATGCTTATTTGGGACCTTCGTCTACATTGCTTTTGATCATCTCTGCTACTTTGTCCGAAGCTCAGGAAGATCAATTGTTGGAAATTCTTAGAAAGCACAAGAAAGCTATTGGATGGACTATTGCAGATATTCGAGGTATCAGTCCTTCTATTTGTATGCACAAAATTTTGTTGGAAGAAGGTGCTAAGGGATCTATTGAAGGCTAACGTCGATTGAATCCTATCATGAAAGAGGTGGTCAAGAAGGAGATTATCAAATGGCTAGATGCAGGAATTATATATCCAATCTCGGATAGTTCATGGGTTAGTCCGGTTCAATGTGTGCCGAAGAAGGGTGGACTCACGGTGGTAAAGAATGAAAACAATGAGTTGATTCCAACCAGAACAGTCACGGGTTGGAGAATTTGCATTGATTACCGGAAGTTGAACAAAGCCACCAGGAAGGATCACTTTCCATTGCCCTTTGTTGATTAAATGCTGGACAGACTTGCTGAAAGAGAGTACTATTGTTTTCTTGATGGGTACTCTGGTTATAATCAGATAACTGTAGCTCCAGAAGATCAGCACAAAACTACATTCACATGTCCTTATGGTACTTTTGCCTTTCGAAGGGTTTCATTTGGGTTATGTAATGCTCCTCCAAGTTTTCAAAGATGTATGATGGCTATCTTTTCTGACATGGTTGGTGATTTTCTAGAGGTGTTCATGGATGATTTTTCTGTGTTTGGAGATTCTTTCAGTGATTGTCTATGTAACTTGGGCAAGGTGTTAGAAAGATGCGAGGAAACTAATCTTGTACTTAACTGGGAAAAGTGTCACTTTATGGTAAAGGAGGGCATCGTATTGGGACATAAAGTTTCAAGGAAAGGACTCGAAGTTGATAAGGCAAAAATTGAAGTCATTGAGAAGCTACCTCCTCCTACTTCCGTCAAGAATATTCGAAGTTTTCTTGGGCATGCAGGTTTCTACAGACGGTTCATTAAAGACTTCTCAAAAATTTCTAAGCCACTTTGTAAGTTATTGGAGAATGATACTCTCTTTCAGTTTGATGAAGCATGTTTGAAGGCTTTCGAGGAATTAAAGCAAAGATTGATTTCAGCACCTATCATTATTGCACCAGATTGGAGCTTGCCCTTTGAATTAATGTGTGATGCTAGTGATTATGCAGTGGGTGCGGTAATGGGTCAAAGAAAGAACAAGGTATTCCATCCTATCTACTATGCAAGTCGCACTTTGACTGGAGCTCAATTAAATTACACGGTGACTGAAAAGGAGCTTCTTGCTATTGTGTTTGCCTTTGACAAGTTTCGCTCTTATCTTGTGGGCACCAAAGTGGTTGTTTTCACAGATCATTCAGCCATAAAATATTTAATCACCAAGAAGGATGCAAAACCACGGTTGATTAGGTGGGTTCTTCTACTTCAAGAGTTTGATACTGAGATACAAGATAGAAAAGGTGTTAAAAATCAAGTAGCTGATCATTTATCAAGAATGGAGTACAATGTGGAATCTAGCACTTTGATTCCTATTAAAGAAACATTTCCAGATGAACAAATGTTTCAGGTACAACTCTCTAATGTTATTCCTTGGTTTGCTGATTTTGCTAATTATTTAGCTACTGGGTTAATGCCGCTGAATTTATCAAGTCAACAAAGAAAGAAATTCTTGCATGACGTGAAATCTTGTTTTTGGGATGAGCCTTATTTGTTCAAGCAAGGTGCAGACCAAATTATCAGAAGATGTGTTGCTGAATTTGAAGTGCAAGATATTCTTTTCCATTGTCATTCATCTCCTTCTGGTGGACATTTTGGTGGACAACGCACTGCTGCAAAGGTATTGCAATCTGGTTTCTTTTGGCCCTCTCTGTTTAAGGATGCTCATGCATATGTTGTTAGATGTGATCGTTGTCAGAGGGTTGGTAATATCTCGAGAAGAATTGAGATGCCTTTGACTAATATTCTTGAAGTAGAGTTGTTTGATGTGTGGGGCATTGATTTCATGGGTCCATTCCCTCCTTCTTTCAAAAATGAGTACATCTTAGTGGCTGTTGATTATGTTTCCAAATGGGTGGAAGCTGCTGCCTATCCCACTAATGATGCAAAAGTTGTCATCAAGTTCTTAGACAAGCATATCTTTACTCGCTTCGGAACCCCAAGGGCTATAATCAGTGATGAAGGTACACACTTTGTGAATAAATTGTTGGCTAGTACTTTATCTAAGTATAATGTGAGACACAAGGTAGCCACCGCCTATCATCCTCAAACAAATGGGCAAGTTGAGTTGTCTAACAGAGAAATTAAGAATGTTCTTGAGAAAGTGGTGAATCCGAACCGTAAGGATTGGTCTACAAGGTTAGACGAGGCTCTTTGGGCCTATCGTACTGCGTACAAGACTCCTTTGGGTATGTCTCCATATCGGTTGGTTTTTGGAAAGGCATGTCATCTACCGGTTGAGCTTGAACACAAGGCTTATTGGGCTCTCAAAAATCTAAATTTTGATATGCAACTTGCTGGTGAAAAAAGAATGTTGCAACTTGATGAGTTGGATGAACTACGATTCTTCTCCTATGAGAATGCTAAGCTCTACAAGGAGAAGACGAAAAAATGGCATGATAAAAACATTCAATCTCGAGTGTTTGAAGTGGGGCAACAGGTCTTATTATTTAACTCAAGGCTGAAGTTATTTCCGGGAAAGCTCAAATCAAGATGGTCCGGACCTTTCACAATTGTGAAAGTACATCCCTATGGAGCTGTGGAATTACGTGATAATCAAGGGGGTGAATTTCAGGTGAATGGACAACGATTGAAGCATTATTGGGGAGGTGAGGTGGTACGTGATAAAACCTCACTTGATTTAATGGAGCCTTGAAAGAGAATGATGTCTAGCCAAAGACGCTAAAGAAAGGCGCTTCTTGGGAGGCAACCCATGATTTTGTATGGTTAGTGAATTTTTATTTCATTTGTTGTATTTATTTTTAGGTTAGATATTTTTGTTTTTTTTTTTTACTCCCATAAGATGCCTTGATGAATTTGTTCAAGTGTTTCAGGATGCAAATATTTTGTGAAAGTGTAAAATATGGGCAAAGAAAAAAAAAATTAAGTTGAAAAAAAAAATCACGAAGTGAACTATTAAAGAGCAGAAAGACAATACTGGCATATTAGTTTGTCCAGACCATGGTTTTGGCGCCCTGTTCTTTTAGGGCTCGACAATATAAATTTTTCAAACCGGCGTTTATAACTCCTGCCAGGTTTAATTCGCGCGTGTGAAGTTCCATGCATGCGCGCGGGCCAGCTGCTGCTGGTGGGCCTTAATCACTTCAGCTTGTGTCCAGTAAACACCACATCAGCCCAGTTACCATTTATCTGTCCAGCCCAGTGGACAATTTCCAGCCCAGCCCATCTCTAATGTAGGTGTCTAGCGAAGCAGCATATCAGCAGTTTAAGCATCATTCCAAAAATTATATGGAAATGTTGGAGTGGGGAGTTGAACTCCTGACCTCCTACATGGAGGACAATAATGCCAACCACTACACCAGCAACGCTGTTGTGTTGAATTGTGGACTGTTTTTGATATATACAGAACTTGGGCCAGAAGTTTAATTCAGTACAAAGCCACCATCCTCACTTATTTTTGGAGGGCTACTAGGGGAGTATTCTTTTCCTTGTATTTATTTTATTCTTTTCTTTTTGTATTCTTTTTAGTTCTATATATTTTATAAATATTATTCATTGAGGACAATGAACCACTTAAGTGTGGGGAGGGGTTTTCAATATAAAAAAATAAAAATTAGGATCATTAATAATTTTATTTTTAGGATAATTTTTTTTCTTTTCTTAGTTTTTTTTAGGACATTAGAATTTTTTTTTATTTTTTTTAGATCTTATTTTAGGATGGTTAAAAAAAATAGAAAAAACATAAAAAAAAATTAGAAAACTTAAAAAATTGATTGCCTTGTTAATATAGCATGTTAATAAGGATAAGTACACACCATGTAGGCTAATTATTTGTGTGTCATATGTATGTCTCCTTAGCGTAAAATACCTTATACATGATGATGTCTGATACGTGCTTGCGAAAATTAAAAAACTTGAATGTACGTCACTGTCAATTTTGATGAGTATGGCATGCTATCACCATGTGAGATCTTGAGCCTTAATTTATGATTGATGCTTCTTTTTATCAATCTATTTTTTTTGTGGTGAGTTATTCGTCATTGTATGTGTTGCTCTAGAACTTGCTTTAGACCAGGTCGTGCGTATATTGATATTGTGTATTGTGTAAAAATGATAAAGGCACTAGGATTAACCATATTGTCCCAAACAGTACCCTTAAAAATAATCCTTAGTGAGCCCCCTTGAGCCTATATCCTTTTTCTTTGTATATCATCATCTAAATCTTGAGCTTATTTATTTCTTCTTGTCTTGATTGATTAGTAGAGCATTGTGATGTACACATGAGATTGGTAAAATACTAAGTGTGGGAATCTCTTTGTTATTGTGTGAAATTTTGGGTGGGATTTGAATTGGTTTGGCTATTCCTCCTTCGTGACACCTCAATAAAGTCACTCGAATCAATAAAAAAAAAGGATGAAGCAAGAAAAAATAGAGAAAAAAAAAATTTGAAAAAAAAATGAAAAAAAAGGAAATCTCTTCGTGAGAAAAAGAAAGAAAGAAAGAGAGTGTATGTTCAATGGTTCTTACAACGTGAAATTTATGAGTTTACATTTGTATGTGCGATGATATCTCAAGTTAGTTTCATGTTGAGTGCTTCAAGTATATATGAACATTATGCTCTATTAGTTGTCAAGTTTAGCCACTTGTCAGCCTATTTCTTTGATATCCTACCTCTGCACCAAAGCCTCGTTACAACCCTTGACAAAGACCTTTTGATTTATATGAACACGAAGTCTAGAGATTTTGGTGGACAAGCAAGCTTATGGTAGCACATGTGCATTTGATTGAACTTGAGTGATACAGTTGCACCTAAACACTTGTGTGATTTGAGTGTTTGTGAGGTTATTTTTCCATCCAAAGCATGCTATCTTCTTGTTGATTGAGACTTTGATGTTATTCTTGATATTTTTGTCTTTTGAGACTATGTGTGCGTGCTTGAATAGTTGTGTTGGTGTGTAAAGTTGAGGAATCGCATTATATGACATTTATGAGCTATTACATGATTAAGTTTGCATGTGTGGAGTGCTATGATATATTTCATGTTTGAGACTTGGCAGTCAGAATAAAAATTAGGAATTTTGTGGGTAAATTCACTACAAACCCTCACGAGACCTTACTCATCCACTAGGGCTACCTTGGGGTTTAAAGGGCTTGTTGCATGTGCCAAATGCAACCGTGATCACCTACGGAAGTGGTACTAGGTAGTTAGGATTTAGTTTTTCTTTCTTCTTTGCCCGAGGACGTGCAAGATGCTAAGTGTGGGGATGTGATAAGCGTGCATTTAATCTTAATATTGTCCCTATATTTAAGTTATTTTGCATTGATTTGGATTTTTATTTAATTAATTCTAATGTTTTATTGTAGGTATCAAGGAGTTATAATAAAAGAAGGCTTGGAGATTAAATAGAAGGAATTGGATATTTATTTGATTAAAATTCGGATTTTCCGGGTAGCTTGCGCAGTCTGCACTGTTTGGGCCATATCTGGAGTTCTACAAGTCCGATTCTGACGATTCAACAGCCCACGGAAAGCTTATGAGAAGGGCTTTATTTTTGAAGTGGTATTGAATTTAAAATCCAGCCGAATCAGCCCAGAAACTGAGTCGAAAAGGCAGTTACGAATTTCCTTTATTGGAATTCAATTCTAATTGGGAAATCTCCTTGTAATTATTTTAAATAATTAAAAATACTTTTATTAGAGATATTATTAGATATAGATCAGACCTAATGAGATATACACATCGTACGAAAGAGATAGAGGCACAGGAAGAGAGAAAGAAGATCAGAAGACGGAGACCCATCTATAGAAGAAATTCTTGGATTTGTTTTCTCCATTAATTGTTTGAAATTCTCTCTTTATCTTTTCACATCATGTATTCATACTCTTATTTAATGTGTGATTTTGAGATCTTGATTATGAACTAATTTATTAAAGTTGGGGTTTTTATGGAACCCTAGCATGAGTTTATTGGTGATTTGTTGAATAGTGCTAATTGCAATTCCATGGTTTATTCATTCAAGTGCTTTTCATTCTAATACTTGCTTTTGCCTTATCAACATTAGTGGGTTAATGATTTAATTATAATTTCGAGAGAAATATAATTAATTGACACAAAACTTGAATGGTGCATGCTTAGATCGATTGATTTAATATTGTTGCGGTATAGAAATATATTGTGATCATGCATAGCTTTATGAATTGATGCTTAATTGAATTTCGAGGGATAAATTGGCATAGACATATGTTAGTTTATTTATTAGAAATTATACCATAGTGATTCTGCGAGGAACCTATGACCATAGAATTCTAGCTAGTAGACTGTGGATTGTGACGGTGCCGTGAGGCTTATTAACTGATTTTCATGTGCTAGGGGGAAATAATTATCCTGACTTACCTTCTCATATTTGAATCACAACAACTTTCTTGCTAGTTTAATTAGTTGGTTAATTTAGTTTAATTAATTAGTTATAAAATCTTCAACAATATTTTTGGTTCGATAAATCACTTTGCTAGATAAAACTTGCATTTGATATAATTTAGCAGTCCTTGAGGTACGAATCTGGTATTTACCATTATATTACTTGTTTGCGATTGTGTACACTTGCACATCTAGATTTTACGCAACATTAATTTAATTTTAATTAATTTTAAATATAAAATAAATCAATTTTAATATCGTATCTATCTATACTCTTTATTAAAAGCAGAGACCCCCTGTAAATTGTATGCCATGTATACCGCGGCATGCACGGCATGCCGTTAAATATTAATTAATTTAATTAATTAAAATTGTAATATTATATAATAATTTAATTTAATAATGAAATTATATACTGAAATTATATAATATGAGTTTATTAACTAAAAATTGAAATAAAAGTCATGAATATAGTATCAAATAGAACTTAGGACTCCTTTAATTAATAAAAAAAATCAGGAATATAGTATTAAACAGAACTTAGGACTCCTTTAATTAATATTTAAAAGTATCTAAAATGGATTAATAATAAATTCAATTAATAATATAGCTACTCTTATATTATATTACCAGAATAAAGTTATGTAAATTTAATTAATTAAAATACCAATATTAAATATTAATTTAATATTATATTACAACTTGGTGCTTCAAGATTTTATTTTATTAAAAAAATTTAAAAATTAAAAATTTAAGATAATTTATTACGATCCGTGCTTCGCACGGGTTATCGGCTTGTTTATATTATTATAACAAAATATGACTATTATTGAATAATATATATTTTGTCGATATTATACTAAGTAATATATATGAGATAAATAATTATTAAAATATAAATAAAATATTATTTAAATTTAAAAAGCCGTGCATCACACGGATTATAGGCTAGTAATATTATAAATATTAATTTTAATATGTTGTTTGAGGGATTCGAACCTTACACTTTGTATAAAACAAATATTAGTATTAAATATAAATTAGTATGTTGTTAGCGAGAATCGAAGCTTAAATCTCCATATATAACAACTTTATCTAACGGTCATTATTTATTTGAGTTGAAAATTTAACGATTGCTAATGAATAAGATAAAAAAATGAGGGGTTAACCAAACTACAAAATACCCCCTTTTGCTCATTAATACAGTATAGTATAGATTGTATATATAGTATAGATGATTTGGTATAATTCTCAATTATCAAACACATGACTAAATTAGTTTCGTATTATATCATTATATATTATAAGTGTAAGTGGGATTTTATCCAATTTTTTGTAGCACGGTCATCAACCAAAAGAATAAGTGAAAGTGTAAGGGTCAGTTTTGGATGGGCTCTTTCAGATACTCCATCTGTCCCAATGATTTCTATACATTGGGGGATGGGGACGTGACAAGCATTTTAAGGCTCCTAACTATTATAGTTGCATAATTTATTTTTATAATTTTCTTTTTTTGTATAAAAATAGAACAATCCTAATTTTATAAAAAAAAATTTAAAAATAAGTTATGGAACTATATTAGTTATGCACCTTAAAATGCGTGCCAGAGACTATAAAAAAAATGTATAGAAATGAATGGGACGGAGGGAGTATGTATTTAGTTCAATTTTTCATATTAATAGTGATGTCTTCTATAGTTGTATGCAAAGGAAAATCAAATCCGGTTGAAATGGATCTCTCAGAGCTTTCTAATTTATTTTTTCACATTTTTTAGATTCCTTCGTCTTGAACATATTTCCAGCCGCTTTAGTTTTTGCAAAGAAAAAAAAGATGAGCTATTTGCATTCTGTTATAGGGAGAATATTGTATAACAATATTTTGGAGGTTTGCTGGATTAACGGAGCAAAATACGGATATTTTGCTAATAAAAGAAGAACAGGGGATTAGGGTTTTTGTATGTGGGTGTGGCTGAACTTGATAGGTGTTTTCAGGGGTGAACTGTTTCTCATCCGTATCAAGGTGCCTACGTACCCTATTTATAGGGATTAAGCCGTACGTAGTTTTTGGGCAGCAAGTTACCTAGACGGGCTAGGGTTTTAGAAGATAAGTCATGGCCCAAGCCCACTCGTGTAGGGCTGATGTGGCAATGAGTCCTTAATTCTATCCATGATCCATGGCTTATAGAAGGAAACCGATGGTCTCGCATGGTTAGAGAAGTGAAGTAGAGCCTAGCATGCGACCTCGAGGGGCCTGGCCATGCGAAGCAGTCCCAAATGCCCAATTACTCATATGACCGCGAGGGGCCTAGCTACGAGCCTTCTAGTAGAGAATGAGATAGCGATCTCGTTTAGCCTGTAGATGTGATAATAGCGCGAAGCGATCCCTGGGAGGGAGTTGTCAACGAAGCGATCCTTTAGACCGGATCATGAGCGGGGTGGCCCTGTAGTTGTGCCGGGCTGATTCCAATAGTGGACTTTTGTGACCCAATTATCATCTTCTAGGCTCATAGTCAATTATGAACCGTTAATTCAGCTAATTAAATCATGATAATTATTATGCCAGATTTGGGCATAACAACTACCCCCCGAGTCCATGTTGTCATTGAAGATGCGATGTGGACTCAAAGAGAGGATGTATGAAACCGCGAGGCGAAGCCTTGGCCTTTTGTTGATATAGATATGACCGTTGGAGACGTCGCGACCCTAAGAATGTGAAGGGGTTTGACAGTTGTTGCGTCTCGAGATGTGTATTCAACGGTTGAGATCTTGACATGTGTCCCATGTCTTTCTCTCTCCTGACGAATATATATACTCCAGTCATTATCATTTCCTTTTTTTATTCTCACAAACACATTGTCGAAGTGCTGTCAGATTGCTCCCAGATCAAAAAACAAAAATTGGAAGGCACCAGAATCAGTGACCCCAAAAGTTTTTCAGATTTCTTCAACGTTCTTCAAGAAAAAGTAAGTCTTCATTCTTTCCTCATAATTAAATTATTGTTCTTCATTGTAATTGCATGATTAAATAGCTTTAATTGTACGCGATGCGATCCCTCACAACTGCGATCCCATACCTTCAATATTATTTAGCGATCCCATCCTCGCTTAGGTGGAATAGCGACCCCTTATTCCGATTCGTGAGCGAAGTGAGGACACGTAGAGTTTATCTACTCATTTATTCTTTTCTTCTCTTTATCCCTTTTTGCTTTCTGTAAGGGCACACACTTAATTGTTCACATTCTCTTTTAGATGTCGACAGATAGCTCAAAGACGCCTTCTCCTCTCCTAAACATTCAAATTAGCAACGAGGCCGCTGCCAACATCGCGAGGGCAGCGAGTACGAGCGAGAGCTCCTTTAAATTATATTTCGACTCGCAGTGGTCACATGAAGGTTACACCAGAGAGGTACCCTTAGATAAGTGGCGATACAAACGTCCCGCGAGCTCACGAGACCAATCTTTGGATGTGCTCCCAGCTCAAGTCGAATCCCAAACCAAGGCGACACCTCTTGAACGAGAAATTGAAGCGTTAAAAAAGAAGGGAGAAGAATTCAGCTCAGAAGCAGCACGGATCCTTTCCAAACTACCTCCTCCTCAAACTATTTCTCCCATTCACATAAGTGACTCCCAGTAGACTCATTAGGCGAGGCCTACTACGATGTTGAGGGAGGTGCCGACAACGAGGCCAACTCCGATGATGATGACTATGAGGAGTCGTCCTCAGATGACGGGGGTCTTGACGAGGTGTCAAGAGTCATAAATTTTAAAGATTATGACTACATCCCTGAGGTATCACCGGAACCCTATGTGCCGACCCCTCAACCAGAGCTAGAGGGGACCATATATGTTGGTGGGCCTCGTCCTGAAGACATCGAGCCTGGTTTAAAGATAAAGCCGGGTGAACCTCGCATTCTTGCATGCCGAGACATGTCTTCAACTCTAACTGAGAAGACTATCAGAGAGGGGTCGAGAAGTTCCGACCTGAAGGTAAAATTATCCTTCCCAAGAAAAAGATGCGATGTTATCGCTTTAATCATGAGGAAAATGGAGGTAGGGTACCAAGGATGGTCTTAACGGTCCCGCTCATGAAGATAGGTGTCTCCTCTCCCCTTCACCCATTCATAAAAGACGTCTGCGAAACATACCATCTGGCTCCAATTCAAATTATTACAAATGGCTACAGATCCATGATCGCTCTTTATATTCTCTATCACAAGCTTGGATATCCGCCCTTGGACGCGAGGACAATGGGCTATTTCCTTCAGCTCAAGCGATGCGGGGCCAAAGATTTTGGATATGTTTACTTTTCTATATGGCCAGAGTTCAATAAGAAAAGCCTCCTTCCTAGAGGAATAAGTAATGCTGGATCGTGGAAGGAACCCTTCCTGTATGTACATGACGTCCCTAGAGTCAAAACAAGCTTCAACTATCTCCCTGGTGAGTTATTTATCAAGACTGTACTTTTCCGTCTTCCTAAAATTTTTATCTAACACTTTCGACATCGCAGTTGGTCCAGTTCGCACCGTTCTCATAGGTGAAGAGAAAAAATGAGTCGATGAGGTGCTAACAAAATCAACCAAAGAAGAAAGGAATATCAAAACCCTGCTTACTTTAGACAATTTAATCGAATGTGAATTCCTCAAGGAGGGGGTAAGTTCCACTCCTGAAGCGGGGCCCTCAAATGCGAAGCGATCCTCGCGAAAGCGAAAAATACGAGAAGAGGCCTCATCTTCTTATGTTGAAATAGTTAACGATGAGGGTACTCGATAGTGATTCAACTCATAATTTTTGCATATCGTACTATGGTTTTCATTTTCATACATGCATAACTTGATGTTGCTTGTCTTCGCACTTATTTTACTGCCATCTAGCAACTTACTGAACTGTCTTTTAACTTGTCTTTTATTTTCCTTGTACAGGCATGTCGAACCGAACTGGTCAAGGTCCTCCCTTTCTCCAGCCGGGTGCCTCCAAAAATTTAGCTTTCAAGGCGGCCTCTGCACTAAAAGCACTAATTCCCCCAAAAACAACTTCTCAACAGAAAATTATCAACGATCCACCTCCTCAAACCAGCCTCGCTAAAGATCAAGTCCTAGGCCTCGCTGAACAGAGCCCTCTCGAGCGAGCCAAAAAGGACGGGCAACTAGATTTGCTTTCCCAATTGCCTTCGGGGGTCACAGCCGCTACCCCTTCTCAGCATCTGTTCGCTGCGCTGGGAAATAAGTACACAGAAGAAGCCGAGACTTCTAACTGGTGGAAGGCGACCCCAGAAGAATATGCTAACGCTCTGACCCGATGCCTTGTTGAGGCCTTTATCCGCCAGGCTGCGCACACTAAACACTTTTTTTAGCTGGACAAAAAGAATAAGGTTCTTGAGTTCCAGAAGGTTGAGGACAAGCGATCCTTAGAGGAGACCTATAAAAAGAAACTCTCTCACGATACTGCCCAAATTCGTACAGATCTGAAAACTGCTCGCAGGGAGAGGAACGAATTTGACAAATCTCTCAAGGAATTTCAGAAGTCCAGCGAGGAGGCTCTGAAAAAGAAGGATGAGGAGATCATGAAGCTGAAAAGCGATCTGACTGCTGCACAGGCCTCGCTAGCAACTGTTGAGGATAAATTCCTTGCCAAGGGCCAAGTCACTTTCATGAAGGGATTCATTCGCGCGATCCCAGACTTTGATTGGGACCAGCTTGGGCCTAGAAATGCTGACTATGCAGAGATTCTAAAGCTGGAGATCGCGGAGGAGGATGCCGAGGAGGCAAGGCTGGAGGAGGAAGCGGATGGCAGAAGAGGCAAGAGTGGCCAAGAAGACCGCCAATGTCAATCAAGATCCACCTGCTTCTTAAATTTAATCTACAATTTGCTGAAACTTTGAACTAAGGATGCGGGCACCCTTTGAATGCCTCGCAAGTGTAATATTGGTTTCTTTGTTAATGTCAAGAATTCCCTTTTTTCTCATCATTTTCTTCAAGTAATTTGGCTTCACAGTCGCTAGGCCTTACATTAATGTTGCTTTAGCTTCAGCTCTTTTCCTTGCTTTTTTTTGAGATGTTGAGATATAACTTGTGTTCGCAGATGCGGAGTGTCTTGTTTTCTTTTTAGATTTGCGTTCCTTTGATTGTTTTAGATAATTTAAAATGTGAGTAGCTACTTTGAGATGTTTTCAAGTGTGATTCCAGAATCATTGAGATGGCTTGGACCTTGAAATGTAAATGCTAATAGACAAGCAAACAAATTTTGAATGCACAATAAAGCAATTCATAAAGCAAATGAACTCATGTATTGATAAGTGGGGCGAGGCCCAGTAGTTGATAAATAGGGACGAGGCCCGAAAGTCATTACATCATAAAGGGGAGGTGTCTATATGATCACTACCCCCCAGTACTTTGTATGAATTATTCATGCTAAGTAGTAGTAGAAAGATACTACCAGTGGCGAGGCCTTTATGGATAGTATCTTCGTAAGTGTTCCGCATTCCAAGCTCGAGGTATGACCTTATCCTTCATGTCTGTGAGGTAATAGGTCCCTTCATTGATAACAGCATAAATTTTGTAGGGCCCTTCCCAATTATCCCCAAAAACTCCATGAGTAGCGACCTTGGTGTTAGGCATCACCCTCCTTAGTACCAAGTTCCCCACACGAAGGTGTGGCACACGAACTTTTCCATTGTAATACCTTACGGTCCTTCTTTAGTATGATGCGAGCCTTAACTGGGCCTCGCTTCGCGTCTCCTCAATCATATCTAGATGGAGTCTGTGATTGACCTCGTTTGTCTCGGGATCGTAATGTTCTCTTCTAAACGACCCTGAGCCCACTTCGACTGGCACCATGGCCTCGCATCCATAAGTAAGTGAAAATTGGGGTTCCCTTGTGGTCGACCTTGGGGTCGTGTTGTATGACCACAAAACCCTTGGTAACTCCTCAGGACAGTTACCCTTGCTCTCTTCTAATTTAGCCTTCAAAGTGTGTTTTATGATTTTGTTTATGGCCTCAGTTTGACCATTCATCTGAGGATGTCTCACAGCTGAGAAACTCTTTTTTATCCCCAGATTTTCACAGAATTCCTTCATTTCCTTGCTGTCAAATTGCTTCCCATTATCCGAAATAAGTTGATATGGGATCCCATAGCGACACACAATTGCTCTGTACACGAAGTCCTTGAGTTTCTTTGCAGTGATAGTTGCAAGTGGCTCGGCCTCCGCCCACTTGGTGAAATAATCAACGGACACCACTGCATATTTAAGTCCCCCTTTACCCTTTGGGAGTTCTCCAATTAGATTAATACCCCACATAGCAAAGGGCCAGGGACTCGTTAGCGAGGTGAGCTGACAGACTGGGGCGGTGCTGAAGTTAGCGATCCTTTGGCAGGCATCGCATTTTCTTGAGAATTCGAATGCATCATTTTTGAGTGTAGGCCAATAATACCCTTGACGAAGGATTTTCTGAGCTAGCGAGCTACCCCCCGTGTGATTGCCGCATATCCCTTCATGGACTTCTCTGAGAATGTAATTACACTCTTCCCCATCTACACACCTCAGGAGTGGGATGTTAAATCCTCTTCGATACAAGACTTCATCATAAATGACATAGCGAGCAACCTGATATTTGATCTTCCTCGCTTATTTCTTATCTTGTGGCAGAGCTCTATTTTTCACATATTCCCATATTGGGGTCATCCAAGTCAACCCTGGGGTCGCTATCTCCATAATGAACTCCTCCGGTACACTGGGCTTTGTCTGAATTTCCAGTGGGATAATTCCAAATAATGTGGCCTCGTGGCGCGACCCCAATTTTGCCAATGCATCTGCTCCTTGATTCTTTTCTCTTCTGATATGAACCACCTTGACATTGTTAAACTTTTCGATCAACCTTTGTGCACATCACAGATATAGCTTAATCTGCTCTCCTCTAGCTTGCTACCCACTCCAGAGTTGATATGTTACCAGCATAGAATCGCTGTAAGCTGTGAGGTTTTCCACCTTCATTTCCAATGCAAGTTTGAGACCAATAATGATGGCTTCGTACTCTGTTGCATTATTGGTGGCTTCGAAGGCAAAGTGTACTGCACTTTGTATGTTACGACCCTCTAGAGTTACCAGCTGGATGCCAGCCCCGGCTCCTTCCTTGTTAGATGCCCCATCTACGTATAGCTCCCACCACGACGCTGAGTTTTCTTTTTTGGCCTCGCTGACTGTTACCTCTGGAGCTGCCATGATAGCCCAGTAGTCTCCCCCAAATTGGGGAGGAAACTCCAAAATAAAATCTGCAAGCGCTTGTCCTTTTATGGGGCCACGAGGCTTGAACTCGATGTCGAACTGACTAAGCTCTACTGTCCATTTTAACTATCTCCCTGAAGACTCCGGCTTGTGCATTACTTGCCTCAGTGGGTAGGCGGTGCGAACCTCAATGCTGTGAGCCTGAAAGTAGGGCCTTAACTTTCGCGAGGCCAACACCAGGGCATAGGCTAGCTTTTCCATGTTTGTGTAGCGAGTCTCAGCGTCTAACATTCTTCTACTGACATAGTAGACAGAATATTGAACCTTTTCCTCTTCGCGAACCAATACTTCATTGACCGCATGCGTTGACACAGCGAGGACAATGAGTGTCTCTCCCTCTTTGGGCTTAGAGAGCAAAGGTGGCGAGCCTAGCTGTTCCTTGATATTCTGAAAAGCCTCCTCGCATTGAGGGGTCCATTCAAAGTTCTTTCCCACCTTTTTGATAGCTTTAAAGAATTCATGACACTTGTCTGATGATTTCGAGACAAACCTGTTGAGAGCAGCTATCCTCCTTGTTAGGCTTTGAACCTCCTTCACACATCTTGGCGACCTCATCTCCATTAGAGCCTTTATTTTTGCGGGGTTGGCCTCGATACCCCGGTGGTTGACAATAAACCCAAGGAATTTCCCAGACTCGACCCCAAATACACATTTTTGTGGGTTGAGCTTCATCCTATACTTTCTCAAGATACTGAACATTTCTGCCAGGTGAGCGATGTGGTCCCCAGCTTCCTTGGATTTTACCAGCATATCATCCATATACACCTCCATTGTCTTTCCAATTTGATTTTCAAACATCATATTGACCAACCTTTGATAAGTCGCCCCAGCATTAAGGAGGCCGAAGGGCATCCCTATGTAACAGTAGAGCCCTCTATCTGTGATGAACGAGGTGTGCTCCTAATCAGGGCCATACATGGGTATCTGATTGTACCCAGAGTAAGCATCCATAAAGCTAAGGAGCGCATGCCCCGCTGTTGCATCCACCAATTGATCAATCCTCGGTAATGGGAAACTATCTTTTGAACAGTGCTTGTTGAGATCAGTAAAGTCTACACATGTCTCCACTTTCCATTGGGTTTCTTCATGAGGACTGGGTTTGCGAGCCAGTTAGGGTAGAATGATTCCCTAACGAGCCCGACCTCGAGGAGTCTATCCACTTCTTCTTTGAGAGCCTCAGCTTGTTCTCCACTTGTAGGTCGCCTTTTCTATCTAACTCCTTTCTTGCTGGGGTCGAGATTGAGCCTGTGACACATAACTTTAGGATCAACCCCAACCATATCCTCGTGGGACCAGGCGAACACATCCAAGTTAGCTCTCAAAAAAGCGACAAGCCTTTCCCTTAAACTAGGGTTGAGTTGCGACCCTATCTTCAACACCTTAGAAGGGTCTTGTACATCAACAAGAATAGGAATAGTATCCTCCGCTGCTCCAGCTCACTCTACATGTTCTGGGATGCGAGGATCAAGGTCTAGATCATACTCGCGAGCCCGGCTTGGCTCGGCCTCGTAGGTATTAGTTTTTTCATGTTGGGTGGTCGCGATCCCATCCTCCGGCATTGGGGTTGCATCCACATGTCCATACTCATTCACAACAGTTATTTCTTGTATGATTCCGCTTGGTAGCTCTGTTAGTGTGGAAGTTTCCTTGCGAACCCATTTGCCTTTTCGGGCTCGCACAGCTGCCTGCTCTGGGCTTTTTCCTTCGTCACTAGCTTCTTTTACAATTCCTTCTTGAAGCACCATCACAGGTTGCGAGGCCTCCATCATGAGGACTCCTAGGACCGGTTCTACTTGGATACCCAAGTTATCAAAGTAATCATCTGGGAGCTCCTCGATTGAGATAATGTTACAATTTGGTGAAATTTCTCTAAGTAGAAATTTTGCTCAAGTCGAAATTCACCAAGTAGAAATTGTCCAAGTCGAAATTCTATGTAGAAAATCTCAAGTAGAAATTCTATGTAGAACTTTTGTCCTTAGAATAATTTTTCTGCAGATTACTTTAATATTGAATAAACAATATTATCTCTTTAACACCTTTTTTTGACTTTGAATGCTTTACTCACCTAACCCACCTAACCCACGTGCTAGGTAATGAATATGTTTTGTTTCACTTTCGGCCGTGAATAATGCAAAACACAAAGTCCAAAAACACCTTTTTATTCTTTTACTATTTTTCTGTTTGAAAAGGAGATCAAAAAGTTGTTGGGTTGTCTTCTTTGATAAGAACAGATGATGAACACTCAAGAACACCAAATATGAAAGTACCCAGATTAATTCACAAAAATTAATTAAAATACATCCAAGCTAAATAATCACACCTGGAGTATTTAAATAATTTTTTCAGATGAGTTTTCAATACAAACGATTTAAAGCACACTTTTCAAGAAAATGAAAAGTAGATCTAGAAAATGAAAACTCACGATTCTTCTACTCAACACAAGGATCTATGTTTTGTATGTTAAACATATAGCTCTGATACCAATTGTTAGGTCCAAATGTGTTGTAGAGGGGGGGGGGTGAATACAACTTTTCGAATATGAGAAGCAATAAATACGATGCAATAAATGAACACACAGATTCAAGGAATATATGTCTTATATATAACTTGAAATGGTTGCTACAACATTCATTACAAAGTATAACAGAAGTTCAGAGAGAAGTGAATGATAATAAGCTCTGTGAATGCACTCTCTCTTTTTCTCTTGTGTTTTTCTCAAGAATTGCTCACTAACTAAAACATTACACAAGTACTTCTATTTATACTACATGTAATCTATGTCCTGTAGACTTCAAAGACTAAGATATACGTGGCCCAATGATGTCCACATAAATCTTGCCTTATCTTGAAAGCTTGGAAATCTGCCAATCAGAAGATGCCATGTGTCATGTTGAAGCTGCACTCTAAGTAGAACTTCTACTTGAGAATTTCTACTTAGCCATCTCGAATTTCTAAGTAGAACTTCTACTTAGAAACTTCTACTTGGTCATCTAGAATATTTAGTACTTAGAAAATATTCTGGTCTTCAACTTGAAACTTCAATGCACATCTTGAACTTGTGATATCTTCATGTCTTCTTTATTCTTCACCAAGCTCTTGAACATGGATCTTTATTACTGACATAAACTTGCTATCAATGTCCTGACACTTGATGCAACGGTCTGGTTCATAAGTGACTAGTCTTGATAGGGTTTTTGCTTCTTGAATAAATTACCATATCCAATTAGAAATGTGGCTTTCCAATATTTGCTTTCCTTCTTGTTCACTTGAAATCAATTAGTCTTATTGATACTGATAGTTATGATCTTGATTCTTGGCTTTTCAAATCACTGGGGCATGAACAACTTTGACTTGAACTTCTCTCAATGATTTCTTCTTGGCTTGATCATAGTTAACATGTTGAATTGTATCAATTACCTTGTCTTCATTTAGTGTTGATTTCTTGTGACTTCTTGTTCTTGATTGTCTTCTGGTTAAGTATCTTTTCCTTTAGTTTGAGTTACATTAGTTATAGTGTTACAAGTTTACACACTCTGCCTTTCATATATATATATATATATATATATATATATATATATATATATATATATATATATATATATATATATATATATATATATATATGATTGCCGCTTTACATATGCCATAGCATGCATGCCTATTGTCAAATTATATTATGATACCTGTTCCATGAATTGATATTGGCTTATAGACTATATACGAATTATCAGTTATAAGCCGGATTGTTTTGGTAAGACCCTTAGCGAAGGGCATATGATATTCATTCTTAAATATAGACCGGGAGTCGGTATTTTGAGATATAGATAGTCGTGGAAATCCGGAGGGATTCCAACGGCAGATTATTATTTATCTTGAGGAATGTTATTATTAAACATTATTTATATTTCCATAAAGTATCAATTACTTGGAAATCTTTCGAGGAATGTTATTCGAGTATTATCTCAGTCGAGAGATATTAAATGAATGTTAGTTTTGAATATTTATTAGAGTTGATTATTTAATGAATATTATTTTGATATTCATTGGAATTTTATTTATTAAATGAATATTACTTTCGAATATTCATTTAAGGTTTTATGTACTTGATGAATATTATTTTAAAATATTCATTGGAAGTTCTATTTACTTAAGGGATATTATTTCGAATATTCCTTTAAAGTTTTGATTACTAAATGAATATTATTTGGATATTCATTTAGAAGATTATTTACTAAATGAATATCATTTTCAAATATTCATTTAAGGTTTGACTTATTTATTGAATATTATTTTAAATATTTATTGGAGTTTAATTATTTAATGAATATTATTTTGAATATTCATTTAAGGAGGGATTTATTTAGTAAATAATTCTATATATTCATTCGAGGATTACTTACGAGCAATATTATGATTTAATAATATTCCGTAATTATTATTGAGTTAATAAATATTCTTGGAATATTTATTTAATTCTTTTAAATTCTTTTTCAAATGATTTATAATATTCGGAGATTATCTTTCACCTCCAGATATTATGTAAAATATTTCGGAGTCTTTTTACGACTATTTTATAAAGGAAAGATTCCCAACTCTTTATTTTTCATTTAAATCTATATTAAAAGGATTTAAATGCTCGCTCAAACTTCCATATTATAGGGGAACCTACTTGAGCAATGTTATTTATCTTGTTGACTTCCCGGTCATAAATCTTGTAAAACTATTCTTTTCACTCGCAACTTGATTGCTGTTTATCAATTGAATCTTTGAGTAACCTTCTCATCATTCGAAGGGTAAGATTATTGGAACAAGATGGTATCCAATGACAAGCAGCAGCTTGGGAGATATGATGTTGAATTTTCCTTTCCAACTAGATACGACTACTTTGTGGAGTCCTATCAACAAGTATTATACTTGGGAAAGGGGGACGAACTTTACGTTCAGAGTCATGAACTTCTTTTCGAACTTGGAGTCGTGTAAGAGGCCGAGTAGTGCCGGTCCATCCAATTGGCCCAACCGTTGGCCGGGGAGATCTAACAGGGCGGTAGATAAGTAAATCCGTCAGCTCTTCCTTCTACCGGTAGTAAATCTAAATTGAGCTGTACAATCTACGACTGATCATCGTAAGGATTGGAACAGCGGGCGCGGTGAATACTCCAGCAATATTTCATCATTTAACTTCATTTATTTTCTGCAACATTATCATTGTTGGCAGTATTTGAAAAGTATTCATAACTGGAATTGCAATATTTTCCTGCAAGTTTCTTTTTTATGATAAATGATAATATCTTTCTTATCTTTGACATAACAGATATTCCCACCTATATATGCAATTTGAGTTACCTTGCAACTTCATCGTTAATGTTATACTGGCATCATTTCCGTAAATGCATGGCATATGGTTTGAAAGATACTTTTGAACTGTTATATATTATCAATCAGTTATACATTATTGTTGGTGGGATATTGCTCACCCTTGCTTTATTATTATATCACAACAACAGCTAGACCAGATGACTTGCTCAAGGCGCACTCGACGCTGACGAGGACGATGAGACTACCAGAGCTGAAGAAGAAGCTATTGGTAGGATATATTCATTCTTTCAGTACCAAGTATATGAGCTGCTATGACTTATGAAAATGGATGGCAAAGAGTATGTATTCATTTTGAAAAATCTTTTGGGTTGTAAGAACTCATAATGTGATTAATAAAATTTGATTGTTTCTCTGATTTCATCTCTAGGACTATAACGGGTGTGTTTTATATTGTTGTGTTGGGTCATAAAGATGTAATTTATTTTATGTTGAAGTAAGTTCAAGTATTGTGGACAGAAATGGAGACCATAACGATCGGATCCCGGACCCCGGATCTGGGGGTGTTACATATATCAATAAAGTTCCACAACTATAAATGTGTATAATATCGTGCAATGTGAAGCCTCATATTCTTCTCTATCAACAGAATTTTATGGTTCATTTTATCAAGGTCCTGTATTTTACGATATCGGTTGAACCTTTGTTGGGCAGCAAAGTGGGACAAGAAGTTGGCACGAGCTCGGTGGAAAAAGAATAAATATGATTTCAGCAAATATCCAACCTCATCAAGAGTCGAGTACTTGTGTAAAACCCTTACCTTTTTGTTATTTCTTGATGGGAATAAGGACATCTCCAACCATATCGAGTCCTTAGCTAAAAGTGTACGTGGCTTTCCAAAAATAAAACTTATACATAATATGTAAAAAATTAGTCACTTTAATGGGACAAAACCCTTGTCTATAATTATAGATAATCTCTTGATGTTGGCTATATTTGTCGAACTCCTAGAGACCTGTAGTGAATTGCCACATCACTTATTTTTGTATTAAAATAATATATTCCATTAGTAACAACTTGAAATATTAATAACATACCATTTTTAAAATATAGCCAATTGTTATAGGGAGAATATTGTATAACAATATTTTGGAGGTTGCTGGATTTACGGAGCAAAATACGGATATTCTGCTTAGAACATGAAGAACATGGAGGAGTTGTAACTATTTGTGGCTGATCTTGTTTATTGATTTTCGGGGGTGAACTGTTTCTCAAAAATAACAAGATGCCTATGTACCCTATTTATAGGGATCAAGCCGTACGTAGTTGTAACAGCCCGACTTTTCGGACTATTAATTCTAAATCGAAAACTAAAACAAATTACAATTTATTGAACCAAAAGTCAATTACAAAGGTACTTATTACAAAAGCGCAGCTAACATCTATCGAAAAGTCAATCTAGCCCAATTCTAAGGTCCTCGAACTCCGACGCTAGCAAACTCAATCGTACACCGAACCTGAAATTTTAAAAGAATGAGCTACGAAGCCCAGCAAGCAACTACCGTCCGACGGCTCAAAATAATATTTTTATAATTTTTAAAAAAACACGATTTCCACATGTAGCACATAACATCTATCACATAGTTTCACACAACATACTCGATAACAATTACAATAAAAATTCACAAAATATAGTCTATAACAAGTATTAAATCGATGTACACCATATTTTCAATAACTCACATAATCTAAATCCGAATCGAACAAATAAATCTTAACATCAAATTCTTCTTTTAATTCCCACAGTTCTAAATTACGGTCACACTATGCCGGTGACACGGCTTCTATAATTCGATGGTTCGATGGGGGCCAGTTTACGTCCCTCGTTAAGTCAAACTCAACAAGGTATCTATGTGTTCCGGAACGTGCGTAAACTAGTTCTATATGCCACACTATCCAGTGACCGGAGTCTATGATTCGATACGCAACTAAAACTGGGGAATCAAAACAAAGTTCTTATCTTATCAATCACATATCAATATCATATTTTCAATAACTAAAACAAATATCTAACATGTAATCAAATAATATAAAACATGTTTCAAATTAATACGGAGCAACGAACAGTTACTTACAATAATACGGAGCAACGAATAGTTACTTACAATAATACGGAGCAACGAATAGTTACTTACCTCAATTACGCAAATCAAGAATTCACATAATCACATAAGAACGCATGTAGCAACCCCTCAGAAGCAAAACATCTAAAATCTTGAAAGACTCCATGATTACAATTCTGATCAGATCTGTATTTAGCCTTTTTGACCCTCTAAACGATGTTTCCTTGGAAAACTCAAAACACAAAAGTTGTAGAGCACGAAAAGATCTTTCCGAAAAGTCCAGAATCAATGAATTCCGACATACGATTAATGTTCTACGAATTTTACAAAACTGCTGAATTATGTGTGAAGGAGACCTACGAATTTTGTTATAAAAGATGGAGAAGGAGAATATGATGTATTTATAATGTCTTACAAACCCTAATTAAATAAGGTAATTCTAAAAATTGATCCTAATAATTTTACAACCTCCCCAAGTAATTCTTAAAATAAAATATCCTATTTATGATGTCAATCTTCTAAAATTTTCTCACGCTTCTTTCCCATAATAACAAATCTTATCTTTGATTAACTAACTTGTACAAAAAGAAATTAATGCTCTAAATAAGAATTAATCTAGTATATTTTTAAAACTCTAATTCCAATTTTACTAATTATCCTAGTTTTAGAATCTCATCTATATTTTAGACTAATATCTTCAAATTCAATTTTAATACCTAACTTTTTAGTAATTTTTTATTCATTCTTTTTCTATTATTCTTTTATTATTATTATTATTATTATTATTATTATTATTATTATTATTATTATTATTATTCTAAAATAACGGGATATTACATACTACCCTCCTTAAAAAGAATTTGGTCCCCAAATTCTTCAACAATCCTAAACTCCAAAAAGTTTGTGACACATCTATTCTAAATGTCTACTCCCGAACGATAGTCTATAGGATCGCATCCTAGGAAATGTACTAGTCCCATACCTAACACACTCCGTAGGACAGCCTGCTCTTGATACCAACTGTAACAGCCCGACTTTTCGGACTATTAATTCTAAATCGAAAACTAAAACAAATTACAATTTATTGAACCAAAAGTCAATTACAAAGGTACTTATTACAAAAGCGCAGCTAACATCTATCGAAAAGTCAATCTAGCCCAATTCTAAGGTCCTCGAACTCCGACGCTAGCAAACTCAATCGTACACCGAACCTGAAATTTTAAAAGAATGAGCTACGAAGCCCAGCAAGCAACTACCGTCCGACGGCTCAAAATAATATTTTTATAATTTTTAAAAAAACACGATTTCCACATGTAGCACATAACATCTATCACATAGTTTCACACAACATACTCGATAACAATTACAATAAAAATTCACAAAATATAGTCTATAACAAGTATTAAATCGATGTACACCATATTTTCAATAACTCACATAATCTAAATCCGAATCGAACAAATAAATCTTAACATCAAATTCTTCTTTTAATTCCCACAGTTCTAAATTACGGTCACACTATGCCGGTGACACGGCTTCTATAATTCGATGGTTCGATGGGGGCCAGTTTACGTCCCTCGTTAAGTCAAACTCAACAAGGTATCTATGTGTTCCGGAACGTGCGTAAACTAGTTCTATATGCCACACTATCCAGTGACCGGAGTCTATGATTCGATACGCAACTAAAACTGGGGAATCAAAACAAAGTTCTTATCTTATCAATCACATATCAATATCATATTTTCAATAACTAAAACAAATATCTAACATGTAATCAAATAATATAAAACATGTTTCAAATTAATACGGAGCAACGAACAGTTACTTACAATAATACGGAGCAACGAATAGTTACTTACAATAATACGGAGCAACGAATAGTTACTTACCTCAATTACGCAAATCAAGAATTCACATAATCACATAAGAACGCATGTAGCAACCCCTCAGAAGCAAAACATCTAAAATCTTGAAAGACTCCATGATTACAATTCTGATCAGATCTGTATTTAGCCTTTTTGACCCTCTAAACGATGTTTCCTTGGAAAACTCAAAACACAAAAGTTGTAGAGCACGAAAAGATCTTTCCGAAAAGTCCAGAATCAATGAATTCCGACATACGATTAATGTTCTACGAATTTTACAAAACTGCTGAATTATGTGTGAAGGAGACCTACGAATTTTGTTATAAAAGATGGAGAAGGAGAATATGATGTATTTATAATGTCTTACAAACCCTAATTAAATAAGGTAATTCTAAAAATTGATCCTAATAATTTTACAACCTCCCCAAGTAATTCTTAAAATAAAATATCCTATTTATGATGTCAATCTTCTAAAATTTTCTCACGCTTCTTTCCCATAATAACAAATCTTATCTTTGATTAACTAACTTGTACAAAAAGAAATTAATGCTCTAAATAAGAATTAATCTAGTATATTTTTAAAACTCTAATTCCAATTTTACTAATTATCCTAGTTTTAGAATCTCATCTATATTTTAGACTAATATCTTCAAATTCAATTTTAATACCTAACTTTTTAGTAATTTTTTATTCATTCTTTTTCTATTATTCTTTTATTATTATTATTATTATTATTATTATTATTATTATTATTATTATTATTATTATTATTATTATTATTATTATTATTCTAAAATAACGGGATATTACAGTAGTTCTCTTGGGAAAGAAGATATCTAGACGGGCTAGGGTTTCTATGGGCTCGACTTGACCCAGATCCACTAGACGTCTCCTTGGGCTGATATTTTTTACCCATTTTTCCTGCTCATGACCCATGGCCCATTAAAGGTTGCCCATGGCTAGCATGATGCTCAAATCTGAAACCCTATTGGTTTTGATGATGACACAATGCAGCAAGCTGACTGCTTGGTTTTGATGATGACACAATGCAGCAAGCTGACTGCTTGGTTTTGATGATGACATAATGCAACAAGCTGATTGCTTGTTACTAAATATATATTAGCCTGCTATCAAATTTTATTTGCAGGATGCTTTGATTGAAGGGGAGTTTTAGCTCAATCTCAAATTGGTGTATAATCATCAAAAAGGGGGAGATTGAAACTCAATAATTTTGATGATCATACATAGGAAGCAAGCTGGGTATTTGTTCTGGACTAATATTGTTTTGCAGGTTCATTATTCATATCAATTCATGGCAAAACACAGGGCATCTCAGCTAGCTGGCAGGGCATCTCAGCTAGCTGACAGTACAACACAGCAAGCTGGCAGACTGTCCAGAATATTCAGAATATCAAAGGGGAGTACGTTCTTAAAGAATATATGTTAGAAATCAGTTGTAGTGATTGTCTAATATATATATAAATATTGTATTATATATATTAGAGCTCTTCTTTCTCAAAGGAATCTTTCTAGACAACATCCACATGTTAAAGGAGACTTTTACTTTCTAAAGTGCTCCACCAAAACAACCCATGTGCTTACTTTTCAAGCATGCTTTTGTTAATAAACAAATATTCCATATTTCTACAACTCCACCATCTGTTGTCTTGTAGAAAAGTTTCCAAAGAAAACACATTTATTAATTATCAAATTCATTGTTTTCTTCATATGTCTCTAACGGATTTCTTCAAGAACAAAAAGCTTTGTTATACACATTCTCATCACTACTCCACTGATTATATTCCTCTGCATGAGAAACATTCTTTAAATCAAAATCTTGATTCCCATCTTGAATATCCCAGAAATCTCTCAACGGCTCCTTGCTTGAATAATCTGAACGTTGGAGTTTGCTTATATATATTCTTCACTTGTGATACAAGAAGAGGAACTGGACAACCATCAAGAACACACCTGAATATATTTCATATCATTATACACAACAACTGAGTTGTTTACATTGCAAAATCTATAAACAACATTCTTGAGCTCTAAGATATATCATACACGGTTTAAATATATAAAGAGTCATATTAGTTGAGTTGTAATATCTTTCAATTCAATCTTTGTCAAAGTTGTAATTATAGTTGTTGGATAGTAGTCTTGGGAAACAAGGGTTTGGTGAACTAGAAGCTAGAGAAGCTTGTTCTACAAGGAGTAGTATAGTACTTAGAGAGCAGGTTCATAAACCGGGTTTCAGCAAGCTAGTATCAACAGCTGGGAATTGGGTTTACTGCATAACAGCAAGGGGATCTTGGTGATCAAGAAGTATTGTGCTCAAGGGGAACTCATTGGTCTATACAACAGGTTGCTCAAGGAACTAGAGGAATTCAAGAAGGGGGACTTCAAGGGATTCAGTGTTCAAGGGAGCAAGGCTGTTAGAGAGGCTTTGAGCTTCAAGGGAGGTGTTTTACTCAGGTGATTCTCTTACCAAGTTGGTAAGGGACTAGGACGTAGACCATAGAGAATTAGGGGTCGAACATAGCTAAAATTCGTGGTGTTCTTTACTTTCTGCAATTTACTTTTACTGCATTGCATATCTCAGCTAGCTGCTTATTTGTTAATCTGTCGCATCCAGTTAACTCAGCTAGCTGCTTATTCACTAATCTGTTGCATCCAGCTAGCTGCCAGAATAACTTTTCAGGCAGAATTTTTATTTGATCATTGTTAGTCATAACACCTATTCACCCCTCCCCTCTAGGTGTGTATTTTCAAAATCAACTGGCCTCGTTGGCTAGGCGAATGGAGAAACTGAGTGGCCTCACATGCGGCCTCGCTGGGCTAGTCATGCGAGGTGATACATACTGTACAGAGATGATCACGCTCACGCGACCTCGATGGGCCTGACCGTAAGCTGTCACAATAAATATATTCTAGGCCTCGCTAGACCTCTAGGCCTCACTGGACCTCGTAGACTATGACCCCTTAGAGCTTGTTGGCGAGCTCAATCAAAAGCTGGATAATACATTGAATTGACTCTTGATGGTGGGTTTCAGTGACCCATTCTTCATTTCGAGGCCCATTATGAGTGGTGCACCATTATTTTAGCCCATTAGACCTGTTTAGGACTTATGCCAAATTAGGGCATAACAACTACCCCCCGAGTCCATATTGTCATTTGAAATGCGATGTGGACTCAATAGGCTCCTTTGCGAGAAATTCTGATGTGAGGCCAAAGCCCATTATCTATCACTTTTGGGCTCTCTTCGCAGGCCCAATGAATTTGAATAGTTTCTAACAGCTGTAACGTCTCGAGATCCGTTCTTGGTTGCTAGGATGATGACACGTGAACAGATCTTTCTCTCTTCTGTCTACCATATAAACTCAGATTTTCTAATCATTTGTCACTTTCCATATAAACAACATAACGAATTGCTGCCAATTTGCTCCCAGATCAAACAGAGAACCGGCTCGCTTTCATACAGGAACGACCCAAATTTTTCTAAGATCTTCATATCTTCTTCAACAAACAGTAAGTTTTCTTCTCTTGTTCTTCATTTTAATGCATGTATAGCTTAAAATTCCATGTATATCTGCTTATACTTGTATGCGATGCGATCCTATTAACCCGCGACCCCAAATCTATAATTTCACACTGCGAACCCCGCCTAGGATAGAAAATGCGATCTCCCACTTAGATAAAAAAACAGACCTTCCCTCTTTAGAATAGGAATACAAGTCAATTCTTTCTTCGTGTGCGATGTGAGGACACTTAGAACCTTCTATATATTTTCCTTTTTTCTGAATCCCCTTGATATTCTGTAAGTGCACACACTAATAATTCATTTTTTCAGATGTCCAACGACGATAGCTCAAGAACTCCTTCACCTCTTCCCTACATCACAATAAGCGAGCAGGCGGCTGCTAATATCGCTAGGGCTACAAGCGCGAGTGATAGTTCGTTTAAATTATATCTGGACAATCAATGGTCCAATGAAGAATACACCCCGGAAACTCCTTTAATATCTTGGAAACCAAGCTTCCATCCACCTCGTAGCATGCATTTGGTGATATCCCTTCAAGTTCGCGGAATCAACTACCTCCAAATATTCCTTCCTCTATTCAAGACGAAGTGAACGAACTATTGGATAAAGGAAATAAGCTCTTTGAAAGTGTCCCCAAACTCCTCTCTCCTCTTGACAGAAATCTCCTCCCTGCAACCCCCATAATGGTTGAGAGCAGCTCTTCTACAAACTCACTAGGCGAAGCGTACTATGACCTCGAGAGTGGAGCTGACAACGAGGCTAACTCTGATGACACTGATTATGAAGAGCCCTCCTCTGATGACGGCGGCCTTGATGAAGTGGCCAAGGTCGTCAATTTTAAAGATTATGATTACATACCTGAAGCTTCTCCCCAACCTTACGTACCAACTCCTCAGCCCGAGCTGGAAGGAACTATTTATGTTGGGGGACCTCGTCCAGAGGATATCGAGGTGGGATCAAAAGTGAAACCTGGCCAGCCTCGCACCCTAGTCTGCAGGGATCTATCAACGACCCTAGATACAGAATCTTTGGCTATGGCCGTTGACATATTTAGGCCAGAAGGCAAAATTATTCTTCCCGAATCCACAATGCGATGCTATCGCTTTAATCACAAAGAAAATAGTGGTAGAGTGCCTCAAATGGTCTTGACACCTGCAATGATGAAAATAGGCCTCTCCTCTCCCCTCCATCCTTTTATTAGGGATGTATGTGAAACGTACCACCTGGCCCCGATCCAAATAAACCCCAACGGCTACAGAGCCATGATTGCCCTCTACGTTCTTTACCATAAACTTGGATATCCTAAGTTAGATGCGAGAACCATGGGCTACTTTCTGCAACTGAAGTGATGCGGGGCCTTAGACTTCGGATATGTCTATTTCTCAGTCTGGCCAGAGTTTAACAAAAAAGAGCTTTATCATAGTGCTCCAAGCAACGCGGGCTCGTGGAAAGGACCTTACTTCTATGTCCACGAGGTGCCTAGAGTAAAGACTTCCTTTAACTATCTCCCAGGTATGAAGCTATTCTTTTAACTTCACCCTCCTTTTATTCAATCCATACCCTAATTCATCCTTCATGAGATCGCAGTTGGTCAAGTGCGAACCGTCCTAAAGGGTGAGGAGAAGAAATGTGTTGATGATGTGCTGAAAACTCCACGAGAGGACCGTAACATTCGAACCCTCCTTTCTCTTGAGAACCTGATTGAATGTGGCTTCCTGAAAGAAGGAGTTGGTTTTCCTTCGGAGACAGGGCCTTCAAGTGCGAAGAAGGCTTCACGAAAAAGAAAAGCACGTGAAGAGGCCTCGTCCTCTCGAGTTGCAGTTACCGCCAGCGAGGGTACTCTCCTCGTTGCAATGCGACCATTACTCCAACCTTGCCATCCTTTTAGCTCCTTAACATGCTTACATCTTTGCTATCCTTGCATTTACATAACTTGCATTATTATGATTTGTTTATAACTTCTAATTGTATTTTACTCCCATTTCTCAGGTATGTCAAGCAAAGGTGGTCGTAAACCTCCATTCCTAGCGAAGAGCGGAGCTGTACCGATAACAAAGCCCACTACTACTCCCAGCAACAAAAGTCTACTGAACTCTTGCCTCCTCCACCACCAGCAACACATACTGAGACTCCTCGTCAACCAGCTCAAGGGAACCCCGAAGAACACATTTCAAAGAAGCCAAAGAAAGATGGGCCCGTGCTCCCGGTCCCTAAACCTCCGGCCTCAACAACCCCTGTTCACCATCTTTATGCGAAGCATGGGTATACTCATGCGACCGAGGAGGAATGCACGAGCTGGGTAGGTGCTGAACTGGTGGAAAATTCTGAATCTGTCTCCAAGTGTCTAGCTGAAGCGTTTATCCATCAAGCCTCTCATCTCAAAGAATTGAAAAGCGTGGTATCCGCTAATGCTAAGCTGGAGAAAGATGTGAAAGTCCTCAGATTCAAGTTCGAAGAAGATAAGCGGTCGCTAATGGAGACCTATAAGCGGTCCTTGGAAACTGAGACCTCTAGTCTTCGCTCTGAACTTAAAAATGTCAACAATCAGAAGACTGCTCTTGACAAATTATTAAAGGAGGCGGAGGCGCACGAGGTGGAGCTGAAGAAGAAGCATGGGGAGGAGCTGGATAAACTGAAGAAGAAGCTCATTGCTGCTAAAGTTGACCATGACACTATCTCTAGGGCTGTTCAATCTGAATTTATGAAGGAATTCATCAGAAAGATCCCTGACTTTGACTGGTCAAGACTTGGACCTGGCAATGTTGAATTCGCCGAAGATCTTCGCAAGGAGATTAAGGAGGAGGATGCTGCGGTAACTCGGCTCGCTGATGATGCCAACAAGACCAATCCTAATGACGATGCTGCATAATCAATCTTTTTCTTTGATTTTAATTAACGAACTGGGGATGCAGACACCCCTGGAATGTCTCGCGGTTTGTAATATTTTTTTGATAACTGTCTTTATAACTTTGCCGATTCTTGGGCTCATATGGCGACCCAACGAATGTTGTTGAATTTTTTATAACTGCCGTGACATCTTGCTCAATTATTTGTCTTCGTTTCTTCATTCAATATCTTGGGCTTGCTTTATCTTCATAGAATTATTGCTTTCATTCCTTATGTATTTGAAATATTATCAAGTAGATTAGCCCCGCAGCTGCGAAGCTTCCCCTGTTGAATTTATAGCTTTCCTTTTTCTTGTTACTTTTAGATTTGATTATAAACTTCAAGGTGTGCTTCATCTCTTTGGAGTCATGACATGTGATGCCTTCCTTGCGAGGTCGCAAACACGATCTCTGAGATTGAGGTCGCACCTCGACTTCTTTTACTTTGAACTTTCTTTTTGAGTAGATATGCTTATTATCCACTAAACTTTGAGGACATTCCCTCAGGTCACAGTAAGTGCACGCTCGCTACCTTATTGACCTGAGGGAGGTTCGGCCTCGCATACGCTTTGCTGGCCTAGTCGTGAAAAATTTAAAATCCTAACAGAAGGAGAATAAAATTGCACAACTTTTTGGAGAACAAATTTCATATATAAATACTAGGGGCGAGGCCCAACTTTCATTACATCATAAAGAGGAGGTGTTTATATGATCACTACCCACCAGTACTTTGTATGAATTTATTCATGCTAAGTAGTAATAGATAGAGACTACCAGGGGCGAGGCCTCTACTGATAGTATTTCCTTAAATGCTCTGCATTCCAAGCTCGTGGTACGACCTTATCATCCACATCTGTTAGATAATAAGTCCCTTCATTGATGACAACATAGATTTTATAGGGCCCTTCCCAATTTGCTCCAAAGACTCCATGAGCTAAGACCTTGGTGTTAGGCATCATTCTCCAAAGCACCAAGTCCCCCACGCGAAGATGCGGCACACGAACCTTCCCATTATAATACCTCGCAGCTCTTCTTTGATAAGCTGCGAGCCTTAATTGAGCCTCTTCCCTTGACTCCTGAATCATGTCTAAATACAGCCTGTGATTGACCTCGTTTGCTTCGGGGTCGTAATGTTCTCTCCTGAACGAGCCCGAGCCCACCTCAACGGGCACCATGGCCTCGCATCCATAAGTCAAAGAAAATGGGGTCTCTCCGGTGGTAGACCTTGGGGTCGTGTTGTATGACCACAAGACCTTTGGTAACTCCTTGGGCCAACTTCCCTTGCTCTCCTCCAATTTAGCCTTTAGGGTATGTTTGATTATCTTGTTAATGGCCTAGGTTTGACCATTTATTTGAGGATGGCTCATAGCAGAGAAACTTTTCTTGATCCCCAAATTTTCACAGAACTCCTTCATCTTCTTACTATCAAATTGCTTCCCATTATCTGATATGAGCTGATATGAGATTCCATAGAGACATACAATAGCTCTGTACACAAAATCCTTTAATTTTTTGGTCGTGATAGTAGCGAGGGGCTCATCTTCGACCCACTTAGTGAAGTAGTCCACGGCCACGACTGCATATTTGACTCCTCCCTTGGCTTTGAGGAGTTCAACAATAAGATCTATCCCCCACATAGCGAAGGGCCAGGGGCTCGTCAGCGAAGTGAGGTGCGCAACTGGAGCATTACTGAAGTTGGCATTTCTCTGACATTTATCACATCTTTTAGCGAACTCAAAAGCATCTCTTTTCAATGTAGGCCAGAAATACCCTTTGCCGTAGAATTTTTTGAGCTAGGGAACTACCCCCCGAGTGATTACCACATATTCCTTCATGGACCTCCCTTAGGATGTAATTGCACTTTTCTCCATCTACACACCTCAAAAGTGGTGTATTGAACCCTCTTCGGTACAGCACCTCATCATAAATCACATATCGAGCTGCATGATATTTGAATTTCCTTGCTTCTTTCTTTTCTTGAGGGAGAACTCCTTTCTTGACATACTCCCATATAGGGGTCATCCAAGTCGACCCTTGGCTCGATATCTCTATAACAAATTCTTCCGGAACACTAGGCTTACTTTGAACCTCCAACGGGATGATCCCAAGTAGGGTGGCCTCGCGACGCGAGCCTAATTTGGCAAGGGCATCTACTCCCTGATTCTTCTCCCTTCTTATATGAACCACTCTGACTTCGTTAAACTTCTTAATCAGCCTCTGGGCACATCACAGATATAACTCAATCTGCTCACCTCTAGCTTGCCAGCCACAATAAAGTTGGTATGTCACCAACATAGAATCGATATAGGCTGTAAGGTTCTCCACCTTCATTTCCAATGCAAGTTTGAGACCAATGATTAGGGCCTCGTATTCTGCTGCATTGTTGGAAGCTTCAAATGCGAAGTGAATGGCACTGCTTAACCTGTGACCTTCAGGGGTAACGAGCTCAACCCCGGCCCCAGCTCCTTCTTTATTAGACGCCCCATCAACATATAGCTCCCACCATGAGGCCGAATTCTCGTTCTTGACCTCGGGGCCTACTACCTCTGGGATCGCTATTAAAGCCCAGGCATCTTCCTCAGATTGGGAAGGGAATTCCAATATAAAATCTGCTAATGCTTGTCCCTTTATTGCACCTCGAGGCTTATACTCAATATCAAGCTGACTCATCTCTATTGTCCACTTTAATAGTCTCCCTGAGGCCTCGGGCTTATGCATCACTTGTCTCAAAGGATAGGCAGTACGAACCTGAATGCTGTGTGCTTAAAAACAGGGCCTCAAATTCCTTGAAGCCAATATCAAAGCATAGGCTAGCTTCTCCATGTTGGTGTAACGAGTCTCCGCATCTAACAACCTCTTACTGACATAATAAACAGGGTATTGAACCCTCTCCTCCTCACGAACGAGGACAGCACTGACAGCATGCTCTGAGACAGCCAGGTAAACAATGAGGACTTCTCCTTCCTTAGGTTTAGAAAGCAGAGGTGGCGAGCCTAAATGCTCCTTTATCCTTTGGAAAGCCTCCTCGCATTCGGGGGTCCATTCAAAATTTTTGCCCACCTTCTTGATTGCTTTGAAGAACTCATGACATTTGTCTGATGATTTAGAAACAAATCGATTGAGGGCTGCTATCCTTCCAGTTAGACTTTGAACCTCCTTGACGTTTTTAGGTGACCTCATTTCCATTAGGGCCTTTATCTTGGCTGGATTGGCCTAAATTTCTCTATGGTTTACAATGAACCCCAAGAATTTCCCCGATTTGACCCCAAAAACACACTTCTGGGGGTTAAGCTTCATTCTGTACTTTCTCAGTATGTCAAACATTTATGCGAGGTGGGATATATGATCCCCGGCTTCCTTAGACTTCACAAGCATGTCATCAACATAGACCTCGATTGTCTTCCAAATTTGCTTCTCAAACATCATGTTGACAAGTCTTTGATAGGTGGCCCCGACATTGAGGAGATCGAAGGGCATCCCAATGTAGCAATAGAGGCCTCTATCCGTGATAAACGAGGTGTGCTCCTGATCGGGCCCATACATAGGTATTTAATTGTACCCAGAATAAGCATCCATGAAGCTTAGGAGCGCATGCCCCACTGTCGCATCCACCAACTGATCAATCCTTGGGAGTGGGAAACTATCCTTGGGGCAGTGCTTGTTGAGATCAGTGAAATCTACACAGGTCCTCCACTTGCCATTTGGTTTCTTCACTAGGATAGGGTTCGCGAGCCAATCAGGGTAGAATGATTCCCTAACGAGCCCGACCTCGAGGAGCCTGTCCACTTCTTCTTTGAGAGCCTCGGCTCGTTCTCCACTTATAGGTCTCCTCTTCTGCCTAACCCTTTTTTACTTGGGTCCATATAAAGCCTGTGGCACATCACATTAGGATCTATGCCAATCATATCTTCATGAGACCATGCAAATACATCAAAATTAGCTTTAAGATATTCCACGAGCCTCCCCCTAAGATCAGGGTTTAGCTGCGACCCGACCCTTAACACCTTAGTGGAATCCTTAGCTTCGACAAGAACAGAAATTGTGTCTTCTGCGGCTCCAGCTCTCTCCACATGCTCAGGGATGTGAGGATCTAGATCAATTTCAACATCGTGAGCCTTGCTCGACTCTGCTTCCTCCTACCTTGTGCCTCCTATCATAGGGGTCGCCCCGACACGGCCATACTCAGTCACAACTGTTGTTTCTCGAGTAATTCCATTAAGCAAATCTACCAATGTTGATCTCTCCTTGCGAACCCATTTCTCCTTACGGGCTCGCACAGCTGCCTGTTCTGGGCTTTACTCGTCATCACTAGCCTGTTCAACAATTCCTTCTTGAAGAACCAATACTGGCTGCGAGGCATGCATCATAATAGCTCCTGGTACTGGCTCTACTTGTATACCCAAGTTGTCGAAATAATCCTCTGGCAACTCTTCAATAGATATTATATTACACCCAGCCGAGGGTCGCGAGGCCTCTTTACGAGCCCTTTCTTCCTCCTCGCACTCCATCTTATCTGTCATAGAGCTACTCCCCCTTTCTGCTAATTAAAAGGCCCTGTTGTAGCACTCCCGAGATTCATGTTGAATTCCTCTAACACAACCCACACCCTGCGGATTGGGGAACTTCATCGAGAGGTGGTAGATAGAAGTAACCACCCTCATCTCTTTCAGAATTGGTCTTCCTACTATAGCATTATAAGCCGATGGTTGATCTACGAACATGAAATCGGCAACTTGGGTGGTGATGCAGGGCTCATCCCCTAAAGTGATAGGAAGCTTGATGAGGCCTTTAATACTGACTGAAGCTCCAGTGAATCCATAAAGATGCCCCACTGTAGGAATAAGGTCCTTATCCACATATCCCATCTTCTTATAAACATCATACATTAACACATTCACAGCACTTCCGTTGTCCACTAAGACTCTGTATATATTCTGAGATCCAATGCAAACTCGAACCACCAAAGCATCGGAGTGAGGATGGTGGACCTACTTCGCATCTTCTTCTTTGAACATAATGTTTGTATCCTCCCCCTTAAAGAGCTTTAGGGGCCTCTCCTGCAGATGATGAATATTAGTGAGGGGTCGCTCTCTGGCCTCGCGAGCATACCTCACTCTGGCCTTGTTACTGTCTCCTCCAATATGAGGCCCTCCTAGGATTACGTGGATATAATTGCCTCTTTCTTCCCTCTCCTTACGAGGCTCCGCATTCTGTCCGACAGGAGGGACATTGTTATATCCCAATCCTGATTTTCCAGAGTTTCCTTGATGTTTCTTTACTTCCCGCACCATCCACTCAGTTAACTTTCCTTCTCGAATTAAACGATCAATTTTCTCTTTAAGGTGCCAACAGTCTGCGGTATCATGCCACGTTTGTTCATGAAAATCACAATATTTCTTTGTATTCCAGGTTCCTTATGCACCCATGGCAGGAGGTTTTGTGAACATCCCCTTGTTAGCATTGACAACATAGATATGATCAACGGATGCCACCAGGGGGTGAATTTGTCTTAATCTCTAGCTGGACGAGCCCGAGGTGGGGATCGCCTTGGGGGATCGCGGTCCCTTCTTTTCGGTCTTGGGGTACGATCTTGTCTCCGCCTGGGGCTTCGAGAGTCCTTCCTCTTTACTCCCTTACTTTTGCTTCCACTACCTTCTCCTTTGCTCTTTCTTAATTCTTCCATTGATTTCTCGGCCCATTGAAAGGGTTCTGCCTCTTTGTATAGTTCAGCGAGCGTACTGGGTGTGGATGCTTGCAATTTCTTCCAAAGCTTCGTTCCTTCTCGCAATCCTGCAATGAAAAAATTCTTTTCAGCCTCATCATTTGCACCTCGCACCTTAGGGACTTCGGCATTGAATCTTTTAAAATATTTCTACAAACTCTCTCCTTCCCTCTGCTTAATGTTAGCCAAAGTAGACAAAGGGGGTGCATAAAGCATCGAGGATTGGAATTGCTTGATGAAGATGTCTACAAACTGCTCCCAAGAATAAATAGTAACTAGAGCCCCGAGCTTTGAAAACCACTGCTGAGCACTTCCCCTCAGCGAGGCCGCAAACAGCCTACACCTCGTTAGCTGCGAGACCTGGTAAACATCCATCTCACTATTGAACCGAATCACAAACTATGCTGGATCGGTATCTCCATTATAGGTCATATCTGAATGATGGCCTCGAAACACTGTAGGAAGTGGAGCAGTTTGAATATCATGGGTGAAGGGCGTAGACGAGCCCATAATACTAAAAATCCCTTTATCATTATTCATCGCATCCAAGGCCTTTTTTAGCTCTTCCAACTTATAGTCCCCAATTTTGGACTCCTTGTCTTCTTTTTTCTTCTCTCCAGTACTTCCATGATGAGATTGAGTTCTTTTAGGAGCACTAGACTCCTCCTGATCATTTTTCCGATCCTTCTTCTTATGCTCCTCCTCGCGATATCGGGATCGCTCATGATCTCGATGAGATGGGGGCCTATCGTCACGACGATGGGACTGCTCACGCTCTCTGTGAGAGGGGGGTCTGTCATCGCGACGATATGATTGTTCATGATCTCGAAGTGGAGATAACGGTCGATGGGAGCCCTTGCTTTTGTTTTTTTATCCTCCATCCTTACCATCATTAATCTTTTCTAACTTGAGGCGAAGATTGTGCGCAGTCAACTTCTTTCCAAGGCGGTCAAAGACACTTACTGATCGTCCTTCAAATGAGGTGGGCTTATCATGCGAGCCCCCTTTTTCCTCCATATTAGCTTCCTCTTCGTTCCAATCAGGGTTCGTTTGATCTGTTACCACATCGTTAAAGTCTTCTATTAGCTTCTTAGTGGGGCCTTTACTACCTTCTTCTTGATGAGTTCGATCCCCTATCCTTGCATTCCTCTTCAAACCTCTAGAGCTATGTCGCTTCTCCATCTTAGCCATCCTCTCCTTTACCGCAATCATTTGATCACCGAGGCCCTTTAGAAATGACATGACTTCACCAGTCAAAGCCACCTGTTGGACAGGGGGTGTTTGCTCCTTCTTCAATTCATCCTTGGTCCCATCTTCCAGTGGCTCGCTCTCTGGTGGATCATTCCTCTTGGGGTCGTCTTTTTTCTTATGTGACCCCGGGGTCTCCCCCACTCCGTTTTTCTTCTTGTTCGATTTAGTCATTGCTCTCCCAATTCAATGACTAGCTTGGCCCTCCTTCTAGCGCCAAATGTTATAGGGAGAATATTGTATAACATATTTTGGAGGTTGCTGGATTTACGGAGCAAAATACGGATATTCTGCTTAGAACACGAAGAACACGGAGGAGATTTGTAACTGTTTGTGGCTGATCTTGTTTATTGATTTTTAGGGGTGAACTGTTTCTCAAAAATAACAAGATGCCTACGTACCATATTTATAGGGATCAAGCCGTACGTAGTTCTCCTGGGAAAGAAGTTATCTAGACGGGCTAGGGTTTTTATGGGCTCAACTTGACCCAGATCCACTAGACGTCTCTTTTGGCTGATATTTTTTACCCATTTTTCCTGCTCATGACCCATGGCCCATTAAAGGTTGCCCATGGCTAGCATGATGCTCAAATCAACTGGCCTCGCTGACGAGGCGAATGGAGAAACTAAGTGGCCTCACATGCGGCCTCGCTGGGCTAGTCATGCGAGGTGATCCACACTGTACAGAGATGATCACGCTCACGCGACCTCGCTGGGCCTGACCGTAATTTGTCACAATAAATATATTCTAGGCCTCGCTAGACCTCTAGGCCTCGCTGGACCTAGTAGACTACGACCCCTTAGGGCTCGTTGGCGAGCTCAATCAAAAACTGGATAATACATTGAACTGACTCTTGATGGTGGGTTTCAGTGACCCATTCTTCATTTCCAGGCCCATTATGAGTGGTGCACCATTATTTTAGCCCATTAGACCTGTTTAGCACTTATGCCAAATTAGGGCATAACACCAATCATTATAGCCAATACTATCGGAACATAATGTCTTACAGGTTCAACAAATTTTATATAATCAATATTTTATGTAATTTAGCCAATCATTTTTAACCAACACAGTTGGAGAAGCTCTAACATTATAACTTATACAAGCCGCTTTCCAAAAAAAAAAATTATACTAGCCTATAACCCTGTCATATATTATTATTATGAATTAATATATTAATTATTTAATTTAATATAAAATTTAATTTATTTTAATAAATTTTATTATTAATTTTAAATTTAAATATGTCAATACTTGTAAAGCATAATATAATGTAATATGTAATAGAGGACATATATAACTCAACTAGGATAAAAGATAAATAAACTCTATACAGGGATCGTGAAATTTGAAGAACAGGCATCAACAAGGATCAAGTCGCTAAAAGAAGTTCATTAACATGATCAAGCCTCAGTGACAGAATAAGATGTACAGATGATTCAGTTGAAGGGCCAAAAAGATTCCATGTATTTATATTATTTGAAGATACTGCTGCAGGCTAATCAATTGGAATGCTAGTCACTTATGAACCAGACCAGTGCACTAAGTGTCAGCACATACGAGAATGATCAACACATTAATTCATAGAAAGAATTGCCAAAGCCTATTGACGATCAAGGACAGACATAATATTTCAAGGTATTGTCAAAAATTAATTTACTCTGAAAATTAACTAAGTAACAGATTAATTAATTATTTATAATAAATAATTAAATTAATCTAGTACTTGAACTATTTTCTGAGATGAATTAATTCAGCAGAATATTTGAAACAGAAGAGAGAAGCCCAAAAGAAGCAGCCAAAAATAGTAATACTATGCAAAGTTACTATGCACGATTACTATGCAAGGTTACTATGCACAGTTACTATGCAGGTACTGTGCAAATAGTGGTTACTGTGCAAATAATGGTTACTGTGCAAATAGTGATTACTGTGAAAATAGTGATTACAGTGCAAATAGTGGTACTATGCAAATAGTGGCTGCTACTATGCAAATAGTGGCTGGTGGGGCCCACGTGAAATGAAAATTTTCAGAAGACGTGGTTTGGTTGGTGGAATAGTGTTACTATGCAGGTGGGGCCCACTGGAACAGTACAGCATATTGACTTTCTAAAACCTTTAAATAGGCTTGTTGTATTTCATTTCAAAACACACCTCAACACACAACTTTCTCTTCTCTCTCTCTTATATCTTCTCTGTGTAAGCTGCTAGACAGTCCATCTAGTAGGGAAGCCGGCTTAGCCCGCTTTCAGGAAGTGTCGGATAGAAGGTCCTCGTGCCTAAACTATTCTTAGGAGTGTTCTGGTTTTGAAGCTAATCCATTGGATTAGAAGTTGTAACACCCCTTCGAGTTTATTATCAATAAAGATATATTCTCGGAATTTTTTTTTGGTAGTATCGTATTCAACCCCCCCTTCTACGATACTTCGGGACCTAACAATTGGTATCAGAGCAAGCTTCTGACATACAAGAAGTTTAAAGATCACCACCATGGGAAAGAAGGATATGGGCGTGAAAATACCAGTTCTTGACAAAGATAATTACTTTCATTGGAAAGTAAAGATGCATTTACATCTCTTATCCATTGATGAAGATTATGTAAACTGCATAGAGAAAGGCCCCCATATTCCTATGAAGGCTAATACTGCAGTTGGAGCAATAGCTGGGACTGCAGCTGCTGGAAGGCCTATTCCCAAACTGCCAGCAAAATTCAGTGAGGCAGACAAAGAAGAAGTCCAGAAGGACAAGAAAATCATGAACATATTCAATGGAATTGATCAAGACATGTTCGATAATGTCATAAACTGCACCGCTGCCAAGCAAGTGTGGGACACTATACGAACACTCTGTGAAGGGACTGAGGAAGTTAGAGAGAATAAGATGCAACTCCTCATACAGCAGTATGAACATTTTCACTTTAATTCAGGTGAAAATTTAACTGATATATTTAGCAGATTTCAGAAACTGTTAATGGGCTAAAGCTATATGAGAGAGTATATGAAACCAAAGATTCAAACCTAAAATTTCTGAGGTCTTTACCTAAAGAATGGAAGCTAGTGACAGTCTCATTGAGAAATTCTCAAGATTACAAAGATTTTACACTTGAGATACTGTATGGAATTTTAAAGACCTATGAGCTCGAGTTGCAACAAGATGAAGAAGTTGAGAAGAGCCAGAAGAAAAGTGGAAGTGTAGCTTTGGTGGCCAATATTCCAAAAAACCAAGCTGGAGAAAAGATGAAGAATATGAAAGCCACACCAAGTCAAAGAACTTGTGAAGGTGGAGCTGCAACTAGCAAAGGTAAAAGCAAGATGATTGAAGAACCTGATGCATTAAGTGAGGATGAAGCTGAAGATCTAGATGAGTATTTGGCATTTCTGTCAAAGAGATTTTCGAAGCTAAGATTCGGGAAGAATCCTGCAGGAGCCGGGCAATTCAAGAAAAGCTATCAACCGAACAAGGATGTGGTTGAAAGATCAAAGATCAAATGCTATAGCCGTGGAATTTCTGGTCACTTTTCCAATGAATGCAGAAAACCCAAAGCTGAGAAAGAGAAGAAACAGTTCGAGACTGTTGATTACAAAAAGAAATACTTTGATCTTCTCAAGCAAAAGGAAAGAGCATTTGTATCTAGAGATAATGATTGGGCAGCTGGAGGAGACTCAGATGCAGAAGAGGAGTTTGTCAATCTTGCACTCATGGAAAACGAAACTGATGAAGAGGCTAGTTCAGCAAGCAACCAGGTATACTCTACAAACCTAACTGAACTTTCCAAAGATGAATGTGATAATGTTGTTAATGAAATGTCTAATGAATTGTATAACATGCATGTCACATTAAAATCGCTTAACAAGGAGAACAAAAAGATTAAAGATCTTAATGCTAAGATAGCTGATAGGAATACTCTGTTAGAGACTCAACTATGAGTTTGAAAAAATGAAAAGAGATTGCCAGGATGCTAAAAATAAGTTACTTGAGGCACTGAAAAGAAAAGAGTGTTTAATAAAATAGTTAAAAGAGGAACAAGACTTAATTGCTAAGTGGAAGGGATCAAAGGCTAAAACTGAAGAAATTTATAATATACAAGGAGTTGATTATTTTCACAAATTAGTAGAAGTAAAGTTAGGAGTTGATGGGGAGACTGCTTCAGGCAGTGACTCAATGGATGTGGTATGTCCATTGAAGTTAGAACCTGTCAGCAATGCAACCTTGATTAAACTAAATAATCAATATGGACCTGTCAGCAAAAACTTTGTAGTTGGAGAGTGCAGCAAAACCAAATCAGTTGAACAAGGAAACATAGGCCATTTATCCATCAAGAAGTTGAAGGATAAATTAGAAAAGACAAAACCAAAGGCTAAGTCTAAAAAGAAGAATAGAAATGGCAAATTAGAAATTAACAAACACAGCAATTGCACACCTGATAAGTATGCTCCTAGGAAAGAATGTGTAAAATATGGTAGTGTTAATCATTTGTCTGTCAACTATAAAACTGTTAAAGATGCTTCTGTGCCTAGTATGACTATATATGTGCCTATGCCTGCTATGAATGTTACACCTAACATGTTTGTCCAACCTGCTCATGCATCTAGTCAGTATGCTAACACGTCATTCATGCATAATCCATATTACAATACTTTTTACATGCATCAGTTGCCATGGATGATGAATAACATGTTTGCACAGACTATGCCAAATTATACATCTAGTTTTAATGCATGTGAGCAAGTGAAACAACCTATTTTTCAGAAACCTACAGCAAGAGTTAAGGTCGATTTAACTCAATCAAAACCCCTGGGTAGTAAGGGCTTGAAAAATAAGAGAAAGGCTAACAAGGCAGGACCCAAGAAAACTTGGGTACCAAAATCAACTTGATTTTGTATTGATGTGTGCAGGGAAATAGAAAGAATCTTTGGTATCTGGACAATGGTTGTTCTAGGCATATGACTGGAGATTCTACCCTGCTCACTAAGTTTGAGGAGAGAGCTGGCCCTAGCATTACCTTTGGAGACAACAGCAAAGGATATACTAGAGGATATGGCTTGATTTCACAAGGGAATGTTGTCATTGAAGAAGCAGCACTGGTTGATGGACTTAAGCATAACTTGCTAAGTGTCAGTCAACTGTGTGATAAAGGCCAGAATGTCTGGTTCACATTTGAAGCTTGTGTCATTTTCAAGAAAAGTGACAACAAGGTAGTGTTGACAGGAGATAGAAGAGGAAATGTGTACATTACTGACTTCAATTCAACAAATGCAAACATGACTACTTGTCTTCTCAGCAAGGCAAGTGTAGATGAAGGTTGGATTTGATATAAAAGACTGTCACACTTAAGTTTTAAAGCAATGAATGAGTTGGTAAAGAAGGATTTGGTTAGAGGTACTCCAAAATTGGATTACTCCAAGGATGGATTGTGTGATGCATGCCAAAAAGGGAAGCAGAAGAAGGCCTCTTTCAAATCAAAGTCAATGTCATCAATTGATCAACCCTTGCAACTACTTCACATGGATCTCTTTGGACCAGTCAATGTGTTGTCAATCTCAAAGAAGAAATACGGTCTTGTGATTATTGATGATTTCTCAAAATTCTCTTGGACATTCTTTCTGCACTCTAAGGATGAGGTGGGTGAAGTCATTATAAATCGCATCAAGATAGTCAACAACAATCCTCTACTCAAAGTAAGGAGCATTAGAAGTGACAATGGAACTGAGTTCAAAAATTCTGTAATAAGATAGTTTTGTGAAGAAGAAGGAATTATCCAAGAATTCTCTGCACCAAGAAGTCCTCAACAAAATGGTGTAGTGGAAAGAAAGAACAGAACTCTAATTGAAGCTGCAAGAACAATGCTTGAAGAGTCTAAGCTACCAATATACTTCTAGGCAGAAGCTATAAACACTGCATGCTACACTCAGAATATTTCTTTGGTCAATCAAGCAAAAGGCATGACACCTTATCAACTTTTTCAAAGGAAGAAACCAACAATCAACTTTCTGCATGTCTTTGGATGCAAATGCTTTGTACTAAAAAATCATGGTGAGCATCTAAGAAAATTTGATTCAAAGGCAGATGAAGCTATCTTTGTTGGATACTCAGCTGGAAAATCCTACAGAGTCTACAACCTAAGACTAAACATTGTAATGGAGTCTATACATGTTGTCTTTGATGACAAGAAAATATCTGGTCTAATAGATGAAGGTTTTCATGAGTCTCTCTCATTTGAGAATGAGAGAAGTGGTGAAGAAAGTGAAGATGATGATGAAGAATGGAGATCAAATGGTGTGAGAAACAGACAAGGATCATCAGTTGAAGTGCAGAATGAACCACCTGTTGAAGAGCAACTTACACCATCAGTTGGAAATCAATTTGAAGCATCTGTAGAAAATCAAAAAGAAGCATCTGTTGATGAATCTGCAAAAACTCCATCAATCTTGAGGGTCATACACTCAGGGGAAGTTTCTCACAGTCAAAACTCAACAACAAGCCACAATGATCAACACAGAGAAAATGAAGCCACTTCATCAAGGTCAAACTTACCACCATAAAGAAAATGGACCAGGGATCATCCAGTTGAGCTTATCATTGGAGATCCTAATGCAAAGGTCCAAACCAGAAGAGCAACTCAAGCAGAATGCTTGTATAGCAGTTTTCTATCCAAAGAGGAACCTAAGAGAGTTGAAGATGCTCTTCTGGATCCAAACTGGGTTTTAGCAATGCAAGAAGAGCTAAACCAGTTTGAAAGAAATGAAGTATGGAAACTTTTACCCAAACCTAAAGACAAATCAGTGATTGGCACTAAATGGGTATTCAAGAACAAGATGGATGAGAATGGCATAGTCAAATGGAATAAAGCTAGATTAGTGGCTGAAGGCTATTGTCAAGTGGAAGGAATTGACTTTGAAGAAACCTTTGCACCAGTGGCAACGTTAAAAGCAATAAGGATCTTCCGGGCCTATGCAGCGCATGCCAATTTCAAAGTCTATCAAATGGATGTCAAGAGTGCATTTCTGAATGGTATTCTGGAGGAGGAGGTTCATGTTAGTCAACCGCCTGGTTTTGAAGATCCAGACTTTCCAGAATATGTGTTCTTTCTACTAAAAGCACTCTATGGCCTGAAGCAAGCACCTAGAGCCTGGTATGACACACTCTCACATTTCCTTATAGAGAATCACTTCATTCAAGGTACTGTTGATAAAACTCCCTTTTATAGAAATGTCAATGGCTCTACGATACTTGTCCAAATTTATGTAGATGATATAATATTTGGGTCTACAGATGAGAAACTTTGCAAGAGATTTGCCAAAATCATGCAAAGTAGATATGAAATGAGTATGATGGGTGGATTAACTTATTTTCTTGGTTTACAAGTTAAACAAGTGAATGTGGGAATTTTTATAAGTCAAACAAAATACATTTATGATCTTTTAAAAATGTTTGATTTAGCAGATTGCTCTTCTGCAAAAACACCCATGGCCACTGCCACTAAGCTTGAACTGAATACTAAGGAAAAGAAGGTGGACATGACAAGCTATAGGGGCATGGTTGGATCTCTTTTATACTTAACAGCTAGTAGACCTGATATTATGTTTGCTACATGTTTATGTGCTAGATTTCAAGCTGATCCTAGGGAATCTCACTTAGTAGCTATTAAAAGGATTTTCAGATATCTCAAGGGAACACCAAACCTTGGCATTTGGTACCCTAGAGATTCTGGTTTTGATCTAATTGGTTACTCAGATGCAGATTATGCATGTTGCAAAATGGATAGAAAAAGTACCACAGGAACCTGTCAATTCTTGGTAAACAAGCTGGTCTCATGGTTCAGTAAGAAGCAGAACTCAGTATCTACCTCAACTGCAGAGGCTGAATACATAGCAGCTGGGAGTTGTTGTGCACAGATTCTATGCAAGAGAAATCAACTACTTGACTATAGAGTTAAAGTTGAAAAGATCCCAACTTTCTGTGACAACACTAGTGCAATTGCAATATCTCAGAATCCAGTGCAGCATTCTAGAACCAAGAACATAGACATCAGATACCATTTTATCAGGGAGCATGTGATGGAAGGCACTGTGGAACTGCATTTTTTTCCTAGTGAAAAATAGTTGGCAGACATTTTTACTAAAGCATTGGATGAAGCAACCTTTTCAAGGTTGGTAAGTGAGCTTGGTATGTTAAATTTTACATGATCTTTTAAGATGTATGTTCAATTAGTTGCAGCCAGTGAATTTCATTCTCTGGATTTTGTTTGTTTTATTTGCTTATCTGCATGATTATTCTGGAAATATCATTGTAGCATAATTAAATAAATATTTTATTGACATATATCAATTAATGATATTTTGTTAATTTTATGTCTATTTAATTATGAGTTTATCTGATTATTGTGGATTAATTCTTGATTTACTGCATGATTATTTTTAAATCCATAATAATTAGAAGTATTAAATATTTGTATATGTGTATAGGTTGATAGGTTTCGGTGATAAGATGTTTTTCGGCTGACAGGTTTCAGTGATAAGATGTTTTTCGGATAATTAGGTTGTTAGGTGAGAAATTATTGAGCGGTGTTATTTTTTCAACATAACCTATCACTATCACACCTAACCCACTAAACCTTGAAACCTTATAAATGATGAGTTTTTGTTTGTGTTTAACATCATCATTTTTCAGATATACAGAGCATATACACACAATTGCTGAATATTTCGAGCTTTGATCGGAAAGATCTCTCAATCTAGCTGGTGGTTTTTAGATCGGATTTCATATTCTTGCTTTATACATCATCCTTTATAAAAACTAACTCTTGTTTTTGAATTTCCTCAAAGTTTTGAAAATGGCATTGCAGGGAAGCTTTTTAATTGCTAAAGTTAATCCTATTTCCATTCAGAAAATCGAAACCATTATGGATGAGCAATTTCGGGCTTGGACACAATTTCTGAATGAACATTCATTAATTCGCTATGCTTTAGTTACACAAGTGCAACTTAACCATGATGCATTGCGTGAACTATATTGCAGTGCGGTTAACACTTCTGGACAGGACGGGTGTGCAATCACATATCGATTTTTTGGTAGGTCGATTAGGGTCACTGAACGAGATGTTAATCGAATTCTTCATTTTCCTATAGAAAATCTTGTTTCTGATCTTACACCTGAATAGATTGAAATGTTCTTTCGTTTTATAAGGTACCAAGATGGCAATTTCAATACTGGTAATCTTTCTAAAATGTTTCTAACCCAGTACTGGAATTTCTTCTTTCACACTCTTAACCATGTTTTTTTCCTCAGATAGAACAAATCAAGATCGAATACCTGAATTTATTCAAAAAATAGGGTATGCGGTCGCCAATAATTTGAGGATTAATTTTGGAAAAATAGTGCTTGGTCAAATAATTTTAAAGATGAAACACTTGGGAAGAAGAGATGTGCGGACTCAAAATGTCAAATGTCTATATCCAAGGTTTCTACAACTAATATTAAATGATTTTTTGAATGATGAAGACAAGGTATGCTTGGAAAATGGTCGAAAGGTGGAATGTTCTTGCATGAAGACGAATGTAATTAATTACATAAGCAAAAAGAACTATACGGATGTGCCTACAGTCTTAACTGAATATCTAAAGACTTTCCCACTTCCGTTGTTACCAAGACCAGTGAGAGCAGGTATACGACAAGGTAATATTTCAATCCCTGCTATTCCAACCTCTGTATTCCATATTGTATCAGAGGAAATACAATTTCTACAGCCTCTAGTGGCCATCTTACCTGACCAAGAGCAGGAAATCCCACCGACTCTAACACAGGTCGAAGAGCCCATTCTACAAATGCAAACACAACAAACTCCTACACCTCAATTTTTACTTAAACGACCAGCCATCAACACTTTTGAGGGAGATAGTGCCTCAGTAGCACCACATAAGGAGTTAGTTACATCAGCAGCTCTACCTCATTCTAAAAGAAGTAAACCAAATGAACCTGAGGTAACTGCAACTGTTATTGAAACAATTCTTCCTTGTCAAATGAGTGAAAATGTAAATAAGGTTGAATTGACGGGAGCAACTATCTTGAGTTCCATTTCACGGAACATAACAGTGGTTGATGATCTTTCTAAAGATCAAATGCCTTCACAGGCATCCGAGATGGAATTACCTACCTCAATAACTGCTGGTGAATCTTCCATTTTATGAAAAGATCCATCGATAGGTGGATCTTTTATGAACCAAGTGTCTTCACAGACAGTCGAAGGAAACTTGGGTTTTGTGCCATTTAATCGATTCAAGTTTAACCTCCCAGAGGGAAAATCTCTGGATCTCTTTCGAGATTTACCACTCTTTACTAGTGGTCGGCAACTCGCTTCACGCGAGGATGGAAGCTCACGAACTTTCATTGCACCATCCGTGACCTCTGAAAAAGGGGCTTGGATGATTTCATTTGCAGGTACACATATCAGTGGAAGCTCTGGAGAAGAGTTGAGGGAAACATGAACAGAACATGTAAGTGTAATCCAAACCACTAAACCGAGTGAATGTAGAGTGTTGAGTGAAACACCTGCAAAACGTACGAGTGAGCAACCTACTCAACCACATGCACCTGTAACCAGAAAGGAATACAGCAGACTCCTTACACGGGTCCAAACAATGGAGAAAGAGTTGCCAAATATCTGTAAGTCCACTGCAGAAATCAAAAATTTGAAACTTATTCAACATGATGTATTCCAGGTTCAATTGAATACCATGGCAACCCAATTAAATAATGCAATCAACTCCTTGGTAAAGCCATCTTCGTCTAATTTACCAACTCCACATCCTAGTACTCTGGAGGATAACCCAACTGAGGGGGAGAAGGTGGATGACCAAGAAAAATCTACTAGGCGTAAGGGCAAGGAAAAGGTTGTTGACACGGAATTAACTTTATTTTGGGAAAGAAAAAGCTAATGGGAGTATTAGTGCTATGTGGAAAGAAAGCAAAGGCAAATTTGAAGATTTGTTCAGTCTAAAGGAACAATGTCTTGCACTTGGTTAATTTTAGAAATCTGGAAAATGTATATATATGATCCAGAATGCACTTTAATATTATTTATCTTTGAACTTTATTTTTTTGTTGTTGTATCAGTTGAGTTATCCTCTAGGAATTTGTTTGTCAAACCCTAACAATCAAATAGGGGAGATTGTAAAGCATAATGTAATGTAATATGTAATAGAGGACATATATAACTCAACTAGGATAAAAGATAAATAAACTCTATACAGGGATCGTGAAATTTGAAGAACAGGCATCAACAAGGATCAAGTCGCTGAAAGAAGTTCATTAACATGATCAAGCCTCAGTGATAGAATAAGATGTACAGATGATTCAGTTGAAGGGCCAAAAAGATTCCATGTATTTATATTATTTGAAGGTACTGCTGCAGGCTAATCAATTAGAATGTAACGAAGGTGTGAAGATCAAGATTAGTGCTAGTCACTTGTGAACCAGACCAGTGCACTAAGTGTCAGCACATACGAGAATGATCAACACATTAATTCATAGAAAGAATTGCCAAAGCCTATTGACGATCAAGGACAGACATAATATTTCAAGGTATTGTAAAAAATTAATTTACTCTGAAAATTAACTAAGTAACAGATTAATTAATTATCTATAATAAATAATTAAATTAATCTGGTAATTGAACTATTTTCTGAGATGAATTAATTCAGCAGAATATTTGAATCAGAAGAGAGAAGCCCAAAAGAAGCAGCCAAAAATAGTAATACTATGCAAAGTTACTATGTACGATTACTACGCAAGGTTACTATGCGCGGTTACTATACAAGTACTATGCAAATAGTGATTACTGTGCAAATAGTGGTATAGATACTAGTTAGTGGGGCCCACGTGTAATGAAAATTTTGAACAGACGCGGTTTGGTTGGTGGAATAGTGTTACTATGCAGGTGGGGCCCACTAGAATAGTACAGCATAGTGACTTTCTAAAACTTATAAATAGGCCTGTTGTATTTCATTTCAAAACACACCTCAACACACAACTTTCTCTTCTCTCTCTTATATCTTCTCTGTGTAAGCTGCTAGACAGTCCATCTAGTAGGGAAGCCGGCTTAGCCCGCTTTCAGGAAGTGTCGGGTAGAAGGTCCTCGTGCCTAAACTATCCTTAGGAATGTTCTGGTTTTGAAGCTAATCCATTGGATTAGAAGTTGTAACACCCCTTCGAGTTTATTATCAATAAAGATATATTCTCGGAATTATTTGTTTTTGGTAGTATCGTATTCAACCCCCCTTCTACGATACTTCGGGACCTAACAATACTTAATATCATTACATAAATAAATATTATTAATTTAAAGTTATTTTCAAATTTATTGTTAAATATCTTAAGAATTCAATAGATTTTTTTCAAAAATCATTTAATATTACCTAAAATCATAGAAGAAAGAATCGTAGGAAGAAGCGTGTGCAGGCGATGATTCTAATCGGAATATAATTGAAAATGTTTATAATTCTATAAAACATGTGGTATTTTATTTTTAATAAATTATATATAATTTAGCTGAATTTGGAATTTTTAACACATTTTTTTAGTTTTTTAAAAATATATTTTTGTGTCTTGGTTCGTTGGTTAGTTGGTTATTTTCGAGAAACCAATATCATTTAAACTTACTTTAAACAATTTTAATATAAAAAATTATTAGTAAGTACACAAATTAAAAAAAATAAAAAGAAAAATAAGTATACTATCCATCTGTAATAGACTTTTATACGGAAAATATGGTATAATTGGCTGGTTAGTTAAAGCCTTTCTAAAAAACTTATTCGGGCCTTTTTAAAAAACAAATTAAAATATTTTTTAACTTATTGCTTTTAGGAAGATGTTAACAATTTTTTTAGAAGGCGTTAACTAACTAACCAAATATACCTTTATTTTTCTTATCTATACTATACTATTATAAGCGAAACAGAGTATAATTGGTTGGTTGGTTGGTCGGTTAACGCCTTCCCAAAAAGTTGCTTAACACCTTCCAAAAATGAAGATATAAAATAAATTACATATAAAATTTTATTTTACAAAAAATAAATCACATATTTAACTTAATAACAAACTTTTTTAATTACACTCCAATTAATATTCAATTACATACTCTTTCAGTTATATTTAAGGTAAAATTCTTTACCTACACCCAACTTTTTTAGACTCTTTCAATTACTTGGAAACCAATTATTTTAAAAATCAATTTAAATAATTTTAATATCACATATTTATTAACAATTTTACAACAAATTATAAATCAACAAAGTAAAAACAAACTAAAACTATATAATAAACTATAAAAATTTCATACAATTACGAATTAATATTAAATTCTATTTTAAACAAATATCACATTATGGATTGTTATTGAATATGATAATATCAACAAAAATTTGAGTGTAAGTATATACGATACTTCCATTTATATTTATATTATTATAACAAAAATATTACTATTACTTAATAATATATATTTTGTCAATATTATACTAAGTAATATATATGAGATAAATAATTATTAAAATATAAATAAAATATTATTTAAATTTAAAAAGCCGTGCATCGCACGGGTTATAGGCTAGTAATATTATAAATGTTAATTTTAATATGTTGTTTGAAGGATTCGAACCTTACACTTTGTATAAAACAAATATTAGTATTAAATATAAATTAGTATGTTGTTAGCGAGAATCGAAGCTTAAATCTCCGTATATAACAACTTTATCTAACGGTCATTATTTATTTGAGTTGAAAATTTAACGACTGCTAATGAATAGGATAAAAAAAATGAGGGGTTAACCAAACTACAAATACCCCCTTTTGCTCATTACAGTATAGTATAGATAGTATATATAGTATAGATGATTTGGTATAATTCTCAATGATCAAACACATGACTAAATAAGTTTCGTATTATATCCTTATATATAATAAGTGTAAGTGGGATCTTCTCCAATTTTTTTGTAGAACGGTTATCAACCAAAAGAATATAGATCGTTGGATCTTAAAAATAGATAGATGTGATCCATTAGATCTAATATTAAAAATTTAATTACATTCAAAGAGTAGCACTCTAGGACGAACTTTTTATATAGAGAACCGCAGCACACCACTAATTTTCTAATTCTATAGTAGAATCAAAGTTTTAATTTTCGTTCTATAAAGGAAAAAACCAATTTTTGGTTCTATAATAAAAAAAATCAATTTTCTGATTCTGTGGTGGAACCAAATGATGACGTGACCACGTTATTACTGTCACGTCATCAATGTTGAAGTGTAGTGACATGTGGCAGTGTTAATCTGAATATACTTGTAGAAGGGGGGTTCAATACATGTATTAGTAATCGTGTCTGATTTTTACTCGAATAAATAAACAAGAACAAACGAATATATCAAACTGTTTGTATTAATAAGATAAATACAAACTCTACCAAAGGTGTACAAAAACCTTTAGTAGCTGCTCTCAATACAAATCTCTCTCTCTCTATTTATTCACTCGTATTCTCACGATGATCACAAATCTCACACTTATTACAATGATATAGAGAGAGTATTTATAAGGCTACCTATCAACTAATAACAGAAAGTAATAATCAATACATGGTAATGTTCTGCCGACCAGTTGATAGTTTCCATCAATAGTTCTATTCTTTTCTTCTTGCATACTTTTTGCTGTTCCTCAAAGCAACCGATCATAAAATATAGCACTTTCCAGTTTCGCAGCATCCAGAATGACATCAGGATTACATCATCATCAGGATCTGATCATTCTATCAGGAATTGATCATAGCATCAGGATTTGACTTGTCGTATCAGGATCTGTCCATAGTTCCTGAAATATAGTCCTTGACACACTGTTCCTGACTAGAACTCTGCAGTTACTGACTAACTTATATATTCCATACAAAATGCTAAATCCTTTATAAGATCAGGATATTACAAGAAGTATATGCAAATTCTATTCTAAACATCACAACTCATGAATTATTCCTCACAATCTCCCCCTATTTATGCTTTAAAATTTGAAGCATAAATCTGAGTTGTTGATGTCAAAACATTTAACTATACAACCAGAATAGAATTTATGTATTTGTGTGCATGAAGTTAAGTACCTCATTTCTTCAGTTGTAGATATAGTATCTGGTACATAGAAGAATTCAAGATTATCTGGTACTTAGAAGAATTCAACCTATAATTTGATGCAGACTCTGACTTATTGATTGCTTTCCTTTAAATCTATGACTAGATTTATCAGTATCAGTGCCTGTTTCTTTTCTTTTACCACTTCCATATTGAGATTCACCTCTGTCACCATCAGCACCATCAGTTCTTACTTTATTTCCCCCAGTCTATTATCTCTTAATCAGTTTTATCTCCCCCTTTTTGACATCAGCAACATTAATGACAAGAGATCCAGTGATAGAACAAAGAAGATTCATCAGAACTGCTTGATTCTCCATAATAGTGACTTGGTTATCTTCAAGTATTTGAAGTCTTGATTGAATAGCAGTTTGAGAATTCTGATTATCTTCAATAGCTTTAGATTGTGAAAACTCCTTGACTTCAATATTGGAAGTGCTCGTTATATCTTCAGACTCAGATTCAGAAAGAACCTTATCATTCATCCTTGTAGAAGAAGTTGCTTGTGTAGAATTTTCTACAGAAGTAGGATAATATTCATGTAAAAGTACTTGAGTAGAATTACATACATCTTCATCTTTCTGATCTGGACCTGAAATATGATCATCCTGTCCTTCACCAATATTCTGTGTACTAACACCCACAAATTCTGACTCCTCCATAGAGTGATCAGGTACTTCTGATGCCCCAATTCTTGCCTAAATTGGAAGTACATACAGAGGAATACTAGGATCATTAGGAATTTCATCTGGTACATGTTAATAAAAAGATTGTCTTAGCCTTTCACCCCTTCTGTTGATAATCCTTGCTAGCCTCTTGTTTTGTTGCTGAGCTTTAACTTCTGGCTTTGCATTGTGCTTTTCTAAGTCCTATTTCTCATACATCTTGATAAAATAATAAGTACCAACATCCATACCAAGATTTTTAGACCAAGATTCAGAAAAAACCTGATCCCAAAAATCAAACGATGGTGGTCTCCGAATTTTCTCTCCCTCACTATGGAGTTGATCATCCATACCCTCATTCTCACTTTGACTATCTAAAGTCAACTCTCTTTCTACCTCACCTTTTGCCTGGTCAGGAGCCAGCCTTTCTATTTATGGATCTATGTCCATCTTTTCAAGTGTATCACTCAAATTTGAAAAAGCGCTCTCATGACCTACAGAAAAATAGGGGTTAAGAGAAGTTTTTATACCTAGACTCTCATGGAGAGAGGGTTCCTCATATGGCAAGGGGCTTGAGGTTTTCTCCATGGAGTGAGCTGCTATAGTCTCTGAACCCTCACAAACATCTACTATCTTTTCAGAAACTACCGACTCCAGTATACCACTTTCAGGATCTACACTAGACTCTAATGCCTTCAGTAATACTTCATTAGGCATCACAGTTTGTGTGTCACCATCTTTAAGTGTTGTTTGCTGAGACACACCCTCAAGATGGATAGACTCTGACTGAACAATATTTGTTTGATCTTCAAGAAAATCAATCAAAGTCATTCCTCTCATATCATAGGGTATCTCGATCACTTGCAATTTCAGTCATCACAGAAGACCTTTCAGCATCAGTCATCACAGTTTCTGAGTCTTCCAACCTCTAACTAGATGGTTCTTGTGTTGCAGTGACTGTGATCTGATATATTCTACTATCCACCACTGGTGCAATAGTATCTCCTGTTGACTGCATTCCACTGTCTACTTCCTCCTTTTGTTCACCTAGAGCTGGAGCATCTTCAATAATATAATCTTTGTGAAATAGATATGTATGAAAAGATTGAAGTGCACCATGCTTAATTAGTAAGTCCAAATGACTTGTGTAATTCCTTTCTGACAGATACATAGAAAGGCATCTTCATTAAATCAAGTCTTTGATGTAAAAGTCCATATTCTTCAGGAAATGAGAGTTTAGGAACTCTTTCAACCAGAAAATCTAGAGAGTCCTGGAAAGCTTAACTTTTACAGATATAACCTGAAAGTGAAAGTGTCCTAAACCAATCATGTATAATGAGTTAGGAAGAACTTTTATGTAATCTACTTAATTTCATTTATATTAATAAAAGACTTGTTTGTTTTTGTTACGGGGTTTAATCTATTTAAAGTGTTTAAATTAGATGTACCATAGTTTTGAGTAAAGCTTTTAGAATTATGATGAGATTGTAATAGTGAGATCTAAAAGATGATAACTCTAAACTTAAATAGTTCCTGATCGTAGGATAACTAATTGGTAATTAGTTAATCCGTAAGGATCAGTACATACTATGCTTGCTTCAATATGAAGGATGTCTGTTCTCATAGGCATTTGTGTGGTGACACTAAAGCTAGTATGTAGGTGCTTATTATAGAATAAGTTCACTGAACATGACTCGAATACTTGAACAACTAATGGAGTTCACTCACGTGTCAGTAGTTGTTCATATAGTGAACAATATTGCACACAATAAAAGAGACTGATTTTTTTATGGAGGAATTAATTAATAATGGCTATTAACTATTTATTTGTGAAATAAATAATTTATTAGCAATTTTATAATTGATTAAATAAGATTTAATTGATTATAAATTAATTAAGAAGAGTTCTTAATTTTATTAATTAAGGATTTAATTTAAGAAATTAAATCAAGAGTGAGAATTATTTTCTAAAGAGTTTAAAAAAGAATTAATAATTAAAAGAGTTTTAATTATTAATTAATTAATTGATTAATTAGATTAATTAATTAATAGGGTTAATATTTATAGGAAAATATCAGCTGAGATTTTGCCTATAAATACACTATTATAACCCTATTAGCCTCATACCTTTTTACGTGAGTTTAACCGAGGCAAACCCTATTTTTCTCTCAACCCTCTTTATCCTTCAATCAGATCTGTTTCTTGGTGGATACTTGTGGAGTGCTTTACATACTAAGGAGCAACTGCTAGGAGGCTATTTACATCATCTATCATCAGTTTTAAAGGTTAGATTACGAATCTCATCTTTTATACATGAATCGTATGTATATATATGCAATATATATATATATATGCTTATAAATATATTTTATACTTCTGTATATGCGAATAAATCCTTCAATGGTATCAAAGCCTGGTTGTATGCATCTAGATTCGTGGAAAAAAATTCAGAATTTTTGAATGATGTATGAATTTATTATGGATTTTACAAGTTTATTTTGATTTAATTATGAATTAAATCAAAATAAATTTTTCTGTGATATTTGTCTGTTGATCTGGGTTCTACAATTGTTGTAGATCGTCCAGGTATTTTTTTCATAATTTTCTGATGCGCAGATTATTTATTATGAATTTTTGAAATTGTTATAATTAAATTCGTAATAATATTCTATGCATCTGATTTAAATTATGTGTGTAATTATTTGATTGGTTGCACGGATTAAGATGGCCTGACTTCTAAGGCGTAGCTTAGACGTTTTAGGATTTGTGAAATTATTTCACAAATTTAATATAAATAAATATTATGTACACAATCATGAGATTCTTGTATTTGTGAAACACGTAATTAAATATGAATTTTCAATATTGGGAGAAATGATGATTCTGTAAAAAACAGATTACGATCTGTAAGAAAGGGGTATTAAGTGACGCCTCTTGACAATGCTCCCCCAGATCTGGGAATCATCCAATTATCGATTATTCATTTGAAATATTTAATTTAAAAGGAAAAATCTCTTTATAATATGATTATGATTGTAACATAATATAATCCCTCTAAAAAGAAATAATATCAAGTAGTAATTGGCCAATGACATAACGGGCTTGTGTCGGTCAAAGCCTTCAAATATGGTAGAGAGTAGTTCTTATTTTTGAATCAATGTCGTTTCGTGCTATAGCCAAGGGCTTTGATTTCAAAATAAGAAATACTTTCTATTACATAGAGATGTGTATAATAAATTGGAATCTAATGGCCGTTACGCGCTACAGCCGTGGGCTATTGGAATTCTAATTTAATTGTACAAGATGTTGGGTTTAACTTGACTTAGAATATTGGGTGAGTCATGCCACAGCCGATACTCAATAATTCAAGAGGCTAAAAGATTTTAAGGAATAACATGAGATGTAGTTGACAAGAGTTGTCTGCCTATGGAACATTGCATTGCGTTTCGTGCCACAGCCGAGGTGATGTAATGGAAAGTAGGATCCTTATTCTCACTGGCATTATGAATGCTAGTTATACATATAGAGGGTTGTATAACTTAAATAAAATAGTGGGAGCTACCAATGAATAAAGACCCGATTCATTTGGTGGAATAATAATGAAATTAATTATATGCTTATGTTGTTATGTGTTTACATTTCAGATACTATATATATCATGTCTTTTGCACTATCACTCCGTAGCATTCGTGATGCTAACAAGTTGACTGGTCCCAACTTTGTTGATTGGCTTAGAAACTTGAGAATTGTTCTCAAGTCAGAGAAGTTGGATTATGTGCTAGACTCACCATTACCTAAAACCCCTGCTGAAGATGCACCATCTGATGAGCATCATGTCTATCGCGCATGGATGGATGAGGCAAATGTTGCCCAATGTGTAATGTTGGCATCTATGAACCCTGAGCTTCAGTGGCAACGTAAGAAAATGGATGCTTACACTATACTTGTACATCTACAAGAGTTGTATGATGTAGAGGGGAGGACAGCTCGATATGAGATATCAAAAGAGTTGTTCCATTGTAAGATGGCAGAGGGGACATCTGTGAATGACCATGTGCTCAAGATGATCAATTTGATTGAACGTTTAGGGCAACTTGGTTTTGTCATGGATGGAGAGCTATGCCAAGACTTGGATTTGCAATCGCTTCCAGATTCGTTCTCGCAGTTTATTGTGAACTTTCATATGAATAAGATGAATGTTAGCTTGGCTGAACTTCATAATATGTTGAAAACTGGTGAGTCGAACTTTCCTTCGAAGAAGAGTTCTGTTCTTCATATTGGTGAAGGCTCTACTTCCAAGAAAAGGAAGAGGACCTTTCCCAAGAAGAAGAAGGGTGGTGAGAAGCCTAAACCTGCAAAGGCTAAAGAAGACCCCAAGAGCAAAGCTGTTTGCTTCCACTGTAACAAGGTGGGTCCCTGGAAGATGAACTGCAAGGCTTACCTTGCAGATATGAAAAAGAAGAAGGCTAGTGAGACTACCGCTTCTGTTTCAGGTATGTTCATGATCGAAGTGAATTTGTCACTAAGTCAAAATTCTACTTGGGTATTACATACCTCCTGTGGTTCTTATATTTGCAATTCATTGCAGGGACTAAGGGGAAGTAAGACTCTTGATGAAGATGAAGTGATTCTGCGAATGGGCAATGGTGCAAGAGTTGCAACCATAGCTATAGGATCATTTAGTTTACATATGCCTACGGGCAAGACTATTATTTTGAATAATTATTATTACGTTCCCTCAATTATGAGGAATATTGTTTCTACTCCTATGTTGGATTTGGATGGTTTTTCATTTATTATTAAGAATAATTAATGTTCTATTCTTAGAGATAATGTTCTTTATGGTTGTGGTACTTTAAATAATGGTTTGTATGTATGTGATTTAGATAATAATTTACTTACGATTGAAAAAACTAATAAAAGAAAAAGAGATGATGAAAATCCGACTTATTTATGGCACTGTAGGCTAGGTCATATTAGAGAGAAAAGATTACGTTCATTGCATAAGGATGGGTTACTTGAACCTTTTGATTTTGAATCATATCCGGTATGCGAATCTTGTCTCATGGATAAGATGACCAAATCTCCATTTACTGGACATGGAGAGAAAGCTGCAGAGGTGTTAGGGTTGGTACACACAGATGTATGTAGACCAATGTCAACACAATCCATGGGAGGATTTTCGTACTTCATTACTTTCACGGATGATCGATCCAGATTTGGACATGTGTATTTAATGAAATACAAGTCCGAAGCTTTTGAAAAGTTCAAAGAGTATAGAAATGAAGTAGAAAAAAAAACCAAAAAGGGTATTAAAGTTCTTCGATCAAATCGAGGAGGTGAATACTTAAGTGGGCAGTTTGTAACACCCCCAAATCCGGGGTCAGGGATCTGGTGGTTACGGTCTTACATCCATTCATAATACTTGACTTGGGTCCACAATAAATAAATCACATGTTGTGACCCCACAATAATATCCACTCACACACACAACAGTTATAGTCCCAGAGATGAAATTGAAATAAGTCCATAATATCAGAGTTTACGAATAAAAGTTATTACAAGCCAAATGATATGTTTAAAAGTTTTGCCGTTGATTAACGTTAATGTTACATATAAATAGACTGATAAACAAAAGCTGCCTATCTATGCTACCTCAGCAATGGCAGCAAGGACATCAACGGGTAGTCCTCGAACGGCGGTAACCTGCTTGCGCCGAGTGCGCCTGACGCGGGCCATCTGTCCTAGCTGTTGTTGTGATAATATGAACAAAGCAAGGGTGAACGAAAGCCCACCAACAATAATATAACTGAACAGTGATATATATATATACAACAGTTCAAAATATCCTTTGAAATCATATGCCATGCATTGATGAAGTTATTGCCAGTATAATATAAAGGATGAAGTTACTAGGTAACTCAAAGTATTTGTTTGTAGAAATATCTACTACATCAAAAGTAAGCGAGATATTCTCATTGTCCTTAAAAGAGGAACTTGCATGAAAAGATTGCAATTCCAGTTATGAACACTTTTCCAGCTCTGCCAACAGTAATCATGTTGCAGGAAATAAATAAGTTTGGATGATGAACCAATGATGGAGTATTCACCGCGCCCGCTGTTCCAATCTTGATGATCAGTCGAGATCGTACAGCTCAAATTAGATTTACTACCGGTAGAAGGAAGAACTGACGGCTTTACTTGTCTACCGCCTTACTAGCTCTCCCCGGCCAACGGTTGGGCCAAAGGGGATGGACCGGCGCTACTCGGCCTCTTACACGACTCCTAGTTCAAATAGAATTCATGATTCTGAATGTAACGTTCGTCCCCCTTTCCCCAAGTATAATACTTGTTGATAAGACTCTACACGGTAGTCGTATCTAGTTGGAAAGGAAAATTCACCAATAACTTCCAAGCTATTGCTTGGTAACGAATATCAACTTGTGCCAACAATCTTACCCCTCGAAAGATGAGAAGGTAACCAACGACTTAATAAGTCAATAGCACCCGAGTTGCGAGTGAAGAGAATACTTTATGACCGGGAAGTCGACAAGATAATTAACATTTTCCAAGTAAGGTTCCCTTATTATTAGGGAGATAGACTCAAAGAAGAATGATGTCTGAGAACCTTTCTTGATATAAGATTAATAATAATATGACTCCGAAATATTTTTCGTAATAATCGAAGAAGATAAACCTTATTGAGGTTATTCTAAGTATGGAATAAATATTCAGAGAATATTTATTGAATTAAAAATATTTAAAGAATCTTTAGGAATATGAAAGAATATCTTTAATCAGAGTATTTTTCAAAATAATCCCTGAAGAAATATCAGGAGAATATTTATTGAATAAATAAATATTTAAATGAATATTCAAAATAATATTCATTAATTAATAAGACCTGAAAGGAATATTTAAGACAATATTCATAATTAATTAGGAATTTAAATGAATATTCAAAAAGTAATATTCATTTAATGAATAATATTCTAAATGAATATCAAGTAATATTCATTTAGTAATCCAAGCCTTAAAGGAATATTCGAGATAATATTCGATAAATAAATCAAGCTTCAGATTAATATTAAAATAATATTCATCAAGTAATTAATATCCTAAATGAATATTCAAAAGTAATATTTATTTAATAAAATAATATTCTAAATGAATATCCAAATAATATTCATTTAGTAGTCTCATCTTTAGAAGAATATTCGAAATAATAATCGATAAATAATTCGACTCTGAATGAATATTAAAAAATATTATTCGTCGAATAGTTACGTTCAAATAATTATTTGAAGTAAGGATCGTTAAATAAATAATCTCGAACGAATATTCAAATAATATTCGTCGCCCGAATAATGGAAAATATTTACTTAGATATTTTCTTTCGAGGTAATCTCGATATGTCAAGAAATATTGACTCCCGGTCTATATTTGATGAATAAGATGTATACACCCTTCTCTGAGGGCTTACAATAACCGGCTTATAATTGATACGATAGCTATCTAATTTATAAGCCAATAACAATCAGGGAACAAGCATAATGATATAACTTGAAAGTAGGCATGCATGCTATGGCATATTATAACAGAAAACATACATATATATTCAATCACAACAACAGCCTAAAAGAAGGGGATTGAAACTTGCCTGGTAGTCGAGTACGGTAAGGGGTAGTGGTAGCGGGTCCCGGGTCAGCTTGTTGATCTATAAATAGCCAAGATATTCGGGATTAATCACTTAAAACTTTAAAGGTTAAGTTATACTTAAATCGAAACACGTTCTTGAGTTATCTCGTTATACCCCTTTTAGTGGATTTCTTTTATCATCGATCCGACCCGACATTCGTTCGTTAATACAACATGTCACTGTACTTATACTTGGCATATACTTAAGTCATATAAGTCCGAAAGTCGATCGTTACGAACCAATATTATACTCCGAGTTTTATCGCTCGTTTTCTAAGTGTTTTAACGAAGTTATAAACGAGTCGTCTTTTAGGGGTTCGTTCGCGTTTAATCTCGATTCGAATATTTTTAATAAATCGAAAAACGATCCTTTTGACATACGGTTTTCTCTCACGCCTTCCTTTTTGCCTCTAGTATTTATTTACCAAGATTCGTCATGACTTTACGTATTTTATCGGGGTTCAATTTTAAGTACGAATACTTGTTTACGGCTCCGAACCACTTTTATGAATTTTATCGTAACTCCTAAACCGTAAGTCCGTTTCACGTGATCTTTATATCAAAACGAAGCTTATAACATAAGCTATCCTAACATGGCAGAAAAGTTTCTGGATAGTAGGGTCTTGATGTGAAAAATGACATACAAAATATGATATTGTAAAATCGGGCATTATAACGGCTATGTTTATGCGTTTTCCAAAGTTTTTACACTTTATCTCGATCTAACAAAGATCAATCCAACCACACAAACACATGATAATCATCATGACTATTCTATCAACAACTCATCTTAACCATTACATGGTTCATAAACCAAATCATAATCATAACCACTACTAACATGGATCTAAACTTATAATAACATACTAATCACTAAATCATCCATAAATCTCATAAGATCTTAAAATAACACCAAGGGTTTTCAAGTATTATACCTTCCTTAGAGTGTGATATAGCCTTAATAAGCCTTGTATGGTCCTTAGGTGTGCTTAAGCTTGCTATATCATCCATGAAAACAAGAAAAAAACAAGTTAGTTTCTAAGGGTTACTATTCATCATCACTTTTGTAAAAATCATAGAAAATAGAAAAATAAGAGTTTGTCTCTTAAACTTTTACCACATCTTGGCCTCTTCATAAGCTTTGTTTTGAGTCCTATATCATCAGATTTGAAGCTTCCTAGCTAGGGTTTTGAGCCCCCTTTCTCCTCTGGACAGAAACTGTCAAGCACAGATCAGTTTGGCTTCTTCAACTTTGAGCATGGATTTGACTAGGCTATACTACTTTGTTTGACATGAAATTTTGAGCGAATCTTACCCATGGAGTGGAGAGGCTATGGAAAATTTGGTGATTTTATCATGGATAGAAATGGAGATATGAATTTGTCTTTGGAGAGAGTTTCTGCTGGACAGTTTGAGAGAATGAGAGGAATGGAGTTTGTTTTGCTTGCTTTGATCTCATCCTTGTCCAAAATGCATTATTGATGATAATATCTAGCATAAAGCTACTTTATTAAAGTGCTTTGCTCATATATGATGCAATCCAAGGGACAAGTGTTGTGATTTTGTGGTGGAAAGGTGTCATGCAAGCTAACTAAGTGATTTGGTTTCTAAAGATGCTAGTTACTTTGTAACTACTTAGTTACTTGATCTTATCTATTTGCACATGCATGTATCTTGGCTCTCTGCTTGTCTCTTTGTCCGGTTATTACTTAATTTGATTGATCGTTCGGAGGAATAACTCATTCGTTTCTAGTTAGGGTTTTACCGGAAACCGTCTTAATATTTATACTATCATCCTCCATTCTCTTTAATAATTCTTGAACCTATTTTCCTTAAATCCCTTCAATAATTCCTTAAGTCTTTCAGTGTCCAGGGAAATCTCGGGGAAAATAAAAGTGCTATTTTTCAAAATTCGACAGCTTTTACATACACTCTTTTTCCCCCTGGATCACTAATACGAACTCAGAATTTCGTTCCGGGTACTTCTATATAGCGTCGTCTAATAATATTCCTACGTCCACCAAATCACTATTCATCACTTATTCTTTACTTATTCTTTTAGGGTTATATAAATGTCCCGGTTCTCTTTCAATCGTTCCTTAATCCTTTTACGGAACCACTGGACTGATAACAGATCTCGATTTGGATGACATAAGAATAACCTTCCCCCTTGGAATGATCAAATCTTAATTTCCTAGGAGATAGATAATTCTTATCAAGATTGTCAACCAATAGCATTCTTCATGACATATAAGCATTTGAATCCAAATCTACTCCTTTCATTCATTATCTCAATCGTTACATCGTAATCGTAATCACTATTCACCATTACCTCAGTACATAATAAAAAGTTTTTAATTATATCCAAAATTTGGGGTTCTTACAGTCTCCCCTCCTTAAAAGGATTCCGTCCCGGAATCAGGTAGGAAGCAAAGAGTCGTTTGTCTGTCGTTTACTTTTTAGATTCCCGGTCAATTCTTAGTCGTTCTACCCTTTCTCAGCACATCTTCTAGTGCTACAATCCATACTTTATCCTTTTTCCATCAACTTTGCTACTTTTCGTACGACACACTATCCGGGTTATGATCTTACTCAGTCTTATCCTTATTGATACCTGCAGTGACATTGGTATCACTATCCCACTGCGAATTTGGATGTAACCTCGCTCGCACTGTGCATTTCCTGATCGCTTTAATCTTCGCAATCTCGATCAATATAGAGAAGTGGAAAGATTTATTGAGAGATCACTATGATCAATTGAACATTTGTTATATTGCATAGCTAGTACAGAAGGGGGCCAGCCTTTAGTACTTGACAAGCAATTAAACAAGTTATGGTATTCCACTTAGACTTCTATCACATAGACAGATAGTCACGTAGCAGTACCTCCCCTCCTTAAAGGGTTGTTCTTCTCAATTCATAAAGAAGATGAATAAGAGAGAAGAAAAGAAAAGAATTCTAAAGGATTATAGAAAGTTTTCATGATTGTAAAATATCATACTCAGAATTTACCTCTGAACTATAGAGGTTCATTAAGGAAGAAATTAATTATAATTATATCCAATACTATTTGATCGTAACCTCACGTGTCAACATATCTTGCTGCTTTGTCCACTATTCTCTGGACCTGTACCCTGGTTCCACCTTAGCAACACTTACTTTTGGAAAATCTTTGAACCTTTCAGGTTAAATCTTAGTTTCCCGCTTGACACCATTGTTACTGACATTCCATGTCACGCTACTAGCTTTTTCATATCTATAATATTAACACTATCAGGTTGTCATCCCGAGAATTCATCGGAAAACCCATTTATTAATCCATTCCTAACATTCCTTGCTTCCTATTTCGTAGTTGCTTTCCCCGTCCTTTCTTTATCAATCACATCCTTCTTATTATCTGATTCTTATTTACTTCTGTTATTTACTTCCACCTTCATCTCTTTATTGAGACATCTTTTGCACTTGGCACCTCCTTATTGGTATCCCGTCACATTTACTCTATAATCATCACATTATTTCAAATTTAAAACCTCCAAAATGAATCTGGCCGATTTCTTTAGCTTAGATCCAATATAATCTACTTCTGTCAACTTGTTTCTCATCACTTATTCTTTTCTACCCGCAGTTTTTCACAGGTTGTCTTTCGTAAGTCAGACCAGGTCGCACACCTACCTGCTCGCACTCTTATCATCTGTTGAGCATCTGCATTTTACTGGTGTAGCTTTGCCACATGAAACACGTTACTACCATGCTATAAGCTTTGGGGGTAAAACTGGCTCGAATGCCAGCTTCCGAACACTTTTAAACTCTCAGGTGGCCTAATAAGTCTCGGGCTCAACTGCCCTTCTCTCTAAGTCTCATTAATTCTTTTCACGGGAATACATTTAGCATCATGAATCATCTACCTCATATTCTCTATCTTGTTTGCGCAGAAGTACACTAACACAAACTTGCTTGTCATTCATCAACATGCCACTTAGCTCATTAATAGCAGCACTTTCTTTATCTTTACGTTGTCATCTACTTTCTTAGAAGAATCACCATCGATTGTTGTTTACGTAATGCGTTAATAGCTAACCTTACGGGTTACAAATCCTTTAGGGAGACAAAGTAATCACTATTCCTTATCCCTAAGGAACACTTCCTGAACTTAATGTAGATATTACATGAAGTAGATAAAATTGCAGAAGAGTTGCAAGCATCGTAGCTAGGTCCGGTTGATGAAACTATCACTCATGCAGCTTCCATAAAAGACTGGAAACTTAACGGTTTACTTCGTCAATTTTGTAACATGGTCCTGGTTTGCCTCAAAACGGGACCTTCTAAGGTACGTAATATGCTTAAGACTCCATCAGGAATCGAATCTTTACTTAAACTATTATTACCTTCGATTCTTGCACAATCATAAAAAGGAATGTAAATTCCTCCACTCCGATATGACCTTCAAGGTCTTTCCAAATATCATTTTGTTTCTTCGGTATGAACATTTGTAATTATTCCTTTATACTTAGACTGTCGGCCACCTCATTGGCCTTTCCTGATAATAATAATTCCTTGTAATCCATGTTTTCTGGATATATTCCAACTCAAATTTTTCTACCTCATTCCCATCACTGTTGGGTGAAAGCATTCTCCCTTAAGCTCTGCTGAAGGAGAAAATATATCTATCAGTCTCCTTTTTTTTCCATAAGTCATTGCTTCCATCTACCCGTGGGAACTTTATCACGTTTATTCCCACTCCTACTTAGGATACTTCTTTTCTTAGTTCTTTCCTTATCTTAGGATAATCTCAACCTTTATAGGTTCAATCCATACTCCCTCAGGGTTTCATACATGCATCATCTGGTATATTGTTATTGTGTCTTACATTCTCTTCCAAACTTCTAGTTGGAAACTCAGAATATTAACTTTTCCTTGTAAGGTTTCTTAGGTCGTCCTCATCATTCCTCCTGTATTTTCTAGGTACAGGGTATATCAAAACGTCATTGATCAATACTCTAATAATTCTATCTCTGTTCTTTCCAGAACTCTTTTTAATAATCTTTACAGGTCATTGTTGCCTTAGCAAATCCAACTCATATCATCTGAATTTACAATGTCTTTATTAGGGTTAGTGCCATCCCTTGTGCATTCCCCAGGGTTTGCCTTACTTTATGGATATCTTATCCTTAATTCAACTGCCAAGGAATTCCTGCATCCTATAATTGGCAATCAAATCATGTATCCTTAATAAGGGTCTCTTTTCAATCATTCTTATTTGATAATCGATTGGTAGCTTACTGCTAATTTCTTCTTTAAGATAGTTGTCAGCCTATTTGACCTTCCAAAAGACAACGTATGTCTACCTGCTCTCTTACAGAACTTGGTACTGGTAGCAAGGATGTTCTGGGAGATATTGGTCGAGTCGAGTTCAACGTGAATCTCTTAGTACTTATCGTTCTTCTCAAAGGTAATTGCCTTAGACGAAATTTCTACAGCATACTGATCCATCTCTGACCATTTCTATACTCTCTTCATAAACCTTCGTTGTTTACTTTCCATAGTCATAATATATTCATGGTATGTATGATACCCTAACACCATACATCTCAAGTCATTATACTTCCATTTTTTTTTCGTAATCTTGGACGATCATATACACATGAATCACTTTAGTACGGGTGACCCCATTCCAAAAGTCTAGTAAATTCCCAATCCAAATATGGGTTGCAAAGGGTTCAGTAGAAGATTCCTACAATCTCATTAATATTTCCGTCATATCAGAAGCCCTTGCAGTCGGTGCTTACTTAGAAGCAACCCTGCTTTGTCCTTTCATTGCTGGTCTAGTCACTTGATAGTCCTTTGTGACTTGGCCTCAACTGGCCACACTAAAATAAAAATATATGATTTTAGGGGTTGGCTAATAGCATTACTTTTCTAGCAATTGCTGGCATAGTGCCTCCTTCTTTGATACCTTTCTACCTTTCCAAAACTTTACTTCATATAAGTCTTAATCGGCTACTCAGCGCCGTCTCCGGTAACCTTTCCTCTATTTTTATCTTTTCAACTATTCTTATCACTCCCACGTGCCACGCAAGCTTACCATTCCTGGCATAACAGCCTTTTCACTTAAGTCAATCCCGGAGTTTCTCAGTCCGGCTGGTTTCTTACTTACATTTCCTGTTTTCGTCCAATCTCACTTCATCATTGTATTTCTACAATCAATCGCGATAACCAGGGTCTGTCCACCAACCCATATAGCGGTTACTTTACCCAATTAATGGGGTTCGCCCCAGTTTCTACTCTCTTCCATGATGTTCTGTGATAATCAGAAAGACAAGGTTTGCCAAAATTCGTTGAAATTCTTCCCAGAATTAGGGAAATTTTGGTCAATCTATCCATCTACTGGTAACATTAAGGAGACCGATTTCAAAACCTGAAGAATAGTTTAATGAACATCCAAGCAGGTAGAATCGTAGGCAATCATAATTAACGAAATAATTGTCATCAGGTTGAAAGTTTAACCCCTGGAGAGGAACCAATTATATATATCCCTTAGAAGGGAATCAACAGTTTTAAACTGAAACTTGTCGCAACGTCCTGATGCCTATACGTCCTGATACCCATACGTCCTGATATTCAATATTACCAAATGTCAGTCTACCTGACTACTAGTCTCAGAAGGAACATTACCGTCGGAGTTGGTTGTCCCACAAAATTGGCACTACTAAGGCCATCCGATCTCGTGGACCGTGCTGTTCGAATGCATGCGCAAGTACTTTGTCGTGCTGCGCAAGCATACATCATAATCCTTTATGCGAAGCGTCATTGGAAGCACAAAGTCTCCTTTTTCCATTAAGCAATGCCAACTCTTGGTCATTACCAATTTCATCTTTTAGCTCCAGGAAGATTTTCTCACATTTTTCTCTTTAACTACTGATCGTATTACTTGATCCATTATAATTCCACGTCGGAGTAAACTTAAGGTAACTACTATAATCCATTCAACGAAAAGAAAGAATTTAATATTTCTCTGAATCACATGCATCTAACGTTTCTTGTTCATCATTTAACTGTGTTGCGATAACTCTATACTCAGTCTCTGACAATAGTCTCATTACGAGTTCATCTTGACTCACTGGTCTTATCTTCCGGTAGGTTCTGAGATCATTGTCTTGCTTACTACTTCCCTATATAACTTTATCCAATCATGCTGTCACTTCCCAATGTTTTCACTTTCTAACTGATTCATTCATAAAATGGACATTTTCCTGAATAAAACAACTTCATCAACCTCAATTTGGTTCCATAAATTACAACCTATGACATCTGCCTTCTCATGGCGAACTATTATTGACAATATTCATACTTATTCATTTATCAAATGATATGGCACTTACTGCCTCTTCTCAACTATTCCTAGGGATTCTGCTCCTCGCCTTATATCGATGCCTTTGATAATCATACATCCTTCTAGCACTCTCTTCGTTAATATGAAAGTCTCTGAGGATTCTCGTCTATTCCCGTATAAGATCTCAAGTAATTCTTCCAATCCGTCTTACTTGCTGGTACTACCTCCAGTAGTCCAGCCACGAATCCAACATGAATCTTCAGTTCTCTTGCTAATAGCTTAGTTCTTTATGCCCACTTTTCTGAGCACTATACCTTAATCATGTCAGTCTTTCTGGCTACAGCCCTCATTCCTCGAGGGTAAGCTCCTTATCCTAACAAGATTTTCCTTATCTGCTGGAACCTCTTCCAGGTCTCCAGTAGGGTACTCTATTGAATTTACCCGCTAATCTTCAGCATATAATAAAGCATCATCGCGCTGCTGCTCGTATGCCTCAAGGTCTGTTGCCTTACTTGTCGATGCGATATCGAGCTAAGTTACTAACATGATACTTAATAGTTCCCATAAGGGTTTTATAAGTCATCACTACCTTAAGTAGTCCGACTATGAACTTGGCAAGAGTTCTTATTATCTTAGTGAATTTATTGTTTTAACGTCGCCTCATCTCTGGGGTTTATAACGTACGCTCTGATACCACTTCTGTAACACCCCCAAATCCGGGGTCAGGGATCTGGTGGTTACGGTCTTACATCCATTCATAATACTTGACTTGGGTCCACAATAAATAAATCACATGTTGTGACCCCACAATAATATCCACTCACACACACAACAGTTATAGTCCCAGAGATGAAATTGAAATAAGTCCATAATATCAGAGTTTACGAATAAAAGTTATTACAAGCCAAATGATATGTTTAAAAGTTTTGCCGTTGATTAACGTTAATGTTACATATAAATAGACTGATAAACAAAAGCTGCCTATCTATGCTACCTCAGCAATGGCAGCAAGGACATCAGCGGGTAGTCCTCGAACGGCGGTAACCTGCTTGCGCCGAGTGCGCCTGACGCGGGCCATCTGTCCTAGCTGTTGTTGTGATAATATGAACAAAGCAAGGGTGAGCGAAAGCCCACCAACAATAATATAACTGAACAGTGATATATATATACAATAGTTCAAAATATCCTTTGAAATCATATGCCATGCATTGATGAAGTTATTGCCAGTATAATATAAAGGATGAAGTTACTAGGTAACTCAAAGTATTTGTTTGTAGAAATATCTACTACATCAAAAGTAAGCGAGATATTCTCATTGTCCTTAAAAGAGGAACTTGCATGAAAAGATTGCAATTCCAGTTATGAACACTTTTCCAGCTCTGCCAACAGTAATCATGTTGCAGGAAATAAATAAGTTTGGATGATGAACCAATGATGGAGTATTCACCGCGCCCGCTGTTCCAATCTTGATGATCAGTCGAGATCGTACAGCTCAAATTAGATTTACTACCGGTAGAAGGAAGAACTGACGGCTTTACTTGTCTACCGCCTTACTAGCTCTCCCCGGCCAACGGTTGGGCCAAAGGGGATGGACCGGCGCTACTCGGCCTCTTACACGACTCCTAGTTCAAATAGAATTCATGATTCTGAATGTAACGTTCGTCCCCCTTTCCCCAAGTATAATACTTGTTGATAAGACTCTACACGGTAGTCGTATCTAGTTGGAAAGGAAAATTCACCAATAACTTCCAAGCTATTGCTTGGTAACGAATATCAACTTGTGCCAACAATCTTACCCCTCGAAAGATGAGAAGGTAACCAACGACTTAATAAGTCAATAGCACCCGAGTTGCGAGTGAAGAGAATACTTTATGACCGGGAAGTCGACAAGATAATTAACATTTTCCAAGTAAGGTTCCCTTATTATTAGGGAGATAGACTCAAAGAAGAATGATGTCTGAGAACCTTTCTTGATATAAGATTAATAATAATATGACTCCGAAATATTTTTCGTAATAATCGAAGAAGATAAACCTTATTGAGGTTATTCTAAGTATGGAATAAATATTCAGAGAATATTTATTGAATTAAAAATATTTAAAGAATCTTTAGGAATATGAAAGAATATCTTTAATCAGAGTATTTTTCAAAATAATCCCTGAAGAAATATCAGGAGAATATTTATTGAATAAATAAATATTTAAATGAATATTCAAAATAATATTCATTAATTAATAAGACCTGAAAGGAATATTTAAGACAATATTCATAATTAATTAGGAATTTAAATGAATATTCAAAAAGTAATATTCATTTAATGAATAATATTCTAAATGAATATCAAGTAATATTCATTTAGTAATCCAAGCCTTAAAGGAATATTCGAGATAATATTCGATAAATAAATCAAGCTTCAGATTAATATTAAAATAATATTCATCAAGTAATTAATATCCTAAATGAATATTCAAAAGTAATATTTATTTAATAAAATAATATTCTAAATGAATATCCAAATAATATTCATTTAGTAGTCTCATCTTTAGAAGAATATTCGAAATAATAATCGATAAATAATTCGACTCTGAATGAATATTAAAAAATATTATTCGTCGAATAGTTACGTTCAAATAATTATTTGAAGTAAGGATCGTTAAATAAATAATCTCGAACGAATATTCAAATAATATTCGTCGCCCGAATAATGGAAAATATTTACTTAGATATTTTCTTTCGAGGTAATCTCGATATGTCAAGAAATATTGACTCCCGGTCTATATTTGATGAATAAGATGTATACACCCTTCTTTGAGGGTCTTACAATAACCGGCTTATAATTGATACGATAGCTACTAATTTATAAGCCAATAACAATCAGGGAACAAGCATAATGATATAACTTGAAAGTAGGCATGCATGCTATGGCATATTATAACAGAAAACATACATATATATTCAATCACAACAACAGCCTAAAAGAAGGGGATTGAAACTTGCCTGGTAGTCGAGTACGGTAAGGGGTAGTGGTAGCGGGTCCCGGGTCAGCTTGGTGATCTATAAATAGCCAAGACATTCGGGATTAATCACTTAAAACTTTAAAGGTTAAGTTATACTTAAATCGAAACACGTTCTCGAGTTATCTCGTTATACCCCTTTTAGTGGATTTCTTTTATCATCGATCCGACCCGACATTCGTTCGTTAATACGACATGTCACTGTACTTATACTTGGCATATACTTAAGTCATATAAGTCCGAAAGTCGATCGTTACGAACCAATATTATACTCCGAGTTTTATCGCTCATTTTCTAAGTGTTTTAACGAAGTTATAAACGAGTCGTCTTTTAGGGGTTCGTTCGCGTTTAATCTCGATTCGAATATTTTTAATAAATCGAAAAACGATCCTTTTGACAGACGGTTTTCTCTCACGCCTTCCTTTTTGCCTCTAGTATTTATTTACCAAGATTCGTCATGACTTTACGTATTTTATCGGGGTTCAATTTTAAGTACGAATACTTGTTTACGGCTCCGAACCACTTTTATGAATTTTATCCTAACTCCTAAACCGTAAGTCCGTTTCACGTGATCTTTATATCAAAACGAAGCTTATAACATAAGCTATCCTAACATGGCAGAAAAGTTTCTGGATAGTAGGGTCTTGATGTGAAAAATGACATACAAAATATGATATTGTAAAATCGGGCATTATAACGGCTATGTTTATGCGTTTTCCAAAGTTTTTACACTTTATCTCGATCTAACAAAGATCAATCCAACCACACAAACACATGATAATCATCATGACTATTCTATCAACAACTCATCTTAACCATTACATGGTTCATAAACCAAATCATAATCATAACCACTACTAACATGGATCTAAACTTATAATAACATACTAATCACTAAATCATCCATAAATCTCATAAGATCTTAAAATAACACCAAGGGTTTTCAAGTATTATACCTTCCTTAGAGTGTGATATAGCCTTAATAAGCCTTGTATGGTCCTTAGGTGTGCTTAAGCTTGCTATATCATCCATGAAAACAAGAAAAAAACAAGTTAGTTTCTAAGGGTTACTATTCATCATCACTTTTGTAAAAATCATAGAAAATAGAAAAATAAGAGTTTGTCTCTTAAACTTTTACCACATCTTGGCCTCTTCATAAGCTTTGTTTTGAGTCCTATATCATCAGATTTGAAGCTTCCTAGCTAGGGTTTTGAGCCCCCTTTCTCCTCTGGACAGAAACTGTCAAGCACAGATCAGTTTGGCTTCTTCAACTTTGAGCATGGATTTGACTAGGCTATACTACTTTGTTTGACATGAAATTTTGAGCGAATCTTACCCATGGAGTGGAGAGGCTATGGAAAATTTGGTGATTTTATCATGGATAGAAATGGAGATATGAATTTGTCTTTGGAGAGAGTTTCTGCTGGACAGTTTGAGAGAATGAGAGGAATGGAGTTTGTTTTGCTTGCTTTGATCTCATCCTTGTCCAAAATGCATTATTGATGATAATATCGAGAATAAAGCTACTTTATTAAAGTGCTTTGCTCTTATATGATGCAATCCAAGGGACAAGTGTTGTGATTTTGTGGTGGAAAGGTGTCATGCAAGCTAACTAAGTGATTTGGTTTCTAAAGATGCTAGTTACTTTGTAACTACTTAGTTACTTGATCTTATCTATTTGCACATGCATGTATCTTGGCTCTCTGCTTGTCTCTTTGTCCGGTTATTACTTAATTTGATTGATCGTTCGGAGGAATAACTCATTCGTTTCTAGTTAGGGTTTTACCGGAAACCGTCTTAATATTTATACTATCATCCTCCATTCTCTTTAATAATTCTTGAACCTATTTTCCTTAAATCCCTTCAATAATTCCTTAAGTCTTTCAGTGTCCAGGGAAATCTCGGGGAAAATAAAAGTGCTATTTTTCAAAATTCGACAGCTTTTACATACACTCTTTTTCCCCCTGGATCACTAATACGAACTCAGAATTTCGTTCCGGGTACTTCTATATAGCGTCGTCTAATAATATTCCTACGTCCACCAAATCACTATTCATCACTTATTCTTTACTTATTCTTTTAGGGTTATATAAATGTCCCGGTTCTCTTTCAATCGTTCCTTAATCCTTTTACGGAACCACTGGACTGATAACAGATCTCGATTTGGATGACATAAGAATAACCTTCCCCCTTGGAATGATCAAATCTTAATTTCCTAGGAGATAGATAATTCTTATCAAGATTGTCAACCAATAGCATTCTTCATGACATATAAGCATTTGAATCCAAATCTACTCCTTTCATTCATTATCTCAATCGTTACATCGTAATCGTAATCACTATTTACCATTACCTCAGTACATAATAAAAAGTTTTTAATTATATCCAAAATTTGGGGTTCTTACACAGTTTTTGAATTATCTCAAAGATAATGGTATACTATCTCAATGGACACCTCCAGCAACTCCAAAATTGAATGGAGTGTCTGAAAGGAGGAACCGAACTTTGTTGGACATGGTTCGGTCCATGATGAGCTATACCGATCTTCCAGTATACCTTTGGGGTTATGCCTTACAAACTTTAGCATATTTACTAAACAAGGCACCTTCCAAATCTGTTCCTACAACCCCATATGAGATATGGAAAGAAAAGAAACCAAGTCTTAAACATGTTAAGATTAGGGGATGTCAAGCTTATGTCAAGAAGCTTGAACCTGAAAAGCTGGAATCTAGATCCATAAAATGTAGGTTTGTGGGGTATCCTAAGGAAACTTTGGGATATTACTTTTACACCGATCAAAGGGTGTTTGTTTCTAGACATGCGACCTTCTTGGAGAAATAATTTATCCTTAAAGGGAATAGTGGAAGCAAAATTGAACTTAATGAAGTTCAAGAAGCACAAACTACTACGGTTCAAGAGGAAGTACCTGTTTAGAAAGAACAACCTTCTGTAGAATAGCCTGTGCGTAGGTCAAATAGAGTGTCTCGCCAACCTGAGAGGTATTATGGCCTTGTCATTGAGAATGACAATGAGTTGACGCTCGCTGATGATGAAGATCCTTTGACCTACAATGAGGCTATGAGTTGTGAAGACTCATAGAAATGGCAGAGTGCCATGAAATCCGAAATGGAATCTATGTATACCAACCAAGTGTGGACTCTGGTTGAGGCACCTAAAGGTGTAAAGCCTATTGATTGTAAGTGGGTATATAAAAGAAAGATTGGAGCAGATGGCCAGGTGGAGACCTATAAGGCCAGGCTTATGGCAAAAGGATTCAAACAAAGACAAGGGATTGACTTTGATGAAACTTTTTCGCCTGTAGCCTTGCTTAAATCCATTCGGATTTTGCTTGCCATTGCGGCTTACTATGACTATGAGATCTGGCAAGTGGGCGTGAATACGACCTTCCTCAATGGGAAACTTGAAGAGGATGTGTATATGACACAACCAAAAGGTTTCGTTTCTAAAGGAAAGGAACATCTAGTTTGTAAACTGCATCGATCCATTTATGGATTGAGGCAAGCTTCTCGTACCTGGAACTTCCGTTTTGATGAGATAATAAAAGAGTTTGATTTTATCAAAAATATGGATGAACCATGCATCTACAAGAAGGCTAGTGGGAGCGCGGTGGCATTTCTTATTTTGTATGTGGATGACATACTTCTTATAGGAAATGATATACCGATGCTACAATCAGTCAAAGTGTGGCTATCTAAGAACTTCACCATGAAGGACTTGGGAGAGGTTTCTTACATTCTTGTAATGAAGATCTATAGAGATAAATCAAAGAGAATGTTAGGCCTGACCCAAAGTACATACATCGAAAAATTGCTAAAGAGGTTTAGCATGAAAAATTCCAAAAGAGGTCTCATTCCGATGAGCCATGGAATTTCTCTTTCCAAGAAAATGTCTCCACAGACATCTGAGGAGAGAGAGCGTATGAGTAAGATTCCTTTTGCTTCTGCAATAGGATCTATCATGTACGCGATGTTATGTACTCGGCCTGATGTTGCTCACTCAGTTAGTGTGACAAGCAGATTTCAGTCCAATCCTGGTGAAGAACACTGGAAAGCAGTGAAGAACATTCTTAAGTACTTGAGAAGGACTAAGAATATTTTTCTTGTTTAAGGTGGGTCTGAGTTGAAAATAGAGGGTTATACCGACTCTAGTTTTCAATCAGAAAGTGATGATAATAAATCCATGTCAGGGTATGTATTTACTCTGAATGGTGGAGCTGTAAGTTGGAAGAGTTCCAAACAGCCCACAACGGCTGACTCCACAGCGGAAGCAGAGTATATAGCTGCAAGTGAGGCTGCAAAAGAAGTTGTTTGGATGAAGAGATTTGTTCTGAGTTGGGAGTTGTTCCTAGCATAGAGGAGCCCATAGTGTTGTACTGTGACAACAATGCGGCAATAGCATAAGCTAAGGAACCAAGATCTCACAAGAGTTCCAAGCATGTCCTGCAGCGCTTTCATCTAATTAGGGAGATTGTTGAAAGAGGAGATGCAAAAGTCGAGAGAGTTGACACACATAACAACATAGCAGACCAATTAACAAAGCCACTTTCTCAAAATCACTTTGATCATTATAAAGAGAAGATGGGTATTAGATACCAGAATGATTGGCTTTAGTACAAGTGGGAGATTGAAAGTGAAAGTGTCCAAAACCAATCATGTATGATGAGTTAGGAAGAACTTTTATGTAATCTACTTAATTTCATTTATATTAATAAAAGACTTGTTTGTTTTTATTACGGGCTCTAATCTATTTAAAGTATTTAAATTAGATGTACCATAGTTTTGAGTAAAGCTTTTAGAATTATGATGAGATTGTAATAGTGAGATCTAAAAGATGATAACTCTAAACTTAAATAGTTCCTGATCATAGGATAACTAATTGGTAATTAGTTAATCCGTAAGGATCAGTACATACTATGCTTGCTTCAATATGAAGGATGTCTGTTCTCATAGGCATTTGTGTGGTGACACTAAAGCTAGTATATAGGTGTTTATTATAGAATAAGTTCACTGAACATGACTCGAATAGTTGAACAACTAATGGAGTTCACTCACGTGTCAGTAGTTGTTCATATAGTGATGGTTGTACAAGTGTCCTTAGACTTGAGATAATCATAGTCATCTTGTGTACATTGAACTATGCTTTGGTTTAGTTCTTAGTCTCTAGGGACAATTATTAGGACTCTTCTGGGCATAGGAATTTGTAGACGAAGATAGTGATTGATCAATAGAGGATCTGCCCCTTCTAGTGAAGGAAGAGAATGTCATATGTTATTCCAATTATGCTAGTTCAGGAATCTCTGGCTAGAGTGAATGAAATTAGAAAGAAGTTTCTAATTTTATTAAAAGGAACTAAGCATAGTGAATAGGAAAGTCATATGATTAAATTAGATAGGCTTGACACAAGATCCATGCCTTGTATTTAATCGGGACATTGTAGGGCAGAAGGAATTGATTGTACGATAACTATTCACTGACTAGGTTCTAGGTATTCTAAGCAGTGAATTCATATTATCCGGATAATCGCGATATGCTGTGAAGTATCCCTCACGATGTAGAATAAATATGATTAATTATTTAATTAATTATATTTAATGAATTAGAAGAATTCATATAGATAATAGTAAAATAGTTTTATTATTATTTATTTCTACTACCAGCTTAATATTGAACCTACAGGGTCACACAATAAAAGAGACTGATTTATTGATGGAGGAATTAATTAATAATGGCTATTAATTATTTATTTGTGAAATAAATAATTTATTAGCAATTTTATAATTGATTAAATAAGATTTAATTGATTATAAATTAATTAAGAAGAGTTCTTAATATTATTAATTAAGGATTTAATTTAAGAAATTAAATCAAGAGAGAGAGAGAATTATTTTCTAAAGAGTTTAGAAAATAATTAATAATTAAAAAGATTTTTAATTATTAATTAATCGATTAATTAGATTAATTAATTAATAGGGTTAATATTTATAGGAAAAGATCAGCTGAGATTTTTGCCTATAAATACACTATTATAATCCTATTAGCCTCATGCTTTTTTACGTAAGTTTAACCGAGGCAAACCCTATTTTTCTCTCAACCCTTTTCCTCCTTCAATCAGATCTGTTTCTTGGTGGATACTTGTGGAGTGCTTCACATACTGAGGAGCAACTGCTAGGAGGCTATTTACATCATCTATCATCAGTTTTAAAGGTTAGATTACGAATCTCATCTTTCATACATGAATCGTATGTATATATATGCGATATATATGCTTATAAATATATTTTACGCTTCCGTATATGCGAATAAATCCTTCATAACCTTCATAGCCAGTCTGTATGTCAATGTAGTTTCCCATGAAGAATTAATATCAAGGTCTCTCTTGTCAATTATTGACTTAGATCCAGCTTCATCTTTAGAGACCTGCAGAATGTTAGTTGGACTAAACACTGTGTGTGTGGGTGACAAATGAATCTTTCTCCTCGTTCTCCTGGTATAGTGAGCAACAGATTTATCTTGAGAAAATTCAAGAGGTGCAGACTCAGTAGTGATCTTGGGTTGAGATCGTTTTTCAATAGACACAGTCTTTTGAGAGACAATATCTAGTAACTGTTTTCCCTTTTTAAGAACTACAGCCTTTTGTGAGACTGCAGCTTGGCTGTGACTAGGTCCTTCATCTCTTTGCCTAGCTTAGAAAGTTGAATTTCAGCATTTAATTCTGCTCTCTCAGCAAGATATATATTATCATCATCTTCACTAGAACTACTACTAGATGAAACAACAAATCTTTTCTTCTTTACAACTGGTGCCTTTTGAGAAACACCAGAGGTTGCTTTCTTTGAAACAGTAGGTTGTGGATCAAAACTTGGTACTAGAATTGTTTCAGAGACTGTAATTGTAAGAACCCTAATTTTTGTAATATTTTCTTTTATATAATATCATGTGACATTGTCAATTTGGAACCTTTCTAGTCATCCCTGTTGTTTGATGGAATTGATTGCCTGAGAAACTATGTTGTTACATTCACTATGAAAGATAAAAGGAAGATTGTTGAAGGCAAGAATCTTATTGTTAGTAAGATTTATAAAACTTGGGACTTGAGAGTTATTGGAGTATTAAAAGATTTATTAGGAATTATGACGAGGAATTATGGGTATTCGAGGAATTTACACAATTAAGTACTTAAGGAATTACAAGGGAAATCTCTACGCGATAAAATATTATTACGAGAAATTAATTAAGAAAAGATGCGAATTAAAGATTAAGTGACAAGCATTGGTGGAAGAATAATGATACAAGGAATGATATTGCATGCAAGTCCCATGCAACTAAGTAGTTAGGAAAGCAAACTAGTAATACAAAGTTGACAAGAGGAATAGTAACTAGTTGGTACCTTTTTCCAAGGAGACAAGAGGGTATGGTGGCCTATACTCTAGACTTGTACCATGTGAGACATATCTATACACTAATACATATATCACCCAACCCCTTTTTACTTTAACCAACCAACACAAAAAAATCAAAACAAAGAAACTCTTCCCCCCTAGCTTATTGCTCTCGGCCAACAAGAAAAAAGGAGGAAGAAGAAATTCTTTCTTCCACTTCTCTTCATTCTTAATTCAAGGCAAAATTCCTAGGCACTCTACATCATATAAGGAAGGTATATTAAGAATTCCAACCCTTTTCATCCATTAATTTTCAAGATATTAATTGTTAAAGTTTTGATGAATAGTAACAAGGTTGAGTTTTCTTTTAGATCTTGGATTATAAGGAGTGTAGGAGCTCATTCAAGGTGTTCTTGAGACTTGTAAGGCATACCCAAGGCTCCTAGATACTCAAGAAGGTATAAAAACCCTAACCCCTCTTGGCCATGTAGGATTTGTGATGTTTAATGTTAGATCCATGATTGTTAGTGTAAATCTTGAACATATAAGTGATGGATGATGTAGATCTTGAGTTTAAGTGTTGTGGATGTGATTTTTAAGCTTGTGGTTAGTATATGTATCTCCATGTATGTTATAAAGTATGATCTTGGTGATTTAGATGTTGGTTGTGATGTGGATGTAAGATTCTTGGTTGGTTTAGTGATATAAGCATGCTGAGATTTTTCCAGGAACTTGAACTGTCTTGTAAAAGGGTTTTGAACCCCCAAATCTTCTCCCCTGAGGTCCTAATATATATTTTTGGAAAGGTATTTGAATGTAGTTTCCAGAAATATAAGGTTCATGACTAGGTGATGTATAGATTTTGAGTTATGGCCTGAGAAGTGAAATGTGTTTCTGGATTCCGGACTGCACCAAATGGTCCCCTTGTGAACCTTGTTTAAACCCCTAAAAATTTATGTAGGATCATGGAAAAATTTGAGAAGCTAGTAAATGCAGTGGTGAAGGCTACCCAAAAAGAATTGGATTAAAATATGTATTTTTCAATTTTATAAAAATGCTAGAGTAAAATTCGCGCAAGGGAAAAAGTCGTAAGTGGAGTGTAATTTTAGGGGTAATGGATATGATTCGGATATGGTAACCAAATTAAGTCGAATAAGTGACGAGCGTAATTGAGTGATGACATGAACCTATAGTGGGGCTAGAGTGTCATAAGATGAAGTCATTAAGTTAATTTTGTACCCCCTTAAACCCCGCAATTAAAGAGATATTGTTAAGGTACTAACGATCGGCTATTGATTATGTATAGATCGTTCCACTTCGCAAGCTCGACCACCCCAACCTCACCAAGGCAAGTTTACTTTTCACAACTTACATATACAAGGACTTTCACTGTTGTGTTTGTAGTTTTCAATCATATCAAATGTTTATGTTTATCGAAGTATCGATGAAATTGAGATGTATAAGTACATATATGTTTGCACCCCTTGAACTTAGAATGAAATGTTTTCTTCGGACAACGACTCTAGCAATAGAGGTCGTAGCGGTCCGCATATACTATTGACCGGGGAGCGGTATATTATTATATTGTAATTAAATTGCGAAAACCCGAAGGGTCATTCGGGGAGTATCGTATACTCAAGTAATTATTTTTATATCTTCGTAAATACTCAAAATACCTAACTTGGATTAAAAGCTAATTTAATTTAATTATTATTTTATTAATTATCAATATTAAATATTAAAATACCATTTATTAATTATTGTTCATTATTTTAAAAGCAAAGCTAATCCAAGATACCTTTAATACTTTCAAACTCGAACTCTTTCGAACTCAAAACATTTTCGAAAACCCCCGGTCAGGTTTGCTTCTTGTGTGATTTCAAGAATCATCGGTCGACTGATGTCGAACCTCAATTACTCGGTTTTCAATCAAAATCAAGTTTTCAAAAGAAAAAGAAAAAGGGACTCTGGCAGGTGTGGGAACCGTTGACGAACGATTCCCGGGATGTGTAAGCGGCCGTGAGCCAGGCGGTCCATCAATTATTATTCCGGCACAGGTGTTGCCGAAGGATGATTACGGATGTAGTTTTTATCGAGGGTGATTACGGATGTAGTTTTCACCCGGGGATAGTTATGGATGTAGTTTCTATTCTTCTACCGGTAGAGAAGACCCGCGGATTATTGGACTCGGATGTGGCGACTGATCATCGTCAATCCCTGTCAAGTTTTATGTTTTCTTTAAGTCCCATTCCTCCATTTTGGAAAAAATGCTCTGAAATTGCTTCTTAGGCTTATGTGCCGAGTCGCTGATAGTGTTCTATTTTGATGAGAAAGATGTTGACTCTATGCAGTATCTAGAACTGCAAGTTTATTTTGAAAATAAGGGCACGTATTGCTGCACCTTCGAAGTTTATCAACAATGACAAGTGATTTTATAACTGATTGATACAAACGAGTTTAATAACTGCTAAACATATGAAATGTTATATTGCTTACCTTATACATATATTTTTTGCTGAGCTATAGTTGCTCACTCTTGCTTGTTTTCAAATTTACAAACACAACAGCTAAGAGAAATGGCAAGACCCAGACAGACTGCCCGAAAGCAGGTGACTAGACCCGAGGCAGCAGTTGAGATTCCACCGGTAGGCCCCATTAGCCGGATTAGTTGGCAACTTTTGTTAGTACGATTTATTTATAAGTATGACCTGTGCAAAGCAGTGTACCGTAACAAACTTTCAAGCCGCCAACTCCGCTTCTTATCGAAGTGTTGCTGGTAGCATAAATGCTATTTAATTCGGTCTGTAATAACTCTGAAACTTTTACTTCTGCTTAATCAATTGTGTGACGTTTCTGAGACTCTAACCTGTGTGTGTGTGTGCGGTGTGAGTTTATTGTGGGGTCGATGGCTGTTTTATATATTATGTGCAAGAACAGGTATGTTATTAATGGAAAATGGACCGTGAGCGCCTAGATCTCCGACCCCGAATCTGGGGGCGTCACAGTAATGTGTTGGGTTACTTGGGTAGACACAGGGGGTTCTCCACCGAATGAGAGTCCTGAGTCATTTCACCACTAAAGAAAGAAGAATTGTAGATAGTAGGAAGATGAGTTGTAAGGAGTACCTGAACATGATGTGGATAGTGCATTGCAGGCATCTCATCTAGATTCTTTTCATTGTCCTTCTTTGTAATGTCAGAGAAAATTCTCTTTTGCTGTATGTAAGAAAGAACATAATATTGTGTACCAAGTCTAGCTTCAACATCAGGAATAAAATGGTTAATAAACAATTGCATAAATCTGTGATAATAAACCATTTTCCTACCTTGATCTCTTGACCCAAGTTTGATACTCATCTGCCTTAAAATAATGTGACCAATAATAATTACTTTGTTATAAAGAAAACTATACCCAATATGTGAAGTAACAGCAGTAATTTGTTCAAACGAACAACATTTACCAGTAAAACATTTAGCAAGTTGGTCAAAGAAGAAAGACCATTCTTTTCTGAGAAAAGGTCTCCTTACCTTGCTCATGTTATCTAAAGGTCCATTATAACCTAATTCAGATAACATTGTTCAAACGTTATCATCAGATGGTTCATTCTCAAAATTCACACTAATAGGTAAGTGAAGTATTGAATTAACAACTGATTCAGTAACATCAAATGAGACTTGTCCTAAGTTAAGAACAATCTTACCTGGTTGACTCTGAACAGGATCAACCACCTCAGCATTCTCCCAAGCTTGTGAAACAACAGCTTGATTAATCTGTGGAGATGCTTTCAAGGCATAACTTAATGGTCCTTTCGCCATAAAGTCCATAACTGGGTGAAAATCAGTTGACACCCCTTTCTTGTTGGTGATAGCTGCAACATGATTGTTCATCATAAAATCGAAGTCACCAAACTTGAAAGCTACTGATTTAGGTAGTCTTCTTTGAGCAGCCATTGATTTTGATCTGAAAGAACTTAAGAAATCTTGAAATTGATTAGTGATTTTGAGAACTCGAGAGTGTTTTTGCTTTTAGAAAATATGATATCAAAGAAATAAACAATTAGAGTTTCAAAACAAGTATATTTCAAAAATTCTTCAGACCCACTAACCCACGTTCACACGTAGGTTGATAGGTGGCAGTCCCTGAAAAATACAATTACCCACGATTTTTGGTAAATAAAATCCAAAATTGATTTTAATTAAACAAATCAGGGTATTATCAGAATATTAAATATTAAGATTCAATACTGATCAGCTTCCTTGTCCTGATGTAATATTCTCATCCTAATAATCACAAATCCTGATGTGATTTCCAAATAACGATGATTATCAATCCTGATGTGATCACCCTTCATTTCCTGATCAGTCTCATCCTGATTCCAGAGACCAATAATAGAGTTGCATACGTGGCATTTTGCTTTTTCTAAAAAAAAAATAAAAATATCAATCTTGAACAAAATAATTTTGGTTAGATACGTTCAACATTTCTTGAAAATAAAAGAAATATAGTCACGCGCGGTAATAATGACTGACTGCGTTGCTAATCTCCAAAAAAGACTGTTCAGCTTCTCACGTCTTTTTATAAAACCAACTGACATCTCATTCCATTTTCCACTCCAAAACCTTTCAAGTTTTCTTTTTAAAACCTTTCTAAATACAATGGCTTTCAACCCAAATATTCACATGAACCCTAATTTTCGGTTCATTTCTTCTAAGGAGTTAAATGCTCTTGATCTTTTTGAAGAGATAACTTTTCTCATCGAACTAGATATGGTTGGAATCGACCCAAACAATGTCCAAAACCCTCCTCTTGAACATCTACTAGTTGAACAAAATCTCCCTCTAACCTCTACAAATCTTGAGGATGAAGAATTTGGTGAAGAGGTTGGGGCTGATTTTGATGGAGATGCTATACCTCCTGCTCAATAAACATGGGATTATGTCAGCTGCTCTCATTCAAGTCACCCAGACAAGGAATCCAAAAGCAGATGGGACGATTCGCATCACCCAAATGGATTCTGGCATGCTCTTCTTCCTCGAGTTGATTGTGGAAGTTTCATGGAAGAGACAAGTGCCAGCAGCCACAGCACTAGACAATAATAGTGTTAGCAGTAGTAATTAGACAAAAAGAAAATATTTGTATTTTCATTTCATGTATGTAAATGCTTTCGATTAATGAAATTAAAAATTTTCTTATTATCTACCTGTCTTTTATGTGTTTATTAGCAAGATCTGAATAGAATATAAATTATCAGTATGCATGTGTTGAAAACTAACTAGAATAGACTTAAAAATTCTCAGAATTAGACCACTGAATAAAAATAAACTTCAGGATTTGAAACATTAGGTCACAGACTAAACATTTTTCAAAATCCTGATACTAACGCAGAAATCCTGATGACGTCAGCATCTTGATAGTAATCCTGATCCTGATGATTAATAAAAAGTCTATCATACTGTAATTTACCAAGGTAAAGTGTTACAGCTAAAGAGTTAACTATAAGATATAGATCCTGACAGAATTATCAAGTCTATAGGCTGGAACAACATACCTTGCTACTTGTGCAGATGTTAAAAATCTAGAAATTTAACACTCCTAACTCATTTACCAACCTAATGAAATTATTCTCATCAAGTGGTTTTGTCAGGATATCTGCAATCTATTTGTCAGTAGGAACAAAATGAAGTTCTATAGTACCATTTTCAATATGTTTTCTAATAAAATAATACCTAACATCAATGTGCTTAGTCCTTGAATGTTGAACTGGATTTTCTGTAATTTTGATAGCACTAGTATTATCACAAAACATAGGAATATTACTGAGTGTCATACCATAATCCATCAACTGATTTTGCATCCAAATGAGCTGTGCACAACAACTGCCTGCTACAATATACTCAGCATCTACAGTTGAGGTTGAGACAGATTGTTGCTTCTTGCTTGCCCAAGAAATCAATCTGTTTCCCAAGAATTGACATGTACCTGTAGTGCTTTTCCCGTCTATCTTACACCCTGCATAATCAGAGTCTGAATAGCCAATTAGGGAGAAATCAAATTCTCTAGGATACCACAAACCAAGATTTGGAGTTCCCTTGAGATATCTAAAAATTCTCTTCACATCAATTAAATGAGATTCCTTAGAATCACTTTGGAATATAGCACATAAATAGGTAGAAAACATTATATCTGGTCTACTTGCAGTTAAATACAATAATGAGCCTATCATGCCTCTATAACTAGTGTTATCCACACTCTTACCCTTAGGATCAGAGTCTAGCTTAGTGGTTGTTGCCATGGGTATTTTTGCAACTGAACAATCTTGAAAGTCAAACCTTTTTAAAAGATCTCTGATATACTTAGACTGATTAATAAAAATACCAGTCTCAGTCTGTTTGACCTGCAAGCCTAAAAAGTAATTAAGTTCACCCATCATGCTCATCTGATACTTAGACTGCATAAGTTTGCTGAATTTAGCACATAAATTTTCATTAGTAGAACCAAATATGATGTCATCAACATAAACTTGAACTAAAAATCAAATCACCTTTAACCTTTCTAAAGAATAGAGTTTTGTCAATTGTACCTCTTGTGAAGCCATTTTCAAGAAGAAATTTAGATAAGGTTTCATACCATGCTCTTGGTGCCTGCTTTAGTCCATAGAGTGCCTTTTCAAGTTTATAGACATGATTTGGAAATTTAGGATCAACAAAACCAGGTGGTTGCTCCACATACACTTCCTCATCAAGTTTGCCATTTAAAAAATCACTCTTTACATCCATCTGGTATACTTTGAACTTTGAATGAGCTGCAAATGCAAGAAACATTCTGATTGCTTCCAATCTTGCTACTGGGGCAAAGGTTTCATCATAGTCAATTCCTTCCTCCTGAGAGTATCCTTTAGCTATCAGTCTTGCTTTGTTTCTTACAATCATACCAGATTCATCTAGCTTGTTTCTGAAATCCCATTTTGCACCAACAATAGATCTATCTTTAGGTCTTGGTACTAATTTCCAGACTTTGTTCCTCTCAAACTCATTTAGCTCTTCTTGCATTGCAATTACCCAATCAGGATCCTGTAAGGCTTCTTCTACCTTCTTAGGTTCATTTTTCGAGAGAAAACAACTATACAAGCATTCATTTTGAGCTGTTTTTCTAGTTCGAACACCACTATTTGGATCACCAATAAGTATGATCCCTTGTCCATTTTCTAACAGGTGGTAGATTGCTCCTGCTAGAGTCTACCCCTAAATTAGTGGTATCTCTTGTAGAAGAGTGTTCACTACCTTCAAAAGCTCCCCCTTGATCTGTAGAATCAGTAGATGCCATACTGCTGCCAGTACCTGAACTTCCTTCACTAGTCCCTGAAGTGTCAGTTCCTTTATCTATACATTCAATGAGGACATTGAATATTTTAAGTTTGGGGGTGATTTAGGATAATTGATTAATCGAGTCATAGTATTGCATACAGTTTCATATTATACCATGCTAGTATAATTTCATATAATTCATATTACGCCTTGTAAAAAAAAATTGCATATTCATGATTAGTTGCATATCATATTTCTCTTAATCCCCTAGCGCTTGGTGGTTCCGTTCAGTAGCCAATGATGAATCTGAGTGTGATAATGATGAATAGAGGGCTGATTTAAATACTTATGAATTGACTTGCGAGCTAGAGAAACACATTCTTAACAGAGTCTCAGCGATTGCTCTTGAACTAGTTCTGGAACATACTTCTTGTTTTCTTAAGAATAATCACTTGTTTATATTTAGAATGTTCTGTATTCTCTTGATAGCATAAGAACACTAAAGTATAAGTTTGGGGGAAACCAAGGATTGCATGCTAAAGTTTGGTAGCTAAGAAAGTTAATAAGGTTAGGCGTCAAAGGCTAGTAGCCGCTCATATGCATATTATGAGTAGTATAGGGGTGGAATGAGATGGAGCGAAACGCACTCATTTTCAAAAAAAAACTAAAAAAAAAAAGAAAAAAAAAAGGAAGTTGATATGAGTGTATATGGGCATAATTGACTACGGTTGGGCTCATTAATACTCGAGCAATTAAGTTCTAGGGGACTTTGTGCCTAGGGACCTAAGGCTTTTTCTCAGTCTGAGATCCATTAACCCAACGCTCGCTACAAGAGTATTAGTGCATAAGTCTTTAGGGACCTCAACCATTGCACGGTTAAATAAGCATAAGTAGCATAGTTTTGTATATATAGCAGTTGAATGATCTAATTAAAGCATGTTGAATCCTTGGCAACTTGAATAAGTATGACGGTGTCTCTGAGTTATTAAGTGTTTAACTTTCATTTTATTTATAAACTTGTGATTGTTTGGTCAAAGAATAGGCTATGTTTCTGAACTAGTGTAGGGAGTATATCTGGTGAGCTAAGCACACACGTACGTTTCTGAGCATGTAAATGTTAACATGCGGGTATTTAGTCGATCTCTATTTGGAATTATCACATTCTGTGAGGCACTCTACAAAATTAGTTATTGCTTTGCCTATGGGATCCTTGCATCAGTTGCATTCATGCATTTAGATGTAGTCGAGTCTGTTTTCGCTTGAGGACAAGCATCGGTTTAAGTTTGGGGGTGTGATAAGTGGATTGTATATCCACTTATTATGCGCTAATTGGACCTAGATTGGTGGTGTATCCTTAAGTATGTTGTGTCTTTTAATTCGTTTATGTTGTTTCAGTTTTTGTTGTGCAGAACTCGCAACTTTAGGTATCGTGGTGATAAAAGACTAAAAACGATGGATTTCTGCCTCAATTTGGAATTAAGAGTTGCCAATAGAGCGCAAGGTCGGAGGAAGTCAAGACTGGTATAAAGAAAATCATTTTGCAAGCAACAGAAGTGCTAAAACATTTAATCACGAGGATTTTATTATCAAGTGGACTGGCTACGAGGAAAAAGAATTATCATAAAGAAATTCTGAGTGATATATTCTTAAAGCGAGAATCCCGATTGGAATTGATATATTTTTTGTTAAGCAAAAGGAGTCCGGTTTTAGATCCTCAAGAGACCGCAGCTTACACCTGGACGAGCAATATGGAAATATAGTTATCACAAAAATATGGAAAGTGATATATTCTTAAAGCTGGGACCCTGGTTGGAATTGATATATTTTTTGATAAGCAAAAGGAGTCCGGTTCCAGACCCTCAATAGACCGCAGCTTAGGACTTAAGAATTTATTTATATTAATAAATATTTTATTTAATTAGAAAATTATATTAATAAATATCTAATAATATTAGATATTTATTTTTATAATTTCTAGATTAAATTAATTATTTATTAATTAAAGATTATAAGATGTGCGGATTAAAAGCATTTCAACGGAGTTCATTCATATAGGACGAATTACAAAAGAATTGTTAGCAGGTCACTTCATTTACTCACAAAAGAATTGTTTATAAATCATTTCAAACACACGCAGGCACATGGTGATTCACGCGCGCCACTTCTTTGTTCTTGCTTCAGGAACGTGTGCTGCACGCACTTGAAAGGCGAGAAACATTCTAAATAAGAAGTTAGGCAGCTGCCCGCCGCTGCTTTCCAATCCTGTTTTGCTGCTTTCCGCTGGTTTATTTATTCCTAAATGGTGGGCTAATTTGTGCTATAAATAGATGTGTTTTCCTTAGGTTTTGGGACATCCTGCAGCTGAATTTACAATTGTGTTCTCTCAATTTTTAGCAACTATATTTGTTTTTTCAGTTTTAATTCATACACTTTAATTTTCTGCAAGTTCTATTTTGGTGGAAGATTGTAAGGGGATTACTTGGAGTGCTCCTCTATTTCATTGGAAGCTATTTCGGTTCTATTTTCTAAACTCTTGTAATTTCATATTTAATTCATGCAATTTTCTGCTATGTTTTCATTTAATCCCATGATGACGATCCGTTCGATTATGAACTAATCGCCGTCATGGGATTTTAATGGATTTATTTACGTAATTTAGTAATTCGATGCCTTAATAATTTGTATTATGATAAAAATTCAGTGTGCCTAATATGGTTGCGCTTAAGTTATTAGATGCGTAGCTATCGTCTAAATTATTAATTCCTAATGAATGCGAAAGTGGATTTGGGAATTTAGAATTTACCATGTTAGCATAGGTTCGTAATTGTCATGTACATTTACGATAAGTGGTAGGGTTTTGGATCACATCACTTTATGTAGTCATAATAAAGGAATTTATTCGTAAACCAATTATGTTTTCAAATCTTATAGACATATAGGGTCTAAGCATAAACGGTGTCCACGCAACTTCTATCTTTTTAAGTGGATGTTCGTGTGGTTTGATATAAGTTAAGGCTGAAAGGCGCTTATGTTAGTTTCGTGTTCCCGGCTAGCTTTCGTAATTGTCAGATCACTTTGAATTAAGGCATCAATTCTAAATGAAATGAGTAATGAAATTAGAATCCCATGTTTTTCTCACATATAAAATCTCGCTTAATTAAATCAAGTAGTTTGAATTATTTAGTATTATTATTTTGATAAACCAATTAGAATAATAAAACAAAACTCCCCTTTTATATTTATTCAAGCAGTTTATTGTTTAATCATACATCGTTGCATAAGCACTATTTCTGAACAAACACCAAGTCTTCGTGGGATCGATCTTATTATATTACTTGTGACCGTGTACGCTTGCGTAGTTAGTTTTCGAACCAACACACCTCTATGAGAGTTCTGTTCTGTTCTGTTCTTTCTTTCCACTGCACCGTTTTGCTGAGGTGTTCCAGGTGCAGAAAATTGTTGAGAGATTCTATTGTTTGCATAATACTCCTCCATGGTAGAATTCTTGAATTCTGTTCCATTGTCACTCCTTAGTACTTTGACTTTGTACATAGAGCTATTCTGAATATTCTTGACAAGTTCAATGATTTGCTGAGGAGCTTCATCTTTCTTGTGGAGAAAGAATACCCATGTGAATCTTGTGTAATCATCCACTATAACTAGAGCATATCTTTTCTTGCTGATAGACATAATGTTTACTGGACCAAATAGATCAAGATGCAGCATGTGAAATTATTCAGTAATTGAATTTTCTGTCTTGCTCTTGAAAGTGGTTCTTTTCTGTTTACCAAGCTAACAAGCATCACAAAGTCCATCTTGCACATAATTCACTTGAGGTAGGCCTCTCACAAGATTGTTCTTAACAAATTGATTAAGCTTCTTAAAATTGAGATGTGAGAGCTTCTTGTTCCAATTCCAGCATTTTTCATTTGATGCCTTACTATAAAGACATCTGACAATTCCTTTAGATGTATCACCCAAGCTGGCTTCATAAATGTTACCATGTCTCTGACCAGTTAGAACAATGTCTCCATTCTTCATATTGATGATTTTGCATCCTTCACTGTCAAAGATTGATTGGTAACCTTTATCACTTAGTCGATTTATGCTTAAAAGTGTATGTTTCAATCCCTTAACCAGTGCTACATTTTCAATGATGACATTCCCCAAAACAACTGAGCCATATCCCAGAGTTTCTCCTTTGTTGCCATCTCCAAAAGATATTATTGGGCCAGCTTTCCTCTCAAACTTTGTAAGCAGGAACTTCTTTCCAGTCATATGTCCAGAGCATCCACTGTCCAAGATAATTGAATGAATCTTTCCTGTGCCCTGCAAACAAAAAGTAACTAGTTAGAAATTTTTAGGACCCAACATTGATTGGATCCTTTCTTACTAGATTTAGAAACAACAGGCTTTGAAGATTTTACTTTTAAGCTACCTGTTTCAGAGTCTGCCTCAGACTCTGATTTCACAACCTTAACAGAAGATGGAGAAGTTTTCTTTGGAGAGCCAGGTTTGTCTGAAGCACTTGCCATCAAAGTAATGTTATCATAATCCAATTCATCTTCAGAATTACTGGAATCTGCCAAATCTTTCTGTGTGATTATGAGTGTATTACCCTTTCCAGAATTTCTTGGCTTCTTACACTCACTAGCAAAGTGTCCAAGCTCGTTGCAGTTAAAGCACTTGATCTTTGCCTTATCAAGCTTGATATTGTACTTTTGCCCTTGTCACTTTTCTTCTCTCTTTCTTTTGAAAAGGTCTTTTGCTAAATCTTTTCTTGTTGAAACTTCCTTTCTTGAAGGCTTTAGCAAACATAGCAAAGAGTTCCTGTATATTTGATTCAGAATCGCTATTGTCAGAGTCTATATCAGTAGTCTCTGACTCAGAATCATCTTTGCTTTTCTTCTTCCTTTTGTCCTTTACAGTAGGCTCAATCAACTATTCTTATGGAAGCTTCTTTGATTCAGGTTGAGCAGTAAGTGCAACAGTTTTCATCTTTCCTTCACTTCTGCTCTTCTTTTGCTGCCTTTCAAGTTCATAAGCCCTCAATTTTCCATAAACAACCTCTAATGATATTTCATCCAGATTATTAGCTTCTTCAATAGCAGATATCTTCTCATTGTAGAAATCAGGCAAGGCTTTCATGAACTTAGTATTCATATCCTCCAAGTCATAATATTTGCCATGCATGGCCATCTCATTGATGAGTTTGGTAAACCTATCAAAGGTGTTAGTAAGTGACTCACCAGACTTGGATTCAAAATATTCATACTGTTGTATAAGAAGTGTCCTCATATTCTTCCTAACAGGTTTAGTTCCTTCACAGTGAACCTTTAGATTGTCCCATATCTCCTTAGCAGTCTTACAAGAGAGAACATAGTTAGTGAGAACAGAATCAAGACTGTTGAATAATATGTTTCTCATTTTAGCATCCTTAAGAACATTCTCCTTGTCCTTATCTGTCCATTCAAATTTATGCTTCTCTGCTGTATGCTCTGGAACAACCTTTCCTCCAACAGTTTCTTGACCAACGATCTTTGTTGGAACAAAAGGTCCATCTTTTATTCTGTCAAGATAATCAGGGTTTGTTGCCTCCAGGTGATGCAACATATTCACTTCCCAAAGAGTATATTCGTTCCTCTTGAGCATAGGGATCTTAGTGTTACCATCCTTGTAACCAGACATGATTGCAGATATTTTTGATTAATCGTAATCAACCTGCTCTGATACCAATTGTTAATCTGAATATACTTGTAGAAGGGGGGTTGAATACAAGTATTAGTAATCATGTCTGATTTTTACTCGGATAAATAAACAAGAACAAACGAATAAATTAAACTGCATGTATTAATAAGATAAATACAAACTCTACCAAAGGTGTACAAAAACCTTTAGCAGCTGCTCTCAATACAAATCTCTCTCTATCTCTCTGTTTATTCTCTCGTATGCTCACGATGATCACAAATCTCACTTATTACAATGATATAGAGAGAGAGTATTTATAATGCTACCTATTAACTAATAACAGAAAGTAATAATCAATACATGGTAATGTTCTGCCGACCAGTTGATAGTTTCCATCAATAGTTCTATTATTTTCTCATGCATACTTTTTACTGTTCTTCAAAGCAACCAATCCTAAAATATAGCACTTCCCAGTTTTCGCAGCATCCAGAATGACATCAGGATTACATCATCATCAGGATCTGATCATTCCATCAGGAATTGATCATAGCATCAGGATTTGACTTGTCGTATCAGGATCTGTCCATAGTTCTTGACACAATGTTCCTGACTAGAACTCTGAAGTTACTAACTAACTTATATATCCCATACAAAATGCAAAATCCTTTATAAGATCAGGATATTACAAGAAGTATATGCAAATTCTATTCTAAACATCACAACTCATGAATTATTCCTAACAGGCAGTGCCACGTCAGCAGCGACGTCATCACTGATGATGTGGCGCTACCACGTGTCGCTGCCATGCCAGCATTGATGGCGTGGTAGGGATGATGTGGCATCACCATGTCAGCACACGCTGCTAACGTGGCAGTGCCACATCATCAATGATGCCATGGCGGTGGTGACATGGCAGGGGTAGAATTTTTTATTTTTTGATTTTTTAAAATAAAAAAAGGTGGTTTGCTAGGATTCTCTATATAATTTGGTTCTCTATAGAATAATGGCCTACATTCAAATACCAAAAAGTAAATTTAATAATGTAAACCAAATAGAAGTAGATTTTATAAATTGAATAGGAATTAGATCTAATATTAGAAACTAAGTTTATTTAATGAGTAAAATGTATTTACAGTTAACTGTAGATTATTTTCCTAAAATTAACTATTAAAGTAAGGAAATTTTTATAAAAATAAATGTTGTCAAATTTGTGAATGAACAAATATATTTGTGCAATCAATTAATCATCAAATCATTGGAATATTAATTTCAAAATTAAATATTGAAAAATACTTAATTACTAATTTTTTTAATAAAATAATCTTATAACCATAAAACTATTTAATTTTAATAGTTGACTTTAAGAATTAATCTACAGTTAACTGTAGATACATTTTACTCTATAACTCTTATTTAATTGATAGTAGGATTATATTTAAATACGAAAAAATAAATTTTAATAATCTAACCAAATATAAGTAGGTTTTCAAAACTGAATAGAATTCTCAATGCAAAAATTCGTAACTTTCTTTTCTCTTCAATTTCCAAGTGATTTGAGTTGGATTATAATAGTTTAACCATCACTAAATTAATGATAATTTCTTTAGTTTTGTGTGGCCTGTAAAATTCTCTAAATTTGAATTTTAGATTTCAAGATAGAGAAAAAATAATAACTTGATCGTGTGAAATCTATCAAATAATATTTTGTTTATATATTTATACTCAAATTTGGTAATTTATTATTTAATTCTTTCAAATTTAAGAGTTTTTTTAATTTTTTCAATAAAATATTAAAATTTATATAATAAAAATCAAATTCAGTATTAGTAAATTTTAATAAATGTAAATATTAAGAAAACTTTTTTTGATAATATATTTACATAATTATAAATATTAAAAGAGAACTGTGTATTGCATGGTTTATAAGCTATTATTTTTAAATTTTGTTTGACATGATTTTTTATAGTATAATATTTTGCGGGACTTTTTTTTCAAAAATATCTTAATTACCGATTTTTAAAAAATAAAAAATTTGAAAAAAATTATAAAAATGAATTATTAAAGTTTTATTTTCAAAAATAATATCTACATTTTGCAATATGAAATGTAGTTTCTAATCAATTTTTCCTAAAATTAACCTTGAAGTTGATTCCAGTTGCATCAGTTACCTTTTTATAAATAAATTCAAGTTACATAATGTAATTTTATAATCAATCAGATGTAAGTTCATGCTATTGAAAGTAACTTGAATTTTTTTTTAACAAAAACTTAATTATTTTTATGCCATTTTAGAAATAATAAGCAATTTAAGTAACAAACAAAATAAAACAAATGCAACTTTTTTTTTATATATTGAAAAATTGAAAGCTCTTAAAAAAATCAAAATAATTGCACATTTTAACCCAATAATTAACCAATATATGTCTAAAATATCTAGAATTGACTTTTCTTTTCAAATCTAAAATATGTGTGCCAAATTGTATTTTGAAGATATTTTTCGATAACTTTCAAATAAGTTATTTTGGATACATATTAAAAACTTTATATTGATTTTGATTTGATTGTATAAATTTTGATTTGATTATATTTAGATTTTAACTTGGATTTTGATTAATATATGATATTTTTAATATTTGAAGATATTTTTCATCACATGATAAGACGAAATCTAATCTCTATAAAATCAAATTCTTCGTTGGCACATGTTCACCCATCTTTATCAGAATTTCATATTTCTTTGTTCTGATATAAGTCATTCTGTTCTTCCTCGCTATTTCTTTGAAATGAAAAGTGTTTCACAAATACTTTTTCTTCAACATATACAATTAACAAATTCTTGTTGTTGATTTCATATTTAATTTTTTCAATCATGGATGTCAAACCTTAAACATAATCCATGCGTTACCAAATTTATTTCTATTATTCAATCATGAAATGATTAACTCGAATCGAGGACATATTCCTATGTTTAATATCGAAATTAGTGTTTTTTTTGAAGAGAACGATGACAATATAGCAACAAGAATCATGGTTCAAGGACGACCTCCTACATCAAAAAATAAAATTAAGGTATGTGTCTCTTCAAATGAGGACTTTTCAACTCCACTAGCGGTTCTTGAGTTTCTACCAAAATGCAATTTGTTTAGATGTTTGTCTACCTGTTCTTGGTGGTTTTGGTTTTATCTCAGAAGTTGATCTAAAAGTATACGTTGTTTCCGAATATACTCATGATAAAGATTAAGAATCAATGTATTTACGAACAAATTCTGAGATATAACCAAAATCACCGAACACAGGTAGAGAAATTCTTTTATGCATATTGCATTTTGGTATAAACTCAATAACCGCTAGTGGAGTTGACAAGTCCTCATTTGGAAAGACACATATCTTAACTTTATTTCTTGATCTAGGAGGTCGTCCTCGAAACATGTTTTTTGGTGCTATATTACCATCAATCCTTTCATTGAAAATATTAAATTTTGAGAGTAAACAAAGGACATGGCTTTGATTCAAGTTAGTCATTCCATGATCAAATAATAGAAATGAATTGGGTAACACATTGATCATGTTTAATGATTTACATCCTTGATTGGAATTATTGAATGTCAAATCAGTAACAAAAAATTAGGAATCTTGTAAGTTTGAGATCTTATTTGGGGAATGGATTTCTTGGTTATTAATAGTTAATTATGTTCAGGTTCTGATATCTCTGAATTCTGCAATAATTGGATACATTTTTGAAGAAAAAAATTTTATGATACATATTTCATTTCAAATGAGTATATTTATAGCTAGAAAATTTATGAGCTAATATCAAGTAATCAATGATTATGTTCCTCCTTCATACCAAAATATTCTCTAACTATTATTATTTCTCAACCTTTATCACGAGTATGTTCTAGGTGCATTGTAATTACAAAAAAAATAATCGAAATTCTCTGAAAAATAATTTTGTTAGAAAATATTATAACGATGATGTTAATTTCAGGCACATATACATTTTCTATAGCAAAATCATCTATGTCTGAATATCAAACTAATATATTTTCTTTATAAAATGTATAAGAATTTGAAATAATCAGGTTATGTGAAATAATATGTTATCATCTTCAAATCCTGAGGATATTAATATAATTTATTAGTACATGTAACTTTTCCCGTGTTACTTGTGATCAATATGTTATAAAAGATTGATACTCTTGTATTTTGGGAAATTAACATATAATTTATATTTATTCCTTTTTTAATCTTAACTTCCTTTACATTAAATACAGATAAATGATTTGAACGTACACACAAATTTATCAAGCACCTAACAAAATTTTGAACAAAAAGTTTAAAATTAAAAAGAATTAAAAAAATGCAAACATCATCAACGTCTTGTCATTTGGTGCCTACATTTTTCTGATATTACTAAAAAAAAAGAAAAAAATTCTCAAGATGTTATAGTCTTATGTTAAATTCGAACAATCTCAAGCAATATCTAAAATTTTGATAATGATAATGACCAAAAAGAAAAACACCTACCTTTCTTATATTTTTTCTTTTGAATTTCGATCGATTCACTGCACGATTTTGGATTCGGAAAACTTAATTTTGAATCATTTTGTTGTACCATATTCAAAAAATTATAAAAAAATTTGGAATGAATTTTTTAACTACTAAACTTCGGGTTCGATTTTTTTAAATTTTAGTGATTGAAATCGAAATCTAAGACTCGTGTCATGGTGTTCATTCTTTTCAGGAAAGATTATCACATATAAAATAATTTCATTTCGTGAACGTATTTACTTTGTAACATCTTATCAATTATTACATCATCATTATCGATTAAAATTTAACGAACAAATAATTGATAAAGTTACAATAATTACCTATCCTAAATATTATATCGTTATTCTATTTACGAACAGGAACCTTCACGGAAAAATATTTGTACTCTTTCAGAATATGGGAATAATCTGCCAATATTATACTCTACACAAATTCTATTCCAAATAAAATATATCATATATCTATATCTATAATCTATACTATATTATTATAAGCAAACTAGAGATCTTTTGTAGTTTGGTTAACCAAACTATTCATAACCGTTGGATCTTCAATTCAAGTAGATCATGATCGTTCGATACAATAATACTTAAAAGTTGTTATATACGGAGGTCTATGGTTCGATTCCCGCTAACAACATATTAATTTATATTATATATATATATATATATACACTATTATATTAAAGCCGAAACATTGAATGTTTTGGTTTTCGGTTTGGTTATCATATTTATTAAAATAAATAATAACATAATATAATTAATGGATATTGCCATTTATAAACACCTAAAAATCAATCGTATCATATCTTTCAATCATTAATATTTTCTTTCTAATTAAAACATGTTACCATTATGATTTAAAACTAATCTTATAATCATCAATATATACCCGAATAATTAAAACATGTTACCATTATGATTTAAAACTAATCTTATAATCATTAATATATACCCGAAAATATCACACCATATTTTTTAATTATTAATAAAATATATTAAAAATTCGTATACATTGTTTATAATAGAGAAACATTAGTATAATCCGTAAACATGAATACATTAAATTATATCAAATTAAAATTAAAAAATATTAAAAATAATGATTATATAAAAACATAATTGTTATATTAAAAAATTATAACATAATAAAAGAAACTCGTGCATCGCACGGGCATTGAAAGTTTGTCGGTTCGATTTTCAGCAGGGTCATCCTAATTATTAAAATAAATAGTAAAATAATATAATTAGTGATGATTAGCCGATTACCTTTTTTCATTAAAAGGGATTTACTTTTAATTGATTGTTGTAACGCCCCAACTTCCCAATACTGAAAATATATATATTATAATAAAATAGACATTGATATAGGGAAATTTTAGAAAATTTCGGCATGAAGTATTCATAAATCGGACTATCCACCTGTAAATCAACCCAAACCAAATTCCAATTTAACAATTACACTTAATACACCAACGATTCCTCACTGGGATCGATTCCAGGTTATGGTATAAAACAAGAATCTAAACCATACAAATTATTACAATTTCTTCTACTATTCTGATTTCAATAACTATACCGCTTAATCTGTAGCTTAACTCAAATCCGTGCTTACCCGCTTTAGCTTCGAGATCTATCCTGTAAAGGCTGCCTCATTGCTCTCATATGACTCGTACGATGTAGACATCCACCCTTATTCCTAACTGAAAGATTAGAGAAAATGATGCAAGAGTGAGCCAAAGAATGCTCAGCAAGCGAACAGTATAGTGAAACAATAATACCACAATGATTCATTGGTGAACATATCACTGACCAACTTATCTCAAAGGAATAATTCACAATTACAGAAGCTCAAGAACTTTAAAGATATAACATTTTATTTAATTCAGGAAATGGAATAGAATTGGACTATTTTGCATTTTATTAATAAAAACAATAAGGTTAGGCTGCTGATCAGTCACGCACTAACCCCGGACAAACGCACACAGCAATGTCCTTTAATGGATAAACAGCTATTCATATTTACTGAAAATTTAAGAGCAATAATATCAACGACAAATCGAATTAATATAATGATCAAGTGACGAAAAACATGGTTCATTTGAGTGAAATGATTTACTTGCAACATGAATAACAACAATTGTAATTATAAGATAAAGCAAGGGTATAGTCAAGTGCTAAACATTTAATAAATTTACCAACACATTGTCAAGTTGAATCAACATAAGCGAATTAAGTAGTTTTAAAATGATCATTTGTAAAATAACTCCAAGACAATAAAATTGTAGGACAGGTTGAAGAAAACCTCTCCTAAAGGGGTCCATTGGTGAAAATCCGTTACCAAGTTTAAACTAACATGAGAGATTCGAATAGTTTAAAATGAAGATTTAAGAAATTCTCAATTATTTAAGGTCTCACTCATGTCAGCTAAGCACTTATAGGCTTCAGCTGCCAGAACCGGCATGACAAATATGAGTTTAAATAATTAAGAAGATCTCAATCCATTCTTGGTTTTAACCGTCACTGAGCAACACATGCCTCAACAACAGTATAAACCTCGAATTAATTTATAATAATTTGAAGAATATTAATAATGACGGGAAATATTTATATAAAATAATTTTTAAAAGGATCAACACCTGAACAATAGGTGAAGAGAATAAACAATGACAAAATAATTTTGAGAATGAGTGTTTGTAAATTAATAGAAGAAGAATGTCACTGAAAGTAAAATAAAATAAAATAAAGGGTATGGTCACTAGCAAACATGGTTTAAAAGAAATATCGTAAATCAACAGAACAGGTTCACATTATTTAGAATAAATATGGAGAATATAATTTCTTGCAAGAAAGAATTTCGAAAGAACAATAAATAATACAAAAGGTTTCACATCACTTGAACAATAAGTGAGGAATAGTAAACTTGCCTCAATACACGAAGTTTCCAAATCCAATATATCAATCCTTTACTCGCTTACATTCATCTTTCTTTCCTTATACATTGGCCTCTACTGGATCATACATCTGTCTTTCTTCTATAACTTGTCATTGTTGAGTATTGAATACAGTAAATGAATACAAAGGGGGGGTGAATGGATTCTTGAACTTTTCTTTGTTCTTAAATCTTTGCAGCAAGATATGTGTTGAGTGTGTGAGATATGTAAGTGCAGATAACAAAGACAAAACACCACACAATATCACTTTAATCTAATATTTTATTATATAAAGATTTTGCAACAATCTGTGAATACAAATGATAGTATTCTCAGCTTCGTTTTTTTCAGAGAGATATTTCTTCTGATGTATATCAAAATCTTATCTCTAAAAACTTATCTTCTAAGAAAGTGAGCCTGTATCCTTATAGACATGGATACGCCTACTTACTACCAATAAGGTAGGTAAACAAACTACTTTCCAGTCTGTCTATCTCATTTGAGTAAGAGTCCAAACGGCTACAGATTTGACTTTGCAAAGCTTGTTCAGATCCACTTCTTTAGCTCCTTGTCCCTTTTTCTTATCTGTCCAAGCTTCTTTGCAGGCTTTCCAATGTGCTTTATAGCACATAGTCAAATAAAGCGTCTTGGCTTGTTACAGGTTTCTGACTTGTACAATTCTTCAGTATTTTGTTTCCAAGAAAGTATTCGAGAAGTGGCTAAGTGATTGATTCGAGAACTCGAATTGACTTAATCGATAACTCTGAGTTCTCGAATAGTGTAATATTGACATATCAAATCACTTCTCGAATAGCTCTTTTCTCTGGGACTCCTTGAGATATCGAATAGAGCATTTTGACATATCGAATCCCTGAGATGTCGAATAGCTTCTTTAGTCCTTGAGATATCGAATAGAGCATTGACTTGTTGACTCTTAGAGAAGTCGAATGATGCTTTAACTTGTTGACTCAATGAGTTCTCGAATAGAGTAATAGACATATCGAATCTCTGAGATATCGAATGAGATATCGAACAGTGTATTCAGAGATATCGAATAGTGTCTTCTGAGATATCGAATCTCTGACTTCTCGAATGCTAGACTTCTCGAATAGACAAATGTACTTCTCGAATTGGTACTTAGGCAAATTCTTCATTTCTTCAAATCCCAACTGTGATTATTTGGCAGTCTTTATCTCCTTGCTTGAGGCATGAACCTTGGAACTTCTTTCAAGCATTATTCTTGACTTTATAAGTACAATTACACAACTAGAATTTGATGCCTACTACAAGTACAGAACAAATAGAAACTCTACAATTAGAGGTTCCCTCAGTTAAGAGGTCATGTAGGTAATGCATAACATTACACATACTTAGGCCTGTTATTAGATGTATTCAAGCATGCCTCTGTGACTAACAATCTCTCCCAAATTGTAAGTAAGACCCTTACTCACAATTTACCTTTATGTTCATTTATGTTTATATATGTGATATATGCCTATATTTACCATGCGATGAAAGATTTAGGTTGACTTAAATCAACATAAGGCGTAGCTTAGACGTTTTAGGATTTGTGAAATTATTTCACAAATTTAATATAAATAAATATTATGTACACAATCATGAGATTCTTGTATTTGTGAAACACGTAATTAAATATGAATTTTCAATATTGGGAGAAATGATGATTCTGTAAAAAATAGATTACGATATGTAAGAAAGGGGTATTAAGTGACGCCTCTTGACAATGCTCCCCCAGATCTAGGAATCATCAAATTATCGATTATTGATTTGAAATATTTAATTTAAAAGGAAGAATCTCTTTATAATATGATTGTGATTGTAACATAATATAATCCCTCTAAAAAGAAATAATATCAAGTAGTAATTGGCCAATGACATAACGGGCTTGTGTCGGTCAAAGCCTTCCAATATGGTAGAGAGTAGTTCTTATTTTTGAATCAATGTCGTTTCGTGCTATAGCCAAGGGCTTTGATTTTGAAATAAGAAATACTTTCTATTACATAGAGATGTGTATAATAAATTGGAATCTACTGGCCGTTACGCGCTACAGCCGTGGGCTATTGGAATTCTAATTTAATTGTACAAGATGTTTAGTTTAACTTGACTTAGAATTTTGAGTGAGTCGTGCCACAGCCGATACTCAATAATTCAAGAGGCTAAAAGATTTTAAAGAATAACATGAGATGTAGTTGACAAGAGTTGTCTGCCTATGGAACATTGCATTGCGTTTCGTGCCACAGCCGAGGTGATGTAATGGAAAGTAGGATCCTTATTCTCACTGGCATTATGAATGCTAGTTATACATATAAAGGGTTGTATAACTTAAATAAAATAGTGGGAGCTACCAATGAATAAAGACCTGATTCATTTGGTGGAATAATAATGAAATTAATTATATGCTTATGTTGTTATGTGTTTACATTTCAGATACTATATATATCATGTCTTCTGCACTATCACTCCGTAGCATTCGTGATGCTAACAAGTTGACTGGTCCCAACTTTGTTGATTGGCTTAGAAACTTGAGAATTGTTCTCAAGTCAGAGAAGTTGGATTATGTGCTAGACTCACCATTACCTAAAACCCCTGTTGAAGATGCACCATGTGATGAGCATCATGTCTATCGCGCATGGATGGATGAGGCAAATGTTGCCCAATGTGTAATGTTGGCATCTATGAACCCTGAGCTTCAGTGGCAACATAAGAAAATGGATGCTTACACTATACTTGTACATCTACAAGAGTTGTATGATGTAGAGGGGAGGCAAGCTCGATATGAGATATCAAAAGAGTTGTTCCATTGTAAGATGGCAGAGGGGACATCTGTGAATGACCATGTGCTCAAGATGATCAATTTGATTGAACGTTTAGGGAAACTTGGTTTTGTCATGGATGGAGAGCTATGCCAAGACTTGGACTTGCAATCGCTTCCAGATTCGTTCTCGCAGTTTGTTGTGAACTTTCATATGAATAAGATGAATGTTAGCATGGCTGAACTTCATAATATGTTGAAAACTGCTGAGTCGAACTTTCCTTCAAAGAAGAGTTCTGTTCTTCTTATTGGTGAAGGCTCTACTTCCAAGAAAAGGAAGAGGACCTTTCCCAAGAAGAAGAAGGGTGGTAAGAAGCCTAAACCTGCAAAGGCTAAAGAAGACCCCAAGAGCAAAGCTGTTTGCTTCCACTGTAACAAGGTGGGTCCCTGGAAGATGAACTGCAAGGCTTACCTTGCAGATATGAAAAAGAAGAAGGCTAGTGAGACTACCGCTTCTGTTTCAGGTATGTTCATGATCGAAGTGAATTTGTCACTAAGTCAAAATTCTACTTGGGTATTAGATACCTCATGTGGTTCTCATATTTGCAATTCATTGCAGGGACTAAGGGGAAGTAAGACTCTTGATGAAGATGAAGTGATTCTACGAATGGGCAATGGTGCAAGAGTTGCAGCCATAGCTATAGGATCATTTAGTTTACATATGCCTACGGGCAAGACTATTACTTTGAATAATTATTATTACGTTCCCTCAATTATGAGGTATATTGTTTCTATTCCTATGTTGGATTGGATGGTTTTTCATTTATTATTAAGAATAATTAATGTTCTATTCTTAAAGATAATGTTCTTTATGGTTGTGGTACTTTAAATAATGGTTTGTATGTATGTGACTTAGATAATAATTTACTTACGATTGAAAAAACTAATAAAAGAAAAAGAGATAATGAAAATCCGACTTATTTATGGCACTGTAAGCTAGGTCATATTAGTGAGAAAAGATTACGTTCATTGCATAAGGATGGGTTACTTGAACCTTTTGATTTTGAATCATATCCGGTATGCGAATCTTGTCTCATGGGTAAGATGACCAAATCTCCATTTACTGGACATGGAGAGAAAGCTGCAGAGGTGTTAGGGTTGGTACACACAGATGTATGTAGACCAATGTCAACACAAGCCATGGGAGGATTTTCGTACTTCATTACTTTCACGGATGATCGATCCAGATTTGGACATGTGTATTTAATGAAATACAAGTCCGAAGCTTTTGAAAAGTTCCAAGAGTATAGAAATGAAGTAGAAAAACAAACTGTTGTGGAATAAAAACGAGGGTTTGTATGTATTAAATACAAGGGATGGTGAGCTTCGAGCTTTAATGGCTGTTCTTGCGTTCGAGACTAAACGGTCCTCACAAGATGCCTACGTATCTCTGTATTGCTAGAGAATCAAGCCAACGTAGTTCTGAGAATGAAGGGGTCAGACCCTTTATATAGGCTGAGAAGCCTTAGAATTAAGGTAGGAGTTGGAGACTTAATAGATAAGTCACCCCTTGAGGAAAGTTCTAGAGTCCTTCCTTGTAGGAGTCTGTTGCCATATCGAATTGGATGCCTTGGAGGCTAAGTCTTGTAGAAATAATGTCCTTATCTGACACTTATTGCTGAGCTGTTTATTACCCCTAATATTAATTACGAAATTAATATTAAAAATAGGACTTTGGACCATACCGGGTCTAATTAATGCAACACTAAATGTGTCTTTAGGGCTTATTTTTAGCCCATATCATTTGCCCCCCAACTTCTAGGAAAATTGATCAGGTTTTCCTTGAAGTTTTAACGGTCCTTTCCAAGACTCGGGTCAGGGTTCATCTTTATACACTAGTGTTTCACGAGTATTGTCTTTATGTAAAGCGTGGAGCGACCGACGCGTTTACGACAATGATAATTCGATGCTAATCGGCACTAATCAGCCTTAACGACATTTAAACAATGTTTAAACGACGTTGAACGGCATAAAACGGCAATAAACGGTACTAACTAGCTTTAAACGACACTTAAACAACGTTTAAGTGACGCCAACCGGCATTAAACGACACTAAACGGTGCTTATCAGCACTAATGGTGCTAATCGGCACTTAATCGGTGCTTATCGGCACTAACGGTGCTATCGGCACTAACGGTGCTAATCGGTACTTAATCGATTCTTATCGGCACTGACGGTGCTATCGGCACTTAATCGGTGTTTATCGGCACTAATGGTGCTAATCGCACTTAATCGGTGCTTATCGGCACTAACGGTGCTATCGGCACTAACGGTGCTAATCGGCACTTAATCGGTGCTTATCGGCACTGACGGTGCTATCGGCACTTAATCGGTGCTTATCGGCACTAACGGTGCTAACATCACTTAATCGGTGCTTATTGGCACTAACGGTGCTATCGGCACTAACGGTGCTAATCGGCACTTAATCGGTGCTTATATGTTAAGCGATTCTAAACGGCGCTAAACGGTGCTAAAAGGCACTAGCGGGGGTCCGGGTGCTAAACCATATTGAAGTGAAATTTTTTATTTCCAAGGGCTAGTACTATTCAGAAATTATCATTTCGACTCAAATTTCTGAATTTTAATCACAAATTTCGATCAGGAAACTTCACATTTTTCGACGGCACTAATGGCACTAATCGGCGCTAAACAGTGCTAATCGGCACTAATCCGTGTTTAAACGGCACTAACCTGTGCTAATCAGCAATAATCGGTGCTAACAGACACTAATTTCAAACTCATATTTCACTTCTCTTGATTACCAAATCAAAAAAACCAAAAACAAGAAAAAACGAAATTTTGCATACCCAACTCGAGCATCGCTGTCGGTCGGCCGGGTAAAAACCCGTACCGACCATCACTCCCGGTCGGCTGGAGGGTGTTACAAGGGGCCGGTCGGCCGGTGACCCGGTCGGCTGGTTTTTTTCCGGTCCGCCGGTTTTCTTCGGTTGGCCGGTTTTTTTTTTTTTTTTGTCGAACCCATAGCGATCGTCGACGTCGGTCGGCCGACGTGTGCCCGGAAGGCCGGTCGGCTGGGACACCGATCGGCCAGTTTCATATCCGTGCCGGCGGTCGATTCTGGTCGGCCGGAGGGCTTCCCGGAAGGCCGGTCGGCCGGGACTTCGGTCGGCCGGAAAATTTTTTTGTTTCTTTGTTACAGTGGTTGGCTCGATCTCTATCAGTGATATTGATCAACCATCGACCCGGAACCAACTTGGTCACTATTAGTGATTTTCAATTTTTGCATACCGGCTTCGACCATCGATATGGAATCAATGTGGCCATTCATGGCTCGAGTTACTGACTTTCGCATACCGATATCGATCATCGATATGGAATCAATGTGGCCATTCATGGCTCGAGTTACTGACTTTCGCATACCGATATCGATCATCGATATGGAATCAATGTGGCCATTCATGGCTCGAGTTACTGACTTTCGCATACCGATATCGATCATCGATATGGAATCAATGTGGCCATTCATGGCTCGAGTTACTGACTTTCGCATACCGATATCGATTATCGATATGGAATGAATGTGGCCATTCATGGCTCGAGTTACTTACTTTCGCATACCGATATCGATCATCGATATGGAATCAATATTTGGCCATTCATGGCTAAAGTTATTTATTTTCGCATACCGATATCGATCATCGATATGAAACCAGCGTTGGCCATTCAGGGCTCTGTTTGAGGTTTTATATAGTACCTTGAATCCCATCACTCTCAATAACTTTTTCTGTGCCTTCAAGGCATTATCAGGGAGCCAACTAGTCTCAAGATGAGCTCGAAGAGGGTTTATCCTTCAGCTTACATCAACTGGTGCAACCAATTTTGATTTGATGGTGGGGTCTTCAAGACCTGGAAGCAAAAGCTCTCTGCATAATTCTTTATCTCAGAAGAGCCATACTTAGACTGGGCTTCGGCCTTAATGTTCTTTTCTCCCTTGGGATATACTCAACATGGCATTTATCGAGCGGGGCTATCACAGCTTTCACAATCCTCAAGTATTTGGCCATATTCTTTTCTCTAGCCTCAAACTCTCCATTGACTTGTGAGACTACCAGATTTGAGTCTCCACAAACTTTCAGGTTCTTCACCCTCAGGGCTCTCGTCAATCCAAGGCTGGCCATCAGAGCTTCATACTCCGCCTTATTGTAGGTTGTTTGGAAGTCCAACTTTAAGGCATACTCAAGTGTGAACCCATCATGGCTTTGCAGAACTAAACCAGCACCACTGGTTTTCGCTTTTGATGCCCCATGAAAAAAGAGCTTTTTGTTTTTGATGCCCCATCAAAATATAGCATCCAATATTCCTTCTTCTCTTCCAGGGGTTTCTCACCTTGCTGATTTTCCTGGTCTATTACCTCCTGCCCCTCGGACTTCTTGGTTGTCAATGATATATTCAACCACGAAGTCAGCTAGAGCCTGGGCATTGATGGCCATCCTAGGCTTGTACTTAACATTGAATTCTCCAAGTTAGATTGCCCACCTGATGAGCCTTCCATTTGCTTTCGTGTTATGCAATATGTTTCTTCAGCGGGTGTTCCATCAGGACTTCAACGTTTGTCTTTATCCAGGGTCCTTCAAGGACTTAAATCTTATCTGCTGTAACCTAACTCTACCATTCGGGGAATGCATTCGTTTGTTTTCATTCGTGTATTCTTTTATTTTTGGTACTTGGTCATCTTTGACTCACACATCAGGTGCTTGGCACATAAATAAAATCACAATCAATGAATGGAAAACAAACATGCATTAATAACTTGAAATGGGTTCAACCCTTACATAGAGTACTACTGTCCTACTCGGAGCAACATGCTCTGCAATGGTTTTAATGAACCTTATTTCTACTTCTACAATATAAATATGAAGCTAAGTCCTACTAGGATAACTTAAGCCCAATAGGGGTTTTGCAAGACTAGGTATGCACCACTTAATTTTGTTTTTGATGCTCCATCAAAATAGGGCACCCACCACTCTTTCTGGTCTCCTCATTCTTATTCTGAAGTTCACTTTCTGCTTGGGGTACTACCTCCTGCCCCCCGACTTCTTGGTTGCCAATGGTACACTCAACCACAAAGTCAGTTAACGCCTTAGCCTCAATGGCTGTCCGAGGCTTCTGTGTGATGTCCTCTGCTGACCTTTCTTTGTGTTCCTTACCACTGTGGACTTCCATGTCTTCAATCGGAAGGACCTGCCCCCCGACTCCATCAGGCCTTAACGAGGCTACATAACACCTTCGTGCCATCTTCTGATCACCTTTATGTTCTCCAACACCATTCCTGGTAGGGAACTTGATCTTCACATGATAGGTTGAGGCAACAGCCTTGAATGCATGAAGTCCAGTCCTTCCAAGGATAGCGTTGTACGTTGAATCCTCCTTGATTACCAGGAAATTCAACATCCGAGTGGCCTCCTTGGGCTCTTGCCCAATAGTTACAGGCAGCTGAATAGTCCCTTCAACTTTGGATTTTACTCCATTAAATCCGTATATAGGCATGTTATTGGGGGTCAACTGAGAATCAGTGTATCCCATCTTCACAAACGCATCATGAAACAGAATGTCAACGGAAGCTCCATTGTCTATCAAGACTCGCTTCACCTCCGAGTTTCCAATCACAGGAGTTATAACCAACGGGTCATCATGGGGGAACTTCACCCCTTCTAAGTCTGAGTCATCAAAGCTAATCGCTACCTCAGTTTTTGCACGCTTCGGGGCCTCTCCCACGATGTGCAACACCTCTCGAGCATAAGCTCTTTGAGAGTTCCTAGTTGTCCCGGCCGCAGTCGGGCCTCCTGAGATCATGTTGATTACTGGCCCTCGGGGCTGTGGGTTGCGATCTTGATCGTCATCCCTTCTATTATAGTCTCTTCTCTGGTTACCACGGTCTTCACCCTTAGTGAAGTGCCTCAGCTTCCCTCTACGGATCAAAAACTCGATCTCATCTTTGAGTTGCTTGCAATCGTCAGTGTCATGCCCCACATCTCTATGGAATCTGCAATACTGATTCTGGTTTCTCTTTGCGGGATCACCCCTGAGTGGCTTCGGCCATCTGAAATCCTTATCATTCTCAATGTCCAACAAGATTCGACTCCTAGGAGTATTCAACCTTGCATACTCAGTGAACCTTGACCCTTGGTTCTTCTTAGGGGCAGAGTCGGAGTCCTCGCTAGTTCGGGGATACTTGTCCCTAGCATCATACTCTTGATCATCATAGTCCTGGTCTTGCTTTCGCTTCTTGGAGTCATTGTTACCTCCTCCTCCACCTACGGTGGTTTCTTTCTTCAAGCTATCCTCAGCTTTAATATACTTATCAGCCCTTCGTTGGAGCTCAGCCATGTTCTCAGGGGGATGCTTCGCCAATGATCTCTTGAAGAAGAGGTCAGTGGTTCCGTGCTCCAGGGCTACCATTGCCACCTTATTTTCCAAATAAGTGATATTCAGGGTCTCCTTAGTGAATCGCTTGAGATAATCTCTTAGATTCTCATTCTTCCCCTGCACCACATACATAAGGGATGCAGAACTTTTTTCATGAACTCTCCCACTAATGAACTGGCTGACAAAGGCTGCACTCAGTTCTTTGAATGAGCCGATTGAGTTTGCAGGTAAGCGGCTATACCACCATTGAGCCATGCCAGACAAGGTTTGAGGGAACGCCCTACACTTTAAGGCGTCGCTCGCAGGCTGCAATAGCAGTGCGTTCGAGAATGTTCTCACATGGTTTGCGGGATCACCCGTTCCATCATAAGCCTTTATTGTATGCATCTTAAACTTCCTAGAGATGTGAGCATTCATCACTTCCTCGGTGAACGGGGGTGTTGGATCATCAGGATCTCCGAGAGGCATCAGATCTTTGGGGTTTCCCTTGGGAATTTCCATCCTTGTGGTTGTTCTTCCGAATGAGGCATCAGCCCTTCTTTGTCTCCTTGAAGACCTCTCCAAATCAATGATGGGAATCCTTCCTGCAGTTGGAGGAGGCTGAGTTTGATTTAGCCTAGCTTGTTCTCTTGCCATATCTTCCTTCAATTTTAAGATCTCGGCCTCGTAAGCCTTGATCCTTTCAGCAGTTGTCAAAGATTGTCCATCACGGATGTCTTGAGTCCTCCTTCGAGGTTCTCTACTAGCACGTCACCTCCTCGGGGCTTCATCACGGTCATCATCCTCATCGTCAGAGGAGGTTTCATCAGTATAAGGACCCGAATAATCGTGATACTCTCGATCTCGGATCTGCAGAGCGTGACCACTTGGGCCTGTCCCTTGGATAGGAGGATAATTAGGCAGCCCGTATGTTGGGTTAGTACTCACGGGGAGATTTGTAGTGTGGATCTGGACCCCATGCGATGGGTTATTCGGATCAATCAGAGGAGAGACCACCATCTAAAGAGGATTGGTTTCTCGTCCTGTACGAGTAATCGGAGGTAATGTACTCTCAACGTGGGGGATCGCCCCTGATTGTTGAGAAACTTGAGATTGGGTGATCGCCCCTGATGCTGGCGGAGCTTGTTGGGCAATCGCCCCTGATGTTGGGGGAACCTGTTCGGTTATGGGTGGAGCAGATCTGAGAGGTATGGCCTCAGTTGCAACTGGTGTTGTTCTTCGTGTTTGAACCATGGTCGATGTTGTCTTCCCACAGACGGCGCCAAATGTTGTGGAATAAAAATGAGGGTTTGTATGTATTAAATACAAGGGATGGTGAGCTTCGAGCTTTAATGGCTGTTCTTGCGTTCGAGACTAAACGGTCCTCACAAGATGCCTACGTATCTCTGTATTGCTAGAGAATCAAGCCAACGTAGTTCTGAGAATGAGGGGTCAGACCCTTTATATAGGCTGAGAAGCCTTAGAATTAAGGTAGGAGTTGGAGACTTAATAGATAAGTCACCCCTTGAGGAAAGTTCTAGACTCCTTCCTTGTAGGAGTCTGTTGCCATATCGAATTGGATGCCTTGGAGGCTAAGTCTTGTAGAGATAATGTCCTTATCTGACACTTATTGCTGAGCTGTTTATTACCCCTAATATTAATTACGAAATTAATATTAAAAATAGGACTTTGGACCTTGTTGGTGGGCCCCACGTTCGGACCATACCGGGTCTAATTAATGCAACACTAAATGTGTCTTTAGGGCTTATTTTTAGCCCATATCACAAACCAAAAAGGGTATTAAAGTTCTTCGATCAGATCGAGGAGGTGAATACTTAAGTGGGGAGTTTTTGAATTATCTCAAAGATAATGGTATACTATCTCAATGGACACCTCCAGCAACTCCAAAATTGAATGGAGTGTCTGAAAGGAGGAACCGAACTTTGTTGGACATGGTTCGGTCCATGATGAGCTATACCTATCTTCCAGTATACCTTTGGGGTTATGCCTTACAAACTTCAGCATATTTACTGAACAAGGCACCTTCAAATCTGTTCCTACAACCCCATATGAGATATGGAAAGAAAAGAAACCAAGTCTTAAACATGTTAAGATTTGGGGATGTCAAGCTTATGTCAAGAAGCTTGAACCTGAAAAGCTGGAATCTAGATCCGTAAAATGTAGGTTTGTGGGGTATCCTAAGGAAACTTTGGGATATTACTTTTACACCGATCAAAGGGTGTTTGTTTCTAGACATGCGACCTTCTTGGAGAAATAATTTATCCTTAAAGGGAATAGTGGGAGCAAAATTGAACTTGATGAAGTTCAAGAAGCACAAACTACTATGGTTCAAGAGGAAGTACCTGTTCAGAAAGAACAACCTTCTGTAGAATAGCCTGTGCGTAGGTCAAATAGAGTGTCTCGCCAACCTGAGAGGTATTATGGCCTTGTCATTGAGAATGACAATGAGTTGACGCTCGCTGATGATGAAGATCCTTTGACCTACAATGAGGCTATCAGTTGTGAAGACTCAGATAAATGGCAGAGTGCCATGAAATCCGAAATGGAATCTATGTATACCAACCAAGTGTGGACTCTGGTTGAGGCACCTAAAGATGTAAAGCCTATTGAGTGTAAGTGGGTATATAAAAGAAAGATTGGAGCAGATGGCCAGGTGGAGACCTATAAGGCCAGGCTTATGGCAAAAGGATTCAAACAAAGACAAGGGATTGACTTTGATGAAACTTTTTTGCCTGTAGCCTTGCTTAAATCCATTCGGATTTTGCTTGCCATTGCGGCTTACTATGACTACGAGATCTGGCAAGTGGACGTGAAGACGGCCTTCCTCAATGGGAATCTTGAAGAGGATGTGTATATGACACAACCAGAAGGTTTCGTTTCTAAAGGAAAGGAACATCTAGTATGTAAACTGCATCGATCCATTTATGGATTGAGGCAAGCTTCTCATACCTGGAACTTATGTTTTGATGAGATAATAAAAGAGTTTGATTTTATCAAAAATATGGATGAACCATGCATCTACAAGAAGGCTAGTGGGAGCGCGGTGGCATTTCTTATTTTGTATGTGGATGACATACTTCTTATAGGAAATGATATACCGATGCTACAATCAGTCAAAGTGTGGCTATCTAAGAACTTCACCATGAAGGACTTGGGAGAGGTTTCTTACATTCTTGTAATGAAGATCTATAGAGATAAATCAAAGAGAATGTTAGGCCTGACCCAAAGTACATACATCGAAAAATTGCTAAAGAGGTTTAGCATGAAAAATTCCAAAAGAGGTCTCATTCCGATGAGCCATGGAATTTCTCTTTCCAAGAAAATGTCTCCACAGACATCTGAGGAGAGAGAGTGTACGAGTTAGATTATTTATGCTTCTGCAATAGGATCTATCATGTACGCGATGTTATGTACTCGGCCTGATGTTGCTCACTCAGTTAGTGTGACAAGCAGATTTCAGTCCAATCCTGGTGAAGAACACTGGAAAGCAGTGAAGAACATTCTTAAGTACTTGAGAAGGAGTAAGAATATTTTTCTTGTTTATGGTGGGTCTGAGTTGAAAATAGAGGGTTATACTGACTCTAGTTTTCAATCAGAAAGTGATGATAGTAAATCCATGTCAGGGTATGTATTTACTCTGAATGGTGGAGCTGTAAGTTGGAAGAGTTCTAAACAGCCCACAACGGCTGACTCCACAGCGGAAGCAGAGTATATAGCTGCAAGTGAGGCTGCAAAAGAAGCTGTTTGGATGAAGAGATTTGTTTCTGAGTTGGGAGTTGTTCCTAGCATAGAGGAGCCCATAGTGTTGTACTGTGACAACAATGCGGCAATAGCATAAGCGAAGGAACCAAGATCTCACAAGAGTTCCAAGCATGTCCTGCAGCGCTTTCATCTAATTAGGGAGATTGTTGAAAGAGGATATGTAAAAGTCGAGAGAGTTGACACACATAACAACATAGCAGACCAATTAACAAAGCCACTTTCTCAAAATTGTAATATCTGGGAATTTCGTACTATTTAAATAATATTATTTGGCATTTAAAATATTATTATGTGCCTTAATTGAGGAGTCATTACATGTTTGTGTGATTTTGAATATATGTTACGTGTCTAATTGCTAGCTGTGTTGACGTGAAATTTTATTAAAATTCTGTATAGCTTTTAAATGTTAAAACATGATTTTTGTTCACTTAAACATTTTTGTAAAATTATGGGAGTTAGTAAAAATCATGAAAATTCTTGTTTTATTATCTTTATGCATTTAAAGACTTTTTAAAAATAAAAGTTTAATTTATTTTCGCATTAAAATATTTTACAAGGATTTTTCCAATTATTTTCCTTTTTAAAATATTAAAACTTGTAAAATTCAAATCTTTTCATAAAATGATTTTAAAAATGTTTTAAAAATATATTGAGGAAGAGAATTCCATATTTTAATTTTATGTGTCAATAAATTATTTTTGGATCCAAAATATCTTGTAAATAGAATTATTTTTACAAGTCTTTTATTTAATTAAAAGATGTATCATTAAAATGTGATTAAATTATATGTGTGTGTGTGTAGGCTAGACAAAAACCCTCCCCTCCCTTATTTTTTTTCATTCGGCCGAGCACCCCCCCCCCCGTGTCTTCATCTCTCTCTTTTCTCTCAAAAATCTCAAAACCTCCATTGATTCTCAAGCTTTGTTCAAGGTAATTTCTCCATCAAAACTATTAAGTGTCATAGATAAAAATACTCCTCTTTTCATCTTCTACAACCCCTTATCTTTTAATTTCGATTTTCACCACTTTTCAAATTAGGGTTTTCAAAAATCAAGCTTCAAAGGTTAGTTTTGTGGGTGTTTTTGATTGGGTATTACTTCTTGATAGAGACCCATGCATTTTCGGGCTCCTAACCTTCGGCCATGATCAAAAAAAGAGAACCAAGGGTTACATGCATGTGTTTATTTGATGATTTTGCATAATTACTAAGTGGTATATGTATGCATGTGAGTTTTTATAAGTTATTATGTTGAGATTGATGATGGGATTGAGTTTAATTGAGTTTATAAGATGTGGGTTTGTGTGTATTGTAAATTGATGTTTGTTAGTAGGTATAAATCAAAAAGGGTTTATGATTTTGATAATTAAATGTTATGAATTTGATGGGTTGAATTTATAATTTGATTTTAGTGTGAGTTTACAAGTTAGTGATGATGAGTGGTGATAATTTTCATTGTTGATCAAAATTATGTGTGTAAGTAATGGTGTATGTCATTGTGAGGGTTTTGTATGTGATTGTTGGTGGAGAAGAGGGAGAGGCCGAGAGAGATTGATGGAGGAGGGAGAGAGACCGAGAGGGAGGAATAGAGAGGGAGAGAGGGAGAAGCCGAGAGAGAGAGGAGAGGGAGAGAGAGAGGCCGAGAGGCCGAGAGAGGGAGGAAGAGAAGAGAGATGGTGGGACTTGTGTGAATAATTGTAAGTACTTGCTTGAATTGTTTAAGTGTTAATTGATTAAATTATTACATGAATTAAATTGTTTACATAATTGAATTGCAATGTGAATTTGAATTATGAATTGTATAATGAGTTGTCATGGAGATATTAGGTTGACTTAGAGTTGCTTGGTGATTAGTAGTAGTCGATATTGATGGAGTTGTAGATTTTGGAGGTGCATTGTGTTGTTTTGTGATTGATTGTGACCGATTATATTCGGTATGGTTTGACGACTATACAAAGGAGATGCCGCCGAAATTTCTAAAAATATAATAAGTGATTTCCAAAACCCTAAAGGCACATCTCCAATGTTAAGTCGTAGAATCATTATGGTACTATATCATACTACATTGTATGTTAAGTGAATTACGTGCTAAGTGACTTACATGACTTATGTGTTTACATGTATAAATGTATGTATATAACATGGTTATACCGTTGGGGCGTTAGCATTATTAGGATTGCTTTGTGATATGTAAACGAAAGAGGGGAAATTAAGATATTGTTTATTATCATTATTATAGGTCCGAGTAGAAGGCCTGGCAAGGAACCGATTAAGGAGGACGCTATCTAGTTTGATCTCGTGATTTAAGGCAAGTGTACTATCCAACCTTATTGTTACCATATGATGAATGCCATGAGATATTGAATTGTTAGTTTGTTACAAACTAGTTCTTTCCGACCTTATTATTGTCATATACCTTGTGATTGATTTCATATCCCCTGAACTTGACTTGACTTGCTAATCGATAATCATATTTCTTGGAAAACCTTTTTATAACCTTATCGAATTCTTGAATTCTTGAACCAACTCCTTAATATCTTCTTGTACTTAAACTCGTTTCTATCTAAAAACAATTGTTGATTCTTGATTAACCTTTCGTGATTAAACTTTCTTGAATTAACCTTTCCTGACTTAACCAAGTTATACTAAACAGAATCCCAACTCCCAAGAATTCAGAATGATTGACTTTCTTCACTTTACCTTGTCATTTATTTGAAATTTGAGAATCCTATTCTTGTTGATTAACAACTTGATATAACATTGATATTCTTGTTTCTTTGAGATGAATTGAATTTGATAAACATTGTTGGACCTAAATGGAATTGGATGGAATGTTACTTTGACCGAGGCGCCGGTCCAAATCATGTTACTATTATAGGCCAATGTGTGCCTGGGATCCCCTTATATTTGGTGAACACCGTATTGGATATGCGGGTTCGGAGCTCTGTCGTGGGCTGATCACCCAGCGTTGCTCGTAGCGTCTTATCAGATATTCCAATTCCTTCTCATTTTATTTTGATATTGATTCAGTTTATACAGTTCATTTGCAGATTTCATATCTTGCTTTACAGTTGAATTATTTTGCCAGTCTTATATTATTGTTTATGCACTTGCTGAGCAATTGGCTCAATGATATTATTTTTCCTTAACCTTTCAGTGAAACTCGAAGATGGTAAGGACTCTTGAGACTGCGCGTAAGAATTGTGGTGGTTCAGGTGTAGCCTATAGGAGGCAGTTCCAGGTAGAAGGGAGTGGCGATCTAATGGATCATGTTTTGTTAGACTTTTGACTTAGTTTGTAATCTTTTGAACTTAGAATAATTTGTGGTCTGTAATAAATAATTGGTTTTGAATTGGTAGTTTATATTGCTTCAAACTCTTACCTGTTGGCGATCTAGGCGTGGGAGTGGTAATGTCTAAATAATTTATATGCATGCTTTACCATTATCTAGTTAATTTTGATTAAGGGATTTGGGGCCGTCACAGGTTTGGTATCAGAGCCACAGGTTTGAGTCACTGAACAATATAGGTTTAGGTAACAAGATAGATCACATTTCCAATAATCACTTAGGATTAAAATAGAAACTCACTTAGAATATAAATAGTATTATATTTCTAAAAGAATAGGATTGATTGACCCTTATTATCGAGAGTGTTTAAGTAGTATGCTTCTAAGTTTTATCTGACGCTTATATATATACATATATATATTATATTATTATTGGCAGCGACAGCGGGTACCAGGACCTTCAGCTCCACCTCCGGCCGAGATAGCAGATGCTGTACCTTTGTCCGTTTATCAGGAGTTACTTAGGGAGTGTGATCATCTCTATGATGAGAACGCTCAGCTTCAGAGGAGAGTTGATGCATTGTATGAGGATAGTGAGGATATACCCGAGGGCCATGTCCCGACTCTTGTCTCCAGGCTTCAGTCACTCACCGAGATGGCTAACGAGAGGCTTCGCGCTATGGTACCTTATCGAGATTGGGAGAGTTATGCTATGGTTCAGATGATGGTGGACGAGCTTCGGCGTGTGATCAGCCTGTTGCTGGATAACTAGTTTTATGTTATGGGTTTTATGAGATGGCTTATAGTATAGCCATATGATTATCAGACTTATGTTGTTAGACTTTATCGTATTTTCAATTTCGGTTTTCGAACTTTATGTTGGTTGGTACTTTGAACCTTTGGATTTGGGTTATCGATGGATGTCATCGGTGCCGTATCGTTTATTATTATCGTTTCTTTTTATCATATTATTTAGCCGCGTGAGATGGTTTAAATTTTAGGTTGTACCATGTCATATTAGAACTGTTAGACTATATTGTGCCATGTTGCGGTTAGATGTATGTTTGTGGATAAATAGATGTTTGTTCAATATTCAGAAAATGCCTCCAAGAAGGAGCAATGCTAGAGCTAATCAAAATAGGAATCAAGATGATCAGAACAGAGATGATAATCAAGGCAATATGGATGTAGCCCAACTTTTGGGACTTTTGCAACAGCAGACGACTACTTTGGCTCAGCAACAGCAGCTACTTCAGCAACAATATCAACAATTGCAACAGCAACAAGGACAGCAACAACCAGCCCAACCTGTGGTAACTTTTAAATCTTTTCAGGCTGTGAAACCCCCAGATTTCCAAGGAACAAAGGATCCAGTTGAAGCCCAGATATGGCTTAAGGAAATGGAGAAGGCCTTCGCATTGGTGAGGGTTGGTGATGAACAGAAGGTAGAATTTGCTAGTTATTTTCTTAAGGGTGAATCCAATTATTGGTGGGAGTCGGCTAAAGCATTGGAAGCAACAGAAGTGATTCAGTGGGATAGGTTTAAAAGGATTTTTCTGGAAAAGTATTTTCCTAGGTATATGCAGAATCAGATGGAGTTAAGATTCTTTAATCTTAAGCAGGAAAATATGAGTGTTGATGAGTATGAGAAGAAGTTTACAGAATTAGCAAGGTTTGTAGGAGATTATGTGGATACGGATGAAAAGAGAGCGAAGAGGTTTCAACAGGGATTGAAGCCATGGTTAAGGAGCAGAGTTGCAGCTTTTGAGATCAACTCGTATGCAGAAGTGGTTCAGAAGGCTATGATAATAGAAGGTGAGAGTGATCAGAATCAGAAGGAAAGGGGCAATTTAAAGAGGAAAGTGGAAGCAATAGAAAGGAATCAGGATCAAGGAAAGTCAACTAATCAGATGGATAGAAAGCCCGGATTTCAGAACCAGGGAAGAAATTTTAAAAAAGAATGTGCCCAGAAACAGGAACTCAGAAACCCTTCCTCAGAACCCCAATCAACCAAGATTTCCCCGACCCTCTATACCAGAGTGCAAGACATGTTCTAAGAGGCATACCGGAGCGTGTGTGAAGGCAGATATTGTTTGTTTCAAGTGTAACCAGAAAGGTCATTATGCAAACGAGTGCAGGAATTCGAAGTCGAGTGTGACTTGTTACAAGTGTGGTAAGGTAGGACATCTGGCTAGGGAGTGCAGATCGCCTGTTCCAAACAACAACTTGATGAGATTGACTACCTCTACCCCAGTGAACCAAATGGCAACATCTCAGATTCCAACTCAGATTCTAAGTCCACCTGTACTTCAACAAGTTCCAGCCCTTCAAGCTCAGAGTTATCAAGCTTCAGCCTATCCAATTCATGCCCGGACCTTCAACATGAACATGAACGATGCAGTGAAAAGTTCGGATGTAGTGGCAGGTACGCTTTTCGTGAACGCCATTAGTGCAAAAGTGTTAATTGATTCGGGTGCTACTAGATCGTTTGTTTCTAAAGATTTTGTGAATAAGTTGAAGTGTGATACTCATATGTTAAGAGAAACTTTGAATATTGTGTTAGCTAATCAGGATCAGATACCAGTAGATAGGGTATGTTCACCTTGTGCAGTAGAGATTTCAGGTTATCTTTTTCTCGTCGCTCTGATACCTTTTCAATTAGGAGATTTTGACATTATTTTAGGAATGGATTGGCTTGCCGAGTATGATGCGCATATCGATTGTAAGAATAAGAGAGTGTCATTGAGATCTCCAGAAGGCGATAGAGTTATCTTTAAGGGGCGTAGGCAGACTAGTACGTTTCTTACCATGATGCAAACCAAGAGATTGTTAAAGAAAGGATGTGAGGCTTATCTTGCTTATGTGATAGATAAGAATCGAGAAGGAGTGGAATTAGAGGATATTCCTGTAGTCAATGAGTTTCCCGATGTATTTCCCGAGGAACTACCCGGATTACCTCCAGACCGTCAGATTGAGTTCGCGATTGACTTAGCACCAGGAACAGAACCTATTTCCAAGGCTCCATACAGAATGGCACCGTCTGAAATGAAGGAACTCGCCAATCAGCTTCAGGATTTATTGAATAAAGGAGTTATAAGACCAAGTGTATCACCCTGGGGCGCGCCAGTATTGTTCGTAAAGAAGAAAGATGGAAGTATGAGACTTTGTATTGACTATCGAGAGTTAAATAAGTTGACTATCAAGAATAGATACCCGTTACCAAGGATCGATGATTTGTTTGATCAGTTGAAAGGAGCGACATGTTTTTCGAAGATAGATCTAAGATCAGGATATCACCAGCTGAAAATCAAACCAGAGGATATACCGAAGACTGCTTTTCGAACAAGGTATGGTCACTATGAATTTTTGGTTATGGCTTTTGGATTGACGAACGCACCCGCCGCATTTATGGATTTGATGAACCGAGTGTTTAAGAAATTTTTGGATAAGTTTGTGATAGTCTTCATTGACGATATTTTAATATACTCTAAGACGGAAGCAGAACATGCAGAGCATTTAAGGATAGCATTGGAGATATTGAGAAAGGAGAAGTTGTATGCCAAGTTTTCCAAGTGTGAATTTTGGTTGAAGGAAGTCCAATTTTTGGGACATATTGTGAGTAAGGAAGGAATTCGAGTCGACCCAGTAAAGATTGAAGCAGTTGTAAATTGGGAAAGACCAAGGACACCAACAGAAGTAAGAAGTTTTATGGGACTAGCAGGATATTACCGCAGATTTGTTAAGGATTTTTCTAAGATTGCTGTACCATTGACCAAGTTGACCCGGAAGAATGAAAAGTTTGAATGGACTGATAAGTGTGAAAAGAATTTTCAAGAGCTTAAGCAAAGATTGGTAACTGCTCCAGTGTTAGCATTACCGGATGATAAAGGAGAGTTTGTAATCTACAGCGATGCTTCGCATAAAGGTTTAGGGTGTGTGTTGATGCAGCATGGAAAGGTGATTGCGTATGCTTCAAGGCAACTGAAACCTCATGAACAGAGATACCCTACCCATGACCTCGAGCTAGCAGCGATCGTATTTGCATTGAAATTGTGGAGACATTATCTTTATGGTGAGAAGTGTGAGATATTCACGGATCATAAGAGTCTTAAGTACATTTTTACTCAGAAGGAACTCAACATGAGACAAAGAAGATGGTTAGAACTGATAAAGGATTATGATTGTACCATTAGTTATCACCCGGGAAAGGCGAATGTCGTAGCTGATGCGCTAAGCAGGAAGGAAAGACTGAATACGTTGACAATGACTCAAGAATTGTTTAGAGAGTTTGAGAAGTTAGAAATTGAAGTTTGTGCAACAGAGATATCAGCAGATCAAGTCTATACCATGACATTTCAACCAGTACTATTAGACAAAATTCGGAAATGCCAAGAAGAAGTGATGAATCAGAGATTGAATGAATTGACCGGAGAAGAAATTTGTACGCAGAAAGATAACCAAGGTATTTTAAGATTTTCCTCAAGGATATGGATTCCTGATGTGAAAGAGTTGAAAGAAGAATTGTTGTGTGATGCCCATAGTTCTAAGTTTTCATTACATCCTGGAAGCACGAAAATGTATCAAGATTTGAAGAAGAACTTTTGGTGGCCAGACATGAAAAGAGAAATTGCAGAGTGGGTAAGTCGTTGTTATACATGCCAAAGAGTGAAAGCAGAACATCAAAGACCAAGTGGATTAATTCAACCATTGGAGATACCTGAGTGGAAGTGGGAGCACATCGCAATGGATTTTGTAGTAGGTCTACCAAGATCGAAGGCTAATCATGATGCGATTTGGGTTATAGTTGATCGATTGACGAAATCAGCTCATTTCTTGCCGATTAACGAGAGATTTTCGCTAGACAAGTTGGTGCATTTGTACTTGAAAGAGATTGTGACTCGTCATGGAGTTCCAGTATCTATAGTATCTGACAGAGATCCACGTTTTAACTCAAGATTTTGGAGACAGTTTCAAGAACATCTCGGAACGCAACTCAGAATGAGTACTGCTTATCATCCTCAGACAGATGGTCAGAGCGAAAGAACGATTCAGACAATTGAAGACATGCTTAGAGTTTGTGCAATAGATTTTAAAGGTAATTGGGACGAGCATCTACCTTTGGTGGAATTTTCTTACAACAACAGCTATCATGCTAGTATTGGGATGCCTCCATATGAAGCTCTCTATGGAAGGAAGTGTAGATCTCCTGTGTGTTGGGAAGAAGTTGGTGAGCGAAAGATAGTCGGACCAGAATTGATTCAGCAGACGAAAGAGACAGTGCAAATAATTCAGAAAAGATTGCGAGCTACTCAGGACAGACAGAGAAAGTATGCGGATCCAACAAGAAAGAAAGTAGATTTCGAAGTAGGTGATCTAGTGTTGTTAAAAGTTTCGCCATGGAAAGGATTAACTAGATTTGGGAAGAAAGGAAAGCTAAGTCCAAGATTTGTAGGACCTTTTGAGATTCTGCGACGTGTAGGCAAAGTAGCTTATGAATTAGCTTTACCGCCTCAGATGCAGCATATTCATAATGTTTTTCATGTATCGATGCTTAAGAAGTTTCATCCTGATACTAAGTGTATAATAGAATATGAGCCAGTAGATATTCAGCCAGATTTGTATTATGTAGAGCGGCCGATCAGAATAGAAGATCGCCGAGAGAAAGTGCTTAGAAATAAATCAGTTGCTTTAGTTAAAGTTTTGTGGAGGAATCCTAAGGTTGAAGAGTCAACCTGGGAGTTAGAAAGCGATATGTTAGAACAGTACCCTCATTTGTTTACATAGCTGATTCTGGGGACAGAATCCTTTTAAGGGGGGAAGGATGTAATATCTGGGAATTTCGTACTATTTAAATAATATTATTTGGCATTTAAAATATTATTATGTGCCTTAATTGAGGAGTCATTACATGTTTGTGTGATTTTGAATATATGTTACGTGTCTAATTGCTAGCTGTGTTGACGTGAAATTTTATTAAAATTCTGTATAGCTTTTAAATGTTAAAACATGATTTTTGTTCACTTAAACATTTTTGTAAAATTATGGGAGTTAGTAAAAATCATGAAAATTCTTGTTTTATTATCTTTATGCATTTAAAGACTTTTTAAAAATAAAAGTTTAATTTATTTTCGCATTAAAATATTTTACAAGGATTTTTCCAATTATTTTCCTTTTTAAAATATTAAAACTTGTAAAATTCAAATCTTTTCATAAAATGATTTTAAAAATGTTTTAAAAATATATTGAGGAAGAGAATTCCATATTTTAATTTTATGTGTCAATAAATTATTTTTGGATCCAAAATATCTTGTAAATAGAATTATTTTTACAAGTCTTTTATTTAATTAAAAGATGTATCATTAAAATGTGATTAAATTATATGTGTGTGTGTGTAGGCTAGACAAAAACCCTCCCCTCCCTTATTTTTTTTCATTCGGCCGAGCACCCCCCCCCCCGTGTCTTCATCTCTCTCTTTTCTCTCAAAAATCTCAAAACCTCCATTGATTCTCAAGCTTTGTTCAAGGTAATTTCTCCATCAAAACTATTAAGTGTCATAGATAAAAATACTCCTCTCTTCATCTTCTACAACCCCTTATCTTTTAATTTCGATTTTCACCACTTTTCAAATTAGGGTTTTCAAAAATCAAGCTTCAAAGGTTAGTTTTGTGGGTGTTTTTGATTGGGTATTACTTCTTGATAGAGACCCATGCATTTTCGGGCTCCTAACCTTCGGCCATGATCAAAAAAAGAGAACCAAGGGTTACATGCATGTGTTTATTTGATGATTTTGCATAATTACTAAGTGGTATATGTATGCATGTGAGTTTTTATAAGTTATTATGTTGAGATTGATGATGGGATTGAGTTTAATTGAGTTTATAAGATGTGGGTTTGTGTGTATTGTAAATTGATGTTTGTTAGTAGGTATAAATCAAAAAGGGTTTATGATTTTGATAATTAAATGTTATGAATTTGATGGGTTGAATTTATAATTTGATTTTAGTGTGAGTTTACAAGTTAGTGATGATGAGTGGTGATAATTTTCATTGTTGATCAAAATTATGTGTGTAAGTAATGGTGTATGTCATTGTGAGGGTTTTGTATGTGATTGTTGGTGGAGAAGAGGGAGAGGCCGAGAGAGATTGATGGAGGAGGGAGAGAGACCGAGAGGGAGGAATAGAGAGGGAGAGAGGGAGAAGCCGAGAGAGAGAGGAGAGGGAGAGAGAGAGGCCGAGAGGCCGAGAGAGGGAGGAAGAGAAGAGAGATGGTGGGACTTGTGTGAATAATTGTAAGTACTTGCTTGAATTGTTTAAGTGTTAATTGATTAAATTATTACATGAATTAAATTGTTTACATAATTGAATTGCAATGTGAATTTGAATTATGAATTGTATAATGAGTTGTCATGGAGATATTAGGTTGACTTAGAGTTGCTTGGTGATTAGTAGTAGTCGATATTGATGGAGTTGTAGATTTTGGAGGTGCATTGTGTTGTTTTGTGATTGATTGTGACCGATTATATTCGGTATGGTTTGACGACTATACAAAGGAGATGCCGCCGAAATTTCTAAAAATATAATAAGTGATTTCCAAAACCCTAAAGGCACATCTCCAATGTTAAGTCGTAGAATCATTATGGTACTATATCATACTACATTGTATGTTAAGTGAATTACGTGCTAAGTGACTTACATGACTTATGTGTTTACATGTATAAATGTATGTATATAACATGGTTATACCGTTGGGGCGTTAGCATTATTAGGATTGCTTTGTGATATGTAAACGAAAGAGGGGAAATTAAGATATTGTTTATTATCATTATTATAGGTCCGAGTAGAAGGCCTGGCAAGGAACCGATTAAGGAGGACGCTATCTAGTTTGATCTCGTGATTTAAGGCAAGTGTACTATCCAACCTTATTGTTACCATATGATGAATGCCATGAGATATTGAATTGTTAGTTTGTTACAAACTAGTTCTTTCCGACCTTATTATTGTCATATACCTTGTGATTGATTTCATATCCCCTGAACTTGACTTGACTTGCTAATCGATAATCATATTTCTTGGAAAACCTTTTTATAACCTTATCGAATTCTTGAATTCTTGAACCAACTCCTTAATATCTTCTTGTACTTAAACTCGTTTCTATCTAAAAACAATTGTTGATTCTTGATTAACCTTTCGTGATTAAACTTTCTTGAATTAACCTTTCCTGACTTAACCAAGTTATACTAAACAGAATCCCAACTCCCAAGAATTCAGAATGATTGACTTTCTTCACTTTACCTTGTCATTTATTTGAAATTTGAGAATCCTATTCTTGTTGATTAACAACTTGATATAACATTGATATTCTTGTTTCTTTGAGATGAATTGAATTTGATAAACATTGTTGGACCTAAATGGAATTGGATGGAATGTTACTTTGACCGAGGCGCCGGTCCAAATCATGTTACTATTATAGGCCAATGTGTGCCTGGGATCCCCTTATATTTGGTGAACACCGTATTGGATATGCGGGTTCGGAGCTCTGTCGTGGGCTGATCACCCAGCGTTGCTCGTAGCGTCTTATCAGATATTCCAATTCCTTCTCATTTTATTTTGATATTGATTCAGTTTATACAGTTCATTTGCAGATTTCATATCTTGCTTTACAGTTGAATTATTTTGCCAGTCTTATATTATTGTTTATGCACTTGCTGAGCAATTGGCTCAATGATATTATTTTTCCTTAACCTTTCAGTGAAACTCGAAGATGGTAAGGACTCTTGAGACTGCGCGTAAGAATTGTGGTGGTTCAGGTGTAGCCTATAGGAGGCAGTTCCAGGTAGAAGGGAGTGGCGATCTAATGGATCATGTTTTGTTAGACTTTTGACTTAGTTTGTAATCTTTTGAACTTAGAATAATTTGTGGTCTGTAATAAATAATTGGTTTTGAATTGGTAGTTTATATTGCTTCAAACTCTTACCTGTTGGCGATCTAGGCGTGGGAGTGGTAATGTCTAAATAATTTATATGCATGCTTTACCATTATCTAGTTAATTTTGATTAAGGGATTTGGGGCCGTCACAAAAATCACTTTGATCGTTATAAAGAGAAGATGGGTATTAGATACCAGAGTGATTGGCTTTAGTACAAGTGGGAGATTGAAAGTGAAAGTGTCCAAAACCAATCATGTATGATAAGTTAGGAAGAACTTTTATGTAATCTACTTAATTTCATTTATATTAATAAAAGACTTGTTTGTTTTTATTACGGGCTCTAATCTATTTAAAGTATTTAAATTAGATGTACCATAGTTTTGAGTAAAGCTTTTAGAATTATGATGAGATTGTAATAGTGAGATCTAAAAGATGATAACTCTAAACTTAAATAGTTCCTGATCGTAGGATAACTAATTAGTAATTAGTTAATCCGTAAGGATCAGTACATACTATGCTTGCTTCAATATGAAGGATGTCTGTTCTCATAGGCATTTGTGTGGTGACACTAAAGCTAGTATATAGGTGTTTATTATAGAATAAGTTCACTGAACATGACTCGAATAGTTGAACAACTAATGGAGTTCACTCACGTGTCAGTAGTTGTCCATATAGTGATGGTTGTACAAGTGTCCTTAGACTTGAGATAATCATAGTCATCTTGTGTACATTGAACTATGCTTTGGTTTAGTTCTTAGTCTCTAGGGACAATTATTAGGACTCTTCTGGGCATAGGAATTTGTACATGAAGATAGTGATTGATCAATAGAGGATTTGCCCCTTCTAGTGAAGGAAGAGAATGTAATATGTTATTCCAATTATGCTAGTTCAGGAATCTCTGGCTAGAGTGAATGAAATTAGAAAGAAGTTTCTAATTTTATTAAAAGGAACTAAGCATAGTGAATAGGAAAATCATATGATTAAATTAGATAGGCTTGACACAAGATCCATGCCTTGTATTTAATCGGGACATTGTAGGGCAGAAGGAATTGATTGTACGATAACTATTCACTGACTAGGTTCTAGGTATTCTAAGCAGTGAATTCATATTATCCGGATAATCGCGATATGCTGTGAAGTATCCCTCACGATGTAGAATAAATATGTTTAATTATTTAATTAATTATATTTAATGAATTAGAAGAATTCATATAGATAATAGTAAAATAGTTTTATTATTATTTATTTCTACTACCGGCTTAATATTGAACCTACAGGGTCACACAATAAAAGAGACTGATTTATTGATGGAGGAATTAATTAATAATGGCTATTAATTATTTATTTGTGAAATAAATAATTTATTAGCAATTTTATAATTGATTAAATAAGATTTAATTGATTATAATTAATTAAGAAAAGTTCTTAATATTATTAATTAAGGATTTAATTTAAGAAATTAAATCAAGAGAGAGAGAATTATTTTCTAAAGAGTTTAGAAAAGAATTAATAATTAAAAAGAGTTTTAATTATTAATTAATCGATTAATTAGATTAATTAATTAATAGGGTTAATATTTATAGGAAAAGATCAGCTGAGATTTTGCCTATAAATACACTATTATAATCCTATTAGCCTCATGCCTTTTTACGTAAGTTTAACCGAGGCAAACCCTATTTTTCTCTCAACCCTTTTCCTCCTTCAATCAGATCTGTTTCTCGGTGGATACTTGTGGAGTGGTTCACATACTGAGGAGCAACTGCTAGGAGGCTATTTACATCATCTATCATCAGTTTTAAAGGTTAGATTACGAATCTCATCTTTTATACATGAATCGTATGTATATATATGCGATATATGCTTATAAATATATTTTACGCTTCCGTATATGCGAATAAATCCTTCATAACCTTCATAGCCAGTCTGTATGTCAATGTAGTTTCCAATGAAGAATTAATATCAAGGTCTCTCTTGTCAATTATTGACTTAGATCCAGCTTCATCTTTAGAGACCTGCAGAATGTTAGTTGGACTAGACACTGTGTGTGTGGCTGACAAATGAATCTTTCTCCTTGTTCTCCTGGTATAGTGAGCAACATATCTTGAGAAAATTCAAGAGGTGCAGACTCAGTAGTGATCTTGGGTTGAGATCGTTTTTCAATAGACACAGTCTTTTGAGAGACAATATCTAGTAACTGTTTTCCCTTTTTAAGAACTACAACCTTTTGTGAGACTGCAGCCTGGCTGTGACTAGGTCCTTCATCTCTTTGCCTAGCTTAGAAAGTTGAATTTCAGCCTTTAATTCTGCTCTCTCAGCAAGATATATATTATCATCATCTTCACAAGAACTACTACTAGATGAAACAACAAATCTTCTCTTCTTTACAACTGGCGCCTTTTGAGAAACAGCAGAGGTTGCTTTCTTTGAAACAATAGGTTGTGGATCAAAACTTGGTACTAGAATTGTTTCAGAGACTGTAATGTGTTGGGTTACTTGGGTAGACACAGGGGGTTCTCCACCAAATGAGAGTCCTGAGTCATTTCAGCACTAAAGAAAGAAGAATTGTAGATAGCAGGAAGATGAGTTGTAAGGAGTACCTGAACATGATGTGGATAGTGCATTGCAGGTATCTCATCTAGATTCTTTTCATTGTCCTTCTTTGTAATGTCAGAGAAAATTCTCTTTTGCTGTATGTAAGAAGGAACATAATATTGTGTACCAAGTCTAGCTTCAACATCAGGAATAAAATGGTTAATAAACAATTGCATAAATCTGTGATAATAAACCATTTTCCTACCTTGATCTCTTGACCCAAGTTTGATACTCATCTGCCTTAAAATAATGTGACCAATAATAATTACTTTGTTATAAAGAAAACTATACCCAATATGTGAAGTAACAGCAGTAATTTGTTCAAACGAACAACATTTACCAGTAAAACATTTAGCAAGTTGGTCAAAGAAGAAAGACCATTCTTTTCTGAGAAAAGGTCTCCTTACCTGGCTCATGTTATCTAAAGGTCCATTATAACCTAATTCAGATAACATTGTTCAAACATTATCATCAGATGGTTCATTCTCAAAATTCACACTAACAGGTAAGTGAAGTACTGAATTAACAACTAATTCAGTAACATCAAATGAGACTTGTCCTAAGTTAAGAACAATCTTACCTGGTTGACTCTGAACAGGATCAACTAACTCAGCATTCTCCCAAGCTTGTGAAACAACAGCTTGATTAATCTGTGGAGATGCTTTCAAGGCATAACTTAATGGTCCTTTCGCCATAAAGTCCATAACTGGGTGAAAATCAGTTGACACCCCTTTCTTGTTGGTGATAGCTGCAACATGATTGTTCATCATAAAATCGAAGTCACTAAACTTAAAAGCTACTGATTTGGGTAGTCTTCTTTGAGCAGCCATTGATTTTGATCTGAAAGAACTTAAGAAATCTTGAAATTGATTAGTGATTTTGAGAACTCGAGAGTGTTTTTGCTTTTAGAAAATATGATATCAAAGAAATAAACAATTAGAGTTTCAAAACAAGTATATTTCAAAAATTCTTCAGACCCACTAACCCACGTTCACACGTAGGTTGATAGGTGGCAGTCCCTGAAAAATACAATTACCCACGATTTTTGGTAAATAAAATCCAAAATTGATTTTAATTAAACAAATCAGGGTATTATCAGAATATTAAATATTGAGATTCAATACTGATCAGCTTCCTTGTCCTGATGTAATATTCTCATCCTAATAATCACAAATCCTGATGTGATTTCCAAATAACGATGATTATCAATCCTGATGTGATCACCCTTCATTTCCTGATAAGTCTCATCCTGATTCCAGAGACCAATAATAGAGTTGCATACGTGGCATTTTGCTTTTTCTGAAAAAGAAATAAAAATATCAATCTTGAACAAAATAATTTTGGTTAGATACGTTCAACATTTCTTGAAAATAAAAGAAATATAGTCACGCGCGGTAATAATGACTGACTGCGTTGCTAATCTCCAAAAAAGACTGTTCAGCTTCTCACGTCTTTTTATAAAACCAACTGACATCTCATTCCATTTTCCACTCCAAAACCTTTCAAGTTTTCTTTTTAAAACCTTTCTAAATACAATGGCTTTCAACCCAAATATTCACATGAACCCTAATTTTCGGTTCATTTCTTCTAAGGAGTTAAATGCTCTTGATCTTTTTGAAGAGATAACTTTTCTCATCGAACTAGATATGGTTGGAATCGACCCAAACAATGTCCAAAACCCTCCTCTTGAACATCTACTAGTTGAACAAAATCTCCCTCTAACCTCTACAAATCTTGAGGATGAAGAATTTGGTGAAGAGGTTGGGGCTGATTTTGATGGAGATGCTATACCTCCTGCTCAATAAACATGGGATTATGTCAGCTGCTCTCATTCAAGTCACCCAGACAAGGAATCCAAAAGCAGATGGGACGATTCGCATCACCCAAATGGATTCTGGCATGCTCTTCTTCCTCGAGTTGATTGTGGAAGTTTCATGGAAGAGACAAGTGCCAGCAGCCACAGCACTAGACAATAATAGTGTTAGCAGTAGTAATTAGACAAAAAGAAAATATTTGTATTTTCATTTCATGTATGTAAATGCTTTCGATTAATGAAATTAAAAATTTTCTTATTATCTACCTGTCTTTTATGTGTTTATTAGCAAGATCTGAATAGAATATAAATTATCAGTATGCATGTGTTGAAAACTAACTAGAATAGACTTAAAAATTCTCAGAATTAGACCACTGAATAAAAATAAACTTCAGGATTTGAAACATTAGGTCACAGACTAAACATTTTTCAAAATCCTGATACTAACGCAGAAATCCTGATGACGTCAGCATCTTGATAGTAATCCTGATCCTGATGATTATTAAAAAGTCTATCATACTGTAATTTACCAAGGTAAAGTGTTACAGCTAAAGAGTTAACTATAAGATATAGATCCTGACAGAATTATCAAGTCTATAGGCTGGAACAACATACCTTGCTACTTGTGCAGATGTTAAAAATCTAGAAATTTAACACTCCTAACTCATTTACCAACCTAATGAAAGTATTCTCATCAAGTGGTTTTGTCAGGATATCTGCAATCTGTTTGTCAGTAGGAACAAAATGAAGTTCCATAGTACCATTTTCAATATGTTTTCTAATAAAATGATACCACATCAATGTGCTTAGTCCTTGAATGTTGAACTGGATTTTCTGTAATTTTGATAGCACTAGTATTATCACAAAACATAGGAATATTACTGAGTGTCATACCATAATCCATCAACTGATTTCGCATCCAAATGAGTTGTGCACAACAACTGCCTGCTACAATATACTCAGCATCTACAGTTGAGGTTGAGACAGATTGTTGCTTCTTGCTTGCCCAAGAAATCAATCTGTTTCCCAAGAATTGACATGTACATGTAGTGCTTTTCCCGTCTATCTTACACCCTGCATAATCAGAGTCTGAATAGCCAATTAGGGAGAAATCAAATTCTCTAGGATACCACAAACCAAGATTTGGAGTTCCCTTGAGATATCTAAAAATTCTCTTCACATCAATTAAATGAGATTCCTTAGAATCACTTTGGAATCTAGCACATAAATAGGTAGAAAACATTAAATCTGGTCTACTTGCAGTTAAATACAATAATGAGCCTGTCATGCCTCTATAACTAGTGTTATCCACACTCTTACCCTTAGGATCAGAGTCTAGCTTAGTGGTTGTTGCCATGGGTATTTTTGCAACTGAACAATCTTGAAAGTCAAACCTTTTTAAAAGATCTCTGATATACTTAGACTGATTAATAAAAATACCAGTCTCAGTCTGTTTGACCTGCAAGCCTAAAAAGTAATTAAGTTCACCCATCATGCTCATCTGATACTTAGACTGCATAAGCTTGCTGAATTTAGCACATAACTTTTCATTAGTAGAACCGAATATGATGTCATCAACATAAACTTGAACTAAAAATCAAATCACCTTTAACCTTTCTAAAGAATAGAGTTTTGTCAATTTTACCTCTTGTGAAGCCATTTTCAAGAAGAAATTTAGATAAGGTTTCATACCATGCTCTTGGTGCCTGCTTTAGTCCATAGAGTGCCTTTTCAAGTTTATAGACATGATTTGGAAATTTAGGATCAACAAAACCAGGTGGTACCTCCACATACACTTCCTCATCAAGTTTGCCATTTATAAAAGCACTCTTTACATCCATCTGGTATACTTTGAACTTTGAATGAGCTGCAAATGCAAGAAACATTCTGATTGCTTCCAATCTTGCTACTGGGGCAAAGGTTTCATCATAGTCAATTCCTTCCTCCTGAGAGTATCCTTTAGCTATCAGTCTTGCTTTGTTTCTTACAGTCATACCAGATTCATCTAGCTTGTTTCTGAAAACCCATTTTGCACCAACAATAGATCTATCTTTAGGTCTTGGTACTAATTTCCAGACTTTGTTCTTCTCAAACTCATTTAGCTCTTCTTGCATTGCAATTACCCAATCAGGATCCTGTAAGGCTTCTTCTACCTTCTTAGGTTCATTTTTCGAGAGAAAACAACTATACAAGCATTCATTTTGAGCTGTTTTTCTAGTTCGAACACCACTATTTGGATCACCAATAAGTATGATCCCTTGTCCATTTTCTAACAGGTGGTAGATTGCTCCTGCTAGAGTCTCCCCCTAAATTAGTGGTATCTCTTGTAGAAGAGTGTTCACTACCTTCAAAAGCTCCCCCTTGATCTGTAGAATCAGTAGATGCCATACTGCTGCCAGTACCTAAACTTCTTCACTAGTCCCTGAAGTGTCAGTTCCTTTATCTATACATTCAATGAGGACATTGAATATTTTAAGTTGGGGGTGATTTAGGATAATTGATTAATCGAGTCATAGTATTGCATACAGTTTCATATTATACCATGCTAGTATAATTTCATATAATTCATATTATGCCTTGTAAAAAAAAATTGCATATTCATGATTAGTTGCATATCATATTTCTCTTAATCCCCTAGCGCTTGGTGGTTTCGTTCAGTAGCCAATGATGAATCTGAGTGTGATAATGATGAATAGAGGGCTGATTTAAATACTTATGAATTGACTTGCGAGCTAGAGAAACACATTCTTAACAGAGTCTCAGCGATTGCTCTTGAACTAGTTCTGGAACATACTTCTTGTTTTCTTAAGAATAATCACTTGTTTTTATTTAGAATGTTCTGTATTTCCTTGATAGCATAAGAACACTAAAGTATAAGTTTGGGGGAAACCAAGGATTGCATGCTAAAAGTTTGGTAGCTAAGAAAGTTAATAAGGTTAGGCGTCAAAGGCTAGTAGCGAAACGCACTCATTTTCAAAAAAAAAAACTAAAAAAAGAAAAAAAAAAAAGGAAGTTGATATGAGTGTATATGGGCATAATTGACTACGGTTGGGCTCATTAATACTCGAGCAATTAGTTCTAGGGGACTTTGTGCCTAGTGACCTAAGGCTTTTTCTCAGTCTGGGATCCATTAACCCAACGCTCGCTACAAGAGTATTAGTGCATAAGTCTTTAGGGACCTCAACCATTGCACGGTTAAATAAGCATAAGTAGCATAGTTTTGTATATATAGCAGTTGAATGATCTAATTAAAGCATGTTGAATCCTTGGCAACTTGAATAAGTATGACGGTGTCTCTGAGTTATTAAGTGTTTAACGTTCATTTTATTTATAAACTTGTGATTGTTTGGTCAAAGAATAGGCTATGTTTCTGAACTAGTGTAGGGAGTATATCTGGTGAGCTAAGCACACACGCACGTTTCTGAGCTTGTAAATGTTAACATGCGGGTATTTAGTCGATCTCTATTTGGAATTATCACATTCTCTGAGGCACTCTATTAAATTAGTTATTGCTTTGCCTATGGGATCCTTGCATCAGTTGCATTCATGCATTTAGATGTAGTCGAGTCTGTTTTCGCTTGAGGACAAGCATCGGTTTAAGTTTGGGGGTGTGATAAGTAGATTGTATATCCACTTATTATGCGCTAATTGGACCTAGATTGGTGGTGTATCCTTAAGTATGTTGTGTCTTTTAATTTGTTTATGTTGTTTCAGTCTTTGTTGTGCAGAACTCGTAACTTTAGGTATCGTGGTGATAAAAGACTAAAAACGGTGGATTTCTGCCTCAATTTGGAATTAAGAGTTGCCAATAGAGCGCAAGGTCGGAGGAAGTCAAGACTGGTATAAAGAAAATCATTGTGCAAGCAGCAGAAGTGCTAAAACATTTAATCACAAGGATTTTATTATCAAGTGGACTGGCTACGAGGAAAAAGAATTATCATAAAGAAATTCTGAGTGATGTATTCTTAAAGCGAGAATCCCGATTGGAATTGATATATTTTTTGTTAAGCAAAAGGAGTCCGGTTTTAGATCCTCAAGAGACCGCAGCTTACACCTGGACGAGCAATAAGGAAATAGAATTATCACAAAAATATGGAAAGTGATATATTCTTAAAGCTGGGACCCTGGTTGGAATTGATATATTTTTGTTAAGCAAAAGGAGTCCGGTTCCAGACCCTCAATAGACCGCAGCTTAGGACTTAAGAATTTATTTATATTAATAAATATTTTATTTAATTAGAAAATTATATTTATAAATATCTAATATGTTAGGCCGAATACACAATTAATAATCAACTTTGTATGAGAGATTAATAAGTAAAAGCGTTTATGCACTTAAAAAAACTTCTTGTATTTCAAACCCTCTTTGTGATGTAAAATATCACAAAGAGCTGCTAGGTTACAATAATGATAATTCGTTATCGATACCCTTCTAGGGTTAACCTATCTGTATTTATATACCATACAGCTACGATACAATCTCTAATTGATATTCCTAATAATCAGCTATACAATGATATCAATTACAGATTGTCACACGTCTCCTATGTCAACTCGATCTCTTTGATAGCTATCCAATCTTCAAAGATATCGCTTCCATAATTAATCTTCAGTCACTGTTGAACAGTAGACGCGCTTCCTTCAGACAGAGTTTAACAAACTCTGTCGAGCTTCCAACTGTCAGAGTTTACGCAAACTCTGACTGCTTCCAGCTAAACTCTGATAACTCCCTGTAACACTTAAACACTGATCAATACACATCAATTATATTTAACAATCTTCCCCAACTTGTTCATTTAGCAAAAATGCACAAGTTAATGACAATAATTGATGATGTCAAAACAAATAGACAAATACAGTGTTTATACAAATTCAGAGTTTAAGCTTCTACTTAATAAAAACTATAGAGAATAAGAAAATTCTTACAGAACTTAATCTCTTATAATTTCAAGATCTGACATGGTTCTGAGATAATCAATCAGCAATCTTCTTTCTGCATTTTCAAGTTCAATCTTCATTGCTTCTTTGATTTCTCTGAGATGAGGATCACTTTCATCTGTCTGGTAGATAGCAGCCCTAAGATCATAAATCTTGTTCCTTCTCATTTCATTACCCAGTCTGATAAATCTGACTTTTTCTGCCTGTGTATTGAAGTCAAGTACTGTGATTCCCAAATCAGTTTTTAACTTTGCAGTACCTTTCTTCATTTCAATGAGATTGCCTTTGTAATCCCTGTACTTAGAAATATATCTGCTATTGTATTTCTGTCCTCTAATTGCCAGATTCTGAGTCATTTTCTGTCTGAGCACATTAGCAACTGACTGAGTCCTTCGACTATTCACCTTGAGAAGATACAGAACATACTCTAGTTCTTCCCAATATTTCAAGCCAATATCATCCTCACCAACTTTGAATACTGTCCCATCAGCCATGAAGTATAAAAGAAAATCCTTGTCTAAACTCTTCTGATGAACTAACTGCACTGATTCCAGTCTGTCCAAACTCTCTTGAGGAACACCACGACCTGGAACAGCCAGTGAAGAAGGATCTCTAGGACCAGTATATTGCCTTTTATCTCTATGTGAACCTAGTCCAGCCTTATTATTTCCAATCTTGCCAGATAAAGCTTTTCCATCAGAAACATTCATTGAGACTCCAGATAACACATTTGGATCAGAAATTGTTCCTTTTCCAAAAACAGATTTCAACTGTGAAGAGTGTAAAGGTGTGATCATTGCTTGAGATGCAACAGAAATTGTAACTTTCTTCTGTGAACTTTCACCTTCAATGCCTTTTAGCTTGAGTTTAGCCTCTGCTGCAATTGCTTCCTTTGAGAACCGAGAACTTTGACTAACTTCAGTCCTTTCCCTGATCACAACACCTTTAACAACAGGTCTAGGAGCTTTTCCTCTTTGTACCTTATCAGACTTTAAAGCTTTAAGATGTTCTTCTTGTAAACTCTTTTCCTCAGCTTCAATGTCCTCAATCGTTACTCCTTCCTCATTCTCTTCAATGAACAGCTTAGCAGCCAATTCTTCATCAGTTTGTGGATTAGAAGATAACAGCAAACTCTTGGTCCTTGAAGTACCTTGAGTATCAGTATTTCTCCCAGCAGACTGTGATTTTGATGACTTACTAGTTCTCAGAGTTTGAACCTCTTCAGCCTTTTTCTTTCCTTTGGTACTTGCCCCTCCATCTCCAGTACTATCCCTTCTGACAACTCTCTCCCCCTTTTTGACATCATCAGGCATAAGGATAGAAGTAATTAACTCCAGGGAGGTAGCAATAGAATCAATTTTAGCAGATAAGTCAGACTGGTTCTCTTCAACTTTACTCAGCCTGGCAAAGATATTGTCTTGAGCTTTAGAGAATTTTGTAGTCACTAGTTTTGAATGTGTTTCCATTTTCATTTCTCTAGCTACAACCTCATTTCGCAAAGCAGTGATTGCCAAAGTAGTATCATCAAATCTTCTATCCAGAGTTTTTACTTGAACTACAGTTGCTTTCAAGCAAGAAAGTATCTCTGGATTGGAGATAGTATCAGCACTTTGCTTAACAAACTTAGCTGCTCTTTCTGGTGGAAAAATACAATCTTCTTTGCACCATTCAGCAGCATTCTTGGCAAATTGTGCTCTCTCAACTTCATGAGAAGTACAAGGTTGAGGAAAAGGTGTATGTTTATTATCAGTTTGTACTGGTGCACTCAGAGAAGCATCAGAGTTTGCACTACTGTCACCTTCAGCTTCAACACTTGTAGCTTTAACTGGTTCATCTTCAGCCATAGATTTAGCAATTTCTTCTGTAGGCTTGGCAATATTTTCTCCATGTTGCTCAGGCTCAGCAACAGGCATTGACTGAGAAGTTACTTTGGTTGCCTGATCAATTTCTTCACCTTCTTCAACAGTTTGGTGAGCATCAGATATTAACTCAGTATGAGATGCTACAGCTTCAGAAAGAACAGCCGTAGGTTGATCAGCGACACCAATATCAGAGATAGGATCAGAGAATGGCATAAATGAATCAGGAATATCATTTATTGGAGAAACACCATCTCTTGCATCCTCTTCTGCAGGCATTTTATCCTCTGCAGGCATTACATCCTCTACAGGTATTGCATCTTTCTCAACCTCAACAGGAGGTGTTTGCTGTGAAACAACCTCTGGAGCTTCAATATCTTCATCCACAGAATCAGAGAATACCAGTTTTCTTCGTTTTGCTAGAGGTACATTATCTGAATCCTCTTCACTAGTTGGTGGAGTTTGTTCTACCACTGAGAGTGACTTAGGTATGTTTGCCCGAGCTTTCATCAAGAGCAGTGAATGCTTTAGATGCCATTGAGTTAAGAATTTCCAAGAGATATGTATGTAGAAAGGTGTTTGCGTGAGTGCCCAAGAGAAAAATATGAAAACTGTGAGATGTAAGAATAAGGCAAAATCGTTTGGACACAAAAGTGATTAAAGTAATGAAAAACTCAATCTCTTATGTAACAAACACTCAATCAGTTCCTTGATTAATGTGTAGTGGGACACGATAATAGGTAAGTGGGACGCATTAAATGGCGAGTGGGTCACGTGCGCCTATTTTTAAGAAGAGTATATTAAAGAATTAAAACATTAAAATATTTGATTTAAACAAAAATCAAATAATACTCTTTTAAAAATATCTTGACCCAAGTAAGACTAGAATTTGAACCGTTTACCTGTTGCCTTTAATAACCAGAATACGAAGCGATTAAGAACTTCGTTCTTACCCATCTCTATTTAAGGCCTAGAGACTTGCTCAGATTATTTCATTAAATCTTTAACCTTTCAGTCTCCCCTGTAAAATCACAAACCCTTCAAACCAAATACTCTTGATAAACAATGGCCAACCTTACCATCAAAGAGAAAAACCTTCATCTTGTCGAGAATAGGGACATCTTCAGCTATACGCGTGAAGAATTTGAAGCGTTTGAGTGGGAAAGGCAGCTTGAGACGCTGTGGCTGCAAATGGATGCTGGTCTGGAAGAGCTCGAGAGAGAGAAACCTGCAAGGGTGATCGACATCGATGCTGCCCTCCAAGCAACATTGGCATGGCTTGATACTCCTATGGTTTTGATGATCACATTCAGCAAGCTATTTGATTGTAGTTTGATATAAAACATCGTGTTATGCTTGTATTGTACTAACGTGGTTTTGCAGGGTATATTAGCCTACTGATTGTTTACACAGAATATACAAACAGCAAGCCATTTCTGACAGTCAGTCACAAACAGCAAGCCATTTGCAACTGCCAGAATTTCTGAAGATAAAGATCGAGTTCGATTCTCAAGGATTTATTTCAGGAAATATTTTGTAAGGAATCTTTATTATATAATACGTATATAATATATTCTAGAGCTCAAATCTTTTCAAATATCTTTCTTTAAAACAAAATCATAAAACTTATGGGAGTTTCCTTATTTAAAAGATTTCTTTCTTTCAAAATCTCCTATACGCGTTTTTATATCTATACAAATCAGAAGGGTTAAGCTTTCATCGATCTCTTTCTTTCAAACCTTCTGTCTAACGTTCACAAGAACGTTTGTAAAATCTCTAACCAATTGAACGTTGGAAATTGATTCTAATCGTTCGAATAATTGGTGATTGATTTTCTGAACGTTGGTGTGATGCTTTATAAACTGATTCTTGTGTTCATTCGCTTCTAAGAATTGAGAAAACATTTCAGAGAAAATATTCAAGCACACAAGAATTCAAACAACTCAGTTTTTATTGCTATATCCTTTGATTCTCTCGAGCTCTTAGTATATTCATACGTGCTATATCTTAAAGAGTTCATAGTTTGAGTTGTATCCATTATTGATTGTATTGTTCGATTTGTAAGGTTTAGTTGTTGGACAATTTGGCTTGGGAACTAGGGTTTGGTGATCGTTGCTAGAGAAGTATACTTGGGAAGTATAGCTTAGAGAGCAAGTTCGGAAACGGGAGTTCAGCACACCATTTGTCAACAGCTGGGTATTGAGGGAGATATATTGTTGTATCTTGTAATTGGTTTATTTCAGTGATCAATAATATATTCTCTTACCAAGTTGGTAAGGGACCAGGACGTAGACCATAGGGGTTAGGGGTCGAACCTGGCTAAAAGTCTCTGTGTTCTTTATTTTCTGCTCTTTACTTACTGCTTGCATTTAGTTTACTGTTTATGCACTTTACTGTACTTGTTATCTTTACATTCAGCATACTGTTTACAATCAGCTTACCATTTGTCTCTGCATAAAACGAAATCAGTAAGCTGTTTCTGGTAATTTTTAAAATCGGACTTAGTTGAATATAGTTAGCCATTTACACCTATTCACCCCCTCTAGGTGTGCATTTTCATTTGGTATCAGAGCTTTGGTATACTAACAATTCTGTAACAGGAAAGTATTCGATCATAATGGCTGAAAACTATCCCGAAGGAAAATCTGATTTCAGGCCTCCACTTCTTCATGGCACACACAACTACCACTGGTGGAAAAGCAGCATGGAAACTCACTTATCCAGAGATCCATTAGTTCTGAGAGTTGTGCAAAAAGGTCCATATGTCTTTCTTGATAAGGATGGCAAGCCAAAGGATGTTGATGATCTCACTCCGGATGAATTAATCAAACTTGGCTACAATGGAAAGGCAAGGAGTTCTCTTATGAATGGTTTAAACCAGGCTGAATATGATAAAGTATCTTCACTCAAATCAGCAAAAGAAATGTGGGATGCTTTGGAGACTTATCATGAAGGTTCGAAATCTCTAAAGAAGGTGAAGCTTAGCAAGCTAATGAATGACTTTGGGAATTTCAAGCTTAATGAAGGTGAAACTATCAAGGATGGTCAAGCACGGTTTCAAGTTACTATAAATTCACTAAAGAGGCTTGGAAAATCTATTCCACAAGATGAAATCAATATGAAGGTATTGAGTGCAGTACCATTCATCTACGAAGCTAAGGTTACTGCCTTGGAATCCTCACCACTTATTGATACTATGGATCACTTGGCCGTATTTGCTGAGCTAGAGCAATTTGAAAGCAAGATAAATGGAAATCAGGTGGGAAGTTCAAGTGTTAAAGCTCCAACAGAAAAGATGAAGAATATGGCTCTCCATTCTAAAAACAGCAAGCCAATTGACATTGATGATGAATCTGATTCTGATGAGGAACTTGCACTTATTTCAAAGAAGATCAAAAGGCTGATAGAAAAGAAGAATATGATGAAAAGGGAAAGAGGTGGCTTCTACAACAACAAAAAGAGTTCAAAGGACTCTAAGGAGGAAACTTGTTTCGAATGTGGCAAGCCAGGCCATTATAAAAGGAACTGCTACAAACTAAAGTCAAAACAGCCTACTGTTTTCAAGGACAAGAAGAAATCGAAGGCTCTACTGACTTGGAGTGATGATGATTCAGATTCCAGTGATGACTCAAGTGAAGAGATGGTGAACTTAGCACTTGTTGGAATTGAAGATGAATCTGTTCAAGGAAATTCAGAAGAAGTGTATGCTGAAACTGATTCTGAAGAGGATCCTAGTGAGGTAAACTCTTTTAATGATTATATTTCTTCAGATGATACTTTGTTAGATTCACTAACCATGCAGGAACAAAATAGTGTTACAATTGAAGAACACATGGCACTAAAGGCTGAAATCAGCAAGCTGACTGATAAGAATGCCTATTTATCCAAAATGGTAAAAGATCTGTTGCCAAAAATGGAAGAATGGGATTCAACTTCATTTAGTAAAGCTACAGAGATCAAGGAACTAAATACTAAGAACAGACATTTAGAGGCTAATGTCAAGCTACTTGAAAGAGAAACAAGACCTTGACTGAAGAAATCAAAGAGCTGAGGTCTGATGTTAAAACTAAAGTTAAAGCATTGGAATCATACAAGATGAAGGAATCTAGTCAAGCCGAATCCTCAAAAACTGCTGAAAAGAGAGTTCAGCAAGCTGAACTCATCAAACAGCAAGCTGAAGTGATCACCCTCCTAGAAACAGAAGTTAAAAATCTCAAGAAGGGCATGGAAACTTTTGTTCAAGGTGAAGACACTTTAAAAACAATGATGAAGAAGGCAAATGTACCTTTGGTCAGAGAAGGTGTTGGTTTAAACTTCAACAAGAAAGATAAGGTGCTCAAATATGATGGAAAGAATGGCATACCCTATGACTATGCTATGCCTTGGAAGACATGCAACAAATGTGGTGGAAAAGGACATCTGGAAAGACATTGTGTGGTTCAAGTAAATCATAAAGTGAAAACAGCTTACCAGAATGAACCAGTCAGGCGATAAACAGCTTACCAGAATGGACCAGTCAGGCGACAAACAGCATACCAGAATGCAAATAGCAGGAGACAAACAGCTTACCGACAGAATGACAACAAGCAAAATCAGACCCCAAAAGTGGTCCAAATGTGGATCAAGAAATCTGATTTAAATACTTTATATATTCTTGCTACTAACCAACCTGGACCCAAACCTATATGGGTACCAAAACATTGAGTTATTTTTGTTTGTTTTATAGATGTGCCTTGCTGCTAAGGTCAAGTCAAAGCAATGGATCTTGGACAGTGGATGCACAAGACATATGTGTGGAGACAAATCCCAGTTTATGAATCTCAAAATGAAAAAGGGTGCAAGAGTGACAATTGGGAATAGTAAAACTCTTCAAATCCTTGGTACCGGTTCTATTGGTAATAGTAATATTTCAATTGATAAAGTTCAATATGTCAAAGGTCTTACTTATAACTTGCTTAGTGTTACTCAATTATTTGATGATGGACATTATGTTGATTTTGGCATTGATAAAACTATTATTACTATTGGTACTAACAAAATCCCCCTAGTTGCTAGAAGGGAAGGAAATATATATGTATTAGACTTTGATTTGCAGGAAACAGCGTGCTGTTTGGCTGCAGTAGATAATGACCCATATATTTGGCATAGAAGATTGGGACATGCACACATGGATTTGCTCAGAAAGTTGTCAAGCAAGAAACTAGTGAGAGGGCTGCCCAAGCTAAAGTATGTCAAAACAGAAGTCTGTTCAGCTTGCCAATTGGGCAAACAACTTCGAAGTACTCACAAATCAAAGAAAATGGTATCTACTTCTAAACCCTTAGAGCTTCTGCATTTGGACTTATTTGGTCCAGAAGCTTACAAGAGTATTGGAGGTAAACAATATGGTTTTGTGATTGTAGATGATTATTCTAGATTTACATGGGTATTATTTCTTCGTACTAAAGATTGTGCTTTTGATGAGTTTAAGAAGCTAATTAAATTACTTGAGAACAAGTTGAATACAAGGCTTGTAGGTATAAGGAGTGATAGAGGAGGTGAATTTCTCAACAAGGACTTCATTGATTATTGTGAAGAAAAAGGAATTACACATGAATTTTCTGCACCAAGGACTCCACAACAAAATGGAGTGGTAGAAAGGAAGAACAGGTCACTACAAGAAACAGCAAGGACTTTATTGCAAGAAAGCAAGCTGCCTAGAAGTTTTTGGGCAGAAGCAGTGAATACAACATGCTATGTGTTGAACAGAGTCATAATCAGGCCTATTTTGAACAAAACTCCGTATGAATTGTTGAGGAAAAAGAAGCCAAACATTAGTTACTTCAAAATCTTTGGCTCAAAGTGTTTTGCGCTCAAGACAGTTGATAATGATGGTAAATTCGATGCTAAATCTTATGAAGCTATTTTTCTTGGCTATTCTTTAACTAGTAGAGCTTATAGAGTTTATAACTTAAATAAACGTATAGTTGAAGAATCTATTGATGTTACTTTTCAAGAACCTAACAATGATCTGCCAAGAGATGAGGAAGAATTTGCAGGTGAAACAAATGATAACATACAACCTCAAGTCACTGGAAATCAGCAAGCCAACAATTCTGCTGAAACTGGAAGTCAGCAAGCCAATAACACTACTGAGAATGGAAAACAGCAAGCTGGAACTGCAAATCAGCAAGCTGAAGTGGTCAGATTAACTTCACACGAAGAAATTGCTCAACATTCTCTACCAAAGGCTACAAGGACAGTAAAGAACCATCCTCCAGAACTTGTTATTGGAAATATCTCAGATGGAATCACAACAAGGAGAGGAAAGGCAAACTTTTGTGCTTATGCTGCCTTTCTAGCTCAAGAAGAACCCAAAAATATCAAGGAAGCATTAGAAGATGAAAATTGGATCATGGCCATGCAAGAAGAACTCAACCAATTCGACAGGTGTGATGTTTGGGAACTTGTAAAGCCACCAGAAGATGCTTCTATCATAGGAACCAAATGGGTGTTCAAAAACAAAGTGGATGAGTTTGGAACCGTCACTCGAAATAAGGCAAGGCTCGTGGCTCAAGGCTATAATCAACAAGAAGGAATTGATTTTGATGAAACATATGCTCCTGTTGCTCGTTTAGAATCAATCAGAATGCTTCTTGCTTATGCATGCTACAAGAAATTCAAGTTATATCAAATGGACGTAAAAAGCGCATTTCTAAATGGCGTGCTGAATGAGGAAGTCTATGTCAAACAGCCTCCTGGATTCGAACATGAGAAGTTTCATGATTATGTTTACAAGCTCAAGAAGGCATTATATGGTTTAAGGCAGGCCCCTAGAGCGTGGTATGAAAGACTTAGTAAGTTTCTTCTCAAAAATGGATTCACTCGAGGTAATATCGATCCCACATTATTTACAAAGCAAAATGGTAAAGATATTCTTGTTGTACAAATATATGTGGATGATATTGTATTCGGTTCTACTAATGAATCTATGTGTGAGTGGTTTTCTAAGTGCATGTACAATGAATTTGACATGAGCATGATGGGGGAACTCAATTATTTCTTGGGTCTCCAAATCAAGCAAACCAATGATGGTATTTATGTGCATCAATCCAAGTATACAAAGAATCTGCTCAAAAGATTTGGTTTTGAAGATGTCAAAGCAAAAACAACTCCTATGACTCAAAACAGCAAGCTGTTTGCAGATGAGAATGGTAAGGATGTGGATATCAAAAGGTATAGAGGTATGATTGGAAGTCTATTATACTTAACTGCCTCAAGACCTGATATCATGTATAGTGTTTGTGTTTGTGCAAGGTTTCAATCCAACCCTAAAGAGTCTCACTTAAATGCGGTTAAAAGAATTTTTAAATATTTAAGTGGTACTATCAATCTTGGTTTGTTCTATCCTATCACAAATACTTTTGATCTCGTGGGGTATAGTGATGCAGATTATGCAGGGTCTCAAATTGATAGAAAGAGCACAAGTGGTGTTTGTACATTTCTTGGACAAAGCTTGGTGTCATGGCAAAGCAAAAAGCAAGCTTCTGTTGCTCTTTCAACGGCCGAAGGAGAGTATCTAGCAGCTGGTAGATGTTGCTCTCAAATTTTATGGATGATTCAAACTCTAAGGGATTTCAATATCAAGTGTGGCAAGATTCCAATATATTGTGACAACACGAGTGCTATCAATATCTCCAAGAATCCTGTGAATCACTCAAGAACAAAGCATATTGACGTTCGTCATCATTTCTTGAGAGATAATGCAGCAAAGGGGAAGATTGAGTTGGTATTTGTCTCAACTGAAGTTCAACTAGCAGATATCTTCACAAAGCCATTGGCTGAAGAAAGATTTGCAGCCATACGAATGGAGCTTGGCATGTGTACTGTGTAGTCAGCAAGCTGACAAGCACAGAATGGGTAACGTTGGCTTACCATTTGTATCTGAACTATTTATATGCCATTACCATGATATTTTTTCTCTATGCTTATTCCAGACCTGGACTAATATTCTTTTTGATGGTTTTTTGATGGATTAAGGGGGAGAAATTTAGGAGAATTTATTTGTTTGGTCAAGATATTCGACTTGGATATGATTAATTGCTTGTTCATCTTGAATTTGTTTTATATCAAAATGTACTAATATGCAGGGATTTAAGGGGAGTTCTTATTTCTCCTAAATGTTGTGTAATCATCAAAAAGGGGGAGATTGATACTCCTATGGTTTTGATGATCACATTCAGCAAGCTATTTGATTGTAGTTTGATATAAAACATCGTGTTATGCTTGTATTGTACTAACGTGGTTTTGCAGGGTATATTAGCCTACTGATTGTTTACACAGAATATACAAACAGCAAGCCATTTCTGACAGTCAGTCACAAACAGCAAGCCATTTGCAACTGCCAGAATTTCTGAAGATAAAGATGGAGTTCGATTCTCAAGGATTTATTTCAGGAAATATTTTGTAAGGAATCTTTATTATATAATACGTATATAATATATTCTAGAGCTCAAATCTTTTCAAATATCTTTCTTTAAAACAAAATCATAAAACTTATGGGAGTTTCCTTATTTAAAAGATTTCTTTCTTTCAAAATCTCCTATACGCGTTTTTATATCTATACAAATCAGAAGGGTTAAGCTTTCATCGATCTCTTTCTTTCAAACCTTCTGTCTAACGTTCACAAGAACGTTTGTAAAATCTCTAACCAATTGAACGTTGGAAATTGATTCTAATCGTTCGAATAATTGGTGATTGATTTTTTAAACGTTGGTGTGATGCTTTATAAACTGATTCTTGTGTTCATTCGCTTCTAAGAATTGAGAAAACATTTCAGAGAAAATATTCAAGCACACAAGAATTCAAACAACTCAGTTTTCATTGCTATATCCTTTGATTCTCTCGAGCTCTTAGTATATTCATACGTGCTATATCTTAAAGAGTTCATAGTTTGAGTTGTATCCATTATTGATTGTATTGTTCGATTTGTAAGGTTTAGTTGTTGGACAATTTGGCTTGGGAACTAGGGTTTGGTGATCGTTGCTAGAGAAGTATACTTGGGAAGTATAGCTTAGAGAGCAAGTTCAGAAACGGGAGTTCAGCACGCCATTTGTCAACAGCTGGGTATTGAGGGAGATATATTGTTGTATCTTGTAATTGGTTTATTTCAGTGATCAATAATATATTCTCTTACCAAGTTGGTAAGGGACCAGGACGTAGACCATAGGGGTTAGGGGTCGAACCTGGCTAAAAGTCTCTGTGTTCTTTATTTTCTGCTCTTTACTTACTGCTTGCATTTAGTTTACTGTTTATGCACTTTACTGTACTTGTTATCTTTACATTCAGCATACTGTTTACAATCAGCTTACCATTTGTCTCTGCATAAAACGAAATCAGTAAGCTGTTTCTGGTAATTTTTAAAATCGGACTTAGTTGAATATAGTTAGCCATTTACACCTATTCACCCCCCTCTAGGTGTGCATTTTCATGGCTCTCCTCGAAGGCATCCTCATCCACCACCACCAACCATTGTTAATGAATATGTCAGAAAAAATAACCTTATCCCTTCAACTTCCACCCAAACAAAGTGGCAAAGATGGGATCTGGGAATTTTTGCTAACAATGGAGTGGTGTGGACGGACCTTTTACATTCCTGTTTAATAGATTAGTAGATAGAGAAAACAAAAATATGTAATATTTGCTTGTAATCTCTTTCATATTATCAATGAAAATTTTGTTTCTCTAATCATATTCATTGTGTTCTGCAACTGTTATTTATGTTATATGAACTGTTCTTCAAGAAAATTAATCAAGAAGAGAATATGAAAACTAATTAAAGTAATCATATAAAGAACACATTCATCAACTATCCACTGATTAACAGTTGTCACAAACCCTACTTACTCCAAGACTTTCAAATTGTCCAAGTGAAAATTTACCTTACAGTACAAATCACGAATCAACAGCGTTTGTCAATTCTCCAACTTTATCACCGAAACCCTTTCATAAATTGCACAGTTGTGAATATTTGTGTGTGTGAAGCAGAGTTTACTAAGTCAATTTTTAGAGCATCTAATTTTTCATAAAATCCATAAAGTAAATCAATAAACACTGAATGCACAAACTGTCATAGTAAACACTGACTGTATGATGAAAGCTAAACTCTGAAGTAATCGAACTTTATACATTAATTTTTATTTTATACCCCCTTTATATACACATTTTTTTTTATTTTCATCATTTTTTTATTTTCATTTTTTTTTCATTTTTTTTTTAATTTTTCATTCCAATAATCAGAGGTTGGAACCAGTCACCAAAAATTCAAAAATTTTAGCCCTTATCATTTTGATAAGTTCCTGGGTCATCCTAGTATTTAACTAGTCACCAAAAATCAGAGAATTTTAGCACATATTATATACCAATAGGTTCCTGGGTCATCCTAGTATCCAACATAATCTCAAAGGAGTATAACAACCTATATACATTTTCTTTGGGGTATTGCAGTAAACATTTTATTTTATCAGAGTATAACTAACAGAGTTTAGAGTTCATCAACATCAGTAGTTTTTCATGAAAGGTAATGCACATAGTATTTATAGACTCAGAGTTTAGGACAAAATAAACTAAGAGATGCTATAAATATGAGCCAGTATCATGCTGTGTTAACTTTCTGCACAATCTAAGATTAGATCACAATAACTCAGAAAGATTCATGATTAATTGCTGAGAATCATGCTTCATACATATTTCTTCATTGGTGTTTTCATTCAGACAAAAATCAACTCAGAGTTCACAGAGTTTAATAGAGTTTATCAAACTTATTAACAGTGTATGACATACAGACATACTGACAGAGTTTAACAGAGTATGCATAACAGAGTTTAATCAACAGAGTTCACTTAGCATTTAACCAATCAGGAAATATGATTAATACATCACATAAGTAAAGTTTGAATCTAACCAACATTTCTAGTCAGAACCAGAGACCATTCCTAGTTCATTGACCAGTCTTGTAAATGTAGCTTCACTCAATGGTTTAGTGAAGATATCTGCAAGCTGTTGTTCTGTAGATACAAAATGTAGTTCAATATTTCCTTCTTCCACGTGTTCTCTGATGAAGTGGTACCTTATGCTGATGTGCTTGGTCATTGAATGCTGTACTGGATTACCTGTCATAGCAATAGCACTTTGATTATCACAGTAAATAGGGATATTACTGTACCTCAATCCATAATCCAGCAATTGATTCCTCATCCATAAGATCTGTACACAACAGCTACCAGCTGCAATATACTCTGCTTCAGCTGTAGATGTGGAAATTGATTTCTGTTTCTTGCTGTACCAGGAAACAAGTCTGTCACCAAGAAATTGACAACTTCCACTAGTGCTCTTTCTGTCTACCTTACAGCCTGCAAAGTCTGCATCAGAATACCCAAGTAGCTTAAAATCTGATTCTCTGGGGTACCACAGACCTAATGATATGGTGCCCTTGAGATACTTGAAGATTCTTTTCACAGCTGTCAGATGTGGCTCTCTAGGATCTGCCTGAAACCTTGCACAAAGACAGGTTGCATACATGATGTCAGGCCTACTAGCTGTCAAGTATAGAAGAGATCCTATCATGCCCCTGTAGTTTGTCATATCCACTGAAACTCCTGTGTCTTTGTCCAGTTTAGTTGCTGTTGCCATGGGAGTTGATGCAGATGAACAGTCAAGCATACCAAATTTCTTGAGAAGATTTCTGGTGTATTTTTCTTGATTAATGAAAATTCCATCTTCTGTTTGTTTCACCTGTAGGCCTAGAAAGTAACTAAGCTCTCCCATCATGCTCATTTGATATCTGGACTGCATGAGCTTGGCAAACTTCTTACAGAGTTTATCATTTGTATACCCAAAGATGATGTCATCAACATAAATTTGAACTAAAAGGAGGTCACTTCCTTGATTGAAATAAAACAGAGTTTTGTCAATTGTTCCTCTGTTGAATCCACTTTCTAGGAGAAACTGAGCAAGTGTCTCATACCATGCTCTTGGTGCCTGCTTAAGTCCATATAGTGCCTTATCTAGCCTGTAGACATAATCTGGATATTTGGGGTCCACAAATCCTGGTGGTTGTTCAACAAACACTTCTTCTTCAAGCTTTCCATTCAGAAAAGCACTTTTCACATCCATCTGGAACACTTTGAATTTCTTGTGAGAGGCATATGCTAGAAAAATTCTGATTGCCTCCAATCTTGCTACTGGAGCAAATGTTTCATCATAATCTATTCCTTCCTGCTGTGAATAACCTTTTGCTACCAGTCTAGCATTGTTCCTCGTGATAACACCTTCACTGTCAGTCTTGTTTCTGAAAACCCATTTAGTACCAACAATAGATCTGTTCTTTGGCCTTGGTACAAGGGTCCAAACTTCATTCCTTTCAAATTCATTTAACTCTTCCTGCATTGCTATTATCCAGTCTGCATCTTGAAGAGCTTCTTCCACTTTCTTTGGTTCATTTTTAGACAAGAATGCATGAAATAGACATTCACTTGCAGTAGCACTTCTTGTCTTTACTTTTGCATCTGGATCACCAATTATCAAATCAGGTGTATGTGATTTAGTCCATTTCCTAGCAGAAGGCAAATGACTTCTGTCAGCATGTGATCCTCCCCCTTGATCCATGCTCTCCTGATTTTGTTGTGATCTATCTTCGTTTTCTGAGACTCCCCCTGAACTTGACTGCCCAGAGTCAGAATTTGAATTTTCAGAGTTTGAAGCATCAGAGTTTGATCCAGATTTTTCAGTTGACTCAGTATCAGTGTTTGAGTCTTCATTTTGATCATGCTCCCCCTCAACTGGTTCTCCCCTTTGTTGTGACTGAGAAGTTTCTTCAGAATTTACCAGTAGAGGTTCAGAGTTTGTTTCAACAGAGTCTGTCAGAATTGTTTCATCAGAGTTTCCTTCATCAGAGTTTAAAACTTCATTTTCAAAGTTCAGTTGATCATATTCATCTTTGTCTTCAAGTCCAGTTATCTTCTTATCATCAAAAGAAACATGTATAGATTCCATGATCACTTTAGTTCTCAGATTGTAAACTCTGAATGCCTTTGTTGACAGTGGATATCCAACAAAAACTCCTTCATCTGCCTTTAGCTCAAACTTGGTCAACTGTTCTGGATGAGTCTTCAAAACAAAACATTTGCACCCGAAAATATGAAAGTATTTCAGGTTAGGCTTCTTTTTCTTCACCATCTCATATGGTGTCTTTCCATGCTTATTGATCAGTGTTGCATTTTGAGTAAAACAAGCAGTTTGAACAGCTTCTACCCAGAAATAAGTTGGCAATTTTGCTTCATCAAGCATAGTTCTGGCAGCTTCAATTAAGGTTCTATTTTTCCTTTCAACTACACCATTTTGTTGTGGTGTACCAGGTGCTGAAAATTCTTGTTTCACTCCATTTTCCTTGCAGAATTCTTCCATTGTTGCATTTCTGAACTCAGTTCCATTATCACTTCTGATGATTCTGACTTTGTTGCTTGATCCTTTGTCCAGAAGCTTCACATGCTCCATCAGAGTCGATGCAGTTTCATCCTTCTTTGCTAGAAAATACACCCAGGTGAATCTAGTGTATTCATCAACAATGACTAAAGCATATTTCTTTCTTGCAATAGACATAACATTTACTAGACCAAAGAGATCAACATGCAGAAGACGATAGGGATCAGTGATAGAAAATTCTGTCTTGCTCTTGAAAGATGACTTCCTTTGTTTAGCCTTCTGACATGAGTCACATAGGCCATCAACATTTAACAGGGTCTTTGGGAGTCCTCTTACAAGATCCTTTCTGATCAATTCATTGATGTTGTTCAAGTTCAAATGTGAGAGTTTCTTGTGCCTATCAAAAGCTTTTCCAACAGAGTCTATCAAAAGCTTGATTTCATAAATGTTGTTTTGCCTGTGGCTAACTAGAACAACCTTTCCTGTAGATTTGCTGATAACTTCACAATATTCAGGTTGGAAATCTACATGATATCCCTTGTCACAGATTTGACTCACAGATAGCAAGTCATGCTTGAGTCCTGGGACATGAGCTACATTGTTGATGATGACATTTCCAAGATTGATATTGCCATATCCCAATGTTCTTCCTATATTGCCATCACCATAGGAAACTTTTGGGCCAGCCTTCTCCTCATATTCTGATAGCAGGGCTTTATTTCCAGTCATGTGTCCTGAACATCCACTGTCCACGACTAGGGTTGCCTCCCTGTTACCCTGCAATCATAAACAATTACTGAGGATTAGTTTTAAGGATCCAGACTTGCTTGGATCCTTTGGCATTCTTAACTTTGTTAGCTTTTGCAGCGGAATTAACATTATCAGAGTTTGAGCTAACATTATCAGTGTTTACACTTGCAGTATCAACTTTAACCCATTTCAGATTGGGTTTCAGTTCATAGTAATTATGATAGATAGCATGATATTCTCTGCAAGTATAGATGGAATGCCAAGTGCTTCCACAGTGTGTGCATAGAGTCTGTGGCTTAGTTCTAGCAAAATCCTTCTTTACCTCAGACTTTGTAGGTAAAGAATTTATATTTTTAGTTTTCTTGCAAAAATTTGCAAGATGCTTAGTACTACCACAGTTATGACATGTCTTTCTTGGAGCATAACTAGCAAGCATTGGTTTATTTCCTGAAGTAATGCCTACTTTCCCATTCCTGTTCTTGTTTGACACTTTCTTTTTCTCAACAGATTTTAACTCCTTCAGTTTATGTTTGAGTTGTTTATCTGTCATTGAACCAATATTAACCTGTTTAACACTAGTTTTTACTGGTTTTCCTTTGACAGCTTCTTTCTCATTTTCAGACAAAAATTTACTGGTTCCATGAACAAATTTAGTTCTGACTTTAACTTGATTTTGAAATCTAAGTTCATCTCCCTCATTATAACCTAGACCAACAGTGTCTGTTTGAAAAATCTGTTGAGTGTCCTTTCCAGAATTAGTCCAAGTCCTAATTTTCTTATTTGCTTCCTCCAACTCAGATTCTAGTTGTTTATATTTCTGAAGCAAATTCTGTTCTATAGAAACAGCATCATCTCTTTCTTTCTGAACTTGTTGCATGTTTTCAAGTTTCTCTTCAACAAGTTTATTTCTTTCTTTAAGTTCAAAATTTTCAGCTTTTATCCTCTCATTTTCTAAAGTCTGATCCCTATAACTTATATGCAATGACTTAAGAAAAATTCTTAATTGAGCAATGTCATCAATATTATAAGCATAGGTAGTTAGAGGTACCTGATTTTCAGAGGATTCTGATTCAGTAGTAGCCATGAGAGCATAGTTCACTTCTTCATCAGAATCTGAAGTATCTACCCAATCTCTGCCTTTAGTGTAGAGTACCTTTCCAGTTTTACCCTTCTTGCACTCAGGAGCATAGTGGCCCATCTCCTTACACTTGTAGCATTGAATTTCAGACTTATCCTTCTTTCCTTTAGAATCTCTCTTATCAGACTTCCTGTAGCTTTTCCTGTCTTCATTTGAATCCCTAGAAAACCTTTTTCCTTTCTTGAAATTCTTGAAGCCCATTTTCTTGAAAGTCTTCACCATTAACACAACCATTTTCCTCATTTCTTCTTCATCATCCTCAGAGTCAGATGATTCAGAAGAATTTGAATCATAATCAGAGTTTGGTGATTCACTTTCTGAATGTATGACCAAAGCTTTTCCTTTCATTTTCCTTCTTGTTGCCTTTTTCTTCTGAGGCTTCTCTTCAACATTAAGAGCAACAGACTTTCCTTTCCTGCTTGATCTCCTGTTTCTCTGTTCCATTTCCAATTCATAAGTTTTGAGCAGTCCATAGATTTCATCAATCTCTGTTTCAGCAAGATCATAGTTGTCTCTAATAGTGGTTGTTTTAACATCCCACTTTTCAGGTAGAGAAAGAAGAAACTTGAGATTCGAGTCTTCTAGATCATACTCTTTGTTGACCAATGACAGATCATTAATCAGTTTACAGAATCTATCAAATGTTTCTGTCATGGTCTCTTCAGGTTTAGCCTCAAAATGCTCATACTCTTGTGTGAGTATGTTTCTCCTATTCTTCTTAATAGCTGCAGTTCCTTGACACCTGACTTCAAGAGCATCCCATATCTCTTTTGCAGTGGTGCAGTTAATGACTTTGTTAGACATAACATTGTCTAAAGCACTATGCAGTAAATGCCTAACTTTTGCATCCTCGGCAATTGATGATAGATCTTCAGGAGTCATATCCTTCTTTTCCTTTGGAACCATTTTTGCTGCTTCACCAGCAACTGCAACAGATAGCTTTGTAGGATTGTGAGGGCCTTCATAAATCCTATCAAGATATTCTGGATCTGTAGCCTCCAGAAACATAGTCATCTTGACCTTCCACATAGCATACTATAATGGCCTCAGAATAGGAACCCTGATTGGTTCATAACGACTCACAGTAGTAGGAGCCTTTTCAGAAACAGTAGGTGTTGGTGGAGGAATTTCTGACATGATTATTGTTGTGTTTGGATCTTAACCTGTAATAAAGTAACAGATTGGCTCTGATACCACTTGTTAGGCCGAATACACAATTAATAATCAACTTTGTATGAGAGATTAATAAGTAAAAGCGTTTATGCACTTAAAAAAACTTCTTGTATTTCAAACCCTCTTTGTGATGTAAAATATCACAAAGAGCTGCTAGGTTACAATAATGATAATTCGTTATCGATACCCTTCTAGGGTTAACCTATCTGTATTTATATACCATACAGCTACGATACAATCTCTAATTGATATTCCTAATAATCAGCTATACAATGATATCAATTACAGATTGTCACACGTCTCCTATGTCAACTCGATCTCTTTGATAGCTATCCAATCTTCAAAGATATCGCTTCCATAATTAATCTTCAGTCACTGTTGAACAGTAGACGCGCTTCCTTCAGACAGAGTTTAACAAACTCTGTCGAGCTTCCAACTATCAGAGTTTACGCAAACTCTGACTGCTTCCAGCTAAACTCTGATAACTCCCTGTAACACTTAAACACTGATCAAAACACATCAATTATATTTAACATAATAATATTAGATATTTATTTTTATAATTTCTAGATTAAATTAATTATTTATTAATTAAAGATTATAAGCTATGCGGATTAAAAGCATTTTAACGGAGTTCGTTCATATAGGACGAATTAGGCCCCGGTTGTTGAGTTTTGTTAGCAGGTCACTTCATTTACTCAAAAAAGAATTGTTTATAAATCATTTCAAACACACGCAGGCACATGGTGATTCACGCGCGCCACTTCTTTGTTCTTGCTTCAGGAACGTGTGCTGCACGCACTTGAAAGGCGAGAAACATTCTAAATAAGAAGTTAGGCAGCTGCCCGCCGCTGCTTTCCAATCATGTTTTGCTGCTTTCGGCTGGTTTATTTATTCCTAAATGGTGGGCTAATTTGTGCTATAAATAGATGTGTTTTCCTTAGGTTTTGGGACATCCTGCAACTGAATTTACAATTGTGTTCTCTCAATTTTTAGCAACTATATTTGTTTTTTCAGTTTTAATTCATACACTTTAATTTTCTGCAAGTTCTATTTTGGTGGAAGATTGTAAGGGGATTACTTGGAGTGCTCCTCTATTTCATTGGAAGCTATTTCGGTTCTATTTTTTAAACTCTTGTAATTTCATATTTAATTCATGCAATTTTCTGCTATGTTTTCATTTAATCCCATGATGACGATCCGTTCGATTATGAACTAATCGCCGTCATGGGATTCTAATGGATTTATTTACGTAATTTAGTAATTTGATGCCTTAATAATTTGTATTATGATAAAAATTCAGTTTGCCTAATATGGCTGCGCTTAAGTTATTAGATGCGTAGCTATCGTCTAAATTATTAATTCCTAATGAATGCGAAAGTGGATTTGGGAATTTAGAATTTACCATGTTAGCATAGGTTCGTAATTGTCATGTACATTTACGATAAGTGGTAGGGTTTTGGATCACATCACCCTATGTAGTCATAATAAAGGAATTTATTCGTAAACCAATTATGTTTTCAAATCTTATAGACATATAGGGTCTAAGCATAAACGGTGTCCACGCAACTTCTATCTTTTTAAGTGGATGTTCGTGTGGTTTGATATAAGTTAAGGCTGAAAGGCGCTTATGTTAGTTTCGTGTTCCCGGCTAGCTTTCGTAATTTTCAGATCACTTTGAATTAAGGCATCAATTCTAAATGAAATAAGTAATGAAATTAGAATCCCATGTTTTTCTCACATATAAAATCTCGTTTAATTAAATCAAGTAGTTTGAATTATTTAGTATTATTATTTTGATAAATCAATTAGAATAATAAAACAAAACTCCCCTTTTATATTTATTCAAGCAGTTTATTGTTTAATCATACATCGTTGCATAAGCACTATTTCTGAACAAACACCAAGTCTTCGTGGGATCGATCTTATTATATTACTTGTGACCGTGTACGCTTGCGTAGTTAGATTTCGAACCAACATGCCTCTATGAGAGTTCTATTCTTTTCTTTCTTTCCACAACACCGTTTTGCTGAGGTGTTCCAGGTGCAGAAAATTGTTGAGAGATTCCATTGTTTGCACAATACTCCTCCATGGTAGAATTCTTGAATTCTGTTCCATTGTCACTCCTTAGTACTTTGACTTTGTACATAGAGCTATTCTGAATATTCTTGACAAGTTCAATGATTTACTGAGGAGCTTCATCTTTCTTGTGGAGAAAGAATACCCATGTGAATCTTGTGTAATCATCCACTATAACTAGAGCATATCTTTTCTTGCTGATAGACATAATGTTTACTGGACCAAATAGATCAAGATGCAGCATGTGAAATTATTCAGTAATTGAATTTTCTATCTTGCTCTTGAAAGTGGTTCTTTTCTGTTTACCAAGCTAACAAGCATCACAAAGTCCATCTTCCACATAATTCACCTGAGGTAGGCCTCTCACAAGATTGTTCTTAACAAATTGATTAAGCTTCTTAAAATTGAGATGTGAGAGCTTCTTGTGCCAATTCCAGCATTCTTCATTTGATGCCTTACTATAAAGACATCTGACAATTCCTTTAGATGTATCACCCAAGCTGGCTTCATAAATGTTACCATGTCTCTGACCAGTTAGAACAATGTCTCCATTCTTCATATTGATGATTTTGCATCCTTCACTGTCAAAGATTGATTGGTAACCTTTATCACTTAGTCGACTTATGCTTAAAAGCGTATGTTTCAAGCCCTTAACCAGTGCTACATTTTCAATGATGACATTCCCCAAAATAACTGAGCCATATCCCAGAGTTTCTCCTTTGTTGCCATCTCCAAAAGATATTACTGGGCCAGCTTTCCTCTCAAACTTTGTAAGCAGGGACTTCTTTCCAGTCATATGTCCAGAGCATCCACTGTCCAAGATAATTGAATGAATCTTTCCTTTGCCCTGCAAACAAAAAGTAACTAGTTAGAAATTTTTAGGACCCAACATTGATTGGATCCTTTCTTACTAGATTTAAAAACAACAGGCTTTAAAGATTTTACTTTTAAGCTACCTGTTTCAGAGTCTGCCTCAGACTCTAATTTCACAACCTTAACAGAAGATGGAGAAGTTTTCTTTGGAGAGCCAGGTTTGTCTGAAGCACTTGCCATCAAAGTAATGTTATCATAATCCAATTCATCTTCAGAATTACTGGAATCTGCCCAATCTTTCTGTGTGATTATGGCTGTATTACCCTTTCCAGAATTTCTTGGCTTCTTACACTCACTAGCAAAGTGTCCAAGCTCGTTGCAGTTAAAGCACTTGATCTTTGCCTTATCAAGCTTGATAATTGTACTTTTGCCCTTGTCAGTTTTCTTCTCTTCTTTCTTTTGAAAAGGTCTTTTGCTAAATCTTTTCCTGTTGAATCTTCCTTTCTTGAAGGCTTTAGCAAACATAGCAAAGAGTTCTTGTATATTTGATTCAGAATCGCTATTGTCAAAGTATATATCAGTAGTCTCTGACTCAGAATCATCTTTGCTTTTCTTCTTCCTTGTGTCCTTTACAGTAGGCTCAATCAACTATTCTTATGGAAGATTCTTTGATTCAGGTAGAGCAGTAAGTGCAACAGTTTTCATCTTTCCTATACTTCTGCTCTTCTTCTGCTACCTTTCAAGTTCATAAGCCCTCAATTTTCCATAAACTGCCTCTAATGATATTTCATCCAGATCATTAGCTTCTTCAATAGCAGATATCTTCTCATTGTAGAAATCAGGCAAGGCTTTCATGAACTTAGTATTCATATCCTCCAAGTCATAATATTTGCCATGCATGGCCATCTCATTGATGAGTTTAGTAAACCTATCAAAGGTGTCAGTAAGTGACTCACCAGACTTGGATTCAAAATATTCATACTGTTGTATAAGAAGTGTCCTCATATTCTTCCTAACAGGTTTAGTTCCTTCACAGTGAACCTTTAGATTGTCCCATATCTCCTTAGCAGTCTTACAAGAGAGAACATAGTTAGTGAGAACAGAATCAAGACTGTTGAATAGTATGTTTCTCATTTTAGCATCCTTAAGAACATTCTCCTTGTCCTTATCTGTCCATTCAGATTTAGGCTTCTCTGCTGTATGCTCTGGAACAACCTTTCCTCCAACAGTTTCTTGACCAACGATCTTTGTTGGAACAAAAGGTCCATCTTTTATTCTGTCAAGATAATCAGGGTTTGTTGCCTCCAGGTAATGCAACATCTTCACTTCCCAAAGAGTATATTCGTTCCTCTTGAGCATAGGGATCTTAGTATTACCATCCTTGTAACCAGACATGATTGCAGATATTTTTGATTAATCGTAATCAACCTGCTCTGATACCAATTGTTAATCTGAATATACTTGTAGAAGGGGGGTTGAATACAAGTATTAGTAATCGTGTCTGATTTTTACTCGGATAAATAAACAAGAACAAACGAATAAATTAAACTGCTTGTATTAATAAGATAAATACAAACTCTACCAAAGGTGTACAAAAACCTTTAGCAGCTGCTCTCAATACAAATCTCTCTCTCTCTGTTTATTCTCTCGTATGCTCACGATGATCACAAATCTCACTTATTACAATGAGAGAGAGAGAGAGAGAGAGAGAGAGAGAGAGAGAGAGAGAGAGAGAGAGAGAGAGAGAGAGAGAGAGAGAGTATTTATAATGCTACCTATCAACTAATAACAGAAAGTAATATTCAATACATGGTAATGTTCTGCCGACCAGTTGATAGTTTCCATCAATAGTTCTATTCTTTTCTCATGCATACATTTTGCTGTTCTTCAAAGCAACCAATCCTAAAATATAGCACTTTCCAGTTTTCGCAGCATCCAGAATGACATCAAGATTACATCATCATCAGGATCTGATCATTCCATCAGGAATTGATCATAGCATCAAGATTTGACTTGTCGTATCAGGATCTGTCCATAGTTCTTGACACAATGTTCCTGACTAGAACTCTGAAGTTACTAACTAAATTATATATCCCATACAAAATGCAAAATCCTTTATAATATCAGGATATTACAAGAAGTATATGCAAATTCTATTCTAAACATCACAACTCATGAATTATTCCTAGCAGGCAGCGCCACGTCAGTAGCGACGTCATCACTGATGATGTGGCGCTACCACGTGTCGCTGCCATGCCAGCATTGATGGCGTGGTAGGGATGATGTGGCATCACCATGTCAGCACACGTCAGCATTGGTGATGCACTGCTAACGTGGCAGTGCCACATCATCAATGATGCCATGGCAGTGGTGACATGGCAGGGGTAGAATTTTTTATTTTTTGATTTTTTAAAATAAAAAAGGTGGTTTGCTAGGATTCTCTATATAATTTGGTTCTCTATAGAATAATGGCCTACATTCAAATACCAAAAAGTAAATTTAATAATGTAAACCAAATAGAAGTAGATTTTATAAATTGAATAAGAATTAGATCTAATATTAGAAAGTAAGTTTATTTAATGAGTAAAATGTATTTATAGTTAACTGTAGATTATTTTCCTAAAATTAACTATTAAAGTAAGGAAATTTTTATAAAAATAAATGTTGTCAAATTTGTGAATGAACAAATATATTTGTGCAATCAATTAATCATCCAATCATTGGAATATTAATTTCAAAATTAAATATTGAAAAATACTTAATTAATAAATTTTTTAATAAAATAATCTTATAACCATAAAACTATTTGATTTTAATAGTTGACTTTAAGAGATTAATCTACAGTTAACTGTAGATACATTTTACTCTATAACCCTTATTTAATTGATAGTAGGATTATATTTAAATACGAAAAAAATAAATTTTAATAATCTAACCAAATATAAGTAGGTTTTCAAAACTGAATAGAATTCTCAATGCAAAAATTCGTAACTTTCTTTTCTCTTCAATTTCGAAGTGATTTGAGTTGGATAATAATAGTTTAACCATCACTAAATTAATGATAATTTCTTCAGTTTTGTGTGGCCTGTAAAATTCTCTAAATCTGAATTTTAGATTTCAAGATAGAGAAAAAATAATAACTTGATCGTGTGAAATCTATCAAATAATATTTTGTTTATATATTTATACTCAAATTTGGTAATTTATTATTTAATTCTTTCAAATTTAAGAGTTTTTTAATTTTTTCAATAAAATATTAAAATTTATATAATAAAAATCAAATTCAGTATTAGTAAATTTTAATAAATGTAAATATTAAGAAAACTTTTTTTGATAATATATTTACATAATTATAAATATTAAAATAGAACTGTGTATTGCATGGTTTATAAGCTATCATTTTTAAATTTTGTTTGACATGATTTTTTATAGTATAATTTTTTGTGGGGCTTTTTTTTCAAAAATATCGTAAGTACCGATTTTTAAAAAATAAAAAATTTGTGAAAAATTATAAAAAATGAATTATTAAAGTTTTATTTTCAAAAATAATATCTACATTTTGCAATATGAAATGTAGTTTCTAATCAATTTTTCCTAAAATTAACCTTGAAGTTGATTCCAGTTGCATCAGTTACCTTTTTATAAATAAATTCGAGTTACATAATGTAATTTTATAATCAATCAGATGTAAGTTCATGCTATTGAAAGTAACTTGAATTTTTTTTTAACAAAAACTTAATTATTTTTATGCCATTTTAGAAATAATAAGCAATTTAAGTAACAAACAAAATAAAACAAATGCAACTTTTTATTTATATATTGAAAAATTGAAAGCTCTTAAAAAAATCAAAATAATTGCACATTTTAACCCAATAATTAACCAATATATGTCTAAAATATCTAGAATTGACTTTTCTTTTCAAATCTAAAATATGTGTGCCAAATTGTATTTTCAAGATATTTTTCGATAACTTTCAAATAAGTTATTTTGGATACATATTAAAAACTTTATATTGATTTTGATTTGATTGTATAAATTTTGATTTGATTATATTTAGATTTTAACTTGGATTTTGATTAATATATGATATTTTTAATATTTGAAGATATTTTTCAAATAAGACAAATCTAATCTCTATAAAATCAAATTCTTCGTTGGCACATGTTCACCCATCTTTATCAGAATTTCATATTTCTTTGTTCTGATATAAGTCCTTCTGTTCTTCCTCGCTATTTCTTTGAAATGAAAAGTGTTTCACAAATACTTTTTCTTCAACATATACAATTAACAAATTCTTGTTGTTGATTTCATATTTAATTTTTTCAATCATGGATGTCAAACCTTAAACATAATCCATGCGTTACCAAATTTATTTCTATTGTTCAATCATGAAATGATTAACTCGAATCGAGGACATATTCCTATGTTTAATATCGAAATTAGTGTTTCTTTTGAAGAGAACGATGACAATATAGCAACAAGAATCATGGTACAAGGACGACCTCCTACATCAAAAAATAAAATTAAGGTATGTGTCTCTTCAAATGAGGACTTTTCAACTCTACTAGCGGTTCTTGAGTTTCTACCAAAATGCAATTTGTTTAGATGTTTGTCTACCTGTTCTTGGTGGTTTTGGTTTTATCTCAGAAGTTGATCTAAAAGTATACGTTGTTTCCGAATATACTCATGATAAAGATTAAGAATCAATGTATTTACGAACAAATTCTGAGATATAACCAAAATCACCGAACACAGGTAGAGAAATTCTTTTATGCATATTGCATTTTGGTATAAACTCAATAACCGCTAGTGGAGTTGACAAGTCCTCATTTGGAAAGACACATATCTTATCTTTATTTCTTGATCTAGGAGGTCGTCCTCGAAACATGTTTTTTGGTGCTATATTACCATCAATCCTTTCATTGAAAACATTAAATTTTGATAATAAACAAAGGACATGGCTTTGATTCAAGTTAGTCATTCCATGATCAAATAATAGAAATGAATTGGGTAACACATTGATCATGTTTAATGATTTACATCCTAGATTGGAATTATTGAATGTCAAATCAGTAACAAAAAATTAAGAATCTTGTAAGTTTGAGATCTTATTTGGGGAATGGATTTCTTGGTTATTAATAGTTAATTATGTTCAGGTTCTGATATCTCTGAATTCTGCAATAATTGGATACATTTTTGAAGAAAAAATTTTAATGAAACATATTTCATTTCAAATGAGTACATTTATAGCTAGAAAATTTATGAGCTAATATCAAGTACTCAATGATTATGTTCCTCCTTCATACCAGAATATTCTCTAACTATTATTATTTCTCAACCATTATCACGAGTATGTTCTAGGTGCATTGTAATTACAAAAAAAAAAAAAAATTGATCGAAATTCTCTGAAAAATAATTTTGTTAGAAAATATTATAACGATGATGTTAATTTCAGGCACATATACATTTTCTACAGCAAAATCATCTATGTCTGAATATCAAACTAATATATTTTTTTTATAAAATGTATAAGAATTTGAAATAATCAGGTTATGTAAAATAATATGTTATCATCTTCAAATCCTGAGGATATTAATATAATTTATTAGTACATGTAACTTTTCCCGTGTTACTTGTGATCAATAGGTTATAAAAGATTGATACTCTTGTATTTTGCGAAATTAACATATAATTGATATTTATTCCTTTTTCAATCTTAACTTCCTTTACATTAAATACAGATAAATGATTTGAACGTACACACAAATTTATCAAGAACCTAACAAAATTTTGAACAAAAAGTTTAAAATTAAAAAGAATTAAAAAATGCAAACATCATCAACGTCTTGTCATTTGGTGCCTACATTTTTCTGATATTATTAAAAAAAGAAAAAAATTCTCAAGATGTTATAGTCTTATGTTAAATTTGAACAATCTCAAGTAATATCTAAAATTTTGATAATGATAATGACCAAAAAGAAAAACACCTACCTTTCTTATATTTTTTCTTCTGAATTTCGATCGATTCACTTCACGATTTTGGATTCGGAAAACTTAATTTTGAATCATTTTGTTGTACCATATTCAAAAAATTATAAAAAATTTTGGAATGAATTTTTTAACTACTAAACTTCGGGTTCGATTTTTTTAAATTTTAGTGATTGAAATCGAAATCTAAGACTCGTGTCATGGTGTTCATTCTTTTCAGGAAAGATTATCACATATAAAATAATTTCATTTCGTGAACGTATTTACTTTGTAACATCTTATCAATTATTACATCATCATTATCGATTAAAATTTAACGAACAAATAATTGATAAAGTTACAATAATTACCTATCCTAAATATTATATCGTTATTCTATTTACGAACAGGAACCTTCACGGAAAAATATTTGTAATCTTTCAGAATATGGGAATAATCTGCCAATATTATACTCTACACAAATTCTATTCCAAATAAAATATATCATATATCTATATCTATAATCTATACTATATTATTATAAGCAAACTAGAGATCTTTTGTAGTTTTGTTAACCAAACTATTCATAACCGTTGGATCTTCAATTCAAGTAGATCATGATCGTTCGATACAATAATACTTAAAAGTTGTTATATACGGAGGTCTATGGTTCGATTCCCGCCAACAACATATTAATTTATATTATATATATATATATATATATATATATATATACTATTATATTAAAGCCGAAACATTGAAAGTTTTGGTTTTCGGTTTGGTTATCCTATTTATTAAAATAAATAATAACATAATATAATTAATGGATATTGCCATTTATAAACACCTAATATCTTTCAATCATTAATATTTTCTTTCTAATTAAAACATGTTACCATTATGATTTAAAACTAATCTTATAATCATCAATATATACCCGAATAATTAAAACATGTTACCATTATGATTTAAAACTAATCTTATAATCATTAATATATACCCGAAAATATCACACCATATTTTTTAATTATTAATAAAATATATTAAAAATTCGTATACATTGTTTATAATAGAGAAACATTAGTATAATCCGTAAACATGAATACATTAAATTATATCAAATTAAATTAAAAAATATTAAAAATAATGATTATATAAAAACATAATTGTTATATTAAAAAATTATAACATAATAAAAGAAACCCGTGCATCGCACGGGCATTGAAAGTTTGTCGGTTCGATTTTCAGCAGGGTCATCCTAATTATTAAAATAAATAGTAAAATAATATAATTAGTGATGATTAGCCGATTATCTTTTTTCATTAAAAGGGGTTTACTTTTAATTGATTGTTGTAACGCCCCAACTTCCCAATACTGAAAATATATATATTATAATAAAATAGACATTGATATAGGGAAATTTTAGAAAATTTCGGCATGAAGTATTCATAAATCGGACTATCCACCTGTAAATCAACCCAAACCAAATTCCAATTTAACAATTACACTTAATACACCAACGATTCCTCACTGGGATCGATTCCAGGTTATGGTATGAAACAAGAATCTAAACCATACAAATTATTACAATTTCTTCTACTATTCTGATTTCAATAACTATACCGCTTAATCTGTAGCTTAACTCCAATCCGTGCTTACCCGCTTTAGCTTCGAGATCTATCCTGTAAAGGCTGCCTCATTGCTCTCATATGACTCGTACGATGTAGACATCCACCATTATTCCTAACTGAAAGATTAGAGAAAAGCAAGAGTGAGCCAAAGAATGCTCAGCAAGCGAACAGTATAGTGAAACAATAATACCACAATGGTTCATTGGTGAACATATCACTGACCAACTTATCTCAAAGGAATAATTCACAATTACAGAAGCTCAAGAACTTTAAAGATATAACATTTTATTTAATTCAGGAAATGGAATAGAATTGGACTATTTTACATTTTATTAATAAAAACAATAAGGTTAGGCTGCTGATCAGTCACGCACCAACCCCGGACAAACGCACACAGCAATGTCCTTTAATGGATCCACGGCACACATTGGCCTTAATAACTTCTGACCACGAATCTGGTCCGACCCTTTACGGTCCACATTTTTAAAAAAAAAAAAAACAACAGTCCAATCCTATAATCTGAACGTCAGGTGTCGGAACAATCGACCACATCAACCAGCCAAGCACCCTGGAAACTCACGTTCCAGGTTAACAACTCAAATCTCAAGAAGAAATGAGGTCTAGTAAAATTCTGACCTAGATATCGACAAGTTCGATATAGAGAAGGGTATTATTCCATAATATATCAGTGAAACAGGGACAACAATTTCAGCACTATTGAATGGGAATATGATAAACAGCTATTCATATTTACTGAAAATTTAAGAGCAATAATATCAACGACAAATCGAATTAATATAATGATCAAGTGACGAAAAACATGGTTCATTTGAGTGAAATGATTTACTTGCAACATGAATAACAACAATTGTAATTATAAGATAAAGCAAGGGTATAGTCAAGTGCTAAGCATTTAATAAATTTACCAACACATTGTCAAGTTGAATCAACATAAGCGAATTAAGTAGTTTTAAAATGATCATTTGTAAAATAACTCCAAGACAATAAAATTGTAGGACAGGTTGAAGAAAACCTCTCCTAAAGGGGTCCATTGGTGAAAATCCGTTACCAAGTTTAAACTAACATGGGGGATTCGAATAGTTTAAAACGAAGTTTTAAGAAATTCTCAATTACTTAAGGTCTCACTCATGTCAGCTAAGCACTTATAGGCTTCAGCTGCCAGAACCGGCATGACAAATATGAGTTTAAATAATTAAGAAGATCTCAATTCATTCTTGGTTTTAACCGTCACTGACCAACACATGCCTCAACAACAGTATAAACCTCGAATTAATTTACAATAATTTGAAGAAAACGCTCTTTGAAGAATATTAATAATGACGGGAAATATTTATATAAAATAATTTTTAAAAGGATCAACACCTGAACAATAGGTGAAGAGAATAAACAATGACAAAATAATTTTGAGAATGAGTGTTTGTAAATTAATAGAAGAAGAATGTCACTGAAAGTAAAATAAAATAAAATAAAGGGTATGGGCACTAGCAAACATGGTTTAAAAGAAATATCGTAAAATCAACAGAACAGGTTCACATTATTTAGAATAAATATGAAGAATATAATTGCTTGCAAGAAGGAACTTCGAAAGAACAATAAATAATACAAAAGGTTTCACATCACTTGAACAATAAGTGAGGAATAGTAAACTTGCCTCAATACACGAAGTTTCCAAATCCAATATATCAATCCTTTACTCGCTTACATTCATCTCTCTTTCCTTATACATTGGCCTCTACTGGATCAAACATCTGTCTTCCTTCTATAACTTGTCATTGTTGAGTATTGAATACAGTAAAGGAATACAGAGGGGGGGTGAATGGATTCTTGAACTTTTCTTTGTTCTTGAATCTTTGCAGCAAGATATGTGTTGAGTGTGTGAGATATGTAAGTGCAGATAACAAAGACAAAACACCACACAATATCACTTTAATCTAATATTTTATTTGATAAAGATTTTGCTACAATCTGTGAATACAAATGATAGTATTCTCAGCTTCGTTTTTCTCAGAGAGATATTTCTTCTGATGTATATCAAAATCTTATCTCTAAAAACTTATCTTCTAAGAAAGTGAGGCTGTATCCTTATAGACATGGATACGCCTACTTACTACCAATAAGGTAGGTAAACAAACTACTTTCGAGTCTGTCTATCTCATTTGAGTAAGAGTCCAAACGGCTACAGATTTGACTTTGCAAACCTTGTTTAGATCCACTTCTTTAGCTCCTTGTCCCTTTTTCTTATCTGTCCAAGCTTCTTTGCAGGCTTTCCAATGTGCTTTATAGTACATAGTCAAATAAAGCGTCTTGGCTTGTTGTAGGTTTCTGACTTGTACAATTCTTCAGTATTTTGTTTCCAAGAATGTATTCGAGAAGTGGCTAAGTGATTGATTCGAGAACTCAAATTGACTTAATCGATAACTCTGAGTTCTCGAATAGTGTTATATTGACATATCGAATCACTTCTCGAATAGCTCTTTTCTCTGGGACTCCTTGAGATATCGAATAGAGCATTTTGACATATCGAATCCCTGAGATGTCGAATAACTTCTTTAGTCCTTGAGATATTGAATAGAGCATTGACTTGTTGACTCTTAGAGAACTCGAATGATGCTTTGACTTGTTGACCCCATGAGTTCTCGAATAGAGTAATAGACATATCGAATCTCTGAGATATCGAATGAGATATCGAACAGTGTATTCTGAGATATCGAATAGTGTCTTCTGAGATATCGAATCTCTGACTTCTCGAATGCTAGACTTCTCGAATAGACAAATGTACTTCTCGAATTGGTACTTAGGCAAATTCTTCATTTCTTCAAATCCCAATTGTGATTATTTAGCAGTCTTTATCTCCTTGCTTGAGGCATGAACCTTGGAACTTCTTTCAAGCATTATTCTTGACTTTATAAGTACAATTACACAACTAGAATTTGATGCCTACTATAAGTACAGAACAAATAGAAACTCTACAACTAGAGGTTCCCTCAGTTAAGAGGTCATGTAGGTAATGCATAGCATTACACATACTTAGGCTTTATTATTAGATGTATTCAGGCATGCCTCTGTGACTAACAATCTCCCCCAAATTGTGAGTAAGACCCTTAGTCACAATTTCATGTCTGATAACAAGCCTAACATACATAAAGATAAAACTTGACATTACATGTATGAATTTTGATTAGCAATGTGGATAGAACTACAGGGTGAGTAATCTTACAGCCTATGATGAAGTACTAGCCATTGTCATTTGTTTCCCTTTCCATAGCTTTGGCTTGCAAATCATCATATGCTTTCTGTCTTCTTTCTTTCTCCTTCCTTGTATTCTTATCCATAGCTTTTATTATTTCTGCCATAGCATCCAATTCTTAAAGCAAAATTGAGTCTTTGAAATCTTCAAGTACTTGTTTCAGAATGTTTGCAGGATAGTGGTTGAGTAGATTCATTCTGATGTGGACCTGATCCCCATTTCTCCTCCTATACTTCACCACATAGGGGTTAAACTCAACTCTACACAATCCCTTTGCCCTTAGCTTTTCTACTTCAATCTCCAGTCTCTCAATTACTTTTTCCCTTGCTAGCCATTTCTCAAGACACTCTTTTCTGATTCTCTCCTCATGATCTCTCTTCATCTTCACAAAATCAATTAGCTCCAGCTTCCATACTCTTTCTACTTTATCTTCTGAGCTCAACAATGCAATGATTCTTTCTATGTCATGTAGCTTGCCCCAGTGTTGACATCCTCCTTATTTGAATTTCTCCTCCCTTCCATCAGTATATTTGATCTCAAGGCAGTTATCAACAATGGCAACATGGTAGATTCTTTGAGCTTGTAAGAATTGCAGTTGGTCTTCATCAAAATCTTCATCTAGTGGTTGGAGTTTTAAGCGTGGATAGATTGTCATAGTCCTTGATTTGGATAGCTTTGGTTTCCTTCCAGCTTGTTTGAATTTGATCCTTTTTACATGGTTGCTTGCCAATAGCATGTGACCTTTGTTTGTGGACCATTGTAGTATTCCATTAGCAGTTTGATTTTTTGAAATATACAGATGGTTTCTTGACTTGAATCTTCTTCTCTTCTTGAGGTGGCAAGACAGTTGCAGAAGCCATAGATGTAGATTTTGGTAGGTCACTACTAACAGTATTCACCCTAGACTTAGAGTCTTGTGTTGTGGTGAGGTTACTGTCAGCAATGCCTAAGGCTTGCTATCTTCCACTCTTCCTCTCAGAGACTTTACCTTGGTCATCATCATTCTTCTTCTCCTTACCATCCTTCTTCTTCTTTTTATTTTCATCACCCTATCACTCCTGTGATGCCTTCTCCTTTCATCACTTTTGTCTCCATCCTTGTCTTGATCACCATCCTTGCTAGGGTTGAACTTAGCAGATTCAGGTACAATGCCAGTTGCAATGTATGACCTGAGATAAGATATAGCTTCCAATTCTTCTGCTGTTTTTAAACCCTTCTTCTTGTTCAGCTGCTCAATGATGGCAATAATGAGAGATTTGTTCTGAGGAATTAGATGCTTAGGGATGACCAGCTGCTTGATATCATCAATTCTTGTTGCAGCCTGATAGATGATGGTTCTAGGATTTGTGACTACTTCAGGTAGCCTTGCTGGTTGACCATCCCTTAACTCTTTAAAGAGACTCTTGCAATTTTCATCCTTCTTTTCAATCATTCCAGGGAACACATCCACTTCTAAGTGCTTTAGACCCTGTAGAGTTTTGATGGTTAAGTGCCATATCTTATTCTTTCCTACCATCATTATCTCTTTAAGCCATAGGCCGTCAACTCTCTTTGGTACTACAGTGAGAAAGTCAATCTGACTCTTCAAACTCCTATGATATGATAAAGCATTACCAGCCTGTTTTCTTTAGACTTTCAGAAACTCCAAGAATGCATCATCATGATAGACATTTGAGTTTTCAATTTCTTGTAGCTTGGCCTCAGTGACCACCTTCACTTCTACTGGCTTGGCACTCTTAGATATGGAGATTTGAGGTTTGCCAGATAGCATACTCCCTGCAACCACTGTGGTTGTAATAGATTGCTTTTGACCACTGGAAGTAGTGATGTGCACAGTTGGTAGAGTGACAACTGGCACAGAAATAGGAGGCTCATCAACTTTGTCTTTTCCTTTGCCAGGCACATGAGTTAAAGATTTTGAAGTTCTTTGGTGACCATCTTCAATGATTTTGATGCCCTTTACTGGTGGTTTCTCCCCCTTTGTATTTGAGTTTCTTGCTGTCCTCTTCTCCTCCTTAGGCTTGTTGTCAGGCACAGAGGCTGTAGGAGTGACCTTTGGGGTTGAAGATTCATCAGGTAGAGGGAGACCCATGTGCTTCATCATTGCAGACAACATTGATTGTTGATGCAGAAGAACATCAGCTGTGGTGGTGGCTTGAGTGTTCAACTGCTCAGTAAGAGTTTGTACCTTGTCTGTAAGATGAGCATTAGATTGAGTGAGAGTAGCTACCTCCTGTTCAAGTGCATCTACTTTGCTGAACAATGCAGTGGATTTGAAGCAAGACAGGGATTGTTCTTTGAGTCTCTGCACTTCAAACCTAGACATCTCATGCACAGGGACCTCAATGACCAGCTTGTCTCCATATTGATTTGCAAAGAGGGTCCTGAGCATGGCATTGGCTTCAGTTTTCTGATCAGTGAGATTTTGGAATTTGTGCCCCAGGCCTGTGACAGCATCCTTGAGAATAGCTAAACCATTGTCCATCTTGGTGCAGGTAGACTTACAGGCTAGAATGTCCTTGACCACAGTCTCCAATTGAAGGAATTTGGAATCAAAAGTCCTCTTTATCTCATGCACCTCCTTGGTTGTGGCTGAACACACTTCATTAACTTCTGTCTTTAGACCTTTGCCAAGGTAGCGTGCAGCCTTGAGAATGCCCTTATAGCTGTCATTCACTGCTTCATACACATCAGTAAGGGTGAGAGATTTGGCATTGTACCCTAGTGAAGTGATGTATTCTTCTCTGAGGTACTGGAGACCTTCTGAGAGAGAGATGTCATTCTTTCCTTATAGCCAAGCATCTACGTTTCCATCCCTCTCAGTTTCATCTATGATCTTAGCCTTCTGTATTTCTACATCATCTCTGTGGCATAAGAGGATAGCTTCATAGTCTGGATTGGGCATGTCTGCAGTGAGAATGTGCTGAGCAATCTTTGTGAACTCAGGGATCTGATCCACAATTAAGCTTTGGAGTGCTTCAACCGTCAATTGTGGTGGAACAGACCCTGATCCTGAAGCACTGTCATGTTGCACAGGCTTCAGCCATTGAGACATATAGTTAGAGCTAGAGCTAGGTAAGCTAGACTCCTCAGTTACAGATGCAACTTCTGTAACCGGATGGAAAGACTCTACTACTGTTGTCTCCACAGGAGTGGGATGAGTTACAACAGTAGTTGACACAGGCACAGAGTCTCTAGTTAAAACTAGTGAATCCTCTGTGTTTGTGATGGTGTCATTAGGAGAAGCCCCAACATGCATTCCCTGACCATCTAAATGGTACCTGGGTGGTGAGCAAGGTGTCTTGTACCAAGTCACTTAAATCCATTGGCTCATCAAGAGAAAAGAATTCTTGATGATCAATGCCTTGTTCCTCAATTGCTTGAGTTGCAGGCTCCAAAGAAATATGAGTGGTAGATTCTGGAAGAGAAGTGTGTTGTAGATTAGATTTTGGCAACTCCCCCTGAGAGATAGAGGGAGTTTCAATTGTGATGTGCTCTCCACTCAGTGTTGTGCCAGCCTTATCACTCCCTTGTGCTGACTCTTTACAGATAGATGTATTGGGGAGGATGCTTGATTCTATACACCTAGTGAGCTGTGTGCCCCTGATTTTACAACTTCAACCATTTGGGTGACTGAAGAGGTGGTTTTAGATTTCTTCTTCTTCTTTAGGCTAATGATAGGTGACTCAGGTTCCTCACCTTCTAAACCTAGTTCTACAGCCAAGGCTGCTTCAGTTAAGATGGTTAAAGGTTCAGAAGCAACATGTTTTCTCTTCTTTTTACTAACATCACCCTTTTGAGAGGATGATACAGTTGGCTCTGTGTTTGGTAGAGTGTTTGTCTGAGAGGGTTGGTTAGCAAGCCTTGGGTTAGCATTATGTTCTTCTTGCTTAGGCTGTGCTAACTGAGACTTAGACTCAAATATTGGCATGTTGTGGGGATAAGACCTAAACAAACCCTCCATGTGGGGAGTTATCTTAAGCCTTACATCCACATCATTCCTAGTCTCCAAGTTACCAAAATAAGTTTGGTCATGGACCTAGGATAGCCTATTTTACTTTTATCTAATCCAGGCAATTCAATCAATGAAGCATTTTTAAAATTGAGTACCGATTGAATAAAGCGGGGAAAGAAAATTTCAGTACCTCTCTTGGCTGTGTTCTTACCAAGTCTCCCATATAGCTCTTGTATGATGAGATGTCCAACATCTATCTTTCTCCCATGAGCCAAGGCATAGGCAAGCTGCTGCACAGGTGTACTAATCTGATCAAAGCTCGATTTCCTGGCAGTGAATACATGAAGGAGTGTAGCAAAAACATAGCTCCATTCCTTTCTCAAGTACTTCCTATTCAGCTTTCCAAGTTTAATAGCCTCTGAGTAGTTGATAAATTCAAAGAATTCTTCCAACTCACCATCTGTGGCCAAGGAGTCATATGCCTCTTGCTGCAAATCCCAGGCTTGATTCATGTCTGCGGTAGTGATAGTAATATCCTCGCCTTGAATCTTGCAGTAGACAACATATGAGGTAATAGCATTCTTAAGGGCGATGACCTCCACTGTAGCTGTCCTCCAGAATTGTTCTAATAAGTCTATGTACAGGGTTAGGTTGGCTGATAGTGCACCCTTGATGTAAGATTCAGACAACCATCTAACAAAGCACTTGAAATTAGCATTTGGTGCTTCCACATCACTGGTAATTGCGATGAAATTGGTTTGGGATGGTATGGTGAGTTGAGTGTTTGCCATTTGGGTAGAGAAGAAAAGAGAATTAAGGTTGAAGAAGAAATTCGCAGTTAGGGTTTTCAGAGGTTTTAAGAGTTTAGATGCTTGAGAAATCGAACGAAATGAGATGAACAGTTGTGAAATTGTATATATATGAATAATTTGAGTTGTCGATTAGATGTAAGTTTTGTATCGACAAGACAGTCATTCGAGAAGTATAAAACAACTATTCGATAAGTCGAGAAAGGCTTATTCGATATCTCAAGCAGTTTGTAACTCACAGCTGGCAGTTATTTAGCTCAGAAAATAATTCTAAGCTAAATAAAATATGTTTTTATGAGCGAAATGAAATTTTGAATATAAATCGAAAAAGCGATTAAGTGTCAGCGAGAAATCGGCCTTTTCAAATGATTCGATAACTCAAATACAGTATTTGAGAACTCCATCATTAGAGAACTAAAATACTCTATTCGAGAACTCAGAGTGTGCTATTCGATTTCTCCAAAAGACACTATTCGAGAACTCAAGAGGGTTCTAGATAGGCCTATTCGAGAACTCGAGCCATGACATAACAATGAACCATTCGAGAAGTCTGACTTATCGAACTATACTTTTCACTCATAAATTTCAATTTTCACTATCTTTTAAAATTTACCAGAAACATTCACTGAAGAATATTCTACCAAATTAAATAGTGATTCTCTCAAAATTTCACAGAAATTTCAAGCTAAAGATGTATGATTTTCAACATATGTAGCATTGTGGAATATAAATCATACACCAACCAATACTTACTTCAAAAATATTGAGCATTTGATAAAGTAAGTATTTACTGCTGCAACAATCTAGTTGATATATTCACTTAGCCAGAATTTGAAGAATTCAGCATTCCAATCTCACTAACCAACCTTGTGAAGGTGGCTTCATCTAATGGCTTAGTGAATATGTCAGCTAGTTGTTTCTCTGTGGGAACATAATGTAACTCAATGGTTCCATTAGTTGCATGCTCCCTTATGAAGTGATATCTAATGTCAATGTGCTTTGTCCTAGAATGATTGACAGGATTGGAAACTATAGAGATTGCACTTGTGTTGTCACACATGATTGGAATTCTTTCCAACACAAGTCCATAATCTCTAAGTTGGTTTCTGATCCAAAGCACTTGAGCACAGCAACTTCCAACAGCTATGTACTCAGCTTCAGCTGTGGAAGTTGACACAGATTGTTGTTTCTTGCTGTACCAAGAGACTAACCTTTGTCCAAGAAACTAGCAGCTACCTGAGGTGCTTTTCCTATCCACTCTGCATCCAGCATAATCAGCATCAGAATAACCAACCAGATTGAACCCTGTGTCCTTAGGATACCATAACCCCAAGTTTGGTGTGCCCTTCAGATATTTAAAAATCCTCTTTATTGCTATCATATGTGATTCCTTTGGATTTGATTGAAACCTTGCACACAAGCATGTTGCAAACATGATGTCTGGCCTACTAGAAGTGAAGTAGAGTAGAGAACCAACCATGCCTCTGTAGATTGAGATATCTACCTTCTTGCCCTTAACATCTTCATCTAACTTGGTGGCAGTGGCCATGGGTGTCTTTGCAGGCGAGCATTCTTCTAAGTCAAATTTCTTCAATAGATCCTTGATGTATTTGGTTTGACTTATAAAAATGCCATCCTTCCTTTGACTCACTTGCAGCCCAAGAAAGAATGTTAATTCTCCCATCATACTCATCTCATATCTGCTCTGCATGAGCTTAGAGAATTTCTCACACAGCTTCTCATTTGTAGAGCCAAATATGATATCATCCACATAGATTTGAACTAAGATAATATCATCACCATGTCTCTTGTAAAACAGTGTCTTGTCCAGTGTGCCTCTAGTGAATTGATTCTCCGGTAGAAATTGTGACAATGTGTCATACCATGCCCTAGGAGCTTGCTTAAGTCCATACAATGCTTTAAGCAATCTGTAGACAAAGTGAGGGAATTGTGGATCCTCAAAGCCAGGTAGCTGTTGCACATATACTTCTTCTTCCAACTCCCCATTCAGAAATGCACTTTTGACAACCATTTGATAAACCTTGAAATTAGAATGTGCAGCAAATGCCAAGAAAATTCTGATGGCCTCTAGTCTAGCAACAGGGGCAAAAGTCTCATCATAGTCAATGCCTTCCTGTTGAGAGTATCCTTTTGCAACCAACCTTGCTTTGTTTCTTATAACTATACCATTTTTATCCATCTTATTCCTTAGAACCCATTTTGTTCCAACAATGGTTCTATCCTTTGGTGCAGGCACAAGTTCCCACACTTTGCTTCTTTCAAATTGGTTTAGCTCCTATTGCATAGCAATTATCCAATCAGGATCCAACAATGCATCATCAAGTTTCTTATGCTCAACTTGGGATAGAAAGCAGCCATAGAGACATTCATTTAGAGTTGCTCTCCTTGTCCTCACTCCTGTATTTTGATCTCCAATTATCTGATCTGCAGTATGTGATCTATCCCATTTCCTTGTATGTTCAGATTGATTTCTCAGCCTTGATGGTGCTTCATCATCCAGATCATGATCATTTACATTTCCTCCCCCTGTGAAATTGCCACTAATCATAGGTGTGTCTTGGATGCTTGTTTCTTCATTGTTGGTTGACACAGGTTCTTCATTCACTTGAGTTTGTTGGATTGTGGGCTCAAATTCAGTTTCAATCTCCTCATCAGAATCATCTAGATTGTCAAACTTCAAAGGATCTTTATCTTTATCATTGGCTTCTTCTAATCCAGGTAGTTAGCTGTCATCAAATGTCATATCTGTGCTTTCCATAACTTTCTTTTGAGTGATGACATAAACTTTGTATGCAATTCTTTCCATAGAGTAGCCAAGAAAAATTCCTTCAAATGCTTTTGCATCAAACTTTCCAACATATTCTGAATTGTCTTTTAACACAAAGCATTTGCTTCCAAAAGTATGAACATACTTTAGAGTGGGCTTCTTTCCAGTCATCAAGTTGTAAGGTGTCTTTCCAGTGTTTTTGTTGATGGGGGTTCTGTTTTGAATATAGCATGCAGTGCTCACAGCCTCAGCCCAAAAACATGTAGGCATCTTTGCATCAAGTAACATTGTTCTAGCAGCCTCAATCAGAGTTCTATTCTTTCTCTCAACAACTCCATTTTGTTGTGGAGTCCTTGGAACTGAGAATTGTTGAGAAATACCATTCTCTTTGCAGAATGCTTCAAGCATGGCATTTCTGAACTCTGTTCCATTATCACTTCTTAATGCAATCACACTTGCATTCTTGGCCTTTGCTTCCTTGTCAATTTTCTTTATATGCTCAATGATTACTTGTGGAGCCTCATCCTTTGATGCCAGAAATTCTACCCATGTATACCTTGTGAAATCATCAATCATCACCAGAGCATACTTTTTCCTTCCTAGTGACATAATATTGACAGGCCCAAACAAGTCCATATGAATTAGTTGTAGGGGCTTGGTTATTGATGTCACTGTCTTTGACTTGTGGCTTGATCTTTTCATTTTTCCCTTTTGACAAGCCTCACACACTCCTTCTTGACAGAATTCAAGTGTGGGCATGCCTCTCACTAACTCCCTTTTGACTAGAGAATTAATGCCTTTGAAGTTCAAGTGTGATAGCTTCTTATGCCACAGCCAACTATCTTCATTTGATGCTTTTGAGTAAAAGCAACAAATTTTGTCCTTGTTTGCAGAGTTCATATTGGCTACAAACAGGCTTCCTTTCCTTACTCCAGATAGAGCAAAGTCACCAGTCTTCTTGTGGGTGATCAAACATTCATCTTTGTCAAAATTCACTTTGAAGCCTCTGTCAGTAAATTGACCAACACTCAGTAGATTGTGCTTGAGCCCCTTGACCAGTGCTACATTTTCAATGATGACATTTCCAATTTCTAACTTGCCATATCCAAGTATGTTGCCAATCCTGTCATCTCCAAAAGCAACCATTGGGCCAGTCTTCTCCACATACTGTGATATCAGGGCCATATCACCAGTCATATGGTTTGAGCATCCACTGTCCAAAATCCACATGACCTTCCTTTCACTTTCTTTGCCCTGCAAACACAAAGGTATTACTTTCCCTTTGGAACCCAAACAAGTTTGGGTCCATGTGGCTTAGCAACAGTTTTATCATAAACAGCATGCTTATCAATTTTCTTGATGTTAGTCTTCTTGTCACTGTTAGAAATCTTAGAGTCAGGGTTCTTAGACTTAGGTGACAGAGGTACCTTCCTAACTTTAGGAGGACTTGAAGACTTTGTTCTTGTGTAGTGTGTGTGAACATTGTGACTGATACAACCTTCCATGAATTGTCTTCTCAAATTAAAGCAACTAGTCATTACATTCATGTTACATGGCATACAATCAAATTTATCACAGAAAGGAGAGTCTCTATGTCTTAAAGGCACAGAGCAATCATAGAATGGTTTAGCAACACTACCAGATGGTTTCTTGCATGCATGAGTTAAATGATTAGTGCTAAAACAATTTTGACAAACTTTCCTAGGGGAATTTGGCACATAAGCATAATTTTTGTCCTTGTTAATCCCTAATTTGCCATTCCTGTTCTGTTTCTTTTTAGCCACTTTCTTCTCAAACTCATTATTCCCAACAGCGACAAACTTCACAAATTTCTCAAGTCTAGGTCTACCTCCTACTGGCTCCTTGGCTTTGGTTTTGACATTTTCACTCTTAGAGGATACTTGTTGTTCATTTGATTGTGCCTTATCTTCATCATCCAACATTTGCTTAATGAGTAAGGCATCCTCATCAATCAAGTGTTGGTGTTTTAAATATTGGGGTCTCAGCCTTTTTCAAAACCTGAGGCACTTCCTCTTGAACAACAGTGTCATCTTCAATGACTGCATAGACTTTCCTCTGTTTGAGAGTGTCATAATCAAGTCCAATAGCAGCCTTAAGTCTAGCTAGATTTTTCTCATGGTAGGACTGCAAAAGACTAGAGGAATTCTTAAATGTTTTCAATTTAAATTCATTTTCAACTAGTTCATCCCTAAGAGCTTTTTCAACTTGACTAGCACATAGAACCTTATTCTTTAGATATTCGATTTCTTGTTTAAGGTTTTCTACTTGCATAGCAGTTAGTTCTAGTTCCTCATTTCTTTTGTTCAACAGTTCATTATTAGTAGACAGTTTAGCAATTTCTTCATTAGCAGCAGTCATACTAGTATGAATATTAAACATCTCAACAGATAGTTGCACAACCATAGATTTGTATTCAGAAACAGACATGTCTATAGTAGTGAGGGATGGTACCTGAGAGTCCTTGGAGTTGGCCATCAAGGCATAGTTGCAGAATTCTTGTTCTTCTCCATCACTATCAGAATCATCCCAGCACTTCCCTTCAGCTATGTAGGCCTTACCTGGTGTATGCTTCTTTAGCAGAGCCTCATACTTAGCTTCAAGCTCAAGAAACTCCTTATCCTTCTTTTTAGGCTTCTTGCATTCACTGGCAAAATGCCCTAGGTTATTGCATCTATAACATCTCACATATGACCTATCCACATAGCTGGTTTTGAATTTGTTTTTGTTTGCTTTCACAGGTGCCTTGCTCTTGTTGAATGAATGATTTTGAGATCTAGACTTGAAGGGCTGATTCCTCTTAAATCTGATGTTTGGGAATTTTCTAGCCATAAAAGCATATGAAGTGTTTTCCATGGCATCCAACTCTTCAAGAGTATATAACTCATCTTCTTCCTTTTCATCAACAGGTTCAGTCACTTCTTCTTCAGTTTCTTCATCATCTAATATCTCTTCTATTCTCAGTTGACTTGTAGATGCTTCCAGGTCTTGAACGGATTTGTTGACAATCAAGGCACAGGATGTGTTTATCATTCTGCCTTGGTTGGCTTGGATAGCCCTCTTCTGAAGCAACTCAAGCTCATGAGTCTTTAAAACCCCATAGAGCACATCATATGTGAATTTGTTCAAATCTCTTTCTCTTAGAGATATGACCCTTTGCTCTAGATGGTTTGGTGCAGATAGTAGAAACTTCATGTTTAATTCCTTAGTGCTGTAAACCTTCCCATTCATTTGAAGCTCAGTCACCAGCTTGTGAAATCTCTCAAACATATCAGTAATACTTTCTTTGGACTGTGCCATGAAAGCCTCATACTGTGTGACCAGTATCTGTTTCCTATTCTCTCTTACCTCCTCTGTCCCTTCACATAACACCTCGATGTGGTTCCACATGTCCTTGGCTGATGTGCATGATGCTATGTTGGCAAACATCGACATATCCATGGAGTCTATGATCAGCAACATGAGATGACTGTCGAGGGCAACCTTTTCCTTCTCTGAGTCCGTCCATTTAGATGGCTCTTTTGTAACATATGATCTAGGAATGACTATTGTGCCCACTGTAGATTCAGCAATTTCTTGTTGTGGTACAAATGGACCATTCTTGAGGATGTCAGGGTATAGAGGATTGGCAGCTTTGATGAACAATAGCATTTTTATTTTCCAGAGGTTGTAATTCTCTTTGTCGAACTTAGGGACCTTCACCGTACCTGTGGTCTTTGGTGTATTCGAACTCATGATCATTTTCTGTTTAGATTAAACAGTCTGTTCTGATACCACTTGTTGAGTATTGAATACAGTAAAGGAATACAGAGGGGGGGTGAATGGATTCTTGAACTTTTCTTTGTTCTTGAATTTTTGCAGCAAGATATGTGTTGAGTGTGTGAGATATGTAAGTGCAGATAACAAAGACAAAACACCACACAATATCACTTTAATCTAATATTTTATTAGATAAAGATTTTGCTACAATCTGTGAATACAAATGATAGTATTCTCAGCTTCGTTTTTCTCAGAGAGATATTTCTTCTGATGTATATCAAAATCTTATCTCTAAAAACTTATCTTCTAAGGAAGTGAGGCTGTATCCTTATAGACATGGATACACCTACTTATTACAAATAAGGTAGGTAAACAAACTACTTTCCAGTCTGTCTATCTCATTTGAGTAAGAGTCCAAACGGCTACATATTTGACTTTGCAAAGCCTGTTCAGATCCACTTCTTTAGCTCCTTGTCCCTTTGTCTTATCTCTCTAAGCTTCTTTGCAGGCTTTCCAATGTGCTTTATAGTACATAGTCAAATGAAGCGTCTTGGCTTGTTGCAGGTTTCTGACTTGTACAATTCTTCAGTATTTTGTCTCCAAGAATGTATTCGAGAAGTGGCTAAGTGATTGATTCGAGAACTCGAATTGACTTAATCGATAACTCTGAGTTCTCGAATAGTGTTATATTGACATATCGAATCACTTCTCGAATAGCTCTTTTCTCTGGGACTCCTTGAGATATCGAATAGAGCATTTTGACATATCGAATCCCTGAGATGTCGAATAGCTTCTTTAGTCCTTGAGATATCGAATAGAGCATTGACTTGTTGACTCTTAGAGAACTCGAATGATGCTTTGACTTGTTGACTCCATGAGTTCTCGAATAGAGTAATAGACATATCGAATCTCTGAGATATCGAATGAGATATCGAACAGTGTATTCAGAGATATCGAATATTGTCTTCTGAGATATCGAATCTCTGACTTCTCGAATAGACAAATGTACTTCTCGAATTGGTACTTAGGCAAATTCTTCATTTCTTCAAATCCCAACTGTGATTATTTGGCAGTCTTTATCTCCTTGCTTGAGGCATGAACCTAGGAACTTCTTTCAAGCATTATTCTTGACTTTATAAGTACAATTACATAACTAGAATTTGATGCCTACTACAAGTACAGAACAAATACAAACTCTACAACTAGAGGTTCCCTCAGTTAAGAGGTCATGTAGGTAATGCATAGCATTACACATACTTAGACTTGTTATTAGATGTATTCAGTCATGCCTCTGTGACAAACAGTCATCCTCCACATGACACACTTGTCAACTTCAATACTTTTTCCATTCCCCAAGATTCCATCCACATTTGTGCTAGCTCTTAATCGGCCTCCCATTCGTACCTATAGAAAGGTAAAGTACCACTTCAGTACATTTGCAACCTTAACCGTCTAACTCTATTCTACCCAATCTTGTCCTATTACGCTTTACACTTAACACTTATAGCTCAAAATAATAACATATAATTACAAAATCACATAAGCACTTAGCACGTATTATTATCTTACACTTATATTATATGTACCTGATATCTATTTACAAATACTACTTATCAATTTACTATGCAAATTATAAAATAATTCTAACAAAAATTGGACGGCACCTCCTTTAAAATATGACTTAATCCTGTCGGAATACAGCCAACAAACAAATATTAAGCAATCATTTATCTCCATACAGATTCACTACCTTCGCAAACTATGCTAATGTACCTCATTCGCACATCCCTGATAATTTATACCCTTGACACAAAACATAAATGTATATATCACCATTCACCATCCCACTTATTAAAGATCATATAAATGACAATGCAGATCGTTTCTTACAGTACATCTAAAGTAAGGAAAATTAGTACAAAGGTTTATGATATCTCATGGACCTATAACATCTATTCTACTGTGCTAAAATTTTACATAAATATGATTTAAATTCATATGTCATAAAAAAACAAAACAAAAAGGAACACACAATGAGGTCTATATGAATCACATACAGATAACATTAATAGGAAGTAATAATCTATTACCCACAATCATGTCAGAACAATGTTTCGGTATATTAACAAAAGGCCTTTGCTAGGAAAACAGAGATGACATAAAAATCAATTGTATTGATAATTAGATACTTGTATTTGATTAACCAATATAGCCATATAATCTAGCAACACATCCATACCCCCATTCCTTGGTAATTCAATAATAAAACACTTCACCAATGTCACTATAACTCAAATTTATTAACCGATTGGACCACATAATTCTCATCAATCTAAACCTGCACACACACTTACTTCTCTTGCTCTGCAGCTGCACACCCACAAGCAACACATGTACATTCTTTATATACACTAACACTACCTGCACTGCACTATAAACATAGAACCACGCATAAAACAAACTCCTCTACTCTAACCAGAGGCAACCACCACGAGGAGACGCTCACTCAGTCCGCAACCGCATACTCGCCACCCTTCTTTCTTTCTCATTACTTCTTCCCACCATTTCCCCTACTTCTGACCCTTATCACCCTCAAGCTCTCAGCCTAACAAACCCCACACTGCATTCGTACATTTAAACACAGACCTACACCCCCTGCCTCCTTCTTCGACTTAACACTATAAACATACACACTCGTACTTCCGTAACCATTATATACGGGCACTCCAGCACATAAACAGATATGCACACACAGCCACACGACCCCTTTCCTTTCTTAATTCTTCTTTTTCTTCTATCTTAATCTCCCCAGTTCTGACCCTCTCTATCTCCATACCTTAGCAAAATCCCAAAACACAATCGCTTGCACACAGTCGAAACATAGCATACACACACACACACACACACACACTTACTTGTGGTAACTGCAACATACCCAATTCACCCACTCCCCATACGCTTATACCTGCACCACCTCCCTTCTACACTTCATCACCATCACCAAATTTTATATTATTTTTACAGTCCTAAAACAATCATACCACAACCTTTACACCCCCACACATTCCCTCACGAACACCCTCCCTTCACTCCTACCTCCTATTCCCCGTCGTTCTTCACACCACCAGCATCATACCATCAATTGCACACCTCAATTCACTGCTAATCAACATTGCTTCTGTAGATAACTGAAGCCCCCAATTTAAATCTTACTTAGACCACATACACACACCTGTAATTTACACACACACGCACCACCATCGTTGTACCCCTACACACACTACTCGACCTATGACCACGACTGCCCAGCTGTTGCAACACACATACGGACTCACGCCACCGACACACACACACACACGATATATACCATATATATATGCATAAGGTCATCACCGAACACACCTATATAGTTGGGGGAAATGAAAAGGGGCGAAAGAAAGAGAGATTTGAGGGATTAATCGAGAGAGATTGAGGTGTTTAGAGAGATACAGTAGAGAGATTAAATGAGAAGGATTGAAGGGAGATAGAGCTCGAGGAGATTCTGGAACAACCGAGAGAAAATGAGAGACAGAGAGCTGCTGTTTAGAGTTGTAAAGAGACAAGAAAAAAATAATTTTAATTCTTCCTAACCGCAAACAAATAAAAAAATCAATTTAAAGCACTTCTAAAAATCGACATTAAATGGAAAATGGATCAAATATTAAACTTTAAAATTTTAAAATAAAGAGTATGAATTTACAAATATCCACATATTTTTAAAATATTTTTAGGATCAAAATGAATTAAATATGAATTTTACCAGTTTTGATCTTTAAAATGCAATAAAACTCTTAAAATCATTTTAAAATACTAAAACACCCAAAATAATTTTCCCACTAATTTTAAAAACTAAATAATTATTTAAAGATCGTATTACAAAAGATTTCATGATTTTTAATAACTACAATGATTTTATAAAATTTTCAGAAGATCAATAATGCATAATTTAAATAAATTTTAATCACCAAAAATATAAATAAAGTACCCGGCCTTACCCGACACACATATATCATCATATACACATATGAACACGATATTACACATATTCCACCTTCTAAAAAAAATATTCACATTATATAATCCATATTAAATATTAAATAAACATTTATAAATACGATACTTTCTAGGACGTTATAATTGTTGATATTACCTTTTACTGTATAAATACCTAAATTATCGTATCTTCCAATACGAAATTCGAACTTTTGGATGTAAAAAAAGAGGGTTAAGGATGAGTTTCATATACATTCAAATTTTAAAAACCCTAAAATCATAATTTACAAAAGGATAACACATATATTTTTATGATTCTAAAGAACTTATTAATTTATAGTATTATTGGGACCATATATTTATATAGATTTTTCAAAAAAATTATTACCTTATTATCGTATCGAAATTGATCATTTTTTGAACTGACCCAAGATGGGACCAGAGGAAACTATTAACTTAGAGAAATTATTAATTTATCGAGTATTAATTTAACGAGGTTTTACTGTATAAACACCTAAAATGTCGTATCTTCAATCAATAATATTTCTTTCGAAATAAAACATGTTAACTTTTAAATATAATCTTACAATAATTAATTTATACCAAAAAATATAACACTATATCGTCTAATCACTAACAAAATATAATAGAAATCTGTATACAACGAATAATGACCGTTAGATTTTTAGTAAAAAATCAGAACCGTTAGATCTAATGATTAGATATATTATATGTTATTAACTAAAATTTCAAGATTCGAATTCTGTCAAAGAGATATTTTTCTAAAATATTTAATAATATAAGTTTTAAACCACATAATTTTGCAATCATTAATGTATACCCAAAAATATTACACCATTTTGCTGTTAGATTTTAGTAATTAATAAGAACAATTAGATGTAATTATAAGGTATATTTTATGATTAAAGTACTTTACTAAAAATTCAAGTTTCGAATGTCATCAATGACATATTTAACTTAAAATTATAATGTGCCTGATTGGCAAAACTTTTTTTAAGGGCTTATGAACTTATTTTCGGGTAAAAATTTTATATTTTGATAATTTTTTTTATACAAGTATTTAATGTATGTTTAAGATTCAATAAGTTGCAAAAATAAGTTGGAAAATAAGTTGGAAAGTTAGGATTCTCTAACTTTGTCTTAAAATAAGTTGACTTATTCTGAAAAAAAGTTCCCCCAAATATAAATTTTAAATCATGCATATCATTAACTAAATTTATATTAAATTATATTAAAATAATATTAAAATAATTTTTACAAAATAATAATTATAAAAAAAACATAATTATAGCATAAAATAAAATTTATAACATATTAAAAGAAACCCGTGCATCGCAAGATAAATCACAGAAGAGAATAAGAATCAGATAATAAGAAGGATGTGATTGATAAAGAAAATATTAGGGAAGTGATTGTGGACTGTGAAGCAAGGAATGTTATGAATGGATTGATGAATGGGCTTTCTAACGAACCCTCGGGATGACCTCCTGATAGTGTTAGTATTATGAATATGAAAAAGCTAGTAGTGTGGCGTCCTACAACCTATTCCTCCAGCTTCGATCATCCCTGAAGAATCCGATAAGAAAATTTCTACTTGAACTCTCACTAGTACAAAACAGGGCTTTTACGTCGGTTAAATTGGCCTTATACGTCGGCAAAATGGCGACGTAAGGAGGAGCGACGTATAAAGTCACCCTCTTTTACGTCAGTTAAAAAGGCGACGTATAAAGTGTAAATATACGTCGCTCAAAGACCGACGTATAAAGTCGAAAAAGGCCGACGTATAAAATCGAAAAAAGCCCGACGTATAAAGTCCAAAAGGCGACATATATTGTCTAATATACGTCAGTTTTAAAGCCGACGTAAAAGAAATGAAAACCGACGTATATTGTCTATTGAAAAATGACAATTTTTCCCTGTTTATATTGATATATACCAAAATTCCTGTTATTACAAACCAAAAAAAATAATAATAAAACTTGCAATCCGAATTTCTCAACAAAGTGATTAATTAAATTGAAATAATTATTATTACATACTTGAAAATACATCCACAATATTTATAAATTCTTCATCCAAGTAACAATGTCATACATTAAATTCAACACGTCATAAAATTAATTTAACACTACACTACATGTTATACATCATGACTATCATCTGCTCATCAACCTCTTTTGTGCACATCTTTCCCCTGAACATAGCAGAGGCTGTCAAGTAACGACCATGGCGAGGATCAGCTGCACACATCATGTTCTTAGAGTCCCACATCTGCTGGGTTAGCTCAGGCACACTCAACGAGCGATACTACTGTGAACCACGAGAGGTCAGCGGTGCAAATCCTACCATAAAGAAATGCAGCCTAGGGAAGGGGATAAGATTCACAGCCAGCTTCCGAAGATCAGAGTTCAGCTGACGAGGAAACCTTAAACAGCATGTCACACCAGACATTGTGGCCGAAATCAAATGGTTAACATCACCAACTGTTCCACAAAATCAAATTTATTCCGGTAAGTAGATAAATTCTACACAGAAAACACACGGGCAAAACTAGAGGAACCCAAAACTAAAATATTACAGCTAGGTGTTGTGAGCTTAAGTGTGCAGAAGCAAATGTCATAAAGAGCTTCATTATCAAGAACCATGCACTCATCTGCATTTTCAACCAACTGATGAACAGACAGAGTTGCATGGTAAGGCTCCACAACAGTATCAGAGACCTTGGGTGAAGGGAACACAGAGAATGTAAGTATCATTCTGTCAGGGTATTCCTCCCTGATCTTTGAAATCAGCAAAGTCCCCATCCCAGATCCCGTTCCTCCTCCAAGAGAATGACAGACCTGAAATCCTGCATCATCATACACAACATGTATCTTATTATCAACATCCAAGCCATCAAATGCACAACATCCCTTTCATCATTGTATCTCATAATAAAAATTACTGAAGACACTATAATAAGATTTACTTGAGCAATATAGTTGAAAGCTGTAAATACAAACCGCCACAAACACCTAAGCAGGCAAAACAATTAAATTTGTACTACATGACAAACCTAAAAGCCTAAATATTTATACACATGATGAATTTAAGCATCAAAATCAAATAAATAATATGAGCGCATTCTATCAGTTTGATTAAATCTCTAACAGAAAGACACGTCTTATGAATCTACAGTAAAGTTTACGCAAGCTGGCATACATACTCAACAAGTGCAAAAACCAGTGCCTGATAATGTCCAGCTCTCCGATACTCTTCCCTTAACTTCTGCTCTGCCGCCTAAATTTAACAATGACAATAAAACAGTGATACATAGAGTTCACAGCAAAAGGAAAGAGAAACAACAATAACAAGTAACAATACAATTTTGACAACTACAGCAACTACGATAAATTATATATTGGCTTACTCGAATATTTTCTTTGACCGACTCATTAGTTGGATCCAGTTGTAGAGCTGCACAAGTAAAAGCAGAAGTTATACAAATTGTCTCATGTGGTAGTGGATCCAGTTGGAAAAACTTGCTTGCCATCACATTACGCACCTCCTCAGAAACATAGTTACAAGTAAAACGCTATGCATATCCTTCCTAAAATAACCTCAAATCCCAATATCTGCTATAATGGTCATAAAATAACTCATATACAGGTATTCATACGAGCTCAAGAAACAGTAATGGTAAAGCAGTAAAATTCAATCTACGCACCATGCCCATTTAGAAGCATGTAAACCTACCCTAACTTAAATGATGATTAGAGAAGAAGAGCCCTTTCTCCAAATATGATCGAAAGTTTAGATTTGGCCTCATTTATTACAAAAGCAGGAAGAGCCCTTTGTCTATAATTCTTGGTAATAAGTTGTGTGAGTTCCTCCCTTTTTATTTGACAACCTGAACTCTGGTGGGTCTTGAAAAGCACATAGCGAATCACTTCTCCAACAAGCTTGTCTTTCTCCTGTATAAAGATTTTTTCTTTAAGATTGCAGTAGATAGTACATACTTGTATACTTGTATACCAAATAGAGATACAAAAGAACACATCACTCTCTGACAAAATAATTTCACTCAGGGCCTACCAGCTTTAATATATCTCCTTAAAATTCATACTTGACATCTCGTTACGAGGTTCATTTCTATGCCTACCCAACTACGTCAAAATAAAAATCAAGAATCAATTATCCCAATTAAAAAGATTATCATACACTAAAACACCAACAGCCCAACAATTATTATATAAAAAGCTTGCATTTTTATCTACTTTCTCTTTCAATTTTGAAGAAAATGAAAAGGGCAATCCAAAAATTTCACTTCTTGACTAGTAAGGCATGTATAAGCATAAAAAATAAACAACACCCACTATAAACAAAGCTACAAATCAAACAATCATACATACATAATTGTGATATAATAATGAGAAAAGGGAAGAAAGATGAGCACCTGTTTTGGGATTCTGAGAGAGGGAGAGGGAGACGGATTGGGATTCTGAGAGAGGGAGAGGGAGACGGAGGGAGGGAGAGGGAGACGGAGGGAGGGAGGGAGGGAGAGAGAGAGAGAGAGAGAGAGAGAGAGAGAGAGAGAGAGAGAGAGAGAGAGAGAGAGAGAGAGAGAGAGAGAGAGAGAGAGAGAGAGAGAGAGAGAGAAAGAGACTTACAGGCGTGTCTGATGACAAGCAGATAAATTCACGAGCTTGGAGACATGACACAATTAGGACGGAGCTGAGTTAGGAGAGAAGATCAATTTTGTTCTAGTGAAACAAAAAAGATCGTTAAAATATACGTTTAAGAGATTTAATTCAATTCAACGGCTCAGATCTTGTTACAATCCAACGGCTCAAAGTAATCTGAAAGAAGCACAATCCTTGTGATTCAGTATTACCCAATAATAATGTGACACGTGGTCACTTCTAATTTTTTTTAATTTCTTTAGAGGTTTTATACTTTGGTTATATTAAGAGCGACGTACAATATCATGAAATATACGTCGCTTTTTCCTCGACCGACGTATAGTATCATCAAATATACGTCATCTTTTCTCAACCGACGTATAAAGTAGCATTATATACGTCGCCTTTTTCTCAACCGACGTATAAAGTTACATTATATACGTCGCCTTTTTCTCAACCGACGTATAAAGTAGCATTATATACGTCGCCTTTTCATCAACTGACGTATAATATAACCTTATACGTCGGCTTTTTCTTGAACCGACGTAAAAAAGGTTTTAAAATGTACATATACGTCGCCTTTACGCGGAACCGACGTATATAAGTACTTTATACGTCGCCTTTGGCCAGAACCGACGTATAAGAAGCGACGTAAAAGATCAGATTTGTACTAGTGTCCTTTATATGTTCTCTGAATTTTTTTATAACTTTGAATGAGGTTGTGGGCCCCTCGTAGTGCTTCGCAAGGTGTAATCTTAACTTGGTTTCTGGGGCCTTCGTGCCTGATCAAGCCTCAGTGAAGTATTCTTTAAGAAGTGGATTTATTTGAAGTGACAGAGATTTCAAAGGTGACAGAGACAGTACAGAAGAATTAAGAGAAAGAGAAGAAAAGAAAAGGAACCAAATCTTAGAGTTAAAAATAAAGAAAAGCCGTTGGAGTTAGTCGCTCATGAACCAGACCGTGCATCGAGCGTCAACATCAATTCAATGGTAATTCTTTCTTACTTTCAGTGGTTCGAGAAAAAGATTGAGTTATCAAATGATTAATATTAATTCTCATTTAATTAATATAATTTAATTAATAAATTCATTCATTCTTATTATTATAAGCAAACTAGAGATCTTTTGTAATTTGTAGTTTGGTTAACCAAACTATTCATAACCGGTGGATCTTCAATTCAAGTAGATCATGACCGTTAGATACAATAATACTAAAAGTTGTTATATACAAAGGTCTATGGTTCGATTCACGCCAACAACATATTAATTTATAATTTATACTAAAAATTATTATATACAAAGATTTAAGGTTCGAATTCTTCCAATAACATATTAAAAGTAATATTCATAATATCATATTATACTATAAAAAAATTATAAAAAATTAAAAGTAACATGTGCTTTGCGCGGGCTATAAGCTAGTCTATACTATACTATTATAAGCGAAACAAGGTATAATTGGTTGGTCGGTTGGTCGGTTAACACCTTCCCAAAAAGTACAGTAACACTTTCCAAAAAAATAAAAAATAAATTAAAATGCATGTAAAATTTTATTTTGCAAAAAATAAACTACATATTTAACTTAATAACAAACTCTTTAATTATTACATATTTATTAACAAATTTACAAAAAATTATAAATCAACAAAGTAAAGACAATCTAAAACTATATAATAAACAATAAAATTTTAACATATATTCAACAATCAAGTAAAAACTGTCAAACTTACTCTCAATTGCTTATATATTTAGAAAAATTTAACATATTTAACCCTTAATTTGTTTCATCAACATAAATGGAACAGAAGATAGAGTATGTAATTTTTTAAAAATAAAAAATCACATGTCTTATAGAATTATAAATATTTTCAATTATGTCTTGATTAGAACCATCACCCGCACAAACTTATTTCTACGATTGTTTATTCTATTATTCTAGGTAACAATAAATAAATTTTAAAAATATCTATTGAATTTTAAAATATTTAACAATAAATTTAAAACTAACGTTAAATGATATTTATTTATGTCATGAAATTAAGTATGAAAAATATAATAAATTTAAAATTATTAATATAATTAATTAAAATAAATTAAAATTTTCTATACTCTACTATCATAAGCGAAACAGGTATAATTGTTGGTCGGTTGGTCGGTTAATACCTTCCCAAAAAGAATAGTAACACTTTCCAAAAAATAAAAAATAAGTTAAAATGCATATAAAATTTTATTTTGCAAAAAATAAACTATATATTTAACTTAATAACAAACTCTTTAATTATTACATAGTCATTCAATTATATTTGAAATAAAATCACATATTTATTAACAAATTTACAAAAAATTATAAATCAACAAAGTAAAGACAATCTAAAACTATATAATAAACAATAAAATTTTAACACATATTTAACAATCAAGTGAAAACTATCAAATTTACTCTCAATTGTTTATATATTTAGAAAAATTTAACATATTTAACCATTAATTTGTTTTATCAACATAAATGGACGGAAGAGAGAGTATGTAATTTTTTAAAAATAAAAAACCACATGTTTTATAAAATTATAAATGTTTTCAATTATGTCTTGATTAGAATCATCCCTCGTACAAACTTATTTCTACGATTCTTTCTTATATTATTCTAGGTAGCAATAAATAAATTTTAAAAATATCTATTGAATTTTAAAATATTTAACAATAAATTTAAAATTAACGTTAAATGATATTTATTTATGTCATGAAATTAAGTATGAAAAATATATAAATTTAAAATTATTAATATAATTAATTAAAATAAATTAAAATTTTCTATTAATCAAATAATTAATATATTAATTAATTAATAATAATAATAGATAATAGCCCGTGTTTTGTACGGATTGGTTGGTTAACGCCTTCCAAAAAAATTGTTAACACCTTCCTAAAAATAATAAGTTAAAAAAATTATATTAAAAATATAATTGAAAGAGAATGTAGTTGAATTTCAGTTGAGAGTATTTATGTAAATTATGTGTTTCATTTTTTTTAGTAAATTATAGTATATATTTTAATTTGTTTTTTTATAAGTGCGAATAAGTTTTTTAGAATGGTTTTAACTAAGCAACCAATTATACCATATTTTCCTTATAAAAGTTTAGTACATATAGATAGTATATTTATTTTTCTTTTATTTTTCCTTTTTTTAATTTGTTTACTTATTAATAAATTTTTATATTGAAATTGTTTATATTGATTTTAAAAGATATTGGTTATCGAAAGAGTCTGAAGAGAAGTTGGGTGTTGTGGAGAATTATAGTGGAAATATAATCGAAATATTTTTTAATTTTAATTAAAATTAAATACATTTTACTTTATTTTTTTGTTTTTTTATTAAAATAACGTGTAAAAAAAATTCCAAATTCTATAAAATTATATATATATATTAAAAATAAAAAACACATGTTTTATAGAATTATAAACGTTTTCAATTATATTTCGATTAAAATCATCGCCTACACACATTTCTTACTACGATTATTTCTTCTACGATTTTAGGTTATAAAACACTGAATAATTTTTTTTTTTTTGAATTTTTAAGATATTTAAAATAAATTTAAAAATAACGTTAAATTAATTATATTTATTTATGTGATGAAATTAAGTATGGAACATATTTAAACTTAAAATTAGTAATAAAATTTATTAAAATAAATTAAAAGTTATATTAAATCAAATAATTTATGTATTAATTCATAATAATAATAATATATGGTAGCCCGTGCTTTGCACAGGTTATAGCTAGTATATTATTATATAGTAACTAAGGTCGTTACTGTGTTGGAGGGTATTATTGTGAATATTGTCTGTTTGAATTACAGTGTATCTTCAATACATATTTGGGTGTATATATATTCTCAGTTGAGTAACTTGAACTCCTATACATAACATACACCAATTGAACTCCGAAACGATACAAATCATCTATAAATATTATGCCTATAAGTGTTTATATACCATGTCATCAATTAAAGCTAACTATGATAAACTCACTCACCAATGCTGATACTAATGAAGACTATCTTAATGGAGAAACTCTGATTCCGAAGAATTCCTTACTTGCCTATTGTAGTCAACCCTCTAATTCAACTAGAGGAAAGTAAGTTGGAGGAGAATCATGTTGGAGCGAATGCAAATAGATTTGATAGATGTAATATGCCGTTATTTTAGAATAATAATAATAATAATAATAATAATAATAATAATAATAATAATAATAATAATAATAATAATAATAATAATAATAATAATAATAATAATAATAATAATAATAATAAAAGAATAATAGAAAAAGAATGAATAAAAAATTACTAAAAAGTTAGGTATTAAAATTGAATTTGAAGATATTAGTCTAAAATATAGATGAGATTCTAAAACTAGGATAATTAGTAAAATTGGAATTAGAGTTTTAAAAATACACTAGATTAATTCTTATTTAGAGCATTAATTTATTTTTGTACAAGTTAGTTAATCAAAGATAAAATTTGTTATTATGGGAAAGAAGCGTGAGAAAATTTTAGAAGATTGATATCATAAATAGGATATTTTATTTTAAGAATTACTTGGGGAGGTTGTAAAATTATTAGGATTAATTTTTAGAATTACCTTATTTAATTAGGGTTTGTAAGACATTATAAATACATCATATTCTCCTTCTCCATCTTTTATAACAAAATTCGTAGGTCTCCTTCACACATAATTCAGCAGTTTTGTAAAATTCGTAGAAAATTCATCGTATGTCGGAATTCATTGATTCTGGACTTTTCGGAAAGATCTTTTCGTGCTCTACAACTTTCGTGTTTTGAGTTTTCCAAGGAAACATCGTTTAGAGGGTCAGAAAGGCTAAACACAGATCTGATCAGAATTGTAATCATGGAGTCTTTCAAGATTTTAGATGTTTTGCTTCTGAGGGGTTGCTACATGTGTTCTTATGTGATTATGTGAATTCTTGATTTGCGTAATTGAGGTAAGTAACTATTCATTGCTCCGTATTATTGTAAGTAACTGTTGTGGAATAAAAACGAGGGTTTGTATGTATTAAATAAAAGGGATGGTGAGCTTCAAGCTTTAATGGCTGTTCTTACGTTCGAGACTGATCGGTCCTCACAAGATGCCTACGTATCTCTGTATTGCTAGAGAATCAAGCCAACGTAGTTCTGAGAATGAGGGGTCAGGCCCTTTATATAGGCTGAGAAGCCTTAGAATTAAGGTAGAAGTTGGAGACTTAATAGATAAGTCACCTCCTTGAGGAAAGTTCTAGACTCCTTCCTTGTAGGAGTCTGTTGCCATATCGAATTGGATGCCTTGGAGGCTAAGTCTTGTAGAGATAATGTCCTTATCTGACACTTATTGCTGAGCTGTTTATTACCCCTAATATTAATTACGAAATTAATATTAAAGATAGGACTTTGGACCCTGTTGGTGGGCCCCATGTTCGGACCATACCGGGTCTAATTAATGCAACACTAAATGTGTCTTTAGGGTTTATTTTTATCCCATATCATTTGCCCCCCAACTTCTAGGAAAACTGATCAGGTTTTCCTTGAAGTTTTAACGGTCCTTTCCAAGACTCGGGTCAGGGTTCATCTTTATACACTAGTGTTTCACGAGTATTGTCTTTATGTAAAGCGTGGAGCGACCGACGCGTTTACGACAATGTTAATTCAATGCTAATCAGCACGAATCAGCCTTAACGACATTTAAACAATGTTTAAACGACGTTGAACGGCATAAAACGGCACTAAACGATACTAACTAGCCTTAAACGACACTTAAACAACGTTTAAGTGATGCCAATTTCTGAATTTTAATCACAAAATTCGAGCTCAAACTGCCTCCAGATCGCAGCCATTTTTCTTGTTTCCTAAGTAATTTTCGACCTGGAAATTTCGAGGAGAAATCAGTGTATTTTCGAGCTCAATTTCGAGCTCAAACTAGGGCCAGGTCGCAGCTTTTGGTCACAGTTTTTAGTTCAAAAACGACCTGGGTTCAACGACCTCAAATTGGGGTACACACGACCTCATTTCATGTCCTGGTCGCATGGTTTTCTCCATTTTTCTAGTTCATTTTCGACTAGGATGCAACGAGCTCAACGTAAGCTTTTTCTATGTCCAGGTCGCACATTTTCGTATTCACTTTTAGTTCAAGTACGAGCTCGATGCTTCGACTTGGAATCGATATAACCACGACCTCATCTCTTAGGTCGTTTACGACCTCAAATGGGAGTGAGGTCGCTCACACGACTTGAGATTGCTAGTTCTTTTTCGAGCAGATTCGCACGAGCTTATCTTATCAAATTTACGACCTCAACCCAGGGTTTTAATCGACTTCTTGGTCGTTTGAACGAGTTCGAAAACATGCTGCAAAACGAGGTCGTTGGTCTCGACCTCAGACAACTTCGTTTGGGACCTTTGGTTTTTTTTTTTTTTGGGCCTTTCCTCTGTTTCGGGCCTTAGACTCATCAGAGTTTGGGGCCTTTCCTCGTGAACCCAATCGTATATTTGGGCTCTTCATCTTGAAGTCCTAATTGATTTTGACTTGGGCCTTAACAGGCCTTGTTACTCAAGTCCAACTAAAAGTTTGTTAGGCTTTCGTGCCTTTGTTATCAACTTTCACCATTCATTTTTGTCTGGACCTTATCAGGCCTTTAGTTTGGGCTTGATCCAAGATGGACCTACATAATTTATTAAGCCTACTATCACTTGTTCCTTCATTCTTGAGTCATTTGCTTGACTTGGGCTTTGTAGAGCCTTTAGGCCACTTTTAATCATTTCAGCCTTTTGGGATTTCTACAGAAATTTGATTGGGCCATGTTAGGCCTTGATTGTGTCATGGTGTTTAGCCTTTAAGACTAAACCTAATTAATTTCCGGCCTTTTGTTCAACGTGGGCCTCACATTTCAACTGTTTTTCGACCTCATCCGTAGGTTATTAACGACCTCAAGGTTTCGTCCGCACAGGGATGTAGATCGTCGTGTTTTACCTTACCTCTGCATGTATTTTCGAGCTCAAACTTGCGAGCTCAAACCTTTATTTTTCGACCTCATTCCAAGGCCTTTCACGATCTCATTTCGCCGTGAGATCGAAGCATTCAAACCTCTTTTGTGGTATAATTTCGACTTTAGCTCTGCGACTTGGAATTAGCACTAATTCGACTTTAAAATTTTGAGTGCTCCTTTCGGGAGTTTATTCTGTTGGACATGACCCGTTTGGGGTTTGGGCCTAGCCAGCATGGGCCTTGATTGAACTAGGCCTAACCTGGCCTAAATTCATTGCCTCGCTTTGAGCTTAGAGTTTTCTGGGCCCAATCTTCATTTATTGAAGATTTTCTGGGTTCGATCTTCATCCCTTGATGATTTCTTGAAGACTTGAAGAACTTCTGGGATTAAAATGGCTGATCATGCTTCCCAACATCCATGATAATGCACTAAGATTTCATAGAAATTATACTGGTCTTTTTCGAGACTTGGGATCTTATTTCGGCTTCAAGCCTTACATTGAGCATATCGAATGATGGGGTTTGGACTGAATGCCTCGATTGAAGACGGTGCAAACATCTTCACAATCGAGAGTAACCACAGCCAATGATGCATCTGGATCCTTCTTATTAAGCGGACAATTCGACCTAATATGACCCCACTCCTTGCAACCAAAGCATTGCATGCCCTTTTCACTGTATCTGGATTTACCCCTGCTATTGGTAGATCCTCTCACAGCACCCCTTCCTCTATTATTTTGACTACGCAAAGCCCAAACTTTCATTCTGTCCTTGTCACCATCCTGGTTCTTCCTTCCAGCATTTGACAGAAGTGCTGACTGAACCTCCTCCATTTTTAACGTGTCCTTCCCGTACAAAATGGTTGTGACCAAATGATCGAATGACTCCGGAAGCGAAGTAAGAAGAATAAGGGCCTTATCTTCTTCCTCCAATTTTACATCAACCTTTTCAAGTTGATCAACAATACCATTAAACACATTCATGTGCTCAATAACATTGCCTTGAGCTGCCATCTTCAGCTTGTATAACTCGCGTTTCAGATTTAACTTTGTAGTCAAGTTCTTCCCGAGATACAATGTTTCCAACTTTGACCATAATTCCTTCGACGTGCTTTCGTCAACAATATTATTGATAATATTATCTGCAATGCATAGTCTGATGGTACTCATGCATTGCGACTCAGCATCCTCCCAATCTTCAGCGCTCATTGTTGTCGGCTTTCCCTCCTTCCCCTTCAAAGCCCTTGCTAGCTTCTGTTGGGTTAGAATATCCTTTACCCTTCTCTGCCAAAGAGTAAAACTTCCTTTACCATCATATGGAGTCACATTGAATCCTCTAATACTTGTCATGATCTCCGTTTGTACACACAAACCAATCCAAACAACTAAATCAATTGGCCAGGTAAGTGTAAGAAACAATGGGAGCACTTCCGTCAAAACTTGCGAGCTCAAACCTTTATTTTTCGACCTCATTCCAAGGCCTTTCACGATCTCATTTCGCTGTGAGGTCGAAGCATTCAAACCTCTTTTGTGGTATAATTTCGACTTTAGCTCTGCGACTTGGAATTAGCAATAATTCGACTTTAAAATTTTGAGTGCTCCTTTCGGGAGTTTATTCTGTTGGACATGACCCGTTTGGGGTTTGGGCCTAGCCAGCATGGGCCTTGATTGAACTAGGCCTAACCTGGCCTAAATTCATTGCCTCGCTTTGAGCTTAGAGTTTTCTGGGCCCAATCTTCATTTATTGAAGATTTTCTGGGTTCGATCTTCATCCCTTGATGATTTCTTGAAGACTTGAAGAACTTCTGGGATTAAAATGGCTGATCATGCTTCCCAACATCCATGATAATGCACTAAGATTTCATAGAAATTATACTGGTCTTTTTCGAGACTTGGGATCTTATTTCGGCTTCAAGCCTTACATTGAGCATATCGAATAATGGGGTTTGGACTGAATGTCTTAGGTTCATGGGGTTTCAACCCTCTAGTCCATTTCGGATAATTCAATTTGCAACCTCAGCTTGCCCATCTGCTTGAGGATGGGTAACAGAAGTGAAACGCGATTGGATATCATTCTCTTCACAATACTTCTTGAACTCATCATTGTTAAATTGAGTTCCATTGTCCGTAACCAGGATTCGTGGAATTTCACATCTGCATATTACACTTTTCCAGAAGTGCATTACTTGTGTTGGTGGTTATCTTGGCTGAAGGTTTAGCCTCAATCCACTTGGTGAGCCTTCCATTATCTTTCGGGCTATGAAATATGTTTCTTCAGCGGGTGTTCCATCAGGGCTTCAACGTTTGTCTTTATCCAGGGTCCTTCAAGGACTTAAACTCTTATCTGCTGTAACCTAACTCTACCATTCGGGGTATGCATTCGTTTATTTTCATTCGTGTATTCTTTTATTTTCGGTACTTGGTCTTCTTTGACTCACACATCAGGTGCTTGGCACATAAATAAAATCACAATCAATGAATGGAAAACAAACTTGCATTAATAACTTGGAAATGGGTTCAACCCTTACATAGAGTACTACTGTCCTACTCGGAGCAACATGCTCTGCATTGGTTTTAATGAACCTTATTTCTACTTCTACTATATAAATATGAAGCTAAGTCCTACTAGGATAACTTAAGCCCAATCAAGCCTTTGCAAGACTAGGTCTGCACCACTTGATTTTGTTTTTGATGCTCCATCAAAATAGAGCACCCGCCACTCCTTCTGGTCTCCTCATTCTTATTCTGCAGTTCACTTCCTGCTCGGGGTACTACCCCCTGCCCCCCAACTTCTTGGTTGCCAATGGTACACTCAACCACAAAGTCAGTTAACGCCTTAGCCTTAATGGCTGTCTGAGGCTTCTGTGTGATGTCCTCTGCTAACCTTTCTTTGTGTTCCTTACCACTGTGGACTTCCATGTCTTCAATCGGAAGGACCTGCCCCCCGACTCCATCAGGCCTTAACGAGGCTACATAACAGCTTCGTGCCATCTTCTGATCACCTTTATGTTCTCCAACACCATTCCTGGTAGGGAACTTGATCTTCACATGATAGGTTGAGGCAACAGCCTTGAATGCATGAAGTCCAGTCCTTCCAAGGATAGCGTTGTACGTTGAAGACGCCTTGATTACCAGGAAGTTCAACATCCGAGTGGCCTCCTTGGGCTCTTGCCCAATAGTTACAGGCAGCTGAATAGTCCCTTCAACTTTGGATTTTATTCCATTAAATCCGTATATAGGCATGTTATTGGGGGTCAACTGAGAATCAGTGTATCCCATCTTCACAAACGCATCATGAAACAGAATGTTAACGGAAGCTCCATTGTCTATCAAGACTCGCTTCACCTCCGAGTTTCCAATCACAGGAGTTATGACCAACGGGTCATCATGGGGGAACTTCACCCCTTCCAAGTCTGAGTCATCAAAGCTAATCGCTACCTCAGTTTTTGCACGCTTCGGGGCCTCTCCCACGATGTGCAACACCTCTCGAGCATAAGCCTTTCGAGAGTTCATAGTTGTCCCGGCCGCAGTCGGGCCTCCTGAGATCATGTTGATTACTGGCCCTCGGGGCTGTGGGTTGCGATCTTGATCGTCATCCCTTCTATTATAGTCTCTTCTCTGGTTACCACGGTCTTCACCCTTAGTGAAGTGCCTCAGCTTCCCTCTACGGATCAAAAACTCGATCTCATCTTTGAGTTGCTTGCAATCGTCAGTGTCATGCCCCACGTCTCTATGGAATCTGCAATACTGATTCTGGTTTCTCTTTGCGGGATCACCCCTGAGTGGCTTCGACCATCTGAAATCCTTATCATTCTCAATGTCCAACAAGATTCGACTCCTAGGAGTATTCAACCTTGCATACTCAGTGAACCTTGACCCTTGGTTCTTCTTAGGGGCAGAGTCGGAGTCCTCGCTAGTTCGGGGATACTTGTCCCTAGCATCATACTCTTGATCATCATAGTCCTGGTCTTGCTTTCGCTTCTTGGAGTCATTGTTACCTCCTCCTCCACCTACGGTGGTTTCTTTCTTCAAGCCATCCTCAGCTTTAATATACTTATCAGCCCTTCGTTGGAGCTCAGCCATGTTCTCAGGGGGATGCTTCGCCAATGATCTCTTGAAGAAGAGGTCAGTGGTTCCGTGCTCCAGGGCTACCATTGCCACCTTATTTTCCAAATCAGTGATATTCAGGGTCTCCTTAGTGAATCGCTTGATGTAATCCCTCAGATTTTCATTCCTTCCTTGCACCACATACATAAGAGATGCGGAGCTCTTCTCATGCACCCTTCCGCTAATGAATTGGCTAACGAAGGCGGCACTCAACTCCTTAAAAGAGCCAATAGAGTTCGCAGGCAATCGGCTATACCATCTCTGAGCCATGCCCGACAGGGTTTGGGGGAACGCTCTGCACTTTAGGGCATCACTTGCTGGCTGCAGCAGCAGTGCGTTCGAGAATGTTCTCACATGGTTTGCGGGATCACCCGTTCCATTATAAGCCTTTATTGTAGGCATCTTAAACTTCCTAGAGATGTGAGCATTCATCACTTCCTCGGTGAACGGGGGTGTTGGATCATCAGGATCTCCGAGAGGCATCAGATCTTTGGGGTTTCCCTTGGGAATTTCCATCCTTGTGGTTGTTCTTCCGAATGAGGCATCAGCCCTTCTTTGTCTCCTTGAAGACCTTTCCAAATCAATGATGGGAATCCTTCCTGCAGTTGGAGGAGGCTGAGTTTGATTTAGCCTAGCTTGTTCTCTTGCCATATCTTCCTTCAATTTTAAGATCTCGGCCTCATAAACCTTGATCCTTTCAGCAGTTGTCAAAGATTGTCCATCACGGATGTCTTGAGTCCTCCTTCGAGGTTCTCTACTAGCACGTCGCCTCCTCGGGGCTTCATCACGGTCATCATCCTCATCGTCGGAGGAGGTTTCATCAGTATAAGGACCCGAATAATCGTGATACTCTCGATCTCGGATCTGCAAAGCGTGACCACTTGGGCCTGTCCTTTGGAGAGGAGGATAATTAGGCAGCCCGTATGTCGGGTTAGTACTCACGGGGAGATCTGTAGTGTGGATCTGGACCCCATGCGATGGGTTGTTCGGATCAATCAGAGGAGAGACCACCATCTGAAGAGGATTGGTTTCTCGTCTTGTACGGGTAATCGGAGGTAATGTACTATCAACGTGGGGGATCGCCCCTGATTGTTGAGAAACTTGAGATTGGGTGATCGCCCCTGATGCTGGCGGAGCTTGTTGGGCAATCGGCTCTGATGCTGGGGGAACCTGTTCGGTGATGGGTGGAGCAGATCTGAGAGGTATGGCCTCAGTTGCAACTGGTGTTGTTCTTCGTGTTTGAACCATGGTTGATGTTGTCTTCCCACAGACGGCGCCAAATGTTGTGGAATAAAAACGAGGGTTTGTATGTATTAAATACAAGGGATGGTGAGCTTCAAGCTTTAATGGCTGTTCTTGCGTTCGAGACTGATCGGTCCTCACAAGATGCCTACGTATCTCTGTATTGCTAGAGAATCAAGCCAACGTAGTTCTGAGAATGAGGGGTCAGGCCCTTTATATAGGCTGAGAAGCCTTAGAATTAAGGTAGAAGTTGGAGACTTAATAGATAAGTCACCTCCTTGAGGAAAGTTCTAGACTCCTTCCTTGTAGGAGTCTGTTGCCATATCGAATTGGATGCCTTGGAGGCTAAGTCTTGTAGAGATAATGTCCTTATCTGACACTTATTGCTGAGCTGTTTATTACCCCTAATATTAATTACGAAATTAATATTAAAGATAGGACTTTGGACCCTGTTGGTGGGCCCCATGTTCGGACCATACCGGGTCTAATTAATGCAACACTAAATGTGTCTTTAGGGTTTATTTTTATCCCATATCAGTAACTATTCGTTGCTCCGTATTATTGTAAGTAACTATTCGTTGCTCCGTATTAATTTGAAACATGTTTTATATTATTTGATTACATGTTAGATATTTGTTTTAGTTATCGAAAATATGATATTGATATGTGATTGATAAGATAAGAACTTTGTTTTGATTCCCCAGTTTTAGTTGCGTATCGAATCATAGACTCCGGTCACTGGATAGTGTGGCATATAGAACTAGTTTACGCACGTTCCGGAACACATAGATACCTTGTTGAGTTTGACTTAACGAGGGACGTAAACAGGCCCCCATCGAATCATCGAATTATAGAAGCCGTGTCACCGGCATAGTGTGACCGTAATTTAGAACTGTGGGAATTAAAAGAAGAATTTGATGTTAAGATTTATTTGTTCGATTCGGATTTAGATTATGTGAGTTATTGAAAATATGGTGTACATCGATTTGATACTTGTTATAGACTATATTTTGTGAATTTTTATCGTAATTGTTATCGAGTATGTTGTGTGAAACTATGTGATAGATGTTATGTGCTACATGTGGAAATCGTGTTTTTTTGAATTATAAAAATATTATTTTGAGCCGTCGGACGGTAGTTGCTTGCTGGGCTTCGTAGCTCATTCTTTTAAAATTTCAGGTTCGGTGTACGATTGAGTTTGCTAGCGTCGGAGTTCGAGGACCTTAGAATTGGGCTAGATTGACTTTTCGATAGATGTTAGCTGCGCTTTTGTAATAAGTACCTTTGTAATTGACTTTTGGTTCAATAAATTGTAATTTGTTTTAGTTTTCGATTTAGAATTAATAGTCCGAAAAGTCGGGCTGTTACAGTTGGTATCAGAGCAGGCTGTCCTACGGAGTGTGTTAAGTATGGGACTATTACATTCCCTAGGATGCGATCCTATAGACTTTCGTTTAGGTGTAGATGTGTAGAATAGATGTGTCACAAACATTTGGAATATAAGAGTTTGAGAATTTGGGGGCCAAATTCTTTTTAAAGAGGGTAGTATGTAATATCCCGTTATTTTAGAATAATAATAATAATAATAATAATAATAATAATAATAATAATAATAATAATAATAATAATAATAATAATAATAATAAAAGAATAATAAAAAAAGAATGAATAAAAAATTACTAAAAAGTTAGGTATTAAAATTGAATTTGAAGATATTAGTCTAAAATATAGATGAGATTCTAAAACTAGGATAATTAGTAAAATTGGAATTAGTGTTTTAAAAATATACTAGATTAATTCTTATTTAGAGCATTAATTTATTTTTGTACAAGTTAGTTAATCAAAGATAAAATTTGTTATTATGGGAAAGAAGCGTGAGAAAATTTTAGAAGATTGATATCATAAATAGGATATTTTATTTTAAGAATTACTTGGGGAGGTTGTAAAATTATTAGGATTAATTTTTAGAATTACCTTATTTAATTAGGGTTTGTAAGACATTATAAATACATCATATTCTCCTTCTCCATCTTTTATAACAAAATTCGTAGGTCTCCTTCACACATAATTCAGCAGTTTTGTAAAATTCGTAGAAAATTCATCGTATGTCGGAATTCATTGATTCTGGACTTTTCGGAAAGATCTTTTCGTGCTCTACAACTTTCGTGTTTTGAGTTTTCCAAGGAAACATCGTTTAGAGGGTCAGAAAGGCTAAATACAGATCTGATCAGAATTGTAATCATGGAGTCTTTCAAGATTTTAGATGTTTTGCTTCTGAGGGGTTGCTACATGTGTTCTTATGTGATTATGTGAATTCTTGATTTGCGTAATTGAGGTAAGTAACTATTCGTTGCTCCGTATTATTGTAAGTAACTATTCGTTGCTCCGTATTATTGTAAGTAACTATTCGTTGCTCCGTATTAATTTGAAACATGTTTTATATTATTTGATTACATGTTAGATATTTGTTTTAGTTATCGAAAATATGATATTGATATGTGATTGATAAGATAAGAACTTTGTTTTGATTCCCCAGTTTTAGTTGCGTATCGAATCATAGACTCCGGTCACTGGATAGTGTGGCATATAGAACTAGTTTACGCACGTTCCAGAACACATAGATACCTTGTTGAGTTTGACTTAACGAGGGACGTAAACAGGCCCCCATCGAATCATCGAATTATAGAAGCCGTGTCACCGGCATAGTGTGACCGTAATTTAGAACTGTGGGAATTAAAAGAAGAATTTGATGTTAAGATTTATTTGTTCGATTCGGATTTAGATTATGTGAGTTATTGAAAATATGGTGTACATCGATTTGATACTTGTTATAGACTATATTTTGTGAATTTTTATTGTAATTGTTATCGAGTATGTTGTGTGAAACTATGTGATAGATGTTATGTGCTACATGTGGAAATCGTGTTTTTTTGAAAATTATAAAAATATTATTTTGAGCCGTCGGACGGTAGTTGCTTGCTGGGCTTCGTAGCTCATTCTTTTAAAATTTCAGGTTCGGTGTACGATTGAGTTTGCTAGCGTCGGAGTTCGAGGACCTTAGAATTGGGCTAGATTGACTTTTCGATAGATATTAGCTGCGCTTTTGTAATAAGTACCTTTGTAATTGACTTTTGGTTCAATAAATTGTAATTTGTTTTAGTTTTCGATTTAGAATTAATAGTCCGAAAAGTCGGGCTGTTACAATGGATCATCTGTTTCACTTTATCCTATGAAATCTGAATGGGTTAAATTTTGGACATTTTTGGACATTCAAATAAACCTCAGGCAACTGCAACATCTCACGAAGCAGGATATAGTATTTGTTTTATCAACCTATCTCTAACTATGTACACATAATATGCACATTTAATTCCTTCACATCTAGGGTAACTAAGATTCATGCCATATCTATCCTCGTATCTATCTATACTATAATATTATAAATAGAATATTGTATATTTGGTTGGTCGTTTGGTACACTGAATAACAATAGTTCGATTTTAAAATTAATAAAAAGAGCCGTTAGATGTAATGCTAAAAATGTATTCTTTTTATAATATTCAAATACTCTCATAAGTTTAAGGTTCGAATCCCGTCACAACATATTATTATTAAATATTTATATTATCTTATAAACAACTATAATTCAAGGTTTGGATTTCGTCAACAACATATTTTAGTTAAAATTTATATTATCTATTTTTACAAACATTTATATTATCTTATAAATCACTACAAGAAATTCAAGGTTCAATTCCCGTCAACAATATATTAAATTTAAAAAGTTATATTATCTATTTTCAATATAAAAAAAACACTATCGTTTAGAATAATATCAAATATGTATTATTATATTTTAGTATCTTTTATAATTTATTTTCCCACTACTTGAAAAACATATATCACAATTATGAATAATAAAATAAATATTAAAAAATCAGTTAAAAATATTAAAAATCATTCGTGCATGGCACAGGTTATAGGTTATAGACTAGTATGGCTAGTATTACTATAGTATAGATAACACTAGCACAAGGAGAAATAGTCGGTCGCCTCTCCGCAAGGAGCTGTAGTTCCCACCAGCCCCATATATAGGGTGTCCGTCAAAACTTGAAGCAACAGATAAATCAAAACTTCTAGCAACAAACTGTTGGCATTTAATCTTTAAATTTGTGATAATTACTTCTTATTTGTTTCTATCATTTAGCAGTTGATTTGGTCACAGGTTGGCAGCGTTCGTTTAGGAAAGAATAAAGATAGGAAGGAGTGAGTTAAGGCCCATGAGTCTAGCTCCTAATTTCTAGCATTTAGATCAGTTTGTTTTCTTTAAATATTGCATATTATTATCAATGAAAAGCAAGTCGTTTGGCCAGCAATCTTGTGTGTGTTTACTTTGATAAAGATATCAAACTGTCTATACATATACATATATTGCAGGTATAACCACTGTGATCCAATATTTTGGTATCAGAGCTTGGTATATGTCAATGGCAACGAACTTGGAGGCAAGCAGGTGAAAGGGAAGCCTTGGTCTGAGTTACCCCATGTTGTCAAGGAGCAACTACACGACGTGGTCCTTGAAGATGCGGGTATTCATGCAGGCTCACGAGGTTTGGGAAGCCATAGAACCTAGTGATCCAAAGGCAGTGATTGAGACTAAGAGGGATAAAGTGGCACTGGACATGATTTATCAAGGCATTCCAGAAGAGATGCTGCTAGCAATTTCAGAGAAGAAATCAGCCCAGGAAGCCTGGGAATCACTGAAGACAATGTGTCTTGGAGCAGATCATGTAAAGACTGCAAGGGTGCAGACATTGAAGTCGGAGTTCGAGTCACTAAGCATGGGTGAAACAGATCAAATCGATGAATTCTATATGAAACTTAATGGAATTGTTACAACAATTCGAACAATGGGTGAAGAAATGACAGAACCCTATGTAGTAAAGAAATTACTAAGAGCAGTTCCATCGAAGTTTTTGCAAATCACATCGACAATCGAACAATTTGGCAATCTGGAGACAATGACTGTCGAAGAGGCTATTGGCTCTCTGAAAGCACATGAAGAGCGTCTGAAGGGACAGAGTCAAAGTCAAGGTGGAGGTGGACAACTATTGCTAACTCAGGAAGAGTGGATAAAGAAAGAAAAAGAAGAAATGAAAGTGTTACTTACCAAGGAGGAGTGGTTGAAACAGAAGAAGAGAGGCAACTTTGAAGGGGCATCCAACACAAGGGGGGCATGGAGGTCGAGATAAAAGGAATATAAGGTGTTATAATTGCAACATTCTGGGTCATTTTGCATATGAGTGCAAGAGGCCACGAAAACCAAAAGGGCAAATGCAAGAAGCGAATATGGCTGAAATAGAGGATGAGGAGCCAGCCCTACTTCTAGCAGAACACAGGTGGAGAAAGAATGTCATGATGCTGCAATATGAACACAATGTAACCCCATTGGTCACTCCTGTAGTTGAAAAGAAGCAAGTAGAATCTGACATTTGGTATCTAGACAATGGCGCAAGCAATCATATGACTGGTCAAAAATCGAAATTCAAAAGCTTAGATGAGGGAGTCACTGGACAGGTCAAGTTTGGAGATGGCTCGACTGTGCAAATACAAGGAAAAGGCTCGATTGGCTTCAAATGCAAAAACGGAGAAGAACAAACCATAACTGAGGTATATTACATTCCATCTCTCTGTAATAACATTTTGAGTTTGGGACAATTAACTGAAGAAGGAAAAGAGGTGATAATCAATGGTGAATTCATGCGCGTCTATGATGAGAACAAAAGGTTATTAATGAAGGTTAAAAAATCATCCAATAGACTCTATAAGCTGAGTATTGAGACCTATAGTCCTGTATGCTTGTTTACAAAGTTGGAAGATGCATCTTGGTTGTGGCATTCTCATTTGGGACATGTTAATTTCCAAGCTCTAGACCTTATGTCAAGAAAACAAATGGTTCGAGGCATGCCTAAGATTGTTCAACCAAAGAAAATTTGTCATGGGTGTTTAATGTCGAAGCAAGTTAGAGGATCATTTCCAACCAAATCTCAGTACAACTCAAAGAAAGTGCTTGAGCTAGTCCATGGGGACTTATGTGGACCTATACAACCGGAGACTCCAGCTGGGAACAGGTATTTTTTCCTCCTAGTAGATGATTATAGCAGGGTCATGTGGGTGTATTTTTTGAAGAACAAGAATGAGGCACTTGATGCATTCAAGAAATTCCGAGTAAAGGTAGAAAGTGAGCATAACAGAAGGGTGAAAGTGCTTAGAACAGATAGAGGTGGAGAGTTCATGTCAAACAAATTCAACACTTATTGCGAGGAAGCTGGGATCACCAGACACTACACTGCTCCGTATACGCCACAACAAAACGGGGTTGTGGAATGACGAAACAGGACAGTGGTTGAAATGGCAAGAAGTTATCTGAAAGAAAAACAGGTTCCATTAGTCTTGTGGGGAGAAGCAATACGACACTCGGTGTATGTTCTTAACAGACTGCCCACACGTGCTTTAACCGGAGTAACTCCCTATGAAGCTTGGTCTGAAAAGAAACCTGATGTTGCACACATAAGAGTCTTCGGATGCTTGGCACACATGAAAGTACCTGGACCTCAAAGAAAGAAACTAGATGATCGAAGTATGATGGCAATTAATTTGGGAAAGGAACCAGGTACTAAGGCATATCGGCTGTACAACCCAGAAGAAAAACGTGTGTATGTTAGTCGAGATGTGAAATTTGAAGAGGACAAATCATGGTCATGGAACTCTCAGCAGCCTGCAGGAGAAACAGACATGTCAGACTCTTTCTTAGTGTTGGAACCGAATGAAGAAGCCCAGAGTGTTGAAGATACAGAAGACACAAGTTACAGAAGTCAAAACAGGGATAGTCCAAACAGTCCTCACACGGATAGTAACTTGGGAAGCTTAAACAGCCCCTACACAGAGGTAACGACTCCACAACAAACTCATATACCCTCATATGATCCAGACAACTATGATTGTAGCACTGAGCCAAAGAGGTTCAGAAAACTTGAAGACGTGTATGCGGAAACAGAAGAAATGCAAATGGAGGAAGAATTATTTTTTGTGGGAGCTGATGAACCAGAAAATTACAAAACTGCAGCAAAGGATCAGGAATGGAGGCTGGCTATGCAGAGAGAAATTGAGTCTATAGAGAAGAACGGGACTTGGAAGCTAACAGAGGTGCCCTATGGTCATAAAGTCATTGGCTTGAAATGGGTATACAAACTTAAACGAGATGCGAATGGAAACATAATAAAGTACAAGGCAAGATTGGTCGCGAAGAAATATGTACAAGAACAAGGAATTGATTTCAAAGAGGTATTTGCACCTGTTACTCGTTTGGAGACTGTCAGATTGATTTTGGCTTTGTCAGCAAAAAACAAGTGGGAGGTACATCATATGGATGTAAAAACCGCCTTCTTGAATGGTGAGATAACTGAAGAGGTGTATGTTGTTCAACCAAAGGGATTTGTAAAAGAGGGCAAGGAACACATGTTTTACAAATTAATAAAGGCATTGTATGGACTTCGACAAGCCCCTCGTGCATGGTACAAGAAACTCAGCACTTGCCTGGTCAAACTTGGTTTCGAGCGATGCCCGTACGAACATGCCGTTTATACGAAAAGGATGCAAGAAGAGAGCCTGATTGTTGCAGTGTACGTGGATGATCTCTTGGTTACTGGCTCTAACGTTTCACTCATAGGAGATTTCAAGAAACAAATGTGTCAAGAGTTTGAGATGAGTGACTTAGGGAAGTTGTCATACTACCTAGGAATTGAAGTTGAGCAGGGTGATGGCTACATAGAACTTAGACAGTCTGGTTATGCTCGAAAGGTGCTTGAGAAGGCAGGTATGGCTGGTTGCAACCCGACGAAATATCCCATGGATCCAAAGGAGCTTATAACAAAGGATGAGACAGGGAAAGTTGTGGATGCTACTCAGTACAAAAGCATGGTTGGTGGGTTACGTTACTTGGTACATACCAGGCCTGACATATCTTATGCAGTGGGTGTGGTGAGTCGTTACATGGAGAGGCCAACTGTCATGCACCAGAATGCAGTGAAGAGGATCTTACGCTACATAAAAGGAACACTACAATTCGGTGTGGTTTACACGGAGAAGGGAGGAAATAATGTGCTAACAGGATACTCGGACAGTGACCTTGCAGGAAACCTTGATGATCGTAAAAGCACTGGGGGGATGGTATTCTACTTGAATGACAGCATCATAACTTGGGTTTCTCAGAAACAAAGGTGCGTAGCTCTGTCTTCGTGCGAAGCAGAATTCATGGCAGCTACTGCGACAGCTTGCCAAGGGATTTGGTTAAGAAACTTGATGAATTAGATAACAGATGGAAGGGTAGGCCCTGTGATCATATATGTCGATAACAAGTCAGCGATTGACCTGGCAAAGAACCCGGTATTTCATGGACGGAGCAAACATATCGACATTCGGTACCACTTCATTAGGGAATGCATTGAACGAGGTGAGATTATCATTAAACATGTCTGCAGCAAAAGTCAGCGAGCTGATGTCCTAACCAAAGCAATGTCTACTGTGAAGTTTAAAAGGATGCGCAAACTATTGGGTGTCAAGGATCTCGTCAAGCAAGTTTAAAGATTACGGGGGAAATTGTTGGCATTTAATCTTTAAATTTGTGATAATTACTTCTTATTTGTTTCTATCATTTAGCAGTTGATTTGGTCACAGGTTGGCAGCGTTCGTTTAGGAAAGAATAAAGATAGGAAGGAGTGAGTTAAGGCCCATGAGTCTAGCTCCTAATTTCTAGCATTTAGATCAGTTTGTTTCCTTTAAATATTGCATAGTATTATCAATGAAAAGCAAGTCGTTTGGCTAGCAATCTTGTGTGTGTTTACTTTGATAAAGATATCAAACTGTCTATACATATACATATATTGCAGGTATAACCACTGTGATCCAATACAAACTACGCTTCCATGCAATAATATTTTAATTAATGTAATAAGGCTTAATGCATAGCAAAGGAAAGGGAGCATTTCATGGGTATTAAGATGGATAAATGTAGACGGGGTATTAAGATGGATAAATGTAGACGGCATGCGATAATTATTTGGCTTGAATATGACATGTACTCGCTATTCTGATTTGTGAAAAGTACAACTGGCAAGGTGGGGAAGTGTTAGGAATCTGCCCGATTCCCGGCGAATGCGGAAGCAAATTGGTAAATATGAGTGCTTAGATCCCACAAATATACGTGATAGTAATAAAGCAACAAACCAACAATACAGTAAAAGAGACAAGAGATTTAACGTGGTTCGGCCCAGCCTACATCCACAAGAGTAACAACTTCACACTAGATAAAAGAGATTACAATATCCGGGTATCCGGCCCCTTAATTTTATACATAAATTTAGTCCTACGATACCTATTATGTATATCCCCAACTCACTGAAGTGTTTATCTCAAAACCTCCCCTATCACTATTTTCCGACAACCTTTCCTTCTCCCTCTCCCAACCCGGACAGTGCCACACAACCTGATAGAAAGACCTCTGCAGCGGGACCACCTCCGATGGCTGCAGTCAGACCCAAGTACCCTAAGGAATAGTTTATGCACGAGGACCTTCTATCCCGACACTTCCTGAAAGCGGGCTAAACCGGCTTTCCTACTAGACGGACTATCTAGCAGCTATATATAGAGAGAGAGAGAGAGAGAGAGAGAAGAGAGAATTTGGTGTTGTTTTAGTAATGAAAGGGAGGGGGTATTTATAGGAAATCAAAATGAGGTAGGTGGGGAGGGGGTTGGTGAAGGTGGTGGTGAGGTTGGTGGAAAGAAGTTTGGTAAGATGTTAGTAGGCTGCCTAACAATCTCCCCCTCTTTCCAAACTCACAGCTCTTCACTTGCACTCCATACCTGCGCCCTGTTGGCACAACTCCAACTTTTCCTCGATCCGTATCATTCCCTACGACAAAGATCCCCCCGAGTCCAAGACTCCAAACTATACCCTAGTTTGCACATTCATTCTTGAATGCCCGCTTGCTATACGCACAAGTGTACCATTGACCTCTATTTGTCCAACTACATACATGTGAAGCAATCTGTTATATACACACATACTCACTTGATTCACGTCGGCCAATCTCATATGTAGTCCATCACACACGCAAGTGTGACCATCACACACACAAGTGTGACCATCGATCTTTCATTTACTCCCCAACTGTATATCAAACAAATCAATCTATTGCATGGTTCAATGCTCACATGATTCGTGTTGATCGATGCCCATATGCAGCTGCAACACACCAACTACTCGTTGATGTCGTGGAAGCCCTTCGACCAAGCATCCATCCCAGCAGTCTTTGCACCATCGTCTAGACTGGAAGGCAATACAACCGCAGCAGTATCCTTTAAGTCACTCTTCCCTCGTGCACGAGATAACCAGATTTTCGAAGTTCCAGTACGTTCTGGCCACGTACTAATCAGACGATATATTTCCCCACGTAGCTCTTCCTTCATCCGAACCACATGGCCTCTTTTGATATTCATAGCTCCCCCTACTACAGAGCATCTGTAGCCTTCTGAAGCTAACCGACCGATAGATATTAGATTCTTCCTCAGCTTAGGCACATATCTTACCCCATTCAAGCTGCGAACTATTCCATCGAACATTTTGATTTTCACAATTCCAATCCCCTTGATCTCACAAGTAGATCCATCAGCCAAAGAAACTGTTTCATTCTTTGTATCTTGGAATTTGTCAAAATGCCCCATCTCGGAACATACATGGTAAGATGACCCTGAGTCTAATATCCATTCTCCTGGAGAACTAGTGCCTCGATTGAAGACGGTGCAAACATCTTCACAATCGAGAGTAACCACAGCCAATGATGCATCTGGATCCTTCTTATTAAGCGGACAATTCGACCTAATATGACCCCACTCCTTGCAACCAAAGCATTGCATGCCCTTTTCACTGTATCTGGATTTACCCCTGCTATTGGTAGATCCTCTCACAGCACCCCTTCCTCTATTATTTTGACTACGCAAAGCCCAAACTTTCATTCTGTCCTTGTCACCATCCTGGTTCTTCCTTCCAGCATTTGACAGAAGTGCTGACTGAACCTCCTCCATTTTTAACGTGTCCTTCCCGTACAAAATGGTTGTGACCAAATGATCGAATGAATCCGGAAGCGAAGTAAGAAGAATAAGGGCCTTATCTTCTTCCTCCAATTTTACATCAACCTTTTCAAGTTGATCAACAATACCATTAAACACATTCATGTGCTCAATAACATTGCCTTGAGCTGCCATCTTCAGCTTGTATAACTCGCGTTTCAGATTTAACTTTGTAGTCATGTTCTTCCCGAGATACAATGTTTCCAACTTTGACCATAATTCATTCGACGTGCTTTCGTCAACAATATTATTGATAATATTATCTGCAATGCATAGTCTGATGGTACTCATGCATTGCGACTCAGCATCCTCCCAATCTTTAGCGCTCATTGTTGTCGGCTTTCCCTCATTCCCCTTCAAAGCCCTTGCTAGCTTCTGTTGGGTTAGAATATCCTTTACCTTCTCTGCCAAAGAGTAAAACTTCCTTTACCATCATATGGAGTCACATTGAATCCTCTAATACTTGTCATGATCTCCGTTTGTACACACAAACCAATCCAAACAACTAAATCAATTGGCCAGGTAAGTGTAAGAAACAATGGGAGCACTTCCGTCAAAACTTGCGAGCTCAAACCTTTATTTTTCGACCTTATTCCAAGGCCTTTCACGATCTCATTTCGCCGTGAGGTCGAAGCATTCAAACCTCTTTTGTGGTATAATTTCGACTTTAGCTCTGCGACTTGGAATTAGCACTAATTCGACTTTAAAATTTTGAGTGCTCCTTTCAGGAGTTTATTCTGTTGGACATGACCCGTTTGGGGTTTGGGCCTAGTGAAGGTAGTGTTTTTCGAAGTTCGTTCACAGGGAAGGACTCTCAATATCGATTTCGAGTAGATTATCTCTTACAATCTAGTAGTGTGGAAAATGGGGGGGGTTGAGTTTGGTTGAGGTATTTTATCAAACACCTTGCATACAATAACTAAATTGCTACAAAAATACAACTAAGTTAATGGCTAAAATCCAAATTTGCCAACACAACAACACAATGAGCAAATTAACAAGATAAGAGGCATTTGACCCAAGGATTATGGAAACTCAAGCACTTCAACCCAACAAGCAAGATATATCCAACTCTACCTAACCAAGATAATTGGTGAAGCACACAATCACTTATTTCTCTTCTAAAAACACTAATTTAGTGAAGCACATAAATTAGCTCTCTTGATAATAGCTACCAATAATGAAGCACTACTAGTATAACCAAATCAAGGAATTAAACAAAGAGAGGCTAGGACAAACCCAAGGATGAGAAGCTCAACCAAGGTATTTGCACTTGAATGTTGTGGATTTAGGTACACTAAATCTTGTGCTACTATAATGAATGAACTAACGATTACGTATTAGAACAATCAATTAGCAATTGAAGATACGAGAAGAGTAAGGTGAAGCAACTTACAATCTCCAAGCAAAATCATAAGCAATACATCACAAGCATTCAAGATAGAGTGAAAATAAACCTTACTTAAATGAAATGGGTTTTTGTACAAGAAATCCTCCTTGAGCCAAATAAATGAAGTTAGTTACTCATAATCAATGCTAGATTATGAGTAATTGATGTTTTTCTATCTACTCTACTAACCCTAATTTTTCCTTGAAGAGGCTAGGTTAGATGAAGATGAGAGGTAGGTTATGTTATGAAGATGTTTTTGTTTACTTCTCATTTAATACACAGCAGGACTTGTACGGCCTGTTGAACGGCCGTACAGCTGCCCGTACATAAAATCTGCTCCTTTGAACGGCCTGTCGAACGGCCGTACAGCTGCCCGTACGAGATAAACTCTTCAATATAATGCATTAAACACCTCCCGGCATCACGAGCTTGCATCTTCTAACTTCCCTCTTGAATAATCTTCGCTTTCATGCCCAAATTAAGCCATCTTTTCAACAATTAAGCACGAGGCACTGAAAGATGAAAAACATAACAAATATTAATAAAACAACATTCGAAACTAACAAAAATGCAAGAGAATAAAAGACAAAACGTGTATAAAATACACATTATCAACTTCACTTATTTCTCTTCTAAAAACACTAATTTAGTGAAGCACATAAATTAGCTCTCTTGACAATAGCAACCAATAATGAAGCACTATCAATTTAACCAAGTCAAGGAATTAAACAAAGAGAGGCTAGGACAAACCCAAGGATGAGAAGCTCAACCTAGGTATTTGCACTTGAATCTTGAGGATTTAGGTACACTAAATCTTGTGCTACTATAATGAATGCACTAACGATTACGTATTAGCACAAACAATTAGCAATTGATATTACAAGAAGAGCAAATTGAAGCAACTTACAAATCTCCAAGCAAAATCATAAACAATACATCACAAGCATTCAAGATAGAGTTAAATAAATCTTACTTAAATTGAAGTGGGTTTAGTACAAGAATTCCTCCTTGAGCCAAATATATGGAGTTAGTTACTCATAATCAATGCTAGATTATGAGTAATTGATGTATCTCTCTCTATTCTACTAACCCTAGTTTATGTTCTTGAAGAGGCAAAGAAGAAGATAATGAAGTTAGATGTTAGAAGTGATTTTAGGTTAAGAGATGTTTTGTTCTTTTAATACACAGCAGCTCTGTACGGCCTGTTGAACGGCCGTACAGCTGCCCGTACAGAAAATCTGCTCCTTTGAACGGCCTGTCGAACGGCCGTACATCAGCCCGTACGAGATAAAATCTTCAAGATAATACATTAAACACCTCCCGACATCGTGAGCTTTCATCTTCTAACTATCCTCTTGAATTATCTTCGCTTTCAAGCCCAAAATAATCCATCTTTTCAACAATTAAGCATGGGGCACTGAAAGATGAAAAACATAATTAATATCAATAAAACAACATTCGAAACTAACAAAAATGCAAGAGAATAAAAGATAAAACGTGTATAAAATACACATTATCACCTAGCCAGCATGGGCCTTGATTGAACTAGGCCTAACCTGGCCTAAATTCATTGCCTCGCTTTGAGCTTAGAGTTTTCGGGGCCCAATCTTCATTTATTGAAGATTTTCTGGGTTCGATCTTCATCCCTTAATGATTTCTTGAAGACTTGAAGAACTTCTGGGATTAAAATGGCTGATCATGCTTCCCAACATCCATGATAATGCACTAAGATTTCATAGAAATTATACTGGTCTTTTTCGAGACTTGGGATCTTATTTCGGCTTCAAGCCTTACATTGAGCATATCGAATAATGGGGTTTGGACTGAATGTCTTAGGTTCATGGGGTTTCAACCCTCTAGTCCATTTCGGATAATTCAATTTGCAACCTCAGCTTGCCCATCTGCTTGAGGATGGGTAACAGAAGTGAAACGCGATTGGATATCATTCTCTTCACAATACTTCTTGAACTCATCATTGTTAAATTGAGTTCCATTGTCCGTAACCAGGATTCATGGAATTTCACATCTGCATATTACACTTTTCCAGAAGTGCATTACTTGTTTGGTGGTTATCTTGGCTGAAGGTTTAGCCTCAATCCACTTGGTGAGCCTTCCATTATCTTTCGGGCTATGAAATATGTTTCTTCAGCGGGTGTTCCATCAGGGCTTCAACGTTTGTCTTTATCCAGGGTCCTTCAAGGACTTAAACTCTTATCTGCTGTAACCTAACTCTACCATTCGGGGTATGCATTCGTTTATTTTCATTCGTGTATTCTTTTATTTTCGGTACTTGGTCTTCTTTGACTCACACATCAGGTGCTTGGCACATAAATAAAATCACAATCAATGAATGGAAAACAAACTTGCATTAATAACTTGGAAATGGGTTCAACCCTTACATAGAGTACTACTGTCCTACTCGGAGCAACATGCTCTGCATTGGTTTTAATGAACCTTATTTCTACTTCTACTATATAAATATGAAGCTAAGTCCTACTAGGATAACTTAAGCCCAATCAAGCCTTTGCAAGACTAGGTCTGCACCACTTGATTTTGTTTTTGATGCTCCATCAAAATAGAGCACCCGCCACTCCTTCTGGTCTCCTCATTCTTATTCTGCAGTTCACTTCCTGCTCGGGGTACTACCTCCTGCCCCCCAACTTCTTGGTTGCCAATGGTACACTCAACCACAAAGTCAGTTAATGCCTTAGCCTTAATGGCTGTCTGAGGCTTCTGTGTGATGTCCTCTGCTAACCTTTCTTTGTGTTCCTTACCACTGTGGACTTCCATGTCTTCAATCGGAAGGACCTGCCCCCCGACTCCATCAGGCCTTAACGAGGCTACATAACAGCTTCGTGCCATCTTCTGATCACCTTTATGTTCTCCAACACCATTCCTGGTAGGGAACTTGATCTTCACATGATAGGTTGAGGCAACAGCCTTGAATGCATGAAGTCCAGTCCTTCCAAGGATAGCGTTGTACGTTGAAGACGCCTTGATTACCAGGAAGTTCAACATCCGAGTGGCCTCCTTGGGCTCTTGCCCAATAGTTACAGGCAGCTGAATAGTCCCTTCAACTTTGGATTTTATTCCATTAAATCCGTATATAGGCATGTTATTGGGGGTCAACTGAGAATCAGTGTATCCCATCTTCACAAACGCATCATGAAACAGAATGTTAACGGAAGCTCCATTGTCTATCAAGACTCGCTTCACCTCCGAGTTTCCAATCACAGGAGTTATGACCAACGGGTCATCATGGGGGAACTTCACCCCTTCCAAGTCTGAGTCATCAAAGCTAATCGCTACCTCAGTTTTTGCACGCTTCGGGGCCTCTCCCACGATGTGCAACACCTCTCGAGCATAAGCCTTTCGAGAGTTCATAGTTGTCCCGGCCGCAGTCGGGCCTCCTGAGATCATGTTGATTACTGGCCCTCGGGGCTGTGGGTTGCGATCTTGATCGTCATCCCTTCTATTATAGTCTCTTCTCTGGTTACCACGGTCTTCACCCTTAGTGAAGTGCCTCAGCTTCCCTCTACGGATCCAAAACTCGATCTCATCTTTGAGTTGCTTGCAATCGTCAGTGTCATGCCCCACGTCTCTATGGAATCTCCAATACTGATTCTGGTTTCTCTTTGCGGGATCACCCCTGAGTGGCTTCGGCCATCTGAAATCCTTATCATTCTCAATGTCCAACAAGATTCGACTCCTAGGAGTATTCAACCTTGCATACTCAGTGAACCTTGACCCTTGGTTCTTCTTAGGGGCAGAGTCGGAGTCCTCGCTAGTTCGGGGATACTTGTCCCTAGCATCATACTCTTGATCATCATAGTCCTGGTCTTGCTTTCGCTTCTTGGAGTCATTGTTACCTCCTCCTCCACCTACGGTGGTTTCTTTCTTCAAGCTATCCTCAGCTTTAATATACTTATCAGCCCTTCGTTGGAGCTCAGCCATGTTCTCAGGGGGATGCTTCGCCAATGATCTCTTGAAGAAGAGGTCAGTGGTTCCGTGCTCCAGGGCTACCATTGCCACCTTATTTTCTAAATCAGTGATATTCAGGGTCTCCTTAGTGAATCGCTTGATGTAATCCCTCAGATTTTCATTCCTTCCTTGCACCACATACATAAGAGATGCGGAGCTCTTCTCATGCACCCTTCCGCTAATGAATTGGCTAACGAAGGCGGCACTCAACTCCTTAAAAGAGCCAATAGAGTTCGCAGGCAATCGGCTATACCATCTCTGAGCCATGCCCGACAGGGTTTGGGGGAACGCTCTGCACTTTAGGGCATCACTTGCTGGCTGCAGCAGCAGTGCGTTCGAGAATGTTCTCACATGGTTTGCGGGATCACCCGTTCCATCATAAGCCTTTATTGTAGGCATCTTAAACTTCCTAGAGATGTGAGCATTCATCACTTCCTCGGTGAACGGGGGTGTTGGATCATCAGGATCTCCGAGAGGCATCAGATCTTTGGGGTTTCCCTTGGGAATTTCCATCCTTGTGGTTGTTCTTCCGAATGAGGCATCAGCCCTTCTTTGTCTCCTTGAAGACCTTTCCAAATCAATGATGGGAATCCTTCCTGCAGTTGGAGGAGGCTGAGTTTGATTTAGCCTAGCTTGTTCTCTTGCCATATCTTCCTTCAATTTTAAGATCTCGGCCTCATAAGCCTTGATCCTTTCAGCAGTTGTCAAAGATTGTCCATCACGGATGTCTTGAGTCCTCCTTCGAGGTTCTCTACTAGCACGTCGCCTCCTCGGGGCTTCATCACGGTCATCATCCTCATCGTCGGGGGAGGTTTCATCAGTATAAGGACCCGAATAATCGTGATACTCTCGATCTCGGATCTGCAAAGCGTGACCACTTGGGCCTGTCCTTTGGAGAGGAGGATAATTAGGCAGCCCGTATGTCGGGTTAGTACTCACGGGGAGATCTGTAGTGTGGATCTGGACCCCATGCGATGGGTTGTTCGGATCAATCAGAGGAGAGACCACCATCTGAAGAGGATTGGTTTCTCGTCTTGTACGGGTAATCGGAAGTAATGTACTATCAACGTGGGGGATCGCCCCTGATTGTTGAGAAACTTGAGATTGGGTGATCGCCCCTGATGCTGGCGAAGCTTGTTGGGCAATCGGCTCTGATGCTGGGGGAACCTGTTCGGTGATGGGTGGAGCAGATCTGAGAGGTATGGCCTCAGTTGCAACTGGTGTTGTTCTTCGTGTTTGAACCATGGTTGATGTTGTCTTCCCACAGACGGCGCCAAATGTTGTGGAATAAAAACGAGGGTTTGTATGTATTAAATACAAGGGATGGTGAGCTTCAAGCTTTAATTGCTGTTCTTGCGTTCGAGACTGATCGGTCCTCACAAGATGCCTACGTATCTCTGTATTGCTAGAGAATCAAGCCAACGTAGTTCTGAGAATGAGGGGTCAGGCCCTTTATATAGGCTGAGAAGCCTTAGAATTAAGGTAGAAGTTGGAGACTTAATAGATAAGTCACCTCCTTGAGGAAAGTTCTAGACTCCTTCCTTGTAGGAGTCTGTTGCCATATCGAATTGGATGCCTTGGAGGCTAAGTTTTGTAGAGATAATGTCCTTATCTGACACTTATTGCTGAGCTGTTTATTACCCCTAATATTAATTACGAAATTAATATTAAAGATAGGACTTTGGACCCTGTTGGTGGGCCCCATGTTCGGACCATACCGGGTCTAATTAATGCAACACTAAATGTGTCTTTAGGGTTTATTTTTATCCCATATCAGTAACTATTCGTTGCTCCGTATTATAGAACTAGTTTACGCACGTTCCGGAACACATAGATACCTTGTTGAGTTTGACTTAACGATGGACGTAAACAGGCCCCCATCGAATCATCGAATTATAGAAGCCGTGTCACCGGCATAGTGTGACCGTAATTTAGAACTGTGGGAATTAAAAGAAGAATTTGATGTTAAGATTTATTTGTTCGATTCGGATTTAGATTATGTGAGTTATTGAAAATATGGTGTACATCGATTTGATACTTGTTATAGACTATATTTTGTGAATTTTTATCGTAATTGTTATCGAGTATGTTGTGTGAAACTATGTGATAGATGTTATGTGCTACATGTGGAAATCGTGTTTTTTTGAAAATTATAAAAATATTATTTTAAGCCGTCGGACGGTAGTTGCTTGCTGGGCTTCGTAGCTCATTCTTTTAAAATTTCAGGTTCGGTGTACGATTGAGTTTGCTAGCGTCGGAGTTCGAGGACCTTAGAATTGGGCTAGATTGACTTTTCGATAGATGTTAGCTGCGCTTTTGTAATAAGTACCTTTGTAATTGACTTTTGGTTTAATAAATTGTAATTTGATTTAGTTTTCGATTTAGAATTAATAGTCCGAAAAGTCGGGCTGTTACAGTTGGTATCAGAGCAGGCTGTCCTACGGAGTGTGTTAGGTATGGGACTATTACATTCCCTAGGATGCGATCCTATAGACTTTCGTTTAGGTGTAGATGCGTAGAATAGATGTGTCACAAACATTTGGAATATAAGAGTTTGAGAATTTGGGGGCCAAATTCTTTTTAAGGAGGGTAGTATGTATTATCCCGTTATTTTAGAATAATAATAATAATAATAATAATAATAATAATAATAATAATAATAATAATAATAATAATAAAAGAATAATAGAAAAAGAATGAATAAAAAATTATTAAAAAGTTAGGTATTAAAATTGAATTTGAAGATATTAGTCTAAAATATAGATGAGATTCTAAAACTTGGATAATTAGTAAAATTGGAATTAGTGTTTTAAAAATATACTAGATTAATTCTTATTTAGAGCATTAATTTATTTTTGTACAAGTTAGTTAATCAAAGATAAAATTTGTTATTATGGGAAAGAAGCGTGAGAAAATTTTAGAAGATTGATATCATAAATAGGATATTTTATTTTAAGAATTACTTGGGGAGGTTGTAAAATTATTAGGATTAATTTTTAGAATTACCTTATTTAATTAGGGTTTGTAAGACATTAGAAATACATCATATTCTCCTTCTCCATCTTTTATAACAAAATTCGTAGGTCTCCTTCACACATAATTCAGCAGTTTTGTAAAATTCGTAGAAAATTCATCGTATGTCGGAATTCATTGATTCTGGACTTTTCGGAAAGATCTTTTCGTGCTCTACAACTTTCGTGTTTTGAGTTTTCCAAGGAAACATCGTTTAGAGGGTCAGAAAGGCTAAATACAGATCTGATCAGAATTGTAATCATGGAGTCTTTCAAGATTTTAGATGTTTTGCTTCTGAGGGGTTGCTACATGTGTTCTTATGTGATTATGTGAATTCTTGATTTGCGTAATTGAGGTAAGTAACTATTCGTTGCTCCGTATTATTGTAAGTAACTATTCGTTGCTCCGTATTATTGTAAGTAACTATTCGTTGCTCCGTATTAATTTGAAACATGTTTTATATTATTTGATTACATATTAGATATTTGTTTTAGTTATCGAAAATATGATATTGATATGTGATTGATAAGATAAGAACTGTGTTTTGATTCCCCAGTTTTAGTTGCGTATCGAATCATAGACTCCGGTCACTGGATAGTGTGGCATATAGAACTAGTTTACGCACGTTCCGGAACACATAGATACCTTGTTGAGTTTGACTTAACGATGGACGTAAACAGGCCCCCATCGAATCATCGAATTATAGAAGCCGTGTCACCGGCATAGTGTGACCGTAATTTAGAACTGTGGGAATTAAAAGAAGAATTTGATGTTAAGATTTATTTGTTCGATTCGGATTTAGATTATGTGAGTTATTGAAAATATGGTGTACATCGATTTGATACTTGTTATAGACTATATTTTGTGAATTTTTATCGTAATTGTTATCGAGAATGTTGTGTGAAACTATGTGATAGATGTTATGTGCTACATGTGGAAATCGTGTTTTTTTGAAAATTATAAAAATATTATTTTGAGCCGTCGGACGGTAGTTTCTTGCTGGGCTTCGTAGCTCATTCTTTTAAAATTTCAGGTTCGGTGTACGATTGAGTTTGCTAGCGTCGGAGTTCGAGGACCTTAGAATTGGGCTAGATTGACTTTTCGATAGATGTTAGCTGCGCTTTTGTAATAAGTACCTTTGTAATTGACTTTTGGTTCAATAAATTGTAATTTGTTTTAGTTTTCGATTTAGAATTAATAGTCCGAAAAGTCGGGCTGTTACAATGGATCATCTGTTTCACTTTATCCTATGAAATCTGAATGGGTTAAATTTTGGACATTTTTTGACATTCAAATAAACCTCAGGCAACTGCAACATCTCACGAAGCAGGATATAGTATTTGTTTTATCAACCTATCTCTAACTATGTACACATAATATGCACATTTAATTCCTTCACATCTAGGTTAACTAAGATTCATGCCATATCTATCCTCGTATCTATCTATACTATAATATTATAAACAGAATATTGTATATTTGGTTGGTCGTTTGGTACACTGAATAACAATAGTTCGATTTTAAAATTAATAAAAAGAGCCGTTAGATGTAATGCTAAAAATGTATTCTTTTTATAATATTCAAATACTCTCATAAGTTTAAGGTTCGAATCCCGTCACAACATATTATTATTAAATATTTATATTATCTTATAAACAACTATAATTCAAGGTTTGGATTTCGTCAACAACATATTTTAGTTAAAATTTATATTATCTATTTTTACAAACATTTATATTATCTTATAAATCACTACAAGAAATTCAAGGTTCAATTCCCGTCAACAATATATTAAATTTAAAAAGTTATATTATCTATTTTCAATATAAAAAAACACTATCGTTTAGAATAATATCAATAGTCGGTCGCCTCTCCGCAAGGAGAAATAGTCGGTCGCCTCTCCGCAAGGAGCTGTAGTTCCCACCAGCCCCATATATAGGGTGTCCGTCAAAACTTGAAGCAACAGATAAATCAAAACTTCTAGCAACAAACTGTTGGCATTTAATCTTTAAATTTGTGATAATTATTTCTTATTTGTTTCTATCATTTAGCAGTTGATTTGGTCAAAGGTTGGCAGCGTTCGTTTAGGAAAGAATAAAGATAGGAAGGAGTGAGTTAAGGCCCATGAGTCTAGCTCCTAATTTCTAGCATTTAGATCAGTTTGTTTTCTTTAAATATTGCATATTATTATCAATGAAAAGCAAGTCGTTTGGCTAGCAATCTTGTGTGTGTTTACTTTGATAAAGATATCAAACTGTCTATACATATACATATATTGCAGGTATAACCACTGTGATCCAATATTTTGGTATCAGAGCTTGGTATATGTCAATGGCAACGAACTTGGAGGCAAGCAGGTGAAAGGGAAGCCTTGGTCTGAGTTACCCCATGTTGTCAAGGAGCAACTACACGACGTGGTCCTTGAAGATGCGGGTATTCATGCAGGCTCACGAGGTTTGGGAAGCCATAGAACCTAGTGATCCAAAGGCAGTGATTGAGACTAAGAGGGATAAAGTGGCACTGGCCATGATTTATCAAGGCATTCCAGAAGAGATGCTGCTAGCAATTTCAGAGAAGAAATCAGCCCAGGAAGCCTGGGAATCACTGAAGACAATGTGTCTTGGAGCAGATCATGTAAAGACTGCAAGGGTGCAGACATTGAAGTCGGAGTTCGAGTCACTAAGCATGGGTGAAACAGATCAAATCGATGAATTCTATATGAAACTTAATGGAATTGTTACAACAATTCGAACACTGGGTGAAGAAATGACAGAACCCTATGTAGTAAAGAAATTACTAAGAGCAGTTCCATCGAAGTTTTTGCAAATCACATCGACAATCGAACAATTTGGCAATCTGGAGACAATGACTGTCGAAGAGGCTATTGGCTCTCTGAAAGCACATGAAGAGCGTCTGAAGGGACAGAGTCAAAGTCAAGGTGGAGGTGGACAACTATTGCTAACTCAGGAAGAGTGGATAAAGAAAGAAAAAGAAGAAATGAAAGTGTTACTTACCAAGGAGGAGTGGTTGAAACAGAAGAAGAGAGGCAACTTTGAAGGGGCATCCAACACAAGGGGGCATGGAGGTCGAGATAAAAGGAATATAAGGTGTTATAATTGCAACATTCTGGGTCATTTTGCATATGAGTGCAAGAGGCCACGAAAACCAAAAGGGCAAATGCAAGAAGCGAATATGGCTGAAATAGAGGATGAGGAGCCAGCCCTACTTCTAGCTGAACACAGGTGGAGAAAGAATGTCATGATGCTGCAACATGAACACAATGTAACCCCATTGGTCACTCCTGTAGTTGAAAAGAAGCAAGTAGAATCTGACATTTGGTATCTAGACAATGGCGCAAGCAATCATATGACTGGTCAAAAATCGAAATTCAAAAGCTTAGATGAGGGAGTCACTGGACAGGTCAAGTTTGGAGATGGCTCGACTGTGCAAATACAAGGAAAAGGCTCGATTGGCTTCAAATGCAAAAACGGAGAAGAACAAACCATAACTGAGGTATATTACATTCCATCTCTCTGTAATAACATTTTGAGTTTGGGACAATTAACTGAAGAAGGAAAAGAGGTGATAATCAATGGTGAATTCATGCGCGTCTATGATGAGAACAAAAGGTTATTAATGAAGGTTAAAAAATCATCCAATAGACTCTATAAGCTGAGTATTGAGACCTATAGTCCTGTATGCTTGTTTACAAAGTTGGAAGATGCATCTTGGTTGTGGCATTCTCGTTTGGGACATGTTAATTTCCAAGCTCTAGACCTTATGTCAAGAAAACAAATGGTTCGAGGCATGCCTAAGATTGTTCAACCAAAGAAAATTTGTCATGGGTGTTTAATGTCGAAGCAAGTTAGAGGATCATTTCCAACCAAATCTCAGTACAACTCAAAGAAAGTGCTTGAGCTAGTCCATGGGGACTTATGTGGACCTATACAACCGGAGACTCCAGCTGGGAACAGGTATTTTTTCCTCCTAGTAGATGATTATAGCAGGGTCATGTGGGTGTATTTTTTGAAGAACAAGAATGAGGCACTTGATGCATTCAAGAAATTCCGAGTAAAGGTAGAAAGTGAGCATAACAGAAGGGTGAAAGTGCTTAGAACAGATAGAGGTGGAGAGTTCATGTCAAACAAATTCAACACTTATTGCGAGGAAGCTGGGATCACCAGACATTACACTGCTCCGTATACGCCACAACAAAACGGGGTTGTGGAATGACGAAACAGGACAGTGGTTGAAATGGCAAGAAGTTATCTGAAAGAAAAACAGGTTCCATTAGTCTTGTGGGGAGAAGCAATACGACACTCGGTGTATGTTCTTAACAGACTGCCCACACGTGCTTTAACCGGAGTAACTTCCTATGAAGCTTGGTCTGAAAAGAAACCTGATGTTGCACACATAAGAGTCTTCGGATGCTTGGCACACATGAAAGTACCTGGACCTCAAAGAAAGAAACTAGATGATCGAAGTATGATGGCAATTAATTTGGGAAAGGAACCAGGTACTAAGGCATATCGGCTGTACAACCCAGAAGAAAAACGTGTGTATGTTAGTCGAGATGTGAAATTTGAAGAGGACAAATCATGGTCATGGAACTCTCAGCAGCCTGCAGGAGAAACAGACATGTCAGACTCTTTCTTAGTGTTGGAACCGAATGAAGAAGCCCAGAGTGTTGAAGATACAGAAGACACAAGTTACAGAAGTCAAAACAGGGATAGTCCAAACAGTCCTCACACGGATAGTAACTTGGGAAGCTTAAACAGCCCCTACACAGAGGTAACGACTCCACAACAAACTCATATACCCTCATATGATCCAAACAACTATGATGGTAGCACTGAGCCAAAGAGGTTCAGAAAACTTGAAGACGTGTATGCTGAAACAGAAGAAATGCAAATGGAGGAAGAATTATTTTTTGTGGGAGCTGATGAACCAGAAAATTACAAAACTGCAGCAAAGGATCAGGAATGGAGGCTGGCTATGCAGAGAGAAATTGAGTCTATAGAGAAGAACGGGACTTGGAAGCTAACAGAGGTGCCCTATGGTCATAAAGTCATTGGCTTGAAATGGGTATACAAACTTAAACGAGATGCGAATGGAAACATAATAAAGTACAAGGCAAGATTGGTCGCAAAGGGATATGTACAAGAACAAGGAATTGATTTCAAAGAGGTATTTGCACCTGTTACTCGTTTGGAGACTGTCAGATTGATTTTGGCTTTGTCAGCAAAAAACAAGTGGGAGGTACATCATATGGATGTAAAAACCGCCTTCTTGAATGGTGAGATAACTGAAGAGGTGTATGTTGTTCAACCATAGGGATTTGTAAAAGAGGGCAAGGAACACATGGTTTACAAATTAATAAAGGCATTGTATGGACTTCGACAAGCCCCTCGTGCATGGTACAAGAAACTCAACACTTGCCTGGTCAAACTTGGTTTCGAGCGATGCCCGTACGAACATGCCGTTTATACGAAAAGGATGCAAGAAGAGAGCCTGATTGTTGCAGTGTACGTGGATGATCTCTTGGTTACTGGCTCTAACGTTTCACTCATAGGAGATTTCAAGAAACAAATGTGTCAAGAGTTTGAGATGAGTGACTTAGGGAAGTTGTCATACTACCTAGGAATTGAAGTTGAGCAGGGTGATGGCTACATAGAACTTAGACAGTCTGGTTATGCTCGAAAGGTGCTTGAGAAGGCAGGTATGGCTGGTTGCAACCCGACGAAATATCCCATGGATCCAAAGGAGCTTATAACAAAGGATGAGACAGGGAAAGTTGTGGATGCTACTCAGTACAAAAGCATGGTTGGTGGGTTACGTTACTTGGTACATACCAGGCCTGACATATCTTATGCAGTGGGTGTGGTGAGTCGTTACATGGAGAGGCCAACTGTCATGCACCAGAATGCAGTGAAGAGGATCTTACGCTACATAAAAGGAACACTACAATTCGGTGTGGTTTACACGGAGAAGGGAGGAAATAATGTGCTAACAGGATACTCGGACAGTGACCTTGCAGGAAACCTTGATGATCGTAAAAGCACTGGGGGGATGGTATTCTACTTGAATGACAGCATCATAACTTGGGTTTCTCAGAAACAAAGGTGCGTAGCTCTGTCTTCGTGCGAAGCAGAATTCATGGCAGCTACTGCGACAGCTTGCCAAGGGATTTGGTTAAGAAACTTGATGAATCAGATAACAGATGGAAGGGTAGGCCCTGTGATCATATATGTCGATAACAAGTCAGCGATTGACCTGGCAAAGAACCCGGTATTTCATGGACGGAGCAAACATATCGACATTCGGTACCACTTCATTAGGGAATGCATTGAACGAGGTGAGATTATCATTAAACATGTCTGCAGCGAAAGTCAGCGAGCTGATGTCCTAACCAAAGCAATGTCTACTGTGAAGTTTGAAAGGATGCGCAAACTATTGGGTATCAAGGATCTCGTCAAGCAAGTTTAAAGATTACGGGGGAAATTGTTGGCATTTAATCTTTAAATTTGTGATAATTACTTCTTATTTGTTTCTATCATTTAGCAGTTGATTTGGTCACAGGTTGGCAGCGTTCGTTTAGGAAAGAATAAAGATAGGAAGGAGTGAGTTAAGGCCCATGAGTCTAGCTCCTAATTTCTAGCATTTAGATCAGTTTGTTTCCTTTAAATATTGCATAGTATTATCAATGAAAAGCAAGTCGTTTGGCTAGCAATCTTGTGTGTGTTTACTCTGATAAAGATATCAAACTGTCTATACATATACATATATTGCAGGTATAACCACTGTGATCCAATACAAACTACGCTTCCATGCAATAATATTTTAATTAATGTAATAAGGCTTAATGCATAGGAAAGGAAAGGGAGCATTTCATGGGTATTAAGATGGATAAATGTAGACGGGGTATTAAGATGGATAAATGTAGACGGCATGCGATAATTATTTGGCTTGAATATGACATGTACTCGCTATTCTGATTTGTGAAAAGTACAACTGGCAAGGTGGGGAAGTGTTAGGAATCTGCCCGATTCCCGGCGAATGCGGAAGCAAATTGGTAAATATGAGTGCTTAGATCCCACAAATATACGTGATAGTAATAAAGCAACAAACCAACAATACAGTAAAAGAGACAAGAGATTTAACGTGGTTCGGCCCAGCCTACATCCACAAGAGTAACAACTTCACACTAGATAAAAGAGATTACAATATCCGGGTATCCGGCCCCTGAATTTTATACATAAATTCAGTCCTACGATACCTATTATGTATATCCCCAACTCACTGAAGTGTTTATCTCAAAACCTCCCCTATCACTATTTTCCGACAACCTTTCCTTCTCCCTCTCCCAACCCGGACAGTGCCACACAACCTGATAGAAAGACCTCTGCAGCGGGACCACCTCCGATGGCTGCAGTCAGACCCAAGTACCCTAAGGAATAGTTTAGGCACGAGGACCTTCTATCCCGACACTTCCTGAAAGCGGGCTAAACCGGCTTTCCTACTAGACGGACTATCTAGCAGCTATATATAGAGAGAGAGAGAGAGAGAGAGAGGAGAGAATTTGGTGTTGTTTTAGTAATGAAAGGGAGGGGGTATTTATAGGAAATCAAAATGAGGTAGGTGGGGAGGGGGTTGGTGAAGGTGGTAGTGGGGTTGGTGGAAAGAAGTTTGGTAAGATGTTAGTAGGCTGCCTAACAATCTCCCCCTCTTTCCAAACTCACAGCTCTTCACTTGCACTCCATACCTGCGCCCTGTTGGCACAACTCCAACTTTTCCTCGATCCGTATCATTCCCTACGACAAAGATCCCCCCGAGTCCAAGACTCCAAACTATACCCTAGTTTGCACATTCATTCTCGAATGCCCGCTTGCTATACGCACAAGTGTACCATTGACCTCTATTTGTCCAACTACATACATGTGAAGCAATCTGTTGTATACACACATACTCACTTGATTCACGTCGGCCAATCCCATATGTAGTCCATCACACACGCAAGTGTGACCATCACACACACAAGTGTGACCATCGATCTTTCATTTACTCCCCAACTGTATATCAAACAAATCAATCTGTTGCATGGTTCAATGCTCACTTGATTCGTGTTGATCGATGCCCATATGCAGCTGCAACACACCAACTACTCGTTGATGTCGTGGAAGCCCTTCGACCAAGCATCCATCCCAGCAGTCTTTGCACCATCGTCTAGACTGGAAGGCAATACAACCGCAGCAGTATCCTTTAAGTCACTCTTCCCTCGTGCATGAGATAACCAGATTTTCGAAGTTCCAGTACGTTCTGGCCACGTACTAATCAGACGATATATTCCCCCACGTAGCTCTTCCTTCATCCGAACCACACGGCCTCTTTTGATATTCATAGCTCCCCCTACTACAGAGCATCTGTAGCCTTCTGAAGCTAACCGACCGATAGATATTAGATTCTTCCTCAGCTTAGGCACATATCTTACCCCATTCAAGCTGCGAACTATTCCATCGAACATTTTGATTTTCACAATTCCAATCCCCTTGATCTCACAAGTAGATCCATCAGCCAAAGAAACTGTTTCATTCTTTGTATCTTGGAATTTGTCAAAATGCCCCCTCTCGGAACATACATGGAAAGATGACCCTGAGTCTAATATCCATTCTCCTGGAGAACTAGTGCCTCAATTGAAGACGGTGCAAACATCTTCACAATCGAGAGTAACCACAGGCAATGATGCATCTGGATCCTTCTTATTAAGCGGACAATTCGACCTAATATGACCCCACTCCTTGCAACCAAAGCATTGCATGCCCTTTTCACTGTATCTGGATTTACCCCTGCTATTGGTAGATCCTCTCACAGCACCCCTTCCTCTATTATTTTGACTACGCAAAGCCCAAACTTTCATTCTGTCCTTGTCACCATCCTGGTTCTTCCTTCCAGCATTTGACAGAAGTGCTGACTGAACCTCCTCCATTTTTAACGTGTCCTTCCCGTACAAAATGGTTGTGACCAAATGATCGAATGACTCCGGAAGCGAAGTAAGAAGAATAAGGGCCTTATCTTCTTCCTCCAATTTTACATCAACCTTTTCAAGTTGATCAGCAATACCATTAAACACATTCATGTGCTCAATAACATTGCCTTGAGCTGCCATCTTCAGCTTGTATAACTCGCGTTTCAGATTTAACTTTGTAGTCAAGTTCTTCCCGAGATACAATGTTTCCAACTTCGACCATAATTCCTTCGACGTGCTTTCGTCAACAATATTATTGATAATATTATCTGCAATGCATAGTCTGATGGTACTCATGCATTGCGACTCAGCATCCTCCCAATCTTCAGCGCTCATTATTGTCGGCTTTCCCTCCTTCCCCTTCAAAGCCCTTGCTAGCTTCTGTTGGGTTAGAATATCCTTTACCCTTCTCTGCCAAAGAGTAAAACTTCCTTTACCATCATATGGAGTCACATTGAATCCTCTAATACTTGTCATGATCTCCGTTTGTACACACAAACCAATCCAAACAACTAAATCAATTGGCCAGGTAAGTGTAAGAAACAATGGGAGCACTTCCGTCAAAACGGCGCCTTATTAGACAACCACTTTTCTTAACGACTTTCCTTCGGCACCAATAATTTAGACACAACTAGCTCTGATGCCAACTGTTAGGAATCTGCCTGATTCCCGGCGAATGCGGAAGCGATTTGGTAAATATGAGTGCTTAGATCCCACAAATATACGTGATAGTAATAAAGCAACAAACCAACAATACAGTAAAAGAGACAAGAGATTTAACGTGGTTCGGCCCAGCCTACATCCACAAGAGTAACAACTTCATACTAGATAAAAGAGATTACAATATCCGGGTATCCGGCTCCTGAATTTTATACATAAATTCAGTCCTACGATACCTATTATGTATATCCCCAACTCACTGAAGTGTTTATCTCAAAACCTCCCCTATCACTGTTTCCCGACAACCTTTCCTTCTCTCCCTCTCCCAACCCGGACAGTGCCACACAACCAGATAGAAAGACCTCTGCAACGGGACCATCTCCGATGGCTGCAGTCAAACCCAAGTACCCTAAGAAATAGTTTAGGCACGAGGACCTTCTATCCCGACACTTCCTGAAAGCGGGCTAAACCGGCTTTCCTACTAGACGGACTATCTAGCAGCTATATAGAGAGAGAGAGAAGAGAGAATTTGGTGTAGTTTTAGTAATGAAAGGGAGGGGGTATTTATAGGAAGGCAAAATGAGGTAGGTGGGGAGGGGGTTGGTGAAAGTGGTGGTGAGGTTGGTGGAAAGAAGTTTGGTAAGATGTTAGTAGGCTGCCTAACAGGAAGCTGGTTGATCATACGAAGAAAAGGCTACCGAAATGGTTCAACCCCGAATAAAGGGGCTGAATCGATTGAAGTACCCACACAAGCAGAAGAAAAAGCTGAACAAACCCAGGAACTCATCCACCAGGTTGAAATAGTTGGTCTCAATGATCAACTATAACATGTTTTAGATTAATGAAATTCCATATCCGAAACCTCGTCTACTAATTTCTCTCCATAATTCAGATAACCATTTATGGATTACGCATCTTATCACTTTAATAATAATTATTCACAATATTTCTTCTACTCGGAGGAGTAGGGGTCTAAGTTTGTTTGGTTTGAGTTTCTTTAATAATAATTAGATTTTACGAATTTGCAGGAGGAAAATGTTGGAGACGATATAGAAGAGATGATGGACTCCAGTAGTCCTAATGTTACAAGCAGCAGTCAAGAAACATCGCATGAGGATAGACTAGTGAAAACATTTTCCTGAGTCATAACGCTGATTGCTAGTGCCTAAAACTTATCCAAGCAGCTGAAAATTTCATCACAAACATTGTCTAGACCAAAATGCAGAGGTCCATCCTCTTTTTGGTGTCATTGTTACAACTCCATTCCTCAAAACATGTTTTTCTTTTCTTTTACGCTAAAGCCTTTGCAAGGGTGAGAATAAGTTGGGTAAATGAATCCACACTATCCAGTCTTACTTTTGGTATATACTACATTACAAACCTGATAAGCTTCACAATATTGAATATTGAACCCTGATGACCTTTTGATACACATTTAACTTTGATGCTTATATACTATCTGAATTAATCAGGCATTTTTCCTATGAGGGTCTGAACTTTTAGTTTCCTCGTCATTTTCAACCGTACACCTTTGCTGCTGGTGTTAGTTGCTGTTCAGAGTCACCCATGATGTTTCACTCGGATACGCATTGTTATGTTCTGACAAGTAGCAACAAGGATCTTGTCACGGCTTTATGAAAGGGCTTACGGTACTCTGCAACTAATCTTTGTAGTGATCAGAGACACTGCACCTTCTCAGGTGCCTTTTATTTTCTTCTCCACCATTGTTCTGGTAGACTTCATGTACTTTAATCTATGTGCCTTAAGCTGCCACCCTTTTTTTTTTTCGTCTTTAATATCGCGGGGCTCAGATTTTAGGAATTAGAAACGCAACATAAACCACTCCCAAGGATCCAGGGGATCAACTTATATAAACTTTAAAAAGATTAACAAAAATCCTTGAGATGAAATGAGCTGAACAAAAGTTTAACCTCAAACCAACTTAATTAGTTATGAGAGTATATTATAAACCTGTGTAAAGCACAGTAAGAGGCTCTTTTCCGCCAGTGCATGTATGTAATATATTTAATTTTATCATAGAGATCATCCGCTCCTGAGTTTACTCGTGAGCCTTGAACTTCTTAACAAGTTTCAGAATACTAATATAACAAGAGAATTAGAACATATCAGTTTCTTCGGTTGCAATAACATACAATGTTTTCTTCTTATGCCTAATCATAAACATTATATGGAACCGCAGTTATTGTATCATCTGATAAAATTTTCGTCATACACTAACCATAGGCCTGATTAACTAGTCAGGCAACTATTGTGTGCGCACGCGTGCAAATATGTTATGTTTCACCAAGATTGCAGCATCCTAATGCAGGTTTCTTAGTCCGTCCAAGCTTACTTTTACTAGATGAAGCCACAGGCAACAGCATTATTCAGCAAACAAAATATTATGACAGATATTTTAAATCTGCACTTCATTTAAACACAAAGATGCGACGAGTTTACGAGATTGAACACAGGCAGTAGAAAAGCATTTGATAAATCAAAACATTTTAGTATAATATCTATATATTACAGAATAAAAACATTATGCATGCTAGCACATGAAGGTTGAAACGAGAAATGATATGCACATGAGAGGAACCACATCTTGGAGGTGGCAGAATATTAGCGAGCACAGAACATGTACTGGTATACAACCAACGACAAAATACTTAAATAATATATCATGGAAAAGAGGGGCTGAGGGAGTATCATATCTTCATATATTTTATTATGTACATTGGAATCGGCTGATTAGAAAAAGAGATCCATAAAGGCAACATTGTTACTAATGTACTGTCCTTAATCTGTTTATTAATAAACAAAGGAAGTCTGAAGCAGATGAAATTTGACCTGAGTGCTTATGTTAATGGAAGTGCTTGAAGCACTTCAGAAATCTCTGGAAAAAAAGACAAAATTTGTGGGTGCATTTTCTTCTACTCCAAAGACTATTTCTAGTAAAGTTTCGCATTATAATGGGCAACTACCTACCTTACTTATGACTTGTGAGTTACGATAGTGCATTTTCATCCCTGCTTGACTTTGTGTGTCCAACTTTTAACATCTTTAAATTTTAGAAGAATCCTAATTTAATATGGTATCAGAGTTATTTAATATGATATCAGAGTTTTGGTTGTATTAAATTTTAGAAGAACCGATAATTTAATATGTATGGTATCAGAGCTCTGGTTGTAGGAGATATCAGCGGCTTTACTCGAAATGAATCGGAGCAAAAATATTTAATAATAAAATTATCACCGATTATGAAAGATTAATTGGGACAAAAAAAAAATCTTTCGACTTCTAAAGGACAACAGAAGACTTGAGATAAATAGAAGACTAAAATCAGTTCAACGAAAATTTCAAAGTGAGTTAGCCACTCTCAAATTCCACCAATATGAATCTATGTGGACACGCTCAGATCAATGTATAGAGCTACTAAAGCGTAATTGGCATTCTAATGATATTACTATCTACGTGGATTTTTTTATGGCTAATCTTGAATCTTGTGATGCTACTTCATCTTAATGGAGCAAATAATGTTTGGGAATAATAAGATTGCTATCAAGTCATTATCAGATAGTCTCAGGATCATTCCACCTTCTAACAGAAACTTGCTGCTTCAAAAACGTATTCTAGCTCAGAGGGCTAGGGTGAACTGGATTAATTATGGAGTTTCCAATATCCGTTTTTTTCATCTTACAGCCTCTCATCATAAATAGGTAAATAGGATTTTTAAACTCCGAAACACATAATTTGGGTCAAAGAGTGGATCACTAGGTTGTTCGTGCCTTTTTTAGCCCTAGCATCCGGTCGTTCGTTGTCGATCGTCGTACACAATTTTCAATATTTCAATAAATGATAATATTGGGGGTAGAAGGGACTCGAACCTGAGTCCTCCCACATCCAGAGCTCTGATATCATGTTAAGTTACCAGCTCTCCTAAAATCTTAAGGTGTTATGAATTGGGCTTACCAGAATCATATATTTATCTTAACACATCTCATCCCGAGTTTGAAGGATATGACTAAAAATCACTTTGCTGGTCTTTTTCAGTCCATGGAGAGTATAGATTTCTCTCGTCTAGTTTCTTTAGTGCCACACTAATCTTTGAAGAAATTAACACTTCATTATGCAAAGTTGTTTCAGAGGAAGACATTTTGAAGGCTGTCAAACAGTTGGGAGCTTTGAAAGCGTTAGGAAAAGTTGGATATCCTGGTTTTTTCTTCCGTAAATATTGGAATATTATAGGTGTCCAAGTTTTTTTTGACACAAAGAATAAAGTTTCCATTAATTATAGCAAACACACAGCCGGGACAAATCCCCAACTGGCGGTACGACCAGGTTGAAAAATAAAGACAAGCTAAAACACCTAGCTGATTTGTTTCCTGACCGTTTCACAATACAGAACTGAAAAATTCTGTTAACTGAAAATGAAATCAAAGACAACCCAATAAATCCAAATTGTACCGACATCCCTGAATACAGTAATATCACAATTGACCTTAACACATAAGAACCATTGGTAGCCCATTGTTCAGGTGGAGCACCCCAGCTATCTACTTGCCGGGAACCAGCTATAGACTTGCCGTAAGTAAAAACTCCCCAAGGATGAACACTATCATGTTGTGAAAGGTGAGCTCTTGCAATAATCATCACTGGCTCAGCTTCGATGCGGCCCCTCCAGATCTCTCGAGACATCAAATGAAACATTCTCCGAGGACTGAAATAAACAAACCAAACAAAACAAAACATATTAACATAAACAACACACTCCAAAGGGAGAGACATACGCATAAAGCGTTACTTCGCCCAAGGCGATACAATTCGAAAAATCAAAGATCTCGGATTGATACCAAATTTTGAAATGATGTAAGCAAGAGATTTTGAGTTTAAGAAATATGTTTATTTTGATATTTCGAGTTCTAAATCAAGGCAGATCTGAAAAAGAACTCGAATGGGTTTTTCGAAATTTTTGGAAAAATTCCGATTTATGGGAGGAATGAAAGGGATTTGTGAAGGTGGATGAAGGCTTGGTTGAAGAAGGAGGAGGGAGGAAGAAAAGGAGACCTCCGGCCGGTGGATAAACCACCGCCGGAGGGGACTATCTTGACAAAAGAGACGAAGAAGACTGGGGGAGCAGGGAGAATATGTTAGAGAGAGAGAGCAGGTGGTGTCCAAGTTTGTTCTGCAGTGAAAGAATTTTTTACCACTAACATTTTATCTCCTGCTCTTAACGTCACTCAAGTGGTTTTGATTCCTAAAGTTCCAAATCCCAAAAAATATTGGTCAATTCAGACCTATTAGAGTAGAATCTCGATAAATGAATATTCGATAAACAAATAACCTATTCAAATGAATAATTTTTTCTGATCCTGACATAATAGAGACAGTGTATTTTTAACCTCGATAAATGAATAATCTTAATTTTTTTTGACAAATTTAAAATAGATTTCATTAATAACTTGAATGAGGCTCAATCAGGACAAACCGCCAACTGACCATGCAACCAGGCTGAAAACCAAATAGACGAGCTAAATAATTAGCCGCTTTGTTTCCGGATCGCTTAACATACTGAATAAAAATATTCTTGACATTTAAAATGAATACAAATGCTTCCTGAGACATCCAAAAGACACCAACATCCCTGAAAATAGTAGCATCACAATTGACCTTGACACATAAAAAACAGGTGATAATCCAGTGTTCAGACCCATCAGTTGCACCAACTGAGGCTGGAGGTACAGATGCCCCCATTAATTGAACAATCTTTCGTTGTGATAGGTGAGCTCTCGTGATATACACCACCGTTCCAGCAACGATATGGGCTTTCCAGAATATTCCCCAAAACACCGTAGAATTCATTCTCAAAATACCCAACACCACCATACATAAAAACATCAAAACACCGAAACACAAATAAATCAAACACACCAAAAAGATGGAGACACACCAAAAAAATGGAGACAAAAACCACAACTTTTGGAACAAAAGCACGAATTTATTGAAAAATAAAACAATAATAGAAATTATGGGTTCAGTTGAAAGAATGAAAGGATAGGAGTGGATTGGTGAATGGAGGAGAAGGAAGAGAGATGGGATAGGTATGAAGAAATTAGTGTGGCGGCTGCTAGGGTTTAGATGAGAGAGTCGACTCTCATCGGTGATTAAAGTAATTATAACAATGAATAATCTTGATTAATGAATAAAATTTTCCAGTCCCGAACATATTCATTTATCGAGATTTAACTATATTCTATGTACTTTTGTTTATCGTATAATATCAAAGATTTTGGCTAACAGGTTAAAGCCTCTTACGAAGAGATTGGTCACTCCTCAACAATCTACTTTTATTCCAGGAAGGCAAATCCAGGACTGCATTACGTCAAATCTGGTTAGCCAAAACTCAGGCAGAATTTTCATCTTTGTTGGAAACGTCATGCATTGTATCTCATAGCTCCATCAACAATTCTCGATTCCTCCCCTTGCATCTTTAGTGTAGTATAATTAGGGCTGCACAAAGGTCGAAAACCGGACCGGATAGGACCGATCGGACCGGACCGAAGATCGGATTTTATTGAATTCATGAACCAGAGACCGGATAGATCATAAACGGTCTTGGGACCGGATTGAAAAAACCCTGACCGGACCGATATGGACCGATTAATTAATATTTTATAAATAAATTAATTTTTATAATTTAATTTTTATTCTTTGTTGATATTTAAATTACTTGTTAAGTTAATTTAAGTTTACAAATATGTAAATGTCATATTATTTGTAAAGTAACATTAATTTGTAAACGTAATTATAAATTATATATAGTATGAAATATGAAATTTAATCATTTATATTATAGTGTGTTTATATACTATTTCATAAATTTATTATTTACCAATTTGGATCAATAAAATATGTTATGTGTTAATATTTAATCATTAAACTATATAATTTAAAAGACAAAATACTGTAAAATTAACTATATTCATAAAATCCGGTCCGGACCGGATGTTTTCAGGGTTTGGACCGGACCGGACCGAAAACCGAATTTTTTTGATTTTATGGACCGGGGACCGGACCGATTATATTCCATTAATAGTATGTTATTATTTATTATTATGTTATGTTATTATTACCATTAATAATTACCATTAATTATATTATTTTATTATTTATTTTAGGAAATTTACCAAGAATACTAGATTTATTTGCAAAAATACAATCTCCTTGAATTAATTGCATTTTACCAACCTAAGTTTCAAAATTGCAAAAATACCAACCCTAACCCTAACCCTAACCCCCCCTTTCCCCTTTCCCCTTTCCCCTTTATCCTTTCTGCGTTCATCAGCCTGTGTACTTTTTTTTTTAAGGTGGGGTGCTATTTTGGTGGATTTGGGTTGCAAGGCCCCGCAGGGGCATATTCAACTGAATGCAACCACATTCAACCAAATGCAACCACATTCAACTTTCTTTTTTTTTAAGGTGGGGTGATTTTGGTGGATTTGGGTTGCAAGGCCCCGCCAGGGGCAATATACAACCAAATGCAACCACATTCAACTTTTTTTTTTAAGGTGGGGTGATTTTTGTGGATTTGGGTTGCAAGGCCCCGCCAGGGGAAATATACAACCAAATGCAACCACATTCAACTTTCTTTTTTTTTAAGGTGGGGTGATTTTGGTGGATTTGGGTTGCAAGGCCCCGCCAGGGGCAATATTCAACTGAATGCAACTGAAATCAGAAATTTAGTTGCATATGATTGCATTCAGTTGCTGATTTCAAGTTCCATTTTTCAGTATATATATATATATATATACATATATATATATATATGTGTGTGTGTATATATATATACATATAGTTCAAAAATGAGGTCGAAAATGATAACTGAAAAATGGAACTTGAAATCAGAAATTTAGTTGCATGTGGTTGCATTCAGTTGCAAATTTAGTTGAATATGCCCTTGTGGGGCCATGCAACCTAAATCCACCAAAATATCACCACCATATATATATATACATATATATATATATATATCGAGAGAGAGTTCAAAAATGAGGTCGAAAAAGACAAAAGACAAATGGAACTTAAAATCAGAAATTTAGTTGCATGTGGTTGCATTTAGTTGCAATTAGTTGCATGTGGTTGCATTTAGTTGCAATTAGTTGCATGTGGTTGCATTCAGTTGAATATGTCCCTGCGGGGCCTTGCAAACCAAATCCACAAAAATATCCCCACCTTAAAAAAAAGAAGTTGAATGCAGTTGAATTCAGTTGAATGTGGTTGCATTCAGTTGAATATGCCCCTGCGGGGCCTTGCAACCCAAATGAACCAAAATAGCACCCCACCTTAAAAAAAAGAAAAAAGAAAAAAAAAGTACAACCGCCGCTGCGTCCAACAGAGGGGGAGGGGGGCTAGGGTTAGGGTTAGTATTTTTGCAATTTTGAAGCTTAGTGATAAGTGGATGTAATATCCACTTGGAATGCTTCGTATCGCCTTGAATTGATGACTTGAACTCAAGTATGTGGTGTTTTTGATGTGTTTTTAGTGAATTTGTGCAGGAATAAGAGTCGGATGTGGGATGATGTTTTCCATGCTTAAATGGTGGGTTTTGAGCTTAAAGAATAATAGTACATCAAATTGCGAGAGAGCCGGAAGAAACGGAATGAAAATCGGAGTTAAAACGAAGAAAATAGAGCAAAATCAGCAAATGAACAGTAAGCAAAATCAGCAAATGAACAGTAGCACGGGCGTGAACAGTAGCGCGGGCGTGAACAGTAGCGCGGTCGCGCGCGGTGCGGGTGAAAAATCAGCCAGAAACTCTGATTTTGTTTTGGCCATATCTTGAGTTCTACAAGTCCGTTTTGGGCGATCTTACAGTCCACGCGAAGCTAACGAGATTTTCTATCATTCTAAGGTGGTCCGGAGTCCAGAATTATTGAAGAGAATTTTCAATCAAAACAGAAACTTCCAGAAGTTGCAGAATTCTATTCCAACAAGGAAATTGCCACAATTCCTACTTCTATTAAGTATGGTAATTGCTTTGGGCGGCTAGAACATTCCAGAATCAGATCTACACATGGAATTTGCAATTCTATTCTCATTCAAGAACGGAAATTGCCAATCTTCTATTCCAACTCTAAAAAGGTAATTGCTTGGTGGACAAGACTTCTAGAGCCTATATAAACACATCCTACCATTGTAATTTAACACACCATTACATATCAATTACTTAGTTTTATTTGTATCTTTTCATACTTTGTTTTTATCACGGTTTCATCAGATCCTATGATGACGAGAGGTTCGATTATGAACTAATCGTTGTCATGGGATTCTAATGGATTTACTTATGAAATTTAGATGTTGATTGCTTAACTTGATATATGTGTGGTGAAATTGCGATATCCTTGCAGGGTTGTATTTAATTCATATAGATGCGTAGCTAACATCTATCTTGTTAATCTTTAGTGAAGCGACAGTGGATCTTTAGATTTAGAACTTGTCATGCTAGCATAAGTCCATGAATGTTATTCATGTTTGTGGTGTGTTTCTAACCGTCTCATACTACCTTATGTAATCTTATGGACACTTGATCTTCAACCATTATGTTTTCAAATTCTATAGACATATAGGGTCTAAGCATAATTGGTGCCTACATGATTTCTATCTTATGTGGATATTGTGTAGAATGGTGTGCGTGTACTGAAAGGTAACGTATACTTATTTCGTGTTGTCCGATTAGTTATCGTAACCACCACATGTATTGATAAAAGGGCGTGATCTCTAAAGGAAGTTTGTATTGAAGTTAGGATTCCATGGTTCATATTGCGTAAGTAATTTGATTTTAATTATCGTTAGTTAGTTAATTCTTAGTTGATAATTTGCATCTTAGTTAGTTTAGTTAATTAAAACTTAATATTGTTAATTGTCTTAGCAGTGCATAATAACCATACATTGTTGCATAGGTACAAAACTGAATTGAAACCTAAGATCTCTGTGGGAACGAACTTGACTTCTATCTGTATTACTTGTGACCACGTACGCTTGCGTGATTTTGTGCTAACAAGTTTTTGGCGCCGCTGCCGGGGATCATCGGTGTTTTATTTTTGGTTTATGTGCTTGTCAATAGTGGTCGTTAGAGTTCACTGACTCGGATTATTTCTTACATAGTTGTTTAGTTTTATGTGTTGCAGGTAGCAATGGAAGAACCAGCAGCAACAGCGAAAGCATTGATGTATTATTCTCAACCAAAGATCAAGGACATCCAATTTAGCATTGTCAGGCCAGCTATTACAGCTAATACTTTCGAAATCAAGCCTAGCACAATTCAGATGGTGCAGAACTCAGTTCAGTTTGGGGGTGCTCCGATTGAAGATCCTAACATGCACATCCGGAATTTCATTGAGATCTGCGACACTTTCAAGATCAACGGGGTGTCGGAAGATGCTATCAAATTAAGACTTTTCCCATTCTCTTTGAGGGATAAAGCTAAGGGCTGGTTGCACTCTCTACCAGCCGGTTCTATTACTACTTGGGAGGATCTTGCTCAGAAATTTCTCACTAAATTTTTCTCCATGGCAAAGACCGTAGCAATCAGGAACGCTATTACTCAATTTTCACAGCAGTCTGAAGAATCTTTGTGCGAGGCTTGGGAGCGATATAAGGAGATGCTAAGGAAGTGTCCACATTATGGGATGCCTGAGTGGATGGTGATTAACTACTTTTATAATGGTTTGGGTGCACAGTCAAGACCCATACTAGATGTAGCATCAGGTGGACCTTTATGGGCTAAGAGCTATGCGGAAGCTTATGAGCTAATTGAGATGATGGCTGCGAATGAATACCAGAATCCAACTCAGAGATTTTCACAAGGCAAATTAGCAGGAATTCTGGAAGTTCATACAGTCACAACTCTAGCAGCTCAGCTAGAGGCACTTAATAAGAAATTGGATTTTATGTCAAAGCATGGGGTGCCTCAAGTTGCTAGTGTTTGTGAGCTATGTGAGGGCGCGCATGAGATGAGTCAATGTGCCATATCTTCTGAATCGGCACAGTTTGTGAGCAACTTCCAGCAACCTTCGCAACCAGCTCCAGCCACCTATCATCCTAATTTCGGCTGGAGCAACAATCAAGATTTTCAGCAGCAACAGTTTCATGGGGATTATGGTCAATCTTCGAATGAAAAATCTGAATTGGATGAATTGAGGTTGATGATTGAAAGTCAGGCGGTATCTCTCAAGACATTGGAGAATCAGATTGGGCAAATTGTAAGTGCCTTTCTCAACGGACCGCAGGGAGTTCTTCATAGTGACACAGAGGTGAATCCAGGAAAACAAGATGGCATGGAGCAGGTTAATGTCATAACGCTCAGATCTGGAAAAGTCATGAACGATCCAAATTCAGAAATTGAGGATGAAGAAGGAATTCATGATCAGGATCCTAGAGAAAAAGAAGAAAATTCTGTTTTGTCAGAACCTGTGGTGGATAGTGATGAGGAGGAAGAGTTTGAGTCGCTCGGCTTGGCTGATCTCTGGGATTCTAAGGTGTTGTTTGATGAGGTTGTTTCATGGTCAAATCTTGAGGATAGTACAATTGAGTCTTTTCTTGAGGAAGACAAATTCCAAGGTGAGGTGAGTGTTCGCAAGCCATGTGAGGAATTTGATCATGTTAGGATGGTGGATGATTTGGAAAGGGCACTATTTGGGACAGACACTGATGAGCTGCACAAATTTCAAGAATTGGTATGTGCGTACCAAGAGGCTGAAGAACATGGGACAGATGCAGGTCTTCTACTTGACTCAAAGTGTGAAGATGGAGGTAGCACATTAGAGCCAATGGAGGAAGTTCTCTTTGAGGAACCAAAGGCTTCAGCAACTTACATTTACCCTCCTCCTGTATATTCAAGCGAAGCCCGCGATTATGTGTTGTTCTACAAATTGATAGATTTTGGGTCGACAGATGAAGGCATTGGAATAGGACATAGTTGTTATACGAATAGGCCAAGCGAGGAGAAGGAGCAGAAAGTGTGTTGCCGTGATGACGATGAAGTCTCAAGAAGAGAGGACCAGGCAAACTATTATCATCCTTAATGGAGGTTTGGAAGTAACGTCAAGCTAATGACGTTAAAGAAGCGCTTCTTGGGAGGCAACCCAAGCATTGTTGTATACTGGTATGTTTTCTACTTTCCCTCGTATTTACTTCCATTCAATGAGGACATTGTGTATATATATGTGATAAGTAGTGTATATATATGTGATTGTTAGTCATTGTGTTCATGTAGGATTTCATGCTTTGCATATTAGTATTAGTAAATTATGCATTTATGTTCGTGGTATCTACGTTTGTTTCATATAGGACATTCTGTTTTTATATTCGTTTATCATGTGAGTTCATAGTAGTTTGCATTTGCACCGATGCTTGATAGGAATTTTGTGTTGTTGACACTTTTGATTGAGAAGTGATATGCTTTGTTCGTGTACACACACATACACTAGTAAGTTGAAGCTAGTAGACTTATTGAATGTTGTAAGTAATTAGAAGGACATGAATATGTGCAAGTTGATTTAGTTTGCATGCTTTGAATACAAGTAGGGGCATTAGAGAGGTTTTTGCTTGGGACTGAGTATGTTTTCCTACCAAGTGAGCTTTTGAGCCTTATTGCATATTTGTTGCAATTTATTCGTTTGCTTGAGTGTCCACGGATTGTTTGCATTACTAGCAGTTGTTTGAGGTCTTTCTTGAAACGCATGACATTATTTGACGATTAAAATGATAAAGGCATTTAGGATTAACCGCATATTTTCCCATATTACCACACCATGTTTATATGATCAATTAGTTAACCCGTTGAGCTTAATCCTATATTTTCGGTGACATACCACATTACTTGCCTAGACCTTTTTCTTGTATTGGCCTTACATTAATTTGAACCCACATTGTCAAAGGCTAGTAGGGTGCTTAAGGGAATAATAAGGTGTGCAAAGAGAGGTTTATTGTTGGTCATAATTTTGGGGGAAATATTGAAAATTGGGTTTGTTTGCTTGATAGTCGGCATGTGTAATAAAATCGTGGGATCATTGTTATTGTCTATATTACTGTTTCTTTAGCTCTCGAGAAAAAAGAAAAAAAAACAGAAAAAAAAGTTATATTATGAGAGCATGTTTGTGTTGTTGTGATCTTATTTTAGTCGACTAGTTGAGTGTTTGTTTCTAGATAAATTATGTGGGGAGGAAAATAGGGTGTTGTTGTGTATGATTCATCATGGTACTTACTAGCTTTTGGCACTTCACCTATTTTGGCTTATTTGACATACCTTGTCCCTAGCCCCGTTACAACCCAAATAAAGACCTCTTGATTATTGTCATTGATGTATGTTGTGTTAAGAGTTAGATTGATACCAAATGTCAAGCATGCTTATGATTTTGTTGGAATTGAGTGATACACTTACCCCTGTTCTTGAGTGAATATTCTTTTGAGAGTGGATTGTGAGTGTTTGCTTGTTTTTGCGTATGAGATCCCGAGTTTTGTCTCAAAGATGTACTCTTGTAGGCTTAGCATGTTTACTAACTCATTCTTACACTTGACATGGACTTTTGAGAGCTTATGCATGTTCATTGAGTAGACTATGTGAATACTTGCACTTTCGACACCAAGACATTGCGTATTTACTTTGATTCTTAAGTTGATATGGCATGAGAGGATTTGAAGGTATGGTAGGATATTAGTACTAGATTAATTGCATTTTCATATTAGTTGCATTCATGCATTGCATTGCATTGGATTTTGTGGGTACATTCGCTATAGGCCCTCACGAGACCTTACTTGTCCACCGGGGCTGCCTAGGGGTTTAAAGGGCTTGTTGCATATGCCAAATGCAACCGTGATCACCTACGGAAGTGGTACTAGTTAGTTGTATATAGTTATAATTGTTATGCTTGAGGACAAGCATCGGTTTAAGTTTGGGGGTGTGATAAGTGGATGTTATATCCACTTGGAATGCTTCGTATCGGCTTGAATTGATGACTTGAACTCAAGTATGTCTTGTTTTTGATGTGTTTTTAGTGAATTTGTGCATGAATAAGAGTCGGATGTGGGATGATGTTTTCCATGCTTAAATGGTGGGTTTTGAGCTTAAAGAATAATAGTACATCAAATTGCGAGAGAGCCGGAAGAAACGGAATGAAAATCGGAGTTAAAACGAAGAAAATAGAGCAAAATCAGCAAATGAACAGTAAGCAAAATCAGCAAATGAACAGTAAGTCGGGCGCGGCCGCGCCTAATTTGTACTAATTTCGGGCGCGGGCGCGCGGGAATGAACAGTAGCGCGGGCGTGAACAGTAGCGCGGTCGCGCGCGGTGCGGGTGAAAAATCAGCCAGAAACTCTGATTTTGTTTTGGCCATATCTTGAGTTCTACAAGTCCGTTTTGGGCGATCTTACAGTCCACGCGAAGCTAACGAGATTTTCTATCATTCTAAGGTGGTCCGGAGTCCAGAATTATTGAAGAGAATTTTCAATCAAAACAGAAACTTCCAGAAGTTGCAGAATTCTATTCCAACAAGGAAATTGCCACAATTCCTACTTCTATTAAGTATGGTAATTGCTTTGGGCGGCTAGAACATTCCAGAATCAGATCTACACATGGAATTTGCAATTCTATTCTCATTCAAGAACGGAAATTGCCAATCTTCTATTCCAACTCTAAAAAGGTAATTGCTTGGTGGACAAGACTTCTAGAGCCTATATAAACACATCCTACCATTGTAATTTAACACACCATTACATATCAATTACTTAGTTTTATTTGTATCTTTTCATACTTTGTTTTTATCATGGTTTCATCAGATCCTATGATGACGAGAGGTTCGATTATGAACTAATCGTTGTCATGGGATTCTAATGGATTTACTTATGAAATTTAGATGTTGATTGCTTAACTTGATATATGTGTGGTGAAATTGCGATATCCTTGCAGGGTTGTATTTAATTCATATAGATGCGTAGCTAACATCTATCTTTTTAATCTTTAGTGAAGCGACAGTGGATCTTTAGATTTAGAACTTGTCATGCTAGCATAAGTCCATGAATGTTATTCATGTTTGTGGTGTGTTTCTAACCGTCTCATACTACCTTATGTAATCTTATGGACACTTGATCTTCAACCATTATGTTTTCAAATTCTATAGACATATAGGGTCTAAGCATAATTGGTGCCTGCATGATTTCTATCTTATGTGGATATTGTGTAGAATGGTGTGCGTGTACTGAAAGGTAACGTATACTTATTTCGTGTTGTCCGATTAGTTATCGTAACCACCACATGTATTGATAAAAGGGCATGATCTCTAAAGGAAGTTTATATTGAAGTTAGGATTCCATGGTTCATATTGCGTAAGTAATTTGATTTTAATTATCGTTAGTTAGTTAATTCTTAGTTGATAATTTGCATCTTAGTTAGTTTAGTTAATTAAAACTTAATATTGTTAATTGTCTTAGCAGTGCATAATAACCATACATTGTTGCATAGGTACAAAACTGAATTGAAACCTAAGATCTCTGTGGGAACGAACTTGACTTCTATCTGTATTACTTGTGACCACGTACGCTTGCGTGATTTTGTACTAACACTTAGTTAGTAAAATTGCAAATAGCTATTCTTAACAAAAGTAAATGTGCAAAAATTTACTTTTTCCTATTTATTTATCAAAAAAAACCTTTTATTTTAGGTGTTTTAATAGTATTGATATTTTATAATGAAGGATAAATAAGTAAATTCACGAAATACCAAAAAACATATACCAAAAAATAGGTGCCAAAATTTTTACGGATTATACTAATGTTTCCTTATTATAAACAACGTATACAGATTTTTAATATATTTTATTAATAATTGAAAAATATGGTGTGCTATTTTTGGGTATATATTAATGATTGTAAGATTAGTTTTAAATTAAAAAGGTAACGTGTTTTAATTCGAAAGGAAATATTAATTAATGATTGGAAGATATGATGCGATTGATGTTATTAATGATTCTTCAACTAAAATTAAATGTGAAAAAGGCAATCGACTAATTACCATTAATTATATTGTGTTATTATTTATTTTAGGTGTTTTAATTGTATAGATATCATATATATTTTTCTTTATAATGAAGGGTAAATAAGTAAATTCACGAAATACCAAAAAACATATACCAAAAAATAGGTGCCAAAATTTTTAATGTTTCGGCTATTATGTAATTAATTAATTTTATTTTAATATAATTTAATATACTCATATTTACGGATTATACTAATGTTTCCTTATTATAAACAACGTATACTAATTTTTAAAATATTTTATTAATAATTGAAAAATATGGTGTGATATTTTGGGGTATATATTAATGATTGTAAAATTAGTTTTAAATTAAAAATGTAACGTGTTTTAATTCGAAATGAAATTTTAATGATTGGAAGATATGATACGATTAATGTTATTAATGATTGTAAGATTAGTTTTAAATTAAAAAGGTAACGTGTTTTAATACGAAAGGAAATATTAATGATATGAAGATATGATACAATTGATGTTATTAATAATTGTAAGATTAGTTTTAAATTAAAAAAAGAACGTGTTTTAATTCGAAAGAAAATATTAATGGTTGGAAGATATGATACGGTTGATGTTTTTAGGTGTTTATAAAAGGTAATATCTTCAATTAAAAGTAAATGTGAAAAAAGGCAATCGACTATTTACCATTAATTATATTATTTATTATTTATTTTAGAAGTTTTAATAGTGTAGATATCGTGTATATTTTTCTTTGTAACGAAGGTTAAATAAGTAAATTCACGGACTACCAAAAAACAGGTACCAAAACTTTTAATGTTCCAGCTATTATATAGTAGTATAGATTAAATTACTTGCCATGAATTTATATAGGGTCTGTTTGGCTCAATTTTTTTAAGTCTTTATGGACTTATTTTTCGGTTAAAAATTTCATATTTTGATATTTTTTTTATACAAGTATTTATTGTATGTTTAAGATTGCATAAATTGCAAAAAAAAAAAAAAGTTAATTTTTTTAGAAAAAAATTAGAAATATTTAATTTTATCTTAAAATAAGTTGACTTGTTCTGAAAAATAAGTTACTCAAATACCCCTATAGTTTGATACTCCCTCGGTCCCTTCCAATTGTTTACATTTTGCAAGGGGTATCCGACACGCATTCTAAAGTGCATTTTATGGATAGTTACATAATTTATTTTTATAATTTTCTTTTCTTGTATAAAAATTTAATGTTTAATTTTTTATACAAGAAAAAAAATTTTGAAAAATAAGTTATGAAACTATCCTTAAAATGCACCTTAAAATACGTGCCGGACATTCCTTAAAAAGTGTAAACTGGGATGGTTGGAGTAGCTTATAAATTACATATATTATCATAAAAGAAATTGACTTTAAAATCTTAAAGTGCCAACTGTTGTTTCTAAAAGTAACCCCTCAAAACAGCAAAGCACTCTATAAACCAATAATTTCAAACTTCACAGCCTAAATTTTCTTTACTACATTCTAATCATGCCAATATTTTTCCTTTATTAAAAGAACAGAAAAAGACACATCTTTCTTTTCAATTTTCATAATCAAAAGAAGTGAGTGAAACCAGTCTTGGCAAGATTCTACTTTGTTATACTTTTTAAATTAGCCTTTTGAACAGCACTCACAAGATAGAAAAAAAAATAAAGTTAAAAAGCAAAGCTGCCTACCATTAGGGGCTCTAGCCCCTACCAATCCCACTCATCCAACCAAATCTTTCCCTCATTTGTTGCTTTTGGATATTTTAATACTCTCTTTATTTTGCACCAGTGTTGGATTCCATGCACACTTAAATTCATAATCACTGCTGGCAGCAACCCTCTCTAAAGATAAAGACATGAAAGTAAAAACATCACTCTCAATGATACTTACAAACTATGGAAAGTGTTGAAACTAGTAGTAAATGTATAGTAATATGGGTGTATATGCTACCACTACCATCAACTCAACCTCAAAAAATTTCCTACTTTTATGGAAATGTAAATGACCTTTTGTTAGAGCCCATGTGATCGAATTTCCTGTACATGAAGCTGGTAGGATCCTCCTTAGATAGAGCCCTTGATGTCTTGTTTTTGTTTGAATGTTATGAGTTAAACAAAAAGGTCAGGTGATTGTTTTAAAGCCCTAATTATCTCTCCATGTTTGGATAGACCTTCATTAGCCTAGCCATATTCAAACTACAAAATTTGGTACCATTTTTTTTTTTTTTTTTTTTGTGATGGCGCCTATGAGTAAATAGATGTTTACAAGTTTGATTTTTAGAATTAGCAAAGTTATTAGGAGATGTGATCCAAAGTGTAATACATTTTGAACCAACAATCTCAGCCATGGACACTGCGAGTATTTTAAATATATTTAGAGACGCAAACAATTAGTATTTAAACCGTACATTTTATCGGAAGTTTTAAGTAGTGAACACAACTTGTTTCCTAATTGACACAGTGTTTTTTTCCGCAACGTCAAAGTTAGCAGATAAAAACAGACTATCAACAAAAATAAACCTAACTTTCCCCTAACTTCCCCTCATTTTTAACCAAGTGTCCGGTCAACTTGCTCGACTATTCCTCGAGGGGAAGTACAGGCAGCAACCCATCGCCATGACCTTCCACTTAAATCCGAGCATCTAACTGGAATCGAATATCGGACATTAGGGTGGTGGTAAGCCCCTAAAGTTCTCGTCTCAAAGAAATATATGTGGCTTGTTTGGCCAGACTTAAAATAATTCCTTGAATGTATGTTTGAGATTCTATAAGTTGCAAAAAAAAGTTGACTTTTTTCAGAAAAAAGTTAGGAATCTCTAAATTTATCTTAAAATAAGTTTGACTTATTCTGGAAAAAAGTTTCCCAAAACACCCCGTAGTACCGCATTCATCATACACGTTACTCATCAGTCCACCCCTGTACATGTGTAACGCATCCCATGTATATACACACAATATAATAAGTGTACACGTAGAATTGCAAATTCTGTGGGTCAAGTAACTCCAAGTTTATCTAGCCCCTAGCTACAAGGCTCCGTTACATTTCTGGTATAAGAGACTTCAGTTGTTTCAAAAATGGTATAGCTACGTTCACAATTGCAAAAATGGTACAGGGCGCCACTTCAAGTGGCGACCAAGGAAACAGACGCCACTTGAAGTGGCGACTAGTTCCTGGGCGCCACTTGAAGTGGCGGCTGGATTAAATTTTTTTTTTCCCCTTATTTTTTCCGTTTGTGAGGTTTTCTCAGTTTCTTTGTGAGTTTTTCACTGTTGACATTATTAAAATTTAAGTTTTGAAAATAAATTTTTTATTAAATTTTGTTCCGTATTCAAGTTTGGATGTTCTAGTTTTAGGCAAGGTAAAAATGTAGAAAAAATAATTTATCTAAATATGTTAAAATGTTGTGTGATTATGGGAAGTCCACATAAAATTTGTAACAATTTATTTGTGTAGGCATGTTTAGGGGCCTAAAAAACATGTGTTTACATGTAATTTTTTCAATTTTTTTGTTTGACATGAAAGTGGTCACGTTCTACTTTTGCGTAAGCTAAAAATCTTGAAGAATTGATTTGTGTAATTAAGTTTATTTTGAGGCCTAAAAATGACAATGAAACACAATTTTCACACTTTTATTGAAATAAAAGAGGGGGAAAACAACAGAGAATTATGAAAATAAGCATATGATGACACGAGAACCGCCATGCAAGTTCTTAAAATTCACTGAGATCAACAGCATAATTCTCGTCCTCAGCTTCCTCAATTTCCCTTGCAATTTGACGTTCCTTTGCAGCTTCAGCTTCTATTGCAATTTCACGTTCCTTTGCAGCTCGAGCTTCCATTTCCATTTTAAATTTGACTTGTTGTGCAGCAAATTCAAAATGTTTTGCAAGTTTAGCATCCTCAGCTTGCAAATCGAATGACCTTTTGGTTTTCTTGGTTTGTTTGATTTCGGTTTTGCTGCTTTGTGGTTTTTTGCCCTTGTCCATCTTATGCTATTGCCTTGGAGAAAATGTATTTTAGAAGTAGGTAGTAATTTGTGATTTGCAATAAGCAGGAAAGAGGAAATTTATAGGCATTTTTGGAGATGAATAATTGTATTGATAGCTGTGAATACTTGAAGTTGTGCTACTGTTGACATGACTGCACAACTTTGTACATAGTATGCATAATAATACCAATAATACGAAAAAATGTGAATAATGAAAAAACTTTTGATGGGACTACACAGCTTTATACAAAAACTTATTACAACATTATTTTTAGGGTCGAAGATCACTAAAAAACGTCTGAAACCAACCTACCACTTGCTTAATACTGTAGTAAATTATTTTCAATTATGCAGAATATGTTAATTATTTTCTGCATAACATGCATGGGATGCTTCCAGATAAGAAATGTGACTACTCACATTTTAATTTTTGCAGCTTTTTCCAGTGTTTTCTGATAATATTGATGAAATCAACTTTATTTTTCAGAAATCAGCTATATTTGACTAAAGGCTAAGCCTGTAGTCCTTTCTCAGAGTACTTTTTTTCAATAATGCGGGGTAAATTTAAGTGTTTGTTGCTGTGCATTCACATGGTTTTGTTTGATGAGAAAGCTGACTCCTCCAATTTATTTTTGTGCAGTTCATTTAAGTGTATTTTGACAGTACTGTTGAGTCACGGGCTAGTTGAAGAGCAATCAATAATTTATCCCAAGATTTTCAGCTATAAAACAAGGTTGTGGTGAGGCTTGTTCACCCAACCACTGAATTATAATTTAGCATTTCACACAAAATCCAACATGTCCAACATTCCCGAATTGAATCTCTGTTTTTGTGATAAGTTGTGCGTTGAACGCACATGGTCCTATGGAAGAAATGCGGGAAGGAGGTATCTCAATTGTCCAAATGGAGGCAACGGATGTGGGTATATTCGTTGGCTTCATGAACCATTAGAGGAGCGTGATGCGCGTGATTTCGAGATATTGGAAATGCAACGAGTCAGAGAACTAACTCGCCATCAGTTTGAATCAACTGATGAAAATGAGAATGACGGCGAGGACTTCGTGGAGGAGGATGGGATTGAGCAGAAGGATGGGATTGAGCCTGATAATCCCTTCGTTGGTCTCGATGAATCAACTGATGAGAATAACAATGAGTACGAGGACTCCGTGCAGGAGGATGAGGAAGATGATGATGACGATGAAGATGAAGATTAATTTCTTCGTCTATGATAAAATGTGGTTTTTTTTAGTTTCCCCTAAAGAATATCTACGGATATTCATTTGTATTTGTTGTTTTCATGCAGTGTGATGTTGTGGAATGTGATGTTTTAATTATTTACGTACTTTTCTTGCACACTATAACAGCATCATAATAGAAAAAATACACACTACAAGAACATAATACAAAAATGCACACTACAAATACATAATACAGAAATTAAAAGCTTAAATAATTGACTAGTACTTAATTAAATTTCTTCGTCGGACATGTAATCATCGGATATGTAACATGGATTTTGTTGAAGATGTTGTTCCTCAACGGTTGTTAGCTCTCTCCCACTTGCACGAACGGAGTCTTTGGCAAGTTGATACATGTAGTGACGAGTTCTACGTAACAACATTCGGTTGTTCTCAATTCGTATCTGTTTCACAGCTCGAATGACTTTACGCTTATAATCATTCCAACCCGATGATTCACCAGTACGCGGAAACATGTCGAGAGAATGACGAATAGGGACCCTTGCACCCATACCAATTAGGTCATTTCGCAAACGTTCCGATTCTTCACGGCGATATGCCCATTCTCGACGAACGCCTGCAAAATATTCCACTGGATCGCTTTGTCTTAGACGCCGGTAGTCATCATTTCTTTCTCCGAGCAACCAATTGCCATTTGTAGAGGATGACATATTTCTGTTGTAGTTGGTAAATTAATTTGCACTTAACCTATATGGAAGGTCATATATATATATATATATATATATATATATACATATACAACCCACTTGATCCTGCTTGAACTGAAAAGATAACTCAGCTTTTTAGGATAAAGTATTGAAATGACCATTCAACTTTTTCATTTTTTTAAGCTGTGTCTCTGTGCTAAACTTCATTTCAGTGTTGAAGTGACAAAACAACTTTTTCAGAAATGGTAGCTGTGTATTATTTTTTAACAATTTGTACACTTCAAAAAATCGTACCAATTTGGCTATAAATTGGAAGGTTTTTATGTGATGTCTATGTGTCTATAAAGTTAGTCATGTCTAATTCAAGAAACTCTTCATCTTCGGTTAGAAACCCTTACAGACATAGTTCAAGCACTTTCAACTACTTAGGTGAACATGGAAGTGTAAGGTGTAACTGCAATCTACCGGCTCCTTGTCAAGAAGCATGGAAAGAAGGTACTCTTGACCCAGGAAGGAGGTTCTTCGGGTGTAGCCAGTACAAGGTTTGTACATCATCACTTTATGCAAATTTTGTTGTTGCGAAAATATATTGAGTTTTGTTAAATGTGTTGTTAGGATCCTACAAGAAGATGTAACTTCTTTAAGTGGGCTGATCCATCGTACACTGAAAGGGCAAGAGAAGTGATAAAAGAGTTGAAGCTAAGATTGAACAGAAAGGATGATGATTTGCATAATGCTTGGAAGTTGGACGAGGATATTTGTTTGCTTCAAAATCAGGTTGAAGTAACAAATAATTTGTTGAAGAAGTTGGAGAAGGAAAACATGACATTGAAGAAGCTTTTGGTCTGTGCTGTAGTAGTAATCATGATTATTTCGTTATGGAAGTAGTGTAATTTCAGAAGTAAATTATTAGTAATTGTTCCATGTTAAATCTGGTGGATGTAATTTTGTTCAAGTAATGGAACGAAGTTGTGTTTTTAGACAAATGATACACCAAATAAAGTACAAAGGTTTAGATAATGAAATGAACTAAAAAACATCATGTTTTTCGATTACATTAAAGCATCATAAAATCGTACATGCAGGCATGTAAAAACTACAGGTCCACTCATCTACAGTACCTCCCACCAGTGTGGCAAACCCTCCCCTGCCCTTTCACCCGCCTACCCGGCTGTCGCCTCAGTGGCACATCCTCCGGCTCCTCAGCCTCGTCCACGGTCTCCTCCTCCTCTACAATAGTAGAGGTATGCATATGACTACCCCCCTCATGTAGTGTAGGAGAGATATCATGTGATGCAAAAGCCTGAAAACCTGTCAATGGGGTATGCCATCCTGAGCCACCTGCATGTGTCAACTGTGACTGTAACGGAGTGGGAATATAGTGCTGCGAACCACCAAATGCATGCCCCGAAGAGCCTGGAAGAGAAGAACTACCAAATGGATGACCCGAAGCAAATGCATCTCCCCGAGAGAACTGAGAAATATGAGGAGTACCCGAAGCAAATGCATCTCCCTGAGAGAACTGAGAAGTATGAGGAGTCCAGTCCTGTGTACCACCAGATGCCTGTCCAGAACCACCTGCTCCAGCAAATGCATTTCCCGATGAACCCTGCTCCCATCCAGATCCAGTAAATGCATGCGATGAAGAGCCCTCCCCAGATGCGGGACGAACCCACGGCTCCCATCCATCCCCTCTACCAACAAAAGAATACACACGAGTTGGAGGAGGCCTAGCTGCATGTCCACCTCTCGTACGTGCTCCACGACGAGGTCTGGTAGGTGCAGGGGGTGGAGGTGGTCTCTGCTGAAGCTCAGAAAAACCTGTAGGCATATACACCCATCCCATATGATCACCGAAATGACATGTACCTTGATTATGAGCCAAATGATGATGGTTTATCTGTTGGATCTTTGTTTGCAGACAAACCAAGTCTTCTTGCTGCAGTGAAGAAAGCTCATATTTCAACGGATCGAGACTACATTGTTAACAGAAGTAATAAAACCCAATTCATTGCGTCATGCACTGTACCGGAGTGCAAGTGGAGGCTGAGAGCTGCGAAGAAGGAGGTACATGGATTATTTGAGATAACCGTGAACAAGGAAGAACACACTTGCTTGCTTACACGACCCTTGCAAGAGCATAAGAAGATATCAGCAAGAATGATATCCAAGCTTGTGAAGCCACTTGTAAGTTCTTTATTTAATATAATTTATTCGTCAATTTTGTAATTTACTTCTAATTGTTGTTTCAATCATTTTACAAATACTTTTAATCCTTGAAACAGGTAATAGAGACACCAGAAATAGCCATCAAAACAATTATACCGCTTGTTGTGAAGGAATACAACCATCAAGCGACATACTTCAAAGCATGGCGAGGAAAACAAATCGCCATTGAGGAGGTATATGGCAGTTGGGCTACAACCTACCAAACACTTCCGATGTTTCTAACAGCCCTTCTACATGCAAATGAAGGGAGTTATGCTCAGATTGATGCTGTACCTCATGTGGACCTACGTGGTACGTCCGTTTGCAAGCGTATTTTTTGGTGCTTGAAAGCAATTTCTGACGGTTGGCAACATGCCCGTCCAGTAATTTCAATAGACGGCACCTTCTTGAAGGGAACATACAGAGGGAAGATCCTCATTGCTATGGGTGTTGATTCCAACAATCACCCTTTTCCTCTATGTTACGGTTTGGTGGATGAGGAGTCATATGAGAATTGGTCTTGGTTTCTTAAACTTTTGCGTGAACATGTGTGTAAGCAGAGGAAGGGTGTTTGCTTAATTTCGGATCGTGCTGGAGGTATTCTTGCTGCGGTGAGAGACCCCGATAATGGTTTTCGTATGCCATTGGGAATTCATAGGTTTTGTTTATTCCATGTCAGAAGCAACTTCAGCACACATCATCCAGGAGGTGAACTAAAGGCCTTGATGTGGAAGGCTGGAATTACAACACAAGTGGGAAAACATGAAGCCTACATGAAACGCATTGCTGAAATTTCCCCGGCTGCATTTGACTATCTTGACAGAATACCAAAAACCAAATGGACCTTATCCCATGACACACAGGGTGCTCGTTATGGTCAGGCTACGACAAACATGATGGAAGGTTTTAATGGCAACATACGGAGGGCTCGTTTTCTTCCGGTAACAGCAATGATGGAGTATTTGTTTTACAAGATTGTCAAGATTATGAATACACACCGGAACAGTGTCGAAGAAAGCCTCCAGAGGGGAGAAGATTTGTGCTCGAGTACCATGGCTATGTTAGCCAAAATTCAAACCAAGGCCACTGCACATACGGTCAGGACTTTCAGTCGTCCTGATGGAATGTTTTCAGTTCTTACGCAGCAGTATACAGTGAAGGGTGTCGTGAAGGGTGGTAACACCCAAGTCGTGAACCTATCCACGCGTAGTTGTACATGCGGGAAATGGGCGACCCATCATTTACCGTGTTCTCATGTAGTGGCAGGGTGTATGAAAAATAAACTTGATTGGCACCAGTTTATTGAGCCTTACCATTACAACATGCAACTGCAAAAGGTGTGGAGACCGGTGATATATCCACTCCAACCTACTCCAATGTGGAACTATGAATTACCGACGGAGTGGCAACGATTTGGGAAACGCGGGGATAAGGGCCAGTCGGTCAGAATTCGAACTGAGATGGATGCATCCCGTACTGGGATAAAATGCAGTGTATGCAAACAAGAGGGTCACACAAAAAGGAGTAAAAAATGCCCAGGACCCGGGGGAGCACGAGCATGATGGCTTTTCAACATCTTTGTTTGCACTTTGTAATTTATTTGATGTTTGAACTTTGAATGAGATAAATTCGTTGTTTTCACTTGCCAACAAATTTAAAGCAAACAAATTGAAAACTAATCTAAAAACTACATGGAAAATGACAATACCATAGTCTTTGTAAATTGATGGAAGTAATACATAAAATCACTTGCTAAAAACGATGTCGAAAGTAAACATCTTCGAAACTACTTTCAAAAGTACATGAAATATTACATTGGCAGAGACTTTATTCATCATCGGACATAAAGCAATCAGAGTTCAGATCAGGACTCATACTGTAGAGCTGAAATATCCTTGCTTCTCTTAAGTCGCCCTCTTCAAAATATGCATCACGCTCATCACGTAAACTCTTTCGTCGTAACCGTAATCGCATCCGATTTTCTTCCTCTCGTGCACGAAATAACGCTACTTCCAATTGTTGAGGGGTGTCACGCGGCATCAGTATGGCACGCTGTTTTGGTAATCTTAATCCATTCAACCGACATTGTTCTACACAACAAGAGAGTTGATTTTTCCGCCACTCCCACTCCCGAAGCATTGTCCTTATTGACGTAGTTGAGTAACGTAAATTTGGATCAAGCGGGTAGTCGAAATCATCATCACACCACCAGTGCCTACCCATTGCTTTGAAAATTTCACCAGGAGTATAACTCATATTTCAATTGTATGACAGAAGTGCTAAAATGTTTTGTAGTGGTTGGGTGAACAAACCGCAACACATACTCATTTTTTATAGCGTCTTCAGTGAAATAAAATATTGGGACAAATAAATAAGTCACAACAATGCAGAGGACAAAAATATTGGGATTCCTCTATAATACATGTTGTGTTAGTATTCATTATTTTCACCTTCTGATTGTGTATAGTGTAGTCAACAGTAAAATAAAGCTCCAAATGTTTAAAGCTGTGGCTTTCTGTATTCATGCAAGTTATTCAGTTTTACTAATCACATCATCAAAACTATGTGCTCAGGTGGGGTAATACATCACATGGCTGTAAAGTAGAGTGGTCAATCGAAATTTTAATTTCGTTCAAAACATAGACTTTAGATATGGGATCACAAGGTTGTGTAGTCTCTTCAACCTGTTGCAGCTGTGCATCTCAGTAATGTTTGGTCTCATCTTCAACAGTATGCAGATAACAGTGGCAGAAACTGAACATTGAGTTACCATGTTCGCCCAAAAAAAAAAAACTAGTTAGACATAATAATTTTTTGAGATTTTCATATTACACCAAAGTAAAATGTCAATTCTTCAATACAAAGCAAAAAAAATCAAAAAAATTCATTTACAAAGCAAATTCATCTTCACACACCCAACTCCTACCCATAGCTCGAAAAATATCACCAGGAGTATAAGTCATTTTGTGTCGATGATAATTATTTTGGTTACTTATTTATAGTCAAACGGACTGTTTTTTCCCACTTTGATTATTATCCACCACTTGCATTATTTTAACTACCACCGACAAATCACAGGAACAAATAATTTAAATTTGTAGGCATTGCACCCATATCTTCTACTCACATAGTGAAGAATCTCGTGCATGTACAGTAATCTGCAACAAATACTGAAAAGTTCTGTAACGATAACAAATGCCTTGTCACATCTTCTTATTTCAAGTGGGATACGATTTTACCATTGCTGTTTTAAGCTTCCCGTGAGTGCACAGGAAAAAAACAACAAGAATCTTGCCAGTCCTGAAAAAGCGCTGTAGAAAGATGAATCAAATTTCTTGTCGAATTGAAAACAAGGATGCTAGTCTGTGAAAAGATGTGAGGTCCCGTCAACAGTAACATAATTACAACAATCTCGTGAACGCACATGCAAAACAACACACGAATCTTTGCGGCAAAGCACTATAATAAGCTGTACAATACTCTGAAACAAAGCTGAAAATTTATGTGAAATTCAAAAATTGCCCAGAGTCTGTATAAAGTAGTGTAGTCCCGTCAACAGTAACATATATTTCGTTATTTACAGCTGTTGTTCTGTATTATTAACGAAGACAACTACAAAATTCTCTATAAATAGGTTCTGCTTTCTTATTCATATGCACAACTCACTGGTTTCTTCTCACATTAATTTTGATCCAATTATTTTTTTTCAAGGCGCTTGCATCAAAATGGATAAGAGGAAGGGGAAGGGGAAAGTGCCAGAAACAAGTTTCTACGACGACATGGATAAAAAGAAAGAAGACGACCATCAGAAGAGGAGGGCTGGGATTGTACGGGCTGGTGAGCAGTCCTTGTTCATCAAAAAAATGAAGATTTTTAAGAGCAGGGAGGAGAGAAAGGGAAAAGACTGGGTCAAAACTAAGGATGAGATGTTTAACTTCGACTTCTACAATGATGATTTCGCAACTGAGTTCTGTGATGGTCGTAAAAAGCTAGATGCAGAATTGAAAGATAAAAAGATTTCTGATGAGGAATGGTACACTCAGGTGGAACTGCTGGCTAATCGGATGCACAAAAAATATGATGAATTGTTCGACGCTGAGGAGGCGGAAATGGAAGACTATGTTCACGAATATGAAGCAAGGAAGCGTCAATTTCCTCCAGGAAATTGAGGAATGTAGCGACCAGAATTAGGCACTTGGCCTAATTCGAATTTAAGAACTTGTTGGTTATTTTATCTATGCTTTTAAATTCCTATGTTTGCATTTTAATTTTAGTGTGCTTCATCTCTTGTACTTTGTTTGCTTCATTTGAATAAAAAATTTCTGTCAAAATTTGGAAATTTTTGTCATTTTCGGGCCATAAAAAACCATAGTTACACATATGATATATTAATTTTTTTGTTCTTACACCAAAGTAGAACATCAATACTTCAATACGGAACAAAAAAACCGCAAGAAAAACATGTACAAATATGTTTTTTATGGCCCTAAACATGACTTGACGAAGTAATTGTTAAGAAACGTATGTGGAGTTAACATATTCGGATGAAAAAATAACATAGCTAGACATAATAATTTTTGGAGATTTTCGTATTGTATCAAAGTAGGAAGTAAATTCTTTAATATATATTAGAGAACACAAAAAAAAATTATTTACAAGTACATCTTCAAAGTCATGTAAAATGAATACAAGAAAACTATATTTTCTAGCAACCGGAAGAAAAATCTCTAACATGGTAGCCGGCAAAAAAAAAAGTAAAGGGTCGCCACTTCAAGTGGCGCCCATGTCTCAGTCGCCACTTGAAGTGGCGTCGGGTTCCTGGGTCGCCACTTGAAGTGGCGCCCTATACCATTTTTGCAAATCTATACTCAGCTATACCATTTCTGAAACAATCGAACATATGTGTACCAGAAATGTAACGGAGCCCTAGCTACAACTATCTCTGATTGTGAGGTAACCATTCACGTGGTTGCAGAAACAAACTGTGCCAAAGCAGTACTTATAGGGTGGTGTAGCATTTTTAAGGATGTGGTCTTAATTAGTGTAGCTGTCTTGAGCTATAGCAAACTTCCTTTTATGTGGCTATAGATCTGCAGATCTAATTTTCAAGATGCTTGGGTTTTCTGATAAGATCATAGAAAATGACTAATGCTAATTTTTAAGACAGACAAATTGGTAAGAAATGAAGATGTGTATCTACCAACTATTAGTACGTACCAGAAGAAATTGTGTTAAAACTAATCATTAGATAAATGGGTCATTTCTATGATTAGAAATTGTGTTGAAATTTCACTCTGAACTGTTTTTTTTGTTCATTTCTTTTATTTTCTTTTTCACGAAAATTTCGGAAACTCCAAGTAAGAGATCATAATGTGAAGTATTTAGCCTATGATTTAATAATTAAGTTGAAGTTGGCAAGTGTATGGAAGTAAAATCACTGCTTGACGATGCATCCGAATCCACTTGTTGTCTAAATTATAGTTTGTGTACCATGAATCTGTTCAGCTTTTAATATTTCATAGTAATAATACTGCAAGTGGTAGAAGCTGTAGTACAACAAAAAATCTATAGAAATTTGTGTATCTTTGTATCAGTGCCATGTTTCTTCTGGGGGAAAATCAAATGATTGTTTTCTGGCTTCTTTCTTGTGGATTATTTAGATGGAGAATCACCACTTAAAATCAGTAGGGCTAAAGTGGTTTTCGAGGTTTGTGGATCGCATGATGATCATCATGTATAATGATAGAAATCTAGTGGATGATATCCAAAAAGTTATGGTGAAACTTTGTGCAAGTCAGGAATACTAGTAATTAATATGTCCCATACTCAATCCCACCATGCAGCCAGAATTTCTCCTCTCCCCATACCTCATTTCACAATTGACTTCACAACCTCACACAGCTCAGCAATTTGTGCCCTTGAAGCTATCTCTATGGCTCTACCTTTCAGCTTTTTTTATAATTTCTACCAATTTTATGCTAGAACGTACGTTGGTCAGGATCCGAACTGTTTTGGGAAAAAGTCCTTTAAAAATGAAATTTTATTGTTCATCTACTACTTGTAGTAGATGTGAGTTTGGAAGATCTTTATGTTTCCTCAGATTTCTGACATAGTGATCATTTTGTTAGTGAAAGGATTAGTATGATTTAGCTTAAATGTAAGCCTCCATGCAACAGTTTGGTGTGATCCTATGGTCCTTTTGGATGCAAAAACAAGGAAGGAGACGCACACTTTCATAGTTTGAACTTTATTGTGATTGAGTGCAAATGTACTACCACATGCCCACACTCATACAGTTCCCCTTTTTCTGTGGGGTTTTTTTGTTGAAAACTTTGCTACCCAACTCACATTTCTTATTGTTTGTCCACATTAGTTCATAGAGACCCTACCTTACTATTCACAAATATAATATTTATATGCATCTGTTGACGGAGGAATTTGGTAACAACAAAGTTTGAGGTCTGTCGCCGGAATCAAGATCTATAATGGTGGTTCTTCGCCGGATAAGTCGCCGGAGTGTGGTGGTTGTAATGAATTGGGGGCTGAGATTGAGAGGGTTATTGGTGGTGGCTCGTAGCTCTTCGCTTCCATCCCCCCTCAATTTGCCTACGTACCTCCGTATTTATAGAGGATCAAGCCCACGTAGTTCTTGGAGAGCAAGAAACCCAATTGGGCTTGGATTGTCGGTCTAGCTTCCGGAATGTTCTACTATGAGGCCTAACCACAAAGGCCCAAGGCTCATCCAAGATCTCAAGACTTCACGGATAAGGAAACTTCCCCCGTCGAGGACTAGTCCTATCCGCTACCGCTATTTCTTGATTTCAAGGATGCAGGTATAGCCATGGTTTACCCCAAGTGCAGAACGCATCCCTGTCCCCCGAATGAGAAGCACCCATCAGATAGCAGGACAGGTGATCCGGAGCTTTTGGGTGCAAAGTGCAGGATTACTCCAAAGTTCCCCAATGAGAGCGCGCCCATTGGCTACAGGAACAGAGCTCCCAAAGCACACACCAGAAAGTCCCCATCTTTCCACCTTAGGGCGCGCCCTTAGTGTCTAAGAAGGGTCCTTATATCCAGGCAAACCCCTGGAGGCCTTCTGCGACGGACATCCCCCTCCTGAGATACGACAGGAGGGAATTCTTCAATATCTATTGGAATTTAAGCCTGAGTGGAATCCAAGCTTGAGTGGAATCCAAGCTTGAGTGGAATCCTTCATTAAAAACTATAAAAACTTGAGTAGAATTCCATCTTGAGTAGAATTCCAGCTTGAGTAGAAATCTCTGATATGGAAGTATCAATTAGGGCGCGCCCTCCCTATAAGGAAAGTGAGGGCGCGGCTTGGTTTCTTCAATCTATGCCAAAACCATAATTTATCATGAAAATCCCCAAATTAAACCCGTATCTGACCCGGATCCATTTTAGAATACCCGAACCGAATTTTGGGCATAACAACTACCCCCCAATTCCATATGAAATCAGAGATGTTATATGGAATTTTCCTCAAAAAACCCAAAATTTATGTAGCTTTTCTCCTCCAGGGCGCGTCCTGAAATTCTTCAATCTACATCTCTAAGCTTTTGCATCCATCTCTAATTTTGGCTTCTTCGTAGAGGAATAACACAAATGCACAACATCTCTAAGCTTACATGAGCTAACTTGGCGTAAGAAACAAGAGATATTATGCACAAGTGTAAACCTCTCACTGAGCTTGCCCTAAAGCTAAATATATATATTTACAGAGGGCGTGCCTTATGATATTATGACGTACGGACCCCTTCAGCTATCATCCACATACACTTCCATGGTCTTTTCAAGTTCCCTCTGCATTAATCAAGCCAAAGGGCATTCCAATGTAATAGTATAATCCTCTATCTGTGATGAAAAAGGTGTGCTCTTGATCAGGTGCATACATGGAAATCTGATTATAACCCGAATAAGCGTTCATGAAACTCAAGAGAACATGTGCTGTTGCATCTTCCAACAGACCAATCCGAGGAAGAGGAAAACTATCCTTTGGGCAAGCCTTTGTTTATATTAGTGAAATCTACACAAGTCCTTTATTTCCCATTAAGCTTCATAACGATAACCTGGTTAGCCAGCCACTCCGGTAGTAAAACTCTTTAATCAAGCCAACATTTAACAATTTATCAACTTCTTCCTTCAATGCAATAGCTCTTTCCCCAATTACTGGGCGTCACTTCTGCCTAATACCCTTCCTGTCAGGATTTATATTCAAGTGATGACACATGACCTTTGGGTCGATGTCCACCATACTAGCATGACTCCAATGCAAAAACATCTCAATTTGTCAAAAGAAAGCTTGTGAGCATATCTCTCTACTCAGAATTCAACTAAGAACCGATCTTCAAAATTTTACTTGAATATCTAGCATCCACCAAAATTGAGATTGTATCTTCTGTCGAATCTGTCTTTTCCACCGGTTGAGGCATTCTTCGATCAATATCAAAATCAAGACTTCGAGGGTCTTCAATCATGGCACCATCCTTGGAGGGCACATCCTCTTTGAGAGGGAAGTCTTCCTCGACAAGGGCATTCACCAAGCCTTCTCGCAACATTCTTCTTCCCTGGATCTCTTCACCTTTAATGCTGATCAATATAATGTCATCAGAGTTTTTCTTCTTCAATCTCCTCTAGAATTATTCTCTTGAAAATCAACAAATGCTTCTTCTACCCGCAGTCCGTGAGGGCGCGCCCTAAGAGTGGGCACATCCTCTTCTGGCCCATTTAACAAAATAATGGGCTTGAGCCTCTTCCAGGATAGCATTCATGATTCCTTTAGAACTATTTCCTCTAAGATTGATGGAGATGACGTCCTCCGAATCTTCCTCAATCTCTTCCAGAATCCCTTCTTGAAGATCACCAAGAACTGGGGCACTTTCCTTATGCAATTTCCCAAGGCGCGCCCTGACAGGGGGCGCTTCCTCTTTTGCTTTTTGGACAAGATAAGGAACTACTTTCACTGAGGGCGCGCCCTCCATCTCGTTGTCTTCTAAACCCTTTGATTGCCTTATGATAACAATCCCTCGAATCATGCTGGGATCCTCGAATAGTTCCTACTCCATTGGGTGTTGGAAATTTCATTGCAAGATGGTAGATAGAAGTCACAACCTTCATTTCCTTCAGCAAAGGGCGCCCTACCAAAGCATTGTGCGATGATTCCACATCCAAAATCATAAAATCCATCATTTGAGTCACAGAAAGAGCTCCTTCCCCAAGAGTTACCGGTAGCTTGATAGTTCCCATAACTTTCACAGACTCACCCGAAAAACCATAAATCCATCCATTGTCTGGAATCATATCCTTATCCAGAAGTCCCAACTTCTTGTAAGTGCCATAGTATAAGATATTCACCGAATTCCCATTGTCGACAAAAACCCGATGCACATTCTTGGATCCAATCTGGATTGCCACCACCAGAGCATCATTGTGTGGATGGTCTACCCATTTAGATTCTTCCTCAGTAAAAGTGATATCTGCACACTTTCCCTTGAACAATTTGGGCGGCCTTAACCCCAAGCTATTCATATCGGTGAGAGGTATATCTTGCCTCTCAAGCATATCTCTCCAAAGCATTTTTATTATCACCCCCCAAGTGTTGTCTTCCAAAGACAGTGTAGATACTTCCCTCTTTAACAAACTTCTTCTCTTCAGGCATGTCTTCATTACGGTGGGCGCGCCCTCCGTTCTCCTCAGAATTCTCCTTATGCTTCTTGACTTCTCTGACAATCAATCGGTCAAGTATCCTTCCTTGATCAGATCTTCAATTTTATCCTTCAGCTGACGACATTCATGAGTATTGTGACTTGTCGACTCATAGTACTCACAGTGCTTCTTCTTATCCTTGCTTTACCAGGCAGATAGAGGATTCCGCTTAAAAAGCCCTTTATTCTTGTTCACCTCAAAGATGTGTTCAATCGAAGCCGCCAAGGGAATGTAATTATTTGTCCTTCGATCATAAGAATACGTATCTGGAGTTCCCCATTCTCTTCCAACACTAGTTGCATTCACTCCGTTAGTGCTGATTCCAATACGATATACATGACTTGTAATCTTCCCCTTAGCATTACCTGAGCTTCTGTCTTCCGATTTTCTACCAAGGATTGCTCAATAGGTAATTACTCCAGATCCAAGCTTTTGAAACCATTGCTAAGCATTCTCACTGAAAGTGGTTGCCAACAGATGACATCTATCCAAGTCAGTTACTTGGTAAACATCCATCTCATTGTCAAAACATCCTAAGAACTCCACAGGGTCTGCATTTTCACGAAAACGTAGATCATTGGTCATAGATCTATATCCTGTAGGGAGCTGTGCCTCTCTAACCTCTGTTGAAAGTGGAGAAGGAGTTTGTGCCGTAGCAGATATCCTTCCTCCATCCAAGTGAGAAAGAAGCCTCTTCAAGTCGACGACATTAAAAATGCCCATGCCTGGAATATTTTGACTATTTGGTGGCACAGTTGTTTTGAGTACCCCCCAAGGGTGAAGGTTGAGTTGTCGTCTGAGCATTTCCTGGAACTCCGACATGAAGTTGTGTGAGAATTACCTCTTGAGTCTGAGTTTGTTCCTTTTGACTTTGAGCTTGTGGATTCTCTTCAATCTGTGGATTCCCCTGAGGTCATTGATTCCCTTGAGGCTGTGATTCCCTTGAGAGCCTCTCTGATACTGTTCCCCTAAAGGAGGGCGCGTCCTCGACCTGGACTCACTAGAGGTGCTTGAGGGAATCTGATGGATATGAGGTGACCTATCACCAGAGGGCGCGCCCTGATTACGCGGTTGCCCGTTTCCTTGATATAACTCCATTCTTCTATCACCGTCATAACGGTTTCCTCTTCTTCCAGTATTATCATGATGAGGAGCTTGTTCAAGTCCAAGGGGCCGCGACCTGTTGTTAACAGGGGGCGCGCACTGTGGATCACCATCTTGAGGAAGGGCTCGCTCATGTGCAAGGAGCCTCGACCTGTAATCAGGGGGCACGCGCTGTGGATCACGGGGCCTCAATTCCAAGTGCTTCTATTTCTTCTGATGCTCAAGGAGTGCCATCCTTAGATCATCCTCCCTAAGCGTTTCTTCAAGCTTGCAAAGTCTTTCTTATCCCTAGACATTCTCTCTTCATCCCGCTGGATTTCACTAGCGGGCGCCCAGAACGATGAGGATGAGGGCGCGCTCTCTCTTGAACATCTGACATACAATTGAAACCTCCGTTCTTGCACTTCTTCACCTCTTCGAGAGCTTTCCTCAACTTGAAAAGCTTTCCCTGTTCGACGGTGATTTCGTGGAATACTCCGAGATTTTCTCCTACTTCCTTGCTCTTGCTCCACTGAATCCAATCTTGCCCCGAAGTTATTTATGGTAGTACCCATATGATATAACTGCTCCATCAACTCCACGTTGCTAATAAGAACGGGCGGCTGTCCACCGGTAGCCGGATTTCCACAATAGTGTGGGGGATCAGGGATCTCTTTCGGAATATAAGCTTCGTGACGAGCTTGATTACCCCCAAGCTATCTTCAAAATCATAACCATTTTCTTCATGAGAACCTCCACCTTGATTGTGAGACATATCCAAATTTGATCAAGATACTATCAAGTGGATTGATGACTTTAGAGTTCGGAGGCTGCATCCATCAAATCTAAGAGAATTGCACTAGAGCTTCAAAAGGATGTGGTGATAGAAGGCGCGTCCTCAAAAGAGGGAAAGCTTGCATGCTTACAAGAAAAAGTTCCGCATCGATTCTTCTACTCAAGGGTGCATCCTCCATTGACGAGAACTATTCAAACTCACCCTTCGGGGCGCGCCCTACAAGCATAATCTTGTAATCTCGAAAAAGTTGAAAATTTCATCAACTAAGGCTAGGGAAAGTGTACATGGACTACCCCCCTAGACTAGGAGGTAATTAATTTACCTTGTAGTCTACTATTCTGGCATTGTTCTACTTCAATCAATTTCTGGTAGAAAGAGTGCATTCTCTGGTCACGGGCTACTTCAAATCTCATCCCATGAAGTGGCATCTCAAAATGAGGCATCCTATGAATAACATCTCTCGAAGAGGCATCTCACTAGGAGGCATCCAACAAAGGGCATCTCACGAAGAGGCATCTTACAAGGAGGCATCCTATGAAAGGCATCTCACGAAGAGGCATCCCCGTGGGGATATTCCGCTGTTCACACAAATTATCATGAAATACATGTATACGCAGGGCTAGGGAGGTGTATCAATACTACCCCCCAGCATCAGAATATCATTCCTTAAAGAAGCGTCTCTTAAAGAGGCATCCCAAGAGGGGAATTTTAAGAGAGAGTCGTTGGAGTTGCTGAGGACGCGCCCTGTTGCTTAGGGCGCGCCCTATATGGATGAGGGCAATGACAAAGTCTCTTCTAGTCCGGATGAATGTCATTCGTGGGTAGAGGGGCTCACTCATGACCTTGGGGCCTCAACCTGATGATCAGGGGGCACATCCTAAGATTCATGGGGCCGCAACTCAACAGCTTCTTTCCTTCTGGAGTCCAAGTAGTAAATTATCCTCGTATATACTAGAGTCTGCTTGCGAATTCGCATCTTTCTTTGAGGGCGCGGCCTAACCAGAAAGATCCTCTGAGGGAGAATTCCTTGAGGGCGCGTCCTATGTTGGAGCATTTTCTTGAAGCTAAGTCTTGATGTAGAGCATTTCCCTGAGGTTGAGGATTCTCACCCTCTCTTCCACTAGTTGCACTACAAGAAACCAAGAGAACAAATGTAGGGCCTTTCATGAGGGCGCGCCCTCAGCAATATGTCAAGGGCTATTCTCACTTTGGTGATTAGGCTTGACAACGTCATTCCTACATCTTCGGCTTCATTCTCTTCCAACAAAATCTCAAAGCAGGGCTCTCTCGTGTCCAAGGGGCCTCGACCTGTAATCAGGGGGCGCGCGCTGTGGACCACGACTTTGAGGAAGGGCTCGCTCATGTCCAAGGGGCCTCAACCTGTAATCAGGGGGCACGCGCTGTGGATCACGGGGCCTCGATTCCAAGTGTTCCCCTTTCTTCTGGCCAAGCAAACCCATGTAGGACTTCTCACCAGGCAAACCCCTGTAGGCCTTCTCACCAGGCAAACCCCTGTAGGCCTTCTTACCAGGCAAACCCCTGGAGGCCTTCTCATCAAGTAAATCCCTGTAACTTTATACATGCAATAAATATATAGAGCAAAATAATATAGAGGTTGGATATTACCTGGAGGCGCGCCCAGTCAGGGGAAGGCGCGCTTCTTAATAATCTTTTGAGGAATGCTCTGCTTGAATTAACAAAACCCACCATTTGTAGCTTTCTCTTCAATATCATCTTCCATGGGTGCGCCCTGTGGCGCGCCTTGGCAGTGCGCCCTTGATAAGAGATGCGGCACCTTTTTAGAAAATCTTTGAGGCTTCTATTGACGCAACCTCCTTCATGTGAGCATGTCCTGTCAGAGATGATGAAAGATGAATATGCAGCTTCATGTATTTCTCCACTTGAAAGTAGAATACTGGTAGGCGCCCCTTGAGATAAAGATGCAACTCCTGATAATTGTGTCTCATATACGTAAGACTCCATCTTCATGTGTTTGCATCCCAACTTACTCCCGTGCTAACTTTCACCATAACCTTCTTCTCAGAATCATAACCTTCTTCTCAGAATAGGATGTGGATTTCATCCTAAACCAATTACCAATAGGTTTCCTAATCCAAGTAGAATTCTTTATTAAAAATTCGTAGTTGTCCTCCTTCTCCAGTTTCGGACTGATTCCTGCCAAATTCTTCTGATGGTAACACCTTTGGGTTAACGAGAATTTAATAAGCTTCGTGTGGGGAATTTTCATATATTTTAACTCCAAGATCGATGACCCATCATCAATTAAGCCATACTTGAGACCATATCTTCAAACCATGATGAGAATCGTAACCTGGAGGAGGCATCCTGGAGATGAGGGCGTGTTTAGTCATTGAATTCTCCCATAACTTATTGGAAATCATCTGAACCTTGGATACCACCCTTAGGGCGCGCCCTCAGATTTCTTGAGGATGCATCCTGATAGTGAGGGCGCGCCCTCCGTGATGAGGACGAGATCTCGATAATTGCGTCTCTTTCTTGGAACATCCTTCCTTGAATCATATTCGGAATCTCCCCTTGAAAAACTTTGTTCAAAGCTGCTGATCGGAAATCACCGCCTTCGAGATAACCGGAACCATCTTTTTGCAGCAGCAGCCTAAAAATCAGTTCACCTTCAGATCTTGTTCGACCCCCCTGCCAGAAATCGCCATCCTTGGATCTTCTCCGTTGCTGCAGATCTGTAACCCTATCGAGGGCTATTCCTTAGATCTTGCTTGTCGTTTCTTAAGAACCTTCATCGTGGTGAGAAATCCATCCTCCTTGGATTATGATCTTAATCAGCACCCCTCCTTCTAGCGCCAATTTGTTGACGGAGGAATTTGGTAACAACAAAGTTTGAGGTCTGTCGCCGGAATCAAGATCTATAATGGTGGTTCTTCGCCGGATAAGTCGCCGGAGTGTGGTGGTTGTAATGAATTGGGGGCTGAGATTGAGAGGGTTATTGGTGGTGGCTCGTAGCTCTTCGCTTCCATCCCCCCTCAATTTGCCTACGTACCTCCGTATTTATAGAGGATCAAGCCCACGTAGTTCTTGGAGAGCAAGAAACCCAATTGGGCTTGGATTGTCGGTCTAGCTTCCGGAATGTTCTACTATGAGGCCTAACCACAAAGGCCCAAGGCTCATCCAAGATCTCAAGACTTCACGGATAAGGAAACTTCCCCCGTCGAGGACTAGTCCTATCCGCTACCGCTATTTCTTGATTTCAAGGATGCAGGTATAGCCATGGTTTACCCCAAGTGCAGAACGCATCCCTGTCCCCCGAATGAGAAGCACCCACCAGATAGCAGGACAGGTGATCCGGAGCTTTTGGGTGCAAAGTGCAGGATTACTCCAAAGTTCCCCAATGAGAGCGCGCCCATTGGCTACAGGAACAGAGCTCCCAAAGCACACACCAGAAAGTCCCCATCTTTCCACCTTAGGGCGCGCCCTTAGTGTCTAAGAAGGGTCCTTATATCCAGGCAAACCCCTGGAGGCCTTCTGCGACGGACATCCCCCTCCTGAGATACGACAGGAGGGAATTCTTCAATATCTATTGGAATTTAAGCCTGAGTGGAATCCAAGCTTGAGTGGAATCCAAGCTTGAGTGGAATCCTTCATTAAAAACTATAAAAACTTGAGTAGAATTCCATCTTGAGTAGAATTCCAGCTTGAGTAGAAATCTCTGATATGGAAGTATCAATTAGGGCGCGCCCTCCCTATAAGGAAAGTGAGGGCGCGGCCTGGTTTCTTCAATCTATGCCAAAACCATAATTTATCATGAAAATCCCCAAATTAAACCCGTATCTGACCCGGATCCATTTTAGAATACCCGAACCGAATTTTGGGCATAACAGCATCTGTGTTCAAATATAAACATTTCATACCGAAAAACTATAAATGTTAAGATATTTCAAAATTTACGATTGGCGAATTATCTGGCTGATGATAATAATAATTTGCCAGTTCAATTTATTATGAACTAAAGGGTAAAATGAAGACTTTAAATTTATCGATATATAATTTGGTATTTTTAGTGTTGACCGTTCTACGTTTATTTGATACATTTAATACTGATCGTTACTACGTTTATTTGATACATTTAGTACTGATCGTTACTAACGTAAACCGGAACATGACTATATATATGTATATATATATGTATCTCATGCATAGTTGCAACCAGTTATCATCCATGTGGTGGAGCTTGATTCTTGTTACAGCTAAGGAAATTAAAGAAGAATCCAAGCAGTGCTTGCTTGCTTCATGCAACTCAACTCATCGAACAGTCCTTATCTGTTTTAATGTCTTCGTAATTATCCATAACCGTAAGCTACCACAAATAGTTTATGCAAGTTGATGATCATAAGGTAGCTTTCTTTGAAAGAGAAATCAATTCTAAGTTACACTAACATATAGATTATGAGTTTGAATATTTCAAAAATAGAACAGGAAAATTGTTGCATGGACCCCCTATTTTAATTATGAAAACAGAGAAGATGGCTCTGTGTGGACAATGAATTTCTTGTGCTGGTTGTAAAAATCGGTAATCGGTATAAATTGGTTGAGATATCGATTTAAGATTAATCGGGTAAGTAGAAATTAATCGGAGTACTAATCAGATATTATAATAATATTTAATATCTTAGTCTAATTTATAATTAAACATATCATTTTAATTAAATTCACAAGATTAATCGGATTATAAAAATCGAATTAATTGATTACCTTACAGAAAATTAATCGGGAATTAATTGATAAAATCGGGGATTTTTAGAACCGAGGTCCTTGTATTTACTACGTGTCGGTTACGTTGTTTGCGATGTAGTTTAACTTAATATAAAATTTCGTACATGACACTTTTATAGCATATTCGGGTTGGTTGATAAATTCAGAAGTTAGAAAGATTTACTGTAGTGATTTAAGTTACTAATTGGTTAAGATATGCAGAAAATTTCAGCTGAATCACGATGATAACTTGAGTATCATGATATAGACTGTGTTTAGTTGACCTTTCTTGTATTGATAATAATCTGTTCGATGGGGTTTTAACATGGATGGGACGATACACCAAATTTTAGCTTAGATCTATATCCATAAACTTCACTTTCATTATTTTGCTTGCTGCTGCTTATTTTTTCATTCAAAGATGTTTTCGTGTTATCATTATCTTATAAATTTCTTCGGTTATGGATATCAAAATTTTTAATGCTCATATTATAAATTTCGGATTGAATGTTTAGATCTTTTAATTTCCGAGTTAAATTGAATTTCACACGATCTGATATTGAAGATTGTCACCCATGGACAAGTTTAACAGCATTCTTATTAAAATTGCAAATTTTAGCCTCTACAAAAAGAGAAAATGACCAAAATGCCTATTTTTTACAAGTGTTTGCCCAAAATACTGATTTTAAAAAAAAGTGCCCGAAATATCGACGGGATACGGAGAATCGTCCTCCGTGTTAGCATGATGCGGAGTATCGTCCTCCGTATTACGTAGATACGGAGCTGCGTCTACCATGTTATGCATGATACGGTGGACGGTGTTCCGTGTTAGGTGGGTGCGCAGCACTTTCACGGAACACGGTACAGCGTATCATGCATAACACGGAAGACACAGCTCCGTATCATGCCCTATTACGGAAGATCGTGTTCCGCAACACACCCCCTATCACGGTACACGATCTACCATGTTCCGTCGATATTTTGGGCAAACAATATTTATTTTTAATTATTTTGGGCCATCACCCCTACACAAATCATGTACCATTAATATTCACTGAAAAAATCTTCTCTAATAAATATGTGAGTTATTCTCCTAGGGATGTAGTTATTCAAATCTACAAAGTACAACAACTGACATCACTTGAAATTATCATTTACCAAGAATATAAAGTACAGGTCTGAATATGATCACTAAAAATAAAATGAAATGAATGTTAAATTGCTAGATTTGTACGCAGTTATGTGAAAGCCACTTAACATGTGAAACGGAGAAAAATTTATAATTCTAGGAGAAAATGACAGCAAGAATAAATATTAAAAAAAAAAATAAAATGTGCCAATAACAAAACAATAGCTCTCATTCTCCCCTAACACGCCAGAAGGACTTGTGTGAATTGTGATACGCTGACGCCAACCATATCTTCAACGTGAGCCGAGCCGAGCCAAGCCAAGCCAAGGCAAGCCAACCAGCCTTCCATTCCACTTATCACTTTTCACTGGACCTGTTAATGGGTCATGTCGCGTACGTTTGTTCCGTGTACTAGTATTTTCGCATTTTTGTGTTAAAATTTTAAAATCGGCTTCTACCCTGAATTTATAATCGTGTGCCCCATTTAAATGATATTAATCCAAAAGAGATATATGTTCGTATTTATTTATCCGATAACTATATGGAAGCAAAAAAAATTCAAATACATAAAATACTCAAAACAGATAATACACAAAAGCTTTTGATGAAAAATTACACATTAGTAAATGAAAATTTGAAAAATACATGAATTATAAATGAAAGAACTTTTAAATCTTAAATATTAGAAAATGCAGGAGTTAATAAAAGAACTTCGAACATACAACAAACAAGTTTTGAATACATGATACATAAATGATAATCATAAGACTAATTTTTATTATATATATATATATTATTAAAAATATTATTTATTTAATATTTATTTATTTATTTTATATATTTCTATTTCGTGTCATGTACCTATATTGAAAAATTAAACCCAACATTCAATATAACCGTATTTTTCTGTGCTTGCGTACTTTCACTTACTGATTTTTGCATCCAAACACTAAATATTCATGTTCTATACCAAATTATCCGTTCTAGTTATCAGCTATGGCTTGGGCCCGATTTCAAGTTGAATTTAAATGAGTTTTTAATTTTTTTAATTCAATTTTGTTTAATCAAATCAAGTCTATTGAGTTTAGAAATGTTTAAACTGGATTTTGTATCGATCTTTTTTTAGCTCAAGTCAAGTTTGAGCTATTTTTCATAGTGTAAAATGCATTTTGTGTATTTGTATTTTATTCAAGACGTCATTTATAATATTTTATTTTAAAATCTAACACTTATTATATCAATGTTTATATTTTATTACGCTAAGTTAGTAAGTTACATTCCTTTAACTTAGATTAACTCTGTTAGTAATTTAGAAATAAAAATACATTCGGTGTACTCGCACTTTACTCCATTTTTTTTAGGGTGAAGGGAATCTAAAGTTAACTTTATGAGAATTTTATAAAGTTAACCAATAAAAGCAAGACACATCCTCATTATCATTAATGCCCCTGCGGGGCCCTTATAAATAAAAGATAACAAAAATTAAATTCATATAGTTTTAAGGATTAATTTTAGAAAATTCTCCTAAAGTTAATTTTAGAAACCTTTTTCTCTTTTTTGTATTTGCATGTTACTTTAAATTTTGAATTAGAGGGACGAGTGCAAGTGTACTTCCTCGGTAATTTACTAGCCTAAATTAACGGAGTACAATAAAGTGAAATGAAATATAATTATTGATATTTCAAAGATTCGATTTTAAATTAAAAGGTTGTAAGTAATATTTTGAGTAAAGTGCGAGTACACAAAATACACTTTATTCTTTATAATATTTTGAATGAATTCAAAAGAAAGCCTAATTCAATATTATCAGGTCCGATCTAATAAATTATATTAATGTATAATATAAGTTCTGGTTGAGTCCGGTGAGTCGAGCTAGTTTAAAATTCAAATTGATTCAATTTTTTTTACCAAAACTAAAAGTTTATTCGAACTCAAATTGGGTTCCAATTAAGCTTAATGGTTGTGGGTAGAATAAAAAAATTCAACCCGTTCTAAGAATATAAATTCGAGCTTGAGTTCGAGGTTGCTTGATATGCATTACTTCCTATAAATCTATACTATTATATAAAAGCCAAAACATTAAAAGTTTGGTTGGTCAGTCGGTCGGTCGGTCGGTACATTACCTGTTGATTTTACTTATTTATCCTTACTCAATTATAGATAAAATCCATCATAACTAATCAATTTCCTTTTTCAGGTTAGACATATTATCTTTTCTATTTTTCAATAAATAAATAATTTCCTTTTTCAGGTAAAATACAATATCTTTTATATTTTATCTAACTAAAATTTCTCCTTTATTAATTAATTTCCTTTTTCAGGTTAAACATATTACCTTTTCTATTTTTTCAATGACTTAATAATTTCCTAAAAATACAATATCTTTACATTTTATCTAAATAAAAATTCTTCCTCTTTAAAAACACTAACATAAATACATTATAATTACTATTAACTAAAATCACCTTTTTCAACCAAAACGCGTTACCTTTTCTATTTTCTATAACTAAAATCTCTGTTAGGTCCAAATGTGTTGTAGAGGGGGGTGAATACAACTTTTCGAATATGAGAAGCAATAAATACGATGCAATAAATGAACACACAGATTCAAGAAATATATGTCTTATATATAACTTGAAATGGTTGCTACAACATTCTTTACAAAGTATAACAGAAGTTCAGAGAGAAGTGAATGATACTAAGCTCTGTGAATGCACTCTCTCTTTTTCTCTTGTGTTTTTCTTAAGAATTGCTCACTAACTAAAACATTACACAAGTACTTCTATTTATACTACATGTAATCTATGTCCTGTAGTCTTCAAAGACTAAGATGTACGTGGCCCAATGATGTCCACATAAATCTTGCCTTATCTTGAAAGCTTGGAAATCTGCCAATCAGAAGATGCCATGTGTCATGTTGAAGCTGCACTCTAAGTAGAACTTCTACTTGAGAATTTCTACTTAGCCATCTCGAAGTTCTAAGTAGAACTTCTACTTGGCCATCTAGAATATTTAGTACTTAGAAAATATTCTGGTCTTCAACTTGAAACTTCAATGCACATCTTGAACTTGTGATATCTTCATGTCTTCTTTGTTCTTCACTAAGTTCTTGAATATGGATCTTTATTACTGACATAAACTTGCTATCAATGTCCTGACACTTGATGCAACGGTCTGGTTCATAAGTGACTAGTCTTGATAGGGTTTTTGCTTCTTGAATAAATTACCATATCCAATTAGAAATGTGGCTTTCCAATATTTGCTTTCCTTCTTGTTCACTTGAAATCAATTGGTCTTATTGATACTGATAGTTATGATCTTGATCTTTGGCTTTTCAAATCACTGAGGCATGAACAACTTTGACTTGAACTTCTTTCAATGATTTCTTCTTCGATTGATCATAGTTAACATGTTGAATTGTATCAATTACCTTGTCTTCATTTAGTGTTAATTTCTTGTGACTTCTTGTTCTTGATTGTCTTCTGGTTAAGTATCTTTTCCTTTAGTTTGAGTTACATTAGTTATAGTGTTACAAGTTTACACACTCTGCCTTTCAATCTCCCCCAATTTGATTGTCTAACAATGACATTCAAATTAATGAAGGATAACTCAACTAAACAATGAGACGAGAAAAGATAATTAACATTACAGTCTTGAATAATTTACAATTGAAATTTACATGAAAACAATACAAAGAACTTAAACTAGAAACAGAATTCGAACTTCGAATTAAAGATCATTTGAGTGATTCCTATCACCTGGATTATTTCATACCTTTTAGTCAAACTTGTATCACCTTATTGGATTCACTCTAAGGTGAATTTTCCTCAAGTGAGTTAAAGCAACCGAAAGACATGAAGTTTTTCCAACTTCAAGTTCACACCACTCTGACCTTTAACCCTAATTCCGTTTCCTCTTTCTAGCTTCAGCAGCCTGGTCTCTCTCTTCTTTCTTCCTTTTGCGCTTCTCCTTCTGCTGCTTTTCTTTCTTGTATACTGGATCTTTAAGCTGCTTCCACCTAGCATTCAACAGACTCACAGCTTCCATTTCTAGAGGGTTCTTGGGCTCTGGATAAGGATGTTTGAAAAGCCTTCTGAGTTTGTCCACCTCCTGAGTAGTCCTGATCTTTGGAATATCCTCAAAGTTCTTCATGATGAGCTGAGGTTTCCAGTGAGATTTATCAGATTTAAACTGACAATAGATCATCTTGGGGTAGCCCTTGACACGGTCAGTATTGTGGACACTGGCCGCATCTCGCTCCGTTCGCTTCTTTTCCACCACTACTTCAGACAGGTAACTCATGAGTCTCTGCTTTTCTTCAACAAACTTATCTTCCACTTCGCCCCATTTGAATACATATAATACTCTCTCCAGAAATGCAGCATCTTGAGTCCGTAGCAGCCATTGTCTACTCATATGCAAGATTGTTTGATTCTGGTCTGCATCTATGAATACTAAGGCATCAGCTGTATCTTCAACATAAGCATGTATCCATTATACACTATCACTTCCTGGAACACCAATAGCCTCCCTTATTTCTCCTTGTTCTAGTGCTCCAGAAGGAAGAGTCAGAGCTTCATCTACATTCTTCATGGCTTGAAGAATATTCCATTTCTTCTCTATCAGCTCCGGCTCAATCTTCACGTCATCAAGAGGGTTTGGAGCAATGACATCACACTTCCACACCTCATTGCTCTTCTTGAATATTGCTCTTTCAATGATCTTCACGGATTTATCTTTAAGCTCAGAAGCGAATCCCTTGCTCATCATTTGTCTACAGACAGCTTTGAGAGATTCTACTGAAAGCTCCATTAGATCATTTTCCTCCATGCTAACCCTCTTCATCTTTCCGTTAACTACCATCCGGACAAAATTTGGATATGCTGAGAATTCTGGACCCTTGTCCTCTGCTAGCTGCATTAACTGATCCCTGTACAGAATGCTTAGCTCCTCAGATTGAGAGTATTGAATTTTAGTCGCTAGCAAGAACAACTCTGACGCAGATCTTCTCATAATGAATTGGTCATCCACATATAAGAAAGATGTTGGGACTCCTTCTACCAAAGACAAGATAACCTGCCACTCCTTAAGATTTGCATTGTATCCAACCCTGACTTTAGAAATTAATCTCTTCAAAGCATTTATATAGTCCCCAGTCATTGGATTCTGCAAATTCAAGTTGTAGAACAGATCATCTGCATCCTTGTTATGAACTCCTTTCGCACAAGGTCCCATCATTATCTTCCTTGCTTCATCCCATTTCTGCCCTATCCTTCGTTTGTCCAGATCAACTTGAGGATCAGCTAGCCTTGCAAGCTCATACTCATACTGCTTCCCTTGTAGCTCACCCTTCTTTTCTAGGAATGCAGCATGTTCTTGCATCATCTTCATTTTATGGAACTGAGCTTGTTCCAAGGCTAACTGTTGAGCTTTAAGGGTTTCCTCATCAACAGGAAATTCTTCAGGCATTCCGGAAGACATCCCAGCACCTCCACCTTGTTCCTTCAAAGATCTTTTTATAGCGTGTGCCAACGGTACGTCTTCCATGTCAGAATCTGAGTCAAGTACCTCCTGTACTGTTTCCTGATGACTCAGGTCAATAAATGGTTCATCAACCATTACTGCCTTACCCTTCCTCATCCTCAGAGCCTCTTCATCAACAGACGGCTCAACTTCTGGTTCCTTGACAAGATCAGCGGGTTCTTCAATTTCTTCGATGTGAACTGCCTGCTGTCTCGTCTCCTTTCCACTCTCCCCCTTAGGTGAGTTATCCTGAGCTCCACCTTGGTCTTCAGATCCACCAGCTGCATAGGAACCTCCAAAACAAGAACCAGAGGCTCCCGCTCCACTAGCACCACCTACACCAGTATCGGGGGGAGGTTGTTGCGACTCGAAACACTCCGGGGGCACAAAACTCCTGACTGCGAACATCATTCTACTGATCTCCACAGCCATTGTATGCATTGTAGACTCCAATGCCCCCATCCTCTCATTGAGAGTGCTTCCTAAGACACCACCAGCATGGCCCAAGTCATTTACCTTATTTGTCAAATCATCAAAAGCTGTAGCTTGACTTGCCATTCTTGCTGCGTAGTCGTCTAGATCCCTTTGGTTGTTTCCAATGTTTATCCCAAACTGCCCCATCGTCTGTCCGAACTGCTTCATCTGATTTTCCATAGAAGTCATACGCGTATCAAGATTTTCAATGTTAAGGGACGGTGTTTGGTTTAGGTGACCTCGCTCTAATACTCGTTCTGTTGGTATTTGACACTCGGTTTCGGGCCTTGAAAATGAAGGTCCCTCTCTCCCTAACCTCTCACACACACTCCCTGTCTCACGCTCGTGTATGTCTTCAATGATTGATCCAAATAATGAAGCAGTACCTGCAGAAAATTGATAAGAAATGTTGTTGACAGTTATGGGATCAAATTCTGTTTGTTCCTGAGTTGGAATCTCAGGCTGAGCGGCTGCAAAGTTTTCTTGTACAACATCAGAACCGATCCTCTTTGCAGCATCAGTACGTACCGGTGAAGGTACGGCTGAAGTTCTTAAGACTTCATGTCCTCTTGAAGCAACAGTATCTTCAAGAGGTACATCATCCTCACCAAAATCAAAATCCCTATGTGCAGATTGTTCAAGGGGTGAACCACTCGCGTGAGGTGGAGTAGTTGCGTGTGACACGCTAGGGTTTGACTGAGGTTGTGAAGTAGCAGCGTGGAAAAGTTTGGCTTTCTTTCGAATGAGTTGCTGCTCTTCGGTTTCACTCTCCTCATCATCTTGTATATATACACGTGCTGGTTTTCTGACTTCCGTTAACAGGGGTGATAGAGAATAGGAATGTGTATCAGACTCAGAGTCAGAAATATGGCTCTCACCCTGGGATAGATCCTGCGGGTTAGCAGTCTCTTGGGTCGCGGAATCAGAAACATAGGAGGAGGAATGAATAGTATGCAGGGAGAGATTACCTGATTGATTACCTTGTGCATCATCGCTTTCCTCATCAGGAATCTCATCAAATGCCTCAACATGAACAGATGGATTTTGAGCATGTGATGAAACTTGTGATGATGCCTCCAAATTGGTAACTCCTGCATCATATCTAAGCCACATTTGTAAATTTTCAGGAGTAGACATCGGTTTACCTTGATGTTTATCCTGATTAGCAATGGTTGAAAGTGACTTAGTGCCCATCCCTAGCGATTCAGATGTGGGGCTTCTGGCAAATCCCTGTCTAACAGCAAGAGCATCCTTCGGTATTAAGTCATTGATCAGCATTTGAAGAAACCGAGGAAACCAGCAGACAACATCATTTGTAGTGAGGTCTCTGCTTGCAAGGGATCCCATTGAGGCCACTATCTCAGAGAGAACTATGCGTCCATAGTTTATATCCAGTTCTCTTTCTAGGGCAACTGCAAAGGTTTGCATTGGAATTGGAATTTGATGAAAGTCTTTTTCGCGTGCCCGAAAACATCTTGTGATGGCCTCGAAAAAGTAATTCCATTCCACATGGAAGAATTGTTTTTGGATATTTCCCGTGATTGGGCCTTTTGGGGGATAACATCCAATTTCTTCAAAGAATCTGAGGCGTTCTGCAGCAGTAGGTTCTGGATCATAGGCATCTTTAATTGGAAATCCCAGAACCCTGTTGACAATTTCTTCGGTCACCTCATATTCCTGACCCGCTAAGGTAAACCTGAAACCAAAGGGGGTTGATTTGCTCCCAAAAGTAACCGCACTAGTCCATAATTGCTGTAAAGCATCATGTACTAGTGTAGGTTTAGCAGTAAAAGCATGGCTAGCTTTGGAGTACAAATTGAGAAATCGTATCCAAAACTTAAACCGCGGGAGTTGATCACCAATTTCCGTAGAAATATTATAAAAGTTGTTTTTAGCAAGTGAAAATTGGTGAGCCATTTTGATTAAATGTTTTTCTTTAAAAAGATGTGATTTTTGTTTAATTTTGAAAAACAAATAATTTACGAATTAAATGATGTATCCCTTTTAATTTATCAAAAATAACAAAAGTCCCTTAGAGAAAATTAAACTACGGGATTAACAATCAAAAGCCAATTACTAAATCTGAATATTCAAAGAAGATGAATATTCGTGTGTACCAGAGAAATCGTGTGTGTTTATGAATGGTGAATATGAAATCACGTTTTATGAACAGTACACAAACAGTTATATGTTCGTGTGTATGTATATGTGCGTGTATATGGATGAACACAAAACACACCAACACAAAGATTAAGGATAACACAGTCAAGATTAGTCCAAAACTTGGCAGTAATTCGTGATTAGTATGAGTTTAATCACAAAACAAAGATTAATGGTATGGAGTTATGAAATCGCCTTGTTTTGTGAAGAGGCTGCTGTGAAAATTAGAATTAGGTAAAGTGAATGATGCATCGGGTTAAAGATGTATATATAGATGATTGTAAAATGACAAAAATGTCCCTATTAAAAAATGTGAAAAGTACTAAGTCCATACAGGGGACATCTAAGTCGAACTCTATCTCGAACATTTCTATCTCGAACATCTCTATCTCGAACATCAAGTCGAACTTCGAGATAAAGTTCGAGATAGAGGTTAACTCGAACAATTATGCACAAATAAGCACTTTAACCAATTTTACAGCAGAAACTATAGGGAAATCCTATCTTGAAGATTATTGATTTGTAGTAAACTTGGAAAATTCCCCTCTTAAGAAAAACAAGGAAATTCAAGATACTTTTCGAGTTAGAAGTCTATCTCGAACATCAAGTCGAAATTCGAGTTGAGTTTCGAGATAGACTAAGAACTCTATCTCGAACATCAAGTCGAAATTCGAGTTGAGTTTCGAGATAGACTAACTCGAAGTTAATCCCAAATTCTTTCCAAAATACCCCCTTGAAGCAAAAAGTACAGGGTAATTCAAGATATGTTTCGAGTTAGGAGTGTAACTCGAAAAATTCCCTTAAGCTTAACTGAGAACTCTATCTCGAACACCAAGTCGAAATTCGAGTTGAGTTTCGAGATAGACTAACTCGAAGTTAATTCTCAGTTCTTTTCAAAATATTCCCTTAAAAGGAAACCTCATCTCAGCTTTTGAGATAAAATTTGAGATAGAATTTATCTCGAATATTTTGAAGATAGAACTATGCACACTGGTAACTCGAACTCGAACTCGAAGTCGAATTTCGAGATTAATTTTTCCCAGACTCGAAATTCTTCCCAGACTTAGAATTTTCAAAACTTCACTCTGACAGCTTAAGTCGAAATTCAAGTCGAATTTCTAGATGAGTTTCGAGATAGAACCTAACTCAAAATTTTGAAGTTTTTTCAATTCTAAGGCCTCTAATTACATGAAAATCAAAGGTAAATTCATCTAAAAATCATGCAATATTTAGAATATTATGAATTTAACTCCCCCTATGATCATGCAATCTAACAAGCATAAATTCACAGATTTGTGCTATAAAAGACACTTAAAACACAATGAATTCATGCAAAATCACACTATATGCAACCTATAACAATCATTAATTATGCATATTAAAGTCTAAGCACATAATGATTGATTAGCTTGCACATACAAACATAAACATGGATTTTACAGATAGAAGGCTTTACTAACTTGTGTTAAGCATTCCCAATTCACCAACCAACCTATTGAATGTTACTTCATCAAGAGGTTTGGTGAATATATCTGCAATTTGTTGCATTGTGGGCACAAAATGTAGCTCCACAGTCCCCTCCTCGACATGTTCTCTTATGAAATGATACCTGATGTCAATATGCTTGGTTCTTGAGTGATCTACAGGATTGTTGGTTATGGCAATGGCACTTGTGTTGTCACACATGATTGGAATTTTCTTGTGCTCCATGCCATAATCCTTCAATTGGTTCCTCATCCACAGTATTTGAGCTACACAGCTTCCAGCAGCAATGTACTCAGCTTCAGCAGTAGAAGTAGATACTGTATGTTGCTTTTTACTTTGCCAGGACACCAATCTTCTGCCAAGAAATTGGCAAGCACCAGATGTGCTTTTCCTATCAATCCTGCAACCTGCATAGTCTGAATCCGAATAGCCAATAATATTAAAACCTGTATCTCTTGGGTACCAAATCCCTAGATTTGGTGTACCCTTGAGATACCTAAAAATTCTTTTGACGGCTACGAGATGTGATTCTCTAGGATCCGCTTGGAACCTTGCACATAAACAAGTTGCGAACATTATATCGGGTCTACTTGCAGTTAAATAGAGGAGTGAGCCAATCATACCTCAATAGCTTGTGATGTCAACTGATTTACCTGATTTGTCTTCATCAAGCTTCGTGGCTGTTGCCATGGGAGTCTTAGCTGCTGATGCATCTTCTAGATTATACTTCTTGAGTAAATCTCTGACGTACTTGGATTGACAGATAAAGATACCATCTTTTCTCTGACTGATCTGTAATCCAAGGAAGAAGGACAGCTCTCCCATCATGCTCATCTCATATTTTTCCTGCATTAGCTTGGCAAATTTCTCGCACAAGCGCTCATTTGATGACCCAAAAATAATATCGTCCACATATACTTGAACAAGTATTAAGTCATTTCTCACAACTTTATAGAACAATGTTTTATCAATTACTCCCCTAACAAAACCATTTTCAATTAAGAATAAGGATAGGGTTTCATACCATCGCCTTGGGGATTGCCTGAGGCCATAGACAGATTTGAAGAGTAGATACACAAAATCTGCATGTTCTGGATCAACGAAGCCAGGCGGCTGTTCCAGATACACTTCTTCTTCTAACTCTCCGTTCAGGAAGGCACTTTTCACATCCATCTGGAAAACTTTGAAGTTCTTATGTGCTGCAAATGCCAAGAACATCCTGACTGCCTCAAGTCTTGCAACTGGTGCATAGGTTTCATCATAATCAATTCCTTCTCGCTGAGAATAACCTTTTGCAACCAAACGAGCCTTGTTTCGTGTTACAAGTCCGTTTTCATCCAGTTTATTTCTGAATACCCACCTAGCTCCAATTACGGATATGTTCTTTGGTCGGGGTACCAGTTTCCAAACTTTCTGCCTTTCAAACTGATTGAGTTCCTCTTGCATTGCAATCACCCAATCAGCATCGCCAAGAGCTTCTTCTATTTCTTTAGGTTCAAGCTTGGATAAGAACCCAGAATATAAGGAGATATTAGCCATGTCAGCTCTTGCAGTTCTTCTAGTAGTCACACCAGCATCTGGATCACCAATAATTAACTCAAACGGATGGTCTCTATTCCATACTCGTTCACCTGGAAATTGTCTTGATGATTCAGCTTGACTTTCTGAGTTGGGGTGCTGACTACTTTGATTATTTTCACTAACTCCCCCTGAGTTAGTGCCAGCTCCTACAGAACTAGAGTCAACTCGACTCGAGCCTTGAACAGTAGTCCTTGAGCTGCTATTTACTCCCCCTGAGTTGTTGCCGGTTCGTACTGAAGAAGTCTCTCTTGATCTTGTAGAATTAGCTTGTTCACTAGACTCAGGTTCTTCATGTACGCTTGGAACATTTAATGGAACAACCAACTCAGGTTCATCTTCAAGATCTTCTAAGTCCAGATTCTGAAATTTTAGGGACTCAGGTTCACTAGAATCTCTTGAAATTGATGAGAGTTTGGTATCGTCGAATCTGACGTTGTAACTTTCAGTCACTTTTCGATCATTCACCAAGAACACTCTATAAGCTGCTACCACGTCTGTAGAGTAACCAACAAAGATTCCTTCACGAGCTTTTGCTGCAAACTTGCCTAGATTTTCATCATCTATAAGCACATAGCATTTTGCTCCGAAGACATGAAAGTATTTGATTGTTGGTCTTCTGTTGTTCATTAGCTCACATGGTGTCTTTTCTTTATCTTTTATGATCAAGGTTCTATTTTGAGTGTAACAAGCGGTACTCACTGCTTCGGCCCAGAAATACAAAGGAAGTTTTGAATCATACAACAAAGTTCTTGTTGCTTCAACCAAAGTTCTATTCTTCCTTTCAACTACTCCATTTTGCTGTGGAGTTCTCGGGGCTGAATACTGACGACGTATTCCTTTAGATACACAGAAGTCATTCAGCACTGCGTTTTTGAATTCAGTGCCATTGTCTGATCTAATCGTCTTCACAGTAAGTGTTGAAACATTCTCAATTTGAGTGATGTGATCAATGATTAAGAAAGGTACTTCGTCTTTCATCATTGCGAACAATACCCATGTATACTTGGAGAAGTCATCCACGATTACCAAAGCATATCTTTTCCTAGACAACGATAGGACATTCACTGGGCCAAACAAATCCATATGAAGAAGTTGCAGAGGCTCAGTAATACTAGAAATTTCTTTGCTTTTATGCGATGCTCGCTTCGACTTTCCCATCTCACAAGCTTCACAGAGTCCTTTCGGAGCGAACTCCATTTGAGGTAGATCTCTCAACAGTTCTCGCCTCGCGAGAGCATTCATCGTTTTGAAGTTTAAGTGAGATAACTTTTTGTGCCATAACCAGCTTTCATCATCCGAGGCTTTGCTGTAGAAGCAGGTGACCTCATCCTGATTTGCTGAATCCATATCTGCAACAAAAAGATCTGCCTTTCGAACTCCTCTCAAAGTTAGTGAGCCTTCCTTGATGTGAGTGATTGATACACCTTTCTTGTCGAAGACAATTTCGTAACCTTTGTCACAGAATTGAATTATACTCAACAGATTGTGCTTTAGTCCCTCAACATAGGAAATATCTTCAATGATGACATTGCCAGTCTTCAGTTTGCCATATCCCTTAGTCACACCTATGCTGTCATCTCCAAAGGTAACATAAGGGCCAACTTTCATAACCAACTCTGTAAGCAGGGACTTGTTTCCAGTCATATGCCTCGATGCTCCACTGTCTAGCACCCATATAACTTTATTTCTATTCTGCTTAATGCCCTGCAATGACAGATTGGTTAGACATTCTTCGGAACCCAACTTTGATTGGGCCCGGCTTTTCGATAAGATCGAGAATCAACAGATTTAACAACAGGAGATGCACTTTTCTTTACATTACTAGAGCTTTCGACTATCTCCTTTCCTTTCTCAGACTTGACAGATTTGTCAGTCTTAGGAGAAGGTTTGTCACTCCTAACTTTAGGAGGACTGACAGTCTTGGCTCTCCCATACTTTTTCTTGATATTTGAACTAGCAACAGTATTTGAGCATGACTGGCTAGATGCATTCATTAAATGCACAAAAGTTTGCATGATGTTAAAAGTGCATGGCATACAATTAGGTTGACCACACTGTGCATGATTCTGATGCAGATTATTCATTGTATGTGTGGTAGGCATGGCATGTGCAGCAGGAACATTCATGTTTGCTTTGCATGCATAAGAAAGATGTTCAGTAGATTTACAATGATAACATGCTTTCTTTATTCGTTCAGCCTTAACCTCTTTTATGCCTTTTTCTTTCTTTCCTTGTTGTTTAACAGCCTTAGCTCCTAATCCCAGTCTAGATTCATCTCTAGGGAAATTGATTTTCACTTGTTTAATAGGAGTTATAGGTTGTTCTTTCTGGCGATCTTCCATCTCAATCTCATATCTAGCTATCAATTCAGTCTCTTCTTCTTCTATTCTAGGAACAAGATGTTTGTAGATAGGTTTGACAGCCGATTTAAGAATTCTAGGTGTTTCCTTTTTAAGGTCACTGGAACTAGGGTCAATAGGTCTCTTTCCTTCTTTCTTAGGAAGGTCAGAATAATCAAGTCCTACACCTACTCCAGTTATCCTCTTAAATGTGTCATTATCTACATACACTTTACTAGCAGCTAGTTTGTAAGCTTCGCATTTAGTTTCTAACTCAGCTAGATTGTTCCTAAGACATACTTCTACTTCTTCCTTAAGGACGAGCTTGTGTTCTAGAGATTTAATAAAGTCTCTTAGGGAAGTATCTACAGTGCAAGCAGCCTCTAGCTCTTCCACTTTTGCCTCGAGCATTCTGCATTTGGCAACAAGTGTTTTCTGTTCCTTTTGAGAAGAGTCTAGGCTTTTGCACAACATATAGATCTCTTCACTAAGAGCCCCGTTCTGTTCCTTATAATCATCAATAGACATTTCTACTTTAAGAGTCAGAACTGGTACCTCTGGTTCGTCTGATGTCTCAGCCATGAGGGCAAAGTTTGCTACATGAGTAACATCTTCCTCATCTGAATCATCCCAAGCTCTTCCTTCTGTCACTAATAAAGCTCGTTTTCCATGTCTTTCCTTCAACAGTGCTTCATAGTTGCTTTTGAGAGCTTCAAATGTCTCTTTTGGATAAGTCTGTTTAGGCTTTTTGCAGTCCGAGGCAAAGTGTCCAGCTTCACCACAATTATAGCATTTGAACTTCATTTTGAAATCCAAGGGAGATTTGTAGCTGGTATTCTTGCCTTTTCCTTTGTAGCCTGACGAACTACCACCACCCCTAGCAGCCCGATAATAAGATGAAGATTTTCTCTGTGGTCGGTTGCTCTTTCTAAATTTCATGTTGCTGAACTTCCTTGCCATGTATGCCACGACACTATCGTCCATGTTGTCCAGCTCTTCTTGGGTGTAGTAGTCATCATCACTGTCAGATGCGCACTCGTCATCATTATCAACTTGATGTGGTGCAAGTGATGATTTAGGCTTTGCTGCAACCATTGCCTTCTTAGACTCTTCCTCATCAGCAACTAATCCTGATGCACTTTCTTTTCCCTTTGAATCATTGTCCCATGCTTGATCTTGAAGAGTTTCCAGCTCATAGGTCTTTAATATTCCATAATATTCTTCCAGAGAAGTTGTATGCAAATCTCTGGTTTCTCTTATTGCGTAGACCCTATGTTCAATGCTTTTTGGCTGGTTCCTCAGATATCTCGTATTTGTTTCAACCATGGGGAGAGTTACACCTCTCAGATTCAAATCCAATACCAACTGACTGAATCGTAGGTAGACATCTGTTATGCCTTCTCCTTTCCTTATTCTAAAGGTGTCATACTCCATCTTGAGTATGAGTGTCTTGTTGCTTCTAACCTCTGCAGATCCTTCCATGACAACTTCTATCTTGTCCCAAATCTTCTTCGCTGTAGTCAGACCTTTGACTATGTTGAACATTTCATGATCAAGAGATTCCATCAAGGTTTGTCGTATGGCAGTATCATAAGCTATTTGTTCCTTGTCAGCGTCCGAAAACTCCGAGACCTTTTTAGGCTCAGACCGAGGTGGTATAACCACCCCTCCTTCCGTATGTGCAGGAATAACCACCATTGGAACAAATTTACCCTTGTCAAGGACTTCCAGATATTCAGGGTTAACAGTCTCTAAATATAGTCTCATTTTGAAAACCCATTCTTCATAGTGATCTTTGTTGAACATTGGGATCTTGAACGCATTTTTAGGAGCCATCTCAATTCTGGTCACTAAAGGTTTCTAAGTACCCAAGACTAGGCTATGTAGAATATTTATGTAGAACTTTTGCCTAAGTCGAAATTTCTCTAAGTAGAAATTTTGCTCAAGTCGAAATCACCAAGTAGAAATTGTCCAAGTCGAAATTCTATGTAGAAATTCTCAAGTAGAAATTCTATGTAGAAATTCTCAAGTAGAAATTCTATGTAGAACTTTTGTCCTTAGAATAATTTTTCTGCAGATTACTTTAATATTGAATAAACAATATTATCTCTTTAACACCTTTTGACTTTGAATGCTTTACTCACCTAACCCACCTAACCCACATGCTAGGTACTGAGTATGTCTGTATACTTTCGGCCGAATAAAGCAAATCAAAAAGTCCAAAACCACCTTTTTATTCTTTTACTTTTGAAAAGGAGATCAAAAAGTTGTTGGGTTGTCTTCTTTGATAAGAACAGATGATGAACACTCAAGAACACCAAATATGAACGAACCCAGATAAATTCACAAAAATTAGTTAAAATACACCCAAGCTAAATAATCACACCTGGAGTATTTAAATAATTTTTTCAGATGAGTTTTCACTACCAACGAATTAAAACACACTTTTCGAGAAAATGAAAAGTAGATCTAGAAAATGAAAACTCACGATTCTTCTACTCAACACAAGGATCTATGTTTTGTATGTTAAACATATAGCTCTGATACCAATTGTTAGGTCCAAATGTGTTGTAGAGGGGGGGTGAATACAACTTTTCGAATATGAGAAGCAATAAATACGATGCAATAAATGAACACACAGATTCAAGAAATATATGTCTTATATATAACTTGAAATGGTTGCTACAACATTCATTACAAAGTATAACAGAAGTTCAGAGAGAAGTGAATGATACTAAGCTCTGTGAATGCACTCTCTCTTTTTCTCTTGTGTTTTTCTTAAGAATTGCTCACTAACTAAAACATTACACAAGTACTTCTATTTATACTACATGTAATCTATGTCCTGTAGTCTTCAAAGACTAAGATGTACGTGGCCCAATGACGTCCACATAAATCTTGCCTTATCTTGAAAGCTTGGAAATCTGCCAATCAGAAGATGCCATGTGTCATGTTGAAGCTGCACTCTAAGTAGAACTTCTACTTGAGAATTTCTACTTAGCCATCTCGAAGTTCTAAGTAGAACTTCTACTTAGAAACTTCTACTTGGCCATCTAGAATATTTAGTACTTAGAAAATATTCTGGTCTTCAACTTGAAACTTCAATGCACATCTTGAACTTGTGATATCTTCATGTCTTCTTTGTTCTTCACTAAGTTCTTGAATATGGATCTTTATTACTGACATAAACTTGCTATCAATGTCCTGACACTTGATGCAACGGTCTGGTTCATAAGTGACTAGTCTTGATAGGGTTTTTGCTTCTTGAATAAATTACCATATCCAATTAGAAATGTGGCTTTCCAATATTTGCTTTCCTTCTTGTTCACTTGAAATCAATTGGTCTTATTGATACTGATAGTTATGATCTTGATCTTTGGCTTTTCAAATCACTGAGGCATGAACAACTTTGACTTGAACTTCTTTCAATGATTTCTTCTTCGATTGATCATAGTTAACATGTTAAATTGTATCAATTACCTTGTCTTCATTTAGTGTTGATTTCTTGTGACTTCTGGTTCTTGATTGTCTTCTGGTTAAGTATCTTTTCCTTTAGTTTGAGTTACATTAGTTATAGTGTTACAAGTTTACACACTCTGCCTTTCAATCTCTCTTTTTCTAATTATATCATGGACGGTTACCTTTTTAAGTCAAAACACGTTACATTTTTTTATTTTCTATTATTATAACCTCTCTTTTTCCAATTATATCAAGGGCATTTCTATTTAATAAATATAAAATAATAATACTAATAATTAACCAATTACCTTTTCAGCTAAAACGTATCATATTTTCTATTTTTTCAAATTAAATACCATTTTTTTCTAAAAATATCACGGGCAACATTAATTTCTCATTTTCTAAAAAGTATGAGTAATTTTTTTTAGTAAAATAACATAATTTAATTATAATTACTATAAACTAATCAATTACCTTTTTTCACATAAAATCATGTCATCTTTTAATTTTCATGTTACCATTCTATTTTCTCTAACTAAAATTTCTCTTTTTCAAATTATATCACGGACGGTTCTATTTAATACAATAAACTAATAATATTAATAATTTCCATCATACTAACTAATCAATTTCCTTTTTCAGGTTAAACATATTATCTTTTCTATTTTTCAATAATTAAATAATTTCCTTTTTCAGGTAAAATACAATATCTTTTATATTTTATTTGACTAAAATTTCTCCTTTATTAATTAATTTCCTTTTTTAGGTTAAACATATTACCATTTCTATTTTTTCAATGACTTAATAATTTCCTAAAAATACAATATCTTTACATTTTATCTAAATAAAAATTCTTCTTTTTTAAAACACTACGAGCAGTTTTGTTTAATAAAATAACATAATTATATTATAATTAATATTAACTGAAATTACCTTTTTCAGCCAAAACGCGTTAGCTTTTCTATTTTCTCTAACTAAAATCTCTCTTTTTCCAATTATATCATGGACGGTTACCTTTTTAAGTCAAAACGCGTTACCTTTTTTCTTTTCTCTTACTAAAACCTCTTTTTCCAATTATATCACGGGCATTTCTATTTAATAAAAATAAAATAATAATATTATAATACTAACAATTAACTGATTACCTTTTCAGCTAAAACGTATCATCTTTTCTATTTTTTCTAATTAAATTCCATTTTTTTTCTAAAAATATCACGGGCAACATTAATTTCTAATTTTCTAAAAAGTATGAGTAATTTTATTTAGTCAAATAAAATAATTTAATTATAATTACTATAAACTAATCAATTACCTTTTTCACATAAATCATGTTATCTTTTAATTTTCATGTTATCTTTTAATTTTCTCTAACTAAAATCTTTTTTTTCAAATTATATCACGGACGGTTCTATTTAATACAATAAACTAATAATAATACAATATTAATAATTAACCCATTACCTTTTTCAGCTAAAACGTATCATCTTTTTTATATTTTCCAACTAAAATCCCTCTTTTAATAGAAATATCACGGACAATATTAATTTTTCCCTTTCTAAAAATATTACGAGCAATTGTATTTAGTAAAATAACGTAATTAAATTATAATTACTATAAACTAATCAATTACCTTTTTCACCTAGAACATGTTACCTTTTTGATTTTTTCTAACTAAATCCTCTCTTTTTCTAATCATATCACGGGCATTCTATTAAATAAAATAAAATAATAATTTTATAAAATAATAATTAACCAATTACCTTTTTCTACTAAAACCTATCATCTTTTCTAATATTTTCTAACTAAAATCCCTAATTTTCTAAAAATATCACGGATAACATTTATATAATTATTATCAAATCATCTCATATAAAAATTTAAGCCTCCAAAATTCATGTTTTAAAAAGGTAATTTAAACTAATGAAAAAAATTCATACAATATTAAAAAAATTCCGTGCATTGCACGGGTTTTAAGCTAGTAATATTTAAAATATAAAACATAAATACTTAAATACAACTTAAATTCCATAAAATTCTTCCCACTTTCCTTTTTGGGACTTTCAAAATACTTTTTCTCTTTATATTTTAAATCATAAAATAACTATATTCAATATCCACTACTCCTCCCGCTACTCCTTAAAATAATATTAAGTACTCACTATTCCACCAACTAACCCTTAAAAACAATATTCAATACCCACTATTCCACCTTTTACTCTTTAAAAAACCTTTTTTCTTAAAACCCGTGTTTTTTCCTCAAATGAGCAAAGTTTTTAGGCACAGTGTCAGTGTGAGTATCAATTTCTGAAACCGACACTAGCCGGTTGACACAAAGTTGCATGCATTTGACAAAATGTTCATTTCATACATTTCTGAAATGCAAATGCAAATGTAAATGCAGTATACCTAACCCAAGTAAGATATTAACTCTAGACATAACCCAAGTTTGATTTATTTAAAGAGTGAGTGAGAGACAATTGAGAAGGCCAGCTGAGCTGTTTTTGTTGGGTTTGAGCTACATCTCCCCCTCATTTCTTTTCTTTTTCTAGTCCTAGATTAGTGTAATAATTATACTTACATTTTTATACACACATCTGCATGGTTCTTGAAACTTGATTGAGTAATAATGATGTAGTAAAACATCTTGTAGTATCTTTTTATTTTGATTATTTCTCTTCTGGGGGTTTGTTTGGCTTAGGATTTTGGTTTGATGGGTTCAGAGGGAGAAGTGGTGTTAAAAAAAGAGAAAGATGGGAAACCCAAGAGAAGATTGCACAGTCATTCAGATTGTACCAAACACTGTGCTACCACCTGGCCTCTTTTTTGTTATTACAATTTTGCTTCCATCAAGTGAATCAATATTACAAATAAATCCTTGATTTTAAGCTCATTCCTCTAAAATAGCAAAAAGGAAAGTTCTAAAATACCATCAAGAAATAAATAAAAAGTGGGTTCTTGATCTCTTTAACAGATCTTGATATATAGTGGTACTAGTACTACCACTTTGTTTTGTTACTAGTCATGAAGAGACTTAGCAGTACTGATTCTTTGGGTGCCTTGATGTCCATCTGTCCAACAGCAGGTGCTTAATTCTCACTTTCTTTACTTCCTTTTTATTAATTGTACTTTTAATTTATTCTTCTTGATTATACCCTTCTCATCATGTTTTCTTGTCTGATGTTTCCAACTTCATTTTGTGCTCGTATTTGTAAATTCATGCTCTGTACTTCATTTTTGGTAGATCAAGTGTGTGTGCGTGTGTGTGTGTCTGAGAGAGAGAGAGAGAGTCTGTGTGTTCCCATTTAGTAACTTTACATCATTCTAAATCATCTTGATTTCCTTTCCTAGTTTTAGTTGGTTTGTGTGTGTTCCCAATTTAGTAAGTTTACATAATTCTAAGTGAACTTAATTTCCTTTCCTAGTTTTAGTTAGTGAGTATGTAAATGTTTTTGTTCCCAACTAAGCAACTCCACTTACTTACACTCAGCTTAAACATCTTGTTGTCAGCTTAATTTGCTTTCCTTGTTTTAGTTACTGACATATAAGCTTTGTCTAATTATAATTATCTATGTTTGATGACTTATTATAGAAGAAGGGAGTCCCGGAAACAACCATGTGTACAGCAGGGAATTTCAGTCCATGTTGGAGGGGTTAGATGAAGAAGGTTGTGTGGAAGAAATGGGACAGATCTCGGAGAAAAAGCGGAGACTAAGCATAAATCAAGTGAAGGCATTGGAGAAGAATTTTGAAGTTGAAAACAAGCTTGAACCCGAAAGAAAAGTTAAGCTTGCTCAAGAACTTGGCTTGCAGCCTAGACAAGTTGCAGTTTGGTTCCAAAATCGCCGTGCCCGATGGAAGACCAAGCAGTTGGAGAGAGATTATGGTGTTCTTAAAGCCAATTACGACAGTCTCAAGCTTAAGAATGATACTCTTCAACAAGAAAATCAGTCTCTGCTCAAAGAGGTACTTGATTTATATAATCACAAGTTGGCTATATTTCTTAGCAAGCTAAATGACTCCTTGGGATGTTTACATGTAATTAGAATGCATAGAACCTCGACGTTAACGTATGTACGTTGTATCCTTAATATTGATCCTAAATTTTGCAATTACCTATAGAAAGTGCTTATACATAACTTGCGCAAGAGATCAACCTGCCGTTTGGATTGTATATTTCTAGATATCAGGATTTTATGTGTGTAACACATGTAAAAATTGACTTCCATAGTTGCGATGAGTCAAATTAGTGTAGGAATTTATTAAATGATCACCATACTGAACAAGTTTATTATCGTACTGTAGATAAGAGAGCTGAATTCGAAGTTGGAAGAGGTTAACACTGATAAAAACAGTGAACATTGGGTGAAAGAAGAGATGATGGTGACTGAGGACAGTGAGAAAGCTACTGATGTAGTACTGAAAACTCCATCGACCGAATGTGAAGATGTCAATACAGAGCTTAATTTCGAGAGTTTCGATCATCAAAACAACAATGGGATCACAATGGCTGCTGATTTAACGACATTTTTCCCGGATTTCAAAGACGGGTCATCAGATGATAGTGATTCAAGCGCAATCCTAAACGAAGACAATAACAGCCCAAAGGCAGCCATTTCTTCGTATGCTACTAATGGGGTTCCTATTCGGAGTCATCAGTTCATGCCATCATCCATGAATTGCTTCCCATTCAGCTCAACGTCTGCGTCGAAAACTTTTCTTGGAGAAGCTCAAAAGGCATGTTATCAGCCTCAGTTTGTCAAGATTGAAGAACACAACTTTCTTAGTGGAGATGAGGCTTGCAACTTCTTTTCAGATGATCAGGATCCTAGTCTTCAGTGGTACTGTCATGATCAGTGGAATTAAAATAAACCCCACCAAAAATAAAGTTAAAAATAATCAATGGGGTTAAGAAATAAGGACGGTACGAATATTCTTGGAGATCTGATGAATAATTCATCAAAATGGGAAGTCACAAAATTTAAGGGAAAAAAACCAAAAAAAAAGGGGTTTAAAAAAAAATGGTCTCAATTATTTGTACAGATTGAAGTTGCAGGGTGCAGAGAGAATCACGTGTGGTGTGGTGCAGAGGAAAAAACAGGTGGTGGGGGCCATGTAGTGGCGGGTTGGCGAATCAATGACGTGCAGGATGATGGTTGTTAGATTAGTGTTATTATTATTATTATTATTAGTATTATTATGGATTAATTAAGAGCACTTTGAGCACTGCTGTCGAATTTATTAAAAAGTTGGAAGAAAGATTAAGCAGTCCAATGGCTTGTTCAGTGGAGAGAATGCAATCTTTTGTAATGGTGGGAAAAATAATCAATGCCTCTTTTAAACCAACACTCAACTAAAGCACCAACAATTTCAACTTTTTAATTCAGCACAACGTTCGGCAATTTCGGGTTTCGGATCGTAAATATTTGAATTGTGTGTCATTCGAGATTTCGCTTGAATCTGAAACAATAAAATAAATCATTTTTTAGTTATATTCGAAGAATGGGGGTACTTCTAGTTCTAGGCAATGGCAGAAGGAAGACTATTCATTAAATTTATGTCTAAATTATGGAGTATCATTTGTAGTATTTACTTAAACTTGCGCATCAAAATGTCACGTTCACCGGGGGTGTGGAGTGTCAGACATGGCTTGGATTTTTGGAATTCATCAGTACGTCCAAACCATCGCAGTCAGGACTCTGAGGTTCCTGCTTTTATTCCGGAATATCAAAACTCATTTACAAATTTCAGACAACCCATTTCCATGCTTTTTACAAGTCATTTTCTTTGCTTTTATACAAGTCCACTTGAAACGCAACAACGATATTTAAAAGTTTTAGTAAAGTGAAAGCGATTACCTGAACATAAAGATAAGAAGAAAATGGAGTTTAAAATATATCGGACTTTTAAAATGGTAAAGGTAACTACAAATTTTTCAGTGTAATGGGAGATAGAAATTGATACCTTCAGGAGAAAACAAATAACAAACATTACAGGATCCTATGCAAATTAAATATTTCTCCATACAACTAGAGCAGTTGAGCTTAAAAGGAAGCATGTGGTAAACTATTATGTATATATATATGCTTTTGGCATGTCCAACAGTCTAGTTGCATCCTTAATATTTATAATATCGCACATAAAGAACAACATTATGTTACACAGTCATTTATGCGATCTGGGAAAAAGATGTCCCAACTACTAGCTACTCTATAATTTGCTTTACTTTGTTGAACTAAACACAAAAATATGATTTCCCACTTTGTATTCATATGAGCCTATTGGTAATATTAGGATACCTGCCAATCAAGGACATGTCTGCCCCCAGATCTGAACAGCTAGAAATCTGAATGACCTTGATGTATAAATCCTTCTTTCGGGACCTGTACATGTTGCAGTCTGCTTGCCAGATTTACAACATTTAGCAGAAATTTTAGCTTAACCAGAAAACCTATACATCCATATCTATTCCCTCCTCAGCATTGGGCCGTTTTAATCTTTGAAATATATCATCCAGCGATTCTGGCGAGGAAACATGAGAGAGAGGTTTGGGATCCTCAACTTGGCGTAAGGGTAGAAACTTTTTGGCTCCTATGTTTGTCTTCAGAGTTTGAAAACCTGACTTCATTGTCGCCCACTTTGATGCTAAGCTAGAAGATGGGCCTCCTACAATTTTAGTTGCTTGTGAGTTCGATGCATCCAATAACGTAGCTTCGGGATCCTCCACCGGCTTCATGTCTGTATTTCTATTTTGTTCCCTTATTGCAGCATACTTATTGCTAATGGCTTCTCTATGTCCACTGTATCTGCGAGCCTCACTAGAAGCTGTTGAACTTTCCTTCAACTCATTCTCATGTAAACTGGAAGTTGCCTTCATTTCAACAGCAACTCTATCCTGAAATATTCAAAATACCAGTTACAAGATACAGTTAGGCGCGCACATTGATTCCCTATAATAGTTATAAGGAACTTCTGTAAAGACATTAATAAAACAAGGAGCCCTACTTTTTCATATTCAATGAGGAACTGAATAAGGTGCATTCAGTTTTTAAAATCTATTCTCATTTCTAAAAAGAAGAACTTTCTACGAAGTTAAACAAAAATATCACATACTGTGCCATTGCTGGCTATCTCCAAATCCATTCCCAGGTCATTAAAATTCCTAGCCAACGGAATAACAGCTTCACCAACTTTTCGTCCTTGCTCGATCCAAGTCCGTTCTGAAAAACAAATGATGAAATGGATTAATAGTATGCAAGCTGCAGAGTTACCCGCCTCATAACAAATGTTTACGGTCAGCATATAGTTCTTCACTACTCATCTATACACAACAAGGAGGCAAGTATATTCAGAAGCTTACACCGAAGGATTTTGATACGCTTACCTTTTTGCAGTATTAGTAAACCTGATGAATCAAATCCATCCAAATCATCGGCTTCAGTTTGAAACTTAAATATCTTCCAGTTGCCAAAAAAACTTATTATCCGGTCAAAGAAATTGCTAGCTACCAACACCGTATATACAACCATGATAAGTGGATAAATTTTGTTAAAATTTTCGCCAAAGAAAGGGACGGCATCATCAATATTCCCCATTTTCTGCAGCCATAGGAAGTCATTAGCATGTAGAACAAACGAAAAATAATAGAAGTCAAAAATCTTGCATGATAAATCGTCACACTCTATTGTAGTTGTGACTACATAGGCACATTTTAACAGTATGACATGTTACTATCAATTACTGAACCAAAATAATGACCCGTAAAGAATAAAGAAATAAGAGTTGTTTGTCTTAAAATCTTGGACAAGGATAATAAGATGGAGGAACATTCATTTGGCTAGCTTAAAGATCGATACCACCCACATGCAAAAGAATAACAATAATGTGCAATTTCTTGCATGATATTCTACAATGGAACACCACAATAAGAACTCAGTTCAATGAAAATCAGCAACAGAATCAAGAAACCTTTTTAGAGCTTTTGTTCTTTTATTATACATTTAATTTAACACAAAAGACTAAAATGAGAAGACCTGAAATTCAATAATTACTTGCTGCAAAAATGGCTTAAGCAACTATAAACAATTATAAAAATGGCTTATGCAGCTGATAAATAACTATCATTCTCACCTTTTCAAAAATAGTCTCCTTTTTACCAAGACTAATGAGGTTGAGGAAATTATATGAAATTGGTGGAGCATATCGAGCAACCATTCTGGTGACAATTTCCAAACGAAAATATTCAGGTAAAAAATAATAATAATAACAAAACAAAAGGTCAAATAATGGTATAATTTACAAAAAAAAAAACTTACGAGCAGATCATTAGCAGATTGACTGAGCTTGTCTGTCTTGGTGTCAGTGAATAAAACATCAGCATTCCAACTTTGAATAATGAATAGTAAGTGCAAATGCACATGTACATCAAAGGAACAAAAGCGAAGACCTAGAGAGAGATCAGGGAAAAAAAAAAAAGGAAATGTGCATATCAATTAGGAAGCGTATATTGCAGATTCACAAGCTCAAGTATAAAGATTCCATCATAAGCAGGCAAATAGAGGTCCATATGTACTATGATGCAAGCTGAAAAAACAAATGGTAATTTATGACTGCACTCTAACTTTTATTCATTAATTGTTTTGGTTTGAGGGGGACGGGGCTAGGGGTAATGAATTTAGAGCAAAATGTATTAAGACAGACAGAAAGGCAAAAAGAAAGAATGCAATGAAACATATATTTCATCAATTTTAAAAAAAAAATAATAAACAAAGATTTTCCATTTATTAGCCAAATCTTACTATCTTTATTTTTGAGGTCCAGATATGAGAATTAAGAATTCGAATTAGAAAAGCTCAGATGAATTCTTTTTGGAACTCAATCTGAAGCAAATAGCTCATAAGAAACTGCATCCTCAACTTACATAGACAGAAAGGTCCACTGTGGTTTACAGCAGAAGAAAAATATTACATCTTATCACGCTCAGCTTAGTTCAAAACAAAAGGGAATTTATAATTTACGACAGAATGTAGTGTTTCAAAATCCCAAAAGCAACCTAGTTTTCTAAAAATTGTGCAAAATGAATGGTGTAAAGTTGTAAAATACACAGTGATAATTTATAGGCATTCTATAAAATTTTTATCATGTATAAAACATATATGAACCAAAATGCATCATATCAGAATAAGCAATTAAGATGCCTATAAACGTAATCTAAAGATGACATGAATTGTTCTGTACTGCGTCCAGATAACATATCCCATATTTTCTGCAAGTTAGGAAAGAAAAAGAGAGAGGATTTTGAAGCTACCTGCACCAGCATCTCTTGCTTTCCAACAGAATTAATAAGAATTGAAAAAAGAGACAAATCAAGTCCACTAGGCAAGAGAGTAGCCTCTGCTAAAAGGATTGCCACTGACATGCAACCAAGAATGATAGCCAGCAGTTTCTCCAAATGCTTCCGCATCAAACATCGCCAAATCAATTCTGTAAAATATTAGGAGTTATCATAATATTCATTTTCTTGACTATCTAGATTATGCCAATTGTAGTATTTGCCTGTTGTAACAGTACCTTCACTCCATTATAGTAAGATAAGATCATGTAATTTTTTTAAAAAACAATTACAGGCATCCTATTATTTTTAGAGGAAGCCCCTAAATTTGACATGGATGTGATATATTTGACTTCTTGAACTACAAATACTGAAATGACATTTTTATAAAGAGCAAAGGTTATACACAACACTTGTGTATAACTATATACACAAAATCTCAATAATTTATATATTTATGAACTACACACTATTCTTTGTGACATAAAACTACCAATTTGCCGGCACATGACTTGTCTGCACCAAGTGAAGGCGACATTGTAATGATGGTCACTCCGCTTTTTTCCCAACTACAGGTACTTTTGTAATTATATCATGTTATGATCGTATAACTTTTCCTTACAATCTGACTTTTGTAATTATATCATGTAATGGCCCATATAAGACGTTACGAAATCAAGACTTGTGGAAACTCATTGACCATACCAATGAAGATGATGAAGAAATTCTATGATAACTGGTCAGCCGTGTAAGAGAAAATATAAGAATAATAGTGTCATTGGTTAAACCTTAAAAGCCATTTTAACCAAATGTAACAAGATGATATTCTAGTCTTTCTTCATCTACATTTACTTTTTCTGTTAAATTGCACTAATGGCACATCTTTCTTCATCTGCGTTTAAACTTCTTCAATTTGTGTTGGTGTTTCAAAAACTTCATCTCGGTTTGGTTTCGAGGACTACTTAAGCAGCATGGTCCCCCTTTCCCCCTCGGGGTACCATATTACAAGTTTCTCTACACAACTTTTTATTCTTACACCATTTTTATTTCACCATGGCCCTTTTGAACTTTCTCTCTACCTAAGAACAGAACTTATTTCTCATCAAAATAGAAAAGAGTTGAACATGGACTCAAGAATATCACAAAAGAGATCGAAAAATAATAATATTGTAAATAAGTTTCTTTCATCAGATTTTGTTTATATAGTATATTGCTAAAGGCTTTTGTTCATGGAGATTGGAAGCAGCTACATCTGAAGTTGAAGAATGTAAGTAATGGAAAAATAGAAAGAAAAAAAAAATCCCTAAAAATCTGAAACAAATAAACAAGTTGCAGCCATTGCTTGGCACACACAGAACTCAGCCGTTGCTGTGAGGTATGACTGTCTCATCTATTCATATATTTCCGTGCTTCCCTCTCAGGCTCTCACTCCAATTATAAATGTTCCATGTCACGAGTGAGGGATAAAGATATGAGCAACAAAGAGAGATTTGAAGTAACAAAATACTCTAGGTAAAGTGGAGGTAGCGTAGCATAGATGGAAAGACTGGGAGAGGGAAAAAAAGAGGTGAGAAAGGAGTGGAGAATGAAATGTCAACATAAAATTAAGTTTGGGTGCAACCCAAGATATCCATTCCTGGATTCGTAATCAATTAAAAGTTTGATATTTTCAGTGCTAATTCACAGATATCTGAAAATGCCATTTGGCAGCACATTTATTCAAAAAAAAGTACATTAAAAGCTGTTAAATAAAAAAACTCTTTTGATGGGACCTCAATGCATTAAAAAGGATGGGAGAACCAAACCTTGTTTGTAATCCACTCACATCAACTGGGGACTAAAAGAACCCCAGTGTATGACCAACTCACACGAACTGGGGACCGAAAAGATAAAATGGTGTACTTATTCAAAAGGAGAAGTACTGTAACGCTTTATGCAAACAATGAATGCAAGTGAATAATAATTATTAAAAATTGAACTAGTATTATGACTCCTCAAGAGCCACAAACCCCTAGCATATCAATATTATTGTTCAACAATGCACATAAAAAAAGGAAGCTCAAAAAAGCACCTAGTTCAATAAACAATACAAATTAAAACAAAAGAGTAGCTACTTGGCAAAAAAAAAAAGTAGTTAAAATACTCTTCTGGTTACCTATTGTATCCAGAAAGGATCCCAATGTGCCAGTCCGCTCAGGTCTGAGACTTGAAACAAATTTCCTGAAATTTATCAAAACATACGATACTAACAATCAGAATGCAGGCCAAGATGAATAAGGAAAAAAAAAACAGGCCAACATGCTACCAGCTCAACAGTGCTCAAGTTTGTGGAAAAACATTGCAAACATTACTTCTATATTCAGTTAAAAGCTTTAAGAAGCCTGAAAAGTGAACCGTTACAAAAGATACAGGGAAGAGACCAAGATTGTAAATCTACAAGACAATTAGGACAATACAGCTTTAGATGGAAAGTGAACATTGTTCGTGTTTTCTAGCAAAAAGTAGAACAATTTAATTCTTAAGAAGTCGTGCATAATTGTAGTACTGATTCACAGATATAGGATCTTTATTCTTATTCATTACACACTACACAATTAATTCTTTGATAAACATTCTTTAAAAATAATTATTACAATAATATTCTTTCTTCCTTGACTTAATAAAAAATATCACAAGCAGTCACGGTGCCATATCCCCGCTCCAAACCCCATATTAAAGGGGGGGCGGGGGATGCGTTACAGGCAGATTCTCCATTTCCCCCTCCCCACGGATAACCCTTTTCAGCCAATTAACAATATTATAAAACCACTGGAAACAGCAAGACATATGCTAATATCTCTGGTAAGCCAGAAACCTTTTGATTTAGAATAATAACAGTGAAACTTAGACGCGTCAAATGAAAAGAAAAAACTGAATTAAATTTGAAAGTAACAGATTTAAAACAGACCATCCAGTTGCTTTTCTCCGTTCATAATTCTTTATTGTGTCTTCGAGTTCAAGAGCCTCCAATACATATGTCATATACTCACTGCAAAACAAACATTAGATAGATGTTATGCATCAAATTGGCATTACTGGCTTACTGCAACAATGTAATTTCAATTCAATTAGTAAAATCTACAAATAATATGGTTACGAGGCTTTATTTTATAAGTAATGAAATTAAAGTATAATTACGTGAGAGCAAGAATTCGTATAAAAGAAAAGTCCAACTACTAAAGAAAAAAGCTTGTGTTCTTTTTAAATATTTTACTTTTCAAAACAGAAAGGTCATCTTTTCAAAACACAAATAATAAAAATATAATAATTCAGTAAATGTAACTCTCCATATTCCTATAAAAGCTGTAAGTACAGCATCTGATACATGCTAAATGTATACATATTTTACATCATATTTTACCTCAAATATCCTTGTTTTGTGATGAATAAGTCCATCATTATTATTAATAGTAGATTTTCAAATTAAATGGATGCTAAGTATTGACTTTTTAAGTTTGTAGGAAGATGTAAAGACAGAAAGGGGCAATAGGAGAAGTAGCTAAGATAAAAGAGTGAAAGTGGTAGAAATTCAAGGGCTTGAGCTTGAAATTTAAGGCCTTGACAGCATCAGCACAAATTCAAGGGCTTGAAGATGTTCAAGGCCTTGACTTACACAAAATTTACAATTTTAGGACTTCCTTATTTAGTTCTAAGTCATGCTTAACACATGAAAGTCTAACATTTCTAAAACGAAGAAGAGTTGCATTTCTTCCAAAGAAAGCTTACTAAGTTTACTTAGTGCACGAAGACATGAATAGCGTGCATACGCAAAGGTAAGGGATAAGATAATTGACTGGGCTTGCGGAAGAACAAATGGATAGAAAAGTGAAATGAAGTCGCTACTTAAGAAAGAAAGCCATACCATACCATAGCATAGTATACCAAAAATATTAATATCACTTAATATCACAACATAAGAGAAAAAGTATAGACACCTCTTTCGTCATCTTGTGAATCAAGAAAGCGGCGGGCCCAAAGTATTCTCCACTCATGCACCGAAATGGGGCCGGAGAGTTGGTAACCTTAGATCGCCTACGATCCTTTATGACTAGAGTGAATGGAATATTTAACTATGCTTTCTTCTGGTCAAATCATGCTACTTAAGCTATATGCTTAACACATGTATTCTTTACCTGCTTATGCGTTCATAGCACAAGACTTTACTACTCAAGCTGCATTATATACTCATCACCAATACAACGCAGGATTCATCGTTCATGTATCTTGCAAGACTCTAAAAACCCCACCTATGTGTATTTATAAACATAATTAATGGGGTTTAAGAGAAGTAGTCGTAATCTTGGCATATAGATTATAGATATAGAGAAAGAGAAACATTCAGAGAAAGATTGAAGAGATTCACTCCAGGCTTAAAGAGATTTCTTCAAGTTGTATTCTCTAACCTGTTGTAATCAAGATGTTTTTATTTATATATGTTTGATTTCTTCATTCATGAGTGGCTAATGCCTTCATCTGGAGCTTAGGTAGTATTTGTTGGTTAATTACACTTGTTTGATTACATTGTGATTTCTCTGCTTTTGCTGATTTACCTTGAGAGCAACCAAAGGAGTCGCATGCCTTTAATTGAATCTAAATATATGAGGAATTACCACAAATGTAAATGTTAGAATCTGAATATATATATGTGATTATAGAGAGGGAAGAGAGAAATCAGTTGGGGTAGAAGAGAATTATATTCATACTTCTCCCAGTATTACAATGAGGTTATGCCTCTATTTATAGAACAAAATGATCAGCTGTCTATACATATAATCTACTACAATCTAGCCCACATACTTGGACTATTGACTAGCCTACATTGTTGAACAATTCAGCCACACATTTGATGTCATTGCATATGTCATTTCTTATGATTATGTCATTGCATATGTCATTTCTTATGATATTTAACACGCCCCCTCACTCGAAATCCCATCTTCGGATGAAAGACCTTTCTTGGGATTGAACAGTGGACACTAGTAGCCCTTGAGCTTAATCTGAGCGTCCAAGTTCCAACTACCCATTTTAGGATCGACCGATCTTGAGTTTCTTGAGTCTTTTGGGATACCGGCTATCGAACTTTCGACCACAGTATTTTTTAGGCCATGATAAGAAATATATTAGCAGTGAACTGTGTGTATCTGTATTATACACTACTTCTGCTGCTTCTTCTTCGTCGCGATAAAGCCCTCTGAACTATTTAATTTGCAGCACCATAATAAACCGGAGAGATACCGTAATATCAACAACCGCTTGAATACTACACAATTAAATCTATAACAGGGGTCCTAAACTAAAATGATATGCTTATATTAAAGATCCGGACAAAATTTTCCCTTAAGAAAATCATAAATCCATGTGCACGCCTTTCACTGTTCTTTTTTTTTCCGGGGTTTCCCTTAAGTCTGCTTCTTTTCTTACCTGGTGCCAGTGGACAGGCCAACACCATGTGTACCTGTTTTAGCACCTGTGTCATGCATGCCAGGTGTGCCTGGTCTTCTTCATTTCTGGGCAGCTTTCTGGACAACTTCTTCTTTTGGACAGCTTGTGTCTTCTGGACAGCTTCTGTTTTCCTTGAAAAACAACAAGCTTCAACTGAAAAACTCTCCCCCTCTCTACTCCTGCTTTGATACCATGTTAATGTATATATGTATATGTAAATGTGTGTATTGCAGTGTATAGAAAGAGTTCTGGGAAGTATGATTTATCTATATCAGTTGTATTACAAGAGGTAGAGAAGACATATATATATAGCATATTACTCTGCCTAACTTCTACCTAATCTGCACATATACGTACTCAGTTACATCACTATTAGCACTGAGTATGCCGGAATGTTTACATCTTATTTGGACACATGGGGTATTATTCATCAAACTACATGTGTTAAAACCTCTCAACAAAATGGAATTGCTGAAAGGAAAATTGGTCACTTACAACAGGTAGCACGGTCCCTCATATTAACTATGCATGTCCCTAAATATCTCTTTGGGGTGAGGCAGTCATGACTGCTGCATATCTGATCAACCGTCTACCTTCAAGTGTACTACAATTCAGAACACCGTTGTCCTTTATTCCTGCACCTTCGTCTCATCCATTGCCTCTTCGGTTATTTGGGAGTGTATGCTTTGTTCATAATCATTCTCCCTCTCGGGATAAACTTGATTCTCGTGCTCTCCGCTGTGTTTTCATTGGGTATACACCAACTCAAAAGGGGTATAAGTGCTATCATCCTCCCTCACATCGCACATATGTCAGCCACGATGTTACTTTCTGGGAGTCTATTTCTTACTTCTCTCCCGGATCCTCCTCCTTGCTTCAGGGGGAGATTAACCGACACAGTCTTGATAGTAAAGCGACAGAGGAGTCTCACAGCCTTGATAGTAAAGCGATAGAGGAGTCTCAATTCCTTCCATTCATCAATGTGCCAAACACTAGTCCAAACACATCATCCATCCCTCCACTTATGAGTAAAGAATTGGATGATCTAAATAGATTAAAAGGGCCAGATTTGATCACATATTCTAGACGGAAAAATAATGATATAACCACTTTACCACCTCCAGAGACTTCTGACCTCGAGGCAGATCCTACAGCTCCTACAATTGAGCCTGATAACGGTAACACTCTTGATCCAACTCTTAATCTTCCTATTGCTCTTAGAAAGGGTGTACGTTCTTGTACTAACCACCCAATCTCAAACTATGTGTCCTATAATGCATTATCTCCTTCTTCACTTGCTTTTGTGTCATCCTTGTCTAGTGTTTCTATCCCTCATACTTGGCAGGAAGCTTTATGTGATCCTAAATGGAAAGATGCTATGATTGAGGAAATGAATGCATTAAAACATAATAACACTTGGGAGTTGACCCATCTTCCTGATGAAAGGAAGGTAGTAGGATGCAAATGGACGTTCACTGTGAAGCAAAAACCTAATGGGCTGGTTGATAGGTACAAAGCAAGACTTGTGGCGAAAGGGTATACGCAGTCTTATGGGATTGATTATCAGGAAACGTTTGCTCCAGTGGCAAAAATGGCTTCTATTCGAGTCCTTATTTCATGTGCAGCAAATCTTGGATGGGAACTTCAACAGTTGGATGTAAAAAATGCATTCTTACATGGAGACCTACAAGAAGAGGTCTACATGGATATCCCACCTGGATTTTCTACAGCTGCAACCATCGAGAAAGTATGCAAATTGAAGAAAACTATTTATGGATTGAAGCAGTCTCCAAGAGTTTGGTTTGGCAAATTTCAAAGAGCAATTCGGATCACACAATGTTTATAAAAAGGAAGGGGGAAAAGATCACAGTCTTGATTGTTTATGTTGATGATATTGTGATCACTGGCAACGACACATGTGAGATAGGACTTCTCTTACAGGAATTAGGCCTTTCATCCAAGAATCCAATGAAGTTGTATTGTGACAACAAGGCCGCCATTGATATTGCACACAACCCAGTTCAACATGATCGGACTAAACATATCGAGATTGATCGGCATTTTATCAAAGAAAAAATTAATAGTGATATCATTAGCATTCACTTTGTACGATCAGAAGATCAACTAGCCGATGTATTGACGAAGGGGTTGATCAAGAAAATGTTACATCCACTTATTGGCAAGTTGGGCATGAGTGATATATATGCATCAACTTGAGGGGGAGTGTTAAATTAAACGCTACAGTGCTAATAGTGATGTAACTGAGTACGTATATGTGCAGATTAGGTAGAAGTTAGGCAGAGTAATATGCTATATATATATATGTCTTCTCTACCTCTTGTAATACAACTGATATAGATAAATCATACTTCCCAGAACTCTTTCTATACACTGCAATACACACATTTACATATACATATGTCATTTCTTATGATATTTAACAGTAAATTGTAGAGTTTAGAATATAAGGACGAAAGTGTGTTTCTGGACAAAATTATAGTATTGGATTAACCAGAAACAAGCCTTGATCTCTGATGACATTTTAATATTTTTTCTGATAGATTTGTCTGAAAAGATTTAAGAGGCTAGGTCTATTAGAAAGACAAGGTCACTCAAAAGTATCATTCAAATTGCTCAAAAATGAAATCTGAAGAATAAAGTACCTTCTAGGCTCTAGAAGAAATTAGTTTCTAAAATAGGGCTATACATGTCCTGACTCCTGAAGCAAGTAAGCTCTAGGTAATTAACTGACTTATAAAAGATCTGCAGAATACTACCTACCACCAATGCTCTACCCATTCGCCACCTTAATACAGATCCTCAGAATACTACCTTTCACCAACTCCCCCCATTCGCCATAAATGGAAAATAACATATTAAGCCAATATGAACTATCAAAGCATACGCCATATGCCCAAGTGAGACATGAAAATGGTCACTAATTAAACTGTAGATAAGACCGGCTCCATATTTAGCGAAAAAGGAATAATATACAGACCAAAGCAGATGAAACAAAGTGATTCAATAGGCAACTATTTCATGTTGACATGCACTAGGTGATTTAACAATATGCATTTGTAAAAAAAAAAAAGGGTGCACCCGAATTTGCGTTGAAAGTACACATATTTCATATTATTGTTATGTACACTATAGTTGTATTTATTTTACCTTTTGTATCGGTAGTATTCTTCTCGAGCCCCCCTTAGATGGCGCCTAAGTGTTGCCATAGATTTCTCATCTGTATCATAGTCCATGTCATTATCCCCTAAGCGACCACCTTGTGGTTTAAATAATGGATCTTCACTGAACTGAGATATTGATGTTGAAAAATGAAACCAAGAGCTGTGTTAAGTAAAGTAACTTGGAAATTAAATGATTTGTACCAAGATAAGATCAACCAAAAAGGTAAAACAGATGAATATACCATTTGAACCAACATATTATCGATGACATTCATGTAGGGTCTTAAAGGGTCGCGCTTGGACATCTGCTTGGAAGTCGCCTGCGCAACCTAAAAGTTTTGCAATGACAGAAAAGAAGCTTGATGAACTACAAAGCAATTATCTTTCACATATAGTTGTTTCTATTTTATGTAACGACCACCACAAATACATTGAATGAAAAAAACCTAAGAAGTAAGGACACGGGGATGCGGGTGCGTAGTACAGGGACACGCGGATTCGGTAAATCTGAAAATATGGGTATAGGGGTGCGGGGGGACACGTCATGTATAAGTCTAAATTTTCTTATACATTTCATGTTACATATATTGAAACCAATTAATAGAACCAAAAACTGTGTGCAAACTGAATGAAATACAAAATTTGTTTCTCCAAACCACAAACATATTAAGCGTAATGTTTTCATTTATCCAAAAATGAACATGATCATCGATACTTTTGCTTTTGCTTGCTGACATTGATACTTAATTTTGTGAAAGTAGTTAGTTAACACAAATTTTGACTGCAATTGGTGAAAATAAAATTTGAAAGTAGGATTGTGGGAGAATCCATGTGTCCGATACGGGGACACGCGTGTCGAAGAATCCGACACAGGGATACAGCTGATTACCTAAGTGTCCTAGCTTCCTAGGAAAAAACTGTAATTACTTCATCCATTTGACATAGATATGATTGAATTTGAACAATTAATGTTTCGGGATGATCTCAATATCAAGGGACTAGCTTTTCTTATTGTACATCCAAATGACCAACATGCATAACTAGGCAGTGACGAGAACATTTTGTTGCCCGGTTAATAGCAAAAATAGGCAGTCTAGGACATTTTGATTTTAAAAAGTGGCAGCTTACTGAACTTGAAATGTAATGTGAATTAGAAAAAATAGGCAGTCTAGGACATTTTGATTTTAAAAAGTGGCAGCTTACTGACCTTGAAATGTAATGTGAATTGTACAGACTTTTATTTATACGCTCAACTATAAACCCAGTGCAAGTACTGCTAGTCAAAGTATGTTAATTACTAGAACCTTATCATCAACAACATAGAATTTCACGATTTCCATGGTGTCAATTAAATTTTAGAAATGAATCAGATTGTGAAATAACAGTAATACTTAATACATATTCAAACTACTCAGCTGGTAATATATGAGTAAATCCAAGTTGAACTAGAGCTAGCACAATCAGAACTACAGTTATGAGAAACATCGAATAAAGTAGAAAACTGAATCGAGCAGAATTATATACAACATAAAACGATTATTCCCACTTGTAAGTAAAACTCTGGAACTGACAGAAAAAGCACTTACTACAATTGCATTCGACACTCGACAGATCTTAAAAAGTGGCAGCTTACTGAACTTGAAATGTAATGTGAATTCTACAGACTTTTATTTATACGCTCAACTATAAACCCAGTGCAAGTACTGCTAGTCAAAGTATGTTAATTACTAGAACCTTATAATCGACAACATAGAATTTCACGATTTCCATGGTGTCAATTAAATTTCAGAAATGAATCAGATTGTGAAATAACAGTAATACTTAATACATATTCAAACTACTCAGCTGGTAAAATATGAGTAAATCCAAGTTGAACTAGAGCTAGCACAATCAGAACTACAATTATGAGAAACATCGAATAAAGTAGAAAACTGAATCGAGCAAAATTATATACAACATATAACGATTATTCCCACTTGTAAGTAAAACTCTGGAACTGACAGAAAAAGCACTTACTACAATTGCATTCGACAGATCTTGATGTGCATTGTCAAGTTTTACCGCCATTTTGGCAATTTTATGAGACAGGACCTTCTGGCGAGTGGTCCAATCAGCATTTCTCCAAATGCTCTTTGGAATTTCACTCAATGCAAAACCAAGAAGAAATGCACCTGTGACAAGTCCAAAAGTATTGGAACAACCCATGGCCAGACCCAAGACAGTTCCAGTCCTGCCAACGAAACCAACAAGAGTCAGTGATGAAGTTGTAACAGCAGTAAGTCTGAGTTGAGTTGGCAGAGGTCCAGCTCATACTAGTCGTCGACTAGTCGACAAATTAATAATAACAAATTATAAAATAGATATATTAGGCCATTGCTCCACAAAAAACACTCTTATTTAAAGAACAATAAAGAAAACAATTGAATCTTACATAAAATTGGTTTTTTATGAATAAAAATAGAATCTAACATGAAACTAACAAAAATTAGGATTAAACATAACATAGTTACATGCAAATTTCATTGTTACAAAAATGTATATAAGATTCTACGCTAGATTCTATGTTACATTTGATTTTACAAATTCAGATGAGATTTTACATTATATTCAATATCTTAAGCTTAATTGTTGTATCACTTTGTGATTATAATCATAACAATTCATTTCTTATATAAATGAAGTGTTATGATGGTGTTCTTTCATGTTCTTTATATAAGGGTGTGTTTGTGGAGTGCAACCCGTATATATATAAAATTTCCATCCACACTATTGTATTCCAGTGATCAGGGGACTTCCAATTTATAACCTATTAAATATACAATAGTGTAAAAGAGAATGTTCATAAATAAATGTAAAATGCATATAAAAATTATGTAAATAAAAGTCATAATCATGTAATTAGAAAGCAGTGTGTAGTGTATATTGTTACAGTATACTCTGGAGCAGAACAAAGTAATCACCAGATGCCAGATGGTGATAACACTATAGATAGTCATACAAAAATAACAGATACTCATATCTATTAATACATTCGTGCTTCCCTAGATGTCTAGCACAAAGCCACAAACAGAACATGGAACCTAGATAAACCCACCAAAACATTAAATCTCCCAGGGAAAGAAAGGATTCCTCGATGCTTTTTTGATCCTCACATATACTGTTTCTTCCTCAAGATATATCAAGTAACATATGTGGTTTATAGTCCTCACTATCTCATGCTCAAGTCATGCATTATATTCAAAATTCAAGTATTAAACTATCAATGACAAAAACTCTTCAACTGTGAACGTATAGCTTAAGTAAACAAAGAGTAATAACGGCACAAATAATAGAAGTTAAACAAAATTCCCTACTAGTAATAGATTATAAAAAACATAATTTTCGCTAAACAATAGTAAACTACCAACAGTAGCAGTACGAACTAACCTTTTTTTGCGGAGAGTAAAGAGCAGAACAAGTCCAAAAAGACCTATGGATCCCACAATGAAATAGAAGATTAAGTTAACATGTATGCTAGTCTTTAGTCTTTCCATCATAGTAAAGTCTCCAGCATCTTCATAACCCTGGATAAGGGGGGCCACGAGCCTGCTCAGTCAAAAACCAAAAACAAAACTTGAACAAATCATCGAGTTTGCTTTTACAATTTAACACTGAAGATGCTCAATGTAAACACCATGCAGCATTTTATGAAAAAAAGTGAGATAGGCAATCAAATGTAAGTGATAAAATATTGATGCCTATATCACAGGGAAAAAAGAATAACTGTTACTTGCATCAATAAATATATTCAATGCATCCAAGAACATCTCAAGGAGCTGTCAAGGAGCTTATATTTGAAACTAACAGAACTGGATTTCACAGTTGGAACTAGAAGAATTTAGGACATATAATAGGTTGTCAGAAGATGGTACAGAACACTACATGGGACTATAAAAGTCAAGAGAACCTTTAACATATTCAATCGGATCAGTATATCACTTTAATTGATTCAGATAGTTCAATCTTCAAAACACTTGGTATCATTGGCAACTAAATGTACACAAACATATCAACGTCAAGTCATCAATCATACTTAAATCAATCTAAAAGAGCTATGCAATATATAGAAACCTCAAAAACAACAGTGTGCCAATTCACCAATCTACCGCATCATACCAAGTAAGCAAGAATGTACTCCAATATGACCAGCTCCAGAAAAAAGAGATGACACTATTTTCATGACCAATAATAGTCTGCACAACAATAAAAAGAATAAACAAAATTAATATAACTGATCAAGTTAATGATTATATGCCACGCTTTTTGTTGTTAAATTTTCTTGCAGCTTTTAGTTGTACTTCCGATAAGACTAACAGTAGCAGGCAAGCAAATTTTATATATTAAAGGGATATTCTCAATGGTACCCTTTTGATTTTGACTTTTCCGAATGGTACCACAACTTCTTTTTCACTTACGAGTGGTAACCATATATTTTATGTTTCGCGTATGTCATGCCATTGTGTTAGTCAAACGTTAGTCAAACATTAAAATATAAGAGGTACCATTCCGCTAAATTTCCCTTTCCTCTTCCTTTTCCATTTACTTCTCTTATCTATGATCTCATAATTCATGTTTTGAATATTTCATAATTCCGTATATTTCTGAAAAGAGAGGTTACTTCAAAAATATTACATATAATTTAAAAATGAAGCATAAAGTTATTTAACTAATTGATATAGATTTTCACAAACCATTTGCATTATAATAATTTAAAAAACCTATTAGTGTGACATATGTCTTGAAAATATTATGTTGAGCAATTATATATACATATTTATATAATTATAACTAATTGTTTGTCTAATTTATTAATTTTTAAAGCATATCATTGAGATGCTAGTAGTTAAGTTTGTCAAATTTAGGTAATATTTGTATATTGAGTATTAAACATATTATTAGAATATTTTCATACAATTATTGGAAACGGGTACTATCCAGTTCACACGAGTTATGATTCAATAATTGTTGCTAAAATGCTCCAAGTTGCAAGCGTATTATGTAGTTTGCAATACTCCAGCATCACGAGCTATCATTCAATGATTACTTGCATTATCTAGTTCACAGTACCCCGGTATCACAAGCTATGATTTAATGAGATGCTCCGATTAGTCGATTGATAAGCTTACAAGCTCTAATGGATTGATAAGCGCCGCAGAGAGATCTATAATACACCAATCTTATAAGGTACCAATGCATCTCCAAAACCATATACAACTTTCACAGGTTCAATATGCAACACTACATAGCTTCTAAAAGTCTACTAATTAAATTCGATGAAAAGATTGTATTGATGTTCAATTCTTTGTAACATTTCAAGAATTAATAATTTAAACAATACATACTTTATGCAAACAGACGTTGGTCTCCCACGAAAACATCTTTACTATAAGAACTAGGGCAACGCCTGTGTAGATCTCACCCGTGCATGAAATTAGCTATATGTTCAATTCTATATAATTTTAGAAATTTGCATTTGAATGTACAAACTTGATCCAAAAGTCAGGGGCTTGAATTCGTGAAGAGAACTATTATTAGTACAATAGGGTAACATTACATCTCACCCACACATAATTGATAATTTTGGTTTGATCACTACTTGATATGTAAGGTTTATAATTATAAACAATATAAACGAAATATAAAATATATCATTCTGAGATCGTAATATCGTATATGCAGTTCAATAATAACTACAAGTTTTGGTCAAGTCAATTTATGCCTACAATATGAGTAATTAGACTTCATGGCTTCACCACTGTAACAGGTGACCTGCATGCGAGCTGTTGATCACGCACCTAAATGCCTACGCACCAAATGAGTAGTAAGGTGATTGTGCTTCCTAGGCATAAACAGGTGATAAGCAGTAGCTTCCGAACTAAACAACTAGAGTAGGTAATAGCAACAACTAGATAATAACTTGGTACCTAATAGGCTAATACTCATGAACTTAATAATAGTATAATTGAAATCCATTCAATCAAACTCAAGTTTATATCTAAAACCTTGCCAACTCCAACTACATTTAAACCTTTCAACACCTTTGAAAGCAGATATTATTATTCATTTATCGAGGTTAAAAATACCCTGTACCTACTATGTCTACATGGGGATACGTGGGGACCACAAAAAACAATTTCTTTTGACGAGATTATCAATTTATCGAGGTCCTGCAGCAACTAACCACAACAGTCAACAATTAACAAGTAACACAACATTTTCCCAAATTTAGGCAAATTCCTAGCGAGAAACAACATATCTACAACCTCGAGAGAAATCTCAGTCATAATTATCAGGCAATTGAATTACGCAAAGCGAAATGTAGTAAATCGAAAGCAAGTGATATATGTAAACAACTAAAAAGTATGTTAAGATTAGAATGAGGAAAGAGTACCGTCCAAATGTCGGCAGGGACGAGAATAATGATAGAAATAGAGCAAAACCAAGTGTATCCAACGGTTATATACACATATCGAGGCACGTCTGGTCCAGCGAAGTATCGAAGAGTTGAGATCACCATTCCTAGCGTTAGAGGTAGCGAGATCAGATAAAACACCCACATCTCTCTCTCTCTCTCTCTCTCTCTCTCTCTCTCTCTCTCTCCCTCTAGTTGTTGAGGGTGAATTATAGAGTGAATAATGATGTGCAAACTCCTACTAGTGGTCTTCTAGATTTTGTGCGATGGGTGCGGTGCTTGCTGCTGCAATTGCTTTGGTTGTGTGCTAACGTACGCCATCAGCCACGTTTGCTTTGCACCTCCATTTTGATTTCCCCCTTTTTGACTTTATATACAGGGGAAGGAAATTACAAATTATTTTAATTTGACATAAAATAAGGACTATTAATTTAATATTTAATTTTATAATTATTCGATGAAAATCCAAGAGAAATGCTAGGATTTTAAATTAAAGAATTTACTCCTTTTTTTTTGTTCAAATTCTTGGATCTAGATTCTCATAAATGGAGTTAAGCGCCACCGATTAATTAGATCTGGACGTTGCTTTGATACTTATTTTCGGAATTTTAAAATTGCTTGAATTAAAATCTATTATTAGTTACGTGCAGAAGTAACAACTATATTATTATTTAGATTTTTCCTGACAAAAAGAAATTATTATTTAGAGTTTTTTTTACTTTTTTACAAAAGAAAATTCTGCCGAATTATGAAAAAGGAAAACAAAAATAAAACCGTCAAACATAATGGTCCACAAGCGACCGAGTGGAACATAAAGATTACTTTTGTTCATGTTCTTAGGAACCTTGTCGCAGATAACTTGTACAATTGCTAACCAGGGCCGTCTTATGATTTTTTGAGGCCCTGTGTCAATCTTAAAATTGAGACCCTTTTTAATGATAAAATAATTTTTTTATAAAATTTCACAATCATAAAGTATCATCCAGACAAAAGAGAATTACAATTCTGAAACTAATACTAAAGCATCAATTATCACTTGAACCTGGCACTTCTTTTAGCATTTTTAGATGCGAAATCATCAACCAAACCTTCGTAATCAATAACTTCCGGAAGATTATTCTCTATAGCTATCAAAGCTAATCCCGTCAACCTTTCTTGTGACATTGTAGAGCGTAAATATGATTTCAAAAGCTTTAATTTAGAAAAGCTGCGTTCTGCAGATGCAACTGTGACCGGAATGGTCAGTAAAATCCTGTAGGCAATCATTGTATTTGGAAGACAACCTCTGTCTTTTAAAAAATTTAAAACAGCAACAGGTCCCATTTTTCCTCTAGGCAATATTTCTCGAAGCAATTTTAACTCCACAAATAACTCGTAACCATCAACATCGGACTGCTCATCATTCCTAAGTGCAATCTCAAATTGACTACAACAAGACTTTAGGCTCGTATCATCCAAAGACTGCAATTTTTCAGATGAGAACATGAAACCAAAAACATTCTCATACTCCTGATATTGTTCAAATCTTCTGTTCAGTGAAGCAATTGATTGATCAAGTATATATAAAAAATAGTTTACTCTAAATGATTCTGCTTCTGACAATGTTGGCACATCACCTGGACTCTCATCAAACTGTTTTTTCCTTCGAATTTCTCGCCTTTTTTGAAATACAGGATCAATATCCATTTCAATTGCAATTTGTCTGGCTGTAGCTAAAGCATCGGAGAAACCTGTTTCCCTGTATTTTTCAAAAAAAGATATTAATCCTTTTACTTTCTCAATGGCAACATCAATAAACATCTCTTCAGATTGCAAATCCTTACTAACTAAGTTAACAACATATAGTATTTCATACCATATTACTACTGACACCAAGAACTCATAATCACCCAGCTCATTTTTAGCCAAAGACTTAGCTTCACTTCTTATTTTGGAATCACTATCAATTTCTGCAAGTTGAAGTAAAGCTTCCCGAATTTCAAATATTTGAAATCTGATTGCCTTGACACTATCTACTCGACTTTCCCAACGAGTAGATGATAATGATTTGAGAGTCAGTCCTTTAACATTATCTTTCAAAATTTGCCATCTTTTCGTGGAATTTGCAAATAACGTATAAATACGTTGAATGATTCCAAAAAAGTCTCTCGCTTTGCCACAAGTATTTGCCATGTCACATAATGTTAAGTTTAAACTATGGCAACCACAAGGTGTGAAAAAGGCTCTAGGATTTACATCTAAAAATCTTTTTTGCACTCCTTGATGTTTACCTTTCATATTTGCTCCGTTATCGTAGCCTTGTCCTCTTACATTGTCTATATCAAGATCAAGAGACTTCAACTCATCTTGTAAGACATCCAAATAGACATATTTTTAACATGATCAATACTTGTTTCATGCTCTTTAATTCTAGCGCTAAGATGTCTCCAATCTCCATAACCCTCATTTACTAGCTGACCCTTTCCGACTCCTTTTCTAAATACTTTGCAACAAAAGCAAAAGACTCTATCAAGTTCTTTAGAATATACAAGCCAATCTCTGTTGCATTTTTCACCATTCGTCAAAGTTCTAGTATAAAATGCAGCAGAGAAACATCGAGAAACATCATTTCTAGGACCTTTATATATAAATCCATCTCTTTTTGGACCATTAACAACTAAAATATCAATCGTGTTTGAATCAAGGGACTCCCAATTTCTAGGATCAAAAATATCTCTCATAAAATCAGCAGGTACATCATCTATATGATCATCAACATTTTCATCATCATTGGGTGCATCCTCACTAGTATCAACATTTTTTTCTTCACTCAAATTCAAATCCCTATCAGTAGTAGTATCAATTTCATTCAAATTTGCATCCTCATTAACCTCAATATTTTGATTATCATTGGGAGTTTGAGATTTTTTAATCACAAATTTATCAAGTGCTCCTTTCTGAGATTGAACCAACTCTTCATCTCTTTTTCTTTTCTTTCGTTTTTCATAACCAGACTCTTGTTTTCTAGGAAACATGACTAAAATATTACAAATCACCCAGTCGGCCAGTCCCCAAGCAAACAAATCAAGCAAATAAAAAGTATAAAATGATGCTTGATGATCCTAAATAAAAGACTAAAAAGAGAATATGGATGGATGAAACCTGATTGGAATTTGGAGGCTTTTAAAAACTAAGCTTTACACAATTTCTACAACCGTGTCCGTGTGTCGTGCAATAATCACCAGAACTCTAGTCTGCAGAACTCCTGAGCTTGAAATTTTAATGGTGAGCAAATGAGCGGACAGAAGAGCGGACAGAATGAGTCCACTAAAAAGAAAATGAATGTTAATTAAAAAGTAACTCTTCTAGAGAATAATAATAATATATGTGTGGGGACTGGGGAAAGAGGGATTAGAAGGAAAGAGGGAACTGATGAGTCATTTATTTAATATAGTAATAATTTAATGAAAGTCAATTACATTTATTTTCCTACTTAATTACATACAATATCATGGGTATACTATAGAATAAAAATAAATTAAGGCCCCTGATATTTTTGGGCCCTGTGCGGGAGCACCTGTTGCACCTGTTTATAGCCGGCCCTGTTGCTAGCCAATCTCTATATGAAACCAAACCAAACATACCCAGTATATCCCACTCAGAGCAGGGTCTGGGGAGGGTAAGTTGTACGCAGACCATGCCCCTACTTTTTAGGGTAGGGAGGCAGTTTCCGTGTAGACCCCCGGCTATGTGCACGACAATTAAGGTGGGTGATCAATACTAAAGGATGTAAATGATCTGCGAGAAAGTTCAACATATACCTGAGCCCATGGCATTCTCCACACGGGCCTTACCTTCCCCGCCCTCGTGATGAACCAGGCTAAGCTCCAATGCAACTGAGCCCATTTGTACTCCCCACACCGAGCTAAGCTCCCTGCACCTGCAGACCAAAAAAAAAAAAACACTAACCAAACCGCACTCCTACGATAAAGCTAAACGAGATAACCCAACTCTGAGGCTCTCCACCATAGAGCCGCTCCCTAGAAGCGAATCCACCACTCTGATCTGCTGCTTCCAGGAACCCCTGTCAGCTGTCATGGTCTCATTTAAGTTCAAGGCCTTCAGATCCAACTTTAGCTGTTCTTCCCACGACCTCCTCGGTCTGCCCCTCCTCCTCACCCCAACAACCGACAGACTCTCGACCCTCCTCACCGAGGCTTGAGGCAGCCTCCTGCGGATGTGACCGAACCATCTCAACCTCTCTTCCCTCACTTTCGCAGCAAAAGGTGCCACTTCAAGCTCGCTCCGAAACACCCTATTCGGGATTCTATCTAGCATCGTGCGCCCACAGGACCACCGAAACATCCTCATTTCCGCCGCTTCCAACTTGCTTTCTATTGCCTTTTTTGCCGCCCAGCACTCCGAACCATATAACAACGCCGGGCGGATAGCCGCTCTGTAGAATTTCCCTTTCAACTTTAAAGGGACTTTCTTGTCGCACATCACCCCTGACGCTGCCCTCCACTTCAGCCATCCAGCCTTGATACGATGTTTGGCATCGTCGTCAACCTCTCCTTCTTTCTGGATGATCGACCCCAGATACTTAAACTTATCCGTACGAGGGACGATCTGGTCTTCAAGCTTAACCTCTACCCCTTCTTCGACGGCCTCCCCGCTGAAGTTACACCAGGGATACTCGGTTTTAGATCGGCTCAATCGCACGCCTTGGGACTCCAAAGTAGATCTCCATAGCTCCAACTTCTCGTTGACCTCCCCTCTCGACTCCGCCACTAACACGATATCGTCCGCGAAAAGCATGCACCAAGGGACGGCCTCTTGGATCTCTCGCGACATGACATCAAGAATAACGGCGAAAAGAAGGGGACTTAAGGCCGACCCCTGATGCAACCCAACCTCCACAGGGAAAAAGCGGGATTCACCCACTGGGGTTCTGACGCAAGAACTAGCTTTGGCGTACATGTCTTGGATCACTCTAATGTAAGACAACGAAACTCCTCGCTCTTCAAGGCTCTTCCAGATAGCTTCCCCGGGGATGCTATCGTATGCCTTCTCGAGATCGATGAACACCATATGCAGGTCCTTGCGGCGCTCCCTGATCTTTTCCATAAGGCGTCTGATGAGATGAATGGCCTCGGTCGTCGATCTCCCGGGCATAAAACCAAATTGATTCTCTGAGATTTCAACTTCTCTTCTAATCCGGCATTCAATCACTCTCTCCCATAGTTTCATAGTATGACTGAGTAGTTTAATACCCCGATAGTTACTACAACTCTGAGCGTCGCCTTTGTTTTTGAAAAAAGGGACCACAATACTACGCCTCCATTCAGGTGGCATCTTAGCACCCGAGAGAAGAGCATTAAACAGATCTGTAAGCCATTGGACGCCCACTTCCCCAAGACAAAGCCACACCTCTATTGGGATCTGATCTGAACCCACCGCCTTCCCTCTAGCCATCTTTAACATGGCACCCTTAACTTCGTCCTTGGTGACACGCTGACAAGAAACGTCAAAAAGCATAGACGGAGGAGAGTCCTCTTGAACTACACCTGCACCACTCCTCCTACTCTCATTGAAAAGATTATGGAAATACGAACTCCATCTCTATTTAATAGCATCTTCATTCAGTAACACTCGGCCTGAATCATCCTTAATAAACTTAACTGAACCCAGGTCACGCCTGCGTCTCTCCCTAGCTTTAGCTAGTTTAAAGATCTCATTAGCTCCTTCTTTGGTATCTAGGCGCTTGTACATCCCCTCATATGCCTCCTCTTTGGCTTTCGTCACGGCCTTTTTTGCCTCTCGTCTGGCCACCTTGTATGCTTCCCTCTTCAGGCTCCTCTCCGGCCCTGCACTCAACGACAAAAGCTCTCTAAAGAGCGCTAGTTTTGCCTTAACTTTCCTTTGTACCTCCTCGTTCCACCACCACGACTCCTTATGCCCACTGACCCTCCCTGAGGAAACCCCCACCACCTTCTCGGCCACGTCCCGAATGGCCTGCGCCATGCTGGTCCACCTACAGTTAGCGTCTCCTCCTCTCGCGAAGCAACCTTCGTTGACCAGGGCCTCCCTAAATTCTGCCGCCTTCTCGCCCTTCAAATCTTTCCAAAGGATTCTCGGTCTAAACTCTCTCGACCTGTGGGCCGCTCGGCCCCCCAAGACTAGATCCATGGCTAGCAACCGGTGCTGGGAAGCACACGCCTCACTCCGGAAAACCTTGCAATCCACGCACGTCGTGACGTCCCGTCTACGAGTGAGTAGGAAATCAATTTGAGTGTTGAGTCCCCCACTACTAAAGGTGATGAGATGCTCGGCCCTCTTCTGGAAAAAAGAATTCACAATTACCAACTCCTGGGCAGTAGCAAATTCCAACAACGCGGACCCCCCGGCATTCCTGGCCCCGAAGCCAAAACCCCCATGGGCGCTGGGGTACCCATCAGCCCTCTCGCCAATGTGACCATTGAAATCGCCCCCCAACACTAACAATTGGTCGTCAGGGATACTGCCGACCAACTCGTCCAAACAGACCCAGAAAGCCTCCTTCTCAGAGTCTCCCAGGCCGATTTGCGGGGCGTACGCACAGACCACGTTCACCACCTTCTCCCCAACCACAACCCTGACTGCCATGATCCTGTCGTTGCACCTCTTCACTTCCATAATTTGTACCCGTTCGCTTCTCTGGAGCGAGCCCCCTTCCACCTGGTCTCTTGGATACACGCCACATCCACTCTCCGCTGGTACCTAAATTCAAACTGCCGAAACGCAAACTACTCTCCATCGTCACAACAAGCGGTCCTATAAATAATACAATAAATAAGGAAGAGGCCAAACAAAACAAAACAAAAAATCAAAACTACACAAACTAAACAAAAAAGAAAAAACCGAGAGTCCGGAATCACAAAATAGGTGAAATTAGAAGCTAAAAATACAAAATATATGAAGTAGTTAAGTAACAAAAAAACGGATGATTCTTTATGATAATAAAGAAATAACATAAAAAACTTAGACAAATAAAACCAACCAACAATAACCACAGGAGATGAGGTTGGTTACTGAGGTTCGAATGGGGAAAAGAAAAGCCGGGGGGTGGGAGATGATAGCAATGATGGTGAACAAGGTGGAGACGATGGTGTTGATGATTGTGGCGATGCTGGAGAAGATAACGTTGTAGAAGAATCCAGGAAGGGCGACGACGATAGAGATTCTGTGGAAGAAGCTGAGACCGATGTTGGTGGTGCTGTTGAGGCTGAGAAATTTGGTTCTGAAATCTCCGATTCTGATGATATTTCTGATAATTTACTCTTGTTCGATTCCTGCTTTTGGTTTGATAATTTATCTTCACCAAACAAGTAATCTTACAATCGTCTCACAACAGACAATTTAACAGGTTTATCACTGAAATCCTCAGGAGAAGGTGGTGGGTTCGACGGAGAAAAAGAAAGTGACGAGTCGGAGAAGAGAGAAGGTAATGGTGCGGTGAGTGAGCGAGGACTGAAAAACTACTGAAAATATACAAAAACAAAAAACAGGGAAGCTATTTATGGGATAAAACTGAGAGTTGAATAAGATTCCGGCGAAGCGCCGGTCAGGGTAGCCCAAAACAGTGAGAAAGACGCCGAAAACGGCTAGTTTGCTTTAGAGAGAGTTTATGTTGAGTGTGCCAAAAAGATAGTAATTAATTTGTTCCGCCAATCTCTATATGCTATAATTCAAATGAAAGGTATTACTATTTACTTCTGGTGCCGGATTTATAGCAAACATTTGTCCTGGACCTGTTTGATAACGGTTTATGTACAGTTGGATCAATCATCCAACGATTATGGTTTAAAAAGAAAATTTTAAAAAAATTGCATTGTACCGCAGTTCTGCGTGATATGAGCAAATTACCAAAATATCCTCCCTTTTTTTTACACCAAAAATCTATTTTACACGTTCCGCGAACCGTTTGCTGATGCAAATGTTTGCTGTAGAACGTGTCCCTTTACTTATTAACTTTTTGGCAGTTATAGTAAGCAGAATCAGTTATTTGATATACATACAAATAAACAATATGTTCAAATTCAAATGGCTACATAAGCAAATTCCATGAACTCGTCAACTGAGCTGGAAGTGCAGTGCTATTTAAAAATTATTTCCAAACTCGTAAAGACAAGTTTGCAGGGTGATCTCACTCTGCACGAGTCTAAGCCCATTGCTGCTCAGAAGGGCTGATCATTCTATATCTACTATATACTGTCTACAATGCCAAATCATACAAATCAATTTTGTAATCTTCTAGTGTCAAAGAATTGTAAACAAAATTCTAACGATCAAGATACTGACGAAGTAACTTGTCATGTGTTCTCTCAGCCTGCACCTAGTACTTATTGTCATGTTTCTACATATACAGTATATGGACTTCCCTGGCTCTACTGCAGAGATTGTCAGGCAATCCGTTGATGTTTCCTCATGAACTGGGTTGTTTCTTCTGCTTCACTGTTAAGCCCTCCGCTCGTAGGCCTGAAATATGTTCAAAATCAAAATTTCACTGACACAAGTTGAAGAAACACTTTGCATTCACTGTATGACAAACATCAATCTTTTAAATGTGGGCGTAGCTTCCAGTTTCTTGAAAAGTTTTCAACTGATAAACTGAGTCCACTAAATAGCCGAGTAGTAGCAATCAAGAAGTAATACTAAAAGACAGTCTGAAGTAGCTATATTCGGTAATTAATTATATCCATCGGTTTATATTTTTAGCTAATTTAGTAATTTGTGAAATCAGGACAGCCAAGTGGACAGTGAACATCAGATTGTTCCCATTGTAAGTTGATTTATCTATAATGTTTCGATTTGTTTATAGTTGTTTTCCGTAGAAATATTAGTGGGTGCATATGCCCTTGAACAATGTCACGTGGTACAATGGTCATGCAACCAGATCATAAGCAAAACTGAATTGGCTACTTGGAGGACGGAATTGAGACTTTTTCAAGATAAAGGACAATAATGAAATCAGGATGAAAGATAAGAGGGGAAGTTCTTTAGTCAATGTTCATTCAAGTATTAAGCTAATAACTCTATAATTATTGTGTATAGATGAGAAACAAGAGGGGAAGATCTGTCGAAAAAATATGTTTATTGTGTCTAATGTCTATAATATAAGAAAATATCTCATGATTTAGTGGCCAATTACAATTCCTACTGCACCCCCAGGGGACAATGTGCCAAATAATTTAAAACTGCGCATATTTGGCATATTAAGTTATTATTATTAACCAACAGTAACAGTTACAAATATAAAAATTGCACTTACAGGCCACTGAGTACTTTTATAGTATCATAGAGAAACCATTGCAGAGTCACAACTGGCCCTACAATCATGAGCCGAACAGGAAGACTTCTAGTAAACAAATTAACAAGCCCAATGTTCTTTATGGCCTGAAAGATGCCATAGAATTAGTCCAGCAACCTTATTTTAGATAAATCATGGTAGAAAAGATTGCAAATATCTGGTTAAAAGGCAAAACCTGTCGCACACTATCAGCCTTTTTGTTATAGAGAGAGGAGACTATATTGTCCGCGGGATTAGATATTACAGTACCAACAGCACCAGCGACAAAACCTGCTAACGATGTCACGCCAAGTTGCTGAGCCCGCGAACAATCTTCTTTTCTTCTTTGTATAACATTTCCATATAGCATATCCACCGAATGCTCAAATGTTGAGAACATTATCATTGAGACTGCCAAACATGATTCCAGGGAAAATTTGTTAAAATAAGCACTTTTAAGTATAAAGAGTTATATGATTATACGAAGTTGTTATTTCCTAGAGTCGATTACGGAGAAAAACAACAATAAACTTTTACTTTTTTAACACACAGCCATTATTGTCTACTTTAGCCAAACATAACTCAACCAAATGTTTGGAAGTTACAAAAAAAGGCGAACAAGAATTAACAAAGTTTAAGTAAAAGGATGATGTGTCATTGATGTGTACTTTTCTCATCCAAAATACTAGTTCGCACGAGGATGTACAGCAAGAAAAAGTAATTAATAATTTTAAATAGGCCTGACTCACGCATTACACAGTACACACCCTAAATATTCTTTTCCTTCCCCGTTGCCACTTTGTCCAGCTATTATTAATCTTAATTTTTACTAATCCCACTTCGTCCAGGAAGTGACTCTTTTTTATTCTCCTCCAGAGGTTCTGGAGAGATTTTTCCAGGAGGTTGTCGGAATAGAAGTAAAAAAAAAAACACTTATAAAATTTAGATTGTATAGGAGTATTAAAAGCTTGCCTACACAAGTCTAGCTTTTCAGCTATGCGTGCCATAACCAAAGCAGAGTATAATGCTTCCAGGCACGATTATCTATACAAGACATATGAAATCATTTTATGCAGATATGTTAACGATTTAAGATAGTGCTGATCTTACATGGAAGATTACGACCCCAAAGTGGGAAAAGCCCTTTGTACAATCTGCAAGCAAATATGAGTAGAGTAGGTCATAATTTCTATGTAAAGACAGTAAAACACAACGAAGAAATAACATGTTGCTAGGAAGCTGACCCAGAGATCCCTCTTGATGCATATAGTTTAGGAAAACCATCAACCAATCCCTTTGCAAAAGTGGGCTGTGTTTGAACACAAACTTTCACGGCTTCAAATGGACATAGAGCTACATCAGCAACTAATTGTGCAGATGCACTGCTCAGAAAGAATGTGACACTCCTATTATGTTCCACCAACACATCAGAGTAAAACCTTTTAAAAAATTCATAGAGACCGAATTTTAGACCTCCTTGAATACCATATCCAAAGAATTTGCTGGACCAACCTCTACCAAAAGCAGAAGGGCCTTGTTCTTTCCAAAGTAAACTAAAACTTGATGTCATGCGACTGTACTTCACTGGATTCACCTAAAATATATACACGATCAGATGACCAGACACATTAAGACATAATTAAATAAAGCCTCGGACAAGAAATGTAAAAGTTGTCTTTGTTGTGCCGAGGTGTCATGTTGCTGAACATCTTTGATATATATTGATGTATTAGCATATAAAGTTCTATAATAAATTTGTGTTCTTGAGTGTGACGAGTTCTTCCAGGAGTAGCTTTACAATAGTCATTTTCACATTCCTAAAGTCTGAATCTTCGCAAGACGTACTTAAAAAAAAGTCCTTTAATTAATGTAGAATTTTATTAATTTTATGCTTAGCCTATCGCCTACATATCCTAATATTAAGCATTTAGTATTTACAGAGGGGTCCTGGTCCACAGCAAGCATCTGTTGCAGCATGTCGTAACGCTGTAACCTCGATACGTATAAAGTAGGGTTTTTGGTGTGAATACATGGGAGGCCCATATTTACACATACCGCGGTCATTTACCGCAGTATCGTATGCTATAAAAATCACTTGTTGTGGACCACCACCATTTATAGAGACCATCATTATTTAGGTATCTACTTGTAACTTGCATGGTTGTGAAAAGTGTGCTTCGCTAAGATCTAAGGATTGGTTAAGCACTGAGTTTGTGATTAAAAAACAACCACTTTCAAGCACCACTTAACAATACTAAGCGGGCCACCGGCTACGTGAAGCGATTTTAATGTGCTTTTGAGAGATAGAGAGTCGACCTTGGCTGTCAGTTTGACTCAATAATAATTTAAACATATGAACCGCCAGGAAGATTTTCCGAATCTTCCGAAAGAACTGAAGAATGGACACGATTTAATGTCTTTTTCTTTAGTTTCCTGTACTTATATTATTATGAAAACAAGTTGTCTACATAATTATTTTTTTCTAAATTGTGTTAATGTTTACTACTTAGTCATTGCAGATTATGTGTGCTTGTCCTTTATTTAGTGAGCTTCTCTTCAATATATTGTTCGCTTCACTCCGCGCTTAAGATCTAGGAGCCCCCTTGTGCCTTTCGCTTTAACAACTATGATAGCTTGTTTCAGAACTGTCTTCTGGATACTACATAAATGGGATGCAAGATTTTCCATCGAATTGCTACTTTGTATGTTATCCCTGCTATGATGCTTCAGTCACTTATGTTTTCTGGATATGATAAAATTACAAAGGAGTAATTATAGTTGTTTGCAGTATGAGTAGAATTACATTTACTTAATATGAGCAGCTTCAGTCTATCGAATAAGTCTATTTGTAACCTGTATCTTGTTGAGATCACACAAAAAACTAAACAATTCTAATTTCATTCTATTTGTCTATTTTTCGTTCATCATAGTCTCATATATCAGATTACTGTATATAATCTGAGGGTCCATATTTTTTTTTTAATATATAAAGAAATTGAAAGGTAAGCTCGATTTTGTTCGTATTCCTTGGTTTTCCCTCATTTTCTGAGTAGAGGAGTTTCTAACCTATTTTTTTGTAGTTAATTGTCCATATATATATTGAATGTTTACATTGAGGTGAAAGGCAAGCAATCAACAATTAAGTAGCCCTTGTTGGATGGCAAAGCCAATTCTCTAAAACACCAATTCTGAGCTACGACTCGTAACACTTATGCATAACATTCCGTCTCTAGTGTTACAAAACCAAAAGTGTCCAGCTCAAACGGCACTAAACTGTGTTAATTTTTACAAAATGCTTTCGGAAAATTCAATCAAACCCGAATTAGGTTGGCTAAATTTATGTCATAATATTAAATTAAAATTCCTTAAATCACTCGAAATGTGGATCAATTACTAGTGGATCATTGAAATGCAGAGACACAGACACTAACGCACTTATACATACAACAAGAGAGGGGGGGGGGGGGGGTACCTGCATATTAACTTTAAGAACATCGAGAGGAGTGATTAGAAGATGAGTAGTCCCAGCACTAAACATTCCTCCCAATGTACATAGCTTGTAATAATCTATCCTCCTCCATTCCTCCTCTGCACTCTTCATCAATTGTGTGTATAATGTATGTATACTTATGTTTGTTTGTTTTTGGGTTTAGGGTTTTGTACTTTTGTTAGTTTGGGTTTGTGACTTTGTCAACAAGCCGTACATGTTTAGAGACATTTGGTTGCTGCAGATTAATCCACGTTGATACTCTCCCAACTTGTATGCAAATTGTATTGCTTGAACATGGTTTAAACGCGTCTACTTTCTCCCGAACTACAACACCTATGTGGCTATGTGAGATTCTGTGTCCCGTTTTTTTTCCGCCGTATTTGAATGCCCCACCTAAGATTGTGAGGCCGTTTGGCTCCACCTTAAACCAATTTTTGATTTTAAGTTAAAAAATGTTTATTTGTATAATAAATTAGAAATTAATTTAAAATTAAGAAAATAGTTTAAAATCAAACGTTGATAGGAGATACTTTTTCAAATGACTTATTTTTAATTTTAAAATTTTATTTGACTTATTTTATTTTAAAATTTTATTTGATAAAAGTTAATATCATCATTTAAATAAATAATTTATCTTGGCAAAAAAATTAATTTATCAAAATAATTTTTAACTTTACATTTTTAATAATTCATAAGTTATCTATGAATATAAAATTATCCAAACAGATATTAACTTAAAATTTACACTTCCCACTTATCACTCTAAGCAACTTTAAGTCATAAGTAATAATTTTAAGTTTAATCTGTAAATAGTAATTTTAAGTTTAATCTGTAAATAGGATTGTGTGTGCGTGGAACGGTTTTTAGGATTAATTGTTATCGAATTCGGTTTGGTTCGATTAATTGTTATTAATTATTACCAAAATCGTATAGAACGAATTTTTTGGTTTTGATTAATCGTTTATCGATATTTAATATTATTTTTCCCTTTTATTTGTACAAAATTTTCATTGGTAATGTATTTCGTAAAATAAATAGAATCAAAGGTTAATAATCATATTATATTAAAAATTAAAGGATAGTCACTTTCAAATTCCTGGATCAAATTAAATTCATTTCATAAAATTATTTTTTATTTGTAATTTATAATATCATGAATTAGATACTCATATATAATAAACGTAAGGGGGATTTTATTCGATTTTTGTAGTACGATCGTTGATCAAAATAATATGAACCATTTTATCTTAAAATAGATAGATGTGAACCGTTAAATCTAATATTAGAAAGCTAATTTGATTGATAGTAGGATTATATTTAAATAATAAAAAGTAAATTTAATAATCTAAACGAAATAAATTTGATAGAATTCTCAATGTAAAAATTCTATACTCTCTTTTTTCTTCAATTTCCGAATAGTTTCAGTTGGATAATAATTTTTAAACCATTACTAAATGACGATTTCTTGAGCTTTGTGTGACCCGTAAAATCGTTTAAATCTGATTTTTTGAATTCAAGATATAGTGAAAATAATAATTTAATCGTGTGAAGTCTCATAAATAATAATATTTTTTATATTTATACTCAATTTTGATTATTTGTTCTTTAATTTTTTCAAATTTAAGAGTTCTTTATTTACTTCAATAAAATATTAAAATGTATCTGGTAAAAAAAAATTCAATATAAACTAATCTTAATATATATAAATATCAAGAAAACTATGTTTAATAATATAATTTATATAACTATAAATATTAAAAAGAGCCGTGCACTACACGAATTATAAACTAGTAAAAATAACAAATATGCTCATAACGATGAAAAATAAGATTATAGCATGTGTGTATTAAACAACTTATACAAATTTATTATACAAAAATTTTAAAATTATGATTAAAACTAATACAATATTGATTTATAGAGTTTATGATGATCCATTATGTAATTTATTTATATGAATACAAAGTAAATATTTATGTAATGAATACTAAAACTAATTTGTTCGAAATTATCATAATAATATACATATGGGTGAAAAATCAAAATACCCATCAATTAAATCAATCTGCCCAAAATGCCTACCGGCGCTGGAGTCCGCCTATTTTACCCATGGACCACGCATGTCTGACATGTGTATACAGTAAAAGTAAAAATTAAATAAAAATAGAAAAAAAAAATCAAATTTTAAACTGAAATTCATACATAACCAAGTAGTTATACAGTTATACTCACTATTTGTATGATGAAGGTTACCCTACTTTCACTAATTTTCTATTTTTTTGATTTTTTTCACATTCTAAGCTAGTTTGTAAAATAAATTAAAAAATTAACAAAAACAAAAAAAAACCAAAATTTGGTTGTATGATTATATGGATGTGTATAAATTCTGAATGAACATTTGGCAATCGATGATGATTTAAAACCAATACAATATTATTCAAAATCAATTTATTTTGATTCAAACAAAATTCAATCCGAGACAAGAAAAGATCTGAATTGAACCGACCCGAATTTAATCCAATCATAATCCGAAATTTATCCGATTTTAAATGGAATCGAAACCGATCAAATTTATGCAAAACCAAAATTTGACCTGAACCGAATCAAATCTGATCCGATTCAAATCAAATCTGATCGGATCCGAACTATATCAAAATAAACTAGAACCGAAAACTGATGTGATGCGAAATTAATAATTAAACGGATCCAGATTCCATCCGATTATTGGATTTACAAGGCCTAGTCAGAACCTCTACTTGACCATATACACAATCACATCTCCCTACTTTCACCAAAGCCCACATTTCATCTCCAAAACCCAGGTGGCATACAACCTTGACCTCTCTGACCATCCCCATGGGTTCACCAAATTCTCAGTCTTTTAGACAATTCGTCAAACATGGAGCTCAATCTTAGTGCTTTTTGTCGAAAATATCTCATTAAACTGTCTCCTAGCTTTCAGATTCTTTTCTTGGGCTGGTAAGTAAAAGGAGTTTTCTTTTAATCTTGAATGTTATGTTTCTTGAATTTTCGTCTGCAAATTGTTTGATTAAGAGTTTTGGGAATGTGGGTATGGTTGAGCAGTTGTTGTGGGTGTGGAGGGAAATGAAAGAGAATGATGTTGAACCTAGTTTGTATACGTATAATTTCTTGATGAATGGGTTGGTGAATTCGCTTTTTTTTTTTTTTGAGTCGGCTGAACAGGTGTTTGAGGTTATGGAAAATGGGAAAATTGGACCCGATGTTGTTACGTATAATACACGTTGATTGAAGCCTTGAAGGGTATTGTAAGTCCAGGAAGAGCAATGCAGAAGTTAAGAGATATGGAGGATAGGAATGTGGAACCTGATAAGATTACTTACTTAACTTTGATGCAGGCTTGTTATTCGGAATGTGATTATGATTCTTGTTTGCGACTTTATATGGAAATGGAGGAGAAACGGTTGGATATTCCGACCCATGCTTTTAGTTTAGTGATTGGAGGGCTTTGTAAGGATGGGAAAACTATGGAAGCTTTTGAAAGTATGATTATGAAGGGTTACAAGGCTAACGTCGCAATATTCACGGCTATGATTGATTCATATACAATGATTGGGAATATGGAAGAGGCAACCAGGCTCTTTGAGAGGATGCAACATGAAGGGCTTGATCCAGATGAGGTCACATTTGGGGTTATCATCAATGGTTTGTGTAATAGTTGATGCATTACTCAAGAGTGGGAAGGTGGATGAAGCGCTAGCTCTGTTTCAGAGAATGGAAGACGAAGATTGTGATCAAACCGTGTATACGTACACAATATTGATTGATGGATTGTTTAAAGCACATAGAAATGAAGAAGCATTGAAGCACTGGGATATGATGATCGATAAGGGTATTACTCCCACTTCTGCTTCTTTTAGAGTCCTTTCAACTGGCCTTCGTCTTTCGTGTATACATTTAAGATTTTTTTTTCTAGCCTTGCTGAAAATTCTACAAGCTCAGCCTACAGAAAGTCCTATATTGGTAAAGTTAAAAACAAATAAAGAAAATGGGAGCATTAAATAATTATTTTTTATATTTTCATGAATACGCCTCTCCTTGCTTTTCGATATAACCTCACAATGTGGATTTGTTGAATGTGGATTTGTTGGAGGTTTTTTTTTCTAAAAAACATCAGAAAATTAAGAAAAATAAGTAAAGTGGTGGGATCAATCAATATTTAATGTATAAAGTGAGTATAGTATATAAAAGTAATGGATGTAATTACTTTTTATATTATAAAACTTTATTATTTTGGGTAAATTTTGGAATTCAAAGAATTGAGAGAAATATTCAAATAAAAAATGTAAAAATATAAGAGGGACAAAGAGTATCTGTTAACTCTTTAAAATAACATACTATATTGGTTAATCGGTTTTTAATTACTCAGATTTTCATTATGCTCCAACTACGTTAGCTAGCTACATTACTCTATGTTTGATTATAGAGAACTAGACACAAAAACAACAAATAGCTAGTGAAATAGAGAGACTAAACTGGTCTTAGAGCATCTCCAAGAGTCTCTTAAATCACTCTTAAATATATTATAAAATAATAGTTCTTAGTGATTTAATGTGCATTCATCTCCAACAATGCTTCTTATATTGACTCCTTATTTCATTTTATATTATTAAAAGTAAGCTACATCCATAAAAGTATAAAAGCAAGTGGATAGAGAGAGAATGTTGTCTTATAAATTTATAATATAATATTAGTTAAGAGTTGCTAGTGGCTCTTAAAATTGAGGAGAGAGAATGAAATTTTAGTGAATTTAAGAGCCACTAAGAGTCTCTTGGAGTGGAAAAATTTCATCTCTCTCCTCAAATCTCAAGTTAAGAGTCATTTTAAGAGTCTCTTGGAAATGCTCTCAGCAAGCCCAACAACCAATTTACTCCTTACTCCTATTGAAGAGAACATCCAGTTAATAATAAGTCCCCACATAAGGACCAACTTGGAAATTAATGTTACATCACAATAATTGTTCTTTTGTCCAATAATTATTTCTGAAAACTCGTGTAGGGTATTAAGTTGAAATAATGCAGCAACTTGTCGGCATAACCAATTACCAATCGCCATGTCAGCAATCGGATAGAACACCTAGCTACTTCATTATTCAAGTTATCCAAGTTAGACATGTAATGTTCAATAACTAGCACCTGGAAAAACTTTTGTTTTGATTACTTGATTGCTCACATATATTTACATACAGCTTAGAAGTAGCTCATGGATCTAGATGCTCTGTTCGCCGCTGCCATTGCTGGAGATGCTGATGCCAGAAATAAGTTAAAGAAAAAAGTAGATAGCAGCGTAGATTCCTATACGGGATACACTATCCTTCACTCCGAATCTCACAAAGGAAATGCAGAACACGTGCGATTCATCTTGAGAGAGTTTGCAAACAAAAATCTTTTGGTCAAGCTTAGTAGACATGGACAAAATGCACTTCACGTTGCAGCCGTAAATAGACACACTGAAGTGGCTGAGGTCCTGATTGATGCAGCTAGAAGTCTGCTTTTTTCTTCAGCTAATACTCCTAATCCGGTTAGTTCTTTTCAAGCTTTTCTTAGGCAAGCTGATAGAAATTCGAACACTGCCTTGCATGCGGCAGTTGTGAGAGGTTACTTTGATATTGTTAAGCTATTATTAGAGGCGGATCCTAGTGTTCAACATTCTCAAGACAATTTTGGTAAAACTCCAATCTACATAGCTGCGGAAAAAGGGTACACGGGGATTGTGAAGTTGATCTGTACAACTTGCACAACTCCATCTGATTTAACAGCTGGTCGTCATGGTACTGCTTTGCATGCTGCTATAAAGAATTTTGAGGAGCGTACTGAAATGGTTGAGGTTCTCATTGCTGCAGCTAGACTTTTATCTTCTTCATATTCTTTTCAAGATTTCCTTGCGCATGGTGATGAAGATTCAAACACCGTCATACACATAGCAGTCATAGAGGGTAACGTGGCTCTTGTTAAGCTATTACTGGAGGCTGATCCAAGTTATAGACATCATCAAAACAATGAAGGCAAAACACCAATGTACATAGCTGCTGAAAAAGGGTACAACGAGATAGTGAAGGTGATCTGCACAACTTGCACACATCCATCTTTGGACGGTCCAGGAAATAGTACTGCTTTGCATGCTGCTATTCTAAATATCAACGAAGGTATGTAGTATACATTTATGCCAGCTTATTTGGCATACTGTTGGTATTCCAACAACTCCAATAAAGTGTTAATTAAGGTGTCATGTCATGTTAAGCCACATATTGTTGGCACTTATCTTGGCATTCTTGTAACAAGAATGCCAAGATATGCATAATGTTGGCACCCATATAAATTAATATGTATACATATTATGTGCCAACATTAAGATATGCATAATGTTGCCAAGACATTTTGACCTTTTTTAAGCAAAAGTTTTGATGGCTAAAATTAAATTTTAAACTTTTTTGACAAAAAGTTTGAAATGTATACTTTTTCAACAAAAGAGTACCTAAATTGAGTATAAAATATTGTTCGCAAATGACGTGACATGATGATGGCGTAAAATGAAATATTTTAGTTGTTATTAATGTGAATACATGAGAGGTCCATTTTATAGTAACCAATCAATAACTACCACGTAACATTTGAGAAGAATTTTGGATATATAACAAAATTTTTGATAATTTAATCTTAAGCATGTCAAAAAGGAGACTTTGTCATACATTCACTTCCCTTGCAGATTTGATTTTGAAGATGTTAAATATAGCCGAACGTGAAAATATTCATCACTTTCATAAAACTGACGAGTACGGAAGAATGATTTTAGAAATTGCCGTGGAGCGAAACTACGTGGACCTGGTTAACCATATTTTAGTTGAAGATCCAGCTTACCAAGGTAGATGTGGAGGCAAATTTATTGGTCTCATGCCTTTGATTTACAAAGCCAGCGATAAGGGTTACAGGGATATCGTCATGTTACTCACTGAAACTTACCAAGCTGGAGCTCGAACTACTTCAACTCGTAATAAAGTCGTGGTTGATATGATATCTGCTATTAAGAATCGCAAAAGAGGTATATATGAAATATATTATTTATTTGAATATAATTTAAACTCAATATATAGGTGGTTAATATTATTTATTAATTTTTTTTATTATATATATTCTTATATATGTACGCTTAATACCTGCCATGCGCGCTTTACTATTATTCTCATATTTCACTTCATGGATTCTCTCGTTAACGTATATGTTAATTTTTCCTTTTCAGAATCTGGATTCTCTCGTTGTTAACGTATATGTTAATTTTTCCTTTTCAGAATCTGTATTATCAATGCTGGAACATCCTGAATACGATGTAAACTTTGTTGACAGTTCAGGGTGGACTTTACTTCATCATGCTGCATATCATCAATTTGATTCGGTACTTAGTGCCATAATAGAATTACAAAAAGTATTTGGATTTGAATTTGACTACAAATTTGGATATCAATCAGATTACAGATATATGGTAACAAAATCGACCCCATTTCATGTAGCGGCTGAAAAAGGATTTACTTCTACGGTGATACTACTTCTCAAGTTATGGCCAAATTCATCGGCAACCTATAGTTTTGTGAACAAGGAGGGGCAAAATATATTGCATTTGGCGGCATTGCGAAGCAAAAAAGAGATGATAAAAGGCATTTTAGAACATTGCCGACAAGAATATTTGAAAGAGATGGTGAATAAGAAGGATAAGTATGGTAATACACCTTTTCATCTGCTTATTCGACAGGGTTGTTTTGTTCTGGAATTCATAAAATACAAGGATCTTGATATGATGGCAAAAAATTTGGAAGAATGGACTCCTATAGACAATTTTTACATTGAAGCCGAAATCATTTCTGAACAGGTACGCACAGCTAATATTTTTTTTTCCTATCATTGATTTATGAACACTTGATCTAGTCTTATCTTATAAAAAGGAATGCTGGTTTATCTGTCCGTTCATAGGCACAAATTAGAATTGCATTGGAAAATATCCAGACTGATCGAAACTGGAAATTTTGGCGTAAAAGTATCAAGAAGGAATTGAATTACATAGATAGCGTAGTTATCCCCAGTGCTCGCGAGGAAAAAGATGCTAAATTTAAGAAAGCTAGGATGAATCTTATAGATGAAAAGCAGGGACGGATGAAAAAAGATTTAGATAGGTACAAAAAGAGAACGAACACCCAGATAGTAGTTACTGCACTTATAACTACAGTAACTTTCACGGTAGGATTTACCATGCCCGGTGGTCTCTATCAAAGTGGAGTAGCGGATCAAGGATTAGTGATTTTTTCTAAAAAGACCGATTTTAATGCATTCATGTTATCAGATGCATTAGCTCTTCTATTGTCAACATGTTCTTTGTTTCTTTACTTTCTAGAATCCATGTATGAAGACCCCCACCAAGTGCCAAAACTCAATGCTGCTTCAACTGGGCTCAACATTGTTTCTGTTATAGCAATGATGTTAACTTTTATTACCGGAACATATGTGGTGTTATCCCACTCACAAGCCCTCGCCATAAGTGTTTGCCTCATTGGTTCCTTCTTCTTTCTTTTTGTCATTGTTCTACTGATAAAGCTGGTATATGATCGTCGAGTAGAAAGGAAAGAAGAGTAAGCGTGATTGTTGTAATTTATTTATTTTCCAATTTTTTATTTTGTATTGTAAGTTTTCATGATGTATAGTACATCATGAAAGAAATGATGCTCTTTGGTTGAAAGATGTATTAACAGACAATGTTGGCAGCGACATCGGTTGCTCTGGTTTTGTTTGATATGCAAAGTGAGGAATATTCCACAGTTACATTGCCTGATGGCTGATGATCAATCACCATAATATAATTACATTAAATAATCTGTTGCAATCACTATAAATCTGACGAGTGTTGTTGGATTAAAGATGTTAAATATAATTGATGTGTTTTAATCAGTGTTTAAGTGTTACAGGGAGTTATCAGAGTTTAGCTGGAAGCAGTCAGAGTTTGCGTAAACTCTGACAGTTGGAAGCTTGACAGAGTTTGTTAAACTCTGTCTGGAGGAAGCGCGTCTACTGTTCAACAGTGATTAAAGATTAATTATGGAAGCGATATCTTTGAAGATTGGATAGCTATCAAAGAGATCGAGTTGACATAGGAGACGTGTGACAATCTGTAATTGATATCATTGTATAGCTGATTATTAGGAATATCAATTAGAGATTGTATCGTAGCTGTATGTTATATAAATACAGATAGGTTAATAACGAATTATCATTATTGTAACCTAGCAGCTCTTTGTGATATTTTTACATCACGAAGAGGGTTTGAAATACAAGAAGTTTTTAAAGTGCATAAACGCTTTTACTTATTAATCTCTCATACAAAGTTGATTATTAATTGTGTATTCGGCCTAACAAGTGGTATCAGAGCCAATCTGTTACTTTATTACAAGTTAAGATCCAAACACAACAATAATCATGTCAGAAATTCCTCCACCAACACCTACTGTTTCTGAAAAGGCTCCTACTACTGTGAGTCGTTATGAACCAATCAGGGTTCCTATTCTGAGGCCATTAGAGTATGCTATGTGGAAGGTCAAGATGACTATGTTTCTGGAGGCTACAGATCCAGAATATCTTGACAGGATTTATGAAGGCCCTCACAATCCTACAAAGCTATCTGTTGCAGTTGCTGGTGAAGCAGCAAAAATGGTTCCAAAGGAAAAGAAGGACATGACTCCTGAAGATCTATCATCAATTGCTAAGGATGCAAAAGTTAGGCATTTACTGCATAGTGCCTTAGACAATGTTATGTCTAACAAAGTCATTAACTGCACCACTGCAAAAGAGATATGGGATGCACTTGAAGTCAGGTGTCAAGGAACTGCAGCTATTAAGAAGAATAGGAGAAACATACTCACACAAGAGTATGAGCATTTTGAGGCTAAACCTGAAGAGACCATGACAGAAACATTTGATAGATTCTGTAAACTGATTAATGATCTGTCATTGGTCAACAAAGAGTATGATCTAGAAGACTCGAATCTCAAGTTTCTTCTTTCTCTACCTGAAAAGTGGGATGTGAAAACAACCACTATTAGAGACAACTATGATCTTGCTGAAACAGAGATTGATGAAATTTATGGACTGCTCAAAACTTATGAATTGGAAATGGAACAGAGAAACAGGAGATCAAGCAGAAAAGGAAAGTCTGTTGCTCTTAATGTTGAAGAGAAGCCTCAGAAGAAAGAGGCAACAAGAAGGAAAATGAAGGGAAAAGCTTTGGTCATACATTCAGAAAGTGATTCACCAAACTCTGATTGTGATTCAAACTCTTCTGAATCATCTGACTCTGAGGATGATGAAGAAGAAATGAGAAAAATGGCTGTGCTGATGGTGAAGACTTTCAAGAAAATGGGCTTCAAGAATTTCAAGAAAGGAAAAAGGTTTTCTAGGGATTCAAATGAAGACAGGAAAAGCTACAGGAAGTCTGATAAGAGAGATTCTAAAGGGAAGAAGGATAAGTCTGAAATTCAATGCTACAAGTGTAAGGAGATGGGTCACTATGCTCCTGAGTGCAAGAAGGGTAAAACTGGAAAGGTACTCTACACTAAAGGCAGAGATTGGGCAGATACTTCAGATTCTGATGAAGAAGTGAACTATGCTCTCATGGCTACTACTGAATCAGAATCCTCTGAAAATCAGGTACCTCCAACTACCTATGCTTATAATATTGATGACATTGCTCAATTAAGAATTTTTCTTAAGTCATTGCATATAAGTTATAGGGATCAGACTTTAGAAAATGAGAGGATAAAAGCTGAAAATTCTGAACTTAAAGAGAGAAATAAACTTGTTGAAGAGAAACTTGAAAACATGCAACAAGTTCAGAAAGAGAGAGATGATGCTGTTTGCAAAGAACAGATTTTGCTTCAGAAGTATAAACAACTAGAGTCAGAGTTGAAGGAAGCAAATAATAAAATTAGGACTTGGACTAATTCTGGAAAAGACACTCAACAGATTTTTCAAACAGACACTGTTGGTCTAGGTTATAATGAGGGAGATGAACTTAGATTTCAAAATCAAGTTAAAGTCAGAACTAAATTTGTTCATGGAACCAGTAAATTTTTGTCTGAGAATGAAAAAGAAGCTGTCCAAAGAAAACCAGTAAAAACTAGTGTTAAACAGGTTAATATTGCTTCAATGACAGATAAACAACTCAAACATAAACTGAAGGAGTTAAAATCTGTTGAGAAAAAGAAAATGTCAAACAAGAACAGAAATGGAAAAGTAGGCATCACTTCAGGAAATAAACCAATGCTTGCTAGTTATGCTCCAAGAAAGACATGTCATAACTGTGGTAGTACTAAGCATCTTGCAAATTTCTGCAAGAAAAATAAAAATATAAATTCTTTACCTACAAAGTCTGAGGTAAAGAAGGATTTTGCTAGAACTAAGCCACAGACTCTATGCACACACTGTGGAAGCACTTGGCATTCCATCTATACTTGCAGAAAATATCATGCTATCTATCATAATTACTATGAACTGAAACCCAATCTAAAATGGGTTAAAGTTGATACTGCAAGTGTAAACACTGATACTGTTAGCCCAAACTCTGATAATTTTAATTCCGCTGCAAAAGCTAACAAAGTTAAGAATGCCAAAGGATCCAAGCAAGTCTGGATCCTTAAAACTAATCCTCAGTAATTGTTTGTGATTGCAGGGTAACAGGGAGGCAACCCTAGTCGTGGACAGTGGATGTTCAGGACACATGACTGGAAATAAAGCCCTGCTATCAGAATATGAGGAGAAGGCTGGCCCAAAAGTTTCCTATGGTGATGGCAATATAGGAAGAACATTGGGATATGGCAGTATCAATCTTGGAAATGTCATCATCAACAATGTAGCTCATGTCCCAGGACTCAAGCATGACTTGCTATCTGTGAGTCAAATCTGTGACAAGGGTTATCATGTAGATTTCCAACCTGAATATTGTGAAGTTATCAGCAAATCTACAGGAAAGGTTGTTCTAGTTGGTCACAGGCAAAACAACATTTATGAAATCAAGCTTTTGATAGACTCTGTTGGAAAAGCTGTTTGCCTGTCTACAAGAATGTCTAGTGAAGAGAGTTGGAAGTGGCACAAGAAACTCTCACATTTGAACTTGAACAACATCAATGAATTGATCAGAAAGGATCTTGTAAGAGGACTCCCAAAGACCCTGTTAAATGTTGATGGCCTATGTGACTCATGTCAGAAGGCTAAACAAAGGAAGTCATCTTTCAAGAGCAAGACAGAATTTTCTATCACTGATCCCTATCATTTTCTGCATGTTGATCTCTTTGGTCCAGTAAATGTTATGTCTATTGCAAGGAAGAAATATGCTTTAGTCATTATTGATGAATACACTAGATTCACCTGGGTGTATTTTCTAGCAAAGAAGGATGAAACTGCATCGACTCTGATGGAGCATGTGAAGCTTCTGGACAAAGGATCAAGCAACAAAGTCAGAATCATCAGAAGTGATAATGGAACTGAGTTCAGAAATGCAACAATGGAAGAATTCTGCAAGGACAATGGAGTGAAACAAGAATTTTCAGCACCTGGTACACCACAACAAAATGGTAGTTGAAAGGAAAAATAGAACCTTAATTGAAGCTGCCAGAACTATGCTTGATGAAGCAAAATTGCCAACTTATTTCTAGGCAGAAGCTGTTCAAACTGCTTGTTTTACTCAAAATGCAACACTGATCAATAAGCATGGAAAGACACCATATGAGATGGTGAAGAAAAAGAAGCCTAACCTGAAATACTTTCATATTTTCGGGTGCAAATGTTTCGTTTTGAAGACTCATCCAGAACAGTTGACCAAGTTTGAGTTAAAGGCAGATGAAGGAATTTTTGTTGGCTATCCACTGTCAACAAAGGCATTCAGAGTTTACAATCTGAGAACTAAAGTGATCATGGAATCTATACATGTTTCTTTTGATGATAAGAAGATAACTGGACTTGAAGACAAAGACGAATATGATCAACTGAACTTTGAAAATGAAGTTTTAAACTCTGATGAAGGAAACTCTGATGAAACAATTCTGACAGACTCTGTTGAAACAAACTCTGAACCTCTACTGGTAAATTCTGGAGAAACTTCTCAGTCACAACAAAGAGGAGAACCAGTTGAGGGGGAGCATGATCAAGATGAAGACTAAACACTGATACTGAGTCAACTGAAAAATCTGGATCAAACTCTGATGCTTCAAACTCTGAAAATTCAAATTCTGACTCTGGACAGTCAAGTTCAGGGGGAGTCTCAGAAAACGAAGATAGATCACAACAGAATCAGAAGAGCATGGATCAAGGGGGAGGATCACATGCTGATAGAAGTCATTTGCCTTCTGCTAGGAAATGGACTAAATCACATACACCTGATTTGATAATTGGTGATCCAGATGCAAAAGTAAAGACAAGAAGTGCTACTGCAAGTGAATGTCTATTTCATGCATTCTTGTCTAAAAATGAACCAAAGAAAGTGGAAGAAGCTCTTCAAGATGCAGACTGGATAACAGCAATGCAGGAAGAGTTAAATGAATTTGAAAGAAATGAAGTTTGGACCCTTGTACCAAGGCCAAAGAACAGATCTATTGTTGGTACTAAATGGGTTTTCAGAAACAAGACTGACAGTGAAGGTGTTATCACGAGGAACAAGGCTAGACTGGTAGCAAAAGGTTATTCACAGCAGGAAGGAATAGATTATGATGAAACATTTGCTCCAGTAGCAAGATTGGAGGCAATCAGAATTTTTCTAGCATATGCCTCTCACAAGAAATTCAAAGTGTTCCAGATGGATGTGAAAAGTGCTTTTCTGAATGGAAATCTTGAAGAAGAAGTGTTTGTTGAACAACCACCAGGATTTGTGGACCCCAAATATCCAGATTATTTCTACAGGCTAGATAAGGCACTATATGGACTTAAGCAGGCACCAAGAGCATGGTATGAGACACTTGCTCAGTTTCTTCTAGAAAGTGGATTCAACAGAGGAACAATTGACAAAACTCTGTTTTATTTCAATCAAGGAAGTGACCTCCTTTTAGTTCAAATTTATGTTGATGACATCATCTTTGGGTCTACTAATGATAAACTCTGTAAGAAGTTTGCCAAGCTCATGCAGTCCAGATATCAAATGAGCATGATGGGAGAGCTTAGTTACTTTCTAGGCCTACAGGTGAAACAAACAGAAGATGGAATTTTCATTAATCAAGAAAAATACACCAGAAATCTTCTCAAGAAATTTGGTATGCTTGATTGTTCATCTGCATCAACTCCCATGGCAACAGCAACTAAACTGGACAAAGACACAGGAGTTTCAGTGGATATGACAAACTACAGGGGCATGATAGGATCTCTTCTATACTTGACAGCTAGTAGGCCTGACATCATGTATGCAACCTGTCTTTGTGCAAGGTTTCAGGCAGATCCTAGAGAGCCACATCTGACAGCTGTGAAAAGAATCTTCAAGTATCTCAAGGGCACCATATCATTAGGTCTGTGGTATCCCAGAGAATCAGATTTTAAGCTACTTGGGTATTCTGATGCAGACTTTGCAGGCTGTAAGGTAGACAGAAAGAGCACTAGTGGAAGTTGTCAATTTCTTGGTGACAGACTTGTTTCCTGGTACAGCAAGAAACAGAAATCAATCTCCACATCTACAGCTGAAGCAGAGTATATTGCAGCTGGTAGCTGTTGTGCACAGATCTTATGGATGAAGAATCAATTGCTGGATTATGGATTGAGGTACAGTAATATACCTATTTACTGTGATAACCAAAGTGCTATTGCTATGACAGGTAATCCAGTACAGCATTCAATGACCAAGCACATCAGCATAAGGTACCACTTCATCAGAGAACATGTGGAAGAAGGAAATATTGAACTACATTTTGTCTCTACAGAACAACAGCTTGCAGATATCTTCACTAAACCATTGAGTGAAGCTACATTTACAAGGCTGGTTAATGAACTAGGAATGATCTCTGGTTCTGACTAGAAATGTTGGTTAGATTCAAACTTTACTTATGTGATGTATTAATCATATTTCCTGATTGGTTAAATGTTGAGTGAGCTCTGTTGATTAAACTCTGTTATGCATACTCTGCTAAACTCTGTCAGCATGTCTGTATGTCATACACTGTTAATAAGTTTGATAAACTCTGTGAACTTTGAGTTGATTTTTGTCTGAATGAAAACACCAATGAAGAAATATGTATGAAGCATGATTCTCAGCAATTAATCATGAATCTTTCTGAGTTATTGAGATCTAATCTTAGATTGTGCAGAAAGTTAACACAGCATGATACTGGCTCATATTTATAGCATCTCTTAGTTTATTTTATCCTAAACTCTGAGTCTATAAATACTGTGTGCATTACCTTTCATGAAGAACTACTGATGTTGATGAACTCTAAACTCTGTTAGTTATACTCTGATAAAATAAAATGTTTACTACAATACCCCAAAGAAAATGTATATAGGTTATTATACTCCTTTGAGATTATGTTGGATACTAGGATGACCCAGGAACCTATTGGTATATAATATGTGCTAAAATTCTCTGATTTTTGGTGACTAGTTAAATACTAGGATGACCCAGGAACTTATCAAAATGATAAGGGCTAAAATTTTTGAATTTTTGGTGACTGGTTCCAACCTCTGATTACTGGAATGAAAAATAATAAAAAAATATATAAAAAAAATGAAAATAAAAAAAATAAAAAAAATGAAAAAAATGTGTATATAAAAGGGGTATAAAATAAAAATTACTGTATAAAGTTCGATTACTTCAGAGTTTAGCTTTCATCATACAGTCAGTGTTTACTATGACAGTTTGTGCATCCAGTGTTTATTGATTTACTTTATGGATTTTATGAAAAATTAGATGCTCTAAAAATTGACTTAGTAAACTCTGCTTCACACACACAAATACTCATAACTGTGCAATTTATGAAAGGGTTTCGGTGATAAAGTTGGAGAATTGACAAACGCTGTTGATTCGTGATTTGTACTCTAAGGTAAATTTTCACTTGGACAATTTGAAAGTCTTGGAGTAAGTAGGGTTTTTGACAACTGTTAATCAGTGGATAGTTGATGAATGTGTTCTTTATATGATTACTTTAATTAGTTTTCATATTCACTTCTTGATGCATTTTCTTGAAGAACAGTTCATATAACACAAATAACAGTTGCAGAACACAATGAATATGATTAGAAAAACAAAATTTTCATTGATAATAAGAAAGAGATTACAAGCAAATATTACATCTTTTTGTTCTCTCTATCTGCTAATCTATTCAACAGGAAAGTAAAAGGTCCGTCCACACCACTCCATTGTTAGCAAAAATTCCCAGATCCCATCTTTGCCACTTTGTTTGGGTGGAAGTTGAAGGGATAAGGTTATTTTTGCTGACATATTCATTAACAATGGTTGGTGGTGGTGGATGAGGATGCCTTCGAGGAGAGCCATGCCAATGTTGCTTGGAGGGCAGCATCGATGTCGATCACCCTTGCAGGTTTCTCTCTCTCGAGCTCTTACAGACCAGCATCCATTTGCAGCCACAGCGTCTCAAGCTGCCTTTCCCACTCAAACGCTTCAAATTCTTCACGCGTATAGCTGAAGATGTCCCTATTCTCGACAAGATGAAGGTTTTTCTCTTTGATGGTAAGGTTGGCCATTGTTTTTCAAGGGTATTTGGTTTGAAGGGTTTGTGATTTTACAGGGGAGACTGAAAGGTTAAAGGTTTAATGAAATAATCTGAGCAAGTCTCTAGGCCTTAAATAGAGATGGGTAAGAACGAAGTCCTTAATCGCTTCGTATTCTGGTTTTTAAAGGCAACAGGTAAACGTTTCAAATTCTGATTTTACTTTGGTCCAGATATTTTTAAAAGAGTATTATTTGATTTTTGTTAAAATCAAATATTTTAATGTTTTAATTTTTAATATACTCTTTTTAAAAATAGGCGCACATGACCCACTTATAACGCCTTAGAAATTTCAGAATATTTATTATTAAAAGTTATTTATTTTATTATTAAATATGAATTATGTGGCGTATATAATTGTTGTGGAGGTGATGTGTCTGTGGAATAATATTTGGAGGTCAGATAGATATTTTATATGTGTTATGTAAGCCCGACTATTTTAATTATATTTTTGGGATTTATTTCCTATTTAATTGCGTTATATTTACCTTCTGTGAATTTTATTAAATCTTCGGGATTAGCAGAAATCCTGAAATCTTCTTCATTATTAACTTTATTAGTTTAGATGACTTTTAAAAATATTTGGCGAATTATTTTTGGGTTTCAAGGATTTTAAAATGATTTTATGAATTATTTTTCAATTTAAGGATTCAATCTTGTAAAATCCATATTTAATTCGTTTTTGATCCTAAAAATATTTTAAAAATGTGGGGAGGTAGATAATTTTATTCTTTACGTTTTAAAAATGAAAATTTGATTTTTCCAGATATTGTTTATTTATTCCATATTTTTTTTTCGAGTTGTTTTTTTTATTTGGTTAAATGTGGAATGAAAATCAGTTTTTTTTCCCTTTTAAAACCGTTTCCCCCAATTGCTATATGAAGGAATCCCTAATTGAGTTTTTTCATTAGCAAAACCCCTGCCTCCCTCTCTCGAATGTTCTAGCAAATCCTCTAACTTCCTCACGCGAATCTCTCCCCTATCTTCTGTACAATCAAGTTTCCACACTAATTCAAGTTCTCGTGTTTCACTGGTATACCCACCTCCTTCCCTGGTTTCCTTGCTGTGGATTGTGCGATTGTGTGTGTGGCTGCGTGTGTTGCAGCGTGGTGTGGGTGTGTGTGAGTTCCTCTCCCCTGCCCTGTTTTCTTCCAGTTGTGTAAACGGTTGTGCTCAAGTGTTTTGTGCGTGTGTGCTTACAAGCCTGTGTGTGTGTGTGTGTTAAGAGCAGTGTGTGTGTGTGTGTTATTAAGGTATGGTGCTATGGGAATAGAGTGTGTGCGATTTGGTGCAGGGGTGTTCGAGGGGTTTGTGTGCTTGTGTAAACGGAAATGTGTTGGTGTGTGTGAGTTTGGTCATTTGTTTGGGTGGATGGTTCGTATGGAACCGCTGGTTCGATTGAATGGTGTTGTGATGTTGCAACTAGTCCCTTGCTTGAATTCCTGTCGTGGCTTGTTAGTTCAAGATGTTGTACAATATGATTAATTCCGATTTCTGCTTCTGTTATCACTCGACTTGTTCGACATTACTCAGTTACTCGGTTCTGTGAATTATGAATTGTGATGGATATTGTTCGATTATTGTGGTTCCAAAATTCTGGAATTCTTGTGAACATTTATTTGATTATCTTCGTGAAATTAATTGTTTAATATTCGAATAAATAGTAAGAGTAGAATTCCGAGTTGGAAACCCTAATTTGGGCACCCTCGGGATTTTGCCCCCTCGACGGTGATTTAATTTGAGTCGAGGGTATAAAATCGGCGATGATGATTATTTTCTGAGCCAAAATTTTTTAATAATTAATATTTGTTATTTATCTAATAAATTGCAATATATTGTCGAATTGGTATTAATTATCTAATCTATAATGAATTGGGATTTCTATAAATTGGAAATGTGAATTGGGAACGTTATTTGAAGTATGGATTTAATTGTTAATTGATGATTACGTTGGTTGTGTCGGCTGTATTCCGACTGGCAGTCCCCCGTTTAAAGGGGAGGCCGTCAAAATTTTTCTAAAATATATTAAAATCATTTCTTGAAAACGAGTATGTATAATTATTTAACTTATACGAATTGTGAGTCGGGCTTCATATTCTAAAATCTACGTAGTGTGTGTTAACGTGACTATTTGGTTAAGTACTTTGTCTGTGGCTTACATAAGGATATTATATGATTAAATAAACATAAATTAGGGAACTATTCGCATGGGTAGACTAAGTGGAATGTTTATATTACTTAGCGAGTATTAAACGGGATTCTGAAATAGTGTTATATTGTGTGTAGATTCCGTGGATAAAGGAAAGGCTAAAGCTGAGGACGTAAAGACGCTTCGGATTCTGTGACTTTCTATTTAAGGCAAGTAAATTGCTTCAATTGCCTTTCAAATGAGTTATGATTATAAAAGTCTGATTCATATGCTTATTTAAATTATTCTTGCTATAATTGTTCTGTTAATTTTCCGAAATTGCGAATACCTAATTGTTATGTCCCAAAATTGATTCCACTAAGTTGTTGATGCTATTAATGAATTGATTTACATCCATATTCCTTGCAAGTGTATTATTCCACTCCTCTTTCAAGTAGACCACTTCACTTATATTTCCAGCGAATTATGATTATCATAACTTGATTCTTATACATTTGATTTATTCTCGATATAACTGCTCTGATAATTTCCATTGACTTTGAATATTCCATTTTTATACCCCAAGTTGATTATATCGTTTCGTTGATCCTTTTAGTAGCTTGACTTAAATCAATACCCCTGTTTGTCATATCGAACTTGTCGATATTTAATTCAGAGATTACCTGACCTTGTTCTATTTGGTGAGATTTGAGATGTTAACCTGGAACGAAAGTGTTCAGGATGTTTGGTAGTTGAGGTGGTCGATTGTTCCGACACCTGATGTTTAGATAGGATTGGACTGTTAGTTTTAAAAAAAAATGTGGACCGTAAGGGTCGGACCAGATTCGTGGTCAGAAATAATTAAGGCCAATGTGTGCCGTGGATCCATTAAGGACATTGCTGTGTGCGTTTGTCCGGGGTTAGTGCGTGACTGATCAGCAGCCTAACCTTATAAATGTTTTTATTTATAAAATGCATGATAGTCCAATCCGCTTCTATTCTATGATTCAGATAAAAGATGAACCTTTAATTGAGATATATATATATTGTTGATTGCTAATTCTTGAAAATCTTGCAGACATATCAGTTGTTGATGTTTTAATTTCATACATATATACTTGCTGAGCGTTTTGGCTCACTTGCTTGCTAATTCTGTTTCCTCAGCTAAGCCAGGAGATGTCTAGAAGAAGTGGCCCGTCGGGTTGGGGTAGTCACCGAGGCAGTCAGAGGGTCGAGGCGGTTGGTTGGGTAGTGACATATACCTTGGTTTATATTATATCTGTATTTGTAGGCAGATTATCATATTTGATGGGTTGTATATTATTTGATTCAGTTCTGGGTTGTAATAGCTATTGATAGTTGTTTCATACAGTGACCTGTGTGCGGTCTGGGTTGTTATGGTTTTATTTTCTTATGGTTTAGTATAACTTGTGCTTGTGAACTGTTTTAGTTATACTTAGTTGCTTGAGCAGGTGATTAGTCCAGTTTATGATTACATCATGCCGAAATTTCTAAAATTTCTCCTATATTAATGTTTAATTGAATATAAGAGTTTATAATATTATTGTTGGCAAGTGAGGGTGTTACAAGTTGGTATCAGAGCCACAGGTCACAGTCACTGAAACAATTAGGTGGGGAGTCGGGGTAGAGTTATAAGAAAGGTTAGGATGGTGTCGTGAGAGATAGGAAATCTAATTATATATATATATATGTATACTTCAGGCACCTGCTTCTGGTTCCGATTCAGACCCGGACGAGGATCCGGAAGGAGGGGCTTCTGTTCCGCAGCAGATTTCCCCAGGGGTTATGCAGCCGTTCGTGGGATCGCAGGGCTCAGTGAATGGGCCAGCATACCAGTATACTCCTCAGCCTGTACCATACCATGTGTACGAGCGAGTGGCCCGCGAGAGGGACTATCTCTTGGGGCAGATGGCAGAGTGGAGGGCTATGAGGGCTGGGGAGGAGGAGCGGGCTAGAGATAGAGATAGAGTGGCGGCTGAGCTGGAGGATGTCCGGAGGCGAGTACGAGCTCTTAGACGTGTTGTCATTAGGCGGGGACGGATGAGATCCCGAGATGAGCCGGCATTTGTGACACAGCAGGTGACCCTAGGTCTGGTGACGGCAGAGCTGGAGAGCATTTTGGGATCAGCTTGGCGGGGAGAGTCGGATGACGATGATGACCAGTGATGATTAGGGTAGTATGATGATGTGGTATTTAGCGGCATGTTATGGCAGTAGTAGTACGTCAGGATTCGCAGTGCGACCAGTTTTGTTATATATATCTGTTGTACTGTGACTAGATGTTAGCAGTCTTCTCTTTTAGTATTATGTTGTACCCTTATCGAAGCGTTGTTCTTACGCTTGTATCTGATCTATCTATATATATCATTATCACTTTTGCAGGACTGTGTTAAATTTCCTTATACTGTCATTTACTTAAGCATCTTATTTACTGCTCGTTTCATATTTACTTTCAGCACCATTTCCTTCTAGCATTGTTTTTACTTTCGATACTATGTTTGACCTTAGCATTATGACTATTGTTTCTTTATTGCACCTATTGAACGTTTGTGAATACCTTGTGTAACCTTGGATTAATATCCTATTGCACCCTGTGAATCAATTGTTGACCGGAATATTGGTTGGAGACCTCGAATTACCTTTCAGTAATATATGCATTGTTTGTTTAAGTTGGAGCATGTTGAGATATTATTTTCTGAACCTGAACCTAATATAATTGTTCATTGATTTCAGAAATATGCCACCCAAAAAGAAGAAACAAAATACCCGAACCCCCGATCAGGGTGAACAAGCTAATCCACCCCCTGTTGGTCAGATGGATCCTGCCTTAGCACAAATATTACAAACTCTTGTTCAGCAGACTGCTACTCTGGCACAGCAACAGCAGCAGTTACAGCAGCAATTGTTGGCACAACAGCAACAACAGCAACAACAGCAACAACAGCAACAACAGCAACAACAGCAGCAGCAGCAGCAGCCACCTGTTCCTCCGGTGGTTACTTTTAAGTCTTTCCAGGCAGTAAAACCTCCTGAGTTTAAAGGGACAGCGGACCCGGTGGAGGCGAGATCTTGGTTAAAGGAGATGGAAAAAGCCATTGCACTGGTAGGGGTCCCAGCAGACAAACAAACTGAATATGTAAGTTATTTCTTGAAGAATGAAGCTACTTACTGGTGGGAGTCGGTGAAAATGTTGGAAGCTACTGAGGTGATTCCTTGGGAAAGGTTCACAGAGCTATTTTTGGAAAAGTATTTCCCCGACTATATGAAAGACCAGATGGAGATGAAGTTTTTGGAGCTGAAACAAGGGAAAATGTCGGTGACAGAATATGAAACCAAGTTTACGGAACTAGCTAGGTTTGCTCCGGCCTATGTGGATACGGAGAGGAAGAAGGCTAAGAGGTTTCAACAAGGATTGAAACCGTGGATTCGTACTAAACTAGCAGTTTTGGAGTTGGAGACTTATGTAGCAGTGGTGCAAAAGGCCATGATAGCTGAAGGGGAAAGCGAATTATACTTCAAGGAAAAAGAAGGAAAGAAAAGGAAGGCTGGGTCATTGGGGGAACGACAAGAGCAAGGCAGTTCTCATAATGTGCCAAATAAAAAGCCAGGATTCCAGCCAGGAAAGTATGGGAACCCTAAGAAGCCGGGATCAGGGAATGGGGGCCAAGGGAATAGAATTCAAGATGCGAGTCAACAGAAATTGGTTAGGCCACCCTTGGCAGAATGCAAAACTTGTGGGAAGAAGCATCCAGGGGTGTGTACAAAGTTGGAAGTGACGTGTTTCAAATGTAATCAAAAAGGTCATTATGCTCGGGAATGCAAAGCAGGAATTGTGTGTCACCGTTGTGGGAAGCCAGGGCATATAATGAAAGACTGTAAAGTACCTGTAGTGAAACCTCCAGTTCTGGCTAATCCAATACTGCAAGCAATTGAAGCACCACCCCCAACATCAAGTATCAGACCAGTGGCGAGGACTTTCAACATGACTCTGAACGAAGCTATTAAGAATTCGGATGTGGTAGCAGGTACGCTCCCTGTAAATTCTGTTCAAGCTAAAGTGTTAATTGATTCCGGGGCTACGAAATCCTTTATATCCAAAGAATTTGTTCAAAAGTTAAATTGTGAGGTATGCATGTTACGTGAAGCTATAGTTATAGAAATAGCTAATTCAGAACGAATTCCGGTTACTCAAGTGTGTCCTCGTTGCAAGATTGATATTTCAGGGCATTGTTTTTACGCTAATTTGATACCCTTTCAGTTAGGTGAATTTGATGTTATCTTAGGAATGGATTGGTTAACAGAGAATAATGCCCAAATTGATTGTAAGAATAAGAAGGTGATCCTTAAACCCTCTGATAATGTAGAAGTTACCTTTAGAGGTCAGAGGCAGACTAGGAGATTTTTGTCGATCATTCAAACAAAGAGGTTGTTGAGGCAAGAATGCGAGGGCTATATGGCTTATGTCATGGATACTAGTCAAGAGGTGCCTAAAATAGAGGAAATACCAGTGGTGAATGAGTTTCTCGATGTTTTTCCAGATGAACTTCCCGGTTTACCTCCGGATAGAGAAATAGAATTTACCATTGATTTAGCCCCAGGAACTGAACCCGTGTCAAAGGCTCCTTATCGAATGGCACCTGTAGAGATGAAGGAATTGGCAGTTCAATTGCAAGATCTTCTGGAGAAAGGTATTATTAGGCCTAGTGTATCGCCGTGGGGAGCTCCGGTATTATTTGTAAAGAAGAAGGATGGAAGTATGAGACTGTGTATCGATTATCGGGAATTAAATAAGCTGACCATTAAGAATAAATACCCTTTGCCAAGAATTGACGATTTATTTGATCAACTGAAAGGAGCAACTTGTTTCTCGAAGATTGATTTGCGGTCAGGATATTTTCAATTAAAGATTAGACCGGAAGACGTTCCAAAAACAGCGTTTCGGACTAGGTATGGGCACTACGAGTTCTTAGTAATGGCCTTTGGGCTAACTAATGCACCAGCAGCGTTCATGGACCTAATGAATAGAGTCTTCAAGAAGTATTTGGATAAGTTTGTGATTGTGTTTATAGATGATATTCTGATATACTCGAAGACCGAAGAAGAGCATGCAGGGCATTTGAGAATAGCCTTAGAAACGTTGAGGAAAGAGAAATTGTATGCGAAGTTTTCCAAATGTGAGTTTTGGCTGAAAGAAGTGCAGTTTTTAGGGCATGTCATCAGCAGTGAAGGGATTAAGGTGGATCCTGCTAAAATTGAAGCCGTGATGAATTGGGATCGACCTAAAACACCCACAGAGGTTCGAAGTTTCTTAGGATTGGCGGGATACTATCGAAGATTTGTTCAAGACTTTGCGAAGATAGCCACCCCACTAACAAAGTTGACAAGGAAGAATGAAAAGTTTGTGTGGAATGAGAAGTGTGAAGAAAGTTTCCAGGAATTGAAGAAGAGATTGGTGACTGCACCTGTATTGACACTACCAGATGAAAAGGGAAATTTTGTGATCTACAGTGATGCATCTCATAAAGGTTTGGGATGTGTACTAATGCAGCATGGTAAGGTAATTGCTTATGCTTCGAGACAATTGAAACCTCACGAACAGAAATATCCTACTCATGACTTAGAATTAGCCGCGATTGTTTTCGCCTTGAAGATTTGGAGACATTATCTGTATGGGGAAAAGTGTGAAATTTACACGGACCACAAGAGTTTAAAATATATTTTCACCCAGAAGGAGTTAAATATGAGACAGAGAAGATGGTTGGAATTACTCAAGGATTATGATTGTACCATCAACTATCATCCTGGGAAGGCGAACGTGGTGGCGGACGCTTTAAGTAGGAAGGAGAAAATCAGTATGTTGACAATGCCTGAGGAATTATACAAAGAGTTTGAAAGATTGGAGATAGAGGTGTGTATGCCTGCAAGTAGTACAGATACGGTGTACACTATGACGTTTCAGCCAGAATTATTAGAAAAGATTCGCAGATGCCAGGAGGAAGTCATGAGCGGAGATGTGAACAAGTTAACGGGTGAGGAAATATGCACACAGGTAGATGACAAGGGGATATTAAGATTTTCTTCACGTATTTGGATACCCAATGTGACAGAGTTGAAGAATGAGATCCTACAGGAAGCCCACAGTTCAAAGTATTCGATTCATCCAGGAAGTACGAAAATGTATCGAGACTTGAAGAGAAATTTCTGGTGGCCGGATATGAAGAGAGATATTGCTGAATGGGTAAGTAAGTGTTTGACCTGTCAGAAAGTAAAAGCGGAACATCAAAGGCCAAGTGGGATGCTACAACCATTAGAGATTCCTGAGTGGAAATGGGAACATATTGCAATGGACTTTGTGGTTGGATTGCCAAGGACGAGAGCTAATCATGATGCTATCTGGGTAATTGTTGATCGATTAACGAAATCTGCACACTTTCTTCCGATAAATGAGAGGTTTTCATTAGACAAATTAGTTCATCTATACATAAAAGAAATTGTGGTGCGACATGGAGTTCCAGTATCAATAGTCTCAGATCGAGATCCAAGATTTAATTCGAGATTCTGGAGAAGTTTTCAAGAATGTTTGGGCACCGAATTAAAAATGAGTACTGCTTACCATCCTCAGACTGATGGACAGAGTGAAAGAACGATTCAAACAATTGAAGATATGCTCCGAGTTTGTGCATTGGATTTTGCAGGAAGTTGGGATGAACACTTGCCGTTAGTGGAATTTTCATACAATAATAGCTTTCATGCTAGTATCGGTATGCCACCGTATGAAGCATTATATGGACGAAAGTGTCGATCTCCAGTATACTGGGAAGAAGTTGGCGAGCGAAAGATACTCGGACCTGAGTTAGTGCAGCAAACCAAGGAAGTGGTTCAACTTATTCAGAAACGGTTAGTGACAGCTCAGAACCGACAGAAGAAGTATGCTGATTTGGCCAGAAAGAATATGGAATTCGAAGAAGGAGAGCAAGTACTGTTGAAAGTATCTCCGTGGAAGGGGTTAGTAAGATTTGGCAAGAAAGGAAAATTAAGTCCAAGATTTGTTGGGCCTTTCGAGGTATTGAAGAAAGTCGGGAAAGTCGCCTACGAGTTAGCTTTACCGCCCCATATGCAACATATCCATAACGTGTTCCATGTATCTATGCTTAAGAAGTACCATCTGGATTCTAAACATGTCATTGAATACGAGCCGATAGAGATTCAGCCAGATTTATCTTATGTGGAGCAGCCTATCAAAATACTAGATCGAAAAGAAAAGGTTTTGAGGAATAAAACAATTCCTATAGTGAGAGTTTTGTGGAGAAACCCCAAGGTGGAAGAATCAACTTGGGAGTTGGAAAGCGATATGCTGGAAAAGTATCCTCAATTATTCTCTTAGGTGAGATTCTGGGGACAGAATCCTTTTAAGGGGGGAAGGTTATAACGCCTTAGAAATTTCAGAATATTTATTATTAAAAGTTATTTATTTTATTATTAAATATGAATTATGTGGCGTATATAATTGTTGTGGAGGTGATGTGTCTGTGGAATAATATTTGGAGGTCAGATAGATATTTTATATGTGTTATGTAAGCCCGACTATTTTAATTATATTTTTGGGATTTATTTCCTATTTAATTGCGTTATATTTACCTTCTGTGAATTTTATTAAATCTTCGGGATTAGCAGAAATCCTGAAATCTTCTTCATTATTAACTTTATTAGTTTAGATGACTTTTAAAAATATTTGGCGAATTATTTTTGGGTTTCAAGGATTTTAAAATGATTTTATGAATTATTTTTCAATTTAAGGATTCAATCTTGTAAAATCCATATTTAATTCGTTTTTGATCCTAAAAATATTTTAAAAATGTGGGGAGGTAGATAATTTTATTCTTTACGTTTTAAAAATGAAAATTTGATTTTTCCAGATATTGTTTATTTATTCCATATTTTTTTTTCGAGTTGTTTTTTTTATTTGGTTAAATGTGGAATGAAAATCAGTTTTTTTTCCCTTTTAAAACCGTTTCCCCCAATTGCTATATGAAGGAATCCCTAATTGAGTTTTTTCATTAGCAAAACCCCTGCCTCCCTCTCTCGAATGTTCTAGCAAATCCTCTAACTTCCTCACGCGAATCTCTCCCCTATCTTCTGTACAATCAAGTTTCCACACTAATTCAAGTTCTCGTGTTTCACTGGTATACCCACCTCCTTCCCTGGTTTCCTTGCTGTGGATTGTGCGATTGTGTGTGTGGCTGCGTGTGTTGCAGCGTGGTGTGGGTGTGTGTGAGTTCCTCTCCCCTGCCCTGTTTTCTTCCAGTTGTGTAAACGGTTGTGCTCAAGTGTTTTGTGCGTGTGTGCTTACAAGCCTGTGTGTGTGTGTGTGTTAAGAGCAGTGTGTGTGTGTGTGTTATTAAGGTATGGTGCTATGGGAATAGAGTGTGTGCGATTTGGTGCAGGGGTGTTCGAGGGGTTTGTGTGCTTGTGTAAACGGAAATGTGTTGGTGTGTGTGAGTTTGGTCATTTGTTTGGGTGGATGGTTCGTATGGAACCGCTGGTTCGATTGAATGGTGTTGTGATGTTGCAACTAGTCCCTTGCTTGAATTCCTGTCGTGGCTTGTTAGTTCAAGATGTTGTACAATATGATTAATTCCGATTTCTGCTTCTGTTATCACTCGACTTGTTCGACATTACTCAGTTACTCGGTTCTGTGAATTATGAATTGTGATGGATATTGTTCGATTATTGTGGTTCCAAAATTCTGGAATTCTTGTGAACATTTATTTGATTATCTTCGTGAAATTAATTGTTTAATATTCGAATAAATAGTAAGAGTAGAATTCCGAGTTGGAAACCCTAATTTGGGCACCCTCGGGATTTTGCCCCCTCGACGGTGATTTAATTTGAGTCGAGGGTATAAAATCGGCGATGATGATTATTTTCTGAGCCAAAATTTTTTAATAATTAATATTTGTTATTTATCTAATAAATTGCAATATATTGTCGAATTGGTATTAATTATCTAATCTATAATGAATTGGGATTTCTATAAATTGGAAATGTGAATTGGGAACGTTATTTGAAGTATGGATTTAATTGTTAATTGATGATTACGTTGGTTGTGTCGGCTGTATTCCGACTGGCAGTCCCCCGTTTAAAGGGGAGGCCGTCAAAATTTTTCTAAAATATATTAAAATCATTTCTTGAAAACGAGTATGTATAATTATTTAACTTATACGAATTGTGAGTCGGGCTTCATATTCTAAAATCTACGTAGTGTGTGTTAACGTGACTATTTGGTTAAGTACTTTGTCTGTGGCTTACATAAGGATATTATATGATTAAATAAACATAAATTAGGGAACTATTCGCAGGGGTAGACTAAGTGGAATGTTTATATTACTTAGCGAGTATTAAACGGGATTCTGAAATAGTGTTATATTGTGTGTAGATTCCGTGGATAAAGGAAAGGCTAAAGCTGAGGACGTAAAGACGCTTCGGATTCTGTGACTTTCTATTTAAGGCAAGTAAATTGCTTCAATTGCCTTTCAAATGAGTTATGATTATAAAAGTCTGATTCATATGCTTATTTAAATTATTCTTGCTATAATTGTTCTGTTAATTTTCCGAAATTGCGAATACCTAATTGTTATGTCCCAAAATTGATTCCACTAAGTTGTTGATGCTATTAATGAATTGATTTACATCCATATTCCTTGCAAGTGTATTATTCCACTCCTCTTTCAAGTAGACCACTTCACTTATATTTCCAGCGAATTATGATTATCATAACTTGATTCTTATACATTTGATTTATTCTCGATATAACTGCTCTGATAATTTCCATTGACTTTGAATATTCCATTTTTATACCCCAAGTTGATTATATCGTTTCGTTGATCCTTTTAGTAGCTTGACTTAAATCAATACCCCTGTTTGTCATATCGAACTTGTCGATATTTAATTCAGAGATTACCTGACCTTGTTCTATTTGGTGAGATTTGAGATGTTAACCTGGAACGAAAGTGTTCAGGATGTTTGGTAGTTGAGGTGGTCGATTGTTCCGACACCTGATGTTTAGATAGGATTGGACTGTTAGTTTTAAAAAAAAATGTGGACCGTAAGGGTCGGACCAGATTCGTGGTCAGAAATAATTAAGGCCAATGTGTGCCGTGGATCCATTAAGGACATTGCTGTGTGCGTTTGTCCGGGGTTAGTGCGTGACTGATCAGCAGCCTAACCTTATAAATGTTTTTATTTATAAAATGCATGATAGTCCAATCCGCTTCTATTCTATGATTCAGATAAAAGATGAACCTTTAATTGAGATATATATATTGTTGATTGCTAATTCTTGAAAATCTTGCAGACATATCAGTTGTTGATGTTTTAATTTCATACATATATACTTGCTGAGCGTTTTGGCTCACTTGCTTGCTAATTCTGTTTCCTCAGCTAAGCCAGGAGATGTCTAGAAGAAGTGGCCCGTCGGGTTGGGGTAGTCACCGAGGCAGTCAGAGGGTCGAGGCGGTTGGTTGGGTAGTGACATATACCTTGGTTTATATTATATCTGTATTTGTAGGCAGATTATCATATTTGATGGGTTGTATATTATTTGATTCAGTTCTGGGTTGTAATAGCTATTGATAGTTGTTTCATACAGTGACCTGTGTGCGGTCTGGGTTGTTATGGTTTTATTTTCTTATGGTTTAGTATAACTTGTGCTTGTGAACTGTTTTAGTTATACTTAGTTGCTTGAGCAGGTGATTAGTCCAGTTTATGATTACATCATGCCGAAATTTCTAAAATTTCTCCTATATTAATGTTTAATTGAATATAAGAGTTTATAATATTATTGTTGGCAAGTGAGGGTGTTACACCACTCGCCTTTAATGTGTCCCACTTACCTATTATCGTGTCCCACTACACATTAATCAAGGAACTGATTGAGTGTTTGTTACATAAGAGATTGAGTTTTTATTAATTTAATCACTTTTGTGTCCAAACGAGTTTGCTTTACTCTTACTCTCACAGTTTTCTTATTTTCTCTTAGGCACTCACACAAACACCTTTCTACATACATATCTCTTGGAAATTCTTAACTCAATGGCATCTAAAGCATTCACTGCTCTTGGCTTCCGGTTTGTTCCTAATAACTATGAAGCTCCACTCTATCATCAACGCGTTCCAGAATCGTTTCATCTCATGCAGGACTTTTTGAGGGATTCAGAGATTGGACAAGCTCTGACTGGACCTGCTACTCTTTCTGCGTCTCAAATTGTTTCATTCTGGCAGAATTCAGTTTATGTGGATGGAGGAGAAAGTGGAACTCCTACCATTATCTTCACTTACGAAGACCAAGATCATGTGATTACTCCACAGACTGTACGAGATACAATGGGGTTTGATACACATACTTCTTATACTCTCGTTAATGAAACTTATCTGAGAGAGATGCTACAAGAGATAGGTTACATGGAATCTCTTGACAAGCTCGGCAGTATCAAAAGGCCAAATCTCAGAAAAGAATGGAATTTCTTCTTTGATTGCATAACGAGGACGTTCCAGAAGAAAGTCACAAACTGGGATGCCATTCCAATAGACAGTCTTCAAATCGGGTATTCTCTGCTCTATGGTTCTAATTTCGATTTTGGTCGACATGTTTTGATGAGCTTAGGTGATAAATTGTCAGAGTCTACCACTGTCTATTATGCTCGTTTCTGTCAAATGTTGTTCAATGCATGTGTACCTGGTATTGAAATTGATGAAACTGATGAAATTGATCCGTTTAGAGTCAATAAGCGCATATTCTCTGATATGACTAACAAGGATGTTGGTAAAGAAAATCTTCCTGTGTTTGTCATGCCTCTTGTTCTACGAAATTTTCTAAATCAACCACAGGAACCACAACACGATGCACCACAACAAGATGAACCTGAACAAGAACCACAACAACCTGAACCACACCCTGAACTTCAACCAGAACCAAACACTGAATCACCTACAAAGCAACCTTCACCCACTTCAAACACAAACTCTGATTCGTCACAATCTCCACCAGCATCACAGTCTAGAATGCAAAGAGTTAAGAAGGCAGTTACTAAACGACGTGCAAGTCTAAAGCATGCAGAAGAGACACAAAGCAAATCAAAATGGAAATCTCCTGAAGCTGTTTACACTAGAAGGGGGAAAAGAATGAAAGCTCGGGCAAACATATCTAAGTCACTCTCAGTGGTAGAACAAACTCCACCAACTAGTGAAGAGGATTCAGATAATGTACCTCTAGCAAAACGAAGAAAAGTGATATTCTCTGATTCTGTGGATGAAGATATTGAAGCTCCAGAGGTTGTTTCACAGCAAACACCTTCTGTTGAAGTTGAGAAAGATGCAATACCTGCAGAGGATGTAATACCTGCAGAGGATGTAATGCCTGCAGAGGATAAAATGCCTGCAGAAGAGGATGCAAGAGATGGTGTTTCTCCAATAAATGATGTTCCTCATTCATTTATGCCATTCTCTGATCCTATCTCTAATATTGGTGTAGCTGATCAACCTACGTCTGTTCCTTCTGAAGCTGTGGCATCTCATACTGAGATAATATCTGATGCTCACCACACTGTTGAAGAAGGTGAAGAAATTGATCAGGCAACCAAAGTAACTTCTCAGTCAATGCCTGTTGCTGAGCCTGAGCAACATGGAGAAAATCTTGAAAAACCTACAGAAGATATTGCTAAACCTATGGCTGAAGATGAACCAGCTAAAGCTACAAGTGGTGAAGCTGAAGGTGACAGTAGTGCAAACTCTGATACTTCTCTGAGTGCACCAGTACAAACTGATGATAAACATACACCTTTTACTCAACCTTGTACTTCTCATGAAGTTGAGAGAGCACAATTTGCCAAGAGTGCTGCTGAATGGTACAAAGAAGATTGTATTTTTCCACCAGGTAGAGCAGCTAAGTTTGTTAAGCAAAGTGCTGATACTATCTCTAATCCAGAGATTCTTTCTTGCTTGAAAGCAACTATAGTTCAAGTTAAAACTCTGGATAGACGATTTGATGATACTAATTTGGCAATCACTTCTTTGCGAAATGAGGTTGTAGCTAGAGAGATGAAAATGGAAACACATTCAAAATTAGTGACTACAAAATTCTCTAAAGCTCAAGACAATATCTTTGCCAGGCTGAGTAAAGTTGAAGAGAACCAGTCTGATTTATCTGCTAAAATTGATTCTATTGCTACCTCCCTGGAGTTAATTACTTCTATCCTTATGCCTGATGATGTCAAAAAGGGGGAGAGAGTTGTCAGAAGGGATAGTGCTGGAGATGGAGGGGCAAGTAACAAAGGAAAGAAAAAGGCTGAAGAGGTTCAAACTCTGAGAACTAGTAAGTCATCCAAATCACAGTCTGTTGGGAGAAATACTGATACTCAAGGAACTTCAAGGACCAAGAGTTTACTGTTATCTTCAAATCCACAAACTGATGAAGAATTGGCTGCTAAGCTGTTCATTGAAGAGAATGAGGAAGGAGTAACGATTGAGGACATTGAAGCTGAGGAAAAGAGTTTACAAGAAGAACATCTTAAAGCTTTAAAGTCTGATAAGGTACAAAGAGGAAAAGCTCCTAGACCTGTTGTTAAAGGTGTTGTGATCAGAGAGAGGACTGGTGTTAGTCAAAGTTCTCGGTTATCAAAGGAAGCAATTGCAGCAGAGGCTAAACTCAAGCTAAAAGGCATTGAAGGTGAAAGTTCACAGAAGAAAGTTAGAACTTCTGTTGCATCTCAAGTGATGATCACACCTTTACACTCTTCACAGTTGAAATCTGTTTTTGGAAAAGGAACAATTTCTGATCCAAATGTGTTATCTGGAGTCTCAATGAATATTTCTGATGGAAAAGCTTTATCTGGCAAGATTGGAAATAATAAGGCTGGACTAGGTTCACATAGAGACAGAAGGCAATATACTGGTCCTAGAGATCCTTCTTCACTGGCTGTTCCAGGTCGTGGTGTTCCTCAAGAGAGTTTGGATAGACTGGAATCAGTGCAGTTGGTTCATCAGAAGAGTTTAGACAAGGATTTTCTTTTATACTTCATGGCTGATGGGACAGTATTCAAAATTGGTGAGGATGATATTGACTTGAAATGTTGGGAAGAACTAGAGTATGTTCTATATCTTCTCAAGGTGAATAGTCGAAGGACTCAATCAGTTGCTAATGTACTCAGACAGAAAATGACTCAGAATCTGGCAATTAGGGGACAGAAATACAACAGCAGATATATTCCTAAGTACAGGGATTACCAAGGCAATCTCATTGAAATGAAGAAAGGTACTGCAAAGTTAAAAACTGATTTGGGAATCACAGTACTTGACTTCAATACTCAGGCAGAAAAAGTCAGATTTATCAGACTGGGTAATGAAATGAGAAGGAACAAGATTTATGATCTTAGGGCTGCTATTTACCAAACAGATGAAAGTGATCCTCAACTCAGAGAAATCAAAGAAGCAATGAAGATTGAACTTGAAAATGCAGAAAGAAGATTGCTGATTGATTATCTCAGAACCATGCCAGATCTTGAAATGATTAGAAATTAAGTTCTGTAAGAATTTTCTTATTCTCTATAGTTTTTAAGCTTAAACTCTGAATCTGTATAAACACTGTATTTATCTATTTGTTTTGACATCATCAATTACTGTCATTAACTTGTACATTTTTGCTAATGAACAAGTTGGGGGAGATTGTTAAATATAATTGATGTGTTTTAATCAGTGTTTAAGTGTTACAGGGAGTTATCAGAGTTTAGCTGGAAGCAGTCAGAGTTTGCGTAAACTCTGACAGTTGGAAGCTTGACAGAGTTTGTTAAACTCTGTCTGGAGGAAGCGCGTCTACTGTTCAACAGTGATTAAAGATTAATTATGGAAGCGATATCTTTGAAGATTGGATAGCTATCAAAGAAATCGAGTTGACATAGGAGACGTGTGACAATCTGTAATTGATATCATTGTATAGCTAATTATTAGGAATATCAATTAGAGATTGTATCGTAGCTGTATGTTATATAAATACAGATAGGTTAACCCTAGAAGGGTATCGATAACGAATTATCATTATTGTAACCTAGCAGCTCTTTGTGATATTTTTACATCACGAAGAGGGTTTGAAATACAAGAAGTTTTTAAAGTGCATAAACGCTTTTACTTATTAATCTCTCATACAAAGTTGATTATTAATTGTGTATTCGGCCTAACAAAAGAGTTCTACAGAATTGTGGTCCTATCTATAAAGACAAATGCATTTGTAGGACAAATAACCGGAAACAGCCCACTAAAAATATAAACTAAATAGAGTTTATATTTAGATTTAAGTATTTAACCCTTTTACAAGTCTGTGGTCTGTACATGCATTAGAGTGACACAACATATGTATAATTGTGAGTTGGTTTGATATTCATTCCCAAAAATGTTCCAGTTTGTGAAAAAACAGCTTAATGATCTCCGGTTCTCGCATACCAAGAAAGCACCATATCCGAAAGCAATAGAAACATAATCATCTTTACTAAACAAGATTAATCTAAACAGCAGCAGGGACAAACAGAATCATCTTTACTAAACAAGATTAATCTAAAGAAGAAAGCAATAGAAAGAAACAAATGTCAAACTTTTTTGATCAATCTAATAAACTGAATGGAGAAGATCGGTACCTTAAACAGCCTGTGATACGGAGGAAGTGAATTGCTTACTATCAGCTTTTTCTATATCCGAAGATGACTCTTGAATTTTCTCTGAAATAGAAAGAATGCAAGCACAGCTCCAACAACTAATGTAGATACAATCTTTCCTGTCACTACCCTCTATATACCTGATTTTTTTGCTTCTGATGAGTTTTCATTATCACTTCGGTTTCTATTCTCGTTGCCACTGCTTACTGAAGGAGAGCCTGGTGCAGGACCTGAACCTCAGAGTAACCTTCCCTCTTACTATAAGAGCATCTCCAAGGGTGTTATGTAAAATGGTTAGCTATAATCATTAGCTATAATGATAATGTAAAATTTTTGCTAAGGGTGAACATGTGTGCTCCAAGAGAATTATCTATAATTATGGTCATGTAAAATTATACATAAAAGCTTTATTGATTCAACAAATATAGCTCACCAAATATCATTCTATATTTTTTTGCTAAGGGATTAATGGTTGAAGTGCTCAAATTTTTACATATTATCTAAATAGTGCTACTAGATGCCAACTAGATGCCATGACTATAATGACCATAAATATAGATACCGTTATGATCAAAAGGAAGTCCCAATCATACCAGGAATGTGATCAATAGTTAAGGTGGTAAACGCTTACTGTACATAGTTTTCTTTTTCAGTTCATCAGAAATTCAACAGCTGAAATAGTAAAGCCGGTAGATAGTAGTCTCCAGTACCCAACTTTCTTAGACAACTTAAACAGAAAAACCAAGACACTCTTTAACAATTCAAGGATTCACTGAGAAAAAAGAATGGAAGTTGAATATCTTTGACAATCATTGAGAAACATTATGCAAAAAAAAACTTGCATCCACACTTTAATAATTAACAAATAGTTCAACTATTTTTTACACAACTGCAGGACATCAAGATATTTGTTGAGAAATTAGCTAAAAAAGAAAGATATTTGTTGAGAACTACAAGACATTAGATATTGCATTGACTATTTAACAGTTCTGTTGTATACTTTGCTTAATCAAAGAGTGTCCGTAAGCAGTAAAAACTGCGAATGAACTTCAAAGGATCTTGATATGATGGCAAAAAATTTGGAAGAATTGACTCATTTAGACAATTTTTACATTGAAGCCGAAATCATTGCTGAACAGGTACGCACAGCTAATATTTTCTTCCTACCATTGATTTATGAACACTTGATCTAGTCTTATCTTATAAAAGGAATGCTGGTTTATCTGTCCATTCATAGGCACAAATTAGAATTGCATTGGACAGTATCCAGACTGATCGAAACTGGAAATTTTGGCGTAAAAGTATCAAGAGGGAATTGAATTACATAGATAGTGTAGTTATCCCCAGTGCTCGTGAGGAAAAAGATGCTAAATTTAAGAAAGTTAGGATGAATCTTATAGATGAAAAGCAGGGACGGATGAAAAAAGATTTAGAAAGGTACAAAAAGAGAACGAACACCCAGATAGTAGTTACTGCACTTATTGTTGGGTTTTCAGCCCAATACAATAGTATGGGTTTTGGTGATCCAAAACATATATGGATTGAGTAATAATTATATGTTTAGATAATTATTATAGATGGTATATTTAGATACCAAGTATGATAAGGATTGTAATTGGAAACCAAGTATGATTAGAATATCTTGGTGGCTAAGTTTGTGATGGCTATATATACATAGCCCTATTATGTTTGATAGGTATGTTTGAGTATTGTTTGGCTTAAATATCGTGTGAGTGAAACACCGTTTGGTGAGATTGATTGTATTATTGATTATTGTTTGGATTAATAATACAAGTTGGGACGCGGGTTTCCGTGTCATATAATTTTGTTGTGTGTGCTTTGCATTAGTTGATTATCTCGGGTTTTGCTCCCTAACAAGTGGTATCAGAGCCAGGTTCGTGATGGATATGGGTGGAGGCAAATTCGAGATTGAATTGTTTAATGGAAGAAAAAAATTTACGTTATGGCAGAGCACAGTGAAAGATCTGTTAATTCAACGAGGGTTATATGCGACTCTTGAAGATAAGAAGCCTACTGATGTGGAAATTGCAAAGTGGCAAGACATGAAGTCACGTGCGGCATCGACAATCCGGTTGGCCCTTGCACCGGAAATCAAGTATGATGTTCTTGAGGAGAATAACCCCAAGAATTTGTGGAAGAAATTGACGAAGACATATCACTCAAAGTCATTGGCAAATAAGTTGTTCCTCAAGAAAGATTTGTTCGGGCTCAAGATGGAAGAAGGTGGAGATTTAAGAGATCATCTGAATCGTTTTAATGGATTGATTAACCAGCTGAATAATTTGGATTAAAATTTAAAGGATGAGGACAAAGCTGTTCTTCTACTTGTGTCTCTACCAAAGAAGTACAGTACTGTGATTACTTCTTTATTGGTTGGGAAAACGATGTTAGATTTGGATGAGACCATTGTCGTTCTTTTAGAGACCGAAAGATTGATGAAGCAAGGATCGAGTGACGTATCTGATGGAAGTGCACTTGTCGTAGATGCGCGTGACAAGAATAAGATGTATGCTAAGAAACATAATCCTAATATCAAGTGTTTTTATTGCGGAAAATTGGGTCATGTACAATACACGTGTCCACAAGTAAGAGAAGATTTGAAGGAGTTGAAGAAAACTTAAGGAGCGGGTAGTGTTTCGCTTGTAGCAGCTGATGAAGATGCTCTTCTGGTTCAAGAAGATAAGGGATCGAAAGAAGAATGGGTGCTTGACTCGGGATGTTCTCATCACATATGTGTTAGGAAGGAGTGGTTCTCGTCTTACGAGAAGTGTGAGAGAAAGATGGTAACTTTACCAAACGGTAAAAGGGTAAAGGTTGATGGCATTGGTGAGGTAACAATGAAACTTCACAATGGTCGTGTTCGGAGGTTTACTCAAGTAAGGTACGTACCGGAGTTAAATCGAAATCTAATTTCATTGGGTAAATTAGTTGATTTAGGACATACTGTTATGATGAAGAACAGTATGTTGGAGGTCACTAAAAAGGATTTAGAGATACTCAAAGGTTGGAAGGACAAGAGGAATCTTTTTGTGCTAGAAGGAGAGGTTATGGTTCAAGGGGAGGCATTGACGGATGGACGTCATTGGCTTGATGGTGACCGTTAATTCGGTTATGAAATTGTATTGGGTTGAAGGGGAGGATTGTTGAGTTTTCATCCCAATACAATAGTATGGGTTTTGGTGATCCAAAACATATATGGATTGGGTAATAATTATATGTTTTGATAATTATTATAGATGGTATATTTAGATACCAAGTATGATAAGGATTGTAATTGGAAACCAAGTATGATTAGAATATCTTGGTGGCTAAGTTTGTGATGGCTATATATACATAGCCCTATTATGTTTGATAGGTATGCTTGAATATTGTTTGGCTTAAGTATCGTGTGAGTGAAACACCGTTGGTGAGATTTATTGTATTATTGATTATTGTTTGGATTAATAATACAAGTTGGGACGCGGGTTTTCGTGTCATATAATTTTGTTGTGTGTGCTTTGCATTAGTTGATTATCTCGGGTTTTGCTCCCTAACACTTATAACTACAGTAACTTTCACGGTAGGATTTACCATGCCCGGTGGTCTCTATCAAAGTGGAGTAGCGGATCAAGGATTAGTGATTTTTTCTAAAAAGACCGCTTTTAATGCATTCATGGTATCTGATGCATTAGCTCTTCTATTGTCAACATGTTCTTTGTTTCTTTACTTTCTCGAATCCATGTATGAAGATCCCCGCCAAGTGTCAAAACTCAACACTGCTTCAACTGGGCTCAATATTGTTTCTGTTATAGCAATGATGTTAACTTTTATTACAGGAACATATGTGGTGTTATCCCACTCACAAGCCCTCGCCATAAGTGTTTGCCTCATTGGTTCCTTCTTCTTTCTTTTTGTCATTGTTCTACTGATAAAGCTGGTATATGATCGTCGAGTAGAAAGGAAAGAAGAGTAAGCGTGATTGTTGTAATTAATTGTTGTCTTCAACTTTTTTTTTATTTGAAGTTTTCATGATGTATAGTACATAACTACAAGACATTGGATATTGCATTGACTATTTAACAGTTGTTCTGTTGTATACTTTGTTTAATCAAAGAGTGTCCGTAAACAGTAAAAACTGCGAATGAACTTCAAAGGACGAAAAAACATACAAGTATCCGCTACAGCAAAGCCAAAGAAGTGTGACCGGTACTCTGCCTCCAGCGATTGTAGAACCAATACTATGCCTACATCAATGCAGAGATAAAATCACCATGGCAATTTTCATCCTGACACCAGTTCTCAAAAAACTTAGTACAGAAGCTTGTAAATAATTGTCTCCAAAACCCAATATTCTCAGACATGTTTTTCCCATAGAATGAAGAAGTATATATTCGGCCCCTTCATGATAAATCCAGAATTCAATGCAAGATTCAAATTAAGAATCAAATATTTTTGACAATGCCAGGTTGGGGGGAAAACTCCTAAAGATAATGTTCTCAAAATTTCCCCAAAAAAATGCAACTCAGCATAAATATGTACCTAGCACATACCTTTGTACCGTAACCATAGAATAGCAAAAGAATCACAATCGAACTAAAGAAACAAAAAAATCAAAACAAGTTCTTCAAAGCTAGGACAAAGATTTCTAGTACAATTAACAAACATTTTCTAGAATAGCAAAAGAATCACAATCGAACTGAGTACTAGATTAAAAAAAATCAAATTATAGTATAGATAAGTATATGTATAATAAACACTCGAAATGAAAATCACTAAAATTAGTTAGAACTGTGACAATAACAATAAGATAATTAGAATTTTCAAAAATAGCATCAGTTGCATACGTGCGTTCCTCATTCCGAAATTAACAGTTAAACCGTTTAACTAAAACAATCGACAACAGCCAAACTTAACATACATATAGATTACAATAAATATAGGAAAGTGCAATAAACAATGACAATTACAATAAATATAGATCTTCTTGAATCTCCATTCTGCGTGTAACTGTCTAGTACTTTACTCCTTGCACGTCTCTACTTGCCTATTCAGCTCTTCTTCTACTCATACTACAGACCCCAACGCTAAAACAATGGTCAAGAATCTTTTCTTCGGCTGTTGCTTCTTCTCTTTTGCAGTTTGCTTCATGTCATGGTTGCCTATCCTCGATAAGTGGGAAAAGACTCTCAATGAACCTTTGTGAAGCAAACCAATTCGGAATCCTAGGAACATTAACATTTTAAATGTCTTGCTTCGAAAGTCGTACCAAAATATAAAGTAATCACTTTTGGTTAAAGGAACACCTACAACTACATATATCTTCATGAAACAGAGAGATTCTATTACAAACAGAGAAATCAAGATACTCTACAACGGTTTAAGGATTCGTTCAGCTAAATATATTTAGAAAAAAAAAGGACAAACATGAAACTTACTGATGTCCCAACACATACCTATGCTTTAGATGAATCAAAAAAATCTTCCTTACTTTTCCAGACAACATATGATTTAGATGAATACCAACTCAACTATTTCAACCATATATTGTAAATCTTTATAGCATATTATGTGAGAACGCAAATACATTACAAAAAAAACAACTGATTAAACATGACTTACGGTGTAAGAGATGCTATGATAACATGGCAATCTCGACATACAGTTGTATGTTCAACCATTTCAAGTTCTGTTGTCCAGGTTAAGTTATCCGTGTAAAAACTGCCTTATTAATATCTATTTTTCAGAAATGTTACACTGTACACCTATGCTGATTCCTTAGAGAAACACACTTTTCAGACATGCATGAGGGTATTATAAATTATGAAGTTTCAAAATTAAAGAAATAAACAATTCAATGCAAGTTCTACAAAATAACCAAGAGAGGACAAAGATTTCCAGTACAATCAACTAACATTTTCTAGAATAGCAAGTGAATCACAAATTCACAACCAAGCTGAGTACTGAATTTAATTCAATAAAATTAAAGTCCAGCAACATACGCAAAAGCAGATGAGGTCACAAATATGTATATGTGTAATAAACACTTAACCACAAAAATCATTAAGAACAATAAAATAACTAGAATTTTGAATAATAGCACCCGTTGCATACTTGTGCCTCTAATTCCCAGATTAACAGTTAAACTATTTCACTAAAACACTCGGCAACAGCCAAACTTAACAAACATATTTTAACGAAAACCGGGCATTATAACGGCTATATTTTCATACTTTCCATAATATAACTCCTCCAAATCCAACATCCAACACATATACCAAACCCTACACCATGTGGTTATCATACCAACCATGGTTACAAGCGCTCACAACACCTCCATGATCCATCAAAACACTTATAAACATTCATATAACCATGATTTTATATTTTACACTAACTTATTCCAAAAACCAACCATAAACTCAAGATTCAAGCTAGGGTTTCAAGTAGTATACCTTTCTTGAAGTGTGTACAAGCCTTAATACACCTTGTATAACCTTTATATCACCTTAGTATAGCTTAGATCCTCCATAGAAACCAAGAAAAACAAAGTTAGTTCTTGAAGTTACTATTTACCACTATTCACCCATCACTTTGATGAATTTATTGACTATGCAAATGGAGTTTATTTGCTCTCAAATTTACTACATACCCTTAGTCTATATGTAAACAAGCTCCTTGAATTTTCCCTTGAGTTTTAGTTGCTTGAAGGTAGGGTTTTGAAATTTCTTTTCTCCTTGTTTTTCTTGAATGGCCGAGTGGAAGAAAGTGGGGAGGATGGAGAGATTTTGTGTTGGCTAGCTCTTATCTTGATCTTGGTAGATATTTTGTATAATTATATGGATAATTATCAAGTAATCTTGCTAGATAATCCTTGAGAAAAGTTAATGGAAAGTGATGTAATTAGTGATGTCATAAGAGATGTTCTAGAATCCTTATTCTTGATTTTCCAATTAATGTTTTAATGATTCTTGATTATTGGTAATGTAGTGTATATCCTTGTTGTATCACTAATCTTGGTTATTTAGTCTCCATATTTGTCTAATTACAATTCGTTTCGAATATACCTCATTATCCAAGTGGTTCTAAATTGTTTAACAATCCAAATTCCTCTGGCATTCCATTGACTTAATAATCCCCTGGTTTAACCTAATTTCACATGTTCCTCAAAGTATACATGTTTGCACTAAATCACGCAAGCGTACGTTGTCACAAGTAAGAGAAAAAGGATCCTGAGATTGATCTCAGGAAACTTTTCCTAAGATATGTATAAAATATACTCTAAATATTAATGGGCCCGCAGGGCTAATTAAAAATGTTTGATTTTACAAAATTGCCCATCTTATTTTTACATATAAATCCCATATATCTCAGGTAAATTACCTGAGATACATCTCAGGTTCCCTATCCTCCACACGTAATATAGAATAAGTCAAGTTCGTTCTCACAGAGATCTGGTTGGGTTTCAATTCAGTTCATGCACATATGCAACAATGTATGGTTTTTATTCACTTCTAAGACAATTAACAAAATTGGGTTTAGATTAACTATAATTTACTAAGAAACAAATTAACAAAACTAAGAATTAACTAACTAACGAGAATTGGAATCGAATTACTTATGCAAGAGAAAACATGGGATCCTAACTTCATTAAATACTTTGCTTAGATCTGACGCCTTTAATCACTATATGCAATGGTTATGATATCTGATCGGACAACACGAAACAAGTATAAGCTATCTCTCGGTATACTAACACCAAACTACTCATACATCCACAAAAGAGATAGAAGATGAATAGACACCAATTATGTTTAGACCCTATATCTCTATAAGATTTGAAAACATAACGGTTTAAGCACAAGTTATCCATATTGATCACATAGGGCTGCATAATATCTCTATTTACGCTACAAATCATGATGTTGAAACATCAACCTATCCTATTCTAGCATGGCAAGTTCTAAATCTCAATATCCACTCTCGTTTCGCAAGAGAATAACAATTCAATTTAGATGTTAGCTACGCATCTAAAAGCATTAAGAATAACCATACAAGGATATCAAATATACATCACACACAGATCTTTAAAGCGTCAAAATACTAAAGCTCCATAAATAAATCCGTTAGAATCCCATGACAACGATTAGTTCATAATCGAACCTCTCGTCATCATGGGATCTGATGAAACCATGATAAAAACAAAGTATGAAAAGATACAAATAAACCTAAGTAATTGATATGTAATGATGTGTTTTTTTCTGTCCCCCAAGATGTGTATTTATAGCCCTAATTTGCCTCTCCATCAAGCAATTGCCGTTTTAGAGTTGGAATATGAGTATGGCAATTTCTGTTCTTGAATGAGAATAGAATTGCAAATTCCATGTGCAGATCTGATTCTGGAATGTTCTAGCCGCCCAGATCAATTACCATACTTATTAGAAGTAGGAATTATAGCAATTTCCTTGTCAAAGTTGAATTTCTGCAGTTCGGCACATAATACGTTTCCTAAACTGATTCGGTTTTGAAGGAAAATTCATAACTGACTTTTATTCAGTATTTCTGGGCCGTTACAGTTGTATTTGGACATCTAAACCACTTTAGAATGAAAGAGAATTCCGTTATCTTCGCGTGGACTGTAAGATCATCCAAAACGGACTTATAGAACTCAAGATATGGCCCAAACAGTGAATCAGAATTTTCAGGATAAAAAATTGGAATTTCCAGCAAAGACACCGCACCACAGCACACTCTTCAGGCCGCAGCGCACCCTGGTCACTGTTCACTTTTGCAGAAAATCTTCTCCTCTTCGCGTGAGCTGTAAGATCGTCAGAATCGGACTTGTAGAACTCCAGATATGGCCAAAATAGTGTAGACTGCACAGCCAACCCGGAAAATCCGAATTTTAATCAAATTAACCTCCAACTCTCTTAGCTCTGCAAAACTCAATGAAAACACATTAAACACACCACATACTTGAGGCCAAGTAATCAATTTAAGCCGATATGAAGCATTCCAAGTGGATATAAAATCCACTTATCACACCCCCAAACTTAAACCGATGCTTGTCCTCAAGCATAAACAAATATAACTATATACAACTAACTAGTACCACTTCCGTAGGTGATCACGGTTGCATTTGGCATATGCAACAAGCCCTTTAAACCCCTAAGTAGCCCTAGTGGACGAGTGAGGTCTCGTGAGAGCCTATAGCAAATGTACCCACAAAATCCATCTAACTAAACAATGCAATAACAATGCAATGCATGAATGCAACTAAAATGAAAATGCGACGATCCCCTTCAAACTAACCAAAACCAACTAGTAAGCAAATATCTCAAAGAATGCAACTAAATCCAAATAGAGCTCGACTAAGTCCCCGTATACTAACAATTCATGAACAGAAACGTGCGTGTGTGCTATGCTCATCAGATATACTCCCAAAACCAGATCAAAACCATACTCATTCTTCGCCAAGACAATCACAATTTTATAAATAGAATAGACTGTAAACACTATATATCCTAGAAACACCTCCATCCTCATCTGAGTTAGCCATAAATCAATGCTTTAGTACTAAACAATTACGACACATAATATACAAGCATGCTTATTTAACCGTGCAATGGATGGGACCCCAAAAGGCTTATACAATAATACCCATGTCGCGAGTTGGGTTAGTGGATCCCAGACTATAAAAGCCTTAGGTCACTAGGCACAAAGTCCCCTAGAACTTAATTGCTCGAGTATTAAAGAGCTCACCCTAGTTAATTTTGCATATAAACAATTGACACTTTTGACTCTTTTTTTTTCTTTTTTCATTTTTTTCTGTTTTTATTCCTCTTTTTTTTTTTTTTTTTTGCGACCTGGAATGAGCCTTTCTCATTTCCAACCCTAGACTACTCATATAAATATGAGCTGGCTACTAGCCATTTGACACCTAGCCATTATTGACACTTATTTACAATTAAGCATGAAATCCCTAGTTTCCCCGAAACTTAGATTTAAGTGCTTCTATGTCATCAAGGGAATAAAAATTCTAAATTTAAACAAGTGATTAAATCTCAAAACAACCAAACAAGCATGATCCTAACCTAGCTCAAAAGCAAACTAATGAGACTGTGTAAAGATTTTGTTTCTGAAGCATGCAAGTCAATTTCATAAGAACTATAAATCAACACTCTACTGATCATTACCGAAGTCAATAAGACATCGACCTACCAATCAGAATTAGCTCGTCCTAAGGGATCATGAACTATGCATGCTATGCAAATGCAACTAAATGAACTCACATGGTATAAAAACACAATAACAGAATGTCCTATATGAAACAATATGCAATAACACGAACATACATGCATGAATTAATACTAATATGCAAAATATGATATCTATATGAACACAACGACACATAATCACAAATAACTACATATACACTACTTATCCCTCACACCACCCCCAAACTTGAAATATTCAATATCCGCATTGAATGAAAGTAAATAGGAGGGATAGTAGGAAACATACCTAATCATCGAAACACATGGGTTGCCTCCCACGAAGCGCCTTTGTTTAAAGTCTTTAGCTAGACCTGGCAATGGCTTTGTCTCTTGAAAATTTCTACACCGTATCTCTATATGGCCATTTAATTATATTTTACGGGGCTACATCCTTGATGACAAGTTTCAGCCTTCTTTGCTTCTCAAAAGCGTCAGTAACATTGTTCTTTTTACTACCTAACATGTTAGCAATAATAATAATAGGCAAAGTAGATGATTGACCCAAATATACATACCTCAAGTGATCTGGTGGTTTAAGCTCGAGTTTGTAAACTTCTTCAACATGATGAGTTTCATTATTAACTACCAAAGACTGATCAAGAGTGGTAATGGACAGATTAGGAACGGAAGTGGGTGGTTCACCAACAGAAGTCTTATCAACAGACTTAGGATCAAAAGAACTCTCCTCAAGTTGAATTTCATGCTTAGAATAAATGACCTTCAATTCCTCTAACATCTCATCAGAAGTAAAATTCCTATACAACTCATGAAGATCTTCATTACCCTCAACCAACACATCCTTCTCAAGAAAAGACTCAATTGAACTATCCTCAAGATTTGACCACGAAACCACCTCATCAACCAGCACCTTAGAATCCCAGAGATCAGCCAAGCCTAGTGACTCACACTCTTCCTCCTCATCACTATCCACCACAGATTCTAAAAAAATAGAATTTTCTTCTTTTTCTGTAGGATCCTGATCATGAATTTCTTCTTCATCCTCAATTGCTGAAATCTGATCATTCGTGACTATTCTAGATTTGAGTGTTATGGCATTAACCTGCTCCATGCCATCTTGTTTTCCTGGATTTACCTCTGTGGCACTAGGAAGAACTCCCTGCGGTCCGTTGAGAAAGGCACTTGCAATTTGCCCAATCTGATTCTCCAATGTCTTGAGAGTTACCGCCTGACTTTTAATCATCAACCTCAATTCATCCAATTTAGATTTTTCATTCGAAGATTGACCATCATCCCCATGAAACTATTGCTGCTGAAAATCTTGATTGTTGCTCCAGCTGAAATTGGAATGGTAGAGAGTGCAACCAGCCCTTAGCTTTATCCCTCAAAGAGAATGGGAAAAGTCTCAATTTGATAGCATCTTCCGACACCCCGTTGATCTTGAAAGTGTCGCAGATCTCAATGAAATTCTGGATGTGCATGTTAGGATCTTCAATCGGAGCACCCGCAAACTGAACCGAATTCTGCACTATCTGAATTATGCTAGGCTTGATTTCGAAAGTATTAGCTGTAATAGCTGGCCTGACAATGCTAAATTGGACGTCATTGATCTTTGGTTGAGAATAATACATCAATGCTTTCGCTGCTGCTGGTTCTCCCATTGCTACCTGAAACACATAGAATTAAACAACTATGTAAGAAACAATCCGAGTCAATGAACTCTAACGACCACTGATGACAAGCACATAAACTAAAAATAAAACATCGATGATCCCCGGCAGCGGCGTCAAAAACTTGTTTGCACTAAATCACGTAAGCATACGTGGTCACAAGTAATATAGAATAAGTCAAGTTCGTTCCCACATAGATTTGGTTGGGTTTCAATTCAGTTCATGCACATATGCAACAATGTATGGTTTTTATTCACTGCTAAGACAATTAACAAGATTGGGTTTAGATTAACTATAATTAACTAAGAAACAAATTAACAAAACTAAGAATTAACTAACTAACGAGAATTGGAATCGAATTACTTATGCAAGAGAAAACATGAGATCCTAACTTCATTAAATACTTTGCTTAGATCTGACGCCTTTAATCACTATATGCAATGGTTATGATATCTGATCGGACAACACGAAACAAGTATAAGCTATCTCTCGGTATACTAACACCAAACTACTCATACATCCACAAAAGAGATAGAAGATGAATAGACACCAATTATGTTTAGACCCTATATCTCTATAAGATTTGAAAACATAACGGTTTAAGCACAAGTTATCCATATTGATCACATATGGCAGCATAATATCTCTATTTACGCTACAAATCATGATGTTAAAACATCAACCTATCCTATGCTAGCATGGCAAGTTCTAAATCTCAAGATCCACTCTCGTTTCGCAAGAGATTAACAATTCAATTTAGATGTTAGCTACGCATCTAAAAGCATTAAGAATAACCATACAAGGATATCAAATATACATCACACACAGATCTTTAAAGCGTCAAAATACTAAAGCTCCATAAATAAATTCGTTAGAATCCCATGACAACGATTAGTTCATAATCGAACCTCTCGTCATCATGGGATCTGATGAAACCATGATAAAAATAAAGTATGAAAAGATACAAATAAACCTAAGTAATTGATATGTAATGATGTGTTTTTTTCTGTCCCCCAAGATGTGTATTTATAGCCCAAATTTGCCTCTCCATCAAGCAATTGCCGTTTTAGAGTTGGAATAGGAGTATGGCAATTTCTGTTCTTGAATGAGAATAGAATTGCAAATTCCATGTGTAGATCTGATTCTGGAATGTTCTAGCCTTACCATACTTATTAGAAGTAGGAATTATAGCAATTTCCTTGTCAAAGTTGAATTTCTGCAGTTCGGCACATAATACGTTTCCTAAATTGATTCGGTTTTGAAGGAAAATTCGTAACTGACTTTTCTTCAGTATTTCTGGGCTGTTCCAGTTGTATTTGGACATCTAAACCACTTTAGAATGAAAGAGAATTCCGTTATCTTCGCGTGGACTGTAAGATCATCCAAAACGGATTATAGAACTCAATATATGACCCAAACAGTGAATCAGAATTTTCAGGATAAAAATTTGGAATTTCCAGCAAAGACACCGCAGCGCACCCTGGTCACTGTTCACTTTTGCAGAAAATCTTCTCCTCTCGCGTGAGTTGTAAGATCGTCAGAATCAGACTTGTAGAACTCCAGATATGGCCAAAACAGTGTAGACTGCGCAGCCGACCCGGAAAATCCGAATTTTAATCAAATTAACCTCCAACTCTCTTAGCTCTGCAAAACTCAATGAAAATACATTAAACACACCACATACTTGAGGCCAAGTAATCAATTTAAGCCGATATGAAGCATGGATATAAAATCCACTTATCAATACACCCTTTTCATATTCCATACTCTTTAATATCCAATACAATAGTGCTCAATTGAAATCAAACATCTTAAAAATCTATACTCAGGAATTTCTGAAATCCGTCATCGTTTCGAGTCAGTCATTTTCATAATACAACACTAATATGGTTTCTGATTATTCATTTTCTGTTTCAATTATAGGGTACCTACATACCATTTCCCTAAATCCTCAAAATCACTATATATTTGAGTACTGTAGCATTACAAAAGTTGTTATAATAACTTACAAAAAATAGTTAACTTTTCGAGAAAAAAGTTAGAAATCTCTAACTTTATCTTAAAATAAGTTGACTTATTCTGGAAAAAGAGTCCCCAAACACTCACTATATAAATTTGACTAGGGGTGTTCGTGGTGCGAGCGGTGCGGTTTTTTCCTCAAACCGCAGACCAAACCGCGCATGCGGTTTGAACAAATTTCCAAACCGCGACCGCACCACGTAACACAAAAACCACGAAAACCGCACCACGAAAACGCGGTGCGGTGCGATGCGGTTTATACATTTAAAAATTAATGATATTAATTATTAGATGAATTAAATAATATTTTTTAATAATGTGAATTAAATTCTCGATGATTTAATTTTCTTCCCTCATCTTTATGTAATTTGTACCTATATATCATTTTGTTATTTTATTTTGTAGTTGGTGCCTTAAACTCTTAGAACGTACTAACATAATAACTCAAACATTAAAACATATCGTGAGGATCTTATGTACATTGCTTGTTCATCTAGTTAATTTTAAGCCAATCATATCAGCCTATAATTAAAAATAAAAACATGCTGATAATCCATAATACTAAATTTGTAATAATTAAGCAAGATTTTTGTATAAAATGAAAGTAAATAAATGATGAATTAATATATACAATGTAGTGAATATTTCACCGTGAGGTATTAACCTATTTAGCTTTTCAGTATTATTAATAAGTTTAGTTTGGACCTGTTAATTTAAATGGATTGACCGCTGATAGAGTTATAAAATATATAAAATACACAATATATATATATATATATAATTTATTAAATATTGCGGTGCGGTGCAATTTGAACCGCGTAACTGAAATTCGAAATCGCAACCCACACCGCACGATTTTTCAATATTTTAAACCACAACCGCACTACGAAAAATAAAAACCACGTTTCGCGGTACGGTATGATGCGATGCGAACGATTTTTGCGATTTGTGCCGTTTAATGAGCAACCCTAAATTTGACAGTGTCATCAATGATATCAAGAGCTGGGTGTGCAATAATCATAATATTTTCACACGGGAGAAGAGATGGGAATTGGGAACACCTTAGCTCTTTTGTTTGGATAGGGAGTATGCCTCCTGTTCAATCAGTTTTATACTCCTACTTTTATGTGCTGATGTTTGTATTTAAGTGTACTCCCTCTCTTCCAAAAAACTTTTCCCATTCATCATTATCACGTTTGCCAATGCATACTTTTAATAGTTAATATCTTCAATTTCATATTAGTTTTAAATATAAAAACTTCACTATATTAAAATACTCACAAATACGAATCCAACAAGATCACTCATGACTATATTTAATCTTATAGATTATACGTAAATTAGTAATCAACTACTTAGAATGAACAGTACCAAAAGTCAAAATAGGAAAAACATTTTGTTAACATTTTGTTCTGTTGGTTAAAAAAAAAATGCCATTTAATTTTTTTTTAAAAAAAGAAAAAAACGTGCCACTTCGAAAAACTTGTTATAAATGACTAAAAAATTTCTTTGGACACTTGGACACAAACTGCAAAAGAAAAAAAAGGTAGTGATGTTCGTGTCCCATAGCACGACATTCAAGAAAGCCTAGATGAGATGACCCTTCTTACTTCCGAACACTTGATAGTCACACTACTATTAATATCATTCATAATTCCTTTATTGCAATTTGCATTTTCTTGCCAAAGGGTTTGATTTAGGGTTTTGAAATGGGTGGTGAAACTGATAAGTGTTCAAAGAGAAAACGAACAAGTTGGGTTGATCGTTTAAGCAAACAAGACAGAGACTCTTATATTCAAAAACTAAGAAATGAGCTTGATGGGTTGTATCTATATTTCAATGAGGTTATGGAACAAGACAAAAACATGGGTTTGAACATCCAAGGTTGTACTATTGATTCTATGATGGCTTGTTTGTTGGAAGGTAGTAATCTTCCACTTTCTAAATTGGTTGAAGTGATTTTTGAGAAAGTCAAGGAGAGAGATAGTGGTGTTGGTATTGCTTCTGTTAGAAGCTTTGTGCTTCTTAATGCTCAGAGATCATTGTATGGATTGCCTGTTGAGGATGTTGATGTGTTAGAAGACGATTCTCGCGATTGTCTTTGGTGTTGGGAGGTCAGGTTTTCGCTTCTAATGTTATGTGATTAGTTTCGGTGTTCATAGCATTTCTCTTTTTAATATGTAGGATGTATCTTATTTTTACCATATTCAAAGCATTTGATTATCATTTTCTTTCCTTTTTTGCTTGCTCCAATTATTTGGTTTGTTGTGCTTGTGATTTTAAATGAAAATTTGTTATTGATTTTCGGTTAAAATGATTATCTTGATGCGCGTCGAAAGCTGGAAACAATCCACTCGAAGAACTGAAATACATAGTGGAGCGTGCAATCGTCATGTTCTCGTGTGTTGTTTCTTGTTTTCTTTTCTAGTATAGCATATTACCTTTATGCTACATTCTAATATCTCTGCTGGATAATTATATTTATAAGGTTTCTTCGTGCTTAAAGGATAGAAAGATTTGGATTCCAGACACTAGTGGTTTGTTTTCTTCCAATTAAGCTTTTCAAATGAGGATAGGAGGATCTCAATTAATAAATTTTTAGTTACATAACCATAATTATAATATAGATGTAAGTGTCAGGCAGGCTATATGTTGCACTGCAAGACCTTTCGCTATTGCGAAACGTATACTCCTAAGAACATAATCATCATCACATAAATGTTCACAACCTTCTGTGTGTGAGAAATCAGAAGCGTCAGAAATCAGAAACCCAAAATGTGTCAGAAGCAAATGGAATGAAACCGTGTTGGCTATCATTCTGTTTTTGCTTTCTTCCTTTTAATTTGCTTTATAACCTATAAGCTAAGCTTTAGTTTCTTGTGTACAGAATAAATATGTTGATATGGTGCATCAGATTTTTTAAATTATGTTGGCCACATATTTGAAATTTCCAGTCAACCATAATGACTTTTATATTCCATGTATTATAATATGCGAATAGTAAATATACAGAGTTGATGGTTATCTGGGTCGTTAATATAACTAGTGAGGCATATTTCTTACTCTTGGCAACTTTATGTCTTCAGTCTATACCTACATAATCTTATTTACTAGAATGTGCATATTTTTGCCCAGCAGACGAGAGATATAAAGTTTATCCCAAAATCTATGCGGGGTGCACTGAAGATTCGGCGGACATGTTGCAAGAAGATAGCTGAGAGAATCAATTCTGTCTGTGGTCAGATACATATTTTTAGCATTGAACCTTCTAGCATACATTGCGTTTATGAAGTGAATCACGGGGAGAGTGTGTTTTTGGGAAAGCGTAACCGGAAATAATTTCACTCTCATTATTGTGTACATGACCCCATTGGAAATTATTAAAGACAAGCTCTCAGTTTTATTGAAATGTGGTAGTATTGATATGCCAGGTCAGGTGACATTTGGTCTATATGCTCACTGATGTTTGTGCTTTATTGCAGCGATGATAGCTGCTCTACAGAGGTCAGAAAGTGATCAGAGCTGCAGGCAATTGCTGATGAAAGCCTCGGAAAGAGTTGGTAAGGCTTTAAGTGAGACAGATATTCGTTTGTTTGTTGACAGCATGGTACAGAAAAATAAAGTTGACAGGTATGTATTCCCTCTTTTTTACCTACGTATGTGAAATTTGTTCCCTAAAAGTCTTCCTGTAAATTAAGACTCTTTGTTGTAAGTTGTAGGGATGGGATGGAGGGGATACAAGAAATCAATATGGTGGGCAAACGTATTGATAGAAGTAAGGGTGAAATTGGGAAGGAGAAAGAAAGATCTGATATGGAACTGCAGAGGGAAAAAATGCTAAGTGTAGGTTATATTATCAGCCTAAGCATGTTAGACTATATGTTTTTCTCCATACATTTGTTGTGGAATGTCTAGATGTGATATTTTTCATTTTGTCTACAAGTTAGGCAGGAGGGCACACTGTATTTCTCCTAAAATGTGCTATGTTAGGAAGTAGTGGAACGGAAATTCTAATTTCCTTGACCTTCTTGCTTTCTCCATTTCCCCCTTGTTGTCGTTTCCTATAAAATATGCAAGCATTTCCCGTACTATTTATTTGTTTCTCTTCTAAGGTTCATTCTTTTACCACCTTAGGAAAAGGAGGTGAAAAGGTTGCAAGATGTGACAGAAATTGAGGAAAAGCACCGAGAAAAAGAAGAAATTGTTTTAAGAAAGCAGCTGAAAAGGAAGCAAGAAGAAGCAGAAAAAAATCTACAACGCCGTCAGAAAGAAGAAGTCGTACTGAAAAAACGAAATGCTTTGCAGAAACAAGCATCTCTCATGGAACGGTTTTTAAAAAAAGGCAAAGATAGTTCTCCATTGCAGAAGGACCCATCTCCGGCCAAAACTGATTCATTCTCTAACAGGAACCTAGAGATGATTGAATCAGTTACTCTGTCAATGGACTCGGCTCTTTCACATAATGATGAAATTAGTAAAGAAAGTGTCTGGAAGTAAGTTACCCTTTATCGTTCTAATTTGAGGTGTTTATTGGTTTCCTAAAAATCGATTTTCACCATCAATATTTACATTTCACAGGTCACATACGACTTGTTGGCGTCACTTGGGCCATTGTATTCGATCGGATGGAAAGCAGCATTGGGGTATCCGTCAGACCCCAAAGGTAGAGTTAGTTAAGGAACTCAAGCTAACTATGAGTAGTCAACCATGGTGCGATAATGAGCTGAACGTAGAAAAGCTTCCCGACGTATATGGTGACACAAATATCGTTTGCAGACTGGATCACACAAATGCAGAATGTTCCTGTCATCCTGGTCCAACGCACAAGTGGAAGAAGCAGTTGTTTCAGTTTGATAAGAGCCATAGACCTGCATTTTATGGTTGTTGGTCAAAGAAAAGGTTACTTTCAGTTCATTATGTGTGTGTCTTCTTATATACCCGAGGTGTAGTAAAGTGCTCTGGATTGCAGTTGATTGTGGTCTAGTTCAAATATAATATCTTAGTTTGAGCATTACTATGAGGTGAACAAGAAATATAGTGGTGTTTTTCTTTCAATAGATTATTTATGATTGTTTAGCTAGTAAATAATTCTGTTGTCAAATACATTAATTAATTTCCTTGTCAGTTCATACTTAATGAAGGCTTCTGAGTAAATGGCAAAGTTGGCATCGAATCTCTTTCTCAGTTTGCATGATGTTTATAATGCTTTATATTTTGTTTAGTTACTGTTGTGAAGCTTACCACCTTTTAAGTAATTATACAAATTGTTTTTTTTAAAAGTTTTCTATCAATGTTTTCCTAATACTAGTCGAATCCTTCCAATACAATGTCATTTAAAGGGAAATCCCTTCTGATGTAAATCCTTTCCAAAAAAGGAGGAAGTATTTTCTGTCTACTTCATGTTCTTTCTTAATATTAAAGCTAGACTGTCTTTGGTGAGTTTGGTATCAGCATACCTTAATAAATTTCCCCATCGGTTCATACTGTAACTGACACCTTCTGGGGAGCAGCAAAGTTGCAAGCATTGAATCTCTTGCTTAATTTGCTTGATGGTTATAACACTTTGTATCCAGTGTAGTTACCGTTATGAAGCTCACGACCTTATATGTCATTATGTAATCTGCTTTTTAAGTTTTCTTACTCTTTCTTAATACTAGTAAACTTTATTGAAAAAGTAGGATGTATTGATTGTCTATATCATGTTCTTTCTTAGATTTAAGCTACACTGGAAGAGTTTGGTGAATTTGGTACTTATAGCTATTTACAGTATTAAGTGGATAAGCATTGCAGAGTCATGTTCTCACCTAAAAATTGTTATATTAGAAATCAAATAACCCATTGTTCAGTTTTGCATTATGCCTTATATTGTCTGCTTCTATCTACAGTAAAACCATTGGCCCTCGTCGTCCTTTTTCTAAGGATCCCTACTTGGATTATGACATCGACAGTGATGAAGAATGGGAAGAGGTATGTCGGCTTTCACTTGTTCAAGAAGATATGCCATCTTTGAATCCTTTAGTATCTTTGTTATATTAATTAAGTTGGCAAGCAGGACGTTGACCGAAGTGCTCTTTCATGTGTATTGTCTCCACTTCTTCATCATATTGATACCTTTAACCTCGCATATTTTTTTAGACACAGTATGGAAATGTAATAGTAAAAATATATGATAAACTTATTTTCCTAATGATGAATTGGAGGACATATATTTCAATTTGTTCTAAAATGATTATGAAGCCATTGATAACTCGTACCAATCATTTATATGTTTATCTAAGTGCCTACTTGTGTGAATATCTATAATGCGTGTGTAAGCACAACTCTATCTGGAGAAGAAATATACAAGTGCTGGTCATAATATGGTACTAACTCCAGAGTTTGTTCACCCTGCAATAGGCATACAAAGAAGTTTCACTGAGGGTTTCAGGCATAACTATCCTCCAGTAGTATTTCAATTTGTTATCTTGAATTGACTTTAAACTAACACATTCTTGTTGCTTAGGAGGAACCTGGTGAGAACTTATCGGATTGTGATAAAGATGGTGAAGAGGATAGTTTAGAGGAAGGACCTTCTAAAGTTGTAGATGAAGATGATAGTGAAGATGGATTCTTTGTACCTGATGGATATCTTTCTGCAAATGAGGTGCGTTACTAAAAGCTTTAACAAATATCGTGTGTTCTTCAGCATGGTCTCATCTATGTTTCTTCAGATGGATCTCATGCTAATTTGTTTGCATAGTTGTAAGCGAAATGCAATCTCGTTTGTCTATTTGATTGATGAATTTTTTGTGGTTCTTAGGGTGTGGATGACGAAATGGAATGTGAAGACATAGATGAGACTATAACAAGTTCATCTAGTTATAAAGCAGTGGAGGGTGAAGAGCTTTCTGTGTGTTTCAGGCAACTAATGCATCTTCATAATTTGACCGAGTATGCTCTCCAGATAAGCCGGCCCTTGGTTATATCAAATTTAAGGCACGAAAAAAGCCTATTTATCTCCGCGAAAGGTCTTATTGATACATCACAACCTGAACAAACATGTCTACTTGCCCTTAGTATGCGAGCCTTCCCTGGTTATCCATCTGTAGAGATATCAGCTAATAAAGTTGGTCAAGAAGAGAATATAGAGCCTAGTCCGTCAAGTAACAAAGGAAACATGACATCACTGGCACCTGCAGCAAGAATATCGGACTCAGATTTGCCTCTCATTGTAAGTTTTTAGTTTGATTGTGTGCTGCGACTAATTGTTGATAAGATTCGTTATTGTAATTCATGCAACTTTTGATGTTTCAACTTATCACCTGATGCAAGGAAAAGAGAAAAGAGTATATACCAATTTGACGTGTATGTTGAGTTACCAAGACATCTTCCTCCCCCCAAACATAATTAAGATTACATACTCTCGCACACTGCCTTTCAACTAATGCAGTGTACTGGTAATTTTTCAGGTGTCTGCCATTCAGGCATCTTATGCCGAGAGTATCAACAAAGTGGTGGATTCCTTGCAACTTAAGTTCCCCTCTATCCCAAAGAAGGAATTAAAGACTAAAGTCCGTGAGATTTCAAATTTCACAGATAATCGCTGGCTGGTTAGTTAAAACACTATTTTATTTCTTATTTTTTTTAATGTATCCTTTCAGCAATCACTCCTCAACTGCATCATTTGAGCTTAGACTTGTCTTGATGTGCTCAGCTTATATACTTTTTATGGTTGTATAATTACATGGTGTAGCCATAGTTAGTTTGAGGATGTGCTTTTTGTATTTAAATTTTTGATTCTAATTACTCTGTTGTGGGCACTGAGTAGGTCAAGAAAGATATATTGGACAAGCTTGGGATGTCACCTTATCCAGGTACGGAGTGATGTGCATAAAGCAATGATAGATTTCTTATTCCGATTCATATACGTGTTTTATATAAAGGTTAAGCTAGTTTCAGTTCACCAACTTGCAGAAAAGAGTAAAGGAAAGACGAAGCACATTGCAACTTTTTTCTTAAAGAGGTGACTGCCTCCTTCAGACGAATAGTGGAACCTCTTCTCAATCAGCCCAGCTGCATTAGAATTTAGAACCAAACATGCAATCATTGTTGGCCTATTTGTGGGGGTTAAAATTTTGGTTTCTCCAACTTATATATATAAATGTAGCATGCTTCTTGCTGAAGTTCCCACCTACCAGGGGAATTGATTTGGAAAGTTGCCTGGGATGTGTGCCATCAGGTGCCATCCTATTTTGTCTATAACTCTATATTAACATGTAGGTGTTTAAGATCTTACTACCACCAAACGATAGTGTATGCAAAGACTTCCGGTACAGTTTTGCAATGCAAGTGTATGAATATGTATACTGTTATGCGAGTGTTTTCATGTGGATACAAAAGTGCAGCAAAATCCCAACAAATTAGGAGTTTTAAAAATTAACTAGCCTATAACTTGTGTTTTACAATTTTTTTTAAAAATAGTATAATTTATATAATTATTTTTCAAAATTACGATTTTAGATAACACAACTTTTAAAAATATAATTTTTTAAATTTCATTTTTAAAAATATTATTTGCAACTTCTCTAATCTAAATTACAACTTTAATTTTAATTTTCTCAAAGTTGATAGATGTTGCGGAACATAACTTGATAACATAAATCAATTTTTCCAAAATTTGAAATAAAGTTGCAAAATTGTAGATAATTTTTTTGAAAATGAAATTTAAAAAATAATATTTTTTAAAAAAAGTTAACAAATATTGTATTTTTAAAAACAAGTTAAAAATGTAAATATTCTGGGTAATTTCCTTTTTTTTAATATATTATAACTTTGAATATTATAATTATTTTTTAATAGTTGTTTTAGTTCCAATTTGATTTATATTTTTAATCATATTAATTAATTTTCGGAACAAAATTGATAGAGGTTAAAATTGTATCTTCATGAGATTATGATATCTAAAACATAAAATTATTTATAATAACAATTGGTTGATTAATAACATGCATTATTTACAATTAATAAATATAAATTTTTAATTTTTAAAATATTTTTAATACAAAATAAGGATATTTAGGTAAATTACCGAGAAAAATTTGATATTTACAAAAATGCCTCTACGAGGCCCACTTGTTTTATAGCCTTTTTGTATTATAACCTCAGGAAAAATTCTGAGGACAACTTCAGGTCCAATTTTCTCATAGTTGAAATATAAAATATTTTTTAATCCTGATTTTGACGATTCTCATTTTTATTAAAATTTAACAAATCATTATATTTTATACAATTCAATGATTGACTTATTCTTATTATAATTTAAAGTATTAAATCTTACTATTCTTAATTATTTATTAATTAAATATAATGATTATTATACTTTGTATTATTCATTTGTCCAACCAAACGATGAACGATCATACTTTTATTATAGTGGAGTACAAATGTGTTTTTTTTACACGAAAAGAAACTTTCATTCAAATTAAAACCTTGGCTGACAAGAAATACAACTTGAACTGGTAGTAAGACCTGTCAGTGGATTGAGTTTGGATAGGATTATCATAAATTCATATCCAAATCCATTTAATTTAATCGAATCAGATTGAATCGGATCAAGTATTCGATATTTTAAAACTCAATCCATATCCGCTCCATTAGAATCACTGATAATTGGATCGCTTTATCCAGTTCAGTTAATTTCTTCAATAATTTTTTTAATTAATTTTAAACATAAGATTAACACTTTCTTTTATATATATAGTCTAAACTAACATTAGACTATAGAGTTGCTGACTAATTATAACGACTGTACACATATAATTCACATCTAAATATATCAAACAAAGCACACGAAGAGCCTTTATTTAATAGAATCAATGTATGTAAGAAAAGAAAGAGCCTTTAATTAATAGAATCAATGTATGTATGACCTAGTAAAGCATCCTGGATAGTAGTATTAGTGCAACAAATTTTCTGAGATTCTTCGTAATTTTTTCATAGTTGCCACCTTTTTCCATTTTACTATAGCAAAATGATGATAGTGTTGCAGCATTTAAGATGCATAGTGAAACCTTTATAACAGAATCATTAAGATAACTAAAGCAAAATCTGAATCCAATAAACCAAAAAGAAATGAAATCTGAACTGAAAATAGAAATTCTTGAAATGTATTAAATAGTTAGTGAGTAACATCTGAAATTCTAAAGCATGTTAATATTTTAAATAAATATATAGACTACATCGAAAATTCAATCAGTCTGCTAATCAGCCATATGAAACATTCCAGAAAAATATTGAATCCGATTTAGAGGCCTCAAATTGATACTCCTTAAGTTTTGATGATCACAAACAGTAAGCCATTTGGCTTATTAGTTGATATAAAACAGCATGTACTAACTTGGTTTTGCAGGGTATAATAGCTTACTGATTGTATATTCAGTTTGTCACAAACAGCAAGACAAAGTTAGAATACAGTGACAGTTTGGCAAGCCATTTGCACACAGTCAATACGCAAACAGCAAGCCATTTTCAACTGTTCAGAATTCCTGTAGATAAAGATCAACGACATATCTATGCTCTCAGGAAACTTGGTTGATGATATGGAAATAAAAAAGTATAAAGCCATCTATCTGTTCAGCTCACCAGAACCAAAACAGCAAGCTGACATGAACTTGCTATGTTATTTCGGTACTGTACTAACTTGGTTTTGCAGGGAAATTAGCTTACTGATTATATAATCAGTTTGTCATAAACAGCAAGCCAAAGTTTGAATATAGTGACAGTTTGGCAAGCCAGTTGCACAAACAGCAAGCTGATTCTGTCTAATAGAAATAAATAAACCTTTCGGTTCTTCAAGGAGCATTCAGTGGAAAAGTTGATAGAATATTGTAAGGGCCCTCTGAAATAATATTGAACATGCTAGTACTCATATCTCTAATATAATTGGAGACAAGCCAATATAACCTTTACTTAAAATAAGGATACTTTACCTTATTTTATTCACCACTCATTACACCCACATAGGCTTGTCTCTTCATGATAACAAATATTCTTCATCATATCAAAAACACTCCATTATACACGCTTCATACCTCTTCTTCTTCTTCATCAGTCGAGATTCAAGCTCCTCCCACGTTCTTTAACATCATTGTTATTCAAGAGAAAATTATATCAATAACGGATACAAAATTCTATCCGTTGGAGCCTTCAAAATTGTTTTCAAATATTCTTGTTTACCTATATAAGGGCTGGTCTTTCTCAGTTCTTTTTATCCATTATTGAATATCCATACAAGTGCAGAAAACAAGAAGCCATACACAACAAAAAAAAAAAGCTTACATTGCAAAATTCTTCAAAACCTTTCAAACCCTATATACTCGTGTATATATATATTCAGAGGGTTCATAGGTTGAGTTGTATTTATTCAAATCTTTGTATTGTTCAAATTGTATTGAATTATTGCTGTACAAGGTTGGCTTAAGGTTTTGGGTGGGTCGAACTAGGCTAGAGAAGGATATTTGGGAAGTATTGCTTAGAGAGTTAGTTCAGCACAGGAAACAACAAGCCATTTGTAAGCAGCAGGGTGTAAGGGAGATATATTGTTGGATCTTGTAATCAGTTTTATAGTTGATCAATAATATATTCTCTTACCAAGTTTGGTAAGGGACCAGGACGTAGAGCATAGGGGATTAGGGGTCGAACCTGGCTAAAAGATCCTGTGTCATATTTAATTTTCTGCATATTTCATACTGCACTGCATTTTAGTTACAATCAGCTTGCCACTTGTAAACTGCGTTATCACAAACAGCAAGATGTTTCTGGTAAAATTTCAAACAGGTTATAAATAACCATTGTTAGCCATAAACACCTATTCCCCCCCCTCTAAGTGTTGTTTTACAATTGGTATCAGAGCTTTGGTATACTAACATTTCTGTAACAGGAAAGTATCGATCAAATGGCTGAACACTATCTCGAAGCTAAATCTGATTATAGAGCTCCTCTCCTCATTGGCTCGGAAAATTACAACTGGTGGAAATGTAGAATGGAAACATTCTTATCCAAGAGGCCACTGGTATTAAGAGTTGTGCAGAAATGAAACTTCGAATTTCAAGATGATAAAAATCAACCAAAAGATGTTGATGATCTCACTCCCGATGAGATTATTAAATGTGGTTATAATGGAGAAGATAGAAATTCTCTAATGAATGCATTAGATCAAGCTGAGTATGACAAGGTTTCTTCTCTAAAGACGACAAAAAAAATGTGGGATGCTTTGGAAACCTATCATGAAGGATCGACAACTTTAAAGAAGGTGAAGCTTAGCAAGCTAATGAATGACTTTGGAAATTTCAAGCTCAAGGATGATGAAACTATCAAAGAAGGTCAAGCAAGGTTCCAAGTTACTATAAACTCATTAAAAAGACTTGGAAAATATATTCCACAAGATGAAATTAACATGAAAGTGTTAAGTGCGGTACCATTCATTTATGAAGCTATGGTCACGGCTTTGGAATCATCCTAAAAAATCGACACCATGGACATCTAGCTGTATTTGCTGAGCTAGAACAGTTTGAAAGCAAGATAAATAAAAGTTAGGTTGAAGGTGTCCGGGCTCCTCTATCCAAAATGAAGAATTTGGCTCTTCATTCTACAAATAGCAAGCCAGCCGAGTCTGCAAACAGCAAGCTGACAGAATCTGATGAAGAATCTGATGAAGAACTTGCACTCATCTCAAAGAAGATCAAGAGGCTGATTGAAAGGAAAAACAGAATGAAAAAGGAAAGATGAGGTTTCTCCAACAACAAGAAAGCCAAGGAGCAAACTTGTTTCGAATGTGGCAAGCTAGGTCACTTTAAAAAGGATTGCTACAAGCTAAAGTCAAAACAGCCTGCTATTTTCAAAGACAAGAAAAAATCGAAGGCTTTACTGACTTGGAGTGATGATGATTCAGACTCAAGTGATGACTCAAGCGAAGACATGGTGAATTTGGCTCTTGTAGGTCTAAATGATGAAGAAAGCTCACAAGGATCCATAAAAGAAGATTTTGTGGATAGTGATTATTCGGATTCAGAAGATGATGCAAGTGACGTAAATTCAATTAATTCTGAATTACCTTCTTCTCCTACTATGCTAGAAGAACTAACCATGCAGGTACCAAGTAATGTATCTATCATTGAGTTCATGGAATTGAAAAATAAGAATAATGAGCTTGAAAAGAAGAATACTCATTTGAAGAAAATCATTTCTGATTTAATGGCTAAAAAAGCTCCTGAAATCAATCATGATGATCTTATTGCTGATTTAAAAGAAAAACTAGTCCAATTCGAAGGAGTAAACAAAGTAATTCTAAGGAGGAATGAAGTACTCATGAAGGAATTTAAGGAATTAAGGTCACAAATTGAAGCTAGAGGTAAATGTATTAAATCATACAAGCTCAAAGAATCTAGTCAAGCCGAGTCTTCAAAATCTGCTGAGAAACGCATTCAGCAAGCTGAACTCATCAAACAGCAAGCTAAACTGATCGATCTCCTAGAAAAGGAAGTCAAAGATCTCAAGCAGGGGATGGAAACTTTTATTCAAGGAGAAGACAGCTTAAAGGCAATGATGAAGAAGACAAATGTACCTTTTGTCAGAGAAGGTGTTGGCTTAAACTTCAACAAGAAGCATGATGCGCTCAAATATGAAGGAAGGAATGGCATACCTTATAACTATTCTATGCCTTGGAAGACATGCAATAAATGTGGTGGAAAAGGCCATCTGGAAAGAAATTGTGTGGTTCAAGTAAATCATAAAGGGAAATGGCTTACCAGAATGGATCAGTCAGACGACAAACAGCTTACCAGAATGGACCAGTCAGGGGACAAACAGCATACCAGAATGCTTCTGACAGAAGTCAAACAGCTTACCAAAAGAGTGCCAGAATGCAAAAGTCACAAAAAGTGGTCCAAAAATGGATCAGAAAAACTGATTTAAATGTTTTATATACTATTGCTACTAACCAATCTGGACCCAAACCTATATGGGTGCCAAAACATTGAGTTGGTGTTTGTTTTTTTTTTGTAGATATGTCTTGCCGCCAAAGTAAAGTCAAATCGATGGATTTTGGATAGCGGATGCACTATACATATGTGTGGAGACAAGTCCCAGTTCATAAGTCTCAAAATGAAGAAGGGTGGAAGAGTTACAATTGGTAATAGCAAGACTCTTCGAATCCTTGGTATCGGTTCTATTGGTAATAGTAATATTTCGATTGATAAAGTTCAATATGTCAAAGTCTTTCTTACAACTTGCTTAGTGTCACTCAACTATTTGATGATGGTCATATTATTCAGTTTGGCATTGATAAAACCATTATTACTATTGGTACTAACAAAATCCCCCTAGTTGCTAGAAGGGAAGGAAATATATATGTATTAGACTTTGAAATGCAGGAAACAGCGTGCTGTTTGGCTGCAATGGACAGTGACCCATATATTTGACATAGAAGATTGGGACATGCACACATGGACTTGCTTAACAAATTATCAAGCAAGAAACTGGTCAGAGGACTACCCAAACTGAAGTATGATAAGATTGAGGTCTGTTCAGCTTGCCAATTAGGCAAACAGATTAGAAGTACACACAAAGCAAAGAAAATGGTATCCACTTCTAAACCTTTAGAGCTTCTGCACTTGGACTTATTCGGTCTAGAATCTTACAAGAGTATTGGAGGTAAACAATATGGTTTTGTAATTGTGGATGATTATTCTAGATTTACTTGGGTATTGTTTCTGATAAGTGCATATTTTTGCATATTTTTGTTACCTATTTATTGCTTGAACTCGTATTTTAATAAATTATTTTGTTACATTTCAGGAAATTCGTAAATAAATAAATAAATGGCAAAATAAATAAATAAAGAGCAAGGAAGGGAAAAAGAGGAAGAAAAAGGACCAAAAATGAAAGAAGGAAAAGAATTAGGAGTTTGGAGCAAAAGGAATATTTCAAGACAAGTGGAAGGTGGAGATCATCCCAACACATTACATAAGTGCATGACCAAGATCAACTCTTCAAAGCTTAAGGGGGAAGGAAACAAATAGATGGCTAGGATTTCACCACCACACACCACAAATGTATGGTGGGGATTTACCCAACACCCCCTTAACCCTAATTCCTATCCTATAAATACCCCCTCACCCCCCTTGTATTTAGTAACTTAGATTTTAGGGTAGTTTTAATTTCTTGTATTTTCTTAGTTTCAAATCTTGTAAACACTCCTATTATAATTAATGCAATTTTTATTTTCTTTACTTCTTGTCTTGCTCTTTCATTATTGCTGCCTTGTTTCGTTATTTTCGTAAATCCAGTTGCTAACCACTTGGGGTTGAAAATAACGAAATTTGGTTTCGTGTTCTTAGTTGCAAATTTTAATTACGCCCCTTTAAAAATCAATTTTATTGTGGGCCATTAAATTTTACTTCATCGTTTTAGTTTAGATTTAATTTCGTAGTTAAAATTTCGTTTTAAAAATATAAAAAAAACCCAAAAATATTAGTTTTAACTTGTAAATTTTATTCCCTTTTTTATTTGTTTTTACGAAGTTTCACTAATTTTTTTTTTTTTGTAATTAAATCGGTCCCCTGTTTTAAAGTAGCATCAGAATTGTTCTTGTTTTTTTTCGTTATTTCCTAGCACATTCACCACACCTCTCTCTCTCTCTCTCTCTCTCTCTCTCTCTCTCTCTCTCTCGTTTTTTTTCGTTATTTCCTAGCACATTCACCACACCTCTCTCTCTCTCTCTCTCTCTCTCTCTCTCGCTCTCTCTTTCTCTCTCTCTCTCTCGCTAAATCACAACACCATCCTATCCCCTTCTCATCTCCTTCTTTAAACCGCCAAGCACTCACCTCTCCTTTTCTTTTCTCGTTTTATTTGTCTTCTTTGTTTTTCCCTCCCATCTCCTTTGTTTGATTCTAAAGTTTTTTTAGCACATCGTTTCTGAATTCGATTTACTGTTTCTAAATCTTTGTTGTACAAAAAATGTCATCTTTGTTTCGTGTTTTTCTGAATTCGTCTACTGAGTTTGCTCCGTTCTATTTTCTGGAAATTGTTTATATTTCTTGTTGCCCAAATCAGTCCCAGGAATGTATTCGTTGTATTGTATGCTCGACGGTTTCTAGTTTGTAGTCGACTATTACTGTGTTTTCTTGAAAGAATATCGGGTTTTGCTGTGAATTTCTGTGAATTACTGTCGTTATAACTGAGTTTAGCAAATGTCAATTCGTTTTCATTTTCGAGTTTATTGTAGAGTTTCTACCCGAGTCTTCTATTTTGCGAGTTTTTCCTGCGAGTTTTTTTATGTTTGTTGAAGCTGTGTTGCTGTTGAGGCTGAGTTTTATTTTTTTCTATTGTAATTATTGGTTTTCGAGTTTTGCAAGTGTCAAGTTTGTTGAGTTACTGTTTTAAGTTTGCTGCGTTCGGATATTTTTTTTTTTTTTACAAGTTCTTAAGCTGCATTTGTTCCGAGTAGTTGAATCTGCGAGTTTTCGAATTTTTACTGAGACTGTTTGTATATTCGTTCCGAGTTGTTTTTTTATTAAAAAAAATGTTTTAGAAAAAAAAAAGGTTTAGTTTTAATTTAGAATTTTAGAATAATTTAGTTTGTTTTTGTTCTTTCAATTTTTAATTAATTCTAAATTAGAAAAAAAATTAATTCTAAAATTAGCTTACATTTCCTTTTTGTAATTATTTAGTCTAAATTCTCTTTTAGAAAATTAATTAGTATAAAATCAAATTCTCAAAATCAATATTTGTTCTAACTCAATTAAATTAAAAATTAAGGATTGCGAATAAATTAGTCCCTGTGGAACGAATCATTAAATTTTACAACGAAACGAATTGTGCGCTTGCGATTCAAATCTAATTATTTTTAGCACAACAGTTTCTTCGTACTAAAGATTGTGCTTTTAATGAGTTTGACAAACTGATTAAATTACTTGAGAACAAGCTTGATACAAGACTTGTAGGTATAAGAAGTGATAGAGGAGGTGAATTTATAAATAAGGACTTTATTGCATATTGTGAAGAAATAGGAATCTCCCATGAATTTTCTGCTCCAAGGACTCCACAACAAAATGGAGTGGCGGAAAGAAAGAATAGTTCACTTCAAGAAACAGCAAGGACTCTATTACAAGAAAGCAAGCTGCCTAGAAGTTTTTGGGCCGAAGCTGTTAATACAGCATGATATTTGTTGAATCGAATTATAATCAGGCCTATTTTGGACAAAACTCCATATCAATTGTTGAGAAACAAGAAGCCAAATATCAGTTACTTCAAGATTTTTGGTTCTAAGTGTTTTGTGCTCAAGACAATTGGTAAAGATGGTAAATTCGATGCTAAATCTTACGAAGCTAAATTTCTTGGTTATTCTTTAACAAGTAGGGCTTATAGAGTTTATAATGTTAATAAACATATTGTTGAAGAATCTATTGATGTTACTTTTCAAGAACCTAACAATGATCTACCAAAAGATGAGGAAGAATTTGCAGGTGAAAGAGAAAATATGCAACCTCAAGTTACTGACAATCAGCAAGCTGGAAGTTCAAATCAGCAAGCTGAAGTTGAAGCTGAAACAAAAAGTTAGCAAGTTGATGTGTCAAATTATACCTAACCGCAAGCGCACGGTGTCTATTGCTAGTACAGATGGCAAACGGGTCGAATCCACAAGGAGACAGGTTCTACAAATTCCTTTTCAGTTATCGTTAATTGTTTCAAGGGTCAGACGAATATTGGAGAATATTAATTAACTAATTAAACAAGATTAACACTAATTAAACAGATGATAAACAAATTATTTAAAACCTAGGGCAATCAGGTCCACCATGCTTACACAATTGGCTCTTAAGCTAAAACAATCAATGTGATCCTATAACTAGAGTATGTTAATCTCTTTCAAGCATTAACACTCTCGAAACATTCAACACAATTAACCACTTTTAGTAATTCAATCAATCAGGTAATTAGAGTCAAGTTAATCTCTTCCAAGCATTAACGCTCTCAGAAATCCAATGATGCTTCCGCACTCAAATTCAATTCTGCTAATCGTATGTGTGCCTCTAGTAAGTAAATCTCTCGATCCATACCCCTATTTGCATATAATTAATCCATGATATCGGCCGATTACACAAATTAATGATTAAAACATATCAATCAGAATTAACCATAACCAATCAAACCACTATGAAAATCATGCCAATATTAGTGCAAACATGGCTTCCCTTTAAGCCCTAGAAATAACTACTCGCTAATAATTAAATAAGTAAAACAACTAGTAAAACAAGAAAACATAATTAAACTAATAAGAACAAAGAAAAAATTAAGAGAACAAAACCTTCAAATTTCAATGTTGTCACCCAAAAGAAGAGTCATGGTGTTTCTCTACATCTCCAACTAATAATAATAATCTACTCTAAACTATATTATCTGATCTAATATTACATACATAATAATGTGTCCCAAGATGTGTTTATATAGGCACTCCAAGTCTTGCCCAGCAAGAAAATACCAAATCAGAATTATAATCGAAGTACGTTTCCTAAACTGATTCTGTTTTAAAGGAAAATTCGCAGCTGTCTTTTCTTCAGTAATTCTGGAACGTTCCAACTGTAATTGGACCTCTGGACCACTTTATAATAATAGAAAATCTCGTTATCTTCGCGTGGACAGTAAGATCGTCCAAAACGGACTTCTGGAACTCAAGATATGGCCTAAACAGTGCAGCAGCCCATCTAGTCCAATAATTCCGAAATTTCATCTATTTTATCTCCAAAATAGCTCTTTTTGCTCCAAATCCTTCCAAGTCATGAATTCTTTATTTCCTACAATAAAACAATCAAATCTATTAAATAAAAATCCAAATCAATGCAAAACACAATAAATATGAGAATAAAATCATCTAAAATATATATAAAAATATATTTTTATCAAACATCCTCACACTAAGCATTTGCACGTCCTCGGGCAAATAAGTGAAATAAAAACTAAGTCCTAACAAACATCACTTTTGTAGATGACACGATTGCATTGAGCATATGCAACAAGCCGTTAAACCCCTAGGCAGCCCTAGTAGGACGAGTGTTGTCTCGTGAGGGTTTATAGTGAATATACCCACAAAATTCATCTAACCATGCAAAAGATCAATGCTAACACAACACCACACACACAAGTCCTCTCATGCCACATCAACTTAAGAATCAAAGCAAACATACGATGTCTTGGTGTCAAAAGTGCAAGTATTCACGTAGTTTACTCAACCAACATGCAGAAGGTCATAAAAATTCATGTCAAGTGTAAAAATAGTTGGTAATCATGCTAAGCACACAAGAAATACATCTTTAAGAAACAACCTGGGATCTCCTATGCCAAAACAAGTAATAACTCACCTTTCACTCAAAAACGAATATTCACTCAAGAACAAGGTTAAGTGTATCACTCAATTCCAACAAAATCATAAACACAACTTGACACTCGCAATCAATCTCACTATCAACACAACATACATCACTGATGACAATCAAAAGGTCTTTATTCGGGTTGTAACGTGGGCTAGGGACCAGGTATGTCAAGTAAAGCTAAAACAGATTAAATGTCAAAAGCTAGTACCCAACAATAATTATTATTCAATTCCCTTTCTATTAAAACCACAAATACTTCCCCACACTTGGATTTTTCAATAACCCTTACATAATAACTTGACTAGTCGAATGAAGAAGGATCATACAAACATAAGAATGCTCTCAAATTTATTTATTTTTTTTCTCTCTTTTTTCTTTTTTCTGTTTTTTTTCTGAGAGCTAAGGAATAAGCACAATGATCCATAGATATTATTATGAATTTCGACTAACAAGCATCAACCAAAATCAATATTCCCCAATGGTATGATCATCAATAACCCCCCCTTTTATGAACACCTTATTACTCCCTTAAGCACGATACTAGCCTTTGACAATTTAGGTTCAAATTCAATGTAAGGCCAATAGAATAAAAAGGATAATGGCAAGTAATGTGGTGTGTCACCAAAAGAATAGGATTAAGCTCAACGGGTTAACTAATTGATCATGTTTAAAAGGTGTGGAAATATGGAAAATACGAGGTTAAACCTAAGTGCCTTTATCATCTCATCATCAAGTAATGTCATGCATTTCAAGAAAGATCTCAAGTAAGTGCTAGCAATGCAAACAACATGTGGACACTCAAGCAAACGAAAAATCATGCAAAATATATGCATATAGGCTCAAAACTAGCTTGGTGTGACAAAACATAATCAATCCCAAGTAACAAGACTCTCTAACGCACCTACTTGTACTCAAAGCATGGAAACCAAGTCATCTTGCACATATTCATGTCATTCTAATCACTTACTACATTCAATTAAGTCTACCAGTTTCAACTTGCTAGTGAAAGTGTGTGCGCAAGAACAAAGCACGTCACTTCTCATACAAAAGCGTCAAGAACACAAGAATTCTACGCATGCATGGGTGTATCAAGCAAAATACAACAACTAATCAAATTGCATGGCTAGAATAAATTTTTTGGTATTTTTCAATTTTTAAATTTTTTTTTTGAATTTTACAATATATAATTTTTTTTTTGGATTTTTTTATCATTGAGAACTCATCCCCACACTTAAGTGGTTCATTGTCCTCAATGAGCAAATATATAAAAGAAAAAAAAATAAAGAAAAGAAAAAAAAAATATATATATATATAAAAAGATTCGTATATAAAATACAAAAATAATAATAAAAAAAATAATTACAACAAATATACAAAGAAAGGTGCAGAAAACTCCCCTAGTGCATAAGCATGAAGTGACCTTTGAAAATATTGAAGAAGTATGTGCTTGCTCAAATTTAATTTCTGCCCAAGGCGCGCCTTACATATCCTTCCCCATCGCAACTCAACATGCTTGTTAGGCAAAAATCCCCTTTTTGTAGCGATTAAATTCAACCTCCGCCTCCGTAGAAGAAAATCTCTCCACCCTAATAGAACTACCCCTCATTCGCTTAGGAGCCATAATAATCAAAATCCCACTCAACAATAATTCCACCAACAACCACCAAGCAAAAATCACACCAAAAACACCCAATGTTGAGTATTGAATACAGTAAAAGAATACAGAGGGGGGGGGGTGAATGGATTCTTGAACTTTTCTTCGTTCTTGAATCTTTGCAGCAAGATAAGTGATGAGTGTGTGAGATATGAAGATGCGGATAATTAAAGACAAACACAACACAATATCACTTTAATCTAATATCTTATTAGATAAAGATTTTGCTACAATCTGTGAATACAAATGATAGTATTCTCAGCTTCGTTTTTCTCAGAGAGATATTTTCTGGGTATTTGAGAAACTTCAACACCTTAACAGCTAAGGAAGTGAGGCTGTATCCTTATAGACATGGATACACCTACTTGCTACAAATGAGGTAGGTAAAACAAAAACACTTTCCAGTCTGTCTATCTCATTTTAGTAAGAGTCCAAACGGCTACAGATTTGACTTTGAAAAGCCTGTTTAGATCCACTTCTTCAGCTCCTTGTCCCTTGTCTTATCTCTCCAAGCTTCTTTGTAGGCTTTCCAGCATGCTTTATAGGACAGAGTCAAATAAAGTATCCTGGCTTGTTGCAGGTTTCTGACTTGTACAATTCTTCAGTATTTTGTCCTCAAGAATGTATTCGAGAAGTGACTAAGTGAGTGATTCGAGAACTGGAGTTGACTTGATCGATAACTCTGAGTTCTCGAATAGTGTTATCTTGACATATCGAATCACTTCTCGAATAGCTCTTTTCTCTGGGACTCCTTGAGATATCGAATAGAGCATTTTGACATATCGAATCCCTGAGATATCGAATAGCATATTGAGTCTTTGAGATATCGAATGTAGCATTGACTTGTTGACCCTTTGAGAACTCGAACTGTTGACTCCTTGAGTTCTCGAACCGTGTAATAGACATATCGAATCCCTGAGATATCGAATGAGATATCGAGAGATATCGAATAGTGTCTTCTGAGATATCGAACTCCAGACTTCTCGAATGCTAGACTTCTCGAATAAACAAATGTACTTCTCGAATTAGTACTTAGGCAATTTCTTCATTTCTTCAATTCTTCAAATCCCAACTGTGATTATTTGACAGTCTTCATTTCCTTGCTTGAGACATGAACCTTAGAACTTCTTTCAAGCTTTATTCTTGACTTAGTAGGTACAGTTACACAGATAGAATTTGATGCCTATTACATAGTACAAACAAGTAGAAACTCTACAACTAGAGGTTCCCTCAGTTAAGAGGTCATGTAGGTAATGCATAGCATTACGAACCACTTGGGCTTGTTATTAGATGTATTCAGGCATGCCTCTGTGACTAACAATCTCCCCCAAATTGTGAGTAAGACCCTTAGTCACAATTTCATGTCTGATAACAAGCCTAACATACATAAAGATAAAACTTGACAGTACAGGTATGAATTTCCATTAGCAATTTGGATAGAACTACAGAGTGAGTAATCTTACAGCCTATGATGAAGAACTAGCCATTGTCTTTTGATTCCCTTTCCATAGCTTTGGCTTGAAATTCATCATATTCTTTCTCTCTTCTTTCTTTCTCCTTCCTTGTATTCTCATCCATAGCTTTTATTATTTCTGCCATAGCATCCAATTCTTCAAGCAAAATTGAGTCTTTGAAATCTTCAAGTACTGGTTCCAGAATATTTGCAGGATAGTGGTTGAGTAGATTCATTCTGATGTTGACTTGATTTCCATTTCTCCTCCTATACTTTACCATGTAGGGGTTGAACTGAACTCTACACAAACCCTTTTTCCTCAGCTTTTCTGCTTCACTTTCCAGTCTCTCAATTTCTCTCTCTCTTGCCAGCCATTTCTCAAAACACCCTTTTCTGACTTTTTCCTCATGATCTCTCTTCATTTTCACAAAATCAATTAGCTCCAGCTTCCATACTCTCTCCACTTTATCTTCTGAGCTCAGCAGTGCAATGATTCTCTCTATGTCATATAGCTTGCCCCAGTGTTGACATCCTCCTTGTTTGAATTTCTCCTCCCTTCCATCAGAATATTTAATCTCAAGGCAATTATCAACAATGGCAACATGATAGATTCTTTGAGCTTGCAAAAATTGCAGTTGGTCTACATCATAATCTTCATCTAGTGGTTGGAGTTTTAGGCCTGGATAGATTGTCAGGGTTTTTGATATGGTTGGCTTTGATTTCCTTGCAGCTTGCTTGAACTTGATTCTTTTTACATGATTACTTGGCAGCAGTATGTGACCTTTGTTTGTAGACCATTGTAGTATTCCATTAGCAGTTTGCTTTTTGAAACATACAGATGGTTTCTTGACTTGAATCTTCTTCTCTTCTTGAGGTGGCAAGACAGTTGCAGAAGCCATAGATGCAAATTTTGAAAGGTCACTACTGGCAGCATTCACCCTAGACTTAGAGTCTTGCGTTGTGGTGAGGTTACTGTCAGCAATGCCTGAGGCTTGCTGTCTTCCACTTTTCCTCTCAGAGCCTTTACCTTGATCATCATCATTCTTCCTCTTCTCATCATCCTTCTTCTTCTTCTTGTCTTCATCACCCTTATTACTCCTGTGATGACTTCTCCTTCCGTCACTTTTATCTTCATCCTTGTCTTGATCTTTGCTTGGGTTGAACTTAGCAGTCTCAGATACAATGCCAGTTACAATATATGACCTGAGATAAGATATAGCTTCTAATTCTTCTGCTGTTCTTGATCCCTTCTTCTTGATCAGTTTCTTAATGATGGCTATGATGAGATTTTTATTTTGAGGAGTTAGATGCTTAGGAATGACCAGCTGCTTGATATCTTCAATTCTTGTTCCAGCCTGGTAGATAATAGTTCTAGGATCTGTGAAAACTTCAGGTAGCCTTGAAGGTTGACCATTCCTCAAGTCATCATGAAGACTCTTGTTGTTCTCATTTCCCTTCTCAATTAGTCCAAGGAGCACATTCACTTCTGAGTGCTTTAGACTCTGTAGAGTATTGATGGTTAAGTGCCATATCTTGTTCTTTCCTACCATCAATATCTCCTTGAGCCATAGATCATTAAGCCTCCTTGGTACTACAGTGAGACAGTCAATCTGACTCTTCAAACTCTCATGATATAGCAGAGCATCACCAGCCTGTTCTCTAGAGACTTTCAGAAACTCCAATAATGCATCATCATGATAGACATTTGAGTTTGCAATTTCTTGTAGCTTGGCCTCAGTGACCACCTTCACTTCTACTAGCTTGGCACTCTTAGATATTGAGATTTGAGGCTTGTCAGATGGCATACTCCCTGCAACCACTGTGGTTGTGATAGACTTCCTTTGACCATCAGGAGTAGTGATGTGCACAGTTGGTAGAGTGACAACTGGCAGAGAAGTGGGAGGCTCATCAACTTTGTCCTTTCCTTTTCCAGGCACATGAGTAGTAGATTTCAAAGTTCTCTGCTGGCCACCCTCAGTGATCTTGATGCCCTTTTCTAGTGGTCTCTCCCCCTTTGGATTTGAGTTCTTTGATATCCTCTTCTCCCCCTTAGGCTTGTTGACAGACACAGGGGCTGTAGGAGGCACCTTTGGAGTTGAAGATTCATCAGGTAGAGGGAGACCCATGTGCTTCATCATTGCAGACAACATTGATTGTTGATGCAGAAGAACATCAGCTGTGGTGGTGGCTTGAGTGTTCAACTGCTCAGTCAGAGTTGTCACAGTGTCTGTAAGATGAGCATTGGACTTGTGGAGAGAGACTACCTCCTTTTCAAGAGTATCCACTTTAATGAAGAGTTCATTGGCCTTAAAACCAGATAGGGATTGATCCTTCAGTCTCTGCACTTCGAACCTTGACATCTCATGCACAGGAACCTCAGTGACCAGCTTGTCTCCATATTGATTTGCAAAGAGGGTCCTGAGCATGGCATTGGCATCAGTTGTCTGATCTGATAAGTATTGAAATTTGTGCCCCAGACCTGTGACAGCATCCTTTAGAATAGCCAAACCATTGTCCATCCTGGTGCAAGTAGCATTGCAGGTTCGAATGTCCTTGAGAACAGTCTCCAATTGAGGGAATTTAGCATCAAAAGTCCTCTTGATCTCATGCACCTCCTTGGTTGTAGCTGAACACACTTCATTAATTTCTGTCTTTAAGCCTTTACCAAGATAGTGTGCAGCCTTGAGAATGCCTTTATAGCTATCATTCACTGCTTCAAACACATCAGTAGGGTTGAGAGATTTGGCATTGGACCCTAGTGAAGTGATGTACTCTTCTCTGAGGTACTGGAGACCTTCTGAGAGAGGGATTGAATTGGTTCCTTGCAGCCAAGCATCGATATTCCCATCTCTCTCAGTTTCATCTATGATCTTCTCCTTCTGTAGCTCTACATCCTCTTTGTGACATAGGAGAATAGCTTCATAGTCTGGATTGGGCATGTTTGCAGTGAGAAGGTGCTGAGCAATTTTTGTGAACTCAGGGATCTGATCCACAACTAAGCTTTGAAGTGCTTCAACCGTCAATTGTGGTGGAACAGACCCTGATCCTGAAGCACTGTCATGTTGCACAGGCTTCAGCCATTGAGACATAAAGTTAGAGCTAGAGCTAGGCTTGCTAGGCTCCTCAGTTACAGATGCAACTTCTGCAACCGGATGAACAGACTCTACTACTGCTGTCTCCACAGAAGTGGGATGAGTTACAACAGTAGTTGACACAGGAACAGAGTCTCTAGTAAGAACTAGTGAATCCTCTGTGTTTGTGATGGTGTCATTAGGATATGCCCCAGCATGCATTCCCTGACCATCCAAATGTGGTACCTGGGTGGTGAGCAAGGTGTCATGCACCAAGTCACTTGAATTCATTGGCTCTCCCATCATACTCATCTCATATCTGCTCTGCATGAGCTTAGAGAATTTCTCACACAGCTTCTCATTTGTAGAGCCAAATATGATATCATCCACATAGATTTGAACTAGGATAATATCATCACCATGTTTCTTGTAGAACAGTGTCTTGTCCAGTGTGCCTCTAGTGAATTGATTCTCCAGTAGAAATTGTGATAGTGTGTCATACCATGCCCTAGGAGCTTGCTTGAGTCCATACAATGCTTTAAGTAATCTGTAGACAAAGTGGGGGAACTGTGGATCCTCAAAGCCAGGTGGTTGTTGCACATATACTTCTTCTTCCAACTCCCCATTCAGGAATGCACTCTTGACATCCATTTGATAGACCTTGAAATTAGAATGTGCAGCAAATGCCAAGAAAATTCTGATGGCTTCTAGTCTAGCAACAGGGGCAAAGGTCTCATCATAGTCAATACCTTCCTGTTGAGAGTATCCTTTTGCAACCAACCTTGCTTTGTTTCTTATGACTACACCATTTTCATCCATCTTATTCCTTAGAACCCATTTAGTTCCAACAACGGTTCTATCCTTTGGTGCAGGCACTAGTTCCCATACTTTGCTCCTTTCAAATTGATTTAGCTCCTCTTGCATAGCAATTATCCAGTCAGGATCCAACAATGCATCATCAAGTTTCTTAGGCTCAACTTGGGATAGAAAGCAGCCATAGAGACATTCATTTATAGTTGCTCTCCTTGTCCTTACTCCTGCATTTGGATTTCCAATTATCTGATCTGCAGTGTGTGATCTATCCCATTTCCTTGTATGTTCAGATTGATTTCTCATCCTTGATGTTGCTTCATCATTTAGATCATGATCATCTACATTTCCTCCCCCTGTGAAGTTGTCACTCCTCACAGGTGTATCTTGGATGCTTGTTTCTTCATTGTTGGTTGACACAGGTTCTTCATTCACTTGAGTTTGTTGGATTATGAGTTCAGATTCACTTTCAATCTCCTCATCAGAATCATCTAGATTGTCAAACTTCAAGGGATCTTTATCTTCATCATTGGCTTCTTCTAATCCAGGTAGTTTGCTGTCATCAAATGTTACATCTGTGCTCTCCATTACTTTCTTTTGACAAATGACATAAACTTTGTATGCAATTCTTTCCATAGAATAGCCAAGAAAGATTCCTTCAAATGCCTTTGCATCAAACTTTCCAACATATTCTGAATTATCTTTTAGCACAAAGCACTTGCTTCCAAAAGTATGAACATACTTTAGAGTAGGCTTCTTTCCAGTCATCAAGTTGTAAGGTGTCTTTCCAGTGTTTTTGTTGATGAGGGTTCTGTTTTGGATGTAGCATGCAGTGCTCACAGCCTCAGCCCAAAAACATGTAGGCATCTTTGCATCAAGTAGCATTGTTCTAGCAGCCTCTATCAGAGTCCTATTCTTTCTCTCAACAACTCCATTTTGTTGTGGGGTCCTTGGAGCTGAGAATTGTTGAGAAATACCATTTTCTTTGCAGAATGCTCCAAGCATGGCATTTCTGAATTCTGTCCCATTATCACTTCTTAATGCAATCACACTTGCATTTATGGCCTTTGCTTCTTTGTCAACTTTCTTTATGTGCTCAATGATTACTTGTGGAGCCTCATCCTTTGATGCCAGAAATTCTACCCATGTATACCTTGTAAAATCATCAACCATCACTAGAGCATACTTCTTCCTTCCTAGTGACATAATATTGACAGGCCCAAACAAATCCATATGAATCAGTTGCAGGGGCTTGGTTATAGATGTCACTGTTTTTGACTTGTGGCTTGATCTTTTCATTTTTCCCTTTTGACACGCCTCACACACTCCTTCTTGACAGAATTCAAGTGTGGGCATGCCTCTCACTAACTCCCTTTTGACTAGGGAATTAATGGCTTTGAAGTTCAGGTGTGATAGCTTCTTGTGCCACAGCCAACTGTCTTCATTTGATGCTTTTGAGTAGAAGCAACAAATTGTGTCCTTGCTTGCAGAGTCCATATTGGCTACAAACAGGCTTCCCTTCCTTACTCCAGACATAGCAAAATCACCAGTCTTCTTGTGGGTGATCAAACATTCATCTTTGTCAAAGTTCACTTTGAAGCCTCTGTCAGTGAATTGACCAACACTCAGTAGATTATGCTTGAGCCCCTTGACCAGTGCTATATTCTCAATGATGACATTTCCAATTTCCAACTTGCCATATCCCAGTGTGTTGCCAATGCTGTCATCTCCAAAAGCAACCATTGGGCCAGCCTTTTCCTCATACTGTGATAGCAGGGCCATATCACCAGTCATATGATTTGAGCATCCACTGTCCAAAATCCACATGACCTTCTTTTTACTTTCTTTGCCCTGCAAACACAAAAGTATTACTTCTCCTTTGGTACCCAAACGAGTTTGGGTGCATGTGACTTAGTGACAGTTTTATCAAAATCAGCATGCTTATCAGTTTTCTTGATGTTGGTCTTCTTGTCACTGTTGGGAGTCTTAGAATCAGGGTTCTTAGACTTAGGTGACAGAGGTACCTTCCTAACTTTAGGAGGACTTGAAGACTTTGTCCTTGTGTAGTGTGTGTGAACATTATGATTGATACAGCCCTCCATGAATTGTCTTCTCAAATTAAAACAACTAGTCATCACATTCATGTTACATGGCATACAATCAAGTTTATCACAGAAAGGAGAGTCTCTATGTCTTAAAGGCACAGAGCAATCATAGAATGGTTTAGCAACACTACCAGATGGTTTCTTGCAAGCATGAGTCAAATGATTAGAGCTAAAACAGTTTTGACAAACTTTCCTAGGGGCATTTGGCACATAAGCATAGTTGTTATCTTTGTTAATCCCTAATTTGCCATTCCTGTTTGGTCTCTTATTAGTCACTTTCTTCTTAGTCTCATAATTTCCAGCTGAAACAAAATTTACAGATTTCTCAAGTCTAGGTCTACCTCCTACTGGCTCCTTGGCTTTGGTTTTGACATTCTTACTCTCAGAGGATGCTTGTTGTTCATTTGATTGTGCCTCATCTTCATCCTCCAACATTTGCTTGATGAGTAAGGCATCCTCATCAATCTCAAGTGTTGGTATTTTAAATATTGGATTCTCAGTCTTTTTCAAAACCTGAGGCACCTCCTCTTGAACAACAATGTCATCTTCAATGACTGCATAGCCTTTCCTCTGTTTAAGAGTGTCATAATCAAGTCCAATGGCAGCCTTAGGTCTAGCTAGATTTTTCTCATGATAAGACTGCAATAGACTAGAGGAATTCTTAAATGTCTTCAACTTAAATTCATTTTCAGCTAATTCATCCCTAAGAGCTTTCTCAACTTGACTAGCACATAGAACTTTGTTCTTTAGATACTCAATCTCTTGTTTAAGATTTTCTATTTGCACAGTAGTTAGCTCTAGTTCCTCATTTCTCTTATTTAACAGTTCATTCCTAGTAGACAGTTTAGCAATCTCTTCATTAGCAGCAGTCATACTAGTATGAATGTTAAACATCTCAACGGATAGTTGTTCAACCAAAGATTTATATTCAGAAACAGACATGTCTATGGTAGTGAGAGATGGTACCTGTGAGTCTGATGCAGATGGTTCTTCCTTGGAATTGGCCATCAAGGCATAGTTGCAGAATTCTTGTTCTTCCCCATCACTGTCAGAATCATCCCAACACTTCCCTTCAGCTATGTAAGCCTTACCTGGTGTCTGCTTCTTTAGAAGGGCCTCATACTTAGCTTCAAGCTCAAGAAACTCCTTATCCTTCTTTTTAGGCTTCTTGCATTCACTGGCAAAATGCCCTAGGTCATTGCATCTATAACATCTTACAGATGACCTATCCACATAGCTGGTTTTGAATCTGTTCTTGTTTGTTTTCATAGGTGCCTTGCTCTTGTTGAATGAATGATTTTGAGGTCTAGGCTTGAAGGGCTGATTCCTCTTGAATCTGATGTTTGGGAATTTTCTAGCCATAAAAGCATATGATGTATTTTCCATGCCATCCAGCTCTTCAAGAGTGTAGAACTCATCTTCTTCCTTGTCATCAGCAGGTTCAGTCACTACTTCCTCAGTTTCTTCATCATCTACTATCTCTTCTATTCTCAGCTGACTTGCAGATGCTTCCAGGTCTTGAATAGATTTGTTGACAATCAAGGCACATGATGTGTTTATCATTCTGCCTTAGTTAGCTTGGATAGCCCTCTTTTGAAGCAACTCAAGCTCGTGTGTCTTTAAAACCCCATAGAGCACATCATACGTGACTTTGTTCAAATCTCTTTCTCTTAGGGATATGACCCTTTGCTCTAGATGGTTTGGTGACGATAGTAGAAACTTCATATTTAATTCCTTAGTGCTGTAAACCTTCCCATTCATTTGGAGCTCAGTCACCAGCTTGTGAAATCTTTCAAACATATCAGTGATACTTTCCTTGGACTGTGCCATGAACGCCTCATACTGTGTGACCAGTATCTGTTTCTTATTTTCTCTTACCTCCTCTGTCCCTTCACATAACACCTCGATGTGATTCCACATGTCCTTGGCTGATTTGCATGATGCTATGTTGGCAAACATCGACATATCCATGGAGTCTATGATTAACAACATGAGGTGGCTGTCTAGGGCAATCTTTTCCTTCTCTGAGTCCGTCCATTTGGATGGCTCTTTTGGAACGTATGATCTAGGAATGACTACTGCGCCCACTGTGGATTCAGCAACTTCTTGTTGTGGTATGAATGGACCATTCTTGAGAATGTCAGGGTAGAGAGGATTGGCAGCTTTGATGAACAACAGCATTTTTATTTTCCAGAGGTTGTAATTCTCTTTGTCGAACTTAGGGACCTTTACCGTACCTGTAGTCTTTGGTGTATTCGAACTCATGATCGTTTTCTGTTTAGATTAAACAGCCTGCTCTGATACCACTTGTTGAGTATTGAATACAGTAAAAGAATACAGAGGGGGGGTGAATGGATTCTTGAACTTTTCTTCGTTCTTGAATCTTTGCAGCAAGATAAGTGATGAGTGTGTGAGATATGAAGATGCGGATAATTAAAGACAAACACAACACAATATCACTTTAATCTAATATCTTATTAGATAAAGATTTTGCTACAATCTGTGAATACAAATGATAGTATTCTCAGCTTCGTTTTTCTCAGAGAGATATTTTCTGGGTATTTGAGAAACTTCAACACCTTAACAGCTAAGGAAGTGAGGCTGTATCCTTATAGACATGGATACACCTACTTGCTACAAATGAGGTAGGTAAAACAAAAACACTTTCCAGTCTGTCTATCTCATTTTAGTAAGAGTCCAAACGGCTACAGATTTGACTTTGAAAAGCCTGTTTAGATCCACTTCTTCAGCTCCTTGTCCCTTGTCTTATCTCTCCAAGCTTCTTTGTAGGCTTTCCAGCATGCTTTATAGGACAGAGTCAAATAAAGTATCCTGGCTTGTTGCAGGTTTCTGACTTGTACAATTCTTCAGTATTTTGTCCTCAAGAATGTATTCGAGAAGTGACTAAGTGAGTGATTCGAGAACTGGAGTTGACTTGATCGATAACTCTGAGTTCTCGAATAGTGTTATCTTGACATATCGAATCACTTCTCGAATAGCTCTTTTCTCTGGGACTCCTTGAGATATCGAATAGAGCATTTTGACATATCGAATCCCTGAGATATCGAATAGCATATTGAGTCTTTGAGATATCGAATGTAGCATTGACTTGTTGACCCTTTGAGAACTCGAACTGTTGACTCCTTGAGTTCTCGAACCGTGTAATAGACATATCGAATCCCTGAGATATCGAATGAGATATCGAGAGATATCGAATAGTGTCTTCTGAGATATCGAACTCCAGACTTCTCGAATGCTAGACTTCTCGAATAAACAAATGTACTTCTCGAATTAGTACTTAGGCAATTTCTTCATTTCTTCAATTCTTCAAATCCCAACTGTGATTATTTGACAGTCTTCATTTCCTTGCTTGAGGCATGAACCTTAGAACTTCTTTCAAGCTTTATTCTTGACTTAGTAGGTACAGTTACACAGATAGAATTTGATGCCTATTACATAGTACAAACAAGTAGAAACTCTACAACTAGAGGTTCCCTCAGTTAAGAGGTCATGTAGGTAATGCATAGCATTACGAACCACTTGGGCTTGTTATTAGATGTATTCAGGCATGCCTCTGTGACTAACACCCAAATAACAAGACTAATAAAAAACCCCCAATTCACAAGAACACAAATTCATAGGAAAAATAAAATTAGAGAAGAGATATACCCACTATGAATCAAAGAGGTGAACTTGTACAACTTCCCCCAAACTTGAATCGTTCTTGAACTAGAATTTTTAGAGATGTAGATATGGAGAGAATGAATTGGGTTTGTATGTATAGGTGTATATATATAATGGAGTGATAGGATGAATTTAAATTTGATTATGGAAAGGAGAAATTGGAATGGGTTTGAATTTGATGTAGGATAGAATTGTAAAATTAGAAGAGAGATAGGAGGTTTTGGAATTAATATAGGATTTGGATTGATGTAGGAGATGATAGTATAAAAGGGAGAAAAGAATTTGGGGGAGAAAGGAATATATATATTTTTTTTATAGGAGAAGGGGTGAAAAAAATCGGGTGGAAACACTGCATTCCAGGCAATCTGCGTGCGCTAGGCGCGGTCTGCGCCCAACATAGTAACGCAGGCGCAGCCTGCGCGTCTTACAGAAACGCAGGCGCAACCTGCGCGACCAGCATATTTTTTTACTTTTTTTTTTCTTTTTTTTTCTTTCACAACAACTTTTTTTTTCTTTCTTTTTTTTTTCTTTCACAACAACTTTTTTTTTTATACAACAAATACTACATCACTTGGGTTGCCTCCCAAGAAGCGCTTGTTTAACGTCAATAGCTTAACGTTACTCAAAAATACTCCGATGGAGGTGGAATATCCAATTTCTCGATCATAAACTCGCCACCACAAAAAGTATCAAGAGTGTTAGTGGTTGTCTTTATCCTGCAGAAAGTCTCCAAACAAGCATCAGTAAAATAAAATATGTCATTAATAAGCAATAGAGAGAGTGCTTGTGCAGTTTTGGAAAACTTTGTGATAAAACAACGATAAAATTCGACACCACGAAAATATTGAACTCCCTTGACATAAGGTGGAGGTTCTGGTGGTGGCTTTTCTTCACTCCTCACTTTCACTGGAGCCATTCGGACATCTTGGCTTATCACATCATTGGCTAATAAGACACTTTCATCTTCTCCCTCTTCTCGAGCTTGAAACGTAGGAGCCACTTTGTATGGATTCTCAACCAGAATTTGAGAAATATCATCTTGGACAATATTTGTTATCACATCAACCTTGAAATAAGTGTTCTTGAGCAAAGAAGCCTTGTAAGTAGAGGCTAGATCGAGAGGAAATTTATCAATACATGGTAGCTTAGGTACAGATTGTGGAAGAGAAACAACAACCATCTCTGTATTGCTTTCCTTTGTAGCCTCATCATCAGTCCCATTGTTCTCGGTAGCAGCAACTTCATTGATCTCGTCATCGGTGGCATGCTCCTTCTCTTTATCAATGGCCTCATCATCAACATACATGGAGAAACTATCATATTCCTGATCGCTTGTGAGATTGATAGCAATCAGGTCCTCTTCGAATCGGATATATGATGATGGTAAATAGTCGAGCTGCCCTGTAGTAGAAGAGTTAGCCAACTGTGCAATTTGAGATTCAATCGCCAAACTTTGAGTTTCTAATTCTTTAGAACGCTTTAGCAGTTTATTCAAGATATCCCACATCTCATTTGTCTGATCAGCTTGCACATCTACGTTGGATTGAGAAACATGTAGATCTTCTTGTAGAGGAGGATATTGATATTCTTGTTGTGGCGGCTGCTCATATGACTGGTAATATTGTTGCTCAAACTGTTGCTGATTATGATATGAAAAATTTTGAGCACCATTGTCCTGGTAGTAGAAATCTGGTTGATTCACCCATTCTTGATCAAAAGTGTTTGAATACTGATTGTACCCATATCCTTCTTCAAAAGAATTCATTTGTCCCAACTGAGCACTCTGAGAATTATAGACATTGTAAGAGCATTCAAAACCACAGTGACCCTCCACACCACAAATTGGACAAAAATTGTAAGTTTTAGGGGCCACTTGTGACATCTCATTGATACTCATTGGACGCATAGTGGGCTCTGTAGTCTTTGACATGGCAATCTCTCGAGTATGTGCCTCTACTAGGGAAGATAATATTGCAAAAGTATCAACTTCACCCATTGCAAACCTGTAGACACTCAACAAAGCCAAGAAAACGAAGTAAAATTTGCCTCAATTGGAACAAAGGTTCCAATGAGACAATGGAAACAATCGAAACAACTAAATTAAAATCAACAGAAACTCGATGTCTCCCCGGCAGCGGCGCCAAAAACTTGATGTGTCAAATTATACCTAACCGCAAGCACACGGTGTCTATTGTTAGTACAGATGGCAAGCGGGTCGAATCCACAAGAAGACAGGTTCTACAAATTCCTTTTCAGTTATCGTTAATTGTTTCAAGGGTCAGACGAATATTGGAGAATATTAATTAACTAATTAAACAAGATTAACACTAATTAAATAGATGATAAACAAATTATTTAAAACCTAGGGCAATCAGGTCCACCACGCTTACACAATTGGCTCTTAAGCTAAAGCAATCAATGTGATCCTATAACTAGAGTATGTTAATCTCTTTCAAGCATTAACACTCTCGAAACATTCAACACAATTAACCACTTTTAGTAATTCAATCAATCAGGTAATTAGAGTCAAGTTAATCTCTTCCAAGCATTAACGCTCTCAGAAATCCAATGATGCTTCCGCACTCAAATTAGATTCTGCTAATCGTATGTGTGCCTCTAGTAAGTAAATCTCTCGATCCATACCCCTATTTGCATATAATTAATCCATGATATCGGCCGATTACACAAATTAATGATTAAAACATATCAATCAGAATTAACCATAACCAATCAAACCACTATGAAAATCATGCCAATATTAGTGCAAACATGGCTTTCCTTTAAGCCCTAGAAATAACTACTCGCTAATAATTAAATAAGTAAAACAACTAGTAAAACAAGAAAACATAATTAAACTAATAAGAACAAAGAAAAAATTAAGAGAACAAAACCTTCAAACTTCAATGTTGTCACCCAAAAGAAGAGTCATGGTGTTTCTCTACATCTCCAACTAATAATAATAATCTACTCTAAACTATATTATCTGATCTAATATTACATACATAATAATGTGTCCCAAGATGTGTTTATATAGGCACTCCAAGTCTTGCCCAGCAAGAAAATACCAAATCAGAATTATAATCGAAGTACGTTTCCTAAACTGATTCTGTTTTAAAGGAAAATTCGCAGCTGTCTTTTCTTCAGTAATTCTGGAACGTTCCAACTGTAATTGGACCTCTGGACCACTTTATAATGATAGAAAATCTCGTTATCTTCGCGTGGACAGTAAGATCGTCCAAAACGGACTTCTGGAACTCAAGATATGGCCTAAACAGTGCAGCATCCCATCTAGTCCAATAATTCCGAAATTTCATCTATTTTATCTCCAAAATAGCTCTTTTTGCTCCAAATCCTTCCAAGTCATGAATTCTTTATTTTCTACAATAAAACAATCAAATCTATTAAATAAAAATCCAAATCAATGCAAAACACAATAAATATGAGAATAAAATCATCTAAAATATATATAAAAATATATTTTTATCAAACATCCTCACACTAAGCATTTGCACGTCCTCGGGCAAATAAGTGAAATAAAAACTAAGTCCTAACAAACATCACTTTCGTAGATGACACGATTGCATTGAGCATATGCAACAAGCCGTTAAACCCCTAGGCAGCCCTAGTAGGACGAGTGTTGTCTCGTGAGGGTTTATAGTGAATATACCCACAAAATTCATCTAACCATGCAAAAGATCAATGCTAACACAACACCACATACACAAGTCCTATCATGCCACATCAACTTAAGAATCAAAGCAAACATACGATGTCTTGGTGTCAAAAGTGCAAGTATTCACGTAGTTTACTCAACCAACATGCAGAAGGTCATAAAAATTCATGTCAACTGTAAAAATAGTTGGTAATCATGCTAAGCACACAAGAAATACATCTTTAAGAAACAACCTGGGATCTCCTATGCCAAAACAAGTAATAACTCACCTTTCACTCAAAAACGAATATTCACTCAAGAACAAGGTTAAGTGTATCACTCAATTCCAACAAAATCATAAACACAACTTGACACTCGCAATCAATCTCACTATCAACACAACATACATCACTGATGACAATCAAAAGGTCTTTATTCGGGTTGTAACGTGGGCTAGGGACCAGGTATGTCAAGTAAAGCTAAAACAGGTTAAATGTCAAAAGCTAGTACCCAACAATAATTATTATTCAATTCCCTTTCTATTAAAACCACAAATACTTCCCCACACTTGGATTTTTCAATAACCCTTACATAATAACTTGACTAGTCGAATGAAGAAGGATCATACAAACATAAGAATGCTCTCAAATTTATTTATTTTTTTTCTCTCTTTTTTCTTTTTTCTGTTTTTTTTCTGAGAGCTAAGGAATAAGCACAATGATCCATAGATATTATTATGAATTTCGACTAACAAGCATCAACCAAAATCAATATTCCCCAATGGTATGATCATCAATAACCCCCCCTTTTATGAACACCTTATTACTCCCTTAAGCACGATACTAGCCTTTGACAATTTAGGTTCAAATTCAATGTAAGGCCAATAGAATAAAAAGGATAATGGCAAGTAATGTGGTGTGTCACCAAAAGAATAGGATTAAGCTCAACGGGTTAACTAATTGATCATGTTTAAAAGGTGTGGAAATATGGAAAATACGAGGTTAAACCTAAGTGCCTTTATCATCTCATCATCAAGTAATGTCATGCATTTCAAGAAAGATCTCAAGTAAGTGCTAGCAATGCAAACAACATGTGGACACTCAAGCAAACGAAAAATCATGCAAAATATATGCATATAGGCTCAAAACTCGCTTGGTGTGACAAAACATAATCAATCCCAAGTAACAAGACTCTCTAACGCACCTACTTGTACTCAAAGCATGGAAACCAAGTCATCTTGCACATATTCATGTCATTCTAATCACTTACTACATTCAATTAAGTCTACCAGTTTCAACTTGCTAGTGAAAGTGTGTGCACAAGAACAAAGCACGCCACTTCTCATACAAAAGCGTCAAGAACACAAGAATTCTACGCATGCATGGGTGTATCAAGCAAAATACAACAACTAATCAAATTGCATGGCTAGAATAAATTTTTTGGTATTTTTCAATTTTTAAATTTTTTTTTTGAATTTTACAATATATAATTTTTTTTTGGATTTTTTTATCATTGAGAACTCATCCCCACACTTAAGTGGTTCATTGTCCTCAATGAGCAAATATATAAAAGAAAAGAAAGAAAATAAAGAAAAGAAAATATATATATATATATACAAAAAGATTCGTATATAAAATACAAAAATAATAATAAAAAAAATAATTACAACAAATATACAAAGAAAGGTGCAGAAAACTCCCCTAGTGCATAAGCATGAAGTGACCTTTGAAAATATTGAAGAAGTATGTGCTTGCTCAAATTTAATTTCTGCCCAAGGCGCGCCTTACATATCCTTCCCCATCGCAACTCAACATGCTTGTTAGGCAAAAATCCCATTTTTGTAGCGATTAAATTCAACCTCCGCCTCCGTAGAAGAAAATCTCTCCACCCTAATAGAACTACCCCTCATTCGCTTAGGAGCCATAATAATCAAAATCCCACTCAACAATAATTCCACCAACAACCACCAAGCAAAAATCACACCAAAAACACCCAAATAACAAGACTAATAAAAAACCCCCAATTCACAAGAACACAAATTCATAGGAAAAATAAAATTAAAGAAGAGATATACCCACTATGAATCAAAGAGGTGAACTTGTACAACTTCCCCCAAACTTGAATCGTTCTTGAACTAGAATTTTTAGAGATGTAGATATGGAGAGAATGAATTGGGTTTGTATGTATAGGTGTATATATATAATGGAGTGATAGGATGAATTTAAATTTGATTGTGGAAAGGAGAAATTGGAATGGGTTTGAATTTGATGTAGGATAGAATTGTAAAATTAGAAGAGAGATAGGAGGTTTTGGAATTAATATAGGATTTGGATTGATGTAGGAGATGATAGTATAAAAGGGAGAAAAGAATTTGGGGGAGAAAGGAATATATATATTTTTTTTATAGGACAAGGGGTGAAAAAAATCGGGTGGAAACACTGCATTCCAGGCAATCTGCGCGCGCTAGGCGCAGTCTGCGCCCAACATAGTAACGCAGGCGCAGCCTGCGCGTCTTACAGAAACGCAGGCGCAACCTGCGCGACCAGCATATTTTTTTACTTTTTTTTTCTTTTTTTTTCTTTCACAACTTTTTTTTTCTTTCTTTTTTTTTCTTTCACAACAACTTTTTTTTTTAATACAACAAATACTACATCACTTGGGTTGCCTCCCAAGAAGCGCTTGTTTAACGTCAATAGCTTAACGTTACTCAAAAATACTCCGATGGAGGTGGAATATCCAATTTCTCGATCATAAACTCGCCACCACAAAAAGTATCAAGAGTGTTAGTGGTTGTCTTTATCCTGCAGAAAGTCTCCAAACAAGCATCAGTAAAATAAAATATGTCATTAATAAGCAATAGAGAGAGTGCTTGTGCAGTTTTGGAAAACTTTGTGATAAAACAACGATAAAATTCGACACCACGAAAATATTGAACTCCCTTGACATAAGGTGGAGGTTCTGGTGGTGGCTTTTCTTCACTCCTCACTTTCACTGGAGCCATTCGGACATCTTGGCTTATCACATCATTGGCTAATAAGACACTTTCATCTTCTCCCTCTTCTCGAGCTTGAAACGTAGGAGCCACTTTGTATGGATTCTCAACCAGAATTTGAGAAATATCATCTTGGACAATATTTGTTATCACATCAACCTTGAAATAAGTGTTCTTGAGCAAAGAAGCCTTGTAAGTAGAGGCTAGATCGAGAGCAAATTTATCAATACATGGTAGCTTAGGTACAGATTGTGGAAGAGAAACAACAACCATCTCTGTATTGCTTTCCTTTGTAGCCTCATCATCAGTCCCATTGTTCTCGGTAGCAGCAACTTCATTGATCTCGTCATCGGTGGCATGCTCCTTCTCTTTATCAATGGCCTCATCATCAACATACATGGAGAAACTATCATATTCCTGATCGCTTGTGAGATTGATAGCAATCAGGTCCTCTTCGAATCGGATATATGATGATGGTAAATAGTCGAGCTGCCCTGTAGTAGAAGAGTTAGCCAACTGTGCAATTTGAGATTCAATCGCCAAACTTTGAGTTTCTAATTCTTTAGAACGCTTTAGCAGTTTATTCAAGATATCCCACATCTCATTTGTCTGATCAGCTTGCACATCTACGTTGGATTGAGAAACATGTAGATCTTCTTGTAGAGGAGGATATTGATATTCTTGTTGTGGCGGCTGCTCATATGACTGGTAATATTGTTGCTCAAACTGTTGCTGATTATGATATGAAAAATTTTGAGCACCATTGTCCTGGTAGTAGAAATCTGGTTGATTCACCCATTCTTGATCAAAAGTGTTTGAATACTGATTGTACCCATATCCTTCTTCAAAAGAATTCATTTGTCCCAACTGAGCACTCTGAGAATTATAGACATTGTAAGAGCATTCAAAACCAAAGTGACCCTCCACACCACAAATTGGACAAAAATTGTAAGTTTTAGGGGCCACTTGTGACATCTCATTGATACTCATTGGACGCATAGTGGGCTCTGTAGTCTTTGACATGGCAATCTCTCGAGTATGTGCCTCTACTAGGGAAGATAATAGTGCAAAAGTATCAACTTCACCCATTGCAAACCTGTAGACACTCAACAAAGGCAAGAAAACGAAGTAAAATTTGCCTCAATTGGAACAAAGGTTCCAATGAGACAATGGAAACAATCGAAACAACTAAATTAAAATCAACAAAAACTCGATGTCTCCCCGGCAGCGGCGCCAAAAACTTGATGTGTCAAATTATACCTAACCGCAAGCACACGGTGTCTATTGCTAGTACAGATGGCAAGCGGGTCGAATCCACAAGAAGACAGGTTCTACAAATTCCTTTTCAGTTATCGTTAATTGTTTCAAGGGTCAGACGAATATTGGAGAATATTAATTAACTAATTAAACAAGATTAACACTAATTAAACAGATGATAAACAAATTATTTAAAACCTAGGGCAATCAGGTCCACCACGCTTACACAATTGGCTCTTAAGCTAAAGCAATCAATGTGATCCTATAACTAGAGTATGTTAATCTCTTTCAAGCATTAACACTCTCGAAACATTCAACACAATTAACCACTTTTAGTAATTCAATCAATCAGGTAATTAGAGTCAAGTTAATCTCTTCCAAGCATTAACGCTCTCAGAAATCCAATGATGCTTCCGCACTCAAATTAGATTCTGCTAATCGTATGTGTGCCTCTAGTAAGTAAATCTCTCGATCCATACCCCTATTTGCATATAATTAATCCATGATATCGGCCGATTACACAAATTAATGATTAAAACATATCAATCAGAATTAACCATAACCAATCAAACCACTATGAAAATCATGCCAATATTAGTGCAAACATGGCTTTCCTTTAAGCCCTAGAAATAACTACTCGCTAATAATTAAATAAGTAAAACAACTAGTAAAACAAGAAAACATAATTAAACTAATAAGAACAAAGAAAAAATTAAGAGAACAAAACCTTCAAACTTCAATGTTGTCACCCAAAAGAAGAGTCATGGTGTTTCTCTACATCTCCAACTAATAATAATAATCTACTCTAAACTATATTATCTGATCTAATATTACATACATAATAATGTGTCCCAAGATGTGTTTATATAGGCACTCCATGTCTTGCCCAGCAAGAAAATACCAAATCAGAATTATAATCGAAGTACGTTTCCTAAACTGATTCTGTTTTAAAGGAAAATTCGCAGCTGTCTTTTCTTCAGTAATTCTGGAACGTTCCAACTGTAATTGGACCTCTGGACCACTTTATAATGATAGAAAATCTCGTTATCTTCGCGTGGACAGTAAGATCGTCCAAAACGGACTTCTGGAACTCAAGATATGGCCTAAACAGTGCAGCATCCCATCTAGTCCAATAATTCCGAAATTTCATCTATTTTATCTCCAAAATAGCTCTTTTTGCTCCAAATCCTTCCAAGTCATGAATTCTTTATTTTCTACAATAAAACAATCAAATCTATTAAATAAAAATCCAAATCAATGCAAAACACAATAAATATGAGAATAAAATCATCTAAAATATATATAAAAATATATTTTTATCAAACATCCTCACACTAAGCATTTGCACGTCCTCGGGCAAATAAGTGAAATAAAAACTAAGTCCTAACAAACATCACTTTCGTAGATGACACGATTGCATTGAGCATATGCAACAAGCCGTTAAACCCCTAGGCAGCCCTAGTAGGACGAGTGTTGTCTCGTGAGGGTTTATAGTGAATATACCCACAAAATTCATCTAACCATGCAAAAGATCAATGCTAAAACAACACCACATACACAAGTCCTATCATGCCACATCAACTTAAGAATCAAAGCAAACATACGATGTCTTGGTGTCAAAAGTGCAAGTATTCACGTAGTTTACTCAACCAACATGCAGAAGGTCATAAAAATTCATGTCAACTGTAAAAATAGTTGGTAATCATGCTAAGCACACAAGAAATACATCTTTAAGAAACAACCTGGGATCTCCTATGCCAAAACAAGTAATAACTCACCTTTCACTCAAAAACGAATATTCACTCAAGAACAAGGTTAAGTGTATCACTCAATTCCAACAAAATCATAAACACAACTTGACACTCGCAATCAATCTCACTATCAACACAACATACATCACTGATGACAATCAAAAGGTCTTTATTTGGGTTGTAACGTGGGCTAGGGACCAGGTATGTCAAGTAAAGCTAAAACAGGTTAAATGTCAAAAGCTAGTACCCAACAATAATTATTATTCAATTCCCTTTCTATTAAAACCACAAATACTTCCCCACACTTGGATTTTTCAATAACCCTTACATAATAACTTGACTAGTCGAATGAAGAAGGATCATACAAACATAAGAATGCTCTCAAATTTATTTATTTTTTTTCTCTCTTTTTTCTTTTTTCTGTTTTTTTTCTGAGAGCTAAGGAATAAGCACAATGATCCATAGATATTATTATGAATTTCGACTAACAAGCATCAACCAAAATCAATATTCCCCAATGGTATGATCATCAATAACCCCCCCTTTTATGAACACCTTATTACTCCCTTAAGCACGATACTAGCCTTTGACAATTTAGGTTCAAATTCAATGTAAGGCCAATAGAATAAAAAGGATAATGGCAAGTAATGTGGTGTGTCACCAAAAGAATAGGATTAAGCTCAACGGGTTAACTAATTGATCATGTTTAAAAGGTGTGGAAATATGGAAAATACGAGGTTAAACCTAAGTGCCTTTATCATCTCATCATCAAGTAATGTCATGCATTTCAAGAAAGATCTCAAGTAAGTGCTAGCAATGCAAACAACATGTGGACACTCAAGCAAACGAAAAATCATGCAAAATATATGCATATAGGCTCAAAACTCGCTTGGTGTGACAAAACATAATCAATCCCAAGTAACAAGACTCTCTAACGCACCTACTTGTACTCAAAGCATGGAAACCAAGTCATCTTGCACATATTCATGTCATTCTAATCACTTACTACATTCAATTAAGTCTACCAGTTTCAACTTGCTAGTGAAAGTGTGTGCACAAGAACAAAGCACGCCACTTCTCATACAAAAGCGTCAAGAACACAAGAATTCTACGCATGCATGGGTGTATCAAGCAAAAACAACAACTAATCAAATTGCATGGCTAGAATAAATTTTTTGGTATTTTTCAATTTTTAAATTTTTTTTTTGAATTTTACAATATATAATTTTTTTTTGGATTTTTTTATCATTGAGAACTCATCCCCACACTTAAGTGGTTCATTGTCCTCAATGAGCAAATATATAAAAGAAAAGAAAGAAAATAAAGAAAAGAAAATATATATATATATATACAAAAAGATTCGTATATAAAATACAAAAATAATAATAAAAAAAATAATTACAACAAATATACAAAGAAAGGTGCAGAAAACTCCCCTAGTGCATAAGCATGAAGTGACCTTTGAAAATATTGAAGAAGTATGTGCTTGCTCAAATTTAATTTCTGCCCAAGGCGCGCCTTACATATCCTTCCCCATCGCAACTCAACATGCTTGTTAGGCAAAAATCCCATTTTTGTAGCGATTAAATTCAACCTCCGCCTCCGTAGAAGAAAATCTCTCCACCCTAATAGAACTACCCCTCATTCGCTTAGGAGCCATAATAATCAAAATCCCACTCAACAATAATTCCACCAACAACCACCAAGCAAAAATCACACCAAAAACACCCAAATAACAAGACTAATAAAAAACCCCCAATTCACAAGAACACAAATTCATAGGAAAAATAAAATTAGAGAAGAGATATACCCACTATGAATCAAAGAGGTGAACTTGTACAACTTCCCCCAAACTTGAATCGTTCTTGAACTAGAATTTTTAGAGATGTAGATATGGAGAGAATGAATTGGGTTTGTATGTATAGGTGTATATATATAATGGAGTGATAGGATGAATTTAAATTTGATTGTGGAAAGGAGAAATTGGAATGGGTTTGAATTTGATGTAGGATAGAATTGTAAAATTAGAAGAGAGATAGGAGGTTTTGGAATTAATATAGGATTTGGATTGATGTAGGAGATGATAGTATAAAAGGGAGAAAAGAATTTGGGGGAGAAAGGAATATATATATTTTTTATAGGACAAGGGGTGAAAAAAATCGGGTGGAAACACTGCATTCCAGGCAATCTCCGCGCGCTAGGCGCAGTCTGCGCCCAACATAGTAACGCAGGCGCAGCCTGCGCGTCTTACAGAAACGCAGGCGCAACCTGCGCGACCAGCATATTTTTTTACTTTTTTTTTCTTTTTTTTTTCTTTCACAACAACTTTTTTTTTTCTTTCTTTTTTTTTCTTTCACAACAACTTTTTTTTTTATATACAACAAATACTACATCACTTGGGTTGCCTCCCAAGAAGCGCTTGTTTAACGTCAATAGCTTAACGTTACTCAAAAATACTCCGATGGAGGTGGAATATCCAATTTCTCGATCATAAACTCGCCACCACAAAAAGTATCAAGAGTGTTAGTGGTTGTCTTTATCCTGCAGAAAGTCTCCAAACAAGCATCAGTAAAATAAAATATGTCATTAATAAGCAATAGAGAGAGTGCTTGTGCAGTTTTGGAAAACTTTGTGATAAAACAACGATAAAATTCGACACCACGAAAATATTGAACTCCCTTGACATAAGGTGGAGGTTCTGGTGGTGGCTTTTCTTCACTCCTCACTTTCACTGGAGCCATTCGGACATCTTGGCTTATCACATCATTGGCTAATAAGACACTTTCATCTTCTCCCTCTTCTCGAGCTTGAAACGTAGGAGCCACTTTGTATGGATTCTCAACCAGAATTTGAGAAATATCATCTTGGACAATATTTGTTATCACATCAACCTTGAAATAAGTGTTCTTGAGCAAAGAAGCCTTGTAAGTAGAGGCTAGATCGAGAGCAAATTTATCAATACATGGTAGCTTAGGTACAGATTGTGGAAGAGAGACAACAACCATCTCTGTATTGCTTTCCTTTGTAGCCTCATCATCAGTCCCATTGTTCTCGGTAGCAGCAACTTCATTGATCTCGTCATCGGTGGCATGCTCCTTCTCTTTATCAATGACCTCATCATCAACATACATGGAGAAACTATCATATTCCTGATCGCTTGTGAGATTGATAGCAATCAGGTCCTCTTCGAATCGGATATATGATGATGGTAAATAGTCGAGCTGCCCTGTAGTAGAAGAGTTAGCCAACTGTGCAATTTGAGATTCAATCGCCAAACTTTGAGTTTCTAATTCTTTAGAACGCTTTAGCAGTTTATTCAAGATATCCCACATCTCATTTGTCTGATCAGCTTGCACATCTACGTTGGATTGAGAAACATGTAGATCTTCTTGTAGAGGAGGATATTGATATTCTTGTTGTGGCGGCTGCTCATATGACTGGTAATATTGTTGCTCAAACTGTTGCTGATTATGATATGAAAAATTTTGAGCACCATTGTCCTGGTAGTAGAAATCTGGTTGATTCACCCATTCTTGATCAAAAGTGTTTGAATACTGATTGTACCCATATCCTTCTTCAAAAGAATTCATTTGTCCCAACTGAGCACTCTGAGAATTATAGACATTGTAAGAGCATTCAAAACCAAAGTGACCCTCCACACCACAAATTGGACAAAAATTGTAAGTTTTAGGGGCCACTTGTGACATCTCATTGATACTCATTGGACGCATAGTGGGCTCTGTAGTCTTTGACATGGCAATCTCTCGAGTATGTGCCTCTACTAGGGAAGATAATAGTGCAAAAGTATCAACTTCACCCATTGCAAACCTGTAGACACTCAACAAAGCCAAGAAAACGAAGTAAAATTTGCCTCAATTGGAACAAAGGTTCCAATGAGACAATGGAAACAATCGAAACAACTAAATTAAAATCAACAGAAACTCGATGTCTCCCCGGCAGCGGCGCCAAAAACTTGATGTGTCAAATTATACCTAACCGCAAGCACACGGTGTCTATTGCTAGTACAGATGGCAAGCGGGTCGAATCCACAAGAAGACAGGTTCTACAAATTCCTTTTCAGTTATCGTTAATTGTTTCAAGGGTCAGACGAATATTGGAGAATATTAATTAACTAATTAAACAAGATTAACACTAATTAAACAGATGATAAACAAATTATTTAAAACCTAGGGCAATCAGGTCCACCACGCTTACACAATTGGCTCTTAAGCTAAAGCAATCAATGTGATCCTATAACTAGAGTATGTTAATCTCTTTCAAGCATTAACACTCTCGAAACATTCAACACAATTAACCACTTTTAGTAATTCAATCAATCAGGTAATTAGAGTCAAGTTAATCTCTTCCAAGCATTAACGCTCTCAGAAATCCAATGATGCTTCCGCACTCAAATTCAATTCTGCTAATCGTATGTGTGCCTCTAGTAAGTAAATCTCTCGATCCATACCCCTATTTGCATATAATTAATCCATGATATCGGCCGATTACACAAATTAATGATTAAAACATATCAATCAGAATTAACCATAACCAATCAAACCACTATGAAAATCATGCCAATATTAGTGCAAACATGGCTTCCCTTTAAGCCCTAGAAATAACTACTCGCTAATAATTAAATAAGTAAAAAAACTAGTAAAACAAGAAAACATAATTAAACTAATAAGAACAAAGAAAAAATTAAGAGAACAAAACCTTCAAACTTCAATGTTGTCACCCAAAAGAAGAGTCATGGTGTTTCTCTACATCTCCAACTAATAATAATAATCTACTCTAAACTATATTATCTGATCTAATATTACATACATAATAATGTGTCCCAAGATGTGTTTATATAGGCACTCCAAGTCTTGCCCAGCAAGAAAATACCAAATCAGAATTATAATTGAAGTACGTTTCCTAAACTGATTCTGTTTTAAAGGAAAATTCGCAGCTGTCTTTTCTTCAGTAATTCTGGAACGTTCCAACTGTAATTGGACCTCTGGACCACTTTATAATGATAGAAAATCTCGTTATCTTCGCGTGGACAGTAAGATCGTCCAAAACGGACTTCTGGAACTCAAGATATGGCCTAAACAGTGCAGCAGCCCATCTAGTCCAATAATTCCGAAATTTCATCTATTTTATCTGCAAAATAGCTCTTTTTGCTCCAAATCCTTCCAAGTCATGAATTCTTTATTTCCTACAATAAAACAATCAAATCTATTAAATAAAAATCCAAATCAATGCAAAACACAATAAATATGAGAATAAAATCATCTAAAATATATATAAAAATATATTCTATCACAAGTCAAGAAGGATACAGATTCTGACAATCAGCAAAGCAAGCTGAAGTGGAAGATGGAATTTCTAAAATGGCAAGAATGACTTTGAAAGGTCCTAGAGGTTCAAGGGCTACTGAGAAACTACCTCTCTATGATGGAGAAGATCAGTTACCACCAGCAAAGATAAGAAAGACAACTCATGAAGAAATAGTTCAATATTCTTTACCGAGGTCAACAAGAACGATCAAGAATTATCCTCCAGAGTTGGTCATTGGAGACATTACTGATGGAATTACTACAAGAAGAGGGAAAGCAAATTATTGTGCTCATGCAGCCTTCCTAGCTCAAGAAGAACCCAAAAATATCAATGAAGCATTAGAAGATGAGAATTGGATCATGGCTATGCAAGAAGAATTAAATCAATTTGAAAGATGTGATGTTTGGGAACTTATCAAGCCACCAGAGAATGCTTCCATTATAGGAACAAAATGGGTATTCAAAAACAAAGTTGATGAATTTGGCACCATTACTCGAAATAAAGCAAGACTAGTAGCTCAAGGCTATAACCAACAAGAAGGCATTGACTTTGATCAAACCTATGCTCTTGTTGCTCGTTTGGAATCAATAAGAATTCTTCTGTCCTATGCATGTTTCAAGAAAATCAAGCTATATCAAATGGACGTGAAGAGTACGCGTTCCTAAATGGCGTGCTGGAAGAGGAAGTTTATGTCAAACAGCCTCCTGGATTCGAGCATGATCAATATCCAAACTATGCATTCAAGCTAAAGAAGGCTCTTTATGGTTTAAAGCAATCCCCTAGAGCTTGGTACAAAAGGCTTAGTAAGTATCTAATCCAAAATGGATTCATTCGAGGTAAAATCGATCCCACATTATTTATTAAGAAAAATGGTAAAGATATTCTTATTGTACAAATATATGTGGATGATAGTATTTTTGGAGCTACTAATGAATCTATGTGTAAGTGGTTTTCTAAGTGTATGCATAGTGAGTTCGAAATGAGCATGATGGGTGAGCTCAATTATTTCTTGGGTCTTCAAATCAAGCAATCTAAAGATGGAATTTTTGTACACCAATCTAAGTATACAAAAAGTCTGCTCAAAAGATTCAGTTATGAAGATGTTAAGCCAAAAGCAACTCCTATGATCCAAAACAGCAAGCTGATTGCAGACAAAAATGGTAAGGGTGTTGATATCAAAAGATATCGAGGTATGATTGGAAGCTTACTATATTTAACTGCTTCTAGACCTGACATCATGTATAGTGTGTGTGTTTGTGCAAGGTTTCAATCCAATCCTAAAGAGTCTCACTTAAATGCTATTAAAAGAATTTTTCGATATTTAAGTGGTACCATTACCCTTGGTTTGTTTTATCCTATCACAAATACTTTTGATCTTGTTGGGTATAGTGATGTAGATTATGCAGGTTGTCAAGTTGATAGAAAAAGTACTAGTGGTGTTTGTACATTTCTTGGACAAAGCTTGGTTTCATGGCAATGCAAGAAACAAACTTCTGTAGCTTTATCCACGGCCGAAGGAGAGTATCTAGCAACTGGGAGCTGTTGTTCTCAACTTCTATGGATGATTCAAACACTAAGGGACTTTGATATCAAGTGTGAAAAGGTTCCAATAAATTGTGATAACACTAGCACCAATAATATTTCTAAGAATCCGGTGAATCACTCAAGAACGAAGCATATTGATGTTCGACACCATTTATTGAGAGATAATGTTACTAAAGGCAAGATAGAGTTGGTCTTTGTTCCAACAGAATTTCAACTAGCTGATATATTCACAAAACCCCTAGCTGAAGAAAGATTTTCAACCATTCGAATGGAACTTGGCATGTGTTCTCTGTAAATCAGCACGCTGGATGGTAATTGCTGGTTAGGTTAGCTTACCATTTGTTCTATTCATATGTTACAATTGTTATACTGATTGCATTATATTCTGGCATATCATTTGTTGATCTTAAGATTTTTAGTTTTTGATGGATTAAGGGGGGGGGAACTTTAGGAGAATGCTTCTAATAATTCTGAACATACTTATTTGAACTGGTTTTGAGCTAATTGGTTTATGAATGTTTTATCTTTGGTGTTATATTTCTTACATATTAGATCATAGTTTTATATCTAATTTTGAGATGCAGGGATTTAGGGGGAGTTATTATAATTCTCCTAAATGAGTTGTAATCATCAATAATGGGGAGATTGATACTCCTTAAGTTTTGATGATCACAAACAGTAAGCCATTTGGCTTATTAGTTGATATAAAATAGCATGCTAGTTGTGTATGTACTAACTTGGTTTTGCAGGGTATAATAGCTTACTTATTGTATATTCAGTTTGTCACAAACAGCAAGCCAAAGTTAGAATACAGTGACAGTTTGGCAAGCCATTTGCACACAGTCAGTACGCAAACAACAAGCCATTTTCAACTGTTCAGAATTCCTGTAGATAAAGATCAACGACATATCTATGCTCTCAGGAAACTTGGTTGATGATATGGAAATAAAAAAGTATAAAGCCATCTATCTGTTCAGCTCACCAGAACCAAAACAACAAGCTGATATGAACTTGCTATGTTATTTCGGTACTGTACTAACTTGGTTTTGCAGGGAAAATTAGCTTACTGATTATATAATCAGTTTGTCACAAACAGCAAGCCAAAGTTGGAATACAGTGACAGTTTGGCAAGCCATTGCACAAACAGCAAGTTGATTCTGTCTGATTGAAATAAATAAACCTTTCGGTTCTTCAAGGGGCATTCAGTGGAAAAGTTGATAGAATATTGTAAGGGCCCTCTGCAATAATATTGAACATGCTAGTACTCATATCTCTAATATAATGCGAGACAAGCCAATATAACCTTTACTTAAAATAAGGATACTTTACCTTATTTTATTCACCACTCATTACACCCACGTAGCCTTGTCTCTTCATGATAACAAATATTCTTCATCATATCAAAAACACTCCATTATACATGCTCCATACCTCTTCTTCTTCATCAGTAGAGATTCAAGCTCCTCCCACGTTCTTTAACATCATTGTTATTCAAGAGAAAATTATATCAATAACGGATACAAAATTCTATCCGTTGGAGCCTTCAAAATTGTTTTCAAATATTCTTGTTTACCTATATAAGGGCTGGTCTTTCTCAGTTCTTTTTATCCATTATTGAATATCCATACAAGTGCAGAAAACAAGAAGCCATACACAACCAAAAAAAAGCTTACATTGCAAAATTCTTCAAAACCTTTCAAACTTTATATACTCGCATGTATATATATTCAGAGGGTTCATAGGTTGAGTTGTATTTATTCAAATCTTTGTATTGTTCAAATTGTATTGAATTGTTGCTGTTCAAGGTTGGCTTAAGGTTTTGGGTGGGTCGAACTAGGCTAGAGAAGGATACTTGGGAAGTATTGCTTAGAGAGTTAGTTCAGCACAGGAAACAGCAAGCTATTTGTAAGCAGGGGGTGTAAGGGAGATATATGGTTGGATCTTGTAATCGGTTTTATAGTTGATCAATAATATATTCTCTTACCAAGTTTGGTAAGGGACCAGGACGTAGACCATCGGGGATTAGGGGTCGAACCTGGCTAAAAGATCTTGTATCATATTTAATTTTCTGCATATTTCATACTGCATTGCATTTTAGTTACAATCAGCTTGCCATTTGTAAATTGCGTTATCACAAACAGCAAGCTGTTTCTGGTAAAATTTCAAACAGGTCATAAATAACCATTGTTAGCCATAAACACCTATTCTCCCCCTCTAGGTGTTGTTTTACACAAATGTATTTAGTAAAAATTGTATTAGAATGTTTGTAGAATAATAGATACGGTTGTGAAGAATTTAGTGACAAGAATGGTTTTTAGTAGAGAATTTAGAATACTAGCAGTCACTCACGAGTCAGAAGAATGAACGACAAGAAAAAGGATTAGGGTTTTGGACTTTTATTGTTTAATATAATTTATTATATGTATTTATATAAATAAAATATAGTGTATATTAAATTATAAATATATGTAATCGGATCGGGTTTTAAATGGATCGGATCATTTATAATCCATATCCACATTTATTGGATGGAATATTAATCGAATTGAATTTTTATCAAATCGGATTAATTTTAGAAAAATCCATATCCAGTTATAAGGCCTCGGATTGGACCTCCGGTTCATTGACATGCCTAGTCTTCCATCCACATCTTCATAATTTAAAAATATTTCGGCCATGAACTGAACAACCTTATTACATTTTCTATTTTAAAAACAAAACACTGAACAAGCATACTTGCCATCACAAGAATACCATTAATTGTTACATAAACACCATTTATTCTTCCTGGAATCCTCCTAGAATCTTGATAAGTGCATATTTTTGCATATTTTTATTACCTATTTGTTGCTTGAACTCGTATTTTAATAAATTATTTTGTTGCATTCAGGAAATTCGTGAAAAATAAAGAAATGACAAAATAAAGAAATAAAGTGCAAAGAAGAATAAAAGAAGAAGAAAAAAAGAATTAGGAGTTTGGAGCAAATTGGAATATTTCAAACACACCCCAAAACCATAATTCTCATCTATAAATAAGTATTATAATACTATATCTAGAAAGTGATGAGCTGTGCAGTGGTAGGTAGAATGAGAAATTTTGGTATAGTCAATGATGAACAAATTCAATTCCAGTTTTGCTTGCTATATTCATACTATGATGATTAGACATGTTGTCCTATAAATACCAGAGGGGAGAGAACAACAAGAAATCACTCTTTATCTTACTTTCTCTCTTTCTTGCCGGCCCAGTTGGTTTGCTTCCTTTTAAAAATCTTAGTTTTAGTTAACCTAAATTTTGTAGCCTCCATCTTGCAGACACTTTCCTTTTATTAATGCAAATTTCCATTCCCTCTTTATTTTCTTGTCTTGATCTTTCGTTCTTGTTGCTTCACTCTCGTTATTTTCGTAAATCCGATTAGTGGACAAAGTAACGAAATGCTAACCACTTGGGTTGAAAATAACGATTTTTATTTCTCATTCTTAGTTATAATTTTTAGTTGTGCCCCTTTAAATCTCCATTTTATTGTGGGTTTCATAATTCTTAATTGTAGATCTAATTTTTATATTTTATGTGTTAGTGTAAAAAAAAGAGAAAAACCACAAAAATATAAGTGTTAGATTTCAGTACGTATTTATTCATTTTTAATTGGTTAAATCGAAGCTGCATCTTCCCCTCCCCGATTTCTTTTTCTTCTGGTTCGAACAAACACAGCTTGCTTTCTTGTTTTTCTTTCTTTTTCTTTTCTTATTTTCTTATTCACGGCCAACACAAACAACCCCTTATGTGTTTAACATTTTATTATTTAATCTAATCATTGTTGCCATTCACTTTTTAATAATTACTTAGTTATTAATCATTACCTTGTTAATTTTTATATTTTTCTTTGTCTTATTGTTTATTATTGGTACATAGCTTGTTATCACAATTATGGCACTACTTTTCATTCATCATTTTCACATCAATACTACTTTGTTTATCATGGTCCTGTTGTTAGTTTGTTTGATTTGCTAGCTTATTAATTTCTGACCCTCATGTATTACACCTGCATTTATTTTAGATTCTTAGTTTTCGTTTGTTTATTAAATATTAGAAATAACCTTGTATGCATGCTTGTTTATATAACTTTATATTAGTTTATATCAATTATTTAGTTTACTCATACTTAATTATTAATTCATGTTTTTAGCGTTTTTATTTTACTTTGTTTATTTGTCAATTATGCGTAGCTAATTTTCTTATCCTAGGATGAAGATGAAGTTAATTAATTGCTCTTAATTTCTTTTCGTTCTTATTAATTAATTCTCATGATTTTTCTTGGTGTTTAATTGTTCGATTAACAAAGTGATTTTGATATATTATTGTTACCAAATTTATTTTTCATAGCCTATGCTTGCTCTTTGAAGTTTTGATAGGTTATTGTTAGATAACAAGTTTCATAGTATATGTTTGTCTCGTTAATTGATATATCTTATTTGTGAAGAAAAGAGAATTGATTTTAGGACGAATGGATATTAATTGTGATTGATTAACGGATTCGGATTCCTAGGTTTTCCATATTATTTGATAATCTTTGCTAATTAGGTTAATTAATTCTCATCTCAAAAGTTAATTGTGTAGTTCGCCTAAATTAATTTTTAAGGAGTTGCGAAAAATATATAGTATTTCTGGATCGAATCATAAATATTAAAATGATGATCGTGTGCTTGCGATATTAAAATGTTTAATTTTTAGCACATCAAGTTTTTGGCGCCGCTGCCGGGGACTATAATTAATTTTCATGCCTTAATTTTTAATTTTTCGGATTAGTTTTACTTGTCTCATTTTATCTCATTTTTTTTAGGAAAGTTCGGAATTACGGGAATCTTCTCACGGAGCTTGGAACAAATTGGAATTTTTGGAAGCGTGTTTCGGTAACCCATATTTCTCTCTTTTCGGCCTTTTTATTTTTTTAGAAAATCACAAAAAAAAATCAAAAAAAATGGAAAATTGAAAAAAAAAATAGTTAGAAATTACATACTTGTTGCATCATGCATTTAATCACTTAGGATCACATCATCTAGTTTTTTTCTTGTTTTTAATTTTTCGTACCTATTAAATAGTAGGAATAGTTCGATAAAACTAACTTTTGGTAACATGACCATCAACCTTAACATCTTTAATGTCGGAAAAGAACCCAACGAGCTTTATGAACAAACTCTAGGGGTTAATCAAATTCATGACATTGTTAATTGGTCAAATCTTGAGGATAGTGCAATTGAGTCTTTTCTTGAGGAAGATGTTTTGTTAGAGTATGAGAGCAATAAAGAACTTCATGAGCGTTATAAAAAATTTTCTTGTGATGAGATGTTAGATGAATTGAATGCCATTTGTACTACGCATGAAACTCAACTTGAGGATATTTCTTTTGATCCTAAGTCCATTTTTAAGACTTCTGTTGGTGAGCCACCCACATTCGTTCCTAATCCATCTATTTCCACTCTTGATCAGTCTTTGGTAGTTGATAATGACACTCATCATGTTCTTTCTAGTAACTTAATTTATAACCAAGAATTTCAAGTGATCAATCTGCTTAAACAACATGAAGAAGTGTCTAATTGGTTATTGAATGATGTTAGTGGTATGAGTTTTATTCTGGTGCATGATCAAGTTTCTCTAGTGGTTAATGATATTTTTGTGGATGAGTTTCACATGTATATTGATTGTGTTACGAATGTTGTTTTCCCTCGATCTGGTATTGGCTAGTATATCTGTTTCATAATGTATCTCCATATAGCCAAGTTTAGGTATGGGGGAGTGTCAGTATGTGTGTGTGTTTCCTTTGTATGTGTTTTGTTTGTGTGTGTTATAGGTATTTTTGTTTCTCCGTCATGCCCTTATCAGGTATTCTCGTCCTTCTACTTTGTCATTTTTCTTTCATTTGCATACATTGAGGACAATGCATGATTTAGGTATGGGGGAGGTTTTATTGTAAATACATAAAATTGAAAAATCCAAAAAAATTAAAAATTTTAAAAATCCAAAAATAGAGATATTTTAGCTTAGTTGTCCTTCCCGCTCTTGAACTCTAGAACTAGTTGGTGTTAACTATTTTTCAAAAATTATATGTATAATGCCTTTAGATAATTTGAACGTAGTCAAGTAAGGTTTTCCTCATGAAACATGTGTCGAACAAATTTTTGCTTAAAAGTCCAAGACGACACATTTGCACAAGACTTTTGATGGAAGAATTGTATAGGAATGTTATTCGATACCTGAGAGATAACCCACATGTTAGAACAATGTCGAATCAAATCTTTGCGAGTTTTTGCTCCTATAGTGTCGTAAAAAAGAAAAAAGAATAGAAAAAGAGTCAATAAAGGTTTGTAATTGTAGAGTGCTAGTGTAATTTTGTAATAATAAATTCTTAGTAAGGAAATCGGCTAGGTTGGGCTCATTGATAACCCGAGTAAGTAAGTCCGAGGGGACTTTGTGCCTAGCAACCTAAGGTCCTTTGTGATCTGGGATTGTTGACCTAAAACTCGCTAAACGGGTATCGATGCAAAAGTCTTTTGGGACCTCAACCATTGCACGGTCGGTCTAACTACTAAGAACGTGAAGTTTGGCTAGAACCTTGTTTTAATAGAGATTGGGTCAGTTCAATAATGGTTGAAAAAGAGAAAATGTTCATATGCACTTATCCATCAAAGGCCTTAAATTCACTACACACCTTAGGATTTTTTGTAAATTTTTAGAGTCTACTCATGTGGATTGTGGGAACCTATAGCTTGGCTATTATTAGAATAATCTTTAAGGCATATATTTTCCTACAAAATTATTTTGTTGACACCAATGAAAGCTAGATTGAAAGAGGAAAGTTGGATACTTCCTGACTTATCTCAAAGATTTTATGGGTATATCTTCTGGAAACCCTTAGGAGACAACACTCCTCTTGTAGAGACCGTCTATGAGTTTAACGGGTTGGTAAACCTAAAATTACCCGTGATTCCTACGACAGTGAGTATAGGATTTCATTCTGCATTTTTCTTTTTGTTTTACTCGAGGACGAGCAAAAGATAGGTATGGGGGCATTTGATAAGTACATATTTTTGCATATTTTTATTACCTATTTGTTGCTTGAACTCGTATTTTAATAAATTATTTTGTTGCATTTCAGGAAATTCGTCAAAAATAAAGAAATGGTAAAATAAAAAAATAAAGTGCAAAGAAGAATAAAAGAAGAAGGAAAAAAGAATTAGGAGTTTGGAGTAAATTGGAATATTTCAAACACACCCCAAAACCATAATTCTCATCTACAAATAAGTGTTATAATACTATATCTAGAAAGTGATTAGCTGTGCAGTGGTAGGTAGAATGAGAAATTTTGGTATAGTCAATGATGAACAAATTCAATTCCAGTTTTGCTTGCTATATTCATACTATGATGATTAGACATGTTGTCCTATAAATACCAGAGGGGAGAGAACAACAAGAAATCACTCTTTATCTTACTTTCTCTCTTTCTAGCCGGCCCAGTTGGTTTGCTTCCTTTTAAAAATCTTAGTTTTAGTTAACCTAAATTTTGTAGGCTCCATCTTGTAGACACTTTCCTTTTATTAATGCAAATTTCCATTCCCTCTTTATTTTCTTGTCTTGATCTTTCGTTCTTGTTGCTTCACTCTCGTTATTTTCGTAAATCCGATTAGTGGACAAAGTAGCTGTTGTGGATCAAAAACTAGGTTACGATTTGTAATTAATGCTAGGGTGGTTGAGCTTCGAGCTTTAATGGCTGTTTCTGCGTTCGAGACTTTAATCGGTCCTCAAAGAGTGCCTACGTATCTCGTATTGAGAATCAAGCCAACGTAGTTCTAGGTGATGGTGCCCTCGAGGCTATGGCGGCGAGAGCTCCCCTAGGACGTACTGGCTTGTATGTCCTTATTCGAGGATTAAGCCAAAACGTGGTGGGTAACGTATGGAGCTGTGTCCAAAACGTAAGTGACGTATTGAGCTCTGCCCAAAAAATGTAGTTCTGAGATGAGGGGTTATACCCTTTATATAGGCTGAGAAGCCCTAGAATTATGGTAGGAGTCAGAGACTTGGTGGACAAGTCTTCCTTGAGGAAGGTTCTAGATCTCTTCCTCATAGGAATCAGTTTCCATGTTGAAATATGTATCTTGGAGGCTAAGTCAGGCAAGAGTAATATCCTTGTTTGACTCTTATTTGCTGAGCTGTTTATTACCCTTAATATTAATTACGAAATTAATATTATAAATAGGGTTTGGGCCCATCTGGTGGGCCCCACGTTTGGACCATTCCGGGTCTACTTAATGCCACATTAAATGTGTCTTTAGGGCTTACTTTTATCCCATATCATTTGCCCCCCAACTTCTAGGAAAACTGATAAGGTTTTCCTTGAAGTTTTAACGGTCCTTTCCAAGACTCGGGTCAGGGTTCATCTTTATACACTAGTGTTTCACGAGTATTGTCTTTATGTAAAGCGTGGAGCGACCGACGCGTTTACGACAATGTTAATTCAATGCTAATCGGCACTAATCAGCCTTAACGACATTTAAACAATGTTTAAACGATGTTGAACGGCATAAAACGGCACTAAACGGTACTAACTAGCCTTAAACGACACTTAAACAACGTTTAAGTGACGCCAACCGGCATTCAACGACACTGAACGGTGCTAGAAGACACTGTCGGTGCTAACGACATTACTGGTGCTATCGGCACTAACGGTGCTTATCGGTACTTATTCGGTGCTTATAGGCACTAACGGTGCTAATCGGCACTTAATCGGTGCTTATCGGCACTAACGGTGCTATCGGCACTAACGGTGCTAATCGGTACTTGATCGGTGCTTATCGGCACTGACGGTGCTATCGGCACTAACGGTGCTAATCGGTACTTAATCGGTGCTTATCGGCACCGACGGTGCTATCGGCACTAACGGTGCTAATCGGTACTTAATCGGTGCTTATCGGCACTAACGGTGCTATCGACACTAACGGTGCTAATCGGCACTTAATCGGTGCTTATCGGCACTAATGGTGCTAATCGGTACTTAATCGGTGCTTATCGGCACTAACGGTGCTATCGGCACTAACGGTGCTAATCGGCACTTAATCGGTGCTTATCGGCACTAACGGTGCTATCGGCAATAACGGCACTAAACGACGTTTAAACGATGTTAAACGGCGTTAAACGGCACTAAATGGCGCTTAACGGCGGAGATTCGGGACAATTGTAACCTCTTCCGGGCAGCGAGTCAGCCGACAAGGGTCCTGGCCAGCTGCCAGGTGCTCCTGGTCGGCTGCCAGGAGATCCTGGTCGGCTGCCAGGAAATCCTGGTCGGCCAGACCCCCTTTGTGGCACCTTGTCGGCTGCGAGGAGATCCTGGTTGCCTGCCGGGTGCTTCTTGATCGCCTGACATGTGCTTCTTGATCGCCTGACATGTGCTTCTTGATCGCCTGAGATGTGCTTCTTAATCGCCTGACATGTGCTTCTTGATCGCCGACAGATTGACGGGAGATCCAGGTTGACTTTAATGATGTCACACGATGCTTAAACGACGTTTCAATGTTTGTGTAAACGACGTTAAATGGCATAAAACGGCACTATATGGTGCTAATTCGAAGGTCGATGTTTGTCACGGAAAGTGAGAAACCTTCAACAGAACCATCAAACGATCCAATCAAACGATGGGGGGTGCCAAGATGGGTACCGGGAAGTCAGCCGGAGCCTCTCCGTGGCTCCTGGTCGGCTGCCAGGTGCTCCTGGTCGGCTGCCAGGAGATCCTGGTCGGCCAGACCTTCTCTGTGGCACCTGGTCGGCTGCCAGGAGATCCCGGTTTCCTACCAGGTGCTCCTTGTTCGCTTTCCAGGTGCTCCAAGTTGCCTGGAAGTGTTTAAACGACGTTTCAATCTATGTTAAACGACGTTGAATGGCATTAGACGGCACTACACGGTGTTAATCGATGCTTGAACGATGTCTAGTTGGAGGTCGGTGTTCGTTTTATTAAGAAACCTTCGACAGAACCATCAAACGATCCGACCAACTGACGGGAGGTGCCAGGAGGTCGGCTGCCAGGTGATCCTGGTCGGCCAGACCCTCTCCATGGCACCTGGTCAGCTGCCAGGAGATCCTGGTCAGCCAGAGCTTCTTCATGGCACCTGGTCGGCTGCCAGGAGATCCTGGTTGCCTGACAGGTGCTCCACGGTTGCTTTGTCGTTCCTCTCGGAGCTTTTCGCAATGCCTGGAGTCTCGTTCTTGAATCACGTCCTTGACATTTGGATGTTGTATACATCCTTTCAAGGCATAATTAATCTCTCTTTCTTGTTCTAAGATGTGGAGCTTGTGATGAAGCTTTTTAGTTCTTGCCCCCCTTGTTTCATATGGTGGAGGTCTTGCTTCTCGTTTGATCGTTCAAGAAGTTTCTTTTCCACTGAGCACTTGACTTCAAGTCTGGTTTGCATTGTTATCTGGTTGTCAACCCTTTATCTTGATTCTAGGTTTCCAACCTTCCTTTGGTTTGAATCGATTGACGGCTCTTGATTCAAGTCCTTAAACTCAAACGACGAACTCAATTGGAGGCAGACAACCTTTTTGGCCATCTCGATTGGAGACAGACAGCCTTTTGGTCATCAAGGCTAAACATTTGTATTGGAATTTGAGATTTCAGATTAAGTAAGGAATGACAAAGGACCTCTTATCTCAACATTCTCACTAACAGTTTCTGTGCCTTCAAGGCATTATCAGGTAGCCAACCAGTCTCAGGGTGAGCTTTTATGAGGGTCTATCCTTCAGCTTACATCAATTGGTGCTATCAATTTGAAATAATAGACGGGGCCTTCAAGACCTGAAAGTAAACACTCCCTGCATAATTTTCTATCTCAGAAGAAGCGAACATAGATAGGGCATCGGCCTTAACGTTCTCTTCTCTCGGAATGTGTTCTACATAGCACTCGTCAAACTGAGTCATGATAGCTTTCACAACTCGCAGATACATTGCCATAGTTTCATCCTTGGCCTCAAATTCACCATTTACTTGAGAGACCACTAATCTTGAATCTCCACAAACTTTGAGATTCTTGACTCTCATGATTCTGGCCAAGCCTAAACCGGCTATCAAGGCCTCATACTCAGCTTCATTGTTAGGTTTCAGAAAATCCAACTTCAAAGCATATTCAACTGTGAACCCATCGGGGTTTTGCAACACTAAGCCTGCGCCACTAGATTTTGTTTTTGATGCTCCATCAAAATAGAGCACCCAATATTCCTTCTGATCCGGTACAAGTTCTTCATCTTTATCTCTATTTCCAGGGGTGGTTACTATATCCTGCCCCCCGACTTCTTGGTTGCCAATGGTACATTCAACCACGAAGTCAGCCAATGCCTGGGCCTTAATGGCTATTCGAGGCTCATACGTGATGTCAAATTCTCCAAGTTCAATCGACCACTTAATTAACCTTCCACCGGCTTTCGAGCTATGTAATATGCTTCTCAACTGCTGGTCCATCAGGACTTCAATCTTATGTGCCTGGAAGTACGGGCGTAACTTCCTCGAGGCTGTTATCAATACCAAGGTGAACTTCTCAATGGGAGAGTAATTCAACTCGGCTCAGTGGAGCACCTTGCTTACGTAGTAGATAGGCCTCTGAACCTTGTTCTCTTTCTTAACGAGGACGGCACTCAATGCTTGTTCAGTCATTGCTAGATACAGATAAAGAGTCTCTCCGGGACTAGGTTTGGCCAGCAACGGGGCTTCGACCATGTACTTCTTCAGTTGTTCAAAGGCCTCTTGGCTCTCAGGGGTCCACTCAAAATTTTTCACCTTCTTCAATGCTTGAAAGAAAGGCAAGCATTTGTCACCAGACTTGGAGATGAATCTTCCTAAAGCCGCTACCCGGCCTGTCAACTTCTGCACATCTCTTATAGAGCGTGGTGGCTCCATGTCTAAGATCGCCTTGATCTTGTCAAGGTTGGCCTCTATGCCTCTCTTTGAAACCATCAGACCCAAAAATTTGCCTGATCCAACGCCAAAAGCGCACTTGGCTGGATTCAACATCATCTTGTGGTGCCTCAGCACTTCGAATGCCTCTCTGAGGTGCTTAATGTGATCTGCCTTGAGTAGGCTCTTGACTAACATGTCATCAACATAGACCTCCATGGTTTTTTCAATCAGATGGGCGAATATCTTATTCACCAATCGTTGGTAAGTAGCTCCTGCATTCTTTAGACCAAAAGCCATAACAATATAGCAAAAAACACCAAAGTCAGTTATGAAAGATACCTTAGGGACGTCATCCTTGTGCATCTTAATCTGATTGTAGCCGCTGAAACCATCTATGAAGCTCAGCATCTCATGTCCTGCTGTGGCATCTATTAACATGTCTATCCTTGGTAAAGGGAAGCAATCCTTAGGGCATGCGCCATTCAAGTCGGTGAAGTCTATACACATCCTCCACTTACCGTTGGCTTTCTTGACCATCACAGGGTTAGCCAACCATTCTGGAAACTGAATCTCTTCAATAAACCCAGCTTCTAAAAGCTTTTCAACTTCTTGTTTAATGGGCCTCCTGCCTTTCAGGAGCAAAATTTCTCTTTTCTGTTTTATTATCTTCCGCCCCGGATCAACATTCAACTTGTGAGTTATGAGTTGGGATCAATCCCTGGCATATCAGCTACAGTCCAAGCAAACACATCGCTATTTTCTTGCAAGAATGCTATCAACTTGCCCTTCAGGGGTTCTTTCAAAGATGCTCCCATATAAGTAACTTCTCAATTCGCTTGGCCGTCATGGCTTCAATGTCTGTCTTGGTCTTGGGTGTCGAACGTCGATGTTCAAAGGTTGAACTCCAAAGTTTGAAATTAAGGGTTTTCAATCTCAATGGTGTTTTAAATCACCGAAATATCTATCAGAGCTGCTGGTCCAAGGCCAAGGGGTTTCTGGTTAGCCCCACGAGTTCTTGAACCTTCTCTAGGAGGTTTTCAAAATTACATATTGGTTTTCAAGTCAACATGAAGTTTCAACCTTTGGATCTTAATTGGAGGTTCATGACCCCCCCTCAAGTTTGGCCTTCATAACTAACCTTGGCCTTCATGGCTAACAGCTTCTGTTCTTCAACCTAGGATTCGGGGTTAATTCCTCGATATAGATTTCGATAAATACAATCCGGTTGGCTTCTTGCCTTTTAAACTTCTGAGACGAGAGCTTGCTTGAACTTCTTAATCCTTGCTTAAGGTTATCTATTGGCCTTCATCCTTGGATCCTTAATCCAGGTCCTTAATAAGTATTGAAGAGTAGCTAGTCCTTAACATCCTCGGCCTTTCATGGATTTGACCCTTCGGGATCTTCACCTATGCATTTGTTTGTTTTCCATTCGTTATTCTTTTATTTTCGGTACTCGTTCATCCTTGACTTGCACTCATCGGGTGATAGAGTACTATTGTCCTACTCGGAGCAACATGCTCTGCAATGGTTTCCATGAACCTTATTTCTGCTTCTACTAGATGAAGCTAAGTCCTACTAGGATAACTTGAGCCCATCGGGGCATTGCAAGACTAGGCCTGCATCACTTGATTTTGTTTTTGATGCTCCATCAAAATAGAGCGTCCACCATTCCTTCTGGTATCCTCATTCTTATTCTGAAGTTCACTTCCTGCTTAGGGTAATACCTCCTGCCCCCCGACTTCTTGGTTGCCAATGGTACATTCAACCACGAAGTCAGTTAACGCCTTAGCCTCAATGGCTATCCAAGGCTTCTGTGTGATGTCCTCTGCTGGCCTTTCTTGGTGTTCCTTACCTCTGCGGACATCCATGTCTTCAATTGGAGAGACTTGCCCCCCGACTCCATCAGGCCTTAACGAGGCTACATAACAGCTTCGTGCCATCTTTTGATCACCTTTATGTTCTCCAATTCCATTCCTGGTTGGGGACTTGATCTTCATATGATACGTTGAGGCAACAGCCTTGAATGCATGAAGTTCAGTCCTCCCGAGAATAGCATTGTACGTTGAAACCGCCTTGATTACCAAGAAGTTCAACATCTGAATGGCCTCCTTGGGCTCCTGTCCAATAGTTATAGGCAACTGAATAGTCCCTTCAACTTTGGATTCTACACCATTAAATCCATATATAGGCATGTTATTGGGGGTCAATTGAAAATCATTGTACCTCATCTTCACAAATGTATCATGAAACAGAATGTCAACGGAAGCTCCATTGTCCGTCAAGACTCGCTTCACTTCCGAGTTCCCAATCACAGGGGTTATGACCAACGGGTCGTCATGGGGAAACTTCACCCCTTCGAGGTCTGAGTCATCGAAACAAATTGTTATCTTAGTCCTGGCACGCTTCGGGGCTTCTCCCACGATGTGCATCACTTCTCTGGCATACGCCTTTCGAGAGTTTCGGGTTGTACCGGCCGCTGTCGGGGCTCCCCAAATCATGTTAATAACTGGCCCTCGGGGCTGTGGGTTACGATCCCGACCTCGATCATCATCCCTTCTATCATTGTCTCTTCTATCATAATCCTTCCTTTGAGTTCCACGATCATCACCATTAGTGAATTTGTTCAGCTTTCCTTTTCGGATCAAGAATTCAATCTCATCCTTCAACTGCCTACAATCATTTGTATCATGCCCCACATCGCGGTGGAATCTACAGTACTGATCCTTGTTTCTCTTTGCGGGATCACCCCTAAGTGGCGTCGGCCATCGAAAATCTTTGTCTTTCTCAATATCCAACAAGATCTGACTCCTAGGAGCATTCAGTCTTGCATAGTCGTTGAATCTTGGTCCCAAACTCTTCTTTGGTGGTGATTCAGAATCCTTGCTAGTCCGGGGATACTTGTCCCTAGCATCATACTCTTATTATTTCTTCCGTTTCTTAAAGTTATTGGAGCCCTTGCCATTGCCTCCAGCAGCTTCTTTTTTCATGCTATCCTCTGCCTTGATATACTTGTCGGCCCTTCGTTGGAGCTCGGCCATGTTCTCAGGAGGATGCTTTACCAAAGACCTCTTGAAGAAAGGATCAGTGGTTCCGTGTTCCAAGGCTACCATGGTCACTTTATTCTCCAGATCTGTAATATTCAATGTCTCCTTGGTGAACCGCTTGAGATAATCCCTTAGATTCTCGTTCTTCCCCTGCACCACATACATGAGGGATACAGAACTTTTTTCATGAACTCTTCCACTAATGAATTGGCTAACAATGGCATTCTTCAACTCCTTGAAAGAACCAATCGAATTTGCAGGTAGCCTGCTATACCACCTTTGAGCCATACCCGACAGGGTTTGAGGGAATGCCCTACACTTTAAGGCGTCACTAGCAGGTTGCAGCAGTAGTGCAGCTGTGAACGTCCTGACATGAGTTTCAGGATCGCCTGTTCTATCATAGGCCTTGATCGTCGGCATCTTGAATTTCTTTGAGATGCGGGCATTCATCACCTCCTCAGTGAACGGAGGTGTTGGATCATCAAGATCTAGCGGCATCAGATCCTTGGGGTTGTTTCTGGGGGTTTCCGCCCTCGTTGCTCCTTCAGTTGAGGTATCGACCCTTCTTCGTCTCCTAGACGACCTCTCCAGATCTATGACGGGAACCCTTCCTGAGATTGGAGGAGGTCGATGCAGACTTTGATTCTGCCTTGCTTGCTTTCTGGCGGCGTCATCTTTCAGCCTCTGGATCTCAGCCTCATGAGCCTTGATCCTTTCCTCAGTCGTTTGTGGAGGTCCATCATGGATTCTTCGGGCCCTCCTTCGGGGCTCTCTACTAGCACGTCACCTCCTTGGGGCTTCGTCATGGTCATCATCGTCATCCTCAAATGTCGAATCAGTAGTATAAGGGCCGGAGTAATCCAGATACTCGCGATCTCGGATCTGCAAAGCATGACCACTCGGTCCAGGTTCTCGAACAGGGGGTAGTTGGGCAGCCCATACATTGGGTTGGTATTCACGGGGAGATCCGTAGTATGGATCTGTACCCTATATGGAGGGTGATTAAGATCAACCAGGGGAGAGATCACCATCTGAAGAGAGTTGGTTCCCTGATCTGGATGGACAACCATAGGCATCGTACTCCCAGCAGGGGGATTCGTCCCTGGAGGCTGAGAAACTTGAGTTTGGGGGACCGTCCCTTGTTCAAACGTGGTTGTCCCAGAGGTAAGAGGCGGAGCGAAGCTGATTGGTAAAGCTTCGGTAGAGCTTGGTGCGGTTCTTCGTGTGCTAACCATGGTTGATGTTTTCGTCCCACAGACGGCGCCAAATGTTGTGGATCAAAAACTAGGTTACGATTTGTAATTAATGCTAGGGTGGTTGAGCTTCGAGCTTTAATGGCTGTTTCTGCGTTCGAGACTTTAATCGGTCCTCACAGAGTGCCTACGTATCTCGTATTGAGAATCAAGCCAACGTAGTTCTAGGTGATGGTGCCCTCGAGGCTATGGCGGCGAGAGCTCACCTAGGGCGTAGTGGCTTATATGTCCTTATTCGAGGATTAAGCCAAAACGTGGTGGGTAACGTATAGAGCTGTGTCCAAAACGTAAGTGACGTATTGAGCTCTGCCCAAAAAACGTAGTTCTGAGATGAGGGGTTAGACCCTTTATATAGGCTGAGAAGCCCTAGAATTATGGTAGGAGTCAGAGACTTGGTGGACAAGTCTTCCTTGAGGAAGGTTCTAGATCTCTTCCTTATAGGAATCAGTTTCCATTTTGAAATATGTATCTTGGAGGCTAAGTCAGGCAAGAGTAATATCCTTGTTCGACTCTTATTTGCTGAGCTGTTTATTACCCTTAATATTAATTACGAAATTAATATTATAAATAGGGTTTGGGCCCATCTGGTGGGCCCCACGTTTGGACCATTCCGGGTCTACTTAATGCCACATTAAATGTGTCTTTAGGGCTTACTTTTAGCCCATATCAGTAGCGAAATGCTAACCACTTGGGGTTGAAAGTAACGATTTTTATTTCTCATTCTTAGTTATAATTTTTAGTTGTGCCCCTTTAAATCTCCATTTTATTGTGGGTTTCATAATTCTTAATTGTAGATCTAATTTTTATATTTTATGTGTTAGTGTAAAAAAAAGAGAAAAACCACAAAAATATAAGTGTTAGATTTCAGTACGTATTTATTCATTTTTAATTGGTTAAATCGAAGCTGCATCTTCCCCTCCCCGATTTCTTTTTCTTCTGGTTCGAACAAACCCAGCTTGCTTTCTTGTTTTTCTTTCTTTTTCTTTTCTTCTTTTCTTATTCACGGCCAACACAAACAACCCCTTATGTGTTTAACTTTATTATTTAATCTAATCATTGTTGCCATTCACTTTTTAATAATTACTTAGTTATTAATCATTACCTTGTTAATTTTTATATTTTTCTTTGTCTTATTGTTTATTATTAGTACATAGCTTGTTATCAAATTATGGCACTACTTTTCATTCATCATTTTCACATCTATACTACTTTGTTTATCATGGTCCTGTTGTTAGTTTGTTTGATTTGCTAGCTTATTAATTTCTGACCCTCATGTATTACACCTGCATTTATTTTAGATTCTTAGTTTTCGTTTGTTTATTAAATATTAGAAATAACCTTGTATGCATGCTTGTTTATATAACTTTATATTAGTTTATATCAATTATTTAGTTTACTCATACTTAATTATTAATTCATGTTTTTAGCGTTTTTATTTTACTTTCTTTATTTGTCAATTATGCGTAGCTAATTTTCTTATCCTAGGATGAAGATGAAGTTAATTAATTGCTCTTAATTTCTTTTCGTTCCTATTAATTAATTCTCATGATTTTTCTTGGTGCTTAATTGTTCAATTAACAAAGTGATTTTGATATATTATTGTTACCGAATTTATTTTTTATAGCTTATGCTTGCTCTTTGAAGTTTTGATAGGTTATTGTTAGATAACAAGTTTCATAGTATATGCTTGTCTCGTTAATTGATATATCTTATTTGTGAAGAAAAGAGAATTGATTTTAGGACGAGTGGATATTAATTGTGATTGATTAACGGATTCGGATTCCTAGGTTTTCCATATTATTTGATAATCTTTGCTAATTAGGTTAATTAATTCTCATCTCAAAAGTTAATTGTCTAGTTCGCCTAAATTAATTTTTAAGGAGTTGCGAAAAATATATAATCTCTGTGGATCGAATCATAAATATTAAAACGATGATCGTGCGTTTGCGATATTAAAATGTTTAATTTTTAGCACATCAAATCTTTGTTTGCAGCTTGTTGACGAGAGATAGACAACCTGATTCAACTTTTAGCAAATGAAACCCTACATCACTAGCATACTTTTAGCCAAAATGGATTACTTCAGTCTCAACTTGAATGGCTAAAATTACAACCTTCATCTTTGTGCCTACACTCTGTAGAGTGGGTGTCAATCCATGTCCCACATTATTAAGATGAAGAAGAATTATCTTGAATTTAAGCCGCCAAACAACTCCATTAGAATGAGAGCTTTTGGAAGGAGCCCAAAAAAAATCCGTGCGGGCTTGGCCACGGTCCAGAGGGGACAATATCATACTAATGTGGAGTTAATGGGTGTTGCGCGGCCCAATAAATGGTATCAGAACCGATGATTAAGAAGTTTATCCTGGTTAAGAAGTTGATCCTGGGGTTGCGTGCTGCAAGAGTTGTGTGGTGTGGGAGGCTCTCCAAAACTATGATTGGAGATTTAGATAGCTTGTGTCGAAAGTTTTCCTAACACTGAGGTGGTCGGGCGGCGTGTCCCGCAAGATGAGAAGCCACAAATGAGTAGTAGTGGTATAAGGATCACAAGATTGGTGGTTCTTAGATTGAGGGGAGATTGTAGAGTGGGTGTCAACCCAAGCCCCACATCATTAAGATAAAGAAGAATTATATTGAATTTAAGCAGCCAAATAACTCTATAGTATGAGGCCTTTTGGGAGGAGCCCAAAAACAAATCCGTGCGGGCTTGGCCACCGTCCAGAGCGAACAATATCATATTAATGTGAAGTTAATTGGTGTTACACGGCCCAATACACTCACAATCACTCCCCCATATTGTCTTGAACTGCCATTGAGTTAAATATGCCTTTAATTGGGGGAGACCACGGATGTTATACATGATTGTTTAAAGGAGGTGGTTCAGTGTCACGTTCCATTGCTACATATTCTTCTTGCCACTCTAATTTTTTGTTGCAAGCTACTAATGGGTTAGACTTCTTCTTTTCAAACACCCATAAATTTCGCAGCTGCCATGTTTGCCATACAAACATCATGAAAATTTCCCACGAACGATTTAAATTACATTTTGTAACAAAACTTGCACACCATTTTATAAAAGAACAATTCAGGTTACTCATGCTTTCTAATCTTGGTGGTGACAAACGCCATAACAGTTGACTGTCCCAACACTGCATCACAAGGTGTGTAATATCTTTCTTCGTTTCACCACGTCGAGGAAATTTGCTATCAACTAACATACCACGCCTTGCTAGTGTGTCCATTATTGGGAGACCATTACTAACAGCCCTCCATACTGTGTTTTAACATTTGGTGGTATATTAGCCTCCCATATTCACTTCCACACTCTTCTACTACTTAAGTTTGTAGATGATGATCCGACATCCCTAATTTGATATTGCAACGCCAGATGATAAGCACTTCGGATGATAAAATCCCCATTTTACGAAAAGTGCCAATTTAATAAATCAGTTTGATCATATTTTGTTAGGTCCGGAATAACGTAGAAGGGGGGTCGAGTGCGTTATTCAAAAATATTTCGATTTTTAATGTGGATATGAGATAAAAAATACTGAATCGAAATAACACACCTGTTTGGGAAATATCTTTGAATAGATCAAACTCGGAGGTTTGCTACACAATCTAATCCTATGGATCAGCTACAAAATCAAACACTTCTAGGATAGTTTAGGCATGAGGACCTTCTACCCGACACTTCCTAAAAGTGGGCTAAGCCGGCTTCCCTACTAAATGGACTGTCTAGCAGCTTACAAAGAGAAAATATAAGAGAGAGAAGAGAAAGTTGTGTGTTGAGGTGTGTTTTGAAATGAAATACAACAGGCCTATTTATAGGCTACAGAAAGTCACTATGCTGTACTATTCCAACAACCCCCGTACGCCCCACCAGCCACTATTTGAATAGTACCACTATTCATCACCTACCACTGTGGGCCCCACCAGCCACTATTTGCACAGTACCACTATTTGCAAAATAATCACTATTTACACATTAACACAATTTGTACAGTACCACTATTTACACAGTACCTACATAGTAACCGTGCATAGTAATCTTGCATAGTAACCGCGCATAGTTTTACTATTTTTTTTAATCTCTTGGGCTTCTCTCTTCTGTTTATTCTGCTGTTTTAATTCATCTCAGAAAATAATCCAAGTACCAGATTAATTTAATTATTTTGTTAAAAATAATTAATTAATCTGTTACTTATTTAATTTTCAGAGTAAATTAAATTTTGACAATACCTTGAGATATTATGTTTGTCCTTGATCATCAATAGGCTTTGGCAATTCTTTCTGTGAATTAATGTGTTGATCCTTCTCGTATGTGCTGACACTTTGTGCACTGGTCTGGTTCACAAGTGACTAGCATTGATCTTGATCTTTACACCTTCGTTACATTCCAATTGATTAGCCTTCAGCAGTATCTTCAAATAATATAAATACATAAAATCTTTTGGCCCTTCAACTGAATCATCTGTACATCTTATTCTGTCACTGAGGCTTAATCATGTTAATGAACTTCTTTCAGCGACTTGATCCTTGTTGATGCCTGTTCTTCAAATTTCATGATCCCTATATAGAGTTAATATTATTTATCTTTTATCATAGTTGAGTTATATATGTCCTCTATTACATATTATATTACATTATGCTTTACAATCTCCCCCTATTTGATTGTTAGGTTTTGACAAGAAAATTCCTAGAGAATAACTCAACAGATACAACAAAAAAAATAAAGTTCAAAGATAAATAATATTAAAGTGCATTCTGGATCATATATACATTTTCCAGATTTCTAAAATTAACCAAGTGCAAGACAATTGTTCCTTTAGATTGAACAAATCTTCAAGTTTGCCTTTGCTTTCTTTCCACATAGAACTAATATTCCAATTAACTTTTCCTTTCCCAAAATAAAGTTAATTCCGTGTCAACAACCTTTTCCTTGCCCTTACGCGTAGTAGATTTTTCTTGGTCATCCACCTTCTTTCCCTCAGTTGGGTTATCCTCTAGAGTAGTAGGATGTGGAGTTGGTAAATTAAATGAAGATGGCTTTACCAAGGAGTTGATTGCATCATTTAACTGGGTTGCCATGGTATTCAATTGAACCTGGAATACATCATGTTGAATAAGTTGCAAATTTTTTATTTCTGCAATGGACTTACAGATATTTTGCAACTCTTTATCCATTGTTTGGATCCGTGTAAGGAGTCTGATGTATTCCTTTCTGGTTACAGGTGCATGTGGTTGAGTAGGTTGCTCACTCGTACGTTCTGCAGGTGTTTCACTCAACACTTTATATTCACTCGGTTTAGTGGTTTGGGTTACACATACATGTTCTGTTCGTGTTTCCCTCAACTCTCCTCCAGAGCTTCCACCGATATGTGTACCTGTAAATGAAATTATCCTAGCCCCTTTTTCAGAGGTCACGGATGGTGCAATGAAAGTTCGTGAGCTTCCGTCCTCGCGTGAAGCGAGTTTTCGACCACTGATAAAGAGTGGTAAATCTCGAAAGAGATCCAGAGATTTTCCCTATGGGAGGTTAAACTTGAATCGATTAAATGGCACAAAACCCAAGTTTCCCTCGTATGTCTGTGAAGACACTTGGTTCATAAAAAAACCACCTACCGATGGATCTTTCCGTAAAATGGAAGATTCACCAGCATTTATTGAGGTAGGTAATTCCACCTCGGATGCCTGTGAAGGCATTTGATCTTTAGAAAGATCACCAACCACTCTTATGTTCCATGAAATGGAACTCAAGATAGTTGCTCCCGTCAATTCAACCTCATTTACATTTGCACTCATTGGATAAGAAAGAATTGTTTCACTAACAGTTGCAGTTACCTCAGGTTCATTGGGTTTACTCCGTTTAGAATGAGGTAGAGCGGCTGATGTAACTAACTCCTTATGTGGTGCTGCTGAGGCACTATTTCCCTCAAAAGTGTTGATGGCTGGTCGTTTAAGTGACAATTGAGGTGTAGGAGTTTGTTGTGTTTGTGTTTGCATTTGTAGAATGGGCTCTTCGACCTGTGTTAGAGTCGGTGGGATTTCCTGCTCTCAGTCGGGTAAGATGGCCACTAGGGGCTGTATAAACTGTATTTCCTGTGATACAACAGGGAATACAGAGGTTGGAATAGCAGGGATTGAAATATTACCTTGTCGTATACATGCTCTCACTGGTCTTGGTAACAACGGAAGTGGGACAGTCTTTAGATATTCAGTTAGGACTGTAGGCACATCCGTATAGTTCTTTTTGCTTATGTAATTAATTACATCCGTCTTCATGTAAGAACATTCCACCTTTCGACCATTTTCCAAGCGTACCCTGTCTTCATCATTCAAAAAATCATTTAATATTAGTTGTAGAAACCTTGGATATAGACATTTGACGTTTTGAGTCCGAACATCTCTTCTTCCCAAGTGTTTCATCTTTAAAATGATTTGACCAAGCACTATTTTTCCAAAATTAATCCTCAAATTATTGGCGACCGCGTACCCTATTTTTTGAATAAATTCAGGTATTCGATCTTGATTTGTTCTATCTGAGGAAAAAACATGGTTAAGAATGTGAAAGAAGAAATTCCAGTACTGGGTTAGAAACGTTCTAGAAAGATTACTAGTATTGAAATTGCCATCTTGGTACCTTATAAAATGAAAGAACATTTCAATCTTTTCAGGTGTAGGATCAGAAATGAGATTTTTCATAAAAAATGAAGAATTCGATTAACATCTCGTTCACTGACCCTAATCGACCTACCAAACAGTCGATATGTGATTGCACACCCGTCATGTCCAGAAGTGTTAACCGCACTGCAATATAGTTCACGCAATGCATCATGGTTAAGCTGCACTTGTGTAACTAAAGCATGGTTAATTAATGAATGTTCATTCAGAAATTGTGTCCAAGCCCGAAATTGCTCATCCAGAATGGTTTCGATTTGCTGAATGAAAATAGGATTAACTTTAACAATTAAAAAGCTTCCCTGCAATGCCATTTTCAAAACTTTGAGGAAATTCAACAACAAGGGTTAGTTTTTATAAAGGATGATGCGTATAACACGAATATGAAATCCGCCCTAAAAACCACCAGCTAGATTGTGAGATCTTTCCGGTCAAAGCTTGAAATTTTCAGCAATTGTGTGTATATGCTCTGTATATCTGAAAAATGATGATGTTAAACATAAACAAAAACTCATCATTTATTAGGTTTCAAGGATTAGTGGGTTAGGTGTGATAGTGACAGGTTATGTTTGAAAAATTACACCGCTCAATAATTTCTCACCTAACAACCTAATTAGCCGAAAAATATCTTATCACCGAAACCTGTCAGCCGAAAAACATCTTATCGCCGAAATCTATCAGCCTATGTACACACACATACATACTTATTATTTCTAATTATTGTGGATTTAAAATAACCAATCAATAATTCAAGAATTATTGCACAATAATCAGACAAACTCATAATTAAATAGACATAAAATTAACAAAGTATCATTAATTGATATGTGTCAATAAAATATTTATTTAATTATGCTACAATTGACACAATTATTTACTAACTAATTACCATCAAATATAGCATTTATAAGCATGGTAATTAATATAGATATAACTGTAATATGAGGACTGGATGCAAATAAATTCACAAGTCCTAAACATTTGGACATTTAAAATACACGTGAACTTATAACAAATTGCAGTTATTGATTATCCAAAATTAATTAGACAGATTTAACATCCCAAGTTCACCAACTAACCTGGAGAAAGTGGATTCATCCATTGGTTTAGTAAAAATGTCTGCAATTTGTTGATCTGTGGGAACAAAATATAATACCACAATTCCATTCATGACATGCTCTCGTAAGAAATGATACCTGATATCAATGTGCTTAGTCCTGGTATGTTGAACTGGATTGTTGGCAATGGCAATGGCACTCGTGTTGTCGCAGAGAATTGGAATTTTGTCCAACATGAGTCCATAGTCCTGAAGTTGATTCCTCATCCACAGGATCTGAGCACAATAACTACCTGCCGCGATGTATTCTGCCTCGGCTGTCGAGGTAGATACTGAGTGTTGCTTCTTGCTGTACCAAGATACCAACTTTCTTCCTAGAAACTGACAGCTTCCAGAAGTACTTTTTCGATCAATCTTACAACCTGCGAAGTCAGAATCTGTATAGCCAACTAGGTCAAAACCTGTACCTTTAGGGTACCAAATCCCAAGATTGGGGGTTCCCTTAAGGTATCTGAAAATACGTTTAACAACTATAAGATGTGACTCTTTAGGGTCAGCCTAGAATCTAGCACATAAACAAGTTGCGAACAAAATATCTGGTCTACTAGCAGTTAAGTACAAGAGAGAGCCGATCATACCTCGCTACTTCATGATGTTAACTGACTTACCAGATTTGTCTTGATCAAGCTTGACAGCAGTTGGTATCGGGGTCTTGGCAGTAGCTGCTTCTTCCATCCCATACTTCTTCAGAAGATTATTTATGTATTTTGACTGGCAGATGAAAATACCATCAGGCTTCTGAACAACTTGAAGTCCAAGGAAGAAGGAAAACTCTCCCATCATGCTCATCTCATACTTATTGTGCATTAGCTTAGCAAATCTCTTGCATAGAAAATCATTAGTAGAACCAAATATTATATCATCCACATATACTTGCACCAGAATTATATCATTTTTATGCTTTTTATGAAAGAGAGTTTTGTCGATGATACCTCTTGTAAAACCATTTTCAAGTAAGAACTTGGAGAGAGTATCATACCATGTTCGAGGGGCTTGCTTGAGACCATAGAGAGCTTTGAAGAGAAGAAGGATCCAAGCTAGTCTGGATCCTTAAATCTGACCTTCAGTGAATGTTTGTGATTGCAGGGCATCAGGGAGAGTACCCTAGTCGTGGACAGTGGATGTTCAAGACACATGACTAGAAATAAAGCCCTGCTATCAGAGTATGAGGAGAAGGCTGGCCCAAAAGTTTCCTATAGAGATGGCAACGTAGGACGTACTCTGGGATATGACAATATTAATCTTGGAAATGTCATCATCACAAATGTAGCTCTGGTTCCAGGACTCAAGCATGATCTGCTATTTGTGAGTCAAATCTGTGACTGAGGTTATCATGTAGATTTTCAACCTGAATACTGTGAAGTTATCAGTAAATCTACAGGGAAAGTTATTCTAGTTGGACACAGGCGCAATAATATCTATGAAGCAAGTTTGTTGATAAACTCTAATGGAAAAGCTATGTGCCTGTCAACAAGAATGTCTAGTAAAGAGAGTTGGAAGTGGCATAAGAAACTCTCTCATTTGAATCTGAACAACATCAATGAGTTGATAAGAAAGGATCTTGTAAGGGATCTCCCAAAGTCTTTATTAAATGTTGATGGCGTGTGTGATTCCTGTCAAAAGGCCAAACAAAGGAAGTCATCTTTCAAAAGCAAGTCTGAATCTTCAATTATTGATCCTTATCATCTTCTACATGTTGATCTGTTTGGACCAGTGAATGTCTTGTCTATTGGAAGAAAGAAATATGCTTTAGTCATTGTTGATGAACACACCAGATACACTTGGGTGTATTTTATAGCAAAGAAGAATGAAACTGCATTAACTCTGATGGAGCATGTAAAGCTGCTGGACAAAGAATCAAAACACAAAGTCAAAATAATCAGGAGTGATAATGGAACTGAATTTAGGAATGCAACAATGGAAGAATTCTGGAAGAATAGAGGAGTGAAGCAAGAGTTTTCTGCACCTGGTACACCACAGCAAAATGGTGTAGTTGAGAGGAAAAACAGAACCTTGATAGAAGCTGCCAGAACTATGCTTGATGAAGCAAAATTGCCAACCTATTTCTGGGCAGAAGCAGTTCAAACTGCTTGTTTTACTCAAAATGCTACTCTGATCAACAAGCATGGGAAAACACCATATGAGATGGTGAAGGAAAAGAAGCCTAACCCGAAATATTTTCATATTTTTGGGTGCAAATGCTTTGTGTTAAAAACTCATTCTGAACAGTTGACCAAATTTGAGTTAAAAGCTGATGAAGGAATTTTTGTTGGCTATCCGCTGTCAACTAAGGCATTCAGAGTTTATAATCTGAGAACCAAGGTAATTATGGAGTCAATTCATGTGTCATTTGATGACAAGAAAATAACTGGACTTGAAGATGTTGATGAACATGATCAACTACGCTTTGAAAATGAAGAATTAATCTCTAATGAAGTAAACTCTGATGAAGCTGAGTCGACAAACTCTGATGAAGCATACTCCGAACTTCTACTGGTAAACACTGAAAAAACATCTCAGCCAGAACAAAGGGGAGAACCAGTTGAGGGGGAGCATGAAGGATCACTTCAAAATGATGACTCAAATACTGAAAGCGAGTCAGCTGAAAAATCTGGATCAATCTCTGATGACTCACACTCTGAAAGTGCAAAATCTGACAGTTCAAACTCTGAGCAATCAAATTCAGGGTGAGCCTCAGAGACTGAAGAAAGGAAACAACAAAATCAGGAGAATATGGATCAAGGGGGAGGATAAAATACTGATAGAAGTCATTTACCTTCAGCTAGGAAATGGAAAAAATCTCAAACACCTGATCTAATTATTGGAGATCCAGATGCGAAAGTAAGGACAAGGAGTGCTACAACAATTGAATGTCTATTTCATGCATTTTTGTCTAAATTCAAACCAAAGAAGGTACAAGAAGCTCTTCAAGATGCTGACTGAAATGAATTCGAAAGAAATGAAGTATGGACCCTTGTACCAAGACCAAAGAATAGATCTGTTGTTGGTAATAAATGGTTTTTCAGAAATAAAACTGATAGTGAGGGAGTTGTTACAAGGAACAAGGCTAGACTTGTGGCAAAAGGCTATTCACAGCAGGAAGGAATAGACTATGATGAAACTTTTGCTCCAGTTGCAAGATTGGTGGCAATAAGGATTTTTCTAGCATATGCCTCTCAAAAGAAATTGAAGGTATTTCAGATGGATGTAAAAAGTGATTTTCTGAATGGGAAGCTTGAAGAAGAAGTGTTTGTTGAACAACCACCAGGATTTGTGGACCCTAAATATCCAGACTATGTCTACAGGCTGGATAAGGCACTCTATGGACTTAAGCAGGCACCAAGAGCATGGTATGAAACTCTGGCTCAATTTCTTTTAGAAAGTGGGTTCAATAGAGGTACAATTGATAAAACCCTGTTCTATTTTAAATCTGGCAGTGACTTGCTTTTAGTTCAGATATATGTTGATGACATAATTTTTGGGTATACTAATGATAAACTCTGTAAGAAGTTTTCCAAACTCATGCAGTCCAGGTATCAAATGAGCATGATGGGAGAGCTTAGTTATTTTCTAGGCCTACAAGTGAAGCAAACAGATGATGGGATTTTTATAAATCAAGCAAAATATACCAGAAATCTTCTCAAGAAATTTTGTATGCTTGACTGTTCATCTGCAACAACTCCCATGGCAACAGTAAAAAAGTTGGACAAAGACACAGGAGGTCAAGTAGATATGACAAGCTACAGAGGCATGATAGGGTCTCTTCTTTATCTAACAGCAAGCAGACCTGACATCCTGTATGCAACTTGTCTCTGTGCAAGGTTTCAGGCAGACCCCAAAGAACCACATCTAACAGTTGCGAAGAGAATTTTTAAGTATCTCAAGGGCACCATAACCTTAGGTCTGTGGTACCCCAGAGAATCAGATTTCAAGCTACTTGGTTACTCTGATGCAGACTTTGCAGGCTGTAAGATAGACAGAAAAAGCACCAGTGGAAGTTGTCAATTTCTGGGTGACAGACTTGTTTCTTGGTACAGCAAGAAACAGAAATCAATTTCTACATCTACAGCTGAAGCAGAGTATATTGCGGCTGGTAGCTATTGTGCAAAGATTCTGTGGATGAAGAATCAATTGCTGGATTATGGATTAAGGTACAGTAAAATACCTATTTTCTGTGATAATCAAAGTGTTATTGCTATGACAGGTAATCCAGTACAGCATTCAATGACCAAGCACATCAGCATAGGGTACCATTTTATCAGAGAACATGTAGAGGAAGGAAATATTGAGCTTCATTTTGTGTCTACAGAACAACAGCTAGCAGACATCTTCACTAAGCCATTGAGTGAACTTACATTTACAAGACTGGTAAATGAACTAGGAATGATCTCTGGTTTCGACTAGAGATACTGGTTAGACTCAAACTTTACTTATATAATATGTTGCTCATGTTTCTATGATTATGTTTCTGTGATTAGTATACCTTGATGTGGTAATACAACTGTTAGAATACTCTGTAGGTCATACACTGTTGAAATGTTGGATAAACACTGTTAATCTCTGATCGATAAACTCTGATAATGTTATTGTCTGAACATAAATACTGATGAAGAAATCTGTATGAAGCATAATTCTCTGTAATTAATCATGAATCCTTATAAGTTATTTGTGATCTAATCTTAGACTGTGCAGAAAATTAACACAGCATGATACTGTTTCCATTTTCATAACATCTCTTAGTTTATCTATCCTAAACTCTGAGTCTGTAACTGCTGTGTGCATTGACTCTCATGACTAACTTCTGATGTTGATGACTTCTAAACTCTGTTTGTTAAACTCTGTTAAGTTAGATTCTGTTATTAGTCTACCCCCAAAGCAAATGTATATAGGCTGTTAGAACTCCTTTGAGATTATGTTGTGTCTAGGACGACCCAGGAACTTGCTAGTAAAAAGTAAGGACTAAAATTCTCTAATTTTTGGTGACTAGTCAAAGACTAGGAAGACCCAGGAACTTATCAAAAAGATAAGGGCTAAAATTATAGGATTTTTAGTGACTAGTTCCAACCTCTGATTACTGGAGAAAACAAAAAAAAATTTAGATTAGTTAGAAGGGGGTATAAGTTAGTTCAGAGTTACTGTATATCAATTATTTACTACAGAGTTTAGCATTCATCAGACATTAAGTGGTTACTATGAGAGTTTGTGCAAACAATGTTTATTGATTTATTTTATGGATTTTATGAAAAATTAAATGCTCTAAATATTGAATTAGTAAACTCTGTTATACATACACATAAATTCACAACTGTACAGTTTTTGAAAGGGTTATGGTAATAAAGTTGGAGAATTGACAAACACTGACGAATTTTGTCTAGTACTCCAAGGTAAATTTTATTTCAGACAATTTACATACTTGGGGTAAAAAGAGTTTTTGAAAAATGAGATAAATAATTGCCAACTGTTAATGAGTATTAGAGTGCTAAAGTGTATTGGAAATAGGAGAGAGAGAGAGAGAGAGAGAGAGAGAGAGAGAGAGAGAGAGAGAGAGAGTAGCAGTAATTATTGCTATAATTACTAAAAGTAAAAATTTGTTCGATTGCATGTGTGCCGCGTGTCCCACTCACACAGTTAACAAGAAACTGGTTGCGTGTGTTAATGTTTAACACGATTGGGTTTTAATTTTTAATTACAAATCTAATCATTTTACATAAACGGTTCATATTTTTATTGCACACCGGTATTCTCTTTGCACACAATCACTCACTATTACTTTGTTCTTTCACTTGCACATTTTCGCAAACACCTTTCATACACATCTTTTTCTCTGATATTTTCATCTCGAGTCTAATCTCTTGGCCACCAAAGCTTTTACCGCTCGAGGGTTAGTGTTTGTACCTAACAAATATGCAGCTCCGTTGAATAATGAGAACGTTCCTGTGGCGTTTCATCTAATTCAAAACTTCTTATTGGATTCGGAGATTGGTAGAGGCCTAGTCGAACCAACAAAGCTTTCTGCTGCACAGATTGCTACTTTCTGGCAGTCAGCTACTTACGACGATGGAAGAGAGAATGGGACACCGTCAATTATTTTCACATATGAGGAAATAGAGTATGTCATTACTCCAACGACGGTCAGAGAATCTTTGGGTTTTGATACACACTCTACATACAGTGTTGTTGGTGAAAGATTTCTAAAAGAGATGTTGCAGCAAATTGGGTACTCAAGACCTTTAGAGAGACTTGGTCAAGTGAAAAGACCATTTCTGAGGAAGGAGTGGAGTTTCTTTTTCGATTGCATCACAAGGGCGTTTGGAAAGAAAGTCACCAATTGGGATGTTATTCCTACTGACAGTCTTCAAATCGGGTATTCTCTTCTTTATGGAAGTAACTTTGATTCTGGTAGACTTGTCTTGATGAATATTGGTGAAAGATTGTCAGAGTCTGGTACCACTGTTTATTTTTCTAGATTTTTTCAATTACTATTCTCTGTTTGTGTGCCTGATGTTGAAATTTCTGTGGAAGACATTATTGAGGCTTTTAAAGTTCATAAGAGAGTATTCTCTGATTTGACCAACAAGGATGCAAACAAGGAGCACGTACCTGAATTGTTTTTGCCTCTTGCTCTTCAAAACTTCTTAAATCAACCTCAAGAACCACAACAGCCTGAGCCTGCACTTTCTGTTAGGTCCGATAAGATTGTAGAAGGGGGGTTGAATACAATCTATACTGTTTTATCGAAATTTGTCCGGATAAATTTAATTTATATTTTGACAAATTTGAGCGGAATAAATTGAAACAAATTTCAAGTTGAATATAAAAATATATTAACTTGATGTGTGTTACAATTTCAGTACAGAAATTAATCAAGTTGATAAAAACTAATTTAGAAAATTCGACATGAACTTTTCTAATTTAGTTAATAAAAATCAAGATTAGAACTAGGAAACTTAATTCGCTAGTAGTACAAGAACAATAAATAAACAAGTTCCACCGGATAAAATATTACAAGAGAGATGAATTGATTTTACAGAAATTAATTTGTTCTTGAGCTTGGGAGAGAAAATGGAGCTGCTGGGATTTTTCTGATTTGTTCTTGTTTGTTCTTATTTGCCTGCTGTGTCTTCATTTTGTATTTAAACAAAATCAGCTGCTGCCTCTTGAATCTGTCGGTATGACTTAACAGGTCATATTGAACCTTCGGTATGACTTAATAGATATATTGAGGCTGATTGGTATGACATAAACTGACACAAATCTCCTTGATATGACTTAGAAATAAATTAATATGACTTGCATATGGCTCGGTATGACATAAATAAAGCTCGGTATGACTTAACATAAAAACTCGGTATGACCTAAACAAAAAGCTCAGCTGTTAATATTTAAACTGCTCAAACTTGAAACCCAGTTGCAGGAAAAGAATGTGAAGCACACGCGCGCCTGTTGCTTGTTTCTGTCTGGCGCGTGTAACACACGCGCGTTGTAGGCGCATTCAGTGCTGGCCGACAGGACTTCCCGCATGCATGTGTTGTTGACAGACTTTTGTCTTGAACAATTCTTTCATTACATACAACTTGTCTGATTGTTTCATTTCTTTAATTCTGTAGACTGTTTTTTTTTTGTTTCTTTTTCTTTTCTTTTGATTTTTCTATTCTTTATCTATTTTATTTAATTTAATTAACTTGATTAACCAATTAATCATTTAAACGAATAATGATTAATTAATTAATAAACTAATTAATTAAATCTAATAGATTAATATATTAATTCAAAATTAATTAACATGATAATTAATTTAATAAATAAATTAATTCGGAATGAATTAATTTATTAAATCAATTACATAATTATATTAATTAAAAGAGAATTAATATAAATCTTTTAACAGCTCAAATCTTTTTCTTGAACCACTGAAAGTAATAAAGAATTACCACCGAATTTTCGTTGACGCTCGATGCACGGTCTGGTTCATGAGCGACTAACTCCAACGGCTTTTCTTTATTTTTGACTCTATGAATTGGTTCCTTTCTTTTCTTAACATACCAGTCTTGACAGCTTGAACCACTGAAGTTAATGATAAACAACCACTGTTTAATGTTGACACTCGATGTACTGTCTGGTTCATGAGTGACTAACCGCAATGACTGTTCTTCATATATTGACTTTAAAATCTGGTTCCTTTTCTTTTCTTCTCTCTCTATTAATTCTTCTGTACTGTCTCTGTCACTGTCGAAATCTCTGTCACTTCAAATGAATCCACTTCTTTAACGAATACTTCACTGAGGCTTGATCAGATGTCTGAACTTCTTTCAATGTAGTAATTCTTCAAGTCTGTAGATTGACCTTGATCTTTTTCTTCTGACAGATAATACAATCTGAGATTCCTTGTAACAGTCTATATACTATTTACTATTACAATCTTGTTTAAGTTGAGTTGTATCCTCAAACACTGAACCTTTACAACCTACAAACACTGAAACACAACCTCAACCCTCTCAACCTGAAAATGCTGAGCCAAACACTGAACAAAATCCACCACCTACACAGGCTAAACCAAAGAGTGGAGGTGGAACAAAGCACAAAGCTGTCAGGGCTAAAAAGGTAAGAGTAAAAAGGTCTGATTTCTCAAACTCTGCTGAAGAAGAAGTGGCAGCTGAGGTACCTAAATTAAAGAGGAGAAGGTTGTTAGTTGATGAGTCAGATGAAGAGGTAAATTTTGAAGCTCCAGAGGTGATTTCTAAGGAGATTCCTATTGTTGAGATAAATACTGAAGAAGAAGCTGTAAAGACAACTGAAGATGCATAGATGGATGTGGAAAACAGAGATGGTTTTGCTGATATGGATGCTTTTGCTGAGTCATTCATTCCATTCTTTGATGACATTGAAGTTCCTATCTCATCGCCTGTTGTTGCTAACTCTGAAGAAACTGGTGTAGCTGATCAACCTACTGTGGTACTTGATGAAACTGTAGCAACACATACTGAATTATTCTCTGATGCTCACCAAGTTACTGAACAAGGTGAAGAAATTGATCAATCAACCAAGGCTGTAATTTCTGAGCCTGTGGATGAAGTTCTTGTGATTGCAAAGTCTGTTGAAGATAGAGAGCACACTACAGAGAATACTGAGAAGACTTTTGCTAAAGATATTGAAGTTACAGAGACTCCTGCTGAAAAAGTTGAAGCTGCAGTGAATATTGCTGAGACTGATCCAGTTGAAAATGAAAATGCTGAAATCGATGTTGAAGCTGAAGGAAGTACCGAGTCTAATTCTTCTCAGAGACAACCAGTACAAAATGATGCAAAGAGAACTGATTTTTCTGGACCTTCACATTAACGTGAAATTGAAAAAGAACATTTTGTCAAATTCTCGGAGAATTGGTATAAAGAAGATTGCATTTTTCCTGCTGGAAAAGCAGCTGCTTTTGTGCATAGCACTGCTACAAAGATTTCAAATCCAGAGATTCTTTCATGTCTGAAAGCCACTGTTGTTCAAGTCAAGACTATTAATAACAGGTTTGATGATTCTCAAAAAGCAATAACTGATCTGCGAGCTGAAGTTGTTCAAAGAGACATGATTTTGCAGAGAGATAATAAACTGAAGTTTCAGACTTTTTCTAAAGATCAAGAAACTCTGTTTAAAAGGCTAAGTAAAGTGGAAGAGAATCAAATTGCCTTGTCTGGTAAGATTGACTCTATTGTTGTCTCATTGGAATTGATCACATCTTTATTGATTCCTGATGATGTCAAAAAGGGGGAGAGAGTTGCTAAGTTCAAATGCAGGCAATCTCAAACTCTGACTAAGAAGGATGATGCTGAAGATGGAGGAGCAAATGACCGAGAAAAGAGATTAAAATCAAAAGCTGGTAAAGGTATGAGTCTGAGATCTGGCAAGTCTTCTACAAAGTCTGATGGAATAAATACTGATGTTCACGGTACTTCAAAGACCAAGAGCTTGTTATTCACTGACAATCCACAGACAGATGAAGAATTGGCTGCAAGACTGTTTCTTGAAGAGAATGAAGAAGGAGTTACAATTGAAGACATTCAAGCTGAAGAGAAGAATTTACAAGAAGAATATCAAAAAGCTTTGAAGTCTGGAAAGTTAAAGAAGAATGAGAAAGCTCGTAGGCCTGTTCAAAAAGGCATTGTTATTAAAGAAAATGTTGGTGCTGATCAGAATTTATTATTGTCTAGGAAACCAAAAGAAGATGCTAAACAGGAGCTGAAAGGTAAGATTGTTGAAGAAGAAAAGGTTTCGAAGAAAGTGCATACAACCTCTGTTGCCACACAAGTTGTACAGAAACCATTGTCTACTCAGATGCAAATGTTTTTTGCAAAACCAACTATTCCTGATCAAACTCTGAAGACTGGAGGTACTAACTTTCTACAAGGTAAAGCTTGTATGTGCAAGCAAAGTCGAGATACATCTGGCTTGGGCTCACATAGAGAAATTATATTGAATACTAGTCCTCTAGATCCTTCATCACTGGCTGTTCCAGGACGTGGTGTTCCACAGGAGAGTTTGGACAGACTAGAATCAGTATAGTTGATTCATCAAAAGAGTTTGAAGAAAGATTTTCTGCAGTATTTCATGGTTGATGGGACTGTGTATAAAGTTGGTGAGAATGACATTGATTTGAAACTATGAGAAGAATTGGAATATGTTCTATATCTCTTCAAAGTGAAAAATCAAAGGACTCAGCAAGCTGCTAATGTGCTAAGGAATAAGATGTTGAAAGCTAAGGCAATTAGTGGTAAAAAATACATAAGTGAGTATGTTCCAAAATACAGAGATTATCATGGGAAGATCGTTGGGATGAAGAAAAATAGTGCTCGACTGAAGACAGATCTGGGTATAACTGTTTTAGATTTTAATCCAGAGTCAGAGAAAGCACATTTTATCAGATTAGGTAATGACATGAGAAAGAACAAAATATATTCTCTGAGATCTGCAATCTATCAGACTGGTGAAGATGATCCTAAACTTAAAGAGATTAAGAAGATCATGCAGATAGAACTCGAGAATGCAGAAAGAAGATTGCTTATAGACTATCTCAGATCAACACCAGATGTTGAGGAAATTAAGTAAATAAAGCTCTGTAAGTATTTCTTGTTTTTTGTAAATTTTGTTTAAGTAGAAGTTTAAACTCTGATTATTTATTAAACACCGTATTTGTATAATTGTTTTGACATCATCAATTATTATTAACTTATGAATTTTTGCTAATGAACAAGTTGGGGGAGATTGTTAAATATAATTGATGTGAATAATGTCAGTGTTTAATTGTTACAGAGGTTCATCAGAGTTTAACTGGAAGATGTAAGTAGTCAGAGTTTAATTAAACTCTGACAGATGGAAGCTCGACAGAGTTTTTTAAACTCTGTCAGGAGGAAGCGTCTACTGGTCATCATCAGACTTTGAAGAATAATTGAAGATAATTATGGAAGCGATATCTTTGAAGATTAAATAGCTGTCGAAGACATCGTGTTGACTATAGCTGATTTATAGGAGTATCAATTATCGATTGTACTGTAGCTGTATATCTTTATAAATACAGTTAGGTTAACCCTAGAAGGGTATCGAAGAACGTATTATCATTTCATTGTAACCTAAGCAGCTCTCTGTGATATTTTACATCACTGAGAGAGGAGTTATTAATTCCATACAGTTTTTGATTATTTAAACGTGTGTTAATTGTTGTTCTCTCATACAAACTTGATTATATTTATGTATTCGGCCTAACACTTTCCATTGGATTGACTCTTTTTCAGAGCAACTTCTTTAGAAGCTTTTTCCTCAGCTTTAAGAGCAATTGACTTGGACTTGCCTCCATGCCTCTTGCTTCTTTGTTCCATCTCAAGCTCATGAGTCTTGAGCATTCCATAAATTTCATCAATAGACATGTCTTCCAGATCATAATTGTCTCTGATGGTAGTGGCCTTTAAATCCCACTTCTCAGGAAGAGCCAACAAGAATTTCATGTTGGAGTCTTCAAGATTATACTCCTTATCTACCAGTGGTAGATCATTCAGCAATTTCAGGAATCTGTCATATAGATCTGTTAATGACTCATCAGACTTCGAGTCAAAGTGCTCGTACTCCTGTGTGAGTATTGTTTTCCTGTTCTTCTTGATGGCTTTGGTTCCTTGACATCTGACTTCTAAAGCATCCAAAATCTCCTTAGCAGTTTTTCATCCAATGACCCTGTTAGACATAACATTGTCAAGAGCGCTATGTAATAAATACCTTACTTTGGCATCCTTGCTAATAGAGGAAATATCTTCAGGAGTGTAGTCTTTCTTCTCATTTGGAATCATTTTCTGTTGCTCTCCAGCAACTGCAACAGACAATTTGGCAGGCTTATGTGGACCATCATGGATTCTGTCTAAGTACTCTGGATCTGTAGCCTCCAGAAACATTTCCATCTTCACCCATATGGGATATTCTGATGCCCTGAGTATTGACACTCTGATTGATTCATATCTGCTTGTTGTTGGAGTTTGTGTTTTCTCTATCATGATTGTATAGATTTTTGGATCTTAACTGTTGTATAATAACAGAGTGGCTCTGATGCCAATTGTTAGGTCCGGAATAACGTAGAAGGGGGGGTTGAATGCGTTATTCAAAAATATTTCGATTTTTGATGTGGATATGAGATCAAAAATATTGAATCGAAATAACACAACTATTTGGGAAATATCTTTGAATAGATAAAACCCGGAGGTTTGCTACACAATCTAATCCTATGGATCAGCTACAAAATCAAACACTCCTAGGATAGTTTAGGCACGAGGACCTTCTACCCGACACTTCCTGAAAGCGGGCTAAGCCGGCTTCCCTACTAGATGGACAGCTTACAAAGAGAAGATATAAGAGAGAGAATAGAAAGTTGTGTGTTGAGGTGTGTTTTGAAATGAAATACAACATGCCTATTTATAGGCTACAGAAAGTCACTATGTTGTACTATTCCAACAACCCCCGTGGGCCCCACCAACCACTATTTGAATAGTACCACTATTCATCACCTACCACTATGGGCCCCACCAGCCACTATTTGCACAGTACCACCATTTGCACAATATCACTATTTGCACAGTAATCACTATTTACACAGTAACACTATTTACACAGTACCACTATTTGCACAGTACCACTATTTGCACAGTACTTGCATAGTAACCGTGCATAGTAATCACGCATAGTAATCTTGCATAGTAATCGCGCATAGTTTTACTATTTTTTTTAATCTCTTGGGCTTCTCTCTTCTGTTTATTCTGCTGTTGTAATTCATCTCAGAAAATAATCCAAGTACCAGATTAATTTAATTATTTTGTTATAAATAATTAATTAATCTATTACTTATTTAATTTTCAGAGTAAATTAATTTTTGACAATACCTTGAGATATTATGTTTGTCCTTGATCATCAATAGGCTTTGACAATTCTTCCTGTGAATTAATGTGTTGATCCTTCTCGTATTTGCTGACAGTTAGTGCACTGGTCTGGTTCACAAGTGACTAGCACTGATCTTGATCTTCACACCTTCGTTACATTCCAATTGATTAGCCTGCAGCAGTATCTTCAAATAATATAAATACATAGAATCTTTTGACCCTTCAACTGAATCATCTGTACATCTTATTCTGTCACTGAGGCTTGATCATGTTAATGAACTTCTTTCAGTGACTTGATCCTTGTTGATGCCTGTTCTTCAAATTTCACGATCCATGTATAGAGTTAATATTATTTATCTTTTATCCTAGTTGAGTTATATATGTCCTTTATTACAAATTACATTACATTATGCTTTACACATTTGGACACAAAACTTTTTTTAACAACCTGCACCTCATCATTTGTCAAGTGTTGTGCAAGAGCATTTTCATCCCAACCCAAGCCATCATCAAGCCTCCATTTTGCAACCCAACATCAGCCAAATCACCTATTGGAACTCATGCATCCTTGCAGAATTTTGTCATCCTTCCATCTCCAATTATCCATCTAGTACCACGAACCAACAGGTCTCTTGCCGAAAAAATAGAACTCCACGTATAGCTTGCATTTGGTGCTACTTTTCCTTGCTAGAAACTTGGCCTAGGAAAATATTTTTCTTTCAAAACTGAAGTAGCAAAGGAATTTGGATTTGAGACAAGCTGCCAACATTGTTAGCTAATAATGCTTTATTGAAAACATCAAGGTCTCTCATCCCCAAGTCTCATTTATCCCTCAGTTGACATAATTTCCTCTCACTAAATAATGCCATTTTCTTTTCCTCCAATTTTTGTCCCTACAAAAAATTCCTATATTTCTAGTTCATGTTATCAAGAATTCCTTCTATTTTAAAGCATTGCATAGCATAAATTGGAATGGCTTGAACCACAAATTTCAACAACACCTATCTTCCTTCTCTTGATAAGCATATTTCTTTCGAATATTTTATTATTTTTTTCTGGACGCGGTCCTCAATAACTTGAAATACAAAATTCAATAACTGTTAAATACAAAATTCTTAGATCTTCCCATAAAAGTAGGAAGACCAAGATATTTTTCATACTCTTTCACTTCCTTAACTTGCAACCTTTCTTGAAGCATATTCTGCAAATTTAAACTCACATTTCGGCTGAAAGAAACTTCTGATTTTTCAGGTTTAATTTTTGTCCCGAGGCCATTTCATAGGTTGTAAGAATATCGTTGATCTCTTATGCTTCTGTGACACTCGCTCTGAAAATAATGAGCGATAAATAGTAGCGTATCAGTAAAAAATAAGTGGGAAATAGGTGTTACGTTTCTTGGTAATTTAACACCAAGGATGAATTTTTGAGTCTTTGCATTTCAGTGAAGAGTAGAATAACCCTTGCAAAAAGAAATGGTGATAGTAGATCACCTTGTCGAAACCCCTGTTCGGTTTGAAACTAGTAAAAAGAAAACCATCGTAAAGAAAGGAGTATAACACGAATGACATACATCTCATGATAAGGTTCACAAATAATTAATTAAAATCCAAATTTAGCATCATTTTTAATAAAAGACCCTTTTGATCATAAATTTTACTCTTTTTTTTGAATAAAACTGATATGGGCTAAAAATAAGCCCTAAAGACACGTTTAATATGGCATTAATTAGACCCAGCATGGTCCAAACGTGGGGCCCATTAATGAGGTCAGAATCCCTATTTTAATATTAATTTCGTAATTAATATTGGGGGAAACAAACAGCTCAGCAATAAGAGTTGGATAAGGATATTATCCCTTTCAGACTTAGCCACCAAGGCATACAATTCAACTTGGAAACTGATTCCTACAAGGAAGGAGTCTAGAACCTTCCTCAAGGAGGTGACTTGCCCGCCAAGTCTCCGAATCCTACCATAATTCTAAGGCTTCTCAGCCTATATAAAGGGCCTGACCCCTCACCTCAGAACTACGTTTTTTGGCTTGATTCTCTAATACAGAGATACGTAGGCATTCTGTGAGGACCGCTTAGTCTCGAACGCAGAAGCAGCCATTAAAGCACGAAGCTCACGAACCCTAGCATTAAATACACAAACCCTAGCCGCAATAATTTCAACCTGGTTTTTATTCCAAAACATTTGGCGCCGTCTGTGGGAAAAGACATCAACCATGGTTACCACTCGAAGAACAACACCAATCTCAACCGAGGCTACCTCCGGAACCATCGTTCCACCAATCACTGCTCCTCCTGTTGGTACAGGGCCAGGGTCTGTATCCCCATTGACGGAAACAAACCCTCGTAGTCAGGCTTCTCAACCACAAGGGACGGATCCCCCCGCTGAAAGATCTCAACCTGAAATCGTTCCTCTAGGACAGGAGACTAACCCGCTCCAGATGGTGGTCTCTCCTCTCCCTCTGAGTAGCCGCCCGGCGCTTCACAGTCTCTCCACTTCTTCGCTCCCTGTCAACACTAACCCAATGTATGGGCTACCTAATTACCCCCAAGATCCAAGGGATCCAGGACCAAGCGGTCATGCTCGGTTGATCCATGGGCAACAACAATCCCCTTATCTTAGAGGCCCGGCTCCTCCTGAACCAGGATACTATGATTACTCTGGTCCTTATACCGGAGACTCGTCGTCTGAAGACGATGATCGAGACGAAGCCCCAAGGAGGCGACGCGCTAGTAAGGAACCTCTAGGGAGGAATCCATCGAACCGAGATGGTCCTTTAACAATCGCAGAGAAAATTAAGGCTTATGAAGCCGAGATTCAGAAGCTGAAGGACGACCAAGCAAGGGAACTAGAGAGACAGAACCCTAATCAGACTCGACCCCCTCCAATCTCAGGAAGGATTCCCGTTATAGATTTGGAGAGGTCTTCAAGAAGACAGAAGAGGGCTGATGTTCCATCAAGAGAAGCTATGAGGGTGGAAACCCCCAGGAGTAACCCCAAGGATCTGATGCCACTTGGGGACCCTGACGATCCCACACCTCCGTTTACTGAGGAAGTGATGAATGCTCACATCTCTAGGAAGTTTAAGATGCCTACAATAAAGGCTTATGATGGAACGGGTGATCCCGCAAACCATGTGAGAACATTCTCGAACGCACTGCTGTTGCAGCCTGCTAGTGACGCTCTCAAGTGTAGGGCGTTCCCTCAAACCCTGTTGGGTATGGCTCAAAGGTGGTACAGCCGTTTGCCTGCAAATTCGATTGGATCTTTTAAGGAATTGAGCACTGCTTTTATCAGCCAATTCATTAGTGGAAGAGTTCATGAGAAGAGCTCTGCGTCTCTTATGTATGTGGTACAAGGAAAGAATGAAAATCTAAGGGATTACCTTAAGCGATTCACTAAGGAGACTCTAAATATCACTGACTTGGAGAATAAGGTGGCCATGGTAGCCCTGGAGCACGGAACAACTGACCTCTTCTTTAAAAGGTCATTAGCGAAGCATCCCCCAGAAAATATGGCTGAGCTCCAACGAAGGGCTGATAAGTATATTAAAGCTGAGGATAGCTTGAAGAAAGAAACCACCGTAGGTGGAGGAGGAGGTAACAATGACTCCAAGAAGCGAAAGCAAGACCAAGACTATGATGATCAAGAGTATGATGTTAGGGACAAGTATCCCCGAACTAGCGAGGACTCCGACTCTGCCCCTAAGAAGAACCAAGGGTCAAGGTTCACTGAGTATGCAAGGTTGAATACTCCTAGGAGTCGAATCTTGTTGGACATTGAGAATGATAAGGATTTCAGATGGCCGAAGCCACTCAGGGGTGATCCCGCAAAGAGAAACCAGAATCAGTATTGCAGATTCCATAGAGACGTGGGGCATGACACTGACGATTGCAAGCAACTCAGAGATGAGATCGAGTTTTTGATCCGTAGAGGGAAGCTGAGACACTTCACTAAGGGTGAAGACCGTTATAATCAGAGAAGAGACTATAATAGAAGGGATGACGATCAAGATTGCAACCCACAGCCCCGAGGGCCAGTAATCAACATGATCTCAGGAGGCCCGACTGCGGCCGGGACAACTAGGAACTCTCGAAAGGCTTATGCCCGAGAGGTGTTGCACATCGTGGGAGAGGCCCCGAAGCGTGCAAAAACTGAGGTAGCAATTAACTTTGATGATTCAGACTTGGAAGGGGTGAAGTTCCCCCATGACGACCCGTTGGTCATAACTCCTGTGATTGGAAACTCGGAGGTGAAGCGAGTCTTGATAGACAATGGAGCTTCCATTGACATTCTGTTTCATGATGCGTTTGTGAAGATGGGATACACTGATTCTCAGTTGACCCCCAATAACATGCCTATATATGGATTCAATGGAGTAGAATCCAAAGTTGAAGGGACTATTCAGCTGCCTGTAACTATCGGGCAAGAGCCCAAGGAGGCCACTCAGATGTTGAACTTCCTGGTAATCAAGGCGGCATCAACGTACAACGCTATCCTTGGAAGGACTGGACTTCATGCATTCAAGGCTGTTGCCTCAACCTATCATGTGAAGATCAAGTTCCCTACCAGGAATGGTGTTGGAGAACATAAAGGTGATCAGAAGATGGCACGAAGCTGTTATGTAGCCTCGTTAAGGCCTGATGGAGTCGGGGGGCAGGTCCTTCCTATTGAAGACATGGATGTCTACAGTGGTAAGCAACACAAAGAAAGGTCAGCAGAGGACATCACACAAAAGCCTCGGACAGCCATTGAGGCTAAGGCGTTAACTGACTTTGTGGTTGAGTGTACCATTGGCAACCAAGAAGTCGGGGGGCAGGAGGTAGTACCCCGAGCAGGAAGTGAATTGCTGAATAAGAATAAGGAGACCAGAAGGAGTGGTGGGTGCTCTATTTTGATGGAGCATCAAAAACAAAATCAAGTGGTGCAAACCTAGTCTTGAAAAGGCTCGATTGGGCTTAAGTTATCCTAGTAGGACTTAGCTTCATATTTATATAGTAGAAGTATAAATAAGGTTCATTAAAACCATTGCAGAGCATGTTGCTCCGAGTAGGACAGTAGTACTCTATGTAAGGGTTGAACCCATTTCAAGTTATTAATGCAAGTTTGTTTTCCATTCATTGATTGTGATTTTATTTATGTGCCAAGCACCTGATGTGTGAGTCAAAGATGACCAAGTACCGCAAATAAAAGAATACACGAATGAAAACAAACAAATGCATACCCCGAAGGGTAGAGTTAGGTCACAGCAGATAAGAGTTTAAGTCCTTGAAGGACCCTGGATAAAGACAAACGTTGAAGTCCTGATGGAACACCCGCTTAAGAAACATATTGCATGGCCCAAAAGCCAATGAAAGGCTCATCAAATGGGCAATCAAACTAGGAGAATTCGATGTTAAGTACAAGCCTAGGACGGCCATCAAAGCCTAGGCTCTAGCTGACTTCGTGGTTGAATATACCATTGACAACCAAGAAGTCGGGGGGCAGGAGGTAATAGACCAGGAAGGTCAGTAAGGTGAGAAACCCCTGGAAGAGAAGAAGGAATATTGGATGCTCTATTTTGATGGGGCATCAAAAACAAAAAGCTCTATTTTCATGGGGCATCAAAAACAAAAACCAGTGGTGCAGGTTAAGTTCTGCAAAGCCCCGATGGGTTCACACTCGAGTATGCCTTGAAGTTGGACTTCCAAACAACCTACAATGAGTCGGAGTATGAAGCTCTGATAGCCGACCTTAGACTGACAAGAGCCCTGAGGGTCAAGAACCTGAAAGTCTGTGGAGACTCAAAGTTGGTAGTCTCATAAGTCAATGGAGACTTTGAGGTTAGAGAAAAGAATATGGCCAAGTGCTTGAGGATTGTGAAAGCTGCGATAGCCCAGTTAGATGAGTGCCAGGTATATCCCAAGGAAGGAGAATACAAAGGTCAATGCCTTATCTCAATTCAAGGGTCGAGACCCATTCTGGGAGCGTCTACTTCCAAGTCCTGAAGACCCCCACCATCGATTCGAAGTTGGTGGCACCGTTTGATGTAGGAAGCTGTTAGATAGACCCTATCAAAGCTCATCTTAAGACTGGTTGGCTCCTTGATATTTCCTGAAAGAACGGAAACTGTTAATGAGAGTGTTGAGATAAGAAGTCCTTTACAATTCCACACTTGAGGTCTTGAACTTCAAATCTCAAAATTCAAGCCTTGATGGCCAACAAGGTTATCTGCCTCCAAACGAACCTGACAAGAGGCATCAGGCTACTTAAAACCTAGCCAAGGTTCTACAAGTATAAGAAGAAGGTTGGAAACCTAGAAGTAAGATAGAGGGTTGACAACCAGCCAAGGCACACCAGACTTGAAGTCAAGTGCTCAGTGGCAAGTGAACTTCTTGAAGGATCAACCGAGAAGCAAGACCCCCACTATATGAAGCAAGAGGGCAAAAACTAAGGGACTCCATCATTTCAACATCTTAGAATGAGAGTTAAAGGTTGAATGGTTGATGATAACCAACAACCACGAATGAATTCTCGTTTTCGAATCAAGGACTCAACAAACGAATTAAGGCCCTGAAGGTCACGAAAGCTAAGAAACGGGTCGTTTCAAGGTTCTGCAGGAATCTCAAAAATTCGAAAATAATAAGGCTGAGAGCCCGACAAAAACCAAAGAAACGGTCCACAAATAAAAATTGGCCCAAAGGATAGGAGCCTAGAACACCAACGCCCAAGAAGCTAAATCTCCTAGGCGTTGGATCAAATAAAGCCTCCTTGGCGGGGATACCCACGCCAAGGCTGGAGTAACAAATGAAGGGTATTAAAGTACCCACGCCAAGAAGACTTAAAATCATAAGACAAGGTATCACAAAGTGCCTCCTTGGCGGGGGTACCCACGCCAAGGTTGTACGAATTGAGGGTGAAAAAATACCCACGGTCAGGAAGGCATATCTCCTAAACGTGGTTGGCAAAAACATCTCCTAGGCGGGGATACCCACGCCTAGAGTGGTTGTACAAATTGAAGGCATGAAATACCCACGCCCAGGGGACCAACTTCCTTGGCGTGTCTAAGGAGAAGGTCTCCTTGGCGGGGGTACCCACGCCCAGAATAAATTTTGAAAATTGAAGGCATGAAATACCCACGCCCAGGAGACCAACTTCCTAGGCGTGCCTAAGGAAAGTGTCTCCTTGGCGGGGGTACCCACGCCCAGCTCGATTTTCTTTAGAGAAGGGTATACCCACGCCCAGGAGACCAAACTTCCTAGGCGTGCCTAAGGAAAGTGTCTCCTTGGCGGGGGTACCCACGCCCAGGAAGCATTTCAAGGGACAAAGATCACCCACGCCCAGGAGACCAAACCCCCTAGGCGTGCCTAAGGAGAAAGTCTCCTTGGCGGGGGTACCCACGCCCAGGGCTCCTCTTCGAACGACAAGCCATTTTTCAGAAATTAAAAAAGGAATAAAATCCTTAAAAATTCTGAAAATAGGCTAGAAGTAATGATAAAATGGGTAAAAATACCTATTAAATCAAAAAATGTGTTCGAATAATTTATAAAATTATTACTAAGGCATGAGGCCCAACATTTTATTTTTGGTAAAAATTATCGAAAATAAAATGTATAAAACCTGATGGTTAAAAAAAAAAAAAAAAAAAAAAAAAAAAACACCCACGCCACCCAGGCAACTCCTCCTGGGCGTGGGAAGTAATGTAGCCTACTACGCGGGTGTACCCCCGCCAAGCCTCTATCATGAGGTTTTATGGCAAAGTGCTGTTTAGTACCTGAAGTTCTGCTGAATTGACAAGTTGATCCTCTAGTTTATATATTTATAATTCAGCCCCTGAACTTTGTAAGTTAACATAAAAAATTTCTAAATTATTAGGAATAATTTAGAAAAATACCTGTTGGTACATAAAAAATTCCTAAATTATTAGGAATAATTAAGATAAATACCCGTGGGTACATAAAAATTCCTAAATTATTAGGAATAATTACGAAAAATACCCGTGGGTACATAAAAATTTCTAAATTATTAGGAATAATTTAGAAAAATACCTGTTGGTACATAAAAAATTTCTAAATTATTAGGAATAATTAAGAAAAATACCTGTTGGTACATAAAAAATTCCTAAATTATTAGGAATAATTTAGAAAAATACCTGTTGGTACATAAAAAATTTCTAAATTATTAGGAATAATTAAGAAAAATACCTGTGGGTACATAAAAATTCCTAAATTATTAGGAATAATTTAGAAAAATACCCGTTGGTACATAAAAATTCCTAAATTATTAGGAATAAATTAAGAAAAATACCCGTGGGTACATAAAAATTCCTAAATTATTAGGAATAAATTACGAAAAATACCCGTGGGTACATAAAAATTCCTAAATTATTAGGAATAACTTAGAAAAATACCTGTGGGTACATAAAAATTCCTAAATTATTAGGAATAATTTAGAAAAATACCCGTTGGTACATAAAAATTCCTAAATTATTAGGAATAAATTAAGAAAAATACCCGTGGGTACATAAAAATTCCTAAATTATTAGGAATAAATTACGAAAAATACCCGTGGGTACATAAAAATTCCTAAATTATTAGGAATAACTTAGAAAAATACTTGTGGGTACATAAAAATTCCTAAATTATTAGGAATAATTAAGGAAAATACCTGCTGGTACATAAAAATTCCTAAATTATTAGGAATAATCAAAGAAAATACCCGTGGGTACCTAAAACTTCCTAAAATATTAGGAAAAGTACAGAAAAATACAAGGAAAATTATAGAAATATTTTCTTGATAAATTGAGCAATCATTTATGCTAATAATACATAAAAGCTATGAAAGTGCCGAAATTGCTAAAAGCAAGCACAAATTAAAGCCTCGAATAAGGCAAATCGTCGTAAATGTGTAGGTCGCTCCACACTTTACAATCAAGACGATACTCGTGAAACACTAGTGTAAACCAAAATTCCCATATAAGGGTAGAAAAATTAAGAAGTCCCGGGTAAGGGATAAAAACGACCCCGAGTCTCGATTAAGGCAAATATAACTTCTACGAAAACCTGATCAGTTTTCCTAGAAGTTGGGGGGCAAATGATATGGGCTAAAAATAAGCCCTAAAGACACGTTTAATATGGCATTAATTAGACCCAGCATGGTCCAAACGTGGGGCCCATTAATGAGGTCAGAATCCCTATTTTAATATTAATTTCGTAATTAATATTGGGGGAAACAAACAGCTCAGCAATAAGAGTTGGATAAGGATATTATCCCTTTCAGACTTAGCCACCAAGGCATACAATTCAACTTGGAAACTGATTCCTACAAGGAAGGAGTCTAGAACCTTCCTCAAGGAGGTGACTTGCCCGCCAAGTCTCCGAATCCTACCATAATTCTAAGGCTTCTCAGCCTATATAAAGGGCCTGACCCCTCACCTCAGAACTACGTTTTTTGGCTTGATTCTCTAATACAGAGATACGTAGGCATTCTGTGAGGACCGCTTAGTCTCGAACGCAGAAGCAGCCATTAAAGCACGAAGCTCACGAACCCTAGCATTAAATACACAAACCCTAGCCGCAATAATTTCAACCTGGTTTTTATTCCACAACAAAAACTTACTTGCATATATTAATTCGCTTCCAAAGCAAGGTTACATGAAATAAAATCAGGAGTAGCACCAATCCACTCCACAGGTCCTGACATAGAATATGCAGCCTGAGCTAATACATGAGCTACACTATTCGCATATCGACTCATAAAAACAATAGACACTTCCTCAAAGTTTTTAAGACTCTTGTTACAAGCTTCCACTATAGTATCAAAATTAGATCGACCTCTATCTCTGGCATCTGATTCGAAGATGCACTTAGTTATTCTCCACTCTCGCATCCACTCCAAGGAGTCTCCCTCAAGCTCCATGCTTCAGCTTCTCGGACCTGTGGGTCCCTCATAGCACATTAGTTCTCGAAAATTTTACTCATATCTAATTTTATCGCTATACATTCACTTAGCCCTTTCTTTTGTCTCGGTAAGAAGTGAAATGACTCATAAACCACTCTTTAATCGTTCTTCCCAAAACAAAGATACCGGTGCCAACAACATTCCCATATATTAGTTTTTTTTAAATAATTAGGCTTATAAGTGAATATCTGTTCTAAGGTAAATCTCGTATCATGTAACAATATCTTTTTAGTAACATACATAAATTCTTATATAAAAAACATTTTTTTTTGAAATTTATACAAATTTATTTTCGATAATACATTATTGACCTACAGTTCGACATGATATCTTTTGTTATAACGGAAGCACAAAAGAGATTATAATAAACGTAAAGGAAGAACACAGATTGGCAGAAGAGAAAACTTTATTGATCTTAAGGATACAGATTACGGAATACAGATTCAGATTTAGATCTAATTGACTTTAGATCTGACAGACTTAATTGATAACAGATATGATTCAGATTACAGACTTACAGACTCAGATTTTCTGACTCAGATTTCAGACATATATGCTAGGCTATGCCCTAGAGAGTTTATATAATACTCTCTAGGCGGTTACAGAATGATCCGGAAGACTTGGACCCAAAGCAAAGCAATTACCAAAACAGAACAGAAAATTAATTCTGGAAAGATGGCACGGCGCGGGCGCGCTGCCATATTCTGCTGAAAAAAAGAATAGTACACAGATTCAAGGCAGTATCTTAACAAATTTTCACCTTGACTTGAATCCTCTCACAAATAACAGATAACACATGTACCAGACGCATCACAATAAATGCCAGATGTGCCAGATAAAACTCTTTTGCCTCAGATTTTGCCCTCAATAGGGCAGTAAAGAACTCCGAACATTTATCAAGTTCAAACAATGTTGAAACTTGCTATGTGGAACCGGATTGGCGAGCATATCAGCTGGGTTATCTGCAATACCCACTTTGCTCACCATAATACTCTTGTACCATTGCCTCGGAGACTGCTTTAGTCCATACAAAGCCCTCAATAACTTGCAAACATAGTCATCCTTACCAGGAACCTGAAACCCATCTGGCTGAGTCATGTATATCTTATCAATCTCCGAGGTCACACATCAGAGTGATGCATGTGATCAGCAACAACAAGAGCAATATCTTCTTCAGAATTGATATCAGCTACAGCAGCAGTATCTGTCAATTTATCCTGTTGATTCTTTTTCTTGGGACAGTCAGATTTCCAGTGTCCCTTCTCTTTACAGTAATTACAGATATCATTAGGTTTTGGACCCTTAGGAACTGGTTTCTTCCCCGACTTTCCATGTCCATTACTCTCACTGGCTATTAATCCAACAACCTGATTATATGTACCTGTACCAACCGCCTTATGGCGTAGCTCTCTAGTATGGAGAGCAGATCTAACCTCCTCTAGAGAAATAGTATCTTTACCAACAATAAACGATTGCACAAAATTCTCATACGATAATGGTAAAGAAACTAACAGAATCAAAGCAACATCCTCATCTTCAACTTTAACATCAATATTACGCAATTCTAATAAAATTGTGTTTAACTGATCCAAGTGATCTCGAAAAGGCATACCTTCCTGCATTCGCAGACTGAACAGACGTTGCTTCAACAACTTGTTTGTTAAAGACTTCGTCATGTAGAGATTTTCAAGCTTCAACCACAGACCATACGCGGTATCCTCCTCCGCGATTTCAGTAATAATATCATCTTCAAGACACAACAAAATTTTTGAATGTGCCTTTTCTTCCAGAATGACCATCTCAGCGCTTGTAGAAGCAGCAGCCGATTTCTTGTTCAACGGCGCCCAGAGCCCTTGTTGCTTTAACAAAGGACCATCTTGATCTGCCACAGACTGAAACTATTTCGCCCAATAAATTTGTCGACCTTCACGTTAATACCTCCGGATCCAGGCATAGCTCTCCGAAGTGAATACTCAATTTCCCAACTATAAAACAAGATCAATAACTCACATTAATTAATTAGTCCCAATCATATATTAATAATCATCTGATTCATCTCCCATTTTATAAATTTTGTTAAACATCCATTATTCTTAAGCTACTACCTATTTTAATGAAATTCTTATTCAGTATTCCTCCCAAATCAGAGCAGGTAGAAATAATTTTCCCATCTTTGACATTCGCACACCCACCACTCTTCCAGCTCATTCCATCCCCCAGACTTTCATGTTCTCTCTTTCTCTCTCCTCTCTCACACACTAATACTCTCTCTCTCTCTCTCTTCACGCACATAGTCACACACTCACTCTCACGCACAAATATATATCTTCATCGTTAACGCCGCCACAATACTACTATAAAATCATTACCTCACACTAAAATCTCTCTCCTCTCTCTGTCTCTCTCTAATTTTCCAGCGAGATGAACGGAAAAGTCCTCCGTTAAATTCAAACTCAAACACTATGTCAGACGACGTCGTAGCAAAGACATTCCGCGCACTCGTCGAGAGCGCGGACCGGAAATTCGCGCGTGTCCGCGACGTTCCGGTGTACGGACGAGCACCAAACAATCACTACTTCCACAAAGTATTCAAATCATACATGCGATTATGGAAATATCAGCAAGAGAATCGCTCAAAACTCGTTAATTCGGGCCTTCAACGCTGGGAAATCGGCGAGATCGCGTCGCGAATCGGTCAACTCTACTTTAATCAGTATATGAGGACGAGTGAAGCTAGGTTTTTACTCGAATCGTATATATTTTATGAAGCTATATTGAATAGAAGGTATTTTGAGGGTTTGGTGAAGGATAGGGGACTTAGGTTTAAGGAATTGAGGTTTTACGCGAGGTTTTTGCTCGTTTCGGTGATTTTGAATCGGTGGGAGATGGTTCAGGTGCTTGCAGAGCGGTTTAAGGCGCTTGTCGATGATAGTAGAGCTACTTTTCGGGTATGGTTGAAGTTTGGAATGTTTGTTTTATATAGGAAATTAAGCATGTTATTGTTGATTTAGTTGATTTAATGCTGTTTTCACCAGAGGATTTAACTAGTCAAGCTACTTATGAGCTCTCGAGGCCGACTCGTAATTTTTGCTTTTATGTTTATGTTTAAATTTAAGCTTGAGCTTCAAAGTATTTAGGAGAGTAGGATTGTGTTCAGCTTGGCTCGGTACAATCAAGCTGAACACAATCCGAGTCCTAACTTGATTATGATAGGTAATATTTTGCTTAATTTTTTTTATATGCCTATCTATTGGTTAATAATAATTTTTAGACTATCAGCTTTTATGCTACAACTGTGAATTGAAGCAAGTAATGTGTTTCTCTGACAATGTTAATACCTTTTTGTTTCGGGTTAACAAATAAATGGACTTCTCATGCTGTTCTGCTTATTAGAAGAAAGTCTATATGAACAGTTCAATTTACAAGTTAGTGCTAAGTTTCTAATTTGTGTTGGACTTAGTTTGATGAATAGTAGATACACTATGCCGTCATTTGTGATGAGGATAATTCATTAATAAGATTATTTTTGGGATTGTGATTCTCAAAATACAACTGAAGTGTAGTGTGATTACTAAAAGAGAAGTACGGGGACAGGTGTAATGAGAAAGTATCTTGTAATTAACTAATTTTTAAATTTTATCAGGGGACCGTAATCTTTCCTAAGAATTAGTCTTCTGAATTTAAATTCACATATTTCTCTTGTATTGTTCTTACACTTAATGCTCTTTTTTCTTGGGATGTGTTGCTTTAGACTTAAAGGAGAAAATAAAAAGCAAAAGCCTAAATTCAAGATAACAGATTCTTTGCCATTACTTTTAAATTATGTATTATCAGATATGATTTAACAATTTTATGTAAGATATAGGATGTCATTATAATTATAAAACAATATCTTCATATCCAGCAGGTTGAATTTCATTCTCAATTTGCTTGAATTGTTCACTGCGAGGTTCATTTTATCTTCTAATTTTATTTTTAAATGTCAAATGACAGTGGTATAATGCTATATGATGGTCTAAAATATTAATTAATTTCATCATAAGAGGAAGTGGCAACTTAGTAGAAGTTCCTTTGTTTTCTAATTAATATTTATTTATAATTAATTATAAAAGGGAGGTGGTATAAATAATTAAACAGAAAAGATGTCCAGCTTTATCTTTCGATGGATCTTAAATAGTTAAATATGTAATGAGATGCCTGATATAAACTTAAATTAACAAGATATTTGCAATAATGCAGATATCCCTCAAATTATGCCTCCTTTGCATAAGAGTAGCATGTGTCCTACATGTTTGCAAATGCCTCCAAATCTTGTTTAATTGTTTTGGTTGTATGGATGTGTTTATTTAATTAAAAATTATATTCCATTGTTCTCCGGGTTATTTTTAAACTTGTATCTTATCCTCCCAGGAAACCAGCTTTAAAGAGTGGAAGCAGGTGGTGCAAGAAATTGTCCGATTTATGAAAGCTGAAGTAACCTTTACGAATAACAGGCCTCTTCGATACTGTGCGAAGTTTGATTCTTTTCCAGCTTCTCTTCCATCTGTTGCACGTTTTCATGCAAACAAGGTTCTTAAATTTCGAGATGCATTGCTGACAAGTTATCACAGAAATGAGGTACATGGTCACATGTTCACAGGACTGGTTTTGACTAAAATATTGTAGTATTTGTTTTGCATCATAATAATAGCTATCGCGTAAGATCCTTGATCTTCTCGTGCCTTGTTGTTTCAGATAAAATATGCAGAATTGACTCTTGATGCTTTTAGAATGTTGCAATGTTTGGAATGGGAACCCAGTGGGTCTTTTTATCAAAAGATACCTGCTCAACCACTTCAGCATGGTGCCTTGGCTGATCAGTCTGGGACCTCTGGACTTATTGACATAAATCTTTTGGCGGATATGACAGATCCCACTCTGCCTCCTAATCCAAGGAAGGCTGTTCTCTATCGTCCAACCGTGACTCAGTTGATAGCTGTAAGTGTTATGAACTTAGAAATGTGTTATAATTATTTTATCAAGTGTTTGGAAGGCCTCTTACCTATAGTATTTGTGTTTTAGGATGACTGAATTCACAAGGAGCCATTTTATGGCTCTACTGGTTTTTCTCATTACTGTTCTTTTTCTCTTTTTTTTTTTGGTCTCACGAAGGAATTCGGTAAAAGCTGATGGCATATCGTACTACAGAATTAAAGTACTAACATAGTATGAGGGTCCATGTGCATGGTGTTAAACTTGAATCAGGCACATTGGCTAAGTAAAAAGGACATCATGTTTATTTAACTCTTCTTGCTGCTTGCTTAATTTAAAATATATGTTTTTGCGAAATGTATTTTTAGTGCCGGCCATCTTTCATATTTTACGTAATAATAAAATTGCATGTGCTTGTCAAAACTACTGATAGCATGGATTTAGCTAGTGTGATATTTTACTTGTCAAAAGTTTTGACTTGTTTTCTAACATTATTGATTATTCAGTGAGCTAGAATTATTACTTTTTTAGGTACTCTAGGCATTCTCACTCTGTTGAAGATTCTGATATTTCTACTTGTGCTTGGTTATATACTTTTTGGCCAGGTGCTTGCTACAGTGGTTGATGAGCTACCTCCGGATAGCGTCATGCTAATATACCTTTCAGCGTCAGGTATATAGTGTAGCTCAATTGATGCTATAGATTGGCTGACTGTGCCTGTATGTCCAGAAAACTTACTTCACTGAATTCCCTGCAGGGAAAGCTGGTTATAGTGGTGCGTCACATATTGAAAATTCTGGAGGTTCCAGAAAACCTTCAAACCTTAATGCCGGACCACGTTCTTCCTATAAACAGGATATCACGTCTCCAAAATGTTACGCAAATGGCAATGGGAACACTGATCACCATTCTGAAAAGTGTTTATGGTTAGGTCCTAGTAAAAATGGAGGTGGGTTCTGTTTTTTCGCTGTTATGACTTGTATGCTATGATGTTCATGCACATTTAAGCATTTTCCTTGCATGTGCTTGTTTTGGTTAACAGGATCAGATAACCTTTACCCTGCTGATATAATACCTTTTACAAGAAGACCACTTTTCTTGATTGTTGATAGTGATAACAGCCATGCATTCAAGGCAGGTTTGTCTTAACTTTGTTCTGTAAATAATTAAACTTACCTCTGCTGTTTGTGTTTCTTGGGTGGGAAAAAACAAAAGCAATTTTAGTCATTTTACCTTGATATACATAGATGTAACATTATTTTTTTGAACATATGATGGTATAAACTAGTTCATTCAGGACAGTGATCGTACTTATCACCATGTTCCTCGAAGGTTCACAAACGGAAAATAAGTGGCGATATAAGGTGGAGACCCACTTGTAGTTGGACTAAAATTCCTGGACAAGTAGTTTCTTTATTCTTTTGCAGGATAGTTTATAATCTGAATGTTAGAACACATCAATGAATAGTTGTGGAATATGTTTTACCTGAAAGTACTAAAACCTATCAAATCTTGGTCTAGTGACATCTCAGATGCCTATAAAATTATCTTACAAAGCTAAAACGAATGTTATAAATTATTGCATATGGATTATAACGTTATATATTGTTCCAAACTTTTGCGTGAAAGCACGCAACTTTTACGGAATCAAAAATGTAGCTTCCCATACATTCTTAACTCACAAGTACTGAAGATGACTCCCCTCGATCATAATTTCCGGCTGATAAGTTTGTGTTGTATTTTTGTAGAACCTCAGATAATATGTTGAACCACATAATGCTTTTACAAATTCATTTTTGTGGGAATGGTGATAGAGAATAATCTGGTCCAAGTTAAAATGCAACCAGCTTGCATTTGTATTCATCTTTTCCTCAAATTAAGAATAATAATAAAAAAAAATCTCAGGGTTTCCTGTTATCTTCAAATCTTGATATTGTGATATATTAGCATGGACATGCATTATATGCAGCAGCTTTCTGATATTCTGAAAGTTGCAAACTGTGTCCTTTTGTGCACTGATAGGCACATTCCTGTGATAGACGAGTAATCAAGTACTCATATAAAAGAAAACAATGGGAGAGTGTTGTGCTATGACTAGAAATCCTTAGTGGATAATAATAATAATAATAATAATAATAATAATAATAATAATAATAATAATAATAATATTATTATTATTATTATTATTATTATTTTTATTATTTTTATTTTTATTTTTAAATGTATTTAGTACAGGTTGTGTGGCGATGCATGTACAGATGGATGTTTCTGGTTGACTATTGGTGCTCAGTTTACTTGTGCCATTTCATTTGAATGTCTTTTCCTGGAAGAATACATTTGGTTTGCCAAGAGCTTGAATGTTTTATTATCGTTTTTCAGGTTCTACATGGTGCAGAAAGGGGAGAAACAGCTGCTTTAATTCTTTCGCCTTTGAAGTCAACATTTAAGGACAAGTCTGGTAGTGATTTGGCAAAGAATGGAAGTCAGTTTACTTTTTTTCTAACCGCTCCTTTACAAGCATTCTGCCAAATGGTTGACTGTGTTTCTTCCAATTATAATGAGGTATGTCTTTGGAAACTTTTTGAAAACCTGAGTTGTTATGGAGGACTTACATTGACCTACTTACCTGCTGGTTCTGTTTCAGGATGCATACAGTGATGCTGATGGCATCATTTCCACTGCTTTCTCAGAGTGGGAAGTGATATTATGTACATCAAGTAGCTTGGATATTGCTTGGGCTCAAGTTTTATCAGATCCATTTCTGCGCCGGATTATTCTAAGGTAATTGTCTTATTTTCCGAAACCTGTTCACCTGATCAAAATTGATTGCAGTTGTGTCATGATAATAGTAATACTTGCCTACAGTTCTCTGTTTCCTCTAAAATTTCATCTCATTGGGAGTTAAACATTGTGTGCTTCACTGCCAAATGGGTAGCCCAATCTGATTATACAAACGTTTTATACACTCCTCGCTGATGCCACGCCAGCATATCTTATGTAGGGATGGCAACGGGTCGGATCGGATCGGGTTTTGGCCAAATCCAAATCCAAAGTTTTCGGATCGGTTCGGGTTTGGATTCGGGTTTGAAAATAAAAATCCAAATCCAGACCATCGGGTTTTATTGGGTTTCGGATCGAATTCGGGTTTTTATTTCAAAATTCAAAATTCAAAATAGTCACATTAAGTAAAACATAAAAGTACCAATATATTTTAAATTTAAACTATAAAAATATTTTAGTTGCATAAAAAATATAGAATATTATAAATAAAATTTAAAGACTATAAGAAAAATAAAAGAATATATATATATATATATATATATATATGTGTGTGTGTGTGTGTGTGGGTGATCATTTTATTTATTTACTTGATATGTATCTTAAATATATATGTATGTTTTGAAATATAAAATTATTAAGATAAAAATATAAAAATATTGTTATTATTATGTACATTTATATAATATCATATATATATATATATATATATATATATATATATGTATAGGCCATTGCTCCATACAGAACACCCTTATATAACAAACAATTAAGAACACCTTAGATATAATAGATCCAATGGCCCCACCAGGGGCACCCAATACAAAAAGTTGTTATTTTTTTACCCTTTATCCATCCAGCAAAAAAAAATAAAAAAATTTAAAAAAAACATTTTACTGTTCGTGATGACGTCATGCTAACGTCATCAGTGACGTCGTCATGAACAGTAAATTTTTTTAATTTTTTTTTTGTTATTATTTTTTTTTTGCTGAATGGATAGAGGGTAAAAAAATAAAAACTTTTTGTATTGGGTGACATGACGGAACACTTATATTAGATTAAATATGAGGTGTTCTTTATTGTTTGTTATGTAAGGTGTTTGTTATGGAGTGCAACTCTATATATATATATATATATAAGTCGGGTTTTTTCGGGTTTCGGGTTTGGATCGGGTTTGGATTGGATTTCGGGTTTTCGGATTGGGTTCGGTTCGGTACACGTAAAATCCAAAATCTTTCGGGTTTAAAATCCAAATCCAAAAAATCTGGTTCGGTAAAATCCATTCGGATCGGTATGAATCGGGTATCCATCGGATCGAGTTGTTTTGCCATCCCTAATCTTATGAATGTATATTTAAGAGACAGTGAATGTCAATAAATCTTAAAAAGTAGTTAATTAATCTGTAATTGATTAGGAGATTGTACCGAGTAAATAGTCTTGTTGACAAATGTATTCTTCAATTATTCAAATATTAAGGTCCCCCGATCCATTCAATGTACAACTGACAAGTTATATGGGTTTTCCCTTCACATACGAATCTTCAGGGATGTCCTTTCAAGTGCACAACTGAAAACTTATATCAAGATCTGATTATAATCACGATTCAGTTATACTATTTAGGTCCCATTTCTGAGATTGCTTTTGTAAAATTGTTTTGGGGGAAAGTTAAATAAACTCTGCTAGTTTTATTCCGAGTAGGAACTTGATTAATTTGTGTTCAGAAAGATTATATGTCTGGTTGTTAAAATGAATAAATATCAAGGCATGAAGAATCAAAGATTTCTCGCATGGTTATTGTTTAGTCTATTTGTAATTGTATCACATGTAAACTGTATGTTCTTGTCGTTCCCTAACATTCTACTCATCATCGTGCTCCTTTCTTGTTCCCCCCCCCCCCCCTACAGATTTATCTTCTGCAGAGCCGTGCTTACCTTGTTTTGCCCTAAAGAAGATCATGAGCAGCATGTTCCTGTTTGCTTACCCGAGCTTCCTGATTCTTTGGCTCCAGATTCCGGAGTCGTGAAAGCTGCTATAATTCGACTCGCCAATCTACTTGATGTTTCCAAACTTTTCTAATCTATAGTATGGTAAAGTAGTATACATGCTAGATTTTCTTGTTAGTTGCTACAGTTTGAAGGCAAGCGCATCAGGTTTTAAAGATGACATATCAATGAAGCTCTCATCATTTGGCATTCAAAATATATTCTGGGTTTTCTTGACAGTTAAAGAAAACTTGGTTCATGGTCAGTTTTAACAAATGCTGCGAGGAGACTACTTTCCTCAGTTACGATGCAGACTTCTTTGTGCTATCATGTTGAACAGAATGGGTGAATAGTAGCATGCGTCGGAATGGCGGCTTTGATGGTGTTCAATGTACATTAGCAGTTTGCCATAGTTGCCATATTTATACTAATTTGTTTATACTGTTTGTAAAAGATTGAGATTAGATTTTATCCCTTTTGGGCATTTCCTTTGCACAAATGTATTAGTTTGGTTCTTAAAGGTATATGTAGAGGTGGTGTAAACTTGTACAAAATATACCTTGTAAACCCTTCAACAACTGTTGGGCTAATGAATAAACCCAAGTGGTTCTGTGGATACCCCTTTCGGAGCACATATACTTCCCGTTTGGCTCACCTTTTTTCTAGGGCTTATGGACTTATTTTCGGATAAAATTTTTATATTTTAATAGTTTTTTTATAGAAGTATTTAATGTATATTTGAGATTCAATAAATTGCAAAAATAAGTTGGAAAATTGGGAATCTCTAACTTTGTCTTAAAATAAGTTTGACTTTTTCTGGAAAAAAATTCTCCCAAACATATAATTGCATGACATGAAAAATAAAGCAGAGTTATCGAATCCTACCATGGGTGATCAGTCTTTATAATTAACTTTAAAAATATTAATTTGGACGATAACTGAAGTTAGTACTTGGTATCTAACTAGTTAAAATGTTTTGGCGATTATAATATAGTATAGATTTGTACGTGTGTAGTTTAAAACTGAAAACTAATAATTATCTTGTTTAACGTAACAAAATTTGAATTCGAAACTTATAAAGTTACTCTAATTCACGGATAATTTACGGTTTTATCGTAACACATAAATCGTAACCATCTATTATATATATATATATATATATTGTGGCAACATGTGACATTTTATTCAAGAGTATATTATCTTTTCATCCTTTGTAATTAATATATATCAATTAATATCTTAATATTTAATTGGTCCATTTATATTTATTAAATATAACACTTTAATTGACTTGCAATTAATAGTATCTAACTTATTATTACATATTAAATTTCACAATTTATATATTTACATTTTTTTTATTTCATGATAAGAATGTAGACGCTACCGGTAATCGATTGAATTACAAAATCGTAATGTAACATAATGCAGAACGTATACTTACGAATAAGGTAATGAAAATAAATAGATAAGAGAAAAAATAAAAATAAACATTTCATCTATAAAAGATGATGATTTTAAGGTAAATTACTTCAAGAAATATTCTGTAACGAATGATGTTGATAACGAGTTGGATATTTCGAAAAACATTTTTGAGTAAAAGATCATAAACACTCGGATAACACTTCGAACACGAGCAAAGTAGATACTCTAACTGAACTGAACAACGAATACGAAAATGGTCTACTGTCAAAATTGTATTATGTACTAGAATGAGTTATGTTGTGTTCTATTTTTTAATAATTATATTCAGAAATGTAAAACATTTGTACATCTAATAAATTTAGTAAAAATTTCACTTTTTGTTTAAATGATATCCTTAAAATTATAAAAAATGGAAACGATTTAACGAAACTCAGTTAAAAATATATAAATATATTAAAAAAATATGTTATATATACAATAATTATCTATTTAACTATTATACCGAATATTATCTTAATAATCAAATATATTAAAACAAACCGTGCTTGAACGGGTATAGAAGCTAGTTACCGTTCATAATTAGAAGAATACTATACTGTAGATAAACTCGGCCCCTCGGCCCCGTCCTTGATCTTATTCTACTCAGTCTTCTCAAATCCCCTGCAACAACCACCGACATACAGGTATAAAATTCGTGCTCGCATGCCCACACACATGCATAGACAGTATTACTTCACTTCTGTTACGATCTTTGTTTTCTTCTTTACTTTGTCCTTTTATATGAACTTTAGCATCTATGTCGAAATTAATCGTTTGCTAATAGTTTCATATATATGTTATAGCTTGACTAGTTTAATTACAGTAATGTTTTAGCTACTTTGTAAGTTTTTTTTACCATTGTCAAGTAATGTTGCTTTATATTGTAATGTAGCAACAACTTTTTGAAATTATTTATTGGTCCCTAACTATCTTGATCTAGAGCATCATGGTCAGTGATGTTGAAACAAGGAAAGATGATGGTGAAACTGCAGTCAAGAGAATCAACTTGCCTGGTAACCTAATTGATCTTATCATAAAACATTTGCCGATCGCGCACGAATGAGTATCCTCTCCACAACATGGAAGGATAAATGGGTTACCAACCCGTACCTAGTTTTTGATAAAGAATTTTTCTCGAAACTAGGTTCTAAGAAAGATAAAAAAACTCAAATATTTGAAGTTTCAAGTATCAATAGTTCTGTTCTTTTAGCCCATAGTGGCCCCGTTTCGAAGTTCCATCTCTGCATTCTCATAAAATTGCCTTTTCATCACTGTCGGGATATGAGTTTCTGGATTAAAAATCTACTTCAAATAATGGGGTCAGAAAATTGGAGCTTCTGAATGAAACACTGGTTGCCTACAAAATGCCCTCTCATTTGTTTTCTTGTTTGGAGTTAACTCATTTGACCCTTGTTAATTGTATATTGAATCCACCCGGTAAATTTGAAGGCTTTTGTAATTTGATTAATGTTAAACTTGTGGGCGTCAAAATTATGTTGAAAGATTGTGCAAACTTCCCGATGATTCTAGAATAATTAATGAGTTAATTATGCATCGATGGTTCATGCATTAGAAAGTTCCTTGCTTCTGCATTTAATATTTATAAATTCTGAGTAGGCTCATGCATCTAATAATCATCTTGAATATTCTATTGCTACTATAAAATGTACTCTGCTGATTGTATCATATCAGATTTTAAATTTCAGATTTCTCAGTATATTCATAAGTAATTTTATAAATATCATATGTTCTATGTGTTTTTCTTTCTCTGCCTAAGTCCTTAAGTCTGATCTTGGGCCTGCAATTAGTGGTATTAGCTATAGATTAGAGAGTGTTTGTAATTCTCTCAACTTTGTATCATAGTTGTGTTTCAGCTGCTGTGTTCAGTGGAGGCTATTCGCGAAAAAGGAAGGCAGAAATTTGGTTTAAGACAGAAAATCTGCTATTGTTGCTGGTGTTTGTATTCCAGGAGATAGAATATCAATAATGGAGCATTGAATCAATTTGGAATGGAGAAACAAACAAACAACAACTATCAATATTGGAGGATGTGCATGAAAGCAAATCTTCAAGGACAGGATCTTTGGGATATTGTTGATGGAGGTGGTACTGATTTGCCTCAAGATACATCAGAAAATTCTGAAGCAAGAAGGGAATGAAAGATTAAGTGCGGGAAAGATTTGTTTGCAATGCGAGGCTCTATCCACAAGAATTTAATTGATCACATTCGAGACAAGGAGTCACCAAAGGACGTATGGGATACACTTGACAAGGTTTTCACGAAGAAGAACACGGTCAAACTTTAATTACTGGAGAACGAATTAGCGAATACAAATCAAAGGAGCATGTCAATTGCTCAATATTTTCAGAAGATAAAGAACTTATGTGCTGAAATTTCAGAACTTGATGTAGATGAGCCTATCAAGGAGGCATGATTGCACAGATATCTTATTCGTGGCATAAAGGAGAAGTACGCCTCGTTCTTGACATCCATTCAAGGATGGGCAAATCAGCCTAGCATCGTGGAGTTGGAGAATCTACTCACTAATCAAGAAGCTTTAGCTATGCAGATGGCAAAAGCTTCAATTTCTGAAAAAGATGAAGCGTTGTTTGCTGGAAAATGAAGCCATAACAATTACCAAAGCTTGAACATAAATAATACAAAAGTAGGAGTTGATTGGAAAAAGCAAGAACTTCAGGAGTGGAGAGCAATGGAGGCTGAAACGTTCAAACGAACGCGAAAACTGGCTAGGGAAGAACTTCAATCAGAAAGAGACGAATTTTGACAATTCGCAAAATGAGGCCAAGAAAAAATATAATATGTAAAAGGTGTGGTAAACATTGACATATAAAAAAGTTTTGTAGATCAAGATTCGTAGAAGGAAATGCAAGGATTTCCAAAATAAGGAGGAAAATTCTGTTGAATGGGGAACATGCCTTTCAACAGAGACAATAGATGTGCAATGTTCAATACAGGAATCTGCACTAACTTCTATTGATGGGGGTGCTTTTGAAGATGGATTTGCAACTATTGATTATTCAAAAGACTGGATCATTGATTTAGGATGTTCTCATCATTTAACTGGCGATAGTTCCCTACTTTTATCGCAGAAGGAATACACGGGAGATAAAGCAATTGTGATAGCAGACAACTCCATTCATCATGTCAAAACCGAAGTAAATGTCAAGGTGAAGGCAGCAAAAGGACCTTTAAATCTGACCAGTACTGTATACCATGTTCCTGGTATGACTAAAAATTTGATTTCTGTTTCTCAACTTACAAATTCTTGTGGATATGTTTTATTTGGTCCAAATGATTTCAAAATTTTGGAATATATCAAAAGTATTATGCTGATACGGTGCTGAAAGGGAATAGAGTTAAATTTCTTTATGTTTTGTCGGTAAATGAAGCTTTTGTGGAGAAAATAAGCAAACAAGATAAAGCATCATTATGGCATGCTCGTTTGGCTCATGTGAGCTATGAGAAGCTAAAAAAATATTTCAGCAAATGATACTGTTAACAGACTACCTAATTTGGGAAGCTTTCATCATGAAGTTGTTCGTGAAGGATGCCAATATGGCAAAGCACATCGTCTTCCATTTGGAAAATCTTCGATAAGAAGTACAAAATAATATTCCATATTTGTGCTAATTATTGAATACCCAAGGTTCAAATCTAGTTAACAAATTAAAGTCAAGAATTTATAATATAGTTCTAAACAATACATGAGGTTTTGACTAATATATATTAAATTAAAATTAAAATAACTATTAAACTAGAAAATTAGATAAAAATTTAATTTTATTATAAAAATATATTATATCATATTTACTATACTATAATAAGCAAAAGGGGTATATTTTGTAGTTTGGTTAACCCCTTATTTTTGGTTATTCGTTTTATGTACAACAATTAGATCTTCAACTCAAATAGATGATGACCATTAGATACAATAATACTAAAATTTGTTATATATAGAGATATAAGGTTTGATTCCTACGAACAATATATTAATTTATATTTAATAATACAAGTTGTTATACACAAAAATGTAAGGTTCGAATCCTCAAAACAACATATTAAAATTAATATTTATATTATATTACACTATAAGCAAATTATAAAAAATTAAAAGTATCATGTACTTTGCACAGGTTATAAGGTAGTATATATAAATCTTATTTGTACTCTTTGAAAATTCTTAAAGGAAAAAAGCAAATAAATTAGAATGAAAATTTAAAAGGGAAATTCCTAATGATACCATTGTGTTTTTGACTTTTCTATTGGTACTATTTTTTCATAATATTGGCTTCTCCAAATGGTACAAGTGGTACCATTGAGAATCCTCTAATTGCATATTAACATTACAAAAAAAATAGTGACAAAAAAATGATTATGAAAAAGATAATGAAGATTAGATGATTAAAGATGAATATACGAAACTGCTCGTTGCTTGAGGAGAGGAACGAGGAAGAATATCATGTCGCATTTATCTTGACCTTTATTTTTAAATATTAAATTCTAATTAAGGAGTTTTTTACTTTGAAAAATTATAAAAGTATAAGATTAACAAGTCAAAAATTTAAGTGTCTTGTGAATAAGTAAAAAATATGAAATAAAACCATTTGGAAAAAATAAATTATGGAGGTTGTTATATATTGTTCTTGTTGATTCAACTCACATGGTACTCTAAGTTTTAATTATATATTTTTATTTTATGGGGAAACTTGGGGTAGGGATCCTATGTTCCCTTCTCCATGTCCCATTCTGTGTCCCCTACTCTTTTTAGTATTAAAAAAGTGCTCCTAGCGGGGCCCATTTTAATGAAAATAATATTTTTATTTTTATTTTCCTTAAAATGGTCCCGCCAGGAGTATTCTTTTAATAATAAAAGGGGGCATAGAGAAGGGGACAGAGGATCCGGGCTCGGAAACTTGTTACAAGAAGATTAATTCAAAATGCATTGATGATTTACGATTATAAAAATTTTGACGCTTATATATTGTAGTGTATATTGTTTTTTTGCCATGACATTTCAATTTTAATTATAAAAAATAAATACCAACAAAAAAAGTAAAAAAAGTATAATCGAAATGTTAATAGGAATATTTTAATCTAAAATTTTGTTAGGGTGTGCAATCATCAATTGAATCATCCAATTTAAAAACCCAGTACCACAGTGACGTTCCCAATTCCGAATTAGAAAGTGCATATAAACCCTCCCCCATTTTATCTCTCTCCCTATATCTTATTCTACTCACTCTCTACAAATCCCTTGCGACAACCACTGGCACACGAGCACACACACATGCATAGACATCATACTTTGTTCGAACGGAATATGTATGTTTGGTTTGGTTTTTGTTCAACTTTAGCATCTATGTCGAAATTAATCGTTTGCTAATTGTTTCTAATGTTATAGGTAAGTGTTTGCTAATTAGTTTGAATTATTTTTAGCTAAATCTTAATTTTTTTTTTCTTTTACATTGTGAATTAATGTTAAAATAGGAAAAACTACATTTTCAAATTAAGTATTGGTCCCTAACTATCTTCTTCTGCAGAATCATGGCCAATGATGCTAAAAGAAGGAAACTTGTTGATTGTGATAGAATCAGCAACTTGCCTGTTAACCTAATTGATCTCATCCTTAAACGCTTACCGATTCACGTTGCAGCACAAATGAGTAAACTGTAACCAATACTCAAGCAAAACTTGAAATTAACAGCAAATGAAAAGAACAGAAAAACAATAAACTGAAATGGAATTACTGATTAAAATTAAGGTAAAGTGCAGGACAAGGAAGAGTAAAGTACAAGAAAAATACAGATCGAGTAAAATAGCTAGTTCAGATCTAACTAATTCTCTCCGTCCCAATGGCATATGTAGCCTTTACTCACTCCACGTGTCACCCAGCTATTCGTCAACACCCCATACCGTTATAGCACGGGATCCCAACTTGATACTGGAGATATTATAATTAAAAATGACACGTTCCCTACTAATAGTTTATAATTAATTAATAAACTAATTATAACTACTTTAACTATTTTTCTAGTTAAAATAGTTACAATGCCTCCATCTCAAACAAATCCTTGTCCTCAAGGATTGAACTCCGGAAACTGCTCCATGATAACTGCAGCGTCTTCCTATGTAGCATCCTCAGGAATTGAATGAGACCACTGTATTAACCATTGCACTACAGCCCTGTTTCCCTTCTTGATAGACCTTCTCTGTAAGAGTTTGTAGGGATACACCAGGAATTGTCCCTCTGGTCCTAACTTGGGCAATACAGTAGAAACAGTATATTTAGTGCCCATATTTTTCTTGAGTAGATTGATGTTAAAAACTGGGTGCACTAGACTTCCCACAGGTAGTTGCAGTTTATAGGCCACAGGTCCTACTCTTTCCAGTACCTGATATGGTCCATAATACTTATGTGCCAATTTCAGATACCTTCTTACTGCTACTGAGATTTGTCTATAGGGTTGCAGCTTCAAAAACACCCAATCTTCTATCTGCAATTCCACTTCCCTCCTTCTCTTGTCAGCATAAAACTTATATTTGTGTTGTGCCTGTTTAATAGCTTCCTGCAGTAGTGTGTTCATAGCTTCCCTTTTGACTTGAAAGTCTTCAACAGAGACATTAGCAGCCCTATGATCAGTAGGAATACAAAATTGCCTGGGCTTCACTCCATACATTGCTTCAAAGGGGCTTCTCTTGATAGCGGAATTATATGAAGAATTATACCACCATTCTGCTAATGGTAGCCATTTGCTCCATAGTTTTGGTCTGCAGCTTGCCATTGACCTGAGATACTGCTCCAAACACCTATTCAATCTCTCAGTCTGACCATCAGACTGAGGGTAGTAGGCAGTATTGAATTTCAATTTGGTGCCAGTAGTAGAAAACAGATCTTTCCAAAAAGAACTAGTGAAAGTTCTATCCCTATCTGATACTATAGACTTGGGCATTCCATGTAGCTTATAGACTGTGTCCAAGAAGGCTTGAGCCACATGTATAGCTGTATAGGGATGAGTGAGTGGAATAAAATGTCCTGCCTTTGACAACCTATCCACAACTACCATAATGCAATCTTTATCCCCTGATTTGGGTAGCCCTTCAATGAAATCAATTGAAATATCTTCCCAAATCTGCCGAGGAACAGGAAGTGGTTGCAGTAAGCCTCCAGGAAATTGAGTACCACTTTTCACTCTCTGGCATACATCACAGCTAGCCACATAGTCATTCACCTCTTTTCTCATGCCTGGCCAAATGAAAAATTGTGAAACTTTTTTAAAAGTCACCTCTTGGCCAGAATGTCCTCCATAAGGGCTGTCATGGCATTCCCAGATGATCTTCTGCCTTATATCACCCTGCTTGCCCACATAAATTTTGTCTACAGTCCTGAGCAGCCCTTTACTGAACTGATACTCCTTGTACTTCTCATCTCCATTAGTTAATCCCAGAATAATGTTTTGTGCTTCTTGGTCAGTGAGGTAGCTGTCCAACACCTCATTAAGCCATGCTTGCTGCATAGTTGTAATCTCATTGAAACTCCCCTCTTGTATAACTTCTGGAACCCTGGAGAGTGCATCTACAGCCAGATTCTTTTTTCCGTTTTTATAGCATATTTCATAGTCTAAGCCCATGAGATTAGCTAACCATTTTTGCTGCAATAAAGTGGACAGTCTTTGCTCTAACAAAAACTTCAAAATCTGATGATCAGTTCTAATGATAAAATTGTTACCTTGTAAGTAGTAATGCCATTTTTGGGTAGCCATGACAATGGCCAGCAACTCTTTTTCATAAGTGGACATAGTTTGATGCCTTGCAGTTAATCCCTTACTCAAAAAAGCTATGGGCCTTCCATTCTGCATTAATACAGCACCAATGCCTACCCCACTTGCATCTGTTTCCAATACAAAAGGTTGTTGGTAATCAGGTAAAGCTAAGACTGGAGCAGTAGTCATTGCTTTCTTAAGAGCCTCAAAAGCACCTTGAGTCTCCCTTGGCCATGCAAACCCTCCTTTCTTCAACAATTGGGTAAGTGGTTTGCAGATGAGTCCATAATTCTTTATGAACCTCCTGTAATAGCCAGTAAGCCCAAGGAATCCTCTCAGCTGCTTTACTGTAGTAGGTGTGGGCCACTCCACCATAGCCTTTATTTTTTCAGGATCTGTGGAAACCCTTTGGCCAGTAATAATGAGACCTAGGTAATCCACCTGCTGCCTTCCAAAAAAACACTTACTGATATCAGCAAACAATAGGTGTTGCCTCATAAGCTTCAGCACTTCTTCTACATGTAGTAGATGGTCATCAAAAGTCTTACTATAACCTAAAATATCATCAAAGAAGACAAGAACAGTCTTTCTAATTTGTTGTTGAAAAACTTCATTCATTAAAGCCTGGAATGAAGCTGGAGAATTAGTTAGCCCAAATGGCATAACTCTGAATTCAAATAAACCATGATGGGTTCTGAATGCTGTCTTGTACACATCTTCTTCAGCTACTCTGATTTGATGGTAACCAGATCTCAAATCCAGTTTAGAAAACCATGAAGCATCTCTTAACTCATCTAAGAGTTTATCAATAATTGGGATGGGATATTTGTTCTTAACTGTTATGTCATTTAACCTTCTATAATCAACACACATCCTCCAAGTATTGTCCTTCTTCTTAACTAGAATCACTGGTGAAGCAAAAGGACTAGAACTTACTTGAATCACTCCACTGTCCAGCATTTGCTTCACTTGTTTTTCAATTTCCAGCTTCTGTGCATATGGCACTCTATATCCCCTTTGGTTGATGGGTTGGCTACCCTCCAATAAAGGAATATGGTGATCATGACTCCTAGCAGGTGGCAATCCCTTAGGTTCTGCAAAGATGTCTTGATAACAGTTAAGCAGTTGCTTTAGTTGGGGATCACAGGTCTCCTGGGATTCAACAACACTGTCCTCAGGTGAGGTTGATATCAAGGAAAGATATCCTTGAGTGATAGCTTGATTTCCCTTCATTAATCTGCTGAGTTTCTTGCAACTAATAGTTTTGAGACTACCCTCAGAAACATCTCCTTGTAATACTATTTGCTGACCTCCCTTTTTAATAGTGATGTTAACCTTTTGAAAGTCAAAGCTAACAGGATTGTGTAACATCAGCCAATCTACTCCCAGCACAATATCAGAACCACCCAGTAAGAAAACTCTGAGGTCACTTGAAAGGCAGAGTGTGTAAACTTGTAACACTATAACTAATGTAACTCAAACTAAAGGAAAAGATACTTAACCAGAAGACAATCAAGAACAAGAAGTCACAAGAAATCAACACTAAATGAAGACAAGGTAATTGATACAATTCAACATGTTAACTATGATCAAGCCAAGAAGAAATCATTGAGAGAAGTTCAATTCAAAGTTGTTCATGCCTCAGTGATTTGAAAAGCCAAGAATCAAGATCATAACTATCAGTATCAATAAGACTAATTGATTTCAAGTGAACAAGAAGGAAAGCAAATATTGGAAAGCCACACTTCTAATTGGATATGGTAATTTATTCAAGAAGCAAAAACCCTATCAAGACTAGTCACTTATGAACCAGACCGTTGCATCAAGTGTCAGGACATTGATAGCAAGTTTATGTCAGTAATAAAGATCCATGTTCAAGAGCTTGGTGAAGAATAAAGAAGACATGAAGATATCACAAGTTCAAGATGTGCATTGAAGTTTCAAGTTGAAGACCAGAATATTTTCTAAGTACTAAATATTCTAGATGACCAAGTAGAAGTTTCTAAGTAGAAGTTCTACTTAGAAATTCGAGATGGCTAAGTAGAAATTCTCAAGTAGAAGTTCTACTTAGAGTGCAGCTTCAACATGACACATGGCATCTTCTGATTGGCAGATTTCCAAGCTTTCAAGATAAGGCAAGATTTATGTGGACATCATTGGGCCACGTATATCTTAGTCTTTGAAGACTACAGGACATAGATTACATGTAGTATAAATAGAAGTACTTGTGTAATGTTTTTAGTTAGTGAGCAATTCTTGAGAAAAACACAAGAAAAAGAGAGAGAGTGCATTCACAGAGCTTAGTATCATTCACTTCTCTCTGAACTTCTGATATACTTTGTAATGAATGTTGTAGCAACCATTTCAAGTTATATATAAGACATATATTCCTTGGATCTGTGTGTTCGTTTATTGCATCGTATTTATTGCTTCTCATATTCGAAAAGTTGTATTCACCCCCCCTCTACAACACATTTGGACCTAACAATTGGTATCAGAGCTATATGTTTAACATACAAAACACAGATCCTTGTGTTGAGTAGAAGAATCGTGAGTTTCCATTTTCTAGATCTACTTTTCATTTTCTCGAAAAGTGTGCTTTAATTCGTTGGTAGTGAAAACTCATCCGAAAAATTATTTAAATACTCCAGGTGTGATTATTTAGCTTGGATGTGTTTTAATTGATTTTTGTGAATTAATCTGGGTACTTTCATATTTGGTGTTCTTGAGTGTTCATCATCTGTTCTTATCAAAGAAGACAACCCAACAACTTTTTGATCTCCTTTTCAAACAGATAAATAGTAAAAGAATAAAAAGGTGTTTTTGGACTTTGTGATTTGCATTATTCACGGCCGAAAGTGAAAGAAGACATATTCATTACCTAGCACGTGGGTTAGGTGGGTTAGGTGAGTAAAGCATTCAAAGTCAAAAGGTGTTAAAGTGATAATATTGTTTATTCAATATTAAAGTAATCTGCAGAAAATTTATTCTAAGAACAAAAGTTCTACATAGAATTTCTACTTGAGATTTTCTACATAGAATTTCGACTTGGACAATTTCTACTTAGTGAAGTTCGACTTGAGCAAAATTTCTACTTAGAGAAATTTCGACTTAGGCAAAAGTTATACATATAAATTCTACATAGCCTAGTCTTGGCTACTTAGAAACTTTTAGTGACCAGAATTGAAATGGCTCCTAAAAATGCATTCAAGATCCCAATGTTCAACCGAGATCACTATGAAGAATGGGTTTTCAGAATGAGACTATATTTAGAGACTGTTAACCCTGAATATCTGGAAGTCCTTGACAAGGGTAAATTTGTTCCTATGGTGGTTATTCCTGCACATATGGAAGGAGGGGTGGTTATAGCACCTCGGTCTGAGCCTAAAAAGGCCTCGGAGTTTTCGGATGCTGACAAGGAACAAATAGCTTGTGATACTGCCGTACGACAAACGTTGATGGAATCTCTTGATCATGAAATGTTTAACATAGTCAAAGGTCTGACTACAACGAAGAAGATTTGGGACAAGATAGAAGTTGTCATGGAAGGATCTGCAGAGGTCAGAAGCAACAAGACACTCATACTCAAGATGGAGTATGACACCTTTAGAATAAGGAAAGGAGAAGGCATAACAGATGTCTATCTACGATTCAGTCAGTTGGTATTGGATTTGAATATGAGAGGTGTAACTCTCCCCATGGTTGAGACTAATACGTGATATCTAAGGAACCGGCCAAAAAGCATTGAACATAGGGTCTACGCAATAAGAGAAACCAGAGATTTGCATACAACTTCTCTGGAAGAGTATTATGGAATATTAAAGACCTATGAGCTGGAAACACTTCAAGATCAAGCATGGGACAATGATTCAAAGGGAAAAGAAACTGCATCAGGATTAGTTGCTGATGAGGAAGAGTCTAAGAAGGCAATGGTTGCAGCAAAGCCTAAATCATCACTTGCACCACATCAAGTTGATAATGATGACGAGTGCACATCAAACAGTGATGATGACTACTACACCCAAGAAAAGCTGGACAACATGGACGATAGTGTCGTGGCATACATGGCAAGGAAGTTCAGCAACATGAGATTCAGAAAGAGCAACCGACCACAGAGAAATTCTTCATCTTTCTATCGGGCTGCTAAGGGTGGTGGTAGTTCGTCAGGCTACCAAGGTAAAGGTAAGAATACCAGCTACAAATCTCCTTTGGATTTCAAAATGAAGTTCAAATGCTATAATTGTGGTGAAGCTGGACATTTTGCCTCGGACTGCAAAAAGCCTAAACAGACTTATCCAAAAGAGACATATGAAGCCCTCAAAAGCAAGTATGAAGCGCTGGTGAAGGAAAGACATGGAAAACGAGCTTTATTGGTGACAGAAGGAAGAGCTTGGGATGATTCAGATGAGGAAGATGTTACTCATGTAGCAAACTTTGCCCTCATGGCTGAGACATCAGAGGAACCAGAGGTACCAGTTCTGACTCTTAAAGTAGAAATGTCTATTGATGATTATAAGGAACAGAACAGGGCTCTTAGTGAAGAGATCTATATGTTGTGCAAAAGCCTAGACTCTTCTCAAAAGGAACAGAAAACACTTGTTGCCAAATGCAGAATGCTTGAGGCAAAAGTGGAAGAGCTAGAGGCTGCTTGCACTGTAGATACTTCCCTAAGAGACTTTATTAAATCTCTGGAACACAAGCTCGTCCTTAAGGAAGAAGTAGAAGCATGTCTTAGGAACAATCTAGCCGAGTTAGAAACTAAATGCGAAGCTTACAAACTAGCTGCTAGTAAAGTGTATGTAGATAATGACACATTTAAGAGGATAACTGGAGTAGGTGTAGGACTTGATTATTCTGACCTTCCTAAGAAAGAAGGAAAGAGACCTATTGACCCTAGTTCCAGTGACCTTAAAAAGGAAACACCTAGCATTCTTAAATCAGCTGTCAAACCTATGTACAAACACCTTGTTCCTAGAATAGAAGAAGAAGAGACTGAATTGATAGCTAGATATGAGATTGAGATGGAAGATCGCCAGAAAGCACAACCCATAACTCCTATCAAACAAGTTAAAATCAATTTCCCTAGAGATGAATCTAGACTAGGATTAGGAGCTAAGGCTGTTAAACAACAAGGAAAGAGAGAGAAAGGCATAAAAGAGGTTAAGGCTGAACGAATAAAGAAAGCATGTTATCATTGTAAATCTACTGAACATTTTTCTTATGCATGCAAGGCTAACATGAATGTTCCTGCTGCACATGCCATGCCTACCACACATACAATGAATAATCTGCATCAGAATCATGCACAGTGTGGTCAACCTAATTGTATGCCATGCACTTTTAACATCATGCAAACTTTTGTGCATTTAATGAATGCGTCTAGCCAGTCATGCTCAAATACTGTTGCTAGTTCAAACATCAAGAAAAAGCATGTGAGAACCAAGACTGTCAGTCCTCCTAAAGTTAGGAGTGACAAACCTTCTCCTAAGACTGACAAATCTGTCAAGTCTGAGAAAGGAAAGGAGATAGTCGAAAGCTCTAGTAATGTTAAGAAAAGTGCATCTCCTGTTGTTAAATCTGTTGATTCTCGATCTTATCGAAAAGCCGGGCCCAATCAAAGTTGGGTTCCGAAGAATGTCTAACCAATCTGTCATTGCAGGGCATTAAGCAGAATAAAAATAAAGTTATATGGGTGCTAGACAGTGGAGCATCGAGGCATATGACTGGAAACAAGTCCCTGCTTACAGAGTTGGTTATGAAAGCTGGCCCTTATGTTACCTTTGGAGATGACAGCATAGGTGTGACAAAGGGATATGGCAAACTGAAAACTGGTAATGTCATCATAGAAGATATTTCCTATGTTGAGGGACTGAAGCACAATCTGTTGAGTATCAATCAATTCTGTGACAAAGGTTACGAAATTGTCTTCAACAAGAAAGGTGTATCAATCACTCACATCAAGGAAGGCTCACTGGCTTTGAGAGGAGTTCGAAAGGCAGATCTTTTTGTTGCAGACATGGATTCAGCAAATCAGAATGAGGTCACCTGTTTCTACAGCAAAGCCTCGGATGATGAAAGCTGGTTATGGCACAAAAAGCTATCTCACTTAAACTTCAAAACGATGAATGCTCTCGCGAGGCGAGAATTGGTGAGAGATCTACCTCAAATGGAGTTCGCTCCGAAAGGACTCTGTGAAGCTTGTGAAATGGGAAAGTCGAAGCGAGCATCGCATAAAAGCAAAGAAATTTCTAGTATTACTGAGCCTCTGCAACTTCTTCATATGGATTTGTTTGGCCCAGTGAATGTTCTATCTTTGTCTAGGAAAAGATATGCTTTGGTAATCGTGGATGACTTCTCCAAGTATACATGGGTATTGTTCGCAATGACGAAAGACGAAGTACCTTTCTTAATCATTGATCACATCACTCAAATTGAGAATGTTTCAACACTTACTGTGAAGACGATTAGATCAGACAATGGCACTGAATTCAAAAACGCAGTGTTGAATGACTTCTGTGTATCTAAAGGAATACGTTGTCAGTATTCAGCCCCGAGAACTCCACAGCAAAATGGAGTAGTTGAAAGGAAGAATAGAACTTTGGTTGAAGCAGCAAGAACTTTATTGTATGATTCAAAACTTCCTTTGTACTTCTGGGCCGAAGCAGTGAGTACCGCTTGTTACACTCAAAATAGAACCTTGATTATAAAAGATAAATAAAAGACACCATGTGAATTAATGAACAACAGAAGACCAACAATCAAATACTTTCATGTCTTCGGAGCAAAATGTTATGTGCTTATAGATGATGAAAATCTAGGCAAGTTTGCAGCAAAAGCTCGTGAAGGAATCTTTGTTGGTTACTCTACAGATGTGGTGGCAGCTTATAGAGTGTTCTTAGTGAATGATCGAAAAGTGACTGAAAGCTACAACGTCAGATTCGACGATACCAAACTCTCATCAATTTCAAGAGATTCTAGTGAACCTGAGTCCCTAAAATTTCAGAATCTGGACTTAGAAGATCTTGAAGATGAACCTGAGTTGGTTGTTCCATTAAATGTTCCAAGCGTACATGAAGAACCTGAGTCTAGTGAACAAGCTAATTCTACAAGATCAGGAGAGACATCTTCAGTACCAACCGGCAACAACTTAGGGGGAGTAAATAGCAGCTCAAGGACTACTGTTCAAGGCTCGAGTCGAGTTGACTCTAGTTCTATAGGAGCTGGCACTAACTCAGGGGGAGTTAGTGAAAATAATCAAAGTAGTCAGCACCCCAACTCAGAAAGTCAAGCTGAATCATCAAGACAATTTCCAGGTGAACGGGTATGGAATAGAGACCATCCGTTTGAGTTAATTATTGGTGATCCAGATGCTGGTGTGACTACTAGAAGAACTGCAAGAGCTGACATGGCTAAAATCTCCTTATATTCTGGGTTCTTATCCAAGCTTGAACCTAAAGAAATAGAAGAAGCTCTTGGTGATGCTGATTGGGTGATTGCAATGCAAGAGGAACTCAATCAGTTTGAAAGGCAGAAAGTTTGGAAACTGGTACCCCGACCAAAGAACATATCAGTAATTGGAGCTAGGTGGGTATTCAGAAATAAACTGGATGAAAACGGACTTGTAACACGAAACAAGGCTCGTTTGGTTGCAAAAGGTTATTCTCAGCGAGAAGGAATTGATTATGATAAAACCTATGCACCGGTTGCAAGACTTGAGGCAGTCAGGATGTTCTTGGCATTTGCAGCACATAAGAACTTCAAGGTTTTCCAGATGGATGTGAAAAGTGCCTTCCTGAACGGAGAGTTAGAAGAAGAAGTGTATCTGGAACAGCCGCCTGGCTTCGTTGATCCAGAACATGTAGATTTTGTGTATCTTCTCTTCAAATCTGTCTATGGCCTCAGGCAATCCCCAAGGCGATGGTATGAAACCCTATCCTTATTCTTAATTGAAAATGGTTTTGTTAGGGGAGTAATTGATAAAACATTGTTCTACAAAAATGCGAGAAATGACTTAATACTTGTTCAAGTCTATGTGGACGATATTATTTTTGGGTCGTCAAATGAGCGCTTGTGCGAGAAATTTGCCAAGCTAATACAGGAAAAATATGAGATGAGCATGATGGGAGAGCTGTCCTTCTTCCTTGGATTACAGATCAGTCAGAGAAAAGATGGTATCTTTATTTGTCAATCCAAGTACGTCAGAGATTTACTCAAGAAGTATAATCTAGAAGATGCATCAGCAGCTAAGACTCCCATGGCAACAGCCACGAAGCTTGATGAAGACAAATCAGGTAAATCAGTTGACATCATAAGCTATCGAGGTATGATTGGCTCACTCCTCTATTTAACTGCAAGTAGACCCGATATAATGTTCGCAACTTGTTTATGTGCAAGGTTCCAAGCGGATCCTAGAGAATCACATCTCGTAGCCGTCAAAAGAATTTTTAGGTATCTCAAGGGCACACCAAATCTAGGGATTTGGTACCCAAGAGATACAGGTTTTAATCTTATTGGCTATTCGGATTCAGACTATGTAGGTTGCAGGATTGATAGGAAAAGCACATCTGGTGCTTGCCAATTTCTTGGCAGAAGATTGGTGTCCTGGCAAAGTAAAAAGCAACATACAGTATCTACTTCTACTGCTGAAGCTGAGTACATTGCTGCTGGAAGCTGTGTAGCTCAAATACTGTGGATGAGGAACCAATTGAAGGATTATGGCATGGAGCACAAGAAAATTCCAATCATGTGTGACAACACAAGTGCCATTGCCATAACCAACAATCCTGTAGATCACTCAAGAACCAAGCACATCGACATCAGGTATCACTTCATAAGAGAACATGTCGTGGAGGGGACTGTGGAGCTACATTTTGTGCCCACAATGCAACAAATTGCAGATATATTCACCAAACCTCTTGATGAAGTAACATTCAATAGATTGGTTGGTGAATTGGGAATGCTTAACACAAGTTAGTAAAGCCTTCTATCTGTAAAATCCATGTTTATGTTTGTGTGTGCAAGCTACTCAATCATTTTGTGCTTAGACTTTAATATGCCTAATTAATGATTGTTATAGGTTGCATATAGTGTGTTTTTGCATAAATTCCTTGTGTTTTAAGCATTTTTTTTATAGCACAAATCTGTGAATTTATGCTTGTTAGATTGCATGATCATAGGGGGAGTTAAATTCATAATATTCTAAATATTGCATGATTTTTAGATGAATTTACCCATGAGTTTCATGTAATTAGAGGCCTTAGAATTAAAAAACTTCAAAATTTCGAGTTAGGTTCTATCTCGAAACTCATCTAGAAATTCGACTTGAATTTCGACTTAAGCTGTCAGAGTGAAGTTTTGAAAATTCTAAGTCTGGGAAGAATTTCGAGTTGGCTATCTCAAAATTCATCTCGAAATTCGACTTCGAGTTCGAGTTCGAGTTACCAGTGTGCCTAGTTCTATCTTCAAAATATTCGAGATAAAGTCTATCTCGAATTTTATCTCAAAGGTTGAGATGAGGTTTCCATTAAGGGAATATTTTGAAAAGAACTGAGAATTAACTTCGAGTTAGTCTATCTCGAAACTCAACTCGAATTTCGACTTGATGTTCGAGATAGAGTTCTCAGTTAAGCTAAAGGGAATTTTTCGAGTTACACTCCTAACTCGAAACATATCTTGAATTACCCTGTACTTTTTGCTTCAAGGGGGTATTTTGGAAAGAATTTGAGATTAACTTCGAGTTAGTCTATCTCGAAACTCAACTCGAATTTCGACTTGATGTTCGAGATAGAGTTCTTAGTCTATCTCGGAACTCAACTCGAATTTCGACTTGATGTTCGAGATAGAGTTAAACTTCTAACTCGAAAAGTATCTCGAATTTCCCTGTTTCTCTTCTAGAGGGGAATTTTCCAAGTTTACTACAAATCAATAATGTTCGAGATAGGATTTCCCTATAGTTTCTGCTGTAAGATTGGTTAAAGTGCTTATTTATGCTTAATTGTTCGAGTTAACCTCTATCTCGAACTTTATCTCGAAGTTCGACTTGATGTTCGAGATAGAGATGTTCGAGATAGAGATGTTCGAGATAGAGTTCGACTTAAGTCCTCCCTGTATGTACTTAGACTTTAACACTTTTTTTAACAGGGATACTTTTGTCATTTCACAATCATCTATATATACATCTCTAACTCGATGCATAATTCACTTTACCTAATTTCATTTTCACAGCAGCCGTTTCACAAAAACAGGCGATTTCACAAACTTCATACCATTAATCCGTGTTTTTGTGATTAAACTCATACTAATCACGAATTACTGCCAATTTGTTGACTGATATTCACTGTGTTATCATTAATCGTTGTGATACTGTGTTTTGTAACCGCATATACACGCGCATATACATACACACGAACATATATTGTTTGTGTAACTGTTCACAAAACACGATTTCCACATTATTCATCCATATACACACACGATTTCACTGATAAACACACGAATATTCATCCTCTTTGAATATTCAGATTTAGTAATTGGCAACTGTTCATATCCCGTAATTTAACTTTTCAGATTGTCTTTTGATATTCTCGAAAAATTAAAAGGGATAAAACTGTTAATTCGTAAATCATTTGTTTTTCAAAATTAAAAAAAAATTCACATCTTTTTAAGAAAAACATTTAAATTGAAATGGCTCACCAATTTTCACTTGCTAAAAACAATTTTTATAATATTTCTACGGAAATTGGTGATCAACTCCCGCGGTTTAAATTTTGGATACGATTTCTTAATTTGTACTCCAAAGCTAGCCATGCTTTTACTGCTAAACCTACACTAGTACATGATGCGTTACAGCAATTATGGACTAGTGCGGTTACTTTTGGGAGCAAATCAACCCCATTTGGTTTCAGGTTTACCTTAGCGGGTCAGGAATATGAGGTGACTGAAGAGATTGTCAACAGGGTTCTGGGATTCCCAATCAAAGATGCTTATGATCCAGAACCTACAGCTGCAGAACGCCTCAGATTCTTTGAAGAAATTGGATGTTATCCTCCGAAAGGCCCAATCACAGGAAATATCCAAAAACAATTCTTCCATGTGGAATGGAATTACTTTTTCGAGGCCATCACAAGATGTTTTCGGGCACGCGAAAAAGATTTTCATCAAATTCCAATTCCAATGCAAACCTTTGCAGTTGCCCTAGCAAGAGAACTGGATATAAATTATGGACGCATAGTTCTCTCTGAGATAGTGGCCTCAATGGGATCTCCTGCAAGCAGAGACCTCACTACAACTGATGTTGTCTGCTGGTTTCCTCGGTTCCTACAAATGCTGATTAATGACTTAATACCGAAGGATGCTCTTGCTATTAGACAGGGATTTGCCAGAAGCCCAACATCTGAATCGCTAGGGATGGGCACTAAGTCACTTTCAACCATTGCTAATCAGGATAAACATCAAGGTAAACCTATGTCAATTCCTGAAAATATTCAAATGTGGCTTACATATGATGCAGGAGTTACCAATTTGGAGGCATCATCACAAGTTTCATCACATGCTCAGAATCCATCTGTTCATGCTGAGGCATTTGATGAGATTCCTGATGAGCAAAGCGATGATGCACAAGGTAATCAATCAGGTAATCTCTCTCTGCATACTACTCATTCCTCCTCCTATGTATCTGATTCCGAGACCCAAGAGACTGCTAACCCGCAGGATCTATCCCAGGGTGAGAGCTATATTTCTGAGCCTGATACACATTATTATTCTCTTTCACCCCTGTTAACGGAAGTCAGAAAGCCAGCACGTGTATATGTAGAAGATGATGAGGAGAGTGAACCCGAAGAGCAGCAACTTATTCGAAAAAAAGCCAAACTTTTTCATGCTGCTACTTCACAAATCCAGTCAAACCCTAGTGTGTCACACGCAACCACTCCACTTCACGAGAGTGGTTCTCCCTTTAAACAGTCTACAAATAGGGATTTTGATGACAATTATGTACCTTTTGAAGATCCTGTTGCTTCAAAAGGACATGGAGTTTTAACAACTTCAGCCGTACCTTCACCGGTACGTACTGATGCTGCAAAGAGGATCGGTTCTAATGTCGTACAAGAACACTTTGCAGCCGCTCAGCCTGAGATTCCAACTCAGGACAGAATAGACATAGATCCCATAACTGCAAATTATTTTTCGTATCCAATTTCTGCAGGTACTGCTTCATATTTCGGATCAATAATTGAAGACATACACGAGCGTGAGACAGGGAGTGTGTGTGAGAGGTTAGGGAGAGAGGGACCTTTACTTTTAAGGCCCGAAACCGAGCGCCAAATACCAACAGAACGAGTATTAGAGCGAGGTCACCTAAACCAAACACCGTCCCTTAACATTGAAAATCTTGATACACGTATGACTTCTATGGAAAATCAGATGAGGCAGTTCGGACAGACGATGGGGCAGTTCGGGATGAACATTGGAAACAACCAAAGGGCTCTAGACGACTACGCAGCAAGAATGGCAAGTCAAGCTACAGCTTTTGATGCTTTGACAAATAAGGTCAATGACTTGGGCCATGCTGGTGGTGTCTTGGGAAGCACTCTCAATGAGAGGATGGGGGCATTGGAGTCTACAATGCATACAATGGCTGTGGAAATCAGTAGAATGATGTTCGCAGTCAGGAGTTTTGTGCCCCCGGAGTGTTTCGAGTCGCAACAACCTCCCCCCGATGCTGGTGCGGGTGGTGTAGGTGGTGCTAGTGGAGCGGGAGCCTCTGGTTCTGGTTTTGGAGGTTCTTATGCAACTGGTGGATCTGGAGACCAAGGTGGAGCTCAGGATAACTCACCTAAGGGGGAGAGTGGAAAGGAGACGAGACAGCAGGCAGTTCACATCGAAGAAATTGAAGAACCCGCTGATCTTGTCAAGGAACCAGAAGTTGAGCCGTCTGTTGATGAAGAGGCTCTAAGGAGGAGAAAGGGTAAGGCAATGATGGTTGATGAACCATTCGTTGACCTGAGTCATCAGGAAACAGTACAGGAGGTACTTGACTCAGATTCTGATATGGAAGACGTACCGTTGGCACATGCTATAAAAAGATCTTTGAAGGAACAAGGTGGAGGTGCTGGGATGTCTTCCGGAATGCCTGAAGAAATTCCTGTTGATGAGGAAACCCTTAAAGCCCAACAGTTAGCCTTGGAACAAGCTCAGTTCCATAAAATGAAGATGATGCAAGAACGTGCTGCCTTCCTAGAAAAGAAAGTGGAGCTACAAGGGAAGCAGTATTATCATGAGCTTGCAAGGCTAGCTGATCCTCAAGTTGATCTGGACAAACGAAGGATAGGGTAGAAGTGGGATGAAGCAAGGAAGATAATGATGGGACCCTGTGCGAAAGGAGTTCATAACAAGGATGCAGATGATCTGTTCTACAACTTGAATTTGCAGAATCCAATGACTGGGGACTATATAAATGCTTTGAAGAGATTAATTTCTAAAGTCAGGGTTGGATACAATGCAAACCTTAAGGAGTGGCAGGTTATTTTGTCTTTGGTAGAAGAAGTCCCAACATCTTTCCTATATGTGGATGACCAATTCATAACGAGAAGATCTGCGTCAGAGTTGTTCTTGCTAGCGACAAAAATTCAATACTCTCATTCTGAGGAGCTAAGCATTCTGTATAGAGATCAGTTAATGCAGCTAGCAGAGGACAAGGGTCCAGAATTCTCAGCATATCCAAATTTTGTCCGGATGGTAGTTGACGGAAAGATGAAGAGGGTTAGCATGGAGGAAAATGATCTAATGGAGCTTTCAGTGGAATCTCTCAAAGCTGTCTGTAGACAAATGATGAGTAAGGGATTCGCTTCTGAGCTTAAAGATAAATCCGTGAAGATCATTGAAAGAGTCATATTCAAGAAGAGCAATGAGGTGTGGAAGTGTGATGTCATTGCTCCAAACCCTCTTGATGACGTGAAGATTGAGCCGGAGCTGATAGAGAAGAAATGGAATATTCTTCAAGCCATGAAGAATGTAGATGAAGCTCTGACTCTTCCTTCTGGAGCACTGGAACAAGGAGAGATAAGGGAGGCAATTGGTGTTCCAGGAAGTGATAGTGTATACTGGATACACGCTTATGTTGAAGATACAGCTGATGCCTTAGTATTCATAGATGCAGACCAGAATCAAACAATCTTGCATATGAGTAGAAAATGGCTGCTACGGACTCAAGATGCTGCATTTCTGGAGAGAGTATTATATGTATTTAAATGGGGTGAAGTGGAAGATAAGTTTGTGGTAGAAAAGCAGAGACTCATGAGTTACCTGTCTGAGGTAGTGGTGGAAAAGAAGCGAATGGAGCGAGATGCGACCAGTGTCCACAATACTGACCGTGTCAAGGGCTACCCCAAGATGATCTATTGTCAGTTTAAATCTGATAAATCTCACTGGAAACCTCAGCTAATAATGAAGAACTTTGAGGATATTCCAAAGATCAGGACTACTCAGGAGGTGGACAAACTCAGAAGGCTTTTCAAACATCCTTATCCAGAGCCCAGGAATCCTCTAGAAATGGAAGCTGTAAGTCTGTTGAATGCTTGGTGGAAGCAGCTTAGAGATCCAGTGTACAAGAAAGAACAGCAGCAGAAGGAGAAGCGCAAAAGGCAGAAAGAAGAGAAAGACCAAGCTGCTGAAGCTAGAAAGAGGAAACGGAATTAGGGTTAAAGGTCAGAGTGGTGTGAACTTGAAGTTGGAAAAACTTCATGTCTTTCGGTTGCTTTAACTCACTTGAGGAAAATTCACCTTAGAGTGAATCCAATAAGGTGATACAAGTTTGACTAAAAGGTATGAAATAATCCAGGTGATAGGAATCACTCAAATGATCTTTAATTCGAAGTTCGAATTCTGTTTCTAGTTTAAGTTCTTTGTATTGTTTTCATGTAAATTTCAATTGTAAATTATTCAAGACTGTAATGTTAATTATCTTTTCTCATCTCATTGTTTAGTTGAGTTATCCTTCATTAATTTGAATGTCATTGTTAGACAATCAAATTGGGGGAGATTGAAAGGCAGAGTGTGTAAACTTGTAACACTATAACTAATGTAACTCAAACTAAAGGAAAAGATACTTAACCAGAAGACAATCAAGAACAAGAAGTCACAAGAAATCAACACTAAATGAAGACAAGGTAATTGATACAATTCAACATGTTAACTATGATCAAGCCAAGAAGAAATCATTGAGAGAAGTTCAATTCAAAGTTGTTCATGCCTCAGTGATTTGAAAAGCCAAGAATCAAGATCATAACTATCAGTATCAATAAGACTAATTGATTTCAAGTGAACAAGAAGGAAAGCAAATATTGGAAAGCCACACTTCTAATTGGATATGGTAATTTATTCAAGAAGCAAAAACCCTATCAAGACTAGTCACTTATGAACCAGACCGTTGCATCAAGTGTCAGGACATTGATAGCAAGTTTATGTCAGTAATAAAGATCCATGTTCAAGAGCTTGGTGAAGAATAAAGAAGACATGAAGATATCACAAGTTCAAGATGTGCATTGAAGTTTCAAGTTGAAGACCAGAATATTTTCTAAGTACTAAATATTCTAGATGACCAAGTAGAAGTTTCTAAGTAGAAGTTCTACTTAGAAATTCGAGATGGCTAAGTAGAAATTCTCAAGTAGAAGTTCTACTTAGAGTGCAGCTTCAACATGACACATGGCATCTTCTGATTGGCAGATTTCCAAGCTTTCAAGATAAGGCAAGATTTATGTGGACATCATTGGGCCACGTATATCTTAGTCTTTGAAGACTACAGGACATAGATTACATGTAGTATAAATAGAAGTACTTGTGTAATGTTTTTAGTTAGTGAGCAATTCTTGAGAAAAACACAAGAAAAAGAGAGAGAGTGCATTCACAGAGCTTAGTATCATTCACTTCTCTCTGAACTTCTGATATACTTTGTAATGAATGTTGTAGCAACCATTTCAAGTTATATATAAGACATATATTCCTTGAATCTGTGTGTTCGTTTATTGCATCGTATTTATTGCTTCTCATATTCGAAAAGTTGTATTCACCCCCCCTCTACAACACATTTGGACCTAACATCACTGGTGAAGGCATGCCCTTGGATTACATAGGTTACTTCCATACAAGCTGTATCCACCATAACTTGAGTCCCATTTGCCACTATAACTACCAGAGGAGAAATCACCTCTGCAGCTAATCCCATTTTCTTAGCTAGGGCAGCATCAATAAAGCTATGAGTCGATCCACTATCGATCAGTATGCTCACCCTTTGTTTCTTAATGTGCCCTTGTAATCTGACAGTACTGGGTAATTTATTCCCATCCATTGCATGAAGAGAGATTTCACCAGGTATAACTTCAGGTTGTAATAAGGCTTCCATCTCTTTAAGTACCTCATTCACATCTTCTGCTAAATTCAAATCTTTTTCCCCCCACATACTATATAACTTAGCTCTACATTCCCTCCCAGGGTGATAAGCATCATCACAATGGAAACACAAACCTTTCTCCCTTCTTTCTACAATTTCCTTACTAGATAAAGTTGATCTAGGCTTATTACTGGTTTTGGGTGGAAATTTAATGCTAGCCCCCTCAGACTGTAGTGTTGACAGCTTAGTGTTTGGCAATTGAGCATGGGTGATTTTGGTGAATGTCTTAGAACTGGAAATAGGTGCTCTCACTGTCTTGGCTTCTTCTTGCTTAGCCAGAAAAATAGTGTCAGACAAGGTTTGTGGCCTGAACATCTTAACCACCCCCTTAATTTGTTCCTTCAATCCACTTATAAAGCTTGATACATAATAATCCTCAGTGAGATGCCTGTGCTTTGCAGCAATTAAAGCTCTGAACTCCTCGAACTTATCTTCATACTCACTCACTGTCCCTTCTTGTTTGAGTTTGTTAAACAAGTCTTGCACATCCTTATTATCAGGATTCTCAAACCTATTGATTACATCCATCAGAAATAGTTTCCAGGGGATGTTAGCTCTTCCACTTTGATAGAATCTAAACCATACATTAGCACTCCCTTCAAAATGCAAACCAGACATTTTCACCTTCCTAAACTCATCCATTGGAATAAAATCAAAGTACTGTTCAGCCCTAATAGCCCAACCCTTTGGGTCATTTCCATCAAATTTGGGAAATTCAATCTTAGGCATCGGATTAAAATGAACATGTGGGCTGGTTGGTGTGTGAGGTGGGGGCTGATGGCTAGGGTGAGTATAAACAGGTGTTTGAGTATTATTTTCGTACATAAAAGCATTGTTAGGGATGACTATCCGGTGCAAGTTAGAGACCCCAGTAGTGGGTGCAGTAAATGAGTGATTTGTTAATGGAACAGAGGTGGCTGTGTGTAATGGGGCCATAGTATAAACTGCAGATAGTGGGTGTATTACATGACTAGCAGAGTGGGAAGGTGTTTGTGGGCTGGTATAGGTAGGTGAGTTCATAATCAAAGGGTTCCCGGTAGTGGTATTACCAGTAGGAGTAAACATATTGTGAAAAGGAGTATGAATCTAACCTGTAACTGGGTTAACGATCTCCTCTGCGTGGGTCAAACTCAAGCTAGCCTCCTTTGCAATTTCACCACTCTTGCTTAACCCCGGACCACCATCGCTTTTCTTTTGCATCTGCATCATGAACACCTTAATTTCCTCAAGATTGGCTCCCATCTTATTGACTTGCATTCCCATTCCTTCCAACTGTTTGTTAATCTCCCCCAACTGCTGGGTTCGATCGTCTTTCTCCTTACTCATCTCACGAGTGAATTCTGTGAACTTACTCTCCAAAACACCCAAACGTTCATCCATGGTTTTCAGACGAGTTCCATCTATCATCGCGTCTCAAGCCAAGGATGTACCGCTCTGATACCAATTTGTAACCAATACTCAAGCAAAACTGGAAATTAACAGCAAATGAAAAGAAGAACAGAAAAACAATAAACTGAAATGGAATTACTGATTAAAATTAAGGTAAAGTGCATGACAAGGAAGAGTAAAGTACAAGAAAAATACAGAGTAAAATAGTTAGTTCAGATCTAACTAATTCTCTCCGTCCCAATGACAAATGTAACCTTTACTCACTCCACGTGTCACCCAGCTATTCGTCAACACCCCATACCGTTATAGCACGGGATCCCAACTTGATACTGGAGATATTACAATTAAAAATGACACGTTCCCTACTAATAGTTTATAATTAATTAATAAACTAATTATAAGTACTTTAACTATTTTTCTAGTTAAAATAGTTACATGTTCTCTCCAAAAAATGGAGGAATATATGGGTAACCAACCCGTACCTAGTTTTTGATAGTGCATTTTTCTCGAAACTAGGTTCGAATAAGATAAAGAAACTCAACTATTTGAAGTTTCAAGTATTATTAGTTCTGTTCTTTTAGCCCACAGTAGCCCCATTTCGGAGTTCCTTCTCTGTATTCCCTTTGAACTGCCTTTTCATCACTTCCGGGATATGAGTTTATGGATTAAAAATTTATCAAATAATGGGGTCAGAAAATTGGAACTTTTGAATCAAACACTGGTTGCCTACAAAATGCTCTCTCATTTGTTTTCTTGTTTGGAGTTAACTCGGTTGACCCTTGTATAACTGTCACACACGTATATACGTACAAAAGTATTTTTTTATATTTTGTATTTGTTTGTATTTTAATTTTAATTTTTATTTGATCACTTATCTATATAATGAAAGTGGTACGTATTTTACTTAAATAACTAGTTGATAAAGCCGCGCTTCGCGGCGGCGTTAAAATATTTTTTAAAAAATTCAATACATTTATGTTATATTATAATATTAATATTAAATTTTAATAATTAAATAATCTTCTCTAATGAATCAATTTCTTGTTAAATACGATTCTTTCGATTGAACCGCTCTCTCGTTAAAACCGAAATCTAAACTTTTTAACATATATTATAAAGACTTATATAATATTTTTTATCTATAAAATCGAACCGTAAAAATAAAAAAAAAATTATGACTTCAGTATCAAATTCTAATAGCTAATACAATCTTTTCTAGCGAGCCGTCTTCCCGTTAAATACTTTTCAAGCAGCTCTTATTTGAAACCGAAATTCTAACTTCATTATATAAAGAGAGTAAATTCCAATTTTTATATTCTTTAAACTTTCTAATATTTATAGAGTCTTAAAAGATGAAAATACATCTTATATTTTCTGTATATTATAGATATTCTTGTATTTATTTACAGTTTCCGCATTGGAATGTCTTTCTGTTATGTTAACATATTAAAAAAAATTTAAAATACGAAGACTTTTCGTTACGGGAATAATATTACATTTATGGATATATTTTTGTAATGCAAGTATAATTAACTTGTATAAAAAAGTTAAAATAAAGGATTTCTAGGAAAAAAGATGTATAGTTTTAAAAAATCGTATAAGACGTCTCCACCGTCCTCGTATTCTACTTCCAATAAAATATTTTATTTTATGTATTAATTATATATTTAAACATCTTTTATACGGTCTTATCTAATGAACCGCTTTCTTGTTAAACACAGTTATTATTATTGATTAGCTCTCTCGTTAAGACCAAAAACCTAAATTTTACATATTTTACTTGTATGATAATGTTTATCCATAAAAATCAAATCCTAAAAATAAAATAAAATTTATAACATCATATGATATTTTAATAGCTAGTACAATATTTTATAGTGAGCCGTCTTCCCGTTATACACATTTCGAGCCGCTCTCGTTTGGGATCGAAATTCTAACTTCATTACATATTATTGATGATACTTATCTTACACAACAATTTTTTTCCTTGAAATCAAAACCTAAAAAATAGAGTGAATTCCAATTTATACTTTCTAGATTTTCTAAAATTTTTGGAGTTTTAGAAAATGAAAACACATCTTATTTTCTCTTTATATTATAGATACTCCTGTATTTATTTAGGATTCCTGCATGAGATTGTTCTTTTACTCATTGTTCTTTTATTATGTTAACACATCAATTCTTTTCTTTTTAAATACGGTGACTTTTTTCATGACAATAGTATTGGATTTATGAATAAATTTTCCTAATATAAGTATAATTAACGTATATAAAAAATATATAATTTAAGAAGATCGTACTTTCTATAAAATATTTAATTATATGTTTGCTCTATATATTCAAACACCTATTCTAGTTCTAGTAGAACTTTTATTAATATATTTTTTCTATAAATTCAAACTCTTATTCTCTATAAATTCGAACTCCTATTCTACTTTCAATAGAACTTTTAATCGTATGCCTTATAAATAATTATTATACTTCCAATAGAACTTCTAATCATAAGTCTTCCCTATAAATTCGAACTCTTATCCTTTATAAATTTGAACACCTATTCTATTTCTACTTCTAATATGCTAATTGATATTTTTATATTTATTAGTGTTTAAAATTCTAGAAAATTAGAAAAATCGATTGAGACGATATTAGAGCGCCACCTAAACTCCCGCTATCCACCTTTATATATATACTAGTCTACTAAGCCGCGCTTCGCGACGGCCTTATAATTTTTTTTTAATTTTAAATAAAGATCATTTAAGAAAAAAAATGACAAAAATATTTTTATAATATCAATATAAATTGGTGAACACAATATTGTATAAATTAAATATACATATATAATAAGATAAATTATTCATATATTTTTCTATACCGATTTTGTCTTACGATTTTTTAGGCCGACACCTGTTGTATATATTATAAAAATACTAAGCGTACACAATAATAAAAATTTAAATACTAAAATACTCTTTGACTTTGATTTACCGATTTTGCCTCACAATTCTTTTTTAAAATTTTAAATATATCTAAAATATAAATATAAATTGGTGAACACAATATTGTATAAATTAAATATACATAAATAATAAGATAAAATATTCATATATTTTTCTATACCAATTTTATTCACAATTTTTAGGCTGACACCCGTTTGTGTATATTATAAAAATACTTAGCATACACAATAATAAAAAATTAAATACTAAAATGCTCTTTAACTTTGATTTATCGATTTTGCCTCATAATTTTTAGGTCGACGCCCGTTGTATATATTTTAAAAATACTAAGTATATACAATATAAATCGAGCAAATATGATTACAAACATGGTGATAAAATTTGATTATTAGAAGTAATGATTGTATATATATAAGAATATAAAATTTCTTTTCAATTTCGAATATATACTATAAGAATATAATATTTTTTTTTCTATTTCGAATATATAATTTCTTCTTTCCAACAAATTCGAAAACTTTTTCAATTTCGAATATGTAATTTGAATTCTTCTTCCCTACAAATTCGAGAACCTTTTGTATTTCAAAGATGTTTATGTTAACGTTTTTCCCTACAAATTCGAGAACCTTTTGTATTTCAAAGATGTTTATGTTAACGTTTATATTAATGTTAAAAATGGAAGTTTTGATGTAAATGTAAATTTCTATTAATTTATGTTGGCATCATGTGTGTCTCGATCTTAGATTAGATTTCTAACTAAACTGTGCTTGTATAGACTTTGGGTGGGGGGGACTTTGAGTTTGAGTCGCAGGTGTAGTTCTGATTCTGAGTAGGTGTAGTACTGATTCTGGTTTCCGATTTTCGATTTTTACGATTTTTTAGGCCGACATCCGTTGTATATATTATAAAAATACTAAGCGTACACAATGATAAAAATTTAAATACTAAAGTACTCTTTTATTTTGATTTACCGATTTTGCCTCACAAATCTTTTTTAAAATTTTAAATATATCTAAAATATAAATATAAATTGGTGAACACAATATTGTATAAATTAAATATACATAAATAATAAGATAAAATATTTATATATTTTTCTATACTAATTTTGTCTCACAATTTTTAGGCTGACACCCGTTTGTGTATATTATAAAAATACTTAGCATACACAATAATAAAAAATTAAATACTAAAATGCTCTTTAACTTTGATTTATCGATTTTGCCTCATAATTTTTAGGCCGACGCCCGTTGTATATATTTTAAAAATACTAAGTATATACAATATAAATCGAGTAAATATGATTACAAACATGATGATAAAATTTGATTATTAGAAGTAATGATTGTATATATATAAGAATATAAAATTTCTTTTCTATTTCGAATATATACTATAAGAATATAATATTTTTTTTCTATTTCGAATATATAATTTCTTCTTCCCAACAAATTCGAAAACTTTTTCAATTTCGAATATGTAATTTGAATTCTTTTTCCCTACAAATTCGAGAACCTTTTCTATTTCAAAGATGTTTATGTTAACGTTTATATTAATGTTAAAAAAGGAAGTTTTGATTTCTTTTCTAAAAAATAGGATTAAAGAAGGAAATTTTAATTTTACATATTTTAAATAGAGGAGCTCTAGAAAAATAGATAAATAGGATCCGAGCGATTCTAGAGCTCCACCAAACTCCCGGGGGTTTTCCTTTATATATATAATAGATTGATAGATAGATATAAAAGAATATATATATATATATATATATATATATATATATATATATATATATAATGATTGGAAAAATGTGATATCGTACATCTAATTATGATAACAGAATAATGCAAAATTTATATTGAGAGGAAGGCAAGGCTATTTGCAGAACTGCGACCATCTATGATTTTAATGGAGCTCTGGATAAAACCTAAAATTTAAATAAAATTGATGTTAAAAATATTTTTAATTAAACGCGATTATAAATAAGTCTGAATAGATAACAAAATTGTCGTTATGTAAGAAATTTAAAATATTTATTCATAAATGAATATTCAAAAGTACTACGTACAAACATCTTTACAAATAGTGCAAAACGTCCATTACTTAGAAATTCGAATGGTGTATAATGGAAAAATCAACGATTAACTTATTCGTCAATTTACCTCTACTTCTAATATAATTTGCACATTGCCTTTGAAGATAATGTTTGCGGATGAAAATTATTTACCTGCAAAAAAATTTAATAACACTGCAATAAAAAAATAAATTTAAATAAATACGTTAATGTTTAAAATTCATATATTTCGTTAACGAAATAAAAAAAATCGAAAAAGAAGATTAACGCAATCCATAGATTTTGTTAATGAAATAAAAAAAATTGAAAAAGAGATTAACGCAAGGGATAAAAATGTAACAGAGAACTCGAAATAATAAGAATGAAATAATAAGAATGTTTCGCCCATCTGGAAAAGATGTTAATCAATCTTTATATGTTCATAAGAATCTACAATTATATTAGACTAGTTGATAAAGCCGCGCTTCGCGGCGGTGTTACAATATTTTTAAAAAAATTCAATACATTTACGTTATATTATAATATTAATATTAAATTTTACTAATTAAATAATCTTCTCTAATGAATCAATTTCTTGTTAAATACGATTCTTTCGATTGAGCTGCTCTCTCGTTAAAACCGAAATCCCAACTTTTCAACAACTTATATAATATTTTTTATCTATAAAATCGAACCGTAAAAAAAAAAAAATTATGACTTCAGTATCAAATTCTAATAGCTAATACAATCTTTTCTAGCGAATTGTCTTCCTGTTAAATACGTTTCGAGCCGCTCTTATTTGAAACCGAAATTCTAACTTCATTATATAAAGAGAGTAAGTTCCAATTTTTATATTCTTTAAACTTTCTAATATTTATGGAGTTTTAAAAGATGAAAAAACATCTTATATTTTTTGTATATTATAGATATTCTTGTATTTATTTACAGTTTCTGCATGGGAATGTCTTTCTGTTATGTTAACATATCAAAAAAAAAAAAAATACGAAGACTTTTTGTTACGGGAATAATATTACATTTATGGATATATTTTTGTAATGCAAGTATAATTAACTTGTATAAAAAAAGTTAAACTAAAAGATTTCTAGGAAAAAAGATGTATAGTTTTAAAAAATCGTATAAGATGTCTCCACCGTCCTCGTATTCTACTTCCAATAAAACATTTTATTTAATGTATTAATTATATATTTAAACATCTTTTATACGGTCTTATCTAATGAACCGCTTTCTTGTTAAACACATTTATTACTATTGATTCGCTCTCTCGTTAAGACCAAAAACCTAAGTTTTACATATATTACTTGTATGATAATGTTTATCCATAAAAATCAAATCCTAAAAATAAAATAAAATTTATAACATCATATGATATTTTAATAGCTTATACGATCTTTTATAGTGAGCCGTCTTCCCGTTAAACACGTTTTGAGCCGCTCTCGTTTGGGATCGAAATTCTAACTTCATTACATATTATTGATGATACTTATCTTACACAACAATTTTTTTCCTTAAAATCAAAACCTAAAAAATAGAGTGAATTCCAATTTATACTTTCTCTAGATTTTCTAAAATTTTGGAGTTTTAGAAAATGAAAACACATCTTATTTTCTCTTTATATTATAGATACTCCTGTATTTATTTAGGATTTCTGCATAAGATTGTTCTTTTACTCATTGTTCTTTTATTACTTAAACATATCAATTCTTTTCTTTTTAAATACGGTGACTTTTTTCATGACAATAGTATTGGATTTATGAATAAATTTTCCTAATATAAGTATAATTAACTTATATAAAAAATATATAATTTAAGAAGATCGTACTTTCTATAAAATACTTAATTATATGTCTGCTCTATATATTCAAACACCTATTCTAGTTCTAGTAGAACTTTTATTTTTATATTTTTTATATAACTTTTATTTATATATTTTTTCTATAAAATCGAACTCTTATTCTCTATAAATTCGAACTCCTATTCTACTTCCAATAGAACTTTTAATCGTATGCCTTATAAATACTTATTAAACTTCCAATAGAACTTCTAATCATATGTCTTTCCTATAAATTCGAACTCTTCTCCTTTATAAATTCGAACACCTATTCTACTTCTAATATGCTAATTGATATTTTTATATTTGGTAGTGTTTAAAATTCTAGAAAATTAGAAAAATCGATTAAGACGATATTAGAGCGCCACCTAAACTCCCGCTATCCTCCTTTATATATATATATATATATATATATATATATATATATATATATATATATATATATATATTGATTGTTTCTATAAAATCGAACTCTTATTCTCTATAAATTCGAACTCCTATTCTACTTCCAATAGAACTTTTAATCGTATGCCTTATAAATACTTATTATACTTCCAATAGAACTTCTAATCATATGTCTTTCCTATAAATTCGAACTCTTCTCCTTTATAAATTCGAACACCTATTCTACTTCTAATATGCTAATTGATATTTTTATATTTGGTAGTGTTTAAAATTCTAGAAAATTAGAAAAATCGATTAAGACGATATTAGAGCGCCACCTAAACTTCCGCTATCCTCCTTTATATATATATATTGATGATTGTTTTTGGAAACAAGAATATATAATACATCATTGTTCTATTAGCTGATAAAAATTTGGTTTATTCAAAGTTTTTTTTAAAACTTGGTTTATTCAAAGTTAATTAGCAAAATAAAAAGTCTGTCAAGAATGTTGACATAATAATTAACATTTATTCGTAGATTAAAAAACAGGAAGAACGTGGAAGAAGACCTTACTAAAAATATAAGGTTACATATACGATGTATAAGGGGGTGTTTGGGTAAACTTATTTTTTTTTAAAGTTATTTATGTTAAGAAATAAACTAAGATTTTTAGTTTTTTTTTGTGAAAAATGCACTATCTTTTTGTAACTTATGGAATCTCAACATACATTAAATACTTGTATAAATTTTTTTATCAAAATACGAAATTTTATCTGAAAATAACATAAGGGCTTATTTTAAGTTCAGCCAAACAGTACTTAGGGCCTGGGAGAGACTTAAAATAAGTACTTATAGACTAATAAAAAAAATTTTATATAAGTATTTATATAATCATAGTTACGCTTAAAAATTTTGCTTAAGCAACCAAATAATAAGTGCTAAAATGTGCTTCCTCATTTAACTTAACCTTTTCTGTAACAAAATATTTATTTATGATTATAGAAATTTAAATTGCATTATTATAGTATCTATTTAATTAAACATTATGAAATGTGGAACCAATTAATTTAACAAAAAGTATCAAATAAATGTATTTATATTTTGTGCATATCATTATCATAAAATAGCACATTATTGATTTTATTTATAATTATATAACCATACTAATTAAGTCAATAGTTATCAATTTTTATATTCAATATTATCAAAATATGCAAACAAAAAATATATTTATAAAATTGTAGAAACACTTACAAAAATTAAAAGTTTAAGTGGGATAAAAACACTTTATATAATGAAAAATAATCATATAAATTTTATTTATTGTTAAATTTTTTATAATCTAAATAAAAATTAGGACGTTCAACTATCATTGAACCATCATTTAGGGTGTCCGTATTGTTTTTCACCTTAAAAAACATAACACGGCCACACGGGAGCTCTCTCTCTCTCTCTCTCTCTCTCTTCCTAATTAGAAAGTGTACATAAACCCTCCCCCCATTTCATCTCTCAAATCCCCTGCCACAACCACTGATACACAGGTATAAACTGAGCTTCCACACACATTTACACAGCGTGCTTCTATTCTATTATGAGTTTTGTTTTATTCTTTATTTTTGTACTAGTTTTTTAATGAACTTTAGCATACATGTCGAAATTCATCGCCTGTTTCAAATATTGTAGTTGGTAATTAATTGTTTGCCTATTGTTTCGAATATTGTAGCTTGATTAGTTTAATTAAATGTTTTAGCTAGATTTTAAGTTTTTTTACCACGATGAATTGATGTTGTTTAAAATAGTATATACTGATTTAGGAATAATTCTATCTTTCATTTACAGAATCATGGCTAGTAATGCTAAAACAAGGAAACTTGATTGTGAAACCGCAGTCGATAGAATCAGCAACTTGCCTGGTAACCTAATTGATCTCATCCTTAAACGCTTGCCGATTCACGTTGCAGCACAAATGAGTGTCCTCTCCAAAACATGGAGGAATATATGGGTAACCAACCCGTACCTAGTTTTTGATAGTGCATTTTTCTCGAAACTAGGTTCGAAAAAAGATAAAGAAACTCAACTATTTGAAGTTTCAAGTATTATTAGTTCTATTCTTTTAGTCCACAGTGGCCCTATTTCGAAGTTCCTTCTCTGCATTCCCGTAAAACTGCCTTTTCATCACTGTCGGGATATGAGTTTTTGGATTAAAAATATATCAAATAATAGGGTCAGAAAATTGGAGCTTATGAATCAAACACTGATCGTGTACAAAATGACCTCTCATTTGTTTTCTTGTTTGGAGTTGACTCATTTGACCCTTGTTGACTGTATATTGAATCCACTGGGTAAATTTGAAGGCTTTTGTAATTTGATTAATGTTAAACTTGTGGATGTCAAAATTACTGCTGGCATGTTATTCGGGACTCGAGTCGAGAAATTATATTTGGCACGTTGCACTGGGGTCGAACATTTGGGATGTCAATTTAAATATGGCAACAATTTCACTGATTTGGTAATCCTTAACAGTGGAGAAATTGATCTGGAATGGTTTCAGTGCATGCAAAATTTGACATTTTGTGGTCTTGTGATGGAAGACGTTACAAATTTTAAGAATGAAATTATCAATTTAGACAAGGTACTTGGCAATATGCCTATGATGAGTATGCTTTCCCTGAGTGGCTCCTTTCTCAAGGTAATGTGAAAATCTTACTAACTTAAATAATTTATATTGTCATTCACTAATTTGTTTAGCAGTGCATATGAAATATCACCCCGCCAAATGTGTCTCACACTTTAATTCCTTTTTCAATATACATACACATGTATGTATGTATGTATGTATGTATGTATGTATGTATGTATGTATGTAGTCTTTGGAACCATGTGAAGCTGTTTTAAAGAGGCCTATGACAACATTGGAGGACTTGCACCTTGACCGTGTTGGATTTTATAATTTGGTTCATATTAAGAATGTGCTTTGCTTGATCAGAAGTTCACCCAACCTGCAAAACCTCGACATAAGACTGGTGAGAATTAGAACTACAACTGTGATGTGAAGATGTCTGTTACATTAGACGTTGCTCTGCATAAATAGTAGTGGTTCAAATTATTTACCTATTTAGTTTGAGCTAAAATTTTGTCTTGTTTTGTCAATTGTAAGATTGTGTTATTCACTTTTATCTCTCTTGTTTCTATAAGCTCTAATGGTCACATTATTGTCATGCATATACAAGTTTCTTATATTTGGAGAAGTTACAACCTATTGTTCACATCAAATTCTGATTGCACCTTTGCACCAATATGTGATTGAGTACTAAATTAATTGAATCTTGCATGTTTGTTTGTAGGACTCTGAACTAAATAGCAGTGATGATACCGACCTATTGGACTGGATGGTTTTATCAGGCGACATGAAACTAGAGCAACTTGAAATTATAGAGATACATGGGATGGTTGGTTCGAGGACTGAGTTTCAGTTCATAAAGCTATTGCTTGCATCTGCCCCTTCGCTTGAATTAATTGAACTTGGTAAGAACCTTACAGTGGATGATCCTAATGAAGAGTTGAGGATTTTACGAGAATTGGTGCAGTTCCCTAGAGCATCCCCAACTGCACAGATTAAATGGACTTAACTCGTAGTAGGAGACCAGCAGCAGCAGCAGGGGTACAGTTGTTTTAGAAATTAAAAACCATTGCTGATGCAAATGAACTCTGTATATTTGTGGTACAGCCCAATGATTCGTCTGTCTTTGTCCCGAAACGTTTTGCCTTTTGGTGCTGTGATGCTCATTGAACCAATTCTAGTGGTTCGAATGCGATTGTTGTGTCCCGTACTTTTTGCTATTTGTTTAACCTTTTTTGGCCTAATTTTTAGGTGTAAAAATTTAACTAGACACAACTTTTCTATGATTCTATTTTTTAAATTTAAACGTAGAACTTTGTATTATGAATCTTTAGAAATACCTTTTTAATCATTATCTGTCGATATTTTAAGTCTTGGTTGCCATGATATACTTTACAAATATATGCGAGTTAAGATTAAGGTACAAAAGTGCACTATCGGAAAATAATAGATTAAGCATATGTAAAATCATTTGGTACACGGATGGTGTCATGCATAGTCCCATTGGACTAGTCAAAAAAATTATGAGCATGTTGGAATTTCACACAACACAACGAAAAACTCCTATACTTGCTCTTAAAAATATCAAATTCAATGAACAGATTTTTGCAAATATTGTTAAAGTAAAGATGACATTAATTTTAGAAGAACAGATCCTTTATTATTGAATATAATTTTTTGAGTTGATTGATTATAATTTTTTGAGTTGAAAAGACTGTTAATTTATTATCCTAATTTTATAATTGGTTCTAATTTGAACCTTACACAATATTATATTTGATTAAAAAATTCTCAAATATTTTAACAAATAAATATATTTAAATTTTAAAACTCACAAAAATTACATGTTTAATAGTAAACATACGTAAAAAAATTAGCAAAAAAAAAAAAAGATAAGTAATTTTTTTTTTTTGACAAAAGTTTCTTTAAAAAAATAATTAAGCACAAGTGCACGACCCATTTCCTTGCATGTCCTAGACTGTTCCCCCCTAAAGTCTCTCCCACTTCATTCCTGTGAATAAATGATCTTATTTCTCACTCGATCTTATTCTACATTCCTGTGACAACTAGGGAATTTTGCCCCGCTGCGCGCTCCATAAAATTTTATAATTTTTAATTTTTTTTAAATGTTTTTATTGAAAAAAATTGTATGACTTTTATTTTTATGAAATTATAATTTTATACATATTTCATTTTTCGTTTGTCAATCTATTCGTCGATACATATCTTTATAAATATTGTTTTAGTTGTAAACATAAATGTCTTAATAAAATTATGTAATTAGGTTTTTATTTATAATAAATTCGTCGATATTTATAAAATTACTGTCACTGTATCCCGAATTGTTTACATTGAGGAAAAGTGGTGTGACACGTATTTTAAAACTCCTAAAAAGTATATTTTCATAATTTTTTATTTTTTTCTTCTAAATAAAAATGTAATGTTTAAATTTTTATTAAAAAAAATTCAAAATTAAGTTATAGAACTATAATTTATATATACCTTAAAATGTGTGTAAAATAATGCTGAAAACATGTAAAGAAATGAATGGAGTATATTTTAATAAAATCGAGTACTTTATTAAATTAATTCAATGAACAAACTAATTTAACATTTAACTTGAATTTTCTTGATATTATTTTATTAAATTTATATTGTCACATATATATTCATGATTTATAATAATCAATAATTTTTGTTTTTTATTTAATTTAAAATAATTAATACATATTTTTTGGATATTAAAAATATATTTTACATTTATTTTAATGAAATACAATTTACAGTACAATTTTTAATAGTATTCCACTAAATTGGTTAAGTTGACTTTTGTTTTTTTTACTAAAACCAATTAAAGCACTCTATAACATCCACCTAGATTATTTGTGGTGATAGAGGCAAAAGTGTTGTAGTAACCCAAAATAGTATATACTATGTTAAAAGCATAAAACACAATAAACCCAATTATAACAGTACATGCAGAGCATAAATATATGATAAAAATCTTCTCACATTAGGAATCAGAAGACGAAGGCACGGGACCAGTTGCATAATTCAAGATTGTAACGATGGAGGTATGTAATTTTCTACTTACTGATCTATCAATTTCATACATGTTGCTCACGTTTTTTAACTTTCTTCGGCAATAGTATTGATGAAGTTTGAGTTTGTTGGAGGTATGTAATCAGCATATTGGCAATCTATAATCTAAGAGTATATAGATGATTTGGTTCAAATAATATTGATAATATTTATAGATGTATGCAATTGGGGTTTGCATGTAGTTTATGTTCAAGTTATAAATCCCGATTTAAGATTAGTATATCTTTCATATTGGAGAATTTGGGTTAATTTTACTCGATTTAGTCAATTGATAACCTACATAATATGTATAGGAATGTTTATACTTAATTTGGAGATTATTCCTTGTTACCTAGCTGCTAACATCATTTTTTCATGCAGGTATTTGACAAATTTACCTGGGAAAAAAAGTGGAAGTCTGTTTCCAGTAATGGTATGTATGTTTACTATGCTATAACTGTATGAATCTTCATTTAATTATACTTGGACGGTTTATAAATCATTACTATGTATCAGGAAAAAAAACAATTCTGTCAAGCTTTATATTGTCAAATAATCATTTTGGATCTTTGGGAAGTTTTGTAAGTGTACTTTATATGTATACCTTGTTTACCTTTTTAAACTATAGCGAATGTTGGACTTGATTCTTGTTTATGTACTTGTTTCTTTGCAGCCTGTCCCAACAAAATTCCACAAAGAAATTGGACATAATCTTAATTCTGCTATATATATATATAATGCAAAAAATGTGTTTGGCAAGAAAAGTACAATGCAGATTCACTGGAAATCAGTGGATTACCTAATTTTATGATTTATTATAGGGTCGAATTGTTCAATCTTGTACAATTTGAATATTATGGCAATGATATCTTCAACGTCACAATATTCAAAGAATCTGGAATTGAATGTAAGTACCCTATTATTCATCCTGTCAAGTATTTGAAAAGTGAAGAAGCAAGAAAATGGAGAAAGGGGAAATTGATACCTGAAGTCGGTTCCATGGAATGTGAAAAAAATGCTGCTCTGTTTTGTTTTAATGCTTTAAAGAATGTTTCTGACTACTATGAGATTGATATTATTAGCAATTCTTTTGATGATGATTGCTCGCATAAACTGGTAATCAATTGTTTTTATTAGGAGTGCAAATATATTTAACTACATTAGATTAATATTTTTTTGCTCATTCTAATTGGAAATTTGTAATATAGATAATGAATAAGGACTTGCGAAAACTATATGAAAATTGGGAAACAGGTTCAAAAGTTATCCTAACACTTTGTAAGAAATCTTGGGAAATTGAGATTGAATGGTTGGGAGGAAAATGTGCTTTTGGGAAAGGATGGACAGATTTTTTCAATGCAACAGAGCTAGAAGTGGGTGATAAGTTAGTTCTCTATGAATCTGCAGAAACAGATAATAGAATTCTGAATGTATGCATCTTTAAAGGGCATGAGTATATTTATAACGCCCTAGAAAATATCGTATTTGTTATTATTATTATTTAATTATTTAATATTAAACGTTGATTATATGAGGTGAATTTTTTTTAGGATTAAATACGTGTGACATCATGTTTATGTGCTTATATGATGATGTGTATGTGAAATGTGAGTCCATGTATTTTTATTTGAAATGTATTTGTTATGATTAAAATCTATTTAAATCATGCATTATTGAACTTCTGGAAATTTTATAAAATCATCGAAGTTATTAAAAATCATGAAATCTTTTGTAACATCATCTTTGTATATTTACTTAGTTTTTAAAATTAGTGGGAGAATTATTTTGGGTGTTTAAGTATTTTAAGATGATTTTTAGAGTTTTATTGCATTTAAAATATCGAAACTTGTAAAATTCACATTTAATTCATTTTTGATCCTAAAAATATTTTTAAAATATGGGAGTGCTTATAATTTTATGATCTTTATTTTAAAATTTTAAAAATTTATTTTTACTTTATTTTCTGTTTAAAATTCGAATTTAGGGATGATTTAAAGTGAATTTTTTCTTGACTTTGAGCATAAGTAAAATTTCAAAATTTCTTTTATTTCTTTTAACAAAACCAGCAGCTCCATCCATTTTCAATCTCTGGGCTTTTCTCTAGAAATCTCTCGATTTCTTTCCTCTCTTCCATATCTCTCCCACACAAATATCTCTCGAGGTCCTCTCGTTCTCCCTTCGATTCTCTCTTGGAAACTGTCTCTTTCTCAAGCAATCTCTGTTATCTCTCCCTCTAATCACTCTCCATCTCTTCCTCATGAACTCTTTCCCCAATCCCCATCGTTTTATACATACTTATATATATATGGTGTGGCCGTGTAGGCGTAGCTTCTGTTGTATATATGTACAGCTAGTGTGTGTAAGCAGGTGGGTTACTCTATTTCTCCGTTTTATTGAAGCATAAATCGAAGGTTCTTTGTCTGTCTTGGGTCGTGTTCGAATTCGATTAGTAGACAGCGATTTAGGTGTGTATATTCCTGGAGTGTGTGGCTGTGATACAAAGTGTGTGTGTGTGTGTAGTGGAGTGGTAAGGTATGATTGGGGAAAAAGGTGTGGCTCGGATGGGTGTACAGCGATGAGAACAGGGGAGTGATGTATGTGTGTAGCGTGGGGGCTGTTTTGGTAGGAAATTGGAGGTCTCTGCGGGTACGATAAAGGCTGGGTTATTGAAACTGGTTGATTGGTTTTGCTGCTGTGTGGTCTAGTTGTTCTATGGGTGTGCAGTAGAGAAGGGGGAGGAAGTAGAGGGGTGTTGTTAGTTGGATTCGGCCATTAAAATTCTGTGGTTTTGATGCTAGCTTGAGCTGTAAATTGGGAGAAAAGAAGAAAGAGTGAAGAGAGAAAAGAGTTTGGATTGTGTGGTTGTCCAGGTGTATGTGAAGGAGGGTGTTGCTGGTGTAAATATTTATGGGTCTGCGGTAGTGCTGATCATATGATTTTTTGTTGCCTGGATTCTTGTGAAGTTCTTATAATAGAAAGTTGTATCAATCGAGTGGGCAAGTGCTAGCAGGGTTAGATGCTGAGAACTCTGTGGTTTGAACAGTTATTGGATTTGAATTAGATTGAAAGAGAGGTTATTTGTTTTTCTCTTTGAGCTACAAAGGCATGGGGGCATGGCTGTATTGCTAAATTATACGCTATATTGGTTAATAAAGTACAAGAATCTGTTTATAGATACATTTGATTTTTGTCCACTCTGTTTTCTTAACAAACGCTTATTGTTAACATATAGAAACATTGTTTTGACGTGGTTGTTGATGATATAGGCTACTATTTCTTATTAATGTCCTCTGTTTGTGATTCATACAGACCTCAATGTGTGTTCCTTTTTGTTTTTTTTATATATGACAAACGATTTTAAATTATGTACATTATATGGTATTGCAAAATCAGGAGAGTAGTTGCTACAAGTTTATGAGATACCATAAGAAATTGTACAAATTTTTTTCCCTACTTTGGATGTACGATTGCATTGTCATTTGTATCATTTTTTTTTAATATGTTAAAATTATAGATTATCAGGGATAGGCACATTAGCATAGTTTGCGACGATTATGAATCATGGAAGCAAATGGTTGCTTAATTGTTTATTTGGTCGGTTATATTCCGACAGGTTTGGTCATTTTATAAAGGAGGTGTTGTCCAAATTTTGTTAAATTTATTTTGTAATTCTTACAGTAAATTGATAACAAGTATTTGTAAATAAATATTATATATGTGATAACTAGCATAAGTGTAAATTATTATTTTGTGCAAAGTGCCTATATGGTTTATATGACTTTGCTGTACTATTTTGAGAATATGAATAATATGTGTTATATGTTAATTGTAAAGCGAAATAGGATACGATTGGGTAGAATAGAATTAGATGGTTAAGGTTATACGCGTACTGAATTAGTGCTTTACCTGTATATAGGTACGCATAGGAGGCCAGCTAAGAGCCAGAGCCTGTGGAAATGGAATGTAGAGGAAGGAAAGAAGTATCGGGATTGACCAGTGATAAAGGGAAAATGGATGTGAGATCGAATAAAGGTCAAGTAGAGACGGATGTAAAGTGATAAGGAGTTAAAGTAGTGGAAATAGAAACTCTGTGTATGAGGCAAGTTTACTATCCCTCACTTATTGTTCAAGTGATCTGAAACTTTCTGTATTATTTATTGTTCTTTCGAAATTCCTTCTTGCAAGCAACTGTATTCTTCATATTTATTCTGAATAATTGCGAACTTGTTCTGTTAAATATACAATGTTCCTTTCAGACCTCTTTGCTAGTGCCTATACCTTTCATTTTTATTTCCAGTGACATTTTTCTTCTATTAATTTACAAACACTCATTCTTAAAATTATTCTGTCATTGTTTATTCTCTTCACCTATTGTTCAGGTGTTGATTCTTTTAAAAATTATTTTATATAAATATTTCCCGTCATTATTAATATTCTTCAAAGAGCGTTTTCTTCAAATTATTGTAAACTAATTCGAGGTTTATACTGTTGTTGAGGCATGTGTTGCACAGTGACGGCTAAAACCAAGAATGAATTGAGATCTTCTTAATTATTTAAACTCATATTTGTCATGCCGGTTCTGGCAGCTGAAGCCTATAAGTGCTTAGCTGACCTGAGTGAGACCTTAAGTAATTGAGAATTTTTAAATCTTCGTTTTAAACTATTCGAATCTCTCATGTTAGTTTAAACTTGGTAACGGATTTTCACCAATGGACCCCTTTAGCAGAGGTTTTCTTCAACCTGTCCTACAATTTTATTGTCTTGGAGTTATTTTACAAATGATCATCTTAAAACTACTTAATTCGCTTATGTTGATTCAACTTGACAATGTGTTGGTAAATTTATTAAATGCTTAGCACTTGACTATACCCTTGCTTTATTTTATAATTACAATTGTTGTTATTCATGTTGCAAGTAAATCATTTCACTCAAATGAACCATGTTTTTCGTCACTTGATCATTATATTAATTCGATTTGTCGTTGATATTATTGCTCTTAAATTTTCAGTAAATATGAATAGCTGTTTATCATATTCCCATTCAATAGTGCTGAAATTGTTGTCCCTGTTTCGCTGATATATTATGGAATAATATCCTTCTCTATATCGAACTTGTCGATATCTAGGTTAGAATTTTACTAGACCACATTTCTTCTTGAGATTTGAGTTGTTAACCTGGAACGTGAGTTTCCAGGGTGCTTGGCCGGTCGAGGTGGTCGATTGTTCCGACACCTGACGTTCAGATTATAGGATTGGACTGTTGTTTTTTTTTAAAATGTGGACCGTAAAGGGTCGGACCAGATTCGTGGTCAGAAGTTATTAAGGCCAATGTGTGCCATGGATCCATTAAAGGACATTGCTGTGTGCGTTTGTCCGGGGTTAGTGCGTGACTGATCAGCAGCCTAACCTTATTGTTTTTATTAATAAAATGCAAAATAGTCCAATTCTATTCCATTTCCTGAATTAAATAAAATGTAATATCTTTAAAGTTCTTGAGCTTCTGTAATTGTGAATTATTCCTTTGAGATAAGTTGGTCAATGATATTTTCACCAATGAATCATTGTAGTATTATTGTTTCATTATTCTGTTCGCTTGCTGAGCATTCTTTGGCTCACTCTTGCTTCATTTTCTCTAATCTTTCAGTTAGGAATAAGGGTGGATGTCTACATCGTACGAGTCATATGAGAGCAATGAGGCAGCCTTTACAAGATAGATCTCGAAGATAAAGCGGGTAAGCACGGATTGGAGTTAAGCTACAGATTAAACGGTATAGTTATTGAAATCAGAATAGTAGAAGAAATTGTAATAATAAGTATGGTTTAGATTCTTGTTTCATACCATAACCTGGAATTGATCCTCGGTGAGGAGTCGCTGGTGTATTAAGTTTTAATTATAATTGTTAATTGGAATTTGGTTTAGGTTGAAATACAGGTGGATAGTCCGATTTACGAATACTTCATGCCGGAATTTTCTAAAATTCCCCTGTATCAAAGTCTGTTTTATTATAAAAAGTGTATTTTCAGTATTGGGAAGTCGGGGTGTTACAGGTTGGTATCAGAGCGACAGGTTATGGTCACTGAAACAAGTTAGGATGATTAGGTTTATGTACTTAAGTAGGACGTTAGATAGAACGATTTAGGATAAGATTCGCCTTAGGTTATTAGGACAACGGTTGCGACGTTACTTAGTATTTCGACATATCGCGCGAGCCAGAATTCGATTCATTCGAAGGTACGACTTTGGACGAGGTAGTTGATTCGGCGTCGCATACGTTAAATAGACGATCGGAGTTACCAGCTTGGAGGATGTCACGTGTAGACCTTCGTGTATGTTCTAGAATTTCTTTTGCGACTTTAGTTACCCCGCGAGTAATATAGAAAGTGCGAAAGGATTGAAAACAAGATGTGAAATGCGATTACTGGCATGGGTTAGAGGAATAGCGTGGTTATTCATTACTAGCAGTTGATTTCATTTAGTTTATTGATTAAGGAGATTCGATTCAACCTTTCTTTCTGTTTCTTCTTATCATGATAATACCCCATCACCTTTGATAATCAACTATATTTCAATTGATGACGACTTTTTCAGATTCATTTAAACACATTTCTATTTTTCAAAGATACCTCTATTTTCCAGAAGATCACTTGATTCAACATGATGCATATAAATTATTGAGACCTTTGAATTCTTTCTATTTTCCCCAAATATTTGATATTCCTTATTCAACATTATATATATATAAACTTTTGAATTCTTTTTGTTTCTCTCTGAATACCTGACCTTATTTATTCTTACTGGGATGAACAACCCAATGTATATAGGGGATTCAGGGACATCTTATCTATGTGATAGAAGTCTGGTGGGACGCCACTAATTGTGTTTGTCATGAAAGTACAGAAGGCTGGCCCCCTTCTTGTGCTATGGCGGTTGACCTAAGTGACAAATGCAACATGAAATTAGTTCAATGATCATATTGATCTCTCAGTTAAAATTCTTTTATAAAATTCTTATCAAACAAAATTCATCTTATATTCATACAAGCGTGTTAACACCTGTCGTTTCATTACTTCCTTTTTATTATAACCCTTATGATTCCTAAAGTTACCAGTGGTGGAAAGTAGTAAAAATAGAAACGATGACATTCTAAGTGGCCCGAGATAGAATTATGTCAAGGAAGAATTGGTTTGTCTGGTTTGAGAATTGATGCTAAATCAGGGATTGAATATCCAGTTAGATTACTCCTTGGATTGATAACACACGTACAAGATTCGATAAAATGGAGGACTGTGTATGGATAAGGAACAGATAAAAAGGAGACGAGATTATTAACTTTATTTAAATTGGAAGTGGAGTGATGATGGGTTTAGTTGGTTGTGAGAGTTATGTTGAGGAAAGATTGTTGAGGAACAGTAGTTTATTGTATATTTTACTTTTGATATAGTAGAAGGGATATTATGAGATTTTAAATGATTTAAGACCAATTGTCGGGTATGCATTTTAGAATTGAAGCGGAAAAACTTGAGCGAAGAAAACTAGAGCTAGACAATTTGTATTAAGAATTTCAACAGGAAATTTGCAGGAATTGTGTTAGCAGAGGATGTGAGATTTGGCTAGAAAGGAAGGTAAGATTTCAAGAGGAAGCCTACTTTAATTGTACTAAGATTAAGATGAAAAGATGTAATTGTAAGTAGAAAGAACAGTATGGTGAGAAGTGACAGAATTAGAAACTAGAAGTTCATTATGATTATGAATGACGATATGAAGAATATGAAGGTGATGGCAGTTAAAAGAGCTGAGTGTGAGTTGAGATTGGATTGTATAATTAACTATAAAGTACAGGCATGGTGTGAGGATAAAAAGGTGAAATTATGATTTTCGAGAGATATATAAGTTGTGTTTCGAGGTCGGAAGCGGACAAAGGAAGTTTTAATGGTCATGCAGACCAAGAGATTATTATGACAAAATTTTAAGGTTATCTTATATATGTGAGAAATACCAATAAGGAGATGATTAGAGTGAAGCAAATTACAATGTTTAAACTTTCTCGGACGTATGTATTAATGAATTGCTAGGATTTTTCCCAGACAGAGATATAAAGTCGGTTAATTATTTATTTCCAGGTATGTCACGAGTTTTAAGAATTCAAGATCGGAAGACATCTTAAGAAATTCAAGGATATAAGAAGAGTATACGTAAGATTTCTAAGTACGGGCTTTGGAATTGGAGGAAGTAAAATTTCCAGGAGATGACGAAAGGATCGAAATGAAATTCGGGAAGACGAAGCAGTAATGAATTGGGAAAGGCCTAAGACGCCCACAGAGATCGAAAATTTTAAAAGACCTGCTAGGAATTACCGAAGGTCGTCAAAGGTTGTACCAAGATAGCTATAGCAGTAAACACGCTTACCAAGAAGGAAATGGAATAGTTCAAGGAAATGAGTGTTGGACTCGTATTTTATTTCGTTTATTCAGTTATCGATACATGTTGGAGTTATTACGTGCAGAGTCTAAATTTGAGGATTTTTTTTTTAGAGTATGTAGAGTAATGTTTCGGAAGTTGATTTTTCGCGGACTTGAGATAGTGAAGTTTAAATGGGTTTTGAAGGTTATAAGTTAATTATTGGTGAAGTATACTTGGGTTTACGTATGTTAAGTCGGGTTTCGATATTAGTGGAGTTTTTAGAGCTCAATTGGATTGAAAGTTTGATTTTGAATGGTATTGAGGGGCGATGACCCCAGGATAGTTTATATTTCAAATAAGGTATATATGTTTCAAGGTAAATGGTCAGTAGTTCGAAGTTGTTACTAGTAAAACAATGGGATTAAGGATAGATGGAAGTTTTCCAATTATTCCCTTCGCGTGTAAAATTGTACGTTGAAAGTGGAGTAAGAGTGATTGGGGGATTTCTTGATATTCTTTTTCTCAAAATTTTATCTGAGGCAGTATGGTTATGAGTAGGAGCGTGGGAGTGGTATCAATTGTTCTAGTCTCGTGGATGTTGTTTTAAAGATTTAATTATTTACCTATTTATGGCAAGTCAAGACAGATTTCTTCGCTTATATGTTGCTGCAAATCAATACAGGTTTTGTTTTAGTACTGTATATGAATGAATTTTTTTATGGATGATTGGGTTGGTACGTGAAGCGTTGTGTACAGGACATAGTCCATTATACGAATAGGTCATATCCGATTTTTGGTAGAAAAGGATCGTCACGTGCGAGTGATCAGTATCTAGAATTAACGAGACATACAAACCAAAGGATTAAGTTTATGTTTGAAATTCAAAGGCCTACATGGATGAGCCTATCGATATGTGAATTGATATAAAGGAATGCTAGTGAGGAAGGGATGACATGGAAATTGAAGGAGAAATGGTTAAGTAATATTGTCTTTATGTTTTCTTAAGATTGATTCTGAGGACAGAATCCTATTAAGGGGGGAAGGATATAACGCCCTAGAAAATATCGTATTTGTTATTATTATTATTTAATTATTTAATATTAAACGTTGATTATATGAGGTGAATTTTTTTAGGATTAAATACGTGTGACATCATGTTTATGTGCTTATATGATGATGTGTATGTGAAATGTGAGTCCATGTATTTTTATTTGAAATGTATTTGTTATGATTAAAATCTATTTAAATCATGCATTATTGAACTTCTGGAAATTTTATAAAATCATCGAAGTTATTAAAAATCATGAAATCTTTTGTAACATCATCTTTGTATATTTACTTAGTTTTTAAAATTAGTGGGAGAATTATTTTGGGTGTTTAAGTATTTTAAGATGATTTTTAGAGTTTTATTGCATTTAAAATATCGAAACTTGTAAAATTCACATTTAATTCATTTTTGATCCTAAAAATATTTTAAAAATATGGGAGTGCTTATAATTTTATGATCTTTATTTTAAAATTTTAAAAATTTATTTTTACTTTATTTTCTGTTTAAAATTCGAATTTAGGGATGATTTAAAGTGAATTTTTTCTTGACTTTGAGCATAAGTAAAATTTCAAAATTTCTTTTATTTCTTTTAACAAAACCAGCAGCTCCATCCATTTTCAATCTCTGGGCTTTTCTCTAGAAATCTCTCGATTTCTTTCCTCTCTTCCATATCTCTCCCACACAAATATCTCTCGAGGTCCTCTCGTTCTCCCTTCGATTCTCTCTTGGAAACTGTCTCTTTCTCAAGCAATCTCTGTTATCTCTCCCTCTAATCACTCTCCATCTCTTCCTCATGAACTCTTTCCCCAATCCCCATCGTTTTATACATACTTATATATATATGGTGTGGCCGTGTAGGCGTAGCTTCTGTTGTATATATGTACAGCTAGTGTGTGTTTAAAAGCAGGTGGGTTACTCTATTTCTCCGTTTTGTTGAAGCATAAATCGAAGGTTCTTTGTCTGTCTTGGGTCGTGTTCGAATTCGATTAGTAGACAGCGATTTAGGTGTGTATATTCCTGGAGTGTGTGGCTGTGATACAAAGTGTGTGTGTGTGTGTAGTGGAGTCGTAAGGTATGATTGGGGAAAAAGGTGTGGCTCGGATGGGTGTACAGCGATGAGAACAGGGGAGTGATGTATGTGTCTAGCGTGGGGGCTGTTTTGGTAGGAAATTGGAGGTCTCTGCGGGTACGATAAAGGCTGGGTTATTGAAACTGGTTGATTGGTTTTGCGGCTGTGTGGTCTAGTTGTTCTATGGGTGTGCAGTAGAGAAGGGGGAGGAAGTAGAGGGGTGTTGTTAGTTGGATTCGGCCATTAAAATTCTGTGGTTTTGATGCTAGCTTGAGTTGTAAATTGGGAGAAAAGAAGAAAGAGTGAAGAGAGAAAAGAGTTTGGATTGTGTGGTTGTCCAGGTGTATGTGAAGGAGGGTGTTGCTGGTGTAAATATTTATGGGTCTGCGGTAGTGCTGATCATATGATTTTTTGTTGCCTGGATTCTTGTGAAGTTCTTATAATAGAAAGTTGTATCAGTCGAGTGGGCAAGTGCTAGCAGGGTTAGATGCTGAGAACTCTGTGGTTTGAACAGTTATTGGATTTGAATTAGATTGAAAGAGAGGTTATTTGTTTTTCTCTTTGAGCTACAAAGGCATGGGGGCATGGCTGTATTGCTAAATTATACGCTATATTGGTTAATAAAGTACAAGAAGATACATTTGATTTTTGTCCACTCTGTTTTCTTAACAAACGCTTATTGTTAACATATAGAAACATTGTTTTGACGTGGTTGTTGATGATATAGGCTACTATTTCTTATTAATGTCCTCTGTTTGTGATTCATACAGACCTCAATGTGTGTTCCTTTTTGTTTTTTTTTATATATGACAAACGATTTTAAATTATGTACATTATATGGTATTGCAAAATCAGGAGAGTAGTTGCTACAAGTTTATGAGATACCATAAGAAATTGTACAAATTTTTTTCCCTACTTTGGATGTACGATTGCATTGTCATTTGTATCATTTTTTTTAATATGTTAAAATTATAGATTATCAGGGATAGGCACATTAGCATAGTTTGCGACGATTATGAATCATGGAAGCAAATGGTTGCTTAATTGTTTATTTGGTCGGTTATATTCCGACAGGTTTGGTCATTTTATAAAGGAGGTGTTGTCCAAATTTTGTTAAATTTATTTTGTAATTCTTACAGTAAATTGATAACAAGTATTTGTAAATAAATATTATATATGTGATAACTAGCATAAGTGTAAATTATTATTTTGTGCAAAGTGCCTATATGGTTTATATGACTTTGCTGTACTATTTTGAGAATATGAATAATATGTGTTATATGTTAATTGTAAAGCGAAATAGGATACGATTGGGTAGAATAGAATTAGATGGTTAAGGTTATACGCGTACTGAATTAGTGCTTTACCTGTATATAGGTACGCATAGGAGGCCAGCTAAGAGCCAGAGCCTGTGGAAATGGAATGTAGAGGAAGGAAAGAAGTATCGGGATTGACCAGTGATAAAGGGAAAATGGATGTGAGATCGAATAAAGGTCAAGTAGAGACGGATGTAAAGTGATAAGGAGTTAAAGTAGTGGAAATAGAAACTCTGTGTATGAGGCAAGTTTACTATCCCTCACTTATTGTTCAAGTGATCTGAAACTTTCTGTATTATTTATTGTTCTTTCGAAATTCCTTCTTGCAAGCAACTGTATTCTTCATATTTATTCTGAATAATTGCGAACTTGTTCTGTTAAATATACAATGTTCCTTTCAGACCTCTTTGCTAGTGCCTATACCTTTCATTTTTATTTCCAGTGACATTTTTCTTCTATTAATTTACAAACACTCATTCTTAAAATTATTCTGTCATTGTTTATTCTCTTCACTTATTGTTCAGGTGTTGATTCTTTTAAAAATTATTTTATATAAATATTTCCCGTCATTATTAATATTCTTCAAAGAGCGTTTTCTTCAAATTATTGTAAACTAATTCGAGGTTTATACTGTTGTTGAGGCATGTGTTGCTCAGTGACGGCTAAAACCAAGAATGAATTGAGATCTTCTTAATTATTTAAACTCATATTTGTCATGCCGGTTCTGGCAGCTGAAGCCTATAAGTGCTTAGCTGACCTGAGTGAGACCTTAAGTAATTGAGAATTTTTAAATCTTCGTTTTAAACTATTCGAATCTCTCATGTTAGTTTAAACTTGGTAACGGATTTTCACCAATGGACCCCTTTAGCAGAGGTTTTCTTCAACCTGTCCTACAATTTTATTGTCTTGGAGTTATTTTACAAATGATCATCTTAAAACTACTTAATTCGCTTATGTTGATTCAACTTGACAATGTGTTGGTAAATTTATTAAATGCTTAGCACTTGACTATACCCTTGCTTTATCTTATAATTACAATTGTTGTTATTCATGTTGCAAGTAAATCATTTCACTCAAATGAACCATGTTTTTCGTCACTTGATCATTATATTAATTCGATTTGTCGTTGATATTATTGCTCTTAAATTTTCAGTAAATATGAATAGCTGTTTATCATATTCCCATTCAATAGTGCTGAAATTGTTGTCCCTGTTTCGCTGATATATTATGGAATAATATCCTTCTCTATATCGAACTTGTCGATATCTAGGTTAGAATTTTACTAGACCACATTTCTTCTTGAGATTTGAGTTGTTAACCTGGAACGTGAGTTTCCAGGGTGCTTGGCTGGTCGAGGTGGTCGATTGTTCCGACACCTGACGTTCAGATTATAGGATTGGACTGTTGTTTTTTTTTAAAATGTGGACCGTAAAGGGTCGGACCAGATTCGTGGTCAGAAGTTATTAAGGCCAATGTGTGCCGTGGATCCATTAAAGGACATTGCTGTGTGCGTTTGTCCGGGGTTAGTGCGTGACTGATCAGCAGCCTAACCTTATTGTTTTTATTAATAAAATGCAAAATAGTCCAATTCTATTCCATTTCCTGAATTAAATAAAATGTAATATCTTTAAAGTTCTTGAGCTTCTGTAATTGTGAATTATTCCTTTGAGATAAGTTGGTCAATGATATTTTCACCAATGAATCATTGTAGTATTATTGTTTCATTATTCTGTTCGCTTGCTGAGCATTCTTTGGCTCACTCTTGCTTCATTTTCTCTAATCTTTCAGTTAGGAATAAGGGTGGATGTCTACATCGTACGAGTCATATGAGAGCAATGAGGCAGCCTTTACAAGATAGATCTCGAAGATAAAGCGGGTAAGCACGGATTGGAGTTAAGCTACAGATTAAACGGTATAGTTATTGAAATCAGAATAGTAGAAGAAATTGTAATAATAAGTATGGTTTAGATTCTTGTTTCATACCATAACCTGGAATTGATCCTCGGTGAGGAGTCGCTGGTGTATTAAGTTTTAATTATAATTGTTAATTGGAATTTGGTTTAGGTTGAAATACAGGTGGATAGTCCGATTTACGAATACTTCATGCCGGAATTTTCTAAAATTCCCCTGTATCAAAGTCTGTTTTATTATAAAAAGTGTATTTTCAGTATTGGGAAGTCGGGGTGTTACAATATTGACGAAGAAGGTGGCAGTATTTCTTCTTTAAATTTATTTACAAACATCTTTAATACACTTATATTGTTAAGTAAATCAATTTAAGGCTTCTCAGTGTTTAATTTATTTGTAGGAATCAATGCCAGTAAGAGATATTTCTTCAAAATTGTGACAAAAGAGGTGTTAGAAGGAGGAATGATGGTACCTTTTTCTGACTTTTAGTTGTATCTCTATCTCTCAAGTTTGTTTTCTGTTTCTTCTTTCTTACTATTCAAAAATTGTTACTGAAACATATAATGAATGGTGACAGTTGGTTCCAAAAATTGTGAAAGATAAGTACACTGAGGATCTTGAAAGTTTGGATAAACTTGAAGTTGCAGGAGAAACATGCTTTATTGTTTATGACTCAAATGATGGACGAATGACTAATATTCGAGAGATGATGGATTTATTCAAAATGAAAGAGAATGATATTATTATTTTCAAATTTTGTGAGAGGAATGTGATATCTGCAAAATTTTATGAGCATGATGGAATGGAGTTTGATTACTACAGTCGAACAATGAAGTTTCCAAAAAATTCTAGCACTGATTGCTTTTGGAATTTAGAGAACTACTTCGAATCAGGTATTGAAATTTAGATATTTAAGTTGTCTAATGAGATAATCAATTAGCTGAATAGAATCAATTATGACTTTTGCTATATTTTTGTAATTCAGATAAGCATCTTGGAAAGAACAAAGGCGAGAATGGAAAAGAGGAAGACGTAATTAATAAATACAATTTCTTGCTAAGATTTTTAATAAATTTGCAAAATATATAATTTACTAATTACATTTCTGATTGCTATGTTTAGATGACTGTTGATAACTCAAATTACCTACGTTTTATCATTGTCCTTACTACTGAACAATGTGCGAGTGATGTTCTGGTAAATATCTTACTCTCGGCAATGTAAATTTGATTGACTGTTATATTTGTTTATTTTGAATTTAATTTATTCAATATTTGTACAGGTTTTACCAGAGAAATTTGTTTCTGACTTAGTAGAGGAAATACCTTTTCAAGTTCGGTTACAGCTACCAAGTGGTCGCAGGATTTATGTCCAATACCGAAAGGATATTCAAGCTTTGGCCAATTTTGCTGATTTAATCAATGAGTGTAAAAGAGGGACTGGGTCAATCGTGGTCTTTTCTTATAAGGGTGCTGGAATGTTCTTGGTCTACATATTAGATGAATTCGGATCAGAAATAGAGTACATGTTACCAAATAATTATGATTGCCATACATTTTGCCATCAAGGTATATCATTTCTTACCATTAATATCTTAGTAATTATTAAGCTTTTCTAAAATATCACATTTATTAAATCTAATATATCTTGACTAATTTGTTATTAACAGATACAATTAATGGGATTGGGTGGAAGTTTATCACATTTGCTGATGAGTGTACAGTTCTTGATGGAGAAATTGTGAGTTACACTAAGTTTTCTTTCTGTGAATAGTTGCTTTATTATTTTGCTATGCCTATGTTAGTACACATGTTAGATAATTCTACAGCTATAGTTAGACGACTATTTAATATTAATAATGTCTGTCTATTCAGGATATTCCAGACCCATTTTTCAAACGTTTTGGTAAAATGATTCCTCCGGCTGTTCTTTGTGCTCTGCCGTATGGAAAACTATTCGAATGCCGATATTCGAAAAGTTCGAGTTTGTTATATGGTCTTACGGATCTGGTCAGATACACTAAACTTGACATAGATGATGTCATAATGTGTACATATTGGGGAAGTGGACAATTTGATATTGTCTTGTTTGATAAGTCAAGGGTTGAAATGTCAATTCAGCAACTTCCAAATAATGCTGGTAAAACCTCTGCATTTTGGATTTTTACATGCATTCAGTTCAGATGCCAACTTTACATTTTTATGTTGTTTATATTTTATAAATGGATACTAATAATAATGTTAATGTAGACGGCAACAGTGAAGACATAAATGAAACCGAAGCCAATAATGCAGATGATGGTAATGATGTTGAAGAACCGGAACAAAACATAGATATTGTTCCTCAAGAGTTTACAGCAGTGATGAATAAATCCAATGTCAACAGTACCTCCCATGGAGTGGTAAAATTTCAACACATCCTCTTTACATTATTACGTTACTGTAATCTAATTTATTAGCGTAACTGTTAAACTATATTACAATCTGTTTACTTTCAGTACATTCCGAAGACTATAACTCCTCATGACCGTCAATGGATAGCAAACGAACAGGTTATGCTTATAACAGAAAATGGAGAATGGGCCGTTGGATTAGTGCTTTCAAAAGGATTGCCGAGATTTTCTGCGGGGTGGAATAAATTTGCGAAGGATAATCATCTAAAGCCTAACCAAGTTTTGACATTTAATTTGTTTGAAGATGAACATGATGGAGCTGTTTTTCCAAATTGATTTGCATTAGTCCTTCCTGCCTATCCGTTAAAAATTATGCCTGCAACTTTATTATTAATCTAATTATGCAATGAAATGGTGGATATTTGGTGAAGAACAAATTTGTCAAAGATCAGGAACTGAAGCGCAATAACAATTTGCGTTTCACTTTGCGCGAGGAAGGCGACAATGCTGTCTTTGATATTGAAGTTAATCCTAGGAATTAAGTATTTATGTAAATGCACTATTGGTCAGTTAAACTAAAAGTAACACTATCTTATTAGTAATGGTGGTGAAATATTGGATTATGATTTTGTCAATTACTTATGAATGACATTGTAACCTTGGGTACTATTATTACATGATTATGACTATTGGGAGTTGTTTGCTAAATTATGCTTCATCTTTTATCGTCCACTCTTGTTGATATATGCCTAAGTAAACTTCATGTTTGCTCTATTATATCTGCTTTTCTCAAATTCAAGTTCTCTCTCAGGTTAGCCAAAAGCATAGTTTTTCCATCTTTACATATAGCAAGAACTAATTCAGGTTCTCTCTCAGGTTAGGCAAATGCATAAGTCGATTAATCCTTCAAAAAAAATGATGGATCATAAAGTAATTTATTCTGCAAAATGCTTACACTGCTAATGCTAATTACACTTAAAATGTTGGTTTGTGCGCAAAGATCAAAACATGAAAATTAGTTTATTTGTTTAATAAATTGCTAATGTAAGTATCTCCAAAATTATATTTGGCCGCGTTTTGTTTCGACCAGATGGATACTTCATTTTAACAAATAATTTTGTTAAAAAATATTGTAATTAAATAATTACAAAATTAAATTAAATAATTTTGTAAAAATTGTGAATACAGTTATATTTATTTTATAGCAAAATGATTTAAACAAAGACAAATAATGATTTTAACTGTGAAACTCATTTACTAACTATACAAAGTAAAAATGTGAATTATTTATGAAATATTAATTAAAATTTCAATATCGAAATATCAATTTAAGTATCAATTTAAGCTGTACTTTCATTATAAGACAAAACATATAATTCAAATTTCACAGTAATATTTTTTACTTTAGTTTACAGTTCGCTTGTTAAATTTTTAAAAAATTATTCTATAAATTACAACAAAAATTTCAAAATATTCCTATAAATTTCGCAAATAATATAAAGTAAGATGTAAAGGTGCAAAAAGTGTAGAAGAACACTCACAAAAATAACAAAGATACCTAATTAAAGAAAATGATAAGCAGTTAAATTTAAACGTGGAACTAATAAAACCAACCAATATCTCTGTTGGTTAAAAAGCTGACCATAAAACATATATATGCAAAGATCAAAGAAATTCATAATGGATTAGTGTAGAACATGTCAAAGAACGTGGAAGTTAAAAAACCAACCAATATCTTTGCCAGTTAATCAAATGTCTATAAATTCAATTATTCAAAGGGGAATAATCATCATTGTTCTATAAGGTTTTCTTATCATTGTTGTATAAGGTTATCTTATTACTTAGTATCAAAAGCAATGAGTTCATCAAGATCAGCCAAAAGGAGAAGGTACTCAAACATCAAGTCATTGTTGGTGAATGACTTGAATAACATCAATCTGACTTCTGCAGATTTAAACGAAGATATTCGTTTGGCAAATGTAGATTTCGACTTGTTTTTCAAGAGCATGGAGGATAGGCAGACAGGACTATTTGCTCGAACGATTGGAATCGAGGAAAAATACATGTACATAGCTATGAACAAACATTATCCTGATGTTTTGGTTTTCTGCTTTATAACAATGTGCATATGGTTTTAAAATGTAGGAACATAACAGAGGTGCTGACAGGAAATCAACATGTATCGACTGGCCAATCTGCACAGGAAGGAGTTCAAGTTGACAATTCTTATCTAGGAAGAGAACGCAGATTTGTAGAAGATACCCAGGTATCTCTTGTTGGGTATGTGAAACAGTTTCGAATGCTCGTGGAAGAAATGTTAACAGGATTCAAGAAATTTGAATCACATTGGACACAAAAGCTAAATGACTGGTTGACTAAGGCTGATGAAGTGGAGGAACAGCGTGCAAAAATAAGCGTAGGACTTGTGGATTTCACACGTAATATATAGTTCTGTTATGAGTCTTAATCTAACAATATGCATTGGTACTATTTACAAATTCTATATTGTATGAACCTTAATTTTAGTTATTCTCATAAGTCTAGGAAGAGGCTGCTGTAATATATCCAAATTTGTGTACTATTGTCGAAGTACACACTTTATCTGTTTTATCCTAAGTTCCTATGACTTATTCCTGTTCTCTATTGTTGAATGTTGTATTCTATAGCTTAATTAGTTAGTAACTAAACAACACTCTGAAACCTTAATTGGAAATGCAGCAGGAGAATTAATCAAAAGATAAAACAAAGATAGCAGGAGCAGCTGACATTGTGGCGTGAAATTTGATAAATGGAGATCAATCTCTCTATATGCATTTGGCCATTTGCAGTCTCATATAAAGTCTCAACTTGCATCACATTCATCATTAAAATAGGAATAAGTCTACAACTTCAAATGTCCAGGCCAAAAAATACACCACCTGGAACTATCATTTAAAAGTCTGATCCATCTTAAGTTTTAGGATGTAGTCTGTGTAATATTCTAACTTTGTTGAAGTTTGTCATCTATTGTTGAATGTTGTATTCTATAGCTTAATTTGGAAAATACAAAGCTACAATTTGAAAGCTTATTTCAAAATGCACCAGGAACATTAGTCAATATATTAAACAGATATACCAGATGTAGAAGCAGGATACAATGTGGAAGTGAATGTGATAAATTAAGACAATCTCTATATACGGATTTGGCCATTTACACTCTCATATACACTCTCAGATTACATGACACTGAACATAAAAACATAAAGAAATCTACAACTTCAATTGTACAGTCCAACGAATAGACAACCTGGAAATATCATTTCAAAATTCTGATCCATCTATGTATTAAGTTGTCTTCTTCCTTTCTTAATGATAGCTATCTATCCATGGTTACTTTGGGTTATATGATAAATGCATGTTATAATTAGTGTATTGTGCATATATCACTCAACATTATATACATTAAAACAACATGCAACAGAATTTAACATAAACAAAACATATATTGACGGACTTAAGGCAAACATGCATCAGTGTCTACAATCAGAGATGTTGAGTAAATAGAACATACATCCATAAAACAAACTGTTAATAAACTCATCAAAACAGCAATTAGTTATCATACGGATTTACATTAAAATGTTTAATCAACAACAGCAGAAAGGAGAAGTTTGAACAACAGGATTTGCATTTTGCAATAAGCATAATTGGTATTCCACATATGTGCCATTGCCAAACATCTTCCATATTCTTGACTTTTATGGCAAATACTACTTTCAACTGTTTGATCGCATAGTGAGTTCCACAACTCATCTCCAAGAGGATGACCTTCGAGTTGATACATTGGTCGTTTGTTTCTTGCATTTGGGCAAGACTTGTAAATCGGCAAAAGATAATCCTTCTCAAACAAAAAACAATACATTTCTTCGAGAAACTTAATAAGTCCAATTATCATAGATCTCAAATGTGTCTGATTAAGAAGTTCATGCAGCTCTTGAACAGTCTCATCTCTATGAAAGGTTCTGTTTATTGCTTTAAAAAAAATGAAGCAAAAATGAGAAGGAAAATGGTTACCTGATAGAGAGGATAGAACATCAAGATGATGTGTAACATTCTGATTCAAGAATAAGCACCGAATGGAATTGTAATACAAAGCTTGTTCCACGTTATTTCTAACAGCAAAAGTGATAAAACCATGAAACTGGTCCCGTGTAACCTCTATAGGATAGTTATGGAACCGATACAAAGAATCCCAGTTAAGCCTTTCAAGAACATCTCTGATTCTAGGAGTAGTTTGCTTAATGACCCATGCCATAAGACACTTAACAAAACTGTTGAAATCTCCTACATCTATTACGATGAATGAAAAGAGCAACGCAACAATATCTGAACGAAGATTCTGAAGCATTTTGATTAGAGATTTAGAATAATGATAGCCTAAAATTTCTGATAGAAAGATGTAAAATGAAAGAGCAAAGCAGTGTATAGTCTGTCTTGGAGAATGCGAGAAGATGGAGCTGCAGATGGGTAAATGTGCTTGTCTGTCCAGCTTGCATGCAAAGAGACTGTTGATCTCCCAAAAGATTTTTTATACCTTTAAATTCATGTAATAATGTAGCCTATGTTATTAGATAACGTATGTAGATCTTTAACTTGCAAATCTAAAATTAATCATGACTTGGATTCTCTAAAATTTAAATCAATAAGATTGAGTTTGTTCTCTGAAATGAAATGCCTTGTAATGTTAAATAATATTGTGCATTCTCTTTAGAGAAATTAATTTGTAATGAATCTATAAATTATAAAATAATTGTATTTGAAACTTTATAAATATAAAACTTTGTTTTATCACTTGAAATTTAAAATAATAAAATTGTGAAAAATAATTATATGTAGAATGTGATTGGAAATAAATTATATGTAGAATGTGATTGTAATGAAAATTGTAATGAAAATTGTAAATTATATGTAGAATATGAGTCTTAATTTTGGAATAATGTTTTTTTAAAAAAAATTCGACGATCCAACGGTACGGATGTTAATATCTAATGATTTGAGTGATGTGTACAAAAAATTAGAAAAAAAGAAATCATGCTTCATTCAAGAACTACCATTAGATAGCTCTGAGTTCTCGAATAGTATAAACTTGACATATCGAATCATTTCTCGAATAGCCTTATCTCCAGGATTCCTTTGAGTTGTCGAATAGGCTTTTGACTTGTTAAATCCTTGAGATCTCGAATAGCTTCTTTAGTCTCGGAGATGTCGAATGAAACATTGACTTGTTGACTCCTAGAGAACTTGAATGATGATTGGAGATAATTTAATGAGTGGATGTTAATTGGTACTCATACAGCTACCTCTATGGTAGCTTTTCTATTAAAGGTTACAAACATACAGCTACCAGATATTGCCTTGCCTGTCTGAAATGAAATGCCTTGTAATGTTAAATAATATTGTGCATTCTCTTTAGAGAAATTAATTTGTAATGAATCTATAAATTATAAAATAATTGCATTTGAAACTTTATAAATATAAAACTTTGTTTTATCACTTGAAATTTAAAATAATAAAATTGTGAAAAATAATTATATGTAGAATGTGATTGGAAATAAATTATATGTAGAATGTGATTGTAATGAAAATTGTAAATTATATTTAGAAAATGAGTCTTAATTTTGGAATAATATTTTTTTAAATTTTTTTTCGACGATCCAACGGTACGGATGTTAATATCTAATGATTTGAGTGATGTGTACAAAAAATTAGAAAAAAAAGAAATCATGCTTCATTCGAGAACTACCATTAGATAGCTCTGAGTTCTCGAATAGTATAAACTTGACATATCGAATCATTTCTCGAATAGCCTTATCTCCAGGATTCCTTTGAGTTATCGAATAGGTTTTTGACTTGTCGAATCCTTGAGATCTCGAATAGCTTCTTTAGTCTCTGAGATGTCGAATGAAACATTGACTTGTTGACTCCTAGAGAACTCGAATGATGATTGGAGATTAAATTTAATGAGTGGATGTTAATTGGTACTCATACAGCTACCTCTATGGTAGCTTTTCTATTAAAGGTTACAAACATACAGCTACCTCTATGGTTAATCCCACTATTCAGCCTGATCATTTTTTCAAAAATGAAAACTCAAGACATTTGAGGATGGATCAATTTGTTTATGGTCGTGATAAGTTAGAAATTGAAAAGTATATTGGAATGGTATCCTATAATGCGGCCAAGAATGATACAAATATATTCAAGATACAGGTGAATGGAGTAGAAAAGAAACAGGCAAGGCAATATCTGGTGAGGACTTAATTCTTTCATCAGATTTATCTGTTAAGTCTGAAACATTCTAAAATTACGTTTTTCTTTTTATTATATCAATAACCAATAATATTTTAATACAGGAATTGCACAAAGATTTAAAGGGCCTTTACAAAAATTGGACAGGAATGGATACAATTTTTCTCACTCTTGGTAGGATGATGTGGAAGATAGAGCTTCATTGGGATGGTGGATCATGCAAATTTGGAAATGGATGGTATAAGTTTGTGAAAGAGTTAAACATTTCAACAGGTGATGTAATAAATTTGAATGTAGCAGAAGCTGTGGATGTTGTTCATATCTGCATTTTTAAAAAGGAAGAGCTAAAATTGGAGAAAGAAGAAGGTAAATTATCAAATTTTATACGTGCGTACACAATGGATTATCAATGTGCTGTTCATTTTAGTTATACAAATTATCAACATTAAAAATGTGAAACAGGGGTGAGAGATGGAAGAAGATCATTCTACAAAATTCTGCTTGAATCAACACTTAAGCATGGATATGTTGTATGTGGAAGTGATTTATTTTTGTGAACTCTTTTATTTAACATGAACATATTAATTGACTATATATGAATTTTCCGTCAAATAGGCATTGCCGGCATTGATCGGAGTGGAAACAGAAGGATCTCTTTCTGGTGTTCAAACGATCTTAATATATGGAATGGAGTGGCAAGTAGGATATAATGATAAACTCAGGATTATTTATGGTTTGGATAAAGTGATTAACCATTTTAATCTGGCTGCATTTGACACTATACACTTTAGTTTTGAAATGGACGGGGTGTTCTGTGCACGAATTTTTAAGAATAATGGGATGGAAATTATTTATTCTAAACCAGGAAAGAATTGTGGACTTGAGAAGTTGGAAAACTATTTTCTTTTTGAGGAAGGTCATAGAGATCCAAATTTGGATTTAGGTATGTGCTGTAATATACTTTTTTGGTTTTATTTCTATCTAAAAATTCTTGCAAAATAACATCATCATTCTTTGTATATGACTCTTGTAGATTATACAAAACTTATGGATGTAGTTACTCATGAAGAATTTCCAACAGACAATGTTAGTCGCCATACTTTGATCAATTTTGTGGAAACTGATGATATCGACCATGCAATACCTGATGCAATGGAGATTGTGGATGTTGATTTCATAGAGAATGCGGAAGATGCTGTTGAAAACCAGTTCTCCAAGCGGTTGATTGCTTGCAACATGAATGGGAGATGTCATGGAATAGTATGTTGCCTATTGTTCAAATTTAAATTTTATCCAACATGTATTATTAAGTCTATGTTCACTATGGAGGCCTCAATTATATCAAGTTGCAATAGTATAATATACATATTACGTCTTTGTACATTTTGTCGGATTTCTCAATTATCTGTATATGTTGTGCAGCATATACCTCCAAACATTAAGATTGATAATCGAGATTGGAAAAAAGGAGATGCTGTCATCTTCAGGTCTTTTGAAAGAAGTTGGAATATCACCATTGTTTTAAATAATGGGAATGCCAGATTTTCTGGAGGTTGGAGCAGATTTGTCAGAGATAAAAAATTGAAGTTGAATGATAACCTGCGTTTCACTTTGCACGAAGAAGTAGGCACTGCTATATTTGATGTTGAAGTAAATCCGACAGATTGAGTATTTCTGAAATTGGGGAACTTGTAATCTTAACTTTAATTGTCATGGTCCTTCTTAGAAATGAAGGTTAAATATTGTAGTTAGGAACGTTAGTAATGACTCATTTTGGACCAGGTGTAAATTATTTTATGATCTGCTGACATTTTCTTATGATCATTTACTTGTATGATCTTCTATCATTCTGGACAAAGAACAATGTAGTATTATTTTGGACTTCCAAACTTTTATAATTTCTGGAAAAGGTTGTCTTGAGGAAGTTTTCTGTTTTGTGTTATCTTGTTTAGTTTCTGAGTACATTCCGCAAGAAACAGTTAAAATATCTTAAACATTTGTGGTTATATATCCGTTAAATCTGTTTGCAGATTTATAAGTTATGATTTTTGATTTGTGTCATCCATTATCTTGGAAATGTACAAATAAGTACCATGATTAACCGTTTGAGAATTCTTGGATACATTCTCATAATCACAAAATTTCTTACAAAACTTGGAAATATAGTCGGAATGACACTAATGCTACAAATGCTTTATTTCAGAAATAGTAAATGGGTGCAAAACGAAAGACACAATTTGCGTCTGTTGCTGTCTGCACATTATCTCAATCAAGATGTCCTTGAGGTTGAAATCCTTCGCGTTGAATCCTAGAAAATAATACAAATAATTGTTGTTGTTCTATACTTCAACATAAAAGAATACATAGATTAGAAATTCCCCAGGATAAAGGAAGATATTAATAATATAAGTGTTACCTCTTCCTAAAGAAAAGAAAATGCTCAGTATGCTCATTAATGTAGATCTTTGTGGAAGGAATAGTAGAGACCATAATTGTACCTTAATTATCATAAAAATATATATATATATATCATGCTATAATATTCAATCGCGTGCAAAAAGGAAAAAAAATTATTACTCTCTCAGTATTAAAATATCAACTTACCTTCAAACTTACAAAGTCTAGTACTGGCAAGAATTACAATAATAGGAGACTGCAGGCCATGTTGAAACAATTTATCAATAGATGCGATATGTTCATCCCAAATATTAACTTTTGCCGAAGACCTGTAAACAGTAGAGATTAATATTTTTTTCTGCTTAAATTTGTTAAAGCCAGCTTATGACATAAATGATTGACAATTTTATCACCTTCCATCCGTAATTGTAAAACCTACTAATAACTTGCCACCATATATAGTTTGGACCATATCTGGATGTTGAAGATCTTGTACCACTCCAATAACATCTATATGAAATAGTAAATTATAAAGATATATAATGTGTATTAAGAAAATTTCCCACAATTTAATGAATGCATCTAATTAAAAATATATACCTATAGAGTACAACGGACTTCGGTTTTCTTCAAACGTGCTAAAAATAGCAGGCAACTCTCCCAATTCAGAAAAATTAAATTTGTACATAGGAATTATAAAGTTGTCCGTGATGACAGGTTGCACAATGGTACAATTAGTAAACATGATAGACATGTCTGAATGAACTGGCCTTAAACTTCCGGTAGCAACTTTGACAATAAAGTTTGACACAACATATACATTTCCTTCAACGATTTGATTTCAAATAATGTTCCATATATCGCCTTTAACGAAAGCATGAATTGGATGATTCTGTAAATGGACAATCATAAGCTAACTGGGGATGATAAATAATAAATCATGATATAAAATTAGGCTTACATGTTCATCTAAAAGAATAAGGTTGGATCCATGAAAAATGTCCCCATTATTGGCCCATGAAAACCACTGCCTGCTCACATGAACTCTAATTGTCCATGTTGTCTTTGTTCAATCAAGCAAAGAAATTCTGTCGTACAAATCCATTCCTGTGAAACTAACTAAAAACAATTAAAAAACATATTGGAGGAATTTGATTGTATAAAGTTTAACACTTTACAGAAAAAGGCCAAGCAACTGACGACCTGATATGTTTCAATGATAATGTCTAGCGTGAATATGCTTTGTGTGTTAATATAGAGAAATATATTGTACATCATATATAGATATCACATTGATCAGCAACATAAAAATAGGATAACAAACAACTTGATATAATGCAAATTTCTAGGAAAAAATATATATCTAATCATGGTTATGATTTTATCATTAATGTGAATGATATGATCATGTAAACAGGGTTAGTAAATTGAGATAATTGTAATTAATTTAATATATTGTATCAAGTCTAATATAATTATAATTATGATACACTTATCAAAAATAAATATATGGTGTTATCTTAAATATCGTTAAAAAAATTTATATCGAACATAATATCAATGATCATGATATACTAAAAGATATTCAAGCGTTCACTAAAACAAATTTTGACGTATCTTGAATAATTATCAGAAGTAATTTTCTCTGATTTATTATAATAACGTATTGAATTATGGTGTTATAACATGTTGACGTCTTGAATGATTTTGTAAATTATTTGTATATCAAAAAAATGTATAAACTTGTTTTTCAATTTGCAGTTACATATATTTTGTCGTGATAAGAAATTTAAAGTTTACAGATTTTAAAATATCTCAACTCATACTGCTATGTTGGAAATATAATTTTAATTTACAATTTCTTGAAAGCACATTCAAAAAAATTCGACAATATCATGAATCACGTTATATACCAAGCCTTTGACAAAAATTTCATTCATGACGTTCTCAATAATTAGATCATTATCCTTGGTTCAATTATTTTCACATTAATGAATTTTGGGTACCTTTTTAAATTAGAGGTCTTTAACTACAATATGAAATTAACTTAAGAAAATTTGATGCTAGATTATAAACTATATTTATTTTTGTGATAAATGCTTTACGAAGCAAATACGAAAATTGTAGCACATATTCGCAAAATCATGACATATATTAAAATCATAATTTGGAGAACGAACAAAGTCTCAAATCCATAACATATCCAAAAACATAAGCAAGAAAACAGTTCACGATCACTTATTCCCGAAAAGTAATATAATAGCAAACTTTAAAAAGGCAAAACTGGAAGAATCCTTTACGTCCAATCTTCGCAGCCATGTGTCCATAATCAAGGTTCCTGAAAAGAGAATGGTAAATTAATCTTTGTTACATTTTTCATCTAATTATGTAATGTGTTAGTCTCAAATGAAATAAGCATGTTTCATGTAGCTGTACCATCTTAATTTTTTTGGTGACTGATTTGGCGGAGCCTGGAGACTTTAGAAACTCATCACCTTCAAAATTCTGCAATAATGAAGCTAAGTTAAGCAACTGATACATGATCCTGATAAACTCGGTAATTTATATGTAACAAACTAATAAACTTACATCAGTGGTTAAATTAATAGTGGGAATGTCGGAAATACTTGCAGTCAGTCAAAGCTGGCTTAGTCATTGCAAAATCATAAAGATCATCAACCTCAAACAGAGTGCTATCCTCAGTAACATTTTCTTTGTTCAAACTGGTCTGAACTGAAATTTCTTTCCCAACCAGAGCTTTAATAAGGTTAGGAAGACCGTCCTCCGGAACCTGTCAAATCATGATAATCATCATGTAACTTACTTGTACTAACTTGAAGAAAAAATGAAAAAGTCTATACATACATTCTTCAAATCGTCAACCATTTTTGCAGCGCTTGTACCAAGAAGTCTTCTAGCAGCACGATCTATAAGAACAACATTACATGCATATGTAGAATCCTCAGCAAAGACCACGATACGGAATCTGATTCATAAAACAATTGTTGTCAAGCATGCATAATTGCCAAAAGTGAAACGTGATTTGATCTTAAAAAAATAGGTAAAAATGGTACCTTTTAGGAGCAACTGGAATGATTCGAGGACAGTTAGAACATTTAAATCTTGTGTCAATACCTTCAACTTCAGAACGAAATTTGTTACAACTGAAAAACCACCAGCTAGTTTCTTCATCCACTTTAAGAATAGTAAAAGTGCAGTATATCTTTTTCTACATCACAATGATACTAAACAAAATTAACAACTGAAATTAATAGCACAATCCCAATATAAAGAGAAAATTTAAAAAATCAAACCTTGAGATGATCATATGTCAATTTCTCATTCAACTCCTTCAGTGAAAATCTCTCAAAGAAGGTTGAGGATAGCTCATAATTTGAAGATTGAATGGATTTCTCAGCCTTTAATACATACTTCTCTTCTTTAAGCCTTTAGATAGATTATAACTGACTAAGAATACATGAACCAAGAGATAAAATAACTGCACATTTTTATTACACTATACTACCTCATCCTCATGTCTGTAACAGTTTCATCATCCAGATTTAGATATACTTTTGAGGAAGGCAATGTACCAATCTGCACAGAATCTGTATATAGGAAATGTTAAAAATAAACAATGACAATAACGTCTTATCGTATTAGTCTGGTAGAAAGGAAATGTACTTACTCATGAATGTTTGCAATTTGGTGCTTGTACAAATTGCTATAATTGGTTTCTCAAGTTGTCTCCCATACATTTCCTCTACATATACGGCAAGATCTCCCCAGACAGTAACTTTGTGCTGATTACTAAAATCATTTTTTTTTAAAAAAACTACAATCAGTTTAAAAAAATGAGTGTTGTTTACAAGAATATATGTTGTAGTACATGATCTAGGTGCTACAAAATATAGTATTTTGTAGCAGATTACAAACCTTGAATCACATATTCTAAACCTCACAATGTCTTTTTCCCCAAATTTTGTGTCAATCTTTTTGGAAGGTTCATAATCCTCAAGAACTCCAATGACATCTGGTTTTTACATTAAAAACATAACATTGTTTGTTTGAATGATAATTAAACGTACTGGCTTAAAAACGTGTACAATATATTAAGTTGGAGAAGTAATGTACCAATAGCAAATTCTGGATTTTCACGTGGCTGATATTTATTGGCCTCGGCTTGTAGATCTCCCAAATCCAAGAATTCAAATTTATAGGGAGGAATCATGCCATCATCTGTAACCTCTTTCACAATAGTATCTTTAGTAAACCTAATGCAGACCTTTGTTTGAACCGGCTTTAAAGTCCCAACAGCATCTTTCACCGAAAACTGTTCAATAACGTATACACCTCCTTCCACTATGGTAGTTGTCAATGCATTCCAAATGTTGTGATAGGCAAATGCATGAACATGATTATTCTACAAAAATATTGTTACGAAATGTTATAAAATCTATGAAATACAGGAAAATTAAAGTTTTAAATTTAAAAAAAGAGAGGGATTAGTCATAAGCTTACATCATCATCCAAGAGAATAAGATTGAATCCTTTCAATGATCCAGTTTCTGCAGTAACGCTCGCCCACGTCCTGGTAACTCTAACTTTGATTTTCCAGTTTGTAGTAGACTGGTCTAGGTTCTCAAGACGATCAAACACAGCAAACTCCATTGAAAATAAGACTATAAAAACGATGCAAGAACACCAGCACTATCGTTAAAAAATTTATATTATGACAAAAAAATAGTATATGAACATGATAAATTCATGGAATGAGAAGTTGAGGCTTTGTTACTCTAAATGTAATGTTGAAGAGAGTGAAATGAAGTGGACTTTGTATTGTAAACAAATGTGAAAAATTGTTTTTATAACTGTTTAGACCGCCACATTTATACACCGACATAAAATAATTATGATAATGTTGGTTTGATTTTGATATTGATTGTAACTACTAATTGATTTGTGATTGATTCTATGAGAGTTTTGATAATGATGGACTTATTCCCATGGTGATTGCTTAAGAGTTTTGATAATGATGGACTTATTTTCTATGATTCTGTAAATCATAACCATATATAGTTATTGTTAGTTATCTATGTAATCTTGGTTATCAAATTTGAGAAGTATCAATTATTTCAGTAAGTAAAAAAACAATCATATATTTGTCAATTACTATTACTAATTACTAATAAAGATAATAGATCTTTGATGATTCCTACTATGATTACTAATAAAATTAATTGATCTTTGAGTCATACAATAAAGATAATTGTTCCTTGAGTCATACAACAAAGATAATTGATCTTTGAGTCATACAATAAAGATAATTGATCTTTGAGTCATAGAATAAAGATAATTGATCTTTGAGTCATAAAACTAAACAATGCATCAATCATCTACACTTGGAAGATTGTAAAAAACTTCCTCAAATACAACATTTGACGTAATATTTGTGGTAATACCAGAATCACTGTCAATCAGAATGTGAAGACCTTCGGGCCTTGTAACTCGCGAGATGGCAACATATATGTGACCATGAGAAAATGCAGCTCTAGGAAGATATAAACCTACAGTATCAAGACTCTGTCCTTGGCTCTTGTTAATCGTCATTGCATAACAAATTTGGATTGGAAATTGAATTCTTTTTAATTCAAATGGCCAGATAGTATCAGTTGGTACCATCTCGATTCTTGGAATTAGATGTTTAGTTCCGACATGTGACCCTCAAAGAATTTCACATTCAATACTGTTTTTCTTACATGCAGTAACAATCATCCTCGTCCCATTGCATAATCCCATTATTTGGTTCAAGTTCCTCATAATCATAACGACGACTCCAACTTTGACCTTTAACTCATGCTTGGGAATGCATGGCATATTTATTGAGTTGGGGTATTCTACTGGAAATGCAGTACTGAAATCATTATCTTCATCACCATCATCACCAATGGAATCCTGACTAATAAATGTGTGTAGAGTTCCAGGGATCTTGTCAAGTATTTGGTTGTTAATGTCATCGACCACAATATTTGTTGGTGTCAGTATAGCTCTTGATCTCAGGTAAGAATGTGAAGACATGTGGGAAAGAAAATCTGGATAAGTGATCTCAAAAAGAGTCTTGATAGGATCTTCAGAGGAATGTACAACATACTGGTCTGGTATCTTTATCAACATGTCACCAATGTCTGAAGAAGTACGAATGTACTCCACCTTGCCATCTCCAACAGAAAGCTGCCATTTACTAAAATCAGCAATGATCTTATTCTATGCTTCTGTATTACATGAATGTAGCCGCATATTCTGTTTCAGTAAAAATACTTGACAAAAGTCCCATAGCTTAGATCTATTCAGAGCAGCAGATATGATTTCAGCCCTTGTTGCCTTTGGAATGACAGGAAAAATTTGTCTAAAATCTCCACCAAAAACAACTGTTATACCACCAAATGGCTTCTTTGATCTTTTTTTGTCAACAGCAGACATTATATCCCTCAAAGATCGATCTACACAGTCAAAAGCATGACGGTGTTGCATAGGAGCTTCATCCCATAATAAGATTAGTTTGTTGAATTAGTTCTGCAATATCAGTTCCATGTCTAATCCATGCGGTACAATATTGGTCAAGTTTCAGAGGAATATGAAATCGTGAATGAGCAATTCTTCCACCAGGCAACAAAACAGCTGCTATACCACATGAGGCAACAGGAAGTACAATTTTACCCTCTGATCATAGACGACAACATAATGTTTACCACAAAAAAGTCTTCCCACAGCCTCCACTACCGTAAACAAAAAATACACCGCCTTTCTCCTCATTTATATTATGTATAATACGATCATACACAATTTTTTGTTCAGCATTGAGGAGTCGATGGTTTTTCTCATGTTGAGTTTTCTGCTCTTCTCTATCATATCCAGTTTCTTCAATGATGAGACGGTTAACATTGTTTCTGAAATAAGCTTCGCCGGGAAATGGCATAGTAGAATAGTCTCTTAAACTCTTTCCAATATCATTTAACAATTTTTCTATCTCTGAAACAAAAACAAAATTACATAGATTAAGTTAAATTAGTAAATAACTATATTGGTATAGTAGATAATTAGGCAATGATACAACAATTGTGTGTAATGAAGCTAACCTGCCAGAGCATAATTCCGTACATCGTGCTCTGAAAGACACAAATAAGGATCATTAAGCAAATGTCGTCTCAAAAGAATAATGTCATCAGACATGCATCGCCAGTTAGCTTCCCAAAGTCTCAAGGGATCTGAAATTGGACTGTAAGCCAATATGTTGACAAACATTGAACGGATCTGAGGAGGCATGGATGTATGTGAATTTTCAGCAATCGCCTCATGCCATTGGTTATCATTTTGGAGGAGACCAAGTGCGGAACATGTATCCTTAAAAGTTTGATGTACATGACCATTAACAGTTCTCAGATCCTCAAATGATGTAGCACCTTTTTTCCTACACAGAAGCATGCGTAAATATAACAATTCACCACTCGTTGAAAGAACTTCTGAAGTCGACCAATAACATCACCTTTTTTCCTTTGTTTCCATATACCAGGTCTTGCATGCCAAGTGAATTTGCTTGGAAAATCAGAGTAAGTCCAATTCTTTGCATCAGGCAAACTTTTATTTGCATCAAACCAAGCTTCTAACTTGCTTTTTTTAGAATTTGCTTTCTCCACAACTTCATGCAATTTATCTCCACTTTTAAAGGAAACGTGTTTATCACCAGGTAAATGTATAGGCAAACGATCAACTGAAGGCCACTGCGAATGAATGTCAAAAACAAATATCCTCCAAGCCGCTTCAGATGCACAAACATATCTACCATCTAAATAATGTTTGACCTCATTTATAGGACGTTTTTCAACATTCTTTGAAACTGTAGCAAAAATACCTGGACCATTTGTTTTCTTTTTGAGACACATTGTAGCAGTATCGTGTCCTTTTAAACAGTATTTGAACAGGTATTTTAGCGATCTTGAACTATTGCATATCTCCACATTTGTATGGCATTGAAAACGAACTAAAAGATCGCGGTTGTATGGGACAACAAAACGATTATCCAGGTCAACTCCCGTTTTTTTAACATACACACCAGTCCTCCTTCTCTTGTAGATAGGAAAGCCACAATCATCGAAGAATGTATGGGAATTATACCTTTTAAAAATTAACAAAAATTTTTGGGCATGTATTAAAAATAAAGACAAAAATGCAGTATAATACATAAAAAAGGGAAATTATTTAAAAACTAACCTTTTAGGAAAATGTTTAATACATTTCCCTTTAACCATACATGGAGAACTGACACAATCAGTCCCGCATGGTCCATGAATCATGTAATTGTTAACAGCATGATATCCTACTGGATCCGTGTCTGGATTTGGAATTTCTGCAGAGACTAAAGCATCGATTTGTTCAAAAGTTTTAGGCCTATCATTTGGGTGTAACCATATAAGCATATGTGCATGAGGCAGACCACGTTTTTGAAACTCAATCACATGCATTACTACACGAAGTCAACACAAAATTATAATATCTGGTTAGAATGTATTTAAAAAAACAAAATAGTGGTTTTTAAATTGTATTAGTTTTCAATAAAACTTCAAGATTTCGTACCTCCTATGCAACGGCCGAAATAATTTTTCTTTTTTACCAGATCGATAAGTTGGTCAACTTTTAATTTAAAAACTCTTGAAACGACGTCAGGGGCATCAGCAACATCAACACCAGGTAAGTATTTGAGCATTCGTTGAATTTCTGGCCATTTGGTGTTACATGTCATGGTCAAGAATAATGAAGGATGGCCTAAGGTTCGATAAATAGCCAAAGAATCCTTAAAATACTGATTCATATAGCGTCTACCACCTGTGAAAGAGGCAGGAAGAATAATTGGTCTACCAACAGTAGATGGATTGTGGTCACCCTTTTGTACTGCATCCCGAATATTATGATATAGATCAAAACGTATAGTAGTTTGATGTCCACTAATCCAATCCAATCTGTATTGCTCAATTGCGGTAAATGCATCTACAACGTATTGCTGCCACAAACGTCCACCCAAATGTGGAGTCAATCCTGTAAGTCAAATTTAATCAGAATGCTATTTACACATTAGGAAGCAGAATTACAAAAAATGGAATTTAGAACTAATGGAAACACCTTCTGTTGGACGTATCATTAGTTTATAATTGTAGTACTCTTTCATGGTTACGTTTTCTCGAGGTCCTCTTTCATCTGATTCAAGTGTTTGCTCAGTTTCTGGATCTTTGCAAGGTTGCTTATCAGGCTTATTTAAAGGGATTTCAAGGTGAAATCCTACATCTCCATGTGGAAAGAGGATTGGATATTGTACTGACATAAAGCGTGCATCTGTTTCAAAAATCCTCCCCAATCCGTCCACCTTTGAATCAATTTCTGTATCTCTATATCCCTTAGTATAATCATCTGTCACAATCAATCCTGCAACCTCATTTGATGGGCCAATGTGGTTTGGCCGTCCACTTTCTGAGCTTGAGGATATAAGCACCAATTTGAATTCATCTACTGCATTATGTTGCACTCTATCCCGGGCCATACGAAAACCTTTTACCAACTTGTTATGTTCATCCAACATTTGCAACAAAGACTCAACAATTTCCTGATGAATAACGTCACTGGTACCATTAAACGCATTAATTCTATTGTTGATTTCGTCTTCTGTGTCATAAATGTATAGCTGACATTTCGGAACCTCTTCATCAGGTGGTAGGAAGCTTCCTATTAAGTGATAATTTTGGCCACGAAGTTTGAAACAGTAAGGAGCACCACCTCTGTTGATCTTATGATCAATCTTGCCACCAGTAGAAGTTATTGCAAACATACAGTTGTACATTCTAATATTTTGCTTGAAATGTTTAGTTTTCATACCACCATAGAGGAGTGTAGCTAAAGGCTCAGGAGGGTGCTTTTCCTTTTCAAGATGAACCTGTCCATTTTTACAACACAGTGAGAATGTTGGAGCTTTATTAGTTGTAGCTTTATTGTTCCTCTCTTCATTCCACATCACAGCCTCACATTTTGAACCTTTTTTGTTTGGACCACCAATATCCATGTAACCATTCCAAAAATCTTGCTAGCTATAAAAATTTTCATAATCAAGATCTTCAAAATCACCTGTTTGAATGACAATTGCTTAAGTATGAATTGAACAAAACTAAAATTATTGAAATAAAGATATAAACTATCTTACAAAAATGAATACCTTGTTCAGATGTATCACTTTCACTACTAAAATTGTCCTCAACAATGTTGAAATCATTGATCAAATTCTTAATTCCAGAACTCTCACCAACTTCAAAACTACTTTTTACACCCTCCATCTTTGAATTAATTGGAATTGGAGTTTGTATTGCACAACTTTTTTAACAACATGCGCTTCTGTTGTATCCTCTGAATTCGGTTTCTTGTTTAGTTGACGACGTTTCTTTACTGGTGAAACACTTGGGATAGTCCTGTAGAAAGTGACGGTAATTTTACCAGATTGATCTCCAAATGTAGGGATATTGTTATTCTGGTTCTTTGGTGTATTACCTAATAAAAAATGACAAATAAAAAAAGTATAAAATGTTATATAACGCTATTTTAAAATGTACTACTTGATATGTATGTCTTCAAAACTTGTCAAAAGTACCTGAGTGATTAATTTCAAAAAGACTACTTTGGAATGGAGTCATAGGTGTCATAGTAGAAGAATTTGAGAGATTTGAACCTGCTAAAACATTGAGAAAGATTATATAATCAATTTTTGTAATAATTTACAAAATTATAGGCGCAACCATGACGCAAAAACAGAGTTTCTGGTAAAAATCATTACCGGGCGATGTGGTATATTTGGTAATGGTTGATCTGATATCTCCATTATAATGTTGCTGATCAATATTACTTTTGACACCAAGAATAGAGCTCTGGCCTGCCGAGCAATGGCTTGGCGATTTGTCTGATGATGTAAATCTCAACAACGAATTATGATCAATTGTTGCCAAAGGAGGTCTAGACTTGGCAGCATTTCGTAATAGTACACCAGACATCATCTTATCAACATTTTTGCCACGTAGTCGACTTTTGCTCACTACATTCACATAATAGTATGAAGAATTAGATAGGATAACCTTAATATTCAATCATCATAAAATATGCATAAATACCATTTTTTGGAGTCGCTTTAATGCTTTTACTGTCCAAGGGTGAAGAAGCATGAACTTTGCTGACTACATTCAAATAATATTATGAAAACATCATATAGGAAAAGCTTAATATTAAATCATAAGATAAAAGAAACAAATACCATTTTTCTGAGTAATTTCAAGACTTTGTCTGTCTGATGGTGAAGAAACAGGAATTTGAAGTATACTTTGTGGCAGTTGTCTTGATCTCGTCCTATTTTCTGGTAAATTAGGACTACAATTCTCTTTATTATTTAAATAAGTAGAATGAATTTGTTGCTGTAAGCCACGTCCACAGTCGACTAATAATTGAAAATAGCAAATCAAAGATTGTTAACATCAATACATATCATGGGAAAATATGAAACTTTGGCAAATAAGAAAAAAACAAATGACAAAGATATACCATGGGAAGTGTTTGTGGCATAAACTACTAGTTCAGAAATAGGTTTTAATATATGATCGGTAACCTTACTTGACAATAGTTTATCCACAATCTTTCCACGAACACGACGTGGTGTACCTATATTCAAAGGAACACATGGACGTTAGACAATTACTGAAGATTTCAGTCATGCCTTTCAAAATCAGAAATACCTTGATTTTCATCATTATTAATGGTTCCCAAGATTGTTTCGAAATTTAGACCACGCACATGACGTTTTTTACCTGGATGATTACAAATATAAACAGCAACATATAACAATCATTATTATATAATAATAACTTAACACAAAGAATGAAAGAATGGATGAAGCACCTGATGAAGAACTTGTTAGAGAATCCATCGAACAATTATATATTTGGATTTTGCAGAAGATTGTGATGAAACGCGATGAAACGCTTAATCCATTTGGCTCTGGAGATGAGAAACTCGTTAGGGTTTCAGTAACGACTGCTGAAAATCAAGGATGAAATTATACCGATTGAGAAAATTATGGAAATTTTGATTGAGATATAATCTCCGTAACTGATTTTTTTTTAAATTCAAATAGATTATGGAAAGATATAATAACAAATGGGTAAAAATATTGGGTGGGTAAATGGATTATCCGTGGATACTTACCAAAATAACATGATTTTAGTACAAAAGATGGGTCATGGGTAAATTTTTTTACCCATTGGGTAAATTCCTCATTACACTTTAAGAGTATATAGATTACTGAATACACGCACTCCATTTTGTTTTGTTTTTCCTTTTATTCGTTGCTTTGTAGATTATTATGAAATTTAGCGTACATGTCTGAATCCATCGCTTGTTCAAATGTTGTAGTTGGTAATTAATCGTTAGCTAATAGTTTACATGTTGTAGCTTGATTAGCTTGCGTAATGTTTTTGTTGAATCAATTTGTTTTTTTTATTGTGAATAAAATGTTGTGTGGAGTACATAATTAATGGTTTCGTTTTGGTCCCTAACTATCTTCATTTACAGTCACGGCCAGTGATGTTGAAACAAAGCAACTTGATGGTGAAACCGCAGTCGATAGAATCAGCAACTTTCCCAGTAACCTAATAAATGTCATCCTAGAACGCTTGCCGATTCACGTTGCAGCAAGATTTATAACGCCTTGAAAAAATTTCAATATTTATAATTAATTATTTAATATAAAATGTGAATTATGTGGCGTATATAAATTGTTGAGGAAGTGAAGTATGTGTGGTATAATTTTTTGTGGGCTTAGTTGATGTATATGTGATGTGTAAGCCCGGGTATTTTTAATTATATTATATTTTTGGGGATTTATTTTTATTTAATTGTGCTATATTTGTCCTCTGTGAATTTTATTAAATTATTGAGATTGGTATAAATCCTGAAATCTTTTGCAATATTAACTTTATTAATTTATTTGAGTTTTAAAAATATTAGACGAATTATTTGTGATTTTAAGGATTTTAAAATGATTTTACGAGTTATATTTCATTTAAAGCATCAAAACTTGTAAAATTCATATTTAATTCATTTCGTATCCTAAAAATATTTTAAAAATATGTGGGCCTTCGTAATTTTGTACTCTACGTTTTAAAAATGAAAGGTTTAATTTTCACCAATTTTTCTATTTAAATCCGATTTGTAAGGATGAATTATTATTATTATTCGGATTTTCAGTAAAGTAAAAATTGTTTTATCCTCACCCTTTTTATTCCAAATCCCTAACCCCCAATTTCATTTGCTAAGCTCTGTTTCAATCGGGTTCTCTAACTCTCTCGATCACTCTACAGGCTCTCTCTCTCTCGATACTAATCTCTCTCTCTTTTCTATCTCCCATCAATCTCTAGTCTCTCCTGTCTCTCTCTCGTTTTCTCTCGCCCCAATCTCTCGGTGCTGTGTTGTGTCTCTCCCCCGTGAGTCCAGTCCTCTCCTCTCCCCTGTCAAGAACGTGACTGTGAATGTTTATTCACTGTGTGTGCGTGAGTTTGGTGTGGGCGAAAGTACCATCCTGCTGTGTGTGTAATCCCGAACTGGGTGTGTGTGTATATAACAGGTGTTGGTTAGTGTATATGTGGTGGTCGAAATGTGATGACAGAATTGTGAAACCATTTCTGAGTATTCGATTGTTGCCTCGGTTTTTCTGATTGTTGTGGTGGTTATTACCATTGATGTGGTTGTTATTACCCTGTATTGTTATTATTAATTCAGTGCTCTGTGTGACTGATTTCGTGAAATTTCGAATATATTGCAATTTTGTTCGAATAATTTAGTAAGCGCGAAATTTCGAGTCGGAGACCCAAATTTAGGGCACCCTCGAATTTTGCCCCCTCGACGGTGATTTAATTTGAGTCGGGGGTAAATATAGGCGATGATGTATACCTGAGCCGAGATGAATCTTATAAATCATACTAATTGTTTCGTATTTAAATTTCCGAGAATTGTATGTCCGTTGGTATAATCAGTAATATGAGAATTATTCGCATTTAAATCAGTTATAATTTGAATTGTTGGTTGGGATTGTATTTACAGTAGTAATTGATTTGTTTGGTTCGGTTGTAATCCGACGGGTAGTTCGTTAAACAAAACGATCCTGTCAAAATTTTTCTAAAATCTTAATTATTTGAATTACGAGTTAATTATATAAATGTAGTAATTGGATTGTATTTGAACCCTAATCGACTAATTGTTAATTGTTGTTTAGTAAGGTTTAAAATGTTTATGTCCCAGTGTATTGTTATTTTACTTGATACATTTTTATATCATAGTAAGGGATTAACGAATGGGTAGAATTAGCATAGTAGTACATCGAATATTAAATAGAGTACTGAAGTAGTATTTTATGTGTAGATTCAAAGGAAGTAGGTCCCAGTGACAAGGGCAAAGGCAAAACAGAGTAACCAGCCTTGATTAAGGCAAGTAACCTTAACTTGTTCTTCAAATATATCGAATATTGTTTCATTTGTACTTGATTATATAACCCTACCTCTTTAGATACATCATGTTGTGTTGATTTACTTTTCCCCTTGTTATCAAATCAATTCATTAATGTTGAATCATAATTATTTGATCATATTCACTTGATTCCATGTATGTTGAACCTGAAATATTACTCTTTGTAGGAAATGAATAAAATGCTAGATACCTGACTTCTTGTCTGAATTATTGAATTACACAATGACTCGAATTAAACAGGGTAGTCGATTGTTCCGACCCCTGGTCTGAGTATTAAAGATAGAATTGGAAGTTTTATTAAATAAAAATGTTTTCAGGATTGAGGACGCCAATCAGTACATAAGTATTATGTTAGGCCAAAATGGGTCATGGATCCAGTTGAGTATTTGGATATACCAAGAGAGTATATCCGGAGTTTTAGTGTGACTGATCATCCACTTTAACTCATAGCGTCGAAAAATGAAAATCCAATTCTAATCTCTAAAATTGATTATCCAATTGACAACAAATGTTATCCTTTGACCTTGAGTTTCGAGTATCATTAATGACTTGTGGTATCATTTACCCAATTGATATATCCAGTTGACAACGAATGTTATCATTTGACCCTGAGTTCTGAGTATCATTATTGATTTATTTTATCATTGTTTTATAGTTGATATATATATATATATATATATATATATATATATATATATATATATACACTTGCTGAGCAAACTTGTTGCTCATCCTTGTGTTATATTTAACCTTTCAGTGAAATCAGAAGATGACATCGCCTAAGACTATGATCATAGGGTTTCCAGGACTCGAGCAGACAGTCGAGATTCAGATTCCCTCTGAGGTTCTTGATTTAGTTGTTGGATAGGATTTTGAGTAGATTGTGGTTGTAATGGTTTAAAATTGAATTTAATGTAATAACTTAGACATTTGGTCGTTGGTGTGGGTCCCTTATCGCATCAACCCAACGATATTAGTAAATTGTAATAATTTATCTTTTGGCTAGTTTCTATTCAGACTGTAACCTGTTGTGATCCTGGTATTGTTTCGGGGTTTGTTTTCAAAACTGTATATATATATATATATATATATATATACGCAGGTTATTTTAAACTAGTATTGTAGTGGGCCCAAATCTCACCCCGGATTTGAGGGCGCCATAGGTTGGTATCAGAGCAACAGGTTACCAGTCCCTGAAATAGACAGGTTAGAACTGTATTAAGCAGGATCACATTTAATCAGACTCATGTAGAGTTTGAGTTAGGATCATTGGTTATGATCTTGGATTTTGAGATAGGATATGTACAGTACGAGTATACTAATTGTGTAGCGATACAGTCTCCTACTGATCAGAGGCCGGAGCCTCAGCCTCTAGCCGTTCGGGTGATTCGCGGTCCAGGATACCCCCAGGAGCCAGCTTCAGCGACCCCGATGGTTCAGTTACCTCCAGATGTGTTCTCGAGGCCAGTGCATCTGAGGCCATCCATTGATCCTATGCCTTCCTCATCTGATGCTACTGCCACGAGTGTGAGAGGAGATGTGATGGTGGTTAGGATGATAGCAGCAGCTCGACTTGAGGGGATGACGGCAGGTGGCAGGGAGCCGAGTATAGCGGAGCTGAGAGACTTGGTGACTTATATGCTAGAGGGTTTGGAGGCCATTGAGCATGATGCTTAGTGGTTTGGATGGTGTAGCTGAGGGTGGAGTTATGTAGGCAGTAGCTGACTTCACTCATGTTTTGTGTATGTATGTATGTTGTATGGGATGTAGTTGTAGTTCATCAGCAGAGCAGTGTGGGTATAGTAGGACCCAGTTTTTAGTGGTTGTATTTATGCGCTGTTGAGTAGCGGATAGCTGTATATCTAGTTGTACCCCACTTTTGATGACCTTGAAGCGCTTAGTGCGTTGTAATGATCCAGTATATATATGATATTGTAGTTGTTCATTTCTGTTATATATATCATGTCATTTTCCTTCATGCATTTTAATTTCAGTTATAAAAACCTTGTGATCATTTTGTTAACCAGGTTCTATTAGCATATCCAGTTATATCTTGTGGGCCACATTATTCATATTGAGATTGTTTCACTTGATATCAGTATAACATTGATATAACTTTGAATATGACCAGGTACAGTTGTTCGATGCACCTTTTATACCTTTTGAAATTGTGATATTAAGTTGTAACTTTTGTGTAGAATATGCCTCAAACTCCGGAAACTGAAGAAAACCCAAATAATCACATGGACCCAGCTATAGCCCAGATTCTTCAAATTCTTACTCAACAGACAGCTAATCTAGCACAACAACAACAGCAGATAATACAACAGCAGCAACAGCTTCAGCAGCACATGCTACAGCAGCAGCAAAATCAGCAACAGCAGCACCAAGAACAGGGCAATCCAGTGGTGACCTTTAAAACATTCCAGGCAGTTAAGCCACCTGAGTTTAAAGGGTCAGCGGATCCAGTAGAAGCCAATACATGGCTGAAGGAGATTGAGAAAGCGTTTGCATTGGTTAGAGTTGGGGAGGAACAGAAAATAGAATATGCGAGCTATCTTTTGAAGAATGAAGCAAATTATTGGTGGGAATCAATGAAAGCGACCCAGCCTGAAGGTTTGATTACTTGGGCGACATTCAGGGAGTTGTTTATGGAGAAATATTTTCCAGGATACATGCAAGATCAATTGGTGTTAGCACAAAATCACGCAAGCGCACGTGATCACAAGTAATATAGAATAAAGTAGAGTTCGTTCCCACAGAGATTGTATAATTTAGTTCTTGTACCTAAGCATCAATGTATGATTATCGTTCAATGCTAAGACAATTGACAAATTGAGTTTTGATTATCTAAATTAACTAAGAAGAATTAATTAATAACTAGATTAAATTAACTAAGTGATTTCGAGTTACTTATGAGATGGAAAACATGGGATCCTAACTTCAATACAAACTTCCTTTAGAGATCATGCCCTTTTATCGACACATGTGGTGGTTACGATAACTAATCGGACAACACGAAATAAGTATACGTTACCTTTCAGTACACGCACACCAATCTACACAATATCCACATAAGATAGAAATCATGTAGGCACCAATTATGCTTAGACCCTATATGTCTATAGAATTTGAAAACATAATGGTTGAAGATCAAGTGTCCATAAGATTACATAAGGTAGTATGAGAGGGTTAGAAACACACCACAAACATGAATAACATTCATGGACTTATGCTAGCATGGAAAGTTCTAAATCTAAAGATCCACTGTCGCTTCACTGAAGATTAACAAGATAGATGTTAGCTACGCATCTATATGAATTAAATACCACCATGCAAGGATATCGCAAATTCACCACACATATATCAAGTTAGGCAATCAACATCTAAATTCCATAAGTAAATCCGTTAGGACCCCATGACGGCGATTAGTTCATAATCGAACCGTTCGTCATCATGGGGTTTGATGAAAACATGATATGAAACAAAGAATCAATAATGAAATAGATGAAAAGAGTAATAAGGTTCAGAAACAAATCCGTTAAAAGCATCCAAAGCTAACTCCTATTACAAAGATGGGAAATTAAGAACTTTGTTGCTTCTTCGTGCTCTCGAACTCGTCTCCTTTGCCTTCAAACTCGTGTGGTATACGAATGACCAATAGTGTATGAATGGTGGTGTATTGTGATCTGATTGTGTTCTGGTGGTGATCAAATAAGCCTCCAAGGATGTGTATTTATAGCTCCACAATGCCCTTGCTCCAAGTAATTGTCGTTTCTTAGTAGGAATCAAAAATTACAAGTTTCCATCTTAAAATAAGATAAGAATTACAATTTCCTTGTCAAATAATGTTTCTAGATTATTCCCACCATCCTACAATGTTTCCATGATGATTAGGAGAAGAAAACGGCAATTTCCGAATTAAAATTCAATGCAGAATGGAATTCTGGCGGCCAGGAAAAGCTTCAGCGCGATCGCGCTACTCCATAGTTCAAATACAGCGCGGGCGCGCTATGCCAATTCCACTATTTTCCTTAGCGCGGTCGCGCTACTCCACAGCTCATACATGGCGCGGTCGCGCTCTACCTTCCCAGCTTCTGCAAATTCTGACTCCTCAAACTGATTTCTTCCTAAGCCACTTGTAAAATGCCATCCTAAGATTCATAAAATCTCAAATACACCATGTTAACCTGTAAAATCATGAACCTGCACAATTCTCACGAAACGCATTAAGCCACACAATAACTCAAGGATTAAGCGATCAATTCAAGTCAAAATGGAACGTTCCAAGTGGATAGAAATCCACTTATCACACCCCCAAACTTAAACTGATGCTTGTCCTCAAGCATAAACAACATATCAATACATACTAACTAGTACCACTTCCGTAGGTGATCACGGTTGCATTTGGCATATGCAACAAGCCATTTAAACCCCTAGGCAGCCCTAGTGGACGAGTAAGGTCTCGTGAGGGCCTATAGTGAATGTACCCACAAAATCCAACTGACACAAACAATACAAACAATGCAATGCATGAATGCAACTAAATATGAATGCAAAGGATCCCCTCAAACTAACCAACACCACTTAGCAAGCAAATATCTCAATGAATGCAATCAATCCAAACATAGCTCGACTAAATTCCGGTATACTAACAATACATGATCAGAACGTGCGTGTGTGCGATGCTCGACAGATATACTCCCAAAACCAGATCAAAATCATACATATTCTTTTTCAAGATAATCACAGGTTTATAAATAGAATGAACGTTAAACTCAAGATCACTTCAGATACACCTCCATACTCCTCTAAAGTAGACAGAAATTCATGCTTTATTACTACACAGACACAATATATACACAACACACATGCTTATTTGATCGTGCAATGGATGAGACCCCTAAAGGCTTATACAATAATACCCATGTAGCGAGCGTTGGGTTAGTGGATCCCAGACTATAAAAAGCCTTAGGTCACTAGGCACAAAGTCCCCAAGAACTTAATTGCTCGAGTATTAAAGAGCTCACCCTGATCAATTCTGCATACTCACACTCTCATAAACACTCATTTTTTCCTCCTTTTTTTCACATGGAATCTGGAATGAGAATTCTCAATTCCAACCCTAGACTACTCATAAACATGAGCCGGCTACTAGCTATTTGACACCTAGCCAACAAACACAACACAAAAACATTAGCATGAAATTTCTGTTTTCCCCCAAACTTATATTTTGGTGTTCCTCAATCATCAAGAGAATAAAGCAAATTCTATCGATAAACAAGTGATTAAATCCTAAATCCAAACAAGCATGACCCAACCTAACCCAAGAGCAAACGACGAGACTGTGTAAAAAATTTTGTTCATGAAACATGCACGTCAATTTCATCAAAATTTAAAATCAGCCCTCTGTTCATCCTTTTCACACCCACATCAACATCTACCTACCTCATGGCATCAGCTCATTCTAAGGGATCATGAAAAATGCATGTAATGCAACTATATGAACTCACATACAAAACTCGACACACATACAAACAGAATGCTCTATATGACAGGTATCATGCATGAAACTAAACTCACATACAAATATGATGCAATATGAATTCCTACATGCCACACATATATCACAACAACTACTAATTCCCAAATCCACCCCCAAACTGAAAATTTTCAATGCCCTCATTGAAAGTAAATAAGGGAAAAGTAGAAACATACCTACTGACCACCTGGACCACCCTCCTGAGGAGGAGAATCCGGTGGAGGATATACACCATGTGCCCCAAAAATAGGCCAATCCACCTGCACTCCACTGGCAGCAAAAGCAGTGCCCAGCGCCTGAGTCAACTCCTGTGCAAAACGGCTCTGAGAATCATACATAGCATCCATACGACGCATCAGCCGTCTGTACTGAGAGGCAACAGGAATATCCTTGGGAATCTGAGGCGGCGGAACAGCACCAGCAATCTCATAACCCAAACCCCTAGGATGTGGAACGCCGTCCGGCCACTCCACCATCCTTGCAATAGTCCCAGAATCAATAGCACCACTCGGCAACTGTATCAGCTCGTCCTCAGCCCATCTCACTCCAACCGTCAGACACAAACTAGTAACCACAGAACCATATGGAATCCCCCCTGTAGTACTCGCTCTCAAAAACCTCAAGATATTTTGGCTAATCATGTAACCAATGTCAATATAAAAACCACTCAGAATCGCCCACAGCAAAATACCCCTCTCCACATTAACCTCGTGCTGATGTGTGGTAGGCAACAAGTTAGCACAGATAAACAAATTCCATGCTCTAGCATACCTGTTCAGCGCAGAAGTAGGGAAATGCAAGTGCTCATTACTCCCTGGCTTCATCTTCCACACAGTACCTGGCACACACAACCTAGTCACAATAGCATCCAAATCTACCTCTGTCCTGGACTTAAAAGTCCAATCCTCAGCACCTGCAGGTCTGGCAGGCAAAGCAAGCAAACGACTGATGGCAGGCGGTGTATAGTCAACTGTCATACCCCTAACCACTGAATAACCATTCCGTTCAGCCTTCGCATTCACATAGAACTCGCGAACAATAGACAACGGAATATCCATAGCCAACTGACAAATAGCCTCCCAACCGCGCGACTGAATCATCGCCACAAGATCTCCATCCAACGGACCAGCTAAAAACATCCTATCCTTGATTACCATCTTAGACATCAACCTGTTGTACTCCGCCCGGGCCTCCACGGAAACACACTTTTCCTCGGGTCCCTCCGTATTAGAATCAGAATCGGATGAATGATGTTCACTAGAACCACCAGCAAAACGGGTTCTTTTTGGAGCCATTACACAATCTCCAACAAGCAGAAATACACAAAAATAATAACCACAGCAACCCACAGCAATCTAACAGCAATTAACCCAAAATACGCAAGCTACAATTCGTAATAACAAGAATAATCAAGAAATTACCCAAAAACAAATCTGTAGGAGAGGTAGCACTGCGTAGTAAGCCTCCAATCGATGAATGATCACAAATCCCGAAGCTCCAAAGTGGTGGGTTAGGGTTAAGTGTATATATGTATGTGTATATGAGAGATATGTGTATAAAAGAGAGATGGTATAGTGACTGATTAAAAACGAAATTGGGGATTTATAGAGTGATTAGGAGTGGGTTTGGGCTGAGATTAGGGTTTCAAAATCGAAAATTGGGCTGAAAATCTGCTCTGAAAATTTCTTCTGCACCTCCTGAATCGTAGTAGCGCGGTCGCGCTAAGATTGTACTGCCAGACAGCGCGGTCGCGCTGTCCCTTTTATTTTTATTTTTGAAACAAAGAATATACAACAATAATGATATCCAATCACATGGGTTGCCTCCCACGAAGCGCTCGTTTAACGTCATTAGCTTGACTTGCTGCTCGGTCGTTACGTTTCTGCCAAATCCACGGAATCTGTTTCACGAACCACTGGATCACCTGTAAAATAATGTTTCAACCGCTGACCATTCACCTTGAACGCCAAATCAGGTGACTTTTCAAAAATCTCAACGGCTCCATGCGGAAATACGGTTTTAACAGTGAACGGCCCTGACCACCTTGACTTAAGCTTCCCAGGAAAAAGCTTGAGGCGCGAATTAAACAACAAAACCAGCTGACCAGGCACAAAGACCTTAGGAATCAACCTCTTATCATGCCACCTCTTCACCTTCTCCTTGTATATCTTGTGGTTCTCATAAGCCTGAGATCGAAACTTCTCTAACTCATTCAACTGCAGTAACCGTTTCTCACCAGCTGCTCTAATATCAAGATTCAACTTCTTAATCGCCCAAAAAGCTTTATGTTCCAACTCCACTGGTAGATGACATGCTTTTCCAAAAACTAACTGATACGGAGACATTCCCAAAGGTGTTTTGTAAGCTGTTCTATAGGCCCAAACAGCTTCATCTAACTTCAAAGACCAATCCTTCCTCGACGGATTCACCACCTTTTCCAGAATTCTCTTGATTTCACGATTAGATACCTCCGCTTGACCGTTTGTTTGTGGATGATATGTTGTAGCAACACGATGTGTCACCCTATACTTTGCCAATAATGCAGTGAATTGACGATTACAAAAGTGAGTCGCCTCATCACTAATAATAGCTCGCGGAGTTCCAAAACGCGTAAAGACCTGTTTATGAAGAAAGTTCAGCACCACCTTAGCATCATTGGTTGGTAAGGCCTTCACCTCAACCCACTTAGAGACGTAGTCCACAGCTAGCAAGATGTACTGATTATTACAAGACGAAACAAAAGGTCCCATGAAATCAATACCCCATACATCAAAGATCTCTACCTCAAGAAGCATATTAAGAGGCATCTCATTCCTCCTAGAAATATTACCAACTCGCTGACAACGATCACACCTCGAAACGAACTGATGCGCATCCTTAAATACTGTAGGCCAAAAGAACCCTGCCTGAAGAACACGAGCTGCTGTCTTCTCTCCACCATAATGACCTCCATATACAGTGGAATGGCAATCTCGCAACACACTTTCAGTCTCACTATAAGGAATGCAACGTCGAATAATCTGATCAGCACCCTGTTTGAACAAATACGGCTCGTCCCATCGGTACCACTTCACATCATGTAAGAACTTCTTCCTTTGAGCATACGATAAATCAGGAGGGATGATGTCACTGACAAGATAGTTCACAAAATCTGCAAACCATGGCTCTTCCACTTGTACCCCTAAAAGCTGCTCATCCGGAAAAGATTCATTAATCAGAGATTTAACCTGTGAATTTTTACCATGGTCTTCCAACCTCGAAAGATGATCTGCCACCTGGTTTTCATTTCCTTTTCTGTCTTTAATCTCTACATCAAATTCCTGGAGCAATAAGACCCATCAAATCAACCTAGGCTTCGAATCCTTCTTTGTCATCAAGTATTTGATAGCCGCATGATCTGTGTAGACAATGACTTTCGTGCCAAGTAAATATGCTCGAACTTCTCAAAAGCATAAACAACGGCCAAGAGCTCTTTTTCCGTTGTGGTGTAGTTCAACTGTGCATCATTAAGGGTTTTACTAGCATAGTAAACCACATGAAATATTTTCTCCTTTCTCTGACCAAGAACAGCACCAACGGCATAGTCACTAGCATCACACATTAGCTCGAATGGCTCACCCCAATCTGGTGCAGTAATAACAGGTGCGGTAGTCAACTTCTTCTTCAAAAGCTCGAAAGCATCAAGACAAGCTTCATCAAAATTGAAAGGAACATCTTTCTCCAACAGATTGCACAAGGGTTTAGAGATCTTCGAAAAATCTTTTATGAACCGGCGATAGAAACCCGCATGACCAAGAAAACTGCGAATTCCTCTAACAGAGATAGGAGGAGGAAGCTTCTCAATAGTGTCAATTTTTGCTTTATCCACCTCGAGTCCTTTGCTAGAAACCTTGTGCCCAAGAATGATTCCTTCTTGCACCATAAAGTGACATTTTTCCCAATTCAGCAACAGATTAGTCTCCACACATCTCTTCAAAACCAAACTAAGATCATGCAAGCACTCGTCATATGAAGAACCAAACACTGAGAAATCGTCCATGAAAACTTCCACATTGATACCAATCATGTCTGAAAAGATAGCCATCATACACCTCTGAAAAGTGGCTGGAGCGCCACAAAGTCCGAACGGAACTCGTCTGAATGCAAAGGTGCCAAAGGGACATGTCAATGTAGTCTTCTCTTGATCCTCAGGTGCAATGCAAATCTGATTATATCCAGAATATCCATCAAGAAGACAATAGTACTCGTGGCCTGCCAACCTGTCTAACATCTGATCCACAAACGGAAGAGGAAAGTGGTCTTTTCTCGTGGCTTTGTTCAACTTGCGATAGTCCATGCAAACTCTCCACCCTGTAATGGTACGTGTAGGGATGAGCTCATTCTTCTCATTAGCAACAACTGTCATACCTCCCTTCTTCGGCACACACTGTACTGGACTCACCCAAGAACTGTCTGAGATAGGGTAGATAATACCAGCATCAAGCCACTTCAAGATCTCCTTCTTCACCACTTCCTTCATAATAGGATTGAGACGACGCTGATGCTCCACAGTAGGCTTGCAATTATCCTCTAGCAGAATTTTGTGCATGCAATACGAAGGACTGATTCCTTTGATGTCTACTATAGTCCATCCAATGGCTGTCTTAAACTGTCTCAATATCCTCAAGAGCTTCTCCTCTTCACTATCTGTCAAGTTAGCGGCAATGATAACAGGCAAAGTAGATGCTTCACCCAAAAAGGCATTGTTAGGTCCAAATGTGTTGTAGAGGGGGGGTGAATACAACTTTTCGAATTTGATAAGCAATAAATACGATGCAATAAATGAACACACAGATTCAAGGAATATATGTCTTATATATAACTTGAAGTGGTTGCTACAACATTCATTACAAAGTATAACAGAAGTTCAGAGAGTAGTGAATGATACTAAGCTTTGTGAATACACTCTCTCTCTTTTACATGTGTTTCTCTCAAGAATTGCTCTCTAAAAAAACATTACACAAGTACTTCTATTTATACTACATGTAATCTATGTCCTGTAGTCTTCAAAGACTAAGATATACGTGGCCCAATGATGTCCACATAAATCTTGCCTTATCTTGAAAGCTTGGAAATCTGCCAATCAGAAGATGCCATGTGTCATGTTGAGACTGCACTCTAAGTAGAACTTCTTCTTGAGAATTTCTACTTAGCCATCTCGAATTTCTAAGTAGAACTTCTACTTAGAAATAATCTACTTGGTCATCTAGAATATTTAGTACTTAGAAAATATTCTGGTTTTCAACTTGAAACTTCAATGCACATCTTGAACTTGTGATATCTTCATATCTTCTTTATTCTTCACCAAGCTCTTGAACATGGATCTTTATTACTGACATAAACTTGCTATCAATGTCCTGACACTTGATGCACTGGTCTGGTTCATAAGTGACTAGTCTTGATAGTGTTTTTGCTTCTTGAATAAATTACCATATTCAATTAGTAATGAGGCTTTCCAATGTTAGCTTTCCTTCTTGTTCACTTGAAATCAATTTGTCTTATTGATACTGATAGTTATGATCTTGATTCTTGGCTTTTCAAATCACTGAGGCATGAACAACTTTGACTTGAACTTCTCTCAATGATTTCTTCTTGGCTTGATCATAGTTAACATGTTGAATTGTATCAATTACCTTGTCTTCTTTTAGTGTTGATTTCTTTGTGGCTTCTTGTTCTTGATTGTCTTCTGGTTAAGTATCTTTTCCTTTAGTTGAGTTACATTAGTTATAGTGTTACAAGTTTACACACTCTGCCTTTCAATCTCCCCCTATTGACTGTCTAACAATGACATTCAAATTAATGAAGGATAACTCAACTAAACAATGAGACGAGAAAAGATAACTAACATTAAAGTCTTGAATAATTTACAATTGAAATGTACTTGGAAAACAATACAAAGAACTTAAACTAGAAACATAATTCGAACTTCGAATTAAGGATCATTTGAGTAATTCCTATCACCTGGATTATTTCATACCTTTTAGTCAAACTTATATCACCTTATTGGATCCACTCTGAGGTGAATTTTCCTCAAGTGAGTTAAAGCAACCGAAAGACATGAAGTTTTTCCAACTTCAAGTTCACACCACTCTGACCTTTAATCCTAATTCCGTTTCCTCTTCCTAGCTTCAGCAGCTTGGCGCTTCTCCTCTTTCTGCTCTCTGCGCTTCTCTTTCTGCCGCTGTTCTTTCTTATATACTGGATCATGAAGCTGCTTCCACCTAGCATTCAATAAACTTACTGCTTCCATTTCTAGTGGATTTGTTGGCTCTGGATAAGGATGTTTGAAAAGCCTTCTGAGTTTGTCCACTTCCTGAGTAGTCCTGATCTTTGGAATGTCCTCAAAGTTCTTCATTATGAGCTGAGGTTTCCAATGTGCTTTATCAGCTTTAAACTGACAATACATCATTTTTGGGTAGCCCTTGACACGGTTAGTATTGTGGACACTAGCCGCATCTCGCTCCATCCGCTTCTTTTCCCCCACTACCTCAGACAAGTAACTCATGAGTCTCTGCTTTTCTTCCACATACTTATTCTCCACTTCACTCCATTTGAACACATATAAAACTCTCTCCAGAAATGCAGCATCTTGAGTCTGTAACAGCCATGTTCTACTCATATGCAAGAGTGTTTGATTCTGGTCTGCGTCTATGAATGCCAAGGCATCAGCTATGTCATCGACATATGCGTGTATCCAGTATACACTATCTCTTCCTGGAACACCAACTGCCTCCCTTATCTCTCCTTGTTCCAGTGATCCAGACGGAAGAGTCAGAGCTTCATCTACATTTTTCATTGCTTGAAGAATATTCCATTTCTTCTCCATTAGCTCCGGCTCAACCTTCACATTATCTAGAGGGTTTGGAGCAATAATATTACACTTCCATATTTTATTGCTCTTCTTGAATATGATTCTTTCAATGACCTTCACATATTTTTCTTTAATTTCAGAGTAAAACCCCTTACTCATCATTTGTCTACAGACAGCTTTGAGAGATTCCACTGAAAGATCCATTAAATCATTTTCTTCCATACTTACCCTCTTCATCTTCCCATCTACTACCATTCGGACAACATCAGGATATGCTGAGAATTCTGGACTCTTGTCCTCTGCTAGTTGCATTAACTGATCTCTATACAGAATGCTGAGCTCCTCAGATTGAGAGTATTGAATTTTTGTTGTTAGCAAGAACAACTCTGACGCAGATCTTCTCGCGATGAATTGATCATCCACATACAGGAAAGACGTCGGGATTCCTTCTACTAGAGACAAGATAACCTGCCACTCCTTAAGCATCGCATTGTATCCAACCCTGACTTTCGAAATTATGCTCTTCAACGCACTTATGTAGTTCACAGTCAGTGGATTCTGCATGTTCAAGTTATAGAACAAGTCATCTGCCTCCTTGTTGTTAACTCCTTTCGCACAAGGTCCCCTCAAAATCTTCCTTGCATCATCCCACTTTTGTCCAATCCTTCTCTTGTCCAAATCAACTTGAGGATCAGCTAGCCTTGCAAGCTCATGATCATACTGCTTCCCTTTGAGCTCTACTTTCTTTTCAAGGAACGCAAGCATGTTCTTGCATCATCTTCATTTTATGGAACTGAGCTTGTTCCAAGGCTAACTGTTGAGATTTTAGAGTCTCCTCATCAACAGGAATTTCTTCAGGCTTTCCGGAAGACATCCCAGCACCTCCACCTTGTTCCTTCAAAGATCTATTTATTGCATGTGCTAAAGGTACGTCCTCCATGTCAGAGTCTGAATCAAGTACCTCCTGTACTTTTTCTTGATGATGACTCAGGTCAATGAATGGTTCATCTTGCTCAACCATCGTCTCCTTACCCTTTCTCTTCCTCAAAGCCTCTTCATGAGCAACCGGCTCACTTTCTATTTCTTTGACAAGATCAGCATGTTCTTCAATTTCTTCGATTTGAACTCCCTGATGTTTCGTCTCCTTTCCACTCTCCCCCTTAGGTGAGTTATCCTGAACACCACCTTGCTCTCCAAAGCCACCAGCAGCATAGAAACCACCAAAACCAGAACCAGAGGCTCCAGCTCCACTAGCACCACCAGCATCATCATCGGGGGGAGGTTGATTGTATTGTGACTCGAAACACTCTGGGGGCACAAAACTCCTGACTGCAAACATCATTTTACTGATCTCCACCGCCATTGTATGCATTGTAGATTCCATTGCTCCCATTCTTTCATTCAGAGTGCTTCCCAAGACACCACCAGCATGGCCCAAGTCATTGATCTTGTTTGTCAATACATCGAATGCTGTAGCTTGACTTGCCATTCGTGCTGCGTAGTCATCAAGAGCCCTTTGATTATTTCCAACATTGATCCCTAACTGCCCCGTCGATTGCCCGAACTGCCTCATTTGATCTTCCATTGATGTCATACGTGTGTCAAGATTTTGAATATTAAGGGACGGTGTTTGGCTTAGGTGACCTCGCTCTAATATTGGTTCTGAAGGTATTTGGCGCTCAGTTTCGGGCCTTAAAAATGAAGGTCCCTCTCTTCCTAAACGCTCACACACACTCCCTGTCTCACGCTCGTGTATGTCTTCAATAATATATCCAAAATAAGAAGCAGTACCTGTAAAAACTGGATAAGAAAAATAATTTGCAGTTATGGGATCTGTTCCTGTTGTTTCCTGAGTTGGAATCTCAGGCTGAGGGGCTGAAAAGTGTTCTTGTACAACATCAGAACCGATCATCTTTGCAGCATCAGTACGTACCGGTGAAGGTACTTCTGAAGTTCGTAAAGCTTCATGTCCTTTTGAAGCAACAGTATCTTCAAAAGGTACAAATTCCTCACCAAAATCCCTATGTGCAGACTGTGCAAGGGGAGAACCACTCACGTGAGTTGGAGTGATTGAGTGCGACACACTAGGTTTGGACTGGGCTTTTGAAGTGGCAGCATGAAAAATTTTGGCTTTCTTCCGAATAAGTGGCTGCTCTTCGGGGTCACTCTCAAAATCATTTCCTAAATCTATAGGTGCTGGCCTTTTAGCTTCCGTCAACAGAGGTGAAAGAGAATAAGAATGTGTGTCAGACTCAGAAATATATCTCTCACCCTGGGATAGATCCTGCGGGCTAGCAGTCTCTTGGGTCTCGGAATCAGATATATAGGAAGAGGTTTGAGTAGTATGCAGAGAGAGATTACCTTCTTCATTACCTTGTTCATCATCACTTTGCTCATCAGGAATCGCTTTAAATGCTTCAGCATGAGCAGACGGATTCTGAGCATATGACGATACTTGCGATGATTCCGCCAAAGTAGTAACTCCTGCATCATACGTAAGCCACAGTTGAATGTTGTCAGGAATTGACATCGGTTTACCTTGATGTTTATCCTGATTGGCAATTGTAGTAAGTGACTTAGTGCCCATCCCTAGCGGTGCAGCTGTTGGACTTCTGGTAAATCCTTATCGAACAGCAAGAGCATCCCTCGGTACTAAATGATTAATAAGCATTTGTAAGAAACGAGGATACCAGCATACAACATCAGTTGTAGTAATGTCTCTGCTTCAGGAGATCCCATTGAAGCCACTATCTCGGAGAGAACTATGCGTCTATAATTGATATCTAGTTCTCGTGCTAGGGCAACTCCAAAGATTTGCATGGGAATTGGAATCTGATGATAATCTTTTTCGCGTGCCCGAAAACATCTTGTGATGGCCTCAAAAAAGTAATTCCATTCCACATGAAAGAATTGTTTCTGGATGTTTCCAGTGATCCGGCCAGTCGGAGGATAACATCCTATTTCTTCAAAGAATGTGAGGCGTTCTGCCGCTGTAGGTTCGGGATCATAAATAGCTTTGACCGGGAATTCCAGAACCCTGTTGAAAATTTCCTCTGTCACCTCATATTCTTGACCCGCCAAGGTAAACCTGAAACCATAGGGGGTAGATTTCCTCCCAAAAGTAACCGCACTAGTCCATAATTGCTGTAAAGCATCATGTACCAGTGTGGGTTTAGCAGTAAAAGCAAAGCTAGCCTTGGAATACAAATTAAGAAATCGTACCCAAAACTTAAAGCGCGGGAGTTGATCACCAATTTCCGTAGAGATGTTATAAAAATTATTTTTGGCAAGTGAAAATTGGTGAGCCATTTTAATTAAATGTTCTTCCTTACTAAATATGATATTTTTTGTTTTTGAAAAACAAGCAATTAAAGAATCCAAAGTTATAGCCCTTTTAATTTATCGAGAAGACCAAAAGTCACTCTGAGAAATTAAACTACGGGATATACACAATAGCCAATTACTAAATCTGTAATATTCAATGGAGATGTATATGCGTATGTGTGTACCAGTGAAATCGTGTGTGTATATATATATATATAGAATGAGGAAATCGTGTGTATGAACAGTTACACAAACACACAAACACTTGATGTTCGTGTGTATATATATACGTGTGTATATGAACAGTTACAAAACACACTAACACAGAGATTAATGGTCACACACAGATAATAGTAGTCTAAAATTGGCAGTAATTCGTGATCTGTATGAGTTTAATCACAAAAACAGCGAATAGTGGCTTGAACTTTTGAAATCGCCTTGTTTTTGTGTGGAGGCTGCTGTAAAAGTGAAATTAGGTAAAAGTGAGAGAATCATCGAGTTAGAGATGTATATATAGACATGATTGTGAAATGACAAAAGTGACCCTGTTAAAAAGAGTGAAACACAAAGTACATACAGGGAAGACCTAAGTCGAACAGTATCTCGAACATTAAGTCGAACTTCGAGATGAAGTTCGAGATAGATGCTAACTCGAACAAACACACTTAAACCATGTAAGCAGCAAAAACTACTAGGGAAACCTATCTAGAACTTCAAGTCGAAATTCGAAATAAGTTTCGAGTTAGGAGTTAACTCGAAAAATCTCTGTAACCAACTGAGAATTCTATCTCGAACATTAAGTCGAAATTCGAGATGAGTTTCGAGATAGAGATTAACTCGAAGTTATTCTCAGAATTGGATCTTTTCAAAATATCCCCTCAAGTGGAACCTCATCTCAAACTTCGAGATAAAGTTCGAGATAGACCTTATCTCGAATATTTTGAAGATGGAACTAGGCACACTGGTAACTCGAACTCGAACCCTAAGTCGAGTTTCGAGATGAAGTTCGAGATAGACACTAACTCGAAAATCTTCCCAGACTAAGAATTTTCAAAACTTCACTCCGGAAGCTCAAATCGAAATCCAAGCCGAATTTCTAGATGAGTTTCGAGATAGAAACTAACTCGAAATTTTGAAGATACTTAGATTTCTCAACAATTAAATTTCCAAATTAATATAAGTATCAATTCAAGGATTTTTAATAAGTGACATAATTAAAACATTCCTTGATAATTCTAAGGCCTCTAATTACATGAAAAACATAGGTAAATTCATCAAAAAATCAAGCAAAATTTAGAATATTATGAATTTAACTCCCCCTATGATCATGCAATCTAACAAGCATAAATTCAAAGATTTGTACTATTAAATACACTTAAAACACAATGAATTCATGAAAAATAACACTATATGCAACCTATAACAATCATTAATTAGGCATTTTAAAGTCCAAGCACATAATGATTAAATAGCTTGCACAAAAGAAAATTTGGATTTTACAGATAGGAAGCTTTACTAACTTGTGTTAAGCATTCCCAATTCACCAACCAATCTATTGAATGTTACTTCATCAAGAGGTTTGGTGAATATATCTGCAATTTGTTGCATTGTGGGCACAAAATGTAGCTCCACATTCCCCTCCTCGACATGTTCTCTTATGAAGTGATACCTGATGTCGATGTGCTTGGTTCTTGAGTGATCTACAGGATTGTTGGTTATGGCAATAGCACTTGTGTTGTCACACATAATTGGAACTTTCTTGTGCTCCATGCCATAATCCTTCAATTGGTTCCTCATCCACAGTATTTGAGCTACACAGCTTCCAGCAGCAATGTACTCAGCTTCAGCAGTAGAAGTAGATACTGTATGTTGCTTTTTACTTTGCCAGGACACCAATCTTCTGCCAAGAAATTGACAAGCACCAGATGTGCTCTTCCTATCAATCCTGCAACCTGCATAGTCTGAATCCGAATAGCCAATTAGATTAAAACATGTATCTCTTGGGTACCAAATCCCTAGATTTGGTGTGCCCTTGAGATACCTAAAAATTCTTTTGACGGCTACGAGATGTGATTCTCTAGGATCCGCTTGGAACCTTGCACATAAACAAGTTGCGAACATTATATCGGGTCTACTTGCAGTTAAATAGAGAAGGGAGCCAATCATACCTCGATAGCTTGTGATGTCAACTGATTTACCTGATTTGTCTTCATCAAGCTTCGTGGCTGTTGCCATGGGAGTCTTAGCTGCTGATGCATCTTCTAGATTGTACTTCTTGAGTAAATCTCTGACGTACTTGGATTGACAGATAAAGATACCATCTTTTCTCTGACTGATCTGTAATCCAAGGAAGAAGGACAGCTCTCCCATCATGCTCATCTCATATTTTTCCTGCATTAGCTTAGCAAATTTCTCGCACAAGCGCTCATTAGATGACCCAAAAACAATATCGTCCACATAGACTTGAACAAGTATTAAATCATTCTTTACATTTTTATAGAACAATGTTTTATCAATTACTCCCCTAGTAAAACCACTTTCAATTAAGAATAAGGATAGGGTTTCATACCATCGCCTTGGGGATTGCTTGAGGCCATAGACATATTTGAAGAGAAGATACACAAAATCTACAAGTTCTGGATCGATGAAGCCAGGTGGCTATTCCAGATACACTTCTTCTTCTAACTCTCCGTTCAGGAAGGCACTTTTCACATCCATCTGAAAATCCTTGAAGTTCTTATGTGCTGCAAATGCCAAGAACATCCTGACTGCCTCAAGTCTTGCAACTGGTGCATAGGTCTCATCATAATCAATTCCTTCTTGCTGAGAATAACCTTTTGCAACCAAACGAGCCTTGTTTCGTGTTACAAGTCTGTTTTCATCCAGTTTATTTCTGAATACCCACCTAGCTCCAATTACTGATATGTTCTTTGGTTGGGGTACCAGTTTCCAAACTTTCTGCCTTTCAAACTGATTGAGTTCCTCTTGCATTGCAATCACCCAATCAGCATCACCAAGAGCTTCTTCTATTTCTTTAGGTTCAAGCTTGGATAAGAACCCAGAATATAAGCAAATATTAGCCAGGTCAGCTCTTGCAGTTCTTCTAGTAGACACACCAGCATCTGGATCACCAATAATTAATTCAAACGGATGGTCTCTATTCCATACCCGTTCTCTTGGAAATTGTCTTGATGATTCATCTTGACTTTCTGAGTTGTGGTGTTGACTACTTTGATTATTTTCACTAACTCCCCCTGAGTTAGTGCCAGCTCCTACAGAACTAGTGTCAACTCGTCTCGAGCTTTGAACAGTTGTTCTTGAGCTGCTACTTACTCCCCCTGAGTTGTTGCCGATTCGTACTGAAGAAGTCTCTTCTGATCTTGTAGAATTAGATCGTTCACTAGACTCAGGTTCTTCACATACACTTGGGACATTTAATGGGACAACTAACTCAGGTTCATCTTCAAGTTCATCTAAGTCCAGATTCTGAAATTTTAGGGACTCAGGTTCACTAGAATCTCTAGAAATTGATGGGAGTTTGGTATCGTCGAATCTGACGTTGTAGCTTTCAGTCACTTTTCGATCATTCACTAAGAACACCCTATAAGCTGCCACCACATCTGTGGAGTAACCAACAAAGATTCCTTCACGAGCTTTTGCTGCAAACTTGCCTAGATTTTCATCATCTATAAGTACATAGCATTTTGCTCCAAAGACATGAAAGTATTTGATTGTTGGTCTTCTGTTGTTCATTAGCTCACATGGTGTCTTTTCTTTATCTTTTATGATCAAGGTTCTATTTTGAGTGTAACACGCGGTACTCACTGCTTCGGCCCAGAAGTACAGAGTTAGTTTCGAATCATACAACAAAGTTCTTGCTGCTTCAACCAAAGTTCTATTCTTCCTTTCAACTACTCCATTTTGCTATGGAGTTCTCGGGGCTGAATACTGACGACGTATTCCCTTAGATACACAGAAGTCATTCAGCACTGCGTTTTTGAATTCAGTGCCATTGTCTGATCTAATCGTCTTCACAGTAAGTGTTGAAACATTCTCAATTTGAGTGATGTGATCAATGATTAGGAAAGGTACTTCGTCTTTCGTCATTGCGAACAATACCCATGTATACTTGGTGAAGTCATCCACGATTACCAATGCATATCTTTTCCTAGACAAAGATAGGACATTCACTGGGCCAAACAAATCCATATGAAGAAGTTGCAGAGGCTCAGTAATACTAGAAATTTCTTTGCTTTTATGCGATGCTCGCTTCGACTTTCCCATTTCACAAGCTTCACAGAGTCCTTTCGGAGCGAACTCCATTTGAGGTAGATCTCTCACCAATTCTCGTCTCGCGAGAGCATTCATCGTTTTGAAGTTTAAGTGAGATAGCTTTTTGTGCTATAACCAGCTTTCATCATCCGAAGATTTGCTGTAGAAACAGGTGACCTCATTCTGATTTGATGAATCAATGTCCGCCACAAAAAGATCTGTCTTTCAAACTCCTCTCAAAGCCAATGAGCCTTCCTTGATGTGAGTAATTGATACACCTTTCTTGTTGAAGACAATTTCGTAACCTTTGTCACAGAATTGACTGATACTCAACAGATTGTGCTTCAGTCCCTCCACATAGGAAATATCTTCAATGATGACATTACCCGTCTTCAGTTTGCCATATCCCTTTGTCACACCTATGCTATCATCTCCAAAGGTAACATAAGGGCCAGCCTTCATAACCAACTCTGTAAGCAGGGACTTGTTTCCAGTCATATGCCTCGATGCTCCACTGTCTAGCACCCATATAACTTTACTTCTGTTCTGCTTAATGCCCTGCATTGACAGATTGATTAGACGTTCTTCGGAACCCAACTTTGATTGGGCCCGGCTTTTCTATAAGATCGAGAATCAACAGATTTAACAACAGGAGATGCACTTTTCTTAACATTACTAGAGCTTTCGACTTTCTCCTTTCCTTTCTCAGACTTGACAGATTTGTCAGTCTTAGGAGAAGGTTTGTCACTCCTAACTTTAGGAGGACTAACAGTCTTGGCTCTCACATGCTTCTTTTTGATGTTTGAACTAGCAGCAGTATTTGAGCATGACTGGCTAGATGCATTCATTAAATTCACAAAAGTTTGCATGATGTTAAAAGTGCATGGCATACAATTAGGTTGACCACACTGTGCATGATTCTGATGCAGATTATTCATTGTATGTGTGGCAGGCATGGCATGTGCAGCAGGAACATTTATGTTAGCTTTACATGCATAAGAAAGATGTTCAGTAGATTTACAGTGATAACATGCTTCCTTTATTCGTTCAGCCTTAACCTCTTTTATGCCTTTTTCTTTCTTACCTTGTTGTTTAACAGCCTTAGCTCCTAATCCTGCTCTAGATTCATCTCTAGGGCAATTGATTTTAACTTGTTTGATAGGAGTTATAGGTTGTGCTTTCTGGCGATCTTCCATCTCAATCTCATATCTAGCTATTAATTCAGTCTCTTCTTCTAATCGAGGAACAAGGTGTTTGAAGATAGGTTTGACAGCTGATTTAAGAGGGCTAGGAATTTCCTTTTTAAGGTCACTGGAACTAGTGTCGATAGGTCTCTTTCCTTCTTTCTTAGGTAAGTTAGAATAGTCAAGTCCTATACCTATTCCAGTTATTTTCTTAAATGTGTCGTTATCTACATACACTTTACTAGCAGCTAGTTTGTAAGCTTCGCATTTAGTTTCTAACTCAGCTAGGTCGTTCCTAAGACATGCTTCTATTTCTTCCTTAAGGATGAGCTTGTGTTCCAAAGATTTAATAAAGTCTCTTAGGGAAGTATCTACAGTGCAAGTAGCCTCTAACTCTTCCACTTTTGCCTCAAGCATTCTGCTTTTGGCGACAAGTGTTTTCTGTTCCTTTTGAGAAGTAGTCATCATCACTGTTAGATGTGCACTCGTCATCATTATTAACTTTATGTGGTGCAGGTGATGATTTAGACTTTTCTGCAACTATTGCCTTCTTAGACTCTTCCTCATCAGCAACTAATCCCGATGCAGTTTCTTTTCCTTTTGAATCATTGTCCCATGCTTGATCTTGAAGTGTCTCCAGCTCATAGGTCTTTAGTATTCCATAATACTCTTCCAGAGAAGTTGTATGCAAATCTCTGGTTTCTCTTACAGCGTAGACCCTATGTTCAATGCTCTTTGGCTGGTTCCTCAGATATCTCGTATTGGTCTCAACCATGGGGAGAGTTACACCTCTCATATTCAAATCCAATACCAACTGACTGAATCTTAGATAGACGTCTGTTATGCCTTCTCCTTTTCTTATTCTGAAGGTGTCATACTCCATCTTGAGTATGAGTGTTTTGTTGCTTCTAACCTCTGCAGATCCTTCCATGACAACTTCTATCTTGTCCCAAATCTTCTTTGCTGTATTCAGACCTTTGACTATGTTGAACATTTCATGATCAAGGGATTCCATCAAGGTTTGTCGTACGGAAGTGTCATAAGCTATTTGCTCCTTGTCAGCATCTGAAAACTCCGAGGCCTTTTTAGGCTCAGACCGAGGTTGTATAACCTCCTTTCCTTCTGTATGCTCAGGAATAATCATCATTGGAACAAATTTACCCTTGTCAAGGACTTCCAGATATTCAGGGTTAACTGTCTCTAAGTAGAGTCTCATTCTGAAAACCCATTCTTCATAGTGATCTCGGTTGAACATTGGGATCTTGAATGCATTTTTAGGAGCCATTTCAATTCTGGTCACCAAAAGTTTCTAAGTACCCAAGACTCGGCTATGTAGAATATATATGTAGAACTTCTGCCTAAGTCGAAATTTGTCTAAGTAGAAATTTTTGTTCAAGTCGAACTTCACCAAGTAGAAATTATCCAAGTCGAATTTCTATGTAGAAAATCTCAAGTAGAAACTCTATGTAGAACTTTTGTCCTTGGAATTACTTTGCTGCAGATTACTTTAATATTGAATAAACAATATTATCTCTTTAACACCTTTTTGACTTTTGAGGCTTTACTCACCTAAATTACCTAACCCACGTGCTAGGTACTGAGTATGTTCTGCTATGCTTTCTGCCGTGAATAACGCACATCAAAAGTCCAAAAACACCTTCTTCTTTTTTTACTTTTTATCTTTTTGAGAAGGAAATCAAAAAGTTGTTGGGTTGTCTTCTTTAATAAGAACAAATGATGAACACTCAAGAACACCAAATATCAAAGTACCCAGATTAATTCACAAAAATTAATTAGAATACACCCAAGCTAAATAATAACAATAATAACACCTGGAGTATTTAAATAATTTTCTTTGGATGAGTTTTCACTACAAACGAATTAAAGCTCACTTTTCTAGAATTTTAGAAAAGTAGATCTAGAAAATGAAAACTCACGATTATTCTACCAAACACAAGGATCTATGTTTTGTGTGTTAAACATAAAGCTCTGATACCAATTGTTAGGTCCAAATGTGTTGTAGATGGGGGGTGAATACAACTTTTCGAATTTGATAAGCAATAAATACGATGCAATAAATGAACACACAGATTCAAGGAATATATGTCTTATATATAACTTGAAGTGGTTGCTACAACATTCATTACAAAGTATAACAGAAGTTCAGAGAGTAGTGAATGATACTAAGCTCTGTGAATACACTCTCTCTCTTTTACATGTGTTTCTCTCAAGAATTGCTCTCTAAAAAAACATTACACAAGTACTTCTATTTATACTACATGTAATCTATGTCCTGTAGTCTTCAAAGACTAAGATATACGTGGCCCAATGATGTCCACATAAATCTTGCCTTATCTTGAAAGCTTGGAAATCTGCCAATCAGAAGATGCCATGTGTCATGTTGAAACTGCACTCTAAGTAGAACTTCTTCTTGAGAATTTCTACTTAACCATCTCGAATTTCTAAGTAGAACTTCTACTTAGAAATATTCTACTTGGTCATCTAGAATATTTAGTACTTAGAAAATATTCTGGTTTTCAACTTGAAACTTCAATGCACATCTTGAACTTGTGATATCTTCATGTCTTCTTTATTCTTCACCAAGCTCTTGAACATGGATCTTTATTACTGACATAAACTTGCTATCAATGTCCTGACACTTGATGCACTGGTCTGGTTCATAAGTGACTAGTCTTGATAGTGTTTTTGCTTCTTGAATAAATTACCATATTCAATTAGTAATGAGGCTTTCCAATGTTAGCTTTCCTTCTTGTTCACTTGAAATCAATTTGTCTTATTGATACTGATAGTTATGATCTTGATTCTTGGCTTTTCAAATCACTGAGGTATGAACAACTTTGACTTGAACTTCTCTCAATGATTTCTTCTTGGCTTGATCATAGTTAACATGTTGAATTGTATCAATTACCTTGTCTTCTTTTAGTGTTGATTTCTTTGTGGCTTCTTGTTCTTGATTGTCTTCTGGTTAAGTATCTTTTCCTTTAGTTGAGTTACATTAGTTATAGTGTTACAAGTTTACACACTCTGCCTTTCAGGCATACCTCAAGTACTCTGGTAGCTGTTTAAGCTCAAGTGTAGGAGCTTCCTTAATAGATGGTTTGAGACGACTCTGTGACTTTTTAAGCTCCTCGAGCCCAAGTGACTCAACTGGCACTTCAAAACTCTTTCTCCACGGAATTGCCCTTAACTGCTGAAGTTGCTCTTCTCTTTCTTCATCTTCAACTACAGAATCTCCTAGCAAAGCTCTCTCCAATGGATCAGCCAACAGTAACTGATCAAAGTTCAACTTCACTGACGACTCCACCAAGTCCACCTGACAACATTCCTCATCATCTGAAGGTAGCTTCATTGCATTGAAAACATTGAAGGTAACATCCTGATCTTGCACCCGCTTCGTGAGCTCCCCCTTTTGAACATCAATCAAAGTACGGCCAGTGGCTAGAAAAGGCCGTCCTAAGATGATAGGAATCTTCTTATCTTCTTCAAAGTCAAGAATCACAAAATCTGCTGGAAAGATGAGTTTATCAACCTTGACCAAAACGTCCTCAACGATACCCCTCGGGTATGTAATAGAACGATCAGCTAGCTGTAGAGAGATGTTGGTAGGTTTAGGATCTGGAAGACCAAGCTGCATGAAAATTGACAACGGCATGAGATTGATACTAGCACCCAAGTCACATAAACACTTGCTGAAGGACAAATTCCCAATGGTGCACGGAATAGTGAAACTGCCTGGATCCTTTAGCTTTGGTGGTAACTTCTGCTGTAAAATGGCACTGCACTCTTCTGTTAATGCTACTGTATCCAATTCTTCAAGTTTCAACTTCTTTGAGAGAATACCCTTCATAAACCTTGCATAGCTCGGCATCTGCTCTAATGCTTCAGCAAAAGGGATATTGATTTGAAGCTTTTTGAATACCTCGAGAAACTTTCCAAACTGTTTGTCATTCTTCTGCTTCTTCAATCTGCCTGGATATGGAGGAGGAGGAAAGATTTTCACGTTCTCTGTAGACTGCTTTGGAGAAACTTCCTTAGCAGAATTTTTAGGATTCTCCACCTCACTAACCAACTGTTCAGCTACTCTATCAGTCTGGACTTGTTCCTTATCTGCAGTAGGTGCCACATGTTGCTCTTGAACCTCTTCTTCTTCCTCAATGGCTGAATTCTAATTGCCAGTCACCTTACCCGATCTCAAAGTAACTGATTTGACATGCTCTTTTGTTTCCCTTTTGCCTGGATTGCCTTCAGTGTCACTCGGAAGAACTCCAGATGGTCTGTTCAACAAAGCACTAGCAAGCTGCCCGATCTGACTTTCCATGATCTTCATAGATGCCCCCTGACTTTTTACCATCATCCTCAACTCCTCAAGTTCAGATTTTTCATTAGAAGATTGACCAGCATTCCCATGAGATTGTTGCTGGAAACCTGGAGGCTGAAACTGTTGCCTGGGCTGGTACTGCTGCTGAAATCCTTGATTGAATGGCCTAGCTCCGAATTGATGTCCTTGATTCTGCTGAAAGGGCTGTTGTTGCTGCTGATTACCACCTTGATTGTTACTCCAGCTGAAATTTGGATGGTTGCGGTTATTCGGGTGATAGGTGACTGGAACTGGCTGTTGTGGCCTCTGGAAGTTACTCACAAATTGTGCTGATTCAGAAGATATGGCACATTGAGTTGTATCATGTGTGCCCGCACACAACTCACAAACACTAGCTACCTGCTGAACTCCCATGTAAGCCAAAGAATCGACCTTCATCGACAAGGCCTTCAACTGAGCTGCAATGGTTATAGCTGTATCAATTTCAAGAACACCTGCTACCTTGCCTTGAGATAACCTCCCTGTAGGATTCTGATATTCATTAGCAGCCATCATCTCGATCAATTCATAAGCTTCTTCATAACTCTTGGCCCACAAAGCTCCACCTGATGCTGCATCTAGCATGGGTCTCGACTGTGCACCCAAACCATTATAAAAATAGTTGATTATCATCCAATCAGGCATCCCATGATGTGGACACTTCCTTAGCATCTCCTTATATCTCTCCCAAGCCTCGCATAGAGATTCTCCAGACTGCTGTGAAAACTGAGTGATAGCATTCCTGATAGCTGCTGTCTTTCCCATGGGGAAAAATTTGGTAAGAAATTTCTGTGCAAGATCTTCCCATGTAGTGATAGAACCTGCTGGTAAAGAGTGTAACCAACTCTTCGCCTTGTCCCTCAGAGAGAATGGAAATAGCCTTAACTTAACAGCATCCTCAGACACCCCGTTGGTTCTGAAGGTATCACAGATCTCTATGAAATTCCGAATATGCATGTTGGGATCTTCGGTAGGAGCACCCCCAAACTGAACTGAGTTCTGGACCATCTGTATAGTGCTAGGCTTGATCTCGATGGTATTGGCTGCGATTGCTGGTCTGACAATACTCGATGCAATGTCATCGATCTTTGGCTGCGAGAAATCCTTAAGAGCCTTAGTTGCTGCTGCTGGTTCTCCCATATCTTCTACAACTTGAATCACTGGAACTTCTGTTTCTCTTTCTTCTTTATTTTCCAACTTCTCCTTATTCGCTTGAGATCGCGTTCGCATACACGCTCAAGTACCTGAAAACACAAAACAACACAAGAACTATTAGTAACCGATCCGAGTCAGTGAACTTTAACTACCACTGATGTCAAGCACATAAACTATAACAAATCCCCGGCAGCGGCGCCAAAAACTTGTTAGCACAAAATCACGCAAGCGCACGTGATCACAAGTAATATAGAATAAAGTAGAGTTCGTTCCCACAGAGATTGTATAATTTAGTTCTTGTACCTAAGCATCAATGTATGATTATCGTTCAATGCTAAGACAATTGACAAATTGAGTTTTGATTATCTAAATTAACTAAGAAGAATTAATTAATAACTAGATTAAATTAACTAAGTGATTTCGAGTTACTTATGAGATGGAAAACATGGGATCCTAACTTCAATACAAACTTCCTTTAGAGATCATGCCCTTTTATCGATACATGTGGTGGTTACGATAACTAATCGGACAACACGAAATAAGTATACGTTACCTTTCAGTACACGCACACCAATCTACACAATATCCACATAAGATAGAAATCATGCAGGCACCAATTATGCTTAGACCCTATATGTCTATAGAATTTGAAAACATAATGGTTGAAGATCAAGTGTCCATAAGATTACATAAGTTAGTATGAGACGGTTAGAAACACACCACAAACATGAATAACATTCATGGACTTATGCTAGCATGGCAAGTTCTAAATCTAAAGATCCACTATCGCTTCACTGAAGATTAACAAGATAGATGTTAGCTACGCATCTATATGAATTAAATACCACCATGCAAGGATATCGCAAATTCACCACACATATATGAAGTTAGGCAATCAACATCTAAATTCCATAAGTAAATCCGTTAGGACCCCATGACGGCGATTAGTTCATAATCGAACTGTTCGTCATCATGGGGTTTGATGAAAACATGATATGAAACAAATAATCAATAATGAAATAGATGAAAAGAGTAATAAGGTTCAGAAACAAATCCGTTAAAAGCATCCAAAGCTAACTCCTATTACAAAGATGGGAAATTAAGAACTTTGTTGCTTCTTCGTGCTCTCGAACTCGTCTCCTTTGCCTTCAAACTCGTGTGGTATACGAATGAGCAATGGTGTATGAATGGTGGTGTATTGTGATCTGATTGTGTTCTGGTGGTGATGAAATAAGCCTCCAAGGATGTGTATTTATAGCTCCGCAATGCCCTTGCTCCAAGTAATTGCCGTTTCTTAGTAGGAATCAAAAATTACAAGTTTCCATCTTAAAATAAGATAAGAATTACAATTTCCTTGTCAAATAATGTTTCTAGATTATTCCCACCGTCCTACAATGTTTCCATGATGATTAGGAGAAGAAAACGGCAATTTCCGAATTAAAATTCAATGCATAATGGAATTCTGGCGGCCAGGAAAAGCTTCGGCGCGGTCGCGCTACTCCATAGTTCAAATACAGCGCGGGCGCGCTATGCCAATTCCACTATTTTCCTTAGCGCGGTCGCGCTACTCCACAGCTCATACATGGCGCGGTCGCGCTCTACCTTCCCAGCTTCTGCAAATTCTGACTCCTCAAACTGATTTCTTCCTAAGCCACTTGTAAAATGCCATCCTAAGATTCATAAAATCTCAAATACACCATGTTAACCTGTAAAATCATGAACCTGCACAATTCTCACGAAACGCATTAAACCACACAATAACTCAAGGATTAAACGATCAATTCAAGTCAAAATGGAACGTTCCAAGTGGATAGAAATCCACTTATCAATTGGAGATAAAAATTTTAGAGCTAAAGCAAGGTACCATGACCATTGCAGAATACGAAGCTAAGTTCATAGAGTTAGCTCGGTTTGCACCAGCTTATGTGGATACTGAGAAGAAGAAAGCCAAAAAGTTTCAGCAAGGGTTTAGTGACGGGAACCAGCAGCAAGGAAGTTCTCTCATCCGTGGTGGCAAGAAACCAGGATTCCAGTCAGGGAAGTCTAGGGTCCACAAGAAGCCCGATGGAGGAAATGAGGAGCAAGGGGGTCAACAGTAGGTTATGAGCCAAGTAAGACAACAGAGACCACCTATGGCAGAATGTAAAATTTGTGGTAAGAAGCATCCAGGACCTTGTCAGAAGCCTCACGCCACCTGTTTCAAGTGCAATCGGAAAGGGAATTTCATAAATGAATGTTCGAATTAGACTCCAGCAGCTAAGTCAGACATTATGTGCTACAAATGTGGAAAGCCAGGACATATTGCGAGGAATTGCAAGGCCCCAGCACCAGTCAATGAAGTTCTAAGGATAGCAGGGCCACCCTCCAGGCCAACTCCTCCAACAGCCAGAACATTCAATATGACCTTGAGGGATGCTATTCGAGATGCGAATGTAGTTGCAGGTACGCTTGCTATTAATTCAGTATGTGCAAAGGTATTGATTGATTCCGGAGCCTCTAAGTCCTTCGTGTCTAAGGAGTTTGCTAATAAGTTAAATTGTGAGGTTAGACCCTTGAAGGAAGTATTACATATAGAAGTAGCAAATAGCGAACGAGTTCCTGTGAGTCAAGTATATCCTCAATGTAAAGTTGAGATATTAGGGCACTGTTTTGATGCGGATTTGATACCTTTCGGTTTAGGAGAGTTTGATGTAATTTTAGGGATGGATTGGTTGTCGAGTTATGGAGCACATATAGATTGTTAAAATAAGAGGGTAACACTAAGAGATTCAAATGGTAAGGAGGTTCTATTCAGAGGCCAGAAGCAAAGGAAGGAGTTTCTGACGATGATTCAGGCCAAGAGGTTATTACGCCAAGGATGTGAAGCATACTTAGCCCATGTATTGGATCTTAACAAACAAGCAACTAAGCTGGAGGAGATTCCCGTAGTGAACGAATTTCCAGATGTCTTTCCCGATGAATTGCCAGGGTTACCTCCAGACAGAGAGATAGAGTTCGCGATTGATTTAGCTCCAGGGACGCAACCCGTTTCTAAGGCACCCTATAGAATGGCACCAGTTGAAATGAAAGAGTTGGCAACGCAATTGCAAGGCTTGTTGGATAAAGGGGTGATCAGGCCTAGTGTTTCTCTGTGGGGAGCACCGGTGTTGTTTGTGAAGAAGAAAGACGGAAGTATGAGATTATGTATTGACTACAGAGAACTAAACAAGTTAACCATCAAGAACAAATACCCGTTACCAAAGATTGATGAATTGTTTGACCAATTGAAGGGCGTCGTGTATTTCTCTAAGATTGATCTGAGATCTGGTTACCATCAACTCAAGATTAAGCCAGAAGATGTGCCCAAGACAGCTTTTCGAACCAGGTACGGGCATTATGAATTTCTAGTTATGGCATTTGGACTGACGAACGCGCCCGCAGCATTCATGGATCTAATGAACAGAGTCTTCAAGAAATATTTAGACAAATTTGTGATCGTATTTATAGACGACATTTTAATATACTCAAAGACGGAGGAGGATCATGTAGATCATTTGAGAATAGCATTGGAGACACTAAGGTGAGAGAAGTTGTATGCGAAATTTTCAAAGTGCGAGTTTTGGTTACGAGAGGTTCAATTCTTAGGGCACGTGGTTAGTAGTAAAGGCAAAACAGTGGATCCAGCGAAAATTGAAGCCGTCATGAATTGGGAAAGACCGAGGACACCGACAGAAGTCAGAAGCTTCATGGGATTAGCAGGATATTATCGAAGGTTTGTTCCGGATTTTGCCAAGATAGCCTCACCGTTGACGAAACTTACCAGGAAAAATGAGAAGTTTGTTTGGAATGACAAATGCGAAGAGAGTTTCCAGGAATTAAAGCAAAGGTTAGTAACTGCTCCCGTTTTGGCAATTCCAGATGATCAGGGAAACTTTGTGATTTATAGCGATGCTTCTCATAAAGGCTTGGGATGTGTTCTTATGCAACATGATAGAGTGATTGCGTATGCTTCTCGACAACTGAGACCTCATGAACAAAAGTATCCTACCCATGATTTGGAACTGGCAGCCATAGTGTTTGCACTGAAAATATGGAGACATTACTTATATGGAGAGAAATGCGAGATTTTCACCGATCACAAGAGCTTAAAGTATATCTTTACTCAAATGGAGTTAAATATGAGACAACGGAGATGGTTAATGTTAATCAAGGACTACGATTGTTCTATAAATTATCATCCAGGGAAAGCGAATGTGGTGGCAGATGCCTTAAGCAGAAATAAGAAATTGAACATATTGACGACAGCAACAGAGTTACATAAGGAGTTCAATAAATTGGAAATAGAGGTGCGTATCCCAGTTCCTACTACAGAAATGATATATGAGATGACTTTTCAGCCAGAATTGTTGGAAAAGATAAAGAGGTGTCAAGAGGAAGTAATGAACCATGATATAGGAGAGTTAACAGGAGAAGAGATATGTAGTCAGAAGGATGATAAAGGAATCCTACGTGTTTCTTCGAGAATTTGGGTACCTAACGTGGCAGAGCTAAGGCAGGAGATTTTACGTGAAGCACATAATTCAAGATTGTCTATCCATCCAGGAAGCACCAAGATGTATCGGGACTTAAAACAAAATTTTTGGTGGCCAGATATGAAGCGAGAAATTGCAGAATGGGTTAGTAAGTGTTATACATGCCAAAGAGTCAAAGCCGAGCATCAGAGACCCAGTGGATTATTGCAACCGTTGGATATTCCTGAGTGGAAATGGGAGCACCTAGCTATGGACTTTGTAGTCGGACTACCAAGAACGAAAGCCAATCATGATGCGATTTGGGTGATCATAGATCGTTTGACTAAATCGCCACACTTTCTGCCAATTAACGAGAGATTTTCACTTTCCAAGTTGGTACAGCTGTATCTAAAGGAAGTGGTCATGCGTCACGGAGTGCTAGTAACTATCGTGTCAGATCGAGATCCACGTTTCAATTCCAGATTTTGGAAACAGTTTCATGAATGTTTGGGCACTAAACTTAAAATGAGTACAGCCTATCATCCGCAGACCGATGGACAGAGTGAACGCACGATCCAAACTATTGAAGACATGCTTAGGACATGTGCACTGGATTTCAAAGGAAGTTGGGATGAGCATTTACCCCTAGTGGAATTCTCATACAATAACAACTATCATGCGAGTATTGGGATGCCGCCATACGAAGCCTTATATGGAAGGAAATGTAGATCTCCGGTATATTGGGATGAAGTTGGAGAACGCAAAATGTTAGGACCAGAGCTACTACAGCAAACAAAGGAAAAGGTTGAAGTCATTCAGAAAAGGTTGATTGCTGCCCAGAACAGACAAAAGAAGTATGCGGATCGAGATAGAAAGGATATGAACTATGAGGAAGGAGAGCAAGTGTTACTGAAAGTCTCACCTTGGAAGGGTGTCACAAGATTTGGCAAGAAGGGAAAACTCAGTCCGAGATATGTTGGGCCTTTTGAAATCCTCAGGCGAGTTGGAAAAGTAGCGTATGAGTTAGCCTTACCGCCTCACATGAACCATATTCACAACGTTTTTCATGTATCGATGCTCAAGAGATATCATCCAGACTTAAGTCATATAATCGAGTACGAGCCTATTGAGATTCAACCGGACCTAACTTTTGTAGAACAGCCTGTGGCGATTCAGGATAGGATGGATAGGAAGTTGAGGAATAAGACAGTTAAATTGGTAAAAGTTTTGTGGAGGAATCCTAGAGTTGAAGAATCAACTTGGGAACTTGAGAGCGAGATGCTCGAAAAATATCCTCATCTATTTACTTAGGTGAGATTCTGGGGACAGAATCCTTTTAAGGGGGGAAGGTATAACGCCTTGAAAAATTTTCAATATTTATAATTAATTATTTAATATAAAATGTGAATTATGTGGCGTATATAAATTGTTAAGGAAGTGAAGTATGTGTGGTATAATTTTTTGTGGGCTTAGTTGATGTATATGTGATGTGTAAGCCCGGGTATTTTTAATTATATTATATTTTTGGGGATTTATTTTTATTTAATTGTGCTATATTTGTCCTCTGTGAATTTTATTAAATTATTGAGATTGGTATAAATCCTGAAATCTTTTGCAATATTAACTTTATTAATTTATTTGAGTTTTAAAAATATTAGACGAATTATTTGTGATTTTAAGGATTTTAAAATGATTTTACGAGTTATATTGCATTTAAAGCATCAAAACTTGTAAAATTCATATTTAATTCATTTCATATCCTAAAAATATTTTAAAAATATGTGGGCCTTCGTAATTTTGTACTCTACGTTTTAAAAATGAAAGGTTTAATTTTCACCAATTTTTCTATTTAAATCCGATTTGTAAGGATGAATTATTATTATTATTCGGATTTTCAGTAAAGTAAAAATTGTTTTATCCTCACCCTTTTTATTCCAAATCCCTAACCCCCAATTTCATTTGCTGAGCTCTGTTTCAATCGGGTTCTCTAACTCTCTCGATTATTCTTGAACACTCTACAGGCTCTCTCTCTCTCTCTCTCTCTCGGTACTAATCTCTCTCTCTTTTCTATCTCCCATCAATCTCTAGTCTCTCCTGTCTCTCTCTCGTTTTCTCTCGCCCCAATCTCTCAGTGCTGTGTTGTGTATCTCCCCCGTGAGTCCACTCCTCTCCTATCCCCTGTCAAGAACGTGACTGTGAATGTTTATTCACTGTGTGTGCGTGAGTTTGGTGTGGGCGAAAGTACCATCCTGCTGTGTGTGTAATCCCGAACTGGGTGTGTGTGTATATAACAGGTGTTGGTTAGTGTATATGTGGTGGTCGAAATGTGATGACAGAATTGTGAAACCATTTCTGAGTATTCGATTGTTGCCTCGGTTTTTCTGATTGTTGTGGTGGTTATTACCATTATTGTGGTTGCTATTACCCTATATTGTTATTATTAATTCAGTGCTCTGTGTGACTGATTTCGTGAAATTTCGAATATATTGCAATTTTGTTCGAATAATTTAGTAAGCGCGAAATTTCGAGTCGGAGACCCAAATTTAGGGCACCCTTGAATTTTGCCCCCTCGACGGTGATTTAATTTGAGTCGGGGGTAAATATAGGCGATGATGTATACCTAAGCCGAGATGAATCTTATAAATCATACTAATTGTTTCGTATTTAAATTTCCGAGAATTGTATGTCCGTTGGTATAATTAGTAATATGAGAATTATTCACATTTAAATCAGTTATAATTTGAATTGTTTGTTGGGATTGTATTTACAGTAGTAATTGATTTGTTTGGGTCGGTTGTAATCCGACGGGTAGTTCGTTAAACAAAACGATCCTGTCAAAATTTTTCTAAAATCCTAATTATTTGAATTACGAGTTAATTATATAAATGTAGTAATTGGATTGTATTTGAACCCTAATCGACTAATTGTTAATTGTTGTTTAGTAAGGTTTAAAATGTTTATGTACCAGTGTATTGTTATTTTACTTGATACGTTTTTATATCATAGTAAAGGATTAACGAATGGGTAGAATTAGCATAGTAGTACGTCGAATATTAAATAGAGTACTGAAGTAGTATTTTTATGTGTAGATTCAAAGGAAGTAGGTCCCAGTGACAAGGGCAAAGGCAAAGCTGAGTAACCAGCCTTGATTAAGGCAAGTAACCTTAACTTGTTCTTCAAATATATCGAATATTGTTTCATTTGTACTTGATTATATAACCCTACCTCTGTAGATACATCATGTTGTGTTGATTTACTTTTCCCCTTGTTATCAAATCAATTCATTAATGCTGAATCATAATTATTTGATCATATTCACTTGATTCCATGTATGTTGAACCTGAAATATTACTCTTTGTAGGAAATGAATAAAATGCTAGATACCTGACTTCTTGTCTGAATTATTGAATTACACCATGACTCGAATTAAACAGGGTAGTCGATTGTTCCGACCCCTGGTCTGAGTATTAAAAATAGAATTGGAAGTTTTATTAAATAAAAATGTTTTCAGGACTGAGGACGCCAGTCAGTACATAAGTATTATGTTAGGCCAAAATGGGCCATGGATCCAGTTGAGTATTTGGATATACCAAAAGAGTATATCCGGAGTTTTAGTGTGACTGATCATCCACTTTAACTCATAGCGTCGAAAAATGAAAATCCAATTCTAATCTCTAAATTGATTATCCAATTGACAACAAATGTTATCCTCTGACCTTGAGTTTCGAGTATCATTAATGACTTGTGGTATCATTTACCCAATTGATATATCCAGTTGACAACGAATGTTATCATTTGACCCTGAGTTCTGAGTATCATTATTGATTTATTTTATCATTGTTTTATAGTTGATATATATATACTTGCTGAGCAAACTTGTTGCTCATCCTTGTGTTATAGTTTACCTTTCAGTGAAATCAGAAGATGACATCGCCTAAGACTATGATCATAGGGTTTCCAGGACTCGAGCAGACAGTCGAGATTCAGATTCCCTCTGAGGTTCTTGATTTAGTTGTTGGATAGGATTTTGAGTAGATTGTGGTTGTAATGGTTTAAAATTGAATTTAATATAATAACTTAGACATTTGGTCGTTGGTGTGGGTCCCTTATCGGGTCAACCCAACGATATTAGTAAATTGTAATAATTTATCTTTTGGCTAGTTTCTATTCAGACTGTAACCTGTTGTGATCCTGGTATTATTTCGGGGTTTGTTTTCAAAACTATATATATATATATATATATATATATATATATATATATATATATATATATATATATATATATATACGCAGGTTATTTTAAACTAGTATTGTAGTGGGCCCAAATCTCACCCCGGATTTGAGGGCGCCACAAGATTGAGTATCCTCTCTAAAACATGGAGGGATATATGGGTAACTAACCACACCTAGTTTTTGATGATGAATTTTTCTTAAAACTAGGTTCTACGAAAGATGAATTAACTCGAGTTTTGGAAATTTCAAGAACCATTTTAGTACTATTCTTTTAGCTCATGATGGCCCCATTTTGGAGTTCCTTCAATACATAATTCCTCGAGATCTTCTTAGTCATCACTGTCTAGAAATGGGTTTTTGGATTAAAAATATAGCAAATCATAGGGTGGGAAAATTGAAGCTTTTTAATGAGACACTGATTGCCTAAAAAATGCCGTTTTATTTGTTTTCATGTTCGGGTTAACTCATTTGACCCTCGTTAACTGTATATTGAATCCACCTGGTGGATTTTGGGGATTTTGTAATCTGGTTGACGTTGAACTTGTGGATGTCGTAATTGTTAGGAATCTGCCCGATTCCCAGTAAATACGGAAGCAATTTGGTAAATATGTGTACTTAGATCCCATAAATATATGTGATAGCAATGAAGCAACAAACCAACAATACAGTAAAAGAGACCAGAGATTTAACGTGGTTCGGCCCAGCCTACATCCACAAGAACAACAACTTCACACTAGATAAAAGAGATTACAATATCCGGATATCCGGCCCCTGAATTTTATACACAAATTCAGCCCTACAATACCTATTATGTATATCCCCAACTCACTGAAGTGTTTATCTCAAAACCTCCCCCTATCACTGTTTCCCGACAACCTTTCCTTCTCTCCCTCTCCCAACCCGGACAGTGCCACACAACCTGATAGAAAGACCCCTGCAGCGGGACCACCTCCGATGGCTGCAGTCAGACCAAAGTACCCTAAGGAATAGTTTAGGCACGAGGACCTTCTATCCCGACACTTCCTGAAAGCGGGCTAAACCGGTTCCCCTACTAGACGGACTATCTAGCAGCTATATAGAGAGAGAGAAGAGAGAATTATGGTGTGTTTGATATTGAAGGAGGAGAGGGGTATTTATAGGTGATATAAGATATGGTAGGTGGTAGGTGGAATGGTTGGTGAAGAGAAGAGTTTGGCAAGAATGCATGACGGCTGCCTAACAATCTCAATGACGGCTGCCTAACAATCTCCCCCTCTTTCCAAACTCACAGCTCTTCAGTTGCACTCCATACCTGCGCCCTGTTGGCACAACTCCAACTTTTCCTTGATCCGTATCATTCCCTACGACAAAACTCCCCCCGAGTCCAAGACTCCAAACTATATCCTAGTTTGCACATTCATTCTCGAATGCCCACTTGCTATACGCACAAGTGTACCATTGACCTCTATTTGTCCAACTACATACATGTGAAGCAATCTGTTGTATACTCACATAGTCACTTGATCCACGTCGGCCAATCCCATATGTAGTCTATCACACACGTAAGTGTGACCATCACACACACAAGTGTGACCATCGATCTTTCATTTACTCCCTCACTGCATATCAAACAAATCAATCTGTTGCATGGTTCACTGCTCACTTGATTCGTGTTGATCGATGCCCATATGCAGCTGCAACACACCAACTACTCGTTGATGTCGTGGAAGCCTTTCGACCAAGCATCCATCCCAGCAGTATTTGCACCATCATCTAGACTGGAAGGCAATACAACCACAGCAGTATCCTTCAAGTCACTCTCCCCTCGTGCATGAGATAACCAGATTTTCGAAGTTCCAATACGTTCTGGCCACGTACTAATCAGACGATATATTCCCCCACGTAGCTCTCCCTTCATCCGAACCACATGGCCTCTTTTGATATTCATAGCTCCCCCTACTACAGAGCATTTGTACCCTTCTGAAGCTAACCGACCGATAGATATTAGATTCTTCCTCAGCTTAGACACATATCTTACCCCGTTCAAGCTGCGAACTATTCCATCGAACATTTTGATTTTCACAATTCCAATCCCCTTGATCTCACAAGTAGATCCACCAGCCAAATAAACTGTTTCATTCTTTGTATCTTGGAATTTGTCAAAATGCCCCCTCTCGGAACATACATGATAAGATGACCCTGAGTCTAATATCCATTCTCCTGGAGAACTAGTGCCTCGATTGAAGAAGGTGCAAACATCTTCACAATAGAGAGTAACCACAACCAATGATGCATCTGGATCCTTCTTATTAAGCGGACAAATCGGCCTAATATGACCCCACCCCTTGCAACCAAAGCACTGCATGCCCTTTTCACTGTATCTGGATTTACCCCTGCTATAGGTAGATCCTCTCACAGCACCCCTTCCTCTATTATTTTGACTACGCAAAGCCAAAACTTTCATTCCGTTCTTGTCACCATCCTGGTTCTTTCTTCCAGCATTTGACAAAAGTGCTGACTGAACCTCCTCAATTTTTAACGTGTCCTTTCCGTACAAAATAGTTGTGACCAAATGATCGAATGACTCCGGAAGTAAAGTAAGAAGAATAAGGGCCTTATCTTCTTCCTCCAATTTTACATCAACCTTTTCAAGTTGATCAACAATACCATTAAACACATTCATGTGCTTAATAACCGCCTTGAGCTTCCATCTTCAGCTTGTATAACTCGCGCTTCAGATTTACCTTTGTAGTCAAGTTCTTCCCGAGATACAATATCTCTAACTTTGACCATAATTCCTTCGGCGTGCTTTCGTCAACAACATTATTGATAATGTTATCAACAATGCATAGTCTGATGGTACTCATGCATTGCGACTCAGCATCCTCCCAATCTTCATCGCTCATCTTTCTTGGCTTTCCCTCCTTCCCCTTCAAAGCCCTTGCTAGCTTCTGTTGGGTTAGGATATCTTTTACCCTTCTCTGCCAAAGAGTAAAACTTCCTTTACCATCATATGGGTTCACCTTGAATCCTCCAATACTTGCCATGATCTCCGTTTGCACACACAAACCAATCCAAACAACTAAATCAATTGGCCAAGTAAGTGTAAGAAACAATGGGAGCACTTCCGTCAAAACGGCGCCAAATTAGACAACCACTTTTCTTAACGACTTTCCTTCAGCACCAATAATTTAGACACAACTAGCTTTGATACCAACTGTTAGGAATCTGCCCGATTCCCGGCGAATGCGGAAGCGATTTGGTAAATATGTGTGCTTAGATCCCACAAATATACGTGATAGTAATGAAGCAACAAACCAACAATACAATAAAAGAGACAAGAGATTTAACGTGGTTTGGCCCAGTCTACATCCACAAGAGCAACAACTTCACACTAGATAAAAGAGATTACAATATCCGAGTATCCGACCCATGAATTTTATACACAAATTCAGCCCTACAATACCTATTATGTATATCCCCAACTCACTGAAGTGTTTATCTCAAAACCTCCCCTATCACTGTTTCCCGACAACCTTTCCTTCTCTCCTCTCCCAACCCGGACAGTGCCACACAACCTGATAGAAAGACCCCTGCAGCGGGACCACCTCCGATGGCTGCAGTCAGACCCAAGTACCCTAAGGAATAGTTTAGGCACGAGGACCTTCTATCCCAACACTTCCTAAAAGCGGGCTAAAACCGGCTCCCTACTAGACGGACTATCTAGCAGCTATATAGAGAGAGAAGAGAGAATTATGGTGTGTTTGATATTGAAGGAGGAGAGGGGTATTTATAGGTGATATAAGATGTGGTAGGTGGAATGGTTGGTGAAGAGAAGAGTTTGGCAAGAATGCATGACGGCTGCCTAACAATCTCAATGACGGTTGCCTAAGTAATTACTGTTGGTCTGTCATTTAGGACTCAGGTCGAGAAATTAAATTTGACACGCTGCACTGGGATCGAACATTTGGGATGCTAATTTAAATTTAGCAACAATCTCACTCAGTTGATTATAATTGACGGTGGAGAAATTGATTTGGGATGGTTTCGGTGCGTGTAAAAGGTGAAATTTCTTACGCTTATGATGCGCGGAGTGACAAATTTTAAGAATGAAATCATCAATTTAGAGCATTCACATCCCATCCCCCATCCCCAACCCCATCCTTATAATTTGAGGATTTGTCCAACTTTTCTTCTAAAACACTCCTCCATCCCATTCCCCATTTTGGGGTTTGATTTTGCAGGAAATTTTTGAGTCCCCATATTTAGGGACCAAAGTTGATGCCTCATCCCCATCCTCATACACTCTCTCTCCTCATATAATAATATTAAATTGTATTTATAATAGTGGGTGAGTTTTGGTAGTTAAAATTGTAAGTGAAAGAGAGAGAAAGAAGTAATATAAAAAAGAATATAGGGATAGGGGAATGGGATGTAGAAACTTTTTGATAATTTTGGGAATTTACTATTTTTATTTGGAGATTTACTATTTTTAATAAGTTTTTGGGGTTGAGGATGGGGAATGGGATGTGAATGCTCGAGCTACTTGGCAATATATCTACAATCAATACTCTTTTCCTTGGTGGCTTTTTTCTCGAGGTAATGTGAAATTCCTAAAAATTTGAAATTTTTTTATTGTCATTAACTAATTTGATTAACATTGTATACATGACATATCACGCTGCCATGTATGTCTCACATTTTATTTCTTTTTCAATATACATACATTTGTACATTTATATATATAGGTTTTGGAACCAGATGGAACTATTTTGAACAGGCCTATGACAACGTTGGAGGACTTGTGCCTTGTCCGTATTGGATTTCAGGATTTGGTTCATATTCAGTATGTTCTTTGCTTGATCAGAAGTTCACCCAACCTGCGAAATCTAGACATAAGATTGGTGAGAACAAGTACTACTTTTACAGCATTACTTTAATATGAAGATGTCTACATATTATCACATTAGATATCGATGTCCGCCTGCATAAATAGTAGCGGTTCAAATTATTTACCTATTTTTTGTATTAGTTAGGGTTAAAACTGTAAAATTGTTCTGTTCGCTTTTCTCTCTAATGGTGAGATAATATATATTGACATTCACGTAACTAAATTTGTAAACTTTCTCTCTGATGGTGAAATAATATCTGAAAATTTCTCTTGCTGTCCATTATCGTATTTAGTTTTCATTAAAATTCGTGATTGATTTCTTGACAAAAAAATCGTGATTTATTCTATGTCTATTAGTTTATTTTCACGTGTTTTCTGTAATCTATTCTCCTGGCTAGCCAGGACGAACTTTCCACTCTGGAAAGGTCTTCATCATCCAATATTTCCATGCATATACCATCTCCTTTTATTTTCAAAGTCACAACTATTTGTTGACATCAAATTCTGATTGCACATATGCACAAATATGTTAAACTAATTGAATTTTACATGTTTGTATGTAGGAGTCTGAACAAAATAGCAGTGATGATATGGACTTATTGGACTTGATGGTGTTACCGATCGACAAGATTTTAGAGCAACTTAAATACATAGAAATACATGGGATGGTTGGTTCAAGGACTGAGTTTCAGTTCATAAAACTTTTGCTTGTATCTGCCCGTTCGCTTGAATTAATCAAACTTGATAAGAACCTTACAGTGGATGATCCTATTGAAGAGTTGAGGATTTTACAAGAATTGTTGCAGTTCCCTAGAGCATATTGAACTGCACAGATTATATGGACATAACTAGTAGCAGCAGCAGCAGGGGACAGTTGTTTTAGAAATTAGAAACCATCGCTGAAGCATATGAACTCTGTATATTTTAATATATGTGGAACAATCTTATGATTCGTCTGTCTTGTCTAGAAACGTTGAAACAGCGGATGATCTAGAGAAGAAGATGGTAACTATTAAAGACAATATAGATATTGTGAAACTCATCAGTCATCACAATGTTTCTGAAAATAAATTTACATGCAGATCTCATATACTATAAAAGAGAAATATGGGAGTATTATGATCAACGGAAAGAAATTTGTGGAAAAGAAGAAAATGACTGTTTTTGCGACGACCAAGATGAAGTAGAAAATGTTGGTGAATAACAGAATATATGTTTGAATTAAACAGATATCCCAACAATCTCTCCCTTAACTCAAACTTAACCTCTTTAAGCTAGGTTTGTTTCTTCTATGCCCATCTGGCAATCAGCCCGTATGGCTTTTATCTTGTCCGTCTGACACTACTAACTTGCCCGTCTGGCACAATTTATTCATAAACCCGTTTGGCTACTACTATGCCTATCTGGCAACACTTATAACAACGCAGGTTCCTCATCCTCTATGACTGCAAGGTTCACTTCTTGTCTCCTCTCTCGTTCCCGTCGTGGTTTGCTACACTCTGAAGCATAATGACCAAAGATGTTACAGTTGTATCACTTTATCCTACTCTTGTCACGGAAAGAACCACCTCTAGCTCTTTGATTCTGAGATGCCAAGGGAAGTTGTCCACCTGCGCCACCTGCGCTCTCGGACCTGCCCTTCATCCTTTCCTCATAAGCTTTGAGACAACCCACTATATTTCTTCGACCATCATTGCTTTCATATCTTCAAATTGCTCAATGTTTGAAGCTATTTGAAGAAACTTATCCGGGACTACACGCAGAATTTTCCTCACAACACTCGATTCCTCCATTGTTTCTCCAATAACTCGAATATTAGTCACAAGCCCGCTCAACCTCATACAAAACTCATCAATGTTATCTGTTTCCTTCATGATCAGGGACTCAAACTCTCCCTTTAAGGTTTGAACCTTCGCTTCTTTCACTCGCTCCGCTTCTATACACATTGTCTTTATTGCTTCTCATGCCTCTTTAGCCGTCGATTTCTCAGCAATGGTCAGCAATACTTCATCTGGCACACCTTGATATATCGCTGCAAGAGCCACCTGCACCGTTCTTTCATCCACGGCTACTTTGGGATCCTTTTGTTCAATTGCACCCCAGACTCCTTGCGCATTCATGAACACTTTCATCTTTAGGGACCATGCTGTATAATTGCTTCTCGTTAACATGGGATAGCTCAAACTCAAAACACCTTCCTTTGTCTTGGATGTTTCCATGGTTTTGTTTTTCTATTTGGGTTGATATTAAACACCTAGCTTTGATACCAAATATTAAAAGTGAAGCTAAGAATATGTATACTGAGTGTTTAACAGGGAGGAAAAACTCATCTTCTCATTGATATGAAAATAATACGATTACATTGTTTAAATAGGAAAAAAAAAACTAACCATTACAAATTAAGGATAAGAACGATGATTTGATATCATCTTATATTTTATCTTATTCTTGCTGCTCAAGATAATCTTATCTTATCTTATCTCTTATCATCTTATCTCTTATCTCTTAATTACGATTGACCAAATCATGTTGACATATCATCACTTTATTTCCATAACTAGAATAACAGAATATATGTTTGAATTAAACAAATATCCCAACAGTATATTCATAGAGAAGTTTGTGATTGAATCACCATATTAGTTGAACAAAAAAACTGAGTATTCAACGCCAACCAAGGATTCCCCCATTGTTGTAGCAAATGGATTTATTTGCACGACCCATTTGCATGTAAAGAGTTAATGAACGTTGTTTCTTGATCAATCTTCACAAGTTCTCTGCAGAATATACACTGGTATCAGATTTGGCTGTACAAATATAAAACACATTATAATATATCAGTGGTATCAATTTTTTCTAGGCTTATTATTTCTTCTTATTAGGGAATTTTTCAGTGAATCAAGGTTGATCAAATTTGGCAAAGTTTGTACAACACTCACTATAAATCATACGCACATGCATATGCCACTGTAAATAGCAGTACCTTCCGTTGGTGATGGTTTGCTGAGAAAAGTGATAGAGATGCCTAGCTTCAAATACCATAGCCAAGACTTGAGATATAGAGAAGGTCGTGCTCCTGTGAGGTATATACTAGAAAAATAGATGATAGATATTTGCAGAGCCGGCTGCAAAGGGAGTCCCGGTTTACACAAATAAAATTAGGGGTCACACTTTTTCAAAATCATTTATAAAAATATATGTAATATTGACGGACTTAAATTGTATTTGGGATTATATTTATTTGTTGAGAAAATCATGGTAGCTAGTTGAAGTTTTGGATTATATCAGAAAAATGTGTGTTATTTTCCAAATACATGTTTAGCTTACATGATTATATTAATTATACCGAATATAGTTGCTATTGAGGAAATAAATTTAGGGCTTTTTCATAAATATATATATAAAAGAGTAAATTTTTGCAATTTTACTTTTGTTAAGAAAAGCTATTTGCAATTTTACTAACCTAAGTTTCAAAATTGCAAAGTCGAAAATGACAACTGAAAAATGGAACTTGAAATCAGTAATTGAATGCAACCACATTCAACTGAATGCAACCACATGCAACTTTTTTTTTAAGGTTGGTTGATTTTGGGTTCTAAGGCCTCGCATGGGCATATTCAACTGAATGCAACCACATTCAACTGAATGCAACCTCATGCAACTAAATTTCTGATTTCAAGTTCCATTTTTCAGTTGTCATTTTCGACCTCGTTTTTGGACTATATATATATATATATATATATATATATATATATATATATATATATATATAGGCAAGTCCTCAAATACAAACCACTTTTAAAATACAAACCTACAAACCAACACTAAATTAATTATATTTCATCTATTCTAAGGTTCCCGCCAAGGGTACCTTCACAAAAAATGCTTAAAATAATTGGCTCTATCCAACAAAAAAAAAATCTTGTCGTGGAAATGCGAAGCATTTAAGACAGTAAACGGGTGAGTTAGGTAGTTATGAGGGCCGAAGGCTCTCGACACACCCGTCAATCGTCTATTGCCTTTACCATTGATTGCCATTCCTTATAACTTTAGAATGATAAAGGCGCGAAGCACCGTACAAGAAGGTGCGAAGCACCGTTAACCAGTGAAATCCACTGCCACGTCATCACGTGAACAGTGATTTTTTTTTTGTTGGATAGAGCCAAGTATTTTAAACGTTTTTTGTATTGGGGTACCCCTAGTTTGGTCATTAGATTAGCTTGAAATATTAGATTATGCTTGGTTTGTAGGTTTGTATTTTAAGGAGGTTTGTATTGGAGTAGCCCCATATATATATATATATATATAGTCCAAAAAAGAGGTCGAAAATGACAACTGAAAAATGGAACTTGAAATCAGCAACTGAATGCAACCACATGCAACTGAATGCAACCAAATTCAACCATATGCAACTGAATGCAACCACATTCAGTTGAATATTGCCCCTGGCGGGGCCTTGCAACCCAAATCCACCAAAATCTCCCCATCTTAAAAAAAAGTTGAATGTGGTTGCATTCAGTTGAATATTGACCCTGGCGGGGCCTTGCAACCCAAATCCACCAAAATCTCCCCACCTTAAAAAAAAAAAGTTGCCCCTGGCGGGGCCTTGCAAGCCAAATCTACCAAAATCTCCCCACCTTTAAAAAAAATTGAATGTGGTTGCATGTGGTCGAATGTGGTTGAATGTGGTTGCATTTAGTTGCAATCAAAATATCACCCCACCTTAAAAAAAAGTGTTGAAGGCTTGAAGTCGGCGGCTGGGCACATGGGGGGAGGGGGGAAGGGTTGACCTACTTTGTAGTATTTTTGCAATTTTGAAACTTAATGTAGTAAAGTTGCAATTAATTAAAGAAGATGGTATTTTTGCAAATAGAAACTTCAAATGTAATATTTTTGATAAATTCCCAAAAATTTATCCAAATTGAAGTTGATAAAAATATATCTTCGATTAACCATGTCATAAAAAGGAGCCAACGATTTGGTTATGTTGTATACTGAAAAAAAAATATTAATTTAAACTACATTATAATGATTTAAAATTTAAAATTTGGACCGTGGATATTTGATATTGTTAATGTGTAAATGTATAGAGCACGAGAATATAAGTCGACTTATGATGTATAAGTTCATAAAAGTTGATGAAGAATTGTTGTGAATTTAATTTATTAACTTAATATATAATTTATATGATCTCCAAAAAATGGTTTAACTTATATGATGAAATTTATTTTCCGGTACTTTTTTTTTTTGCTTTATTAATATTTATTTATGTTTTAAAATATTTTTAAATTCATAAATATATGTACTGAGATTATTGTATTAAGTAATTGTATTTTAAATTTAGCATACCAACTTTCAAGTAAAATAACCCAAACAACTATTTAACTTATAAAAATTCATTTATTTGTTATTTATATAATACTTATTAATCTTAAAATATAAATTACATTTTTTAAAATAGTCCAAACATGCTCATGAATTTAAAAAAAAATCATTTCTTTGTTATTTTGTAGTAAATGATTTGTTTGCCATTTACGAAATTAGAGAAATGCTATCTTAATACGTTTACTCTTTGTTATTTTATACTAATTGATAAAAGCGGGGTCCTGCAACAACATTTGTAATTTTTTTTAAAAAAAATTTCATTATATGTTTATCTTATATAATATCATCAATATTTAATTTAACAGTCCTTTTTAATGAACTACTCTCTCATCAAACATATTTCTCTTATTTAGTCGTTCTCTCATTAAAATCGAACCATAACTTTAACATATATTATGAATATTTATATAATAACTAGTCGATAAACCCGCGCTTTGCGGCGGCGTTACAATACTTTTAAAAAAAATCAATACATTTACGTTATATTATATTATTTTAATAGCTACACAATATTCTCTGATAAACCGATTTCTTGTTAAATAGGATTCTTTCGATTGAGCCACCCTCTCGTTAAAACCGAAATTCCAGCTTTAACTTATATTATAAAGACTTATATAATAATTTTTATCTATAAAAATCGAACCCTAAGAATAAAAAAAATTATGACATCACTATCAAATTCTAATAGCTAATACAATCTTTTCTAGTAAGCCGTATTTCCGTTAAACATGTTTCAAGACGCTCCTATTTGGAACCGAAAATCTAACTTCATTATAGGGGTGTTCACGGATTGGTTTGATCCGAATTCTTGTTTTTTTCGAACCAAACCAATATAAGCGGTTTTTCAAAAATCAAAACCAAACCAGACCAGTTAGATGCCAAGACCAAACCAAACCAGACCACAGAAGAATAGATTGGTTCGGTTTCGAACCACGGTTTGAACTTTATAGCATATTATTTTTTAATTTCTGCTAAACTTAAAAATGAAATTCTAATTTAAATAAATATATAAAGTAAAATTTAATACAAATTAATATTATACACTACATATATGTATTACAATATTTGTTTATCAATGTTTAGTCTACTATTTACGTATTACATTTATATAATTCAATTGAATTTATATATATGGTAAACAAATTAATTTAGTGTAGAACTACAACATATTGACAATTAACTCAATATTATATTATTAAGTAATTTAATCCTTTTATTTTATATACGTATATACATTACATGCTATAAGTTATAATCTTAACCTATAACTATCTAATAGAATTTTTAGCGTATTATTATATAATGGTCCGGTTTGGTTTAACCGGTTTTAAAATATTAACAACCATAACCAAACCATTTAGGTATAAACGGTCCGGTTAATCGAACCACTAACAACGATTTTTACGGTTTCGATTTTTATTGGTTCGGATTGTTGTGGTCCGGTCCGGATTGGCGGATTCTTTGAACACCCCTACTTCATTACATATTATTGATGACACTTATATTATAAAATAATTTTTTTTTCTTAAAAATAAAACCTTAAAAAGAGAGTAAATTCCAATTTTTACATTCTTTAAACTTACTAATATTTATGGAGTTTTAAAAGATGAAAATACATCTTATCTTTGTCGTATATTATAGATATTCCTATATTTATTTACATCTTTTGCATGGGAATGTCTTTCTGTTATGTTAACACATCAATTTTTTAAATATGAATACTTTTTTTAAGGGAATATGGATATATTTTTCTAATGCAAGTATAATTAACTTGATAAAAAACTTAAAATAAAGGTTTTCTAGGAAAAAAAGATATATAGTTTTAAAAAATCGTATAAGACGCCTCCACCATCCTCGTATTTTACTTCCAATAAAACATTTTTGATAGGTCCCGTAAAGGGTTAAGATAAGTTAGAAGGGGGTTGAATAACTTATCTATACTATTATATTAAAGCCGAAACATTGAAAGTTTTGGTTTTCGGTTTGGTTATCCCATTTATTTTGGTTTTTACAGATAATTAAATTATAAAAATAACTTAAAAAGCTAATTACTAAGGTTAACGTAATTATATTCAGATTAAAATTCCTTTATCCATATTGAGGTTCTACTTGGACTCTTTTTTCAGCTCCAACAACTCAATTACCCATTTTTCTAATAATTTTACTTCTAATTGAAACACTTTACCATTTAATTTAAAACTAATATTACAATAATTAATATATATCCAAAATATCACACCATATCTTTCCGTAATTATTTTAGTAGTAATTTTTGTAATTAAAACAAGTTACTTTTTAATTTAAAATTAATCTTGCGATAACTAATATACACCCAAAAATATCTCACCATATATTCAAATCATTATTTTTAGTAATAAATAAGAATCGTTAGATCTAATAATAAGATATATTATATGATTAATTTACTAAAAATTCAAAGTTAAAACCCGTCAACGACATTTTTAATTTAGAATTTTACAAAATAAATTTCAAACCATGCATATCATTATATAAATTTATATTAAATTAAAATTAAAAAAATTATTAAAAATAAGGATTATATAAAAACATAATTATAATGTTAAATAAATTTTATAACCTATCAAAAGAAACCCATGCTTCGCACGGGTTATAAGCTAGTCACCTTTTTAAGTTTAGGGCTTGGTTTTTTGAAAATTCTTTTTTCTTTTAAACTTTGTTACTTATAAACAAGTAAATCAAGTGTAGAAAGTAAGGAGAGAAAGAAAGAAAATCACACCCTGGTTCGCGATGCCCATAAACCCAAATGAATTATGGATGTTATTTATATAATACTTATTAATTTTAAAATAAAAATTACATTTTTTAAAATAGTCCAAACATGCTCATAGGAGAAAGGAGGTTGTGACGAGAGAGAATCAATGTATTTGTTTGCCATTTACGAAATCAGAGAAATGCGATCTTAATACGTTTTCTCTTTGTTATTTTATATTAACTGATTTGTTTGCCATTTACGAAATTAGAGAAATGCTATCTTATTACATTTTTTTGGTTATATTATACTAATTGATAAAGCGGGGTTCTGCTACGGCGTTTGTAACTCTTTCTAAAAAAAGTAATTATTTGTTTATCTTATATTATATCATCAATATTTAATTTTAACATTAAAGTCCTTTTAAATGAATTGCTCTCTCATCAAACATAATTCTCTTATTGTGTCGTTCTCTCATTAAAATCGAACCCCAACTTTAACATATACTAGCTTAAAACCTGTACGATGCATGGATTTTCTTTAATAATATATTATTTAATCCTTAATTTGAATTGAATTTTTTAAGACTTAAATTTTGTATGATTTGATAATAATTATATAAAAGTTGCCCGTGACATTTCTAGAAAAGAAGGGATTTTAGTTAGAAAATATAAAAATATGATACGTTTTAGCTGAAAAATGTAATCGATTAATTATTGGTAATTATAATATTAATATTTTATTAAATAGAACCGTCCGTGATATAATTGAAAAAAGAGATATTTTAGTTAGAAAAAATAGAAAAAGTAACGTGTTTAAGCTGAAAAGGTAATTGGTTAGTTAATAATATTAATTATAATATAATATTTTTATTTTATTAAATAAAATTTCCCAATAGTGTTTCTAGAAAAAGAGAAATTTTAGTTAGATAAATAATAAAAGATAATGTGTTTTACCTGAAAAAAGAAATTACTTAATTAATAAAAAAATAGAAAATGTTATATGTTTTACCTGAAAAAAGATAAGAAGTAAGTAAGGGTAATTAAGTAAAAATAAAAGGTACTGATGTGCTAAAAATAAACAATTAAATTATTGCAAGCGCATGATCATCGTTTTAATATTTGAGATTCGATCCACATAGACTATATATTTTTCGCGAGACTTAATTTTTAATTTAGGCGAACTAGAACGAATTAATTTGAGTTAGTTTTAAATTAACTAGACCATTAAATAATCTAGCAAAGGAACAAATTAAAAAGGTAACTAACATAAATTGTAAATCAGAAACTAATTAAATGGATAAAAAGCTAAACAAGTATACGTGCAAAAAATGAGACCAAAATGTGACAAGAAATCGTGAATAAAAAGAAGTATAAGCAAAATGGATCGGACCAAGGATACATGGGCCAGGAATTAAAGTGGGTTACTCTAAATAAAAATAGCAAGGAAAAGAAAACTGGACCAACTAACACTACGCCATAGATGGGCATATGTAACGCCTCTCTGATGTTACAATAGGCCCGAAAAACGTTACATTAGATCTATTGTAACACCACGAGGCGTTACGTTTACGAGCATTACAATAGATACCCTAATGTAACACTTTTCTTCTCTATTGTAACAGTAGCAAAAGTATTACAATAGGCACCTATTGTAACACCAGGGGCCCAATTGTAACACATTTTGAGTGTTACAATAGCTCAGTTCAATTTTTTCAGACGTGGCACCATGTGCATACGTGGCATTACGTGGCACCACGTGGCCACATGGCAACACATGTGGCGCCACGTGGCATACTGTGTACACGTCACCAACCTCTATTGTAACACTATTTTTATCTGTTGTAACATTATTTTCTATTTATTGTAACACTATATATTAACAAATGTAACACTACAATAAGCAAACGTAACGGTAAATTTTTGAAATTTTGAAATGTAGGCTCTGCATTAATAATATTCCCAGCCAACACAACAAGCTACATTAATTCCAAACTACATAATAAACCAAAAGCCATCTCCATACTACTCCAACCAAACCTCCAAAAGGAATCCAACATAATTCTAAACCAACAAGCACATACGATTAAGTCTAAATTTTAAAAGTACGAAACCATTACAAGAACACATAATTTCATTAGAGTACTGGTACACAGAGTAAATCTAAATCTGATGTTTCAAACTCATCACCATCAGAAAGTCCAGAATGATGATCCCTCTGAGCTTTTTTATATAGATTTTGCAGCTTCCCTTGCTAGAGCAATTGCTTCCGAAGCTGCAGCAGCTATAAAAGCCTCTCTACTTGCAAGAGATTTTTCTGTAGGCAGAGATGCTCCAGAAAGATGCCTGTTTATATGTATAGATATGTCAAAGCCAGTAAGGAACTAAACATAAGATTGAAGACAAAGAAGCAAAAAAGAGAACGTTGCAGATATGACTACATCAGATAGTAATAAACCTTCAAATCAATTTTAGCTGGTTATGAAATCTTATAAACACAGCTCGAGAAATTTATGATTGTAGTTTATGATATCACAGAAGGGTACATCTAATCCTCTAAAATGTTGTAAGTTTGAGCATCAAACTCTTATCTAGAAATTTAAACATGTACCTCACCTGATTTCCTGCATATCTTTGCTGGATAGCCTTAATCTTTGGTTGGAGGTTTTGCATCGCTAATGTTGACTCCACCTATACACATCCAAAAGGATTAAAATCCAATCCAAAATCCTGCCACAAACCTGCCACTATGGATCAGATATGAACACTTCATAAAGCTGTTTATATTGTTTTTAAAGATTTTTCAGCATTTTATAACAATCTTTGATGTCATCTTTACTCAACTTCAGTTGTAATTATTCAAGAATGTTACAAGACAGGCTTAATATCCACACAAATAAAGTACAAAATGTACAAAAGTCAGAGTAAAACTTGATCTCCTCTAATTAAAAAATTAAAAATTGTGATTAGATAAATCTCAAGATACAAAGACTTAGTTGTTAACGTGCTGAGATATCTTACAGAATATATTTAACTAAGAAACTGATTCAACGAAAGCTACGTGCTTATGCAATCTTTGATAAGGAAAGAGAAACGAAGAATCATGTACATGTGAAGTTTCTTTAAATTATAGGTGCTTGGAATTTTTCACATTGACTTCGAATTTCGAATGCACATACACACAGAAAGGCCATTTTATAAGAATAAAGAGTTGCATTAGAAAATATTGAAGGGTTTGCATATCAATTGCAAACACTGCATTCAGTACTCTGTTTTTCGTTACATTTTCTGCAATCTTGTTAACATCCACTGCTGTAGATATTATCACCGTAAATCAGAACGTTACGGATGAAGGCAATGGAACTATTGATTCGGCTAGTGACGTCTTCCAACTGGGATTTTTCAGCCCGGGAAAGTCCAAGAATCGATATTTAGGAATTTGGTACATGAAAATTTTGCCAAGGGTGGTTGTATGGGTTGCTAATCGAGAGACTCCGCTGACTGATACTTCAGGCGTGTTAAGCGTAGATTCAAATGGAAGCTTGGTGCTTTCTGATGGAAGTGGAAGGATAGTCTGGTCAACGAACTCAACAAGATCGGTGGTGGACAATACTACTGTGGCACAATTGTTTGATAGTGGAAATCTTGTAATCAGGAATGAAAATGATGGAGACCCTAAGAATTATTTTTGGCAAAGCTTTGATTATCCAGGAGACCATCTTCTACCAACACAGAAGATTGGGTTTGACTTTAGAAAGGGCCTGGAACGGTACCTCAGTTCGTGGAGAAGTCCTGATGATCCTGCTCCAAGCAATTACAGCTTCCGGGTTAACATTGATGGATATCCACAGTTGATGGGGTTCAACCACTCTAATGTAACTTTCAGAATTGGACCATGGGATAGTGTGGAGTTTAGTGGGCTGCGTTTTTCGGAACCTGATCAGAGTTTTATAACAGATTCAGGTTTAAATAAAGAAGAAATCTACTACAGCTACAATGTTCCCAATAGTCCTGTCGTTGTGCGGATGGTGCTGTCTCCGGAGGGGGTTGCGAATATTTTGTCATGGAATGACAAAAAGAAAAGTTGGGGAACTAATTTGAATTCACAGCGAGATGTTTGTGAGCAGTACGCACTTTGTGGTCCATATGGTATTTGTGACAGCAGAAAAGCAGGGGGTGATGGAGTATGTGGCTGTTTGAAAGGATTTGAACCGAAAGATCCAAAAAAATGGAAACTAGGAAATTGGTCAGATGGGTGTGTACGGAAGACTCCTTTAGGCTGTGGAAATGGAGACACATTTTTTCCGTGTACTAATGAAAAATTACCTGACACACGGAGCGCAAAGTGTAATACCAGCATGGACCTTCAGAGCTGTAAGACTGCGTGCATAAACAATTGCTCTTGCACATCTTTACTCAAATATAAATATAGATATATTTTAGTGATGAAGTAGTGTTCTAACATGGAATTTTTTTTTCTATAGATGGGACGTCGAGCTCAAAGAGGACAGTGAAAGTTATAGTTCCTTTAGTAGCAGCAGTGCTAGCAATATTATTAGGTCTACTCTGGAAATGTGTGTACAGAAATAGAATGCTGAAAAAAAAAGGTATGCTCTCTGACATAGTTATCTAATAGTTAATATGGTAAGGAAGTAACAATTACCTTCATTCTGCAGGAATAATAGCAGTCAACGGCTCTGTACGTGAAAATAAGAGGGAAGAGTTAGATTTGCCATTAGTTGACTTTGATATCGTAGCCAAAGCCACCAGGAACTTCTCTTTAAACAATAAGCTTGGTGAGGGAGGCTTTGGACCTGTGTACAAGGTAAGATTTTATAAATGCACTACTTGTATACAGCAAATGTCATGTTACCAAAACATTGATTGATCAGGATATCTCACATAGTAGTAGTATTATTTATTTGTTGCATCGAATATATATTGTGTTCAATAAAGTTCATTTAACCAGAGAACTTAAACCTGACATTATCAAACAATTGTTGCAGGGTACGTTGGAGGATGGTCAAGAAATCGTTGTGAAAAGGCTGTCAAAACAATCAAGACAAGGGCTCGATGAGTTCAAGAATGAAGTTTCAGTTATAGCCAAACTTCAGCATCGAAACCTTGTGAGGCTTCTAGGATGTTGCATTGAGGATGGTGAAATGTTGTTGATCTATGAGTACATGCCCAACAAAAGTTTAGATGCAATTCTCTTTGGTATGCCTTTCTCAAAGTGGTTGCGTCATTTTTCTTCAGATTCATTTTTTACTATTAAATCCTGGGTTAGTGTACTATTTTAGTTTTCAGTTTAATTCATGATCTTAAATTATCACAATAACCGGTGTGGACAAATTTAACAGACCCAGAACTAAGCAAGACATTGGATTGGCCAATGCGTCAGAACATTATAAATGGAATTGCTAGAGGGCTTCTTTATCTTCATCAGGACTCAAGATTACGAATCATACACAGAGATCTTAAACCTTTTGTCTACTCATTATGATTGTTTCTATTTTGTTGAAGTTTAAGAATGACTACTCATGAATTTAGTGGCATGTCGAAGAAACATTGACTTCCAGCAAGACCATATTTATTGAATCTACACAGGGTATCCACTATAAAAACAATCACTACTCAGCACCATAAAACTGTAGCCCTTGATAAATTGTGGGGAGCATGTCCTTGGCAAATTCTAGCTGCATCCAACTAAAATTACTACATTGAGCCTTACACAACCTTACACTGACTCGTATACTACGTTCATTCGAATTGCCACTATTGTAACTGCAATTTTCATGCATCAACTCATATATAACAAATTATGTTTTATCCACAGTAACAAGTATATATAGGCATAACTGGTTTATTCCAGTTACCTACTTTACACATATAAGTATAACTTCAATTGCAAACAAAACAATTAATAAAAAATAAGAAGATAATTATACTCAAGAATCTATCGGTCAAACTAGAAATTGCGCAACAGAACACATAGTATCTGCTATAATTGCGTGACAAGATTAGAGAAATAAAGTGTCCAGACCTGTGTTACTCCTGCTAAGAAATTTATGCGGTTAACAGCGTTATAAATGTAATGAGCTTATAGGGAGACTTCCTGACTACTCGAAATAATATTATAAAGTTATATTTTGCATTTAAAAATCTTAATGGTTCAATATTGTCCAGTTCTGGAGTTTATCATGTTAATAATGTAATTGATACCCAAAATAAGACTAAATAGATGTACTGTACTGTACCTAGGTTTATGGAGATATATAAGTGGACGTGTTTTTCACAAATAAAATTCCAGCTATTTAAATACATGTAACAGATGATCTTTGAGTCCAAATTATTTTAACCTGTTATGAGTTCTTGGGTTTCTTCAGATTTCATTTCTACTTCTTCAGTTAGGCCTTCGATTGATTGAGCACATTCATTCAGGTTTGCATCATCCGGTAACCTTTTCCATAAAAGATTGATGGGTATCAAACAAGCTATAATGCATTTACTAATTATAATTTCGAAAACAATTTGTACCTAATTTGCAGTTCAACCTTTGAAGTAGTTGAAGACCAGAGAAAACGATGTGCCCCTTAAGGGAGAAGCTGGATTCTAATCGATAAGCTCAGATTTAAGCCATAATATTGAAGCTACAAAATAAAATCAAACTCACGAAACAAATAATACATTCAATATATATAACACAAAAGATAAAAATACCTTAACCTCAAAGTCCTAAATTGAACCAGATTGAAACCATAATTTTGAATACATAAACTAAACCCGATTGAACCCGATTGAAGTCCAAATTTCAATATAACCCAGAGACATCAAAAATTCAAATTGAAATCAGTCCAAAATTAAAGAAACATATGTATGTATAGATAATATGTATATATGTATAGATAATAGTCTTAAATCGAAAATGTCCTAAATTAAAGAAGTATACAAATAGAAGGAAATCGAAGAGTGTGTATATTATATGTATGTATGGATATAGAAGGAAATCAAAGAGTGTGTGGGTGAGAAAGAGAGAAAGACGAGGAGAGGTAGAGCGGCGGAGAGCTACGAGAGTGAGAGAGTGATAAATGAAAAACGAAAAGGAGAGCTCTATTTTGATGTTGTCTGAAAATTTTGGATTGGGCGGTATTTTTGCCGCTCATCCAACTTTCACTACAGCGTGTGCTGTAAAAACTTTTTAGAAAAAAATCATTTATATTATAATTATAAAAATATAATTATTCATCTCAAAAATTTGTTTTGATCTTTTTAATGAATTATTTACATAATTTGGAATAATATGTTCAAATATTTTTAATCATATATGACAATATTTTTATTTTAATGATATATTAAAATATATTTAGAAAAAAAGTTCATTTTAAAAACTTTGTTTAATAATATTTAATGAACATTAAAATAAAATTATTCATCTTGAAAAGTTTTAACATTTTAATTGAAATATTCACTTTTACTGAAATATTCTTGATTTTATAAAAACTTCTCGATTATTTTTATCCAAATAAATTATTTTTCATGTGAAAAAATGTTAAACTTTTATTTTTAGTAGAAAATGTAAAATTTTGTTCATTACAAAATTATGGCAACACAATTTGATACCTACGGCAACATGCAAACACTAGTATTACCTATTGTATTTAAAAAAATAAATATTAGTATTAAAATTTTTAAAAAAATAGTAAAATTCAAAAACTATTATTACCTATTGTGACACCACGGTGTGGTGTTACATTTCACGTAACACCGTAATTTCAGAGTAACACTAGATATATGGCTAATGTAACACCAATCGAGCGGTGTTACAATAGGTATGAACTTTACTAGCTATTGTAACACTATTTGTGTAACGCTTACAAAAAAGCATTACAGTAGCCCACTTATGGCGTAGTGTAAATAACATAAACCAGGATTAGAGTTGGGCCTAGAAGCAAAAAAATGGGATATCTCTACTTATGGGATTCAAATCTATTGGGCCACAAGTGAAGAAAAACAAGTCTTAGAAATTTAAATAACTAGAAATCAATCCGTAGCTAGCATAGATTAACAAACAATTTAATTAACATTAATTAACACAATTAAGTACTACACTAATATTAATGACAAGATTAATTATGCAACTAATGATTAACAATGAGTAGAATGATGATTAAATATTAACTACATAATTATGCAATTAACAACTAAATAATGGTTAGCCTGGTTATAAATCATGACTTGAACATATGATATAGTCGGACAAATGAAAAAAAAACAAAGACAAGGAAAGTAGATCTAAAAGTTGGTATGAAAGAAAAGTTGGATAGAAAAGTAATGAGTGTTTTTTTTAAACCTTTTGTTTTTTTTAACTAACAACAAGAAAATAAAAATTGTTACTTTCAACCCCAAGTGGTTAGCATTTCGCTAATTTGTCCACTAAACGAATTTACGAAAATAACGAAAACAAAACTTGTATTAAAAATGAGTGAAGTGTTTACGAAGAACAATTACAAAATGGAAGAAAATAAAGATGGATGCTACAAAATTTAGGATAACTAAAAACTAAGATGTGTTATAATGCGACTGAAAAGAAGAAAGAAAATGATCACAAAAAGTTATTGATCATCAACGTGTACCGAAGAGAAGAAGAAAAGAAAGGAAAATAATTACCCAGAGTATCCCCCTTTCAAGTCCCCCCACTGCATCTATTTATAGAATTTCTAACTGCCTTGTTTACATATGAAAGCATAATGAAAGTCACAGTCAAATATCATGCTGCAGTGCCGTGTGAAGGTTTTGAAATACATGCTGCTCTCTTTTCAAGATTCCCTCCATAATTTTTTTGAAATATAAAGTCAAAGGTTTTAGGGTGTATTTGAAATATTTCAATTTACTCCAAGCTTCTAATTCTTTTTCCTTCTTTTTCCTCTTTTTCCCTTCCTTGCACTTTAATTTTTTATTTTGCAATTTCTTCATTTTTCTCGAATTCCCTGAAATGCAACAAAATAATTTATTAAAATACGAGTTCCAGCAATAAATAGGTAATAAAAATATGCAAAAATATGCACTTATCAAATGCCCTCATACCTATCTTTTGCTTGTCCTCGAGTAAAACAAAAAGAAAAATGCTGAATGGAAAACCTATATTCACTGTCGTAGGAATCACGGGTAATTTTAGGTTTATCAACCCGTTAAACTCGTAGACGATCTCTACAAGAGGAGTGTTGTCTCCTAAGGGTTTACAGAAGATATACCCATAAAATCTTTGAGATAAATCAGCAAGTATCCAACTTTCTTCTTTCAATATAGCTTTCATTGGTGTCAACAAAACAATTTTTGTAGGAAAATATATGCCTTAAAGATTATTCTAATAATAGCCAAGTTATAGGTTCCCACAATCCGCATGATTAGACTTTAAAATTTTACAAAAAATCCCAAGGTGTGTTGTGAATTTAAGGCCTTTGATGGATAAGTGCATACGAACATTTTCTCTTTTTCAACCAATATTGAATTGACCCAATCTCTATTAAAACAAGGTTCTAGCCAAACTTCACGTTCTTAGTAGTTAGACCGACCGTGCAATGGTTGAGATCCCAAAAGATTTTTGCATCGATACCCATTTAGCAAGTTTTATGTCAACAATCCCATATCACAAAGGACCTTAGGTTGCGAGGCATAAAGTCCCCTCAGACTTACTTACTCGGGTTATCAATGAGCCCAACCTAGCCGATTTCCCTACTAAGAATTTATTATTACAAAATTACACTAGCACTTTACAACTACAAATATTTATTGACTCTTTTTTTTAAGACACTATAGGAGCAAAATCTCGCAAATGTTTGATTCGACATTGTTCTAACATGTGGGTTCTCTCTCAGGTATCGAATAACATTCCTATACAATTCTTCCATCAAAAGTCTTGTGTAAATGTGTCGTCTTGGACTTTTAAGCAAAAATTTGTTCAACACAAGTTTCATGAGGAAACCTTACTTGACTACGTTCAAATTATCTAAAGGCATTATACATATAATTTTTTGAAAAACAGTTAACACCAACTAGTTCTAAAGTTTAAAGAGTGGGAAGGACAACTAAGCTAAATTATCTCTATTTTTTGATTTTTCAAATTTTTTAATTTTTTTTTGGATTTTTCAATTTTATGTATTTACACTAAAACCTCCCCCATACCTAAATCATGCATTGTCCTCAATGTATGCAAATGCAAGATAAATGACAAGGGAGAATGATGAGAAAATACCTGGTAAGGATGAAAGAGAGTTTACAAATACCTATTGAAGAAACTTACTTGAATCATGGATCGATGAGGTGGATAACCTCTTCCTCATGATCAATTGGCAGTGATGTGGCGGAAATGATACAATTAAAATCGCAAGCGCACGATCTCGTTTTAGTATTTTAAGATTCGATCCACATGGAATAATTTTTATTTCGCGATCCTTAATTTTTAATTTAGGCGAATTAGAACAATTTTTGGATTTGGAGAATTTGATTTTAATAATTAACTCTTAATTCTAATTTTTAATTTATTCTAATAATCATAAATGTAAATTAAATTTTATTCTAAGACTCTTTTTTAATGAAATGAAATTTATTTACAGAAATTGTTTTTGAAAGAATAAAACATTACAAAGAAAATTTAAACTATTTTTTAAATTAAATAAGTATTCTATTTCTAAACTAATTAATTAAGAAAAACAATACTAAATTATTCTAGAAATTCTAAAATCAAATTAAAATAGAAATTTTATTTACAAGAATATTTTAGAAAAATTAAGCATGATGTATTTGTCAATGTGATCCTCATAATTCGATTAATTCAGTAACTTGAAAGACAATCACTCGACTCGGCATTCACAGAAAACAAAGAAGAACCCAGTTAACTCGGTACAGAAACTCGGAACGAAACCGAGTGAAACTATTAGACTCGTCACAACTATTAAACCAACTCGGCTGCATAACTCGGTATGGTTCTGAACGGCCACAACTCATAACTAACAACGATTTACAAAATACAAACACAACCAACTCATTAACTCAGAAATTTAAAATCATAAACGCAACAACGATTTAAAATCTTGACACAGCATAATGGAATCAACAAGCTCGGACAACAGTAATTATCAAACTGCCAAATGACATACAAAATCAAAATCCAAACTAAACTAATACTTAGTAAAACTCGGTGAACCCAGCTCGGACAACTTCACAGCAATTAATCGATAACAAAACGCAAACTCCTAAACAATGCAATCGCAGCACATAAAAAAAAGAATGTATGACCTCAGTTGTCAAGGAAATTAGAAAAACTCGTAATTCCAAATTCTACAAATTCAAACAACACAACTCGTTACAATAATTAGACAGCAAATGAACCGCAACTCAAGCAACTCGGATACAAACATATGCAGCAACTCGGAAGAACGCAGAACCAACAACAACTCAATTCATAAACACAACTACAAACAGCGACCAAAACACAATCAAGAACTCGGTATTTACAGAACACCAAACCCAAATACAAAACTTGAATCAAAACGAAGAGAAATAAAACGAAAACCGTAGAACTCGAAAGAAAACCATCAAACTGAGACTCGGCAATTAACGAAACCCATAATTACAACAATTCGAGAATCCGAAAAACGAAGCACAACTTAAAACAAAGAACTAAATTACAAAGGGAAGGGGTGGTTGTTTATGTGTTTATGGGTGTTGTGAAAAGAGATAAACATGGGTTTTGTGGTTGAATTTGAACAAATTAAAGAAGAGGGATGGGTCTTGTGGCGCGAGAGGTGGAAGATTGTGGTAAGAAGAGAGAGAGAGAGAGAGAGAGAGAGAGAGAGAGAGAGAGAGAGATTTGAACGGGAGAGATTGGGAGAGGGATGTGGAATTGTGATGGGGGAGGAACAGAGGAAAACAAGTACTGGTGTTGTTTGTGTAACCGAAAATAAAAACAAGTAAAATGGTTTTGTTTGTATAAAATTAAAACATGGAAAATTATCCGATTAAAAGCAGGAAGAAAAAAAAAATACGTATAAATAAAAATGGTTTATAAGAACTGCAAAAGAAATTACAACTAAGTGTACTAGTACTAAGGATGGTGTGTTCAAAGATGTCTCTTCCTAGAAGAATTACTTCCTATTTATAGGAAGAATTAGCACAACTTTTAAATAAACAAATGAAATTATTGAAAACTTTACAACCAAAAAAAACACCAACTGCACCCATGTTCTTTCACTTTGCTAGATTCCTTGGCCGGCCACTTTTATTGTGTATAGATGGGCTCCGTAGAAATAATTTTTATCCCGCACGACTTATAATCTTTAAATAATAAATAATTAATTTAATCCGAAAATTATAAAAATAAATATCTAATATTATTAGATATTTATAAATATAATTTTCTAATCAAATAAAATATTTATTAATAAAAATAAATTCTTAAGCCCTAAGCTGCGGTCTTTTGAACTTTATTTCTTCATTTTGCCATTTCTTCATTTTTCTCGAATTTCCTGAAATGCAGCAAAATTATTTATTAAAATACGAGTTCAAGCAATAAATAGGTAATAAAAATATGCAAAAATATGCACTTATCAGGCAGCTCTAAAAATGGTTTGAGTCTTTGTCCATTAACTTTAAATATATCACCATTTTTAGGATTTTCAATTTCAACAGCACCGTGAGGAAAAACGATCCTAACAATGTAAGGACCTTCCCACCTAGATCTCAATTACCTGGGAAATAAATGAAGCCTAGAATTGTATAAAAGAACTTTTTGACCTGGAGAAAAAGATTTTCTCAAAATGGATTTATTATGCAAAAGCTTAGTTCTTTCTTTATAGATTTTAGCATTTTCATAGGCCTCATTTCTTAATTCCTCTAGTTCTGACAATTGCAACTTTCTGTGACTACCGGCGGTTGGTAAGTCAAAGTTCAATTCTTTAATGGCCCACAAGGCCCTATGCTCTAGTTCAACTGGCAAGTGACAGGCCTTGCCAAACACAATTCTGTAAGGGGACATGCCCAAAACAGTCTTGAAAGCGGTTCGATAGGCCCATAAAGCATCTATCAGTTTGATGGACCAATCCTTCCTATTCGAGTTGACAGTCTTTTCTAAAATTTGCTTGATTTACCTATTCGAGACTTCAACTTGACCACTAGTTTGTGGATGATAAGGGGTGGCCAACCTATGAGTAATTGAGTACTTTTTCAAAAGGGACTCAAATTGATGATTCTTGAAGTGTTTACCTTGGTCACTAATGATAGCCCTAGGTGTGCCAAATCGAGAAAAGATATTCTCTTTTAAGAATTTAAGGACGACCTTGTTATCATTGGACTTGGTCGGTATGGCTTCTACCCACTTAGACACATAATCAACCGCTAAGAGAATGTAGAGGTTGCCAAAAGAATTAGGAAAGGGACCCATAAAATCTATGCCCCACACATCAAAAATCTCGATAATTAGGATGGGACTCATTGGCATCATATTTCTCCTAGTGATCTTTCCTAAATGTTGACATTGGCACATAATTCTGCAACATCCTTAAACAAACTAGGCCAATAAAAATCACTTTGGAGGATTTTACATGCTGTTTTCTTAGCATTAAAATGGCCTCCACAAGCTTGATCATGACAAAAGGACAGTATACTTTTAAACTCGTGATTTGGGACGCACCTCCGAATGATTTGATTGGGACAATATTTGAAGAGATACGGGTCGTCCCAAAAGAAGTGTTTGACCTGTGAGAAAAATTTTGATCTATGTTGTGTAGACCAATGAGAGGGAATGTCACCGGTTGCAAGGTAGTTGACAATGTCGGCGAACCAAGGCGGAGTAGAGATAGAAAGAAGATGTTCATCGGGAAAAGACTCATTCAGAGGCGAGTCGATGGTTGACTCCACCACTAATCGAGAATGGTGATCGGCAACGACATTTTCAGACCCCTTCTTATCCCTAATTTCTAGGTCAAACTCTTGGAGCAATAAGATCCACCTAATCAATCGGGCCTTTGAATCTTTTTTAGAGAAGAGATATCTAAGAGCGAAATGATCGGTGTAAACAATGATTTTCGAACCAATAAGATAAGACCTAAACTTCTCGAGGGCAAAGACTACTGCTAGAAGCTTCTTTTTGGTGGTAGAATAATTAAGTTGCGCATCATTTAGGATCTTACTAGCGTAGTATATGACATGAGGTATCTTATTGATTCGTTGTCCTAACATCGCCACTAATGCGTAATCAGACGCATCACACATTAACTCGAAAGGTTGACTCCAATCCGGGGACTTGATTATCAGGGCCGAGGTCAATTCTTTCTTGAGGTGTTCAAAAGATTGTAAACAGTCACTATTGAATTCGAATTTGACATCTTTTCTGAGAAGAGTGGTCAATGGTCTAGCCTTTTTGCTAAAATCTTTAATGAAACGCCTATAAAACCCAGCATGTCCTAAAAAGGAACGAATTGCTTTGACCGATTTTGGTGGGGGTAGATTTGCAATGAGGTCAACTTTGGATTTATCTACTTCAATCCCCTTTTCAGAAATTATATGACCAAGAACGATCCCTTCCTTAACCATGAAATGACATTTCTCCCAATTGAGCACGAGGTTGGTTTCTTTACACCTTTTTAAGACTAACTCGAAATGATTTAGGCATTGGTGGAAAAACGAACCAAAAATGGAGAAGTCATCTATGAAAATCTCTAGAAACTCTCCTACCATGTCAGAAAAGATGCTCATCATGCACCTTTGGAAGGTGGCCGGAGCAGTGGTTAAACCGAAAGCTAGGCGACGATAGGCAAAGGTTCCAAAGGGACATGTGAAGGTGGTCTTCTCCTGGTCTTCGGGAGCTATGGGAATTTGGAAATAACCGGAATAACCATCTAGAAAACAATAGTAGGCATGACCAGCTAACCTTTCTAACATTTGATCTATGAATGGTAAAGGAAAGTGGTCTTTTCTAGCGGCATCATTGAGTTTCCTATAGTCTATGCACACCCTCCAACCGAATTGGACACGAGTAGGAACTTTCTCATTGTTCTCGTTAGTCACCATGGTAATACCTGACTTTTTAGGTACTACCTGAATCGGGCTAACCCAAGAGCTATCAGAAATGGGATAAATGATTCCATTATCTAGACACTTAAGGATTTCTTTCCTAACGACTTCCATCATGGTTGGGTTCAACCTCCTTTGTGGCTCTCTGACTGGTTTGGCATAATCGACTAAGTGAATCTTATGTTGGACAATGGCCGGACTAATGCCTTTAATATCAGAGATACTCCAACCTATGGCTTCCTTATGCTCTCTAAGCACACTTACAAGCTCGTCCTCTTGTGACTTGGTCAAATTAGAGGCAATTATTACGAGAAGAGACTCGTTAGGACCTAAAAAGGAATACTTAAGAGTGTCGGGTAGGGGTTTGAGTTCTAAATCGGGCGACTTTGACTAAATGGGTTCACTAGCTTCAAAAAGTGACAGAGGAAGCGATTCACATGCTTGGTTGTTTGTAGGAATGGTGGAATCTAACATTGCATTGACCTCGTTTGTATATTCGGAAACATCCCAATTTTGACCAAAGTGGTTTAAACAAAAATCAAGAGCATCATTAGGGTTTAAGAATTCTTGATCAACTATTTCATCAATTAAATTGACATCCATAGGTTGATCATAATAATCATCGGGTTGTTTCCCTACATGAAAAATGTTGAGGTCAATGGTCATGTTCCCAAATGTTAGTTTCATTAATCCATTCCTACAATTAATCAATGCATTGGAAGTTGCTAGAAATGGTCTTCCCAAAATGATAGGAATCTGATTCTTAGGGTCCTTGACCGGTTCGATTTCTAGAACGACAAAGTCAACGGGGAAGAAAAAATCACCTACTTTAATCAGCACGTCTTCAATAATTCCCTTAGGAATTTTTGACAGAACGATTGGCTAATTGAAGCGTAACATTAGTTCTTTTAAGCTCTCCTAAACCTAGGGATTGATAGATAGAAAAGGGAAACAAGTTTACACTAGCGCCTAGATCGAGTAATGCCTTGTCCACAAAAGTATTGCCTATGACACATGAAACTGTAGGACAACCGGGGTCCTTATAGTTCAAGGGAATTTGGTTCGAAAGAATTGAACTAACTTGAGAAGTCAAGAAAGCTTTCTTAGGGACGTGATTGGTTCGCTTATGAGTGCACAAATCTTTTAGACATTTCGCATAAGATGGAATTTGTTGAATCGCGTCTAAAAGAGGAATGTTGACTTTGACTTGCTTAAACACTTCTAAGATCTTGTCTATTTGAGCCGTTTATTTAGGAGAAATGAGTCTTTACGGATAAAGAGCTTTCGGCTTAAAGACTCGTTCACTAGGTTCTTCGGGGGCGGGTTTTGTCCCACTCATTGATCCTTGTTCTTTTGAACTCTCGGGTTCAAGACTAGCGTTTGGTTCAGAATTTGACTCGTCTTCTTTGGGAGACTTATCACCGACATGATTTTATTTTTGCTTACTGGACCTTAGGGAAATGACTGCATTCACATTGTCATGAGATCTTTGATTAAGAGGAAATTTAGGATTGATCTCGGGTTGACTTTGAAACTTGTTCTTCTCTCGCTCATAAACAGTGTTCGCTAATTGACCCAATTGAACCTCTAACTTAGATATGGCTTGAGCATTAGAATTCAACAATTGCCTATCTTGAGTTATGGTTTGCATGAAATTAGTTTGAGATTACAATAAAGCCTCGATACTCTTTTCTAAAGAATTAAGTCGCTTATCCGAATCGTTAAACCTGGGAGGGTTCAAGGGCGCTTAAGTTGGATAAGAAGCTTGAATCGGGTTTGGATAAGGACCTTGGTTTGGAGTCTGGTAAGAGTTCGGCTTTTGAAAAGAAGGTGGCGGAGATTGGTAATTTTAACCTTGACTCCATGAAAAATTCGGGTGGTTCTTCCACCCGGGATTGTAGGTTGGTACAAACGGGTTGAGACTCGAAGTTCGAAGGGTTATAGTTCGGGTACACAGACGTAGGTGCGGGACCACTATGAGTTTATAAAGCTTCAAGTCGTCTAGTAAGAGTAGCTAATTTGGCATCGGTTGCAATTGAATTTCCAATCGAATGCAGACCCCTAGATGTACTAGATGAATCATTGGACTTATTAGGTTCCCTAATAGACTCCCACAACATCGTCTTTTCCTCTAATTCCTCGAAAAAGGCCCACCCTTCGTCCTCATCTTTTTCCATGAATTTACCTTGGCACATAGACTCTAACAAAGCGATTGTCGGACTATCTACGGCCATGGTTACTACTGGTTCGGAATTTTCCATAGACTCAGATTCAGAAGAGGAATAAATCTCAAATGATCTTACTAGCCTAGCAGAATTATCCCTAAGCCAAATAGTTCGCATAAACCATGAAAGTAAACACGTAGCAAATAAGTGTGAAAAATTAAACAAACAAAAGAAAGGATGAAAAATCAAAAGAAAAATTCTAGACCTAGGGTTCCTTAACAAAATAAACTAGATCTTGCTCCTAACTTTAAGGACCACCAAAATTTTGGTAAATCAATAATTATTCGAACCGATTTGGCCAGGTAGGTGCAAGCATTGCTAAGAGGCTAAACACCGGCCTAGATACCAAATCCTAATTGGCCAGGTAATCTTTCACTTGCCTAGACACCAAAAAATCGGAATAATTAATGATTACGTCGTTTCTTAGGTACCTTCCTAATTGAGTGCGAAAATCCTATGGACCATGTTTAATTTAATTTTATTAAGGCTAATGGCATGCAAAATGATGGATTAATTGTTGTGGGCCAAGGAAAGAGTGATGAAATCCCTTCCCTTATCTTGTGATGAGGTTTTGCCCTTAAAATTTATTAGAATGAATGCAACAAACAACAATTTTATTAAAACCGATAAACAATTATGGATGCTTACACTACGTGTCCTAACTTAAAGAAAAGAAGAAATTTAACGTACCTTTGGGTTCTCCAGCGATCACCACAATTTATAAGGTACAAAAAATTAAAAACAAGAAAATAAAAATCTAGATGATGTGCCCTAAGTGATTAAATGCATGATGCAACAATTATGTAATTTCTTACTAATTTTTTTTTATTTTTTTTTGATTTTCTAAAAAAATAAAAAGGCCGAAAAGAGAGAAATACGGGTTACCGAAGCACGCTTCCAAAAATTCCAATTTTCCTCCACGCTCCGTGAGAAGATTCCCAAAATTTCAACTTTCCTAAAAAAAAATGAGACAAGTAAAACTAATCCGAAAAATTAAAAATCAAGGCGCGAAAAATAATTAGTCCCCGGTAGCGGCGCCAAAAACTTGCTGTGCTAAAAATAAACAATTAAATTATCGCAAGCGCATAATCATCGTTTTAATATTTGAGATTCGATCCACAGAGACTAGAATGAATTAATTTGAGTGAGTTTTAAATTAACTAGACCATTAAATAATCTAGCAAAGGAACAAATTAAAAAGGTAACTAACATAAATTGTAATTCAGAAACTAATTAAATGAATAAAAAACTAAACAAGTATACGTGCATAAAACGAGACCAAAATGTGACAAGAAACCGTGAATAAAAAGAAGTATAAGTAAAATGGATCGGACCAAGGATACATGGGCCAGGAATTAAAGTGGGTTACTCTAAATAAAAATAGCAAGGAAAAGAAAACTGGACCAACTAAATAACATAAACCAGGATTAAAGTTGGGCCAAGAAGCAAAAAAATGGGATATCTCTACTTATGGGCTTCAAATCTATTGGCCCACAAGTGAAGAAAAGCAAGTCTTAGAAATTTAAATAACTAGAAATCAATCCGTAGCTAGCATAGATTAACAAACAATTTAATTAACACAATTAAGTACTACACTAATATTAATGACAAGATTAATTATGCAACTAATGATTAACAATGAGTAAAATGATGATTAAATATTAACTACATAATTATGCAAGTAACAACTAAATAATGGCTAGCTTGGTTATAAATCATGACTTGAACATATGATATAGCCGGACAAATGAAAAAAAAAACAAAGACAAGGAAAGTAGATCTAAAAGTTGATATGATAGAAAAGTTGGATTGAAAAGTAATGAGTGCTTTTTTTAACCTTTTGGTTCTTTTTTTTTTTAACTAACAACAAGAAAATAAAAATTGTTACTTTCAACCCCAAGTGGTTAGCATTTCGCTACTTTGTCCACTAAACGGATTTACGAAAATAACGAAAATAAAACTTGTATTAAAAATGAGAGAAGTGTTTACGAAGAACAATTACAAAATGGAAGAAAATAAAGATGGATGCTACAAAATTTAGGATAACTAAAAACTAAGATGTGTTATAATGCGACTGAAAAGAAGAAAGAAAATGATCACAAAAAGTTATTGATCATCGACGTGTACCGAAGAGAAGAAGAAAAGAAAGGAAAATAATTACCCAGAGTATCCCCCATTGAAGTCCCCCCACTGCATCTATTTATAGAATTTCTAACTGCCTTGTTTACATATGAAAGCATAATGATAGTCACAGTCAAATATCATGCTACAGTGCGGTGTGAAGGTTTTGAAATACATGCTGCTCTCTTTTCAAGATTCCCTGCATAACTTTTTTGAAATATAAAGTCAAAGGTTTTAGGGTGTGTTTGAAATATTTCAATTTACTCCAAGCTTCTAATTCTTTTTCCTTCTTCTTTTATTCTAGTCATTTTTCTTCCTCTTTTTCCCTTCCTTGCACTTTAATTTTTTATTTTGCAATTTCTTCATTTTTCTCGAATTTCCTGAAATGCAACAAAATAATTTATTAAAATACGAGTTCCAACAATAAATAGGTAATAAAAATATGCAAAAATATGCACTTATCAGGTACCGTACCAATCGACCGACAAAACTTTTAATATTTCGGCTATTATAAGATAGTATAGATTATGAATATTTATATAATAATTCTTTTTTCATAAAAACTGAAATATGAAAGTAAAATAAAAATTTTACCATCATTATATGAAATTCTAATAGTTAATATGACATTTTTTATTGAGTTGTCTTCTCGTTAAAGATGTCACCTCATTGATGTCCACATATTCAACTTCCAATAGAACTTTTAGTTATATGTTTTTTTTATAAATTCGAACTCTTCTTCTTTATACATAATCAAACACGTTTTTTACTTCTAACAAAACTTTTAATTATTTATTTGTTTTATGAATTCGAATTCTTCTCTTCTATAAATTTGAACACTTTTTCTACTTTCAATATAATTTATAATTATATATTTGTCTTACAAACACATATTGTACTTCTAAATATTTTAATTATATGCTTTTCTTATAAATTCAAACTTTTTTCCTCAATAAATTCTGTTCAAATATCTATTCTATTTCCAATAGGTTAAAAAATATTTTAATTATCAATATTTAAAATTGTAAAACTCTAAAAAAATTAGAAAAATAAATTGAAACGAATTGAGAGTTGTCTGTATATTGATTTTTTTTTGGTTCATGGTTGATAAGTTTAATGTAATGTTGAAGTTTTAATAAAAATAAAACTGAATATAATAATATATAATCGATAAAATTCAAAATTGTCTTATTTATATATTTTATAACTAAATATTTATTTGTTTTTTTAGAATACATAATATTAAATATTAAATATTATATTTTATTAACAGTATTCAAAATCTTAACTTTTGTAAATTCTTTAAATATTAAAATATATTATATATTAATTAAATAGGTATTCTGTTATGGGATGTTTGATCGAAAGTTAAACCAACTAAATGACCAATTTAAAGTTATATAAATCAAAAATTTTAATACTTTAATTTTTATAATATAATATTCATAATATAGTTGTGTTTCTAATTAAAATTTTAAATTTTTTTAAAATTAAAATTAAATTTAAAATTAAAATTTTAAATTTTTCTAACTTGAAAGTAAGCTTAAATTTTATATTTTTTAGCACATTTTAATAAAAATTTTGATTATTGGATAAAAGTATTGGATTATTATTTATATTTAAAATATTTAAATAATAAATTTTGCAATATGGTCGACACTTTTTCCATAAGCAGAGTCGAATGATTATTATAGCTCGGTACAATACACAACAGTAACCGACTATGATTAGAATTTACACATGTCATAATTAGACTCAAATTGCAAGAACTCCCAATTAAACTCATTTCCAACAACAAACCCAAACATCTCAACCACTCAGAACTCACCGACTAGTCTTCACGATCCGCGTCAACCCATAAGATCAAATCACAACCGTCCAATCAGCCCCCAGAAAACACAAACAACCACAGTAAATGCCGTCGATCCACATTTAAGAAAGCACACGGATAGCAAATCCCAGCCGTTGATTCTATTAATAACCCCTCTTCCACGCCTATATAAACACATTATCCCCCAACTTTCCCACCTGTCCATCCAAACACTTTCGTCTACACATTCTTCGAAGAGTTAGAAGAGAAAAGTCGCGAAACAACTCAGAGAAATCAAAGAGAGGTACGCAAATCTCTCTCTCTCTCTCTCTCTCTCTCTCTCTCTCTCTCTCTCCCTCCCTCCCTCCCTTCAACTTTCTGTCTCCGTCTGTTTGTCTTTATATCTTGTTCTTTGATTTGATTTGAGATATTTTAGTGTAGTTTTTGATTTTGGTTATTTGTAGGGTTTGTGATCTTGTTATTTATGCTAATTGATTAGGTTTTTGTTTGAATTGGTTTAATTTGTTGAATTGGGTAAATTAGGGTTATAGATGTGTCTTCGTTGGTAAAATACAAAATTATTAGGTTTTTTAGATTTTTAGATATATGATTGATATGCGACTTGTTTGTGTTGTTTAATTGTTAGTTCGATGATAGATTGGGTGAATTGATTTTGGTTATTGGTTTACGATGATGTTGTATTCTAATTGTTTAGTTCTATCTTTAATTAATCTTATATGAACTTCAAATCGTATGTTTTTGTGTCAATTTGTTGTTTTATTTGTTAAATTGTGTCAATTAGGGTTTCTGGTGGTAGATTGGGGAAATTGTGTTTGTTGATCTGGGATGATTAATTTGGTTCTGGTAAGTTAATTTGTTGTTTCTGTGTTGGCAGATGGCACGTACCAAGCAGACTGCCCGTAAGTCAACAGGAGGAAAGGCACCCAGGAAGCAGCTTGCAACCAAGGCTGCTCGTAAGTCGGCTCCCACTACTGGAGGAGTCAAGAAGCCCCATAGATACCGTCCCGGAACTGTTGCACTGCGGTATGTTTACTTGCCATAAAGTTGTTGTAATGTGTGTTTGTGTGTTGTTGTTGTTGGGTTTCTGATGTTTGATGTTTGTTGTATTGTGCAGTGAAATCCGCAAGTACCAGAAGAGTACCGAGCTGTTGATCAGGAAGCTTCCCTTCCAGAGGCTAGTGAGGGAGATTGCTCAGGACTTCAAAACCGATCTTCGTTTTCAGAGTCACGCTGTGTTGGCTCTCCAGGAAGCTGCTGAGGCGTACTTGGTGGGTCTCTTTGAGGACACCAACCTTTGCGCCATCCATGCCAAGCGTGTTACCATCATGCCCAAAGATATCCAGTTGGCAAGGAGAATTCGCGGTGAACGTGCTTAGGCTGCTGGGTTCTGTTGTGTTGGTTTTTAAGTTCGTAGATATATGTTAATGGATTATGGTTGTAGGCTATTTCTAGGAAGGATTTGTTTAATTCTATTTTGAAGGTTGTAATGTGATGGAAAGCTGCTGTTAGGAAAACTAATATTCGGATATGTTGGTTTGATCTTCTTACCTTATAAGACGATACTTTTTATGTTAAAATTGTTCTTAAATTTCTTTTGCTATGTTTTTTTAAGTTGTTTGTAGCATTCAGTTATTCCTAGTTTTCATGTTAGCTTTTTTATTGTTGTTGATTCATTGTTATATGAATGCATGTTTTGGCACATCATCTATAAGATTGATCATGGTGTGTCAGGTGTATCTACAATTTTAATGACTTGGTTTTCTGGTGATAAATATTTACGTTTGGCACCAGCCTAAAATCAAAACCAATTTTTTTGTATTTCATTGTTCCATATATACAATCCATTTTGATTCCTCCTGAATGTGTAAATGTGTACACATTTGAGATAAGATGATAAGAAATCAATTCTTTTACTTTCTTTTCACTTCTGTAAAAAATTTTATTTTGTGAACGTAGTTTTGAAAAGAGCCATCTTTTTTGCTTAGCTTCAGCTAAATATAACTTGAGTTTGCCCTTATCTTCCGACAATTTTCTTTTGCCTACTCAACATTCATTACCATGTACAGTTCTCTAATTACAATCCCCTTTCTTGCACGTTATTACATTTCCCTTTCCTGAAAACACAGTGATCACACCTGATTCTTAATCCAGCCATATCGATATTTCGTTTAAAAAGTAGAGTATAAAATAAATTTTGAACTCTAAAGAGGCTATTGACTGTTGTACACCTCAAGCTGTTGGTTTTTGTTTCAAAGTAGGAATGCTTGCCTCTCTTTACCATTGCAAGCTCCAATCCCTACTTCACCTCCGCTTGAGTAGCCTTTACTTTCCCCACCAAATTCGTTTCAATTTCTTTGCCACCGCCACTTCCAGTTTAGTTGCCTGTAATGCCAAGATCAGTAGTCTTTCTCGTGCGGGCAATATCGAAGCTGCCCGAAAGCTGTTCGAAGAAATGCCAAACAAAGATGTAGTTTCATGGAACTCTATCATCACAGCCTACTGGCAAAATGGGTTTCTCCAAGAATCCAGGGCTTTGTTCCACTCAATGCCTTCGAGAAATGTGGTGTCTTGGAACTCAGTTATATCAGGCTGCATTGAACATGATAATGCAGATGATGCTTATGCGTATTTCACTTCTATGCCTGAGAGGAATACAGCTTCTTACAATACTATGATATCCGGGTTTGTTCGGTCTGGTAGGATTCAAGAAGCTTGTAAACTATTTGAAGTAATGCCAAGAAGGAATGTCATTTCTTATACTGCGATGATTGATGGGTATATGCAGTTCGGGGATGTTGAGCGAGCAAGGTTATTGTTTGATTCCATGCCTTGTAGAAATGTAGTATCTTGGACTGTGATGATTAGGGGGTATGTGGAAAACGGAAGATTTGAGGAGGCTAGAGAGCTGTTCGTTAAGATGCCCGACAAAAATGTTGTTGCAACCACAGCTATGATCACTGGTTTTTGTAAAGAGGGGAGGATGGAGGAGGCCAGGGTTCTGTTTGAAAAACTTCAGAATAGGGATTGCGTTTCATTTAATGCAATGATATCAGGTATTTTTAAATGATACTTAGTTATTTTAACAATCAGATTTAAAGGACACTTGTTAGTTTTGTTGTCTGTTTTCTTGCTATTCTTTCTTGATATGTGCTGCGTGCTTTCAATTTTTCCTAGTTAACAACTCTGAACCTTTCGGTGTCCCTTACGAATGCAAAAACCAGTTGCGGTGGATTAAGGAAATTTACCACTAGTTACTCTGCTGCTCTTTTGAGAGTTAAAAATATGAATTTAATAAATAATTCGTTTGAAAACTCAGTGGTGCGCTGTAGTAGATCCTCTGTAATTACCCCTAAAAGTAGTTACTGGTTCTTAAAGCATTCCAATATATTGTTCTGGCAGCTCAATAACTGCTTAATCTGTGGCAGCTCAATAACTGCTTAATCTGAACTTTTAACATTGTTCCAACAAGAACGCTTGTTGAATACTCCTAGTATTTATTGTAAATACACAAGATATAAGAATATATTTTATCGTACTCACACACACAGATGCAAGACCTTTCCAGTATTGTAAATACACAAGATATAAGAATATATTTTATCGTACTCACACACACAGATGCAAGACCTTTCCTGGCTGAACCACACAGATGCAAGACCTTTCCTGGCTGAACCATTCACTTGGTTGTTTTATTCATCAAAGCAATACAAAGTTTAAATAGGAAAACAGACTAATGCAAAACAGAATGATAGAAACAGAACCCACGAAATTAGGACACTGATTTCCTATCATGACTCTAACTCTCCAGACTCTATCACGATCCAAGAATCACGATGCAATCGTGCTTGACTTATTTAAAAAGGATATTACAGCAAATATAATTAAGTAATAATCAAATTAGAGATTAACGCCAACATTCTCCCCTTTAATCTCAAATTTGATTGACTCCTAAAAGTTTTCTCATCTGCTCAAACTTGAATGTTGCTAGGCTCTTTGTCAAGATATCTGCACGTTGTTCATTGCTGCAAACATGCTTCAACACTACTTCACCTCGCTCCACACATTCTCTTATAAAGTGATACCTTATGTCAATATGTTTACTCCTTCCATGGAACATAGGGTTCTTATCAAGATCAATAGCTGAACGATTGTCTATACATAATGTGACTGGACCAACTTCTTCAGATGTGATTCGACTAAGAATATTTCGCAACCAAATGCCTTGACAAGCTGCAGCTGTTGCCGCCATGAACTCGGCCTCACAAGATGACAAAGCTACACATTTTTGCTTCTGCGATACCCAAGTTATTACACTTTCATTTAGATAGAAAGCCATGCCTGTTGTACTCCTCCTGTCATCCACCTGGCTGCCTAAATCACTGTCTGAGAAACATGTAAGAACATTGTTATCACTGTGCTTTGAATACACTAATCCAAACTGAACTGTTCCTTTCACATATCGCAAGATCCTCTTTACAGCATCTTGATGAAGCTTTGTAGGTCTTTCCATATACTTGCTGACAATCCACCTACCATGCTTTTGTACTAAGTTGCATCCACAGCTTTGCCTTGCTCATCACGATCTAATATCTCCTTCGGATCCATTGGGTATTTTGTTGGATTACAGCTTGCCATTCCTGATTTTTCGAGAATTTTCTTTGCATAACCTGATTGCTTCAGCTTAATGTACCCTTGTCCCTGTTCGACTTCAATTCCTAAATAATAACTCAACTTGCCCAAGTCACTCATTTTAAATTTCTGATTCATCTCCTTCTTGAAGTTTGTTATCATGGACACACTCGAACCTGTGATGAGTAAATCATCGACATAAACAGCTACAACCATGCAGTTATCCCCTTTCTTTCTTGTGTACACAGCATGTTCGTAAGGGCAACGATCAAAACCAAGTTCTAGCAAGCAAGCATTCAATTTTGCGTACCAGGCACGTGGTGCTTGACGAAGACCATACAATGCCTTTGATAGTTTATAAACCAAGTGTTCTTGTCCTTCTTTCTCAAAACCTTCAGGTTGTGCGACATAGATATCCTCTTTTATATCTCCGTTCAAAAACGCTGTTTTTACATCAAGATGATGAGCTTCCCACTGATTTTTGGCAGCCAATGCCAACAAGAGTCTGACTGTTTCAAGTCGAGTAACAGGAGCGTATACTTCGTCGAAATCTATTCCGTGTTCTTGAATGTAACCCTTCGCTACAAGACGTGCTTTATGTTTTAAGATTCTTCCACTTGCATCCTTTTTTAACTTATAAATCCACTTCAGTCCTATGACTTTCTGTCCAGGTGGCAAGCTCGTTAACTCCCAGGTCTTGTTTTCTTCAATCGAATTAATCTCTTGTCTCATTGCAATTTTCCAATTCTTGTCTGTTTCAGCTTGCTTGTAATTTACTGGTTCATCAACACCCATAAGGTATAGTTCTTCATCTAACTCCACAACCTCAGTTTCATTGTATATATCAGCCAGCATTCTGAATCTTTTTGGCCTTGAACTGTCATCGTAGTTATCACTGTTGATTCCTGAACTTGAGCTCTGAGATGGAGTTTCCAGTAGTGAAGAGGAAGAAGGTGTTCTAGGTGATGTTCCCTCTGTTGTGTCATCATTATTAAAAGCATCATTCTGATCATCACCTCCAGATTCAGCTTGGCTTTCTTCCTCACCTTCAGACCCATTTAAACCTGAAAATTTTACCACCAACTCGCTTTCCTTCTCCTCTGTCTGATCCCAGGGCCATGCCTTCCCTTCTTCAAATACAACATCACGACTCACCTGAATGCGATTAGCCTTAGGATCGAAAAGTCTATATCCCTTCGTTCCTGGTTCACGACCAAGATTGATAACCTTCCTGCTTCGATCATTTAATTTCTGATTGTGTATACTGGGATTTTTCATGTACGCCAAGCATCCAAACACTCTGATATGACTGATGTCAGGTTTCTTATTATACCATGCCTCGTATGGAGTTTGTCCTGTCAGAGCTCGTGTAGGAAGTCTGTTTAATATATACACAGAGTTTCTCACTGCTTCACCCCAGAAACTTGCAGACATTTGCATCTCTTTTAAACAGCCTCGTGTCATCTCAGCAACGGTTCTATTCCTACGCTCTACCACCCCATTTTGCTGTGGTGTGTAGGGTGTAGTATAGTGTCTTTCAATCCCAGCACCTTCACAATATTCCTTGAATTCATTTGAAGTGAATTCTCCTCCCCTATCCGTTCTAAATGTCTTGATTTTCTCCTCGGAATTTTTCTCGACCAGACCACGAAAACTTTTAAAAGCTTTAAGTGCTTCGTCTTTGCTCTTCAGAAAATAAACCCACATATAACGACTGAAGTCATCTACAAGTAAAAAGAAATACCTGTAGCCAGAGGTTGTTTCCGGAGATATTGGTCCACGTAGATCACCATGGACTAAATCAAGTACCCTTTTAGCACTGTAGTTGGTCTTGGTTGGAATTGGTTGTCGAGTTTGCTTTGACATAAGACATCCCTCACATACCACATATGGCTTGATTGCTCTTGACATTCCATGTACCATTCCTGTTTTAGACATCAGTGACATGGCTTGGTAATTTACATGACCAAGTCGCCTGTGCCATAGCCTTGACTCCTCATCCAGCTTAGACAAAAGACACGACTGTGTGCTAGTTTCCAGAATTAGCTTATAAAGTCCGTTTGGAGATCTTTTAACCTTCATCAAAAGTCTCTCGGTTTCATCATAAATTCTGAGAAATTCTCCCCTAATGACCACCTTGTTGCCCTCTTCAGACATCTGCCCCAAGCTTATGATATTGTTTCGTAAACTTGGAATATAGTACACATCATGAAGAATCTTCTTCTCTCCATTCTTGCATTTCAACATAATGGTGCCTTTTCCTTCTATTTTAACAGCTGACCCATCTCCAAATCTTACTTGGCCCGTTATGCATTCATCCAACTCTGAGAATTTTGCTTTAAAACCAGTCATATGATTACTTGCTCCGTTATCAAGATACCACATGTTAGATTCACTCGTTTTATCATCATTCTTAGAAAATAAAGAGTGTATCACCTTATTTCCATCGATCATCAGTTCTGGTTCTCCTTTCTCATGTTTGGCTAATAATAAGGCCGGTTCCTCGTCTTCTACCATTGCCATGTTGACCTCATGCCTCTGTTCTCTCTTTTTCTTTGGCTTTCAACACTCCACTGCAAAATGTCCAAATACTCCACAATTAAAACATTTAATTCTACTTTTATCAAAGTTTCCCCGACCTTTGAAACCTGACTGTCTTTCCCCACCAGTTCTTTTAAGCCATTCATCACGAGTGAACAACAGTTTCCCTTCATTGCTTTCTCGTTTATTCCACTCCTCCTCAGTAAGTAATAACTGACTTTCGTTTGTCTCCACTTGTTTGCCTTTTACTCGTTCATCGTGAGCCTTGAGTGAACCTACTGCTTCCTCGACAGTCATTGTGTCAAGGTCTCCAAATTGCTCCATGGTAGATGTGATTTGCAGAAACCTTGCAGGAACAGCTAGTAGAAGTTTCTTAACAACGTACGATTCTTCCATACTTTCTCCCAAAGCTCGTATATTCGTTACGAGCCCATTCATCCTCATGTGAAAATCATCAATATTTTCGTTGTCTCTCTTGCTCAGGGCTTCAAACTCAGATTTGAGAGTTTGAACCCTGGCCTTCTTCACTTTATCAGCACCCTGACATATGGTCTTTATAGCCTCCCACACATCCTTTGCCGTTTTCTTCTCCGCGAGTGACAATAAGACATCTTCAGGTATGCCTTGGTATATCATAGCCATAGCAACCTTGTCTGTTTTCTCCTCGACTGCAACGTTAGGGTCAATTGGTTCCACAACATTCCAGACTCCTTGTGCCTGCATGAAGACTTTCATCTTGAGAGCCCAAGCTGTATAATTACTTCTTGCCAGCATTGGGTACGTCAAGCCTATAGATCCTCCATTTCTCTTGTTCACCTCCATCGTTGGTGCGTTTCAACAACAGCCTAGACCTTCCTTGCTCTGATACCAAGTATTGTAAATACACAAGATATAAGAATATATTTTATCGTACTCACACACACAGATGCAAGACCTTTCCAGTATTGTAAATACACAAGATATAAGAATATATTTTATTGTACTCACACACACAGATGCAAGACCTTTCCTGGCTGAACCATTCACTTGGTTGTTTTATTCATCAAAGCAATACAAAGTTTAAATAGGAAAACAGACTAATGCAAAACAGAATGATAGAAACAGAACCCACGAAATTAGGACACTGATTTCCTATCATGACTCTAACTCTCCAGACTCTATCACGATCCAAGAATCACGATGCAATCGTGCTTGACTTATTTAAAAAGGATATTACAGCAAATATAATTAAGTAATAATCAAATTAGAGATTAACTCCAACAGTATTTAGAGTCCACAAGCATATGTTAGAGGGTCGTACAGTTTGTATTACAATATGATATATTATTAATCAGTGTTCATTTTCTTATTGTGTTTCGGAGCTTTTAAACTTGTCGTAATCTGAGAATAAGTTCCTGAGCTTTAAGATGTGGACTGTGACCTGTTTTTTGACTTCCAGTTGTAACTGTGTGACAGACATCTGCATTTATGAGTTAAGTGGTCTTGTAACTGTCGACTAGAAGACTTAACTACACTGAAGCATATATTAGAACTTAAATCTCCACAGCTCAACATCTGCCTAATTTCAACCTTTGGCATTATTGCGTCATGGACGCATATTGAATACTGTTAGCGCTTTGAGTCCACAAGCATATGTTAAAGTTTCTTTTTCATTTGCTTAAGTTTCAATAGGACTGTTTATCAATGTTCTTGTGCGTGTGTGCGAGCGCGGTCACTTCTGTGACTGGGAGCTTTTAAATTTATTGCACTCTGAGAACGAGTTTCTGTACCTGAAAATTTGCACTGTGAACAGGTTACAGGGTTCCAGACTTCCAGTTTTAAATGTGTGACAGTTGCATCGATAAGTTCTGTGCTCTTGTTCATTTGTTTTTGTGATGCCTGTTTTTAAGATATATTAAAATTTTGATTATAAAAGCATATGCTTCTTTCAAGAGACCTTTTTACACTTTTCGTGATATTTTTGCTTATTTAACTTTAGTAACTAAAAGCTCTTCTAAGTCTTGGCAAAAGAAGGCCCTATATATCCAAGTTCCTCGCAAGAGGCAAAAATTTAATTACAAATCATGAGTTTCTTTTAAACTCCACCACTACATAACAATATCTTTACATTATCAGGCTACGCACAAAATGGAAGAAGCGAGGAGGCACTGAAGTTACATATACAAATGCTCCGAACAGGCTTGCAACCTGATCATGCTACATTTCTTTCAGTTCTTACTGCATGTTCAAATCTTGCGTCACTTAGCGAAGGAACACAAACTCACACGCTTGTTCTCAAACATGGCTTTAATACACATGTGGCCATATGTAATGCTTTAATTACTATGTACAGCAGATGCGGTCGTATATTTGATTCTGTTTCAGCGTTTGGACATGTTAGAAGTCCAAATATTGTTTCCTGGAACACCATTATAGCTGCTTTCGCACAACATGGACTCTATGAGCAAGCTCTTGCTTATTTTAAACAAATGCAGTTGAATGGCTTTGACCCAGATGGCATAACATTTCTTAGCATGTTATCTGCATGTGGCCATGCTGGTATGGTAAATGAGAGTATGAACTGGTTTGACTTGATGGAAAAGAATTACAAAGTTACACCTATGTCTGAGCACTATTCTTGCTTAGTTCACACGTTGGGCCGAGCTGGTCAGTTGGAGAAAGCCTACTCACTAATTCAACAGATGCCTTCTAAAGCTGACTCAGGGGTCTGGGGTGCACTTCTTGCAGCCTGTCATGTTAATTTGAATGTAGAACTAGGACAAATTGCTGCTGGCAAAATTATGGAACTGGAGCCAAATGATTCTGGTGCGTATGTAATGCTGTCGAATATATATGCTGCACGTGGTATGTGGAGAGAAGTTACCAGTGTCAGAGGCTTGATGAAACAGCATAGAGTCAAGAAGCAACCTGCATATAGTTGGATGGACGTTGGAAATGAAGTACATTCTTTTTTGGGAGGTGATATATCGCATCCAGATATTGAAGACATACACACGCAACTTAAGCAAATATACCGGCGAATGAAAGACATGGACGGAATGCATTTAGTGTTGCCGCAGAGCTGTATCAATGAAACAGAACTATATTCATGTATATGAATGTTTAACACCAAAAACTTATTCGTGAAAATCTAGTGTAGCCACCAACTCTAATACTAGTGAAGTGCATTGATCATTTCAAACCGTTAAAAAATGTAATATCAAGTAGAGGTACTAAATATATATTAGCATAGGAAAAACCAAATACTGAATCTATACAGATGAGAAATAATTGAGACTATTGGATTCGCAAGCTCTTGGTGTTGTGAGATTGATAAAGAAAGATGTTGCTCACATCTTCGTAAATGAGATAACTCACGGGTTGATCAATGCATAGTGATATACGGAAGAAAACAATTTTAGGTAAATTTGATCCTCAACTTATTTACCTTTACAATACATTTGCGAGACATGTTTTGTCTAACAAACACATAATGAGGATTTTCGACACAAGCCGGCTTGTACCCCAGAATCCATCTTTGGCTTTCAAACTACTTAGTTGGACTGCGAGTGGTATAATGTTGCCCGTTTTGGGGCAATTGGAACGTATAGATTTAATTTTGAACTGCTCCCACCTCACATGGATAGGGGGTTAGGTGAACATCAACACTGCAATTTATAACATGTTAGGCATGCATTTAGCTCCATTTAGCTCTACTAGTATAAAATCTTTTGGAATGTGTAAATAAACAAATTCGTGCTCTATTCATCCAAAACAGACAATCATTTTAATATTTTGCGGCCCAACAATTATATTATAGTTAAAATTGAAAAACTCTCTAGATAAGCTCACACAACGGGTCTAATTTGAATAGGACCCCTAGTATGGGTTTAGGAAAAAACTTGTTATACCCTGCTTTCACCACATGCAATCATCTGCTTTGTCCTCCTAATAATCAACTCGAATAAAAATCCCAACATAAAAGTTTACATCATCTAAGAAAACCAGAAAGACCATCATATGTTCGACTATTATCCAAGTACAAGAGTACAATCTAGAAACATGAATGTGAACAAACCACCTAACTCGTCATGCCGATCATTATGATGTGATCCCTGTAAAATTTAGCTAGCTTCACTAAACAATATACCTCTTTGCCATACCCCCACTGCGACGCTGACCACTGCACGAGCTAAATCCTTGGGGTCCATAGCCCCAAGATGCCCGCCTAGTTCAAGAAGCAGCTCGCGATCTTGGCATATAGCTCTCACACAGTCAACCGGAGTATGATTACACGGATGACTCAATGATTGTGAAGACTGAGTGCTGCCTCAGCCATTGGATGGGCGTCGTTGCTGTCCTTGACCTTCGACATAGTTGTTCTTGATAATAGAAGCGCTCCTATTGGCTATTGTAAAGGCCTTCTATTGTCAAGAAGAACTATGTCAATGGTCAAGGACAACGACGACGCATCCTTCAGTGGGTCAGGAAGCACTCAGTCTTCACAATCATCGAGTCATGCGTCCACTCATACTTTGGCTGACTGTGTAAGAGCTACATGCCAAGATCGCGAGCTGCTTTGCTTTTGTCAGGATAGAACTCATCAAGAAAAAGATGATAATTATTCTGTCATCATATTAACAATGAAATAGTTAAAAATAAATTGATAGCATTCTAGCAACGAGTGATGTTAAACTCGATGAAAACTTTCGAAGTTTTTAAAACATATTACCGCTATATTGACGGCATCAGACAGATCACCACGAGTGGCCACGTACACATCCAACTAGTGGAGAGGATCCCCTGAGACCGAGACTCCTATACAAAACATAATCCCATTATTACTAAGAAACATGTTAAATTCAATCTTATTTCATGATTATGAACATCAATATATATATAATCCCTGAAGTAACTTAACTATCCAAATTACTAACTATTTCATTTCTTTAATAATGTCATAAATCGAAATTTGTATTATCTTCCTTCAGTCATGTATCATTTTTCTTGTAAAATTATCACTACAAATTAAGAATCACTAACAAATATTTATCTTCCCGTTCAATTTCATCAAGTAAAATGTTTCTCAAGTGCATTATCAAGGAATAAAATTTTAAATTCTTTATAAAATTTAGCCATGACTATGACTTACATATTAATTAATGAATAAACCTTTAACTTAGTTTGCACACAGATTTTTTCAAATATTTCTGGTTTATTGATTCTTTTTAACATGTATGAAACAAATTATTCAAACCTACAAATTAAAACTTTCGAAAAAACAAATCTAATATATGAAATATTTATATATTTAATACAGGCATAATGCTTGTATTATAATATTCACACGTACCCTAGCAGTGATATGCATATGCTGCAACTGGGAGATACTGCCGCCCTTGTTCTACCTTTGGCCTTCTCGCTATTAGGCACACCCACTGATCTGTTACTAGTGGCAATATACCGCTGCTTCACCCACATCTCGTCCCTCCATTGTGCACACATCTCAGCCCATATATCAGCGGTGCACCACCAGGGACTATACTCATGCATGTACAACACTCCACACCTTGGATGGTCTATGCCAGCATTGTGTAGAGCTTTCTCGCGTTCTTTTGCAAGATTGTCTTTCGTGGGAACGGCACACTTCTGCCAAAACAGAGAGACATCACCGGACCCTCCTCGTACATATAACGTTTCTACATAAAGATTACAGCTGGGACAAATTATAAATCAAATTACACCATATAAATCAGCATATCAAAGACTTGAAAATATGTAGTGGGGATGATACAGAATTATGAATATATCGAGTATGATGGCAAAAATTTAAATTGAAGAATTAGGATAATAAATATTTTCATTTCCTGCTTTTTTTCTCTTTTTTTTCCATTAACACCTATCCAACAAGTCTTTAATTATTTGCGGCATCAAACAACTCTGTATATATTTAATTTCATCTGCAAATTGATAGAACACTATATGCATATAATCAATTTAACCGAGTAGAAAAAAACATCCAACCCTGTGACTGTATATACTATTTAGTTATTGTGACTGTATATACTATTTAGTTATTGGTATAAAGAAATGTTCTTACAGATTTATTTCAGAGAATTTCCTAAAGTGCAATCATATGAAGAAATTAAATCCTTTTTCTCAAAATCTAAATTTACTGAACTAAATACAGTTAAAATTGTAGTTACATAGTAAATTTATATGGTAACAAACAGGATTGCACTGCATAGAAATTTAATATTGAACCCTATTTAACGAGAGACTGTTGCATAGAATAAATTAGAACAAAGATCATCATAGATTTCTGTAGCTAACAAACAGGATTAACATACTTCTCAAAATAACATGTCGAAAAAGCCCCGGAGCATATCTGAATTAACGAACATATCACCAGTAGGACTATATGAAAGGACCCTGCTACAATATGTTAACTCAGAGAGCACAACCAGTTCACTGTATATTCCTTTTATTCAACTAAAGGGGATAATCTGATACTATCATGTGTCATATACAAGTAGCTAGATAATTGGAATGAAATTAAACCAGGTATTGTTTTTGTTATAGCCCTCTATTGCGTTTTAAAATTGATATAAATATAAATGTTTCAGGAATACATTATGCTTGCTGCCATTATGTATGTAACATATTTTTTTGATATTAAAAATTTATTTCTAAAATTATAGAAGATATTATCGCTGAAAATCTCAGAACATTCTGTTTTTCGAGTAGTATATTCCTGTACTAACTTCAGTGAGAAAAGAGCGGACTATCTTGACAATCTCAACACTCGTTAGCAAATAATTGTCTATGTGATTAGTTAAACTAGACAAGTTAGTGGCTTGAGTGTTAAGCATGATCTGAACTTATCAATATAAACATTCCATTATGGATTTTATAATCTCGTGTCTAGAACTTATCAACACTCATTAGCAAATCATTGTCTAATGTCAAACATTTTGCATCATAGAGGATATCCTTTTAAGTCGCTAGATGCAATTATTGACTTAACAAACTGTGTCCTGGTACTTCCACAACAACATACACAATACTCAAGCATACCACTATGAGATTCACATTCTGCAATAATGAACACATATATACCTGAAATTCAGCCCACATTGCATCCTTGTGGACGGCAGGTGTACTAGCCCACGTATTCGCAGGAGTAGGCCAATTCTGAAGGCACAGTCTATAGTCTAGAAATGTTGCATGATTTCATGTGAGGAGCCACCTTTGATGGGCTTTTAATTTGGATAGATCAACAGGCCTTGAATGCTATTTCTCCAACGGTCTTATAAGCAGTCGAATTCCCGTTGCCTCCTTGAAAGAGAGATGTCCTAAACCACTAGACGTGGGGGCATATTTACCCAAAGTCCAAAGAAAAATAAAGACGAAATCACGCTATGTAGGATTTGAACCTACGACATCGGGTTTTGGAGACCCACGTTCATGGAAGAGAAGGGCCATGGAATGGGCAGGGAAAAACGTATCTATTTTCTAAGAGAAGGTCTGCCGCCACTCGGACTCTTGAAGCCTCATAGTTACCAACTTCGATGCACTTTATAATTCTTTGATCAGAAAAATCACTATCATATACAACATTGTTACATTAATAAGTAGATATGTTATAATATTAAAAATGGAATCCAAAATGCTTGTATGAATAGATACGTACGTGATATTAGGACCAGGACGAATCTGAATAAGAGTCCGCTCGTCTGGGTTAGTAGGGGCCTTTGGGATATGATTGGGCCCCCTACCCATGCCGCCCTTTTTGGGGGCAGATGTGATGTGTAAAATAACTGCAAGCGCACAGTGTTTAGTTGTAGCAATTACAGGTCGATCCACAGAGACTATGAATTTTCAAAACCCTAATAATTAAATCAGGCGAACTAGACAAATAAGTTTGAGATGAGTTTTAATTAACCTAATTAAACTAATTAACAAAGATTATCAAATAATATGGAAAACCTAGGAATCCGAATCCGTTAATCAAACACAAATAATATCAACTCGCCCTAAATTAATCCTCTTTTCTTCAAAAATAAGATATATCAATCAACGAGACAAGCATATACTATGAAACTTGTTATCTAACAATAACCTATCAAAACTTCAAGGAGCAAGCATAGACTATGAAAAACAAATCCGGTAACAATAATATATCAAAATCACTTTGTCAATTGAATAATTAAGCACCAAGAAAAATCGTGAGAATCAATTAATAAGAACGAGAAGAAATCAAGAGTAATTAAATCAACTTCATCTTCATCCTAGGATAAGAGAACTAGCTAGACATGATATCGAAAAACAAACAAGAATTTAAAGCATGAATTGAATAACAGAAAAAGTGTTTTAATAAAGCAAATAAAAATTGTTTGTATTGAAGGACAACTAAATCTACTGCTACTCCTAAATTATGAATCTAGATCGGTGTCTAAATTGATGTCTAAAGTGGTGTCTCAAATACAAGAGAGGAGCCCTATATATAGGGAAAAATAATGAGCTTGGGTCCTATGATTACAATCCGATCTTGAATATAATTTCTTCAATTTCCCTTTTCTTCTCCGATAAGTAATCGATTTTTCCTCCAATTTCCTTGACTTCAAGTATTTTCCACCTCCTTTCCCTTTTTGCACCTTTTCCTGCTTGAAATCTGTTTTTATTTATTTTCCTACAAAACAAAATAAAATAATTTATTAATAATAAAATTACGAAAATGGACATAAAATAGGTATTAAAAATATGATTAATTATGGACCTATCAAATGCCCCCATACCTATCTTTGCTCGTCCTCGAGAAAAAGTATATAATAAAATACTATCTAATATATAATACCACTTCCGTAGGTGATCACGGTTGCATTTGGCATATGCAACAAGCCCTTTAAACCCCTAGGCAGCCTAGTGGACGAGTGAGGTCTCGTGAGGGCCTATAGTGAATGTACCCACAAAATCCATCTAGCTCATGTAAAAGATTGGTCAATGCAACACCACACATACAAGTCATCTCATGCTACATCAACTTATGAAATCAAAGTGAATTTGCAATGTCTTGGTGTGTAAGGTGCAAGTATTCACATAGTCTACTCAAAGAAATATGCAGCGGTCATTAGAAGTCCACGTCAAGTGTAAAAATGAGTTGGTAACCATGCTAAGCCCACAAGAGTACACCTTAAAGTCAAAACTTGGGATCTCATATGCACAAAACAAGCAATAACTCACCTTTCACTCACAAAAGAATATTCACTCAAGAACAAGGGTAAGTGTATCACTCAATTCCAACAAAATCATAAGCATGCTTGACATTTGGTATCAATCTAACTTTAACACAACATACATTAATGATGATAATCAAAAGGTCTTTTATTTGGGTTGTAACGGGGCTAAGGACAAGGTATGTCAAGTAAGGCCAAATAAGGTGAAGTGTCAAAAGCTAGTAGGAACCATAATAAATCATACACAACAACATACATCCTCCCCATACATGGATTTCTAATTTTCTTCCAACAAACTGCTTGACTAGTCGAAAGAAGAAGGATCGCACAAAACACATAAACATAAGTATGCTCTCATATGATTTTTTTTTCAATTTTTTTTCTCTTTTTTTTCTTTTTTTCTTCTCTTTTTTTTTCTGGAGAGCTAAGATAGATAATATAAATATATAAGAAACCACAATCCTTCTTCAAGAATTTATTGAATAACGACTGACAAGTAAGCAACAAAACCCAATATTTCCCAAAAAGTAATGAACAAAAGTAAACCCCATCTCACACACCTTATTACTCCCTCAACTTACTACTAGCCTTTGACAATTGGGATCAAGTTTACGTAAGGCTGTACAACAAAAAGGTCTAGGCAAGTAATGTGGTGTGTCACCGAAAAAATATGATTAAGCTCAAAGGGGTAACTAATTGATCATATGTAAAGGGTGTGGTAATTTGGATAATAATTGGTTATTCCTAAATGCCTTTATCATCTTATCATCAAATAATGTCATGCATTTCAAGAAAGGTCTCAAACAAGTGCTAGCAATGCAAACAACATGTGGACACTCAAGCAAACGAATATAAAATGCAAAAGATATGCATATAGGCTCAAAATCTCACTTGGTGGCAAAACATAATTAATCCCAAGCAAAAATCTCTTTAATGCACCTAATTGTACTCAAAGCATGGAAACCAAATCTTCTTGCACATATTCATGTCCTTTTAATTACTTACAACATTCAATAAGTCTACTAGTTTCAACTCGCTAGTGTATATGTGTGCACAAGAACTTAGCTTATCACTTCTCAATCAAAAGCTTCAGAAACACAAGAGTACTATAGCATGTAAGGGTGCATCAAGCCAACTTATAACAAGTAATCATTTCACAAGGCTAGAATTATTTTTGTATATTTTTCATTTTTCAATTTTTTTTTTTTGAGTTTTTTTTTAAATAATACTACTAAATCCCTCCCCCATACCTAAATCATGCATTGTCCTCAATGTATGCAAATGAGAGAAAAAGAAATGACAAAGTAAAAGGACGAGAATACCTGATAAGGGCATGAGGAGATACATTATTACCTATAACACTCACACACACATAAAACACAGACACATATAAAAGAAACACTCACACACACTCCCCCATACCTAAACTTGACTATATGGGAGATACATTACGAAACAGATATACTAACCAATACCAGATCGAGGAAAAACAACACACGTAACACAATCAACACACATGTGAAACACACCCACAAAGACACCATTATCCACTAGAGAAATATGATCATATACCAGAATAAAACTCATACCACTAACATCATTCATAAACCAATTAGACGCTTCTTTATGTTGTTTAAGCAGATTGATCACTTGAAATTCTTGGTTATGAACTAAGTCACTAGAAAGAACATGATGAGTTTCATTATCAACTATCAAAGACTGATCAAGAATGGAAAAAGATGGATTATGAACGAAAGTGGGTGGCTCACCAACAGAAGTCTTAACAACGGACTTAGGATCAAAAGAACTATCCTCGAGTTGAGTTTCATACTTAGAACAAAGAGCATTCAATTCATCTAACATCTCATCAGAAGAAAAATTTCTATACAACTCATGAAGTTCTTTATTACTCTCATACTCTAACATAACATCTTCCTCAAGAAAAGACTCAATTGTACTATCCTCAATATTTGACCATGAAACAACCTCATCTATCAAATTAACTTCTACAGGTTGTTCAAAAAGCTCATTAGGTTGATTTCCTACATTGAAGACATTAAGATCTATCGTCATGTTACCAAAAGTGAGTTTCATCGAACCATTCCTACAGTTAATCAAAGCATTAGAGGTAGCAAGAAAAGGCCTTCCTAAAATGATAGGAATTTGATTTTTGAGATTTTTGACTGGTTCGGTTTCTAGAACAACAAAATCAACGGGGAATACAAAATCACCAACCTTAATCAACACATCTTCCACTATACCTTTTGGAGTTTTAACAGAACGATCAGCTAACTGAAGAGTGACACTAGTCTTCTTAAGTTCACCTAAACCTAAGGCTTGATAGACAGATAATGGAAGAAGGTTCACACTAGCTCCTAGATCGAGTAAAGCTTTATCAATGAAAGTATCACCTATGACACAAGAGATGGTAGGACAACCAGGATCCTTATACTTCACAGGGATTTGATTTGACAAGATAGAACTAACATGAGATGTTATGAAAGCTTTCTTAGGAACATGAGTGGTTCTTTTATGAGTACACAAATCTTTTAGACACTTGGCATAAGAGGGAACTTGTTGAATCGCATCTAAAAGAGGAATGTTAATCTTGACTTGCTTAAAGACTTCCAAAATCTTATCTAACTGAGCAGATTGTTTGTTTGAAGTAAGTCTTTGAGGAAATGGGGCTTTCGGCTTAAAGACTTTTTCATTAGACACATCAGAGTGGGGTTTCGAAGGTGGTTCATCGGATGGTGGTGACTCATCAGCTTTATCTACTTCAGAACTCTCGGAATTTGAAGATTGCTTAAGACTAGGATTCAAGAGTAAAGGATTTGGTTCAGATGTTAGCTTATCTTCTTCTTGAGTATTGACACCAGCATGATTGTTGAATTGATTACCAGACCTTAGAGAGATAACAGAATTTACATTTTCATGAGACTTTAGATTTGGATGAAATTTAGGATTAGTCTCGGGTTGACTAGGAAATCTATTTTTCTCTCTCTCATTGATTGTGTTTGCCAATTGACTGACTTGGACCTCTAGCTTAGATATGGCTTGAGTGTTGGAATTTATTAACTGCCTATCTTGGGTCATGGTTTGCATGAAAGATTGTTGAGATTGAGTTAAATTAGCTTGAGATTTCAATAACGCCTCAATACTCTTTTCTAAAGAATTGAATCTCTTATCAGATTCAGCAAAACCAGGAGGATTCATGGGGACTGAGTTTGGATAATGACCAAGATTTTGAGGAGGATATGAATTAGGATTTTGAGTTGGGTATGGGCCAGGATTGGGCTTTTGAAAAGCAGGTTGAGGGTTTTGATTATACTGATTGTATTGACCTTGGTTCCATGAGAAATTTGGGTGACTCTTCCAACCAGGATTGTATGTGGGTGCATAAGGATCATTCCTAACTCTAGGTTGAAACATGGCATTGACTTGTTCAATTTCAGGGCAATTCTCTACCACATGATTTGGAGAACTACAGTTTGCACAGAGAGACATTTGAGAGGACGCATTGTTGGTTTCTAAGGCTTCTAGACGTCTAGTGAGTGTAGCTAACTTAGCTTCGGTTGCAATAGAATTACCAACTGTGTGTAAGCCCTTAGATGAGTTAGATTTTTCAGCTTCCTGATTAGGTTCCCTAGTTGACTCCCACAACATTGTTCTTTCAGCTAACTCCTCAAAAAATTGCCAAGCTTCATCTTCATCTTTGTCCATAAACTTACCATTACACATAGACTCTAACAAAGCAGTGGTTTGGCTATCTAAGGCTTCATAAAGAATTTTACAAAGTCTCCATTTTTCTATACCATGTTGAGGACACTTAGACAACAACTTTTTAAATCTATCAAAATATTTCCAAAAAGACTCATTCCGATTTTGTTGAAATTGGTTGATTTCATTCCTAAGTCTGTTTGCCTTATGGTTTGGAAAATATTTTTTAAGAAAGATAGCAACAAATCCCTCCCATGTGGAAATAGAATTAACGGGTAGACTGTACAACCACTGTTTAGCATCTTCTTTCAAAGCAAAATTAATAAGCCTGAGCCTAATGGAATCCTCACTCAATTGTTGAAGTTTTTGTAATGCACACACTTCCTCAAACTCTTGAATGAAAAGATATGGATCCTCTCCCTCTACCCCAGCAAACCTAGGTAACATGCTAATGTTATGATGTTTGATTTCAAAGTTATTCGCGGTTACTGCGGGTAAGACTATGCATGAGGGTTGAGCGGTACGAGCGGGGTAACAACGGTCTTTAAGTGAAACAGCCATGACTACGGGTTGAACTTCTAATTCTTTTGACTCAATTCTAGTGGGTGAAGAGAACTCAAGTTGCCTTGCTACTTTAGGAGATGACAGATTGGTTTGTCTTACTAATCTAGATGTAGTGTCTCGAACCCAAGCACTTTGCATACAAGAGAAGTAAACAATTAAGCACGTAGCAGACAAGAGATATAAGTAAACACCTAAAAAATGGAAAATTAAAAAGAAAAATCTATATTATCCTTAAAAAAAATCTAGACCTTGCTCCTAACAATAAGATACTACTAAAAGTCACAACTCAAAAAGCACTCGTCCTGACTGGCCAGGCAGGTGCAAGCATTGCCAAGAGGCTAAACACCTTTCTAGACACCAATCCAAATTAGCCAGGTAAGCGTGACGCTTGCCTAGACACCAAACGAAAGAATGCTTAGTGATTTGTTCCTCCTAGATTCTCTTCCTAATTGAGCGCGAGATCCTAGGGGCCAACGTCTACTTAATTTTATTAAGGAAAGGGGAATGCAAGATGAACGAATTAATGATTTGTGGGCCAAGGAAAGGGTGATGAAATCCCTCACCTTATCTTGTAATTGGGTGGCACCCTTAAGATTGATTGAATGATGCAACACACAAAGAACAAGAAAATAAACACTTATGGATGCACTACACTACGTGTTCTATTCTAAATTGTACGTACCTCTTTCCTCCAGCAATCACCACAGTTATATAAGATGGAAAGCAATAAATACAATAAAGAAATCTAGATGATGGGATCCTATGTGAGAGAATGAATGATGCAGCAAATTGGTTTAACAAACAATTAACTAACTAATATTTTTGGGTTTTTTGAATTTTTAATTTTTTTTTTGTTTTTTTTTCAATAATAATAAGAATGAAAGAAAAATAGAGAGAGGTGATACGGAATACCGAAAAGCGCTTTCAAAAATTTCAAAAGAGACAGCGAGGCCTTCCAGCGATCTTCTTGTCCAAGCTTTTCTCCGCTTCACAATTCCCTAAAAAAACAAAAAAGAAAAAACAAGAAACTAATCCGAAGAATTAATATCAAGGAGTGAAAAATACCAATAGTCCCCGGCAGCGGCGCCAAAAACTTGATGTGTAAAATAACTGCAAGCGCACAGTGTTTAGTTGTAGCAATTACAGGTCGATCCACAGAGACTATGAATTTTCAAAACCCTAATAATTAAATCAGGCGAACTAGACAAATAAGTTTGAGATGAGTTTTAATTAACCTAATTAAACTAATTAACAAAGATTATCAAATAATATGGAAAACCTAGGAATCCGAATCCGTTAATCAAACACAAATAATATCAACTCGCCCTAAATTAATCCTCTTTTCTTCAAAAATAAGATATATCAATCAACGAGACAAGCATATACTATGAAACTTGTTATCTAACAATAACCTATCAAAACTTCAAGGAGCAAGCATAGGCTATGAAAAACAAATCCGGTAACAATAATATATCAAAATCACTTTGTCAATTGAATAATTAAGCACCAAGAAAAATCGTGAGAATCAATTAATAAGAACGAGAAGAAATCAAGAGTAATTAAATCAACTTCATCTTCATCCTAGGATAAGAGAACTAGCTAGACATGATATCGAAAAACAAACAAGAATTTAAAGCATGAATTGAATAACAGAAAAAGTGTTTTAATAAAGCAAATAAAAATTGTTTGTATTGAAGGACAACTAAATCTACTGCTACTCCTAAATTATGAATCTAGATCGGTGTCTAAATTGATGTCTAAAGTGGTGTCTCAAATACAAGAGAGGAGCCCTATATATAGGGAAAAATAATGAGCTTGGGTCCTATGATTACAATCCGATCTTGAATATAATTTCTTCAATTTCCCTTTTCTTCTCCGATAAGTAATCGATTTTTCCTCCAATTTCCTTGACTTCAAGTATTTTCCACCTCCTTTCCCTTTTTGCACCTTTTCCTGCTTGAAATCTGTTTTTATTTATTTTCCTACAAAACAAAATAAAATAATTTATTAATAATAAAATTACGAAAATGGACATAAAATAGGTATTAAAAATATGATTAATTATGGACCTATCAAGATGCTTCAGAAGCCATCTATATATGTATGAGAGATAGGATAAAGCAACTCATGTCTGATGTCTATACATTTAAATCTTCAATTTTAACTAATCATATACAATGACTAACTGCATCAAAAATTCTCAAGTTATTTATCATAAACAGCAAGATGACACGCCTGAAATCCAATGGAAAACGGAATATAAATATAATATAGCAAAACAAAAGCAGACCAATAAAAGGAAAAATAAAGAACAAACGGTATAACTTCAGAGGGGAAGCGCAATGCTCGTTTATACAACAGAGGCAACAGGGCCCCTTCGCAGCTAATCGCTACCATAATGGTGGACCTCAAAACTAAGATTATTAATTCAAAATGGTTCTCCAAAAATGCTAACTTAGATCTGTATAGGTGGATTTTTATTTGATTTAGTTTTCTTGTAGTTGGGTTCGCCTTTCTTTGTTCTTTCTATCTACAATCTAGATATCAGGATAGATTGTATTTAGACAGCTCTCTCTGCCTCAGCTGCGGAGCAAGGGTTAAACCCTTGTTTTTCTTAATATATATATAAATTTAGAAAAAAAAAACTTCAGAGGGGAAGCGAACTGCTCCATACTGGCAGTATCTTCGGCAGACAAGCTTATATTGTTTAATTTAGAGGATCACAAATATATCAACGTACGTATTCTGAAATCTTATGTTGGTGGTATATATATAAGAGGACACGTAAACTTCCTGGGCACAGTTTCCACAAGCTTTTGAAAAGCTTGGTAATACAAACAAGAGTACAGGAAACTTCAGCGTGGTAGCCATTTTTATTCAACAACACATCTTTAACAAACCTAGTTTTCTTGGATAATATTATTATTCGAAATTAATTCTCTTCCACAAATATCATGTCATACAACTCCGATATGGCGAAAAATTGATATAATTCAAGGCCTATCAATCCTACTTACACTACAAGAATTTTTGAATCAGACGATACTTCGACGAAAAAGCGTTGGCTGAAAATTTCACACAACGGTTTTTTTTTCAAGCTTTTCGTTGTATTGTCTGATCATGAACTGAACAACAGTTTTAGAAACTGTCGTCTAGACGATCAAAATAGACATACGTTTTACAACAGTTTTTGAAAGTGGTGTTGTCTAACAGATTGTCTTACAATGGTTCTCAAAACCGTTGTAAAACTTAGACAACTGTTTTAAACGATATTACGTAAAAAGTAATCACACAACTGTGACTAAATACTATTGTCTGATTTTAACAACGGTTTTTGAAAGCATTGTCTTTAACAATGCTTTAAAAAACGTTGTTAAAATCAGACAAGTGTTTTGATAGCCGTTGTATAAAATGTAATCAGATAATGGTTTATAAAAGTATTTTATAAATAAATCGTGGTTTCATGTGACAGCACGTGATTGGTGGAAAATCTTTCACCTGGATTGCTGAGGTGGTGAAATAAGAGCTCTTGATTGAAATGAGATTAGATATTAGCCGTTAGATTAAGAAAATATATATACATGTTCACACAAAAGGTTTGTATATTAAACCGTTGTCTTCAACACTTTCAGACAAGCGTTTTCAAATTTAAGTTGTCATAAACTTATCTATACAAGCGTTTTACAAATAACCGTTGTCTGATGTGACAACACATGATTGGTGGAAAATCTTTCACCTGGATTGCTGAGGTGGCGAAATAAGAGCCCTTGATTGAAATGAGATTAGATATTAGCCGTTAGATTGAGTAAATATTAGTTGTTATCAGACAACGGTTTATTATGTTAATTTATATTTATGTTAAAAAAAAAACATGACTAGTGTCAGACAACAGTATCTTTATAACATATCGTTATCTGAAGCTTTACATTACAACTGTATTTGTGAAAATACCCTTGTTTGTTATCAGACAATGGTTTATTTGTCCAAAACCTTTGGCTGGTATCACTCGAGACAACGGTATTTGACAAATAATCACATCGTTTAGTAAGACCACTTCGTTTATTAAATATTAAATTTTACAAACCAAATTAATTTTTTATTTTTTTAAAATTTGTGAATATCATTATATTAGATATATCTTGACATCCTTATGGTTGGATTGTTAAGAAATAATTTTAAAAAAATAGAATCAACAATACGTGACAAAGCACTAGTTACGGGTACTAGTCAATATACTAGTGATCTACTAAGATCTCCAACCAAATTAATTTTTTATTTTTCAAAATTTGTGAATATCATTATATTAGATATATCTTGACATCCGTACGGTTGGATTTTAGAGGATTAGTTTTTAAAAAATAGAAACAATAATCAGTGACAAAGCACTAGTTACGAGTACTAGTCAATATAGTAGTGATCTACTAAGATCTCCAACTAAATCAATTTTTATTTTTTGAAAATTTGGGAATATCAATATATTAGATATATCTTGACATTCGTACGGTTGGATCGTCGAGAAATGTGACCGAATATATGACTAAAGATTTCAAATTTATTATGTTCATTTATATTTATGTTAAAAAAAACATAACTATTGTCAGACAACGGTATCTTTATAACATATAGTTGTCTGAAGCTTCACAATACAACTGTATTTGTTAAAATACCGTTGTCTGTTATTAGACAACGGTTTATTTGTCCAAAATCCTTGTCTGGTATCACTCGAGACAACGGTATTTGACAAATAACCACTTCGTTTAGCAAGACCACTTCGTTTATTAAATATTAAATTTTACAAATCAAATTAATTTTTTATTTTTTGAAAATTTGTGAATATCATTATATTAGATATATATTAACATCTGTACGGTTGGATCGTCGAGAAATAGTTTTAAGAAAATAGAAACAATAATCAGTGACAAAACACGAGTTACGGGTACGGGTCAATATACTAGTGATCTACTAAGATCTCCAACCAAATTAATTTTTTATTTTTTGAAAATTTGGGAATATCAATATATTAGATATATCTTAACATCCGTAAGGTTAGATCGTCGAGAAATAGTTTTTAAAAAATAGAAACAATAATCAGTGACAAAGCACGAGTTACGGGTACTGGTCAATATACTAGTGATCTACTAAGATCTCCAACCAAATTAATTTTTTATTTTTTCAAAATTTGGGAATATCAATATATTAGATATATCTTAACATCCGTACGGTTTAATCATCGAAAATATTTTTTAAAAAATAAATTCAATAATCTGTAATAAGCACTAGTTACGACTACGAGTCAACTAGTCCAAATTAATCTGTAATAATCGTCCAAATTAATTTTAGAAATTTTAGAAAAATCTAAAATTTTAAATTTATTATATATATATATTAATAAAAAGCTAATTAATTTAATATCTCACAAATAAAAATTATTTTATTAAAAAATCTATTTTCATTTCCCTCGTCAACTTTCCCTCCTTCGTTTCTTGAAATTTCATTAAAGCTGAATTTCCCGCTTAGCCAAATTTCAATTCCCCTCTTTTTTTTTAGGACCTCTCGATGACTCGATGTCTTTATGTCTCACCCCCACAACTTGGATCAAAACACCCACCCATTCCTCTCAGCACAAACATGAGCGGCACATTCACTCTCTCAGCAAAACACCCACCCACCCATTCTCCCTGTCTTTGACTCTCTCGTTACAAGCGGCACAATTAGGGTTCGGGTTCAAATGGGGTTTGACGGAATTAGGGTTCAATTGGGGTTCTATTTGGAGTTTAATTGGGGTTCCATTTTTGATTTAGGTTTACTCTTTCTCTCTCTTTATACTTGTATTTGTGTGTATATATATATATATATATATATATATATATATATATATATATATATATATCTGCCTAATAGACATGTTGTTATGAGCACAAATTCACCTACTGGGACTCTAGAGAAGATACAAATAAATAATATAATCCATCTGAAAAACAGAGCGAGAAATTATCTATAGGTTCTTTGCAAAACCATCCTTTGTTATGGCTATGTGAATTCCTGGTTTATATTACAATAATTCCAGATATAACTAAACATTGAGCAGTAAATGATGGTCATGCTGAGACTTTGGGAACAAAATGGACATTTCATGTTGATATATTGTCTACATCAAAACTATTTATCTTTTTATCACTTCCAACCTCGTTTAATCATGATGTTGCACAAGCTAGTTGATAATATATTTGAATGTACTTGATTTGTGTGCCAGATGAAAAGGTTGATCTACTAAGGCATTAACAGTTACAGAGGAACTAAAGGCCTACCAGCATTATCAAAAAATGACAAAGCTGGATGCCTTGCGGACGGGGTCATATTGCACACACCAAGGACGGGGTCATATTGCCGGTCTGTGTCAAGGATCGAGTTCCAACTCTTGTGCTAACGAACTACACGCAGTCTTCCTATGCATTATATTTCAACAACTCCAAATTTACAAGGGCCGGAATTGGAAAAGAAGATGATTGGACGGTGGTTGTTATGAGCACAAATTCACCTACTGGGACTCTAGAAAGTGGTACTAGTTATGCTAATGTCTGTTAACAGACAATAGATGTTGTATCTTTGATGTTGTATCTTCTCTAGATGTTGTATCTTTGATCCTATGCATGTGAATTTCTTTTTATTACCCAAACACAGGGCAGACTAAACATGATAAGCATTTGCCCCAAAGAGCATGCTTTTGTTATTCCTCTAAAATGATTTTTATAGTTTGTTTCTTGTGTTTTTCTTTATATGTTTTTGGTTTTGAATATGTCATCATTGTTTTGGCCCATTCTATTTCTCTTGCATATCTGCACTATAAAATTCCAAAATAGATAGTCTTATCTAAGTTAATGTATGTGACCTGCTTTGTCAAAACAGGACGTACAAAACAAAAAGAAGCAGATTTGGAGTATAGTGTTGCAAAGCAGGTTGAGAAAATGATCAGGTACAGATTGAAGTTATATGATCCTAATTGTGCAATTTTATTATTACATTGGTTCACTTTGGCACAGGTTGTAATAACTTTGCATATTTGGTGGTATGTCTCACAGCTTTTATAAGCACGACGAGGTTTTTTTTTTTTTTTTGTATAAATATTTATCACAAATGACCATCATCGATATATAGGTCAATGTGTAATATATCCATGATTCTTGTAAATGTTTCCTTGTGGAACTTTATAAAACCTTATTAGGAATAGGTTCTTTTGATCCTATCCAGCCTTGCATGACCATTGCCAAAATATTAATTCAAAAATGTCCATTTGATGAAGCTTTGCTACTTGTTTTTTCATCATATATTCTCACATATATTTATCCTCACTGTAATCCTATGGAGCTTTAAACTCAAATTAGTTCAAAATATTACTACTGTCAAATACCATAATGCACATTGTATCATGCTCTAAATCTCTAATCGTAAAATCTACATCCTTAATCTTCTATCCCCAGTGCATTGTTACCAACATCCTAAACACATACTTGATTGGCACTTCTTCCCCGTACGCACTGACAACGTCTGCATCTTTCTACATAAGATTTCTAAGTTAATGTATGTGACCTGCTTTGTGAATCTCCTAAGTTAATGTATGTGACCTGCTTTGTGAATACATTTTCCTAAGTTAATGTATGTGACCTGCTTTGTGAATCTCCAGATCATGATACCTTTCTTGACATTGATATGCTTTATCTAATTCTTATGCAGAATGCTAATCCAGCAGCTAGAGTGAGTGTGAAATTGGTTTCTAAAGCGGGTGTTGGTGTCTTTAAATCTCCTTTGCCAGAGCTACAGTGTCTTAAAACTCTTGAAGTTACCTTCTATCGAGCATGAGTAGGGTAATTAAATGCAAGTAATGTCCGTCCACTGGGATTATCACCATATGATTGACCTACTCTGCAACAGTCCAGGCATCCTCAGCTTCAATTTGCTCACTGCAGACACTATCTTGAAATTTTTAGTTCTAGTATGATTTTGTCCTTTTGTTTTAGTTTTGTGGACAAGATGTGTATTTGTAATTTTGTTAATATTTGGAATTTTTGTAAATGTTCTGATTTTGTATTTTTATTTTGGTAAAGCATTGTTTATGAATAAAAAATGAAAAATTGTTTATATTAAACCATTGTGTGAATCAAATAAAAATGATGCTTTGGATGATTAATATCATTGTGTGCTAAAATCTCTAACAATGGTTATGTTTCAAAAAATCGTTGTGAACATAACAAAGGGACAACGCTTCATTTTTCAGGAACCATTGTCTGTATATGGCAGAAATAACAGTTCAAATTAAACAAACCATTGTCTGTAGATGGCAAAAATAACATACAATAAACCAAATTAAAAAAACCATTGTATGATCCATGTATTAGACAATAGACATGTCTGAAGAAACCCTTGTTAAAAACATAATCAGACAATAGACGAAATTAAAAAAACCATTGTATGATCCAGGTATTGGACAATAGACATGTCTGAAGAAACCATTGTTAAAAACATAATCAGACAATAGACCAAATTTAAAAAACCATTGTATGATCCAGGTATTAGACAATAGACATGTCTGAAGGAACCCTTGTTAAAAACATAATCAGATAATAGACCAAATTTAAATACCATTGTGTGATCCAAGTATTACACAACGTTTTTAAGAAATGCCGTCGTTGTCTTTCTACAACACAGACAACGGTTATGCTGCTGTTGTCTGATACGCGTAACAGACGGCATTCCAATAGACAACGGAAAAGCAGGGCTTCAGACGATGGTGAAAAACCTTTGTCTGATCGATTTTTTCTTCGATTTTTTCTTGTAGTGTTACGCAGGAACGTAACTTAAAATTAAAAGAATCTACAAGCAAGTCAATACTGCGTGGAAGTTTCCAGGAACTCAATTATAAATTTACAAAAGGCCAAACAAGAACACACATATATAGATATGAACACACAAGATTCGCACATATACATATATAGATTACCTAAAAATACTGGGGAACTGACCATGGCAAAGAGGCGATGTGGGGAAAGAGGAGAATCGTCTGTGGATTGGTAATTGTTTTAAATAAAATGTGTGTGTGTGTAGGGAAAAAAAAATATTAATTACAAACAGCAACTGCGACATTTCCATCGCTTAAAGAGGGACATGGACTTTCTGCGACGGCTGATCGCTAATCACCATCCGTCGCTAAGTTCAAGCATCGTTTTTGGTGGAAAGTTTATACTAGACGCATTTCTGACCCACAGCAATAGCTATACAGCTCCTCAGCGACTGGACCAGTCACAGCTAAAAAATTGTCCCTGAAAAAGTATGCGCCAATTTTAATATATACTAGCTTAAAATGTACGTATGTTCTTCTAATGGAAACTTTTTTAAATTTGAATTAAATATTTTAAAACATGAATTTTGCAGGCTTAAAATTTTAATTGATATGATCTGATAATAATTATATATATGTTGTCCGTGATATATTTAGAAAAAGATGGATTTTAGTTTGAAAATATTGAAAAGATGATATGTTTTAGGTGAAAAACGTAATCGGTTAATTATTAGTTATTATAATATTGTTATTTTATTTTACTTAAATAAAGCTACCCGATTAGGTTTTATTGGGAAAAAAAAATAAAAGAATAGAAATGTAACGTATTTTAGTTGAAAAAGGTAATTGGTTAATTAATAGTCATTATAATTATAATTATAATATTTTATTTTTATTAAATAGAATTGCTCATAGTGTTTTTAGAAAAGGAAAAATTTTAGTTAGATAAAATATAAAATATAATGTATTTTACATGAAAAAGGAAATTGATTAGTTATTGAAAATAGAAAAGGTAACATGTTTTACCTGAAAAATGAAATTTGATAGTCATTAATAACTATAAGTAATTAACTAAGGATAATTAAATAAAAATAACATGTTAAGTAAAGTAAAATAAGTAAATTCAAGATAACGTAATCGACCGACTTTAAATGTTTTAACTATTATAATACAGTATAGATAGATATAGATATATTATTCAAAAAACATGCAAGTTTAAAAGAATTTATGTTTGTTCGTAATAAAAATAAAATTAATGTAATAATGGTTAGAGATGTTGGGTTCGATTCTCGCCCTGAAATTTATTGTGAAAAAATATATATTATATGACATATAAGCCTACTTATTCAAAAAAAAAAAAAATGATTGATAAGTTGAATTCATAAAGGTACTCACCGGGTGACATACAAATATTATTTGAAAGGAAATATGTAATATTTTCAAATAAAAATAAATGTGAAAATGACAATGAATAATTACCATTAATTATATTATGTCATTATTTATTTTAATAATTAGGATAACCGAACCGAAAACCAAACCGACAAACTTTCAATCTTTCAACTTTAATATAATAGTATAGATTTATATAAATTATTAATAATTAAAAATTTAGAACTAATTTTTTCTTTGATTTATTTTACTATAATTTACTTTATTAATCAACGCCAACTTTGGTTAAAAAGGAAAAAATTATATTTTTTCTCTATATTTCGTTTCAAAATAAAAAAATCTTTTTTATATATTAAACCATTAACACCGAAATATTGAAAATTTGGTTCTTCGATTTTTTTTTTGATTTCCCTAATCTTACTACAAGACTCCTAATTTAAAGTACTACAGAAAATTACATTTTATAAGTACAGGATTTACAGATTACTCTTTCAAAGTATAAGATTGGCTAGCTCTTTTTCGAAAAAATCACTAACTACAGTAGAATCCTTCTAAATTAATCCTCTCTAAAATGATAATCTTTCTAATTTGATAAAAGTTCTGTTCCCAAGTCGGTATCAGTATTAAAAATGGTGTGTAAATTTTTTTTGAATTATTTAAAGTTGAGAAGTTCAAACCTCTTTTATTTGATAGTCTCACTAAAATTATAATTTTTCCCGTACCAATGATATCACTTTTTAGGATTCTACTACATAAAATTCTTTACATAAATAAACTCAGATATTTTTTTTATTACAAGAAAATTTCTTATTCCGCTTATAAATTAAAAAAGCCATTGCGTGACATGATTTATAAATTAATATATAATAAGAGTATTATCAAAAATCAAGATTTCAATACTGGTAACAACAAAAATTTAAATTTTAATTTTCGTAACATACTAACAAATATTTATAACATACTAAGGATTCGGTACTTATTAACAAGAATTTTAATTATGATTTTTATAACATATTAACATTAGTTTGTGTTTCAGATCATATTAATAGCACAAAATTTAAAGAAAATATCTATATTATTTCTTTGAGTTTAAAAAAAATTAAGATTTTAAATTGCATCAAATAAATAAATAATACACATAAAAAATTCGTGTTTTGCATGAGATAAAAATTAGTAATTAAAATTGAATTTGATTAAAAATCAAATTTAATATAAAAATCGACCTTAATTATGTATTTGTGTAGTTGTAATTGATAATAAAAAGATTATATTAATTAACATAAACAACGGCTAATTACGATCGAAATATTGGTCGCAGAATATTGACGCGGCACTTTTTGGCTACCTAGACGGTCATCGTGTTGGGTTTCGAGGCATAAAATGCAGCAAAAGCAGAGTTATAAACAATAAAATTTTGAAACGCTAACTCAGGATCCATGTATAAGTTTAGGCAGGAAATAAGAATCTTTACCTTAAGAAACTTTATGAATTAATGAAAGATAGATGTCCAAAGCAATCACCATGCAGCCCTTTTCGAGATCTACGTCTCCAAAGTAGTCCACATGAACACTTGATCGATCGTCCAACGATCACCGGAGCCGGTACTAGCCGAAGAACCTGCCTCTCTCTAGCCTCTCACAAATTTTGGGCAGCTAGGGTTTTTCTCTAAAAATGAAATTGCAAAAGCATAGCCCTAAACTATACATTATTATGTATATACAGGGAAGAGAGAGTTAGGCTTAACCCTAATTCGTTTGGGCTTCAAATAAAAACCAAATTGATTGGGTTATTCTAATTAAAATCGATATCTGATCTATTAATTAATTAAGTCCAACTTAATCAATGTAATAATCAATTTCAAATTTTAATCATTTAATTTAAATTCAAATTTAAATTAAAACTCATTTTAAACGTTCTAAGTGTGTGACCCTTTAGGTTATTATTACGTTGACAATAATTTTAATATCCAATAATAAATTAAAAACAATGAGCGGCATCTAGCATCATTTCTACCCAAGTAATAATAATAATTGGTGATCCAATTAAACCTTCCGTGATTAATGTTTCCGTGCAATATAATCCCTTTAACCAAATATTATAGATTAAACTCGAGGCATGTTTTAGTGATCCTCTTGGGTTTCCTTGATCAATGAGTAGACTATTAAAACAAATCAATATTTGAGCATGACCATGCATTTTCATAGTCTTACTCAATCAAGAGGCCAATAATATCTCTCATAATAATAGGACGGTTAAATCCTATATCTATCATTCATATTTCTCATACGACTCATAATATACCCGATGTCCACTTTTATCATCACCCGGTCAAAGGTAACTTTTAATGTAGTTAAAGTATATTAATCCTTATAGAATATAATAATTTTAAGTCTAAAGATAATTACACCATTATCATTGTGAGTCTTTCTAATGACATTATTAACATGTAGAATCATACTATGGGCCATTCCAGTGCCATGTTGAATATAACATGCACCTATGTTCTTGACTTTTGTATTACTATACCTATGACCAATGAGATGTGGTCATTAGTCAATAAACATACTAATCTTTATTCATTATAATTATCCCATATAATAATGCTCGATTAGGGATATTTAGGAATATAAATACTATTAATATAATCTCATCTTTAAGTCATGTACTTAAATATATAGAATACATGTTATATATATTCCAAGGACATTTATTACTCCAACATTTATATCGCAATAAATAAAGATATAATAAATTAATGTAGAATAATTCATAGAACATAATCATTAAATAACAAAATAGTCTTTTCTAAAAGCACAATTACATTGTCTCTAGGGCACTAACTGAAAGAAAAAACAACCAAATAAAATATAGAAGATAATATAATGTTTCGTGAGAAGAAATTTGTGATGTGTATTTGGTGTTCCGGGAGTAAATTGGGTAGGCTATCCTTTTTTTATACCTTTTTTTCAGTGCCTCTTCTAATAGATAAGATCTACTATATATTAGCATTTCTTTTACCACATTCACTCCGAAAAGTAACTGCCACATTAACTATACATAAATGTCATTATGTGCATGGATATGTAACTCATGTATTAAATATCTATCCAATCAATATTGTAACCTTCATATACATAATCAATATATATTTTATTCTTTGTAACTTAAAAATACATTAGAAATGTATTTTATTCTAATACTATATTTGATAAAAAAAGTCAAATACAACATCTCCCACTTAACCTTTTTTAATCAAATATTTCTCTTGACTCCCACCTTTTCCAGAGTCTATATATATATTCTCATTTTTCGTCAAATCAACATTCCATATTTAAACACTCAAAATCATCAAACAAACCAACTTGTTTGATGAATACTTTTGCACGAATACCTTATGTTGCAATCATATAGCAAGTGAAAAAATATTCTCTTCTTACAACACATTTCTTATTTTCACTTTTCCAACTTGAGCTCCATCAAAATCAAATAGATGGCTCGAAGTTGACTTCCCATTATTCTTGTCAATTAAAAAAAATTTGCACCGTAGTAACCCAATTATTTCAGACACGTCTGTTTGATATAACAATTTGTGGTACAACTTTCCTTTCAAGTACTTTATCATGATCTTTTTTACAACCTCTCACTAGGCTCAACAAAAATTGCTTCACTATCCACTCACAAGGAAAACTACATATGCCAAGTCAAGTCAATCAATCACACAACATAAAATACATTGAACTTTCGACTACTTGCACATGTAATACATTTAGTGGTTCCATTTCCACATTCCCCATTACCAATAGGTTTGGCGCCAGACCGCAATTCTACATCCAAAAAATGCTTAACCGTTATACATACTTTTCTTAGTTCAAACTCAACAACTAGTTTTTCAATCTCTCAATCTGAATTCTCTACGTATGAGATTTCATCCATATTTTCCATCTCAACCTTATTACTAAGTTTAAACTTAGTTTCGATAAACATATTTTATCATTTTCCACTTACAATATATCATTCATAAATATTGATACTACTGTATACCAACTCCCACATTTATCAAAATGCAGACACAATTGTCAATTCTTTCTCGATATAAAATTTTTAATTTTTCGTAAAACCTTTTCCAACTAGGTATAACTCAAAGTTACAAAACAAATTCTACCACAAGAGAAAACATCTTTTTATAATCAACTTTCTGTTTTCATGTAATATCTTCTATAACTTTGTGGGTCTTAAATTTATCAACAGATCCACCAGACTTATAATTTCATTCCAAAATCCATACAATTTGTGGGTATTTATCTTCAGATTGATCAAACAACTCTTACTTTCGATTATTTCTATGGACTCTGCTTCGTTAAATATCCATGCAAAAAAAAAAAAAATTCACTTCAATATACGTAAAATTCAATCACCCACTTTAGTGAAATTCTCAATCTCCTATATTCAACCATACACGATGGTTCATACCCAATATTTAGATTCGATTTATTATTCTCAATCCGATCTAGTTCAATATGTGCATCGACGCATCAAAAAAATGTTAACCCAACCGATTTTTACCAAATTCATTGAATATCCGAAATGCAACCACAAGTATATAATATTTCATTTCTTAAAAAAAATATTCGTATGCATTTTTTATTATCAAGATCAATAGCTGAACGATTGTCTATACATAATGTGACTGGACCAACTTCTTCAGATGTGATTCGACTAAGAATATTTCACAACCAAATGCCTTGACAAGCTGCAGCTGTTGCCGCCATGAACTCGGCCTCACAAGATGACAAAGCTACACACTTTTGCTTCTGCGATACCCAAGTTATTACACTTTCATTTAGATAGAAAGCCATGCCTGTTGTACTCCTCCTGTCATCCACCTGGCTGCCTAAATCACTGTCTGAGAAACATGTAAGAACATTGTTATCACTGTGCTTTGAATACACTAATCCAAACTGAACTGTTCCTTTCACATATCGCAAGATCCTCTTTACAGCATCTTGATGAAGCTTTGTAGGTCTTTCCATATACTTGCTGACAATCCACCTACCATGCTTTTGTACTAAGTTGCATCCACAGCTTTGCCTTGCTCATCACGATCTAATATCTCCTTCGGATCCATTGGGTATTTTGTTGGATTACAGCTTGCCATTCCTGATTTTTCGAGAATTTTCTTTGCATAACCTGATTGCTTCAGCTTAATGTACCCTTGTCCCTGTTCGACTTCAATTCCTAAATAATAACTCAACTTGCCCAAGTCACTCATTTTAAATTTCTGATTCATCTCCTTCTTGAAGTTTGTTATCATGGACACACTCGAACCTGTGATGAGTAAATCATCGACATAAACAGCTACAACCATGCAGTTATCCCCTTTCTTTCTTGTGTACACAGCATGTTCGTAAGGGCAACGATCAAAACCAAGTTCTAGCAAGCAAGCATTCAATTTTGCGTACCAGGCACGTGGTGCTTGACGAAGACCATACAATGCCTTTGATAGTTTATAAACCAAGTGTTCTTGTCCTTCTTTCTCAAAACCTTCAGGTTGTGCGACATAGATATCCTCTTTTATATCTCCGTTCAAAAACGCTGTTTTTACATCAAGATGATGAGCTTCCCACTGATTTTTGGCAGCCAATGCCAACAAGAGTCTGACTGTTTCAAGTCGAGTAACAGGAGCGTATACTTCGTCGAAATCTATTCCGTGTTCTTGAATGTAACCCTTCGCTACAAGACGTGCTTTATGTTTTAAGATTCTTCCACTTGCATCCTTTTTTAACTTATAAATCCACTTCAGTCCTATGACTTTCTGTCCAGGTGGCAAGCTCGTTAACTCACAGGTCTTGTTTTCTTCAATCGAATTAATCTCTTGTCTCATTGCAATTTTCCAATTCTTGTCTGTTTCAGCTTGCTTGTAATTTACTGGTTCATCAACACCCATAAGGTATAGTTCTTCATCTAACTCCACAACCTCAGTTTCATTGTATATATCAGCCAGCGTTCTGAATCTTTTTGGCCTTGAACTGTCATCGTAGTTATCACTGTTGATTCCTGAACTTGAGCTCTGAGATGGAGTTTCCAGTAGTGAAGAGGAAGAAGGTGTTCTAGGTGATGTTCCCTCTGTTGTGTCATCATTATTAAAAGCATCATTCTGATCATCACCTCCAGATTCAGCTTGGCTTTCTTCCTCACCTTCAGACCCATTTAAACCTGAAAATTTCACCACCAACTCGCTTTCCTTCTCCTCTGTCTGATCCCAGGGCCATGCCTTCCCTTCTTCAAATACAACATCACGACTCACCTGAATGCGATTAGCCTTAGGATCGAAAAGTCTATATCCCTTCGTTCCTGGTTCACGACCAAGATTGATAACCTTCCTGCTTCGATCATTTAATTTCTGATTGTGTATACTGGGATTTTTCATGTACGCCAAGCATCCAAACACTCTGATATGACTGATGTCAGGTTTCTTATTATACCATGCCTCGTATGGAGTTTGTCCTGTCAGAGCTCGTGTAGGAAGTCTGTTTAATATATACACAGAGTTTCTCACTGCTTCACCCCAGAAACTTGCAGACATTTGCATCTCTTTTAAACAGCCTCGTGTCATCTCAGCAACGGTTCTATTCCTACGCTCTACCACCCCATTTTGCTGTGGTGTGTAGGGTGTAGTATAGTGTCTTTCAATCCCAGCACCTTCACAATATTCCTTGAATTCATTTGAAGTGAATTCTCCTCCCCTATCCGTTCTAAATGTCTTGATTTTCTCCTCGGAATTTTTCTCGACCAGACCACGAAAACTTTTAAAAGCTTTAAGTGCTTCGTCTTTGCTCTTCAGAAAATAAACCCACATATAACGACTGAAGTCATCTACAAGTAAAAAGAAATACCTGTAGCCAGAGGTTGTTTCCGGAGATATTGGTCCACGTAGATCACCATGGACTAAATCAAGTACCCTTTTAGCACTGTAGTTGGTCTTGGTTGGAATTGGTTGTCGAGTTTGCTTTGACATAAGACATCCCTCACATACCACATATGGCTTGATTGCTCTTGACATTCCATGTACCATTCCTGTTTTAGACATCAGTGACATGGCTTGGTAATTTACATGACCAAGTCGCCTGTGCCATAGCCTTGACTCCTCATCCAGCTTAGACAAAAGACACGACTGTGTGCTAGTTTCCAGAATTAGCTTATAAAGTCTGTTTGGAGATCTTTTAACCTTCATCAAAAGTCTCTCGGTTTCATCATAAATTCTGAGAAATTCTCCCCTAATGACCACCTTGTTGCCCTCTTCAGACATCTGCCCCAAGCTTATGATATTGTTTCGTAAACTTGGAATATAGTACACATCATGAAGAATCTTCTTCTCTCCATTCTTGCATTTCAACATAATGGTGCCTTTTCCTTCTATTTTAACAGCTGACCCATCTCCAAATCTTACTTGCCCCGTTATGCATTCATCCAACTCTGAGAATTTTGCTTTAAAACCAGTCATATGATTACTTGCTCCGTTATCAAGATACCACATGTTAGATTCACTCGTTTTATCATCATTCTTAGAAAATAAAGAGTGTATCACCTTATTTCCATCGATCATCAGTTCTGGTTCTCCTTTCTCATGTTTGGCTAATAATAAGGCCGGTTCCTCGTCTTCTACCATTGCCATGTTGACCTCATGCCTCTGTTCTCTCTTTTTCTTTGGCTTTCAACACTCCACTGCAAAATGTCCAAATACTCCACAATTAAAACATTTAATTCTACTTTTATCAAAGTTTCCCCGACCTTTGAAACCTGACTGTCTTTCCCCACCAGTTCTTTTAAGCCATTCATCACGAGTGAACAACAGTTTCCCTTCATTGCTTTCTCGTTTATTCCACTCCTCCTCAGTAAGTAATAACTGACTTTCGTTTGTCTCCACTTGTTTGCCTTTTACTCGTTCATCGTGAGCCTTGAGTGAACCTACTGCTTCCTCGACAGTCATTGTGTCAAGGTCTCCAAATTGCTCCATGGTAGATGTGATTTGCAGAAACCTTGCAGGAACAGCTAGTAGAAGTTTCTTAACAACGTACGATTCTTCCATACTTTCTCCCAAAGCTCGTATATTCGTTACGAGCCCATTCATCCTCATGTGAAAATCATCAATATTTTCGTTGTCTCTCTTGCTCAGGGCTTCAAACTCAGATTTGAGAGTTTGAACCCTGGCCTTCTTCACTTTATCAGCACCCTGACATATGGTCTTTATAGCCTCCCACACATCCTTTGCCGTTTTCTTCTCCGCGAGTGACAATAAGACATCTTCAGGTATGCCTTGGTATATCATAGCCATAGCAACCTTGTCTGTTTTCTCCTCGACTGCAACGTTAGGGTCAATTGGTTCCACAACATTCCAGACTCCTTGTGCCTGCATGAAGACTTTCATCTTGAGAGCCCAAGCTGTATAATTACTTCTTGCCAGCATTGGGTACGTCAAGCCTATAGATCCTCCATTTCTCTTGTTCACCTCCATCGTTGGTGCGTTTCAACAACAGCCTAGACCTTCCTTGCTCTGATACCAAGTATTGTAAATACACAAGATATAAGAATATATTTTATCGTACTCACACACACAGATGCAAGACCTTTCCAGTATTGTAAATACACAAGATATAAGAATATATTTTATTGTACTCACACACACAGATGCAAGACCTTTCCTGGCTGAACCATTCACTTGGTTGTTTTATTCATCAAAGCAATACAAAGTTTAAATAGGAAAACAGACTAATGCAAAACAGAATGATAGAAACAGAACCCACGAAATTAGGACACTGATTTCCTATCATGACTCTAACTCTCCAGACTCTATCACGATCCAAGAATCACGATGCAATCGTGCTTGACTTATTTAAAAAGGATATTACAGCAAATATAATTAAGTAATAATCAAATTAGAGATTAACTCCAACAGTATTTAGAGTCCACAAGCATATGTTAGAGGGTCGTACAGTTTGTATTACAATATGATATATTATTAATCAGTGTTCATTTTCTTATTGTGTTTCGGAGCTTTTAAACTTGTCGTAATCTGAGAATAAGTTCCTGAGCTTTAAGATGTGGACTGTGACCTGTTTTTTGACTTCCAGTTGTAACTGTGTGACAGACATCTGCATTTATGAGTTAAGTGGTCTTGTAACTGTCGACTAGAAGACTTAACTACACTGAAGCATATATTAGAACTTAAATCTCCACAGCTCAACATCTGCCTAATTTCAACCTTTGGCATTATTGCGTCATGGACGCATATTGAATACTGTTAGCGCTTTGAGTCCACAAGCATATGTTAAAGTTTCTTTTTCATTTGCTTAAGTTTCAATAGGACTGTTTATCAATGTTCTTGTGCGTGTGTGCGAGCGCGCTCACTTCTGTGACTGGGAGCTTTTAAATTTATTGCACTCTGAGAACGAGTTTCTGTACCTGAAAATTTGCACTGTGAACAGGTTACAGGGTTCCAGACTTCCAGTTTTAAATGTGTGACAGTTGCATCGATAAGTTCTGTGCTCTTGTTCATTTGTTTTTGTGATGCCTGTTTTTAAGATATATTAAAATTTTGATTATAAAAGCATATGCTTCTTTCAAGAGACCTTTTTACACTTTTCGTGATATTTTTGCTTATTTAACTTTAGTAACTAAAAGCTCTTCTAAGTCTTGGCAAAAGAAGGCCCTATATATCCAAGTTCCTCGCAAGAGGCAAAAATTTAATTACAAATCATGAGTTTCTTTTAAACTCCACCACTACATAACAATATCTTTACATTATCAGGCTACGCACAAAATGGAAGAAGCGAGGAGGCACTGAAGTTACATATACAAATGCTCCGAACAGGCTTGCAACCTGATCATGCTACATTTCTTTCAGTTCTTACTGCATGTTCAAATCTTGCGTCACTTAGCGAAGGAACACAAACTCACACGCTTGTTCTCAAACATGGCTTTAATACACATGTGGCCATATGTAATGCTTTAATTACTATGTACAGCAGATGCGGTCGTATATTTGATTCTGTTTCAGCGTTTGGACATGTTAGAAGTCCAAATATTGTTTCCTGGAACACCATTATAGCTGCTTTCGCACAACATGGACTCTATGAGCAAGCTCTTGCTTATTTTAAACAAATGCAGTTGAATGGCTTTGACCCAGATGGCATAACATTTCTTAGCATGTTATCTGCATGTGGCCATGCTGGTATGGTAAATGAGAGTATGAACTGGTTTGACTTGATGGAAAAGAATTACAAAGTTACACCTATGTCTGAGCACTATGCTTGCTTAGTTCACACGTTGGGCCGAGCTGGTCAGTTGGAGAAAGCCTACTCACTAATTCAACAGATGCCTTCTAAAGCTGACTCAGGGGTCTGGGGTGCACTTCTTGCAGCCTGTCATGTTAATTTGAATGTAGAACTAGGACAAATTGCTGCTGGCAAAATTATGGAACTGGAGCCAAATGATTCTGGTGCGTATGTAATGCTGTCGAATATATATGCTGCACGTGGTATGTGGAGAGAAGTTACCAGTGTCAGAGGCTTGATGAAACAGCATAGAGTCAAGAAGCAACCTGCATATAGTTGGATGGACGTTGGAAATGAAGTACATTCTTTTTTGGGAGGTGATATATCGCATCCAGATATTGAAGACATACACACGCAACTTAAGCAAATATACCGGCGAATGAAAGACATGGACGGAATGCATTTAGTGTTGCCGCAGAGCTGTATCAATGAAACAGAACTATATTCATGTATATGAATGTTTAACACCAAAAACTTATTCGTGAAAATCTAGTGTAGCCACCAACTCTAATACTAGTGAAGTGCATTGATCATTTCAAACCGTTAAAAAATGTAATATCAAGTAGAGGTACTAAATATATATTAGCATAGGAAAAACCAAATACTGAATCTATACAGATGAGAAATAATTGAGACTATTGGATTCGCAAGCTCTTGGTGTTGTGAGATTGATAAAGAAAGATGTTGCTCACATCTTCGTAAATGAGATAACTCACGGGTTGATCAATGCATAGTGATATACGGAAGAAAACAATTTTAGGTAAATTTGATCCTCAACTTATTTACCTTTACAATACATTTGCGAGACATGTTTTGTCTAACAAACACATAATGAGGATTTTCGACACAAGCCGGCTTGTACCCCAGAATCCATCTTTGGCTTTCAAACTACTTAGTTGGACTGCGAGTGGTATAATGTTGCCCGTTTTGGGGCAATTGGAACGTATAGATTTAATTTTGAACTGCTCCCACCTCACATGGATAGGGGGTTAGGTGAACATCAACACTGCAATTTATAACATGTTAGGCATGCATTTAGCTCCATTTAGCTCTACTAGTATAAAATCTTTTGGAATGTGTAAATAAACAAATTCGTGCTCTATTCATCCAAAACAGACAATCATTTTAATATTTTGCGGCCCAACAATTATATTATAGTTAAAATTGAAAAACTCTCTAGATAAGCTCACACAACGGGTCTAATTTGAATAGGACCCCTAGTATGGGTTTAGGAAAAAACTTGTTATACCCTGCTTTCACCACATGCAATCATCTGCTTTGTCCTCCTAATAATCAACTCGAATAAAAATCCCAACATAAAAGTTTACATCATCTAAGAAAACCAGAAAGACCATCATATGTTCGACTATTATCCAAGTACAAGAGTACAATCTAGAAACATGAATGTGAACAAACCACCTAACTCGTCATGCCGATCATTATGATGTGATCCCTGTAAAATTTAGCTAGCTTCACTAAACAATATACCTCTTTGCCATACCCCCACTGCGACGCTGACCACTGCACGAGCTAAATCCTTGGGGTCCATAGCCCCAAGATGCCCGCCTAGTTCAAGAAGCAGCTCGCGATCTTGGCATATAGCTCTCACACAGTCAACCGGAGTATGATTACACGGATGACTCAATGATTGTGAAGACTGAGTGCTGCCTCAGCCATTGGATGGGCGTCGTTGCTGTCCTTGACCTTCGACATAGTTGTTCTTGATAATAGAAGCGCTCCTATTGGCTATTGTAAAGGCCTTCTATTGTCAAGAAGAACTATGTCAATGGTCAAGGACAACGACGACGCATCCTTCAGTGGGTCAGGAAGCACTCAGTCTTCACAATCATCGAGTCATGCGTCCACTCATACTTTGGCTGACTGTGTAAGAGCTACATGCCAAGATCGCGAGCTGCTTTGCTTTTGTCAGGATAGAACTCATCAAGAAAAAGATGATAATTATTCTGTCATCATATTAACAATGAAATAGTTAAAAATAAATTGATAGCATTCTAGCAACGAGTGATGTTAAACTCGATGAAAACTTTCGAAGTTTTTAAAACATATTACCGCTATATTGACGGCATCAGACAGATCACCACGAGTGGCCACGTACACATCCAACTAGTGGAGAGGATCCCCTGAGACCGAGACTCCTATACAAAACATAATCCCATTATTACTAAGAAACATGTTAAATTCAATCTTATTTCATGATTATGAACATCAATATATATATAATCCCTGAAGTAACTTAACTATCCAAATTACTAACTATTTCATTTCTTTAATAATGTCATAAATCGAAATTTGTATTATCTTCCTTCAGTCATGTATCATTTTTCTTGTAAAATTATCACTACAAATTAAGAATCACTAACAAATATTTATCTTCCCGTTCAATTTCATCAAGTAAAATGTTTCTCAAGTGCATTATCAAGGAATAAAATTTTAAATTCTTTATAAAATTTAGCCATGACTATGACTTACATATTAATTAATGAATAAACCTTTAACTTAGTTTGCACACAGATTTTTTCAAATATTTCTGGTTTATTGATTCTTTTTAACATGTATGAAACAAATTATTCAAACCTACAAATTAAAACTTTCGAAAAAACAAATCTAATATATGAAATATTTATATATTTAATACAGGCATAATGCTTGTATTATAATATTCACACGTACCCTAGCAGTGATATGCATATGCTGCAACTGGGAGATACTGCCGCCCTTGTTCTACCTTTGGCCTTCTCGCTATTAGGCACACCCACTGATCTGTTACTAGTGGCAATATACCGCTGCTTCACCCACATCTCGTCCCTCCATTGTGCACACATCTCAGCCCATATATCAGCGGTGCACCACCAGGGACTATACTCATGCATGTACAACACTCCACACCTTGGATGGTCTATGCCAGCATTGTGTAGAGCTTTCTCGCGTTCTTTTGCAAGATTGTCTTTCGTGGGAACGGCACACTTCTGCCAAAACAGAGAGACATCACCGGACCCTCCTCGTACATATAACGTTTCTACATAAAGATTACAGCTGGGACAAATTATAAATCAAATTACACCATATAAATCAGCATATCAAAGACTTGAAAATATGTAGTGGGGATGATACAGAATTATGAATATATCGAGTATGATGGCAAAAATTTAAATTGAAGAATTAGGATAATAAATATTTTCATTTCCTGCTTTTTTTCTCTTTTTTTTCCATTAACACCTATCCAACAAGTCTTTAATTATTTGCGGCATCAAACAACTCTGTATATATTTAATTTCATCTGCAAATTGATAGAACACTATATGCATATAATCAATTTAACCGAGTAGAAAAAAACATCCAACCCTGTGACTGTATATACTATTTAGTTATTGTGACTGTATATACTATTTAGTTATTGGTATAAAGAAATGTTCTTACAGATTTATTTCAGAGAATTTCCTAAAGTGCAATCATATGAAGAAATTAAATCCTTTTTCTCAAAATCTAAATTTACTGAACTAAATACAGTTAAAATTGTAGTTACATAGTAAATTTATATGGTAACAAACAGGATTGCACTGCATAGAAATTTAATATTGAACCCTATTTAACGAGAGACTGTTGCATAGAATAAATTAGAACAAAGATCATCATAGATTTCTGTAGCTAACAAACAGGATTAACATACTTCTCAAAATAACATGTCGAAAAAGCCCCGGAGCATATCTGAATTAACGAACATATCACCAGTAGGACTATATGAAAGGACCCTGCTACAATATGTTAACTCAGAGAGCACAACCAGTTCACTGTATATTCCTTTTATTCAACTAAAGGGGATAATCTGATACTATCATGTGTCATATACAAGTAGCTAGATAATTGGAATGAAATTAAACCAGGTATTGTTTTTGTTATAGCCCTCTATTGCGTTTTAAAATTGATATAAATATAAATGTTTCAGGAATACATTATGCTTGCTGCCATTATGTATGTAACATATTTTTTTGATATTAAAAATTTATTTCTAAAATTATAGAAGATATTATCGCTGAAAATCTCAGAACATTCTGTTTTTCGAGTAGTATATTCCTGTACTAACTTCAGTGAGAAAAGAGCGGACTATCTTGACAATCTCAACACTCGTTAGCAAATAATTGTCTATGTGATTAGTTAAACTAGACAAGTTAGTGGCTTGAGTGTTAAGCATGATCTGAACTTATCAATATAAACATTCCATTATGGATTTTATAATCTCGTGTCTAGAACTTATCAACACTCATTAGCAAATCATTGTCTAATGTCAAACATTTTGCATCATAGAGGATATCCTTTTAAGTCGCTAGATGCAATTATTGACTTAACAAACTGTGTCCTGGTACTTCCACAACAACATACACAATACTCAAGCATACCACTATGAGATTCACATTCTGCAATAATGAACACATATATACCTGAAATTCAGCCCACATTGCATCCTTGTGGACGGCAGGTGTACTAGCCCACGTATTCGCAGGAGTAGGCCAATTCTGAAGGCACAGTCTATAGTCTAGAAATGTTGCATGATTTCATGTGAGGAGCCACCTTTGATGGGCTTTTAATTTGGATAGATCAACAGGCCTTGAATGCTATTTCTCCAACGGTCTTATAAGCAGTCGAATTCCCGTTGCCTCCTTGAAAGAGAGATGTCCTAAACCACTAGACGTGGGGGCATATTTACCCAAAGTCCAAAGAAAAATAAAGACGAAATCACGCTATGTAGGATTTGAACCTACGACATCGGGTTTTGGAGACCCACGTTCATGGAAGAGAAGGGCCATGGAATGGGCAGGGAAAAACGTATCTATTTTCTAAGAGAAGGTCTGCCGCCACTCGGACTCTTGAAGCCTCATAGTTACCAACTTCGATGCACTTTATAATTCTTTGATCGGAAAAATCACTATCATATACAACATTGTTACATTAATAAGTAGATATGTTATAATATTAAAAATGGAATCCAAAATGCTTGTATGAATAGATACGTACGTGATATTAGGACCAGGACGAATCTGAATAAGAGTCCGCTCGTCTGGGTTAGTAGGGGCCTTTGGGATATGATTGGGCCCCCTACCCATGCCGCCCTTTTTGGGGGCAGATGCTTCAGAAGCCATCTATATATGTATGAGAGATAGGATAAAGCAACTCATGTCTGATGTCTATACATTTAAATCTTCAATTTTAACTAATCATATACAATGACTAACTGCATCAAAAATTCTCAAGTTATTTATCATAAACAGCAAGATGACACGCCTGAAATCCAATGGAAAACGGAATATAAATATAATATAGCAAAACAAAAGCAGACCAATAAAAGGAAAAATAAAGAACAAACGGTATAACTTCAGAGGGGAAGCGCAATGCTCGTTTATACAACAGAGGCAACAGGGCCCCTTCGCAGCTAATCGCTACCATAATGGTGGACCTCAAAACTAAGATTATTAATTCAAAATGGTTCTCCAAAAATGCTAACTTAGATCTGTATAGGTGGATTTTTATTTGATTTAGTTTTCTTGTAGTTGGGTTCGCCTTTCTTTGTTCTTTCTATCTACAATCTAGATATCAGGATAGATTGTATTTAGACAGCTCTCTCTGCCTCAGCTGCGGAGCAAGGGTTAAACCCTTGTTTTTCTTAATATATATATAAATTTAGAAAAAAAAAACTTCAGAGGGGAAGCGAACTGCTCCATACTGGCAGTATCTTCGGCAGACAAGCTTATATTGTTTAATTTAGAGGATCACAAATATATCAACGTACGTATTCTGAAATCTTATGTTGGTGGTATATATATAAGAGGACACGTAAACTTCCTGGGCACAGTTTCCACAAGCTTTTGAAAAGCTTGGTAATACAAACAAGAGTACAGGAAACTTCAGCGTGGTAGCCATTTTTATTCAACAACACATCTTTAACAAACCTAGTTTTCTTGGATAATATTATTATTCGAAATTAATTCTCTTCCACAAATATCATGTCATACAACTCCGATATGGCGAAAAATTGATATAATTCAAGGCCTATCAATCCTACTTACACTACAAGAATTTTTGAATCAGACGACACTTCGACGAAAAAGCGTTGGCTGAAAATTTCACACAACGGTTTTTTTTTCAAGCTTTTCGTTGTATTGTCTGATCATGAACTGAACAACAGTTTTAGAAACTGTCGTCTAGACGATCAAAATAGACATACGTTTTACAACAGTTTTTGAAAGTGGTGTTGTCTAACAGATTGTCTTACAATGGTTCTCAAAACCGTTGTAAAACTTAGACAACTGTTTTAAACGATATTACGTAAAAAGTAATCACACAACTGTGACTAAATACTATTGTCTGATTTTAACAACGGTTTTTGAAAGCATTGTCTTTAACAATGCTTTAAAAAACGTTGTTAAAATCAGACAAGTGTTTTGATAGCCGTTGTATAAAATATAATCAGATAATGGTTTATAAAAGTATTTTATAAATAAATCGTGGTTTCATGTGACAGCACGTGATTGGTGGAAAATCTTTCACCTGGATTGCTGAGGTGGTGAAATAAGAGCTCTTGATTGAAATGAGATTAGATATTAGCCGTTAGATTAAGAAAATATATATACATGTTCACACAAAAGGTTTGTATATTAAACCGTTGTCTTCAACACTTTCAGACAAGCGTTTTCAAATTTAAGTTGTCATAAACTTATCTATACAAGCGTTTTACAAATAACCGTTGTCTGATGTGACAACACATGATTGGTGGAAAATCTTTCACCTGGATTGCTGAGGTGGCGAAATAAGAGCCCTTGATTGAAATGAGATTAGATATTAGCCGTTAGATTGAGTAAATATTAGTTGTTATCAGACAACGGTTTATTATGTTAATTTATATTTATGTTAAAAAAAAAACATGACTAGTGTCAGACAACAGTATCTTTATAACATATCGTTATCTGAAGCTTTACATTACAACTGTATTTGTGAAAATACCCTTGTTTGTTATCAGACAATGGTTTATTTGTCCAAAACCTTTGGCTGGTATCACTCGAGACAACGGTATTTGACAAATAATCACATCGTTTAGTAAGACCACTTCGTTTATTAAATATTAAATTTTACAAACCAAATTAATTTTTTATTTTTTTAAAATTTGTGAATATCATTATATTAGATATATCTTGACATCCTTATGGTTGGATTGTTAAGAAATAATTTTAAAAAAATAGAATCAACAATACGTGACAAAGCACTAGTTACGGGTACTAGTCAATATACTAGTGATCTACTAAGATCTCCAACCAAATTAATTTTTTATTTTTCAAAATTTGTGAATATCATTATATTAGATATATCTTGACATCCGTACGGTTGGATTTTAGAGGATTAGTTTTTAAAAAATAGAAACAATAATCAGTGACAAAGCACTAGTTACGAGTACTAGTCAATATAGTAGTGATCTACTAAGATCTCCAACTAAATCAATTTTTATTTTTTGAAAATTTGGGAATATCAATATATTAGATATATCTTGACATTCGTACGGTTGGATCGTCGAGAAATGTGACCGAATATATGACTAAAGATTTCAAATTTATTATGTTCATTTATATTTATGTTAAAAAAAACATAACTATTGTCAGACAACGGTATCTTTATAACATATAGTTGTCTGAAGCTTCACAATACAACTGTATTTGTTAAAATACCGTTGTCTGTTATTAGACAACGGTTTATTTGTCCAAAATCCTTGTCTGGTATCACTCGAGACAACGGTATTTGACAAATAACCACTTCGTTTAGCAAGACCACTTCGTTTATTAAATATTAAATTTTACAAATCAAATTAATTTTTTATTTTTTGAAAATTTGTGAATATCATTATATTAGATATATATTAACATCTGTACGGTTGGATCGTCGAGAAATAGTTTTAAGAAAATAGAAACAATAATCAGTGACAAAACACGAGTTACGGGTACGGGTCAATATACTAGTGATCTACTAAGATCTCCAACCAAATTAATTTTTTATTTTTTGAAAATTTGGGAATATCAATATATTAGATATATCTTAACATCCGTAAGGTTAGATCGTCGAGAAATAGTTTTTAAAAAATAGAAACAATAATCAGTGACAAAGCACGAGTTACGGGTACTGGTCAATATACTAGTGATCTACTAAGATCTCCAACCAAATTAATTTTTTATTTTTTCAAAATTTGGGAATATCAATATATTAGATATATCTTAACATCCGTACGGTTTAATCATCGAAAATATTTTTTAAAAAATAAATTCAATAATCTGTAATAAGCACTAGTTACGACTACGAGTCAACTAGTCCAAATTAATCTGTAATAATCGTCCAAATTAATTTTAGAAATTTTAGAAAAATCTAAAATTTTAAATTTATTATATATATATATATTAATAAAAAGCTAATTAATTTAATATCTCACAAATAAAAATTATTTTATTAAAAAATCTATTTTCATTTCCCTCGTCAACTTTCCCTCCTTCGTTTCTTGAAATTTCATTAAAGCTGAATTTCCCGCTTAGCCAAATTTCAATTCCCCTCTTTTTTTTAGGACCTCTCGATGACTCGATGTCTTTATGTCTCACCCCCACAACTTGGATCAAAACACCCACCCATTCCTCTCAGCACAAACATGAGCGGCACATTCACTCTCTCAGCAAAACACCCACCCACCCATTCTCCCTGTCTTTGACTCTCTCGTTACAAGCGGCACAATTAGGGTTCGGGTTCAAATGGGGTTTGACGGAATTAGGGTTCAATTGGGGTTCTATTTGGAGTTTAATTGGGGTTCCATTTTTGATTTAGGTTTACTCTTTCTCTCTCTTTATACTTGTATTTGTGTATATATATATATATATATATATATATATATATATATATATATATATCTGCCTAATAGACATGTTGTTATGAGCACAAATTCACCTACTGGGACTCTAGAGAAGATACAAATAAATAATATAATCCATCTGAAAAACAGAGCGAGAAATTATCTATAGGTTCTTTGCAAAACCATCCTTTGTTATGGCTATGTGAATTCCTGGTTTATATTACAATAATTCCAGATATAACTAAACATTGAGCAGTAAATGATGGTCATGCTGAGACTTTGGGAACAAAATGGACATTTCATGTTGATATATTGTATACATCAAAACTATTTATCTTTTTATCACTTCCAACCTCGTTTAATCATGATGTTGCACAAGCTAGTTGATAATATATTTGAATGTACTTGATTTGTGTGCCAGATGAAAAGGTTGATCTACTAAGGCATTAACAGTTACAGAGGAACTAAAGGCCTACCAGCATTATCAAAAAATGACAAAGCTGGATGCCTTGCGGACGGGGTCATATTGCACACACCAAGGACGGGGTCATATTGCCGGTCTGTGTCAAGGATCGAGTTCCAACTCTTGTGCTAACGAACTACACGCAGTCTTCCTATGCATTATATTTCAACAACTCCAAATTTACAAGGGCCGGAATTGGAAAAGAAGATGATTGGACGGTGGTTGTTATGAGCACAAATTCACCTACTGGGACTCTAGAAAGTGGTACTAGTTATGCTAATGTCTGTTAACAGACAATAGATGTTGTATCTTTGATGTTGTATCTTCTCTAGATGTTGTATCTTTGATCCTATGCATGTGAATTTCTTTTTATTACCCAAGCACAGGGCAGACTAAACATGATAAGCATTTGCCCCAAAGAGCATGCTTTTGTTATTCCTCTAAAATGATTTTTATAGTTTGTTTCTTGTGTTTTTCTTTATATGTTTTTGGTTTTGAATATGTCATCATTGTTTTGGCCCATTCTATTTCTCTTGCATATCTGCACTATAAAATTCCAAAATAGATAGTCTTATCTAAGTTAATGTATGTGACCTGCTTTGTCAAAACAGGACGTACAAAACAAAAAGAAGCAGATTTGGAGTATAGTGTTGCAAAGCAGGTTGAGAAAATGATCAGGTACAGATTGAAGTTATATGATCCTAATTGTGCAATTTTATTATTACATTGGTTCACTTTGGCACAGGTTGTAATAACTTTGCATATTTGGTGGTATGTCTCACAGCTTTTATAAGCACGACGAGGTTTTTTTTTTTTTTTTTGTATAAATATTTATCACAAATGACCATCATCGATATATAGGTCAATGTGTAATATATCCATGATTCTTGTAAATGTTTCCTTGTGGAACTTTATAAAACCTTATTAGGAATAGGTTCTTTTGATCCTATCCAGCCTTGCATGACCATTGCCAAAATATTAATTCAAAAATGTCCATTTGATGAAGCTTTGCTACTTGTTTTTTCATCATATATTCTCACATATATTTACCCTCACTGTAATCCTATGGAGCTTTAAACTCAAATTAGTTCAAAATATTACTACTGTCAAATACCATAATGCACATTGTATCATGCTCTAAATCTCTAATCGTAAAATCTACATCCTTAATCTTCTATCCCCAGTGCATTGTTACCAACATCCTAAACACATACTTGATTGGCACTTCTTCCCCGTACGCACTGACAACGTCTGCATCTTTCTACATAAGATTTCTAAGTTAATGTATGTGACCTGCTTTGTGAATCTCCTAAGTTAATGTATGTGACCTGCTTTGTGAATACATTTTCCTAAGTTAATGTATGTGACCTGCTTTGTGAATCTCCAGATCATGATACCTTTCTTGACATTGATATGCTTTATCTAATTCTTATGCAGAATGCTAATCCAGCAGCTAGAGTGAGTGTGAAATTGGTTTCTAAAGCGGGTGTTGGTGTCTTTAAATCTCCTTTGCCAGAGCTACAGTGTCTTAAAACTCTTGAAGTTACCTTCTATCGAGCATGAGTAGGGTAATTAAATGCAAGTAATGTCCGTCCACTGGGATTATCACCATATGATTGACCTACTCTGCAACAGTCCAGGCATCCTCAGCTTCAATTTGCTCACTGCAGACACTATCTTGAAATTTTTAGTTCTAGTATGATTTTGTCCTTTTGTTTTAGTTTTGTGGACAAGATGTGTATTTGTAATTTTGTTAATATTTGGAATTTTTGTAAATGTTCTGATTTTGTATTTTTATTTTGGTAAAGCATTGTTTATGAATAAAAAATGAAAAATAGTTTATATTAAACCATTGTGTGAATCAAATAAAAATGATGCTTTGGATGATTAATATCATTGTGTGCTAAAATCTCTAACAATGGTTATGTTTCAAAAAATCGTTGTGAACATAACAAAGGGACAACGCTTCATTTTTCAGGAACCATTGTCTGTATATGACAGAAATAACAGTTCAAATTAAACAAACCATTGTCTGTAGATGGCAAAAATAACATACAATAAACCAAATTAAAAAAACCATTGTATGATCCATGTATTAGACAATAGACATGTCTGAAGAAACCCTTGTTAAAAACATAATCAGACAATAGACGAAATTAAAAAAACCATTGTATGATCCAGGTATTGGACAATAGACATGTCTGAAGAAACTATTGTTAAAAACATAATCAGACAATAGACCAAATTTAAAAAACCATTGTATGATCCAGGTATTAGACAATAGACATGTCTGAAGGAACCCTTGTTAAAAACATAATCAGATAATAGACCAAATTTAAATACCATTGTGTGATCCAAGTATTACACAACGTTTTTAAGAAATGCCGTCGTTGTCTTTCTACAACACAGACAACGGTTATGCTGTTGTTGTCTGATACGCGTAACAGACGGCATTCCAATAGACAACGGAAAAGCAGGGCTTCAGACGATGGTGAAAAACCTTTGTCTGATCGATTTTTTCTTGTAGTGTTACGCAGGAACGTAACTTAAAATTAAAAGAATCTACAAGCAAGTCAATACTGCGTGGAAGTTTCCAGGAACTCAATTATAAATTTACAAAAGGCCAAACAAGAACACACATATATAGATATGAACACACAAGATTCGCACATATACATATATAGATTACCTAAAAATACTGGGGAACTGACCATGGCAAAGAGGCGATGTGGGGAAAGAGGAGAATCGTCTGTGGATTGGTAATTGTTTTAAATAAAATGTGTGTGTGTGTAGGAAAAAAAAAATATTAATTACAAACAGCAACTGCGACATTTCCATCGCTTAAAGAGGGACATGGACTTTCTGCGACGGCTGATCGCTAATCACCATCCGTCGCTAAGTTCAAGCATCGTTTTTGGTGGAAAGTTTATACTAGACGCATTTCTGACCGACAGCAATAGCTATACAGCTCCTCAGCGACTGGACCAGTCACAGCTAAAAAATTGTCCCTGAAAAAGTATGCGCCAATTTTAATATATACTAGCTTAAAATGTACGTATGTTCTTCTAATGGAAACTTTTTTAAATTTGAATTAAATATTTTAAAACATGAATTTTGCAGGCTTAAAATTTTAATTGATATGATCTGATAATAATTATATATATGTTGTCCGTGATATATTTAGAAAAAGATGGATTTTAGTTTGAAAATATTGAAAAGATGATATGTTTTAGGTGAAAAACGTAATCGGTTAATTATTAGTTATTATAATATTGTTATTTTATTTTACTTAAATAAAGCTACCCGATTAGGTTTTATTGGGAAAAAAAATAAAAGAATAGAAATGTAACGTATTTTAGTTGAAAAAGGTAATTGGTTAATTAATAGTCATTATAATTATAATTATAATATTTTATTTTTATTAAATAGAATTGCTCATAGTGTTTTTAGAAAAGGAAAAATTTTAGTTAGATAAAATATAAAATATAATGTATTTTACATGAAAAAGGAAATTGATTAGTTATTGAAAATAGAAAAGGTAACATGTTTTACCTGAAAAATGAAATTTGATAGTCATTAATAACTATAAGTAATTAACTAAGGATAATTAAATAAAAATAACATGTTAAGTAAAGTAAAATAAGTAAATTCAAGATAACGTAATCGACCGACTTTAAATGTTTTAACTATTATAATACAGTATAGATAGATATAGATATATTATTCAAAAAACATGCAAGTTTAAAAGAATTTATGTTTGTTCGTAATAAAAATAAAATTAATGTAATAATGGTTAGAGATGTTGGGTACGATTCTCGCCCTGAAATTTATTGTGAAAAAATATATATTATATGACATATAAGCCTACTTATTCAAAAAAAAAAAATGATTGATAAGTTGAATTCATAAAGGTACTCACCGGGTGACATACAAATATTATTTGAAAGGAAATATGTAATATTTTCAAATAAAAATAAATGTGAAAATGACAATGAATAATTACCATTAATTATATTATGTCATTATTTATTTTAATAATTAGGATAATCGAACCGAAAACCAAACCGACAAACTTTCAATCTTTCAACTTTAATATAATAGTATAGATTTATATAAATTATTAATAATTAAAAATTTAGAACTAATTTTTTCTTTGATTTATTTTACTATAATTTACTTTATTAATCAACGCCAACTTTGGTTAAAAAGGAAAAAATTATATTTTTTCTCTATATTTCGTTTCAAAATAAAAAAATCTTTTTTATATATTAAACCATTAACACCGAAATATTGAAAATTTGGTTCTTCGATTTTTTTTTTGATTTCCCTAATCTTACTACAAGACTCCTAATTTAAAGTACTACAGAAAATTACATTTTATAAGTACAGGATTTACAGATTACTCTTTCAAAGTATAAGATTGGCTAGCTCTTTTTCGAAAAAATCACTAACTACAGTAGAATCCTTCTAAATTAATCCTCTCTAAAATGATAATCTTTCTAATTTGATAAAAGTTCTGTTCCCAAGTCGGTATCAGTATTAAAAATGGTGTGTAAATTTTTTTTGAATTATTTAAAGTTGAGAAGTTCAAACCTCTTTTATTTGATAGTCTCACTAAAATTATAATTTTTCCCGTACCAATGATATCACTTTTTAGGATTCTACTACATAAAATTCTTTACATAAATAAACTCAGATATTTTTTTTATTACAAGAAAATTTCTTATTCCGCTTATAAATTAAAAAAGCCATTGCGTGACATGATTTATAAATTAATATATAATAAGAGTATCATCAAAAATCAAGATTTCAATACTGGTAACAACAAAAATTTAAATTTTAATTTTCGTAACATACTAACAAATATTTATAACATACTAAGGATTCGGTACTTATTAACAAGAATTTTAATTATGATTTTTATAACATATTAACATTAGTTTGTGTTTCAGATCATATTAATAGCACAAAATTTAAAGAAAATATCTATATTATTTCTTTGAGTTTAAAAAAAATTAAGATTTTAAATTGCATCAAATAAATAAATAATACACATAAAAAATTCGTGTTTTGCATGAGATAAAAATTAGTAATTAAAATTGAATTTGATTAAAAATCAAATTTAATATAAAAATCGACCTTAATTATGTATTTGTGTAGTTGTAATTGATAATAAAAAGATTATATTAATTAACATAAACAACGGCTAATTACGATCGAAATATTGGTCGCAGAATATTGACGCGGCACTTTTTGGCTACCTAGACGGTCATCGTGTTGGGTTTCGAGGCATAAAATGCAGCAAAAGCAGAGTTATAAACAATAAAATTTTGAAACGCTAACTCAGGATCCATGTATAAGTTTAGGCAGGAAATAAGAATCTTTACCTTAAGAAACTTTATGAATTAATGAAAGATAGATGTCCAAAGCAATCACCATGCAGCCCTTTTCGAGATCTACGTCTCCAAAGTAGTCCACATGAACACTTGATCGATCGTCCAACGATCACCGGAGCCGGTACTAGCCGAAGAACCTGCCTCTCTCTAGCCTCTCACAAATTTTGGGCAGCTAGGGTTTTTCTCTAAAAATGAAATTGCAAAAGCATAGCCCTAAACTATACATTATTATGTATATATAGGGAAGAGAGAGTTAGGCTTAACCCTAATTCGTTTGGGCTTCAAATAAAAACCAAATTGATTGGGTTATTCTAATTAAAATCGATATCTGATCTATTAATTAATTAAGTCCAACTTAATCAATGTAATAATCAATTTCAAATTTTAATCATTTAATTTAAATTCAAATTTAAATTAAAACTCATTTTAAACGTTCTAAGTGTGTGACCCTTTAGGTTATTATTACGTTGACAATAATTTTAATATCCAATAATAAATTAAAAACAATGAGCGGCATCTAGCATCATTTCTACCCAAGTAATAATAATAATTGGTGATCCAATTAAACCTTCCGTGATTAATGTTTCCGTGCAATATAATCCCTTTAACCAAATATTATAGATTAAACTCGAGGCATGTTTTAGTGATCCTCTTGGGTTTCCTTGATCAATGAGTAGACTATTAAAACAAATCAATATTTGAGCATGACCATGCATTTTCATAGTCTTACTCAATCAAGAGGCCAATAATATCTCTCATAATAATAGGACGGTTAAATCCTATATCTATCATTCATATTTCTCATACGACTCATAATATACCCGATGTCCACTTTTATCATCACCCGGTCAAAGGTAACTTTTAATGTAGTTAAAGTATATTAATCCTCGTATAGAATATAATAATTTTAAGTCTAAAGATAATTACACCATTATCATTGTGAGTCTTTCTAATGACATTATTAACATGTAGAATCATACTATGGGCCATTCCAGTGCCATGTTGAATATAACATGCACCTATGTTCTTGACTTTTGTATTACTATACCTATGACCAATGAGATGTGGTCATTAGTCAATAAACATACTAATCTTTATTCATTATAATTATCCCATATAATAATGCTCGATTAGGGATATTTAGGAATATAAATACTATTAATATAATCTCATCTTTAAGTCATGTACTTAAATATATAGAATACATGTTATATATATTCCAAGGACATTTATTACTCCAACATTTATATCGCAGTAAATAAAGATATAATAAATTAATGTAGAATAATTCATAGAACATAATCATTAAATAACAAAATAGTCTTTTCTAAAAGCACAATTACATTGTCTCTAGGGCACTAACTGAAAGAAAAAACAACCAAATAAAATATAGAAGATAATATAATGTTTCGTGAGAAGAAATTTGTGATGTGTATTTGGTGTTCCGGGAGTAAATTGGGTAGGCTATCCTTTTTTTATACCTTTTTTTCAGTGCCTCTTCTAATAGATAAGATCTACTATATATTAGCATTTCTTTTACCACATTCACTCCGAAAAGTAACTGCCACATTAACTATACATAAATGTCATTATGTGCATGGATATGTAACTCATGTATTAAATATCTATCCAATCAATATTGTAACCTTCATATACATAATCAATATATATTTTATTCTTTGTAACTTAAAAATACATTAGAAATGTATTTTATTCTAATACTATATTTGATAAAAAAAGTCAAATACAACATCTCCCACTTAACCTTTTTTAATCAAATATTTCTCTTGACTCCCACCTTTTCCAGAGTCTATATATATATTCTCATTTTTCGTCAAATCAACATTCCATATTTAAACACTCAAAATCATCAAACAAACCAACTTGTTTGATGAATACTTTTGCACGAATACCTTATGTTGCAATCATATAGCAAGTGAAAAAATATTCTCTTCTTACAACACATTTCTTATTTTCACTTTTCCAACTTGAGCTCCATCAAAATCAAATAGATGGCTCGAAGTTGACTTCCCATTATTCTTGTCAATTAAAAAAAATTTGCACCGTAGTAACCCAATTATTTCAGACACGTCTGTTTGATATAACAATTTGTGGTACAACTTTCCTTTCAAGTACTTTATCATGATCTTTTTTACAACCTCTCACTAGGCTCAACAAAAATTGCTTCACTATCCACTCACAAGGAAAACTACATATGCCAAGTCAAGTCAATCAATCACACAACATAAAATACATTGAACTTTCGACTACTTGCACATGTAATACATTTAGTGGTTCCATTTCCACATTCCCCATTACCAATAGGTTTGGCGCCAGACCGCAATTCTACATCCAAAAAATGCTTAACCGTTATACATACTTTTCTTAGTTCAAACTCAACAACTAGTTTTTCAATCTCTCAATCTGAATTCTCTACGTATGAGATTTCATCCATATTTTCCATCTCAACCTTATTACTAAGTTTAAACTTAGTTTCGATAAACATATTTTATCATTTTCCACTTACAATATATCATTCATAAATATTGATACTACTGTATACCAACTCCCACATTTATCAAAATGCAGACACAATTGTCAATTCTTTCTCGATATAAAATTTTTAATTTTTCGTAAAACCTTTTCCAACTAGGTATAACTCAAAGTTACAAAACAAATTCTACCACAAGAGAAAACATCTTTTTATAATCAACTTTCTGTTTTCATGTAATATCTTCTATAACTTTGTGGGTCTTAAATTTATCAACAGATCCACCAGACTTATAATTTCATTCCAAAATCCATACAATTTGTGGGTATTTATCTTCAGATTGATCAAACAACTCTTACTTTCGATTATTTCTATGGACTCTGCTTCGTTAAATATCCATGCAAAAAAAAAAAAATTCACTTCAATATACGTAAAATTCAATCACCCACTTTAGTGAAATTCTCAATCTCCTATATTCAACCATACACGATGGTTCATACCCAATATTTAGATTCGATTTATTATTCTCAATCCGATCTAGTTCAATATGTGCATCGACGCATCAAAAAAATGTTAACCCAACCGATTTTTACCAAATTCATTGAATATCCGAAATGCAACCACAAGTATATAATATTTCATTTCTTAAAAAAAATATTCGTATGCATTTTTTATTATTCTCCAGCTCTCTTTTTCGAGCATCACATAAAATTTCTTTTATTGTCGTGCTCTATTCTGAACATCATAAACAAATTCCTTTATAATACTGACTTTCACCGTTAAATTTTCTAATTGTCTTAAAGCAATCCATACTCCATTTTTAATAGTTCCATGTAACAAAAAAGTTGCTACTTGATTTTTTTTAAAAAATCTCATTTTGTACTCCCTCTTTCTTTTTATTTACAAGAAAATCAGACCAAACAAAATCCACACATCAACACTCCAATATTCCAAGAATCACTAGAATTTTCTTAAATATAGTATCGTTTTTTTCAACAAAAATTCTTGTTTCATCTCAAAATAATAAACTTCTTGGTTCTATATAAAACATTGAGTGCCAACCAAATTTCCAAATTTATCAATTAATAAATAACAGAGATCGTTATAAAAAACACTAGACAATTACACAGAGAGGTGAAACATGTACAAGAGTATAACAAATTATTCACCAAATATAAATATGGCACAAAAGCAAGCAATAACGAATACGTAACCAAGTACAAAGAGTCCAGTCTTGTCTTGACACCAAGAAAACAATATTTAAATTATTCATGTAATGACGAGACAAGGAAAAAGAAAACTCGAAAAAGATAAAAATAGCACCACAAAAAAAAAATAATAGCATCATGTACCAAAAGCATAAACCAAACTAGTAAAAGAAATCTAACCGAAACAAAAGCTATATAAAATATCTAATCGGTGGCTAAAATTCTCAGCAATAGAGAGACCACCGGCACAAAAAAAAACTGAATAAGTAGAAAGCACGTGATCAAACAGAAATGACAAGACAACCTGTAATGACATCTATATTGATAACGAGGCCCGGCTTGAAAATTGGTAACCACAAACTCTAAGTATGCATATAGAATAGCTAGAAAACAATATAATAATGAGGAAAGCTAATTAGAACATAAATCACAAGTATGAAGAAAATGCCAAACTTATCTTGTAGGTAAAAGTAACAAATATGAGTAGCTATGGTTGGACAGGGAACACAGATGACTTAAAACCATTCTGAGAGAAAAGATGGCGTGGTTCAGATACCAATGAAAGAAAAAACAACCAAATAAAATATAGAAGATAATATAATGTTTCCTGAGAAGAAATTTGTGATGTGTATTTGGAGTTCCGAGAGCAAATTGAGCAGGATATCTTTTTTCTATATCTTTTTTCAGTGCCACTTCTAATAGATAAGATCTACTATATATTGGCATTTCTTTTACCACCTCAACTCCAAAAAGTAACTGCCACATTAACTATCCATAATTGTCATTATGTACATGAATATGTAACTCATGTATTAAATATCTATCCAATCAATATTGTAACCTTCAAATACATAATAAATATATATTTTTTTGTAACTTATAAATACATTAATAATGTATTTTATTCTAATACTATATTTGATAAATATAAGTCAAATACAACACTAACACTATCACGTCGGTCACCAAAATTTACAGTTGCAACTGATCAACGACCACGATCACTACCGTTTAGTTGATGTGGCACCATCTTTGAAGGCCGGCTATCGTCGCGTATAAAAATTTGTCACTGTAAAGTAACCGTTAATTTTTTGAGGCATGTAATTTGGCAGGAAATCAATGTCACCGGTGTAAGTTTTTAATGACAAATTATAAATTGGTTGTTGATTCTTGATGATTGTGACAAAATTTGCAATCGTTGATATATAAATCTGGTCGTTGTTGGACCTTTTTCTTGTAGTATAAGAATTTTGTTATGGAAATTTGGCAGCAGGGAAGTACAAATGTCAATGTACATGAATTGACAAATTTATTTCCCAAGGTTAGCAATAGAATGGGGAAAGAAGAAGAAGAAAAAAAATGTCTAGAGATGTCAATGATCTTAAAAGTCAATTAATGAGCTCTCAAGGTTTTAAAGGTATAGATATTGGACCAAGAGAAATGAGATTGAAAAGAAGCTAGATTGTTATCTGGATAAAGAGTAAAAAATCTGGAAGCAAGGAAGTAGAGCTCTTTGACTTGAACACAGGGATAAAAATACCAAGTATTTCCTTTCTAAAGCTTCTGGTAGGAGAAAAAGAAATGAAATATAAGATATATTTTATTAAAATTTTAAATAAAAAAGTAGTATATTGGGGTTGTGTTGTGGAATAAAAACTAGTTTACGATTTGTAATTAATGCTAGGGTGGTTGAGCTTCGAGCTTTAATGGTTGCTTCTGCGTTCGAGACTGATCGGTCCTCACAGAATGCCTACGTATCTCTGTATTAGAGAATCAAGCCAAGAAAACGTAGTTCTGAGAATGAGGGGTCAGGCCCTTATATAGGCTGAGAAGCCTTAGAATTATGGTAGGATTCGGAGACTTGGTGGGCAAGTCACCTCCTTGAGGAAGGTTCCAGACTCCTTCCTTGTAGGAATCAGTTTCCAAGTTGAATTGGGTGCCTTGGAGGCTAAGTCAGGCAGGAGTAATATCCTTGTTTGACTCTTATTGCTGAGCTGTTTTTCACCTCCAATATTAATTACGAAATTAATATTTAAAATAGGATTTTGGACCCTGTTGGTGGGCCCCACGTTCGGACCATACCGGGTCTAATTAACGCAACACTAAATGTGTCTTTAGGGCTTATTTTTAGCCCATATCATTTGCCCCCCAACTTCTAGGAAAACTGATCAGGTTTTCCTTGAAGTTTTAACGGTCCTTTCCAAGACTCGGGTCAGGGTTCATCTTTATACACTAGTGTTTCACGAGTATTGTCTTTATGTAAAGCGTGGAGCGACCGACGTGTTTACGACAATGTTAATTCGATGCTAATCGGCACTAATCAGCCTTAACGACATTTAAACAATGTTTAAACGACGTGGAACGGCATAAAACGGCACTAAACGGTACTAACTAGCCTTAAACGACACTTAAACAACGTTTAAATGATGCCAACCGGCATTAAACGACACTGAACGGTGCTTATCGGCACTAACGGTGCTAATCGACACTTAATCGGTGCTTATCGGCACTAACGGTATTAATCGGCACTTAATCGGTGCTTATCGGCACTAACAAGCCTTGAACGACACTTAAACAATGTTAAGCGATTCTAAACGGCGCTAAACGGTGCTAAACGGCACTAGCGGGGGTCCGGGGGCAGCAGCCCCCGGGCGGGGTCCAAGGGGCGGCAGCCCCTGGCGGGGTCCATCAGCTTGGAAATTTTTTATTTCCAAGGGCTAGTACTATTCAGAAATTATCATTTCGATTCAAATTTCTGAATTTTAATCACAAATTTCGATCAGGAAACTTCACATTTTTCGACGGCACTAATGGCACTAATCGGCGCTAAACAGTGCTAATCGGCACTAATCTGTGCTAATCAGCACTAATCGGTGCTAACAGACACTAATTTCAAACTCATATTTCACTTCTTTTGATTACCAAATCAAAAAAACCAAAAACAAGAAAAAACGAAATTTTGCATACCCAACTCGAGCATCGTTGTCGGTCGGCCGGGTAAAAACTCGTACCGACCATTACTCCCGGTCGGCTGGAGGGTTTTACAAGGGGCCGGTCGGCCGGTGACCCGGTCGGCTGGTTTTTTTTTTTGGTCGGCCGGTTTTCTTCGGTTGGCCGTTTTTTTTTTGTGTCGAACCCATACCGATCGTCGACGTCGGTCGGCCGATGTGTGCCCGGAAGGCCGGTCGGCTGGGGACCCGGTCGGCCGGTTTCATATCCGTGCCGGCGGTCGATTCTGGTCGGCCGGAGGGCTTCCCGGAAGGCCGGTCGGCTGGGACTTCGGTCGGCCGGAATTTTTTTTTGTTTCTTTGTTACAATGGTTGGCTCGATCTCTATCAGTGATATTGATCAACCATCGACCCGGAACCAACTTGGTCACTATTAGCGATTTTCAATTTTTGCATACCGGCTTCGACCATCGATATGGAATCAATGTGGCCATTCATGGCTCGAGTTACTGACTTTCGCATACCAATATCGATCATCGATATGGAATCAATATTGGCCATTCATGGCTAGAGTTACTTACTTTCGCATACCGATATCGATCATCGATATGGAATCAATATTGGCCATTCATGGCTAGAGTTACTTACTTTCGCATACCGACATCGATCATCGATATGGAATCAATATTGGCCATTCATGGCTAGAGTTACTTACTTTCGCATACCGATATCGATCATCGATATGGAACCAATATTGGCCATTCATGGCTAAAGTTACTTACTTTCGCATACCGATATCGATCATCGATATGGAATCAATATTGGCCATTCATGGCTAAAGTTACTTACTTTCGCATACCGATATCGATCATCGATATGGAATCAATATTGGCCATTCATGGCTAAAGTTAATTATTTTCGCATACCGATATCGATCATCGATATGAAACCAGCGTTGGCCATTCATGGCTCTGTTTGAGGTTTTATATAGTACCTTGGTGACATAGTAAATGGGTTTCCAAACCTTCCACGAGAAAGCTTCAAAATCCTTTCAAAGGTTTCATGCTTGCCTAATCTTACATAGAATTACTTTGAACCTTTCAACCACCTTGTTGGAATGTTGATTCAGTTACTCATTCTTGAGCTGTTCACGAATCTCTTGATCCAAGGTTGGATCTGATAGCTTTGTTGGCCTTCTAAGGCTTCAACTTACTTCCTTAGCCCTTGATTTATAACACAAGGCCTGGATTCTAAGGTTGATGTTGGTGTTCTGGATCACCAACACGAGGTTTCAGGTCAATAGGAGGTGTTTGTTATGCCTTAAATGGTTGCGTGAACCTTGACTTGTGACCTTCCGGGCCTTAACTTATTTGCTGAGACCTTGGTTTTAAGGTTATTATCAACCCTTGATTCCCTTGATTCTCATTCTAAGATGTAGGAATGATGAAGTCCCTTAGTTCTTGCCCCCTTGCTTCATACGGAGGAGGTCTTACTTTTCAGTTGATCGTTCAGGGAGTTCGCTTGCTCCTCAACGTTTGACTTCAAGTCCGGTGTGTCTTGGCTGGTTGTTAACCTTCTTTTCTTGATTCTAGGTTTCCAACCTTCTTCTTATGCTCACAGGACCTTGCTTTGGTTTATATTCGATTGAAGGCTCTTGATTCAAGTCCTTAAACTTCAAATGACAAATTTGATTGGAGGCAGACAGCCTTTTTGGCCATCAAGGCTAAAATTTTGTGTCGGGATTTGAGATTCAAGATTTTAAGTAAGGAATGACAAAGGACCTCTCATCTCAACACTCTCACTAACTGTTTCTGTGCCTTCAAGGCATTATCAGGGATCCAACTAGTCTCGAGATGAGCTCGAAGAGGGTCTATCCTTCAGCTTACATCAACTGGTGCTACCAATTTTGATTCGATGCTGGGGTCTTCAGGACCTGGAAGCAAAAGCTCTCTGCATAATTCTTAATCTCAGAAGAGCCACACTTAGACTGGGCTTCGGCCTTAATGTTCTTTTCTTTCTTGGGATATACTCAACATGGCATTTATCGAGCGGGGCTATCACGGCTTTCACAATCCTCAAGTATTTGGCCATATTCTTTTCTCTAGCCTCAAACTCTCCATTGACTTGTGAGACTACCAGATTTGAGTCTCCACAAACTTTCAGGTTCTTCACCCTCAGGGCTCTCGTTAATCCAAGGTCGGCTATCAGAGCTTCATACTCCGCCTCGTTATAGGTTGTTTGGAAGTCCAACTTCAAGGCATACTTGAGTGTGAACCCATCGGGGCTTTGCAGAACTTAACCTGCACCACTGGTTTTTGTTTTTGATGCTCCATGAAAATAGAGCTTTTTGTTTTTGATGCCCCATCAAAATAGAGAATCCAATATTCCTTCTTCTCTTCCATGGGTTTCTCACCTTGCTGACCTTCCTGGTCTATAGAGAATCCAATACTCCTTCTTCTCTTCCATGGGTTTCTCACCTTGCTGACCTTCCTGGTCTATTACCTCCTGCCCCCCGACTTCTTGGTTGTCAATGGTATATTCAACCACGAAGTCAGCTAGAGCCTGGGTTTTGATGGTCGTCCCTGCTTGTACTTACCATCAAATTTTTCTAGTTTGATTGCCCACCTGATGAGCCTTCCATTGGCTTTCGGGCTATGCAATATGTTTCTTCAGCGGGTGTTCCATCGGGACTTCAACGTTTGTCTTTATCCAGGGTCCTTCAAGGACTTAAACTCTTATCTGCTGTAACCTAACTCTACCCTTCGGGGTATGCATTTGTTTGTTTCCATTCGTGTATTATTTTATTTTCGGTACTTAGTCATCTTTGACTCACACATCAGGTGCTTGGCACATACACAATCAATGAATGGAAAACAAACTTGCATTAATAACTTGAAATGGGTTCAACCCTTACATAGAGTACTACTGTCCTACTTGGAGCAACATGCTCTGCAATGGTTTTAATGAACCTTATTTCTACTTCTACTATATAAATATGAAGCTAAGTCCTACTAGGATAACTTAAGCCCAATCGAGCCCTTGCAAGACTAGGTCTGCACCACTTGATTTTGTTTATGATGCTCCATCAAAATAGAGCACCCCCCCACTCCTTCTGGTCTCCTCATTCTTATTCTGAAGTTCACTTCCTGCTTGGGGTACTACCTCCTGCCCCCCGACTTCTTGGTTGCCAATGGTACACTCAACCACAAAGTCAGTTAACGCCATAGCCTCAATGGCTGTCCGAGGCTTCTGTGTGATGTCCTCTGCTGACCTTTCTTTGTGTTCCTTACCACTGTGGACATCCATGTCTTCAATCGGAAGGACCTGCCCCCCGACTCCATCAGGCCTTAACGAGGCTACATAACAGCTTCGTGCCATCTTCTGATCACCTTTTATGTTCTCCAACACCGTTCCTGGTAGGGAACTTGATCTTCACATGATAGGTTGAGGCAACAGCCTTGAATGCATGAAGTCCAGTCCTTCCAAGGATAGCGTTGTACGTTGAATCCGCCTTGATTACCAGGAAGTTCAACATCCGAGTGGCCTCCTTGGGCTCTTGCCCAATAGTTACAGGCAGCTGAATAGTCCCTTCAACTTTGGATTTTACTCCATTAATTCCGTATATAGGCATGTTATTAGGGGTCAACTGAGAATCAGTGTATCCCATCTTCACAAACGCATCATGAAACAGAATGTCAACGGAAGCTCCATTGTCTATCAAGACTCGCTTCACCTCCGAGTTTCCAATCACAGGAGTTATGACCAACGGGTCATCATGGGGGAACTTCACCCCTTCCAAGTCTGAGTCATCAAAGCTAATCGCTACCTCAGTTTTTGCACGCTTCGGGGCCTCTCCCACGATGTGCAACACCTCTCGGGCATAAGCCTTTCGAGAGTTCCTAGTTGTCCCGGCCGCAGTCGGGCCTCCTGAGATCATGTTGATTACTGGCCCTCGGGGCTGTGGGTTGGGATCTTGATCGTCATCCCTTCTATTATAGTCTCTTCTCTGGTTACCACGGTCTTCACCCTTAGTGAAGTGCCTCAGCTTCCCTCTACGGATCAAAAACTCGATCTCATCTTTGAGTTGCTTGCAATCGTCAGTGTCATGCCCCACGTCTCTATGGAATCTGCAATACTGATTCTGGTTTCTCTTTGCGGGATCACCCCTGAGTGGCTTCGGCCATCTGAAATCCTTATCATTCTCAATGTCCAACAAGATTCGACTCCTAGGAGCATTCAACCTTGCATACTCAGTGAACCTTGACCCTTGGTTCTTCTTAGGGGCAGAGTCGGAATCCTCGCTAGTTCGGGGATACTTGTCCCTAGCATCATACTCTTGATCATCATAGTCCTGGTCTTGCTTTCGCTTCTTGGAGTCATTGTTACCTCCTCCTCCACCTACAGTGGTTTCTTTCTTCAAACTATCCTCAGTTTTAATATATTTATCAGCCCTTCATTGGAGCTCAGCCATGTTCTCAGGGGGATGCTTCGCCAATGATCTCTTGAAGAAGAGGTCAGTGGTTCCGTGTTCCAGGGCTACCATTGCCACCTTATTTTCCAAATCAGTGATATTCAGGGTCTCCTTAGTGAATCGCTTGAGGTAATCCCTCAGATTTTCATTCTTTCCTTGCACCACATACATAAGAGATGCGGAGCTCTTCTCATGCACCCTTCCGCTAATGAATTGGCTAACGAAGGCGGCACTCAACTCCTTAAAAGAGCCAATAGAGTTCGCAGGCAATCGGCTATACCATCTCTGAGCCATGCCCGACAGGGTTTGGGGGAACGCTCTGCACTTTAGGGCATCACTTACAGGCTGCAGCAGCAGTGCGTTCGAGAATGTTCTCACATGGTTTGCGGGATCACCCGTTCCATCATAAGCCTTTATTGTAGGCATCTTAAACTTCCTAGAGATGTGAGCATTCATCACTTCCTCGGTGAACGGGGGTGTTGGATCATCAGGATCTCCGAGAGGCATCAGATCTTTGGGGTTTCCCTTGGGAATTTCCATCCTTGTGGTTGTTCTTCCGAATGAGGCATCAGCCCTTCTTTTTCTCCTTGAAGACCTCTCCAAATCAATGATGGGAATCGTTCCTGAGGTTGGAGGAGGTCAAGTTTGATTCTGTCTTGCTTGCTCCATTGCTATGTCATCCTTCAGCCTTTGGATCTCAGCCTCGTGAGCCTTAATCCTCTCCTCAGCCGTTGGTGGAGGTCCATCATGGATCCCTTGAGTCCTTCCTTGAGGCTCTCTTCTAGCACGTCGCCTCCTCGGGGCTTCATCTCGATCATCATCCTCAGATGATGATGAATCATCAGTATAGGGACCAGAGTAATTATCATATTCTCGATCCCGGATCTGTAAGGCGTGTCCGCTTGGTCCAGGTTCCCTTCGTCGAGGGGGGTAGTTAGGCAGCCCATACATAGGGTTGGTGTTTAAAGGGAGATCCGTAGTATGGATCTGTACCCCCGTGCGATCAACGTTACCAAGAGGAGAAACCACCATCTGGAGAGGGTTAGTTTCTTGGCTTTGATGGACAATCACTGAGTGGGTCCCCTCTACATGGGGAGTCGTCCCTGGGGGCTGAATGGGCAGAGGTTGAATGACCGCTCCTGTTGATGGGAGTATTTGTCCTTCCTCAGTGACGATGAGCGGATTAGAAGTGGCTGGTGAAGCAGAGTTAAGGGGCACGGCCTCGGTTGATGTTGTTCTTCGTGTTTGAACCATGGTTGATGTTGTCTTCCCACAGACGGCGCCAAATGTTGTGGAATAAAAACTAGTTTACGATTTGTAATTAATGCTAGGGTGGTTGAGCTTCGAGCTTTAATGGTTGCTTCTGCGTTCGAGACTTATCGGTCCTCACAGAATGCCTACGTATCTCTGTATTAGAGAATCAAGCCAAGAAAACGTAGTTCTGAGAATGAGGGGTCAGGCCCTTATATAGGCTGAGAAGCCTTAGAATTATGGTAGGATTCGGAGACTTGGTGGGCAAGTCACCTCCTTGAGGAAGGTTCCAGACTCCTTCCTTGTAGGAATCAGTTTCCAAGTTGAATTGGGTGCCTTGGAGGCTAAGTCAGGCAGGAGTAATATCCTTGTTTGACTCTTATTGCTGAGCTGTTTTTCACCTCCAATATTAATTACGAAATTAATATTTAAAATAGGATTTTGGACCCTGTTGGTGGGCCCCACGTTCGGACCATACCGGGTCTAATTAACGCAACACTAAATGTGTCTTTAGGGCTTATTTTTAGCCCATATCAGGTTGGAAGAAATTGCTCAAAATTACTTTCACAATTTATTTACCGCCACTGTGTTGAATGGCGAGGAATCGAGAAATTTTGGGGAAGTTGTTCGTCACAAACTGACGTTGGAGGCTTATAACATTTTAAAAATGCCATTTTTTGGAGACAAGATGGTTCAAGCTCTTAATCAGATTCATCCGCTAAAAGCTCTAGGAATATATGGTTCGCCAGGCCCATTTTTTCAGAGAAGCACTGGAATGACATTGGGCCTTTTCACTAAAGTTTGTTTAGGTTTGGTGTGAGAATCGAGATATGTCAAAATTAAATGAGAACTGAGATATGGCTCATTCTTAAAGTTCAGAAGCCTACAGAGATGTGTGAGTTCAGGCATCCGCCTATCTCACACTCCCAAAGCATATTTCTCTTTTAGATTTCATTTTCCTTTCTTGCAACTCTGCAATCAGTTGTTAGAATCAATAGGTCTTCAAATCGTTCATTTGAAAAATTTGAAACCCTTCTTATTGGATGATCTGTAGTTTGATAAACCAGATGCAACAAGATGTATATAGCTAGTACACACACATTCACAAAGAAAAGCAACACAATAAGACCAAAGTCTTTTCTCTCTTCTCATTTTAAACGTACTGAAAGAAATACAAGGATACTAATAGAAATGAAATAACAATCAACACCTACAAACTAGGAAACAGAAAAACAAGAAAATCTCAAGATCTCCAGACTTCTAATCTTACTCAAACTCTCCTTTATTCGCTCCTATAAACTCTCCCTGATGTCAACAACCAAATCAATTATTACAAACATAATATTATTGTAACTAATTTAAGATTAACACAACATTCTCTCCCTTAATCTTAAATTTTAAGCAGTCACTTCCTTAACTCCCAGAAGTTGCCTCATCTGTTCGAACTTGACTGTTGTTAAAGCTTTAGTCAAAATGTCTGCACGCTGAAAATCACTTGCCACATGCTTCACTATAATGTCACCACGTTCAATGCATTCCATAATGAAATGGTACCGAACATCAATGTGTTTACTACGACCATGAAAAACAGGATTTTTAGCAAGGTCAATAGCAGATTTATTGTCAATATACAGAACAACTGGACCAATACTCTCCCTAGTCACTTGCTGCATCACATTACGTAACCAGATACCTTGACATGCAGCTGCAGTGGCAGCCATAAATTTAGCTTCACAAGAAGATAACGCCACACATCTTTGTTTCTGAGATACCCACGTTATTAAGCTTTCGTTCAAGTAAAATGCCATCCCACCGGTGCTTCTTCTGTCTTCAACATGGCCAGCTAAATCACTGTCCGAAAAACCTGTCAAAACATTATTTCCACTCATTTTTAAGTACACCAGTCCAAGTCCAAGAGTCCCTTTCACATACCTCAATATTCTCTTCACCGCGTTTAAGTGTAATATGGTTGGATGCTCCATATATCTGCTCACCATACCAACTGAGAAAGCAATGTCAGGTCTAGTATGAACTAAATACCGTAATCCTCCCACCAGACTTCGATACTTGGTGCTATCGACTTCCTTTCCACCCACATCTTTTGTCAACTGTTCACTTGGATCCATGGGGTATTTGGTTGCATTACAATCTGCCAGTCTTGCTTGTTTAAGAAATTTCTTTGCATACCCACTCTGCTTTAACTCAACGAAGCCATCACCTTGTTTGACCTCTATTCCCAAGTTGTATGTCAACTGTCCCAAATCGCTCATTTCAAACACTTGATTCATCTATTTCTTAAACGAGACAATACTCGAAAGCTTTGTACCTGTCACCAAGATGTCATCGACATATACCCCAATTATCAACTTATCATCTTTGTCACACCTAGTATATATAGCTTGTTCTGACGGTCAATGTTTGAAGCCCAACCTTTCAAGACAACTATTCAATTTTACATACACAAGTACGTGGTGCTTGTTTCAAGCCATACAATACCTTAAATAGTTTGTAAACCATTTTCTCTTGCCCATTCTTGACAAAGCCCTTTGGCTGTGAAACGTACACTTCCTCATTAATATCCCCATTGAGAAATGCAGTTTTGACGTCAATGTGATGTATTTGCCAATTGTTTTTTGCTGCTAAAGCTAGCAATAGTCGAACAGTCTCCAATCTTGTAACTGGTGCAAACACTTCGTCATAATCAATACCGTGTTCTTGCATATAGCCCTTTGCGACCAACCAAGCCTTATGTTTTATGACTTCCCCATTTTCGTTCTTTTTTATCTTATACACTCATTTAAGATCAATAACCTTCTTCCCAACAGGTAACTCAGTCAATTTCCAAGTCCCATTCTTCTCGATAGAATCTATTTCACCTTCCATTGCCAGTCTCTAGTTCTTATCTACTGCAGCCTGCTCATAGTTCAGAGGTTCATCCGTTCCTGCAAACAAAAGTTCCTACTCCAACTCTATCTCCTTGGTGTTATCATATACATCCCGAAGTGACCTATATCGTAAAGGTTCACCACTGTCATCATATATGTGAGGACTGATGCCCATTAATGGTGACTGTGAAGAGCTCAAGCTCTCTGTTCCACTTGTACTGCTCACAGCTGATCTCGATGGTGTCTCATAACCATATTCCCAGGTGTTATCATCATGCAAATGTTCAGTTTCACCACTGATCCCATCATTCTTCTCGAAAACATCTGGAACTGAGAAAGTATCTCCATCTTGATTTTCATTTTCTTCAAGTTGTGAAAAATTCCAACTCTTCGTTTCTTCAAATACGACATCCCTGCTCACATGTATGCACTTGTTCACAGGATCATATACTTTATATGCTTTAGTACCAGGTTCCCGTCCAAGATTAATTACTTGCACACTTTTATTATCCAGTTTCTTCACACGAGCATCAGGAACTCTCATGTGTGTTAAACAACCAAAAACACGAATATGACTCAGATTTGGCTTGTTTTCAGTCCATGTTTCGTAAGGAGTCTGATTTGACAAAGCACGTGTTGGCAATCGATTCAATACAGAGTGACGAACAGCCTCTGCCCATAGTGTTATTGGCAAACCCATTTCCTTCAGAAAACATCGAGCCATTTCAACAATCGTTCTATTTCTCCTCTCTACGACTCCGTTTTGTTGAGGAGTATAAGGAGCCGTGTAATGCCTTTCGATTCCATTGTCTTCACAGTAATCTTTAAACTCCTTTGAATTAAACTCACCTCCATGATCAGTTCTAAACACTTTGATTTTCTTTTCTGCAATATCTTCCACCTGAGCTCAAAATTTTTTGAATGTACTAAACGCTTCATCCTTGCTTTTGAGCATATAAATCCACATTACCCGACTAAAATCATCCACTAGCAAAAAGAAATATCTGTTCCCTCCAAGCGTAGTTGGATCGATAGGACCACACAAGTCACCATGCATCAACTGTAGAACTTTTGTTGCACTATAAGTCGATCTCTGAGGAAACACTTTTCTTGCTTGCTTTGAAACCAAACAACCCTTGCATACTTCCCTCGACTGACTTATATTAGGTAGACCATATACCATATTATTTTTATGCATCAATGACAAGGATAAGTAGTTCACATGTCCTAGATGAATATAACAAAGATTCGACATCTCTTCAGCTTTTGACAATAGACATTTTGACACAACAGTCTCAGCTAGCAACTTATATAGTCTATTTTCAGAACGCTTCACTTTCATAAGCAAATTACTTTGTTTCTCATGCACCCAAAGATAATTACCCTTTAAAACAACTTCATTTCCCTCCTTATAAAGTTGACCCAATCTTATAATGTTACTACACAAAGAAGGAATGTAGAATACCTCATTCAGTGTGCGTTTTTCTCCGTTTTTGCACTTGAAAATGATTGTCCCTTTTCCTTGAATCTTCACAGTTGAACCATCACCAAATTTCCCTGATCCTGTGATTCCTTCATTCAGTTCCATGAATTTTTCTTTATCACCCGTTATATGATTGCTTGCCCCGTTGTCTAGGTACCATACATTTGAGTTTGCTTTCTTTTCTTTTCCATCAGTCAACACCTTTGGTGTCACATTTTCTTCATTTAGCATTACAGAGGAACTAAAGGCCTACCAGCATTATCAAAAAATGACAAAGCTGGATGCCTTGCGGACGGGGTCATATTGCACACACCAAGGACGGGGTCATATTGCCGGTCTGTGTCAAGGATCGAGTTCCAACTCTTGTGCTAACGAACTACACGCAGTCTTCCTATGCATTATATTTCAACAACTCCAAATTTACAAGGGCCGGAATTGGAAAAGAAGATGATTGGACGGTGGTTGTTATGAGCACAAATTCACCTACTGGGACTCTAGAAAGTGGTACTAGTTATGCTAATGTCTGTTAACAGACAATAGATGTTGTATCTTTGATGTTGTATCTTCTCTAGATGTTGTATCTTTGATCCTATGCATGTGAATTTCTTTTTATTACCCAAGCACAGGGCAGACTAAACATGATAAGCATTTGCCCCAAAGAGCATGCTTTTGTTATTCCTCTAAAATGATTTTTATAGTTTGTTTCTTGTGTTTTTCTTTATATGTTTTTGGTTTTGAATATGTCATCATTGTTTTGGCCCATTCTATTTCTCTTGCATATCTGCACTATAAAATTCCAAAATAGATAGTCTTATCTAAGTTAATGTATGTGACCTGCTTTGTCAAAACAGGACGTACAAAACAAAAAGAAGCAGATTTGGAGTATAGTGTTGCAAAGCAGGTTGAGAAAATGATCAGGTACAGATTGAAGTTATATGATCCTAATTGTGCAATTTTATTATTACATTGGTTCACTTTGGCACAGGTTGTAATAACTTTGCATATTTGGTGGTATGTCTCACAGCTTTTATAAGCACGACGAGGTTTTTTTTTTTTTGTATAAATATTTATCACAAATGACCATCATCGATATATAGGTCAATGTGTAATATATCCATGATTCTTGTAAATGTTTCCTTGTGGAACTTTATAAAACCTTATTAGGAATAGGTTCTTTTGATCCTATCCAGCCTTGCATGACCATTGCCAAAATATTAATTCAAAAATGTCCATTTGATGAAGCTTTGCTACTTGTTTTTTCATCATATATTCTCACATATATTTATCCTCACTGTAATCCTATGGAGCTTTAAACTCAAATTAGTTCAAAATATTACTACTGTCAAATACCATAATGCACATTGTATCATGCTCTAAATCTCTAATCGTAAAATCTACATCCTTAATCTTCTATCCCCAGTGCATTGTTACCAACATCCTAAACACATACTTGATTGGCACTTCTTCCCCGTACGCACTGACAACGTCTGCATCTTTCTACATAAGATTTCTAAGTTAATGTATGTGACCTGCTTTGTGAATCTCCTAAGTTAATGTATGTGACCTGCTTTGTGAATACATTTTCCTAAGTTAATGTATGTGACCTGCTTTGTGAATCTCCAGATCATGATACCTTTCTTGACATTGATATGCTTTATCTAATTCTTATGCAGAATGCTAATCCAGCAGCTAGAGTGAGTGTGAAATTGGTTTCTAAAGCGGGTGTTGGTGTCTTTAAATCTCCTTTGCCAGAGCTACAGTGTCTTAAAACTCTTGAAGTTACCTTCTATCGAGCATGAGTAGGGTAATTAAATGCAAGTAATGTCCGTCCACTGGGATTATCACCATATGATTGACCTACTCTGCAACAGTCCAGGCATCCTCAGCTTCAATTTGCTCACTGCAGACACTATCTTGAAATTTTTAGTTCTAGTATGATTTTGTCCTTTTGTTTTAGTTTTGTGGACAAGATGTGTATTTGTAATTTTGTTAATATTTGGAATTTTTGTAAATGTTCTGATTTTGTATTTTTATTTTGGTAAAGCATTGTTTATGAATAAAAAATGAAAAATAGTTTATATTAAACCATTGTGTGAATCAAATAAAAATGATGCTTTGGATGATTAATATCATTGTGTGCTAAAATCTCTAACAATGGTTATGTTTCAAAAAATCGTTGTGAACATAACAAAGGGACAACGCTTCATTTTTCAGGAACCATTGTCTGTATATGGCAGAAATAACAGTTCAAATTAAACAAACCATTGTCTGTAGATGGCAAAAATAACATACAATAAACCAAATTAAAAAAACCATTGTATGATCCATGTATTAGACAATAGACATGTCTGAAGAAACCCTTGTTAAAAACATAATCAGACAATAGACGAAATTAAAAAAACCATTGTATGATCCAGGTATTGGACAATAGACATGTCTGAAGAAACCATTGTTAAAAACATAATCAGACAATAGACCAAATTTAAAAAACCATTGTATGATCCAGGTATTAGACAATAGACATGTCTGAAGGAACCCTTGTTAAAAACATAATCAGATAATAGACCAAATTTAAATACCATTGTGTGATCCAAGTATTACACAACGTTTTTAAGAAATGCCGTCGTTGTCTTTCTACAACACAGACAACGGTTATGCTGCTGTTGTCTGATACGCGTAACAGACGGCATTCCAATAGACAACGGAAAAGCAGGGCTTCAGACGACGGTGAAAAACCTTTGTCTGATCGATTTTTTCTTGTAGTGTTACGCAGGAACGTAACTTAAAATTAAAAGAATCTACAAGCAAGTCAATACTGCGTGGAAGTTTCCAGGAACTCAATTATAAATTTACAAAAGGCCAAACAAGAACACACATATATAGATATGAACACACAAGATTCGCACATATACATATATAGATTACCTAAAAATACTGGGGAACTGACCATGGCAAAGAGGCGATGTGGGGAAAGAGGAGAATCGTCTGTGGATTGGTAATTGTTTTAAATAAAATGTGTGTGTGTGTAGGGAAAAAAAAATATTAATTACAAACAGCAACTGCGACATTTCCATCGCTTAAAGAGGGACATGGACTTTCTGCGACGGCTGATCGCTAATCACCATCCGTCGCTAAGTTCAAGCATCGTTTTTGGTGGAAAGTTTATACTAGACGCATTTCTGACCGACAGCAATAGCTATACAGCTCCTCAGCGACTGGACCAGTCACAGCTAAAAAATTGTCCCTGAAAAAGTATGCGCCAATTTTAATATATACTAGCTTAAAATGTACGTATGTTCTTCTAATGGAAACTTTTTTAAATTTGAATTAAATATTTTAAAACATGAATTTTGCAGGCTTAAAATTTTAATTGATATGATCTGATAATAATTATATATATGTTGTCCGTGATATATTTAGAAAAAGATGGATTTTAGTTTGAAAATATTGAAAAGATGATATGTTTTAGGTGAAAAACGTAATCGGTTAATTATTAGTTATTATAATATTGTTATTTTATTTTACTTAAATAAAGCTACCCGATTAGGTTTTATTGGGAAAAAAAATAAAAGAATAGAAATGTAACGTATTTTAGTTGAAAAAGGTAATTGGTTAATTAATAGTCATTATAATTATAATTATAATATTTTATTTTTATTAAATAGAATTGCTCATAGTGTTTTTAGAAAAGGAAAAATTTTAGTTAGATAAAATATAAAATATAATGTATTTTACATGAAAAAGGAAATTGATTAGTTATTGAAAATAGAAAAGGTAACATGTTTTACCTGAAAAATGAAATTTGATAGTCATTAATAACTATAAGTAATTAACTAAGGATAATTAAATAAAAATAACATGTTAAGTAAAGTAAAATAAGTAAATTCAAGATAACGTAATCGACCGACTTTAAATGTTTTAACTATTATAATACAGTATAGATAGATATAGATATATTATTCAAAAAACATGCAAGTTTAAAAGAATTTATGTTTGTTCGTAATAAAAATAAAATTAATGTAATAATGGTTAGAGATGTTGGGTTCGATTCTCGCCCTGAAATTTATTGTGAAAAAATATATATTATATGACATATAAGCCTACTTATTCAAAAAAAAAAAAATGATTGATAAGTTGAATTCATAAAGGTACTCACCGGGTGACATACAAATATTATTTGAAAGGAAATATGTAATATTTTCAAATAAAAATAAATGTGAAAATGACAATGAATAATTACCATTAATTATATTATGTCATTATTTATTTTAATAATTAGGATAACCGAACCGAAAACCAAACCGACAAACTTTCAATCTTTCAACTTTAATATAATAGTATAGATTTATATAAATTATTAATAATTAAAAATTTAGAACTAATTTTTTCTTTGATTTATTTTACTATAATTTACTTTATTAATCAACGCCAACTTTGGTTAAAAAGGAAAAAATTATATTTTTTCTCTATATTTCGTTTCAAAATAAAAAAATCTTTTTTATATATTAAACCATTAACACCGAAATATTGAAAATTTGGTTCTTCGATTTTTTTTTTGATTTCCCTAATCTTACTACAAGACTCCTAATTTAAAGTACTACAGAAAATTACATTTTATAAGTACAGGATTTACAGATTACTCTTTCAAAGTATAAGATTGGCTAGCTCTTTTTCGAAAAAATCACTAACTACAGTAGAATCCTTCTAAATTAATCCTCTCTAAAATGATAATCTTTCTAATTTGATAAAAGTTCTGTTCCCAAGTCGGTATCAGTATTAAAAATGGTGTGTAAATTTTTTTTGAATTATTTAAAGTTGAGAAGTTCAAACCTCTTTTATTTGATAGTCTCACTAAAATTATAATTTTTCCCGTACCAATGATATCACTTTTTAGGATTCTACTACATAAAATTCTTTACATAAATAAACTCAGATATTTTTTTTATTACAAGAAAATTTCTTATTCCGCTTATAAATTAAAAAAGCCATTGCGTGACATGATTTATAAATTAATATATAATAAGAGTATCATCAAAAATCAAGATTTCAATACTGGTAACAACAAAAATTTAAATTTTAATTTTCGTAACATACTAACAAATATTTATAACATACTAAGGATTCGGTACTTATTAACAAGAATTTTAATTATGATTTTTATAACATATTAACATTAGTTTGTGTTTCAGATCATATTAATAGCACAAAATTTAAAGAAAATATCTATATTATTTCTTTGAGTTTAAAAAAAATTAAGATTTTAAATTGCATCAAATAAATAAATAATACACATAAAAAATTCGTGTTTTGCATGAGATAAAAATTAGTAATTAAAATTGAATTTGATTAAAAATCAAATTTAATATAAAAATCGACCTTAATTATGTATTTGTGTAGTTGTAATTGATAATAAAAAGATTATATTAATTAACATAAACAACGGCTAATTACGATCGAAATATTGGTCGCAGAATATTGACGCGGCACTTTTTGGCTACCTAGACGGTCATCGTGTTGGGTTTCGAGGCATAAAATGCAGCAAAAGCAGAGTTATAAACAATAAAATTTTGAAACGCTAACTCAGGATCCATGTATAAGTTTAGGCAGGAAATAAGAATCTTTACCTTAAGAAACTTTATGAATTAATGAAAGATAGATGTCCAAAGCAATCACCATACAGCCCTTTTCGAGATCTACGTCTCCAAAGTAGTCCACATGAACACTTGATCGATCGTCCAACGATCACCGGAGCCGGTACTAGCCGAAGAACCTGCCTCTCTCTAGCCTCTCACAAATTTTGGGCAGCTAGGGTTTTTCTCTAAAAATGAAATTGCAAAAGCATAGCCCTAAACTATACATTATTATGTATATATAGGGAAGAGAGAGTTAGGCTTAACCCTAATTCGTTTGGGCTTCAAATAAAAACCAAATTGATTGGGTTATTCTAATTAAAATCGATATCTGATCTATTAATTAATTAAGTCCAACTTAATCAATGTAATAATCAATTTCAAATTTTAATCATTTAATTTAAATTCAAATTTAAATTAAAACTCATTTTAAACGTTCTAAGTGTGTGACCCTTTAGGTTATTATTACGTTGACAATAATTTTAATATCCAATAATAAATTAAAAACAATGAGCGGCATCTAGCATCATTTCTACCCAAGTAATAATAATAATTGGTGATCCAATTAAACCTTCCGTGATTAATGTTTCCGTGCAATATAATCCCTTTAACCAAATATTATAGATTAAACTCGAGGCATGTTTTAGTGATCCTCTTGGGTTTCCTTGATCAATGAGTAGACTATTAAAACAAATCAATATTTGAGCATGACCATGCATTTTCATAGTCTTACTCAATCAAGAGGCCAATAATATCTCTCATAATAATAGGACGGTTAAATCCTATATCTATCATTCATATTTCTCATACGACTCATAATATACCCGATGTCCACTTTTATCATCACCCGGTCAAAGGTAACTTTTAATGTAGTTAAAGTATATTAATCCTCGTATAGAATATAATAATTTTAAGTCTAAAGATAATTACACCATTATCATTGTGAGTCTTTCTAATGACATTATTAACATGTAGAATCATACTATGGGCCATTCCAGTGCCATGTTGAATATAACATGCACCTATGTTCTTGACTTTTGTATTACTATACCTATGACCAATGAGATGTGGTCATTAGTCAATAAACATACTAATCTTTATTCATTATAATTATCCCATATAATAATGCTCGATTAGGGATATTTAGGAATATAAATACTATTAATATAATCTCATCTTTAAGTCATGTACTTAAATATATAGAATACATGTTATATATATTCCAAGGACATTTATTACTCCAACATTTATATCGCAGTAAATAAAGATATAATAAATTAATGTAGAATAATTCATAGAACATAATCATTAAATAACAAAATAGTCTTTTCTAAAAGCACAATTACATTGTCTCTAGGGCACTAACTGAAAGAAAAAACAACCAAATAAAATATAGAAGATAATATAATGTTTCGTGAGAAGAAATTTGTGATGTGTATTTGGTGTTCCGGGAGTAAATTGGGTAGGCTATCCTTTTTTTATACCTTTTTTTCAGTGCCTCTTCTAATAGATAAGATCTACTATATATTAGCATTTCTTTTACCACATTCACTCCGAAAAGTAACTGCCACATTAACTATACATAAATGTCATTATGTGCATGGATATGTAACTCATGTATTAAATATCTATCCAATCAATATTGTAACCTTCATATACATAATCAATATATATTTTATTCTTTGTAACTTAAAAATACATTAGAAATGTATTTTATTCTAATACTATATTTGATAAAAAAAGTCAAATACAACATCTCCCACTTAACCTTTTTTAATCAAATATTTCTCTTGACTCCCACCTTTTCCAGAGTCTATATATATATTCTCATTTTTCGTCAAATCAACATTCCATATTTAAACACTCAAAATCATCAAACAAACCAACTTGTTTGATGAATACTTTTGCACGAATACCTTATGTTGCAATCATATAGCAAGTGAAAAAATATTCTCTTCTTACAACACATTTCTTATTTTCACTTTTCCAACTTGAGCTCCATCAAAATCAAATAGATGGCTCGAAGTTGACTTCCCATTATTCTTGTCAATTAAAAAAAATTTGCACCGTAGTAACCCAATTATTTCAGACACGTCTGTTTGATATAACAATTTGTGGTACAACTTTCCTTTCAAGTACTTTATCATGATCTTTTTTACAACCTCTCACTAGGCTCAACAAAAATTGCTTCACTATCCACTCACAAGGAAAACTACATATGCCAAGTCAAGTCAATCAATCACACAACATAAAATACATTGAACTTTCGACTACTTGCACATGTAATACATTTAGTGGTTCCATTTCCACATTCCCCATTACCAATAGGTTTGGCGCCAGACCGCAATTCTACATCCAAAAAATGCTTAACCGTTATACATACTTTTCTTAGTTCAAACTCAACAACTAGTTTTTCAATCTCTCAATCTGAATTCTCTACGTATGAGATTTCATCCATATTTTCCATCTCAACCTTATTACTAAGTTTAAACTTAGTTTCGATAAACATATTTTATCATTTTCCACTTACAATATATCATTCATAAATATTGATACTACTGTATACCAACTCCCACATTTATCAAAATGCAGACACAATTGTCAATTCTTTCTCGATATAAAATTTTTAATTTTTCGTAAAACCTTTTCCAACTAGGTATAACTCAAAGTTACAAAACAAATTCTACCACAAGAGAAAACATCTTTTTATAATCAACTTTCTGTTTTCATGTAATATCTTCTATAACTTTGTGGGTCTTAAATTTATCAACAGATCCACCAGACTTATAATTTCATTCCAAAATCCATACAATTTGTGGGTATTTATCTTCAGATTGATCAAACAACTCTTACTTTCGATTATTTCTATGGACTCTGCTTCGTTAAATATCCATGCAAAAAAAAAAAAATTCACTTCAATATACGTAAAATTCAATCACCCACTTTAGTGAAATTCTCAATCTCCTATATTCAACCATACACGATGGTTCATACCCAATATTTAGATTCGATTTATTATTCTCAATCCGATCTAGTTCAATATGTGCATCGACGCATCAAAAAAATGTTAACCCAACCGATTTTTACCAAATTCATTGAATATCCGAAATGCAACCACAAGTATATAATATTTCATTTCTTAAAAAAAATATTCGTATGCATTTTTTATTATTCTCCAGCTCTCTTTTTCGAGCATCACATAAAATTTCTTTTATTGTCGTGCTCTATTCTGAACATCATAAACAAATTCCTTTATAATACTGACTTTCACCGTTAAATTTTCTAATTGTCTTAAAGCAATCCATACTCCATTTTTAATAGTTCCATGTAACAAAAAAGTTGCTACTTGATTTTTTTAAAAAATCTCATTTTGTACTCCCTCTTTCTTTTTATTTACAAGAAAATCAGACCAAACAAAATCCACACATCAACACTCCAATATTCCAAGAATCACTAGAATTTTCTTAAATATAGTATCGTTTTTTTCAACAAAAATTCTTGTTTCATCTCAAAATAATAAACTTCTTGGTTCTATATAAAACATTGAGTGCCAACCAAATTTCCAAATTTATCAATTAATAAATAACAGAGATCGTTATAAAAAACACTAGACAATTACACAGAGAGGTGAAACATGTACAAGAGTATAACAAATTATTCACCAAATATAAATATGGCACAAAAGCAAGCAATAACGAATACGTAACCAAGTACAAAGAGTCCAGTCTTGTCTTGACACCAAGAAAACAATATTTAAATTATTCATGTAATGACGAGACAAGGAAAAAGAAAACTCGAAAAAGATAAAAATAGCACCACAAAAAAAAAATAATAGCATCATGTACCAAAAGCATAAACCAAACTAGTAAAAGAAATCTAACCGAAACAAAAGCTATATAAAATATCTAATCGGTGGCTAAAATTCTCAGCAATAGAGAGACCACCGGCACAAAAAAAAACTGAATAAGTAGAAAGCACGTGATCAAACAGAAATGACAAGACAACCTGTAATGACATCTATATTGATAACGAGGCCCGGCTTGAAAATTGGTAACCACAAACTCTAAGTATGCATATAGAATAGCTAGAAAACAATATAATAATGAGGAAAGCTAATTAGAACATAAATCACAAGTATGAAGAAAATGCCAAACTTATCTTGTAGGTAAAAGTAACAAATATGAGTAGCTATGGTTGGACAGGGAACACAGATGACTTAAAACCATTCTGAGAGAAAAGATGGCGTGGTTCAGATACCAATGAAAGAAAAAACAACCAAATAAAATATAGAAGATAATATAATGTTTCCTGAGAAGAAATTTGTGATGTGTATTTGGAGTTCCGGGAGCAAATTGAGCAGGATATCTTTTTTCTATATCTTTTTTCAGTGCCACTTCTAATAGATAAGATCTACTATATATTGGCATTTCTTTTACCACCTCAACTCCAAAAAGTAACTGCCACATTAACTATCCATAATTGTCATTATGTACATGAATATGTAACTCATGTATTAAATATCTATCCAATCAATATTGTAACCTTCAAATACATAATAAATATATATTTTTTTGTAACTTATAAATACATTAATAATGTATTTTATTCTAATACTATATTTGATAAATATAAGTCAAATACAACACTAACACTATCACGTCGGTCACCAAAATTTACAGTTGCAACTGATCAACGACCACGATCACTACCGTTTAGTTGATGTGGCACCATCTTTGAAGGCCGGCTATCGTCGCGTATAAAAATTTGTCACTGTAAAGTAACCGTTAATTTTTTGAGGCATGTAATTTGGCAGGAAATCAATGTCACCGGTGTAAGTTTTTAATGACAAATTATAAATTGGTTGTTGATTCTTGATGATTGTGACAAAATTTGCAATCGTTGATATATAAATCTGGTCGTTGTTGGACCTTTTTCTTGTAGTATAAGAATTTTGTTATGGAAATTTGGCAGCAGGGAAGTACAAATGTCAATGTACATGAATTGACAAATTTATTTCCCAAGGTTAGCAATAGAATGGGGAAAGAAGAAGAAGAAAAAAATGTCTAGAGATGTCAATGATCTTAAAAGTCAATTAATGAGCTCTCAAGGTTTTAAAGGTATAGATATTGGACCAAGAGAAATGAGATTGAAAAGAAGCTAGATTGTTATCTGGATAAAGAGTAAAAAATCTGGAAGCAAGGAAGTAGAGCTCTTTGACTTGAACACAGGGATAAAAATACCAAGTATTTCCTTTCTAAAGCTTCTGGTAGGAGAAAAAGAAATGAAATATAAGATATATTTTATTAAAATTTTAAATAAAAAAGTAGTATATTGGGGTTGGAAGAAATTGCTCAAAATTACTTTCACAATTTATTTACCGCCACTGTGTTGAATGGCGAGGAATCGAGAAATTTTGGGGAAGTTGTTCGTCACAAACTGACGTTGGAGGCTTATAACATTTTAAAAATGCCATTTTTTGGAGACAAGATGGTTCAAGCTCTTAATCAGATTCATCCGCTAAAAGCTCTAGGAATATATGGTTCGCCAGGCCCATTTTTTCAGAGAAGCACTGGAATGACATTGGGCCTTTTCACTAAAGTTTGTTTAGGTTTGGTGTGAGAATCGAGATATGTCAAAATTAAATGAGAACTGAGATATGACTCATTCTTAAAGTTCAGAAGCCTACAGAGATGTGTGAGTTCAGGCATCCGCCTATCTCACACTCCCAAAGCATATTTCTCTTTTAGATTTCATTTTCCTTTCTTGCAACTCTGCAATCAGTTGTTAGAATCAATAGGTCTTCAAATCGTTCATTTGAAAAAATTGAAACCCTTCTTTTTGGATGATCTGTAGTTTGATAAACCAGATGCAACAAGATGTATATAGCTAGTACACACACATTCACAAAGAAAAGCAACACAATAAGACCAAAGTCTTTTCTCTCTTCTCATTTTAAACGTACTGAAAGAAATACAAGGATACTAATAGAAATGAAATAACAATCAACACCTACAAACTAGGAAACAGAAAAACAAGAAAATCTCAAGATCTCCAGACTTCTAATCTTACTCAAACTCTCCTTTATTCGCTCCTATAAACTCTCCCTGATGTCAACAACCAAATCAATTATTACAAACATAATATTATTGTAACTAATTTAAGATTAACACAACATTCTCTCCCTTAATCTTAAATTTTAAGCAGTCACTTCCTTAACTCCCAGAAGTTGCCTCATCTGTTCGAACTTGACTGTTGTTAAAGCTTTAGTCAAAATGTCTGCACGCTGAAAATCACTTGCCACATGCTTCACTATAATGTCACCACGTTCAATGCATTCCATAATGAAATGGTACCGAACATCAATGTGTTTACTACGACCATGAAAAACAGGATTTTTAGCAAGGTCAATAGCAGATTTATTGTCAATATACAGAACAACTGGACCAATACTCTCCCTAGTCACTTGCTGCATCACATTACGTAACCAGATACCTTGACATGCAGCTGCAGTGGCAGCCATAAATTTAGCTTCACAAGAAGATAACGCCACACATCTTTGTTTCTGAGATACCCACGTTATTAAGCTTTTGTTCAAGTAAAATGCCATCCCACCGGTGCTTCTTCTGTCTTCAACATGGCCAGCTAAATCACTGTCCGAAAAACCTGTCAAAACATTATTTCCACTCATTTTTGAGTACACCAGTCCAAGTCCAAGAGTCCCTTTCACATACCTCAATATTCTCTTCACCGCGTTTAAGTGTAATATGGTTGGATGCTCCATATATCTGCTCACCATACCAACTGAGAAAGCAATGTCAGGTCTAGTATGAACTAAATACCGTAATCCTCCCACCAGACTTCGATACTTGGTGCTATCGACTTCCTTTCCACCCACATCTTTTGTCAACTGTTCACTTGGATCCATGGGGTATTTGGTTGCATTACAATCTGCCAGTCTTGCTTGTTTAAGAAATTTCTTTGCATACCCACTCTGCTTTAACTCAACGAAGCCATCACCTTGTTTGACCTCTATTCCCAAGTTGTATGTCAACTGTCCCAAATCGCTCATTTCAAACACTTGATTCATCTATTTCTTAAACGAGACAATACTCGAAAGCTTTGTACCTGTCACCAAGATGTCATCGACATATACCCCAATTATCAACTTATCATCTTTGTCACACCTAGTATATATAGCTTGTTCTGACGGTCAATGTTTGAAGCCCAACCTTTCAAGACAACTATCCAATTTTACATACCAAGTACGTGGTGCTTGTTTCAAGCCATACAATACCTTAAATAGTTTGTAAACCATTTTCTCTTGCCCATTCTTGACAAAGCCCTTTGGCTGTGAAACGTACACTTCCTCATTAATATCCCCATTGAGAAATGCAGTTTTGACGTCAATGTGATGTATTTGCCAATTGTTTTTTGCTGCTAAAGCTAGCAATAGTCGAACAGTCTCCAATCTTGTAACTGGTGCAAACACTTCGTCATAATCAATACCGTGTTCTTGCATATAGCCCTTTGCGACCAACCAAGCCTTATGTTTTATGACTTCCCCATTTTCGTTCTTTTTTATCTTATACACCCATTTAAGATCAATAACCTTCTTCCCAACAGGTAACTCAGTCAATTTCCAAGTCCCATTCTTCTCGATAGAATCTATTTCACCTTCCATTGCCAGTCTCTAGTTCTTATCTACTGCAGCCTGCTCATAGTTCAGAGGTTCATCCGTTTCTGCAAACAAAAGTTCCTACTCCAACTCTATCTCCTTGGTGTTATCATATACATCCCGAAGTGACCTATATCGTAAAGGTTCACCACTGTCATCATATATGTGAGGACTGATGCCCGTTAATGGTGACTGTGAAGAGCTCAAGCTCTCTGTTCCACTTGTACTGCTCACAGCTGATCTCGATGGTGTCTCATAACCATATTCCCAGGTGTTATCATCATGCAAATGTTCAGTTTCACCACTGATCCCATAATTCTTCTCGAAAACATCTGGAACTGAGAAAGTATCTCCATTTTGATTTTCATTTTCTTCAAGTTGTGAAAAATTCCAACTCTTCGTTTCTTCAAATACGACATCCCTGCTCACATGTATGCACTTGTTCACAGGATCATATACTTTATATGCTTTAGTACCAGGTTCCCGTCCAAGATTAATTACTTGCACACTTTTATTATCCAGTTTCTTCACACGAGCATCAGGAACTCTCATGTGTGTTAAACAACCAAAAACACGAATATGACTCAGATTTGGCTTGTTTTCAGTCCATGTTTCGTAAGGAGTCTGATTTGACAAAGCACGTGTTGGCAATCGATTCAATACAGAGTGACGAACAGCCTCTGCCCATAGTGTTATTGGCAAACCCATTTCCTTCAGAAAACATCGAGCCATTTCAACAATCGTTCTATTTCTCCTCTCTACGACTCCGTTTTGTTGAGGAGTATAAGGAGCCGTGTAATGCCTTTCGATTCCATTGTCTTCACAGTAATCTTTAAACTCCTTTGAATTAAACTCACCTCCATGATCAGTTCTAAACACTTTGATTTTCTTTTCTGCAATATCTTCCACCTGAGCTCAAAATTTTTTGAATGTACTAAACGCTTCATCCTTGCTTTTGAGCATATAAATCCACATTACCCGACTAAAATCATCCACTAGCAAAAAGAAATATCTGTTCCCTCCAAGCGTAGTTGGATCGATAGGACCACACAAGTCACCATGCATCAACTGTAGAACTTTTGTTGCACTATAAGTCGATCTCTGAGGAAACACTTTTCTTGCTTGCTTTGAAACCAAACAACCCTTGCATACTTCCCTCGACTGACTTATATTAGGTAGACCATATACCATATTATTTTTATGCATCAATGACAAGGATAAGTAGTTCACATGTCCTAGATGAATATAACAAAGATTCGACATCTCTTCAGCTTTTGACAATAGACATTTTGACACAACAGTCTCAGCTAGCAACTTATATAGTCTATTTTCAGAACGCTTCACTTTCATAAGCAAATTAATTTGTTTCTCATGCACCCAAAGATAATTACCCTTTAAAACAACTTCATTTCCCTCCTTATAAAGTTGACCCAATCTTATAATGTTACTACACAAAGAAGGAATGTAGAATACCTCATTCAGTGTGCGTTTTTCTCCGTTTTTGCACTTGAAAATGATTGTCCCTTTTCCTTGAATCTTCACAGTTGAACCATCACCAAATTTCCCTGATCCTGTGATTCCTTCATTCAGTTCCATGAATTTTTCTTTATCACCCGTTATATGATTGCTTGCCCCGTTGTCTAGGTACCATACATTTGAGTTTGCTTTCTTTTCTTTTCCATCAGTCAACACCTTTGGTGTCACATTTTCTTCATTTAGCATTACTTCTCCACACTATTTGTCATGTTTTGCCAATAACAGGGCTGGCTCATCTTCCTCTGCCCGTGCCATTAATGCCTCTTGCCTTGTTTCTCTTTCATGTCATGGTTTTTTGCACTCAGCAGCATAGTGACCATAGTTATGATAGTTATAGCATCTTATTCTGTTTTTGTCTCTTCCATTGCGTCCTCCCGTGTTCGAACTTCCTTCAGCATTACTCCTGTTCATCCTTTTTTGCCATTCATCTCTTGTAAGCAATAACTTGTTATCACTACTTTCTTTCTTATGCCACTCTTCTTTAGTCAATAGCACCTGACCACTTGTGATTTCTGTACTTCCCTTTATCCTCTCTTCTTGTGCTTTCAGTGAACTAATCACCTCCTCCACAGTCATCTTTTCTAGATCACCAAACTGCTCTATAGTTGACGCTATTTGAAAGAACTTGGATGACACTGCACGTAATAATTTTTTTACCACATAGGCTTCTTTCATTTCTTCTCCAAGAACTCGAATGTTTGTCACAAATCCAACAAGCTTCAAACTGAAATAATCTAGTAGCTCTGAATCCTACATAGTCAAAGCTTCAAATTCAGCCTTCATATTTTTGATCTTCGCCGCTTTAGCCCTATCTGCGCCTTGACACATAGTCCGCAACGCCTCCTAGGCCTCCTTTGCCTGTTTCTTCTCTGAGAGAGACAACAGTATCTCCTCGAGGATACTCTGATAGATCATTGCCATAGCCACCTTGTCCACCCTTTCTTCCACAGCCATTGCTTTGGGATCTGTTTGTTTCACAGCCTCCCATACTCCGTGCGCTTGCATTAGAACCTTCATCTTCATCGACCAAACTGTGTAGTTTGTCTTAGTTAGCATTGGTCACTATAACCTCTTATTTTGTGCTTATTAACGGTAAATTTACAGAAAAAATTCAGCATAAAAAAGGACTTTGCCAAGTTGACCCTCTTTCCATAAATCAATTTCTTAATTGTTCCCTTAATTTAAAAATTAAATTAATTAATTAATTAATTAATGAAGCAGAAAAAAGCAGAAAAGCAGTTCCCTTCACGACTTCAAGGTTTGGTGTCAATAGTTTAAAAATTTATTATATTTTTTCACTGACAATAGTTTCATTTTTTTAGATGCTATATAAATAAAAAAGGAAAGATAGACATTAAAATAAATTATTTAGCAATATACTCGAGTCGAATGACTAACTTTGATAAATCAGATTTTGTATGGAATGTTAAGTTCTTTTTTTTGATAAACAATTAAAGACGATTCATTAAAACATTAGAGCCCAGTCGGGACAAACCCCTACAACCTGATTGGGAAACAAAAAAACAAAAAAACAAACTAAACAAAACCCCCTAGCTAACTGACAATACAACCTGATTGGGAAACAAAAAGACGAGCTAAACAAATAGTCACTTTGTTTTCCGATGCAGTTATCCAATCAAAAATTTATGAATTATTTTAGGACCAATCAGAGGTCATTCCTATATTTTAGACCAATCGTATTATATTAAAAGTTTTTATTATTTACCATTCTCATCCTATTATACTAACCATGGTTAGATAACAATTCTAATTTAAATATAGTACTTACTTGATTTAACATATCCATATATTACACATTTTTTAATGTCAAAAAATATTTATCATAAATAAATATTTTCAATTAGAATCAATTAGCATTAGACAAATATATAACATTAAGCGATATACGCAATATTAGTTTTCTACTCTACTAATTTACAATTAATCATAATTACATTATTATATATTACAGATTAAATTTCATTCACACATATAAGTGCCAATCAGAATTTACCATTAAAATTAAATTGATCATATCATTCTCATCCTAATTTACTTATCGTGGTTATTTTACAATATTTTTAAATGCAAAATTTATTTTATATAGTACATGTATCAATTACATATTTTTAAAGTGATAAAATGTTTACTAATTTATCAATTTTTTAATTTAAAGTGAATCTAAATTATACTATTATATATAGCGAGCTAATTTTCATAAATATCAAGTCATTTTCCAAAATTGCATATTTATCAATTGATTTAAGTACAATTATATTTTTTTAATCCATGAGTCTATTTTATCTATATTATATAATGTAATATTTTAATATCACAAACTCTCGATCTACAATCATAAGTTACAATCAAATTTGAATAAATCTACTATCATTGTAATAAAAATTTTTAAAATTAAAAAAAATTTACCACACTATTTTTAAAATACATGTTCAAAATTTAAGTTATATAAACTTTTAACTTACTCAATTATAAAAAAAACAGATTCAACCAATTAAAATACTAAAATTAATTTTAAACAATTATCTTTAACATTTTACTTATACGCATTTTTTAGTTATGCAATAATTAACGGGACAAATTGACTTGACAATATACTTGAATTATTCAAAACATTAAATATACTCTCAAATAGTATTAGACATTATTTGGTTTAAAAATTATCAATCAAAAATAAAATTCGTTACAGAGTCAATGAAAAATTTGTTAGTGAATATTTTCATAACAAATTGGTTAACTCAGCGCAAAAATTCTTATAATTCACTATTTTTTTTGATAAATATTTTATTTATCTACAAAAATAATCAAATTTTTAAAATTTTCTTATAAGTCACAATTTTTTTAGGTAATTAATTCATCATACAACATCTACACGAATAATCAGGATCAGACAAATAAATATTAAAATAGATCATATGAAGGTTTCCTTCATCCAAACTACGATCATTGATCATATCTTAAATTATGGTACATCCCTGCCTTATATCACTAAATTATATATCCATTTTGGTGAGATAATCCAATTTTTTTTTGTAATTGAAAAGAAAATATATATCTAAGTTGTTAGAATGTATTCGTACAACCATAATGGCGATTCTATACTTATTTTGCTTGATTGGTTGATAATATTTATTTTTAATATCAATAAAACCTTATATATAGGTAAAAGAAACCTTAATAACTTGGTAGATAGATTCTAAACAAATATGAATATTTTTTAACAATAAACAAAATTAAAAAAAGGCTTCATTTTATGTACTCTATTCTTAGTTTTGTGTTGTAGCATCTCAATTTTGTTTCCAGTTATATAGTAACATACATAGATAAATTGGGCAGAAAAATAACATTATATATGATTGTCATATTTTTTTTCTTTTCACGTATTATTTTCGTTTCGTGTACAAAATTTTTTTATGTAATTTAGCAGCATTTTGTGTTCGAATTTTGGGTACATAAAAAAATTCTTGTCATTTCCATACAAGACCCCAAAGACATATGTCATTAATTAATACACACAACAAAAATGATTTGTTTGGTCTACACGTAAGCTTTCTTCTAACATATATAATCACTGTTAAAGAAAATGAATTCCATGTTTTCTAACCCCACAATTAAATTACCTGGACACATATTGTGACAACCCGAATTTTCAAAATAAATTATTATTATTTTATTTTTACGATTTGTGTTTATAAATTATTATTATTTGTAAAATGCATATTAAATTGGAAAATTGAGATTTAATTTTATTTCTTTCTCCGAATATCTTTAAAAATATTATAGTATTTAACTACGCTAAATTTTTTTTTTTTACAAATTAGAGTTTTTAATTAAAAATGTTATTTAAAGGCATGTAGTATTAATTTGTAATGCTTTTAATTGTTATTGGGCTTAGGCCCATTAGGTTACATCCTACAACACATCACATAATACACCACAGATACACAAACACAGCCGCACAAACACATACACGATAGAAATAGATCGGGGAGAGAGAAAGAAAAGGGGGAAGAAGAAGAAAAGAGTGGGGATTAAATTGAGAGTATATATATGTGTGTATATGTATGTATATGTGTGTGTGTAATTGATAAGTGTGTGGGTGTAATTGATTGCGTGTATATGTGTGTGGTCGTGACTGTGCAAGCAGAGGGGAGGAGGAGACCACCGCGCGCGCGGTGGCGGTGGTGGCCGGAGCAGCAGCAGCGACGGCCGAAGCAGTGGAGGCGCGTTTGTGGTGGCTGGAGGCAGCAGGAGCAGGGACGAGAGAGAGAGAGAGAAGGGAGAGGGAGATTTTCATGGGAAAATTTGGAAATCGAAAAGGTATAATATATTTTTATGCATTTAATTATTTATTTTATTTTCGATGTAATTGTTTAATTCCTCATTTTAGATTAATTATGAGTATTGTTGTAGTTTAATTAGTTGTAAATTGTGAGATTATGTGTTAATTTCTATAATTAGATTATATTGAATTTCGAGAATGTTGTTGTGATTTAATTAGTATTGTTGTAATTGTAATTGGATTTAAATAGTGAGATTATTGTGATGATTAAATTAAATTTAATTCGTGAGTTAATATGGTAATTGTCGTAATTAGATCAATGTGGTAAATTATGATTATTATTGGAATTTCCGTATTTAATTCGGAAAGTATATTTACTAAGTGATGAATGTTTATGTGCTAAATATTATAAGTCGAGTTTGAGTAATTATCGAAATTTGTAATTGTCGAGTACTTGGTATTGATTAGTAGGTGGATACTAATTTACCTTGATAATTGTTAGTTGCATAATGTGTGAGTTAGTAATTGTGAAATGTTAACTGTTATATGCTAATTGCTAAAGTGTAATGGAATTGGTTTGAGTTGTGGTCATTAGTGGGTAATTATCAGTTGCCGTATAATTTGTGGAGGTTATATGAGTTGCTAGTTGCATATGGTGATTGGTAGTGTATATGGGTTAAGTATGGTAAGTAAGTTATAAATGTTAGTTATTATTTTTCGGGAGTCCAAATTGGGATTTTTAGAGAATATTAGAGTATTAATAATTTGGATTATTGTTGAGTTTAATTGTGAGTCCGATTAAATGTACGGGTTAGTGGTTGTTAAAATGTGAAGTGCTAATCGCTAATTGTTAAGTGCTAGTTTTCAATTATGATTGTTAATTGCTAAAGTGCTAAGTGCAAATTGTTATAGTCGCATAATGTGTGGTTATATGAGTTGTCAATTTGTAATTTTCTACGTGCAAAGTGCTATAAGTGGAGTCGTAGTATTTGTGGGATGTTATAATTGTCAACTACTCAGTATTGGAATCACTTTGGTGGTGTCATTAATATTCAGATCTAATGATTATGGTTGCTTAATAGGGATGTCGGTATTATTTGTGGAGTAATATGAATTGACTAAATGGTAAGTATGGGAATACGTGATACATGTTAAATGTCAGAATCTTATAATAATTAGAATTGTGCTAGGGGTTATGAGAAGATCACAAGTTTTTAAATGTCAATATTTAAAGGACTTGTGTAATTCTTTTCGACTAATCCCTAGGGCTTACGAATGTCCATGATTAGCTATCACGGGTATAATTCATATACTTGAGTGGTGTGATCATCGATATAGCGTAAGTAATAGTTAGTGCTAGGGGTTGTTCCCTAGGGCTTACGAACATCAATGATTGGTTGTCACGTGTATCATTAAAATGCGTGAGAAATATGATCATTGGTGTAGCGTAAGTAGTAGTGTAATGTAAATTATTATGTGCTATGTGCCGCATGTCTAGGCGGATACTTTTCCTTATGTGCTAGGTGCCGCATGTCTGGGCGGGTACTTTTCTTACTTGTTTACTTTTATGTTGCTGCAAGTTGAGGTAGCTTTATTTTTATAAAAAATAGGGTTAAATTGTTTATAATTGATATTGGGGGGCTGTGCCCATAGTCCGATAAACGAATAGGTCATGCCGAAATTTTCTGAAAATCTCCTGCATTTAAATTTATTTAACTTATTTGACTTTAATGGTCTAAAGGCATGTTTTGAGTGCTAAATGTTTATGTATATGTGTCAAGGAATTCATTTCGAGGATTAATTGTGTTTTGGGGTTTAATTTGTCTATTTATGTATTAATTTGAGGATAATGGTTGTCTCGGGAATTTATGTGCTCTGTTGAAGATTAATGGTGATTTGAGGATTATCTATTAAGTATTTTGTGTCATAGAATGTCAATGGCATTATAGTTGTATATGTTAAGTAGAGTTTGATTAAGTGTTATAATTGTGTAGCATTGTGATGTGTTTAACTCCAGGAAATGTCCACTTGGTAAAGGGGGACTTTTCCATTTCCTTTTCTTTACTAAATGTGTTATGTGTACTAAGTGATAATAGAATAGTCAACTATAGGGAGGACACCTATAGTTTGACTTTTTATGATTTAGTGACAATTCCAAGTTCTGTTTACTCGAGATACGAGGTAGGACTGACACGTACTCGTAACTATTTCAGTACCATTAGGGTATAATCAAGTTGGAACGACGTGCATCAAAGAGGAAAGATCGGGGCGTCGTATAAAGAAAGGTAAGTTACCTCCATGGAATTGCTTGGACAAGGTGCGAAGGATTTATTCGCGGTTTTCTGCTTTATGCTCAGGACCAGAGTCAAGTTTATCTATGCATACTCTATCGTTCAGAGTATTCGTATTTTGAAATATATGAAATGTGCGCACTAGATTTAAATCCATAATTGCAAATTATTTAATTTATGCTCTATTGCTCAGAGTATAGTTTATATCGATGGTATGATGCATGTATTGCAAGTCTACTAATCGTACTCTTTCGTTCAGAGTATGCATGCTTTTAAAATATTATGCTTTCTTAAAAATGAGAATTCTGCAAATGCTTTATTTAATCTCGTAAATTCGCGAGAAATCGCTCAAGTCATTTACCAGTTTTATAATTGCTTTCAACTTATCGCAAGCATGTGATTCTATCCCTTGTGTTACAAAAGTTTACAATTGTTCTTCACCCTATAAGAACTGTTTTATATTCTGTCGTGATTATGACACTTCAATATCTGTTCGGAATGTGAATTCTCCTTTTTAAATATCCTTATCATATTGGAACGTACTTTTGACTGAGGCGCCAGTCACCAATTTCTATATTTACGTCATCGGTAGCAGTGACGCCTGATGATGTATAAGCATTGGCTTGGGATCCCCTTTCATTTGAGAACCCGTATTGAGTGTACGGGATTGGAGCTCTGTCATGGGCTGATCACCCAGCTTAGCTCGTAGCGTCTTATCGTAGTTCCAATCTTTAAGGGTTATTCCTTTTGAAAAATCATATTTTCATCGTTGAGAATCAAGCGTCGAATCTTTTTGAATTGTTCTAAATTAATTCGAGATTCAGATTGTCGTTGAATCATTTGTTGCACAGTGACTGTTAAAAATCGAGAATGAATTGAGATCTTCTTATTTATTCATGAACTCATTATTGTCAGGCCGGTCTGGTAGCTAAGTATGCAAGTACTTAGTCGAAAAGAGTGAGATTATGAATAATTGAGAACTTCTTGAATGCTTGTTTAATTGAGAGTTGATGTAGCCTCGTGAATTTCTTAAATGTTGTCTCTTAGTAGCTGAAGCATCTGTTGCTCAGTTATTCAAAGTTTTTATCGGAAATCGCTATAAAAATTGTTGAGATAAATATAAAAATCGTTTATGAAGTTGTCGAGATGAAATTCTTGTGAATTCTGCAAACCTCTTTCCTATTGAAAAATTATCGTTATGAATATTTCAAGAATGGTATCATCCTCAAAGTTGGATTTTTAAAACCTTCAAAGTTTTCCAAAAGTATTTTAGTATACTCTATTATATACTTGCTGAGCGCCTCTTTCGCTCATTCTTGCTTTTGTTTAAATCTTATTTTACAGAGATAGATAGTGGATGCAGTTGACTTAGTTTAGCTCGAAGCAGGGCAAGTCATGGATCGAGTTGATGTTCGGCTCAGAGTGATTCTGTATTTTGAGTTTGTCTACCAGGTGTTTAGTTAGACTGGTATGGTATTCATATTACTGAGTTGTAATATTTGTTGTATTAGAATAATGTGGTTGTTGTATACCTTATGTCAAGGTGATACTAACAACATAAGATTGTATAAGAGATTGTTGTACCAAGAGTTCTAAGTTAATTAAAGTAGTTATTATAAGCAGTTTTGGATTTCTTGTTTCCAAGTCTATAACCTGAAAAGATTCTTGGTAGTTAGGGGTCGGATGCCATGTTTTAGGTTTAAGATTGGCAGTTGATTGTTTGGTTGGTTAAAGTTTTCCGCGGTAGCGACCCATATCCATGACCCCGGATTTGGGGGGCGTTACACATATAAAATAATTTGTTTATGTTTTTAATACAACACATCTTATTTTAGTTTCATGTACAGTTTTCTATTTAAACACGATAGTTAAATAGAAAAATGATAGGTGATATTCATTTTCAAATATCTTATATTACGCGTGTGGATGATAATGTGTTGGGTTCAGTACGAGTTTTGTAAAATCAAAACCCATATCCAAATATTTTCAGGTTTTAATTATAAATTCAATTCCAATCCAATTCTCAATATCCAAAAGCAAATCCGTCGGGTTTAGGATTATTCTGATTTATTCGTATATCCAAAATTAGTAATAATGTAGTCAAATTTAAAAAATACTACACGCAAAGAATATTTTTTATATTTATAAATACTTAAAAATTAAAATGATTAAATATAGTAAGTAGTTAAATGTAAACATATTGTACGAATTGAATTGACATACTAGGTAAAATTAAAAATATACAAAAAAATAATTTTTCGTAAAATGATAAATATATGTAAATTAAAGAAATTACCTTTTAAATATTTCAGTAAAACTTGAGATCAAGAAATTGAAGTTCTAATTTCTAAATTAGTATTGACTATTACTAATGAAACATTTGAATAAAAATAAATAAATTATATGTCTTATATCTACAATATTACATAAAAAAATTTCAAATTATGATATTATATTATAAATGTATCGGGTTTCGATATGGGATTGGGTTTCGGATCGGATATCGGTTCGGTATAATTGAAATCCAAATCCAAATCGAATCTATTTTTGGTTTAAAATTTAAATAATCCCAAAATTCGGGTTCGGTATATCAAAAATTTTAGGTTTCAGATTGGGTACCATTAGAACGAATTAATTTTTTATCCCTATTTATGAGTAAAAGAAAACTAATATTTAATATGCCATATTCTAGTAGAAAAGAATAAAAAATTGAAAATACAAATTCTTAAAATGAAAATAGACATTTTAAGTTGTTATTAAAAACAAGATGAGGGCAATATTCACCATAAACTCTAACAGTCATATTTTAGTCTAAAAATGGAAGATATTGGATATTTTTGGTTGATTGGTAATGTTTATTTTTCTATAGTAAATCAATTCACTAATAAAAGAGCATACAATTTGTAAAAATGATATCGAACGAACACATAGTAAAATTGTGATGCCCCCAAATCCGCCCTGACGGGGAACCCGGGTCGTCACATTGTCTCGATATCCTGCAGCACACGTTAGCTCAATAATACAGCAAAATTTTTATTACAACAGAGCATGAGTGTCCCACTCCGCAGATCCAAGATCGGTCTCACACATTATTACAATACGATTTATTACATCTCTGAATAATATCTTACATAAGTCCACAAATGTAGAAAGATAAAGGTTCCAGTTGGATATTCTAGTCCTTGTTAGCATAGCCGTGAGCCTTCCCTTTTCCTCTGGATCCCTGGCTGGACGTCTCGCAACTCTCCTTCTTGACAGCTGAATAAATATTGTAAAGCAAGAATGAGCAACTATGGTGCTCAACAAATTCTCTCCTTGCTCGGTATATAAATATAATAAGATTACCGAATAATAAACTCGAAATTTAATGAACAATCGAATATCAGCAATCTGACATTGACTCAAAACTCATCTCGAAAACAGAATACTCGAAAAGACTCATTTGGTGTGTCTCTGATGACTCATGAGAAATGAATAAACTGGTTTTCCAACCTCTCGGTATCTCGGTGGGGAGATCAACTATCCGACCGGGAATACCGTCCTCCTATGACACAGCACTTCGTCCGATCACGGCTACCATGCGATATCAACGAAATATAATATATATGTATGTATGCTAGCATCATAATAGGTTATTAAAATAACCCAGGCATCATAGTTCCTAAAATATTCTCGTGTCCGTATAGCAGTACACAAGTCTCTCTTTCTCTATTATGGGCCTCTTTCCCAAAATTGACCAGTAGAATACCGAATTCCCGAACATTTAATGACAGATAATTTGAGATAAACTTCCAGGAAAATATTTATTGATCTGGCGGAGTGCCAGTCTGACTCAATTGTGCCACCAATCCGAACAATGGAATGGTGTAAACTCTCAATAATAATATTTTGTTGGTTGACACGATCAAAGTGCCAACCTCTGACAATAAAGGCAACTATCTCAAAATAATGAGAATAGTCTTAAAATGAAATATTTTGAGTCGTACTGAACAAATAGTACCACTCGAATATTTATAATACTCATAGTTGATGAACGTTAAATAAAATGTTTTTCATTTGATCGACGAGTAAAACTCTAACGATCTTAATTTTATAACTCCTATTGGTTTATTCGAAAGATGAACCAACTAAAAGATAATCAATAAATATTGTCGAATTTGTACAATGAATTCGACTGAAAAGAATGAATTTAACTATCTCGAACAAATAAGACTAGTTCCACTGAATCAAAATAACTGGTCGTCTCGAATTAATGAGATCGGCTTGTTAACAACGAAGTTGTTTCTACGCTTATTGGAGATACGATTCACAAATAAACTAATTTAACTGTAAAATAATATTTAACAAGAAAATAATATTCAAATCAAATTATTGTAGCGTAAGGATCAACAAATAAATCTCAAAACTGATAGCTCGACAATAAATATAAACTGAAATAATATGAATAAAATACGAAATTTTCGAGATTTAGGGTAGGAATGAACTTGCCTCTGTCTCGACGCTACACTGTACTGAATATTAAAAGTGTTACCCGCGAGCGAAAATCTCGATTCTCAGAAAGAATCTCAATAATAATTTATCAAAAAGATTTTAGTATTTGGGTAAGAAATTAATCACGTAATGTCAAAATAATTTGGCAATCATGTCATCAATAATCAGATAATTCTCGAAAATATAATTTAAAATATTTTCGTAACCTTAAAATCTCACTAACGTATGATTCGCAAAATATTATATTTTTATGAAAGCTATATTCACTTTTCCTATTAAATTTTAATAAATCGAGTTTTATAGTTTCATACGATTCAAAATATATGGCACTAATATTCGTAAAGGAATTTCTTAATTAAAAGTCTCTAATTATTACTAAATATATGGCACTAATTGATTTATTTAATAACACATTTCGAATAAAATAATAAAAAGGGTTTTGTATAAAATCACCACTAATTTTTCTATAATTCTCATTTATAGCGAAATTCTCTAATTTAATTAATTACTTAATTCGCATTTCTAAAATTAATTTTGGCTCGTATCAAGTCTCTAAGATTTTATCTAGAAATTCTCTATTGTAATTAAGTCCATTTTAGAGAACTAATAATATTAGTCCCTATTTATTCTCAAAAACAATCCGTTTTTATTTAATTTAAATACGTAACCAATATTCATATTTTAGCACCATGTAATTTATCAAAACAATTCTATTTTAATAATTTTCTTAAATTCTAATTTCTTTCTCCTTTTAATATCCAACCAATAGACCATATTTATTCTCCAATATTCCACTAAATCAAAAATCTTCTTTTAATTTAATTAATTTTAAGAAATTAAACCAATTTACATGATCAAATTTTTTTTAATTCCCTTCTCCTCTAAATTTCTAGAAAATCCAAATAATTTGTAACCTTTAACAAATACCTTTTTACAATCTAAATAATTCCAAATTTTATTATTATTTTATTAAAAACAAGCCCCAAATAATCAATCCCTATTCTGTTCAATCTGAAATCACCACCATGGCAGGGCGGTCGCCGGCCGGACGCCACAGCGACACCGGCGGCAACCACCACCGCCCACCTCTGCCATCTCTCTCTCTCCTCTCTCTCTCTCTCTCTCTCTCTCTCTCTCTCTCTCTCTCTCTCTCTCTCTCTCTCTCTCTCTCTCTCTCTCTCTCTCCCTCTCCCTCTCTCTCGCTCTCTCTCCCTCTCCCTCTCCCTCTCCCTCTCTGAGAGGGAAAAGAGGAGATATAGTAAGTGGTTTCTATCTCTGATGGTTTTTGATTATACACACACTATTAACTAATTGGGCTTAGTGGACTAACAATTCTTTTTGGGCTTAATCACTTTCCTCTCATAAAGTTGAAATTTAATTATGCTCTTCATTATTAATTAAAAAAAAACAAATAAAACACTATTACTGCTAATTACTCTAACAATGAAAACCTTAATTAAAAGAGACTCAAAATCTTATAGGAATTCACGGTTATTACAGTCTCCCCCCCTTAAAAGGATTCCGTACTCGGGATCACATTATTAACTAAACAACTCGGGGTATTTACTACGCATTTCGTTCTCAAGTTCCCAAGTGGCTTCTTCGATTTAACGATTCCTCCAAATTACTTTTACTAAATTCACTTTCTTATTCCGCAGCTCATGCACTTTATAGTCTACTACTTCCACTGGTTGCTCTGCGTAGGTCAGATCACCTTTGACGTCGATGGGTTTATACTCCAATACATGTCGGCGATTAGGATGGTAAGCTCTCAATATTGATACGTGAAATACATCATGAACATACTGAAGGTCTGGTGGTAAGGCTAATTGGTATGACACGGATCCAACTTTTCTTAAGAATCTCAAATGGTCCGATATACCTATGACTCAGCTTCCCTTTCTTCACGAATCTCATCACCCCTTTCCACGGGGAAACTTTCAGTAACACTTTGTCTCCTATCTCAAACGACTTATCCTTTCTCTTCAGATCTGCACACTTCCGCTGACGGTCTTGAGCAGCAACTAATTTCTTCCGAATAGTCTCTATGGATTACTTAGTTTGATGGACCATTTCTGGTCCTAGTATTCTTCGTTCATCAACTTCATCCCAACACAGTGGAGATCTGCACTTCCTTCCTTATAAAGCTTCATACGGGGCCATGCCGGTACTGGAGTGATAGCTATTATTGTATGAAAACTCAACTAATGGCAGATGATCATCCCAACTTCCCTTGAAATCCAAAGCGCAGGCTCGTAGCATACCTTCTATTGTCTGAATTGTCCTTTCACTCTGTCCATCCGTCTGTGGGTGATAAGCTGTACTCAAATTTAGCTTGGCACCAAGGCAGTCTTGAAAACTTTTCCAGAATCTAGAAGTAAAGCGAGCATCTCTGTCTGACACAATTGACACAGGCACTCCGTGACGAACTACCACTTTCTTCAAGTACAAACCTACTAGCCTTTTTATTGATCGGAAGAAAATGCGTGGACTTCGTAAGTCTGTAAACTATAACCCATATGGCATCGTAATTTGCTCTGGTTCGAGGTAAACCTACTACAAAGTTCATGGTGACGTGCTCTCATTTCCATTCTAGAATCTCTAATGATTGAAGTAATCCACTGGGTCATTGATGTTCGGCTTTCACTCTCTGACAGGTCAAACACTTGCTTACCCATTCTGCAATCTCTCTCTTCATGTTAGGCCACCAATAATTCAACTTTATGTCTTGATACATTTTTGTGCTCCCTGGGTGAATGGAATATCTCGAGTTATGCGCTTCACTCATGATCTCTTCTTTCAATTCTGTAACATTAGGAACCCAAATTCTCGAAACAAATCGTTTAATCCCCTTATCATCTCTTGGGCTCAAAAATTCTTCTCCTGTCAACTGTGATCTTCTTTCTTCCATCACTTGTTCCTGACAACGGCGAATCTTCTCGAGCAACTCTGGTTGAAAATGAATGCTGTAAGCTCGTTCATTGTTTTGGACGGGGTCCTTGACTTCTAACTCTATTCTCTCGAATTCTCTGACCAATTCTCTAGAGGTTGTCAATAGATTGAGTCTTTCCTTTCTACTTAAAGCATCAGCTACCACATTAGCCTTTCCCGGGTGATAATTTATCGTGCAGTTGTAGACCTTGATCAGTTCCAACCATCTTCTTTGTCTCATGTTCAATTCTTTCTGTGTGAATATATACTTTAAGCTTTTGTGATCCGTGTAAATCTCACATTTCTCTCCATACAGGTAATGTCTCCAAATCTTGAGTGCAAAAACAATAGTATCAAGTTCCAAATCGTGAGTAGGGTACCGGGATTCATATTCCTTCAGTTATCGAGAGGCATAAGCTATTACCTTTCCGTGTTGCATCAGTACGCATCGTAATCCTTTGTGAGAAGCATCGCTGAAGATCATGAAATCGCCTTTTTCATTAGGTAAGGTTAAAACTGGGGCAGTAGTCAGTCTCTTCTTCAATTCCTGAAAGCTATCTTCACACTTGGAGGTCCACTCAAAATTTTCACTCTTTCTGGTAAGTCGAGTCAGTGGCATAGCTATCTTTGAGAAATCCTTTACAAATCTGCGATAGTATCCGGCTAGTCCAAGGAAACTCTAACCTCTGTTGGAGTCTTGGGTCTCTCCCAATTTGCTACAGCTTCTATCTTAGCGGGGTCTACAGAAATTCCTTCACTACTCACAATATGCCCTAAAAATTGAACTTCTTTTAGCTAGAATTGGTATTTTAAAAATTTCGCATACAATTTTTCCTTCCTCAAGGCTTCTAGAACCAGACGGAGGTGTTCAACATGTTCCTCTGGAGACTTCGAGTATATGAGGATGTCATCAATAAATACAATCATGAACTTATCCAAGTATCTCTTGAACACACGATTCATTAAATCCATGAAAGCAGCTGGAGCATTCGTTAGTCCAAAAGACATAACTAGGAACTCGTAATGTCCATATCGGGTCCTAAAGGCAGTCTTAGGAATATCTTCAGGCTTGATTTTCAGTTAATGATGTCCAGATCTTAAATCAATCTTCGAAAAATGCATAGCTCCCTTAAGTTGGTCAAACAAATTGTCAATCCGAGGCAGAGGGTACTTGTTCTTGATGGTCATCTTGTTCAGTTCACGATAATCAATACATAGTCGCATAGATCAGTCCTTCTTCTTCACGAACAACACTAGTGCTCCCCATGGGGACACACTTGGTCTGATTACAACTTTGTCAAGTAACTCTTGCAGTTGTGTTGCTAATTCCTTCATTTCTACTGGTGCCATCCTATAAGGCACTTTTGAGATAGGTGCGGTTCCTGGTGCTAGATCAATTGTGAATTCTATCTCTCGATCCGGTGGCATCCCAGGCAAATCATCAGGGAAAACGTCTTTAAACTTATTAACTACAGGAATCTCATTGATGGTAGGGGTCTATTTCTCGATATCTATCACATGAGCCAAATAGGCTTGACATCCTTGCCGAAGTAATCTTTTAGCTTGAATCACTGACAGAAAATCCCTATTCGGTTTCCATCCATAAAACGGAATTCTTATACCATTAGATACTCTTAGGCTAACCTTCTTCCGATGACAATTTATTTGAGCATCGTAACGAGCTAACCAATCTATCCCTAGGATTACGTCAAATTCTCCTAACTTAAAAGGAATGAGGTCTGCGTCAAACCGTTGTCCCTGTATCTCTGTAGAACAATTCGGACACAATCGGTTCACTGGAATGACTTTCTGATTAACTACTTCTATATTCAGAATTCCCTCTAAGGGCACAGACTCGAGATTAAGCTTATTTATGAAGTTTTCAGAAATAAAAGATTTGGTGGCTCCGGAATCAACTAGAACACACGCATTCTCAGAATTTACTAGAAGCGTACCTGCGATCACATCGCTGTTGTCAATGGCATCTCTTAAAGTCATGTTGAAAGTTCGTGCTGTTGGTTTGTTGTTGGGAGGTGTTGTGAGTCGAGGTAATGGATTCTCCTTTGAAGGATGTCTGCAATTTCGGGACACGTGACATTTCTTTCCACAATTGAAGCAGGTGAAAGATTTATCCTTGCAACTAGAAGCATAATGACCCTTCTGTCCAAAATTGTAATAATTTATGCTAGCTTGATGACAGGGTCTAGGGTGTTTCTTCCCACATGTCTTGCATTCTGGCAGAGGTGGTCTTCCTTGCATCATGTTAACTGTCTGCGGAGGTTTGAACCTCTGATTGCTGCTTCTGGTGTCATGATTCCAAATCCTTCTGGTATCAGTGCTTCTATCCTCCCCCTTCATAAAAGGTTTATTGTCGCCTCGGTTATCAGGCCTCTTCACAAAACTACTTCCACTACTCTGAAATTTCCTCTTCTTACCATCTCTATCCTTCGGGTACAATTCACTTTCACTTTCCACTATGGCCGCTTTCTGAACTAAGGTTACATAATTGGTGATCTCAAACATAGTGACTTGATTCTGTATCTAGGGCTTTCGTCCTTGTTGAAAACGCTTAGATCTCTTTTCCTCGGTGTCCACATGATAAGGTACAAATCTTGAGAGTTCTGTAAACTTAGCTTCGTAGTCTGTGACAGTCATCGCTCCTTGCTTGAGTTCCAAAAACTTAATTTCCATTTGATTTTCCAGATACTTGGGAAAATACCATTTTAAAAACAACGTTGTAAATCTGGCCCACGGTATAACTGCGTTACCTTCCATAGCTCTCTTCGCTTCCCACCAGTAGTTAGCTTCACCCTTCAACATATAAGCTGCGAACACTATCTTCTTGTCTTCTTCCACTCCCACAATCTCAAAAGTCTTCTCTATCTCTCGTAACCAGATTCTAGCCTCCACTGGGTTAGTGGTACCTTTAAACTCAGGTGGATTCAAATATTTGAATGATTTGAAAGTCACCGTAGTTTGGGTCAGTTGAGCTGGAGGTGGATTTCCTCCTACTGGATTTCTGTTCTGTTGAGGCTAAGGGTTCTGGGTGTGTTAACGAAGAAAGTACATGAGTAGATTCATAGGGTCATTATTCTGATTTGGATTTGGGGCAGGTATTGGTTCTGGGTTTGGAATTGGGTTCCGGGATGGAACCTCATTGTCTTGATTCACTTCAGGTTGAGGATGAGGGTTTCTTGGGGGTCTTCCTCTTCTAGGAGGCATCTCACTACAAGGAAAACTGAAATATACAATGGTTATTGCCCGTTGTCTGATGCCCTGGAACAGCGTTGTCTATCGAGCAGGTGTCTCTTACCAACATCACACAACGGTACACAAATCGTTGTCTGATATCCATAATAACAACACACCATGCTCATAAAGTGTTGTAGCACACCCAGAAACAACAACGCAATCATTTAAATCCGTTGTTAGAAAATGAGGAATACAATGGTTCCTAAAAAATAAAACATTGTTCATTCGTTATGTTAACAACGATTTCTTAAAATATAACCATTGTTGGATAGCTGAGCATACAAACGTTTTTGTTTCTTAAATGCTTGTTTCTGTTATTTTCACACAATGGTTTTACCATTTTTATACAATGGTCAACTCTTTTTGGTACAATGCTTTCTTGAAACTTATCCATTGTCTGTTGATATTTTTAACAAGTTTTTATCAAAGATGATAACATTGGCCAAGATAAATGAAGGAATTTATTATCTAAAATTGTAGTAGTTCTTTACATGGAGAAATGAAATAGGAAGTTCATAATACTGCTCTATTACTATCTTCATGTTCTTCATTACCTGTTCTGATAAAATGCCAAGTTGCCAACCATCTGTACCTCCAATCTGAATCCGAATCCGAATACGATAACATATCTTCATATCCAAGTCACATATAAAGATGGATTTTGATGCACAGATGGTGGGCAATTTAACTTGAATATGTCACAAAGAACATGCCATTGTTATTAATCATACTATAAGACTTAATTAGACCATCATAAAGAAAGACCCTTCTATCTAGGAAGGAATGCTGAGGTTATCTGCAGCTGCATTGCCAAAACTTTGCTAATGCTGATCCTAGGCCTTTCTCTTCTTCGACACCGGCTGTGGCGAGGATGATACAGAGGCTGATGCAGATGTGATTACTTCCCCCGGCTCATTTGAGCTATCGGAGCTAAAATACAGATCCATAACCCCTCTGGGGCTTCCTGGCAAAGAAACAAACTTGCGTTTGTTAATGTTGTTGCCATATCCTCCTGATATGAACTCCCATATCAATTTGCTGCAGTCTTCTAGTTTGCACTGTTTATTAAACAACGATAGACATGATCTTGGTCACTAACCAATATGGAGTCAACAATGCAATTAACATGTGAAAAAAACACAAAAGAATTTGATATATCAGAAGTGAGATAGTTACCTTATTAATCCCAATAATTCCCAAAAGCTCAGTTTGGTAATCTTGTCCAATACAGGGCTCAATGCTCCTGATTACAAGCAGCATTGTAGCAGTTGCTATTACAGACGGAAGGTAACACATGAACTGACAATCTGCAAGTAGCATACATGCATATACAAATCAGTGACCAGATTGTTAAATTAAATTTGTGCATTTTCAAGATTTTTATGTCAACCAAGAATAAAGATATCAATATTTATAATCTTACCAGCAATGATAGAGAGTAGAAGAGAGTCACAAAGAGTTTTGTTGGCAGAGTGACAAAGAGTTACCAGGTTCCGTACAGCTTCTCCATATCCTCTACTGAACTGAAATCCTTTACAAAACATAAAAAGTAGAAATCAAACAGACACGCATATGTGTAAATGTGTTTAATTTTACCAAGATTAGTCTTCAATTTGGCTTCGCTGCTGCAGTTATGCATTCCAATTAAAGCAGCAGCAACATCCTTGTTGCATTCCTTACTATTATTAAAGAGAGATCTAATCATTGACATCATTATTAAAGCTTAAACTTACTGCAGTAAACAACCAGCACCTCTAAATTAAAAACAAACAATATTTAATTGCCATACAGGACAACGACACACAAAGAAAGACATAATCATTAATATCATTGACATCTTGTGACAGAAACCAACACCAACAAATACAGTATCTTACACTAGGACAAAGGTGTGCTGGTCTAGGTGGAAAGGAGTATAAGGGTGATCCGAATGTGAAATACTAACCAAGGAGTATAGGGCTTCAAGGCGTTTAGCTCGTCAAACATCCAAGGAAATATCATCTACAAAGGCTTCTACTTTTACGTTAGTGCTAGATGGAGAAAGAAAACAATTATTCACCTGTATTATGTTTATGATAACGGTAAACACAAGTGCTGCAGATTAAGGTGCATCCAACACTTGTAACTGATCTTGTGAATTTCCCATTGTGCTGGAAGAAACAAGTGAACCACTTATTGCTTGTTGCTGTAACGAATTCAATTCCGCTCTCAATGCTGCTGCATCTTCCTCAGCCTATATCAAGATTAATGATAAGCAGGCACACAAACTCGTACTTAACACACAAAAGTTGCAGAAACACCCACACACGCGGCACAGAACAAGAAGAACAGATCGGATTATAACAAAAACAAAAGAAATCTTCAGTCATTCACCCATACACATAATGCACATAGGCTAACAGTGTCGAGACGGCCTATAATTTTCATTTTACATTGACAAGACCATAAAAATGAAACCTTTACAACACCAACACCTGAAATTGCCACTAATATATGCTATAAACTACAACCATATTCTAGCACTAAAAAAATGAAATAAACAATAGACACATCAAATTATATATCAAAGCACTAAAAAGAGGGAAAAATGTTACTTCAAGCGCGCAACGGGGTAAAAAATCAAGCTGCCTCAAAAGCTCAACAAATGCATCCCCATCATCATAACACTTAAACCAAGAAGTACCCTTTTCATCCAACACCTTAAAAATCAAATCTTGCCTACAATCATCAAATTGGGGTGAGAATAAAAAGAATCTTTAAGAGATAATCTATGAGTTGAGGTTGTAATGGGGTTGTTTGTGATTAAATAAGGGGTTTGAGGTACAATGTTTTTGGGTTTTGTAATAAAGGTTCTGAGGGTTATGAGGAGCTCTGGTTTGGCTGATTCTGATAGCTTCCAAACTCTCTTCATTCTTTTTTCCTGATAGACGCATATAAGAGAGAGGGAGAGAGAGAGAGAGAGAGAGAGATGCTGCGAGGGGGGACATCAGGGATGTGGTGGTTGGGTGAAGAAGGGAGGGAGCCGGCTAATTGAAAGAGATGAGAGGGAGGGAGGTAGTGTTAGGGTTAGTGAAGTAGGAATTTAGGATAAAATTAGAAAATGAGGAAAATAGAGCCGAGAGACAGATGTGAAGAAAACTTTTAGTAAAGAGGGAATTGAAATTTTAGTAAAGAGGGAAGTGAAATAAAGGGGGGAAATTAAATATTAACAAGCGGCAGTATGAATTGATGAAGGGAGGGAAGTGAAATTTGAGATTTTGGATCGTGAAATTTTAAAAAAATTTAGAAATTTGATTCGAAATAAAAATAAAAATTTCAAATTTTTGGAATATCAATAGAATAGAAACTTATTCCAGTGTTGGGAAAATTTTATTAAAGAAATTATTATTTTTTTGAATGATTTCTTTGACGATCGAACCGTAGGAAAGTTAATAAACACTCATTTTAGTGCTGGGAAAAAATAATCAAAAAATATAAAGGTTGGTTTTTTTCTAATTTTTTGCACACATCACTAAAATCAGTATATAACATCATTCGTACGGTTGGATCATCGAAAAAAAGATCATGTTCAATCGGTACGACACTAATTAGAGGGAGTAGTACTTTTGGCGGATTTATATTATAAACACGTACAATAATGATTTGTTTTTTCTAAATTTTTATACACATCATTAAAATTAGTATATAACATCATCCATACGGTTGGATCGTCCAAAAAAATTTTTAAAAAATTATTATTCAAAAATTATACTAGTTTGACCAAGGAGTACTTTGATAGTTGACCATTAAAATATCATACAAGAATGATTCGTTTTTTTCTAATTTTTTGTACACATCACTAAAATCAGTATATAACATCATTTGTACGGTTGGATCGTCGAAAAAAAATTTAAAAAAATAGATCACGTTCAATCGGTACGACACTAATTAGAGGGAGTAGTACTTTTGGCGGATTTATATTATAAACACGTACAAGAATGATGTATTTTTTCTAACTTTTTGTACACATCACTAAAATTAGTATATAACATCATCCGTACGGTTGGATCGTCCAAAAATTTTTTAAAAAATTATTATTCGAAAATTATACTAGTTTGACCAAAGAGTACTTTGATAGTTGACCATTAAAATATCATACAAGAATGATTCGTTCTTTTCTAATTTTTTGTACACATCACTAAAATCAGTATATAACATCATTCATACGGTTGGATCGTCGAAAAAAAAATTTAAAAAATAGATCACGTTCAATCGGTACGACACTAATTAGATGGAGTAGTACTTTTGTCGGATTTATATTATAAACACGTACAAGAATAATTTTTTTTCTAACTTTTTGTACACATCACTAAAATTAGTATATAACATCATCCGTATGGTTGGATCAATCAAAAAAAATTTAAAAAAAATTATTATTCGAAAATTATACTAGTATGACAAAGGAGTACTTTGATAGTTGACCATTAAAATATCATACAAGAATGATTCGTTTTTTTCTAACTTTTTGTACACATCACTGAAATCAGTATATAACATCATTCCTACCATTGGATTATCGAAAAAAAAATTAAAAAAATAGATCGTATTCAATCGGTACGACAGTGATTAGAGGGAGTAGTACTTTTGGCGGATTTATATTATGTACACGTACACGAATGATTTTTTTTTCTAACTTTTAGTACACATCACTAAAATTAGTATATAACATCATCAATATGGTTGGATCATCCAAAAAAAATTTTAAAAAATTATTATTCAAAAATTATACTAGTTTGACCAAGGAGTACTTTGATAGTTGACCATTAAAATATCATACAAGAATGATTCATTTTTTTTCTAATTTTTTGTACACATCACTAACATCAGTATATAACATCATTCCAACAGTTGGATCGTAGAAAACAAATTAAAAAAATAGATTATGTGCAATCGGTACGACATTAGTTAGAGGTAGTAGTACTTTTGGCGGATTTATATTATAAACACGTACAAGAATGATTTTTTTACTAATTTGTTATACACTTCATTAAAATAAGTATATAAATCATCTGTATGATTAGATCGTCCAAAACAAATTAAAAAAAATATTATTCAAAAATTATATTGGTTTGACCAAGCAGTACTTTGGTAGTTGACCACTAAAATATCATACAAGAATATTAAACAACGGTTTTTTTATGAAAAACCGTTGTTGTGCTCAATATAACACAACATTTTTTATAAGAAAACCATTGTCTGATTATTTTCATTATTTCCCGCCAAATTCAATTCAAATTATTTTATTATTCCCACCAAATATTTCATTATTTCCCACCAATTCTATTCAAAATTTTTGTGGTTCAGACAACGGTTTCATAAAAACCGTTGTCTCATCAAAACACGATTTAAACAACGGTTAATTATTCCGTTGTGTGAATTGTAATAACACAATGGTATATGAAAACAGTTGTGTGAATCATACAACGGTTTATAAACATTGTCTCAAAACTGATTAGACAATGTTCGTAAAAACAGTTGTGCAAACTTACTCGTCTTTACAACACCACATTGCAAAAGCCATTGTCTGAATCAATTTACTAGACAACGTTTTTAACCTGTTGTAGGGTACCTGGATTAGACAATACTTTTCTGAAGTTACAAAAAAACCGTTGTCTCTTAATTCCAAACAATGCTTTTTCGTCCGAGCGTTGTCTGATGAGTGTTGTCTGATTGCGATTTTCTTGTAGTGTCTTTCTCTATTAAGAGTGAAAACAACGGGGTATGTTATACCACAGATAAATAGTTATATGACATTATTTCTGGCACAGTTATGAAAGGCATTCATAAATATCTACTCGGTGAAAAATTGCTAGTTTTCAAATATTGGTTATACTTAAAATCGTAATTCTTTCTCGTACAAAGGTTTAGGGTACTCGTAAAAAGAAAGTATTTCAGGTTTTAACTGGTGATTCTTAGAAAAGGTTTTTAGGTTCTAAAACTCAATCGTCGCTTCAATCTTGGTTTACGAAGCTTTTTTTTTTGTTTTTGAAAACTCATCGTAAGTCGTAGTTTCTGAAAAGAAGTTGTTAACTGTTCTTGGGGTAACACGGGGTAACAATTTTGCATGCTATTCTAATATAACAAAAGTCTTTAACAGATAAAATAAGACAACAGTACTACTAGTAGATCATAATATATAAATAATAATATGGTACGATACAGGTACAGTCCATGCCTGATACTGAGTACAACCATCATATAATTCAACCCGATAGCTGAGAAAAGTTCATCATGAAAATATCTAACTGACATGCTAGTACGTGGAGATAATAAAGACCACTACCTAACAGGCTGGGCGTAAGTCAATTACATCTAGTCAAATACATAGATCAGCAGAATATGTGCACCCTAATACAGAAAGATTTAACGCGACGCCATCCAAAATGCGGGTCACCACTAGCTATCATATACATACTAACCAAAAGATGGGAATGTGCAAGCATACATATATGTCATCCCCTAAACCAAAAAGACTATACTAAGTCAACAACAGCAGCAAGTCAAGTCATCACTGGGTGAACATCTCACCAACCCCCCTATGGAACTCTGCTATGATATCGAAAATCATGGTAGCAACTCTGGTCCGATCAATCTGCCCGGTACTGGATGATGGCAATGCAGCAAGGTCAGTCTGTAGTCCAGTCAGGATAGTAAGAGTAATCTGGTGCATAATCTCCATAGGAACATCCCTAACCAGCAGACTCCCTCCATGGTGCACAACAAAAGGATCTGGAACAGATAGCAGTCAGAGAATACCATCCCTAGTAGTAAAAATCTTCTCATAACGAGGCCACAACCAGCGGTAATGCTGAAACAGGGTATGGTGAATGTGCCAAGGAACCATCTCTCCTGCCACTCCAGCATACTCAGCAGGAACAGGTGGCATAGCAGCAGTCATAGTAGTCTGGGTAGGAGCAGGAACAGGGATAGTGGGTGCAGATGGAGCTGTATCACATGCAGGAGTAATACTGACAGGTGGAAACATGTAGTTAGGTATGGTAGAGACTGTAGGAGCTGAAGCATATACTGGGACAGGAGTAGTAACCAAGTCCGAAAAAGCTGATACTTTGGTAGGTGTATCAACTCTGGAAACTGGAGCAGCTGAACTCGGTATGATCTTAGTGCGGATAGGCGAGAGCTGGCTCTCATCAATCAGCTCTGAGGTAATAGGCTCTGGTGTCTCATATCGGAACATCTCAGGGGTAAACAGCACTGTAGTCTCAGCACTCATGGTAGGAGCTGGAATCTGAGCTAGCTGCTCAATCTCTGGAGTAGGAGTCTCTAAGTCAATCACTGGTATCGGTGAGTCAACTACCTCTACAATCTGGTCTGGAGAATGCACTAGGTCTATCATATACGGAGAAGGTGTAAGAATCCGGATAGAAGAATCCTCCGTATCACTGTCAATAGGCATAAACTCCTCTGATGGGTCACTGTCTGACTCGGAGCTAAGATCTAGAGGTCCGTGAGGGTAAGGTGTAGGAGATCTGTCTCTGACTGAGCGAAAACCAACTGGTCCTGAAGTAGACATCTACAAAAGTACATGGAATACCAGTCACAACAGGTTCTAATCGACTAGATACAGATATAGATATAAATGGTGTAAAGCACTTAGTGCTAAAATCTCAATATTGTATATACCTCCAAACTCTCATGCCGCGTTATAATTCTAGGCTCGTTCGATTCCTAAAAATATAACTAACGTTCTGATACCAAACCTATGACGCCCCCAAATCCGCCCTGACGGGGAACCCGAGTCGTCACATTGTCTCGATATCCTACAGCACACGTTAGCTCAATAATAAAGCAAAATTTTTATTACAACGGAGCATGAGTGTTCCACTCCGCAGATCCAAGATCGGTCTCACATATTATTAGAATACGATTTATTTAATTCTCTGAATAATATCTTACATAAGTCCACAAATGTAGAAAGATATAGGTTCCAGTTGGATATTCTAGTCCTTGTCAGCATAGCCGTGAGCCTTCCCTTTTCCTCTGGATCCCTGGCTGGACGTCTCGCAACTCTCCTTCTTGACAGCTGAATAAATATTGTAAAGCAAGAATGAGCAACAATGGTGCTAAACAAATACTCTCCTTGCTCTGTATATATATAATAAGATTTATCGAATAATAAACTTGAAACTTAATGAACAATCGAATATCAGCAATCTGACATTGACTGAAAACTCATCTCGAAAACAGAATACTCGAAAAGACTCATTTGGTGTGTCTCTGATGACTTATGAGAGATGAATAAACTGGTCTTCCAACCTCTCGGTATCTCGGTGGGGTGATAAACTATCCGACCGGGGATACCATCCTCCTATGACATCGCACTTCACCCGATCACGGCTACCATGCGATATCAACGAAATATAATATATATGTATGTACGCTAGCATCATAATAGGTTATTAAAATAATCCTGACTTCATAGTGCCTAAATATTCTAGTGTCCGTATAGCAGTACACAAGTCTCTTTTTCTCTATTATGGGCCTCTTTCCCAAAATTGACCAGTAGAATACCGAATTCTCGAACATTTAATGACAGATAATTTGAGATAAACTTCCAGGAAAATATTTATTGATCTGGCGGACTGCCAGTCTGACTCAATTGTGCCACCAATCCAAACAATGGAATGGTGTAAACTCTCAATAATAATATTTTGTTGGTTGACACGATCAAAGTACCAACCTCTGACAAGAAAGGCAACTATCTCGAAATAATGAGAATAGTCTTAAAATGAAATATTTTGAGTCGTACTGAACAAATAGTACCACTCGAATATTTATAATACTCATAGTTGATGAACGTTAAATAGAATGTTTTTCACTTGATCGATGAGTAAAACTGTAACGATCTTAATTTTATAACTCATATTGGTTGATTCGAAATATGAACCAACTAAAAGATAATCAATAAATATTGTCGAATTTGTACAATGAATTCGACTGAAAAGAATGAATTTAACTATCTCGAACAAATGAGACTAGTTCCACTGAACAAATGAGACTACTTCCACTGAATCCAAATAACTGGTCGTCTCGAATTAATGAGATCGGCTCGTTAACAACGAAGTTGTTTCTATGCTTATTGGAGATACGATTCACAAATAAACTAATTTAACAGTAAAATAATATTTAACAAGAAAATAATACTCAAAATCAAATTATTGTAGCGCAAGGAACAACAAATAAATCTAAAAACTGATAGCTCGACAATAAATATGAACTGAAATAATATGAATAAAATACGAAATTTTCGAGATTTAGGGTAGGAATGAACTTGCCTCTGTCTCGACGCTACACTCTACCGAATATTAAAAGTGTTACCCGCGAGCGAAAATCTCAATTCTCAGAAAGAATCTCTATAATAATTTATCAAAAAGATTTTAGTATTTGGGTAAGAAATTAATCACGTAATGTCAAAATAATTTGGCAATCATGTCATCGATAATCAGATAATTCTCGAAAATATAATTTAAAATATTCTCGTAACTTTAAAATCTCACTAACGTATCATTCACAAAATATTATATTTAAATGAAGGCTCTATTCGCTTTGCTATTAAATTTTAATAAATCGGATTTTATGGTTTTATACTATTCAAAATAATATTAAACGTGAGAATTCTTGCCCTAATATTCGGAAAGGAATTTCTTAATTAAAAGTCTCTAACTATTCTTAAATATATGGTACTAATTGATTTATTTAACAACACATTTCGAATAAAATAATAAAAAGGGTTTTGTATAAAATCACCACTAATTTTTTTATAATTCTCATTTTATATCGAAATTCTCTAATTTAATTAATTACTTAATTCGCATTTCTAAAATTAATTTTGGCTCGTATCAAGTCTCTAAGATTTTATCTAGAAATTCTCTATTGTAATTAAGTCCATTTTAGAGAACTACTAATATTAGTCCCTATTTATTCTCAAAAAGAATCCGTTTTTATTTAATTTAAATACGTAACCAATATTCCTATTTTTGCACCATGTAATCTATCAAAACAATTCTATTTTAATAATTTTCTCAAATTCTAATTTCTTTCCCCTTTTAATATCCAACCAATAAACCATATTTCTTCTCCAATATTCCACTAAATCAAAAATCTTCTTTTAATTTAATTAATTTTAAGAAATGAAACCAATTTACATGAACAAATTTTTTTAATTCCCTTCTTCTCTAAATTTCTAGAAAATCCAAATAATTTGTAACCTTTTATCAAATACCTTTTTACAATCTAAATAATTCCCAATTTTATTATTATTTTATTAAAAACAAGCCCCAAATAATCAATTCCTATTCAGTCCAATCTGAAATCACCACCACGGCAGGGCGGTCGCTGGCCGGATACCACGGCGGCGCCGGTGGCAAGCACCACCGCCCACCTCTGCTATGTCTCTCCCCCCTCTCACTCTATCTATCTATCTCTCTCTCTCTCTCTCTCTCTCTCCCTCGCTGTCTCCCACATCTCCCGACCTCTCTGCCTCTTCCAATCTCTCTCGACCCACCTCCTCTTCTCAATCTCTCCGATTGATCCCCCTCTCTTTCCCCCTTCGAGCTCTCGTCTCTTTCTCGCCACTCCATCTCTCCACTCTCTTTTCTCTTTCTCTCATTCCGATCTCCCTCTCTCTTCTTCTCCGCCCTCGTATCTCTCTCTCCGCCCTCTGTCTCTCCACTATATCTCTGCATCTCTCTCTCTGTCTCCCCAAATCTCTCTCTACCTCCCTAAATCTCTCTCTCTCTCTCTTCTCCTCACAATCTCTCTTCCTCTCGACCAACACCAACACCGCCTCCGATCAACCAACGAACACCACCACCGCCTCCGATGGTGGTTTAGCTCCACCCCTCTCCGACATGCACGACTACACACCCCCACAAATCCACAAATTCAGTCCTCTAATTAAATCCCTCCCCAAAATCCAATACCATCAATCACAATTATCACAATTACAAGCTCCTAATTAGAAAAATTTACAAGCCCTAATTGAAAATAAAATTCATAACAAGTACAAATGCAAGACATTTAGGTATGTAAAAAGAACATGATTTATAAAAGTTTTTAAGGGTGTAAATTCATACCCTTTGTGAAAAATCTGATTTTTAAGGCTTGATCGAAAAATCAAAGTCTCAAAACCCTTTGTATATTTATATCGGTATGTAGAGAAATTTATGAGCTATTTAATTTCCTAATTGCATGCAAGATCAAGTGAATTTATGGGTAGGTTTTTGAGGTTTGAAGTTTAGTAAGAAATGGTGGAAATAAAAACATAGTGTTGGGTGGTGTTTTTGGTTTTTGCCGAGAGAGAAAAGAGGAGATATAGTAAGTGGGTTTCTATCTCTGATGATTTTTATTTATATATACACTATTAACGAATTGGGCTTAGTGGACTAACAATTCTTTTTGGGCTTAATTAAATTCCTCTCATGAAGTTGAAATTTAATTATGCTCTTCATTGTTAATTAAAAAAAAATAAAACACTATTATTGCTAATTACTCTAAAAATTAAAACCTTAATTAAAAGAGACTCAAAATCTTATAGGAATTCACGGTTATTACAAAAATAGATTAGATGAAAATTTTCTTTATCATATTTACGTTCATTTATTGGATCTTGCACAATATAGAGATCATTTCTCATATCGCTGAAATATGCAAGGAGAGACAACCTAATGATTTATAACGATCATGAGTAATAAGTATTTATGAATTTCTAATATGTATTCGAAAAATTGATCGCGATTCATACAATTTTTTTGAATGAATTAACATAATAAAAATTATAAAAACCCACAATAATACACATTTAAATATAACAAATTTTCAAAAGAATAAAACTTAAAGTATGGATAAAAAACCATATGAACTTCGTAGAAAAATTCTTAAAAATGAGAGAAATCAAATGAAAACAAAATTAACAAAAAGCAATAAGGAGGGGCTTAGAACGTTTCAGCGAAAAATGTGAATGCTATGATAATTGTTCAATAATATTAATATTAATGCAATTGGTATGACTTGATGAATAGGTAATTTTGTACTTAAATTAATTACATATTCTAATTAAATTATCTTTTTTTTCTAAATAATGATTAAAATAACATGTTTATATTAATTAATTAATAAATTTTACCCTTCGGTGATGGTCTTGTTTTGAACTTTTCTGCGGGGTGGTAAATATTTTAGTAATTGGTTGATAATATTAATATTAATGCAATTGGTATGAGTTGATGGATGCGTAATTTTATAATTAAGTTAATTTACATTCAAATGAAATTATTTTTTTTTCTAAATAACAACAAAAATAATTTATTTTAATTAATTAATTAAAAAAATTTACCGATCGATGCCTAGCACGGGTAGAACGTTAATTAGAAATAAAATCAATTTTACACTTATTATTATATATAAGGATATAATTATATATGAGATTTATTATGGTTTTGGTTCTTCAAAGCATATTATTCACATAATTTACTTGCTAAATATACGTAATACATATCAATGTTGTGCAAGTAATATATATATATATATATATATATATATATATATATATATATATATATATATATATATATATAAAAAAGATAATAACAATGTTCTACAAGTATAACCTATATATTTAAAAGATACAATTGATGATGATCTTTGTTTTACAATTACAGTCTATTTCCAAGATTTTGATCTCCATCTAACTTAACTCTCTCTTGGATATTTACACCATCATATCCTTGTCTTAGAAGTTATCCACATCTAATTATGTTATAATATTTTATTATTTATATTTTGATATTTTATAAAATTGAATTGAATTTGGTTAAAAAATAAGTTGGCCTAAAAATGAGATATCACTAGAATGGGATCTATATAATTGGGCATGAATAAATAGGCATATAAACTTATGAAAGTAAATTGGTTTTAAAATAAATAGGACCGAACCAAGCAAATAGGTTTTTGAGATTTGTGTTAGTTAGATTAGTTGAATATAATTTATGTAGAGTAACTTTTTACGATAATTTGGTTACTAAGAGCAACTCCAATGCTCTTCCCTTTCCTTAACCCCTAAAATAGGGATTATTAAAAATATAGGTAATGAAAATTATGTTTCACTCCAATCATATACCCTATATTTTTACCCTATATTTTAAAAGTAATGTTTGGTGTAGTTTTTTGAAATTTAAATTTTGAACATTCTTATAAATTAACCAATGAGGTGGAGGATAGATGTGGTGGAGGATATAGGGGATCTAATTTTGATCCCTCAAATAAGAGCATCACCAAGGATGCACACCCCTTACCAATTTTATGGATTTTCTTCCAAAAAACACTATCCAACCACTTCTCCCCTTCCCAATATATTTTAGGGGAGAGAAAATAGATCCCTATGTATCAGCCCCTATCTTTCTCCACGTCCTTCCCATTGGTTGATTTATTTAAATTTCAAACTTTTAAATTTTAAAAATTAAAATTTTAAAATATAGGATATCTATATAGGGATTATCATTGGAGTGAAATATCATTTTGATTTCCTATATTATTAATAATTCTTATTTTAAGGGCTAAGGAAAGAGTGTATCCTTGGAGATGCTCTAAGGCGTAATATTTTCTCTCCCCTAAAAAATAAAGGGGATGAGGGGTAGGGTTAGAGCTTTATTTTTAAACTAAAATCCCTATATTTGTCCACAGGCACTAGGTAAGGAATAAGGAACATATATGGTTGGAGTTGCTCTAAAATAGCTTTAAAATAAGTAGGCCCGTTACCCATAGAAGTAATGACCGTTGGACCAATCAGATTTAATAAAATATTATAAATATTTAATTAAATTGAAGTTTATTATCTTTTAATATATTAATTTATATAATATTAACATTCAAAATTAGTATTATAACAAATATGAAGATTTCTTGTAATTACGTAGTTTGGATTTTGCCAAATTGAATATTTAATAGTGTATTAACATCACTTATATTAGTTTTGATAAAATAGTATCATAATTACAATTCATTAATTATATTGAATTAACCTCTTCAAATTTATTTAAGAATACCTTTTTATCCATTTATACATAATTTTGGTCACTGCCGTCGAATCAATAATAATAAAAATAAACGATCAAGATTATATCATATTAAAAAGAAAATTATAATCTAGAAAGGATATAATTTAAAAAGGTTGTAATAGAATTGAATTTTAAAAAGAAAAGTATAATCTTAAAGGATATAATTAAAAAAGATTGTATTAGATTTGAATTTTATTTATTTTTTAATAATATTAAAATAAGTTTATATTTAATATTTAGGCTCTATCTCGAGATCTAGAAATCAGATTTGGATGAATATCCGCCCACACGGAGTTCATAAAATTATCTTTAATTAATTGATGATTTAGCATTTATTATCCAAATGTAAACACTCATAATATCATGATAAATATAATTATGATTTTTTACAAAAATCTTATTTATGTAGAAGACCTACATTAATAATCTTATTTAATGTAAAAAACCTATTGATATATGATTTAAAAACATTCACTTTTTCTTATTTCAATCCAAATACACTTTTTAGTTTAAATGTTTAAATTCAAAATATTTTTAATGTTATTTGGTTTTTATTTACTTTGTCGTACGATTATCCCTCTCTGTTGTCCCAGGTTTTGATAATCAAAATGAAATATAACGTTTACCAAAGTTTTGGAGCTAATTCCTCTTACATTTAGTGGTAAGGGCTTATCTTTTGATAATCAAAATGAAATATAAGTAGATTTAAAATTTTCAACGTTACTTTCTTCTTTTTTTTTGTTTCTAGGTAGTTTTAGTTGAAAAATAATTGTAAACCATCACTAAATTAATTGTCCAAATCAAGTTTTAGGAATTAAAAATAAAACATATAATAAATTGAATGTGCAAAATCTTATATATATATATATATATATATATATATATATATATATATATATATATATATATCAATTTTTTAACAACAATTAGATATATAAACTAATAACAATTAAATTTTTAAAAAAATTAATATAATTATTGATATTAGAAAAGGAACCTTACACGAGTTATAAACTAATAATTTTAACAATAACAAAACTTTTAACAATAATTCTATGATGTTAAAATAATATTAGAATTTAAACTTAGAAGAAAAAAAGAAAGCAACCACAAACATAATGGTATTGTCTTTCTAGAGGATATAAAAAATATTGTTCTGTACCCAAAAAATAAATGTTATTTATAGTATTGAGAATAGACTAACATGGCATGTCAAATATTAGTACCAAAAAATCAGTAGTTCTTGATTACTGCCACATAAACAATCCTCAAGCTAAAAACAACTACAGTACTCTCTTAATTTATGCTTGCCAAAGTAAATCAATACTGAAATAGACGGCTTATAAAGCACGCTCCCCACGGATCCTCTTGGCCAGCTGAATGTCCTTAGACATGATAGTCACACGCTTAGCATGAATTGCACACAAGTAGGTATCTTCGAACAGGCCTACTAGGTACGCCTCAGATGTTGTTAATATGTGTATAGGGTTTATGTATATATTTCAATATGTGTGTTGTGGAACAGAATAAGGAAACAAGAAGCTTAAATTTCTGTTATATTATTGATCAATCTTTACCTCCTTATATAATAGGAGAATACAAACCAAATACATGAATGATAATAATAGATACATGATCAGATACATCTCCTTGATTCTATGAACCATATTTAATGCACTCTTCAAACTTCTATGAGATTAGTTTATCCAACATATTCCTCCCTTAAACTAATTCCTTTCGATCCTTCATTCCCATCATCCTTTTGTAAGTATCTAGTAGAGCTTTGGACATTGGTTTATTGAGCACATCTGCAACCTGGTCACGACTAGCAACATAACGTAAATTCACATTCTTCTCCTTTACATGCTCCCGGATAAAATGAAAACGAACATCTATGTGTTTGCTCCTTTCATGATGTACTGGATTCTTGGCAAGCTCAATTGCAGACTTGTTGTCAATGCAAACTTCAGTTGATCTCTGTTGTGGGATTCTTAATTCACTAAGTAACCTTCTTAACCAAATAGCATGACAAACACAGTGAGAGGCTGCCACATATTCTGCTTCACAGGTTGATAATGCCACTATCGGCTGCTTCTTAGAATACCATGTAAATGCAGTGTCTCCCATAAAAAACAAGTAACCAGATGTGCTTTTTCGTTCATCCACGTCTCCACACCAATCACTATCAGAATATCCCATCAATTTATAGTCTTCAGTTCTGGAATAAAACAATCCCAGCGACTTTGTTCTTTGAATATATCTCAGAATTCTTTTTATTGCCTTCCAATGTGACTGTTTTGGATCCTCCATGAATCTACTTACAATCCCAACACTATAAGCAATGTCAGGTCTTGTGCAAGTAAGATACCTCAAGCTTCCAACCAAACTCTGATATAAATTTGCTTCTACTGACTTTCCTCCCTCAAATTTAGAGAGTTTGACGCCCTGTTCCATCGGAGTTGCTACTGGATTGCAGTGCTCCATCCTGAATTTCTTCAAAATATTGTTTGCATATGCTTCTTGAGAAATAAAATTGCCTGACTTTTCTTGCTTCACCTCAATGCCAAGAAAATATCTCATCAAGCCCAAGTTAGTCATCTCGAATTCTTGAGTCATCTCCTTCTTAAATTCCTTAATCATCTCTTCATTGTTGCCCATAAAAATAAGATCATCAACATAAAGTGCAACAAATAGTAATTTACCTTGTTTTTCTTTGACATAGAGAGCAGCCTCATAAGGACATTGAACAAATCCATTCTTCTTAAAGTAGGCATCAATTCGAGTGTTCCAAGCTCGTGGCGCCTGTTTTAAACCATATAGTGCTTTAAACAATCTCAACACCATTCATTCTTTACCTGGTTTTGCATATCCAGGTGGCTGGTTCACGTATACTTCTTCTTCGAGCATTCCATTTAAGAAAGCTGATTTTACGTCCATCTGGTAAATAGGCAATTTGTTTTGAGCTGCTTGAGAGATTAACAACCTTATTGTCTCCATCCTTGCTACAGGTGCGAAAACCTCATCATAGTCTATTCCAGCCTTCTGTCGATAGCCCTTTGCTACCAACCTCGCCTTATATCTTTCCACTTCTCCTTGAGCATTCAGTTTCTTCTTATAAACCCATTTAACATCGATGGGTTTACATCCTTCTGGAAGTTTCACCAGTTCCCAAGTTTTGTTCTTTTCAATAGCTTTGATTTCATCATCCATTGCAGCTTTCCACTTTTTGTCTTTCACTGCTTCTCCAAAATCTATGCTTTCTGCATCAGCTACCAAACATACTAAATGCACCTCACCCTGTTCATATATATCTTGTAAACTTCGAGTTCTAGGATTCCTGGGCTCATCCTCATCTGATTCTTCATTTTCAGCATCAGAGTTTGTTGCTGAAATCTTAGAAATCTGAATATCATCTTCTGTTTTTTCTTTTTCATGTGCTTTAATCCAACTCCATGCATCATCTTCTTGTATCTTTACATCTCGACTCACAACAACCTTCATAGCAACTGGATCAAGTAGTCTGTAGGCTTTTGTTTTCTCATCATAGCCAATAAAAATATATTTCTTGCTCTTATCATCCAACTTTGTTCTTCTTTGATCAGGAACATGTGAGTATGCTATACTCCCAAAAACTTTCAAGTGTGAAACAGTAGGTTTCTTTCCACTCCATAATTCTTGAGGAGTTTCATCCCCCAAGTTTGAATGTGGACATCGATTCTGAATATAAACATCACATTGCACTGCTTCCGCCCAGAATTCTTTTGGTAATTCCTTGCTCTTTAACATTGATCGAACCATGTCTAAGATTGTTCGATTTTTCCGTTCAGCCACACCATTCTGCTGTGGTGAATAGGGGGCTGTTAAGAACCTTCTAATGCCATGTTCTTCACAGTATTCCGTAAAAGCCTTTGATGTATATTCTCCTCCTCTATCAGAACGCAATCCCATGATTTGTATTCCTGCCTTCTTTTCAACCAACACTTTGAATTTCTTGAATACTTTTAATGCCTCAGATTTTTCATTTAAGAAATAAACCCATGTTCTTCGAGAATAATCATCAATGAAAGTGATGAAATACCTCTTGGAACCATATGATCCAGGTGTGATAGGACCACATATATCTGTATGCACCAATTCGAGAGGCTTTGAAGCACGATAAGTTGCCTTTTTTTTGAATGAACTCCTTGTATGTTTTGCCAGTACACAATCTTCACAAAAACTGCCTGTATGATCCATGCTTGGTATTCCATGAACCATCCCTTTGTTTGCCAACTCCTTCAGACCACCATAGTGTAAGTGTCCAAGTCTCTTGTGCCATAACGTTGCTTTATCCTCTGACTTTGTTTGTAAACATTTCTCCTGTATGTTCTTCAGATTCAATTTGAACATTCGATTTTGAGACATTTCAGTTTTAGCAATTGTCCTGCCATTTTTGTCCTTCAATATCATGACTTTGTCACCCATAAAGATTGAGTAACCTTTTTCTAGTAGCTGTCCAAGACTCAGAATATTATTCTTCATATCAGGAACATAGTACACATCTTCAATTCTTCCTTGTTTGCCATCTTTTTTAGTAAAGCATATTTCACCCTTTCCTTTCACTTCTATCTTCGATGAATCTCCGAATGACACAACTCCATTATTTATTTCCTTTAAATCAGTAAAGAGATGCTTGAGACCAGACATATGGTTGCTGGCCCCACTATCAAGATACCACAAAACTTCATCTTCAGGAATCATACCTTTGCAGGCCATTAGAAGAACACCTTCATTTTGTTGTTCCTTTGTTTCGACTAGATTTGCATTTTCTGCAACCCTTTTGTTAAACCAGCAATCTTTGGCAAAGTGTCCAAATTTTCCACAATTGTAACATTCTATAGATCTGCTACCTCTTCCAGAATATGATCTTCCACCTCTGCCACGATCACGACCACGTCCTTGGCCACGCCAATTTTGTTCATTTATCTGCATTTTTTCTTCAAATCTGTTGCTCACAGGACCACGTCCTCTGCCTCGAGTAAAACTCTGTCTTGCACGTCCACGTCCTCTTCCTCTACTGTATTGTGTATATAGTACTTTATCTTTGTCTTCAACTGAAACATCAGTTTTCAATACTTGAGATTCTGTCTCCTCCTTCTTTAATAATCTTTTTGAATATGCTTGCAGAGATCCCATCAGTTGATCAACAGTCATGGTCTCTACATCATTTGACTCTTCAATAGTAATTCCAACAAGTTGCAGTTTTGTATTTAAAGATCTTAATATCTTCTCATTTACCCGTGCATCTTCAATTTTTTCTCCATAATTCTTCATTTGATTCACAACAGAGGAAACCCTCGTGAAGTAATCCGGGACTGATTCCATATCTTTCATATGTAAAGACTCAAATTCACCACGTAGAGTTTGTAATCGTACCTTTTTTACTTTGTCAACACCTTTAAAATTGTTCTGCAAAATCTCCCAGGCCTCCTTTGCTTTTGTTGCAGATGCAACCTTCTCAAACATGCCTTCATCAAGACCCATATGTATGATAGACAAAGCTTGTTGATCTTGTTTTCGTAACTTGGCAAGAGCGTTTTTCTGACCTTGATTTAAAGCTCCTTCATTCTCTGGTTCATCGTATCCTTTGTCAATGATTTCTCATGCCTCCTGTGAACCAAGCAACGCTTTCATTCGTAGACACCACTGGCCATAGTTTTCTTTCGTAAATGGATTAAATCGTTGTATGAATGGTTTTGGAACAACAGCTTGTATCACAATTATCCGTTTCGCAATTCCCATAATTAACCATACGGAAAATACATACAATACAATCCAAAATCAACCATAATACATAATAAAATTACCACCAATTCACATTACAACCCAAAATAAGATTAAATCCAGTACAAAGTTTACCACTATAATAATCCACCAAATAAACAATAGATCCATTACAAGTTCATCGACATGCCAACCAACTTAAGAAAATTCGATCCAAAGTTAAACAACATGTCCACCAACTGACCTAGACAAAAGTAATTCATCCACCAACATAATGTACTACGAAATGAACCCCCAAAAGTTTACTGATCAGGTTCGACTAAACAAAAGATTCGAAAACAACTTGACATACTTAAAACGCATGACGCTTCATGAAAAATTTGGCAAAGTTTGTCTTGATTTCGTTGATGTCGTCATCAGTGTACTCCAGGTTGGACCTGCGCATCCACTGAAAAAATCTCAAGTAAATCAGTCATGTTGGCAAGACATCCACCATTCACTTGTTTAATCACATATGTTGCCAGTTAAAAAAAATACCAAAAAAATAATAATTTCTGACCTTTTCTTCAAAGTCAAGCTCCTTATTGTGACAGATTTCTTTCATGTATCTCATCACGAAGAGGCCACAGTCCTTGTCCCCTTTCTGCACAGGAACTCCCTGAAAGCATTCACATTGTTTAATTATATGATGGAACAAACATTACTAAATTCACTAAATTACTATTATAAAATTGATATGAAGGATGAAGGACTAAAATTAATACCGCCATGTTCTCCCATAAAATTTTTGTCCGACCAGCCTTCTTCAGATTTTCCTTATACAACTTTATGCCACTATAAGCAAAACAATAAAAATCAACAAAGGTTGCATTTTCCCTAAATTTACAACCTAAGACTAAATAGGAAAATTTTAAAAGTGGAACTCACTTGTCAACAACCTCTACCAACTCTCCACTTGCAATGCGACGTTTAAGAGGGTCCATGTGGTAGACTATATCTGCCTCCGGATTCACAACAATCAATGACTAGTGGTTGCTACGAGTCATGAACAATATAGGAAAAAATAGTTCAACTTAGCATGTGAGAATAACATCAACCATAAGCATAAAATAGATTGTTAATTATTCAACTACAATGTAGGAAAATAAAAAATATTACTCACACGTCGTTATATGGCACTAGAAAGTATTGCCCTTTTTTGGCATCAGGAAAACGGTCAGCAAGTGCAAGGGACCTCTTCCTCGCGTTTCCACATCCAAGGGCACCAACAAAACCTGGATCTACAAATGCTACCATGTCTGCCATCCTATGCCTGATCAAATGTTCTTCCAAGAAACTACGAATAAATGTAAACAGTAGATAGCAAAGATTCTCATGAGGATTTCAACAATATTAACACGTAATATAAAACATTTTAAATAAGATTGTACACTTACTGAATGAAGATGCAAATTACGGAACCACATATTTCCCCACCAGCACAAATAACATGTATATCATTTAGGAACAAGTGTTGCTTCCTGGCATATCCAAAAGCATCTTTGCTTAGTTCAAAACAAACTGTATTGCCCTCTCTCAGAGCTTCCTTTGCCCAAATCCACAACCACTTCAAAGCAGATGGATACTTTGCACCCATCTCAAGTACGTACTCATCAGCATCGAGTTCCACTTCCAAATCCACAATCTTCTTTGACTTCTTACCCTCCTTTTTCTTGTTTTTCTAAAATAAAAATAATATATATAAGAATGCAGTTTGATCAGAATGATTAATTACGAAATGTTAAAATATGCTAGTATAATTACACAAAACTTTACCTTTCAAGTTAAATTAACCTTTGGTGAACTTGTCTTCTCTCCTCCGATCAAATATCTTGGCCATGCAATAAATGTTCCTTTGGCTTGTTGCACAGTGGTTATCTCATCTCCAATCGGGAACGGGATCCGAACGTCTCCCTGAATTGCTCTAGTGATGGACACTCTTGCATTCTCTTCACCAAGCGGTACAGAATGAATGGTTTGTACCCGTCCTTCAATAACTAGAACATCAACAATCGTTGCATAAGCAACGATGTAGGTCAAGGATCCAACTGCCAGTTGAACTTCCTTGTATTCCTCCAACACTTCAACCTCCTCCACCCCATAACACTTGTCCACCATCTTCTCTTCCTTTTCATCCTCGGCAACAACAGCACAGTTGCCCAAATCAACAACCAGCCTAATTTTTTCTGGAACATCCAGCTCTATACCATATTCAACATCCAACTTTTGCTTTTCTTCAAAATCCAACTGTATACCATCTTCAACATCCAACTTCTCCTTTTCTTCAACATCCACCTGAATACCATCTTCAATATCCAACTTCTTTTTCATATTATGAGAGACATTAATCATAGCCATCCTCTTCGAATGTGAGCAGCTTGCTTGTTGGGAACCAACAACTGGGCTGGCCCCCATTCGAAGAGTTTGTTCAAGTATCTCAGCTTTAAACTTCTGTACTTCAGCTGTCCAATATGCATCTCTTTCTTGAATAATTTTTGATGCCTCCTCTGCCCAAAATTTTTGTACCCCCTCCTTTATCATGTCCTCAATAGACCTTTCATCAATAGATCCCTTCATTTTTTTCTTCTACCTTGGAAGATCAAAGTAGACAGTCGGTTTCACATGGATTCCCTATCCACGCACTCTTCCTCCATGTTCCGGGTTACCCAATACCTTAGCCAACACATCATCAACACCATCCTCCACCATACTCCCTTCACTTACTTCTTTCTTCATCTTCTCCTAAAAAAGGTCAAAATGGAAGTAGTTAGTAAATCAGATAAGCTTGATGAATAATTTTTAAATAAATACAAATCAATAACTTACTATTGCCTCTGCTTTTTCTCTAATCTCGTCGCTTTTAAAATTTCCAAATTTGTCCTTCCTAGCAAGGATCCATGTTGTTGATCGATCCCTTGATATATCTGGATGCTTTTCGGCCTACACGTACAAAATTGGCTCGATTAGGCATATATCTTGTACATATATCAATACTTATATAAGCATGTTTTTAAAAACATAAATCCATAAAATAAATTATATGTCAAAGTATACTTATCAGGTTCATGATCACTAACCCATTTAACCTCTTTGTTCGCATAGCCTCTGCGAGACATGAGACGAGGATAACGATTCTTTGACCGAATGAGCACTTGTTTGTCATGATTTGCCTTCCAAAAAATAACAGGGAGATTATTATAACAGGTAGATAAATGCTCTAAAACAATTTTGTACATCATTAAATATCTCATGAACTTACTAGAAACTCCTTCGATATACGATCGGCAACAAAAAGATCCCAATGAGACTGTTCAATGAACGAATAATCTGCTGGAGGATAAGCAAGCATTACAGGATCCTCGCGATATGGAAGAACATAATTCGTTGTTAAGCGAGACTTAAACTCCCTCCATTTTGCTCCAGCGGACTGTAATACCATCTTCTTTACCGATGGTGGTACAGTAAACGCCATCTACACACATAAGATAAAATCAATGAACAATCAATGTGTAAAATCAATGTACAATCAATGTACAAAATCTATGTACAAGAAATGTACAACCAGTTACCTACACGCAGTCCCAGATCTTCTTCTTTGTCTCTTTCGGCACTTACAGCCAAGTATCATACCATATTGGGGGTTTGGTTCTTGCTAGAACCCTAATGTATGATTGCATCTCTGCGGCTTCGTCTCCAAAAGCCTCACCTTTAGAATTGAATGACACTAAAGGCTTAATCCCCTTTATCTTTCGTTGCACTATTCTGTGCATTGTGACACAACCACGCTTGAGCAATTTTAGTCCCGCATGGTTCGGTTGCACCGCAAACTCCTTTCCTTTATCCTTTTGCTTTCTTTTCTTTGACAACGATTTATTCAAGTTGTCTGAGATCGGCTTCCTTTTCCTGGATTGCGGGGAAGAACATGATGGGCCAGGGAGATCAACATGCATAGGGTTTCACTGTGTGTGCCTTCTTGGACTCGTGCGCGTCTTCAATGTGGGACTACGCACTGGACTCTTTGAGTGAATCATAATCTATATAAAGAAACAGCCAAGTCAACAACTGTACTAAACTTAAAACAACAAAATAAATCATATATATAACACAACTTAATCACAAAAATTCATATTTGATACAAAATACATGACACAAAATAGCTAACAGAATCAGGGTAATTAAAAATCTACAAAATACATAACACAAAAATATGTTAGAAAGAGGGGAACAAAAAGGGGAACAAAGAATCAAATGATGCATGTAAATATGTTAGAAAGAGGGGAACAAAAAGGGAAACAAAGAATCAAATGATGCATGTCGTTAATTAAAGAAATAAACAGTGGGGTTTGGTGCATGTCGTTAATTAAAGAAATAACTGAGTCCACGTTTTACTTGTACATCAACAAAACTAAGAGATGAAACTAATTAATGCAACGAAGAACATAAATCAAAACAAGCGAGAGATATACCTAATTAAAGAAAGAAATGGTGGGTGGGGTTTGGTTTTGATGTGTGAATTAAGCCGATGGTCGATCGTCTTCATTGTGTGAAAAACAACATGGTATCAGAGCTAGTGGCGGATCCAGGAAGGTCCAGAGGGTCCATGGCCCCCCTGAATTTGTGATATGACTTGTGTAGTATGCATTCTACATGTATTGTGGCTGTAGCTTGGATGGTTTGGTGTAGAGTGTTGTAGCCAACAGCCAGGGTTCGACTCCTTTGTATTGCTATTCTATTCCTCGTTTTTGTTTTTTTTGGTTCGACTCCTTCGTAATGCTATTCTACTCTTTTTTCTTTTTTTTGTTCTTTGTAACTCTTATAGGATATAAAACTGACAACTTTTCCTTAATTTTTCAACGTTCTTTGGTAATATATAGCATGCTAATTATTTTTGTACATGTCCAATAAAATCTTAGAAGGTTAAGGTGTAAAATTATATAGACATATTAGTATTTCGAACATTCATTATTTTTTGGTCCCCCTAACAATAATTTCCGCATCCGCCACTGATCAGAGCAGTGATTATGATCTATACTCCTCGCGATCTATGCAATTTTTGCGATCTCTTTGATCTCTGTAATTTCGTTTACTCAGATAAATCTCTCTAGAATCACTTTGTATAATACAGGTGCTATCTAGAAAATCATTAGAATTCTATTTTTTTTTCTTCTTCACTTCTCAAATCATGAAATGTTTAGATATAACTCTTGTTATTGATCTCTGTTCTTGTTATTGATCTCTTTCTTGTTACTCATTATAAAATTTCATGTTTTACTTGTGTTGATCGAGTTGTTTATGATTCGCATTTGATATTGTTTATCAATTTGCAAAAATACACTTGTTATTTCTGAATTTTTGGCAATATATAGATATGTATCTTCATGAAAAGCACCAACAAATGGGCATGTATGATATGGAGGGGATGCAATTAAAAAGTTTTGTTTGCCATGATTGTTAAGAAACAGAGGCTTCAAAATTCATTTAGACATGGAACTAGGGTTGTTCACGAACAGAGCTTTTAACGAACAGCTCGAGCTCGGCTCGATAAGAGCTTGGTTCAGCTCGATCTCGTTAAGAGCTTGAGTCGAGTTCGAACAAGATTTTTGTTCGTTAAGCTTAATGAGCTCGAGCCGAGCTTAAGTGTGTCCGGCTCGAGCTCGTCCGGCTCGAGCTCGGCTCGTTAAAGCTCGAAAAAATCAAAATTTTTACTTTTTATTTTTTTATCTCCAACCAAATTAATTTTTAGTTTTTGAAAATTTGAGAATATCAATAAATTATATATATTTTGACATCCGTATGATTGGATTGTCGAGAAATATTTTTAAAAAAATAGAAACAACAATTCGTGATAAAGCACTAGTTACTAGTACTAGTTAGAATAGTAGTGATCTACTAAGATCTCCAACCAAATTAATTTTTTATTTTTTGAGAATTTGGGAATATCATTAAATTAGATATATCTTGACATCCGTACGGTTGGATCATCGAGAAATATTTTTTAAAAAATAGAAACAACAATCCGTGACAAAGAACTAGTTACTCGGCTCGGTTCGTGAACGGCCCTACACGGAACTTATCAACTGTATAAATGGTACTTGAACCATCCTTCCTAAAGTCTTTTGGCCTGCTGTGATTTGACATAAATGATTAACTTATTGTTTTTCACTAGCTTATAACATGGTTCTGTTTCTAATATCTATAATTATATTAATTTTTTTAATACTTATTTATTTTTAATTTACATATCAAATTGTTGTTAAAAATTGATATATATATATATATATATATATATATATATATATATATATATATATATATATATATATATATATATATATATAAGATTCCACATGTTCAATTTACTATGTATTTTATCTTGAATTTCTAAAAGGTGGATTTTAAAGCCCATGTGAAATTAACAAAATAACGTTTAATTTATTGGTGGTTTAACAATTATTCTCCAATTAAAACTATCAATAAACAAGAGAGAAGCAATTGATGATTTTTTATGTATAAATTTCTATTCGATTTAGAAAATCTACTTATATATATATATATATATTTCATTTTGATTATCAAAGTAACCTTATGATTATTTGAAGATAGTTTTACTAACAACCAAATACAATTTTAAAAACAAATAAGAGGGATTTTATCCAAAACTTTGATAGTCGCTAGTATGATCTTCAATACGATAAATTAAATAAGAATCATTAGATCCTAAAAAAGATAGATGAAAAAAGTTAGATCTAGTATAAAAAATATTTTATACTGCGGATTTTTTTTGATAGGTAATAAATTTTATTTTACAATTATAATTTTATATAATCATTATTTTCAATAATTTATGTTAATTTTAATTTAAATAATTTAATATAAATTTTATTTATGCTTTAAAATTTATATTTTAAAATTTTAAAATAAATGTGTCGTTGATGAATTTATATTTTTCACCGCATGCATATTGTGTGTTATGTGGCACGGGCAAATATAAACACTGACCACCCAGATTGAGGCCAATGGAGTGTTCGTTAGTAAATTGACCGACAAATAATGCCAACTGTGCTTTTGGGAATGATTTTTTATTTAAACGCTAGCGACATGCATGGGGATAAATTTTTGGGCCACTCTTCTTACAACTGAAGCATGATGTAGAGAAGGAATGTCATTCCCTGTTAGTAATATGTCATCAACATATAACACTAGGAATAACGGCTCATCCTCATTTTGTATGAAGCCAAACTCCTCGACTGTTTCATCAAAACAGTTATTCCATCTCCTTGAGGCCTGCTTCAATCCATAAATGGATCGTCGCAACTTACAAACCATTCTAGCAAACCTTGGATCAACAAAACCCTCAAGTTGTGTCATGTACACATCCTCTTCTAAGCTCCCATTTAAGAAAGCGGTCTTGACATCCATTTGCCAGATTTCATAGTTATAATAAGCTACTATCGCAAGCAAAATACTGATGGATTTGACCACAGCCACCGGTGAGAAAGTTTCATCATAGTCAATACCATAAATTTGGTTGAAACCTTTAGCCACTAGTCTTGCTTTGTAGGTCTGTAAATTTCCATCCATGTCAGTTTTCTTCTTGAAAACCCACTTGCATTCTATGGGTTTTATCCTTCAGGTGGTTCATCCAAAGTCTATACATGGTTTTCATACATGGAATCCATCTCAGATTTCATGGCCTCCAACCATATTTCAAAATTTGGACTATTCATAACATCCTTGTAGGTGAGAGGCTCATTATTATCTACAAGCATCACATCGCCACTTTGAGTTAGGAAAAATTAATAATATATCTCTCTGGCTCATGATGAATCCTACTAGATCTATGAACAACCTGTGTTTCTTGGGCCGTGTTGTCCTGAACGCCTTCAATCACATCCCGTTCATGTTCCAATTCTGGTTCAACATTACCTTGTGGTTCTCGATCCTCATCGAGATCTATTGTCCTCCCACAATTTTTCTTAGAAAGTATTTCTCTCTAGTAAAACAGCCGTTCGAGCAACAAACACTTTGTTCTCAGAAGATTTATAGAAGTAATACCCTTTTGTTTCAATTGGGTATCCCACAAAATTACATTTGTCTGATTCTGGTCCTAGCTTATCGGAGACCAAACATTTCACAAACGCTTCACATCGCCATACTTTCATAAATGACATGCTATTACGTTTCTCAGTCCATATCTCATATGGTGTCTTTTGAACCGATTTTGAAGGAACTCGGTTTAGTGTTTGTGCAGTCGTCTCTAGGGCATAACCTCAGAAACTGATTGGAAGATCCGCATGATTCATCATCGATCGCACCATGTCCAACAAAGTACGATTTCTCCTTTTAGACACCCCATTCCGTTGTGGTGTTCCAGGAGGAGTGAGTTGTGATACGATACCACACTCCTTTAGGAAATTCTTAAATTCCAAGTTTAAGTATTCTCCCCTACGATCAGATCAGTTGTGGTGTTCCTTTAGGAGCTTTTATACTTTCGCCTATTTTCTTTCTACTTCTGGCTTATAATTCTTGAATTTTTCAAATGATTCGGATTTATTCTTCAAAAGATACACATATCCGTGTCTACTAAAATCATTAGTAAATGTTATGAAATAATAAAATCCACCTCTTGCCATCGTACGTATTGGACCACATACATCACTATGTATCAATTCCAATCATTTGGTGGCCCTCTCACCTTGTCCGGTAAAAGGAGCTTTAGTCATTTTGCTAATGTGAAACGGTTCACATTCTTCGTATGATTCAAAATCAAACTTATCCAAGTATCCATCCTTATGTAAGTTGGAAATGCGATTCTCATTTATATGGCCTAAATGATAGTTCCAGAGGTATGTTCGATTTGAGTCATTTGTCTTAAGACATTTATTACTTATATTATAGACAGGAGTATCTAGATCAAGAACATATAAACCATTAAACAAATGTGCAACCCCATAGGTAACAATATTCAATGTAAATGAACAACCAGTATTCTGAATCAAAAATGAAAAACCAATCTTGTCCAAACAAGAAACGGAAATAATGTTTCTGCAAATCGCAGGCACGTAAAAACAGTTTTCAAGTTCTAAAATAAGCCCAGTGGGCAACGATAAATAATAATTCCCTATAGCTAAGGCAGTAACCTTTGCTCCATTGCCAACACGTAGGTCGACTTTTCCTTTCGCCAAAATTCTACTCCTTCGCAGTTCCTGCACATTTATACAAATGTGAGAACCACATCCAGTATCTAATACCCATGATGTAGAAGGAGATAAATTGACTTCTATAACATAAATACCTAAATACGAAATTAGAACAGCCTTCAATTTTTCAGACCCTCCAAGTAAGTTGGACAGTTTCTCTTCCAATGACCCAGCTTATTGCAAAAGTGACAATCATCCTTTGCCTTTTCAACACCACCTTTAGGCTTTAAATCCTTCTGTATAGCAGGTTTCGGACTAGCAGATTTAGATCCAATCTTCTTCTTGCCTTTCCATTTACCCTTTCCTTTGGCATTCCCCTTGTTTACCATCATTATGGGAGCCGAGGATGCCTTCTAAATGTTGGTCTCAGCAGTTTTCAACATAGCCAACAATTCAGTGGGGTTCTTGTCTATCTTATTCATATTGTAATTCATTACAAACTGAGCAAAAATACTGTTCAAAGATTGCAAGATCAGATATATTTGGGCTTCCGGACTGATCACGGAACTCAGAGTAGTAAGGTACTCTATATATCCAATCATCTGTAGAACATGCGGTGTAATCGAAACACGTTCACACTGTTTACATGCATACAAGGCTTTGCTTGTATCATACCTTTCTTGATGAGCCTGTCCTTCAAACATACATTCAAGGTGCTCAATCATGACATAAGAATCAAAATTCTCATGCTATTTCTGAAGATTAGGATTCATAGTCGCAAGCATAAGATAGGTGACATCGGTGTCATCATCCAAATGCTTCTGATAAGCATTTCGTTGAGCCTCCGTTGCACCTTCAGGGAGAGGTCCAAGGCGAGGAATATCTATGACATAGAGCTTTCGCTCTTGCCTGAGGACAATCCTCAAATTCCTTTGCTAGTCGAGGAAGTTAGTTCTTGTCAACTTGTCCTTCTCAAGGACTGATCATACAGAGAAGTTATTTGAGTTGTTTGCCATTTTGAATATCTACAATGTTAAAATGCATAAAATAATTAGTCTACGGATTTATTAAATTATGTTCAAGTGATTTATTCATATATATTCAAAATGTATATCCCCCACTATTTTTATCAAATTAATAGCCCTACATATCAATTCAGAAAAATTTCTCTAAACCTTTCGAGTGAGCCAAGAACCGTATTTCATCACTTTTAAGGTCAGCTTTGGTTTTTCTCCTTAAAATGATAATTTAGGTAGACAACATTTGTCAATTATATCATATATAACTCTTGGACAGTTTGGTAGAACAACATTTGCTCACATTTATCCAATAAATCTTACCAAACTCTTTGCCTCTAAGTTCACAATCCTATTGTGGTCACTTAGTTAAGTCAAACCCAATGGTCCAACAATTAAGTATCACTAATTTACTTCATCGTGCCTTACCACGATAGACGAGGGTACTTCGCTTTGACAAACCCACCCTTTATCGATCTAGGTCTTGACGAGTGTTTCCCATTTGGAAGGCATCTTAAACTTACTCTTTTACTTAAGGGATTTTTAATTAAAATGACCATGATCCTATCATAAATAGATTCCCATTTTTTTCTTGAATTAAATACTTCAAACAAATATTCATCAATGGTTTGATTTCTAGGTTGTCGGAGAAGACACATTGGTCTCACTTAATACCCGACTTCCTTACAGGCATGGCCCGTTCTTGACAAAATCACCCCATACCGAAATCATTGAAAATTCGTTTTTAATTCCGTTTTTCATAAACAGAAAAATCTCAAAATCATTTTGTTTAATTATAAAATCTTGAGTCGTTACTGATTTTATCTTGTTTAAGCAGGCATGGCATTAATCTAATTAAAGCATGCATCTTCTACTCTACAAACACACACACACACAGATATATATATATATATATATATATATATATATATATGTAAAGTGTAATATGTAAACGTGCTTGGTTATGACCTTGATACTATGAGATCTTTCCAAGATAATGGAAAAATAATTGGTCAGTCTAAGGTTTAAAATAAATACATGATTACAAGTCTTGCATTCTTGTAGTCTTGTTCCTTTCTCCTTCTTGGTTGATCGTCCTTCATTCTCCAAGTACAATTACAAAGGATAATAGAAATACAACCTATTCTTATCTACTTACATAAGTAAACTCGAGCTACATTCAAGATACAACAATTACAAGAAAGAAAGACGAAATGCAAGTCGTATTTATAAAAACCAAATCGTAAAACAAAACCACTAACCTAGGTCATTAAGGCCATAACCAATCACCATGCTCAAATAAAAAATTAAGAACATGTAAAAACACATATGATGACATATCAAATCCAAAACACTGCGGGGGTCCGGGGGCGGCAGCCCCTGGCTGATGTCGAGCTGAAATAAAAAATCATCAATTTCGGAACAACAGATCATATCTTTAGCCTATGCCGCCATTGCTTCATATACAGTTTCGGAAGCATGTATCATATACATACAGATCATATCCCAGCTTCTAGATCGTGTACAAACACAATCTCTCCAACATTTTATATCATTATATAAACCAAATAGCATGCATAACATACAAAATCGCATATTGATCAGTGATTGCGGATTGTAAACATGCTAGTATCATCATATCACAATATATAGCAAAACAGAATCACATATGAGCGATATAACATATTATAATCAACATATAAGATAACCGTATCAAGGCAAATTCATAAAACATACATACTCGCATAAAATACAGTAAACACGTAACCAAATCAGCCCCTTATACACGTAGCTCTAATACCATTGTTTGGTTTTGAGGCATAAAATGCAGCAAAAATATTGCTATAAAGAAAAAAATTCCACAACCCTAACCATAGGATCCGTGTACAAGGCATGGTATATTGTGGAGAAATGAAATCATAACTTTTAAGAGCTTTACGAAGTCAGAAAGATGGAGGTCCAATAAGCAATCACCACACAGCCCTTACATCAAGATTTGTGGCGCTAAGGTAGTCCATACGAACGTCCGATCATCCAACGATCAAGGGAGGCGGTACTAGCCGAAAAGCTGCTTCTCTCTCTAGCTTTTCAAAGATTAGAGCAGTTGGGGTTTGTTTCTGAAAAACAAAAATGTAACCATACCCCCTAAACAATACATCATTATGTATTTATAGGGAAGAGAGATTGGGCTAAAACATAAATCGAATTTGACTTCTCCAAACCCATTCTGATTTGGTTTCAATTTTAAATTCGAATTCTATTTAATTTTAATTAAGACCAGCTCAAATAATTAAATATCCAATTTTGAATTTAATGATTTAATTTAAATTCATAATTTAAATTAACACTCCTTTTAAATGTTCTAATTGTGTAACCCTTTAGGTTATTATTTTGTTGGCAATAATTTTAATATCCAATAATAAAATCATAAACAATGAGCGGCATCTAGTAATACATCATTGCTACCCAAGTAATAATAATAATTAGTGATCCAATTAAACCTTTCGTGATATAATGTTTTCGTGTAATATAATCCCTTTAACCAAATATTATAGATAAACTTGCGACATGTTTTTAGTCATCCTCTTCAATGTTTAATCAGGATTTCTTTGATCAATGAATAGACTATTAAAACAAATCAATATTTGAGCATGACCATGCATTTTCATAGTCTCACTCAATCAAGAGGCCAATAATATCTCTCCCAATAATAGGAGGGTTAAATCCTATATCTATCATTCATATTTCTCATATGACTCCTAATATACACGATGTCCACTTTTATCCCGGTCAAAGGTAACTTTTAATGTAGTCAAAGTATATTAATCCTCGTACAGAAATAAAATGATCTCAAGTCTAAGGATCATTACACCATTATCATTGTGAGTCGTTCTAACAATGAAAACCTTAATTAAAAGAGACTCAAAATCTTATAGGAATTCACGGTTATTACAGTCTCCCCCCTTTAAAGGATTCCGTACTCGGGATCACATTATTAACTAAACAACTCGGGGTATTTACTACGCATTTCGTTCTCAAGTTCCCAAGTGGCTTCCTCGATTTGACGATTCCTCCAAATTACTTTTACTAAATTCACTTTCTTATTCCGCAGCTCATGCACTTTATAGTCTACTACTTCCACTGGTTGCTCTGCGTAGGTCAGATCACCTTTGACGTCGATGGGTTTATACTCCAATACATGTCGGTGATTAGGATGGTAAGCTCTCAATATTGATACGTGAAATACATCATGAACATGCTGAAGGTCTGGTGATAAGGCTAATTGGTATGACACGGCTCCAACTTTCTTAAGAATCTCAAATGGTCCGATATACCTAGGACTCATCTTCTCTTTCTTCACGAATCTCATCACCCCTTTCCACGGGGAAACTTTCAGAAACACTTTGACTCCTATCTCAAACGACTTATCCTTTCTCTTCAGATCTGCACACTTCCGCTGACGGTCTTGAGCAGCAACTAATCTCTTCCGAATTGTCTCTATGGATTACTTAGGTTGATGGACCATTTCTGGTCCTAGTATTCTTTGTTCATCAACTTCATCCCAACACAGTGGAGATCTGCACTTCCTTCCATATAAAGCTTCATACGGGGCCATGCCGGTACTGGAGTGATAGCTATTATTGTATGCAAAGCGCAGGCTCGTAGCATACCTTCTATTGTCTGAATTGTCCTTTCACTCTGTCCATCCGTCTGTCGGTGATAAGCTGTACTCAAATTTATCTTGGCACCAAGGCAGTTTTGAAAACTTTTCCAGAATCTAGAAGTAAAGCGAGCATCTCTGTCTGACACAATTGACACAGGCACTCCGTGACGAACTACCACTTTCTTCAAGTACAAACCTACTAGCCTTTTTACTGAATATCTCTCACTGATCGGAAGAAAATGCGTGGACTTCGTAAGTCTGTAAACTATAACCCATATGGCATCGTAATTTGCTCTGGTTCGAGGTAAACCTACTACAAAGTCCATGGTGATGTGCTCCCATTTCCATTCTAGAATCTCTAATGATTGAAGTAATCCACTGAGTCATTGATGTTCGGCTTTCACTCTCTGACAGGTCAACACTTGCTTACCCATTATGCAATATCTCTCTTCATGTTAGGCCACCAATAATTCAGCTTGATGTCTTGATACATTTTTGTGCTCCCTGGGTGAATGGAATATCTCGAGTTATGCGCTTCACTCATGATCTCTTCTTTCAATTCTGTAACATTAGGAACCCAAATTCTCGAAACAAATCGTTTAATCCCCTTATCATCTCTTGGGCTAAAAAATTCTTCTCCTGTCAACTCTGATCTTCTTTCTTCCATCACTTGTTCCTGACAACGGCGAATCTTCTCGAGCAACTCTGGTTGAAAATGAATGCTGTAAGCTCGTTCATTGTTTTGGACTGGGTCCTTGACTTCTAACTCTATTCTCTCGAATTCTCTAACCAATTCTCCGGAGGTTGTCAATAGATTGAGTCTTTCCTTTCTACTTAAAGCATCAGCTACCACATTAGCCTTTCCCGGGTGATAATTTATCGTGCAGTCGTAGACCTTGATCAATTCCAACCATCTTCTTTGTCTCATGTTCAATTCTTTCTGCGTGAATATATACTTTTAGCTTTTGTGATCCATGTAAATCTCACATTTATCTCCATACAGGTAATGTCTCCAAATCTTGATTGCAAAAACAATAGTATCAAGTTCCAAATCATGAGTAGGGTACCGGGATTCATATTCCTTCAGTTATCGAGAGGCATAAGCTATTACCTTTCCGTGTTGCATCAGTACGCATCGTAATCCTTTGTGAGAGGCATCGCTGAAGATCATGAAATCGTCTTTTTCATTAGGTAAGGTTAAAACTGGGGCAGTAGTCAGTCTCTTCTTCAATTCCTGAAAGCTATCTTCACACTTGGAGGTCCACTCAAACTTTTCACTCTTTCTGGTAAGTCGAGTCAGTGGCGTAGCTATCTTTGAGAAATCCTTTACAAATCTGCGATAGTATCCGGCTAGTCCAAGGAAACTTATAACCTCTGTTGGAGTCTTGGATCTCTCCCAATTTGCTACAGCTTCTATCTTAACGGGGTCTACAGAAATTCCTTCACTGCTCACAATATGCCCTAAAAATTGAACTTCTTTTAGCTAGAATTGGTATTTTAAATATTTCACATACAATTTTTCCTTCCTCAAGGCTTCTAGAACCAGACGGAGGTGTTCAGCATGTTCCTCTGGAGACTTCGAGTATATGAGGATGTAATCAATAAATACAATCATGAACTTATACAAGTATCTCTTGAACACACGATTCATTAAATCCATGAAAGCAGCTGGAGCATTCGTTAGTCCAAAAGACATAACTAGGAACTCGTAATGTCCATATCGGGTCCTAAAGGCAGTCTTAGGAATATCTTCAGGCTTGATTTTCAGTTAATGATTTCCAGATCTTAAATCAATCTTCGAAAAATGCATAGCTCCCTTAAGTTGGTCAAACAAATTGTCAATCCGAGGCAGAGGGTACTTGTTCTTGATGGTCATCTTGTTCAGTTCACGATAATCAATACATAGTCGCATAGATCAGTCCTACGAACAACACTAGTGCTCCCCATGAGGACACACTTGGTCTGATTACAACTTTGTAAAGTAACTCTTGCAGTTGTGTTGCTAATTCCTTCATTTCTACTGGTGCCATCCTATAAGGCACTTTTGAGATAGGTGCGGTTCCTGGTGCTAGATCAATTGTGAATTCTATCTCTCGATCCGGTGGCATCCCAGGCAAATCATCAGGGAAAACGTCTTTAAACTGATTAACTACAGGAATCTCATTGATGGTAGGGGTCTATTTCTCGATATCTATCACATGAGCCAAATAGGTTTGACATCCTTGCCGAAGTAATTTTTTAGCTTGAATCACTGACAGAACATCCCTATTCGGTTTCCGTCCATAAAACGGAATTCTTATACCATTAGATACTCTTAGGCTAACCTTCTTCCGATGACAATTTATTTGAGCATCGTAACGAGCTAGCCAATCCATCCCTAGGATTACGTCAAATTCTCCTAACTTAAAAGGAATGAGGTCTGCGTCAAACCGTTGTCCCTGTATCTCTATAGAACAATTCGGACACAATCGGTTCACTGGAATGACTTTCTGATTAGCTACTTCTATATTCAGAATTCCCCCTAAGGGCACAGACTCGAGATTAAGCTTATTCATGAAGTTTTCAGAAATAAAAGATTTGGTGGCTCCGGAATCAACTTGAACACACGCATTCTCAGAATTCACTAGAAGCGTACCTGCGATCACATCGCTGTTGTCAATGGCATCTCTTACAGTCATGTTGAAAGTTCGTGCTGTCGGTTTGTTGTTGGGAGGTGTTGTGAGTTGAGGTAATGGATTCTCCTTTGAAGGATGTCTGCAATCTCGGGACACGTGACATTTCTTTCCACAATTGAAGCAGGTGACAGATTTATCCTTGCAACTAGAAGCATGATGACCCTTCTGTCCACAATTGTAATAATTTACGATAGCTTGATGACAGGGTCTAGGGTGTTTCTTCCCACATGTCTTGCATTCTGGCAGCATTCTGGCAGAGGTGGTCTTCCTTGCATCATGTTAACTGTCTGCGGAGATTTGAACCTCTGATTGCTGCTTCTGGTGTCATGATTCCAAATCCTTCTGGCATCAGTGCTTCTATCCTCCTCCTTCATAAAAGGTTTCTTGTCGCCTCGGTTATCAGGCCTCTTCACAAAACTACTTCCACTACTCTGAAATTTCCTCTTCTTACCATCTCTATCCTTCGAGTACAATTCACTTTCACTTTCCACTATGGCCGCTTTCTGAGCTAAGGTTACATAATTGGTGATCTCAAACACAGTGACTCGATTCTGTATCCAGGGTTTTCGTCCTTGTTGAAAATGCTTAGATCTCTTTTCCTCGGTGTCCACATGATAAGGTACAAATCTTGAGAGTTCTGTAAACTTAGCTTCGTAGTCTGCGACAGTCATTGCTCCTTGCTTGCACTACGCCATAGATGGCTTTATACAACACTTAAGGGGGGGTGTTACCTTCTCGGGTGTTACCATAGCTATGAAATTTTAGGCCTACCACAATGCTTTACTTTTGGTGTAACCATATCCTTAAAGGTATGTTACCATTGGTGTGGAAGGTGTTAAACTTAGTAACACCAAGGGCTGTGTTAACTTAGAGTATAATTAACATATTTTTGAATTTATTTATAATTAAAGATTTAATAATTATTAAATTTTAAAATTAAATAATTTTAATCAAGTCATTGAATTTATTTTTATAAAAATAATATTCTATCAAATACTTGAATTATTTATATTTTTACAATATTAATATATTTTTGAATAATTTTATTTAAAATATCTTAAAGTAAAGTAATATTCAAAAATTATTAAAATTTGATTAAATTCATTAATAAAATTATTGGAGAAAATAATAGGGCATAATAAATTTAAATATTAATCAATAATTGAAATAATAAACTTTATAATCATACAAGTTTTTATATGAAAAACAGTAATTTTTGTAATATTAGAAAATGAATAAAAAAGTAACCTCTTATTATATAATATGATATAATTTTATAAAAAATTTATAATAAAATTATATTAAAAAGTATCAAAATAATTAAATAAATATTCAAAAAATTATTAAATTTTGACTAAAATCAATAAAAATATTATTAGAGAAAGTAACAACTTGTAAAAACTAATATTAATAAAAGATTTTGGAAGAGATTGTAAGAACAAAATAACTGAAATAATCGATTTAATAATTATTATTTAATATTCAACAGATTAAAATAAATATGTAATATATATTTAAAAAAAGTATACAATACACTGAAATTATTAATGGAGAAGAGTACTAGGAGCGGCAAACAAAATATGGTGAGAGGCAAAACGAAAATTCACAAATACAAGGCGGGGGAAATTGGGGGAAATACACTCAATAATCAAACTCAGTCTCCTTATTATGTTTGAGTTCTTAATACGTAGTCTCTCTTTCTCTCACTTCTCACTCAGTCGCTCCATCCTTTAGAGAGAGAATGGGTCTAGGGCTTTTGATTTGGTTTTACAAGATGGGTCTCTGAATGTGGGTGGTGCTTGGGCGAAAGAGGCGACTAGTCAGAATGCTATAGAGTTTTTCGCGTCGAAAGGGACTTTTATCACGAAAGTATGCTTCAATTTCTCTGTCTCGATATTTATATATTAGAATTTAAATTTGTATGAAGTTTGTATTCTTGTGCTTGGTTTTATGCTGATTATGTCATTTTCTTGATAAAAATTAAGGGGGACGTAGTTAATTGGAAATATAGGGGAGTGCTCAACTACTCTTTTGTTATATTTATAATTTGTGTGTATGTATTTGTATATTTATGTGTGTCGGTTTGATTGGATGATTGTATGTGGCTATATTGTAGATGAGAAGTAACCGTGAAGCTCGAAAATGATGCAAGGGTAAGTATAATCTATGGAGGAAAGAAAATGAGAATGACAAATTTGATTCGATTGTTTGATTGATTCGTGATCAAATAATTATGGCAAATGTGTATGTAGGCATTGCGACAATGAAGAACCAGACTGATTTGGCTGGTGAATTACAAAATCGAGTTAAGGAAAGTCATGTTTGTGTAATGTTTTTAAAGATTCAGTTATGAATTTATCCATAAAATAAACATATTAGGATAGAATCAGGATTGAGTGGATGGTAGGTTTACATATGATACTAAATTTATTGAGTTAGCATCGATATATATTACAATAGTATTCAACACCATGATGTGCTAGATGATGGTACTATTCTATTCTATAATACAATGTGCCTTCATAATAATAATGTTTATTGCTTATTTGTTTTGTTTCAAGTTAACAATATCTGGAAATTTTATGTACATTGAATTTGGTTGAAGAGGAATGTTAATGTTTTATATTTGTTGTGATTTCAGGTTAGCGAGTGGGGGCAAGTACTCGTGGCCTCCAGTGAGGGAGAAAGTAAAAAGTACTGGCCTGATGCGTTATTTGAAAAGGTGCAGTTTATAACTATGTCGTACAGAGCTCACTACTATGTTATTGATACTTAAAGGTGCATTTTTTTTGCATTAGCTGAGGTGTATTTCATTCAGCAGGTTAGGGCTTGGTCATTGATACTGAGTTTTTATGACAGACTCAAAGTTTCTCGTTGTATTTCACAAAATAATGGATGCTACGGTGCAAGCATGATTGTTAACAATAGCAGCTTGTTTTGGGTTAATCGCGGACTCTGGAATATGCAGGGATATACAGATTGGTATCAAAAATGGAAAAGAGACAATCTGAGTGATTAGCTGATTTTCTCACATTTGTTTTTAGGAATATGCTGGAGGAGTTTTTCATTTGTTTAGAACACATAATCTGAGTCCTATGACAACATATCTAATATTCATGTTGTTAATGCAGGAGGAGTTTCAGTTGGCTACATTCAAGAACAAGAAAAGCGACAATCTTTTTGCTAATAGGGTATGTTATTTTAGGATTAATCGTTTCTGGTGTTTATTCAGTTTAGCATCTGACTTTAGTATCGGTAAATTGCTAATTACTGTATGTGGCTAGGTAGGATGCTCTTTCAGTATTATATTAATCTCTACAAGGCTTAATTACGAGAAAAACAATATCAAAGTACTTTCTTTGCAGTTTGACGTCTATATTATTACGTTACAACACAATTTACTTTCAATATCATGAAATACTAACCTATCAGCTCACATTTCAGTTTGTAGATCATAATTGTGATTGGGCAGTTGTGTACAATTTAGATTGGCCTATATTACAAAATTAAGGACGTAAGAAAGAGGTGTAACTTGTGCTAATACAGTATAGGGAAATAAATTCAACTCAATTGTTTTGTGATTTTCATATGCAGTAAATTGCCTAAGAAACCTCTTTGAAATGCTTTGTATATATACTTCCCCTACTTCATTGTTTTGTCTATTTTTCCCTTTTGCAAAGCTTTGAAATGATCTTTTACGACCACTTGTGCATGCAGGTGCTTAAAAATTGGTCTTAAAATTGGAGGATAACATTAGTAATATTGAAGCCAGTATGTTTTCACTTCCAGGAAACCTTCTGATTGCTTGAAAAATCTTCTGATCATGAGAAAAGGAAAGGTGTGCCTTGGACAGAAGATGAACACAAGTGAGTAACTGATCATACTACTATAGGCAGTTTTTTATAGGACTTCGAAAGCATGGCAAAGGAGACTCGAGGAACATTTCACGAAATTTGACAGATGCTACTCCATCTGGCAAACACAAATTTCTTGAAGACAACAAATTGAGGATTTTGTGATTATATATGTAACTTTGTTTTGACCAATGTAATACTCAAAATTTTCAAGTTATTTAATATTTGTATTTACTTTGACAATATTGCATTAAAGCTTGGATATAGAGGTATTGTATATTTGTCACTTGCTAGTATTGACATGTTTAAATAAATATAATTAAAAAAAAAACTTTGGTGGGTCCCACATGTGGGACCCACATAATTGATTAATAATTTTACAAAATTAAAACATCTAAGGTAACATAGATTTGGTGTTGCTATAGAATGCTTAGTGTGTTACTGTATAGGTCTATGGTAACGAATTTTGCTATGTTAGCTTAGGCATGTCGAAGTGTTACCTTAGACCCCAAAGGTTACATAGAACAAAACTATCACAGCTAAAGTGTTACCTTAGCCTTTTTTTGGCTTTTGGTAACATTTTTTAGGGTCTAAGGTAACACAGTCGTGGTGTTACCGTAGGTTGTTTATGGCGTAGTGTTGAGTTCCAAAAACTTAATTTCCATTTGATTCTCCAGATACTTGGGAAAATACCATTTTAAAAACAAAGTTGTAAATCTGGCCCACGGTATAACTGCGTTACCTTCCATAGCTCTCTTCGCTTCCCACCAGTAGTTAGCTTCACCCTTCAACATATAAGCTGCGGACACTGTCTTCTTGTCTTCTTCCACTCCCACAATCTCAAAAGTCTTCTCTATCTCTCGTAACCAGATTCTAGCCTCCACTGGGTTAGTGGTACCTTTAAACTCAGGTGGATTCAAATATTTGAATGATTTGAAAGTCACCGTAGTTTGGGTCAGTTGATCTGGAGGCGGATTTCCTCCTACTGGATTTCTGTTCTGTTGAGGCTGAGGGTTCTGGGTGTGTTGATGAAGAAAGTACAGGAGTAGATTCATAGGGTCATTATTCTGATTTGGATATGGGGCAGGTATTGGTTCTGGGTTTGGAATTGGGTTCCGGGGTGGAACCTCATTGTCTTGATTCACTTCAGGTTGAGGACGACGGTTTTTTGGGGGTCTTCCTCTTCTAGGTGGCATCTTTCTCTATTAAGAGTGAAAACAACAGGGTATGTTATACCACAGATAAATAGTTATATGACATTATTGCTGGCACAGTTATGAAAGGCATTCATAAATATCTGCTCGGTGAAAAATTGCTAGTTTTCAAATATTGGTTATACTTAAAATCGTAATTCTTTCTCGTACAAAGGTTTAGGGTACTCGTAAAAAGAAAGTATTTCAGGTTTTAACTAGTGATTCTTATAAAAGGTTTTTAGGTTCTAAAACTCAATCGTCGCTTCAATCTTGGTTTACGAAGATTTTTTTTTGTTTTTGAAAACTCATCGTAAGTCGTAGTTTCTGAAAAGAAGTTGTTAACAGTTCCAGGGGTAACATGGGGTAACAATTTTGCATGCTATTCTAATATAACAAAAGTCTATAACAGATAAAATAAGATGACAGTAGTACTAACAGATCATAATATATAAATAATAATATGGTACCATACTGGTACAGTCCATGCCTGATACTGAGTACATCCATCATATAATTCAACCCGATAGCTGAGAAAAGTACATCATGAAAATATCTAACTGACATGCTAGTACGTGAAGATAATAAAGACCACTACCTAACAGGCTGGGCGTAAGTCAATTACATCTAGTCAAATACATAGATCAGCAGAATATGTGCACCCTAATACAGAAAGATCTAACGCGACGCCATCCAAAATGCGGGTCACCACTAGCTATCATATACATACTAACCAAAAGATGGGAATGCGCAAGCGTACATATATGTCATCCCCTAAACCAAAAAGACTATACTAAGTCAACAGCAGCAGCAAGTCAAGTCATCACTGGGTGAACATCTCACCAACCCTCCTATGGAACTCTGCTATGATATCGGAAATCATGGTAGCAACTCTGGTCCGATCAATCTGCCCGGTACTGGATGATGGCAATGCAGCAAGGTCAGTCTGTAGTCCAGTCTGGATAGTAAGAGTAATCTGGTGCATAATCTCCATAGGAACATCCCTAACCAGCAGACTCCCTCCATGGTGCACAACAAAAGGATCTGGAACAGATAGCAGTCGGAGAATACCATCCCTAGTAGTAAAAATCTTCTCATAACGAGGCCACAACCAGCGGTAATGCTGAAACAGGGTATGGTGAATGTGCCAAGGAACCATCTCTCCAGCCACTCCAGCATACTCAGCAGGAACAGGTGGCATAGCAGCAGCAGTAGCAGTCATAGTAGTCTGGGTAGGAGCAGGAATAGGGATAGTGGGTGCAGATGGAGCTGTATCACATGCAGGAGTAATACTGACAGGTGGAAACATGTAGTCAGGTATGGTAGGGACTGTAGGAGCTGAAGCATATACTGGGACAGGAGTAGTAACCAAGTCCGAAAAAGCTGATACTCTGGTAGGTGTATCAACTCTTGAAACTGGAGCAGCTGAACTGGGTATGATCTCAGTGCGGATAGGCGAAAGCTGGCTCTCATCAATCAGTTCTGAGATAATAGGCTTTGGTGTCTCATATCGGAACATCTCAGGGGTAAACAGCACTGTAGTCTCTGCACTCATGGTAGGAGCTGGAATCTGAGCTGGCTGCTCAATCTCTGGAGTAGGAGTCTCTAAGTCAATCACTGGTATCGGTGAGTCAACTACCTCTACAATCTGGTCTGGAGAATGCACTAGGTCTATCATATGCGGAGGAGAAGGTGTAAGAATCCGGATAGAGGAATCCTCCGTATCACTGTCAATAGGCATAAACTCCTCTGATGGGTCACTGTCTGACTCAGAGCTAGGATCTAGAGGTCCGTGAGGGTAAGGTGTAGGAGATCTATCTCTGACTGAGCGAAAACCAACTGGTCCTGAAGTAGACATCTACAATAGTACAAGGAATACCAGTCACAACAGGTTTTAATCGACTAGATATAGATATATAAGGTGTAAAGCACTTATTGCTAAAATCTCAATATTGTATATACCTCCAAACTCTCATACCGCGTTATAATTCTAGGCTCGTTTGATTCCTAAAAATATAACTAACGTTCTGATACCAAACCTGTGACGCCCCCAAATCCGCCCTGACGGGGAACCCGAGTCGTCACAATGTCTCGATATCCTGCAGCACACGTTAGCTCAATAATAAAGCAAAATTTTTATTACAACAGAGCATGAGTGTTCCACTCCGCAGATCCAAGATCGGTCTCACATATTATTAGAATACGATTTATTACATCTCTGAATAATATCTTACATAAGTCCACAAATGTAGAAAGATATAGGTTCCAGTTGGATATTCTAGTCCTTGTCAGCATAGCCGTGAGCCTTCCCTTTTCCTCTGGATCCCTGGCTGGACGTCTCGCAACTCTCCTTCTTGACAGCTGAATAAATATTGTAAATCAAGAATGAGCAACTATGATGCTCAACAAATTCTCTCCTTGCTCGGTATATATATAATAAGATTTATCGAATAATAAACTTGAAATTTAATGAACAATTGAATATCTGCAATCTGACATTGACTGAAAACTCATCTCGAAAACAGAATACTCGAAAAGACTCATTTGGTATGTCTCTGATGACTTATGAGAGATGAATAAACTGATCTTCCAACCTCTCGTTATCTCGGTGGGGTGATAAACTATCCGACCGGGAATACCGTCCTCCTATGACATCACACTTCGCCCGATCACGGCTACCATGCGATATCAACGAAATATAATATATATGTATGTATGCTAGCATCATAATAAGTTATTAAAATAATCCTGACTTCATTGTGCCTAAATATTCTAGTGTCCGTATAGCAGTACACAAGTCTCTCTTTCTCTATTATGGGCCTCTTTCCCAAAATTGACCAGTAGAATACCGAATTCCCGAACATTTAATGACAGATAATTTGAGATAAACTTCCAAGAAAATATTTATTGATCTGGCGGACTACCAGTCTGACTCAATTGTGCCACCAATCCGAACAATGGAATGGTGTAAACTCTCAATAATAATATTTTATTGGTTGACACGATCAAAGTACCAACCTCTGACAAGAAAGCCAACTATCTCGAAATAATGAGAATAGTCTTAAAATGAAATATTTTGAGTCGTACTGGACATATAGTACCACTCGAATATTTATAATACTCATAGTTGATGAACGTTAAATAGAATGTTTTTCACTTGATCGATGAGTAAAACTCTAACGATCTTAATTTTATAACTCCTATTGGTTGATTCGAAATATAAACCAACTAAAAGATAATCAATAAATATTGTCGAATTTGTACAATGAATTCGACTGAAAAGAATGAATTTAACTATCTCGAACAAATGAGACTAGTTCCACTGAATCAAAATAACTGGTCGTCTCGAATTAATGAGACCAGCTCGTTAACAACGAAGTTGTTTCTATGCTTATTGGAGATACGATTCACAAATAAACTAATTTAACAGTAAAATAATATTTAACAAGAAAATAATACTCAAAATCAAATTATTGTAGCGCAAGCAACAACAAATAAATCTCAAAACTGATAGCTCGACAATAAATATTAACTGAAATAATATGAATAAAATACGAAATTTTCGAGATTTAGGGTAGGAATGAACTTGCCTCTGTCTCGACGCTACACTCTACCGAATATTAAAAGTGTTACCCGCGAGCGAAAATCTCAATTCTCAGAAAGAATCTCTATAATAATTTATCAAAAAGATTTTAGTATTTGGGTAAGAAATTAATCACGTAATGTCAAAATAATTTGGCAATCATGTCATCGATAATCAGATAATTCTCGAAAATATAATTTAAAATATTCTCGTAACCTTAAAATCTCACTAACGTATCATTCACAAAATATTATATTTAAATGAAGGCTCTATTCGCTTTTCCTATTAAATTTTAATAAATCGGATTTTATGGTTTTATACGATTCAAAATAATATTAAACGTGAGAATTCTTGCCCTAATATTCGTAAAGGAATTTCTTAATTAAAAGTCTCTAATTATTCTTAAATATATGGCACTAATTGATTTATTTAACAACAAATTTCGAATAAAATAATAAAAAGGGTTTTGTATAAAATCAACACTAATTTTTTTTTATAATTCTCATTTTATATCGAAATTCTCTAATTTAATTAATTACTTAATTCGCATTTCTAAAATTAATTTTGGCTCGTATCAAGTCTCTTAGATTTTATCTAGAAATTCTCTATTGTAATTAAGTCCATTTTAGAGAACTACTAATATTAGTCCCTATTTATTCTAAAAAAGAATCCATTTTTATTTAATTTAAATACGTAACCAATATTCCTATTTTTGCACCATGTAATCTATCAAAACGATTCTATTTTAATAATTGTCTCAAATTCTAATTTTTTTCCCCTTTTAATATCCAACCAATAAACCATATTTCTTCTCCAATATTCCACGAAATCAAAAATCTTCTTTTAATTTAATTAATTTTAAGAAATGAAACCAATTTATATGAACAAATTTTTTTAATTCCCTTCTTCTCTAAATTTCTAGAAAATCCAAATAATTTGTAACCTTTTATCAAATACCTTTTTACAATCTAAATAATTCCCAATTTTATTATTATTTTATTAAAAACAAGCCCCAAATAATCAATTCCTATTCTGTCCAATCTGAAATCACCACCACGGCAGGGCGGTCGCCGGCCGGATACCACGGCGGCGCCGGTGGCAACCACCACCGCCCACCTCTGCCATCTCTCCCCCCTCTCTCTATCTCTCTCTCTCCCTCGCTGTCTCCCACATCTCCCGACCTCTCTGCCTCTTCCAATCTCTCTCGACCCACCTCCTCTTCTCAATCTCTCCGATTGATCCCCCTCTCTCCCCCCCTTCGAGCTCTCGTCTCTTTCTCGCCACTCCATCTCTCCACTCTCTTTTCTCTTTGTCTCTTTCCGATCTCCCTCTCTCTTCTTCTCCGCCCTCGTATCTCTCTCTCCGCCCTGTGTCTCTCCACTGTATCTCTGCATCTCTCTCTGTCTCCCAAAATCTCTCTCTACCTCCCTAAATCTCTCTCTCTTCTCCTCACAATCTCTCTTCCTCTCGACCAACACCAACACCGCCTCCGATCAACCAACGAACACCACCACCGCCTCCGATGGTGGTTTAGCTCCGCCCCTCTCCGACATGCACGACTACACACCCCCACAAATCCACAAATTCTGTCCTCTAATTAAATCCCTCCCCAAAATCCAATACCATCAATCACAATTATCACAATTACAAGTTCCTAATTAGAAAAATTTACAAACCCTAATTGAAAATAAAATTCATAACAAGTACAAATGCAAGAAATTTAGGTATATAAAAAGAACATGATTTATAAAAGTTTTTAAGGGTGTAAATTCATACCCTTTGTGAAAAATCTGATTTTTAAGGCTTGATCGAAAAATCAAAGTCTCGAAACCCTTTGTATATTTATATCTGTATGTAGAGAAATTTATGAGCTATTCAATTTCCTAATTGCATGCAAGATCAAGTGAATTTATGGGTAGGTTTTTGAGGTTTAAAGCTTAGTAAGAAATGGTGAAAATAAAAACAAAGTGGTGGGTGGTGTTTTTGGTTTTTGCCGAGAGGAGATATAGTAAGTGGGTTTCTATCTCTTATGGTTTTTATTTATATACACACTATTAACGAATTGGGCTTAGTGGACTAACAATTCTTTTTGGGCTTAATTAAATTCCTCTCATGAAGTTGAAATTTAATTATGCTCTTCATTGTTAATTAAAAAAAAATAAAACAATATTATTGCTAATTACTCTAAAAATGAAAACCTTAATTAAAAGTGACTCAAAATCTTATAGCAATTCACGGTTATTACAAAAATAGACTAGATGAAAGTTTTCTTTATCATATTTACATTCATTTAATGGATCTTGCACAATATAGAGATCATTTCTCATATCGCTGAAATATGCAAGGAGCGACAATCTAATGATTTATAACGATCATGAGTAATAAGTATTTATGAATTTCTAATATGTATTCGAAAAATTGATCGCGATTCATACAATTTTTTTGAATGAATTAACATAATAAAAATTATAAAAACCCACAATAATACACATTTAAATATAACAAATTTTCAAAAGAATAAAACTTAAAGTATGGATAAAAAACCATATGAACTTCGTAGAAAAATTCTTAAAAATGAGAGAAATCAAATGAAAACAAAATTAACAAAAAGCAATAAGGAGGGGCTTAGAGCGTTTCAGCGAAAAATGTGAATGCTATGATAATTGTTCAATAATATTAATATTAATGCAATTGGTATGACTTTATGAATAGGTAATTTTGTACTTAAATTAATTACATATTCTAATTAAATTATCTTTTTTTTTTTCTAAATAATGATTAAAATAACATGTTTATATTAATTAATTAATAAATTTTACCCTTCGGTGATGGTCTTGTTTTGTAGGGGTGAGCATTCGGTCCGGTTAACCGAAAACCGAACCGAATAACCGAAATATTTTCGGTTCGGTTAACCAAAATTGAAATTTCGGTTCGGTTTTCGGTTTTACTTTTTTCTAAAATTCGGTTTTTCCGTTTTTAACCGCGGTTAACCGAAAAACCGAAAAAAAACCGAATTTATATAATATATAATAAAAGTTAGATTATTGTTATTTCTATCATACCATGACATGAACCAGCAAACTCCAATTTTGTAGACAGGTTGTTTCTTCGGTATTCTTAAAGTTCAGACACAGATATATTATCTGATTGGCTCATCATATATTAGGAAAACCTTCTCTTGCTAGCATTTTTAATGAACATCCTCTGATTTCGATGGTCATCACTCTCATCCTCTGATTTCATTTTGTGAATGTAAATCTAAGGGGCCGTAGCTATAAACTACACCACTCTGAACAAACATCACAGTCTCGCATAACTGAACTTGAAATATAATGACATAAACTTGAAATATTATAACTGAAATATTTAAATTTCGGTTTTATATTTCGGTTTTCGGTAATAATCGAAATAAATATTTCGGTTAGGTTAAAAACCGAATTTAATTCTGTTCGGTTTTCGGTTATGATTTTTTTGAAATTTCGGTTTCGGTTAACCAAATTAAAATTCGGTTCGGCTCGGTTAAAACCGAATACTCACCCCTATTGTTTTGAACTTTTCTGCGGGGTGGTAAATATTTTGGTAATTGGTTGATAATATTAATATTAATATTAATGCAATTGGTATGAGTTGATGGATGCGTAATTTTATAATTTAGTTAATTTACATTCAAATGAAATTATTTTTTTTTCTAAATAACAACAAAAATAATTTATTTTAATTAATTAATTAAAAAAATTTACCTATCGATGCGTAGCACCGGTAGAACGTTAATTATAAATAAAATCAATTTTACACTTATTATATTATATATAAGAATATAATTATATGTGAGATTTATTATGGTTTTGCTTCTTCAAAGCATATTATTCACATAATTTATTTGCTAAATATACGTAATACATATCAATGTTGTGCAAGTAATATATATATATATATATATATATATATATATATATATATATATATATATATATATATATATATATATATATATATATATATATATAAAAGATAATAACAATGTTCTACAAGTATAACCTATATATTTAAAAGATACAATTGATGATGATCTTTGTTTTACAATTACAGTCTATTTCCAAGATTTTGATCTCCATCTAACTTAACTCTCTCTTGGATATTTACACCATCATATCCTTCTCTTAGAAGTTATCCACATCTAATTATGTTATAATATTTTATTATTTATATTTTGATATTTTATAAAATTGAATTGAATTTGGTTAAAAAATAAGTTAGCCTAAAAATGAGATATCACTAGAATGGGATCTATAATAATTGGGCATGAATAAATAGGCATATAAACTTATGAAAGTAAATTGGTTTTAAAATAAATAGGACCGAACCAAGCAAATAGGTTTTTGAGATTTGTTTTAGTTAGATGTTGAATATAATTTATGTAGAGTAACTTTTTACGATAATTTGGTTACTAAAATAGCTTTAAAATAAGTAGGCCCGTTACCCGACAGAAGTAATGACCGTTGGACCAATCAGATTTAATAAAATATTATAAATATTTAATTAAATTGAAGTTTATTATCTTTTAATATATTAATTTATATAATATTAACATACAAAATTAGTATTATAACAAATATAAAGTTTTCTTGTGATTACGTAGTTTGGATTTTGGCAAATTGAATATTTAATAGTGTATTAACATCACTTATATTAGTTTTGATAAAATAGTATCATAATTACAATTCATTAATTATATTGAATTAATCTCTTCAAATTTATTTAAGAATACCTTTTTATCCATTTATAATAATATTTTATAAAAAATGTCGGTAATATATTATACCTTTATATATAATAAGCGTAAGAGGGATCTTATCCATAATTTTGGTCAATTAATTTTGGTCAGCCAAAATAATTTCAACCGTCGAATCAATAATAATAAAAATAGACGATCAAGATTATATCATATTAAAAAGAAAATTATAATATAAAAAGGATATAATTTAAAAAGGTTGTAATAGAATTGAATTTTAAAAAGAAAAGTATAATCTTAAAGGATATAATTAAAAAAGGATGTATTAGATTTGAATTTTATTTATTTTTTAATAATATTAAAATAAGTTTATATTTAATATTTAGGCTCTAGAGATCTAGAAATCAGATTTGGATGAATATCCGCCCACACGGAGTTCATAAAATTATCTTTAATTAATTGATGATTTAACATTTATTATCCAAATGTAAACACTCAGAATATCAAGATAAATATAATTATGATTTTTTACAAAAATCTTATTTATGTAGAAGACCTACATTAATAATCTTATTTAATGTAAAAAACCTATTGATATATGATTTAAAAACATTCACTTTTTCTTATTTCAATGCAAATACACTTTTTAGCTTAAAGGTTTAAATTCAAAATATTTTTAATGTTACGTCCAACGTTTTTATCTATTTATTTTAAGACAAAATGGTTTTTATTTACTTTGTCGTACTGAGTACTAGGATTATCCCTCTCTTTGTTGTCGCAGGTTTTGATAATCAAAATGAAATATAACGATTACCAAAGTTTTGGAGCTAATTCCTCTTACATTTAGTAGTAAGGGTTTATACTCTCCCAATTTTGATAATCAAAATGAAATATAAGTAGATTTCCTAAATCGAATAAAATTTTCAACGTTAATTTCTTCTCTTTTTTGTTTCTAGGTAGTTTTAATTAAAAAATAATTGTAAACCATCACTAAATTAATAGTCCAAATCAAGTTTTAGGAATTCAAAATAAAACATGTAATAAATTGAATGTGCAAAATCTTTTATATATATATATATATATATATATATATATATATATATATATATATATCAATTTTTTAACAACAATTAGATATATAAACTAATAACAATTAAATTTTAAAAAAAATTAATATAATTATTGATAATAGAAAAGGAACCGTGCGTTACACGAGTTATAAACTAATAATTTTAACAATAACAAAACTTTTAACAATAATTCTATGATGTTAAAATAATATTAGAATTTAAACTTAGAAGAAAAAAGAAAGCAACCACAAACATAATGGTATTGTCTTTCTAGAGGATATAAAAAATATTGTTCTGTACCCAAAAAATAAATGTTATTTATAGTATTGAGAATAGACTAACATGGCATGTCAAATATTAGTACCAAAAAATCAGTAGTTCTTGATTACTGCCACATAAACAATCCTCAAGCTAAAAACAGCTACAGTGCTATCTTAATTTATGCTTGCCAAAGTAAATCTATACTGAAATAGACGGCTTATAAAGCACGCTCCCCACGGATCCTCTTGGCCAGCTGAATGTCCTTAGACATGATAGTCACACGCTTAGCATGAATTGCACACAAGTTGGTATCTTCGAACAGGCTTACTAGGTACGCCTCAGATGCCTCTTTTAAAGCTAGGACAGCGTGGCTCTGGAAACGCAACTCATTCTGCAACAACAATATCACAATTTCTCATTATTCAACATAATATTTTTATGAAAAATTATTGCAGTTAAATGGTGAAATGAGCAAATACTGACCTTGAAGTCTTGAGAAATTTCACGTACAAGTCTCTGGAATGGAAGTTTTTTGATCAAAAGCTCAGTACTCTTCTGATACCTGCGAATTTCACTACAACAAATAACAGTATACTTTATTGATTTAAGAGGAACAATTATAAACAGATTTTGAGACAATGAAATAATTCATATATACCTAAGGGCAACAGTTCCAGGTCGGTATCTGTGTGGCTTCTTAACTCCCCCAATAGTTGGAGCAGATTTACGAGCCGCCTGTATTGGAGACGTAAAAAAATTAGAATTATAAATGCAACAATATGAATCTAGATTTATAATGTTGTGTACCAGTTGCATATAGAATCTGTACCTTGTAAGCAAGTTGCTTCCTTGGGTTCTTAAAAATAGACTTACTAGCAGTTTGCTTGGTACGAGCCATCTGGAAAACAAAAGACAAAAGTTAAAAATTACATAACTAACAATGAAAGGGATCAGAAACCCTAGAAAAATGTTCGAAAAGTACCTATACATATAAAATGTTGAAACATACTTATACAACAAAAGAGTAACACATGTATATGAATGTACATGAATATATGCATGCAAAATGACGAGGAACAAATTAAAGGAGAAAGAGACGCGTACCTTTCTTGTTTTTTTTTTTATCTCTCAAGCGATTAGTTCTCTCTCTTTTTCACTTCCTAGTGAGTTTTGCTGATGAAAGTTTGAATGAACAAGTTGGGGGAGGGAGATTGTGTTTATATAGGTGAAGGGAGGGGTGATTATGTTTGATTGGACGGTTGAGATTTGCTAAGGGTGTGTTTTCTAAAATATGTATCTAACCGCTTTAAGTGTACTTGGTTGTGTTTTCTGCCCGACAGTCCAAAGGTCTTGATTGAATCTAGAAAATAGACTTGGATCATAAACCCTAATCAGTGTGTTCTTATTAGCATGTTCTAATAGAGTCGGATTGAGGATCTAATGCACCTAAAATATTAAAATTAATATTTCTAACATCGAAAGAAAGATGATACGCCAGGTTGCAGTACTCTTTTTAAATGTATTAGGTCTCTTCGAAACAGCAATAGCCTCAGCATCCCCAAGCAAGGGCAATGTATACGAAACTTGTTCTTTTCTACAGATTTGTTTAAATATTAGTTAAAGAAAAGTCTGTAATGTAGCTATACTTTTCTACTATTGGAGTGTTATGCCAAACCATAATTTTGGCATGTCTAATAATTTCCCAAATTTCTAATATCTATCAATTATTAATTCAGATTAATAATTATTGCTTAACCGCTAAGTTTTATCCTCTTCCTAAAACGAGGAAATAATCAATCTCAATCAATCAATAACGGAAAATATCTCCAAACGATATTCTTCAAATCAGGAAGATATCACAAGGATAAGATTAAATAAGATAAAATCACTAATCACCCAGATTAACGAAGTTTATCCCTAAAGTCTCTAAGGGATAGACACAAATCAATTTCACAGAACTACGTGGGCTTGATCCTATATAAACATAAGTACGTAGGCATCTTGGCAGAAGGTATGACCGATACACGAGACAAATCGAGTCACCTGCCGAGTCCAGCCCCCACTTTTTTCATATACCCTAAATCCCCTAAAACAACCACATACTCACAAATTCACCATATTATTCAAGCATCCCTCCGATTTCGTGTTTGTTACGAAATTCCTCCAACAATATTTGGCGCTAGAAGGAGGGGAAAGTCATTGAATTTGGAGAAGCAATGACTAAATCACACAAAAAGAAGAACGATGGAGACACCCCGGGATCGCATAAGGTTAACAAGGACGATCCCCTGACGAGGGACCCCTCAGAGGACGAGGTGTCCGAGGACAACTCTAAGACTGGGTACAAGGAGGAACAAACCCCTCCAGTACAGAGGGTGGCGTTGACCAGCGAGGTTATGTCTTTTCTAAAAGGCCTCGACGAGCAAGTGACCGCTGTACATGAGAGGGTCGCAAAGGTGGAGAAGCGCTATAGTTCTAGATGATCGAAGAGGAACGCAAGGACAGGTGGTAGAACACAAGGGGAAGGAAGCAAACTCCCCGCTAAGAAACTCATTGATGACTTCGAGGATGTCCTAACAGATCAAACGAACCCTGACTGGAATGAGGAAGAAGATTCGCTCGAAAAGAAAGCAGGATCGCATGACAAGGTCGCCTCATCTGAAGGGAAATCGGTCAGTGTTTTTGACCGTCTCTGAAATAAGCTAACTGAACATGACCTTCGTCTAAAATTGGAAAAGGTTAATGCGCCTCGAAATGAAGAATCTAAGAATAGAAGCAAGGGCACACATCGACCATTGTCTCCTCATCGAGATCGCGAGCGGTCATATCGTCGTGATGACAAACCCCCCTCTCCCCGTAGAGAGCGTGAGCGGTCCCATCGTCGCGATGACAGACCTCCATCACATCGAGACCAAGAACGATCCCAATACCATGAAGAGGATCGTAAAAAGAAGGATCGCAGGAATAACCAGGAGGAGTCTAGTGTCCCAAAAAAGACTCAATCGCACCATGGAAGTACTGGAGATAAAAAGGAGGGTGACAAGGAAGCCAAAGTAGGCGATTATAAGCTGGAGGAGTTGAAAAAGGCCTTGGACGCAATGAACAGTGAGAAAGGGATTTTTAGCACTATGGGCTCTTCTTCGCACTTCACCCATGAAATTCGAATCGCGCCACTTCCTGCGGTGTTTCGAGGGCATCATACGGACATGACCTATAATGGAGATACTGACCCGGCAGAGTTCGTAATTCGGTTTAACAATGAGATGGAAGTCTACCATGTTTCGCATCTGGCGGGGTGCAGGCTGTTCGCAGCTTCGCTAAGAGGAAGCGCTCAGCAGTGGTGTTCAAAGTTAGGGGCATTGATTGTCATCGATTCTTGGGAGCAATTCGTGGACATCTTTATCAAATAGTTCCAGTCCTCAATGCTCTACGCACCCCCTGTGTCTACCTTGGCAAACATAAAACAGAAGGAAGGAGAAACCCTTCATGATTATTTCAAGAGGTTCAATGCTGAGGTGCCTCGAGTACGAGGTACAAATGATGAAGCTGTAAAAAATTTCATCATCGCTGGAGTAAGGGAAGGTACTGAATTTTGGAAGAAGTTACAAGAACAAACCCCTAGCACTCTTTCTAAATTGCATAGGGTCGCTGAGCCTTTCAAGCGTGTCGAGAAGTCACTTGCAGATCTGAAGAAGAATAATGAAAGGAGTAGCAGTTGGAGTAGGAACAGGGGAGTAAAAAGAAAGGACTCCAGAAGTCCGAGGCGAAGACGGGATCGAAGTCGAAGCCCCAGCCCAAAAAGGAGAGGCCGCGATCCTTTGAGGCGATCCCCTTCGAGAGCTCCCCCCGCGTGGAATGAAGACAAGTTTATTCCTCTGGTCGTCCCAATTGATCACATTTATGCAGTCAATTAAAACAAGGGGGTATTCAGGAAGCCTCCACCGATGGGTCCGAAGGGGACTGCAAACACTAGCAGATATTGTGCCTTTCATGAACAAACAGGGCATGATACAACAACTTGCCGAGATCTCAAACAGCAAGTGGATCAGTTAATTCGTGATGGAAAGTTAACTGAGTGGGCAGTTCGCGAGGTGAAGAAGCATAATCCCAAGTCTGGCCTTGGTTATAATCAAGCCCCCCCACCTGAACAGAATCCAGTCATTAAGGAAAGGGAAACGCGAGGCGGAAGTATCCATGTGATAATTGGGGGACCCCACATCGGGGGGAATAGCAATAGGGCTAGAGAAAGATATGCCCGCGAAGCTAAGGAGCGACCCCTCACCAATATTCATCACCTGCAGGAGGGACCCCCAAAGCTCTTCAAGGGGGAAGATACAAATTTCATGTTCACTGAGGAAGATGCGAAGTGGGTCCACCACCCTCATTCGGACGCCCTCGTTGTTCGAGTTCGCATTGGATCACAGAATGTTCACAGGGTCCTTGTGGACAATGGAAGCGCAGTGAATGTCCTAACCTACAAGGTCTATCAGAAAATGGGGTTCGTGGATAGAGATCTTATCCCTACCGTTGGGCACCTTTACGGTTTTACTGGAGCTTCAGTCAATGTCAAAGGCCTCATAGGGCTCCCTGTCACTTTAGGGGACGAGCCCTGTATCACTACCCAAATCGCAGACTTTATGGTGGTTGATCAAAACTCAGCCTATAATGCTATTGTAGGGAGGCCAATACTCAAAGAAATGAGGGTGGTTACTTCTATCTACCATCTCTCTATGAAGTTTCCTACCCCAAATGGAGTCGGATGCATTTGGGGAGCGCAACATGAGTCTCGTGAGTGCTACAACAAAGCCCTTAAATCAGCAGAAAAAGGGAGTAATTTTATGACAGATAAGATGGAGTGCGAGGAGGAAAGTAGGCCTCGCAAGACAACCTTTGTACCCCCAACAGACTGTAACATGATCTCGATTGAGGAGCACCCAGCTGATTATTTTGATAATTTGGGAATTCAAGTAGAACCAGTTCCAAGGGCTTTGATGATGGGAACCTCGCAGCCAGTAATGGTTCTTCAGGAAGGGATCGTGGAAGAGGCTACGGATAGTGACAACGAGGAGAGCCTGGAGCAGGCCGCTGTGCGAGCCCGAAAGGGGAAATGGGTTCGCAAGGAAACATCCACACTGACAGAACTGCCAAATGGAATTACACAGACAACAACTGTTGTTAAGGAGTATGGGCACGCGGGTGTCAACCCCTGCGAGGCAGAATCAAGCCAGGCTCGTGAGTATAATCTAGATCTTGGTCCTCGCATCCCAGAACATGTGGAGCGAGCCGGGGCAGCCGAAGACACAATTCCTGTCCTCGTTGATGTGCAGAACCCTTCAAAGGTGTTAAAAATAGGGTCGCAACTCGATCCTGATTTGAGAGAGAGGTTGGTTACTTTTCTAAATGTAAACCTTGATGTGTTCGCCTGGTCACATGAAGATATGGTTGGGATCGATCCTAATGTAATGTGTCATAAGCTAAACTTGGATCCAAGTAAGAAGGGGGTAAGACAGAAGAGGCGACCCATAAGTGGAGAACGAGCTGAGGCTCTAAAGGCAGAAGTGGACAGACTCCTCGAGGTAGGGCTCGTTAGGGAATCATTCTACCCTGACTGGCTCGCGAACCCAGTCCTCGTGAAGAAGCCAAATGGAAAGTGGAGGACATGTGTAGACTTTACCGACCTCAACAAATATTGTCCCAAAGATAGCTTTCCGTTACCAAGGATCGACCAGTTAGTGGATGCAACAGCAGGACATGCACTTCTTTCTTTCATGGATGCCTACTCTGGATATAACCAAATACCCATGTATGGTCCTGATCAGGAGCACACCTCGTTCATCACAGATAGAGGTCTCTACTGCTACATAGGGATGCCCTTCGGTCTCCTTAATGCTGGGGCTACCTACCAGAGGCTCGTTAGTATGATGTTCGAGAAAAAAATTGGCAAAACAATGGAAGTCTATGTAGATGACATGTTGGTCAAGTCTAAGGAAGCTGTGGATCACATCCCTCACCTCGCAGAGATGTTTGATATACTAAGGAAGTACAGAATGAAGCTTAACCCCCAGAAGTGTGTCTTTTGGGTCGAATCTGGGAAGTTTTTGGGATTCATTGTCAACCACAGAGGAATCGAAGCGAACCCTGCAAAAATAAAGGCTTTAATGGACATGCGATCCCCAAGAAGTGTGAAAGAAGTCCAGAGTCTGACAGGAAGGATCGCAGCTCTCAATCGGTTCGTTTCCAAATCATCAGATAAGTGCCATGAGTCCTTTAAGGCCATTAAAAAGGTGGGAAAAAACTTTGAATGGACATTGGAATGCGAGGAGGCCTTTCAGAAAATAAAGGAACACCTGGGTTCACCACCACTTCTCTCGAAGCCCCTTAAAGGCGAGGTCCTCATTGTCTACCTCGCTGTGTCTGAACACGTGGTCAGTGCAGTATTGGTTTACGAAGAAGGAAAGGTTCAATATCCAGTCTACTATGTCAGTAAAAGAATGTTAGATGCTGAGACTCGATATACAAACATGGAGAAGCTAGCCTACGCCCTGGTCTTGGCCTCGCGGAAGTTAAGACCCTATTTTCAGGCCCATAGCATTGAGGTTCGTACTGCCTACCCACTGAGTCAAGTAATGCACAAGCCAGAGTCTTCAGGGAGATTGTTAATATGGACAGTAGAGCTTAGTCAGTTCGACATCGAGTTTAAGCCTCGCGGCCCCATAAAAGGACAGGCACTTGCGGATTTTATCTTGGAGTTTCCTCCCCAATCCAAGGGAGATGATTGGGCCATCATAGCAGTACCAGAAAAAACTTTTAGCTAGGACAAAAAAGAAAATTCGGCCTCGTGGTGGGAACTATACGTAGATGGGGCATCTAACAAGGAAGGATCCGGGGCCGGCATCGGGTTGGTAACTCCAGAGGGTCGTAAGATACAAAGTGCAGTACACTTCGCTTTCGAAGCCACCAATAATGCAGCATAGTACGAAGCCCTCATTATTGGTCTCAAAATGGCACTGGAAATGAAGGTAGAGAACCTCATAGCTTACAGCGATTCCATGCTGGTAACATATCAACTCTGGTGTGGATGGCAAGCTAGAGGTGAACAGATTGAGTTATATCTGCGATGTGCACAGAGGTTGATGAAAAAATTTAACAATGTCAGGGTGGTCCATATTAGAAGAGAAAAGAATCAAGGAGCAGATGCACTGGCAAAATTGGGGTCGCGTCGCGAGGCTACATTACTTGGAATTATCCCATTGGAAATTCAGATGAAGCCTAATGTACCTGAGGAGTTCATTATGGAAGTAGCGACCCCAGAATTGACTTGGATGACCCCAATATGGGAATATGTGAAAAATGGAATGTTGCCTCAAGACAAGAAAGAAGCGAGGAAGATTAAATATCAGGCAGCTCGCTATGTCATTTATGATGAAGTCTTGTACCGAAGAGGGTTTAACATCCCACTCCTGAGGTGTGTAGATGGGGAAGAGTGTAATTACATTCTCAGAGAAGTCCATGAAGGGATATGCGGCAATCACACAGGGGGTAGTTCGCTGGCCCAGAAAATTCTTCGCCAAGGGTATTATTGGCCTACATTGAAAAGAGACGCATTTGAGTTTTCAAGAAAATGCGATGCCTGTCAAAGGATCGCTAACTTCAGCAACGTTCCTGTCTCTCAACTTACCTCGCTAACGAGCCCATGGCCCTTCGCCATGTGGGGAATCGATTTAATTGGAGAACTCCCAAAAGGGAAGGGGGGACTTAAATATGCAGTGGTGGCTGTTGACTATTTCACCAAGTGGGCAGAAGCCGAGCCGCTAGCTACTATCACTGCCAAGAAGCTCAAGGACTTCATTTACAGGGCGATTGTGTGTCGCTACGGGATCCCATATCAACTCATCTCAGATAATGGAAAGCAATTTGACAGCATGGAGATGAAAGAATTTTGTGAAAATTTGGGGATAAAAAAGAGTTTCTCAGCTGTGAGCCACCCTCAGACGAACTGCCAAACCGAGGCCATAAACAAGATTATAAAGCACACTTTGAAAGTTAAACTGGAAGAGAGCAAAGGAAATTGGCCTGAGGAGTTACCTAGGGTCTTGTGGTCATACAACACGACCCCACGAACCACTACTAGAGAAACCCCCTTTTCTTTGACCTATGGTTGCGAGGCCATGGTTCCGGTGGAGGTAGGCTCGGGGTCGTTCAGAAGGGAACACTACGATCCCGATGAAAACGAGGTCAATCACAGACTTTATCTGGACATGATAGAAGAAACAAGAAGCGAGGCCCAGCTACGCCTCGCGGCCTATCAACAAAGGACAGCTAGATATTATAATGGGAAAGTCAAAGCACGATCTTTACAAACAGGCGACCTAGTGCTTAGAAGGGTCATGCCTAACACTAAGGTTCCAGGTCATGGAGTTTTTGGTGCTAACTGGGAGGGACCTTACAAAATCTATGCTACTCTTTCAGAAGGAACTTATTATCTCATGGACATGAAAGATAAGGTTATTCCGCGAGCTTGGAATGCGAAGCATCTGAGAAAATACTATCAGTGAGGGCCACGCCCTTGGTAGCCTCTCTCTACTACTACTTAGCATGAATAATTCATACAAAGTACTGGGGGTAGTGATCATATAGACACCTCCCCTTTACGATGTAATAACTTCTTGGGCCTCGCCCCACTTGTTAACATTCGGGCCTCGCCCCACCATTCATTTTAGGGCCTCGCCCATACTTGTCAAATTTGGGCCACGCCCCTATTAATAAAACTTTTGGGCACCGCCCCTACTTTTTTCATTATACGAGTACGTTTGCTTTATGGATTATGTTTTATTTTGCATTCAAAATAAATTTGCTTGTCTGTTAGCATCTACACTTTAAGGTCCAAGCCATCTCAACGATGCTGGGATCGCACTTGAAACTACTTCAAGGTGGCAGTTCATAACTGTTATTATCTACAATGAGTTTAAAGCAAAAGGAATACAAATCTAAAGCTATTTATGGCATTTCGCATCTGCGAACACAGATTACATCTCAACATTTTGAAGGATGGAGTAAATACGAAGCTAATATTATGCAGAAAAATGATAAGCAAGAAAAAGGGATTCTTCAAACTTATGCAGAAAAATAAGTGAATCACCTTGTGATCCCAGAATTCTTGACAAATAAAGTTAGAGAAAAAAAATATTGATACATCTTTCGAGGCATTCAAAGGGTGCCCGCATCCCTAGTTCAAAAGTTCAGAAAATATTTAAATTCAAGGATTGTTTTCATTTGGAGTCCCCCCAGTAGGATTGGCATCAGCAGTAGCCTCGAGTGCTAGCCTCGCCTCTTCAGCTACTCCGGCTTCCTCGACATCTTCATCAGCGATCTGCTTTTTGACAACTTCAGCAAAGTCAGCATTACCTGGCCCAAGCTGGTCCCAATCAAAATTAGGGATCATTCGAATGAACCCTTTCATGAAGGAAACCTGACCTTGGGCCTTGAATGTCTCTTCTGCAGTTGCCAATTGGGCCTGGGCGGCATTCAGGTCGCTTATCAGCTTCGCCATCTCATCAGCGCTCTTTTTAGCAGCCTCCTCGCTGGATTTTTGCAGTTCCTTGAGAGATTTCTCAAAATCATTCCTCTCTTTACGAGCATTCTTCAAGTCTGTACGAATGTTAGCAGTCTCATGAGAGAGTTGCTTTTTGAACTCGGCTTCAAGGGATCGATTATCTTCAACTTTTTGAAACTCCAGGACCTTGTTCGCTTTATCCAGTTGAAAGAAGTTCCTGGTATGGGCAGCCTGACGAATGAAGGCCTCAGCTAGACACCTGGTCACAGCCTTAGCATTTTCTTCAGGTGATGCTTTCCACCAGTTGGAAGTCTCAGCTTCCTCTGCATACTTGGTTCCCAACGAAGCAAATAGGTGTTGAGAAGCTGAAGCGGTAACAACCCCTGAAGGTTAGGTGGGACCGTCCTTTCGCTTATCTGTCTTGGATCTCTTTAGAGGGCTTTGTTCAGGGGAGTCCCTGACCTGATCCCTGGCAGTGATTGATTTGGGGGGAGGATCGTTGATGACTTTTATGGAGAGAAGTCCTGGTTTGAGGGGAGGAGGAGCAGTTTTCAGAGAAGAGGTCGCTCTTGGAGCTCCCCCTTCTTGGTTTTGGCTTGCAGAAATGGGATGGATAACCCTTTGCCACTTTGATTCGATATACCTGCATGGATAGGGAGGAAAAAGTCAGACTATTTAACAAAGAATAATGATTAAAGTGTGAAGACAGATAAATAAAGCATAAAGATGACAAAGGAATGCGATGCATGTTTCGATATTATCCTAGAAGTACCCCCTTCGTCCGTTATTGCGACATGAGAAGACGAGGCCTCCTCTCTTATCTTCCTTTTCTTCGAGGCCCACCTCGCATGTGAAGGCCCCGCTTCAGGGGAAGCATCTATTCCTTCCTTGAGGAATCCGCATTCTATTAGGTTTTCTATAGAAAGAAGAGTCCTAATGTTTCTTTCCTCCGCGGTGGATTTTGCTAATACATCATCGGCTCGCTGCTTTTCAACACCTCTTAAGACGGTGCGAACTGGAGCGACTGCGATGCCAAAGGAGTTATTAGTTTGAGAACAAAAAGCAAAGAGTAAGATAAAGGGTTACTGCCTCGATAGCTTACCGGGGAGGTAGTTGAAGCTTGTTTTAACTCGAGGGACCTCGTGTACATAGAAGAAAGGATCCTTCCACGAGCCCGCATTACTTTTTCCGCCAGGGAGAAGGCTTTTCTTGTTAAATTCTGGCCACACTGAAAAGTAGACGTAGCCAAAATCCTTGGCTCCACATCGCTTCAGTTGAAGGAAGTAGCCCATTGTCTTCGCGTCTAGGGGCGGATATCCAAGCTTGTGGTAAAGTATGTACAAGGCAATCATGGATCGATAGCCATTGGTGCTGATTTGGATGGGGGCTAGATAATATGTCTCACAGACGTCCTTAATGAATGGGTGGAGAGGAGAAGAGACGCCTATCTTCATCAGAGGGACCGTTAGAACCATTCTGGGCACTCTGCCTCCATTCTCTTCGTGGTTAAAGCGATAGCATCGCATTTTCTTCTTGGGCAGAATGATCTTGCCTTCAGGACGGAACCTCTTGACACCCTCTGTGATAGTCTTCACGATCAAGGTTGAAGACATATCGCGACATACAAGTACACGAGGTTTGCCTGCCTTAATCTTTGAACCGGGCTCGATGTCCTTCGGGTTAGGCCCATCAACATAAATAACTCCCTCCAGCTCTGGTTGAGGGGTAGGGACATAAGGATCGGGTGAAGCTTCGGGAACATAGTCATAATCTCTGAAGTTTACGACTCTGGCCACTTCGTCAAGGCCACCATCATCTGAGGAAGGCTCTTCGTAGTCATCATCGTCAGAGTTGGCTTCGTTGTCAGCACCTCCCTCAATGTCATAATAGGCATCGCCTAATGAATCTATTGGAGAATCACTTATGTGAATGGGCGACATGGTTTGAGATAGAGGTATTCTAGAGAGAATTTCTGCTGCATTACAGCTAAATTCATCTCCCTTCTTTGTCAACGTTTCGATGTCATGCTCGATGTCAGTCATGTTGGTGTGAGGCTCGTTCTGAGCTGGAAGTACATCTAAAGATTGATCTCGCAAGCTTGAAGGGTGCTTTGTTCTCCACGAGGTTAGAGGCACTTCTCGGGTATATTCTTCGTTAGACCACAGAGGGTCGAAGTATAACTTGAATGAGTTTTCACTAGTGCTCGTAGCTCTCGCGATATTGGATGCTGCAGCATCGCTAATTTGTATATGAGGCATCGGAGAAGGTGTCCTTGAACTGTCGTCTTGTGACATCTGAAAAGGGTGAAATGATTAAGTGTGTGCTCTTATAGAAAGCAAATGAAGGAAGAGAAAAGAATAAATAAACAGAAAGGCTCTATGTGTTCCTAGGGTATCGCATTTAGGTCTCTGGAAGGGATTGCATCTATGTTCCTATGGGAGAGATCGCATTTCTATCGCAGCGAGGACGGGATCGCATATTCAAATTAGCATTATGGGATCGCTGTCAAAAGGGATCGCATCGCATACAACTAAAGCTATCTAATCATGCAATTATGATGAAGAACAACAATTTAAATGCAAAAGAGGAATGAAGACTTACCTTTTCTTGAAGAAAGTCGAAGAAATCTGAAGAAAGTTGGGGTCGCTGGTAATAAAGCCTGAGAATTTCTTGCGTTTGATCTGGGAGCAAACTGACGGCACTTCAACAATGTGTTAATAAGATGAAAAAAGGAAAGATTAATGACAGGGGTATATATAGCCCATCAGGAGAGAGAAAGATATGGACACGTGTCAAGATCTCGGCCGTTGAATACGCATCTCGAGACACAACAGCTGTCAAAACTCTTCAAATTCTTGGGGTCGCGACTGCTCCAACGGTCATATTCATGTCAGTAGCGAGCCATGACCTCGCATTACGGCATCACCCGATTAATACTTGAGTCCATATCGCATCTCTAATGGCAACATGGACTCGGGGGGTAGTTGTTATGCCCAAATCAAGCATAATATCTAAATTGATTTGATTTGCTAAATTAATGGTTCATAATTGACTATGGGCCTAAAAGATGACAATTGGGCCACTAAAGAACGCCATTGGAATCAGACCGGTACAACTACAGGGCCACTGCGCACATGATCTGGTCTAAGGGACCGCTTCGCTGGAGCACTGTTATTGGGATCGCTTCACAATGCCAACACATCTGTTGGATCGCTATCTCTAATTCTTTATTGGAAGGCTCATCGCCGGACCCAGGGTCGCATGAGTAGTTGGACATATGGGATCGCTTCGCATGGACAGATCCCACGAGGTCGCATGCTAAGTCCTGATTGATTCTCTATTGGCTAATTCTATCCGTTCGAGGCTATGGGCTTCCACAGCTGGGCCATGGATCACGGATAGGGTTGATGATTCACTGCCATGTCAGCCCTAAGCAAGTGGGCTTGGACTTTGGTCTATCTCTTAAAACCCTAGCCCGCTTAGGTAACTTGTTGCCCAAGAACTACGTCAGGCTTGATCCCTATAAATAGGGTGCGTAGGCACCTTGATACGGATGAGAAACAGTTTACCTGAAAACACCTATCAAGCTCAGCCACATCTAAACACACAAACCCTAACACACTATGCCACATCAGCATAAGTTAGTTAAGCTACTCCTTTCCACCTCTCTCTGCTAGCATGTTCCAGCTATATAGATAGAATAGATAGTCACAACAGCAGAAAATGAATCAGGTGACGGTTTTCTGCCGTTGTCTGAGACCCTTTCATTCCATTGACTATAAAAACGCTGTGTGATAGGACATCAGACGACGAGTTTTGGTGCTAATTATAGTATAAAAATCAAACACTAAAAACCATTGTTGAATGGAAAAATCAATTTTTGGTCGAAGACAACGCTTTCTAGGAATTGTTTGATATAATAGAATACCGTTGCCTATTCTGTACGAATCAAAGCAAATTAACAACGGTTTTCTTGTATTGTCTTCACGGGAACAAGCCATTGTTGGAGGTATTATCCAACATCGTGTAATACCAAACACTAAAAACCATTGTTGAATGGGAAAACGAATCCAAGCAGATTAACAACTGTTTTCTTGTATTGTCTTAATGGGAACAAGTCATTGTTGGAGGTATTATCCAACATCGTCCAGTGTTTGTATTGAACAACGAATTTATGCAATTGTTGGAGTTGGAGTTCAATGTTATGGTAATGTGTATTAAAATTTTTACAATGGTTTTTCTTTAATTAAATCGTTGTATGAATGGTTTTGGAACAACAGCTTGTATCACAATTATCCGTTTCGTAATTCCCATAATTAACCATACGGAAAATACATACAATACAATCCAAAATCAACCATAATACATAATAAAATTACCACCAATTCACATTACAACCCAAAATAAGATTAAATCCAGTACAAAGTTTACCACTATAATAATCCACCAAATAAACAATAGATCCATTACAAGTTCATCGACATGCCAACCAACTTAAGAAAATTCGATCCAAAGTTAAACAACATGTCCACCAACTGACCTAGACAAAAGTAATTCATCCACCAACATAATGTACTATGAAATGAACCCCCAAAAGTTTACTGATCAGGTTCGACTAAACAAAAGATTCGAAAACAACTTGACATACTTAAAATGCATGACGCTTCATGAAAAATTTGGCAAAGTTTGTCTTGATTTCGTTGATGTCATCATCAGTGTACTCCAGGTTGGACCTGCGCATCCACTGAAAAAATCTCAAGTAAATCAGTCATGTTGGCAAGACATCCACCATTCACTTGTTTAATCACATATGTTGCCAGTTAAAAAAAATACCAAAAAAAAATAATTTCTGACCTTTTCTTCAAAGTCAAGCTCCTTATTGTGACATATTTCTTTCATGTATCTCATCACGAAGAGGCCACAGTTCTTGTCCCCTTTCTGCACAGGAACTCCCTGAAAGCATTCACATTGTTTAATTATATGATGGAACAAACATTACTAAATTCACTAAATTAATATTATAAAATTAATATGAAGGATGAAGGACTAAAATTAATACCGCCATGTTCTCCCATAAAATTTTTGTCCGACCAGCCTTCTTCAGATTTTCCTTATACAACTTTATGCCACTATAAGCAAACCTTGGATCAACAAAACCCTCAAGTTGTGTCTTGACATCCATTTGCCAGATTTCATAGTTATAATAAGCTACTATCTCAAGCAAAATAATGATGGATTTGACCATAGCCACCGGTGAGAAAGTTTCATCATAGTCAATACCATAAATTTGCTTGAAACCTTTCGCCACTAGTCTTGCTTTGTAGGTCTGTAAATTTCCATCCATGTCAGTTTTCTTCTTGAAAACCCACTTGCATTCTATGGGTTTTATCCTTCAGGTGGTTCATCCAAAGTCTATACTTGGTTTTCATACATGGAATCCATCTCAGATTTCATGGCCTCCAGCCATCTTTCAAAATTTGGACTATTCATAACATCCTTGTAGGTGAGAGGCTCATTATTATCTACAAGCATCACATCGCCACTTTGAGTCAGGAAAAATTAATAATATATCTCTCTGGCTCATTGTGAATCCTACTAGATCTATGAACAACATGTATTTCTTGAGCAGCGTTGTCCAGAACGCCTTCAATCACATCCCGCTCATGTTCCAATTCTGGTTCAACATTATCTTGTGGTTCTCGATCCTCATCGAGATCTATTGTCCTCCCACAATTTTTCTTAGAAAGTAGTTCTCTCTAGTAAAACAGCCGTTCCAGCAACAAACACTTTGTTCTCAGAAGATTTATAGAAGTAATACCCTTTTGTTTCAATTGGGTATCCCACAAAATTACATTTGTCTGATTTTGGTCCTAGCTTATCGGAGACCAAACATTTCACAAACGCTTCACATCCCCATACTTTCATAAATGACATGCTATTACGTTTCTCAGTCCATATCTCATATGGTGTCTTTTGAACCGATTTTGAAGGAACTTGGTTTAGTGTTTGTGTAGTCATCTCTATGGCATAACCTCAGAAACTGATTGGAAGATCCGCTTGACTCATCATCGATCGCACCATGTCAAACAAAGTACGATTTCTCCTTTCAGACACCCCATTCCGTTGTGGTGTTCCAGGAGGAGTGAGTTGTGATACGCTGCACATTCCTTTAGGAAATTCTTAAATTTCAAGCTTAAGTATTCTCCCCTACGATCAGATCAGTTGTGGTGTTCCTTTAGGAGCTTTTATACTTTCGCCTATTTTCTTTCTACTTCGGGCTTATAATTCTTGAATTTTTCAAACGATTCGGATTTGTTCTTCAAAAGATACACATATCCGTGTCTACTAAAATCATTAGTAAATGTTATGAAATAATAAAATCCACCTCTTGCCATCGTACGTATTGGACCACATACATCACTATGTATCAATTCCAATCATTTGGTGGCCCTCTCACCTTCTCTGGTAAAAGGATCTTTAGTCATTTTGCCAATGAGAAACGGTTCACATTCTTCGTATGATTCAAAATCAAACTTATCCAAGTATCCATCCTTATGTAAGTTGGAAATGCGATTCTCATTTATATGGCCTAAATGATAGTGCCGGAGGTATGTTCGATTTGAGTCATTTGTCTTAAGACATTTATTACTTATATTATAGAAAGGAGTATCAAGATCAAGAACATATAAACCATTAAACAAACGTGCAACCCCATAGGTAACATTATTCAAGGAAAACGAACAACCAGTATTCTGAATCAAAAATGAAAAACCAATCTTGTCCAAACAAGAAACGGAAATAATGTTTCTGCAAATCGCAGGCACGTAAAAACAGTTTTCAAGTTCTAAAATAAACCCAGTGGGCAACGATAAATAATAATTCCCTATAGCTAAGGCAGTAACCTTTGCTCCATTGCCAACACGTAGGTCGACTTTTCCTTTCGCCAAAATTCTACTCCTTCGCAGTTCCTGCACATTTATACAAATGTGAGAACCACATCCAGTATCTAATACCCATGATGTAGAAGGAGATAAATTGACTTCTATAACATAAATACCTAAATACGAAATCAGAACAGCCTTCAATTTTTCAGACCCTCCAAGTAAGTTGGACAGTTTCTCTTCCAATGACCCAGCTTCTTGCAAAAGTGACAATCATCCTTTGCCTTTTCAACACCACCTTTAGGTTTTAAATCCTTCTGTATAGCGGGTTTCGGACTAGCAGATTTAGATCCAACCTTTTTCTTGCCTTTCCATTTACCCTTTCCTTTGGCATTCCCCTTGTTTACCATCATTATGGGAGCCGAGGATGCCTTCTAAATGTTGGTCTCAGCAGTTTTCAACATAGCCAACAATTCAGTGGGGTTCTTGTCTATCTTATTCATATTGTAATTCATTACAAACTGAGCACAAATACTGTTCAAAGATTGCAAGATCAGATATATCTGGGCTTCCGGACTGATCGCGGAACTCAGAGTAGTAAGGTACTCTATATATCCAATCATCTGTAGAACATGCGGTGTAATCGAAACACGTTCACACTGTTTACATGCATACAAGGCTTTGCTTGTATCATACGTTTCTTGACGAGCCTGTCCTTCAAACATACATTTAAGGTGCTCAATCATGACATAAGAATCAAAATTCTTATGCTATTTCTGAAGATTAGGATTCATAGTCGCAAGCATAAGACATGTGACGTCGGTGTCATCATCCAAATGCTTCTGATAAGCATTTCGTTGAGCCTCCGTTGCACCTTCAGGGAGAGGTCCAAGGCGAGGAATATCTATGACATAGAGCTTTCGCTCTTGCCTGAGGACAATCCTCAAATTCCTTTGCTAGTCGAGGAAGTTAGTTCTTGTCAACTTGTCCTTCTCAAGGACTGATCATACAGAGAAGTTATTTGAGTTGTTTGCCATTTTGAATATCTACAATGTTCAAATGCATAAAATAATTAGTCTACGGATTTATTAAATTATGTTCAAGTGATTTATTCATATATATTCAAAATGTATATCCCCCACTATTTTTATCAAATTAATAGCCCTACATATCAATTCAGAAAAGTTTCTCTAAACCTTTCGAGTGAGCCAAAAACCATATTTCATCACTTTTAAGGTCAGCTTTGTTTTTCTCCATAAAATGATAATTTAGGTGGACAACATTTGTCAATTATATCATATATAACTCTTGGACAGTTTGGTAGAACAACATTTGTTCACATAACAATATTTTTTCACATTTATCCAATAAATCTTACCAAACTCTATGCCTCTAAGTTCACAATCCTATTGTGGTCACATAGTTAAGTCAAACCCAATGGTCCAACAATTAAGTATCACTAATTTACTTCATCGTGCCTTACTACGATAGACGAGGGTACTTCGCTTTGGCAAACCCACCCTTTATCGATCTAGGTCTTGACGAGTGTTTCCCATTTGGAAGGCATCTTAAACTTACTCTTTTACTTAAGGGATTTTTAATTAAAATGACCATGATCCTATCATAAATAGATTCCCAATTTTTTCTTGAATTAAATACTTCAAACAAATATTCATCAATGGTTTGATTTTCAGGTTGTCGGAGAAGACACATTGGTCTCACTTAATACCCGACTTCCTTACAGGCATGGCCCGTTCTTGACAAAATCACCCCATATCGAAATCATTGAAAATTCGTTTTTAATTCAGTTTTTCATAAACACAAAAATCTCAAAATCATTTTGTTTAATTATAAAATCTCGAGTCGTTACTGATTTTATCTTGTTTAAGCAGGCATGACATTAATCTAATTAAAGCATGCATCTTCTACTCTCTACACACACACACAAACACACACACACACAGATATATATATATATATATATATATATATGTAAAGTGTAATATGTAAACGTGCTTGGTTATGACCTTGATACTATGAGATCTTTCCAAGATAATGGAAAAATCATTGGTCAGTCTAAGGTTTAAAATAAATTCATGATTACAAGTCTTGCATTCTTGTAGTCTTGTTCCTTTCTCCTTCTTGGTTGATCGTCCTTCATTCTCCAAGTACAATTACAAAGGATAATAAAAATACAACCTATTCTTATCTACTTACATAAGTAAACTCGAGTTACATTCAAGATACAACAATTACAAGAAAGAAAGACAAAATGCAAGTAGTATTTATAAAAACCAAATCATAAAACAAAACCACTAACCTAGGTCATTAAGGCCATAACCAATCAACATGCTCAAATAAAAAATTAAGGACATGTAAAAACACATATGATGACATATCAAATCCAAAACACTGCGGGGGTCCGGGGGTGGCAACCCCTGGCTGGTGTCGAGCTGAAATAAAAAATCATCAATTTCGGAACAACAGATCGTATTTTTAGCCTATGCCGCCACTGCTTCATATACAATTTCAGAAGCATGTATCATATACATATAGATCATATCCCAGCTTCCAGATCGTGTACAAACACAATCTCTCCAACATTTTATATCATTATATAAACCAAATAGCATGCATAACATAAAAAATTGCATACTAATCAGTCATTGCGGATTGTAAACATGCTAGTATCATCATATCACAATATATAGCAAAACAAAATCACATATGAGCGATATAACATATTATAATCAACATATCAGATAACCGTATCAAGGCAAATTCATAAAACATACATACTCGCATAAAATACAGTAAACACGTAACCAAATCAGCCCCTTATACACGTAGCTCTAATACCATTGTTGGGTTTCGAGGCATAAAATGCAGCAAAAATATTGCTATAAAGAAAAAAAATCTAAAACCCTAACCCTAGGATCCGTGTACAAGGCATGGTATATTGTGGAGAAATGAAATCATAACTTTTAAGAGCTTTACGAAGTCAGAAAGATGGAGGTCCAATAAGCAATCTCCACACAGCCCTTACATCAAGATTTGTGGCGCTAAAGTAGTCCATACGAACGTCCGATCATCCAACGATCAAGGGAGGCGGTACTAGCCGAAAAGCTGCTTCTCTCTCTAGCTTCTCAAAGATTATAGCAGTTGGGGTTTGTTTCTGAAAAACGAAAATGTAACCACACCCCCTAAACAACACATCATTATGTATTTATAGGGAAGAGAGATTGGGCTAAAACATAAATCGAATTTGGCTTCTCCAAACCCATTCTGATTTGGTTTTAATTTTAAATTCGAATTCTATTTAATTTTAATTAAGACCAGCTCAAATAATTAAATATCCAATTTTGAATTTAATGATTTAATTTAAATTCATAATTTAAATTAACACTCATTTTAAATGTTCTAATTGTGTAACCCTTTAGGTTATTATTTTGTTGGCAATAATTTTAATATCCAATAATAAAATTATAAACAATGAGCGGCATCTAGTAATACATTATTGCTACCCAAGTAATAATAGTAATTAGTGATCCAATTAAACCTTTCGTGATATAATGTTTTCGTGTAATATAATCCCTTTAACCAAATATTATAGATAAACTTGCGACATGTTTTTAGTCATCCTCTTCAATGTTTAATCCGAATTTCTTTGAACAATGAATAGACTATTAAAACAAATCAATATTTGAGCATGACCATGCATTTTCATAGTCTCACTCAATCAAGAGGCCAATAATATCTCTCCTAATAATAGGAGGGTTAAATCCTATATCTATCATTCATATTTCTCATACGACTCATAATATACACGATGTCCACTTTTATCCCGGTCAAAGGTAACTTTTAATGTAGTCAAAGTATATTAATCCTCGTACAGAAATATAATGATCTCAAGTCTAAGGATCATTACACCATTATCATTGTGAGTCGTTCTAATGACATTATCAACATGTAGAATCTCACCGTAGGTCAATCCAGTACCATGTAGAATATTACATGCACCTATGTTCTTGACTTTAGTATCACTATAACTATGACTAATGAGATGTGGTCATCTGTCAACAAACATACTAATCTTGATATGGGCTAAAAATAAGCCCAAAAGACATAATTAATGATGCATTAATTAGACCTAGCCTGGTCCAAACACAAGACATATAAATGAGGCCTAAAACCCTAATTAAATATTAATTTCGTAATTAATATCTAAGGGTAATTAACAGCTTGGAAATAAGAGTCAAATAAGGATATAACTTCTACAAAAGTAGCCTCCAAAGCACCTAATCGTACAAGGAAACAGACTCCTACAAGATATGATCTAGAATCTTCTCCAAGGAGGTGACTTGTCCACCAATTTTCCTAACCCTACTCTAAATCTTAGGTTCCCAATGCCTATATAAAGGGCCCGGCCCCTCATTCCAAGAACTATGTTGGCTTAATCCTCAAATAAGGACATACAAGCCACTAAGTCCTTGGTGTGCTCTTGCCACCAAAGCCCTGAGGGCGAACACCACGAACTACGTTGGCTTGATTCTCTAGCAATACGGACATACGCAGGCATCTTACAAGGACCGTTTAGTCTCAAAACACAAGAACAACCATTAAAGCTCACCAACCACATGTATTTATTACATACAAACCCTAACCGTAATTTACAAACCCTCATTTTATTTCCACAACATTTGGTACCATCTGTGGGAAGACAAACCATGGTTAAAACATGGAGAACGAGAAGATGTTATATAGCCGCTTTAAGACCAGATGGAGTCGGGGCAGGTCCTTCCGATTGTAGACATGGATTTCCATAACGATGATGAAAACCTAGGAAAGCTAGAAGAGGATCTGGTTCATTTTCCTCTAGAACTAGGAGGACCCGATAAGGTTGCTGACTTCATGGTTGAATGTACTAAGGAGTTGGGGGGCAAGAGATAGTACCATTGGAAGGAAGTGATAAAACTATGCCCGATCAGAAGGAATATTGGGTGATTTATTTTGACGGAACGTCAAAAACAAATCAAGAAGATTCGCTAAAAGGCTAATACTTTAAAAACAAAGAAAAGTATAGAGAATATATCCCAAGTCTAAGGATTGAAGCCTTGAACTTCAAATTTCAGTACAAAATTTAAGCCTTGATGGCCAACATGGCTTTCTGCCTCCGATCGAGCTTGTCGTTTGAATTCAAGGCCTTGAATTAAGAGCCGTCAGTCAAATTGAAACCTTAGTAAGGTTCTATCAGCATAAGAAGAAGTTTGGAATCCTCGAATCAAGATAGAGGGTTGAAAACCAACCAAGGCACCAGACTTGAAGTCAAGTGCTAAGTAGCAAGTGAACTTCTTGAACGATCAACCGAGAAGCAAGACCTCCTCCATATGAAATAAAGGGGGGCAAGAACTAAAGAACTTCACCATAAGTTCTACATCGTAGAATGAGAATCAAAGGTTGATGATAACCTTAAAACCAAGGATTTAGCAAACAAGTTAAGGCCCAGAAGGTCACGTGGACTAAGAAACAAGTCGTTTACATTCAACGTTCACAAAACCATTCAAGGTATGGAAAACATATCCTAAAATAGAATGAGGGATTCTTATAAAAAAAGATTAGTTATACTGTAAGTTAACGTTAAGAATCTCTAGTTGTCGATGTTCAAATGTTGACATTCGACATTCAAAAGCCGACTTTAGACGTTTAAATATTGAACTTAGCCAAGAGCCTCCACAGGAAAATGTTGCCATTTTAGAAAAATGCGTTAGCCTAAGCCGCACGCCTTTTAAATGTTGTTTAGTGCCGTTATCATCGTTTAGCACCGTTTAGCGTCGCTTAACACCGTTTAAGTGTGTTTTAGTGCCGTTGGCACCGTTTAGCACCGTTCAATGCCGTTTAACACCGTTTAAACGTCGTTTAGTGCCGTTTAGTGCCGTTAGCCCCATTTAGCATCGTTAAACACCGTTTAAGCATCGTTTAATGCGTTAGCACCATTTAGCACCGTTTAATGCCGTTTAACACCGTTTAAACGTCGTTCAGTGCCGTTAGCACCGTTTAGCACTATTTAACGTCGTTTAACACTATTTAAACGTAGTTTAGTCCTGTGTAGTGTCGTTAGCACCATTTAGCACCGTTTAACATCGTATAAACGTTGTTTAGTGCCGTTTAGTACCGTTAACACCATTTAGCGCCGTTTAGCATCACTTAACACCGTTTAAGCATCGTTTCTAGTACAAAAACTACCATATGCGTCTGTTAAAAAGGTCATTTGCGTCTGTTTTCAACAAACGCGTATGGAGGAGTCACATCAGCTAGAGAGTATTTGAGTCTGTTGGAAAATAGACGCATATACTCTACTGCATCTGTTATTAACTGACGCATAAAACAGGGTAACTGATGCAAAAAGTTTTATCTTTTGCGTCTGCTTCTTGTTAACCGACGCATAAATTTTTTTGCATCTGTCAACAACTGACGTATAAAGTCCTGGAATAGACATAAAATTCTTTTTTTTTTTGCATCTGTTATACTAGAACAGATGCAAAAAAGTCTTTTTTTTGTGTCTGTTATACTAGAACAGACTCAAAAAGTCTTTTTTTTGCGTCTATTATACAGGAACAGATGCAAAAAGTTTTTTTTTAATATTTATTTTGTATTTCTAGCTATACCTGTCCATACCGATAATTTGAATGTATTACCCTATATTTTCACTGAGCACTTGTCCATGCCAATAATTTGCATGTAAAAATATTAAAATTACTAATTTGACAGAATGGAACAGTACTGGATTAACAAAAACCAACAATAATATTAAATTTCAACTTGTTCCACCAAAGTACAATGTTTAGGGACAATTAAAAAACCTTAACTTCAATTATTTTCACAAATTAAATTAACAACTCCATCATACCTACCAATCCTATACATACTCATTCGTAAAATAATCGGCCAAATATCTCGAATTTCATCAATTTGTTGTCGAGTATAGGATGCCAACCTTCCAATACCCTACAATAATATTTACATGCCGAGATTAATTCGTAGTCTACATATTTCCTATCATATAATCAAAAAAAGACATTTGATATGGTTTTTCATATACCTTAGTCCAATTAGCCTTGCCATTCTTACTACACTGTGCAACTTGTTTACCACTACTCTACGCACGCAAACTTTTGTACCTTCCATTTGATAGAGCTTGTAAATTTTTTTGTTTGATCAGTTATAAATTCAAGAACTTTTATAAACTGATGGGGAAGGATTATTTGTTGACTGGTCAAAGAATATATTTAGACTAAAACAACATTTAAAAATTTAATACCATGTCTTTTCTTGAGACTCCAGAAAATTTGATCTTTTCACAATTTTGGGATTTGCAGCAGAAATAGGCACCATGTTCCAGGTAAATTTTATCATAAAAAAAATGATCCCTCTATAAATGTATTTAACAATCCCTACCCGACCCTGTAGAGTGTAAATTGTAGTTTAGACTTATATAGCTATATTATAATTCACACCATGACCAAATTAGGTGTAGAGTTCAATAAAAATACTATTATACCTGTAATGGACCTTCGACAACATTTACCCTGCTATTTGTGGATATGATATTATGCTGGTGATCCAAGGCAGTAAACTTCTTTTCACGAATAACTTTTTAATTTCACACAGCATAAGATCAACCACTAGTTATCTGTCTGAACTCTCAGTTAGTACCTAAAGATAAACGTTACGAATGAGTTGCCATATAAAAGCAATAGAAATTTTGAGATTTGTAATGTATATATACCTTACAGCTATCATCATTTTCTATGCTGATTATACAACGAAACTCTTTCTCTCTTCAATTTAAGAACAAAAAATCATATAATATTGAATATAGATTTTCAATAAACGTCGCACACGTCAGAGAATGCAATAAAGGTACACTACGCCATAAGTGGGCTACTGTAATGCTTTTTTGTAAGCGTTACACAAATAGTGTTACAATCGCTAGTAAAGTTCATACCTATTGTAACACCGCTCGATTGGTGTTACATTAGCCATATATCTAGTGTTACTCTGAAATTACGGTGTTACGTGAAATGTAACACCACACCGTGGTGTTACAATAAGTAATACTAGTCTTTGAATTTTACTATTTTTTTAAAATTTTTAATAGTAATATTTATTTTTTTAATAAACACTCATTTTAAGTTGGGAAAAAATAATCAAAAAATAAAAAGGATATAACCGTACGGATATTAATAAACATTCATTTTACTTATAAACTTTTTATTCGAATTAAATACTAATTTTTAGGATATATTATTTAATAACAAGCACTAATATGAATATATTATCAAATTATTATTGTCAGTAAAATATAGATTTAATTCAATACAAATTTTAAAATATTATATATATATAATTATAATAATTGAATTGAAAATTTCAAATAAAAAATTAAGTCAAAAGCTGAAAAATTGAAAGCAGCGGGTTTTTTCACAGGTGAAAAAACTTCCCCCCAAAATGAAAACTTAGCCTAAACTTTCCCCCAAACAAAACTTTGTGGACATAAAACTTCCCCTCAATCAGTCACTCACCTAACCTCTGTTGACCTAAATTTTCTGTTTACCGCACTCAAAATTTCGACAAAATGAAGGGCGATTAGGACAGTCATTATCTCCCTCTCTCTCAACATACTCTCGACTATCTCTCTGTTCGATTGGGGGTTCAAGTTTAAAGCTTTGATTAAGGTTAAATTAGGGCTTTTTTGTTTGGGTATTCATTTAGATGCATATAAACAAATTGGATCTTTTCTGTTTGGGTGTAATTGGTGTTTAAAACCTTCTCAATTTATTGTAGGGGCTTCTGGTATCCGAGGAGATTATGGTTTATGCTTCTGGTATACCTTCTCTCTCTCTCTCTCTCTCTCTCTCTCCCTCTCCCTCTTTGGCAATTACACATATATACGTTTGTTTATTTTGCTTCTATGAACATTGATCCTAATTGAATGACTGTGAAATTGTATAGGCATGGCGCAGGAGGTGGTTGTGCGGCATGTGCCTGTTAATCCTTGCTGTGAATTGGTAATTTCTTTAATTAAGATTTCTTTTACGTGTTTTTACACAATCTCGAAATGTATTGATAATTGATGATTGTGTTTTGGTTTTGGAATGTGTAGTTGCAAAAGAAAGAATCCAAGTTGTCGTAGAAGCCTGCCAAGTCGGAGGAGGGTCAAAATTTTCTCAAGAAGGCTATAGGGATTCTTCTAGATAAAATCATTAATTTTGAGGCGAAAAATGGCAAGTTCAAGGATGGTATGTATGCAATGTAATTACTATTGGAATTTGTAGGCTATAGGGAAAGATGTTTTCCCTGTTGCGACATTTACTTTCACGGTGAGATAGTAGCACTTGATTTTTTTTATTTTTTTATATGGGGGTAAGATAATTATTATCTAAATAATGGTTGTTTAATGACCTGCTGTAGTAGATTAGACAGTAAGTACTGAGCTTATCTTGCGGTAATTGGTATAAATTAGATTAATACATTTTCATCCGTATTAAGGAATAATAGAGTTTCTTGGCTGATTTCTAACATTTAGTGTTAAATTTTATAAGGGAAAGGATGGGTTCGTGGTGTACTTCTGCATCACATCTAAGTAGATCCTGGATTGATAAAAATGTAAAACCATAATTCACATTTTTCTTTTTTATGTTATATCCAAAACTAGTTTCCTGACTCCCAATTGATGCAAGAGTGCCAATGGACTTTCACCTGTAACTTTTGCTATTGCAGTAGAAAAGACGAAAGATGTTCTTGTCTCTGAATGCCCTTGTTTTGTATTGTCTGGGAACTCTCCAAGCATCACAGCAAAAGACATGTGCAATGAAATAAAAGATGTTACCACTATCATCTCACTACTTTTCCTCTTTATATTAATAAAATTTACATTTGGGATATATATGGGTACTAACAGTGATCAATTCATATGTGTGTTTCAAATCTTTCTAATTGGCCAGACTCTTCTCTTCTGTTCCTCTTTCAAATTTTCATGATTGGTCAGTTTTATTTTCATCATGTTTTTCTCAACTTATTCCACACTTCTTATTAGTCATTTGCTTTTTCTTTAAGTGATTGGTCACTGTGATTGTGTATAAAGAGTGTATTTTTTTAAATTTAAATCTCATATCTTTGTTGTTTTCTCAGAGAACTGTATGAGATTTTCATAAGACATGGATGGTGAATATGAGAAACTAATTAGAAGGATGAATCCACCAAGGTAAGCTGGAATCTTTTTTATTCTTATTTATAGTTTTTATATGTGTGACATAGCCTAAAATTAACTCAAATTGCACCCACAAGTATGGCTTTGACGATAGTAAATTTGTGTCAGATGTAAAATGTTCTTGATGGAATCAGGGTACTTTGGGTTCTAGTAAGAGGATTATCATCTATTTATTGTTGAGTTATGGTCTTTATCACTGGAAGCAGCATATATTATTTTCATAATTAAAATGAGGCTACCATATGGACTGTTATATGCAGGTTTTCACTGGTAATGTCAATACTATTGATGGATGTGCGACTTTTTTTCGCAGAAATCGGTTTTGGCATGTAAACTTCTAATTTTTTCCAACATTTTCTAAAATCTTGGAAGGTAAACTTCTAGTCTTCTAATTATGTAAACTTCTTGATAGGGAAAACTTGGAGCACTTCCAAAATCTTGCTAAAAGTCAAGCCCCGAAGGTAATAGTCTTGGTTTAAATGTTGGTAATAATCTTGCTAATTATTCCTAGTGATAGTCTTTATTTAGCACTGTTTGTCCTGCTCCCCCATTTCTCTCTGTTAGGTGTTTGTTTGGATTAGTTTGCTGTGTTGTCTGTTGAATTTGATTGGTTTTTCCGGATAATGCTGAATTTTGGGATTGCATTTTCTTTTTTACTTGCTTCATTAGTGTTTGATTTTGTCGTGTACCTACTATTGAGTGTTTTCGATGTTGTTTTATGTGATGTTATTCTTCAATTTTGTGAAAGACTGTTAAAATCTGTAAATTACTCTTTTATTTCTTTTGCGAGCACCAAATTTAATTATCCTTTTTACGTGGGGTGGATTAGGAAGTGCAGAATCAGTTATAGTAAGAGAAGATAGCATATCCAGGATGACTACTTCTAAGGTTGGTGCAAAACAGTATCCATAGTTTTCTTATTTATATATAATTATATAAACCATGCCTCTTTCATATGATTTTTAACATAGGCTAATTATTTTCAGGATTCTAGTTTAACGGCCTCAAGCTCGTTTCATATTCACAACAAAGCAACTGCCTCAAGCTCGTTTGATATCCACAGCAAAGCAACTGCTTACGCAAGTTTGGCTGAATCCTCTGCTTTCAATTCTGTTTCTGGGACTAGTGACATAAGTGATAAATCTGGTCTTCTGTCCGTCCTTCCTGTATCAGCAGAAAGTACTGGATTGCTCCAAACTCGCAAGGGTAAAAAACTTCTTGTCATTTGTTGTGGCCAAGTAAAACCTGTTACTCATATATTGTTATGCTTTAGATGTTACATTTTTGGTTCTACTAGTATTAGTCAGGTGCTTATGCCGGATTACTGTAATATAATATCTGAAGTCCTGTTTGATATGTGTCATGGATGGCTTCACTGTGAGAAATCCTCTTGCAATCTCGATATTTGCTTCTTTGCACTTTTATCTTGTATTTGACTTGTTGGAAAATTTAGAGAGGTGCAAGTGGCTTTCATCCCTATTTGTGTGCCTTAGATTTTCACGAGGAGGTGACTGAGTGTACACTTGTCTATATAAAGGTGAATTAGCATCTTAAGCAGGAATAGGATTCAGTTATAACTGAAATTGGGATATTATATATATGATCAATAGTTTTTCGTTAATGTAACAGGATACGACTATATCTTCTGGGACAATTAATAGTTTTAATTGTGATTATTAAAATAATGCTCCTGTTCTTGAAGAAAATATCGAATTTCATGAAACAGTCTGTTGATAAATAAAGGGTAAGGTGAGGTAGATTGCGACCTTCCTTAGAACCTGCTATGCAGGAGCCTCATGCACTAGGTATACGACCACGGAAAGTCGAGCTTGGCATGACAGTTGAATGTCTGGTTGTTATTCAATAAACGAATTCATAATTGATACTATGAAAAAAACAAGGGACCTTTCTTAGTTCATGTTGGTTCGGAAGTCTTGTGCAATAGATAGAACGGCTAACAGACTGTATGTTCAATTGCAGTGAGATCAGATACTCGAGGCTTTTATGTACTAGTATGAGTTTTTTTTTATAATGACTACTTTTTGTTGTTCAGTCAGTCTGAGTAAATTTGTTGATGTGTATGTATAATCACATTGCAGCCAGATTCAGAGACCCAGTTGCTGACAATTCAGTTTGAATGGAACGGTGTGATGAAATTAGTGTCGAGCACACTGGTTGGAGTGAGCCCAGAATTTGAAATAGCTCTATACACATTGTGTTTCTACATGGGTGGGGAGAACAATTATGTGGAGCTTGGACCTTACCCAATCAACATCAAGTGCTATCGACTCGGAAACAATATTGGATCAGCTTTTCCTGTTGCCGAATGAACTCTATGTAACATACCTTACTGCTTCTATTTTCTATCTTTACTGGTATTATTCTGGCAGAGAAACATCAGATTTACTCTGTGTACCAGTACTCTAATGAAATTATGTGTTCTTGTAATGGTTTCGTACTTTTAAAATTTAGACTTAATCGTATGTGCTTGTTGGTTTAGAATTATGTTGGATTCCTTTTGGAGGTTTGGTTGGAGTAGTATGGAGATGGCTTTTGGTTTATTATGTAGTTTGGAATTAATGTAGTGGATCTTGTTGTGTTGGCTGGGAATATTATTAATGCAGAGCCTACATTTCAAAAATTTACCGTTACGTTTGCTTATTGTAGTGTTACATTTGTTAATATATAGTGTTACAATAAATAAAAAATAATGTTACAACAGATAAAAATGGTGTTACAATAGGGTATGTGGGCCCCTATAAAATATTTACCAAGTCAAATGTAACACTTAATATGTGTTACAATTGCCCAGTATAGTGTTACAATAGAGGCTGGTGACGTGTACACAGTGTGCCACGTGGCGCCACATGTGTTGCCACGTGGCCACGTGGTGCCACGTAATGCCACGTATGCACATGGTGCCACGTCTGAAAAAATTGAACTGAGCTATTGTAACACTCAAAATGTGTTACAATTGGGCCCCTGGTGTTACAATAGGTGCCTATTGTAATACTTTTGCTACTGTTACAATAGAGAAGAAAAGTGTTACATTAGGGTATCTATTGTAATGCTCGTAAACGTAACGCCTCCTGGTGTTACAATAGATCTAATGTAACGTTTTTCGGGCCTATTGTAACATCAGAGAGGCGTTACATATGCCCATCTATGGCGTAGTGGTATAATTATTATGTCATGAGAACTGAAAAATAATGCATCAAATCGGTAGTTGAGAAGGACAAAAATATCATGTATAATGAAGCTACCTGAAAAGTACAATATATCATGAACTTTAGAAACATCTTCCATACTAATATTTGATGAATCCTCCTAAAGGTAACTAATAAACCCGGCAAAAGAAATTGACAAGGAAAAAACTGGAAGTAACAGATAAACCAGGCTGTCAGTTGGAATTCTAATGAGTGTGAGTGTGTGTGCCTGACAGTGTAACTATGAAGTTAAGGTATTTATAAGAGATTACCCGAACAGTCATGCTGGTTTGAGCCCATGATCGCCAATATCTGCCAAAGAAAATTTGAACGCAAACAAAGAAGAGTGGAACATATGTCAATACTCTTCAGCCTCATTATGTGATTAATGTTGGCTAGTTCCAGGAAAATCACACAATTTCGTTGTCGTCGTGTCTGAATAGATGATTCACTATTATAAAAAAGATCAGATGCATTTTCATCAAAATCATTTGAAGGATTTTGATTATCAAAGAGATGATAAAATTTGGTTAGGAACACAAGGCATTTGTTCAAACACATAAGTTTTAGTGTAAGAGAGAGATGTAGTACTTTTATAAAAAAGATCAAATGAATTTCCATCAATATTATTTGAAGGATTTTCATTGTAAAAGTGAGGTGATGAGTTTTGGGTTGCAAGAAAAGATAAGTTTTGATAGTACATAGATGACTTCTCACTAGGCATCTGCATCATCTGTTGAAACACATCAGTTTTGGTGGAAGACAGAGATGTTGTTCTTTCATAAAAAAGATCAAATGAATTTTCATGAAAATTATTTGGAGGAATTTGGTTGTGAAAGACAGATGATGAATTTTGGTCGGGAAGAGAAGATAAATTTTGATCAGAACCATTTGGTGGACACATTTTCCTTTTTCCCAAATACAGTTTCTACTCTGACATTCTGTGAATATGTAATAAAACAGATAATGGTTATAAGTTTTAACTTCCCAATTTAATAAAATTTGAAAAAATTGACAAACTTTAGAAAACTAATAATTAGCTGGACATCATGTTTTCTCCACACTAATTTTTCATTTTTTGTGGAGCTAGTACTCTGCATCCACATTGTTGAATTTCAAAATTTACTATTATTCACATAACATAAAAATATGTTTATTACTATTCTTTTTAAAGTTGTGAAGTTTGTATGGACCAATTTTAAATACTAAAATTATATTTGATACTTTGACCATATTGTAAATTAATATTTTTATTCATTTACAATTTAAATACTCAGGCAATCATAATGGATAAATTATAACAAATTAAATCCACAACATCCACATTGTTCAATTTCAAAACTTATAAGTATTTACATAACATTAAAACTTGTTTATTACTATTTTTTGAAAGTTGTGAAATTTGTATGCACCAATTTTAAATACTAAAAATATATTTGAGCTAGAGCTTGACCATATTATAAATTAATATTTTATTAGTTTTCAATTTAAACTCATACCCCAACAAAAACAATTAAATACTCTTATAATCATAATGGTTAAATTATAACAAATTAAATCCAACAATCTAGGGATATCTAAATATTTTTTTATCTAAATGGTTATGCATAGAAAAGAGATATAATTATTATATATAATTAATAATTAAAATTTAAATTTTGCAATGATAAGAATCCTCTTTGTACCATGTTATAACTAATATTAAAACAAAATTATGGGTAGATGCATGTGGCCAACGAGCAAAATGAATACATTAATGTTTCTAGGAATGGTTGATAAAAATATTAATGAGTCAGGAATTCAATAAACAACACAAACTATTTTTTATATATACAATACAAAATTTTAATACGTTATTCAAATAAATTTTTTTGGGAAATAAAGTTTGTTTGTTAAGTTAGTCATGACTTCCTGGATGGCTTGGACTTGACTCAAACCAGGTTCTCTTGTACTCTGCTAAGGAGTTCTTTTTAAGGGACTATTGTGGCAGTTCATTGAAATAGCAAGTATATGTACAAAGGATTTCGAAGGAAGATGAAGAAATAACCTTTAGTAGAAAAAGAACAAAAGTAAATCCACATGAAAAACTCCTAAAGAAAAAATTGTGAAAATTTAACTCAAGGAATGTAAATTTCCATAATTGAATGTAAACCTATTACTGAACAAGAATTAGACCTGGTTATAGCTGATCTATCCAACATGTCCGTTGAAGAGTAAGCCTGCTCTGGTAGTAAGTAGTAAGCCTGTGATGACTGGACACCAAATTGATATATGTTATCAAATTCTAACAAAATAATCATTACTACAAGGGGACAGGCTAATTGCGATAGAATAAATACAAAGAATCTGTCGCAATTGCCCCAACTTGCGACATAAAAAATCCGTCACAAATGCTTGCGTCGTTTGTTCTTATTCCGTCACAAATTTCTTATTCTGTCACAAATTATAAGTGGGTCCATAAACAATTAAAAAAAAGGAAAAAATGCAAAGTGCGACAGAAATTTTTGTTGTAAATATTCCCAGAATTGCGACGGAATCCGTCATAAAGTAACCCAGAATTACGACGGAATCCGTCTTAAAATACCTCTTTATTACGACATAAGCCGTCCCAAAATACCCCAAAATACGACGGAATCCGTCCAAAAGTACCACAAATTTTCGATAAAATCCGTCCTAAAGTACCCTAGATTTGCGACAGAATCCGTCATAAACTACCCAAAATTGTGACAGAATTTGTCCTAAAATGCCCAAAATTGCAACAAAATTATGACAAATCTCATCACCAATATTGCATGATATACCTATCTTTCAAACAACCTGTAACAATTTCTGGATATTAAGTATTATTCAGCCCGTTTTTATCAATTTTTCCCCTCAAAATGCAGAACCAAAACCATACAACTATATAGTCAAATACACATTAAACATTTGGCAAATGAAAAATTAACATCATACAATCCCAGATTATTCAGAAGTTATGATAAAAATCTGTCTCAAAGTTAGATAAATGAAAGGAATACATAATCCAACCTAATAATGCAACATGTTTTAACGAATATATTGTTGTTTTAAGCAGTAAAGACAATGGTTTTTAAAAGAAAGTCTATTGTTGAAGTGCAAAAGATACAATCCTTCACTTGATCAGGGCTGTTGTTGTATGTCATTACAGACAATGGTTTATTAGCAAAAACGAGTTGTTTTATGGTTAGATGTACAACATGTTATCTCATATGACATGTTGTTGTAGAGTAGGAAGGATAACACTTTCTTAGTATATAACATGTTGTTATTTGTTAAAAGAGACAACAGTTTTGTAGAGTATAACATGTTGTTATTTGTTAAAAGAGACAACAGTTTTGTGGGTTTTAACCTGCCGTGTGTATTCTTCTCCCACATTACTTTGTTAAATGGTACAAGTTGTTTGATTGCAATTTTTACAACTGCTAACATTAGGTGTTTTTATTTTCCTGTTGTGTGAGTCATTCTCACAAGGGATTTTAATAAAAGCATTGCTTGATATATAATACAACAAGTGTTAATCATTGGTGGGCATTGGCTAAAAGTATCTTAAACAATGGTTCTAGACATGTAAAAAAAACCAAACTACACTATAAAATGAAAATGCCAAGAAACAAACAATAGAAACCAATTCAATCCATCCATCCATAATTAAAGTCTATCTACATCCAAAACAACTAATACATAAGTCATATTTTTTGATGAACACATCCACAAAAGAGACGGACTAAAAGTTTAATTTACGCTACTACCAAGTACATGTTCAACTCAAAATACCAATTTCAATAAAAGACGACAGAGTTCAACGAGCCAGGTGCTTCAACATATACTCGCCAAGTCAGTCCTTATATCATTAAGCTCAACCATGCCATAGGTCAAGTTGCTTCTGCGTCGCCACTGCAAAATGGAACATGTATTGGAAGTCATATATCTTCACCACAAAACACAAGGATATCAGAAATGAGAAGAAAGGGAGAGGGACTGGAATTGGTACATTGATGCCAACCTGATTGTCAGGAGAAAATGTTAAACTGATGAAAACAATAACTTAATCGCTGCAGATGAATGATGCTGTAATAGAAGTACCTTATGAAGAAAAAACGGTGACAACTCATAAACCTGGTCACTGAACCCAGTGCCTGCATCCATGATGAGAGCCCACAAGTTCTGACAGGATGCTACGCTACTGATAAATAGGCCATCTTCATTTCCTTTTCAATATGCTGCGCAAGCCTTACATCCGCAACATTGTAATGATACCTACAGCAAAATTATACAAAATCATCTTCTAAAACTTTTCACAAACTTATTATTTCATCCTTGCACATCATTCTAAAAAGATTTAACTCTCTTGTAAGAACAATGTTTTTACTGAAGATCCATTTTTCTACTTAAAAAACAAGTCCAGGTCATAACCACAGAGAAGACTTAGATATTTACCTTTGCTTCATAGGTCGACGAGCATTGTACACGCTTATCCATTGGGTTGCAGGCATCCCCAGTCGAATCTTTTTCTTAGGCTCTCGTTAGTTTACACAAAAGCATATAGCATAATGGTTCTCATATGCTACTTTATACTAGATTAATGAAGTGTATAACACTAACAACTATTATTACCTGCCCACATTACAACACCACCAGCATTTTCAATTCTCTGCCTCTCATCACTTCTATTTGGTTTGTGATCTTCAGAAAGCGGAATTGCTGTGAAACATAAAGTGTGAAATTTTATTAAGAACTGGAACCACTGAGACTATACCATTGATTAGTGGTGTTAATGTTATTGCTATTTATTCACTAATCACCATCAACCAAACAGATAGTGATCATTAAAAAATAGTAATAATATATACTACTGGTTTGCAAGCAGGGAAGGAAAAAAGTAGCTTAGTAATAATATATGATCAGGAGTCAGGGCAACAAAAGACTCTTGCAAAACATGTCTATTTCTCTCTTTAGAATCAAACAACTAAATGATGCTTTAAAAAAACCTTGTACTTTTTTTAATAATATTTAAAGGTTAATACAGGTAGACGTATCACAGTTTATGCAAGCTAAAATTCACTTAGCAGGTAATTTAGTCCAACATACTTGGTAACTACTAGGATGAAATAAAGTAATAACATTTCAGTAATAAAACTAACATCTAATCAAGAAAATATTATTTTTAGCATAGTAAATACTAAAAGCACACTGACAAGGCCAATCCCGAATTACCAAGGACCAAAAGTAACTCTAGTGTACAACAAAGTTGGAACCGATGGGGATAAACAACATACATGTATAGACCATATCCTATAAAGAAAATGCCAACAATTGTTAGCCAATACTGAGATCAAAATTTTGGCACCAATATGACTTTGCAATCATCCATCGCACTAAGAAGTGCCATTAGATTGACATAATAACAAGTTAACTCAAGTTATGTAAAATTGTAAGCATACAATTTAAAATCAACTTTAAAGTCTTTATACTTATAATTTCATGGCCCAATTTGGATTGGCTTTTTTACAGGCCAACATGCCTTTTCCATTATCATCCACCATATAACACCAGTCATGTCTTATAGTACCCTTTACAGATGGGCTAAACAAAGTTAAAGACCTAAGGTAGTTTACCATCTCAATAAAAATCTTTATAATGCATCAAATAAAGGTACGCTTTTCTAAAATAAAACAACAGTAAAACACATTAAGCAGTAGTAATTGGCACTAACCGAAGAGTGATATCTTCAAGATTAACAATCGGGGTTCCAACAAGATACAAACCAGGCTTCAAAATTCCCTGAAAAATCAACAACCCATATCACAAAATCAACATAATATACTATAACCATTATAAAAATAATTAAAAAAATAAGAGGGTAAATAAAAAGTTTACCTTTTTAGAAGGGGGCTGTTGTTCTTGATGAGAAATGGGTTGTTTAGGGTTTTGAGAAGTGGAACAGAAAAATGAGAGAGTATTCATACGAAAAAGGGTGGGGATTGAAGTTAGTTTTGGAGTGAAGAAGATGCTGTTTTGAGGTTTAGTACAAGAAGAAGAACGCATAAGGGCTTTACTCGACATAGCAACAACTGAAGCTGCCATTCAACTAAACCCCCGGCGGTGAATTTATCTCCAGTTCTCCCCCCTTTGCATTGCTTTCTTAAAACACAAAACACAAAATAAAACACAAAATCATGTTAAGAGAATAGATTAAGATGAAGATTCGTACAGATCGAGAACAGTAGTGACGGAGACTTGTTCGAGACGGACAATCGGAGAGAGCGTGAAATGAGAAATGGCGGCTGCCGTCTGGGTTATAAGTGAAAGGAGAGATGGAAAAGGGGGGAAATGAAATATTGACAAAGGGGGGAAATATTTTCTAAAGGGGGAAATGAATTAAAAGAGGGAAGTGAAATATGTACAAGGGGGGAAATGAATTAAAAGAGGGAAATGAAATATGTGAATTTTTTTACTAGATCAATCGAAATAGATAAATGTGAAATTTTTGCAATTTTTAGTTACTCTTAATTAATTATTACTAAAAATGATTATTAAAACATCATTAATAACATTATTAATTTGAAATGTTATTATAAATTTATTTTTATTATTAAATTTTCTAATTAATTTGGTTTGGTAATTTTCTGAATGATTTATTCTAATAAACACTCAGTTTAGTATTGGGAAAAAATAATCAAAAAATAAAAAAGTCGGGTTGCACGAGTAAAAATATAATAGATATATATGTGTTGGGAAAAAATAATCAAAAAATATTAAAGGTCGGGTTGTATGAGATTTTAACAAAACGTAGTAAAAGTGCCAGATTCACTGAATGATTTCTTTAACGATCGAACCATACGGATGTTAATAGATACTTATTCTAGTGTTGTGAAAAAATAATAAAAATTAAAAAGTCTCGGTCGTGCCACATCTGAACAAAAACGTTGTAATAGTACATATTCCGGTAATAGGACGAGTGCCAGATTCACTGAATGATTTTTTTAAATGATTACTTCGACGATCGAACCGTACGGATGTTAATAGACATTCATTTCAATGTTGGAAAAATTAATCAAAAAATAAATAGGTCGGGTTGTACGATATTTGAACAAAAACGTAGTAAAAATGATGTTTCCTGTAACGGGCACGATCCAGATTCACTGAATGATTTTTTTTAAATGATTTCTTCGACGATTGAACTGTACGAAAGTTAATATACATTCATTTCAATGTTGGGAAAAAAAATTAAAAACTAAAAAGGTCGTGTTGTACGAGATTTGAACAAAAACGTAGTAGAAGTGATGCTTCCTGTAACGGGCACGATCCAGATTCATTGAATGATTTTTTTTAAATGGTTTTTTTGACGATCGAACCGTATGAATGTTAATATACACTCATTTCAATGTTGGGAAAAAGTAATTAAAAAATAAAAAGGCCGGGTTGTACGAGATTTGAACAAAAACGTAGTAAAAGTGATGCTTCCTGTAACGGGCACGATCCAGATTCACTGAATGATTTTTTTTAAATGATTTCATCAACGATCGGACCGCACGGATGTTAATAGATACTTATTCTAGTATTGGGAAAAAATAATCAAAAATTAAAAAGCCTCGATCGTGCCGCATCTTAACAAAAATGTTATAATAGTACCGATTCAAGTAAAAGGGCGCGTGCCAGATTCACTGAATAAATTTTTTGAATGATTTCTTCGACGATCGAACCATACGAAAGTTAATAAACAATCATTTTAGTGTTTGGAAAAAATAATCGAAAAAAAAAAAGGTCGGGTCGTACGAGATTTTAACAAAAAAGGTAGTAAAAGTGCTGGTTCCTATAACGAGGCACGATCTAGATTAGCTGAATATTTTTTTTTGAATGATTTCTTCGACGATCGAACCGTACGGATGTTAATAAATGTTCCTTTTAGTGTTGATAAAAAATAATCAAAAAATAAAAAGACGGCTAGTACGAGATTTTAACAAAAACGAAAACGTTGTAATAGTGTAGATTCCGGTAAATATTGTTCTTGAAGATCAAAGTCCAATTCGAAGACGTTATTGAATTCAGATTTTGACGCTCTTGTAGTCGAATTGAAGCTCTCAACGAACCCTACGTGTTTTTGCCAACAGATGTGGTGCAGGTGATTTCAATTTTTTTTCTAAAATTCGATTTATTTTCGAAATTATTATGATTAAAAATAAAAAAAATTGCAAAAAGTGTATGCTGTGAAATCTGAAGATGCCATGTTGTAGATCTTGTTTTTCTGGTCAATTTCATATATCATATGTTGGATTTTGAGTTCAATAACATATAGAAATTGGAGATTGATTATAGTGTTCTTCGTGTTCTTGGTGTTCTTGGAATGAAAGCTTTAAGATGGTGATGAATAGTATCGTTTTGATCATGTTTTGGTAAAAAGGTAAAAAAGGAAATGTTTTTAACCTTTTCACATTTTAACTTATTTACTTCTATTTACTAAATTACTTTTTATTTAAAAAGGTAAATTATTTATTTACTTTTCATAATTGTTTTTATTTTGATTATTTATTTTAAATCCAAAATTTAGTTATAAAAATGCAGAAAAGTTATTTTCTAAAATTGTCATTTTAACAATACTTTTTACGAAGTATTGTCTATGCTTCATTCACATAATATTTCTAAAAAATGTTGTGTGTTGGTTAACTGTCACACAACACTATGGATAACATATTGTATGACTGCTACTTAGACAACAGACCTAAAAAACGCTTGTCTAATCTAAAAATACTTATGTATTTACACAACACCCCTGGTTTTGGCCCATTGTGTAAATGTAGGATTAGACAATACTTTTTCGAGCACGAAAATACTAGTTGTCTGATCATTTCGGGCAACACTTTTTTCCATGGGTGTTGTCTGAGGGGTGTCGTCTATAGCCAGATTTCTTGTAGCAAGCATACACCAGCCTAACTACAACCTAATTAGCAAAGAAGTCTTGCGTATTAAGAGCCTCCCGAGCATCATTTTTGTCCCATATTTCGGATCAAAGTCATAGTACGCCTGCAACAAAAGAGAACTATGAGAGATGAACAAATAAAAAATGTAGGGGTGAAATAATCTTGAAATTCTGGTATGCAAATGATGACTAAAATGATCAAATTAAGTGATCTGTGTTATTCCAAACTTTGATGAAACGTTTATGTCAATTGAACAAGGGCTTTCAATTGAGATCGCCAAAATAATGCTTCATTATGTCCCAACACCCAATCAAGAATTCGGAACAAGAACACTGCTGACTTTAAATTAAAAACTACCTTATTGGAATATAAAATATAAAAAATATAATAAACCAGACTAAGAAAATAAACTCATCTTGACAATAAGAAGTTCATTAGATTAAAAATATGTGTTTTTTCTTTTCCTATAGCATATAGCTGAAAATAACTATCTGAAAGGCCTGTGTACTTGCCAACCATGGAAACTCTAACATGTAAATATATGACAGAGAACTCTAAGGGATTAGCAACACTGCAACAGTGAACTTAATATAAAGTAAAAGCAAGAGTTAGAACATACACTAGTAGAAAACTGGTCTTTTACGTCGCCTAATATACGTCGGTTCCGCCTAAAGGCGACGTATATTCTACCTTTATACGTCGGTTCCGCCAAAAGGCGACGTATATTTATTTTTCTGGATATCTTATACGTCGGTTCCGCATAAAGGCGACGTATAAAATAATTATATACGTCGGCTTAGTTTAAGGCGACGTATAAGATACACTTTTTACGTCGGCTTTACTAGGCGACATATAAGATATACACTTTTTACGTCGGTTTGAAATCAGGCGACGTATAAAGTTCATCTTATACGTCGGTTAACAAAATGCCGACGTATATGATGCACTTTATATACGTCGATTTCTTGTTTGCCGACGTATAAGATAAACTTTATACGTCGCCTGATTTCAAACCGACGTATAAAGTTCTGATTTAGCAAAAAAAAAAAAGAAAAAGATTGTAGTCGAATTTTATATACCCAAATTGAACTCTCTAACAGTTTCCCCAAATTAAACAGACCTAATTGCACACACCACCGCCGGCTTGAGCTACTGAAACTACGCCGGCCTGATTTCTTGTTGCTTCGAAGGTCTCTCTTGCTTAATCTCTTTCTCCCTCTCCTTCTCTCTCCCCCCCTCTCTCTCTCTCCCTCTCCTTCTCTCGCTTAATCTCTCTCTCTCTCGCTCTCTCTCTCTCTCTCTCTCTCTCTCTCTCTCTCTCTCTCTCTCTCTCTCTCTCTCTCTCTCTCTCTCTCTCTCCTCCTCCTCCTGTTCAATTTATTTATGTATTGATGTTCCTGTATGTGTTCCACCAGCTTCAAATTCATGTACCTAACTACTTTGTATATCAACACATATGTTTTTTATATGTTTGTGTATGTATAATTAACTGTATATGTTTTACTCAGTTAATTGGCTCGTGGGTCAGATTTGTTTTTGTTTATTTTCATGTTTAGCTTCAATTTAGTTGTTCTTTCAAGTTAAAGATTGAATCTTGGACAGGGTTTTGATTGTATTGGTGATTTTTAGTGGTTTGTGTTGTAGTTGATTTATAAGCTGTGGGTGTGTAGTGTAATTAGTTGAAGGGGGTGCTTGGTTTGTGGAAAAGTTTGTTTTTTTTTCGGCTGTGTTTGAATTTTCTTCTTTCTATATTTGGTTTGCACTTTGCAACTTCTCCGCCTCCCTCTAAGCGATTAAAATTCCATTCTGGTAAGTATGTTTTGCTGGTGTATTCCACTGTGTGATTGTTCGTTTTTTCCCACCATTTTGAACAATAGAATTCCAATACTTTAAACATCTAATTCGGATGATACTTCCCAAAATTCTCTAGAATAAATTTCTGGTGCAATATGGCCAATGGTCCCCCTAGCCAGAGTCCACACAATGCTCTGGTTCTTGGAACACAACTTGGCCCAACCAAAATCAGAAATTTTGGTCCAACAAATAATTTGAGGTTTGATATAAAAATGGAGGATCTGCTGAGCGTTGGCAAAGATATTTAATTTCTTTAGCTATGCCTATAGTGGCTTCTTCCAACCAAGAAACTTGTTCTGGTGGTTTTTACCAGTGTATGTGAATTTTAATGGAGAATTATTAGGCTGGAACTCGTAAACAAGAGCTCAATTGCAGCTATCAACAGAATACCCTACCAAGCAAACCACGTTAACATGATAGATTTGCCCCCATTGTCCCCACTTTACTGGCAAAATCTTGTCCATTAGCTTTAGGATCACTGTTGAGGACCTTTACTTCAACACTGATGTCAGTGGTGATTTTACACTGGTCCATAACCTCCTTGTCCTTGTTTATCACAAAACTGACTAGTGATTTTCTTGATATCAGCATACTTGGCGATATGATAGTTGTTCTTTCAAGTTAAAGATTGAATCTTGGACAGGGTTTTGATTGTATTGGTGATTTTTAGTGGTTTGTGTTGTAGTTGATTTATAAGCTGTGGGTGTGTAGTGTAATTAGTTGAAGGGGGTGCTTGGTTTGTGGAAAAGTTTGTGTGATTTTGAGTTTGAATTTGATAATTATCTGTGAATTATGAGAAGATATATAACAAGACTATAATAAGTAATGAAAATACATTTTAGTAAAAGATATAAATGTAGTGATAAAAACCAGAAAAATACGAAATGTTTTTAATTTGATTTTCAGCATAAATAATGAAATCTTCTTGCTGTTAAATTATCTAACTCTCAAATTTGCCCTTTATTGCATTCTTTTAGTAATATATAATGGATCGACATACATGGATGTACACAATTTCACGTGCAACAGCCGAGTATATTGATGGTGTTAAAGAGTTCATTACTTGTGCGACGCTATACCTGGAAAACAAGCAAAAGGAAGAGGGAAAAGAACAATTGATCTTATGTCCATGTCGTGACTGTAAGAATTTTAAAATGTATCGTAGTGTTGATATAGTAGAGGATCATCTTTTCCGTCGTGGTTTTAAGGAGGGCTATGTGAAATGGATTTGGCATGGTGAAGGAGTACAGTCTACGAGGACCTCAGGTACAAAACGTGCAAGGGAGGAAGATAGTATGACGAATAATGATGAAGAATATATGGAAAACGATAGGGTACAAGAGATGATACAAGATATGGAGGAGCATTTCATGCACCAACCAGACATTTTAAATAGTTTGGTTGACGATTCTAAGAAACTTCTGTATCAAGGGTGCAAGGATCAATTTACTAGGTTGTCAACAACCTTGAAGTTGTGTAAGCTAAAAGTAAAGCATAATTGGAGTGATAAGAGTTTCACAGAGATGCTTCAGCTTTTAGGAGAAATACTTCCTACGAGTAATGAGCTCCCTACTTCTACCTATGAGGCGAAGAAGATATTGTGTCCCATGGGCATGGATGTAAAAAAGATACATGCTCGTCCGAATGATTGTGTCTTATTCCGAAATGAGCATGAAGATTTAGACATATGTCCCAAATGTGGAGCATCTCGGTACAGGCGACAAAGCAATAATGCTTGTAATGAGGATAAGAAAAGGCCTCCTGCCAAGGTAATGTGGTATTTACCTGTAGTGCAGCGATTTAAACACCTCTTTGCGAGTGCAAAAGATGCAAAGCTTCTAAGGTGGCATGTAGAAGGGAGAAAATCCGATGGGATGCTAAGACACCCTGGTGACTCTCCGCAATGGAGAACGATTGATGGAAAGTTTCCAGAATTTAGCGAGGAACCTAGAAATCTACGGCTGGGATTATGTGCAGATGGCATTAATCCATATCGCACTATGAGGTGTAACCATAGCACCTGGCCAGTTCTTTTGACGGTTTATAATTTGCCTCCATGGTTGTGCATGAAGCGCAAGTACATAATGTTGACGTTGCTAATCTCAGGTCCTAAGGAACCGGGGAATAACATAGATGTTTATCTTCAGCCGCTTATTGAAGACTTAAAGGTATTGTGGGATGAAGGTGTTACGGTTTATGATGCATACATGCAATCTGATTTCACTCTGCGTGCCATGATATTTTGCACCATAAATGATTTTCCTGCCTATGGAAACCTTTCTGGGTACACTACTAAAGGAGCTAAAGCATGTCCAATTTGTGAAGAGGGTACGATTGATCGGCGCTTAAACAATTGCAAGAAAAATGTATATATGGGTCATCGAGCATTTCTTCCTTCCAATCACCCTTATCGGAAGAACAAAAAGTCTTTCGATGGAAATATTGAGTCTCGGGTTGCTCCTTTGCCTTTATCAGGAAAACAGGTTTTTGAACGGGTCAAAGATATTGATGTAGTATTAGGAAAACTTTATAAAAAGCCAATCCAAAGCAAAGTATGGAAGAAGAAATCTATTTTTTGGGATCTTCCATATTGGGAACACTTACAGGTTAGACATTGTCTTGACTTTATGCATATTGAGAAAAATGTTTGTGAAAGCATCATTGGGACATTGTTGAATATTCCTGGAAAGACAAAAGATGGCATCAATGCCAGATTAGACATGCAAGAAATGGGAATACGAACAGAATTAGCACCACAATTCACGGAAAAAACGTTCATATTTGCCTCCGGCATGTTACACTCTATCTAGGAAGGAGAAACTTAGCTTTTGTGAGTGCTTATCTGGTGTTAAGGTTCCATCTGGATATTCTTCAAACATTAAAGGGTTTGTGTCGATGAAAGACTTGAAACTGGTGGGGTTGAAGTCACATGATTGTCACGTGTTAATGCAACAATTATTACCAATTGCCATTCGTGGGATAATGCCAAAGCATGCAAGATTGGTCATCACAAAATTATGTTTCTTCTTCAATGCTATATGCAGCAAGGTGATTGATCCTTTGATGTTGGATACATTGCAAAATGATATTATAGTCACACTTTGCGAATTTGAAATGTATTTTTCAGTTGCACTCTTTGACATTATGTTTCATTTAGTCGTTCATCTGGTGAGAGAGATTAAACTATGTGGTCCATTATATCTGCGACAAATGTATCCTTTCGAGAGATTTTTGGGTATCCTGAAAGGGTATGTAAGGAACCGGTAATAATCTACCATAAAGTGTCTCTTATTGCATTGGGAGAATGGTTATCAAGAAAGAGTGGTTCGTAGTACATAATATTAGTAGAAATCTTAAATTATAAACAAACTGACTGGCTCTGTTTTTAGAGTTTTCTGATGATGTGGCCTCTGTTTTTTGGTAGCTCAAACAACCCCTCGTCCTGAAAAGGTCCAAACACAGTCTAAATCAGAAAAAAATGGAGAAACAGAATTCAGAAGAAAGTAGGAAATTATTTATTTATTTATGTTGTGGATAAAATCTTGGTTTTATTTATGTTTTGCATCCTTGAATATGTAGGAAATTAGTGAAAAAGCAAAAGAAAGTCAAAAACACAACAAAGATCCGCATTTTGTTGGAAAAGGTGGATATAAAGGAAAAAGGGACAAGTGGCGCAAAAATGATCCCCTCGCTTCTTTAGACACATCATCCATTGATCCATCCATTCTATCAACTCAGCGTAGTTACGATTGGATAAGAGCACGAATGAGAAAAAAGGATGATGGAAGTTATTACATCCCTAACGAGCATACTAGGGAAGTTTTTGGGAAAATGGTAAGCATGGTTTTCCTTGAGCATTATTGCAGCATTATAATATCCACCCAAATATTTCCTACCTCTTATGCATTATATCCTGCCTTATAATATATTCTGTTTTTTTTTGGTTGACTGCTTGCCTCTTAGCCAATTTGGTGCATTCATCTTTTTGTGAAGGACTATTGTGTGGCCAAATAATTGAACTAATTTTACATAACTGTAGAAATTTTGTAATCAAGTGAGGATCATGGGCCAGTTTAGTGAGATTTTTCTAAATATATAAACTTGGTACATTTAACCCGAATTTTTTTTATAAAAGTTATGCTAAAGTTTAGAAATTATTGTTCCCTCTGAAATTGTTTGAGGTATTTGGACTTTGATTTGTTTAAATTAAAAATGGAGTAGCAGTCTTTACTAGATATATGCAGTGTCGGCTGCATTGAAGTATTTGCCAGAGTAGTGAGTTTAACCATATATAGCTAGTGAATGATTTTAGCCAAATACAGTATTTGGTTGTAGCTGGAGCCTCCATGGGCCTCTTAGTGCTATCAGAATTTTGAAGGAGCTTGGATTTGTGAGAATTCCGTCAAGCAAAGACATAACTGACTTGCTGTTTTAAGTTGAAAACTCGAAAAATATATGAATCGTGTCATACGATCCTGAAACATTTGTGCCTCTCCGAGTAGTAGTTAGTCCTTGCACCGTGACTAGTATAGGATATATACAAGTTCGGAAAATCTTGCAGTTCATAGTACTCACCCCTGCTGTTCTTAATTTAACAAAAGGCTCGTTAATGAACATTGCTAAAAATGTATTTTTCCAATAATAGAAAATGTATGTAGGTGAATCCAAAGGAACTGTACAAGTGGGGGGATTAGATTAGACTTATTGTGTCTGCCACAGCCATATATGATACAAGGGCAAAAGAAAGCAACAAGAATTGAAATGGACCGACCACGTTACTGGCCAATTTGGGACCGATCATTTAATATTATTGTTCAAGGTTCGTCTATATGCTGATATACATTATATCCTGCCTTATAATATATTCTGTTTTTTTTTGGTTGACTGCTTGCCTGTTATGTGTACTGAGTTATTTTATAAATGGGCAGGGAGAGTTGGAAGGGCAAATTTCTGACGGAGTATGGACCCCATCTGGTCACGATGATGTACTGTCTCGTGCACTTGGGAATAAGGAGCATGGAGGACGTGTTAGAGGGGTTGGAGGAAGAGCTAAAATCAAGGATGTATTTGGATCACAAAAAAGCAAACAAAGTGGGGTCGTCTCTAGGGATGAATTGGATACAATCAAACAAGAAATTACAAGGAAAGTGAGGGAGGAGTGCCAAGAAATGATGAATGTCCAGCTGAAAGGGATATTTGATCATTTAAAGCTGTTGGGTTTGCCACTTCCAGATGGTAATTTGGGGCAGATGGAGAAAGGTACACCATCAAATGATTTGGTTCGAAGTAGTTGTCAATCGGTGGACCAGCCTGCAGAAAATTTCTTAGATATCCAGGTAATTCTACAAGTTAGACTGTTTTCGTGATTCTAAGTTAGACTCTGGTATACACAATTGAATGCATACATAAAGAGACTGTCACCGAGTTCCATAAATGATACTGCTGGTATAAGTTACAAATTTTAATATACCCCCAACACCCACTTAGTTTGAGTGTTAGGTTTGGTAAAAAGCACTATAATTTCGTGAGATCATCAATACAAACACACACAGGTATATTACCGTTTTTATAATTAACTGCAGATCCAACCAGAAAACAGAATTAAAACAACTAGGGCATTTAACAAAAAACTGGCAGTAGAATTGTGCGCTAGGTGCACATCTGAAATTATGTTTCAATTCTCTCCCTTTTGGAATACCCTGTTTCAGTGTCTTTAGTACTATAAACATATCATATGTAACTTTCACTTTGCTTCATATAACCGTTGAGGAATCAATGCAGATTCCAACCTTGTGTCGTCTATGTCTTAAACATCCCGACAAAGGAAGGGTTGTTGTAGCAAGAGGGCAAGTTTTCCCATTGAATAGCGAGGGCGGAAATTTTATTCATGGCAAACCAATTGCGACAAGTAATGTGAAAGTATGTGTGGATGAAGTTGTAGTTGAATTTCAACTTGCCCCACTTCCGGTGCCCTGTGATGAACATGAAACTATAGGCAATGCAGCTGGTAGCTTTGTTGAGTGGCCAAAGGATCTTGTGATCTTGGGGCAGGTAATTTTAATGCTATTCAAATTCATTCATATAGTTTGCACATGCATCTTTACAAGAGTCGAACTGCTTTACAAACTTGTGAACCTGAAAATTCATAGATAATTAGAGAAAATTCTGGTTTTAACATAATTTGTTTATAATTAGGAACCTGAGAAGAAAAAAGGCCACCAGATAGCTCAACGGAAAATACTAAAGAAGGCTGTTAGTAAAGAATCAGCAACACCCAAGAATCAATCTTTGCATAATGAGGACAAAATAAGTGAAAAATGCCGAACTTTACGTTTCTTGGTTGATAATAGTCCTCCTGATTCTTCTACTGTCATCGTTAAAAACTTGGAGTTGTTCAAGTTTCATGAAAGTAATAAAATTCCAATATATGTCACCCCAGGAGATATCAACGAGTTTTTGAGGTTAAGTTGTCTTAATATATCGGTTCTGCAGGTTTTTATGATGTAAGACATCAATTTCTTCCTCATTTTTTTATAAGACATAATTATATATTGATTGTTCATAACAACTAACAGTGCAGAATCCATATACATTAAAGGTACATTCATAAATTGTGCAAGGATTTGGAAGATAATTCATTTGCATTCATGTGTCCATCTGTATTAACATTGGCATCTAAGCATCAAGATGATACATCTAGATACATTTCTGAGGTAATGAGAGATGCCAAGGAGAAACGTTTTATCCTAGCACCATACATTCAGAGGTAAGAACATAAGCTTTTGTTAAGTTCTATGATTGAATCCAAAACACACAACTACACTTTTTATTTTAAGTATGTTTAAATTGCAGTGACCACTGGATCTTGCTTTTGTTTTGTGTTCATGAAAGTGCTGTATATGTGTTTGATCCACTAAATCAAAAACGAGACCTTTACGTGAAGGCTCCTTGGAATACGTAAGCTATGAAAAAATTAAAATCTTGAAAAGTACAATAAATATATTAATTTACTTTTCAAAGAGTTCAAAACCTTTTTTATATTTTGACATTTTAACTCTATAACATGCAGGGCATATAAAGTATATACCAGATATGGTGGTAGGAAAAATAATCAAAATAACCTACTTTGGTACCACGAGGCTGTTCAGGTATATTTCAATACATAGCTTGATCTTGAAAGTTTTTTTTCCTGTTTTATCTCAACTTTAAATATTTTGAGTTTCTTTTGTAGTGTCCTCAACAAAAAGGAGGCACAGAATGTGGTTATTTTGTGATGAGATATATGTATGACATAGTTATGTTATCTCGTAAAGATCCTAAAGTTAAGTGGACAGAGGTACGAACTATCTGAAATGGAATTATGTAGATATTAGAAAAAATATATAAAGTTAACAATTCTTTGAATTGACATGTAGGGTCTTGGAAAAAGATACACAAACCAGCAAATTGAAGAAATTCGAGATATTTGGGCAGATTATATTACTCGTGAATATATGTGAGGGGTACATGGTACGACTCTTTTAAGTTAAAAAAATATATTTGAAGAATTTTTTACATGTATTTTATATTATATGTACTTTGTGCTAACAAGTTCGAACACATAATTTTTGCAGGTGCTGGAAAGACGGAGTATGATATGAATCTTGTAGCAATCGGAAAATGGATATTACATGTTTTGGCTTTATGATAGTTATTAGCACTTGTGTTCATGGTTACTCGGATTAAGAATTTGTAAATATTATGGATCAATTATGTAATAATATTTGTTTTAATTTAATTAATCACTTTTTTGAGAAATTTGGGTTGCAATTTTTATTTATTATTTTGGTTTGAATAATAGGAATTCTGGCATATACAGGGTAAAAATGGATATTTAGTTAATATTATACGTCGGCATTTTAAGACTTTATACGTCGGCATTTTCGACTTTATACGTCGGTTGTACTTGGACTTTATACGTCGGACTTTTTTAGACTTTATACGTCGGTTCTTTAAAGACTTTATACGACGGTTCTTTTTAGACTTTATACGTCGGTTCTATAGACTTTATACGTCGGCTCTTTTTAAACTTTATACGTCGGTTCTTTAAAGACTTTATACGTCGGTTCTTTTTAGGCCATATTTTAGACTTTATACGTCGGTCTTTATAATATTATACGTCGGTCAATTTTTTACATTATACGTCGGTTTTTTCTGGACATTATACGTCGGCCCTTTTTCGACATTATACGTCGGCATTTTTGACATTATACGTCGCTATTCAGACAATATACGTCGGTTTTCAGATATTATACGACGGCTTTTTGTGCCATTATACGTCGGCTTTTGGCGACGTATATTATGACTTTATACGTCGGCTTTTTAACCGACGTAAAAAACTGGTGACTTTATACGTCGCCCCTCCATACGTCGCCAATTAACCGACGTAAAAGACCAGTTTTCTACTAGTGATACTGGAATGTGAAGCCTATCACAAAGATTTGCTCTAGATATATATTTGATTAGATAGAGATAGAGATAGAGCAACAGAGACACAATGCATTAATGTTACTAATTAAGAAAGATAGACTAACCTGCTCAATTTCTGGCTAAGTGCCCTTAGAGCTGTAGGTTGGCGGCTTTAATTTGTGGTACTGGACAGAGAAACCTCCAGAGATATCTACTTCAAGTGTCGTAAAGCATACATGAAAAGAAAATCAAGATGGTGAAAAACAACAAGGATAATGCAATAAACAGAACATAACTTGAACATTATGCTATCAAACTGCACGGTCATTTGATAAATAGACTGTGCTTCTGAGCATTGTGGACATTATACAAGGTGTAAAGGTAAATGTTGACCCAAAGCTCAATCAGGATGTACATTATGATTTTTGAAGAATAACACGACTTTCTTTAGTAGCAATCAGTTGGGCATAGAATGAACCTATAATAGTATTGACTTCAACACCTAGAACTGAACCCTGTTAGCCAAGTCATATTTCTTCTGAGAACTAGAATCAGAAACTACACCAATGCCAATTATTTACATATCATGCAAATTTTAAGTCTTTAATAAGTAATGTTAAATTAAATGTATTGCATATGCTGGCAATCAACTTAGAAATATAATTAATACCCAATTTTGCAGCCAGATGGCACATCTAATTAAATAGTAAAGTAATTAAAAATTATACTTATCATATAAAAAAACATGGCCCATAATCATCGTTCAAAAGCTTTGCTTTGCTATTTGTTCGAACACAAAGTAATATGTCAACTAAATTAAACTACGTTCAAAGTTAACTTCTTGGAAATGTATTGCACTAAACTGCGCTACACCATTGTTGTTGTATGCACACAATATACTCACATGATTCCTTTTTGCAGCAAATAAACTGTGAAAACTAAAATTGGACTTCAAGATTTCATTAGCATGTGTTCGCTTTCCATCACAATTCATATGCCAATACAAGTACACATATGCACATGGATGTAGATGTAAAACCCCAATTTTACCTTGAATTGAAAGCCCCAAATCGAAGTCCTAAATGAAACCCGAATCGAAAGACCCAGTCAAAACCCTAATTGAAAATGAAAATAGAAGAGTGAATATGAGAGCAAAATGAGTTAAGCAATAAAACTAAAAAAACAAATTAAACGAAGAGTGAAGAAAAGTGAACAATAGACCAATTAATCTGAGCCCCAATTAACCACCTGCAAAATATAAAACAAATTAGATACAGAAAGGAGAAGAGAGTAGAGAGAAGAGAAGAGAGATATTTTGAGAGCGAGAGAAAGTCTGATATAGTTGAGAGGGAATAGATAGAGTAAAGTGTGCCGCCTTATAATATTTTCCTTTAAAGGGGGAAAACTAGACCTGGCAGAACATGGATTTGGACTGGTTTTGGTTGATTAATATGGATTTGGACTGGTTTAGGAACCAACACCATATATTAACCATATTTTACAAAATATGGATTTGATTTGGTTAGGTTTTATATGGTTATGGATTAAACTATGGATATCCATATTTGTGTAATTTTTTTTAAAACATATACTAATCCCTCTTTAGCTGAAATTTTATTTAACATTATTTAATATTTAAAACCTGGTGTAAGTACTGACAAAAAAAAAAAAAAACCTGGTATAGGGTATAAATGAGCAGGGGTGCAATATATTGTATACAAAATAAACATAAGATCTTAGGCTAGTAAAGTCAATACTGAACAGCAAAATTTTAACTTGCTAACAAAAAGGTTCTGAACATCTTTATATAATATATGGGGGTCAATCATCTGTGATGCTTGCAGGGAAAATCGATGAAGACATCCATTTAATAGCATTCAGTCGACTTGAAATGACATTTACTACATCAGTAGCATTGCTGCTGGAACAGCTCCCGATTGTAAAATCTACTGAATTAGATATTGATGATTTCCGAGGGAGTTTTGCAAGGATTTGCTTCAACATAGTAGATATGGTTCCAATGTGGAGCTCACTGTAAAAACATTTTAGAGTCACAATCAGAAAATCATGCAATTCCTAAAAAAACATTGATCCGTTTTAAAATTTCACAAAGCATTCTTACAGGCATCAGTCCCTTATGTTGACAGTTGACACTTGACAGTGATTTAAGTTAAGCTTGACTAAATCAGAATCAACCATTTGCTATCGATTACCATACACATGGTTATGCATGCTTTTGTTAAGTTATATAGCCTTTCTTTTGAACACAATTCTTGTGTGGTCAGCTAAACTATTTGAGATCATAAAGTATTGGACAAAAAATGCCAAATTAATAGTTACTCATTCTAGTATTGGGAAAAATTAATCAAAAAATAAAAAGGCTCGGTTGTGCCGCATCTTGAAGGAAACGTTGTAGTAGTACAAATTCCGGTAACGGGGCGCATGCCAAATTAATTGTACAATTTTTTAAAATGATTTCTTCGATGATCGAACCGTACGGATGTTAATAGATACTCATTCTAGTGTTGGAAAAAAATAATTAAAAAAATAAAAATGCTCGGTTATGCCACATCTTGAATGAAATGTTAAAATAAACTGCGTTAACTTGCGACGAAAAACTTCATTTCCGTCGCAAGTTATATTAAAATAATATTATTTAGGTCAGATTATTAATTCCTGGACGTTGGGTATTAAATGAGTTTAGGTAATATTGCAACGGAATCCGTTGAAAATTATACCTAACGACGGATTGTATTACAATTCGTCACAAAATACTTTACGACAGAATATACGTCGCAAGATACTTTATGACGTTACATGGATTCTGTCGCAAGATCTATTTTGCGACAGAGTGGTTAGCATTTCCGTCGCAAAGTGTGTTAGCGGGAAACTAAAATAGTGCAAAAAATGATAGCGGGAAATTAAATTATTACTTGGGCGGTAAATATATTAATAAAATATTAATCTTGCGACAGAATTTGTCCGTCACATTGTACCTTCCGACAACAGAAAAGTTTATTTCTGTCCTAAGTTAAACTTGCGACCGAAAATTACTAAACTTCTGTCACAATTGCCTGTTCTCAATGTTTCTAGTAACATCTTTATACGTATATCCAATTTTCTTTTCCTTTATTTTTAATTTTGTGCAAACTGTTCTCCGCCTACTACCCGTTCAAAGGAGCTCGCAAATGTCCTTCCCCATGAGGGAATTGTGTGGCACTGCCACGCGGGTTACATTGACCAACTGAAGTGATGAAAATTGCAAGGATCACAGAATGCAACACATTACAGATGTAATTCCTGAATAATCATTTTTTAAGGTTATAAGTAGTTTATACGCATAATGATGAATTTTTGTGAAATTTATTCTGACCAGCAGTTTGTGCAAAAGATGTGCCAGGTCAATTTATGTAAGTTCACGCTTTCTGTAATCAAAATAAAGCACAGTGTTTATAGATTGAATACGTTAGTATAAAACTAGTTCAGTAGAAAATTTCAAATTTAATACACCTTGCAAAGGACTTTTAACCTGGTCCTTGTCAACCCTCTGATCCACTTTTCAAAGCATATAGTTTTTAGTGTTTGCACATTCCAGGTTCGCATCCAAGAACGGAAAATTGACGGAAAATCTCTCATGTGCTAAGGGCTTGGTGAAGTTGAAGCTAACCTTCAAACAAATATGCGACAATTATTTTCAAGAAATGGTTTCGAAATCGATATGCTTCGTTCTTGAATCCTTCACCTGATATTATTTTTTTTTGAAATGTTAATGGTGCTAGTGTTGTAATAAATGTTGAAATATTTCTGCACTTATCCAAAAATCCTGAATTGGTTGAATGATCGAAAACAACTGAGTGCAAAAGTTACGAGCGGACAAACACTTCCTTTGAGTCGTGGATAAAGAAACATATGGTTGTTTCTTACTTTTTCATGACACCAAACTCTATCCTAAAAATGCACAAATACCACTTGCATTTTTGCCATCCATTTTCAAACAAGCATAATATACGCGCATAATCCGTATGGGTGTACCCAACAAGATCAAATGCATTGGTGATAGAATAAAAAAACTGAAAGATATCGTTATATTCAAATGTTTAAATATTCGTATAATGTGAGACTCTTTTAGTTTTGCTTCAAACAGTTCACAAACACATACACTGCATGTGATGTGCGCTTTTGAGATACTTAAACATAATGAACTCCAATAACACCTCCATATCTACGAACATTATTGTTGATTGTGAGTTCACAAATGCAAAGGACATTGAATGTATTTTTGCATAAATTTAAATTATTGATTTCTTATCTTTGAAAACACTAGCTTGATTTTGTGTAATTATATGTTTAGAATAATGCAGAATTAAAAACAAATAAATCTTCTTACATTGCAACTAAATTATTAAATTTTAAACTAGTTCTACATGCACCATCTCTGATGTCAACAAAACCGAATCTCCGGAAACAAGCCTCTTGCCAATGCTGTTAGAAGATAATGTTTTGCTTGTTCTACACAATTTCCTAGGCAAAGTTACAAACATCATTACTCATTAATTTCTAAGAAAATAATTTTACCAAGTAACTACAAATATAAGAAAAATGATCATTGCATGAGGCGTCATATGTTTACTTTACAAATGGAAACATGAACTATAGCCGGCATATGTAATAATAAGCATTTTTTTAAGCAAAAATGTTACCATCTTCCCCCAAACAACTTCCCAGAACAAATAGCTTCCAATGACTCACATATTATGTCTCTTTTCCTACTTTTGTACAATAAAATAATAAAACGCTATGAACATACTACAATGAAGTAAAATTTATACTCGACAATTCTCAAACAATATTTGCCGAAAGGAAATTACTTTATCCAAATTACTATGCATTGTTGCACTAAACTATTTCTAAATTAAAAAGGATTAACAGATAAGCAGGTGAAAGGGGAATATCTTAGGTAAATCAAGGGAAAGTACACGTGAAATGACACTCGTGTAATAATCATTGTCAATCCATTTTGTTTAACCTAAAATCATTACAAAAAAGTTCGGCAAAAATCGATAGAGAAATTTCGATTGCGGCTTGATTCGATGAAAACGGTCGAATTTACAGTCATCATAAACTTATTGCAGGTCAAAAATAAATTCGACTTCATCCGGCTGAATTTAAAATCGATGAAAATAAATTGGTCGAAAATACAGTTAAATTCGACTAATTATTAGTAATAGTTGAATTAATATCCCGCTATAAATCGAGGAGACTTTCATGCATATGGATCACCATTGCAAAATTATATTTGACCAATTAAAACCCGTCAAATTTATGTTTAGCCTTAGCGGAAAAATTGCCGCCCTTTTGTTTTTGAAAATTAGAAAAAGGGGAAAATATGCCGCCATTATTCACGCCAAATCGCTTAGAACTAAGTTCAATTGGATTGAGTGGAACTTAATTAAACATGACTGTATTTGGTTAAAAACGGTTTCCAGAAAATTTTAACATTTTTTTTAATATTAGTACACTTCATGGAAAATTATATAAATATACAAGGATAACATTTTTTTGATATAAAGATTAAGTTTCTACAAAGAAAAATTTACACTGTAAGAGAATGTTGAACTTTAATAAATTTAGTACTTTCAAAATTTTAAATAAAGTTGTAATTAGTTTGAAAAAATACAAAAAAAGTAGAGAATATTACAAAAATATGATACAATCATTAGACTTTTTAAGAAAATAATAGTGAAAAGAAAAAAAATTCTTTTCAACTCCCTACATGAACGAAATTGCTTAGTAGAAATTGGAGTTTAGAGTTTGGATTTAGGTCTTGGGGTGTAGATTAGGGTTATTGTTTCTAATTTATTATAATTTTTTTAAATCATATGGATGTTAAGATTTTGATTATTAAAAAGCTTAACACTAATTATTTATAAATACTATTATTTCTTTTTTGGATATTATAATTAATTTTTATTTTTCTTAAAATTAATTCGAACAAAAAACCTACCAAGAAACCTAAAATGTCGAATTTAAATGCAATCGTAAATACATAAGCTCTTAATTGTTCTTGATCAACTATTCACTCAATGGGCAAGTAATATAGGCATGTATGCTTCTCGTTCTTAATTAGTGGCAAATGAGAATTTTGGCGCTAATTAAAAGGTTAAACTGCCGCAAGGTCCCATGAATAATAGGTTTTAACTACACAAGGTCAGCAGGGTTGTATCGAGGGAGGTGTGAAGAAGGCCTAGTAAAAGAGGCACTTTTTGGGATCTGAAAGCTGCTACTTTCCCTGAAGACCAGGGAGAGACTTGACTGTGGCCTTTTCACTTCCCTGAGAATGAAATGTAATATGAACAGTCCAACAACTGTGGGATCCTAAGACCTATTATACATCATCATCCTAACGTCGACAAATATCTTCTAAAAATGTTTTTGACATCGTTTTAGGTTGACACACTACAAGAAAAACGCGATCATACAACACCTTTCAAACAACGGTTAAACAAATACCCGTTGTCCCGAAAAAACAAACAACTGTGAATTTGTTCTCCTCGTAAAACTGTTGTCCGAGTTTTTTTTATGACAACTGTTATAGCACTTATTTGAAACTATTGTCTAAGCGGTGTACTCCGATAAAGTTAGACAACTTTTCTTAAATTGCACTCTTGTCTTATAGGCTTTAACACAACACTCCAAAACTGTTTTTAATAAACTAACTTATAGTAGCGTGAGACAATGGTTTTGGTCTTTACGTTGTGTAATTCAGACAAGTGTTTATTATAATCATTGTCTGAATAAACTTAAACAACGGGTCTTACATACCGTTGTGAAAAGGAAAGCTTACAGACAATGGTTTTATGAAACTGTTGTCTGAACTACTGAAAAATTTGAATTGAATTGGGTGGGAAATAATGAAATATTTGGTGGGATTTGGTGGGAAATAATGAAAAATTTGAATAGGATTTGGGGGGAAATTATAAAATATTCAGACAATGGTTTATTGATAAAAAAAATGTTGTGTGATAGTGAAGCACAATATAAAAACAGTTGTGCAATGTTTTACACTTTTAAATCGTTAAACTATTCTAAGTTTGGAATAACTCCGTATTAAATTCTTTTTCGGACGATCCAACCGTACGGATGATAATCTATATTGAATATATTGATGTGCAAAAAAAATTAAAATATTTAAAATTATTCTTGTATGAGTTTATAATAAAAGCTCACCAAAAGTACTACTTCTTCTAACTAGTCTCATCCCGATTGAACGTAATATATTTTTTTAAAATCTTTTTTCTATGATCCAACCGTACAGATGATGTTATATATTGAATATACTGATGTGCAAAAGAAATTAAAATATTTGAAATTATTCTCGTATGAGTTTATAATATAAATACTCCAAAAGTACTACTCCTTTTAACTAGTCTTGTCTAGATTGAACGTACTCTATTTGTTTAAAATCTTTTTTCGATGATCCAAATGTACGGATGATATTGTATATTGAATATAGTGATGTGAAAAAAAATTAGAAAATATCAAATTATTCTTGTTTGATATTTTAATGGTCAACTATCAAAAGTACTATTTGGTCAAACTAGTCTAATTTTGGAATAAATCCGTATTAAATTCTTTTTTGGACGATCCAACCGTACGGATAATAATCTATATTGAATATATTGATGTGCCAAAAAATTTAAAATTATTCTTCTATGAGTTTTATAATAAAAGCTCACCAAAAGTACTACTTCTAACTAGTCTCATCCCGATTGAACGTAATCTATTTTTTTAAAATCTTTTTTCTATGATCCAACCGTACGGATGATGTTATATATTGAATATATTGATGTGCAAAAAAAATTAATATATTTAAAATTATTCTCATATGAGTTTATAATATAAATACTCCAAAAGTACTACTCCTTCTAACTAATCTAGTCCCGATTGAACGTACTCTATGTTTTTAAAATCTTTTTTCGATGATCCAACCGTACGGATGATATTATATATTGAATATAGTGATGTGAAAAAAAATTTAGAAAATATCAAATTATTCTTGTTGATATTTTAATGGTCAACTATCAAAAGTACTATTTGGTCAAACTAGTCTCATTTTGGAATAACTCCGTATTAAATTCTTTTTTCGACGATCCAAATGTATGGATGATAATCTATATTGAATATATTGATGTGGAAAAAAAATTAAAAAACTTAAAATTATTCTTGTATGAGTTTATAATAAAAACTCACCAAAAGTATTACGTTTTCTAACTAGTCTCATCTCGATTGAACGTAATAAATTTTTTTAAAATCTTTTTTGGATGATCCAACCATACGGATGATGTTATATATTAATTTTAATGATGCGTAAAAAAATTAAAATATTAAAAATTATTCTCATATGAGTTTATAATATAAATCTTCCAAAAATAATATTTTAAAAATATCAACCCTCTAAAATGATCAATATAATTTTGTATTATTTCAAAAATATCACATACCCAAATTTCATTACCCTCCATTCCCTTTTATTCAATAATTCATTTCCCCCTTAGCCTAAAATTTTTTTTCCGCCCATTCTTCCCCCCATTCTGTGTGACCTAAAACATAAAACACCATTACTCCACAAGCACAAACATACACACTACGGCGGCTAAAAATTAACACACGCAGCCTCTCTCGACTCAACCTCTCACCCCTCTCTCTCGACTCTCACCTCTCCACTCTCCCCTTCTCGTCGACTATCCAAGAACCCTAAAAACTCGAGTGTTTTAGTTTCGATTTCCTCATCTTTTAGTTTGAATTAGTTTCAATCATTTAGCTGGTACTTCAATCTTCGGTGTATCGCATAAATATGTTCGTGTTCATATTGCTTTGTTCTTCAATTTAAAAGCTCAAAATGGATTAGTTCTTCAATTCGAATGAACGAAATCTAAATTTAGTAAGTGGGTAAAGTCCGCTTTTGTTTTGATTTAGTTTTAGTGTGGGAGTTTCGATTGAAACCCTAATTTTTGAAGTTTGGGGGTTTCGATTGAAACCCTAATTTAGGTTGGTAAGCTGTTTATATAATTATATCAACACTGCAATTCTTTTATTATTCTGTTTTAGCTTAAATTATAGCTCAATTGAAGTGTATGTATGTGTGTATGTATTGTAGGTTGAGAAAGTAGTTGATTACTGAAAAGATCTACTCACTACTCACCTATGTCGTACAGTGGGTCTACCTCCATGGACGACAGAAATAGAGAACAAACAAGCTCAAGGTACAGTTTAGTGGCCAGTAAACAGATGGTTGGGATCTTTCTAATAGTATTGGTCAGGAGTGATCTGAGAGATGATGTTCGTAACATGAAAGTGTTTTGTATTGGCAGAGGATTGATGGGTTATCTTGGTAACAAGGTATATTTTGAGCTTTGTGCGAAAGCCTAACATTATGTCAAAATCAAGCTTTTATGGTTTTCTGTTTTAACATCAGTGACCTATTTACATCTAATTTACAGGGTTCTATATCAATTAGCATGTCTTTGCGTCAAACAAGTTTGTGCTTCATCTGTAGTCATTTAAGCTCCGGGCAAAAGGAAGGTGATGAACTGAGGAGGAACTTTGATGTCTTGGAAATTATAAGAAAGACAGATTTCCATAAGTTCATGGCTTGGAAACGGATAAATCCCCTCAAACAATTCTTGAGCACGAGTAAGACTCTTGTCTTTAAGATGTGTATGGTCTTCTATGTATTTGTCTGGATCAAAATAGGATAGGGTTAACGGTTTCAAATTATTATTATTTATGTAGAACTCCAAAAAAACAATAGATGATTGACCTGCATTGTAAATCATGTTTAATTTACATCTGTGTAGTCGAATTGTATGGCTTGGGGCTTTGTTCATATCTTCCCACAGTTTTCCTGGCTTTGCACAAAGGTCACCTGGTGTTTAAAAACTGAAAAGCAGACTGATGCTTAGCATCTCGACAGAGTGTGACAAGGTAGTTTGATTGGTGCTGGAACATGCCATTATTTAGGCCCTTGATGCAGCAGTTATCAAGCAAGTTCCCCAGGTTAGTTTGAACTAGACCATGAAATTGTAATTTTAGTTATTGATTGGACATTTTTCTTTTATATGCGGAGTCGAAAACTTTTAGTTTACTGACTAGGCTCTCCGTTCGCATGTGAAGGCCCCGCTTCAGGGGAAGCATCTATTCCTTCCTTGAGGAATCCGCATTCTATTAGGTTTTCTATAGAAAGAAGAGTCCTAATGTTTCTTTCCTCCGCGGTGGATTTTGCTAATACATCATCGGCTCGCTGCTTTTCAACACCTCTTAAGACGGTGCGAACTGGAGCGACTGCGATGCCAAAGGAGTTATTAGTTTGAGAACAAAAAGCAAAGAGTAAGATAAAGGGTTACTGCCTCGATAGCTTACCGGGGAGGTAGTTGAAGCTTGTTTTAACTCGAGGGACCTCGTGTACATAGAAGAAAGGATCCTTCCACGAGCCCGCATTACTTTTTCCGCCAGGGAGAAGGCTTTTATTGTTAAATTCTGGCCACACTGAAAAGTAGACGTAGCCAAAATCCTTGGCTCCACATCGCTTCAGTTGAAGGAAGTAGCCCATTGTCTTCGCGTCTAGGGGCGGATATCCAAGCTTGTGGTAAAGTATGTACAAGGCAATCATGGATCGATAGCCATTGGTGCTGATTTGGATGGGGGCTAGATAATATGTCTCACAGACGTCCTTAATGAATGGGTGGAGAGGAGAAGAGACGCCTATCTTCATTAGAGGGACCGTTAGAACCATTCTGGGCACTCTGCCTCCATTCTCTTCGTGGTTAAAGCGATAGCATCGCATTTTCTTCTTGGGCAGAATGATCTTGCCTTCAGGACGGAACCTCTTGACACCCTCTGTGATAGTCTTCACGATCAAGGTTGAAAACATATCGCGACATACAAGTACACGAGGTTTGCCTGCCTTAATCTTTGAACCGGGCTCGATGTCCTTGGGGTTAGGCCCATCAACATAAATAACTCCCTCCAGCTCTGGTTGAGGGGTAGGGACATAAGGATCGGGTGAAGCTTCGAGAACATAGTCATAATCTCTGAAGTTTACGACTCTGGCCACTTCGTCAAGGCCACCATCATCTGAGGAAGGCTCTTCGTAGTCATCATCGTCAGAGTTGGCTTCGTTGTCAGCACCTCCCTCAATGTCATAATAGGCATCGCCTAATGAATCTATTGGAGAATCACTTATGTGAATGGGCGACATGGTTTGAGATGGAGGTATTCTAGAGAGAATTTCTGCTGCATTAGAGCTAAATTCATCTCCCTTCTTTGTCAACGTTCGATGTCATGCTCGATGTCAGTCATGTTGGTGTGAGGCTCGTTCTGAGCTGGAAGTACATCTAAAGATTGATCTCGCAAGCTTGAAGGGTGCTTTGTTCTCCACGAGGTTAGAGGCACTTCTCGGGTATATTCTTCGTTAGACCACAGAGGGTCGAAGTATAACTTGAATGAGTTTTCACTAGTGCTCGTAGCTCTCGCGATATTGGATGCTGCAGCATCGCTAATTTGTATATGAGGCATCGGAGAAGGTGTCCTTGAACTGTCGTCTTGTGACATCTGAAAAGGGTGAAATGATTAAGTGTGTGCTCTTACAGAAAGCAAATGAAGGAAGAGAAAAGAATAAATAAACAGAAAGGCTCTATGTGTTCCTAGGGTATCGCATTTAGGTCTCTGGAAGGGATTGCATCTATGTTCCTATGGGAGAGATCTCATTTCTATCGCAGCGAGGACGGGATCGCATATTCAAATTAGCATTATGGGATCGCTGTCAAAAGGGATCGCATCGCATACAACTAAAGCTATCTAATCATGCAATTATGATGAAGAACAACAATTTAAATGCAAAAGAGGAATGAAGACTTACCTTTTCTTGAAGAAAGTCGAAGAAATCTGAAGAAAGTTGGGGTCGCTGGTAATAAAGCCTGAGAATTTCTTGCGTTTGATCTGGGAGCAAACTGACGGCACTTCAACAATGTGTTAATAAGATGAAAAAAGGAAATGATAGTGACAGGGGTATATATAGCCCATCAGGAGAGAGAAAGATATGGACACGTGTCAAGATCTCGGCCGTTGAATACGCATCTCGAGACACAACAGCTGTCAAAACTCTTCAAATTCTTGGGGTCGCGACTGCTCCAACGGTCATATTCATGTCAGTAGCGAGCCATGACCTCGCATTGCGGCATCACCCGATTAATACTTGAGTCCATATCGCATCTCTAATGGCAACATGGACTCGGGGGGTAGTTGTTATGCCCAAATCAAGCATAATAGCTAAATTGATTTGATTTGCTAAATTAATGGTTCATAATTGACTATGGGCCTAAAAGATGACAATTGGGCCACTAAAGAACGTCATTGGAATCAGACCGGTACAACTACAGGGCCACTGCGCTCATGATCTGGTCTAAGGGACCGCTTCGTTGGAGCACTGTTATTGGGATCGCTTCACAATGCCAACACATCTGTTGGATCGCTATCTCTAATTCTTTATTGGAAGGCTCATCGCCGGACCCAGGGTCGCATGAGTAGTTGGACATATGGGATCGCTTTGCATGGCCAGATCCCACGAGGTCGCATGCTAAATCCTGATTGATTCTCTATTGGCTAATTCTATCCGTTCGAGGCTATGGGCTTCCACAGCTGGGCCATGGATCACGGATAGGGTTGATGATTCACTGCCATGTCAGCCCTAAGCAAGTGGGCTTGGACTTTGGTCTATCTCTTAAAACCCTAGCCCGCTTAGGTAACTTGTTGCCCAAGAACTACGTCAGGCTTGATCCCTATAAATAGGGTGCGTAGGCACCTTGATACGGATGAGAAACAGTTTACCTGAAAACACCTATCAAGCTCAGCCACATCTAAACACACAAACCCTAACACACTATGCCACATCAGCATAAGTTAGTTAAGCTACTCCTTGCCACCTCTCTCTGCTAGCATGTTCCAGCTATATAGATAGAATAGATAGTCACAACAGCAGAAAATGAATCAGGTGACGGTTTTCTGCCGTTGTCTGAGACCCTTTCATTCCGTTGACTATAAAAACGCTGTGTGATAGGACATCAGACGACGGGTTTTGGTGCTAATTATAGTATAAAAATCAAACACTAAAAACCATTGTTGAATGGAAAAATCAATTTTTGGTCGAAGACAATGCTTTCTAGGAATTGTTTGATATAATAGAATACCGTTGCCTATTCTGTACGAATCAAAGCAAATTAACAACGGTTTTCTTGTATTGTCTTCACGGGAACAAGCCATTGTTGGAGGTATTATCCAACATCGTGTAATACCAAACACTAAAAACCATCGTTGAATGGGAAAACGAATCCAAGCAGATTAACAACTGTTTTCTTGTATTGTCTTAATGGGAACAAGTCATTGTTGGAGGTATTATCCAACATCGTCTAGTGTTTGTATTGAACAACGAATTTATGCAATTGTTGGAGTTGGAGTTCAATGTTATGGTAATGTGTATTAAAATTTTTACAATGGTTTTTCTTTAATTAAATCGTTGTATGAATGGTTTTGGAACAACAGCTTGTATCACAATTATCCGTTTCGCAATTCCCATAATTAACCATACGGAAAATACATACAATACAATCCAAAATCAACCATAATACATAATAAAATTACCACCAATTCACATTACAACCCAAAATAAGATTAAATCCAGTACAAAGTTTACCACTATAATAATCCACCAAATAAACAATAGATCCATTACAAGTTCATCGACATGCCAACCAACTTAAGAAAATTCGATCCAAAGTTAAACAACATGTCCACCAACTGACCTAGACAAAAGTAATTCATCCACCAACATAATGTACTATGAAATGAACCCCCAAATGTTTACTGATCAGGTTCGACTAAACAAAAGATTCGAAAACAACTTGACATACTTAAAATGCATGACGTTTCATGAAAAATTTGGCAAAGTTTGTCTTGATTTCGTTGATGTCATCATCAGTGTACTCCAGGTTGGACCTGCGCATCCACTGAAAAAATCTCAAGTAAATCAGTCATGTTGGCAAGACATCCACCATTCACTTGTTTAATTACATATGCTGCCAGTTAAAAAAAATACCAAAAAAAATAATTTCTGACCTTTTCTTCAAAGTCAAGCTCCTTATTGTGACATATTTATTTCATGTATCTCATCACGAAGAGGCCACAGTTCTTGTCCCCTTTCTGCACAGGAACTCCCTGAAAGCATTCACATTGTTTAATTATATGATGGAACAAACATTACTAAATTCACTAAATTAATATTATAAAATTAATATGAAGGATGAAGGACTAAAATTAATACCGCCATGTTCTCCCATAAAATTTTTGTCCGACCAGCCTTCTTCAGATTTTCCTTATACAACTTTATGCCACTATAAGCAAACCTTGGATCAACAAAACCCTCAAGTTGTGTCTTGACATCCATTTTCCAGATTTCATAGTTATAATAAGCTACTATCGCAAGCAAAATAATGATGGATTTGACCATAGCCACCGGTGAGAAAGTTTCATCATAGTCAATACCATAAATTTGCTTGAAACCTTTCGCCACTAGTCTTGCTTTGTAGGTCTGTAAATTTCCATCCATGTCAGTTTTCTTCTTGAAAACCCACTTGCATTCTATGGGTTTTATCCTTCAGGTGGTTCATCCAAAGTCTATACTTGGTTTTCATACATGGAATCCATCTCAGATTTCATGGCCTCCAGCCATCTTTCAAAATTTGGACTATTCATAACATCCTTGTAGGTGAGAGGCTCATTATTATCTACAAGCATCACATCGCCACTTTGAGTCAGGAAAAATTAATAATATATCTCTCTGGCTCATGGTGAATCCTACTAGATCTATGAACAACATGTATTTCTTGAGCAGCGTTGTCCAGAACGCCTTCAATCACATCCCGCTCATGTTCCAATTCTGGTTCAACATTATCTTGTGGTTCTCGATCCTCATCGAGATCTATTGTCCTCCCACAATTTTTCTTAGAAAGTAGTTCTCTCTAGTAAAACAGCCGTTCCAGCAATAAACACTTTGTTCTCAGAAGATTTATAGAAGTAATACCCTTTTGTTTCAATTGGGTATCCCACAAAATTACATTTGTCTGATTTTGGTCCTAGCTTATCGGAGACCAAACATTTCACAAACGCTTCACATCCCCATACTTTCATAAATGACATGCTATTACGTTTCTCAGTCCATATCTCATATGGTGTCTTTTGAACCGATTTTGAAGGAACTTGGTTTAGTGTTTGTGTAGTCATCTCTATGGCATAACCTCAGAAACTGATTGGAAGATCCGCATGACTCATCATCGATCGCACCATGTCAAACAAAGTACGATTTCTCCTTTCAGACACCCCATTCCGTTGTGGTGTTCCAGGAGGAGTGAGTTGTGATACGCTACACATTCCTTTAGGAAATTCTTAAATTTCAAGCTTAAGTATTCTCCCCTACGATCAGATCAGTTGTGGTGTTCCTTTAGGAGCTTTTATACTTTCGCCTATTTTCTTTCTACTTCGGGCTTATAATTCTTGAATTTTTCAAACGATTCGGATTTGTTCTTCAAAAGATACACATATCCGTGTCTACTAAAATCATTAGTAAATGTTATGAAATAATAAAATCCACCTCTTGCCATCGTACGTATTGGACCACATACATCACTATGTATCAATTCCAATCATTTGGTGGCCCTCTCACCTTCTCTGGTAAAAGGATCTTTAGTCATTTTGCCAATGAGAAACGGTTCACATTCTTCGTATGATTCAAAATCAAACTTATCCAAGTATCCATCCTTATGTAAGTTGGAAATGCGATTCTCATTTATATGGCCTAAATGATAGTGCCAGAGGTATGTTCGATTTGAGTCATTTGTCTTAAGACATTTATTACTTATATTATAGAAAGGAGTATCAAGATCAAGAACATATAAACCATTAAACAAACTTGCAACCCCATAGGTAACATTATTCAAGGAAAACGAACAACCAGTATTCTGAATCAAAAATGAAATACCAATCTTGTCCAAACAAGAAACGGAAATAATGTTTCTGCAAATCGCAGGCACGTAAAAACAGTTTTCAAGTTCTAAAATAAGCCCAGTGGGCAACGATAAATAATAATTCCCTATAGCTAAGGCAGTAACCTTTGCTCCATTGCCAACACGTAGGTCGACTTTTCCTTTCGCCAAAATTCTACTCCTTCGCAGTTCCTGCACATTTATACAAATGTGAGAACCACATCCAGTATCTAATACCCATGATGTAGAAGGAGATAAATTGACTTCTATAACATAAATACCTAAATACGAAATCAGAACAGCCTTCAATTTTTCAGACCCTCCAAGTAAGTTGGACAGTTTCTCTTCCAATGACCCAGCTTCTTGCAAAAGTGACAATCATCCTTTGCCTTTTCAACACCACCTTTAGGCTTTAAATCCTTTTGTATAGCGGGTTTCGGACTAGCAGATTTAGATCCAATCTTTTTCTTGCCTTTCCATTTACCCTTTCCTTTGGCATTCCCCTTGTTTACCATCATTATGGGAGCCGAGGATGCCTTCTAAATGTTGGTCTCAGCAGTTTTCAACATAGCCAACAATTCAGTGGGGTTCTTGTCTATCTTATTCATATTGTAATTCATTACAAACTGAGCACAAATACTGTTCAAAGATTGCAAGATCAGATATATCTGGGCTTCCGGACTGATCGCGGAACTCAGAGTAGTAAGGTACTCTATATATCCAATCATCTGTAGAACATGCGGTGTAATCGAAACACGTTCACACTGTTTACATGCATACAAGGCTTTGCTTGTATCATACGTTTCTTGACGAGCCTGTCCTTCAAACATACATTTAAGGTGCTCAATCATGACATAAGAATCAAAATTCTCATGCTATTTCTGAAGATTAGGATTCATAGTCGCAAGCATAAGACATGTGACGTCGGTGTCATCATCCAAATGCTTCTGATAAGCATTTCGTTGAGCCTCCGTTGCACCTTCAGGGAGAGGTCCAAGGCGAGGAATATCTATGACATAGAGCTTTCGCTCTTGCCTGAGGACAATCCTCAAATTCCTTTGCTAGTCGAGGAAGTTAGTTCTTGTCAACTTGTCCTTCTCAAGGACTGATCATACAGAGAAGTTATTTGAGTTGTTTGCCATTTTGAATATCTACAATGTTCAAATGCATAAAATAATTAGTCTACGGATTTATTAAATTATGTTCAAGTGATTTATTCATATATATTCAAAATGTATATCCCCCACTATTTTTATCAAATTAATAGCCCTACATATCAATTCAGAAAAGTTTCTCTAAACCTTTCGAGTGAGCCAAAAACCATATTTCATCACTTTTAAGGTCAGCTTTGTTTTTCTCCATAAAATGATAATTTAGGTAGTCAACATTTGTCAATTATATCATATATAACTCTTGGACAGTTTGGTAGAACAACATTTGTTCACATAACAATATTTTTTCACATTTATCCAATAAATCTTACCAAACTCTATGCCTCTAAGTTCACAATCCTATTGTGGTCACTTAGTTAAGTCAAACCCAATGGTCCAACAATTAAGTATCACTAATTTACTTCATCGTGCCTTACTACGGTAGACGAGGGTACTACGCTTTGGCAAACCCACCCTTTATCGATCTAGGTCTTGACGAGTGTTTCCCATTTGGAAGGCATCTTAAACTTACTCTTTTACTTAAGGGATTTTTAATTAAAATGACCATGATCCTATCATAAATAGATTCCCAATTTTTTCTTGAATTAAATACTTCAAACAAATATTCATCAATGGTTTGATTTTCAGGTTGTCGGAGAAGACACATTGGTCTCACTTAATACCCGACTTCCTTATAGGCATGGCCCGTTCTTGACAAAATCACCCCATATCGAAATCATTGAAAATTCGTTTTTAATTCAGTTTTTCATAAACACAAAAATCTCAAAATCATTTTGTTTAATTATAAAATCTCGAGTCGTTACTGATTTTATCTTGTTTAAGCAGGCATGACATTAATCTAATTAAAGCATGCATCTTCTACTCTCTACACACACACACACAAACATACACACAGATATATATATATATATATATATATATATATATATATATATATATATGTAAAGTGTAATATGTAAACGTGCTTGGTTATGACCTTGATACTATGAGATCTTTCCAAGATAATGGAAAAATCATTGGTCAGTCTAAGGTTTAAAATAAATTCATGATTACAAGTCTTGCATTCTTGTAGTCTTGTTCCTTTCTCCTTCTTGGTTGATCGTCCTTCATTCTCCAAGTACAATTACAAAGGATAATAGAAATACAACCTATTCTTATCTACTTACATAAGTAAACTCGAGTTACATTCAAGATACAACAATTACAAGAAAGAAAGACAAAATGCAAGTAGTATTTATAAAAACCAAATCATAAAACAAAACCACTAACCTAGGTCATTAAGGCCATAACCAATCACCATGCTCAAATAAACAATTAAGGACATGTAAAAACACATATGATGACATATCAAATCCAAAACACTGCGGGGGTCCGGGGGTGGCAACCCCTGGCTGGTGTCGAGCTGAAATAAAAAATCATCAATTTCGGAACAACAGATCGTATCTTTAGCCTATGCCGCCACTGCTTCATATACAATTTCAGAAGCATGTATCATATACATATAGATCATATCCCAGCTTCCAGATCGTGTACAAACACAATCTCTCCAACATTTTATATCATTATATAAACCAAATAGCATGCATAACATACAAAATCGCATACTAATAAGTCATTGCGGATTGTAAACATGCTAGTATCATCATATCACAATATATAGCAAAACAAAATCACATATGAGCGATATAACATATTATAATCAACATATCAGATAACCGTATCAAGGCAAATTCATAAAACATACATACTCGCATAAAATACAGTAAACACGTAACCAAATCAGCCCCTTATACACGTAGTTCTAATACTATTGTTGGGTTTCGAGGCATAAAATGCAGCAAAAATATTGCTATAAAGAAAAAAAATCCAAAATCCTAACCCTAGGATCCGTGTACAAGGCATGGTATATTGTGGAGAAATGAAATCATAACTTTTAAGAGCTTTACGAAGTCAGAAAGATGGAGGTCCAATAAGCAATCTCCACACAGCCCTTACATCAAGATTTGTGGCGCTAAAGTAGTCCATACGAACGTCCGATCATCCAACGATCAAGGGAGGCGGTACTAGCCGAAAAGCTGCTTCTCTCTCTAGCTTCTCAAAGATTATAGCAGTTGGGGTTTGTTTCTGAAAAACGAAAATGTAACCACACCCCCTAAACAACACATCATTATGTATTTATAGGGAAGAGAGATTGGGCTAAAACATAAATCGAATTTGGCTTCTCCAAACCTATTCTGATTTGGTTTTAATTTTAAATTCGAATTCTATTTAATTTTAATTAAGACCAGCTCAAATAATTAAATATCCAATTTTGAATTTAATGATTTAATTTAAATTCATAATTTAAATTAACACTCATTTTAAATGTTCTAATTGTGTAACCCTTTAGGTTATTATTTTGTTGGCAATAATTTTAATATCCAATAATAAAATTATAAACAATGAGCGGCATCTAGTAATACATTATTGCTACCCAAGTAATAATAATAATTAGTGATCCAATTAAACCTTTCGTGATATAATATTTTCGTGTAATATAATCCCTTTAACCAAATATTATAGATAAACTTGCGACATGTTTTTAGTCATCCTCTTCAATGTTTAATCCGGATTTCTTTGAACAATGAATAGACTATTAAAACAAATCAATATTTGAGCATGACCATGCATTTTCATAGTCTCACTCAATCAAGAGGCCAATAATATCTCTCCTAATAATAGGAGGGTTAAATCCTATATCTATCATTCATATTTCTCATACGACTCATAATATACACGATGTCCACTATTATCCCGGTCAAAGGTAACTTTTAATGTAGTCAAAGTATATTAATCCTCGTACAGAAATATAATGATCTCAAGTCTAAGGATCATTACACCATTATCATTGTGAGTCGTTCTAATGACATTATCAACATGTAGAATCTCACCGTAGGTCAATCCAGTACCATGTCGAATATTACATGCACCTATGTTCTTGACTTTAGTATCATTATAACTATGACTAATGAGATGTGGTCATCTGTCAACAAACATACTAATCTTGATATGGGCTAAAAATAAGCCCAAAAGACATAATTAATGATGCATTAATTAGACCTAGCCTGGTCCAAACACAAGACCTATAAATGAGGCCTAAAACCCCAATTAAATATTAATTTCGTAATTAATATCTAAGGGTAATTAACAGCTTGGAAATAAGAGTCAAATAAGGATATAACTTCTACAAAAGTAGCCTCCAAAGCACCTAATCGTACAAGGAAACAGACTCTTACAAGATATGATCTAGAATCTTCTCCAAGGAGGTGACTTGTCCACCAATTTTCCTAACCCTACTCTAAATCTTAGGCTCCCAATGCCTATATAAAGGGCCTGGCCCCTCATTCCAAGAACTATGTTGGCTTAATCCTCAAATAAGGACATACAAGCCACTAAGTCCTTGGTGTGCTCTTGCCACCAAAGCCCTGAGGGCGAACACCACGAAATACGTTGGCTTGATTCTCTAGCAATACGGACATACGCAGGCATCTTACAAGGACCGTTTAGTCTCAAAACACAAGAACAACCATTAAAGCTCACCAACCACATGTATTTATTACATACAAACCCTAACCGTAATTTACAAACCCTCATTTTATTTCCACAACATTTGGTACCATCTGTGGGAAGACAAACCATGGTTAAAACATGGAGAACAAGAAGATGTTATATAGCCGCTTTAAGACCTGATGGAGTCGGGGCAGGTCCTTCCGATTGTAGACATGGATTTCCATAACGATGATGAAAACCTAGGAAAGCTAGAAGAGGATCTGGTTCCTTTTCCTCTAGAACTAGGAGGCCCCGATAAGGTTGCTGACTTCATGGTTGAATGTACTAAGGAGTTGGGGGGCAAGAGATAGTACCATTGGAAGGAAGTGATAAAACTATGCCCGATCAGAAGGAATATTGGGTGATTTATTTTGACGGAACGTCAAAAACAAATCAAGAAGATTAGCTAAAAGGCTAATACTTTAAAAACAAAGAAAAGTATAGAGAATATATCCCAAGTCTAAGGATTGAAGCCTTGAACTTCAAATTTCAGTACAAAATTTAAGCCTTGATGGCCAACATGGCTTTCTGCCTCCGATCGAGCTTGTCGTTTGAATTCAAGGCCTTGAATTAAGAGCCGTCAGTCAAATTGAAACCTTAGTAAGGTTCTATCAGCATAAGAAGAAGTTTGGAATCCTCGAATCAAGATAGAGGGTTGAAAACCAACCAAGGCACCAGACTTGAAGTCAAGTGCTAAGTAGCAAGTGAACTTCTTGAACGATCAACCGAGAAGCAAGACCTCCTCCATATGAAATAAAGGGGGGCAAGAACTAAAGAACTTCACCATAAGTTCTATATCGTAGAATGAGAATCAAAGGTTGATGATAACCTTAAAACCAAGGATTTAGCAAACAAGTTAAGGCCCAGAAGGTCACGTGGACTAAGAAACAAGTCGTTTACATTCAACGTTCACAAAACCATTCAAGGTATGGAAAACATATCCTAAAATAGAATGAGGGATTCTTATAAAAAAGATTAGTTATACTGTAAGTTAACGTTAAGAATCTCTAGTTGTCAATGTTCAAATGTTGACATTCGACATTCAAAAGCCGACTTTAGACGTTTAAATATTGAACTTAGCTAAGAGCCTCCACAGGAAAATGTTGCCATTTTAGAAAAATGCGTTAGCCTAAGCCGCACGCCTTTTGAATGTTGTTTAGTGCCGTTATCATCGTTTAGCACCGTTTAGCGTCGCTTAACACCGTTTAAGTGTGTTTTAGTGCCGTTGGCACCGTTTAGCATCGTTCAATGCCGTTTAACACCGTTTAAACGTCGTTTAGTGCCGTTTAGTGCCGTTAGCCCCATTTAGCATCGTTAAACACCGTTTAAGCATCGTTTAATGCGTTAGCACCGTTTAGCACCGTTTAATGCCGTTTAACACCGTTTAAACGTCGTTCAGTGCCGTTAGCACCGTTTAGCACTATTTAACGTCGTTTAACACTGTTTAAACGTAGTTTAGTCCTGTGTAGTGTCGTTAGCACCATTTAGCACCGTTTAACATCGTATAAACGTTGTTTAGTGCCGTTTAGTACCGTTAACACCATTTAGCGCCGTTTAGCATCACTTAACACCGTTTAAGCATCGTTTCTAGTACAAAAACTACCATATGCGTCTGTTAAAAAGGTCATTTGCGTCTGTTTTCAACAAACGCGTATGGAGGAGTCACATCAGCTAGAGAGTATTTGAGTCTGTTGGAAAATAGACGCATATACTCTACTGCGTCTGTTATTAACTGACGCATAAAATAGGGTAACTGATGCAAAAAGTTTTATCTTTTGCGTCTGCTTCTTGTTAACCGACGCATAAATTTTTTTGCATCTGTCAACAACTGACGTATAAAGTCCTGGAATAGACATAAATTTTTTTGCATCTGTCAACAACTGACGTATAAAGTCCATGCCAATAATTTGCATGTAAAAATATTAAAATTACTAATTTGACAGAATGGAACAGTACTGGATTAACAAAAACCAACAATAATATTAAATTTCAACTTGTTCCACCAAAGTACAATGTTTAGGGACAATTAAAAAACCTTAACTTCAATTATTTTCACAAATTAAATTAACAACTCCATCATACCTACCAATCCTATACATACTCATTCGTAAAATAATCGGCCAAATATCTCGAATTTCATCAATTTGTTGTCGAGTATAGGATGCCAACCTTCCAATACCCTACAATAATATTTACATGCCGAGATTAATTCGTAGTCTACATATTTCCTATCATATAATCAAAAAAAGACATTTGATATGGTTTTTCATATACCTTAGTCCAATTAGCCTTGCCATTCTTACTACACTGTGCAACTTGTTTACCACTACTCTACGCACGCAAACTTTTGTACCTTCCATTTGATAGAGCTTGTAAATTTTTTTGTTTGATCAGTTATAAATTCAAGAACTTTTATAAACTGATGGGGAAGGATTATTTGTTGACTGGTCAAAGAATATATTTAGACTAAAACAACATTTAAAAATTTAATACCATGTCTTTTCTTGAGACTCCAGAAAATTTGATCTTTTCACAATTTTGGGATTTGCAGCAGAAATAGGCACCATGTTCCAGGTAAATTTTATCATAAAAAAAATGATCCCTCTATAAATGTATTTAACAATCCCTACCCGACCCTGTAGAGTGTAAATTGTAGTTTAGACTTATATAGCTATATTATAATTCACACCATGACCAAATTAGGTGTAGAGTTCAATAAAAATACTATTATACCTGTAATGGACCTTCGACAACATTTACCCTGCTATTTGTGGATATGATATTATGCTGGTGATCCAAGGCAGTAAACTTCTTTTCACGAATAACTTTTTAATTTCACACAGCATAAGATCAACCACTAGTTATCTGTCTGAACTCTCAGTTAGTACCTAAAGATAAACGTTACGAATGAGTTGCCATATAAAAGCAATAGAAATTTTGAGATTTGTAATGTATATATACCTTACAGCTATCATCATTTTCTATGCTGATTATACAACCAAACTCTTTCTCTCTTCAATTTAAGAACAAAAAATCATATAATATTGAATATAGATTTTCAATAAACGTCGCACACGTCAGAGAATGCAATAAAGGTACACTACGCCATAAGTGGGCTACTGTAATGCTTTTTTGTAAGCGTTACACAAATAGTGTTACAATAGCTAGTAAAGTTCATACCTATTGTAACACCGCTCGATTGGTGTTACATTAGCCATATATCTAGTGTTACTCTGAAATTACGGTGTTACGTGAAATGTAACACCACACCGTGGTGTTACAATAAGTAATACTAGTTTTTGAATTTTACTATTTTTTTAAAATTTTTAATACTAATATTTATTTTTTTAATAAACACTCATTTTAAGTTGGGAAAAAATAATCAAAAAATAAAAAGGATATAACCGTACGGATATTAATAAACATTCATTTTACTTATAAACTTTTTATTCGAATTAAATACTAATTTTTAGGATATATTATTTAATAACAAGCACTAATATGAATATATTATCAAATTATTATTGTCAGTAAAATATAGATTTAATTCAATACAAATTTTAAAATATTATATATATATAATTATAATAATTGAATTGAAAATTTCAAATAAAAAATTAAGTCAAAAGCTGAAAAATTGAAAGCAGCGGGTTTTTTCACAGGTGAAAAAACTTCCCCCCAAAATGAAAACTTAACCTAAACTTTCCCCCAAACAAAACTTTGTGGACATAAAACTTCCCCTCAATCAGTCACTCACCTAACCTCTAGTCATTATCTCCCTCTCTCTCAACATACTCTCGACTATCTCTCTGTTCGATTGGGGGTTCAAGTTTAAAGCTTTGATTAAGGTTAAATTAGGGCTTTTTTGTTTGGGTATTCATTTAGATGCATATAAACAAATTGGATCTTTTCTGTTTGGGTGTAATTGGTGTTTAAAACCTTCTCAATTTATTGCAGGGGCTTCTGGTATCTGAGGAGATTATGGTTTATGCTTCTGGTATACCTTCTCTCTCTCTCTCTCTCTCCCTCTTTGGCAATTACACATATATACGTTTGTTTATTTTGCTTCTGTGAACATTGATCCTAATTGAATGACTGTGAAATTGTATAGGCATGGCGCAGGAGGTGGTTGTGCGGCATGTGCCTGTTAATCCTTGCTGTGAATTGGTAATTTCTTTAATTAAGATTTCTTTTACGTGTTTTTACACAATCTCGAAATGTGTTGATAATTGATGATTGTGTTTTGGTTTTGGAATGTGTAGTTGCAAAAGAAAGAATCCAAGTTGTCGTAGAAGCCTGCCAAGTCGGAGGAGGGTCAGAATTTTCTCAAGAAGGCTATAGGGATCCTTCTAGATAAAATCATTAATTTTGAGGCGAAAAATGGCAAGTTCAAGGAAGGTATGTATGCAATGTAATTACTATTGGAATTTGTAGGCTATAGGGAAAGATGTTTTCCCTGTTGCGACATTTACTTTCACGGTGAGATAGTAGTACTTGATTTTTTTTATTTTTTTATATGGGGGTAAGATAGTTATTATCTAAATAATGGTTGTTTAATGACCTGTTGTAGTAGATTAGACAGTAAGTACTGAGCTTATCTTTCGGTAATTGGTATAAATTAGATTAATACATTTTCATCCGTATTAAGGAATAATAGAGTTTCTTGGCTGATTTCTAACATTTAGTGTTAAATTTTATAAGGGAAAGGATGGGTTCGTGGTGTACTTCTGCATCACATCTAAGTAGATCCTGGATTGATAAAAATGTAAAACCATAATTCACATTTTTCTTTTTTATGTTATATCCAAAACTAGTTTCCTGACTCCCAATTGATGCAAGAGTGCCAATGGACTTTCACCTGTAACTTTTGCTATTGCAGTAGAAAAGACGAAAGATGTTCTTGTCTCTGAATGCCCTTGTTTTGTATTGTCTGGGAACTCTCCAAGCATCACAGCAAAAGACATGTGCAATGAAATAAAAGATGTTACCACTATCATCTCACTACTTTTCCTCTTTATATTAATAAAATTTACATTTGGGATATATATGGGTACTAACAGTGATCAATTCATATGTGTGTTTCAAATCTTTCTAATTGGCCAGACTCTTCTCTTCTGTTCCTCTTTCAAATTTTCATGATTGGTCAGTTTTATTTTCATCATGTTTTTCTCAACTTATTCCACACTTCTTATTAGTCATTTGCTTTTTCTTTAAGTGATTGGTCACTGTGATTGTGTATAAAGAGTGTATTTTTTTAAATTTAAGTCTCATATCTTTGTTGTTTTCTCAGAGAACTGTATGAGATTTTCATAAGACATGGATGGTGAATATGAGAAACTAATTAGAAGGATGAATCCACCAAGGTAAGCTGGAATCTTTTTTATTCTTATTTATAGTTTTTATATGTGTGACATAGCCTAAAATTAACTCAAATTGCACCCACAAGTATGGCTTTGACGATAGTAAATTTGTGTCAGATGTAAAATGTTCTTGATGGAATCAGGGTACTTTGGGTTCTAGTAAGAGGATTATCATCTATTTATTGTTGAGTTATGGTCTTTATCACTGGAAGCAGCATATATTATTTTCATAATTAAAATGAGGCTACCATATGGACTGTTATATGCAGGTTTTCACTGGTAATGTCAATACTATTGATGGATGTGCGACTTTTTTTCGCAGAAATCGGTTTTGGCATGTAAACTTCTAATTTTTTCCAACATTTTCTAAAATCTTGGAAGGTAAACTTCTAGTCTTCTAATTATGTAAACTTCTTGATAGGGAAAACTTGGAGCACTTCCAAAATCTTGCTAAAAGTCAAGCCCCGAAGGTAATAGTCTTGGTTTAAATGTTGGTAATAATCTTGCTAATTATTCCTAGTGATAGTCTTTATTTAGCACTGTTTGTCCTGCTCCCCCATTTCTCTCTGTTAGGTGTTTGTTTGGATTAGTTTGCTGTGTTGTCTGTTGAATTTGATTGGTTTTTCCGGATAATGCTGAATTTTGGGATTGCATTTTCTTTTTTACTTGCTTCATTAGTGTTTGATTTTGTCGTGTACCTACTATTGAGTGTTTTCGATGTTGTTTTATGTGATGTTATTCTTCAATTTTGTGATAGACTGTTAAAATCTGTAAATTACTCTTTTATTTCTTTTGCGAGCACCAAATTTAATTATCCTTTTTACGTGGGGTGGATTAGGAAGTGCAGAATCAGTTATAGTAAGAGAAGATAGCATATCCAGGATGACTACTTCTAAGGTTGGTGCAAAACAGTAGCCATAGTTTTCTTATTTATATATAATTATATAAATCATGCCTCTTTCATATGACTTTTAACATAGGCTAATTATTTTCAGGATTCTAGTTTAACGGCCTCAAGCTCGTTTCATATTCACAACAAAGCAACTGCCTCAAGCTCGTTTGATATCCACAGCAAAGCAACTGCTTACGCAAGTTTGGCTGAATCCTCTGCTTTCAATTCTGTTTCTGGGTCTAGTGACATAAGTGATAAATCTGGTCTTCTGTCCGTCCTTCCTGTATCAGCAGAAAGTACTGGATTGCTCCCAACTCGCAAGGGTAAAAAACTTCTTGTCATTTGTTTTGGCCAAGTAAAACCTGTTACTCATATATTGTTATGCTTTAGATGTTACATTTTTGGTTCTACTAGTATTAGTCAGGTGCTTATGCCGGATTACTGTAATAGAATATCTGAAGTCCTGTTTGATATGTGTCATGGATGGCTTCACTGTGAGAAATCCTCTTGCAATCTCGATATTTGCTTCTTTGCACTTTTATCTTGTATTTGACTTGTTGGAAAATTTAGAGAGGTGCAAGTGGCTTTCATCCCTATTTGTGTGCCTTAGATTTTCACGAGGAGGTGACTGAGTGTACACTTGTCTATATAAAGGTGAATTAGCATCTTAAGCAGGAATAGGATTCAGTTATAACTGAAATTGGGATATTATATATATGATCAATAGTTTTTCATTAATGTAACAGGATACGACTATATCTTCTGGGACAATTAATAGTTTTAATTGTGATTATTAAAATAATGCTCCTGTTCTTGAAGAAAATATCGAATTTCATGAAACAGTCTGTTGATAAATAAAGGGTAAGGTGAGGTAGATTGCGACCTTCCTTAGAGCCTGCTATGCAGGAGCCTCATGCACTAGGTATACGACCACGGAAAGTCGAGCTTGGCATGGCAGTTGAATGTCTGGTTGTTATTCAATAAACGAATTCATAATTGATACTATGAAAAAAACAAGGGACCTTTCTTAGTTCATGTTGGTTCGGAAGTCTTGTGCAATAGATAGAACGGCTAACAGACTGTATGTTCAATTGCAGTGAGATCAGATACTCGAGGCTTTTATGTACTAGTATGAGTTTTTTTGATAATGACTACTTTTTGTTGTTCAGTCAGTCTGAGTAAATTTGTTGATGTGTATGTATAATCACATTGCAGCCAGATTCAGAGACCCAGTTGCTGACAATTCAGTTTGAATGGAACGGTGTGATGAAATTAGTGTCGAGCACACTGGTTGGAGTGAGCCCAGAATTTGAAATAGCTCTATACACATTGTGTTTCTACATGGGTGGGGAGAACAATTATGTGGAGCTTGGACCTTACCCAATCAACATCAAGTGCTATCGACTCGGAAACAATATTGGATCAGCTTTTCCTGTTGCCGAATGAACTCTATGTAACATACCTTACTGCTTCTATTTTCTATCTTTACTGGTATTATTCTGGCAGAGAAACATGAGATTTACTCTGTGTACCAGTACTCTAATGAAATTATGTGTTCTTGTAATGGTTTCGTACTTTTAAAATTTAGACTTAATCGTATGTGCTTGTTGGTTTAGAATTATGTTGGATTCCTTTTGGAGGTTTGGTTGGAGTAGTATGGAGATGGCTTTTGGTTTATTATGTAGTTTGGAATTAATGTAGTGGATCTTGTTGTGTTGGCTGGGAATATTATTAATGCAGAGCCTACATTTCAAAAATTTACCGTTACGTTTGCTTATTGTAGTGTTACATTTGTTAATATATAGTGTTACAATAAATAAAAAATAATGTTACAACAGATAAAAATGGTGTTACAATAGGGTATGTGGGCCCCTATAAAATATTTACCAAGTCAAATGTAACGCTTAATATGTGTTACAATTGCCCAGTATAGTGTTACAATAGAGGCTGGTGACGTGTACACAGTGTGCCACGTGGCGCCACATGTGTTGCCACGGGGCCACGTGGTGCCACGTAATGCCACGTATGCACATGGTGCCATGTCTGAAAAAATTGAACTGAGCTATTGTAACACTCAAAATGTGTTACAATTGGGCCCCTGGTGTTACAATAGGTGCCTATTGTAATACTTTTGCTACTGTTACAATAGAGAAGAAAAGTGTTACATTAGGGTATCTATTGTAATGCTCGTAAACGTAACGCCTCCTGGTGTTACAATAGATCTAATGTAACGTTTTTCGGGCCTATTGTAACATCAGAGAGGCGTTACATATGCCCATCTATGGCGTAGTGGTATAATTCTTATGTCATGAGAACTGAAAAATAATGCATCAAATCGGTAGTTGAGAAGGACAAAAATATCATGTATAATGAAGCTACCTGAAAAGTACAATATATCATGAACTTTAGAAACATCTTCCATACTAATATTTGATGAATCCTCCTAAAGGTAACTAATAAACCCGGCAAAAGAAATTGACAAGGAAAAAACTGGAAGTAACAGATAAACCAGGCTGTCAGTTGGAATTCTAATGAGTGTGAGTGTGTGTGCCTGGCAGTGTAACTATGAAGTTAAGGTATTTATAAGAGATTACCCGAACAGTCATGCTGGTTTGAGCCCATGATCGCCAATATCTGCCAAAGAAAATTTGAACGCAAACAAAGAAGAGTGGAACATATGTCAATACTCTTCAGCCTCATTATGTGATTAATGTTGGCTAGTTCCAGGAAAATCACACAATTTCGTTGTCGTCGTGTCTGAATAGATGATTCACTATTATAAAAAAGATCAGATGCATTTTCATCAAAATCATTTGAAGGATTTTGATTATCAAAGAGATGATAAAATTTGGTTAGGAACACAAGGCATTTGTTCAAACACATAAGTTTTAGTGTAAGAGAGAGATGTAGTACTTTTATAAAAAAGATCAAATGAATTTCCATCAATATTATTTGAAGGATTTTCATTGTAAAAGTGAGGTGATGAGTTTTGGGTTGCAAGAAAAGATAAGTTTTGATAGTACATAGATGACTTCTCACTAGGCATCTGCATCATCTGTTGCATCATCTGTTGAAACACATCAGTTTTGGTGGAAGACAGAGATGTTGTTCTTTCATAAAAAAGATCAAATGAATTTTCATGAAAATTATTTGGAGGAATTTGGTTTTGAAAGACAGATGATGAATTTTGGTCGGGAAGAGAAGATAAATTTTGATCAGAACCATTTGGTGGACACATTTTCCTTTTTCCCAAATACAGTTTCTACTCTGACATTCTGTGAATATGTAATAAAACAGATAATGGTTATAAGTTTTAACTTCCCAATTTAATAAAATTTGAAAAAATTGACAAACTTTAGAAAACTAATAATTAGCTGGACATCATGTTTTCTCCACACTAATTTTTCATTTTTTGTGGAGCTAGTACTCTGCATCCACATTGTTGAATTTCAAAATTTACTATTATTCACATAACATAAAAATATGTTTATTACTATTCTTTTTAAAGTTGTGAAGTTTGTATGGACCAATTTTAAATACTAAAATTATATTTGATACTTTGACCATATTGTAAATTAATATTTTTATTCATTTACAATTTAAATACTCAGGCAATCATAATGGATAAATTATAACAAATTAAATCCACAACATCCACATTGTTCAATTTCAAAACTTATAAGTATTTACATAACATTAAAACTTGTTTATTACTATTTTTTGAAAGTTGTGAAATTTGTATGCACCAATTTTAAATACTAAAAATATATTTGAGCTAGAGCTTGACCATATTATAAATTAATATTTTATTAGTTTTCAATTTAAACTCATACCCCAACAAAAACAATTAAATACTCTTATAATCATAATGGTTAAATTATAACAAATTAAATCCAACAATCTAGGGATATCTAAATATTTTTTTATCTAAATGGTTATGCATAGAAAAGAGATATAATTATTATATATAATTAATAATTAAAATTTAAATTTTGCAATGATAAGAATCCTCTTTGTACCATGTTATAACTAATATTAAAACAAAATTATGGGTAGATGCATGTGGCCAACGAGCAAAATGAATACATTAATGTTTCTAGGAATGGTTGATAAAAATATTAATGAGTCAGGAATTCAATAAACAACACAAACTATTTTTTATATATACAATACAAAATTTTAATACGTTATTCAAATAAATTTTTTTGGGAAATAAAGTTTGTTTGTTAAGTTAGTCATGACTTCCTGGATGGCTTGGACTTGACTCAAACCAGGTTCTCTTGTACTCTGCTAAGGAGTTCTTTTTAAGGGACTATTGTGGCAGTTAATTGAAATAGCAAGTATATGTACAAAGGATTTCGAAGGAAGATGAAGAAATAACCTTTAGTAGAAAAAGAACAAAAGTAAATCCACATGAAAAACTCCTAAAGAAAAAATTGTGAAAATTTAACTCAAGGAATGTAAATTTCCATAATTGAATGTAAACCTATTACTGAACAAGAATTAGACCTGGTTATAGCTGATCTATCCAACATGTCCGTTGAAGAGTAAGCCTGCTCTGGTAGTAAGCCTGTGATGACTGGACACCAAATTGATATATGTTATCAAATTCTAACAAAATAATCATTACTGCTAATTGCGATAGAATAAATACAAAGAATCTGTCGCAATTGCCCCAACTTGCGACATAAAAAATCCGTCACAAATGCTTGCGTCGTTTGTTCTTATTCCGTCACAAATTTCTTATTCTTTCACAAATTATAAGTGGGTCCATAAACAATTAAAAAAAAGGAAAAAATGCAAAGTGCGATAGAAATTTTTGTTGTAAATATTCCCAGAATTGCGACGGAATCCGTCATAAAGTAACCCAGAATTACGACGGAATCCGTCTTAAAATACCTCTTTATTACGACATAAGCCGTCCCAAAATACCCAAAAATACGACGGAATCCGTCCAAAAGTACCACAAATTTTCGATAAAATCCGTCCTAAAGTACCCTAGATTTGCGACAGAATCCGTCATAAACTACCCAAAATTGCGACAGAATTTGTCCTAAAATGCCCAAAATTGCAACAAAATTATGACAAATCTCGTCACAAATATTGCATGATATACCTATCTTTCAAACAACCTGTAACAATTTCTGGATATTAAGTATTATTCAGCCCGTTTTTATCAATTTTTCCCCCCAAAATGCAGAACCAAAACCATACAACTATATAGTCAAATACACATTAAACATTTGGCAAATGAAAAATTAACATCATACAATCCCAGATTATTCAGAAGTTATGATAAAAATCTGTCTCAAAGTTAGATAAACGAAAGGAATACATAATCCAACCTAATACACGTTGGCCAGCTAATATCCAAAAGTAGACATAGATCAGCCACCTAACTACAATATGCAAAAGTTAGCAAAGAAGCTAATATGCCCAAAAGCAAGCATACACCAGCCTAACTACAACCTAATTAGCAAAGAAGTCTTGCGTATTAAGAGCCTCCCGAGCATCATTTTTGTCCCATATTTCGGATCAAAGTCATAGTACGCCTGCAACAAAAGAGAACTATGAGAGATGAACAAATAAAAAATGTAGGGGTGAAATAATCTTGAAATTCTGGTATGCAAATGATGACTAAAATTATCAAATTAAGTGATCTGTGTTATTCCAAACTTTGATGAAACGTTTATGTCAATTGAACAAGGGCTTTCAATTGAGATCGCCAAAATAATGCTTCATTATGTCCCAACACCCAATCAAGAATTCGGAACAAGAACACTGCTGACTTTAAATTAAAAACTACCTTATTGGAATATAAAATAGAAAAAATATAATATACCAGACTAAGAAAATAAACTCATCTTGACAATAAGAAGTTCATTAGATTAAAAATATGTGTTTTTTCTTTTCCTATAGCATATAGCTGAAAATAACTATCTGAAAGGCCTGTGTACTTGCCAACCATGGAAACTCTAACATGTAAATATATGACAGAGAACTCTAAGGGATTAGCAACACTGCAACAGTGAACTTAATATAAAGTAAAAGCAAGAGTTAGAACATACTGGAATGTGAAGCCTATCACAAAGATTTGCTCTAGATATATATTTGATTAGATAGAGATAGAGATAGAGCAACAGAGACACAATGCATTAATGTTACTAATTAAGAAAGATAGACTAACCTGCTCAATTTCTGGCTAAGTGCCCTTAGAGCTGTAGGTTGGCGGCTTTAATTTGTGGTACTGGACTGAGAAACCTCCAGAGATATCTACTTCAAGTGTCGTAAAGCATACATGAAAAGAAAATCAAGATGGTGAAAAACAACAAGGATAATGCAAAAAACAGAACATAACTTGAACATTATGCTATCAAACTGCACGGTCATTTGATAAATAGACTGTGCTTCTGAGCATTGTGGACATTATACAAGGTGTAAAGGTAAATGTTGACCCAAAGCTCAATCAGGATGTACATTATGATTTTTGAAGAATAACACGACTTTCTTTAGTAGAAATCAGTTGGGCATAGAATGAACCTATAATAGTATTGACTTCAACACCTAGAACTGAACCCTGTTAGCCAAGTCATATTTCTTCTGAGAACTAGAATCAGAAACTACACCAATGCCAATTATTTACATATCATGCAAATTTTAAGTCTTTAATAAGTAATGTTAAATTAAATGTATTGCATATGCTGGCAATCAACTTAGAAATATAATTAATACCCAATTTTGTAGCCAGATGGCACGTCTAATTAAATAGTAAAGTAATTAAAAATTATACTTATCATATAAAAAAACATGGCCCATAATCATCGTTCAAAAGCTTTGCTTTGCTATTTGTTTGAACACAAAGTAATATGTCAACTAAATTAAACTACGTTCAAAGTTAACTTCTTGGAAATGTATTGCACTAAACTGCGCTACACCATTGTTGTTGTATGCACACAATATACTCACATGACTCCTTTTTGCAGCAAATAAACTGTGAAAACTAAAATTGGACTTCAAGATTTCATTAGCATGTGTTCGCTTTCCATCACAATTCATATGCCAATACAAGTACACATATGCACATGGATGTAGATGTAAAACCCCAATTTTACCTTGAATTGAAAGCCCCAAATCGAAGTCCTAAATGAAACCCGAATCGAAAGACCCAGTCAAAACCCTAATTGAAAATGAAAATAGAAGAGTGAATATGAGAGCAAAATGAGTTAAGCAATAAAACTAAAAAAACAAATTAAACGAAGAGTGAAGAAAAGTGAACAATAGACCAATTAATCTGAGCCCTAATTAACCACCTGCAAAATATAAAACAAATTAGATACAGAAAGGAGAAGAGAGTAGAGAGAAGAGAAGAGAGATATTTTGAGAGCGAGAGAAAGTCTGATATAGTTGAGAGGGAATAGATAGAGTAAAGTGTGCCGCCTTGTAATATTTTCCTTTAAAGGGGGAAAACTAGACCTGGCAGAACATGGATTTGGACTGGTTTTGGTTGATTAATATGGATTTGGACTGGTTTAGGAACCAACACCATATATTAACCATATTTTACAAAATATGGATTTGATTTGGTTAGGTTTTATATGGTTATGGATTAAACTATGGATATCCATATTTGTGTAATTTTTTTTAAAACATATACTAATCCCTCTTTAGCTGGAATTTTATTTAACATTATTTAATATTTAAAACCTGGTGCAAGTACTGACAAAAAAAAAAAACCCTGGTATAGGGTATAAATGAGCAGGGGTGCAATATATTGTATACAAAATAAACATAAGATCTTAGGCTAATAAAGTCAATACTGAACAGCAAAATTTTAACTTGCTAACAAAAAGGTTCTGAACATCTTTATATAATATATGGGGGTCAATCATCTATGATGCTTGCAGGGAAAATCGATGAAGACATCCATTTAATAGCATTCAGTCGACTTGAAATGACATTTACTACATCAGTAGCATTGCTGCTGGAACAGCTCCCGATTGTAAAATCTACTGAATTAGATATTGATGATTTCCGAGGGAGTTTTGCAAGGATTTGCTTCAACATAGTAGATATGGTTCCAATGTGGAGCTCACTGTAAAAACATTTTAGAGTCACAATCAGAAAATCATGCAATTCCCAAAAAAACATTGATCCGTTTTAAAATTTCACAAAGCATTCTTACAGGCATCAGTCCCTTATGTTGACAGTTGACACTTGACAGTGATTTAAGTTAAGCTTGACTAAATCAGAATCAACCATTTGCTATCGATTACCATACACATGGTTATGCATGCTTTTGTTAAGTTATATAGCCTTTCTTTTGAACACAATTCTTGTGTGGTCAGCTAAACTATTTGAGATCATAAAGTATTGGACAAAAAATGCTGTACATATGATCTAGAATGAGATGCTATATGATCGCAAAACTTTCAATACAGGTTAATTTTGAGAATAATTAATTATTGTGACCAGGACATTTCTCTTGAATTGAGATATTAACACTAGATTTGGTTTTATAAAATATAGACAAATCTTTGACAAGTGGAAACAGTATCAATTATCATCCACAAAATGTGCAGTAAGAGATAAGTACCCATCCATGGTTGATGAAGACTACAAATCAAATGTAAGACATATTCTTCCAGATAAAGACTCTAACTCTTGTTTCATTTTTCTCTTCTCTATCCTAAATATATCCAAGATATCGGCCTTTATAGTGTTTCTTGAAATGTCTTGTACTTTAGGATTTAAATACCTATGCATTTCCCGAATTCCATCATACTCAACAAAATTAAAGGGCAAGTTATGTTGTACTATTGATTTTCCCATTGAATTACGGTAAACACTTTGCTCAAAAGGAACAATCTCAAGCTCATCACCGGGTACAACTTCTCCATGTTTTAACATCATATGTTTTCGCATATTTGAGGTACCACGTTCACATGTATAAACTTGATCACATTTTGTACACCTAGATTTCAATTTTCCATTCTCCTCAAACTTTTCAAATAATTCCCAAATTATTGATGTAGATTTCTTAAATCTTTTTGTAGGTCTACTAGTGGTCGAACTTTGTTCCTCTTCCATTATAACTTTAATCTACATTAAACCAACAAGAAACAAGAGAATATAGTATATATTAGACTACCCACATAACAAAACATACATAGAAACAATGACAAGAAAAGAATATATATGAACACAAATTATATATTTAAACTACACAAATCACAATACTCGCAAATATACCCATATATTTGCTAATTGATAAACAGTAAAATACTGGCTGTAAGTGTGTGTATATATAGGTGTGTCCGTGTGTGTATAGGTGTTTGTATGTGTACATACCTGGTAAATCAGATGGCGATTCTTCGAAATTAATGATAATCAGAACTGATTTTGAACCCGGTAAACTCTCCCAAGTGTATAGCGGACTGCAGAGAGTTACAGACGAACGGATTGATTATCCGCTTATCACTGTGTGCTAAATGGGAGGTTGTAGAGTCCTATTTTTAAGATATGGACATATTTGATCCATGTTTAGATTCACATTTAGAACAAAAAACGTGATTTTAAATCCATCCATATCCAAATAAATTAAATGATTTTTAATTGGGCCAAATTTCATAGATTGGTTTGGTTTGGTCTGGTGATATGTGGTTTTGGGCCCATATTGCCAGGTCTAGGAAAAACAGCCTAGTAATAATTTTCGTTCAAGGGAATGAGGGAAAACAAAGTGGAAGAAGCACGATCTACCTAAAGAAAGAACGGAAAAGAAATGAAACCAAGGAACCGAGAACCAATGAGTTAGAACATAATCGCCGCAGTAGAGAGAGAAAAAAAGAAAGAAAACGTGCAGTGAAAAGAGATGAACAAAATAGGGTTTTAGGCCTGAGACAAAATAAAACGACACAGTTTGATAGAAATCACAGGTTTTTTATTTCGGATAATATAATCTAAAAAATGAAATACAAAATTATTTGCCTCATGATATTGACTCACTATTATATTTTTAACATTTTTTTTTGTTAAACAGCTTTCTATTATTCGATTATTCTAGAATATTTATAATTATTCATATATAAAAATTTTTATTTATATGCAAATTATTTAAGAATATTTATTTAAATATTTTCAAAAATGTAAATATTTAACTACTTTATTTTGAGTAAATAGTACTTTTGAGAGGTTTATATTATAAAATCATTTAAGATTAATAATATGGAGCTAATTATTAGATATTAACATCCGTACAGTTGAATCGTTAAATAAAAAAATACGGAGCTAATCCAAAATTAAACTAGTTTGACTAAGTAGTACTTTTAATAGTTGACTACTTAGTACTTATAAAATCATTAGATATTAGCATCCTTACGGTTTGATCGTCAAATTTTTTTTGAAAAATAATTATATACAATCGGGACGAGACTATTTAGAGTATGTAGTATTTTTGGGAGGTATATATTATAAAATCATACAAGATTAATATTAAATTTTCTAATTTTTTGTGCACATCACTAAAATCATTGTACGATTTTTTAAAATGATTTCTTCGATGATCGAATCATACGGATATTAATAGCTACTCATTCTAGTGTTGGAAAAAAATAATAAAAAATTAAAAGGCTCGGTTGTGCCGCATCTTAAAGGAAACGTTATAATATTATAGATTCCGGAAATAGGGCGCGCGCCAGATTCACTGTACAGTTTTTTAAATGATTTCTTCGATGATCGAATCATACGGATGTTAATAGATACTCATTCTATTGTTGGGAAAAAATAATCAAAAAGAAAAAGACTCGGTTGTGCCGCATCTTGAAGGAAACGTTGTAATAGTATAGATTCCAGTAACGGGGCACATGCCAGATTCACTGTACGATTTTTTAAAATAATTTCATCTACGATTGAACCGTACGGATGTTAATAGATACTCATTCTAGTGTTGGGAAAAAATAATCAAAAAATAAAAAGGCTCGGTTGTGCCGCATCTTGAAGGAAACGTTGTAGTAGTACAGATTCCAGGAACGGGGCGCATGCCAAATTAACTGTACGATTTTTTAAAATGTTTTCTTGAACAATCAGACCGTACAGATGTTAATAGATAGTCATTCTAGTGTTGGGAAAAAATAATCAAAAAATAAAAATGCTCGGTTATGCCGCATCTTGAAGGAAACGTTATAATAATATAGATTCCGGTAACGGGGCGCGTGCTAGATTCACTGTACGATTTTTTAAATTGATTTCTTCGATGATCGAACCGTACGGATGTTAATAGATACTTATTCTAGTGTTGGGAAAAAATAATCTAAAAATAAAAAGGCTCGGTTGTGCCGCATCTTGAAGGAAACATTGTAGTAGTATAGATTTCGGTAACGGGGCGCATGCCAAATACACTATACGATTTTTTAAAATGATTTCTTCTATGATCCAACCATAAGGATGTTAATAGTTACTCATTCTAGTATTGGGAAAAATTAATCAAAAAATAAAAAGGCTCGGTTGTGCCGCATCTTGAAGGAAACGTTGTAGTAGTACAAATTCCGGTAACGGGGCGCATGCCAAATTAATTGTACAATTTTTTAAAATGATTTCTTCGATGATCGAACCGTACGGATGTTAATAGATACTCATTCTAGTGTTGGAAAAAAATAATTAAAAAAATAAAAATGCTCGGTTATGCCACATCTTGAATGAAATGTTAAAATAAACTGCGTTAACTTGCGACGAAAAACTTCATTTCCGTCGCAAGTTATATTAAAATAATATTATTTAGGTCAGATTATTAATTCCTGGACGTTGGGTATTAAATGAGTTTAGGTAATATTGCAACGGAATCCGTTGAAAATTATACCTAACGACGGATTGTATTACAATTCGTCACAAAATACTTTACGACAGAATATACGTCGCAAGATACTTTATGACGTTACATGGATTCTGTCGCAAGATCTATTTTGCGACAGAGTGGTTAGCATTTCCGTCGCAAAGTGTGTTAGCGGGAAACTAAAATAGTGCAAAAAATGATAGCGGGAAATTAAATTATTACTTGGGCGGTAAATATATTAATAAAATATTAATCTTGCGACAGAATTTGTCCGTCACATTGTACCTTCCGACAACAGAAAAGTTTATATCTGTCCTAAGTTAAACTTGCGACCGAAAATTACTAAACTTCTGTCACAATTGCCTGTTCTCAATGTTTCTAGTAACATCTTTATACGTATATCCAATTTTCTTTTCCTTTATTTTTAATTTTGTGCAAACTGTTCTCCGCCTACTACCCGTTCAAAGGAGCTCGCAAATGTCCTTCCCCATGAGGGAATTGTGTGGCACTGCCACGCGGGTTACATTGACCAACTGAAGTGATGAAAATTGCAAGGATCATAGAAAGCAACACATTACAGATGCAATTCCTGAATAACCATTTTTTAAGGTTATAAGTAGTTTATACGCATAATGATGAATTTTTGTGAAATTTATTCTGACCAGCAGTTTGTGCAAAAGATGTGCCAGGTCAATTTATGTAAGTTCACGCTTTCTGTAATCAAAATAAAGCACAGTGTTTATAGATTGAATACGTTAGTATAAAACTAGTTCAGTAGAAAATTTCAAATTTAATACACCTTGCAAAGGACTTTTAACCTGGTCCTTGTCAACCCTCTGATCCACTTTTCAAAGCATATAGTTTTTAGTGTTTGCACATTCCAGGTTCGCATCCAAGAACGGAAAATTGACGGAAAATCTCTCATGTGCTAAGGGCTTGGTGAAGTTGAAGCTAACCTTCAAACAAATATGCGACAATTATTTTCAAGAAATGGTTTCGAAATCGATATGCTTCGTTCTTGAATCCTTCACCTGATATTATTTTTTTTTTGAAATGTTAATGGTGCTAGTGTTGTAATAAATGTTGAAATATTTCTGCACTTATCCAAAAATCTTGAATTGGTTGAATGATCGAAAACAACTGAGTGCAAAAGTTACGAGCGGACAAACACTTCCTTTGAGTCGTGGATAAAGAAACATATGGTTGTTTCTTACTTTTTCATGACACCAAACTCTATCCTAAAAATGCACAAATACCACTTGCATTTTTGCCATCCATTTTCTAACATGCATAATATACGTGCATAATCCGTATGGGTGTACCCAACAAGATCAAATGCATTGGTGATAGAATAAAAAAACTGAAAGATATCGTTATATTCAAATGTTTAAATATTCGTATAATGTGAGACTCTTTTAGTTTTGCTTCAAACAGTTCACAAACACATACACTGCATGTGATGTGCGCTTTTGAGATACTTAAACATAATGAACTCCAATAACACCTCCATATCTACGAACATTATTGTTGATTGTGAGTTCACAAATGCAAAGGACATTGAATGTATTTTTGTATAAATTTCAATTATTGATTTCTTATCTTTGAAAACACTAGCTAGATTTTGTGTAATTATATGTTTAGAATAATGCAGAATTAAAAACAAATAAATCTTCTTACATTGCAACTAAATTATTAAATTTTAAACTAGTTCTACATGCACCATCTCTGATGTCAACAAAACCGAATCTCCGGAAACAAGCCTCTTGCCAATGCTGTTAGAAGATAATGTTTTGCTTGTTCTACACAATTTCCTAGGCAAAGTTACAAACATCATTACTCATTAATTTCTAAGAAAATAATTTTACCAAGTAACTACAAATATAAGAAAAATGATCATTGCATGAGGCGTCATATGTTTACTTTACAAATGGAAACATGAACTATAGCCGGCATATGTAATAATAAGCATTTTTTTAAGCAAAAATGTTACCATCTTCCCCCAAACAACTTCCTAGAACAAATAGCTTCCAATCACTCACATATTATGTCTCTTTTCCTACTTTTGTACAATAAAATAATAAAACGCTATGAACATACTACAATGAAGTAAAATTTATACTCGACAATTCTCAAACAATATTTGCCGAAAGGAAATTACTTTATCCAAATTACTATGCATTGTTGCACTAAACTATTTCTAAATTAAAAAGGATTAACAGATAAGCAGGTGAAAGGGGAATATCTTAGGTAAATCAAGGGAAAGTACACGTGAAATGACACTCGTGTAATAATCATTGTCAATCCATTTTGTTTAACCTAAAATCATTACAAGAAAGTTTGGCAAAAATCGATAGAGAAATTTCGATTGCGGCTTGATTCGATGAAAACGGTCGAATTTACAGTCATCATAAACTTATTGCAGGTCAAAAATAAATTCGACTTCATCCGGCTGAATTTAAAATCGATGAAAATAAATTGGTCGAAAATACAGTTAAATTCGACTAATTATTAGTAATAGTTGAATTAATATCCCGCTATAAATCGAGGAGACTTTCATGCATATGGATCACCATTGCAAAATTATATTTGACCAATTAAAACCCGTCAAATTTATGTTTAGCCTTAGCGGAAAAATTGCCGCCCTTTTGTTTTTGAAAATTAGAAAAAGGGGAAAATATGCCGCCATTATTCACGCCAAATCGCTTAGAACTAAGTTCAATTGGATTGAGTGGAACTTAATTAAACATGACTGTATTTGGTTAAAAACGGTTTCCAGAAAATTTTAACATTTTTTTTAATATTAGTACACTTCATGGAAAATTATATAAATATACAAGGATAACATTTTTTTGATATAAAGATTAAGTTTCTACAAAGAAAAATTTACACTGTAAGAGAATGTTGAACTTTAATAAATTTAGTACTTTCAAAATTTTAAATAAAGTTGTAATTAGTTTGAAAAAATACAAAAAAAGTAGAGAATATTACAAAAATATGATACAATCATTAGACTTTTTAAGAAAATAATAGTGAAAAGAAATAAAATTCTTTTCAACTCCCTACATGAACGAAATTGCTTAGTAGAAATTGGAGTTTAGAGTTTGGATTTAGGTCTTGGGGTGTAGATTAGGGTTATTGTTTCTAATTTATTATAATTTTTTTAAATCATATGGATGTTAAGATTTTGATTATTAAAAAGCTTAACACTAATTATTTATAAATACTATTATTTCTTTTTTGGATATTATAATTAATTTTTATTTTTCTTAAAATTAATTCGAACAAAAAACCTACCAAGAAACCTAAAATGTCGAATTTAAATGCAATCGTAAATACATAAGCTCTTAATTGTTCTTGATCAACTATTCACTCAATGGGCAAGTAATATAGGCATGTATGCTTCTCGTTCTTAATTAGTGGCAAATGAGAATTTTGGCGCTAATTAAAAGGTTAAACTGCCGCAAGGTCCCATGAATAATAGGTTTTAACTACACAAGGTCAGCAGGGTTGTATCGAGGGAGGTGTGAAGAAGGCCTAAGAGGCACTTTTTGGGATCTGAAAGCTGCTACTTTCCCTGAAGACCAGGGAGAGACTTGACTGTGGCCTTTTCACTTCCCTGAGAATGAAATGTAATATGAACAGTCCAACAACTGTGGGATCCTAAGACCTATTATACATCATCATCCTAACGTCGACAAATATCTTCTAAAAATGTTTTTGACATCGTTTTAGGTTGACACACTACAAGAAAAACGCGATCATACAACACCTTTCAAACAACGGTTAAATAAATACCCGTTGTCCCGAAAAAAAAATAACTGTGAATTTGTTCTCCTCGTAAAACTGTTGTCCGAGTTTTTTTTATGACAACTGTTATAGCACTTATTTGAAACTATTGTCTAAGCGGTGTACTCCGATAAAGTTAGACAACTGTTCTTAAATTGCACTCTTGTCTTATAGGCTTTAACACAACACTCCAAAACTGTTTTTAATAAACTAACTTATAGTAGCGTGAGACAATGGTTTTGGTCTTTACGTTGTGTAATTCAGACAAGTGTTTATTATAACCATTGTCTGAATAAACTTAAACAACGGGTCTTACATACCGTTGTGAAAAGGAAAGCTTACAGACAATGGTTTTATGAAACTGTTGTCTGAACTACTGAAAAATTTGAATTGAATTGGGTGGGAAATAATGAAATATTTGGTGGGATTTGGTGGGAAATAATGAAAAATTTGAATAGGAGTTGGGGGGAAATTATAAAATATTCAGACAATGGTTTATTGATAAAAAAATGTTGTGTGATAGTGAAGCACAATATAAAAACAGTTGTGCAATGTTTTACACTTTTAAATCGTTAAACTATTCTAAGTTTGGAATAACTCTGTATTAAATTCTTTTTTGGACGATCCAACCGTACGGATGATAATCTATATTGAATATATTGATGTGCAAAAAAAAATTAAAATATTTAAAATTATTCTTGTATGAGTTTATAATAAAAGCTCACCAAAAGTACTACTTCTTCTAACTAGTCTCATCCCGATTGAACGTAATATATTTTTTTAAAATCTTATTTCTATGATCCAACCGTACGGATGATGTTATATATTGAATATACTGATGTGCAAAAGAAATTAAAATATTTGAAATTATTCTCATATGAGTTTATAATATAAATACTCCAAAAGTACTACTCCTTTTAACTAGTCTCGTCTAGATTGAACGTACTCTATTTGTTTAAAATCTTTTTTCGATGATCCAAATGTACGGATGATATTGTATATTGAATATAGTGATGTGAAAAAAAAATTAGAAAATATCAAATTATTCTTGTTTGATATTTTAATGGTCAACTATCAAAAGTACTATTTGGTCAAACTAGTCTAATTTTGGAATAAATCCGTATTAAATTCTTTTTTGGACGATCCAACCGTACGGATAATAATCTATATTGAATATATTGATGTGCAAAAAAATTTAAAATTATTCTTCTATGAGTTTTATAATAAAAGCTCACCAAAAGTACTACTTCTAACTAGTCTCAGCCCGATTGAACGTAATCTATTTTTTTAAAATCTTTTTTTTATGATCCAACCGTACGGATGATGTTATATATTGAATATATTGATGTGCAAAAAAAATTAATATATTTAAAATTATTCTCATATGAATTTATAATATAAATACTCCAAAAGTACTACTCCTTCTAACTAATCTAGTCCCGATTGAACATACTCTATGTTTTTAAATTCTTTTTTCGATGATCCAACCGTACGGATGATATTATATATTGAATATAGTGATGTGAAAAAAAATTTAGAAAATATCAAATTATTCTTGTTGATATTTTAATGGTCAACTATCAAAAGTACTATTTGGTCAAACTAGTCTAATTTTGGAATAACTCCGTATTAAATTCTTTTTTCGACGATCCAACCGTATGGATGATAATCTATATTGAATATATTGATGTGGAAAAAAAATTAAAAAATTTAAAATTATTCTTGTATGAGTTTATAATAAAAACTCACCAAAAGTATTACGTTTTCTAACTAGTCTCATCTCGATTGAACGTATTATATTTTTTTAAAATCTTTTTTGGATGATCCAACCATACGGATGATGTTATATATTAATTTTAATGATGCGTAAAAAAATTAAAATATTAAAAATTATTCTCATATGAGTTTATAATATAAATCTTCCAAAAATAATATTTTAAAAATATCAACCCTCTAAAATGATCAATATAATTTTGTATTATTTCAAAAATATCACATACCCAAATTTCATTACCCTCCATTCCCTTTTATTCAATAATTCATTTCCCCCTTAGCCTAAAATTTTTTTTCCGCCCATTCTTCCCCCCATTCTGTGTGACCTAAAACATAAAACACCATTACTCCACAAGCACAAACATACACACTACGGCGGCTAAAAATTAACACACGCAGCCTCTCTCGACTCAACCTCTCACCCCTCTCTCTCGACTCTCACCTCTCCACTCTCCCCTTCTCGTCGACTATCCAAGAACCCTAAAAACTCGAGTGTTTTAGTTTCGATTTCCTCATCTTTTAGTTTGAATTAGTTTCAATCATTTAGCCGGTACTTCAATCTTCGGTGTATCGCATAAATATGTTCGTGTTCATATTGCTTTGTTCTTCAATTTAAAAGCTCAAAATGGATTAGTTCTTCAATTCGAATGAACGAAATCTAAATTTAGTAAGTGGGTAAAGTCCGCTTTTGTTTTGATTTAGTTTTAGTGTGGGAGTTTCGATTGAAACCCTAATTTTTGAAGTTTGGGGGTTTCGATTGAAACCCTAATTTAGGTTGGTAAGCTGTTTATATAATTATATCAACACTGCAATTCTTTTATTATTCTGTTTTAGCTTAAATTATAGCTCAATTGAAGTGTATGTATGTGTGTATGTATTGTAGGTTGAGAAAGTAGTTGATTACTGAAAAGATCTACTCACTACTCACCTATGTCGTACAGTGGGTCTACCTCCATGGACGACAGAAATAGAGAACAAACAAGCTCAAGGTACAGTTTAGTGGCCAGTAAACAGATGGTTGGGATCTTTCTAATAGTATTGGTCAGGAGTGATCTGAGAGATGATGTTCGTAACATGAAAGTGTTTTGTATTGGCAGAGGATTGATGGGTTATCTTGGTAACAAGGTATATTTTGAGCTTTGTGCGAAAGCCTAACATTATGTCAAAATCAAGCTTTTATGGTTTTCTGTTTTAACATCAGTGACCTATTTACATCTAATTTACAGGGTTCTATATCAATTAGCATGTCTTTGCGTCAAACAAGTTTGTGCTTCATCTGTAGTCATTTAAGCTCCGGGCAAAAGGAAGGTGATGAACTGAGGAGGAACTCTGATGTCTTGGAAATTATAAGAAAGACAGATTTCCATAAGTTCATGGCTTGGAAACGGATAAATCCCCTCAAACAATTCTTGAGCACGAGTAAGACTCTTGTCTTTAAGATGTGCATGGTCTTCTATGTATTTGTCTGGATCAAAATAGGATAGGGTTAACAGTTTCAAATTATTATTATTTATGTAGAACTCCAAAAAAACAATAGATGATTGACCTGCATTGTAAATCATGTTTAATTTACATCTGTGTAGTCGAATTGTATGGCTTGGGGCTTTGTTCATATCTTCCCACAGTTTTCTTGGCTTTGCACAAAGGTCACCTGGTGTTTAAAAACTGAAAAGCAGACTGATGCTTAGCATCTCGACAGAGTGCGACAAGGCAGTTTGATTGGTGCTGGAACATGCCATTATTTAGGCCCTTGATGCAGCAGTTATCAAGCAAGTTCCCCAGGTTAGTTTGAACTAGACCATGAAATTGTAATTTTAGTTATTGATTGGACATTTTTCTTTTATATGCGGAGTCGAAAACTTTTAGTTTACTGACTAGGCTCTCCGTTCGACAATCATACTGGAAAATTATTATTTAATTAAACTGCAACAAATGATATCTGGTGTGCAGGAATGCAGATAATTTTTCTGAGGTAAAACACTCTGTCCAAGGAGGTTTTTAATTGCCCAGTCAGGCGGATGAGCACACATAATCTGTAAGTTTTTATCGCAAACTCTGTCACGTTCTTGGCTAGTTACTGCTAGATCTTTCTTATTTTATTTGGATAGTCACATTGGGGGGTGGTGTTCCTGTTGCTTTGAACCGTAAAACCATATATCATATACGACTTCAGTATAGAACAGGTTTCAAGTTAAAGCTAATCACATATGAAATGCATTTGATTTTTGTAGGTTTACCAAATTATTTATATTTTCTACCTAGTAATGACAATATGAAATGTAGTGAGCCTTTTGATGAATTTCCATAATTGAATATAAACCTACTACTGAACAAGAATTAGACCTGGTTATAGCTGATCTATCCAACATGTCCGTTGAAGAGTAAGCCTGCTCTGGTAGTAAGCCTGTGATGACTGGACACCAAATTGATATACACAGTTATCAAATTCTAACAAAATAATCATTACTACAAGGTGACAGGCTAATTGCGACATAAAAAATACAAAGAATCTGTCGCAATTGCCCCAACTTGCGACAGAAAAAATCCGTCACAAATGCTTGCGTCGTTTGTTCTTATTCCGTCACAAATTTCTTATTCTATCACAAATTATTTCTAAAAAAAAAAAGTGGGTCCCTAAACAATTAAAAAAAAGGAAAAAATACAAAGTGCGACAGAAATTTTGTTGTAAATATTCCCAGAATTGCGACGGAATCCGTCATAAAGTAACCCAGAATTACGACGGAATCCGTCCTAAAGTACCACAAATTTTTGAAAAAATCCGTCCTAAAGTACCCCAGTTTTGCGACAGATTCCGTCATAAACTGCCCAGAATTGTGACAGAATTTGTCCTAAAATGCCCAGAATTGCAACAAAATTATGACAAATCTCGTCATAAATATTGCATGATATACCTATCTTTTCAAACAAACTGTAACAATTTCTAGATATCAAGTATTATTCATCCCGTTTTTACCAATTTCCCCCTCAAAATGCAGAACCAAAACCATACAACTATATAGTAAAATCCACATTAAACATTTAGCAAATGAAAAATTAACATCATACAATCCTAGATTCTTCAGAAGTTATGATAAAAATCTATCTCAAAGTTAGATAAACGAAAGAAAAACATAATCACCAACCAAAAGTAGACATAGATCAGCCGCCTAACTACAATATGCAAAAGTTAGCAAAGAAGCTAATATGTCCAAAAGTAAGCATACACCAGCCTAACTACAACCTAGTTAGCAAAGAAGTCTTGCGTATTAAGAGCCTCCCGAGCATCATTTTTGTCCCATGTTTCGGATCAAAGTCATAGTACGCCTGCAACAAAAGAGTTCTATGAGAGATGAACAAATAAAAAATGTAGGGGTCAAATAATCTTGAACTTCAGGTATGCAAATGATGACTAAAATGATCAAATTAAGTGATCTATGTTATTCCAAACTTTGATGAAACGTTTATGTCAATTGAACAAGGGCTTTCAATTGAGATCGCCAAAATAATGCTTCATTATGTCCCAACACCCAATCAAGAATTCGGAACAAGAACACAGCCGAGTTTAAATTAAAAACTACTTTATTGGAATATAAAATAGAAAAAATATAATAAACCAGACTAAGAAAATAAACTCATCTTGCAAATAAGAAGTTCATTAGATTAAAAATATGTATTTTTTCTTTTCCTATAGCATATAGCTGAAAATAACTATCTGAAAGGCCTGTGTACTTGCCAACCATGGCAACTCAAACATGTAAATATATGATAGAGAACTCTAAGGAAAACTCAAAGGGATTAGCAACACTGCAATAGTGAACTTAAAAGAATCACCTCGAAAGGATAATTTTTCAATTTTATGAAAATGTTAGAGTCTAGGGTAAGCAAGTAAAACACCCCTTAAACGGACAAAGGATAATAAAGTATAATCTTCTCGAGTAAATGGCCGACTTAAAACCTTTACGACTCAAATATTTACCAAGTATAAGGGATAATGACATGCCTAGATAACGATTGAAGTGTCGGTATATGGTGGTGTCAATAAGAGTTACGTTAGTGTGTGCCTTATGAACTAAAACGAATAAGGAGCTAACCAAGTATTTACTTGTGTTAATAGATCGGCATTCTCAGGCACGAGACTCGACCCCGCTAAAGTTATTAAGACTCTGGCTTTAAAAGTATTTTACAATTGTTGTTGTGTGATATGAAATACTTGTATTGCTTTGCTAAAATGGTGGTGACGGTTACTTACCTACGAGGTATGACCGGGTATATAGACTGTATGTATGTATGTGTGTATATATATATATATATATATATATATATATATATATATAGGGGGCTACTCCAATACAAACTCCTTAAAATACAAACCTACAAACCAAGTATAATCTAATATTTCAAGCTAATCTAATGACCAAACTAGGGGTACCCCAATACAAAAAATGCTTAAAATAATTGGCTCTATCCAACAAAAAATAAAAAAATAAAAAAAATTCACTGTTCACGTGATGACGTGGCAGTGGATTTCACTAGTTAACGGTGCTTCGCACCTTCTTGTACGGCGCTTCGCGCCTTTATCATTCTAAAGTTGTAAGGAATGGCAATCAATGGTAAAGGCAATAGACGATTGACGGGTGTGTCGAGAGCCTTCGGCCCTCATGACTACCTAACTCATCCGTTTACTGTCTTAAATGCTTCGCATTTCCACGGCAAGTTTTTTTTTTTTTTTTTTTTATGGATAGAGCCAATTATTTTAAGCATTTTTTGTTAAGGTACCCTTGACGGGAACCTTAGAATAAATGAAATATAATTAATTTAGTGTTGGTTTGTAGGTTTGTATTTTAAAAGTGGTTTGTATTTGAGTATATAGAGTTGCACTCCATGAAGAACACCTTATATAAAGAACAATAAAGAACACCTCATATTTAATTCAATATAAGAGTTCCGTCATGACACCCAATACAAAAAGTTCTTATTTTTTTATCTTCTATCCATTTAGCAAAAAAAAATTTAAAATTTGTTTTTGAAAAAACACTGTTCATGATGACATCAGCAGTGACGTCATCATGAACAGTGATTTTTTTCAAAAAAATTTTTTTAAAATTTTTTTTTTTGCTGAATGGATAGAAGATAAAAAAATAAGAACTTTTTGTATTGGGTGCCCCTGGCGGGGCCAATGGATCTATTGGAATAAATGATTTTATAATGTTCTTTATTGTTTGTTATATAAGAGTGTTCTGTATGGAGCAAATGCCTATATATATATATATATATATATATATATATATATATATATATGCATATATATATATATATGCATACATGTCAAGGTTCTGAAAGCAAGTACACTCCTGTTCTATACCTAAATCGGGGGTCAGAGCTATTTTACCGTAATCCTGTCAATAAATAATTCGGGAATGGTATCAGTTGTTATCTAGGGTTATTTTGAGATATATTTTATAAATATTCCAAATAGTTATAAATTGGAGATATTTGCGTTTGTGATATTTTAAATTTCCTTTAATAAATATTCTTTGAATATTTATTAGTAAAGTTAGCAGTTATTCGATTATCCTTTTAAGAATATTTATTGAAGTTTATTTCTTAGTAAATAGTGTTTAGTTACTTCTTAAATATTCCAAATGATTTAAAAATCTTATTTATTATTTAAAAATTCATTCAAAGGTTTAAAAATTATTTTAAATATGTTCTGACCTTTGGGATGTTTATAAAACGATTGAGACTTGTAACGATGTAGAGATTCTGTTTATACTTTACATAATAGAGATATTTACGAAAATGTTTATTTGAAGTACATTGTAACTTCATCTTATAGATTATATTGAAACTTTGTTCGTAATATGCATAACAAAGGTCCCGATGATTATTTCAATAAACCCTTAGTGGGTAAAGGATTCACTTACCTTCAAAACTTGGGGAATCAAGGTTTTGGGAGTAAAAATAGTGGTTTCTCCCTTCGCTCATCACTTGAATGACTTCAAACATCTGACTAGCTCCCCCGTATATTTTCAAAATGAATGCATTGGTTAAGAAAATCTGTTGACGAAGGTCAACCCACATATCTGTCTTACTTCCTCAAATACTTCCGAAAGTAAGGATTCAAAGCTGAAGTAGAGTTACCAACTAGCTTCACGCTAGGGATCTGGTTAGAACTCTTCAAGGGACTGGAGGGGACCTGGAACCTTGTGTGACAGGGTTTGTGTAAGAAGGACCTGGCACCTTATGTGATAGGGTAAGATAAGAATGCTGTGAGAAAAGTCCATCGAAGCGAAAAAGGTGGTGGGACAGTCCAACATAAGACCCGAATGAGGTCAAGGCCACGATTTCGAAAGAAGGATCACTTCCCATCTACTAGTAGCGAAGTTTGTACAATACAATGGCTGATCACCTTGTATCGGGTGTACTCCAAAATAGTCCCGTTCTTCCAATTGGATTTGTACTGCAACACTGTAATGAAAGCCCAGGTGCTCAGTTACCGATAGTGTTGGCAGAATATTTCTTTTCATCTAGTAAATTTGGTTATTTCGATAACCATCTCAACAATTAAAGAAAAAGATTTAAACGAGATTAACGCATGTTCTTTTATGCAAAATCACCGCACATTATTTTTCATTATTACAAACTATTATTATATTGTTGAGCTATTATGCTCATTCTTGCTTTTCTTTTATATATCATAAACAACAACAGATCAGGATGGCCAAAACACGTCAGACCCATCGAAAGCGCGTGGCAAGCGCGCAGCACGCCCATGAGTTGTTTGGATCACCACTATCTCAGGTAAGCAGACTTAGTTGGATAGGATGTCAGTTGAGATTGGTTAGGTTCTCTATAAGTTCAACCTGTGCCAACTCTAGATAGCCACGAGATTATCCATCCACTACTGTTACCATAGTTATTAGTTCTTTTGTTATATCAAACCCTTTTGGAATTATGTTACTCTGGCCTGTAATAACTTTGATTCTGGGCAAATTTGACAATTTATGTAATATTTTAAGTTCGCTCTGAAGCTATAACCTGTGGTAATGTGATTGCTAATGGGGCCACTATAACTATCAAATAAAGCTTTTAATACAATATAAGTGTTAATCAAGTAAAAAGAGAATGTAATAACATGAATAAGGACTTGGTAACCTCCTAGGCCTCGGCCCCGGGTCTTGGGGCATTACAGAAATGGTATCAGAGCAATGGGTTATAGTCTCAAAGTCGAAACTAAGGTTAAGGACTCGAACCCTTAACAAGGAAATGGACGGGCTATTAAAGATATAACCCCACCAAGTTTAGCCCATAAAGGGAACTAATTAATGCAAATTTTTGGTTAGTTACACATTTTCTTTCTTTTGTGTAGATATCCGAGGACATGGACATACCTGAGGATTTTGATCAACAGCACAATGATGATCTTTTAGCTGCAGATGATGAGTCAGTAGGTGAGCATGAGTCTGATCCTGAGGAGGATCCTAGTAAGGATTCTGAGGAGCATGTTCCAGCCGACACAGAGACTCAGGTGATTCCGAAGAGTGAGACTGGACCTCCACCCCATCCCCGGTGCAGGTTGTGAGTGCCACTGAGTATAGCTGGATAGTATCCCGCCTGACCACCGACCTGGTGGCAGCGGAGGCTAGGGTGGCTGAGTTTAGGTTCCAGTTATCAGAGGAGAGGAGGGCGAGGTGCTAGGCCTGGAAAAGAGACACGAGGGCTATGAAGATGAGGTACAGGGCGCTTAGGATTGAGAGGAGGGCTCTCACCCTCCTCAGAGCACTCCCACATTCCCACAGCGGGAGGATCCGTAGGAGCGATGCTGAGAGGATTATTTCGAGGGCGATGGTTAGGGTTAAGGAGGTCTTGCGCTCCCATGAAGACTGATGATGTTGATGACTAGTTGACCTTCTAGTGCGGAGGAGATTTTTGGTAAACTTACTTTTGACTAGCAGTGAAGTTTATAGTACCGCCTTCGACTAGAAGGGCGTGACGATTTATTTTGTTGTACTTTATGTATTCAGCTATGTATTGTATACTTTAAAACTGTGACTCTGGGAAGTTGACTGTTTGTAGCACCAAGTGATGTATATATTATAAATTTGATGTTTAAATCTTGTTTTAAGTTAACGCAATTATTATCCCATGATTATTCGCTGTCTTATTGATACTGTTACAAACTTGCAAAGGACTTCACCCTTAAGGTATCATCCACATAACCAAATGGAAAATACAGATAACCTTAACAGATTTGTTCATATGTATTTTCAGTAAGATGCCACCCAGAAGAGGAAGAGGAAGAAGGAGAAACACCAGAGCTCGTCAAGCTGAGTCAACTACTCGAGGTAATAACCAGAACAGGGAAGAAGAATGCCCCCACCAGGAAAATGAGGAAGAAGGGGAGAATTATAATGAGTTTGATGATGTGGATTACGAAGAAGAAGAGGAAGAGTCTACCCAAATTGGGGGAAATTTGGGTAGGAACCCTATGGAGCAGTTTATGGACATGTTTAGACAGACCTTGCACCAACTATCCCCACAATTGAGAGGTCCCAATGCTGTCAATGCCAATGCCTTCAGGGCCTTCAAATCATTGAAACCACCGGAATTTTAGGGAATCGCTGATCCAGTTGAGGCCCGGGCTTGGCTAAAGGAGATGGAAAAATCTTTTGAAATCATAGGCATAGACGACACTCAGAAAACTGTCTTTGCCGCCTACCTACTAAAGGGGGAAGCGAACTTCTGGTGGGAAGCTAAGCGTAATTTGGAGCCGGCAGAAATAGTTACCTGGGAACGGTTTAGTAGTTGTTTTTAGATAAGTAATTTCCCAAGTACGTACATCGAGACACAGATTGACGTTTAAGTTCTTTGAACTTAAACTGGAAAATATGACAGTAGCGGAGTATGAAGCTAAATTTACTGAGCTATCAAGGTTTGTACCAGAGTATGTGAACACCGAAGAAAAGAGGGCTATGAGCTTTCAGTTGGGCCTAAAACCGTGGATTCAGAGCAAAGTGGCCATGTTGGAACTGGCAGATTATGCTGCCCTAGTGCAGAAAGCTTCAATAGTAGAGGCTGGTAGTGAAATGAGCTTAAAGGTAAAGGAGAACAAAAAGCGAAAGGCAGTAAGTTTGGGAGGAGGTCAAAGTGGTGGGCGTTATTTTGATAAGTTTAACCGTGGCACTGTTTCCCAGCCAACAAAAGGTCCAGGGTTTATGTCAGCTAGGAGTGAGAGTGTGGGTCAAGGAGGCGTACCGGCTAGAGCATCCACTTTTAGCCAGTCACGCGCTCCCCTACCTGATTGCAAGGCTTGCGGGAGGAAGCATAAAGGCGTCTGTGGACTGAGCATGACAAAATGCTTCCGGTGCGGACAGGAAGGACACTATGCCCCAGATTGCCCTCAGAAAATCGCAGGCTCAAAGTGCTACCGTGGGAGCACCGGACACCAGAAAAAGAATATATTAAAAATCAGTATACATTATTTATAAAAATGAAATATTTGAATAATATGTAAATATGAGTATATTAAATTATATTTATTTAAAATTAAAAAAATAATTAAAAATAATGATGGTAAAAAAACATTATTGTAACATTAAATAAAATTTATAAGATAATAAAAGAAACCCGTGCATTGCATTGGAAGTTTGTCCGATTTTTGGTACTGTCATCCTAATTACTAATATATATAAAAAAATATTATAATTAATGATAATTAGCCGTTTGCCTTTTTTAATTAAAAGACGTTGACTTTTAATTGGTGATATTATCTTTTATAAACATCTAAAATATCGTATCATTCAATTAACAATAATTTTATTGTAATTAAAACACATTAAGTTTCAGTTTAAAACATAATTTTGTAATAATTAATATATATATAGAAAAATATCACCGCATATCTTCTAATCAATAAAAAAATATAATAGAATTTTGTATACAATGAATGATGACCGTTAGATTTTTAGTAAAAAATTAAAACCGTTAGATCTAATGATTAGATATATTATATGATTAAATTAATTTACTAAAGTTTCAAGGTTCAAATTTCGTCAGTGACATATTTATTTTAAAATTTTATAATATAAGTTTTAAATCATGCATATTATTAATTAAATGTATATTAAATTATTTAAATTAAAATAACTTATTGAAAATAATGATTATATAAAAATATAATTATAAAATAAAATAAAATTTATTACATATAAAAAAAACCGTGCAAGGTTATAAGCTAGTATACATTTATAATAAGAAAACATGATTATAATTATTTTTATTTTGGTGCAACGAGTAATGATCATTAGATTTTTTAGCAAAATGAATAAGAATCGTTGGATGTTATGATAAGATATAGGTCAAAGGTTCAAATTCCATCAATATCATATTTAATTTAAATATTCTGTACACAATTCTTCCTACGACTCTTTCTTCTATGATTTTAGGTATACAAAAACTAATTAAGTAGAAAAACTAAAACACTAAACAAATAACTTAATTTAGAAAAAAACTTATAACATGACATATATAGGCTAACAATATTATAAATTAAAAAATACCTATAAAAATATTGATATCAACAACAAATTCTACGGATTAAAAAAAGCAAAACTTTTTAAAATAGAATATTGTAGGATTTAAGTAGTAAATACACAATTAAAAAAATATTTTTTTTTCAAATTTTATTGAATTCATGCTTGAAAATAAATTTCAAAATAACATTAAATTAACAGCTTTTATTTATATCTTGAAACTACGTTTGGAACATTAGTACATTTAAAATTAAAAATAAAAAATTATTTAAAATAATTAAAATATTTAATATATATATTAATAAATAATAATAATATATTGCACCTGTTATAGGCCAATATAGATGGTTGTTAAACAAGATTATGAAAGTATGATTAATACAGCTACTCAAAAACTATGCACCTCCTCCACCTTAAATCAAATATAAAATCTACTTCTCTTATCATTATACTTTAACTTGTTCATATGTGTAACTGACAAATCATTTTGTGCAACGTGTGCATCGTATAGGTTTTATTATCTTAATTTATAGATAAGCTTGTTAGTAGATATGAATTCATTATCAACTCCCTTACTCTGTTAGAATTCAAACCCTCAGTCAATAAAAGGTGGTGGCTAGTTTTTTAATATGCAGAATAAAAGGTAGGCTATTATGAATAAAGGAAATGCACCAGCTAGCTAGACAACCTATAAGGGTCAAACAAAAAGGAGAAGGCTGCATAATACAAACTGTGTGGAATAATTGTTACTTGCATGCATGGTCAAGGAAAGCATATGGAATAGCTTGGTTGGTATATAATTGTTACTTGCATGCATGGTCAAGGAAAGCATATGGAATAGTTTGGTTTGAAAGGTTGGTATAAAGATAACTTAAGCCATGATGTTAGTATGTTATTTTGAAGGTTATAAATAGGCTCATTGTATTGTCTTTGTAAAATAACACACCAAAAGAAAAACATAAACATAAGTTAGAGAGAAAAGAGAGCTGAAGCTCTGAGTGAAAGAAAAAGGCTGAAGCCTTGTTGTTGTGTAAGAAAGTTGTAGCTTATTATTATTAATATATACAGGTGTGTGTTTGTGTTATACAAAGATTTAAAATATATTTGGTGCAAGGCCCATCTACGTTTCCAACAAGTGGTATCAGAGCTAAGGTTTCGTTCGGAAAAGAAATTGGCAAATTTCTGCAAAAATTCCGGTCATTATTTCTGCAGGAAAGTACTATTCACGGATACTGTATGACACTATTCATACGGAACTATTCATACATAGGGTACTGTTCACTTATACTGTACAAGGATATTTTTTTTTAAAAAAATGGTGAGTTTCTTGCAAGCGCAAACTCCGATATTGACGGATACAAATTATGAAAGATGGAGTATCGAAATGAAAGAGCTACTCACTTCTTACGACATCTGGGACATAGTCGAGAACGGGTATAATGAGCCCGTCTATGCAACTGTCGAAGCAGCCATCACAAATGCCGAGAAGATGGCGTTAATAGAGTCCCGGAAGAAAAATACAATGGCATATTTTATGATTTATCGAGGTGTCGATGAATCCACCTCTGATAAAATTGCAGAAGCAAAAAAGGCAAAAGATGCATGGGAGATTTTGCAGAAATCATTCCAAACTATCAAGGAAGTGGAAAAGGCGATGCCTCAAGTACTGCGTGGCGAGTTCGAAAATATCAAAATGAAGAGTTTAGAAAAAACTGGTGAATATGTTACTCGTTTGAAAACGGTGACAAATAAGATGAAAAGAAATGATGAAAGTCTCGACGATGTTCAGGTGATGGAAAAGCTCCTCCACTCGCTCCAAGAAAATGAACAGCTGATGAATCAGTATGATGATGATACGAGCCATTTGGAAAAAGTGTTGCAAAGTAAAGTGTCCATTAATGACAATTTCGATGGTAGCATCAACAGTTCACGGGGAGCGTCTAGGAAATGGCAGAGTCAGGATATTATCTATGAAGAGGGAAGTTCAGTACAAACAACCAATGATTATTCATTGCTTTTTATAAAGGCAAGCGAAGAAAGCAACAAAAGTCGAAAATCTGTGCAACATAAAATTGGGGAACGAGTGAACTACAAGACTAAAGAAATGTCAGATGATATAGTTATGAAGTCGTTGAAGTGGGGCATGTTTCACAAAATGAAGGAGAAGCTCGAAACACAAATTCGGGTTTGAGGGGGAGTGTTAGAATTCAAACCCTCAGTCAATAAAAGGTGGTGCCTAGTTTTTTAATATGCAGAATAAAAGGTAGGCTATTATGAATAAAGGAAATGCACCAGCTAGCTAGACAACCTATAAGGGTCAAACAAAAAGGAGAAGGCTGCATAATACAAACTGTGTGGAATAATTGTTACTTGCATGCATGGTCAAGGAAAGCATATGGAATAGCTTGGTTGGTATATAATTGTTACTTGCATGCATGGTCAAGGAAAGCATATGGAATAGTTTGGTTTGAAAGGTTGGTATAAAGATAACTTAAGCCATGATGTTAGTATGTTATTTTGAAGGTTATAAATAGGCTCATTGTATTGTCTTTGTAAAATAACACACCAAAAGAAAAACATAAGTTAGAGAGAAAAGAGAGCTGAAGCTCTGAGTGAAAGAAAAAGGCTGAAGCCTTGTTGTTGTGTAAGAAAATTGTAGCTTATTATTATTAATATATACAGGTGTGTGTTTGTGTTATTCAAAAATTTAAAATATATTTGGTGCAAGGCCCATCTACGTTTCCAACATACTCACACATTAAGAAGATTGTTATAGGCCTGTACATGTATAATACAATATATAATAACAAAAAAAGACAAAAGCAGATAACAAATATAAAATGTTCTAATGACAGAATTGTAAAACTTGATCTAGTACTCAAAAATTTCAACCACTCAAAAATAAATTCCAAAATTCTTTAGCAAAAAATAAAAATAAATTCCAAGATTACAAATTTAAGTTGAAGTGCCCAATAATGCGGTAACATTTTAAATCCCAAAGTCATCCCATGCCAAATCAGAAGCTCTAATGTTTACATTAGCTTGGCTCGGCTCAATCATGATATTCTGACTGTAAATCTGTGTGGTAGACATCAATCAAGAGCTATTAGCTCATTTTCAGTGATTGTAGTAAGAACAATTAGGATGAGAAATGAACATACCTCAGAACTGCTGATCAGTCCAGCATATCCTCCACAGTCAGACTCGGATGTCTGCAAGGCACCATTTCTATTGACATGGGGTGAATACCTAAAATAAAATAATAAAATGATGATGGAAATAAGGCTTTCGTGACTGCAAATTTATCAATTTTGTGCCAACTGTTCCATGACTTACCCATTCGAAGGAGCTTGTAAATATTCTATCCCCTGAGAGAATTTTGGAACACGGCCCTGTGGGTTAACTTGTGTAACTGAAGTAATAAAAAGTGTTAGGATCTAAGAATGAACCACATTACATATATAATAATTCCATAATACTGACCAGCAGTTTGTGCAGAAGATATGTTAGGCTGGTTTATGAAAGCTCGGGCCTTCTGCAGTAATAATAAAGCACATTGTTGACATTGAATCTAACCGTTAATATTATACAAATTGAATCTAACAGTTAATTTTATGCAAATTGAATCTAACCTGGAGACGACTCTTAACGTGCTCGTATGTCAATCCACTCACGTTCATTCTGGTAAGGATAGCTTTTGGGGTAGCATCTAAAAATTATTAAAATGAAAATTGGTAATATTAGGGAAAAAAAATTCTTTTCTTATTAACAAGATTGTTATAATAAAAAAGGCTATTGTATTGTAATTGTTGTTATAACCCAAAATTCTTTTTTTAATATGATATATATTTGATTGATGACTCAGTTCAAACTTCAAGGAGAATGAATGGAGATAAATGATACTACTTTTTTTTCATTTGTTTTAATATTAATTAGTTGAGAGTTATTAGGAAAAAAAAACAAAAGAGAAATTGGGTCCCCAAGTTTGAACTCCAGAAAAATGTAAATTAATTTTTAATTTGCTCAAAGATGTTATGGGACAACAAAAAATTAAAGAGCATTCAATACCAAAAAGAATTGTTTGACAAATTTTTTGAGAAAACTTATGAATATTTCACACCTCTAAAAATGCAAAAAACATATATAAATTGGAAGATTTAGAACTTACTGTATGGTCCGCCTAGCTCGTTGACTACCTTCAGGAATCGTTGACGCATCCCCGAAGTCCACCGTATGCGGGGCTTATCCCTGCCAAAAAACTCAGCAACTAGAACATCTTCCTCCCCAGCCCTATGCAGCTCCATCTGTTGAGAGTGAGGAGGCTGCGGTTGCCCAATGCTTACACCTGCAAACATTTGATTTATGTTGGAAATGGGAGGATTTGCAAATTCATGCATCATGTCCTGCTCAATTGCACGGTTATGGTGCTGGAATGATCCCTCCACAAGCATGGACTGGTACTCCTCATGGATTGTTTTATGTTGTCCAAATGATTGGTGAATAGTCAGAGGTGGCTGGGTCTCATTAGGGACTTGAAATAGCCCCGCTGAGTCTTGGATTGTCATTGGTTGGTAATGATTAGGAGCTTGAGCATGCCAAAATGACGCCTGAATGTTCGTTTGGGTGGGGGCAGCTTGATGGTTCTCTTCAATCAAAGCTTCATGCTGTACGAATGACCCTTGTGTAGTCATGGGCTGGTAATGTCCACTTGCTTCTGGACAGTGTACCAATGGCTCCTCACTAGGCCTCGGTTGAAAAACATCAGTTTTGGTGTTAAAAATAGATGATTCACTACTATAAAAAAGATCAGATGCATTTTCATCAAAATCATTTGAAGGATTTTGATTATCAAAGAGAGATGATAAAATTTGGTTAGGAACACAAGCATCTGTTCAAACACATCAGTTTTAGTGTAAGAGAGAGATGTAGTACTTTTACAAAACAGATCAAATGAATTTCCATCAATATTACTTGAAGGATTTTCATTGTAAAAGTGAGATGATGAATTTTGGGTTGCAAGAAAAGATAAGTTTTGATAGTACATAGATGACTTCTCACTAGGCATCTGCATCATCTGTTGAAACACATCAGTTTTGGTGAAAGAGAGAGATGTTGTTCTTTCATTAAAAAGATCAAATGAATTTTCATGAAAATTATTTGGAGGAATTTTGTTGTGAAAGACAGATGATGAATTTTGGTAGGGAAGAGAAGATAAATTTTTATCAGAACCATTTGGTGGACACATTTTCCTTTTTCCCAAATACAGTTTCTACTCTGACATTCTGTGAATATGTAATAAAGCAGATAATGGTTATAAGTTTTAACTTCCCAATTTAATAAAATTTGAAAAAATTGACAATCTTTAGAAAACTAATAATTAACTGGACATCATGTTTTCTCCACACTAATTTTTCATTTTTTGTGGATCTAGTACTCTGCATTCACATTGTTGAATTTCAAAATTTATGATTATTCGCATAACATAAAAATATGTTTATTACTATTCTTTTTAAAGTTGTGAAGTTTGTATGGACCAATTTTAAATACTAAAATTATATTTGATACTTTGACCATATTGTAAATTAATATTTTTTTTCATTTTCAATTTAAATACTCAGGCAATCATAATGGATAAATTATAACAAATTAAATCCACAGCATCCACATTGTTCAATTTCAAAACTTATGAGTATTAACATAACATTAAAACTTGTTTATTACTATTTTTTAAAAGTTGTGAAATTTGTACGCACCAATTTTAAATACTAAAAATATATTTGAGCTAGAGCTTGACCATATTATAAATTAATATTTTATTAGTTTTCAATTTAAACTCATAGCCCAACAAAAACAATTAAATACTCATATAATCATAATGGTTAAATTATAACAAATTAAATCCTACAATCTAGGGATATCTAAATATTTTTTTATCCAAATGGTTATGCATAGAAAAGAAATATATTTATTATATATAATTAATAATTTCAATTTAAATTCTTGCAATGATAAGAATCCTCTTTGTACCATGTTATAACTAATATTAAAACAAAATTATGGGTAGATGCATGTGGCCAACGAACAAAATGAATACATTTATGTTTCTAGGAATGGTTGATAAAAATATTAATGAGGCAGGAATTCAATAAACAACACAAACTGTTTTTTATATATACAATACAAAATTTTAATACGTTACTCAAATAAAACATTTTGGGAAATAAAGTTTGTTTGTTAAGTTAGTCATGACTTCCTGGATGGCTTGGACTTGACTGAAACCAGGTACTCTTGTACTCTGCTGAGGAGTTCTTTTTAAGGGACTATTGTGGCAGTTAATTGAAATAGCAAGTATATGTACAAAGAATTTAGAAGGAAAATAAATAAAAGAACAAAAGTAAATTCACATGAAAAACTCCTAAAGAAAAAATTGTGAAAATTTAACTCAAGGAATTTAAATTTCCATAATTGAATGTAAACCTACTACTGAACAAGAATTAGACCTGGTTACAGCTGATCTATCTATCCAACATGTCCGTTGTAGAGTAAGCCTGTGATGACTGGACACCAAATTGATATACACAGTTATCAAATTCTAACAAAATAATCATTAGTGTACAATAATGTTTCTAGTAACATCTTTATACGTATATCCAATTTTCTTTTCCTTTATTTTAATTTTATGCAAACTGTTCTCCGACTACTACCCGTTCAAAGGAGCTCGCAAATGTCCTTCCCCTTGAGGGAATTGTGTGGCACTACCACGTGGGTTACATTGACCAACTGAAGTGATGAAAATTGCGGAATCGTGTGGCACTACCACGTGGGTTACATTGACCAACTGAAGTGATGAAAATTGCAAGGATCCCAGAATGCAACACATTACAGATGTAATTCCTGAATAATCATTTTTTAAGGTTATAAGTAGTTTATACGCATAATGATGAATTTTTGTGAAATTTATTCTGACCAGCAGTTTGTGCAAAAGATGTGCCAGGTCAATTTATGCAAGTTCACGCTTTCTGTAATCAAAATAAAGCACAGTGTTTATAGATTGAATACGTTATAAAACTAGTTCAGTAGAAAATTTGAAATTGAATCCACCTTGCAAAGGACTTTTAACCTGGTCCTTGTCAACCCTCTGATCCACTTTTCAAAGCATATAGTTTTTAGTGTTTGCACATTCCAAGTTCGCATCCAAGAACGGAAAATTGACGGAAAATCTCTCATGTGCTAAGGGCTTGGTGAAGTTGAAGCTAACCTTCAAACAAATATGCAACAATTATTTACAAGAAATGGTTTCGAAATCGATATGCTTCGTTCTTGAATGCTTCACCTGATATTTTTTTATTTTGAAATATTTAATGGTGCTAGTGTTGTAACAAATGTTGAAATCTTTCTGCACTTATCCAAAAATCCTGAATTGATTGAATGATCGAAAACAACTGAGTGCAAAAGTTACGAGCGGACAAACACTTCCTTTTTGAGTCGTGGATAAAGAAACATATGGTTGTTTCTTACTTTTTCATGACACCAAACTCTATCCTAAAAATGCACAAATAACACTTGCATTTTTGCCATCTATTTGCTAACATGCATAATATACATGCATAATCCGTATGGCTGTACCCAAAAAGATCAAATGCATTGGTGATAGAATAAAAAAACTGAAAGATATCGTTATGTTCAAATGTTTAAATATTCGTATAATGACTCTTTTAGTTTTGCTTCAAACAGTTCACAAACACATACACTGCACGTGATGTGGGCTTTTGAGATACTTAAACATACTAAACTTCCAATAACACCTCGATATCTATGAACATTATTGTTCATTGTGAGTTCAAAAATGCAAAGGACATTGAATGTATTTTTGTATAAATTTCAATTATTGATTTCTTATCTTTGAAAACACTAGCTAGATTTTGTTTAATTATATGTTTAGAACATTGCAAAATTAAAAAAAAAAAAAAAAATTCTTACATTGCAACTAAATTATTAAATTTTAAACTAGTTCTACATGCACCATCTCTATGTCAACTAAACCGAATCTCCGGAAACAAGCCTCTTGCCAATGCAGCTAGCTGTTAGAAGATAATGTTTTGCTTGTTCTACACAATTTCCTAGGCAAAGTTACAAACATCAATTACTCATTAATTTCTATGAAAAGAATTTTACCAAGTAACTACAAATATACGAAAAATGATCATTGCATGAGGCATCATATGTTTACTTTACAAATGGAAACATGAACTATAGCCGGCATATGTTATAATAAGCATTTTTTAAGCAAAAATGTTACCATCTTCCCCCAAACAAATTCCCAGAACAAATAGCTTCCAATGACTCACATATTATGTCTCTTTTCCTACTTTTGTACAATAAAATAATAAAACGCTATGAACATACTACAATGAAGTAAAATTTATACTCGACAATTCTCAAACAATATTTGCCCAAAGGAAATTACTTTATCCAAATTACTATACATTGTTGCACTAAACTATTTCTAAATTAAAAGGATTAACAGATAAGCAGGTGAAAGGGGAATATCTTAGGTAAACCAAGGGAAAGTACACGTGAAATGACACTCGTGAATAGGAAAAAAGGGATATGACTTGAAAATGCTCTCTATAAATGCTCCCCCCACCCCCCCTAAAAACCTACCGGAAACTGCCCCGTTGACCAGCTCTCTCTCTATCATCCTCTTCCCCACTCGCCTCACGCATCTTTTATTCTTCATCTCCTTACTTTACTCTCCTAGATCATCTTTAGTTTAGCTTCGATCTGTGACTTGTGATGGGATCTCATAACTCAGAACACTTAGGCTCAATGGACTCTGATGAGTTCTCGACATTCATAGGCCATAACTATGTAGCCCCAGCTCAGACTGTGCATAACCAACTTCACTTTGAGGAGGATTATGACTCTCTCAATATGCAGGAAGCCATGGGAGAACCTTTGTCTCCTGCCACTCAAGCGCGTATGAGGGAGCAAATTCAACTAATCATAAATGATGGATCTGAACAGCTTGCTTCGGGACCAGCCTTAGACAACTCTAGTCATGGCTCACAATCCTCCCTATTAAAGAATTCAGGAGGAGAAGAAGAAACAAAAACACAAGAACAGGAACCTCAGCATAGGAGAGTTACGTGGAGCAACATTGTTACAAAAAATGTGGTCAGTAATGAACCTGTGCTCGGGCCTGCTACCATTACCTACAATGAAGATGGTTCAGCTACGGTCAGATTCTCGAATGAGTTTTTTTGATAAAGCATAGAAACAATGGGAAACTAGCATAATAGGGTACTTCATTGGAGGCTCTTTCGCTTTCAAGTATATTCGTGAACACTCAGCGATTTTGGAAAAACAGGGTGTGTACTTTAATTCTAAGGGCTATTATACATTTAGGTTTGGCACTATGGAGGAAAAGAACAAAGCCTTGAGTCTCAACACAATCCAAATAGGAGGGAAAACCATATTTCTTAGACCATGGACTGAAGGCAGTAAATTCAAACGAAACATCATAGATAAGGTGCCATGCTGGATTCGTCTCGTTGATGTACCAGAGATTTTCTGGTTTAAGGAAGGGCTAAGCTCAATTGCTAGCACAATTGGAAAACCATTGAAATTCGATGCGGTTACTGCTAAATTTGAGCCATTAAAGTATGCTGGCATCCAAGTCGAATTGGCTTACTCAGCGTCAAGACCAGATTTTGTTCGGGTGCCTCTACCAAACTCGAATGAGGAAGCAAAAATAGAAATACAGTACGGGGAACTACCTTATTCATGTAGCCTCTGTAATGCATTTGGACACTCTCTATCTTGGTGCTTAAACAATCCAGAAAGAGTTTTGAAGAAACCAAGAACCGCTCAAGGGGACAGACCTACTAGGCATGAAACTACTTCCAATGATGCAGAGAGCAGAAAAGCTCTGGTTATCTACAAAAATCTTGAGGGAACAGACAATATGGATATCGAGCAACCTCAAACGGACAACAATGATGATACAGGGGATTTTGAAGAAACTGAGCAAGGGGAGATTGTTATTGAAGAACCTGAACAAGGGGAGAGTGTTCTTCCTATCACACTGGGCAATACTTTCCAATCATTAACTGACTGTGGGGAAGGAACTGAACCATATAATCACTCTGTTGAAGAGGAATTGTTGAAGGAATCTCTGTCAGCCATAAAGCGAAAACGGAATCAGAAATGCATGGTGGAAGACAGTGCAGCCTTTGTAATTGATCTTGGTACGATCAACAGTTCTATCACACAAAGAATGGTGCCGATGCTGATGGGTTTACACCTGTTATCACCAAAAAAAGCCTCAGATTGGCAGGTAAGCCAGTCAACTCTTCTAAGTATTAATGAACTTTGCCTCCTGAAATGTACGAGGCTTGAACAAAGTCTCCCATCAGAAGGAATTTATACACTTCATAACTACGAATAACTTATCTTTCATGTGTTTTATGGAAACAAAAGTCAAAGAGCATAATGCTCAATGTGTCACAACTAAAATTTGAAGAGACTGGACGTGGCTTTTTAATTATGAACATCAGCACAACGGTCGTTTATGGGTAGGTTGGAACCCTACTTTGTGTTCAGTTAATTTAATCTCCAAGTCTGCTCAACAAATCAGCTGCAATGTTTGTTTTCTTCAAAAGCAAATTCATTTCTGCGTAACTTTTATTTACGCCTTCAACACTTCTCTGGAAAGGCTCAATATATGGTCTGATATCACTAGTCTGAGCTCGAATATGACTAATCCTTGGTGTGTTTCGGGAGATTTTAACTCAATTCTAAACATCTATGAAGTTGAAGAGGGTCGCGAGCACTGGACTCCGGATATGCAGGCTTTTAGGTCCTGTGTTACTAACTCCTCTCTTGGCAACATTAGAACTCATGGGGACTTCTTTACGTGGATAAACAAAAGGAAAAACCCAGAAGTTTTGATTCTGAAGCGCTTAGATCGCATGTTAGCTAATGCTGCCTGGTTCTCCACCTTCCCAGAGGGCCAAGTCTTTGTCAAACCTCGTGGCCTCATGGACCATAACCCTCTTCTCTTTGTCACTCCTATGCAATTAGAGATGTCTCCTAAAGCTTTCCAGTTTTTTAATTATATGTCTGACGTCCTTGGCTTTACCGAAATGGTTACAACTGCTTGGTCAACCACTTATGTGGGCGATCCGATGACAAAATTCTGCAAGAAATTGAAAGATGTAAAGACGGCTCTTATAGTGTTTAACAGGAACCATGGTAACGTCCACTTCAATCTTACCACTGCTCGTATTTCTTTACACACTGCTCAAGCAAATCTCAGCAATGACCCTGTGAATTCATCTCTTTTAAAAGAAGAGGCTGACGCTATCAAGCTTCTTGACAGATGCATTATAGAAGAGGAAGCTCTGCTACTCCAAAAATCTAGAATCAGGTGGCTTTCGCAAGGTGATGGTAATACCGGTTTTTTCTTCAATCAAGTCAAATCGAATTGGAACCATAACAAAATCCTTGCTTTATCGGATGACAATGGAGAGCTCCATTCCAGTACTGCTCAGGTATCAACCCTTGCTGTCAATTATTTCAAGTCTACATTGGGAACTACAGTTAACCATCATCCTAATTTCCCCATGCCACAGCCCCATTCGGACCCACTAGTAATTCCGGAAGCGCAAACATTTTTGAACTATATGGCAGATATCAATTATCCTACAGTGAATGATAATTGTTGGGATTCCATGTTAGCCCCAATTTCAGATTGGATAATCTATTCTACTCTTAAGACTCTGAAATGCAACAAAGCCCCAGGGCCTGATGGATTCACTTTAGAATTTTTCTTGAAAACTTAGGAAATCGTAGGCCCTGATTTTTGTGCAGCAATCAAGCATTTCTTTGCCTCTTGTGACATGAATCCAGGTATCAACTCTACGTCAATAGCTCTGCTTCCAAAAATTGGCAACCCAACGAAAATCACAGACTTTTGTCCCATCTCCCTATGCACTATTGCCTACAAATGCATCTCCAAAATCCTTGCGAATAGGCTGAAAAAGGTCCTTCCTAACGTGATCAATCCCGCTCAATCTACATTTGTCAAAGGGCGCAATATTTCAGATAATATCCTTATGGCTCAAGAGCTCTTTCGTGGTTACAACAGAGATACGGGGGTCTCAAAGTGCGCTCTTAAAATTGACTTGGATAAAGCATTCGATTCTCTAGATTGGCACTTCTTGGTGGCTGTAATGCATAAAATGAAATTACATTTTAAATTCATCAAATGGGTCTTTGCCTGTATTTCAACTCCCCGGTATTCTGTTAAAATCAATGGGTCGCTGCAAGGTTACTTTCGAGGTGCTAGAGGTATTAGACAAGGTTGTCCTTTGTCTCCTTATCTTTTCACTATTGCTGTGAATGTGTTATCTTGCATTCTTGCTGCCAAGCCACAGAACTACAAGTACCACTGGAAGTGTAAAACTCTAGGCCTCAATCATCTTCTCTTTGCAGACGATGTTTTGTTGTTTTCTAATGGAGACCGGATTTCTATTAAGCACAATATGGATTCCTTGGCAAGGTTCTCTTATATGAGTGGATTAAGGGCGAGTACAAATAAAAGTTCAGTTTTTTTATGCAACTGCGAGACTTCTCTTATTAACTGGTTTGATCAGACTTATGGCATACCTCATGGTTCTATCCCTGTCAAGTTTCTTGGTGTCCCACTAATCTCATCTCAGCTTAGTGTCAACGACTGTATGCCTCTGGTAGAAAAACTCACTGCTCGTATCTTGACTTGGACTAATCGCTTCCTTTCTCTTGCTGGTAGGGCTCAGCTGATCAGGTCGGTCCTTTTCTCAATGCAATCTTTTTGGACCAATCATTTTATGCTCCCGATCATGGTTCACAATAATTTGCAAAAATTATTTACTAGATTCTAGTGGAAAGGTTCTTCATTATCTAAAGGGGAGTAAGGTTAGATGGCAAACTCTATGCCTTCCCAAAGATGAAGGAGGTATAGGTCTTAAAAATATGAAGGATTGGAACAAGGCGCAGCTTCTATTTCATCTTTGCAAAATCATCAACAAGGCCGACTCCTTATGGCCTAGTTGGATTAGAGCTACTGCGCTTAAACGTCACAAATTCTGGACAATGGAAATTCCAACTGACTGTTCATGGATATGGAGAAGAATTCTGCAATTAAGACCTATAGCTCACAGGTTTATAACCTACAAAATAGGTAATGGCCAGAATACCTCGCTTTGGTTTGATCCCTGGTGGAACTATCGATGCTTGGCTACTTCAAAGGTTGACTTAATTATCTCCCAGTTGGGTTTAACGCATTCTGCAGTTATTCATGACCTTATTGCCGCAGGGGTCTGGAATATGCCTAGACATAATATCAGACTTCACCATATCAGTTCTTCACTCGTCTATTGGCTGGAGAACTTTAACTACCATGCGTTTGATCTTAGTAAGCCCGACATCATAACCTGGGATGGTCACCCTCTTTCCAAAATTAAAATCTGCCACATATGGGAGGCTATTAGACACAAATTGCAGGCTGTTACATGGCACAAAGGAGTTTGGCATAAGCTCTCTATCCCTTGGTATGCCCATCACCTATGGTTAATATGTCATAGCCGTATCAACACTCTTCAGAGGCTCTCTTCCTTTGGCATCCAGGTGTTTTATCACTGCTTTCTGTGTGTGGGTGATCATGAGTACCTTGATCACATGTTTCTGCGATGCTCTAACAGCAGCAATATTCTCTCTCAACTGGGATCCATGTTTGGGCTATCAAGCTTGGCCAATTCTTGGATGAATTTTCTGCATTCGTGGCTTCTTATCCGAGATCCGGTGTTACGACATTTAGCTCTGTTATGCCTTCAGACTTTTGCTTACCATATATGGAGGGAAAGGAACTACAGAGCCCACAATTCAGGCAATCTTCCTCCATCAAACCTGCTTATTGCAGTCATCAGAGACATTAAAACAAGGTTGTCATCCTCCCCGTGGTTTATCAAAAAAGGTTGAAGCAATCAGTTCTCTTTTTGGCTTTCTGATTGATTTCTTAGATTTCCTGATATTGTGGTCCTTCTGTTCTTTCGCAGAAATCTCTATGGTTTGTCATAGAGCTAGGGTAAACCCCTTGTAAATTTTGTTTTTCCTTAATACAATCAGCTTAGCAAAAAAAAAAAAGAAATGACACTCTTGTAATAATCATTGTCAATCCATTTTGTTTAACCTAAAATCATTACAAGAAAGTTCGGCAAAAATCGATAGAGAAATTTCGATTGCAGCTTGATTCGATGAAAACGGTTGAATTTACAGTCATCATAAATTTATTGCAGGTCAAAAATAAATTCGACTTCATCCGGTTGAATTTAAAATCGATGAAAATAAATTGGTCGAAAATACAGTTAAATTTGACTAATTATTAGTAATAGTTAAATTAATATCTCACAAAAAAGCGAGGAGACTTTCATGCATATGGATCACCATTGCAAAAATATATTTGACCAATTAAATCCCATCAAATTTATGTTTAGCCTTAGCGGAAAAATTGCCGCCCTTTTGTTTTTGAAAATTAGAAAAAGGGGAAAATATGCCGCCATTATTCACGCCAAATTGCTTAGAACTAAGTTCAAATGGATTGAGTGGAACGTAATTAAATATGACTATATTTGGTTAAAAACGGTTTCTAGAAAATTTTAACAATTTTTTTTTTAATATTATTACATGGAAAATTATATATATATATATACAAGGATAACATTTTTTTGATATAAAGATTAAGTTTCTACAAAGAAAAATTTACACTGTAAGAGAATGTTGAACTTTAATAAATTTAGTATTTTCAAAATCTTAAATAAATTTGTAATTAGTTTGAAAAAATACAAAAAAAGTAGAGAATATTACAAAAATATGATACAATCATTAGATTTTTTTAATTAAATAATAGTGAAAAGGAAAAAAATTCTTTTCAACATCCTACATGAGCGAAATTGCGTAGTAGAAATTGGAGTTTAAAGTTTGGATTTAGGACTTGGGGTGTAGATTAGGGTTATGGTTTCTAATTTATTATAATTTTTTAAAATCATATGGATGTTAAGATTTTGATGATTAAAAAGCTTAACACTAATTATTTATAAATATTATTATTTTTTTTTTGTATATTATAATTAATTTTTATTTTTCTTGAAATTAATTCCACCAAAAAACCTAAACTGTCGAATTTAAATGCAATCGTAAATACATAAGCTCTTAATTGTTCTTGATCAACTATTCACTCAATGGGCAAGTAATATAGGCATGTATGCATCTCGTTCTTAAGTGGCAAATGAGAATTTTGGTGACTAAAAGGTTAAACTGCCCCAAGGTCCCATGAATAATAGTAGGTTTTAACTGCACAAGGTCAGTAGGGTTGCATCGAGGGAGGTGTGGAGAAGGCCTAGTAAAAGAGGCACTTTTTGGGATCTGAAAGCTGCTACTTGCCCCGACGACCAGGGAGAGACTTGACTGTGGCCTTTTCACTTCCGTGAGAATGAAATGTAATATGAACAGTCCAACAACTGTGGGATCCTAAGACCTATTATACATCATCATCCTAACGTCGACAAATCTCTTCTAAAAATGTTTTTGACATCGTTTTAGGTTGACACACTGCAAGAAAAACGTGATCATACAACACCTTTCACACAACAGTTAAACAAATACCAGTTGTCCCGAAAAAACAAACGGTGAATTTTTTCTCCTCGTAAAACTGTTGTCCGAGTGTTTTATTCCGCTGCAAGTAAATTCAACGAGATATCGCTGCATTTGGTTTCCGTTGATTTTATTCCGTTGTATTTATTATTCGGTGGAGCTTTTTCCGCTAGTGGAATAAATGATTAAGTAAATTCAACGAGATACCGCTGCATTTGATTTCCGTTGATTTTATTCTGTTGATTTTAACTTTTGATGGGAATCTTCTGTATTTCGATTCTTGGTAAGAATTTTGCTAAAACTTTTGGTGGGAATTTTGAGTGGAATACAATGTTGAATTTATATTTGTTAAAACTTTTAATGAAGAAATTAGTTAGTGATTGTACTACTCTTGCCTTAGAGTGACACACAAAATCCAAATGCAGTGTATGAGATGTTTGTTTGTTTGAGGGAAAAAAAAGGAGTGTTGATGAATTTATTGCTTAAAAATTGGAGTGATCTTTATAAATTGTCGAGGAAATTTATTTTGGTTGGTTTTATTCCGTTGATTTTAACTTTTTGTGGGAATTTGTTGAGTGGAAATTAAATTCAATGAGAAAAAAGCAATAATTAAATTCAACGAGATATTGTTGAGTTTATTTCTGTTGGTTTTATTCCGTTGATTTTAACTTTTGGTGGGAATCTTCCCGTGTGGTTAAAAAAATTCATAATTAAATTCAACGAGATATTGTTGAGTTTATTTCTGTTGGTTTTATTCCGTTGATTTTAACTTTTGGTGGGAATTTTCCCGCGTGGTGGAAAAAAGTCATAATTAAATTCAACGGGATACTGTTGAATTTGAATTCGGTTGATTTTATTCCGTTGATTTTAACTTTTGGTGGAAATATTCTCCCGCGTTAGAAAAAGTCATAATTAAATTCAACGGGATATTGTTGAATTTGAATTCGGTTGATTTTATTCTGTTGCATTTAGCATCCGTTGAATTTGTTCCGTTGAAAATGATGCTCAGTCAAAACTCATTGGACATTGACCATAAAAACGACGGGATCTGGTTGAATTTATCGTCTGTTGAATTTATTCCGTTGTATTTAACCTCTTTTTCCAGTAGTGACAACTGTTATCTCACTTATTTCAAACTATTGTCTAAGCGGTGTACTTTGATAAAGTAGACAACTGTTCTTAAATTGCACTCTTGTCTTACAAGCTTTAACACAACACTCCAAAATTGTTGTTAATAAATTAACTTATAGTAGCGTGAGACAATGGTTTTGGTCTTTACGTTGTGTAATTCAGACAAGTGTTTATTATAACCATTGTCTGAATAAACTTAAACAACGGGTCTTACATACCGTTGTGAAAAGGAAAGGTTACATACAATGGTATTATGAAACTGTTGTCAACTACTAAAAAATTTGAATTGAATTGGGTGGGAAATAATGAAATATTTGGTGGGATTTGGTGGGAAATAATGAAAATTTTGAATTGGATTTGGGGGGAAATTATAAAATATTCAGACAACGATTTTTTGATAAAAAAAATGTTGTGTGATAGTGAAGCACAATAAAAACCGTTGTGCAATGTTTTACACTTTTAAATCGTTAAACTAGTTTAATTTTCGAATAACTCTGTATTAAATTCTTTTTTCGACGATCCAACCGTACGGATGATAATCTATATTGAATATATTGATGTGCAAAAAAAATTAAAATATTTAAAAATTATTCTTGTATGAGTTTATAATAAAAGCTCACCAAAAGTACTACTTCTAACTAGTCTCATCCCAATTGAACGTAATCTATTTTTTTAAATCTTTTTTCTATGATCCAACCGTATGGATGTGTTATATATTGAATATACTGATGTGCAAAAAAAATTAAAATATTTAAAATTATTCTCGTCTGAGTTTATAATATAAATACTCCAAAAGTACTACTTCTTCTAACTAGTCTCGTCCAGATTGAACGTACTCTATTTGTTTAAAATCTTTTTTTGATGATTCAACCGTACGGATGATATTGTATATTGAATATAGTGATGTGAAAAAAATTAGAAAATATCAAATTATTCTTGTTTGATATTTTAATGGTCAACTATCAAAAGTACTATTTGGTCAAACTAGTCTAATTGTGGAATAAATCCGTATTAAATTCTTTTTTCGACGATCCAACCGTACGGATGATAATCTATATTGAATATATTGATTTGCAAAAAAAATAAAATATTTGAAATTATTCTTGTATGAGTTTATAATAAAAGCTCACCAAAAGTACTACTTCTTCTAACTAGTCTCATCCCGATTGAATGTAATCTATTTTTTTAAAATCTTTTTTCTATGATCCAACCATACGATTGATGTTATATATTGAATATATTAATGTGCAAAAAAAATTAAAATATTTAAAATTATTCTCGTATGAGTTTATAATATAAATACTCCAAAAGTACTACTCCTTCTAACTAGTCTCGTCCCGATTGAACGTACTCTATTTTTTTAAAATCTTTTTTCGATGATCCAACTGTACGGATGATATTATATATTGAATCTAGTGATGTGAAAAAAATTTGGAAAATATCAAATTATTCTTGTTGATATTTTAATGGTCAACTATCAAAAGTACTATTTGGTCAAACTAGTATAATTTTGGAATAATTCGTATTAAATTCTTTTTTCGACGATCCAACTGTACGGATGATAATCTATATTGAATATATTGATGTGGGAAAAAAATTAAAATATTTAAAATTATTCTTGTATGAGTTTAGAATAAAAACTCACCAAAAGTACTACGTTTTCTAACTAGTCTCATCCCGATTGAACGTAATATATTTTTTTAAAATCTTTTTTGGATGATCCAACCATACGGATGATGTTATATATTAATTTTAGTGATGTGCAAAAAAAAATTAAAATATTTAAAATTATTCTCATATGAGTTTATAATATAAATCTTCCAAAAATAATATTTTAAAAATATCAACCCTCTAAAATGATCAATATAATTTTATATTATTCAAAAATATCACATACCTAAATTTAATTACCCTCCATTCCCCTTTATTCAATAATTCATTTCCCCCTTAGCCTAAAATTTCGTTTCCGCCCATTCTTCCCCCCATTCTGTGTGACCTAAAACATAAAACACCACTACTCCACAAGCACAAACATACACACTAGGGCGGCTAAAAATTAACACACCCACAGCCTCTCTCAAGTCAACCTCTCACCCCTCTCTCTCGACTCTCACCTCTCCACTCTCCCCTTCTCGTCGACTATCCAAGAACCCTAAAAACTCGAGTGTTTTAGTTTCGATTTCCAAATCTTTTAGCTTCAATTAGTTTCAATGATTTAACTCGTACTTCAATCTTTGGTGTATCGCATAAATATGTTCATGTTCATATCGCTTTGTTCTTCAATTTAAAAGCTCAAAATGGATTAGTTCTTCAATTCGAAAGAACGAAATCTCAATTTAGTAAGTGGGTAAACTCCGCTTTTGTTTTGATTTAGTGTTAGTGTGGGAGTTTCGATTGAAACCCTAATTTTCGAAGTTTGGGGGTTTCGATTGAAACCTAATTTAGGTTGGTAAGCTGTTTATATAATTATATCAACACTGCAATTCTTTTATTATTCTGTTTTAGCTTAAATTATAGCTCAATTGAAGTGTATGTATGTGTGTATATATTGTAGGTTGAGAAAGCAGTTGATTATGGAATTCATGCTTCAAAATAAATTTCAAAATAACATTAATTTAACAGCTTTTATTTATATCTTGAAACTAAGTTCGGAACATTAGTAGATTTAAGATTAATAATAAAAAATTATTTAAAATAATTAAAATATTTAATATATATATTAATAAATAATAATAATATATTGCACCTGTTATAGGCCAATATAGATGGTTGTTAAACAAGATTATGAAAGTATGATTAATACAGCTACTCAAAAATCTATGCACCTCTTCCACCTTAAATCAAATATAAAATCTACTTAATCTCTTATCATTATACTTTAACTTGTTCATATGTGTAAATATAGATGGTTGTTAAATAAGACTATGAAAGTATGATTAATACACCTCCTCCACCTTAAATCAAATATAAAATATACTTAATCTCTTATCATTATACTTTGAGAAAAAGGATACATATAAAATAATCTTTAAATCTGGGCCGTAGGGCTAATTAAAAATCTTTGAAATTACTAAAATACCCACCCCATTTTTATATATAAAAAGCAGTTATGTTAAATAAGACTATGAAAGTATGATTAATACAGCTACTCAAAACTATGCCCCTCCTCCACCTTAAATCAAATATAAAATCTACTTCTCTTATCATTATACTTTAACTTGTTCATATGTGTAACTGACAAATCATTTTGTGCAACGTGTGCATCTTATTATTTTTATTATCTTAATTTATAGATAAGCTTATTAGTATATATGAATTTGTGATCAATTCCCTTACTCACACATTAACAAGATTGTTATTATAGGCCTGTACATGTATATTACAATATATAATAACAAAAAAAGACAAAAGCAGATAGAAAATATAAAATGTTCTAATGACAAAATTGTAAAACTTGATCTAGTACTCAAAAATTTCAACCACTCAAAAATAAATTCCAAGATTCTTTAGCAAAAAATAAAAATAAATTCCAAGATTACAAATTTAAGTTGAAGTGACCAATAATGCGGTAACATCTTAAATCCCAAAGTCATCCCATGCCAAATCAGAAGCTCTAATGCTTACATTAGCTTGGCTCGGCTCAATCATGATATTCTGACTGTAAATCTGTGTGGTAGACATCAATCAAGAGCTATTAGCTCATTTTCAGTGATTGTAGTAAGAACAATTAGGATGAGAAATGAACATACCTCAGAACTGCTGATCAGTCCAGCATATCCTCCACAGTCAGACTCGGATGTCTGCAAGGCACCATTTCTATTGACATGGGGTGAATACCTAAAATAATATAATAAAATGATGATGGAAATAAGGCTTTCGTGACTGCAAATTTATTAATTTTGTGCCAACTGTTCCATGACTTACCCATTCAAAGGAGCTTGTAAATATTCTATCCCCTGAGAGAATTTTGGAACACGGCCCTGTGGGTTAACTTGTGTAACTGAAGTAATAAAAAGTGTTAGGATCCAAGAATGAACCACATTACATATATAATAATTCCATAATACTGACCAGCAGTTTGTGCAGAAGATATGTTAGGCTGGTTTATGAAAGCTCGGGCCTTCTGCAGTAATAATAAAGCACATTGTTGACATTGAATCTAACCGTTAATATTATACAAATTGAATCTAACAGTTAATTTTATGCAAATTGAATCTAACCTGGAGACGACTCTTAACGTGCTCGTATGTCAATCCACTCACGTTCATTCTGGTAAGGATAGCTTTTGGGGTAGCATCTAAAAATTATTAAAATTAAAATTGGTAATATTAGGGAAAAAAAATTCTTTTCTTATTAACAAGAATGTTATAATAAAAAAGGCTATTGTATTGTAATTGTTGTTATAACCCAAAATTCTTTTTTTAATATGATATATATGTGATTGATGACTCAGTTCAAACTTCAAGGAGAATGAATGGAGATAAATGATTACTACTTCTTTTCATTTGTTTTAATATTAATTAGTTGAGAGTTATTAGCAAAAAAAAAAAAAAAAAAAGAGAAATTGGGTCCCCAAGTTTGAACTCTAGAGAAAATGTAAATTATTTTTTAATTTGCTCAAAGATATTATGGGACAACAAAAAATTAAAGAGCATTCAATACCAAAAAGAATTGTTGGACAAATTTTTTGAGAAAACTTATGAATATTTCACACCAAAAGAAATTTTTTGAAGACAATTCACTAAAAATGTAAAAAACATATATAAATTGGAAGATTTAGAACTTACTGTATGGTCCGCCTAGCTCGTTGACTACCTTCACGAATCGTTGACGCATCCCCCAAGTCCACCGTATGCGGGGCTTATCCCTGCCAAAAAACTCAGCAACTAGAACATCTTCCTCCCCAGCCCTATGCAGCTCCATCTGTTGAGAGTGAGGAGGCTGCGGTTGCCCAATGCTTACACCTGCAAACATTTGATTTGTGTTGGAAATGGGAGGATATGCAAATTCATGCATCATGTCCTGCTCAATTGCACGGTTATGGTGGTGGAATGATCCCTCCACAAGCATGGACAGGTACTCCTCATGGATTGTTTTATGTTGTCCAAATGATTGGTGAATAGTCAGAGGTGGCTGGGTCTCATTAGGGCCTTGAAATAGCCCCGCTGACTCTTGGATTGTCATTGGTTGGTAATGATTAGGAGCTTGAGCATGCCCAAATGACGCCTGAATGTTCGTTTGGGTGGGGGCAGCTTGATGGTACTCTTCAATCAAAGCTTCATGCTGTACGAATGACCCTTGTGTAGTCATCGGCTGGTAATGTCCACTTGCTTCTGGACAGTGTACCAATGACTCCTCACTAGGCCTCGGTTGAAAAACATCAGTTTTGGTGTTAAAAATAGATGATTCACTATTATAAAAAAGATCAGATGCATTTTCATCAAAATCATTTGATGGATTTTGATTATCAAAGAGAGATGATAAAATTTGGTTAGGAACACAAGGCATCTGTTCAAACACATCAGTTTTAGTGTAAGAGAGAGATGTAGTACTATTATAAAAAAGATCAAATGAATTTCCAACAATTTTATTTGAAGGATTTTCATTGTAAAAGTGAGATGATGAATTTTGGGTTGCAAGAAAAGATAAGTTTTGATAGTACATAGATGACTTCTCACTAGGCATCTGCATCATCTGTTGAAACACATCTGTTTTGGTGGAAGAGAGAGATGTTGTTCTTTCATAAAAGAGATCAAATGAATTTTCATGAAAATTATTTGGAGGAATTTGGTTGTGAAAGAGAGATGATGAATTTTGGTCGCAAAGAGAAGATAAATTTTCATCAGAACCATTTGGTGGACACATTTTCCTTTTTCCCAAATACAGTTTCTACTCTGACGTTTTGTGAATATGTAATAAAGTAGATAATGGTTATAAGTTTTAACTTCCCAATTTAATAAAATTTGAAAAAATTGACAAATTTTAGAAAACTAATAATTAGCTGGACATCATTTTTTCTCCACACTAATTTTTCATTTTTGATTGTGGATCTAGTACTCTTACATCTGGCATTCACATTGTTGAATTTCAAAAATTTATGATTATTCACATAACATAAAAATATGTTTATTACTATTCTTTTTAAAGTTGTGAAGTTTGTATGGACCAATTTTAAATACTAATATTATATTTGATATTTTGACCATATTGTAAATTAATATTTTTATTCATTTTCAATTTAAATACTCAGGCAATCATAATGGATAAATTATAACAAATTAAATCCACAGCATCCACATTGTTCAATTTCAAAACTTATGAGTATTCACATAACATTAAAACTTGTTTATTACTATTTTTTGAAAGTTGTGAAATTTGTACGCACCAATTTTAAATAGTAAAAATATATTTGAGAGCTTGACCATATTATAAATTAATATTTTATTAGTTTTCAATTTAAACTCATAGCCCAACAAAAACAATTAAATACTCATATAATCATAATGGTTAAATTATAATAAATTAAATCCAACAATCTAGGGATATCTAAATATTTTTTTATCTAAATGGTTATGCATAGAAAAGAAATATAATTATTATATATAATTAATAATTAGAATTTAAATTCTTGCAATGATAAGAATCCGCTTTGTACCATGTTATAACTAATATTAAAACAAAATTATGGGTAGATGCATGTGGCCAACAAGCAAAATGAATACATTAATGTTTCTAGGAATGGTTGATAAAAATATTAATGAGTCAGGAATTCAATAAACAACACAAACTGTTTTTTATATATACAGTACAAAATTTTAATACGTTACTTAAATAAAACATTTTGGGAAATAAAGATTGTTTGTTAAGTTATCCATGACTTCCTGGATGGCTTGGACTTGACTAAAACCAGGTTCTCTTGTACTCTGCTGAGGCAGTTTTTTTTAAGGGACTATTGTGGCAGTTAATTGAAATAGCAAGTATATGTACAAAGGATTTAGAAGGAAAATAAAGAAATAACCTTTAGTAGAAAAAGAACAAACACTACTAGAAATACGTCAATAGACATCGGGTAAAAACCGATGTCTTTTTTGAAGCCAAACCGATGTCTTCGCGTGTGATGTTAAAAGTCTGAAGTTTAGACATCGGTTTTTAACCGATGTCTAATACATATTTAGACATCGCTTTTATATGTGTTTCTGATGTCTTTGCCCTGAATCTATTACTACTTTACAATATTTTGTAATATTGGCAACTTCAATATTGTTATATTATCAAGGTTAGAGCCAGTTAAGCATGTAACACACAAGTTAGAAATAGACAATGTCATCGATAACAACTATAATAACGATGTCTAAGAGGTTATTTATCATCAGTTCATATTTAGAACCGATGTTAAAGATACTATCAGACATCATACTTATTTGTATAACCGATGTAAGATACTTTAAAGACATCGGTTTCACTAGTTAATTTTTTACGAATGATACCTTTCACATCGATTTTTGGAAATATACTGATGTCTTTTTTGCTATAAACATTAGTTTAATCTATTTTCACATCAGTTTTAAGACATCATTTTTAGTTGGCTGTGATGTTAATTTGAATTGTCCCCTGCTCAATTACCAAAATCTACAAATATAGACATTTACCAAAAATCTCAACAAAAATAACACATAACTAATATTGATCATATTACCAAATTCAAACTTCAAGATGAATTCACAAAAGGCCTCATATGGCTACAATTCAAGGTTACCATCGATAACCAATTAGCAAAACATACATTCCAAACCTAAACATCCGACAATATTCTATCAAAACAGAATCACACTTCCAATCACATATTCTATCAATCCCACCAGCAAACACACAAGCACACTGACAGACCCATCTATGTACCGTCGACAATCACCAGACCCAAGACCAAAAAACCTAAAACTAACACCCAACAACTCCAAGTCAAACTCTCCACCCTGACAAGACACCAACAAAACAGAATCTCACTTGCATTACCAACAACCAGCAGACTTAACCCAATGTTTCACATTTTATCCTGGATAAACTTGATAGCCTCCATGCGCACCTCATCCAAGTCCTGCGCTTTGTAAGTCGTCCGACTCTTGGTCCCCCACTAAGAAGTAAAACACAAAATAAAAATTAGCATAAAACTGATCCTAAACAGTCCTATACCACGCCCCCAATTAGACTTAGACAATTCATAAATACCTTGGTAGTAAAAGAAATTTCCTCATCCTCCAAAATGATATCTTTCATGTACCGCATGACGACATAACCACATTCAACCCCACCAGGTTGTTTCGGAGATCCCTATTGCAATAATAATAATAATATAAGTCAAAACCCCAAAAAATTGAAACTTAATAGACAGTAATAGTAAAAATTAAAATGCAAAATACTTACTAAAAGATTCTTTATTTTGCAAGGTTTATTTCCCCTTCCAGTTTCAGAATTGTAAGATTTAAGTGCCCTGCATAAAAGAATGACACATTGTTAATATACTTAAATTTTACAAGTAGGAAAATAATTAATATATTTAGCACTCTAAATCTACAAGCAGTCAGAATGCTTTTTACAAGTAGGGAATATATTACTCTGATAAAGCTTTTTCCAATTCGTCAAAATGCACAGGATGAGGCAAAGGATTCAGAAGGTAAACATCACCACCCCATATTACAACCAAAATCCAATGGTAGCTGTATTACAAGTCAAAATTTTATTACAAGTCAGAATGTTTAAATTTGACCTAAATATAAAAATTAATAAAATAGACTTAACTACAAAGACTTACTTATGATTATGCGGCAAGAAGTATAAATGATTGTGATTACCCTCTCTCAAACGACTAACAACATAACTTTTAAATTCATCACCCAAATTATATGTCAATCCAGGATCGAAAAAGTAATACAAGACTGCATTATCATTCTTTCGATTCTTCTGAATTTCAGTGTGCAAGTGCCTACATGGGAGAAAATTTCAGTTTGCAAGTGCCTACAACATCCTTGCGGAATATGAAAAATTAAAAGAACGAAAAAAAATTACTTACGCCATATAAGCAGATATGGCAGCTTGTCCGATCATGTCAAACTCTAACAAGGCTTTTAAATTCTCATGCAATATATAAATTATCTTCGTCTCAACTCCAAACACGTCGGAATCACATGGAATCGGTACTGATACTCCATTGTCTTTCATTGTTGTTAACACATAATTGTACAAAAACTTGTACTCACTGGGCACATTCTTATTCAGCTTCAGTTTTTTCAAGCCCTGATTTCTCTGCTCATTTCTTGGCTTAGATTGAACCACTACCTTTTTCTTTTTCTACAAATAATTAAGAAGAATAAGAGTATTTTCTGTAATGGCATTTTTATCTAAGCAATAAGACATGTAAAAAAAAATAGAGACATTATATAATTAAAATACCGTCATGTTTGGGAAGATGATCAAATCGCGAGGCCATGCCAAGTGAGAGCCAACAGCTTCACTAACTTTCTGAATTTCACCGGCTATAGGCACGGGAACTAATGCATCTGGCTTGATGTGTCCGTCAACCGATACACGAACATGTCCAGGCTTCAACGGTACTCCATGTACAGAAACATTCATTTCTTCATCATCAAAAACTGTACCAAAAGCCACCTTGTTTTCTAAGGTTTCCACAGCAAGCTCACAAGATTTAGGACACTATATGTATGAAGAGGTCAATTTCCAATCATAACTTAAAAGCCTGTAGGTGTTCATGTATGAAAGAATCTGTATAACTTAAAAGCCAAGGTTGTACCTTTTTTTCAGTTGGAGGAGGGTCGTAAAGTGCTACACAATCATCATCGAGTTTCAATTCTTTCGCAGTTGGTGGTTTAACCTTCGCTGCTTCTTCATGGGGTTGGCAACTTGATTTGTCCGAGAATATTGGAGAGCCCTGATTTGATGCATTAAACAATGCTTTAAGTTCAGCCATCTCCCGCCTTGTTCTTTCTAACTCTTCGGCCATCTTTCGATCACGGGCCAGCAACGCTGCCTTTGTAATTCTACACTTTTTCTCTTTCGGCAAATTAAAGAACATTGTTGGGGTGACATGTCCTCCAACTCCTCGAACTCTTCCGGAATGCTCAGAAGTTGCAAGTGCCGTACTCAACACATCATCACTTCCAGATGGCTGGAATTCACCTTTCTCCTTCTTTTCTAGTAAATCATCCTATTAATATATAAAACAAGAAAATAAATTTTTAAGCACCAGGCTCCAAGTGAATATAAAATTCTTGGAATTATTTACAATAACTTACAATAACTGAGAATATCTCCCGAGTTTCTTCATCAACCTCCTGGGTCTCATCCTTTGACATACGAGCCTTCTTCCAAAAAATTGCTCGATCGCGTTTCTCTCCACGCTTCATTTTCCCCTTCTTTATCTGTTTAAAATGAGAAAAAATAGTTAGAAACCATTAAAAACTGAAATTAAATCGACATTGGATAGGTTCTTACTTCTTCTTCTTCCAAACCAATGTACCCCTTTCTCGACAAGCGGTGATGATATTTCCGCTTACGCACTCTTTGGCTCTGCAAACTACGCAGTGACTGCAAAAAAAAAACATCGGTGATTACGAGGCATAATCCAAGCATAATAAATTCTATTAAAGTAAAATACAGAACAAAATTAATTCTACCAAACATAATAAATTCTGCAAGAAATATATCCATACCAGCCATTTATCGGGTGTCCGCTGCTCAACAAATTTCTTCCAATTTTCTTTACCCACAAACTCATACTGCTTTGGAGGCTTCTTCAATTTTTTGGATCCAAGATATGGCACCACATGTTTAGTAGTTAGATTAGTTTTAAACTGCCTCCATTTTTCACCTGCAGACTTCAGCACCATACTCTCACTTTCCGGAGCAACTTTAAATGTACCCTAATAAAGAAAAATGACATAACTCATAAATGTGTGGATATATAGTACTTAAGATCAGGTTTAAATGTAAATTAAATCTATTATTATATTATACCTGAATATCAAGCCATAACTTTTGTTTCAAAGCGGGATCTACATGTGGCCAACTTGAAATGTCAATTGGAATCATACTCCTGGCCAACATTCCTATATAGGACTGTAAGGTACACCTATTACTTCCAGTAGGTACTCCAAATTGATTAACTCTAATTTTAAATTTCCTTCCCTGAGCTTTCTTCACCACTACTTTGTGAAGAGCAGAAACACCTCGAGCAGCTCCCAGCCTCTTCTTTGTAGATTCAGAAGTAGTCGTCGTTGCTTGTGCAGAGTCTGATTTTTGAGCTTGAGGTTCTGTAGGTGGTCGCACATCCAACTGATCACAAGGCTCTGTAGGTGGTTGCAACATCTGATTGGCATCTTTAGATCCCTCACTACCTTCCTTAGGCTCTGCAGATTTTGGCCTATTACTCTTCCGCTTCTTCGCCATTTTGCTCCTTCAATCTGTATGACACAAGATAAAGCCATTAGATATTGGTATTTAAATGAGATAGCCTATAAGAGTGCAGATATACATGAATGCCGATATATGTAAGAGTACAGATAAAAGTAAATTTAGAGTGAAAATTTTACAGCAAGTAGCATTGTTTAATAGTCACAACAATTACAACAAAAAATAAAAGGTGCTCATATTAAATAGTTTAAGGCATGACTAACAAAACAACAAATTTGAAATAAATAATATGGATTATTTTTTAACCCAAATTCCCTCAATATTAGGCCTAACACTATGCGCAACATCATCAGTATTGATATCGCATGCAGGGATACGAGAGCAGAATGGGGGATGTTCCATAATCGTGTCCCCTAAATCATCATTGTTATACAACTCGTGATAGTCTCGGGTGGTGGAAGTTAATACAATCGACCAGGCAGCATCAGCAGGATCTTTAACATAAAAAACTTGTTTGACTTGGTCAACAGACACATATTTATCCTTCTTGTGGCCTTGTCGATTGAAATCCACAAGTGTGAAGCCAAGATCATCCACCTTTATGCCTCTTTCATTTTCTGCCCATTTACACAAGAATAAGGGGGCTTTGAATGCATGGTAATCCAACTCCCAAATTTCTAAGATGATTCCATAAAATGTCATATCGCTCTCAATAGGATTTAAATCCTTGCTGCTAGAGACCTGAACAGCCTTGGCAACAACAGAAACCCCACTATTTTGAACAACACGTGCATCATCTCGAGACTTCGTACAGTATCGAACTCCATTAACTGAATAACCTTGATATGTTAAAACCGAAAATGATGGTTTTCCAGCGAGCCACCTTATTGTCTCCGAAATACTGTCACCGTTCTCCCTCATTTCATCACTAACCTACACATATTATTGTAAACATAAATAGCAGTTAATTTTAAAGTCCAACTAACAATAGCCATTAAATTACAATAAAAAAGATCTAATCGTGAAACCTACTTTCTTTTCAAACCAATCAGCAAATAGGCGATTATGCTCTCCCATGAGCCAATGAACACTTTTTTTTTCCCTCGGTGAATTTCTTGTAAGTACTCCTTATGCATTCTGAAAAAATGCAAACATATTAAAAAATTAGACAGAGATATACTTACTACCAATATGAGGAATTTGAATAGGAAAAATGAATGCACTCACATGATATATGGATACACTTCAGCATTGTTCTGAAGGACATGTAGATGCGCTTCATCTCGCTCCTTTTCTTCGACTACCTTTATTACCACAGCAGATAATGGACCAGAGAGTTTTTCTTGATCATTTGGAAGACCGGCAGTTGTGCAACCCTCTCTAAGAAACTCCGTGCAGAATTCTACCGATTCTTCTTTAAGATAACTTTCTGCCATACATCCTTCCGGATAATAACGGTTTCGTACATAACTCTTCAACACTTTATTAAACCGTTCAAATGCATACATCCATCTATAAAATACCGGTCCACATAAACGCAATTCTCGAACCAAGTGAACAAAGAGATGTACCATTACATCGAAAAATGATGCATGAAATATTTTTTCTAGATCACACAAGGTTATTATCACATCTGACTGTAATTTATCTAGTTTCGATACATCAACAACTTTGGTGCACAAAGCGTTAAAAAAGAAACACAGTCTTATAATTGTGACCCTAACATGTTTCGGAAGAACAGAACGAATTGAAACCGGGAGTAATTGTTGGAGCATAATGTGGCAGTCATGGGACTTCAAACCGTACAACTTTAAATCAGCCATGGAGACACAATTTTTGATGTTTGATCCGTGTCCAGCAGGAAGTTTCATAGACAGGAATGATGACAACATTTTTTTTTTTCTGCCTTTGATAAAGTGAAAAGGGAAGGGGGCAGATAGGTTTTTTTTTCCCCTACTTGTGGAGCTAAATCATGTCTAACACCCATGTCAATCATATCAAGACGAGATGCCTCACTATCTTTCGACTTAAACCGCATATTTAGTAAGGTCCCAAGAAGATTATCACACACGTTTTTCTCGATATGCATAACATCGAGACAGTGGCGCACATGATGAAACTTCCAATACTCCAACTCAAAAAAAATGGACTTTTTTTTCCATGCACAGTCCACCTTCTTTGACTTCTTCAATTCCTTCCCAAAAGAAAATTCAATTTGTTCCTGCTGCGCTAACACATCTTCTCCGGAAAGGGTTTGACGTGCGTTCCCAAATTCTTGTTCCCCATTAAAAGCTGCCTTCTGCCTCCTATAAGGGTGATGCCTAGCCAAATATCGACGATGACCTTGGAAGCACATTTTCCTACTATGCTTTAAATATTTAGCTACGGTATCATCACCACATATTGGACAGCTCATATAACCCTTATTTACACAGCCTGACAAGTTTCCATATGCGGGGAAATCATTTATCGTCCATAACAAAATTGCTTTTAGAGTGAAAAAGGTTTGACTATACGCATCATATACATTTGGTTCACCTTCCTCCCAAAGCTTCTTCAAATCATCAATAAGCGGCTGTAAATAGATGTCAATATTATTACCTGGCTCATGCGGACCAGGTACTAATATGGTTAACATCATGAACTTCCTCTTCATGCATAACCATGGAGGAAGATTGTAAGTTACCAAAACTACTGGCCAGCAACTATACCGATTGGTTAGCCCGTTATTATGTGGGTTTATACCATCCGCTGACAAAGCCAAACGAATATTTCTCGATTCACTACCAAAGGCAGGCCACCTATAATCGATATTTTTCCAAGAAGGAGAATCGGCCGGATGTCGCATCTTACCATCTTGTATCCGCTGATTTGCATGCCAAGTCATGAGTTCAGCAGTGGAAGGAGATTTAAACATCCGTTTAAATCTCGGAATGATCGGAAAGTACCACATGACTTTCGCAGGAAGATTAACCCTAGGTTGACCATCTTTCCCCAACTTCCAACGAGATAGATGACACTTGGGACACTGAGAAGCATCAGAATGTATACCCCTGTATAGTACACAATCGTTCGGACACGAATGGAATTTTATGTACTCAAGGCCTAAATCGGATAGAGTTTTTTTTGCTTCATATGCATTAGTAGGCAACACGTTATCTTTGGGAAGTAGGGAACCAACTGAAGATAACAAATCAGTGAAAGCACTATCGCTAATACCAAACCTAGATTTCCAATTGTGTAATTTTAACATCGACTCTAACTTAGTACACTCACTGCCCTTATACAATGGTTGTTCAGCATCAACCACAAACCTCTTGAACTCGTACGAATCTTTATCGTAATCTTCGGAGTTAAATGCTGCTTCACAAACATTAACGGTTTGTGAAGCAACAAAGTGCTCAGGTGCTTGCTCCGAAGGAGGGTGTGAACTGCCTACAGATGACTTAGTAGTCCTAGCTGACTTTTCTTCATGCCAAATCCAATCAACATACCCCATACTAAAACCATTTTCATAGAGATGCCCCCTTATTATTTTAACAGAGAATTTTTTAAAATTAACACATTTTCCACATGGGCAAGGAATTCTCTTAGGATCTTTACAATTTTCTTCGGCATGTATCAAAAAACTTTCAACCCCAATGTCGTATTCTAAAGAATCTCTATCTTTAAATATCCACGACTTATCCATATTCGTATGACCTATACCAAAAATTATATGGTTATTTAGATAGAATCTTTTTATGATTATATACTACATTTATCCTAATAATATGAATACAACTAAAATACATATTTTATACAAAGATTTAGCAGTAAATTACAAGTTATATTCTCAGGGGATTATAAACAAACACTTGAAACACATAAATATTTAAACCATATAATACATAAAGATTTTATACATGCAACCCATATACATAAACAAAAAACAAAAAACAAAGAACCGAAAGATCAGTTGTAAGAAAATATCTTACAAACTCGCAAACCCAAAGCTTAAAATGCAAAGATTTTATACATGCAACAGAAAACAAATAACAAAGAACAACCCAAAGCTCAGTTGCAAGAAAATACCCAAAGCTCCAAAGCTCCAAACTCGCAACCCAAAGCTCCAAATCTCCAAATCTGTTGAAGAAACAAAGAAAATGAAAATCTAGGGTTAACCGGAGTAGTTTTATACTATGTAATTGAAAGAAAAGAAAGTTAATTGAAAGAAAATGAAGTTCAATGGGACTTTTAATTGAAAGAAAACGACGAAAACGAAGTTCAATCGGAGTTTAATCGGAGTTTTACGTTTGAGGAAGTAAGGAAAAAGCTCCAGATCTGTTTGTGTGTGTGTATGTTTACGTTTTTTAGACTTAGGTTTTTTGTTTTGTTTTAATGAATTTGGTGTTAAAATTTTAATGTTTTAGGGACAGGTGGCAGGATAGGTACTGATATGGGAGATGGGCGGGAGGAAATTATGTTTTAAGGGGGGGAAATTTGTTTAAGGGGGAAACTAAAATTGTAGAAAAAGTTCTAAGGGGGAAAAAAGAGGAGAGGTCGTATACAGTTCAATTTTTTAAAAAAGAGTTTAACATCGCTTCAAATGACAACTGATGTCTAAGTCGTTGTTAGAATTTTTTTAAAAGTATTAGACATCGCTTGATACGAAAAACTGATGTCTTATGTATCAAAGACATCGGTTTTAAAATAACCGATGTAAGAAAGGTTTTTAACATCGGTGGCATTTGCAACCGCTGTCTAAAGGGCGATGTCTAATCCTGTTTTTTTAGTAGTGAAAAGTAAATCCACATGAAAAACTCCTAAAGAAAAAATTGTGAAAATCTGGATCCGAAAAACCGATCCGAAATTCATGGAACCGAGATTCGATTTTATATCCGAATTAGATTATTCAAAATTTAATCGAATCCAAAACAATCCGATCTAAACCGAAATCCGATCCGATATAGTCAAATCCGATTATTGTCCGAAAATCGATCTCATCCGATCCGAAAATTACCTGAACCGAATATCTAACCGATAATAATCCGAAATACTTCATCCGATAATGATCCGAAACCGATCAAATCCGAAAAAATATTATCCGAATAGAATATGACTCAAAGTACTTTATCCGTTCTAAATTGGAAAATAAAAACACTTATACTAAAAATTATGTGATGAAATAATATTATTGAGATTATATATTATATCACTCTTTGACTCAAAATATTCTATATTTTAGTACCAAACGTTTCAAGATATCATATATGTATCAAAATATTCGTGTATAGTAAATATTTTATTTTGGAAATAAAAACGAATGATATTTATTCTAGAAAATAGGTATAAGATATAATGTATATCTACACATGTTGAACCTTCATATCTCCTAGATACACATGTTTAGTAATTAGTATGTTTGTGAAGTGTAATAAATATATATTTTTTTACATAAATATAAAATAAGGTAATAACTAATAAATAATTAATAACTATTTTTTTTTGCTAAACTGTGTATATTAAAAACAAAGGCTACAAGGGATTAACCCATGCTCTATAACAAACTATAGAGGTGGCTGACTAAATCCAAATGGAATAGAAGACAACGAAAAGAAAAGAAGATCAAGTTACTAGCCAACTGCTTAAAAAATCAGTACATGCTCTCTTAATGAACCATTTAGAGGTGGAGAGGCGAGTCTTAATGTCTATAAGAATGCCCGAGAGCAACTTTTCCGGGTCAAGGATTCCTTTATTGTGAGCTCTGAAATTTCGTTCCCTCCACAAGTGATATGCGGATACCTGAAGAGATAGCAAGGCCAAGTGACGGAGAACAGGTTCTTGAATGTTGATCCAGTAATGAAGCAGCTCAAGCCAAGAGGGTGCTTGATGATGCAGGCCAAGTAATTTCCCCAACTGAGCTAGAATGTAGTTACTGTACATGCAATGCATTAGAAGGTGATCAAGAGACTCTCGACCTCCAATACACAAATAACACCAATCGAGGACGTCCATACCGAATGAAGCCAGACATTGTAAGGTATTAAGCCTTTCGTGACAGGTAAACCATAAATGATGTGCGTACCTCGGGACTGCGAGCTTATGCCAGACTCCTTTATGCCAAGAAACAGTTGGCATTTTGTGACGAATAGAATCCCAGATGTTCAAGATTTAATTTTACAAATAGGACGCCCATCCCAGGTAATAACATCCTCCTTGTTAAGATCGAAAGAAGGAGCTTTGAAAGTAGCCAGCCAGTTTTCAAGAACCGGACTAATGTGATGTATCCTTCTATTCGGACAAGGTAACTTCCGTACCCCAGAAGCAATAAGGTCATGAACAACAGCGTTTTGTGCAGAGGCAGCCTGAGAAATGATTGAATCATCTTGTAGGCAGCAAGACAACTCGAGTTCCACCAGGGGTCAAACCAAAGAGAAATTCTCCGATCGTCACCAATTCTGTAGGACAAGAATTGACTAGCCAACGATCTTAACTGTAAGATTCTTCTCCAAATCCAGGAGCAATCAGAAGGGATATCCATGGTCCAGAATTTATAATGCTTTAGGGCCGTGGCATTAATCCAACGCGGCCAAAGGGAGTTATACTCATTAACAATTTTGTAAAGGTGAAGTAAAAGTTGAGCCTTATTCCACTCCTTTATGTTTTTTAGACCAAGGCCGCCTTCTTCTTTTGGTAAACACAATGTTGCCAAACTAACTTTGTTCCCTCCCATCGAAAGATTCGAGCCTTTCCATAAGAAGCGAGTAAACAATTTTTTGAGATTATTGTGCACTGCCACAAGAAGCATGAAATGGTTAGTCCAAAATGATTGCATAGAGAACAAGAAAGACCTTATAAGTTGAGCTCTTCCAGCGAGGGAGAGAAATAAGTCCGTCCAAGTCATGATACGACCAGTGATTTTATCAACCAAGGGCATGCAATCATTTATGCTAAGCTGCGAAGAAATGAGAGGAACACCTCGAAACTTGACCGGGATAGAACCATGGGGGATGGCAAAGGTAGTGTTAAACCAAGTGATAAGATTTTCATCACAGTTGCTTAGAAACATAGTACTTTTAGTTATGCTAGGCTTTAGACCACTCAGAGTTGAAAATCTAGCCAAAGAATCCATAGTGTGCTTAATATAAACCTGGTCTCCATTCGAGAAAAGTAACACATCATCAGCGAAGAAAGATGGGTAAGGCCAAGATCTTTACACTTTTAGTGATGTTTGTAGTTAGTAGGTTTAGAGTCAAGAATGCAGGAGAACACATTCATAGCAATAGTGAACAAGTAAGGAGACATTGGACACCCTTGGTGGACCCCTTTTGTACCTCAAAAGTAACCTTGAAGAGACCCATTATTTTCACTGAGTACCGAGTAGTAGAGATACAAGCATAAACCCACTTGATGAATCTAAACGGAACCCCCATTTTATGTAAAACAGCCACCAAAAAATTCCAATCAAGTGAATCAAAGGCTTTATGCAAATCGATTTTTAAAGCACATTTAGGCATTCCCGTTTCTCTGGTGTAACCACGAAAAAGCTCCTGCACCATAAGAATGTTGTCAGAAATATTTCGGCCCTTTACAAAAGCAGACTGTGCAGGATTGATCACGGTTGGAAGGAGTAATTTAATTCTGTTCGCAAGGATCTTGGAGATGCATTTGTATGCGATGGTGCACAGAGAAATTGGGCGGAAGTCTGTAATATGAGTAGGGGCACCTACTTTTGGAATAAGAGCAATAGATGTCGAGTTGATAACAGGATTCATATCACAGGAGGCAAAAAAATGCCTTATTGCCGCAGAGAAAGTTGTGCCCACAATATCCCACGTAGCCAAGAAAAACTCAAGAGTGAACCCGTCCGGCCCAGGGGCCTTATTACACTTCAAAGACTTCAGAGTTTTGAAAATTAAATCATCAGAAATGTTAGCTAGAAGGGATGCAGGTTGATTTTCATTCACAGTTGGACAGTTAATATAAGCCTTGTGGTTCAAGAAAATTTGCGCATATGGAGTTACCAGATTGTCAAAAGAAACTTATTGCCTAGAATTATCTAGACGCAGCTGCTGTAAGGGAGAAGTCCCAAGGGTGTTGCGAAAATAATCAACAGCAACCTTCGAGACTTGAGTAATGCAATACTGAAGCTCCCCAACTGTTATTGTAGGTGCCCTAGAGGCAATACATTGTTTCTTTGAATAAACCTTTATGTCACTTTATCATTCAATAAACGTATTTATTATGACTTTTATTACTGCGATATATTTGTTAGCATAATAAATGTCTTTAGAATCATGATACACATTATATAGTTTAAGTACATGACTTGAACTTGAGATTATATAATATATCATATTCTTAAAAGGTCCCTGGTCGAGTATTATTATTATAGGACAATAATAATAGACTAGTATGTTGTTTGACGGATAACCACATCTCATTGGTTATAAGTATGGAGATACTAAAGTCAATACATAGGTACATGTAGGAGTACATGGTACTGGACAGACCCACAGTGAGATTCTTCATGTTTAATAAAGTCATAAGAAAGACTCACCGTGATAATGGTGTAATGATCCTTTGACTTGAGATCATTGTATTTCTATACGAGGATTAATATACTTTGACTACATTAAAAGTTACCTTTGACCGGGTGATGATAAAAGTGGACATCGGGTATATCATGAGTCGTATGAGAAATATGAATGATAGATAAAGGATTTAACCCTTCTAGAATTAGGAGAGATATTATTGGCCCCTTGATTGAGTGAGACTATAAAATGCATGGCCGTGCTCAAATAATGATTTGTTTTAATAGTCTACTCATGGATCAAGTAAACTCGGATTAAATGTTGAAGAGGATGACTAAATACATGGCTCGAGTTTAATCTATAATATATGGTTAAAGGGATTATATTACACGGAAACATTAATCACGAAAGGTTTAATATGGATCACCATTTAAATTATTATTACTTGGGTAGCAGTGATGTATTACTAGATACCGCTCTTTGTTTACGATTTTAATTGAGACTTTAAAATCGTTGCCAACGTAATAATAACCTATAGGGTCACACACTTAGAATGTCTTAAAAGGAGTTTTAATTTGAATTAAATCATTATTAAATAAAGAATTGGCTATTTAATTAATTGGACTGCTCCTAATTAATTATCTATGTAAATTCGAATTTAATAAAGTAAGAACAGAATTGGGTTTAAGGAAATCCAATAATAAAATCAAAATAAAATTAGAATTTGGTTTAAGGAAGCCCAATTCGATTTTTTTGATTTTAGCCCACTATCTCTCATATAAATACATGATGATGTATTACTTTAGGGTAAGGGATTTCATAAAATCGTTTTATTAAAAACCCTAGCAGCTCTTTGAGAGGCTAGAGAGATAGAGAGAGGATGTTCTTCGCGGGCTAGTACCTGGCTCCTCGGATCGTTGTACGGTCGGACATTCGTGTGGATTACCTTAGAGACACAGATCTTGACGTGAAGATTGTGTGTGGTGATTACATGTTAGGATCTCCGTTGAGTTCGTGAAAGTAACATTTTAAAGGTATGATTCATTTCTCCATAATCTGTCCGTAATTATACATGGATCCTGGTTTGGGTTTTGAAATTTTTGTTTTATTTACATTATTCCGCTGCGTTTTATGCCTCGGAACCCAACAATGGCATCAGAGCTACATGTATAAGGGGCTGATTTGGTTACGTGTTTACTGTATTCGATGCATGTATGCATGTTATATGAATCTGTCATGAAACAGTTATGAGGTATGTCGATTATAATATGTTATGTCATTCATATATGATTCTGTTATGTTGAATATTATGATATAATGATGCAAGCATGTTTACAATCTGTCATGACTGATAATTATACGATTTTTGTATGTTATGCATGTTGTCTGGTTTATATAGTGATATAAACTGTTGGACATATTGTGTATGGACACGATCTGTAAACTGGGATACGATTTGAATGTATATGATACATGCTTCCAGAACTGTATATGATGCAGTGGCGGCAGAGGCTAAAAGATATGATCTTTTGTTAAAAAATTGATGATTTCTTAAGAGGACGAGTCTTCTGGAATTAAAAAAATCCCGAGTTCGAGCTGACCGCCAGGGGCTGCCGCCCCCGGACCCCGCCCGGGGCTACCGCCCCTGGACCCCCGCAGTGTTTGTTTATATGTTCTTAATTGTTTATTTGAGCATGGTGCTGGTTTTGGCCTTAAGACCCTTAGTTTAATGGTTTGTGGTTTTATAAATACGACTTGCATGTCGTTTTCTTCATTCTTGTAATTGTTTAACCTCGAATGTAACTCGAGTTTTATTATGTAAGTATGCTAGTATAGGTTGTATTCAATTATTCAATGTAATGTACTTGAAGATTGAAGGACGATCAATGAGGAGAAGCAACCAAGGAGAAAGAGAAGAATGGAGACTTGTAATTGTATTTATATTTATCCACCATAGATTGACCTTGATCCTTTCATTAGCTTGAAAAGAATCATTTAGGATAAAGGCCATAACCATGCACGTTTACTTACTGCACTTTACATATATATGAATGTATGCGATATATAATGTATGCGTAGAGATAAAGATGCATGTTTGATTAGATTAATCATGTATGTATTAGATACATCACCCATGCCATGCCTGCTTAAACAAGTTAAAATCTGTAACGATTCGAGATTTTAAAATTAAACATAACGATCATGAGATTTCTGTGTTTATGAAACACGGAATTAAATACGAATTTTCAATTATTTTGATATGGGGAGATTTTGTCAAAAATGGGTTTTACCTGTAAGGAAGTTGGGTATTAAGCGAGGCCACTTGTGACTCCTCCAACAACCTGGAAATCAAACTATTGGTGAATATTGATTTGAAGTATTTAATTCAAAGAGAAATTGGGAATCTCTTTATGATGGGATCATGGCCTTTTTTTTTAATTCTAAACCCTTTAAAAAAATATTAAGTTTTAATCAGATATTTTCAAATTAATGAACACTCATCGAATCCTAGATCGATAAGGGGAAGGGCTGTCAGTGGCAGGCGACTCCTGTCTATCGTGGTGAGATGTGACGAATATAAACGGTTATATTCCGCCGTATTATCATTCGGTCTAACTTAACTGAGTCGTCGTAATATGGTGGAATTAAATGGTTATATTGAACTATTATGAACTTAGAAGCATAGAGTTTGGTTGAAAATCTATTTGATAGATAAGATCAATCATTGATCACCAAACTATCCAAGAATTATATATGATATAATTGACAACTGTTGTCTACCTAAATAATCATGTTTTAAGGACTACCAGTGGTTGACTTAGGACATGACGAAATATGGATATTGGCTCACTAGAAAGATTTATGGGATATACTTTCCGAGGGTTATTGATTTGATAAAAATAGTGGGAGATATATTATGAATATATAATCATTTGAACATAATAATTTATAAATTCAGACAATCTAATGTTTATTTTGTGCTTTTATCATTGTAGATACTAAGTAACGGCAAACAACACAAACACACTATCCGTACGATCAGTTCTTGAGAAGGACAAGCTGAAAGGAGGAAACAACTTCTTAGACTGGCAGAGGAATTTGAGGATTGTCCTCAGGTAGGAGCGTAAGCTTCATTGCATTGATATCCCTCTGCCAGGTCCCCTTCCCGAGGGCGCCACTGCTGAGCAAATAACGGCCCACGCAAGGGATGATAATGATGCAAATTTATATTGGCAACTATGAGTGCTGAGCTTCAAAGATAGCATGTGCATATGGATGCATATACTATCAATGAGCACTTTCAAAGCGTGTTTGCAAGCCAAACTCGTCAAGAAAGGTTCAACACGAGTAAGTCACTCTTTAATTGCAAACAAGGGGAAAGTGAACTTTGGCCCACATGTTCTGAAGATGATTGGTTACATTGAGTACCTTGCTACTTTGGGTTTCCCGATTGCTGCGAAAACTGGTATTGACCTAATCATGAATTCTTTGAATAAAAAATTCACTCAGTTTGTTGTGATCTACAATATGAATGAATTTGACAAAAGGGCTTGTTGCATATGTTGAGAACATATGAGACCAACATGAAGACAGCTGAACCCGCTCCCATACTGATGGTGGGCAATAAAGGTAAGGCCAAGGGGAAAGGCAAGTGGAAGGGTAAGAAGAAGACTGGATCTGATTCTACACCCAAGCCAAAGTCAGGTCCCAAAAGGGCTTTAAAGCCTAAAGGTGGGGTTGCTAAGGGTGAATGTCACTACTGTAAGAAAACTGGTCACTGGAAGAGAAACTTTCCTATTTACTAGGAGGATCTGAAGAAAATGAATGCTGTTCAGATTTCTGGATCAGGTATTTATGTTATAGAAGTCAATCTGTCTACTTCTACATCTTGGGTATTGGATATTGGATGTGCTTCTCACATTTGTATAAATGTGCAAGAATTGCAGAGAAGTAGGACTTCGGCTAAAGGAGAAGTGGACCTACGAGTAGGCAATGGAGCAAGAGTTGTTGCTTTAGCTGTAGGAACTTATTATTTATCTTTGCCCTCAGGGCTTGTTTTAGAACTTGAAGACTGTTTTTACGTGCCTGCGATTCGCAGAAACATTATTTCTGTTTCTTGTTTGGACAAGAAAGGTTTTTCGTTTACAATAAAGAACAACAGTTGCTCTTTTGCTTTGAATGATTTAACCTATGGTGTTGCGCGTTTGTTTAACGGTTTATATGTTCTTGATTTAGATAATCCTGTCTGTAATATAGAAAACAAACGACTTAAAGTTAATGACTCAAATCAAACATACCTCTGGCATTGTCGTCTAGGCCATATAAATGAGAAACGCATATCCAAATTACATAAGGATGGATATTTGGATAAGTTTGATTTCGAATCATACCAAGAATGCGAATCTTGTTTGCTTGGTAAGATGACTAAAGCCCCTTTCACTGGTAAAGGTCAAAGGGCCACTCAACGTCTGGAGCTAATACATTGTGATGTACGTGGCCCAATGTGTGTGATGGCTAGAGGAGGATACTACTACTTCATAACATTTACTGATGATTTCAGTAGATATGGATATGTATATCTTATGAAGAACAAATCCGATTCTTTTGAAAAGTTCAAAGAATACAAGGCTGAAGTAGAGAAGCAAATTGGCGGTGGTGCAATTATTAAGATCTTACGATCCGATCGTGGGGGTGAATACTTAAGCACTGAATTTAAAGAGTATTTAAAGGAGTGTGGTATTATATCACAACTCACTCCGCCAGGTACACCTCAATGGAATGGAGTTTCAGAGAGGAGATATCGCACCTTGTTGGACATGGTGCGATCGATGATGAGTCATGCAGATCTTCCAATAAGTTTCTGGGGTTATGCTCTAGAAACAGCGGCTTTCACACTTAACCGTGTTCCTACTAAGAAGGTTCAAAAGACTCCATATGAGATATGGGAGGAGAAACGGTCAGGCATGAGCTTTATGAAAGTTTGCGGATGCAAGGCGTTTGTGAAACGTCAAATATCTGACAAGCTTGGACCTAAATCCGAAGAGTGCAATTTTGTGGGATACCCTAAAGAAACAAAGGCGTATTATTTTTATAGTCCTTCTGAGCAAAAAGTGTTTATTGCTCGAGATGCTATCTTCATGGAAAGAGATTTTGTTTCCAAAAAAAACAGTGGGAGAACTATAGATCTCGATGAAGATCGAGAATCACAAAACAACATTGAACCTGAAGTGGAACAAGAGCAGGATGATGATAATGCTCAACAAACACAGGTTGTTCGTAGATCTGGTAGAATTCATCATGAGCCAGAGAGATATGGATTTCTCTTGACTCAATGTGGTGATTTGATGCTCATAGATGAAGATGAGCCTCTTACATACCAAGATGTTATGAATAGTCCAGACTCTAAGAGATGGCTTGAAGCCATGAAATCCGAGATGGATTCCATGTACGAAAACCAGGTATGGACTTTGGTTGATCCACTTGAAGGAGTAAAACCCGTAGGGTGCAAATGGGTTTTTAAGAAGAAAACTGACATGGATGGAAATGTTCAGACCTATAAAGCGAGGCCGATAGTAAAAGGTTTCAAACAAATTCATGATATTGACTATGATGAAACTTTCTTACCAGTGGCTATGGTCAAGTCCATAAGGATTTTGCTTGCCATTGTAGCATTCCACGATTATGAAATCTGGAAAATGGATGTCAAAATAGCCTTCCTTAATGGAAGTCTTGAAGAGGATGTGTACATGACAAAACCTGAAGGTTTTGTCGATCCAATGAATGTTGGCAAGGTATGTAAATTACGTCGATCCATTTATGGATTGAAGCAAGCATCTAGGAGATAGAATATTCGTTTTGATGAAACAGTCAAAGAGTATGGCTTTGTTCAAAACAAAGATGAACCTTGTGTTTACAGGAAGGTTAGTGGGAGCCATGTGGCATTTATAGTACTATATGTTAATGATATACTACTAATGGGGAATGACATACCTTCTCTAAAGGATGTTAAGACTTGGTTAGGGAGCAACTTCTCTATGAAAGACTTAGGAGAGGCAACCTATATTCTAGGAATGAGGATCTATAGAGATAGATCTAGAAGGATGATTGGTCTAAGTCAGAGCACATACATTGATAAGGTTTTGCATCGTTTTGGTATGCAAAATGCAAAAAGGGGATATGTCCCCGTGTCTCAAGGGATAACAATCTATCATGTAAGGTTCCATATGCCTCAGCAATTGGATCTATCATGTATGCAATGGTATGTACTCGCCCAGATGTTTCGTATGCTTTGAGCATGACGAGCAGATACCAGTCTAATCCAGCTGAGGGTCATTGGACGGTAGTCAAGAATATTCTAAAGTACCTGAAAAGGACTAAAGATTCATTCTTGGTGTATGGAGGAGAGGAGAAACTGGTAGTAAAAGGTTACACCGATCACTAGTACAAAACTGATTTTATACGTCGCCCCTTTTACGTCGGTTAACCATAAAGGCGACATATATACTACTTTTATACGTCAGTTGTTGTTTTAACCGACGTAAAAGGATTAATCTGATGACTTTTTACGTCGGTTTTTTATTTGACCGACGTATAATGTATGTTTTATACGTCGGTTGATTAAAAGGCGACGTATATGATGATGTTATACGTCGGTTAAGGAAAAGGCGACGTATATGATTCTATTATATACGTGTATAAACCTTAGTACATATACGTCGCACTGCACGCTACCCGACATATAAAACATATATATACATGATGGCATCCATATATCCGACGTATATACAATTACAAGGCAATTAGTATTTAGTCAATAATCCCAGTTCTTCCCCAAATCAACATCGTGAGTTCTCTCCCCCTCCATCTCTCTTTTCTCTCCATCTCTCAATCTCTGTTCGTCCTAAACACCATGAATACACACCATATATAAATCTGCTGCTAGTTGACTTAGGATTCATTCGATTTGGAAGATTCAATCGATTTGGCTGCTAATTGATTTATCAATTAAGGATTCATTCCATCGTTCTTCTCATTTTTAAAACAATAAACATACGATTTGGGGTTCAATTATTTGGCTGTTCAAATGACTTGTGTTGAAGCTTGGGGGATTTATGAGATGACTCTAAAGTGAAGATTACTAAACTCCCGGCTGTTAATTTCTGTTGTAAAAGGTATTTAAAACGCAGCTACTGTCTCTGCTTATTGTCTTATATCTAATTTCAAACTTCTCTTAGCATTACATGTGAAAGTGAAGGTAATTAATTAATCTTGTACCTGCTGTGATTGTGGGGTGAGTTGATAGAGGGTGCTTTCACAACAACCATTTGATTGATAATATGGTCTAGTTTTAAGGTGGTTTGTTTCAGTGTGTGTGTGTGTGTAACAGTATTGTAGATTGTAAAGTATCAAAGTGAAGAGAGGAGTCAGATAAGGGGAAGGGGTCTTGGTATTTTAAAATTTTGATTCCATGTAGCCAGGTACATATGTAACCTAGTCGTTTTGATAGACCTTAAGCTCTAAGTTTATGATAGTCTCCTTGTCTACATCCAAATTTATTTTTCTGAATATATTTGATTGCTGTTTAATTTGATTTACTTGCAAATTTTTATTTCTTTCTTTCAAGATAAGATAAATTTAATTTAATTGCATTATGGATTTTCTATTGAGATAACTGGTTGATGATCTTCACTGCATTTAGGTGTTTGGTTATTGTTATCTAAAGCATATACTGCAACTACAGAATTTATATTTATTAATATTTTTTTGTGTTATAATTTACGACCTGACATGCCAAGAAGTTGTCCAAGTCTATTTGCAACTGTTACGATCGAAACCTAGAAAAATGGCCTGTGTGGTTATAAAAATCAATAGATACAAGCAAGGGAGGTGGATAATGTTTCACATTAGGTTGTGGTCCGTAAATATCCAGTCTTTACTCCTGTATTGCGGCTTGTTTTCCTAAAGTATCTTTTGTCTGAGTTCCTTGCTAGCTTCTGTGATTTGATTTTTTACTTTTGGAGAACATAAGTACTTAGGCTGTTTTCTAGATTCTGTTGTCTTTTGGTCACTATCTATACTTAAAGTGTCTATCTGTTTATTAAAATAGGTGATAAAATCGAAAGTTGGAAGCTATCTAGAAGACTATAACTATAGTCCACTACATTGTAGTTCTGTGGGAATGCGTTGAAGGTGTTCACAGTTTCTGAACTTACTGTTATAAGTATGCTATCTTTGGCCACCACTAGAGCCTCGAATGCTGGCATTACTGCTTTATTTTTCACTATATATACATAATGATACATATTCATTCCATTCATGTACATTCTTTCTAATGCTTACAAAATTGCAGTTATATTGGAACACTTCGATCAAGTTGTTGGTGGTTGCTTCATGGACTGAGTCAATTGTTCAGTTGGTGATCAAGTTGTTGTCAGTTATATTCATTCTTTATGTTTTTTTAATCTTTTCTTGCAAATTATGTTTTGTGCGTACATATGTCAGTCTCCTTTATTGGTTTGATCTAGGTTACATCATAGCTGCAAAATAGGTTGAATTTTAATTGCAGTAGGTCAGTGATTTTTAACTATGCTTTGTGACTTAAAAAATTAGGAGTAAGGAAAAGAAGACATTGAATTTCCTGTGTGTTAAAATATTGAGTACAGCGTAATAACATTGTAGGTCATATTTGTTTTTACTGTATATCTGTTCTCTTATTCCTTTTAATAACGTTACCTGTATTTTCTAATCCTTTGGCAACATGTTGCAGCCTTGATGATGGTTTTCCAGTTGTCACCTTTCATTTCGAAGATTCAGTTTCTTTGTCAGTTCATCCCCATGATTACCTTTTTGCTGTTGATGTAAGTAATTTTTCACGAGCATTGCAACATCTGTGTACAGTTTCTTGATTCTGGAAAAATCATTATATCTTATACTTCTTAAAACATTTGATATTTATTTAATCAGATCGATTATTTGATTGATTTATGCTTTCATTAATCCCTTTGTATATTCTATATATTAACATTTTAACATAAACGTGAATATTTTCTGCTAAATTTTGGATTTCATCTATATTTAGGTGCTGCACCTTTTCATTTGTGGGATATGTAGGCACTCTGATTTTAATTTTTGTTTCTCTGTAGGGGAAAATTTTTATATCTGCGAAAAAAGTGGTCACCGTGCAAAAGATTACAAAGAAAAGAAATTGGGTTGGGGGTTCTCAGAGCTCTATCTTTTGTTTAAAATGTGGTGAACTTGGACATGAGATGTTTACATGTAGAAATGATTATTTATCTGACGATCTCAAGGTCAGTTATACCTTTTCTACAATATTTTTTGTTGTGCTTCTGCATATTGTTTGTAACATGGTCTTTAGATTTGTATGAATATCGTGTTAGTTGCTATAACCATTTTCTATTATACAATATTTTCAGGAAATAAAATGTTACATTTGCAAGAGCTCTGGCCACCTTTGTTGTGTTAATTATGGTGGTTCTACAGCTAGAAAAGTCTCTTGTTACAGATGTGGTTAAGCAGGGCATACTGGTTTGGTAAGTTTATTGCTAAATGCTTATCGTCAATCCATTTATACCTGGTAGCGGACCACCGGAACTTGTGGTCATGAATTTGTTTTAACATACAAGTAGTCTACCTATCGATTTTCATGAAAATGCTATTACAGGTTTTTATATTTACGTGTTTGGTGAATTCTTGTACTCAATATATTTACGTGTTAATTATGGCCTAGTTTATCCATGCTGGAGTGTTTATTAATGTTTATCAGGTAGTTGCGTAGCTGTATTTTATCACCAAGGTTAATTTCATTTGAGTGGTAAAGATTATAAAACTCACACACAACACAGAAACATGCCACTAAGCTAATTGCTATGGTTATTGGTCTAGTCACTTCTATCATTGTTGAGAGTCGAAATAAGTACTGATCAATTCATTGAAGAGGTGGTAAGGATTACTACTCTTCAATAATAAATTTTTGTTGGTAACATTATTTATTTATCAATCTACTTTTTTGTTGGTTCAATAATGTTGCTGCAAGCGTTTGTGTAGCTTCAAGTTTTGATGACAGTGTAGTTGATTTTAAAGATTGTGGAAGAGTTGAAGAGGTAAAGGAGGCTGCAAAATGGTGATGGATCAGATACTAGTACTGGGTAATTAATTTCAGACTTCAATAATAGAAAAGAGTATTAATTCTTTGATATTATCAAATGGTTTATTGAGGTCTTGTTTTGGTGAACGATGTGTTTCCCTTTGGATTATGTTTTTCGTTGCATAGGCTACTTTTATTATAAGTTGTGTTCACCATTTTACTCATTTTTGCAGGAGAAGAGAGATTAAGAGGATAAGGACTAGCATGAGAGCTGCTTGGCATTTCTTTATCAGGATATAGATCAATTCGAGCATTCCAACCAGGCCAAATTACCAAGAGTTGGATTTTGGCACAATTATTATTTGGGGATCAGATGCATGTTATCTTAGTGTATATAGGAATTTTTTTCTGATAAATGCATATAGGAATTCTTATTATGTATTAGACTTTAATTTTCTTGAAGTGTGGTGTTCAATAAATTGATGAACTGAATATTTGTGTAATATTTTCTATTAATAATATTTTGTTAGTAGTCAGTTTTCTTTTATGGCTTCAGGGTGCTATTTTTATGAAATGGGACAAAATGGATGCAGCTGGGTATTGCTTAAAAAATAGAAAATTTATTTTTTTAAAAATTTTTTGACAATATACGTCGGTTCTTATATTTAACCGACGTAAAAGGTCATTTTTGTACTAGTGACATTATACGTCGGTCTTTTGAACATTATACGTCGGGCTTTGTTCTACATTATACGTCGGCTTTTTCAACATTATATGTCGGCTTTTTAGCGACGTATATTTAGACTTTATACGTCGCCTTTTTAACCGACGTAAAAGACTCGTGACTTTATATGTCGCCCCTCCATACGTCGCCATTTAACCGACGTATAAGACCCATTTAACCGACGTATAAAGTCATTTTTGTACTAGTGGATGCAAGTTTCCAAATAGACAGGGATGATACTGTATTATAGTCTGGTTTTGTGTTTTGTCTAAACGGAGGTGTTGTAAGCTAGAAGAGTTCAAAGCAAGAAACAGTAGCTGATTCTACAATGGAGGCTGAGTACATTGCAGCTTGTGAAGCAGCTAAGGAGGCTGTTTGGATTCGAAAATTCATTACTGATTTGGGAGTGGTTCCATCGATCGTAGATCCCATTGATCTATACTGCGATAATAATGGAGCCATTGCACAGGCTAAAGAACCTAGATCACACTCCCGATCCAAACATATACTCGGGAGATTTCACATTATTCGAGAGATTAATGAAAGGGGTGACATACACATATGTAAAGTGCACACAAATGATAACATTGCAGACCCACTGACCAAAGGCTTGTCGCAGCAGAAGCACGATGGTCATACTAGTTCCATGGGTATTAGATACATGGGTGATTGGCTCTAGTGCAAGTGGGAGATTGTTAGTGTAGGTGCCCTAGAGGCAATACATTGTTTCTTTGAATAAACCTTTATGTCAATTGATCATTCAATAAACGTATTTATTATGACTTTAATTACTGCGATATATTTGTTAGCATAATAAATGTCCTTAGAATCATGATACACATTATATAGTTTAAGTACATGACTTGAACTTCAGATTATATAATATATCATATTCTTAAAAGGTCCCTGGTCGAGTATTATTATTATAGGAAAATAATAATAGACTAGTATGTTGTTTGACGGATAACCACATCTCATTGGTTATAAGTATGGAGATACTAAAGTCAATACATAGGTACATGTAGGAGTACATGGTACTGGACAGACCCACAGTGAGATTCTTCATGTTTAATAAAGTCATAAGAAAGACTCACCGTGATAATGGTGTAATGAACCTTTGACTTGAGATCATTGTATTTCTATATGAGGATTAATATACTTTGACTACATTAAAAGTCACCTTTGACCGGGTGATGATAAAAGTGGACATCGGGTATATCATGAGTCGTATGAGAAATATGAATGATAGATAAAGGATTTAACCCTCCTAGAATTAGGAGAGATATTATTGGCCTTTTGATTGAGTGAGACTATAAAATGCATGGTCGTGCTCAAATAATGATTTGTTTTAATAGTCTACTCATGGATCAAGTAAACTCGGATTAAATGTTGAAGAGGATGACTAAATACGTGCCTCGAGTTTAATCTATAATATATGGTTAAAGGGATTATATTACATGGAAACATTAATCACGAAAGGTTTAATATGGATCACCATTTAAATTATTATTACTTGGGTAGCAGTGATGTATTACTAGATACCGCTCTTTGTTTACGATTTTAATTGAGACTTTAAAATCGTTGCCAACGTAATAATAACCTATAGGGTCACACACTTAGAATGTCTTAAAAGGAGTTTTAATTTAAATTGAGAATTTAAATTAAATCATTATTAAATAAAGAATTGGCTATTTAATTAATGGGACTGGTCCTAATTAATTATCTAAGTAAATTTGAATTTAATAAAGTAAGAACAGAATTGGGTTTAAGGAAATCCAATAATAAAATCAAAATAAAATTAGAATTGGGTTTAAGGAAGCCAAATTCGATTTTTTTGATTTTATCCCACTATCTCTCATATAAATACATGATGATGTATTACTTTAGGGTAAGGGATTTCATAAAATCATTTTATTAAAAACCCTAGCAGCTCTTTGAGAGGCTAGAGAGATAGAGAGAGGCTGTTCTTCGCGGGCTAGTACCTGGCTCCTCGGATCGTTGGACGGTCGGACATTCGTGTGGATTACCTTGGAGACACAGATCTTGACGTGAAGATTGTGTGTGGTTATTACAAGCTAGGATCTCCGTTGAGTTCGTGAAAGTAACGTTGTAAAGGTATGATTCGTTTCTCCATAATCTGTTCGTAATTATATATGGATCATGGTTTGGGTTTCGAAATTTTTGTTTTATTTACATTATTCCGCTGCGTTTTATGCCTCGGAACCCAACACCAACATCATTAGATAAAGCAATATTTCCAAAAAGACTCATTCCGATTTTGTTGAAATTGGTTGATTTCATTCCTAAGTCTGTTTGCCATATGGTTTGGAAAATATTTTTTAAGAAATATAGCAACAAATCTCTCCCATGTGGAAATAGAATTAATGGGTAAACTATACAACCACTATTTAGCATCTTCTTTCAAAGCAAAATTAATAAGCCTGAGCCTAATGGAATCCTCACTCAATTTTTGAAGTTTTTGCAATGCACACACTTCCTCAAACTCTCGAATGAAAAGATATGGATCCTCTCCCTCTACCCCAGCAAACCTAGGTAACATGCTAATGTTGTGATGTTTGATTTCAAAGTTATTCGCGGTTACTTCGGGTAAGACTATGCATGAGGGTTGAGCGGTACGAGCTGGGTAACAACGGTCTTTGAGTGAAACAGCCATGACTACGGGCTGAACTTCTAATTCTTTTCTTTTGACTCAATTCTAGTGGGTGAAGAGAACTCAAGAACTTTGCATACAAGAGAAGTAATCAAATAAGCACGTAGCAGACAAGAGCTATAAGTAAACACCTAAAAAATGGAAAATTAAAAAGAAAAATCTATATTATCATAAAAAAAATCTAGACCTTGCTCCAAACAATAAGATACTACTAAAAGTCACAACTCAAAAATCATTCGTCCTGACTGGCCAGACAGGTGCAAGCATTGCCAAGAGGCTAAACACCTTTCTAGACACCAATCCAAATTAGCCAGGTAAGCCTCACGCTTACCTAGACACCAAACGAAAGAATACTTAGTGATTTGTTCCTCCTAGATTCTCTTCCTAGTTGAGCGCAAAATCCTAGGGGCCAACGTCTACTTAATTTTATTAAGGAAAGGGGAATGCAAGATGAAGGAATTAGTGATTTGTGGGCCAAGGAAAGGGTGATGAAATCCCTGACCTTATCTTGTAATTGGGTGGCACCCTTAAGATTGATTGAATGATGCAACACACAAAGAACAAGAAAACACTACTAGAAAAAGTAGAATAGACATCGCCCCTTTAACAACGGTTTATGATGTCCCCGATGTAAAAACTATCAATAACATCGGTCCAAAAAAAACTGATGTCTTTAATATATTATGAAATCACATTACCAGCCAACCGATGTCATTGACATATCATTAAAAAATCAATGACATCGGTCAAGAAAACAACTGATGTCTTTCACATATTATGACATCAGTCAAAAATAAACCGATGTCTAAAGTATGATTAAAAAAATTTGCACTCCGCGCCCGCACAATTACCTTTGCCCGCTTAATACCCAAATAATTTCCCCCCTTAACCAAATTTTTAATTCCCACAGCTTTTCCCCCTTCATGCCAAAATATTTCCCCCCTTAGCCAATTTTCAATTTCCCCCTTTTTTAACCTCCTGTTTTAAACAAAAACAAAAGTAAATTAAAACAAAAACACAAATCTCTCTCTCACCTCACCCTCTCTTTCTCTCTTTCTCTCTCGATGGCTCACCGTCTCTGTCTCTCACCTCACCTCTCTCGACGGCCTCACCCCCTCTCTCTCTTTCTCTCTCTCTCTCTCTCTCTCTCTCTCCGGCCTCACCCTCTCATCTTAAAACAAAAACTCTATAAATCTCATCTTCGCGATCCTCTGCAACTCAATTGAATTTGGGTAAAAATTAACAAAAATGGCGGCGACTCCAGTTCCGATGGTAGAAGACACAAACTTCGAGGACGATCAATTGGCCTCTATGTCTACTAATAGATATTTCTAGGGCTTCTCGTCTCCTCGATAATGAAATTCGTGTTCTCAAGGTATTAATTAATTTATAGTTTAATTACATTTTCTATTCAGTTGTGTTTATTTTATGTATTTGTATGTGGATTAAGTGATGGTTTGATTGTTGTAGGATGAGTTACAAAGGACAAATCTCGAAGTCGATTCGATAAAGGAAAAGATTAAGAAGAATCAGGAGAAGATTAAGCTTAATAAGCAGCTTCCGTACTTAGTCGAAAACATCGTTGAGGTTGTTATTTCTGTTATACTTTACTGTTAGTTTTCGATTAGTGTATTGTGTTTGATTTGTTTTTATTTTGTTATAGGGTTTGTAATTTGCCATTTTTAGTTACGTAATTAAGGTATGTTATTGCGATAAATTTTGGCTTGTAGAAGTGTTATTTCGATAAGTTATAGATGTCTCTTCGAAGTTATCTTACCTCTGTAATCGTATTATCCTTTGCTGCGACTCTCTGTACATATAAGATACGTTAGTATGTTTTTTATTTTCTTCTTTACAGCTTCAAGAGTTAGCCAAATAACTTATTGATCTTTTGAAATTAATGGATACCTCTGAAGAAGAGAGGAGCTTATTTTACCATGTTACATGCAATGTTGCATGAAGATGAAGCTTCTGTTGGTGCACACTTGAATGACAATAGTCATTAGATAGGCATGAGTGAATGACCATGAAAAATTGACAATTGAAATTTCATATTATGCTATGCCATTGGTAGAGAAAAGTTACATGAGCCTTAGTTATAGGTATGATGCTCATATGTAAAAAGTCCTTATATACATTGTCATTTTTGGTTTGAGATGTTAGCGCAGTATTATGTAACATATTTGACTAGTTTTTCAATTGACAGACAAAGCTAAAGGAGTCTCAGTATCAAATAACACCATGGCGTTCTGATATGAAGCTTACAAGCTTTGCTCAGTCACCATCACATTCATTTGTGGTAGGATTGGTAATGTTCGTGTGTCTATTTATCTTTATCATGCTGTTTGTGACCTACTTTGTTTGTCTAATAGCAAAATGGGCTTGACCTGGTCCCTCAACCATCTCGGATTTAAAGGAGAGTCAGCAATACCATCTACCATCTGGCCCATCAAAAGTTAGAGACTGAGATATTTTGGACAATGAACAAAGCAATTTAAGGGGTGTTGCAAAAACTTTAGAGACAGATGATTTGGAGAGGTATTCACCTCTTTCAAGCAGCTGGTGAGTGAGTCAAATGTTAACTGCTCCTTCTACCCTGTAAATCTGTCAAATGTTTTGGCAATGATTTCGCCAATCTAATTTTAAATAATGATTTTTGTAGATTCTTCTACAAGGTGGCTTCTATCCCTACTCGAGTTAGTAAGGCAGAGAAACTTATTTTGAGTATATTAGAAGCAGAACAACCTACTTTCAGGTTTCTTTATCATTATAGGGCCAAGCTATCATCATTTCTCTTTGCTTGTAGTAATCTATTTGTTTATGCGTGTAAATGAGGGGGGAAAGAGAAACTCTGTGATTCAGTAATTTGTTACTTCCAATAGCTAGTATGGTTTCGGTCTGTATTATTGCAGAATTCCTTTGTTTAGACTACTGTAATGGCTAATGTTGCAGGCAGTTGGTTTGGGCTCTTTTTTCGGAACTACTGTTACTGCTTGAGCTGATGCTATCAGGTTTAAATCATTATATATTGCAACGCTTGTGTTTAATATTAATTTTCTGCATAAGTTATTATATATGTGATTTAATGATTTATGTGGATTTACATTGATTTTACTTTTGTATCATTCTTGTTTAAATGTCAAAAGACATTTATTGACATATCTTTTAGTATAGAAAAGGGACTTATTGTATTTTTCTGCAGATGGGTGTCAAAAGATGGGATTGGTGCTGTTAGACGCCTATTCATTCGAGAATTATTGATATCCTAGTGGCAAGGGTGCAATGCTCAATCCTCCATCTCCATGCGAAGGTTTATACTCTACAATGCTCATTTACCAGTCCCGTAGTTTCCTGTTTGCATGGCCATTTTTTCCTTTTTATCTTCTGAAATATTCAGTTTGATATTAATGTAATGGGGTTTTTAGTTTTTGTTGGTGTATTTATTTTGTGCAGAATTTGAAATTTCTGCAGGGTTTTTATTTTGTGTATGTCTGCAAAGGTGCCTGCTGTTGAAAGAATTTGTAGTGAAGCATTAGCATAAGGTGATACAAGCATAAGGTAAATGTATCGTCATAGGTCTCCAAAGTACTGGCGAGGCCAGAACTGAAGAAGACGTAACAAAATATGTGAGTTTTTTTTTGGGTAAATTTAATTAAATATATTCGAGTATACATGCACCCTGCCCACACTGGGGTTCAAATTCTTGACCTCTTTTTACCAGGATAAGAGGGGTGTTTTATCCACCAGGCTAAGCCTTGCAGATAATATCTGAGTGTATTGTCTAATAGCTTTTTTTGTAATTTGTTGTCGTGTTCATATTATCATATCAGCGATTGCATTTTGTTTTTACATATACTTCAATCTTAATGCAGGGTGTTGACCTTGATGATTTTATTTCGGGGCCTCGTGAGCTGTTGCTAAAATTTGTTGATGAAAATTATCCTTTGCCTGATAAACCTGAATCTCTCTCAGGTATATTTTGGTTTGTTTTCTGTTAGCATGTAATTTCTTAAGCTGATAGGCGCTAGCCAATAAAGTCAACTCTTTATTGATGATAGGTGATGACGGTATGAAGAAAACAACTCCTGATGGTTTGCCCAGTATACTTGCCTGTTAATGCATGATATTAATTTTTAGTTTACTAAGATATAGTGGTTTGTAGGTGCTTTGTGTGCTGCTACTACAGAATGCTGGTTTGAAATCCAAGGATATTGTTGCTCGTTCAATGACGATTGAACTCCTTGGTACAGTTGCGGCCATGTTGAAACAGGAATATGTGCACTATGGTAGTTTTAACTAGGTTGTTTTAACTATGGTAGTTAGAGCGGTATAGTTTGTTTTTATACAGAGTAGTATGTCAATTATGTTTTTGGTTTGGAAGAGGCATTTTGACTTGAAATGTAGCTAGTTTGTCGGTTTTGCGGATAGTCATTGATGTAATATATACTGAATTTTTTTGATAATGATAATGAAGTTTTTATTATTTTCATAAGTGTTTAAGTTTTGGATTGATAAGTTGCATCAATACAGCATTCATTTTAGTATTATTTTGGTATATATATATATATATATATATATATATATATATATATATATATATATATATGAATACAGTAATAAATAAAGTAAACAAACGCATCAGTTTTTAATTTCAACTGATGTTAAAGGATCTAGACATCGGTTAAGAACTGATGTGAAGGAAAATTTTAACTGATGTCTTTGTGGGTGTAGAGAAAGGTATCCCTCTTTTACATCGGTTTTTAATCGATGTCTAAGATCATCTTTTACATCAGTTTCAAACAAGAAACAATGTCTATTGTACACCTTAAACCTCAGTTGCATATGCAAACCGATGTTAAAAACCAATATAGACATCAGTTACTAACCGATGTAAAAGGCAAGGACCAGTCGATGTCTTAAGTTGTCTTTGACATCGGTTCAAAACCGATATGAAAAGTGTTGGACCTTTCTCTACACCCGCAAAGACATCGGTTGGAAAATGGCCAGACATCGGTTTTTAGCCGATGTCTATTAACCTTTTTCTAGTAGTGAAATAAACACTTATGGATGCAGTGTTCTATTCTAAATTGTACGTACCTCTTTCCTCCAGCAATCACCACAATTATATAAGATGGAATGCAATAAATACAATAAAGAAATCTAGATGATGTGATCCTATGTGAAAGAAAGAATGATGCAGCAAATTGGTTTTTAACAATTAACTAACTAATATTTTTGGGTTTTTTGAATATTTAATTTTTTTGTGTTTTTTTAATAATGATGAAGAAAAGAAAAATAGAGAGAGGTGATACGGAATACCGAAAAGCGCTTCCTCAAATTTCAAAAGAGACAACGAGGCCTTCTATCGATCTTCTTGTCCAAGCTTTTCTCCGCTTCACTATTCCCAAAGAAAAACAAAAGAAAACAAGAAACTAATCCGAAGAATTAATATCAAGGAAAGAAATTACCAATAGTCCCCGGCAGCGGCGCCAAAAACTTGATGTGTAAAATAACTGCAAGCGCACATTGTTTAGTTGTAGCAATCACAGATCGATCCTCAGAGACTATGAATTTTCGAAACCCTAATAATTAATTCAGGCGAACTAGACAATAGGATTGAGATGAGATTTAACTGACCTAATTAACAAAGATTATCAAATAATATGGAAAACTTAGGAATCCGAATCCATTAATCAATCACAATTAATATCAACTCGCCCTAAAATAAATCATCTTTTCTTCCAAATAAGATATATCAATTAACGAGACAAGCATATACTATGAAACTTGTTATCTAACAATAACCTATCAAAACTTCAAAGAGCAAGCATAAGCTATGAAAAATAAATTCGGTAACAATAATATATCAAAATCACTTTGTTAATTGAACAATTAAGCACCAAGAAAAATTATGAGAATCAATTAATAGATTCGAGAAGAAATCAAAAGTAATTAAATTAACTTCATCTTCATCCTAGGGCAAGAAAATTAGCTATTCATGATTAATAATGAAAACATGATAACATTAAGATGAGAAGTAACAATTATTAAATATAAAACAATTATTAAAACAAGTAATTTATGGTGGCAAGTTGACAAGTACTAACTTATACTAAAACAAGGCTGGTGGCATACGGCAGCGAACAAGAAGCACGAGAAGTAATTAAAGGCATGCAAAGAACCGATTAGAAAAGAAGCCGGAAAATAGATGCTAATGAAAAAGCAAAGTAACAAAAGAAATTTGCTTTATTAAAATTAATCTAGGTCGAGAGAAAGAGCATAAAATAAATCTAATTCTACTCCTAATTATCGAATCTAAAATAGGTGTCTAAATTGGTGTCTCAAATACAAGAGAGAAAGCCATATATATAGGGAAAAATAATAGATTTGGCCCCTTTGATTACAATCCGATCTTGAATATAATTTCTTCAATTTCCTTTTCTTCTCGGATCCTAAGAGACTGATTCAAACTATCATGGTGGATCTTAAGGCAAAGCTTATTAACACGGAATGGTTCATCAAACATGCTAACTTAGATTTTTACGGGTGGCTTTTTATTTGATGTAATTTGTTTTCCTTTCTCTCCTTTCTTTTGTTAGTTTGGAGTAGGTAGTTTCTCTTTTTGCTTTGCCAAAGAGCAAGGGTTAACCCCTGTTTTTTCTTTATTCTTTTTTAATATAATATAAATTTAGCAAAAAAAAAAAGTATTCGATTTTTCCTCCAATTTCTTTGACTTCAAATATTTTCCACCTCCATTCCTTTTTTTGCACCTTTTCCTACTAAAAATCTTTTTTTTTATTTTCCTACAAAACAAAATAAAACAATTTATTAATTAATAAATTTACGAAAACGGACATAGAATAGGTATTAAAAATATGATGAAATATGGACCTATCAGGGGGAGTGTTGTGAGCCATTGCTGGAATCCAATTCCGGTCCAGTAGTATTTCGAGTAGAGCCTTCATTTAGAATGAAATTCATTTGTTCCCTCATACGTGCCTGAGCAGCAAGAGATAATGGTTCTCCCATAACTTCTGTCGAGTTCTAGGATTCATTGTCAAGGCACATCTGTTGTTGCAAGATAGGAGCAGGGCCTGCATAGTTGTGGCCTATATAAGCAGAAAATTCTTCAGAGTCCATAGAACCGGAATGTTCCGAGTTTCGAGAACCCATCTGAAAAAACAGCTACACAGATCGGGGCTTGAAAGGACAGGATCTGAGAAAAGAGATTGAGAGAAGCAAGGATAAGTAAAAAGAAGAGTAAGATAGAAGTATTTAGTGAAAAAATAGGCTGTCAACGATGAGGTTTAAGGTGGTTTCCGATGGGTATTGGAAAAAAGTATTTAGGTTGGCTGTATTTTTTAGAGAGAGAACAGAGCATATTAAATAATAGTTTTTTAAAAAAATATTACTTTCGACCAAATTCGACCGACTATTTTCGATAAACTATTTTCGACTACATCCGGTTGTTTTTATTCCTACCGAATCTGGTCAAAATTATGAATTCAACTGAATCTAGTCAAAATACTAAAAATGACTGAATTATGTCAATTTTAAAAAACCAAAATTTAAAAAAAAAATCAGCTTCTCGGTTACCACCAAATGAGCCCAGAAAAATTTGACAATAAAATACATGTCATAAAAACTCGTGATCTAAATATTCACCAAAACATAATTTATATGACTACTAAAACCCAGATTCCAATCAACCAAACATTTTTCGACAGATCAAAACATATTTGAAAAAAAATCTCAATTTAATATATATATATATATATATATATAGAGAGAGAGAGAGAGAATATATATATATATATAGAGAGAGAGAGAGAGAGTGAGATTGATCCGGGGAACTTTTGCTGAGATAATTAAAAATATACTATAAATTTAACTGGGCCCGCAGGGCTAAAAATTGTGATTTTATAGAAATGTCCATGCAATATTCTAGATATCTCATATAACTTTCCTAAGATACATCTGAGGCTCCTCAATCTCATATATATATATATATATATATATATATATATATCAAAAACTGCATCAAACCTTCAAATTGAATTAAAGTCCAAAAACTCCACCAAACCTTCAATTTGAATTAAACACCAAATCGTACCCAAAAAAATATTTGTTCAAAATAAGAAAATATTTATATATGTTTTATTTGTTACTTTTAAAGGCTCTGACTCATCGATCCATGTAACACAAAATGGACTAATGGGAGACACCCATGCAGACATTGATTTAGAAATTCAATTAAAATTTTAAAAATATATTCCGAATTATATTTAAAATATATTTGAAAATACTTAAAAAATAAATAAAATAACATAAAATTCCAAGAAAATTCCCAAATATTCAGAAAACATTCTATACCATAATATGATTTTCTTAAATATTTATTACCAAAAAATTTTTTGTTGAATTTTTAAATAAATTTAATATTTAAAATAATATCTAATTTTGTTGAATTCATTCGTATTTTTCATTTTTTCGATGATTTAATCATATAGATAATAATATCGTATCTTATTAACTTATCATAATAATATTTTTTGATGATTGAATAGAGAAATTAGTAGTCAATTATATATTTAACTCGAACTACTAACAGGTGGTTTGTCCCGAATTGTTGTTTCTATTTTTTTAAAAATATTTATCGACAATCCAACCGTACGGATGTCAATATATATGTAATATAGTGATACTCCCAAATTTTTAAAAAATTGAAAATTAATTTGGATAGTGAAATTCGTAGTCAACTAATGATTTGACAAGTACTACTAACTAGTACTTTGTCCCAGATAGTTGTTTCTATTTCTTACAAAATATTTATCGACAATCTAACTGTACGGATGTCAATATATATCTAATTTAGTGATATTCCAAAATTTTAAAAATTAAAAAAATTAATTTGGATAGTGAAATTAGTAGTCAACTATTGATTTGACTAGACTACTAACTAGTACTTTGTCCTAGATTGTTGTTTCTATTTTTTTAAAAATATGTATCTTCAATCCAATTGTACGGATCTCAATATATATCTAATTTAGTGATATTCCCAAAATTTAAAAAATAAAAACTTAATTTGTATAGTAAAATTATAAATTCAATCTATATCGGTCGAATTTATAAATTCGATCAAATGTAGTCAAATATATAAATATGACCAGAATTAAATATGATTGAATTGAATATTTAGTCATATTTAAAGTTAAAAACGACTCCACAAAAATTACCGAATATAAATTCGATTGAATTCGGTTGAATTTAACTCTAACTAAATAAATGTTGATGTTGACCTTAAATTCAACCAAATCTGGTCGAATTTAAGGTCGGTCATTTTTTGCCAATTTTCTTTAAGTGTGTCAAACAAAATAAAAACCAAATAAATAATTTTTGATCATTTTTTACTAAATAAAAATGAAAAATTATTCTACAAGTCTATTTATCGATTAATTGAAAATCTTTTTTTTTTAAAAATGATTATGAAATAAAATCCATCAATAAAATCCGTAATAAAGCACTAGTTACTTGTATTAGTCAACTTAGTTGTTGATTGCTAAGATCTCAAACCAAAATCATTTTTTATTTTTTGAAAATTTAGGAACATCAAAAAATTGGATATATCTTAACATCTGTAAGGTTGGATCGTCGAGAATTATTTTTAAAACAATTAAACAAAAGTCCGTGATAAAGCACTAGTTACTATTATTAGTCATTTAGTTGTTGATCTCAAAGCAAAATAATTTTTTATTTTCTGAAAATTTGGGAACATCAATAAATTAGATTTATTTTAACATCCGTACGGTTGAATCGTCGAGAATTATCTTTAAAAAAAATCGAAACAACAGTCCGTGACAAAACACTAGTTACTAGTATTAGTCAATTTAGTTGTATATTACTAAGAGCTCAAACCAATATAATTTTGTATTTTTTCAAAAATTTGGGGAAATCACTAAATTAAATATATCTTGACAAATGCGACCATGTGACCCGAACCAAATTTTCCTACATCCAAACATAATTCGATCCGAAATAGTAAATATCCGAAAAAGAACCGAATCCATTTTGATCCGATCTTAGTCCAAAATTTTTCCGATTTTGATCCGAATTTGACCCGAACCGAATTAGATCCGATCCGAACCGAACGGTCCCAAAAATATACTTTAACCGAAAGTGGATCCGAACCGAATCATATTCGATCCGAACCGAACAGGCTCTAAATATATCATAACCGAAAGTGGATCCGATCCGAAGCAGATCCGATCCGAAACCGATCCGTTTACCCAATTTTCCTGGTCTAGTTACAGCTGATCTATCCAACATGTCCGTTGTAGAGTAAGCCTGCTCTGGTAGTAAGCCTGTGATGACTGGACACCAAATTGATATACACAGTTAACAAATTCTAAAAAAATAATCATTACAGTACAATAATGTTTCTAGTAACATCTTTATACGTATATCCAATTTTCTTTTCCTTTATTTTTAATTTTGTGCAAACTGTTCTCCGACTACTACCCGTTCAAAGGAGCTCGCGAATGTCCATCCCCGTGAGGGAATTGTGTGGCACTACCACGTGGGTTACATTGACCAACTGAAGTGATGAAAATTGCAAGGATCCCAGAATACAACACATTACAGATGTAATTCCTGAATAATCATTTTTTAAGGTTATAAGTAGTTTATACGCATAATGATGAATTTTTGTGAAATTTATTCTGACCAGCAGTTTGTGCAAAAGATGTGCCAGGTCAATTGATGCAAGTTCACGCTTTCTGTAATCAAAATAAAGCACAGTGTTTATATGAATACGTTAGTGTAAAACTAGTTCAGTAGAAAATTTCAAATTGAATCCACCTTGCAAAGGACTTTTAACCTGGTCCTTGTCAACCCTCTGATCCACTTTTCAAAGCATATAGTTTTTAGTGTTTGCACATGCCAAGTTGGCATCCAAGAACGGAAAATTGACGGAAAATCTCTCATGTGCTAAGGGCTTGGTGAAGTTGAAGCTAACCTTCAAACAAATATGCAACAATTATTTTCAAGAAATGGTTTCGAAATCGATATGTTTCGTTCTTGAATGCTTCACCTGATTTTTTTTTTTGAAATGTTAATGGTGCTAGTGTTGTAATAAATGTTGAAATCTTTCTGCACTTATCCACAAATCCTGAAGTGGTTGAATGACCGAAAACAATTGAGTGCATGAGTTACGAGCGGACAAACACTTCCTTTGAGTCGTGGATAAAGAAACATATGGATGTTTCTTACTTTTTCATGACACCAAGCTCTATCCTAAAAATGCACAAATACCACTTGCATTTTTGCCATCTATTTTCTAACATGCATAATATACGTGCGTAAGCGTTATGGTTGTACCCAACAAGATCAAATGCATTGGTGATAGAATAAAAAAACTGAAAGATATCGTTATATTCAAATGTTTAAATATTCGTATAATGTGAGACTCTTTTAGTTTTAATTGCTTCAAACAGTTCACAAACACATACACTGCACGTGATGTGCGCTTTTGAGATACTTAAACATAATAAACTTCCAATAACACCTCCATATATACGAACATAATTGTTGATTGTGAGTTCACAAATGCAAAGGACATTGAATGTATTTTTGTATAAATTTCAATTATTGATTTCTTATCTTTGAAAACACTAGCTAGATTTTGTGTAATTATATGTTTAGAACAATGCAGAATTAAAAACAAATAAATCTTCTTACATCGCAACTAAATTATTAAATTTTAAACTAGTTCGAATACTACATGCACCATCTCTGATGTCAACTAAACCGAATCTCCGGAAACAAGCCTCTTGCCAATGCAAGCTAGCAGTTAGAAGATAATGTTTTGCTTGTTCTACACAATTTCCTAGGCAAAGTTACAAACATCAATTACTCATTAATTTCTATGAAAAGAATTCTAGCAAGTAACTACAAATATAAGAAAAATGATCATTGCATGAGGCATCATATGTTTACTTTACAAATGGAAACATGAACTATAGCCGGCATATGTAATAATAAGCATTTTTTTAGGCAAAAATGTTACCATCTTCCCCCAAACAACTTCCCTGAACAAATAGCTTCCAATGACTCACATATTATGTCTCTTTTCCTACTTTTGTACAATAAAATAATAAAACGCTATGAACATACTACAATGAAGTAAAATTTATACTCGACAATTCTCAAACAATATTTGCCGAAAGGAAATTACTTTATCCAAATTACTATGCATTGTGGCACTAAACTAATTCTAAATTAAAAGGATTAACAGATAAGCAGGTGAAAGGGGAATATCTTAGGTAAATCAAGGGAAAGTACACGTGAAATGACACTCGTGTAATAATCATTGTCCATTTTGTTTAACCTAAAATCATTACAAGAAAGTTCGGCAAAAATCGAAAGAGAAATTTCGATTGCGGCTTGATTCGAAGAAAACGGTCGAATTTACAGTCATCATAAACTTATTGCAGGTCAAAAATAAATTCAACTTCATCCGGCTGAATTTAAAATCGATGAAAATAAATTGGTCGAAAATACAGTTAAATTCGACTAATTATTAGTAATAGTTGAATTAATATCCCGCCAAAAAAGCGAGGAGACTTTCATGCATATGGATCACCATTGCAAAAATATATTTGACCAATTAAATCCCGTCAAATTTATGTTTAGCCTTAGCGGAAAAATTGCCGCCCTTTTGTTTTTGAAAATTAGAAGAAGGGGAAAATATGCCGCCATTATTCATGCCAAATCGCTTAGAACTAATTTCAAATGGATTGAGTGGAACTGAATTAAATATGACTGTATTTGGTTACAAACAGTTTCCAGAAAATTTTAACAATTTTTTTATAATATTAGTACACTTCATGGAAAATTATATAAATATACAAGGATAACATTTTTTTGATATAAAGATTAAGTTTCTACAAAGAAAAATTTACACTGTAATAGAATGTCGAACTTTAATAAATTTAGTACTTTCAAAATTTTAAATAAATTTGTAATTAGTTTGAAAAAATACAAAAAAAGTAGAGAATATTACAAAAATATGATACAATCATTAGATTTTTTAAGAAAATAATAGTGAAAAGAAAAAAAATTCTTTTCAACTCCCTACATGAGCGAAATTGCTTAGTAGAAATTGGAGTTTAGAGTTTGGATTTAGGGCTTGGGGTGTAGATTAGGGTTATGGTTTCTAATTTATTATAATTTTTTTAAATCATATGGATGTTAAGATTTTGATGATTAAAAAGCTTAACACTAATTATTTATAAATATTATTATTTCTTTTTTGGATATTATAATTAATTTTTATTTTTCTTGAAATTAATTCGACCAAAAAACCTACCAAAAAACCTAAACTGTCGAATTTAAATGCAATCGTAAATACATAAGCTCTTAATTGTTCTTGATCAACTATTCACTCAATGGGCAAGTAATATAGGCATGTATGCATCTCGTTCTTAAGTGGCAAATGAGAATTTTGGTGACTAAAAGGTTAAACTGCCCCAAGGTCCCATGAATAATAGGTTTTAACTGCACAAGGTCAGCAGGGTTGCATCGAGGGAGGTGTGGAGAAGGCCTAGTAAAAGAGGCACTTTTTGGGATCTGAAAGCTGCTACTTGCCCCGAAGACCAGGGAGACTCTTGACTGTGGCCTTTTCACTTCCCTGTGAATGAAATGTAATATGAACAGTCCAACAACTGTGGGATCCTAAGACCTATTATATATCATCATCCTAACGTCGACAAATCTCTTCTAAAAATGTTTTTGACATCGTTTTAGGTTGACATATGCAAGTTAATAGATTAAACTTCGTAAACATGACCAACTCTCAGGACTGGATCAAGAATTTACATTATTTATTATTTTTGCTATACTAAAGGTTAAGCCGAGAACAATGTCAACATTGCACAATCACGTTACGTTCTTCTCCTGCATAACAAAGGGACCCAAAGTAACATTACATATAGCAGATTTGGGGTGATAATTGCATGTTGATCCATATGTTTATTATGCACTGTACGTTACAATTGGCTGCAAATGCAATAGCAAAATGTGCAAATGCAACATAGTAAACATTATCAAACAGGAAATAATAGCATTAAAAGATTTGAGAACAATTAAAGTCAAGAAGAGAAACCAGAGTAATTCTGCAAAACAGAAAGTATTTGCTTTTCAGGCAACCACAATAACAACGTCAAGGTTCAAAGTCATGGTCCACCTAACCATCACACCAAGCACAACCTTTAAAAACGCCGTGCGCAGAGAGTATTTACTTCTCATGTATATTTTTAATTTGTATGGTGTATATTAAAAAAACAAGAATAAACACCGAGATCAAATCTCAATTTATGGTGCATTATTCACCATCAACCTATATGTATAGAGTGTTACGGACAACCATCTTAAAAAACATAAGAACTAATAACTAAATCACTAAAATTCTTTTAACAAATAAACACAAAGATTAATAAATGCACCATTACCACACCATAACCAGCACCATGGCAAATCGGCCAACACAACTGCACCACTAACTGAACCACCATTTTTAATTACGATTACCAAATTAAGATCTGAATCACCAATATATAAATATAACACTACCACTACCTGTAGAATTATCATTTTAAAAAATAAAATAACAAAACATGAACTTAAATGAACGAAGATTACCACAAAAATATTAAATTTGAGTCATGCTTCTATTGGAGAGGCTAGTGTAGGAGAAGGGCAAATCTGGAAATAAGGAATGAATGCTAGGACCAAGGAGTTAGTGGTGGTTGCTGATGCAGCACGGAAGTCAAGGAAAAGGAAGCTTTAATCCTTAAAGAACTCTTATACGAGAAATCATTGTAAACCTTGAATCCACAAGGCAATCCTTGAATCCACAAGAAGTTTTCTTGAATCCACAAAAAAAGATGAGAAAATTATCAAGGGTTTAATTTCAATAAAAAGATTATTATTTGTTACATGACATTGTTGCTTATAAAGGAATACAAAACCTTAAATGGAATAAAAACAAATTCTAATTATAATTAATTATTAAAATTAAGTAGCGTGATCATGTAGGGTTTGAGCATGAGCATTCCGGTCTCCCATCGTGATCCCAAAAAGCCACTATTGTATTTTTCAATTTTGACATGACGAGACAATCCAGTAGCATGAGCATACATAATATATACTACTATATTTTCCTGTTTTGGCATGATCACTTGATCCTCGACATGTTCATGCTTTCTTGCTAGAGTTGCCTTCTCATCATCCATCTTAACCACCATTTGCGTTAGAATTCCTTCTACATCAGTCTCCTGCTTCTGAAGAACTTGATCCCGAATTCTCATCTAAATAAAAAAATACAGTTGATTGTTGTTTATCTCTCAATGGCGGTCTCTTTAGGCCAACACGTCATTGGAACTTTGTATTTCACTTCCTCTTTTAAATTTTCTTTTAAGCATAAAGGCATCATCATAATTATCCCAAACGAATCACGATTAAGAACTGCTAGAAAAAATTTAGAATCAGCATCATAAAACTCATATGTTGCACAAAGGGACACCGCACATTCATGTGGTGACTCCAAGACACCCAATTCATATGGTGACTTCAAGACACACTTTTCTTCCAATGGATACAAAACATATTACCCATCATGAAGTCAACTATTTTCTCCCTTTTTCTGTGTGATAAATTATAATCAAATTGAAATGGTCCACCCAAAACTAAGTGACAAGAATCAACATCAAAATTATCAAAAGTTGTATTAGCCTTGTAATTCAAAATAGCAATGCCAATCACATAATTTTTACTTACGGTAGTGACAATCAATGGATTAATCCAAACAACATTATGTGGTGCTACATGAATTTTTGGTGGCAACTTGATTTCATTAACCACATCTTTCTTAATTAAGTTCTCGTGATTTTCACAATCTATCTCAACCTCAAAAATTTGGTGACTCAGATTAAATTAACCTTTGAGATTGCAAATCACCTACCGATTTGTTACTGCCTAGGTACTCTTCCTGCCCCTCCTTTGATATGTAGATCATCATTGTCATTGTTCTCATTAGTATTGACAATATCAAAACTTTTATGTGTAGACACACAGCTTCTGGAAGCCATTATCATACACCCTTCTCTAACTAATCTCTACACCTTGAAAATCATCCAAAAATTCTTCTACATTAGCATAATCAAAGACTTTGGTATCTCCCACACCCAACAAACTATCATATTTTGGTCGATGACATTCATTAACAAAATTAATTTATTTTTTTATAAAATTTTGAAAATAACATTAAAAAGGATAGATCTTGACCTCCGTATGGTTGGGTCATCGAGAAATAATTTTTAAAAAACCGAAACACGAAACCCTGGCGAAACCCTATTTAGGGGTTATAGTCAATGTACTAGTTGACCGTTAAATTACTAAACCAAATTAATTTATTTTTTCTGGAATTTTTACAATAACATTAAAAGGGATGGATCTTGACCTCCGTATGGTTGGGTCGTCGAGAAATATTTTTAAATAAATCGAAACACGAAACCCTAGCAAAACTCTGTTTAGGGGTTATAGTGAAAGTAATAGCTGGCCGTTAAATTAGAAAAGCAAATTAATTTATTTTTTTTGAAATTTTGGCAATAACATTAAAAGGGATGGATCTTGACCTCCGTATGGTTGGGTTGTTGAGAAATATTTTTAAAAAAATCGAAACACGAAACCCCGGTGAAACCCTGTTTAGCTAAATTGTCAAAGTACTAGTTGAACGTTAATTTAGCAAACCAAATTAATTTATTTTTTTCTGAAATTTTGGAAATAACATTAAAAAGGATGTATCTTGACCACCGTTTGGTTGGGTCGTAGAAAAATATTTTTAAAAAAATTGAAACACGAAACCCTGATGAAACCCTGTTTAGGGGTTATAGTCAAAGTACTAGTTGACCATTAAATTAGCAAACCAAATTAATTTATTTTTTTCTAAAATTTTGGAAATAACATTAAAAAGGATGGATCTTGATCTCTGTATGGTTGGGTCGTTGAGAATTTTTTTTAAAAAAAATCGAAACACGAAACCTTGATGAAACCCTATTTAGGGGTTATAGTCAAAGTACTAGTTGACCATTAAATTACTAAACAAAATTAATTTATTTTTTTCTGTAATTTTGGCAATAACATTAAAAGGGATGGATCTTTACCTCCGTATGGTTGGGTCGTCGAGAAATATTTTTTAAAAAATTGAAACACGAAACCCTGGCGAAACCTTATTTAGGGGTTATAGTCAAAGTAATAGTTGACCGTTAAATTAGCAAACCAAATTAATTTATTTTTTTCTTAAATAATTAAATCAATTAATCATAATTTGAAATTAATTAAATTAATTAAAAGAAGTAAATTCATATTTAGTTTTTAAATTAAGTAAAATATACAAAATAAATAAATAAAAGTGATTTTATTAACTTTAAACACTTAAATAATAAACACAAAAATATTTCTGAATTTAAATTTTAATTTGCAAAGCACCTTTCTAGCTCATTCTAAATTCGACTGAATTCGATTAAAGTGTTAAATTCAACCGTAATCGGTTGAATTTAGCCGTGTGGGAGGAGAAATTGGCGGGAAAATTCCCTCTTTTTTTTGACCGGCTACTAAATTCGACCGAAGTCTGTTAAAGTACTAAATTCATCCAAATTCGGTCAAAGTGCTAAATTCGACTGAATTCGGTTAAAGTGTTAAATTCAACCGTAATCGGTTGAATTTAGCCGTGTGGGAGGAGAAATTGGCGGGAAAATTCTCTCTCTTTTTTTGCCGGCTACTAAATTCGACCGAAGTTCGTTAAAGTACTAAATTCGACCAAAAATGGTCGAATTTAGCACACTAAATTCGACCGAACAAATTCGACTGGAGCTAAATTCGACCGTAATCAGTTGAATTTAGCCGCGGTAGAATTTATTCGATCGAATTTAGCCTTGCTTTCTTGTAGTGATTCCAAATGAATGATTTTCTTTAAAATGTGGAAGTACATAATGTATATTAATTAATTAAATCTTCTACAAAATATACTTATCACATATTATATATTCGTAGTCAATTATGGACTATTATCATATATAGGTGTTGGCCTCCTAAATGGAGGCATACAAAATGTGCTTATACCATAATACCATCGTGCTGAAATCAAACAATTAACATAAGTCATCATTTCTATTTTAAGTGATATTTTTTCTTTCATTTTTATACGTGCATAAATGTCAATTATGTGAATCTTACAATATTTTAAGGTTTAATTCTCGAACTCCAATTTAAGTGAAGATAATAGCTACAATAGCCAAATATATTCTTTATAATTTTACAAATTCAAGAACAAGTGTTAGGAATATGTTGTACTTAATGATAACTTCACAATCAATCAAATTGTTTAAGGTTTTGTAGCTGTCAACGGATGAGGATTTATAACTCTATCCGTTGACAGGTAGCTCATCAACGGATGAGGTTTTGTAGCACACTGCAGTATCTCTATGTTATCAGTTGATAGTATTTTTATCCACAGTCATGTTGACTATCAACGGATAGGGAGAATAGGGTAGCCAATTGTAAATAAGCTATGCTATGTAATTCTGTCTAAGTGAAAGTGTATCAACGGATGAAGACTAAACTCTATCAACGGATACAACTCAAATCCACTCTATCAACGGATACAGCTCAAGTCCCAATATCAACGGATACTGCTCTATACATCATCAACGGATGTCAGTATACATCATCAACGGATGTCAGTGTACATCATCAACGGATAATCATTGACACTGATTTCTATGATTAGCTGGAGATTAGCAGTTGATAAGGACATGTTTGACTGACAGATCACATGAGTTGAAAGTAGATACAAAAAGCAGTATGGCAGCCATACTTTGGAAACACAGAAGAAAGAAGCATTCCATTTACACTATGAATACAAGAAAGGTGCAGGAGACATGTCTGAACACAAGGACAACCTTTCGGCTACATGTGTATTTGGAGTGTAGTAGCAAGTCAACTAGAATTAGATTAGTATTATCTTATTCCAGTAGTACTTGTAAAACTTGGGATATATAACCAAGTGTAGCAACTCTTTGTAGGTTAAGAAAACAGACATATTTGCTTAGGGTTTCTTGAATATCCTTAGAAGCAAAGAGTTGTAAAACGGCAGCTGTGTACATTTTGTATCACAGAGTTTTCTTCAAATAAAAGCTTTAGGTGGTGCATATTAACCACCTGATTTTATATGTGTTTGTGTTTAAATCTTACATTGCAATTATCTCTTCATAAGTTTCTGAAGTTCTTATCAGAAATTTATAAATATCAAGAATTGTATTCAACCCCCCCTTCTACAATTATACAAGTGTGTAATTTGGGAATAACAATTGGTATCAGAGCAAGCTTCTAACATATTTGAAGTTTAAAGATCAACACACTTCCAACATGTCTAAGAAGGATTATGGAGTGAAGATTCCAGTTCTTGATAGAGAAAATTACTTTCACTGGAAAGTAAAAATGCGTCTACATCTCTCGTCTATTGATGAGGGTTTTGTGGATTGCATTGACAAGGGTCCTCACGTTCTAATGAAGACAGCAATAAGAGTTGGCCTGGCTGATGATGTGCCTGACACTTTCATTCCCAAACCTGTTTCTGAGTGGAGTCTTGAAGATATTGCAGAAGTCCACAAAGACAAAAAGGCCATGAATATTCTGTTCAATGGTCTAGAAACAAACATGGTTGACAATGTCATTAACTGCACTACCGCCAAGGAAGTATGGGACATTGTTCAAACCCTGTGTGAAGGAACAGAACAGGTAAGGGAAAACAAGATGCAACTACTAATCCAACAGTATGAACATTTTCACTTTAAGAGTGGAGAAACATTGAATGATACATTTAGTAGATTTCAAAAGCTACTAAATGGTTTGAAACTGTATGGAAGAGTCTATCAAGTTAAAGACTCTAATCTCAAATTTCTGAGATCACTGCCCAAGGAATGGAAGCCAATGACTGTTTCTCTAAGAAACACTCAAGAGTACAAGACATTTACTCTTGAAAGGCTCTATGGAACTTTAAAGACCTATGAGCTGGAAATGGAGCATGATGAAGAGATTGAGAAGTCTCAAAAGAAAAGTGGGTCAGTTGCACTCGTTGCCAATTTGGAGCAAAAGGAGGAAAGGACAGAAACTGCTAGTTCTACACCAAACAGGGAGGTTTGTAAAGGTAGAGCAGAATCAAGTAGGAGCAAGGAAAAGGTGTCTGAGGAATTGAATGCCCTTCAGCAGGATGAATTGGATGAGATAGATGAGCACTTAGCTTTTCTATCTAGGAGATTCTCTAAGCTGAAATTCAAGAGAAACTCTGGGATGGCCAAGCCATTTAACAAGGATTTTTCCACAAACAACTATGTGGATAAATCCAAAATTAAATGCTACAATTGTGGGATTGCTGGTCATATGATAAGTGAATGCAGGAAACCTAGATCTGAGAACAACGGAAAGCCAACTGAGGTTGTTGACTATAAGAAGAAATATTTTGATCTTCTCAGGCAGAAAGGAAAGGCATTCTTGACCCAAGAGTATGACTGGGCTGTTGATGACAATCATTCTGATGATGATGCTGAGTTAGTCAACCTTGCTTTAATGGCTGATTCTGGAGAGCAGGAAGCAAGTTCAGCTAGCAATCAGGTATTTTCTACTAATCTCTCTGAGCTCACTAAAGAGGAATGCAATAGTGTTATAGATGAAATGTCTACTGAACTATATCACTTAAGTGTTACTCTTAAATCACTTACTAAAGAGAACAATAGAATTAAAGAGTCTAATCTGTTTTTAAGTGATAGAAATGCTGCTCTAGAATCTCAATTTCTAGAATTTGAGAAAATGAGAGTTGATTGCAATAATGCTAAAAGTGAACTTGAAGTTGTGTTAAAAAGAGAACTGATTTTAAAAGACCAGCTTGAAAAAGAACAATGGATAATTGCCAAATTTCAAAGTTGTAGGAATATTTCTCAAAACATAATAGAAGTTCAGGGAATAGAATCATTTGTGAAGGATACCTGGACTCAAAGGAAAAAGGAGCTAGAACCTGGCCTTGAGGATCTAGAGACTATTTGTGAATCAACGGATAGTGATCCTCCGTTGACAGATGAACCGTCAACGGATGAGAGGTATCCGTCGACTAACAAAAAGTCTGTTAGTAAGAAGGAACTTAGGAAACTGGATATCAAGTATGGTCCAGTAAACAAGAATTTTGTTAGTGGTGAGTGCAGCAAAACCAAATCCAGTGGGAAGGCTAAAACAGGTGATTTACACAACAAAAAGGCTGTTGGTAAATCAGACAATGAAAAGGTAGAAATTGAGGGCAAAAAGAAAAAGAACAGAAATGGTAAGATAGGCATCAACAAGAAAAACAATTACTCTTCTGACAAGTTTGCTCCTAGGAAAACTTGTAGTAATTGTAATAGTGTCAATCATTTATCTTCTAATTGCAAGATTGTCAACAAGGCTCATGTTCATGTACCTCAACCAATGCCATGTATGCCTGCAATGCCTGTTATGCCTGGTTTGTATCAAAATGCTAGTTTTTCAAATCCATATGTGAACATGCCATATGTGTCTAATCCATACTTTCAATCTATGAATGTGCCACAAATGTCATGGAACCTACCTAACATGAATAATATGTATGCCAATTTTCCACACATGCATGCATCCAATATTCATGCAAATGAGCATTTGTCAAACCCCATTACTCAAGCATCTACACCTAAGATGAAGAATGCTAAGAGTGCAAAGTCAAAGGCTAACAAGAAAGGACCCAAGGAAGCTTGGGCACCAAAATCAACATGATTTGTTTTTGAAATATGTGCAGGGAAACAGAAGGAATCTATGGTACCTAGACAGTGGATGTTCTAGGAACATGACAGGAGATTCAACCCTGCTCACAGAGTTCAAGGAAGGAGCTGGCCCTAGAATTACCTTTGGAGATGACAGCAAAGGATATACTAAGGGATATGGCCTGATTTCAAAAGACAATGTCATCATTGAAGAAGTGGCTCTAGTTGAAGGTTTAAAGCACAATTTGCTGAGTATCAGTCAGATTTGTGACAAAGACTATGAAGTAAAGTTCATAAAAGAAGCCTGTGTTGTTTCTGCCAAGGAAGACAACAATGTGGTATTGACAGGCTTTAGAAAAGGAAATGTTTACATAGCTGACTTCAATTCAGCATGCTCAGAATCCATTACTTGTCTCTTCATCAAAGCAAGTAAGGATGAGAGTTGGTTATGGCATAAGAAGCTGTCACATTTGAATTCTAAAGTTATGAATGATTTGGTAAGAAAGGATCTTGCTAGAGGAATCCCTCATTTGGAGTTTGTCAAAGATGGGCTATGTGATGCCTGCCAATTAGGGAAACAAAAGAAATCATCTTTCAAAAGCAAGACAGAGTCATCCATTGTTAATCCTCTTCAATTGCTGCATATGGATTTATTAGGTCCAGTAAATGTCATGTCTATTTCAAAGAAGAAATACTGTCTGGTGATTGTAGATGATTTTTCTAAGTTCACATGGACTTTCTTCCTGCACTCCAAGGATTGTGCAAGTGAAATCATTATCAATCACCTCAGAATGCTAAACAATGGTTCTGAAGACAGAGTACAAAGGATCAGGAGTGACAATGGTACTGAATTCAAGAATTCCACAATGAAGATTTTCTGTGAAGAGAATGGAATTGTCCATGAGTTTTCTACTGCCAGAACACCTCAACAAAATGGGGTTGTTGAAAGGAAAAACAGAACTCTCATTGAAGCAGCTAGGACAATGTTAAGTGAATCAAGATTACCAACATATTTCTGGGCTGAAGCTGTCAACACTGCATGCTTTACTCAGAATATTTCCTTGGTCAATCAAGCTAGAGGAATGACTCCTTATCAGTTATTAACCAACAAGAAACCAACTTTAGCTTTTCTACATGTCTTTGGATGTAAGTGTTTTGTGCTAAGGAATCATGGAGATAATTTAGGCAAATTTGAAGCAAAGGCAGATGAAGCTATTTTTGTTGGATATGCAGCAGGGAAAGCCTACAAGGTCTACAATCTAAGAACCAACATTGTTATGGAATCTATACATGTTGTGTTTGATGATCAAAAGATTCTAGGCCTAAATGATGAAGGTTACCATGAAAAGTTGGAATTTGAGAATGAAGGTGAAGGAAGAATGTACTATGATGATGATGAGGAGAATGAAGATCATGACCACAGAGATCCACCTAGAGCTGTTATACCAACTAGAAGTGATGCTTACACTGAAAATGAAGCATCCGTTGATAGTCATTCTGGAACATCCGTTGACAGTCATTCTGCAACATCCGTTGACACTATTAGAGATGCATCCGTTGACAGAAATTCTCAAGCATCCGTCGACAGGCAAAATGATGCATCCATTGACAGTCAACTTCATAACTCAGCAAGGATAACAAACTCAGGGGGAGTTTCTCAAGGTCAAAATTCAATGCTAAATCAACATGATCATGGAAATGAAGCAACCTCATCAAGATCAAATCTTCCACCTGCAAGAAAATGGACTAGAAATCATCCATTTGAGTTAATCATTGGTGAATCAAATTCAAGAGTCCAAACTAGACGGGCCACTCAAGCAGAATGTCTATACAGTAGCTTCCTGTCTCAAGAGGAACCTAAGAAAGTGGAAGATGCCCTTCTAGATCCAGATTGGGTGTTAGCAATGCAAGAAGAGCTAAACCAATTTGAAAGAAATAAAGTATGGAAACTTGTGCCCAAACCTGATGATAGAAGTGTCATAGGTACTAAATGGGTTCTCAAGAATAAGACAGATGAAAATGGCATAATTGTGAGGAATAAAGCTAGATTAGTGGCAAAGGGCTATTCTCAAGAAGAAGGAATAGATTTTGATGAAACTTTTGCTCCAGTAGCAAGACTTGAGGCAATAAGAATCTTTCTAGCCTATGCAGCACATGCCAATTTCAAAGTCTATCAGATGGATGTCAAAAGTGCCTTTCTAAATGGGGAACTGGAAGAAGAGGTCTATGTCCATCAACCTCCTGGTTTTGAGGATCCAGAATTTCCAGAATATGTATATCTTCTCATGAAAGCACTTTATGGTTTGAAGCAAGCACCAAGAGCCTGGTATGACACTTTATCTCAATTTCTTTTGGAGAACCACTTCACTAGAGGTACAGTAGATAAAACCTTATTTCATAGGGATATTAATGGCTCTTCAATACTTGTTCAAATCTATGTAGATGATATTATTTTTGGGTCTACAGATGAGAAGCTTTGCAAAAAGTTTGCCAAACTTATGCAAAGTAGGTATGAAATGAGTATGATGGGTGAATTAACTTACTTTCTTGGCCTACAAGTAAAGCAAGTTAATGAGGGCATTTTCATAAGTCAAACAAAATATATTTATGATCTCTTAAAGAAATTTGACTTAATGGATTGTACGTCTGCTAAAACACCTATGGCCACTGCAACTAAGCTTGAGTTGAATACTAAGGAAAAGTCTGTGGACATCTCAAGTTATAGAGGCATGGTAGGTTCACTTTTATACCTAACAGCTAGTAGACCTGATATAATGTTTTCTACTTGTCTTTGTGCTAGATTTCAAGCTGATCCTAGAGAGTCTCACTTAATAGCTATTAAAAGAATTTTCAGGTATCTCAAGGGAACACCAAACCTTGGCATTTGGTACCCAAGAGAATCTGGTTTTGATCTAACTGGCTATTCAGATGTAGATTATGCAGGTTGCAGAGTTGATAGGAAAAGTACTACAGGTTCCTGTCAATTTCTAGGAAACAGGCTTGTGTCATGGTTCAGTAAGAAACAAAACTCAGTCTCCACTTCTACAGCTGAAGCTGAGTACATTGCGGCTGGAAGCTGTTGTGCACAGATTCTATGGATGAGAAACCAACTCATTGACTATGGTCTAAAAGTTGAGAAGATTCCAATTTTCTGTGACAACACAAGTGCTATTGCCATCACAGGGAATCCAGTGCAACATTCGAGAACCAAGCACATTGACATCAAATACCACTTCATTAGAGAACATGTGATGAATGGTACAGTAGAAATGCACTTTGTGCCAAGTGAAATGCAGCTTGCAGATATCTTCACCAAGCCTCTTGATGAATCCACATTCACAAGATTGGTAGGTGAGCTAGGTATGCTTAACTTGTCATAATTTCTAGTGATATTTGATTTCAATGAATTGAAGCTGGAAATGTGTTTTGATTTACTTGAAAGTTAAAACTTTCAGAAAAAAATTTTCTGCAGAAATTTTGCCTAAGGCAAAATTAGCTTATCAACGGATATCCTTTTATCCGTTGATAGTATAAACACATTACTAGATTTTTGCATGTCAACGGGTAACAGGCTATCCACGTCATCAACGGATAAACTGTATCTCAACCGTTCATTCTATATCCGTTGATATATATATTTTTTAACCGTTGGTAACCGTGTATATCTAATCATGGCTGTACTTATTTTTTTTTTATTTATTATCTGACAGTTACTTTTGACCAATGGAGTAATTACTTTTAATTATTTCATTTTTAATTCTTGAAAAATATAAAAGGCGGACTTGTTCTCTCACATCTCACTTTTATTCATTTTCAAGCATATCAAAAGTTAACTGCATCTTCTTCCCTAAAATTCTCTGTAACCAAAGTTCAATCACTTCAATGGCGCCTATTGTTAAGATGATGTCCTCCACTGGGTTTACCTATGAGAAGAACAATTTCGCGGCCTTTGTTGACACAGTGAATGCTCCAGAAGATTACCACACTTTGATGAGTTTCGTGAAGAAATGCAAACTGTCATATGCTATGACGGCTACCACTCCCTTAATCCACGAGGTAATTGAAGAAATGTGGACATCTGCTGAGTACAATGGCACAGACGGTACAATTGCTTTTTCTTTAAAGGGTAAAAACTATGTGGTTAATTCTGATGTAATAACTGCTTGTTTAAAATTGCCTGAGAATAACTGTCTGAAAGTACCTACTGATGCTGAAATTGTTGCCATGCTTAATTCTATTAATTATGCCCTTAGTACTGAAAACTTAGGGAAAATTGCTAGAAAAGGAATGGTTAAAGAATGGAGCTACTTCTGTGATGCCTTCATTAAAACTTTTTCAGGAAAAATTAGTAATTTTGATGCTGTTACCCAGTCCATGCTAACAATGATGTGTATGCTTTTAAATGATAAATTCTATAATTTTGGCACATTAGTTATGTATGAGATAGCTGCAAAGTTGGGTAAAAAGGAAACTAGGAGCAAGAATATCTACTTTGCTAGATTTTTAATGCTCTTAGCACTACATGTGTCTGAGAATAAGCTATCCATTGCTAACCCGGATAGCAAGTTCCAATGTTTTGTTCAGGAGAAGAGAGTCTTAAGTGACCTGATTCGAATGAACCTCAATGCAGGAGTACAGTTGGTATATCTACCAATTGTTCAGGTAACTATCTCTAACTCTGAAACCCCTATCTCCAACCCCCAAATTTCTTTGCCTTCTAGTGTCACAATGGAGTCTGTAGTTGTGACCAAACAGGCTCCTACCAAAGTGACCAAATCCAGAGTTCCAAAACCACATTCTAAAAGGCAAACCTCAAGTGTCTCTCAAAAGACACCTGTTGTAAAATCTACCAAACCTCTTGAGGGGAGTGTGAAGGTGGTAGTGAGTGGTGAGGGACAGGGTGAACATCAAAGAAGCCCTAAGGATAAGGAAGGAGAGATGAGTGCAACCACCATTTCAGTCTCTCAAAAGACTGCTAATGTAACTACAGGCCAAATTCTAGTTACACTCTCCCAAAAGAGTGTGACTACTGAATCAAGTTCCCCACAAGGAACACTGCACAAGAGGGTTAGGGACACATATAGCCCAATCTCAAAAACCTATGGAGGAAGAGTGAAATCTAAAACCACAGGGGAATCACAGGGAGCACACACTGTACAGGAAACTGTATCTTCTCAAACTCAGTTTGATGTGGCTTCAATAAATGTGGAGTCACAGCCCCTTGATCTTAATCTTCAAATCGACACACATTACACTCCACCATCACCAACTCCTTCTCTGGATGTGGATATGATATCTACATCAATTCCTGATTCTCCATCTTTAAGATTCTTGGATAAGCCCCACTCTGTAATTGATGGTCATCATCTTTTAGATGATTTGTTGGACCATCAATCTTCCCTTCCAGAATTCTCAACACAGACTGTGGCCTCGAACTTAAAATCAATCTCCACACAGATACCGCCCTGGAACAGTTGCCCTTCGGTATATATGTGTCAATTGATGTTACTGTTGCAATATAATTGCATATATAGTTATTTCCCAAGGTTAATCATCCTGTAATATCTTGTAGTGAGATCCGTAAGTATCAGAAGACTACTCACCTTTTGATATTAAAAGTACCATTCCAGAGGCTTGTACGAGAAATTGCTCAAGGCATTAAGGTTTGTTTTTTCTGAATATTTTATCCAACTTCAGAACTTATTGTCTTTTGTTTATCACATGTGTCGAAATAAATTCTAATTTGCAATTGTGAATTTGTTGTTGCAGAGAGAATTGCGTTTTCAGAGCCATGCTGTCCTGGCTCTACAGGAGGCGTCGGAGGGCTACCTGGTAGGCCTGTTCCATGATACTAACTTATGCGCAACGCATGCTAAGCGTGTGACTATCTTGCCTAAGGACATTCAGCTGGCAAGAAGGATCCGTGGCCAGGGATCGTGCTTAAGGCATTGATTTTTTTGTAATTATTTACTGAGTCCACAGTTGTATCTTACAGTAGAACTAAAATACAAGTTGTCTTTATTTTGAGGACTGCTAACTTATGTGGAAGTGAGCAATAAATATTGGATGTTGTGGGCCTAATCTTCATACTATAAAGATCTCAAATCGAGCTGCAGTTCTTCTCTTCATACTATAAAGAAAATGCATTCGCCTCTTTTTTCAAGTTGATTATTGGTTCAAATATTTTTACAATCTACAAATATGAACGTAAATGCACAATTCAAATTTTGATAGTACCAAATATTATATAGTAATAATCAAAAGTATTGGGTCACATGGAGGTGAGGAAGTGCTATCCCTGACCACTATCCCCAAATCCTCAACTCAATACTAATCTCCTAATTTGCCTTTAGGGTATTGTGGTACTCCCCCCTTCCCCATGGAGAATAGCTATTTTAAAAAAATACTAATTATGTAGTACAATTTTTTTAATACCATGTTTTAAGCATCAATTTGAACTAATATTTAATTAGCATAACTGACCAAATAAAATAAAAATATTATAATACCATAACCCCAATAAATTAATAAAATGTATAAAGAGCATAAATTATACATATAAGCTATGTACATAGATGTAAATAAAAATTTAAATGAGAATCCAAACTAATGACAAATGAGACAAAAAAATGATCTCTCCATTACATTTAATATATGACCTATACAATTTACCTATATTAATCTACACAATTATCTATGAAACAACCAAATATGAATCTCAAATTTATCCCCAATGCCACTCCATTTTGCGATGATCTATTTGTTCTTCGATCTATCACCCCCAAGCTCCTCCCATCTGCCACTCCAACTACACTCCACGAGCCTCTCCAAAACAAGCTTGACTCAAATTTAATATTTTTATGGTGATCTTCATTCATTTAAGTTCATATTTTGTTATTTTAATTTTGAAAATGAAACTTCGATAGGTTGTGGTATAATTTTATACAGGTGATTCTGATTTTAATTTGGTAATAGCAATTGAAAATGGTGTGGTAGTGGTGCATTTATTAATTATTCTAGTTATTTGTTCAAAGAATTTTATTAATTTAGTTATTAGTTCTCATATTTTTTTAAGATGACTTTCATGTAGCACTCTATATGTATAGGTGGATGGTGAATAATGCATCATAAATTGAAAGTTGAGGTGTGAACTGGTCTTGTTTCTTGTTTTTTTGAAACTACACCATACAAATTAAAAATACACATGCACACGTGCATGAAAATAAAAAATATATGATTGCTAAAGGATAAGAAACAAATTTAAAGAGAGTGAGAGAGTTGAGTAACCCTCTTATTTTTTCACCCAATCACTTAAATATTAATCAATTAAATCTCCTATAAAACTTAAGAATAATGCATATCATCATCATCATCTTTCCAAATGAATGTTTTTCTTTAAAATGGGGAAGTACATAATGTATATTAATTAATTAAATCTTCTACAAAATATACTTAATTCATATTATATATTCGTAGTCAATTATGGACTATTATCATATATATTGGTGTTGGCCTCCTAAATGGAGGCATACAAAATGTGCTAATACCATAATACCATCGTGCTGAAATCAAACAATTAAAATAAGTCATCATTTCTATTTTAAGTGATATTTTTTCTTTCACTTTTATCCGTGCATAATTGTCAATTATGTGAATCTTACAATATTTTAAGGTTTTATTCTCGAACTCCAATTTAAGTGAAGATAATAGCTACAACAGCCAAATGTATTCTTTATAATTTCACAAATTCAAGAACAAGCAAATAAGAAATCAAACATGATGCAAACACGAATACAAAACAACACGAATAATAATTAGCAACAATAATGTAAACTAGAAAGAAAAGAAAAGCTTAGTCCCCCAATCTTCGAGAATACACGACTATTCTTGAAGAAACTATCACCCCACTTACAATCTACTAAGGTAAAATAGCACAACAACTTTGTCACAGTCCCATGCTTAACAACGAGAAACACCCAAAAACCTATGCAACTCATATATATTTGAGAGGTAGGCACTAAGAACTATATGAACAGTACGAACTATCTCAAGTATATATACCTCTAAATATATAGGCATCTTTGTTGCTCCACTTCTATTTTACTCGATGTGGGATCTAAGGTAAACAAAATAGGTTTTATTTATATCTATATTATCCTCATTAAGTGATATTAATATTACAAAATATATTCTGATTATCACTAGCACCGGTCCATACAATCATTCTACTCTAGTAGTCGTAAACAACACTAATACGTATCTTTCTTTTACAACATCAATGTGGGACAAAATCCATAATACGCAATTCAAGCAAGCAACTTTGGCTCATTAATTCCACTAAGAAAATGTATTAGATCCAAATATGAAACTGTAAGTCATCATAATATCAATGAACAAGCTTCAACCGTTAGTTTATGGAAATTCCATCAAGAGCCTACTAAAATTAGGACTTGAAATTTTCATTTCTAACAATATCTCCCACCAAAACTAACTAAACAACAGTTCATTGCATGTCATGATAAAAATATCACTAAATCAAAAGTAAGTTGAATTAAATATTACCTGCCCATCCCATTTTACAAGTTTATTTTCAAAAAATTACACATAATAAGAAAGTAAGTTAAATATTAGTTTTCAAATACGTCTTACCCTTATTTATTACTCCCTCCATCCTTCTCATTTCTTTAAAGTTTTTTAATGGCTACAGATTTTAAGGTGTATATAAAGTACAATTGCATAACGCATTTTTAAAATTTTCTTTTTTAAAATAAAAATTTAATTTATAAATCTGCATTGATTATAAATTTTTAAATAAAATTTTAATTTATAATTTAATTTATTGACTTCAACTCATTAATATTTTTATCATACATTCCAAGAAACATTAATGAATTTTTGAACAATATTACTCAATGTGGGTAGGTTTACATACCTCCAATATGATGTTTTGACAAAATACCTGTGGCTTCTTTTACTCAAAATTTGAAAATTTATAATAATATTAATCGAGAACAATTTTTTTAATATAGATACTCTCTACTGGTTATTGATAATTATTAGTTAATTATATTGTAAACTAATCAAGGCTTATGCCTTCACGCGATTAATAAACAAGTATTCACGAATATTTTAACATACTCACACAAAACAACAATCTCAAAAGAAGAAGTTGATACCGTATCTATGAACATGAGTTGATTTCAAGTATATTTAGGAAGTTCCATCACTAACTATAGAATTATGAAGTATTAGTATATATAGTCTCTATACCATATTACGAATTATGAATTTGTTGGTGCTATTTATGAAGATTTATAAGCAAGTACTGAAAACATTGTCAATGCTGACATTGTCAATGCTGGCTATGGTGTCTTCTATAGCAGTTTGGAAGAGAACTAGTATGTTAAAAATAAACTGCAAATTGCCACCATCATTGCTGTTTAATGCTATGTAATTGGGCCTTTGTAATTACTTAGGGCCAGCAATAGAGAGTTTAGTCTGGTTATTCGTAAGCCCATGTATATGATCGCTATAAGATTATGCATTCTCTACACTCTCCTTTCTTAGATATTAAAAATATCCTTTTCAAATCTTTCTAGATAATCTATATGATCATCTAAAGATTTTTCATATTGTTATAATTATTACCATTTTATCTGAAATAGATCCTAAATGAACAACCAATAAGAACACACTTAGTGGGGTTTATGATCCGAGCCTAGCTATTAGATTGATTAAAGACCGTCAGATTGATTAAACAGCTACACTTAAAGCCATCAGATTCAGTTTTTTAAAAATAACAGCACTAGCAACTGGTAACCGTCCAATTAATCAAAACATAATTCTCCTACCTATATTAACACAATCGCCCCCATTCCCATTTGTTCATTAATTCAGACTTTCATATGTCTTACTAGCTAGGAAGTGAAAAGAGAGAACAAATCGCTTAATTAGAGATTTGAAGAAGAATTATAGGGAGGCAATTAAGTGACTCTCTCCCCTGAATTTGTAATCTATGAAGTACTTTTTATGCATTCGTACTGTTTAAAGTTTTTATTTACAGGGTTTCTGACCTATTTAATTCTCCATATATCAGCTATATTAATAACATTTCTTGTGTTGTTTGTAGATGGCTCGTACCAAGCAAACTGCTCGTAAGTCTACGGGCGGAAAGGTTCTTAGAAAGCAACTAGTACATAAGGTTACATCTTAAATGTCAGAAAAAGAATACATGCAGTGTATGATCTCTCTATTGCTAACTTTTCCGTGTCTTCTTCTCGGTCACAGGCTGCTCTTATGTGTGCTCAAACCACTGGTGAATATAGGAAGCCACACAGATACCGCCCTGGAACCGTTGCCCTTCGGTATATATGTGTCAATTGATGTTACTGTTGCAATATAATTGCATATATAGTTTTTGCCCAAGGTTAATCATCCTGTAATATCTTGTAGTGAGATCCGTAAGTATCAGAAGACTACCCACCTTTCGATATTAAAAGTACCATTCCAGAGGCTTGTACGTGAAATTGCTCAAGGCATTAAGGTTAGTTCTTTCTGAATATTTTATCCAACTTCAGAACTTATTGTCTTTTGTTTATCACATGTGTCGAAATAAATTCTAATTTTCAATTGTGAATTTGTTGTTGCAGAGAGAATTGCGTTTTCAGAGCCATGCTGTCCGGGCTCTACAGGAGAAAACTGGCCTTTTACGTTGGTTAAATAGGTCTTTTACTTCGGTTAAATGGCGACGTATGGGCTGGCGACGTATAAGGTCAGAGTCTTATACGTCGGTTAAAAAGGCGACGTATATTGTACCCTTTTACGTCGGTTCTTCTAAATAACCGACGTATATTGTACCATTTTACGTCGGTTCTTCTAAACAACCGACGTATATTGTTATCCTTTTTCGTCGGTTCCTCTAAACAACCGACGTATATTGTTATCCTTTTACGTCGGTTCTTCAAAACAACCGACGTATAAGGTCCAAAAAATTAAAAAAAAAAAATTTAATTTGTTTATTTTAATTTTTGACCTGAATTTACAAATCAGAAATGTTTCTAGGAGATACATGGAGGGGAGTAGCTAAAGAATGTATTTAAAATAGAAAACTGATCAGTATATTATCCAAAAAAAATATTTACAAATCAGAGCTCTACGAGTTCTCTAGCATTACAACGAATACAATGCACAAGTGGGTTCATACTGAACTTGCATAATTTGTACACACGCAATTCAAACTTGAAGAAATGATGGAGATTTAAAGAAAAAGCCCTTGCAATTTTGAATTCTGCTCGAAAATCCATGTCAACAATTAGTCTCTCATACACAGCCGAGTCAAAGCCAGCAGTAACACCTACATTGATATTCATCCTTATACTTAATTGTCTGGGCAGTAGCTGATCTCAGAGAAGCAATCCAAACCGCTGAGTACTTCAGATTTGTCAAGAAACGCTGAAACAGAGATGCTCAATTTCATTAGGCCAGTGATTAAATATCATTTGTTAAAATCAATATGTTGAATGCAAATGAAACATGTAGTCATAAACATAATCCATATTTAGCTCATCTTGGATGAAGGTGCTAGCAGCCTTTCCAATTTCATGTGCCTGCATTTGCAATATTTTTTAGGATTAATAAATGCAACTTTTGTGAGGAGAATGTTATTTGAAGACGAAATATAATTACCATCTCTTTATTGAGATTTCCCCATTCCACTGCATATTTTATTGATCTGCATTTGTCATCATTGTTTAAACTAAAATAAGCTCCTTTTTGCTTAAACCAAAATGACTTCACTTTATCAATTGATTGCCGAAAATATGATTATTAAAACAAGTCAAATGTACTCGGGGCCATGTAATAGATAAAGAGTACAGTAAAATATAACAAAAGAAATGACTTTAAATAATAGGAATATAATTATCCCTCATCCTTTAACTGATTGCATTAATATTATAAGTATAACCCCCACTATAATGAAAGCATAATAAAGATACCTTTTTTACTCTTTCTTTTGTGTGCCAGCATATCCTCACCAAATTGCCGACACCCAGAAAGCAAAACTTGACCAAACTCACACACACAAACCCTCAAGCAACTAACACTTTGAAATCACTGACAAACATATCAAATCCAGATATTTTACTCACATACATCTCTTACCAGGCATTTATATTTGTTGCACAATTTTATTAAAGGATTGGGCAACCTATCAGAGCCTCATTGTCGAAGACAAATCTCACTCTCGTTGTCTGAAAGAAGAAAAAGGAGTTAGCTGATTACAGAGAATGTTACGTGCATAGTAATAGCAAAAGCTAATCGATGATATAATAATATATGGAAATTTAAACTCTCTGTCATTTAAAAGAGAAAGTCCTATTTCTCTTAAAAAATTCATTTCTGAACACTCCATTCTTCTTTGCCACACCTTTTTTTGGGAGTCTATATATCACAGGGTTAGGTTCACTAGAACTACCTCCTTTCAAATCATTTGAGTCCTGAAGGAGCAGTATTAAGACTGACTTGATAAGTTCACTCAAGATATTAATGTGTTTCAGTGAAAAGTGTTACTGGGTACTTCGAAGATTGTACTGGCTAACTAGATATTATAACTACCTGAAATAATAAGAGTAATCCTAAAAGACCAACAGGAGCAGCTGCTAACAGATTATCTGTATAACCCAACCCACTAGCTAAACCTGTTTCATAAAATAAGTTATAAATATATTGCAAGTTCCCACATTCTGAAAGTGCTAATGTCAACAAAAAGGAAATGGAAAGTTAATAAAAAGATTAATCATTAGAAATGCTAGCATCTCTTGCAAGATAAATAAAAAAATCCAATACATTCAACACCCACCAAGTAAAACAACTGGTATCCGGTAATCCGGGTCAGGAACAACAGTTGGGGCTACAGTTGCTTTCTTCACCTTCCTTCCAAACTGCAAAAGAGGTTGAAAAGCCACACAATTCAACACAACACGGTACCTTCAAAACTGCTGTAAATCGACTATCCTAATTCCTATGTACTAGCAGCTAACGCAAACTTACAAACTTGAGTAACATAACTCTTCCCATTTAAAAATTGCAGCAGCCGGTAGCCCTAAATCATTTAACAATTCAATTCAATTCATCATCCGGTAAATGTATGTGAGTAATCTATATCTATATTTATTAAATAAAAACATAACAAAAGAAATGACCATGTGATTGAAGTGAGCAACGAATAATCCGATCAATCCTGGAAAGATCCACATTCTACAGAAACAATATACACAAGCACAAATCAATTAAATTGTAAAATACACACACATACAATTACAAAACAAAAATGAAAGTTACTTGAATATCTTTGACAAGAAGATCACGCTCCTCATTCGAAAGCTCATCCCATAGCGCAAACGCGTCTTCCTGTCCATAATCCTTCAATCTCTCAATCAAACCTTGCGGCGGTCCCACCACACCACCACCACAGCCGTTAAATTGATCACCGTTCCCGTTACTCCCTTCGATCACCGCCTGTTGCGCTCCAATATCTCTCATTCTCTCTCTCTCTCTCTCACACACACTAGATCTCTATAGAGATTTCGTTATCTGGTTCCAAATCTGTCTGTTGTGCTGAAATTGATGAGAGGGAGAAGGGAGGAGACAGAGAAGAAAGGAGAAAGAGATTCGAGCGAGAGAGAGGTAGAGAGGGAGAGATTGTGCAAAAGAGATTGAGAGAGATTGTGGAGAAATGAGAGAGAAGGGAGAGATGTCGAGAGAGAGAGAGGAGAAGAAGAGCGCAGAGAGAGAGATTTGGGTCGATCGAGAGAGAGAGATTTTGGTAGATCGAGAGATAAAATTAAAACAAAAAATATAGTTAAAATATATGTTTAAGAGATTTAATTCAATCCAACGGCTCAGATCTTGTTAATTCCATCCAGCGATTCAAACTAATCTGAAAGAAGCACAAACCTTGTGCTTCAATGTTACCCAATAATAATGTGACACGTGTCAACTTCTAATTTCTTTAATTTCTTTAAAGGTTTTATATGTCGGTTATATTAAGAGCGACGTATAAAGTAGTATTATATACGTCGCCTTTCCTCAACCGACGTATAAAGTAGTATTATATACGTCGTCTCTTTCTCAACCGACGTATAAAGTAGCATTTTATACGTCGTCTTTCCTCAACCGACGTATAAAGTAGCATTATATACATCGCCTTTTTCTCAACCGATGTATAAAGTAGCATTATATACGTCGCCTTTTTCTCAACCGACGTATAAAGTAGCATTTTATACGTCGCCTTTTCCTCAACCGACGTATAATATGACTTTATACGTCGGCATTTTGTTCAACCGACGTAAAAAAATTTAAAAATTAACCTTATACGTCTCCTTTATGCGGAACCGACGTATATAACTACTTTATACGTCGCCTTTGGCCAGAACCGACGTATAAGAGGCGACGTATAAGGTCAGGTTTGTACTAGTGTAGCTACCTGGTAGGCCTGTTCCATGATACTAACTTATGCGCAACGCATGCTAAGCGTGTGACTATCATGCCTAAGGACATTCAGCTGGCAAGAAGGATCCGTGGCCGGGGATCGTGCTTAAGGCATTGATTTTTTTGTAATTATTTACTGAGTCCACAGTTGTATCTTACAGTATAACTAAAATACAAGTTGTCTTTATTTTGAGGACTGCTAACTTATGTGGAAGTGAGCAATAAATATTGGATGTTGTTGGCTTAATCTTCACACTCTAAAGATCTCAAATCGAGCTGCAGTTCTTCTCTTCATACTATAAAGAAAATGCATTTGCCATTTTTTTCAAGTTGATTATTGGTTCAAATATTTTTACAATCTACAAATATGAACGTAAATGCTCAATTCAAATTTTGATAGAACCTGATATTATATAGCAATAATCAACAAGTATTGGGTCACATGGTGGTGAGGAAGTGCTATCCCTGACCACTATCCCCAAATCCTCAACTCAATACTAATCTCCTAATTTGCCCTTAGGGTATTGTGGTACTCCCCCCTTCCCCATGGAGAATAGCTATTTAAAAAAAAATATGAATTATGTAGTACAATTTTTTTTAATATCATGTTTTAAACATAAATTTGAACTAATATTTAATTAGCATAATTGACCAAATAAAATAAAAATATTATAATACCATAACCCCAATAAATTAATAAAATGTATAAAGAGCATAAATTATACATATAAGCTATGTACATAGATGTAAATAAAAATTTAAATGAGAATCCAAACTAATGACAAATGAGACAAAAAATGATCTCTCCATTACATTTAATATATGACCTATACAATTTACCTATATTAATCTACACAATTATGTATGAAACAACCAAATATAAATCTCAAATTTATCCCCAATACCACTCCATTTTGCGATGATCTATTTGTTCCTCGATCTATCACCCCCAAGCTCCTCCCATCTGCCACTCCAACTACCACCATTGACTCCTTAATCTGCCAACATATATTCCTTATTTTCTAATTTTCCCTTCTCCTCCACGAGCCTCTCCAAAACTAGCTCGACTCAAATTTAATATTTTTGTGGTGATCTTCATTCATTTATGTTCATATTTTGTTATTTTAATTTTGAAAATGATACTTCAGTAGGTTGTGGTATATTTTTATACAGGTGATTCTAATTTTAATTTGGTAATACCAATTGAAAATGGTGTGGTAGGTATTTAGCAAAAAAAAAAAAAAGAAAATGGTGTGATAGTGGTGCATGTATTAATTATTCGAGTTATTTGTTCAAACAATTTTATTAATTTAGTTATTAGTTCTCATATTTTTTTAAGATGATTTTCATGTAGCACTCTATACATATAGGTGGATGGTGAATAATGCATCATAAATTGAAAGTTGAGGTGTGAACTGGTCTTGTTTCTTGTTTTTATTAAACTACACCATACAAATTAAAAATACACATGCACACGTGCATGAAAATAAAAAATATATGATTGCTAAAGGATAAGAAACAAATTTAAAGAGAGTGAGAGAGTTGAGTAACCCTCTTATTTTTTCACCCAATCACTTAAATATTAATCAATTAAATCTCCTATAAAACTTAAGAATAATACATATCATCATCATCATCATCTTTCCAAATGAATGTTTTTCTTTAAAATGGGGAAGTACATAATGTATATTAATTAATTAAATCTTCTACAAAATATACTTATCACATATTATATATTCGTAGTCGATTATGGACTATTATTATCATATATATTGGTGTTGGCCTCCTAAATGGAGGCATACAAAATGTGCTTATACCATAATACCATGGTGCTGAAATCAAACAATTAACATAAGTCATCATTTCTATTTTAAGTGATATTTTTTCTTTCACTTTTATACGTGCATAAATGTCAATTATGTGAATCTTACAATATTTTAAGGTTTAATTCTCAAACTCCAATTTAATTGAAGATAATAGCTACAATGGCCAAATATATTCTTTATAATTTCACAAATTCAAGAAGAACAAGCAAATAAGAAATCAAACATGATGCAAACACGAATACAAAACAACACGAATAATAATTATCAACAATAATGTAAAGGAGAATGAAAAGAAAAGCTTAGTCTCCGAATCTTCGAGAATACACAACTATTCTTTTGAAGAAACGATCACCCCACTTACAATCAACCAAGGTAAAATAGCACAAAGCAACTTTGTCACAGTCCCATGCTTAACAACGAGACACACCCAAAAACCTATGCAACTCATATATATTTGCGAGGTAGGCAATAAGAACTATATGAACAATACGAACTATCTCAAGTATATATACCTCTAAATATATAGGCATCTTTGTTGCTCCACTTCTGTTTTACTCGATGTGGGATCTAAGGTAAACAAAATAGGTTTTATTTATTATTTATATTATCCTCATTAAGTAATATTAATATTACAAAATATATTCAGAGTCTGATTATCACTAGCACCCGTCCATACAATCATTCTACTCTAGTAATCGTAAACAACACTAATATGTATCTTTCTTTTACAACATCAATGTGGGACAAAATCCATAATACGCAATTCAAGCAAGCAACTTTGGCTCATTAATTCCACTAAGAAAATGTATTAGATCCAAATATGAAACTTTAAGTCCTCATAATATCAATGAACAAGCTTCAATCGTTAGTTTATGGAAATTCCATCAAGAGCCTACTAAAATTAGGACTTGAAATTTTCATTTTCTAACAATATCTCCCACCAAAACTAACTAAACAACAGTTCATTGCATGTCATGATAAAAATATCACTAAATCAAAAGTAAGTTGAATTAAATATTACTTGCCCATCCCATTTTACAAGTTTATTTTCAAAAAATTACGCATAATAAGAAAGTAAGTTAAATATTAGTTTTTAAATACGTCTTACCCTTATTTATTACTCCCTCCATCCTTCTCATTTCTTTAAAGTTTTTTACTGGCTGATACAGATTTTAAGGTGTATATAAAGTACAATTGCATAACGCATTTTTAAAATTTTCTTTTTTAAAATAAAAATTTAATTTATAAATTTGCATTGATTATAAATTTTAAATAAATTTTTAATTTTTAATTTAATTTATTGACTTCAACTCATTAATATTTTTATCATACATTCCAAGAAACATTATTGTATTTTTGAACAATATTACTCAATGTGGGTAGGTTTACATACCTCCAATGTGATGTTTTGACAAAATACCCATGGCTTCTTTTACTCAAAATTTGAAAATTTATAATAATATTAATCGAGAACAGTTTTTTTTAATATAGATACTCTCTACTAGTTATTGATAATTATTAGTTAATTATATTGTAAACGAATCAGGGCTTATGCGTTCACGCGATTAATAAACGAGTATTCACGAATATTTTAGCATACTCACACAAAACAACAATCTCAAAAGAAGAAGTTGATACCGTATCTATGAACATGAGTTGATTTCAAGTAAATTTAGCAAGTTCCATCACTAACTATAGAATTATGAAGTATTAGTATATGTAGTCTCTATACCATATTACGAATTATGAATTTGTTGGTGCTATTTATGAAGATTTATAAGCAAGTACTGAAAACATTGTCAATGCTGACATTGTCAATGCTAGCTATGGTGTCGGCTATAGCAGTTTGGAAGAGAACTAGTATGTTAAAAATAAACTGCAAATTGCCACCATCATTTCTGTTTCTTTACTGGCGTGAATATTAATGCTATGTAATTGGGCCTTTGTAATTACTTAGGGCCAGCAATAGAGAGTTTAGTCTGGTTATTCGTAAGCCCATGTATATGATCGCTATAAGATTATGCATTCTCTACACTCTCCTTTCTTAGATATTAAAAATATCCTTTTCAAATCTTTCTAGATAATCTATATGATCATCTAAAGATTTTTCATATTGTTATAATTATTACCATTTTATCTGAAATAGATCCTAAATGAACAACCAATAAGAACACACTTAGTGGGGTTTATGATCCGAGTCTAGCTATTAGATTGATTAAAGACCGTCAGATTGATTAAACTGCTACACTTAAAGCCATCAGATTCAGTTTTTTAAAAATAACAGCACTAGCAACTTGTAACCGTCCAATTAATCAAAACATAATTCTCCTACCTATATTAACACAATCGCCCCCATTCCCATTTGTTCATTCAGACTTTCATATGTCTTAGTAGCTAGGAAGTGAAAAGAGAGAACAAATCGCTTAATTAGAGATTTGAAGAAGAATTATAGGGAGGCAATTAAGTGACTCTCTCCCCTGAATTTGTAATCTATGAAGTACTTTTTATGCATTCGTACTGTTTAAAGTTTTTATTTATAGGGTTTCTGACCTATTTAATTCTCCATATATCAGCTATATTAATAACATTTCTTGTGTTGTTTGTAGATGGCTCGTACCAAGCAAACTGCTCGTAAGTCTACGGGCGGAAAGGTTCCGAGAAAGCAACTAGTACATAAGGTTACATCTTAAATGTCAGAAAAAGAATACATGCAGTGTATGATCTCTATATTGCTAACTTTTCCGTGTCATCTTCTCGGTCACAGGCTGCTCGTATGTGTGCTCAAACCACTGGTGAATATAGGAAGCCACACAGATACCGCCCGTTGCCCTTCGGTATATATGTGTCAATTGATGTTAGTGTTGCAATATAATTGCATATATAGTTATTGCCCAAGGTTAATCATCCTGTAATATCTTGTAGTGAGATCCGTAAGTATCAGAAGACTACTCACCTTTTGATATTAAAAGTACCATTCCAGAGGCTTGTACGTGAAATTGCTCAAGGCATTAAGGTTAGTTTTTTCTGAATATTTTATCCAACTTCAGAACTTATTGTCTTTTGTTTATCACATGTGTCGAAATAAATTCTAATTTGCAATTGTGAATTTGTTGTTGCAGAGAGAATTGCGTTTTCAGAGCCATGCTGTCCTGGCAGGCGGCGTCGGAGGCCTACCTGGTAGGCCTGTTCCATGATACTAACTTATGCGCAAGGCATGCTAAGCATGTGACTATCATGCCTAAGGACATTCTGCTCGCAAGAAGGATCCGGGGATCGTGCTTAAGGCATTAATTTTTTTGTAATTATTTACTGAGTCCACAGTTGTATCTTACAGTAGAACTAAAATACAAGTTGTCTTTATTTTGAGGACTGCTTACTTATGTGGAAGTGAGCAATAAATATTGGATGTTGGCTTAATCTTCATACTATAAAGATCTCAAATCGAGCTGCAGTTCTTCTCTTCATACTATAAAGAAAATGCATTTGCCTTTTTTTTCAAGTTGATTATTGGTTCAAATATTTTTACAATCTACAAATATGATGCACAATTCAAATTTTGATAGTACCTGATATTATATAGCAATAATCATTAAGTACTGGGTCACATGGAGGTGAGGAAGTGTTATCCCTGACCACTATCCCCAAATCCTCAACTCAATACTAATCTCCTAATTTGCCCTTAGGGTATTGTGGTACTCCCCCCTTCCCCATGGAGAATAGCTATTTTAAAAAAATATGAATTATGTAGTACAATTTTTTTAATACCATGTTTTAAACATCAATTTGAACTAATATTTAATTAACATAATTGACCAAATAAAATAAAAATATTGTAATACCATAACCCCAATAAATTAATAAAATGTATAAAGAGCATAAATCAATATATATATATATAAAGGAGGATTGCGGGAGTTTAGGTGGCGCTCTAATATCGTCTCAATCGATTTTTCTAATTTTCTAGAATTTTAAACACTAATAAATAGAAAAATATCAATTAGCATATTTGAAGTAGAATAGGTGTTTGAATTTATAAAGGAGAAGAGTTCGAATTTATAGGGAAGACATATGATTAGAAGTTCTATTGGAAGTATAATAAGTATTTATAAGGCATACGATTAAAAGTTCTATTGGAAGTAGAAAAAGAGTTCGAATTTATAGAGAATAAGAGTTTGAATTTATAAATAAAAGTTCTACTAGAATAGCGGGAGTTTAGGTGGCGCTCTAATATCGTCTCAATCGATTTTTCTAATTTTCTAGAATTTTAAACACTAATAAATATAAAAATATCAATTAGCATATTTGAAGTAGAATAGGTGTTTGAATTTATAAAGGAGAAGAGTTCGAATTTATAGGGAAGACATATGATTAGAAGTTCTATTGGAAGTATAATAAGTATTTATAAGGCATACGATTAAAAGTTCTATTGGAAGTAGAATAAGAGTTCGAATTTATAGAGAATAAGAGTTTGAATTTATAAATAAAAGTTCTACTAGAACTAGAGTAGGTGTTTAAATATATAGAGCAGACATATAATTAAATATTTTATAGAAAGTACGATCTTCTAAATTATATATTTTTTATATAAGTTAATTATACTTATATTAGGAAAATTTATTCATAAATCCAATACTATTGTCATGAAAAAAGTCATCGTATTTAAAAAGAAAAGAATTAATGTATTAACATAATAAAGGAACAATGAGTAAAAGAACAATCTCATACAATCCAATACTATTGTCATGAAAAAATTCATCGTATTTAAAAAGAAAAGAATTAATGTATTAACATAATAAAAAATAATGAGTAAAAGAACAATCTCATGCAGGAATCCTAAATAAATACATGAATATCTATAATATAAAGAGAAAATAAGATGTGTTTTCATTTTCTAAAAACTCCAAAAAATTTAGAAAATCTAGAAAAAGTATAAATAATTCACTCTATTTTTTAGGTTTTGATTTCAAGAAAAAAAATTGTTGTGTAAGATAAGTATCATCAATAATATGTAATGAAGTTAGAATTTCGATCCCAAACGAGAGCGGCTCGAAATGTGTTTAACATGAAGACACCTCACTATAAAAGATTGTACTAGCTATTAAAATATCATATGATGTTATAAATTTTATTTTATTTTTAGGATTTGATTTTTATGGATAAACATTATCATACAAGTAATATATGTAAAAGTTAGGTTTTTTGTCTTAACGAGAGAGCGAATCAATAGTAAAAACTGTGTTTAACAAGAAAGCGGTTCATTAGATAATACCGTATAAAAGATGTTTAATTATATAATTATTACATAAAATAAAATATTTTATTTGAAGTAGAATACGAGGACGGTGGAGACGTCTTATACGATTTTTTAAAACTGTACCTCTTTTTTCCTAGAAATCCTTTATTTTAACTTTTTTATACAAGTTAATTATACTTGCATTACAAAAATATATCCATAAATGCAATATTATTTCCGTAACGAAAAGTCTTCGTATTTTATTTTATTTTGATATGTTAATATAACAGAAAGACATTCCAATGCGGAAACTGTAAATAAATACAAGAATATCTGTAATATACAGAAAATATAACATGTATTCTCATCTTTTAAAACTCCATAAATATTAGAAAGTTTAAAGAATATAAGAATTGGAATTTACTCTCTTTATATAATGAAGTTAGAATTTCAGTTTCAAATAAGAGTGGCTCGAAACGTATTTAACGGGAAGACGGCTCGCTAGAAAAGATTGTATTAGCTATTAGAATTTTATACTGAAGTCATAATATTTTTTTTATTTTTACGGTTCGATTTTATAGATAAAAAATATTATATAAGTATTTATAATATATGTTAAAAAGTTGGGATTTCAATTTTAACGGGAGAGCGGCTCAATCGAAAGAATCGTATTTAACAAGAAATTGATTCATTAGAGAAAATTATTTAATTACTAAAATTTAATATTGATATTATAATATAACGTAAATGTATTGAATTTTTTAAAAAATATTGTAACGCCGCCGCGAAGCGCGGCTTTATCAACTAGTTATATATATAAGCTATGTACATAGATGTAAATAAAAATTTAAATGAGAATCCAAACTAATGACAAATGAGACAAAAAATGATCTCTCCATTACATTTAATATATGACCTATAAAATTTACGTATATTAATCTACACAATTATGTATGAAACAACCAAATATAAATCTCAAATTTATCCCCAATGCCACTCCATTTGCGATGATCTATTTGTTCTTCGATCTATCACCCCCAAGCTCCTCCCATCTGCCACTCCAACTACCACCATTGACTCCTTAATCTACCAACATATATTCCTTATTTTCTAATTTGCCCTTCTCCTCCACGAGCCTCTCCAAAACAAGCTTGACTCAAATTTAATATTTTTGTGGTGATCTTCATTCATTTAAGTTCATATTTTGAAATTTTAATTTTGAAAATGATACTTCGGTAGGTTGTGGTATATTTTTATACATGTGATTCTAATTTTAATTTGGTAATAGCAATATTGAAAATGGTGTGGTAGTGGTGCATGTAATAATTATTCTAGTTATTTGTTCAAACAATTTTATTAATTTAGTTATTAGTTCTCATATTTTTCTAAGATGATTTTCATGTAGCACTCTATACATATAGGTGGATGGTGAATAATGCATCATAAATTGAAAGTTGAGGTGTGAACTGGTCTTGTTTCTTGTTTTTATTAAACTACACCGTACAAATTAAGAATACACATGCACATGTGCATGAAAATAAAAAATATATGATTGCTAAAGGATAAGAAACAAATTTAAAAAGAGTGAGAGAGTTGAGTAACCCTCTTATTTTTTCACCAATCACTTAAATATTAATCAATTAAATCTTCTATAAAACTCAAGAATAATGCATATCATCATCATCATCATTCCAAATGAATGTTTTTCTTTAAAATGTGGAAGTGCATAATGTATATTATTAATTAAATCTTCTACAAAATATACTTATCACATATTATATATTCGTAGTCAATTATGGACTATTATCATATATATATATATAGGTGTTAGCCTCCTAAATGGAGGCATACAAAATGTGCTTATACTATAATACCATCGTGCTGAAATCAAACAATTAACATAAGTCATCATTTCTATTTTAAGTGATATTTTTTCTTTCACTTTTATACGTGCATAAATGTCAATTATGTGAATCTTACAATATTTTAAGGTTTAATTCTCGAACTCCAATTTAAGTGAAGATAATAGCTACAATAGCCAAATATATTCTTTATAATTTCACAAATTGTAAAGCATAATGTAATGTAATATGTAATAGAGGACATATATAACTCATCTAGGATAAAAGATAAATAATATTAACTCTATACAGGGATCGTGAAATTTTAAGAACAGGCATCAACAAGGATCAAGTTGCTGCTGAAAGAAGTTCATTAACATGATCAAGCCTCAGTGACAAAATAAGATGTACAGATGATTCAGTTGAAGGGCCAAAAGATTCCAGAGATAAACTTTTTATGGTTGCACAATTCTTAGCAGTGTTCTTAAAGACATGATACGAAGACCATGAGTGAATGTTAATCGTCTGTGAACCAGACCAGTTGCACTATACGTCAATTCTTCACAAAGGAATCGAAGTATCTAACTCAGAAAAATTGTTAAGTGGTATGATTGAGTTTAGAGCAGTATTGATATCCTCCATTTTGGAAACTGCATATTTAAGGATGTCAAATTAGGAGGAAAATGAATAGTATCAAAAATCACTATTCATATGAATAGTAATCGAAATCACTATTCACATGAATAGTAATCGAAATCACTATTCACATGAATAGTACCCGAAATCACTATTCACATGAATAGTACTATTCATGCTATTCATATGAATTGTAACAAAAATTACTATACATGAATAGTACCCAAAAGTACTATTCAATCAGGTGGGGCCCACACAAATATAAAATTCAAAGTTTTTGTCAGAAAGCTTTTGTTGAATTTTGTAATCAGAAGGTTTGAAGATTGAAAAACAAGAAAGGCGACTACTGAATCGTCATCCCGTACGTAATTTTGGGTTACTATGCAGCATAGTGATTTTCTAGAAAATCTATAAATAGGCCTATTGTATTTCATTTCAAAACACACCTCAACACCCAACTCTCTCTTCCCTCTCTTATATCTTCTCTGTGTAAGCTGCTAGACAGTCCATCTAGTAGCAAAGCCGGCTTAGCCCGCTTTCAGGAAGTGTCGGATAGAAGGTCCTCGTGCCTAAACTATCCTTAGAAGTGTTCAGATTTTGAAGCTAATCCATTGGATTAGAAGTTGTAACACCCCTTCGAGTTTATTATCAATAAATATATATTCTCAGAATTATTTTTTTTATATTATCGTATTCAACCCCCCCTCTACGATACTTCGGGATCAAACAATTGGTATCAAAGCAAGCTTCTAACATACAAGAAGTTTAAAGATCACTACCATGGGAATTAAGGATATAGGCGTGAAGATTCCAATGCTTGACAAAGATAATTACTTTCACTGGAAAGTAAAAATGCACCTTCATCTCTCAGCCATCGATGAAGGCTATGTAGATTGGATAAAGAAAGGATCTCATGTTCCAATGAAGGCCAACTCTGGGATCGGTCAAGATGCTAGCACTATAGCTGCTGGAAGGCCTATTCCAAAGAATCAAGCTGAGTACACAGATGAAGACGTGGAGGAGATTCACAAAGATAGGAAGACCATGAACATTTTGTTCAATGGAATCGATCAAGATATGTTTGATAATGTCATTAACTGCACCACTGCTAAGCAAGTGTGGGACATTTTCCAAACCATCTGTGAAGGAACTGAGCAGGTCAGACAGAACAAAATGCAGCTCCTAATACAACAATATGAGCATTTTCACTACTCCTCTGGTGAAAATCTAACAGACATATTCATTAGATTTCAAAAGTTACTGAATGGTCTAAAGTTGTATGGGAGAAAATATGAAACCAAGGACTCCAACCTAAAGTTTCTGAGATCTCTTCCTAAGGAATGGAAGCCAGTGACAGTCTCGTTGAGGAACTCTCACGACTACAAAGATTTTACACTTGAGAGACTGTATGGCATCCTGAAGACCTATGAGCTTGAAATGCAGCAAGATGAGGAAGTGGAGAAAATCCAGAAAAAGGTGGATTGTTGCCTTGGTGGCGAATATTCCAACAATCCAATGTGGTGGAAGAATGAAGAGTGTAGAAGCCACACTAAGTTCAAAAGCTTGTGAAGGTGAAGCTGAAACTAGCAAAGGTAAAAGCAAGATGATTGAAGAACCTGATGCATTAAATGAGGATGAAGCTGAAGATCTAGATGAGTATTTGGCATTTCTGTCAAAGAGATTTTCGAAGCTAAGATTCAGGAAGAATCCAAAAGGAACCGGGCAATTCAAGAAAAGCTATCAACCGAACAAGGATGTGGTTGAAAGATCAAAGATCAAATGCTATAGCTGTGGAATTGCTGGTCACTTTGCCAATGAATGCAGGAAATCCCAAGCTGAGAAAGAAAAGAAGCAGTTTGAAGCTGTTGATTATAAGAAGAAATATTTTGATCTTCTCAAGCAACAAGGGAGAGCATTCGTGTCAAATGATAGTGACTGGGCCGCTGGAGGTGACTCAGATGCAGAAGAGGAGTTTGTCAATCTTGCACGCATGGAAAACGAAACTGATGAAGAGGCTAGTTCAGCAAGCAACCAGGTATACTCTACAAACCTAACTGAACTTTCCAAAGATGAATGTGATAATGTTGTTAATGAAATGTCTAATGAATTGTATAACATGCATGTCACATTAAAATCATTTAACATGGAGAACAAAAAGATTAAAGATCTTAATGCTAAGATAGGTGATAGGAATACTCTGTTAGAAACTCAACTAATTGATTTTGAAACAATGAAAAGAGATTGCCAGGATGCTAAGAATGAGTTACTTGAGGCTCTGAAAAGAGAAGAGTGTTTAATAAAACAGTTAAAAGAGGAACAAGACTTAATTGCTAAGTGGAAGGGATCAAAGACTAAAACTGAAGAAATTTATAGTATACAAGGAGTTGATTCTTTTCACAAATTAGCAGAAGTTAAGTTAGATGTTGATAGAGATGTTGCTTCAGACAATGATTTAGTTGAAAAAGAATGTTCTTTGAGACTTAAGCCTGTTAGCAAAGCAACTTTAACAAAATTGAATAAAAAGTACGGGCCTGTCAATAAGAACTTTATTAATGGAGAGTGTAGCAAAACCAAGTCAGTTAAACAAGGAAACATAGGCAACTTGTCAATCAAGAAATTGAAGGATAAGTTAGAAAAGACTGAACCTAAGGCTAAGGCTAATAATAAGAATAGAAATGGGAAGGTAGGAATTAACAAACATAGTAATTACACACCTGATAAATATGCTCCTCGAAAGGATTGTGTGAACTCTGGTAGTGTTAATAATTTATTTATCAACTGTAAATCTTTTAAGAATGCTTCTGTGCCTAGTATGCCTAAGTCAGTACCTATGCCTGCTATGAATGTTATGCCAACCATGTCTGTCCCGCTTGCTCATGCATCTAGTCATTATGCTAACATGCCATTCATGTATAATCCATATTATAATGCTTTTAATATGCCTCAGTTGCCATGGATGATGAATAACATGTTTGCACAGACTATGCCAAATTATACATCTAGTTTTAATGCATGTGAGCAAGTGAAACAACCTATTTTTCAGAAACCTACACCAAGAGTTAAGGTTGATTAAACTCAATCAGAACCCCTGGGTAGTAAGGGCTTGAAAAATAAGAAAAAAGCTAACAAGGCAGGACCCAAGAAAACTTGGGTACCAAAATCAACTTGATTTTGTTTTGATGTGTGCAGGGAAACAGAAAGAATCTTTGGAATGTGGACAGTGGCTGTTCTAGGCATATGACTGGAGATTCTACCCTGCTTACTAAGTTTGAGGAGAGAGCTGGCCCTAGCATTACCTTTGGAGACAACCACAAAGGATATACTAGAGGATATGGCTTGATTTCACAAGGGAATGTTGTTATTGAAGAAGTAGCACTGGTTGATGGACTTAAGCATAACTTGCTAAGTGTCAGTCAACTGTGTGATAAAGGCCAGAATGTCTGGTTCACATCTGAAGCTTGTGTCATTTTCAAGAAAAATGATAACAAGGTAGTGTTGACAGGAGATAAAAGTGGAAATGTGTACATTGCTGACTTCAATTCAACAAATACAAACATGACTACATGTCTTCTCAGCAAGGCAAGTGTAGATGAAGGTTGGCTTTGGCACAAAAGACTGTCACACTTGAGTTTTAAAGCAATGAATGAGTTGGTAAAGAAGGATTTGGTTAGATGTATTCCAAAATTGGATTACTCCAAGGGTGGATTGTGTGATGCATGCCAGAAAGGGAAGTAGAAGAAGGCCTCTTTCAAATCAAAGTCAATGTCATCAATTGATCAACCCTTGCAAATGCTTCACATGGATCTCTTTGGACTAGTCAATGTGTTGTCAATCTCAAAGAAGAAATACTGTCTTGTGATTATTGATGATTTCTCAAAATTCTCTTGGACATTCTTTCTGCACTCTAAGGATAAGGCAGGTGAAGTCATTATAAATCACATCAGGATAGTCAACAACAATCCTTCACTCAAAGTAAGGAGAATCAGAAGTGACAACGGAACTGAGTTCAAGAATTCTGTAATAAGAGAGTTTTGTGAAGAAGAAGGAATTATCCAAGAATTCTCTGCACCAAGAACTCCTCAACAAAATGGTGTAGTGGAAAGAAAGAACAGAACTCTAATTGAAGCTGCAAGGACAATGATTGAAGAATCTAAGCTACAACATACTTTTGGGTAGAAGCTGTAAACACTGCATGCTACACTCAGAATATTTCTTTGGTCAATCAAGCAAAAGGCATGACACCTTATCAACTTTTTAAAGGCAAGAAACCAACAATCAACTTTCTGCATGTCTTTGGATGCAAATGCTTTGTACTGAAAAATCATGATGAGTATCTTGGAAAATTTGATTCAAAGGCAGATGAAGCTATCTTTGTTAGATACTCATCTGGAAAATCTTACAGAGTCTACAACCTAAGACTAAACATTGTAATGGAGTCCATATATGTTGTCTTTGATGACAAGAAAATATCTGGTCTAGTAGATGAAGGTTTTCATGAGTCTCTCTCATTTGAGAATGAGAGAAGTGGTGAAGATGATAATGAAGAATGGAGATCCAATGGTGTGAGAAATAGACAAGGATCATCAGTTGAAGTGCAGAATGAACCACCTGTTGAAGAGCAACTTACACCATTAGTTGGAAATCAATTTGAAGCATCTGTTGATGAATCTGCAAGAACTCCATCAATCTAGAGGGCCATACACTCAGGGGGAGTTTCTCACAGTCAAAACTCAACAACAAACCACAATGATCAATACAGAGAAAATGAAGCCACTTCATCAAGTCAAACTTACCACCACAAAGAAAGTGGACCAGGGATCATCCATTTGAGCTTATCATTGGAGATCCTAATGCAAAGGTCCAAACCAGAATAGCAACTCAAGAAGAATGCTTATATAGCAGTTTTCTATCCAAAGAGGAGCCTAAGAAAGTTGAACATGCTCTTCTGGATCCAGGCTGGGTTTTAGCAATGCAAGAAGAGTTAAACCAGTTTGAAAGAAATGAAGTATGGAAACTTGTACCAAAACCTAAAGACAAATCAGTGATTGGCACTAAGTGGGTATTCAAGAACAAGATGGATGAGAATGGCATAGTCACAAGGAATATAGCTAGATTAGTTGCTAAAGGCTACTATCAAGAGGAAGGAATTGATTTTGATGAAACCTTTGCACCAGTGGCAAGGTTAGAAGCAATAATGATCTTCATGGCCTATGCAGCGCATGCAAATTTCAAAGTCTATCAAATGGATGTCTAGAGTGCATTTCTGAATGGAATTCTGGAGGAGGAGGTATATGTTAGTTAACCGCCTGGTTTTGAAGATCCAGACTTTCCAGAATATGTGTTCTTTCTACTCAAAGCACTCTATGTCCTGAAGCAAGCACCTAGAGCCTGGTATGACACACTCTCAAAGTTCCTTATAGAGAATGACTTCATTCGAGGTACTATTGATAAAACTCTCTTTTATAGAAATGTCAATGGCTCTATGATACTTGTCCAAATTTATGTAGATGATATAATATTTGGGTCTACAGATGAGAAACTTTGCAAGAGGTTTGCCAAACTCATGCAAAGTAGATATGAAATGAGTATGATGGGTGAATTAACTTATTTTCTTGTTTTACAAGTTAAACAAGTGAATGAGGGAATTTTTATAAGTCAAACAAAATACATTTATGATCTTTTAAAAATGTTTGATTTAGCATATTGCTCTTCTGCAAAAACACCCATGGCCACTGCCACTAAGCTTGAACTGAATACTAAGGAAAAGAAGGTGGACATGACAAGCTATAGGGGCATGGTTGGATCTCTTTTATACTTAACAGCTAATAGACCTGATATTATGTTTGCTACATGTTTATGTGCTAGATTTCAAGCTAATCCTAGGGAATCTCACTTGGTAGCTATTAAGAGGATTTTCAGATATCTCAAGGGAACACCAAACTTTGGCATTTGGTACCCTAGAGATTCTGGTTTTGATCTAATTGGTTACTCAGATGCAGAAATCAAAAATTACATGGGTCCAAACATTGGAGAAAGAGTTGTCAAATATTTGTATGTCCATTGCAGAAATCAAAAAATTGCAACTTATTCAACATGATGCATTCCAGGTTCAGTTAAGTTCCATGGCATCCCAGTTTAGTCATGCAACTAATTCCTTGGCAAAACCATCTTCGTCTAATTTACCAACTCCACATCCTACTACTCTGGAGGATAACCCAACTGAGGGGGAGAAGTTGGATGATCAAGAAAAATCAACTAGGCGTAAGGGCAAGGAAAAGGTTGTTGACACAGAATTAACTTTATTTTGGGAAATTCAAAGCTAGTGGGAGTATTAGTAGAAAGAAAGCAAGGCAAAATTGAAGATATGTTCAGTCTAGAGGAACAATTTATCTTGCACTTGTTCAAATTTTAGAAATTTGGAAAATGTATATATGATCTAGAATGCGCTTTAATATTATTTATCTTTGTATTTCATTTTTTTGTTGTATCAGTTGAGTTATCCTTTAGGAATTTGCTTGTCAAACCCTAACAATTAAATAGAGGGAGATTGAAAAGCATAATGTAATGTAATATGTAATAGAGGACATATATAACTCAACTAGGATAAAAGATAAATAATATTAACTCTATACAGGGATCGTGAAATTTGAAGAATAGGCATCAACAAGGATCAAGTTGCTGAAAGAAGTTCATTAACAAGATCAAGCCTCAGTGACAAAATAAGATGTACAGATGATTCAGTTGAAGGGCCAAAAGATTCCAGAGATAAAGTTTTTATGGTTGCATAATTCTTAGCAGTGTTCTTAAAGACATGATACGAAGACCATGAGTGAATGTTAGTCGTCTGTGAACCAGACCAGTTGCACTAGGCGTCAACACTTCACAAATGAATCAAAGTATCTAACTCAGAAAAACTGTTAAGAAGTATGATTGAGTTTAGAGCAGTATTGATATCCTCCAATATGATTAGTACTATTCATATGAATAGTAACCAGAATCACTATTCACATGAATAGTAACTGAAATCACTATTCACATGAATAGTACTAATCATATGAATAGTAACCGAAATTACCATTCATGAATAGTACCCAAAAGTACTATTCAATCAGGTGGGGCCCACACAAATATAAAATTCAAAGTTTTTGTCAGAAAGCTTTTGTTGAATTTTGTAATCAGAAGGTTTGAAGATTGAAAAACAAGAAAGGCGACTACTGAATCGTCATCCCGTACGTAATTTTGGGGTACTATGCAGCATAGTGATTCTCTAGAAAATCTATAAATAGGCATATTGTATTTCCTTTCAAAACATACCTCAACACCCAACTCTCTCTTCTCTCTCTTATATCTTCTCTGTGTAAGCTGCTAGACAGTCCATCTAGTTGGGAAGCCGGCTTAGCCCTCTTTCAGGAAGTGTCGGGTAGAAGGTCCTCGTGCCTAAACTATCCTTAGGAGTGTTCAGATTTTGAAGCTAATCCATTGGATTAGAAGTTGTAACACCCCTTCGAGTTTATTATCAATAAAGATATATTCTCGGAATTATTTTTTTTATAGTATCGTATTCAACCCCCCTTCTACGATACTTCGGGATCTAACACAAATTCAAGAACAAGCAAATAAGAAATCAAACATGATGTAAACACGAATACAAAACAACACGAATAATAATTAGCAGCAGTAATGTAAAGGAGAATGAAAAGAAAAGTTTAGTCTCGGAATCTTCGAGAATACACAACTATTCTTTTGAAGAAACGATCACCCCACTTACAATCAACCAAGGTAAAATAGCACAAAGCAACTTTGTCACAGTCCCATGCTTAACAACGAGAAACACCCAAAAACCTATGCAACTCATATATATTTGCGAGGTAGGCACTAAGAACTATATGAACAATATGAACTATCTCAAGTATACCTCTAAATATATAGGCATCTTTGTTGCCCTTCTTCTATTTTACTCGATGTGGGATCTAAGGTAAACAAAATAGTTTTATTTATTATTTATATTATCCTCATTAAGTAATATTAATATTACAAAATATATTCAGAGTCTGATTATGATAATCCTTACTCAATATATTAAAGTTAATAATTAAATAATCAATATAAATAAATAAATTTGTAGTAAAAAGATATATATAAAATTATCACTATCACCCGTCCATACAATCATTCTACTTATACTCTAGTAGTCGTAAACAACACTAATACGTATCTTTCTTTTACAACATCAATGTGGGACAAAATCCATAAAACGCAATTCAAGCAAGCAACTTTGGCTCATGAATTCCACTAAGAAAATGTATTAGATCCAAATATGAAACTTTAAGTCCTCATAATATCAATGAACAAGCTTCAATAGTTAGTTTACGGAAATTCCATCAAGAGCCTACTAAAATTAGGACTTGAAATTTTCATTTTCTAACAATATCTCCCACCAAAACTAACTAAACAACAGTTCATTGCATGTCATGATAAAAATATCACTAAATCAAAAGTAAGTTGAATTAAATATTACTTGCCCATCCCATTTTACTAGTTTATTTTCAAAAAATTACGCATAATAAGAGAGTAAGTTAAATATTAGTTTTCAAGTACGTCTTACCCTTATTTATTACTGCCTCCAGCCTTCTCATTTCTTTAAAAAAATTTACTGGCTGATACAGATTTTAAGGTGTATATAAAGTACAATTATATAACGCATTTTTAAAATTTTCTTTTTTAAAATAAATATTTAATTTATAAATTTACATTGATTATAAATTTTTAAATAAAATTTTAATTTATAATTTAATTTATTGACTTCAACTCATTAATATTTTTATCATACATTCCAAGAAACATTAATGTATTTTTGAACAATATTACTCAATGTGGGTAGGTTTGCATACCTCCAATGTGATGTTTTGACAAAATACCCTATTGCTTCTTTTACTCAAAATTTGAAAATTTTTAATAATATTAATCGAGAACAGTTTTTTTAATATAGATACTCTCTACTAGTTATTGATAATTATTAGTTAATTATATTGTAAACGAATCAAGGCTTATGCCTTCACGCGATTAATAAACGAGTATTCACGAATATTTTAGCATACTCACACAAAACAACAATCTCGAAAGAAGAAGTTGATACCGTATCAATGAACATGAGTTGATTTCAAGTATATTTAGGAAGTTCCATCACTAACTATAGAATTATGAAGTATTAGTATATGTAGTCTCTATACCATATTAAGAATTATGAATTTGTTGGTGCTATTTATGAAGATTTATAACCAAGTACTGAAAACATTGTCAATGCTGACATTGTCAATGCTGGCTATGGTGCCGGCTATAGCAGTTTGGAAGAGAACTAGTATGTTAAAAATAAACTGCAAATTGCCCCCATCATTGCTGTTTCTTTACTGGCGTGAATATTAATGCTATGTAATTGGGCCTTTGTAATTACTTAGGGCCAGCAATAGAGAGTTTAGTCTGGTTATTCGTAAGCCCATGTATATGATCGCTGTAAGATTATGCATTCTCTACTCTCTCCTTTCTTAGATATTAAAAATATCCTTTTCAAATCTTTCTAGATAATCTATATGATCATCGAAATATTTTTCATATTATTATAATTATTACCATTTTATCTGAAATAGATCCTAAATGAACAACCAATAAGAACACACTTAGTGGTGTTTATGATCCGAGTCTAGCTATTAGATTGATTAAAGACCGTCAGATTGATTAAACAGCTACAATTAAAGCCATCAGATTCAGTTTTTTAAAAATCACAGCACTAGCAACTTGTAACCGTCCAATTAATCAAAACATAATTCTCCTACCTATATTAACAAAATCGCCCCCATTCCCATTTGTTCATTCAGACTTTCATATGTCTTACTAGCTAGGAAGTGAAAAGAGAGAACAAATCGCTTAATTAGAGATTTGAAGAAGAATTATAGGGAGGCAATTAAGTGACTCTCTCCCCTGAATTTGTAATCTATGAAGTACTTTTTATGCATTCGTACTGTTTAAAGTTTTTATTTATAGTGTTTCTGACCGATTTAATTCTCCATATATCAGCTATATTAATAACATTTCTTGTGTTGTTTGTAGATGGCTCGTACCAAGCAAACTGCTCGTAAGTCTACCGGCGGAAAGGTTCCGAGAAAGCAACTAGTACATAAGGTTACATCTTAATTGTCAGAAAAAGAATACATGCAGTGTATGATCTCTCCATTGCTAATTTTTCCGTGTCTTCTTCTCGGTCACAGGCTGCTCGTATGTGTGCTCAAACCACTGGTGAATATAGGAAGCCACACAGATACCGCCCTGGAACAGTTGCCCTTCGGTATATATGTGTCAATTGATGTTAGTGTTGCAATATAATTGCATATATAGTTATTGCCCAAGGTTAATCATCCTGTAATATCTTGTAGTGAGATCCGTAAGTATCAGAAGACTACTCACCTTTTGATATTAAAAGTACCATTCCAGAGGCTTGTACGTGAAATTGCTCAAGGCATTAAGGTTAGTTTTTTCTGAATATTTTATCCAACTTCAGAACTTATTGTCTTTTGTTTATCACATGTGTCGAAATAAATTCTAATTTGCAATTGTGAATTTGTTGTTGCAGAGAGAATTGCGTTTTCAGAGCCATGCTGTCCTGGCTCTACAGGAGGCGTCGGAGGCCTACCTGGTAGGCCTGTTCCATGATACTAACTTATGCGCAACACATGCTAAGCGTGTGACTATCATGCCTAAGGACATTCAGCTGGCAAGAAGGATCCGTGGCCGGGGATCGTGCTTAAGGCATTGATTTTTTTGTAATTATTTACTGAGTCCACAGTTGTATCTTACAGCAGAACTAAAATACAAGTTGTCTTTATTTTGAGGACTGCTAACTTATGTGGAAGTGAGCAATAAATATTGGATGTTGTTGGCTTAATCTTCATACTATAAAGATCTCAAATCGAGCTGCAGTTCTTCTCTTCATATTATAAAGAAAATGCATTTGCCTTTTTTTTCAAGTTGATTATTGGTTCAAATATTTTTACAATCTACAAATATGAACGTAAATGCACAATTCAAATTTTATTTATTATTTATATTATCCTCATTAAGTAATATTAATATTACAAAATATATTTAGAGTCTAATTATGATAATCCTTACTCAATATATAAAAGTTAATAATTAAATAATCAATACTCCCTCTGTCTCTTAATGTTCTTCCCATTTAGAATGTCGGGACTGTTCATAACATGAGACAAATTACTAATTTACGTCTAATCTATAAATCCAAATATAGTAATGAGTGATCTTGTTGGATTCGTATTTATGAGTACTTTAATACATTGAAGTTTTTATTTTTAAAACTAATACAAAATTTAAAATATTAACGAGTAAAAGTGTGCGTTGGCAAACGTGTCCAAGAAAAATGGGAAAAGTTTTATGAGACGGAGGGAGTATAAATAAATAAATTTGTAATAAAAAGATATATATAAAATTATCACTAGCACCCGTCCATACAATCATTCTACTTATATTCTAGTAGTCGTAAACAACACAAATATACGTATCTTTCTTTTACAACATCAATGTGGGACAAAATTTTCAATCGTTAGTTTACATAAATTCCATCAAGAGCCTACTAAAATTAGGACTTGAAATTTTTATTTTCTAACAATATCTCCCACCAAAACTAACTAAACAACAGTTCATTGCATGTCATGATAAAAATATCACTAAATCAAAAGTAAGTTGAATTAAATATTACTTGCCCATCCCATTTTACTAGTTTATTTTCAAAAAATTACGCATAATAAGAAAGTAAGTTAAATATTAGTTTTCAAGTACGTCTTACCCTTATTTATTACTCCCTCCATCCTTCTCATTTATTTAAAGTTTTTTACTGCCTGATACGGATTTTAAGGTGTATATAAAGAACAATTACATAACGAATTTTTAAAATTTTCTTTTTTAAAATAAAAATTTAATTTATAAATTTGCATTGATTATAATTTTTTAAATAAAATTTTAATTTATAATTTAATTTATTTACTTCAACTCATTAATATTTTTATCATACATTCCAAGAAACATTAATGTATTTTTGAACAATATTACTCAATGTGGGTAGGTTTACATACTTCCAATGTGATGTTTTGACTAAATACCCTATTGTTTCTTTTACTCAAAATTTGAAAATTTTTAATAATATTAATCGAGAACTGTTTTTTTAATATAGATACTCTCTACTAGTTATTGATAATTATTAGTTAATTATATAGATGTTATATGTATTCGTTTTGCAAGGATTTAAATTTTAATAATTAATTATAAGTAATGATAATATTTCTTTTCCATGCCATTTACATAAAATATATTTACAGATCCCCAGAATTTTGGATTTTTTATTACAATTTAGAGAAAAGTCTATGGAGTACTCGTTTAATTGGAGTACATATATATTCTCCATTTAAAATATTTTAAAATTTATTATTTTGCAAACCTTATTACATGAATATCATAATTTCATTGATAATCTTGAAAATCATGTATGTTTCGCAATATGTTCATCTTAAAAATCTTTTATATTTTGCAATCACAACATATATGTTTTGCAACCTGTTTCGCATAACAATTCATTTTGCAATATTTTGTTAGCAAAACATACAAAATTTTCAAGATTTTTAATGAAATAGTGATATTCATGTAATAAACTTTGTAAAATAATAAAGTTTTCAAAATTTTGAATGCAAAATATATATGTACTCTAACTACTCCAATCCAATTAAATGAGTATTCCATAGAACTTTACTCTTACAATTTACTCTTACAATTTAACCATTATGATTGCATGAGAATTTAAATTAAAAATGAATAAAAATATCAATTTACAATATGGTCAAAGTATCAAATATATTTTTAGTATTTAAAATTGGTCCATACAAACTTCAAATTAATCTTTAAAAAGAATAGTAACAAACTTATTTTAATGTTATGTGAATAATCATAAATTTTGAAATTCAACAATGTGGATGCCAAATGTAAGATTACTAGATCCACATTCAAAAATGAAAAATTAGTGTGGAGAAAAAATGAGGTCCAGCTAATTATTAGTTTTCTAAAGTTTGTCAATATTTTCAAATTTTATTAAATTGGGAAGTTAAAACTTCTAACTATTATCTGCTTTATTACATATTCTCAAAAGGTTAGAGTAGAAACGGTATTTGGGAAAAAGGAAAATGTGTCCACCAAATGGTTTTGATCAAAATTCATCTTCTCTTCCCGACCAAAATTCATCATCTCTCTTTCACAACCAAAATCCTCTAAATAATTTTGATGAAAATTCAATTGATCTTTTTTATGAAAGAACATCTCTTTCTTCCACCAAAACTGATGTGTTTCAACGATGTGTTTCAACGGATGATGCAGATGCCTAGTGAGAAGTCATCTTTGTACTATCAAAACTTATCTTTTCTTGCAACCCAAATTCATCATCTCACTTGTACAACGAAAATCCTTCAAATTATATTACATCTCTCTCTTACACTAAAACTGATGTGTTTGAACAGATGCCTTGTGTTCCTAACCAAAATTTATCATCTCTCTTTGATAATCATAATCCTTCAAATGATTTTGATGAAAATGCATCTGATCTTTATTATAATAGTACATCTTTTTTTACACCAAGACTGATGTTTTTCAACGGATGCCTAGTGAGGAGTCATTGGTACACTGTCCAGAAGGACATTAATTACCAGCCGATGACTACACAAGGGTCCTTCCTATAGCATGAATCTTTGATTCAAGGATACCATCAAGCTGCCCCCACCCAAACGAACATTCAGGCGTCATTTAGGCATGCTCAAGCTCCTAAAAATTACCAACCAATGACAATCCAAGAGTCAGCGGGGCTATTTCAAGGCCCGAATGAGACCCAGCCACCTCTAACTATTCACCAATCATTTGGACAACATGAAACAATCCATGAGGAGCACCAGTCCATGCTTGTTCAGGGATTATTCCAGCACCATAATGGTGCAATTGAGCAGGCCATGATGCATGAATTTGGAAATCCTCCCATTTCCAGCACAAATCAAATGTTTGCAGGTGTAAGCAATATTGGGCAATCAAAGCCTCCTCACTCTCAACTGATGGAGCTGCATAGGGCTGGGGAGGAAGATATTCTAGTTGCTGAGTTTTTTGGTAGGGATAAGCCCCGTTTACGGTGGACTTCGGGGATGCATCAACTATTCCTCAAGGTAGTCAACGAGCTAGGCGGACCATACGGTAAGTTCTAAATCTTCCAATTTTTATATGTTTGTTGCATTTTTAGTGAATTGTATTCATAAAAATTCTTTTGGTGTGAAATATTCATAAGTTTTCTCAAAAGTTTTGTCGAACAATTCTTTTTGGTATGGAATGCTCTTTAATTGTGTCGGATAACATCTTTGAGCAAATTAAAAAATAATTTACATTTTTCTCTGTAGTTCAAACTTGGCACTACAAGAAAAACTGAAACAGACAACACTTATCAGACAACGGTCGGCAGTAAAAGCATTGTTTGAAATTTTCACACAACGGTTTTTTTTTTTGCAAAATCTGTCTGTTGTCTGAAAGAACTTCCACAACGGTTTCTAAAACCATTGTCTATTAGAAAGAGTAAAGCAGAGGCTTTACACAACGGAATTATAAAACCGTTGTCTGAAGAAAGGTCAGACAAGTGTTTCATAAACCGTTGTTAAAAACAGACAAGTGTTTTTTTTTTTTGTTACTTAAATGGATGTCACACAACAGTTTGAATAAACACTTGTCTGATTCTAACAACGGTTTACAAAACCATTGTCTGTTAAATATGTTGCTGTCACACAATTGTTTAGCTTACATAAACCGTTGTCTGATAGTTAAAAAAATTAAAAAAAAATAATATAAAGAAGTAAACCCCCTGTCAGACAATGGTTTCTACAACAGCCGTTGTTGTTCACGCGTTTTAGACAACGTTTTCTAAGACCAAAACCGTTGTCTGTAGGGAATCAGACAACGAACGCGTCAGTTGTCTGAGCTGCGTAACAGACCGCATCTAAATAGACAACGGTTTTCTAGGACATCAGACAACGGGCAAAAAGCCTTGTCTGATTCAATTATCCTTGTAGTGTGGGGACCCAATTTCTCATTTTCTTTTTTTTTTTTTGCTAATGTCTCTCAACTAATCAATATTAAAATATATGAAAAAATTAGTAATCATTTATCTCCATTTATTCTCCTTGAAATTTGAATTGAGTCATCAATCAAATATATATCATATTAAAAAAAGAATTTTGCTTTATAACAAGAATTACAATACAATAGCCTTTTTTTTATTGTAACACTCTTGCTAATAAAAAAAGAATTTTTTTCCTAATATTACTAATTTTCTTTTTAATAATTTTTAGATGCTACCCCAAAAGCTATATCCTAAACAGAATGAACGTGAGTGGATTGACATACAAGCACGTTAAGAGTCGCCTCCAGGTTAGATTCAATTTGCATAAAATTAACTGTTAGATTCATTTTGTATAATATTAACAGTTAGATTCATTGTCAACAATGTGCTTTATTATTATTGCAGAAGGCCCGAGCTTTCATAAACCAGCCTAACATATCTTCTGCACAAACTGCTGGTCAGTATTATGGAATTTTTATATATGTAATGTGGTTCATTCTTAAATCCTAACACTTTTTGTTACTTCAGTCACACAATTTAACCCACGGGGCGGTGTTTCAAAATTCTCAGAGGGGATAGAATATTTACAAGCTCCTTTGAATGGGTAAGTCATGGAACAGTTGGAACAAAATTAATAAATTTGCAATCACAAAAGCCTGTATTTGTCGTTAGTAAAAACTCCAAAAAAATCAATTAATTTGAAAGATGTTGTCCAATTGAAAATGATTATGTTTCGTTTAATACATTTTCATATACAATTTTATATGTTTTAATGGTAGTATGTCATTTTTTTATTATATTTTAGGAATTCATCCCATGTCAATAGAAAAGGTGCCCTGCATACATATGAGGCTTATGTTTCGTTTAATGGTGTTGTTTTACTTTTGAGGAGATGAAGTAGATTTTACTTTTGATTGGAAGTGGAGGAGATGCATAGGTTTTTGAGTTGTGTATTAATCATACTTTCACAGTCTTGTTTAACAACCATATATCTTTACATATTGTAAAGCCAGAAGAAGACTTTTAAAGTACTATTTTATTTCTTGAATTTCCACTTTTTTTTAATTTTTTTATTGAAGTTTTGTTCTTGCATTAAGTTGCATCTTAATGGCATGTTAATTCGTCATTAACTACCCTTACTAAATATTTATTAAATTTACTTTATATTATCTATATAAAAGATTAACAAAGAGCACTAAAATTATTTTTTCAATATAAATTTTTAATTATACATTTAAAATTAAGATTATTTTTAGTAAATTGATGACTTTAAATTGTTCACATTGTATTATTTTTGTACCATATTCAATATCCTTTCAGTTTCTTTTCGTACAGATGATATTAACTTCTCAAACAATTTTTTTATCAATGATTATGGAGATCATTATAAGTTTTGGAAGAATATAGATCTTGAGGTTAAAATTAAGAATTTGACATGTTTTGTAATTTTCACATAATAAACTTATACACATGTTGTTTAATTATATTTTGTCAAAATACAACATTCTAAATATATAATTTCTTATATTATTACTGTGCATGGATGCTCTAAGAGGGTGTCGGCTTCAAAAAATGCTATCTAATATATTAAATATTTTACAAAAATTATCATAATTTTACATTCGTATTATAATTGTTATGTTTTATGTTAATGATATTTTTAAGATTATAAAAATTCTTGATTTATAGTGAGAGTTATCAACTAATAATCTATCTATTTATGTATATTATAATGCCAACAAATGGAAAAGTTACCAAAAACATTCAAGATAGTTTTCGTAAATAGACCTTAATTAATCATTAATTACATCTACTAAATATATATTAAATTTAATTTATTTCATTTTTAGAAGGCTTTAGCAAATTACTTTACTTTAGCAATATAATAAATTTTTTTCATTTAAAATGACGACTTAAAAATTTAACACTAAAGTTTTCAAACCTTAATTAAGATTAATTTTAGACAAAATGCGACTTAAAATTATTTATATTGTGTCATTTTTTATTTGATATGCAAGATCACTGAAAAAAATCAATTTTCTCTTCTTTGAATTTCTTAATAAACCTTTTTTTATTTTTGATAGCATCTTAATTAATCATTAATCTCACCCATTGCCTATAAATATATTTTCTTTTATTTTTTATATGAAATTTAATAAAATTTATATTGGCATTATTGTTATTATTTCAAAATAGAAATATAACGAATTTTATTGATACAAAAGTAATAAGGACATGTTTTCACTTTTGAACATGAAAAAGTTGCACATGAACCGTGATCAATTTGATAAATTGATTCAAACTCAACTCCATTCTCCATCGATTGCTAAAAAAATTAAACCATGTTGTTCTATTAGAATGTGACAAAATAATATTGTATGTTTATGAAAATTTTAAAATTATCAAAATTTTAGATATGCAACTAAAATTAGAATAAAAATATGATAAATGGTAGAGGACCAAAAACTCAAACAGGCTTAAAACGGTATTTTTCATAAGTTTTCTCTTTTCTGAATTTTTTACTAATTTTTTGCTTCTATTTTTTACTAATTTTACTTTAATTTAAGTTTACTGCAATTATTTCGTGTGATTGGAAGATAGACCATGTTAAATTTTGGAAGTATTCTTTATAAAAATCGTGTAAATCATGATAAGTAATAAAAGTAAATATATTTTCAGTCAATATCTTAAATTGTTACATAAGGAAGGAACGTCTACATGCTTGCTTTTATTTTTTCACATGAACAAATTACGAACGATATGTGACTACCTCGATTAAATTGAATATCCTTTTTACGGCCGATTAAATCGATAAAGAAATTGTATATATGTTGTTCCAATATATTCTAGCTATTTAGTATCTTAATTAAGTAAATTCCTACACTATTTCCTAGTATGTATGTTTTTAGAGGGGTGTTAGCTTTTAAGAACATTATTTAGTTATATTTAATATCTATAATTTTGTGTCGTAAAAATAATGATCATATTGATCAGTTAATTTTTGAGTCGAGTCGAGCCAAAAATTTATATAGACAGAAATTTGTGTTCAAACTCGACTCGTTTACTATACGAGTCAAGTTCGAGCTGTTACGAGCTTTCTAGCTTATCGAGTTTTTAACCGAGCTTTCGAGCTTATCGAGTTTCTAAGTGAGTTTCGAGCTTCTATAGAGTTTTCGAGTTTATCGAGTTTTTACCGAGTTATCCTCAATTAAATACCTAAAATTAAAAGCCAAGATACATAATTTTGGTTAATGGCTGGCCAATATTTATATTTATATTATTATAATAAAGTTATAATATTGAAAGTTTGTCGGTTTAGGTTTTGATACATTTATTCTAATTATTTTGATTTTCGGTATTGTTATCCTAATTAATAAAATAAATAATAACATAATATATTTAATGATAACTAGGCAATTGCCTTTTTCACATTTATTTTTAGTTGAATATATTACCATTTATAAACACCTAAGAACATCAATCGCATCATATTTTCCAATCATTAATATTTCCTTTCGAATTAAAACATGTTAACTTTTAAATTTAAAACTAATCTTCCAATCACTAATATTTACCCAAAAATATCACACCATATTTTTCAATTATTAATAAAACATATTGAAAATCTGTTTAAGTTGTTTATAATAAGGAAACATTGGTATAATCCGTAAACATGAGTATATTTAATTATATTAAATTAAATTTAAAAAAATATTAAAAATGATAATTATATGAAAACAAAATTAATGTAATATTAAATAAATTTTATAACATAATAAAAGAAATACTTGCATCGCACGAGCATTAAAAGTTTGTCGGTTCGATTTTTGGCACGGTCATCCTAATTATTAAAATAAATAATAATGTAATTAATGATAATTTGCCGATTGGATTTTTATTTTAAAAATTTTAACTTTTAATTGAATATATTAACTTTTATAACACCTAAAATATCGCATCTTTTAATCAATAATATATTTTTAATTAATACAATTTAACTTTTAATTTATAACATTATCTTGCAATAATTTATATAGAACCCAAAATATCATACCATATCTTCTAATCACTAACAAATATAATAGAAATGCCTATACAACGAATAATGACCGTTAGACTTTTAATAAAAAATCACAACTGTTAGATCTAATGCTTAAATATATTATATATCTAATGCTTAAATATATTATATGATTAAATTAATTTATTATAATTTAAAGTTTGAATTCCGTCAACGACATATTTATTTAAGAATTTTATAATATAAATTTTAAAGCAAGCATATCATTAATTATATTCATATTAAATTATTTAAATTAAAATTCAATAAATTATTGAAAATAATGATTATATAAAATTATAATTGTAAAATAAAATAAAATTTATTATATCAAAAGAAATCCGTGCAATATGAAATATTTTTTATACTAGATAACGTTTTTTATCTATTTATTTTAGGATCTAATAATTCTTATTTACTCTGTGGAATTGAGGATCATATATACTACCGACAATGGGATAAAATCCCTCTTACACTTGTTATTAAAGGCTGTTAGTAAAACTATTTTCAAATAATAAGAAGGTTAATTTGATAATTAAAATGAAATATAAGTAGATTTTCTAAATCGAATAGAATTTTATACATAAAAAATCATCAATTTCTTCTCACTTTTGTTTCTTTGTAGTTTTAATTGAAAAATAATTGTTAAATCTTTACTAAATTAAAAGTTATTTTGTTAATTTCACGTGGGTTTTAAAATCGACCAAATGAAGTTTTAAGAATTCAAGATAAAGCACATAGTAAATTGAATATAAAGCACATAGTAAATTGAACGTGTATAATCTTATATATATATCAATTTTTTAACAACAATTTGATACGTAATCTAATAACAAATAAAAATAATATAATTATAGATATGAGAGACGGAGAAATAATAAGTTAATCATTATATTCTTAAGTGAGACATTAGTAAAGACAAAGAAAGTAGAAAAGGTGGGGAAAAAGTTAGGTTTTGCAAGGTGTTTTGCTGTCGAGGCTCAAGGACATGGTGAGGGACTTGCGTTGTTCTGGAGAACTGAAGGAGGAGTAAATATTATGGGTAGTTTCAGTAATTTCTACTTTACTAATCATTAATTATTCCAAAGAGTTGTTCTGGAGAACTGAAGGAGAAGTAATCATTAATTATTCCAAAGAGTTGGAATAATTAATGATTACTTCATTTCTTAGGTACCTTCCTAATTGAGCGCGAAATTTCTTGGGGCAAACGTCTAATTAATTTTATTAAAGGCTAGGGTATGCAAAATGAGGGATTTATTGTTTTTGGGCCAAGGAAAGAGTGATGAAATCTCTTCCCTTATCTTGTAAGTGGTCTTGCCCTTAAGATTTAGTTACAAAATGATGCAACAAATAAAGAGGTATAAAAAAACTATAAACATTTATGGATGCTTAACTATGTGCTCTAACTAAAGAAAAGAAAGAATTTAACGTACATTTGGGTCCTCCAGCGATCACTACAATTATAATGTACGAAAAATTAAAAAACAAGAAAATAAAAATCTAGATGATGTGCCCTAAGTGATTAAATGCATGATGCAACAATTATGTATTTACTAACTAATTTTTTTGGATTTTTCAATTTTCAATTTTTTTGTGATTTTCAATTTTTTTTGATTTTTTGTGATTTTCAAAAAATAAAAAAGAAAAAAGAAAGAAATACGGGTTACCGAAGCATGCTTCCAAAAATTCCGATTCGTTCCAAGCTCCGTGAGAAGATTCCCGTAATTCTAACTTTCCTAAAAAGAACGAAACAAAAGATAAGGCAAGTAAAAACTTGGGCACAACTCAAACATGCACAACTTGGGCTGAGTCGACTCAGCCAACAAGATTAACAATTCGGAGAACTAATCAACAGTAATTCACGATACCCAGAACAACCACCGAGTCAAACAATCAAACAGCACAAACCAAAAAAAAAACACAGCTCAAGACATTGCAACTCGAACAAAAGCAAAAAACGGACAGTGAAGAACCAGCGTAACAAGACAAAAAAAATGCAGCATAAAAATTGAGTCAACTCGGTACAACAAACTCAGAAATACAAATAAAACTAAGGACTGAACTCGGTACAGCAAACTCAGAATTACAAATAAAATGATATTATGATATTTACTTCGGCTATTAGTGGATTTAAGTCTTTTTCTTGGTTAATTTTTTAATTTTTTTGATAATTTTAAAAAATAATAATTTTGTTAACGAGCTGTTCGATAATAGTTCGAGCTCGAGCTCGTTAATGTACCGAGCCGAGCTCGAGCTTTTATCGAACAAAAATGAGTCGAGCTGAGCTAGAGCTATTATCGAACAGCTCGTTAACAAAATTATTATTTTTTTAAGATTATAAAAAAGAAAAAATTAACCAAGAAAAAGACTTAAATCCACTAATAGCCCAAGTAAATATCATAATATCATTTTTTAACCCATCCCAAGCTATATAAAATATTTATTATATATAAAATAATATAAAAATATATATACATAATATATAAAAATATAAAATATATACAATTTTTTTGAGTTTTAACGAGCCGAGCTCGAGCCGAACAAAATCGAGCTGAGCTCGGGTCGTACATTTTAAAAGCTCGGCTCGAGCTCGTTAGCTTAACGAACACTTTTTTGTGTTCGAGCTCGAGCTCGAGTTCTTAATGAATCAAGCTGAATCAAACCCTTAACGAGCCGAGCTCGAGTTCTTAATGAATCAAGCTGAATCAAACCAAAACTAGAAAATATAGTAGCCTGGTCATGTCAAAATTGAAAAATACAGTAGTGAATTTTTGGGATCACGATGAGAGACCTGCATGCTCAAGCCCTGCCTGATCAACCTACTTATATTTAATTTTAATTAAAATTAGGATTTGTTTTTATTTCATTTTTAGTGTTGTATTCCTTTATAAGCAATGATGTCATGTAATAAATAATAATCTTTTTTTGTTGAAATAAACTCTTGAGAATTTTCTCATCTTTCTTGTGCATTCAATAAAACTCCTTGTTGATTTAAGAATTGCCTTGTGGATTCAAAGTTTTCAAGAATTTCTCTTATAAGAGTCTTTCAAGGATTAATGCTTGCTTTTCCTTGGCTTCTATGCCGCTTTAGTTAGATTTAGAGCAGGATTTAACCTTTCTTTTGGCTACTTGATTTACTCTGGGAAATGAACCAATTACCAAAGAAGATCTTCCACTGGTTACGATGATCCACCACTCTCAAGGCTTTGACAAACAGGATGACTACGTTGACAGAAAACATGAATAACAATTACAAGCAACATAGAGGTGAAAAAGAAGATCAAAATCGAGTCCCTCGAGGCAGGAAATATTATGTTGGAGATAACGATAATTTTGTAAAGGCTGATATACCATTATTCGATGGAACCATGAGAGTAGATGAGTTTCTAGATTGGAAGATTGATGTTGATAAATTCTTTAATGTTATGGGCATTCATGAGAATAAACAAGTCAAGCTAGTAGCAATCAGGCTGAAGAAAATTATTGATGTGTGGCGGGAACTTGTCATACAAAGACATAGACAAAGGAAGGAACCTGTGTGAACATGACAGCGACTGAAACAATTGCTTAAGAAAGAGAAATTTAAGATTTAACATTATGAACCTAGTAATATCAATATTGTGTTTGATGAATGTCCCCAACCAAAATAAGATTGTTTGTTGGGCGTGGGAGATAACAAATTCTTGGATTATGCTAACGCAGAAGAATTTTTGGATGGTTTTCAAGGTGTGGAGATAGTTGGAGAATGGTGTGAGATGATGGCTTCTAGAAGTTGTCTATCTACATATAACGATGGTTTTGATATGCTTAAACAATAAGACATTGACAAGGATGTCGAAGAAAGTTTTGATAATGCCAATACATATAAGAACAATGACGATGAGGATCTACTTGTCAAAAGAGTGTAGGAAGAGTCCCTAGGCACTAACAAATCGGTAGGTGATTCGCAACATTAGAGCTTAATTCAATCATTGTATAAAGTGAGTCACCAAACTTTCGAGGTTTTGGGAAAGTGTGAAAATTGAGAGAACTTAATTATGAGAGATATGGTTAACGAAATCAAGTTGCCTCCGAAAATTCATGTAGCACCACATAATATTGTTTGTATTAATCCATTGGCTGTCACTACCGTAAGCAAAAATTATGTGATTGAAATTGCTATTTTGAATTAAAGGCTACTACAACTTTTGATAATTTTGATGTTGATGCTTGTCACTTAGTGTTGGGTGGACCATTTTAGTTTTATTAGAATTTATCACAGAAAAAGGGAGAAAACATTTGACTTCATAAATAGTGATGGGTAATATGTTTTCTCTCAGTTGGAAGAAAAGGGTGTCTTGAAGTCATCATATGAATTAGATGTCTTGAAGTCACCTTATGAATGAATGGTATCCCTTTGTACAACATATGAGTTTTATGATGTCGATTCTAAATTTTTGCTTGTAGTGTTTAATTGTGATTGGTTTGGGATATTATGATGATGCTCTATGCTTAAAGAAAATTTTAGAGGAGGAAATGAAATACAAAATTCCAATGACGTGTTTGCGTAAAGAGATATTGCCATTGAAAGATAAACAACAATCAGTTGTATTTTTTTATTTAGATAAGAACTCGGGGTCGAGTTCTTCAGATGTGAAGAAGACTGATGTAGAAGGAATTCTTAAGCAAATGGTGGTTACGATGATGATGAGAAGGCAACTGATCTAGCAAGAAAGCATGATCATGCCGAGGATATCGTGATCACGCCAAAACAGGAATATATTGTAGCGGATATTATGCATTTTCATGCTACTGAAAAATTGAAAAATATAATTATGGCTTTTTGGGATCATGATGGGAGATCGGGATGCTCATGCTCAAGCTGTGCATGATCACGCTACTTAATTTTAATAATTAATTATAATTATAATTTGTTTTCATTCCATTTTAGGTTTTGTATTCCTTTATAAGCAACAAATCTTATAACGAATAGTAATCTTTTTATTGAAATTAAATTAAACCTTGAAAATTTTCTCATCTTTTTTGTGGATTCAAGAAAACTCCATGTGGATTCAAGAATTGTCCTGTGGATTCAAGGTTTACAACGATTTCTCGTATAAGATATCTTTAAGGATTAAAGTTTCAATTTCTTTGGGTTCCTTGCTGCGTTAGCAACCCACTGACTCCTTGGTAACATACAATACCTATTTCAAGATTTACCCTTCTCCTACACGAGCCTCTCCAATACAAGCATGACTCAAATGTAATATTTTTGTGGTAATCACTACAACAAAAATTGAACAAGACAACGATTTTTGCCCGTTGACTGATACCTTCATTTCCCGTTGTCTATTGAGACGCCGTCTCTTACCTATATCAGACAACGGCATAGAAAATGTTGTGTGATTCGTCTACGACAACAGTCACTATTTAACAAAGTGTTGTGTAATAACCAGAAACCACAACACAACCATTTAAATCCGTTGTCTGTTTGATATGTATACAACTTAATTGTATCATAAACCCGTTGTGTGAGTTTTATTTTACACAAGGCTTTATCGTTTATAAAACAATCGTGGGAAATATTTCGTACAACACTTTTGTTTCTAAAATGCTTATTTTTGTTATTTTCACACAATAGTTTAGTTTTACTAGGATGGTATGTTTTACTTATAGACAATGGTTTTACAATTTTTATACAATGGTCAACTCTTTTTGGTACAATGGTTTCTTGAAAGTTGTCCATTGTCTAATGATATTTTTAACAAGTTTTTATCAAAGATTATAACATTGGCTAATGATAAATGAAACAACAATTTTATTTACAACAAAAATCAAAGTTTATACGCTACTAGCAACTAACCAATATATTCAAAACCAATAATCATCTAAACAAAAACTACCCATCAATATTTATCGTTATAAAACAACTACCGATACCAATTCCCGACAAAGTACCACCACAAAGTTCAGGTGTGAAATGATCATCAAAATGGAAGAGAATTGGAGTGCAACCTTTGATTCTCATCTCAGCAACCTTCTTGTGAGAATTGGAGTGCAAAGAAGCCGTTTAGGTGTTTTTGTTATCTTGCAATGCAAGCATTTCCTCACTGATGTTTGTTGTTGCTGTGGTAAACTGCTGTCCATCTCTGCAGAACTTACATGTGACTCGTTCCTAGCAAGGCCCCTGGAGCTATCTCTTCTTCTTTCTCTTCAAGCACCTTCAAAAAAAAATGCACACATCAGCCAAGGCAAGGCACAAATTATCTGGGAGGGAATCAGATATTCAGACTGTGGATGCTTACTTGGTAAAGTGGCTTCTCAGGTTCCTTCCTCTGCTGCTTGCGAAGGTCAATAACATCTGGGGTCTCAATACCAGTAGGAGTGCTGAAAAACAAAGACAACCTAGTTAATCAGAAATCACGATTTCTAGGAATAAACATTTGATAAAACATATATATGATTAAACATAAACATGACACATTATTATCCACAAGTTATTATCTGCAAGATGACCTACTTAAGTCCTGAAATAACAATCATACAAAAACAAAAATAAACCTGACAGGCTGATACCCAATGGCCAATACAACAACGTTGGCCACCTTAAAGTAAGGTAGACAATATTACCTTGAAAGACTATCAACTGACTGAATGCCACCTTCTAATTCTTCCTCATCTGGTTATTCCACGTCCTCTTCCTCCTCTTCCTCCAAATCTCCCCAATGCTTAGTTTTATCTTCTGGTTTCTCCTGATTGACATTTGATAAGAAATTCATAACAAATTTGCACCGTCACTTCTTATATTTGAATTTCAACGGAAAAAAAATTCAAGTAAAAGAAGAGAAGAAGAGACTATTATTAGCTTACTTGTATGTGCACTGCTACACTGACTATGATTAGCTTACTTGTATGCTTTGCTCTAACCAATCAACGTTTCTTATAATATTCTTGTGATGCAATGAAGTCAAACCAGCCTTCTTGACTAACCATGCTATTGTATATGGTTCCCCTGTCCAAGCATAAGTTCCACCTAGGTTTGATAGGATAAATGCCAAGATTTTTTGTGTAACAGGACTCTCATCACAAGCCATTGTTTCAAGGATGATTTCCATTTCCTCTGTTCAATATATGGTGGTGAAGAATTGATCTCACGAGCTAGACCAAAATCAGCAATTTTTATCATGTCTTTAGAAACCAGCAAATTTTCTTCCAGTTAAGGAATTGAAAATTGCAGATTTAAATACATAGTATATATAAGCAACTAAGCAAGCAATAAAGCATAAATAAAAGCCAAACACATTCCACAGAGTCGGGAACAAGTTCCTACAAATAAAGGAAAAAAATGAAATGCAAAATATGCACCTAGAACCTAAACGACATTGACAATTCCAGATGCAACATACTTCAATATATTTCATCTATAGCAAGACGTTACTACTACTTTACAAACATTTTTCAGGCAACTCACTATCCTGATGAATCCAAGTTATCTGACTCTAAAGCAAAACCAAACACACTCGCACTGATATGTAACACACTGGCACAATACTAACTACCAGAATAAGAGTTTGATGGTTCGAGTCTTAGTGCTTGCATGTGTGAGCGAGTATTTGAATTTATGTAATTGGCCTTTACCAAACAAAGAACCAAATACAGAACAATTAAATTAAACAGGAAAAATGTTTCCGTAGATGGGTACCTTTACTCTGGCATTTCGTATACTCTCCATATTTTCAAAGCCTCCCATAAAACATCAAGAAATGATCGTCAAAATATAATAAATAGCTACAGGTTCTCCACAATACAATAATCTTTGAAACAGTTTTAAATCTAGACATAACAAAGATGATAATGTTAAATTCACATGAAAAAACTTCTTGTCTGTCAAAACACTAAGACATGCTGCTCCACCTTTCTCATAAGCTTTAGCAATTTGAACCTATTAAAGAAAGATTCAGAAAATTACTGCAATCTCCTCAGTAAGCTGTGTGTGTATGGGGTTCTGGCAAAGAAGATCTGTTTTTTCATGGAAGAACAAGAATAGGAAAAATTGAGAAAAATTAAATAGATTACATACATTTATTAGTTGAGACATTTCATCAAACTGGTTGTGCCCAATTAAATTAAACAAATTGAGGAAAATCAAGAAAAATGACTTACAAAATTGTGCGAGAAAAGTCTACTAGCAGAGATTCAAGAGAACCTTTATTGAATACAAACATATATATCAAATTTAAGGTTGGACTTGAGCTTTTTCCGAAATGCGAGATGGACCAAGGTGTTAGATTTAGGGATTTGTTGTGTGTAATGTAATATTTGAGTTTACATCTCATGAGATAGGGTTTGTGTTTGAAGATGTGAAACCTGATTTTGATTTGTTTGCCTTCTATGTGTATGTGTTTTGCATTCTATTGGACAAGATTTTGGTTTTTTGGTTTTTGAATTGGGGGAAACAAATTATTGGTCAAGTGGGAAATGGAATCTTGATTTGGGGGAAAAAGAAAGTGTAGGAGGGAAATAAAATTATGTGTTTTTATTGTTTTGTGATAAAAGGACGAAGTGAAATTTTGTAAAAGGGGCAAAATCAAATATTAACAAGCAGTAATATGAAATAGATGAAGGAAGGGAAGCAAAATTTGAGATTTTGGATCATGAAATTTTAAGAAATTTCAAAAATTTGATTCGACAACAAAAAAATTTCTCAAAATTTCGGAATATCAATATAATAGAAACACATGTGTTGGGAAAAAATAATCAAAAAATAAAAAAAACTCGATCGTGTCGTATCTTAACAGAAACGTTGTAATAATACAAATTCTGGTAACGGGACGCGTGCCAGATTCAATGAATAATTTTTTAAAATGATTTTTTCAAGGATCGAACCGTACGGGTGTTTCTAGAGTTGGAAAAAAATAATCAAAAAATAAAAAGGCTCGATCGTGTCGCATCTTAACGAAAACGTTTTAATAGTACATATTCCGGTAATGGGGCGCGTGCCAAATTCACTAAAACAATTTTTTGGAATGATTTCTTCGATGCTCGAACCATACAGATGTTAATAGATACTCATTCTTGTGTTGGGAAAAAATAATCAAAAAATAAAAAGGTTCGGTCATGCCGCATCTTAACGAAAACATTGTAATAGTACAAATTCCGGTAACGGGGCGCGTGTCAAAATCATTGAACGATTTTTTTTGAATGATTTCTTCGATGATCGAACCGTACGGATGTCAATAGATACTCATTCTAGTGTTAGGAAAAAGTAATCAAAAAATAAAAAGGTTCGATCGTGCCACATCTTAACAGAAATGTTGTAATAGTACTGATTCCGGTAACCGGGCACGTGCCATATTCACTGAACGATTTTTTTGAATGATTTATTCGATGATCGAACTGTACGGATGTTAATATATACTCATTCTAGTATTAGGTAAAAATAATCAAAAAATAAAAAGGCTCGGTCGTGCCGCACCTTAACGAAAACGTTGTAATAATACAGATTCCGATAACGGGGCGCTTGCTAGATTCACTGAATGATTTTTTTAAATGTTTTTTTCGACGATCGAACCGTACGGATGTTAATAGCTACTCATTCTAGTGTTTGGAAAAAATAATCAAAAAATAAAAATGCTCGATCGTGCCGCATCTTAACGGAAACGTGGTAGTAGTACAGATTCCGGTAACGGGACGATAACGGAAACGTTGTAATATCACTAAAGTGCATAAATCTTGACATTCATACAATTGGATTATCGATAAATATTTTTAAAAAATGAAAACACAAATCCAGGACGAAACACTACTTATACGTACTTGTCAAATCACTAGTTGACTGTTAAAATCTCATAAAAAACAAATTTATTTTTTTCTAAATTTTTTGGAATATCACTAAAATATAAAATCTTGACATCCATATGGTTGAAACATCGAGAAATATTTTTTAAAAAATCAAAATAACAATCTGAAACGAATCACTAATTAGAAGTACCAGTCATACTACAAGTTGACTATTATAATCTCAAATCAAATAAATTTATTCTTTTTTATTTATAATTTTGTGATTTTAACTTTTTATCAATATTTTTAATTATAAAACAAAATAAACATATATTTTTTATTCATCAAAAAATAACTATTTTAATATTAATTCCATATATTTCTCATTTCATTTCTTTTCCCCCATGGATAATTTTCATTTCCCTCCCTCATTTTGGTTTCCCCCTCTATATCTGCGTCATTGAACACGGTTCATCACATTTCTTCTTGCCTACTTCTCAAAATTTATTTTTAAAGTAAAATTGTTATAATTATTCGATTTAATGGTAGATGTATCGATTTTACGAGGCGTGGTTCATTAAAAATAGGAATTTCAGTAAATAACAAACCATTTTAGAGAGGAGTATAAATAGTTTTTCAGATTTTTTTTCTCTTTCCCAATTTTTTCTTTCTGCCCCGGTACCTTCTCTCTCCTCTCTTATTTCTCTCTTTTCTCTCCCCTGTTTTTGTCTCCCCCACCACCCTTCTTCTTCAACCTTCACCACCGTCACCTGAAAACATCATCCTCACACCAGTTTTTGAAGCCAAATAGCCAAGAACGAAGCCTTCTTTCTTCTTCCTCCTTTTCCACCCGTGCCTACAATCGACTTATAATTTTAAATTTCGGTAAATTAGAATCAAATTCGTTATTGAATTTATTGATTTTCTGATACGAAGTTGTTAAGTGTTTTTATGTGAATTTTTCAAGGTTTTTGTTAAGCTTCGGGTTTAACCCAAAATTTTGTTTATATTCGATTATGATTATGTTGATTGTTGTTGAGTTTGGCAGTGGCGGATCTAGCACAGGGACTGGGTTGACATTTGCCCCCCCTTATCACCGGCGATGTTATTGAATAAAGAAGAGAAGTTCGAAGTTTCATTGATTTGACCTTTACTTGCCCACCCTTGATTCTACTGTTAGATTAACTGTATATTTATTTTCTTGTCGATAACAATGATTCATTTTCAGTTTGCTTCACGATATCTAAACAACGATGAAATGGATCATTTGCTAGAGCTAGGGGGACATCTTGCCTTCACATACTCTACATCTAGTACTCAAATGGATATATGGATTTTGGAGGATTGGAATAACAAGTTATGGTTGAAGAAACATATTATTGACTCGAAGATGATAGATTACAATATGCCATTTTTTGGAACATCTAAAAACAGTTTGCCAAAATTAACAAAACTTATCATGCTTGCTGGTACGAGCAATATTAAGGTGTTGGTCTTTGGGCATGCTAAAAACAATAGATGGATCACACAACACCACACATGCAACTGTTGTGTCATTTAAACGGATTTAACAACAGTTAAATATTCCGTTGTATGAGTTGTAATCACACAATGGTACATGAAAACAATTGTGTAAACCTCTTCATTTGCACAACATCACATTTATAACAGTTGTCTGATTCGATTTTCAAGGCCACATCTACACAACGGTTTTTAAAATCGTTGTACTAATCATGGATCGGACAATGTTATTTCATGGACGAAAAAAACATTGTATGTTGATTTCGGGCAACACTTTTTCTCTGAGCGTTGTCTGATGAGTAGCTCTTTTTTTCTTGTAGTGAATCTTCGTTTATTTATGTTCATATGTTCTTACTTTATTTTTTTGAATAATAATTTTGCAGGTAGTGGTAGTGGTATATTCATATATTGGTGGTTCAGATCTAAATTTGGTAATCGTAATTGAAAATGGTGGTTCAGTTAGTTGTTCTGGATAGTAGTGGTGTTGGCAATGGCAACGTACATTCCTTATTTCCAAATTTGCCCTTCTCCTACACGAGCCTCTCCAATACAAGCATGACTCAAATTTAATATTTTTGTGGTAATCTTCGTTTATTTATGTTCCAATTTTGTTACTTTATTTTTTTGAATGATAATTTTGCAGGTAGTGGTATATTCATATATTGGTGGTTCAGATCTACATTTGATAATCGTAATTGAAAATGGTGGTTTAGTTAGTGGTTTGGCCTCATTTCCATGGTGCTAGTTATGGTGTGGTAGTGGTGCATTTATTAATTAATGTGGTTATTTGTTAAAAGAATTTTAGTGAATTAGTTATTAGTTCTCATATTTTTTATTTTTTAAGATGGTTGTCAGGTAGCACTATATACATATAGGTACATATAGGTTGATGGTGAATAATGCACCATAAATTGAGATTTGATCTCGTACTGTTTCTTGTTTTTTTAAAATTACACCATAAAATACATATACATAAATGTAAAAGTACATTAATAGATGATTGCTAAAAGATTAGGAACAAATTTAAAGAGAAAGAGAGTTGCATTAACCTCTTGTTTATTCAGCAAAACGCTTAAGCTATTTTTTCTTTTAACTTCTAGGTGTGATGTAGTGACGAAACTTTGAATGAACTAGTTGAGGGAGGGTACTTATGTTTTTAGAATTGAAGGGAGGGGGATAATGTTTGATTGGACGGTTGCCATTTCCCAACGACGTGCTTTCTAAAATATGTATTTTCAATCTCGAATCTTGATTGATCATATAACCCCAACAGGTGTGTTCATATTGGTTTAATCAAGATTAAAATGGTAAGAATTATGAAAGTGTAAAAATTTTAAGAACAATATAATGACATGTGTAGTGTGCTATCCCTTGGAATAAGTAGCTAGTTTCACTACCCCAGTGGTCCTAGAAATGTCTGAGGAGATATTTGAAGCTTTTTCATTTAGATTTTATTTTGTTTAAATGTCGGATCTTGTTTTCCACTACAAGAATTTTTGAATCAGACGACACACATCAGACAACGCTTCGACGAAAAGTGTTGGCTGAAATTTTCACATAACGGTTTTTTATTCAAGCTTTTCGGTGTATTGTCTGATCATGAACTTAACGACAGTTTTAAAAAGTGTTGTCTAGAAGATCAAAATAGACAATTGTTTTACAACGGTTTTGGAAAGTAGTGTTAACTAACAGGTTGTCTTACAATGGTCCTCAAAAGCGTTATAAAAATTAGACAAGTGTTTTTATCAGATATTGCTTCAAAAGTAGTCACACATCCGTGACTAAATACTATTGTCTGATTTTAACAACATTTTTGGAAAGCATTGTCTGAAGAAACTTCAGACAATGCTTTCAACAATGCTTTCCAAAAACGTTGTTAAAATCAAACAAGTGTTTTGATAAGACGTTGTATAAAATGTAATCAGATAATGGTTTGTGAATACTGTTGTCTGAATTGCATGCATCACACAATTGTTTTGTACTCTAAGTTCTTTAGCTCTCACATAAGCGTTTGGTAGTTAAAAACCGTTGTCTGATTTTTCAGTAGGAAAAAAAATAATTGAAATTGGGCTAACCCCTGCCAAACATACCAAACATCAAAGGCAGTACAATGCCATACCAAACATCAGCCAACCCAACCCCTGCCAAAAGGCTTCTATGCAAATAGATTACTTTAGATTTATATGTCATTTAATATTTATTCATTATGTCCACTTCTCAGATTTGATTGCAATAATCTAGATTACCAATTCATGTAGATTAATTTGGGAAATCAACTATGACACAAGGAGTAGTTTACTCAGAAATAAATGGTATGATTTACTAATTCATGTAGAATACCAATCTAGGACACAGGGAGTAGTTTACTCAGAAATCCTAATCAACTAACATAGTAGATCATCACCATAAAGAAACATAAATCACCCTGCTGCTTCCTTTATCCCATGCCTTTGCATGACTGTAGCAGACTCCTGGTAATTAACTTTATCGATATATCAAGAATATCAAACCGTCGAGAAAATGAGATATCCTGTTACGCAATGGTGAGAATTACTCCTGTTGCGCAATGGTATAGATAATTAGGGTACTACACGAAGCACAATAATCCTCTCACACAATTAAGTCCTTGTACTATTAATTCAGTTACTTCCACATACTAATGAGCACTTTATACTATTGCTTTAGCTACATTTGAACCAATTACAAGAAAGAGATTAATTCAAAGAAGAAAGATACCAACAGAAGCACTCAAATAACAACATGAGTATCTACTGATGGAATACTCATTAAAAATGGAAAAGAATTCTACAATACCACCACAAGAACCACTGAACTAGCCTACAAGGAAAGTAGCCAATGCAAAGTATATTGATGATCCAGCCAAAAGGGTTCACATAAACATTCACATTTGTACGTGCAATATTCACAGAGATATAGATGGTAATAAATGTAAATAACTAAATTTCAAGGGCACATAATCTAGTATAATGTTGGTCTAGGAGTACAATGCCAATTTAAAAGCATTGCTTGCATTTGTAAAAGCATATGCCTTGAACAAAACTTGAAGTAGAGGCATATCATCCGATGGACAGGGCGGCAGGAAATAGGTATCTTGGTAAATCATCAACTCACTGGCATTTAAATGGAAGCACTCAACTGGATGACAGGTTATGGCTTCATGAATAAACTCCATTAGCTGACCAACATAATTAACAAAATTGTGTTTTCGATCTGTTAAAAAAAACACATAGAATTTAGTATTGATCCAGAATATAAAAAGATAACTAAAGAAACAGAATTCTACTATATCATATTTAATAAAAATTCGTGGTGGTGGCTAAACTTTACCCCAATTTTCAAAATGTTGGCCGTGTTATCAGATTTTCAAAATGTTGGCCGATGTTTCCCTTCGCATTCCAAAAAGGTGTTTCCCGTTAAGTTCCGTTAGGTATGCGCCGTTAATTTTAAATAATCATGAGTAAATTTCATGGTGGTGGCTAAACTTTATCCCAATTTTCAAAATGTTGGTCGTGTTATAGATTTTCAAAATGTTGGTTGATGTTTCCCATCATTAAATTTTCAAAATTTTCAAAATTTATTATGTTTACCATCATTCAAATAAAGCTGTGTCACCTGTCTATTTCTTAACTATTCAGGTTAATTGTTTCTACCATCACTTCTCTTTTGACTCTTTCTAATGTCTCTGCTTCCCTTTCTCTCCAAAATTTGGTATGACCCTTCTTTTCTTTTCTTGTGTATATATGTTTGTATGTTCTCTTGGTTTGTGAATGTGAAAATTGTTAGATGGGGAGCTGGGATTTTCAAGATTTTTGATGTAGAATTGAATTTGAAGTGATTGAGAGAAGCCCTTTTTGTTTTTAAGATAAAGATTTAATCTTGAAATTGTAGGCACTTTAAGATCAAGTTTGGTAATTTGATTTGTGATTTGTTGGTAGTTTCTGAATTGGGTTTGTTTTATCTCTGTATAGCATGCATCCCTTCTTTCTGATATGCGGAGGGAAACATCAACCAATATTTTGAAAATCTATAATACGGCCAACATATTGAAAATTGGGGTAAAGTTTAGCCACCACCATGAAATTTACTTATGATCAGTGTTGTAAAAATTGGTTGACTCGGACGAGTACTCGGACGAGCACTCAGAAATTGGTGATCAACCGATTCGGATTTAGTCGAGTACTCGGACGAGTACTCGGATGCTGAAAACGAGTACTCGGAAAATCGGCCGAGTACTCGGATTTTGAAGATCAAACCGAGTCGAACCGATTTCCGATTTTTACAACCTTGCTTATGATTATATAAGGATAACGGCGCATACTTAACGGGACTTAACGGGAGACATCTTTTTGAAATGCGGAGGGAAACATCAGCCAACATTTTGAAAATCTGATAACACGGCCAACATTTTGAAAATTGGGTTAAAGTTTAGCCACCACCCTGAATTTTACTCTTCTAATTTTATCCCCTTCCCTCAGCATGTATAACACTAATGTATAACACTCTCCGCCTCACTTTATTCCCTTCCCTTAACATCTCATCTCAAAACCCTAGCAGGTCTTCTCTCTTCCTCTGTAAAGTTCAACTTCTGGGTTTTGTTTGTAATCATCTATAGTCTCTATATATATCTTTAATTAAGTTCTAATTATATGGCTTTGTGCAATTAGATTGCATATAAAGGTTCTCTTGATTATGGGTTTTTTTGTAAGCAATGTGTGATTTGGATCTTGAAATGTACTGGGTCTTTTGGTTCGATTACTTTTGTTCATTTCGGTACTTGTATGGTTTTGTATTTCTTCTATCTAGTATTTACGTTGGGAAGTTTGGTTGGTGTTTCTGAGAGTGATGAGTGTATCTAATCTTGGTGAAGTTCCTGCAAAGGCACAGGTCGTGTAACATTTTTTCATTAATGCCCTTTTTATCTTTTTCGTAAATATGTTCTTGGAAGTAAATTTTGATTTTGGTTTCAGATTCAATGCGTGTCATTCGACAATCTTGGTCTTTTGCTAGCTGTGTCCTTGGATATGTTTAAAAATAACCCCAGGTCTCATACTTTTCTACTTTTCATCTTAATGTCATCATAAATTGCTCAAGTCTCTTGGAATGTATTCAATCCCCTCGCTCCTCCTTGAAAAACATTAAAAAAGAAATGGTATTTGTTATGGTTTCTTTCTTTGCTGCAGCATACTATATATTATATATTTTTCTATCTTGAATTGAAAATAATATATTTTTGTGGCATGTTTATCCTTGTTCTGTTAACAACTGCACTTGTTAGTTTTTATGACACTAATAATCACTAATTTTCCATTGCTAAATTTAAGGATAGACTTGAGATTATATTAAATCATTTGATTTACTAATGATTTCATGGGTCGATTTTTGCTGGTTTGCCATTTCCATCAAATAAAATTGTACCTGGGTAAGAATTTTTCCGGAGAAAACTACTTGGAGCACCTAATCATTCTCTTAAAAACAAGTCATTGCAAACAAAAGTGGATTTTCAGGTGCAGTTTCACTTTCTATTTTTGGACCTTCTTTATCATTGTCCATTATATTAATGTACTAGTATATTTTGCAGGAAAAACAGTGGCTTCTCTAGGGGAGCTTCTATGTACAGAGGAGTGACAAGGTCTTAATGTTCAGCTTATTCCTAATTTAAAGTTGTGAATGTTAAAATAAATGTTGTTTTGAAATCTTGGTTTTCTGTTTTTTACTTTAGCGGACACCATCAACGTGGTCGATGGCAAGCTCGGACTGGTCGAGTTACAGAAAACAAGGTCCTTTATCTTGGGACATTTAGTAAGTTTTTTTTTTTAAAAAATTTAAAGTTCTTGAATAATTCATCAAATATTCTCTTTTCCATTATTGACTTATTGTATGAATCTATCAGACTATGGGATTTTCTATATATTTATTGTGTTACTCCTATTTGGCTACTTAAAAAGGCCTCCAGAGTGTGATTAATAAAAGTATATTAAAGATACTGTTTTTAGACCACTTTATAAGGCTGCTCATCAGCTACGTACTAGTTTTCTTTTTTACCCGTGAAGGCTGGTTAGATGATTCTTATTCCTTTAATCCTTTATTGCTGATCCCATACTTGCTTAATTTGGGTATTAATCTTTTTGCCACTTCATGTACATACTCTAATATTATGAGTTTACGAAACTTATTGTCTTGGTTTGTTGAATCAAACTAATGCAGACACCCAAGAGGAAGCAGCAGAGGCATATGATGTAGCAACAATCAAGTTTCGTGGTACAAATGCTGTTATAAACTTTGACATCTCAAGGTGCGACGTGGAACGCATCATGGCAAGAAATACTCTACTTGCTAGAGAACTTGCAAGGCGAAAAAAGGAGGTTACCATAGCTATTGAGGGCCCTAATCAGAACTCTTTTGGTCATAATCATTATAGTACCGAATCATGCATCTCCTCAAGCAGAACAATGTAAGCTCTATTTCTGACTGGAAAATGGCAATGAATCAGGCCTCTCAGCCTAATAAAAGACCAGTTGATATTGAAGACTACATGGCCCAAGCTTATTCAGTGGCTAGACATGATTTGCTACATATTGGAATCGATACAATGAGCTCAGTCCCCGACGAGGCCTCTAAAATTTGCACTCCTCGCTTGTCTAATGCTTCTTCAGTAGTTACTAGCCTAAGCAGCTCAAGAGAATGCAGCCCTGATAAAAACAATGTTGTTCCCCTTCTGAAAATGCCAACATCAGCAACTAAGCTCCTGAGTGCTTCAACAAATGCTGGTTCTTGGATCTCAACCGCCCAATTGGGTCCTCATGTGCCTATCTTTGCTGCATGGACAGATGCATGACGAAATGAATCTTACAGAGAAAAGTTCTGATTTATTATGAAGAATATGTAATGGCGTCCACTGGGCTTATCAACTAATGTCCTTTTGTTTTAGTTTTGTGGACAAGCTGTATATTTCTAATTTTGTTAATATTTGGAATTTTTGTTAATGATCTGATTTTGTATTTTTTTTTTGGTAAAGCATTGTTTATAAATAAAAATGGAAAATAGTTTAAATTAAACCATTGTGTGAATCAAATAAAAATGATGATTTGGAGGATTAATACCATTGTGTGCTAAAATCTCTAACAATGATTATCTTTCAAGAAATCATTGTGAACATAACGAAGGGACAACGCTTTATTTTTCGGGAACCATTGTTGTATATGGCAGAAATAACAGTTCAAATTAAACAAACCATTGTCTGTAGATGGCAAAAATAACATACAATAGACCAAATTTAAAAAACCATTGAATGATCCAGGTATTACACAATAGACATGTATGAAAAAACCCTTGTTAAAAACATAATAAGACAATAGACCAAATTAAAAAAACCATCGTATGATCCAGGTATTACACAATAGACATGTCTGAAAAAGCTCTTGTTAAAAACTTAATAAGACAATAGACCAAATTAAAAAAACCATTGTATGATCCAGGTATTACACAATGGGCATGTCTGAAAAAACCCTTGTTAAAAACATAATCAGACATTAGACCAAATTTAAAAAACCATTGTATGATCTAGATATTACACAATAGACATGTCTGAAAAAACCCTTGTTAAAAACATAATCAGACAATAGACCAAATTTAAAAAACCATTGTATGATCAAATATTACACAATGTTTTAAAGAAACGCTGTCGTTGTCTTTCAGTAACACAGACAACGGTTATGCAGGTGTTGTCTGATACGCGTAACAGATGGCATCGAGATAGACTACGGTTTTCCAGGGCTTCATACGACGGAGAAAAACCGTTGTCTGGTCCATTTTTTCTTGTAGTGTTCATGCTAGTTGATGAGACCTTCATTAACATTCCTGGTTTCTTTTTCGTCTGTTATACATGAATTGGATGGATGATATCTTTCGGATAAGAAAGGCAATGTCTGAATACATAATGGAAACTTAAATTCAAAGTGGATCTTTTACCAATATGACTTATTAGCTTCTCTTGCCAACTACCTTTTATTAATTTTGCAACTTGAAGATTGACTTTAACTTGCACGGTAGGGTGATCACATATGAAGCTAAAACATGTTTGTGAAGATGCATGTATATCACAAATGATGATGATAAGTAGCAATTTATATAATATTGATATCAACCTTAACATTATTTTAGGGTGATTCGATCAACCTAATAGGTTTAGCTCATTAGTTCACTATTTTTTATTATAAGGGTGAGAGTGTGTGTCTTTTTGGAGTGATGGCCATCATTTTAGGTAATATGGATTCTTTGGAGGTGTTAGAATAAAACATATATAGCATTCTAACCTTATTTAATTACAAAAATGTATTTTTAGGCAATAAAAAATTATAAGGTTAATTAGAAAAGATATCTAATTGACCTATTTACCATATTCCCAGCTCTTCCAAACTTATTTATCAATTTTTGAAAATGTATCCAAATTGACTAACACTATATGCAAAAGGAAAAAGGGTATATACAACAGTTTGGGCAGTGGTTTACAAGAGGGTGGAAATTGATATATTTTTTTCCTAAATTGCTTTTCATGTCATAAATACTTGGGATAACCGATCTATATTGAATCTTGAGAATGCATGCAATTAAAACAACTATGATCCTGTGTAATCTCACATATTTAGCCTATGTTTACTCCTTTGAGTCAATTCCTATCTTCCTGCATGTGTGCTTGTGTTGGCATGTTAATTGCTTGCATTCTTTCATTTTAAAACTTCTTGAAATCTGTTAGCCATCATTTTTTGTCATATGAAATTCATATTATCACCACTTTAGTACTGTAATAAGATTTAACGCATGTAAAATGATACAAGTAATCTTAGATACGAATTAACATATACAGTTGAAAAATAACAATAGGCATCAAAGTAAATTCCGAACAAAAATCATAGAATATACTTTTCTTGTGCAGAACTAATCAAGTTTTCGATGTTACTCTATTAAATATTATAACATGACTTATTCTATCATGAATATTATATATATATACAATTTATGCTCTTACTTCTAAAAATTCAGGATTAACCAATTTACCAAAATATAAAGGCTACAAACTTTGTAAATGTTTAGACTTTCGTATTTTAGTACAAAATTTCAAAAAATCTTTCACATCCACACATCAACGTGATTCCACAAAGGTGGAAAGCAACCTGCCAGAAAAAAATATAGTTCATAAGCCATAGGAGGTCGATCAAGAAAATCACTGTCATGTTGCGAATAGGCATGTGAACTGAAACATTTTTTGATATTTCTGAAAAATATATTATTAGACTACATTCTATTTGATGAAAAAATGGGGGTTTTTGACCTAGTCAAGTACAACCAATCATTTATAATTTTTGAAAGATATAATCACATAAGGGAAGAAACAAAAGCCGAAGAGTTTTGGATTGTGATTCTTAATTTAGAAAATACTTAAACAATTGATTTTTCGAATATAGCACATGGCTAAAAGAGAAATCACATGTCAAACTTTTATAGACGTACTCTGTTGACATGTTATTAAGATGTAATACGGGAAGTTACCGTAGTTATTATTATTAGGGAAAAAAGATAGTTTCCTTTATTTTTATTAGGTATTGCCTATATAAACGATCATTATATTGTAAACGAATAAAGGCATTATGCCTTCACGCGATTAATAAATGAGTATTCACGAATTTTTTATCAAGGTATATCAAGAGCCCAAAGTTATTAATGAAGATGATGAAGAGGCGAAACCATAACAATGATGACAGGTTTGTGGGAAAGACTGTACCAATCCTACGACTTACAACAAGATCAGACAATTGTTTTTTGATTCCAAACGATGAAGATGAACGACGACTATGACGATCCGATGATTGTTTCTCGATGAGAAACAACAACAACAATGACGACGATGACCCATTGATCGTTTTTCGATGGAAACAACAAACGATGATCGATGACGACCGACGACGACCCGTCACTACAAGAAATCTGCCATTTACGACGGCAAACTTACGATGGTTTTTTTTTCGCGCCCAACTTACGACGGAAACAAAAAACCGTCGTACGTTATTACGACGGAACGGAAATTCGTCGTAAGTTCGGTGTTGGTAGCAAACTTACGACGGAACCGTCGTAAGTTATTACGACGGAACGGAAATTCGTCGTAAGTTCGGTGTTGGTAGCAAACTTACGACGGAATTTACGTCGTAAATTGATTTTTTTTCAATTAAATTTAAATGCATAATGAATTATTTTTAATGATGGCGTAACGATGTCGTTTTTGTAGCCAACTTACGACGAATTATCCGTCGTAAATTCATTTATTGTAATTTAATTTAATTGCAAAATGAATTACTTTCTATAGTAGTGAACTTACGACGACAAATTCGTCGTAAATTTGTTTAGCAGTGAACTTACGACGGAATCCGTCGTAAGTTGGCAGGCGGCAAATTCAACTTTTCATCGAAAAATAGGCGGTCAATTCAAATTTTTCATCAAAAAAAAAAGCGGCAAATAACTTACGACGGAATTCCGTCGTAAGTTAGCATTTAATTTTTAAAATCTTTTATTAGTCCAATTAAATTAATTTTTTATTTTTTCAAAATTTGGGAATATCATTAAATTAGATATATATTGACATCCGTGCGATTGGATCGTCGATAAATATATTTAAAAAAATAGAAACAATAATATGTGATAGAGCACTAGTTACGAGTACTAGTCAACATAGTATTGATCTACTAAGATCTCTAACTAAATTAATTCTTTATTTTTTGAAAATTTAGGAATATCATTAAATTAGATATGTCTTGACATTCGTACGATTAGATCGTCAAGAAATATATTTTAAAAAATAGAAACAATAATATGGGACAAAGCACTAGTTACGAGTTCTAGACAATATAGTAGTGTTCTACTAAGATTTCCAACCAAATTAATTTTTTATTTTTTAAAAATTGGAAATATCATTATTTCAGATATATATTGGCATCCGTACGGTTGAATTGTCGATAAATGTTTTTAAAAAAATAGAAACAGTAATCTGGGACACAGCACTAGTTACAAGTACGGGTCTATACAATATTGATATACTAAAATCTCCAACCAAATAAATTTTTTATTTTTTGAAAATTTGGGAATATCATTAAATTAGACATGTCTTGACATCCGTACGGTTGGATTGTCGAGAAATATATTTTAAAAAATAGAAACAATAATATGGGACAGAGCACTAGTTACGAGTACTAGTCAATATAGTAGTGATCTACTACGATCTCCAACCAAATTAATTTTTTATTTTTCGAAAATTTGGGAATATCATTAAATTTGATATATCTTGACGTTCGTACGGTTCGGTCGTCGAGAAATATTTTTTGAAAAATAGAAACAATCATATGGGACAGAGCACTAGTTACGAGTACTCGTCAATATAGTAGTGATCTACTACAATCTCTAACCAAATAAATTTTTTATTTTTTGAAAATTTGGCAATATCATTAAATTAGACATGTCTTGACATCCGTACGGTACGATCGTCGAGAAATAAATTTTAAAAAATTGAAACAATAATATGGGACAGAGCACTAGTTACGAGTACTAGTCAATATAGTAGTGATCTATTACGATCTCCAACCAAATTAATTTTTTATTTTTCGAAAATTTGGGAATATCATTAAATTTGATATATCTTGACATTCGTACGGTTCTATCGTCGAGAAATATTTTTTAAAAAATAGAAACAATAATATGGGACAGAGTACTAGTTACGAGTACCAGTCAATATAGTAGTGATCTACTAAGATCGCCAACCAAATTAATATTTTATTTTTTGAAAATTTGGGAATATTATTAAATTAGATATATCTTGACATTCGTACGGTTCGATCGTCGAAAATAAACAACAAAGTGGTCATAATAACTATTCACTAATTTTCCATTTTTTTTATTTCCCCCCACTTTTAATTAATTAGTAAAATAAATTAAAAATTAAACAAAAGTAAAAAAAGACCAAAATTTAATTTAAAATTCACACACACCCAATTAATTATACTAATTATTTTTTCAATGAATGTTAACCTAATTGCACTAATTAGTTAGTAGTACTAGTCAAATCAATAGTTGACTACTAATTTTACTATTTAATTAATTTTTTATTTTTAAAATTTTGGGAATATGACTAAATTAGATATATATTGACATTCGTATGGTTTGTTAATACCTTCCAAAAATAAAAAAATAAATTAAAATGCATATAAATTTTTATTTTCTTGGTACAATTCTTTCTTCAACGATATTAGGCTACACTAAATAAAATTTTAAAAATAATTATTAAAAATATTGGTAAGATATTTAATAAAAAATTTAAAAATAAAGTTAAAGTAATTATATTTATTTATTTCATGAAATTAAGTATGGAACATATGTAAATATAAAATTAAAACTAAAATTTATGGTAATAAATTAAAATTTTATATTTAATCAAATAATTAATATATTAATTAATAATAATAATAATATATATTGTAGGCTGGTACATATAATAAACAATACATACCACATGCACACAACAAACGATGCACATGCACACCAATGCAAACCACGACGGATTTTAAAAAAAATTAATAAAATAATAAACTTACGACGGATTTTGTTTTCCGTCGTAAGTTCAGTGATAAAAACAAACGATGCACATGCACACCAATACAGACCACAACGGATTTTAAAAAAATTAATAAAATAATAAACTTACGACGAATTTTGTTTTCCGTCGTAAGTTCTGTGATAAAAAACAAACGATTCCCATTGGTTACAAACAATTCACGCGGATCACACCCTTTCCACCGTTAGATTGAAACCTAGAAACACACATCCAACGGTGTATATTAAATCAAACCCCCACACTTTTTTACCACAAAATCAAACCCCCACATTAAATAATAACCCCATATTAAATCATAACCCTCCCCATATTAAATCATTACCCTCCCCCCTCCCCCTCCCTGCTCCCTCATTCCCCTTCCCCCGCACTGTACACACATATATACATATATATTATTAATCTTCAAGAATTCATAACTTTACTTCTATTTATCACCTGCGATTTATGCATATATATTTGTGCTCCTAAAATCCAAATCTTCATTTTGATATTCATAATAACCAATTTCGAAACAATTTTTTTTGGGTAATATTTTGATTTTAATTCGATTTTGATTATTCAAGGTATTTTTGATGATTATGAGCTCATTATATTATTGATGGGTGAGCTTAGGGACGATTCCGGGATTTTGGAGGTGGTTGGTGTTTGTCGGAGTTTTAGAAGATGATCGGATTTAGTTGGAACCAATTATTTTCTAGATTGTATATTGGCGAATGTTTAAGTTATGAAGTGTAGATGTTTGTATATTTTTTTTAGATTTATTAAAAATGGTTTTTGGTTCACCGGATTTTGGATTGTTGGCCGGAATCGATGGTCTAAATTTTCTTTTTAAATTATGGGTTAGTGTATGTGTACATAAGGGTGTTAAGTACTGCATATAATTTATTGGGATTTTTCTGGGAAAATTTTCGAGTCGCCGGAATATTGAGAAGTCGCCGGAATCTGGCTATGAATTTTTCTGGACAGAACTTACGACGGTTGTTCATCATTCATATCCCGTCGTAAGTTCGGAAAATGAGAGTAACTTACGACGGATTTCCCGTCGTATTTTTTTGTTGAAAATGATATTATTACCTTTTATTTTTAAATGAAAATGGGCCCTGATTGAACTTACGACGGAAGTTTCCGTCGGAAGTTGATTTAATAATTTATTGCAGCTTGTGGGACCCTTTCTCAAACTTACGACGAAAAATTGAATTTGTGACGGAAATATGAACTTCCTACTCGAGCAAAAACGACGAAAATATTTCGTCGTAATTGACCCCATTTACGACGGCAAACTTACGACGAAATTTGAACTTACGATGAATAACTAAATTTGCGACTAAAATGATAATTTGTGACGGAAATCTAAACTTACTACTGGAGCAAAAACGACGGAAATATTCCGTCGTAATTGACCCCATTTACGACGGTTTCAGTTCAAAAAAACCGTCGTAAATGCCCCTTTTTCTTGTAGTGCGTAGGTTTCTCGATGGAAACGACAACAGACGACGACCGTTTCTCTTGATTAGAAACGATGACGACTTTTTCAAGTTTTTTTTAATATTCTTATTAGTTTACAAACTCTTAATAGTTGTATCTTTATGTAATAACCACGAATTTTCGAATAATATTTTAATTTTGAGCCGAATTTTAGAGTCTCGTTTTAATTAGTCAGCGGGAGAAAGAAAAAAAAAATAAACGAAATCTTTTTACTAAATAATTATATTAAATATTTTCATCATGATATCATTTCAATTTGTCCCCCATTTTTATTTCTTTTAATTTAATAATTACCACTTACAAAATAATAATTAGTCATTATGGCCACTAAAAATGTTACAATGATTTTGTCCTCCATAATTGTTTCTTTTATATCCACTAAACAGATACATCATTGTGTTTCGTGGAACATTAATATTTTTAATCAAATAACATAAAACCGGTCATATATTTTCAGGGATTGATCAGTTTTGTCATTTCTGTTCTTGTAAAAGAGACCCATTTCTATCTCTTCTAAACCAAAACAAAATACTCGAGTCATATTATCTATACAAAACCACAGATTTTTTTCTTCTTCCCCATCCTTTTCCCTGCCAAAAACCCAAAACAGCAGCCAAGGTAGTTACCTTTTTTCTCTCGATTCAATATTTTTTTTCTTTTTTGTTGTCCTTTATTTTTGTGATTTGAGAAACTGGGGGGGGTATTGTCGAGACCAGTTTGTTGTGGCCGTGGGTGTTGTCGGGTGAGAAAGGAAGAGAAAGTGGAGGATGACGGAGAGGAGGTGAGGGTGTGCGTGTGGCTTTGTGTGGTGATGCGGTCGGGGTTTTGCAGCGGAGAAAGGAGGAGATTGTTGGTGGTTGAATCGGTGGTGTAGATGTGGTTGAATTGGAGTTAAAGGGAAGGAAAGATTGGTGTGTACGTGTATAACTATATCCCTGTTCCTCCTATCATCGGCTGCTATGAGTGTTGGGTGTGAAGAAGACGAGCAGAGTGTGTGTAGGCTACTGGGTAACCGTGTGTGTGTGTTTAGGTTATGTTCGAACAAGTCCAAGTGGGTGTGTGCTAAGATTGCTAAGGTAAGGAGATAGGGGAGATTAAGAGAGGCAGTGGGTTGTGTAATGGTATGTGAGTTTTTGTTGTGTTCGTGTGATTATGTTAATGGAGTGTGTGAGTTAGTGTGGGTGATGGTCTACATCTGTGTGTGTAAGTTATTTGTCTTAGTATGAAGTAAAGTAATTGGTGAGTGGTAGATTATAAAGGGAGAAAGATACAAAGGTGGTGCAGGGGATGTGTGTTTAGTATTCCTGGATCGTGGTGACCATGGGAGTGCAGAGGAGTTGTATAAGAGGGTGTGAAGGTTTGGTACATTATGTCGGGGCATTTTGATACAAGAGTATGGATCTGTGCGTGTGGTTGTCAGGTTGTGTGCTGGTGAGTGTACATGTTTGAGTGTGCGGGCCTGGTGTGTGTGTCTGTGAGAGTGTATATGTATGTGGTTGTGTTGTTGGGGCAAGGGAGAGGCTGAGAAAAGGAAAGAAATAAAGAAAGAGAGGAAGGAGAGAAAAATCGGACAAGAGGGAGGGGAAGCCACCACCCAAGGTGATGATTGTAAGACTATATTTTTATTAAATTAATGTTTGAATATTTAGAGTGAACTTTTGGAAATTTTAGTTGATAATTGGTGAAGATTTTGTGTTTGAGAATTTGTGGATAAATTGAGAAAATGACATAGTATTTGATTAGTTTTTTAGGTAATAAAATGGATTTTGGGATGTTAGTTTAAAAATTTGGTAAAATGAATAAAAAAAATAGGATTTTGGATGATTTTATAAAATAGCGGGGAAGTTAGATTTTGGAAATTATAATTTTATTTGGCTAGAGGATTTTATGAGGAACATTATGATAATTTTGGATATTTTTATGACAAGTGGAAATGGAGATATGAATTTTAGTTTAAGAATAGAATAATATGATTTGTTAAGTTGCTTTGTGGAATTTGGAGACTTGGTTGAATTATATTAATTAATGGATATGGTGAAAAATTCTGAAATTTGGTTATTAAATCAAGGAGGAAATGTAGTAATTTCTAAGATATTTGTGAGTGGTAGGAGTAATCGGATGAATTAGTTATTAAATTCAGAAAAATGGTTAAAATGGAAGCTTTGAGGAATTCTTATAAATGGTGGGAGGTTTGATTTTCGAAGGAAGTAATTTTATTTGGCTTTGGGATAATGTTAGAAGTTTTATGGAGATTTTTATTTTGATTTAACAATGAAGATCAATGGAGTTATGGATTTTACTAGAAAATAGAGTATTAAATGGTCATTTCTAAGGAGCCAAGAGTATTTTAATTAATTAAAATACTTCCTGAACTCGGAAATTTACGTATAAAATATGGACACGACCGTATCGAGATGTACTATTTAATCAAGTGGATTTCATTCAGAGATTTTGAAGAGAATACCCTGTTTCAAAGGAGAGAACAAATTAAAATGTTAGGTATCGACGACAAGAATTTTGGTTTGGATATTCACTGTGTTAGTTGTATACATTTCATAGATACTGATTCGAGAGTTCCTAATTGAAGCATGGTTAATACGTTCGAGTTGAGTTTATAAGCGTTTATAGAATATTCGAATTGTCGTCTGGAGACTGAATTACCATATTATATTATCGGATCGGGAATATTTTATTCTGAAGAATCGCTCACGTATTTCTGGTTGCCATTTTTTAGAGAATAATTCTCGAGACGTAGATCGACGCCAAGTTCACGGGTAGAGTATAATTTTTATCTGCATTCATTTGCACTTCGAGATCGAGGCAAGTTCATTCCTACCCTAACTTTTAGAAACTGTGAATTTCTGTTCGTGTTATTTAATTCCTTAATTATTTTCGAGATATTATATGTTGAGATTTATCTGTTGCTTCGTATGATGAAACAATTTCTTTTGAGTATTATTTCTCGTTAAATATTATTATGCTGTTAATTTAGTTTATTGAGAATTATAATCCCTATAAGCGTAGAAACAATTTAGTTGTTATCGGGTCGATCTCATTAATTCGAGACGACTATTATTTTGATTCGGTGAAACTAATCTCATTCGTCTGAGATAGTTAAATTTATTCTTTTCGATTGAATTTATTGTACAAATTCAATCGTTATTTATTGATTATCTTTTAGTTAGTTCCTCGTTTGAGCTAACCGATAGGTGTATAAAATTATAATTGTTAGAGATTTTTATTCGCCGATCAAGTGAAAAATATTCTATTTAAACGTTCATCAATGTTGAGTATTATAAATATTGAGAAGTACTATTTGTTCAGTACAACTCCCATTTACTTCAATCTTAAGACTATTCTCATAAATTCGAGATAGTTGATTTTATTGTCAAGGTTTGGCATTTTGTTCATGTCAACCGATAAATTATTATTGAGAATTTACATCAGTCCATTGTTCGGATTGGTGGTAAAATCGAGTCATACTGGCAGTCCGCCAGATTTGTAAATATTTTCTGGAAGAACTATTTCAAGTTATCTGTACCCCAAATATTCGGGAATTCTGTATTCTACTGGTCAATTTTGGGCAAGAGGCCCTTATAGAGAAAGTGAGACTCGTGTACCGTTTTACGGACTCGAGAATAAATAGGCATTTGTTGCCTTGGTTGAAATGATAACCATTATGATGCTAGCATTCATACATATATATATTATTGTTGATATCGTATTGTAGCCGTGATCGGGCGAAGTGCGGTGTCATTGGAGGCCGGTATTCTTGGTTGGTTAGTTGATCGCCCCACCGAGATACGGAGAGGTGGAAGACCAGTTCATTCTTAAATCATGAGTTATCAGAGTTATATCAAATGAGTTATCGAGTATTCTGTTTCGAGATGAGTAATGAGTCTTTTGAGTATTCTGTTTGGGATGAGTTTTGAGCCTTTCGAGTATGATATTTTTAAGATGAATTTGAGCCAAATCATATTGTGATATCCGATATTAAAATTTTGAGTATTTATTTCGGTAAACCTTATTATATTTATATACTGAGCGAGAAGAGAACTTGCTGAGCACTATAGTTGCTCATTCTTGCTTTAAAACTTTTTGTTCAGCTGTCAAGACGGAAAGAGGCGAGACGTCCAGCCAGGGCTACAGAGGCAAGGGGAAAGCGCAAGGCTATGGCGACAATAATTAGAAGATCCAGATGGAATCTTTATATTTCTACTGATGTGAACTTTTGTAACATATTATTTCGAGATGTATCAAGTTGGATTGTACTATGTTGTGAAGACGATCTTGGACCTGCGGAGTGGGACATTTTATACTCCGTTGTAATAAAATTTGGTATTGTTATTGCGTTATCATATTGAGACAGTGTGATGACCCGAGTCCCCGGTCAGGGTGGATTTGGGGGCGTTACAGTTTTGGTATCAGAGCGATAGTTATATTTTTAGGAAACGTGAGAGCCTAGGAATATGACACGACGTGAGAATTTAGAGATTTAATAAGATGTTGAGATTTTAAGCACTAAGTGCCTTACACCCTTATATATTTATATGCATTTATAGTCGACTAGAACCTGTTTGTGACCGAAACTTTTTGTACCTTTGTAGATGTCTATTTCTGGATCTGTTGCCTTTCGTCCTATTCGAGACAGATCTCCTACACCTTATCCGCACAGATCCCTAGTTCCCAGTTGATTTAAGATAGGGTGCCTAAGTTTCCATTATTGTTAAGATTGGATGTTACCCTGCAGAGAGTTTCCACATTTTGTAGATGTTGTCAATATCTTTACCGGTCAGAGTTGGACTAACATGAGGTGCGTGCACCAGAGATGGACTTAAAGAGGGATGCAACTATGTGTTCCAAGTTTGAGGCTAAATTCTTAAATGATTTCGTGATCGACATTATTTTTCTAGAGATATAACTTATAGAGGTTGAAATAGTTCTCTGTGTTGATGTGTTTTTCGTACATTCCCTTTTAGAGATTTTCTCCCCTGACGAGTTACCAGGGTCTGCAAGTGTCGCTTTTATTCAAGAATCAATAGTTGTTCCTACGTGCTTACTTTGAGCTAGGAAATCGTTTTTTTAAATAACTTCCTTACCAATGATTATCGATAAATCTTACCATTCGAATTTACTCAGACAATTTCTACCATATTTGAAAAAGGACCTATGTTGTTTAGAGGTTAAGTTACCCATCATCATGTACTTTCATAAATACAAATCCATTTAATACCCATTCCTATATTTGATACCCTTTGAGATATTGAGATGAACAACCCTATATATAGGGGAAGACTATCAGTCTTTGTGATTGAAGTCTGGTGGGACGCCACCGTCTGTACTGTTGTTTGTCATTAGAGTACTAAAGGCTGGCCACCTTGTGCACTATGACGGTTGTCCTAATGACACATGCAACAAAACAGATGTTCAATGATCATCATGATCTCTCAGTTAATCCCTTGTTAAGATTCTCACTATCAAAACTTGAGTATTCACATGTTTTTGTTTAACATTAATTCCTTTATGAGTTATCTCTATTCAAAGTTCTTATGGATCCTAAAATGATCGGTGTCTACGAATTTCAAAGAGGTATACTGACATTTGAATGTGATGAAACGTTACTCCCAGAAAAGAGAATTTCAGCAATTCGAGTTTGAGTACCAACTTCTAATTATGCATAGACTATTACGCTAATTATTCGCTAGTCAGATCTTCGAAAGCCTACGTAGTGTCTCATGGTTATGTGTTAAAGTGCTAAGAATTTGGTTTGAATGCGAAACAATCTTTTAAAAGTGAGAAGCGAGTCGATACTAAGTATACATTGATGATATATTACTTGTTGATGAAAGAGTGATCGTTTTTCATATAGGAAAAGAAATGAGAACATGGTTGAGAGAAGTGTAGAATATTTTCTTTGTATAGTGTTGAATAAGCTAGGACTATCTCCGTTAATATGTTATGGTAAATAAAGTTATTGGTGGAAGGCAAAAGAGAACTATTGAAGGCACGATGGTGATATCTTAAGTTAAAATTATTGAGTTGATATTTAGCAAGTACAATACTAAGTATGTTGTGAAACATAGGGGAATCAAGCTCCTTAAAAAAAAATCCAAGACTATATGAGCAAAATATATATTTTTGGGAGAGGGTCAATATTATTAATTAAACTACGTAAAGAAGGGTATTCCTACTTCAAATGAGGAATGAATTGAGATTTTGGACGAAAAATATTATTAACCCGAGAGAAAACACAGTTATAAGATTGGCTACCCAACTGCAAGAATTACTTGAGAAAGGCGTAACCAGACCAAGTGTATCCCCGTGGGGAGCTCCAGTGTTGTTCGTGAAGAAGAAGGACGGATCTATGCGACTATGTATTGATTATCGTGGATTGAACAAGATGACCATCAAGAACAAGTACCCTCTACCTCGAATCGACGATCTGTTTGACCAACTTAAGGGAGCTAGATGTTTTTCAAAGATTGATTTGAGATCCGGTTATCATCAACTAAAGATCAAGCCCGAAGATGTTCCTAAGACTGCCTTTAGGACCCGATATGGACATTACGAGTTCTTAGTCATGTTTTTTTTTGATTGACGAATGCGCCAGCTGCTTTTATGGATTTGATGAATCGTGTGTTCAAGAGGTACTTGGACAAGTTCGTGATTGTATTTATTGATGACATCCTGATATACTCGAAGTCTCCCGAGGAGCATGCGGAACACCTCCGTTTAGTTCTGGAAGCATTGAGAAAGGAAAAGTTATATGCAAAATTTTCGAAGTGTGAATTCTGGCTGAAAGAAGTTCAATTTTTAGGACACATTGTAAGCGGCGAAGGGATTTCTGTAGACCCCGCAAAGATAGAAGCTGTAGCATATTAGGAGAGACCCAAGACTCCAACCGAAGTTAGAAGTTTCCTTGGATTGGCCGGATACTATCGTAGATTTGTGAAGGATTTCTCAAAGATAGCTACGCCATTGACACGACTTACCAGAAAGAGTGGAAAAAATTCGAGTGGACCCCCAAATGCGAAGATAGCTTTCAAGAATTGAAGAAGAGATTGACTACTGCCCCGGTATTGACCTTACCCGATGAGAAAGGCGATTTCGTAATTTTCAGCGACGCTTCTCACAAGGGTTTAGGATGTGTTTTGATGCAACACGGAAAAGTAATAGCTTACGCCTCTCGACAACTGAAGGAGTATGAGTCCCGTTACCCTACTCACGATTTAGAACTTGCTGCTATTGTTTTTACCCTCAAGATTTGGAGACATTACCTTTATGAAGAGAAATGCGAGATTTACACGGATCACAAGAGCTTAAAGTATATATTCACGCAGAAGGAATTAAACATGAGACAGAGAAGATGGTTAGAGTTAATCAAGGACTATGATTGCTCGATAAACTACCACCCAGGGAAAGCTAATGTTGTAGCTGATGCATTAAGTAGAAAGGAGAGACTAAACCTGTTGACAAGCTCAGAAGAATTGGTCAGAGAATTTGAGAAAATGGAATTAGAAGTCAAGGTCCCTGTTCAAAACAATGAAAAAGTTTACAGCATTCAGTTTCAACCGGAGTTACTCGAGAAGATTCGCTGTTGTCAAGAACAAGTAATTGAAGAAAGAAGATCAGAGTTGACCGGAGAAGAATTTCTAAGTTCAAAAGATGAAAAGAGAATTAAGCGATTTGCATCGAGAATATGGATTCCTAATGTTACAGAGTTGAAGGAAGAAATTATGAGTGAAGCACATAACTCGAGATATTCCATTCACCCAGGGAGCACAAAAATGTATCAAGACATCAAGTTGAATTATTGGTGGCCCAACATGAAGAGGGAGATTGCAGAATGGGTAAGTAAGTGTCTGACATGCCAGAAAGTGAAGGCAGAACATCAACGACCAAGTGGACTTCTACAACCTTTAGAGATACCCGAGTGGAAATGGGAGCATATTACCATGGATTTTGTTGTAGGATTGCCCCGAACTAGAGCCAGCCACGATGCTATTTGGGTTATTGTCGACCGACTCACTAAATCTGCGCATTTCCTAACAATTAGTGATAAGTATTCTGTTAGGAGATTGGTGAACATATACCTAAAGGAGATTGTATTTCGTCACGGAGTACCTGTTTCAATTGTTTCTGATAGAGATGCCCGTTTTACTTCTCGATTTTGGAAAAGTTTTCAAGAATGTCTTGGCACGAAGTTAAATCTGAGCACTGCATATCATCCACAGACCGACGGACAAAGTGAAAGAACGATTCAAACAGTTGAAGATATGTTAAGAGCCTGTGCACTTGATTTTAAAGGAAGTTGGGATGAGCATTTGCCCCTAGTCGAGCTTGCTTACAACAATAGTTACCATTCGAGCATATGTATGGCACCTTATGAAGCTTTGTACGGAAGGAAGTGTAGATCACCTTTATATTGGGATGAAGTAGGAGAAAGAAAGATACTAGGACCGGAATTACTTCAACAAACTAAGCAAGCAACCGAGGTTATTCGAAAAAGGTTAGTTGCAGCTCAAGATCGACAGAGGAAGTATGCAAATCAAAAGAGGAAAGACAAAGCATTTGGAGTGGGAGATAAAGTGATGTTGAAAGTTTCACCTTGGAAGGGGTAATGAGATTCGGAAAGAAAGGCAAGTTAAGCCCCAGATATATAGGACCTTTTGAGATTCTTAAGAAGATAGGACCACTAGCGTATCAGTTGGCCCTACCTCCAGACCTTCAGCATATCCACGATGTGTTTCATGTTTCTGCGTTAAGAGAGTACCATTATGATTTCAGGCACGTTATAACCTACGAACCAGTGGAAATCCGTACAGATTTGACATACGAAGAAAAGCCAGTGGAGATCCTAGATTACAAAGTGCAAGAGTTAAGAACTAAGAAAGTAAATTTAGTGAAAGTACTTTAGAGAAACCACCAAGTTGAGGAAGCCACGTGGGAATTAGAAAGCGAAATGAGGAATAAATATCCTGAATTGTTTAGTGCATAGTTTTGATTCCGAGGACGGAATCCTATAAGGGGGGAAGACTGTAATAACCACGAATTTTCGAATAATATTTTAATTTTGAGCCGAATTTTAGAGTCTCGTTTTAATTAGTCAGCGGGAGAAAGAAAAAAAAAATAAACGAAATCTTTTTACTAAATAATTATATTAAATATTTTCATCATGATATCATTTCAATTTGTCCCCCATTTTTATTTCTTTTAATTTAATAATTACCACTTACAAAATAATAATTAGTCATTAATGCACTAAAAATGTTACAATGATTTTGTCCTCCATAATTGTTTCTTTTATATCCACTAAACAGATACATCATTGTGTTTCGTGGAACATTAATATTTTTAATCAAATAACATAAAACCGGTCATATATTTTCAGGGATTGATCAGTTTTGTCATTTCTGTTCTTGTAAAAGAGACCCATTTCTATCTCTTCTAAACCAAAACAAAATACTCGAGTCATATTATCTATACAAAACCACAGATTTTTTTTTCTTCTTCCCCATCCTTTTCCCTGCCAAAAACCCAAAACAGCAGCCAAGGTGGTTACCTTTTTTCTCTCGATTCAATATTTTTTTTCTTTTTTGTTGTCCTTTATTTTTGTGATTTGAGAAACTGGGGGGGGTATTGTCGAGACCAGTTTGTTGTGGCCGTGGGTGTTGTCGGGTGAGAAAGGAAGAGAAAGTGGAGGATGACGGAGAGGAGGTGAGGGTGTGCGTGTGGCTTTGTGTGGTGATGCGGTCGGGGTTTTGCAGCGGAGAAAGGAGGAGATTGTTGGTGGTTGAATCGGTGGTGTAGATGTGGTTGAATTGGAGTTAAAGGGAAGGAAAGATTGGTGTGTACGTGTATAACTATATCCCTGTTCCTCCTATCATCGGCTGCTATGAGTGTTGGGTGTGAAGAAGACGAGCAGAGTGTGTGTAGGCTACTGGGTAACCGTGTGTGTGTGTTTAGGTTATGTTCGAACAAGTCGAAGTGGGTGTGTGCTAAGATTGCTAAGGTAAGGAGATAGGGGAGATTAAGAGAGGCAGTGGGTTGTGTAATGGTATGTGAGTTTTTGTTGTGTTCGTGTGATTATGTTAATGGAGTGTGTGAGTTAGTGTGGGTGATGGTCTACATCTGTGTGTGTAAGTTATTTGTCTTAGTATGAAGTAAAGTAATTGGTGAGTGGTAGATTATAAAGGGAGAAAGATACAAAGGTGGTGCAGGGGATGTGTGTTTAGTATTCCTGGATCGTGGTGACCATGGGAGTGCAGAGGAGTTGTATAAGAGGGTGTGAAGGTTTGGTACATTATGTCGGGGCATTTTGATACAAGAGTATGGATCTGTGCGTGTGGTTGTCAGGTTGTGTGCTGGTGAGTGTACATGTTTGAGTGTGCGGGCCTGGTGTGTGTGTCTGTGAGAGTGTATATGTATGTGGTTGTGTTGTTGGGGCAAGGGAGAGGCTGAGAAAAGGAAAGAAATAAAGAAAGAGAGGAAGGAGAGAAAAATCGGACAAGAGGGAGGGGAAGCCACCACCCAAGGTGATGATTGTAAGACTATATTTTTATTAAATTAATGTTTGAATATTTAGAGTGAACTTTTGGAAATTTTAGTTGATAATTGGTGAAGATTTTGTGTTTGAGAATTTGTGGATAAATTGAGAAAATGACATAGTATTTGATTAGTTTTTTAGGTAATAAAATGGATTTTGGGATGTTAGTTTAAAAATTTGGTAAAATGAATAAAAAAAATAGGATTTTGGATGATTTTATAAAATAGCGGGGAAGTTAGATTTTGGAAATTATAATTTTATTTGGCTAGAGGATTTTATGAGGAACATTATGATAATTTTGGATATTTTTATGACAAGTGGAAATGGAGATATGAATTTTAGTTTAAGAATAGAATAATATGATTTGTTAAGTTGCTTTGTGGAATTTGGAGACTTGGTTGAATTATATTAATTAATGGATATGGTGAAAAATTCTGAAATTTGGTTATTAAATCAAGGAGGAAATGTAGTAATTTCTAAGATATTTGTGAGTGGTAGGAGTAATCGGATGAATTAGTTATTAAATTCAGAAAAATGGTTAAAATGGAAGCTTTGAGGAATTCTTATAAATGGTGGGAGGTTTGATTTTCGAAGGAAGTCATTTTATTTGGCTTTGGGATAATGTTAGAAGTTTTATGGAGATTTTTATTTTGATTTAACAATGAAGATCAATGGAGTTATGGATTTTACTAGAAAATAGAGTATTAAATGGTCATTTCTAAGGAGCCAAGAGTATTTTAATTAATTAAAATACTTCCTGAACTCGGAAATTTACGTATAAAATATGGACACGACCGTATCGAGATGTACTATTTAATCAAGTGGATTTCATTCAGAGATTTTGAAGAGAATACCCTGTTTCAAAGGAGAGAACAAATTAAAATGTTAGGTATCGACGACAAGAATTTTGGTTTGGATATTCACTGTGTTAGTTGTATACATTTCATAGATACTGATTCGAGAGTTCCTAATTGAAGCATGGTTAATACGTTCGAGTTGAGTTTATAAGCGTTTATAGAATATTCGAATTGTCGTCTGGAGACTGAATTACCATATTATATTATCGGATCGGGAATATTTTATTCTGAAGAATCGCTCACGTATTTCTGGTTGCCATTTTTTAGAGAATAATTCTCGAGACGTAGATCGACGCCAAGTTCACGGGTAGAGTATAATTTTTATCTACATTCATTTGCACTTCGAGATCGAGGCAAGTTCATTCCTACCCTAACTTTTGGAAACTGTGAATTTCTGTTCGTGTTATTTAATTCCTTAATTATTTTCGAGATATTATATGTTGAGATTTATCTGTTGCTTCGTATGATGAAACAATTTCTTTTGAGTATTATTTCTCGTTAAATATTATTATGCTGTTAATTTAGTTTATTGAGAATTATAATCCCTATAAGCGTAGAAACAATTTAGTTGTTATCGGGTCGATCTCATTAATTCGAGACGACTATTATTTTGATTCGGTGAAACTAATCTCATTCGTCTGAGATAGTTAAATTTATTCTTTTCGATTGAATTTATTGTACAAATTCAATCGTTATTTATTGATTATCTTTTAGTTAGTTCCTCGTTTGAGCTAACCGATAGGTGTATAAAATTATAATTGTTAGAGATTTTTATTCGCCGATCAAGTGAAAAATATTCTATTTAAACGTTCATCAATGTTGAGTATTATAAATATTGAGAAGTACTATTTGTTCAGTACAACTCCCATTTACTTCAATCTTAAGACTATTCTCATAAATTCGAGATAGTTGATTTTATTGTCAAGGTTTGGCATTTTGTTCATGTCAACCGATAAATTATTATTGAGAATTTACATCAGTCCATTGTTCGGATTGGTGGTAAAATCGAGTCATACTGGCAGTCCGCCAGATTTGTAAATATTTTCTGGAAGAACTATTTCAAGTTATCTGTACCCCAAATATTCGGGAATTCTGTATTCTACTGGTCAATTTTGGGCAAGAGGCCCTTATAGAGAAAGTGAGACTCGTGTACCGTTTTACGGACCCGAGAATAAATAGGCATTTGTTGCCTTGGTTGAAATGATAACCATTATGATGCTAGCATTCATACATATATATATTATTGTTGATATCGTATTGTAGCCGTGATCGGGCGAAGTGCGGTGTCATTGGAGGCCGGTATTCTTGGTTGGTTAGTTGATCGCCCCACCGAGATACGGAGAGGTGGAAGACCAGTTCATTCTTAAATCATGAGTTATCAGAGTTATATCAAATGAGTTATCGAGTATTCTGTTTCGAGATGAGTAATGAGTCTTTTGAGTATTCTGTTTGGGATGAGTTTTGAGCCTTTCGAGTATGATATTTTTAAGATGAATTTGAGCCAAATCATATTGTGATATCCGATATTAAAATTTTGAGTATTTATTTCGGTAAACCTTATTATATTTATATACTGAGCGAGAAGAGAACTTGCTGAGCACTATAGTTGCTCATTCTTGCTTTAAAACTTTTTGTTCAGCTGTCAAGACGGAAAGAGGCGAGACGTCCAGCCAGGGCTACAGAGGCAAGGGGAAAGCGCAAGGCTATGGCGACAATAATTAGAAGATCCAGATGGAATCTTTATATTTCTACTGATGTGAACTTTTGTAACATATTATTTCGAGATGTATCAAGTTGGATTGTACTATGTTGTGAAGACGATCTTGGACCTGCGGAGTGGGACATTTTATACTCCGTTGTAATAAAATTTGGTATTGTTATTGCGTTATCATATTGAGACAGTGTGACGACCCGAGTCCCCGGTCAGGGTGGATTTGGGGGCGTTACAGTTTAGTTAGGGGGGATGTTGACATATTATTATGATGTAATACGAGAAGTTACCATAATTATTAATTATTATTAGGGAAAATAGATAGTTTCCTTTTTATTATTAGGTATGCTATATGAACAATCATTATATTGTAAACGAATCAAGGCTTATGCCTTCACGCGATTAATAAACGATTATTCACGAATATTTTATCATACTCACACAAAACAACAATCTCAAAAGAAGAGGTTGATACCGTATCTATGAACACGAGTTGATTTCAAGTATAGTTAGGAAGTTCCATCACTAACTATAGAATTATGAAGTATTAGTATATGTAGTCTCTATACCATATTACGAATTATGAATTTGTTGGTGCTATTTATGCAGATTTATATTATTACGAATCTGTCGAGAAGAGCAAGTACTGAAAACATTGTCAATGCTGGCTATGGTGTCGGCTATAGCAGTTTGGAAGAGAACTAGTATGTTTAAAATAGACTGCAAATTGCCACCATCATTGCTGTTTCTTTACTGGCGTGAATATTAATGCTATGTAATTGGGCATTTGTAATTACTTATTTAGTCTGGTTATTCGTAAGCCCATGTATATATGATCGCTATAAGATTATGCATTCTCTACACTCTCCTTTCTTAGATATTAAAAATATCCTTTTCAAATCTTTCTAGATAATCTATATGATCATCTAAAGATTTTTCATATTATTATAATTATTACCATTTTATCTGAAATAGATCCTAAATGAACAACCAATAAGAACACACCTAGTGGGGGTTTATGATCCGAGTCTAGCTACTAGATTGATTAAAGACCGTCAGATTGATTAAACAAGACCGTCAGATTGATTAAACAGCTACACTTAAAGCCATCAGATTCAGTTTTTGCAAAATCACAGCACTAGCAACTTGTAACCGTCCAATTAATCAAAACATAATTCTCCTACCTATATTAACACAATCGCCCCCATTCCCATTTTTTCATTCAGACTTTCATATGTCTTACTAGCTAGGAAGTGAAAAGAGAGAACAAATCGCTTAATTAGAGATTTGAAGAAGAATTATAGGGAGGTAATTACGTGACTCTCTCCCCTGAATTTGTAATCTATGAAGTACTTTTTATGCATTCCTACTGTTTAAAGTTTTTATTTATAGGGTTTCTGACCTATTTAATTCTCCATATATCAGCTATATTAATAACATTTATTGTGTTGTTTGTAGATGGCTCGTACCAAGAAAACTGCTCGTAAGTCTACCGGCGGAAAGGTTCCGAGAAAGCAACTAGTACATAAGGTTACATCTTAATAATGTCAGAAAAAGAATACATGCAGTGTATGATCTCTCTATTGCTAACTTTTCCGTGTCTTCTTCTCGGTCACAGGCTGCTCGTATGTGTGCTCAAACCACTGGTGAATATAGGAAGCCACACAAATACCGCCCTGGAACAGTTGCCCTTCGGTATATATATGTGTCAATTGATGTTACTGTTGCAATATAATTGCATATATAGTTATTGCCCAAGGTTAATCATCCTGTAATATCTTGTAGTGAGATCCGTAAGTATCAGAAGACTACTCACCTTTTGATATTAAAAGTACCATTCCAGAGGCTTGTACGTGAAATTGCTCAAGGCATTAAGGTTAGTTTTTTCTGAATATTTTATCCAACTTCAGAACTTATTGTCTTTTGTTTATCACATGTGTCGAAATAAATTCTAATTTGCAATTGTGAATTTGTTGTTGCAGAGAGAATTGCGTTTTCAGAGCCAAGCTGTCCTGGCTCTACAGGAGGTGTCCGAGGCCTACCTGGTAGGCCTGTTCCATGATACTAACTTATGCGCAACGCATGCTAAGCGTGTGACTATCATGCCTAAGGACATTCAACTGGCAAGAAGGATCCGTGGCCGGGGATCGTTCTTAAGGCATTGATTTTTTTGTAATTATTTACTGAGTCCACAGTTGTATCTTACAGTAGAACTAAAATACAAGTTGTCTTTATTTTGAGGACTGCTAACTTATGTGGAAGTGAGCAATAAATATTGGATGTTGTTGGCTTAATCTTCATACTATAAAGATCTCAAATCGAGCTGCAGTTCTTCTCTTCATACTATAAAGAAAATGCATTTGCCTTTTTTTTTTCAAGTTGATTATTGGTTCAAATATTTTTACAATCTACAAATATGAACGTAAATGCCCAATTCAAATTTTGATAGTACCTGATATTATATAGCAATAATCAACAAGTATTGGGTCACATGGAGGTGAGGAAGTGCTATCCCTGACCACTATCCCCAAATCCTCCACTCAATACTAATCTCCTAATTTGCCCTTAGGGTATTGTAGTATTCCCCCCTTCCCCATGGAGAATAGCTATTTTAAAAAAATATGAATTATGTAGTAAAAATTTTTTAATACCATGTTTTAAACATCAATTTGAACTAATATTTAATTAGCATAATTGACCAAATAAAATAAAAATATTATAATACCATAACCCCAATAAATTAATAAAATGTATAAAGAGCATAAATTGTACATATAAGCTATGTACATAGATGTAAATAAAAATTATAATGAGAATCCAAACTAATGACAAATGAGACAAAAAATGATCTCTCCATTACATTTAATATATGACCTATACAATTTACTTATATTAATCTACATAATTATGTATGAAACAACCAAATATAAATCTCAAATTTTTCCCCAATGCCACCCCATTTTGCAATGATCTATTTGTTCTTTGATCTATCACCCCCAAGCTCCTCCCATCTGCCACTCCAACTACCACCATTGACTCCTTAATCTGCCAACATATATTCCTTATTTTCTAATTTGCCCTTCTCCTCCACGAGCCTCTTCAAAACAAGCTTGACTCAAATTTAATATTTTTGTGGTGATCTTCATTCATTTTAAGTTCATATTTTGTTATTTTAATTTTGAAAATGATACTTCGGTAGGTTTTGGTATATTTTTATACAGGTGATTCTGATTTTAATTTGGTATAGCAATTGAAAATGGTGTGGTAGTGGTGCATGTATTAATTATTCTAGTTATTTGTTGAAAGAATTTTATTAATTTAATTATTAGTTCTCATAATTTTTTAAGATGATTTTCATGTAGCACTCTATGCATATAGGTGGATGGTGAATAGTGCTTCATAAATTGAAAGTTGAGGTGTGAACTGGTCTTATTTCTTATTTTTTTTAAACTACACCATACAAATTAAAAATACACATGCACTCGTGCATGAAAATAAAAAATATATGATTGCTAAATGATAAGAAACAAATTTAAAGAGAGTGCGAGAGTTGAGTAACCCTCTTATTTTTTCACCCAATCACTTAAATATTAATCAATTAAATCTTCTATAAAACTTAAGAATAATGCTTATCATCATCATCATCATCATCATTCACTACAACAAAAACGGCTAAATTTGACCGAAAAAATTTGGTTGAATTTAGCTAAATTCGACCGATTTCGGTCAAATTTAACTAAATTCGATCGAATTTTTTTTGGTCATTTTTAAAGGAGTCGAAAATAGTAATCGATCGAATTTAGTATGCTAAATTTGACCAACTTTGGTCGAATGCTAAATTCGACTGAAATTTGTCGAAAGTTAAATTCGACTGAAATTGGTCAAAATTAGTACTTCTGGCGCCAAATCTCAATATTTTGAAAATTTCAAAATTTTGGTGAAAATTTCAATTTTTTTAAAATTTGGCGCCTAAAATCCTAAATTCAACCAAATATGGTCGAATTTAATATTCTAAATTCGACCAAATGTGGTGTAAATTAAAATGCTAAATTCGACCAAATCCACTAAATTCGACCCAATTTAGTTGAATTTAATATGCTAAATTCGACTAAATTCTGTCGAATTTAAAGAACGACAGTTTAAAAAAAAATTCTCAGATTCCGGTCGAATTCCGACGACATAAAATGAAATCTGAAAAATCCCAAATAATTATACAAGCATCACCAGGCAATGAACTATATTATAGCTAAATAAAAAATTTCAAAGAACATTTTACAACTCCAATTCCGGCCAACCCATGAATTTTCCGGCAAAATAAAATTCGTCCGGAAAATTATGAAATTAATATATATGTTGTAATCAGCTCTAAGCTACAACCCTGCAAGAACAAAATCATGAAAAACACTATAAATCTTCGAAACTAAATTAAAATCAAAAACTCACCAAGAAATTTATTTGGTCGAAATCTAAAGACGCATATATCAATGGATAGAGCTCGATTTGTAGAACACATACATATATAAATCACTAATTTTGGATGAACGTATTGTAAGATATGATTTTTTGATGATTAAATGTATATATGTGTGTATATAAGAGAGAGACTGTGTGAGAGAATTGAGAGAGAGAGAGAGATAAGTGATGTGGGGAGGGGAGGCGGTGGGGAAGTGGGGAGGGAGTGGAGAGGCGTGTGGAGGGGGGTTAAGTATATATGTATATATTTTATATGTATGTTTTTTAAATGAATGGTGTGGATTCAATTTTTTTTAAGGGCTTAGATTACTTGACTCATCAATCGAAGTGATATTAAATGAACCAATGAGAGACAGCCATGTAGACGTTGACTGAGAAATTCCATTATAATGACGGCACGGCTAAATTCGACCGAATTCGGTCGAATTTAATAAATTTAGTTGAATTTATTATTTTAAAAATAGAAATGAAGGCCAAAAAATAAAATAAAATAGAAAAAAAATAAATTTTTTATTCAGAATTTATAATCACCCATGTAGTCATACCACAAAATTTTATGTTAAAAAAAAGCATTTTTCCTATTTTTATTTAATTTATTAATTTATTTTACAAATTAGTTAAAAATGAGGGTAAAATTAAATAAAATAGAAAATTAGTGAAAGTAGCGTAAGATTCATCACACAAATTGTGAGTATGACTAATTTGGTGTGTATGAATTTTAAATTAAATTTTGGTTTTTTTTCTATTTTTTAATTTTTTAATTTTTTTTCCAAACTAGTTGACCGTTAAATTACCAAACCAAAGTAATTTATTTTTTTTCTGAAATTTTGACAATAACATTAAAAAGGATGGATCTTGACCTCTTTACGGTTGGGTCGTCAAGAAATATTTTTTAAAAAATCGAAACACGAAACCCTGGCGAAACCCTTTTTAGGGGTTATAGTCAAAGTACTAGTTGACCATAAAATTACCAAACCAAATTAATTTATTTTTTTATGAAATTTTAAATGTAATATTAAAAAGGATGGATCTTGACCTCCGTACGGTTGGGTTGTCGAGAAATATTTTTTAAAAAATCGAAACACGAAACCATGACGAAACCCTGTTTAAGGGTTATAGCCAAAGTACTAGTTGACCGTTAAATTAGCAAACCAAATTAATTTAGTTTTTTCTGAAATTTTGGCAATAACATTAAAAGGGATGGATCTTGACCTCCGTATGGTTCGGTCGTTGAAAAATATTTTTTAAAAAATCGAAACACGAAACCCTGATAAAACCCTGTATAGCTAAATTGTCAAAGTACTAGTTGACCGTTAAATTAGCAAACCAAATTAATTTATTTTTTATGAAATTTTGGAAATAACATTAAAAATGATGGATCTTGACCTCCGTATGGTTGGGTCATTGACAAATATCTTTTAAAAAATTGAAACACGAAACCATGATGAAACCCTGTTTATGGGTTATTGTCAAAGTACTAGTTGACCGTTAAATTAGCAAACCAAATTAATTTATTTTTTCCTAAAATTTTGGAAATAACATTAGAAAGGATGGATCTTGACCTCCGTACGGTTGGGTCGTTGATAAATATTTTTTAAAAAATTGAAAAACGAAACCACGATGAAACCCTGTTTATGAGTTATAGTCAAAGTACTAGTTGACCGTTAAATTAGCAAACCAAATTAATTTATTTTTTCCTAAAATTTTGGAAATAACATTAAAAAGGATGGATCTTGACCTCCGCATGGTTGGGTGATCGAGAAATATTTTTTAAAAATCGAAACACGAAACCCTGGCGAAACCCTGTTTAGGGGTTATAGTCAAAGTACTAGTTGACCGTTAAATTACTAAACCAAATTAATTTATTTTTTTCTGAAATTTTGACAATAACATTAAAATGGATGGATCTTGACCTCCGTATGGTTAGGTCGTCGAGAAATATTTTTAAAAAAATTGAAACATGAAACCCTGCCGAAACTTTGTTTTGGGGTTATAGTCAAAGTAATAGTTGACCGTTAAATTAGCAAACCAAATTAATTTATTTTTTTATGAAATTTTGGCAATAACATTAAAAGCGATGGATCTTGACCTCTGTATGGTTGGGTCGTTGAGAAATATTTTTTAAAAAATTGAAACATGAAACCATGATGAAACCCTGTTTATGGGTTATAGTCAAATTACTAGTTGACCGTTAAATTAGCAAACCAAGTTAATTTATTTTTTCCTAAAATTTTGGAAATAACATTAGAAAGGATGGATCTTGACCTCTGTACGGTTGGGTCGATGAGAAATATTTTTTAAAAAATTGAAACACGAAACCACGATGAAACCCTGTTTATGAGTTATAGTCAAAGTACTAGTTGATCGTTAAATTAGCAAACCAAATTAATTATTTTTCCTAAAATTTTGGAAATAACATTAAAAAGGATGGATCTTGACCTCCGTACGGTTGGGTCGTTGAGAAATATATTTTAAAAAATTGAAACACGAAACCATGATGAAACCCGGTTTATGGGTTATAGTCAAATTACTAGTTGACCGTTAAATTAGCAAACCAAGTTAATTTATTTTTTCCTAAAATTTTGGAAATAACATTAGAAAGGATGGATCTTGACCTCTGTACGGTTGGGTCGTTGAGAAATATTTTTTAAAAAATTGAAACACGAAACCACGATGAAACCCTGTTTATGAGTTATAGTCAAAATACTAGTTGATCGTTAAATTAGCAAACCAAATTAATTATTTTTCCTAAAATTTTGGAAATAACATTAAAAATGATGGATCTTGACCTCCGTACGGTTGGGTCGTTGAGAAATATTTTTTAAAAAATTGAAACACGAAACCATGATGAAACCCTGTTTATGGGTTATAGTCAAATTAGTAGTTGACCGTTAAATTAGCAAACCAAGTTAATTTATTTTTTCCTAAAATTTTGGAAATAACATTAGAAAGGATGGATCTTGACCTCTGTACGGTTGGGTCGTTGAGAAATATTTTTTAAAAAATTGAAACACGAAACCACGATGAAACCCTGTTTATGAGTTATAGTCAAAGTACTAGTTGATCGTTAAATTAGCAAACCAAATTAATTATTTTTCCTAAAATTTTAGAAATAACATTAAAAAGGATGGATCTTGACCTCCGTATGGTTGGGTCATCGAGAAATATTTTTTAAAAAATTGAAACACGAAACCCTGGCGAAACCCTGTTTAGGGGTTATAGTCAAAGTACTAGTTGACCGTTAAATTAGTAAACTAAATTAATTTATTTTTTTTCTGAAATTTTGACAATAACATTAAAAGGGATGGATCTTGACCTCCGCATGGCTGGATCGTCGGGAAATAGTTTTAAAAAAATTGAAACATGAAACCCTGGCGAAACTCTATTTAGGGGTTATAGTCAAAGTAATAGTTGACCGTTAAATTAGCAAACCAAATTAATTTATTTTTTCTGAAATTTTGGCAATAACATTAAAAGGGATGGATCTTGACCTCTGTATGGTTGGGTCGTTGAAAAATATTTTTTAAAAAATCGAAACACGAAACCCTGATGAAACCCTGTTTAGCTAAATTGTCAAAGTACTAGTTGACCGTTAATTTAACAATCCAAATTAATTTATTTTTTATGAAATTTTGGAAATAACATTAAAAATGATGGATCTTGACCTCCGTACGGTTATGTCGATGAGAAATATTTTTAAAAAAATTGAAACACGAAACCATGATGAAACCCTGTTTATGGGTTATAATCAAAGTACTAGTTGACCGTTAAATTAGCAAACAAAATTAATTTATTTTTTTATAAAATTTTGGAAATAACATTAAAAAGGATGGATCCTGACCTCTGTATGGTTGGGTCATCGAGAAATAATTTTTAAAAAATCGAAACACGAAACCCTGGCGAAACCCTATTTAGGGGTTATAGTCAATGTACTAGTTGACCGTTAAATTACTAAACCAAATTAATTTATTTTTTCTGGAATTTTTACAATAACATTAAAAGGGATGGATCTTGACCTCGGTATGGTTGGGTCGTCGAGAAATATTTTTAAATAAATCGAAACACGAAACCCTAGCAAAACTCTGTTTAGGGGTTATAGTGAAAGTAATAGCTGGCCGTTAAATTAGAAAAGCAAATTAATTTATTTTTTTTTGAAATTTTGGCAATAACATTAAAAGGGATGGATCTTGACCTCCGTATGGTTGGGTTGTTGAGAAATATTTTTAAAAAAATCGAAACACGAAACCCCGGTGAAACCCTGTTTAGCTAAATTGTCAAAGTACTAGTTGAACGTTAATTTAGCAAACCAAATTAATTTATTTTTTTCTGAAATTTTGTAAATAACATTAAAAAGGATGTATCTTGACCACCGTATGGTTGTGGACAAGCTATATATTTCTAATTTTGTTAATATTTGGAATTTTTGTTAATGCTCTGATTTTGTATTTTTGTTTTGGTAAAGCATTGTTTATAAATAAAAATGGAAAATAGTTTAAATTAAACCATTGCGTGAATCAAATAAAAATGATGATTTGGAGGATTAATACCATGGTGTGCTAAAATCTCTAACAATGGTTATCTTTCAAGAAATCATTGTGAACATAACGAAGGGACAATGCTTTATTTTTCGGGAACCATTGTTGTATATGGCAGAAATAACAGTTCAAATTAAACAAACCATTGTCTGTAGATGGCAAAAATAACATACAATAGACCAAATTTAAAAAACCATTGAATGATCCAGGTATTACACAATAGACATGTATGAAAAAACCCTTGTTAAAAACATAATAAGACAATAGACCAAATTAAAAAAACCATCGTATGATCCAGGTATTACAGAATAGACATGTCTGAAAAAGCTCTTGTTAAAAACTTAATAAGACAATAGACCAAATTAAAAAAACCATTGTATGATCCAGGTATTACACAATGGGCATGTCTGAAAAAACCCTTGTTAAAAACATAATCAGACAATAGACCAAATTTAAAAAACCATTGTATGATCTAGATATTACACAATAGACATGTCTGAAAAAACCCTTGTTAAAAACATAATCAGACAATAGACCAAATTTAAAAAACCATTGTATGATCAAATATTACACAATGTTTTAAAGAAACGCTGTCGTTGTCTTTCAGTAACACAGACAACGGTTATGCAGGTGTTGTCTGATACGCGTAACAGATGGCATCGAGATAGACTACGGTTTTCCAGGGCTTCATACGACGGAGAAAAACCGTTGTCTGGTCCATTTTTTCTTGTAGTGTTCATGCTAGTTGATGAGACCTTCATTAACATTCCTGGTTTCTTTTTCGTCTGTTATACATGAATTGGATGGATGATATCTTTCGGATAAGAAAGGCAATGTCTGAATACATAATGGAAACTTAAATTCAAAGTGGATCTTTTACCAATATGACTTATTAGCTTCTCTTGCCAACTACCTTTTATTAATTTTGCAACTTGAAGATTGACTTTAACTTGCACGGTAGGGTGATCACATATGAAGCTAAAACATGTTTGTGAAGATGCATGTATATCACAAATGATGAAGATAAGTAGCAATTTATATAATATTGATATCAACCTTAACATTATTTTAGGGTGATTCGATCAACCTAATAGGTTTAGCTCATTAGTTCACTATTTTTTATTATAAGGGTGAGAGTGTGTGTCTTTTTGGAGTGATGGCCATCATTTTAGGTAATGTGGATTCTTTGGAGGTGTTAGAATAAAACATATATAGCATTCTAACCTTATTTAATTACAAAAATGTATTTTTAGGCAATAAAAAATTATAAGGTTAATTAGAAAAGATATCTAATTGACCTATTTACCATATTCCCAGCTCTTCCAAACTTATTTATCAATTTTTGAAAATGTATCCAAATTGACTAACACTATATGCAAAAGGAAAAAGGGTATATACAACAGTTTGGGCAGTGGTTTACAAGAGGGTGGAAATTGATATATTTTTTTCCTAAATTGCTTTTCATGTCATAAATACTTGGGATAACCGATCTATATTGAATCTTGAGAATGCATGCAATTAAAACAACTATGATCCTGTGTAATCTCACATATTTAGCCTATGTTTACTCCTTTGAGTCAATTCCTATCTTCCTGCATGTGTGCTTGTGTTGGCATGTTAATTGCTTGCATTCTTTCATTTTAAAACTTCTTGAAATCTGTTAGCCATCATTTTTTGTCATATGAAATTCATATTATCACCACTTTAGTACTGTAATAAGATTTAACGCATGTAAAATGATACAAGTAATCTTAGATACGAATTAACATATACAGTTGAAAAATAACAATAGGCATCAAAGTAAATTCTGAACAAAAATCATAGAATATACTTTTCTTGTGCAGAACTAATCAAGTTTTCGATGTTACTCTATTAAATATTATAACATGACTTATTCTAGCATGAATATTATATATATATACAATTTATGCTCTTACTTCTAAAAATTCAGGATTAACCAATTTACCAAAATATAAAGGCTACAAACTTTGTAAATGTTTAGACTTTCGTATTTTAGTACAAAATTTCAAAAAATCTTTCACATCCACACATCAACGTGATTCCACAAAGGTGGAAAGCAACCTGCCAGAAAAAAATATAGTTCATAAGCCATAGGAGGTCGATCAAGAAAATCACTGTCATGTTGCGAATAGGCATGTGAACTGAAACATTTTTTGATATTTCTGAAAAATATATTATTAGACTACATTCTATTTGATGAAAAAATGGGGGTTTTTGACCTAGTCAAGTACAACCAATCATTTATAATTTTTGAAAGATATAATCACATAAGGGAAGAAACAAAAGCCGAAGAGTTTTGGATTGTGATTCTTAATTTAGAAAATACTTAAACAATTGATTTTTCGAATATAGCACATGGCTAAAAGAGAAATCACATGTCAAACTTTTATAGACGTACTCTGTTGACAGGTTATTAAGATGTAATACGGGAAGTTACCGTAGTTATTATTATTTGGGAAAAAAGATAGTTTCCTTTATTTTTATTAGGTATTGCCTATATAAACGATCATTATATTGTAAACGAATAAAGGCTTTATGCCTTCACGCGATTAATAAATGAGTATTCACGAATTTTTTATCAAGGTATATCAAGAGCCCAAAGTTATTAATGAAGATGATGAAGAGGCGAAACCATAACAATGATGACAGGTTTGTGGGAAAGACTGTACCAATCCTACGACTTACAACAAGATCAGACAATTGTTTTTTGATTCCAAACGATGAAGATGAACGACGACTATGACGATCCGATGATTGTTTCTCGATGAGAAACAACAACAACAATGACGACGATGACCCATTGATCGTTTTTCGATGGAAACAACAAACGATGATCGATGACGACCGACGACGACCCGTCACTACAAGAAATCTGCCATTTACGACGGCAAACTTACGACGGTTTTTTTTTCGCGCCCAACTTACGACGGAAACAAAAAACCGTCGTACGTTATTACGACGGAACGGAAATTCGTCGTAAGTTCGGTGTTGGTAGCAAACTTACGACGGAACCGTCGTAAGTTATTACGACGGAACGGAAATTCGTCGTAAGTTCGGTGTTGGTAGCAAACTTACGACGGAATTTACGTCGTAAATTGATTTTTTTTCAATTAAATTTAAATGCATAATGAATTATTTTTAATGATGGTGTAACGATGTCGTTTTTGTAGCCAACTTACGACGAATTATCCGTCGTAAATTCATTTATTGTAATTTAATTTAATTGCAAAATGAATTACTTTCTATAGTAGTGAACTTACGACGACAAATTCGTCGTAAATTTGTTTAGCAGTGAACTTACGACGGAATCCGTCGTAAGTTGGCAGGCGGCAAATTCAACTTTTCATCGAAAAATAGGCGGTCAATTCAAATTTTTCATCAAAAAAAAAAGCGGCAAATAACTTACGACGGAATTCCGTCGTAAGTTAGCATTTAATTTTTAAAATCTTTTATTAGTCCAATTAAATTAATTTTTTATTTTTTCAAAATTTGGGAATATCATTAAATTAGATATATATTGACATCCGTGCGATTGGATCGTCGATAAATATATTTAAAAAAATAGAAACAATAATATGTGATAGAGCACTAGTTACGAGTACTAGTCAACATAGTATTGATCTACTAAGATCTCTAACTAAATTAATTCTTTATTTTTTGAAAATTTAGGAATATCATTAAATTAGATATGTCTTGACATTCGTACGATTAGATCGTCAAGAAATATATTTTAAAAAATAGAAACAATAATATGGGACAAAGCACTAGTTACGAGTTCTAGACAATATAGTAGTGTTCTACTAAGATTTCCAACCAAATTAATTTTTTATTTTTTAAAAATTGGAAATATCATTATTTCAGATATATATTGGCATCCGTACGGTTGAATTGTCGATAAATGTTTTTAAAAAAATAGAAACAGTAATCTGGGACACAGCACTAGTTACAAGTACGGGTCTATACAATATTGATATACTAAAATCTCCAACCAAATAAATTTTTTATTTTTTGAAAATTTGGGAATATCATTAAATTAGACATGTCTTGACATCCGTACGGTTGGATTGTCGAGAAATATATTTTAAAAAATAGAAACAATAATATGGGACAGAGCACTAGTTACGAGTACTAGTCAATATAGTAGTGATCTACTACGATCTCCAACCAAATTAATTTTTTATTTTTCGAAAATTTGGGAATATCATTAAATTTGATATATCTTGACGTTCGTACGGTTCGGTCGTCGAGAAATATTTTTTGAAAAATAGAAACAATCATATGGGACAGAGCACTAGTTACGAGTACTCGTCAATATAGTAGTGATCTACTACAATCTCCAACCAAATAAATTTTTTATTTTTTGAAAATTTGGCAATATCATTAAATTAGACATGTCTTGACATCCGTACGGTACGATCGTCGAGAAATAAATTTTAAAAAATTGAAACAATAATATGGGACAGAGCACTAGTTACGAGTACTAGTCAATATAGTAGTGATCTATTACGATCTCCAACCAAATTAATTTTTTATTTTTCGAAAATTTGGGAATATCATTAAATTTGATATATCTTGACATTCGTACGGTTCGATCGTCGAGAAATATTTTTTAAAAAATAGAAACAATAATATGGGACAGAGCACTAGTTACGAGTACTAGTCAATATAGTAGTGATCTATTACGATCTCCAACCAAATTAATTTTTTATTTTTCGAAAATTTGGGAATATCATTAAATTTGATATATCTTGACGTTCGTACGGTTCGATCGTCGAGAAATATTTTTTAAAAAATAGAAACAATAATATGGGACAGAGTACTAGTTACGAGTACCAGTCAATATAGTAGTGATCTACTAAGATCGCCAACCAAATTAATATTTTATTTTTTGAAAATTTGGGAATATTATTAAATTAGATATATCTTGACATTCGTACGGTTCGATCGTCGAAAATACACAACAAAGTGGTCATAATAACTATTCACTAATTTTCCATTTTTTTTTATTTCCCCCCACTTTTAATTAATTAGTAAAATAAATAAAAAATTAAACAAAAGTAAAAAAAGACCAAAATTTAATTTAAAATTCAAACACACCCAATTAATTATACTAATTATTTTTTCAATGAATGTTAACCTAATTGCACTAATTAGTTAGTAGTACTAGTCAAATCAATAGTTGACTACTAATTTTACTATTTAATTAATTTTTTATTTTTAAAATTTTGGGAATATGACTAAATTAGATATATATTGACATTCGTATGGTTTGTTAATACCTTCCAAAAATAAAAAAATAAATTAAAATGCATATAAATTTTTATTTTCTTGGTACAATTCTTTCTTCAACGATATTAGGCTACACTAAATAAAATTTTAAAATTAATTATTAAAAATATTGGTAAGATATTTAATAAAAAATTTAAAAATAAAGTTAAAGTAATTATATTTATTTATTTCATGAAATTAAGTAAGGAACATATGTAAATATAAAATTAAACCTAAAATTTATGGTAATAAATTAAAATTTTATATTTAATCAAATAATTAATATATTAATTAATAATAATAATAATATATATTGTAGGCTGGTACATATAATAAACAATACGTACCACATGCACACAACAAACGATGCACATGCACACCAATGCAAACCACGACGGATTTTAAAAAAAATTAATAAAATAATAAACTTACGACGGATTTTGTTTTCCGTCGTAAGTTCAGTGATAAAAAACAAACGATGCACATGCACACCAATACAGACCACAACGGATTTTAAAAAAATTAATAAAATAATAAACTTACGACGAATTTTGTTTTCCGTCGTAAGTTCTGTGATAAAAAACAAACGATTCCCATTGGTTACAAACAATTCACGCGGATCACACCCTTTCCACCGTTAGATTGAAACCTAGAAACACAAATCCAACGGTGTATATTAAATCAAACCCCCACACTTTTTTACCACAAAATCAAACCCCCACATTAAATAATAACCCCATATTAAATCATAACCCTCCCCATATTAAATCATTACCCTCCCCCCCTCCCCCTCCCTGCTCCCTCTTTCCCCTTCCCCCGCACTGTACACACATATATACATATATATTATTAATCTTCAAGAATTCATAACTTTACTTCTATTTATCACCTGCGATTTATGCATATATATTTGTGCTCCTAAAATCCAAATCTTCATTTTGATATTCATAATAACCAATTTCGAAACAATTTTTTTGGGTAATATTTTGATTTTAATTCGATTTTGATTATTCAAGGTATTTTTGATGATTATGAGCTCATTATATTATTGATGGGTGAGCTTAGGGACGATTCCGGGATTTTGGAGGTGGTTGGTGTTTGTCGGAGTTTTAGAAGATGATCGGATTTAGTTGGAACCAATTATTTTCTAGATTGTATATTGGCGAATGTTTAAGTTATGAAGTGTAGATGTTTGTATATTTTTTTTAGATTTATTAAAAATGGTTTTTGGTTCACCGGATTTTGGATTGTTGGCCGGAATCGATGGTCTAAATTTTCTTTTTAAATTATGGGTTAGTGTATGTGTACATAAGGGTGTTAAGTACTGCATATAATTTATTGGGTTTTTTCTGGGCAAATTTTCGAGTCGCCGGAATATTGAGAAGTCGCCGGAATCTGGCTATGAATTTTTCTGGACAGAACTTACGACGGTTGTTCATCATTCATATCCCGTCGTAAGTTCGGAAAATGAGAGTAACTTACGACGGATTTCCCGTCGTATTTTATTGTTGAAAATGATATTATTACCTTTTATTTTTAAATGAAAATGGGCCCTGATTGAACTTACGACGGAAGTTTCCGTCGGAAGTTGATTTAATAATTTATTGCAGCTTGTGGGACCCTTTCTCAAACTTACGACGAAAAATTGAATTTGTGACGGAAATATGAACTTCCTACTCGAGCAAAAACGACAAAAATATTCCGTCGTAATTGACCCCATTTACGACGGCAAACTTACGACGAAATTTGAACTTACGACGAATAACTAAATTTGCGACTAAAATGATAATTTGTGACGGAAATCTAAACTTACTACTGGAGCAAAAACGACGGAAATATTCCCTCGTAATTGACCCCATTTACGACGGTTTCAGTTCAAAAAAACTGTCGTAAATGCCCCTTTTTCTTGTAGTGCGTAGGTTTCTCGATGGAAACGACAACAGACGACGACCGTTTCTCTTGATTAGAAACGATGACGACTTTTTCAAGTTTTTTTTAATATTCTTATTAGTTTACAAACTCTTAATAGTTGTATCTTTAGTTAGGGGGGATGTTGACATATTATTATGATGTAATACGAGAAGTTACCATAATTATTAATTATTATTAGGGAAAATAGATAGTTTCCTTTTTATTATTAGGTATGCTATATGAACAATCATTATATTGTAAACGAATCAAGGCTTATGCCTTCACGCGATTAATAAACGATTATTCACGAATATTTTATCATACTCACACAAAACAACAATCTCAAAAGAAGAGGTTGATACCGTATCTATGAACACGAGTTGATTTCAAGTATAGTTAGGAAGTTCCATCACTAACTATAGAATTATGAAGTATTAGTATATGTAGTCTCTATACCATATTACGAATTATGAATTTGTTGGTGCTATTTATGCAGATTTATATTATTACGAATCTGTCGAGAAGAGCAAGTACTGAAAACATTGTCAATGCTGGCTATGGTGTCGGCTATCGCAGTTTGGAAGAGAACTAGTATGTTTAAAATAGACTGCAAATTGCCACCATCATTGCTGTTTCTTTACTGGCGTGAATATTAATGCTATGTAATTGGGCATTTGTAATTACTTATTTAGTCTGGTTATTCGTAAGCCCATGTATATATGATCGCTATAAGATTATGCATTCTCTACACTCTCCTTTCTTAGATATTAAAAATATCCTTTTCAAATCTTTCTAGATAATCTATATGATCATCTAAAGATTTTTCATATTATTATAATTATTACCATTTTATCTGAAATAGATCCTAAATGAACAACCAATAAGAACACACCTAGTGGGGGTTTATGATCCGAGTCTAGCTACTAGATTGATTAAAGACCGTCAGATTGATTAAACAAGACCGTCAGATTGATTAAACAGCTACACTTAAAGCCATCAGATTCAGTTTTTTCAAAATCACAGCACTAGCAACTTGTAACCGTCCAATTAATCAAAACATAATTCTCCTACCTATATTAACACAATCGCCCCCATTCCCATTTTTTCATTCAGACTTTCATATGTCTTACTAGCTAGGAAGTGAAAAGAGAGAACAAATCGCTTAATTAGAGATTTGAAGAAGAATTATAGGGAGGTAATTACGTGACTCTCTCCCCTGAATTTGTAATCTATGAAGTACTTTTTATGCATTCCTACTGTTTAAAGTTTTTATTTATAGGGTTTCTGACCTATTTAATTCTCCATATATCAGCTATATTAATAACATTTATTGTGTTGTTTGTAGATGGCTCGTACCAAGAAAACTGCTTGTAAGTCTACCGGCGGAAAGGTTCCGAGAAAGCAACTAGTACATAAGGTTACATCTTAATAATGTCAGAAAAAGAATACATGCAGTGTATGATCTCTCTTTTGCTAACTTTTCCGTGTCTTCTTCTCGGTCACAGGCTGCTCGTATGTGTGCTCAAACCACTGGTGAATATAGGAAGCCACAGAAATACCGCCCTGGAACAGTTGCCCTTCGGTATATATATGTGTCAATTGATGTTACTGTTGCAATATAATTGCATATATAGTTATTGCCCAAGGTTAATCATCCTGTAATATCTTGTAGTGAGATCCGTAAGTATCAGAAGACTACTCACCTTTTGATATTAAAAGTACCATTCCAGAGGCTTGTACGTGAAATTGCTCAAGGCATTAAGGTTAGTTTTTTCTGAATATTTTATCCAACTTCAGAACTTATTGTCTTTTGTTTATCACATGTGTCGAAATAAATTCTAATTTGCAATTGTGAATTTGTTGTTGCAGAGAGAATTGCGTTTTCAGAGCCAAGCTGTCCTGGCTCTACACGAGGTGTCCGAGGCCTACCTGGTAGGCCTGTTCCATGATACTAACTTATGCGCAACGCATGCTAAGCGTGTGACTATCATGCCTAAGGACATTCAACTGGCAAGAAGGATCCGTGGCCGGGGATCGTTCTTAAGGCATTGATTTTCTTGTAATTATTTACTGAGTCCACAGTTGTATCTTACAGTAGAACTAAAATACAAGTTGTCTTTATTTTGAGGACTGCTAACTTATGTGGAAGTGAGCAATAAATATTGGATGTTGTTGGCTTAATCTTCATACTATAAAGATCTCAAATCGAGCTGCAGTTCTTCTCTTCATACTATAAAGAAAATGCATTTGCCTTTTTTTTTCAAGTTTTTTTTTTTCAAGTTGATTATTGGTTCAAATATTTTTACAATCTACAAATATGAACGTAAATGCCCAATTCAAATTTTGATAGTACCTGATATTATATAGCAATAATCAACAAGTATTGGGTCACATGGAGGTGAGGAAGTGCTATCCCTGACCACTATCCCCAAATCCTCCACTCAATACTAATCTCCTAATTTGCCCTTAGGGTATTGTAGTATTCCCCCCTTCCCCATGGAGAATAGCTATTTTAAAAAAATATGAATTATGTAGTAAAATTTTTTTACTACCATGTTTTAAACATCAATTTGAACTAATATTTAATTAGCATAATTGACCAAATAAAATAAAAATATTATAATACCATAACCCCAATAAATTAATAAAATGTATAAAGAGCATAAATTGTACATATAAGCTATGTACATAGATGTAAATAAAAATTATAATGAGAATCCAAACTAATGACAAATGAGACAAAAAATGATCTCTCCATTACATTTAATATATGACCTATACAATTTACTTATATTAATCTACATAATTATGTATGAAACAACCAAATATAAATCTCAAATTTTTCCCCAATGCCACCCCATTTTGCAATGATCTATTTGTTCTTTGATCTATCACCCCCAAGCTCCTCCCATCTGCCACTCCAACTACCACCATTGACTCCTTAATCTGCCAACATATATTCCTTATTTTCTAATTTGCCCTTCTCCTCCACGAGCCTCTTCAAAACAAGCTTGACTCAAATTTAATATTTTTGTGGTGATCTTCATTCATTTTAAGTTCATATTTTGTTATTTTAATTTTGAAAATGATACTTCGGTAGGTTTTGGTATATTTTTATACAGGTGATTCTGATTTTAATTTGGTATAGCAATTGAAAATGGTGTGGTAGTGGTGCATGTATTAATTATTCTAGTTATTTGTTGAAAGAATTTTATTAATTTAATTATTAGTTCTCATAATTTTTTAAGATGATTTTCATGTAGCACTCTATGCATATAGGTGGATGGTGAATAGTGCTTCATAAATTGAAAGTTGAGGTGTGAACTGGTCTTATTTCTTATTTTTTTTAAACTACACCATACAAATTAAAAATACACATGCACTCGTGCATGAAAATAAAAAATATATGATTGCTAAATGATAAGAAACAAATTTAAAGAGAGTGCGAGAGTTGAGTAACCCTCTTATTTTTTCACCCAATCACTTAAATATTAATCAATTAAATCTTCTATAAAACTTAAGAATAATGCTTATCATCATCATCATCATCATCATTCACTACAACAAAAACGGCTAAATTTGACCGAAAAAATTTGGTTGAATTTAGCTAAATTCGACCGATTTCGGTCAAATTTAACTAAATTCGATCGAATTTTTTTTGGTCATTTTTAAAGGAGTCGAAAATAGTAATCGATCGAATTTAGTATGCTAAATTTGACCAACTTTGGTCGAATGCTAAATTCGACTGAAATTTGTCGAAAGTTAAATTCGACTGAAATTGGTCAAAATTAGTACTTCTCGCGCCAAATCTCAATATTTTGAAAATTTCAAAATTTTGGTGAAAATTTCAATTTTTTTAAAATTTGGCGCCTAAAATCCTAAATTCAACCAAATATGGTCGAATTTAATATTCTAAATTCGACCAAATGTGGTGTAAATTAAAATGCTAAATTCGACCAAATCCACTAAATTCGACCCAATTTAGTTGAATTTAATATGCTAAATTCGACTAAATTCTGTCGAATTTAAAGAACGACAGTTTAAAAAAAAATTCTCAGATTCCGGTCGAATTCCGACGACATAAAATGAAATCTGAAAAATCCCAAATAATTATACAAGCATCACCAGGCAATGAACTATATTATAGCTAAATAAAAAATTTCAAAGAACATTTTACAACTCCAATTCCGGCCAACCCATGAATTTTCCGGCAAAATGAAATTCGTCCGGAAAATTATGAAATTAATATATATGTTGTAATCAGCTCTAAGCTACAACCCTGCAAGAACAAAATCATGAAAAACACTATAAATCTTCGAAACTAAATTAAAATCAAAAACTCACCAAGAAATTTATTTGGTCGAAATCTAAAGACGCATATATCAATGGATAGAGCTCGATTTGTAGAACACATACATATATAAATCACTAATTTTGGATGAACGTATTGTAAGATATGATTTTTTGATGATTAAATGTATATATGTGTGTATATAAGAGAGAGACTGTGTGAGAGAATTGAGAGAGAGAGAGAGATAAGTGATGTGGGGAGGGGAGGCAGTGGGGAAGTGGGGAGGGAGTGGAGAGGCGTGTGGAGGGGGGTTAAGTATATATGTATATATTATATATGTATGTTTTTTAAATGAATGGTGTGGATTCAATTTTTTTTAAGGGCTTAGATTACTTGACTCATCAATCGAAGTGATATTAAATGAACCAATGAGAGACAGCCATGTAGACGTTGACTGAGAAATTCCATTATAATGACGGCACGGCTAAATTCGACCGAATTCGGTCGAATTTAATAAATTTAGTTGAATTTATTATTTTAAAAATAGAAATGAAGGCCAAAAAATAAAATAAAATAGAAAAAAAATAATTTTTTTATTCAGAATTTATAATCACCCATGTAGTCATACCACAAAATTTTATGTTAAAAAAAAGCATTTTTCCTATTTTTATTTAATTTATTAATTTATTTTACAAATTAGTTAAAAATGAGGATAAAATTAAATAAAATAGAAAATTAGTGAAAGTAGCGTAAGATTCATCACACAAATTGTGAGTATGACTAATTTGGTGTGTATGTATTTTAAATTAAATTTTGGTTTTTTTTCTATTTTTAATTTTTTAATTTTTTTTCCAAACTAGTTGACCGTTAAATTACCAAACCAAAGTAATTTATTTTTTTCTGAAATTTTGACAATAACATTAAAAAGGATGGATCTTGACCTCTTTACGGTTGGGTCGTCAAGAAATATTTTTTAAAAAATCGAAACACGAAACCCTGGCGAAACCCTTTTTAGGGGTTATAGTCAAAGTACTAGTTGACCATAAAATTACCAAACCAAATTAATTTATTTTTTTATGAAATTTTAAATGTAATATTAAAAAGGATGGATCTTGACCTCCGTACGGTTGGGTTGTCGAGAAATATTTTTTAAAAAATCGAAACACGAAACCATGACGAAACCCTGTTTAAGGGTTATAGTCAAAGTACTAGTTGACCGTTAAATTAGCAAACCAAATTAATTTAGTTTTTTCTGAAATTTTGGCAATAACATTAAAAGGGATGGATCTTGACCTCCGTATGGTTCGGTCGTTGAAAAATATTTTTTAAAAAATCGAAACACGAAACCCTGATAAAACCCTGTATAGCTAAATTGTCAAAGTACCAGTTGACCGTTAAATTAGCAAACCAAATTAATTTATTTTTTATGAAATTTTGGAAATAACATTAAAAATGATGGATCTTGACCTCCGTATGGTTGGGTCATTGAGAAATATCTTTTAAAAAATTGAAACACGAAACCATGATGAAACCCTGTTTATGGGTTATTGTCAAAGTACTAGTTGACCGTTAAATTAGCAAACCAAATTAATTTATTTTTTCCTAAAATTTTGGAAATAACATTAGAAAGGATGGATCTTGACCTCCGTACGGTTGGGTCGTTGATAAATATTTTTTAAAAAATTGAAAAACGAAACCACGATGAAACCCTGTTTATGAGTTATAGTCAAAGTACTAGTTGACCGTTAAATTAGCAAACCAAATTAATTTATTTTTTCCTAAAATTTTGGAAATAACATTAAAAAGGATGGATCTTGACCTCCGCATGGTTGGGTGATCGAGAAATATTTTTTAAAAATCGAAACACGAAACCCTGGCGAAACCCTGTTTTGGGGTTATAGTCAAAGTACTAGTTGACCGTTAAATTACTAAACCAAATTAATTTATTTTTTTCTGAAATTTTGACAATAACATTAAAATGGATGGATCTTGACCTCCGTATAGTTAGGTCGTCGAGAAATATTTTTAAAAAAATTGAAACATGAAACCCTGCCGAAACTTTGTTTAGGGGTTATAGTCAAAGTAATAGTTGACCGTTAAATTAACAAACCAAATTAATTTATTTTTTTATGAAATTTTGGCAATAACATTAAAAGCGATGGATCTTGACCTCTGTATGGTTGGGTCGTTGAGAAATATTTTTTAAAAAATTGAAACACGAAACCATGATGAAACCCTGTTTATGGGTTATAGTCAAATTACTAGTTGACCGTTAAATTAGTAAACCAAGTTAATTTATTTTTTCCTAAAATTTTGGAAATAACATTAGAAAGGATGGATCTTGACCTCTGTACGGTTGGGTCGATGAGAAATATTTTTTAAAAAATTGAAACACGAAACCACGATGAAACCCTGTTTATGAGTTATAGTCAAAGTACTAGTTGATCGTTAAATTAGCAAACCAAATTAATTATTTTTCCTAAAATTTTGGAAATAACATTAAAAAGGATGGTTCTTGACCTCCGTACGGTTGGGTCGTTGAGAAATATTTTTTAAAAAATTGAAACACGAAACCATGATGAAACCCGGTTTATGGGTTATAGTCAAATTACTAGTTGACCGTTAAATTAGCAAACCAAGTTAATTTATTTTTTCCTAAAATTTTGGAAATAACATTAGAAAGGATGGATCTTGACCTCTGTACGGTTGGGTCGTTGAGAAATATTTTTTAAAAAATTGAAACACGAAACCACGATGAAACCCTGTTTATGAGTTATAGTCAAAATACTAGTTGATCGTTAAATTAGCAAACCAAATTAATTATTTTTCCTAAAATTTTGGAAATAACATTAAAAATGATGGATCTTGACCTCCGTACGGTTGGGTCGTTGAGAAATATTTTTTAAAAAATTGAAACACGAAACCATGATGAAACCCTGTTTATGGGTTATAGTCAAATTACTAGTTGACCGTTAAATTAGCAAACCAAGTTAATTTATTTTTTCCTAAAATTTTGGAAATAACATTAGAAAGGATGGATCTTGACCTCTGTATGGTTGGGTCGTTGAGAAATATTTTTTAAAAAATTGAAACACGAAACCACGATGAAACCCTGTTTATGAGTTATAGTCAAAGTACTAGTTGATCGTTAAATTAGCAAACCAAATTAATTATTTTTCCTAAAATTTTAGAAATAACATTAAAAAGGATGGATCTTGACCTCCGTATGGTTGGGTCATCGAGAAATATTTTTTAAAAAATTGAAACACGAAACCCTGGCGAAACCCTGTTTAGGGGTTATAGTCAAAGTACTAGTTGACCGTTAAATTAGTAAACTAAATTAATTTATTTTTTTTCTGAAATTTTGACAATAACATTAAAAGGGATGGATCTTGACCTCCGTATGGCTGGATCGTCGGGAAATAGTTTTAAAAAAATTGAAACATGAAACCCTGGCGAAACTCTATTTAGGGGTTATAGTCAAAGTAATAGTTGACCGTTAAATTAGCAAACCAAATTAATTTATTTTTTCTGAAATTTTGGCAATAACATTAAAAGGGATGGATCTTGACCTCTGTATGGTTGGGTCGTTGAAAAATATTTTTTAAAAAATCGAAACACGAAACCCTGATGAAACCCTGTTTAGCTAAATTGTCAAAGTACTAGTTGACCGTTAATTTAACAATCCAAATTAATTTATTTTTTATGAAATTTTGGAAATAACATTAAAAATGATGGATCTTGACCTCCGTACGGTTATGTCGATGAGAAATATTTTTAAAAAAATTGAAACACGAAACCATGATGAAACCCTGTTTATGGGTTATAATCAAAGTACTAGTTGACCGTTAAATTAGCAAACAAAATTAATTTATTTTTTTATAAAATTTTGGAAATAACATTAAAAAGGATGGATCTTGACCTCCGTATGGTTGGGTCATCGAGAAATAATTTTTAAAAAATCGAAACACGAAACCCTGGCGAAACCCTATTTAGGGGTTATAGTCAATGTACTAGTTGACCGTTAAATTACTAAACCAAATTAATTTATTTTTTCTGGAATTTTTACAATAACATTAAAAGGGATGGATCTTGACCTCGGTATGGTTGGGTCGTCGAGAAATATTTTTAAATAAATCGAAACACGAAACCCTAGCAAAACTCTGTTTAGGGGTTATAGTGAAAGTAATAGCTGGCCGTTAAATTAGAAAAGCAAATTAATTTATTTTTTTTTGAAATTTTGGCAATAACATTAAAAGGGATGGATCTTGACCTCCGTATGGTTGGGTTGTTGAGAAATATTTTTAAAAAAATCGAAACACGAAACCCCGGTGAAACCCTGTTTAGCTAAATTGTCAAAGTACTAGTTGAACGTTAATTTAGCAAACCAAATTAATTTATTTTTTTCTGAAATTTTGGAAATATCATTAAAAAGGATGTATCTTGACCACCGTATGGTTGGGTCGTAGAAAAATATTTTTAAAAAAATTGAAACACGAAACCCTGATGAAACCCTGTTTAGGGGTTATAGTCAAAGTACTAGTTGACCGTTAAATTAGCAAACCAAATTAATTTATTTTTTTCTAAAATTTTGGAAATAACATTAAAAAGGATGGATCTTGATCTCTGTATGGTTGGGTCGTTGAGAATTGTTTTTTTAAAAAATCGAAACACGAAACCTTGATGAAACCCTATTTAGGGGTTATAGTCAAAGTACTAGTTGACCATTAAATTACTAAACAAAATTAATTTATTTTTTCTGTAATTTTGGCAATAACATTAAAATGGATGGATCTTTACCTCCGTATGGTTGGGTCGTCGAGAAATATTTTTTAAAAAATTGAAACACGAAACCCTGGCGAAACCTTATTTAGGGGTTATAGTCAAAGTAATAGTTGACCGTTAAATTAGCAAACCAAATTAATTTATTTTTTTCTTAAATAATTAAATCAATTAATCATAATTTGAAATTAATTAAATTAATTAAAAGAAGTAAATTCATATTTAGTTTTTAAATTAAGTAAAATATACAAAATAAATAAATAAAAGTGATTTTATTAACTTTAAACACTTAAATAATAAACACAGAAATATTTCTGAATTTAAATTTTAATTTGCAAAGCACCTTTCTAGCTCATTCTAAATTCGACTGAATTCGATTAAAGTGTTAAATTCAACCGTAATCGGTTGAATTTAGCCGTGTGGGTGGAGAAATTGGCGGGAAAATTCCCTCTTTTTTTTGACCGGCTACTAAATTCGACCGAAGTCGGTTAAAGTACTAAATTCGTCCAAATTCGGTCAAAGTGCTAAATTTGACTGAATTCGGTTAAAGTGTTAAATTCAACCGTAATCGGTTGAATTTAGCCGTGTGGGAGGAGAAATTGGCGGGAAAATGAGGAGAAATTGGCGGGAAAATTCTCTCTCTTTTTTTGCCGGCTACTAAATTCGACCGAAGTTCGTTAAAGTACTAAATTCGACCAAAAATGGTCAAATTTAGCACACTAAATTCGACCGTAATCAGTTGAATTTAGCCGCGGTAGAATTTATTCGATCGAATTTAGCCTTGCTTTCTTGTAGTGATTCCAAATGAATGTTTTTCTTTAAAATGTGGAAGTACATAATGTATATTAATTAATTAAATCTTCTACAAAATATACTTATCACATATTATATATTCGTAGTCAATTATGGACTATTATCATATATAGGTGTTGGCCTCCTAAATGGAGGCATACAAAATGTGCTCATACCATAATACCATCGTGCTGAAATCAAACAATTAACATAAGTCATCATTTCTATTTTAAGTGATATTTTTTCTTTCATTTTTATACGTGCATAAATGTCAATTATGTGAATCTTACAATATTTTAAGGTTTAATTCTCAAACTCCAATTTAAGTAAAGATAATAGCTACAATAGCCAAATATATTCTTTATAATTTCACAAATTCAAGAACAAGCAAATAAGAAATCAAACATGATGCAAACACGAATACAAAACAACACGAATAATAATTAGCAACAGTAATGTAAAGGAGAATGAAAAGAAAAGCTTAGTCCCGGAATCTTCGAGAATACACGACTATTCTTGAAGAAACTATCACCCCACTTACAATCTACCAAGGTAAAATAGCACAAAGCAACTTTGTCACATTCCCATGCTTAACAACGAGAAACTCCCAAAAACCTATGCAACTCATATATATTTGCGAGGTAGGCACTGAGAACTATATGAACAATATGAACTATCTCAAGTATACCTCTAAATATATAGGCATCTTTGTTGCTCTTCTTCTGTTTTACTCGATGTGGGATCTAAGGTAAACAAATTAGGTTTTATTTATTATTTATATTATCCTCATTAATTAATATTAATATTACAAAATATATTCAGAGTCTTATTATGATAATCCTTACTCAATATATTAAAGTTAATAATTAAATAATCAATATAAATAAATAAATTTGTAATAAAAAGATATATATAAATTTATCACTAGCACCCGTCCATACAATCATTCTACTTATACTCTAGTAGTCGTAAACAACAATAATACGTATCTTTCTTTTACAATATCAATGTGGGACAAAATCCATAAAATGCAATTTTAAGCATGCAACTTTGGCGCATGAATTCCACTAGAAAATGTATTAGATCCAAATATGAAACTTTGAGTCCTCATAATATCAATGAACAAGCTTCAATCGTTACTTTACGGAAATTCCATCAAGAGCCTACTAGAATTAGGACTTGAAATTTTCATTTTCTAACAATATCTCCCACCAAAACTAACTAAACAACAGTTCATTGCATGTCATGATAAAAATATCACTAAATCAAAAGTAAGTTGAATTAAATATTACTTGTCCGTCCCATTTTACTAGTTTATTTTCAAAAAATTACGCATAATAAGAATGTAAGTTAAATATTAGTTTTCAAGTACGTCTTACCCTTATTTATTATTCCATCCTTCTCATTTCTTTAAAGTTTTTTACTGGCTGATACAGATTTTAAGGTGTATATAAAGTACAATTACATAACGCATTTTTAAAATTTTCTTTTTTAAAATAAAAACTTAATTTATAAATTTGCATTTATTATAAACTTTTAAATAAAATTTTAATTTATTATTTAATTTATTGACTTCAACTCATTAATATTTTTATAATACATTCCAAGAAACATTAATGTATTTTTGAACAATATTACTCAATGTGGGTAGGTTTACATACCTCCAATGTGATGTTTTGACAAAATACCCTATGGCTTCTTTTACTCAAAATTTGAAAATTTATAATAATATTAATCGAGAACAGTTTTTTTAATATAGATTCTCTCTACTTGTTATTCATAATTATTACTTCCTCCGTCCCTTTTAGTTGGCACATTTGCAAAAAACACACATATTAATAAAGAATTAATTATGTAATTTGTTTACATGTTTGCCCTTAATCTTAACATTAAATGAATAGTTATGAGTGTGTATATTAAATATAAAGTCAAACATTGGTATTAGAAATAAAGGGGTATATATGGAAAAATTGGTAAAAATACGTATTGGAACAAGGAATGTGACAACTATTTAGGGACTATTTTTTTTTTGCAAATGTGCCAACTAAAGAGGGACGGAGGGAGTAGTTAATTATATTGTAAACGAATCAAGGCTTATGCCTTCACACGATTAATAAACGAGTATTCACGAATATTTTAGCATACTCACACAAAACAACAATCTCAAAAGAAGAAGTTGATACCGTATCTATGAACATGAGTTGATTTCAAGTATATTTAGGAAGTCCCATCACTAACTATAGAATTATGAAGTATTAGTATATGTAGTCTCTATACCATATTACGAATTATGAATTTGTTGGTGCTATTTATGAAGATTTATAAGCAAGTACTGAAAACATTGTCAATGCTGGCTATGGTGTCGGCTATAGCAGTTTGGAAGAGAACTAGTATGTTAAAAATAAACTGCAAATTGCCACCATCATTGCTGTTTCTTTACTGGCGTGAATATTAATGCTATGTAATTGGGCCTTTGTAATTACTTAGGGTTAGGGCCAGCAATAGAGAGTTTAGTCTGGTTATTCGTAAGCCCATGTATATGATCGCTATAAGATTATGCATTCTCTACACTCTCCTTTCTTAGATATTAAAAATATCCTTTTCAAATCTTTCTAGATAATCTATATGATCATCTAAAGATTTTTCATATTATTATATTTATTACCATTTTATCTTAAATAGATCATAAATGAACAACCAATAAGAACACACTTAGTGGGGTTTATGATCCGAGTCTAGCTATTAGATTGATTAAAGACCGTCAGATTGATTAAACAGCTACACTTAAAGCCATCAGCTTCAGTTTTTTAAAAATCACAGCACTAGCAACTTGTAACCGTCCAATTAATCAAAACATAATTCTCCTACCTATGTTAACACAATCGCCCCCATTCCATTTTGTTCATTCAGACTTTCATATGTCTTACTAGCTTGGAAGTGAAAAGAGAGAACAAATCGCTTAATTAGAGATTTGAAGAAGAATTATAGGGAGGCAATTAAGTGACTCTCTCCCCTGAATTTGTAATCTATGAAGTACTTTTTATGCATTCGTACTGTTTAAAGTTTTTATTCATAGGGTTTCTGACCTATTTAATTCTCCATATATCAGCTATATTAATAACATTTATTGTGTTGTTTGTAGATGGCTCGTACCAAGCAAACTGCTCGTAAGTCTACGGGCGGAAAGGTTCTTAGAAATCAACTAGTACATAAGGTTACATCTTAAATGTCAGAAAAAGAATACATGCAGTGTATGATCTCTCTATTGCTAACTTTTCCGTGTCTTCTTCTCGGTCACAGGCTGCTCGTATGTGTGCTCAAACCACTGGTGAATATAGGAAGCCACACAGATACCGCCCTGGAACCGTTGCCCTTCGGTATATATGTGTCAATTGATGTTACTGTTGCAATATAATTGCATATATAGTTGTTGCCCAAGGTTAATCATCCTGTAATATCTTGTAGTGAGATCCGTAAGTATCAGAAGACTACCCACCTTTCGATATTAAAAGTACCATTCCACAGGCTTGTACGTGAAATTGCTCAAGGCATTAAGGTTAGTTCTTTCTGAATATTTTATCCAACTTCAGAACTTATTGTCTTTGTTTATCACATGTGTCGAAATAAATTCTAATTTGCAATTGTGAATTTGTTGTTGCAGAGAGAATTGCGTTTTCAGAGCCATGCTGTCCGGGCACTACAGGAGAAAACTGGCCTTTTACGTCGGTTAAATAGGTCTTTTACTTCGGTTAAATGGCGACGTATGGGCTGGCGACGTATAAGGTCAGAGTCTTATACGTCGGTTAAAAAGGCGACGTATATTGTACCCTTTTACGTCGGTTCTTCTAAACAACCGACGTATATTGTACCATTTTACGTCGGTTCTTCTAAACAACCGACGTATATTGTTATCCTTTTACGTCGGTTCCTCTAAACAACCGACGTATATTGTTATCCTTTTACGTCGGTTCTTCAAAACAACCGACGTATAAGGTCCAAAAAATTAAAAAAAAAAATTTAATTTGTTTATTTTAATTTTTGACCTGAATTTAAAAATCAGAAATGTTTCTAGGAGATACATGGAGGGGAGTAGCTAAAGAATGTATTTAAAATAGAAAACTGATCAGTATATTATCCAAAAAAAATATTTACAAATCAGAGCTCTACGAGTTCTCTAGCATTACAACGAATACAATGCACAAGTGGGTTCATACTGAACTTGCATAATTTGTACACACGCAATTCAAACTTGAAGAAATGATGGAGATTTAAAGAAAAAGCCCTTGCAATTTTGAATTCTGCTCGAAAATCCATGTCAACAATTAGTCTCTCATACACAGCCGAGTCAAAGCCAGCAGTAACACCTACATTGATATTCATCCTTATACTTAATTGTCTGGGCAGTAGCTGATCTCAGAGAAGCAATCCAAACCGCTGAGTACTTCAGATTTGTCAAGAAACGCTGAAACAGAGATGCTCAATTTCATTAGGCCAGTGATTAAATATCATTTGTTAAAATCAATATGTTGAATGCAAATGAAACATGTAGTCATAAACATAATCCATATTTAGCTCATCTTGGATGAAGGTGCTAGCAGCCTTTCCAATTTCCTGTGCCTGCATTTGCAATAATTTTTAGGATTAATAAATGCAACTTTTGTGATGAGAATGTTATTTGAAGACGAAATATAATTACCATCTCTGTATTGAGATTTCCCCATTCCACTGCATATTTTATTGATCTGCATTTGTCATCATTGTTTAAACTAAAATAAGCTCCTTTTTGCTTAAACCAAAATGACTTCACTTTATCAATTGATTGCAGAAAATATGATTATTAAAACAAGTCAAATGTACTCGGGGCCATGTAATAGATAAAGAGTACACTAAAATATAACAAAAGAAATGACTTTAAATAATAGGAATATAATTATCCCTCATCCTTTAACTGATTGCATTAATATTATAAGTATAACCCCCACTATAATGAAAGCATAATAAAGATACCTTTTTTACTCTTTCTTTTGTGTGCCAGCATATCCTCACCAAATTGCCGACACCCAGAAAGCAAAACTTGACCAAACTCACACACACAAACCCTCAAGCAACTAACACTTTGAAATCACTGACAAACATATCAAATCCAGATATTTTACTCACATACATCTCTTACCAGGCATTTATATTTGTTGCACAATTTTATTAAAGGATTGGGCAACCTATCAGAGCCTCATTGTCGAAGACAAATCTCACTCTCGTTGTCTGAAAGAAGAAAAAGGAGTTAGCTGATTACAGAGAATGTTACGTGCATAGTAATAGCAAAAGCTAATCGATGATATAATAATATATGGAAATTTAAACTCTCTGTCATTTAAAAGAGAAAGTCCTATTTCTCTTAAAAAATTCATTTCTGAACACTCCATTCTTCTTTGCCACACCTTTTTTTGGGAGTCTATATATCACAGGGTTAGGTTCACTAGAACTACCTCCTTTCAAATCATTTGAGTCATGAAGGAGCAGTATTAAGACTGACTTGATAAGTTCACTCAAGATATTAATGTGTTTCAATGAAAAGTGTTACTGGGTACTTCGAAGATTGTACTGGCTAACTAGATATTATAACTACCTGAAATAATAAGAGTAATCCTAAAAGACCAACAGGAGCAGCTGCTAACAGATTATCTGTATAACCCAACCCACCAGCTAAACCTGTTTCATAAAATAAGTTATAAATATATTGCAAGTTCCCACATTCTGAAAGTGCTAATGTCAACAAAAAGGAAATGGAAAGTTAATAAAAATATTAATCATTAGAAATGCTAGCATCTCTTGCAAGATAAATAAAAAAATCCAATACATTCAACACCCACCAAGTAAAACAACTGGTATCCGGTAATCCGGGTCAGGAACAACAGTTGGGGCTACAGTTGCTTTCTTCACCTTCCTTCCAAACTGCAAAAGTGGTTGAAAAGCCACACAATTCAACACAACACGGTATCTTCAAAACTGCTGTAAATCGACTATCCTAATTCCTATGTACTAGCAGCTAACGCAAACTTACAAACTTGAGTAACATAACTCTTCCCATTTAAAAATTGCAGCAGCCGGTAGCCCTAAATCATTTAACAATTCAATTCAATTCATCATCCGGTAAATGTATGTGAGTAATCTATATCTATATTTATTAAATAAAAACATAACAAAAGAAATGACCATGTGATTGAAGTGAGCAACGAATAATCCGATCAATCCTCGAAAGATCCACATTCTACAGAAATAGTATACACAAGCACAAATCAATTAAATTGTAAAATACACACACATACAATTACAAAACAAAAATGAAAATTACTTGAATATCTTTGACAAGAAGATCACGCTCCTCATTCGAAAGCTCATCCCATAGCGCAAACGCGTCTTCCTGTCCATAATCCTTCAATCTCTCAATCAAACCTTGCGGCGGTCCCACCACACCACCACCACAGCCGTTAAATTGATTACCGTTCCCGTTACTCCCTTCGATCACCGCCTGTTGCGCTCCAATCTCTCTCATTCTCTCTCTCTCTCTCTCTCTCTCACACACTAGATCTCTATAGAGATTTCGTTATCTGGTTCCAAATCTGTCTGTTGTGCTGAAATTGATGAGAGGGAGAAGGGAGGAGACAGAGAAGAAAGGAGAAAGAGATTCGAGCGAGAGAGAGGTAGAGAGGGAGAGATTGTGCAAAAGAGATTGAGAGAGATTGTGGAGAAATGAGAGAGAAGGGAGAGATGTCGAGAGAGAGAGAGAGGAGAAGAAGAGCGCAGAGAGAGAGATTTGGGTCGATCGAGAGAGAGAGATTTTGGTAGATCGAGAGATAAAATTAAAACAAAAAATATAGTTAAAATATATGTTTAAGAGATTTAATTCAATCCAACGGCTCAGATCTTGTTAATTCAATCCACCGGTTCAAACTAATCTGAAAGAAGCACAAACCTTGTGCTTCAATATTACCCAATAATAATGTGACACGTGGTAACTTCTAATTTCTTTAAAGGTTTTATACGTCGGTTATATTAAGAGCGACGTATAAAGTAGTATTATATACGTCGCCTTTCCTCAACCGACGTATAAAGTAGTATTATATACGTCGTCTCTTTCTCAACCGACGTATAAAGTAGCATTTTATACGTCGTCTATCATCAACCGACGTATAAAGTAGCATTATATACATCGCCTTTTTCTCAACCGATGTATAAAGTAGCATTATATACGTCGCCTTTTTCTCAACCGACGTACAAAGTAGCATTTTATACGTCGCCTTTTCCTCAACCGACGTGTAATATGACTTTATACGTCGGCATTTTGTTCAACCGACGTAAAAAATTTTAAAAATTAACCTTATACGTCGCCTTTATGCGGAACCGACGTATATAACTACTTTATACGTCGCCTTTGGCCAGAACCGACGTATAAGAGGCGACGTATAAGGTCAGTTTTGTACTAGTGTAGCTACCTGGTAGGCCTGTTCCATGATACTAACTTATGCGCAACGCATGCTAAGCGTGTGACTATCATGCCTAAGGACATTCAGCTGGCAAGAAGGATCCGTGGCCGGGGATCGTGCTTAAGGCATTGATTTTTTTGTAATTATTTACTGAGTCCACAGTTGTATCTTACAGTATAACTAAAATACAAGTTGTCTTTATTTTGAGGACTGCTAACTTATGTGGAAGTGAGCAATAAATATTGGATGTTGTTGGCTTAATCTTCACACTATAAAGATCTCAAATTGAGCTGCAGTTCTTCTCTTCATACTATAAAGAAAATGCATTTGCCATTTTTTTCAAGTTGATTATTGGTTCAAATATTTTTACAATCTACAAATATGAACGTAAATGCTCAATTCAAATTTTGATAGTACCTGATATTATATAGCAATAATCAACAAGTATTGGGTCACATGGTGGTGAGGAAGTGCCATCCCTGACCACTATCCCCAAATCCTCAACTCAATACTAATCTGCTAATTTACCCTTAGGGTATTGTGGTACTCCCCCCTTCCCCATGGAGAATAGCTATTTAAAAAAAATATGAATTATGTAGTACAATTTTTTTTAATACCACGTTTTAAACATAAATTTGAACTAATATTTAATTAGCATAATTGACCAAATAAAATAAAAATATTATAATACCATAACCCCAATAAATTAATAAAATGTATAAAGAGCATAAATTATACATATAAGCTATGTACATAGATGTAAATAAAAATTTAAATGAGAATCCAAACTAATGACAAATGAGACAAAAAATGATCTCTCCATTACATTTAATATATGACCTATACAATTTACCTATATTAATCTACACAATTATGTATGAAACAACCAAATATAAATCTCAAATTTATCCCCAATACCACTCCATTTTGCGATGATCTATTTGTTCCTCGATCTATCACCCCCAAGCTCCTCCCATCTCCCACTCCAACTACCACCATTGACTGCTTAATCTGCCAACATATATTCCTTATTTTCTAATTTTCCCTTCTCCTCCACGAGCCTCTCCAAAACTAGCTCGACCTATACAATTTACCTATATTAATCTACACAATTATGTATGAAACAATCAAATATAAATCTCAAATTTATCCCCAATACCACTCCATTTTGCGATGATCTATTTGTTCCTCGATCTATCACCACCAAGCTCCTCCCATCTGCCACTCCAACTACCACCATTGACTCCTTAATCTGCCAACATATATTCCTTATTTTCTAATTTTCCCTTCTCCTCCACGAGCCTCTCCAAAACTAGCTCGACTCAAATTTAATATTTTTGTGGTGATCTTCATTCATTTATGTTCATATTTTGTTATTTTAATTTTGAAAATGATACTTCAGTAGGTTATGGTATATTTTTATACAGGTGATTCTAATTTTAATTTGGTAATAGCAATTGAAAATGGTGTGGTAGGTATTTAGCAAAAAAAAAAGAAGAAAATGGTGTGGTAGTGGTGCATGTATTAATTATTCGAGTTATTTGTTCAAACAATTTTATTAATTTAGTTATTAGTTCTCATATTTTTTTAAGATGATTTTCATGTAGCACTCTATACATATAGGTGGATGGTGAATAATGCATCATAAATTGAAAGTTGAAGTGTGAATTGGTCTTGTTTCTTGTTTTTATTAAACTACACCATACAAATTAAAAATACACATGCACACGTGCATGAAAATAAAAAATATATGATTGCTAAAGGATAAGAAACAAATTTAAAGAGAGTGAGAGAGTTGAGTAACCCTCTTATTTTTTCACCCAATCACTTAAATATTAATCAATTAAATCTCCTATAAAACTTAAGAATAATACATATCATCATCATCATCATCTTTCCAAATGAATGTTTTTCTTTAAAATGGGGAAGTACATAATGTATATTAATTAAATAAATCTTCTACAAAATATACTTATCACATATTATATATTCGTAGTCGATTATGGACTATTATTATCATATATATTGGTGTTGGCCTCCTAAATGGAGGCATACAAAATGTGCTTATACCATAATACCATGGTGCTGAAATCAAACAATTAACATAAGTCATCATTTCTATTTTAAGTGATATTTTTTCTTTCACTTTTATACGTGCATAAATGTCAATTATGTGAATCTTACAATATTTTAAGGTTTAATTCTCGAACTCCAATTTAATTGAAGATAATAGCTACAATAGCCAAATATATTCTTTATAATTTCACAAATTCAAGAAGAACAAGCAAATAAGAAATCAAACATGATGCAAATACGAATACAAAACAACACGAATAATAATTAGCAACAATAATGTAAAGGAGAATGAAAAGAAAAGCTTAGTCTCCGAATCTTCGAGAATACACAACTATTCTTTTCAAGAAACGATCACCCCACTTACAATCAACCAAGGTAAAATAGCATAAAGCAACTTTGTCACAGTCCCATGCTTAACAACGAGAAACACCCAAAAACCTATGCAACTCATATATATTTGCGAGGTAGGCAATAAGAACTATATGAACAATACGAACTATCTCAAGTATATATACCTCTAAATATATAGGCATCTTTGTTGCTCCACTTCTGTTTTACTCGATGTGGGATCTAAGGTAAACAAATTAGGTTTTATTTATTATTTATATTATCCTCATTAAGTAATATTAATATTACAAAATATATTCAGAGTCTGATTATCACTAGCACCCGTCCATACAATCATTCTACTCTAGTAATCGTAAACAACACTAATATGTATCTTTCTTTTACAACATCAATGTGGGACAAAATCCATAATACGCAATTCAAGCAAGCAACTTTGGCTCATTAATTCCACTAAGAAAATGTATTAGATCCAAATATGAAACTTTAAGTCCTCATAATATCAATGAACAAGCTTCAATCGTTAGTTTATGGAAATTCCGTCAAGAGCCTACTAAAATTAGGACTTGAAATTTTCATTTTCTAACAATATCTCCCACCAAAACTAAGTAAACAACAGTTCATTGCATGTCATGATAAAAATATCACTAAATCAAAAGTAAGTTGAATTAAATATTACTTGCCCATCCCATTTTACAAGTTTATTTTCAAAAAATTACGCATAATAAGAAAGTAAGTTAAATATTAGTTTTTAAATACGTCTTACCCTTATTTATTACTCCCTCCATCCTTCTCATTTCTTTAAAGTTTTTTGCTGGCTGATACAGATTTTAAGGTGTATATAAAGTACAATTGCATAACGCATTTTTAAAATTTTCTTTTTTAAAATAAAAATTTAATTTATAAATTTGCATTGATTATAAATTTTTAAATAAATTTTTAATTTTTAATTTAATTTATTGACTTCAACTCATTAATATTTTTATCATACATTCCAAGAAACATTATTGTATTTTTGAACAATATTACTCAATGTGGGTAGGTTTACATACCTCCAATGTGATGTTTTGACAAAATACCCATGGCTTCTTTTACTCAAAATTTGAAAATTTATAATAATATTAATCGAGAAATTTTTTTTTTAATATAGATACTCTCTACTAGTTATTGATAATTATTAGTTAATTATATTGTAAACGAATCAGGGCTTATGCGTTCACGCGATTAATAAACGAGTATTCACGAATATTTTAGCATACTCACACAAAACAACAATCTCAAAAGAAGAAGTTGATACCGTATCTATGAACATGAGTTGATTTCAAGTAAATTTATCAAGTTCCATCACTAACTATAGAATTATGAAGTATTAGTATATGTAGTCTCTATACCATATTACGAATTATGAATTTGTTGGTGCTATTTATGAAGATTTATAAGCAAGTACTGAAAACATTGTCAATGCTGACATTGTCAATGCTGGCTATGGTGTCGGCTATAGCAGTTTGGAAGAGAACCAGTATGTTAAAAATAAACTGCAAATTGCCACCATCATTTCTGTTTCTTTACTGGCGTGAATATTAATGCTATGTAATTGGGCCTTTGTAATTACTTAGGGCCAGCAATAGAGAGTTTAGTCTGGTTATTCGTAAGCCCATGTATATGATCGCTATAAGATTATGCATTCTCTACACTCTCCTTTCTTAGATATTAAAAATATCCTTTTCAAATCTTTCTAGATAATCTATATGATCATCTAAAGATTTTTCATATTGTTATAATTATTACCATTTTATCTGAAATAGATCCTAAATGAACAACCAATAAGAACACACTTAGTGGGGTTTATGATCCGAGTCTAGCTATTAGATTGATTAAAGACCGTCAGATTGATTAAACTGCTACACTTAAAGCCATCAGATTCAGTTTTTTAAAAATAACAGCACTAGCAACTTGTAACCGTCCAATTAATCAAAACATAATTCTCCTACCTATATTAACACAATCGCCCCCATTCCCATTTGTTCATTCAGACTTTCATATGTCTTACTAGCTAGGAAGTGAAAAGAGAGAACAAATCGCTTAATTAGAGATTTGAAGAAGAATTATAGGGAGGCAATTAAGTGACTCTCTCCCCTGAATTTGTAATCTATGAAGTACTTTTTATGCATTCGTACTGTTTAAAGTTTTTATTTATAGGGTTTCTGACCTATTTAATTCTCCATATATCAGCTATATTAATAACATTTCTTGTGTTGTTTGTAGATGGCTCGTACCAAGCAAACTGCTCGTAAGTCTACGGGCGGAAAGGTTCCGAGAAAGCAACTAGTACATAAGGTTACATCTTAAATGTCAGAAAAAGAATACATGCAGTGTATGATCTCTATATTGCTAACTTTTCCGTGTCTTCTTCTCGGTCACAGGCTGCTCGTATGTGTGCTCAAACCACTGGTGAATATAGGAAGCCACACAGATACCGCCCGTTGCCCTTCGGTATATATGTGTCAATTGATGTTAGTGTTGCAATATAATTGCATATATAGTTATTGCCCAAGGTTAATCATCCTGTAATATCTTGTAGTGAGATCCGTAAGTATCAGAAGACTACTCACCTTTTGATATTAAAAGTACCATTCCAGAGGCTTGTACGTGAAATTGCTCAAGGCATTAAGGTTAGTTTTTTCTGAATATTTTATCCAACTTCAGAACTTATTGTCTTTTGTTTATCACATGTGTCGAAATAAATTTTAATTTGCAATTGTGAATTTGTTGTTGCAGAGAGAATTGCGTTTTCAGAGCCATGCTGTCCTGGCAGGAGGCGTCGGAGACCTACCTGGTAGGCCTGTTTCATGATACTAACTTATGCGCAACGCATGCTAAGCATGTGACTATCATGCCTAAGGACATTCTGCTGGCAAGAAGGATCCGGGGATCGTGCTTAAGGCATTAATTTTTTTGTAATTATTTACTGAGTCCACAGTTGTATCTTACAGTAGAACTAAAATACAAGTTGTCTTTATTTTGAGGACTGCTTACTTATGTGGAAGTGAGCAATAAATATTGGATGTTGGCTTAATCTTCATACTATAAAGATCTCAAATCGAGCTGCAGTTCTTCTCTTCATACTATAAAGAAAATGCATTTGCCTTTTTTTTTCAAGTTGATTATTGGTTCAAATATTTTTACAATCTACAAATATGATGCACAATTCAAATTTTGATAGTACCTGATATTATATAGCAATAATCATCAAGTATTGGGTCACATGGAGGTGAGGAAGTGTTATCCCTGACCACTATCCCCAAATCCTCAACTCAATACTAATCTCCTAATTTGCCCTTAGGGTATTGTGGTACTCCCCCCTTCCCCATGGAGAATAGCTATTTTAAAAAAATATGAATTATGTAGTACAATTTTTTTAATACCATGTTTTAAACATCAATTTGAACTAATATTTAATTAACATAATTGACCAAATAAAATAAAAATATTGTAATACCATAACCCCAATAAATTAATAAAATGTATAAAGAGCATAAATCAATATCAATATATATATATATAAAGGAGGATAGCGGGAGTTTAGGTGGCGCTCTAATATCGTCTCAATCGATTTTTCTAATTTTCTAGAATTTTAAACACTAATAAATATAAAAATATCAATTAGCATATTTGAAGTAGAATAGGTGTTTGAATTTATAAAGGAGAAGAGTTCGAATTTATAGGGAAGACATATGATTAGAAGTTCTATTGGAAGTATAATAAGTATTTATAAGGCATACGATTAAAAGTTCTATTGGAAGTAGAATAAGAGTTCGAATTTATAGAGAATAAGAGTTTGAATTTATAAATAAAAGTTCTACTAGAATAGCGGGAGTTTAGGTGGCGCTCTAATATCGTCTCAATCGATTTTTCTAATTTTTTAGAATTTTAAACACTAATAAATATAAAAATATCAATTAGCATATTTGAAGTAGAATAGGTGTTTGAATTTATAAAGGAGAAGAGTTCGAAATTATAGGGAAGACATATGATTAGAAGTTCTATTGGAAGTATAATAAGTATTTATAAGGCATACGATTAAAAGTTCTATTGGAAGTAGAATAAGAGTTCGAATTTATAGAGAATAAGAGTTTGAATTTATAAATAAAAGTTCTACTAGAACTAGAGTAGGTGTTTAAATATATAGAGCAGACATATAATTAAATATTTTATAGAAAGTACGATCTTCTAAATTATATATTTTTTATATAAGTTAATTATACTTATATTAGGAAAATTTATTCATAAATCCAATACTATTGTCATGAAAAAAGTCATCGTATTTAAAAAGAAAAGAATTAATGTATTAACATAATAAAGGAACAATGAGTAAAAGAACAATCTCATACAATCCAATACTATTGTCATGAAAAAATTCATCGTATTTAAAAAGAAAAGAATTAATGTATTAACATAATAAAAGAACAATGAGTAAAAGAACAATCTCATGCAGGAATCCTAAATAAATACATGAATATCTATAATATAAAGAGAAAATAAGATGTGTTTTCATTTTCTAAAAACTCCAAAAAATTTAGAAAATCTAGAAAAAGTATAAATAATTCACTCTATTTTTTAGGTTTTGATTTCAAGAAAAAAAATTGTTGTGTAAGATAAGTATCATCAATAATATGTAATGAAGTTAGAATTTCGATCCCAAACGAGAGCGGCTCGGAATGTGTTTAACATGAAGACACCTCACTATAAAAGATTGTACTAGCTATTAAAATATCATATGATGTTATAAATTTTATTTTATTTTTAGGATTTGATTTTTATGGATAAACATTATCATACAAGTAATATATGTAAAAGTTAGGTTTTTTGTCTTAACGAGAGAGCGAATCAATAGTAAAAACCGTGTTTAACAAGAAAGCGGTTCATTAGATAAGACCGTATAAAAGATGTTTAAATATATAATTAATACATAAAATAAATTATTTTATTTGAAGTAGAATACGAGGACGGTGGAGACGTCTTATACGATTTTTTAAAACTGTACATCTTTTTTCCTAGAAATCCTTTATTTTTACTTTTTTATACAAGTTAATTATACTTGCATTACAAAAATATATCCATAAATGCAATATTATTTCCGTAACGAAAAGTCTTCGTATTTTATTTTATTTTGATATGTTAAGATAACAGAAAGACATTCCAATGCGGAAACTGTAAATAAATACAAGAATATCTATAATATACAGAAAATATAACATGTATTCTCATCTTTTAAAACTCCATAAATATTAGAAAGTTTAAAAAATATAAGAATTGGAATTTACTCTCTTTATATAATGAAGTTAGAATTTCAGTTTCAAATAAGAGTGGCTCGAAACGTATTTAAAGGGAAGACGGCTCGCTAGAAAAGATTGTATTAGCTATTAGAATTTGATACTGAAGTCATAATTTTTTTTTTATTTTTACGGTTCAATTTTATAGATAAAAAATATTATATAAGTATTTATAATATATGTTAAAAAGTTGGGATTTCAGTTTTAACGAGAGAGCAACTCAATCGAAAGAATCGTATTTAACAAGAAATTGATTCATTAGAGAAAATTATTTAATTACTAAAATTTAATATTGATATTATAATATAACGTAAATGTATTGAATTTTTTAAAAAATATTGTAACGCCGCCGCGAAGCGTGACTTTATCAACTAGTTATATATATAAGCTATGTACATAGATGTAAATAAAAATTTAAATGAGAATCCAAACTAATGACAAATGAGACAAAAAATGATCTCTCCATTACATTTAATATATGACCTATAAAATTTACCTATATTAATCTACACAATTATGTATGAAACAACCAAATATAAATCTCAAATTTATCCCCAATGCCACTCCATTTTGCGATGATCTATTTGTTCTTCGATCTATCACCCCCAAGCTCCTCCCATCTGCCACTCCAACTACCACCATTGACTCCTTAATCTACCAACATATATTCCTTATTTTCTAATTTGCCCTTCTCCTGCACGAGCCTCTCCAAAACAAGCTTGACTCAAATTTAATATTTTTGTGGTGATCTTCATTCATTTAATTTCATATTTTGAAATTTTAATTTTGAAAATGATACTTCGGTAGGTTGTGGTATATTTTTATACATGTGATTCTAATTTTAATTTGGTAATAGCAATTGAAAATGGTGTGGTAGTGGTGCATGTAATAATTATTCTAGTTATTTGTTCAAAGAATTTTATTAATTTAGTTATTAGTTCTCATATTTTTCTAAGATGATTTTCATGTAGCACTCTATACATATAGGTGGATGGTGAATAATGCATCATAAATTGAAAGTTGAGGTGTGAACTGGTCTTGTTTCTTGTTTTTATTAAACTACACCGTACAAATTAAGAATACACATGCACATGTGCATGAAAATAAAAAATATATGATTGCTAAAGGATAAGAAACAAATTTAAAAAGAGTGAGAGAGTTGAGTAACCCTCTTATTTTTTCACCAATCACTTAAATATTAATCAATTAAATCTTCTATAAAACTCAAGAATAATGCATATCATCATCATCATCATTCCAAATGAATGTTTTTCTTTAAAATGTGGAAGTGCATAATGTATATTATTAATTAAATCTTTATCACATATTATATATTCGTAGTCAATTATGGACTATTATCATATATATATATATATATATATATATATAGAGGTGTTAGCCTCCTAAATGGAGGCATACAAAATGTGCTTATACTATAATACCATCGTGCTGAAATCAAACAATTAACATAAGTCATCATTTCTATTTTAAGTGATATTTTTTCTTTCACTTTTATACGTGCATAAATGTCAATTATGTGAATCTTACAATATTTTAAGGTTTAATTCTCGAACTCCAATTTAAGTGAAGATAATAGCTACAATAGCCAAATATATTCTTTATAATTTCACAAATTGTAAAGCATAATGTAATGTAATATGTAATAGAGGACATATATAACTCATCTAGGATAAAAGATAAATAATATTAACTCTATACAGGGATCGTGAAATTTTAAGAACAGGCATCAACAAGGATCAAGTTGCTGAAAGAAGTTCATTAACATGATCAAGCCTCAGTGACAAAATAAGATGTACAGATGATTCAGTTGAAGGGCCAAAAGATTCCAGAGATAAACTTTTTATGGTTGCACAATTCTTAGCAGTGTTCTTAAAGACATGATACGAAGACCATGAGTGAATGTTAATCGTCTGTGAACCAGACCAGTTGCACTATGCGTCAATTCTTCACAAAGGAATCGAAGTATCTAACTCAGAAAAACTGTTAAGTGGTATGATTGAGTTTAGAGCAGTATTGATATCCTCCATTTTGGAAACTGCATATTTAAGGATGTCAAATTAAGAGGAAAATGAATAGTATCAAAAATCACTATTCATATGAATTGTAATCGAAATCACTATTCACATGAATAGTAATCGAAATCACTATTCACATGAATAGTACCCGAAATCACTATTCACATGAATAGTACTATTCATATGAATTGTAACAAAAATTACTATTCATGAATAGTACCCAAAAGTACTATTCAATCAGGTGGGGCCCACACAAATATAAAATTCAAAGTTTTTGTCAGAAAGCTTTTGTTAAATTTTGTAATCAGAAGGTTTGAAGATTGAAAAACAAGAAAGGCGACTACTGAATCGTCATCCCGTACGTAATTTTGGGTTACTATGCAGCATAGTGATTTTCTAGAAAATCTATAAATAGGCCTATTGTATTTCATTTCAAAACACACCTCAACACCCAACTCTCTCTTCTCTCTCTTATATCTTCTCTGTGTAAGCTGCTAGACAGTCCATCTAGTAGCAAAGCCGGCTTAGCCCGCTTTCAGGAAGTGTCGGATAGAAGGTCCTCGTGCCTAAACTATCCTTAGAAGTGTTCAGATTTTGAAGCTAATCCATTGGATTAGAAGTTGTAACACCCCTTCGAGTTTATTATCAATAAATATATATTCTCAGAATTATTTTTTTATATTATCGTATTCAACCCCCCCTCTACGATACTTCGGGATCAAACAATTGGTATCAAAGCAAGCTTCTAACATACAAGAAGTTTAAAGATCACTACCATGGGAATTAAGGATATAGGCGTGAAGATTCCAATGCTTGACAAAGATAATTACTTTCACTGGAAAGTAAAAATGCACCTTCATCTCTCAGCCATCGATGAAGGCTATGTAGATTGGATAGAGAAAGGATCTCATGTTCCAATGAAGGCCAACTCTGGGATCGGTCAAGATGCTAGCACTATAGCTGCTGGAAGGCCTATTCCAAAGAATCAAGCTGAGTACACAGATGAAGACGTGGAGGAGATTCATAAAGATTGGAAGACCATGAACATTTTGTTCAATGGAATCGATCAAGATATGTTTGATAATGTCATTAACTGCACCACTGCTAAGCAAGTGTGGGACATTTTCCAAATCATCTGTGAAGGAACTGAGCAGGTCAGACAGAACAAAATGCAGCTCCTAATACAACAATATGAGCATTTTCACTACTCCTCTGGTGAAAATCTAACAGACATATTCATTAGATTTCAAAAGTTACTGAATGGTCTAATGTTGTATGGGAGAAAATATGAAACCAAGGACTCCAACCTAAAGTTTCTGAGATCTCTTCCTAAGGAATGGAAGCCAGTGACAGTCTCGTTGAGGAACTCTCACGACTACAAAGATTTTACACTTGAGAGCCTGTATGGCATCCTGAAGACCTATGAGCTTGAAATGCAGCAAGATGAGGAAGTGGAGAAAATCCAGAAAAAGGTGGATTTGTTGCCTTGGTGGCGAATATTCCAACAATCCAAGGTGGTGGAAGAATGAAGAGTGTAGAAGCCACACTAAGTTCAAAAGCTTGTGAAGGTGAAGCTGAAACTAGCAAAGGTAAAAGCAAGATGATTGAAGAACCTGATGCATTAAATGAGGATGAAGCTGAAGATCTAGATGAGTATTTGGCATTTCTGTCAAAGAGATTTTCGAAGCTAAGATTCAGGAAGAATCCAAAAGGAACCGGGCAATTCAAGAAAAGCTATCAACCGAACAAGGATGTGGTTGAAAGATCAAAGATCAAATGCTATAGCTGTGGAATTGCTGGTCACTTTGCCAATGAATGCAGGAAATCCCAAGCTGAGAAAGAAAAGAAGCAGTTTGAAGCTGTTGATTATAAGAAGAAATATTTTGATCTTCTCAAGCAACAAGGGAGAGCATTCGTGTCAAATGATAGTGACTGGGCCGCTGGAGGTGACTCAGATGCAGAAGAGGAGTTTGTCAATCTTGCACGCATGGAAAACGAAACTGATGAAGAGGCTAGTTCAGCAAGCAACCAGGTATACTCTACAAACCTAACTGAACTTTCCAAAGATGAATGTGATAATGTTGTTAATGAAATGTCTAATGAATTGTATAACATGCATGTCACATTAAAATCACTTAACATGGAGAACAAAAAGATTAAAGATCTTAATGCTGAGATAGGTGATAGGAATACTCTGTTAGAAAATCAACTAATTGATTTTGAAACAATGAAAAGATATTGCTAGGATGCTAAGAATGAGTTACTTGAGGCTCTGAAAAGAGAAGAGTGTTTAATAAAACAGTTAAAAGAGGAACAAGACTTAATTGCTAAGTGGAAGGGATCAAAGGCTAAAACTGAAGAAATTTATAATATACAAGGAGTTGATTCTTTTCACAAATTAGCAGAAGTTAAGTTAGATGTTGATAGAGATGTTGCTTCAGACAATGATTTAGTTGAAAAAGAATGTTCTTTGAGACTTAAGCCTGTTAGCAAAGCAACTTTAACAAAATTGAATAAAAAGTACGGGCCTGTCAATAAGAACTTTATTAATGGAGAGTGTAGCAAAACCAAGTCAGTTGAACAAGGAAACATAGGCAACTTGTCAATCAAGAAATTGAAGGATAAGTTAGAAAAGATTGAACCTAAGGCTAAGGCTAATAAGAAGAATAGAAATGGGAAGGTAGGAATTAACAAACATAGTAATTACACACCTGATAAATATGCTCCTCGAAAGGATTGTGTGAACTCTGGTAGTGTTAATAATTTATTTATCAACTGTAAATCTTTTAAGAATGCTTCTGTGCCTAGTATGCCTAAGTCAGTACCTATGCCTGCTATGAATGTTATGCCAACCATGTCTGTCCCGCTTGCTCATGCATCTAGTCATTATGCTAACATGCCATTCATGTATAATCCATATTATAATGCTTTTAATATGCCTCTGTTGCCATGGATGATGAATAACATGTTTGCACAGACTATGCCAAATTATACATCTAGTTTTAATGCATGTGAGTAAGTGAAACAACCTATTTTTCAGAAACCTACACCAAGAGTTAAGGTTGATTAAACTCAATCAGAACCCCTGGGTAGTAAGGGCTTGAAAAATAAGAAATAAGCTAACAAGGCAGGACCCAAGCAAACTTGGGTACCAAAATCAACTTGATTTTGTTTTGATGTGTGCAGGGAAACAGAAAGAATCTTTGGAATGTGGACAGTGGCTGTTCTAGGCATATGACTGGAGATTCTACCCTGCTTACTAAGTTTGAGGAGAGAGCTGGCCCTAGCATTACCTTTGGAGACAACCACAAAGGATATACTAGAGGATATGGCTTGATTTCACAAGGGAATGTTGTTATTGAAGAAGTAGCACTGGTTGATGGACTTAAGCATAACTTGCTAAGTGTCAGTCAACTGTGTGATAAAGGCCAGAATGTCTGGTTCACATCTGAAGCTTGTGTCATTTTCAAGAAAAATGATAACAAGGTAGTGTTGACAGGAGATAAAAGTGGAAATGTGTACATTGCTGACTTCAATTCAACAAATACAAACATGACTACATGTCTTCTCAGCAAGGCAAGTGTAGATGAAGGTTGGCTTTGGCACAAAAGACTGTCACACTTGAGTTTTAAAGCAATGAATGAGTTGGTAAAGAAGGATTTGGTTAGAGGTATTCCAAAATTGGATTACTCCAAGGGTGGATTGTGTGATGCATGCCAGAAAGGGAAGTAGAAGAAGGCCTCTTTCAAATCAAAGTCAATGTCATCAATTGATCAACCCTTGCAAATGCTTCACATGGATCTCTTTGGACTAGTCAATGTGTTGTCAATCTCAAAGAAGAAATACTGTCTTGTGATTATTGATGATTTCTCAAAATTCTCTTGGACATTCTTTCTGCACTCTAAGGATAAGGCAGGTGAAGTCATTATAAATCACATCAAGATAGTCAACAACAATCCTTCACTCAAAGTAAGGAGAATCAGAAGTGACAATGGAACTGAGTTCAAGAATTCTGTAACAAGAGAGTTTTGTGAAGAAGAAGGAATTATCCAAGAATTCTCTGCACCAAGAACTCCTCAACAAAATGGTGTAGTGGAAAGAAAGAACAGAACTCTAATTGAAGCTGTAAGGACAATGATTGAAGAATCTAAGCTACAACATACTTTTGGGCAGAAGCTGTAAACACTGCATGCTACACTTCAGAATATTTCTTTGGTCAATCAAGCAAAAGGCATGACACCTTATCAACTTTTCAAAGGCAAGAAACCAACAATCAACTTTCTGCATGTCTTTGGATGCAAATGCTTTGTACTGAAAAATCATGATGAGTATCTTGGAAAATTTGATTCAAAGGCAGATGAAGCTATCTTTGTTAGATACTCATCTGGAAAATCTTACAGAGTCTACAACCTAAGACTAAACATTGTAATGGAGTCCATATATGTTGTCTTTGATGACAAGAAAATATCTGGTCTAGTAGATGAAGGTTTTCATGAGTCTCTCTCATTTAAGAATGAGAGAATTGGTGAAGAAAGTGAAGATGATAATGAAGAATGGAGATCCAATGGTGTGAGAAATAGACAAGGATCATCAGTTGAAGTGCAGAATGAACCACCTGTTGAAGAGCAACTTACACCATTAGTTGGAAATCAATTTGAAGCATCTGTTGATGAATCTGCAAGAACTCCATCAATCTAGAGGGCCATACACTCAGGGGGAGTTTCTCACAGTCAAAACTCAACAACAAACCACAATGATCAATACAGAGAAAATGAAACCACTTCATCAAGGTCAAACTTACCACCACAAAGAAAGTGGACCAGGGATCATCCATTTGAGCTTATCATTGGAGATCCTAATGCAAAGGTCCAAACCAGAATAGCAACTCAAGAAGAATGCTTATATAGCAGTTGTCTATCCAAAGAGGAGCCTAAGAAAGTTGAACATGCTCTTCTGGATCCAGGCTGGGTTTTAGCAATGCAAGAAGAGTTAAACCAGTTTGAAAGAAATGAAGTATGGAAACTTGTACCCAAACCTAAAGACAAATCAGTGATTGGCACTAAGTGGGTATTCAAGAACAAGATGGATGTGAATGGCATAGTCACAAGGAATATAGCTAGATTAGTTGCTAAAGGCTACTGTCAAGAGGAAGGAATTGATTTTGATGAAACCTTTGCACCAGTGGCAAGGTTAGAAGCAATAAGGATCTTCCTGGCCTATGCAGCTCATGCAAATTTCAAAATCTATCAAATGGATGTCTAGAGTGCATTTCTGAATGGAATTCTGGAGGAGGAGGTATATGTTAGTTAACCGCCTGGTTTTGAAGATCCAGACTTTCCAGAATATGTGTTCTTTCTACTCAAAGCACTCTATGTCCTGAACAAGCACCTAGAGCCTGGTATGACACACTCTCAAAGTTCCTTATAGAGAATGACTTCATTCGAGGTACTATTGATAAAACTCTCTTTTATAGAAATGTCAATGGCTCTATGATACTTGTCCAAATTTATGTAGATGATATAATATTTGGGTCTACAGATGAGAAACTTTGCAAGAGGTTTGCCAAACTCATGCAAAGTAGATATGAAATGAGTATGATGGGTGAATTAACTTATTTTCTTGTTTTACAAGTTAAACAAGTGAATGAGGGAATTTTTATAAGTCAAACAAAATACATTTATGATCTTTTAAAAATGTTTGATTTAGCATATTGCTCTTCTGCAAAAACACCCATGGCCACTGCCACTAAGCTTGAACTGAATACTAAGGAAAAGAAGGTGGACATGACAAGCTATAGGGGCATGGTTGGATCTCTTTTATACTTAACAGCTAGTAGACCTGATATTATGTTTGCTACATGTTTATGTGCTAGATTTCAAGCTAATCCTAGGGAATCTCACTTGGTAGCTATTAAGAGGATTTTCAGATATCTCAAGGGAACACCAAACCTTGGCATTTGGTACCCTAGAGATTCTGGTTTTGATCTAATTGGTTACTCAGATGCAGAAATCAAAAATTACATGGGTCCAAACATTGGAGAAAGAGTTGTCAAATATTTGTATGTCCATTGCAGAAATCAAAAATTTGCAACTTATTCAACATGATGCATTCCAGGTTCAGTTAAGTTCCATTGCATCCCAGTTTAGTCATGCAACTAATTCCTTGGCAAAACCATCTTCGTCTAATTTACCAACTCCACATCCTACTACTCTGGAGGATAACCCAACTGAGGGGGAGAAGTTGGATGATCAAGAAAAATCAACTAGGCGTAAGGGCAAGGAAAAGGTTGTTGACACAGAATTAACTTTATTTTGGGAAATTCAAAGCTAGTGGGAGTATTAGTAGAAAGAAAGCAAGGCAAAATTGAAGATATGTTCAGTCTAGAGGAACAATTTATCTTGCACTTGTTCAAATTTTAGAAATTTGGAAAATGTATATATGATCTAGAATGCGCTTTAATATTATTTATCTTTGTATTTCATTTTTTTGTTGTATCAGTTTAGTTATCCTTTAGGAATTTGCTTGTCAAACCCTAACAATTAAATAGGGGGAGATTGAAAAGCATAATGTAATGTAATATGTAATAGAGGACATATATAACTCAACTAGGATAAAAGATAAATAATATTAACTCTATACAGGGATCGTGAAATTTGAAGAATAGGCATCAACAAGGATCAAGTTGCTGAAAGAAGTTCATTAACATGATCAAGCCTCAGTGACAAAATAAGATGTACAGATGATTCAGTTGAAGGGCCAAAAGATTCCAGAGATAAAGTTTTTATGGTTGCATAATTCTTAGCAGTGTTCTTAAGGACATGATACTAAGACCATGAGTGAATGTTAGTCGTCTGTGAACCAGACCAGTTGCACTAGGCGTCAACACTTCACAAATGAATCAAAGTATCTAACTCAGAAAAACTGTTAAGAAGTATGATTGAGTTTAGAGCAGTATTGATATCCTCCATTTTGGAAGCTGCATATTTAAGGATGTCAAATTAAGAGGAAAATGAATAGTATCCAAAATCACTATTCATATGAATAGTAACCGGAATCACTATTCACATGAATAGTAACTAAAATCACTATTCACATGAATAGTACTAATCATATGAATAGTAACCGAAATTACCATTCATGAATAGTACCCAAAAGTACTATTCAATCAGGTGGGGCCCACACAAATATAAAATTCAAAGTTTTTGTCAGAAAGCTTTTGTTGAATTTTGTAATCAGAAGGTTTGAAGATTGAAAAACAAGAAAGGCGACTACTGAATCGTCATCCCGTACGTAATTTTGGGGTACTATGCAGCATAGTGATTCTCTAGAAAATCTATAAATAGGCATATTGTATTTCATTTCAAAACATACCTCAACACCCAACTCTCTCTTCTCTCTCTTATATCTTCTCTGTGTAAGCTGCTAGACAGTCCATCTAGTTGGAAAGCCGGCTTAGCCCGCTTTCAGGAAGTGTCGGGTAGAAGGTCCTCGTGCCTAAACTATCCTTAGGAGTGTTCAGATTTTGAAGCTAATCCATTGGATTAGAAGTTGTAACACCCCTTCGAGTTTATTATCAATAAAGATATATTCTCGGAATTATTTTTTTTATAGTATCGTATTCAACCCCCCTTCTACGATACTTCGGGATCTAACACAAATTCAAGAACAAGCAAATAAGAAATCAAACATGATGTAAACACGAATACAAAACAACACGAATAATAATTAGCAGCAGTAATGTAAAGGAGAATGAAAAGAAAAGTTTAGTCTCGGAATCTTCGAGAATACACAACTATTCTTTTGAAGAAACGATCACCCACTTACAATCAACCAAGGTAAAATAGCACAAAGCAACTTTGTCACAGTCCCTTGCTTAACAACGAGAAACACCCAAAAACCTATGCAACTCATATATATTTGCGAGGTAGGCACTAAGAACTATATGAACAATATGAACTATCTCAAGTATACCTCTAAATATATAGGCATCTTTGTTGCCCTTCTTCTATTTTACTCGATGTGGGATCTAAGGTAAACAAAATAGTTTTATTTATTATTTATATTATCCTCATTAAGTAATATTAATATTACAAAATATATTCAGAGTCTGATTATGATAATCCTTACTCAATATATTAAAGTTAATAATTAAATAATCAATATAAATAAATAAATTTGTAGTAAAAAGATATATATAAAATTATCACTAGCACCCGTCCATACAATCATTCTACTTATACTCTAGTAGTCGTAAACAACACTAATACGTATCTTTCTTTTACAACATCAATGTGGGACAAAATCCATAAAACGCAATTCAAGCAAGCAACTTTGGCTCATGAATTCCACTAAGAAAATGTATTAGATCCAAATATGAAACTTTAAGTCCTCATAATATCAATGAACAAGCTTCAATAGTTAGTTTACGGAAATTCCATCAAGAGCCTACTAAAATTAGGACTTGAAATTTTCATTTTCTAACAATATCTCCCACCAAAACTAACTAAACAACAGTTCATTGCATGTCATGATAAAAATATCACTAAATCAAAAGTAAGTTGAATTAAATATTACTTGCCCATCCCATTTTACTAGTTTATTTTCAAAAAATTAAGCATAATAAGAAAGTAAGTTAAATATTAGTTTTCAAGTACGTCTTACCCTTATTTATTACTCCCTCCAGCCTTCTCATTTCTTTAAAAAAATTTACTGGCTGATACAGATTTTAAGGTGTATATAAAGTACAATTATATAACGCATTTTTAAAATTTTCTTTTTTAAAATAAATATTTAATTTATAAATTTACATTGATTATAAATTTTTAAATAAAATTTTAATTTATAATTTAATTTATTGACTTCAACTCATTAATATTTTTATCATACATTCCAAGAAACATTAATGTATTTTTGAACAATATTACTCAATGTGGGTAGGTTTGCATACCTCCAATGTGATGTTTTGACAAAATACCCTATTGCTTCTTTTACTCAAAATTTGAAAATTTATAATAATATTAATCGAGAACAGTTTTTTTAATATAGATACTCTCTACTAGTTATTGATAATTATTAGTTAATTATATTGTAAACGAATCAAGGCTTATGCCTTCACGCGATTAATAAACGAGTATTCACGAATATTTTAGCATACTCACACAAAACAACAATCTCAAAAGAAGAAGTTGATACCGTATCTATGAACATGAGTTGATTTCAAGTATATTTAGGAAGTTCCATCACTAACTATAGAATTATGAAGTATTATAGTATATGTAGTCTCTATACCATATTAAGAATTATGAATTTGTTGGTGCTATTTATGAAGATTTATAACCAAGTACTGAAAACATTGTCAATGCTGACATTGTCAATGCTGGCTATGGTGCCGGCTATAGCAGTTTGGAAGAGAACTAGTATGTTAAAAATAAACTTCAAATTGCCACCATCATTGCTGTTTCTTTACTGGCGTGAATATTAATGCTATGTAATTGGGCCTTTGTAATTACTTAGGACCAGCAATAGAGAGTTTAGTCTGGTTATTCGTAAGCCCATGTATATGATCGCTGTAAGATTATGCATTCTCTACTCTCTCCTTTCTTAGATATTAAAAATATCCTTTTCAAATCTTTCTAGATAATCTATATGATCATCGAAATATTTTTCATATTATTATAATTATTACCATTTTATCTGAAATAGATCCTAAATGAACAACCAATAAGAACACACTTAGTGGTGTTTATGATCCGAGTCTAGCTATTAGATTGATTAAAGACCGTCAGATTGATTAAATTGTTGGATAAACTAATCTCATAGAAGTTTGAGGAGTGCATTAAATATGGTTCATAGAATCAAGGAGATGTATCTTATCATGTATCTATTATTATCATTCATGTATTTGGTTTGTATTCTCCTATTATATAAGGAGGTAAAGATTGATCAATAATATAACAGAAATTTTAAGCATCTTGTTTCCTTATGTTCTGTACCACACCTCATATACTGAAATATATACATAAACCCTATACACATAATAACAACAGATTGGTATTAAAGCCTCAACCAAACCCGAGCCTACAATCAGAGTTTACAATCAGAGTTTATATAAAACAACCATCAGAGTTTACAACCATCAGAGTTTACGATCAGAGTTTATATAAAACAACCATCAGAGTTTACAAACATGAATAATTCTTTTGCTGTTCCAAAACTTACCAAAGAAACTATGGCCACTGGTGTCTACGAATGAAAGCGTTGCTTGGTTCACAGGAGGCATGGGAAATCATTGACAAAGGATACGATGAACCAGAGAATGAAGGAGCTTTAAATCAAGGTCAGAAAAACGCTCTTGCCAAGTTACGAAAACAAGATCAACAAGCTTTGTCTATCATACATATGGGCCTTGATGAAGGCATGTTTGAGAAGGTTGCATCTGCAATAAAAGCAAAGGAGGCCTGGGAGATTTTGCAGAACAATTTTAAAGGTGTTGACAAAGTAAAAAAGGTACGATTACAAACTCTACGTGGTGAATTTGAGTCTTTACATATGAAAGATATGGAATCAGTCCCGGATTACTTCACGAGGGTTTCCTCTGTTGTAAATCAAATGAAGAATTATGGAGAAAAAATTGAAGATGCACGGGTAAATGAGAAGATATTAAGATCTTTAAATACAAAACTACAACTTGTTGGAATTACTATTGAAGAGTCAAATGATGTAGAGACCATGACTGTTGATCAACTGATGGGATCTCTGCAAGCATATTCAGAAAGATTATTAAAAAAGGAGGAGACAGAATCTCAAGTATTGAAAACTGATGTCTCAGTTGAAGACAAAGATAAAGTACTATATACACAATACAATAGAGGAAGAGGACGTGGACGTGGACGTGCAAGACAGAATTTCACTCGAGGCAGAGGTTTTCGCACCTGTAGCAAGGATAAACTAATCTCATAGAAGTTTGAGGAGTGCATTAAATATGGTTCATAGAACCAAGGAGATGTATCTTATCATGTATATATTAATATCATTCATGTATTTGGTTTGTATTCTCCTATTATATAAGGAGGTAAAGATTGATCAATAATATAACAGAAATTTTAAGCATCTTGTTTCCTTATGTTCTGTACCACACCTCATATACTGAAATATATACATAAACCCTATACACATAATAACAACATAAACAGCTACAATTAAAGCCATCAGATTCAGTTTTTTAAAAATCACAGCACTAGCAACTTGTAACCGTCCAATTAATCAAAACATAATTCTCCTACCTATATTAACAAAATCGCCCCCATTCCCATTTGTTCATTCAGACATTCATATGTCTTACTAGGTAGGAAGTGAAAAGAGAGAACAAATCGCTTAATTAGAGATTTGAAGAAGAATTATAGGGAGGCAATTAAGTGACTCTCTCCCCTGAATTTGTAATCTATGAAGTACTTTTTATGCATTCGTACTGTTTAAAGTTTTTATTTATAGTGTTTCTGACCGATTTAATTCTCCATATATCAGCTATATTAATAACATTTCTTGTGTTGTTTGTAGATGGCTCGTACCAAGCAAACTGCTCGTAAGTCTACCGGCGGAAAGGTTCCGAGAAAGCAACTAGTACATAAGGTTACATCTTAATTGTCAGAAAAAGAATACATGCAGTGTATGATCTCTCCATTGCTAATTTTTCCGTGTCTTCTTCTCGGTCACAGGCTGCTCGTATGTGTGCTCAAACCACTGGTGAATATAGGAAGCCACACAGATACCGCCCTGGAACGGTTGCCCTTCGGTATATATGTGTCAATTGATGTTAGTGTTGCAATATAATTGCATATATAGTTATTGCCCAAGGTTAATCATCCTGTAATATCTTGTAGTGAGATCCGTAAGTATCAGAAGACTACTCACCTTTTGATATTAAAAGTACCATTCCAGAGGCTTGTACATGAAATTGCTCAAGGCATTAAGGTTAGTTTTTTCTGAATATTTTATCCAACTTCAGAACTTATTGTCTTTTGTTTATCACATGTGTCGAAATAAATTCTAATTTGCAATTGTGAATTTGTTGTTGCAGAGAGAATTGCGTTTTCAGAGCCATGCTGTCCTGGCTCTACAGGAGGCGTCGGAGGCCTACCTGGTAGGCCTGTTCCATGATACTAACTTATGCGCAACGCATGCTAAGCGTGTGACTATCATGCCTAAGGACATTCAGCTGGCAAGAAGGATCCGTGGCCGGGGATCGTGCTTAAGGCATTGATTTTTTTGTAATTATTTACTGAGTCCACAGTTGTATCTTACAGTAGAACTAAAATACAAGTTGTCTTTATTTTGAGGACTGCTAACTTATGTGGAAGTGAGCAATAAATATTGGATGTTGTTGGCTTAATCTTCATACTATAAAGATCTCAAATCGGGCTGCAGTTCTTCTCTTCATATTATAAAGAAAATGCATTTGCCTTTTTTTTTCAAGTTGATTATTGGTTCAAATATTTTTACAATCTACAAATATGAACGTAAATGCACAATTCAAATTTTATTTATTATTTATATTATCCTCATTAAGTAATATTAATATTACAAAATATATTCAGAGTCTAATTATGATAATCCTTACTCAATATATAAAAGTTAATAATTAAATAATCAATACTCCCTCTGTCTCTTAATGTTCTTCCCATTTAGAATGTCGGGACTGTTCATAAAGACAAATTACTAATTTACGTCTAATCTATAAATCCAAATATAGTCATGAGTGATCTTGTTGGATTCGTATTTATGAGTACTTTAATACATTGAAGTTTTTATTTTTAATACTAATACAAAATTTAAAATATTAACGAGTAAAAGTGTGCGTTGGCAAACGTGTCCAAGAAAAATGGGAAAAGTTTTATGAGACGGAGGGAGTATAAATAAATAAATTTGTAATAAAAAGATATATATAAAATTATCACTAGCACCCGTCCATACAATCATTCTACTTATATTCTAGTAGTCGTAAACAACACAAATATACGTATCTTTCTTTTACAACATCAATGTGGGACAAAATTTTCAATCGTTAGTTTACATAAATTCCATCAAGAGCCTACTAAAATTAGGACTTGAAATTTTTATTTTCTAACAATATCTCCCACCAAAACTAACTAAACAACAGTTCATTGCATGTCATGATAAAAATATCACTAAATCAAAAGTAAGTTGAATTAAATATTACTTGCCCATCCCATTTTACTAGTTTATTTTCAAAAAATTACGCATAATAAGAAAGTAAGTTAAATATTAGTTTTCAAGTACGTCTTACCCTTATTTATTACTCCCTCCAGCCTTCTCATTTCTTTAAAGTTTTTTACTGGCTGATACGGATTTTAAGGTGTATATAAAGAACAATTACATAACGAATTTTTAAAATTTTCTTTTTTAAAATAAAAATTTGATTTATAAATTTGCATTGATTATAATTTTTTAAATAAAATTTTAATTTATAATTTAATTTATTTACTTCAACTCATTAATATTTTTATCATACATTCCAAGAAACATTAATGTATTTTTGAACAATATTACTCCATGTGTGATATGGGCTGAAAATAAGCCCTAAAGACACATTTAATGTGGCATTAACTAGGCCGAGAATAGTCAAAACGTGGGGCCCACCAGCTGGGCCCAAAACCCTAAATATAATATTAATTTCGTAATTAATATTAACAGTAATAAACAGCTCAGCAAATAAGAGTTGGATAAGGATAATATCCCCTTCAGACTTATCCAATAAAGCATCCAATCCAATATGGAAACTGATTCCTACAAGGAATAGATCTAGAACATTCCTCAAAGACTTGCCCACCAAGTCTCCAAATCCTACCATAATTCTAAGGCTTCTCAGCCTATATAAAGGGCCTGACCCCTCACCTCAGAACTACGTTTTATTGGCTTGATTCTCTAATTTACAGAGATACGTAGGCATTCTGTGAGGACCGTTTAAGTCTCGAACGCAGAAGCAGCCATTAAAGCACGAAGCTCACGAACCCTAGCATTAAATATACAAACCCTAGCCGCAATATTTTCAACCTAGTTTTTATTCCACAACATTTGGCGCCGTCTGTGGGAAGAAGACATCAACCATGGTTACCACTCGAAGAACAACACCGGTCTCAACCGAGGCTACCTCCGGAACCATCGTTCCACCAATCGCTGCTCCTCCTGTTGGTACAGGGCCAGGGTCTGTACCCCCATTGACGGAAACAAACCCTCATAGTCAGGCCTCTCAACCACAAGGGACGGATCCCCCCGCTGAAAGATCTCAACCTGTAATCGTCCCTCTAGGACAGGAGACTAACCCGCTCCAGATGGTGGTCTCTCCTCTCCCTCTGAGTAGCCGCCCGCCGCTTCACAGTCTCTCCACTTCTTCGCTCCCTGTCAACACCAACCCAATGTATGGGCTGCCTAATTACCCCCAAGATCCAAGGGATCCAGGACCAAGCGGTCATGCTTGGTTGATCCATGGGCAACAACAATCCCCTTATCTTAGAGGCCCGGCTCCTCCTGAACCAGGATACTATGATTACTCTGGTCCTTATACCGGAGACTCGTCATCTGAAGACGATGATCGAGACGAAGCCCCAAGGAGGCGACGCGCTAGTAAGGAGCCTCTAGGGAGGAATCCATCGAACCGAGATGGTCCTTTAACAATCGCAGAGAAAATTAAGGCTTATGAAGCCGAGATTCAGAAGCTGAAGGACGACCAAGCAAGGGAACTAGAGAGACAGAACCCTAATCAGACTCGACCTCCTCCGACTTCAGGAGGGATTCCCTTCATAGATCTGGAGAGGTCTTCAAGGAGACACCGAAGGGCTGAAGCCCCAACCAGAGGAACTACCAGGGTGGAACTCCCCAAGAATAATCCTAGAGATTTGATGCAATCCCCAGCCCCGAAGGGCAGTTATCAATATGATCTGGGGAGGCCCGACAGCAGCTGGCACGACTAAGAATTCTCGAAAAGCTTATGCTAGAGAAGTAATGCACATTGTGGGAGAAGCCCCGAAGCGTGCTAAAACCGAGATGGTAATTGGTTTCGATGATTCAGACTTGGAAGGGGTGAAATTCCCCCATGACGACCCGCTGGTCATAACTCCCGTGATTGGAAACTCCGAAGTAAAACGAGTCTTGATAGACAATGGGGCTTCTGTGGATATTTTATTTCATGATGCATTTGTAAAGATGGGTTACAACGACTCTCAACTGACCCCTACAAACATGCCTATATACGGGTTTAACGGAGTGGAGTCCAACGTTGAAGGGACTATTCAGCTACCCGTGACTATTGGGCAGGAGCCTAAAGAGGCGACTCAGATGTTGAATTTCTTGGTGATCAAGGCAGCATCAACATACAACGCAATCCTTGGAAAGACTGGACTTCATGCGTTTAAGGCTGTGGCCTCTTCCTATCATATGAAAATTAAGTTTCCGACACGGAATGGTGTCGGAGAACAAAAGGGTGATCAGAAGATGGCAAGAAGTTGCTATGTGGCCGCACTAAGGGCCGATGGAGTCGGGGGGCAGGTCCTTCCGATTGAAGACATGGATGTCCGTGATGATGAAGAGCATAGAGGGAAGCCAGCAGAGGATTTGATTCCCGTACCTCTAGAACCTAATGATCCTGAAAAAGTTACTTATGTTGGAGCATCTCTGAAAGAACCCCTGAAGGGCAAGTTAATAGAATTCTTACAGAAGAATAGCGACGTGTTCGCTTGGACAGCAGCTGATATGCCAGGGATTGACCCCCAACTCATAACTCATAGGTTAAATGTTGACCCCAAAAGGAAGACAATAAAGCAGAAGAAGAGAAACTTTGCTCCGGAGAGGCAAGAGGCCATTAGGCAAGAAGTGAATAAGCTCTTGGAAGCTGGTTTTATTGAAGAGATCCAGTTTCCTGAATGGTTAGCGAACCCAGTCATGGTCAAGAAAGCAAATGGGAAGTGGAGAATGTGTATAGACTTCACTGACCTGAATGATGCATGCCCAAAAGATTGTTTTCCCCTGCCGAGGATTGATATGTTGATAGATGCTACAGCTGGACATGAGATGTTAAGCTTCATGGATGGATTCAGCGGCTATAATCAGATTAAGATGCACAAGGATGACATACCTAAGGTATCTTTCATAACTGACTTTGGTGTCTTCTGTTATCTTGTCATGGCTTTTGGTCTAAAGAATGCAGGAGCTACTTACCAACGATTGGTGAATAAGATATTCGCCCATCTGATTGGAAAAACCATGGAGGTATATGTTGATGACATGTTAGTCAAGAGCCTACTTAAGGCTGATCATATCAAGCACCTCGGAGAGGCATTTGAAGTGCTGAGGCACCACAAGATGATGTTGAATCCCGCCAAGTGTGCTTTTGGCGTTGGATCGGGGAAGTTTTTAGGGCTGATGGTTTCAAAAAGAGGCATTGAGGCCAATCCTGACAAGATCAAGGCGATTTTAGACATGGAGCCACCACGCTCTATAAGAGATGTGCAGAGGTTGACAGGTCGAGTTGCAGCCTTAGGAAGATTCATCTCCAAGTCTGGAGACAAATGCTTGCCTTTCTTCCAAGCATTAAAAAAGGTGAAAAATTTTGAGTGGACACCTGAAAGCCAAGAGGCCTTTGAGCAACTAAAGAAGTACATGGTTGAAGCCCCGTTGTTGACTAAACCAAGTCCTGGGGAGATTCTTAGTTTATACCTGGCGGTATCCGAACAAGCCCTGAGTGCTGTCCTTATTCGGGAAGAGGAGAAGGTCCAGAAACCTATCTACTATGTGAGCAAAGTGTTGCATGGGGCTGAGTTGAATTACTCACCCATAGAAAAGTTTGCTTTGGCATTAGTAACTGCCTCAAGAAAGCTGCGGCCTTACTTTCAGGCACATAAGATTCAAGTTCTGACAAACCAGCAATTGAGGAACATATTGCATAGCCCTAAGGCCAGTGGAAGACTAATCAAATGGGCGATTAAGTTAGGAGAGTTTGACATCACATACAAGCCTCGGACAGCTATCAAAGCTCAGGCATTAGCTGACTTCGTGGTTGAATGTACTATTAACAACCAAGAAGTCGGGGGGCAAGAGATAATGACTACCCCTGGGCAAGAGGAAAAAGAAGAGAAACTTACACCCGATCTGAAGGAATATTGGGTGCTCTATTTTGATGGAGCATCAAAAACAAAATCTAGTGGTGCAGGTTTGGTTTTGCAAAGCCCCGATGGGTTCACAGTTGAGTACGCTTTAAAGTTGGATTTCCCTACTACCAACAACGAGGCGGAGTATGAGGCATTGATAGCTGGTTTGGGCTTGGCCAGAATCATGAGGGTCAAGAATCTCAAAGTTTGTGGAGATTCAAGGCTTGTGGTAGCACAAGTAAATGGTGAATTCGAGGCTAAAGATGAGACTATGGCAAAATACTTGAGAGTAGTAAAGGCTGTTATGTCCCAGTTTGAGGAGTGCTATGTTGAGCACATTCCAAGAGAGGAAAACATTAAGGCCGATGCCCTATCTAAGTTTGCTTCTTCTGAAATAGAAAATTATGCCGGGAGTGTCTACTTTCAGGTCTTGAAGGCCCCGACCGTTAATGCAAAGTTAGTGGCACCAATTGATATAGGAGGCTCTTGGATAGATCCTATTAAGGCACACCTGGAGACCGGTTGGCTCCCAGACAATGCCATGGAGGCACGAAAACTCTCAGTAAGAGCGTTGAGATATACTTTGATTGAGGGTATTCTGTACAAAAGGTCGTTTGTAATCCCGTACTTGAAGTGTCTAAGGCCTATAGAGGCAAGGGAAGCATTGGAGGAAGTTCATGAAGGAATCTGTGGGCAACACTTGGGGGGCAGAGCCCTAGCTCACAAGATAATTCGTTTAGGGTTTTATTGGCCGGAGATGTTGGCTGATGCACAAAACTATGTCAAGAGATGTGAGAGATGCCAGAAGCATGCCCCAATTGTGAGGCAACCGCCTGAGGTGTTGACCTCGATTAACTCTCCCATTCCATTTGCAATGTGGGGGATGGATATACTTGGACCCTTTCCCATGGCTTCAGCACAGAGGAAATTCCTAATAGTAGCAATTGATTATTTCACTAAGTGGATTGAGGCTAAACCCCTGGCCAAGATAACCACCAAGCAAGTTTCCCAGTTCTTTTGGGAGAACATCATCTGCAGATACGGAATCCCACGAATCCTTGTGACAGACAATGGGACACAATTTAACAATGAGGAGTTTAAGAAGTATTGTGAAGAGAATGCGATTGAGCTCCGTTTTACCTCGGTGGCACACCCTCAGGCCAATGGGCAAGCTGAGGTAGCTAATCGAATTATCCTTGATGGACTGAAAAAGAGGGTCGAACGCTCTAGGAATACTTGGGTAGATGAGTTGTTGCCCATACTTTGGGCATATCGTACCACTTGTAAGGTAACGACTGGAGCAACCCCATTTTTGCTGGCTTATGGAGCCGAGGCAGTTGTGCCTTTAGAGATCATGCAAGCATCACCTCGAGTTGAGGCATATGAGCCAGAAACTAATGACGAAGGAATGAGACTTGCCCTTGACTTAATTGATGAGGTTAGAGATGGAGCTAATGCGAAGAATGCTGAATATCAGAAGAGAGCATCTTTTCACTACAACCAGAGAGTTAAAGAAAGATTCTTTCGACAAGGTGACATGGTTTTAAGGAAGATTGAAGCCTCAGGAGTTGGCCAGAAAGGAAAGTTAGCACCAAACTGGGAAGGACCATATCTAGTCAGAAAGGTGTTAGGGCAAGGATCCTACAAGTTAGAAACCTTGGATGGGGTTGAGGTGCCCCGAACTTGGCATGCTGTGAACCTCAAAGTTTATTATATCTAAGTTCTTTTGACAAAGGCTTGGACTTTTATCTATTTATTAGGAATATGGTTCGAATGAAACCATTTTAGAGCATGTTGCTCCCGGTAGAAGATAGAATATTTATGTAAGGGTTGAACCCATTCTATTGATATCCATTGACAGCATAATGGAATTTATATTGTTTTCTTTATGAGTTATTTCTCTTTGTTAAAATAAACACGAAAGGCAAACGTTGAACTAACTTGTGAGTTTAGTACCAGCCAGGAGGCCAAGTACTTGAGAAATTCTAAAGTTTAACGAACAATAAGCAAAAAATGAGAACATGGAAACAAAAGGAACTACTGCATAAATAAGTTAAGTCATAAGCCCCGAAGGGCAAAAGTTCAGAATAAATAAAGACAAACAGAAATAAGCCACGCAGGGCCATCTACTCATCTAAGTCCTCAATAACTACATCTCCCTGGGTAGAAGAAGGATCTGCTGTCTCTACCCCAGGAGAAGAAGGTGGATCCTGAGTGGGCTGAGAGTCCCCATCCACTGCTGTCTCTGTAGCAACCTCCAAAGTATCTGTCAATCCAGGGATAGCAGGTACCGGGAACTTCTCCAGGGATACCCCCTCGATCTTCCCACTCAGCTCCTCGATGATCCCCTCCCAACACTCCTTGAAGGTGCCAGGAAAGTTTGCATCATACTCGGCATTCAGGACATCTTGAAAGTCCTTAGAAGCCTTGTAATCAGCAATGATGTGTTCCCTGTTCTGCTGCACCTCCAGCTGAAGCTTCCTGTTCTTCTCCTTCTCAGCAGCCAGCTCCTTCTCCACCTCCCTAAAACGAGCAAAGTTTGCCTCGGAGGCATCAAAGTATCTGTCTCTATCCCTCTCAGCAATGGTCTTTTCAGCACGCACCTCCTTCAGGTTATGAACAGCGGCCTGAAGGTAGGCGTTCATCTGCAAAGGAAACAAGTAAATAAAGGAAAAGTAAATGTAATTAAACTAAAGAAGTTGAATAAGAAATTACCGAAGCAACAGCTTGAGCCCCGAGAAGCTCAATCTGCAAGTCATCAGAGGACTCCACAATGTGGACCCTGTCCCGTGGAGTAACCACGCTCCTGGACCACTCAGCTGCAGCCCTGGAGTCACCTACAGCTGTGTCCCTATTGCATAAACCCCATCCCACTGTAAAGGGAGTGAGGTCTTCCTCAATAGGAACTGGCTTTTCTTGAAGAAAAGCAGGAACACGCTCCACCGCGGCCGAGGCCTCATCTGTCCTGGCCCTTTTGGCCCTAGGGTTCTCTGTTACCACCCTAGCAGTGGCAGCAGTCTCCCTCTGCTTAAAAATTGCTCCCAGGGCAGTTTTGGCTGCAAAATGATTACAAGAAAGTTAGATAATTATATCTAGCATAAAATGTTAACAAAGCAAGAGGTGAGAATTACCCTCAGGGCCCAAATCGCTTAGCCCATGGGCCTGCAACGAATCTTCAGAAATCAAATTTGCACATTGATGCAAATTATCCGATGTTAACAAATTTATAGCGGCCTCTTCTTCCACGCCCAATTTTAAACTCCTAACAGGCCCATCAACGGCTCTGCAGAAGTTGGGCCGAAAATAGTTGTCCCAGTCATCCCCATCCAAAAAGATATAAAACCATTCCCTTTTCCAATTAGGAAGGGAATCAGGAGCGGAATCCGAAACAAAACAAGAACGGGCCAAGGAACGGTGTTGGATTTTGACCCAGCCCGAATTATCAGAAGAATTGACAAATTTGAATAGATATCGAAAAACAGAGATACTGGGCTCAAGCCCATGTTTCTTACATTGGACCAAGAAACAATAGATAAAACGCCATGCATTTGGCATAAGTTGGGTTGGACAAACCCGGGCTTCGGCCAAAAGACGGTAAACGAAAGGAGGAGGAGGTAGGCGAAAACCAGCATAAAAAGTTTCTTTATAAATCCTAATGGCCCCAGGCTTTGGGTGACAAGCCCTTTCGTTTGAGGCCGGAGCAACGGCCCTATAAGGCCCATTAATATGAAAAAGTTGGGCTAGAATGTCTACCCTATGTTGTTTATATTTCGATTTATATTCATAAGCATCTAAATGAAGCATGTTTGGAAAAGCTTGACCAAACTCATTTAAAAGATCTCTAAGGGAAAAAACACTGGCATGGACAAGAGATGTTTTAGGGTTCTTACCCCTTGAAAGCCGTGGAGCGGTGGTGGAAGTGTTAGCGAGTTGTGACTGGCCTGAAGAGCTAGAATCCTCCATTGATATGCTTCCCTTGAAAGCTTGAAACCCAGAAGAGTTGAAAAAGGAGGTTGAAGAAGATGAAGATTCAACGATCTTCAAACAGAAACTGGAAAATAGGGCGGAGTAAAGACGCCGGAAATCGCCTCACGACAGAACCCTAGCAGAGCTTTTTTGAAAAATATTTGTGATAAGGGAATGATAATTTTTGCTGAATAGTGAAATGAGAAATGAGGGATGCACACTACTCTTTTATAGAGTTCATGGTTGGTCATTCAACCGGTTATATCCAGTAAATGGGCTGTCAACAGGTGACTGGGCCTTTGAATAGGCGGGAAGCCCATGAAATTCAAATTTTGAAATAATTCTAGAATGTTCTACGACATTTTTAGAAAATAGGATAAAATCCCGTTAGAATTTAAAGGCAGGAAGCCCAATTAAAAGGCTATACCCACGCCCAGGAGACCAAACCTCCTAGGCGTGCCTAAGGAAGGTGTGGCGGGGGTACCCACGCCTAGCTCGATTTTCTCTAAAGAAGGCTATACCCACGCCCAGGAGACCAAACCTCCTAGGCGTGCCTAAGGAAGGTGTCTCCTTGGCGGGGGTACCCACGCCTAGCTCGATTTTCTCTAAAGAAGGGTATACCCACGCCCAGGAGACCAAACTCCCTAGGCGTGCCTAAGGAAAGTGTCTCCTTGGCGGGGGCACCCACGCCCAGAAAGCATTTCAAGGACAAAGGTCACCCACGCCCAGGAGACCAAACCCCCTAGGCGTGCCTAAGGAGGGTGTCTGCTTGGCGGGGGTACCCACGCCCAGGAAGCATTTCCAGGGACAAAGGTCACCCACGCCCAGGAGACCAAACCCCCTAGGCGTGCCTAAGGAGGGTGTCTCCTTGGCGGGGGTACCCACGCCCAGGAAGCATTTCCAGGGACAAAAATTACCCACGCCCAGGAGACCAAACCCCCTAGGCGTGCCTAAGGAGGGTGTCTCCTTGGCGGGGGTACCCACGCCCAGGAGGCATTTCTTGCCAGGATGACTTTTTTAAAGTTAATCCTTTAAAAAATTTTAAAATAATGTTGGGAAATTAAAAAATAATTCCCAAAAAATACCTGTTGGTACATAAAAATTCCTAAATTATTAGGAAAAATTACAAAAAATACCTGTTGGTACATAAAAATTCCTAAATTATTAGGAAAAATTACGAAAAATACCTGTTGGTACATAAAATTCCTAAAATATTAGGAAAAGTACAGAAAAATACGAGGAAAATTATAGAAATATTTTCTTGACAAGTTGAGCAATAATATATGCTAATAATGCATAAAAACTCTATGAAAGTGCCGAAATTGCTAAAAGCAAGCACAAATTAAAGCCTCGAATAAGGCAAATCGTCGTAAATGTGTAGGTCGCTCCACACTTTACAAGCAAGACGATACTCGTGAAACACTAGTGTAAACCAAAACTCCCATATAAGGGTAGGAAAATTAAGAAGTCCCAGGTAAGGGATAAAAACGACCCCGAGTCTCGATTAAGGCAAATATAACTTCTACGAAAACCTGATCAGTTTTCCTAAAGAAGTTGGGGGGCAAATGATATGGGCTGAAAATAAGCCCTAAAGACACATTTAATGTGGCATTAACTAGGCCGAGAATAGTCAAAACGTGGGGCCCACCAGCTGGGCCCAAAACCCTAAATATAATATTAATTTCGTAATTAATATTAACAGTAATAAACAGCTCAGCAAATAAGAGTTGGATAAGGATAATATCCCCTTCAGACTTATCCAATAAAGCATCCAATCCAATATGGAAACTGATTCCTACAAGGAATAGATCTAGAACATTCCTCAAAGACTTGCCCACCAAGTCTCCAAATCCTACCATAATTCTAAGGCTTCTCAGCCTATATAAAGGGCCTGACCCCTCACCTCAGAACTACGTTTTATTGGCTTGATTCTCTAATTTACAGAGATACGTAGGCATTCTGTGAGGACCGTTTAAGTCTCGAACGCAGAAGCAGCCATTAAAGCACGAAGCTCACGAACCCTAGCATTAAATATACAAACCCTAGCCGCAATATTTTCAACCTAGTTTTTATTCCACAACAATGTGGGTAGGTTTACATACTTCCAATGTGATGTTTTGACTAAATACCCTATTGCTTCTTTTACTCAAAATTTGAAAATTTCTAATAATATTAATCGAGAACTGTTTTTTTAATATAGATACTCTCTACTAGTTATTGATAATTATTAGTTAATTATATAGATGTTATATGTATTCGTTTTGCAAGGATTTAAATTTTAATAATTAATTATATGTAATGATAATATTTCTTTTCCATGCCATTTACATAAAATATATTTACAGATCCCCAGAATTTTGGATTTTTTATTACAATTTAGAGAAAAGTCTATGGAGTACTCGTTTAATTGGAGTACATATATATTCTCCATTTAAAATATTTTAAAATTTATTATTTTGCAAACCTTATTTCATGAATATCATAATTTCATTGATAATCTTGAAAATCATGTATGTTTCGCAATATGTTCATCTTAAAAATCTTTTATATTTTGCAATCACAACATATATGTTTTGCAACCTGTTTCGCATAACAATTCATTTTGCAATATTTTGTTAGCAAAACATACAAAATTTTCAAGATTTTTAATGAAATAGTGATATTCATGTAATAAACTTTGCAAAATAATAAAGTTTTCAAAATTTTGAATGCAAAATATATATGTACTCTAACTACTCCAATCCAATTAAATGAGTATTCCATAGAACTTTACTCTTACAATTTACTCTTACAATTTAACCATTATGATTGCATGAGAATTTAAATTAAAAATGAATAAAAATATCAATTTACAATATGGTCAAAGTATCAAATATATTTTTAGTATTTAAAATTGGTCCATACAAACTTCAAATTAATCTTTAAAAAGAATAGTAACAAACTTATTTTAATGTTATATGAATAATCATAAATTTTGAAATTCAACAATGTGGATGCCAAATGTAAGATTACTAGATCCACATTCAAAAATGAAAAATTAGTGTGGAGAAAAAATGAGGTCCAGCTAATTATTAGTTTTCTAAAGTTTGTCAATATTTTCAAATTTTATTAAATTGGGAAGTTAAAACTTCTAACTATTATCTGCTTTATTACATATTCTCAAAAGGTTAGAGCAGAAACGGTATTTGGGAAAAAGGAAAATGTGTCCACCAAATGGTTTTGATCAAAATTCATCTTCTCTTCCCGACCAAACTTCATCATCTCTCTTTCATAACCAAAATCCTCTAAATAATTTTGATGAAAATTCAATTGATCTTTTTTATGAAAGAACATCTCTTTCTTCCACCAAAACTGATGTGTTTCAACGATGTGTTTCAACGGATGATGCAGATGCCTAGTGAGAAGTCATCTTTGTACTATCAAAACTTATCTTTTCTTGCAACCCAAAATTCATCATCTCACTTGTACAACGAAAATCCTTCAAATTATATTACATCTCTCTCTTACACTAAAACTGATGTGTTTGAACAGATGCCTTGTGTTCATAACCAAAATTTATCATCTCTCTTTGATAATCATAATCCTTCAAATGATTTTGATGAAAATGCATCTGATCTTTATTATAATAGTACATCTTTTTTTACACCAAGACTGATGTTTTTCAACGGATGCCTAGTGAGGAGTCATTGGTACACTGTCCAGAAGGACATTAATTACCAGCCGATGACTACACAAGGGTCCTTCCTATAGCATGAATCTTTGATTCAAGGATACCATCAAGCTGCCCCCACCCAAACGAACATTCAGGCGTCATTTAGGCATGCTCAAGCTCCTAAAAATTACCAACCAATGACAATCCAAGAGTCAGCGGGGCTATTTCAAGGCCCGAATGAGACCCAGCCACCTCTAACTATTCACCAATCATTTGGACAACATGAAACAATCCATGAGGAGCACCAGTCCATGCTTGTTCAGGGATTATTCCAGCACCATAATGGTGCAGTTGAGCAGGCCATGATGCATGAATTTGGAAATCCTCCCATTTCCAGCACAAATCAAATGTTTGCAGGTGTAAGCAATATTGGGCAATCAAAGCCTCCTCACTCTCAACTGATGGAGCTGCATAGGGCTGGGGAGGAAGATATTCTAGTTGCTGAGTTTTTGGTAGGGATAAGCCCCGTTTACGGTGGACTTCGGGGATGCATCAACTATTCCTCAAGGTAGTCAACGAGCTAGGCGGACCATACGGTAAGTTCTAAATCTTCCAATTTTTATATGTTTGTTGCATTTTTAGTGAATTGTATTCATAAAAATTCTTTTGGTGTGAAATATTCATAAGTTTTCTCAAAAGTTTTGTCGAACAATTCTTTTTGGTATGGAATGCTCTTTAATTGTGTCGGATAACATCTTTGAGCAAATTAAAAAATAATTTACATTTTTCTCTGTAGTTCAAACTTGGGGACCCAATTTCTCATTTTCTTTTTTTTTTGCTAATGTCTCTCAACTAATCAATATTAAAATATATGAAAAAATTAGTAATCATTTATCTCCATTTATTCTCCTTGAAATTTGAATTGAGTCATCAATCAAATATATATCATATTAAAAAAAGAATTTTGCTTTATAACAAGAATTACAATACAATAGCCTTTTTTTTATTGTAACACTCTTGCTAATAAAAAAAGAATTTTTTTCCTAATATTACTAATTTTCTTTTTAATAATTTTTAGATGCTACCCCAAAAGCTATATCCTAAACAGAATGAACGTGAGTGGATTGACATACAAGCACGTTAAGAGTCGCCTCCAGGTTAGATTCAATTTGCATAAAATTAACTGTTAGATTCATTTTGTATAATATTAACAGTTAGATTCATTGTCAACAATGTGCTTTATTATTATTGCAGAAGGCCCGAGCTTTCATAAACCAGCCTAACATATCTTCTGCACAAACTGCTGGTCAGTATTATGGAATTTTTATATATGTAATGTGGTTCATTCTTAAATCCTAACACTTTTTGTTACTTCAGTCACACAATTTAACCCACGGGGCGGTGTTTCAAAATTCTCAGAGGGGATAGAATATTTACAAGCTCCTTTGAATGGGTAAGTCATGGAACAGTTGGAACAAAATTAATAAATTTGCAATCACGAAAGCCTGTATTTGTCGTTAGTAAAAACTCCAAAAAAAATCAATTAATTTGAAAGATGTTGTCCTATTGAAAATGATTATGTTTCGTTTAATACATTTTCATATACAATTTTATATGTTTTAATGGTAGTATGTCATTTTTTTATTATATTTTAGGAATTCATCCCATGTCAATAGAAAAGGTGCCCTGCATACATATGAGGCTTATGTTTCGTTTAATGGTGTTGTTTTACTTTTGAGGAGATGAAGTAGATTTTACTTTTGATTGGAAGTGGAGGAGATGCATAGGTTTTTGAGTTGTGTATTAATCATACTTTCATAGTCTTGTTTAACAACCATATATCTTGACATATTGTAAAGCCAGAAGAAGACTTTTAAAGTACTATTTCATTTCTTGAATTTCCACTTTTTTTAATTTTTTTATTGAAGTTTTGTTCTTGCATTAAGTTGCATCTCAATGGCATGTTAATTCGTCATTAACTACCCTTACTAAATATTTATTAAATTTACTTTATATTATCTATATAAAAGATTAACAAATAGCACTAAAATTATTTTTTCAATATAAATTTTTAATTATACATTTAAAATTAAGATTATTTTTATTAAATTGATGACTTTAAATTGTTCACATTGTATTATTTTTGTACCATATTCAATATCCTTTCAGTTTCTTTTCGTACGGATGATATTAACTTCTCAAACAATTTTTTTTATCAATGATTATGGAGATCATTATAAGTTTTGGAAGAATATAGATCAAGATAGTTTTCGTAAATAAACCTTAATTAATCATTAGTTACATCTACTAAATATATATTAAATTTACTTTATTTCATTTTTAGAAGGCTTTAGCAAATTACTTTACTTTAGCAATATAATAAATTTTTTTCATTTAAAATGACGACTTAAAAATTTAACACTAAAGTTTTCAAACCTTAAGTAAGATTAATTTTAGACAAAATGCGACTTAAAATTATTTATATTGTGTCATTTTTTATTTGATATGCAAGATCACTGAAAAAAATCAATTTTCTCTTCTTTGAATTTCTTAATAAACCTTTATTTATTTTTTATAGCATCTTAATTAATCATTAATCTCACCCATTGCCTAAAAATATAATTTTCTTTTATTTTTTATATGAAATTTAATAAAATTTATATTGGCATTATTGTTATTATTTCAAGATAGAAATATAACGAATTTTATTGATACAAAAGTAATAAGGACATGTTTTCACTTTTGAACATGAAAAAGTTGCACATGAACCGTGATCAATTTGATAAATTGATTCAAACTCAACTCCATTCTCGATCGATTGCTAAAAAAATTAAACCATGTTCTATTAGAATGTGACAAAATAATATTGTATGTTTATGATAATTTTAAAATTATCAAAATTTTAGATATGCAACTAAAATTAGAATAAAAATATGATAAATGGTAGAGGACCAAAAACTCAAAAATGCTTAAAACGGTATTTTTCATAAGTTTTCTCTTTTCTGAATTTTTTACTAATTTTTTGCTTCTATTTTTTACTAATTTTACTTTAATTTAAGTTTACTGCAATTATTTCGTGTGATTGGAAGATAGACCATGTTAAATTTTGGAAGTATTCTTTATAAAAATCGTGTAAATCATGATAAGTAATAAAAGTAAATATATTTTCAGTCAATATCTTAAATTGTTACATAAGGAAGGAACGTCTACATGCTTGCTTTTATTTTTTCACATGAACAAATTACGAACGATATGTGACTACCTCGATTAAATTGAATATCCTTTTTACGGTCGATTAAATCGATAAAGAAATTGTATATATGTTGTTCCAATATATTCTAGCTATTTAGTATCTTAATTAAGTAAATTCTTACACTATTTCCTAGTATGTATGTTTTTAGAGGGGTGTTAGCTTTTAAGAACATTATTTAGTTATATTTAATATCTATAATTTTTTGTCGTAAAAAAAATGATCATATTGATCAGTTAATTTTCGAGTCGAGTCGAGCCTAAAATTTATATAGACAGAAATTTGTGTTCAAACTCGACTCGTTTACTATACGAGTCAAGTTCGAGCTGTTATCGAGCTTTCTAGCTTATCGAGTTTTTAACCGAGCTTTCGAGCTTATCGAGTTTCTAAGTGAGTTTCGAGCTTCTATAGAGTTTTCAAGTTTATCGAGTTTTTACCGAGTTATCCTCAATTAAATACCTAAAATTAAAAGCCAAGCTACATAATTTTGGTTAATGGCTGGCCAATATTTATATTTATATTATTATAATAAAGTTATAATATTGAAAGTTTGTCGGTTTAGGTTTTGGTACATTTATTCTAATTATTTTGATTTTCGGTATTGTTATCCTAATTAATAAAATAAATAATAACATAATATATTTAATGATAACTAGGCAATTGCCTTTTTCACATTTATTTTTAGTTGAATATATTACCATTTATAAACACCTAAGAACATCAATCGCATCATATTTTCCAATCATTAATATTTCTTTCGAATTAAAACATGTTAACTTTTAAATTTAAAACTAATCTTCCAATCACTAATATTTACCCAAAAATATCACACCATATTTTTCAATTATTAATAAAACATATTGAAAATCTGTTTAAGTTGTTTATAATAAGGAAACATTGGTATAATCCGTAAACATGAGTATATTTAATTATATTAAATTAAATTTAAAAAAATATTAAAAATGATAATTATATGAAAGCAAAATTAATGTAATATTAAATAAATTTTATAACATAATAAAAGAAATACTTGCATCGCACGAGCATTAAAAGTTTGTCGGTTCGATTTTTGGCACGGTCATCCTAATTATTAAAATAAATAATAATGTAATTAATGATAATTTGCCGATTGGATTTTTATTTAAAAAATGTTAACTTTTAATTGAATATATTAACTTTTATAACACCTAAAATATCGCATCTTTTAATCAATAATATATTTTTAATTAATACAATTTAACTTTTAATTTATAACATTATCTTGCAATAATTTATATAGAACCCAAAATATCATACCATATCTTCTAATCACTAACAAATATAATAGAAATGCCTATACAACGAATAATGACCGTTAGACTTTTAATAAAAAATCACAACTGTTAGATCTAATGCTTAAATATATTATATATCTAATGCTTAAATATATTATATGATTAAATTAATTTATTATAATTTAAAGTTTGAATTCCGTCAACGACATATTTATTTAAGAATTTTATAATATAAATTTTAAAGCAAGCATATCATTAATTATATTCATATTAAATTATTTAAATTAAAATTCAATAAATTATTGAAAATAATGATTATATAAAATTATAATTGTAAAATAAAATAAAATTTATTATATCAAAAGAAATCCGTGCAATATGAAATATTTTTTATACTAGATAACGTTTTTCATCTATTTATTTTAGGATCTAATAATTCTTATTTACTGATATGGGCTAAAAATAAGCCCTAAAGACACATTTAGTGTTGCATTAATTAGACCCGGTATGGTCCGAACGTGGGGCCCACCAACAGGGTCCAAAGTCCTATTTTTAATATTAATTTCGTAATTAATATTAGGGGTAATAAACAGCTCAACAATAAGTGTCAGATAAGGACATTATCTCTAAAAGACTTAGTCTCCAAGGCATCCAATTCGATATGGCAACAGACTCCTACAAGGAAGGAGTCTAGAACTTTCCTCAAGGAGGTGACTTATCTATTAAGTCTCCAACTCCTACCTTAATTCTAAGGCTTCTCAGCCTATATAAAGGGCCTGACCCCTCATTCTCAGAACTACGTTGGCTTGATTCTCTAGCAATACAGAGATACGTAGGCATCTTGTGAGGACCGATCAGTCTCGAACGCAAGAACAGCCATTAAAGCTCGAAGCTCACCATCCTTTGTATTTAATACATACAAACCCTCGTTTTTATTCCACAACATTTGGCGCCGTCTGTGGGAAGACAACATCAACCATGGTTCAAACACGAAGAACAACACCAGTTGTAACTGAGGCCGTGCCAATTAGCTCTGCCCCACCTCTCACCGAGCAGACTCCCCCAGCATCAGGGACGATCATTCAACAGGCTCCCCCAGCATCAGCTGTCATTATCCACTCTCAAGTTTCTCAACAACCAGGGGTGATCCCCCATGCTGAGAGTACGTTGCCTCTGTCCAATCAGGCAGGACAAGCGACCAACTCTCTCCAGATTGTTGATCCGAACAACCGGCCACCAGGGGTACAGATCCATACTACGGATCTCCCCTTGTACACTAATCCCAGGCACAGTCTGCCCAACTACCCCCCGATGACTCAAGGTTCAGGACCAAGTGGTCATGCCTTACAAATCCGGGACCGAGATTATGATGACTACTCCGGCCCTTATAATGATGATTCATCGTCTGAGGATGATGATCGTGATGAAGCCCCGAGGAGGCGACGTGCTAGTAGAGAACATCGAAGGAGGACTCAAGACATCCGTGATGGACAATCTTTGACAACTGCTGAAAGGATCAAGGCTTATGAGGCCGAGATCTTAAAATTGAAGGAAGATATGGCAAGGGAACAGGCAAGACAGAGTCTAATTCGACCCCCTCCAATCTCAGGAAGGATTCCCGTTATAGATTTGGAGAGGTCCTCAAGAAGACAGAAGAGGGCTGATGTCCCAACAAGAGAAGCTATGAGGGTGGAAACCCCCAAGAGTAACCCCAAAGATCTGATGCCACTTGGGGACCCTGACGATCCCACACCTCCGTTTACTGAGGAGGTGATGAATGCCCACATCTCAAGGAAATTTAAGATGCCAACTATTAAGGCCTATGATGGAACGGGCGATCCCGCAAATCATGTCAGAACATTCTCAAACGCACTGCTGCTGCAGCCTGCTAGTGATGCCTTAAAGTGTAGGGCGTTCCCTCAAACTCTGTCAGGCATGGCTCAAAGATGGTATAGCCGTCTACCTGCAAACTCTATTGGCTCTTTTAAGGAGTTGAGTGCCGCCTTCGTTAGCCAATTCATTAGCGGAAGGGTACATGAGAAGAGCTCCGCGTCTCTTATGTATGTGGTACAAGGAAAGAACGAAAATCTGAGGGATTACCTCAAGCGATTCACTAAGGAGACGTTGAACATCACTGATTTGGAAAATAAGGTGGCAATGGTAGCCCTGGAACACGGAACCACTGACCTCTTCTTCAAGAGATCATTGGCGAAGCATCCCCCGGAGAACATGGATGAGCTCCAACGAAGGGCTGATAAGTATATTAAAGCTGAGGATAGCTTGAAGAAAGAAACCACCGTAGGTGGAGGAGGAGGTAACAATGACTCCAAGAAGCGAAAGCAAGACCAGGACTATGATGATCAAGAGTATGATGCTAGGGACAAGTATCCCCGAACTAGCGAGGACTCCGACTCTGCCCCTAAGAAGAACCAAGGGTCAAGGTTCACTGAGTATGCAAGGTTGAATACTCCTAGGAGTCGAATCTTGTTGGACATTGAGAATGATAAGGATTTCAGATGGCCGAAGCCACTCAGGGGTGATCCCGCAAAGAGAAACCAGAATCAGTATTGCAGATTCCATAGAGACGTGGGGCATGACACTGACGATTGTAAGCAACTCAAAGATGAGATTGAGTTTTTGATCCGTAGAGGGAAGCTGAGGCACTTCACTAAGGGTGAAGACCGTGCTAATCAGAGAAGAGACTATAATAGAAGGGATGACGATCAAGATCGCAACCCACAGCCCCGAGGGCCAGTAATCAACATGATCTCAGGAGGCCCGAATGCGGCCGGGACAACTAGGAACTCTCGAAAGGCTTATGCTCGAGAGGTGTTGCACATCGTGGGAGAGGCCCCGAAGCGTGCAAAAACTGAGGTAGCGATTAGCTTTGATGACTTAGACTTGGAAGGGGTGAAGTTCCCCCATGATGACCCGTTGGTTATAACTCTTGTGATTGGAAACTCGAAGGTGAAGCGAGTCTTGATAGACAATGGAGCTTCCGTTGACATTCTGTTTCATGATGCGTTTGTGAAGATGGGATACACTGATTCTCAGTTGACCCCCAATAACATGCCTATATACGGATTTAATGGAGTAAAATCCAAAGTTGAAGGGACTATTCAGCTGCCTGTAACTATCGGGCAAGAGCCCAAGGAGGCCACTCAGATGTTGAACTTCCTGGTAATCAAGGCGGATTCAACGTACAACGCTATCCTTGGAAGGACTGGACTTCATGCATTCAAGGCTGTTGCCTCAACCTATCATGTGAAGATCAAGTTCCCTACCAGGAATGGTGTTGGAGAACATAAAGGTGATCAGAAGATGGCACGAAGCTGTTATGTAGCCTCGTTAAGGCCTGACGGAGTCGGGGGGCAGGTCCTTCCGATTGAAGACATGAATGTCCACAGTGGTAAGGAACACAAAGAAAGGTCAGCAGAGGACATCACACAGAAGCCTCAGACAGCCATTGAGGCTAAGGCGTTAACTGACTTTGTGGTTGAGTGCACCATCGGCAACCAAGAAGTTGGGGGGCAGGAGGTAGTACCCCGAGCAGGAAGTGAACTGCAGAATAAGAATGAGGAGACCAGAAGGAGTGGTGGGTGCTCTATTTTGATGGAGCATCAAAAACAAAATTAAGTGGTGCAGGCCTAGTCTTGCAAAACCCCGATTGGACTTAAGTTATCCTAGTAGGACTTAGCTTCATATTTTTATAGTAGAAGTAGAAATAAGGTTCATTAAAACCATTGCAGAGCATGTTGCTCCGAGTAGGACAGTACTCTATGTAAGGGTTGAACCCATTTCAAGTTATTAATGCAAGTTTGTTTTCCATTCATTGATTGTGATTTTATTTATGTGCCAAGCACCTGATGTGTGAGTCAAAGATGACCAAGTACCGAAAATAAAAGAATAAACGAATGAAAACAAACAAATGCATACCCCGAAGGGTAGAGTTAGGTTACAGCAGATAAGAGTTTAAGTCCTTGAAGGACCCTGGATAAAGACAAACGTTGAAGCCCTGATGGAACACCTCATCAAGTGGGCAATCAAACTAGGAAAATTTGATGTTAAGTACAAGCATAGGACGACCATAAAAACCCAGCCTCTAGCCGACTTCGTGGTTGAATATACCATTGACAACCAAGAAGTCGGGGGGGCAGGAGGTAATAGACCAGGAAGGTCAGCAAGGTGGAAAACCCCTGGAAGAGAAGAAGGAATATTGGATGCTCTATTTTGATGGGGCATCAAAAACAAAAAGCTCTATTTTCATGGGGCATCAAAAACAAAAACCAGTGGTGCGGGTTAAGTTCTGCAAAGCCTCGATGGGTTCACACTCGAGTATGCCTTGAAGTTGGACTTCCCAACAACCTAAAACGAGGCGGAGTATGGCTCTTCTGAGATAAAGAACATTAAGGCCGAAGCCCAATCTAAGTATGGCTCTTCTGAGATAAAGAATTATGCAGAGAGCTTTTGCTTCCAGGTCCTGAAGACCCCACCATCGAATCAAAATTGGTAGAACCAGTTGATGTAAACTGAAGGATAGACCCTCTTCGAGCTCTTCTTGAGACTAGTTGGCTCCCTGATGATGCCTTGAAGGCACAGAAACAGTTAGTGAGAGTGTTGAGATGAGAGGTCCTTTGTCATTCCTTACTTAAAATCTTGAATCTCAAATCCCGACACAAAATTTTAGCCTTGATGGCCAAAAAGACTGTCTACCTCCAATCAAATTTGTCATTTGAAGTTTAAGGACTTGAATCAAGAGCCTTCAATCCAATATAAACCAAAGCAAGGTCCTGTGAGCATAAGAAGAAGGTTGGAAACCTAGAATCAAGAAAAGAAGGTTAACAACCAGCCAAGACACACCGGACTTGAAGTCAAACGCTGAAGAGCAAGTGAACTCCTTGAGCGATCAACCGAGAAGCAAGACCTCCACTATATGAAGCAAGGGGGGCAAGAACTAAGGGACTTCATCATTCTACATCTTAGAATGAGAATCAAGGGTTGATAATAACCTTAAAACCAAGGTCTCAGCAAATAAGTTAAGGCCCGGAAGGTCACAAGTCAAGGTTCACGAAACCATTTAAGGCATAACAAACACCTCCTATTGACCTGAAACCTCGTGTTGGTGATCCATAACACCAACATCAACCTTAGATTCCAGGCCTTGTGTTATAAATCAAGGGCTAAGGAACCAAATTGGACTCTAAAAGGGCCAACAAAGGCCCAACAAAGGCCCAAGTCCAGCTAAAGTAATTAAAAAGGATCAAGGCCTGTCACGACCCAACCAAGATTGATAAACCTAATTAAGGTTTTGATTTAAGGTCATTTTGACCCATGATAAAGGTCCAAACAATTTGAAAACCTAGGCCCAGCCCATGAAAATTAAAGACAGGGCCCGTTAAAGTCCATAATAAGACTTGGAGTTACTAAAGGAAGCACGAGGTCGTGACAATCGATCTCGTTTTTTAGTACAATAACGAGCTCGACAAGGCGACCTGGAGAAACCACTTTGAGGTCGTTCCACTCAAATTGAGGTCGTTATAACGTGGCTTGAGATCGCAAATTCCAGGTCGAAAATGACCTAGGAAACAAGAAAAACAGCCACGACCTGGCCCCCATTTTGAGCTCGAAATTGAGCTCGAAAATACATACTTTCTCCTCGAAAATTCCAGGTCGAAAATGACCTAGGAAGCAAGAAAAATAGCCACGACCTGGCCCCCATTTTGAGCTCGAAATTGAGCTCGAAAATACATACTTTCTCCTCGAAAATTCTAGGTCGAAAATGACCTAGGAAGCAAGAAAAACAGCCACGACCTGGCCCCCATTTTGAGCTCGAAATTGAGCTCGAAAATACATACTTTCTCCTCGAAAATTCCAGGTCGAAAATGACCTAGGAAACAAGAAAAGCAACCACGACCTGGCCCCCATTTGAGCTCGAAATTGAGCTCGAAATTTCCAGGTCGAAAATGACCTAGGAAACAAGAAAATTGGCTTCGACCTGGAGACAATTTGAGCTCGAAATTGAGCTCGAATTTTGTGATTAAAATTCAGAAATTTGAGTCGAAATGATAATTTCTGAATAGTACTAGCCCTTGAAAATAAAAAATTTCGAGCTCGACCCCAGCCAGGGGCTCTGCCCCTTGGACCCCGCCAGGGGCTGCCGCCCCTTGGACCCCGCCCGGGGGCTGCCGCCCCCGGACCCCCGCTACTGCCGTTTAGCACCGTTTAGCGCCGTTTAGAATCGCTTAACATTGTTTAAGTGTCGTTCAAGGCTTGTTAGTGCCGATAAGCACCGATTAAGTGCCGATTAGCACCGTCAGTGCCGATAAGCACCGATTAAGTGCCGATAGCACCGTTAGTGCCAATAGCACCGATTAAGTGCCGATAGCACCGTTAGTGCCGATAAGCACCGATTAAGTGCCGATTAGCACCGTTCAGTGTCGTTTAATGCCGGTTGGCGTCACTTAAACTTTGTTTAAGTGTCATTTAAGGCTAGTTAGTACCGTTTAGTGCCGTTTTATGCCGTTCAACGTCGTTTAAACATTGTTTAAATGTCGTTAAGGCTGATTAGTGCCGATTAGCATCGAATTAACATTGTCGTAAACGCGTCGGTCGCTCCGCGCTTTACATAAAGACAATACTCATGAAACACTAGTGTATAAAGATGAACCCTGACCCGAGTCTTGGAAAGGACCGTTAAAACTTCAAGGAAAACCTGATCAGTTTTCCTAGAAGTTAGGGGGCAAATGATATGGGCTAAAAATAAGCCCTAAAGACACATTTAGTGTTGCATTAATTAGACCCGGTATGGTCCGAACGTGGGGCCCACCAACAGGGTCCAAAGTCCTATTTTTAATATTAATTTCGTAATTAATATTAGGGGTAATAAACAGCTCAACAATAAGTGTCAGATAAGGACATTATCTCTACAAGACTTAGTCTCCAAGGCATCCAATTCGATATGGCAACAGACTCCTACAAGGAAGGAGTCTAGAACTTTCCTCAAGGAGGTGACTTATCTATTAAGTCTCCAACTCCTACCTTAATTCTAAGGCTTCTCAGCCTATATAAAGGGCCTGACCCCTCATTCTCAGAACTACGTTGGCTTAATTCTCTAGCAATACAGAGATACGTAGGCATCTTGTGAGGACCGATCAGTCTCGAACGCAAGAACAGCCATTAAAGCTCGAAGCTCACCATCCTTTGTATTTAATACATACAAACCCTCGTTTTTATTCCACAACATTTACTCTGTGGAATTGAGGATCATATATACTACCGACTATGGGATAAAATCCCTTTTACACTTGTTATTAAAGGCTGTTAGTAAAACTATTTTCAAATAATTAGAAGGTTAATTGGATAATTAAAATGAAATATAAGTAGATTTTCTAAATCGAATAGAATTTTATACATAAAAAATCATCAATTTCTTCTCACTTTTGTTTCTTTGTGGTTTTAATTGAAAAATAATTGCTAAATCATTACTAAATTAAAAGTTATTTTGTTAATTTCACGTGGGTTTTAAAATCGACCAAATGAAGTTTTAAGAATTCAAGATAAAGCACATAGTAAATTGAATATAAAACACATAGTAAATTGAACGTGTATAATCTTATATATGTATCAATTTTTTAACAACAATTTGATACGTAATCTAATAACAAATAAAAATAATATAATTATAGATATGAGAGACGGAGAAATAATAAGTTAATCATTATATTCTTAAGTGAGACATTAGTAAAGACAAAGAAAGTAGAAAAGGTGGGGAAAAAGTTAGGTTTTGCAAGGTGTTTTGCTGTCGAGGCTCAAGGACATGGTGAGGGACTTGCGTTGTTCTGGAGAACTGAAGGAGGAGTAAATATTATGGGTAGTTTCAGTAATTTTATTGATTTCGAATGTATTCATGAAAATATGGAGAAATGGAGGTATACGGGCTTTTATGGGTTTCCAGAGCGAAGAAGACGGGTAGATTCATGGAATTTGATAAGGAGTTTATTAGCAGTTTCGACATTACCCTTGTGTATCATTGGAGATTTTAACGACATGAGTTCTATGGAGGAAAAAAGGGGAGGCAATCATCACCCGAGAGCATTGTTAGCTGGTTTCTCAAAGACTATAATGGAGTGTGGATTGGAGGATTTGGGGTTTATGGGAGAGATCTATACGTGGGAAAGAGCAAGGGGAACGGAGAGATGGGTTCAAGAAAGGCTAGATAGGGGTTTGGCTACGGAAAAATGGCGTGATATGTTCCCAACTGCAGAAGTGCAGGTTCTCGAAGTATCTACGTCTGACCATATGCCTTTCTTCTTACAGCTGATCGACAAGTATATGTTCAAAGTAAAAGTAGATTTAGATTTGAAAATATGTGGATTAAGGAGAGTGAATGTAGAAGTATTGTTGAGTCGAGTTGGAATGAAGGAGATACTAATGATATATTGAATAAAATGGTGAGATGCTATGCCAGATTGGAAGAGTGGGTGGGAAGTTTAATCAAAGATATGAAATTAAAATTAGCAAAGTACAGAACTGACATGAGGAGGCTTAGATCTCGAAGAGATGAGCTGGGGATTCGACAATATGGAGAGGCAAGATGGCAATATTTAAGATTACTTGAGAAGAAGGAAATATTTTGGCAACAAAGGGCTAAACAATGGTGATAAAAACACTAGATTTTTTCATAAGTATGCCTCTGCAAGAAAGGAGCATAATAAAATCAAAAGGTTGAAAGATGATAATGGGGAATGGAAGGATACAGAAGACGAGATTCAAGGGCTTATATTACGGAGTATTTTGAAAATATATTCTGAACATCAGGGCTGGAGGATTATTTGTCAAGTAGAATCGTGCTTAAGACACTAACTGAGCAAGAAAAACAAACACTTCTTATTGTCAAAGGTTATGGCGAATAGGGTGAAACCAACACTTCAAACAATCATCTCGGAACAACAGAGGACGTTTATTGAGAACCGACTTTTGACAGATAATGCGCTCGTGGCTTTTGAAGTGAATCATCACATTCATAGGAAAACACAAGGTGCAATGGGGGTTGTTGGTTGAAAGTTGATGTGTCGAAGGTGTATGACCGTTTAGAATGGAACTTTATTGAATGTATGCACCAGAAATTTGATTTTCCTCGTCTTTGGACAGATCGTATTATGAAGTGCGTAAACACGGTGAGTTAGTTTTTTACACGATGGAAAAGTTTTTGGGAGTGTGATACCTCAACGTGGAGTGCGACATGGTGATCCTATCCCACCGTATCTTTATATAATGTGTGCTGAGGGTCTGAGCGGAATAATGAGGCGTTATGAGGAAGATGGATTGATTCATGGTTGCAAAATAGCTCGAGGAGCCCCCCCTGTGTCTCATCTGCTTTTCGTAGATGATTGTTACTTTTTCTTTAGAGCATCAAAAAATGAAGCAAGTATGATAAGAGCTATTTTACAGCATTACCAAGCTGTTTCTGGACAAGTGATCAATTATTTTCAGTCCGAACACTAAACTGGAGGATAGAATAGAGGCGCGTAGAATTCTGCAAGTTCAAGAAACTTAAGCACCAGAGAAGTATTTTGGCATGCCTATGCGAATGGGAAGGAATAAACGGGAGGTTTTTGGATTCTTGACAGATAAGGTTCAACAAAAATTACAAGGATGGACGAACAGAGATCTCTCTAAGCAAGGTAAGTTAACATTGTTATCATCGGCAACTCAAGTATTACCTAGTTTCTGGATGAACTTGTTCCTTATTCCGGTTGGTATATGTGAAGATATAGAGATAAAGATGAATGGTTTCATGTGAGGAATGGGAACATCGGGTAAAGGGGTTAAATGGATGGCATGGTCGAAGGTATGCATGCCAAAGGAGTGGAACTACCTACAGAATAGAGAGAAGCTCAAGTGAAAAGTGCAGAGATAGGTGATCATATCTGGAGAAAACCAATGGACGGATGGGTGAAAGTGAACACTGATGCTGCTGTGTTTCAAGATGGAAGTATCGGAGTGGGATGTGTAATGCGTGACGCACAGGGAAAATTTTTGGGGGTTAGATGTTGTAGACAGGAGGGAGCTTGGTCTCCAAGGGAAGCTAAGGCTATTGGCATAAAGGAAGCCTTGTCGTGGGTAATCACCAGGAGGAATCAGTGTTGTATCATCGAGTCAGATGCCCAGGTGCTTGTGGCTGCATATAACGGAGGTCCAGGAGAAGCTATTTTTGGCACAATAGTTGGTGATTGTATTCAATTATTGAAGCACATAAAACCAGTGCTAGTTAAATTTTTGTACCGTTCTGCGAATAGTGTGGCACATGCTTTAGCAAAGGCTACCTATTCTATGTCAGGCATAGGGGAATGGGTTCATGCCCCCTGAATTTTATTTCGTATGTACTCGAAAGAGATCGCACCAGGCCAAAAGACTTTAGGAAGGGTGGTTCTAGTACCATTTATACAGTTGATAAGTTTCATGTCTAAATGAATTTTGAAGTCTCCGTGATCTTAACAATCATGGAAAACAAAAAATTTTTATTGCATCCCCTCCATATTAGTTTCATACATGCCCATTGCTTTTTCATGAAGATACATATCTTTATATTGCAAAAAATTAAGAAATAACAAGTGTATTTTTGCAAATTGATGAACAAAATCATAAACAACTCGATCAACATAAGTAAAACATGAAATTTTACAATTAGTAACAAGAACAGAGATCAATAACAAGAATAGAGATCAATAACAACAGTTATATCTAAACATTTCATGATTTGAGAAGTGAAGAAGAAAAGAAACATAATTCTAATGATTCAAGATAGCACATGTATTATACAAAGTGATTCTAGAGAGATTTGTCTGAGTAAACGAAATTGCAGAGATCAAAGAGAACGCAAAAATTGCAGAGATCGCAAGGAGTATAGATCGTAATCACTGCTCTGATACCATGTTGTTATTCACACTTTGAAGGAGATGAATTGCAAAAAAGTAATAAAGATTCAAATATACTAATTGTATGTTACAATGTTATATGAAGAACAAAACAATATGTAAATCTACATACTCAGAGAATAATGGGCACAACTACTACTAACTTGAGTATTCTATCTATTCTATCTATATAGCTGGAACATAGCTAGCAGAAAGAGGTGACAAAGAGTAGAGTAACTGAGTAACTAACTAGTAGCAAAGTATAACTACATTACAGCCTTTTCTTTAACTAATATTTAAACAAATCTGTACAAAGGAACAAGTATCGTAAACATTGCCCATTTGCCCCCCTTATCACCGGAGATGTTATTGAATAAAGAAGAGAAGTTCGAAGTTTCATTGATTTGACCTTTACTTGCCCACCCCTGATTCTACTGTTAGATTAACTGTATATTCATTTTCTTGTCGATAACAATGATTCATTTTCAGTTTGCTTCACGATATCTAAACAACGATGAAATGGATCATTTGCTAGAGCTAGGGGGACATCTTGCCTTCACATACTCTACATCTAGTACTCAAATGGATATATGGATTGGAATAACAAGTTATGGTTGAAGAAACATACTATTGACTCGAAGATGATAGATTACAATATGCCATTTTTTTGGAACATCTAGAAACAGTTTGCCAAAATTAACAAAACTTATCGTGCTTGCTGGTACGAGCAATATTAAGGTGTTGGTCTTTGGGCATGCTAAAAACAATAGATGGATCACACAACACCACACATGCAACTGTTGTGTCATTTAAACGGATTTAACAACATTTAAATATTCCGTTGTATGAGTTGTAATCACACAATGGTACATGAAAACAATTGTGTAAACCTCTTCATTTGCACAACATCACATTTATAACAGTTGTCTGATTCGATTTTCAAGGCCACATCTACACAACGGTTTTTAAAATCGTTGTACTAATCATGGATCGGACAATGTTATTTCATGGACGAATAAAACATTGTATGTTGATTTCGGGAAACACTTTTTCTTTGAGCGTTGTCTGATGAGTGTTGTCTGAAGCTCTTTTTTCTTGTAGTGAATCTTCGTTTATTTATGTTCATATGTTCTTACTTTATTTTTTTGAATAATAATTTTGCAGGTAGTGGTAGTGGTATATTCATATATTGGTGGTTCAGATCTAAATTTGGTAATCGTAATTGAAAATGGTGGTTCAGTTAGTGGTGCTGGATAGTAGTGGTGTTGGCAATGGCAACATACATTCCTTATTTCCAAATTTACCCTTCTCCTACACGAGCCTCTGCAATACAAGCATGACTCGAATTTAATATTTTTTTGGTAATCTTCGTTTATTTATGTTCCAATTTTGTTACTTTATTTTTTTGAATGATAATTTTGCAGGTAGTGGTATATTTACATATTGGTGGTTCAGATCTACATTTGATAATCGTAATTGAAAATGGTGGTTTAGTTAGTGGTGTTGGCCTCATTTCCATGGTGCTAGTTATGGTGTGGTAGTGGTGCATTTATTAATTAATGTGGTTATTTGTTAAAAGAATTTTAGTGAATTTGTTATTAGTTCTCATATTTTTTATTTTTTAAGATGGTTGTCAGGTAGCACTATACACATATAGGTACATATAGGTTGATGGTGAATAATGCACCATAAATTGAGATTTGATCTCGTATTGTTTCTTGTTTTTTTAAAATTACACCATAAAATACACAGACATAAATGTAAAAGTACATTAATAGATGATTGCTAAAAGATTAGGAACAAATTTAAAGAGAAAGAGAGTTGCATTAACCTCTTGTTTCTTCAGCAAAACGCTTAAGCTATTTTTTCTTTTAACTTCTAGGTGTGATGTAGTGACGAAACTTTGAATGAACTAGTTGAGGGAGGGTACTTATGTTTTTAGAATTGAAGGGAGGGGGATAATGTTTGATTGGACGGTTGCCATTTCCCAACGACGGGCTTTCTAAAATATGTATTTTCAATCTCGGCTCTTGATTGATCATATAACCCCGACAGGTATGTTCATATTGGTTTAATCAAGATTAAAATGGTAAGAATTATTAAAGTGTAAAAATTTTAAGAAAATATATTGACATGTGTAGTATGCTATCCCTTGGAATAAGTAGCTAGTTTCACTACCCCAGTGGTCCTAGAAATGTCTGAAGAGATATTTGAAGCTTTTTCATTTAAATTTTATTTTGTTTAAATGTCGGATCTTGTTTTCTACTACAAGAATTTTTGAATCAGACGACACACATTAGACAACACTTCGACGAAAAGTGTTGGCTGAAATTTTCACATAACGGTTTTTTATTCAAGCTTTTCGGTGTATTGTCTGATCATGAACTTAACGACAGTTTTAAAAAGTGTTGTCTAGAAGATCAAAATAGACAACTGTTTTACAACGGTTTTGGAAAGTAGTGTTGTCTAACAGGTTGTCTTACAATGGTCCTCAAAAGCGTTATAAAAATTAGACAAGTGTTTTTATCAGATATTGCTTCAAAAGTAGTCACACATCCGTGACTAAATACTATTGTCTGATTTTAACAACATTTTTGGAAAGCATTGTCTGAAGCTTCAGACAATGCTTTCAACAATGCTTTCCAAAAACGTTGTTAAAATCAAACAAGTGTTTTGATAAGACGTTGTATAAAATGTAATCAGATAATGGTTTGTGAATACTGTTGTCTGAATTGCATGCATCATAAGTTCTTTAGCTCTCACACAAGCGTTTGGTAGTTAAAAACCGTTGTCTGATTTTTCAGTAGGCAAAAAAATAATTGAAATTGGGCTAACCCCTGCCAAACATACCAAACATCAAAGGCAGTACAATGCCATACCAATTATCAGCCAACCCAACCCCTGCCAAAAGGCTTCTATGCAAATAGATTACTTTAGATTTATATGTCATTTAATATTTATTCATTATGTCCACTTCTCAAATTTGATTGCAATAATCTAGATTACCAATTCATGTAGATTAAGTTGGGAAATCAACTATGACACAGGGAGTAGTTTACTCAGAAATAAATGGTATGATTTACTAATTCATGTAGATTACCAATCTAGGACACAGGAAGTAGTTTACTCAGAAATCCTAATCAACTAACATAGTAGATCATCACCATAAAGAAACATAAATCACCCTGCTCTTCCTTTATCCCATGCCTTTGCATGACTGCAGCAGACTCCTGGTAATTAACTTTATCGATATATCAAGAATATCAAACCGTCGAGAAAATGAGATATCATGTTACGCAATGGTGAGAATTACTCCTGTTGCGCAATGGTATAGATAATTAGGGTACTACACGAAGCACAATAATCCTCTCAAACAATTAAGTCCTTGTATTATTAATTCAGTTACTTCCACATACTAATGAGAACTTTATACTATTGCTTTAGCAACATTTGAACCAATTACAAGAAAGAGATTAATTCAAAGAAGAAAGATACCAAAAGAAGCACTCAAATAACAACATGAGTATCTACTGAGGGAATACTCATTAAAAATGGAAAAGAATTCTACAATACCACCACAAGAACCACTGAACTAGCCTACAAGGAAAGTAGCCAATGCAAAGTATATTGATGATCCAGCCAAAAGGGTTCACATAAACATTCACATTTGTACAAGCAATATTCATAGAGATATAGATGGTAATAAATGTAAATAACTAAATTTCAAGGGCACATAATCTAGTATAATGTTGGTCTAGGAGTACAATGCCAATTTGAAAGCATTGCTTGCATTTGTAAAAGCATATGCCTTGAACAAAACTTGAAGTAGAGGCATATCATCCGATGAACAGGGCGGCAGGAAACAGGTATCTTGGTAAATCATCAACTCACTGGCATTTAAATGGAAGCACTCAACTGGATGACAGGTTATGGCTTCATGAATAAACTCCATTAGCTGACCAACATAATTAACAAAATTGTGTTTTCGATCTGTTAAAAAAACACATAGAATTTAGTATTGATCCAGAATATAAAAAGATAACTAAAGAAACAGAATTCTACTATATCATATTTAATAAAAATTCATGGTGGTGGCTAAACTTTACCCCAATTTTCAAAATGTTGGCCGTGTTATCAGATTTTCAAAATGTTGGCCGATGTTTCCCTTCGCATTCCAAAAAGGTATCTCCCGTTAAGTTCCGTTAGGTATGCGCCGTTAATTTTAAATAATCATGAGTAAATTTCATGGTTGTGGCTAAACTTTATCCCAATTTTCAAAATGTTGGCCGTGTTATATATTTTCAAAATGTTGGTTGATGTTTCCCATCATTCAATTTTCAAAATTTTCAAAATTTATTATGTTTACCATCATTCAAATAAAGCTGTGTCACCTGTCTATTTCTCAACTATTCACGTTAATTGTTTCTACCATCACTTCTCTTTTGACTCTTTCTAATGTCTCTGCTTCCCTTTCTCTCCAAAATTTGGTATGACCCTTCTTTTCTTTTCTTGTGTATATATGTTTGTATGTTCTCTTGGTTTGTGAATGTGAAAATTGTTAGATGGGGAGCTGGGATTTTCAAGATTTTTGATGTAGAATTGAATTTGAAGTGATTGAGAGAAGCCCTTTTTGTTTTTAAGATAAAGATTTAATCTTGAAATTGTAGGCACTTTAAGATCAAGTTTGGTAATTTGATTTGTGATTTGTTGGTAGTTTCTGAATTGGGTTTGTTTTATCTCTGTATAGCATGCATCCCTTCTTTCTGAAATGCGGAGGGAAACATCAACCAATATTTTGAAAATCTATAATACGGCCAACATATTGAAAATTGGGGTAAAGTTTAGCCACCACCATGAAATTTACTTATGATCAGTGTTGTAAAAATTGGTTGACTCGGACGAGTACTCGGACGAGCACTCGGAAATTGGCGATCAACCGATTCGGATTTAGTCGAGTACTCGGACGAGTACTCGGATGCTGAAAACGAGTACTCGGAAAATCGGCCGAGTACTCGGATTTTGAAGATCAAACCGAGTCGAACCGATTTCCGATTTTTACAACCTTGCTTATGATTATATAAGGATAACGGCGCATACTTAACGGGAGACATCTTTTTGAAATGCGGAGGGAAACATCAGCCAACATTTTGAAAATCTGATAACACGGCCAACATTTTGAAAATTGGGTTAAAGTTTAGCCACCACCCTGAATTTTACTCTTCTAATTTTATCCCCTTCCCTCAGCATGTATAACACTAATGTATAACACTCTCCGCCTCACTTTATTCCCTTCCCTAAACATCTTATCTCAAAACCCTAGCAGGTCTTCTCTCTTCCTCTGTAAAGTTCAACTTCTGGGTTTTGTTTGTAATCATCTATAGTCTCTATATATATCTTTAATTAAGTTCTAATTATATGGCTTTGTGCAATTAGATTGCATATAAAGGTTCTCTTGATTATGGGTTTTTTTGTAAGCAATGTGTGATTTGGATCTTGAAATGTACTGGGTCTTTTGGTTCGATTACTTTTGTTCATTTCGGTACTTGTATGGTTTTGTATTTCTTCTATCTAGTATTTGCGTTGGGAAGTTTGGTTGGTGTTTCTGAGAGTGATGGGTGTATCTAATCTTGGTGAAGTTCCTGCAAAGGCACAGGCCGTGTAACATTTTTTCATTAATGCCCTTTTTATCTTTTTCGTAAATATTTTCTTGGAAGTAAATTTTGATTTTGGTTTCAGATTCAATGCGTGTCATTCGACAATCTTGGTCTTTTGCTAGCTGTGTCCTTGGATATGTTTAAAAATAACCCCAGGTCTCATACTTTTCTACTTTTCATCTTAATGTCATCATAAATTGCTCAAGTCTCTTGGAATGTATTCAATCCCCTCGCTCCTCCTTGAAAAACATTAAAAAAGAAATGGTATTTGTCAGGAGCATATGGTTTCTTTCTTTGCTGCAGCATACTATATATTATATATTTTTCTATCTTGAATTGAAAATAATATATTTTTGTGGCATGTTTATCCTTGTTCTGTTAACAACTGCACTTGTTAGTTTTTATGACACTAATAATCACTAATTTTCCTTTGCTAAATTTAAGGATAGACTTGAGATTATATTAAATCATTTCATTTACTAATGATTTCATGGGTCGATTTTTGCTGGTTTGCCATTTCCATCAAATAAAATTGTACCTGGGTAAGAATTTTTCCGGAGAAAACTACTTGGAGCACCTAATCATTCTCTTAAAAACAAGTCATTGCTAACAAAAGTGGATTTTCAGGTGCAGTTTCACTTTCTATTTTTGGACCTTTTTTATCATTGTCCATTATATTAATGTACTAGTATATTTTGCAGGAAAAGCAGTGGCTTCTCTAGGGGAGCTTCTATGTACAGAGGAGTGACAAGGTCTTAATGTTCAGCTTATTCCTAATTTAAAGTTGTGAATGTTAAAATAAATGTTGTTTTGAAATCTTGGTTTTCTGTTTTTTACTTTAGCAGACACCATCAACATGGTCGATGGAAAGCTCGGACTGGTCGAGTTACAGAAAACAAGGTCCTTTATCTTGGGACATTTAGTAAGTTTTTTTTTAAAAAAAAATTTAAAGTTCTTGAATAATTCATCAAATATTCTCTTTTCCATTATTGACTTATTGTATGAATCTATCAGACTATGGGATTTTCTATATATTTATTGTGTTACTCCTATTTTGCTACTTAAAAAGGCCTCCAGAGTGTGATTAATAAAAGTATATTAAAGATACTGTTTTTAGACCACTTTGTAAGGCTGCTCATCAGCTACGTACTAGTTTTCTTTTTTACCCGTGAAGGCTGGTTAGATGATTCTTATTCCTTTAATCCTTTATTGCTGATCCCATACTTGCTTAATTTGGGTATTAATCTTTGCCACTTCATGTACAGACTCTAACATTATGAGTTTACGAAACTTATTCTTCGTTTGTTGAATCAAACTAATGCAGACACCCAAGAGGAAGCAGCAGAGGCATATGATGTAGCAACAATCAAGTTTCGTGGTACAAATGCTGTTATAAACTTTGACATCTCAAGGTGCGACGTGGAACGCATCATCGCAAGCAATACTCTACTTGCTAGAGAACTTGCAAGGCGAAATAAGGAGGTTACCATAGCTATTGAGGGCCCTAATCAGAACTCTTTTGGTCATAATCATTATAGTACCGAATCATGCATCTCCTCAAGCAGAACAATGTAAGCTCTATTTCTGACAGGAAAATGGCAATGAATCAGGCCTCTCAGCCTAATAAAAGACCAGTTGGTATTGAAGACTACATGGCCCAAGCTTATTCAGTGGCTAGACATGATTTGCTACATATTGGAAAAGATACAATGAGCTGAGTCCCCGACGAGGCCTCTAAAATTTGCACTCCTCGCTTGTCTAATGCTTCTTCAGTAGTTACTAGCCTAAGCAGCTCAAGAGAATGCAGCCCTGATAAAAACAATGTTGTTCCCCTTCTGAAAATGCTCACATTAGCAACTAAGCTCTTGAGTGCTTCAACAAATGCTGGTTCTTGGATCTCAACAGCCCAATTGGGTCCTCATGTGCCTATTTTTGCTACATGGACAGATGCATGACGAAATGAATCTTACAGAGAAAAGTTCTGATTTATTATGAAGAATATGTAATGGCGTCCACTGGGCTTATCAACTAATGTCCTTTTGTTTTAGTTTTGTGGACCAGCTATATATTTCTAATTTTGTTAATATTTGGAATTTTTGTTAATGCTCTGATTTTGTATTTTTGTTTTGGTAAAGCATTGTTTATAAATAAAAATGGAAAATAGTTTAAATTAAACCATTGTGTGAATCAAATAAAAATGATGATTTGGAGGATTAATACCATGGTGTGCTAAAATCTCTAACAATGGTTATCTTTCAAGAAATCATTGTGAACATAACGAAGGGACAATGCTTTATTTTTCGGGAACCATTGTTGTATATGGCAGAAATAACAGTTCAAATTAAACAAACCATTGTCTGTAGATGGCAAAAATAACATACAATAGACCAAATTTAAAAAACCATTGAATGATCCAGGTATTACACAATAGACATGTCTGAAAAAACCCTTGTTAAAAACATAATAAGACAATAGATCAAATTAAAAAAACCATCGTATGATCCAGGTATTACACAATAGACATGTCTGAAAAAGCTCTTGTTAAAAAGATAATAAGACAATAGACCAAATTAAAAAAACCATTGTATGATCCAGGTATTACACAATAGACATGTCTGAAAAAACCCTTGTTAAAAACATAATCAGACAATAGACCAAATTTAAAAAACCATTGTATGATCTAGATATTACACAATAGACATGTCTGAACAAACCCTTGTTAAAAACATAATCAGACAATTGACCAAATTTAAAAAACCATTGTATGATCAAATATTACACAATGTTTTAAAGAAACGCTGTCGTTGTCTTTCAGTAACACAGACAACGGTTATGCAGGTGTTGTCTGATACGCGTAACAGATGGCATCGAGATAGACTACGGTTTTCCAGGGCTTCATACGACGGAGAAAAACCGTTGTCTGGTCCATTTTTTCTTGTAGTGTTCATGCTAGTTGATGAGACCTTCATTAACATTCCTGGTTTCTTTTTCGTCTGTTATACATGAATTGGATGGATGATATCTTTCGAATAAGAAAGGCAATGTCTGAATACATAATGGAAACTTAAATTCAAAGTGGATCTTTTACCAATATGACTTATTAGCTTCTCTTGCCAACTACCTTTTATTAATTTTGCAACTTGAAGATTGACTTTAACTTGCACGGTAGGGTGATCACATATGAAGCTAAAACATGTTTGTGAAGATGCATGTATATCACAAATGATGAAGATAAGTAGCAATTTATATAATATTGATATCAACCTTAACATTATTTTAGGGTGATTCGATCAACCTAATACGTTTAGCTCATTAGTTCATTATTTTTTATTTTAAGGGTGAGAGTGTGTGTCTTTTTGGAGTGAAGGCCATTATTTTAGGTAATGTGGATTCTTTGGAGGTGTTAGATTAAAACATATATAGTATTCTAACCTTATTTAATTACAAAAATGTATTTTTAGGCAATAAAAAATTATAAGGTTAATTAGAAAAGATATCTAATTGGCCTATTTACCATATTCCCAGCTCTTCCAAACTTATTTATCAATTTTTGAAAATGTATCCAAATTGACTAACACTATATGCAAAAGGAAAAAGGGTATATACAACAGTTTGGGCAGTGGTTTACAAGAGGGTGGAAATTGATTTATTTTTTTTCCTAAATTGCTTTTCATGTCATAAATACTTTGGATAACCGATCTATATTGAATCTTGAGAATGCATGCAATTAAAACAACTATGATCCTGTGTAATCTCACATATTTAGCCTATGTTTACTCCTTTGAGTCAATTCCTATCTTCCTGCATGTGTGCTTGTGTTGGCATGTTAATTGCTTGCATTCTTTCATTTTAAAACTTCTTGAAATCTGTTAGCCATCATTTTTTGTCATATGAAATTCATATTATCACGACTTTAGTACTGTAATAAGATTTAACGCATGTAAAATGATACAAGTAATCTTAGATACGAATTAACATATACAGTTGAAAAATAACAATAGGCATCAAAGTAAATTCTGAACAAAAATCATAGAATATACTTTTCTTGTGCAGAACTAATCAAGTTTTCGATGTTACTCTATTAAATATTATAACATGACTTATTCTAGCATGAATATTATATATATATACAATTTATGCTCTTACTTCTAAAAATTCAGGATTAACCAATTTACCAAAATATAAAGGCTACAAACTTTGTAAATGTTTAGACTTTCGTATTTTAGTACAAAATTTCAAAAAATCTTTCACATCCACACATCAACGTGATTCCACAAAGGTGGAAAGCAACCTGCCAGAAAAAAAATATAGTTTATAAGCCATAGGAGGTCGATCAAGAAAATCACTGTCATGTTGCAGATAGGCATGTGAACTGAAACATTTTTTGATATTTCTGAAAAATATATTATTAGACTACATTCTATTTGATGAAAAAATGGGGGGTTTTTGACCTAGTCAAGTACAACCAATCATTTATAATTTTTGAAAGATATAATCACATAAGGGAAGAAACAAAAGCCGAAGAGTTTTGGGTTGTGATTCTTAATTTAGAAAATACTTAAACAATTGATTTTTCGAATATAGCACATGGCTAAAAGAGAAATCATATGTCAAACTTTTATAGACGTACTCTGTTGACGTATTATTAAGATGTAATACGGGAAGTTACCGTAGTTATTATTATTAGGGAAAAAAGATAGTTTCCTTTATTTTTATTAGGTATTGCCTATATAAACGATCATTATATTGTAAACGAATAAAGGCTTTATGCCTTCACGCGATTAATAAATGAGTATTCACGAATTTTTTATCAAGGTATATCAAGAGCCCAAAGTTATTAACGAAGATGACGAAGAGGCGAAACCATAACAATGATGACAGGTTTGTGGGAAAGACTGTACCAATCCTACGACTTACAACAAGATCAGACAATTGTTTTTTGATTCCAAACGATGAAGATGAACGACGACTATGACAATCCGATGATTGTTTCTCGATGAGAAACAACAACAACAATGACGACGATGACCCATTGATCGTTTTTCGATGGAAACAACAAACGATGATCGATGACGATCGACGACGACCCTTAGGTTTCTCGATGGAAACGACAACAGACGACGACCGTTTCTCTTGATTAGAAACGATGACGACTTTTTCAAGTTTTTTTTAATATTCTTATTAGTTTACAAACTCTTAATAGTTGTATCTTTAGTTAGGGGGGATGTTGACATATTATTATGATGTAATACGAGAAGTTACCATAATTATTAATTATTATTAGGGAAAATAGATAGTTTCCTTTTTATTATTAGGTATGCTATATGAACAATCATTATATTGTAAACGAATCAAGGATTATGCCTTCACGCGATTAATAAACGATTATTCACGAATATTTTATCATACTCACACAAAACAACAATCTCAAAAAAAGAAGTTGATACCGTATCTATGAACACGAGTTGATTTCAAGTATAGTTAGGAAGTTCCATCACTAACTATTGAATTATGAAGTATTAGTATATGTAGTCTCTATACCATATTACGAATTATGAATTTGTTGGTGCTATTTATGCAGATTTATATTATTACGAATCTGTCGAGAAGAGCAAGTACTGAAAACATTGTCAATGCTGGCTATGGTGTCGGCTATAGCAGTTTGGAAGAGAACTAGTATGTTTAAAATAGACTGCAAATTGCCACCATCATTGCTGTTTCTTTACTGGCGTGAATATTAATGCTATGTAATTGGGCATTTGTAATTACTTATTTAGTCTGGTTATTCGTAAGCCCATGTATATATGATTGCTATAAGATTATGCATTCTCTACACTCTCCTTTCTTAGATATTAAAAATATCCTTTTCAAATCTTTCTAGATAATCTATATGATCATCTAAAGATTTTTCATATTATTATAATTATTACCATTTTATCTGAAATAGATCCTAAATGAACAACCAATAAGAACACACTTAGTGGGGGTTTATGATCCGAGTCTAGCTACTAGATTGATTAAAGACCGTCAGATTGATTAAACAAGACCGTCAGATTGATTAAACAGCTACACTTAAAGCCATCAGATTCAGTTTTTTCAAAATCACAGCACTAGCAACTTGTAACCGTCCAATTAATCAAAACATAATTCTCCTACCTATATTAACACAATCGCCCCCATTCCCATTTTTTCATTCAGACTTTCATATGTCTTACTAGCTAGGAAGTGAAAAGAGAGAACAAATCGCTTAATTAGAGATTTGAAGAAGAATTATAGGGAGGTAATTACGTGACTCTCTCCCCTGAATTTGTAATCTATGAAGTACTTTTTATGCATTCCTACTGTTTAAAGTTTTTATTTATAGGGTTTCTGACCTATTTAATTCTCCATATATCAGCTATATTAATAACATTTATTGTGTTGTTTGTAGATGGCTCGTACCAAGAAAACTGCTCGTAAGTCTACCGGCGGAAAGGTTCCGAGAAAGCAACTAGTACATAAGGTTACATCTTAATAATGTCAGAAAAAGAATACATGCAGTGTATGATCTCTCTATTGCTAACTTTTCCGTGTCTTCTTCTCGGTCACAGGCTGCTCGTATGTGTGCTCAAACCACTGGTGAATATAGGAAGCCACACAAATACCGCCCTGGAACAGTTGCCCTTCGGTATATATATGTGTCAATTGATGTTACTGTTGCAATATAATTGCATATATAGTTATTGCCCAAGGTTAATCATCCTGTAATATCTTGTAGTGAGATCCGTAAGTATCAGAAGACTACTCACCTTTTGATATTAAAAGTACCATTCCAGAGGCTTGTACGTGAAATTGCTCAAGGCATTAAGGTTAGTTTTTTCTGAATATTTTATCCAACTTCAGAACTTATTGTCTTTTGTTTATCACATGTGTCGAATAAATTCTAATTTGCAATTGTGAATTTGTTGTTGCAGAGAGAATTGCGTTTTCAGAGCCAAGCTGTCCTGGCTCTACAGGAGGTGTCCGAGGCCTACCTGGTAGGCCTGTTCCATGATACTAACTTATGCGCAACGCATGCTAAGCGTGTGACTATCATGCCGAAGGACATTCAACTGGCAAGAAGGATCCGTGGCCGGGGATCGTGCTTAAGGCATTGAATTTTTTGTAATTATTTACTGAGTCCACAGTTGTATCTTACACTAGAACTAAAATACAAGTTGTCTTTATTTTGAGGACTGCTAACTTATGTGGAAGTGAGCAATAAATATTGGATGTTGTTGGCTTAATCTTCATACTATAAAGATCTCAAAACGAGCTACAGTTCTTCTCTTCATACTATAAAGAAAATGCATTTGCCTTTTTTTTTCAAGTTGATTATTGGTTCAAATATTTTTACAATCTACAAATATGAACGTAAATGCACAATTCAAATTTTGATAGTACCTGATATTATATAGCAATAATCAACAAGTATTGGGTCACATGGAGGTGAGGAAGTGCTATCCCTGACCACTATCCCAAAATCCTCCACTCAATACTAATCTCCTAATTTGCCCTTAGGGTATTGTGGTACTCCCCCCTTCCCCATGGAGAATAGCTATTTTAAAAAAATATGATTTATGTAGTAAAAGTTTTTTAATACCATGTTTTAAACATCAATTTGAACTAATATTTAATTAGCATAATTGACCAAATAAAATAAAAATATTATAATACCATAACCCCAATAAATGTAACGCCCCCAAATCCACCCTGACCGGGGACTCGGGTCGTCACATTGTCTCAATATGATAACGCAATAACAATACCAAATTTTATTACAACGGAGCATAAAATGTCCCACTCCGCAGGTCCAAGATCGTCTTCACAACATAGTACAATCCAACTTGATACATCTCGAAATAATATGTTACAAAAGTTCACAACAGTAGAAATATAAAGATTCCATCTGGATCTTCTAATTATTGTCGCCATAGCCTTGCGCTTTCCCCTTGCCTCTGTAGCCCTAGCTGGACGTCTCACCTCTTTCCGTCTTGACAGCTGAACAAAATGTTGTAAAGCAAGAATGAGCAACTATAGTGCTCAGCAAGTTCTCATCTCGCTCGGTATATAAATATAATAAGGTTTACCAAAATAAATACTGAAAATTTTAATATCGGATATCACAATATGATTTGGCTCAAATTCATCTTGAAAATATCATACTCGAAAGGCTCAAAACTCATCTCAAAACAGAATACTCAAAAGACTCATTACTCATATTGAAACAGAATACTCGATAACTCATTTGATATAACTCTGATAACTCATGATTTAAGAATGAACTGGTCTTCCACCTCTCCGTATCTCGGTGGGGCGATCAACTAACCAACCAAGAATACCGGCCTCCAATGACACCGCACTTCGCCCGATCACGGCTACAATACGATATCAACAATAATATATATATGTATGAATGCTAGCATCATAATGGTTATCAATTCAACCAAGGCAACAAGGTGCCTAATTATTCTCGGGTCCGTAAAACGGTACACGAGTCTCTCTTTCTCTATAATGGGCCTCTTGCCCAAAATTGACCAGTAATACAGAATTCCCAAATAATTGGGGTACAGATAACTTGAGATAATTCTTTCAGAAAATATTTACAAATCTGGCGGATTGCCAGTCTGACTCGATTTTACCACCAATCCGAACAATGGACTGATGTAAATTCTAAATAATATTAATTTATCGGTTGACACGAACAAAATGCCAAACCTTGACAATAAAATCAACTATCTCGAATTTATGAGAATAGTCTTAAGATTGAAGTAATTGGGAGTCGTACTGAACAAATAGTACTTCTCAATATTTATAATACTCAACATTGATGAACGTTTAAATAGAACATTTTTCCCTTGATCGACGAATAAAAATCTCTAACAATTATAATTTTTAAACTCCTATCGGTTAATTCGAACGAGTAACTAACTAAAAGATAATCAATAAATAATTGTTAAATTTGTACAATAAATTCAATCGAAAAGAATGAATTCAACTATCTCAGACGAATGAGATTAGTTTCACTGAATAAAAATAATAGTCGTCTCGAATTAATGAGATCGACCCGATAGCAACTGAATTATTTCTACGCTTATAGGGATTATAATTCTCAAATAAAATAAATTAACAGTATCATAATACTTAACGAAAAATAATGCTCAAAAGAAATTAAGGAACTAAATAATACGAACAGAAATTCACAGTTTCCAAAAGTTAGTGTAGGAATGAACTTGCCTCGATCTCGAAGTGCAAATGAATGCAGATAAAAAAATTATACTCTACCCGTGAACTTGGCGTCGATCTACGTCTCGAGAATTATTTTCTAAAAGAAAATGGCAACCAGAAATACGTGAGCGATTCTTCAGAATAAAATATTCCCGATCCGATAATATAATTAATAATAATATAATATCTCATAAAAATCTCCTGAATAAATAACGGAAAGTAATTCCGGAATAAATAAATATCTCTTCGAACTCAGGAATTAAATCTGGAGAATATATCCTATTTTTAATATCTGGAAATCTCAATTCTTTGCTCAAAATGAAAAAATAACAATCTATTTTTATTCAATTTAAATCCAAAATTATTATTCTCATTTTTAAAATAATTCATCAAAGAATTCTACTTTTAAATAACCTTACAAATTCTAATTTATTAAACTGATTAATAATATAAAACAAATTTAATCTCTAAATTAAATCTGACTCGATCCGGTTAATTAAAATAAACGGGAAAAATATTAAAAACAACTTTCCAAAATAAAGCATATTTTATTCTATTTCTTCACAAATATACCTCTTTTATTGACAATATATTAAATCTCTAAATTATTTTCAAAATCACAAAATATTACTATTTAATTAATTAAACAGTTAAACCATTTTTAAAAATAATTTATTACCAACTAATTTAAATAATATTCTCACTTTAAAAAAAAATCCAAATTAATCAATTGAACCCTCTTCGATTTATATTTACATATATCCCGATTTAAAACACTCGACCACCAATTTTATTGAAACTGTATTATTATAATATTATTACTAACGGCAACAGTGGCGTGTGGGGCCCACCTGCCACCACCACCGCCGTGCCTCCCCTGCACTATCTCTCTCTGGCCCGTCCTTCTCCCTCTCTTCCCTCTCTCTCTCTCCCTCTCTTCCCTCTCTCTCTCTCCCTCTATCTCTCTCTCCATCTCTCTCCGCTCTCTCTCACTATCCATCTCTTCATCTCTCCCTCCTCTGCGTCTCTCACTGCCCCTCTATTCTTTCCCCCGTCCATCCCTCTCTCTATCACGATGTCACCTCCACCACCAATCGGTGGTGGTTACCTCGCCTAGCACCCCAATCGACCCCCCCTTTAACAACACCTCACAACCCAACACATCCTCCTCCTAATCTCTCTTAAGCACCCGCCATCTCCCTCGTTTTATCACTCTGGCCTCACCGTTTTCCCCTCACAAAACACATCGACGAACACACAACCAAAACAACTTCCAACAAAACCATAAATGGGACTTTAAAATCGGAAAGAAAGAAGAAAAAGAAAAAAAAATATTTTTAACAAAAAAAATAAGTAAACTTCCTGTGCTTACTTGGTTTTGTAGAGAGAAAAGAGTGAGTAAAATGTATATACTGTTTGGTTTGGTTTCTGTTTTTGGAGAGAAGAAAAATGATGAAACCTGGGGGTTTTGGTTTTGCCCAAAATAAAAGAAAGACTAGCCTGTGTATATATGTTGGTTATAGGTTCTGTTTGTCATATAATAAGCTCGGTTTTTCTGTTTATTAAAAAAAATAAAAGGCACAACATGGGGACAAAGTATCATGGAATTTTTAGTGCTCCATAAGTGGATAATTATTAAATTAAAAAAATCAAAACATGGGAGACAAAAATAAATGATGAAAAAAATAAAATAAAAATAATGATCCTGTTTATATTTAGTGCAATGTTTGGTGAAAAGAGTTCGTTCTCCCCCGCTGGCTAATTAAAACGAGACTCTAATTTCAACCCAAAACTAAAATTTTATTTTTCCTAATTTTAGTAAATACCAAATAAATATAATTAAATAGATATAATATAATTTTACTTAAATATGAATATATAAAATTTCGAAATTTTACAAAAAAATGCGCTAATTAAAATATACTAATGCATCGCTCTTAATTAAAATTTAAATATCGAGTAGGAAAATTAATTCGAAAATTCGCGGTTATTACAGTCTTTCCCCCTTATAGGATTCCGTCCTCGGAATCAAAACTATGCACTAAACAAATCCGGATATTTATTCCTCATTTCGCTTTCTAATTCCCACCTGGCTTCCTCAACTTGGTGGTTTCTCCAAAGTACTTTCACTAAATTTACTTTCTTAGTTCTTAACTCTTGCACTTTGTAATCTAGGATCTCTACTGGCTTTTCTTCGTACGATAATACAGGACGTATCTCGACTGGCTCGTAGGTTATAACATGTCTGAAATCAGAATGGTATTCTCTTAACGCAGAAACATGAAACACGTCGTGGATATGCTGAAGGTCTGGGGGTAGGGCCAACTGATAAGCTAGTGGTCCTATCTTCTTAAGAATCTCAAAAGGTCCTATATATCTGGGGATTAACTTGCCTTTCTTTCCGAATCTCATTACTCCTTTCCAAGGTGAAACTTTCAACATCACCTTATCTCCCACTTCAAATGCTTTGTCTTTCCTCTTTTGATTTGCATACTTCCTCTGTCGATGTTGAGCTGCAACTAACCTTTTTCGAATAACCTCGGTTGCTTGCTTTGTTTGTTGAAGTAATTCTGGTCCTAGTATCTTTCTTTCTCCTACTTCATCCCAATATAACGGTGATCTACACTTCCTTCCGTACAAAGCTTCATAAGGTGCCATACATATGCTCGAATGGTAACTATTGTTGTAAGCAAACTCGACTAGGGGCAAATGCTCATCCCAACTTCCTTTAAAATCAAGTGCACAGGCTCTTAACATATCTTCAACTGTTTGAATCGTCCTTTCACTTTGTCCGTCGGTCTGTGGATGATATGTTGTGCTCAGATTTAACTTCGTGCCAAGACATTCTTGAAAACTTTTCCAAAATTGAGAAGTAAAACGGGCATCTCTATCAGATACAATTGAAACAGGTACTCCGTGACGAACTACAATCTCCTTTAGGTATATGTTCACCAATATCTCAACGGAATACTTATCACTAATTGGTAGGAAATGCGCAGATTTAGTGAGTCGGTCGACAATAACCCAAATAGCATCGTGGCTGGCTCTAGTTCGGGGCAATCCTATGACAAAATCCATGGTAATATGCTCCCATTTCCACTCGGGTATCTTTAAAGGTTGTAGAAGTCCACTTGGTCGTTGATGTTCTGCCTTCACTTTCTGACATGTCAAACACTTACTTACCCATTCTGCAATCTCCCTCTTCATGTTGGGCCACCAATAATTCAACTTGATGTCTTGATACATTTTTGTGCTCCCTGGGTGAATGGAATATCTCGAGTTATGCGCTTCGCTCATAATTTCTTCCTTCAACTCTGTAACATTAGGAATCCATATTCTCGATGCAAATCGCTTAATTCCCTTATCATCTTTTGAACTTAGAAATTCTTCCCCGGTCAACTCTGATCTTCTTTCTTCCATTACTTGTTCCTGACAACGTTGAATCTTCTCGAGTAACTCTGGTTAAAACTGAATGCTGTAAACTCTTTCATTGTTTTGGACTGGGACCTTGACCTCTAATTCCATTCTCTCAAATTCTCTGACCAATTCTTCTGAGGTTGTCAACAGGTTGAGTCTTTCCTTTCTACTTAAAGCATCAGCTACACCATTAGCCTTCCCTGGGTGGTAGTTTATCGAGCAATCATAGTCTTTGATCAATTATAACCATCTGCTTTGTCTCATGTTTTATTCCTTCTGCGTGAATATATACTTTAAGCTCTTGTGATCCGTGTAAATCTCGCATTTCTCTCCATAAAGGTAATGTCTCCAAATCTTGAGGGTAAAAACAATAGCAGCAAGTTATAAATCGTGAGTAGGGTAACGGGACTCATATTCCTTCAGTTGTCGAGAGGCGTAAGCTATTACTTTCCCATGTTGCATCAAAACACATCCTAAACCCTTGTGAGAAGCGTCGTTGAAAATTACGAAATCGCCTTTCTCATCGGGTAAGGTCAACACCGGGGCAGTGGTCAATCTCTTCTTCAATTCTTGAAAGCTATCTTCGCATTTGGGGGTCCACTCGAATTTTTCACTCTTTCTAGTAAGTCGTGTCAATGGCGTAGCTATCTTTGAGAAATCCTTCACGAATCTATAATAGTATCCAGCCAATCCAACGAAACTTCTAACTTCAGTTGGAGTCTTGGGTCTCTCCCAACCTGCTACAGCTTCTATCTTTGCGGGGTCTACAGAAATCCCTTCGCCGCTTACAATGTGTCCCAAAAATTGAACTTCTTTTAGCCAGAATTCACACTTTGAAAATTTCGCATATAACTTTTCCTTTCTCAGCGCTTCCAGAACTAAACGGAGGTGTTCAGCATGTTCCTCAAGAGACTTCGAGTATATCAGGATGTAATCAATAAATACAATCACGAGCTTGTCCAAGTACCTCTTGAACACACGATTCATCAAATCCATAAAAGCAGCTGACGCATTCGTCAATCCAAAAAACATGACTAAGAACTCGTAATGTCCATATCGGGTCCTAAAGGCAGTCTTAGGAATATCTTCAGGCTTGATCTTTAGTTGATGATAGACGGATCTCAAATCAATATTTGAAAAACATCTAGCCCCCTTAAGTTGGTCAAACAGATCGTCGATTCGAGGTAGAGGGTACTTGTTCTTGATGGTCATCTTGTTCAATTCACGATAATCAATACATAGTCGCATAGATCTATCCTTCTTCTTCACGAACAACACTGGAGCTCCCCACAGGGATACACTTGGTCTGATTATGCCTTTCTCAAGTAATTCTTGCAGTTGGGTATCCAACCTTATAACTGTGTTTTCTCTCGGGTTAATAATATTTTTCGTCCAAAATCTCCATTCCTTCCTCATTTGAAGTAGGAATACCCTTCTTTACGTAGTTTAATTAATAATATTGACCCTCTCCCAGGTTCTTGATTGATTCCCCTATGTTTCACAACATACTTAGTATTGTACTTGCTTAATATCAACTCAATAATTCTAACTTAAGATATCACCATCGTGCCTTCAATAGTTCTCTTTTGCCTTCCACCAATAACTTTATTTACCATAACATATTAACGGAGATAGTCCTAGCTTATTCAACACTATACAAAGAAAATATTCTACACTTCTCTCAACCATGTTCTCATTTCTTTTCCTATATGAAAAACGATCACTCTTTCATCAACAAGTAATATATCATTAATGTATACTCAGTATCGACTCGCTTCTCACTTTTAAAAGATTGTTCCGCATTCAAACCAAATTCTTAGCACTTTAACACATAACCATGAGACACTACGTAGGCTTTCGAAGATCTGACTAGCGAATAATTGGCATAATAGTCTATTCGTAATTAGAAATTGGTACTCAAACTCGAATTGCTGAAATTCTCTTTTCTGGGAGTAACGTTTCATCACATTCAAATTTCAGTATACCTCTTTGAAATTCTTAGACATCGATCATTTTAGGATCCATAAGAACTTTGAATAGAGATAACTCATAAAGGAATTAATGTTAAACAAAACATGTGAATACTCAAGTTTTGATAGTGAGAATCTTAACAAGGGATTAACTGAGAGATCATGATGATCATTGAACATCTGTTTTGTTGCATGTGTCATTAGGACAACCGTCATAGTACACAAGGTGGCCAGCCTTTAGTACTCTAATGACAAACAACAGTACAGACGGTGGCGTCCCATCAGACTTCAATCACAGAGACTGATATTCTTCCCCTATATATAGGGTTGTTCATCTCAATATCTCAAAGGGTATCAAATATAGGAATGGGTATTAAATGGATTTGTATTTATGAAAGTACATGATGATGGGTAACTTAACCTCTAAACAACATAGGTCCTTTTTCAAATATGGTAGAAATTGTCTGAGTAAATTCGAATGGTAAGATTTATCGATAATCATTGGTAAGGAAGTTATTTAAAAAAAACGATTTCCTAGCTCAAAGTAAGCTCGTAGGAACAACTATTGATTCTCGAATAAAAGCGACACTTGCAGACCCTGGTAACTCGTCAGGGAAGAAAATCTCTTAAAGGGAATGTACGAAAAACACATTAACACAGAGAACTATGTCAACCTCTATAAGTTATATCTCTAGAAAAATAATGTCGATCACGAAATCGTTTAAGAATTTAGCCTCAAACTTGGAACACATAGTTGCATCCCTCCCTAAGTCCATCTCTGGTGCACGCACCTCATGTTAGTCCAACTCTGACCGGTAAAGATATTGACAACATCTACAAAATGTGGAAACTCTCTGCAGGGTAACATCCAATCTTAACATAATGGAAACATAGGCACCCTATCTTAAATCAACTGGGAACTAGGGATCTGTGCGGATAAGGTGTAGGAGACCTGTCTCGAATAGGATGAAAGGCAACAGATCGAGAAATAGACATCTACAAAGGTACAAAAAGTTTCGGTCACAAACAGGTTCTAGTCGACTATAAATGCATATAAATATATAAGGGTGTAAGGCACTTAGTGCTTAAAATCTCAACATCTTATTAAATCTCTAAATTCTCACGTCGTGTCATATTCCTAGGCTCTCACGTTTCCTAAAAATATAACTATTGCTCTGATACCAAAACTGTAACGCCCCCAAATCCACCCTGATCGGGGACTCGGGTCGTCACATTATCTCAATATGATAACGCAATAACAATACCAAATTTTATTACAACGGAGCATAAAATGTCCCACTCCGCAGGTCCAAGATCGTCTTCACAACATAGTACAATCCAACTTGATACATCTCGAAATAATATGTTACAAAAGTTCACAACAGTAGAAATATAAAGATTCCATCTGGATCTTCTAATTATTGTCGCCATAGCCTTGCGCTTTCCCCTTGCCTCTGTAGCCCTGGCTGGACGTCTCACCTCTTTCCGTCTTGACAACTGAACAAAATGTTGTAAAGCAAGAATGAGCAACTATAGTGCTCAGCAAGTTCTCATCTCGCTCGGTATATAAATATAATAAGGTTTACCAAAATAAATAATCAAAATTTTAATATCGGATATCACAATATGATTTGGCTCAAATTCATCTTGAAAATATCATACTCGAAAAGCTCAAAACTCATCTCAAAACAGAATACTCAAAAGACTCATTACTCATCTTGAAACAGAATACTCGATAACTCATTTGATATAACTCTGATAACTCATGATTTAAGAATGAACTGGTCTTCCACCTCTCCATATCTCGGTGGGGCGATCAACTAACCAACCAAGAATACCGGCCTCCAATGACACCGCACTTCACCCGATCACGGCTACAATACGATATCAACAATAATATATATATGTATGAATGCTAGCATCATAATGGTTATCAATTCAACCAAGGCAACAAGGTGCCTAATTATTCTCGGGTCCGTAAAACGGTACACGAGTCTCTCTTTCTCTATAATGGGCCTCTTGCCCAAAATTGACCAGTAGAATACAGAATTCCCGAATATTTGGGGTACATATAACTTGAGATAATTCTTTCAGAAAATATTTACAAATCTGGCGGATTGCCAGTCTGACTCGATTTTACCACCAATCCGAACAATGGACTGATGTAAATTCTAAATAATAATAATTTATCGGTTGACACGAACAAAATGCCAAACCTTGACAATAAAATCAACTATATCGAATTTATGAGAATAGTCTTAAGATTAAAGTAATTGGGAGTCGTACTGAACAAATAGTACTTCTCAATATTTATAATACTCAACATTGATGAACGTTTAAATAGAACATTTTTCACTTGATCGACGAATAAAAATCTCTAACAATATTAATTTTTAAACTCCTATCGGTTAATTCGAACGAGGAACTAACTAAAAGATAATCAATAAATAATTGTTGAATTTGTACAATAAATTCAATCGAAAAGAATGAATTTAACTATCTCAGACGAATGAGATTAGTTTCACTGAATAAAAATAATAGTCGTCTCGAATTATTGAGATCGACCCGATAGCAACTGAATTATTTCTACGCTTATAGGGATTATAATTCTCAAATAAAATAAATTAACAGTATCATAATATTTAACGAAAAATAATGCTCAAAAGAAATTATTGCATCGTACGGAGCAACAGATAAATCTCAACATATAATATCTCGAAAATAATTAAGGAACTAAATAATACGAACAGAAATTCACAGTTTCCAAAAGTTAGGGTAGGAATGAACTTGCCTCGATCTCGAAGTGCAAATGAATGCAGACAAAAAAATTATACTCTACCCGTGAACTTGGCATCGATCTACGTCTCGAGAATTATTTTCTAAAAGAAAATGGCAACCAGAAATACGTGAGCGATTCTTCAGAATAAAATATTCCCGATCCGATAATATAATTAATAATAATATAATATCTCATAAAAATCTCCTGAATAAATAACGGAAAGTAATTCCGGAATAAATAAATATCTCTTCGAACTCAGGAATTAAATCTGGGGAATATATCATATTTTTAATATCTGGAAATATCAATTCTTTGCTCAAAATGAAAAATTCAACAATCTAATTTTATTCAATTTAAATCCAAAATTATTATCCTCATTTTTAAAATAATTCATCAAAGAATTCTACTTTAAAATAACCTTACAAATCCTAATTTATTAAACTCATTAATAATATAAAACAAATTTAATCTCTAAATTAAATCTGACTCGATCCGGTTAATTAAAATAAACGGGAAAAATATTAAAAATAGCTTTCCAAAATAAAGCATATTTTATTCTATTTCTTCACAAATATACCTCTTTTATTGACAATATATTAAATCTCTAAATTATTTTCAAAATCACAAAATATTACTATTTAATTAATTAAACAATTAAACCATTTTTAAAAACAATTTATTACCAACTAATTTAAATAATATTCTCACTTTAAAAAAAATTCCAAATTAATCAATTGAACCCTCTTCGATTTATATTTACATATATCCCGATTTAAAACACCCGACCACCAATTTTATTTAAACTGTATTATTATAATATTATAACTAACGGCAACAGCGGCGTGTGGGGCCCACCTGCCACCACCACCGCCGTGCCTCCCCTGCACTATCTCTCTCTGGCCCGTCCTTCTCCCTCTCTTCCCTCTCTCTCTCCCTCTATCTTTCTCTCCATCTCTCTCATCCATTTCTCCCTGTACTCCCCTTCCCTTTCTCTCCCGCACATCTCTCTCCGCTCTCTCTCACTATCCATCTCTTCATCTCTCCCTCCTCTGCGTCTCTCACTGCCCCTCTATTCTTTCCCCCGTCCATCCCTCTCTCTATCACGATGTCACCTCCACCACCAATCGGTGGTGGTTACCTCGCCTAGCACCCCAATCGACCCCCCCTTTAACAACACCTCACAACCCAACACATCCTCCTCCTAATCTCTCTTAAGCACCCGCCATCTCCCTCCTTTTATCACTCCGGCCTCACCGTTTTCCCCTCACAAAACACATCGACGAACACACAACCAAAACAACTTCCAACAAAACCGTAAATGGGACTTTAAAATCGGAAAGAAAGAAGAAAAAGATAAAAAAATATTTTTAACAAAACAAATAAGTAAACTTCCTGTGCTTACTTGGTTTTGTAGAGAGAAAAGAGTGAGTAAAATGTATATACTGTTTGGTTTGGTTTCTGTTTTTGCAGAGAAGAAAAATGATGAAACCTGGGGGTTTTGGTTTTGCCCAAAATAAACGAAAGACTAGCATGTGTATATATGTTGGTTATAGGTTCTGTTTGTCATATAATAAGCTCGATTTTTCTGTTTATTAAAAAAAATAAAAGGCACAACATGGGGACAAAGTATCATGGAATTTTTAGTGCTCCATAAGTGGATAATTATTAAATTAAAAAAATCAAAACATGGGAGACAAAAATAAATGATGAAAAAAATAAAATAAAAATAATGATCATGTTTATATTTAGTGCAATTTTTGGTGAAAAGAGTTCGTTCTCCTCCGCTGGCTAATTAAAACGAGACTCTAATTTCAACCCAAAACTAAAATTTTATTTTTCCTAATTTTAGTAAATACCAAATAAATATAATAAAATAGATATAATATAATTTTACTTAAATATGAATATATAAAATTTCGAAATTTTACAAAAAAATGCGCTAATTAAAATATACTAGTGCATCGCTCTTAATTAAAATTTAAATATCGAGTAGGAAAATTAATTCGAAAATTCGCGGTTATTACAATAAATTAATAAAATGTATAAAGAGCATAAATTGTACATATAAGCTATGTACACAGATGTAAATAAAAATTTTAATGAGAATCCAAACTAATGACAATTGACCTATACAATTTACTTATATTAATCTACACAATTATGTATGAAACAACCAAATATAAATCTCAAATTTATTCCCAATGCCACCCCATTTTGAGATGATCTATTTGTTCTTCGATCTATCACCCCCAAGCTCCTCCCATCTGCCACTCCAACTACCACCATTGACACCTTAATCTGCCAAAATATATTCCTTATTTTCTAATTTGCCCTTCTCCTCCACGAGCCTCTTCAAAACAAGCTTGACTCAAATTTAATATTTTTGTGGTGATCTTCATTCATTTTAAGTTTATATTTTGTTATTTTAATTTTGAAAATGATACTTCGGTAGGTTGTGGTATATTTTTATACAGGTGAATTCTGATTTTAATTTGGTATAGCAATTGAAAATGGTGTGGTAGTGGTGCATGTATTAATTATTCTAGTTATTTGTTCAAAGAATTTTATTAATTTAATTATTAGTTCTCATAATTTTTTAAGATGATTTTCATGTAGCACTCTATGCATATAGGTGGATGGTGAATAGTGCATCATAAATTGAAAGTTGAGGTGTGAACTGGTCTTATTTCTTGTTTTTTTTTAAACTACACCATACAAATTAAAAATACACATGCACACGTGCATGAAAATAAAAAATATATGATTTCTAAAGGATAAGGAACAAATTTAAAGAGAGTGCGAGAGTTGAGTAACCCTCTTATTTTTTCACCCAATCACTTAAATATTAATCAATTAATCTTCTATAAAACTTAAGAATAATGCTTATCATCATCATCATCATCATCATTCACTACAACAAAAACGGCTAAATTTGACCGAAAAAATTCGGTTGAATTTAGCTAAGTTCGACCGATTTCAGTCAAATTTAACTAAATTCGATCGAATTTTTTTTGGTAGTTTTTAAAGGAGTCGAAAATAGTAATCGGTCGAATTTAGTATGCTAAATTTGACCAACTTTGGTCGAATGCTAAATTCGACTGAAATTGGTCGAAAGTTAAATTCGACTGAAATTGGTCAAAATTAGAACTTCAGGTGCCAAATCTCAATATTTTGAAAATTTCAAAATTTTGGTGAAAATTTCAAATTTTTTAAAATTTGGCGCCTAAAATCCTAAATTCAACCAAATATGGTCGAATTTAATATTCTAAATTCGACCAAATGTGGTGTAAATTAAAATGCTAAATTCGACCAAATCCACTAAATTCGACCAAATTTAGTTGAATTTAATATGCTAAATTCGACCAAATTCTGTCGAATTTAAAGAACGACAGTTTAAAAAAAAATTCTCAGATTCCGGTCGAATTCCGACGACATAAAATGAAATCTGAAAAATCCCAAATAATTATACAAGCATCACCAAGCAATGAACTATATTATAGCTAAATAAAAAATTTCGAAGAACATTTTACAACTCAAATTCCGGCCAACCCATGAATTTTCCGGCAAAATAAAATTCGTCCGAAAAATTATGAAATTAATATATATGTTGTAATCGGCTCTAAGCTACAACCCTGCAAGAACAAAATCATGAAAAACACTATAAATCTTCGAAACTAAATTAAAATCAAAAACTAACCAAGAAATTTATTTGGTCGAAATCTAAAGACGCATATATCAATGGATAGAGCTCGATTTGTAGAACACATACATATATAAATCACTAATTTTGGATGAACGTATTGTAAGATATGATTTTTTGAAGATTAAATGTATATATGTGTGTATATAAGAGAGAGACTGTGTGAGAGAATTGAGAGAGAGAGAGAGAGAGAGAGAGAGAGAGAGAGAGAGAGAGATAAGTGATTTGGGGAGGGGGCGGCAGTGGGGAGGGAGTGGAGAGTCGTGTGGAGGGGGCGGGGGTTAAGTATATATGTATATATTATATATGTATGTTTTTTAAATGAATGGTGTGGATTCAATTTTTTTTAAGGGCTTAGATTACTTGACTCATCAATCGAAGTGATATTAAATGAACCAATGAGAGACAGCCACGTAGACGTTGACTGAGAAATTCCATTATAATGACGGCACGGCTAAATTCGACCGAATTCGGTCGAATTTAATAAATTTGGTTGAATTTATTATTTTAAAAATAGGAATGAAGGCCAAAAAATAAAATAAAATAGAAAAAAATAAAATTTTTATTCAGAATTTATAATCACCCACGTAGTCATACCACAAAATTTTATGTTAAAAAAAAAGCATTTTTCCTATTTTTATTTAATTTATTAATTTATTTTACAAATTAGTTAAAAATGAGGATAAAACTAAATAAAATAGAAAATTAGTGAAAGTAGCGTAAGATTCATCACACAAATAGTGAGTATGACTAATTTGGTGTGTATGAATTTTAAATTAAATTTTGGTTTTTTTTCTATTTTTTAATTTTTTTTCCAAACTAGTTGACCGTTAAATTACCAAACCAAATTAATTTATTTTTTTTCTGAAATTTTGACAATAACATTAAAAAGGATGGATCTTGACCTCCTTACGGTTGGGTCATCAAGAAATATTTTTTAAAAAATCGAAACACGAAACCCTGGCGAAACCCTTTTTAGGGGTTATAGTCAAAGTACTAGTTGACCATAAAATTACCAAACCAAATTAATTTATTTTTTATGAAATTTTAAAAATAATATTAAAAAGGATGGATCTTGACCTCCGTATGGTTGGGTCATTGAGAAATATCTTTTAAAAAATTGAAACACGAAACCATGATGAAACCCTGTTTATGGGTTATGGTCAAAGTACTAGTTGACCGTTAAATTAGCAAACCAAATTAATTTATTTTTTCCTAAAATTTTGGAAATAACATTAGAAAGGATGGATCTTGACCTCCGTATGGTTGGGTCGTTGAGAAATATTTTTTAAAAAATTGAAACACGAAACCACGATGAAACCCTGTTTATGAGTTATAGTCAAAGTACTAGTTGACCGTTAAATTAGCAAACCAAATTAATTTATTTTTTCCTAAAATTTTGGAAATAACATTAAAAATGATGGATCTTGACCTCCGTATGGTTGGGTCATCGAGAAAGTTTTTTAAAAAATCGAAACACGAAACCCTGGCGAAACCCTGTTTAGGGATTATAGTTAAAGTACTAGTTGACCGTTAAATTACTAAACCAAATTAATTTATTTTTTTTCTGAAATTTTGACAATAACATTCAAAGGGATGGATCTTGACCTCCGTATGGTTGGGTCGTCGAGAAATATTTTTAAAAAAATTGAAACATGAAACCCTGCCGAAACTCTGTTTAGGGGTTATAGTCAAAGTAATAGTTGACCGTTAAATTAGCAAACCAAATTAATTTATTTTTTTATGAAATTTTGGCAATAACATTAAAAGGGATGGATCTTGACCTCCGTACGGTTGGGTCGTTGAGAAATATTTTTTAAAAAATTGAAACACGAAACCATGATGAAACCCTGTTTATGGGTTATAGTTAAATTACTAGTTGACCGTTAAATTAGCAAACCAAATTAATTTATTTTTTCCTAAAATTTTGGAAATAACATTAGAAAGGATGGATCTTGACCTCCGTATGGTTGGGTCGTTGAGAAATATTTTTTAAAAAATTGAAACACGAAACCACGATGAAACCCTGTTTATGAGTTATAGTCAAAGTACTAGTTGACCGTTAAATTAGCAAACCAAATTAATTTATTTTTTCCTAAAATTTTGGAAATAACATTAAAAAGGATGGATCTTGACCTCCGTATGGTTGGGTCATCGAGAAATATTTTTAAAAAAATCGAAACACGAAACCCTGGCGAAACTCTGTTTATGGGTTATAGTCAAAGTACTAGTTGACCATTAAATTAGTAAACTAAACTGATTTATTTTTTTCTGAAATTTTGACAATAACATTAAAAGGGATGGATCTTGACCTCCGTTTGGTTGGGTCGTCGAGAAATATTTTTTAAAAAATTGAAACATGAAACCCTGGCGAAACTCTGTTTAGGGGTTATAGTCAAAGTAATAGTTGACCGTTAAATTAGCAAACCAAATTAATTTATTTTTTTCTGAAATTTTGCCAATAACATTAAAAGGGATGGATCTTGACCTCTGTATGGTTGGGTCGTTGAAAAATATTTTTTAAAAAATCGAAACACGAAACCCTGATGAAACCCTGTTTATGGGTTATAGTCAAAGTACTAGTTGACCGTTAAATTAGCAAACAAAATTAATTTATTTTTTTCTAAATTTTGGAAATAACATTAAAAAGGATGAATCTTGACCTCCGTATGGTTGGGTCATCGAGAAATAGTTTTTAAAAAATCGAAACACGAAACCCTGGCGAAACCCTGTTTAGGGGTTATAGTCAAAGTACTAGTTGACCGTTAAATTACTAAACCAAATTAATTTATTTTTTTCTGGAATTTTTACAATAACATTAAAAGGGATGGATCTTGACCTCCGTATGGTTGGGTCATCGAGAAATATTTTTAAATTATTCGAAACACGAAACCCTAGCAAAACTCTGTTTAGGGGTTATAGTCAAAGTAAGAGTTGACCGTTAAATTAGCAAAGCAAATTAATTTATTTTTTTTGAAATTTTGGCAATAACATTAAAAGGGATGGATCTTGACCTCCGTATGGTTGGGTTGTTGAGAAATATTTTTAAAAAAATCGAAACACGAAACCCTGGTGAAACCCTGTTTAGCTAAATTGTCAAAGTACTAGTTGAACGTTAATTTAGAAAACCAAATTAATTTATTTTTTTCTGAAATTTTGGAAATAACATTAAAAAGGATGTATCTTGACCACCGTATGGTTGGGTCATAGAGAAATATTTTTTAAAAAATTGAAACACGAAACCGTGATGAAACCCTGTTTAGGGGATATAGTCAAAGTACTAGTTGACCGTTAAATTAGCAAACCAAATTAATTTATTTTTTTCTAAAATTTTGGAAGTAACATTAAAAAGGATGGATCTTGATCTCTGTATGGTTGGGTCGTTGAGAAATATTTTTTAAAAAATCGAAACACGAAACCTTGATGAAACCCTGTTTAGGGGTTATAGTCAAAGTACTAGTTGACCATTAAATTACTAAACAAAATTAATTTATTTTTTTCTGTAATTTTGGCAATAACATTAAAAGGGATGGATCTTTACCTCCGTACGGTTGGGTCGTCGAGAAATATTTTTTAAAAAATTGAAACACGAAACCCTGGCGAAACCCTATTTAGGGGTTATAGTCAAAGTAATAGTTGACCGTTAAATTAGCAAACCAAATTAATTTATTTTTTTCTTAAATAATTAAATCAATTAATCATAATTTGTAATTAATTAAATTAATTAAAAGAAGTAAATTCATATTTAGTTTTTAAATTAAGTAAAATATACAAAATAAATAAATAAAAGTGATTTTATTAACTTTAAACACTTAAACAATAGACACATAAATATTTCTGAATTTAAATTTTAATTTGCAAAGCACCTTTCTAACTCATTCTAAATTCGACTGAATTCGATTAAAGTGTTAAATTCAACCGTAATCGGTTGAATTTAGCCGTGTGGGTGGAGAAATTGGCGGGAAAATTCCCTCTTTTTTTTGACCGGCTACTAAATTCGACCGAAGTCGGTTAAAGTACTAAATTCGACCAAATTCGGTCAAAGTGCTAATTCGACTGAATTCGGTTAAAGTGTTAAATTCAACCGTAATCGGTTGAATGCCGTGAGGGAGGAGAAATTGGCGGGAAAATTCTCTCTCTTTTTTTGCCGGCTACTAAATTCGACCGAAGTTGGTTAAAGTACTAAATTCGACCAAAAATGGTAGAATTTATTCGATCGAATTTAGCCTTGCTTTCTTGTAGTGATTCCAAATGAATATTTTTCTTTAAAATGTGGAAGTACATAATGTATATTAATTAATTAAATCTTCTAAATATACTTATCACATATTATATATTCGTAGTCAATTATGGACTATTATCATATATAGGTGTTGGCCTCCTAAATGGAGGCATACAAAATGTGGTTATACCATAATACCATCGTGTTGAAATCAAACAATTAACATAAGTCATCATTTCTATTTTAAATGATATTTTTTTCTTTCATTTTTATACTTGCATAAATGTCAATTATGTGAATCTTACAATATTTTAAGGTTTAATTCTCGAACTCCAATTTAAGTGAAGATAATAGCTACAATAGCCCAATATATTCTTTATAATTTCACAAATTCAAGAACAAGTAAATAAGAAATCAAACATGATGCAAACACGAATACAAAACAACACGAATAATAATTAGCAACAGTAATGTAAAGGAGAATGAAAAGAAAAGCTTAGTCCCGGAATCTTCGAGAATACACGACTATTCTTGAAGAAACTATCACCCCACTTACAATCTACCAAGGTAAAATAGCACAAAGAAACTTTGTCACAGTCCCATCCTTAACAACGAGAAACACCCAAAAACCTATGCAACTCATATATATTTGCGAGGTAGGCACTAAGAACTATATGAACAATATGAACTATCTCAAGTATACCTCTAAATATATAGGCATCTTTGTTGCTATTCTTCTGTTTTACTCGATGTGGGATCTAAGGTAAACAAAATAGGTTTTATTTATTATTAATATGATCCTCATTAAGTAATATTAATATTACAAAATATATTCAGAGTCTTATTATGATAATCCTTACTCAATATATTAAAGTTAATAATTAAATAATCAATATAAATAAATAAATTTTTAATAAAAAGATATATATTAATTTATCACTAGCACCCGTCCATACAATCATTCTACTTATACTCTAGTAGTCGTAAACAACAATAATACGTATCTTTCTTTTACAACATCAATGTGGGACAAAATCCATAAAACGCAATTTTAAGCAAGCAACTTAGGCTCATGAATTCCACTAAGAAAATGTATTAGATCCAAATATGAAACTTTGAGTCCTCATAATATCAATGAACAAGCTTCAATCGTTACTTTACGGAAATTCCACCAAGAGCCTACTAAAATTAGGACTTGAAATTTTCATTTTCTAACAATATCTCCCACCAAAACTGACTAAACAACAGTTCATTGCATGTCATGATAAAAATATCACTAAATCAAAAGTAAGTTGAATTAAATATTACTTTCCCGTCCCATTTTACTAGTTTATTTTCAAAAAATTACGCATAATAAGAAAGTAAGTTAAATATTAGTTTTCAAGTACGTCTTACCCTTATTTATTACTCCCTCCATCCTTCTCATTTCTTTAAAGTTTTTTACTGGCTGATACAGATTTTAAGGTGTATATAAAGTACAATTACATAACGCATTTTTAAAATTTTCTTTTTTAAAATAAAAACTAAATTTATAAATTTGCATTGATTATAAACTTTTAAATAAAATTTTAATTTATTATTTAATTTATTGACTTCAACTCATTAATATTTTTATCATACATTCCAAGAAACATTAATGAATTTTTGAACAATATTACTCAATGTGGGTAGGTTTACATACCTCCAATGTGATGTTTTGACAAAATACCCTATGGCTTCTTTTACTCAAAATTTGAAAATTTATAAAAGTATTAATCGAGAACAGTTTTTTTAATATAGATTCTCTCTACTGGTTATTCATAATTATTACTTCCTCCGTCCCTTTTTAGTTGGCACATTTGCAAAAAACACACATATTAATAAAGAATTAATTATGTAATTTGTTTACATGTTTGCCCTTAATCTTAACATTAAATGAATAGTTATGAGTGTGTATACTCCCTCCGTCCCATTTTAATTGGCTTATTTGACTTTTGCACACATATTAAGGAAAAATAAATTTTATCTTTACTTTAACTATAATACCATTGTAATTGCATTAATGTATTAGGTAGAAAGAAGGAGCTCTTACATTAAATAATACAAATAATAGATTACCAATGCATGATTAATAGGGCTATATATGGAACTTAAATCTACATTATAGGAAAGAAGACAAGTTTTTGGGACAAACTAATATAGTAATCAAGACAGATAAATTGGGACGGAGGGAGTATTAAATATAAAGTCAAACATTGGTATTAGAAATAAAGGGGTATATATGGAAAATTGTTAAAAATATGTATTGGAACAAGGAATGTGACAACTATTTAGGGACAATTTTTTTTTTTGCAAATGTGCCAACTAAAGAGGGACGGAGGGAGTAGTTAATTATATTGTAAACGAATCAAGGCTTATGCCTTCACGCGATTAATAAACGAGTATTCACGAATATTTTAGCATACTCACACAAAACAACAATCTCAAAAGAAGAAGTTGATACCGTATCTATGAACATGAGTTGATTTCAAGTATATTTAGGAAGTCCCATCACTAACTATAGAATTATGAAGTATTAGTATATGTAGTCTCTATACCATATTACGAATTACGAATTTGTTGGTGCTATTTATGAAGATTTATAAGCAAGTACTGAAAACATTGTCAATGCTGACATTGTCAATGCTGGCTATGGTGTCGGCAATAGCAGTTTGGAAGAGAACTAGTATGTTAAAAATAAACTGCAAATTGTGGCGTGAATATTAATGCTATATATAAAGAGCATAAATTATACATATAAGCTATGTACATAGATGTAAATAAAAATTTAAATGAGAATCCAAACTAATGACAAATGAGACAAAAAAATGATCTCTCCATTACATTTAATATATGACCTATACAATTTACCTATATTAATCTACACAATTATGTATGAAACAACCAAATATGAATCTCAAATTTATCCCCAATGCCACTCCATTTTGCGATGATCTATTTGTTCTTCGATCTATCACCCCCAAGCTCCTCCCATCTGCCACTCCAACTACACTCCATGAGCCTCTCCAAAACAAGCTTGACTCAAATTTAATATTTTTATGGTGATCTTCATTCATTTAAGTTCATATTTTGTTATTTTAATTTTGAAAATGAAACTTCGGTAGGTTGTGGTATAATTTTATACAGGTGATTCTGATTTTAATTTGGTAATAGCAATTGAAATTGGTGTGGTAGTGGTGCATTTATTAATTATTCTAGTTATTTGTTCAAAGAATTTTATTAATTTAGTTATTAGTTCTCATATTTTTTTAAGATGATTTTCATGTAGCACTCTATACATATAGGTGGATGGTGAATAATGCATCATAAATTGAAAGTTGAGGTGTGAACTGGTCTTGTTTCTTGTTTTTTTGAAACTACACCATACAAATTAAAAATACACATGCACACGTGCATGAAAATAAAAAATATATGATTGCTAAAGGATAAAAAACAAATTTAAAGAGAGTGAGAGAGTTGAGTAACCCTCTTATTTTTTCACCCAATCACTTAAATATTAATCAATTAAATCTCCTATAAAACTTAAGAATAATGCATATCATCATCATCTTTCCAAATGAATGTTTTTCTTTAAAATGGGGAAGTACATAATGTATATTAATTAATTAAATCTTCTACAAAATATACTTAATTCATATTATATATTCGTAGTCAATTATGGACTATTATCATATATATTGGTGTTGGCCTCCTAAATGGAGGCATACAAAATGTGCTTATACCATAATACCATCGTGCTGAAATCAAACAATTAACATAAGTCATCATTTCTATTTTAAGTGATATTTTTTCTTTCACTTTTATACGTGCATAATTGTCAATTATGTGAATCTTACAATATTTTAAGGTTTAATTCTCGAACTCCAATTTAATTGAAGATAATAGCTACAGTAGCCAAATATATTCTTTATAATTTCACAAATTCAAGAACAAGTAAATAAGAAATCAAACATGATGCAAACTCGAATACAAAACAACACGAATAATAATTAGCAACAGTAATGTAAACGAGAAAGAAAAGAAAAGCTTAGTCCCCGAATCTTCGAGAATACACGACTATTCTTGAAGAAACTATCACCCCACTTACAATCTACCAAGGTAAAATAGCACAGCAACTTTGTCACAGTCCCATGCTTAACAACGAGAAACACCCAAAAACCTATGCAACTCATATATATTTGAGAGGTAGGCACTAAGAACTATATGAACAGTACGAACTATCTCAAGTATATATACCTCTAAATATATCGGCATCTTTGTTGCTCCACTTCTGTTTTACTCGATGTGGGATCTAAGGTAAACAAAATAGGTTTTATTTATTATCTACATTATCCTCATTAATTGATATTAATATTACAAAATATATTCTGATTATCACTAGCACCGGTCCATACAATCATTCTACTCTAGTAGTCGTAAACAACACTAATACGTATCTTTCTTTTACAACATCAATGTGGGACAAAATCCATAATACACAATTCAAGCAAGCAACTTTGGCTCATTAATTCCACTAAGAAAATGTATTAGATCCAAATATGAAACTTTAAGTCATCATAATATCAATGAACAAGCTTCAACCGTTAGTTTATGGAAATTCCATCAAGAGCCTACTAAAATTAGGACTTTAAATTTTCATTTCTGACAATATCTCCCACCAAAACTAACTAAACAACAGTTCATTGCATGTCATGATAAAAATATCACTAAATCAAAAGTAAGTTGAATTAAATATTACCTGCCCATCCCATTTTACAAGTTTATTTTCAAAAAATTACGCATAATAAGAAAGTAAGTTAAATATTAGTTTTCAAATACGTCTTACCCTTATTTATTACTCCCTCCAACCTTCTCATTTCTTTAAAGTTTTTTACTGGCTGATACAGATTTTAAGGTGTATATAAAGTACAATTACATAACGCATTTTTAAAATTTTCTTTTTTAAAATAAAAATTTAATTTATAAATTTGCATTGATTATAAATTTTTAAATAAAATTTTAATTTATAATTTAATTTATTGACTTCAACTCATTAATATTTTTATCATACATTCCAAGAAACATTAATGAATTTTTGAACAATATTACTCAATGTGGGTAGGTTTACATACCTCCAATGTGATGTTTTGACAAAATACCTATGGCTTCTTTTACTCAAAATTTGAAAATTTATAATAATATTAATCGAGAACAGTTTTTTTAATATAGATACTCTCTACTGGTTATTGATAATTATTAGTTAATTATATTGTAAACGAATCAAGGCTTATGCCTTCACGCGATTAATAAACGAGTATTCATGAATATTTTAGCATACTCACACAAAACAACAATCTCAAAAGAAGAAGTTGATACCGTATCTATGAACATGAGTTGATTTCAAGTATATTTAGGAAGTTCCATCACTAACTATAGAATTATGAAGTATTAGTATATGTAGTCTCTATACCATATTACGAATTATGAATTTGTTGGTGCTATTTATGAAGATTTATAAGCAAGTACTGAAAACATTGTCAATGCCGACATTGTCAATGCTGGCTATGGTGTCGGCTATAGCAGTTTGGAAGAGAACTAGTATGTTAAAAATAAACTGCAAATTGCCACCATCATTGCTGTTTAATGCTATGTAACTGGGCCTTTGTAATTACTTAGGGCCAGCAATAGAGAGTTTAGTCTGGTTATTCGTAAGCCCATGTATATGATCGCTATAAGATTATGCATTCTCTACACTCTCCTTTCTTAGATATTAAAAATATCATTTTCAAATCTTTCTAGATAATCTATATGATCATCTAATGATTTTTCATATTGTTATAATTATTACCATTTTATCTGAAATAGATCCTAAATGAACAACCAATAAGAACACACTTAGTGGGGTTTATGATCCGAGTCTAGCTATTAGATTGATTAAAGACCGTCAGATTGATTAAACAGCTACACTTAAAGCCATCAGATTCAGTTTTTTAAAAATAACAGCACTAGCAACTTGTAACCGTCCAATTAATCAAAACATAATTCTCCTACCTATATTAACACACTCGCCCCCATTCCCATTTGTTCATTCAGACTGTCATATGTCTTACTAGCTAGGAAGTGAAAAGAGAGAACAAATCGCTTAATTAGAGATTTGAAGAAGAATTATAGGGAGGCAATTAAGTGACTCTCTCCCCTGAATTTGTAATCTATGAAGTACTTTTTATGCATTCGTACTGTTTAAAGTTTTTATTTATAGGGTTTCTGACCTATTTAATTCTCCATATATCAGCTATATTAATAACATTTCTTGTGTTGTTTGTAGATGGCTCGTACCAAGCAAACGGCTCGTATGTCTACGGGCAGAAAGGTTCTTAGAAAGCAACTAGTACATAAGGTTACATCTTAAATGTCAGAAAAAGAATACATGCAGTGTATGATCTCTCTATTGCTAACTTTTCCGTTTCTTCTTCTCGGTCACAGGCTGCTCGTATGTGTGCTCAAACCACTGGTGAATATAGGAAGCCACACAGATACCGCCCTGGAACAGTTGCCCTTCGGTATATATGTGTCAATTGATGTTACTGTTGCAATACAATTGCATATATAGTTGTTGCCCAAGGTTAATCATCCTGTAATATCTTGTAGTGAGATCCGTAAGTATCAGAAGACTAGTCACCTTTTGATATTAAAAGTACCATTCCAGAGGCTTGTACGTGAAATTGCTCAAGGCATTAAGGTTAGTTCTTTCTGAATATTTTATCCAACTTCAAAACTTATTGTCTTTGTTTATCACATGTGTCGAAATAAATTCTAATTTGCAATTGTGAATTTGTTGTTGCAGAGAGAATTGCGTTTTCAGAGCCATGCTGTCCGGGCTCTACAGGAGGCGTCGGAGGCCTACCTGGTAGGCCTGTTCCATGATACTAACTTATGCGCAACGCATGCTAAGCGTGTGACTATCATGCCTAAGGACATTCAGCTGGCAAGAAGGATCCGTGGCCGGGGATCGTGCTTAAGCCATTGATTTTTTTGTAATTATTTACTGAGTCCACAGTTGTATCTTACAGTATAACTAAAATACAAGTTGTCTTTATTTCGAGTACTGCTAACTTATGTGGAAGTGAGCAATAAATATTGGATGTTGTTGGCTTAATCTTCACACTATAAAGATCTCAAATCGAGCTGCAGTTCTTCTCTTCATACTATAAAGAAAATGCATTTGCCTTTTTTCAAGTTGATTATTGGTTCAAATATTTTTACAATCTACAAATATGAACGTAAATGCTCAATTCAAATTTTGATAGTACCTGATATTATATAGCAATAATCAACAAGTATTGGGTCACATGGTGGTGAGGAAGTGCTATCCCTGACCAATATCCCCAAATCCTAAACTCAATACTAATCTCCTAATTTGCCCTTAGGGTATTGTGGTACTCCCCCCTTCCCATGGAGAATAGCTATTTTAAAAAAATATGAATTATGTAGTACAATTTTTTTTAATACCATGTTTTAAACATAAATTTGAACTAATATTTAATTAGCATAATTGACCAAATAAAATAAAAATATTAAAATACCATAACCCCAATAAATTAATAAAATGTATAAAGAGCATAAATTATACATATAAGCTATGTACATAGATGTAAATAAAAATTTAAATGAGAATCCAAACTAATGACAAATGAGACAAAAAATGATCTCTCCATTACATTTAATATATGACCTATACAATTTACCTATATTAATCTACAAAATTATGTATGAAACGACCAAATATAAATCTCAAATTTATCCCCAATACCACTCCATTTTGCGATGATCTATTTGTTCTTCGATCTATCACCCCCAAGCTCCTCCCATCTGCCACTCCAACTACCACCATTGACTCCTTAATCTGCCAACATATATTCCTTATTTTCTAATTTTCCCTTCTCCTCCACGAGCCTCTCCAAAACTAGCTCGACTCAAATTTAATATTTTTGTGGTGATCTTCATTCATTTATGTTCATATTTTGTTATTTTAATTTTGAAAATGATACTTCAGTAGGTTGTGGTATATTTTTATACAGGTGATTCTAATTTTAATTTGGTAATAGCAATTGAAAATGGTGTGGTAGTTATTTACCAAAAAAAAAAAATTGTGTGGTAGTGGTGCATGTATTAATTATTCTAGTTATTTGTTCAAAGAATTTTAATAATTTAGTTATTAGTTCTCATATTTTTTTAAGATGATTTTCATGTAGCACTCTATACATATAGGTGGATGGTGAATAATGCATCATAAATTGAAAGTTGAGGTGTGAACTGGTCTTGTTTCTTGTTTTTATTAAACTACACCGTACAATTTAAAAATACACATGCACATGTGCATGAAAATAAAAAATATATGATTGCTAAAGGATAAGAAACAAATTTAAAGAGAGTGAGAGAGTTGAGTAACTGATATGGGCTAAAAGTAAGCCCTAAAAACAAATTTAATGTGGCATTAATTAGACCTAGTATGGTCCAAGCGTGGGCCCCACCAGATGGCCAAAAAACCATAATTAAATATTAATTTCGTAATTAATATTGTGGGATAATTAACAGCTGGGAATTACAAGTCAAATAAGGATATTATCTCTCCAAAGAGTAGCCTCCAAGGCACATAGTCATACAAGGAAACAGACTCCTACAAGGAAGAAGTCTAGAACCTTCCTCAAGGCTGACTTGCCCATTAAGTCACCTAACCCTATTATAATTCTTAGGCATCTCAGCCTATATAATGGGCCAGACCCCTCATCTCAGAACTACGTTGGCTTGATTCACTAGTAATACAGAGATACGTAGGCATCTTGTGAGGACCGATCAGTCTCGAACTCAAGAACAGCCATTAAAGCTCGAAGCTCTACATCCCTAGTATTTAATACATACAAACCCTCGATTTTATTCCACAACATTTGGCGCCGTCTGTGGGAAGACAACATCAACCATGGTTCAAACACGAAGAACAACACCAGTTGTAACTGAGGCCGTGCCACTCAGCTCTGCTCCACCCCTGACCGAACAGGCTCCCCCAGGATCAGGGGCGATCATCCAACAGGCTCCCCCAGCATCAGGGGTTATCACCCAGTCTCAAGTTTCTCAACAATCAGGGGCGATTCCCCACGTTGAGAGTACGCTGCCTCTGATCAACCAAGCAGGACGAGGAACCAACCCTCTTCAGATGGTGGTCTCTCCTTTTTTTTAATCCTGACAACCCACCACCAGGGGTACAGATCCACACCACGGATCTCCCCTTGAATACTAACCCGAGGTATGGTTTGCCTAACCACCCTCTAGCTGCTCGGGGAGCAGGGCCAAGCGGACATGCCATGCAAATACAGGATCCATCCTATATTAGAGGATTGGGTCCTTATCAGGACGACTACTCTGGCCCCTATTCTGATGATTCATCATCTGAGGATGATGATTGTGATGAAAATCCAAGGAGGCGACGTGTTAGCAGAGAACCTCGAGCGAGGACCCAAGGAATCCATGATGGACCTCCACAAACGGCTGAGGAGAGGATTAAGGCTCATGAGGCTGAGATCCAAAGGCTAAAGGATGACATAGCAAGGGAACAGGCAAGACAGAGTCTGATTCGATCCCTTCCAATCTCAGGAAGGATTCCCGTTATAGATTTGGAGAGGTCCTCAAGAAGACAGAAGAGGGCTGATGTCCCAACAAGAGAAGATATGAGGGTGGAAACCCCCGGGAGTAACCCTAAGGATCTCATGCCACTTGGAGATCCTGATGATCCCACACCCCCGTTTACTGAGGAGGTGATGAATGCTTATATTTCTAGGAAGTTTAAGATGCCGACAATTAAGGCTTATGATGGAATGGGTGATCCTGCAAATCACGTCAGGACGTTCTCAAACGCACTGCTGCTGCAGCCTGCAAGTGATGCCCTAAAGTGCAGAGCGTTCCCCCAAACCCTGTCGGGCATGGCTCAGAGATGGTATAGCCGATTGCCTGCGAACTCTATTGGCTCTTTTAAGGAGTTGAGTGCCGCTTTCGTTAGCCAATTCATTAGCGGAAGGGTGCATGAGAAGAGCTCCGCATCTCTTATGTATGTAGTGCAAGGAAAGAATGAAAATCTGAGGGATTACCTCAAGCGATTCACTAAGGAGACCCTGAATATCACTGATTTGGAAAATAAGGTGGCAATGGTAGCCCTGGAACACGGAACCACTGACCTCTTCTTCAAGAGATCATTGGCGAAGCATCCCCCTGAGAACATGGCTGAGCTTCAACGAAGGGCTGATAAGTATATTAAAGCTGAAGATAGCTTGAAGAAAGAAACCACCGTAGGTGGATGAGGAGGTAACAATGACTCCAAGAAGCGAAAGCAAGACCAGGACTATGATGATCAAGAGTATGATGCTAGGGACAAGTATCCCCGAACTAGCGAGGACTCCGACTCTGCCCCTAAGAAGAACCAAGGGTCAAGGTTCACTGAGTATGCAAGGTTGAATACTCCTAGGAGTCGAATCTTGTTGGACATTGAGAATGATAAGGATTTCAGATGGCCGAAGCCACTCAGGGGTGATCCCGCAAAGAGAAACCAGAATCAGTATTGCAGATTCCATAGAGACGTGGGGCATGACACTGACGATTGCAAGCAACTCAAAGATGAGATCGAGTTTTTGATCCGTAGAGGGAAGCTGAGGCACTTCACTAAGGGTGAAGACCGTGGTAATCAGAGAAGAGACTATAATAGAAGGGATGAAGATCAAGATCGCAACCCACAGCCCCGAGGGCCAGTAATCAACATGATCTCAAGAGGCCCGACTGCGGCCGGGACAACTAGGAACTCTCGAAAGGCTTATGCCCGAGAGGTGTTGCACATCGTGGGAGAGGCCCCGAAGCGTGCAAAAATTGAGGTAGCGGTTAGCTTTGATGACTCAGACTTGGAAGGGGTGAAGTTCCCCCATGACGACCCGTTGGTCATAACTCCTGTGATTGGAAACTCGGAGGTGAAGCGAGTCTTGATAGACAATGGAGCTTCCGTTGACATTCTGTTTCATGATGCGCTTGTGAAGATGGGATACACTGATTCTCAGTTGACCCCCAATAACATGCCTATATACGGATTTAATGAAGTAAAATCCAAAGTTGAAGGGACTATTCAGCTGCCTGTAACTATTGGGCAAGAGCCCAAGGAGGCCACTCAGATGTTGAACTTCCTGGTAATCAAGGCGGATTCAACGTACAACGCTATCCTTGGAAGGACTGGACTTCATGCATTCAAGGCTGTTACCTCAACCTATCATGTGAAGATCAAGTTCCCTACCAGGAATGGTGTTGGAGAACATAAAGGTGATCAGAAGATGGGACAAAGCTGTTATGTAGCCTCGTTAAGGCCTGATGGAGTCGGGGGGCAGGTCCTTCCGATTGAAGACATGGATGTCCACAGTGGTAAGGAACACAAAGAAAGGTCAGCAGAGGACATCACACAGAAGCCTCGGACAGCCACTGAGGCTAAGGCGTTAACTGACTTTGTGGTTGAGTTTACCATTGACAACCAAGAAGTTGGGGGGCAGGAGGTAGTACCCCGAGCAGGAAGTGAACTGCAGAATAAGAATGAGGAGACCGGAAGGAGTGGTGGGTGCTCTATTTTGATGGAGCATCAAAAACAAAATCAAGTGGTGCAGGCCTAGTCTTGCAAAACCCCAATTGGGCTTAAGTTATCCTAGTAGGACTTAGATTCATATTTATATAGTAGAAGTAGAAATAAGGTTCATTACAACCATTGCAGAGCATGTTGCTCCGAGTAGGACAGTAGTACTCTATGTAAGGGTTGAACCCATTTCAAGTTATTAATGCAAGTTTGTTTTCCATTCATTGATTGTGATTTTATTTATGTGCCAAGCACCTGATGTGTGAGTGAAAGAAGACCAAGTACCGAAAATAAAAGAATACACGAATGAAAACAAACAAATGCATACCCCGAAGGGTAGAGTTAGGTTACAGCAGATAAGAGTTTAAGTCCTTGAAGGACCCTGGATAAAGACAAACGTTGAAGTCCTGATGGAACACCCGCTGAAGAAACATATTGCATAGCCCGAAAGCCAATGGAAGGCTCATTAAGTGCGCAATCAAACTAGGAAAATTTGATGTTAAGTACAAGCATAGGACGACCATCAAAACCCAGGCTCTAGCTGACTTCGTGGTTGAATATACCATTGACAACCAAGAAATCGGGGGGCAGGAGGTAATAGACCAGGACGGTCAGCAAGGTGAGAAACCCTGTAAGAGAAGAAGGAATATTGGATGCTCTATTTTGATGGGGCATCAAAAACAAAAAGCTCTATTTTCATGGGGCACCAAAAACAAAAACCAGTGGTGCAGGTTATGTTCTGCAAAGCCCCGATGGGTTCACACTAGAGTATGCCTTGAAGTTGGACTTCCAAACAACCTACAACGAGGCGGAGTATGAAGCTCTGATAGCCGACCTTGGACTGACAAGAGCCCTGAGGGTCAAGAACTTGAAAGTCTGTGGAGACTCAAAGCTGGTAGTCTCACAAGTCAATGAAGAGTTTGAGGCTAGAAAAGAATATGTTCAAATATTCAAGGATACTTTCAGGTCCTGAAGACCCGACCATCAATTCGAAATTGGTAGCACCAGTTGATGTAAGCTGAAGGATAGACCCTAAAGCTCATCTTGAGACTGGTTGGCCCCCTGATAATGCCTTGAAGGTACAGAAACTGTTAATGAGAGTGTTGAGATAAGAGGTCCTTTACAATTCCACACTTGAGGTATTGAACTTCAAATCTCAAAATTCAAGCCTTGATGGCCAACAAGGTTATCTGCCTCCAAACGAACCTGACAAGAGGCATCAGGCTACTTAAAACCTAGTCAAGGTTCTACAAGTATAAGAAGAAGGTTGGAAACCTAGAAGTAAGATAGAGGATTGGAAACCAGCCAAGGCACACCAGACTTAAAGTTGAGTGCTTAGTGGCAAGTGAACTTCTTGAGCGATCAACCGAGAAGCAAGACCTCCACTATATGAAGCAAGGGGGGCAAGAACTAAGGGACTCCATTATTTCTACATTTTAGAATGAGATTTAACGGTTGAATGTTTGATAATCAACACCGAACGAGTTCTCCTTTTTAAATCAAGAACAACAAGTAGTAAAAACTATGAAAGCCACGGTGCCAAACAAGGTTTCCAAGAACTCTAGCTTGACTCCAATGCAAAGAATTTGGGCTCAAAAACAAAGAACTCAGGAACTTAAGAAATTCCATTCGATGTAACCGAGGCCACAAGGCCGAGGCACCTCAAGGAAGCCTCAAGGCCGAGTAGCCCTAACCGAAGTCCCTCGCGAAGGGCAACAGTCGAGCTCGCCCGACCGAGCACCTCCCGAAAGGCCATAGGCCGAAGTCACACAGTCGAAGACTCCTGAAAGCCATTAAGAGGCCCTTATTTCGACCAAAATCCTGGTCGAGACGACCAAGAATCCTAGTCGAAAAATCATTCGACCAAGCGAAAAATTGCTCCTTATTTCGACCAAGATCCTGGTCGAAACGACCAGGAATCCTGATCGAAAATCCTTTCGACCAAGAGGTTGGGAAGGCCCTTATTTCGATCAGAACCCTGACCTAAGGGTCAGCATTCCTGATTGTAAATCCTGACCTAAGGGTCAGCATCCTGATCAAAAATCCTGACCTAAGGGTCAGCATTCCTGATCGAAAATCCTGACCTAAGGGTCAGCATCCTGATCAAAAATCCTGACCTAAGGGTCAGCATTCCTGATCGAAAGTCCGTCCGACCAAGCCAAAAGTTGGCCCTTACTTCGACCAAGATCCTGGTTGAAATGACCAGGAATCCTGATCGAAAATCCTTTCGACCAAGAGGCTGGGAAGGCCCTTATTTCGATCAAAACCCTGACCTAAGGGTTAGCATTCCTGATTGTAAATCCTGACCTAAGGGTCAGCATCCTGATCAAAAATCCTGACCTATGGGTCAGCATTCCTGATCGAAAATCCTGACCTAAGGGTCAGCATCCTGATCAAAAATCCTGACCTAAGGGTCAGCATTCCTGATCGAAAGTCCGTCCGACCAAGCCAAAAGTTGGCCCTTACTTCGACCAAGATCCTGGTCGAAATGACCAGGAATCCTGATCGAAAATCCTTTCGACCAAGAGGCTGGGAAGGACCTTATTTCGATCAGAACCCTGACCTAAGGGTCAGCATTCCTGTTCGTAAATCCTGACCTAAGGGTCAGCATCCTGATAAAAAATCCTGACCTAGGGGTCAGCATTCCTGATCAAAAATCCTGACCTAAGGGCCAGTACCCCTGATCGAAAATCCTGTCCTAAGGGTCAGCATCCCTGATCGAAAATCCACTACGCCATAGATGGCCTATTGCAACCTTTTGGCATGGGTGTTACCTTCTTGGATGTTACCATAGCTAAGGAGTTTTTGAGCTATCGCAACCTTGTGATTGTGGTGTTACCAAATCCACAAAAGTATGTTACTTTAGTTATAAAAGGTGTTACAGTGGGCAACACCATGAGATGTGTTACCATAGAGTAGTCATGAACAAAATTTTTATTTTATTTAAAATTAATGATTTAATAATTATTTTACTTTAAAAATAATTAATTTTAACAAAATCGTTGAAGTTATCATTTTAATGATTTAATAATTATTTGACTTTAAAAGTAATTAATTTTAATAAAAGCATTGAAGTTATGTTTATAAAAATTAATATTCCATTAATAATTAAATTATTTAAATTTCATAAATATTAAAATATTTTTAATAAATTTAGAATAACAATGTTTTCAAAATAAAGTAATATTAAAAAATTATTAAATTTTGATTAAATTCATTAAAAAGTTTAATAGAGAAAATGATAATTTGCATACACTGTGAATTATTTCAAAATAATGAAAATAATAGATTTAAAAATTATAATTTATTAATACCAACAAATTAAGATACATTAAAATATTTTTTGGGAAAAAAGTACACTGAAATATTGAGATGGGCTGCAAACAAAAACAGAGAAGGGCCGAGCGGCAAACGAAAAAGAGAGCGGCAAAACGAAAAATTAGAATTAGGTCTCACTTATGTTCACTTTTCTCTCTCGCCTCTCCCACTTGTCTCTGTTTCCGCCTCAATCCCTCCCTCGCCTAAACTCTCCTGACCTAAAATTTCTCTCCACCACACTCACTCCCACTCAATCACTCATCAGTCATCACTTTCTTTGTCTCTATGAAGAACGAAATGAAGAACGAATTAAAGGGCGACTAGGGCTTCAAAACGTTCTTGATTAGGGCTTCAATAACTCGTTATCTCTCTCTCTCTCTGCACACTCTCGACCATCTCTCTGTCTCTCTGGGGTTCGAGTTTAAAGCTTTGATTAAGGTATTTAATTGTATACTTGATTTTGATACTTCAATTGGGAATTAGGGATTCAGTATGGGTTCATTTGGGGCTTCAAATTGAGTTCAATTTGGGGTTTTAGGGCTTCAATTTGGTTCAAATTGTGTTCTCTATCTCTCGATCTCACTTTGGTTCCATTATTATAGTGTTTCATTTTATATACCTTTTGATTTTACTCTTATACACTTACATGTTTTACTCTTCTTATATTTAGCTTGGAGAGTACCTTTACTCTACTGATAGAGAGTTTGCTGAAAATGCCTTTGATTCTGCAGAACATCCTTACGGTTCTGGGTTACCATAGTATCATTTCAAGATCTTTCTTTAAAAAACATAAATTTTCTGATTATTATTGTTTCATAAACTTTATCCCTTTTTCCTCTTTCAGTTATGTATTGCAGTCAAACTAATATTTTCCTGAAATTCATGTGTGCAAATGTTCAAAAGAGACTTCGTCAATGCCGAAAAATTGCCAGACGTTTGAATATTTTACAAGGTTTTATCTATTGGTACGAGGTAAGTTCCTTTTCCTCTTTGTAAAAGAACATAGACTGTTATCGATTCAAATCTTTGGTATCTAGAATCATTTATCTTTTTCACTTTGCCATATTGGAAGTGGTTGTGTATCAATATATGGAAGTAAATTTGACGATAAGAATTTCATTGCCAAGCACATAGGACCGCGTCTGTTGTCAATGGTATCTCTTATCCTTCAGTGAAACGTATACTATTGGTTCTTCCGTTATGTGAAGCATGCCCTGATTTGTCCTAAACTATTCTCTATTATTTTCATATGTGCCACACAACATGTAGCCTGACAATTGAAAAGATATGTCTGTATTTGTGCAATTCCTAAATGTATGACAAAAAAATGTATGGTATCAGTTGAATTTATTGAAGTGCTCTTAATGTATTTAGATAAGAATGAATAAAGGTTTATTTATCAGTGTATGGTTGGGACTTGGTAGGACCAGTTCACCTACTGCTTTGCCTTGCATCATATGTGTGGTGGATGATGCAGTCAATTGAGCATGCAGTGTATCTTGTTTAGGTCATTGAGTTATCTTGTAACTACTTTAGTCATAGCAATCAGATCCACTTAATCATTCTATTCATCTTATATATTATTCTCATTGATTTAGTTCTACAAACTTATTTCGGACTGATGCACTTGTTCTCTTGCTTCCTTTGATTGGATCTTCATGTACCAGGTACTTTCCTTTCCATGTTTTGATACTTGCCAGGTGCCACTTGTATATTCATCTAGATTCATATATTTTTGGTTGTGCAAATTTAAGTCTTTAGATAAACACGAAATTGATAATTTATTGATATCAATGCAGCACTGTTTGTTGGTTGGCATTACTGGTGTCTTTGCTCCACTTCTTGAGGAGACCATATTTCGAGGATTTTTTATGGTGTCCCTTACTAAATGGTATGATTTCTTTGAAATTGTAATTAGATATAACCACACCTAGTAAACAACATTTCGTACTTGGTAGTTAAACCTAGTAAGACTGTAAGAGAACTAGAGAGAAGTAGGAGACGATATCACTTGTGTACTTTCACCATTCTTTGATATATCCATAGAACCATGACAAGCTTGGAGAAAATGGTTGATAGAAGAAAGAACAGTTCGTCTAAATCTATAATGCCTATTATCCATTGACTCTTCTTGTTAGTACTGCAGTGTTTGCAGCTGCACATCTCACACCAGGAGAAATTCCTCAGCTTTTTGTACTTGGTATCCTCCTAAATACCAAATTTCACTCTCCCAGAAATATAATCTTAGACTTATGTAATTTTTTTATTTGTTTCTACTCTTATATTTATTACACAACAAAATTAAAACTAGAAAAAGGAGAATGGAGGTTGTTAACAGATCAAGTTGAAGATATAAAGGCATAAGAAGTTCTACCCAGAAATTAAAACAGTTCTTCTATTTACAGTTTTAATTAAAATATAAAGGCATAAGAAGTTCTACCCTGGTGGCTGGTAATCTACACTTAAAAGAGATAACTGTGATGGGAAGAGATAACTGTGATGGGAAGTACTTATTGTGTAGCTTCTTTTGGTCATAAAAGGAACACTAGTAAAAGAAAGAATCTCTTGGTTTCTGTAAAAATTATTTTTTGTTAGTTTTTGTTTGAACTAGCTACTGCTGATCTTAATGTACCACCCAGCCTTCGTTTATTTTATTAATATAATATATAATGCTGCGACTTATCTTGAGCGGAGAGTTTGATTTCTAACAATCTGTTGCTTAACCTTTTTCTGGAATAGCAGATTTCATACTTTGGAGTTCTCACAATAAAGAATGATGTGCGACTTGTGTTATGATGTAGTTCTTGGGATGACCTTGCTGTGTACGTAAAAGCTTTGGAAGATTGCCTTCTCCGAATTCCTCCAAATGGTTTCTCAAAGGTATGTAAGTTGTTATATCAGTGTAGTTGTTTATGTTATGTGATTTACCATCTTTGCAAACTGTTTGGTCTTATCAGCAAACTGTTTGGTCTTATCAGCAAAGGTTGCAAACTGATTTTAAATCCATGTTGCATCTTTAATGTGTACCCTCTTTTGAAATATATATTACACTTGATGGACGAACCCATCATAAAGTTGTTGGACAGATACATTAAATTTAATGTCTGATTACTTGATTTGATGCACTAATTTATCATACATCTCCATTTAATTTTCAGGTTATAGCTGCTATAACGCAAGCTTGCAACAATCCTTGGAACTAGGTATTTTGTACTTGAACTCAAAGTGCAGAACATAACATCCTACAGATTGGTTCTAGGCTGGTACAGGGTATCATTTTGACTATGTATTTGATTGGACCATATTAAAGTATCTACAGATTGGTTCTATGTATTGTCTATTTTTTAATTTTTTTGCATGAGCATGATTTGGTCAAGTCTGGTAGTACTACACATCCGATTGGGAAAGCAATTGTAGCAGCTGATCGGGCCGTAAACGCTCCTACTATTAAGGTAGTTTGCCGGCTTCAATCTGTATTTTTTCTGTAGAGATAGTTTATGAATTGGATATATCATGGAATTCATGCCACTGTTTTTCAAGCTTTTAAATTCCATCATGGAATCAACATCAATTGCAGTTAATTAACTAGAAGCGTTCTGTTTTTATTAATCCAAAATTGCAGGATGTGACTTTTGATTATTTAAACAACTTTTGGATGTTAGTTTTAATGTGTGGAATTGATTTCTGCTTCTCCCTTCCTGAGTTTACTATTTATTTTTACCAAGTTGCTGCTGCTGCTGCTCTTGTGAATGGTTATGTTCTGGATCTATTCCACCTAGCCACCTGATTTCTTTTAGACAACATCTGCTTGTGATATTTCTATTTATTTTTAACATGCTTGGTTTCTTAATTTCTTTTATTTTGATTTTGCAGAATGGCCACTAGTTAATAAAGAAGGATGTCCAGGAGCTGCAAGTTGCAACTTGGATTTTGAAGGACTTGCACATTGCAAGTATTCTTGATATTGGCCAGTTTTTATTTGTTGTTTTTGAATGTAAATTTAACATTTTACTCAAGTAGTTAGTATCATTTAAGCTTAATTCTAAAATATTAACTTGTGGTCTCGCAAAATTATTTAGTTTTTGTTGGTAATTTTGTAAATTACATTGAATCTGTGAATTGGTTTGTTGGTTTTTCTAAGGGAAATGTAATATTTAAACTTTATATTTTTATTATGTTGAACTCAGGATGTTGCCTTAGGTATTATATATATGTTACAAAAGCCATTCTTTGGTAACACATGGTATGTTGCAGTTGGTAACATAGGTGTTACAATAGACTAAAACATGTTGCACAGTTATGGGTCCCAAATGTGGGTCCTACATGTGGGCCCCACCAAAGGATGCCCCACCAAAGTGGGCTCCACTTTGGTGGGTCCCACCAAAGTGGGCCCCACATGTGGGTCCCACATAATTGATTAATAATTTTTTAAAATTATAGCATCTATTGTAACATAGATTTGGTGTTGCCATAGAACTGCTTAGTGTGTTACCTTATAGGTCTATGGTAACGAATTTCCCTATGTTAGCTTATGTGTGTCGCGGTGTTACCTTAGACCCCAAAGGTTACATAGAACAAAACTATCCCAGCTAAGGTGTTACCTTAGCCTTTTTTTGGCCTTTGGTAACGTTTTTTAGGGTCTAAGGTAACACAGTCGTGGTGTTACCGTAGGCTGTTTATGGCGTAGTGATCTATTCGACCAAGCCAAAAGTTGGCCATTATTTCGACCAAGATCCTGGTCGAAACGACCAGGAATCCTGATCGAAAATCTGTTCGACCAAGAAGCTAGGAATGCCCTTATTTCGATCAGAATCCTGACCTAAGGGTCAACATTCCTGATCGAAAATCCTGACCTAGGGGTCAGCATTCCTGATCGAAAATCCTGACCTAGGGGTCAGCATTCCTGATCGAAAATCCTGACCTAGGGGTCAACATCCTGATCGAAAATCCTGACCTAGGGGTAAGCATTCCTGATCGAAAATCCCGACCTAGGGGTCAGCATCCTGATAGAAAATCTGGATCTAAGGATCAGCATTTCTGATCGAAATCCTGATCTAAAATACCACGAATCCTAGTACAAAAAAAAGGGGTTATATAATGAAAATTTTTATGTGCCTAGAGTCGTGAATGACCTCAATTCGAGACGAATGAAGCCAAAAATACGATCGTAAATTACGAAAATATTAGGGCTGAGGACCCCTCTAAAATTACAAAAATTATTATTATTATTATTAAAAAATAATAATAATAAAATCCGGGTCGAATTTTATTCGAGTGAAATTTTATCCGAGTGGGACACCTCCGATTTGGGGATCGAAATTATCCGAGATTTGGACAAAAAAATATTATTATTGAATAATAATATTCAAAAAAAAAAAGAAGTAAAAAAAAAAAGGTCATTCGACCAAAATCCTGGTCGAAAAGGACCAGGATCCTGATCGAATAAACCTTCGACCAGCCGACAAAAACAGACCTTGTTTCGACCAAGTCCTGGTCCACTTTCACAAGTTACATTTTGTTTTTTGGAAAATTGCAGTTTAGTACCCCAAGTTCTGCTGGGTCTATGAAAAGGCCATTGTAGTTTATAAAATTACAAAATGGCTCCTATACTTTATAATTTTATAGAAAGGTCCCTCCACTTTACACTTTGATAAAAAAAATACCTGTGGGTACATAAAAATTCCTAAATTATTAGGAATAATTAAGAAAAATACCTGCTGGTACATAAAAATTCCTAAATTATTAGGAAAAATTACGAAAAATATCTGTGGGTACATAAAAATTCCTAAATTATTAGGAATAATTACGAAAAAAACCTGCTGGTACATAAAAATTCCTAAATTATTAGGAAAAATTACGGAAAATACCTGTGGGTACATAAAAATTCCTAATTTATTAGGAATAATTACGAAAAATACCCGTGGGTACATGATATGGGCTAAAAATAAGCCCTAAAGACACATTTAATGTTGCATTAATTAGACCCAGTACGGTCCAAACGTGGGGCCCACCAGCGGGGTCCAAAGTCCTTTTTTTAATATTAATTTCGTAATTAATATTAGGGGTAATAAACAGCTCAACAATAAGTGTCAGATAAGGACATTATCTCTACAAGACTTAGCCTCCAAGGCATCCAATTCGATATGGCAACAGACTCCTACAAGGAAGGAGTCTAGAACTTTCCTCAAGGAGGTGACTTATCTATTAAGTCTCCAATTCCTACCTTAATTCTAAGGCTTCTCAGCCTATATAAAGGGTCTGACCCCTCATTCTCAGAACTACGTTGGCTTGATTCTCTAACAATACAGAGATACGTAGGCATCTTGTGAGAACCGTTTAGTCTCGAACGCAAGAACAACCATTAAAGCTCGAAGCTCACCATCCTTTGTATTAAATACATACAAACCCTAGCCGCAATTTACAAACCCTAGTTTTTATTCCACAACATTTGGCGCCGTCTGTGGGAAGACAACATCAACCATGGTTCAAAGAAGAAGAACAACACCAGTTGTAACTGAGGCCGTACCAATTAGCTCTGCCCCACCTCTCACCGAGCAGACTCCCCCAGCATCAGGGACGATCATTCAACAGGCTCCCCCAGCATCAGCTGTCATCATCCACTCTCAAGTTTCTCAACAACCAGGGGTGATCCCCCGTGCTGAGAGTACGTTCCCTCTGACCAATCAGGTAGGACAAGCGACCAACTCTCTCCAGATTGTTGATCCGAACAACCCGCCACCAGGGGTACAGATCCATACTACGGATCTCCCCTTGAACACTAATCCCAGGTACGGTCTGCCCAACTACCCCCGATGACTCAAGGTTCGGGACCAAGTGGTCATGCCTTACAAATCCGGGACCGAGATTATGATGACTACTCCGGCCGTTATACTGATGATTCATCGTCTGAGGATGATGATCGTGATGAAGCCCCGAGGAGGCAACGTGCTAGAAGAGAGCCTCAAGGAAGGACTCAAGGGATCCATGATGGACCTCCACCAACGGCTGAGGAGAGGATTAAGGCTCACGAGGCTGAGATCCAAAGGCTGAAGTATGACATAGCAATGGAGCAAGCAAGACAAAATCAAACTCGACCTCCTCCAACCTCGGGAAAGATTCCCATCATTGATTTGGAGAGGTCTTCAAGGAGACAAAGAAGGGCTGATGCCTCATTCGGAAGAACAACAACAAAGATGGAAATTCCCAAGGGAAACCCCAAAGATCTGATGCCTCTCGGAGATCCTGATGATCCAACACCCCCGTTCACCAGGAAGTGATGAATGCTCACATCTCTAGGAAGTTTAAGATGCCTACAATAAAGGCTTATGATGGAACGGGTGATCCCGCAAACCATGTGAGAACATTCTCGAACGCACTGCTGCTGCAGCCTGCAAGTGATGCCCTAAAGTGCAGAGCGTTCCCCCAAACCCTGTCGGGCAAGGCTCATAGATGGTATAGCCGATTGCCTGCGAACTCTATTGGCTCTTTTAAGGAGTTGAGTGCCGCCTTCGTTAGCCAATTCATTAGCGGAAGGGTGCATGAGAAGAGCTCCGCATCTCTTATGTATGTGGTGCAAGGAAAGAATGAAAATCTGAGGTATTACATCAAGCCATTCACTAAGGAGACCCTGAATATCACTGATTTGGAAAATAAGGTGGCAATGGTAGCCATGGAGCACGGAACCACTGACCTCTTCTTCAAGAGATCATTGGCGAAGCATCCCCCTGAGAACATGGCTGAGCTCCAACGAAGGGCTGATAAGTATATTAAAGCTGAGGATAGCTTGAATAAAGAAACCACCGTAGGTGGAGGAGGAGGTAACAATGACTCCAAGAAGCGAAAGCAAGACCAGGACTATGATGATCAAGAGTATGATGCTAGGGACAAGTATCCCCTAACTAGCGAGGACTCCGACTCTGCCCCAAAGAAGAACCAAGGGTCAAGGTTCACTGAGTATGCAAGGTTGAATACTCCTAGGAGTCGAATCTTTCTGGACATTGAGAATGATAAGGATTTCAGATGGCCGAAGCCACTCAGGGGTGATCCCGCAAAGAGAAACTAGAATCAGTATTGCAGATTCCATAGAGACGTGGGGCATGACACTAACGATTGTTAGCAACTCAAAGATGAGATTGAGATTTTGATCCGTAGAGGGAAGCTGAGGCACTTCACTAAGGGTGAAGACCGTGCTAATCAGAGAAGAGACTATAATAGAAGGGATGACGATCAAGATCGCAACCCACAGCCCCGAGGGCCAGTAATCAACATGATCTCAGGAGGCCCAACTGCGGCCGGGACAAGTAGAAACTCTCGAAAGGCTTATGCCCGAGAGGTGTTGCACATCGTGGGAGAGGCCCAGAAGCGTGCAAAAACTGAGGTAGCGGTTAGTTTTGATGACTCAGACTTGGAAGGGGGGAAGTTCCCCCATGACGACCCGTTGGTCATAATTCCTGTGATTGGAAACTCGGAGGTGAAGCGAGTCTTGATAGACAATGGAGCTTCCGTTGACATTCTGTTTCATGATGCGTTTGTGAAGATGGGATACACTGATTCTCAGTTGACCCCCAATAACATGCCTATATATGGATTTAATGGAGTAAAATCCAAAGTTGAAGGGACTATTCAGCTGCCTGTAACTATTGGGCAAGAGCCCAAGGAGGCCACTCAGATGTTGAACTTCCTGGTAATCAAGGCGGATTCAACGTACAACGCTATCCTTGGAAGGACTGGACTTCATGCATTCAAGGTTGTTGCCTCAACCTATCATGTGAAGATCAAGTTCCCTACCAGGATGGCACGAAGCTGTTATGTTGCCTCGTTAAGGCCTGATGGAGTCGGGGGGCAGGTCCTTCCGATTGAAGACATGGATGTCCACAGTGGTAAGGAACACAAAGAAAGGTCAGCAGAGGACATCACACAGAAGCCTCGGATAGCCATTGAGGCTAAGGCGTTAACTGACTTTGTGGTTGAGTGTACCATTGACAACCAAGAAGTTGGGGGGCAGGAGGTAGTACCCCGAGCAGGAAGTGAACTGCAGAATAAGAAGGAGACCAGAAGGAGTGGTGGGTGCTCTATTTTGATGGAGCATAAAAAACAAAATCAAGTGGTGCAGACCTAGTCTTGCAAAGGCTCAATTGGGCTTAAGTTATCCTAGTAGGACTTAGCTTCATATTTATATAGTAGAACTAGAAATAAGGTTCATTAAAATCATTACAGAGCATATTGCTCCAAGTAGGTCAGTAGTACTCTATGTAAGGGTTGAACCCATTTCAAGTTATTAATGCAAGTTAGTTTTCCATTCATTGATTGTGTATGTGCCAAGCACCTGATGTGTGAGTCAAAGATGAGTAAGGACCGACAATAAAAGAATACACAAATGGAAACAAACTAATGCATACCCCGAAGGGTAGAGTTAGGTTACAGTAGATAAGAGTTTAATTCCTTGAAGAACCCTGGATAAAGACAAATGTTGAAGCCCTGATGGAACACCCGCTGAAGAAACATATTGCATAGCCCGAAAGGCAATGGAAGGCTCATCAAGTGGGAAATCAAACTAGGAAAATTTGATGTTAAGTACAAGCATAGGACGACCATCAAAACCCAGGCTCTAGCTGACTTCGTGGTTGAATATACCATTGACAACCAAGAAGTCGGGGGGCAGGAGGTAATAGACCAGGAAGGTCAGCAAGGTGAAAAACCCCTGGAAGAGAAGAAGGAATATTGGATGCTCTATTTTGATGGGGCATCAAAAACAAAAAGCTTTATTTTCATGGGGCATCAAAAACAAAAACCAGTGGTGCAGGTTAAGTTCTGCAAAGCCCCGATGGGTTCACACTCAAGTATGCCTTGAAGTTGGACTTCCAAACAACCTACAACGAGGCGGAGTATGAAGCTCTGATAGCCGACCTTGGACTGACAAGAGCCCTGAGGGTCAAGAACTTGAAAGTCTGTGGAGACTCAAAGCTGGTAGTCTCACAAGTCGATGAAGAGTTTGAGGCTAGAATAGAATATGTTCAAATATTCAAGGATACTTCCAGGTCCTGAAGACCCGACCATCAATTCGAAATTGGTAGCACCAGTTGATGTAAGCTGAAGGATAGACCCTAAAGCTCATCTTGAGACTGGTTGGCCCCTTGATAATGCCTTCAAGGTACAGAAACTGTTAATGAGAGTGTTGAGATAAGAGGTCCTTTACAATTCCACACTTGAGGTCTTGAACTTCAAATCTCAAGATTCAAGCCTTGATGGCCAACAAGGTTATCTGCCTCCAAACGAACCTGACAAGAGGCATCAGGCTACTTAAAACCTAGCCAAGGTTCTACAAGTATAAGAAGAAGGTTGGAAACCTAGAAGTAAGATAGAGGATTGGCAACCAACCAAGGCATACCAGACTTAAAGATGAGTGCTTAGTGGCAAGTGAACTTCTTAAGCGATCAACCGAGAAGCAAGACCTCCACTATATGAAGCAAGGGGGCAAGAACTAAAGGACTCCAACACCGAACGAGTTCTCCTTTTTGAATCAAGAACAACAAGTAGTAAAAACTATGAAAGCCACGGTGCCAAAAAAGGCTTCCAAGAACTCTAGCTTGACTCCAATGCAAAGAATTTGGGCTAAAAAACAAGGAACTCAGGAACTTAAGAAATTTCATTCGATCTAACCGAGGCCACAAGGCCGAGGCACCTCAAGGAAGCCTCAAGGCCGAGTAGCCCTAACCGAAGTCCCTCGCGAAGGGCAACATCCGAGCTCGCCCGATCGAGCACCTCCCGAAAGGCCATAGGCCGAAGTCACACAGTCGAAGATACCTGAAAGCCATTAAGAGGCCCTTATTTCGACCAAAATCCTGGTCGAGACGACCAAGAATCCTAGTCGAAAAATCATTCGACCAAGCGAAAAATTGGTCCTTATTTCGACTAAGATCCTGGTCGACACGACCAGGAATCCTGATCGAAAATCCTTTCGACCAAGAGGCTGGGAAGGCCATTATTTCGATTAGAACCTTGACCTAGGGGTCAGCATTCCTGATCGAAAATCCTAACCTAAGGGTCAGCATCCTGATCAAAAATCCTGACCTAAGGGTCAGCATTCCTGATCGAAAGTCCGTTCGACTAAGCCAAAGTTGGCCTTTATTTCGACCAAGATCCTGGTCGAAACGACTAGGAATCCTGATCGAAAATCTGTTCGACCAAAAAGCTAGGAAGGCCCTTATTTCGATCAGAATCCTGACCTAAAGGTCAGCATTCCTGATCGAAAATCCTGACCTAAGGGTCAGCATCCTGATCTAAAATCCTGACCTAAGGGTCAGCATTCCTGATCGAAAGTCCGTTCGACTAAGCCAAAGTTGGCCTTTATTTCGACCAAGATCCTGGTCGAAACGACTAGGAATCCTGATCGAAAATCTGTTCGACCAAGAAGCTAGGAAGGCCATTATTTCGATCAGAATCCTGACCTAAGGGTCAGCATTCCTGATCGAAAGTCCGTTCGACTAAGCCAAAGTTGGCCTTTATTTCGACCAAGATCCTGGTCGAAACGACTAGGAATCCTGATCGAAAATCTGTTCGACCAAGAAGCTAGGAAAGCCCTTATTTCGATCAGAATCCTGACCTAAGGGTCAGCATTCCTGATCGAAAATCCTGACCTAAGGGTCAGCATCCTGATCAAAAATCCTGACCTAAGGGTCAGCATTCCTAATCGAAAATCCTTACCTAAGGGTCAGCATCCTGATCAAAAATCCTGACCTAAGGGTCAGCATTCCTGATCGAAGTCCGTTCGACTAAGCCAAAGTTGGCCTTTATTTCGACCATGATCCTGGTCGAAACGACTAGGAATCCTGATCAAAAATCTATTCGACCAAGAAGCTAGGAAGGCCCTTAGGTCAACATCCTGACCTAGTGGTTAGCATCCTCATCGAAAATCCTGACCTAGGGGTTAGCATCCTGATCGAAAAATCCTGACCTAGTGGTCAGCATCCTGATCGAAAATCCTGACCTAGGGGTCAGCATCCTGATCGAAAAATCCTGACCTAGTGGTCAGCATCCTGATCGAAAATCCTGACCTAGGGGTCAGCATTCCTAATCAAAATCCTGATCTAAAATACCACGAATTCTGGTACAAAAAAAAGGGCTATATGATGAAAATTTTTATGTGCCTAGAGTCATGAATGACCTCAATTCGGGACGAATTTCAAAAATTTGGGAGCAAATGAGGCCAAAAATACGATCTTAAATTACGAAAATATTAGGGCTGAGGACCCCTCCAAAATTACAAAAATTATTATTATTATTATTAAAAATAATAATAATAAAATCCGGTTTGGGGATCGAAATTATCCGAGATTCGGACAAAAGAAATATTATTATTAAATAATAATATTTTAAAAAAAAAAGGAGGAGTGCGTAAAAAAAAAGAAAAAAAAGGGGATCGATCATGATCCTGCTCGAATCGAGCAAGAACTCTAATCGAGACTGCCTTCGACCAAGACAAGTGAATCACACGTTATTTCGACCTGGGCTGGTCGACTTAGGCTAGGTTTATTAATTTTGGCAAAAGTACTGTTTAGTAACCCAGCTTCTTCTCAATCTATGAAAAGGCCATTGTAATTTATAAAATTACAAATAGGTCCCTGAACTTTATAAATTCTTAATTATTAGAAATAATTAAGGAAAATACCTGTGGGTACATAAAAATTCCTAAATTATTAGGAATAATTAAGGAAAATACCTGCCGGTACATAAAAATTCCTAAATTATTAGGAATAATTTAGAAAAATACCTGTGGGTACATAAAAATTCCTAAATTATTAGGAATAATTAAGGAAAATACCGGTGGGTACATAAAAATTCCTAAATTATTAGGAATAATTAAGAAAAATACCCGTGGGTACATAAAAATTCCTAAATTATTAGGAATAATTAAGGAAAATACCTGTGGGTACATAAAAATTCCTAAATTATTAGGAATAATTAATAAAAATACCTGTGGGTACATAAAAAATTCCTAAATTATTAGGAATAATTACGAAAAATACCTGTGGGTACAGAAAAATTCCTAAAATATTAGGAATAATTAAGAAAAATACCTGTGGGTACATAAAAATTCCTAAATTATTAGGAATAATTAAGGAAAATACCTGTGGATACATAAAAATTCTTAAATTATTAGGAATAATTAAGAAAAATACCTGTGGGTACATAAAAAATTCATAAATTATTAGGAATAATTACGGAAAATACCTGTGGGTACAAAAAAATTCCTAAAATATTAGGAATAATTAAGAAAAATACCTGTGGGTACATAAAAATTCCTAAATTATTAGGAAAAATTACGAAAAATACCCGTGGGTACAGAAAAATTCCTAAATAATTAGGAAAAATACGAGAAAAATTATAGAAATATTTTCCTGACAAATTGAGACATAATTTCTGCTAATAATGCATAAAAGCTCTATAAAAGTGCCGAAATTGCTAAAAGCAAGCACGAGTTAAAGCCTCGAATAAGGTCAATCGTCGTAAATGTGTCGGTCGCTCCACACTTTACAATAAGGCGATATATGTGAAACACTAGTGTAAACCAAAATCCCCATGTAAGGGTAGGAAAATTAAGAAGTCCCAGGTAAGGGATAAAAATGACCCCGAGTCTCGATTAAGACAAATATAACTTCTACGAAAACCTGATCAGTTTTCCTAGAAGTTGGGGGGCAAATGATATGGGCTAAAAATAAGCCCTAAAGACACATTTAATGTTGCATTAATTAGACCCAGTACGGTCCAAACGTGATGCCCACCAGCGGGGTCCAAAGTCCTATTTTTAATATTAATTTCGTAATTAATATTAGGGGTAATAAACAGCTCAGCAATAAATGTAAGATAAGGACATTATCTCTACAAGACTTTGCTTCCAAGGCATCCAATTCGATATGGCAACAGACTCCTACAAGGAAGGAGTCTAGAACTTTCCTCAAGGAGGTGACTTATCTATTAAGTCTCCAATTCCTACCTTAATTCTAAGGCTTCTCAGCCTATATAAAGGGTCTGACCCCTCATTCTCAGAACTACGTTGGCTTGATTCTCTAACAATACAGAGATACGTAGGCATCTTGTGAGGACCGTTTAGTCTCGAACGCAAGAACATCCATTAAAGCTCGAAGCTCACCATCCTTTGTATTAAATACATACAAACCCTAGCCGCAATTTACAAACCCTAGTTTTTATTCCACAACAGTACATAAAAATTCCTAAATTATTAGGAATAATTAAGGAAAATACCTGCTGGTACATAAAAATTCCTAAATTATTAGGAATAATTACGAAAAATACCTGTGGGTACATAAAAATTCCTAAATTATTAGGAATAATTAAGGAAAATACCTGCTGGTACATAAAAATTCCTAAATTATTAGGAAAAATTACGGAAAATACCTGTGAGTACATAAAAATTCCTAAAATGTTAGGAAAAGTACAGAAAAATACGAGGAAAATTATAGAAATATTTTCTCGACAAATTGAGCAATAATTTATGCTAATAGTGCATAAAATCTCTATGAAAGTGCCGAAATTGCTAAAAGCAAGCACAAATTAAAGCCTCGAGTAAGGCAAATCGTCTTAAATGTGTAGGTCGCTCCACACTTTACAATCAAGACGATACTCGTGAAACACTAGTGTACTGAATCCCCGGTAAGGGAACGAAAATAAATATGAACCCTGACCCAAGTCTCGAATAAGACCGTTATAACTTCAAGGAAAACCTGATCAGTTTTCCTAGAAGTTGGGGGGCAAATGATATGGGCTAAAAGTAAGCCCTAAAAACAAATTTAATGTGGCATTAATTAGACCCAGTTTGGTCCAAGCGTGGGGCCCACCAGATGGCCAAAAAACCCTAATTAAATATTAATTTCGTAATTAATATTGAGGGATAATTAACAGCTGGGAATTACATGTCAAATAAGGATATTATCTCTCCAAAGAGTAGCCTCCAAGGCACATAGTCATACAAGGAAACAGACTCCTACAAGGAAGGAGTCTAGAACCTTCCTCAAGGCTGACTTGCCCATTAAGTCACCTAACCCTATTATAATTCTTAGGTATCTCAGCCTATATAAAGGGCCAGACCCCTCATCTCAGAACTACGTTGGCTTGATTCTCTAGTAATACAGAGATACGTAGGCATCTTGTGAGGACCGATCAGTCTCGAACGCAAGAACAGCCATTAAAGCTCGAAGCTCTCCATCCCTAGTATTTAATGCATACAAACCCTCGATTTTATTCCACAACAGTAACCCTCTTATTTTTTCACCCAATCACTTAAATATTAATCAATTAAATCTCCTATAAAACTTAAGAATAATGCATATCATCATCATCATTCCAAATGAATGTTTTTCTTTAAAATGTGGAAGTACATAATGTATATTAATTAATTAAATCTTCTACAAAATATACTTATCACATATTATATATTCGTAGTCAATTATGGACTATTATCATATATATTGGTGTTGGCCTCCTAAATGGAGGCATACATAATGTGCTTATACCATAATACCATCGTGCAGAAATCAAACAATTAACATAAGTCATCATTTCTATTTTAAGTGATATTTTTTTCTTTCACTTTTATACGTGCATAAATGTCAATTATGTGAATCTTACAATATTTTAAGGTTTAATTCTCGAACTCCAATTTAATTGAAGATAATAGCTACAATAGCCAAATATATTCTTTATAATTTCACAAATTCAAGAACAAGCAAATAACAAATCAAACATTATGCAAACACGAATAATAATTAGCAACAGTAATGTAAAGGAGAATGAAAAGAAAAACTTAGTCCCCGAATCTTCGAGAACACACAACTATTCTTGAAGAAACGATCACCCCACTTACAATCAACCAAGGTAAATTAGCACAAAGCAACTTTGTCACAGTCCCATGCTTAACAACGAGAAACACCCAATAACCTATGCAACTCATATATATTTGCGAGGTAGGCAATAAGAACTATATGAACAATACGAACTATCTCAAGTATATATACCTCTAAATATATAGGCATCTTTGTTGCTCTTCTTCTGTTTTACTCGATGTGGGATCTAAGGTAAACAAAATAGGTTTTATTTATTATTTATATTATCCTCATTAAGTAATATTAATATTACAAAATATATTCAGAGTCTGATTATCACTAGCACCCGTCCATACAATCATTCTACTCTAGTAGTCATAAACAACACTAATACGTATCTTTCTTTTACAACATCAATGTGGGACAAAATCCATAATACGCAATTCAAGCAAGCAACTTTGGCTCATTAATTCCACTAAGAAAATGTATTAGATCCAAATATGAAACTTTAAGTCCTCATAATATCAATGAACAAGCTTCAATCGTTAGTTTATGGAAATTCCATCAAGAGCCTACTAAAATTAGGACTTGAAATTTTCATTTTCTAACAATATCTCCCACCAAAACTAACTAAACAACAGTTCATTGCATGTCATGATAAAAATATCACTAAATCAAAAGTAAGTTGAATTAAATATTACTTGCCCATCCCATTTTACAAGTTTATTTTCAAAAAATTACGCATAATAAGAAAGTAAGTTAAATATTAGTTTTTAAATACGTCTTACCCTTATTTATTACTCCCTCCATCCTTCTCATTTCTTTAAAGTTTTTTACTGGCTGATACAGATTTTAAGGTATATATAAAGTACAATTACATAACGCATTTTTAAAATTTTCTTTTTTAAAATAAAAATTTAATTTATAAATTTGCATTGATTATAAATTTTTAAATAAATTTTTAATTTATAATTTAATTTATTGACTTCAACTCATTAATATTTTTATCATACATTCCAAGAAACATTATTGTTTTTTGAACAAAATTACTCAATGTGGGTAGGTTTACATACCTCAAATGTGATGTTTTGACAAAATACCCATGGCTTCTTTTACTCAAAATTTGAAAGTTTATAATAATATTAATCGAGAACAGTTTTTTTAATATAGATACTCTCTACTAGTTATTGATAATTATTAGTTAATTATATTGTAAACGAATCAGGGCTTATGCGTTCACGCGATTAATAAACGAGTATTCACGAATATTTTAGCATAATCACACAAAACAACAATCTCAAAAGAAGAAGTTGATACCGTATCTATGAACATGAGTTGATTTCAAGTAAATTTAGCAAGTTCCATCATTAACTATAGAATTATGAAGTATTAGTATATGTAGTCTCTATACCATATTACGAATTATGAATTTGTTGGTGCTATTTATGAAGATTTATAAGCAAGTACTGAAAACATTGTCAATGCTGACATTGTCAATGCTGGCTTTGGTGTCGGCTATAGCAGTTTGGAAGAGAACTAGTATGTTAAAAATAAACTGCAAATTGCCACCATCATTGCTGTTTCTTTACTGGCGTGAATATTAATGGAGAGCCAGCAATTAGTATTACTTAGGGCCAGCAATAGAGAGTTTAGTCTGGTTATTCGTAAGCCCATGTATATGATCGCTATAAGATTAAGCATTCTCTACACTCTCCTTTCTTAGATATTAAAAATATCCTTTTCAAATCTTTCTAGATAATCTATATGATCATCTAAAGATTTTTCATATTGTTATAATTATTACCATTTTATCTGAAATAGATCCTAAATGAACAACCAATAAGAACACAGTTAGTGGGGTTTATGATCCGAGTCTAGCTATTAGATTGATTAAAGACCGTCAGATTGATTAAACTGCTACACTTAAAGCCATCAGATTCAGTTTTTTAAAAATCACAGCACTAGCAACTTGTAACCGTCCAATTAATCAAAACATAATTCTCCTACCTATATTAACACAATCGCCCCCATTCCCATTTGTTCATTCAGACTTTCATTTGTCTTACTAGCTATGAAGTGAAAAGAGAGAACAAATCGCTTAATTAGAGATTTGAAGAAGAATTATAGGGAGGCAATTAAGTGACTCTCTCCCCTGAATTTGTAACCTATGAAGTACTTTTTATGCATTCGTACTGTTTAAAGTTTTTATTTATAGGGTTTTGGACCTATTTAATTCTCCATATATCAGCTATATTAATAACATTTCTTGTGTTTGTAGATGGCTCGTACCAAGCAAACTGCTCGTAAGTCTACGGGCGGAAAGGTTCCGAGAAAGCAACTAGTACATAAGGTTACATCTTAAATGTCAGAAAAAGAATACATGCAGAGTATGATCTCTCTATTGCTAACTTTTCCGTGTCTTCTTCTCGGTCACGGGCTGCTCGTATGTGCTCAAACCACTGGTGAATATAGGAAGCCACACAGATACCGGCCGTTGCCCTTCGGTATATATGTGTCAATTGATGTTAGTGTTGCAATATAATTGCATATATAGTTATTGCCCAAGGTTAATCATCCTGTAATATCTTGTAGTGAGATCCGTAAGTATCAGAAGACTACTCACTTTTTGATATTAAAAGTACCATTCCAGAGGCTTGTACGTGAAATTGCTCAAGGCATTAAGGTTAGTTTTTTCTGAATATTTTATCCAACTTCAGAACTTAATGTCTTTTGTTTATCACATGTGTCGAAATAAATTCTAATTTGCAATTGTGAATTTGTTGTTGCAGAGAGAATTGCGTTTTCAGAGCCATGCTGTCCTGGCAGGAGGCGTCGGAGGCCTACCTGGTAGGCCTGTTCCATGATACTAACTTATGCGCAACGCATGCTAAGCATGTGACTATCATGCCTAAGGACATTCAGCTGGCAAGAAGGATCCGGGGATCGTGCTTAAGGCATTAATTTTTTTGTAATTATTTACTGAGTCCACAGTTGTATCTTACAGTAGAACTAAAATACATGTTGTCTTTATTTTGAGGACTGCTAACTTATGTGGAAGTGAGCAATAAATATTGGATGTTGGCTTAATCTTCATACTATAAAGATCTCAAATCGAGCTGCAGTTCTTCTCTTCATACTATAAAGAAAATGCATTTGCCTTTTTTTTCAAGTTGGTTATTGGTTCAAATATTTTTACAATCTACAAATATGATGCACAATTCAAATTTTGATAGTACCTGATATTATATAGCAATAATCAACAAGTATTGGGTCACATGGAGGTGAGGAAGTGTTATCCCTGACCACTATCCCCAAATCCTCAACTCAATACTAATCTCCTAATTTGCCCTTAGGGTATTGTGGTACTCCCCCCTTCCCCATGGAGAATAGCTATTTTAAAAAAATATGAATTATGTAGTACAATTTTTTTAATACCATGTTTTAAACATCAATTTGAACTAATATTTAATTAACATAATTGACCAAATAAAATTAAAATATTGTAATACCATAACACCAATAAATTAATAAAATGTATAAAGAGCATAAATTATACATATAAGCTATGTACATAGATGTAAATAAAAATTTAAATGAGAATCCAAACTAATGACAAATGAGACAAAAAATGATCTCTCCATTACATTTAATATATGACCTATAAAATTTACCTATATTAATCTACACAATTATGTATGAAACAACCAAATATAAATCTCAAATTTATCCCCAATGCCACTCCATTTTGCGATGATCTATTTGTTCTTCGATCTATCACCCCCAAGCTCCTCCCATCTGCCACTCCAACTACCACCATTGACTCCTTAATCTGCCAACATATATTCCTTATTTTCTAATTTGCCCTTCTCCTCCAGGAGCCTCTCCAAAACAAGCTTGACTCAAATTTAATATTTTTGTGGTGATCTTCATTCATTTAAGTTCATATTTTGAAATTTTAATTTTGAAAATGATACTTCGGTAGGTTGTGGTATATTTTTATACATGTGATTCTAATTTTAATTTGTTAATAGCAATTGAAAATGGTGTGGTAGTGGTGCATGTAATAATTATTCTAGTTATTTGTTCAAAGAATTTTATTAATTTAGTTATTAGTTCTCATATTTTTCTAAGATGATTTTCATGTAGCACTCTATACATATGTATAGGTGGATGGTGAATAATGCATCATAAATTGAAAGTTGAGGTGTGAACTGGTCTTGTTTCTTGTTTTTATTAAACTACACCGTACAAATTAAGAATACACATGCACATGTGCATGAAAATAAAAAATATATTATTGCTAAAGGATAAGAAACAAATTTAAAGAGAGTGAGAGAGTTGAGTAACCCTCTAATTTTTTCATCAATCACTTAAATATTAATCAATTAAATCTTCTATAAAACTCAAGAATAATGCATATCATCATCATCATCATTCCAAATAAATGTTTTTCTTTAAAATGTGGAAGTACATAATGTATATTATTAATTAAATCTGTACAAAATATACTTATCACATGTTATATATTCGTACTCAATATTTTAAGGTTTAATTCTCGAACTCCAATTTAAGTGAAGATAATAGCTACAATAGCCAAATATATTCTTTATAATTTCACAAATTGTAAAGCATAATGTAATGTAATATGTAATAGAGGACATATATAACTCATCTAGGATAAAAGATAAATAATATTAACTCTATACACGGATCGTGAAATTTGAAGAACAGGCATCAACAAGGATCAAGTAGCTGAAAGAAGTTCATTAACATGATCAAGCCTCAGTGACAAAATAAGATGTACAGATGATTCAGTTGAAGGGCCTAAAGATTCCAGAGATAAACTTTTTATGGTTGTACAATTATTAGCAGTGTTCTTAAAGACATGATACGAAGACCATGAGTGAATGTTAATCGTCTGTGAACCAGACCAGTTGCACTAGGCGTCAATTCTTCACAAAGGAATCGAAGTATCTAACTCAAAAAAACTGTTAAGAGGTATGATTGAGTTTAGAGCAGTATTGATATCCTCCATTTTGGAAACTGCATATTTAAGGATGTCAAATTAAGAGGAAATGAATAGTATCAAAAATCACTATTCATATGAATAGTAACAAAAATCACTCTTCATATGAATAGTAATCGAAATCACTATTCACATGAATAGTAACCGAAATCACTATTCATATGAATTGTAACCAAAATTACTATTCATGAATAGTACCCAAAAGTACTATTCAATCAGGTGGGGCCCACACAAATATAAAATTCAAAGTTTTTGTCAGAAAACTTTTGTTGAATTTTGTAATCAGAAGGTTTGAAGATTGAAAAACAAGAAAGACGACTACTGAATCGTCATCCCGTACGTAATTTTGGGTTACTATGCAGCATAGTGATTTTCTAGAAAATCTATAAATAGGCCTATTGTATTTCATTTCAAAACATACCTCAACACCCAACTCTCTCTTCTCTCTCTTATATCTTCTCTCTGTAAGCTGCTAGACAGTTCATCTAGTAGGAAAGTTGGCTTAGCCCGCTTTCAGGAAGTGTCGGATAGAAGGTCCTCGTGCCTAAACTATCCTCAGAAGTGTTCAGATTTTGAAGCTAATCCATTGGATTAGAAGTTGTAACACCCCTTCGAGTTTATTATTAATAAATATATATTCTCAGAATTATTTTTTTTATAGTATCGTATTCAACCCCCCCTCTACGATACTTCGGGATCTAACAATTGGTATCAAAGCAAGCTTCTAACATAGAAGAAGTTTAAAGATCACTACCATGGGAATTAAGGATATAGGCGTGAAGATTCCAATGCTTGACAAAGATAATTACTTTCACTGGAAAGTAATAATGCACCTTCATCTCTCAGCCATCGATGAAGGCTATGTAGATTGGATAGAGAAAGGATCTCATGTTCCAATGAAGGCCAACTCTGGGATCGGTCAAGATGCTAGCATTATAGCTGCTGGAAGGCCTATTCCAAAGAATTAAGCTGAGTGCACACATGAAGACGTGGAGGAGATTCACAAAGATAGGAAGACCATGAACATTTTGTTCAATGGAATCGATCAAGATATGTTTGATAATGTCATTAACTGCACCACTGCTAAGCAAGTGTGGGACATTTTGCAAACCATCTGTGAAGGAACTGAGCAGGTTAGACAGAACAAAATGCAGCTCCTAATACAACAATATGAGCATTTTCACTACTCCTCTAGTGAAAATCTAACAGACATATTCATTAGATTTCAAAAGTTACTGAATGGTCTAAAGTTGTATGGGAGAAAATATGAAACCAAGGACTCCAACCTAAAGTTTCTGAGATCTCTTCCTAAGGAATGGAAGCCAGTGACAGTCTCGTTGAGGAACTCTCAGGACTACAAAGATTTTACACTTGAGAGACTGTATGGCATCCAGAAGACCTATGAGCTTGAAATGCAGCAAGATGAGGAAGTGGAAAAAATCCAGAAAAAAGGTGGATTTGTTGCCTTGGTGGCCAATATTCCAACAATCCAAGGTGGTGGAAGAATGAAGAGTGTAGAAGCCACACTAAGTTCAAAAGCTTGTGAAGGTGAAGCTGAAACTAGCAAAGGTAAAAGCAAGATGATTGAAGAACCTGATGCATTAAATGAGGATGAAGCTGAAGATCTAGGATGTGGTTGAAAGATCAAAGATCAAATGCTATAGCTGTGGAATTGCTGGTCACTTTGCCAATGAATGCAGGAAAGCCCAAGCTGAGAAAGAAAAGAAGCAGTTTGAAGCTGTTGATTACAAGAAGAAATATTTTGATCTTCTCAAGCAACAAGGGAGAGCATTCGTGTCAAATGATAGTGACTGGGCCGCTGGAGGTGACTCGGATGCAGAAGAGGAGTTTGTCAATCTTGCACGTATGGAAAACGAAACTGATGAAGAGGCTAGTTCAGCAAGCAACCAGGTATACTCTACAAACCTAACTGAACTTTCCAAAGATGAATGTGATAATGTTGTTAATGAAATGTCTAATGAATTGTATAACATGCATGTCACGTTAAAATCACTTAACAAGGAGAACAAAAAGATTAAAGATCTTAATGCTAAGATAGGTGATAGGAATACTCTGTTAGAAACTCAGCTAATTGATTTTGAAACAATGAAAAGAGATTGCCAGGATGCTAAGAATGAGTTACTTGAGGCTCTGAAAAGAGAAGAGTGTTTAATAAAACAGTTAAAAGAGGAACAACACTTAATTGCTAAGTGGAAGGGATCAAAGGATAAAACTGAAGAAATTTATAGTATACAAGGAGTTGATTCTTTTCACAAATTAGCAGAAGTTAAGTTAGATGTTGATAGGGATGTTGCTTTAGACAATGATTTAGTTGAAAAGGAATGTTCTTTGAGACTTAAGCCTGTTAGCAAAGCAACTTTAACAAAATTGAATAAAAAGTACGGGCCTGTCAATAAGAACTTTATTAATGGACAGTGCAGCAAAACCAAGTCAGTTGAACAAGGAAACATAGGCAACTTGTCAATCAAGAAATTGAAGGATAAGTTAGAAAAGACTGAACCTAAGGCTAAGGCTAATAAGAAGAATAGAAATGGCAAGGTAGGAATTAACAAACATAGTAATTACACAACTGATAAATATGCTCCTCGAAAGGATTGTGTGAACTCTGGTAGTGTTAATAATTTATTTATCAACTGTAAATCTTTTAAGAATGCTTCTGTGCCTAGTATGCCTAAGTCAGTACCTATGTCTGCTGTGAATGTTATGCCAACCATGTCTGTCCCGCCTGCTCATGCATCTAGTCATTATGCTAACATGCCATTCATGTATAATCCATATTATAATGCTTTTAATATGCCTCAGTTGCAATGGATGATGAATAACATGTTTGCACTGACTATGCCAAATTATACATCTAGTTTTAATGCATGTGAGCAAGTGAAACAACCTATTTTTCAGAAACCTACACCAAGAGTTAAGGTTGATTAAACTCAATCAGAACCCCTGGGTAGTAAGGGCTTGAAAAATAAGAAAAAAGCTAACAAGGCAGGACCCAAGCAAACTTGGGTACCAAAATCAACTTGATTTTGTTTTGATGTGTGCAGGGAAACAGAAAGAATATTTGGTATGTGGACAGTGGCTGTTCTAGGCATATGACTGGAGATTCTACCCTGCTTGCTAAGTTTGAGGAGAGAGATGGCCCTAGCATTACCTTTGGAGACAACCACAAAGGATATACTAGAGGATATGGCTTGATTTCACAAGGGAATGTTGTTATTAAAGAAGTAGCACTGGTTGATGGACTTAAGCATAACTTGCTATGTGTCAGTAAACTGTGTGATAAAGGCCAGAATGTCTGGTTCACATCTGAAGCTTGTGTCATTTTCAAGAAAAATGATAACAAGGAAGTGTTGACAGGAGATAGAAGTGAAAATGTGTACATTGCTGACTTCAATTAAACAAATACAAACATGACTACATGTCTTCTCAGCAAGGCAAGTGTAGATGAAGGTTGGATTTGGCACAAAAGACTGTCACACTTGAGTTTTAAAGCAATGAATGAGTTGGTAAAGAAGGATTTGGTTAGAGGTATTCCAAAATTGGATTACTCCAAGGATGGATTGTGCGATGCATGCCAGAAAGGGAAGTAGAAGAAGGCCTCTTTCAAATCAAAGTCAATGTCATCAATTGATCAACCCTTGCAAATGCTTCACATGGATCTCTTTGGACTAGTCAATGTGTTGTCAATCTCAAAGAAGAAATATTGTCTTGTGATTATTGATGATTTCTCAAAATTCTCTTGGACATTCTTTCTGCACTCTAAGGATAAGGCAGGTGAAGTCATTATAAATCACATCAAGATAGTCAACAACAATCCTTCACTCAAAGTAAGGAGAATCAGAAGTGACAATGGAACTGAGTTCAAGAATTCTGTAATAAGAGAGTTTTGTGAAGAAGAAGGAATTATCCAAGAATTCTCTGCACCAAGAACTCCTCAACAAAATGGTGTAGTGGAAAGAAAGAATAGAACTCTAATTGAAGCTGCAAGGACAATGATTGAAGAATCTAAGCTACCAACATACTTCTGGGCAGAAGCTGTAAACACTGCATGCTACACTCAGAATATTTCTTTGGTCAATCAAGCAAAAGGCATGACACCTTATCAACTTTTCAAAGGCAAGAAACCAACAATCAACTTTCTGCATGTCTTTGGATGCAAATGCTTTGTACTGAAAAATCATGATGAGTATCTTGGAAAATTTGATTCAAAGGCAGATGAAGCTATCTTTGTTAGATACTCATCTGGAAAATCTTACAGAGTCTACAACCTAAGACTAAACATTGTAATGGAGTCCATATATGTTGTCTTTGATGACAAGAAAATATCTGGTCTAGTAGATGAAGGTTTTCATGAGTCTCTCTCATTTGAGAATGAGAGAAGTGGTGAAGAAAGTGAAGATGATAATGAAGAATGGAGATCCAATGGTGTGAGAAATAGACAAGGATCATCAGTTGAAGTGCAGAATGAACCACCTGTTGAAGAGCAACTTACACCATTAGTTGGAAATCAATTTGAAGCATCTGTTGATGAATCTGCAAGAACTCCATCAATCTAGAGGGCCATACACTCAGGGGGAGTTTCTCACAGTCAAAACTCAACAACAAACCACAATGATCAACACAGAGAAAATGAAGCCACTTCATCAAGGTCAAACTTACCACCACAAAGAAAGTGGACCAGGGATCATCCATTTGAGCTTATCATTGGAGATCCTAATGCAAAGGTCCAAACCAGAATAGCAACTCAAGAAGAATGCTTATATAGCAGTTTTCTATCCAAAGAGGAGCCTAAGAAAGTTGAACATGCTTTTCTGGATCCAGGCTTGGTTTTAGCAATGCAAGAAGAGTTAAACCAGTTTGAAAGAAATGAAGTATGGAAACTTGTACCCAAACCTAAAGACAAATCAGTGATTGGCACTAAGTGGGTATTCAAGAACAAGATGGATGAGAATGGCATAGTCACAAGGAATATATCTAGATTAGTTGGTAAAGGCTAATGTCAAGAGGAAGGAATTGATTTTGATGAAACCTTTGCACCAGTGGAAAGGTTAGAAGCAATAAGGATCTTCCTGGCCTATGCAGCGCATGCAAATTTCAAAGTCTATCAAATGGATGTCTAGAGTGCATTTCTGAATGGAATTCTGGAGGAGGAGGTATATGTTAGTTAACCGCCTGGTTTTGAAGATCCAGACTTTCCAGAATATGTGTTCTTTCTACTCAAAGCACTCTATGGCCTGAAGCAAGCACCTAGAGCCTGGTATGACACACTCTCACAGTTCCTTATAGAGAATGACTTCATTCGAGGTACTATTGATAAAACTCTCTTTTATAGAAATGTCAATGGCTCTATGATACTTGTCAAAATTTATGTAGATGATATAATATTTGGGTCTACAGATGAGAAACTTTGCAAGAGGTTTGCCAAACTCATGCAAAGTAGATATGAAATGAGTATGATGGGTGAATTAACATATTTTCTTGTTTTACAAGTTAAACAAGTGAATGAGGGAATTTTTATAAGTCAAACAAAATACATTTATGATCTTTTAAAAAGGTTTGATTTAGCATATTGCTCTTCTGCAAAAACACCCATGGCCACTGCCACTAAGCTCGAACTGAATACTAAGGAAAAGAAGGTGGACATGACAAGCTATAGGGGCATGGTTGGATCTCTTTTATACTTAACAGCTAGTAGACCTGATATTATGTTTGCTACATGTTTATGTGCTAGATTTCAAGCTGATCCTAGGGAATCTCACTTAGTAGCTATTAAGAGGATTTTCAGATATCTCAAGGGAACACCAAACCTTGGCATTTGGTACCCTAGAGATTCTGGTTTTGATCTAATTGGTTATTCAGATGCAGATTATGCAGGTTGCAAAATGGATAGAAAAAGTACCACAGGAACCCGTCAATTCTTGGGAAACAAGCTTGTATCATGGTTCAGTAAGAAGCAGAACTCGGTATCTACCTCAACTACAGAGGCTGAATACATAGCAGCTGGGAGTTGCTGTTCATAGATTCTATGGATGAGAAATCAACTACTTGACTATGGAGTTAAAGTTTAAAAGATCCTAATTTTCTGTGATAACACTAATGCAATTGCAATATCACAGAATCCAGTGCAGTATTCTAGAACCAAGCACATAGACATCAGATACAATTTCATCAGGGAGCATGTGATGGAAGGCACTGTGGAACTGTATTTTGTTCCTAGTGAAAAACAGCTGACAGACATTTTTAATAAAGCTTTGGATGAAGCAACCTTTTCAAGGTTGGTAAGTGAACTTGGTATGTTAAATTTCTCATGATCTTTTAAAATGTCTGTTCAATTAGTTGTTGCCAGTGAATTTCATTCTCTGGATTTTGTTTGTTTTATTTGCTTATCTGCATGATTATTCTGGAGATATCATTGTAGCATAATTAAATAAATATTTTATTGACATATATCAATTAATGATATTTTGTTAATTTTATGTCTATTTAATTGTAGATTAATTCTTAATTTACTGCGTGATTATATTTAAATCCATAATAATTAGAAGTATTAAATATATGTATATGTGTGTAGGCTGATAGGTCGGCTGACAGGTTTCGGTGATAAGATGTTAGCCTCCATTGTTGAATTCGTGAAATGTGGCTACCTAACATGGTGGCAACCTAACATGGTTGACAATTTACCACTTGTTGTAGAGAGTTTGAATTCTTTAAACAAAACCTATCACTATTTCACCTAACCCACAGAACCATGAAATCTTATAAATGATGAGTTTTTGTTTGTGTTTAACATCATCATTTTTCATACATACAGAGCATATACACACAATTGCTGAATATTTCGAGCTTTGATCGGAAAGATCTCTCAATCTAGCTGGTGGTTTTTATATCGGATTTCATATTCTTGCTTTATACATCATCCTTTATAAAAACTAACCCTTGTTTATGAATTTCCTCAAAGTTTTGAAAATGGCATTGCAGGGAAGTTTTTTTATTGCTAAAGCTAATCCTAATTCCATTCAGCAAATCGAAACCATCTATGATGAGCAATTTCGGGCTTGGGCACAATTTCTGAATGAACATTCAATAATTCGCTATGCTTTAGTTACACCAATGCAGCTTAACCATGATGCATTACGTGAACTATATTGCAGTGCGGTTAACACTTCTGGACAGGACGGGTGTGCATTCACATATCGACTGTTTGGTAGGTCGATTAGGGTCACTGAACGAGATGTTAATCGAATTCTTCATTTTCCTATGGAAAATCTCGTTTCTGATCCTACACCTGAACAGATTGAAATGTTCTTTCGTTTTATAAGGTACCAAGATGGAAATTTCAATACTGGTAATATCTCTAGAACATTTCAAACCCAGTACTGGAATTTCTTCTTTCACATCCTTGGCCATGTTTTTTCCTCAGATAGAACGAATCTAGATCGGATACCTGAATTTATTCAAAAAATAGGGTATGCGATCGCCAATAATTTGAGGATTAATTTTGGAAAAATAGTGCTTGGTCAAATCATTTTAAAGATGAAACACTTGGGAACAAGAGATGTTCAGACTTAAAACGTCAAATGTCTATATCCAAAGTTTCTACAGCTAATATTAAATGATTTTTTGAATGATGAAGATAGGGTACACTCGGAAAATGGTCGAAAGGTGGAATGTTCTTACATGAAGACGAATGTAATTTATTACATAAGTAAAAAGAACTATACGGATGTGCCTATAGTCCTAACTGAATATCTAAAGACTGTCCCACTTCCGTTGTTACCAAGATCAGTGAGAACAGGTATATGACAAGGTAATATTTCAATCCCTGCTATCCCAACCTCTGTATTCCCTATTGTATCACAGGAAATACAATTCCTACAGCCCCTAGTGGCCATCTTACCCGACCAAGAGCAGGAAATCCCACCGACTCTAACACAGCTCGAAGAGCCCATTCTACAAATACAAACACAAACAGAACAAACTCCTACACCTCAATTGTCACTTAAACCACCAGATATCCACATTATTGAGGGAGATAGTGCCTTAGCAGCACCACATAAGGCGTTAGTTACATCAACCGCTCTACCTCATTCTAAACGGAGTAAACCCAATGAACCTGAGGTAACGACAACTGTTAGTGAAACAATTCTTTCTTATCCAATGAGTGAAAATATAAATAAGGCTGAATTGACGAGAGCAACTATCTTGAGTTCCATTTCACAGAACATAAGAGTGGTTTATGATCTTTCTAAAGATCAAATGCCTTCACAGGCATCCGAGGTGGAATTACCTACCTCAATAACTGCTGGTGAATCTTCCATTTTACGAAAAGATCCATCGGTAGGAGGTTCTTTTATGAACCAAGTGTCATCACAGATGTACGAGGGAACTTGGGTTTTATGCCATTTAATCGATTTAAGTTTAACCTCCGAAAGGGAAATCTCTGGATCTCTTTCGAGATTTACCACTCTTTACTAGCGGTCTACAACTCTCTTCACACGAGGATGGAAGCTCACGAACTTTCATTGCACCATCCGTGACCTCTGAAAAAGGGGCTAGGATGATTTCATTTGCAGGTACACATATCGGTGGAAGCTCTGGAGGAGAGTGGAGAGAAACACGAACAGAACATGTAAGTGTAACCCAAACAACTAAACCGAGTGAATATAGAATGTTGAGTGAAACACCTGCAGAACGTATGAGTGAGCAACCTACTCAACCACATGCACCTGTAACTAGAAAGGAATACAGCAGACTCCTTACATGGGTCCAAACAATGGAGAAAGAGTTGTCAAATATTTGTATGTCCATTGCAGAAATCAAAAATTTGCAACTTATTCAACATGATGCATTCCAGGTTCAGTTAAGTTCCATGGCATCCCAGTTTAGTCATGCAACTAATTCCTTGGCCGAACCATCTTCGTCTAATTTTCCAACTCCACATCCTACTACTCTGGAGGATAACCCAACTGAGGGGGAGAAGTTGGATGATCATGAAAAATCAACTAGGCGTAAGGTCAAGGAAAAGGTTGTTGACACAGAATTAACTTTATTTTTGGAAATTCAAAGCTAGTGGGAGTATTAGTAGAAAGAAAGCAAGGCAAAATTGAAGATATGTTCAGTCTAGAGGAACAATTTATCTTGCACTGGTTCAAATTTTAGAAATTTGGAAAATGTATATATGATCCATAATGCGCTTTAATATTATTTATCTTTGTATTTCATTTTTTTGTTGTATCAGTTGAGTTATCCTTTAGGAATTTTCTTGTCAAACCCTAACAATAAAATAGGGGGAGATTGAAAAACATAATGTAATGTAATATGTAATAGAGGACATATATAACTCAAGTAGGATAAAAGATAAATAATATTAACTCTATACAGGGATCGTGAAATTTGAAGAATAGGCATCAACAAGGATCAAGTTGCTGAAAGAAGTTCATTAACATGATAAAGCCTGAGTGACAAAATAAGATGTACAGATGATTCAGTTGAAGGGCCAAAAGATTGCAGAGATAAAGTTTCTATGGTTGCATAATTCTTAGCAGTGTTCTTAAAGACATGATACGAAGACCATGAGTGAATGTTAGTCGTCTGTGAAGCAGACCAGTTGCACTAGGCGTCAACACTTCACAAAGGAATCAAAGTATCTAACTCGGAAAAACTGTTAAGAAGTATGATTGAGTTTAGAGCAGTATTGATATCCTCCATTTTGGAAGCTGCATATTTAAGGATGTCAAATTAAGAGGAAAATGAATAGTATCCAAAATCACTATTCATATGAATAGTAACCGAAATCACTATTCACATGAATAGTACTAATCATATGAATAGTAACCGAAATTACCATTCATGAATAGTACCCAAAAGTACTATTCAATCAGGTGGGGCCCACACAAATATAAAATTCAAAGTTTTTGTCAGAAAGCTTTTGTTGAATTTTGTAATCAGAAGGTTTGAAGATTGAAAAACAAGAAAGGCGGCTGCTGAATCATCATCCCGTACGTAATTTTGGGGTACTATGCAGCATAGTGATTCTCTAGAAAATCTATAAATAGGCCTATTGTATTTCATTTCAAAACATACCTCAACACCCAACTCTCTCTTCTTTCTCTTATATCTTCTCTGTGTAAGCTGCTACACAGTCCATCTAGTTGGAAAGCCGGCTTAGCCCGCTTTCAGGATGTGTCGGGTAGAAGGTCCTCGTGCCTAAACTATCCTTAGGAGTGTTCAGATTTTGAAGCTAATCCATTGGATTAGAAGTTGTAACACCCCTTCGAGTTTATTATCAATAAAGATATATTCTCGGAATTATTTTTTTTGTAGTATCGTATTCAACCCCCCTTCTACGATACTTCGGGATCTAACACAAATTCAAGAACAAGCAAATAAGAAATCAAACATGATGTAAACACGAATACAAAACAACACGAATAATAATTAGCAACAGTAATGTAAAGGAGAATGAAAAGAAAAGCTTAGTCCCGAATCTTCGAGAATAAACAACTATTCTTGAAGAAACTATCACCACACTTACAATCTACAAAGGAAAAATAGTCACTGTCCCATGCTTAACAACTAGAAACACCCAAAAACCTATGCAACTCATATATATTTGCGAGGTAGGCACTAAGAACTATATGAACAATATGAACTATCTCAAGTATACCTCTAAATATATAGGCATCTTTGTTGCTCTTCTTCTATTTTTCTCGATGTGGGATCTAAGGTAAACAAAATAGTTTTATTTATTATTTATATTATCCTCGTTAAGTAATATTATATTATTAAAGTTAATAATTAAATAATCAATATAAATAAATAAATTTGTAGTAAAAAGATATATATAAAATTATCACTAGCACCCGTCCATACAATCATTCTACTTATACTCTAGTAGTCGTAAACAACACTAATACGTATCTTTCTTTTACAACATCAATGTGGGACAAAATCCATAAAACGCAATTCAAGCAAGCAACTTTGGCTCATGAATTCCACTAAGAAAATGTATTAGATCCAAATATGAAACTTTAAGTCCTCATAATATCAATGAACAAGCTTCAATCGTTAGTTTACATAAATTCCATCAAGAGCCTACTAAAATTAGGACATGAAATTTTCATTTTCTAACAATATCTCCCACCAAAACTAACTAAACAACAGTTCATTGCATGTCATGATAAAAATATCACTAAATCAAAAGTAAGTTGAATTAAATATTACTTGCCCTTCCCATTTTACTAGTTTATTTTCAAAAAATTACGCATAATAAGAAAGTAAGTTAAATATTAGTTTTCAAGTACGTCTTACCCTTATTTATTACTCCCTCCATCCTTCTCATTTCTTTAAAGTTTTTTATTGGCTGATACGGATTTTAAGGTGTATATAAAGAACAATTACATAACGAATTTTTAAAATTTTCTTTTTTAAAATAAAAATTTAATTTATTAATTTGCATTGATTATAATTTTTTAAATAGAATTTTAATTTATAATTTAATTTATTTACTTCAACTCATTAATATTTTTATCATACATTCCAAGAAATATTAATGTATTTTTGAACAATATTACTCAATGTGGGTAGGTTTACATACCTCCAATGTGATGTTTTGACTAAAATTTGAAAATTTCTAAGAATATTAATCGAGAACAGTTTTTTTAATATAGATACTCTCTACTAGTTATTGATAATTATTAGTTAATTATATAGAGTAATATTGGAGGTATATAAACCTACCCAAAATTTGAGGTATGCTTCTTTTACTCAAAACATCACATTGGAGGTATGCTTCTTTTACTCAAAATTTGAAAATTTCTAAGAATATTAATCGAGAACAGTTTTTTTAATATAGATACTCTCTACTAATTATTGATAATTATTAGTTAATTATATAGATGTTATATGTATTCGTTTTGCAAGGATTTAAATTTTAATAATTAATTATATGTAATGATAATATTTCTTTTCCATGCCATTTACATAAAATATATTTACAGATCCCCAGAATTTTGGATTTAATTTATTACAATTTAGAGAAAAGTCTATGGAGTACTCGTTTAATTGGAGTACATATATATTCTCCATTTAAAATATTTTAAAATTTATTATTTTGCAAACCTTATTATATGAATATCATAATTTCATTGATAATCTTAAAAGTGATGTATGTTTCGCAATATGTTCATCTTAAAAATCTTTTATATTTTGCAATCACAACATATATGTTTTGCAACCTGTTTCGCATAACAATTCATTTTGCAATATTTTGTTAGCAAAACATACAAAATTTTCAAGATTTTTAATGAAATAGTGATATTCATGTAATAAACTTTGCAAAATAATAAAGTTTTCAAAATTTTGAATGCAAAATATATATGTACTCTAACTACTCCAATCCAATTAAATGAGTACTCCATAGAACTTTACTTTTACAATTTAACCATTATGATTATATGAGTATTTATTTGTTTTTGTCAGGCTATGAGTATTTAAATTGAAAACTAATAAAATTTTAATTTATAATGTGGTCAAGATATATCAAATATATTTGTAGTATTTAAAATCGGTCCGCACAAACTTCACAACTTTCAAAAAATAGTAAATGTCTGCTTTCTCTCTCTCCCCAACTCGTCTTTCCTTTTCTTTTCTTAGCCGCCGGCCGGGGCTTCCACCGGATCTCCGGTGGAAAGCCCCAACACTCTTCATTTTCTTTGTATTTTCTTCCTCTTTTCAATAAACCTTGCTATTTTCTTTCGATTTTTCTTGTTTAAAGCTTGGATTTCCATAAAAATCTTCTTTTTTAGGAAGATTTGGTTTGTTTTTTTCGGATTAAAGCTATCGGATCCAAGGTTTAAAAGGCTTTTTCGATTTAGCCTACAACTTCTTAGATCTCCTTCCCAAAGAATTTTTGCCCAGATCTAAAACTTGTCTTGGTTCTTCGAGCTTTAATTTCCGTAGTTGTAATTTTTCAGTTTCGATTGTAGTTGTTTGGTAATTTTAAGACTTGTTTGTAAGTTTATTTTTTTGTAAGTTCAGTTTGATTTCTCTACTTGGTGAGAGTTTTGGTGTTCTCTCCTGGGTGAGAGGTGTGATTTTCTCTCCTTTTGTGAGAGTTGGTTCGATTCAACGATAAGAGCTTGCGCGGAACTTCACTTGTGGTCGTTAGCTCAAACGGATTTTGGAGAAGATATTGAGCGCAGAGCGAGTATTTATAGATATATCATTTTATTCAGACATATGCTTATTTGTCTCATTTTGATTATGAAGACGAGCTTGTCATCCTGTTCTATGTTTGATCGTTTCGATCACTCTTGTAGATGCCGTATGGCTTTTATGTATTGAATTATCGCCTCTTATTCAAAAAAAAAAATAGTAAATGTGAATGCAGTGGATTTAATTTATTACAATTTATCCATTATGATTGCATGAGAATTTAAATTAAAAATGAATAAAAATATCAATTTACAATATGGTCAAAGTATCAAATATATTTTTAGTATTTAAAATTGGTCCATACAAACTTCAAATTAATCTTTAAAAAAATAGTAACAAACATATTTTAATGTTATTTGAATAATCATAAATTTTGAAATTCAACAATGTGGATGCCAAATGTAAGATTACTAGATCCACATTCAAAAATGAAAAATTAGTGTGGAGAAAAAATGAGGTCCAGCTAATTATTAGTTTTCTAAAGTTTGTCAATATTTTCAAATTTTATTAAATTGGGAAGTTAAAACTTCTAACTATTATCTACTTTATTACATATTCTCAAAAGGTTAGAGTAGAAACGGTATTTGGGAAAAAGGAAAATGTGTCCACCAAATGGTTTTGATCAAAATTCATCTTCTCTTCCTGACCAAAATTCATCATCTCTCTTTCACAACCAAAATCCTCTAAATAATTTTGATGAAAATTCAATTGATCTTTTTTATGAAAGAACATCTCTTTCTTCCACCAAAACTGATGTGTTTCAACGGATGATGCAGATGCCTAGTGAGAGAAGTCATCTTTGTACTATCAAAACTTATCTTTTCTTGCAACCCAAAATTCATCATCTCACTTTTACAACGAAAATCCTTCAAATTATATTACATCTCTCTCTTACACTAAAACTGATGTGTTTGAACAGATGCCTTGTGTTCCTAACCAAAATTTATCAACTCTCTTTGATAATCATAATCCTTTAAATGATTTTGATGAAAATGCATCTGATCTTTATTATAATAGTACATCATCTTTTTTTTACACCAAGACTGATGTTTTTCAACGGATGCTTAGTGAAGAGTCATTGGTACACTGTCCAGAAGGACATTAATTACCAGCCGATGAGTACACAAGGGTCCTTCCTATATTACAAATATATAGACACACGCACACACTTGTATGTTTATATGTATAACTGGAAGAGAATAAACTTGATTCACTTGAATTAAAAACAGCTTACAAGGAAATAAATAGAAAGCAAAGCAATGTGGTTACTACAAGTCCGGAATCACTCTCCATAACAAACTACACTACGTTTATTCGATCCTATTTCTTAGCAACGTCTCCATGACTCAGTCTCAAGCCCATGACTAATTCTATGCCCAAAACTACAATTATTAAAACATGTTTAGATTAACATAAAAGCCCAACACATTCCCCCCTAAGCTAAACATGTTGTTGTCCTGAGATCCTTAACTCCGATCATTCTTTTCATCTCTTCAAACTTGACTCTCCCTAGTGCCTTGGTTAAAATGTCTGCCCGCTGCTCCTGTGAAGTTACGTGTTTAATCACCAACTTCCCTTGCTCGATGCATTCCCGAATGAAATGGAACCTAACATCTATGTGCTTGCTCCTTCCGTGCAGTACTGGGTTTTTCATCAACTCGATAGCTGACCTGTTATCGACATGAAGTATCACTGGTCCAACCTGTTTGCCTGTGATTTCCTCTAGTAATCCACGTAACCAAATGCTTTGACAAGCTGCAGTTGTCACCGCCATATACTCAGCCTCACACGAAGATAGAGCAACCACTCTTTGTTTTTGAGAAGCCCACGAGATTAAACTCTTATTTAGATAGAAACACATTCCTCCTGTGCTTTTTCTGTCCACGACGTCTCCAGCTAAATCACTATCTGTATACCCAAGCAAGATCTTTTCGCTTCTTTCACCTGCATATAATAATCCATGATCGATAGTTCCGTGTACGTACCTCAGAATGTGTTTTACTGCCTGCTGGTGTTTCTCTGTTGGTTCGCCCATAAATCTGCTCACCATTCCGACGGCATAAGAGATGTCAGGTCGTGTGTGTGTTAAATATCGAAGGCTTCCTACAATACACCTGAACTCAGTAGCATCCACCAACTTTCCTCCCTCATCTTTATCCAGCTGTAGCTTATGTTCCATGGGGCACTTAGTCGAGTTGCAATTCATCATACCAGCTCTGTTCAATAGTTTCTTCGCATAGGCAGATTGTTTCAATGTAGTAAACGAACCTGTCTGATTTACTTCTATTCCCAGGTAGAATGACAAAGGCCCCAAGTCACTCATTTCGAACTGTTCGTTCATCTTCACCTTGAATACCTCAATCTCATGTTTACTAGATCCAGTCACCAACAAATAATCTGCGTAAACTCCCACTATCGTCACACCCCAGCTTGTGATCTTCATATAAACAGCCTGTTCATGCATGCACTTCTTGAAACCCAACTCCCTTAGACACTTGTCCAGCCGAGCATTCCAGGCCCTAGGAGCTTGGCGTAAGCCATATAACGCCTTGAATAGTTTATACACTTTCTGTTCATGCCCTTTTTCACAAAGCCCTCAGGTTGGCATACGTACACCTCTTCATGAAGTTCACCATTTAAGAATGCCGACTTGACGTCAAGGTGATGAACTTGCCACCCCTCCTTTGCAGACAACGCCAACATCAATCGTACTGTATCGAGACGTGCTACCGGAGCAAACACTTCGTCATAGTCGATCCCTCTTCTTTGTACGTACCCCTTCGCAACAAGACGTGCCTTATGTTTAACCACATTCCCTTCTGGATCTTTCTTCAACTTATAAACCCATTTTAAACCGATCGCCTTATGTTCGGGTGGCAAATCTGTGAGCACCCAAGTTTGATTTTTCTCGATTATTTCGAACTCCACTTTCATTGCCTCTTCCCAATCCTCATCTCCTGAAGCTTCATCATATGACATTGGTCCTTCAACTTTTAGTAGCATCAGCTCATCAATTAACTCCACAATTTCAGTCTCATCGTAAATCTCGGACAGTGGCCTGTATCTCCTGGGTGCCCTACTTTCAGTGGAAGGCACGTCTGTTGTTTCTGTAGATGTATCGACAGAGGTGGCTGGTGATTGCAAAGGTGTCACAGGTTCAGACTCGTGCTCTGTGTTGCTATCTTCTTCCGTTAAATCATTCATCTCGATATAGTGGCCTGGGAATGATACTTCGACCTCCTTTGTCTGTGTCCATGGCCAGAAATCACTTTCTCGGAAAACAACATCTCTGCTAACGTGCACACTCCCCGTTTCAGGGTCGTACAAACGGCTTCCCTTTGTCCCTGGTTCCTTTCCGAGATACACAGTTAACTTGCTCCGGTCGTCTAGTTTCTTCACCTTCACAGCTGGGATCTTCATGTAGGCTGTACATCCGAACACTCTTATGTGTGTAAGGTCTGGTTTCTTGTCACTCCATGCCTCATATGGGGTCCTGCCATTCAGAATTCGAGTTGGCAATCGATTTAGGATATAGATCGAATGTCGTACTGCCTCTCCCCACATGTGTGCTGGCAGGCTAGCCTGCTTCAAGAAGCTTCTTGCCATGGCAGTAACAGTGCGATTTCTTCGTTCCACCACCCCGTTTTGTTGCGGGGTGTAGGGTGCCGTGTAGTGCCTCTGTATACCAGCCCTTTCACAAAACAGCTCAAATTCTTTTGAACAAAACTCCCCACCCCGATCTGTTCTTAGTAACTTAATGCTTTTTTCCTTTCCATTTTCGACTAAGGCCTTGAATTTCTTAAACATTTCGAGTGCACTACTCTTTTCCTTCAGCATATATACCCACATTTTCCTACTGTAATCATCGACAAACAATAAGAAATAACGGTTACCTCCAGGTGTCGTTGGTGTGATTGGTCCACAGATGTCGGCATGTACGATTTCCAGCAGCTTCTTCGAATCAAAGTTGGCTTGTGGTGGAAATGATTTTCTGGTTTGTTTGGACATTAAGCAGCCTTCACATTTCTTCACAGGTTGGATTATCCTTGGCAGCCCATGAACCGTCTTTTCCCTTGACATGAGTTCCAAAGTTTGAAAGTTCACGTGTCCAAGCCGTGCATGCCACATCCAAGTATCTTCCTCCGTCTTCGTGAATAAGCATGAGGGCCTGCTTTCCTCCAAACTGATCTTATAAAGACGATTCTCTGTCCTTTTGACCTTCATCAACAATTTTCCACTTTTTTCATACACCCACAAATACTCACCTTCGAGAATTACTTTGTTTCCTGCTTCAGATAATTGACCCAAGCTTATGATGTTATTACAAAGACTTGGAATATAGTATACCTCCTTAAGCATCCTTTCCTCCCCATTTTTACACTGGAAGACGACTGTCCCTTTTCCCTTGATTGTCACAGTGGATCCATCTCCGAATTTAACCTTCCCCGTCACATCTTCATTCAATTCTCGAAACTTCCCACGCTATCCAGTCATATGGTTACTGGCTCCGTTGTCTAAGACCAAATTTGCGATTCTCGTTGGTTTTCAATACTAGTTCGCAATTTTGGCACGACTGAGTCTTCCTTCAACAATAATGAGTTAACCTCTGTTTCTCCGACTTCAGCTATGAGCAACGCAGGCTCATCTTCTTGAACCTGAGATAGATTCGCCTCCCTTTGCACCTCTCTTTCCTTTCGTGGTTTGCGACAATCCCTAGCAAAGTGTCCGAACGCCTGGCAATTGTAGCACCTTGCTCTGCTACGGTCTCGCCCTCGTGTTTCTCCACCATTTCTTTTCTTTAACCACTCTTCTCGAGTCAAAAACAACTGTCCTTCGTTGTTGTCTTTCTTCTTCCACTCGTCCGCTGTCAATAGAAGTTCACCTTGATTAGTCTCCACCACACCTTTCAGCCTCTCTTCGTGGGCTTTGAGTGAGCCAACCACCTCTTCTACCGACATCTTCTCCACATTCCCAAATTGCTCGATTGCAGATGCAATTTGCAAGAATTTTGAGGGAACTGCTCTAAGCAGTTTCTTGACAACATAGGATTCCTCCACCGTCTCTCCCAGTGCCCTAAGATTGGTGACCAGGGTGTTCAGTTTTAGACAGAATTCGTCCAACGGTTCAGTCTCCTTCATGCATATGGCTTCGAACTCGCACTTGAGGGTTTGTGCCTTGGCTTTCTTTACCTTGTCTGCTCCCAATGACATTGTTTTGATCGCATTCCAAGCCTCTTTAGATGTCTCCTTCTCAGCGATGGACATCAGTATGTCTTCTGGAACGCCTTGGTAAATAATCGCCAGTGCTTTCTTATCAACCTTTTCCTCCACCACGGTTTTCGGGTCCTTTGGTTCTCTGGCTTCCCACACCCCATGTGCCTGCATGTAGACCTTTAGCTTAAGTGCCCATGCCGTGTAGTTTGCTCTTGTCAACATAGGATAGCTCAACCCAAAAAAACTCTCTTTGACCTTGCTCGTCGCCATTTGTCACGAATTAACGTCTGATAGTCCTGATGCTCTGATACCAAGTATTACAAATATATAGACACACACACACTTGTATGTTTATATGTATAACTGGAAGAGAATAAACTTGATTCACTTGAATTAAAAACAGCTTACAAGGAAATAAATAGAAAGCAAAGCAATGTGGTTACTACAAGTCCGGAACCACTCTCCATAACAAACTACACTACGTTTATTCGATCCTATTTCTTAGCAACGTCTCCATGACTCAGTCTCAAGCCCATGACTAATTGTAAGCCCAAAACTACAATTATTAAAACATGTTTAGATTAACATAAAAGCCCAACATCCTACAGCATGAATCTTTGATTCAAGGATACCATCAAGCTGCCCCCACCCAAACGAACATTCATGCGTCATTTGGGCATGCTCAAGCTCCTAAAAATTACCAACCAATGACAATCCAAGAGTCAGTGGGGCTATTTCAAGGCCCGAATGAGACCCAGCCACCTCTAACTATTCACCAATCATTTGGACAACATGAAACAATCCATGAGGAGCACCAGTCCATGCTTGTTCAGGGATTATTCCAGCACCATAATGGTGCAATTGAGCAGGCCATGATGCATGAATTTGGAAATCCTCCCATTTCCAGCACAAATCAAATGTTTGCAGGTGTAAGCAATATTGGGCAATCACAGCCTCCTCACTCTCAACTGATGGAGCTGCATAGGGCTGGGGAGGAAGATGTTCTAGTTGCTGAGTTTTTTGGTAGGGATAAGCCCCGTTTACGGTGGACTTCGGGGATGCATCAACTATTCCTCAAGGTAGTCAACGAGCTAGGCGGACCATACGGTAAGTTCTAAATCTTCCAATTTTTATATGTTTGTTGCATTTTTAGTGAATTGTATTCATAAAAATTCTTTTGGTGTGAAATATTCATAAGTTTTCTCAAAAGTTTTGTCGAACAATTCTTTTTGGTATGGAATGCTCTTTAATTGTGTCGGATAACATCTTTGAGCAAATTAAAAAATAATTTACATTTTTCTCTGTAGTTCAAACTTTGGGACCCAATTTCTCATTTTCTTTTTTTTTTTTGCTAATGTGTCTCAACTAATCAATATTAAAATATATGAAAAAATTAGTAATCATTTATCTCCATTTATTGTCCTTGAAATTTGAATTGAGTCATCAATCAAATATATATCATATTAAAAAAAGAATTTTGCTTTATAACAAGAATTACAATACAATAGCCTTTTTTTTATTGTAACACTCTTGCTAATAAAAAAAGAATTTTTTTCTTAATATTACTAATTTTCTTTTTAATAATTTTTAGATACTACCCCAAAAGCTATATCCTTACCAGAATGAACGTGAGTGGATTGACATACGAGCACGTTAAGAGTCGTCTCCAGGTTAGATTCAATTTGCATAAAATTAACTGTTAGATTCATTTTGTATAATATTAACAGTTAGATTCATTGTCAACAATGTGCTTTATTATTATTGCAGAAGGCCCGAGCTTTCATAAACCAGCCTAACATATCTTCTGCACAAACTGCTGGTCAGTATTATGGAATTTTTATATATGTAATGTGGTTCATTCTTAAATCCTAACACTTTTTGTTACTTCAGTCACACAATTTAACCCACGGGGCGGTGTTTCAAAATTCTCAGAGGGGATAGAATATTTACAAGCTCCTTTGAATGGGTAAGTCATGGAACAGTTGGAACAAAATTAATAAATTTGCAATCACGAAAGCCTGTATTTGTCGTTAGTAAAAACTCCAAAAAAAATCAATTAATTTGAAAGATGTTGTCCTATTGAAAATGATTATGTTTCGTTTAATACATTTTCATATACAATTTTATATGTTTTAATGGTAGTATGTCATTTTTTTATTATATTTTAGGAATTCATCCCATATGTCAATAGAAAAAGGTGCCCTGCATACATATGAGGCTTATGTTTCGTTTAATGGTGTTGTTTTACTTTTGAGGAGATGAAGTAGATTTTACTTTTGATTGGAAGTGGAGGAGATGCATAGGTTTTTGAGTTGTGTATTAATCATACTTTCATAGTCTTGTTTAACAACCATATATCTTTACATATTGTAAAGCCAGAAGAAGACTTTTAAAGTACTATTTTATTTCTTGAATTTCCACTTTTTTTTATTTTTTATTGAAGTTTTGTTCTTGCATTAAGTTGCATCTTAATGGCATGTTAATTCGTCATTAACTACCCTTACTAAATATTTATTAAATTTACTTTATATTATCTATATAAAAAATTAACAAAGAGCACTAAAATTATTTTTTCAATATAAATTTTTAATTATACATTTAAAATTAAGATTATTTTTAGAAAATTGATGACTTTAAATTGTTCACATTGTATTATTTTTGTACCATATTCAATATCCTTTCAGTTTCTTTTCGTACAGATGATATTAACTTCTCAAGCAATTTTTTTATCAATGATTATGGAGATCATTATAAGTTTTGGAAGAATATAGATCTTGAGGTTAAAATTAAGAATTTGACATGTTTTGTAATTTTCACATAATAAACTTACACACATGTTGTTTAATCATATTTTGTCAAAATACAACATTCTAAATATATAATTTCTTTTACTATTACTGTGCATGGATGCTTTGAGAGGGTGTCGGCTTCAAAAAATGCTATCTAAATATATTGAATATTTTACAAACCTTATCATAATTTTACATTCGTATTATAATTGTTATGTTTTATGTTAATGATATTTTTAAGATTATAAAAATTCTTGATTTATAGTGAGAGTTATCAACTAATAATCTATCTATTTATGTATATTATAATGCCAACAAATGGAAAAGTTACCAAAAACATTCAAGATAGTTTTCGTAAATAGACCTTAATTAATCATTAATTACATCTACTAAATACATATTAAATTTACTTTATTTCATTTTTAGAAGGCTTTAGCAAATTACATTACTTTAGCAATATAATAAATTTTTTTCATTTAAAATGACGACTTAAAAATTTAACACTAAAGTTTTCAAACCTTAAGTAAGATTAATTTTAGACAAAATGCGACTTAAAATTATTTATATTGTGTCATTTTTTATTTGATATGCAAGATCACTGAAAAAAATCAATTTTCTCTTCTTTGAATTTCTTAATAAACCTTTTTTTATTTTTGATAGAATCTTAATTAATCATTAATCTCACCCATTGCCTATAAATATAATTTTCTTTTATTTTTTATATGAAATTTAATAAAATTTATATTGGCATTATTGTTATTATTTCAAGATAGAAATATAACGAATTTTATTAATACAAAAGTAATAAGGACATGTTTTCACTTTTGAACATGAAAAAGTTGCACATGAACCGTGATCAATTTGATAAATTGATTCAAACTCAACTCCATTCTCGATCGATGCTAAAAAAATTAAACCATGTTGTTCTATTAGAATGTGACAAAATAATATTGTATGTTTATGATAATTTTAAAATTATCAAAATTTTAGATATGCAACTAAAATTAGAATAAAAGTATGATAAATGGTAGAGGACCAAAAACTCAAAAAGGCTTAAAACGGTATTTTTCATAAGTTTTCTCTTTTCTGAATTTATTACTAATTTTTTGCTTCTATTTTTTAGTAATTTTACTTTAATTTAAGTTTACTGCAATTATTTCGGGTGATTGGAAGATAGACCATGTTAAATTTTGGAAGTATTCTTTATAAAAATCGTGTAAATCATGATAAGTAATAAAAGTAAATAGATTTTCAGTCAATATCTTAAATTGTTACATAAGGAAGGGAACGTCTACATGCTTTTATTTTTTCACATGAACAAATTACGAACGATATGTGACTACCTCGATTAAATTGAATATCCTTTTTACGGCCGATTAAATCGATAAAGAAATTGTATATATGTTGTTCCAATATATTCTGGCTATTTAGTATCTTAATTAAGTAAATTCTTACACTATTTCCTAGTATGTATGTTTTTAGAGGGGTGTCAGCTTTTAAGAACATTACTTAGTTATATTTAATATCTATAATTTTTTGTCGTAGAAATAATGATCATATTGATCAGTTAATTTTCGAGTCGAGTCGAGCCTAAAATTTATATAGACTGAAATTTGTGTTCAAACTCGACTCGTTTACTATACGAGTCAAGTTCGAGCTGTTATCGAGTTTTTAACCGAGCTTTCGAGCTTATCAGTTTCTAAGTGAGTTTCGAGCTTCTATAGAGTTTTCGAGTTTATCGAGTTTTTACCGAGTTATCCACAATTAAATACCTAAAATTAAAAGCCAAGATACATAATTTTGGTTAATGGCTGGCCAATATTTATATTTATATTATTATAATAAAGTTATAATATTGAAAGTTTGTCGGTTTAGGTTTTGGTACATTTATTCGAATTATTTTGATTTTTGGTATTGTTATCCTAATTAATAAAATAAATAATAACATAATATATTTAATGATAACTAGGCAATTGCCTATTTCACATTTACTTTTAGTTGAATATATTACCATTTATAAACACCTAAGAACATCAATCGCATCATATCTTCCAATCATTAATATTTTCTTTCGAATTAAAACATGTTAACTTTTAAATTTAAAACTAATCTTCCAATCACTAATATTTACCCAAAAATATCACACCATATTTTTCAATTATTAATAAAACATATTGAAAATCTGTTTAAGTTGTTTATAATAAGGAAACATTGGTATAATCCGTAAACATGAGTATATTTAATTATATTAAATTAAAATTAAAAAAATATTAAAAATGATAATTATATGAAAACAAAATTAATGTAATATTAAATAAATTTTAGAACATAATAAAAGAAATACGTGCATCGCACGAGCATTAAAAGTGTGTCGGTTCGATTTTTGGCATGGTCATCCTAATTATTAAAATAAATAATAATGTAATTAATGATAATTTGCCGATTGGATTTTTATTTAAAAAAGTTAACTTTTAATTGAATATATTAACTTTTATAACACCTAAAATATCGCATCTTTTAATCAATAATATATTTTTAATTAATACAATTTAACTTTTAATTTATAACATGATCTTGCAATAATTAATATAGAACCCAAAATATCATACCATATCTTCTAATCACTAACAAATATAATAGAAATGCCTATATAACGAATAATGACCGTTAGACTTTTAATAAAAAATCACAACTGTTAGATCTAATTCTTAAATATATTATATATCTAATGCTTAAATATATTATATGATTAAATTAATTTATTATAATTTAAAGTTTGAATTCCGTCAACGACATATTTATTTAAGAATTTTATAATATAAATTTTAAGGCAAGCATATCATTAATTATATTCATATTAAATTATTTAAATTAAAATTCAATAAATTATTGAAAATAATGATTATATAAAATTATAATTGTAAAATAAAAAAAAATTATTATATCAAAAGAAATCCGTGCAATATGAAATATTTTTTATACTAGATAACGTTTTTCATCTATTTATTTTAGGATTTAATAATTCTTATTTACTCTGTCGAATTGAGAATCATATATACTACCGACTACGGGATAAAATCCCTCTTACACTTGTTATTAAAGGCTGTTAGTAAAACTATTTTCAAATAATAAGAAGGTTAATTTGATAATTAAAATGAAATATAAGTAGATTTTCTAAATCGAATAGAATTTTATACATAAAAAATCATCAATTTCTTCTCACTTTTGTTTCTTAGTAGTTTTAATTGAAAAATAATTGTTAATTCATTACTAAATTAAAAGTTATTTTGTTAATTTCACGTGGGTTTTAAAATCGACCAAATGAAGTTTTAAAAATTCAAGATAAAGCACATAGTAAATTGAATATAAAACATATAGTAAATTGAAAGTGTATATCAATTTTTTATATCAATTTTTTAACAACAATTTGATACGTAATCTAATAACAAATAAAAATAATATAATTATAGATATGAGAGACGGAGAAATAATAAGTTAATCATTATATTCTTAAGTGAGACATTAGTAAAGACAAAGAAAGTAGAAACGGTGGGGAAAAAGTTAGGTTTTGCAAGGTGTTTTGCTGTCGAGGCTCAAGGACATGGTGAGGGACTTGCGTTGTTCTGGAGAACTGAAGGAGGAGTAAATATTATGGGTAGTTTCAGTAATTTTATTGATTTCAAATGTATTCATGAAAATATGGAGAAATGGAGGTATACCGGCTTTTATGGGTTTCCAGAGCGAAGAAGACGGGTAGATTCATGGAATTTGATAAGGAGTTTATTAGCAGTTTCGACATTACCCTTGAGTATCATTGGAGATTTTAACGACATGAGTTCTATGGAGGAAAAAAGGGGAGGCAATCATCACCCGAGAGCATTGTTAGCTGGTTTCTCAAAGACTATAATGGAGTGTGGATTGGAGGATTTGGGGTTTATGGGAGAGATCTATACGTGGGAAAGAGCAAGGGGAACGGAGAGATGGGTTCAAGAAAGGCTAGATAGGGGTTTGGCTACGGAAAAATGGCGTGATATGTTGCCAACTGCAGAAGTGCAGGTTCTCGAAGTATCTACGTCTGACCATATGCCTTTCTTCTTACAGCTGATCGACAAGTATATGTTCAAAGGAAAAGTAGATTTAGATTTGAAAATATGTGGATTAAGGAGAGTGAATGTAGAAGTATTATTGAGTCGAGTTGGAATGAAGGAGATACTAATGATATATTGAATAAAATGGTGAGATGCTATGCCAGATTGGAAGAGTGGGTGGGAAGTTTAATCAAAGATATGAAATTAAAATTGGCAAAGTACAGAACTGACATGAGGAGGCTTAGATCTCGAAGAGATGAGCTGGGGATTCGACAATATGGAGAGGCAAGATGGCAGTATTTAAGATTACTTGAGAAGAAGGAAATATTTTGGCAACAAAGGGCTAAACAATGGTGATAAAAACACTAGATTTTTTCATAAGTATGCCTCAGTAAGAAAGGAGCATAATAAAATCAAAAGGTTGAAAGATGATAATGGGGAATGGAAGGATATAGAAGACGAGATTCAGGGGCTTATATTACGGAGTATTTTGAAAATATATTCTGAACATCAGGGCTGGAGGATTATTTTTCAAGTAGAATCGTGCTTAAGACACTAACTGAGGAAGAAAAACAAACACTTGTTATTGTCAAAGGTTATGGCGAATAGGGTGAAACCAACACTTCAAACATTCATCTCGGAACAACAGAGTACGTTTATTGAGAACCGGCTTTTGACAGATAATGCGCTCGTGGCTTTTGAAGTGAATCATCACATTCATAGGAAAACACAAGGTGCAATGGGGGTTGCTGGTTTGAAAGTTGATGTGTCGAAGGTGTATGACCGTTTAGAATGGAACTTTATTGAATGTATGCACCAGAAATTTGATTTTCCTCGTCTTTGGACAGATCGTATTATGAAGTGCATAAACACGGTGAGTTAGTTTTTTACACGATGGAAAAGTTTTTGGGAGTGTGATACCTCAACGTGGAGTGCGACATGGTGATCCTATCTCGCCGTATCTTTATATAATGTGTGCTGAGGGTCTGAGCGGAATAATGAGGCGTTATGAGGAAGATGGATTGATTAATGGTTGCAAAATAGCTCGAGGAGCCACCCCTGTGTCTCATCTGCTTTTCGTAGATGATTGTTACTTTTTCTTTAGAGCATCAAAAAATGAAGCAAGTATGATGAGAGCTATTTTACAGCAGTACCAAGCTGTTTCTGGACAAGTGATCAATTATTTTCAGTCCGAACACTAAACTAGAGGATAGAATAGAGGCGCGTAGAATTCTGCAAGTTCAAGAAACTTAAGCACCAGAGAAGTATTTTGGCATGCCTATGCGAATGGGAAGGAATAAACGGGAGGTTTTTGGATTCTTGACAGATAAGGTTCAACAAAAATTACAAGGATGGACGAACAAAGATCTCTCTAAGCAAGGTAAGTTAATATTGTTATCATCGGCAACTCAAGTATTACCTAGTTTCTGGATGAACTTGTTCCTTATTCCGGTTGGTATATGTGAAGATATAGAGAGTAAGATGAATGGTTTCATGTGAGGAATGAGAACATCGGGTAAAGGGGTTAAATGGATGGCATGGTCGAAGGTGTGCATGCCAGAGGAGTGGAACTACCTACAGAATAGAGAGAAGCTCAAGTGAAAAGTGCAGAGATAGGTGATCATATCTGGAGAAAACCAATGGACGGATGGGTGAAAGTGAACACTGATGCTGCTGTGTTTCAAGATGGAAGTATCGGAGTGGGATGTGTAATGCGTGACTCACAGGGAAAATTTCTGGGGGTTAGATGTTGTAGACAGGAGGGAGCTTGGTCTCCAAGGGAAGCTAAGGCTATTGGCATAAAGGAAGCCTTGTCGTGGGTAATCACCAGGAGGAATCATTGTTGTATCATCGATAGTTGGTGATTGTATTCAATTATTGAAGCACATAAAACCAGTGCTAGTTAAATTTTTGTACCGTTCTGCGAATAGTGTGGCACATGCTTTAGCAAAGGCTACCTATTCTATGTCAGGCATAGGGGAATGGGTTCATGCCCCCCGAATTTTATTTCGCATGTACTCGAAAGAGATCGCACCAGGCCAAAAGACTTTAGGAAGGGTGGTTCTAGTACCATTTATACAGTTGATAAGTTTCATGTCTAAATGAATTTTGAAGTCTCCGTGATCTTAACAATCATGGAAAACAAAACTTTTTTATTGCATCCCCTCCATATTAGTATCATACATGCCCATTGCTTTTTCTTGAAGATACATATCTTTATATTGCAAAAAATTAAGAAATAACAAGTGTATTTTTGCAAATTGATGAACAAAATCATAAACAACTCGATCAACATAAGTAAAACATGAAATTTTACAATTAGTAACAAGAACAGAGATCAATAACAAGAATAGAGATCAATAACAAGAGTTATATCTAATCATTTCATGATTTGAGAAGTGAAGAAGAAAAGAAACATAATTCTAATGATTCAAGATAGCACATGTATTATACAAAGTGATTCTAGAGAGATTTGTCTGAGTAAACGAAATTGTAGAGATCAAAGAGATCGCAAAAATTGCAGAGATCGCAAGGAGTATAGATCGTAAGCACTGCTCTGATGCCATGTTGTTATTCACACTTTGAAGGAGATGAATTGCAAAAAAGTAATAAAGATTCAAATATACTAATTGTATGTTATAATGTTATATGAAGAACAAAACAATATGTAAATCTACATACTCAGAGAATAATGGGCACAACTACTACTAACTTGAGTATTCTATCTATTCTATCTATATAGCTGGAACATAGCTAGCAGAAAGAGGTGACAAAGAGTAGAGTAACTGAGTAACTAACTAGTAGCAAAGTATAACTACATTACCGCCTTTTCTTTAACTAATATTTAAAAAAATCTGTACAAAGGAACAAGTATCGTAAACATTGCCCATGCTTGGGGATGCTGAGGCTATTGTTGTTTCAAAGAGACCTAATACATATAAAAAGAGTACTTCAAGTTGTGTTTAGCTATATGACCATATGGGGCAACCTATGTGCCCAGCACGTGTGTTGAGATAATGTATATTGAAGAAGGTGGGAGCAAATTAAACTAAAAAAATCATCTTCATGGCATGCATGGGGCCGTTTTATTTCCTCCATGTTATGAATAATTAAAATTATGATCCTATCAAAATTTGTACTTGGTTAGAGAGAGAGAGAGAGATGGGAGAGAGATGTGTTGGTAACAGTTGGTCGTGAATAAACGGGTTTACACCCCCTCTCTTTTTTTTCTGAAGGCTGGACAGAGCCTCAATTCGACTACACCTATAATCTTTTCCGTGAATTCTCAAAAAAACATTTTCAAATGTTAAGTCAGGAAAGCATTCTCAAAATTAGGGGACCGCAGAAAAGGAGTATACATGTGTTGGGTTCTTGCTATCACTACTCAGAAATGAACGTTTATAGGTATTCCGTATTACCCCAGTCAACTCAGGTAAAACCCATGTGTATCACACCATGGGCTCAGGTAACCTCTTAAATTAACTTATGTGAATTGTTCAGATTAGCATTTAGAAATATGTGCATTTTCTTGTTTTTGAATAAGGTCTTGCTGGTTGAATTCGAGGTGAGGGGTAAAAGCCATTATCCATTACGGTTGAATTCGAGGTGAGGGGTAAAATTAGTTTGGTGTTTGGAGAAGATGAGGGCACTTCAGTAATTTTTTTCCTGTATTAAGTTAAATTTATAATTGATCGGCGTTTTAGTTTTCAGTTTATTTTGAGTAATGATTAATTATTTCATAATTAGTGTCTTTTATTATGATTTAATTGCCAATTTTATTCGCCTTTAATTAGTTGTATGGTTGAGGTAGTAACCTTATAAATGATTTAGGTAGGAGTCTTTAGTATTTTCTTAATTTAGGAAAGTCTTTAATTCATTATATTGCATAGGGTGGGTTTCATGGTGAATTTATGGGCTGGTTTGACTAAATGTGTATGTTATTGCTTGATATGAGGAAGTTAAGAGAATAATTGGTGAGGAGTTATTTGAGGGATTATTGGCGAATGGTAATCATTTGATAATTTTAATGAGGATTTTGAAATCAGTTTTATTAAAAGCTAATTGATTCTTTTTTTTTTTGAGGTTTTGAATTTTCAGTGGACTAATTGATTGTGTTTTATTTTTGGTTTGATTTCTTATTTTTTGGAAATTCTTAAATAGGATGATTGTACCATTTTATATGGTTGTTGTACCTCCGAGGGTGTGCCATTTATTGTGGCTTTTCGAACCAATTTTGGGTTAATTTGGTATATTCTTTTTGACGAGTTGGGTCATCATTGATGATTATTGTTTTGTCATATTTGTAATCGACTCCAGGAGGCTGGTGTAGTAAACTATTTATTGTGAGATGTGACTATTAGTTAGTTGTTTGTACGTGCGTGTACATAAATTTCACAGGTCGGGATGTGTGTGAGTTGTGACTACTAGTTAGTTGTTTGTATGTGCGTGTAAATAAATTTCACAGGTCATCAAAGAGTTTCACTTGAATATAAATTATAAATATTATTTTTTAATCAGTTTTATTGTTGTTTTTTCAGGTGAGACAGCATGTCCTTCGGTTAGATGATAAACTTTATTGAATGAAAGAAACTGAATCCCTTTCTTCGGTACAATTCATATATGAAAATGTATATTTTTGAAAAAAAAAACACTGATAAGAACACACTGATAAGTACTGCAAGCTGGCGCATCATCTTTCTTTGGATGTTAGAAATATTAATTTTAAAATTTTAGGTGCATTAGATCCTCAATCCGACTCTATTAGAACAGGCCAATATTAAGAACACACTGATTAGGGTTTATGATCCAAGTATATTTTCTAGATTCAATCAAGACCATCGGACTGTCGGGCAGAAAACACAACCAAGTACATTTAAAGCTGTTAGATACATATTTTAGAAAACACACCCTTAGCAAATCTCAACCGTCCAATCAAACATAATCACCCCTCCCTTCACCTATATAAACACAATCCCCCTCCCCCAACTTGTTCATTCAAATTTTCGTCAGCAAAACTCACTAGGAAGTGAAAAAGAGAGAGAACAAATCGCTTGAGAGATTCGGAAGAAAAAAACAAGAAAGGTGCGCTACTATTTCTCCTTTAATTTCTTCCTCGTCATTTTGCATGCATATATTCATGTACATTTATATACATACATGTGTTACTCTTTTGTTGTATAAGTATGTTTCAACATTTTATATGTATAGGTACTTTTCGAACATTTTTCTAGGGTTTCTGATCCCTTTCATTGTTAATTATGTAATTTATAAGTACTGTGATTTGTTTTCCAGATGGCTCGTACCAAGCAAACTGCTAGTAAGTCTATTTTTAAGAACCCAAGGAAGCAACTTGCTTACAAGGTACAGATTCTATATGCAACTGGTACACATCATAATAAATCTAGATTCATATTGTTGCATTTATAAGTCTAATTTCTTTACGTCTCCGCCAACACAGGCGGCTCGTAAATCTGCTCCAATTATTGGGGGAGTTAAGAAGCCACAAAGATACCGACCTGGAACTGTTGCCCTTCGGTATATATGAATTATTTCATTGTCTCAAAATCTGTTTGTAATTGTTCCTCTTAAATCAGTAAAGTATACTGTTATTTGTTGTAGTGAAATTCGTATGTATGAGAAGAGTACTGAGCTTTTGATCAGAAAACTTCCATTCCAGAGACTTGTACGTGAAATTGCTCAAGACTTCAAGGTCAGTATTTGCTCATTTAACCCTTTAACTGAAATAATTTTTCTTAAAAATATTATGTTGAATAATGAGAAATTGTGATATTGTTGTTGCAGAATGATTTGCGTTTCCAGAGCCACGTTGTCCTGGATTTACAAGAGGCATCTGAGGCGTACCTAGTAGGCCTGTTCGAAGATACCAACTTGTGTGCAATTCATGCTAAGCGTGTGACTATCATGTCTAAGGACATTCAGCTGGCCAAGAGGATACGTGGGGAGCGTGCTTTATAAGCCGTCTATTTCTGTACTGATTTACTTTAGCAAGCATAAATTAAGATAGTACTGTAGTTGTTTTTAGCTTGAGGATTGTTTATGTGGCATTGATCAAGAACTATTGATTTTTTGGTACTAATATTTGACATGCCATGTGTTGTGGAATAAAAACTAGTTTGCGATTTATTATTAATGCTTGGGTGGTTGAGCTTCGAGCTTTAATGGCTGCTTCTGCGTTCGAGACTAAACGGTCCTCACAGAATGCCTACGTATCTCTGTATTAGAGAATCAAGCCAAGAAAACGTAGTTCTGAGGTGAGGGGTCAGGCCCTTTATATAGGCTGAGAAGCCTTTAGAATTATGGTAGGAGTCAGAGACTTGGTAGAAAAGTCTTTGAGGAAAGTTCTAGATCTATTCCTTGTAGGAATCAGTTTCCATATTGAATTGGATGCCTTGGTGGATAAGTCTGGTGGAAATAATATCCTTATCCGACTCTTATTGCTGAGCTGTTTATTTCCCTCAATATTAATTACGAAATTAATATTATAATAGGGGTTTTGGGCCCATCTAGTGGGCCCCACGTTTGGACCATTCAGGGTCTAATTAATGCCACATTAAATGTGTCTTTAGGGTTTATTTTCAGCCCATATCATTTGCCCCCCAACTTCTAGGAAAACTGATCAGGTTTTCCTTGAAGTTTTAACGGCCTTTTTCGAGACTCGGGTCAGGGTTTATCTTTGATATCGTTTTGACGTAAAGCGTGGAGCGACCGACACGTTTACAACGACGTTAGATTGTGCCAGTAGCATTGAACGGTGCTAAACGGCACTAAACGACACTAAACGGTGCTAAACGGCCTTAAACGACGTTTAAACGATATTAAACGACGCTAAACGGCGATAAACAGCGTTAAACGGCACTAAACGACACTAAACGGTGCTAAACGACAGTAAACGGTGCTAAACAGCCTTAAACGACGTTTAAACGATGTTAAACGACGCTAAACGGCGATAAACGGTGCTAAACGGCACTAAACGACACTAAACGGTGCTAAACGACACTAAACGGTGCTAAACAGCCTTAAACGACGTTTAAACGATGTTAAACGACGCTAAACGGCGATAAACGGTGCTAAACGGCACTAAACGACACTAAACGGCACTAAACGGTGCTAAACGGCACTAAACGGTGCACCTAAAATCATACGAAAAAATCAAGATTCAGGTTCAGAAGCTGCCCGAGAATTGCTGAAAAACCAAGATTCAGGACCACAAGCTAACCCGCGATCGGCCGGATCGAGGGCTAGCTTGTGGTCGGCTAGCTCCTGGTCGGCCGAAGGGCCTCCAACCAAGGTGGTCGGCTGACACCTGGTCGGCTGGAGGGCCTCGACCCCAGGTGGTCGGCCGGCACCTGGTCGGCTGCGGGCTGGTCGGCCGGGGCTCCTGAATGTGCCTTGGTCGGCTAGCTCGTGGTCGGCCGGGGCTCCTGAATGTGCCTTGGTCGGCTAGCTCGTGGTCGGCCGGGGCATCCCAAAACGTCGTGGTCGGCTGCGAGGTGGTCGGCCATGGCTCCTTTAGGTGTCGTGGTCGACCATTTTCAAGGATTCAGAAGCTGAATCTCGATCTTAGGGATTCAGAAGCTGAATCTCGATCCTAGGTTGATTTTTTGGTCACCCGTGACTTTCAAGGATTCAGAAGCTGAATCTCGATCCTAGGGATTCAGAAGCTGAATCTCGATCCTAGGTTGATTTTTTGGTCACCCGTGACTTTCAAGGATTCAGAAGCTGAATCTCGATCCTAGGGATTCAGAAGCTGAATCTCGATCCTAGGTTGATTTTTTGGTCACCCGTGACTTTCAAGGATTCAGAAGCTGAATCTCGATCCTAGGGATTCAGAAGCTGAATCTCGATCCTAGGTTGATTTTTTGGTCACCCGTGACTTTCAAGGATTCAGAAGCTGAATCTCGATCCTAGGGATTCAGAAGCTGAATCTCGATCCTAGGTTGATTTTTTGGTCACCCGTGACTTTCAAGGATTCAGAAGCTGAATCTCGATCCTAGGGATTCATAAGCTGAATCTCGATCTCTAACGGCCTGACTCCTTCGTGGTCGGCCGGGAGGTGGTCGGCCAAACGGCCCGAATCCTTCGTGGTCGGCCGGGAGGTGGTCGGCCTAGGATCCAGAAGCTGAATCTCGATCCTAGGATGGTATTTTGGTCAATCGTGACTTCTATCGGGATTACACCTTAATTCAGGATTAGCACCACTAACCTCGTGTTTAAGATTAAACTCGTTGTTTATCTCTTTAAGTGCAAACATCCATGCAGTAAATATTTCAGCTATTTCTTTTCCGACAGATATGAATTATAACGATTCTTTCTGTATAACTTGGATAATTTCTGTCCTTTTTTCGTCTGTAAACGATAGATGACCTGTTAACACGAACCGAGCTGAAATTCAACCTGATGTACCAGGTCATGTATTTTCTATAAAAGAGGAGAAGTAGCCTTCATTTCCATTCACTTCTTCATTTCTGAGCTCTCAGATTCTTAAGTTCTCTTAGGTTCAAGTTACAAGATCCAGTTCAAGCTTCAAGATCAAGTTTCAGATTCAAGATCAAGCTTCAGCTCCTGCATCAAGATGTCGGAAGGTGATCAACCAATGGCTCCCCCGGTCTCCATGATGGAAGCCATGTCAAAGAGGAGTAAAATGAGGACTGCCAAAGGTAAAGAAAGAATTCAACCTCCTACATATGTTGAACATAGATTCGAATCCTTGCTAGAACTTCTAAATATCATGAGGGATGCATTTCCCAACTGTTCTAGTCTAGATTCTTTTAATAGTTCCAGTAAATTGTCGGAACGGGACGTTCAGAGGATAAGGGAGTCTTATCACTTTCCAAGTGCCATCCAGGTTCGTCTCCCGAATCCATCAGATAGAACTTGCAACTGGCATCCTGAAAGGATCTGTGTTTACTGGGGTGCCTTAGATGCTGGGTTCAGGTTCCCGGTTGACAATTTTATTATTAAGCTGCTGGCTGAGTATCAGATCCACCCTTGTCAATTGTATCCCAATGCCTGGAGGTACATTTCTATTTTCTTGATAAGGTGTCGGGAGCTGGGGATTCATCCGACAACCACAATGTTTCGAAGTATCTTCGGGGCCAGCAACTCTTCTGAATCCAAGAAAGGATGGGTGAGCCTCAAGCACCGAGCCAAGCTTCCACACATGGTGAATCCCTTCTCCTTTCCAGATTCCCAACATTTCTGGGAAAGGGAGTTTGTAGTTCTTGAATGGAAGGGCGGTGATTGGGGCAACTTCTTTGTGAAGAAATTCGGGTCTGTAGAAGATAGTTCCCACTTCGTGTGTGACCTTTCTGATCCGGAATTGTTGGACCGGGATAAGCTTCTTGCTGAAGACGGTCGCACACACTATAAAACTATTTTAAACGAAAAGAATCTCATTGGGGCTGGCCTTAGCTTTCTTTCCATTGAGGGTAACTTTCTTACTTGAACTTATTGTGAACTCTATTTGTTCTTATACCGATGTTTTTCTCCTTGTATTTCAGCTGCTGAGGAGATTGATAATCGTCCCGAGAACCGGCCAACTGTTACCAAGAGGACGCAGAAAAGGGCTGAAGAGAAGCTGAATCCAACTAAGCCTCACATCCCTAATTTCTTGGAGCGTTGTTCTCAAGGTGGTAAACGATCCCGAAACGCTGACGGGGATGTCCGGACTCCTTTCATACCTCCTTGGGGCATATGCGAACAAGACTCGGTCTTCGGGAGTCCTCATCTGGCCCTAGACTGGTCCAAGCTTTCCATCACTCCGCCTGACCAAGCGACAATGCATGCAGGTGACAAGCTGGATGAGTCTCAACTCATGGGCGCCCAGGCCTTGTATCAGGTATGAAATTCCTTTTGTTAAGTTTGACATTGTCATTGATTTCAATTCTGCATATTCCTTGTGGCTCACTTATTTCCTTGTTGCAGGCCAACGCCTATTTTCAAACCATTTCGACCCAAGGCCGGGCCTTTAGGGACGAAAATGTTAGCTTGAGAAATGACTCAATGAGGTTCAGGGAAGAGATTGACGATCTACACTCCCAAGTTGTTCGAGCTGAGGCTAACGCCGCATCTACCCGCAAACAGCTTGCTTCTCTAGCCAGAAAGAAGGCCTCTGATGCTGACAAGGTGATCCAGGCCTACCATAGGTCTGAAGATTTCCTTAAGCTCATTGATGATCATGATGACGAGGTGCGTCCCTTCAACATGTCTGTTGGTTGGGAGAAGGCTATTAACGCTGTGAGTCATAGGCATCCATCTGTTGTCAACCCAGCAGATTTTCCTTGCCCAAATTGGGGTGCCCTCCCGGTTAACCTAGCTTCTGGTTCGGGAACTAAAATTTTTCCCCAGGCATCAGGATCCGGTTCCAGAGGCAGTCATCGTCGTTCCGGGTCCAACTCAAAGGGGGTTGTTCCCGCTGCTAGCCAAAACTCACATTCTTCTGGCTCCCGTGGGAAGAAAGTCCCGCCTGCAAAGAAGGTTGGAGTAGTTCGCCAACCCATCCCTGGGAAAAGACTAATCCGGAACGAGGGCAGTTCTACTTCTTCTTCATCTTCCGAGGGAAAAGGAGCCGAAGTTGCTAGAGCTCAGCCAATGGTGATAGCAGAGTCCGGTGGTGATTCTAGCGAAGACTCAGAGGAGGAGAGTGAGGAAGAGGAGAGCGGCGGTGAGGAGTCTGGAGAAGAGGATTCTGGGGAGGAGTAGCTGGAGTTAGTTCGTGGCCTTGCATGGCCTTGTTAGCCAGATGTGGCTTTATTTGTCTAGATTTCATTCATGGTCCTTGGGGACCAAACTTTTATCTATCTTGTTGATGTAACTTAACTGTTGGCCCTTCGGGGTCTTTATTTATGCATTTGCTTCCTCATTAATTTGCTTACTTGTTTTCGGTACTTGTCCTTCCTAGACTCACACTCAACAGGTGCTTGGTACATAAACAAAATCACAAAATCATTGAATGGAAACAAACTTTGCATTAATAACCAACCTTATAATAGAAACTAGAAACCTACACTAAATAAATTATATTTCATTTATTTTAATGGCCCCGCTAGGGGCACCTTCACAAAAAACGTTTAAAATTCTTGGCTCTATTCAACAAAAATATTAAAAAAAAATAAAAAAAAAATTTAAAAGAAGTACTGTTCACGTGCCATGTCATCACGTGAACAGTAACTTTTTTTTAAAATTTTTTTTTATTTTTATATATTTTTGTTGAATAGAGACAATAATTTTAAACGTTTTTTGTATTTGAGTACCCCTAATTTGGTCATTAGATTAGCTTGAAATATTTAATTTAGGTTTAGTTTCTAGTTTCTATTCTAAGTTAGTTTCTATTAGAACAAGACCCTATATATATATATATATATATATATATATATATATATATATATATATATATTAGTTGGGTTAGTGGAGACCATTTTTTTTGTGGAGTCTGGAGTCCACCTTTGTTGTGCATATATTCATCAGTATTTTACATTGCATTTAACAATTTTTTACGGTCATCACCAAGATTAGTTAGGGTTTTTTCAACAATATCTTCGAAATCCATCACAAATATACATTATATTACACGCAACGACAAAATATTGAATTTGCAAAACAAATTTTATTTTGTAGAACCAAGTTTTCAAAAACAATATTTTAAAAATTAATTCAAGAGATGTTTAGGCGTGTTTCAGAGCAGTTTACGGTCATGTTCAGGAGGAAAGCGTTTTGCATTGGTAAAACATTGTTAAATGCGGATGAATGTATGCAGAACAAAGGTGGACTCCACAAAAAACATGGACTTCACTGAACTTTGTTATATATATATATATATATATATATATATATATATATATATATATATGAGATTAGGGAGCCTGAGATATATTTCAGGTAAGTTCCCTGAGATACCAATATTTTATATGTAAAAATGGGATGGGCATTTTAGTAAATTCAGAATATTTTAATTAACCCTGCGGGTCCAGTAAAATTTAAGGTTATTTTGTATTGTATCTCAGGAAAAGTTCCCTGAGATATATCCCAGGGTCCTTTCTATATATATATATATATATATATATATATAGGCTAGCGTTCAAATAGAAACCAACCTTAGAATAGAAACTAGAAACCTGCACTAAATAAATTATATTTCATTTATTTTAATGGCCCCGATAGGGGCACCTTCACAAAAAACGTTTAAAATTCTTGGCTCTATTCAACAAAAATATAAAAAAAAAATTGTAAAAAAAAGTTACTGTTCACGTGCCACGTCATCACGTGAACAGTAACTTTTTTTTTAATTTTTTTAATTTTTTTATATTTTTGTTGAATAGAGACAATAATTTTAAACGTTTTTTGTATTGGAGTACCCCTAATTTGGTCATTAGATTAGCTTGCAATATTTAATTTAGGTTTATTTTCTAGTTTCTATTCTAAGTTAGTTTCTATTAGAACAAGAACCTATATATATATATGTTATTACTTGCACAACATTGATATGTATTACTTATATTTAGCAAGTAAGTTATGTGAGTAATATGCTCTGAAGAACCAAAACCATAATAAATCTCCCATATAATTATATCCTTATATATAATAAGCGTAAAAGTGATCTTATTCATAATTAGCGTTCTACCGCCGTGCTACGCATCGATCGGTAAAATTTTTCTTATTAATTAAATAAAATAAATTATTTGTGTTATTATTTATAAAAAAAGATAATTTCATTTGAATGTAAATTAACTTAATTATAAAATTACGTATCCATCAATTCATACCAATTGCATTATTATTAATATTATCAACCAATTACCAAAATATTTACCACCCCGTAGATGAGTTCAAAATAAGACCATCATCGAATAGTAAAATTTAATAATTAATTAATATAAACATATTATTTTAATCATTATTTAGAAAAAAAAAGTTAATTTAATTAGAATGTAATTATTTTAAGTACAAAATTACCTATTCATCAATTTATACTAATTGCTTTAATATTAATATTATCGAACAATTATCATAGCATTCACCTTCCCCCTGAAACGTTCTAAACCCGCCCTTATTGTTTTTTGTTAATTTTGTTTTTGAATTGATTTCTCTCATTTTTTAGAATTTTTCTTCGAAGTTCCTAAGTTTTTTTACCCATACTTTAAGTTTTATTCTTCTGAAAATTTGGTATATTTAAATGTGTAGTATTGTGGGTTTCTATAATTTTTATTATATTAATTTATTCAAAAAAATTGTATGAATCACGATCAATTTTTTGAATACATATTAGAAATTCATATATACTTATTTCTCATGATCGTTATAAATCATTATATTGTCTCTCGAAAAAAGGTTGCATGTTTCAGCGATATGAGAAATGATCTCTATATTATGCAAGATCCATTAAAAAGAAAACTTTCATCTAATCTATTTTACTATGTATTCGTTCAATATCATTTTTATAAATTGTATGCACTTTTATTAATTAATTGATTTACTATAGAAAAATAAACATTATTAATCAACTATTTTAAAATGCACAATTCAAATTTTTCAACTAATTAAATTAATTACACAGTAGCAGTTTTAAATTAATTTAATTAGTTGAAAATTTTGAATTTTTCATTTTAAATTAGGGGTTTGTTAGTTTTTGGTCGTATAGACGGTTCGAATAGAGTATATTGCTAAATAATTTATTTTAATGTCTATCTTTCCTTTTTTTTTTGCTAAATTAAGTATTTTATAAAGAAGGAAAAGGGATTAACCCTTGCTCTAAGGCTAAGCAAAGAGAGAACTACACCTATACTAGGCACACAAGCAAACTAGCCTAAGCTAGCTTTCCGAGAAGAGAAACAAACAAGATGACCCTAATGCAGTCAAATATAAATCCACCTATACAAATCTAAATTAGCATGATTGAGGAACCATGTAGAAGATACAAGTCTAGCCTTAAGATCCATCATAATTATTCGGATTAGCTTGGTAGGACCAAAGACACCTCTATCATGAAGTCTTGCATTTCGTTCCCTCCATAACTGATAGGAATAAATTTGAGCTGCAGGAAGAGCGACGATGCGAAGAATGTGGTCAGAAATGTTCCCCAAAGACTCCAAGACCTCCCCCCAAGTAATGCCTGCAAAGTCTATGTTTAGGAGGCCACCCAGTTTAGCAAGAATGTAGCTGCTGTAAGCACAAGCTACAAATAAGTGTGAGTCAGTTTCGGTGCCTCCAATACAGAATTGACAAAGTTGGGAGACATCCAAACCAAAAGAAGAAAGTCTGTGCATTGTTGGGAGGCGACCATGACATAAGATCCACTCATGATGAGCATACCGAAGGATTTTGAGCCTATGCCATATGTATCCACTCCAAGCCACATTAGGAGATGTCTCTCGAATGCAGTTCCATATGTGCCAGGTTTTAATCTTGTGAAGATGCATACCATTCCAAAGGATTGAGTCAGAAGCATTGAGGTCGAAAGTTGGGAAATCAAACTGAGTCAGCCAATGGACCAAAACCGGATTTAGGTGATGAATCCTTTTCGAAGGTTGAGGCAACACCCAAGCTCCAGAACTGATCAGAGAATGCACAGTAGCATTAGAGCTCGCATTAGCTTGAGAAATTAAAGGATCATGATTATTTCGGGCTAAGCAGGTTGCATTCCACCACGGATCAAACCATAGCGAGGTTCCCATGCCATTACCAATAGTGTAAGAAATAAACTGCATAGCAAGAGAGCGTAACTTAAGAACGTTACGGAGGATCCAGGAACAATCCGTTGGCATCGGCAAATTCCAGAATTGATACTTCTTTAGCATAGACAAGTGAACCCAGGAAGGCCATAGGGCTTTACTTTTACAGACAATTCTGCACAACTGTTTAATAATTTGAGCTTGATTCTAGGTCTTAGAGTGCTTTATACCAAGACCACCTTCTTCAATAGGCCTGCAGATCGAGTCCCAACTGATTTTTGCACCACCTTTAGAAGTTGCATCACCCTTCCAAAGGAAGCGTGTAAAAACTGTTTGAAGGCTGCTATGCACAGAATTCGGCAGCACAAAATGGTTCGTCCAGAAGGATAAAACCGCAAATAGCACAGACCTAATTAGTTGCACACGGCTAGCCAGTGATAATAGCACAGTAGTCCAGCAAGAAATTCTAGTAGTAATCCTATCAAGAAGGGGAATACAATCATTGTGACTTAGTCGAGACGAGATTAGAGGGACCCCTAGGAACTGAACAGGGAGATTACCATGAGCTATGCCAAAGGAGTTATCAAACCATCTAACAAAGTTCTCATCACAGTTTCCGAAAAAACATTGCTTTTAGCGAGACTCGGATTCAAGCCACTTGCAGCAGAGAATCGAGAAACACAGTTCATAAGGTGATTTACAGAATCCATATCGCCCTTGGAGAAGAGAAGCACATCATCAGCATATAGAAGGTGCGTAAGCTTCATTTCTTTGCACTTCCAATGAAATTTAAAATTTGTAGGATACCTAGCAAGCATAGATGAGAAAATAGTCATAGCAATGGAGAAAATATAGGGTGAAATTGGGTCCCCCTGCCGAATACCATTCTTTCCTTCAAAGAACCCACACAGTGAGCCATTCACATTGACAGAGAAAGTAGTGGTGGTGATACACGACTGAATCCATTTTATGAATTTAATCGGGAAATTTAGCTTTTGTAAGGCACCCAAGATAAAGTTCCAGTTTAAAGAGTCGAAAGCCTTATGTAAATCAAGCTTTAGAGCACACTTAGGCACACCACTATCCCTGTGATAACCCCGAAATAGCTCTTGTGCCATAAGAATGTTGTCAGAAATATTGCGCCCCGGAATGAAAGCTGACTGTGAGATGTCAATAATACTAGGCATCACCATTTTAAGTCGAGATGCAATGATTTTAGCAATACATTTGTAAGGGATAGAACACAGAGAAATAGGACGAAAATCTAGCATAGAGGAGGGATTGGATACCTTTGGGATTAAGGCAATGCTGGTGGCATTAATCGGCTTAAACAAAGAATCTGTCACAAAGAAACTTTTAACTGCATCACAAAAAGTTTCACCAACTATATCCCAAACTGCCAAGAAAAATTCAGCAGTGAACCCGTCTGGACCCGGAGCTTTGTTCTTCTTCATAGATTTCAAGGTTCTCAAAATTAGCTCACTAGAGACAGGCGCCTCTAGAAGAATAGTTTGAGCATTCGAAAGCTTGGCACAGTTCAAATTATCAAAGTCGCATGGATCCAAGTCGACCGAAGAGCCTAGAGTGCTAGAGAAGAACTCGACTGCAACTTGAGCAACATTATTGTGACCTAAGACCACTTCCCCCTCCTTATTTTCAATAGCAAGCATTTTATTAACATTCCAGTTAGCCTTGGTTTTATTAAAGAAAAATTTATTGTTACCATCTCCAACATTCAACCATTTCACCCTCGATTTTTGAAGCAGAAAGCGCTCCTCCTCAAGCAGAGCTGTTTCAAGATCACGGCAAGCCTGGGTTTATAAGAGAATCAGATTATGATTATCAGAATCTGTAACTAGTTTTTCCTGAACCTCAGACAATGAAGCACGAGCCAGAACAACATTTGTTTGGACATGTCCATGATTTTTATTAAGGACTGAAAGAGCTGTTTTAACTTCCTTAAGCTTCTGAACCAGAATAGGCATTGGATCACCGTACCAGCGACTTTCCCAAGCTTTAGAGACCGCCTCTTTAAACCCATCAAGTTCAGTCATAAAGTTGAAGAACTGAAAAGGTTTAGGAATTTTTTGAATATGTATCGGAACCGAGCAAATAAGCGGGCAGCGATCCATAATGCCCCTGTTCTTTACCATGACCAGAGATTAAGTAAAAGCAATAAACCACTCCTTGTTACCTAGCATTCGATCCAGACGTTTCTGAATGAGAGCACATCTTTTATTAGTCCAAGTGTTAATAGGACCAACAGTTTTAATATGACCCAAATCAGAATTGGAAACACAATCTTTAAAAGCTTGCATGGCAGGCGTCCAACGCTCTCGACCCCCTTTGACTTCATTCAGAGACAGGATGCAGTTGAAGTCCCCATTAATGCACCAAGGGACATCAATAGACCGGCGAATTCTCTCAATATCTCTCCAAAGATGCTCTCTTTCGTGAGGTTTATTCAGAGCATACACAAACGTTACACAGAAAGTAATCTAATTCGGCAAAAAGTTTACCGAGCAAGTAATTTGCTGAGAGGACTTTGACATTGCCTGAACCGACCACACTGACGGGTCCCAACCCACCCAAACACGACCATAATCATGCTCATCATAACTAAAAATCCAATTCCATTTGTTGTTGATACGATTAGAAATAGGACCCGAGTTTTCAACTCTGACCTTGGTTTCCAATAATCCCATAAAACTAATCTTATTTTTTGAAATTAAATGAAGTACCTCCTGTTGATGATTGCTCTTATTGAGGCCTCTAACATTCCAAACTGCAAAATTCATTCTAAACGGCGAAGAATTGTTGACGTTTTAGCCAACCTGTTACTTTTCTTGATTGGAACCTGTGTAAAACCATCTGCATCAATGTTTCTGTTTCTATTGCTTGCTTTTGGTGTCCTATCGTTCCTGACTGCAACTGGTGACTGACCACGCTTTCTCTGTTTTCCGACATTACATGGTTCAGTAAAATCTACTACCAAGCCAGAAAGTGCCGTAAACCCATTATGTATAGCAAGAGATGCCACATTTTCAATCAGAGAATCCTTCGTACCCTCAGCAGCCTCTATAAGATTGGACGAAGTCTCAGGAATTCTGTCAAATTCCTCCAGATTATCATCTCCCTTAATTAGCTCCGTATTTTCGTTGGTTTCGAACTCTTTTTCAAGCTCTGTTAGAATTTCATCTTCATCCATAACTACATCACATACACAGAATTTCCCAACAGTATATGGGACCATCTCCAAATTTCCAATATAGTCATTCTTGTTAGCTGGTACCTGTGATGTATTTGACCCGGAGGCAGCAGTCTGATTACTATTTCCCTGCGTGTTTTGTCTCTTTTTAACTCTGTCAGGGTTATTGTTGCACCTAGCCAATGAGTGACCAAACGCTTGACACAGACTGCAGGAATAAGGTAACTCACCATACTGGATTTCAATTTTCGCGTGTTCAACTGGTTCCGTTGGGTTCATTGGTTTAGTCGGTTTTTTTGTTTTTGGAATTGGAAGAGGAACTCTTACAAAGTCCGGACGCAAAGCAGAATATGCAAGCTCTACTTGTATTCCAGCATACTTGAGTGGTTCAAAGCATGCTGTGGCTGAATCAAACTTTAAAGGTTTGCCCACTGAACTAGCAATAGAGCTCAGTCCTTCCTTGCACCAAAGGATTTCAGGAACATCAACCAAACGTATCCAACATGGAACTCTATCAACAACATTTCGTTTAAATGTAGAGCCATCTGTCCAAGGCAACAAAAATAGAGTTTTCCTACCTATTTGAATTGAATTCAGGCTTAAAGCTCTATCTTTTTCTTCTAGAGTGCCAAACCTGAAAGTGTAGTATCCTTTCGTGTTGAAATATACTCCTGTTAATCCATGATTCTTCCAAAATCCCTGAGCTTGCTCCCGTATATATTTGAAAGGAAATGAGCCACCAATGAAATATCCAATAATGCTTGTATCCCATTGTTTCTTTTCTTTAGCAAAGAAATCATCAGAAAACTTCACCGTGGCAGTACCGTCTTCATTATAGGTAATGTCTGCAGTCCCCACAGTAGGATCCTCATCAACAACATTTTTTGTAACAATATTGTTCCATGTCACTTTCTTGGTTGGTAACTGAGGTTGCTGGATACTTTTGCCCTTATCCTTTCCCTCAGTAATAATTTCCCCTTCCTCAATATGAGAAGCCGAGTTAACCTCCTCAGGAGATCGAGTAGATGGATCATGACTTGATTTGGACGAATTTCCAATAGTAGGGCCGCTATTGAGTAACTCAGTTCCATCGTTGAGAATCAGATGTATCTGGTCTCGCATTCTTTGCTGAGCCAAGGGAGAAAGGGGCTCACCCAAGACATTCTCAGCCTCAAGATGAATTTGTGGATGCAAATTAAGGGCAGGTAACACAGGGACTGCATAATTGTGTCCTATGAAGTTAGAGAACTCATCTGAGTTCATGGAGCCAGAGTGCTCAGAATTCATAGAGCCCATAAGTAACAGATAGCATCTAAAAAATGAAACTATTGTCAGTGAAAAAATATAATAAATTTTTAAACTATTTTATTAAATTTGGTACTTCTACAAAGACTAATTTCATAATGCGGGCAGCTTTGTTATGGACTATCACCGACTTTCCCGGGTTGGTTATGGTTATCCCATGGGAAGTTGGCCTATCACGTTTGTATAGGTGATGTTAAAGCCAAGAAATTACCATACAAAAAGTCTAGTTTTTATGAATTACATAAGTGATTCCTACTCAAATGCCGCAAAGTTCAAAGAAGAGGCCGAATTCTTCGTAACATGTATGTCGGTATCACTTTTTCACCACCCGGGAAGCTGCACAACAAAGAAATGGCAAATAAATCTAGGGATTTACATAACTAGACGAATGTTACTAGCTTCTTTGACCTACCATGTTGGGATTCATTGCACCTGCATTAGTGCATTGATGTCATGCACACGGAGAAAAATGTATTTAAAAACATATTTCATACTATTATCAGTAGTTCTAAAAAAAAACATACCAAAAGATCAAGAGGCGATTCGAAAGCAATGGGCATCATGCAAGAGCTATGGATGAATGATAAACAGAGGCCTAGAGCTAGATACGAACTCATCCAACATCAGCTAAAATTGTTATTTAAATGGGTGCATCAATTGGAACTCCCCAATGGTTGTTCATCAAACTTGAAGAGATGTTGTGAGATAGCTCAGCTGAAATTCCAAGGCATGGAGTCCCATGACTGTCACATATTTATGCAGAAGTTATTAGCTTCTGCATTTCGTAAACTTCTTCTAAATGATATAAACAAAGTGCTTTGTGATCTTTCATATTTTTTCAAAGACTTGTGCTCAACTACAATACTCGAATCAAATTTGAGGAAAATGGAAAAAAACATAGTCAGGATCATTTGTACTTTTGAAACTAAATTCTTCCCTGCCATGTTTGATCCAATGGAGCATCTTCGCGTTCATATACCTGAAGAGTGCAAACTCGATGGACCTGTCCCACAACGATATATAGATGTTTAATAATGAAAGGCTACAATGTAAAATGAAACAGAAAGTAGGGAACAAAGCACGAGTTGAAGGTTCCATTGTCAGTATGTACATGAAGAGTTGACAGATTTCTGTTCCATGTACTTCGATTCTGAAGTTGAGACATCACACAACTTGCTAGGTCATAATGTTGTTGATGATCTCTCACCGGATCCAAATAAACTGGAGGCATTCACATATCCGGTACAACTCTTGGAAGCATGTACTGGTTTTCATTTAGATGTAGATTCCCTAGTTACATGTTGCAGCACATTACGTTCTCACTAACATGCATGAAGTGGCACATTATATCACATAAGCATTCAAGTATTTTCTTTCATTTTTAACACTTTAATATTCTGCATAAACATGAAATGATCACTTTTTTAGTATGTTTGAAGAAGAGGTTCAGAATCATAGTGCATATATATTAAGTGATGCTGAGATAGATACAATGTTAAAAACTCATTTAGCAACATGGTTGCAAAATAGGGTATTTCATTAAATGCACAACAACTTATATAATTTTTAAATTTGTTTATATACTTGTGTTTGAAGAGATTATTCCATTTCAGATACAACACAACTATGAATGATTTTAATATTTTTTGCAAGGCCCAGCTTCCTATGTGATTTATTATAAAAGATGCAAGGTCAATGGATACTTATTCCACCTATGAAGATCAAGCTCTAGGAGCCTTGTAAAGGGCAGTGGTTATGGTGATAGTGAAAGCAATTACTACGGAATTTGCAAGATATTCTCAAACTAACATACAGTGGCAGAAATCAAGTGATTTTATTTAAATGTCATTGGTATGATCATGTTAGGGGAGTAAAATAAGACAAAAATGGGGTGCTCCTAATTGATCTTAGTTCAAAAATAAAAGTATACTATGCTCCTAGTGTGAAGAACCCGATAGTAATATTCACACAATCATCACATTTAGAACTCAATTGTTGAGTGGAGGACCAAAGGATGTTGACGCGGAACCTCTTCAAGAAGAAGTCTCAAATATCATTGCATTAGATTTTTCCTCGAGAGTGTTACTTGTTGACTTTTTGCAATACGAAATGGAAGGAGATCTAGAAGAACAAGAGCAACGATATAAAGTAGAAAGTGAAGTAGAGGAAGAAATAGCATTGAAGTGGAAGAAGAAGAAGAATAAGATGGTTATGATAGCATTGAAGTGGAAGATGAGTAAGAAATGTGTATTACCATTTTCGGCTCACTGACACTATTTCGAACTAACATTTTTCATCATTCCAAATTTTACCAATTTAAAGGCTTGAAAATCTTATAAATAAATAATGTGATGTATTGGTGCAAAAAAATTGGATGGTATCATCATTCTAGGGAAATATCTAACTTTAAATGAATTAAAATGAATTTTCGACTCACTAACACTATTTCGAACTAACATTTTCACCATTTCAAATTTTTAACCAATTTGAAGGCTTGGAAATCTTATAAATAAATAATACGATGTATTGGTGAAAAAATTATTGGATGGTATTATCATTCTAGGATACTTTCTAATTTTAAAATCTGAATTTTAAAAACTGAATTTGCAACGAAAATCTGAATTTGTGACCAAAATCTGAACTTTCTAAAATGTGAATTTTAGAAACCATCGTAGATGACCCAGATTCTTGTAGTGTTGTGTTTGTAGAGTTGAAGAGAGGGGGACAATGTTTGATTTTTTTGGTTGCCATTTCCCCACGACATGCTTTCTAAAATATGTTTTTGACTGCTTTAAAGTGTTCTCATTTTTGTTTTATGTCCAGGCTTTTTATTGATCATGTAACCCTGGCAGTTGTGTTCTAACCGATTTATCCAAGATTGAAATGGTAAGAATTAGGAAAGTGTAGAAAAATTTAGAACATTCTAAGGCCATATGTAGCTACATGTATACTATCCCTTGGAAGAAGTAGCTACTTTCACCACCCCAGTAGTCCTAGCAATGTTGTTTGAAGAGATATTAGAATCATTTTCGTTTATGATTTATTTATATGTTTGAATGTCGGATCATGTTTTCATGCTAGTTGATGAGACGGTCATCATAATTCCTGGGTTTTTTTTCGACTATAATTATACATGATTTGGATGGATGATATTTTACAGATAAGAAGGCAATGTTTGAAGATATAGTGAAAACTTAACTTCAAAGGATCATTTAAGAATATAACTTCTTAGCTTCTCTTGACAACTACCTTTAACTAATTTTTCAATTTCATGATTGGCTTTAACTTGCACCGTAGGGTGATCACATATGAAGCTAAAACATGTTTGCGAGGACGGATATGTATATCACAAATGATGAATAAATGAGAAACTTTGTTCTATCCAAGGTAATAAATTTTTTAATTTCTCAATAGCAATTTATATAATATTGATATCAACCTCACATTATTTTAGGGTTTATTTTATCAACCTAGTACGTTTAGCTCATTAATTCACTATTTTTTATTACAATGGTGAGTACTTGTGTCTTTTTGAAGTGGTGGCCATCATTTTTAGTAATGTGGATTCTTTGGTGGTGTTGACAGAATAAAACATATATAGTACTCTAACCATATTTAATTACAAATAATGTATTTTTAGCCAACTAAAAAAATTATTAGGTTAATGAAAAAATATATCTAATTCACCTATTTACCCTGTTCCCCGCTCTTGCAAAACTAATTTATGGATTTTAGGAAAAGTGTTCAAATTAACCGGCACTCACTACAAGAAATCTATAGACGACACCCCTCAGACAACACCCATAGAAAAAAGTGTTGCCAGAAATGATCAGACAACTAGTATTTTCGTGCTCGAAAAAGTATTGTCTAATCCTACATTCACACAATGGGCCAAAACCAGGGGTGTTGTGTAAATGCATAAGTATTTTTAGATTAGACAAGCGTTTTTTAGGTCTGTTGTCTAAGTAGCAGTCATACAATATGTTATCCATAGTGTTTTGTGACAGTTAACCAACACACAACATTTTTTAGAAATATTATGTGAATGAAGCATAGACAATACTTCGTAAAAAGTATTGTTAAAATGACAATTTTAGAAAATAACTTTTCTGCATTTTTATAACTAAATTTTGGATTTAAAATAAATAATCAAAATAAAAACAATTATGAAAAGTAAATAAATAATTTACCTTTTTAAATAAAGAGTAATTTAGTAAATAGAAGTAAATAAGTTAAAATGTGAAAAGGTTAAAAACATTTCCTTTTTTACCTTTTTACCAAAACATGATCAAAACAATACTATTCATCACCATCATAAAGCTTTCATTCCAAGAACACCAAGAACACGAAGAACACTATAATCAATCTCCAATTTCTATATGTTATTGAACTCAAAATCCAACATATGATATATGAAATTGACCATAAAAACAAGATCTACAACATGGCATCTTCAGATTTCACAGCATACAATTTTTGCAATTTTTTTTATTTTTAATCATAATAATTTCGAAAATAAATCGAATTTTAGAAAAAAATTGAAATCACCAGCACCACATCTGTTGTAAAAACACGTAGGGTTCATTGAGAGCTTCGATTCAACTATCGGAGCGTCAAAATCCGAATTCAATAACATCTTCGAATTGGACTTTGATCTTCAAGAATAATATTTATCGAAATCTATATCATTACAACGTTTTCGTTTTTGCTAAAATCTCGTACAACCCGACCTTTTTATTTTTCGATTATTTTTTTACAACACTAATATGAGTGTTTATTAACATCCGTACGGTTGGATCATCGAAGAAATCATTCAAAAAAATTATTCAGTGAATCTGAATCGTGCCTCGTTATAGGAAGCAGCACTTTTACTACGTTTTTGTTTAGATCTCATATAATGTGGCCTTTTTATTTTTCGATTATTTTTTCCCAGCACTAAAATGAGTGTTTATTAACTTTCGTATGGTTCGATCGTCGAAGAAATCATTCAGTGAACCTGGATCGTGCCCCGTTATAGGAAGCAACACTTTTACTACGTTTTTGTTTAGATCTCGTACAATGTGGCCTTTTTATTTTTTCGATTATTTTTTCCCAACACTAAAATGAGTGTTTATTAACATTCGTACGGTTCGATCGTCGAAGAAATCATTCAAAAAATTATTCAATGAACCTGGATCGTGCCCCATTATAGGAAGCAGCACTTTTACTACATTTTGTTAAAATCTCGTATAACCTGGCTTTTTTATTTTTCGATTATTTTTTCCTAACCCTAAAATGAGTGTTTATTAACATTCGTACGGTTCGATCGTCGAAGAAATCATTCAAAAAATTATTTAGTGAACCTGGATCGTGCCTCGTTATAGGAAGCAACACTTTTACTACATTTTTTTAAAATCTCGTACAACTTGGCGTTTTTATATTTCAATTATTTTTTTCCAATACTAAAATGAGTGTTTATTAAATTTCGTATGGTTCGATCGTTGAAGAAATCATTCAAAAAAATTATTCGGTGAACCTGGATCGTGCCCCGTTATAGGAAGAAACACTTTTACTACATTTTGTTAAAATCTCGTACAACCTGGCCTTTTTATTTTTCGATTATTTTTCCCAACACTAAAATTAGTGTTTATTAACTTTCGTACAGTTCAATCGTCGAAGAAATCATTCAAAAAAATTATTCAAGTAACTTGGATCGTGCCTCGTTATAGGAAGTAGTACTTTTACTACCTTTTTGTTAAAATCTCGTACAACATGACCTTTTTATTTTTGATTATTTTTTCCCTACACTAAAAGGAGTATCTACATACATCTATACGGTTCGATCATCAAAAAAATCATTAAAATTCATTTATTAATAGATCGTTATTTTATGAGTATCTATTAATAAATCATACAAAATGTATTTTTTACTTTTTAATTACTTTTAGACATAACTAAAATAAATATATATATATAAATTTAACAAATAATATAACATTTATTTTACAAATCTACCAATATATATATATATATATATATATATATATATATATATATATATATATTGGTAGATTTGTAAAATAAATGTTATATTATTTGTTAAATTTATATATATATATTTATATATATATATAAATCTCGAAAAATTTCCTTGTCCAAATTTTACATCCCTACGTTAATCTAATTCATATTGCCGCTCATTACTTCTATTCCTACATTATTCCAAACCCAAAATTTCATTTCCCCCTTCTTCCCACCCCTAATTATTATTTTACAGGCGCTCAAAAATTCCCCCCTTTCTGAAAACCTTCTCAAAATTTCCCCCCATTCTACCTTCACTAATATATTTCCCATCTCATACTCCCTCACATTCTACCTTCAATAATATATTTCCCATCTTATACTCCCTCACATCAACATCTCGCTGAAACACTCTCTAACAATCTAGGGCTTCAATTTGGTGCATCAATTTAGAGATTTAGATTTAGGGATTGGGTACTTGAGGGTTTAATTTGATTTGGGTTCAAGCTTCGATTGGATTCAAGGATTTGGGTTCAAGCTTTGTTTGGGTCCAGAGATTTGATTTAGTTGAAGCCTCGATTTGATTTCAGTCGCTACTTGAAGGTTATTTGATTTAGTTATGCGAGGACTTGGGCAAACAGAGGAGTTGTGCTAGAAAAGTCAGGGCATGTCTTAAAGGATTTCCAGGTTTGCTTTCATGTTTTTAGTTCTAGTACTGTCTATGTACTTAAATATTTTTGTGGTATGTTACATATTTTTCGGTACGTTGGATTCTTTGTTTATCATCATATGTAGAAGCGGAAATGAGACTTGTCAATAGGCTATCAACAACGAATTCTTGTTTTTGTTATTTTAGTTTAGGATTTAAATTAGTTGAAATAATTGATGCACTCTTTACAGGGTTGATGAGATTTGTTTCAAACTTTTGTAGGAGTTGAAGGTGTTGAAACTGATTGCAAGAGTCAAAAGGTTGTAGTGAAAGGAGAGAAAGCAGATCCAGTTCAAGTGCCTGAGAGAGTTCAGAGGAAAAGCCACCGTCAAGTTGAGCTTCTTTCTCAGATTCCTAAACCTCCGGAGCCCGCGGCGGAGGAGCCTAAGGCTGTAGAGCTCAAAGAAGTTGCCAAACCCGAAGAGAAAAAAGAAGAGGTTTTATCTTTATTTTAACTTTGAAAAAAGTGGTGTTTTGATTGTTGATTAATAATTCATGAGTTGGGTTGTTGAGATCATGAAATTGTTATTGCAGCCTCAGGTAATTACAGTGGTGTCGAAAGTGCACATGCATTGCGAGGCCTGTGCTCAAGAAATCAAGAAACGTATAATGAGAATGAAAGGTAAATGAAAGGTAAACAGAGGACTTGGGGAAACAGAACACTGTATGTTCCAGAATTGTGTCAAAGTGAGAAATGACATTAGAGTCAAAAAAAATATTAATTTCACAATAGTGTTAACTACCTCGATTACAATTGTTGCCCACATTTTTCAAGCTAGATAATATGATTTCATCTCCAAAAGAAGTGCTGAGCTGAATTCTGCCACGACAGAAGAAATATGAGCGTGGCCAAAACTGCAGCTAGCCCCCAGGAGGAGATTCCAGTTCCGACTGTCTGGGACACAGACGCTTCCCCAGAATCCGTAGTGAATTGCCTATGCACGGGTTTGCTCGTTGATGCTGAATTGTTTTTCACACAATACCGGCTTAACATTAAAAAGGAACACAATGAAACAGGCCAGTCAAGATCAACCTGGGAACACATTTCTATCAGCATTCCTTGTGCAGAATGAGAAAAACAAAACATCATTTTGTTGCATTTGAAATGTAAGTGTTACGCCAACGTTGTCAGGTTTTTCACTGCATGTCAAATTTAATTAAAATCTAAACGACTGCAGAACTACCTACATTACTTGGATCTATTATACGCCTTTCGACTTAACCTTATGCTCTAATGTATAAGCACGCTCCTACTATATAAGTAGTGGACGTCCCCTCTAGAGAATCATCGTCAAACAGCAAGAGGTGCAAGAGATTAAGACCCGCAGGCAGTTTAAAGTAGTTGTGAAGTTGTCAAAATGTTGCCTACCCATGTCTTTTTGTTGCACTGGTTACCACATCTCCAGGGAACCACTATTTGCACTTTCTTTAGGGACTAAGGTTCAGTATCCCTGCAACATAACCTTGCATTTTGCAACAAAAATAACATTAGCCTGGACTAGCCTCATTTGTGTGTCTGGTCTTTTATACAATCAATGCATTTATTAGGACATATTTCGTATTATAATGTTTATATGAAATTCACAGGTGCAAATATTTTGCTTTACGCTGTTCCAGTTCTACTCATGGCTATTTTGAGTTGCTTATAACTCCATCTGCAAAAGAAGTACAACAACTGTATAGATGGAAGGTATCTTATCTCGCTATCACCTTTAGCCTATCAATATGAACTTTCAGCACTTACAAGTTTTTATGTCCTGTTTCAACAGCAGCACCTCACAGTCCACTGCTCTAGCTAGCTGGAAGCGGCCAGCAAGTGTTAAAGGCCCTCTTGGAATTATTTCTTGGATTGAGTTATCATTTTCGTTTCTTTTTCTTGCGCTCATAGTTTGGTCCTCCTTGGAATATGTACATGGCATGTTAGCGATCTAGTAGAAATACAGGGAGATGGCAACATGTTATCTCCTAAAGATCTTGTTAAATGAGTACACTATCCCATCTCCATATCCATATGAGTCCAGAATGGATCTTTGCACAGAAGTTCCTTAAATATACATGCATTGCGCTTGAATTTTTCTGTCTCCTGCTCTTGTATGAGATATTCCTGCAAAACACAAACTATATTAGAGGAGTACTGATTGCTTGCATCGTTATTTCTTTGTTTGTTATTTTGAGTCATCTAATTGTCTTGCAGGAATAGAAACTTAACTAGCTACTTAAGTTATGTCTCTACCACTTGCACTTGCACACATGTTGGTTTAAGTAAAAACTTAATTGATTTTTATTTGCTAGATGAAATGTGATCTTATTTAGGTGTCATAAAGATCTATTTTGAGTTGGCGTTGTGATATTTATGGAAATAAAGTGGCAGTATTACGCTGCTTCCTTGCACATGCAAACACTCAGTTTCAGTAATGCTTCTGCTTTACACGGGTTCTTACTTTGGTCAATTTTAACTCTAATATTTTATCTATTCTGAAGTTGCTACTTCAGGAAGGTGGGTCATTAACTGCAGAAGGAACTGACCTTGCTGTACCCACTATCTGTGCATTTGTGGCTTCCACTTTACTGGCATTATTGTGTACCCTTGTTATAGTATTTATTGTCTAGCTATGAGTTACTACTAACATTTATCATTTGAATCAAACAATCTATTCTAGGGGGATCCGCATTCAGTTCAGAAATGAGGAGGAATCTGGAAACTTACATTATGCTTTTACAGAGTGCAAGAACACACAAGGTGCTAAATTGATATCAGTTTACATCTACTATTAGGTATTTAAAATTTGATGTACTATACGCAGGATGGCAAACTCAGACCATGAGATTGTGAATCAAAAGAAGTTCAATTATTTTTTGTATGTGAACTTGTGAAGAAAGAAATAATCTTAGCTTAAATGTGCCTAACTCGCGGTTACGTTTTGTTTGCAGGATCGAGTTTACCCAGTGGGACAATTTTGGATTCGAAAAGCAAGTTCGATGATACATGGGATGCCAGAGTAGGGTAATTCCAACTTTAAGAGCATGTGATATGTAGTACAACTACAAATGACTACAACCAAGTTGCCAGGGTAGGGTGGTTTTTGTTATGAATATTGGTTAGTTGCTAGTACTGTATAAACTCTAATTTTTGTTGTAAATAAAAGTTTTGTTTCATTTATCATTAGCCAATGTATCATCTTTTAGAAACACTTGTGGAAAATATCATCAGACAATTGACATGAAGAAACACAAATAAAAACTGTTGTTTAAAAAGAACACATACAATACATAAAAAGGAAAATCATTGTATGACTACAATAAACACAAGCATTTGGAAGGAATAAACCATTGTGTGTTGGAATTCTAACAAATGGTTTTTGCTAAGAAACCATTGTCTGTAGTGACATACATCAACAGCCCTGATTAAGTAAAAGATTGTATCTTTTGCACTTAAACAATAGGTTTTCTTTTAAAAACCATTGTCTTTACTGCTTAATAACAACAATATCTTCGTTAAAAAGTGTTGCTTTATTGGAGCTTCGACAAGAGGTTTCCAAAGAAGTGTTGTTGTTTCTGGGTATCAGACAACACTTTTCAGATGACTTTTACTTGTCTTTCAACTTTCACACAACAGCTTGCTGTGTGTTGTCTGAGGTGTGTATCAGACGACTTCTCAATCGTCAACAGTTTTTGGTATATTCAGAAAACACGTTTTGCCTGTTGTCTAAAGCAAAAATCCTTGTAATGACTGTATGCAAAAGGAAAAGGTGCATATACAACAGTTTGTGCACTGATTTGCAAGAGGGAGGAGAATGATTCAAATTTTTCCTGGATTTCTTTTCGAGCTGTCATCTAAAGCACCATTATAAATACTTTGAGTAACCAACCAATATTGAATCTTGAGAATACATTCTCACATTTTATTAGCCTACAATGCAGTGATCTTACTTTTACCTTTATCCATAAACGATGATTCCTCAAGTTTGTAATCAGATAATCGACCAATGCCAGATTGACAAACACTCTGCTCTGAGTAAATACCTATCTTCCTGCGTGCGTGCTTGTGCTGGCATGGGTTGAAACTGTTCGAGGACGGTATCTGTGTGGCTTCCTATATTCACAGGTGGTTGAAGCACACATATGAGCAGCCTGTGATGGAGAAGAAGACACGGAAAATTAAAGTTAGCAAAAGATAGATCTTACTGTTTTCATTTTTTGGCATTTAAGATGTTACCTTTGTATGAGTTGCTTTCTCGGAACCTTTCCGTTGGTAGACTTAAGAGCCGTTTGCTTGGTACGAGTCATCTACAAACAGAACAAGAAATGTTATTAATCAAATCTTTTGATGAATATTGCTGATATATGGATAATAACATAGGTCAGAAACCCTAGAAATTAAAAACTGCAAAGAGTACCAATGTATAAGAAGCACTTCATAGATTGTAAATTACTGGGAGGGAGTCACTCAATTACCTCCCTTTAACTTTTTTTCAAATCTCTTAAATGATTTCACTACAAGAAAAAAGGCCAAAACCGACCAAGCAAAACTTACCAAAAAAAATGGTTGGAAATGAGTGACCATTTTCGACCATTCACGAAATTGGTCGGAAATGGTGTGTGTGGGGCCCAAAATTTGTACACGTAAGCATCAAATCCGACCAAACTTTGGTCGGAAAGCAAATCCTACCAAATTTGATCGATTTTGATCAAACTTTGGTCGGTTTTGCTTGCAAATTGGCCCCACCTTCCACATCATCATCTCTCACGTATTTTAAATTAATAAAAAATTTCTGAAACTCAGGGTCATTTCTGACCAAATTTGGTCGGAAACCAAAACCTACGAAAATTGGTAGGTTTTGGTTGCATTTTGACCACTAAAGGACCCCACCTTCCACGTCATAATCCCATGTCATTACTAAGTTTCCGCCAAAAATTTCGTGAAAAAAATTGAATTTCCCTCTCACATCAAAACCAACCAAAATTGGTAGGAATTGACCAGTAAGTTTTCGCCAAAAATTTCGTGAAAAAGTTGAATTTTCCCCTCACTTCAAAACCGAACAATATTGGTCGGAATTGATCAGCAGATTTTCGCAAAAATATTCGTGAAAATTGAATTTCCCGCTCACTTCAAAACTGACCAATATTGGTCGGAATTGATCAGCAGATTCCTACCAAAAATTTCGTGAAAAAATTGAATTTTCCGCTCACATCAAAACCTGCCAATATTGGTAGGTTTTCATCAATAAATAAAATAAAAAATATATAATAATATCGAGATATATGAATAAATTATAAGTTTATTATGAAATATTTTTATTTTTGTGTGAGAAAGCATAGAAAAAAATTGGATGAAAAATAAATCGTATAAAATCAAAATTGTTTAGAAAATGAAAGAGTATTAGTGATCGAAGTTTGAGTTAGGATTTTTACTTATGATTTAGGGATAGTTTAAGGTTAGATATTTTGAATTATAAAAATATATTTCTCGACGATCCAGCTATACGGATGTCAAGATCCATCTATTTTAATGGTATTGCCAAAATTTCAAAAAAAAAATTATTTAATTTCGTAATTTGACGGTCAACTAGTAGTTTGACTACAACCCTTAAACACGGTTTCGTCCGGGTGTTTCAATTTTTTAAAAAATATTTCTTGGCGAAAAAATCATAAAGAGGTCAAGATCCATCCTTTCTAATATTATTACCAAAATTTCAAAAAATAAAAAAAATATTTGATTTGGTAATTTAACTATCAACTAGTAGTTTGACAAGAACACCTAAACAGGGTTTCGTTCGAGTTTCGTGTTTTGAATATTTAAAAATTATTCTTGATGAAACAACCATTCGGAGGTCAACATCCATCCTTTCTAATGTTATCACCAAAATTTTAAAAAATAAAAAAATTATTTGATTTGGTAATTTAATGGTCAAGTAGTAGTTTGACTCGAATCCCTAAATAGGGTTTCGTTCGGGTTTCGTGTTTCGATTTTTCAAAAAATATAAATATTATTTGATTTAGTAATGGTCAACTATTAGTTTAACCTGAACACCTAAACAGGGTTTCGTCCGGGTTCGTGTTTTGAATTTTTAAAAAATATTTCTTGACAAAACAACCGTATGGAGATCAAGATCCATCCTTTCTAATGTTATTTCCAAAATTTCAAAAAATAAAGTATTTATTTGATTTAATAATTTAACGGTCAACTAGTAGTTTGACTCGAACCCCTACACAGGGTTTCATCCAAGTTTCGTGTTTCGATTTTTAAAAAAATATTTTGTTAGGATTATATTCATGAGTTGTGATGTGTAGAATAGAATGACATTACACTTCTTGTAATACCCTGATCTTATAAAGGGTTTAGCATTTGATTAAGGAAATATCAGTTATCCAAGATCTGCAAAATTGTGAACAGTACTTGATCAGAGACTGAAGTCACGGACTGCAGAGTTTTCAGGGACTATGATAGACCCTGACTGTATCGAACCTGCAGAATTGGAAAGTGCTATACTTTAGGATCTTGTATTTAGAAGATGGAAAGAAGTGTGCATGAAGAAAAGAATGAAAGCATTGTTAGAAACTATCAACTGGATGGAAGAAGATTACCATGTATTAATCACTACTTTCTGTTATTAGTTGATAGGTAGCATTATAAATACTCTCTCTATATCATTGTAAAAAGCGTTCGTGAGTTCGAAAACGTGAGCTTAGTATAAGGTTTGTATTCGAGAGTTCGAAACAAACAAAGAGAGATTTGTATTGAGAGCAGCTACTAAAGGTATTGTACACCTTTGGTAGAGTTTGTATTTGGTTTTATTAATACAAACAGTTTGATTTATTCATTTGTTCTTGTTCATCTAATCAAACAAAAATCAGACACGATTACTTAACTTGTATTCAACCCCCCTTCTACAAGTTATTCGAGTTAAAAATTGGTATTAGAGCAGGTTGATTTCGAAAATAATCATAAAGATCTGCAATCATGTCTAGTTACAAGGATGGTAATACTAAGATCCCTATGCTCAAGAGAAACGAGTATACTCTCTGGGAAGTGAAGATGTTGTATCACCTGGAAGCAACAGATCCTGATTATCTTGACAGAATTAGAGATGGGCCTTTCGTTCCAACAAGGGTTGTTCCTCAAGCAACTGTCGAAGGGAAAGTAGTTCCAGAGCACACAGCAGAGAAGCCTAAATCTGAATAAACAGATAAGGACAAGGAGAACATTCTTAAGGATGCTAAAGTGAGAAACATATTGTTAAACAGTCTTGATTCTGTTCTCACTAACTATGTTCTTACTTGTAAAACTGCTAATGAGATATGGGACAATCTGAAGGTTCATTGTGAAAGAACTAAACTTGTCAGGAAGAATATGAGGACACTTCTCATACAACAGTATGATTACTTTGAATCCAAGTCTGGTGAGTCACTTACTTATACATTTGATAGGTTTACTAAACTCATCACTGAGATGGGCATGCATGGTAAATATTATGACTTGGAGGATATGAATACTAAGTTCATGAAAGCCTTGCCTGATTTCTTCAATGAGAAGATATCTGCAATTGAGGAAGCTAATGATCTGGATGAAATATCATTAGAGGCAGTTCATGGAAAACTGAGGACGTATGAACTGGATAGGCAGCAGAAAAAGAGCAGAGGTGAAGGAAAGATGAAAACTGTTGCACTTACTGCTCAATCTGAATCAAAGAAGCTTCTAGAAGAACAGAATACTGAGCCTACTGTAAAGGACTCAAGGAAGAAGAAAATCAAAGAAAGTTCTGAGTCATAGACTACATATATAGACTCTAACAACAATGATTCTGAATCAGAGATGCAGGAACTCTTTGCTATGTTTACTAAAGCTTTCAAGAAAGGAAGATTCAACAGGAGAAGATTTAGCAAAAGACCTTTTCAAAAGAAAGAGGAGAAGAAGAATGACAAGGGCAAAAGTACAATTGTCAAGCTTGATAAGGCAAAGATCAAATGCTTTAACTGCAGCGAGCTTGGACACTTTGCTAGTGAGTGTAAGAAGCCTAGGAATTCAGGAAAGGGTAATGCACTCATGGTCACACAGAAGGATTCGGTAGATTCCAGTGATTCTGAAGATGAATTGGATTATGACAACATTGCATTGATGGCAAATACTTCAGACAAACCTGGATCTCCAAAGAAAACTTCTCCATCTTCTGTTAAGGTATCACTTCACTTTCTTGATTCATTTGATAGCTTAGATTCTGATGATATTAGGTCTATCCATGCTGAGTTTAAGAATCTTATGACTAATTTCTGAACTCTTACTAGTGAAAGAGATGAACTTAAGATTAAGAATGATGAATTAGTTGATAGAAATAATATTCTTGAATATGAGTAATTCAAATGGAACATTACAGAATACATTCTGATAAAGCTATGCATGATTATAGTGTTATTCTTGAGGCTTATGACTATGTCAGAAAAGAACTAGAGGAAGAGAGGGAGATGATGAAAACCATTAAAAACTCTGGTAAAAAGACTCAAGAAATCATTGATAATCAAATTCTTGGGAAGGTTTATGGCTTAGGTTTTAAAAAGGATAAAAGTGAAACTCATGTAGCTATTGTCCAGAATGATAATAGTAAACAAAAAGCTAGCACATCTAAATCTGAAGGTAAGCAGAAACTTTCTGAACCTTAACATGTTAAGTTTGTTGATTCGAATGGTACCCCAGTTGTGCCCAAGAGAATTAACAACATTAGTTCAGATGAGAAAGTTTTCGAAAAACCTAAGAATGTCAACATAGGCTTTCTGTCTAAGTCTCAGCTGAAACAGAGACTAGAGGGTCTTTCAGTGTCTAGCAAGATCAAAAGAAATAGGAATAGAAAAGAAGGTATTAAAAAAGAAAATAATTACAAGAATGTACCTGATGCACCTAGGAAGAAATGCTATAAGTGTGGAAATCATAATCATTTGGCCCTAGACTGCAATCAAAAACCTTCTTGGAAAACTGAGTCTAGATTCCCCAAGACTCAGAAAATTCAATACCAACCACAAAAAGCTTGTTATCATTGTGGTAGTTTACTTCATTCCATTTATATGTGTAAGGAATATCATGAACTGTATTATGACTATTATTCTCTGAAATCTGAAACTCCTAGTCACAAACAGTTTGTGAAATCAGAGTCTAAGGTTGACTCTACAATAGGTAAATCAATAGCAAAATCTTCAAAGCCTGTTGTTTCTAAAGTTAGTAAGAAAGGATCCAATCAAAGTCGGGTCCTAAAAATTTCTAACTAGTTACTTTTTTTGTTTGTGGGGCTCATGAAAGAAGCACTCAATTATCTTGGACGGTGGATGCTCTGGACATATGACTGGAAAGAAGTCCCTGCTTACAAAGTTTGAGAGGAAATTTGGCCCAGTAATATCTTTTGGAGATGGCAACAAAGGAGAAACTCTAGGATATGGCTCAATTGTTTTGGGGAATGTCATCATAGAAAACGTAGCACTGGTTGAAGGCTTGAAACACACATTTTTAAGCATAAGTCAATTGGGTGATAAAGGTTACCAATCAATCTTTGACAGTGAAGGATGTAAAATCTTGAATATGAAGAATGGAGACATTGTTCTAACTGGTCAGAGACATGGTAACATTTTGAAGCCAGCTTGAGTCACACATCTAAAGGAATTGTCAGATATCTTTACAGCAAGGCATCAAATGATGAAAGCTGGAATTGGCACATGAAGCTCTCACATCTTAACTTCAAGAAGCTTAATCAACTTGTTAAGCACAATCTAGTGAGAGGCCTACCTCAGACAAATTATGTGCAAGATGGACTTTGTGATGCTTGTCAGCTTGGAAAACAAAGAAGAACCACTTTCAAGAGCAAGACTGAAAATTCAATTACCGAACCATTACACATGCTGCATCTTGATTTATTTGGTCCAGTAAACATTATGTCTATCAGCAAGAAACGATATGCTCTAGTTATAGTGGATGATTACACAAGGTTCACATGGGTATTCTTTTTACATAAAAAGGATGAAACTCCTCAGCAAATCATTGATCATGTCAAGAATATTCACAATAGCTCTGAGTACAAAGTCAAAGTACTTAGGAGTGACAATGGTACAAAATTCAAGAATTCTACAATGGAGGAGTATTGTGCAGACAATGGAACCACTCAACAATTTTTTGCACTTGGAACACCTCAACAGAATGGTGTAGTAGAAAGAAAGAACAGAACTCTCATAGAGGCAGCAAGAACCATGCTTGCAGATGCAAAGCTTCCAACCTATTTCTGGGTAGAAGCTATCAACACTGCATGTTTTACACAAAATTGCACCTTGATAAATAGTCATGGAAAGACTCCCTATGAGATGATCAAAGGAAAAAGCCAAGTGTGAAATACTTTCACATCTTTGGATGCAAATGCTATGTCTTGAAAGTTCATCCAGAACAAATTGGAAAGTTTGAAGCCAAATTGGATGAAGTAATCTTTCTAGGATACTCAGCATCAAATGCCTTCAAAGTTTATAATCTCAGAACTCACATTGTTATGGAATCAATTCATGTTGCATTTGATGACAAGAAGTTTGGAATTTTGCAAACTGATGAATGCCATGACAAATTGGAATATGAAAATCTGAAGGATTCTGAGATTCTCTCCAGTGATGATGAAGGTTCTCCAGAGGAAATCTCTATTGCTTCTCAAAGGAATGCTTTTGCTGAGGGGGAGCAAATCAATCAAGGAGAACACAGTACTAGTCAGGAGCAGACCAATCATTCAGAGTCTACTTCATTAGGGACTAATTCTCACTACAAGAAAAACGCGATCATACAACACCTTTCACACAACGGTTAAACAAATACCCGTTGTCCCAAAAAAACAAACAACGTTGAATTTGTTCTCCTCGTAAAACTGTTGTCCGAGTGTTTTTATGACAACTGTTATAGCACTTATTTGAAACTATTGTCTAATCGGTGTACTCCGATAAAGTCAGACAACTGTTCTTAAATTGCACTCTTGTCTTACAGGCTTTAACACAACACTCCAAAACTGTTGTTAATAAACTAACTTATAGTAGCATGAGACAATGGTTTTGATCTTTACGTTGTTTAATTCAGACAAGTGTTTATTATAACCATTGTCTGAATAAACTTAAACAACGGGTCTTACATACCGTTGTGAAAAGGAAAGCTTATAGACAATGGTTTTATGAAACTGTTGTCTGAACTACTGAAAAATTTGAATTGAATTGGGTGGGAAATAATGAAATATTTGTTGGGATTTGGTGGGAAATAATGAAAAAAATGTTTTGGATAAAAAATGTTTTATAAAATATTCAGACAACGGTTTTTTGATAAAAAAATGTTGTGTGATAGTGAAGCAAAACAACGGTTTTTTTATAAAAACCGTTGTTGTGACACCCCCAAATCCGGGGTCAGGAGATTTGGTCGTCACGCGAAAATCCTCAAAGTAAAACATTTGTTCAATAATAATCATTCACTTGTGATTGTCCCACACTGGAAGTATAACGTCTGTGACCCCAAACATACCAAGATCTTTTAAGGTTATAGGGCTAGAAACAAGAATCCAAATTCCATTAAATAAAAATTATTCTTTCTTTACAACATTCTCTTTGATCAAATCTTAAATCACTGGTGTAACTTCGATTAGAAGTACGCCAGGACAACTAGACTATTACATAATAATAATAAATATTAAATATAGACATCCTGAGCCAAGCCATCTTCGAAATAGCATCACGCCTCTTCTCTTTCTGAACTGTCCGGATAAGTCACGCCAAACTACTTTACTAAAATGTTAGAATTTAAAACAGCAAGTATGAGCGAAAGAAATGCTCAGTAAGCGTATAAAAATTTAGATATAAAACCAGGATAAGTGGGGCATAAAATCAACTGAAATGTAAAACAGTTTATAGAGAAAACTGAGTCAACAACTGTGATATAATTCAAACCATAGCTGAAATCATTTGGCATGTCATAAAAATAAATCATCTGCCAACTCAAAATATATAATAGCCATTCTGGCGATATGGATTGGATATATAAAAATAAAGACAAAACACCATTGCCCCCTGATCAGGTTCAAAAGCAATGGGACCCTTTATACTACCACCGGTACATTTCTATTCCCGTGTGTATAACCCGGATTTCATGAGGGTACCAAAATAGGCAAGTAATGTTAGCCTATAGGAAGATGGAATGGTTACCATATCCTCCTTAAATATAGCTGGACCAACTACTCAACGTGGCCTCCTACGCTTTACCATTTTCCAATCCAATAGAGCAATTTCTGAATTCAACAGGAAATGCTTAGTTTTAAATACTGGTCACATCCCTATTTTTTACTACTATAATAAGGATATGAAGAGATTATCTTCAACAATTTCCCCACATCAAGGGTACCAATATCAAGCAATTTTGTTCGCACAAAAATATTTAAGAATCACAAATAGCCCTGAACAATAGCTATTCGTCATGATATGAATCACTGAAACATAAAATAAACTGTGTTTAAGATGATCAAGGGGAGAATACTTGCCTCTGGTCCTTAGCTATTACGTAGCGCCGAAGTAAAACAACTATCTTTTTCTTCTATCTCACGTCATCATGTCCTCTGTTTTAATCATGATTTGGTTTACGCTTTAGCGGCTGCCATGAGTCTAATCTGTCGACATCGAGCCCGCGCGTCAACTTCAACAATTAAACCTAATACGGTAATCCAGTCTTCAGACGATAACTCTGACATTTTATAAATGCTTATAAACTCAATTCGAACGTATTAATTATGCTTACCAATATCTCCGTTGGAAGAAAATACTTGGAAATGTCCCCTCTGTACATAGACGTTTTCCCGGTGTTATAATACCTTACAATAAATCCAACAACCACAAACAATCCTGCATCCATCTCCAACCTTCTTCGTCTCATACCAACTTAACTCTGCTGACATTCCTAAGTTAACATTCACCAATTAATCCTCGAATTAAACAAATAAGTCTTCAAGTTAAATAAATAATTCTCAAAATAGATACCTTATTTCCCGAAAGAGAACATCAATAACTAATTAATCCTCGAGACAACAACTAATCTTCGAAATAAGTCATTAATCCTCAAATTAAATACACATATACTTGTCACGTAACCAATCAACACATAGCACGAATAACACTTAAGCAAGTAACATTCATAAAACATATAAGATAACTCACTTCTGTATATACTCCTGGTAAGCTTTGTCCGCTAGCTAGGGTTTCTCTCGCTTCTATAATTAAAATATTCTATTTTAAACAACTGACTAGGTACAAGACCAAATACAAATCAAACCTCGGTTTTAGTGTCTACCCGTACGTTGTATCGCTACCGAGTAAAAATTTTAAACAAATACTAACACGTACGGAGAGATCAAACACGTAATTCACATAGTAGATACGACTCACAAGTAAAAGAGCACACAAAGTATTTTTAGATCATTTAAAAATATTTTTAAAGCAATTAAAAGAATTTTAAAAGATTTAAATACCCCTTTTTGAATCAAAACAGATTGTTAATAAACACTCCTGGTAATTATTGGATCCCCAAAATATTTTAATAAGTATTTAATCCGGGTTTATAAATAATTTTAGAATTTTAAAACTATTTTTATCGCTCCCGGATTATTTTTAAGATTTAAAACAATTTCTTTCTATTTTTAACTCATTTTTAAACAGAAAATTGGTTAATTAAAAATTAAATAATCCTAATTAAATTAATTAAAATCAACTAATAATTAAATAATAAAGTTATTTAATAAATAGTTACATTTACCAAATAATTATATTAATTAAATTATTATTTGAAATTAATTAGTATAATTAAAAATATTTAATTCTTAATTATTTTGGAATTAAAAGTAAATAATAAAATAATTTTTAAAAATTAAAAACATAATTTATTAATAAATTTTAAATTTCCAAAATATTTTCAGAAAATAAATTTCTAAATTTTATAATTAAATTCAGAATTATTTAAAAGATTTTTAAAAGTAAATAAAAGTAAAATAAGTCCCCCCCAATTTCACTATTATACCGCCGGCCAATATCCGGCCATCTCCGGCAAGCCAAAACGGCTCCGATTAGCTCCATTTCGACAAACACAACAATTCTTGCTCATCCATCAGACCATAATACACAACAAATCTGACTAGAGCTCTCAGGCGAGCTCAAAACTTTTCCGGCCAAGATCACGTTTTTACTCGTTTCTAAACCAAATCACTCGTTCTATATATCAAAATGAAGCTTATAACTTCACCAATCCATACCACGGATCAAGAACAACAAACAATTAACAATCTAACTGGAAAATAAAAATTTAAAACTCACCCACACAAACTTCGATTTTCATATTTAAGCTACTAAAAATCAAACAAAAATTATCATGATACTCCTGGGATCGTAAGCAATCTATAGACACTAACTACATCAACAGCAAATCAGTGTACAATCCACACCATATTAAATAAATTCGAAAATTAAAATTAAAACAACAAAATTACGAACCAAGCATATTCGGATATACACACCTACATAAACATGTAGTACAAATCATGGGATTCAATTTGGTTACTCATATGAAATATTTGAATAATAGAATCACCTTCGAAAGGCTGATTGATTCTGAAAAACTATGAAGAACACTCCAAAGAATTTCCAGAAAATAAAAATCAAAAATCTGATTTTTGATTATTTCAATTAATTAAAAAAAACCTTTTGCTATTTATATTAAGCAAAAAATTAATACCCCAAAAATATTTTTAACCCCTAACTAAAATTATTAAGCCTTAAAAATAATTTTTATGGGATAAAAATGTAAAAATTTTATTTTTAAACAAATATAATATAAATATCAAAATTTCCCAAAAATTATGAATATTACAAAAATTACAAAATAATGCATTTTTAAATATCCTATCATTATATAAAAATAATTTTATCAAAAACAAGGCCTCAAATTCAGTACAGGGGCTGGATCCGGAAATTAAAATGCGAAATAATTGCATTCTAAAAATATAAAAATTACAGAAAAATAGAATAAAATATTCTATGTTACACAGAATTCACATAACAGGTACGGGATGATTTTCCTATTTAATAAAAATCATAACACGCTTAAATGCATTAAAAATAAACTATCACACAGTAAATTAAACTAAAAATATATTTTAATATAATAAATTACAGATGATTTTCCTGATTCATCAAAAATATAAAATACAAAATTTTCGAATATTTTCATAATGCACCCAAATATTAATGGGGCACAAATAAGATGCCGAGTAAAATTTTAATACGAGAAAAATATAGTTTTGATCCTTAAAATTCTAAAATAATCTCAAGTTACCAAAAATGTGAAATACTAAATTTTAAACATTTTAATAATTTATACAAATAAAACTTTTGTACACTGGTAGAATATCGGATATCATTTTGGTACAAATAAAATACCAACTCGATCCATAAAATTTTAAACAAACTTAATTTATCACTTTTGATAAAAATATAAATTTTTAATAAAATAAACATTTTACTAACACAGACAGTACCAAATAAAGTCTACCCAAATAACCTATTAACAATTAAACACATAACTGCATTCAAATTAAAATTAAATATTCACAATCTTATTATTCCTTTATGGAAAACCAATAAAATATTTAAATAATAATAATAATAAATCCGGAAAAATCGGGGTTGTTACAGTTGTGCAATGTTTTACACTTTTAAATCGTTAAACTAGTCTAATTTTGGAATAACTCTGTATTAAATTCTTTTTTCGACGATCCAACCGTACGGATGATGATCTATATTGAATATAATGATGTAGGAAAAAATTAAAATATTTAAAATTATTCTTGTATGAGTTTATAATAAAAGCTCACCAAAAGTACTACTTCTTCTAACTAGTCTCATCCCGATTGAACGTAATCTATTTTTTTAAAATCTTATTTCTATGATTCAACCGTACGGATTATGTTATATATTGAATATATTGATGTGCAAAAAAAAGTAAAATATTTAAAATTATTCTCGTATGAGTTTATAATATAAATATTCGAAAAGTACTACTCCTTCTAACTAATCTCGTCGTCCCGATTGAACGTACTCTATTTTTTTAAAATCTTTTTTTGATGATTCAATTGTACGGATGATATTATATATTGAATATAGTGATGTGAAAAAAAATTAGAAAATATGAAATTATTCTTGTTGATATTTTAATGGTCAATCTAAAGTACTATTTGGTCAAACTAGTCTAATTTTGGAATAACTCCGTATTAAATTCTTTTTTCGACGATCCAACCATACAGATGATAATCTATATTGAATATATTGATGTGGAAAAAAAATTAAAATATTTAAAATTATTCTTGTATGAGTTTATAATAGAAACTCACCAAAAGTACTACGTTTTCTAACTAGTCTCATCCCGATTGAACGTAATATATTTTTTTTAAAATCTTTTTTGGATGATCCAACCATACGGATGATGTTATATATTAATTTTAGTGATGTGCAAAAAAAAATTAAAATATTTAAAATTATTCTCATATGAGTTTATAATATAAATCTTCCAAAAATAATATTTTAAAATATCAACCCTCTAAAATGAACAATATAATTTTATATTATTTCAAAAATATCACATAACCAAATTTCATTACCCTCCATTCCCCTTTATTCAATAATTCATTTCCCCCTTAGCTTAAAATTTCGTTTTCGCCCATTCTTCCCCCCATTCTGTGTGACCTAAAACATAAAACACCACTACTCCACAAGCATAAACATACACACTACGGCGGCTAAAAATTAACACACAAACAACCTCTCTCGACTCAACCTCTCACCCCTCTCGCTCGACTCTCACCTCTCCACTCTCCCCTTCTCGTCGACTATCCAAGAACCCTAAAAACTCGAGTGTTTTAGTTTCGATTTCCTCATCTTTTAGCTTCAATTAGTTTCAATCATTTAGCCCGTACTTCAATATTCGGTGTATCGCATAAATATGTTCGTGTTCATATCACTTTGTTCTTCAATTTAAAAGCTCAAAATAGATTAGTTCTTCAATTCGAAAGAACGAAATCTCAATTTAGTAAGTGGGTAAACTCCGCTTTTGTTTTGATTTAGTTTTAGTGTGGGAGTTTCGATTGAAACCCTAATTTTTAAAGTTTGGGGGTTTCGATTGAAACCCTAATTTAGGTTGGTAAGCTGTTTATATAATTATATCAACACTGCAATTCTTTTATTATTCTGTTTTAGCTTAAATTATAGCTCAATTGAAGTGTATGTGTATATATATTGTAGGTTGAGAAAGCAGTTGATTACTGAAAAGATCTACTCACTACTCACCTATGTCGTATAGTGGGTCTACCTCCATGGACGACAGAAATAGAGAACAAACAAGCTCAAGCTACAGTTTAGTGGCCAGTAAACAGATGGTTGGGATCTTTCTAACAGTATGGGTCATGAGTGATCTGAGAGTTAATGTTCGTAACATGAAAGTGTCTTGTATTGGCAGAGGATTGATGGGTTATCTTGTTGGGTTTAAACCCAATACGAATAGTATGGGTTTTGGTGATCCAAAACATATATAGATTGGGTAATAATTATAATTATATGTTTAGATAATTATTATAGATGGTATATTTAGATACCAAGTATGATCAGGATTGTAATTGGAAACCAAGTATGAAAAGGATATCTTGGTGGCTAAGTTTGTGATGGCTATATATACATAGTCATATCGTATTTGTCTGTAGGGAGGGGAAAGCTTAAGAGATGTAGTCTTAAGTATTGTTTGGGGATGCTTGAGCATTGTTGGCTCAAGTATCGGGTTGGGACACCGTTAAGGTGTTATTGTCTTGATGTATTATTGATATTGTTAAGATTAATAATACAAGTTTGGGATGTGGGTTTTTCCACGTCAAATATTGTGTGTGTTCTTGTTTTGCGCTTTGGTAGATCTTGTCAACTAATCGATTGGTTATTTGTGTGCTCTGTATTGGTGTTTGTGAATCTCGGATTGTGCAAGGCCCCTAACCTAACAAGTGGTATCAAAGCCAAGGTTCGGGTTCGTGATGGATGAGGTTAAGGGAAAGTTGGAGGTTCAATTGATCTGGCAGAGTACAATGAAGGATTTGCTGACAAGGAGATTACTACAAAAGCGGGTAGAGACAAAGTTACGTGCGGTTTGACGGTTGGCTTGCACCGTGGATCAATCCTGTGCGGACTCGAGATGGAAGAAGATGGAAGAGGTCATCGCAATTGTTTCAATGGCTTGATCAACCAGGTGAACTATTTGGATGATACTAGTGATTTTCTTCAAGAGACCGAAGGATTGTGAAATCAAGGATCGGATGACTCAACATGTGGAAGAGCATTCGTGGTGGTTGGTGCACGTGATTTTGTAGATGGATACATCGTTATGGTGAAGAATGATGGCTTGGATGGTTTGGAGGGTCACTATACGGGTTTTAGCGACACTCAAGATTGGAGGAGCAAGATGAGGAGATTCTTGTTCGAGGGGAGGCGTTGGCAGATGGACGTCGATGGCTTTGATGGTTACCGTTCAATCCAATGTGGGTATTGGGTTGAAGGGGATGATTGTTGGGTTTAAACCCAATACGAATAGTATGGGTTTTGGTGATCCAAAACATATATGGATTGGGTAATAATTATATGTTTAGATAATTATTATAGATGGTATATTTAGATACCAAGTAAGATAAGGATTGTAATTGAAAACCAAGTATGAAAAGGATATCTTGGTGGCTAAGTTTGTGATGGCTATATATACATAGTCATATCGTATTTGTCTGTAGGGAGGTGAAAGCTTAAGAGATGTAGTCTTAAGTATTGTTTGGGGATGCTTGAGCATTGTTGGCTCAAGTATCGGGTTGGGACACCGTTAAGGTGTTATTGTCTTGATGTATTATTGATATTGTTAAGATTAATAATACAAGTTTGGGATGTGGGTTTTTCCACGTCAAATATTGTGTGTGTTCTTGTTTTGCGCTTTGGTAGATCTTGTCAACTAATCGATTGGTTATGTGTGTGCTCTGTATTGGTGTTTGTGAATCTCGGATTGTGCAAGTCCCCTAACCTAACATATCTTTCTTGCATTTGCAGCTCATTCAAAATTCAAGGTATACCAGATGGATGTAAAGAGTGCTTTTCTAAATGGCAAGCTTGATGAGGAAGTGTATGTGGAGCAACCACCTGGTTTTGTTGATCCAAAGTTTCTAAATCATGTCTACAAAGTTGACAAGGCACTCTATGGACTAAAGGGTATGAGACTTTGTCTAAATTTATTCTTGAAAATAGCTTCACAAGAGGTACAATTGACCAAACTACATTCTTTAGAAAGGTGAAAGGTGATTTTCTTTTAGTTCAAGTTTATGTTGATGACATCATATTTGGTTCTACTAATGAAAAGTCGTGTGCTAAGTTTAGCAAGCTTATGCAGCCTAAGTATCAAATGAGCATGATGGGTTAACTAAATTACTTTTTAGGTTTGCAGGTCAAATAGAATGAGACTGGTATTTTCATTAATCAATCAAAGTATATCGAAGATCTTTTAAAAAGGTTTGACTTTCAAGATTGTTCAGCTGCAAAAACACCCATGGCAACAGCCACTAAGCTAGACTCTGATCCTAAGGGAAAGAGTGTTGATAACACTAGCTATAGAGGCATGATAGGCTCATTATTATACTTAACTGCAAGTAGACCAGATGTAATGTTTTCTGCCTGTTTATGTGCTAGATTCCAAAGTGATCCTAAGGAATCTCATTTAATTTCTATGAAGAGAATTTTTATGTATCTCAAAGGAACTCCAAACCTTGGTTTGTGGTATCATAGAGAATCTGATTTCTCCCTAATTGGCTATTCAGACTCTGATTATGCAGGGTGTAAAATAGACAAGAAAATCAAAATAGGTACATGTCAATTCTTGGGAAACAGATTGATTTCTTGGGCAAGCAAGAAGCAACAATCTGTTTCAACCTCAACTGCAGAAGCTGAGTACATTGTTGCAGGCAGTTGTTGTGCTCAACTCCTTTGGATAAGAAATCAGTTGATGGATTATGGTATGACACTTAGTAATATTCCTATGTTCTGTGATAATACTAGTACTATCAAAATTGCAGAGAATCCAGTTCAACATTCAAGGACTAAGCACATTGATGTCAGGTATCATTTTATTCGAGAACATATTGAGAATGGTACTATGGAACTTCATTTTGTTCCTATTGACAAACAGCTTACAGATATCCCAACCAAACCACTTGATGAGGCTACATTCATTAGATTGGTTCGTGAGTTAGGAATGTTAAATTTCTAGATCTTTAACATCTGCATAAGTAGCAAGGTATGTTGTTTAGCTTATAGATTTGATTTACATAGTATCTATATCTTTTACAAATAAAGGTGGCCAGCCTTCTTGTAATACACAACACACCAGTGATGGCGTTCCATCCAATATTCTATCACACAGACAGATATACCTGGTGTCCCCTATAAATAGGGTTGTTCGTCTCAGTAGGAGTTGAGAAATATGAAAGGAATTCCAAATGTGTTATTTTTGAGAAGATAAACAACCAAAAAGAAAGTACCGAACAAGTGGTACTATATTTCAAATATGGTTATTAACCACTGGAGAAAATGAAAAGTTAAAATTCAAAATGTCACTATTTAGAAGAGGAGATATATCTTTTAACGAATGCCACTCTAGGAGGGATATCAAAATAATTTCTAAGAAGAGAATGTATTTCCAATGTCTCTACTTATGCCTTCTTTGTCAGCTCCTTTGATAGCTCGTCCTTGGATTATAAGCTTCTTCCTCTCCACGTTTTAAGGATATCGATATCGTATGTCATCGTTAGCTCAAAATAATCACTGAAGATTCCACAGTAGACATCCCCATTCGCAAGGCGGTCTATCCAGTTCAGCACCACCATCTCAAGCGAGTACTCCAATCTTAACTCACTAATTGGTACTATATCCAATAGTCCAACACGAACTCTATATGAGCTCTGACGTTCCTTACTTAGCTATACACACTCCTACACACTCTCGTTTCTAGTTTACTATAACCTCAGCTCTGATACCAACTGTGACACCCCCCAAATCCGGGGTCAGGAGATTTGGTCGTCACGCGAAAATCCTCAAAGTAAAACATTTGTTCAATAATAATCATTCACTTGTGATTGTCCCACACTGGAAGTATAACCTCTGTGACCCCAAACATACCAAGATCTTTTAAGGTTATAGGGCTAGAAACAAGAATCCAAATTCTATTAAATAAAAAGTATTCTTTCTTTACAACATTCTCTTTGATCAAATCTTAAATCACTGGTGTAACTTCGATAAGAAGTACGCCAGGAAAACTAGACTATTACATAATAATAATAATAAATATTAAAACTCAATTATATAAAATAGATCTTACACTATCTAGACATCCTGAGCCAAGCCATCTTCGAAATAGCATTACGCCTCTTCTCTTTCTCAACTGTCCGGATAAGTCTCGCCAAACTACTTTACTGAAATGTTAGAATTTAAAACAGCAAGTATGAGCGAAAGAAATGCTCAGCAAGCGTATAAAAATTTTGATATAAAACCAGGATAAGTGGGGCATAAAATCAACTGAAATGTAAAACAGTTTATAGAGAAAACTGAGTCTGTGATATAATTCAAACCATAACTGAAATCATTTTGCATGTCATAAAAATGAATCATCTGCCAACTCAAAATATATAATAGCCATTCTGGCGATATGGATTGGATATATAAAAATAAAGACAAAACACCATTGCCCCCTAATCAGGTTCAAAAGCAATGGGACCCCTTATACTACCACCGGTACATTTCTATACCCGTGTGTATAACCCGGATTTCATGAGGGTACCAAAATAGGCAAGTAATGTTAGCCTATAGGAAGATGGAATGGTTACCATATGCTCCTTAAATATAGCTGGACCAAGTATTCAACTTGGCCTCCTACGCTTTAACATTTTCCAATCCAATAGAGCAATTTCCGAATCCAACAGGAAATGCTTAGTTTTAAATACTGGTCACATCCCTATTATTTACTACTATAATAAGGATATGAAGAGTTTATCTTCAACAATTTCCCCACATCAAGGGTACCAATATCAAGCAATTGTGTTCGCACAAAAATATTTAAGAATCACAAATAGCTCTGAACAATAGCTATTCGTCATGATATGAATCACTGAAACATAAAATAAACTGTGTTTAAGATGATCTAGGGGAAAATACTTGCCTCTGGTCCATAGCTATTACGTAGCGCCGAAGTAATACAACTATCTTTTTCTTCTATCTCACGTCATCATATCCTCTGTTTCAATCATGATTTGGTTTACGCTTTAGCGGCTGCCACGAGTCTGATCTGTCGACATCGAGCTCGCGTGTCAACTTCAACAATTAAACCTAATACGCTAATCCAGTCTTCAGACGATAACTCTGACATTTTATAAATACTTATAAACTCAATTTGAACGTATTAATTATGCTTACCAATATCTCCATTGGAAGAAAATACTTGGAAATGTTCCCTCTGTACATAGACGTTTTCCCGGTGTTATAATACCTTACAATAAATCCAACAACCACAAACAATCCTGCATCCATCTCCAACCTTCTTCGTCTCATACCAACTTAACTCTACTGACATTCCTAAGTTAATATTCACCAATTAATCCTTGAATTAAACAAATAAGTCTTCGATTGAAATAAATAATTCTCAAAATAGATACCTTATTTCCCGAAAGAGAACATCAATAACTAATTAATCCTCGAGACAACAACTAATCCTCGAAATAAGTCATTAATCCTCAAATTAAATACATATATACTTGTCACGTAACCAATCAACACATAGCACGAATAACACTTAAGCAAGTAACATTCACAAAACATATAAGATAACTCACTTCTGTATATACTCCTGGTAAGCTTTGTCCGCTAGCTAGGGTTTCTCTCGCTTCTATAATTAAAATATTCTATTTTAAACAACTGACTAGGTACAAGACCAAATTCAAATCAAACCTCAGTTTTACTGTCTACCCGTACGTTGTATCGCTACCGAATAAATATTTTAAACAAATAGTAACACGTACGGAGAGATCAAACACGTAATTCACATAGTAGATACGACTCACAAGTAAAAGAGCACACAAAGTATTTTTAGATCATTTAAAAATATTTTTAAATCAATTAAAAGAATTTTAAAAGATTTAAATACCCCTTTTTGAATCAAAACGGATCGTTAATAAACACTCCTGGTAATTATTGGATCCCCAAAATATTTTAATAAGTATTTAACCGGGGTTTATAAATGATTTTAGAATTTTAAAACTATTTTTATCGCTCCCGGATTATTTTTAGGATTTAAAACAATTTCTTTCTATTTTTAACTCATTTTTAAACAGAAAATTGGTTAATTAAAAATTAAATAATCCTAATTAAATTAATTAAAATCAACTAATAATTAATAAATAAAATTATTTAATAAATAATTACATTTATCAAATAATTATGTTAATTAAATTATTATTTGAAATTAATTAGTATAATTACAAATATTTAATTCTTAATTATTTTGGAATTAAAAGTAAATAATAAAATAATTTTTAAAAATTATAAACATAATTTATAAATAAATTTTAAATTTTCAAAATATTTTCAGAAAATAAATTTCTAAATTTATAATTAAATTCGGAATTATTTAAAAGATTTTTAAAAGTAAATAGAAGTAAATAAAAGTAAAATAAGTTTTATTTTATTTTTTTATTTTTTTAAACGAACGTCTTCACAGAACACCCCCCCCCGCCCCGCGCCGCCCCGCCCCGCCCCGCCCCGCCCCGCCCAGCTTTCACTGTTATGCCGCCGACCAATATCCGGCCATCTCCAGCAAGCCAAAACGGCTCCGATTAGCTCCATTTCGACCCCGAACAAACACAACAATTCTTGCTCATCCGGTTTCCCTAGAGATCTTTATCATAAATGCAACCTCAGACCATAATACACAACAAAACACCAACAAATCTGACCAAAGTGATCGAAAAATAGAGCTCTCCAGCGAGCTCAAAACTTTTCCGACCAAGATCACGTTTTTACTAATTTCTAAACGAAATCACTCGTTCTATATATCAAAATGAAGCTTATAACTTCACCAATCTATACCACGCATCAAGAACAACAAACAATTAACAATCTAACCGGATAATAAAAATTTAAAACTCACCCACACAAACTTCGATTTTCATATTTAAGGTACAAAAAATCAAACAAAAATTATCATGATACTCCTGGGATAATAAGCAATCTATAGACAATAACTACATCAACAACAAATCAGTGTACAATCCACACCAAATTAAATAAATTCGAAAATTAAAATTAAAACAAAAAAATTACGAACCAAACATATTCGGATATAGACACATACATAAACATGTAGTACAGATCATGGGATTCAATTTGGTTACTCATATGAAATATTTGAATAACAGAATCACGTTCAAAAGGCTGATTGATTCTGAAAAACTATGAAGAACACTCCAAAGAATTTCCAAAAAATAAAAATCAAAAATCTGATTTTTGATTATTTTAATTAATTAAGAAAAAACATGTTGCTATTTATTAACCAAAAAATTAATACCCCAAAAATATTTTTAACCCCCAATTAAAATTATTAATCCTTAAAAATAATTTTTATGGGATAAAAATGTAAAATTTTTATTTTTAAATAAATATAATATAAATATCAAAATTTCCCAAAAATTATGAATATTACAAAAATTACAAAATAATGCATTTTTAAATATCCTATCATTATATAAAAATAATTTTACCAAAAACAAGGCCTCGAATTCAGTACAGGGGCTGGATCTGGAAATTAAAATGCGAAATAATTGCATTCTAAAAATATAAAAATTACAGAAAAATAGAATAAAATATTCTATGCTACACAGAAGTCACATAACACGTACAGGATGATTTTCCTATTTAATAAAAATCATAACACGCTTAAATGCATTAAAAATAAACTAACACACAGTAAATTAAACTAAAAATATATTTTAATATAATAAATTACAGATGATTTTCCCTGATTGATCAAAAATATAAAATAAAAAAATTTCAAATATTTTCATAATGCACCCAAATATTAATGGGGCCCAGATAAGATACCGGGTAAAATTTTAGTACGAGAAAAATATAGTTTTGATCCTTAAAATTCTAAAATAATCTCAAGTTACCAAAAATGTGAAAATACCAAATTTTAAACATTTTAATAATTTATACAAATAAAACTATTGTACACGGGTAGAATATCGGGTATAATTTTTGTACCAATAAAATACCAACTCGATCCATAAAATTTTAAAACAAACTTAATTTATCACTATTGATAAAAGTATAATTTTTTAATAAAATAAACATTTACTAACACAGTACCAAATACAGTCTACCCGAATAAGCTATTAACAATTAAACACATAACTGCATTCAAATTAAAATTAAATATTCACAGTCTTATTATTCATTTATGGAAAACCAATAAAATATTTAAATAATAATAATAATAATAATAAATCCGGAAAAATCGGGTTGTTATAGTTGTGCAATGTTTTACACTTTTAAATTGTTAAACTAGTCAAATTTTGGAATAACTCCATATTAAATTCTTTTTTCGACGATCCAACCGTACGGATGATGATCTATATTGAATATATTGATGTAGGAAAAAATTAAAATATTTAAAATTATTCTTGTATGAGTTTATAATAAAAGCTCACCAAAAGTACTACTTCTTCTAACTAGTCTCATCCCGATTGAACGTAATCTTTTTTTTAAAATCTTTTTTCTATGATCCAACCGTACGATGATGTTATATATTGAATATACTGATGTGAAAAAAAAATTAAAATATTTAAAATTATTCTCGTATGAGTTTATAATATAAATACTCCAAAAGTACTACTCCTTCTAACTAGTCTCGTCCAGATTGCACGTACTCTAGTTGCTTAAAATCTTTTTTAGATGATCCAACCGTACGGATGATATTCTATATTGAATACAGTGATGTGAAAAAAAAATTTATAAAATATCAAATTATTCTTGTTTGATATTTTAATGGTCAACTATCAAAAGTACTATTTGGTCAAACTAGTATAATTTTGGAATAAATCCGTATTAAATTATTTTTTCGACGATCCAACTGTACCGATGATAATCTATATTGAATATATTGATGTGCAAAAAAAATTAAAATATTTAAAATTATTCTTGTATGAGTTTTACAATAAAAGCTCACCAAAAGTACTACTTCTTCTAACTAGTCTCATCCCGATTGAACGTAATCTATTTTTTTAAAATCTCTTTTCTATGATCCAACCGTACGGATGATGTTATATTTTGAATATATTGATGTGCAAAAAAAATTAAAATATTTAAAATTATTCTCATATGAGTTTATAATATAAATACTCCAAAAGTACTACTCCTAACTAGTCTCGTCCCGATTGAACGTACTCTATTTTTTAAAATCTTTTTTCGATGATTCAACCGTACGGATGATATTATATATTGAATATAATGATGTGAAAAAAATTTGGAAAATATCAAATTATTCTTGTTGATATTTTAATGATCAACTATCAAAAGTACTATTTGGTCAAACTAGTCTAATTTTGGAATAACTCCGTATTAAATTCTTTTTTCAACGATCCAACCGTACGGATGATAATCTATATTGAATATATTGATGTGGAAAAAAAATTAAAATATTTAAAATTATTCTTGTATAAGTTTATAAAAGAAACTCACCAAAAGTACTACGTTTTCTAACTAGTCTCATCCCGATTGAACGTAATATATTTTTTTAAAATCTTTCTTGGATGATCCAACCATACGGATGATGTTATATATTAATTTTAGTGATGCGTAAAAAAAATTAAAATATTTAAAATTATTCTCATATGAGTTTATAATATAAATCTTCCAAAAATAATATTTTAAAAATATCAACCCTGTAAAATGATCAATATAATTTCATATTATTTCAAAAATATCACATAACCAAATTTCATTACCCTCCATTCCCCTTTATTCAATAATTCATTTCCCCCTTAGCCTAAAATTTCGTTTCCGCCCATTCTTCCCCCCATTCTGTGTAACCTAAAACATAAAACACCACTACTCCACAAGCACAAACATACACACTACGGCTAAAAATTAACATACACACAACCTCTCTCGACTCAACCTCTCACCCCTCTCTCTCGACTCTCACCTCTCCACTCTCCCCTTCCCGTCAACTATCCAAGAACCCTAAAAACTCGAGTGTTTTAGTTTCGATTTCCTCATCTTTTAGCTTCAATTAGTTTCAATCATTTAGCCCGTACTTCAATCTTCGGTGTATCGCATAAATATGTTCGTGTTCATATCGCTTTGTTCTTCAATTTAAAAGCTCAAAATGGATTAGTTCTTCAAATCGAAAGAACGAAATCTCAATTTAGTAAGTGGGTAAACTCCGCTTTTGTTTTGATTTAGTTTTAGTGTGGGAGTTTCGATTGAAACCCTAATTTTTAAAGTTTGGGGGTTTCGATTGAAACCCTAATTTAGGTTGGTAAGTTGTTTATATAATTATATCAACACTGCAATTCTTTTATTATTCTGTTTTAGCTTAAATTATAGCTTAATTGAAGTGTATGTATGTATGTGTGTATATATTGTAGGTTGAGAAAGCAGTTGATTACTGAAAAGATCTACTCAATACTCACCTATGTCGTATAGTTGGTCTACGTCCATGGATGACAGAAATAGAGAACAAACAAGCTCAAGCTACAGTTTAGTGGCCAGTAAACAGATGGTTGGGATCTTTCTAACAGTATGGGTCATGAGTGATCTGAGAGATGATGTTCGTAACATGAAAGTGTCTTGTATTGGCAGAGGATTGATGGGTTATCTTTCTTGCAATTGCAGCTCATTCAAAGTTCAAGGTATACCAGATGGATGTAAAGAGTGCTTTTCTAAATGGCAAGCTTGATGAGGAAGTGTATGTGGAGCAACCACCTGGTTTTGTTGATGCAAAGTTTCCAAATCATGTCTACAAAGTTGACAAGGCACTCTATGGACTAAAGCAAGCACCAAGAGCATGGTACGAGACTTTGTCTAAATTTATTCTTGAAAATGGCTTCACAAGAGGTACAATTGACCAAACTCTATTCTTTAGAAAGGTGAAAGATGACTTGCTTTTAGTTCAAGTTTATGTTGATGACATCATATTTGGTTCTACTAATGAAAAGTTGTGTGCTAAGTTTAGCAAGCTTATGCAGTCTAAGTATCAAATGAGCATGATGGGTTAACTAAATTACTTTTTAGGTTTGCAGGTCAAACAGATTGAGACTGGTATTTTCATTAATCGGTCAAAGTATATCAAAACTATTTTAAAAAGGTTTGACTTTCAAGATTGTTCAGATGCAAAAACACCCATGGCAACAGCAACTAAGCTAGACTATGATCCTAAGGGAAAGAGTGTTGATAACACTAGCTATAGAGGCATGATAGGCTCATTATTATACTTAACTGCAAGTAGACCAGATGTAATGTTTTCTGCCTGTTTATGTGCTAGATTCCAAAGTGATCCTAAGGAATCTCATTTAATTGCTGTGAAGAGAATTTTTAGGTATCTCAAAGGAACTCCAAACCTTGGTTTGTGGTATCATAGAGAATCTGATTTCTCCCTAATTGGCTATTCAGACTCTGATTATGCAGGGTGTAAAATAGACAGGAAAAGCACAACAGGTACATGTCAATTCTTGGGAAACAGATTGATTTCTTGGGCAAGCAAGAAGCAACAATCTGTCTCAACCTCAACTGCAGAAGCTGAGTACATTGCAGCAGGCAGTTGTTGTGCTCAACTCCTTTAGATAAGAAATCAGTTGATGGATTATGGTATGACACTTAGTAATATTCCTATGTTCTGTGATAATACTAGTGCTATCAAAATTGCAGAGAATCCAGTTCAACATTCAAGGACTAAGCACATTGATGTCAGGTATCATTTTATTCGAGAACATATTGAGAATGGTACTATGGAACTTCATTTTGTTCCTATTGACAAACAGCTTACAGATATCCCAACCAAACCACTTGATGAGGCTACATTCATTAGATTTGTTCATGAGTTAGGAATGTTAAATTTCTAGATCTTTAACATCTGCATAAGTAGCAAGGTATGTGGTTTAGCTTATAGATTTGATTTACATCAGTATCTATATCTTTCATTTAGACCCTGAAGCTAATAACATTTTGCCTTGATAAATTGTAGTATGAGTAACATGTCATTAAGAACTAGACTTTGAAATTTTTCTTAGTCTCTGATTTAGTAATTTAGGTTCTGAATTACTTAGTTGTTTAGTTTTAATGATTGTTGCATATTCTCATTGATTCAATATATTCATGCTAACAATCTTTTTGACCAATAAATAGTAAATAGACAAGATAGATAAAAGAAACTTGTAATTTCATTAATCAAAAGCATTACATACATGGAAATGAAATACAATTTTTCTTTTTGTCTAACAGTTACTAGGTACAGTCTCTTAAAAGGCTGTGTCTATTGAAAAAAGATCTCAACCCAAGATCACTACTGAGTCTCCACCTCTTGAGTCTTCTCAAGTTAAATCTATTGCTCACTATACCAGGAGAACAAGGAGAAAGATTCAATTATCACCTACACACACAGAGTCTAGTCCAACTAATATTTTGCAGGTCTCTATATTAGCATAAAGCTGTATCCAAGTCAGAATTTGACAAGAGAGGCCTTGATATTGATTCAAGTTGGGAAACCACATTGACATACATGATGGCTATGAAGTAATTTCTATCAAAGTCAAGCTTTCCAGGCCTGTTCTAGACTTTCTGATTGCAAGAGTACCCAAAATCTCTCATCCTCTAGAATATGGAATTCTATATCAAAGACTTGATCTTATGAAGATGCATTTCTATAAATCAATCAGAGGAGAATTGAGAAAGAAGTTTGGACTTTCTAAGCATGGTGCACTTCAATCACTTCACACATACTTGTTTTACAAGGATTTCATTGTTGAAGATGCTCCAGCTCAAGGTGAACAAAAGGAGGTAGTAGATAGTGGAATGCAGTCAACAGGAGATACTATTGCACCAGTGGGGGATAGTAGGATAGATCAGATCACAGTCACTGCAACACAAGAACCATCTAGTCAGAGGTTGGATGACTCAGGAACTGTGATAGCTGAGGCTGAAAGGTCTTCTGTGATGGCTAAAACTGCAATTGAGATACCCTATGATATGGGAGGAATGACTTTGATTGATTTTCCTAAAGATCAAACAAATATTGTTCAGTGAGAGTCTATCCACCTTGAGGGTGAGTCTCAGCAAACAACACTTAAAGACGGTGACATACTAACTATGGTGTGTAATGAAGTTTTACTGAAGATATCAGAGTCTAGTGTAGACCTTGAAAGTGGTATACTGGAGCCTGTAGTCTCTGGAAAGACAGTAGATGTTTGTGAGGGTTCAGAGACTATAGCAGCTCACTCCATGGAGAAAACCTCAAGCCCTTGCCATATGAGGAACCCTCTCTCCATGTGAGTTCAGGTAAACCAACTTCTCCTAACCCCAATTTTTCTGTAGGTCATGAGAGCACTTATCCAAATTTTAGTGATACACTTGAAAAGATGGACATAGATCCACAAATTGAGAGGCTGGCTCCTGACCAGACAAAATGAGAGGTAGAAAGAGCGTTGGCTTTAGTAAGTCAAAGTGAGAATGAGGGTATGGATGATCAACTCCATAGTGAGGGAGAGAAAACTAGGAAAGAACCATCTTTTGATTTTTGGGATCAGATTTTTCCTGAATCTTGGTCTGAAAATCTTGGTATGGATGCTGGTACTTATTCTTTCATGAAGATTTATGAGAAACAGGACTTAGCCAGGCATAATTCAAAGCCTGAAGTTAAAGCTCAGCAATATCAACAAAGGCTTGTTGATGCTATCAATCGAAGAGGAGATAGGCTAAGGGAGTCACTTTCTTAGAATGTGCCAGAAGATTTACCTCATGATCCTAGTGTCCTTCTGAATGTGTTACCAATCTCAGCAATGATTGAGACATTTGCAGAAGTTGATCACTCTATGGAGGAGTCAGAGTCTGTAACTGTTAGCACACAGGATACTGGTGAAGGTCAGGATGTGAGTAATGTTGGACATTTGGAAATAGTACCTTTTACTTCAGTTTCAGATACTCCAGTTGCAGCTGTAAGTCATTCTACTCAAGTACCTTTACTTGAATATCATTCTACATCTGTAGTTCTTGATTCACAGGCAACATCATCTGCAAAGGTTAAAGAACCTTCCTTTGGCTATTTTGATCAAATGTGGCCAACTAATCTAGTAGAAGCTCATGATCTGGGTCTGGATTATCTGAATTTCATGTTTATTCAACTGCTTCAAACAAATGACAGAGAACATGTTCTTGAGAAAGCCACACCTTTGCATCTTGATTTCAACAATCAGATTGATGATACTGATTTTACTCATTCTAATGCTGAATCTGAAGACAAGGAGACATTTACTTATTGGGATCAACATTTTCCTACTGAAATTGCTCATAGTCAATTTGTTACTGATCCTGACTCTTTCACACTTATCAGACACATTGGTAAGATTGAGAATATAAGGGCCAAGGACAAATTGGAATTCTTTAACAAGTATGGAATCTATCCAGATGAAGTGTCAGATTCTATAGCATTAGCTCATGCTAAGGGCATTGCTGAATTCAATTATCAAAGTGGGCTTCTTGAAGATGCTCATAAAATTTTGGATGTTGATCTTTCTTCTGTGAACCGGTCTGTTCAAGGTCTTGCTACTCATGTTGCATGTATTGATACTGCAATTCAAGCTACCAATGACTTTATGCACTTTGTAACTTACAACATTGATACACATCTATATAAGCATCGGAGAGTTCTTGAGGGTGTTCAATAATCTCAAACTCATAGACTTCAAACATTGGAGGATAACTGGGTCACTATTATGGAAATCAGGCTGTTTTGATGAATCTTATTTGTTCTCTCACTGAAACTCTTGGAGTAAATGTTGCTGTTGTCAAAAAGGGGGAGATAAAAACATATAAGAGGAAACAAACAGGGATAGTCATCAGAGATACTTGCAAGGCTGATGCTACTGAAGACAAGTCTGATAGAGGAGATAAGGGTGATGGTGGTGGCAGTGGTGGTCAGAATGTTGGGAGAGGAAAAAGTAAAGTTGGTACAGGCACTGATACTGGTAGATCTACTCAGTCGAGATCTAAAGAAAAGCAAGTTTCTGGACAGTCAGAGTGTGTAACAAAGAAAGCTAAAACTCTTCAAGTACCAGATACTACATCAATTCTTCTACAGGAACAAGTTGTAAAAGATTTAGTGTCAGGGACTACTATAAATTTAAAGAATGTAGGATTTACATAGGAGGAGGTGATGAAATCACAAAATGTTCAATCTACTGCTTCTGATGTTGAGAAGCAAGTTCATTCAAGATCAAAGCAACCATCTTACTGGACTATGAGTCAAAATTTACAGTCTCTAATTCCTAGAAAAAGGACTGGACTTGGTCATAGTGAGATTGGAAAGCATACCACAGATGTTACAAAGCTACAGGCTGATCCTCATTCACTCTTGGACGAGTTTGGTGAAAAGATGACTCAAAGACATCTTAATAAGTTGATTTCTGCACAGCTTGTTCTGAGAGTGACGACTTATCAAGAATATGATAGAAGAAGAGGAATGGTTGATAAAGAAGAAACAAAAGTTTTTCTTGTATACTTCTTATCTGATGGTAGAGTGAGATGGATGGATTTGTCTACGTTCTTATATCAAAAGAAGGAAGAAGAGTTATCAAATATATGTTCGATTCTTGTTACACAAAAATGCTAAAGTTACTCAGAATTATAATGCATCACTTATGCACCGGATTGGTGAAATTGATAAATTGTTGAAGAGATTGTATGGGGCAAAGAAGGAGAATGTACCACCTTTCAAGCTACATTATGTTGATGATGATGGCAAAGACAAAGAGGTTGAGTATAAGTCATTAAAGATCAATGTTGATGATGGGGGATCTTTTGTCTTTTATCAAGCTATGGAAGGGAAGTATGATTCTGTATCTATTTAAAATCTTAATCACTTCAGATACAGGCCAGACAAGTTAAGAGCTTTGCATTATCAAATCATTACTGATAATGGTGACATGTTAGATCTGAAAGAGAGTGTTGGTGAATTCTTAGCCAAAACTGAAGATGCTTTGCTTGAAGAATTTCTCAGAGACAATTCACAGTTCAGAAGAATTAAGGCAGATTGAGTAATTGAGGTACTTGTGTGACTTAACTTCATGTAAATAATAGATTCATGTATATTCTATTCTATTTGCATTGTTAGAGGTTTTGACATCAACAACTCAGATTTATGCTTCACTTTATAAAGCATAAATAGGGGGAGATTGTTAGGAATAAATTTATGAGTTATGATGTGTAGAATAGAATGACATTACACTTCTTGTAATACCCTGATCTTATAAAGGGTTTAGCATTTGATTAAGGAAACTACACCACATATGGGCTATTGCAAGCCCAATATACATTTGTGTTACATAAAGTGTTACAATAGACACAAAACTTGGTAGTCTATTGTAATATTTTGACAAATGTGGCAATACATACGAAAAGTGTTGCAAGCAAAAGGATTGTTTTGAAATTTTAGAACAATTGCAATACTTTGTCCAAAGCGTTACAATAGATGATACACTTTTATTCAACTTGCCCAAAATTATAGGCGGGAACTTTATTTTTTTGCTGGGCGGGATAAAAGCCGGGTACCAAAATATTTCTTACATAAAATTAAAACTAAAATACAATCCCAAAAACACATCTCATCTCTCTCGACCTCACCACTCTCTCTCTCGACCTCACCACCCTCTCTAGCGCTCCTCTCTCTCCACCTCACCACTCTCTCCTATCTCTCTCTCACAAATACACATCTCTCATCTCAAGTATAATCGATTCAGCAAAAGCCCAATAGCCCAAACCGAATTGAGCAAAGATTTGAGTAAATCTTCAATTAGATGTAAAACACCCATCATTTTCCGATTTTAATTAATTATACATGTATATATATGTATGTGTAAGAAATATTTCAATTATATGTTGGATTATATGTGTTCATAATTTTTGTTCGATTAAAGCTCTGGTATTAGGTGTTAAATTAGTAGAATTTTTGAGTTAAATTTGTGCAAAATTAATGGAATCTTTTGTTAATTTGTGTTAATTTTTTTGTAATTTTGTGTTAATTAGTGGAATAATGTGTTAATTTGTCTATTTTTCATCCTTAGGTATAATAAAGAATTTGTGTTAAATTAGTCTTCATTCAAGTGAGCTTGACGGGAAGGCTTGTCCGGCTGTTGGACAAAATGGTCTAATGGCCATCTACGACACATTGTTTAGTCAGGTACACTTTTTAATATTCTACTTGATTTTCCATCTGTACTACATACTTCATGACAAGCATGCATGCAGATACTGGGTGATGTTGTAAAGCTTCTGTCCTTGCTTCCAGATGGAATTTGTCATGTTTATATTGATAAATCTGCCAATATCAAAATGGAAAAGAAAATTGTTTTGGTTGCTAAAACGGATTATCATGCAGCCTGTAATGCAATGGTATTTTAAATCTTGATGTCCCTTCCCCTGTAAATTGGTTTACTTACCCTTTTTGGATTCTAATAATTAATAAACCTGGTGACAGTTTGTGTACATGTATTATTAAGTGAAATCTTCGACCTTTAAAGCATTTGTATATGCGCATTAACAATCTCACTGAGATTGTTCGTGTTTGCTAGTTAATCATTGATTTACAAGTTGCACATTTGAATTACAAGAAGATGGTTACCTCTTATCTACATGGTACTTTTTCTTTGTTATTCTCCATAGGCAAAGAGTACTGGTGATAGGTGGAGGAGAAGCTGTAGGTTTTGCTGTGGTTCAGCTTGTTGTGGCTGCATGGTCTGATGAAAGTATTGAACGGATTTTGGCAGCTGTAGGTTTCTTCCTATTGCTACATATTACACAATGGCTCCTCTGACTTTACATGGTTTGGCAACCTTACAACCTCAGAGGACTAGGAACTTGTTGAGAGGCTGCTGGATCTGATAAAGGTTATATGTAGATTTTATTTTTCATTTGTCATTAATCTCCATGTGGTCTTGTTTCAAAGAAATATTTTTCTCCTCGCTAGGCACTTTAAACTAAAATCTAATCCTTCTTGTGATTATTGTTTTTTCATGTTTGCTTGTCAATAATCAAAATGTCATGAATAATTATGTAAAGTGATTTGTATTTTCCTTCATTTAGGATTATTCTCTTGCTAAAATCAGCGAAAGTGAGAAGCAAACAGAAATGGCTGCTTGTGTATCTTTGGGGAAGCAGCAAATTAAATAAGATTCAGAGGAGCATGTATTCCTATATACTCATCCTCCACATATATATATATATATATATATCCAATTATTATAAATTATTGATTTTTCTTTGACAATATTCTTATCAAAACTATTTATTGACTTTTCCGTGGCAGGAAGCACGATCTGCATTTGATGTAAATGGCCATGGTAAAAAAGTCTTGCATAGGCTGTCCCAACCAGTAGACCTTGAGAATAAATTGTCCTTTGCAGATGTGGTCCAAGGAGAAGAGAAGCGCGATGTTGCTCGATCATTTTGGGCACTTCTGTATCACGTAAAATGTTTTGTATGGAAAGCTAGTTTTATAGAAATTAGCTCCTTATATCTTTGAGTTAAACGCACCATCCAAATACAAGGTTTCTAAGGAGCCCTTGTGCTTCTTACAAAATAAACTTCTTAAAGTAGATACTTGCAAACTTCATTCGACTTAGTTGACTCATAAGTCACAAGTACTAAACAGTCACAACTTAACTGATAATAACTTTTTTTTTTTGAAAATATTCGTCTATAATAACTTGTTGTGAGTAAGTTGTGTATTTCCAACTCAACTGTTCTTATAATACTGATTCGATATTTTGTTGATGAGTGGTAAATGAATTTGGAATAATTACTTGAATTTGGAATGAATTTGGAACAACCTAAAACAAAAGAAATTATGAGTTGGCTGAAAGAGCAACAGTTTACTGCATCTGCCAGTCTTTATAGGGTAACTCTTATCTCTGTCTTTTGTGAACTTCCTCGAGTTTTCCTGCTGGTTAACAGCATTCATTCCATTATACGTCTGAGCTTCTTGTGGCTATTATAAGTTGGATCGTTGATCTATAAAATTAAATTAAAAACTTGTAGAACATTAGTTCTGATTATATTCTCTGTCTGTTGAAGGCGGCCAAACTTGGTCCCGCTACTGTTTTCCTCTATGCAGTGTATGCAATTTTATTAACACCTTTACATAAGAAGGGTAAATAAGTAAGTGTATTAATCAACATATTTCACATGTATCTTTCTGTTTGCAGGGAGCACTTGTTGCAAATTATCCATGGGATGGCAATAAGGATAAAAAGTAAGTTAATCTCAACTAATGGCGCATATTTTACTACTTTCCAGAGAGAGATGCAAAAGATGATGACAATATTTATTATGTTCATTAGGTTTACTTCTCCCCTAGTTTAATCAATTGTTAGAAAACTTCTTTTGAGAACTTTTATAGAGGATATGCTAAATACTGAACAATTGTATTCATGTTCAATACTCTTGTGCTTTTCCTGTATATATTCAGTAATTGAATTCTTATGTCCGTGTCTAATGCTTGTAACATCATATGATGTGGTCCGAAAAGATATTGATAATCTTTAACTGCTTTTATGGAACTATTGTATATTAGATGAGGGTCATATCAAAAACCCAAAGTCTAAAATCATTTGCTTTCCATAGAGATAACACGAGAGAGATGGCGGTGGCATGGATTCAAGTTTTGTTTATGGTGGTGTGCTTGTTTCCTGTATTAGTTCAGTGCCGGATCCGTCATTACAAGTTCAATGTAAGTTTCTGCTACGAGCTCCAAAATTTTACACCAAAGGTTAATTTGAGGATCTGAGAATTTGTTGCTAAAGAAAATAAAATTATGATAGAGGCACAAGTTACAGGAAACAACAAACAGAAGACATTTGCCAGAAGAAAATAATAAGAAATAGGTTGCAGATGTTTACTAGAACAGGAAATCTGTATCAGAAACTTCCAGAACTTGGTGAATACCAATAAGGTTTATGCCTGGGCGGAAAGAATTTGATCCGATGTACCTATCAGAAAACCAATTGGAGTAAAAAAAATACTCTGAAAAAGGTTTCAATTAAGTGAAAGAATAAATAAACTAAGAAAGAAACTCCCAGTTCTTTGAGAAATGGGTGCTTATAAAAGGCATCAGGGGTCCTCCCACTGAATTGGTTGTGATCTAGGTACCTATAATATTTGACAAAAGCTAATTAGGTACGTCCCAGTGTGCAAAAATTAAAAAACATATCCAATGTGCAAGAACAATCTACAAACCGTTGACATCTATATATTGCCAATTTACATGTCTAGATAGCCAAAAACATTAGAAAAACATTAGAATAATTGAGAAGGTAAGGAGTGTTAGGTCCCGAAGTATCGTAGAAGGGGGGTTGAATACGATACTACCAAAAATAAAAAATAATTCCGAAACAAGAATCCAAATTCCATTAAATAAAAATTATTCTTTCTTTACAACATTCTCTTTGATCAAATCTTAAATCACTGGTGTAACTTCGATTAGAAGTACGCCAGGACAACTAGACTATTACATAATAATAATAAATATTAAATATAGACATCCTGAGCCAAGCCATCTTCGAAATAGCATCACGCCTCTTCTCTTTCTGAACTGTCCGGATAAGTCACGCCAAACTACTTTACTAAAATGTTAGAATTTAAAACAGCAAGTATGAGCGAAAGAAATGCTCAGTAAGCGTATAAAAATTTAGATATAAAACCAGGATAAGTGGGGCATAAAATCAACTGAAATGTAAAACAGTTTATAGAGAAAACTGAGTCAACAACTGTGATATAATTCAAACCATAGCTGAAATCATTTGGCATGTCATAAAAATAAATCATCTGCCAACTCAAAATATATAATAGCCATTCTGGCGATATGGATTGGATATATAAAAATAAAGACAAAACACCATTGCCCCCTGATCAGGTTCAAAAGCAATGGGACCCTTTATACTACCACCGGTACATTTCTATTCCCGTGTGTATAACCCGGATTTCATGAGGGTACCAAAATAGGCAAGTAATGTTAGCCTATAGGAAGATGGAATGGTTACCATATCCTCCTTAAATATAGCTGGACCAACTACTCAACGTGGCCTCCTACGCTTTACCATTTTCCAATCCAATAGAGCAATTTCTGAATTCAACAGGAAATGCTTAGTTTTAAATACTGGTCACATCCCTATTTTTTACTACTATAATAAGGATATGAAGAGATTATCTTCAACAATTTCCCCACATCAAGGGTACCAATATCAAGCAATTTTGTTCGCACAAAAATATTTAAGAATCACAAATAGCCCTGAACAATAGCTATTCGTCATGATATGAATCACTGAAACATAAAATAAACTGTGTTTAAGATGATCAAGGGGAGAATACTTGCCTCTGGTCCTTAGCTATTACGTAGCGCCGAAGTAAAACAACTATCTTTTTCTTCTATCTCACGTCATCATGTCCTCTGTTTTAATCATGATTTGGTTTACGCTTTAGCGGCTGCCATGAGTCTAATCTGTCGACATCGAGCCCGCGCGTCAACTTCAACAATTAAACCTAATACGGTAATCCAGTCTTCAGACGATAACTCTGACATTTTATAAATGCTTATAAACTCAATTCGAACGTATTAATTATGCTTACCAATATCTCCGTTGGAAGAAAATACTTGGAAATGTCCCCTCTGTACATAGACGTTTTCCCGGTGTTATAATACCTTACAATAAATCCAACAACCACAAACAATCCTGCATCCATCTCCAACCTTCTTCGTCTCATACCAACTTAACTCTGCTGACATTCCTAAGTTAACATTCACCAATTAATCCTCGAATTAAACAAATAAGTCTTCAAGTTAAATAAATAATTCTCAAAATAGATACCTTCTTTCCCGAAAGAGAACATCAATAACTAATTAATCCTCGAGACAACAACTAATCTTCGAAATAAGTCATTAATCCTCAAATTAAATACACATATACTTGTCACGTAACCAATCAACACATAGCACGAATAACACTTAAGCAAGTAACATTCATAAAACATATAAGATAACTCACTTCTGTATATACTCCTGGTAAGCTTTGTCCGCTAGCTAGGGTTTCTCTCGCTTCTATAATTAAAATATTCTATTTTAAACAACTGACTAGGTACAAGACCAAATACAAATCAAACCTCGATTTTAGTGTCTACCCGTACGTTGTATCGCTACCGAGTAAAAATTTTAAACAAATACTAACACGTACGGAGAGATCAAACACGTAATTCACATAGTAGATACGACTCACAAGTAAAAGAGCACACAAAGTATTTTTAGATCATTTAAAAATATTTTTAAAGCAATTAAAAGAATTTTAAAAGATTTAAATACCCCTTTTTGAATCAAAACAGATTGTTAATAAACACTCCTGGTAATTATTGGATCCCCAAAATATTTTAATAAGTATTTAATCCGGGTTTATAAATAATTTTAGAATTTTAAAACTATTTTTATCGCTCCCGGATTATTTTTAAGATTTAAAACAATTTCTTTCTATTTTTAACTCATTTTTAAACAGAAAATTTGTTAATTAAAAATTAAATAATCCTAATTAAATTAATTAAAATCAACTAATAATTAAATAATAAAATTATTTAATAAATAGTTACATTTACCAAATAATTATATTAATTAAATTATTATTTGAAATTAATTAGTATAATTAAAAATATTTAATTCTTAATTATTTTGGAATTAAAAGTAAATAATAAAATAATTTTTAAAAATTAAAAACATAATTTATTAATAAATTTTAAATTTCCAAAATATTTTCAGAAAATAAATTTCTAAATTTTATAATTAAATTCAGAATTATTTAAAAGATTTTTAAAAGTAAATAAAAGTAAAATAAGTCCCCCCCAATTTCACTATTACACCGCCGGCCAATATCCGGCCATCTCCGGCAAGCCAAAACGGCTCCGATTAGCTCCATTTCGACCCCGAACAAACACAACAATTCTTGCTCATCCATCAGACCATAATACACAACAAATCTGACTAGAGCTCTCAGGCGAGCTCAAAACTTTTCCGGCCAAGATCACGTTTTTACTCGTTTCTAAACCAAATCACTCGTTCTATATATCAAAATGAAGCTTATAACTTCACCAATCCATACCACGGATCAAGAACAACAAACAATTAACAATCTAACAGGAAAATAAAAATTTAAAACTCACCCACACAAACTTCGATTTTCATATTTAAGCTACTAAAAATCAAACAAAAATTATCATGATACTCTTGGGATCGTAAGCAATCTATAGACACTAACTACATCAACAGCAAATCAGTGTACAATCCACACCATATTAAATAAATTGGAAAATTAAAATTAAAACAACAAAATTACGAACCAAGCATATTCGGATATACACACCTACATAAACATGTAGTACAAATCATGGGATTCAATTTGGTTACTCATATGAAATATTTGAATAATAGAATCACCTTCGAAAGGCTGATTGATTCTGAAAAACTATGAAGAACACTCCAAAGAATTTCCAGAAAATAAAAATCAAAAATCTGATTTTTGATTATTTCAATTAATTAAAAAAAACCTGTTGCTATTTATATTAAGCAAAAAATTAATACCCCAAAAATATTTTTAACCCCTAACTAAAATTATTAAGCCTTAAAAATAATTTTTATGGGATAAAAATGTAAAAATTTTATTTTTAAACAAATATAATATAAATATCAAAATTTCCCAAAAATTATGAATATTACAAAAATTACAAAATAATGCATTTTTAAATATCCTATCATTATATAAAAATAATTTTATCAAAAACAAGGCCTCAAATTCAGTACAGGGGCTGGATCCGGAAATTAAAATGCGAAATAATTGCATTCTAAAAATATAAAAATTACAGAAAAATAGAATAAAATATTCTATGCTACACAGAATTCACAAAACAGGTACGGGATGATTTTCCTATTTAATAAAAATCATAACACGCTTAAATGCATTAAAAATAAACTAACACACAGTAAATTAAACTAAAAATATATTTTAATATAATAAATTACAGATGATTTTCCTGATTCATCAAAAATATAAAATACAAAATTTTCGAATATTTTCATAATGCACCCAAATATTAATGGGGCACAAATAAGATACCGAGTAAAATTTTAATACGAGAAAAATATAGTTTTGATCCTTAAAATTCTAAAATAATCTCAAGTTACCAAAAATGTGAAATACTAAATTTTAAACATTTTAATAATTTATACAAATAAAACTTTTGTACACTGGTAGAATATCGGGTATCATTTTGGTACAAATAAAATACCAACTCGATCCATAAAATTTTAAACAAACTTAATTTATCACTTTTGATAAAAATATAAATTTTTAATAAAATAAACATTTTACTAACACAGACAGTACCAAATACAGTCTACCCAAATAACCTATTAACAATTAAACACATAACTGCATTCAAATTAAAATTAAATATTCACAATCTTATTATTCCTTTATGGAAAACCAATAAAATATTTAAATAATAATAATAATAAATCCGGAAAAATCGGGGTTGTTACAGTTGTGCAATGTTTTACACTTTTAAATCGTTAAACTAGTCTAATTTTGGAATAACTCTGTATTAAATTCTTTTTTCGACGATCCAACCGTACGGATGATGATCTATATTGAATATATTGATGTAGGAAAAAATTAAAATATTTAAAATTATTCTTGTATGAGTTTATAATAAAAGCTCAACAAAAGTACTACTTCTTCTAACTAGTCTCATCCCGATTGAACGTAATCTATTTTTTTAAAATCTTTTTTCTATGATTCAACCGTACGGATGATGTTATATATTGAATATATTGATGTGCAAAAAAAAGTAAAATATTTAAAATTATTCTCGTATGAGTTTATAATATAAATATTCGAAAAGTACTACTCCTTCTAATTAATCTCGTCGTCCCGATTTAACGTACTCTATTTTTTTAAAATCTTTTTTTGATGATTCAATTGTACGGATGATATTATATATTGAATATAGTGATGTGAAAAAAAATTAGAAAATATGAAATTATTCTTGTTGATATTTTAATGGTCAATCAAAAGTACTATTTGGTCAAACTAGTCTAATTTTGGAATAACTCCGTATTAAATTCTTTTTTCGACGATCCAACCGTACAGATGATAATCTATATTGAATATATTGATGTGGAAAAAAAATTAAAATATTTAAAATTATTCTTGTATGAGTTTATAATAGAAACTCACCAAAAGTACTACGTTTTTTAACTAGTCTCATCCCGATTGAACGTAATATATTTTTTTTAAAATCTTTTTTGGATGATCCAACCATACGGATGATGTTATATATTAATTTTAGTGATGTGCAAAAAAAAATTAAAATATTTAAAATTATTCTCATATGAGTTTATAATATAAATCTTCCAAAAATAATATTTTAAAATATCAACCCTCTAAAATGAACAATATAATTTTATATTATTTCAAAAATATCACATAACCAAATTTCATTACCCTCCATTCCCCTTTATTCAATAATTCATTTCCCCCTTAGCTTAAAATTTCGTTTTCGCCCATTCTTCCCCCCATTCTGTGTGACCTAAACATAAAACACCACTACTCCACAAGCATAAACATACACACTACGGCGGCTAAAAATTAACACACAAACAACCTCTCTCGACTCAACCTCTCACCCCTCTCGCTCGACTCTCACCTCTCCACTCTCCCCTTCTCGTCGACTATCCAAGAACCCTAAAAACTCGAGTGTTTTAGTTTCGATTTCCTCATCTTTTAGCTTCAATTAGTTTCAATCATTTAGCCCGTACTTCAATATTCGGTGTATCGCATAAATATGTTCGTGTTCATATCACTTTGTTCTTCAATTTAAAAGCTCAAAATAGATTAGTTCTTCAATTCGAAAGAACGAAATCTCAATTTAGTAAGTGGGTAAACTCCGCTTTTGTTTTGATTTAGTTTTAGTGTGGGAGTTTCGATTGAAACCCTAATTTTTAAAGTTTGGGGGTTTCGATTGAAACCCTAATTTAGGTTGGTAAGCTGTTTATATAATTATATCAACACTGCAATTCTTTTATTATTCTGTTTTAGCTTAAATTATAGCTCAATTGAAGTGTATGTGTATATATATTGTAGGTTGAGAAAGCAGTTGATTACTGAAAAGATCTACTCGCTACTCACCTATGTCGTATAGTGGGTCTACCTCCATGGACGACAGAAATAGAGAACAAACAAGCTCAAGCTACAGTTTAGTGGCCAGTAAACAGATGGTTGGGATCTTTCTAACAGTATGGGTCATGAGTGATCTGAGAGTTAATGTTCGTAACATGAAAGTGTCTTGTATTGGCAGAGGATTGATGGGTTATCTTGTTGGGTTTAAACCCAATACGAATAGTATGGGTTTTGGTGATCCAAAACATATATGGATTGGGTAATAATTATAATTATATGTTTAGATAATTATTATAGATGGTATATTTAGATACCAAGTATGATAAGGATTGTAATTGGAAACCAAGTATGAAAAGGATATCTTGGTGGCTAAGTTTGTGATGGCTATATATACATAGTCATATCGTATTTGTCTATAGGGAGGGGAAAGCTTAAGAGATGTAGTCTTAAGTATTGTTTGGGGATGCTTGAGCATTGTTGGCTCAAGTATCGGGTTGGGACACCGTTAAGGTGTTATTGTCTTGATGTATTATTGATATTGTTAAGATTAATAATACAAGTTTGGGATGTGGGTTTTTCCACGTCAAATATTGTGTGTGTTCTTGTTTTGCGCTTTGGTAGATCTTGTCAACTAATCGATTGGTTATTTGTGTGCTCTATATTGGTGTTTGTGAATCTCGGATTGTGCAAGTCCCCTAACCTAACAAGTGGTATCAAAGCCAAGGTTCGGGTTCGTGATGGATGAGGTTAAGGGAAAGTTGGAGGTTCAATTGATCTGGCAGAGTACAATGAAGGATTTGCTGACAAGGAGATTACTACAAAAGCGGGTAGAGACAAAGTTACGTGCGGTTTGACGGTTGGCTTGCACCGTGGATCAATCCTGTGCGGACTCGAGATGGAAGAAGATGGAAGAGGTCATCGCAATTGTTTCAATGGCTTGATCAACCAGGTGAACTATTTGGATGATACTAGTGATTTTCTTCAGGAGACCGAAGGATTGTGAAATCAAGGATCGGATGACTCAACATGTGGAAGAGCATTCGTGGTGGTTGGTGCACGTGATTTTGTAGATGGATACATCGTTATGGTGAAGAATGATGGCTTGGATGGTTTGGAGGGTCACTATACGGGTTTTAGCGACACTCAAGATTGGAGGAGCAAGATGAGGAGATTCTTGTTCGAGGGGAGGCGTTGGCAGATGGACGTCGATGGCTTTGATGGTTACCGTTCAATCCAATGTGGGTATTGGGTTGAAGGGGAGGATTGTTGGGTTTAAACCCAATACGAATAGTATGGGTTTTGGTGATCCAAAACATATATGGATTGGGTAATAATTATATGTTTAGATAATTATTATAGATGGTATATTTAGATACCAAGTATGATAAGGATTGTAATTGGAAACCAAGTATGAAAAGGATATCTTGGTGGCTAAGTTTGTGATGGCTATATATACATAGTCATATCGTATTTGTCTGTAGGGAGGTGAAAGCTTAAGAGATGTAGTCTTAAGTATTGTTTGGGGATGCTTGAGCATTGTTGGCTCAAGTATCGGGTTGGGACACCGTTAAGGTGTTATTGTCTTGATGTATTATTGATATTGTTAAGATTAATAATACAAGTTTGGGATGTGGGTTTTTCCACGTCAAATATTGTGTGTGTTCTTGTTTTGCGCTTTGGTAGATCTTGTCAACTAATCGATTGGTTATGTGTGTGCTCTGTATTGGTGTTTGTGAATCTCGGATTGTGCAAGTCCCCTAACCTAACATATCTTTCTTGCATTTGCAGCTCATTCAAAATTCAAGGTATACCAGATGGATGTAAAGAGTGCTTTTCTAAATGGCAAGCTTGATGAGGAAGTGTATGTGGAGCAACCACCTGGTTTTGTTGATCCAAAGTTTCTAAATCATGTCTACAAAGTTGACAAGGCACTCTATGGACTAAAGGGTATGAGACTTTGTCTAAATTTATTCTTGAAAATGGCTTCACAAGAGGTACAATTGACCAAACTATATTCTTTAGAAAGGTGAAAGGTGATTTTCTTTTAGTTCAACTTTATGTTGATGACATCATATTTGGTTCTACTAATGAAAAGTTGTGTGCTAAGTTTAGCAAGCTTATGCAGCCTAAGTATCAAATGAGCATGATGGGTTAACTAAATTACTTTTTAGGTTTGCAGGTCAAATAGAATGAGACTGGTATTTTCATTAATCAATCAAAGTATATCAAAGATCTTTTAAAAAGGTTTGACTTTCAAGATTGTTCAGCTGCAAAAACACCCATGGCAACAGCCACTAAGCTAGACTCTGATCCTAAGGGAAAGAGTGTTGATAACACTAGCTATAGAGGCATGATAGGCTCATTATTATACTTAACTGCAAGTAGACCAATACAATGGTTTCTGCCTGTTTATGTGCTAGATTCCAAAGTGATCCTAAGGAATCTCATTTAATTGCTATGAAGAGAATTTTTATGTATCTCAAAGGAACTCCAAACCTTGGTTTGTGGTATCATAGAGAATCTGATTTCTCCCTAATTGGCTATTCAGACTCTGATTATGCAGGGTGTAAAATAGACAAGAAAATCAAAATAGGTACATGTCAATTCTTGGGAAACAGATTGATTTCTTGGGCAAGCAAGAAGCAACAATCTGTTTCAACCTCAACTGCAGAAGCTGAGTACATTGTTGCAGGCAGTTGTTGTGCTCAACTCCTTTGGATAAGAAATCAGTTGATGGATTATGGTATGACACTTAGTAATATTCCTATGTTCTGTGATAATACTAGTACTATCAAAATTGCAGAGAATCCAGTTCAACATTCAAGGACTAAGCACATTGATGTCAGGTATCATTTTATTCGAGAACATATTGAGAATGGTACTATGGAACTTCATTTTGTTCCTATTGACAAACAGCTTACAGATATCCCAACCAAACCACTTGATGAGGCTACATTCATTAGATTGGTTCGTGAGTTAGGAATGTTAAATTTCTAGATCTTTAACATCTGCATAAGTAGCAAGGTATGTTGTTTAGCTTATAGATTTGATTTACATAGTATCTATATCTTTTACAAATAAAGGTGGCCAGCCTTCTTGTAATACACAACACACCAGTGATGGCGTTCCATCCAATATTCTATCACACAGACAGATATACCTGGTGTCCCCTATAAATAGGGTTGTTCGTCTCAGTAGGAGTTGAGAAATATGAAAGGAATTCCAAATGTGTTATTTTTGAGAAGATAAACAACCAAAAAGAAAGTACCGAACAAGTGGTACTATATTTCAAATATGGTTATTAACCACTGGAGAAAATGAAAAGTTAAAATTCAAAATGTCACTATTTAGAAGAGGAGATATATCTTTTAACGAATGCCACTCTAGGAGGGATATCAAAATAATTTCTAAGAAGAGAAGGTATTTCCAATGTCTCTACTTATGCCTTCTTTGTCAGCTCCTTTGATAGCTCGTCCTTGGATTATAAGCTTCTTCCTCTCCACGTTTTAAGGATATCGATATCGTATGTCATCGTTAGCTCAAAATAATCACTGAAGATTCCACAGTAGACATCCCCATTCGCAAGGCGGTCTATCCAGTTCAGCACCACCATCTCAAGCGAGTACTCCAATCTTAACTCACTAATTGGTACTATATCCAATAGTCCAACACGAACTCTATATGAGCTCTGACGTTCCTTACTTAGCTATACACACTCCTACACACTCTCGTTTCTAGTTTACTATAACCTCAGCTCTGATACCAACTGTGACACCCCCCAAATCCGGGGTCAGGAGATTTGGTCGTCACGCGAAAATCCTCAAAGTAAAACATTTGTTCAATAATAATCATTCACTTGTGATTGTCCCACACTGGAAGTATAACCTCTGTGACCCCAAACATACCAAGATCTTTTAAGGTTATAGGGCTAGAAACAAGAATCCAAATTCTATTAAATAAAAAGTATTCTTTCTTTACAACATTCTCTTTGATCAAATCTTAAATCACTGGTGTAACTTCGATAAGAAGTACGCCAGGAAAACTAGACTATTACATAATAATAATAAATATTAAAACTCAATTATATAAAATAGATCTTACACTATCTAGACATCCTGAGCCAAGCCATCTTCGAAATAGCATTACGCCTCTTCTCTTTCTAAACTGTCCGGATAAGTCTCGCCAAACTACTTTACTGAAATGTTAGAATTTAAAACAGCAAGTATGAGCGAAAGAAATGCTCAGCAAGCGTATAAAAATTTTGATATAAAACCAGGATAAGTGGGGCATAAAATCAACTGAAATGTAAAACGGTTTATAGAGAAAACTGAGTCTGTGATATAATTCAAACCATAACTGAAATCATTTTGCATGTCATAAAAATGAATCATCTGCCAACTCAAAATATATAATAGCCATTCTGGCGATATGGATTGGATATATAAAAATAAAGACAAAACACCATTGCCCCCTAATCAGGTTCAAAAGCAATGGGACCCCTTATACTACCACCGGTACATTTCTATACCCGTGTGTATAACCCGGATTTCATGAGGGTACCAAAATAGGCAAGTAATGTTAGCCTATAGGAAGATGGAATGGTTACCATATGCTCCTTAAATATAGCTGGACCAAGTATTCAACGTGGCCTCCTACGCTTTAACATTTTCCAATCCAATAGAGCAATTTCCGAATTCAACAGGAAATGCTTAGTTTTAAATACTGGTCACATCCCTATTATTTACTACTATAATAAGGATATGAAGAGTTTATCTTCAACAATTTCCCCACATCAAGGGTACCAATATCAAGCAATTGTGTTCGCACAAAAATATTTAAGAATCACAAATAGCTCTGAACAATAGCTATTCGTCATGATATGAATCACTGAAACATAAAATAAACTGTGTTTAAGATGATCTAGGGGAAAATACTTGCCTCTGGTCCATAGCTATTACGTAGCGCCGAAGTAATACAACTATCTTTTTCTTCTATCTCACGTCATCATATCCTCTGTTTTAATCATGATTTGGTTTACGCTTTAGCGGCTGCCACGAGTCTGATCTGTCGACATCGAGCTCGCGTGTCAACTTCAACAATTAAACCTAATACGCTAATCCAGTCTTCAGACGATAACTCTGACATTTTATAAATACTTATAAACTCAATTTGAACGTATTAATTATGCTTACCAATATCTCCATTGGAAGAAAATACTTGGAAATGTTCCCTCTGTACATAGACGTTTTCCCGGTGTTATAATACCTTACAATAAATCCAACAACCACAAACAATCCTGCATCCATCTCCAACCTTCTTCGTCTCATACCAACTTAACTCTACTGACATTCCTAAGTTAACATTCACCAATTAATCCTTGAATTAAACAAATAAGTCTTCGATTGAAATAAATAATTCTCAAAATAGATACCTTATTTCCCGAAAGAGAACATCAATAACTAATTAATCCTCGAGACAACAACTAATCCTCGAAATAAGTCATTAATCCTCAAATTAAATACATATATACTTGTCACGTAACCAATTAACACATAGCACGAATAACACTTAAGCAAGTAACATTCACAAAACATATAAGATAACTCACTTCTGTATATACTCCTGGTAAGCTTTGTCCGCTAGCTAGGGTTTCTCTCGCTTCTATAATTAAAATATTCTATTTTAAACAACTGACTAGGTACAAGACCAAATTCAAATCAAACCTCAGTTTTAGTGTCTACCCGTACGTTGTATCGCTACCGAATAAATATTTTAAACAAATAGTAACACGTACGGAGAGATCAAACACGTAATTCACATAGTAGATACGACTCACAAGTAAAAGAGCACACAAAGTATTTTTAGATCATTTAAAAATATTTTTAAATCAATTAAAAGAATTTTAAAAGATTTAAATACCCCTTTTTGAATCAAAACGGATCGTTAATAAACACTCCTGGTAATTATTGGATCCCCAAAATATTTTAATAAGTATTTAATCCGGGTTTATAAATGATTTTAGAATTTTAAAACTATTTTTATCGCTCCCGGATTATTTTTAGGATTTAAAACAATTTCTTTCTATTTTTAACTCATTTTTAAACAGAAAATTGGTTAATTAAAAATTAAATAATCCTAATTAAATTAATTAAAATCAACTAATAATTAATTAATAAAATTATTTAATAAATAATTGCATTTATCAAATAATTATGTTAATTAAATTATTATTTGAAATTAATTAGTATAATTACAAATATTTAATTCTTAATTATTTTGGAATTAAAAGTAAATAATAAAATAATTTTTAAAAATTATAAACATAATTTATAAATAAATTTTAAATTTTCAAAATATTTTCAGAAAATAAATTTCTAAATTTTATAATTAAATTCGGAATTATTTAAAAGATTTTTAAAAGTAAATAGAAGTAAATAAAAGTAAAATAAGTTTTATTTTATTTTTTTATTTTTTTAAACGAACGTCTTCACAGAACACCCCGCCCCCCCGCCCCGCCCCGCCCCGCCCCGCTTCGCTTTCACTGTTATGCCGCCGACCAATATCCGACCATCTCCAGCAAGCCAAAACGGCTCCGATTAGCTCCATTTCGACCCCGAACAAACACAACAATTCTTGCTCATCCGGTTTCCCTAGAGATCTTTATCATAAATGCAACCTCAGACCATAATACACAACAAAACACCAACAAATCTGACCAAAGTGATCGAAAAATAGAGCTCTCCAGCGAGCTCAAAACTTTTCCGACCAAGATCACGTTTTTACTAATTTCTAAACGAAATCACTCGTTCTATATATCAAAATGAAGCTTATAACTTCACCAATCTATACCACGCATCAAGAACAACAAACAATTAACAATCTAACCGGATAATAAAAATTTAAAACTCACCCACACAAACTTCGATTTTCATATTTAAGGTACAAAAAATCAAACAAAAATTATCATGATACTCCTGGGATAATAAGCAATCTATAGACAATAACTACATCAACAACAAATCAGTGTACAATCCACACCAAATTAAATAAATTCGAAAATTAAAATTAAAACAAAAAAATTACGAACCAAGCATATTCGGATATAGACACATACATAAACATGTAGTACAGATCATGAGATTCAATTTGGTTACTCATATGAAATATTTGAATAACAGAATCACATTCAAAAGGCTGATTGATTCTGAAAAACTATGAAGAACACTCCAAAGAATTTCCAAAAAATAAAAATCAAAAATCTGATTTTTGATTATTTCAATTAACTAAGAAAAAACCTGTTGCTATTTATTAACCAAAAAATTAATACCCCAAAAATATTTTTAAACCCTAATTAAAATTATTAAGCCTTAAAAATAATTTTTATGGGATAAAAATGTAAAAATTTTATTTTTAAATAAATATAATATAAATATCAAAATTTCCCAAAAATTATGAATATTACAAAAATTACAAAATAATGCATTTTTAAATATCCTATCATTATATAAAAATAATTTTACCAAAAACAAGGCCTCGAATTCAGTACAGGGGCTGGATTTGGAAATTAAAATGCGAAATAATTGCATTCTAAAAATATAAAAATTACAGAAAAATAGAATAAAATATTCTATGCTACACAGAAGTCACATAACACGTACAGGATGATTTTCCTATTTAATAAAAATCATAACACGCTTAAATGCATTAAAAATAAACTAACACACAGTAAATTAAACTAAAAATATATTTTAATATAATAAATTACAGATGATTTTCCCTGATTGATCAAAAATATAAAATAAAAAAATTTCAAATATTTTCATAATGCACCCAAATATTAATGGGGCCCAGATAAGATACCGGGTAAAATTTTAGTACGAGAAAAATATAGTTTTGATCCTTAAAATTCTAAAATAATCTCAAGTTACCAAAAATGTGAAAAAACCAAATTTTAAACATTTTAATAATTTATACAAATAAAACTATTGTACACGGGTAGAATATCGGGTATAATTTTTGTACCAATAAAATACCAACTCGATCCATAAAATTTTAAAACAAACTTAATTTATCACTATTGGTAAAAGTATAATTTTTTAATAAAATAAACATTTACTAACACAGTACCAAATACAGTCTACCCGAATAAGCTATTAACAATTAAACACATAACTGCATTCAAATTAAAATTAAATATTCACAATCTTGTTATTCCTTTATGGAAAACCAATAAAATATTTAAATAATAATAATAATAATAAATCCGGAAAAATCGGGTTGTTATAGTTGTGCAATGTTTTACACTTTTAAATCGTTAAACTAGTCAAATTTTGGAATAACTCCATATTTAATTCTTTTTTCGACGATCCAACCGTACGGATGATGATCTATATTGAATATATTGATGTAGGAAAAAATTAAAATATTTAAAATTATTCTTGTATGAGTTTATAATAAAAGCTCACCAAAAGTACTACTTCTTCTAACTAGTCTCATCCCGATTGAACGTAATCTTTTTTTTAAAATCTTTTTTCTATGATCCAGCCGTACGATGATGTTATATATTGAATATACTGATGTGAAAAAAAAACTAAAATATTTAAAATTATTCTCGTATGAGTTTATAATATAAATACTCCAAAAGTACTACTCCTTCTAACTAGTCTCGTCCAGATTGAACGTACTCTAGTTGCTTAAAATCTTTTTTAGATGATCCAACCGTACGGATGATATTCTATATTGAATACAGTGATGTGAAAAAAAATTTATAAAATATCAAATTATTCTTGTTTGATATTTTAATGGTCAACTATCAAAAGTACTATTTGGTCAAACTAGTATAATTTTGGAATAAATCCGTATTAAATTATTTTTTCGACGATCCAACTGTACGGATGATAATCTATATTGAATATATTGATGTGCAAAAAAAATTAAAATATTTAAAATTATTCTTGTATGAGTTTTACAATAAAAGCTCACCAAAAGTACTACTTCTTCTAACTAGTCTCATCCCGATTGAACGTAATCTATTTTTTTAAAATCTCTTTTCTATGATCCAACCGTGCGGATGATGTTATATTTTGAATATATTGATGTGCAAAAAAAATTAAAATATTTAAAATTATTCTCATATGAGTTTATAATATAAATACTCCAAAAGTACTACTCCTAACTAGTCTCGTCCCGATTGAACGTACTCTATTTTTTAAAATCTTTTTTCGATGATTCAACCGTACGGATGATATTATATATTGAATATAATGATGTGAAAAAAATTTGGAAAATATCAAATTATTCTTGTTGATATTTTAATGGTCAACTATCAAAAGTACTATTTGGTCAAACTAGTCTAATTTTGGAATAACTCCGTATTAAATTCTTTTTTCGACGATCCAACCGTACGGATGATAATCTATATTGAATATATTGATGTGGAAAAAAAATTAAAATATTTAAAATTATTCTTGTATAAGTTTATAATAGAAACTCACCAAAAGTACTACGTTTTCTAACTAGTCTCATCCCGATTGAACGTAATATATTTTTTTAAAATCTTTCTTGGATGATCCAACCATACGGATGATGTTATATATTAATTTTAGTGATGCGTAAAAAAAATTAAAATATTTAAAATTATTCTCATATGAGTTTATAATATAAATCTTCCAAAAATAATATTTTAAAAATATCAACCCTGTAAAATGATCAATATAATTTCATATTATTTCAAAAATATCACATAACCAAATTTCATTACCCTCCATTCCCCTTTATTCAATAATTCATTTCCCCCTTAGCCTAAAATTTCGTTTCCGCCCATTCTTCCCCCCATTCTGTGTAACCTAAAACATAAAACACCACTACTCCACAAGCACAAACATACACACTACGGCTAAAAATTAACATACACACAACCTCTCTCGACTCAACCTCTCACCCCTCTCTCTCGACTCTCACCTCTCCACTCTCCCCTTCTCGTCAACTATCCAAGAACCCTAAAAACTCGAGTGTTTTAGTTTCGATTTCCTCATCTTTTAGCTTCAATTAGTTTCAATCATTTAGCCCGTACTTCAATCTTCGGTGTATCGCATAAATATGTTCGTGTTCATATCGCTTTGTTCTTCAATTTAAAAGCTCAAAATGGATTAGTTCTTCAAATCGAAAGAACGAAATCTCAATTTAGTATGTGGGTAAACTCCGCTTTTGTTTTGATTTAGTTTTAGTGTGGGAGTTTCGATTGAAACCCTAATTTTTAAAGTTTGGGGGTTTCGATTGAAACCCTAATTTAGGTTGGTAAGTTGTTTATATAATTATATCAACACTGCAATTCTTTTATTATTCTGTTTTAGCTTAAATTATAGCTTAATTGAAGTGTATGTATGTATGTGTGTATATATTGTAGGTTGAGAAAGCAGTTGATTACTGAAAAGATCTACTCAATACTCACCTATGTCGTATAGTTGGTCTACGTCCATGGATGACAGAAATAGAGAACAAACAAGCTCAAGCTACAGTTTAGTGGCCAGTAAACAGATGGTTGGGATCTTTCTAACAGTATGGGTCATGAGTGATCTGAGAGATGATGTTCGTAACATGAAAGTGTCTTGTATTGGCAGAGGATTGATGGGTTATCTTTCTTGCATTTGCAGCTCATTCAAAGTTCAAGGTATACCAGATTGATGTAAAGAGTGCTTTTCTAAATGGCAAGCTTGATGAGGAAGTGTATGTGGAGCAACCACCTGGTTTTGTTGACGCAAAGTTTCCAAATCATGTCTACAAAGTTGACAAGGCACTCTATGGACTAAAGCAAGCACCAAGAGCATGGTACGAGACTTTGTCTAAATTTATTCTTGAAAATGGCTTCACAAGAGGTACAATTGACCAAACTCTATTCTTTAGAAAGGTGAAAGATGACTTGCTTTTAGTTCAAGTTTATGTTGATGACATCATATTTGGTTCTACTAATGAAAAGTTGTGTGCTAAGTTTAGCAAGCTTATGCAGTCTAAGTATCAAATGAGCATGATGGGTTAACTAAATTACTTTTTAGGTTTGCAGGTCAAACAGATTGAGACTGGTATTTTAATTAATCGGTCAAAGTATATCAAAAATATTTTAAAAAGGTTTGACTTTCAAGATTGTTCAGATGCAAAAACACCCATGGCAACAGCAACTAAGCTAGACTTTGATCCTAAGGGAAAGAGTGTTGATAACACTAGCTATAGAGGCATGATAGGCTCATTATTATACTTAACTGCAAGTAGACCAGATGTAATGTTTTCTGCCTGTTTATGTGCTAGATTCCAAAGTGATCCTAAGGAATCTCATTTAATTGCTGTGAAGAGAATTTTTAGGTATCTCAAAGGAACTCCAAACCTTGGTTTGTGGTATCATAGAGAATCTGATTTCTCCCTAATTGGCTATTCAGACTCTGATTATGCAGGGTGTAAAATAGACAGGAAAAGCACAACAGGTACATGTCAATTCTTGGGAAACAGATTGATTTCTTGGGCAAGCAAGAAGCAACAATCTGTCTCAACCTCAACTGCAGAAGCTGAGTACATTGCAGCAGGCAGTTGTTGTGCTCAACTCCTTTGGATAAGAAATCAGTTGATGGATTATGGTATGACACTTAGTAATATTCCTATGTTCTGTGATAATACTAGTGCTATCAAAATTGCAGAGAATCCAGTTCAACATTCAAGGACTAAGCACATTGATGTCAGGTATCATTTTATTCGAGAACATATTGAGAATGGTACTATGGAACTTCATTTTGTTCCTATTGACAAACAGCTTACAGATATCCCAACCAAACCACTTGATGAGGCTACATTCATTAGATTTGTTCATGAGTTAGGAATGTTAAATTTCTAGATCTTTAACATCTGCATAAGTAGCAAGGTATGTGGTTTAGCTTATAGATTTGATTTACATCAGTATCTATATCTTTCATTTAGACCCTGAAGCTAATAACATTTTGCCTTGATAAATTGTAGTATGAGTAACATGTCATTAAGAACTAGACTTTGAAATTTTTCTTAGTCTCTGATTTAGTAATTTAGGTTCTGAATTACTTAGTTGTTTAGTTTTAATGATTGTTGCATATTCTCATTGATTCAATATATTCATGCTAACAATCTTTTTGACCAATAAATAGTAAATAGACAAGATAGATAAAAGAAACTTGTAATTTCATTAATCAAAAGCATTACATACATGGAAATGAAATACAATTTTTCTTTTTGTCTAACAGTTACTAGGTACAGTCTCTTAAAAGGCTGTGTCTATTGAAAAAAGATCTCAACCCAAGATCACTACTGAGTCTCCACCTCTTGAGTCTTCTCAAGTTAAATCTATTGCTCACTATACCAGGAGAACAAGGAGAAAGATTCAATTATCACCTACACACACAGAGTCTAGTCCAACTAATATTTTGCAGGTCTCTATATTAGCATAAAGCTGTATCCAAGTCAGAATTTGACAAGAGAGGCCTTGATATTGATTCAAGTTGGGAAACCACATTGACATACATGATGGCTATGAAGTAATTTCTATCAAAGTCAAGCTTTCCAGGCCTGTTCTAGACTTTCTGATTGCAAGAGTACCCAAAATCTCTCATCCTCTAGAATATGGAATTCTATATCAAAGACTTGATCTTATGAAGATGCATTTCTATAAATCAATCAGAGGAGAATTGAGAAAGAAGTTTGGACTTTCTAAGCATGGTGCACTTCAATCACTTCACACATACTTGTTTTACAAGGATTTCATTGTTGAAGATGCTCCAGCTCAAGGTGAACAAAAGGAGGTAGTAGATAGTGGAATGCAGTCAACAGGAGATACTATTGCACAAGTGGGGGATAGTAGGATAGATCAGATCACAGTCACTGCAACACAAGAACCATCTAGTCAGAGGTTGGATGACTCAGGAACTGTGATAGCTGAGGCTGAAAGGTCTTCTGTGATGGCTAAAACTGCAATTGAGATACCCTATGATATGGGAGGAATGACTTTGATTGATTTTCCTGAAGATCAAACAACTATTGTTCAGTGAGAGTCTATCCACCTTGAGGGTGAGTCTCAGCAAACAACACTTAAAGACGGTGACATACTAACTATGGTGTCTAATGAAGTTTTACTGAAGATATCAGAGTCTAGTGTAGACCTTGAAAGTGGTATACTGGAGCCTGTAGTCTCTGGAAAGACAGTAGAAGTTTGTGAGGGTTCAGAGACTATAGCAGCTCACTCCATGGAGAAAACCTCAAGCCCTTGCCATATGAGGAACCCTCTCTCCATGTGAGTTCAGGTAAACCAACTTCTCCTAACCCCAATTTTTCTGTAGGTCATGAGAGCACTTATCCAAATTTTAGTGATACACTTGAAAAGATGGACATAGATCCACAAATTGAGAGGCTGGCTCCTGACCAGACAAAATGAGAGGTAGAAAGAGCGTTGGCTTTAGTAAGTCAAAGTGAGAATGAGGGTATGGATGATCAACTCCATAGTGAGGGAGAGAAAACTAGGAAAGAACCATCTTTTGATTTTTGGGATCAGATTTTTCCTGAATCTTGGTCTGAAAATCTTGGTATGGATGCTGGTACTTATTCTTTCATGAAGATTTATGAGAAACAGGACTTAGCCAGGCATAATTCAAAGCCTGAAGTTAAAGCTCAGCAATATCAACAAAGGCTTGTGGATGCTATCAATCGAAGAGTAGATAGGCTAAGGGAGTCACTTTCTCAGAATGTGCCAGAAGATTTACCTCATGATCCTAGTGTCCTTCTGAATGTGTTACCAATCTCAGCAATGATTGAGACATTTGCAGAAGTTGATCACTCTATGGAGGAGTCAGAGTCTGTAACTGTTAGCACACAGGATACTGGTGAAGGTCAGGATGTGAGTAATGTTGGACATTTGGAAATAGTACCTTTTACTTCAGTTTCAGATACTCCAGTTGCAGCTGTAAGTCATTCTACTCAAGTACCTTTACTTGAATATCATTCTACATCTGTAGTTCTTGATTCACAGGCAACATCATCTACAAAGGTTAAAGAACCTTCCTTTGGCTATTTTGATCAAATGTGGCCAACTAATCTAGTAGAAGCTCATGATCTGGGTCTTGATTATCTGAATTTCATGTTTATTCAACTGCTTCAAACAAATGACAGAGAACATGTTCTTGAGAAAGCCACACCTTTGCATCTTGATTTCAACAATCAGATTGATGATACTGATTTTACTCATTCTAATGCTGAATCTGAAGACAAGGAGACATTTACTTATTGGGATCAACATTTTCCTACTGAAATTGCTCATAGTCAATTTGTTACTGATCCTGACTCTTTCACACTTATCAGACACATTGGTAAGATTGAGAATATAAGGGCCAAGGACAAATTGGAATTCTTTAACAAGTATGGAATCTATCCAGATGAAGTGTCAGATTCTATAGCATTAGCTCATGCTAAGGGCATTGCTGAATTCAATTATCAAAGTGGGCTTCTTGAAGATGCTCATAAAATTTTGGATGTTGATCTTTCTTCTGTGAACCGGTCTGTTCAAGGTCTTGCTACTCATGTTGCATGTATTGATACTGCAATTCAAGCTACCAATGACTTTATGCACTTTGTAACTTACAACATTGATACACATCTATATAAGCATCGGAGAGTTCTTGAGGGTGTTCAATAATCTCAAACTCATAGACTTCAAACATTGGAGGATAACTGGGTCACTATTATGGAAATCAGGCTGTTTTGATGAATCTTATTTGTTCTCTCACTGAAACTCTTGGAGTAAATGTTGTTGTTGTCAAAAAGGAGGAGATAAAAACATATAAGAGGAAACAAACAGGGATAGTCATCAGAGATACTTGCAAGGCTGATGCTACTGAAGACAAGTCTGATAGAGGAGATAAGGGTGATGGTGGTGGCAGTGGTGGTCAGAATGTTGGGAGAGGAAAAAGTAAAGTTGGTACAGGCACTGATACTGGTAGATCTACTCAGTCGAGATCTAAAGAAAAGCAAGTTTCTGGACAGTCAGAGTCTGTAACAAAGAAAGCTAAAACTCTTCAAGTACCAGATACTATATCAATTCTTTTACAGGAACAAGTTGTAAAAGATTTAGTGTCAGGGACTACTATAAATTTAAAGAATGTAGGATTTACACAGGAGGAGGTGATGAAATCACAAAATGTTCAATCTACTGCTTCTGATGTTGAGAAGCAAGTTCATTCAAGATCAAAGCAACCATCTTACTGGACTATGAGTCAAAATTTACAGTCTCTAATTCCTAGAAAAAGGACTGGACTTGGTCATAGTGAGATTGGAAAGCATACCACAGATGTTACAAAGCTACAGGCTGATCCTCATTCACTCTTGGACGAGTTTGGTGAAAAGATGACTCAAAGACATCTTAATAAGTTGATTTCTGCACAGCTTGTTCTGAGAGTGAAGACTTATCAAGAATATGATAGAAGAAGAGGAATGGTTGATAAAGAAGAAACAAAAGTTTTTCTTGTATACTTCTTATCTGATGGTAGAGTGAGGTGGATGGATTTGTCTACGTTCTTATATCAAAAGAAGGAAGAAGAGTTATCAAATATATGTTCGATTCTTGTTACACAAAAATGCTAAAGTTACTCAGAATTATAATGCATCACTTATGCACCGGATTGGTGAAATTGATAAATTGTTGAAGAGATTGTATGGGGCAAAGAAGGAGAATGTACCACCTTTCAAGCTACATTATGTTGATGATGATGGCAAAGACAAAGAGGTTGAGTATAAGTCATTAAAGATCAATGTTGATGATGGGGGATCTTTTGTCTTTTATCAAGCTATGGAAGGGAAGTATGATTCTGTATCTATTTAAAATCTTAATCACTTCAGATACAGGCCAGACAAGTTAAGAGCTCTGCATTATCAAATCATTACTGATAATGGTGACATGTTAGATCTGAAAGAGAGTGTTGGTGAATTCTTAGCCAAAACTGAAGATGCTTTGCTTGAAGAATTTCTCAGAGACAATTCACAGTTCAGAAGAATTAAGGCAGATTGAGTAATTGAGGTACTTGTGTGACTTAACTTCATGTAAATAATAGATTCATGTATATTCTATTCTATTTGCATTGTTAGAGGTTTTGACATCAACAACTCAGATTTATGCTTCACTTTATAAAGCATAAATAGGGGGAGATTGTTAGGAATAAATTTATGAGTTATGATGTGTAGAATAGAATGACATTACACTTCTTGTAATACCCTGATCTTATAAAGGGTTTAGCATTTGATTAAGGAAACTACACCACATATGGGCTATTGCAAGCCCAATATACATTTGTGTTACATAAAGTGTTACAATAGACACAAAACTTGGTAGTCTATTGTAATATTTTGACAAATGTGGCAATACATACGAAAAGTGTTGCAAGCAAAAGGATTGTTTTGAAATTTTAGAACAATTGCAATACTTTGTCCAAAGCGTTACAATAGATGATACACTTTTATTCAACTTGCCCAAAATTATAGGCGGGAACTTTATTTTTTTGCTGGGCGGGATAAAAGCCGGGTACCAAAATATTTCTTACATAAAATTAAAACTAAAATACAATCCCAAAAACACATCTCATCTCTCTCGACCTCACCACTCTCTCTCTCGACCTCACCACCCTCTCTAGCGCTCCTCTCTCTCCACCTCACCACTCTCTCCTCTCTCTCTCTCACAAATACACATCTCTCATCTCAAGTATAATCGATTCAGCAAAAGCCCAATAGCCCAAACCGAATTGAGCAAAGATTTGAGTAAATCTTCAATTAGATGTAAAACACCCATCATTTTCCGATTTTAATTAATTATACATGTATATATATGTATGTGTAAGAAATATTTCAATTATATGTTGGATTATATGTGTTCATAATTTTTGTTCGATTAAAGCTCTGGTATTAGGTGTTAAATTAGTAGAATTTTTGAGTTAAATTTGTGCGAAATTAATGGAATCTTTTGTTAATTTGTGTTAATTTTTTTGTAATTTTGTGTTAATTAGTGGAATAATGTGTTAATTTGTCTATTTTTCATCCTTAGGTATAATAAAGAATTTGTGTTAAATTAGTCTTCATTCAAGTGAGCTTGACGGGAAGGCTTGTCCGGCTGTTGGACAAAATGGTCTAATGGCCATCTACGACACATTGTTTAGTCAGGTACACTTTTTAATATTCTACTTGATTTTCCATCTGTACTACATACTTCATGACAAGCATGCATGCAGATACTGGGTGATGTTGTAAAGCTTCTGTCCTTGCTTCCAGATGGAATTTGTCATGTTTATATTGATAAATCTGCCAATATCAAAATGGAAAAGAAAATTGTTTTGGTTGCTAAAACGGATTATCATGCAGCCTGTAATGCAATGGTATTTTAAATCTTGATGTCCCTTCCCCTGTAAATTGGTTTACTTACCCTTTTTGGATTCTAATAATTAATAAACCTGGTGACAGTTTGTGTACATGTATTATTAAGTGAAATCTTCGACCTTTAAAGCATTTGTATATGCGCATTAACAATCTCACTGAGATTGTTCGTGTTTGCTAGTTAATCATTGATTTACAAGTTGCACATTTGAATTACAAGAAGATGGTTACCTCTTATCTACATGGTACTTTTTCTTTGTTATTCTCCATAGGCAAAGAGTACTGGTGATAGGTGGAGGAGAAGCTGTAGGTTTTGCTGTGGTTCAGCTTGTTGTGGCTGCATGGTCTGATGAAAGTATTGAACGGATTTTGGCAGCTGTAGGTTTCTTCCTATTGCTACATATTACACAATGGCTCCTCTGACTTTACATGGTTTGGCAACCTTACAACCTCAGAGGACTAGGAACTTGTTGAGAGGCTGCTGGATCTGATAAAGGTTATATGTAGATTTTATTTTTCATTTGTCATTAATCTCCATGTGGTCTTGTTTCAAAGAAATATTTTTCTCCTCGCTAGGCACTTTAAACTAAAATCTAATCCTTCTTGTGATTATTGTTTTTTCATGTTTGCTTGTCAATAATCAAAATGTCATGAATAATTATGTAAAGTGATTTGTATTTTCCTTCATTTAGGATTATTCTCTTGCTAAAATCAGCGAAAGTGAGAAGCAAACAGAAATGGCTGCTTGTGTATCTTTGGGGAAGCAGCAAATTAAATAAGATTCAGAGGAGCATGTATTCCTATATACTCATCCTCCACATATATATATATATATATATATCCAATTATTATAAATTATTGATTTTTCTTTGACAATATTCTTATCAAAACTATTTATTGACTTTTCCGTGGCAGGAAGCACGATCTGCATTTGATGTAAATGGCCATGGTAAAAAAGTCTTGCATAGGCTGTCCCAACCAGTAGACCTTGAGAATAAATTGTCCTTTGCAGATGTGGTCCAAGGAGAAGAGAAGCGCGATGTTGCTCGATCATTTTGGGCACTTCTGTATCACGTAAAATGTTTTGTATGGAAAGCTAGTTTTATAGAAATTAGCTCCTTATATCTTTGAGTTAAACGCACCATCCAAATACAAGGTTTCTAAGGAGCCCTTGTGCTTCTTACAAAATAAACTTCTTAAAGTAGATACTTGCAAACTTCATTCGACTTAGTTGACTCATAAGTCACAAGTACTAAACAGTCACAACTTAACTGATAATAACTTTTTTTTTTTGAAAATATTCGTCTATAATAACTTGTTGTGAGTAAGTTGTGTATTTCCAACTCAACTGTTCTTATAATACTGATTCGATATTTTGTTGATGAGTGGTAAATGAATTTGGAATAATTACTTGAATTTGGAATGAATTTGGAACAACCTAAAACAAAAGAAATTATGAGTTGGCTGAAAGAGCAACAGTTTACTGCATCTGCCAGTCTTTATAGGGTAACTCTTATCTCTGTCTTTTGTGAACTTCCTCGAGTTTTCCTGCTGGTTAACAGCATTCATTCCATTATACGTCTGAGCTTCTTGTGGCTATTATAAGTTGGATCGTTGATCTATAAAATTAAATTAAAAACTTGTAGAACATTAGTTCTGATTATATTCTCTGTCTGTTGAAGGCGGCCAAACTTGGTCCCGCTACTGTTTTCCTCTATGCAGTGTATGCAATTTTATTAACACCTTTACATAAGAAGGGTAAATAAGTAAGTGTATTAATCAACATATTTCACATGTATCTTTCTGTTTGCAGGGAGCACTTGTTGCAAATTATCCATGGGATGGCAATAAGGATAAAAAGTAAGTTAATCTCAACTAATGGCGCATATTTTACTACTTTCCAGAGAGAGATGCAAAAGATGATGACAATATTTATTATGTTCATTAGGTTTACTTCTCCCCTAGTTTAATCAATTGTTAGAAAACTTCTTTTGAGAACTTTTATAGAGGATATGCTAAATACTGAACAATTGTATTCATGTTCAATACTCTTGTGCTTTTCCTGTATATATTCAGTAATTGAATTCTTATGTCCGTGTCTAATGCTTGTAACATCATATGATGTGGTCCGAAAAGATATTGATAATCTTTAACTGCTTTTATGGAACTATTGTATATTAGATGAGGGTCATATCAAAAACCCAAAGTCTAAAATCATTTGCTTTCCATAGAGATAACACGAGAGAGATGGCGGTGGCATGGATTCAAGTTTTGTTTATGGTGGTGTGCTTGTTTCCTGTATTAGTTCAGTGCCGGATCCGTCATTACAAGTTCAATGTAAGTTTCTGCTACGAGCTCCAAAATTTTACACCAAAGGTTAATTTGAGGATCTGAGAATTTGTTGCTAAAGAAAATAAAATTATGATAGAGGCACAAGTTACAGGAAACAACAAACAGAAGACATTTGCCAGAAGAAAATAATAAGAAATAGGTTGCAGATGTTTACTAGAACAGGAAATCTGTATCAGAAACTTCCAGAACTTGGTGAATACCAATAAGGTTTATGCCTGGGCGGAAAGAATTTGATCCGATGTACCTATCAGAAAACCAATTGGAGTAAAAAAAATACTCTGAAAAAGGTTTCAATTAAGTGAAAGAATAAATAAACTAAGAAAGAAACTCCCAGTTCTTTGAGAAATGGGTGCTTATAAAAGGCATCAGGGGTCCTCCCACTGAATTGGTTGTGATCTAGGTACCTATAATATTTGACAAAAGCTAATTAGGTACGTCCCAGTGTGCAAAAATTAAAAAACATATCCAATGTGCAAGAACAATCTACAAACCGTTGACATCTATATATTGCCAATTTACATGTCTAGATAGCCAAAAACATTAGAAAAACATTAGAATAATTGAGAAGGTAAGGAGTGTTAGGTCCCGAAGTATCGTAGAAGGGGGGTTGAATACGATACTACCAAAAATAAAAAATAATTCCGAGAATATATATTTATTGATAATAAACTCGAAGGGGTGTTACAACTTCTAATCCAATGGATTGGCTTCAAAAAAGAACACTCCTAAGGATAGTTTAGGCATCAGGACCTTCTACCCGACACTTCCTGAAAGCGGGCTAAGCCGACTTTCCTACTAGATGGACTGTCTAGCAGCTTACACAGAGAAGATATAAGAGAGAGAAGAGAGAGTTGGGTGTTGAGGTGTGTTTTGAAATGAAATACAGCAGGCCTATTTATAGATTATAGAAAGTTACTATGCGGCTAATATTACGTAACGGGTGACGAACATCTGTCGCTTGTCGCCTGCTTTTTTATTTTTCAAACTGAGCCGAAAATTGTCCCACCTGCTTTTGTTTATTTTCATCCCACCTGCTTTTGTTTACTTTTCATATGACTAGTAATTTCGGTTAATATTCATATGAATAGTAATTTCAGTTACTATTCATATGAATAGTAATTTCGGATACTATTCATATGAATAGTAATTTCAGATACTATTCATTTTCTTCTTAATTTGACATCCTTCAATATTCAGCTTCCAACTAACTAGAGGATATCAACACTACTCTGAACTCAATCATATCTCTTAACAGTTTTTCTAAGTTAGATACTTCGATTCCTTTGTGAAGTGTTGACGCCTAGTGCAACTGGTCTGGTTCACAGACGGCTAACATTCACTCGTGGTCCTCGTATCATGTCTTTAATAACACTGCTAAGAATTGTGCAACCATAAAAACTTTATCACTGGAATCTTTTGGCCCTTCAACTGAATCATCTGTATATCTTATTTTGTCACAGAGGCTTGATCATGTTAATGAACTTCTTTCAGTGACTTGAGTTATATATGTCTCTATTACATATTACATTACATTATGCTTTACAATCTCCCCCTATTTGATTGTTAGGGTTTAACAAGTAAATTCTTAGAGGATAACTCAACTCAACTGATACAACAACAAAAATTAAAGTACAAAGATAAATTATATTAAAGTGCATTCTGGATCATATATATATATATATATATATATATATATATATATATATATTCCGGATTTCTAAAATTAATTAAGTGCAAGACAATTTTTCCTCTAGACTGAACATATCTTCAAGTATGCCTTTGCTTTCTTTTCACATAGCACTAATAATCCCATTAGATTTTCCTTTCCCAAAATAAAGTTAATTCCGTGTCAACAACCTTTTCCTTGCCCTTACGCCAAGTAGATTTTTCTTGGTCATCCACGTTCTCCCCATCAGTTGGGTTATCCCCCAGTGTAGTAGGATGTGGAGTTGGTAAATTAGACGAAGTTGACTTTACCATGGAGTTGATTGCATCATTAAACTGGGTTGCCATGGTATTCAATTGAACCTGGAATACATCATGTTGAATAAATTGCAAATTTTTGATTTCTACAATGGACTTACAGATATTTGGAAACTCTTTCTCCATTTTTTGGACCCGTGTAAGGAGTCTGCTGTATTCCTTTCTGGTACGTTCTGCAGGTGTTTCACTCAACACTCTATATTCACTCGGTTTAGTGGTTTGGGTTACACTTACATGTTCTGTTCGTGTTTCCCTCAACTCTCCTCCAGAGCTTCCACTGATATGTGTACCTGCAAATGAAATCATCCAAGCCCATTTTTCAGAGGTCACGGATGGTGCAATGAAAGTTCGTGAGCTTCCATTCGCGCGTGAAGCGAGTTGCCGACCACTGGTAAAGAGTGGTAAATCTTGAAAGAGATCCAGAGATTTTCCCTCTGGGAGGTTAAACTTGAATCGATTAAATGGCACAAAACCCAAGTTTCCCTCGACTGTCTGTGAAGACACTTGGTTCATAAAACAACCACCTACCGATGGATATTTCCGTAAAATGGAAGATTCACCAGCAGTTATTGAGGTAGGTAATTCCACCTCGGATGCTTGTGAAGGCATTTGATCTTTAGAAAGATCATCAACCACTTTTATGTTCCGTGAAATGGAACTCAAGATAGTTGCTCCCGTGAATTCAACCTTATTTAAATTTTCACTCATTTGACAAGGAAGAATTGTTTCAATAACAGTTGCAGTTACCTCAGATTCATTTGGTTTACTTCTTTTAGAATGAGGTAGAGCTGCTGATGTAACTAACTCCTTATGTGGTGCTGCTGAGGCACTATCTCCCTCAAAAGTGTTGATGGCTGATCGTTTAATTGACAATTGAGGTGTAGGAGTTTGTTGTGTTTGTGTTTGCATTTGTAGAATGGACTCTTCGACCTGTGTTAGAGTCAGTGGAATTTCCTGCTCTGGGTCGGGTAAGATGGCCACTAAGGGCTGTACAAATTGTATTTCCAGTGACACAATAGGGAATATAGAGGTTGGAATAGCAGGGATTAAAATATTACCTTGCCGTATACCTGCTCTCACTGGTCTTGGTAACAACGGAAGTGGGACAGTCTTTAGATATTCAGTTAGGACTGTAGGCACATCCTTATATTTCTTTTTGCTTATGTAATTAATTACATTCGTCTTCATGGAAGAACATTCCACCTTTTGACCATTTTCCAAGCGTGCCTTATCTTCATCATTCAAAAAATCATTTAATATTAGCTGTAGAAACCTTGGACATAGACATTTGACATTTTGAGTCTGAACATCTCTTGTTCCCAAGTGTTTCATCTTTAAAATGATTTGACCAAGCTGTATTTTTCCAAAATTGAATCCTCAAATTATTGGCGACCGTATACCCTATTTTTTGAATAAATTCAGGTATTTGATCTTGATTTGTTCTATCTGAGGAAAAAACATGGTTAAGAGTGTGAAAGAAGAAATTCTAATACTGAGTTTGAAACATTCTAGAAAGAGTACCAGTATTGAAATTGCCATCTTGGTACCTTATAAAAAGAAATAACATTTCAATCTGTTCAGGTGTAGGATCAGAAACGAGATTTTCCATAGGAAAATGGAGAATTCTATTAACATCTCGTTCAGTGACCCTAATCGACCTACCAAACAGTCGATATGTGATTGCACACCCGTCCTGTCCAGAAGTGTTAACCGCACTACAATATAGTTCCCTCAATGCGTCATGGTTAAGATGCACTTGTGTAACTAAAGCATAGTGAATTAATGAATGTTCATTCAGAAATTGTGTGCAAGCCCGAAATTGCTCATCCTGAATGGTTTCGATTTGCTGAATGGAAACAGAATTAACTTTAGCAATTAAAAAGCTTCCCTGCAATGTCATTTTCAAAACTTTAAGGAAATTCAAAAATAAAGGTTAGTTTTTTAAAGGATGATGTATAACGTAAGAATATGAAATCCGATCTAAAAACCACCAGCTAGATTGAGAGTTGTTTCCGATCAAAGCTCGAAATATTCAGCAATTGTGTGTATATGCTCTGTATATCTGAAAAATGATGTTGTTAAACACAAACAAAAACTCATCATTTATAAAGTTTCAAGGACTAGTGGGTTAGGTGAGAGCGTGACAGGTTAGGTTAGAAAAGAAATTAAATGCATTTATCACCGCTCAATAATTCTGACCAAACAACCTAACCAGCCGAAAAACATCTTATCACCGAAACCTGTCAGCCGAAAAACATCTTATCACCGAGACCTATCAGCCTATGTACACACACTTATTATTTCTAATTATTGTGGATTTAAAATAACCAATCAATAATTCAAGAGTTAATCCACAATAATCAGAAAAACTCATAATTAAATAGACATAAAATTAACAAAATATCATTAATTGATATATATTAAAAAAGTATTTATTTAATTATGCTACAATGATATCTCCAGAATAATCATGCAGATAAGCAAATAAAACAAACAAAATCCAGAGAATGAAATTCACTGGCTGCAACTAATTGAACAGACATTTTAAAAGATCATGTGAAATTTAACATACCAAGCTCACTTATCAACCTTGAAAATGTTGCTTCATCCAAAGCTTTAGTAAAAATGTCTGCCAACTGTTTTTCACTAGGAACAGAATGCAGTTCCACAGTGCCTTCCATCACATGCTCTCTGATGAAATGGTATCTGATGTCTATGTGCTTTGTTCTAGAATGCTGCATTGGATTCTGTGATATTGAAATTTCACTAGTGTTGTCACAGAAAATTGGGATCTTTTCAACTTTAACTCCATAGTCAAGTCATCCATAGAATTTGTGCACAACAACTCCCAGCTGCTATGTTGTTTGGTCCCGAAGTATCGTAAAAGGGGGGTTTGAATACGATACTACCAAAAATAAAAAATATTTCCGAGAATATATCTTTATTGATAATAAACTCGAAGGGGTGTTACAACTTCTAATCCAATGGATTAGCTTCAAAACCAGAACACTCCTAAGGAACGTTTAGGCACGAGGACCTTCTACCCGACACTTCCTGAAAGCGAGCTAAGCCGGCTTTCCTACTAGATGGACTGTCTAGCAGCTTACACAAAGAAGATATAAGAGAGAGAAGAGAGAGTTGTGTGTTGAGGTGTGTTTTGAAATTAAATACAACAGGCCTATTTATAGATTATAGAAAGTCACTATTTGACACTATTCCAACAACCCCCAAATAGTAACCGAGCACTATTTCAACAACCTCCAAATAGTAACCGGACACTATTTCACCAACCCCAAATAGTAACCGGGCTCTATTACACCAACCCCAAATAGTAACCATGCATAGTAACCGTGCATAGTAACTTTGCATAGTAACTATGCATAGTAATGCTATTTTTGTATCTCTTGGGCTTCTTTCTTTTATTTTATTCTGCTATTTTAATTTATCTCTGAAAATAATTCAAGTACTAGATTAATTTAATTATTTGTTATAAATAATTAATTAATCTGTTACTTATTTAATTTTCAGAGAGTAAATTAATTTTTGACAATACCTTGAAATATTATGTCTGTCCTTGATCGTCAATAGGCTTTGGCAATTCTTTCTATAAATTAATTTGTTGATCCTTCTCGTATGTACTGACACTTAGTGCGTTGGTCTGGTTCACAAGTGACTAGCAATGATCTTGATCTTCACACCTTCGTTACATTCCAATTGATTAGCCTGTAGCAGTATCTTCAAATTATGTAAATACATGGAATCTTTTTGACTCTTCAACTGAATCATCTGTACATCTTATTCTGTCACTGAGGCTTGAACATGTTAATGAACTTCTTTCAGAGACTTGATCCTTGTTGGTGCATGTTCTTCAAATTTCACGATCCCTGTATAGATTTAATATTATTTATTTTTTATCCTAGTTGAGTTATATATATCCTCTATTACTTATTACATTACATTATGCTTTACAATCTCCCCCTATTTGATTGTTAGGGTTTGACAAGAAAATTGCTAGAAGATAACTCAACTGATACAAAAAACAAAAATGAAATACAAAGATAAATAATATTAAAGCGCATTCTGGATCATATATACATTTTCCAGATTTCTAAAATTTGAACAAATCTAAGACAAATTGTTCGTCTAGACTGAACATATCTTCAAGTTTGCCTTGCTTTCTTTCCACATAGCACTAATACTCCAATTAGCTTTTCCTTTCCCAAAATAAAGTTAATTCTGTGTCAACAACCTTTTTTTTGCCCTTACGCCTAGTAGATTTTTCTTGATCATCCAACTTCTCCCCCTCAGTTGGGTTATCCTCCAGAGTAGTAGGATGTGGAGTTGGTAAATTAGACGAAGATGAATTTACCAAGGAGTTGATTGCATCATTAAACTGGGTTGCCATGGTATTCAATTGAACCTGGAATACATCATGTTGAATAAGTTGCAAATTTTTTATTTCTGCAATGGACTTATAGATATTTTGCAACTTTTTCTCCATTGTTTGGACCCGTGTAAGGAGTCTGCTGTATTCCTTTCTGGTTACAGGTGCATGTGGTTGAGTAGGTTGCTCACTCGTACGTTCGGCAGGTGTTTCACTCAACACTCTATATTCACTCGGTTTAGTGGCTTGGGTGACACTTACATGTTTTGTTCGTGTTTCCCTCAACTCTCCTCCAAAGCTTTCGCCGAGATGTGTACCTGCAAATGAAATCATCCTAGCCCCTTTTTTATAGGTCACGGATGGTGCAATGAAAGTTCGTGAGCTTCCATTCGCGCGTGAAGCGAGTTGCCGACCACTGGTAAAGAGTGGTAAATCTCGGAAGAGATCCAGAGATTTTCCCTCTGGGAGGTTAAACTTGAATCGATTAAATGGCACAAAACCCAAGTTTCCCTCGTATGTCTGTGAAGACACTTAGTTCATAAAAGAACCACCTACTGATGGATCTTTCCATAAAATGGAAGATTCACCAGCAGTTATTGAGGTAGGTAAATCCACCTCGGATGCCTGTAAAGGCATTTGATTTTTAGAAAGATCATCAACCACTCTTATGTTCCATGAAATGGAACTCAAGATAGTTGCTCCCGTCAATTCAACCTCATTTAAATTTTCACTCATTGGATAAGGAAGGGTTATTTCGCTAACAGTTGCCGTTACCTCAGGTACATTGGGTTTACTCCATTTAGAATGAGGTAGAGCGGCTGATGTAACTAACTCCTTATGTGGTACTGCTGAGGCACTATCTCCCTCAAAAGTGTTGATGGATGGTCGTTTAAGTGACAATTAAGGTGTAGGAGTTTGTTATGTTTGTGTTTGCATTTGTAGAATGGGCTCTTCAACCTGTGTTAGAGTCGGTGGGATTTCCTGCTCTTAGTCGGGTAAGATGGCCACTAGGGGTCGTAGAAATTGTATTTCCTGTGTCACAACAGGGAATACAGAGGTTGGAATAGCAGGGATTGAAATATTACCTTGTCGTATACCTGCTCTCACTGGTCTTGATAACAATGGAAGTGAGACAGTCTTTAGATATTCAGTTAGGACTATAGGCACATCCGTATAGTTCTTTTTCCTTATGTAATTATTTACATTCGTTTTCATATAAGAACATTCCACCTTTTGACCATTTTCCAAGCGTACCATGTCTTCATCATTCAAAAAATCATTTAATATTAGATGTAGAAACCTTGGATATAGACATTTGACATTTTGAGTCCGAACATCTCTTGTTCCCAAGTGTTTCATCTTTAAAAAGCTTCCCTGCAATGCCATTTTCAAAACTTTGAGAAAATTCAAAAACAAGGGTTAGTTTTTATAAAGGATGATGTATAAAGCAAGAATATGAAATCCGATCTAAAAACCACCAGCTAGATTTGAGAGATCTTTCCGATAAAAGCTCGAAATATTCAGCAATCGTGTGTATATGCTCTATATATCTGAAAAATGATGATGTTAAGCACAATCAAAAACTCATCATTTATAAGGTTTCAACGTTTAGTGGGTTAGGTGTGATAGTGATAGGTTATGTTGAAAAAAAAATAATACGGTTCAATAATTTCTAACCTAACAACTTATTTAGCCGAAAAACATCTTATCACTGAAACCTGTCAACCGAAAAACATCTTATCACCGAAACCTATCAGCCTATACACATATACACATATTTAATACTTCTAATTATTATGGATTTAAAAATAATCATGCAGTAAATCAAGAATTAATCCACAATAATCAGATAAACTCACAATTAAATAGACATAAAATTAACAAAATATCATTAATTGATATATGTCAATAGAATATTTATTTAATTATGTTACAATGATATCTCCAGAATAATCATGCAGATAAGCAAATAAAGCAAACAAAATCCAGAGAATGAAATTCACTGGCTGCAAGCAAATTGAACAGACATTTTAAAAGATCATGTGAAATTTAACATACCAAGCTCACTTACCAACCTTGAAAAGTTGCTTCATCCAAAGCTTTAGTAAAAATGTCTGCCAACTATTTTTCACTAGGAACAAAATGCAGTTCCACAGTGCCTTTCATCACATGCTCCCTGATGAAATGGTATCTGATGTCTATGTGCTTGGTTCTAGAATGTTGCACTGGATTCAGTGATATTGCAATTGCACTAGTGTTATCATAGAAAATTGGGATCTTTTCAACTTTAACTCCATAGTCAAGTAGTTGATTTCTAATCCATAGAATCTGTGAACAACAATTCCCAGCTGCTATGTATTCAGCCTCTGCAGTTGAGGTAGATACTGAGTTCTTCTTCTTACTGAACCATGAGACCATCTTGTTTCCCAAGAATTGATAGGTTCCTGTGGTACTTTTTCTATCCATTTTGCAACCTGCATAATCTGCATCTGAGTAACCAATTAGATCAAAACCAGAATCTCTAGGGTACCAAATGCCAAGGTTTGGTGTTCCCTTGAGATATCTGAAAATCCTTTTAATAGCTACTAAGTGAGATTCTCTAGGATCAGCTTGAAATCTAGCACATAAACATATAGCAAACATAATATCATGTCTACTAGCTGTTAAGTATAAAAGAGATCCAATCATGCCCCTATAGCTTGTCATGTGCACCTTCTTTTCCTTAGTATTCTGTTCAAGCTTAGTGGTAGTGGCCATGGGTGTTTTTGCAGAAGAGCAATCTGCTAAATCAAACCTTTTTAAAAGATCATAAATGTATTTTTTTTGACATATAAAAATTCCCTCATTCACTTGTTTAATTTGTAAACCCAGAAAATAAGTTAATTCAGCCATCATACTCATTTCATATCTACTTTGCATGAGTTTGGCAAATCTCTTGCAAAGTTTCTCATCTGTAGACCCAAATATTATATCATCTACATAAATTTGGACAAGTATCATAGAGCCATTGACATTTCTATAAAAGAGAGTTTTATCAATAGTACCTCGAATGAAGTGATTCTCTATAAGGAACTGTGAGAGTGTGTCATACCAGGCTCTAGGTGCTTGCTTCAGGCCATAGAGTGCTTTGAGTAGAAAGAACACATATTTTGGAAAGTCTGGATCTTCAAAACCAAGCGGTTGAGTAACATACACCTCCTCCTCTAGAATACCATTCAGAAATGCAATCTTGACATCCATTTGATAGACTTTGAAATTGGCATGCACTGCATAGGCCAGGAAGATCCTTATTGCTTCTAACCTTGCCACTGGAGCAAAGGTTTCTTCAAAATTGATTCCTTCCTCTTGACAGTAGCCTTTAGCAACTAATCTAGCGTTATTCCTTGTGACCATACCATTCTCATCCATCTTGTTCTTGAATAACCACTTAGTGCCAATCACTGATTTGTCTTTAGGTTTGGGTACAAGTTTCCATACTTCATTTCTTTCAAACTGGTTTAGCTCTTCTTGCATTGCTAAAACCCATTCTGGATCCAGAAGAGCATGTTCAACTCTCTTTGGTTCCTCTTTGGATATAAGCATTCTTCTTGAGTTGCTCTTCTGGTTTGGACCTTTGCATTAGGATCTCCAACGATAAGCTCAAATGGATGATCCCTAGTCCATTTTCTTTGTGGTGGTAAGTTTGACCTTGATGAAGTGGCTTCAATTTCTCTGTGTTGATCATTGTGGCTTGTTGTTGAGTTTTGATTATGAGAAACTCCCCCTGAGTGTATGGCCCTCGAGATTGATGGAGTTCTTGCATATTCATCAACAGATGCTTCTCTTTGATTTCCAACTGATGGAATAAGTTGCTCTTCAACAGGTGGTTCATTCTGCACTTCAACTGATGATCCTTGTCTATTTCTCACACCATTTGATCTCCATTCTTCATCATCTTCACTTTCTTCACCACTTCTCTCATTCTCAAATGAGAGAGACTCGTGAAAACCTTCATCTACTAGACCATATATTTTCTTGTCATCAAAGACAACATGTATGGACTCCATTACAATGTTTAGTCTTAGGTTGTAGACTTTGTAGGATTTCCCAGCTTATTATCCATGGACTCCATTACATGTGGGTCCCACTTCTGCCACGTCATCATTTATTAAAATAAAAAAATATCTAACGCAACACCAGTAGTTAGTGTTGCATGATGTGAAACACTATGGGTAATACGCAACACTAAATTATATCTAACGCAACACCGGTTCAGCTCAGTTGCAAAAGACCCAAAATTTCTATCTAACGAAACTCTTTCTGTGGAACGCTTTGTAAAAAGGGTTGCGTATGTGAGTTTATGGCATAGTGCCATCAAAGATAGCTTCATCTGCCTTTGAATCAAATTTTCCAAGATGCTCACCATGATTTTTCAATACAAAGTATTTGCATCCAAAGACATGCAGAAAGTTGATTGTTGGTTTCTTGCCTTTGAAAAGTTGATAAGGTGTCATGCCTTTTGCTTGATTGACCAAAGAAATATTCTGAGTGTAGCATGCAGTGTTTATAGCTTCTGCCCAGAAGTATGTTGGTAGCTTAGACTCTTCAAGCATTGTTCTTGCAGCTTCAATTAGAGTTCTGTTCTTTCTTTCCACTACACCATTTTGTTGAGGAGTTCTTGGTGCAGAGAATTCTTGGATAATTCCTTTTTCTTCACAAAATTCTCTTATTACAGAATTCTTGAACTCAGTTTCATTGTCACTTCTGATTCTCCTTACTTTGAGTAAAGGATTATTGTTGACTATCTTGATGTGATTTATAATGACTTCACCTGCCTCATCCTTAGAGTGCAGAAAGAATGTCCAAGTGAATTTTGAGAAATCATCAATAATCACAAGACAGTATTTCTTCTTTGAGATTGACAACATATTGACTGGTCTAAAGAGATCCATGTGAAGTGCAAGGGTTGATCAAGTAATGACATTGACTTTGATTTGAAAGAGGCCTTCTTCTGCTTCTCTTTCTGGCATGCATCACACAATCCATCCTTGGAGTAATCCAATTTTGGAATACCTCTAACCAAATCCTTCTTTACCAACTCATTCATTGCTTTAAAACTCAAGTGTGACAATCTTTTGTGCCAAAGCCAACCTTCATCTACACTTGCCTTGCTGAGAAGACATGTAGTCATGTTTGCATTTGTTGAATTGAAGTTAGCAATGTACACATTTCCTCTTCTATCTCCTATCAACACTACCTTGTTGTCACTTTTCTTCAAAATGACACAAGCTTCAGATGTGAACCAGACATTCTGGCCTTTATCACACAGTTGACTGACACTTAGCAAGTTATTCTTAAGTCCATCAACCAGTGCTACTTCTTCAATGACAACATTCCCTTGTGAAATCAAGCCATGTCCTCTAGTATATCCTTTGCTTTTGTCTCCAAAGGTAATGCTAGGGCTAGCTCTCTCCTCAAACTTAGTGAGAAGAGTAGAATCTCCAGTCATATGCCTAGAACAAGCACTGTCCAGATACCAAAGATTCTTTCTATTTTCCAACACACATCAAAACAAAATCAAGTTGATTTTGGTACCAAAGTTTTCTTGGGTCCTGCCTTGTAAACCAATTTCTTATCCTTCAAATCCCTTTTGATCGAAAGTTTAGATTGAGTTAAATCAATTTTGACTTTAGGTTTGAGCCTTTGAGAGACAGAATTTGATACTTGCTCATATTTGTTATAGTTAATAGCATTGTTAGGCATAGTCTGTGCAAACATGTTATTCATCATCCATGGCATTTGTGGCATATTGAAAGCATTGTAGTTTGGATTATGCATGAGTGGCATGTTAGCATATTGACTAGATGCATGAGCAGAGGGAGCATACATATTTGGCATAACATTCATAGCAGGCACAAACATAGGCATGTTAGGCATCAAAGGATTTTTCATAGCTTTGCAATTGGTAGATAAATGATTAATACTTCCACACTTTACATATTCTTTCCTAGGAGCATATTTATCAGGTGTGTAATTGTTGTGTTTGTTAATCCCTACCTTACCATTTCTGTTCTTTTTCTTGTCCTTAACACCTGACTTAACATTTTCTAGCTTGTCCTTCAATTGCTTGTGGGACAAGTTGCCTATGTTTCTTTTCTCAGCTGATTCAGTATTGCTACATTCTCCATTAACAAAGTTCTTGTTGATAGGCCCATACTTTTTATTCAATTTAGTTAAAGTTGCTTTTCTAATAGGCTTAAGTCTTAAAGAACAATCTTTTTCGACTAAATTACTGTCTGAAGTAACTTCCCTATCAACATCTAACTTAGCTTCTGCTAATTTGCAGAAAGAATCAATTCCTTGAACATTACAAATTTCCTCAGTTACAACTCTTGATCCTTTCTACTTAGCAATCAGATTCTGTTCCTCTACTAACTGTTTCTTTAAAACTTCCTCTCTATTTATAGCCTCAATAATTTCATTTTTAGCATCCAAGCAATCTCTTCTCAGAGTTTCAAACTCAATCAACTGTGTTTCTATTAAAGCATTCCTATCACTTAACTTTTCATTAAGGTCTTTAATCCTCTTATTCTCTCTGTTAAGTGATTTTAAGGTAACATGCATGTTATACAATTCAATGGACATTTCATCAATTGTGCTAGCACATTCAGCTTTAGAAAGATCAGTTAAGACTGTATAGAATACCTGGTTGCTTGCTGAGCTAGCTTCTTCATCAGTTTCGTTTGCCATGAGTGCAAGATTGACAAACTCCTCTTCTGCATCTGAGTCACCTCCAGCAGCCCAGTCACTATCTTTTGACACGAATGCTCTCACTTGTTGCTTGAGAAGATCAAAATATTTCTTCTTGTAATCAACAGTCTCGAACTGTTTCTTCTCATTCTCTGCTTTAGGCTTTCTACATTCATTGGTAAAATGGCCAGCAATTCCATAGTTAAAACTTAAAACATTTGAACTTAGACCTTTCAACCATATCTCTGGATGGCTGAAAACCTTTTCCGAATTGCTTGCTTCCTGCTGGATTACTCTTGAATTTGATCTTCGAGAATATCCTGGACAAGAATGCTAGATATTTGTAACACCCCCAAACTTACCTTAATGATAACTACATCATTAACATAATACCACTGATAAACATAATTAACTTAATAAAAGTTTACAACCAAAACACCCACCAACCTAGGATGCCAACAGGTTCGAGTATGAAAACAACATCTATTATCATTACAAACCTTGATTACAACTCCAAAAGATTACATCAAAATTAACTATGGTGACTAGCCCTGCTACTGACATCCTACCTGCCTCACAAACTGCTCGCGATATTCTCAAGCTGACCCTCCAGTTGCTTACATGTGACTCCTCCTTTATTGTAGGATCCTAGTGGCACTTATTGACATTGGCCATGGCATAAAGCCATATACTAACAGACCGGCGTCACGGTCTAAAACATTTTCAGTTTTATCCCACTCAGTCTTTTTAAAAAAAAAAAATCAAGTTGATCGTACAACAACATTTTCAATATCAGAGTATTTAAAACCATCCTCATACTTACTGACAAAAGATCAGCCTAGTATAAAGAAATTTAAGTTTTAAAAAGAAATTGTATTGTTCCACAATCGATAAGTATAAATCAGAATAACTTGGTCAGATGTATTCAAGGGATTGAACAAAGGTATTATATCAATTTGAAATGGTCGATCAAGGTTTCAACAGAATATTAACCGTGATTGGGTTCAAGGTATAACAAAGGTATTATCATTAAAAAGGTATCACAAGAGCAATCTCAATAATCAATAAGGTTTAATCTGCAAGGTTTAAACAAGAGAAAGAGGTTAACACTTGCCTTATCTAGTTGCTTTACTAAGACCCTCAGACTTTCTCACTGGCTTCACTATCGGCTCTTTACCTTTCCTGCTAATGCTCGGACCTATAATCATATATATATATATATATATATATATATATATATATATATATATAATATTAGACTCTATATGTTAATGTATAATACATCATCTATATAAGCATACACATATACACATAACACATAGCACGAAATTACTATATTATATATATTATAATATTATTATAATATAATGAACTTAGACTAGTACCTATATCAATTAGCATCAAAAGTATTCCAATTGGTATATAATAACTAGCAGTAAAGCGTGCCGATAATGTTTTGAAAAGGTTAAGGGATTTTTTAGAAAATTTCGGCAGCACTTCCCCGCTTATACTACATTCCCAGTCGGAATACAACCGACACAACAACAACCACTTCACATACGTACTAATGACATAATCAAGCATTCAACTTACTACTATAGTTATTTAACATTACTTACCATCATACTTATGACCACAATACACAATACACCCAAAATGACAATTATACTTAAAAATCTGCTATGACCAGTTCTGAAAGAAACTCATTTTACTATATCAAGATGATCCGAAATTGAAAAACAAAAAACACAACATTTGAAGACAATTCCGAGACCTTTCCAAAATGATAGGCCTCATTAAAAACGGATAAGTAATGAATTCAGAAATAATAAATATGTGAACTGTTACAATAGAAACAGAACCTGTGCACTCTAGTATTTTGAAATTTAACCAACTAAGATTAGAGAACTTGACCATGGAATGTAAATAAAAAACATAGGTTTTGAAAAGAGCTTTCCAGAATGCTATTGCCCAGAAAATTTGAAGGTATGCTCAGTTTACTATGAATTTTTGAAAACAAGACTCTCGATGACCAAATCATTCGTGTCGAATTTTAAAATGCAGAAAACTGATACTTCTGAGTGGAATTTCAGAAAACGCAGAAGATGAAACTTGTAGACAACTGAAATACCTTTCTACAGATTCAAAAATCAACCCCATCCAATCATTTTTTGATTTTATATAAATTTTACAAGATCACAGACCTGGACACCTAAGCAATCCAAAATTTAAATGCGTACTACTAATACTACTACACAAGTCAAGAGCAACAATTAACATCATTACTAAACCAAGTAAACACTTTCTTATCATATGACACTAACACAATAGACTTACATAAAATATTTAGTACACTAACTCTTGATACTTACAAGTACTAACATCAATATAACAAGTACTTGGCATATACATCACTTATTTACTAATCAAGATCTTTATCTAGGCTACTTATAAATCAAACAAACACCTTACCCAAACACACACATACTCTTGGCACATACCATGTATATATACACAATAATCAATTTTATCACAATTTAATTTACAAAGTATCCCCAAGAACACACGTACATATAACATGATTTCCCCCATTAAAACTAACCACACACCTTCAAATACTCTTATACATATACTTTAACAAATCTGAATTTTTATAAAACTATCCCAAAATTGACATACAACTCAATTCCTTTCACAAAAATCATCAACAACATCATCCTATTACACTACACCATATATGGCCTATCGTAACCCCTACGGAAGAAATGTTAGCCCAATATGTTACCTTAGCTATACTACTTACATCCTGAGGTAACATTGTGTTTTTTATGTTACCTTAGCCAAAAATATGATGTTACATTAGCTAGAAAATGTTGAAGCATGTAACATAAATATGTATGTGTTACATTAGAGTTGTCCTTGCCAACTCCTTTTATTTAATTTAATTTTTTTGATTTTTTTTTAAAATTTTTAAATAAATTTAGTTTTTAAAATTTGTTAATTTTTTATAAAATGAATTAAAAAATTAATTATTTTTTAAAATCAAAAAATAATTTTTTTTCAGAAATTGTAATTTTTTTTAGAATTTTGTTGAACAACGTTTTTTTAAATTGTTAATATTTACCCTCCAATTTTTTTAAAAAATTGAATAAAACAAATTTTATAAAACTATATCAAAATTTTTATTTTTTTAATAATTACTTCAAGTTTATTTAATAAAAATTTTATATTAAATTATAAGTATTTTAATAGTAAAATATTATTTATCAAAAAAACAAAACAAATCAGTGTACTGTAGGGGAAATTTTTTGTAGGCTGAGCGGGACTTTTTGGGGGGATTTTTTTGGCTAGGCGGGATATTAGTTTACTTTCCCCCAATTCACTACTTCACTTTCTCAGATTCACTCTCCTTCTCCCCCTCTCCAACCAATTCACTCTCCTTCTCCCCCTCTCCACCCAACCCCTCTCTGCAAACGACGATTGCAATTAGTTAGGGTTTCCTCAGATTACAAGACGCGAAATCTCAGCGTACATTCTTCTCCACCCAGCAATTAGGGCTTCCTCCAATTAGGTATTTTTTTTTTGTGCTTTATGTTTATGTTTTTAATTTATGTTTTTCATTTCGATGTTGATTTGGTGTTGATTTGGCTTCATCTGTCTGTTTTCTGCAAGTACACTTAGGGTTTCTAGTTTATTCATTTTTGCAATTGAATCGGTGAGTGTGAACTTAAACACTGAGTTATGATGATTATTTTGTTGTATTATTAACTTTTTCGTATCGTAAATGTTTGTTATATTGGTAGATTTCAATACGAGAAAGCTGATTTGTTAATATAGTTTTAGTAATGTAAAACCAATGTTGTTGTATTCAGATTTGTTAGCTAATTGTTAGATTTATGTTTAGCTTTTATAAGTTTTAATTGCCTAATCTTTTGTAAGCCTAGAGTGTACTTATATTTTATGACATTTTGAGTTGTCATAACTGTAGTGATGGACGACATGCCTAATATTTGGATAAACCTTCCAAAGTATAGACAAGAGTATATGATAGGGATAAAAGCGTTTATAGAAAATGCATTCCCCCAAGTGGCTGTAGGTGACGAAATGCTATGCCCTTGCAAGAACTGTAAGAACATCAAGTGGCATGTACAAGATGTTGTCTACGATCATCTTATATGCAGCGGTCCTTTTTCCCTGTATGCAAACTGGATTGTAGAAGTTTCAAAACATCTTGTCCCTGATCGTGCACGTAATGATGAGGATGTAAATATGGGGAACGATATTGATTTTGGAGATAATCTAGAAGAGATGTTGCATTGTACTAATGGACCAAACGATGATGCTAAGAAATTTAATAGACATCTGGAAGAGGGAAAACTTCCCTTATATCAAGGCTGTACAAAATTTTCTAAGCTAAGTTTCATTGTCCGACTTTATTCCTTGAAGTGTGTTCATGGAATTACAGAGTCAGGGTTTGGGGAAATACTATAATTGATCAAAGAAGCTTTTCCACAGGCAGACATTCCCCTGTCTTTCAACGCTGCTAAGAATATAATTAGAGATTTAGGTCTCGATTATAAAAAGATACACGCGTGTCCAAATAGTTGTATGCTTTATTGGGGTGAAAATGAAAACGAACAAGAATGTAGAACCTGTGAAACTTCAAGGTGGGTTATGGTTGGAACGACAAGCCCAGATGACAATGAAACGTAGAAGATGCCTCGCAAAGTCCCGGCAAATGTGATGCGATATTTTCCATTAAGGCCAAGGCTGCAGAGATTGTTTATGCACAAAGACTATTCAAAACTGATGTCGTGGCATGCACTTGGACGTAAAAAGGATGGGAAACTTAGGCATCCTGCTGATGCGGAGGCTTGGAAGAAGATGGATGCACTTTATCCCCTTTTCTCGTCAGAAAATAGGAACATCAGACTAGGTCTAGCATCGGATGGATTCAATCCTTTCCGTTCGATGAACATAAATCATAGTACTTGGCCAATAGTTTTGGTAAATTACAACCTGCCTCCTTGGTTGTGTATGAAGCCAGAAAACCTAATTCTGTCAACGCTTATCTCCGGTCCTGAATCCCCTGAGAATAGCATTGATGTGTACATGCAACCTCTAATAGCCGAGTTGAAAGAGTTATGGGATGAGGGTGTAGAAACATACGATGCTTCTGCTGATCAGACATTCAACTTACGTGCAAGTCTTTTATAGACAATCAGCGATTTTCCGGGATATGCAATGTTATCCGGTTGGAGCACGAAGGGGTATTTAGGTTGTCCCGTATGCAATTACGAGACTTCTTCACAATACCTAAAACATAGTAAAAAAGTGTGCTACATGTGCCATAGGAAATTTCTTGATCCAGGACACAAGTGGAGGTTCGATAAGAATAGGTTCAATGGTCAAATTGAGATGGGGAAGCCTCCTGAAATTTTAACTGGAACAGACGTAGAAATATTATTGTCGAATTTTCAAAATGAGTTTGGAAAGAAAAAGAAGGTGCCAGGCCAAAAAAAAGTTAAAAAGGTTGATTCCCCTTTCAAGAAGAAGTCGATATTTTTCACTTTGCCGTATTGGAGTCGGAACTTACATCGGCATAACCTCGATGCTATGCATATCGAGAATAACATCTGTGAGAGCATACTTGGAACTTTACTGAATATTCCTGGAAAGTCAAAAGACCATGTCAATGCTCGCAAAGATTTGCAAGAACTTGGCATCAGGAAGGAACTTCATCCTGTTTTATCAAGTGATGGGAAATACCTTGAAATCAGAGCTGCCATATTTGACATGACGAATGATGAGAAAGATCGATTTTGCTTGGTACTGAAAAATGCCAAATTGCCATATGGTAGTGCATCTAACATTGCTCGGTTTGTTAATACTAAGGAGAGGAAAGTCTCAGGCTATAAGAGTCATGATGCACATTTTTTGTTGCACCATTTATTGCAATTTGCTGTTAAAAAATCACTGAAGCCTGCAGTTGCCACCCCTTTAATCAGATTAGGGGCCTTTCTGAGAAGTGTTTGGAGCAAAGTGATCGACTTAAGTGAGGTGAACAGGCTACAACAAGAAATCGTGGAAGTACTTTGTCAATTTGAGACAATATTTATACAGGCTTTCTTTGATATAATGTTCCACTTGTTGGTTCACTTATGCAGTGAACTAGCTTATGGTGGACCAGCACACCTTCGTTCCATGTGGCCTATTGAACGTTATTTATGCAAGTTAAAAAAATATGTGCGAAACAGAAGTAAACCTGAGGGTTCTATCGCCGAGGGTTACCTTGCAGAAGAATGCTTGACATTTTGTTCAAGATTCTTGGGTGACAATGCCGGATCAGGTGATATTACCAAGCCTGGAAAACTTCAAGGTTGTCCAGGAAAGTTGCAATACCATATTGGTACAAGAAAAAATAAAAATGGAAAAGCTATACATTTAGAAGTACCTCAGTGGATGGACATGCATCGTTATATTCTATTCAACTCTGGAAACAAAGAAGTAGAGGAGTTAATTGCGTAAGTTTCAATTCCTAATTCCTAACTTAGTTTCTTTATATAATTAGTCATTTTTTTCTAGAATTTTAAACTAGCTACTTTCTGTAGGAAGCATAAAGCTTTGATTGATGGTCAAACAAAGTTGAAAAAATTTAAAAGGGCCAAACAACATAGCGATGACTTCTGGAACTGGATGCAGGAAGAGGTTGGCAAAAGAGGAAATATTTCACAGGAATTAGAAGTGTTTGCAATGGGCCCTAATCGATCAGCTAAGAAGTATAATGGATATGTAATCAATGGGTACAGATACCACACGAAGAACCGGGATGCTAGATGCACAACACAAAATAGTGGTGTTTTTTTGACGTCTTTGACGACCAGTTTTGCAAGCTCAAAAGATGATAAACCAAAGGTCGGTGATGTCAATTACTATGGAGCAATTGAAGAGATAATAGAACTTGATTATTGGAGAAAATTAGTTGTAGTGTTGTTTAAGTGTTGTTGGTACCAAGAAGAAAAGGATTTATATGGGATGACACGTGTGAATTTTAATCGATTATGCCATAAATCTGATCCATACGTATTGGCTTCACAAGTACAACATGTATTCTATGTAGAAGATCCAGTTGAAAAGATGAAGTATAATGTCATCAAGAAACTGCCAAGGGACTGGTGTGATGTGGAAGATGAAGATGAAGGTCAAGATGAAGCACTTTTACATGATGCACCACTTGGATCAGAAATTGAAGTTCAAGACAATGAGGATACATGGGCTAGGGATGATGTTCCAACTAGACATGTTCTTATCGAGATCGACGTAGTCGAAAAACCTGCATAATTTTCTAAATCTAGATGTTTTTATGCAATATGTTAATGTTCAATTGTCTTTTGTAATCACTGAACCTTTAATTAATTAAGTTAATTATCTAGCATTCCTAACATTTACTTATTTATGTTCAATTATTTATGTAACACCATGTGGTAACCGATTACTTGCTATGTTAACTTGACATTTACTTATTGTTTTTCTTATTAGATATGTGCACTCTGTTCTTACTCTAATGTAATTTCCATTCTTAATTATTTTTCAGGATATATGGAAAAATTTATTCATCTCAGATTCCACCATCAAGGTGAATTCCAGGGCACACGATATACTGGTGGGACAGAGACTGTTGTACATGGTGTCGATACTGAAATATTTTCATATACCGTACTCATGGAGCATGTCCACGATGACCTTAAATATTCAGAAATTGGAGGAATTTATGTAATGGCAGAGAATTCTGGTGATTGGAAGTTGCTGACGAGTGACTTGGAACTTAATCGAGTAGTTGACCAAACTAAAAGCAATGACCATATTGATTTATACATTGATAATGTCATTGACATGAGTGTGCATCCAATCAAAAAAATGCAGCCGCATGTGGTTATGAGGCCAAGACCTATAAATCGACTTACAGGTACAATGTTTATATGGTTAACTTCTTGGTACTGGTAACTTCTTGCATATTGTCTAATTTATTTCACTTAACTATTGTGTAACTACCCTTGCACTTTTGTAGCTAAAAAACCCCCTAAGCGTCAATTCACAACGGCTCATCAACTACAACAACAGAGGAAGCACACAGAGAAGCAGATGGGTTCAGAGAAGTGGCCACAAGATGGTACTCGAAAGTCACCACGACTGAATAAATTAGGAAAATCCATTGATACACCTGTGATGCAGAGACCTATGACTGCCAAAAGAAAATTGTATTGTTCCAGTCCACGGGAAAATGAAACAATGGGAGAAAATGAGGTTCAGGTTAGATGTTTTCAATTTTACTTTTCTTGTTCAATTTTATTATTCCAGAAAAATTTTACCTTATATAATTGTTTCCAATCTTTATATGCAGAGCAAGAGGACCAGCCTCCCACCCCCTCCACCTATAACAGATTATGAAAAACAAAGGATGGTAAGAATCCAACATAATAATCAAGTTCTTTACCAGCTGTTACCTTCACTGTCAGCGAAAGAAAACAGTAATGGACCGAAGGGCAATGGAAATGATGTGGCCCAAGATGTTAGTGCCGATTATGATCCGGGACAGGATGCAGGACATGATGCAAATAGTGACGATGATGCATCAGTGACTCCACCAAAGGTGTGTCGTAGCTAGATGTTTGTATTTATTCATGCATTATAACTAGAATCATATTATTTTGTACCTAAGTGGTTGTATTTTGCAGGGTAGAAAGAAGACAAACAAGAAAAAGCTTGCTCGGGGACGGGCACCAACAACACGTTCCCAAACCAAATCAACGCCCAAGCCTGCAAATGAAGAAGCAAGGGAGAAGGATGAGACATGTCAATTTGTGGAATCTGAGATATCTCCACATCCAGATGAAGGACAAGGTTCAATGGATGCTTGGAGGGCTATGCGGAAACGCCAAAGAGAACAATCTGAAAAGGAGAAAGCTCGGGGACAAGAAAAAGCAGGAGCAAGTGCAAGTAAGAAGGTTGTCGAGGAAAATATCTTGCCTGATATTGAGGAAGCCGATATGGAAGGTTAGCCTAATATATATTATTCGTTACATATTTATTTATATCTTCATTTAAGTAGAAGCATATCTATTTTACATTCACAAAATCTTGCAGATCCAGTTCCTAAAAAATTGAGAGGAAAAACCAGGATGGATGCTGTTCACATGAGAAGCTTTGACAAGAGAGTTGTCATCGGGATGAATGACGATTTCTAGCCTATTCCAGAAAATGACAAAGTACTATCAGAATTAAGTTCCTACCTTGGAACACTTGCTAAGCGTCGTGTGTCGCTAAGTTATGTTAGTTGGCGCCATGTTTCGAAAAACTTGAGGCAGACTATGTGGAATCATGTCAAGGTAATTTATGACCACATATCGATTTTTATCGTTACTTGTTATTTAATTAGGTGATTATAATTTGTTAAAAACTGATTAGGTTTGAGGGTTTTATTTATTTATTCTTATTGATTTTTGTAAGGAACGATATATAATTCCTGATGAGTTGGAAAATTGGGCGCTCGAGACAATTCATTCATGTTGGAAGGTGTACAAGAGTCGAATCAAGGAAAATCATTTTACAGCGTATGAAAATGATGAAATGAGGTTGGCTAATAGACCAGATGACATTGCACTCGAGACTTTCAAACTGCTTTTGGAATATTGGAATGATGAGAGTGTTCAGGTATATATACCGATTTTAAGCATTTAGGCTCTCTCGAAAACATAATTACATCATTTTTCATTATTTTCTATAGGAGAGAGCGAAGAAAAATGCAGCAAGCCGTAAAAAATATGTTGACACTCACACTCTTGGTCCAAAAAGTTTTGCACAACGTCGGTATAAGATGGTATGTGATTATTTTATTTAAATTTTCTGTTAACATTATTTTTTTGTTCGATTTAACTTGTTCATTGTTTCTGTCTAAAGTAATACCACAATGTTGATTATTGTTTCGTGTTCATTTTTTTACTAGAAAAAAAAAAGCAGTGGCAGATGAGCTTGAACCATGTGATGTAGAGGTTTTTATTTGTTTACTGGATTTCTTGTTCAATTTAACTTGTTCATTGTTTATGTCCAAAGTAATACCACAATGTTGCTCATTTATTCGTGTTCATTTTTTTTACTAGAAAAAAAAAAGTTGTGGCAGATGAGCTTGAACCATGTGATGCAGAGGTTTTTGTTGAAACTCGGAAGCGAGTTGAAGGACGTATCTACAAGACCAATCCTGAAATAATCACAAAAAAAATTGTAAGTATTTCATGGTAACATTACATATGGTTGACATTATCCGTGTTCTGTAAGAAAAGTGGATATTACTGTGTGTGGCTTAGGGCTTTAAATGTTGTCTGTTAGCCCATCTATATATACAAAAGTTTTCTTTTATGCATGTTTAACCAGGTGTGTTCCGATATAGGCAGACTTGATTTTAGAATTATGACCTAACTAAGAAAAACATGAACTTAATTTCAAACTCATGCCCCTAGCATACGCCTGTCTAATTGTTGAATGGATTCTACTTGGAGGTTGTGACGTTTTGTTTGCAATTCAATACATTGCGATATTGGTACGTCTGTTAGAAGCTCTTTGCCAGACCCATAATACTTCTGGTATACTTTAACTCTTTCCTGATACTATCATTGTTAAATCAGTGGGAAAATGCTGTTAATAATGTGTAATCTGGAACTGTTTCTATATTTGATAGTTTCCTACCCTGTTACCAGTTCTCACCACACAAGTCTCTTATAGTAGCCTTCCTACAGACAGAAAATCAGGTACTCTATAGACTAAAATAAATTAACTGTGAATTTCTGAACACACCTGATTCGGTCTTTGTTTGTTTCAACTAGAATTTTGATTTCTACTACAGAGACTTGGCATGTTTAACCAGGAGACTTGGCATGTTTAACCAGGAGAATATTATAATTAAATCAAGTAATCTTATGCATGTTTTAACCAGTTGACTTTTATGTTTTCTTTTGTAGGACAATATTACCAAAAAACTCACCACCGGAGATGCCGCTTCTGATGAGCTTGGTGCAAAACATGGTCCTAATTGGCTAAAAGGAAGATGCTTTAAGTCAGGAATGATCAGTTCTAATCCACCAACAGAAACATATGTGAAAGAGCTGACCGCAAGGATTAAGGAAAGCCTCGCTTCTGAGGTGGAGGAGAAAATGAAGAAAGTCGAGTCTGAATTTGAACAGAAGATGCAACGGAACTTGGCATTTGCACTTAAAAAACTTGGAGAGGCCAACCCGGACATCACAGTTGATGTCGAGCAGTTGTGTGCAATTGCTACAAGTGAAGCTGATGATGGTACACCTATCACTGGAGGCAGTAGCTTCTAGTATCACTGCTTTCTAAGTTTAAGCTTCTAGTACATTATTTAACTTAGAATTGGGATGTAAAAGTACTTATGGATGTTAACTAGCTTTTATCTTCTAATTCGGATGTTAAATTAGTTTGTTTTGTTTGGATGTTGAATCAGAATTTATAAGTTTGTTTGGATGTTGAGATTGATCTCTTTGTGGTTCATTGTGGTTGAATGGTATTTTGGGATTGTATACTTTCAAAGAGGTGTTGTTCAATTGTTTTTTTGTCAAAGTGTTACATTAGCCTGTCAAAGTGTTACATTAGCCTGTTAAAGTGTTACATTAGACTGTTAAAGTGTTACATTAGCCTGGTTAAATGTTACATTAGCCTGGTTAAAAAATAGGGGGCACAGGTGGGGTCCACAGGTGGGACCAATAGTGGGGCCCACTGGTGGCCCCACTTTTTTAAAAAAATTGAAGCACCCTAAGGTAACCGAATTTTATGTTGCAATATGTCATTTTTATGTTACAGTTGACCTCTAAGGTAACCGATAGGGCCTCTTACCCTAGGGGTGAAATATGTTACCTTAGGTACCCTAGGGTAACATCGAAATATGTAACATGTAATTTATGTTACCCTAGCCCAAAAATGGGTCTATTGTAACATTTTACCACCCTACTGTAACAGAATTTTTGGGTTACAGCAGGCTGTTTATGGCGTAGTGATATATTAAGAGGTTGTATCTTGATTAGAGATATAATATTGCTTGTGAGAAATGATGACTTGTAATTGTGATTATGTGAATTATTTGTGGTGTCTATATGAATAATTGTTTTTATAGATTTTTAGTTAATTTTTAAAAGCATTTTGTTGAACTGTTTTATTTTTATAAAATCATTAGAGTATCTAAAAATCATGAAATCTTCTTTATGGTGTGTCATTTACATGTAGAGACTTTTTAAATGTATGAGTTAATTTTGTTAAGCTCCAATGATTCAATATGACTTTTTTTTAAAGTATGATTTTATTTTAGAGGGTTTAATTCGTAAAATCTCTAGTTAAATATTTATAAGTCATAAAAATATGATCTTTATATATATGTGTCTCTAATTTTATACTCTTGATTATATAAATGAGAATTTATTTATTTTTGGATGCTAAAGATTTTTTAAAAAGATTTTATGTCAAGTTTCATCTTTAAAAAAACCTATTCTTGTAAAATTCATAATTTTTTTTATTTATAGGATCTAAAAATATTTTAAAAATATGTATGCGAATCCTTATTTGGTAAATTTTATTTTAAAAATATAAAATTTCATTATTTTTATCAAAACCCATTTATTCTTGATTTTTAATGGTAAATAAAGTATTGTATTTATAGATAAAGGGTTACTGGATTACAAAATTTGCCATGGGTCATAAAAAACCCATTCCCAGTGGGCCCCACTATTGGTCCCACCTGTGGACCCCACCTGTGCCCCCTATTTTTTAACCAGGCTAATGTAACACTTTAACCAGGCTAATGTAACACTTTAACAGTCTAATGTAACACTTTAACAGGCTAATGTAACACTTTGACAGGCTAATGTAACACTTTGACAAAAAAACAATTGAACAACACCTCTTTGAAAGTATACAATCCCAAAATACCATTCAACCACAATGAACCACAAAGAGATCAATCTCAACATCCAAACAAACTTATAAATTCTGATTCAACATCCAAACAAAACAAACTAATTTAACATCCGAATTAGAAGATAAAAGCTAGTTAACATCCATAAGTACTTTTACATCCCAATTCTAAGTTAAATAATGTACTAGAAGCTTAAACTTAGAAAGCAGTGATACTAGAAGCTACTGCCTCCAGTGATAGGTGTACCATCATCAGCTTCACTTGTAGCAATTGCACACAACTGCTCGACATCAACTGTGATGTCCGGGTTGGCCTCTCCAAGTTTTTTAAGTGCAAATGCCAAGTTCCGTTGCATCTTCTGTTCAAATTCAGACTCGACTTTCTTCATTTTCTCCTCCACCTCAGAAGCGAGGCTTTCCTTAATCCTTGCGGTCAGCTCTTTCACATATGTTTCTGTTGGTGGATTAGAACTGCTCATTCCTGACTTAAAGCATCTTCCTTTTAGCCAATTAGGACCATGTTTTGCACCAAGCTCATCAGAAGCGGCATCTCCGGTGGTGAGTTTTTTTGGTAATATTGTCCTACAAAAGAAAACATAAAAGTCAACTGGTTAAAACATGCATAAAATTACTTGATTTAATTATAATATTCTCCTGGTTCAACATGCCAAGTCTCCTGGTTAAACATGCCAAGTCTCTGTAGTAGAAATCAAAATTCTAGTTGAAACAAACAAAGACCGAATCAGGTGTGTTCAGAAATTCACAGTTAATTTATTTTAGTCTATAGAGTACCTGATTTTCTGTCTGTAGGAAGGCTACTATAAGAGACTTGTGTGGTGAGAACTGGTAACAGGGTAGGAAACTATCAAATATAGAAACAGTTCCAGATTACACATTATTAACAGCATTTTCCCACTGATTTAACAATGATAGTATCAGGAAAGAGTTAAAGTATACCAGAAGTATTATGGGTCTGGAAAAGAGCTTCTAACAGACGTACCAATATCGCAATGTATTGAATTGCAAACAAAACGTCACAACCTCCAAGTAGAATCCATTCAACAATTAGACAGGCGTATGCTAGGGGCATGAGTTTGAAATTAAGTTCATGTTTTTCTTAGTTAGGTCATAATTCTAAAATCAAGTCTGCCTATATCGGAACACACCTGGTTAAACATGCATAAAAGAAAACTTTGTATATATAGATGGGCTAACAGACAACATTTAAAGCCCTAAGCCACAAACAGTAATATCCACTTTTCTTACATAACACAGATAATGTCAACCATATGTAATGTTACCATGAAATACTTACAATTTTTTTTGTGATTATTTCAGGATTGGTCTTGTAGATACGTCCTTCAACTCGCTTCCGAGTTTCAACAAAAACCTCTGCATCACATGGTTCAAGCTCATCTGCCACAACTTTTTTTTTCTAGTAAAAAAAATGAACACGAATAAATGAGCAACATTGTGGTATTACTTTGGACATAAACAATGAACAAGTTAAATCGAACAAGAAATCCAGTAAACAAATAAAAACCTCTGCATCACATGGTTCAAGCTCATCTGCCACTGCTTTTTTTTTTCTAGTAAAAAAAATGAACACGAAACAATAATCAACAGTGTGGTATTACTTTAGACAGAAACAATGAACAAGTTAAATCGAACAAAAAAATAATGTTAACAGAAAATTTAAATAAAATAATCACATACCATCTTATACCGACGTTGTGCAAAACTTTTTGGACCAAGAGTGTGAGTGTCAACATATTTTTTACGGCTTGCTGCATTTTTCTTCGCTCTCTCCTATAGAAAATAATGAAAAATGATGTAATTATGTTTTCGAGAGAGCCTAAATGCTTAAAATCGGTATATATACCTGAACACTCTCATCATTCCAATATTCCAAAAGCAGTTTGAAAGTCTCGAGTGCAATGTCATCTGGTCTATTAGCCAACCTCATTTCATCATTTTCATACGCTGTAAAATGATTTTCCTTGATTCGACTCTTGTACACCTTCCAACATGAATGAATTGTCTCGAGCGCCCAATTTTCCAACTCATCAGGAATTATATATCGTTCCTTACAAAAATCAATAAGAATAAATAAATAAAACCCTCAAACCTAATCAGTTTTTAACAAATTATAATCACCTAATTAAATAACAAGTAACGATAAAAATCGATATGTGGTCATAAATTACCTTGACATGATTCCACATAGTCTGCCTCAAGTTTTTCGAAACATGGCGCCAACTAACATAACTTAGCGACACACGACGCTTAGCAAGTGTTCCAAGGTAGGAACTTAATTCTGATAGTACTTTGTCATTTTCTGCAATAGGCTGGAAATCGTCATTCATCTCGATGACAACTCTCTTGTCAAAGCTTCTCATGTGAACAGCATCCATCCTGGTTTTTCCTCTCAATTTTTTAGGAACTCGATCTTCAAGATTTTGTGAATGTAAAATAGATATGCTTCTGCTTAAATGAAGATATAAATAAATATGCAACGAATAATATATATTAGGCTAACCTTCCATATCGGCTTCCTCAATATCAGGCAAGATATTTTCCTCGACAACCTTCTTACTTGCACTTGCTCCTGCTTTTTCTTGTCCCCGAGCTTTCTCCTTTTCAGATTGTTCTCTTTGGCGTTTCCGCATAGCCCTCCAAGCATCCATTGAACCTTGTCCTTCATCTGGATGTGGAGATATCTCAGATTCCACAAATTGACATGTCTCATCCTTCTCCCTTGCTTCTTCATTTGCAGGCTTGGGTGTTGATTTGGTTTGGGAACGTGTTGTTGGTGCCCGTCCCCGAGCAAGCTTTTTCTTGTTTGTCTTCTTTCTACCCTGCAAAATACAACCACTTAGGTACAAAATAATATGATTCTAGTTATAATGCATGAATAAATACAAACATCTAGCTACGACACACCTTTGGTGGAGTCACTGATGCATCATCGTCACTATTTGCATCATGTCCTGCATCCTGTCCCGGATCATAATCGGCACTAACATCTTGGGCCACATCATTTCCATTGCCCTTCGGTCCATTATTGTTTTCTTTCACTGACAGTGAAGGTAACAGCTGGTAAAGAACTTGATTATTATGTTGGATTCTTACCATCCTTTGTTTTTCATAATCTGTTATAGGTGGAGGGGGTGGGAGGCTGGTCCTCTTGCTCTGCATATAAAGATTGGAAACAATTATATAAGGTAAAATTTTTCTGGAATAATAAAATTGAACAAGAAAGGTAAAATTGAAAACATCTAACCTGAACCTCATTTTCTCCCATTGTTTCATTTTCCCGTGGACTGGAACAATACAATTTTCTTTTGGCAGTCATAGGTCTCTGCATCACAGGTGTATCAATGGATTTTCCCAATTTATTCAGTCGTGGTGACTTTCGAGTACCATCTTGTGGCCACTTCTCTGAACCCATCTGCTTCTCTGTGTGCTTCCTCTGTTGTTGTAGTTGATGAGCCGTTGTGAATTGGCGCTTAGGGGGTTTTTTAGCTACAAAAGTGCAAGGGTAGTTACACAATAGTTAAGTGAAATAAATTAGACAATATGCAAGAAGTTACCAGTACCAAGAAGTTAACCATATAAACATTGTACCTGTAAGTCGATTTATAGGTCTTGGCCTCATAACCACATGCGGCTGCATTTTTTTGATTGGATGCACACTCATGTCAATGACATTATCAATGTATAAATCAATATGGTCATTGCTTTTAGTTTGGTCAACTACTCGATTAAGTTCCAAGTCACTCGTCAGCAACTTCCAATCACCAGAATTCTCTGCCATTACATAAATTCCTCCAATTTCTGAATATTTAAGGTCATCGTGGACATGCTCCATGAGTACGGTATATGAAAATATTTCAGTATCGACACCATGTACAACAGTCTCTGTCCCACCAGTATATCGTGTGCCCTGGAATTCACCTTGATGGTGGAATCTGAGATGAATAAATTTTTCCATATATCCTGAAAAATAATTAAGAATGGAAATTACATTAGAGTAAGAACAGAGTGCACATAGCTAATAAGAAAAACAATAAGTAAATGTCAAGTTAACATAGCAAGTAATCGGTTACCACATGGTGTTACATAAATAATTGAACATAAATAAGTAAATGTTAGGAATGCTAGATAATTAACTTAATTAATTAAAGGTTCAGTGATTACAAAAGACAATTGAACATTAACATATTGCATAAAAACATCTAGATTTAGAAAAATATGCAGGTTTTTCGACTACGTCGATCTCGATAAGAACATGTCTAGTTGGAACATCATCCCTAGCCCATGTATCCTCATTGTCTTGAACTTCAATTTCTGATCCAAGTGGTGCATCATGTAAAAGTGCTTCACCTTGACCTTCATCTTCATCTTCCACATCACACCAGTCCCTTGGCAGTTTCTTGATGACATTATACTTCGTCTTTTCAACTGGATCTTCTACATAGAATACCTGTTGTACTTGTGAAGCCAATACGTATGGATCAGATTTATGGCATAATCGATTAAAATTCACTCGTGTCATCCCATATAAATCCTTTTCTTCTTGGTACCAACAACACTTAAACAACACTACAACTAATTTTCCCCAATAATCAAGTTCTATTATCTCTTCAATTGCTCCATAGTAATTGACATCACCGACCTTTGGTTTATCATCTTTTGAGCTTGCAAAACTGGTCGTCAAAGACGTCAAAAAAACACCACTATTTTGTGTTGTGCATCTAGCATCCCGGTTCTTCGTGTGGTATCTGTACCCATTGATTACATATCCATTATACTTCTTAGCTGATCGATTATGGCCCATTGCAAACACTTCTAATTCCTGTGAAATATTTCCTCTTTTGCCAACCTCTTCCTGCATCCAGTTCCAGAAGTCATCGCTATGTTGTTTGGCCCTTTTAAATTTTTTCAACTTTGTTTGACCATCAATCAAAGCTTTATGCTTCCTACAGAAAGTAGCTAGTTTAAAATTCTAGAAAAAAATGACTAATTATATAAAGAAACTAAGTTAGGAATTAGGAATTGAAACTTACGCAATTAACTCCTCTACTTCTTTGTTTCCAGAGTTGAATAGAATATAACGATGCATGTCCATCCACTGAGGTACTTCTAAATGTATAGCTTTTCCATTTTTATTTTTTCTTGTACCAATATGGTATTGCAACTTTTCTGGACAACCTTGAAGTTTTCCAGGCTTGGTAATATCACCTGATCCGGCATTGTCACCCAAGAATCTTGAACAAAATGTCAAGCATTCTTCTGCAAGGTAACCCTCGGCGATAGAACCCTCAGGTTTACTTCTGTTTCGCACATATTTTTTTAACTTTCATAAATAACGTTCAATAGGCCACATGGAACGAAGGTGTGCTGGTCCAGCATAAGCTAGTTCACTGCATAAGTGAACCAACAAGTGGAACATTATATCAAAGAAAGCCTGTATAAATATTGTCTCAAATTGACAAGGTACTTCCACGATTTCTTGTTGTAGCCTGTTCACCTCACTTAAGTCGATCACTTTGCTCCAAACACTTCTCAGAAAGGCCCCTAATCTGATTAAAGGGGTGGCAACTGTAGGCTTCAGTGATTTTTTAACAGCAAATTGCAATAAATGGTGAAACACAAAATGTGCATCATGACTCTTATAGCCTGAGACTTTCCTCTCCTTAGTATTAACAAACCGAGCAATGTTAGATGCACTACCATATGGCAATTTGGCATTTTTCAGTACCAAGCAAAATCGATCTTTCTCATCATTCGTCATGTCAAATATGGCAGCTCTGATTTCAAGGTATTTCCCATCACTTGATAAAACAGGATGAAGTTCCTTCCTGATGCCAAGTTCTTGCAAATCTTTGCGAGCATTGACATGGTCTTTTGACTTTCCAGGAATATTCAGTAAAGTTCCAAGTATGCTCTCACAGATGTTATTCTCGATATGCATAGCATCGAGGTTATGCCGATGTAAGTTCTGACTCCAATACGGCAAAGTGAAAAATATCGACTTCTTCTTGAAAGGGGAATCAACCTTTTTAATTTTTTTTGGCCTGGCACCTTCTTTTTCTTTCCAAACTCATTTTGAAAATTCGACAATAATATTTCTACGTCTGTTCCAGTTAAAATTTCAGGAGGCTTCCCCATCTCAATTTGACCATTGAACCTATTCTTATCGAACCTCCACTTGTGTCCTGGATCAAGAAATTTCCTATGGCACATGTAGCACACTTTTTTACTATGTTTTAGGTATTGTGAAGAAGTCTCGTAATTGCATACAGGACAACCTAAATACCCCTTCGTGCTCCAACCGGATAACATTGCATATCCCGGAAAATCGCTGATTGTCCATAAAAGACTTGCACGTAAGTTGAATGTCTGATCAGCAGAAGCATCGTATGTTTCTACACCCTCATCCCATAACTCTTTCAACTCGGCTATTAGAGGTTGCATGTACACATCAATGCTATTCTTAGGGGATTCAGGACCGGAGATAAGCGTTGACAGAATTAGGTTTTCTGGCTTCATACACAACCAAGGAGGCAGGTTGTAATTTACCAAAACTATTGGCCATGTACTATGATTTATGTTCATCGAACGGAAAGGATTGAATCCATCCGATGCTAGACCTAGTCTGATGTTCCTATTTTCTGACGAGAAAAGGGGATAAAGTGCATCCATCTTCTTCCAAGCCTCCGCATCAGCAGGATGCCTAAGTTTCCCATCCTTTTTACGTCCAAGTGCATGCCACGACATCAGTTTTGAATAGTCTTTGTGCATAAACAATCTCTGCAGCCTTGGCCTTAATGGAAAATATCGCATCACATTTGCCGGGACTTTGCGAGGCATCTTCTCCGTTTCATTGTCATCTGGGCTTGTCGTTCCAACCATAACCCACCTTGAAGTTTCACAGGTTCTACATTCTTGTTCGTTTTCATTTTCACCCCAATAAAGCATACAACTATTTGGACACGCGTGTATCTTTTTATAATCGAGACCTAAATCTCTAATTATATTCTTAGCAGCGTTGAAAGACAGGGGAATGTCTGCCTGTGGAAAAGCTTCTTTGATCAATTGTAGTATTTCCCCAAACCCTGACTCTGTAATTCCATGAACACACTTCAAGGAATAAAGTCGGACAATGAAACTTAGCTTAGAAAATTTTGTACAGCCTTGATATAAGGGAAGTTTTCCCTCTTCCAGATGTCTATTAAATTTCTTAGCATCATCGTTTGGTCCATTAGTACAATGCAACATCTCTTCTAGATTATCTCCAAAATCAATATCGTTCCCCATATTTACATCCTCGTCATTACGTGCACGATCAGGGACAAGATGTTTTGAAACTTCTACAATCCAGTTTGCATACAGGGAAAAAGGACCGCTGCATATAAGATGATCGTAGACAACATCTTGTACATGCCACTTGATGTTCTTACAGTTCTTGCAAGGGCATAGCATTTCGTCACCTACAGCCACTTGGGGGAATGCATTTTCTATAAACGCTTTTATCCCTATCATATACTCTTGTCTATACTTTGGAAGGTTTATCCAAATATTAGGCATGTCGTCCATCACTACAGTTATGACAACTCAAAATGTCATAAAATATAAGTACACTCTAGGCTTACAAAAGATTAGGCAATTAAAACTTATAAAAGCTAAACATAAATCTAACAATTAGCTAACAAATCTGAATACAACAACATTGGTTTTACATTACTAAAACTATATTAACAAATCAGCTTTCTCGTATTGAAATCTACCAATATAACAAACATTTACGATACGAAAAAGTTAATAATACAACAAAATAATCATCATAACTCAGTGTTTAAGTTCACACTCACCGATTCAATTGCAAAAATGAACAAACTAGAAACCCTAAGTGTACTTGCAGAAAACAGACAGATGAAGCCAAATCAACACCAAATCAACATCGAAATGAAAAACATAAATTAAAAACATAAACATAAAGCACAAAAAAAAATACCTAATTGGAGGAAGCCCTAATTGCTGGGTGGAGAAGAATGTACGCTGAGATTTCGCGTCTTGTAATCTGAGGAAACCCTAACTAATTGCAATCGTCGTTTGCAGAGAGGGGTTGGGTGGAGAGGGGGAGAAGGAGAGTGAATTGGTTGGAGAGGGGGAGAAGGAGAGTGAATCTGAGAAAGTGAAGTAGTGAATTGGGGGAAAGTAAACTAATATCCCGCCTAGCCAAAAAAATCCCCCCAAAAAGTCCCGCTCAGCCTACAAAAAATTTCCCCTACAGTGCACTGATTTGTTTTGTTTTTTTGATAAATAATATTTTATTATTAAAATACTTATAATTTAATATAAAATTTTTATTAAATAAACTTGAAGTAATTATTAAAAAAATAAAAATTTTGATATAGTTTTATAAAATTTGTTTTATTCGATTTTTTTAAAAAATTGGAGGGTAAATATTAACAATTTAAAAAAACGTTGTACAACAAAATTCTAAAAAAAATTACAATTTCTGAAAAAAATTATTTTTTGATTTTAAAAAATAAATAATTTTTTAATTCATTTTATAAAAAATTAACAAATTTTAAAAACTAAATTTATTTAAAAATTTTAAAAAAAAATCAAAAAAATTAAATTAAATAAAAGGAGTTGGCAAGGACAACTCTAATGTAACACATACATATTTATGTTACATGCTTCAACATTTTCTAGCTAATGTAACATCATATTTTTGGCTAAGGTAACATAAAAAACACAATGTTACCTCAGGATGTAAGTAGTATAGCTAAGGTAACATATTGGGCTAACATTTCTTCCGTAGGGGTTACGATAGGCCATATATGGTGTAGTGTATAAGTAAACAAAATAGATCGATTTCTCACGCCATTAACATTAAAATATTATAGAAATATACTGTTCTATTACAATCTACCCTCCTTAAAAGGATTCTGTCCCCAGAATCAAGCTAAATGGAATAACTGAGGATATCTCTCTTTCATCTCATCTTCTAACTCCCAGGTGAATTCCTCAACCTTAGGATTCCTCCATAACACTTTTACAATTACCACTATCTTGTTCCTAAGAACATTCTCTTTTCTATCTGCTATCCTAACAGGATGCTCTTCGAAAGATAAATCTGGCTGAATCTCTACTGGTTCATATTCTATAACACAATTCGAACTAGGAACAAATCTCTTCAGCAATGATACATGAAAAACATTTTGCACGTGCTGTAAATTCGGAGGTAGCGCCAATTCATAAGCGACTTTTCCTATTCGTCTCAAAACTTCGAAGGGTCCTATATACCTCAGGCTAAGTTTCCCTTTCTTACCAAATCTTGACAATCCTTTCTATGGAGATATCTTGAGTAATACATTTTCACCTTCATCAAATTCTACCGGTCTTCTAGCAAGATCTGCATATTTACGTTATCGATCCTGAGCAGTTTCCAATCTCTTTCGTATCAACTTCACAACTTCTTTGGTTTGCTGAATCAATTCTGGACCAATAACTTTTCGCTCTCCGACTTCTTCCCAACAAATTGGAGATCTACACTTTCGTCCATATAAAGCTTCAAATGGAGGCATCCCTATGCTTGCGTGATAGCTGTTACTGTAAGAAAATTCCACCAAAGGCAAATGCTCGTCCCAACTTCCTTTAAAATCCAAAGTACACGCTTACAACATATCTTTTATGGTTTGAATTGCTTGTTCACTTTGACCGTCCATCTGAGGATGATAAGCCGTGCTCATTCGCAATTGAGTCCCTAAACAATCATGAAACTGTCTCCAAAATCTTGAATTGAAACGGGGATCTCTATCTGACACAATCAACATTGGAACTCCATGTTTACTTACAATTTCTTGCAAATACATATGAACCATCTTGTCTAAAAAATACCTTTCCTTAATAGGCAATAAATGTACAGTCTTCGTTAATCGATCGATAATAACCCAAATAGCGTCATGATTCTACTTCGTCCTTGGCAATACTACGACAAAATCCATAGCAATGTGCTCCCATTTCCATTCTGGAATCTCTAACTGCTACAACATACCACCAGGTCTCTGATGCTCTGCTTTCACTCTTTGACACGTGTAACATTTGTTAACCCAATCTACAATCTCTCTTTTCATATCTGGCCACCAAAAATTCCTTTTCAAGTCATGATACATTTTGGTACTTCCGCGGTGAATTAATGTTTAGAATTATACGATTCATGTAAAATCTCTGTCTTCAATTCATGTACATCTGGAATCCAAATCCTAGAGCCAACCCTCAAAGTTCCTTGATCATCCTTTTGAGTACATATCTCTTCTCCTGTTAACTCATTCATCCTTTGATCCATCACTTCATCTTGACATCTCTTAATCTTCTCGAGTAATTATGGCAGAAACGTCATCTTATAGTTCATATCATTCACAGCATCTGACTGACAAACTTCTATTTCCAATTTCTAAAATTCCTTCAGTAATTCCTTAGTCTCCGTCAACACATTCAATCTTTCTTTTCGACTTAGCGCATCGGCAACCACGTTCGCTTTTCCTGGGTGATAGTTGATAGTACAGTCATAATCTTTTATTAGCTCTAACCATCTTCTCTGTCTCATGTTCAACTCTTTCTGTGTGAAAATATACTTCAAGCTTTTGTGATTGGTGTAGATTTTGCACTTCTCTCCATAAAGATAATGTCTCCACAATTTCAATGCTAACACTATAGCTGCTAGTTCCAAATCATGCGTAGAGTACCTTTGTTCACGTGGCTTGAGCTGTCTGGAAGCGTATGGATTATCTTATCGTGCTGCCTTAAAACACACCCAAGTCCTTTGAGTGACGCGTTGCTATATATTAAAAAATTTCCCTTATCGTCCTGTAAAACTAACACAGAGGCAGTTACCAATCTTTGCTTAAGTTCCTGAAAACTATTTTTGCACTTTTCATTCCATTCAAACTTCTCATTCTTTCGAGTCAACTTCGTTAATGGCACAAAAATCTTAGAAAAATCCTTCACAAATCTTCGATAGTACCCAGCTAATCCTAAGAAACTTCTGACTTCTGTCGGTGTCCTTGGTCTTTCCCACTTTATTACCGCTTCAATCTTGGCTGGATCCATTTTAATACCTTCACTACTAATTATGTGTCCTAGAAACTACACTTCCTTAAGCCAAAACTCACAATTAGAAAATTTTGCATATAAATTCTCTTTCCTCAAAATTTCTAAAGCTAATCAATGTTCTGCATGCTCTGCTTCCATCTTAGAATAAATCAATATGTCATCGATGAAGACTATCACGAACTTATCTAAATACTTCTTAAACACTCGATTCATTAAGTCCATGAAAGCTGCGGGTGCATTTGTTAATCCAAAAGCCATCACTAAAAACTCATAATGTCCGTATCTCGTCCTTAATGCTATTTTCTGCACATATTCCAGTTTAATCTTCAGTTGATGGTATCCCGAGCGTAAATCAATTTTCGAGAAATTTGTTGCTCCTTTTAACTGATCAAACAAGTCATCGATCCTTGGTAACGGATATTTGTTCTTGATAGTTAACTTATTCAACTCGCGATAATCGATGCACAATCTCATGCTTCCATCTTTCTTCTTCACGAACAGAACTGAAGCTCCCCACGGTGACGTACTTGTCCTTATAACTCCCTTATCCAACAAATCTTGTAACTGCAACGATAACTCTTTCATTTCTGCTGGGGCCATATGATACGGGGCTTTCGACACTGGTTCTGTACATGGAGCTAACTCAATCGAGAACTCAATTTATCGATCTGGAGGTAAGCCTGGTAACTCGTCAGGAAACACGTCTGGAAACTCGTTGACAACATGAATATCTTCTAACTTAGGTTCTTCCTTACTCTTATCTACCACACACGCAAGATAAGCTTCGCACCCGTGTCTCATTAACCTTCTTACTAGCATCATAGTAAGAAATAACTTATTCTGCTTCTGACCTTTGAAAATCACCTTCTTACCTTTTAACGTCTTCAAAATCACTTTCTTATTTTTACAATCAATCTGCGCGTTATGCTCAATTAACCAATCCATTCCAACTATAATGTCAAATTCTCCTAATTGAAAAGGTATCAACGTGACAGGGAAAAGATAACCTCCTATTAATGATTAGCTAATACTATATTCAACATTCCCTCTAATCTTAATGTTTCACATCCCAACCTCTCTGCAAAATCTCTAGACATAAATGACCTAGTTGCACAAGTATCAATCAATACTTTCGCTGGAGTAGAATTTACAAGAAGCGTACCTGCTACCATCTCGGGATTCTATATTGCCTCTCGCATGTTCATGTTCAAAGTATTGACCTGATCTGAGAAATTCGGAGTCTGATATCCTAAGAGTCTTTATTCTTGAAATTGAGCTACAGATTCATAACTCATCATCGAATGAACTGGCTGGATCTTATATGGTACTGGAGCTGGTGCTAACCTCATCAAGTTGTTATTCTTCACCGGAACTCTACATTCCTTAGAAATATGCCTTAATTTTCCACACTTGAAATATGTCACATTTGGCCTCTGAATTTGACTCGCATTTGGACATTCTCTAGAATAATGTCCTCTAGCATTACACTTATAACAAATAACACCATCTTTCATACACACTCCCGTATGTTTCTTCAAACAAATTTTACACTCTGGAATAGTCACTTGTTGGGTCCTCTGTTGTTGCCCTTGATTTCCTTGACTCTGCATCATGTTCCCTTGATTCCTATTGTTATTGTGATTCTTTTGAAAACTTCCTACTCCACTAGTTGACTGAAATCCTGGCTTCTTTACAAACTTACTTGTTGCTTCATTCTGACTTGATCCTTCATCTTTTTGTCCAAACATCCTTTTTCTGTCAAATCTTTCCTTCTAACCTTGCTCACTTTCTCCTTCAACTATAATGGCCTTCTGAATCACCTCAGCATAAGTATTTAGTTCCAACATAGCTATTCTTCCTCTAATCCATAATTTCAGACCTTGCTAAAATCTCCTTGCTTTCTTCTCTTCTGAATCCACATATTCTGGCACAAATCTTGCCAACTCTGTAAACTTCTTCTCATATTCTGCCACACTCATGTTGTTCTGCTTTAACTCGAAAAACTTCAATTCCATCTGAGCCTTCATATACCTAGGAAAATACTTGTCTAGTAACATATTCTTAAATCGATCCTAAGGTATCACTACATCTACTTCCAAAGCCTTAGTTGATTCCCACCAATAATTGGCTTCACCTTTTAAAAGATAACCAGCAAACCTCATCTTTTGTTCCTCACTAACCTGGATCAACTCAAACACTTTCTCAATCTCTTTTAACCACTTCTGGGCTTTTACTGGATCTATCGAACCTTGGAATTTGGGAGGTTTAACTGCTTGAAAAGCTTTAAAAGTTACTACAGACTGGTTAGGTTGTTGCTGATGCAATTGTTGTTGTTGTTGTTATTGAATAATCTGTTGTTGTTGGGCAAGAGTAGCAGTCTATTGTTGTAAAAGTTGAATAAGTTGACTCAGGTCTACAGCATCATGATTTCCTGGATTGTCATGGTTATCTTGGTTATGTTGGTTCGAATTTGTAGCGGAATGAGCTGGAGTTCTGGCGGTTGTTCCGCCTCTCCTTCTGGGTGGCATAGTTTGATAATAGCTATAAGAAACAAATGAACCAGGTTTACAACATTGATGATATAGATATGTATAAGGTGAACAACAGTCATGGTATCAACAGTTTAAATAGTAGCTCACAAGGTATATGTAATGGACAGTAGGTATACGTTAGAACAACTACTCGTAGAACAATGGTAACACTACCACACGATAATTATAATCCGATACAAAATCCCACAACCAGGTCTACAATCCGATAAAATAAAATCCTACATAGCGATAAAATGATAAAACGATAATAAAAGATAGCACAGCTGTCCATTAGACCAAGTCCTTATAGCAAATACCAACACTAATCACGTCTGAAGCTGATGCAGTATCCTCTGAAGCTCATCGATCACTAGCTGGCATACAATACGTCCCGAACCATACCTCACTTTATTGATCCTAAGATAAAACTTATAAACTACCAATTTTGAGTTACGAGCTTAAGGGTTATGGCAAATCCTAACAACTCAAACTATCCTAAGTATCTACTCATTTATTATAACTATCTTATTAATTTACGCTAATCTTTTTAACCTAGTCTTATATTGTTTCAGTGACTCAAACCTGTGGCTCTGATACCAACTTGTAACACCCCCAAACTTACCATAATGATAACTACATCATTAACATAATACCACTGATAAACATAATTAACTTAATAAAAGTTTACAACCAAAACACCCACCAACCTAGGATGCCAACAGGTTCGAGTATGAAAACAACATCTATTATCATTACAAAACTTGATTACAACTCCAAAAGATTACATCAAAACTAAACTATGGTGACTAGCCCTGCTACTGACATCCTACCTGCCTCACAAACTGCTCGCGATATGCTTAACCTGACCCTCTAGTTGCTTACGAGCGGTTTGCTAGGTTCACACCATCTTCTAGTCTAGCTGAAAAAGGTTAGATAGCAAGGTAATGAGCCAAATGCTCAGCATGTGCAAATAAATTTGCAATAAACTTTATCAGGCTCAACTAATAATAATGTTATAGTTATCAAACGTAGCAAGGGTATTCAACAAATACTCTTATACACTTTAACAAATCTTATACATACACTTTAACAAATCTGAATTTTTATAAAACTATCCCAAAATTGACATACAACTCAATTCCTTTCACAAAAATTATCAACAACATCATCCTATTACTAACCCATATCAAACTCATGATTTACAAAGTTACAACTCAAAACCCTTAACAAGAAATTAACATACAATACCTCCAAACTCAATTTAAATGTTAACCCATTACTAATTAACATCAAATAAACCTTTTATCATACTTGAATGTAAGTTTTAATCCCTCCTCAACCCATATATACACACCGAACATATATATATATATACCAACACACAAAAACTCATCAAACAAGAACACCCACTCTTGATCTTATACAATCAAAAACTAGCAAGTAATTGGATAATAGCTTGAATAAAAACCTAAAAATTAAAGAACAAAAGAGAGAGGAGAGAGAACTCACGTGAGAGAGAAGAAGGGGGAGAGAAAAGGATCGGCCAGGGGAAAAGAAAAGAACGGGGAATGGGTTTTATATGACCCAAGGCAAATTTTATAATCCATTAACCCACTATCTATAAATACAATACTTTATTTACCATTTAAAATCAAAAATAAATGGGTTTTGATAGAAATAATGAAATTTTATATTTTTAAAATAAAATTTACCAAATAAGGATTCGCATACATATTTTAAAATATTTTTAGAGCCTATAATAAAAAAATTATGAATTTTACAAGAATAGGTTTTTTTAAAGATGAAACTTGACATAAAATCTTTTTAAAAAAATCTTTATCATCCAAAAATAAATAAATTCTCATTTATATAATCAAGAGTATAAAATTAGAGACACATATATATAAAGATCATATTTTTATGACTTATAAATATTTAACTAGAGATTTTACGAATTAAACCCTCTAAAATAAAATCATACTTTAAAAAAAAGTCATAATGAATCATTGGAGCCTGACAAAATTAACTCATACATTTAAAATGTTTCTACATGTAAATGACACACAATAAAGAAGATTTCATGATTTTATAAAAATGAAACAGTTCAATAAAATGCTTTTAAAAATTAACTAAAAATCTATAAAAACAATTATTCATATAGACACCACAAATAATTCACATAATCACAATTACAAGTCATCACTTCTCACAAGCAATATTATATCTCTAATCAAGATACAACCTCTTAATATATAAGTAAACAAAATAGATCGATTACTCACGTCATTAACATTAAAATATTATAGAAATATACTGGTCTATTACAATAATCATCCAAGTCATCAGATTCATCTCCACTCAATGCATCAAGTTCTTCAACCAACTTGCTTTTCCCTCTGCTAGTTTCAGCTCCACCTTCACAAGTCTTTGAACTTGGTGTGGCTTGAGTGCTCTCCATCTTCTCACTCACTTGGTGGCTCAGGAACCAGAGAGAAAATTCTCTAAATAACTCACTTTTATTACTCAAATTCAAGGTGATTTTACAATGCTCTAAACATGCCTATTTATACTAATGCTAGAGGTCCTTACATGCAAATAATGAGGTCCTTAAATGCAAATAAATGATGTTAGGTGGAGTAGGTAGAATCCTGACTTCTAAAATTGACACATGGGACTGCTAAAAATTACCACATGGATGGCTACTGGAATCATACTCCCCGGGTTGGAGAGAACTCGACCTCGAGTTTTAGAATTCTTCATTGTCCAAATAAGGTGAAAGATCAGCAACATTAAAAGTTACAGAAACACCATATGTTCCAGGCAGTTCTACTTTGTAAGAATTGTCATTGATTTTCTGCACAACTTTGAATGGTCCATCAGCTCTAGGTGACAACTTGGCATTTGGTTGATTAGAAAATCTCTCTTTTCGTAGATGAATCCGGACCAAATCTCTAACTTTAAAAATCTGTTGCTTCCGATGTTTGTCTCGCTGATTTTTGTATCTGGAATTTTGTTTCCATATCTGCTCTCGAACTTGTTCATGCAGTTTCTTGATTTCCTTCGCTCGACTATCTACATCAGAACTGAATTGTTGTTTGTTGGTTGACGGAGTCATATCAAGTGGGCTAAGTGGACGGGTACCATATACAACTTGAAAAGGGCACTTTCCCGTGGATTGATTAGTTGAATTATTGTAAGCAAATTTAACTTGAGCTAGAATAAGATCCCACTGCTTCAAGTTTTTACCAACAAAACTTCGAAGTAGATTTCCCAACAGTCGGTTGACAGCTTCGATTTGTCCATCAGTCTGAGGATGGCTCGCACTACTGAACTGCAGCTTAGTTCCCATCTTCTTCCATAAAGTTCTCCAAAAATGGCTTAAAAACTTCACATCTCGATCAGAAGTGATCATTTTTGGAATTCCATGAAGACGAACTATTTCTTTGAAATACAAATCAGCAACTTGAACAGCATCATTGGTCTTTTGACAAGGAATGAAGTGGGCCATCTTTGAAAATCTATCCACCACGACCATAATTAAATCTTTCTGACGTTGACTTCGTGGAAGTCCCAAAATAAAATCCATAGTAACATCTTCCCAAGGTGATTCCGGTACGGGAAGTGGCATATATAAACCAGTGTTTTGACGTTTGGATTTAACCAAATGACAGATTCTGCATTTTTGAATATGCCGATTTATATCTCTTTCCATTCTTGGCCAATAAAAATTTTCCTTTACCAGGGCCATAGTTTTATCTCGGCCAAAGTGACCTGCTAATCCTCCATCATGGGCTTCCCAGATAATGGCTTCTCGTAGTGAACATCGAGGAATACACAAAGTATTATCTTTGAATAAAAATCCTTCATGATTGTAGTAATCTTTGGAGGATTGCACTTTAGTAGTATTCCAAATTTTCTGGAAGTCAGGATCATCTGGGTACAACTCCTTTATCATTTCAAAACCAACTACTTTTGTTTCGAGTGTAGACAGTAGAGTATGGCGCCTATTGAGAGCATCTGCAACAACATTTTGAATTCCAGCCTTGTGCTTGATTAGAAATGGATAAGACTGTAAAAACTCATTCCAAGAGGCATGTCGACGGCTAATCTTCTGTTGAGAGTTCAAATATTTTAAAGCTTCATGATCAGAATAAAGAATTAATTCTTTATTTAACAGGTAATGACTCCAATGGTGCAAGGCTCGAACAATTGCACAAAACTCCTTATCGTATGTTGAATACCGAAGTTTAGCATTGTTAAGATTTTCACTGAAGAAGGCTATAGGATGACATTCTTGACTTAGAATAACACCAATTCTAGTGTGGGAAGCATCACAGCTAACTTCAAATACTTGATCAAAATTGGGAAGGGCTAATACTGGTGCTTCAGTTAAATATTTCTTCAGCTTGTCAAAACTTTTCTGTGCAGCCTCGGTCCATCGAAACTTGTCTCCTTTGATACAATCTGTGAGGGGAGCGGCAACTGTGCTGAAGTTTTTGATGAATCTTCTGCAAAAGAAGACTAATCCATGGAAACTTCTGACCTCATGGATTGATTGCGGAACTAGCCAGCTATTGATTGCTTCTATCTTTTCGGGGTCAACTCGTATGCCTTTGGATGTGATGATGTATCCAAGAAAAGTAACTTCATTTGTCAAGGAAGCACATTTCTTCAAATTAGCATAGAGTTTTTGTTCACGAAGAGTCTGTAACACTTGTCGGACATGTTCCAAGTGTTCCTCCTTGTCCTTACTAAAGATCAGAATGTCATCAAAATAGACGACGACAAATTTACCAATAAAGGGTCGAAGGACTTGATTCATAAGTCGTATTAATGTACTTGGCGCATTGGACAACCCAAAGGGCATAATTGTCCATTCATAAAGACCATCTCTTATTTTAAATGCAGTCTTACATTCATCTCCTGGTCGAATTCTGATCTGATGGTATCCGCTTCGAAGATCAATCTTTGAAAAGTTAGTGGAACCATGTATCTGATCTAGCAAATCATCAAGTCTAGGATTGGAAATATATACTTGATGGTAATTTTGTTGACAGCTCGACTATCAACAAACATTCTCCAGCTTCCATCTTTCTTAGGGACTAGAATGGTAGGAACCGCACAAGGACTAACACTTTCCTGTATTAATCCTTTTTTTAATAATCCTTCAACTTGATTTTGAATTTCAGCATGCTCCTGAGGACTAATTCTGTATGCGGGTCGGTTTGGAATCGTTGCTCCTGGACTGAAATCAATAGCATGTTGGATGTCTCGCATGGGGGGTAGTCTAGATTGAATGTCTTCTAGAACCACATCGGGAAACTCTTCAAGTAGTGGTTTAATTTCGACTGGAACATGAGTCTCCTTATTTGATTCGAATAATAGAAATAAGCTCATGGTTTGAACTTCCTCTATAACTTCCTCCAGTTGTTTCTTCGTGACTAGGGACACTAATGGTTTGGCTTCTTTCTTGTTTTTATCAAACTCACTCGGTGGCAGAGTAGCTAGCTTGATTTTTACTCCATCCTTGACAAAAGAGTAGGTGTTTGCATAACCGTCATAAAGTACTTGATGATCATACTACCATGGCCTACCTAGGAGAAGATGACAGGCATCCATAGGCACAACATCACACCATACTTGATCCTGGTACTTCTAACCAATAGAGAACGTTACAAGGCAACGCTAGTCAACTTTGACTGTACTTCCTTTATTGAGCCAATGCAAACTGTAGGAGTGTGGATGAATCTGGGTTGGTAGATCCAATTTTTCTACCATGTAACTTGAAACGACATTTTCGCAACTCCAACTGTCTATGATAACATCACAGATTTTTCCTGTAAAAGTGCAACGAGTGTGAAAAATATTGCATCTCAACCAAGGTTCTTCCTTATTAGCCATTGTGTTTAGGCTTCGTCGGATTACTAAGGACTCACCCTGATCAGTAGTAGTAATTTCTTCATCGTATATTGGATCTGCGTAATATTCTCCTTCAGTGTCTTCTCGAGTCTCTTCTTCCTCAGAAACTTCATAGGCTTCTCCTTTGATAATTGTGATAGTTCTCCGGTTTGGACAGTTTGAAGCAATGTGACCAAAACCTTGTCATTTAAAGCATTTAATGGCCTTGTTTTTGTTTTCTGTAGAAATGGTTTTAGAAGAGGGTTAGGTGGAAGAGCTGGCTTGGTTGGTAGGTGGCTTTTGATTGTAAGGTGGTTGGTTGCTGGAGAGAAATTTCTATTGGTAGATCTTTTGGGTAGCTGCTTCTCTACTCGCGTAGCAAGACGAATAACATCTTCTAACGACCAATATTGTTGAAGTTCAACACGATCAGCAGTATCAATATTTAATCCTCCAAGGTATCTGGCAATGGTCTGCTCCTCTGTTAACACGAATAACTTGTAGAAGGGGGGGTTGAATACAAGTTATATAATCGTGTCTGATTTTGCTTGATTAAATGAACAAGAACAAACGAATGAATCAAACTTTGTTTGTATTAAATAAATCAAATACAAACTCTACCAAAGGTGTACAATACATTTAGTAGCTGCTGACAATACAAATCTATCTCTGTTTGTTTCGAACTCTCGAATACAAACCTTATACAGCGCTTCACATGATATGCACTCTAAAATTCACAATTCACTCTTTTACAATAATATAGATAGAGTATTTATAATGCTACCTATCAACTAATAACAGAATGTAATGATCTATACATGACAATGTTCTGCCGTCCAGTTGATAGTTTCCATCAATAGAAAATTCTTTCCTTCATGATATCTTCTTGCTTGTTCTTCAAAACAACGATCCTGTTTTATAGCACTTGCTAGTTTCTGTAGCATCCATAATGACATCATCAGTAACACGACTGATATCAAGATTCCACCTTGCATCAGGATTCGACATCCATCAGTATTTGGCTTGGCGTATCAGGATTTGATCTCAGTTCCTGACATGTAGTACTTGATGCACTGCTGTTCCTGACTAAACTCTACATATTACTGCCTAACGCATATATCCTATAAAAGTACTAAATCCTTTATTAGAATCTGAAGCATAAATCTAAGTGAATTTAAGATCATGAACTTAAGTATCTCCTTTTTCAGATATAGACATGTATCTAGTACTTAGAAGAAAGAATTCAACTATTTGATGCTTATTTTCCTTTACCACTTCCATGATGAAATTTACCACCTCTGTCACCCTTAGTTCTTCTCCCAGTCTGTTTATCTCCCCCAGTCTGTTGTTGTTGTTGTCTCTGAATTGTCTTTATCTCCCCCTTTTTGACATCAGCAACATTAATTCCAAGAGATTCAGTAACAGAACAAATGAGATTCATCAGAACTGCTTGATTGTCCATAATAGTGACTTGGTTATCTTCAAGAATCTGAAGTCTCGATTGAATATCACTTTGAGATTCCCGAATGTCTTGTAGAATTTCAGAATTGACTTCAATGTTGGAAGTGCTTGTTGTATCTTCAGACTTAGATGCAGAAATAACCTTTTCTTCAATCCTTATTGAAGAAGTTGCCTGTATAGAATGATATTTAAGTAATAATACTTGAGTAGAAGTACAATCATTTTCATCTTTCTGATCTGAAGCTGAAGTATGATCATCCTGTCCTTCACCAGTATTGTGTGTACTAACATCTACAAATCCTAACTCCTCCTTAGATTGATCAGATACTGTTGATGTCTCAATTCTAGCTGATATTGGAAGTACATACAAAGGAATACTAGGATCATTATGAATATCTTCTGGTACTGGTTGAGTAGAAGTTTGTCTTAGCCTTTCACCTCTTCTGTTGATGATTCTTGCAAGCCTTTCTTTCTGTTTCTGAGCTTTAACTTCTGGCTTTGCATTGTGATGTGCTAAGTCATTCTTCTCATACATCTTGATAAAAGAATAAGTACCAGCATCCATACCAAGATTTTCAGACCAAGATTCAGTAAAAATCTGATCCCAGAAATCAAACGATGGTGGTTTCCTAATTTTCTCTCCCTCACTATGGAGTTGATCATCCATACCCTCATTCTTACTTTGACTATCTAAAGTCAACACTCTTTCTACCTCTCCTTTTGCCTGGTCAGGAGCCAGCCTCTCTATGTGTGGATCTATGTCCATCTTGTCAAGTGTATCACTCAAATTTGGATAAGTGCTCTCATGACCAACTGAAAATTAGGGGTTAGAAGAAGTTTTTATACCTGAACTCACATGGAGAAAGTGTTCTTCATATGGCATGGGGCTTGAGGTTTTCTCCAAAGAGTGAGCTGCTATAGTCTCTGAACCCTTACAAATATCTACTTTCTTTCCAGAAACTACAGGCTCCAGTATATCACTTTCAGGATCTACACTAGACTCTGATGTCTTCAGTAATACTTCATTAGACACCATAGCTAGTATGTCACAATCTTTAAGTGTTGGTTGCTGAGACACACCCTCACGGTGGATAGACTCTGAAAGAACAATATTGGTTTGATCTTCAGTAAAATCAATCAAAGTCATTCCTCCCATATCATAGGATTTCTCACTTGCAATTTCAGTCATCACAGAAGACCTTTCAGCTTCATCAATCACAGTTCCTGAGTCATCCAACCTCTGACTAGATGGTTCTTGTGTTGTAGTGACTGTGATTTGATCTATCCTACTATTTACCACTGGTGCAATAGTATCTTCTGTTGACTGATTCCCTCTATCAACTACCTCCTCTTGTTCACCTTGAGTTGAAGCATCTTCAACAATGACATCCTTGTCAAATAAATATGCATGAAGTGATTGAAGTGCAACATGCTTAGGAAGTCCAAATTTCTTGTGCAATTCCTTTCTGACTGATACATCTTCATTAAATCAAGTCTTTGATGTAACAGTCTGTTCTCAATTTTTTACGCAAGTATACGCAGTCCAAAGTAATATGGATAAATAAGGATCGTTCCTACGAAGACTCGGTGAAATACATAAATGTGCCTATTCAATAATGTATGGCTAAATTATAATAGCTTGGTGAAGTAACAAATTTGGGTTGTTTTCTCTAGATTATACTACTAAAAACTTACTAAGGAGATTTTACTTATATGAGAGAAACATAGGGTTCCAACTTCATGAGTTGTTTCATCTAGATTAACTGTCAAGACTCAATGCACTGTGATTATTAAGGTAGCTAGTGGGAACACGAAGGAAGTACAAGCTATCTTTCAATAAACTCACACCAATCCATAAAATCATCTACAATTAAGATAGAAGCTTTACGGGCATCAATTACATCCAAATCACTATATGTCTATGAGATTGGGTGACATCATCAATTTAATAACAAGTTCCACTATCAACTACATAGGGGAATAATGTTCTTTCGAATCTATACTACCGATATGCGGAGAAGTCGTCATAAGACTATGCTAACATGGCAAGCCCTAATCTCTAAATCCACTTTCACATTCATTAGAGATTGAAAAAATAGATGTTAGCTATGCATCTATATAAATTAACTCAACCACGTCAGGCAACCTTATTTTCAATCACAAGCATATGTTGTCAAAACTATCAACTACTAGAATCCACAAAACACTCCATTAGAACCCCATAAAAGTGTTTAATTCATGATTGAACTTAGCACCATCATGGGTTCAATTGATAACATAATTAAAACAAAGAATTGAAAACAATTAATGATGGATAATAGAATACTTAATAAAAATGCAATAGATAACAAAGTATTAAGTAGAAGATTCAGAAAATAAACAATATAGAAAACCCTAGATCTTGAACTTGAGTGTGATTCTTCCTTACCGTCACCTTGGAAGTTGTTTCCCCTCTTGTTCTTGACCTCTCTACCGTGTTACAATGATATGATATGTATTTCTATGTGATGATATGATTTTACAATGGTATAATGTGTTTTTATAGGCCCTAGAAGTTTTATCCAACAAGGAATTACCTAAATTACATAACAAATTCAAAACAGGAAAGAATTGTAGAGTTTTTAGGAGAAAATTCGGAATGGACAGAATACTCTCGAGGCTGCATCCTGGGATTTGAGGCCGCGGCCTCAAGCCAAATCTGCCCGTGGTTTTTCAGCATGCTATTTCCTTCGTTTTTCCTTCGTTTTACCTCCGTTTCCTTTCCTTCTTTTTCTTAAAGCTTCCATACTTCAATTCCTTGCATTGGAACCTTCATGGTGGCTCATAACAAGACTCCATTGTTCATTCTTAAGCTCGGATTCATCTCCAGAATTGACGAAAGTTGCCACCTTATTCAACATTCTTGCAACCCTGCACAATTAACAAAACACATCAAAACTACAACAAACTTGAGGCCAAGTGAATCAATTTAAGCCGATATAGAATGCTCCAAGTGTATATAAAATCCACTTATCACACCCCCAAACTTAAACCGATGCTTGTCCTCAAGCATAAACAACTATACTAACTAACTAGTACCACTTCCGTAGGTGATCACGGTTGCATTTGGCATATGCAACAAGCCCTTTAAACCCCTAGGCAGCCCTAGTGGACGAGTAAGGTCTCGTGAGGGCCTATAGCGAATGTACCCACAAAATCCATTAAACTAACAATGCAATGCATGAATGCAACTACTATGAAAAATGCAAAGATCCCCTTCAAACTCACCAAAACCAACTAGCAAGCAAATATCTCAATGAATGCAAATAAATCCAAACAGAGCTCGACTAAGTCCCCGTACTCTAACATACATGACAGAAACGTGCGTGTGTGCTATGCTCATCAGAAATACTCCCAAAACTAGGTCAAAAATCATACCTATCCTTTACCAAGACAATCACAAGTTTATAAATAGAATAAACTGTAGACACTTCATAACTTAAGAACACCTCCATCATTATCCAAGGTATACAGAAATTCATGCTTTTATTACTAAACAACTACGACACATAATATACAAACATGCTTATTTAGCCGTGCAATGAATGAGACCCCAAAAGGCTTATACAATAATACCCATGTAGCGAGTGTTAGGTCAGCAATCCCAAACCACAAGGGCTTTAGGTTACTAGGACTAAGTCCCCTCAGACTTAATTACTCGAGTATTAAAGTGCTCACTCGTGGCTAATTTTGCATTTAACAATTGCCTCTTTTTTTTCTTTCTTCTTTTTCTATTTTTTTTTCTTTTTTTATGCAATCTGGAATGAGAATTCTCAATTCCAACCCTAGACTACTCATATAAATATGAGCCGGCTACTAGCCATTTGAAATCTAGCCATTATTAACAACTAGCATGAAATTCCTGTTTTCCCCCAAACTTAGACTTAAGTGATCCTACGCCATCAAGGGAATAACGAAAATTCTAAATATAAACAAGTGATTAAATCAAAAAGAATCCAAACAAGCATGACCCTAACCTAGCCCAAAAGCACCAAATGAGACCGTGTAATTAGTTTTGTTTCTGACACACATAAGTCAATTTCATAGAAACTATAAGTCAACCCTCTATTCATCATTACCACACTCAATTAGACACCTACCTACCAATCAGAATCAGCTCGTTCTAAGGGATCATGAACAATGCATGCCATGAAATGCAACTAACATGAACTGACATGGTATACAAAAAATAAAAACAGAATGTCCTAAATGAAACACACATAATTAACACGAACATATATGCATGAATTACTACTAATATGCAAGGCATGAAATCCTACATGAACAAAATGACATATAACTATATACACACTACTTATCCCTCAAACCACCCCCAAACTTGAAAGATTCAATGTCCGCATTGAATGGAAAGGTAAATACGAGGGATAGTAGAACATACCTACGTATCAGCGTCATCACCCTCCTTGGGTGGAGAATCAGGAGGAGGATACACAGTGTCCGAACCAAAAACTGGCCAATCCACATGAACACCACTGGCTCTGAAAGCACTATCCAAAGTCTGTGTCAACCACTGGGAAAAATGGCTATGGGTCTCATACAAACATCCATACGCCTCATCATCCTCCTATCATGAGAAGTTCTCGAGCCTGCATCACCCTCTCCTCTCGGTGCCCTAGGAACAGGTGGCGGATCACCCGCTCCTTGACCACCAGCACCTGCTTCATCTATAATGTAACCTAGCCCCCTAGGATGCGGAATGCCGCCCGGCCACTCCGCCATCCAGTTAATAGTAATATCAGTAATAGGCTTGCTTTGCGATTGTAGTTGCTCATTATCATCCCAACGAACATTAGTAACCATACACGCACCAACAACAAAAGAAGCATGCGGAATCGGTGCTTGAGTACATCCACGCAAGAACCGAAGAATGTTCTGATGCACTATATAACCCACATCAACATACTTACCCATTAAAATGCCATACAAAATAATGGCTCTCTCCACAGGCACATCATTCGGATGTGTCGAAGGCATAATCTTAGGACATATAAACAAGTTCCACGCCCGTGCAAACTTGTTCAAAGCATTAGCAGGAAAATTAACCTTCTCAATAGAACCCGCTCCTAACTTCCAAACCATACCCGGCACACATAACTCCGCTATAATGGCATCCAAATCCACCTCGTATCGAGTTTTCCTAGCCTAATCTTCCACCCCCCTCGGCTTAGGAGGTTGACCAACAACCATACGGAGAACAGCTGGCCTATAATCCACCTTCATACCACGAACTACACAAAAACCATTCGGATCTGCCTAATCATTCGCATAAAATTCCCGCATAACACCTAAGGGAACCGGTGAAGGTGCCGCACACACCTCTTCCCAACCAAGTTCTTCAATCATAGCAACTAACTCTACATAAGTCTCTGGCACAAACCCTCTTTCTCGAGCAACCAACCTCTCTAACAATTTCGTATACTCACTTTGTGCCTCCTCATTCAAAAACCTCTCTACACTAGCAATCTCATTCGAAGATGGACGAGTGCTAGAACTACCTCTGTGACGTTTTGGAGCCATAACAACAAAACCAACTCAACCAACAAAATTACCAATAATCACCAAACAATCTTACACCAAGTCTCCCAATTAACAAGAACTCCACAAAATCCCCTAATTTTGCAAGAACACAAATTCGTAATAAGACAAGATTAAGGAAGAAATATACCCGATACGAATCAAAGAGGTGAAACTTGCAATGAAAAATCCCCCAAACTTAAATCCTTCTTGAATCTTGAAATTGGAATGGAGGTTTAAGATTTTAAATTAGGGATTGGGTTATGAATTTGTGTGTATAGGTGTATATATAGGTTAATATGTTTGGATTTGTGGTAGAGATTTTAGAAAAGGAGATGGATTAGGAGAGGTTTGGAATTGATATTGGGTTAGAATTAGGGATTGAGGATATAATATGAGAAGGAGAGGTGTGATAATTGTGTTTTCACAACAAAATAAACAAGTAAACTCCTCCTAGACAGACAACATGCGGCGCCGCAGCCTCGTGGTTCGCGCTGCGACCTCAAACCTGTTCTGAAAATTTTATTTTATTATTTTTATTTTTTTTTTTATTTTTTTATTTTTTTTTCTACTTACTTCCACAACAGACACAACAGACCTGACCTGGCGCCACAGCTTGGAAAATTGAAGCCGCAGCCTCATGCACCTTCTGTTCATTTCTTTTGTCTTTTTTTAATACAATCCTTGCCGCCTGGATAGGAAACGAGTGGGGCTGCATCCTTGATATATGGCGCTGCGGCCTGGCATGACTTCTGTTCCCGCCGCTGCCGGGGAGTTCGGTGTTATTTTCAAAAACTTGTTCTCAATTTTCTACGCAAGTATACGTAGTCAAGAGTAATATGGATAAATAAGGATCGTTCCCACGAAGACTCGGTAAAATACGTAAATGTTCCTATTCAACAATGTATGGCTAAATTATAATAGCTTGGTGAAGTAACAAATTTGGGTTGTTTTCTCTAGATTATACTACTAAAAACTTACTAAGGAGATTTTACTTATATGAGAGAAACATAGGGTTCCAACTTCATGAGTTGTTTCATCTAGATTAACTGTCAAGACTCAATGCACTGTGATTATTAAGGTAGCTAGTGGGAACACGAAGGAAGTACAAGCTATCTTTCAATAAACTCACACCAATCCATAAAATCATCTACAATTAAGATAGAAGTTTTACGGGCATCAATTACATCCAAATCACTATCTGTCTATGAGATTGGGTGACATAATCAATTTAATCACAAGTTCCACTATCAACTACATAGGGGAGTAATGTTCTTTCGAATCTATACTACCGATTTGCGGAGAAGCTGTCATAAGCCTATGCTAACATGGCAAGCCATAATCTCTAAATCCACTTTCGCATTCATTAGAGATTGACAAAATAGATGTTAGCTACGCATCTATATAAATTAACACAACCACGTCAGGCAACCTTATTTTCAATCACAAGCATATGTAGTCAAAACTATCAACTACTAGAATCCACAAAACACTCCATTAGGACCCCATGAAAGTGTTTAGTTCATGATTGAACTTAGCACCATCATGGGTTCAATTGATAACATAATTAAAACAAAGAACTGAAAACAATTAATGATGGATAATAGAATACTTAATAAAAATCCAATAGATAACAAAGTATTAAGTAGAAGATTCAGAAAATAAACAATATAGAAAACCCTAGATCTTGAACTTGAGTGTGATTCTTCCTTGCCGTCACCTTGGAAGTTGTTTCCCCTCTTGTTCTTGACCTCTCTACCGTGTTACAATGATATGATATGTATTTCTATGTGATGATATGATTTTACAATGGTATAATGTGTTTTTATAGGCCCTAGAAGTTTTATCCAACAAGGAAATACCTAAATTACATAACAAATTCGAAACATGAAAGAATTGTAGAGTTTTTAGGAGAAAATTCGAAATGGACAGAATACTCCCGAGGCCGCATCCTGGGATTTGAGGCCGCGGCCTCAAGCCAAATCTGCCCGCGGTTTTTCAGCATTCTATTTCCTTCGTTTTTCCTTCGTTTTGCCTCCGTTTCCTTTCGTTCTTTTTCTCAAAGCTTCCATACTTTAATTCCTTGCCTTGGAACGTTCATGGTGGCTCACAACAAGACTCCATTGTTCATTCTTAAACTCGAATTCATCTCCAGAATTGACGAAAATTGCAACCTTATTTAACATTCTTGCAACCCTGCACAATTAACAAAACACATCAAAACTACAACAAACTTGAGGCCAAGTGAATCAATTTAAGCCGATATAGAATGCACCAAGTGGATATAAAATCCACTTTTCACAGTCCATATTCTCCAGGAAATGAAAGTTTGGGAACTCTTTCAATCAGAAAATATAGAATAGGCCTGGAAAGCTTCACTTTTAGAGAAATAAGTTCCGTAGCCAGTCTATATATCAATGTTGTTTCCCATGAAGAATCAAGATCCAGATCTCTCTTGTCAGATACTGATGTGGATATAGCCTTATTTGTAGAGACATGCATAATATTAGTTAGACTAGACACTGTGTGTGTAGGTGACAAATGAATCTTTCTCCTTGTTCTCCTAGTATAGTGAGCAACAAATTTATCTTGAGAAGACTCAAGAGGTGTAGACACAGAAGTGATCTTTGGATGAGATTTTTTTTAAATAGACACAGTCTTTTGAGAGACAGTATCCAGTAACTGTTTTCCTTTTTTAAAAACTACAGCCTTTTGGGAGACGGCAGCCTGGCTGTGACTATGTGTTCTATCTTTTTGTCCTAGCTTAGAAAGTTGAATTGCAGCCTTCAATTCTGCTCTCTCAACAAGAGATAAATTATCATCATCTTCACTAGAACTACTACTATAAATAACAAATTTCCTCTTCTTTACAACTGATATCTTTTGAGAAACACCAGAGGTTGGTTTCTTTGAAACAATAGGATGTTGATCAAAATTTCGTTCTAGAATTGTTTCAGAGACTGTAATGTTTTTGGCTACCTGGGTAGACACAGGGGGGTTCTCCTCTAATTGAGATTCCTGAGTCATTTCACTACCAAAGAAAGAAGAATTATAGATAGTAGGCAGATGAGTTCTTAGAAGTACCCGACATGATTTAGATAGTGTAATGCAGGTACTTCATCTAGATTTTTTCACTGTCCTTCTTTGTAATGTCAGAGAAAATTCTCTTTTGCTGTACATAAGAAGAAACACCATATTCTCTACCAAATCTAGCTTCAACATCAGGAATGAAATGGTTAATAAACAGTTCCATGAATCTGTGATAATAAACCATATTCCTGTCATGAACTCTTGACCCAAGTTTAATACATATCTGACTTAAGATAATGTGACCAAAATGAATTACTCTATTATAAAGCACGCCATATGCAATATGTGATGTAACAGCAGTAATTTGTTGAAAAGAACTACATTTACCAGTAAAACATTTAGCAATTTGATCAAAAAAGAAAGACCATTCTTTCCAAAGAAAAGGATCTATTTAACTGGCTCATGTTATCTAGAGGTCCATTATACCCTAACTCAGATAATATAGTTCTAACATCATCATCAGATGGTACATTCTCAAAATTCGTACTAACAGGTAAGCGAAGTACTGAATGAACAACCGATTCAGTAATATCAAATGAGTCTTGTCCTAATTGTAGAACAATCGTACCTGATTGACTCTGAGTAGAATCAATTACCTCAGCATTCTCCCAAGCTTGTGAAACATCTACTTGATTAATTTGTGGAGATGCTATCAAGGCATAGCTTAATGGTCCTTTCGCCATAAAGTCCATAATTGGGTGAAAATCAGTTGACACCCCTTCCTTGTTGGTGATAGCTGCAACATGATTGTTTGTCATAAAATCAAAGTCACCAAACTTGAAAGCTACTAATTTGGGTGGTCTTCTTTGAGTTGTCATTTTGATCTGAAAGGAACTTAAGAAATCTTTGAAATTGATTAGTGATTTTGAAAACTCAAGAGTGTTTTTTTCTTTAGAAAATGAAATTAGAGAAAGCATTACACGATTAGAGTTTCAAAATAATTATATTTCAAAAATCCTTCAGACCCATTATCCCACGTTGACACGTAGGTTGACAGGTGTAAGTCCCTGAAAAATACAATTACCCACGACGTTTGGAAAATAAAATCCAAAATTAATTTCAAGTAAATTAAATCAAGGTAAAATCAAGATAAAAATCAATACCGATAAGCTTCCTTTCCCTGATGTGATCTTCTCATCAAGATAATCACAAGATTCAATGTGATTTCTGAATAGAAAGAATTACTAATCCTGATGTGAACATACTCGTATTCCTGATCAATATCATCCTGATTCCAGAAACTAAATGGAGTTTCCACGTGGCATTTTCTTTTACCTGTAAAAGAAATAAATAAAATCTGAACAAAATCAATTGGTTAGATTCGTTCAATATTTCTTGAAAATACAAGAAATACAGTCACACATAATTATGACTGACTGCATTGATATCCCCCAAACGACTGTTCAGCTTTCCACGTCTTTCTATAAAAGAAAATAATGTCTTATGCCATTCTCCAAAACCTTTTCATTCTTTTCTCTTTTCAGCATGGCTTTCAACCCAAATCTTCATATGAACCCTAGCTTTTGGTTCATTACCACTGAGAAGTTCTTTACTCTTGATGATCAGGAGCAAGTAAACTATCTCTTAGAAGAGATGACTTTTCTCATCGAGTCAGATATGGTTGGTCTTAATTCAGATGATTTCCACGAATCTCCTCTAAAACATCTACCAGTTGGATACAATTCTCCTCTAATCTCTTCACATCTTGTGGATGAAGAATTTGGCGAAGAGTCTGAGGTTGATCTTGATGGAGATGCTATTCGTTTTCTTCAATAAGAATGAAGATGAGTTAGCTGCTCTCATTCAAGTCGCCCAGACAAGGAATCTAATCTTGAGATGCTCCTTGTCCTGAAGTCGATCATTGAAGATTGAAGCAACAACAACTTTAGACAAGAATAGAATTATCAGTAGTAGTTAGACAAAAAGAAGAATTGTATTTCATTTCCATGTATGTAATGCTTTTAATTAATGAAAATACAAGTTTTCTTATTATCTACTTGTCTATCGTTGTTTATTGACTGTTCTGAATAATGATATAAATTATCAGTATGCATGTGATAAAACTTGCTAACATAGACTTTAACAAAACTCAGAATTGAACCACTGAATAACATGAACTTCAGAATTTGAAACAGTAAGACACACAAATTTCACAATCCTGATACTGACGATACAATCCTGATGTCAATACTGATGATGTCAGCATACTGATAGCAATCTTGATCCTGATGTTTATTAATAAGTCTATCATACTGAAATTTATCAAGATAAAATGTTACAGCTTAAGCATTTAACAATCAAGTATAGATCCTGACAAAAATATCAAGTCTATAAACTGAAACAACATACCATGCTACTTGTGCAGATGTTAAAGATCTAAAAATTTAAAATTCCTAACTCACTAACAAATCTAATGAATGTAGCCTCATCAAGTGGTTTAGTTAGAATATCGGCAAGTTGTTTGTCAGTAGGAACAAAATGAAGTTCCACAGTACCATTTTCAATATGTTCTCTAATAAAATGATACCTAACATCAATGTACTTAGTCCTTGAATGTTGAACTGGATTTTCTGCAAATTTTGATAGCACTAGTATTATCACAAAACATAGGAATATTACTAAGTGTCATACCATAATCCATCAACTAATTTCTTATCCAAAGGAGTTGAGCACAACAACTGCCTGCTACAATGTATTCAGCTTCTGCAGTTGATTTCTTATCCATAGGAATTGACATGTACCTGTAGTGCTTTTCCTGTCTATTTTACACCCTGCATAATCAGAGTCTGAATAGCCAATTTGAGAGAAATCAGATTCTCTTGGATACCAGAAACCAAGATTTGGAGTTCCCTTGAGATATCTAAAAATTCTTTTCACAGCAATTAAATGAGATTTCTAAGGATCACTTTGAAATCTAGCACATAAACATGTAGAAAACATTATATCTGGTACTTGCAGTTATAAATAACAGTGAACCTATCATGCCTCTATAGCTAGTGTTATCAACACTCTTTCCCTTAGGATCATAGTCTAGCTCACTACAAGAATTCCCGGCATTAGCGACGGAATTTTCCGTCGGCAGAGGCTAAATACCGTTGGCAAATCAGGATAGCGACGGAATTCGCGACGGAACAAGGTGTTGCAGTTTTGGCCGTAGGTAAGGCTTTAGCGACAGAATTCAAATTCCGTTGGCAATCTAGCAACGGACCTGCAACTGACTACTAACGGATCCCCTCATTGTTGACCACTCTTCAGCAACTCTTTACCAACGGAATTCCGTCGGAAGCTGCCAACGGATTGGCTCCGTCGCGACATTTTGAAATGAATTCTCCATTTTATTTCCGTTGCAAATCTGTTGTTGATATTAATTTTATTCTTTTTTGCCAGATTTAATTTTATTCTTTTAAAAAATTTGTTTTTGATTAAAATTCCATTAATTTTGTCATTTAGAATTTTGTGTAATGTCTTCATAAGTCAATTTTTTTGTTTATTGTACATGTTCTATATTCAGTTGAATACATTCAAAATTAATTCTAATTAGGGAGATACATCCAACAAAAATTGAACCAAAAGGAAACCATATATTAATAATTTCAACACTTACAAAAAGCCATAAATCCAACAGTAGTACAAAATGAGTACATTAATAAGTTCACAAATCCAAAAGTAGTACAAAATGAGTACATTAATAAGTTCACAAATCCAAAAGTAGTACAAAATGAGTACATTAATAAGTTCACAAATCCAAAAGTAATACAAAACGAGTACATTAATAAGTTCACAAATCCAAAACGAGTACAAGCCGAGTACTTGTCATCCTGATTCTTTCTTTTTCATGGTCCCAAACCAGCTATTTTATGTGCAACTAATCAAGACATAGTAGCCACAAACGACATTTCTATCACCGAAAACACGGAAAATTCTAGCCAAAATGATGTCAATTTGAAAGTCTATGTATGTAGGAGGAAACACTGATCAACCAATTGCGAAAAAGAAGATGGGTAAGAGAGCAGGGGAAAGAACAAAAGAGAAAAGAGAGCTGCAACTTGATGTTCAACAATCGGCCAGCTTAATGACATGAACGACTTTCAGTTGAGGTCGAACAAATGCAAAATGCTCGCAAGCAGCAACTGCAAAGTCAGGGGATTAGAGAGGAAAGTATTAATATTACTGATCCTAATATTTTCTTCATAACTGGAAAATGCAACCCATATGTTCTCTTCAAGTATCATCAAACTTCTGGAACTTTTCATGACAGTACCACAAATCTAGACAGCATGACTGACATTGATCCATCTCTGCATGCTAGTTTTTATGAATACAGAATATGGTGCCTGTATTTTATCAGAAAAAATGAGGCAAGTATTGCTACTAAATGGGACTCATATATTTTACATCTTTACTAAATTAAATACATGGAATTGGTGTGTGATATGTCTTTTTGCATGCACTAGTAGCTAAATTGGGTGTGTTGTAAGTATTAACTTAACAGTTAACACTAATCAGTTTAAACTACTTGATATATGTGTTTGAGCTGATATTATCCGTATAGTTAGCAAGGAAAAAACGATGCGCATGAAACCTTTGCAGCAATATCAGTTCACAGACTTTCAGTTTCCATTATGCTAGCTTATGATGTGCAGTTTAAAATTGCAATATAAGACATGACAAAACATAAATGAGCAATTTACTATGAATTTACTTACTCCGATACTGGTGTTTTCCATCATGTCCTTATTGATTTTGACTATTAAACACCCTTTCTAGTTGACTCTCCATATCCTTCATCCGCTGATGCATATCATCCATCTGTTTTAATCGCTGCTGCATCTCATCCATCTGTTTCATTCGCTCCTTCATCACTTCAAGCTCAGTCTCTAACTTATGATAATCTTGGAGGTTAGGGTGAGAGGAGTTGCTGAAATGAGCACTGCTGCTATTTGGTTCATAATAAATGTCCTGAGTCGAGCCAAGACCATATATCCTATTTCTGCTATTACGACCACCCACTGCATCATAATACAATTGATTTTCATCAACAGGTAGAGGTGTTGATGAGCCATCAGTGGGCTTCGAACGCTCACTACGGAGGGTCTTGATTCTTTCCTGTATAAATAAGCAAGTCAAATTGATTAAAAATAATGAACCCCATAACAATATCAATTATAAATGATAGTCAATGTGTACTTACATATACTTTTTCACTTTTTGGGTCAACGAAAGTCTTCAAGTCATGATTTAAAGTGTGTGTATAGAGAAATAACTCAGGGCAGAATGGATCTCTCTTATAGTCTTCAGCCTACATAAAACATTTTTGCATATTAAAAATTTGACAATACAAAATTCAGCAAGCTATTTAATAACTTACAATCCTGTATCCACAAGCTTACAAAAACAGCTGCAGTCTTCCGGTGAGAGGATGAACCACTAGTGTGTGTTGCGGGGTACTTATTCCCATCAGCTCCACCCTTACGATTGTTTCTCTTCAATTCAGTTTTCTTTTGACATTCTGGGGTTTTCCACTCTTCGATCCAACTCAGCCACACATTCTTTCCGATTCTATTATCCAACCTTTTATTTTCCCACTTTGCACGTGCTCTAGAACGTAGATCCTTATAACGGTGTGAAGCGCTTTTTTGCCATGCTTCCTGCACCAAGTTATCCGGTTGTCTCCATACAAACCATTTCTACAATACAAAAATAATAATATTAATAAGTCACTAACAACATGTGGGTGTTTGTAAAGATGACTGATATAAAAGAAAAATAAGGCAGTCAATGTCGTACCTTAAACTCCTCAAAGTAGAACCGTTTGGTTTCCTTAGACACTACTTTCCAGGTATACCCTTTAGGTTCAAGTTTTTCAAACATGATACTGCTGATTTGCTTTGAGCATTTATTCGATGGTTCCAGCCTAAATTAAAAAAGCCATCAGTTAAATTAAATGCTATAAGTACCTAAAAGACATGTTCGAAAATAAAACTTACACTCCTTCAATAACTTCAGCTCGAATACGCCCATCATCATGCATTGTTCCCACTTTCCATACACCATTAATGGCAGAGGTGGAGGATTCACCAGGCGTTCCAGGGTCAGGATCAGGTGTTTGATCGGGTGTGTGATGCTGTGCCTCATGTGTGCTCTGTTGTGTCAACTCTGGTGTGCTTTGTTGGGTGGGTTGTCTTGTTTGTTCAGGTGTAGAGTGCAGTGCTTCATTAGGTGTGCGCGATGTTTGATAGATAAGCCGCCTCATTTCAATCTGCATAAATCAAGACCATACATGATATGAAACTACTGATATTTAATCTACATATATTAAAGCATTTAGTTAGCATAATGAATCCAGTAGATGATTTAATCAAGTAAACAAGGCATTAAGAAAGGTCTCTTCTCAGTATAATAGCTTTCAAACTGAGGCTGATGTAACTCGTGTTTATTTTTGCTTAATGTATCTAGCCATATGTTTCCAAACAAGCCCCCGGAGGTTCGGTCTTTATGCCAAACACAACAGTTGGTAAATAGAAGTACAGGTATTTGTCAGAGAACTACAAATATGTTAAGTAGTACATAAAGCTTCATAAATTAAGATAAGCCCCAACATATTGTTGTCTAAGATGCCACCATACGACAAGTACTCTGCAACCAGCAAATAGGAAGTTCCATCATTAAAACAACTATTTGTTCATACTTTGCATACCTCACTTGGATTCTTTTTTGCATAACCCTCACACACAAAAACGCTCAACTAGATAAAAAAAGGTTTAAAAGGGTAACAAAAATTCTCACTTACTTCTTCACTAGACAGAAAATTAAAAATTTAGTCTAGAACGTGATAATTACACATAAATGCAACCTATAAGTTGCTTTACACATTATTTCCCTTGGTCTTTAGGTCAGCAACACTAGAAGACTCTTTCTTCCCATTTCCACCAATAGTCTAGGTCCTATAGGAACCAAAATAAAATTATATACAGACTAACTTGGTGTGGTTTGGTTTTAGTCGGTCCAGTTTCATATAGAAACCAAAATTGAACCAATTAAGTGCAGTATCAAAATTTTATATTGTAACCGTACCAATAACCAAAGGTGTTTCACAGTTGGGTATTTGCTCATCCCTACTTTACAAAAGGAATCCAGCAACTTATTGTCCTAAGATGTAATTCATGCCTTAATGATATCTAAACATACAGCACGGGAAAAAAATGCAGATTTGAAATAAAATAGAACATGTCAGGGATTTCCAATTGGTGAAATAAATATAAACAAACAAAAACTTCTACGCACCCTGTTTCTTTATTGCTCCAATAAAGTTAACTTCTGTGCAAGGCGCTTCGATACAGTATGATACAGTATGATATACAGATTGAAGACACAATATGGATTACTAAATTGACCTTGTGGAGACTGGAAATAGAAGAATTTGAATGTTGACTTGCCTAAAATCAAGACCTTGTTCAGAAGTAAGCAATTTTGCTATTCTAGCTACAAGGACCTGCACATCATAAGAAAACGAATTTCAATTCACATTAATTAACACATCCAAGCACATACAAACAGATTCAGATATTGAACGAAGGTATCTTATCAAAGAATACAAATAAATACAATCGTGTAATACTAACCAAATGATGTATATGTATGTATATACCTTTGTGGATATGGCAGGGGGGATGGAATAAGATCTGAGAACAATAAATTAGAGATTCACCATCGCTATTAGAGGGAGAGTTGCGAGAGGGAGAGTTGCAAGAGGGAGAGTAGAGAGGAGAGGTAGCCGCTTAAGAGTGAGAAAACCCAACAAACCCTAATCCAATTTTATCCCCAATTTTTCACAAATAGCGGTCTTTTTTTCACAAATAGCCCGCTCTTTTTTTCACAAGCCCGCTTACCATTTTTAATTTTAGTACATAAATACTTTCTAGCAAGTAAATATTTTTATTAAATTATTAACTAAATTATATTAAAAAGAATACTTGCATTAAAAAATTTTCAGAATTAAAATAGTCAAAAAAAATTATGAAGTGCATAATTATTTACCGTCAGATTCACCATCGCTATTATCTGTATTTGAAGATTCTTCTTCTTCCGTATCAATTTGTATTTCTTCCTCCGAACATCCTTCATCATCATCTAAATCAACTGATGTTCCTTCTACATCATTTAAATGTGTAAGAATATCCTCTGTATTGATCATATTTAAGTGTTCAGGAACATCATTCTGAAAGGCTTCTCGATGTGATTCAGGGACTTGAGGTAAATCAACAAGTGGGCGAGCTTTAATTTTGGATACGACCAACCAGTCTACTTTATCTCATTTAAGACTTGGATAATTACAAAAGTAGACTTGTGTAGCTTGCATAGCTAAAATAAATGGTTCGTAAATATTTAATCTTTTTCTTCGATGCACCTCAACCATGCTGTAGCGTTGATGAACTCTTGTTCCAATGTTAGGTGTAGAATCAAACCACTCGCACTTAAACAATGTTGTCTTTTTTATCGGACGACGGGGGTACTCGATAATCAAAATCTCATCTAATATCCCAAAATAATCATTAGATGTCTCGCTATAATTTGACCCCTTGATACATACCCCACTATTAAAAGTTGACTTGGTAGCCCCATATGCTCGTGTATGGAATTTAAATCCATTTACGTAGTAAATTGGTACTGATCTAACTGAACGGAGAGGCCCTGATGCTAGATCTTGAACAATTTCATTTGGAACCAATGATGCATCTTGAGCCTGAAAAAAATAGTTATAATCATTTAAATAACTTGTACTTTGTCGACTTTTAACTCAACTAAGTTATAAAAAAAATAACTTACATAATGCCTAAACCACGTAGCAAAGTTACTCTCTAAGCACTTATCAATCTCAGCACCATTTATGTATGGATTTTGCTCACGAAGTCCATTTGTAAATATCCTGTTTACACAAAAAAATGATGAATAAATTTGATGATTATTTATATAAATTATTTATGTGATTGTAATTACAAGGTAATACTTACTCAATATATGGTGCAACCTCTGGACAATTAAACAAGACATAATTGTTAGCCGCTGTGTACTCATGATCATCAAGATAACGAGTTCTAACACAACCATGTGCTCGCCCTGGATAAGAAAATATGGAAAATGTTCCCTCAAATCTCTCTCCACCTCTGCTAGAATCATTGTTAAAAGTTATGGAGAAGACCAATTTTACCTATTCTTATAGATGGGGCTGATTGAGACACTGTCTTTCCCTTGGTAAACCAATTTTTATTCTTTCGAAATGGATGATCAGCAGGTAAAAACTTTGGATGATTATCAAACCATGTTGGTTTCCCACCATGTTTAAGATTGTAAGCATCATAATCATGAGCACAATGAGGACAAGCTAAATGTCCAGCAGTTGTCCACCCAGACAACATCGACATAGCAGGAAAGTCACTAATAGTCCACATCAATGCAGCCCGCATCTGAAAATTTTGCTTCAAAGAAGAATCCCATGTCTCAACTCCAACTTCCCACAGCATCTTTAACTCAGCAATTAATGGTTGGAGATAAACATCTATCTTTTGCTTTGGATTTTTTGGTCCTGGAACAAGCACAGACAGAAACATATATGCCTCTTTCGAACACATCCATGGTGGTAAATTATACGGGGTCACTACAATTGGCCAAGAAGAATATTGACTGCCTGATTGACCAAATGGTTGAAACCCATCAGCAGAAAGCCCTAGCCTAACATTTCTTGTCTCTACAGAAAATGAGGGGTGCGCTCTGTTAAATTGTTGCCACTCTTCTGAGTCTGAACAATGGCGCATCACATCATCTTCTTGATAATGTTCAGCATGCCATCTCATATGGCTCACAGTCGCAGGTGAGGCATATAATCTCTGTAATCTCGGGGCCAATGGAAAGTATGTCATCCTTTTAACAGCCACCTTTTTCTTCTCTCGATTGGATCTGTTAACTCTAATTTTGTACCTTGACTGTGAACAAAATTTACACGAATCCATATCCTTGTCTTCACCCCAATATATCATACATCCATTAACACAACAATCAATTTTCATTGAAGGAAGACCTAATCCTTCTACATGTTTCTTTGTTTTGTAGAAGCTATCAAGGAATGTATTATCTTCGGGCAAGACACTTTTGATGAATTGTGATGTCTCATCATAGCATGCCTCTGACCAATGATGATCGGATTTTAAACTCAACATACGAGCCATGGCAGACAATTGAGAAGTTTCACAACCACGATACAACTCTCTTTCTGAAGAGTGTAATATGTCATACACCTTTTGTGCATCCGCATTCGGTATCTCTTCTGAAAGTGGATCAAAATTTGGACCAGCAGCATCCAAGACCATATTATACATTAGATTATTCTCATTTCTTCCTCTAGAAATATTAGAATGACTTGTTGAGGATTGTCCTGCACTTTTTCCAATATTGTATGACTCCCCATGTCGATCCCACACATAATAATTTTCAATGAATCCTTTTTTTAAGAGATGCAATTTTACAGTGTTTGCATCCCAATGTCTTTTAAATCTGCATCTTGAACAAGGACATTGTATGTTCGTTCCATTCAAGGAAGATGATTGAGATATAGCATGATTCATAAATTCTTCTAATCCAACAACAAAAGCATCTTTAAGAAGTCCCCTACTATCCGTTCTTGGATACATCCACGACCGATTATTATCCATATTCATATTATCAACAACCTAAAGATAATATATAACCAAAACGTAGGATTATCAGAAACTAACTAAATTAAATGAAATAATGTGAGCTAATTTAGCTAGGATTACCAACTTAAAGATATAATTATTTGATACAATCTAATATAACAATATCAACATCATAAAAATATCTTACAAGCAAAACAAACTAATAAACTAACATTTGAAGGAAAAAAAGCATGATTCATAAAAATGGAAATAAAAAACACTAACATGCATTAAAGTATACATGATTCTAAATTAGCAAAAAAAAAAAGTATACATGATTCTACAAAAATAAAAATATAAAACAATAACATAAAAATTGAACTAACCTTATAATTTAGACAAGAATATGTAGATTGATAGACTAAATTTTAAGAATGAGTTGAATTTGGTTGAAGGGAGAAATGAAATAGAGGAAGAATAGAGAATTTGGGGGAAGAATATAGTTTTTGTTAAGGGATATAGAGAAAAAGGCTACTGCATTAAAGGCGACCGATCTACTTCTGCAACGGGTTAGCGACGGAAATTAAAACTTTTGACCTTTCCCTTTTACAACGGATATCCGTCGCCAAATTGTCGCCAATATTTCCCGTCGTTGATCTGTTGCTAGGTTGTCCGTTGCTAATCCGTCAACAACAATTTCCGTTGCTAAATCCGTTGCTGTCTGTTTAGCGGGTTATTTGGCGCCCAAATTAGCTACGGCTTGTTTCCGTCGCTAATTTCCGTCACTAAGTCCGTTGCAAAACTGTTAGCACGGGTTGGCGGGATATTTTCGCGGCTACGTTAACAACTGAATAATTCCGTCGCAAATAATTTGTAGGCAAACCGTCGCTAGTTTGTTGGTGGGGGTGTTGACTCTCTCTTGCCTGAATTGTGTTGCTAATCCGTTGGGCATACACAACGGAAGACATTCCGTTGCTAAATTCCGTCGCTAGTGCCGGGAATTCTTGTAGTGGCTTAGTGGCTGTTGCCATGGGTGTATTTGCAACTACACAATCTTGAAAGTCAAACCATTTTAAAAGATCTTTGATATACTTTGACTGATTAATGAAAATACCAGTCTCAGTCTGTTTAACCTGCAAGCCTAAAAAGTAAATTAGTTCACCCATCATGCTCATCTGATACTTAGACTGCATAAGCCTGCTAAACTTAGCACATAACTTTTCATTAGTAGAACCAAATATAATATCATCAACATAAACCTGAACTAAAAGCAAATCACCTTTTATCTTTCTAAAGAATAGAGTTTTGTCAATTGTATCTCTTGTGAAACCATTTTCAAGAAAAAATTTAGACAAAGTCTCATACCATGCTTTTGGTGCCTGCTTTAGTCCATAGAGTGCCTTGTCCAGTTTGTAGACATGATTTGGAAACTTTGAATCAACAAAACTAGGTGGTTGCTCCACATACACTTCCTCATCAAGCTTGCCATTAAGAAAAGCACTCTTTACATCCATCTGGTATACCTTGAATTTTGAATGAGATGCAAATGCAAGAAACATTCTGATTGCTTCCAATCTTGCTACAGGTGCAAATGTTTCATCATAGTCAATTCCTTCTTCCTGAGAATGACCCTTGGCCACCAGTCTTGCTTTGTTTCTTACAATCATACCAGATTCATCTAGCTTGTTTCTGAAAACCCATTTTGCACCAACAATAGATCTATCTTTAGGTCTTGGTACCAGTTTCCAAACTTTGTTCCTCTCAAACTCATTCAATTCTTCCGGCATTGCTATTACCCAATCAGGATCCTGTAAGGCTTCTTCAACCTTCTTAGGTTCATTCTTTGAGAGAAAACAACTATACAAGCATTCATTTTGAATTGATCTTCTAGTTTGAACACCACTATTTGGATCACCAATAATCAAATCTTTAGTATGGTCCCTTGTCCATTTCTAACAGGTGCTAGACTCTCCCCCTAAGTTAGTGGTATCTCTTGTAGAAGAACTTTCTCTGCCTTCAAAAGCTCCACCTTGATCAGTAGAATCAGTAGATTCCATACTGCTATTAGTTTCTGATCTTCCTTCATTAGACTCTGAAGGATCAGTTCCTGATGAAGTAGACTCTGAAAGACTAGTCTGTTTATACATGTAAACTAAAAAGTATATTTTCATTAAAATACGAAAAAGTCAATGACTTAAATCATATATAATTAGGTTTTTTACATTAAATAGTATTATCAATGTAGGTATTCTACACTGAATAAGCTTAATATAAAATTTCGTAATTATACTTTATATTGAGATTCTGAATGTTTCCATTTGGATAATAATTGTTAAATCATCATTCTGAATGTGTTTATTCTTGTTTTTTTAATATACACCATACAAATAAAAAATATACATGAGAAGCAAATACTTTCTGCACGGCGTTTTAAAAGGTTGTGCTTGGTGTGATGGTTAGGTGGACCATGACTTTAAACCTTGACGTTGTTATTGTGGTTGCCTGAAAAGCAAATACTTTCTGTTTTGCAGAATTACTCTGGTTTCTCTTCTTGACTTTAATTGTTCTCAAATCTTTTAAAGCTATTATTTCCTGTCAGATAATGTTTACTATGTTGCATTTGTACATTTTGTTATTGCATTTGCAGCCAATTGTGTGAAATAAAGTGTAACGTACAGTGCATAATAAACATATGGATCAACATGCAATTATCACCCCAAATCTGCTATATGTAATGTTACTTTGGGTCCCTCTGTTATGCAGGAGAAGAACGTAACTTGATTGTGCAATGTTGACATTGTTCTCCGCTTAACCTTTAGTATGGCAAAAATAATAAATAATGTAAATTCTTGATTTAGTCCTGAGAGTTGGTCATGTTTGCTAAGTTTAATCTATTAACTTGCATATGTCAACCTAAAACGATGTCAAAAACATTTTTAGAAGAGATTTGTCGACGTTATAAGGATGATGATGTATAATAGGTCTTAGGATCACACAGTTGTTGGACTGTTCATATTACATTTCATTCACAGGGAAGTGAAAAGGCCACAGTCAAGTCTCTCCCTGGTCTTCGGGGCAAGTTGCAGCTTTCAGATCCCAAAAAGTGCCTCTTTTACTAGGCCTTCTCCACACCTCCCTCGATGCAACCCTGCTGACCTTGTGCAGTTAAAACCTATTATTCATGGGACCTTGGGGCAGTTTAACCTTTTAGTCACCAAAATTCTCATTTTCCACTTAAGAACGCGATGCATACATGCCTATATTACTTGCCCATTGAGTGAATAGTTGATCAAGAACAATTAAGAGCATATGTATTTACGATTGCATTTAATTAATTGCAAGAAAAATAAAAATTAATTATAATATCCAAAAAAGAAGTAATAATATTTATAAATAATTAGTGTTAAGCTTTTTAATCATCAAAATCTTAATATCCATATGATTTAAAAAAATTATAATAAATTAGAAACCATAACCCTAATCTACACCCCAAGCCATAAATCCAAACTCTAAACTCCAATTTCTACTATGCAATTTCGCTCATGTAGGGAGTTGAAAAGAATTTTTTTTTCTTTTTACTATTATTTTCTTAAAAAAATCTAATGATTGTATCATATTTTTGTAATATTCTCTACTTTTTTTGTATTTTTTTCAAACAAATTACAAATTTATTTAAAATTTTGAAAGTACTAAATTTATTAAAGGTCAACATTCTCTTACACTGTAAATTTTTCTTTGTAGAAACTTAATCTTTATATCAAGAAAATGTTATCCTTGTATATTTATATAATTTTCCATGAAGTGTACTAATATTAAAAAAAATTGTTAAAATTTTCTGGAAACCGCTTTTAACCAAATACAGTCATATTTAATTAAGTTCCACTCAATCCATTTGAACTTAGTTCTAAGCGATTTGGAGTGAATAATGGCGGCATATTTTCCCCTTTTTCTAATTTTCAAAAACAAAAGGGCGACAATTTTTCCGCTAAAGCTAAACATAAATTTGACGGGATTTAATTGGTGAAATATATTTTTGCAATGGTGATCCATATGCATGAAAGTCTCCTCGCTTTTTTGGCGGGATATTAATTCAACTATTACTAATAATTAGTCGAATTTAACTATATTTTCGACCAATTTATTTTCATCGATTTTAAATTTAGCAAGATGAAGTCGAATTTATTTTTGACCTGCAATAAGTTTATATATGATGACTATAAATTCGACCGTTTTCATCGAATCAATCCGTAATCGAAATTTCTCTATCGATTTTTGCCAAACTTTCTTGTAAGATTTTAGGTTAAACAAAATGGATTGACAATGATTATTACACGAGTGTCATTTCACGTGTACTTTCCCTTGATTTACCTAAGATATTCCCCTTTAACCCGCTTATCTGTTAATCCTTTTAATTTAGAATTAGTTTAGTGCAACAATGCATAGTAATTTCGATAAAGTAATTTCCTTTCGGCAAATATTGTTTGAGAATTGTCGAGTATAAATTTTACTTCATTGTAGTATGTTCATAGCATTTTATTATTTTATTGTACAAAAGTAGGAAAAGAGACATAATATATGAGTCATTGGAAGCTATTTGTTCATGGAAGTTGTTTGGGGAAGATGGTAACATTTTTGCTTAAAAAAATGCTTATTATTACATATGCCGGCTATAGTTCATGTTTCCATTTGTAAAGTAAACATATGATGCCTCATGCAATGATCATTTTTCTTATCACTACAAGAAAAATGGCCATTTATGACGGAAATTTAACATTGAAATCGTCGCAATTGGTACCAATTGTGACGGAACAAAATCGTCGTTTTTGCTCGCGTCTTAAGTTCGGAATTGCGTCACAAGTAAAAATTGCGTCACAAGTTCCAATTTCCGTCATAAGTTTCAACGAGGGACCCACTTTTTACAATAAAATAATATATGAAATTATGACGGAACAATCCGTCATAAGTTCAATCATGGCCCAATTTCATTGAAGAATAAAAGAAAATAAAATTATTTTTCAATGATTAAATCAATAATTTATGACGGATTTTCCATCGTAAGTTAGTCAGAATATGAATAATTTACGACGGATTTCATGATGAACAACCGTCGTAAATTCTGTCGAGAAAAATTCCCAACAAGACTCTGGTGACTTCTCAATATTCCGACAATTCAAAATTTCCCAGAAAAATCTCAATTAATTATATGCACAACTTAACAACCTTATGTACACATACAATAACCCAAAAATTACAAAGAAAATTTAGACCAACAATTCCGGCCAACAATCCGGAATCCGGTGAACCAAAAACAATTTTTATTAAATCTGAAAAAAACATATAATCATCTACACATCATAACATAAACATTCGCCAATATACAATCTCGAAAATAATTGATTTCACCAAAATCCGATCATCGGGAAAAACTCCGACGAACACCAACCACCTCAAAAGTCCTGGAATCTTCCCCAAACTCACCCATCAATAATATAATAAGCTCATAATCACCAAAAACTCCTTGAATCTTCAAATCCGAATTAAAATCAAAATATCATCCAAATAAAAAAAATTTCGGAATTGGGTATTATAAATATCAAAATGAAGATTTTGATTTTAGGAGTCTAAATATATACGCATAAATCAGAGATGGTAAACAGAAGTGAAGTTATAAAATTTTGAAGATTATAGTATATATGTGTTATAGCGTGAGATGAGATGTGAGATGAGGGAAGAGGAAGGTGTGGGGGCGGTGTATTTGATATGGACAAGGAAGGGGAGAGAGTTTAGATTTAATATGGACCATTAGATGTGTGTTTCTTGGTTTTAATCTAACGGTAGAAGGGTGTGATCCGCGTGAAGTCTGAGTAGCCAATGGGAGCCATTTGTTTTTTGTCACAAAACTTATGACGGATCCGCGTGAATCCGTCGTAAGTTTATTAATTTAATTTTTTTTTTAGAAATTAAAAATAAAAAAAATCTTATAAAAATTTATAAAAAAATTAGTATGATCCATATTTCGACTAATTGATCATAATAATTTGCATGATCTAATTTATTGAATTCCCAAAATTTTAAAAAATAAAAAATTAATTTGGTTGGTAAAATTAGTAGTCAATTAATTATATGAACACTTTTTATTTTGACAAAATAATATTGGAGCTAATTTATTATTTTCCCAAAATTATAAAAAACAATTCGGCTCCAATTATTCAAAAGAGGCAACAATTTTAAATGAAAAGAAATCAACTTATTGATTTAGAAACAAACCACTGCCGACCAAATAATAAGGTACTAGATTATAACCCGTGCGAAGCATGGGTTCCTTTTGATACGTTATAAAATTTATTTAACATTATAATTATGTTTTTATATAATCCTTATTTTTAATAATTTTTTAATTTTAATTTAATATAAATTTATATAATGATATGCATGGTTTAAAATTTATTTTGTAAAATTCTAAATTAAAAATGTCATTGACGGGTTCGAAATTTGAATTTTTAGAAATTTAATTTAATCATATAATATATCTAATTATTATTAGATCTAACGATTCTTATTTATTACTAAAAATAATGATCTGAATATATGGTGAGATATTTTTGGGTGTATATTAGTGATCGCAAGATTAATTTTAAATTAAAAAGTAACGTGTTTTAATTACAAAAATTACTACTAAAAATAATTACGGAAAGATATGGTGTGATATTTTGGATATATATTAATTCACTACGCCATAAACGCACAAACGCAACCCTTTTTACAAAGCGTTGCACAGAAAGCGTTTCGTTAGATAGAAATTTTGGGTCTTTTGCAACTGAGCTGAACTGGTGTTGCGTTAGATATAATTTAGTGTTGCGTATTACCCACAGTGTTACACATCATGCAACACTAACTGCTGGTGTTGCGTTAGATATTTTTTTATTTTAATAAATGGTGACGTGGCAGAAATGGGACCCACATGTGCTGATGTGGCATTTGCTGACGTGGCAATTGTGGGACCCACAATTACAGACGTGGCAGAAGTGGGACCCACCTATGCTGACGTGGCATTTGCTGACGTGGCAGAAGCGTTGCATTAGATACCAGTAGTGTTGCATTTGTTGTTTGAAGTGTTGCATTAGATATATATATATATATATATATATATATATATATATATATATATATATATTAAAAAAATATGACGTGGCAGGTGTGGGTCCCACCACTCCTGACGTGGCAGGGTGGGCCCCACAAGGGTGACGTGGCAGGAGGCCCACCATGCTGACGTGGAAATTGTGGGACCCACAATTGCTGACGTGGCAGAAGTGGGACCCATCTATGCTGACGTGGCGTTTGCTTACGTGGCATAAGCATTGCATTAGATATCAGTAGTGTTGCATTTGCTCTTTGAAGTGTTGCATTAGATATATATATATATATAAAAAAAATTGACGTGCCAGGTGTGGGTCCCACCACTGCTGACGTGGCAGTGTGGGCCCCACAAGGGTGACGTGGCAGGAGGCCCATCATGCTGGCGTGGTAATTGTGGGACCCACAATTGCTGACGTGGCGGAAGTGGGACCGACCTATGCTGACATGGCATTTGCTGACGTGGCAGAAGCGTTGCATTAGATACAAGTAGTTTTGCATTTGCTGTTTGAAGTGTTGCATTAGATATTTATTTTATTTTATTAACTTGTCTTGTCCCGAATGATAAATCTATTTTTGTAAATTATTTTTCGACGTTCCAATCACACGGATGTCAAGATATAACGATTTTAGTGATGTGGTAATTTTTCAAAAAATTTCCTATATTTATTTGGTTTGTTTTATAACGGTCAAATCGGTCAAAATCAACCTTCCTTTTAGCTAGTCTTGTCCCGAATGATGAATCTATTTTTTTAAATTATTTTTTCGACGTTCCAATCGCATGGATGTCAAGATATAACGATTTTAGTGATGTGGTATATTTTCAAAAAAATTTCTATATTTATTTGGTTTGGTTTTATAACGGTCAAACCGGTCAAAGTGGACCTTCCTTTTAACTTGTCTTGTCCCGAATGATGAATCTATTTTTTTAGATTATTTTTTCCACGTTCCAATCGCACAGATGTCAAGATATAACGATTTTAGTGATGTGGTAATTTTGCAAAAAATTTCATGTATTTATTTGGTTTGGTTTTATAACGGTCAAACCGGTCAAAGTGGACATTCTTTTTAACTAGTCTTGTCCCGAATGATGAATCTATTTTTTTAGATTATTTTTTCGACGTTACAATCATACGGATGTCAAGATATAACGATTTTAGTGATGTGGTAATTTTGCGAAAAATTTCCTATATTTATTTGGTTTGGTTTTATAACGGTCAAACCGGTCAAAGTCGACCTTCCTTTTAACTTGTCTTGTCCCGAATGATGAATCTATTTTTTTAGATTATTTTTTTGACGTTCCAATCGCACGGATGTCAAGATATAACGATTTTAGTGATGTGGTAATTTTGCGAAAAATTTCCTATATTTATTTGGTTTGGTTTTATAACGGTCAAACCGGTCAAAGTCGATCTTCCTTCTAACTAGTCTTGTCCCGAATGATGAATCTATTTTTTAAATTATTTTTTTGACGTTCCAATCACACGAATGTCAAGATATAACGATTTTAGTGATACGGTAATTTTTCAAAAAAAATCCTATATGTATTTGGTTTGGTTTTATAACGGTCAAACCGATCAAAGTGGACCTTCATTTTAACTAGTTTTGTCCCGAATGATGAATCTATTTTTTTAATTATTTTTTCGCCGTTCTAATCGCACGGGTGTCTAGATATAACGATTTTAGTGATGCTATAATTTTCTAAAAAATTTGCTAGATTTATTTGGTTTGGTTTTATGATGGTCAAACCAGTCAAAGTGGACTTTCCTTTTAACTAGTCTTGTCCCGAATGATGAATCTATTTTTTAAAATTATTTTTTTGACTTTCCAAACGTACGGATGTGAAGATCTAACGATTTTAGTGATGTGGTAATTTTTTAAAAAATTTCCTAGATGTATTTAGTTTGGTTTTATAACGGTCAAACCGGTCAAAGTGGACTTTCCTTTTAACTGGTCTTGTCCCGAATGATGAATATATTTTTTTAAATTATCTTTTTGATATTCCAATCGTACGAATGTCAAGATATAACGATTTTAGTGTTGCGGTAATGATGGATCTTGATTCCCGTACGGTTGGGTGGTCGAGAAATATTTTTTAAAAAATCGAATCCTTAAACCGTAACGAAACCTTGTTTAGGGGTTCCGGTCAAAGTACTAGTTGACCGTTGAGTTACCCAATCAAATAAATTTTTTTTTCTAAAATTTTAGGAATAACATTAAAAATAATGGATCTTGATTCCCATATTATTGGGTGGTCGAGAAATAATTTTTTTAAAAAATCGAATCCTTAAACCCTGACGAAACCCTGTTTAAAGGTTCCGGTCAAAGTACTAATTGACCGTTCAATTAACCAATCAAATAATTTTTTTTCTGAAAATTTGGGAATAACATTAGAAATGATGAATATACATGCACATGATATTTATTTAATTTTAAAATTTTAACTTTTTTAAAAATAAACTTGAAAAATCTAAACTAAAAAAGTTAATACAAGAAATAGGCGGCATTTTTCCCTCCAACAAATTTTACAAGCCCACTTTTCCCCCTTCAACGAAAATAATACCCTCCAGGCCGCCTCCTTACTTTCTCTAAAACACTCCAGACTCTCTCTCCACTCCACCCCTCTCCTCTCGATTCTCTTTGGATTGGATCGAAGAATTTCAGCTCCTCCCCTCTCTCCACTCTCATACTCTCTCGACTCTCTTTGTACTCTGTATCAAATCAACAAACACTCCTCTCCTTTCTTCTTTTCTTTATTTTATTATCTCTTCTCTTCAAAATTAGGGCTTAATTATTTTTGATTTTGCAGGTGATAAATCGGGTTTCTCTCATTCGATTTAATTAATTGGTAAACATTCTATCAATTTTTGATTTTGATTATGTTCTTCATTGCTTGTTTGATTTTTCACTTCTTAACTCTTTTATTTTGATTTTCAATTAGGGCTTCATTTGGGGTTTTCTCTTCCGGGATTCAATTAAGGCTTTTAGTTTGAGGTAAAATTGGGATTTACCTTTACTCAGTTAATTTGTGTTTTTTTGAAGTTTAATAGTTTAATGTCTGTAATCTCTTCCCTCTTAAACCCCTTTTCTTTCTTTCATTCATGTGTGTGTATTTGTTTGTGTGTAGTGATTAGACTGATGGGTTTGATTTGATTATAGGTTGCAGTAGCTCCAGCTCCAATGCGTTTAGTTTTTATTAATTTACTTTTTGAAGTTTCTGGTTTAACTTCAATAACCTGTTAAGTGATAACTTAATTCATTTTGATATCTGCTTTTGACATAGGATCATTGTGTCTTAAACGGTTCTAGGTTCGGTTTCATTGTTTAACATCATTGAACCGAGAACCATAAATATATATATTGTTTTAGGTGTAACGGCATAGAAACTTGTAAATATATGAAGGTTGAACCAAGAGCTATTACAACCCAATGCCTGCTATTAAAGGGAACGTAAAATGTTTGCAAGAACTCTGGCGTACGTCTAAGTACACCAGTATTGTCTCTTTTTAACCCTTTTTTTTTTACTAAATTTCATGCCATAATCAGCCACAGCAATTCTGCAAATGGGGTGGTTGTTGTCCCTCTTCTCTCCATTGAAAAAGCTCTGGACTGTCTCCTTTCTGCTCACTAGAAGAGTATGGATCTACTATCACTCTCACTCTAGATATCTAATTTTATTTTTCTCTGATAAATATTTATCTTTGTTTGCACCATTTTTAGAACTCCTGTATACTCTTCTATGACTTTACTATTATTTGTTTGCACCATTTGTTGAGCTACATGTTATACTTTACTACTGGTGTGCCACCCTAATAACACAACATAGCAACATAAGTTCTTTTTAAAGTAGTAGCTACGGTGGTAGCATGTAATGTTAATAACACAATATACTAATACTTCGTACATGCATACATATTTACATACATAAGATATAGCAGTTCATATATTTACTTTTGGTTGGTTCTTATCTTTAGTTTTGGTTAGTTCATAGTTTGTATTTCTTGTAACGTCTTAGTCCTGCTGTCATTGTATTTCTTCCTTGGGTAATCAAGTGTAGCTAGCTGGTGTATTTCATCCTAGGATTCCATGCTTGTAGCTTCTTGCAATATGAAGTTCTATACCTCTTTTTCCTATTCCTTTTTCTTTTTTCTATTTGTAGCTGTCCTTGCAATATGAAGTTCTAACCTTTCTTTCAGGTAACTAATTCACGGTGGTGGTTGTGACTTCATCACTTTATAATATTGTTAAAATATGTTGCTAAAACCTATTTCTCTTATGGATCTGATATATGTGGTAGTAGGCTAAATTCACACCTAGTTTACTAATTTGGAATGACAATTGAAAGGAAAAACTGCTCCATGTAGATGAATTTAGTTTTTTTATTCAACTGTATAATTCAGTTCAGACTTTCTCGCCGCCTTCTATATTTGATTCTTACTTTGGACTTAAATCCAGATTATCATCATCTGGTTAGAATTTCACAATGTTAAAGTTATAGCTGTCAGCTTCCCTTCATATATTTTGAAAGCTGGACATTTTAGTACTTTGTTGTTGGATATTAAATTACTAAAAAATAAGAGGGCTACTGCATTTTAACTGAATTTTGAAAACTCGGTTGTCTCTCATGTTACATCGTATGTCTGTCTACTAGTGAAAAGACTTAGAGTTTGAGTTTAAAATGCTTGAATTGGTATGCAAATGTAAATTTGGTGACTGGCTACCAGAGATGGATATAAGATTAATGACACAATAAAAGATTTTGCTTCCAGATTTGCGTAGTCATCCGGTAGGGATACAATTTAACCAACATTGCAGCAGTGTTATTCTCTTCAGTATCCATCTCGAAGAATTACTGATGAATTAGTAAATTGTGAGTAATTTATTCAGCAAAAGGCTGGTTCACCACATCTCTTGATAAACATTTGGCTCTGTTTATGCAGATTCATCCTGTGGTATCACGTCTTTGTGCATCAATTCAGGGATTAGTCCAGCACGCTTGGCTGGTTATTTAGGACTCCACTCATTTTGGCTGGTTATTTGTTCTGAACTTCCGGTTCTGCATCTGCGCAGTTTGGAGCTCTTGACTGCAATTGTAAAAGGAGTGCGCAGGTGAGCAACACTGTTTGCAATTATAAAATTTTCGACTGTTCTTTAATCTTTGGGTCAAATATATTGTGATTTGTAATATCATTGTGCATTTAATAAAATGTATTTTTGAAGTGTTCTCTGAATTTGGATGGCTGTTACTCATGCTTATTAGTTCTTTTGCCGTTAGTTAATCTCCCTAAAGCATCTCTGGATTATTAAGCTAATGTCATATTGGAATGATTTTTGTATAGATGTTTGGTAATTGTATGATTTTTTAAAGCTTTCTGAAAGTTATTGCATATTATGTTACTCTTAGAAACAAGTGTCTGCAGACTTAATTGTCAAATAACATTGTCACTGTAAAAGAATAGGGAAAGATGTGATTGCAGATTTGCAATATACCAATACATGTTTACAGTTATAGTAACCTCCTGTTTGTGTGTCATGACAAGCTCTTTGTTTTTTATTGATAAAAAGAGTAAGTTAATTTTGTAGGAAAATGTTAATAACGAGGCAATTTCAACCTAACTAAAATTTTACTAAACATTCATAACACGGCAAAATCACACATTCATAACACGGCAAAATCACACATTCATAACACGGCAAAATCACACTAAGTACCATGTAATCGTACGTTTAAAATCATGATACATTTACAGTGTTACAGTAAACTAAATTTGGACTTTTTGCAATTTCAGAGCACTCTATTGGAATATCAAATTCTATAAGGTTGGCTTATTTAAATCGTTCGTATCAGCTGAAGCTTCATCACAGGTTTCATATACAATTTCCACGTATGCTTTGTTTTAGGAGTGGAAAGTTTACCTAAAAGGATTTGTAAATATAACCTAACTTGTGCTAGTAAGTCGTGTAGCTAAATAATCTTCCCTGGGAAGTGCCTTCAACTTTCTTCTGCACTTAGACATCGTGGTTGGTTAATAAACCCAACTATGTTCTGCACTTATTTTTTGGCCAGGGCCAATTGAGTTGTTAACAACAGATGTACTTAGCTTTATTTAATAACAAGAGCAGACTTGATAACAAGATATTGTTAATTTACTAAAATAGGGTATATTTGGCTAGTTGACATGGCCTTGGGAACTTACACATGTGACTGGTCTGTCTCCTGTGGCTAAGTTAATAATATGATAAAAAGGTCTCTATTTATTTCCTTTTATTGTTTTATATATCCTGGTCCTATTGGAATCTGATTATACCTATATTACAAGCATCAACGGAACTTAATATTCAAACTATAGTACTATCCTTTAATGGCTGTTCTATAACCCAATAGCATGTTTTTTTTTGTTTTTTGCAGATTTGTGTTTGGTGTTTGCATCACATAATAAACAAGGCTGAGAAAGACAACGTAGAAGTCTTGTCCTGTTGGATACAACAGTGTTTCTTATCTATTTTCTTATGTATTTTTGAATTTTGAATTAGCGTACTTTGTACTTAGAATTAGTGCATGTGCTTGGATTAGTACATGTAAAATTGTTATGTAGTTTTGTTGGCTGCATTATTTAGGACTTTTAAAGTTGTTGGTTTGGTTTGGACAGGATGGTGTTATGTTTAAAGAAAGCAGCCTTTTCAAATTTTTTTGTTAAAAAGTGTTTCATTTGACTATATATGATGTTGCATTATGGTATATTTAGTGTTGCTAAAAATACTTTTGATGTTGTAAAAAAAATGATGTTGCATTAGATCAAACTAGTGTTGCATTAGATAGTGGTCCTCGTTGTTGACGTGGAACCATGTAGGCCCCACTGCTGACGTGGCATGGCCCCCTAGTCATGACGTGGCACCTTGTGGGTCCCACTGTTGACGTGGCATCTTGGTGGCTCCCACTGCTGATGTGGCAACTTACTGATGTGGCCCCTTGTTGATGTGGCACCTCGTGGGATCCAATACTGACGTGGCATCTGGGCCCCACTGCTGACGTGGCACCCCATTGGTGGAATGGCTAAAAATTTAATGCAACGTCATGTAGTGTTGCCTTTGCATGCTTTTGGTGTTGGATAAGACCTCTTATGCAATGCTTTCGTAGTGTTGCAATAGCTTGGAAAAAGCGTTGCATTAGGGGTCTTACGCAACGCCGGTATTGGTAACGTCCCTCTGGTGTTGCGTAAGACGTTACGCAACGCTTTTCAGGTCTTTTGCAACTTTATTTGGGGGTTGCGTATGTGCGTTTATGGCGTAGTGATTATTGTAGTATTAGTTTTAAATTAAATGGTGAAGTGTTTTAATTAGAAGTAAAATCTTTAGAAAAAATGGGTAATTGAGTTGTTGGAGCAGAAAAAAGAGTCCAAGTAGAAACTCAATGTGGATGAAGGAATTTTAATCGGAATAAAAATACTTTAACATTAGTAATTAGTTTTTTGAGTTGTTTTTGTAATTCAATTATTTATTTTAATAATTAGGATAACTAAACTGAAAACCAAAACTTTCAATGTTTCGGATTTAAGGCTTTAATATAATAGTATAGATTACTAAAAATAATGATTTGAATATATGGTGAGATATTTTTGGGTGTATATTAGTAATTGCAAGATTATTTTTAAATTAAAAAGTAACGTGTTTTAATTACAAAAATTACTACTAAAAATATATCTCGACGATCCAACCATACGGATGTCAAGACATATCTAATTAAATGATATTCCCAAAGTTTCAAAAAATAAAAAATTAATTTGGTTGGAGTTCTTAGTAGATCACTAGTATTCCGACTAGTACTAGTAACTAGTGCTTCGTCCCATATTATTGTTTCCATTTTTAAAAAAAATATTTCTCGACGATCCAACCGCACGGATGTCAAGACATATCTAATTAAATGATATTCCCAAAGTTTCAAAAAATAAAAAATTAATCTATGTGGTTGATGTATACATAATAAGAAAAAATATTGAAGAACTTTACGACGGATTAAGAAGATCGTCCAAATTTTGGGTAACTTATGACGGATATTTCGTAATAATTTACCCAGAATTACGACGATCTTCTTAATCCGTCATAAGTAACCCAAAATTACGACAGATTTTTCGTCGTAAGTTCACAGCAGAAAAAGTAATTCATTTTACAATTAATTTTAATTACAATAAATAAATTTACGACGGAATTTTCATCGTAAGTTCATTACTAAACATCGTTGTTTTGTCATCAGAAAAATTAATTCATTTTGTAATTAAATTTCATTACAATAAACAAATTTACGACGGACGAAAATTCCGTCGAAAGTTTATTTACGACGGAGATTCCGTCATAAGTTCACTACAAAACGACGTTGTTTCGCAATGAGAAAAAGTATTTTTTTTTACAATTAAATTATATTAAAATAACGAAATTTACGACGTAAATTCCGTCGTAAGTTCGCTGCTAAAATGAATTTACGACGGATAATTCGTCGTAAGTTCACTGCAATTATTTTTCAATTAAATTTTAATTTTTTGGAGCTAAATTTTATTAATAAAATAATTATCTTACGACGAATTGCATTTTCGTCACAAGTTTGGCGCGAAATTTACGATAGATTTGGGATTGCGTCGTAAATTGGGCGCGAAAATTGTTTCCGTCACAAGTTGGCCGTCATAATTGGCCAAATTTCTTGTAGTGTATATTTGTAGTTACTTGCTAAAATTCTTTTCATAGAAATTAATGAGTAATTGATGTTTGTAACTTTGCCTAGGAAATTGTGTAGAACAAGTAAAACATTATCTTCTAACTGCTAGTTGCATTGGCAAGAGGCTTGTTTCGGGAGATTCGGTTTAGTTGACATCAGAGATGGTGCATGTAGTATTCGGAACTAGTTTAAAATTTAATAATTTAGTTGCAATGTAAGAAGATTTATTTGTTTTTAATTCTGCATTGTTCTAAACATATAAATACACAAAATCTAGCTAGTGTTTTCAAAGATAAGAAATCAATAATTGAAATTTATACAAAAATACATTCAATGTCCTTTGCATTTGTGAACTCACAATCAACAATAATGTTCGTAGATATGGAGGTGTTATTGGAAGTTTATTATGTTTAAGTATCTCAAAAGCGCACATCACGTGCAGTGTATATGTTTGTGAACTGTTTGAAGCAAAACTAAAAGAGTCTCACATTATACGAATATTTAAACATTTTAATATAACGATATCTTTCAGTTTTTTTATTCTATCACCAATGCATTTGATCTTGTTGGGTACAGCCATACCGTTTATGCACGTATATTATGCATGTTAGCAAATGGATGGCAAAAATGCAAGTGGTATTTGTGAATTTTTACGATAGAGTTTGGTGTCATGAAAAAGTAAGAAACAACCATATGTTTCTTTATCCATGACTCAAAGGAAGTGTTTTTCCGCTCGTAACTTTTGCATTCAATTGTTTTCGATCATTCAACCACTTCAGGATTTTTGGATAAGTGCAGAAAGATTTCAACAGTTATTACAACACTAGCACCATTAACATTTCAAAAAAAAAAATATCAGGTGAAGCATTCAAGAACGAAGCATATCGATTTCGAAACCATTTCTTGAAAATAATTGTTGCATATTTGTTTGAAGGTTAGCTTTAACTTCACCATGCCCTTACCACATGAGAGATTTTCCGTCAATTTTCCGTTCTTGGATGCGAACTTGGCATGTGCAAACACTAAAAACTATATGCTTTGAAAAGTGGATCAGAGGGTTGACGAGGACCAGGTTAAAACTCCTTTGCAAGGTGGATTCAATTTGAAATTTTCTACTGAACTAGTTTTACACTAACGTATTCAATCTATAAACACTGTGCTTTATTTTGATTACAGAAAGCGTAAACTTGCATAAATTGACCTGGCACATCTTTTGCACAAACTGCTGGTCAGAATAAATTTCACAAAAATTCATCATTTTTTTTTTGCTAAGTTAAGTATATATTTAAAACGAAAAAAGGGAACAGGGATTAACCCTTACTCTATGACAGGCCATAGAGGAGGACTACCTAAAAACAATCTCTAGAAAGATTGAAAAAGGAAGCAAACAAGCAAAAGAAAAAGCCTAGCTCTAGTTAGCTACTATCCACCCAAGTTCCCCATATGGAGTTATAAGCATTGTTTACAAACCAATTAGAGCTTGATAGTCTACTTTTTACATCTCGAATAATACCCTCCATTAAATGCTTTGGTCCGAAACAGTCATTGTCATGAGCTCTAGCATTTCTTTCTCTCCAAATATGATAGCAAAAAACCTGTGCAATAAGTAAGAGCAAGTGTCTTTGCAGGTTATCTGCGGATGATCCCCACGAAGCTAGGAGGTTTAGCCAAGAGTTTCCTTGAACAGAGGAACGAGCACGCGTAGCTAGATTCTGTAAGATGCAGGAGCTGTAAGGACAGGAAAAGAAAAGATGATCCATATCTTCTTGACCTCCAACGCAAAGGTAGCAATGTTGAAGAATGTTAAGGCCAAAAGTGGCCAAACGCTGCAGAGTATTTAAACGACCATGGCAGGCCAGCCATTGGTGATGAGCATAACGGGTGACATTGAGTTTATTCTAAACATATCCATGCCAAGCAATCTCAGGAAGTCTATGCCGAATGCTTTCCCAAATTTGCCCTGCCCGAACCTTTGTTAAAGAAATCCCATCCCAAAGAATTTGATCGTCCACATCAAGATTAAAAGAAGGGTAATCAAAAGTGTGAAGCCATTGAAGCAGGTTGGAGTGGACATGGTGGTGTCTGCCATTTGGAATTGGCATATTCCAAGAACCTGTTGAGATGATATCATGCACAGTAGATCCTGCATTCATTCGAGTTTGGCTAATAATGAAATCAGTACCAGATGTAGCCAAGCAGCTCCTCCGCCACCAGGGATCAAACCAAAGAGAAGTGCTATTGCCATTGCCTATTTTGTATTCCAGGAAGCGGATAGCAGTCGTCCTTAATTTAAGAATTTTCCTCCAAATCCATGAGCAGTCGAAAGGCTCCTGCAAAGTCCAGAAGTGTTGATGCTTCAACACAGTCCTGTTTACCCAAGTAGACCAAAGAGTTTTAGACTTTAAAACTACCCTGCAGAGGTGAAGAAGCAGCTGAGCACGGTTCCAGTCCCTTGAGTCTTTAATTCCTAACCCCCCTCGTTTACTACACATTTGAACTTAGGATACACTGCTTGCATAGCACTTTTTGAAAGTATTATGTAAGTAAAGTATTTATATAGCGCTTTACTTAAAAACATTATGCAAGTAATTGTTAATTAATTTGAAAATAAATAGAAAATAAGAAAAAAATAGTTAGATAACGTTTGTTCAGGAAACGCTATCTAAGTTAACACTTTAATAACGTTTTTATACACGCTATGCAAGTAAACATATTTTAAGTGAAATTACTTTTATATTTTATTTATAATTAACCCTTTCATAGCGCTTTTGGAAGCATCTTACTAGCTCACGTATTCTTAGCTCAGATATCCTTGGTTTAATTTTGGCCCAAATAATTGAAGCTACACTTCTCGAAACCTAAATCTAAATAACTGATAGATGAACCGCCTCTGCAGATGAAGCTTCACAGCGATTGATTCAAATTTTGGTATCTCTCACTCTCTGCAAGTCTTCGATTTCCTCTCCGTGCTTCTTCATTTCCCTTATCATCTCTACGTATCCTCTGCTCGATATATGTACACATATATAGATATATACTTATATAGATTCAATCGAGCCTCCATATATGCTTGCAGAAATGTCTGAGGAAGATTAAATCGAGCTTAAAAACCGCTCTTATTTCAACCCACGGAGTCATTGTGTCTTCTCTGAAAATTGGAATAGTTTTTCTGCAAATTTTGATTTGAGATTACAACTCAGCGAGTCATTGAATAATTTTGTTTTATTCACTAATTCTTCTCTGTGTTAATTTGAAATTTGATGCTTATTTTCAATAGAGCCATAATCTGCTCCGTACTTAATTTATAGATTATATTTGCGTACATGTAAATGGGTTTCCATTTACTTCTGTTGATATCTATTTTATTTGCCTTGGGAACTTTTAAGTTTAATACCCAATTTGGTAGTAAGTGGAAATCTGAAAGTTGCCTGGAAGCCCTCTAATTGTTTGATATCGATCAAGTGAAGTTCATATAATATTTATTCCAACTCCAACTTTTTTATTGCTTTAAAGCCTGGAAATATGTAGTAGTTAACTTAACATAAATTCATAGTTGTGGTCTGGTTCTAATTTCTAGGTTATAGTAATAATTTTCCATCACAGTACAGCAACTCCGGCACACCAGGTGCAAATATGGCTCATATATTGACGTATGTGTATGCATAGGAGCATCTAAGCAGGACAAACCATAAACTGAAATGCCAGGGGTAAGAAGTACTATCATTTGGTGTAGTAGCATGGTAGAATTTGTCTTGGTTTTAATTCGCATCTTCTCCTCTGCTAACAGATGTTCAATGGCTGAAGTGTGATGGTTTAGTAATCTCCTTGACAATGGTAATTGAAGTCGCAAACAGGGTGTTAGTGATTAACGGTGACTAACAGTTCAAACTGGTTGTAGCTGTCACGGGAGTTGGGTGGGTTTATCTAGTTAAAATGGATAACTTGGTTAGATAGAAGGGAAGAATTTGTGGATTCCTACAGAGAAAGAGACATCATGTACTTAAATGGACTACTGATGAAGGACAGAAGCAAGAGTCTATGGAGTAGGGCTTTATATCATTATGTATAGGTTCAGGTTCTCGATCTGTGCATTTCCTTTGCTATTCTTGTGGTACCCCTAAATATATATCATATATTATAGTATTAATAATGAAACGAATATTTACATTGGTGATTCATAGACACATAATTGTTAATCCTCTCTTATGTCAAGTGTTAAGAACATTTAGTGTCTGCGCCCTGATATCTTAAAAATTTTGGTTACCAGACACAACCTAACAACTCATTTTGTAATGCTTTAGTGCAAGATACTTTCAGATTGGGTTGTAAAACCATATCTTGTTAGTTCCGTTCTTGGCTTTAGTGAAAGAACCTCGAGATATCATTCTTATATTATGGTTACAACAAAGTTCCTCAGATTTTTGATGTTCCTCATTTACTTGTATTGTTTCTTTCTTCATTACTGAGTATTTAGCTCATTCGAATCGTTATTTACCCCTGGGTCTGATCTTTTTGCATCCTCAATATTTTAATTAACTGCCTCTGTAATCAATTTGGAGATTTACCCTTGTCCTTTCTACTATATTTTTCTTTTCTTGGTTTCATACATTGTGTTTCCATGACAATTTATATTTGAACATTATAATTTCGGAAGTCTATCTAAGTTCTGGATAGTGTATTAAACATCATTTCACAAATTAGAAGATTAAGTTGTTGTCTGGTGATTTAGACTTTGCAGAAATTAGAAGTTTAATTTGCTTTACCTCTGGTCATAAATGAACAAATTTGTGGAGTTTTGGACAACCTGTAGTTTTGCTCTCGTGAGGGAAAAAAAAGGTTTTCCAGGTTTTAGTTGCAAGATTTTTGTAGTATCATTTTGCATACATCTTAAATTAAAATCCTTTACGAGTAAATTTTTGGTAATTTTCCTTAGTTTGGAAATGAGTAAAAATAGGATGTGACAATTCTGTGAATGTCCATTGAGAGGAAGTTATAAGGGTATTTTGTTTTAAGTTTCCTTGTGGATGAAAAGCATGAATGAAAATTATCCTGGAAAGATTTTGGTTTGGACAAGCTTATAAACACATTGATCATCTATAAGTATTAACTATTGACATGCAAACCTGCTAATTTACTTGGAAGTTAAAAGTTATTATCTGATTTTTCTTTCATCTTGTTGTAGACTTCGAACAAAGATCAGAATACCAAAGAATACCAAAGAATATAGCACCTTAATGGCCTCAGACAAGGAAATTTTCGGCCTTTCAGGAGCATCACATTTAACTGCCATCGACTGGTAACATAATTTAACATTCGTGCTTGATTTGTTTGATTTCTGAAACATTCTTTTGGTGGTTAGTATCTGAACGATTTCAATACCTGCTAACAGATGTACTTAGTTTATTGAATTAGACTTTCATTTTTTAACATGAATTTTAGTTTGGGGTCAAAAGTTTTAGGGAGAACAAGATGTTTAAATGCTCTTAAAAAAATTCATTAATGTTACATTCCTGCAGGAATAATTCATATCATCGAACATCTCTGGCTGCTTTTGACTCCTCTGTAATCTTGAAATAATTACTTAATAAAATCAGAGATAACACTGTACTAGTGTGATTGTATTAAAATGTGTGAATATGTATATAAGTTTATTGGTATATATGATGTTTGATCGTGGTTTGTATGGTCATAGACTTGTTGTGAGGCGAAGGCGCCTAAGGAGATCCTAACAAGCCTAAGAAACCTGTAGGTGCTTTCTTTTTCTTTTTCATGCATGTGTTTCTGCAACAGTGATTTTAACATTCTATTAATTGTTTTTCATGTGTATAATTCGAGTCAAATTGGTGTTGCAGGGAAAGTTTTCGAGCGGAGTTCAAAAAATATAATTCTGGAATTATAAATCAGCCTTTTGATGTTCATTAATACTGTGGACATTGCTTTTTTTAGGATGAAGTTGATGCTTGATGATGTGATGGTGTGGAAGGAAGGCTGGCTTTACTCCATGATGATAATTAATAGTTGTTGCCAGTAGTGAAGTTTACAATTTCTGATGCAGACTTAATGTTTCCCTTACTTTTTAGTAGAAATATTACTCAGGAATGCAATGTAAGGATTGCTTTTTGGCTTTTTTATACAACTTTGTTGATGGAGTATCTTCTAGTAAATGGATTGCTTTTTAAAGGGGTCAATACTTATTAATTACCTTCAAATTTAATATTGTTTTGGATTGTGTATTTAGAATTTTTTCTGGAATGTTACAGGTGAAAAAAATGGCAGAAAAATATTCAAAATTAAAATATTTCAAAAATAAACCACTTGGATAGCGCTTCAAAAAGAGCTACATAAGTGGTATTGCATATATTTAAAAGCACTTGTATAGCGGTTCTGGAACCGTTATAGTACAATTTATACTTATATATCATTTACTTACATAGCATTTATGAAAACGCTATTGAAGTAGAGCACTTACATAGTGCTAAAAAAAGCGCTATGCAAGCCCTATGTACTTCAATAGCGGCGGCTTACATAGCGTTTAAAAGCGCTATGCAAGTGCAAAAAAAAGCGCTATGCCAGTGCAAATTCGTAGTAGTGTTTCTAGGTAGGCACACCGTAGCCCAGCCTATCTTAGCACCTCCTTTCTTAGTGAGGTCGCCTTTCCACAAAAATCTTGTGAAAATGGTTTGAATACGACTATGCACAGCTGAAGGAAGCCAAAAATGATTGGTCCAATAGGCTTGTATAGAGAACAGGACGCTTCTGATTAACTGGGTGCGGCCTGCTAGAGAAAGGAAATGAGATGTCCAATTAGAGACTCTACGAGTGAGCCTGTCAATGAGAGGGATACAATCGTTGACACTTAACTTTTTAGAGATTAAAGGGACCCCTAGAAACTTGACTGGAAGTTGACCTTGGGGTACATGATATGTCATGTCAAACCATGTAGCTAGGTCTTGCTTACAATTAGCAAAGAAAACTGTACTTTTATGAGTACTTGGGTGAAGGCCGCTTATGTCCGAGAAACGAGCAATGCAGTTCATGGTGTGCTGAATAGAGGCTCTGTCTCCATGAGAAAACAGGAGTACATCATCGGCAAAGAATAGATGTGAAAGATCTAAATCCTTGCATCGCCAGTGGTGCTTATAAGAGGAAGGTTTGTTTTTCAGTAAGCAAGAAAGGATATTCATTGCAATTGTGAAAAGGTAAGGTGACATAGGGTCACCTTGCCTAAGGCCCTTACCCCCTTTGAAATAGCCTTGCAAGCTCCCATTAATCTTTATAGAGTAGTGCACCGTGGAAATGCACGCGTGAACCCAATTTCTGAATCTTTATGGGAAATGCATTTTCTGTAAGGCAGCCATAAGAAAATCCCAGCTCAACGAGTCAAAAGCTTTGTGAAGGTCTATTTTCAAGGCACATTTTGCAACTCCTGAGTCACGCGAATATCCTCTAAACAATTCTTGAGCCATCATGATATTATCAGAAATAGATCTACCTTTGACAAAAGTAGATTGTGATATATCAATGATCGAGGGAAGGACAGACTTTAGACGATTCGCCATAATTGTTGCAATACATTTGTAAGCCACCGAGCAGAGGGATATAGGACGGAAATCCTTCATATTTGTTGGAGTCTGGTTCTTGGGAATCAGGGCAATGCTTGTTGAATTTACGCCTTTGTGCATAACCGAGGAATTGAAAAAATGCATGATTGCCTTACAGAAACAGCTGCCAACAATGTCCCAGGCATTGATAAAAAACTCAGCTGTCATTCCGTCAGGGCCTGGGGCCTTGTTGCGTTTCATAGATTTTAGAGTTTTGTAGATCAATTCCTGAGTGATAGGAGTTTCCAGACTAGCCGCTTGAATATGAGTAAGCGTCGGGCAGTTGATGTCATCAACAGAACCTGTAGCAGGGCTAGTATTCCCTATAGTATTCTGAAAGTAATCAACCGCCACTTTCGAACATTGCGTGTGACCATGGACTAAATTTCCAGAATCATTCTCCAAGGCAAGAATCTTGTTGACATTCCAGTTGGCTTTCGTTTGGTTAAAGAAGAATGAATTGTTTCCGTCGCCTTTGTCAAGCCATTTTACTCGAGATTTCTGTAAGTTTAAGGATTCCTCCTGGTCTATAGCAATATCGAGCAAGTGGCAGCAATTCCTTTCTGCACGAAGAAGATCTCCATTACGAGGATCATTGCTAAGCTTTTCTTGAATTTCTGCAAGTAATTCCCTCTGTCTGCTTACATTAGTGTGCAGGTTTCCATGAGTGCGATTAAGAGCAATTAGAGCCTTTTTGACCTCTTTTATCTTCTGACAAAGAATGGACATTGGATCGCCGTACCAAGTGCTAGCCCAAGCCTTGGCAACTGTCTCCTTGAAGCCTTCTAATTCACCCATAAAAGTGAAGTATTGGAAAGGTTTTTTGATTTGCTCTAGTTGGAGAGGGATATTGACCAACAATGGACAATGATCCATCAAGCCTTTTGATTTAACGAAGCCCACACTGTCAGAGTAGCCATGAATCCAGGAAGAGGTTATAAGAATGCGGTCTAGACGTTTGTTGATAATGTCTTCAGGCCTGTTATTACACCAAGTTAGCAGAGGACCCAAAGTCCTGAGATGACTGAGTTTAGTATTACTGACACATTCCTTGAAGCTTTCCATGTCTGCAGTCCACTGTTCCCTGCCTCCACTGACTTCATTTAGGTTAAGAATGCAGTTGAAATCACCAAGGACACACCAAGGTAGAGAAACTTGATTGCTAAGAGACAGCAAGTCAGCCCAGAGAGATTCACGCTCATGCGGCTTGTTAAGAGCATACACAAAACTAACCACAAACGTAATCTGTTTTTCCAAAAAAGTGACAAGACAAGTAACATGTTGAGCAGAATAATTCATGGTAGTAACATTCCAAACAGTCCGATCAAAACCAACCCATATTCTGCCATTATAATGGTGAGTATAATTGAAAAACCACTGCCAAGATTTATTGATACGCTTTGAGATGACCAAAGAGTTGTGAGACTTTACCTTTGTTTCGAGACAAGCCATAAGAGAAAGTTTATTAGTGGAGATAAAATGTTTGAGCTCCTTTTGATGAGAGACTTTATTTAAGCCGCGGACATTCCAGGCTGCAAAATTCATTAAAGATTATATTTTTTGGTTGGTTTGCTTGCCAACCTCAAGGAGCTTTTTAAGAAAACAGGGGTAGAACCCTTTTTATTTTTGGGAGCCGTAACTTGACTCTTAGTAGCTACTGGAGATGCATCCTCATATGAGTGGTTTTTGTTCCTTTTTCTCTGGGTAGTAGACACTTCAAGTTCGCCATCTTCTAGCTCAGAAAGAGATTGAAAAGCATTTACAAGTTGAAGTGGTTGAGGTTGAGGCTCCCCCATATCCCCTGTAGCAGTTTGTTTTCCTTCCCGTTGAGTAGCATCAAATTCATCTAAGTTGTCATCTTCCAAAACATTATTGTAGCCAATTTGTTGAGCATTTTGAAGTATGTCATCGTCATCCATGACAACTGGACATCCAAAAAGGCGTCCTATAGTGTACGGAACCATTGCTCTGTTAGAAACGTAATCCTCATTGTCAGTATCCATTGCATTTGCACTGCTGTTTCCAATGTCATTTTCATTAGATGGGTTTTGGGTTGTGTTGCCTGTTTGTTTCTTGTTTCTTGGTGTTTTTTTGACTGCTTCTGGGTTGTTGTGGCATCTAGAGAGTGAATGTCCGAATGCCTTGCACAAACTACACGAGTAAGGTAATTGTGAGTACTGAATTTCAATCCGAACTTTCTCTTCAACCCCAAGGCTATTGATGACAGTGGTCCAGATGTGGTCTGGTCTAGGGCTTGAGTAAGCCAGTTCAACCTGTATGCTAGCATATTTCAACGGTTCCATTCGAGCGGTGGCCTCATCAAACTTTAGTGGCTTTCCAACAGCCTTAGCAAGAAGGGTTAGCCCCTCATGAAACCAATACGAGTGTGGAACATCAACAAGACGGATCCAACAGGGCACCCTATCTATCACATTCCTTTTGAAAGTCGAACCCTCCATCCAAGGATTTAAGTACATTGTTTTCCCCCCCCATTTGGATCGAATTAAGTGTCAAAACCTTGTCTTTCTCTTCCTCAGTGTTGAATCGAAATGTAAAATAGCCTTTAGAGCTGTAGTACACACGGTATAGGCCCATGTTGCTCCACATTTTCATTGCCTGCTCTCGAACAAATTTGAAAGAGAAGCTTCCACCAATGAAGTGGCCTATTAAGCTAGTCTTCCACTGCTTCTGCGCATTTACCATGAATTCACGAGGAGGGAATATGTTCGCAGAGCCATCTTCATTGTATGTTACCTCTATGTTAGGAGAGTAGGTGTTTGGAGGTTTAGGTAAAGTGTTTTGCAGTAAGGAGCTCCAAGTAACATTTTTTTTAGCTTTAATGCTTTCATCTTGTTCAAGGTTGATTGGAACACCATTAACAGGTTGAAAATTCTCTTGCACAGTGTCTGGATTAGCATTAGGAATAGAGGTTCCTAAGATAATATTTGAGCTGAGGATATGTGTACCTTGTGCCTGAGTGGTAGATATGGGCGGTTTGTGGACTGAATTCACTTCTTCAGGTGAAGAGTTGCCATGAGTCGCCTTAGACAAAGCATCAGGGCCACTGACAATGTGCTCTGTACCATCGTTTAGAATGAGTTGGGTTTGCTCGTGGATTCTTTGTCTTGTCCTTGGGGAAAAAGGCTCCCCCATTACATCATCCGAGTTGGTAAATTCATTGACCTCAAGAGGGGGATGATTGTTGATGGCTGGCATTGCTGGATTAGCATAGTACCGGCCAATAAAATTGGTAAACTCGTCGGAGTCCATGGGCCTGAATGTTCGGAGTTTCGAGACCCCATCAGAGAGAAACAAGAACAGATCTAGGATAACAAACCCAAGAGTTGAAAGAGGAGAGGGAGAAGAGGCTAAGAAAAAAGAGCGTGAGATTCGTGAAGAAGCTAAAGGAGTAGTTAATCGTGGTCAAAGTTGGCCGGAGAAGGGAGGCTAGAGAGAAACATTTTGTTCAGATGCATATTCAATGCTCTAACACCGCTCTTATTCTAATTATCACAAAAATTCATCATTAAGCGTATAAACTACTTATAACCTTAAAAAATGATTATTCAGGAATTACATATGTAATGTGTTGCATTCTGGGATCCTTGCAATTTTCATCACTTCAGTTGGTCAATGTAACCCACGTGGTAGTGCCACACAATTCCCTCATGGGGAAGGACATTTGCAAGCTCCTTTGAACTGGTAGTAGTTGGAGAACAGTTTGCACAAAATTAAAAATAAAGGAAAAGAAAATTTGATAACTGTGTATATCAATTTGGTGTCCAGTCATCACAGGCTTACTCTACAACGGACATGTTGGATAGATCAGCTGTAACCAGGTATAATTCTTGTTCAGTAGTAGGTTTACATTCAATTATGGAAATTTACATTCCTTGAGTTATATTTTCACAATTTTTTCTTTAGGAGTTTTTCATGTGGATTTACTTTTGTTCTTTTACTACTAAAGGTTATTTCTTTATTTTCCTTCTAAATCCTTTGTACATATACTTGCTATTTCAATTAACTGCCACAATAGTCCCTTAAAAAAAACTGCCTCAGGAGAGTACAAGAGAACCTGGTTTCAGTCAAGTCCAAGCCATCCAGGAAGTCATGACTAACTTAACAAACAAACTTTATTTCCCAAAATATTTTATTTGAGTAACATATTAAAATTTTGTATTGTATATATAAAAAACAGTTTGTGTTGTTTATTGAATTCCTGACTCATTAATATTTTTATCAACCATTCCTAGAAGCATTAATGTATTCACACTACAAGAAAGTTAGGCTATTTTCGACCAAATATTTTAGACTGCGGCTAATTTTGACCGAATATGGTTGAATTTAACCGGGCCGGCTAATTTCGACCAAATACGGTCGAATTTAGGAGCGGTCAAAAATAATCGATCGAATTTAGCAATTTTTTGACTAAATATGGTCGAATTTAGCAATTTAGATCCCGCCAAAAGTAGGAGGGAAAGTTCGCGCCAATGGAAAAATTAAATTCAACCATTTTTGGTCGAATTTAGCAATTGGGGTGAGCGGGGAAATTTAATTCAAAATTTGTAAAAAGCGGGAAACTTGCCGCCCAAAAAATTTCAAAACGTTCGAATTTAATTTCGACCATAATTTGTCGAATTTAGCTAATTTCGAGGATATTTGGTCGAAATTATCTAATTTAATTTATTTTAATAATTATTTAAAAATGGGGGAAAAAATAAACAAAATGGAAAATTAGTGAAACTAGGGTAAGATTCATCACACAAATATTGAGTATTACTAATCTAATCTATATGAATTTACGTTAAAAAATTGGCTTTTTTTCCATTTTTATTTAATTTTTTAATTTATTTTACAAACTAGTTGATCATTAAATTACCAAACCAAATTAATTTATTTTTTTCTGAAATTTTGGCAATAATATTAAAAAGGATGGATCTTGACCACCGTATGGTTGGGTCGTCGAGAAATATTATTAAAAAAATTGAAATACTGAACCTTGACGAAACCCCGTTTATGTGCTATAGTCAAAGTACTAGTTGACCGTTAAATTACCGAAGCAAATTAATTTATTTTTTTCTGAAATTTTGGCAATAACATTAGAAAGGATGGATCTTGACCACCGTATGGTTGGGTCATCAAGAAATATTTTTTAAAAAATCGAAAGACTAAACCCTGACGAAACCCCGTTCAGGGGTTATAGTCAAAGTACTAGTTGACCGTTAAATTACCAAACCAAATTAATTTATTTTTTTCTTAAATTTTGGCAATAACATTAAAAAGGATGGATCTTGACCACCGTATGGTTGGGTCATCGAGAAATATTTTTTAAAAAATCGAAAGACTAAACCCTGACGAAACCCCGTTTAGGGGTTATAGTCAAGGTACTAGTTGACCGTTAAATTACCAAACCAAATTAATTTCTTTTTTTCTAAAATTTTGGCAATAAAATTAAAAAGGACGGATCTTGACCACCGTATGGTTGGGTCATCAAGATGTAGTTTTTAAAAAATCGAAACACTGAACCTGACGAAACCCCGCTTAGGTGTTATAGTCAAAGTACTAGTTGACCGTTAAATTACCAAACCAAATTAATTTATTTTTTTCTGAAATTTTTGGCAATAACATTAAAAATGATGGATCTTGACCATCGTATGGTTGGGTCATCGAGAAATATTTTTTAAAAAATCGAAAGACTAAACCCTGACGAAACCCCGTTTAGGGGTTATAGTCAAAGTACTAGTTGACCGTTAAATTACCAAACCAAATTAATTTATTTTTTTCTGAAAATTTGGCAATAACCTTAAAAAGGATGGATCTTGACCACCGTATGATTGGGTCATCGAGAAATATTTTTTAAAAAATTGAAACACTAAACCCTGACGAAATCCCGTTTAGGGATTATAGTCAAAGTACTAGTTGACCGTTAAATTACCAAACCAAATTAATTTATTATTTTCTGAAATTTTGGCAATAACATTAAAAAGCATGGATCTTGACCACCATATGATTGAGTCGTCGAGAAATACTTTTTAAAAACACTAAACCCAGAGGAAACCTTGTTTAGGGGTTTCTTCTTCTCTTACCCAAATCAATTCTTCCATTGCTACTACTACTATTTTTAATTGTTTGGTAGTGTTCATAGTGAGTATGACTACTTGGGTGTGTATAATATTTATCCAAAATTTGGATATTTTTGTCCTATTTTTATTTAATTTTTTTGATTTATTTTATAAACTACTTAAAAATGGATGGAAAATCAAATTATTAGGCAAATTAATGGAATTAAGGTAAAATTCATCACAAAATTAGTTATTATGACTACTTGGTTGTGTATGAATTTTAAATCAAATTTTGACTTTTTTCCTAATTTTATTAAATTTATCAAGTAATTCTACACACTAATTAAGAAAGAGTGGAAAATCAAATTATTTAAAAATTCGGTAATATTTATCACAAAAATAATTGGCATGAATAATTGGATGTGTACAAATTTTAAATTGAATTTAGGATTTTTTTCTTATTTTATTTATTTTTTTGACTTTTTTTCCTATTTGGTGGAATTTAGCCAAGCTCTTAATTTCGACCAAATATGGTTGAATTTATTGGGGACGGCTAATTTCAACCAAATATGGTTGAATTTAGTAGTCGCCAAAATTAGGAGGGAAAGTTCACGCCAATTGAAAAATTACATTCAACCGAATTTGGTATAATTTAGCTAATTTCGACCAAATTCGGTTGAATTTAGCCGTGCTGTTATTTTCGACCAAATATGGTTAAAAAAAGTAAATTTCAAATGCAAAAAATTATTTGTTGCCACGTGTCATGTTTCTATTGGCTAAGGAGGAAGCACATGGATTGCCACATGTATTGCTCTATAAAATTAATCTAGACCACCCATTTCTTTTTTAAATATTTCATCCTAGCCATTAATTCATTTACATTCATTTCTTTCTCTTTTATATTCTTCATCCATGCATATTCTCTCATAAACATTGTTTTATACTTCTACTCCATTCTTCTTCTCTAACAAACATACACATCAATTTATATACATCAATTTCTTTTTATATTTCTTTCTTTTTATGTTCTTGAGTTTTCAAGAATCAAACCAACATTAGGAGGCGCTATCGATGTCCAATTTGAATGCTCTTATAGTCGAATCGAAGCCCTCATCATACTCTATCCAAAAACATCATCAGATTTTGTAGTGGTATAATTTATGAATTTCTCCTATTTTTTTATTAAATTCGAATTTACTTATTAAAATTATGAATTTTTGTAAACATAATTGGTTGCTAATTTTGATGTTTCCATCGTGTAGAGTATGTTTTTCTAGTCAATTTCAGATATTATATGTTCAATTTCGAGTTCAATATCGTATAGAAATCGAAGTTTGATTGTCGTGTTCTTTGTGTTCTTCGTTTCTTGAGGATCGAAGCTGTTTTGAAGATGTTATTGAGCTCCAAATCATGAGTTTGAGTAACCAAACTGAATCCTACATGCTATGCTACACAAAATCAACGTTAGATTCAAAGAGCAGAAGATTCTGCTGCCATTTTTTTTTAAAATCGTTGTTCCTTAAATTCGACCATATTTGGTCGAATTTAGCATATTAAATTCAACCATATTTGGTCGAATTTGGCATATTAAATTCAACTATATTTGGTTGAATTTAGTACAGTTTAGGCGCTAAAAATTCGAAATTTCCAAAATTCAAATTTTTTGCCAAATTTATAATTTCGACCAAATTCGGTCGAATTTAGTTGATCGAATTTAGTTGGTCGAATTTAGACGGTCGAATTTAGGTATTTTTGACCATTTTGGTTATTTTCGACCAAGCTAAAAACGACCATCTTCGTTGCGGTCGAAATTTGCTAAATTTGACCATTTTCAGTCAAAAATAGGTAAATCCGACCGTTTTGAGTTGGGCGAATTTACTCGAATTTCTTGTAGTGTTATTTTGCTTGTTGGCTACATGCATCTACCCATAATTTTGTTTTAATATTAGTTATAACATGGTACAAAGAGGATTCTTATCATTGCAAGAATTTAAATTTAAATTATTAATTATATATAATAATTATATTTCTTTTCTATGCATAACCATTTAGATAAAAAAAATATTTAGATATCCCTAGATTGTTGGATTTAATTTATTATAATTTAACCATTATGATTATATGAGCATTAAATTGTTTTTGTTGGGCTATGAGTTTAAATTTAAAACTAATATAATATTAATTTATAATATGGTCAAGCTCTCAAATATATTTTTAATATTTAAAATTGGTGCGTACAAATTTCACAACTTTCAAAAAATAGTAATAAACAAGTTTTAATGTGATGTGAATACTCATAAGTTTTGAAATTAAACAATGTGGATGTTGTGGATTTAATTTGTTATAATTTATCCATTATGATTGCCTGAGTATTTAAATTGAACCCTACAAGGATTTTTGCTTTAGACAACAGGCAAAACGTGTTGTCTGAATATACCAAAAACTGTTGGCTATTGAGAAGTCGTCTGATACACACCTCAGACAACACACAGCAAGCTGTTGTGTGAAAGTTGAAAGACAAGTAAAAGTCATCTGAAAAGTGTTGTCTGATATCCAGAAACAACAACACTTCTTTGGAAACCTCTTGTCAAAGCTCCAATAACGCAACACTTTTTAACGAAGATATTGTTGTTATTAAGCAGTAAATACAATGGTTTTTAAAAGAAAGCCTATTGTTTAAGTGCAAAAGATACAATCTTTTACTTAATCAGGGCTGTTGATGTATGTCACTACAGACACACACAACGGTTTATTCCTTCCAAATGCTTGTGTTTATTGTAGTCATACAATGATTTTCCTTTTTATGTATTGTATGTGTTCTTTTTAAACAACAGTTTTTATTTGTGTTTCTTGTCGTTAGACAATGGTTTTTTCTTTTTATGTGTTGTATGTGCATAGAATAGACAATGGTTTCTTGAAACATGTCAATTATCCGATGATATTTTCCACAAGTGTTTCTAAAAGATGATAACATTGGATAATGATAAATGAAACAAAACTTTTATTTACAACAAAAATTAGTTTATATAGTACTAGCAACTAACCAATATTCATAACAAAAACTACCCTACCCTTGCAAGTTGGTTGTAGTCATTTGTAGTTGTACTACATATCACATGCTCTTAAAGTTGGTATTACCCTACTCTGGCATCCCATGTATCATCAAACTTGCTTTTTGAATCAAAAATTCCCAGTGGGTAAACTCGATCCTGCAAACAAAACGTAACCGCGAGTTAGGCACATTTAATCTAAGATTATTTCTTTCTTCACAAGTTCACATACAAACAATAATTGAACTTCTTTTGATTCACAATCTCATGGTCTGAGTTTTCTATCCTGCGTATAGTACATCTAATTTTAAATACCTAATAGTAGATGTGAACTGATATCAATTTAGCACCTTGTGTGTTCTTGCACTCCGTAAAAGCATAATGTAAGTTTCCAGATTCCTTCTCATTTCTGAACTGAATGCGGATCCCCCTAGAATAGGTTGTATGATTCAAATGATAAATGTTAGTAGTAACTCACAGCTAGACAATCAATACTGTAACAAGGGTACACAATAATGCCAGTAAAGTGGAAGCCACAAATGCACAGATAGTGGATGCAGCAAGGTCAGTTCCTTCTGCAGTTAATGACCCACCTTCCTGAAGTAGCAACTTCAGATTAGATAAAATATTAGAGTTAAAAGTGACAAAAGTAAGAACCCGTGTAAAGCAGAAGCATTACTGAAACTGAGTGTTTGCATGTGCAAGGAAGCAGCGTAATACTGCCACTTTATTTCCCTAAATATCACAACGCCAACTCAAAATAGAACTTTATGACACCTAAATAGGATCACATTTCATCTAGCAAATAAAAACTTTGCAGGTGCAATTCGATATATGACTGTCAATTAAGTTTTTACCCAAACCAACATGTGTGCAAGTGCAAGTGGTAGAGACATAACTTAAGTATCTAGTTAAGTTTCTATTCCTGCAAGACAATTAGATGACTCAAAATAACAAACAAAGAAATAACGATGCAAGCAATCAGTACTCCTCTAAGATAGTTTGTGTTTTGCAGGAATATCTCATACAAGAGTAGGAGACAGAAAAAGTCAAGCACAATGCATGTATATTTAAGGAACTTCTGTGCAAAGAACCATTCTGGACTCATAAGGATATGGAGATGGGATAGTGTACTCATTTAACAAGATCTTTAGGAGATAACCTGTTGCCATCTCCCTGTATTTCTACTAGATCGCTAACAGCATACTTCTCATGCATGAAGCCTCTGAGAAACCTCTATAAAAGAGCAGATTGGTTAACAAGATTTACAGAAGAATAATACAGTATACATGAGAAATGAAATGCCATGTCACCGCAAATCTGCAATGGCCTATGAAAACACAGGTCTAGACTAAAGAAAATGGTTGGTTATTAATTTCATTCATTGTTAATGAACCAAATTAGGCCCAACTTTTTCTCAGTCAACCCAACTGAGGCCTGTAAATGAATAATTTGCCAACAGAAAATTTATTCCAAAGACAGTTCAAGCATACAAAATACTTGGCCTTTAAAACATCCAACAAAAGATCTTCAATCCAGTTAAACATTTTCAAGTAGGTGATTAAACACAAACTTAAATTGAAAGCTCCATGGGATGGGAAACCAGAAAGTCAGATGACAACATATCCTAAATCACCTTAGAACCACCAATTGTCTGTAGAAGTAAAGGATTTCAGTTCCTACATGTGATTAAAGTACATTCATCTAACAATATTTTGATACATGCAGCTACGTCTTGCACAGGGCTAGCATGAAAATATGAAACAATTAATAGATACATGGAAATGATAGCAAATGAGATATATCAATTTGAATTGCATTAATTCAATCAATTATTGGACAATTACCTGTAAGCATTGCTGGTGTAGTACTCGGTAACAGCCAATAATAAGCCCTGCCCAGAGACCAACACACATGCAGAAAAACAATTGCCTGGAAACACAAATCAAGGAAATTACCAAGTAATTAGCTAGTCTCGAATAGACGATTGTACATGTAATTGTCATGATCCAAGTTGAAGTTGCTTTCTTCAGCCAAGCCAATTACAATTGTATAAAAAGCAAGGGTCACAACAATATTAAGCAACTTAAGAATAAAGAAGACAACTAGCTTACTTTGACAGGACTTGTGTAAGAAAAGGTAGCTTGATAAGTTTGTTTATAGCAGGTTTTGACTAGCATCCTCTTCTGCTGCAAATTCAAGCTCGGCCATGACTTATTCAACCTCCAAGACGTACTGGGCAATCTATAATTATCCATTCACTATGAACTGATCAAGAAAAGGAATCTCATATACCTCCTAGGTGATGTTAGTGCCTTCGGGGAAGTTGAGGACTAGTTTGCAGTGATCAATAAGATGTGCAGTGAGCCCAACTTCTCTGTTTGCCCAAGTCCTCGCATAACTAAGGCCCCCTTTGTAACTTTTAAATTGGTTAAACCTGCTTATAATCCAAAGCAACTCAATATGTTTGTTTCTCATATTAGAACATATGACACAAATAAAGTCATAGATTAAAAGTAAAGATAAACAGAAGTTCTTCAGTATGATTTTAGAATGAAAATACAACCAACTACAAGTTCTTCAGTTTCAAGATAAACAGAAAAACACCTGTATAACTTTGAATGCCTTTTTAGCCACGGTTTTGGAAAAACCAAATAACCTTCAAGTAGCGACTGAAATCAAATCGAGGCTTCAACTAAAATCTCTGGACCCAAACAAAGTTTGAACGCAAATCCTTGAATCCAATCGAAGCTTGAACCCAAATCAAAATTAAACCCTCAAGTACCCAATCCCTAAATCTAAATCTCTAAATTGATGCACCAAATTGAAGCCCTAGATTGTTAGAGAGTGTTTCAGCGAGATGTTGATGAGAGGGAGTATAAGATGGGAAATATATTATTGAAGGTAGAATGTGAGGGGGTATGAGATGGGAAATATATTAGTGAAGGTAGAATGGGGGGAAATTTTGAGAAGGTTTTCAGAAAGGGGGGAATTTTTGAGCGCCTGTAAAATAATTAGGGGTGGGACGAAGAAGGGGGAAATGATATTTTGGGTTTGGAATAATGTAGGAATAGAAGTAATGAGCGGCAATATAAATTAGATTAACGTAGGTAGATTTGTAAAATAAATGTTATATTATTTGTATAATTTATATATATATATATATATATATATATATATATATATTTTAGTTATGTCTAAAAGTAATTAAAAAGTAAAAAATACATTTTGTACGATCTATTAATAGATACTCATAAAATAACGATCTATTAATAAATGAATTTTAATGATTTTTTCGATGATCGAACCGTATAGATGTATGTAGATACTCCTTTTAGTGTACGGAAAAAATAATCAAAAATAAAAAGGTCATGATGTAAGAGATTTTAACAAAAAGGTAGTAAAAGTACTACTTCCTGTAATGGGGCACAATCCAGGTTACTTGAATAATTTTTTCGAATGATTTCTTTGATGATCGAACTGTACGAAAGTTAATAAACACTAATTTTTGTGTTGGGAAAAATAATCGAAAAATAAAAAGGCCAGGTTGTACGAGATTTTAACAAAACATAGTAAAAGTGTTGCTTCCTATAACGGGGCACGATCCAGGTTCACCGAATAATTTTTTTGAATGATTTCTTCGACGATCGAACCGTACGAAATTTAATAAACACTCATTTTATTGTTGGAAAAAAATAATTGAAAAATAAAAACGCCAAGTTGTACGAGATTTTAACAAAAATACACTATAGTCATTTTGTCGGGACCGGAAAAAATTATACATTTTATGAGATTATTTTTTTATCGAATATTCATTTATCGAGATTCCACTGTAGTCCAATCCAAAATTATTTAAAAAAAATTACAACCCAAATTATCTAAATAAATTATTTTTTTCTACTTATTTAATTTTTAATTAGCAAAAAAATGAAAAGGATAAAACGTTATGGCAGCAATTTTCCCCCCAAACCGAAATTGCATTTTCCCCTTTCCCCTTAAAAAAATTTAATGAAAAATTTTAAAGCACCGGGTCTTTTTTCAGTAGTGAAATACTTCCCCCCAAAATGAAAACTTAGCACTACGCGTTGCCCCTGAATAAAACACTCACCTAATCTCTCTCAACCTAAATCTCACTCAACCTAAATCTCTCTCGACACACTCACCATCTCTATCTCTCTCCACCACACTCACTCACCACACTCTCTCCACAATCTCCGTCTCTATGAATACACTTTTTGAAGGATGAATTGAAGAACAAAATGGAGATTCAAAATTAGGGCTTCAAAATTAGGGTTAGAAATTGGGGGTTTGAGTTTAGAGATTTTATTAAGGTAAAATTGGGGGGTTTTTCTTTTGCATACCCGTATCTAATGGTATTTACTTGGGGTTTTCAATTTTATACGGTACTTTGTTTGGGTTTTTGACGTTGTTGGCATTTTGTATGTTTTTAATTGGAGGTTTTTTACTATAATTTTGATTATAGTGCCTTTTTGGCTTCTGGTGTTTCTGATTTTCCATACAGGTACATATTGATCCTTAGGCATTCTCATCACTTTTTTTACTCTTTAACTAGTTTGGTTTTTTAGGTCCCATTACGTAAATGGATGAAAAAAAAACTTGCAAAAAGGGGAAGTGATCCGTCTAGGGCATCTGAGGTCTCTTCTTCCTTTTAATTTACGATATTCTTAACTTACTATTCTGTAATGGTATGACCATATGTACATTCCTTTTTCTTTTTCTTGCATTGCAACCTAGATGTGATTTCCTCTAATATGTAAGATGATGTGTTCTTTTGTGTATCTTTGCAGGAAAATAAGAGTGAGCCAGTTGACCTTCATACCCAGTTGAAGGTTTTGAAGCTGATGGAACGTTGTAAGTAGTGTTACAAAATAAATTGTTTATCTTTCCATCAGCTTTATACTTATTTGATGACCTTTAGACATCACCTCTCTTCTTATAAGGCTTCTGCAAAGAAGGATTTGTTTAAAGAATCTGGGAAAAGTGAGTACAGATCCAGAATACTAAGGAAGATTAGAAGATTTTGTGCTATACTCGGTCGATATATGTACTTGCATTGTTAGTCCGTTTTGTGTTAACTTCTGGAGGTCTGAAATCAGTTTTAGATTATATCAAAACTGTTCCCATCCTAGGTGTTTGTACTTGTGCAATAAGATAAGTTACTTCTAGAAATACATTCCAAGGTACCCAAATCTTGAATATTTCACGGTATGTGTGTGTGTGTATGTCTGTTTGTGTTGGGACTTATTCATTAAGTATTAGAATTGATATTAAAGTCTATATGTATGTCTTTGTACACAGTTTATTTAATGTTGTAAATCTATACAACTGTAGGAGTTTTTTAGGAAGTTAATTTGTTGGAATAATATTAGACTAAGATGTTGTTTCATAAATTAAGTGAATCTGTCTTAAAGCGCTAAAGTCTGAACTGTGGTCTTTTGCTACATTAAAGTCTAGTGTGAAAGACTGCTTATAGAAAAAAAAACTAAATGCACATACATATAGTCAGATATGGAAGAAGAAGTCATTTATATGGTCCTAAAGTATTCCAATGTCAGCTATAATTACTACTTTTTTCTATATTTATTGTAAATGTAATCTAGAAGCATTTATATCTTAACCTGGCATATCAATTGAACACTCGATTTATCCTATCAACAATGTCATTTCTCCATGTTCAGTCTTGTTTTGTTGAATGTGAGTGATAGTCTTTATTTAGATGTTTGATTTGTTTCGGGAACTTTGAATGAGAACAATGGGAAGACAGCCTTGTTGTGACAATGGAGTAAAGAAAGGTGCTTGGACTCCAGAAGAGGACTAGTTTTTTCTTTGCATGTTCAGAATATTGCTAATTCATCCTAAATTTTACCTTCTCTTCTCTAATGTTTAGGTTTCGAATTCATATGTTTTCCTCTTTACATCTTTGATTTATTATACTAAACATATAGCTATATTATGTGATTATAACATTAATCGTGATTGCAAGTAGATCATATAGTGTGCAATTGCGTAGTGCTACCTTTTAGTTTTATTTCTTACCACATGCAATAATTTTAGATATGCAATAAACAGTTATATTTCAACAGTTCACTAGTATAACATAGAGTGGTTTGTCTCTACAGCATTGTAACTATTTTATGTAGCAACAGTTCACTTCCTACTTTACATACAGTGACAAAAACATGCACCAGGACATGTATTTACAGGCATGACAGGTAGTTCCCATTGTTTCATTTGCGTTAGTTGATGTGTGAGTAATTTTACTATATATTCTGTATTAAGTATACAATAACATGGTAAGATATAACTTTCCAACTGCTACATATTCTTTCAAAGTTTATAGACGGTAAACATATGCAATCATAAAAAGCATTTCCTTTTGTGACGAGTGTACATCTTTTTTGATGCAGTAATGTTCTCGTGTTCATCTATGTGACAGATGTCGACACTCAAAGGTTCCAAACTTTAAAACTACTCTAGCTTACCATTTATATATAGATGACTGATTAAAAATTTAATTTTGTTATTCCAGGAATAAAATCACATGCCTTGCACAGTCGGCTGGATAACTTCGTAGTAGATTTCTAATTGTTGGATCCTTGACTTGGATTGAGAATTGAGTATGGTTAAAGTGTCAGGTGTGATTCAGGTATTCAATAGTTATTAAGCTAATCCAGGAAGATATTGATAGCCATCTTATCGATATATGCAATATAATTCTTTTTATCACATATAATATGGAGATCATTGGTATGGGTGAAGTGGAAACAATATTAGTGATCTTACTATATTATAACTAGTTGTGCAAATGTCTGTGTTATGTCAGATCCTCAGATATCTCTTTTGCCCCTGGAGACCTGGAACAGTTTGTAAGGATGCCATTAAGGAGATGATGAAAGATGAGGATGATGCATATGTGTTGCTTCCCAGAAAAAAGAATAGATCAGATTGGTTGGTGGGAAGGCAAGAATAGACTAGATGTTTCTAACTTTACTCTTTATCTACCGATTTTTTGCAATCGTAGTTTGTATTGGTTAATTAAATGGTGGTGGTTGAAATTGTTTGGAGTGGTTAAAGGAAGGAGAACTTGTAATTGTATATTTTGGTTTAAATGTTGGTGTTTGGCGTAGTTTGGAGTGTTTGAAGGAGGCATTATAATGGTTGAATTTGGTTTGAATGTAATTTAGACATGTAGTGGATGAATTTGGGTTGCTGTCATTGATTCTTTTATAGGAATAATAAATTTATAGGGTGTCGTGGCCATTTGGTTCGGCTACCATGTCGTCAGGGAATATTATTAATGCAGAGCCTACATTTCAAAATTTCAAAAATTTATCGTTACGTTTGTTTATTGTAGTGTTACATTTGTTAATATATAGTGTTACAATAAATAGAAAATAATGTTACAACAGATAAAAATGGTGTTACAATAGGGTATGTGGGCCCCCTATAAAATATTTACCAAGTCAAATGTAACACTTAATATGTGTTACAATTGCCCAGTATAGTGTTACAATAGAGGCTGGTAACGTGTACACAGTGTGCCACGTGGCGCCACATGTGTTGCCACGTGGCCACGTGGTGCCACGTAATGCCACGTATGCACATGGTGCCACGTCTGAAAAAATTGAACTGAGCTATTGTAACACTCAAAATATGTTAAAATTAGGCCCCTGGTGTTACAATAGGTGCCTATTGTAATACTTTTGCTACTGTTACAATAGAGAAGAAAAGCGTTACATTAGGGTATCTATTGTAATGCTCGTAAACGTAACGCCTTCTGGTGTTACAATAGATCTAATGTAACGTTTTCCGGGCCTATTGTAACATCAGAGAGGCGTTACATATGCCCATCTATGGCGTAGTGTTTACTCGAGAAGATTATACTTTATTATCCTTTGTCCGTTTAAGGGGTGTTTTACTTGCTTTCCCTAGACTTGAACATTTTTATAAAATTGAAAAATTATCCTTTTGAGGTGATTCTTTCGCAAGCAATCTCTTTACGATATCTAGTATTTAATAACCTAGATTCGTTACCAAATTTAGTACTTTAATGGATTCAAATAATGCCACAAACTTAGCATTTACGCTTTCGAATCACTTTTACTAAATCGATCATATCTCCTAAACCGTAAGTCTAAATGCTTCGATTCTTATGCCAAAACGATCTCGGGTATGCTCTGCTTTTAAAGGTTAATGAAATTCCGGCATTACGACGGCTATAAATCGGATATTTCCAAAATTATAACCTTCCAACAATCATGGTTTCCATTCCAAACCACACATACATGTTACTTAATTCTCAACCAAGATCGAGTAATGTATTTTCATCCATAAAAACGTTTTTAACATTTATCAAAGCCAAATCATAGCCTTAATGCTTTAAACATGTAAAATATCACTAAATCTCCATATAAAACTCATAATTCTTCAAAAGGGTTCAAGTGTTATACCTTTGTTGGAAGCTTGTTAGTGTTTATATACCCTCACAACACTAAATCCTTGCTTACTTTATCCTTTGGAAGCTATAAATTAAAGAATAAAATCAAACAAAAACATTAGTTACTATTCATCATCATTTTCTTAAAGTTTTGGGACAAGAAATCCTTAATGGATGATCATAAGATTTTGGCATACCTTCTACTCTTCTCCTCTTTTGATTTAAGCTATAGGATCCCTCCTTCTTTCTCTCCTTGGCCGAGAGCTTTAATAAGCTTGGTGGTATTTTTATTTTTGTTTTTATGACTTAATACTTGTAAAAGTTGTATATATCTTGGATGCATCTCTTTTTATTTGTTGTCACTCATCTATTAGTCCATTTGTTACTCCTTGATTTGGCCAAGTGTTGGCACCACATCATGCATTCCCATTTTTGTAAAAATGCTAAAAGACCATTCTAGTTGTAGTTGACTTTCATGTAAATGACTTTGGTTTCTCCTTTTTCCACCAATTGGATTCCCTTTTGTTTATTTAATAAAATTAATACGTTACAACTTATATGTTGCATTTCATTGCTTCACTGTGGCACAATTCCATAAATCAATATTATATCCAACATTCCTTATTTATCCTCTCTTTAATTCTTATACTTAGAAAATGTCCTCGCACTTTCTCGAGCATTCTCAATCACCTTTATGGAGTTACTTGACTCTTACTAGATATCGATTTGGATGACATGAGAATATAGGATACCATAGCTTACTTTCTAGACGATAGATTATTTTTATATAATTTGTCAACCTATATTATATCATTCATAGCATATAAACACTAGAACCCATTTCCATTAAAATATTCATGCATTAAAACCACTGATATATTGCAGTCATAACCTCTATTCATTCATACATCAATACATAATAAAAGTTTTAATTCCTCCAAAAATCTTGGTTCTTACGAGAACCATGGGAGTAGATGAGTTTCTGGATTGGCAGATTGATGTTGATAAATTCTTCGATGTCATGGGCATTCATGAGAATAAACAAGTCAAGATAGTAACAATCAAGCTAAAGAGTATTGTTACTGTGTGGCGGGACAAACTTGTCACACAATGACAGAGACAAAGGAAGGAACCTATGAGAACATGGCGCCGAATGAAACAATTGTTGTTGGAGAGATTTTTACTGAAGAATAATGAGCAGATTTTGTATAAGAGGCTTGCTCAGCGTAAGAAAGAAACTAAAGGTTTAAGATTATGAACCTAGTAATGTCAATAATGTTTGCTAATTTAACGGTCAACTAGTACTTTGACTATAACCCATAAACAGGGTTTCATCATGGTTTCGTGTTTCAATTTTTTTAAAAATATTTCTCAACGACATAACCGTACGGAGGTCAAGACCCATCATTTTTAATTTTATTTCCAAAATTTCATAAAAAATAAATTAATTTGGTTTGTTAAATTAACGGTCAACTAGTACTTTGACAATTTAGCTAAACAGGGTTTCATCAGGGTTTCGTGTTTCGATTTTTTAAAAAATATTTTTCAACGACCCAACCATGCAGAGGTCAAGATCCATCCCTTTTAATGTTATTGCCAAAATTTCAGAAAAAATAAATTAATTTGGTTTGCTAATTTAACGGTCAACTATTACTTTGACTATAACCCCTAAACAGAGTTTCGCCAGGGTTTCATGTTTCAATTTTTTTAAAACTATTTCTCGACGACCCAACCATACGGAGGTCAAGATCCATCCCTTTTAATGTTATTGTCAAAATTTCAGAAAAAAATAAATTAATTTAGTTTACTAATTTAACGGTTAACTAGTACTTTGACTATAACCCCTAAACAGGGTTTCGCCAGGGTTTCGCGTTTCAATTTTTTAAAAAATATTTCTCGATGACCCAACCATACGGAGGTCAAGATCCATCCTTTTTAATGTTATTTCTAAAATTTTAGGAAAAATAATTAATTTGGTTTGCTAATTTAACGATCAACTAGTACTTTGACTATAACTCATAAACAGGGTTTCATCGTCGTTTCGTGTTTCAATTTTTTAAAAAATATTTCTCAATGACCCAACTGTACAGAGGTCAAGATCCATCCTTTCTAATGTTATTTCCAAAATTTTAGGAAAAAATAAATTAACTTGGTTTGCTAATTTAACGGTCAACTAGTAATTTGACTATAACCCATAAACAGGGTTTCATCATGGTTTCGTGTTTCAATTTTTTAAAAAATATTTCTCAACGACCCAACCGTACGGAGGTCAAGATCCATCCTTTTTAATGTTATTTCCAAAATTTTAGGAAAAATAATTAATTTGGTTTGCTAATTTAACGATCAACTAGTACTTTGACTATAACTCATAAACAGGGTTTCATCGTGGTTTCGTGTTTCAATTTTTTAAAAAATATTTCTCAACGACCCAACCGTACAGAGGTCAAGATCCATCCTTTCTAATGTTATTTCCAAAATTTTAGGAAAAAATAAATTAACTTGGTTTGCTAATTTAACGGTCAACTAGTAATTTGACTATAACCCATAAACAGGGTTTCATCATGGTTTCGTGTTTCAATTTTTTAAAAAATATTTCTCAACGACCCAACCGTACGAAGGTCAAGATCCATCCTTTTTAATGTTATTTCCAAAATTTTAGGAAAAATAATTAATTTGGTTTGCTAATTTAACGATCAACTAGTACTTTGACTATAACTCATAAACAGGGTTTCATCGTGGTTTCGTGTTTCAATTTTTTAAAAAATATTTCTCAACGACCCAACCGTACAGAAGTCAAGATCCATCCTTTCTAATGTTATTTCCAAAATTTTAGGAAAAAATAAATTAACTTGGTTTTCTAATTTAACGGTCAACTAGTAATTTGACTATAACCCATAAACAGGGTTTCATCATGGTTTCGTGTTTCAATTTTTTAAAAAATATTTCTCAACGACCCAACCATACAGAGGTCAAGATCCATCGCTTTTAATGTTATTGCCAAAATTTCATAAAAAAATAAATTAATTTGGTTAGCTAATTTAACGGTCAACTATTACTTTGACTATAACCCCTAAACAAAGTTTCGGCAGGGTTTCATGTTTCAATTTTTTTAAAAATATTTCTCGACGACCCAACCATACGGAGGTCAAGATCCATCCATTTTAATGTTATTGTCAAAATTTCAGGAAAAAAATAAATTAATTTGGTTTAGTAATTTAACGGTCAACTAGTACTTTGACTATAACCCCTAAACAGGGTTTCGCCAGGGTTTCGTGTTTCGATTTTTAAAAAATATTTCTCGATCACCCAACCATGCGGAGGTCAAGATCCATCCTTTTTAATGTTATTTCCAAAATTTTAGGAAAAAATAAATTAATTTGGTTTGCTAATTTAACGGTCAACTAGTACTTTGACTATAACTCATAAACAGGGTTTCATCGTGGTTTCGTTTTTCAATTTTTTAAAAAATATTTATCAACGACCCAACCGTACGGAGGTCAAGATCCATCCTTTCTAATGTTATTTCCAAAATTTTAGGAAAAAATAAATTAATTTGGTTTGCTAATTTAACGGTCAACTAGTACTTTGACAATAACCCATAAACAGGGTTTCATCATGGTTTCGTGTTTCAATTTTTTAAAAGATATTTCTCAATGACCCAACCATACGGAGGTCAAGATCCATCATTTTTAATTTTATTTCCAAAATTTGATAAAAAATAAATTAATTTGGTTTGCTAATTAAACGGTCAACTAGTACTTTGACAATTTAGTTATACAGGGTTTTATCAGGGTTTCGTGTTTCGATTTTTTAAAAAATATTTTTCAACGACCGAACCATACGGAGGTCAAGATCCATCCCTTTTAATGTTATTGCCAAAATTTCAGAAAAAACTAAATTAATTTGGTTTGCTAATTTAACGGTCAACTAGTACTTTGACTAAAACCCTTAAACAGGGTTTCGTCATGGTTTCGTGTTTCGATTTTTTAAAAAATATTTCTCGACAACCCAACCGTACGGAGGTCAAGATCCATCCTTTTTAATATTACTTTTAAAATTTCATAAAAAAATAAATTAATTTGGTTTGGTAATTTTATGGTCAACTAGTACTTTGACTATAACCCCTAAAAAGGGTTTCGCCAGGGTTTCGTGTTTCGATTTTTTAAAAAATATTTCTTGACGACCCAACCGTAAAGAGGTCAAGATCTATCCTTTTTAATGTTATTGTCAAAATTTCAGAAAAAAATAAATTACTTTGGTTTGGTAATTTAACGGTCAACTAGTTTGGAAAAAAAATTAAAAAATTAAAAAATAGAAAAAAAACCAAAATTTAATTTTAAATTCATACACACCAAATTCGTCATACTCACAATTTGTGTGATGAATCTTACGCTACTTTCACTAATTTTCTATTTTATTTAATTTTATCCTCATTTTTAACTAATTTGTAAAATAAATTAATAAATTAAATAAAAATAGGAAAAATGTTTTTTTTTAACATAAAATTTTGTGGTATGACTACGTGGGTGATTATAAATTCTGAATAAAAAATTTATTTTTTTTCTATTTTATTTTATTTTTTGGCCTTCATTCCTATTTTTAAAATAATAAATTCAACTAAATTTATTAAATTCGACCGAATTCGGTCGAATTTAACCGTGCCGTCATTATAATGGAATTTCTCAGTCAACGTCTACATGGCTGTCTCTCATTGGTTCATTTAATATCACTTCGATTGATGAGTCAAGTAATCTAAGCCCTTAAAAAAAATTGAATCCACACCATTCATTTAAAAAACATACATATATAATATATACATATATACTTAACCCCCCTCCACACGCCTCTCCACTCCCTCCCCACTTCCCCACTGCCGCCCCTCCCCACATCACTTATCTCTCTCTCTCTCTCTCAATTCTCTCACACAGTCTCTCTCTTATATACACACATATATACATTTAATCATCAAAAAATCATATCTTACAATACGTTCATCCAAAATTAGTGATTTATATATGTATGTGTTCTACAAATCGAGCTCTATCCATTGATATATGCGTCTTTAGATTTCGACCAAATAAATTTCTTGGTGAGTTTTTGATTTTAATTTAGTTTCGAAGATTTATAGTGTTTTTCATGATTTTGTTCTTGCAGGGTTGTAGCTTAGAGCTGATTACAACATATATATTAATTTCATAATTTTCCGGACGAATTTTATTTTGCCGGAAAATTCATGGGTTGGCCGGAATTCGAGTTGTAAAATGTTCTTCGAAATTTTTTATTTAGCTATAATATAGTTCATTGCTTGGTGATGCTTGTATAATTATCTGGGATTTTTCAGATTTCATTTTATGTCGTCGGAATTCGACCGGAATCTGAGAATTTTTTTTAAAACTGTCGTTCTTTAAATTCGACAGAATTTAGTCGAATTTAGCATATTAAATTCAACTAAATTTGGTCGAATTTAGTGGATTTGGTCGAATTTAGCATTTTAATTTACACCACATTTGGTCGAATTTAGAATATTAAATTCGACCATATTTGGTTGAATTTAGGATTTTAGGCGCCAAATTTTAAAAAAATTGAAATTTTCACCAAAATTTTGAAATTTTCAAAATATTGAGATTTGGCGCCAGAAGTACTAATTTTGACCAATTTCAGTCGAATTTAACTTTCGACAAATTTCAGTCGAATTTAGCATTCGACCAAAGTTGGTCAAATTTAGCATACTAAATTCGACCGATTACTATTTTCGACTCCTTTAAAAACGACCAAAAAAAAATTCGATCGAATTTAGTTAAATTTGACCGAAATCGGTCGAATTTAGCTAAATTCAACCAAATTTTTTCGGTCAAATTTAGCCATTTTTGCTGTAGTGAATGATGATGATGATGATGATGATGATGATAAGCATTATTCTTAAGTTTTATAGAAGATTTAATTGATTAATATTTAAGTGATTGGGTGAAAAAATAAGAGGGTTACTCAACTCTCGCACTCTCTTTAAATTTGTTTCTTATCCTTTAGCAATCATATATTTTTTATTTTCATGCACGAGTGCATGTGTATTTTTAATTTGTATGGTGTAGTTTTAAAAAAATAAGAAATAAGACCAGTTCACACCTCAACTTTCAATTTATGAAGCACTATTCACCATCCACCTATATGCATAGAGTGCTACATGAAAATCATCTTAAAAAATTATGAGAACTAATAATTAAATTAATAAAATTCTTTCAACAAATAACTAGAATAATTAATACATGCACCACTACCACACCATTTTCAATTGCTATACCAAATTAAAATCAGAATCACCTGTATAAAAATATACCAAAACCTACCAAAGTATCATTTTCAAAATTAAAATAACAAAATATGAACTTAAAATGAATGAAGATCACCACAAAAATATTAAATTTGAGTCAAGCTTGTTTTGAAGAGGCTCGTGGAGGAGAAGGGCAAATTAGAAAATAAGGAATATATGTTGGCAGATTAAGGAGTCAATGGTGGTAGTTGGAGTGGCAGATGGGAGGAGCTTGGGGGTGATAGATCGAAGAACAAATAGATCATTGCAAAATAGGGTGGCATTGGGGATAAATTTGAGATTTATATTTGGTTGTTTCATACATAATTATGTAGATTAATATAAGTAAATTGTATAGGTCATATATTAAATGTAATGGAGAGATCATTTTTTGTCTCATTTGTCATTAGTTTGGATTCTCATTAAAATTTTTATTTACATCTATGTACATAGCTTATATGTACAATTTATGCTCTTTATACATTTTATTAATTTATTGGGGTTATGGTATTATAATATTTTTATTTTATTTGGTCAATTATGCTAATTAAATATTAGTTCAAATTGATGTTTAAAACATGGTATTAAAAAAATTTTACTACATAATTCATATTTTTTTAAAATAGCTATTCTCCATGGGGAAGGGGGGAATACTATAATACCCTAAGGGCAAATTAGGAGATTAGTATTGAGTGGAGGATTTGGGGATAGTGGTCAGGGATAGCACTTCCTCACCTCCATGTGACCCAATACTTGTTGATTATTGCTATATAATATCAGGTACTATCAAAATTTGAATTGGGCATTTACGTTCATATTTGTAGATTGTAAAAATATTTGAACCAATAATCAACTTGAAAAAAAAAAGGCAAATGCATTTTCTTTATAGTATGAAGAGAAGAACTGCAGCTCGATTTGAGATCTTTATAGTATGAAGATTAAGCCAACAACATCCAATATTTATTGCTCACTTCCACATAAGTTAGCAGTCCTCAAAATAAAGACAACTTGTATTTTAGTTCTACTGTAAGATACAACTGTGGACTCAGTAAATAATTACAAAAAAATCAATGCCTTAAGAACGATCCCCGGCCACGGATCCTTCTTGCCAGTTGAATGTCCTTAGGCATGATAGTCACACGCTTAGCATGCGTTGCGCATAAGTTAGTATCATGGAACAGGCCTACCAGGTAGGCCTCGGACACCTCCTGTAGAGCCAGGACAGCTTGGCTCTGAAAACGCAATTCTCTCTGCAACAACAAATTCACAATTGCAAATTAGAATTTATTTCGACACATGTGATAAACAAAAGACAATAAGTTCTGAAGTTGGATAAAATATTCAGAAAAAACTAACCTTAATGCCTTGAGCAATTTCACGTACAAGCCTCTGGAATGGTACTTTTAATATCAAAAGGTGAGTAGTCTTCTGATACTTACGGATCTCACTACAAGATATTACAGGATGATTAACCTTGGGCAATAACTATATATGCAATTATATTGCAACAGTAACATCAATTGACACATATATATACCGAAGGGCAACTGTTCCAGGGCGGTATCTGTGTGGCTTCCTATATTCACCGTTGGTTTGAGCACACATACGAGCAGCCTGTGACCGAGAAGAAGACACGGAAAAGTTAGCAATAGAGAGATCATACACTGCATGTATTCTTTTTCTGACATTATTAAGATGTAACCTTATGTACTAGTTGCTTTCTCGGAACCTTTCCGCCGGTAGACTTACGAGCAGTTTTCTTGGTACGAGCCATCTACAAACAACACAATAAATGTTATTAATATAGCTGATATATGGAGAATTAAATAGGTCAGAAACCCTATAAATAAAAACTTTAAACAGTAGGAATGCATAAAAACTACTTCATAGATTACAAATTCAGGGGAGAGAGTCCCGTAATTACCTCCCTATAATTCTTCTTCAAATCTCTAATTAAGCGATTTGTTCTCTCTTTTCACTTCCTAGCTAGTAAGACATATGAAAGTCTGAATGAAAAAATGGGAATGGGGGCGATTGTGTTAATATAGGTAGGAGAATTATGTTTTGATTAATTGGACGGTTACAAGTTGCTAGTGCTGTGATTTTGAAAAAACTGAATCTGATGGCTTTAAGTGTAGCTGTTCAATCAATCTGACGGTCTTGTTTAATCAATCTGACGGTCTTTAATCAATCTAGTAGCTAGACTCGGATCATAAACCCCCACTAAGTGTGTTCTTGTTGGTTGTTCATTTAGGATCTATTTCAGATAAAATGGTAATAATTATAATAATATGAAAAATCTTTAGATGATCATATAGATTATCTAGAAAGATTTGAAAAGGATATTTTTAATATCTAAGAAAGGAGAGTGTAGAGAATGCATAATCTTATAGCGATCATATATACATGGGCTTACGAATAACCAGACTAAATAAGTAATTACAAATGCCCAATTACATAGCATTAATATTCACGCCAGTAAAGAAACAGCAATGATGGTGGCAATTTGCAGTCTATTTTAAACATACTAGTTCTCTTCCAAACTGCTATAGCCGACACCATAGCCAGCATTGACAATGTTTTCAGTACTTGCTCTTCTCGACAGATTCGTAATAATATAAATCTGCATAAATAGCACCAACAAATTCATAATTCGTAATATGGTATAGAGACTACATATACTAATACTTCATAATTCTATAGTTAGTGATGGAACTTCCTAACTATACTTGAAATCAACTCGTGTTCATAGATACGGTATCAACTTCTTCTTTTGAGATTGTTGTTTTGTGTGAGTATGATAAAATATTCGTGAATAATCGTTTATTAATCGCGTGAAGGCATAAGCCTTGATTCGTTTACAATATAATGATTGTTCATATAGCATACCTAATAATAAAAAGGAAACTATCTATTTTCCCTAATAATAATTAATAATTATGGTAACTTCTCGTATTACATCATAATAATATGTCAACATCCCCCTAACTAAAGATACAACTATTAAGAGTTTGTAAACTAATAAGAATATTAAAAAAAACTTGAAAAAGTCGTCATCGTTTCTAATCAAGAGAAACGGTCGTCGTCTGTTGTCGTTTCCATCGAGAAACCTACGCACTACAAGAAAAAGGGGCATTTACGACGGTTTTTTTGAACTGAAACCGTCGTAAATGGGGTCAATTACGACGGAATATTTCCGTCGTTTTTGCTCGAGTAGTAAGTTTAGATTTCCGTCACAAATTATCATTTTCGTCGCAAATTTATTTTTTTTTCGTAAGTTCAAATTTCGTCGTAAGTTTGCCGTCGTAAATGGGGTCAATTACGACGGAATATTTTCGTCATTTTTGCTCGAGTAGGAAGTTCAGATTTCCGTCACAAATTCAATTTTTCGTCGTAAGTTTGAGAAAGGGTCCCACAAGCTGCAATAAATTATTAAATCAACTTCCGACGGAAACTTCCGTCGTAAGTTCAATCAGGGCCCATTTTCATTTAAAAATAAAAGGTAATAATATCATTTTCAACAATAAAATACGTCGGGAAATCCGTCGTAAGTTACTCTCATTTTCCGAACTTACGACGGGATATGAATGATGAACAACCGTCGTAAGTTCTGTCCAGAAAAATTCATAGCCAGATTCCGGCGACTTCTCAATATTCCGGCGACTCGAAAATTTGCCCCGAAAAATCCCAATAAATTATATGCAGTACTTAACACCCTTATGTACACATACACTAACCCATAATTTAAAAAGAAAATTTAGACCATCGATTCCGGCCAACAATCCAAAATCCGGTGAACCAAAAACCATTTTTAATAAATCTAAAAAAAACATACAAACATCTACACTTCATAACTTAAACATTCGCCAATATACAATCTAGAAAATAATTGGTTCCAACAAAATCCGATCATCTTCTAAAACTCCGACAAACACCAACCACCTCCAAAATCCCGGAATCGTCCCTAAGCTCACCCATCAATAATATAATGAGCTCATAATCATCAAAAATACCTTGAATCATCAAAATCGAATTAAAATCAAAATATTACCCAAAAAAAATTGTTTCGAAATTGGTTATTATGAATATCAAAATGAAGATTTTGATTTTAGGAGCACAAATATATATGCATAAATCGCAGGTGATAAATAGAAGTAAAGTTATGAATTCTTGAAGATTAATAATATATATGTATATATGTGTGTACAGTGCGGGGGGAAGGGGAAAGAGGGAGCAGGGAGGGGGATGGGGGGAGGGTTATGATTTAATATGGGGAGGGTTATGATTTAATATGGGGTTATTATTTAATGTGGGGGTTTGATTTTTTGGTAAAAAAGTGTGGGGGTTTGATTTAATATACACCGTTGGATGTGTGTTTCTAGGTTTCAATCTAACGGTGGAAAGGGTGTGATCCGCGTGAATTGTTTGTAACCAATGGGAATCGTTTGTTTTTTATCACAGAACTTACGACGGAAAACAAAATCCGTCGTAAGTTTATTATTTTATTAATTTTTTTAAAATCCGTTGTGGTATGTATTGGGGTGCATGTGCATCGTTTGTTTTTTATCACTGAACTTACGACGGAAAACAAAATCCGTCGTAAGTTTATTATTTTATTAATTTTTTTTAAAATCCGTCGTGGTTTGCATTGGTGTGCATGTGCATCGTTTGTTGTGTGCATGTGGTATGTATTGTTTATTATATGTACCAGCCTACAATATATATTATTATTATTAATTAATATATTAATTATTTGATTAAATATAAAATTTTAATTTATTACCATAAATTTTAGTTTTAATTTTATATTTACATATGTTCCATACTTAATTTCATGAAATAAATAAATATAATTACTTTAACTTTATTTTTAAATTTTTTATTAAATATCTTACCAATATTTTTAATAATTATTTTTAAAATTTTATTTAGTGTAGCCTAATATCGTTGAAGAAAGAATTGTACCAAGAAAATAAAAATTTATATGCATTTTAATTTATTTTTTTATTTTTGGAAGGTATTAAAAAACCATACGAATGTCAATATATATCTAATTTAGTCATATTCCCAAAATTTTAAAAATAAAAAATTAATTAAATAGTAAAATTAGTAGTCAACTATTGATTTGACTAGTACTACTAACTAATTAGTGCAATTAGGTTAACATTCATTGAAAAAATAATTAGTATAATTAATTGGGTGTGTGTGAATTTTAAATTAAATTTTGGTCTTTTTTTACTTTTGTTTAATTTTTAATTTATTTTACTAATTAATTAAAAATGGGGGGAAATAAAAAAAAATGGAAAATTAGTGAATAGTTATTATGACCACTTTGTTGTGTATTTTCGACGATCGAACCGTACGAATGTCAAGATATATCTAATTTAATAATATTTCCAAATTTTCAAAAAATAAAATATTAATTTGGTTGGCGATCTTAGTAGATCACTACTATATTTACTATATTGACTGGTACTCGTAACTAGTACTCTGTCCCATATTATTGTTTCTATTTTTTAAAAAATATTTCTCGACGATCGAACCGTACGAACGTCAAGATATATCAAATTTAATGATATTCCCAAATTTTCGAAAAATAAAAAATTAATTTGGTTGAAGATCGTAATAGATCACTACTATATTGACTAGTACTCGTAACTAGTGCTCTGTCCCATATTATTGTTTCAATTTTTTAAAATTTATTTCTCGACGATCGTACCGTACGGATGTCAAGACATGTCTAATTTAATGATATTGCCAAATTTTCAAAAAATAAAAAATTTATTTGGTTGGAGATTGTAGTAGATCACTACTATATTGACGAGTACTCGTAACTAGTGCTCTGTCCCATATGATTGTTTCTATTTTTCAAAAAATATTTCTCGACGACCGAACCGTACGAACGTCAAGATATATCAAATTTAATGATATTCCCAAATTTTCGAAAAATAAAAAATTAATTTGGTTGGAGATCGTAGTAGATCACTACTATATTTACTAGTACTCGTAACTAGTGCTCTATCCCATATTATTGTTTCTATTTTTTAAAATATATTTCTCGACAATCCAACCGTACGGATGTCAAGACATGTCTAATTTAATGATATTCCCAAATTTTCAAAAAATAAAAAATTTATTTGGTTGGAGATTTTAGTATATCAATATTGTATAGACCCGTACTTGTAACTAGTGCTGTGTCCCAGATTATTGTTTCTATTTTTTTAAAAACATTTATCGACAATTCAACCGTACGGATGCCAATTTATATCTGAAATAATGATATTCCCAATTTTTAAAAAATAAAAAATTAATTTGGTTGGAAATCTTAGTAGAACACTACTATATTGTCTAGAACTCGTAACTAGTGCTTTGTCCCATATTATTGTTTCTATTTTTTAAAATATATTTCTTGACGATCTAATCGTACGAATGTCAAGACATATCTAATTTAATGATATTCCTAAATTTTCAAAAAATAAAGAATTAATTTAGTTAGAGATCGTAGTAGATCAATACTATGTTGACTAGTACTCGTAACTAGTGCTCTATCACATATTATTGTTTCTATTTTTTTAAATATATTTATCGACTATCCAATCGCACGGATGTCAATATATATCTAATTTAATGATATTCCCAAATTTTGAAAAAATAAAAAATTAATTTAATTGGACTAATAAAAGATTTAAAAATTAAATGCTAACTTACGACGGAATTCCGTAGTAAGTTATTTGCCGCTTTTTTTTTTGATGAAAAATTTGAATTGACCGCCTATTTTTCGATGAAAAGTTGAATTTGCCGCCTGCCAACTTACGACGGATTCCGTCGTAAGTTCACTGCTAAACAAATTTACGACGAATTTGTCGTCGTAAGTTCACTACTATAGAAAGTAATTCATTTTGCAATTAAATTAAATTACAATAAATGAATTTACGACGGATAATTCGTCGTAAGTTGGCTACAAAAACGACATCGTTCCGCCATCATTAAAAATAATTCATTATGCATTTAAATTTAATTGAAAAAAAATCAATTTACGACGTAAATTCCGTCGTAAGTTTGCTACCAACACCGAACTTACGACGAATTTCCGTTCCGTCGTAATAACTTACGACGGTTCCGTCGTAAGTTTGCTACCAACACCGAACTTACGACGAATTTCCGTTCCGTCGTAATAACGTACGACGGTTTTTTGTTTCCGTCGTAAGTTTGGCGCGAAAAAAAAACCGTCGTAAGTTTGCCGTCGTAAATGGCCAGATTTCTTGTAGTGACGGGTCGTCGTCGGTCGTCATCGATCATCGTTTGTTGTTTCCATCGAAAAACGATCAATGGGTCATCGTCGTCATTGTTGTTGTTGTTTCTCATCGAGAAACAATCATCGGATCGTCATAGTCGTCGTTCATCTTCATCGTTTGGAATCAAAAAACAATTGTCTGATCTTGTTGTAAGTCGTAGGATTGGTACAGTCTTTCCCACAAACCTGTCATCATTGTTATCGTTTCGCCTCTTCATCATCTTCGTTAATAACTTTGGGCTCTTGATATACCTTGATAAAAAATTCGTGAATACTCATTTATTAATCGCGTGAAGGCATAAAGCCTTTATTCGTTTACAATATAATGATCGTTTATATAGGCAATACCTAATAAAAATAAAGGAAACTATCTTTTTTCCCTAATAATAATAACTACGGTAACTTCCCGTATTACATCTTAATAACATGTCAACAGAGTACGTCTATAAAAGTTTGACATATGATTTCTCTTTTAGCCATGTGCTATATTCGAAAAATCAATTGTTTAAGTATTTTCTAAATTAAGAATCACAATCCAAAACTCTTCGGCTTTTGTTTCTTCCCTTATGTGATTATATCTTTCAAAAATTATAAATGATTGGTTGTACTTGACTAGGTCAAAAACCCCCCATTTTTTCATCAAATAGAATGTAGTCTAATAATATATTTTTCAGAAATATCAAAAAATGTTTCAGTTCACATGCCTATTCGCAACATGACAGTGATTTTCTTGATCGACCTCCTATGGCTTATGAACTATATTTTTTTCTGGCAGGTTGCTTTCCACCTTTGTGGAATCACGTTGATGTGTGGATGTGAAAGATTTTTTGAAATTTTGTACTAAAATACGAAAGTCTAAACATTTACAAAGTTTGTAGCCTTTATATTTTGGTAAATTGGTTAATCCTGAATTTTTAGAAGTAAGAGCATAAATTGTATATATATATAATATTCATGCTAGAATAAGTCATGTTATAATATTTAATAGAGTAACATCGAAAACTTGATTAGTTCTGCACAAGAAAAGTATATTCTATGATTTTTGTTCAGAATTTACTTTGATGCCTATTGTTATTTTTCAACTGTATATGTTAATTCGTATCTAAGATTACTTGTATCATTTTACATGCGTTAAATCTTATTACAGTACTAAAGTGGTGATAATATGAATTTCATATGACAAAAAATGATGGCTAACAGATTTCAAGAAGTTTTAAAATGAAAGAATGCAAGCAATTAACATGCCAACACAAGCACACATGCAGGAAGATAGGAATTGACTCAAAGGAGTAAACATAGGCTAAATATGTGAGATTACACAGGATCATAGTTGTTTTAATTGCATGCATTCTCAAGATTCAATATAGATCGGTTATCCCAAGTATTTATGACATGAAAAGCAATTTAGGAAAAAAATAAATCAATTTCCACCCTCTTGTAAACCACTGCCCAAACTGTTGTATATACCCTTTTTCCTTTTGCATATAGTGTTAGTCAATTTGGATACATTTTCAAAAATTGATAAATAAGTTTGGAAGAGCTGGGAATATGGTAAATAGGTCAATTAGATATCTTTTCTAATTAACCTTATAATTTTTTATTGCCTAAAAATACATTTTTGTAATTAAATAAGGTTAGAATACTATATATGTTTTATTCTAACACCTCCAAAGAATCCACATTACCTAAAATGATGGCCATCACTCCAAAAAGACACACACTCTCACCCTTATAATAAAAAATAGTGAACTAATGAGCTAAACCTATTAGGTTGATCGAATCACCCTAAAATAATGTTAAGGTTGATATCAATATTATATAAATTGCTACTTATCTTCATCATTTGTGATATACATGCATCTTCACAAACATGTTTTAGCTTCATATGTGATCACCCTACCGTGCAAGTTAAAGTCAATCTTCAAGTTGCAAAATTAATAAAAGGTAGTTGGCAAGAGAAGCTAATAAGTCATATTGGTAAAAGATCCACTTTGAATTTAAGTTTCCATTATGTATTCAGACATTGCCTTTCTTATCCGAAAGATATCATCCATCCAATTCATGTATAACAGACGAAAAAGAAACCAGGAATGTTAATGAAGGTCTCATCAACTAGCATGAACACTACAAGAAAAAATGGACCAGACAACGGTTTTTCTCCGTCGTATGAAGCCCTGGAAAACCGTAGTCTATCTCGATGCCATCTGTTACGCGTATCAGACAACACCTGCATAACCGTTGTCTGTGTTACTGAAAGACAACGACAGCGTTTCTTTAAAACATTGTGTAATATTTGATCATACAATGGTTTTTTAAATTTGGTCTATTGTCTGATTATGTTTTTAACAAGGGTTTTTTCAGACATGTCTATTGTGTAATATCTAGATCATACAATGGTTTTTTAAATTTGGTCTATTGTCTGATTATGTTTTTAACAAGGGTTTTTTCAGACATGTCCATTGTGTAATACCTGGATCATACAATGGTTTTTTTAATTTGGTCTATTGTCTTATTAAGTTTTTAACAAGAGCTTTTTCAGACATGTCTATTGTGTAATACCTGGATCATACGATGGTTTTTTTAATTTGGTCTATTGTCTTATTATGTTTTTAACAAGGGTTTTTTCATACATGTCTATTGTGTAATACCTGGATCATTCAATGGTTTTTTAAATTTGGTCTATTGTATGTTATTTTTGCCATCTACAGACAATGGTTTGTTTAATTTGAACTGTTATATCTGCCATATAAAACAATGGTTCCCGAAAAATAAAGCGTTGTCCCTTCGTTATGTTCACAATGATTTCTTGAAAGATAACCATTGTTAGAGATTTTAGCACACAATGGTATTAATCCTCCAAATCATCATTTTTATTTGATTCACACAATGGTTTAATTTAAACTATTTTCCATTTTTATTTATAAACAATGCTTTACCAAAACAAAAATACAAAATCAGAGCATTAACAAAAATTCCAAATATTAACAAAATTAGAAATATACAGCTTGTCCACAAAACTAAAACAAAAGGACATTAGTTGATAAGCCCAGTGGACGCCATTACATATTCTTCATAATAAATCGGAACTTTTCTCTGTAAGATTCATTTCGTCATGCATCTGTCCATGCAGCAAAGATAGGCACATGAGGACCCAATTGGGCTGTTGAGATCCAAGAACCAGCATTTGTTGAAGCACTCAGGAGCTTAGCATTGTGCAGTATGCAGATTGATTGTGCATCGATCGCACTATCCTCTCTTCATGTGCATGTGCTAATACATGTAATACATGTGCTCCATCATGAGCTACATGTGTTTGACAGATCACATATTCTAACATCCTCCCTCAAGCTAATGGGCGTAACGAAGTGAAGCTCTTAGCTTGCTTGAAATTTCGCGGACTTGAATTTGATTGCTTTTGACTCGTGCTCTTTGGCTCTTGGCTCTGGCTCTTTTGGCTCTGGCTCTGGGCTTTCGGCATCGGCTTCTAAGCTAAACAAATTAATCCACTTGAATTGAAGCTTGTAAAGAGATGGTTTGTTATATTTTTCAGTTGAGTGTCAACTGGTTGACATGGAGGTGGAGACGCGTAGACTTGGACCGGCTTCGATGGATTAAAACATTGATTATGATGTTGGTGGTGATGCACTCCATCACGAAGTGGTTATGCTAGCCCAGAAAAAAACTGACTAAAAGATGCAAAACAAACAAACTGGAAAACTGAAAAATTTCTGGAAAAACTGAAAAAAAAAACTGCAGAAAAACTGAAGAAAACTTGCGGAATGAAGAATGATCGGAGGAAGGCTGTTAAACCTTGATTCTCCCCCTAGCTCTGATACCATATAGAAGTTTATAGTAATGCAATGTATATGAGACTAGAGAGTAGAGTATAGCAAAGGACTACATTGTAACTGCTTGGATATTCATTGCTTAACATTACACACATATATATATAGCATTGTGCAGTATGCAGATTGATTGTGCATCGATCGCACTATCCTCTCTTCATGTGCATGTGCTAATACATGTAATACATGTGCTCCATCATGAGCTACATGTGTTTGACAGATCACATATTCTAACAAGTTGCTGATGTGGGCATTTTCAGAATTGGAACAACATTGTTTTTATCAGGGCTGCATTCTCTTGAGCTGCTTAGGCTAGTAACTACTGAAGAAGCATTAGACAAGCGAGGAGTGCAAATTTTAGAGGCCTCGTCGGGGACTGAGCTCATTGTATCGATTCCAATATGTAGCAAATCATGTCTAGCCACTGAATAATCTTGGGCCATGTAGTCTTCAATACCAACTGGTCTTTTATTAGGCTGAGAGGCCTGATTCATTGCCATTTTCCAGTCAGAAATAGAGCTTACATTGTTCTGCTTGAGGAGATGCATGATTCAGTACTATAATGATTATGACCAAAAGAGTTCTGATTAGGGCCCTCAATAGTTATGGTAACCTCCTTATTTCGCCTTGCAAGTTCTCTAGCAAGTAGAGTATTTCTTGCCATGATGCGTTCCACGTCGCACCTTGAGATGTCAAAGTTTATAACAGCATTTGTACCACGAAACTTGATTGTTGCTACATCATATGCCTCTGCTGCTTCCTCTTGGGTGTCTGCATTAGTTTGATTCAACAAACCAAGACAATAAGTTTCGTAAACTCATAATATTAGAGTCTGTACATGAAGTGGCAAAAAGATTAATACCCAAATTAAGCAAGTATGGGATCAGCAATAAAGGATTAAAGGAATAAGAATCATCTAACCAGCCTTCACGGGTAAAAAAGAAAACTAGTACGTAGCTGATGAGCAGCCTTATAAAGTGGTCTAAAAACAGTATCTTTAATATACTTTTATTAATCACACTCTGGAGGCCTTTTTAAGTAGCCAAATAGGAGTAACACAATAAATATATAGAAAATCCCATAGTCTGATAGATTCATACAATAAGTCAATAATGGAAAAGAGAATATTTGATGAATTATTCAAGAACTTTAAATTTTTTTTAAAATAAACTTACTAAATGTCCCAAGATAAAGGACCTTGTTTTCTGTAACTCGACCAGTCCGAGCTTGCCATCGACCACGTTGATGGTGTCCGCTAAAGTAAAAAACAGAAAACCAAGATTTCAAAACAACATTTATTTTAACATTCACAACTTTAAATTAGGAATAAGCTGAACATTAAGACCTTGTCACTCCTCTGTACATAGAAGCTCCCCTAGAGAAGCCACTGCTTTTCCTGCAAAATATACTAGTACATTAATATAATGGACAATGATAAAGAAGGTCCAAAAATAGAAAGTGAAACTGCACCTGAAAATCCACTTTTGTTAGCAATGACTTGTTTTTAAGAGAATGATTAGGTGCTCCAAGTAGTTTTCTCCGGAAAAATTCTTACCCAGGTACAATTTTATTTGATGGAAATGGCAAACCAGCAAAAATCGACCCATGAAATCATTAGTAAATCAAATGATTTAATATAATCTCAAGTCTATCCTTAAATTTAGCAATGGAAAATTAGTGATTATTAGTGTCATAAAAACTAACAAGTGCAGTTGTTAACAGAACAAGGATAAACATGCCACAAAAATATATTACTTTCAATTCAAGATAGAAAAATATATAATATATAGTATGCTGCAGCAAAGAAGAAACCATATGCTCCTAACAAATACCATTTCTTTTTTAATGTTTTTCAAGGAGGAGCGAGGGGATTGAATACATTCCAAGAGACTTGAGCAATTTATGATGACATTAAGATGAAAAGTAGAAAAGTATGAGACCTGGGGTTATTTTTAAACATATCCAAGGACACAGCTACCAAAAGACCAAGATTGTCGAATGACACGCATTGAATCTGAAACCAAAATCAAAATTTACTTCCAAGAACATATTTACGAAAAAGATAAAAAGGGCATTAATGAAAAAATGTTACACGACCTGTGCCTTTGCAGGAACTTCACCAAGATTAGATACACTCATCACTCTCAGAAACACCAACCAAACTTCCCAACGCAAATACTAGATAGAAGAAATACAAAACCATACAAGTACCGAAATGAACAAAAGTAATCGAACCAAAAGACCCAGTACATTTCAAGATCCAAATCACACATTGCTTACAAAAAAACCCATAATCAAGAGAACCTTTATATGCAATCTAATTGCACAAGGCCATATAATTAGAACTTAATTAAAGATATATATAGAGACTATAGATGATTACAAACAAAACCCAGAAGTTGAACTTTACAGAGGAAGAGAGAAGACCTGCTAGGGTTTTGAGATGAGATGTTAAGGGAAGGGAATAAAGTGAGGCGGAGAGTGTTATACATTAGTGTTATACATGCTGAGGGAAGGGGATAAAATTAGAAGAGTAAAATTCAGGGTGGTGGCTAAACTTTAACCCAATTTTCAAAATGTTGGCCGTGTTATCAGATTTTCAAAATGTTGGCTGATGTTTCCCTCCGCATTTCAAAAAGATGTCTCCCGTTAAGTCCCATTAAGTATGCGCCGTTATCCTTATATAATCATAAGCAAGGTTGTAAAAATCGGAAATCGGTTCGACTCGGTTTGATCTTCAAAATCCGAGTACTCGGCCGATTTTCCGAGTACACGTTTTCAGCATCCGAGTACTCGTCCGAGTACTCGACTAAATCCGAATCGGTTGATCACCAATTTCTGAGTGCTCATCCGAGTACTCGTCCGAGTCAACCAATTTTTACAACACTGATCATAAGTAAATTTCATGGTGGTGGCTAAACTTTACCCCAATTTTCAATATGTTGGCCTTATTATAGATTTTCAAAATATTGGTTGATGTTTCCCTCCGCATATCAGAAAGAAGGGATGCATGCTATACAGAGATAAAACAAACCCAATTCAGAAACTACCAACAAATCACAAATCAAATTACCAAACTTGATCTTAAAGTGCCTACAATTTCAAGATTAAATCTTTATCTTAAAAACAAAAAGGGCTTCTCTCAATCACTTCAAATTCAATTCTACATCAAAAATCTTGAAAATCCCAGCTCCCCATCTAACAATTTTCACATTCACAAACCAAGAGAACATACAAACATATATACACAAGAAAAGAAAAGAAGGGTCATACCAAATTTTGGAGAGAAAGGGAAGCAGAGACATTAGAAAGAGTCAAAAGAGAAGTGATGGTAGAAACAATTAACCTGAATAGTTGAGAAATAGACAGGTGACACAGCTTTATTTGAATGATGGTAAACATAATAAATTTTGAAAATTTTGAAAATTGAATGATGGGAAACATCAACCAACATTTTGAAAATCTATAACACGACCAACATTTTGAAAATTGGGATAAAGTTTAGCCACCACCATGAAATTTACTCATGATTATTTAAAATTAACGGCGCATACCTAACGGAACTTAACGGGAAACACCTTTTTGGAATGCGAAGGGAAACATCGGCCAACATTTTGAAAATCTGATAACACGACCAACATTTTGAAAATTTGGGTAAAGTTTAGCCACCACCATGAATTTTTATTAAATATGATATAGTAGAATTCTGTTTCTTTAGTTATCTTTTTATATTCTGGATCAATACTAAATTCTATGTGTTTTTTTTTAACAGATCGAAAACACAATTTTGTTAATTATGTTGGTCAGCTAATGGAGTTTATTCATGAAGCCATAACCTGTCATCCAGTTGAGTGCTTCCATTTAAATGCCAGTGAGTTGATGATTTACCAAGATACCTGTTTCCTGCCGCCCTGTCCATCGGATGATATGCCTCTACTTCAAGTTTTGTTCAAGGCATATGCTTTTACAAATGCAAGCAATGCTTTTAAATTGGCATTGTACTCCTAGACCAACATTATACTAGATTATGTGCCCTTGAAATTTAGTTATTTACATTTATTACCATCTATATCTCTGTGAATATTGCACGTACAAATGTGAATGTTTATGTGAACCCTTTTGGCCGGATCATCAATATACTTTGCATTGGCTACTTTCCTTGTAGGCTAGTTCAGTGGTTCTTGTGGTGGTATTGTAGAATTCTTTTCCATTTTTAATGAGTATTCCATCAGTAGATACTCATGTTGTTATTTGAGTGCTTCTGTTGGTATCTTTCTTCTTTGAATTAATCTCTTTCTTGTAATTGGTTCAAATGTAGCTAAAGCAATAGTATAAAGTGCTCATTAGTATGTGGAAGTAACTGAATTAATAGTACAAGGACTTAATTGTGTGAGAGGATTATTGTGCTTCGTGTAGTACCCTAATTATCTATACCATTGCGCAACAGGAGTAATTCTCACCATTGCGTAACAGGATATCTCATTTTCTCGACGGTTTGATATTCTTGATATATAGATAAAGTTAATTACCAGGAGTCTGCTGCAGTCATGCAAAGGCATGGGATAAAGGAAGCAGCAGGGTGATTTATGTTTCTTTATGGTGATGATCTACTATGTTAGTTGATTAGGATTTCTGAGTAAACTACTCCCTGTGTCCTAGATTGGTATTCTACATGAATTAGTAAATCATACCATTTATTTCTGAGTAAACTACTCCTTGTGTCATAGTTGATTTCCCAACTTAATCTACATGAATTGGTAATCTAGATTATTGCAATCAAATCTGAGAAGTGGACATAATGAATAAATATTAAATGACATATAAATCTAAAGTAATCTATTTGCATAGAAGCCTTTTGGCAGGGGTTGGGTTGGCTGATGTTTGGTATGGCATTGTACTGCCTTTGATGTTTGGTATGTTTGGCAGGGGTTAGCCCAATTTCAATTATTTTTTTTCCTACTAAAAAATCAGACAACGGTTTTTAACTACCAAACGCTTGTGTGAGAGCTAAAGAACTTAGAGTACAAAACAATTGTGTGATGCATGCAATTCAGACAACAGTATTCACAAACCATTATCTGATTACATTTTATACAACGTCTTATCAAAACACTTGTTTGATTTTAACAACGTTTTTGGAAAGCATTGTTGAAAGCATTGTCTGAAGTTTCTTCAGACAATGCTTTCCAAAAATGTTGTTAAAATCAGACAATAGTATTTAGTCACGGATGTGTGACTACTTTTGAAGCAATATTTGATAAAAACACTTGTCTAATTTTTATAACGCTTTTGAGGACCATTGTAAGACAACCTGTTAGTTAACACTACTTTCCAAAACCGTTGTAAAACAATTGTCTATTTTGATCTTCTAGACAACACTTTTTAAAACTGTCGTTAAGTTCATGATCAGACAATACACCGAAAAGCTTGAATAAAAAACCGTTATGTGAAAATTTCAGCCAACACTTTTCGTCGAAGCGTTGTCTGATGTGTGTCGTCTGATTCAAAAATTCTTGTAGTGGAAAACAAGATCCGACATTTAAACAAAATAAAATCTAAATGAAAAAGCTTCAAATATCTCTTCAGACATTTCTAGGACCACTGGGGTAGTGAAACTAGCTACTTATTCCAAGGGATAGCACACTACACATGTCATTATATTGTTCTTAAAATTTTTACAATTTCATAATTCTTACCATTTTAATCTTGATTAAACCAATATGAACACACCTGTTGGGGTTATATGATCAATCAAGAGCCGAGATTGAAAATACATATTTTAGAAAGCACGTCGTTGGGAAATGGCAACCGTCCAATCAAACATTATCCCCCTCCCTTCAATTCTAAAAACATAAGTACCCTCCCTCAACTAGTTCATTCAAAGTTTCGTCACTACATCACACCTAGAAGTTAAAAGAAAAAATAGCTTAAGCGTTTTGCTGAAGAAACAAGAGGTTAATGCAACTCTCTTTCTCTTTAAATTTGTTCCTAATCTTTTAGCAATCATCTATTAATGTACTTTTACATTTATGTATGTGTATTTTATGGTGTAATTTTAAAAAAACAAGAAACAATACGAGATCAAATCTCAATTTATGGTGCATTATTCACCATCAACCTACATGTACCTATATGTATATAGTGCTACCTGACAACCATCTTAAAAAATAAAAAATATGAGAACTAATAACTAATTCACTAAAATTCTTTTAACAAATAACCACATTAATTAATAAATGCACCACTACCACACCATAACTAGCACCATGGAAATGAGGCCAACACCACTAACTAAACCACCATTTTCAATTACGATTATCAAATGTAGATCTGAACCACCAATATATGAATATACCACTACCTGCAAAATTATCATTCAAAAAAATAAAGTAACAAAATTGGAACATAAATAAACGAAGATTACCACAAAAATATTAAATTTGAGTCATGCTTGTATTGGAGAGGCTCGTGTAGGAGAAGGGCAAATTTGGAAATAAGGAATGTACGTTGCCATTGCCAACACCACTATCCAGCACAACTAACTGAACCACCATTTTCAATTACGATTACCAAATTTAGATCTGAACCACCAATATATGAATATACCACTACCACTACCTGCAAAATTATTATTCAAAAAAATAAAGTAAGAACATATGAACATAAATAAACGAAGATTCACTACAAGAAAAAAAGAGCTTCAGACAACACTCATCAGACAACGCTCAGAGAAAAAGTGTTGCCCGAAATCAACATACAATGTTTTTTTCGTCCATGAAATAACATTGTCCGATCCATGATTAGTACAACGATTTTAAAAACTGTTGTGTAGATGTGGCCTTGAAAATCGAATCAGACAACTGTTATAAATGTCATGTTGTGCAAATGAAGAGGTTTACACAATTGTTTTCACGTACCATTGTGTGATTACAACTCATACAACGGAATATTTAACTGTTGTTAAATCCGTTTAAATGACACAACAGTTGCATGTGTGGTGTTGTGTGATCCATCTATTGTTTTTAGCATGCCCAAAGACCAACACCTTAATATTGCTCATACCAGCAAGCATGATAAGTTTTGTTAATTTTGGCAAACTGTTTTTAGATGTTCCAAAAAATGGCATATTGTAATCTATCATCTTCGAGTCAATAATATGTTTCTTCAACCATAACTTGTTATTCCAATCCTCCAAAATCCATATATCCATTTGAGTACTAGATGTAGAGTATGTGAAGGCAAGATGTCCCCCTAGCTCTAGCAAATGATCCATTTCATCGTTGTTTAGATATCGTGAAGCAAACTGAAAATGAATCATTGTTATCGACAAGAAAATAAATATACAGTTAATCTAACAGTAGAATCAGGGGTGGGCAAGTAAAGGTCAAATCAATGAAACTTCGAACTTCTCTTCTTTATTCAATAACATCACCGGTGATAAGGGGGGGCAAATGTCAACCCAGTCCCTGTGCTAGATCCGCCACTGCCAAACTCAACAACAATCAACATAATCATAATCGAATATAAACAAAATTTTGGGTTAAACCCGAAGCTTAACAAAAACCTTGAAAAATTCACATAAAAACACTTAACAACTTCGTATCAGAAAATCAATAAACTCAATAACGAATTTGATTCTAATTTACCGAAATTTAAAATTATAAGTCGATTGTAGGCACGGGTGGAAAAGGAGGAAGAAGAAAGAAGGCTTCGTTCTTGGCTATTTGGCTTCAAAAACTGGTGTGAGGATGATGTTTTCAGGTGACGGTGGTGAAGGTTGAAGAAGAAGGGTGGTGGGGGAGACAAAAACAGGGGAGAGAAAAGAGAGAAATAAGAGATGAGAGAGAAGGTACCGGGGCAGAAAGAAAAAAATGGGAAAGAGAAAAAAAATCTGAAAAACTATTTATACTCCTCTCTAAAATGGTTTGTTATTTACTGAAATTCCTATTTTTAATGCACCACGCCTCGTAAAATCGATACATCTACCATTAAATCGAATAATTATAGCAATTTTACTTTAAAAATAAATTTTGAGAAGTAGGCAAGAAGAAATGTGATGAACCATGTTCAATGACTCAGATACAGAGGGGGAAACCAAAATGAGGGAGGGAAATGAAAATTATCCATGGGGGAAAAGAAATGAAATGAGAAATATATGGAATTAATATTAAAATAGTTATTTTTTGATGAATAAAAAATATATGTTTATTTTGTTTTATAATTAAAAATATTGGCAAAAAGTTAAAATCACAAAATTATAAATAAAAAAGAATAAATTTATTTGATTTGAGATTATAATAGTCAACTTGTAGTATGACTGGTACTTCTAATTAGTGATTCGTTTCGGATTGTTATTTTGATTTTTTAAAAAATATTTCTCGATGTTTCAACCGTATGGATGTCAAGATTTTATATTTTAGTGATATTCCAAAAAATTTAGAAAAAAATAAATTTGTTTTTTATGAGATTTTAACAATCAACTAGTGATTTGACAAGTACGTATAAGTAGTGTTTCGTCCTGGATTTGTGTTTTCATTTTTTAAAAATATTTATCGATAATCCAATTGTATGAATGTCAAGATTTATGCACTTTAGTGATATTACAACGTTTCCGTTATCGTCCCGTTACCGGAATCTGTACTACTACCACGTTTCCGTTAAGATGCGGCACGATCGAGCATTTTTATTTTTTGATTATTTTTTCCAAACACTAGAATGAGTAGCTATTAACATCCGTACGGTTCGATCGTCGAAAAAAACATTTAAAAAAATCATTCAGTGAATCTAGCAAGCGCCCCGTTATCGGAATTTGTACTATTACAACGTTTTCGTTAAGGTGCGGCACGACCGAGCCTTTTTATTTTTTGATTATTTTTACCTAATACTAGAATGAGTATATATTAACATCCGTACAGTTCGATCATCGAATAAATCATTCAAAAAAATCGTTCAGTGAATATGGCACGTGCCCGGTTACCGGAATCAGTACTATTACAACATTTCTGTTAAGATGTGGCACGATCGAACCTTTTTATTTTTTGATTACTTTTTACTAACACTAGAATGAGTATCTATTGACATCCGTACGGTTCGATCATCGAAGAAATCATTCAAAAAAAATCGTTCAATGATTTTGACACGCGCCCCGTTACCGGAATTTGTACTATTACAATGTTTTCGTTAAGATGCGGCATGACCGAACCTTTTTATTTTTTGATTATTTTTTCCCAACACAAGAATGAGTATCTATTAACATCCGTATGGTTCGAGCATCGAAGAAATCATTCCAAAAAATTGTTTTAGTGAATTTGGCACGCGCCCCATTACCGGAATATGTACTATTAAAACGTTTTCGTTAAGATGCGACACGATCGAGCCTTTTTATTTTTTGATTATTTTTTTCCAACTCTAGAAACACCCGTACGGTTCGATCATCGAAGAAATCATTTTAAAAAATTATTCATTGAATCTGGCACGCGTCCCGTTACCAGAATTTGTACTATTACAACGTTTCTGTTAAGATACGACACGATCGAGTTTTTTTTATTTTTTGATTATTTTTTCCAACACATGTGTTTCTATTATATTGATATTCCGAAATTTTGAGAAATTTTTTTTTTGTTTCGAATCAAATTTTTGAAATTTTTTAAAATTTCATGATCCAAAATCTCAAATTTTGCTTCCCTTCCTTCATCTATTTCATATTACTGCTTGTTAATATTTGATTTTCCCCCTTTTACAAAATTTCACTTCGTCCTTTTATCACAAAACAATAAAAACACCATAAACCCACCAGCCCCTTCCCCTTTCTTTTCGTTTTAATTTCTCTATTATTAAATCCATTTTGTTGTGTTTTTTTTGTTTAATGGAGTCGCTGCTGTCCTTCGCATAGATTGTGATTCATTTTCGGTTTGCTGAGTCGAGTTTGGGTTGTAGTGCACGAGTTTTGTTGCTGAGTTGACGTTGCTTAAGTCGTTTTTACTGTAAATTTCTAAGCTTGTGCATCTTTCGGGTTAAGTTTTGTTGTGTTCGAATTGGTGTGTTTGTTTAGAGTTATTTTGAGTTTGTTTTCGTTTTGTTATGTAATTTCCGAGTTCAGTCCTTAGTTTTATTTGTATTTCTGAGTTTGCTGTACCGAGCTGACTCAATTTTTATGCTGCGTTTTTTTTATCTTGTTACGCTGGTTCTTCACTGTCCGTTTTCTGCTTTTGTTCGAGTTGCAATGTCTTGAGCTGTGTTTTTTTTTGGTTTGAGCTGTTTGATTGTTTGACTCGGTAGTTGCTCTGGGTATCATGAATTATTGTTGATTAGTTCTCTGAATTGTTACTCTTGTTGGCTGAGTCGACTCAGTCCAAGTTGTGCCTGTCTGAGTTACTGTTGGTTGAATCTGTTCTTTTATATGGTTTGTTCCATTTTATGAATCGTTATAAATTAGTTAGTGAATTATTGTTTTATTTTTTTATTTTTTTTACTCATCTCGAAGTTACTACAATCTGCTGAGTTTGTGAATCCAGTCGAGTTTGTTGGAATTTTAATTTTTATGTTGATTTTGGCTTGTCTCTTTTACAAATTGTACATGTCCAATTTTCTAAAAAAATTCTGTAAATAATTTAGTTAATAATAAAATTTGTTGCGGGTTTTAATTAGACTTTAAATAATTTTTACTTAGTTGTTAGATTATTTTTTAGTTCTTTTCATTTTTACTTAATTAGTTTAAAATAGATTTTTTTATATATTAAATAGTAATAAACCGACTTTTCCAAAACCCAAAATTGTTCTAGTTCGATTAAATTAAAAATTAAGGATTGCGAAAATATTAGTCTCCGAGGATCGAACCTAAAATAATTCAACGATTGAATCGTGCGCTTCGATTTAAAATTGTATTTATTTTAGCACATCAAAGTCTCTACATGTAAATGACACACCATACGGAAGATTTCATGATTTTTAGATACTCTAATGATTTTATAAAAATAAAACAGTTCAACATAATGCTTTTAAAAATTAACTAAAAATCTATAAAAACAATTATTCATATAGACACCACAAATAATTCACATAATCACTTCTCACAAGCAATGTTATATCTCTAATCAAGATACAACCTCTTAATATATAAGTAAACAAAATAGATCGATTGCTCACGTCATTAATATTAAAATATTATAGAAATATACTGGTCTATTACAATCTACCCTCCTTAAAAGGATTCTATCCCCAGAATCAAGCTAAATGGAATAACTGAGGATATCTCTCTTTCATCTCATCTTCTAACTCCCAGGTGAATTCCTCAACCTTAGGATTCCTCCATAACACTTTTACAATTACCACTATCTTTTTCCTAAGAACTTTCTCTTTTCTATTTGCTATCCTAACAGGATGCTCTTCGAAAGACAAATCTGGCTGAATCTCTACTGGTTCATATTCTATAACACAATTCGAACTAGGAACAAATCTCTTTAGCAATGATACGTGAAAAACATTATGCACGTGCTGCAAATTCGGAGGTAGCGCTAATTCATAAGCGACTTTTCCTATCCGTCTCAAAACTTCGAAAGGTCCTATATACCTCGGGCTAAGTTTCCCTTTCTTACCAAATCTTGACAATCCTTTCCACGAAGATATCTTAAGTAATACATTTTCACCTTCATCAAATTCTAACGGTCTTCTAGCAAGATCTGCATATTTACGTTGTCGATCCTGAGCAACTTCTAATTTCTTCCGAATTAATTTCACAACTTTTTCGGTCTGCTGAATCAATTCTGGACCAATAAATTTTCGCTCTCCGACTTCTTCCCAACAGATTGGAGATCTACACTTACGTCCATATAAAGCTTCAAATGGCAGCATTCCTATGCTTGCGTGATAGCTGTTATTGTAAGAAAATTCCACTAAAGGCAAATGCTCGTCCCAGCTTCCTTTAAAATCCAAAGTACACGCTCGCAACATATCTTCTATGGTTTGAATTGTTCGCTCACTTTGACTGTCCGTCTGAGGATGATAAGCCGTGCTCATTCGCAATTGAGTCCATAAACAATCCTGAAACTGTCTCCAAAATCATGAATTGAAACGAGGATCTCTATCTGACACAATCGACACTGGAACTCCATGTTTAGCTACAATCTCTTTTAGATACATATGAACCATCTTATCTAAAGAATACCTTTCGTTAATAGGCAATAAATGTGCTGTCTTCGTTAATCGTTCGATAATAACCCAAATAGCATCATGATTCAACTTCGTCATTGGCAATCCTACGACAAAATCCATAGCAATGTGCTCCAATTTCCATTCTGGAATTTCTAACGGCTGCAACATACAACCAGGTCTCTGATGCTCTGCTTTCACTCTTTGACACATGTAACATTTGTTAACCCAATCTGCAATCTCTCTTTTCATAACTGGCCATGAAAAATTCCTTTTCAAGTCATGATACATCTTGGTACTTCCGGGGTGAATAGACTGTTTAGAATTATACGATTCGTGTAAAATCTCTGTCTTCAATCCATGTACATCTGGAATCTAAATCCTAGATCCAAATCTCAAAACTCCTTGATCATCCTTTTGAGTACAAATCTCTTCTCCTATTAACTCATTCATCCTTTGATCCATCACTTCATCTTGAAATCTTTTAATCTTCTCGAGTAATTCTAGCATAAACGTCATCTTATAGTTCATATCATACACAGCACCTGACTGACAAACTTCTATTTCCAATTTCTCAAATTCCTTCAGTAATTCCCTAGTCTCCGTCAACACATTCAATCTTTCTTTTCGACTTAGCGCGTCTGCAACCACGTTCGCTTTTCCTGGATGATAGTTAATAGTACAATCATAATCTTTTATCAGCTCTAACCATCTTCTCTATCTCATGTTTAACTCTTTCTATGTGAAAATATCACTACGCCATAAGTGAGCATACGCAACTCTTTACAAAGCGTTGCACAGAAAGCGTTTCGTTAGATAGAAATTTTGGGTCTTTTACAACTGAGCTGAACTAGTGTTGCGTTAGATATAAGTTAGTGTTGCATATTACCCACGGTGTTTCACATCATGCAACACTAACTACTGGTGTTGCGTTAGATATTTTTTTATTTTAATAAATGGTGGCGTGGTAGAAGTGGGACCCACATGTACTGACGTGGCATTTGCTGACGTGACAATTGTGGGACCCACAATTGCTGACGTGGCAGAAGTGGGACCCACATATGCTGACGTGGCATTTGCTGACATGGCAAAAGCGTTGCATTAGATAACAGTAGTGTTGCATTTGCTGTTTGAAGTGTTGCAATAGATATATATATATATATATATATATATATTTTAAAATATGACGTGGTAGGTGTGGGACCCACCACTGCTGATGTGGCATTGTGGGACCCACAAGGGTGACGTGGCAGGAGGCCAACCAATGCTGACATGGCAATTGTGGGACCCACAATTGCTGACGTGGTAGAAGTGGGACCCACATATGCTAACGTGGCAGAAGCGTTGCATTAGATAATAGTAGTGTTGCATTTGCTGTTTGAAGTGTTGCATTAGATATAAATATATATATATATATATATGACGTGGTAGGTGTGGGACCCACCACTGTTGACGTGATAGTGTGGGACCCACAAGGGTGACGTGGCAGGAGGCCCACCAATGCTGACGTGGCAAATGTGGGACCCACAATTGATGACGTTGCAAAAGTGGGATCCACCTATGCTGACGTGGCAGAAGCGTTGCATTAGATAACTATAGTGTTGCATTTGCTGTTTAAAGTGTTGCATTAGCTATTTTTTTAACTAGTCTTGTCCCGAATGATGAATCTATTTTTTTTAATTATTTTTACGATGATCCAATCGTATGAATGCCAAGATATAACGACTTTATTAATGTGGTAATTTTTTTAAAAAATTCCTATATTTATTTGGTTTGGTTTTATAACGGTCAAACCGGTCAAAGTCGACCTTCCTTTTAACTAGTCTTGTCCCGAATGATGAATCTATTTTTTTAATTATTTTTTTTGACGTTCCAATCGCACGGATGTCAAGATATAACGATTTTATTGATGTGGTATTTTTTTAAAAAATTTCCTATATTTATTTGCTTTGGTTTTATAACGGTCACACCGGTCTAAGTCGACCTTCCTTTTAACTAGTCTTGTCCCGAATGATGAATCTATTTTTTCAAAAAAAAATTTCGACATTTCAATCGCACGGATGTCAAGATATAATGATTTTAGTGATGTGGTAATTTTTTAAAAAAAATTATATATTTATTTGGTTTGGTTTTATAACGGTCAAATCGATCAAAGTCGACCTTCCTTTTAACTAGTCTTGTCCCGAATGATGAATTTATTTTTTTAAATTATTTTTTCAATGTTCCAATCACACGGATGTCAAGATATAATGATTTTAGTGATGTGGTAATTTTTAAAAAAAATCCTATATTTATTTGGTTTGGTTTTATAACGGTCAAACCGGTCAAAGTCGACCTTCCTTTTAACTAGTCTTGTCCCGAATGATGAATCCATTTTTTTAAATTATTTTTTTGATGTTCCAATCACACGGATGTCAAGATATAATGATTTTAGTGATGTGCAAAGTTTTTTAAAAAATTCCTATATTTATTTGGTTTGGTTTTATTATGGTCAAACTGGTCAAAGTCGACCTTCCTTTTAACTAGTCTTGTCCCGAACGATGAATCAATTTTTTTAAATTATTTTTTTGACATTCCAATTACACGGATGTCAAGATATAACAATTTTATTGATGTGGTAATTTTTTAAAAAATTTCCTATATTTATTTGGTTTGAATTATAACAGTCAAAGTCGACCTTCCTTTTAACAAGTCTTGTCCTGAATGATGAATCTATTTTTTTAAATTATTTTTTTGACGTTCCAATCGGACGGATGTCAAGATATAACGATTTTAGTAATGTAGTAATTTTTTTTAAAAAATTCCTATATTTATCTGCTTTGGTTTTATGACGGTCAAATCGGTCAAAGTCGACCTTCCTTTTAACTAGTCTTGTCCCGAATGATGAAGCGATTTTTTCAAATTATTTTTTCGATGTTCCAATCATACGGATGTCAAGATATAATGATTTTAGTGATGTGGTAATTTTTTTAAAAATTTCCTATATTTATTTGGTTTGGTTTTATAACGGTCAAACCGGTCAAAGTCGACCTTCCTTTTAACTAGTCTTGTCCCGAATGATGAATCAATTTTTTAAAATTATTGTTTCAATGTTCCAATCGCACGGATGTCAAGATATAATGATTTTAGTGATGTGGTAATTTTTTAAAAAATTTCCTATATTTATTTGGTTTGGTTTTATAACGGTCAAACCGGTCAAAGTCGACCTTCCTTTTAACTAGTCTTGTCCCGAATGATGAATCTTTTTTTTAATTATTTTTTCGACGTTCCAATCGTACGGATGTCAAGATATATCGATTTTAGCTATGTGGTAATTTTTTAAAAAATTTCCTATATTTATTTGATTTGGTTTTATAACGGTCAAACCGGTCAAAGTCGACCTTCCTTTTAACTAGTCTTGTCCCGAATGATGAATCTGTTTTTTTAAATTATTTTTTCGATGTTCCAATCGTACGGATATCAAGATATAACGATTTTAGTGATGCGGTAATTTTTTTAAAAATTTTCTAGATGTATTTGGTTTGGTTTTATAACGGTCAAACCGGTGGAAGTGGACTTTACTTTTAACTAGTCATATCACGGATAATGATTGTATTTTTTTAATTATTTTTCGACAATTCAACCGCACGAATCTTAATATATAACTATTTTTTCTAATTTTTTTTTTAAAATTACATTCTTTAAAAATAAAAACTAAACAACGTAACACATCACGTATAATATAAGTGTATAACACACTCTTCAAAATTTTGGGCACAACTTCACAAGACCCGACACAAACAATCACCCTCTCCAAACACTAATCTCCAAACACTAATCTTATCTACCCCTGATTTTCAATCTCTAACTGATTTGGGTTTCAATTTAGAGATTCAAATTAGGGTTTTATATTTGGATGTTTGGGTTTTCGAGTTTTGGTTTGATTTTACTCAATATTTAGCACTGCATATACCAATGACAATGTTGTGATTGACACAAGGAAACATGTATTTTGGTGATGTTTAGATTTATCCTGAGTGTTGCTTTTTAGAAATGGTGTTAGAAATGGATAACTTAAGTTCTTGTTTGTTTTCTTAAGCTTTTTGTGTGGTTATGTTCTTGTGAATGATTGTAACAATGCAACCTTTTGAATCGTGGTTATAATTGTAATGCCACATATACTGATGGCAACACTGTTTTTTTTCTTTTTTGCTGAATATGATGTCAACACTGTTATAGATATGAGGAAACACTTGTTTTGTCAAGTTTTACCTAGAGTCTAGAATTTGAGTTTTCGATGACCTAAAACACCTTAGATTTAGCCCCTGTTGAACCAAGAGTAATAGAACTTATGCTATCTAATTTCCTATTCTGTAAATTTTATTTTATGTGTAGCATTTTTTCTGCAAGAATGTTTAGCGACATACTGAGTTTTCTGACTATGGAAACCTTTGTAACCGTAAAATCTGTTATAGGGAATAGAAAGCATTAAAAGTAGATGTATCTTCATTTTTTATGCTTTATGACTACTTTTTTGTTGAGGTACTCATTCAATCATATTCTATTGTATTTCACTTGCCTTACTTCCACAAGCACATGTGAAACATAAGATGTTTCCATTTAATTTTATGGTCTTTCTACTAGGTGCAAAAGATAGTTTGGTGCCCCATCTGCAAACATGGAGAGTTGCAAGAGAACTACTGTCATGTTTATTGCATTGCTTGTGAACTTAAACTACTCCGAGGGGAAGAGGTCATGTTGTTGTTCTTATTCTTCTAATCTACTTTTATTCCTGCTTTTTATTGTTTTAATGCCTAGAGTGGTAAGATTAGTTAAAGTAACTTATGTCCTCTGTTGTCCGACATTTGTGTTATTTTGGATTAGTCAGATCCCGTATTTTGCCTTAGGAGAGATTTTGTTATGCCTCTTCTTCCTCTAATTATTTACACTGAGGGAGTTGGATCTGGGAGCTCTTTCTTGTCATTACATTACAGACCAAGATAGATGCTTTTGGTTCTTGAACGTACACTGAGTTAACATCAAATTTTTTGGCGACGAACCACTGTAGGGATAACCGAAGCATCAAAATTTTTAATTTTACATATTTGAATCAGCATATCCACCCAAGTGAAAGCTGGATATTACGTATACACACCTGCAAAGCCATAACCAGTGTGCACTATGGGGATGTCTAGCATACAATTATTCAATTAGGCTTTGGAATCACTCTCCTAACTCTATTGCACTAGATTTTTTGATTTCTGTAACTTTCACCTATGTTATTCAATTGTTGCCAGGACATATTATTTGTTATTATTACTTCATCCCATGCCATGTCGGACTTACTCCCATTGTAGGTGCCTTGTTCTATTGCTTTTTGAGTTTTCAACGATTTCCTTCAGTATCATTTGTTGAATGGTAAGTTTATATGTGTAACGTAACTTTACAGGAGATATAGAAATGCATATGTGTGGAATTACTTGGCAGAGAATGATGATATAATTTCGCCATCAGAAGGGGCTGAATACATTTTGAAAGGTTCTGAACTTGTTCAAACTGCTTGCACTGGTCAGTACATCTCCCAACCAAACCCAAAATAGGAGTAGTAATTACTTAACTCCTCATTTAACCTACAACTCTTTTTACATTGTTATGCTCTGTTTTTCATTCTCTGCTTTCATGCTCATATTTTAGGCTTGCTGGTTTTACATCTTATGTCTATGTTGATGTTTGTTCCGTCACTTGTGGCTTGGTTCCACGTATGATCTGTTCCTTTTTTTGAACTGGAGTACTAAACGTTGATTATTTTGAGAGTAAAACTACTAGGATAGAAGATCAAGTACTTGCAGTTTTGTTTCTTCATAGAATTTTATTATTTGTACCGATTGTAATATGTTCTTATTTATATGATGTAGGTGAGAATATGCTCCGATCAGGTTCAGAGACATGCTGAAGATAGGGTTCAAAAATCAGTCTCCTTGGAAAACACACAGAGGCGGTCTAATACTATCAAGAAGGAGGCCACATTTTCAATCGATTAAGACGATAATTATATTCCAATGACTCAAGGCGGCTCCACTTAGTAATTTTTTTGTAGCTTTAACTAGCTAGTATTAGAACTTTGTAATTTAGTACTTCTGAAGTTAGAATTTTCGTGCTTTCAAAGTTAGGATGGTTTTATGTATAAACAAAGTAGCTATTTCAAATTTTTTTAAAAAGCTGTTGCATTTGACTCTATTTGATGTTGCAGTATCGTAGATTTAGTGTTGCTTAAAATACGTTTGATGTTGCAAAAAAAACAAATGATGTTGCATTAGACTCAACTAGCGTTGCATTAGATAGTGGTCCCCACTGCTGACGTGGCACCATGTTAAAAAGTGTTGCATTTGACTATATATGATGTTGCATTATGGTATATTTAGTGTTGCTAAAAGTACTTCTGATGTTGCAGAAAAAATGATGTTGCATTAGATCAAACTAGTGTTGCATTAGATAGTGGTCCCCACTGCTGACGTGGAACCATGTGGGCCCCACTGCTGACGTGGCACCTTGGTGGGCCCCATTGCTGCCATGGCATGGCCCTCCTAGTCATGACGTGGCACCTTATGGGTCCCACTGATGATGTGGCATCTTGGTGGCCCCCACTGCTGACGTGGCAACTTGCTGATGTGGCACCTTGCTGATGTGGCACCTCGTGGGATCCAATGCTGACGTGGCATGTGGGCCCCACTACTGACGTGGCACCCCATTGCTGAAATGGCTAAAAAAATCTAATGCAACGCCATGTAGTGTTCCATTTGCATGCTTTTGGTGTTGCATAAGGCCTCTTATGCAATACTTTCGTGGTGTTGCAATAGCTTGGAAAAAGTGTTGCATTAGGGATCTTACGCAACACCGGTATTGGCAACGCCCCTCCGGTGTTGCGTAAGACCTTATGCAACGCTTTTCAGGTCTTTTGCAACTTTATTTGGGGGTTGCGTATGTGCGTTTATGGCGTAGTGTATACTTCAAGCTTTTGTGATCGGTGTAGATTTTACACTTCTCTCCATAAAGATAATGTCTCCACAATTTCAATGCGAACACTATAGCTGCTAGTTCCAAATCATGCGTAGGGTACCTTTGTTCATGTGGCTTGAGTTGTTTGAAAGCGTATGCAATCACCTTATCATGCTGCATCAAAACACACCCAAGTCCTTTGAGTAACGCGTCGCTATATATTACAAAATTTCCCTTATCGTCCGGTAAAACTAACACAGGGGCAGTTACCAATCTTTGCTTAAGTTCCTGAAAACTATTCTCGCACTTATCATTCCATTCAAACTTCTCATTCTTTCGAGTCAACTTCATTAATGGAACAGAATTCTTAGAAAAATCCTTCACAAATCTTCGATAGTACCCAGCTAATCCTAAGAAACTTCTGACTTCTGTCGGTGTCCTTGGTCTTTCCCACTTTTTTACCGCTTCAATCTTGGCTGGATCCACTTTAATACCTTCACTACTAATTATGTGTCCTAGAAACTGCACTTCCTTAAGCCAAAACTCATACTTAGAAAATTTTGCATATAACTTCTCTTTCCTCAAAATTTCTAAAGCTAATCTCAAATGTTCTGCATGCTCTGCTTCCGTCTTAGAATAAATCAATATGTCATCGATGAAGACTATAATGAACTTATCTAAATACTTCTTAAACACTCGATTCATCAAGTCCATGAAAGCTGCGGGTGCATTTGTTAATCCAAAAGCCATCACTAAAAACTCATAATGTCCGTATCTCGTCCTGAATGCTGTTTTCGGCACATCTTTCGGTTTAATCTTCAGTTGATGGTATCCCGAGCGTAAATCAATCTTCGAGAAATTTGTTGCTCCTTTTAACTGATCAAACAAGTCATCGTCCTTGGTAACGGATATTTGTTCTTGATAGTTAACTTATTCAACTCGCGATAATCGATGCACAATCTCATGCTTCCACCTTTCTTCTTCACGAACAGAACTGGAGCTCCCCACGGTGACGTACTGCAATGATAACTCTTTCATTTCCGCTGGGGCCATACGATACGGGGCTTTCGACACTGGTTCTGTACCTAGAACTAACTCAATCGAGAACTCAATTTGTCGATCTGGAGGTTATCCTGGTAACTCGTCAGGAAACACGTCTAGAAACTCGTTGACAACAGGAATATCTTCTAACTTAGGTTCTTCTTTACTCTTATCTACCACACACACAAGATAAGCTTCGCACCCGTGTCTCATTAACCTTCTAGCTTGCATCATCGTAAGAAATAACTTATTCTGCTTCTGACCTTTGAAAATCACCTTCTTACCTTTTGACGTCTTCAAAATCACTTTCTTATTTTTACAATCAATCTGCGCGTTATGCTCAATTAACCAATCCATTCCAAGTATAATGTCAAATTCTCCTAATTGAAAAGGTATCAACGTGACAGGGAAAAGATAACCTCCAATATAACCTCACAATTCGGACAAACTTGATTAACGTGCACCTGCTCCTGATTAGCTAATACTATATTCAACATTCCCTCTAATCTTACTATTTCACATCCCAACCTCTCTACAAAATCTCTAGAAATAAATGACCAAGTAGCACCGGTATCAATTAATACTTTTACTGGAGTAGAATTTACAAGAAGCGTACCTGCTACCACCTCGGGATTCTGTATTGCCTCTCGCATATTCATGTTCAAAGTGTTGACCTGATCTGAGAAAATAGGAGTCTGATATCCTAAGAGTCTTTGTTCTGTAAATTGAGCTACAGATTCATAACTCATCATCGAAGGAGCTGGCTGGATCATATATGGTACTGGAGCTGTTGTTAACCTCATCAAGTTGTTATTCTTCACCGGAACTCTACAATCCTTAGAAATATGCCCTACTTTTCCACACTTGAAACATTTCACATTTGGCCTCTGAATTTGACTCGCATTTGGACATTCTCTGGAATAATGTCCTCTGGCATTACACTTATAACAAACAATAACAGCTTTCGTACACACTCCCGTATGTTTCTTTAAACAAATCTTACAATCTGGAATAGTCATTTGTTGGGTCCTCTGTTGTTGCCCTTGATTTCCTTGACTCTGCATCCTATTCCCTTGATTCCTATTGTTATTGTGATTCCTTTGAAAACTTCCTACTCCACTAGTTGACTGAAATCATGGCTTCTTTACAAACTTAATTGTTGCTTCATTCTGACTTGATCCTTCATCTTTTTGTCCAAACTTCCTTTTTCTGTCAAATCTTTCCTTCTGACCTTGCGCACTTTCTCCTTCCACTATAATCGCCTTCTGAATCACCTCAGCATAAGTATTTAGTTCCAGCATAGCTATTCTTCCTCTAATCCATGATTTCAGACCTTGATGAAATCTCCTTGCTTTCTTCTCTTCTCCACATATTCTGGCACAAATCTTGCCAACTTTGTAAACTTCTTCTCATATTCTACCGCACTCATGTTGTTCTGCTTTAACTCGAAAAACTTCAATTCCATCTGAGCCTTCATATACCTAGGAAAATACTTGTCTAGAAACACATTCTTAAATCGATCCCAAGGTATCACTACATCTACTTCCAAAGACTTAGTTGATTCCCACCAATAATTGGCTTCACCTTTCAAAAGATAACCAGCAAATTTCGTCTTTTGTTCCTCACTAACCTGGATCAACTCAAACGCTTTCTCAATCTCTTTTAACCACTTCTGGGCTTCTACTGGATCTGTCGAACCTTGGAATTCGAGAGGTTTGATCGCTTGAAAAGCTTTAAAGGTTACTACAGACTGGTTAGGTGGCTGCTGATGCAATTGCTGCTGTTGTTGTTGAATAATCTGTTGTTGTTGGGCAAGAGTAGCAGTCTGTTATTGTAAAAGTTGAACAAGTTGAATCAGGTCTACAGCATCATGGTTTTCTGGAGTATCATGGTTATCTTGTTTATGTTGGTTCGAATTTGTAGCGGAATGAGCTGGAGTTCTGGCGGTTCTTCCGCCTCTCCTTCTAGGTGGCATAGTCTGATAATAGCTATAAGAGATAAAAAAAACAGGTTTACAACATTGATGATATAAATATGTATAAGGTGAACAACAGTCATGGTATCAACAGTTTAAATGGTGGATCACAAGGTATATGTAATGGACAGTAGGTATACGTTACACAATATATAAAGATACAAATATTTGAACAACTACTCGTAGAACAATGGCAACACTGCCACACGATAAATATAATCCGATACAAAATCCCACAACCATAGGTCTACAATTCGATAAAATAAAATCCTACATAGCGATAAAATGATAAAACGATAATAAAAGATAGCACAGCTATCCATTAGACCAAGTCCTCATAGCAAATACCAACAATAATCACGCCTGAAGCTGATTCACTATCCTCTGAAGCTCATCGATCACTAGCTGGCATACAATACGTCCTGAACCATACCTCACTTTAGTGATCCTAAAATAAAACTTATAAACTACATATTTCGAGTTACAAGATTAAGGGTTATGGCAAATCCAAACAACTCAACCTATACTAATTATCTACTCATTTATTATAACTATCTTATTAATTTACTCTAACATTATTTACCTAATCCTATATTGTTTCAGTGACTCAAACCTATGGCTCTGATACCAACTTGTAACACCCCCAAACTTACCATAATAATAACTACATCATTAACATAATACCACTGATAACCATAATTTACTTAATAAAAAAGTTTACAACCAAAACACCCACCAACCTAGGATGCCAACAGGTTCGAGTATGAAAACAACATCTATTATCATTACAAACCTTGATTACAACTCCAAAAGATTACATCAAAATTAACTATGGTGACTAGCCCTACTACTGACATCCTACCTGCCTCACAAACTGCTCACGATATGCGCAACCTGACCCTCCAGTTTGCTTACGAGCAATTTGATAGGTTCACACCATCTTCTAGTGTAGCTGAAAAAGTTTAGATAGCAAGGTAATGAGCCAAATACTCAGCAAGTGCGAATAAATCAGCAATAAACTTTATCATGCTCAACTAATAATAATGTTATAGTTATCAAACGTAGCAAGGGTATTCAACAAAGTTCTGATGAGTAAGCAATATCCAAATCTGTTTTAAATTCTGAAGAACTGAATCATAAGAAATGTGATATCAAGATAAGAGTTCACAACTTTAAACATCAATTCAAAAGCATTATAAAAACCTGGGATTTCAACTTGAATGCTACGAGCTAGTCGGGTGATCAGCCCGTGAATAGCTCCGGATATCACACCCGTACATGTGACTCCTCCTTTATTGTAGGATCCTGGTGGCTCTTATTGACATTGGCCATGGCATAAAGCCATATAATAACAGACCGGCGTCACGGTCTAAAACATCTTTATTTTTATCCCACTCAATCCTTTTTAAAATTCAAGTTGATCATAAATCAACAATTTCAATATCAGAGTATTCAAAATAATCCTCATACTTACTGACAAAAGATCGACCTAGTATAAGGTTATTTAAGTTATAAAAAAAAAGGAAATTGTACTTTTCCACAATCGATAAATATAAATCTGAATAACTTGGTCAGATGTGTTCAAGGTATTGATCAAAGGTATTATATCACTTTGAAATGGTCAATCAAAGGTTTCAACGGAATAATAATCGTGATTGGGTTCAAAGTATAGCAAAGGTATTAATCATTACAAAGGTATCACAAGAGCAATCTCAATAATCAATAAAGTTTAATCGGCAAGGTTTAAACAAGAAAAAGAGGTTCTTGCCTTGTTGAGTTAGGCCTTGTGCACACTAAGTGTTTTAAAATTTGACATACTAAGATCACAAAATTTGACAACAAGATGTAAATGAAGAATGTAGAGTTTGAAAAGATCTTTCCAAAATGATATTACTCAGAATTTTTGAATAAAAACTCAATTTACTATGAATTTCCGAAATCAGGACACTTAATCAACCAAACAATTCTGACCAGTTACTAAAATGCAGAAAACAGGGGCTTACAATTGGAATCTCAGAAAACACATAAAATGAAATTTGTAGACAACTGAAATACCTTTGTAAAGACTCTAAAATCAACACCATACGATCATTTTTCAATTTTATATAAATTTTACAAGCATTCAAATAGTAATTCTAAACCATCTATGGCTTAAACACAAACCACTTACTACATACTTTATCTGAATTAAAATTAACCACACACACACAACCTTGGTACACATACACACATATTCACTTACAAGAATCCAATTTCTTCTCATAATTAAACCTTAATAATTACTCCTAAGAACACATATACATATAACATGATTTCCCCCATTAAAACTAACCACACACCTTCAAATACTCTTATACATACACTTTAACAAATCTGAATTTTTATAAAACTATCCCAAAATTGACATACAACTCAATTCCTTTCACAAAAATCATCAACAACATCATCATATTACCCATATCAAACTCATGATTTACAAAGTTACAACTCAAAACCCTTAAAAAGAAATTAACATACAATACCTCCAAACTCAATTTAAATGCTAATCCATCACTAATTAACATCAAATAAACCTTTTATCAAACTTGAATGTAAGTTTTAATCCCTCCTTAACCCATACATACACACACCAAATATATATATATATATATATATATATATATATATATATATACACAAATACATCTCCCAAACTCAAAATAAGCATAGCCCACTCTTAATTAGTACTCTAACCATCATAATCTACCAAGAAATCACATAAAAACTTGAAGAAAAGATCAAAAATGGAGAAATAAGGGGAGAGAGAGAGAGAGAGAGAGAGAGAGAGAGAGAGAGACTACGAGAAAAGAGAAAGGGGAGAGACTCGGTTGAAATGAGAAAAGAAAAGGGGAGAAAGGGTTTTATATAGTCCTGAAATTTCCAACTCCACTACCTATTAAAACATTACTCTAATTGGTAATTTGAAAAGAAATAAACAATATAAATTAAATGGGTTTTGATAAAGATTCTGAAATTTTTATATCTTAAAATAAAATTTACCCATTAAGGATCACAAGAATATTTTTAAAATATTTTTAGGGCTTATAAACAATAAGATATGAATTTTACAAAAATATGTTTTAAAGATGAAAATTGATACATAAAATCTTTTAAAAATCTTTATCTCCAAAAAATAAATAAATTCTCATTTATATAATCAAGAGTATAAAATTAGAGACACATATATATAAAGATCATATTTTTATGACTGGTAAATATTTAACTAGAGATTTTACGAATTAAATCCTTTTATTGGAAAATCATACTTTAAAAGTCATAATAAATCATTGGAGCCTAACTAAAATTAACTTATACATTTAAAACATCTCTACATGTAAATGACACATCATAAAGAAGATTTCATGATTGTTAGATACTCTAATGATTTTATAAAAATAAAACAGTTCAACAAAATTCTTTTAAAAATTAACTAAAAATCTATAAAAACAATTATTCATATAGACACCACAAATAATTCACATAATCACAATTACAAGTCATCACTTCTCACAAGCAATATTATATCTCTAATCAAGATACAACCTCTTAATATATAAGTAAACAAAATAGATCGATTTCTCACGTCATTAATATTAAAATATTATAGAAATATACTGGTCTATTACAACCCTAGTTCTCTCTCTCAGCTTCTTCCTCTATCCGACAATCCGATCTCTTGGTGGATACTTGTGGAGTGCTTCACACATTGAGGAACAACTGCTAGGAGCCTCCATTCATCTTCTTTAGATCATTTATAAAGGTTAGAATGTATTTTCATGATTCGTAAATGAGTTTTACGGGTTTTATTGCAAAATAATTGTTATCCATGCTTTCGTTTATGCAATAAATCCCTTCAGTACATCTCTGGAAATGCCCAGCTAAGCAAATGTATGTGTGGTCGCAATTAGACGAAAGGGTTATTCCTTGAAGTATTCGACGAATAGGATCAGGACATGATCATTAACGTCTCAAAGCCATAGATATTCACCATATCCTTTGATATGTTATCGTCTATGGAGTGTGATTACACCAAATTGATAAAGATTCAAGGTGAAACAATCCATCTATATCATGTTATCATCGAAGTAGGAGACTTGGGAGGGTTCAAACTCGGAAGAGTACTGACTCTGAAAAACATGTCATGTATGAAATCTAATATGCAAATTTTGTTATGGATTTGTGGGAGAATATCTGGAAATGGAAACTTCAAGTCCTAATTTTAGTAGTCTCTTGATGGAATTTCTTTAAACTAACGATTGTAGCTTGTTTCCTTGATATGAGGACTTAAAGTTTCATATTTGTATCTAAAACATTATCTTAGTGGAATCTTTAAATAAATTGAGGCAAAATTGCTTGCTTGAAATGGGTTATGTGGATTTTGTCCCACATTGATATTGTAAAAAAAATATTGAGTTTATATACTATCTTGTGTTAGTGTTGTTTACGACTACTAATATAAGTGGAATGCTTGTATGGCCTGGTGCTAGTGAGAATTCTATAGATATCTTTTTATTACAAGTTTATTTATTTATATTGATTATTTAATTATCAATATTAAATATATTGAGTAAGGATTATTTTCATAATCAGACACTGAATATATTTTGTAATATTAATATTACTTAATCAGGATAATATATATAATAATAAATAAAACCTATTTTGTTTATTTTTCTGTTTTGTTACCTTAGATCCCACATCGAGTAAAACAGAAGACGAACAACCGAAGACGCCTATATATTGAGAGGTATACTTGAGATAGTTTTTTCAAGAACAATTTTGTATTCTTGAAAATTCGACGCTGAATTGTTAATTTGTTAAAGCAACTTTATAGCTAAACTTTTCTTTTTGTTCTCCTTTACATTACTATTGCTGATTATTATTCGTGTTGTTTTGTTTTCGTGTTGCCTCGTGTTTTGGTTTCTTATTCTAGAATTTACAGTATTATATAAATATAAAATTACCTACTATTGCTATTATCTTCCGTTAAATTCGAGTTCTATAAGTAAGCCTTAAAATATAGTAAGATTCACATAATTAACATTTATGTCACTTAAAATAGAAATGATGACTTGTGTTAACCTATTAAGTTTATACTAGCATAAGAGCACGGCCGGGCCATTTTCTAGTACTGTACATAAATGTTGTTCATCTTGGGTTTGAGATGTTGTAATGATAGCATGCAGTGATTATCCAGGTAAAAGTTCTATTTATCTAACCAAGTAGACTGTTGCGTATGAGAAGTTACCGTTACGTGACAGTTTTTGCATCCTCACAGCAGTTGCTGAAGTAAGAATTTCCACAGAACAGGCGTACACCCGAGAACAGTTTAGGCAACAAATATAAGACCAACAAATTGTGTGCTTTATAAATGCCAACTTATTTTTGTATGAAAGTCTAAATTCATATTAACCATGGAAGCAGCACATATTGTAGAAAATAAAACTTATACAAGACACCTATATCTATATGTGTATGTACATGTGAAGAAACAGAAATTAAAAGACTACATTGTATTCTCTTCTTCTTATTTTATTACTGCAAATACTTCACAATATATAGTGCAATACAAGGAAACTGCAAGCTAGAAAACAGAACACGACCCACACTACTTTCCTAAACAAGCTCTAATAACCCATGACTTATTCCACGATCCTAAAATCAAGGAATCAGACATCCGACCAAATCAAATCAAATACTACGAATCATAATCAAATCAAACATTAATTTATTTAAAAGATTGTTTGAGATTATCTCCAACAATCTCTCCCATAATCTCAAACACCGCAGCAACCTCTCTGTTAGTGTGTCGAGTTCATTTTTGCCCATATGGCAACTTCAACTTCTTTATCAGCCCGTATAGCTTTTAAACTGAGCCCTTTTAAACTGAGCCCGTATAGCTGATTCGACTGAGCCCGTATGGCTAATCTGACTGAGCCCGTATGGCTATTAAACTGAGCCCGTATGGCTAATAATCTGAGCCCGTATGGCTATTTGCCCGTCTGGCACTTCAACTTGCTTGCCCGTCTGGCATTTTTCGTGTTTGCCCGTCTGGCACGTTCACCTCCATACGATTTCACCGAAAAATAGAGAACACTCGAATCCAGAGATCATTGCATTCCAAGCAACAATATCTCTCTCAGACATTCCGTCAAACACCTTTCGTGTCCTTGCCTCCATAAGTGTTCCATCTCATTCTGCATGGCCTTCTACCACTCTATCTCGTTTTCTGCCTTCAGCAGGCTTCTCCGGCATCGCCTCGTCTTTCTCGGCAACCCCATACTACACATGCATCCCATACTACACATGCAGCTTTGCCACCATCCTTCTACAACGTCTACCTGAAACTATCACTTATTCTGCGCCTCCACCACCAGCGTATGTTCAACAATGGACTCTCCTGCCCTCACAAACACAGGATGACACTAAACAACCAAAAACTTGACAAAATAACAGATTCTATGACTGAGACCATTGATTAAACACTTGGCATGCAGAACCAATGATAAAAGCTCAAGAACAACATTAACAATGGCGGAAACAAACGGAACGAGGTCCTCGAGAATCGCCCGCTTTGATACCAAATGTAGAAAATAAAACTTATACAAGACACCTATATCTATATGTGTATGTACATGTGAAGAAACAGAAATTAAAAGACTACATTGTATTCTCTTCTTCTTATTTTATTACTGCAAATACTTCACAATATATAGTGCAATACAAGGAAACTGCAAGCTAGAAAACAGAACACGACCCACACTACTTTCCTAAACAAGCTCTAATAACCCATGACTTATTCCACGATCCTAAAATCAAGGAATCAGACATCCGACCAAATCAAATCAAATACTACGAATCATAATCAAATCAAACATTAATTTATTTAAAAGATTGTTTGAGATTATCTCCAACACATATGCTGATTCAAATACCAGATTGAGTAGCACAACTCCAAATGTAATGTCTTGTATTGTGGAATGAAACAAATAAGAAGTTGTTGACTCTAAATTGTAAAACCAAATTCATATAAAAAACAAATTCTAACAGTCCTCTGAAGTGAATTTTCAAACAAGCTTTTGCTTTTTCTTCCTATTGCCATATGAGCCACCATCGGAGTCATTGATAACCGGATGTGTGAAGTTCTGAGACGTAATTGACAAATATTAGTTAGTGTATAATGTAGTAGGTTAGTGAATTACTCGGCTTAATAGTAGTTAATGTATAATTATTTTTTATAGAAATATCATGTCACATAGCAAGATTGGAGTTAATTTAGTATCAAATATTCAAACCATTGAGGTTTCTAATCCCGCGTACGTGGAAAATGGCAATGGGCAAGAATTCTTATGTAGAATATGAACTTTAACATCTTAGGCAGTCAAGGCTTAATCAATGACAATTTAATATTATAGTCATGATGGCTTCATAGTAAAATACAGATCTAGCTAGGGACTAACTAACAGTAATTCATAGTTGTATGCTAGTCTGGCCACTTGCAAAAATTAAAGCTGGAAAAGACATGAAGTTCCTCACTTAACCTTGCCTCATGTCGGTTTTTGTAGCATGACTTGATGCCAATGTACCTATAGTTCATACGGGTTTGCAGGTGCCAATGAACCTTATTGGAATGTTTTAATGCATTGAAGCGAAAAAAATATCCTCCACATTCAGAGGCTAAATGGCATGTGACAATAATGATTCTACGGCAAATAAAGTAAAGATATATCGAAATAAGTTTGTAATTATAAATATAATAAAAGATACTAATATTTTAACTTTAATTTTTATTTGTATAGTAATTTTGTAATATGCATACCATTTTCAATAATCCAATGTTTTTTAATATGATTAGGTTTTATAAAATTTGAATAAATATCTACACAAAAACTATCTAGGTTGTTTTGCTAGTTTGAGAAGGAAGACCTGATGCGGAGGAAGCAAAGAAGTTTCTAGTTATGAAAGATCTGATATCGTCTCGACGGATAATTATTTAGCAAAGTGGAATCATTTTCATTTTCAACATTATTCAGCAGTGTAGAATCATTTTCTTTTCAACAATATGCATTACCATTACTCCCATGTTCTGATCTTGAAAATTATTTTCACGATTCTTCATGGCCGCCACTATTTTTTTGGCAAACTAACATTCCAAAACTAAATGACACAGCACACAGGAGGACAATATATATAAGAGAAATATATAGAAAAGAAGATAGCTATGATCTCTATGATAGAAAAAGTAAAGGGAGATGTTTGTATATATAAAAATAACATGTAATGACTTTGGATGGCAGAGGAGCTTTAACAGGGAACAGTTCCTACAAAAAATTTAAAAAAACAACCCTGAAAAATAATAAGGTAATGATGCAACTGACCTGAAAGTTATGGCTCTCACAGAAAATACTTGGCAAACTACTACGGCGAGCATTTCACTTCTATTTGGACAACCACCTCCGTTCTAGAACATCTTCAGTGACAGGTAGTTTTGGCCGGCCTTCTTTTCTAGTAGCCGGATCCACGTACTCAGACAATGCTTCCCTGGATCATGGATTAACATAGTTGTGTGAGCAATAGTCTATGTAATGTTATGTGATGCCAAAACTATTTATAAAAATATCCACACATCTAAAAAAACTTTAAACAACTCAACAATATGGTCAGAGCTTACCAGTTGACTTTTGAAAGCTCTCAAGTTATTGCAGGTAAAGAGGAACGGAGACCATACATTATCGGTGACAGTCTGATAAGTGCATATTTTTGCATATTTTTATTACCTATTTGTTGCTTGAACTCGTATTTTAATTCGAGAAAAAATAAAGAAATGGCAAAATAAAGAAATAAAGAGCAAGGAAGGGAAAAAGAGGAAGAAAAAGGACAAAAATGAAATAAGGGAAAAAGAATTAGGAGCTTGGTGTAAAAGTGAATGCTTAACGAGGAAGGAATCATTTGGATGGCTAGGATTACTCCACCACACTCCACACGTGTATGGTGGAGATTCACCCAACACATCCCTTAACCAAAATTCATATCCTATAAATACCCCCTCACCCACCCCTCCCTTATAAATAACAACCTATATAAATTTCTTTCTTTCCTTGTTTTGTAGATCTAAATTTTGTACACTCCTTTTAAGTTTAATGCAATTTCAAGCTTCCTTTATTTTCTTGTCTTCCTCTCTCGTTTATGTTGCCTTGCTTTCGTTATTTTCGTAAATCCGATTAGTGGACAAAGTAGCGAAATGCTAACCACTTGGGGTTGAAAGTAACGATTTTTATTTTCTTGTTCTTAGTTAATAATTGTAGTTGCACCCCTTTAAATCTCAATTTTATTGTGGGTTTCATAATTTTGAATTGTAAATCTAATTTTTATGTTTTATGTGTTAGTGTAATAAAAAAACCAACAAAAATATTAATTTTGTTAATTCGAAGCACGATTAGCTCCCCTATTTTCTTTTTAGTTCGACCCCTCCCCTGTTTTATCAAACAAACAAACCCAGATCTGTTTTTCTTGATTTCTTTTTATTCTCCTTCTTCACTCTCAACATACACAACCCCAGCCTCCTTCTCCTTTTCTGTATAACCAAACACCCTCCTTTTTGTTTTGTTTACGTTCTGTTGTCTTCTCATTTTGTCCCCTTTCATTTTGGTCCGAGTTTTTGTGGCGAGTCTATTAGTTTACTGTTTGTTTACCAGTCGCATTTTTGTATTTTCGAATAGTGGCTGAGTCGATTATTTTGAGTTAAGTTCGCTGCAAACCCCTTTCCCCTATTTTTTGTTTTGTTTTTCTTGGTTATTGAAGTTGTTTTTGGTGTTGGCTATTTGCTGAGTTCTGAGTTGTTTATCGCTGAGTTCATTTTTTTTTTACTGATTTCGAGTTTGCGTGCTGTGTTCTCTATTTTCGCTGGGAGTTTTCGCGTGATGAGTTCTGAGTTCCTATTTGTTTTGTTCGAGTTTGCTGAGTCGAGTCACTTAAAATTTAATTTGTTGTGTTTGTTGCTAGTAACCGAGTCAATGTTTGGGCGATCGATTGTTTTGGCTTTGTTTTACAGTAGATAATTTAGCCTTTAATTTCTCGATTTTGTAGTGCTTAATTTTTAGAGTTATGTGTATTGTATTGTGTTCGGGTGATGTTGCTATTTTGAGTTTGTATATTCGAGTTATGCTGCGTGCGTTCCTAGTTGCTGGAGTTAACCGTTCTTGTTGTTTCGTTTAATGTTCGTGTTTTACGTTGGATTTGATTCAATTGCTGAGTTGTTCTGTTGTTTTGGTTGAGTTTTTGTAACCAAGGTTGAATTAGTTGGTATTTTGCCTCTCAATTTGGTTTGTTAATTTCTGTCTTGGGTAGTTGAATTTACAAACACTCCATGTCAAATTTTCTAAAAAATTTCTGTTAATTAAAATTAGTTAAGTTCAATTTTTTTTAAATCAGTTTTATTCTAATTTCTTTTTTAATTATTTTTAAATAGTTTAAAATTCCTTTTAGTAATTAAATAGTAAAAACCAAATTCTCGAAAATCCATATTTGTTCTAGTCCGCCTAAATTAGAAATTAAGAATCGCGAAAATAATAAGTCTCTGTGGAACGAATCTTAAAATACTAAAATGAGATCGTGCGCTTGCGATTTTAAATGTTTAATTTTTAGCACATCACAATCACTAATTTCTAATAAAATGACTAATTTTATTAGCTCATTATACAAATCCAATGTTGGGTTACAAATTACAACATATATAAGAGTAAGTTACAAAGTGGTAGTCGTACTCTATATCGAATTTAAAAAAAGTTGCCAAGTTTTCATTCACAAATTAATGGCCAGCTTTTATCTCCACCTATTAAAAGAATGGTTCCTGTTAATTTATGAACATGAAAGGGGGCCATTCTTTTAAAAAGTGGAAACAAAATTTGGCTATTTTTTAAAAAGCAGAGACTAAAGCTGACCATTATGTTGCGAACTTGAATTCTTGGCAACAACCACACTCTGTAATTTACTCTATATAAAATTAAGGTGGGAGCAAATAATGAGTGACCGAATTAAGATATTAGAAAGCAGCTATAACATATATCCAAAATTACTACTTTATTTGTTTACTTCTAGATGGATATATAAAGTAGCAGAGGATGCCATGAATAATTAGCACGTTTGCACGAGCCTGTGTAAGTCAGTTTATATAACACATTATAATTGTTACAATTGGACCACGATAAAGTATTGAAGGGTATTGCATAAAATAATTAGCATAAGTACACATGTGAAAGAAAGTAAATCCATAAACCATATTCTTTAACTTTAAATCTTTTAGGTTCTTGAAAAAGTGATATCCTTGTTTGCTTTTAAACAAATCCACCAACCTAATCATTCTACTCTAAATCATTGAAATACCAGAATACAAGATAATATTATTTGCAACAGCATGGTTTGCTGCAAACTACTTGCATTCTCGATGCCTTTTTGACATTAATGTGCCAAAGTAAATTAACCGTTCAAGTCATGGGCCTCTATGTAAAAAAGATTTTGAACATTTTCTTCATAATAATTCTGCATTTCCAATATTATATGCTCCACTTTAATTCCTCACCAAGAAAATTTATTAAAATCGGGTTATAACTATCTCATGATCAAGTTGATGATATTAGCATGGAGATCTTAATGTACCAAGTTCTAGAAAAGATCTAACCACTATATAATTCCTCTAAAATAAATTCGAACGCTTTACCCGATTCTGTACCAAATCTTTGGAAGGTACAGCCTTGTAATTGAAAAATGTAAAAGTACTCCACATAAAGTCATTACCTAGGTTTGGTGCAAAGAATTCTGAATGGGTGATTGAGAAATCTAAGAACCTTAGGAAAATATCAACAACTTGTAAAGTTTATAGAATGCACAGAGCAACTCTATATAGAAGATATTACATCTTTCAGAGTGATATACATTCCACTACAAGAAAAACGACCTTTTCCTACCGTCAAATCGGTAGGAAAAGGCCCAAAATCGGTAAGAAATGCCGCATTTCCTACCGGCCCCGTGCGGTAGGAAATGCTTAAGTGAGAAATGACTTTGGTAGGAAATGATATTGACCGGGTCAACGTGGGTCCCACATGATGATGTGGCATGCCACATGGCGGGGACCCACATGCCAACTTGGACAATGATGTGGCGACATGTCAGATGCCATGTCATATGACACGTGGGCGGGCCCCGCACACGTCATCAGCCATGTCAGCTGCTAACGTGGAAATTGTAGCAAGTGCAGAGCCATTTCCTACCGACCACTTTTGCACACTTCGGTAGGAATTGTTTCAGGCACCTTGTAAAATGGCATTTCCTACCGGCCATTTCCTACCGCTATTCATTATTTCCTACCGTTCTTATGAATGCGGTAGGAAATGTTTTGAAGACGGTAGGAAATACGAGATTTTGAATGGCAATAACGGTGGGAAATGGCTTGAAGGCGGTAGGAAATACTGGGCAACTTTTATAAAAATAAATGTTCTTCATTGATTCAAAAGCATACACATTGCATAACAAAATCAATATCTAATTCACAAGCATACAATCAAAACCAAAAATCAAACATCTATCATAAATCGTAATCCGCCTTCATCACCATAAATTAACAAATTAAAGTTACATCTACAAAATATTTGTACAAATGTACTAAAATACAACCATTACAACAAAGCAAAATAAAAATTTAAAAACCTAAACTAATCACTCTTGAAGTGTTCATCAAAATTTTCTTTGTCATTGCCTTCAACATCGCCTTCATCCGAATAGTTCTCTTTAGCCTTCTTCCGAAAAGTTCTTTTAATTTTTATCAAGTCTTAACAATTTACATAAAAAACGGAACAAAAAATTATACATATATACATACACAAATGAAAGTTAATGAGCTCAAATAGCAAACAAAATGAAAGTTTGAACTAATCAAATTGAAGAATACTATATGTAATTCAAACATACAAATATTATTCAAATTGAACTAACACAAACACACACATATTATATGTAAATCAAATGGATATATAAAAGAGGGTAAAGATTTGTACCTAAATAATGGTGATGAAGAAGAAAATCGAGATGAAAAAAATGAAGAGAGTTGATAAGAACAGTAAAAGATGGAGAGGTGGAGAAGAGAGTTGAAGTGAAGGGGAATGAAGAAAGTTATTGTTTTATAAATCTGAATTACACATTTCCTACCGCACTTCTATATTTCCTACCAATTTGCGGTAGGAAATGACTTTGGGTGCCATTTTATTTTGATTTGGGCGCTCATTTCGAATTTTTGGTTTAGGCGGTCATTTTAAATTTTTCGTGAATTATCATTTCCTACCGACTTGCGGTAGGAAATGACTCTGGGCGCCATTTTGAATTTTGATTTGGGCGCTCATTTCGAATTTTTGGTTTAGGCGCTCATTTTGAATTTTTCGTGAATTATTATTTCCTACCGCATGATACCATTTCCTACAGTAAACCGGTACGAAATGGAAAAAAATGAAAAATGAGACAGCGGGGATTCGAACCCACGTGGGTTCAGAATAGGCTTTTAGCGTCGGTCAAAATAGGTATTAGGCGTCGGTTATTGGGCGTAGTATATGAAAGCGACACTATAAGTATAGGCCTATGGCGTCGGTTAATTGGCGTCGGTTAATGTACTAAAATCGTCGGTTATTTAAACAACCGACGCTTAAAAGTTACTACTAGCGTCGGTTCTTAGGTAACCGACACATATGGTCTTACTATTGGCGTCGGTCAATTAAATAACCAACACATAAAGACAGGTTATAGGCGTCGGTCATTTAAACAACCGACGCTTAAAGTCTGTTATAGGCGTCGGTCATTTAAACAACCGACGCTTAAAATCTGGTTATAAGCGTCGGTCATTTAAACAACCGACGCTTAAAGTCAATTTTTTAAAAAAAAATAAAAATTGCAATTCTGTTATGAAACAATACAAGCACCTGTCACTGCAAATAATACAAAGATTTATACGCAGTAAAGAAGTTTAGAAAATTCTTCTCATCTACAAGAACCTTGAATGGAAAGGGTCCGAAAAATTAAGAAGTCACCGCTACTTAAATTTCATTATTACTTAAAAAATATTTCTGCTATCCACAATAGCTTTGCCAGTTTCAGCATCATATTTCGAGAACCTCTTCTTTGGTGCTCTGCATTGTGGGCATAGATAATCCTCTGGCTGCAAAACAAGGAAGAAGACACATAAAACAAGTCAGAGAGAAGTTTGCATGACAATAATAATCTAATATGCAAGTTTACCACTTTGCTATATACTAGGAGATAAATATTCAGCTTATCAGTATATTTAGATTTAACCTATTATGTTTTGGCTACCATAAGAAAACAACCATCTTTTACACCTGTTTTTCAAATCAAATGTCAAGCAAATCAGACTAATAATCATGTCAATATAAATATGGCCGCAATATATTCAAACATGTGAGAATTATTTTAGATGACAAATAAAGAAGGTACATCATCATTCAGTATGGGGCAAGAGTATTGAAAAACAAACAAAAATATTCACTTTGACATACAATCTAAAAGAAACTGTTAAAGCCTCCGTAAGTGCCTTAAACCAGAGCTATTATATAGAATGCAATATAACAAGGCATATACAATTTTCTAGGGTAAAATTATAAGGTGTCTCAATCTTACAGCAGGAATGCAGAGACCATCAATGGCACGAAACTTATACTTCAGTTGTCCTATAAAACTATAGATATGTGTAGATTACAGAAAAATGCACAAGTACAAATATGATTAAAATGCCTGACTCAGATGATTAATTGTTGGCTGGAAAGAATTTGTTAATGCCTCTTAAACGTGTTTCAACAATGATATCAAATTAAACTTGAGGTTTTTAAACGCATAGATCATACCTATGAATACTCTCCTTTTGTTCTGATGGCAACTACCTGTCGTGCATCCATTGTTCTGTATCAGTTCATTTGATTCTCCACTCTTCTAGTCGTGCAGTGGTGGACTGGAGGTATGTCTGTCAATTAATAATATTAAAAAATGAGAAACTGAGTGCCTTGTTAACCAAACATTAGCTCCAAATAGGAATAGAGACTTAAAGACTTAGGCATACAGCATGTATTATGACTCTCAAACAGTGACCACGAAGTTCCTGAACCTGGCTGCCCAGATGCTGACTGTCAAATAAATTATCGAGCAACTGTTTAACTAACTTGGCTCCCAGATGCTGACTGTCAACTAAATTATCCGGCAACTGTTTAACTAACTTTGGTTTTTTCCCAACATGTTGACCACATAGACCTTCATAAATACATGGCGGTGTTAGGATGTGAAGCAGAATGGTAGACAAATAGTACTGACATAAGTGACGAATTATCAAGGGTAACTAAGATATACCACTGCTTCCATTTGATTCAAATTGATGACTGTCCAATATCCTTTTATAATTATCTCTCTGCACCACAATGGAGAAATAAGTTCTATGCATATATTAAGGTCATAGTATTTAATTAGGCAGGATCCATATGCTAGTGCAGTTAACTGTAAAAGACCATGTCAAAGGAGCTCTCTGGACACATAACCTGAACCACAATTATAGCAATTCATTCTTTCGAAAATGTTCATACCAAAAAGAGAATGTGCCACACAAGCATCATTTGCACAGTTCCCAAGAGCCCATGCCATTGCTCTCAACCGATTCAGTATCAGAAACACCAAACCCAGAAGTGAATGAACGATGAAGGCAATCAAATATGACTCCTAGTACTTCTGAAGCATCATTCATTTAAGCCTGTCAAACACCACCAAAATAATTAAAACTTGCATTATTAACCATAACTATATTATCAGAATATCACATGATTGAGCGATTCCATAATCTAGCAAGTGAGACCAACCAAAAAACAGAGTACATGTGCATATGCTTAGAAAATGTAATCCTTGTCAACCTTTTATAACATGACCATGCCATAGTAGTAGGAGCAATTCTCATAGTAGTAGGAGCAACAACTTCTCTCTTCAAGTCTGTAGATCCCATGCTCAAAGCATTGAAAATGTCACATAAAGCACATATAACACAAGGACCACCAACATCAACATACCCTGCTTTTGATCTTCTCAGGAAGTCTTCTCGGAAACGTCTAATGTGCCATAAAGACTGAATGTCCAGAAAAACAAATCAGTAATTGAAAAGATACACAAGATAAAAAGTGATTATTAAAAAAGCAAAATTTTAAACAACCTGTATGATAACAATGAGAAAACAATTATATTCACCAACTTCGTTCTTCAGCCCTCTTCCATAAGCACCAATCCCATTCACATTTTCAACATCTATACCAAACATGCTAAATATTGGAGCATCCAATAAGGAACATGATGTTGTACGCATCATTTAGAGATTTAATGTTCATCATTTGCAAACTATAAATGGCTGTGTGGGAGGCACACATCCAGTTGATGGTGAAAAAACATTTTTGTTAATGATAAGAAGCCATAATTTATGAGAATCAAATGTAGTACTCCCAGGAATTGACTACAGTTCAGGTGCCCCTTAACTAACTATTTAAATTTAATAAGTAAAACTCAATGCGCGTACCTGTACTTTGCTCCTAATACATTAACTTTCTGATTTAGTACAAAGAACGTTTAAGAACGTGAAGTGGGAACTTTGTTAATTTCCTAACGTTTGGAGCCTGATGCATCCAAACTGAATCCCTAGCTCTCTAATATTAAGCTTGTTCCTATCAATCAAACAACTTAATATCATATTCGTAAAACCACAAAACAAAACAAGAAAGACTAAAAAAGATTAACAGAAACTAACTTGACACAGAGACCAAACTTTCGCTTAATTTATTATTAGATAAAACTTAAATTCTAAATTGTTTTACAATAAAAATGAAATTATAAGATGAGCATACCGAACCATATTAATCCTAAGCTCCAGCAAATTAAACTCATGCATATGCAATCAATTAAATCATATCATCAACCTTGTAATAAGAAATAAGCAAAACATAATATATACTCACAAACATATGCAGTCATATGCGTGTCTAGAGTCATACACAAACATAAATTTAAACTAAGGACCTTGAGGTAGAATACGAACCTAATTAGCATATTTATATGTAATTAAGTTGCCAATCGCGATGGAAGAAATAGGATTCAGATTAGAGCATATATTAGCTAGCAGATACGAATCTAATTAGGGCTTGATAGAACTCGAGAATTCAGAGAGAACCCATGTTCTTCGTGTTCTTCGCGCTTAGAGTCTAATTAGGCTAAAGTTCAGAAAGGGAGAGAGAGAGCGAGAGCGTCTGTATTTAAGTTGGGGATAATGGAGAGACAAGAGTACGGAGGCAATAGAGACAATAGAAGAGTACAGGGCAGTCTACCCGGTAGTCAGAAGCTAAAGAATTATAATAGAAATTAGTTTTATTATAAATGATTTATATTTATTAATTGATATTATATAAAATTTCAAATTTTTTAAAAACTTACTTAGATAAATGTGTAATTTTTTAATAATATACTTTACATAATGAAGATCCGGATATAATTTTATCATAAATAATGGTTCAAAGTATTTAAGTGGGAATGAATACATATTATTTATTTGTGTAATGAAAATATTTAAATTTAAATTTTTATTAAATGTTGTTTGATTTGTATAAATCTTATTTAAATGATATTATTCAATTTAAATTTTTTTAATAGAATGTTATAATATAAAATAACGTATAATTTGTATGAAAATATTATTTGTATATAATTTAGCTTTTTTTAAAAAAAATACTTTTAGCGTCGGTTAAATGTAAAGCGACACATAAAGTACAAACTACATAGTTTAGGCGTCGGTTAAGTGAAGATCGACGCTAAAGGTTCAATTTATGGCGTCGGTTAAGTAAAGACCGACGATAAAGGTTTGGTTTTAGGCGTCGGTTGAGTTAAGACCGACGCTAAAGGTTCAGTTTTAGGCGTCGGATGAGAAAAGACCGACGCTAAAGGTTTGTTTTAGGCATCGGTTGAGTAAAGACCGACGCTAAAGGTCCAGTTTTAAGCGTCGGTTGTTTCATGACGACGTAAAAGGTTTAACAAAAGTGACATTAAGCATCGGTTAAGCTAACAACCGACGCCTAAAGTAAGTATAAGCCACGGCTCTCTATATAACCGACGCTAAAAGTGCGACGCTAAAAGATAGTTCTGTACTAGTGCACATCTCCAGCGAAATTTGTACTACCTCCAACCATTATTCTAAGGTGTTTCTTGTATTTTAATGTTACTCTAAAATTATATAACCACAATACCTTGTTTATCACTTTTTCGTTAAAAAGTCCTTACAAATGAACTTTAAAAATCACAATTTTTTGCAAATGTCACTAATTCATAGTGATCTTGAAATTCTCATGGTTAGATCGTTAAAAAATAGAACTAGAAAAATGGATTAGTACAAATTATTGTTAAAATATGGGTTTTTCTTTATAAAATCACGCCAAATCAATTTTAAAAATCATAATTTTTTTCACACATGAATAATTTGCAGTGATAATGAGATCCGTACGGTTAAATCGTTCAAAAAACTTTTTTTCAAAAAATAAAGTCTAACCCTAGTAACCCTAAATATCACTGCAACCATAATTTGACTACAACCATAAGTTGTGGAAGCTAAGTTGTTAAAGATGGTGAATAATTTTTTTTTAAAAAAATTAATTTGTAATTGAATAATTTTGTTTTACAACTACGCGCACTAATATACAACGAGTTTAACAAAATAAATAAAAAAGTTGAAATTATTTTGTAATAAATAAGGGTTAAAGTCAAATTACTAGTTGACTGTTAAATTAATTAATCAAATAAATTTATTAAATTTTAAATATTTTGGAATAAGACTTAAAAATATTGATTTTGACTCCCATACGGTTCGATTGTCGAAATTCTATTTCAAAATAATAGAATCAAGAATCTGGAACGAAAACTAGTTTAGGGGTTAAAATCAAATTACTAGGTGACCTTTAAATTACTTAATCAAATAAATTTATTATTTTTCTTAAAATTTTGGAATAAAATTTAAAAAGATTGATCCTGACTCCCGTACGGTTTGATCATCGAAATTCTATTTCAAAATAATCGAATCAAGAATCGGGAACGAAAACTAGTTTAGGGATTAAAGTCAAATTACTAGTTGACTGTTTAATTACATAATCAAATAAATTTTTAAAATTTTAGTATATGATTTAAAAAGATTGATCTTGACTCCCGTATGGTTCATCGTGGAAATTCAATTTCAAAATAATGGAATCAAGAATCGGGAACGAAAACTAGTTTAGAGGTTAAAGTCAAAGAACTAGTCTACCTTTAAATTAACTAATCAAATAAATTTATTATTTTTTTTAAAATTTTGGAATAACATTTAAAAATATTGATCTTGACTCCCGTACGGTTCGATCATCTAAATTCTATTTCAAAATAATCGAATCAAGAATCGGGAATGAAAACTAGTTTAGTGGTTAGTCAAATTACTAGTTGACCGTTAAATTACCCAACCAAAAAAATTTATTATTTTTTAAAAATTTTGGAATAACATTTAAAAAGATTTATCTTGACATCCGTACGGTTAGATCGTCGAAATTCTATTTCAAAATGATCGAATCAAGAATCGGGAACGAAAACTAGTTTAGGGATTAAAGTCAAATTACTAGTTGACCGTTTAATTACATAATCAAATAAATTTTTTAAATTTTTTAAATTTTAGTATATGATTTAAAAAGATTGATCTTGACTCCCGTATGGTTCATCGTCGAAATTCAATTTCAAAATAATGGAATCAAGAATCGGGAACGAAAACTAGTTTAGAGGTTAAAGTCAAATAACTAGTTGACCTTAAATTAACTAATCAAATAAATTTATTATTTTTTTAAAATTTTGAAATAACATTTAAAAAGATTGATATTGACTCCCGTACGGTTCGATCGTCGAAATTCTATTTCAAAATAATCGAATCAAGAATCGGGAACGAAAACTAGTAGTGATTAAAGTCAAATTACTAGTTGACCGTTAAATTACTCAACCAAAAAAATTTATTATTTTTTAAAAATTTTGGAATAACATTTAAAAAGATTGATCTTGACTTCCGTACGATTCGATCGTGGAAATTCTATTTCAAAATGATTGAATCAAGAATCGTGAACGAAAACTAGTTTAGTGGTTAAAGTCAAATTACTTGTTGACCGTTAAATTAGCTAATCAAATAAATTTATTATTTTTTTTAAATTTTGGAATAACATTTAAAAATGTTGATCTTGACTCCAGTATGGTTCGATCATCGAAATTCTATTTCAAAATATTCGAATCAAGAATCGGGAACGAAAACTAGTTTAGGGATTAAAGTCAAATTACTAGTTGACTGTTGAATTAGCTAATCAAATAAATTTATTATTTTTTAAAATTTTGGAATAACTTTAAAAAAGATTGATCTTGACTCTCGTATGGTTCGATCGTCGAAATTCTATTTCAAAATAATCAAATCAAGAATCAAGAACCAAAACTAGTTTAAGGGTTAAAGTCAAAATACTAGTTGACCGTTAAATTACCTAATAAAATAAATTTATTATTTTTTTAAAATTTTTGAATAACATTTAAAAAGATTGATCTTGACTCCCGTACGGTTCGATCGTTGAAATTTTATTTCAAAATAATTGAATCAAGAATCCGAAACGAAAGCTAGTTCAGGGTTAAAGTAAAAAATAAAATTAGTGAATCTAGTGTGACATGCATCAAAAAATATTGAATATTAATATTTGCGTTTTTATGTATTTTAATTCGAATTTTATCTTTTTTTCCTATTTTTTATTTAAATTTTTAATGTAATTCACAATTTTTTTTTTTTATTTAGTAGATAAGATTTTAATTTTTTGCACAGCTCATTTCTCCACCGACACGTCAACCAATCAGAAGCCGCCAAGTAGACATTTGCTGGTGAATAGGCGAGACATTTCCTACCGCCTACACGCGGTAGGAAATGCTACACATAAAGCTGCACTGCCACATGGCACTTGGGGCACACAACACTCATTTCCTACCGATGTCGGTAAGAAATGTGTCACTCATTTCCAACCGTAGTGAGACGGTAGGAAATGGTATGAGTGAAATGACGTCGTTTCATTGCGGCCGGACATTGACGTGGCCTTGCGGTCCCACTCGACTCATTTCCTACTAACTTCGGTAGGAAATGTGAAGGCATTTCCTACCGGCTATGGGTCCGGTAGGAAATAGTCGTTTGACTTGAAAAATGGTAGGAAATGGTCGGTAGGAAATAAACGGTAGGAAAAGGCCATTTTTCTTGTAGTGTTCCAATCAAGCTATTACAACTGAGGCCCTTAAGGAGAAGTCTATCGGAAGTAGGATTATTTTGGTGCAACTAAACTACTATTTTTTATGGGATCATTCTGAAAAGTCTCAAAGATTCTTTTAAGAAAACATTAGAATCCTTAGCATGCACATAATTCCACAACACGCAAATTAAAGCCATCGGATACATACCTGTGGAATCAGGCCTGTGGAAACCAAGGATGATCCACTCCAAGTCTATAGCGATGATGCAAGTGGAAGGGAGTTGGGCAGAGTATAGCATATAGGAGGTGTAATCCCATGAAAATTAAGGGTATTTAGGCCATTTCACGGAGGGTTTTTTGGCTCAATTTATCCTTATGTTGGCTTATTATATATAGAAGAAGAGAAGAAGATTCTTACTTTCTTTTTTTGGTATCTTGCAATTACTTTAACTGTTCCTACATTTTTGTTCCTTCTTCTGTTGATCTCCTAATTATCTCATTTTCTCCTTCCATTTTTCTAAAAACTTTAATAAGAAAGTAATTTTAATTAAGCAGTTAACTAAAGTATATTTCAGATACAGATGTGATTAACTGATTATCCATACATTTCATGAGAATCTAAGCGCCATAGTCATAATCACTGGAATATGACTATATACAAATAACCTCCTATAAACATGAATTAAAAATTACCTATGCAATAGAAATAACTGGAATATTCGTAGGATTTTTCATAATCATATATATACACAAACATATATATTTTTCATAGGATTATCTTAAACATATATATACACATAAAACCTCCTGTAAACATGAATTAAAAATTGAGATTGAGACAAAGTAGTGAAGATTACCTATGCAATTGGGAAGAGGGTTAGGAGGATTATGGGTGAATTGAACGAAAATGAAGAGAAGTTGAGACCATCAGGGTAGCCGGGCTTGGGATTCCGAATCTCAGTCATGAACAGGCAAAATGATGAACTCGAATGTTATGGCATCGGCGAAATGCCTATATCGGTGAGGTGGAGAATTTGGTCGCAATGGCATGCATGTAAATCAGGAAAAGAAGGGTTACGTATCTCGGTAATTTCATAGGGGTTTTTTTTCTCAGTTAACCCATATGTTCTCCTATTATGGAGAGAATAGATTGTTTGATTTCAACAAGATGGTATAAGCACATTTTGTATGCCTCCATTTAGGAGGCCAGCACCTATACATGATAATAGTCAATAATTGACTATGAATGTACAATATATGATAAGTATTGTAGAAGATTTAATTGATTAATATACCTTATGTACTTCCAGATCAGAAAGAAAAAAATTCATATTGAATGATGATGATGATCTGCATTAACTTCGTGATTTTACAATATTGTACCTGGAGGCTAGAAAGATATATTGTTGAAGCCTCAGAATAATGTGGAAGTGTCAATACATATATGTGTGTATCGCCCAGCTAAGTGTTCTCCGCAGATGCCTTCGTAAACCGTCTCCAATGTAAGTCTTTGTTCCTCGGGATCAAGGCACCGAAGTAACGGTTGGGTGGCTGCCCTTCTGAACAGTCGGCCCCCCACAAGGGTATAGCTGGCTGACCAGTATTTCACTTTCTAGGCTTCTTTCTTATCAAGTGGCAAAGTAACCTTTTCCAGAAATGCTCTGATCGGTGTCATCCAGTTGATTCCCTGGTGTATCTCCATGCACTGCTTTTTCTCAATAGAGGGTTCTTTCACTTCGGTCAGATAGATTGATCCCTGGAGGTTCTGAGTTTCGGCCGAAGCTAGCCTTGACAGTGCATCTGCCCTACTATTGTTTTCTCTAGCAACTTGACTTAGCTCAAAGGATTCAAAAAACATAGTATTTTCACGTACCTTCATCGCATAAGCCTTCTTCCGGGGATCTTTCTACCCATACTCCCCAGAAAATTGCTTAACCACCAACATTGAATCACTGAATGGCCTCAGATGTTTCACCTCCAAGTTTTTCACCAAGTCTAGACCTGCTAGGAATGCTTCGTATTCTGCTTCATTATTGGTTAGAGGGAAAGTGAATCTGATGGCCTGACATATCTCGAACCCATCCGGGCTGCTAAGAATTAAACCTGCTCCACATTTTGATCCAGCAACCGATCCATCCACAAAGAGTTTCCATTTTCTGGGAAAACGAATAAGCTGTTCTTTAGGAGCTAAATCCTTCGGTACGGAGAAAGAGCATCCCACCATGAAGTCGGCCAGGGCTTGTGCCTTAATTGATGTTCTTGGAATGAATTCCAAGTCGTACTCCCCCAGCTCAATTGACCAAGCAACTACCCTCCCCGAAGCCTCGGGTCTTTGCAGTATTTTCTTCAAGGGTTGATCAGTAATGACCTGTACCGTTCATCCTTGGAAGTAGTGGCATAACTTTCTTGACGCCATGATCAGTCCATAAGCAAACTTCTCTGCATTGGGATACCTTGTTTCCGCATCTTTCAGTATGTGAGAGACGTAGAACGATGGATGTTGGTTCCCTTCGTGCTCTTTGACCGCTGTAGCATTTTGTTCGGGCTTGGCCGCATTAAGAGTGGGGTGTTCACCAAATATTCCTTTACCTCCTCAAATGCCTTTTTGTAATTTGCACCCCACTCGAAATTCTTCGACACCCTAAGTACCTCAAAGAATGGCAAGGCTTTTTCTGCCGATCCGGATATGAACCTCCTAATTGCAGCCAACCGTCCGGTCAGCTTCTATATGTCTCTGATTGTTTTTGGGGCTTCCATGTCCACTATAGCTTTGATCTTCTCTGGGTTTGCTTCTATCCCCCTTGCACTGACCATGTACCCCAAGAATTTTTCGCTGCTAACTCCGAACGTGCACTTGTTCGGATTAATCCTCATGTTATTCTTCCTTAATGTTTCAAAACATTCTCTCAAGTCCTCAGCATGATCCCTGAAGAGGGATTTCACTATCATGTCGTCGACATAGCACTCCATGTTCCGCCCGGTCTGACTTTTAAAGACCTTATTCACCATTTTTTGAAAGGTGGCCCCCGCATTCTTCAGACCGAACGGCATCTTGATGTAAGCATACATGCCATTTGGGGTGATGAATGTTGTCTTCGAAATATCCTCGGTATTCATTGCTATCTGCTGGTACCCCGAAAAGGCATCTAGAAAGCTGAGTATTTGATGTCCAGACGTGGCATCTATCAGCTGATCAATGTTGGGCAGGGGGTAGTGATCTTTCGGGCAGATTGTTGAGTTCGGTGTAGTCTACACACATCCTCCATTTGTTGTTTGATTTTTTGACCATTACCATGTTTGCCAACCATTCAGGGTATTCGATCTCCTCTATGAACGTCGCTTCCAGTAGCTTTTCCACTTCGGTCTGTATGACCTTTTGTCTCTCCATCGCAAAGTTTCTCTTCTTTTGTTTTACTGGTTTAGCATCGAGTGCCACGTTCAGACAGTGTTTGGCCACCGAAGGATCTAGTCCTGGCATGTCTTCAGGCCCCCAGGCAAACACATCATGATACTGCCTGACCACTTCGATGACTTTCTCCTTTAGTTTTGGCTCTATATTCTTGCCTATTTGGATCATTTTCCCCGACTGGCCGACATACAACTCAATCTTTTCAGTTTCTGCGGCTAGCTCGGCAATCGGGCTAGACAAATCAGCCCCGAATTTCTCCAATTCAATATTCATCATTTGATGGCTGCCTCCAGCCTCATTCTCACTTCGTTTTCTTTTATTTGCTTCAGACATATCCACGTCTTGATCCTTTTCCGGATCTTCCAACATGATAATTCGGGCTACCTTTTGGTCTCCCCTCATTTCTCCTTCTCCACATTCGGTGGGGAACTTCAGTTTTAAGTGGGGAACTGAAGCCACAACCTGAAATAATGACAAAGCCGACCTCCCCAAAAATCCATTATAGGGCTATCCACCCGAACAACTTAAAACTTAGTTTCCTTCTCGACTGTATAAGGTGCCTTTCCCAACAGAATGGCCAGAGTAATTGTCCCTTCAATCGGTACTGGTTGGTTACCGAAGCCATATAGACGTGCCTCGTGGCATGGCTCCAATTGCTCCCCTCCCAAGTTCATTTTGCAGTAAGTCCGATGGTACAGAATGTTCATCGAACTCCCCCCGTCTACCAACACTCTCCAAATCTTGTTTTCCCCAATGATCGGGTTGATAACAAGTGGGTCTTCGTGTGGCCAGATCACATCTTCATAGTTATCCTCTGTGAAGGAGAGAGGCAATGGTTGCTTGGCTAAGCTCGACTTGTACAAATTATTGACCTGCCTAGCATACTTCTTCCTTGCTGTCTTACTGTCTCAGTCGAGGACAGTTCCTCCAGATATTGTTCTAACCTCGCCTCGGTACTTCTCTAAACTTTCGGCCTCTTTCTTTTTCTCCTTAGACTCGAGCTTGTCCCTCAAGTCCCCCACAAATTGGGTCAATTCCCCATCCTTGATCATCCTTTCGATTAACTTCTTCAAATGGTAGCATTCATCTGTGTTGTGGCCTTTGTCCCGGTGATAGTCACAATACTTGTTCTCATTCCTCTTATGTTCAGGGGTCTTCAGCCTGGCCGGTCGAACGAACCCAGTCTTACCCTTAATCTCATGGAGAATCTTCGAGATAGGAGTGTTCAAAGGGGTAAACACTGTGCTATCTTTATCTCGCCTTCGTTCGGCCCCTTTATCAAGCCTAGTATCTGTCAGCCTACTCTTTATGTCGCCTGTCATCTCTACCTGAATCATTCTTCCTATTCTCCTTATACCCCACCCAATGGATTCCATCTTCCTTCTAATAGCCTCCCCCCTCAGATATATATCATTCAAAGACTTTGGAGGCATATCGTAAAGAGAAGATCGAAGTTTCTTACCTTTTATGGGATCAAGTCCAGCGGAGAGGAATCCAACTGCTTTGACTTTGTCCAGATTAGTCACCATTCCATCTTCCTCCTTAAACCTAGCCAGGTAATCACCCAGTTCTTCGTTTGGCCTCTGTCTGCAATGGATCAGAGCCTCTGTATCTTTCTCTCTTCGGCACAATTGAGAATAGTGCCTCAAGAACTTCTTCTTGATCTGTTCGTATGAACCGATCGACCTGGGCCTCAGTGAACGATACCACATAGACGCCGGTCCCTTCAGGTACGTCTTAAACATCGTACATAGCATTATGTCGCAGTGTCCCATACCAGTCATGAGAGATTCATATTTCTCACAATGGTCTTCGGGATCACCCTTCCCGTTGAACTCGTGCATCTTCGGGAACTGTCTTCCAGGGGGTGGTCTGTACTGCTCAATCTCCTCTGTCACCACAGGCTCATGGCTGACCTTTCTCTCCCCGAACATATATTTTTCAATTCTTGTGATCTTGTCCCCCACGCCACGGTCATCTTCCTCTGAGTCGGAGGTGTAAGTTACCTTCGATCGGGATCATCTGGTGTACGATTCGGAGTCCCATGACTCGCCTCATCGTCTCTGACCCTCTTCTCCCTTCGGGTTTCGGGTTCTTCAGCCTCCAGGGCTTCACGAAGCACTTTCTCCTGGAGTTCTATCTCCTCCCTTTGGAGCTTCAAAGCCTGCAGCCTTAGCCGATCGGCCTCTCTTTGTTTGGCCAATCTCTCTGCATCTCGGCTGTTCTTTTTCTGCTCCTTCTCTTTTTGCTTTTCCTTAGCCTTTTGATCCTCCCTCCACTTCAACAACATCAGTTTCTACTCTTCGGGAGTCGGTACAGGCCCTTCTTCATCAAAATTTAGTATCCTCTGAATAACAGGAGGAGTACGGTTACCTCCGATCAAGGATTGGTTGTCGGTTTCAGGGGTTTCTTCATTAGTCATAGATATTGGTAAGTTTCAACACAAACGTATCTCTACGTTCCCATAGACGGCGCCAAATGTTACGACTGGATTTATGCCAAGCCCTTGTTCGGTCGGACCTGCAAGAGAAGAATGCGAGGGATTGGCCCCCCGATTCACCTCCGGTGTGAGAATAAGTCAGTCGGTTTTTTGTAAGATAATCTGAACGTAAAGAGTTTGTGTTTTGTGTATAAGTGATTAAGTCCGTAATTGAATGTTGAACCTGATTACTTATCTCTCCATTTTCCCCTTCCCCAACGTGTAGAGATCGTGAGAGGAGCACCCTGGAAGTGGTTTTTGTGCGACCTAATGGGCCATGGATGAGTTGCTGATACAATAGGCCTTCGTCCTGTTTTGGACTTTGACCGAATGGTACGACTCATCCCGAGTTCATAGGCCCTGCGAGGGATGTGGGCTGATGGACCACCAACACATATATGTGTGTAAAGACCTTGATTTATTTTCCACATTGGCCAATAATATCAAAAGTCCGGATGTTTTTAAGCAAGTCGCAAAGTGTCTAAGCCATGTCCAAGTTGATGCAAGACCGGTACTCACTTCAAAATCTCTCGAAATGGAATTACACAAAAGATTTTAAGTTGGAAAAATCATCTCCATATATAGCAGTCGCCATGAAAAAATGTCCATTCATCACAAGTACATGTGCCAGTTAACCATGCCCTTATTTTCTGACAATTCTGGGTTGTAGCAAAAATTAAAGGCTAAGGTATATCTGGTATAAACAGCATTACTTGAGAGCTAGGAAACCAGTGAGTTAAATATGAACTGAATTTTCATGAATTAAATGTAAGAGTCTGTCTTTCGGTTCATAGATACTTGAAAATCCTACAATCTCCCTGTTTGGGAAAAAGATTCAAAACAAGCTGAGATCAATCTAATATATGAAATAACAGGAAGAATTAAATGATTTAGCATACAAGACAGTTGGCAAGTGAGAAGTGGTTTCAAAAGCTGTTACCAACATAAACAAATAAACCATTCTTCGTCAATTCTTCACGAAGATCATCAAGAACTTTCCAGTCATCAATTTAGCAGCACTGCTTATAAAACTTTCAAAGTAACGGATTTAATATACTTTATTTGCCTCAAAAAAGAGATGTTCTTTTGTGTTACTACTTTGCAATCAAATCAAATGTATCTACCAAATTTGATTCTTTTGGTTGGTAAATAATTTGTTTAAACATGCCACCTAACTTCTCGTTCCGCTGAAACATCTCATGCAAGATCTTATCTTCAGAAACTATATTCGGCATACTTTCGCTGCAGCTATCCATTTCCTTAGAAGAAAACACCATCTCTGACAACTGATCCTTAGCAGTTTGTATCTTGTATTTTTGGAACTCCATCTCTTCTGCGATGAGATGGTAGGTGTAAACAACATTTTTTTGGCCAATCCTGTAGGCTCGGCTTATTGCTTGTCTCTCAACAGAGGGATTCCACACTACATCAAGCAAAACAACTCTTGAAGCCCCCACAAGATGTATTCCCTCAGAACAAGCCTTTATCGATGCCAGTAGTACTCTAACTTTGCTTTTCGGATCATTGAGCGCTGTGATAGAAGATTGCCGTTGCTTTGCTTCAAGACTTCCATCCATATATAGAACCTCCCTTCCTTCATTCCACCTAAAGTGAGTCCGGAACTGCTCTTTTATGAACATCAAAGGGTCGATATACTGACTATATATGAGTACCTTTTCATTAAGTGCCTCACTCAGCCTGCAGAGTTCCAACACAAATTTTGTCTTTGCCCCAGAATAAGGATCTTTTTTAAGCCTTTCAAGCCTATCCCTGTAAGTTAAGAACTGATGCTCAGGAAAACAACGGTCAGGCAAGAGTGAAGGATGGACAGATACTAGTGATATGGCATGTGATAAGTCCAAGTAGCCAATTCTCAGTTCATTGGTACTCAGGACGGTTATTAGCTCCATCTGCAGATCAGTCAGCTGCAAATGAATCAAGGCACCCTTCAAACCAGGACAACTTTGTTGAAGTATTTTACCTTTATGCACATGCACAAAGGGATTGATGATAGCCTTTAACTCCCTCAATTTCTGGATGGACCATTTAGATTTTAATTCTTTGCTAATCTTCCTCAGATTTTTCTTCATCGGGGCGTTAAATTTGGGGTTCACCAAGCGCAGGGTATTATATAACTCAGTAAAATTGTTCTGAAAGGGAGTTCCAGACAGAATGATGCGCCTTTTGGTGTCAACATAACACAAAGAGTTGTAGATAAAGCTTTGGTCATTACGGGGAGTGTGCCCTTCATCCAGTATCAAAACAGTAGGAAACTTGAGAAGAGCTTTCCCCATTTGGTCTGCTGTGGGGGTGCATTCGGCATATCTTGTCTCACCTCTCACAAGTTTATCAAACAAAGCATATGTGATTCCTAATATACTTTTACCCATTTTCCACGACAACAGCTTGACAACACGAGTAACAGATTCATTGTTCCTGCTTCCCCTTATCTTCTTCGAAATGCATACAGCTGCTGGATTTTCGTGGCCCGAGAACTCAGGGCTGTTCATGTTGTGGAAAGGTATTTTGATGTTCCACTTTCTGAACTCCTCTTCCCAGGTAAGAAGCATGCTCTTCGGAGCTATAATTACTGGCCTAGAATCTGGGTACAACTTCATGAATGATTGGAGAAATACAATAGTAAGGCGAGTTTTACCAGTTCCAGGGGCATGCGATATTATGCATCCAGAACCAGAGCTGGAGAGGGGTTTCTCCAACTCCTGGATGATAGTTCCACCAGCAAGATTCTTCCAGATGAATTCAAAACCTTCACGCTGGTGCTCATACATGCTTCTCCTAGTCCCTGGTACCAAATCCCACACAGTGCCAGTAGTGTTGCAATCCTCAAAACCATATTTTTCACCACCAGTGTCTTGGAAGTGATCCGAGAGTGAAGAGCTTTTAAATTGTGCAAAATAACCGTTCCTGCGCCTTTGTGGAGAAGGCTTCTTCTGTAAACAAACAAAGGAGATATATTCATAAATTTACAAAAAGCACAGAGTCTGAAAAAAGCCAAGGAAGATATTCAAAGAGTTTGTGACAAAAAACTTAAGCAAAAAACCCATGGCAGATATTCAAAGAGTGTGACAAAAAAATTAAAAGAACAATATAATTTATAAAACTAGTAGAACAATGCTTCTACAGTTCTACTTAATTCAGATTACTTAAAATAAAAAATGCATGCTAATAAAAAAGCAAAGTCGCAAAATTTATCTTTGAAAAATTGTAAGACGCTAGTCTTAACCGAAATCAAGTCAGCACTCAAAAGTAGAGACAGACTAGAATATGGCTTACAAAAGGTGGGAGAATACTATTGATCTCTACAAGCACAATTGAACAATATTTGCATATAATTCCGATTTGTTCATCCAGAACGAGATGGTTGTTGCTTTGACAATGAGTACAACAATCAGTGTGTGTCTTACTGCTGTGATCACCATTGTCAACCTCCTGCACGAAGTCAAAAGAACGTTCAATGTCCTAATTTCTATATTAATTGAATATGACAACTTACACTAGAATCTAGATCAACAACAAATTATATCTGTGTGAAATAATATAAACATGATTGATTGATGTCAAGCAATAAACAAAATGTGTTTCCATTTATTATGCATGCTACCTAAGTGAATACTTACCAGTGATGTGGAACCAATATCTTCAGCAGCAATGGACATCTGACAGACTGCAAAGAGTTTTTCAAGTTCTTCATCAAACTCCGATTTCTCCACCAGCTTCTTCTCTGGATACCAAAACTTGTGTTCCATTTTTTTTTCCGAATGAGCTGGTTCATCAGAGGCCACAAAATTTTCCAAACCCTCTTCCTCATTGAGTAGAGAATCAACAAGAATCTTGTGATAGTTCAGATTCTTGTCTGTCTTTCTCTTAGTGGTCATCCTCATATTTTTTCGTCTTTCTTCAACATCTTTCTTACCATACTCTTCACCATTTTCAACATTAGCTTCAAGCATAGGTTGGCCATATTTTCTTAAATTCACTTCTTCCCTTTTAGATTTTTTATTTGAACTTGATTGAAGACAATTTGCAACATTTTGAGATTCTATTCTTTTCGTAAATCCACTCTTAACAGTTCTATCCTCCTCATCAGTGTTGTCCTCATCATCATCATTGCTCTTGTCAGTACAAGAGTTTCGTTCTGCAGGCCCAAAAGTGCGGAACTTTCCCCTGAATCTGTCATCAACAGTTTCCTTCCTCCTCTTGACACTCTTATTTGCGCTTTGTCCATCCTCAACCAACTTGTCCTTCCCCTTCCATTTCAAATTGTTCCTCTCCCCATAACTACATTCTATCTCATCATTATCATCCAAATCAGAGTTTCTCTCAGCCACCAGCTTATCACATGAGCTTGATTCATCCAAACTCTCATCATAATCACATTCCTCTCCGTAAGTCTCATCTTCAGATTCTTCAGTGTCATCTCCACAAGAGGAACCAGACAATTCCTCATCCACGCCATTATCTACCTTCACATATCCACCATCAGTTATCAATTTTCCATCTTCCTCTCCTTCTTCACCATCCGATATAACTATAACATTCAAACCAGCATATTTATTACTCAAAGATTCATCCCCATCATTATTATCATCATCGTTACTTGCATGAAAATCTTTTTCCAACCTTTTCCCCACTACATTACTCCTTTCCGCACAACTTCTTGAATCTGAACTCTCACCTTTCTTGATCCCAATCAATTTTTCATCCGCATCCAAATCCACATCTTTATCACTCAAATACTCGCCCCTATCTTTAATAACCACCACTTCAACATCATCATCATCACTATTTTCATGACAATCTTCTCTCAACTCTTCCCCCACTACATAACCACCCACATAAGCCCTTTCGGCACAACTTCTTGAATCTGAACTCTCACCTTTCTTGATCCCAATCGATTCTTTATCCGCATCCAAATCCACATCTTTATCACTCAAAAACTCACCCCCATCATTATTATCCACCACTTCAACATGATCATTACTTGCATGACAATATTTTTTCAACTTCTCCCCAACTACATGATCATCTACATTACTCTGTTTCTCACATCTTCTTGTAATTGCAACTGATATCGAATCGTCATCCGAATCCAAATCCACAAAGCCAACAGAAGACACCCCCACATCAGGCTCCTTCTTAGCTCTCTTGGCATAATACTGTTCCATCAAACGCTTCTCATTACTCAACCTAGTTCTCTTGGCGACAGGCAACTTCCTATAATCCATAACTCACCTATAAAGCCATTCAAAGTAAACCACATAAGTACCCAAAAATCATATATTAATAATTTAGCATGATTTTCACTTGATTCAAACGCCATAAATAAATACATGAGATATTTATAAAAGAAAGAAAGAAATTTACCAGGGCAACGATGTAATGACTTAAGAATTTAGCGCAGAGTAGAGTTAATTCAGGCGAGTCTTAAGGAAGAGACAGATTTAGAGAGATATAGTGAGGGAATATGAAACAATAACATGCATGAAAACAGATTTAAGATGGTTATTTTAGTTTTTCTTGACTGATTGTATTCTGTTTTGGAATATGAAGGGTTGCATTTTGACAAAGAAGAGCAGAAGCGCTTGGAAAAGAAAATTATCGGAAAGTAATAATTACATAATTTTGTTCGAGGGAGCAAGTAGTAAGTACGATCTTTAACTACGTTAACAAAAAACAAAAAACAAAAAAAGGAGTATCACTACTTGAGTGATTAAAATAATTTTTCAGAAATATTAATAGATATTACTAATACATATTTGATGAATGAATATCACGTTATTTAAAAAATAAAATTGCAAAAAAAAAAAATGAAATGGGGATATGAATGTTTATCACCCCCATTTTAGTTAGTATACTAGTGTAGTTGATAATTCTTAGATTATGATATTTATTATTGGTAAAATCATTTTAGTTGGATAAAAATAAATTATGAATTTTAGAAAATAACTAATTTTAATTGCACATGAATTCAAAATCCAATTAGTTTTAGCTAAATTTAAATTTACAAAAATCACAATAAATTCACCATATTAATAAAATTTCAAAAAATAAATTTTTTAATACCATCAACTATTATAGGAAATATTAATTAAATATACCTGAAATTTTCAAGGATGATTAAAGATTTTGATAGAATTAACAAAGATTTAAAGAAGTATATAAAATCTTTATTAAATATTATGAAAGTTTAATCGACTGCTTATTTTTAAATGGAATCAATCTACAAAATTCAAAAAACAGCTTCAACATTCAAGAGCAATATATAAATATTAGGAATATAAACAGGTCCGATTTAATTGGATTTCATAAATTACATATTCAAATATATTTGAGTTTTTTAAGAAATCGCAACTCAATATACATATCCAAAAGCAAGATATTTTTAGATATCCAAAATTGAAAAAAAAAATATTGAAAGTTTAATATTATCGACATATTTAGACAAAATTAATTATAATTGTATAATAAATTATAATTGATTATGTTGTGACTACTAATCAAATATATGTTATTATAGGTTAATTATCTAAATGGTCACTAAAATCCACAATTATTGAATTGAAATTGAACTCAAACACGTTACTAACTTAATTGATTATACAGTTCATTAAGTTATTAACTATATTCAGCTCAAGTGTATTAAATCAATATTAAGATAAATTAATTTTAAAAATGAAGAAGCCTAACTATACCTTATATACACATATATCAATATATATGAGGAAGCAAGATTTTTTTTTTTTTGAAACTATATAAGGAAGGAAGATAATTTATATGTGACCAATCACTCACCAAGCGGAGCAGTTAGACATGTCATATGCCAGATTTTCGTCTAAAAAAGTTAAATAATTTAACAAATTATATAATTAATTCAAGTTAATGACCTGCTTAAATTCAATTTTAATTTAATGATCATTTTGATATATTAAATCGACTTCAATGATCATATAGATCAGTAATCCTATATGTATTATGTTAGGAAAAAGATTAAATATCAAATTAATCATTAAATTAAATTAGAGATATAATGATATCTGGATCTCTAATACATTACTCCCTTCGTCCCTTAATACTTTTCCCACTTTCCTTTAAACGTAATTCAAATAACTTTTCATGTTTCTATTTTAAGCCATAAAAAATAATATTCAATACACACTACTTCTTAAAAACAATATTCAGTATCCACTACTCCTTAAAAATAATATTTAATATCCACTATTTTACCCATTATTCCTTAAAAATAATATTCAATACTACTCACTACTTCACTACTATTTAAAAATAATATTCAATACCCACTACTCCGCCCACTACTTCAAAAAAAATATATTCAATAACCACTATTCTTTAAAAACAATAAAATAATATTTATTATCCACTATCTTAAAACCTGTGTTATTCAACAACGTAGAAAAAATATATATGAGACGGATGGAGTACTTTAATAGACAATAATGATAAATTTATTACATTGACTAATTGACTTGACCGAAAATGTTAGGAAGCCGACGTTTCTATAGATGGCTGTTGACATGTGTATACATCAATACATGTATCTGTGGATGTACGCGTTAAGGGCAATATCAAATGAACACTGAACACTCTTTTCAAATTAAAAACAACCAAAATTTACTCAAATTCAAAAAGTTTTTTTTTTTAATTTTTTCTTTTCTAACTTATAGAAACAATTGACTTTTAATTTTTTATAACATGAATCAATTTTTTTGTTTTCAATTCAACTACATTCAAATATATGAGATTAACTTTCAATATGATATTTAGCCAAAAAAAGGACTTTCAATATGATATTAACTTTTGAAAGATCATGCTAAAAAAAAAAAAAAAAAAAACTTTTAAAAGATCATGGCTGGACCAAATCAAGAACTTTCCAGATTCTCACTTCTCCAAACTCTCACCCTTAATCTTCGAATCATAAGCTAATAGCAGCTAAAAACATCAGACCATTTTTTTTTCACACCAATTGTAAGCCACAATCAATTTCTTCAATCATTTTTTTATCAAAACTCACATTTGCAACAACCCCAAAATAAAAAGTATGCTCAGATATTCATCTCCCAATCATAAAAGATTGAGTTTTATTACAGGCAATACGTACCTAGTATGCCTTGAGGTATTGTATTTTAAGCACGATTGTATCATACAAGGATAGCTTCCACCCCACCTCAATGAAATCTACACTGCTGACATTTGATTAGTGAAGAGAAATTTGATTTTGGGAATACTGTTTTCTTGAGTTTAAAGATTTCTGTTTTGGAATATTGGGGGATGATTATATACGTATATTCAAGGTAATATGTAATATGTAGTTTTTATAAGTCAAGTTAGGTCGTGTCACGTAACTATTTCACCTGAGAATTAAATATGAAATAATGCCAAAAATACACTACTTTCCCTTACAACTTGTCCAAAATGCTTGTTTGCGGGACTGATCGTCCTTTTTGTCCACGATGTACGCATGTGTATCATGCGTACACTGAGATACGCATTCAGGGAATGCGCATCTGGGGTCACGCATTCCCCAGATGCGCAATGACGTCAGCATGCGTCATTTCTTCGTTAACAACTCTCGAGCTCCGACGACCAAAAAATCGCCTGGTGATATGGGCAAAAAGTAAGCCCTAAAGACACATTTAATGTGGCATTAATTAGACTCGGAATGGTCCAAACGTGGGTCCCACCAGATGGGCCCAAACATTATTTATAATATTAATTTCGTAATTAATATTATGGGTAATAAACAACTCAGCAAATAAGAGTCAAACAAGGATATTACTCTTGCCTGACTTAGCCTCCAAGATACATATTTCAACATGGAAACTGATTCCTATAAGGAAGAGATCTGGAACCTTCCTCAAGGAAGACTTGTCCACCAAGTCTCTGACTCCTACCATAATTCTAGGGCTTCTCAGCCTATATAAAGGGTCTAACCCCTCATCTCAGAACTACGTTTTTGGGCAGAGCTCAATACGTCACTAATGTTTTGGACACAGCTCCATACGTTACCCCCCACGTTTTGGCTTAATCCTCGAATAAGGACATACAAGCCACTGCGTCCTAGGTGAGCTCTCGCCGCCATAGCCTCGAGGGCACCATCACCTAGAACTACGTCCTGGCTTGATTCTCAATACGAGATACGTAGGCATCTTGTGAGGACCGATCAGTCTCGAAACACAAGCACAACCATTAAAGCTCGAAGCTCAACCACCATAGCATTAATTACAAACCGTAACCTAGTTTTTATTCCACAACATTTGGCGCCGTCTGTGGGAAGACAACATCAACCATGGTTAGCACACGAAGAACTGCACCAGGCTCTACCGAAGCTTTACCAATCAGCTCCGCTCCGCCTCTTACCTCTGGGACAACCACGTTTGAACAAGGGACGATCCCTCAAACTTAAGTTTCTCAGCCTCCAGGGACGAATCCCCCTGCTGGGAGTACGCTGCCTATGGTTGTCCATCCAGAATAGGGAACCAACTCTCTTCAGATGGTGATCTCTCCCCTGGTTGATCCTAACCACCCTCCATCTGGGGTACAGATCCATACTACGGATCTCCCCATAAATACCAACCCAATGTATGGGTTGCCCAACTACCCCCTGTTCGAGAACCTGGACCGATTCATCATGCTTTGCAGATCCGAGATCGCGAGTATCTGGACTACTCCGGCCCCTATACTACTGATTCGACATCTAAGGATGACGATGATGACCGTGACGAAGCCTCAAGGAGGCGACGTGCTAGTAGAGAGCCCCGAAGGAGGGCCCGAAGAATCCATGATGGACCTCCACAAACGACTGAGGAAAGGATCAAGGCTCATGAGGCTGAGATCCAGAGGCTGAAAGATGACGCCGCCAGAGAGCAAGCAAGGCAGAATCAAAGTCTGCATCGACCTCCTCCAATCTCAGGAAGGGTTCCCGTCATAGATCTGGAGAGGTCGTCTAGGAGACGAAGAAGGGCCGATACCTCAACTGAAGGAGCAACGAGGGCGGAAACCCCCAGAAACAACCCCAAGGATCTGATGCCGCTAGATCTTGATGATCCAACACCTCCGTTCATTGAGGAGGTGATGAATGCCCGCATCTCAAAGAAATTCAAGATGCCGACGATCAAGGCCTATGATGGAACAGGCGATCCTGAAACTCATGTTAGGACGTTCACAGCTGCACTACGGCTGCAACCTGCTAGTGATGCCTTAAAGTGTAGGGCGTTCCCTCAAACCCTGTCGGGTATGGCTCAAAGGTTGTATAGCAGGCTACCTGTAAATTCGATTGGCTCTTTCAAGGAGTTAAAGAATGCCATTGTTAGCCAATTCATTAGTGGAAGAGTTCATGAAAAAAGTTCTGCATCCCTCATGTATGTGGTGCAGGGGAAGAACGAGAATCTAAGGGATTATCTCAAGCGAATCACCAAGGAGACATTGAATATTACAGATCTGGAGAATAAAGTGGCCATGGTAGCCTTGGAACACGGAACTACTGATCCTTTCTTCAAGAGGTCTTTGGCAAAGCATCCTCCTGAGAACATGGCCGAGCTCCAACGAAGGACCGACAAGTATATCAAGGCAGAGGATAGCATGAAAAAAGAAGCTGCTGGAGGCAATGGCAAGGGCTCCAATGACTTTAAGAAACGGAAGAAAGAACAAGAGTATGATGCTAGGGACAAGTATCCCCAGACTAGCAAGGATTCTGAATCACCACCGAAGAAGAGTTTGGGACCAAGATTCAACGACTATGCAAGACTGAATGCTCCTAGGAGTCAGATCTTGTTAGATATTGAGAAAGACAAAGATTTTCGATGGCCGAAGCCACTCAGGGGTGATCCCGCAAAGAGAAACAAGGATCAGTACTGTAGATTCCACCGCGATGTGGGGCATGATACAGATGATTGTAGGCAGTTGAAGGATGAGTTTGAATTCTTGATCCGAAAAGGAAAGCTAGAAAAATTCACTAAGGGTGATGATCGTGGAACTCAAAGGAGGGAATATGATAGAAGAGACAATGATAGAAGGGATGATGATCGAGGTCGGGATCGTAACCCACAGCCCCGAGGGCCAGTTATTAACATGATTTGGGGAGGCCGACAGCGGCCGGTACAACCCGAAACTCTCGAAAGGCGTATGCCAGAGAAGTGATGCACATCGTGGGAGAAGCCCCGAAGCGTGCCAGGACTGGTTTCGATGACTCAGACCTCGAAGGGGTGAAGTTTCCCCATGACGACCCGTTGGTCATAACCCCTGTGATTGGGAACTCGGAAGTAAAGCGAGTCTTGATGGACAATGGAGCTTCCGTTGACATTCTGTTTCACGATACATTTGTGAAGATGTGGTACAATGATTTTTAATTGACCCCTAATAACATGCCTATATATGGATTTAATGGAGTAGAATCCAAAGTTGAAGGGACTATTCAGTTGCTTATAACTATTGGACAGGAGCCCAAGGAGGCCATTCAGATGTTGAACTTCTTGGTAATCAAGGCGGTTTCAACGTACAACGCTATTCTCGGAAGGACTGAACTTCATGCATTCAAGGCTGTTGCCTCAACATATCATATGAAGATCAAGTTCCCAACCAGGAATGGAGTTAGGGAACATAAAGGTGATCAAAAGATGGCACAAAGCTATTATGTAGCCTCGTTAAGGAACACCAAAAAGGTTAGCAGAGGACATCACACAGAAGCCTTGGATGGAGCATCAAAAACAAAATCAAGTGATGCAGGCCTAGTCTTGCAATGCCCCGATGGACTCAAGTTATCCTAGTAGGACTTAGCTTCATCTAGTAGAAGCAGAAATAAGGTTCATGGAAACCATTGCAGAGCATGTTACTCCGAGTAGGACAATAGTACTCTATCACCCGATGAGTGCAAGTCAAGGATGAACGAGTACCGAAAATAAAAGAATAACGAATGGAAAACAAACAAATGCATAGGTGAAGATCCCGAAGGGTCAAAGCCATGAAAGGCCGAGGATGTTAAGGACTAGCTACTCTTCAATACTTATTAAGGACCTGGATTAAGGATCCAAGGATGAAGGCCAATAGATAACCTTAAGCAAGGATTAAGAAGTTCAAGCAAGCTCTCGTCTCAGAAGTTTAAAAGGCAAGAAGCCAACGGGATTGTATTTATCGAAATCTATATCGAGGAATCAACCCTGAATCCTAGGTTGAAGAACAGAAGCTGTTAGCCATGAAGGCCAAGGTTAGTTATGAAGGCCAAACTTGAGGGGGGGGTCATGAACCTCCAATTAAGATCCAAAGGTTGAAACTTCATGTTGACTTGAAAACCAATATGTAATTTTGAAAACCTCCTAAAGAAGGTTCAAGACCTCGTGGGGCTAACCAGAAACCCCTTGGCCTTGGACCAGCAGCTCTGATAGATATTTCGGTGATTTAAAACACCATTGAGATTGAAAACCCTTGATTTCAAACTTTGGAGTTCAACCTTTGAACATCGACGTTCGACACCCAAGACCAAGACAGACATTGAAGCCATGACGGCCAAGCGAACTGAGAAGTTACTTATATGGGAGCATCTTTGAAAGAACCCCTGAAGGGCAAGTTGATAGCATTCTTGCAAGAAAATAGCGATGTGTTTGCTTGGACTGTAACTGATATGCCAGGGATTGATCCCCAACTCATAACTCACAAGTTGAATGTTGATCCGGGGCGGAAGATAATAAAACAGAAAAAGAGAAATTTTGCTCCTGAAAGGCAGGAGGCCCATTAAACAAGAAGTTGAAAAGCTTTTAGAAGCTGGGTTTATTGAAGAGATTCAGTTTCCAGAATGGTTGGCTAACCCTGTGATGGTCAAGAAAGCCAACGGTAAGTGGAGGATGTGTATAGACTTCACCGACTTGAATGACGCATGCCCTAAGGATTGCTTCCCTTTACCAAGGATAGACATGTTAATAGATGCCACAGCAGGACATGAGATGCTGAGCTTCATGGATGGTTTCAGCGGCTACAATCAGATTAAGATGCACAAGGATGACGTCCCTAAGGTATCTTTCATAACTGACTTTGGTGTTTTCTGCTATATTGTTATGGCTTTTGGTCTAAAGAATGCAGAAGCTACTTACCAACGATTGGTGAATAAGATATTCGCCCATCTGATTGAAAAAACCATGGAGGTCTATGTTGATGACATGTTAGTCAAGAGCCTACTCAAGGCAGATCAAATTAAGCACCTCAGAGAGGCATTCGAAGTGCTGAGGCACCACAAGATGATGTTGAATCCAGCCAAGTGCGCTTTTGGCGTTGGATCAGGCAAATTTTTGGGTCTGATGGTTTCAAAGAGAGGCATAGAGGCCAACCCTGACAAGATCAAGGCGATCTTAGACATGGAGCCACCACGCTCTATAAGAGATGTGCAGAAGTTGACAGGCCGGGTAGCGGCTTTAGGAAGATTCATCTCCAAGTCTGGTGACAAATGCTTGCCTTTCTTTCAAGCATTGAAGAAGGTGAAAAATTTTGAGTGGACCCCTGAGAGCCAAGAGGCCTTTGAACAACTGAAGAAGTACATGGTCGAAGCCCCGTTGCTGGCCAAACCTAGTCCCGGAGAGACTCTTTATCTGTATCTAGCAATGTCTGAACAAGCATTGAGTGTCGTCCTCGTTAAGAAAGAGAACAAGGTTCAGAGGCCTATCTACTACGTAAGCAAGGTGCTCCACTGAGCCGAGTTGAATTACTCTCCCATTGAGAAGTTCACCTTGGCATTGATAACAGCCTCGAGGAAGTTACGCCCGTACTTCCAGGCACATAAGATTGAAGTCCTGACGGACCAACAGTTGAGAAACATATTGCATAGCCCGAAGGCTAGTGGAAGGCTAATCAAGTGGTCGATTGAACTTGGAGAATTTGACATCACGTATGAGCCTCGAATAGCCATTAAGGCCCAGGCATTGGCTGACTTCGTGGTTGAATGTACCATTGGCAACCAAGATGTCGGGGGGCAGGATATAGTAACCACCCCTGGAAATGAAGAAAAAGATGAAGAGCCTGTACCTGATCAGAATGAACATTGGGTGCTCTATTTTGATGGAGCATCAAAAACAAAATCTAGTGATGCAGGTTTAGTCTTACAAAGCCCCGATTGGTTTACAGTCGAGTATGATTTAAAATTGGACTTTCCAACAACTAACAACGAAGCTGAGTATGAAGCCTTGATAGCCGGTTTAGGCTTGGCTAGAATAATGAGAGTCAAGAATCTCAAACTACAGCAAAGTACTTGAGAGTCGTGAAGGCCGTGATGACTGAGTTTGAGTGAATGGTATGAGAAGCACATTACAAGAGAACAGAACGTTAAGGTTGATGCCCAATCTAAGTTTACTTCTTCTGAGATAGAGAACTACGCCGGAAGAGTTTACTTTCAGGTCTTGAAGGCCCCGTCTATTATTTCAAATTGATAGCACAAGTTGATGTAAGCTGAAGGATAGACCCTTATAAAAGCTCACCCTGAGACTGGTTGGCTCCCTTATAATGCCTTGAAGGCACAGAAACTGTTAGTGAGAATGTTGAGATAAGAGGTCCTTTGTCATTCCTTACTTAATCTGAAATCTCAAATTCCAATACAAATATTTAGCCTTGATGACCAAAAGGCTGTCTGTCTCCAATCGAGATGGCCAAAAAGGTTGTCTGCCTCCAATCGAGTTCGTCGTTTGAGTTTAAGGACTTGAATCAAGAGCCGTCAATCGAATTCAAACCAAAGGAAGGTTGGAAACCTAGAATCAAGATAAAGGGTTGACAACTAGATAACAATGCAAACCAGACTTGAAGTCAAGTGCTCAGTGGAAAAGAAACTTCTTGAACGATCAAACGAGAAGCAAGACCTCCACCATATGAAACAAGGGGGCAAGAACTAAAAAGCTTCATCACAAGCTCCACATCTTAGAACAAGAAAGAGAGATTAATTATGCCTTGAAAGGATGTATACAACATCCAAATGTCAAGGACGTGATTCAAGAACGAGACTCCAGGCATTGCGAAAAGCTCCGAGAGGCACGACAAAGCAACCGTGGAGCACCTGTCAGGCAACCAGGATCTCCTGGCAGCCGACCAGGTGCCATGAAGAAGCTCTGGCCGACCAGGATCTCCTAGCAGCCGACCAGGTGCCATGGAGAGGGTCTGGCCGACCAGGATCACCTGGCAGCCGGCCTCCTGGCACCTCCCGTCAGTTGGTCGGATCGTTTGATGGTTCTGTCGAAGGTTTCTTACTAAAACAAACACCGACCTCCAACTAGACATCGTTCAAGCATCGATTAGCACCGTGTAGTGCCGTCTAATGCCATTCAACGTCGTTTAACATAGATTGAAACGCCGTTTAAACACTTCCAGGCAACTTGAAGCACCTGGCAAGCGAACAAGGAGCACCTGGCAGGCAACCAGGATCTCCTGGCAGCCGACCAGGTGCCACAGAGAAGGTCTGGCCGACCAGGATCTCCTGGCAGCCGACCAGGAGCACCTGGCAGCCGACCAGGAGCCACAGAGAGGCTCCAGCTGACTTCCCGGTACCCATCTTGGCACCCCCCATCGTTTGATTGGATCGTTTGATGGTTCTGTTGAAGGTTTCTCACTTTCCGTGACAAACATCGACCTTGGAATTAGCACCATATAGTGCTGTTTTATGCCATTTAACGTCGTTTACACAAACATTGAAACGTCGTTTAAGCATCGTGTGACATCAATAAAGTCAACCTGGATCTCCCGTCAATCTGCCGGCGATCAAGAAGCACATGACAGGCGATCAAGAAGCACATGTTAAGCGATCAAGAAGCACATGTCAGGCGATCAAGAAGCACCCGGCAGGCAACCAGGATCTCCTGGCAGCCGACCAGGTGCCACAAAGGGGGTCTGGCCGACCAGGATCTCCTGGCAGCCGACCAGGATCTCCTGGCAGCCGACCAGGATCTCCTGGCAGCCGACCAGGATCTCCTGGCAGCCGACCAGGAGCACCTGGCAGCTGGCCAGGACCCTTGTCGGCTGACTCGCTGCCCGGAAGAGGTTACAATTGTCCCGAATCTCCTCCGTTTAGTGTCGCTTAGTGCCGTTTAGCGTCGTTTAGTGCCGTTAGTGCCGATAACACCGATAGAAGTAACGATTGACCAAACTGACGACCTAAGATCAAGATCGAGCTTTTGGATCCCTAGGATCGAGATCGAGGTTCTGGATCATTGAAAGTCACGGGTGACCAAGATACTAAATTAGAGATCAAGATCGAGCTTCTGGATCCCTAGGATCGAGATCGAGGTTCTGGATCCTTGAAAGTCACGGGTGACCAAGATACTAAATTAGAGATCAAGATCGAGCTTCTGGATCCCTAGGATCGAGATCGAGGTTCTGGATCCTTGAAAGTCACGGGTGACCAAGATACTAAATTAGAGATCAAGATCGAGCTTCTGGATCCCTAGGATCGAGATCGAGGTTCTGGATCCTTGAAAGTCACGGGTGACCAAGATACTAAATTAGAGATCAAGATCGAGCTTCTGGATCCCTAGGATCGAGATCGAGGTTCTGGATCCTTGAAAGTCACGGGTGACCAAGATACTAAATTAGAGATCAAGATCGAGCTTCTGGATCCCTAGGATCGAGATCGAGGTTCTGGATCCTTGAAAGTCACGGGTGACCAAGATACTAAATTAGAGATCAAGATCGAGCTTCTGGATCCCTATGATCGAGATCGAGGTTCTGGATCCTTGAAAGTCACGGGTGACCAAGATACTAAATTAGAGATCAAGATCGAGCTTCTGGATCCCTAGAGATCGAGATCGAGGTTCTGGATCCTTGAAAGTCACGGGTGACCAAGATACTAAATTAGAGATCGAGGTTCTGAATCCTTGAAAGTCACGGGTGACCAAGATACTAAATTAGAGATCAAGATCGAGCTTCTGGATCCCTAGGATCGAGATCGAGGTTCTTGATCCTTAATTTCCATGAATAGGTTTTCAGGTCCGGGTTTCTTCGCCAACCACGAAGCAGCCGACCATGACACCTGAAGGAGCCACAGCCGACCACGGCGTTTTGGGATGCCTCGGCCGACCACGAGCTAGACGATCACGAACCGGCCGACCAAGGCGCGCCAAGGAGCCACGGCCGACCTCACACTGTTTGGGCCATATCTTGAGCTCCGGGTATCAGATTTGGACGATCTTACAGTCCACGCGAAGGTCTTGGAGTTTTCTACAACCTTGGAAGGTCCCCAACCGACCAGGACCTCCTGGCAGCCGACCAGCTGCCCAGGAAGGGGTCTGGCCGACCAGAATCTCTCTTGTCAGCCGACCTCACACTGTTTGGGCCATATCTTGAGCTCCGGGTATCAGATTTGGACGATCTTACAGTCCACGCGAAGGTCATGGAGTTTTCTACAATCTTGGAAGGTCCCCAGCCGACCAGGACCTCCTGGCAGCCGACCAGCTGCCCAGGAAGGGGTCTGGCCGACCAGAATCTCTCTTGTCAGCCGACCTCACACTGTTTTGGTCATATCTTGAGCTCCGGGTATCAGATTTGGGCGATCTTACAGCCCACGCGAAGGTCACAGAGTTTCCTACAACCTTGGAAGGTTCCATCCGACAAGGAACACCCCCTGGCCGACCAGGATCTCTTGGCAGCCGAGCAGGATCTCCTGGAAGCCGACCAAGATCTCCTGGCAGCCGACCAGGAGCACCTGGCAGCTGGCGAGGACCCTTGTCGGCTGATTCGCTGCCCGGAAGAGGTTACAATTGTCCCGAATCTCCGCCGTTAAGCACCGTTTAGTGCCGTTTAATGCCGTTTAACATCGTTTAAACGTCATTTAGTGTCGTTAGTGCCGATAGCACCGTTAGTGTCGATAAGCACCGATTAAGTGCCGATTAGCACCGTTAGTGCCGATAGCACCGTTAATGCCGATAAGCACCGATTAAGTACCGATTAGCACCGTTAGTGCCGATAGCACCGTCGGTGCCGATAAGCACCGATTAAGTACCGATTAGCACCGTTAGTGCCGATAGCACCGTCGGTGCCGATAAGCACCGATTAAGTACCGATTAGCAACGTTAGTGCCGATAGCACCGTCAGTGCCGATAAGCACCGATCAAGTACCGATTAGCACCGTTAGTGCCGATAGCACCGTTAGTGCCGATAAGCACCGATTAAGTGCCGATTAGCACCGTTAGTGCCGATAAGCACCGAATAAGTACCGATAAGCACCGTTAGTGCCGATAGCGCCAGTAATGTCGTTAGCACCGACAGTGTCTTCTAGCACCGTTCAGTGTCGTTGAATGCCGGTTGGCGTCACTTAAACGTTGTTTAAGTGTCGTTTAAGACTAGTTAGTACCGTTTAGTGCCGTTTTATGCCGTTCAACGTCGTTTAAACATTGTTTAAATGTCGTTAAGGCTGATTAGTGCCGATTAGCATCGAATTAACATTGTCGTAAACGCGTCGGTCGCTCCACGCTTTACATAAAGACAATACTCGTGAAACACTAGTGTATAAAGATGAACCCTGACCCGAGTCTTGGAAAGGACCGTTAAAACTTCAAGGAAAACCTGATCAGTTTTCCTAGAAGTTGGGGGGCAAATGATATGGGCAAAAAGTAAGCCCTAAAGACACATTTAATGTGGCATTAATTAGACCCGGAATTGTCCAAACGTGGGCCCCACCAGATGGGCCCAAACCTTATTTATAATATTAATTTCGTAATTAATATTAAGGGTAATAAATAGCTCAGCAAATAAGAGTCAAACAAGGATATTACTCTTGCCTGACTTAGCCTCCAAGATACATATTTCAACATGGAAACTGATTCCTATAAGGAAGAGATCTAGAACCTTCCTCAAGGAAGACTTGTCCACCAAGTCTCTGACTCCTACCATAATTCTAGGGCTTCTCAGCCTATATAAATGGTCTAACCCCTCATCTCAGAACTACGTTTTTGGGCAGAGCTCAATACGTCACTAACGTTTTGGACACAGCTCCATACGTTACCCCCCACGTTTTGGCTTAATCCTCGAATAAGGACATACAAGCCACTGCGTCCTAGGTGAGCTCTCGCCGCCATAGCCTCGAGGGCACCATCACCTAGAACTACGTCCTGGCTTGATTCTCAATACGAGATACGTAGGCATCTTGTGAGGACCGATCAGTCTCGAAACACAAGCACAACCATTAAAGCTCGAAGCTCAACCACCATAGCATTAATTACAAACCGTAACCTAGTTTTTATTCCACAACACCTGGAAATCGCCTTTCCCCGTCTATTCGATTCAGGCCACCTTCACAAAAACCAAGCACATCAAAATGATGTCCAGACATTGTTCTACATATTGCCATATTCAGTTGATGAGTTCTGGGTCCCGCAAGGGCGTGTACGAACGATCTGAAAACTCAATCGAAAAAAGCACTCAATTTTGGGGCTTTCGTTTACGGCGAATCAAATGGAAAATGGTTGGTATGTTCTTGTAGAGTACGAAAAGCCGATCGTTTTGGTATATGGCACATTATTGAACGATGCCTGAAATGGACTGAATCGTTTGGTCAAAGATTTCGTCGATAAAACGACGCCGGCGCTGTTGGGAGACGATGAACAGTAGTGAGGCATACGCATATTGGACATGCGTATCTGGGGTCACGCATGCTCAACATGCGTATCCTCAGTTACTGTTCATAAATTCAGAAGCAATTTTAACAAACGCCATGCATAGGTACGATGCGTGGTCGACCTCCACGCAATACTAACATGCGTATACCCTCCACGCATGTGTGTATTGCGCGGTCTGTGGGTAAAAAGGGCGGACAGTTTCATTCGTTGGTATTTTGGGCAGCTGGAATTAAAATGTGGGCATTTTGGTTTTTCACCCATTAAATATCAAATTATCACGTAAAATTCATATATCACTTTACTCATCAATTTTAATGAAGAATTACTTGAATCAGCAGAATTATTTGAATCAAGTCATAATAAATATCGAATAGATAATTCTAAATATGTGTTCGAAAAATAAAAGTAATATTTTATTAATTCTGCACATTTTTTCTTAGAAGGCTAACGCAACTAAATGAAAATTTGTTAAATTCTAGTATTTTAGATTATATATTTAAATTTTTAAAAATTCATTTACTCTTTATTATTAATATTATAGTTATTTTCCTTGTTTTAATTATAAATAAATAGTAAATAAATTTTTTAAATTCTTATTATTTGAAATACTAGAATTTAGTAACTTTTCATTTATTTGCGGTAACGTTCAAGAAAAATGTGCAGAATCAACAAAAGATTATTTTTATTTTTTGTATGAATTTCACTTGAATGAATACTTTGATATTTAATTCGTCTGCTCAATAAATCAAAGTAAAGGATTTTTCATTATTGTATATTAAAGTGGTGCATTAGAGACTTCAAAAAATATTATTAAAATATTAATATTAAACCTTCACTTCAGTTACTAATTTAATATTTAACCCTTAGAAAAACTAGCACTAACCCTTAGAAAAAAACTTGCACCGAGAATGGTCTTACCTTGTTTTCCAAGATTATTAGTATTTCAAATTTCAAATATAAATTTCGAATGACAATTTTTAAATATTATGATTTATCCTTTATACAAGTAACCTTGTATTTATATTAAAAAATACTTTAATCTCATGGTGCACCCCAGACACAACCTTAATATATTATTGTATATGCTAGTTTGTTAAAATAATGTGATCCTTTTGTTTTTATTAGATTTTTTATATATAAATTGTTTAAAAATTTTACAAGTTTACATTATTTGTATTGAACTTATTTATATCAAACAAGGATGTGAGTTTTTTTTATGTATTAGGGCATGTTTGGCAAAACTTATAATAAGTCTTTATGGACTTATTTTCGGATAAAAAATTCGTATTTTGATAAAAAATTTATACAAGTATTTAATGTATGTTTGAGATTCTATAAGTTGCAAAAAAAAAAAAGTTAACTTTTTTCAGAAAAAAGTTATGAATCTCTAACTTTATCTTAAAAGAAGTTGACTTATTCTGAAAATAAGTTCTCAAACACCCCCTTAATCAAAGTAGTGATGTACAAAAATCGGATTGAATCGGATTCGGGCCAAATTTAAGAAAATTCGAATTGTATGAAACTAGATCGAGTCAGGCTCTTTCTACAATCGGGTCAAGCAGGATTTCTTCTAAATATCTAGGTCCATTTACGTCCATGGATTAGATCGGGCTGGTCAGATTCAAATTTTTTAACAATATTTTCAATTTTAATATTTTTAATTTTTTTAATAACTTTTTTATTGGATTATATTAAAATTTCTGGGTTCGACTCTCACTCATTCCTGAGATTTGTAAAATCAGATACTCACTTTGTAGGGCATATAAGTCTCATTATTCAAAAAAAAAAAAGAAAAAAGTTCAAGACTTTTATCCATGATTTTATTGAAAAGTTTAGATTTTTATTTGAATTTTCATTCAATTTAATATAAAGTCGAGATAAAGTATGAATTTATTCGAATTTCTTGAAAAATATGCATAAACTTTGGAATTTTGCTAGATCATGCCGAACTTATACACGGATTGAGCCCGTATTTTTTTTTAAAATCGGGTCTAAATCTAGATCAAATTAAATTTGAGATTTATTCGAACCGAACCAGAACAAACTTTAGGGAAAAATATGTAATCTATTTAGGCTTGTGTGTCGAATCGGACTAAACCACGCCTTTTTCGAATCAATTTTTTATTAGTATGTCCCATTCTACAAACTGATTAATAAATACATCCCATTTATAATTGTATTTATAAATATAGTTTATATTTAAAAAAAATTACATTTAAATTAACCGTGGTAAACTTTACTACTTCACCTTTTAAAATGACATATATAACAATTTTAATTATTAAACTTGTTGAGTATTGAATATACCGAAGAGAATACAGAGGGGGTGAATGGATTCTCAAACTTTTCTCTTGATAAGTGTTTTAGGTGAAGGTTGTTTGAAGGGTTTGAATATGGTTGTGTAACAAAGTGTGTGTTTGTGTTTAACAGATTATGTAAGTGCGGAATATAAACACAAGAACACAATACTCACTTTAATCTAAAGTTTTATTAGATCAAAATGTTGCTACAACCTGATAACACAATTTCGTATTCTCAACTTCTTTCTCAGAGAGATATTACTTGTAAAACTATTGATCACTCTGTTTGATACTTGCTAAAGAAGTAGGGTTGTTCACTTATATCATGTGAACAACTTGATTACAACAAATAAGGTAGCAAACAAATTTGCTTTCTAATGTGTCTATCCTATTTAAGTAAACATCCAAACTGCTACAGATTTGACTTCTTAGAGCTCTGTTCAGATCCACTTCTTTAGCTATTTGTCTCTTGTACTATCTCTCCAAGCTTCTTTGTAGGCTTTCCAACGTGCTTTACAGTATGTGATCCATAAAGCGTCTTGGCTTGTTGCAGGTTTCTGACTTGTACAATTCCTTCAGTATTTTGTCCCCAAGATTGTATTCGAGAAGTGGCTAAGTGTTTGATTCGAGAACTAGAATTGACTTGATCGATAACTCTAAGTTCTTGAATACTGTAAAGTTGACATATCGAATCACTTCTCAAATAGCTCTTTTCTTAAGGAATCCTTGAGTTGTCGAATGGAGCATTTAACTTATCGAATCCCTGAGATGTCGAATAGCTTTCTGAGTCTTTGAGATATCGAATGAGCTTTGACTTGTTGACTCCTGGAGAACTCGAATGGTGCTTTGACTTGTTGACTTCCTGAGTTCTCGAATAGAGTAAAAGACATATCGAATCTCTGATATATCGAATGAGATATTGAATAGTTTCTTTTGAGATATCGAATCCCTGACTTCTCGAATGCTATACTTCTCGAATATAATAAACATACTTCTCGAATTGGTACTTAGGCAAATCTTCATTCTCCAAATTCCAACTGTGTTTATTTTGACAGTCTTGGTCTTCAAGCTTGAGGCATGATCCTTGGAACTTCTTTCAAGCATTATTCTCTAACTTTAATTATAGTTACACAAGTAGAATTTGATGCCTGTTATAAGTACTACAACAAGTAGAAACTCTACAACTAGAGGTTCCCTCAGGTAAGAGGTCATGTAGGTAATGCAAAGCATTACAGACAATTAGGCTTGTTATTAGATGTATACAGGCATGCCTTTGTGACTAACAATCTCCCCCAAATTGTGAGTAAGACCCTTAGTCACAATTTCATGTCTGATAACAAGCCTATCATACATAAAGATAAAACTTGAAAAGTACAGGTATGTAACTTGATTGAAAATACAAAGAGGCATCCTTACAAGTTATGAAGAATTACAATCCATATCCTTTTGGATTCATCTCTTGAGCTTTGAATTGCAGATTCTCATTTTTCTTCTTTTCTTCAACTTCTTTAGCTTTCTTCTTTGCATGTTCTTCCATAGCAAGAATAATGTCTTCTGTAGCATTGAGTTCCTCAATTAGAGGAGAGCCTAATAGATCTTTAAGAACTTCATTCAACTATTTCTCAGAGTAGGAACTGATGTAGTCCATTCTAATCTTCACAGTTCTTCCATATTTCTTGTATTCAATAATGTAAGGATTATACTTGACTCTACACAGACCCATGGCTCTTAACTCATCAGCCTTAGCTTCCATAGCAACAAACTCCTCCTCTCTTTTCTTTAACAGCTCCTCACTTTTCTTTTTCTGTTCTACCTGGTGATCTCTCTTCATCTTGACAAAGTCAATCAACTCCAGCTTCCATACTCTCTCCACTCTATCTTTAGAATCCAACATAGCAATAATCCTTTCTATATCATCTAGCTTGCCCCAATGCTGACATGACCCTTACCTGAATTTCTTCTGTCTTCCATTAGTATATTTAACTTCAAGGCAGTCATCAACAATGGCAACATGATAGATTCTTTGAGCCCATAGGAAATGTAGTTGGTTTCCATCAAAGTATTCATCTAGTGGTTGGAGTTTTAATCCTGGAATGATAGTTGGGGCCCTTGATTTAGATGGCTTTACTCTTCTTGCAGCTTGTTTGAATTTGATCTTTTTCACTTGGTTGCTTAGCAGAAACTTGTGACCTTTGCTTGTAGACCACTGTAGTATACCATTAGCAGTGTGCTTTTGGAAACATACAGTTGGTTTCTTGATTTGTATCTTCTTCTCTTCTTGAGGTGGCAAAACAGTTGCAGAGACCATAGATGTAGATTTTGGTAGGTCACTACTAATTGTATTCACCCTAGACTTAGAGTCTTGTGTTATGGTGAGGTTACAGTTAGCAATGCCAAAGGCTTGCTGTTTTCCACTTTTCCTCTCATAGACTTTGCCTTGGTCAACATCCCCTTTCTTATCCTTACCATCTTTCTTCTTCTTGTTGTCTTCATCACCCTTATCACTCTTGTGATGTCTTCTTCTCCCATCACTCTTGTCTTCATCTTCATCATCCTTATTCCTCTTGATTTTTGCCATTTCTGGAACAATGTCAGTTGCAATGAAAGTTTTGAGAATATTTAGTGCTTCCACCTCTTCAGCAGTCCTAACTCCTTGCTTTTTAGTTAGTTTTTCAATGATGGCAATGATGAGACTATGGTTCTGAGGAATAAGATGCTTGGGGATGACCAGTTGCTTGATCTCATCAATTCTTGTTCCAAATTGATAGATGATAGTTCTAAGATTTGTAATCACTTCAGGCAGTCTTGAGGGCTGCTCATTCCTCAGGTCATCATATAAACTCTTGTTGTTCTTATTCTCATTCCTCTTCTCAATCAAGGTTATTAGTTCATTTACCTCAGAGAATTTTAGGGCCTGAAGAGTCTTGTAGGTTAGATGCCATATCTTGGATCTTGCCACCATCACTATCTCTTTGTACCACACACTGTTAACTTTCTTAGGCACCACAGTGAGGTAGTCAATCTGCTCCTTCAAACTCCTCAGATAAAGTTGAGTGTCACCAGCCTGTTCTCTAGAGACTTTCAGAAACTCCAAGAATGCATCATCATGGTAGACATTAGACTTTGCAACTTCTTGTAGCTTGGCCTCAGTAACCACCATTGCTTCTACAGGCTTGGCATTTACAGTTTTGGAGAATGGAAGTTTGTCAGATGGCATACTCCCTGCAACTAAAGTAGTAGTGATGGTTTGCTGTTGGCCACTTGGAGTAGTGATGTGCACAGGTGGATGTGTAGTAACTGGCAGAGTAGTTGCAGGTTCATCAACTTTGGCTTTCCCTTTGCCGTGTACATGAGTTGTAGACTTTGAAGTTCTTGGATGACCACCCTCAGAAATGATTGTGCCTTTCTCCCTAGGTCTCCCCTCTTTATTCTCTCATTTAGGTTTTGAGCTCCTTAAGGTCCTCTTCTCCCCCTTAGGCTTGTTGTCAGGCACAGAGGCTTTGGTAGAGACCCTTGGGTTGGAAGAGGTGGGATTAACAGATTCATCAGGTAGAGGGAGCCCCATGTGCTTCATCATAGCAGACAGCATTAGTTGTTGATGCAGAAGAACATCAGCTGTGGTGGTGGCCTGAGTGTTCAACTGTTCAGTGAGTGTGGCAACTGTGTCTATAAGATGAGCATTAGATTTGTTGAGAGAGGTCACTTCCTTTTCAAGAGTATCCACCTTGGTGAATAGCTCAGTGGCTTTGAATCCAGAGAGAGATTGATCCTTGAGTCTTTGTACTTCATGTTTGGTCATGTCATGGATAGGAACATCAGTTACCAATTTATCACCATACTGATTGGCAAAGAGAACTCTAAGGGCTGCATTGGCTTCTGTTGTCTGGTCTGACGGTTTTTCCATCTGAGCAGCCATATTCTTGACAACCCTTTGAACCAACAGCATAGTGTTGTCCATTTTGATGCATTCAGATTTTCAAAGTTGAACATCCTTGAGAACACTGTCTAGTTTAGGAAATTTGGTATCAAAGACCCTTTTTATGTCCTGCACCTCTTTAATTGTAGCTGCACACACTTCATTAACTTCTGTCTTGAGGCCCTTGCCAAGATAGTGTGCAGCTTTGAGAATGCCTTTGTAGGTGTCATTCATTGCTTCATACACATCACTAGGGGTGAGAGATTTGGCATTGGACCCTAGTGAAGTGATGTACTCCTCTCTGAGATATTGAAGACCATCTGAGAGAGGGATGTCATATTTCCCTTGCAGCCAAGCATCTACATTGCCATCTCTCTCAGTAGCCTCTACAATTTTCTCCCTTTGTTCCTCTACATCTGCTTTATGACATAGAAGAATGGCTTCATAGTCTGGATCAGGCATGTCTGCAGTGAGGAGGTGTTGAGCAATCTTTGTGAACTCAGGAATCTGATCCACAATTAAGTTTTGAAGAGCTTCAACCGTCAATTGTTGTGGAACAGGCCCTGATCCTGAAGCACTGTCATGTTGCACAGGCTTCAGCCATTGTGACATAAAGTCAGAGCTAGAGCTAGGCAAGCTAGACTCCTCAGTTACAGATGCAACTTCTGTAACCGAATGGAATGACTCTACTACTGGTGTCTCCACGGAAGTGGGATAAGTTACATCAGTAGTTGACACAGGCACAGAGTCTCTAGTGAAAACTAGTGAATCCTCTGTGTTTGTGATGGTGTCATTATGATATGCCCCGGCTAGCATTCCCTCACCATCTAAATGTGGTTCTTGGGTGGTGAGCAAAGTGTCATGCACTAAGTCACTTGAGTCCATTGGCTCACCAAGAGAAGAAAATTCTTGGTGATCAATGCCTTGCTCCTCAATTGCTTGAGTTGCAGGCTCCAAAGAAATTTGAGTGTTAGATTCTGGAAGAGTAGTGTCTTTTAGAGTAGATTTTGGCAACTCCCCCTGAGAAATAGAGGGAGTTTCAAGTGTGATGTGCTCTCCACTCAGTGTTGTGCCAGCCTTATCACTCCCTGGTGCTGACTCTTTACAAGATAGTGCATTGGGGAGGACGCTTTATTCTATAGATGCACCCTGTTGAGAGGATACATCTAGTGAACTGTGTGCCCCTGATTTTACAACTTCAGCCATTTGTGTGACTGAAGAGGTGGTTTTAAATTTCTTCTCCTTCTTCTTTGGCCTTAGTAAGGGTGACTCAGGTTCCTCACTTTTTAAACCTAATTCTACAGCCAATGCTGCTTCATTTAAGATTTTTAATGGTTCAGAAACAATCTGTTTTCTCTTCTTCTCCTTTTTACTAACACCACCCTGTTGAGAGGATGATGCAGGTGGCTCTGTGTTTGGTAGAGTGTTTGTTTGACGGGGTTGGTTAGCAGGCCCTGGGTTAGCATCTTGTTCTACTTGCTTAGGCCTACCTAACTCAGATTTAGAGGCAAATATTGGCATGTTGTGGGGGTAAGTCCTAAATAAACTCTCCATATGGGGAGTTATTTTAAGTCTTACATCCACATCATTCCTAGTCTCCAAGCTACCAAAAATGAATTTGGTCATGGATCTAGGATAGCCTATTCTAGATTTATCTATCCCAGGCAGTTCAATCAATTTGTTATTTACAAAAATTAAACGAGGGAAGAAAATTTCAGTACCTCTCTTGGTTGAGTTCTTACCAAGTCTCCCATACAGCTCCTGCATTATGATTAGTCCAACATCAATCTTTTTCCCATACGCTAGGGCATAACCTATTTGTTGAACAGGTGTACTGATTTGGTCAAAGCTAGACTTCCTTGCTGTGAAGACTTGAAGAAGAGTGGCAAAGACATAGCTCCATTCTTTTCTCAAGAACTTCCTATTCAAATTTCCAAGTTTGATTTTATCTGAGTAGTTGATAAAATCAAAGAAGTCCTCCAATTCAGTATTAGTGGCTAGTGGGTCATACACTCCTTGTTGTAGCCCCAGTGCTTGATTCATGTCTGCAGTAGTGATGGTGATCTCCTTGTCTTGTATCTTGCAATAGACTACATATGAGGTTATAGCATTCTCAAGAGCAATGACCTCCACAGTAGCAATCCTCCAAAATTGTTCTAGCAAGTCTAGATACAGTGTTGGGTTGGCTGAAAGTGCATCCTTGATGTAGGACTCAGACATCCATCGAACAAAGTACTTGAAATTAGCATTGGGTGCTTCCACATCACTAGTAATAGCAATGAAGTTGGTGTGGGTAGGAATTGTGAGTTGGGTATTTCCCATTGTTACACAGAGAGACGAGAGAAGAGAATGAAGGTTGCAGAAGAAATTTAGCTTTTGAAGTTAGGGTTTTCAGATGTTTTGGAACTTTAGATGCCTGAGAAATCGAATGAAATGAAACGAATAGATGTAAAACTGTATAAGTATGAAGTACTTGAATTGTCGATTAAATATATGTTTTGTATCGATAACTCAGGCATTCGAGAAGTAGAAATCAACTATTCGATAAGTCAAGAAAGGCTTATTCGATAACTCAAGCAGGGTGTAACTCACAGCTGGCAGTTATCTAACTTAGAAATAATTCTAAATTAAATAAAATGTATTTTTATGAGTGAATTAAATTTTTAGACAAAAATCCAAAATTGGTTGAAATTCAGCGAGAATTCAGCCTTTTCAAATGATTCGAGAACTCAAACATAGTATTCGAAAACTCAGTCATTAGAGAACTCAATTACCATATTCGAGAAGTCAATCATACCTCTATTCGATATCTCTCAAAGGCTCTATTCGAGAACTCGAGAATGTTCCAAAGAGACTTGTTAGAGAAGTCGAGCAGTGAATCATTACAGAAGTCTGACTTATCCAAATATTCTTTTCACTCATAAAAGTTAATTTTCACTATCTTTTCAAAATTCACCAGAATTATTCAATGAAGAATATTCTAACAAATTAAATAGTGATAATCTTAAAATTTCATAGAAATTTCAAGCTAATAAGAATATGATTTTCAACATATGCAACAGATTTGAAATATTTATAAATCATATTTCAGCCAACACTTACTTCAAAAATATTGAAATTTAGATAAAGTAAGTGTTTACTGCTGCAACAATCTAGTTGATATTTTCACTTAGCCAGATTCTGAAGAATTCAGCATTCCAATCTCACTAACCAACCTTGTGAAGGTGTCTTCATCCAATGGCTTAGTGAATATATCAGCTACCTGTTTATCTGTAGGGACATAATTAACTCAGTGGTTCCATTAGTTGCATGCTCCCTAATGAAATGATATCTGATGTCGATGTGCTTTGTCCTAGAATGATTGACAGGATTGGCAACTATAGAGATTGCACTTGTGTTGTCATACATGATTGGAATTCTTTCCAACACAAGTCCGTAATCTTTAAGTTGATTTCTAATCCAAAACACTTGAGCACAGCAACTTCCAGCAGCTATGTATTCAGCCTCAGCTATGGAAGTTGACACAAATTGTTGTTTCTTGTTGTACCAAGAGATTAACCTTTGTCCAAGAAACTGGCAGCTATCTGAGGTGCTTTTCCTATCCACTCTGCATCCAGCATAATCAGCATCAGAATAACCAACCAGATTGAACCATGTGTCCTTAGGATACCATAAACCCAAGTTTGGAGTGCTCTTCAGATATCTAAAGATCCTTTTTATAGCAATCAAATGTGACTCTTTTGGATTTGATTGAAACCTTGCACACAGACATGTAGTAAACATGATGTCTGGCCTACTTGTAGTGAGATAGAGTAGAGAACCAACCATGCCTTTGTAGACTGAGATATCTACTCTCTTGCCTTTGACATTTTCATCCAAATTGGTGGCAGAGGCCATGGCTGTCTTTGCAGGTGAGTAGTCTTCTAAGTCAAACTTTTTTAATAAATCTTTGATGTACTTGGTTTGACTGATGAAGATACCATCCTTCCTCTGACTAACTTGAAATCCAAGAAAGAATGTTAACTCATGCTCATCTCATATCTGCTTTGCATGAGCTTAAAGAATTTCTCACATAGCTTCTCATTTGTAGAGCCAAATATGATATCATCCACATAGATCTGAACTAGAATAATATCATTACCATGCTTCTTGTAAAACAGTGTCTTGTCCAATGTGCCTCTAGTGAATTGATTTTAAAGAAGAAACTGTGATAAAGTGTCATACCATGCCCTTGGAGCCTGCTTAAGTCCATACAATGCCTTAAGCAATCTGTAGACAAATTCTGGGAAATGTGGATCCTCAAAGCCAAGTGGTTGTTGCACATAAACTTCTTCTTCCAACTCCCCATTCAGAAATGCAATCTTGACATCCATTTGATAGACTTTAAAGTTTGAATGAGCAGCAAATGCCAAGAAGATTCTGATGGCTTCCAGTCTAGCAACAGGAGCAAATGTCTCATCATAGTCAATGTCTTCCTATTGAGAGTATCTTTTTGCAGCCAACCTTGCTTTGTTTCTTACTATTACACCATCTTCATCCATCTTATTCTTCAGAACAAATTTTGTTCCAACAATGGTTCTGTTCTTTGGTGCAGGCACAAGTTCCCATACTTTGTTTTTTTCAAATTGATTTATCTCCTCTTGCATAGCAATAATCCAATCTGGATCCAACAGTGCATCATCAAGTTTCTTAGGCTCAATCTGAGATAGAAAGCAACCATAGAGGCACTCATTTTGAGTTACTCTCCTAGTTCTCACTCCTGCATTTGGATCTCTAATAATTTACTCTGCAGTGTGTTACCTATCCCATTTCCTTGAGTGCTCAGTTTGATTTCTCAACCTTGATGTTGCTTCATCACCCAAGTCATGATCATTTTCATTTCCTCCCCCTGTGAAGTTGCTACTATTTACAGGTGTGTCTTGGATGCTAGTCTCTTCACTGTTGATTGGATCAGATTCTTCTCTTGTTTCATCATTCACTTGAGTTTGTTGAACTAGAGTTTCAACTTCAGTTTCAATCTCTTCATCAGAATCATCTAGATTTTCAAAATTTAATGGATCTCTATCTTCATCATTGGATTCTTCTAATCCAGGTAGTTTGCTGTCATCAAATGTCACATCTGTGCTTTCCATAACTTTCTTTTGACTGATGACATAAACTTTGTATGAAATTCTCTCCATAGAATAGCCAAGAAAAATTCCTTCAAATGCCTTTGTATCAAACATCCCAACATATTCTGAATTGTCTTTCAACACAAAGCATTTGTTTCCAAAAGTATGAACATACTTTAGAGTAGGCTTCTTTCCAGTCATCAAATTGTAAGGTGTCTTTCCAGTGTTTTTATTGATGAGAGTTCTGTTCTGGATATAGCATGCAGTGCTCACAGCCTCATCTCAAAAACATGTAAGCATCTTTGCATCAAGCAACATTGTTCTAGCAGCCTCAATTAGAGTTCTATTCTTTCTCTCAACTACTCCATTTTGTTGTGGAGTCCTTGGAGCTGAGAATTGTTGAGAAATGCCATTCTCTTTGCAAAATGCTTAAAGTAAGGCATTTCTGAACTCTGTTCCATTATCACTTCTCAATGCAATCACACTTGCATTGTTGGCTTTTGCTTCCTTATCAACTTTCTTTATGTGCTCAATGATTACTTGTGGAGCCTCATCCTTTGATGATAGAAATTCCACCCATGTATACCTTGTGTAGTCATCAACCATCACTAGGGCATACTTCTTTCTTGAGAGTGACATAATATTGACAGGCCCAAACAAATCCATATGAATTAATTGCAAGGGCTTGGTGATTGATGTCACTGTCTTTGACTTGTGTCTTGACCTTTTCATCTTTCCTTTTTGGCAAGCCTCACACACTCTTTCTTGACAGAATTCAAGTGTGGGCATGCCTCTCACTAACTCTCTTTTGACTAGAGAATTAATGGCCTTGAAGTTCAGGTGTGATAACTTCTTGTGCCATAGCCAACAATCTTCATTTGATGCTTTTGAGTAGAAGTAACAAACTTTGTCCTTGTTTGCAGAGTCCATATTGACTACAAACAGAATTCCTTTTCTTACTCCAGATAGAGCAAAATCACCAGTCTTCTTGTGGGTGATCAAACATTCATCTTTGTCAAAATTTACCTTGAATCCTCTATCAGTAAACTGACCAACACTTAACAGATTATGCTTGAGACCCTTGACTAGTGCTACATCTTCAATGATGACATTACCAACTTTTAACTTGCCATATCCCAATGTGTTACCCATGTTGTCATCTCCAAAAGCAACCATTGGGCTAGCCTTCTCCTCATATTGTGATAGCAGGGCCATATCACCGGTCATGTGATTTGAGCATCCACTGTCCAAAATCCACATGACCTTCTTTTCACTTTCTTCGCCCTGCAAGCACAAAGGTATTACTTCTTCTTTGGTACCCAAACAAGTTTGGGTCCACTTGGCTTAGAAACAGATTTATCAAAAATAGCATGTTTATCAACTTTCTTAGGACTAGTCTTCTTGTCACTGTTAGAAGTCTTAGAATCTGAATTCTTAGACTTAGGTGACAGATGTACCTTCCTAACTCTAGGAGGACTTGAAGACTCTGGCCTTGTGTAGTGTGTGTGAATGTTGTGACTGATGCAACCATCCATGAATTGTCTTCTCAAATTAAAACAGCTAGTCATAACATTCATGTTGCATGGCATACAGTCAAGTTTATCATAGAAAGGTGAATCTCTATGTCTTAAAGGCACAGAGCAATCATAGAAAGGCTTAGCTACACTACCAGTTGGTTTCTTGCATGCATGAGTTAAGTGATTAGTGCTAAAACAGTTTTGACAAACTTTCTTAGGGGCATTTGGCACATAAGCATAATTATTTTTCTTGTTTATCCCTAGCTTTCCATTTCTGTTTTGTTTCTTACTAGCCACTTTCTTCTCAGATTCATTTTTCCTAGCTGAAACAAACTTCACAAACTTCTCAGGTCTAGGTCTATCTCCTACTGGCTTCTTGGCTTTTGCCTTGACACTCTCACTCTTAGAGGATGCTGGTTGTTCACTAGACTGTGCCTCATCCTCATCATTCAACATTTACTTAATGAGTAAGGCATCCTCATCAATTTCAAATGTTGGTTCTTTAAAAATTGGAGACTCAGTCTTTTTCAAAATATGAGGCACTTCATCCTGAATAACTATGTCATCTTCAATGACGGCATAGCCTTTCCTCTGTTTAAGAGTGCCATAGTCAAGTCCAATGGCAGCCTTGGGTTTAGCTTGATTTTTCTCATGGTAGGACTGCAATAGACTAGAGGAGTTCTTAAAGGTTTTCAGTTTGAATTCATTTTCAGCTAGTTCATCCCTAAGAGCCTTCTCAACCTGACTAGCACATAGAACCTTATTCTGCAGATATTCAACTTCTTTCTTAAGGTTATCTACTTGCATAACAGTTAGCTCAAGTTCCTCATTCTTCTTGTTTAACAATTCATTCTTAGTAGACAGTTTGGCAATCTCTTCATTAGCAGCAGTCATACTAGTATGAATATTAAACATTTCAATAGATAGTTGTTCAACCATGCATTTATACTCAGAAACAGACATATCTATGGTAGTGAGAAATGGTACCTGGGAGTCAGACAGAGATTATTCATCCTTGGAATCAACCATCAAGGCATAGTTGCAGAATTCTTGCTCCTCTCCATCACTATCAGAGTCATCCCGACACTTCCCTTCAGCTATGTAGGCCTTGCCTTGTGTTTGCTTTTTCAGAAGGGCCTCATACTTAGCTTCAAGCTCTAGAAACTCCTTATCCTTCTTTTTAGGCTTCTTGCATTCACTGGCAAAATGCCCTAGGTCATTGCATCTATAACACCTTACAAATGACCTATCCATATGGCTGGTTTTGAATTTATTCTTGTTTGCTTTCACAGGTGCCTTGCTCTTGTTTAATGAATGGTTTTGGGGTCTAGGTTTGAAGGGTTGGTTTCTCTTGAATCTGATGTTTGGAAACTTTCTGGCCATGAACGCATATGAAGTGTTTTCCATGCCATCTAGCTCTTCAAGAGTATAGAACTCTTCTTCTTCCTTCTCCTCAACATGTTAAGTCACTTCACCTTCATTTTCTTCATCATTTACTATCTCTTCTATCCTCAGCTGACTTGTAGATGCTTCTAGGTCTTGAACAGATTTGCTGACAATCAAAGCACATGATGTGTTTACCATTCTGCCTTGGTTGGCTTGGATAACCCTCTTCTGAAGCAACTCAAGCTCATGAGTATTTAAAATCCCGTAGAGCACATCATATGTGACTTTGTTCAAATCTCTTTCTCTTAGATAAATGACCATTTGCTCTAGATGGTTTGGTGAAGACAATAGAAACTTCATGTTCAACTCATTGGTGCTGTAAACCTTCCTATTCATCTGTAACTTAGTCACCAGCTCATGAAACCTTTCAAACATGTCAGTAATGCTTTCCTTGGTATGAGCCATGAAAGCTTCATATTGTGTGACCAGTATCTGTTTCTTGTTTTCTCTAACCTCCTATGTTCCTTCACATAACACCTCAATATGATCCCACATCTCCTTTGTTGTTTTGCAAGAGGCTATGTTATCAAACATTGACGGTTCCATAGAATCTATGATTAATAACATGAGATGACTGTCGAGAGCAACCATCTCCTTTTCTGTCTATGTCCATTTGGATGGTTCTTTAGCCACATAGGATCTTGGAATGGTTACAGTTCCAACAGTCTTTTCAGGAATCTCCTGTTTTGGAACAAATGGACCATTCTTGAGTATCTCAGGATATAGAGGGTTGGCAGCTTTGATGAACAACATCATTTTAGTCTTCCAGAGGTTGTAATTCTCTTTGTCGAACTTAGGGACCTTCACTGTTCCTCTAGTCTTTGGTGTATTCATGATCTTTTTCTGTTTTTAAATAAACAGCCTGCTTTGATACCACTTGTTGAGTATTGAATATACCGAAGATAATACAGAGGGGGGGTGAATGGATTCTCAAACTTTTCTTTTGATAAATGTTTTAGGTGAAGGTTGTTTGAAGGGTTTGAATCTGGTTGTGTAACAAAGTGTGTGTTTGTGTTTAACAGATTATGTAAGTGCGGAATATAAACACAAGAACACAATACTCACTTTAATATAATGTTTTATTAGATCAAAATGTTGCGACAACCTGAGAACACAATTTCATATTCTCAGCTTCTTTCTCAGAGAGATATTACTTGTAAAACTATTGATCACTCTGTTTGATACTTGCTAAAGAAGTAGGGTTGTTCACTTATATCATGTGAACAACTTGCTTACAACAAATAAGGTAGCAAACAAATTTGCTTTCTAATGTGTCTATCCTATTTGAGTAAACATCCAAACTGCTACAGATTTGACTTCTTAGAGCTCTGTTCAGATCCACTTCTTTAGCTCTTTGCCTCTTGTACTATCTCTCCAAGCTTCTTTGTAGGCTTTCCTACGTGCTTTATAGTATGTGATCCATAAAGCGTCTTGGCTTGTTGCAGGTTTCTGACTTGTACAATTCCTTCAGTATTTTATCCCCAAAATTGTATTCGAGAAGTGGCTAAGTGTTTGATTCGAGAACTAGAATTGACTTGATCGATAACTCTGAGTTCTCGAATACTGTAAAGTTGACATATCGAATCACTTCTCGAATAGCTCTTTTCTTCAAGAATCCTTGAGTTATCGAATGGAGTATTTAACTTATCGAATCCCTGAGATGTCGAATAGCTTTCTGAGTCTTTGAGATAACGAATGAGCTTTGACTTGTTGACTCTTGGAGAACTCGAATGGTGCTTTGACTTGTTGACTTCCTGAGTTCTCGAATAGAGTAAAAGACATATCGAATCTCTGATATATCGAATGAGATATCGAATAGTGTCTTTTGAGATATTGAATCCTTGACTTCTCGAATGCTAGACTTCTCGAATATAACAAACATACTTCTCGAATTGATACTTAGGCAAATCTTCATTCTCCAAATTTCAATTGTGTTTATTTTGACAGTCTTGGTCTTCAAGCTTGAGGCATGATCCTTGGAACTTCTTTCAAGCATTATTCTCTGACTTTAATTACAGTTACACAGGTAGAATTTGATGCCCGTTATAAGTACTACAACAAGTAGAAACTCTACAACTAGAGGTTCCCTCAGTTAAGAGGTCATGTAGGTAATGCAAAGCATTACAGACAATTAGGCTTGTTATTAGATGTATACAGGCATGCCTCTGTGACTAACAAAACTAATCAGTCACGCATCTAGAAATTACCTTAGGTTCGAAGCACCTCTTTCTTTTTCTCTCAGTAAAACCCTAATACTCCCTATTCGATTAAGGGCTATCATCAGCCTTTTTGGTTGATGATAAACCCTCTTTTTATTGTATATTCGCTAAATTTCCTTTCTTTTTAATCAATCTCTTTTCTTGTTGAGAGTATTTTTATCCAATAATTAGATTTTCTCTACCCATTTTTGGGTTATTTGTCTTTACTTATGAGAGTTTGTTTATTTTGTATTCTCTGTCTCTCCCTATAAGAGTTTGTTGTACTTTCATGTTTGAGATAACAGATCTTCTAGATATTCATAATAATGATTTATTCACAGTTTTGGTCGATTTTTCGGATATTTTCTAACAAATCAGGTATAGTAAAACCTCTATAAATTAATAATGTTGGACCGGGATATTTATTAATTTAGCGAGATATTATTATATTGATAAATAAATAATTTATTAATTTAAAGAAGTTTTACATACGATCTTTAAATTTCCAAGTCCAGTATACTAATTACAATGTATATTAGTTAGAGATGAAAAATAAATTACAAAAATAAGTTACAAAGACATATTTACATTCACAAATTAATTGAATTTGTCAAGTTTTTTGCATTTGAATAAGTAAAAAGTTAGTTCATGATACCAAAAGTTGGTCCATGCGAGTAATTACTTTTAGAATTTGGAATTTTTTTAGTAATTATTAATTTGTAGTTTCGTTGGGACCAATATATATATATATATATATATATATATATACTAAAATTTCTAAAAGTTATTATCTTATTATTTATCAATTCGGGTCCAATTTTATACTGGTCCCAAGTTGGGACTGGACAAATTATTAATTTTATCGAGATTATTAATTTATCGAGTATTAATTTATAAAAGTTTTATTGTATATATAATCCTCACGGTTACACAATTTCGTTAAATTGTCTCTTCAAACAAGCTGTATATCTCAGCAATACGAGCGAGAGATATGCCACAATAAAAGATCTACTAGACAACGATAGTTTTAGAAAAAGAACTCTTGATTTGATCTTTGTAATATATTCGATGAATTTTGATTTAATATTTATTAATTTATGATATAATTATTAATATTTATTAATTATTATAAATATCATATAATTTATGATTAATGAATCATTTCAATCTTGAAAACAACTATTAAACTAATCTTTCCAAATTATATTTAAAAGAAAATTGGTATAATACATTCCAAATTATTAATTATTTCAAGTTTTACTATGTGTTCTTTGTCAGTGCCATTATTGTCAATGTCATTAAAGAGGAAGGATATAACCACTTTCAATGACAATGGCCATTCTTATCTCGAGCAGAGTCGGTCTTGTATGCACTTGAACGGGGCACCAAAAAATTTAAATTTTTTCTGAGTCGGTCCTGTATGCACTTGAATGGGGGCATTAAAAAATTTAAATTTTTAGAGCACATTTTTTTAATGTATGTATATAGAAGCAAAAAAAAAATAAAAATAGAAGCACAAAAAAAAATTAGGAGCACACATTTTCATTTTTAATTTTAAAAAAGCACAAAAAAAGACTCAAATAACAAAAAAGTAAAAAAAAAAAACCGGGGCACAATTCTTTTATTTTTTGTATTTAAGAATGAAGCACATAAATAAAAAGGATATTTACAAAAATACTTAACTTTTTGAAAATATTTTCAACAATACTACCTGTAGTTGCAAATGAGGTTGCTGGAACCGCAGGTGAAAATCGGTTGCAGATGAGATTGCAAATGGGATTGCAAACCAGTATAATGCCCTAGAAAATATCGTGCTTATAATTATTATAATTTAATATTAAATATTTAAATGTAGATTATATGGTGTGAAATTTTTCTTTTTAGGATTAATTGTATGTGACATCATGATTACATGTTTATATGATGATGTATGCGTGACGTGTAAGTTCATGTATTTTTATTTGAAATTTTATTGATTAAAATCTATTTAAATCGTGCATTATTGATCTTCTCAGATTTTTATAAAATCATTGGAGTTAGTAAAAAATCATGAAATCTTTTGTTTTATCATCTTTATGATATTATTTAGTTTTTAAAATTATTGGGAGAATTATTTTGGGTGTTTAAGTATTTTGAAATGATTTTACGAATTGTTTTGCATTTTAGGGATTTATTCTTGTAAAATTCATATTTAATTCATTTTTTATCCTAAAAATATTTTAAAAATATGGGGAGATAGATAATTTTATTTTCTACATTTTAAAAATGAAATTTAGATTTTTCTCAATTATTGCCTATTTGTTTTCTATTTTACCAAGTGATTTTAAATCATGTTCTAAATCAGAAAATTGTTGTAAAAAAATCACAATTCTATTTTCCCCCTTTTCTAAATGCCTAAATCCCTAAATTACAACTTTTCTTCCCCCAAATCAGTTGGCAGTGGTGTGTGTGTTTGTCTCTCTCTCCCTCACAAAAATTCTCTCGACTACTCTCTTAATCTCTCTCGTTCTCCTCTCTTCTATCTCTCCCACACCCTTCTCTCCCCCTCCTCATCTAATGACATGTGTGTGTATACACGCTACTACTGTGGTTGTTCATGTTCAATAATGTACGAATAAGAGGCCGACTAAGAACCAGTGCACGTGTAGATGGAATATAGAGGAAGGAGATTGTTATCGGGATTGACGAGTGTGCTCCAATAGAGACTGACAATGATAAAGGAAAGATGGATGTGTGATCGAAGAAAGGTCAATGTATAAAGAAGGAGAGACTAATGTAAAGTGAGTAAAGGATCGAGATGTTAGAATTGGAAACTGCGTGTATTGAGGCAAGTTTACTGTCCCTCACTTATTGTTCAAGTGAAGTGAAATTCTCCTGTGTTAGTTATATGTTCTTTCAAGTTCTTTCTTGCAAGCAACTATAATCTTCATTGTAATTTAACTAATGTGAACCTGTTCTATTAATTATATGATGTTCCTTCCAAATCATTTAGCTAGTGCCTATATCCTTCATGTTTACTTCGAGTGATCTTCTTTTATTAATTTACAAACATTCATTCTCAAATTATCATGTCATTGTTTATTCTCCTCACCTATCGCTCATGGGTGATTTCTTTTAAAATTAAATTATCTCAATATTCCTTGTCTTTATTAATATTCTTCAAAGAACGTCTTTCTTCAAATTGTTGTAAACTAATTCGAGGTTTAGATTGTTGTTGAAGCATGTGTTGTTCAGTGATGGTTCAAACCGAGAATGAATGAGATCTTCTTATTTATTCAAACTCATTATTGTCAGGCCGATTTTTGCAGCGAAAGCCTATGGGTGCTTAGCCGACAAGAGTGAGACCTTTTGTAATTGAGAATTTCTTAAATTTTCTTATGAACTTCAAATTTTCTCTATTCCACGATTTCCTTAAAATTGTTGTTCAATTACTAGAATCTTAATAAATGCTTCGATCTTTAATTGATTTATGTCTCTGTGTTGATATATGATTCTGTTCTGTTGAACTTTACCATGCCATGTTAATTCAATCTTACTGCTTTGCTGTTTATGATTCTTTATATCGAATGCTTCCCTGATTCTCGATCTTTTATAATTGTTAATGAAAATGAAATGATTATTTAAAGATGTTTTTTTTTAAATTCCTTATACTGGGCTGATCTGTTATCAGTGAGTATAAGGACTGAAAAGTGAAATGTTTTAAGTGTTAATAAACTTGTTTATAGATTGGAGAAACGTAAGAGGCTAGGGCTGGTTCCCCTAGTCCAGCACTTTTTATTTAGCGTAAGAGGCTAGGGGTGGTTCCCCTAGTCCGGCACTTTTTATTTAGCGTAAAAGGCTCGGGTTGGTTCCCCTAGTCCAGCATTAAAGGCCAATGTGTTGCCTAATTGGGAACCCAATTTCAAGGTCCAGAGGGACTTCGTGTCCGGTATGGGGACTTTACGTGGCTGATCACCCGTATTGTCCGATGTTAAGGGAAAAACTTCAATCAACTTAAATGATTTTAAAAGGTTTTATGAAAAGTATGTTTAATGATGAAATGGTTTTAAAGAAAGGAATGTTTTGATAAGATGTATATGTTTCAAGGTAAATGATCAAAATTTGGAACTCAGTAAAACAATGGGATTAAGGATGGATAGAAGTTTTCCAGTTATTCCCTTCTCAAGTAACATTGTACGTTGAAAGGGGAGTAAGAATGATTGGGAGATTTCTTGATATTCTTTTTCTCAAAGTTTTATCTGAGACAGTATGGTTGAAGAAAATGGAAAATTCTTACTCTATGATGGAAATTGAATGTTCTTTTGAGATAAATTATTCATTGATATTGTTCATCAATGAAGTGTTGAGATATTATTGCTTCACTATATTATTAACTTGCTGAGCATTGTTGGCTTACTCTTGCTTTGTTTCACCCTTCCTTTTCAGTTAGGGTTAAGGATTGGCTACCTACATATTAAAATTCGAATGAGAGCGATGAGGCACTCTATACAGAATAGATTTCAGATTCAGCCTGGATGCATATGGTAATGGACTGCGCTGCAGATAAAAGGTATAGTGGTTAGATTAATGTTGAAATTTAGATTCTTGTTTCATACCATAACCTGAGATCGATCCTCGGTGAGGGATCGTTATATATTTGATTGTAATGGTTTGTGGCACCAAATCCTGACCCCGGATTTAGGGGGGGCGTCACAACCAGGTTGCAAATATTACAACCGTACTTTTGAAAAAAAGTTTTGCAACTTGGGTATTTTTGAAAAAAGCCAAAATAAAAATATAGATAGATTACATATATGTAAATATTAAAATTCAATTAAAGAACCTTAAAAAGTAGTAAACAATTCATCTCCCGTGTCTCTGTGCTATTTTGGAGACTCCAAATTCAAATCTTTTTCTAATCTAAATAAACCCGATTGTAAAGTGAAGCAAATATGATTATTGAGCAAATTTTTCAAGGGCTCTCAAAGAACACGAAACTGGCAGAGATCACATCAAATGTATGAGTGCGTGGATGGAACCAAAAAAAAGATTGAACCAAAATGAAACTATTGATAAAGACATACATAAACAAATCAATCTTGAGAGTGAACATTGGAAACAGATTTTGGTTATGAAAATTGTTGTGGTTAAGGTTCTTGAAAAAAATAATTTAGCTTTCCGCGAAAATAATGAGAAGATTGACGATGAGAATAATGAATTTTTTTTGGATATGATTGAGATGCTAGGTGAGTTTGATCCAGTTATGCAGGAGCATATTCGGCGCATCCATGGTAAAGAAATTGATTATCATTATCTCAGTCACAAAATTCAGAAAAAATTTAATTTAGATGCTATCTAATAAGCTAAAGTCTATGATAATTAAAAAGATTCAAATTACAAAATATTATGCAGTGATACTTGATTGCACTTATGAGTCATGAAGAGCAAAACACACGTGTTATTCGTTGTGTGGATACATCATTATTGTAGTGTCTCAAAATTATAAAAGTTAACATCTTTAACGGTATCAATTTCTTATTTTTTTAATGCTTCTTTGTATATTATTATGGGGGCACAAATTTCTTATGCTTGGGATTTTATAAATTTCAGGACCAACCCTGATCTTTGGAATTATTTTGCCATTGATATGTACGTCGGAAAGATCAAATATTTCGAACCGGCTTTCGTGGAAAATTCAGTGCCCATTGCGGGCAACTCTCCATCATCTTTTTTTGGCTGAGTGGTATGTATTTCCATGGTGCTCGTTTTTCTAATTATGAAGCATGGCTAGTGATCCGACTCACATTGGGCACGAGATCTTTTAGCATTTACCAATGAGGCCCTGTCGATTAGTGCTGTTACCTACCGTAGGACCTCCGTCCCCGAAGCGAAGAAAGAGGAGCAGGAACAAGAGGTTCTTGTCTTTTTTCTCAAAGACAGAAGACTCAATAATCATTAGCCCAGTTATCGTGCCCACGGTGAACGCTAGGTAGCCAAGAGTTGTCGCGATCATTCACATCAATTTCACTCTTTCTACATCCTCGAGACCATGATCCGGATCGTTTATTGATAAAGTAAATAAATATGCGAAGTTGATATATTTGTTTAGGTTTGGTTGTAGCTACACAAAAGCTGATGCATTATATATCAATCTGATATATCTCATTTTTCTTATTATAAATTAAGTATAATGTAATCATATTTAATAAATAATTATTTATGTTTATAACTTGATTATAATTTAAATGAGTTATATGCGAGTTAAAAGTTAATTATAAAACATATTTATAATTATTGATTAAAGATAATATATTAATAGAATACTTTCTCTATTTTTGGAAATAATTGACATTTGACTTCCTAACATGCATGTTTAAAAGGTTTAGTCACATAGGATGAAGCTTATTTACCTAATTTTCAACGAAACATGTTCAAAATATTTATATTTAGTAAATATGATCCTAAATATTTATTGATAGTGAAGTACTCCCTCCGTCTCTTAAAACATTTCCTGTTTACTATTTCGGGATATTCAAAATACTTTTCCCCTTTCTATTTTTAGCCATATAAAAACATTATTCAATTATCCCACTACTCTTGAAAACTGTGTCAGTCCAATTTGTTTTTAAAAAAATAGACACAGATGACCAAAATTAACCATACAACTAAATATCTTATCTTCTCCTCTTAGCTTTTTATCTGTTCTCTCTCTTCAACAAAAAACAATATCCCGCGAATCAACCGTCTAAACTAGGAATCGGCCGTGAATCAACCGTCTAAACAATACCGGCCGTTAATTTGACTGGTAATCACAAATCGGGAGACAAATCGGAGGTTACGGAAGACAAATCGGAGGCATCGGAAGAAAATTGGAGCTTACGGTGAACTCGCATGCGGTTCTAATTGATGATTGTGAGGGTGATGACGATGCCGGAGACGTCGATCTCTCAGATTCCGGTGATGATGAACCTAATTTTTTTGCTGTGTTTCTGGATTATTTGCTTTATGAAATAATGGGTTGATTCTAGTAGCAATTACATTCTTGTTTTTTGGGTGGCTGCCGGGAGAAATGTGAAGAATGTGAGATGATATCAGTTAGTGTGAATGAAATCGAGGCGTTGTGTGAGCTGTTTACGAAGTTAGTTGTTCGATTATTGAGTTGTTTAATGTTGAGTTGAGTTGGGTGGCTGTATGTAGCTTCCCTCTAAACATAGTTTATTGTATTTCTTAAAATCTGTATTTTGAGTCAAATGAGAAATGTATATAGAGACAGAGGGAGTACTAATATAACACATACTTCGTTACTGAGAGTATCCAACCTCATAATTCACCCGATACTGGAGCATCGAGTATCATTAGGGATGGCAACGGGTTGGATCGGGTTGGATACCTGTGATATCCAAATCCAAACCCGAATATGAAATCCAAATCCAAACCCGATCCAAATCCAATTGGATCTGGAAATTCAAAATCGAAACCCGATCCATCGGGTTTGGATCGGGTTCGGGTTTATCCAAACCCGAATTACATAAAAATTTCATAAAAAATAAAATTAAAATTACAAATAAATATTCAGATTCCAAAAACATAAAAATAAATATGTCCAAATTACACCACTCCAAATATCACTATCTAGGGACAAAATGAAAATACAAGTGTGAATAATTCTACATGTAAAAAACATCAGAAATAAGCCTCCTAGCCTACTGATCAGCTTCATAACTACTTTTTCATTGCAACAGAAAAACTGCCCAAGGATGAGGAACCCTTTTTCATTAAGCAAAATCTTCACTTAAATTTGCACATATATTGTTGAAGGTAATCCAGGCACAAGCTCAGTCTAGTTTCTCCATCTGTTATAATCATCAATACAAGGAAAATTGTAATTTAATAAAAAGAAAGTAATTAAGTTAGCATGAAGTCAAACACAAAAAACACATAATTAAACATTGGTCCCAAAAAACACATAATTAGACATCGCAGCCTTGAGGGTAAATCAAGATATACCTGCCAAAACGACTGAAGATTTAACCATTTCCTAGGACAGATCCATTAGATAATGAGCTAGTGACTCTAAACCATCTTTAAAGATTAATCAAAATTCAAATCAAGATTTATGACATATCTCTAATATGGCATCCCACCACTTCTATTATATACCTGACATCAATCGTAATATAAACAAATCCACTGCGGGCTGCCTGAGTTGTAAAACATAAATTATCAGCATGACCAAACTAATTCGAATTTGGAGGAAATAGTCACTTTTCTCCAGATTTAAATAGCCAAACACATGCTGGATACACATCCTCAATTATCAGAAAAGAGTCGCAAAGTAAAAATCAATAACAAAATGACTTATCTCAAATCAGCAACAGGTGGCGGCAAAGTTTTTATACTTGAGTTTGACAGATTTAGGACTTTCAGAGCCGGCATTTGCCGCAGAGATTTAGGACTTCGTGTAAATGGTCAGCCGCAGAGATTCAGAGAGCACAGAGAGGCGAGACTAGTAGTAGTGAGAGTATTACTGTTGTAGTGATTTAGATTTTAGGGTATTAGGTTTAGTGTAAATGGGCTGGGCCTAGTGTATATGGGCTGGGTTTAGTGAATATATATATATATATATATAAATATTTTATATATATATATATATATATATATATATATATATATATATATATATATATATATATATATATCGGGTTTTTTTCGGGTTTCGGGTTTGGATCGGGTTTTCGGGTTTCGGGTTTCGGGTTTGGATCGGGTTGGATATAGTTAATATCCAAATCCAAATCCAAACTCTTTCGGGTTTAAAAATCAAATCCAAATCCAAATCCAAAAAATCGGGTTCGGTAAGATCCAATCGGGTCGAATTGGATCGGGTATCCATCGGATCGGTTTTTTTTGCCATCTCTAAGTATCATCTGTGGTACTCCAATTGATTTGTATTTGAAAAAAATATTTTAAGCAAATAAATATAAAAATTAAGTATTTTGGTCCCAAGTGGAACGGGCTTTTCAAATTCAGTGTACATCTCTCTAGTCCCAAGTAGAGGAGAGCGAATACTTAGAGCACCTCCAGCGCGCTGAATTTTGAAGCCCACTTCCCACATTGGGAAGACAAATGTGGACTTGGGCAAACAAATGCTGGACACTAGCATTGGAGTAGGTTTCAAAAATTGACCAGTGCCCTCTAGCGTGGCCACTGCCCACCTGCAATTGCATGGCTTTTAATGAAATATTTTATTCTTTTAAAATTTGATAATACTTAGTAGGGACATAGGTTTTAGGAATGTAATGTTAAAAAAATGAAAAACCTGGCACCACGGCTGGAGTGAATCGGCCAGCTTCTATCCAAGGCCTACTTTTGCTTGTTTGGCAACGTAGTGGGGTCAAAAAATTGGGCAATGACCATACACCACTGCAGTTGCTCTTATTAAACCAAACCAAACCAAACATACCCAGTATATCCCGCTCAGTTGCTCTTATTGACCGGCCCTAAAAAAGTGCAACTAGAACTGTGGTACATAAGTGAAAGTGGGTCTCACGTAAAATGACAATTCAACCCCCAACCAAACACTCAACCCAGCTCTATTCTCTCTGTAAAGTGTAAACCAACCACCCAAAATTTGAAAAAAAATCAAAATAATAATTCGTAAAAAAGAAATCAAATTAAGAAGAATCCAAGAAACCCACCGCTCTTTTTCTCCACTTCATTTTTTTCAATCTCTCTCTCTCTTTCTCTCCCCAACTCACTAATGGCATCTCGCGAAGACAGCGTCTACATGGCGAAACTCGCCGAACAAGCCGAGCGTTACGAAGAGATGGTAGAGTTCATGGAAAAAGTCGTCGCCGCCGCCACTTCCGGCGAAGAACTCACCGTCGAAGAACGCAACCTCCTCTCCGTTGCTTACAAGAACGTCATCGGCGCTCGCCGTGCTTCGTGGCGCATAATCTCGTCGATCGAGCAGAAAGAAGAGAGTCGCGGCAACGACGGACACGTGGCAACTATTCGTGACTATAGATCTAAGATCGAGAACGAACTCTCGGGGATCTGTGATGGAATTCTGAAGTTGCTTGATTCGAAACTTATCGGTGCGGCGTCGACTGGTGATTCGAAAGTGTTTTATTTGAAGATGAAAGGTGATTATTATAGGTATTTGGCCGAGTTTAAGACTGGTGCTGAGAGGAAAGAAGCGGCTGAGAATACTCTTAATGCTTATAAGGCTGCTCAGGTTCGGTGTCTTAAGTATATAATTTTTATTGATCTATTTGTTTCGTGTTTCGTTATTCTAGTGTTATTAACTTAATTGATCCTGATTTTGTAGATAATTATAATGTTGATGATGTGATATCGTAAAATCGATGTTACTGATAGTTTGTAAGCTTAGAAATGTACTGAATCCGGCATTTAGAGTTGCGGATTTAGTAGATCTATTATTTGTTGTGGTTGCTATTGTGTGACGGTTTATTTTGTTCACTAAATGGACTATTGGTTACTCTGTATGTATATGCTTCGAGTTGGTTTATTCTAGGGTTACTAACGTACTGATGCTGATTTTGTGATTAATTATAATGTTGATGATATGATATTGTAGATTTGATGTTGTTGTTAGTGTATATGTTTGGAAAATATAGTGAATCTGGCATTGATTGTAGCGGATATAGCAGATCCATTAATTGTTGCTGTTTTGTGTCGCTGTTATGTGTCAGTTAGGTTTCATTAAAATGTAGGTATATTGAAAAAACTCATAGAGTGTTGTAAAATGTGATATAATATGTGAGTGATGCATGTTTATGGACTATTGATGTTAAATAAGGCATTTTGAGATTTTATGAATGTAATTTGAGTGTTAATTTGTTATTAGATGTGCGTTGATGTTTGGTCTGTGTATGATACACGTGAGTGAGTGAATTGTTTTTAAAGCGTGGAGATTTGAAATTGGCTATTTTTGTTGCTTTAGGATATCGCGAATGCGGAATTAGCTCCAACGCATCCAATCAGACTGGGACTGGCACTTAACTTCTCTGTGTTCTACTATGAGATTCTAAATTCACCTGACCGTGCTTGTAATCTTGCAAAACAGGTAAAGACAATTCTTTTTCTACTTATTTGAACATGCATTATTTTATTTCTTCTTCATATTAATGATTGATTGTGAATCTCTTTGGTAGGAGAGTTACAATTGAAACACTGAGTACTTATATGATGAATAGTTCAACCTCTTTCCAATAGAAAAATAGCTTGTTCAAACTACTTTTGAAATTATAAATTATATAATTTTCATCTTAGAGCACTTCAGGGTATCGAAGCTCTTTTTTGATCAAATTAAATTGTCTTAATTATTCTGAATCGTATCAAAAGCTTGTGCTCCTTATGGTGTTTGAGTTGTATCCATAACTGTCATTATTATTCCAGTCAGCTCAAATTATGTGTAAAAAGGTTTATATATGTTCCCTTGATATTTGCTACTTAATACTTAAAATTTTCTCCTTCACTATGCAAGGCTTTTGATGAAGCAATTGCTGAGTTGGATACCCTAGGGGAGGAGTCCTACAAGGACAGCACTCTGATTATGCAGCTTCTTCGTGATAACCTTACTCTATGGACTTCAGATATGCAGGTAGTTTATCAATTCCATATATGTTTAATAGATGGTTTCCCTGTTGCAAAATTCTCATATTTACTTGCTTGATGTTTGATATATAGGATGATGGTACAGAGGAAATCAAAGAAGCAGCCAAACCTGACGATGAATAGTTATGTTCTCTTCTTAGGATGCGCTTTTCCTTTGAATTGTATTAGTTTGCTTTTAATTTGGAAATTGCTGCTTGTGGCTTGTATCATCAACTCTATATTATTGTAGGGTTTGCTTCTGAATGGACATGTGATCACTTTTAGATTTTAATGGTTTCATGTTTAGTTGTTTTCACTTTGCTACACAATCTCTGTTGTAGGCATTTGAGAATGACATTTCTGCTCTGGTTGCCCTAGTTAGTGACCTAGTTCTAATAAATCCCTTTACCTACAAAAATTAGAGTACTGCCTTGATAGAAGTTGCATCATAATTTTGTTGATAGTCTCTTTGGATTTGGGGGGGGGGGGGGGGGAGCTGATGTTTCACGATCAGTTTCCGATTGAAGGAGGATAATTTTTGGCATTCAACGTATTATATGGTGGGGTTTTTGTAGTTTGTTATGAGATGGTAATTGTTAATGCTCTGTTACTAATTGAACCTAATCATAAGAAGTATTAGCAGTATAGTTGTTTAAAAACTTGGAGCTGATGTTTCACGATCAGTTTCCGATTGAAGGAGGATAATTTTTGGCATTCAACGTATTATATGGTGGGGTTTTTGTAGTTTGTTATGAGATGGTAATTGTTAATGCTCTGTTACTAATTGAACCTAATCATAAGAAGTATTAGCAGTATAGTTGTTTAAAAACTTGGATTAAGGGGTTGTCTTACTGTTTGTTAGCAGGTTTTCAGTTCTTCTGGGCAAGGTCAGTTAAAAGAAATTTAAATACTTGTGCACAAATTTGTGTCCAAACACTCAAACCCTATACTTGTAATTGTCAAAATACAAGGTTGGTATCTGATGATGATATGGAAGGTTGCCACTTGTTTGGTGTCCTGTCTTCTGAAGCTGTTGAATATGATTTAAGAGCATGTCCGGTGGTTTTGTTAAAACAGATAGAGTTATTCTATAATTAACCACCAAAAAATGGTTTTTGGCGGTAAAATAGCTCATCTTCAATGCATTGTTCTAAATCATATTTTAAAATAGATGTGCATTTATATGTTTTGATTTGGTAGAAAAAATGATAGTCACATTTATCCATTTATTTCCCATTTTCACCTTTTTGAAGAGATGTCAATTATAACTCTATTTATTTTTGTTCTATGTTTAGAATAAATTATAGCATTGTGTTAATTTAGCACAATATTTAGTATTATTGAAGTGATAGAATTTTGGTTTTTGTTATGTAACATAGATATAGAAGAAGATATATAGGGCCTGTTTGGCTCAGCTTATTTTAAGAGCTTATCGACTTATTTTCGGGTAAAAATTTTATATTTTAAAATTTTGTTTTTTACAAGTATTTAATGTATGTTTGAGATTCAATAAGTTATAAAAATAAGTTGGAAAATAAGTTGGAAAGTTAGGAATCTCTAACTTTGTTTTAAAATAAGTTGACTTATTCTGAAAAAAAGTTTCCCCAAACACCCCATACTATACCGGTGGACTTGTTCTAAACAGAAGGTGTAGCACTCTTTAATGTTGTCAGTGGTTGCATTTTACCTTGCTCCCTCGAGACAGTATAACTACACTTTACTGTTGATAGTCTTAAAGGAAGATGCTACTTTTCCTGGTCTTTAAAGCAAGGACCGGGGATAACATGTGCACTTGTATCTTACTTGTGCTTTATTGTCAGGTATAGTGGAAACATCAAATTGTCATTTAGGGGTTGTGGTTTGTTAAAACATATTTTATTTTTCAAGTAGAAAATGTTAGAAATTGAACGTTTCGAAAAAGGTGAATAACTTGATGGCGAAAAACAGTAGTGGTAGATGAATTGAATATAAACAGATTTAAGAGTTACAGCATCATCAGTAACAGTACAATTATAATCAGTTGTTTGTAATTCGGCATTTATTTATTTTTGATCAAAAAAGAGAAGTTTCATTTTTTTTTTTCTAAAACAAAAAAAGAAGAGAAGTTTAATTTATTATCATAAGCAGTTATATGGGTTGAGAAGGAAGGCGGAAGGCATAGAGAACTATCCCTTTTGATCAGATTGTTTGCTCCATTGACTACCATCGAGTGAGTTTGATAGTATCTATTACTCCATACCACTTCAGTTCTGTGAGACCAGATGCTCCATGTCACCATACAAAACACCCCAATTTCTTGAGTTGTTTGTGGTTCGGTGTTCATTTGATGACACTATTAAGTAACCGTTTCTGTTAATTCTGAATATAAGATAGAGTAATACTAGTTCTATTGTATTCTGAAATTCGCCAACTTCATTAAGCAAAACTAAGATATAAAGGGGATGTTTGGGGAGTGTATTTTCCAGAAAAGTTGACTTATTTCCAGAAAATATATATGTTTCACGGATATATAAAACTTCTGTTTTTTGTTTACTTTGATCGTTGTTTGTGCTTAATTTATTAGGGATTTACGGTAGAGCTCGTAAGTGATTATGTGTAGCATTTCTCTCATTTGCAATAAGGTCTTTAAACCAAAAATGCATTTGCCTCTTTTCTTTCTACTATGTCTCAAGGTTCTGAAATCTTATACAGATACTCGAAGCAAGCATAGTATTAAAAGGCATTCTGAGAGTTTCTACTTTGGTAAATACAATTTCGAAACCACATTGTATTTAACATCGGTCAGGGTAACATCTTGCATAGATAAAAAAACTGTAGTGCTTCATTTGAATAAAAAAAAAAAAAAAACGGAACCTGATTCTAAGAAAAGGGAAGAAGAAAAAAAACTATAGAAGTGAGCCTAGTGTTATGTGGTTGTTGCTTCCTTTCTATACAAACTTTTCATCATCAATATATCTCCAAATCTCTGTAACAGAGCCGTGGTCCTCTGGGAATTCTTTTGTACATGTGAATCTGGATGTTTAAAATCTGTTGTACTATTTGCTTCTGTATCTTCTCCTAATGAAAAAGATTTTTTCCGGTTGTAATGCCTTGTTTTTGGAGTACGGGCCTCTGTTACTGGCGAAGAACTAAACACTGATTCCTTGAGTGCTTCTAATTTTAACATATTAGTTATCTCATTTCTTGTTTCTTCTTTACAATTGTCCTCCTCAAATACAGATTCCGGCGAAAAGAACTTCGCAGTATCCATCCCACTTTCTTCGCTATCAACCTTGGACTCTGCAAAAGCTGCTACACTTGTACGCAAACGCTTTAGCTCCTTCATTTTCTCATCACCTGCAGCTCCATCAATTTGAAGTCGTGCATTTTCTTGGATAAGAAAACGAATGGCCTCATCCTTCTCGGATATAGTATCTCTGAGTTCTGAATTTTCCTCTCTAGCAAAAGCAGCAGCTTCTGTAGACATTTTTACTTCGTGAAGAGCTTGCTTTAGTATATCTCTAAGTTTGTGATTATCATCTTTCGCTGCTCCAGTCTCATTCTCAGCTGCTTTTAGGGATTCGTAAAGCTTAGCTTTCTCTTGTTGCAGAATATCTCTTTCCTCAACAGCTTCTTTTATGACATCCACAAATCCCATTTCTTTACCATTCCATGCCAGAAGTGATTCCTCAGCTTCTTGTCTAAGCCTCTCCACTGTGTTCTGGTGCAGAATATTTGTTTGTTTTGCTTCGTGTAAGAGCTTTGCATAACTTTCCTCATTTTTCCTTTGCATCACCTTCAGTTTTTCTGACTCCTCCCGTGCTTGTTGTAGTTCCAGTACTGTAGAATAGACTTTTTCTTTTTCTAGATTTGACTCTGTTGCAACTTCTTTCAATGCTAAAGCTAGGTGTTCCATTGCCTTTTGACTCTTCTCTTCTCCCTCGACTGCAGCGTGTAGCTCAATTTTTAGCATTTCTATTTCATCCATTAGATCACTGACTTTCGACAATGCTGATTTTTCAACCTCCTGGGAGAGTGCAAGATTCGCCTTTGTTTCTTTAAGCTCAGACCTCAGACGCTCTAATGTCCCTGTCTCTAAATCAAGATGTTCATAATCTTTCGCTGGAGATGAATTTCGCACCATATCCAATTGCTCTTGAAGGAATGCTATTTCAAGCTTGGATTCTTCGAGTTCAATTTTAGTCACCTCAAGCTGTTTGGTTTGTGACACTATAGATTCAAACATCTTGGATTCCGATTGCTTTCCTCTCTCAATTTCCTCCTCGAGTTTATGAATCCGTTTCTTGCTCTCTGCATATAAATTCATAGCACGAGTCTCAGCTGCCTTCACAATACGCAATTCCTCATGCGCATGCAAGGATGAATCCTTATCCTCAGCTGCTTTCCGAGGAGAGTGAGGAGACAATGCCTTGCTTAATCTCATTTTGGCGTCATGAGCCACTAACTTCGTATCTCTCAATTCATCAAACGCTCGATCTCTTTCTTCTCTAACTGCATCAAGTTGATCCTTCATCAACTTCATGTCCTCATCAAGCTTATTCATCTGCCTTTGCATGGTTGAAACTCTCACCACACCATTCTACATAAAAACACACATCATATCCCAAAAATCAAAACTCATAAACAAAAAACATTTCCTCATCAAAATACCAACAAGAATATCATCACTAAACCGCAATCAGCATCGGTTAAAAATTTACAAACCTCAGACGAATTGACAATCTTTGCAGAGGGCCTTTTTTCAACAGATGATCCTTGTCCAACAGATACATGAGCCTCTTTATCAATCACAGGATCACCTCTACAAATTCTTGATGCCGAAAACGTTCTAGAAATAACCGATCGCTTTCCTCCGAAATCAAAAGCCCCCCCTGATCTAAAAACCAAGATTATTGATCACAAAGAAACAAAACCTCAATTCATACAAAAGAGAAATGACCATCAAAGAAAACACTTAAAACATTTCATGTAAATAATAAATATATTTACAAGAAAAAATGGAGACATTATATATAAGAAATTGTTGGTACCTTGATTTTGAACGTGACATTGTTGAAATTGACTATTCAAAGGCAGCCTATATCTTTGGAAAATCAGGAAGTGCGACAAAGAATAACGAACTAGTATAGACAGTTTGTTAAGGTTTACTGGTTATCAACAAGTCCGATGTTGGCGGGTATTTGTCATAACATGTATTCCATAGCCAAATGACTCCTACAACTTTGGATTAATAATACACATTATTGAAAGTCTTGATTTAATTCCTAATTAAAACATATTATGAAATTAAATATGTCGATTTATTACTTTAGTTAGATTTAATTTTGTGTTCCTTGGCCGGCAAATAGTTAATTAAGAATTAATATTGATTAACACTTTTAACATATGGGATTTGTGTTTACTTCTTATTTGTCTATATATTTGGAAAAATGTTGAATACGATGATTCGGAGAATATGAGTTTCGTGTTATTTCTTCAACTATATTTCCATAGAGAAAATGCCAAATATTTGGGGTATGAAATATTTGGAAAAGTATGTGAAGTTTTGTGGCATAATATAATAGTTATTAAATGGCTTTATATAGAGATTGAGTGTCCAACATATTGTTCATACTTGTTGGTGCTGACATTTGGAAACTGTATTTGATTTGTTTAATAATATAATATATGCCTCGCTTTGTCAATAAATTTGCACGACTTTCCAACCAAGGAATTAGCAGCACCAGGGGTCGAGTGCGGATCCATATTAGAGCAATTCCAATGTAATGCTATCCTTAGTGTTATACCAAGTGTTAAAAAACTCATTTTTAAAGGTATATTTGGATGCATTCTTGATGCTATTGTGCTAAATTTGAAACCAAGGATGCATATCATCATTTAACTAGAACTAGCTTATAATCCGTGCGTTGCTCCTTTTTTAATATCTATAATTTTTTATTTTTAAAATTTTATATATTATTGATTTACATATCAAATTGTTGTTAAAAAATTGATATTTACATATATATATATATATATATATATATATATGTATATATGTATATATATATTGATATATTTACATGTTCGATTTAATATTTGTACTCTATCTTGAATTCTTAAAATTTGATTTGGTCGATTACAGCCCACGTGAAATTAACAAAATAATCTTTGATTTAGTGATGGGTTAATAATTTTTTTCTAATTAAATCTACGCAGAAACAAAAAAGAGAAGAAATTGATGATTTTTTACATCAAAAATTCAATTTAATTTATAAATTCTATTTATAATTCGTTTTAATTAACAAAATACCTTTGTAATTATTTGAAGATAGTTCTACTAACAACCAAATACAATTTTAAAAATAAGTAAAAGGGATTTTGTTCAAAACTTTGATAATTGGTAGTCTACTCGACAAAAATCTTAAAATAAAAAAATGAAAACCATTGGATCTAGCATAAAAAAATATTTTATATTTTAAATATATATTTTAATTTTATATTTTAATATGTTATAAACTAAAAAGTGTATTTATATTGAATATATGTCAATGATTTAATTCATATATAATTAGATTTTCTACATTGAATAAAATTATCAATGTAGGTTTTCTACATTAAATAGGATTAATGTAAAAAATCGTAATTATATTTTCTCTTGAGATTCTGAGTATTTTCATTTTAATAATAATTATTAAATCATCACTAAATTAAAGATAATTTTATGAAGTTCGCATGGATTGTAAAATCATTTAAATTTGATTTCTTGATCTCAAGATAAAGTCAAATAGTAAATATAAAATTTTTTAATACTAATAGAAAAATAAATAAAATTCAATTCTAATACAATCCTTTTTAATTATATCCTTTTCAGATTATATTTTTAAAAAAAATTCAATTTAATACAACCTTTATTAATAAGTGTAAGAGAGATTTTGTCCAAAACTTTGATAATTGGTAGTATGATGAAAACCGTTGGATCTAGCATAAAAATATTTAATATTTTAATATGTTATAAATTAAAAAGTATATTTATATTGAAATACAAAAATGTATATATCAATGATTTAAATCATATATAATTAGGTTTTCTACATTGAATAACATTATTAATGTAGGACTTCTACATTGAATAGGATTAATGTAAAAATTCTAATTATATTTTCTCATAATATTTTTAATATTTCCATTTGAATAATAATTATTAAATCATCACTAAATTAAAAATAATTTTATGAGGTTCACGTGGTGTGTAAAATCATCCAAATCTAATTTCTAGCTCTCAAGATAAAGCCCAAATAGTAAATATGAATTTTTTTAAAACTAATAATAAAATAAAATTCAATTCTAATACAACATTTTTTAATTATATCCTTTTCAGATTATAATTTTTTTAAAAAAAATTCAATTCTAATACAACCTTTATTAATAAGTGTAAAAGAGATTTTGTCCAAAACTTTGTTAATCATATCGGTAATCTTATTATTTGTAGATTGTTCTAGTAACAACCAAATACAATTTTAATAATAAGTGTAGGAGAGTTTTTATCCAAAACTTTGATAATCGGTACTCTGGTCCTCCGTACGACAAAATAAATAAGAATCGTTAGATGTTAAAATAAATAGATAAAAACGGTTGGATCTAACATAAACAAATATTTAATATTTTAATATGTTATAAATTAAAAAAAGTATTTATATTGAAATACAAAAAGCTGTATGCCAATGATTTAAATCATATAAGATTAAATTTTCTACATTGAATAGATCAATGTATGTCTTCTACATTGAATAAGATTAATGCAAAAATTCGTAATTATATTTTCTCTTGAGATTCTTAGTGCTTTCATTTGAATAATAATTATTAAATCATCAATGAATTAAAGATAATTTTATGAGTTTCGCGTGGATTGTAAAATCCTTCAAATCTGATTTCTAGATCTCAAGATAGAGCCCAGATAATAAATGTGAAATTTTTTAATACTAATAAAAAATAAAAAAAATTCAATTCTAATACAACATTTTTTAATTATATCCTTTTTAGATTATGATTTATTTTTAAAATTCAATTATAATACAATTTTTTTTAATTATATCTTTTTAGGTTCAATTCTAATATAACCTTTCTTTAATTATATCCTTTTTAGATTATAATTTTCTTTCTAATATTCACTTATAATGCAACTTTTTCTAATTATATCCATTTTAGATTATAATTTTCTTTTTTAATATGATATAATCTTGATCGTCTATTTTCAAAAATATTAGATTCAACGGTTGAGATTATTTTGGTAGTACAATGACAAAAATTATGGATAAGATCTCTCCTATGCTTATTATATATAAGGATATAATATATTAGGTTTTCTACATTGAATAGCATTATCAATGTATGACTTCTACATTGAATATGATTAATGTAAAAATTTGTAATTATATTTTTTCCTGCGATTCTAAGTATTTTCATTTGAATAATAATTATTAAATCATCACTAAATTAAAGATAATTTTATGAGATTCGCATGGATTGTAAAATCATCCAAATCTGATTTCTAGATCTCAAGATAAAGCCGAAATAGTAAATATGATTTTTTTTTAAATACTAATAAATAAATAAATAAAATTCAATTCTAATACAACCTTTTTCAATTATATCATTTTCAGATTATAATTTTTTTTTAAATTCAATTTTAATACAACTTTTTTTAATTATATCCTTTTCAGATTATAATTTTCTTTTTAATGTGATTTAATCTTGATCGTCTATTTTTAATCCAACGGATCATAAGATTTTGGTAGTACAGTGACCAGACCAAAAATTTGGATAAGATCCCCTTATGCTTATTATATAGTATAAGGATATAATGAGATGAGTTTGTTGAGAATATTCAATAGAAATTAAAAAAGTTAGGTAAAAGTTAAAAGAGTTGGTTAAATTTGAAACTAGTTTGAATTTTATTTTAGTACCAAAATTCATTTTTTGGTTCTATATAATAGTAGCAATAGCAATAGCAATTTAGCATCTAGATTTGCTCTTAGACATGGAGAGTGTTTTTGTGGTTAAGAATACACTAGTGAAGGGGACGAATGTATTTCACATGAAATAAAATCATATAAATATTTGAAAAATGATTTATAATGATAAATAATATTAATGTTATTATCATTATTTTAATTTTTATCTAAAAGGATCTCATTCTCACATAGACTTTACAAAAATAAATTTAAATAATCTTATCTTCGTATTGTTGCATATGCACCCGAATGTGTTTTTAAATTGATCATGAATCGGTACAAATGAACACTCAATAAGTAACGACCTAATAAGGCCATAACTGGTAATCTCATAAAAAAAATATCACAATCCTCTCTCAATGATTTTATTATTGAAGAAAAGAATTAAATCCTCCAACTCTCATAAAAGAATGGGAATACCAACTATTGGACCAAATTTTTGTTTTTTTAACATATAGAGGGTTTAATATTTCTGAAACAAAATTAGCTATTAATTATTACTTTTTATAATTGAAGGCACTTATGCCCCAATCTTTAATCGATACAAAGAAATTGAATTCAAAAGTTGTGAATTTAGTAAGCATACAATTACTAATTACATTTTGAAAGTAGAGTAAAGTTTTATGATGTACTCATTTAATTGGATTACTTGAAGTACATATATATTTTGCATTCAAAATTTTATAAATTTTATTATTTTACAAAGCTTATTACATAAATATCATTATTTCATCAAAAATCTTGAAAGTTTCGTTTGTTTTGCTACCAAAATATTGCAAAACGAATTGTTCTGCGAAACACATTTGGGTTACAAAACATATATGTTCTGATTGCAAAACATACAGGATTTTCAAGATAAACATATTGCAAAACATACATGATTTTCAAGATTATCAATAAAATTATGATATTCATATAACAAGGTTTGCAAAATAATAAATTTTAAAATATTTTGAATGCAGAACGTATATGTATTCCAGGTACTCCAATTAAATGAGTACTCAATAGAACTTTTCTCTTTGAAAGTATACTATTTTTTGGATATTTAATTAATTAATTAACGACTATATGATATTTATAAAATTAACTAGTATTAAACAAATACATAATAAAATAGATTAAATTAGAATTTTCTTCATACGAGCTATGATCGATTAGCAAATCATTTATTATGGTATAACTCTCAATCATATCGTTGAAATTTAAAGTCTTTGTAACAATTTATTATAATCATGATGAATATATATATATATATATATATATATATATATATATATATATATATATATGGAAACTGGTCACCAGCCACAGTTGGATATTTTAATATATCCAACCAACCCATCTTATACCATTAAAACGTCCAGTCAACAGTCAGGATGAACAGTAGTTACGCTATATTATATAGCGTATACGCTCTATAATAGAGCGTAATACGCTATATAATACAGCGTAACAAATATTCCCATTTTACCCTTAATCTGTTCCGCTCTATTATATATCTTAGCCGAGAACTACACCAATTTCAGCTCAAACAACCCTTCATGTTTTGAAATATCATTTCAAGAGTGTTCTTGAGTTTATACCCAATCTTAAATCATTTGGAGATATATTTTACACCATTACAAACTTAATCTACACCAATCTATACCTATTTCTACTTTACCAATCTTAGTTTATTTGTCAAATCTTACCTAAATTTGAAGATTTTGAAGATTTTGAAGATTGGGCTTAGAATTTAAGGTTAGCTCTCTATTTAACCCATGGCTTCTTTCATTTTTTCAAAGTTAAAATCTCCTAATAAGACACCTAGTAAGATTGAGATTGAGGTAGAAAATGAAGATGTTAACGAAAGTCCACACACACCTAAAATAATAGATCTTGATGATGATAATAATGAAGATGTTAAGAGTGATGATGGTGATGGTGATGGTGATGTTGTCTATGATCTTGTTGATGATGGTGATGATGTTGATGATGGTGATGATGTTGAAGATGTTGAGAATGGTGTTTCTTTGGATGATTTGAATGATGTTTGCCCATGTGTTGGTCAATTATTCGATAGTTTAGATGAAGCGGAGAGGTTCTATAGAGATTATGGTAGGCGTATTGGTTTTGAAGTAATAATTAGAACTACACATAAACGTTCAAAAAATAACAAGATTTGTTCGCGTTTGTATATATGTCGAAAGGGTGGGAGATTAGCCTCAAAATCTTTGGATGATGAAGATAAAGTTCCCAAAAAGAAGAGAAAAAGAGATTCTCTTGGTAGAAGGCGCGAATGTATGTTGTTCATAGAGAGAAATCAAATAAGTGGGAGGTAACATTGGTTCATTTGGTACACAATCATGAGATGGTTTCACCTAGTAAGGTACATTTCATGCAAAGGCCAAGAAACATAACACCCATCATGCGAGAATTGATTATAATTTTGAGTAAGTCGGGTATTGGGCCTCAACAATCTTTGAATGTAATGGGTGAGCTTACGGGAAGCTTAGAGAATATTGAATTTACTAGTCAAGACATTCGGAATGTTTTGCGTGATATTAGACATCATGTATTTGATTCGAGTGATGCCAAAGAAGGTTTGACATTACTCCAAGAATTAAAATGTAATAGTTTTGGGGAATTTTTCTATCGAGTAGATGTTGATGAGGATAATCGGAGCACTATGACCAACAATAAAAGTTTCCTGAGTATTAGGATCATCGTCGAAGTGTGCACTAGGATCATCGTCGAATTGAGTAGGATGTTCATAGCGTTCATACCCCTCAAAATAATTTTCCTTCTCGGGACTAATTTCTTGGGTCTTTTTTGCCTTTCTTTTAGGCAAACAACTCTTGTGTAACGCCCCCAGATCCGCCCGGACTGGGGATCCGGGTCGTCACATTGTCTCAATATCCTGCAGCACACGTTAACGCAATAATAAAGCAAAATATTTAATACAACGAAGCATAAGTGTTCCACTCCACAGATCCAAGATCGGTCTCACAAAATATTACAATACGACTTAGTACATCTTAGGATAATATCTTACAAACGTTCACAAAAGTAATAAATATCAAGGTTCCAGCTGGATAATCTAGTTCTTGTCAGCATAGCCTGGAGCTTTTCCCTTTCCTCTGGATCCCTGGCTGGACGTCTCACCTCTTTCCATCTTGACAGCTGAATAAAATGTTGTAAAGCAAGAATGAGCAACTATAGTGCTCAGCAAGTTCTCTCCTTGCTCGGCAAATAAATATAAAAAGATTTACCAAAAGGAATACTCGAAATTTTAAAATCGGATAGCACAGCCTGGCATTGACTCAATACTCATCTCGAAACAGAATACTCGAAAGACTCAATTGATATAACTCTGGTGACTCATGATTTAAGAATAAACTGGTCTTCCACCTCTCGGTATCTCGGTGGGGCGATCAACTAACCGACCGGGAATACCGTCCTCCAATTATATCGCACTTCGCCCGATCACGGCTACAATACGTTATCAACAATATGATATATATATGTATGAATGCTAGCATCATAGGGGTTATTAATTAAACCCTGGCAACATAGTGCCAAATATATCTCGTGTCCGCATAACGGTACACAACTCTCTCTTTCTCTAAAATGGGCCTCTTTCCCAAATTTGACCAGTAGATTACAGAATTCCCGAATATTTGTTGAACAGATGAAGTAAAACTTCCAGGAAAGTAATTAAAAATCTGGCGGCTGCCAGTCTGACTCGATTGTCCCACCAATCCGAACAATGGATTGAGGTAAATTCTCAATAATAATATTTTATTGGTTGACACGAACGAGATGCCAACCCTCGACAATAAAGTCAACCATCTCGAAATATTGAGGATAGTCTTAGAATGAAGTAATTGGGAGTCGTACTGTACAAGTAGTACTTCTCGAATATTTATAATACTCATAATTGATGAACGTTTAAATAGAATATTTGTCACTTGATCAATGAGTAAAATCCTAACGATCCTAATTTTTATAACTCTTATTTGTTGGTTCGAGAGATGAACCAACCAAAAGATAATCAATAACTATTGTCGAATTTGTACAATAAGTTCGACTGAAAAGAATAAATGTAACTATCTCGAACGAATGAGATTAGTTTCACTGAATCATAATAATAGTCGTCTCGAATTAATGAGATCGACCCGATAGCAACGAAATTGATACTACGCTTATAAGGGATATAATTCGCAAGTAAGGTAACTTTAACAGTAGCAAAATATCGCGACGAGAAAATAATGATTATTGCATCATAAGGAACCACAGATAAATCTCATAATTGATAGCTCAAAAATAATTAACGAATGAAATAATACGAACAGAAATACAAGTCTCTAAAAGTTAGGGTAGGAAGGAACTTGCCTCGATCTCGAAGTGCAAATGAATGCAGATAAATTTTATACTCTACCCGTGGGCTCGACTTCGGTCTACGGCTCGAGGATTAGGCACTGCAATTTCTCTGTGTTGCAGAGGAGGTGGAAAAAGAAGTAAGAAAGAAAGAAAGAATGGTCGGGTATTGTTTTCTGTTTGGTATAAAACAAGGAGAAAACAGAGATACAACCAGTGTTTCTGGGTTGTTTTATATACCGAAATGAAATAAGGCCCGGGTATTAGAGTTTGTAAGGAGACAAGAAAACAAGGCGTGGTAATAAAAGAACTGAAAAGGAATAAAACATTTCGTTTTTGTAAAAACAAATATGTCGTGCTCTGTGAAAGAATTTCTCGATGTCTGTGATCGAGAAATATTATCTCCCCTCGTTTTTAACGATCCGAAAATTAAACCAGTAATATCAATATCATTATTTTCCTGCTGACTAATAATAAACGAGACCCAAAATTCATTCTCTAAAATAAATTCCGCGCTTTGAAAATAATATCAACCAAAAAATTAAAATCCTATTTACCTAAATTTCTAATTTTAATAAATACCTAATAATTATAAATAAATAGATATAATAAATATTTATTTACATACGAATATACAATTTTAAAATTTAACCAAAAATGCGCTAATTAAATATATTAATGCATTGACCCTTAAATAAATTTAAATAACGAGTAGAAAAATATTATTCGAAAATTCGCGGTTATTACAGTCTTCCCTCCTTATAGGATTCCGTCCTCGGAATCAAAACTACGCACTAAACAAATCAGGGTACTTATTCCGCATTTCGCTTTCTAATTCCCACGTGGCTTCCTCAACTTGGTGGTTTCTCTAAAGTACTTTTACCAAATTCACGTTCTTGGTTCTTAACTCTTGCACTTTGTGATCTAGGATCTGAATTGGCTGTTCTTCGTATGTCAGGTCAGGACGGATTTCCACTGGTTCGTAGGTTATAACATGTCTGAAATCAGAATGATATTCTCTTAACGCAGAAACATGAAATACGTCATGAATGTGCTGAAGGTCTGGAGGTAGGGCCAACTGATAAGCTAGTGGTCCTATCTTTTTGAGAATCTCAAAAGGTCCTATGTATCTGGGACTCAACTTGCCTTTCTTTCCGAATCTCATAACTCCCTTCCAAGGTGAAACCTTCAGCATCACTTTATCTCCCACTTCAAATGCTTTGTCCTTTCTCTTTTGATTCGCATACTTCTTCTGTCGATCCTGAGCTGCAACTAACCTTTTTCGAATCACTTCGGTTGCATGCTTAGTTTGTTGAAGTAGTTCTGGCCCTAGTATCTTTCCTTCCCCTACTTCATCCCAGTATAACGGTGATCTGCACTTTCTTCCGTATAGCGCTTCGTATGGTGCCATGCCTATGCTGGAGTGGTAACTATTGTTGTAAGCAAACTCAACTAGGGGCAAATGGTCACCCCAACTTCCTTTGAAATCAAGTGCACAGGCTCTCAACATATCTTCAACTGTTTGGATTGTCCTCTCGCTCTGTCCGTCGGTCTGTGGATGATATGCAGTGCTCAGATTTAACTTCGTGCCCAGACATTCCTGGAAACTTTTCCAAAATCGAGAAGTAAAACGGGCGTCTCTATCATATACAATTGAAACAGGCACTCCATGGCGAACCACAATTTCTTTTAGGTATATGTTCACCAGCCTTTCAACTGAGTACTTATCACTAATTGGTAGGAAATGCGCAGATTTAGTAAGTCGGTCAACAATAACCCAAATTGCATCATGGCTGGCTCTAGTTCGGGGCAATCCTACGACAAAATCCATGGTGATATGTTCCCATTTCCACTCGGGTATCTCTAAGGGTTGTAAAAGTCCACTAGGTCGTTGATGTTCAGCTTTCACTTTCTGACAGGTCAAACACTTGCTTACCCATTCTGCAATCTCTCTCTTCATGTTAGGCCACCAATAATTCACCTTGATGTCTTGATACATTTTTGTGCTCCCTGGGTGAATGGAATATCTCGAGTTATGCGCTTCGCTCATAATCTCTTCCTTCAGTTCTGTAACATTAGGAATCCATATTCTCGATGCAAATCGCTTAATTCCCTTATCATCCTTTGAACTCAGAACTTCTTCTCCGGTCAACTCTGATCTCCTTTCTTCCATTACTTGTTCCTGACAACGGCGGATCTTCTCGAGTAACTCTGGTTGAAACTGAATGCTGTAAACTCTTTCATTGTTTTGGACTGGGACCTTGACCTCCAATTCCATTCTCTCAATTTCTCGGACCAATTCTTCTGAGGTTGTCAACAGGTTAAGTCTTTCCTTTCTACTTGAAGCATCAGCTACAACGTTAGCCTTCCCTGGGTGGTAGTTTATCGAGCAATCATAGTCTTTGATCAATTCTAACCATCTTCTTTGTCTCATGTTTAATTCCTTCTGTGTGAATATATACTTTAAGCTCTTGTGATCCGTGTAAATTTCGCTTTTTTCTCCATAAAGGTAATGTCTCCAAATCTTGAGAGCAAAAACAATAGCAGCAAGTTCTAAATCGTGAGTAGGGTAACGGGACTCATATTCCTTCAATTGTCGAGAGGCGTAAGCTATTACTTTCCCATGTTGCATCAGAACACATCCTAAACCCTTGTGAGAGGCATCGCTGAAAATCACGAAATCACCTTTCTCATCGGGTAAAGTCAAAACTGGGGCAGTAGTCAATCTCTCCTTCAATTCTTGAAAGCTGTCTTCACATTTGGGGGTCCATTCAAACTTTTCACTCTTTCTGGTAAGTCGAGTCAGTGGCGTAGCTATCTTTGAGAAATCTTTCACGAATCTACGATAGTATCCGGCCAATCCAAGGAAACTTCTAACCTTTGTTGGTGTCTTGGGCCTCTCCCAATCTGCTACAGCTTCTATCTTTGCGGGGTCTACAGAAATCCCTTCTCCGCTCACAATGTGTCCTAAAAATTGAACTTCCTTCAGCCAGAATTCACACTTCGAAAATTTTGCATATAACTTCTCCTTCCTCAGCGTTTCCAGCACCAATCGAAGGTGTTCAGCATGCTCCTCAGGTGACTTCGAGTATATTAAGATGTCATCAATAAATACAATCACGAACTTGTCCAAGTACCTCTTGAACACACGATTCATCAAATCCATGAAAGCAGCTGGCGCATTCGTCAATCCAAAAGACATGACTAGGAACTCGTAATGTCCATATCGGGTCCTAAAGGCAGTCTTAGGAATGTCCTCAGGCTTGATATTTAGTTGATGATAGCCGGATCTCAAATCGATCTTCGAAAAATACATAGCTCCCTTGAGTTGGTCAAACAGATTGTCGATCCAAGGTAGAGGGTACCTATTCTTGATAGTCATCTTGTTCAGTTCACGATAATCAATACAGAGTCGCATGGATCCGTCCTTCTTCTTTACGAACAACACTGGAGCTCCCCACGGGGATACACTTGGTCTGATCACACCTTTGTCCAGTAACTCTTGCAGTTGTGTTGCCAACTCCTTCATTTCCACTGGTGCCATTCTGTACGGCGCCTTCGAGATTGGTGCGGTTCCTGGTGCTAGGTCGATTGTGAATTCTATCTCTCGATCCGGTGGCATCCCTGGTAACTCATCAGGAAAAACATCTTCAAACTGATTAACTACAGGGACCTCTTCGATCGTAGGGGTCTGCTTCTCGGTATCTATCACATGGGCTAGATAGGCTTGACATCCTTGCCGAAGTAATCTTTTAGCTTGAATTATTGACAGGAAATCCTTAGTCGGTCTCCGTCCGTAAAACGGAATCCTTATACCATTAGGTCCCTTTAAGCTGACCCTCCTACGGCGACAATTTATTTGAGCATCATAACATGATAACCAATCCATCCCTAGGATCACGCCAAATTCCCCTAACTTAAAAGGAATTAGGTCTGCTTCGAAACGTTGCCCATGTATCTCTATAGAACAATTTGGACACACTCGGTTTACTGGTATGACTTCTTGGTTAGCTACTTCTATGTTCAGAATTCCCTCTAAGGGCACAGATTCAAGATTCAACTTATTCATGAAGTTTTCAGAAATAAAGGATTTGGTAGCTCCAGAATCAACTAGAACACATGCATCCTCAGAGTTTACTAGAAGCGTACCTGCAATCACATCGCTGTCATCGATGGCATCTCGTACAGTCATGTTGAAGGTTCTTGCTGTCGGCTTGTTGCTGGGAGGTGCCGTGAGTCGAGGCACTGGATTTTCCTTCGCAAGTTGTCGGCAGTCTCGGGACACGTGACCTTTCCTTCCACAGTTGAAACAGGTGACAGATTTATCCTTGCAACTCGAAGCATAATGACCCTTCTGTCCGCAGTTATAAAAATTCACACTCGCTTGATGACAGGGTCCAGGGTGTTTCTTCCCACATGTCTTGCATTCTGGCAAAGGTGGCCTTCCTTGCATCACACTAACTGTCTGTGGCTGTTTGAACCTCTGGTTGCTTCCTCTCGTGTCATGATTCCCAAACCTCCTTGTATAAGTGCTTCTGTCCTCCCTCCTCACAAATGGTTTCTTGTCGCTCCGATTATCAAATCTTCTCACAAAGTTACTTCCGCTGCCCTGAAACTTCCTCTTCTTTTCATCCTTAGGGTACAGTTCACTCCCACTTTCCACTATAGCCGCTTTCTGAACTAAGGTTGCATAATTGGTGATCTCAAACACTGCGACTCGATTCTGTATCCAGGGCTTCAATCCTTGTTGAAAGCGTTTTGCTCTCTTCTCTTCAGTGTCTACATGATAGGGCACAAACCTCGAGAGTTCTGTAAACTTGGCCTCGTAGTCTGCAACAGTCATTGTCCCCTGCTTGAGTTCCAAAAACTTAATTTCCATCTGATTCTCCAGATACTTGGGGAAATACCTCTCTAGGAACAATGTTGTAAATCTGGCCCACGGTATAACCGCATTACCTTCCATAGCTCTCTTCGCTTCCCACCAGTAGTTAGCTTCACCTTTTAACATATAAGCTGCAAATACCGTCTTCTTATCCTCTTCCACCCCCACAATCTCAAAAGTCTTCTCTATTTCTCGTAACCAGACCCTAGCCTCCACTGGGTTAGTGGTACCTTTAAACTCAGGTGGATTCAGAGATTTGAACGATTTGAAACTCACTGTAGCTTGAGTCAGTTGAGCCGGAGGTGGATTTCCTCCTATCGGATTTTGGTTCTGCTGAGGTTAAGGGTTTTGAGCATGTTGAAGAAGAAAGTTCAGAAGTAGGTTCATCGGGTTATTATTCTGGTTGGGATTTTGAGCGGGCTCTGGTCTTGGGTTTGGATTTGGGTTTGGAACTGGGTTCCGAGGTGGAACCTCCTCATCTCGATTCGCTTCAGGTTGAGGACGAGGATTTCTTGGGGGTCTTCCTCTCTTTGGCGGCATCTCTTTCTATAAAGAGCGAAAACAATAAGGTATGTTATATCACAGATATGCAGTTATAAGACACCATTGCTGGCACAGTTATGAAAGGTATTCATAAATAATTACTCGATCAAATTCCTGGTTCCTCAAGATAAACCATACTCAAAATCATGACTCTCTCTTGTCTCTTTATAACAATTACTCTTATTCCTTGATATAAAAAGGTTCCGATAATCGTAAGGATCTATCCAAGTTTAAATGGCGATTCTCAAAAAACCTTATAAGTTTTAAAATTCAATTGTCATTAATCCTTGGTTCTCGAAAACTCTTTTTTTTTAACAGGAGTGCTATGAATAAAGTGTAACAGTAATAAAATCTGATACAGATAAAAGCGCAAAAAGTACGAATATCAACATATATTTCCAAATGGAACATCAGGCAAGACCAAAGACTACATCCAAAATCCTCTAGTCAGCTAGTACATCAAACTACTAAATCCACAGAGTGCGGGTCTACCAATGACAGACTAGATACAAACATAAGCACTCTAAACAGAAGTCTATCCCCCAAAAGTGGCACAAAACCCGAACTACAACATCAGGAGTGGTCTCAGCGACCAAACATCTCGATAACACGCCTGTGAAACTCCTCAATAGCTCTAGCAATCAGGTCGGAAACAGTACTACGATCCACAGCTCCGGTACTGGAAGATGGTAAGGCTGTAATATCAGTCGCAGCCCTGTCAGGATAGAGATAGAGATCTGATGTACAATCTCCATGGATACATCCCTCAAAAGTAGGCTACCACCCCCATGAACTGCCATAGGATCAACTGATAATAATCGCAGAATAGCATCCGTCCTAACAAAAATCTCCCCGTAACGCATCCATACCCAGCGAAACTGCTGATAAAGGTGATCATGTACAATCCAAGGCATTGGCTCTCGACCTACTATCGGCTGTGTAGGCATACCGACTGGCTGATCTGGAAAAGGCGGAGCAGATGAAATTATCCCCACTGGAGCAGGGATATAGATGGTAGGTGCAGATGGAGCAGTGTCACAAGCTGGAGCATCACTGACTGCTGGAAGCATGTAATCGGGTATGGTAGGAACTGCTGAAGTCGTCACATAGACTGGCCCAGAAGGAGGAAACACACCAATGGGAGCTGCTACTCTGGTGCGAATGGGCGAAAGCTGGCCCTCCACAATCGACTCGGACAGAAAAGGCTCAAGTGTCTCCTGTCTGTACATCTCGGGAGCTGGAACCTGAGCTAGTTGCTCAGCCTCAAGAGTAGGAGCCTCTACATCAGTCACCGGGATAGGAGAATCGACTACGTCGATGACCTGATCAGGAGAATCTGCTAGGTCTATCACCTGCGGAGGAGAAGGTGTAAGAATCTGAACCGAAGAATCCTCCGAAACACTATCAATCGGAATGTACTCCTCTGACGGATCACTGTCCGGACCCGAACTGGAATCTAGTGGTCCGTGCGGGTAAGGTGTAGAAGATCTATCTCGGATAGAACGAGTGTCAGCTGGTCCGGATGTAGACATCTACAAAAGCACAAAAAGTCTCGGTTACAACTAGGTTCCCAAATCGATTAGATAAAGGTGTAAATATAACGGTGTAGGGCACTTAGTGCTAAAATATCAATGTTGTACTATATCTCTAAATTCTCACGTCGCGTTATAATTCTAGGCTCGTACGATTCCTAAAAATATAACTAAAGCTCTGATACCAAAACTGTAACGCCCCCAGATCCGCCCGGACTGGGGATCCGGGTCGTCACATTGTCTCAATATCCTGCAGCACACGTTAACGCAATAATAAAGCAAAATATTTAATACAACGAAGCATAAGTGTTCCACTCCACAGATCCAAGATCGGTCTCACAAAATATTACAATACGACTTAGTACATCTTAGGATAATATCTTACAAACGTTCACAAAAGTAATAAATATCAAGGTTCCAGCTGGATAATCTAGTTCTTGTCAGCATAGCCTGGAGCTTTTCCCTTTCCTCTGGATCCCTGGCTGGACGTCTCACCTCTTTCCATCTTGACAGCTGAATAAAATGTTGTAAAGCAAGAATGAGTAACTATGGTGCTCAGCAAGTTCTCTCCTTGCTCGGCAAATAAATATAAAAAGATTTACCAAAAGGAATACTCGAAATTTTAAAATCGGATAGCACAGCCTGGCATTGACTCAATACTCATCTCGAAACAGAATACTCGAAAGACTCAATTGATATAACTCTGGTGACTCATGATTAAAGAATAAACTGGTCTTCCACCTCTCGGTATCTCGGTGGGGCGATCAACTAACCGACCGGGAATACCGTCCTCCAATGATATCGCACTTTGCCCGATCACGGCTACAATATGTTATCAACAATATGATATATATATATATGTATGAATGCTAGCATCATAGGGGTTATTAATTAAACCCTGGCAACATAGTGCCAAATATATCTCGTGTCCGCATAACGGTACACAACTCTCTCTTTCTCTAAAATGGGCCTCTTTCCCAAATGTGACCAGTAGATTACAGAATTCCCGAATATTTGTTGAACAGATGAAGTAAAACTTCCAGGAAAGTAATTAAAAATCTGGCGGCTGCCAGTCTGACTCGATTGTCCCACCAATCCGAACAATGGATTGAGGTAAATTCTCAATAATAATATTTTATTGGTTGACACGAACGAGATGCCAACCCTCGACAATAAAGTCAACCATCTCGAAATATTGAGGATAGTCTTAGAATGAAGTAATTGGGAGTCGTAATGTACAAGTAGTACTTCTCGAATATTTATAATACTCATAATTGATGAACGTTTAAATAGAATATTTGTCACTTGATCAATGAGTAAAATCCTAACGATCCTAATTTTTATAACTCTTATTTGTTGGTTCGAGAGATGAACCAACCAAAAGATAATCAATAACTATTGTCGAATTTGTACAATAAGTTCGACTGAAAAGAATAAATGTAACTATCTCGAACGAATGAGATTAGTTTCACTGAATCATAATAATAGTCGTCTCGAATTAATGAGATCGACCCGATAGCAACGAAATTGATGCTACGCTTATAAGGGATATAATTCGCAAGTAAGGTAACTTTAACAGTAGCAAAATATCGCGACGAGAAAATAATGATTATTGCATCATAAGGAACCACAGATAAATCTCATAATTGATAGCTCAAAAATAATTAACGAATGAAATAATACGAACAGAAATACAAGTCTCTAAAAGTTAGGGTAGGAAGGAACTTGCCTCGATCTCGAAGTGCAAATGAATGCAGATAAAATTTATACTCTACCCGTGGGCTCGACTTCGGTCTACGGCTCGAGGATTAGGCACTGCAATTTCTCTGTGTTGCAGAGGAGGTGGAAAAAGAAGTAAGTAAGAAAGAAAGAATGGTCGGGTATTGTTTTCTGCTTGGTATAAAACAAGGAGAAAACAGAGATACAACCAGTGTTTCTAGGTTGTTTTATATACCGAAATGAAATAAAGCCCGGGTATTAGAGTTTGTAAGGAGACAAGAAAACAAGGCGTGGTAATAAAAGAACTGAAAAGGAATAAAACATTTCGTTTTTGTAAAAACAAATATGTCGTGCTCTGTGAAAGAATTTCTCGATGTCTGTGATCGAGAAATATTATCTCCCCTCGTTTTTAACGATCCGAAAATTAAACCAGTAATATCAATATCATTATTTTCCTGCTGACTAATAATAAACGAGACCCAAAATTCATTCTCTAAAATAAATTCCGCGCTTTGAAAATAATATCAACCAAAAAATTAAAATCCTATTTACCTAAATTTCTAATTTTAATAAATACCTAATAATTATAAATAAATAGATATAATAAATATTTATTTACATACGAATATACAATTTTAAAATTTAACCAAAAATGCGCTAATTAAATATATTAATGCATTGACCCTTAAATAAATTTAAATAACGAGTAGAAAAATATTATTCGAAAATTCGCGGTTATTACATCTTGAAATCGGGCCTTTCATAAGTCGGGCCATATGTCTCGAGCATTAATTCATCAAATTTATTCACGAAGTTTGGCAATATTTCCTCGTGAAAAATCCCAGGCATATCATAAGAGCAAAACCTACTCATATCTCACGCGGTACATATGATCTACAATACATATGAAGCAAGGACAAAGTATAAATGTAAGAACCCCAAATTTTGGATATAATTAAAACTTTTTATTAAGTAATGATAAAATGAGGAACAATGATTCCGATAACAAGGTCACCAGCTCTAATGAATGGTGGTTTCAAAGAACAATGATTGTAATGAATGGATATTGCTTTGGACAATGATCCTGATGCATTGGTATATTGTCAGAATAGAGTAATTCGATGGTTGAGGACCTAGATAAAAATAATCTACCATCCAGGAAGGAGCTAATGGATCCTTGAAGGGAAATAAGTACGTGCATAGTGTTTCCCGTACGTGCATAGTGTTTCCCGTACGTGCATAGTGTTTCCTGTACGTGCATAGTAATTTGGTGGATGAATAGTGATTTTGTAAGTTGGAAAACTTTTCACTCCACCCTATGTACGGGACGTGATATGGATGTTTCGAAGTCATATTAGTAATACGCGGAGGAAATAAGTGAATGAGAGACGATCGGAATTCAGAAATTCCAAATTCTTTTCGGTATAATATTTGACCGGACAGTGGATTAAATATTATTATAATCCAAGAATTGAGATATTAACTTTGAGGATTTGATATTTTGGGATGTTATTATATTTGATTTAAGAATGAAGGTAGGAAACCACTGAGGAGTGGTTATGGCTACAATGTAATTATTGATATTTGGAAAGAATGAATGGAATTCGACCTTATTATGTTTATGTCTTGAAGAATGCTAAAGGGTGACAACATAGGTAAGAATAATCTATCTTCTAAGGGAATAAGATATGGCAACTTCAAGCAAGAGAATACCCTCATGTCATCCAGATCGATAACGATTAATCCAGTAGTTCCGTAAAAAGGTTAAGGAACGATCGAAAGAGAATACGGACAATTGTACCACCCTAAGAGAACAAGTAAAGAATACAGAATGAATAGTGTTTGGTGGGAGTATATAATAATATGAGACGACACTATACAGAAGCATTCGGAACGGATTTCCGAGTTCGTATTAGTGATCCAGGGGGAAAATAAGTGTATGTAAAAGCTGTCGGATTCTGAAAAACCGCACTTTTATTTTCTCCGAGAGTTCCCTGGACACTGATAGCCCTAAGTATTTAACGAATGGATTTAAGGAATATAAATTGGAAAGTTAGAATGAAAGATGGAGAATGAAAGTATTAATATTAAAGAGGATTCCCGGTAAACCCTAATTAGAAATCCGTGAAATATTCTCACGAACGATCAATCGAAACGGGCAATAACCGGACACAGAAACAAGCAGAGGAAGCAAGAGTCTTGTGCAAGCTACTAGAATAAATATCTAGTAACCAAGTGGGCAAGAGTAACTAGATTAATTGGAACATAACTAGTACTTAGAAATCAAAACACTTGGTTAGTTTTTAACCATGCAAAACACAACACTTGTCCTCCAAAACTCATCATCCATGACATCACACCCCACTAACACACCAAGATGAGATATTATCTCTCAAAAAGTCACTTTATGCAAGATTGAACAAAGAAAAATCAAGAAACCAAGCAAACACTCTCCATTCTCTTTTTCTTCAAAAGTTTCGGCCAAGGAGCTAGAAAAGGAGGTTCCCACCATTGTTTGTTCTTCTAATTTTTAGGGTAAGTACTACATATCATAGCTTAGATCCCCTAGAAATTTCAGCCTCAAATTCACTTCCTTTCATTTTCAAATAAATCATCAAAGGTGATGATGAATAGTGTTTCTAAGAACTAATCTTTGTTTTTCTTGTTTTCATGGTTGATCCTAGCTAAGTTAAGGCCATCCAAGGGCAATGCCAAGCTTTGTGAGGCTATTACATACTACAAAGAAGGTATAAGACTTGAAAACCCTTGCTCTACTTTGAGTTTTAAGCATGTTCTTGATGGATCTAGCTTAGTTATGATTATGTTCATGTTATAAGCATGTTTAGTTAGTGATTTAGTGATTTGATTAACATGATGAGTTTGATACTAAGATCAGTGGCTTCTGGTCTTGTTGGGGTGCTTATTATGTGTATAAGTTGATTAGATGCCCGGTGTGGCTTGGTTGTTGCGTAATGAATTTTAGAACGCTCGATTCGTAGCCGTCGTAATGCCCGATTTTCATTAACACTAAGAAACCGAACTGGTCAGTAGCCATAACTCTCTGTTCTTGGCAAGTTAATGAACCCTACTGATAGATTTTTGAACATAGATCACTTTGGCGAAAGAATCGAAGCATTTTGATTTACGGTTTAGGAATTATGACCAAATTACTAAAAGTAGTTCGAATCCGTAAACGAAAGTTCGTAACTGAAATTGAACCCTCGTAAACTATGTAACGTCATGGCGAATCTTGGTAAATAAATACTAGGGGTAAGAAGGAAGGTGTGAAAGAAAACCGTATGTCAAAAAGAGCATTTTTCGATTTATTAAAAATGTTCGAGTCAAGGTTAAACGCGAACGAACCCCTAAAAGACGACTCTTTTATAACTTCGGTAAAACACTTAGAAAACGGGCGATAAAACTCGGAGTATAATATTGGTTCGTAACGATCAACCTTAGAACTCATATGACTTAAGTATGTCTCAAGTATAAGTGCAGTGACATGTCGTATTAACGAACGAATGTCGGGTCGGATCAGTGATAATAAGTAATCCACTAAAAAGGGGTATAACGAGATAACTCGAGAACGTGTTTCGAATTAAGTATAACTTAACTTTTAATATGTTAAGTGATTAATCCCGAATGCCTTGGCTATTTATAGATCACCAAGCTGAACCGGGACCCGCTACCACTACCCCTTACCGTACTCGACTACCAGGCAAGTTTCAATTCCCTTCTTTTAGGCTGTTGTTGTGATTGAATAAATATATATATATATGATTGCTGATATACATATGCCATTGCATGCATGCCTACTTTCAAGTTGAATTGATATACTTGTTCCCTGAATGTTATTGTTGGCTTATAAGCTAGATAGTTATACATCAGTTATAAGCCGGTTATTGTAAGACCCTCATAGAAGGGCGTATACATCTTATTCATCAAATATAGACCGGGAGTCAATATTTCTTGATATATCGGGATTACCTCGGAGGAAAATATTTAAGTAAATATTTTCCATTATTCGGGCGACGAATATTATTTGAATATTCGTTCGAGATTATTTATTTTAACGGTCTTTACTTCAAATAATTATTTGAACGTAACTATTCGACGAATAATATTTTTAATATTCATTCAGAGTCGAATTATTTATCGATTATTATTGCGAATATTCTTCTAAAGGTTGGACTACTAAATGAAAATTAATTGGATATTCATTTAGAATATTATTCATTAAATGAATATTACTTTTGAGTATTCATTTAAGACAGTAATTACCTATCGAATATTATTTTAATGTTCATCTGAAACTTGATTTATTTATCGAGTCTTATCTCGAATATTCCTTTAAAGCTTGGATTACTAAATGAACATTACTTGATATTCATTTAGAATATTATCCATTAAATGAATATTACTTTATCAATATTCATTTAAATTCCTAATTAATTATGAATATTATTTTGAATATTCATCCAGGGTTCTATTTAATCATCGAATATTATTTTAAATATTTTAAATATTCCTTTCAGGTCTTATTAATTAATGAATATTATTTGGAATATTCATTTGAATATTTAGTTATGCAATAAATATTCTCTCGATATTTCTTCAAGAATTATTTGAGAGATACTCTGATTAAAGATATTCTCTGAATATTTATTCCATACTTAGAATAACCTCGATAAGGTTTATCTTTTTCGATTATTACAGAAAATATTTCGGAGTCGTATTATTATTAATCTTATATCAAGAAAGGTTCTCAGACATCATTCTTCTTTGAGTCTATCTCCTTAATAATAAGGGAACCTTACTTGGAAAATGTTATTTATCTTGTCGACTTCCCGGTCATAAAGTATTCCCTTCACTCGCAACTCGGGTGCTGTTGACTTATTAAGTCGTTGCGTACCTTCTCATCTTTCGAGGGGTAAGATTACTGGAACAAGTTGATATCCGTTACCAAGTAATAGCTTGGGAGTTATTGGTAAATTTTCCTTTCCAACTAGATACGACTACTTTGTGGAGTCTTATCAACAAGTATTATACTTGGGGAAAGGGGGACGAACGTTACATTCAGAATCATGAATTCTATTTGAACTAGGAGTCGTGTAAGAGGCCGAGTAGCGCCGGTCCATTCCCTTTGGCCCAACCGTTGGCCGGGGAGAGCTAGCAAGGCGGTATACAAGTAAAGCCATCAGTTCTTCCTTCTACCGGTAGTAAATCTAAATTGAGCTGTACGATCTCGACTGATCATCAAGATTGGAACAGCGGGCGCGGTGAATACTCCATCATTGGTTCATCATCCAAATTTATTTATTTCCTGCAACATGATTACTGTTGGCAGAGTTGGAAAAGGGTCATAACTGGAATTGCAACCTTTTCTTGCGAACTCCTCTTCTTAATAACAATAAGAATATCTCGCTTACTTTGATGTAGCAGATATTTCTACAAACAAATACTTTAAGTTACCTTGTAACTTCATCGTTCATATTATACTGGCATCATTTCCGTAAATGCATTGCATATGGTTTGAAAGATACTTTTGAACTGTTATACATTATCGTTCAGTTATATATTATTGTTGGTGGGCTATTGCTCACCCTTGCTTTATTATTATATCACAACAACAGCTAGATCAGATGACTCGCACAAGGCGCACTCGACGCGGGCGAGGACGATGAGACTACCAGAGCTGAAGAAGAAGCTATTGGTAGGGTATATTTATTCTTTCAGTACCAAGAATATGGTCTAGTATGACTTATGTAAATGGATGGCAAAGAGTATGTATTTATATTGAAATCCTTTTGGATTGTAAGAACTCATAATGTGATTAATAAAAATTTGATTGTTACTCTGATTTCATCTCTGGGACTATAACGGGTGTGTTTTATATTGTTGTGTTGGGTTATAGAGACGTAATTTATTTTATGTTAAGGAAAGTTCAATTGTTGTGGACAGAATTGGAAACCGTAACCACCGGATCTCGGACCCCGGATCTGGGGGTGTTACAGAAGTGGTATCAGAGCGTACGTTATAAACCCCAGAGATGAGGTGACGTTAAAACAATAAATTCAATAAGATAATAAGAACTCTTGCCAAGTTCATAGTCGGACTACTTAATGTAGTGATGACATATAAAACCCTTATGGGAACTCGTAAGTATAATGATAGTAACTTAGCTCGATATCGTATCGACGAGTAAGGCGACTGACCTTGAGGCATACGAGCAACAGCACGATGATGCTTTATAGGCTGAAGATCAGCGGTTAATTTGATGGAGTACCCTACTGGAGACCCGGAAGAGGTTCCAGCAGATAAGGAAAATCCTGTTAGGATAAGGAGCTTACCGATGGGTAATGAGGGTCGCAGCCAGAATGACTGTGATGATTAAGATATGGTGCTCAGAAAAGTGAGTATAAAGAACCGAGATATTATTAAGAGATCTGAAGATGCATGTTGAATTCATAGCCGGACTACCAGACGTAGTACCAGCAAGAAAGAAGGATTGGAAGAATTACTTGAGATCTTATACGGAAATAGATTAGAATCCTTAGAGATTTTCATCTTAACAAAGAAAGAGCTAGAGGGATGTATGATTATCAAAGACATCGATTTAGGGCGAGGAGCAGAGTCCCTAGGAATAGTTAAGAATGAGGCAGTAAGTGCCATATCATTTGATAAATGAATCAGTATGAATATTGTCAGTAATAATTCGCCATGAGAAGGCAGGTGTCGTAGGTTGTAAATTATGGAACCAAATTAAGGTTAATAAGGTGGTTTTATTAAGGAAAATGTTCATTTTATGAATGAATCATTTAGAAAGTAAAGACATTGGGAAGTGATAGCATGATTGGGTAAAATTATATAAGGAAGTAGCAAGCAAGACAATGATCTCAGAACCTACCGGAAGATAAGACCAGTGAGTCAAGATGAACTCGTAATGAGACTACTGCCAGAGACTGAGTATAGAGTTAATTCAACTCAGTTAAATGATGAACCAGAAACGTTAGATGCATGTGATTTAGAGGAATATTAAATTCCTTCTTCTCTTTGAATGGATTATAGTAGTACCTTAAGTTTATTCCGATGCGGAATTATAATAGATCAAGTAATACGATCAGTAGTTAAAGAGAAAAATGTGAGAAAATCTTCCTGGAGCTAAAAGGTGAAATTGGTAATGACCAAGAGCTGGCATTGCTTAATGGAAAAAAAAGGGAGACTTTGTGCTTCCAACGACGCTTCGCATAAAGGGTTAGGTAGACCGATATTTGGTAGTATTGAATATCAGGACGTATAGGTATCAGGACGTTGTGACTGGTTTCAGTTTGAAACTATTGATTCCCTTCTAAGGGATGGATATAATTGATTCCTTTCCAGTGGGTAAACTTCCAATCTGATGATGATTATTTCGTTAACTATGACTGCTTATGATTCCACCTGCTTGGAGGTTCAAAGAACTATTCTTCAGGTTTCGAAACTGGTCTCCTTAATGTTACCAGTAGGTAGGTAGATTGATCAAAATTTCCCTGAGTCTGGAAAGGAATTCGGTGAATTTTGGCAAACCTTGTCTTTCTGATTATCAGAGAATGTCATGGAAGAGATTAAAAATTGGAGCAAACCCTGTGATTTGGGTAAGGATGCTGTAAAATGGGTTAGTAAACGGACCCTGAGCATTACAATCGACGGTAGTGATAAAATGATGAAGTGAGATTGGACGAAAATAGGAAATGTAAGTAAGAAACTAGCCGGACTGAGAAATTCCAGGATTGACTTAAATGAAAAGGCTGTTGTGCCAGGAATGGTAAGCTTGTGTGGCACGCAGGATTGATAAGAATAGTTGAAAAGATAAAAGTGGAGGAAAGGTGACCGGAGACGGTGCCGAGTAGTCGATTAAGACTTATATGGAGTAAAGTTTTGGAAAGGTAGAAAGGTATCAAAGAAGAAGGCACTATGCCGGCAATTGCTAGAAAAGTAATGCTATTAGCCAACCCCTAAAATCATATATTTTTATTTTAGTGTGGCCAGTTGAGGCCAAGTCACAACGGACTATAAAGTGACTAGACCAGCAATGAAAAGACAAAGCAGGGTTGCTTCTAAGTAAGCACCGACTGCAAGGGCTTCTGATATAAAGGAAATATTAATGAGATCGTAGGAGTCTTCTACTAAACCCTTTGCAACCCATGTTGTGATGGGGAATTTACTAGACCTTTTTGGGATGGGGTAACCCGTACTAAAGTGACTCATGTGTATGGTTGTCCAAGATTACGAGTAAAATGGAAGTATAGTGACTTGAGATGTATGATGTTAGGGTATCATGAATACCCTGAACATATTACGACTAAGGGAAGTAAACAACGAAGGTTTATGAAGAGAGTATAGAAATGGTCAGAGATGGATCAGTATGCTGTAGAAATTTTGTCTAAGGCAAGTACATTTGAGAAGAACGATAAGTACTAAGAGATTCACGTTGAACTCGACCAATATCTTCCAAAACATCCTTGCTGCCATTACCAAGTTCTGTAAGAGAGGAGATAGGCATACGTTGCCTTTTTGGAAGGCCAAATAGGCTGACAGCTATCTGAAAGAAGAGGGTGGCATTAAGCCACCGATCGATTATCAAATGAGAATGATTGAAAAGAGACCTTTATTAAGGATACATGATCTGATTGCCAATTATAAGATGCAAGAATTCTTTGGCAGTTGAATTAAGGATATGATATCCATAAATTAAGACAAACCCTAGGGAATGCACAAGGGGTGGCATTAACCCTAATAACGACATTATGACTTCAGATGATATGAGTTGGACTTGCTAAGGCAACAATGACCGGTAAGGATTATTAAAAAGAGTTCTGGAAAGAACATAGATAGAATTATTAGAGTATTGATCAATGACATTTTGATATACCCTATACCCAGAAAATACAGGAGGAAGGATGAGGATGACCTATGAAACCTACAAGGAAAAAGGTAATATTCCGAACTTCAAAATGGAAGTTTGGTAAGGAATGTATGACATAGTAACAGTAATGCCAGATGAGGCATGTATGAGACCCTGAGGAAGTATGGATTGAACCTATAAAGGTTGAGATTATCCTATGATAAGGAAAGAACTAAGAAGAGAAGTATCCTAAGTAGGATTGGGAATAAACGTGATAAAGTTCCCACGGGTAGGTGGAAGCAATGACTTATGGAGAAAGACTGTTAAATATATTTTTCTCCATCAGCAGAGCTTAAGGGAGAATGCTTTCACCCAAAAATGATGGGAATGAGGTAGAAATGTTTGAATTGGAATATATCCAAGGAACAAGGATTACCGGAAATTATTATTATCATGAAAGGCCAATGAGGTGGCCGACAGTCTAAGTATAAAGGAATAATTATAAATGTTCATACCGAAGAAACAAAATGATATTTGGAAAGACCTTGAAGGTCATATTGGAGTGGAGGAAGTTACATTCCTTTTGATGATTGTGCAAGAATCGAAGGTGATAATAGTTTAAGTAAAGATTCGATTCCTGATGGAGTCTTAAGCATATTACGTACCTTAGAAGGTCCCGTTTTGAGGCAAACCAGGACCATGGTACAAAAATTGATGAAGTAAACCGTTAAGTTTCCAGTCTTTTATGGAAGATGCATAAGTGATAGTTTCATCAACCGGACCTAGCTGCGATGCCTGAAACTCTTCTGCAATTCTATCTACTTCATGTTATATCTACATCAAGTTCAGGAAGTGTTCCTTATGGATAAGGAATAGTGATTACTTTGTCTCCCTAAGGGATTTGAAACCCGTAGGGTTAGCTATTAATGCACTACGTAAACAACAAGTGATGGTGATTCTTCTAAGAAAGTAGATGACAATGTAAAGATAAAGAAAGTGCTGCCATTGATTAACTAAATGGCATGTTGATGAATGACAAACAAGTTTATGTTAGTGTACTTCTGCGTAAACAAGATAGAGAATATGAGGTTGATGATTCATGATGTTAAAGATATTCCCATGGAAAGAATTAATGAGACTTGGAGGGAAGGGCGGTTGAGCCCGAGACTTATTGGGCCACCTGAGAGTTTAAAGTGTTCGGACGGCGGTATTCGAGCCAGCCTTACCCCCAAAACTTATAGCACGGTCATAACGGGTTTTCATGTGGCCAGGCTACGTCAGTAAAATGCAGATGTTCAACAGATGATAGGAGTATGAGCATGTAGATATACGACCTGGTCTGACTTACGAAAGACAACCTGTGGAAAACCACGGTTAGAAAAGAACAAGTGATGAGAAACACGGTTGGAAGAAGTAGATTATATGAATCTAAGTTAAAGGAATCGGGCCAGATTCATTTCGGAAAGTTTAAATTGAAATAACGTGATGATTATAGAATAAATGAGACGGAATACCGATAAGGAGGTACCAAGTGCAAAAAGGTGTCTCAATAAAGAGGTGAAGGTGAAATTAAATAATAGAAATGAGTAAGAATCAGCTAATAAGAAGGATGTGATTGATAAAGAAAAGGGTGGGGAAGCAACTATGGAATGAGAAGCAAGGAATGTTATGAATGGGTTTTCTAATGAATTCTCAGGATGACAACCTGATAGTGTCAATATTATAGTTATGAAAAAGGTAGTAACATGATATGGGATGTCAGTAATAATGATGTCAAGTGAGAAATCTAAGATTTAACCTGAAAGGTTGAAGGATTTCCCGAATGTGAGTATCGCTATGATTGAACAAGAGTATTTTGTCCATAGAATAATGGACAAAGCAGCAAGATATGTTGACACGTGAGATTGCGATCAAATAGTATTGGATATAATTATGATTAATTTCTTCTTTGATAAACCTCTATAGTTCAGAGATAAATTCTGAGTATGATATTCTACAATCATGAAAGCTTTCTATAATCCTTTAGAACTCTTTTCTCTTCTTCTCTCTTATTCATCTTCTTTATGAATTGAGAAGAACAACCCTTTTAGGAGGGGAGGTACTGCTACGTGACTATCTGTCTATGTGATAGAAGTCTAAGTGGAATACCATGACTTGTTTAATTGCTTGTCAAGTACTAAAGGCTGGCCCCCTTCTGTACTAACTATGCAATATAACAAATGTTCAATTGATCATAGTGATCTCTCAATAAATCTTTCCACTTCTCTATATTGATCGAGATTGCGAAGATTAAAGCAATCAGGAAATGCACAGTACGAGCGAGGTTACCTCCGAATTCGTAGGGTGATAGTGATACCAATGTTACTGCAGGTATCAATAAGGATAAGACTGAGTAAGAATATAACCCGGATAGTGAGTTGTACGAAAAGTAGCAACGTTGATGGAAAAAGGATACAATATGGATTGTAGCACTAGAAGATGTGCCGAGGAAGGGTAGAACGACTAAGAATTGACCGGGAAGCTAAAAAGTGAACGAAAGGCAAACGACTCTTTGCTTCCTACCTGATTCCGGGACGGAATCCTTTTAAGGAGGGGAGACTGTAAGAACCCCAAATTTTGGATATAATTAAAACTTTTTATTAAGTAATGATAAAATGAGGAACAATGATTCCGATAACAAGGTCACCAGCTCTAATGAATGGTGGTTTCAAAGAACAATGATTGTAATGAATGGATATTGCTTTGGACAATGATCCTGATGCATTGGTATATTGTCAGAATAGAGTAATTCGATGGTTGAGGACCTAGATAAAAATAATCTACCATCCAGGAAGGAGCTAATGGATCCTTGAAGGGAAATGAGTACGTGCATAGTGTTTCCCGTACGTGCATAGTATTTCCCGTACGTGCATAGTGTTTCCTGTACGTGCATAGTAATTTGGTGGATGAATAGTGATTTTGTAAGTTGGAAAAATTTTCACTCCACCCTATGTACGGGACGTGATATGGATGTTTCGAAGTCATATTAGTAATACGCGGAGGAAATAAGTGAATGCAGAGACGATCGGAATTCAGAAATTCCAAATTCTTTTCGGTATAATATTTGACCGGACAGTGGATTAAATATTATTATAATCCAAGAATTGAGATATTAACTTTGAGGATTTGATATTTTGGGATGTTATTATATTTGATTTAAGAATGAAGGTAGGAAACCACTGAGGAGTGGTTATGGCTACAATGTAATTATTGATATTTGGAAAGAATGAATGGAATTCGACCTTATTATGTTTATGTCTTGAAGAATGCTAAAGGGTGACAACATAGGTAAGAATAATCTATCTTCTAAGGGAATAAGATATGGCAACTTCAAGCAAGAGAATACCCTCATGTCATCCAGATCGATAACGATTAATCCAGTAGTTCCGTAAAAAGGTTAAGGAACGATCGAAAGAGAATACGGACAATTGTACCACCCTAAGAGAACAAGTAAAGAATACAGAATGAATAGTGTTTGGTGGGAGTATATAATAATATGAGACGACACTATACAGAAGCATTCGGAACGGATTTCCGAGTTCGTATTAGTGATCCAGGGGGAAAATAAGTGTATGTAAAAGCTGTCGGATTCTGAAAAACCGCACTTTTATTTTCTCCGAGAGTTCCCTGGACACTGATAGCCCTAAGTATTTAACGAATGGATTTAAGGAATATAAATTGGAAAGTTAGAATGAAAGATGGAGAATGAAAGTATTAATATTAAAGAGGATTCCCGGTAAACCCTAATTAGAAATCCGTGAAATATTCTCACGAACGATCAATCGAAACGGGCAATAACCGGACACAGAAACAAGCAGAGGAAGCAAGAGTCTTGTGCAAGCTACTAGAATAAATATCTAGTAACCAAGTGGGCAAGAGTAACTAGATTAATTGGAACATAACTAGTACTTAGAAATCAAAACACTTGGTTAGTTTTTAACCATGCAAAACACAACACTTGTCCTCCAAAACTCATCATCCATGACATCACACCCCACTAACACACCAAGATGAGATATTATCTCTCAAAAAGTCACTTTATGCAAGATTGAACAAAGAAAAATCAAGAAACCAAGCAAACACTCTCCATTCTCTTTTTCTTCAAAAGTTTCAGCCAAGGAGCTAGAAAAGGAGGTTCCCACCATTGTTTGTTCTTCTAATTTTTAGGGTAAGTACTACATATCATAGCTTAGATCCCCTAGAAATTTCAGCCTCAAATTCACTTCCTTTCATTTTCAAATAAATCATCAAAGGTGATGATGAATAGTGTTTCTAAGAACTAATCTTTGTTTTTCTTGTTTTCATGGTTGATCCTAGCTAAGTTAAGGCCATCCAAGGGCAATACCAAGCTTTGTGAGGCTATTACATACTACAAAGAAGGTATAAGACTTGAAAACCCTTGCTCTACTTTGAGTTTTAAGCATGTTCTTGATGGATCTAGCTTAGTTATGATTATGTTCATGTTATAAGCATGTTTAGTTAGTGATTTAGTGATTTGATTAACATGACGAGTTTGATACTAAGATCAGTGGCTTCTGGTCTTGTTGGGGTGCTTATTATGTGTATAAGTTGATTAGATGCCCGGTGTGGCTTGGTTGTTGCGTAATGAATTTTAGAACGCTCGATTCGTAGCCGTCGTAATGCCCGATTTTCATTAACACTAAGAAACTGAACTGGTCAGTAGCCATAACTCTCTGTTCTTGGCAAGTTAATGAACCCAACTGATAGATTTTTGAACATAGATCACTTTGGCGAAAGAATCGAAGCATTTTGATTTACGGTTTAGGAATTATGACCAAATTACTAAAAGTAGTTCGAATCCGTAAACGAAAGTTCGTAACTGAAATTGAACCCTCGTAAACTATGTAACGTCATGGCGAATCTTGGTAAATAAATACTAGGGGTAAGAAGGAAGGTGTGAAAGAAAACCGTATGTCAAAAAGAGCATTTTTCGATTTATTAAAAATGTTCGAGTCAAGGTTAAACGCGAACGAACCCCTAAAAGACGACTCTTTTATAACTTCGGTAAAACACTTAGAAAACGGGCGATAAAACTCGGAGTATAATATTGGTTCGTAACGATCAACCTTAGAACTCATATGACTTAAGTATGTCCCAAGTATAAGTGCAGTGACATGTCGTATTAACGAACGAATGTCGGGTCGGATCAGTGATAATAAGTAATCCACTAAAAAGGGGTATAACGAGATAACTCGAGAACGTGTTTCGAATTAAGTATAACTTAACTTTTAATATGTTAAGTGATTAATCCCGAATGCCTTGGCTATTTATAGATCACCAAGCTGAACCGGGACCCGCTACCACTACCCCTTACCGTACTCGACTACCAGGCAAGTTTCAATTCCCTTCTTTTAGGCTGTTGTTGTGATTGAATAAATATATATATATATATGATTGCTGATATACATATGCCATTGCATGCATGCCTACTTTCAAGTTGAATTGATATACTTGTTCCCTGAATGTTATTGTTGGCTTATAAGCTAGATAGTTATACATCAGTTATAAGCCGGTTATTGTAAGACCCTCATAGAAGGGCGTATACATCTTATTCATCAAATATAGACCGGGAGTCAATATTTCTTGATATATCGGGATTACCTCGGAGGAAAATATTTAAGTAAATATTTTCCATTATTCGGGCAACGAATATTATTTGAATATTCGTTCGAGATTATTTATTTTAACGGTCTTTACTTCAAATAATTATTTGAACGTAACTATTCGACGAATAATATTTTTAATATTCATTCAGAGTCGAATTATTTATCGATTATTATTGCGAATATTCTTCTAAAGGTTGGACTACTAAATGAAAATTAATTGGATATTCATTTAGAATATTATTCATTAAATGAATATTACTTTTGAGTATTCATTTAAGACAGTAATTACCTATCGAATATTATTTTAATGTTCATCTGAAACTTGATTTATTTATCGAGTCTTATCTCGAATATTCCTTTAAAGCTTGGATTACTAAATGAACATTACTTGATATTCATTTAGAATATTATCCATTAAATGAATATTACTTTATCAATATTCATTTAAATTCCTAATTAATTATGAATATTATTTTGAATATTCATCCAGGGTTCTATTTAATCATCGAATATTATTTTAAATATTATAAATATTCCTTTCAGGTCTTATTAATTAATGAATATTATTTGGAATATTCATTTGAATACTTAGTTATGCAATAAATATTCTCTCGATATTTCTTCAAGAATTATTTGAGAGATACTCTGATTAAAGATATTCTTTCATATTCCTAAATATTCCGTAAAATATTTTAATTCAATAAATATTCTCTGAATATTTATTCCATACTTAGAATAACCTCGATAAGGTTTATCTTTTTCGATTATTACAGAAAATATTTCGGAGTCGTATTATTATTAATCTTATATCAAGAAAGGTTCTCAGACATCATTCTTCTTTGAGTCTATCTCCTTAATAATAAGGGAACCTTACTTGGAAAATGTTATTTATCTTATCGACTTCCCGGTCATAAAGTATTCCCTTCACTCGCAACTCGGGTGCTGTTGACTTATTAAGTCGTTGCTTACCTTCTCATCTTTCGAGGGGTAAGATTACTGGAACAAGTTGATATCCGTTACCAAGTAAAAGCTTGGGAGTTATTGGTAAATTTTCCTTTCCAACTAGATACGACTACTTTGTGGAGTCTTATCAACAAGTATTATACTTGGGGAAAGGGGGACGAACGTTACATTCAGAATCATGAATTCTATTTGAACTAGGAGTCGTGTAAGAGGCCGAGTAGCGCCGGTCCATCCCCTTTGGCCCAACCGTTGGCCGGGGAGAGCTAGCATGGCGGTATACAAGTAAAGCCGTCAGTTCTTCCTTCTACCGGTAGTAAATCTAAATTGAGCTGTACGATCTCGACTGATCATCAAGATTGGAACAGCGGGCGCGGTGAATACTCCATCATTGGTTCATCATCCAAATTTATTTATTTCCTGCAACATGATTACTGTTGGCAGAGTTGGAAAAGGGTCATAACTGGAATTGCAACCTTTTCTTGCAAACTCCTCTTCTTAATAACAATAAGAATATCTCGCTTACTTTGATGTAGCAGATATTTCTACAAACAAATACTTTAAGTTACCTTGTAACTTCATCGTTCATATTATACTGGCATCATTTCCGTAAATGCATGGCATATGGTTTGAAAGATACTTTTGAACTGTTATACATTATCGTTCAGTTATATGTTATTGTTGGTGGGCTATTGCTCACCCTTGCTTTATTATTATATCACAACAACAGCTAGACCAGATGACTCGCACAAGGCGCACTCGACGCGGGCGAGGACGATGAGACTACCAGAGCTGAAGAAGAAGCTATTGGTAGGGTATATTTATTCTTTCAGTACCAAGAATATGGTCTAGTATGACTTATGTAAATGGATGGCAAAGAGTATGTATTTATATTGAAATCCTTTTGGATTGTAAGAACTCATAATGTGATTAATAAAAATTTGATTGTTACTCTGATTTCATCTCTGGGACTATAACGGGTGTGTTTTATATTGTTGTGTTGGGTTATAGAGACGTAATTTATTTTATGTTAAGGAAAGTTCAATTGTTGTGGACAGAATTGGAAACCGTAACCACCGGATCCCGGACCCCGGATCTGGGGGTGTTACAATAAATATAAATACAAGAATATTCAACGAAATTATCTCAAATAACATACTCCATGTTATAAAAAATACGTACCAAGTCCATTGCCTTGGGATTATCGAACTTGTCTTTTGGTTGTTGGAATATTTTCGGATCCTTGGTTGGTTTTGAAGGCGGCAAAATCTTTAATTTGGTAACATTATAGTACCAATCCATATACTCCTCTAGAGATATGGCATTCAAAGGTGGTCCCAAAATACCAATACCATTATTCACAAATTCATTCCAAACAACTACATATCGTGCAAAATTGAGATAATGTTGATATACAAAAGAATGTTCAGATCTCACCCTCAACGTTGACATATCATCCGGTGGCGGCGGTGGAATGATTAATGGAAAACCAAACTGTCTTCCCACCCTTTCCGGAAGTTGATGTTCAACATCTTCAAAAAACACAAGGGGCACATGAGTTAAACCGGCTATAAGGTCCCACTGAAATTGAAGATCAAAAGGTCGATACAAGCGAGCATATGGCCTCCACTTAACCCATTGTGCATCAAAGTTATCGAACATCCCGCGATATGCATCAATATTGTGATGGACATTGATGTACTTAGATTTTCCTGGGCCAACGGGAGCAACCGCCCATGCCAAAGCCCTAGGCCATATATACTCGGTTTGAGATGCTAGCATAGGTTGTCCCGGGCGCAACCTCTCACGTGCCCAAAGCATCAATATTGTCAAGCATCCCGAAATGGACTTGCAATCCTTATGACTTGCCTCAAATAAATTCCTATATAGATAGGCAAGTGCTGCTGCACCCCAAGCATACCCAAAAATTCTAGAAGTATCAATCAACAAGGGAATTAATCTTGGATGAGAAACATTGTTTGATTTTGTGGGGAACAATATCGCCCCACATAAATAAAACACATACCCCCGTGTATATATTTCTAGAAGTTCCCGATCCTCCTTGTTCGGGCATTTGCGAAATCTCTCCCTCAAAAACACCACCTCCCTCCAAAGCATTCTCCCTTTCCTCAAATGAGAGTGTCGGATCCGGCCAATCACGTAACCAAAGATTTTTTACGTTAATTGTGTCACTCAAAGTTACCGCCTCTCCAACAACCGGAAGCCCCGTCAACATGTACACATCTTCAAGTGTCACCGTCATCTCCCTGAAAGTAAAGTGGAATGTGTTGGTTTCCGACCTCCAACGCTCCACTAATGACGTAATTAAAGACACATCATTTTGCATAACGGCTCTTGGGTTGGTAAACATTCCGAAACCCCAATGTTGTAAAAGATGAATTTGATAAGGCTCTAATTCCCATTGATTAAGCAACGAGGTACTTTGACGGATTGTAAGTTTATCTCGATGATCACCAACCCATATTCTACTACTTATATGGTTATCTTGGTCGGTAAGGAGAGAAGGATCAACCGGACCGCAAAAATCTTCCATCTAAAATCCAATACAAATAAAAAACTTTAATGCATACAAAAAAAATCCAAACTACACAAATCCAAACTTAATCCACAATTCAAACTTTAATCCAATAAATTTTAATCCTAATAATTAGAAAATTATCCACAAATTCGAACCCTAATCGAAAATTATCCACAAATTCGAACCCTAATTCAAAAATTATACACAAAATCGATCCCTAATTCGAAAATTATCCACAAATTCGAACCCTAATTCAAAAATTATACACAAATTCGAACCCTAATTCGAAAAATTATCAACAAATTCGAACCCTAATTCGAAAATTATCCACAAATTCGAACCTTAATTCGACCCTATTCAAAAATTATATACATACATGCATACATGTACACAAATCTACAATTAGATGATTTTGGTGATATATACATACATACATACATACATACATACATACATACATACATACATACATACATGTACACAAATCTACACACATCTTAATAATTAGATGACATCTACATACAAGAAATAGACACGAAATTACTCACTTTATACGAAGAAATGATGAAATTGATGATGATTTACTTCCGATTCCGGTGGATTTGCGATGTCCGGTGGTTTGTGGATGATTTGCTAACTTAATGTTTTGTAAAATAATGTATATGAACCACAATACGCTATATGATGTTCTGTGTGAAATAAACCCGGTTTCGTCAAAAAAAACCATTTACGCTATATAATATAGCGTATTACGCTATATTATATAACGTAAGTTTAAACCGGCACGTGACAGCACGTGGCAGATTTAGGGATAAAAAGGTAAAAAGGCTTACGTTGTATAATATAGCGTACTACGCTATATAATATAGCGTAAACTTTTACATCCCAGCCGTCCATATCTTTAGTGGATGGTTATAGATGGGTTGGATCAATATTCAAAAATATCCGACTGTGGCTGTAGAAGACGACCCTATATATATATATATATATATATATATATATATATATATATATATATATATATATATATATTTATATATAGTTACGCCAGATTTTCGGTTGCATCTAATATCTCCCAAATTTTCAAATACGAATCTAATAATAATTAACTTAATTCCCAAGTTAATTATTTCCTCTCTCTGAAACGAGGAATTATCTCCAATTAATGATAGAAAATATCTCTAAACAATATCCTTCAAATCAGGAAGGTATCCCAATTCGAATATAATTTAAAGAGATAAAATATACTAATTCCCAAAATACATCCCTTAACAATCATAGGGATTAAAAACCAATCCTTTAACAGAACTGCGTTGGCTTGATCCTTATAAATATAAGGTACGCAGGCATCTTGAAAAAGGATCCGACACATCTAACGAGTCGAGACACCTCTCAAGTCTAACCCCAAACATCCAAAATCCCAAATCAACCTATTTTCATTGTTTCGTTATTCCAGCAACCTCCGAAATTTGTTATCACGAAATTCCTCCGTTAACATATATATATATATATATATATATATATATATATATATATATTCGTATAATTGATTATAATTGCGATTCAATATAACCCAAATCAATAAATAATGATTATAAATTTTAAAAATCCACGATCCCAGATATTAAAAAAATTAAACTCTTATAAGAATACATAACAAAATCAAGTATGGATAGAGTAAATTTACTAAAAATATATTAAAATTGTCAGTAAAAAAACAAATTTATTGAATTTGAAAAAAAAATCGAAAAAATATATTAGTGTTGTGAGGGAAAATTTGTACAACACTTCAATGAGAGAATTACAATAATAAACCAAGAAAAACCAATAATAATGATTGAATAATCCGAATTACAAGCCAAAAACCCTAGTTTCATAAACCCTAATCCGAGAGGTGGAAGAATGATTTAATGGACTGAATTTGCAAGTACTCCAAGCTATATTGATCGAATATGACCTATTCAATCGAATTCCAGTAGCTAGGAGCAAGTGTTAGAGGTGTAAAATGTGTGTCTAACCTTGCAAATGGCCTACATACCCATATATTTATATGGGATCAAGTCCCATGTAGTTCTTGATAAATATTCACCATATGATGAGCCTTATCCTCCATAAAACCACCTGCCCTAATCGTTTATCCCTACTGATATGGTTGCTCGACTGTTATTCCAACAGAATCCTTTGATTATCCTTCCATATAGGAGATATATCCTTTTATTTATACGTATATATATATTCCATATATATACACGCATATATACACATATTCCATGTATATTTGATGTTGATCCACGATAACCACCTCTGATATACCGTTCCTGTTGTTTAGGAGTTATCTACTGGGTCGTTTGGACGTCCCTTATCCGATTTTCCGTGTTTTAAGGAGCCCCGCGATCGCTGGTGCAATTTCTGGGAACTGTCGGGGTTCACGCGGTTGAACCCCTGCTTGATCGCCTGCCACCCAGTCGAACCCCTATCTAGCTTCAGCTCAGCACCACCCTTATCCAGGGTTCACATACTCGTACCCCTACATGAACATACCCCAAACCAACTATCAGAATCCTTATCTTCAGTCTATTCCCAAGGCATAGTAGGCTAAAACACCCGTACATAGTTCAACCTATCCTTCCGTATCCACATTATTCGAACCCGTAACCTTAATGGGCCCTAAATCAAGCCCAAGGCGGATTTTGGGCACAACAACTACCCCCGGTTCCTTGTAGCCATTTGAATGCAAAAGGAACCTAATGTCATTCATACCTTAGCCATGCCTTCATTCCACATGAACCCCTGAGCCTACGTGAGCGTACTCATTGTAAGAAACAAGGGATTCAAGCATGAAGCTTATGTGCTAACAATTGTACCTCCGAATTCACATTCTGGGGTTCACATATCTTCACCCTGGGTTACCCCCATCGAACTCATTTGACCACAAACTTCCGTTTATATACCCATTTTCTCAGATAATATTGTTTTTAAATACTCTTCTTAAACGATAATCCCCAGAATAACAAAAGTCCCATCCGAACTCCAATTACTCAGACTTCAGATTCCATTAAAATTCTAGTATTCTAAAATTTAATTCTCACATAACCACTCCATTTTTTCCATAAAACCTCATGTACTTAGCCTTCCACCCGTCCAGATTCAAAACCCTTATATTCCCAAAACCCTGTTTGTAATTATCTTCATTCCTCCACCTCACACATGGGCCTATGCATGTTGAAACACGTGTAGCACCGGTTCATATCCCCATACACCTATATATACATATCTCCTACGCCTTTTCCTCTTTTACGCTTTCTCAGAAAATCGACGCCAAACCCTTTCCTCTCTCTTCCAATCGTTTCGTCTGCTCAAACTTAATTCCGGTGAAGGCTCCCGTTCTTCGATCATTTCTTTTAATCCAAAGGTACTTTCTGCTCTTATTCCTTCATTACATCTCGTATTACTTGATGCCCATCGATTTTTATGTACACTGATGCACACATAGGTACACCCAGACCTTGTATTTGTATCTTTCGATGTTTGATAGTCCGTCCCGACTATCTCCTTGCCCTTTTCCTTGTGTTCTATATTATTTGCATATGCATGGCATGCTTAACTGCCTAATTGAGTAGATCTGCTCACTTCTGATGACAATTTTCCATCTGCCTGTTCATATTCCACATATACATGTTTGTTTTCATACACCTGTTCTTCAATTGTGCACGAATCTCGATTTCTTTTTGCACTTACTCATATTTGTTAATCGATATTTTGTCCAAAACCCGTGTTCCTGTAACGTCAATGGACTTCCATTCGTGTTTCCCCTACTCCAACCTCCTTGTACATGGGCTGTAGTTCACCAAGCCCAGTCCTAGCTTTGTCAGCCCAGGGGTTTTACATGCGTAACCCCCTTCATTTGGCCTGGGGTATGCGCATGCGCAAGCCCTGTTTGAGATAATGCCTCACCTATCCTTTCCCTTTTTTTAAATAAAACCCGTCTTGTGGGTTTTTCTTATGTGAACCCTAGGATGAATTGGGATACCTCCAGCCATTTCCCTATGTTGAAATTAAAAAAATGAAAAGAAATGATCCCGGACAAATTGGGGGTTCCCATTCTTGAACCCATATAATCAATACACCTCCCCTGTCTTTTTCTTAATATGACAACTACCATTCCTCAAGATTTGTCCCAGGGATTCGTAACTCACTCTGCTTTTCTGTGTGCAGATGTCGAGTCAATCCGCATCTGATAAGTCCCAGAGTTCTATTGCCAAAGAGATTTCTCAGCTTGCAGGAGCCTCCGATGGTGACTCATTTTCCTCACCCAATCCCATATCCAAACTTCCTCCCATGACTTCCACCGTGAGTGGCCGTACTCGCTCCAAGGTTAAAGTCCTTGACCCTACTGCGGCCCAAATCTCACTCAGATCCTACTCCTTTGATCTTTCTCCTATCGTACCTGCCACTGTTAGTTCTGATTCTCTTGGATCTGAGGAAGAAATCGACTCATTGGAGAACTTATCCCCAACAGTTGAACCCTTCAATGACCAGCCTGAGGATAATGAAAACCAGGATGAGGCTATCCCTGCTAAAACCCCCACTGCCCCTGTTCATCAGCTTTCATGTGTCGACACCTGTACCTCAATGACTGCCCAAAAATTAGAAAACCTATTAGGAGTTTGTAACCCTGGGTGTACTCTGGTCCTACCCCAACCTGAAGAAAGGTGCCATAGCTTTTCCAACTTCGAACCAGATCAAGTGATCCCATGTGCTGTCTTCTCTGCTCAGTTCTTTAGACTTGGATTATCATTACCTCTTCATCCCTTCATTTTGGATATTCTTAACACCTACGAACTTGCCCCACTACAATTGACCCCAAATTCCTATTGCATGGCCATCTGTATGTACATTTAATATGACTCCATGTTCCAAATTAAACTGACTGCTGGCGAGTTGGGTTTCTTCTACCAACTCAAAGAAACTGGGAAGACTACTGGCTTCTTTTATCTCACCACCTGGAACATCCATCAGGGGAAGTGTATAAAAGGAAATAAAAAGGGAATGTCAGGATGGCATAAGTAGTTCTTATACTGCTACGACTGCCCAGAATACAGAAAAGAGTTTAATCCTTATCCAGACATGCCTGTTCAAACCATACTAGAAGGAGACGAGCTAAAAAGGGCTCGTAAAGCTTTAAGGATGAGTGCAGGGCTAGGAGATGGTGCTAGCCTGCTTACCAAGAGAAAGTTACTCCATTTAGGTTTTAGCAAAAAACTCAGCTCCAAGCCTCCAGGGGACGCCAGTACCCCTTTTGAGGAGAATCCTGTTGACGTACCCTCCAAAGAGATAGGTTCATGCTTATATCCCTACTCGTAGGCGTACCCCTCCCCCTTTATTTGCTTTTCCCTTAGTGATTTATGCTTCACACACATTTTTTTATTCATGCGATTTACTTGATATTTTACCGAAGAATATCTTTATTGTCGTTATGGCTTTGCTAACGATTCATGTGATAATGCAAATATGTCTTCTTCAGTGCCTTCCTTCATCACCAAGCGTTCAGCACACAAGAATGTTCCCAGATCACCTGTACCCCCATCACCTATCGAGAGAACCCCTGCCCCCTCTGCAAAAGTCAACCCAGCTTCCACAGAGAAGAATGTTTCCTCAAGGAAAAGGCCCACACAACATACTCCTGAAATGTCTGGGGCATCTGGCTCTCGGGGAGGTAAACGTTCCAAGCATGAGATTGAACTAAGTCCTTCTGGCACCATCTCTCCAGCTCCCCTCAATGCTTTTGTTGATGCCATCAAAGATACAATCCATGCACGGTCTATCTTAGAGTGGGACAACCTAAGTTTTGAGGAAGCTGCAAACAGGGTACCACTAGTGAATGCTGAAAGCCTCTTCCTATCCCTGAAATATAGCAACCAGATTCTTGAGGCTTCCAAGGCTGTTGAAGAGCTTGACAGGGTACGTTTGGAGCTAAAGGCCTTCCAGAATGATAAAAAGAAGCTGTTGGCCTCAAACAAGAAACTTTATGAGAGTGAGGGTACGCTGATCCAGGAGAGAGACAAGCTGCTGAAGGAGAAGGATACCGTGGATGCTATCATCCTTAAAATGGATAAGGAGAGGGAGGATGCTACCAAAGCCAATAAGAAAGAGAAGGAGAAACTTCAGCTCAAGGTGAGATCACTCCAGGGTTCAATCGCCAAATATAAAGTCATCATTGCCTAGCAAGAGAACAAGGAATATGATAATGGCTATAAAGCTGGGGTTAAAGACTACATGTCTTCCACGTATGAGGCTTTCCCGAACTTGGATTGGAACCTCCTGGGTCAAGACGCTGTTGATGCCATCAACCTGATCAAAGCTGAGCAAGCTGCGAACCTCCCCGAGGTGCATATAGAGGAAGCCCCCCAGGAGAAGGCTGAAGAGGTTCCTGCAGATGCTGTCGCAGAAGCAGCAGTTGAAGCCATAGAGACTCAGTTAGGGGAAGCTAAAGATGGGGGTCCAACCAATGAAACCCAGGTGAAGGCCACCTCATCCGATCCTGAAGTTCCAAAGACCTCTTCACCTGACGAGAATCCTCCTACCTCTCCACTCAAATCAGGCCAATAATTTGATTACCAATCCTTTAAGCAAACTTTTATGAACCCTTTTCGCATTAATTACCTTAAACTTGATATTTTGAGGGTGCGGACTCCTCTGAAGGTCTCTCAAGATGTAATCTCTAACTTCATTTTCCTCGAATTCTTGTTAAGGTTTATGCACTTTATCTGCTTTTGATTAGTATATGCTTGCCATATGTTTGCTACATGATCTGATCATATGTACACATATGTCTGTTCCTTATTCAGCATGCCATGCCTAGTAGAATATCCATGCCACGTACCTAAAATAATCAAGCATCCGCTGTCTCAGGTGTTCACCTATTGTACCCCTGGAAGTTAATGAACTCGTATCCCTACAGGTATTCTACCCGTTGTATTCCTAACACGTTTTGACAGATCATGTCTTTACTTTGTGAATTTTTAGATCTGTAAGCCAAATGAAATCCTCCATGAGCCTGCCATTTCCATCCCAAGTCTTTAACCTGCAACCAATCCTCCCTTAACCATAAATCCCTTGTTAATGGATGATCGGTGTTCCACCGGTCGTATCCCTGTGGGCATTATTTCAGGAACACGCCAAGCTTCCATCATTCTCGATTCCCTTTTCCATGTGATTTCCTCACAAGACCATTTTCCTTAGCCATTCTATTTTCCCAAAAGATTAAGCCTCACTCGCCCAGTTTCCCTGGGGTCGTAGCAAGGTTATTTTTCCACTTTGCACTTAGCTTCCACAGCCGTGCCCAAATCCTATAATGATACTAGTTATCCACCACATTGATTACACGGTAATTAGGGGTTCAAACGGTTGAACCTCCCTACGAGAGAACCTCGTGATCCTAGTACCCCTAGAACCTTCATGCCTTGGGGTTCCATCCCTTTTCATGTATTAGCCATACATATTCCAATCCATGCGCACGTAATCCACGTACGTTTCCATCCAAATATCCGTATAGTCCATACATATTCCATATGACCCGTGTAATCCATTAACATATATTCCATATGATCCGTGTAATTAGTTAACATATATTCCATATGTTTTTATGATCCATACAATTTGTTAACATATATTCCATACGCTTTCCATCCTTAAACATATAATCCTTATTTTTCCATTCCATTACATAAATTTTGATTTCCAATTTGCCCTTTTTTAAGCCGAGTTATCTTTCCATTAATTAGTGTACACCTACTACCCCCCGAGTTCTTTAGTATAATTAGGCTTATAATGAAGAACTAGGTTCAACAGTCGTATCCTCTATCAAACATAAATAAAGCAGGTTACACATAGCATGCATCCATCCACATATACCCTTACATTTTCATGCATAAAACAGAGATAAAGAAAAAGCAAGTTGATTCCAGTTTCATTAAATCAAATCATAATTGGTGTTCAATAGGTAGGCGTACATTCACAACCCCCCGAGCACTTCATTAACGACAAAAAGGGAAATTCCTACCCGACTGATCCTAGCATTAAGGTAGCTACAACTAGTAAGCCACTTTTATTTTCCTACACCTGAAAGAGGTCTACAAGAGATGTTACCTGGATTCAACTACTGGTAATATTTCGTAAGATGTTCGGCGTTCCACGCCCTCGGGATTAGCTTCCCATCCAAGTCCTCCAAATGATAAGTTCCTTCCCATAGGACCGATTTGATCACGTATGGGCCTTCCCAATTTTCCTCAAAGGCCCCATATCCTGGGGTCCTCATGTTAGGCATCATCTTTCTTAAAACCAGATCTCCAACCTTTAAGGGTCGTGCCCGAACCTTGCCATCAAAGTACTTGCGAGTCCTTTGTTGATAGGCTGCATTTCAGCTAAGAAGTTGCACGAACCTCTTCCACCAAATCCAAGTACAAACGATGATTAACTTCATTTTCCATGGGATCAAAGTTATCCCTCCTAAATGAACCAGCACCAATCTCCACAGGTACCATTGCTTCGCACCCATACGCTAAAGTAAATGGGGATTCGCCAGTTGTAGTCCTGGGTGTTGTATTGTAAGACCATAACATCATGGGAAGCTCCTCCGGCCAACAGCCCTTCTTATCTTCCAACTTCGCCTTTAAAGTATGTTTAATGATCTTGTTGATGGCCTCCATTTTGCCGTTGCTTTGTGGATGGCAAACTGAAGAGAAGCCCTTCACAATCCCTAGGTCTTCACATAAACCCCTCATTTCCTTACTATAGAATTGTTTGCCATTATCCGATATTAGCTTGTAAGGAACTCCGTACCGGCATACAATTGCTCGGAATACAAACTCCTTTAATTTGGCTGCGGTGATCGTAGCCAGGGGTTCAGCCTCTGCCCATTTGGTGAAATAATCCACGGCTACCACTGCGTACTTTACTCCTCCTTTCCCCTTAGGGAGTTCTCCGATTAAATCAATCCCCCAGACTGCGAAAGGCCATGGACTTGAGAGTGGCTTTAAGGGTACAGCAGGGTTCCTATTCGAGTTAGCATACCTTTGGCACCGGTCGCATGCCTTTGCGAATTTGTGGGCATCCTGCTGTAGCGTTGGCCAGAAGTACCCCTCGAAGTATCTTATGAGCCAACGAGGTTCCCCCAGAATGGTTTCCACATATGCCTTCGTGTACCTCCCGCATTATATGTTCACATTCACTGCCCGCTATACATCGTAAAAGCGGCTTGTTGAAACCCCTCTTGTATAGCTTTCCATCATACAAAGCATAACGCACAGCCTTATACTTCATCCTTCGGTCCTCATCTTTGTCAGCTGGTAGAACCCCCTTTGTTATGTACTCCAGGATGGGAGTAATCCAAGTATCTTTCACTTGAACCTCAACATCCATACAGTCAAACCTTGGGATGCTAGGTTGCTGCTGTATTTCTAAGGGTATCACCCCTAGCATGGTTGCCTCCCTAGTTGGCCCCATTTTAGCTAGGGCATCTGCACTTGAGTTTTCTACCTTTGGAATCTGTACAAGGTTTATCTCCCCAAACTTTCTCATCAGCTCCTGAGCGTTCCTCATGTATAGGTCTGTGCGTGGACCCTTAGCTTGAAAGTTGCTTTTGATATGTCCCACTACCAGCATGGAATCACTATAGACAGTCATGTTTACCACCTTCATCTCAAGAGCTAGCTTCAAACCCGCAATCAGGGCTTCATATTCAGCATCGTTGTTTGTAGCCTTGAATGTAAAATGAATCGAACTTTGTAACTTGTGGCCTTCGGGGCTTATCAGGACTACGCCAGCACCTGCACCATTTTCATTCACAGCTCCATCTACATACAGGGTCCACCAAGGTGCACAATTTTCCGTTGTAGCCTCCTTTTCTAGGGGTTCCATTACCTTCTCCTTGGCTTCAACCTCTGAGGATGGTGGGAACTCTAGTAAAAAATCAGCAAGTGCTTGACCTTTGATAGCTGTCCATGGCTTGTATGCAACATCAAATTGACCCAATTCCACAGCCCATTTCATTAACCTTCCCGAGGCTTCAGGTTTGTGCAGGACCTGCCTTAGTGGGAATGAGGTTCGCACCTCTATGGTGTGCGCCTGGAAATATGGCCTCAATTTTCTTGATGCCAGAATTAGGGCATAAGCCAATTTCTCCATATTGGTGTACCGAGTTTCAGCATCAAGAAGCCTCTTGCTCACATAATATACAGGATACTGGGTTTGATCCTCTTCACGGACCAGAACTGAACTAATTGAGTATTCAGAAACCGCCAAGTATAAAATTAGGGTTTCACCTTCCGCTGGCTTCGCTAGCAATGGGGGGCTTCCAAGTTGCTCCTTTAACTTAGTGAAGGCAGCCTCAGACTCGGGTGTCCACTCAAAGCCTTTCCTTCTCTTGATAGCTGCGAAGAATTCTCGACATCTATCAGAGGATTTAGAGATGAACCTGCTCAAGGCTGACACTCGTCCCGAAAGGCTTTGGACTTCCTTCACACTCCGAGGGGACCTCATTTCAACCAGTGCCTTGATTTTGGCAGGATTGGCTTCGATTCCTCGGTGATTCACAATGAAGCCCAAGAACTTTCCAGATTCAACCCCGAATACACATTTTTGGGGGTTCAGCTTCATTCTATACTTCCTTAGGATGCCAAACATTTCTTTGAGGTGGGCGACGTGGTCGCTTGCTTCCTTGGATTTGACCAGCATGTCGTCCACATATACTTCCATAGTCCTTCCGATCTGCTCCCTGAACATCTTGTTCACCAATCTTTGGTAAGTTGCCCCAGCGTTCAACAATCCAAAAGGCATCCCAATGTAACAATAGAGGCCTCTGTCCGTTATGAAGGAAGTATGATCTTGATCGGGCTCGTACATCGGGATTTGGTTGTAACCCGAGTATGCATCCATGAAGCTCAGCAGGGCATGGCCGGTCGTAGCATCAACCAGTTGGTCAATGCGCGGAAGCGGAAAGCTATCCTTGGGGCATGCCTTACTCAAATCAGTAAAATCCACACACGTACGCCACTTTCCATTGGGTTTCTTTACCAGAACTGGATTTACCAACCACATGGGGTAAAAGGACTCCCTTACCAGTTTAGCCTTCAACAACCTATCTACCTCCTCTTCAAGAGCAATAGCTCTTTCTCCACTTATAGCTCTCCTTTTATGCCTTACGGTCTTCTTCTCTGGATCAATGTTTAGGTAATGGCACATCACCCTTGGATCTATCCCCACCATGTCCTCATGGCTCCATGCAAATATATCCATGCTGTCTTTTAAGAATGAGACCAATGTTTCCCTGATCACAGGGTTCAGCTGCTTTCCAACTTTCAACTTTTTGGTAGGATCAACTGCATCTACCAGGATAGACAAAGTGTCTTCAGCCGCGCCGACCTTTTCCTTTGCTTCCGGCATACGCGGGTCAAGATCGATTTCCACCGGGTTCGCATTGTTTACACCCTGATGAGGTTTCACCAACTGACCGTTGGACCCCTTTACACCTTGCAGCTTATTTTCATCCTTCAAACTCTCAAAGTCACTGTCAATTACTTCTTCAACTATCCCTTCAATCAATGTATCTTCTATCTCTGAATTTTGAATTTTCGGGGCTTCCAGCATTAGCACCCTACTGGGGGTATCCACCCCCCGAAAAATTGTAACATCTGTATAAGGCTCCTCACCTGGATGTTGCACAATCATGATAACATTGCACATGTCTCTTGCCGGCTTTGCTTCCTTCCGACGTAGGGGTTCCACCTCCTGCCCTACACCGGGTTCCAAGTAGCGATAACATTTCTCAGATGAACCCCCATCCACCAGCAAAAGATGCTTGCAAGCCTGCTCAGCAGTGTGCAAGGCTTTACTGTAACATTCCCTTGAATTAGCTTTGCATCCCTGAACGCATCCGATTCCTCCCGGGGTCGGGAATTTCATTGACATGTGGTAGAATAGAAGTTACCACTCACATCTCCTTGAGTAACGGCCTTCCAAGTATCCCATTATAAGAGATGTCTTCATTGACTACCATGAATTCTACTACTTGTGTTGCAGTCCGGGGTTCATCTCCCAAAGTAACAGGGAGCTTTACTCGCCCCACAATTTGTACGGGGTTTCCCGTAAAGCCATATAACTCGTTATAAGAGGGAGCCATTTCTTTATCTAGTAACCCCATCTTCTGGTAGGTGCTGTAAGCTAGAATGTTAACCGAGCTTCCGTTGTCCACCAACACTCGGTGTACGTTCAGACCTCCAATCGTAGCCTTAATTACCAGGGCATCATTATGTGGATGGTGTACATGTCTGGCATCCTCCTCTGTGAATGTTATATCAGCCGCTTCGCCTCTGAAAAATTTTGGTGGCCTTTCAGACAAGTTGTACACATCGGTGAGGGGGGCACCCCTCGCTACCCGAGTGTAATTTTTGTGGGCATTCCTGCTTGTACCCCCAATGTAGGGTCCACCTATGATAATATGTATACTGTTGGCCCTTGTACGACGTTCGGGGTTCTCCTTCTCGGTTTCCTTATTGATCCTATCATTCTTGTACCCCTTAGCTTCCTGGGCCACGAACTCAGTGAGGTAACCCCTACTGATTAGATCTTCGATATGATCCTTCAAATGACGGCAATCTGCCGTTTCGTGCCCATTGACATCATGGAAAGCACACCATCGCCCTTCATTTTTGTTTCATGGAGGCCCATTTCTTGTTGGCTTTCTGAACATTCCCGCCTTGTTCCCTACCTCGTACACCTGCTCAACAGAAGCTATGAGCGGGGTGTACTCAGTATACTTCCCTGAACCCTGAGAATCCTTCCTCGAAAGATACTTATAGCTTACTGTCCTCCCTGTATTATTTGTGTTCACGGTGATAGGAGCCGTTTTTTCATCACGATGGGTGGACCTGCTAGAAGATCTTCCACCATAGGAGGTTCGTTTGTGGTACCACCTATCCTTTGGGCTATATGACCTGCGCCTCTTGCTTCTGCTCCACTCCCTTGAGCTTCGACTTTTTTCAAGTTTAGCCATCGATTCCTCAATTATATTGTGATTTTCTACATTTGCATAGAAATCTGCCAAAGTCTTAGGTTCCGCCCATTGTAGCTCCTTCCAGAAATCAGTACCTGGACGTACGCCCGTAATCAAGAAATTCTTGTAGGTTTCATCAGTGGTCTTCCTCACCTTATGGACCTCCGCATTGAACCGTTTGAAATACTCTGTAAGAGTTTCATTCTTGTCTTGTTTGATGTTCGCCAGAATGTTGGCTGGGGGTGCGAACGCAACTGAAGCCCGGAACTGTGTAACAAACAGTTCACTCATTTGTCTCCAGGATCGAATGGAATTTGGGCGTAGCCTCTTGAACCATTGGTGAGCACTTTCCCTTAACGTGGCCACCAATAAACGACATTTTGTTAAGTCTTTCACCTGGTATACCTCCATTTTCGTGTCAAACCGACTAAGATACTCTACCGGATCGGTGGTTCCACTGAATTTCAAGTCTCCTACCCCCCGATATTTTGGTGGGACAGGCGAATCCCTCACCTTTTTGGTGAAGGGTGAAGCTACTGTTAAGCCCTCCAACGACTGTTTTTCCAACTTTAACTTTTTCAGTGCTTCATGCAGGTCCTTCACCTTGTAATGTTCATTCTCATCATCAGTGAATTGACTTCCATCGTCACTGGAATTCCCCGTTGAACCCTGGCCATCATCACGGCGCTCAGGGTTATGCTGAGAGCTATAGCTTCGCTCATCATCACCCCTTTTGGAAAGCCTGCCGGACCGAGAAACAGATTTGTCCTTTCTGTGACTTTGCGATCCTCTCGCCTGAGACCTCATATCCTGAGTTCTCCTAGTCTGCTTCTCCCTTTTTCCATCGAGTTTATGACGCAAATCCTTGCTAGTCACTTTGTTCCCCAACCTATCGAAGACACTCAGGCTGCGAGTGGGTGAATCCTGGGGCTGCTGAGTTTCTTCGTCCCCATCCTTCCAGTCCGGATTTGTCTGATTAGTCTCCACATCAGAAAATCCCTTTTGTGATGCCTCCTTTTCCGACTTTTCCCCATCCTCATTACTGTCAAAGTCCAAACGAACCGGTGTAACCACCTTCTTTTTCACCTTTCGGTCCGTGGAACCGTGCTTTACCTTCCATTTCTTCAACTTCTCGGATTTTCTTTCCAAAGAAACGATTTTCTTTTCCATCTTTTTAATCTTTTCTTTGAGCTCCTGGTTTGTGACTTCATCATCACGTCCCCCATTATCCTCACCGCGTTCATCCTCCGGCGTATGAATATCACCCGAATTCCGAGACATCTCTTCCATCAAGAGACAATACCAGCTCCCCTCCTTCTAGCGCCACAAATGTTGTGTGGGAAAATTGGTACAACACTTCATTGAGAGAATTACAATAATAAACCAAGAAAAACCAATAATAATGATTGAATAATCCGAATTACAAGCCAAAAACCCTATTTTCATAAACCCTAATCCGAGAGGTGGAAGAATGATTTAATGGACTGAATTTGCAAGTACTCCAAGCTATATTGATCGAATATGACCTATTCAATCGAATTCCAGTAGGTAGGAGCAAGTGTTAGAGGTGTAAAATGTGTGTCTAACCTTGCAAATGGCCTACATACCCAAATATTTATATGGGATCAAGTCACATGTAGTTCTTGATAAATCTTCACCATATGATGAGCCTTATCCTCCATAAAACCACATGCCCTAATCGTTTATCCCTACTGATATGGTTGCTCGACTGTTATTCCAACAGAATCCTTTGATTATCCTTCCATATACGAGATATATCCTTTTATTTATACGTGTATATATATATATATATATATATATATATATATATATATATATATATATATATATATATATATATATAGTGATCACATGAATAGTAAATTTTGAGGATTTAGGGAAATGGTATGTAAGTATTCTATACTTGAAATGGAAAGCGAGTAAACAGAAACCATATTAGTATTGTACTAGGAAAATAAGTGACTCGAAATGACGATAGATTTCAGAAATTCCTGAATACGGATTTTTGAGGATTTTGAGTTCGAATGAACTTCTATTTTATTAGATATTAAGGAGCATGGAGATATTAAAGGAATTATATATTGAGGAATTAGTGTATTAGGGTAAACTAAGAGATTATTAAGTTAAGGAATTATCAAAGGAATTTGGATTGTTAAATGATTTCAGAACCACGGAGATAATGAGGTATATTCGAACCGAATCGCAATCAGACGAGTATGGAAACCAAACAACCAAGATTTATAACTTAGAAAAATTAAGAAAAGAGATTAAGAAATCATTAATGACATCATTAGGTGATGTCACATTCCACTAATACTTTTAAGGGTAAATTAGTACATTAACAAGCCTTTAATCACAAATATCTTCCAAAGCTTCCAAGACAAGCTAGATTAACAAGAATTAAAGAAGATAAGATCAAAAATCAAGAGAAAATCTCTCCCTTCCATTCTTTCAATTCGGCCAAACAGTAACAGCCGGCTTAGAACGGCCATACCTTCTTCGTTTCCCTGCCAAATTTTTCGTTCTTTAGCTTTTTAGAAAGCCCATGAGATAAGCTACAAGTCGTATTTCACAAGATTTTCCCAGAAAAGCAAGGTAAGGGGGTTGTTTTTCATGTTCTTTCAGTTGCAGTAAAATAGCTCCGAAAATTCTAAGTATGTTCTTGGTGTTTCTTGTTAGTTTAAGGTGTTATATGGTTGCTTAAGGATATCCCAAGGATTATTAAGTGTTATACAAGCTACAAGGAAGGTATATTACTTGAGACCCTAACTTGAATTATGAGTTTATGGTTGATTATGCTTAGTTTAGAAGTTAAGTTGTATAAAGCATGAAATCTGGGTGATATGGTTGTTGATATGTGTTTTAAGTTTGATATGGAAATTGTGATGTGAACTTGTAACCATGGTTGGGATGTAGACCACATGGTGTAGGGCTTGGATTGAGTGTGGAATGATGGTTTTGGAGCAATTAAAATATGGAAAGTATGAAAGTACAGCAGTTATAATGCCCGATTTTTGTTAGGATAGGAACTGCTCTGTTTTGGACCCCTGTATCAGTATGGTACCTTACTGTCCAGTGTACCCATGGACCATTAAATGATAGAGCTTAGTTCATAGATCGTTTTGATATAAAGTACGTCAAAATCTGATGAACGGTTTAGGAGAAAAGTCAGTTTTAGTGGAAGGCGTTCGAAAACCGAGAAAACGTAAATGTATCAAGTTTAAGGCTAAAGTTACGATACTTAGACATTTTTAAAGATCACGAAATTTTGGGATAGTGTAGTAGGGTGGTCAGAGGACCCTTGACAGTTAGCCTTGCATTAAAATTCGGAATCTATATTTTCTGAGAATTTTTACAGTCGAGTATGGTTATTAAGGGGAAAGGTGGATTACACAAAAACTTAGATCGAGTTAAGGATGGTTAAGTGCAGGTAAACTTTTGGTGCATAAAAACCATGTTAAACTTACAATATGAGTTAAGGGTGTTATGGTGTAGAGATTAAGTGATTAAGTGGGATATATATACTAACGGTGATCATTTCGTTCCTATAGAGGCAGGAGACGAACTCAGGATTCCACCTACTCGCTCTAGAGATCCAGGCAAGATATTTTCTATCCCTACTTGGAAAATTATTATTATCTTCAAGAAACTTGATTTCATGGAATATATATATATATATATATATATATATATATATGATGCTATTATTATATTGTGAAGAATTTGTCTTCCTTGAGTATTGATATTAAAAAGAAAGATATACGAAGAAATGTATGAATATGAAGATGGATATGCATATGTATAGAGAAGATTATGCATGGAGTGAACATGCCTTATGATAAGAGAATGGTATCAGTTGTTATCTAGAGTGAATAAAAGAATGGTATCAGTTGTTATCTAAGGTTATATGATTTATAATGTCATTCTTCTTTAAATATTGTGATTTAATAAGTATTATTGGATTATTATCTACTATTTTTAAAAGTAGATGGAATATATATATATATATATATATATATATATAAGAGTACTGGATTTTATTGAATACAAAGAAGATGTCTGAGTCATAATCAGAGTATTATGGCATAAGCTTTAAGAGTGATGACATATGTGAATGTAAATGGAAACAGAAGAATGGAAAATGTGGAATGATGTTTTATAAATGGAATAATGGTTTGAAAAATGGGGATTGCAATAGTATGCGTAAGAGGCTGTGTGGGAGTTGCACAGTTCGGCACCCAATTTTGCGTAAGAGGCTGTGTGGGAATCGCACAGTCCAGCACTTAATTTTATTACGGCACGAAGATGCCAAGGGAGGATGTTAGCAGGTGGCCTTCCTCCAGGGATGATCTTCATTCCTTCTACCGGTAGTAAAAAGAGAGCAGGTACGATTAGGCGACTAATCATCGTCCTAATGTATCAGGCGACAGCAGATATCCCCAATGTTTTTGAAAAGAAAATGTTGACAATGGTTTTCAGAGTTATATGCTGAAACCAAGAAAATGAGATAAGGTGATGGAATTATTTATATGGAATGAAGAGAAACTGATTTTATATTATTTGTATATGGTTGTCGTATACAAGAAACAGAAGGATATTATTGCGAGATCTTATTCAAATGGAATATTATTTTTGGAAAATTATACGGAAACGAAGTATAGATTATTATATTATTTTAGAAGAGAAACTCATATTATATGCTTTAAGAAGAGAAACTGATATTATAATACTATATATTACTTTTCGTACAAAGAGGAATAGATGGTGCATTTGATAGATAAGAATTATTTCTTTTCTTAATGACTATGATGAATTTTACCATTTATATATATATATATATATATATATATATATATATATATATATATATATATATATATATATATATATATGTAAAGGTTTATTTTCCCTTTTATGGTAGTAGGTAGAAGTTATCTTGTTGAGCTATTTTAGCTCATTCTTGCTATTTATTTATACTACAGCTAGGTCCCATGCCAATACTCCGCACTACACCCCGCAAGAGGGTAAGGGAAAGGCGACCTTTTGAGCGAGTGCTGGCGACCATCCCCGAGGTAGTGACAAGCGAAAGGGGCTTAGTAGACTTATGTAAATTAAGTGTGTAAGTTTGTAATAAACTTTTGGTTGTTGAAATGCTTCCTGTAGAAGTATTATTCAACAATGTACTTAGTAGAATTCTGGGTTTGTAATAACTGTTTAACTTTAAACTTTTAATATTGTGGATGTTGTTCTATGAGCATATGACTAGTGTGTGTGTGTGTGTGTATTAGTGTGGGGTCAATTGCATAAGTATTAAGTTTTTTAAAAAAAAAAGACTCAAGAGATATTGATATTGATCGGAAATTGGACCGTGATGACCTGGATCCTTGACCCCGGATCTAGGGATGTCACAGATGGTATCAGAGCTAAGAGTCATATTGCTCAGGAACAAAAGTGATAATAATATACACATATAGATATATATGTAATGATATAAAATATGAACTCACATCGAGTTCAAGGGTGGTTTATCGAACAAAGCGTTTATTCTAAGTAGTGATTATAATTTTATAGATTATTACTAATAAAAGGTTATGTTTTAGTATAGGGAGAAGAGATTGGTGAGCCAAAGTTAAGGGTTTTTAAAGTTTTCGTCACTAATCAGACTAGTCATCTTACTGATGTCTTTTTGGGGGATTAGTTTAGTTGGTTACTGTTTTAATCCCAGTCTGATTGGAAGACAGCTAGTAGTACTTTTGTTGTAGCAGAATAGTATGTACGGTTATGTTTGTAGATTTCGAACCATGTACTCTATTATGTAAAACATTAGTAGTAAAAGACGTTGTACCCAAGTTGTATAATATTTATGTAAATTAATGAAGTTTGTGCATTCTGTCTAAATTTTTACTGCATTTTAATAATAAATGTTGAGATTCAAAAATATTGATGTATAAAAGGTGATTGACTTAATGAAAAGGTTATCGTGTTAAGGGCGATACACTTATTACTAAAGTTATAATATAACTAGATACAAACCGTGTGGAGATAAGAATATTGTGATGTGCAAATGAGTTAATTAACGATATAATTGTGTATATAGAAATGATGTATATTGTACCCTAAATTCGGGTAATTAATAAAGACTATTGTTATGTACAGAACTATACCACCTAAGCGTAATAGTAGAGCGAATGCAAGGGTAAATGAGAGAGATGAAGGAAGTCAGAATATGCAGGATGGAAATGCTCATAATGAACGAGATCATGAAGAAGAAGAAGAGGAATCAACTGGCCAACAAGGCAATCCCTTTAACCAATTCATGGAACTATTAAGGCAGAATTTAGCTAATCCACAGAATCCCCAACAACCACCTGTTCTCCCCAATCAGGCAGCTAATTCCTTTCGTGCCTTTAAGTCATTAAAACCCCCAGAATTTGAGGGAACTGCTAACCCCGTAGTAGCCAGAACTTGGTTAAAAGAGATGGAAAAAGCTTTTGAGATACTGAGGATAGAGGAGGATCAGAAAACAGTCTTTGCAGCCTATCTCTTGAAGGGAGAGGCAAATTATTGGTGGGAAGCTAAGAAGAACCTAGAAGGAGCGGGAGTGATAACCTGGGAGCGTTTCACTAGGGTGTTTCTGGAAAAGTATTCCCCTAGGTTTTTGGAAAACCAAATGGAAATGAAATTTCTGGAGCTAAAGCAGGAAAACCTATCAGTGGCTGAGTATGAAACTAGATTTACTGAACTGTCTAGGTTCGTTCCAGAATTTGTGCGTACTGAAGAGCAACGAGCGAAAAGGTTCCAACAGGGATTAAAACCATGGTTACGAACGAGAGTGGCACCATTTGAGATGACTGATTATGATGTGGTGGTTCAAAAGGCATCTATTATAGAGGCCGAGAGTGAACAGGCTCAAATAGGTCGAGAAAGTAAGAAAAGGAGATTTGAGGGTCAGAGAGGAGGTTCAAGTGAAGGAAGTTATTTTGGCAAAGCTGGTAAAGGACGAAAATCTCAGTTCGTAGGAAAGTCAGGAGTTAATAGGACTGTTAGTGAAACTGTGAATCAGGGTGATAAATCCACAGGAACGTTTCAGTCCAATCAATCACGACCACCATTACCAGATTGTGACACGTGTGGTAAGAAGCATATAGGAGTCTGTAGGGTGCTGGGAGTAACTTGTTTTAAGTGTGGACAAAAAGGACACTACCTTAACCAGTGCCCATCAACTGATACAAACCCTAAAAGAGATGTTAAGTGTTACCGGTGTGGGAAATTAGGACACATTGCTAGAGATTGCCGTTCCGGTGGGTCATACGCGCCAGGACAGAGTGTGACTGCTTCAAATAGGCCTACTGCTAGAGTGTACAACATGACCTTAGGGGAAGCGTTGGCGAAACCAGATGCAGATACAGGTACTTGTTTTTCGATTTAAATTTTGTGTGTAAGTCTTTGGCTAAGGATCGACTTAATCAATTAATGGAGTAAATAAGTTAATAATATAGATAAGGAAAATCAGTATCTGTTAAGGGCTAGGAAACGCTATGAAAAGGAAAGTAGGAGTGTTTTGGGAAAACACAAACTCGTTGAGATGAACAGGAAATATATGTTATAGGTAGTATTTTCTTACAATTGTTTCAAGGAATAGCATTATAAGACTAGTTTTCTGGAGGATTTTACAGAGACGAGACGTGTTAAGATAAAGTACTAATATTTTATGTCATGATAGAAATCAGAATATGGCCAAACCATAAGTGAGATACACTACCATTCAGGAAAGGCCAATGTGGTGGTCGATACTTTAGTTAAAAAGAGAAAGGAGGAATGAGATAATATAGAATGACTGAAAACAGGAGGTGATTTGTAAGGAAAAGACAGTAAAAGTACTGCTATTGATAAACTAAATGGCATGTTGATGAATGACAAAAAAGTTTATATTGGTATATCTTTGCGCAAACAAGATAGAGATATTATGAAAGGAAAAGGATAGAGAAAGTAGTGTGGAAGTTAGTAGGTGAGAATGAAAAAGATACCTATGGACATTTCCAGCATGATTCCGGGACGGAATCCTTTTAAGGGGGGGAAGACTGTAATAACCCTAACTTTAGCAATGCTACAGTGATCATATGAATAGTAAATTTTGAGGATTTAGGGAAATGGTATGTAAGTACTCTATACTTGAAATGGAAAGCGAGTAAACAGAAACCATATTAGTATTGTACTAGGAAAATAAGTGACTCGAAATGACGATAGATTTCAGAAATTCCTGAATACGGATTTTTGAGGATTTTGAGTTCGAATGAGCTTCTATTTTATTAGATATTAAGGAGCATGGAGATATTAAAGGAATTATATATTGAGGAATTAGTGTATTAGGGTAAACTAAGAGATTATTAAGTTAAGGAATTATCAAAGGAATTTGGATTGTTAAATGATTTCAGAACCACTGAGATAATGAGGTATATTGGAACTGAATCGCAATTAGACGAGTATGGAAACCAAACAACCAAGATTTATAACTTAACAAGGATACCTACCATATTATTAATTACCAAGAGAATTAGCATAATACTTAGAAAAATTTAGAAAAGAGATTAAGAAATCATCAATGACATCATTAGGTGATGTCACATTCCACTAATACTTTTAAGGGTAAATTAGTACATTAGCAAGCCTTTAATCACAAATATCTTCCAAAGCTTCCAAGACAAGCTAGATTAACAAGAATTAAAGAAGATAAGATCAAAAATCAAGAGAAAATCTCTCCCTTCCATTCTTTCAATTCGGCCAAATAGTAATAGCCGGCTTAGAACGGCCATAACTTCTTCGTTTCTCAGCCAAATTTTTCGTTCTTTAGCTTTTTAGAAAGCCCATGAGATAAGCTACAAGTTGTATTTCACAAGATTGTCCCAGAAAAGCAAGGTAAGGGGGTTGTTTTTCATGTTCTTTCAGCTGCAGTAAAATAGCTCCGAAAATTCTAAGTATGTTCTTGGTGTTTCTTGTTAGTTTAAGGTGTTATATGGTTGCTTAAGGATATCCCAAGGATTATTAAGTGTTATACAAGCTACAAGGAAGGTATATTACTTGAGACCCTAACTTGAATTATGAGTTTATGGTTGATTATGCTTAGTTTGGAAGTTAAGTTGTATAAAGCATGAAATCTGGATGATATGGTTGTTGATATGTGTTTTAAGTTTGATATGGAAATTGTGATGTGAACTTTAACCATGGTTGTGATGTAGACCACATGGTGTAGGGCTTGGATTGAGTGTGGAATGATGGTTTTGGAGCAATTAAAATATGGAAAGTATGAAAGTACAGCAGTTATAATGCCCGATTTTTGTTAGGATAGGAACTGCTCTGTTTTGGACCCCTGTATCAGTATGGTACCTTACTGTCCAGTGTACCAATGGACCATTAAATGATAGAGCTTAGTTCATAGATCGTTTTGATATAAAGTACGTCAAAATCTGATGAACGGTTTAGGAGAAAAGTCAGTTTTAGTGGAAGGCGTTCGAAAACCGAGAAAACGTAAATGTATCAACTTTAAGGCTAAAGTTACGATACTTAGACATTTTTAAAGGTCACGAAATTTTGGGATAGTGTAGTAGGGTGGTCAGAGGACCCTTGACAGTTAGCCTTGCATTAAAATTCGGAATCTATATTTTCTGAGAATTTTTATAGTCGAGAATGGTTATTAAGGGGAAAGGTGGATTACACTAAAACTTAGATCGAGTTAAGAATGGTTAAGTGCATGTAAACTTTTGGTGCATAAAAACCATGTTAAACTTACAATATGAGTTAAGGTTGTTATGGTGTAGAGATTAAGTGATTAAGTGGGATATATATACTAACGGTGATCCTTTCGTTCCTATAGAGGCAGGAGACGAACTCAGGATTCCACCTACTCGCTCTAGAGATCCAGGCAAGATCTTTTCTATCCCTACTTGGAAAATTATTATTATCTTCAAGAAACTTGATTTCATGGAATATATATATATATATATATATATATATATATATATATATATATATATATTCCTTGAGTATTGATATTAAAAAGAAAGGTATACGAAGATGTGTATGAATATGAAGATGGATATGCATATGTATAGAGAAGATTATGCATGGAGTGAACATGCCTTATGATAAGAGAATGGTATCAGTTGTTATCTAGAGTGAATAAAAGAATGGTATCAGTTGTTATCTAAGGTTATATGATTTATAATGTCATTCTTCTTTAAATATTGTGATTTAATAAGTATTATTGGATTATTATCTACTATTTTTAAAAGTAGATGGAATATTTATATATATATATATATATATATATATAAATATATATAAGAGTACTGGATTTTATTGAATACAGAGAAGATGTCTGAGTCATAATCAGAGTATTATGGCATAAGCTTTAAGAGTGATGACATATGTGAATGTAAATGGAAACAGAAAAATGGAAAATGTGGAATGATGTTTTATAAATGGAATAATGGTTTGAAAAAGGGGGATTGCAATAGTATGCGTAAGAGGCTGTGTGGGAGTTGCACAGTCCGGCACCCAATTTTGCGTAAGAGGCTGTGTGGGAGTTGCACAGTCCAGCACTTAATTTTATTACGGCACGAAGATGCCAAGGGAGGATGTTAGCAGGTGGCCTTCCTCTAGGGATGATCTTCATTCCTTCTACCGGTAGTAAAAAGAGAGCAGGTACGATTAGGCGACTGATCATCGTCCTAATGTATCAGGCGACAGCAGATATCCCCAATGTTTTTGAAAAGAAAATGTTGACAATGGTTTTCAGAGTTATATGCTGAAACCAAGAAAATGAGATAAGGTGATGGAATTATTTATATGGAATGAAGAGAAACTGATTTTATATTATTTGTATATGGTTGTCGTATACAAGAAACAGAAGGATATTATTGCGAGATCTTATTCAAATGGAATATTATTTTTGGAAAATTATACGGAAACGAAGTATAGATTATTATATTATTTAAGAAGAGAAACTCATATTATATGCTCTAAGAAGAGAAACTGATATTATAATACTATATATTACTTTTCGTACAAAGAGGAATAGATGGTGCATTTGATAGATAAGAATTATTTCTTTTCTTAATGACTATGATGAATTTTCCCATTTGTTGAGCTATTTTAGCTCATTCTTGCTATTTATTTATACTACAGCTAGGTCCCATGCCAATACTCCGCACTACACCCCGCAAGAGGGTAAGGGAAAGGCGACCTTTTGAGCGAGTGCTGGCGACCATCCCCGAGGTAGTGACAAGCGAAAGGGGCTTAGTAGACTTATGTAAATTAAGTGTGTAAGTTTGTAATAAACTTTTGGTCGTTGAAATGCTTCCTGTAGAAGTATTATTCAACAATGTACTTAGTAGAATTCTGGGTTTGTAATAACTGTTTAACTTTAAACTTTTAATATTGTGGATGCTGTTCTATGAGCATATGACTAGTGTGTGTGTGTGTGTATTAGTGTAGGGTCAATTGCATAAGTATTAAGTTTTTTTTAAAAAAAAAGACTCAAGAGATATTGATATTGATCGGAAATTGGACCGTGATGACCTGGATCCTTGACCCCGGATCTAGGGATGTCACATATATATTCCATATATATACACGCATATATACACATATTCGATTTTCCTTTGATATACCGTTCCTGTTGTTTAGGAGTTATCTACTGGGCCGTTTGGACGTCCCTTATCCGATTTTCCGTGTTTTAAGGAGCCCCGCGATCGCTGGTGCAATTTCTGGGAACTGCCACCCAGTCGAACCCCTATCTAGCTTCAGCACAGCACCACCATTATCCAGGGTTCACATACTCGTACCCCTACATGAACATACCCCAAACCAACTGTCAGAATCCTTATCTTCGGTCTATTCCCAAGGCATAGTGGGCCAAAACACCCGTACATAGTTCAACCTATCCTTCCGTATCCACATTATTCGAACCCGTAACCTTAATGGGCCCTAAATCAAGCCCAAGGCGGATTTTGGGCACAACAATTAGAAAGCATTTTATCATCAACCAAACAATTAATAACAGTTCATATAAATCAATGAACGTTATGTTCTAAATGTTGTAGCACTCAGTAAGAAGGCCTTATTGTTAGTAGTAGTTTTCCCTAGCATGCTCATTAGTATAGGTTCAATCAAGGGTAGTTATGGTCGCGGGTCTGGCTAATGTTTAGCCTTTTTGTTTTCTGTTTAGAGAGTGTTTGGCATTGCTTAAAATAAGTTACTTTTGACTTAATGGAGGTATTTTTAACTTAAAGGAGAAAGTAAAGTTGTTTACTTTAAGTTGAATGAATGTGTTTGGGTAATTTTGCTTAAAGTTAAATGGGGGTTTAATAATTTTGACTTAAAGTGAAATTTGACTTAAAAAAAATTTAAATTCATAATATTTTAACTTTACAATAGTCCTGAAACAAAAAAAATAAAAAAATTGGATAAGTCATAAGTCATAAGTCAAAAGTACCTAAAAGAAACTTATGACTTAAAGGAGTTTTTTAACTTAAAGCTCAGTTTTAAGCAAATTACACAAACAGACATTTTCTGGCTTAAAGCCAAAAATGACTTTAAGCCACAGACAATAAGCTCCGCCAAACGGGCTGTTAGTCTCTAGATCTAGTTGCCATGGAGAAAGACCCCTAATCTGATGTACTTGGTTTTAGTTAATGAAATTGCTGGCCTTTAGGAAAAAAAAAACAGTTCATATAAACTATACTAATGAACTAATGTTTAATTTCTAGTAGACATATATGTTTATTGGATAAAAGCCCCAAATACCTATTTTTGGAAAAACGCTGACGAGAATACCTGTATGTGAGAGCTGGTGCCCTAAATATCCAGCAAATGCGCAAGTGAAATATGTGTATGCTTTGTACGCATGCTGAAGATGCGTGGTTTGTCAAATTTACTTATTATTTATTTGTTCTATACAATATACATATTGTAGTAATGCGTATTTATTCTTAGAATACGTAAGTAGCACATGCATATACATTTTATATTCCAGAGAACGCATGTGACAGATGTGTATAGATGTACAGTTGAGAAGTTCATCTATCTGTTATTCTACAATTTTCAAAGCATGCATATATAATTTTATTTATAAAAAGAAAAATTAAGTATATGCACGACATTCTTGAAATGTGTTTCCACGTAACTTGTTGTAATGCTATTTAAGTGAATGTACATGAATAAAAAAACAAAAAAGAGTAAATGTATATGGTGGCCCTGCACATGCTTCTAAATAACTTACAATCAAAACCATATAATTATACTTGTGAAAACAAATTCAAATATGTATACGCATGTGGACCATGCGTTGATTGTGGGTATATAGGGCATCTCTCACCGCCGACAGCTATTTTGGGTATTGTATTTTCATTTTTCGGGTAATTTGGTCATTATTTCATGTTTTAATTTGCTAGTCGGAAGACATTTATTTTTGTCATTTGTCCATAATTATATGATCATGCTAGAAGCGAATTCAAAGGATGTAGATATAAAAATATATGTCTACACATAAGTTTTATTTAATTTTGTATCAATAAAAGTTTAAGATCTAAATTTTAATTGGACACAATTTTTTTTAAATAAAACTATTATCATTTTACACTTACATGTTAAATAGTTAAATGTCAATTAAAATTTGACAAAATAAGTATACGACTGTAATAATATCCATCATTTGATAATATAGCCATTAGAAATATAGATTAACTCTTATTTAGAATATGCGCTTTCTAAGTTGTATCTGAATTTTAATTTTTTGCCAGAAGGCTTTATCTGAATTTTATTTCAAAAAGGTTGTGTCTGAAATATAGATTTGGGCGGTCACCAACTGTGCAAGAATTCTCAAGACATGTGTTGGTTTCCGCATCTGCTTTATATATCTGCATTGATTTTAGGAACGCGCCTACAATGAGATAGGATGAAATATGAATGTTAGAGCTGTTGGATTAATTTGAAAAATATCATTATTTTTAATTTAAAATATAAAAGTATTATAAATATTATTATTTATAATTTGAAAAAAGTTGTTTCAAAATAGTTGTTTCGCTTTTAATTTCAAAGTATTTTTTATTTAAATTAAGTTTTAATTTCCAAAATTGACTTAAATTACTTATTTTTATAATCACAGTAATAAATATAGGTACATATAAAATTAGATCATCAATATTTAAGTTTCTTAATAAGTGTAATTTTTTGAAAGTGGACTAATAATTTAAAACGAAAAGAGTAAAAAATTTAATGTGAGAAAAAAACTATGTTTAAAAAAGTACCTAAAAAGTGCTTATTTTTTTTTAACCTTGTTAAGGTGTACACTTTTGACAGCTATTAAGGCGTACACAAACAACTACTAATTTTTAATGACTTGGGTTAGCTTTAACTACCCAAAGTGGCTCTTAACATTCAACTGTAATTTGAATTGGGCAAGCCAAGTTTCGAGTCGAGCGTTAAAAAAACCAAAATAAATTGAGTTGAGTTGAATCGAATCGAATCGATTCGTTTAATTAATTAAGCTTAAATCTTCAAACCTGACTCATTTTGTTTTACGAGTCAAGTCGAACCGGCTCGTTTAGTTAACGAGTCGGGCAAATCGACTTGTTTAATTTTACACTTAATCGAATCTAAAATTTTATCCAAACTTGGCTCATTTAATTTCACGAGTCAAGTCGAGACCAATTGTTTAATTAAATGAACCAGAACCTCTATCCGAACTCGGCTAGTTATCGTACCAGTTAAACGAGTTCACTAATAATTTTTCTTTACACAAAGTAAATCATAAAATTGGAAGAAAGATAAACCGTGCTTAGTATTTCCCATTCTTTCCCTGAAATATTCATAAATATGACTTCGACAATTTTTAATTTATAAACTCATATATATGCGGAATTTAATATTTTAATTCAGATGTAAACACATGAAATATTTGTATTTTAGTTTTTCAAGACTGACTTTTATACACGTAATATTTTCCTTATGAAATAATTCTATAGGTATCTCAAAAAAATTTCAAAAAATTTACGAAAAGATGAGAGTTATCATATTTTTATTAGTTACTTTCTTATAAATTTAAATGAATTCGCATGTATTATGAATTTTACTAATTAAATAATATCATATATTGTTTGAAAATAATTTTTGAATTTATTTTAGGATTCTAACACTACTTTTTTCTATTGCATAGTATATTTCATCCAATTTTTCATCTTCAGAAAATTAATTATCATTCTTGGAAAAACTATTGAGATTTGGGAATTTTATGCATGCAAGGAAAGAGAAATAGTTTCATTTTATGTAAACTCTACTCTTGCCTGTACAAGTTCGTTTATTTGGTAAATGAATCTGGGTCGTTGATGTCCACATCTCTGCCCCCCAACTATCCTCCTTGGGAAAAGCGAAGATTACATTCCCCACCTATCTTTTCAGCATTTCAATTTTCAACCCCCCATACCTTTCCTTAATTCTCCTATCTTTTTCTGTTGGAATCACTCACGTCTCTCCCTTTTTATTCATCCAAACTTAGGAATTTTAAGTGTTTTGACTATAGAGTAAAAATTATTATTTTTTTAATTTTCATTTTTCAAATAAAAATAGAGTATTAATATTTTTATTCAAAAAAAAATTTAAAAATAATAATTTTTACTATGTGGTCAAAATACTTAAAATTACGTGCAGAAAAGTCAAATACCTTATATAATGGATCGAAGAGAAATGATATGTAAAAAGAGCATATTTCCTGCACAAAATACATAAATCTGCGTTTATTTGATTTTTATGAAAATAGAAAGTGATTGGCAAAAACTAAAAAGAATGCAATTCTTGCTGAAAGAAATGGAAATATGCGCACATCTATACTATTACATGTGAAGCCGAAATATTGAAAATCTTAAAAGTTTTGGTTTTTGATTTGGTTATCCTATTTATTAAAATAAAGTTTTGGTTTTTGGTTTGGTTATTTTATTTATTAAAATAAATAATAACATAATATAATTAACGATAATTAGCTGATTGATTTTTTCACGTTTACTTTTAGTTCAAAATATTAACCTTTATAAACAATTAAAAACAAAAATCATATCATATCTTTTAATCATTAATATTTCTATATAATTAAAACATGTTACCTTCTATGTAATTAAAATACGTTACCTTTTACTTTAAAAATAATTTTGCAATTTTGGTTATCCTATTTATTAAAATAAAATTTTGGTTTTCGGTTTGGTTATCCAATTTGTTAAAATAAATAATAACATAATATAATTAATGGTAATTAGCTGATTGCCTTTTTCACTTTTACTTTTAGTTCAAAATATTACCCTTTATAAACAATAAAAAACAAAAATCATACCATATCTTTTAATCATTAATATTTCTATGTAATTAAAACATGTTACCTTCCATGTAATTAAAATATGTTACCTTTTATTTTAAAATTAATCTTGCAATCATTAATATATATATCCAAAAATTTTATACTATTATATTAAAGCCAAAACATTGAAAGTTTTAAAAGTTTTGGTTATTCTTTACTATTATATTATACTATTATCTTATAATTTAAAACTAATCTTGCAATCGTACATATATATCTAAAAATATCACACCATATCTTTCAATTATTAATAAAATATATTAAAAATCTGTATACATTGTTTAAAACTAATCTTGTAATCATTTTGGTTATCCTATTTATTAAAATAAAGTTTTGGTTTTCGGTTTGGTTATCCTCTTTATTTAAATAAATAATAACATAATATAATTAGTGGTAATTAGCTAATTTCCTTTTTCATGTTTACTTTTAGTTCAAAATATTATCATTTATAAACAACTAAAAATAAAAATCATACCACATCTTTTAATCATTAATATTTCTATATAATTAAAACATGTTACCTTCTAAATTGATTAGTTATTGAAAAATAGAAATAGTCAAGCTGACCGGAGAGATGGATCGGAGATGTTTTCAGGTTAATAGGAATGAAGGAAAGTCAGCAAAGATGGAGAAAGGGGAAGTTATTTTGAGGGACTTTATTGAAGGCAATAAGGAAATAGTTGATAAGGAGGTGTTGGATCGTTATAGAAAAGGGGAGAATCAAGCAATAACTGATGCTTTGAATCAGATTCATTGGAGAAGCCTAAAAGCGAGAAGGGATGCTGACAATACTGGTTTGGGGAATGGCCATAAGATGAAGGAAGGTATGAAAGGAGGTTTGATTCTTACTGCTAGTAAAACTTATGCTGAAATTGTGACATCAAAGTTGGATACAGAGGATAGAAATAATGCTAGTGACTGGATTAAAGTTCAAAGGAGGAAATCTGATCATAAGAGATTAGTATTTAAAAGGAATTCATGTAATTGGGGGCCTAAACCTGTAAAAATCTTCAATTGCTGGCTGAAAGAGGAATCATTGAGTGAAATTATAGGGAATTACTGGTCAAAGCACAGTAATGATCAGAAGAATGTTCAAGTGGTTCTAAAGGAGGTGAAAAGTGTGATCAAGGATTGGGCAGATAACATCAAAGATAAAACTGAGAATGAGATTAAAGACTTGGAAATCTCTCTTGATAAGGATGAGCAAGGTAAAGATCAGTTGGATTTGTTGGTTGGGAAAAGATAGAGGCTAGAACACTTATATGACTTCAGAGATGACATGCTAAGACAAAAGTCTAGGTTAAATTGGCAAGTCCAGGGTGATCGAAATTCGTAATATTTTCATCAAAGTATTCAGAGAAGAAGATACAAAAATAAGATTCATAAGATTTATTGTAACAATGTGTTGATTTCTGAACCCTCTCAGCTGAAAGATGCATTTTTCAAACACTTTAAAGAGCTCTTTTCTGAGAAAGAAGATGCACATTTTTTCAATATTGGAGACTTGGTGCTTAGCAGAATATCAGTAGATGATAAATACTGGTTGGAGAGGGACTTTTCACTTGAGGAGATAGAATATGCTTTGAATAATTCTGCAAGTGATAAGACTCCTGGCCCAGATGGCTTCAACATGGGATGTCTTATATCTATGTGGATTCATATTAAAGGTCACATTTTTTATAACTTCAAGAATTTTGCTCAATCTCTCAAGTTTCCTTCAGGTTTCAATTCTTCTTTCATATCTCTTATACCCAAAAGGAAGAATCTTGACTCTTTCTCAGACTATAGACCTATTAGTTTGATCAACAGTACAACAAAATTGTTTACAAAGGTTCTAGCTCATAGATTAGGGGAGGTCATTAGAAACATTGTGGGAATGAATCAGTTTGCATTCATCAAGGGTAGGCAAGCTTCAGAGTGTATTTTGATTGCCAATGAAGCTGTCCATTTCATTAAAAGTAGAAAGAGAAGTGATCTTATTCTTAAGCTTGATTTTGAAAAAGCGTTTGACTCAGTCATTTGGAATTTTTTGTTGCAACTGTTACATAGCTTAGGTTTTGGTGATGTTTGGATCTCCTGGCTGAGGTCGTACTTGCATTCTATGAGAGTGTCTGTACTTGTTAATGGTTCACCGACAAAGGAGTTCTCACCTAATCGAGGTCTAAGGCAGGGTGATCCACTATCACCTTTGTTATATAATATTGTAGCTGAGGTACTGAATCTAATGCTCAAGAGAGCTTGCTCGAAAGGTATGTTCAGAGGTGTAGAATTGAATGGAGATGTAGAGCAGCTGACTCATCTCCAATTTGATGATGATACATTGATCTTCATAGAGGGATCTATTGTGACACCCCTAGATCCGGGGTCAAGGATCCAGGTCATCACGGTCCAATTTCCGATCAATATCCATATCTCTTGAGTCTTTTTTTTTAAACTTAATACTTATGCAATTGACCCCACACTAATACACACACACCAGTCATATGCTCATAGAACAACATCCACAATATTAAAAGTTTAGAGTTAAACAGTTATTACAAACCAAGAACTTTTCTAAGTACAATGTTGAATAATACTTCTACAGGAAGCATTTCAACAACCAAAAGTTTATTACAAACTTACACACTTAATTTACATAAGTCTACTAAGCCCCTTTCGCTTGTCACTACCTCGGGGATGGTCGCCAGCACTCGCTCAAAAGGTCGCCTTTCCCTTACCCTCTTGCGGGGTGTAGTGCGTAGAATCGGCATGGGACCTAGCTGCTATATACATAAGTGGCAAGAGTGAGCTATAATAGCTCAGCAAGATAATATTGTAAACTAGAATTTAAAATGTGAACAGGTATACATATATATGCATATATAAGTAGAAACCAATTATAATCCTTAAGGAAGAATAAAGCTCTTATTTAATAATACATCATCCACTTACTATTATAAGAAAGAAATCTAAAATAATATAATATCAGTTTTTCTTCATCTGTAACCATAATTCCATCATCTCATATCATTATTCTGTTTTCAGTATAGAAATTTGAAAACCATTGTCAACACTTTCTTTTCAAAAACATTGGGGATATCTGCTGTCGCCTGATACGTTAGGACGATGATCAGTCGCCTAATCGTACCTGCTCTCTTTTTACTACCGGTAGAAGGAATGAAGATCATCCCTGGAGGAACGCCACCTGCTAACATCCTCCCTTGGCATCTTCGTGCCGTAATAAAAATAATAAATGCTGGACTGTGTCGCACACAGCCCTGACACAGCCACTTACGCAAGTCTGTTGCAATCCCCCTTTTTGTCAAATCATTATTCCATTTATAAAATATCATTCCACATTTCCATTTTCTCGCTTTCATTTCCACATATCATTCACTCATATCATTTCCATTCTCGCACATTACTTCTATAAAATATATATATATATATATATATATATATATATATATATATACAGATATATATATATATATATAACATAATGCTTTGATTATGATCCAGACATCTCTTTCATATTCAAGAAATCAAATATACTTTTATATTCATAAAATATTCCGTCTATTTTAAAAGTAGTAAATAATAATCAAATAATATTTATTAAACCACTGATACCCAAAAAGAATATTTTTAATATAGTATTATAAACCATATAACCCTAGATAACAACTGATACCATTCCCTTTCATATCTCTTTCACCATAGAGCATATTCGCTCCATTCGTAATCATCTCTATATCCATATTCCATAAATCATATCCATCTCTCTTTAATTTCCCAAAATCAAGGAAATATATTCTTTATTAAAATAGCAACAATAGAATCACACATATATATTCCATGAAATCGTTTTCTTCGAAGGTAAATAATTTTCCAAGTAGAGATAGAAAAATCTTGCCTCGATCTCTGTAAGTCGGAAGTATAGCTCGTGGCTCTCCCGAAGTCTCTATAAACACAAAACGGATCATTATCAGAACATATTCCACTTAACCACCTACGCTCATATAATAACACCATTATAATATCCCATTACTATCTCAAAAGGTCTTGAGGACTTAACCATTCTTATTCCCGATTAAAGTTCTTAACGATTTACATTCTTTCCTTAACAACCACTCTCGACTGTAAAAATCCTCATAATTCATAAATTCCACAATTTGACACAAGGTCAGTTGGTAAGGGTTCTTTGATCACCCTATTATAACATCCCAAAGTTTCAAAATTTTTAAAAATGTCTAAGTATGGTAGTTATAGCCTTGAAGTTGGTACAACTACGTTTTCTCGGTTCTCGAACGTCTTTCACTAAAATTTACTTTTCTCCTAAACCGTTCATCAGATTTTAACGTACCTTATATCAAAACGATCTATGAACCAAGCTCTACCCTCTCATGATCAGTGGGTTCTCTGGACAGAAACCTACCGTAGGAATATGGGGACCAAAAACAGGGTACCTATTTGGTTTAACGAAAATCGGGCATTATAACGGCTATATTTTCATACTTTCAAAAATTCAACTCCACCAAATCCATCATCCACCTTATACACCATCACCTACACCATGTGGTCATCTTACCAACCATGGTTACAAGCACATACTCCTTTCATATTTAACTTTAATCACTTACAAACACATATATCATCATGAATAATCACTAAACTTTCCATAATCCATCCTATATTCAAAGTAATACTAAAGGGTCTTGAGATTTATACCTTCTTGAAGCTTTAACAACCCTTATCAAGCCTTGGGATATGCTTAATCAACCTTATACTAGCTTGGATCAACTAAAGAAACCATAAAAACAAAGTTAGTTTCTAAGGGTTACTATTCATCATCACTTTTGTAAAAATCATAACAAATCGAAAAATAAGAGTTAGGCTCTCAAATTTTTACCACGTCTTGGCCTCTGTATAAGCTTTGATTTGAGCTATATACCACCAAAAACAAAGCTTCCTAGCTATGGTTTTGAGCTCCATCTTTCCGCTGGACAGAAACTGGACAGGTTTGGTTCTCCCACTTTGAGCATGGATTTGACTAGGCTATACTACTTGGATTGCTATGAAATTTGGAGAGAATCGTGCCCATGGAGTGGAGAGGTTGTGGTTAAAATTTGGTGATTTTATCATGGATAGAAATGGAGATATGAATTTTTCTTTGAGTTGTGTTCTTGTTTGGCAGATTGGAGAGCTTTGTGTTTATCTTGCTTCTTTCCCTTTACAAACGTTTTTCACCTTTTATCTATCATATATATCAGTTGTGTAGTCTTATAATAAAAGTCTTTGAAGTCCACCAATGACAAAGAGCCAATTGTTGATTATCTAAACACCTTACCATGAAAAATGCTACTTAGTACTCAAGTTTGACAAGTTTACTCCTCTTCCACTTTGGTTTTAATGTTTGCACCAATGGGATTCCTTCCCTTACACTCTAATATCACTTAATATCAGCTCCATACTTGGGTTGGGCCGAATTTGGGCTTTTGGTTTGGGTTTTGTACAAAGTTCTCTCGTCATCTTATTTATCGAACGATTTCTGCGATCGTCTCAGTGGTTTTTCTCTTGTAAATCTCTTAAATATATTTTATCCTTTCCCACATCATATATAAATGTGTTAGGGTGATTCTAATCCTCAAGTAGGTATTAGATCCGATATCCTTGGTATATTCTCTTTTTCTCAGAAGTTGCTCTCCTGGTTATCTCTCGGGTTCTCAAGCATTCTCAAACTCGTTTAACAATCTAAATTCCCTTGGCATTTCTTGACTTGATTACTCCTTGGTTTAACCTAATTTCACTATTTCCTCAAGATATAAACCCTTTAACATTTCTATACTCCTTAATATCACATTCAATAGAGTCTCAATCGAAATCGAAAATCCTTAAAGTCCATATTCAGGAATTTCTGAAATCCATCGTCATTTCGAGTCACTTATTTTCATAGTACATCACTAATATGGTTTCCATTTATTCATTTTCTGTTTCAAGTATAGAGTACCTACATACCATTTCTCTAAATCCTCAAAATTTACTGTTCATGTGATCACTGTAGCATTGCTAAAGTTAGGGTTATTACATCTATAGAGTCTGTCAAGGCTTTTAAACGAGTTCTCCAATGTTTTCAATTGTTATCTGGACTTAAGATTAATTTTAACAAAAGCATCTTGTTCTCTCCTGATAAAAAGAGTGGATTAGTTAAGGTAGGTGCTGCATTGTTTGGATGTATGGTTGGATCATGGCCTCTGAATTTCTTAGGTGCTCCTTTAGGTATCTCTGCTAGGAAATCCTCCTTTTGGAATCCATTGGTTCATAAATTTGAAAATAAACTTGCTAATTGGAAGTGTTCTTCTTTGAATAAAGCTGGTTGACTTATACTTCTTAAGTCTTCTTTGGACAGCTTACCAGTTTACTGGTTTAATCTGTTCAAGATGCCGAAGAGTGTACGTTCAAAAATTGAAAAGATAAGGAGAAATTTTTTCTGGGGACACTTTGGTTGCAGGAGGAAGATGCACTATATAAGATGGAATAAAATCACTCAACCAAAAAGCAGTGGAGGTCTTGGTTTATCTTCAATTACTTCAAGAAATGTTTCTTTACTAGGAAAATGGCATTGGAAATGGTTCTCAGACAGGGACAAGTGGTGGAATAAATGGATCAGGTCAAAGTATGAGTGTTCTATTGGTGATACTTTAGATAGTATACTTCATTCAAGTAAGATTTCAGATTGCTTTTCAGGAATTCTGAATGTGGCAAATAATTCAGATTTGAAAGGAACTTTAGGAGCAGATAATTTTCAATGGCACATCAGGAATGGTGAAATAGCATTATTCTGGGAAGATTTTTGGCACTCAGAAGGTATTCTAAAAGTTCTATTTCCTAGGCTGTACAGATTATCCAATTTCAAAAATGTTAACATTAGAATTTTCAAGGATCTGGTCTGTTGTTATGATATATTTGAGGAGACATTCTGGAGTAGACAACTTAAAGAATTGGAGAAAGAACTGGTTGTGAAATTACAACTAATCTGTTCTTTAATCACATTGAAAGAAGGAAAAGATATTTTAATATGGACTCCTGTGAATACAGATTACTCTGCAGCGAATAGTTATGTTCTGATGCAAAAGAACATGTTGGATACTGAGGTTAGATGGAAGTTAATTTGGAGGTTTAAAGTTCCTCCTAAGGTCCATGTTTTTTTGTGGAATTATTGTCTACAAGTTCTTTCTACGTGCAATTTTCTCGCCAACAGATTAGTTTCAGGTTGCTCAAGGTTATGTAAATGGTGTAATTTAGATGAAGAGACTCAAATACACCTCTTTTGGAAATGTGAAATTGCAACATGGGTTTGGACTTTCATTTCAGATTGGTGGAATGTTAGGATTCAAGACTGTTTTGATGTCTTTTCTGGAAATATTTCAAAGGGAGCAAACACTAGAGCTGCTTGGGAGATTACATGGTCTGCAGCATTGTGGACAATATGGAAATGCAGAAATCAAGTTGTTTTTGAAAATGTTAGAGTTAAAAAATCAGAGTTGTTATTTCTAGTAGTTCATCGATCTCAATTATGGTGTCAAGCAGCTGATTTAATCGAATCCTCTGATCTCTGGAGTTCTAATCCTATAGGGTTGGTTCTCAAATCTAGTCTCACAAGACAGAATAAGTTGTTATCGAACAATGCAGAGCTGATTGGTTTTATAGATGGCGCCTGAAAGAAGAATACGAATAATGTAATTCAGGCTGGCATTGGAGGTTATGTGAACGACACTGAGGGAAATTTGGTTCTAATCTTCTCTGGGCCAGTAAAGGCATTATCAGCTACTCAGTGTGAATTTGAAGCCATGTGCTATGTGATTAGGCAGCTGGCAGCAAGTCCGTGGAGTTCTAGCTATAGTGTAATTTGTACTGACTCTGCAGAGCTAATTAAGGAAATTCGGAAAGCTAAGTTCAGTCTTAAACATCATTTTGAGGAAGAAATCAGAAATTATCTTCTATTGGCAAAGATAGAATTTAAGAAAGTGAACAAGCTCTTGAATTGTGAAGCAGATAACCTTGCCAAACAAGGTATGACAAGAAACAATTTACTTTCTGCATGGTGTTAAGGTGTAAATGGAGTGGTTTGCGATAATTTTTATAGGGTTAAGATGTCTTCATTGGATTTGGTGATTTTTTTTTGGGCTGTTTGGTTTTATTTCATTTGCATTTACAGTTGAAATATATTTCATGATATATTATTTATAAAAAAGAAATATCAACCGTTGGGGGGAAAAGCCAGTAGATGCCTAGACAATTGTGCAGACGCTTGCGTCCTTCTAGGCACTATTGCCTTTAAAGGCATAGGTGTGTACTCTCTCCCAGAGTTTATACCATTAAGATGAAGCCTTCTCTCTTCTCCTGTGTGACAAAGATGAATGTTGATGCTGGAGTCCAATGGTTAATGCCGCCTCAAGGCGTGGTTAAGGTTAACGTCCATGGCTGCTTCTATGATCATCCTCTGGAGAATGGCAACAGAACAAGCATAGGTTTTGTTTTCAGGGATGATTCGGGTCGTATTGTTAGAATGGTTGGTGGCTCCTTAAGGATACAGGAGGAGAGAATTAATGAATTATATGCTTTGCTTATGGCACTACGAAGAGCTTACTGGGAAAATTACAATGATATTATTTTGGAAACTGATAACGCAGTAGCGTATTAGGAATGGATGTTTGTCAATATGGATGGTGTTGTACCAGAACATCAATATGTTGTCAATCAGTTGGAGCAACGCAAGGCAGATAAAAATTTGAAAATTGAGGTGAGGGCAATTTCTCAAGAGGCAAATCTGTTGGCTAGGTATTTAGCACAACATGGAGCTCGTACTTGGAACCGGTTGGTGATTATCGAAGCTCCTTTTGGTAGAGTCCGAGAGTTATGGTTCAATGACATGGGGCTCGGGCCTATAGGTGACCAGTTTCAGGAAGTGTGGGAGGGTGATTTAGTTGAAGAAGACGCAATGCAGGATGAAATCTTGGTGCAGGCAGAAGACTTCTAATGGTTCTCTTCTCGTTCTTCAATCGACATATTAGTGCACGGTTATGGTTGGGAAGCTAATGTTCTTGAGTAGATTGGTGGGTCTTTCATTTAAGTATGATGTAGGTGTTTTATTGGTATTATCATAGTTCTAATACTGGGCTAAGGAATCATTGGTAGGGGAGTTTTATTTAAGGTATCTAGGGGTTGGTGAATCTTATTTTGCTCTCTGTGTAGGTGTGATTATATCAATGATATTTTTATGCGTTTAAAAAAAAAACATGTTACCTTCTATGTAATTAAAATATGTTACCTTTTATTTTAAAACTAATCTTGCAATCATTAATATATACTAGCTTATAACCGTGCAACGCATGGCTCCTTTTTTAAAATCAAAAATTTTAATAATTTTTTTAATATTTATATGTTATTAATTTACACATCAAATTGTTGTTAAAAAATTTATATTTGTGCTCTATATTGAATTCTTAAAATTTGATTCGGACGATTTTATAGATCACATGAAATTAACAAAATAATCTTAAATTTAGTGATGGATTAACAATTATTTTTCAATTAAAACTAAGTAGAAACAAAAGAGAAAAGAAATTGATGATTTTTTACGTTAAAATTTCTGTTCAATTTATGAAATTTACTTATATTTCGTTTTGATTATCAAAATACTCTTCTTATTATTTGAAGATGGCTCTACTTACAATTAAATATAATTTTAATAATAAGTGTAAGACGTATTTTGTCCAAAACTTTGGTAATCGGTAGTCTGGTCTTCAATAGAACAAAATAAATAAGAACCGTTAGATCATAAAATATATAGATGAAAAACGATGGATCTTGCATAAAAAATATTTTAATTTTTAACATGTAAACTAAAAAGTGTATTCATATTGAAATACGAAAAAATATATGTCAATGATTTAAATCATCTAATTTGGTTTTCTACATTGAATAAGATTATCAATGCAGGTCTTTTACACTGAATATGATTAATGTAAAAATTCATAATTATATTTCTCTTGATATTCTGAGTGTTTCCATTTCGATAATAATTGTTAAATCATCAATAAATTAAAGATAATTTTGTGAGTTTCGCGTGGACCATAAAATTATCCAAATATGATTTCTAGATCTCAAGATAGAGACCAAATAATAAATATAAACTTTTTTAAATATTAATAAAAAAATAAATAAAATTCAATTCTATCCTTTTTTATTTATATCCTTTTCATATTATAATTTTCTTTTTAAAATTCAACTCTAATACAAACTTTTTTAATTATAATTTTCTTTTTAATATCTATACTATTATATTAAAGCCGAAACATTGAAAGTTTTGGTTTTCGGTTTGGTTATCCTAAGTTTTGGTTTTCGGTTTGGTTATCCTAATTATTAAAATAAATAATTAAATTACAAAAACAACTTAAAAAACTAATTACTAATGTTAACACAATTATATTCGGATTAAAATTCCTTCATCCACTTCTACTTGGACTCTTTTTTCTGCTCCAACAACTCAATTATTCATTTTTTCTAAAGATTTTACTTCTAATTAAAACACTTTACCATTTAATTTAAAACTAATATTACAATAATTAATATATATCCAAAATATCACACCATATCTTTCCGTAATTATTTTTAGTAGTAATTTTTGTAATTAAAACATGGAGTACTTTTTAATTTAAAATTAATCTTGAGATCATTAATATACACCCAAAAATATTTCACCATATATACAAATCATTATTTTTATTAATAAATAACAATCGTTAGATCTAATAATAAGATATATTATATGATTAAATTAATTTACTAAAAATTCAAAGTTCGAACCCGTCAACGACATTTTTAATTTAGAATTTTACAAACTAAATTTTAAACCATGCATTTCATTATATAAATTTATATTAAATTAAAATTAAAAAATTATTAAAAATAAGGATTATATAAAAACATAATTATAATGTTAAATATATTTTATAACCTATCAAAAGAAACCCGTGCTTCGCACGGGTTATAAGCTAGTTATATAATAATAAGTGTAAGAGGTATTTTGTCCAAAACTTTGGTAGTCGGTAGTCTGGCCTTCAGTAGAACAAAATAAATAAGAACCTTTAGATCATAAAATATATAGATGAAAAAAGATAGATCTTGCATAAAAAGTATTTTATTTTTTAACATGTAAACTAAAAAGTATATTTATATTGAAGTACGAAAAAGTGTATGTCAATGATTAAATCATATAATTTGGTTTTCTACATTGAATAGGATTATTAATGTAGGTCTTTTATACTGAATATGATTAATGTAAAAATTCATAATTATATTTCTCTTGATATTGCGAGTGTTTCCATTTCGATAATAATTGTTAAATCATCACTAAATTAAAGATAATTTTATGAGATTCGCATAGACCGTAAAATCATCTAAATCTGATTTTTTTAAATCTTAAAACTAGGTACATGAATTACTATCCACTTTGAGCCAAAATAACATGAAAGTCCATAATAAAATTACAAAGAGACAACATCTTGTAATATTATGGAAATCGAACTACAACTTGTTAATTATTAGGACGAAAAGATGATACTCATTAATTGTTTTTTATTCCTTCGCTGTATTAAAATTTAAATTTTTAAGTTTCTGCAAGGCTGAAGTTATAATTTTTCATATATTCTACATCCTTCTTTTCTATGCTGGTTATAATAGCGATAATGTTTTATATTTAATAAAATTTTAAATTCGCGATTTTTGAATAACGTGATTGTACTTTGGACCCAACCTCCAAATTAAATTAAATGTAAATGTTTGGTGTACCGAACAATCACCTATAATATTCTCTCCCTACATTTTCATATTGGAGTCTGCAGTCCCTTTTAATTCTGAAAATCGAACATTCTTCACAAAAACCAATCTTTTACCCTTTATTCGTAAATAAATAATGGAAACAGATATGCGATGTATATATCCACTGTCGTAAATTAATTTTGACTAAAATCTCGTAAACTTTTTAATAATAAAAATTTAATATATGTCACAATTGATTATATATAAAACGTGATAGGAAAATGAATACTTATACAACCTACATTTTTTTTTTGCTAAATTACAAACCTACATTTTAAATCACTAATATGAACAATAAAGTTGATGGCTATGGAAAGATGACCATTTCTTGGACATCAACTTGGCATTATTCATTACGAAGAAATAGTACCATGTTGATGGCAACTTGAACGTACTCAAGTCGACTAGGAAATCTCCACCTCTAAGATGTCGACAAGTGTCATCCAGCTTTACCTCAATTCCATGTCCTTGAGGGAGTTGCATGTATATAAAAAAGAGGACAAAGATTTCCAGTTAGCAAAGACTTGGACAGGACAGGCCACTCACTGTTGCTTAAGGATTTAATTTAACAAGTACAAAAATTTTGCACCTACTATATTGTATAATTGTACACCACTACTACTCTCTTCAACTCTCTCAACAACAAGAAGAAACTCTATTATATAGTATTGAAGGTGGTTGTTAAGTGCAATGGAGAGGTATGAAATAGTGAAAGAATTAGGGTCTGGGAATTTTGGTGTTGCAAAGCTTGTGAGAGAGAAATGGTCTGGAGAACTTTATGCTATCAAGTATATTGAAAGAGGCCAAAAGGTATATTTACATAACTTGTATTTCTTGTATAAAATCTTGATTTCAAGTAGATGATTTATGTGAATCAACCTACTTGAATTTTTATGAATGAAGGTAAGTTTTGCGTACATCATACTTTCCCCTGGTATGAGAGCGGGATATATTGGATATGTTTGGTTGGTTGGTTGGTTAGCATGTTCATTTCATTCATTTTTGTGTATGTGATTTTTCTGGTTTTTGCAGATTGATGAGCATGTACAGAGGGAGATCATGAACCACAGGTCATTGAAACATCCCAATATCATTAGATTTAAAGAGGTATGCTATTGCGTCATTGAATTTCAGACATTTTATTTACATGGTGTACTGGTTATGCTTGTATCGTTTGTGGACTTTCATCAGTATCATGTTTTTTTTTTTGTTTTACTGATGCTTGCAGCTTGCTTGTAAGTGGTAATTTTTAGGTTCCTCTGCATCTTGCAAGTTTTTATTGGTTTTTTCATAGTTTTGTGGTAAAGAGCGATGTATTGGATCCTGTGAAGAAGCAGATGCATATGAGCATTTTTTGTAATTAACTTTTTGGATGGTTCACTGAATTTCAATTCTATATCTCCGTTTGCTTCTCCCAAGTAACATTACAACAGTGGAGACAGGAGTCTATGGCTAAAAAAAACAGAGTATTGAGCACAGAAAAAATTAAAAAGCACCACTGCTATTTGAGTTATTCAATCAAAACATCTTTATGCGTTCGAAGAACAGATGTTAAAAAAGTTTGATTTATTGTGACTCCTAGTCCACTAAAAGTACTGGATTAATCAGTTGTTCCGTCAAATTTAAATTTTACTCCTTTGCCACGACTATTTCTATCAATTTCTTATATCTCTACATATTCCACATTCTGTGGAAAGCTAGCCAACTAGTAGAGGAATATATGGATTGCTTGAATTATTTGTTCAAGGTGCTGTCTCTTTTTCAAAAAATAATCTACACTGATTGTACAGTATCCCTCTGCAAATTGTTGGGTTTCCATTCTTTTGGCCAAGTGATAAAGTAAATTACTGAATTCGTGTTTATAGCAGAAGAGATTGATGTGAAAAACGCAATTTAAATTATTTAAATATAAAAATACTTGCGGTTGTGCAGGTGCTGTTAACACCAACCCATCTAGCCATAGTCATGGAATATGCTGCCGAGGGGGAACTTTTTGAAAGGATTTGCAATGCCGGTAGATTTAGTGAGGATGAGGTAGTTTTAATATCTGGTTTCTTTCTTATAACAAAACACTTTTTTTTTTCAAATGCACCATTTTATCGTGCAGTTCCCAGAGTCAATCGATATATTAACTGCAGCATCTACTTTGATTTCATGTGCAGTTTGCACTAGATAATGCTCTTGGTCTCTGACATACTTTTTCTCTTGTAATTATGCATCTCAGGCGAGATTTTTCTTTCAACAACTGATATCAGGTGTCAGTTACTGCCACTCAATGGTACTAATCACAATAACCTTGTTAGTCTAATTGATTTGCCTTTCTGAATAAAGTTTATTCTTCCGTTAATAAATTTAAGACTTGAAAATACTCTTTGCTGCAGCAAATTTGCCACAGAGACCTGAAGCTGGAAAACACACTCTTAGACGGAAGCTCAGCGCCTCGTCTAAAAATATGTGATTTTGGCTACTCCAAGGCAATGATCTCACAACTTCACAAACCACCTTGCACTCGAGAATGTATTAGTTACTAACTTTTCTGCCTTGTTTTTAGTCATCCGTGTTGCATTCTCAACCAAAATCAACTGTGGGAACTCCTGCATATATTGCACCAGAAGTCTTTTCAAGAAACAAATATGATGGCAAAGTAATTTGTCTTTTGCCATTTGCTTTGACATCTACGATATTTTTAAGGAACTTGTCTTAGTCAACAGTGCAAATTTTGATTAATAACGTTATCTTGGAGAGTTTCAGATTGCAGATGTTTGGTCTTGTGGGGTTACCTTATATGTGATGCTGGTTGGTGCATATCCATTCGAAGACTGTGATGACCCTAAAAACTTTAAGAAAACTATTAATGTAAGCATCAAGCCTAATTTTAAATAGTTTACTGACTTGTTGCTTAAATTTTGGCCTCAGAATCTTGAATTAAACTATGTTGCATGATTTTGCAGCGCATACTTAGCGTCCAATACTCAATCCCAGATTACGTCCGTGTTTCGATGGAGTGTAGACATCTTCTCTCTCGAATCTTCGTAGCTAATCCTGAAAAGGTCATCACTTCTCAATATATTCATTCAAGCATATAAAGTATATATTTCCTTTTCACAGGTCCTAGTTGTACCTAATTTCTATAATATAGTTGATCCTGGGTCAAGAATCTCACTAAATTTTATTCAATGCAGAGAATAAGCATTCCTGAAATTAAAAAACACGCCTGGTTCTTGAAGAACTTGCCTTTAGAGTTTCTCGAAGGAGAGGAATATAGTTCAGAAGCTAAAGCCTTGGATGATTTGGATCAAAGTACCGAAGAAGTGCTAGCAATAATAAGAGAGGCTAGGAAACCAGTAGATGGATATAAACTTGATGGGCAGTTTGTTGGAGGGAGCAGCATGGACCTTGATGATGAGTTGGATTCCGATGCAGACATCGATGATATTGATATGAGTGGTGAATTTGTCTGTGCAATGTAAGGTATACAAACAATCTTAGAAAACCAAATAAGTCGGTAATATTCTATCAAATTATCCGAGAATGTAAAAATATCAGGCAAGAGGATTATTAGATTGAGGAACTACAATTCTCTTGACCACAATGTATGAAAACTGAAATCCTGCTTTATTAATGCAAGCTAGCCCCTCCTTGTTTTATGATATATGTAATATCCCTACCGTATTAGAATTTTTATTGTCGTAAGATCATCCGATAAGAAGAGTCTCTCTTTTTTTAAATGAAATGATTCGAAGACCTATTCTACTAAACAGTAACAAGTAGATGCTTGATTATTGTGCACTCAAGCACTTGATCATCGTGTCAAACACGACCTCCAATCTACATAATCTTTATATTTTAAAGTTATCTTGCAAGTGATAGACAATATTCAACTACCCGCATGTTTGTTACGAATAGGGAAGTATGTAAGATTATTAAATGTAGTTATCTCAATTGGGTTGAAAAAGAATATATATATGATACTAATGGATTGAGTGGCAGACGCAACAAACTCTACCGATCCTGACGGGTCGAATATTTGAACTGATTAATCAAGCAATTGGATTGGATGGGCACTCAAGATCGATAAGTTTCGATGTGGACAATTTAAACATTTCTTAAAAAGATAATGCATAGTGTGGGCTATTGGCTCTGTAATGTGACATTGGATTGGTTAATACTGCAACTTCAGATAACTTTGCGGTTCATTGATGAAGACGTATATAAAAGTGGAATAAAATACAAATAGTAACATCAAATGGCAACTTTAAATTGTCATCTCCAACGTGCTACTACAAACTACAAAGTGACGGCCAAAAGTTTTGTTTATGACTCTGATTTCTTATGGAGCAAGTGTTCAGAGAATTTAAGTTGGGCATCTTTTTATTACTTGTGGCCGAGCAGCAATTACCACACAACCACACTCTCCTCTTTTTTCTTCTTTTTATAGCGGCCGTTGAGTACTTCCATCCATTTTCATTGATGAAAAGTCCTAAATCAAAATTGGTTAATTTATTTGATTTTTTCTTATTTTTTCATTAATCCTTCTCTCTCGATAAAAAATTCTGCCTTTTAAAATTATTTGTTTATTTAATTAAATTTCTTCTGGGTGAGTTTTGAGTTTTGAGTTTTATTCCCAATTTATTTGGATTTTGTTTATGATGTGTTTTATATTATTTATATGTTATTAATTTATATATCATAGTATTGCTTAAAAAATAATAAATTCTGGCAAAAAAAAATAATAAATATAAATTTTATACTTTAATTTAATTTAATGTTTGTGTTTTATCTTAAATTTTTAAAATTTGATTTGAACGATATTACAATCCATGTGAAATTAACAAAATAATCTTTAATTTAGTGATGGTTTAATAATTCTTTTCCAATTAGAACTACGCACAAACAAAAGAGATAAGAAATTGACGATTTTTACGTTGAAAATTCTATTCAATTTATGAAATCTACTTATATTTCGTTTTAGTTTTCAAAACATCATTTTTTAAAATTATTTGAAAATAGTTCCATTAACAACTAAATACAATTTTAATAATAAGTGTAAGAGAGATTTTGTCCAAAATTTTGGTAATATGTAATCTGCCTCTATACAACAACATAGATAAGAACCGTTATATCTTAAAATAAATAATTGAAAACTGTTGGATCTAGTATAAAAAATATTTTATATTTTAATATGTAAACTAAAAAGTGTATGTATATTGAAATATGAAAAATTATATGTCAATGATTTGAATCATATAAAATTAGGTTTACTAAATTGAATAGGATTATCAATGTAGATCTTCTATATTGAATATGATTAATGCAAAAAATCGTTATTATATTTTTTCTTGATATTTTGAGTGTTTACTTTTGGATAATTCCTTTATAATACTTGAGTCTACCACACCATATAGTTAACCAATAAAAAAAGAGAAATTATTTTAGGACCAATCAGATTTCATTCCTAAATTTTAGACCAATCATGTTATATTAAAAATTTTCCTTATTTACTTTTCTATACCCACTTACTAATCGTGGTTAGTTAACAGTTCTACTTAAAAAATAATAACAATTTAATTTAACATGCTTATATATTATATATACTTTTAATCAGAAAGTATTCGATAATAAATTTCTCATATAATTTATTTTCACATTATTAAATAACAATTATATATTTACTAAATTACGCTATAACTATATAATAACGGTAACAACTCAACCAACATGAAACCATTAACATACATTAGTATAGAAAGTTGAAAGGTACCAATATTTAAATAGAAAATCACCTCATAGTAAAAGAAAAAAATCACGCCCCCTTGATATTTATGAGATTTTAATTATGTATGATAATTTTATTTTATTTGAACCTAGATAAAAAATCAATCTCATAATTCAGTTAATAAAATTGAAAATTAGTAGTTCGATTTCATCAAAAAAAATTAAAAAAATCAAGTCACATATCGTGTCCTTAAGCCATTATCTAATTGTCTACTAATAAATTAGCTTGAATATACATTAATTTGTTAACCATGCTTTAAAAAAATACATATATATATATATATATATATATATATATATATTATAATACATGCTAAAATGATTACTATTACAAATATTTATTACTTTTTCAATTTTCCTTCTTAATCTAAGTAAGTCAATATGTTCTACTATATTTAACTAAACTTATTCAAAAATCTTGATAATTTTATTACTCGTTTTATCAAGATAATTTGAAAAATAAAAATTATACTTTTAGTAATGAGCATTTCGGGAACAAAATAATTTTTCGTAACTTTAATGTGGCATTAATTAGACCCAGTATGGTCCGAACGTGGGGCCCATTTACGAGGTCCAAAACCCTAATTAAATATTAACTTCGTAATTAATATTAAGGGTAATAAACAACTCAGCAAATAAGAGTCAAATAAGGATATTACTCATGCTAGACTTAGCCTCCAAGGCATCCAATTCAACATGGAAACTGATTCCTACAAGGAAGAAGTCTAGAACCTTCCTCAAGGAGGTGGCTTGCCCACCAAGTCTCCGAATCCTACCATAATTCTAAGGCTTCTCAGCCTATATAAAGGGCCTGACCCCTCATTCTCAAAATTACGTCTTGACTTGATTCTCAATAACGAGATACGTAGGCACTCTGCGAGGACCGATCAGTCTCGAAACGCGGAAACAACCATTAAAGCTCGAAGCTCAACCACCTTAGTATTAATTGCGCACGAAACCTAGTTTTATTCCACAACATTTGGCACCGTCTATGGGAAGACAACATCAACCATGGTTCAAACATGAAGAACAACATCAACCTCGACTGAGGCCATACCCCTTAGCTCTGCTCCACCTACCACTTCTGATCCGCTTGTCACTACTGAAGAAGGACAATTACCCCCATCAATAGGGGCGATCATTCAACCTCTAGTCTCTTAACCCCCAAGGACGATTCCCCATGTTGAGGGAACTCTACCAGTAGTCATCCATCAAAGCCAAGAAGCTAACCCCCTTCAGATGGTGGTTTCTCCTCTTGATAACGTTACTCGTACTCTACCCACAGGGGTACGGATCCATACTACGGATCTCCCCGCGAATACCAACCCGATGTATGGACTGCCCAACTACCCTCCTCCCACTCGAGGTATTGGAACAAGCGGTCATGCTTTGCTGATTCAGGAACCTCCTTATAATAGTGGGTTGGGCCGTGATCAAGAATATGATGACAACTCTGGCCCCTATACCGACGACTCGTCATCTGAGGACGATGATCGTGATGAAGCCCCGAGGAGGTGACGTGCTAGCAAAGAACCTCTAGGGAGGATGCGAAGTATCCATGATGGACCCCCTTTAACAACAGCTGAGAGGATAAGGGCTTATGAAGCCGAGATCCAGAAGCTGAAGGACGATATAGAAAGGGAGCAGCAAAGACAGAATCAAAACCGACCCCTTCCGAGGGCAGGAGGAGAGATTCCTTTTGTTGATTTGAAAAGGCCTCCAAGGAGGCAGAGAAGGGCTGAGGCCCCAAGAGGTGGAACTACAAGGGTAGAAGTCCCCAAGGGTAACCCCAAAGATCTTATGCCACTAGGAGATCCTGATGATCCTACACCCCCGTTTACTGAGGAGGTGATGAATGCTCGTATTTCAAAGAAGTTTAAGATGCCGACAATCAAGGCTTATGATGGAACGGGAGATCCCGTAAATCACGTCAAGACGTTCTCAAATGCACTGCTGTTGCAGCCTGTAAGTGATGCTTTAAATTGCAGGGCGTTCCCTCAAACCCTGTCGGGCATGGCTCAAAGATGGTATAGTCGCTTGCCTGCGAACTCAATTGGCTCTTTTAAGGAGTTAAGTGCTGCTTTTATCAACCAATTCATTAGCGGAAGAGTTCATGAGAAAATCTCCGCATCTCTCATGTATGTGGTTTAAGGAAAGAATGAAAATCTAAGAGATTACCTCAAGAGGTTCACTAAGGAAACATTGAATATCACTGATTTGGAGAATAAGGTGGCCATGGTAGCCCTGGAACACGGAACCACAGATCTATTCTTTAAAAGGTCACTGGCAAAGCATCCTCCTGAAAACATGGCCGAGCTCCAACGAAGGGCCGACAAGTATATCAAGGCTGAGGATAGCATGAAGAAAGAAGCCGCGGGAGGCAATGGCAAGGGCACCAATGACTCAAAGAAGCGAAAGCAAGAACAAGAGTCCGATGCTAGGGACAAGTATCCCCGGACTAGCAAGGACTCTGAATCGCCACCAAAGAAGAATTTGGGACCAAGGTTTTCTGACTATGCAAGACTGAATGCCCCTAGGAGCCAGATCTTGTTAGAGATCGAGAAGGATAAGGACTTTTGATCGAAGCCGGTCAGGGGTGACCCCGCAAAGAGAAACAAGGATCAATATTGTAGGTTCCACCGAGATGTAGGTCATGATACAAATGATTGTAGGCAGTTGAAGGACAAGATTGAGTTCTTAATCCGTAAAGAAAAGCTGAACAAATTCACTAAGGGTGAAGATCGTGGAACCCAAAGAAGGGATTACGATAGGAGAGATAACGATAGAAGGGATAATGATCGAGATCATGATCAAAACACATAGCCCCGAGGGCCAGTTATCAACATGATTTGGGGAGGCCCGACAGCGGCCGGTACAACTCGAAACTCTAGAAAGGCGTATGCTAGAGAGGTCATGCACATCGTGGAAGAGGCCCCGAAACGTGCCAGGACTGAAATCACAATTGGTTTTGATGACTCTGACCTTGAAGGGGTGAAGTTCCCCCATGACGACCCGTTGGTCATAACCCCTGTAATTAGAAACTCAGAGGTGAAGGGAGTCTTGATAGACAATGGAGCTTCTGTTGATATTTTGTTTCATGATGCATTCGTGAAAATGGGATGCACTGACTCTCAGTTAACCCCGACCAACATGTCAATCTATGGATTTAATGGAGTTGAGTCCAAGGTTGAAGGGACTATCCAGTTGCCCATGACGATCGGGCAAGAACCTTAGGAGGCTACTCATATGTTGAATTTTCTGGTAATTAAGGCAGCCTCGACTTATAACGCAATCCTAGGAAGGACTGGACTTCATGCATTTAAGGCTGTTGCCTCTACTTACCACATGAAGATTAAGTTTCCAACCAGGAATGGTGTTGGAGAACAGAAGGGTGATCAAAAGATGGCCAGAAGTTGCTATGTATCTGCGCTGAGAGCTGATGGAGTCGGGGGGGGGGCAGGTACTTCCGATTGAAGACATGGATGTCCGCGGTGATGATGAACACCGAGGGAAGCCAGCAGAGGATTTGGTCTCCATACTTCTAGAGTTGGGCAACCCTGAGAAGGTTACTTATATAGGAGCTTCTCTGAAGTAACCCTTGAAGGGCAAGTTGACAACATTCCTACAAGAGAACAATGATGTGTTTGCTTGGACTACAGCTGATATGCCAGGGATTGATCCCCAACTCATAACTCACAAGTTGAATGTTGATCTTGAATGGAAAACAATAAAACAGAAGAAGAGGAATTTTGCTCCTGAAAGGCAAGAGGCTATCAAGCAAGAAGTTGACAAGCTCTTAGAAGCTGGATTTATTGAAGAAATTCAATTTCCCGAATGGTTGGCTAACCCTGTGATGGTCAAGAAGGCAAATGGGAAATGGAGGATGTGTATAGACTTCACTGATTTGAATGATGCATGCCCAAAGGACTGTTTTCCCCTGCCAAGGATAGACATGTTGATAGATGCCACAACTGGAATGAGATGTTAAGCTTCATGGACGGATTCAGTGGCTACAATCAGATTAAGATGCACAAGGATGACATCCCAAAGGTATCTTTCATAACTGACTTTGGTGTTTTCTGTTATCTTATTATGGCTTTTGGTCTAAAGAATGCAGGAGCTACTTACCAATGACTGGTGAATAAGATATTCGCCCATCTGATTGGAAAAACCATGGAGGTCTATGTTGATGACATGTTAGTCAAGCGCCTATTCACGGTTGACCACATTGAGCACCTCAGAGAGGCATTTGAAGTGCTGAGGCACCACAAGATGATGTTAAATCCAGCCAAGTGTGCTTTTGGCGTTGGATCGGGAAATTTTTTGGGATTGATGGTTTCGAAGAGAGGCATAGAGGCCAACCCTGATAAGATCAAAGCGATTCTGGATATGGAACCACCCCGCTCTATACGAGACGTGCAGAAGCTAACGGGCCGAGTTGCAGCCCTGGCGAGATTTATCTCCAAGTCTGGTGATAAATGTTTGCCTTTCTTTCAGGCATTGAAGAAGGTGAAAAATTTTGAGTGGACTGCTAAGAGCCAAGAGGCCTTTGAACAGCTGAAGAAATACATGGCTGAAGCCCCGTTGTTGGCCAAACCTAGTCCCAGAGAGACTCTTTATCTATACCTGGCAGTATCTGAACAAGCATTGAGTGCCGTCTTCATTCGAGAAGAGAATAATGTTCAGAAACCTATCTACTACGTGAGCAAGGTGTTGCATGGAGCTGAGTTGAATTACTCTCCCATTAAAAAATTTGCTTTGGCATTGGTAACAACCTCGAGGAAGCTACGCCCATACTTTCAGGCACATAAGATTGAAGTCCTGACGGACCAGCAGTTGAGAAACATATTGCACAGCCCAAAAGCAAGTGGAAGGCTGATTAAGTGGGCAATTGAACTTGGAGAATTTGACATCACGTATAAGCCTCGAACAGCCATCAAGGCTCAGGCATTGGCTGACTTCGTGGTTGAATGTATCATTGCCAACCAAGAAGTCGGGGGATAGGAGATAGTGACCACCCCTGGGAAAGAAGGCAAGTATGAAGAACTTGTACCTGATCTGAAGGAATATTGGGTGCTCTATTTTGATGGAGCATCAAAAACAAAATCTGGTGGTGCAGGTTTAGTATTGCAAAGCCCCGATGGGTTCATAGTTGAGTATGCTTTGAAGTTGGATTTTCCGACAACCATTAACGAAGCTGAATACGAAGCCTTAATAGCCGGGTTGGGCTTGGCCAGAATCATGAGGGTGAAGAATCTAAAAGTTTGTGGGGATTCAAGACTAGTGGTATCGCAAGTAAATGGTGAATTTGAGGCCAAGGATGAAACTATGGCAAAGTATTTGCGAGTTGTGAAAGCTATTATGACTCAGTTTGCACTACACTATATATGGTCTTTGCCAACATCGAGGACCCGTGTTGGCAAGTAAAATGTTACCTTAGATGGCTTAATTTTGATCTTAAGCAACATTATATTTTGATGTTGCAGTATATGTCGATATATGTTGCCTTAAATATAATTAAGTTAACAAAGCCAACACTTTGAGAGGTGTTACAGTAGATAACCAAAAAAGTGTTAAAGAAAAGCGGAGGGAAATGAAAATTTCGTGAGGAGAATGGAAATTTTGGGAGGGGGAAATAATTTGGGCATAAAAAAAAATCCCGCTTATCTCAAGTATTGAATTACTCTATCTAGGTACACTCTTTCATTCTATCTCTATATATCTCTCTCTCAATCTCTCGATCATATCTAATTCGTATGTCTAATTTGTAGTGTTATTTTGAAGCTCTTTCAATGGATTTCTCTCAAAATGGTAACTCTCGTTCTCTCCCCCCTTATTCTCTCTTATTCTCTCTCTCTCTCTCTCTCTCTCTCTCTCTCTCTCCCTCTCTCTCCATCTCTCAGTATCTCTCATTCTGTCTCTATTTAATTCATATATCTATTAATTTGTTGTTCTATCTATCGGTCATATGTTTGTGCCTCTAACAAATACCATAATTCTCTCTTTATAGTTCAAATTTAAAGCTAGTTGTAATAAACAGGAAGAGAAATCCCTAATTGGTAGCTGATTCGTGTTAATTCAAGATTTGTTAACCCTAATTTGGGTTAATTCAAGATTTATAAGCCCTAAGATTTGGGGATTTTTTAAAATTGTTTCAGTATTAAAAACCCTAATTGTTGGGAGTCTAGTTAAATGTTAATTTATAGATTTTTAACTTTTAAATCTTTTTTAGTTTTGTGTATTTTCTATTTGTGTTTGTATGTTTATGTTTCTTAGCCTTACTCTGTGTATTTATGTATCTCAAGTTGTCCAGAGTCTAATCAGATGTTTAATATTTGTTTGCATTTTTATATTTTTTAACCTTAGTGTTATTTTGATGTTAAAGTTGTTTGTGTTTTGGTCACAATGTTGGTATATTGTTTAAGATTATAACTTTGAAACATAGTTGTAGCTCAAAGTGTGGTGAGAATGTAAATAATCACTTAGTGTTCTGTTATTACTATCTCTAATGTAATATGAAGCTAAAATCCCAAGTCCAGTTGAAATGTACATTATAACAAAGAGAACTTATACATTAGCTAAAGGGGTTGTGCTCGACTTTAAACTTGATATAAAATAAAATAAGTGGATGAAGTGTATATATTAGTATTAACTTAACAAAATTAGGAACGTTGCACTTATACAAAGCCTACATGTCAACACTTATTAGTAGGCTATTCACTCACCACCGTCTATATTTTGCTCTATAATATGATTTTCTATATGTTTATTATGTAATTTTTTTCTCGGAGTTTCACTGTTTCTCCTAAATAAACTGACATAACCTTCTATCATTACAATAATAAGTCCTGTTGAGTAAAGCCTCGTGCTTATATATGTTAGGATTTTTTTTTAAATTTTGTTACATTTTTTTTCTTATTCTTCTTGGTTCTTCTGAAGTCAAAACCTTGTCTTATTATTTTTACAAAACTGACCTGTGTAATTTTATAATCATTTGAAATGTAAACCATGGAATTCTCTGTAAGCTATTTTGACAATCACTTCAATCGACCTAATGCATAATTCTTTTCTTATATAATATGTTATATACTAGGCCCTTGATCTAATAAAGCTCTGTAGCACAGTATTGTCTTCCTCTTCCTGTGTAAAGTTCATATGATTAAATATATTTTTGATCAACTGTGCAGCTCTTTCACTTGAAAATGATTATTTGGTCCTTTTCCAAAACCGCTTGCCAGCATTACGACTCTACCAAACCTGTATGTGGATCTCTTAAAATATACACCAGGTGTTTTGTATTTGGATAATATAATTATTACTATTATGACTAATTTACACGAGCATTGGAATAATACATTGGACAATGAGCAGATATGATTAAATTTTGCTGCATAATGCTTAATTGGTGAGGTTTCCATTCAGGGTTGTTGGCTGGTGAGTGGTTACTTATAGTGTTTAGTCTTTAGTGTAGGCGATATAAAGTATATGATATTGTGGCACTTTGATTTGCATTGTAACTAATTTATTGTTAAAAAAAGAATAAGTTAGAGCAATTGCATCTTTCTTTTTCCATTAATATATGTATACATATTATGACAAGAATAAGTCAGACTCTCTACTTCAAATTTTAGTTTCTAATAATTACCAATTCTATTACACTTCTGCGCTTTCTTGTAATATCTTCTTGACATTAAAATCGTTGAAAAATTGCAGGAGAACAAGTGACAATAACTTTTGTGGAAAGATACCTGATTTCATCCTGAGGTGAAAGATATCGAAAAACTCTAGGGACTCCACCTTAACCTTTTCGAAACATCATATGCAGGAAGTTGAGAAAAGTAGTTAGCTCTTATCGGTCCTATGGACTTGTGTAGAACATATGTTTTTTTTGTGTCATATTGCAGGCACATGCACTTGCTCTCTTGAAGTTCCCATAATCACTAGTTACTGCCTTAATTCCTCTGCAAAAAAAAACCGAGGTGTGTTATTTTTTATCTATAGACATATTTCCTGAGCCACACAGTTGGTGCAGGCTCAGTGGCACTTGAAACACAGACGTGCTGGATTATATTCTAAAATTAATAAATTACTACTTTAATTCGTTTAAAAAGTATGTTTTTCAAGTTTCTTCTTATGAACTTATGGGCATACCAGATAGTACTGCTGCTTGCTTAAGAAAAGATTTTACAGCTACACATGAGATTTTGGAAAAGCTCCGGTACGAAGATGATGAGGGTGCTGCAACTGAGGTCCAATTCTGCTATATTACACATCATATGCTTTAAAAAAAATGTGCATATTACTGTTCCGATATATCTACCTGTTGTTTGTGGTTTATTGGCACTCTTTTATGTTAAAAAAGAAGGTGGAATCCAGTAGATTCACATGGGTCCTTTTTTATTTTTTAAAGCTTCACAGGGGTCCTATTAGATTAGTAAAAGATGTAGATAGCTGAGAAATTTTAATTAATCACTGTTAACACTGATTATTGTTGGATTTAGTTATTGCTTATTAGTTTGTAATAAGTGTGGCTAGATTAAAATTCGAATTTGTACATTGGCTTGAGTTTAAAAGATGATAGTGCATTCAGCTTAACAGGAAGCTGTTGCCCTGCTGTTTAGTTACTTTATTGAGTATCAACTTAGTAAAGTTGTAAATACTATAATTGACCTTGCATCCAGTTGGCTGGTAGGTTCCCTCATTAATATTGAGCACTTGAATAGTTGTAGTTTATTTGTCTATTTTATATGTATATAAACTGTTGTTGCAGGTAGTCTACAACATACATGGAGGGAAGTTTGAGTGAAAACCTACTTACAGAAGTTCGAAAAGCAGAGGAGGAGGGGACACTCAAAGACAAAGTATGGACGGAGTACAAGACAATGTGGATTGTGGCTGGTCCTGCAATATTTTAGAGAGTTTCAATGTTCGGTGTTAGGCAAGCATTCATTGGCCATACTGGACCCATAGAGCTTGTTGCCTATGCTCTAGTGTCAACTGTGTTGCTTAGATTTGCAAATGGTATACTGGTAGAATTTTAGCTGTCTAAAATGCACAATTGTTATCATAGATGGCTGTATGTGTGTAATGTATATAGTCTCATTGAATTTAGTAACCCAATTGTAGTTTTCGTCTACTTCATTTACATCTAATTATTTATTTCTTTATTCCCTTCATATTTTAGACATTGGTGAAAATAATCAATAAATAAGTGTTTAATAAAAAAATTGTTGGAATAAGTGAAAAGATGTTGCAATAATTTTAAAAGTGTTCAATAAACAAGATGTTGCAATAAAGCTGAAAAGGTGTTGCCGAAAAAAAAAGTTGTAGATAAACTAGTGTTGTAGTAGGGTCTATGGTAACATTGTATTTGGTGTTGCTGTAGATCGTAAAGTATTGCCATAAATAACTAAGGCAACATATATAACGATGTAGTCATAGAATTGAACAAAGTGTTGGCTTATCACCTAAGGCTACGGGACTATATCCAACATCACCAAATTTGGAAAAAGTGTAGCCTTAGACCAATTTTTGGCTTATGGCAACATTATTCTTGATATTTTACACTTTTTTCACATGTTGGTAAAGACCATATATGGTGTAGTGTTGACGAGTGCTATGTGGAGCACATTCCGAGAGAAGAGAACGTTAAGGCTGATACCCTGTCCAAATTCGCTTCTTCGGAGATAGAGAACTATGCAGGGAGTGTCTACTTCCAGGTCTTGAAGGCTCCGACCATCGACTCTAAGTTGGTAGCACCGATTGATATAGGAAGCTGTTGGATAGATACCATCAAAGCTCACCTCGAAACCGGATGGCTCCCTGACGATGCCTTGGAGGCACGGAAGTTGTTAGTGAGAGCATTGAGATATGCCTTGATCGAAGGCATCCTTTATAAGAGATCGTTTGTCATCCCATATTTGAAGTGTTTAAGGTCGCAAGAGGCAAAGGAAGCACAAAGGAAGTTCTTGATAGTGGCCATCGACTATTTCACAAAGTGGATCGAGGCTAAACCTTTAGCCAAGATAACTACTAAGCAAGTTGCCCAGTTCTTTTGGGAGAACATCATTTGTATATATGGAATCCCATGAATCCTTGTGACGGATAATGGGACACAGTTCAACAATGAAGAGTTTAAGAAGTACTGCGAGGATAATGCTATTGAGCTTCGTTTTACTTCAGTAGCACACCCGCAAGCAAATGGACAGGCTGAGGTAGCCAATCGAATTATCCTTGATGGACTGAAGAAGAGGGTCGAACGCTCAAGGAACACTTAGGTGGATGAGCTACTGCCTATACTTTGGGTATATCGTACCACCTATAAAGTGACAACTGGAGCAACCCCGTTCTTACTGGCTTACGGAGCCGAGGCAGTGGTGCCCTTGGAGATTATGCATGCCTCACTTCGAGTTGAGGCATATGAACTAGAAACTAATGAAGAAGGCATGAGGCTCGCCCTCGACCTAATTGATGAGGTTAGGGATGAAGCAAATGCTAGGAATGTAGAGCATCAGAAGAGAGCATCCTTCCACTATAACCAAAGGGTTAAGGAGAGGTTCTTTCGCCAAGGCGACTTAGCTCTAAGGAAGATAGAGGCTTCTGGAGTTGGACAGAAGGGAAAGCTAATCAAGAAATTAAGGGAAGCCTTAAACAAAAGTCATGAATGACCATATTGTTGGTTTCCCATATCGATAATCAAGTGTCAATATGAAAGCTCATGTTTCATTGTCAATATGAAAGCTCATGTTCCATTGTCAATATGAAAGCTCATGTTCCATTGTCAATATGAAATCTCATGATCCATTGTCGATATGAAAGATTGTTGTTCAAAAAGGAAGATGAGATTTTGAAGCCAAGAGTCCAAAAAAAAAAGAAAAAAAAAAGAAAAAAAAATTTTGAAACCGGCCGACCGGGAGCAAGCCGACCGGGTCATGGCCGACCGGTGGCTGGCCGCCCGGCGCACCCAGAAAGCTTCGGCCGACCAGGTTCCATGTTGAATATGAAGATCCCGACGTCATTTCGATGTCGAATATTGATCCCAACGTCGTTCCGAATATGAAAACTAAGCTGGACCGGAAGACCGGGGCACCCGGAAAGCTTCGACCGACCGGGTTTCATGTTGAATATGAAGATCCGACGTTGTTTCGATGTCGAATATTGATCCCAACGTCGTTTCAAATATGAAAATTGGGTTAAACCAGAATATGGTTTGAGCACCGTTTAGTGCCGATTAGCGCTGTTTAGTGCCGTTTAAGCACCGTTTAATGCCGATTAGCGCCGTTAGTGCCGTTTTATGCCGCTCAACATCGTTTAACACCGTTTAGACGTCGTTTAAGGCTGTTTAAGCACCGTTTAGTGCCGATTAGCATCGTTTAATGTTTTTTTAGCACCGTTTAGTGCCGATTAGCGCCGATTAGTACTGTTTAGCACCGATTAGCGTCGTTTAGCGTCGTTTGGTGCCGTTTTATGTCATTCAACGTCATTTAACGTTGTTTAAGGCTGATTAACGCCGTTTAGTGCCGTTTTATGTCGTTCAACGTCGTTTAACGATGTTTAAACGTCGTTTAAGGCTGATTAGCGTTGTTTAGTGCCGTTTAACACCGTTTAGTGTCGTTTAACATCGTCGTAAATGCGTCGGTCGCTCCACGCTTTACATTAAAAGATGATACTCGTGAAACACTAGTGTACAACGATAAACCCTGACCCGAGTCTTGAAAAAGGTCGTTAAAACTTCAAAGAAAACCTGAACAATTTTCCTAGAAGTTGGGGGACAAATGATGTGGGCTAAAAATTAGCCCTAAAGACACATTTAATGTGGCATTAATTAGATCCAGTATGGTCCGAACGTGGGGCCCATTTACGAGGCCTAAAACCCTAATTAAATATTAATTTCGTAATTAATATTATGGGTAATAAACAGCTCAGCAAATAATAGTCAAATAAGGATACTACTCCTGCTAGACTTAGCCTCCAAGGCATCCAATTCAACATGGAAACTGATTCCTACAAGGAAGGAGTCTAGAACCTTCCTCAAGGAGGTGGCTTGCCCACCAAGTCTCTGAATCCTACCATAATTCTAAGGCTTCTCAGCCTATATAAAGGGCCTGACCCCTCATTCTCAGAACTACGTCTTGGCTTGATTTTCAATAACTAGATACGTCGGCACTCTGCGAGGACGAATCAGTCTCGAAACGCGGAAACAGCCATTAAAGCTCGAAGCGCAACCACCTTAGTATTAATTGCGCACGAAACCTAGTTTTATTCCACAACACATAATTTCACCTTTTTTTTAGAGAACTTTTTTGAAATATATTTATTATTTTAGTTTCAATTAATCAAGTAAAAAAAATGGATTATTATAGAAATCAACACTAATTTTAGACTAATCACGTTATGTCTAATATCTCTCTAAATATCCTATTTTTTAATCAAAATTAAACCAATTAATCATCGTGTAGTTAACCAAAATTTTGATAAAATCAAATTAATGTACTGGATTACTATTCTTTCGTTAATTAATTAAAACTATGACAAAAAACTATACTACAGTAAAACCTCAATAAATTAATAGGCTTAGGACTTATAAATTTTACTAATTTTTTGAGATTATTAATTTATCGAGATAATATTTATATTAACTCTATTATGTTGGGACCGAAAAAATTATTAATTAATCGAGTTTCTACTGCAATTATTTTACTTTTAAACATTTTTATTATGTTAACCACTATTTAATAATGCTAACATACGGTACTTTCTTTAAGTACGAAATATCTTCTACAAGGATCTACTTAAAAAAAAATCAAACTTACCCCTTTTTAATATGATGTAGTAAAACATCAAATTTAATAAATATTTACTTACTTTTTGAACATCACAATCACACCATTTTCTCTGACAAATAAATGGAAATTGCCTATTAATATATTCTTCTTAATAAAATAATATTATATTGATTATTCTTTTATCCTTTTTAAAAATTTTTTGATCAAACATGGAAGATATATTTTTCTAAATTTTTTTTTTACTTTTTTCCTTCGAATTTTGTTAACTAAATACATAACTCATAACATAAAAATAATTAAATACCAAAATGGCTACTGATTTATAGTCAATATCTTTTTAATTAACCAATTATAAATTTTACTATATTACAAATATATGTCATTTTGTTATTTTTTTTCTTTTTGACTAAGGTTAAGCCAACATATTTTACTATATTTAACTAAACTCATTCAACTACTCTCTTATCAAAATAATTAAAAAACAAATCTATGTAATACTTTAAATCAATAAGAAGACAACTTATGAATTAGTCCCGATCCAAAAGTATTAAAAATCATTCGTCATTGTCGAATGTGAATAATATGAAATTGTAATCATCCAAATAATAGTAAACAAAGATAGATTATAAAGGTTAAAAAGATAAAACTCTCTAACAATTATATTAAATTATACATCTTACGATAATGATATGAAAATTATAATTAATAAATCCTATATTGTTTTATTCATATTTTTTTTTTGGGTATAATTTGGATGTTTTTATACATCAAGACTTTAAAGACATTCTTTTTACAATGTATTTATTTTTATTTTTTTGACAAGAGATATAAAAATATATAATATTCGAAGAATGAATCCTTCATTCAAAAAAAATTATCATCTAATCGAGGGCATGCAAGTTGCCCGACGAAATTTATACAATAAAATTTTAAAGTCTGAAAAGTGAAAATCCGCACCTCAAAAAATAAGATCAAAATAGAAATAAATATCAAAATTACTAATTAAAGTATTTTTAATATTACAAAAGTATCAAAATAAAAATTCTAATCAAAGGTTACATTTGTAGACCCACTTTATTATCCGTTATTAGTTAACAATTCTAATTAAAATATAGCAAATATTTAATTTAATAAATTCAAATTTTTTCATTTTCACGAAATTACCAGTTTCAGGTAAAAAAATCATTGGTTCTCACGCTTCTCATTTTATTTTAATATGTTTTCATTGGAGTATATAAATATATGTACAAGTTTTTATAAAGTTATGTAAATTTATATATGAAAATGTAAATAACTTATGTATGCACATAATAATCTAATATAATTAAGTTATATTTTAAATTTTATATAATGTACACGTAATACAAAAGTATATATATGCGATTATAAATAATCTTCATATATTATTCAACACTCCCCATCAATTGTACATGTAATAAGAGAGGATTTGAACTCAAACCCCTCCCTCGACCGGGTCTAAGATACAGTTAAGAAACTAACTCATCTAAGAGCATTCACATCTCATCCCCCATCCCAACCCCATCCCTATGATTTGAGGATTTGTCCAACTTTTCTTCTAAAACACTCCTCCATCCCATTCCCCATTTTGGGGTTTGATTTAGGGACCAAAGTTTGAGTCCCCATATTTAGGGACCAAAGTTGATGCCTCATCCCCATCCTCATACACTCTCTCTCCTCATATAATAATATTAAATTGTATTTATAATAGTGGGTGAGTTTTGGTAATTAAAATTTTGTGTGAAAGAGAGAGAAAGAAGTAATATAAAAAAGAATATAGGAATAGGGGAATGGAAAATGGGGAATGGGATGTAGAAACTTTTTGATAATTTTGGGGATTTACTATTTTTATTTAGGGATTTACTATTTTTAGTAAGTTTTTGGGGTGGAGATGGGGAATGGTATGTGAATGCTCTAACACTCTAAAGTTTAAGTTAAGCAACCAACTCACCTTGCACTCTAAGTTTTAACTCACGTTACACTCTAAATTTTAGATGAGTAACATACTTTTTATTTGAAAGATAATAATTATTCATTAATTGAAGGGCATATGGAATCTACAGAAATAATTAAAATTGAACAAACACATAAAATAGATCAAATAAGAGTTTATGTTACCCAAACTATGATTGTTGAGTACATCATTTATTGTGGTACAATTCTGCTCATATCGCTGATGTATACAGTATTTTTGAGAGATAATTTAAGAATCTATTATAGTCGTGGGAATAGAGTAAATATAGTTTGCATCCTCTACCTTCTCGACAAATGCGTTTTGATATACGTACTTTCATAAAAACAATATGCATCACTAACTTTGAAAATACGTGTTAAATTACATCTCATCCACCTTCTTCAATTAAACTACACCGTTAACGTCAAATAATGAAGGGTATTATAGTCATTATCTATTAACAATAAAAAGTCAAAAAAGTTAAAAAAAGCATATGATCGTAAAAACATACTGTATCTGATGCGATTAAATAATGAAGGGTATTTAAACGTATTTAAACAATTGACTATAATTATGATTCCATACAAATCAAATAAATCAAATCAATGAACTAATATAATAAAATCCATATATCTGATCCCGGCTAATAAAATAACTAAAATCTCACAAGAAGATAGAACAAAATCGAAAATATAGGCAGAAAAAATCACTAACGGGGTACACATACTCTTAATAAAGAGAGATAATTATTAGAAAATCAACGAAATTAACATAAAATAATAAAATGAGGGCTTATCATCAACCAAAAAGCTGTTGACAGCCCCAATCAGAAGAAAAAAATTAAGGTTCCTGGTGCAGAGAGATGAATAGGTTACTTAACAATGACTAACTTGATCGACAATATAAAATAATATTTTTTAAAAATAAATATAATCTTTTATAAATATATGCTTAAATTTTGATTTAATAATATTGATATAATTAGTATAAATGAAGGTGTACATACTTTTATGTTTAAATTTTTATATTAATAAAAAAATAACTAAAATTTATATATTAAAAGTGTCAAAAATTATTATTCGTTGCGTAGCACGGGTCAAACGCTAGTAATTATTAAAGCATCAATAAATAAAGATAATTTTATGAGTTTCATGTGGGCTATAAAATCATCCAAATCTAATTTTTAGATGTCAACAGAGAGTCCAAATAGTAAATATGAATTTTCTTTAATATTAATAAATAAATAAATAAATAAAATTCAATTATAATATAACCTTTTTAAATTATATCCTGTTTAGAATATAATTTTTTTTTAAGATTATAATATTCTTCTTTTTTTGAAAAACAAAGATGTTAATTCAATAATAAAAAGTCATACTGCATATTCTTTTTAAAATGCAATTCAAATACAACCTTTTTAAGTTATATCCTTTTTAGATTAAATTTTTCTTTTTAATATGATATAATCTTTATGGTCTATTTTTACAAATATCGATATTCGACAGTTGAGATTATTTTGATAGAGTGACCAAACCAAAATTATGAATAAGATCCCTCTTTTACAATTAATCTTTTACAATTAAGTTGAAAGCTTATGATTACTTTGTAGGAGGATCTTTGCTAACCTTACCTGACACAGAATGATATATTATTTTTTAGATTCCACAATTGCAGGTCCAGGTCCAGGGAAACAATGTAGTTAGATGTCATCCACCAAGATTCCTTTATTTGGCTTAGCCTGCTTTGAAATATTGCCTTCAAAATCATGCATTTAAACTTTGAATATGTATTTGCTACTTCTTGAATGTGCAGCTGCACGCTTTCTAACTATGTTAGAGTAGTTCTTTTTTTTTTTGTCTTTTCTTTTCGCAATCCAGGATAATTGTCTTTATGTTTTCCGGGAACCTGTTGCAGTAATTAATTAATCAACTTCTGATAATTTAATTGCTTTCAAATTTGTTTATAGAAAATATCAGTGATCCATTTGTTAAAGTACGGAGTTGTCTCCCTTTGTTAAAGGTCGATAATGTCCAAGAATTCCATGTTGACAGATGCATTGTCCACCACCACCATCTGAACTTGAAATATTTGGTGATGGTTTCTCTATGACTATGATAGATCAGAACGGTTTTGTGTTGTAGCAAATCTTATCCTGTAAATTTCAGTGGCCATTGTTTTGAGGTTAAATTTAGTTCCTTAGGTGGGTGGGTGCTAATTAACTCTTACCTTCCTAGAACAGTGATGTTGTCATGAACTTTTTGCTTATAGGCCTCCGTCTCGTTATGTGTTTCCTGTTTTGACTTTGGACATTGTTCATTATAAGCGGTTGACTATAAATTTACGCATAATTTATAAAATAAAATATAGTCATGAGTGATCTTGTTGGATTCGTATTCATGAGTATTTTAATACAGTGAAGTTTTTATATTTAATACCAATACGGAATTGAAAATATTAACGATTAAAAATGTGCGTTGACAAACGTGTCCAGAGGAAACAGGAAACATATTTAGAGACGGAGGGAGCATAAGACATAAAAGTGGTGAGAAACCTCTCCACATGGGCAAAGCACCGGCCTTTTTTAGATCATTATGACTACAGTGAAAGCCTAATGAGATTCCGGGTGCATATCCAAGTTATGCTTATCAGCTTAGAGTTTCTTTTAAAAACACATAATAGAATGCGTAATTCTCAAACATGAAAGAAGTATCAAGTGGTCATTCTTGTTTGAATGTTTTTTCTATTTTGAGCAGTAAGTGATGGTTAAAATTCTTCTTCTTCCTTTATATAAGTGCTTCCTAATGGCAAAAGTAGATTTTATCAGTTTATGGATGTGCCGCCTAATTTGATTACTCTGTAAGAGGCACCTTGTACTGAGAGTACAGTATGGATTTCAGCTAACAAAAGAATAACCTAACTCATTTATCCAGGAACAGGGACTTCAAAGGTCAGTTTAAGGTACAATTTGTCAAGAGAACCAGAGAATGTCGTGCTTAGTATTGGAGTGCTATAACCAGTGCATTTTAACTGCTAACAAGGTCAAAGTGTTCTTCTAAATTCAATTATCCTTGAGGACAAGAATGTTTTGAGGAGGAGAGATCGAAACAAGTAGTTGGAAATAGAAAATAAATAAACGATGTTTATTACATACTTTCAGAGACAGAGCATGAGTAGCAAGAAAGAAATAAAAAAGGATCAACTAATTCAAGAATTTCAACTAAAATTATTATCTACCCCGTACCATCCAACTAATAAACTTTGGTAGCACCAGAGATAGAAATCAGGTTCCCTTTGAGACTATAAACTTGTACCTCTTTTGCTTTAGATATCCCGTATTCACACTCTTTTAGGTTAGCTGTCCTCATGTTGTAACTCCAATACTTCCTATAAAACTTTCGATCAAAATAGCAAAACAATATTTCGTCCTGCTTCCAAAGACCAATAACTTGAGTAAGATCAACATGAATCACACCAACCATAGTAATGTCAATAGTATACTCTTTGATCCATGAAAATTTCTCATAATCCATAATCCATATGTCAATTTTTCTATCACGAGATAGATCAAGCATACCCAAATTCCCTTGAATATCTAATAACCTGAACAACTTGTATGAGTGTCTCTCAAAACAAAGTTCAGGATGAGGAATTACTTTAAATGTCTCCTTGCTAACATCAAACGCCAGTATCCGTCCTTGACAATTCTTTATCATAAAAGGATTCATCATCCAATGCAGAAAACCATGAACAAAGACAGACTTATAATCGGGCCTAATATAATAATAAGCAGGAACACCAGGTACCTCTCTCCAGGATGTTGTACCCAATATGTGTACCAGCGTACAGTAAAAAGATGATGACCTTTGGTATGAATAAACCATCTTGAAACTCCTGGTGAAACTATCAAAACCTAATCCAGTTGCACTCGTGGGCGAATCCCAACAATAGTACTCATTTAATGGCAACGGAGGTAGAATCGTAAACTGACTTCTAAGAGGATTTAACACCACAATTCTTCTGTGAGACTGAGAGATGGAGTTTTCTGCGATGTACAGTAAGCCGTTACAAAAACCATAGGAAGAATGATTAATACTTATAGCTTGAAACTTCACCATCGGAACTGTTGGCGCATGTATCATCCTAGCCTCTTCATTGTCACATCCTGCTCCTGCGTAAAAAGTTGTCCACTTGGAGTCTTCGATTCTAAGCAGCAGTGTTTTTTGCTCAACTTCACCACAATCATATTGCACATGGGCGAAAACCGGATCATCTATGATTTTGCACCATGATTTCGAAACGCACCTAAGTTTTAAAAGTGATTTTATAGGTATCCTGATGAAGATTGTTTGGATTAAACTCACAGGTAATTCCTCCAGAACTAATTTTCTTGCTCTCCTCTGTTTCTTCATTGTAATCAATTGATACAGTTTAGATTAGGATATAACTAATGGGGGCGGCAGTAAATAAAAAGAAAATCAGTTTTGTCTCCTTTATTTTAAAATCCCTAGTCCAGTTTATAGATATAACGTGGTGCGTCTAATACTGTAATACAAAAAGAACTTATTATTTGAAATTAAAAATTTGTTATTATATAAACTTTATTTGTTAAAATTTACATTATTCGAATTTGATTTAGAGAGTAGGGAGCCGGACATATATCTCAGGTTTCAGGTAAGTTCATGAGATAACTGCTTTTTATAAATAAAAATGGGATGGGTATTTTAGTAATTTTAAAAATTTATAATTAGCTTTGTTTGCTCAGCAAGATTTAAAGATTATTTTATATGTATCTTAGGAAACTAGGATCCTTTTTCTCTTTAATTTATTGATTGGCATATCTTGCGCTAAAGAAATTCAAGCAATTTAGAATTGAAAGACTCATACACATGGAAAGCAATTAATTACTTGTTCATCAAGCTAACCTAAAAATCCATATTCTCTTGGGTGACTTCTCTCTCGCTGACACAAATACATACCGAGCCTTTAATCTAAATCATCGTCATCCACCTAACGATGAAACTAACCAACTATTCATTCAGCCCGCTGCTTCCATCCTCGCATCTCGATAAGCCCGATGAGCCCGATCAGCTTATCTCGGTCCATCCTCTGGAGCTCGAATGTCTACGTAATTTCTCATAAATACTGTTTTGTTATTTACCGTTGTTTATCCGATTAAATTACAGGGTTCCTGATTGGTTCGGTTATGTGTTTTAACAGTTAAGATGAATAAGCCTATCTCTTCCTCATTCCAGTTGTCGAATAAGAGTGATCAGCACTTCGCTTTTACGGTAATTAATCTTGTGTTTTTCTCGTTCGAGATCTTTCTCTGCACTTGTCGAGTTGTCTTCGATTTTTACTTGGTTTTTCTATATTTTTAGTACAATGCAGCTAAGACTTGCATATCTAGAATACCAACTAATTAGTAGGCAATTTACATATATCTCCATATTGATGGGATCAATTTCTTATCTTAAACATGTTTAATTCACATAATATGATGTGTTTAACCGGAGTTTAAAAGTTCCAGCATGTTTTCTTTTTTTGGTCTGTTGTAGGTAAAGACTACTAGCTTAAAGAAGTACTACATTGTTCGGCCTACCAAAGGTATCGTTTTAGCACGTTCACAAACCAATGTAACAGGTATTTTCTGATAAGTACATATTTTTACATATTTTTATTACCTATTTATTGTTTGAATTCGTATTTTAATAAATTATTTTGTGGCAAGAAATTCAAAAAAAAAATAAAGAAATGGCAAAATAAAGAAATAAAGGTCAAGGAAGAGAAAAAGAAGAAAAAGGACCAAAATAGAAGAAAAAGAAAGAGAAAGGGGTGTGGTGCAAAACCAATTTTAGAAAAATGGATGGTTAGGATTGAACCACACCAAACAAAATGAATGGTGGGAATTAATCCACACCAACCAAAATCCCAAATTATTTCCTATAAATAGCCACATTTTCTCTTGTAATGGACAACAACCCCTTAGTTACAAAACCAATTAGTATTAGCACACTCCTAAAATTAGTAGTTGTAAATTTTATTTGTAATTCTTGTAAACAATATTTTTTTACGTGTATTTTCTGTTCGTTTAATTATCAATTCGAAGCTTATCGTATTTTAAGTCTAGTTTATTTTTGTTAATTCGAATTAAACACCAATCCCTTTATTTGTTTTCCTGTTCGAGAGATTGTAAGCCAGAAAAACAAACCCATCTCTCTCTATCTCTTTTTCTCTCTCGTTTTCTTTCTGTTCGAACGAAAACTCTCCCCTGCTTACTCTTCAAATCCATCGCCCCTCTCTTCTTCTTTTCTTGATTATTAATTTCATTTTCGTTTAGTTTGCCGAGTTCATCGAGTTTGCGTTTTGATTCCGTTTGTATCAAGTGTTTGATGTTCCTGAGTTTTGAATTGTTCCGAGTTATAAGTTATTTTCGCGAATTGGGTTATTGTCAATCGATTTCTGTTTTGCCGAGTTGACCCATCTGTTTGCTGAAATCTTTGCTGCGTTTTTGTTTAGTTTTGGTTGTTAATGTCGTCAAGTTGTTTGTTTCTCAATTCGCTGAGCTTCTAAATGTTTGAGTTTATGTCCAGTTCGCTGATTGTCCGACTTCTCCTGTTTTCGTTTTTGTTGGAGCTTCCGGGTCACAGTTCGCGTCAAGAGTTCCATTGTCGAGTTCTAACAGTTCGAGTTTTATGAATTTTTAAACCAAGTCAATTGTTATTTTGCCGTGTTTTGTATTTGCTGGTTACAGTCGTTAACCGAGTCTCCAGTCGAGTGTCTAGCATGTCTGTGCATTTTTGCGAGTTTGTATTGAGTTAAATGTTCATGAGCTATTGTTTGTTTCACTGGGAATCTGTAATCCTTTATGCTGTTGGCCGAGTTGTTTTGTAATCAATTCCGAGTTTGCATGCTGAGTTCGTTTTTGATGATTATAAAGTCGTTGCAGAGTTGAGTTTTGTATTTCATAACCGGGTTGGTTAGTTGGTTTAGTAAATTCACTGAGTTGTTTGTTCGCTGTTGCTTGAAGTTTGCCTTCCCCGGCTTGTTTTTGTCGTTCGAATGGGTCTGTTGAGTCTAGAACTGATTTCGTTGTTCTGAACTGTTGCTGGCTATTTTTAGTTTTGATGTCCGAATTTACTGATTTCCCGTTTAATTAGCTGCGTTTGTGCTTGAGTTCTCACCGAGTCTGCGTTTTTTTTCCTCTGTATTTAATTCCTGTCGAGTCGTTTTGCTGAGCTTTTTGTCAAGTTTCGTGTCTGAGCTTTCGTTTGCTGCGTTGCTACAAAATTGCTGAGTTTAATTATGGTTGTAGTTTACAGTGTTTGTGTTATTGGGTTTAATTATGATGTAGCCACAATGTAGCCACAAGAGTTGTGCTAAGTTCGATTTGGTTGTTTTCTTTTGGTCTGGCTAGTCGTATTTACCAAATAGTCATGTCCAATTTTTATTCAATTTTTTTGTAAATACAAATCTAATTTCAATTTAAATAGTTAAAATTAAAAAAAAAATCAGTTTTTGTTAGTTTAAAATAGATTTATTTAATTTTCTTTTAAAAATATTTTTAGGAATTAAATAGTAATAGTAAAAAAATCCAAATTACCTTAGTTCGAATAAATTAGAAATTAAGAGTGACTAATTTTACTATTCTTTTAAATTTTAATTTGTTAAATTAAAATTAGATTAAATTCTCTTTTTGTAATAGTTTAAATTTTCTTTTTAGGAATTAAAAAGCATAAATCCAAATTTACAAAAATCCCAAATTGTTCTAATTCGCCTAAGTTAAGAATTAAGGTTTTGCAAAATATTAGTCCTTGTGGAATATCACTAAATTAAGGTTTTTTAATTTTTAAAATTTTGGAATATCACTAAATTAGATATATATTGACATTCGTACAGTTGGATTATCGATATATATTTTTAAAAAAATAAAAACAACAATCTGGGACAAAGTAGTAGTTAGTAGTACCTGTCAAATCATTAGTTGACTACGAATTTCACTATCCAAATTAATTTTCAAATTTTTAAAAATTTTGGAGTATCACTATATTACATATATATTGACATCCGTACGGTTGGATCGTCGATAAATATTTTTAAAAAAATTGAAACAACAAATCGAGACAAACCACCGGTTAGTTGTACGAGTTAAATATATAATTGACTACTAATTTCTCTATTCAATCATCAAAAAATATTATTATGATAAGTTAATAAGATACGATATTATTATCGATATGATTAAATCATCAAAAAAATGAAAAATACGAATGAATTCTACAAAATTAGATATTATTTTAAATATTAAATTCATTTAAAAAACATATATACATATACTACCCACTCATCCCCACACGTTAACTTAACTACCCAACCCCCCTCTCTCTCACATATACAAAAATATTTAATCTTCAGAAATTTATATCTCTCAATTTACTTATCCAAAATTAATGATTTATATATGTATGTGTTCGACAAATCGAGTTCTCTACATTGATATAAATATTTTAATATTTTGAACAAATATTTTTTTGGGTAATATTTGGAGTTTAATTCAATTTGAAGGTTTGGTGGAGTTTTTGGAGTTTTATTCAATGTTTGGTTGATCGGAATCTGGATTTTAGTAGTCATATAAATTATGTTTTGGTGAATATTTAGATCACGAGTTTTTATGACACGTATTTTATTGTCAAATTTTTTGGGATCATTTGGAGGTAACCGAATTTTGGATCCGGTGGTCGGATTCTGGACGGAAGCTGATTTTTTTTTAAAAAAAATTGGTTTTTTAAAATCGACATAATTCGATCATTTTTAATAATTTTTACTAGATTCAGTTGAATTTATAATTTTGACCAGATTCGGTAGGAATAAAAACAACCGGATGTAGTCGAAAATAGTTTGTCGAAAATAGTCAGTCGAATTTGGTCGAAAGTAGTATTTTTTTTAAAAACTATTATTTAATAACGAGCAATAGTTATTAGTTATTTATTAGTTATTACCTTATTTTATATTTATGTAAATATATATATATATATATATATATATATATATATATTTAGTTACACTTCACAAACATACTAATTACTAAACATATGTATCCAGGAGATATGAAGGTTCAACATGTGTAGATATACAGTATATCTTATACCTATTTTCTAGAATAAATAATATCATTCGTTTTTATTTCCAAAATAAAATATTTACTATACACGAATATTTTGATACATATATGATATCTTGAAACGTTTGGTACTAAAATATGGAATATTTTGAGTCAAAGAGTGATATAATATATAATCTCAATAATATTATTTCGTCACATAATTTTTACTATAGGTGTTTTTATTTTCCAATTTAGAACGGATATAGTACTTTGAGTCATATTCTGTTCGAATAAATTTTTTTCGGATTTGATCGGTTTCGGATCATTATCGGATGAAGTATTTCGGATTATTATCGGTTAGATATTCGGTTAAGGTAATTTTCGGATCGGATGAGATCGGTTTTCGGACAATAATCGGATTTGATTATATCGGATCGGATTTCGGTTCAGATCGGATTGTTTAGGATTCGGTTAAATTTCGGTAAATCTAATTCGGATATAAAATCGGATCTCGGTTCCATTAATTTCGGATCGGTTTTTCGGATCCAGACCCAATTTACCAGGTCTATTTCAATCCCTTTATAAAAATTTATATAGTTTTGTTTTTTTTTTTCTCGTGGGCCCAAAAAAAAATATTGGGGCAGTAAATGCACAAGACCGATGTGGAGTTCCCTACATGAGAAATTGAGAATGTCTTCTCGATACGAAACAATACATAATTTAACTTAACATGAAAATGTTAAATACGAGATCAACAATATATTTTCATTAATAAAATATAACAATTTATGCATTTTCAGTTTTCCAATATGACGTAATTAAATATTATAATTTCAAACAAAATGATTGTACTATGATAATTTAAAATATATACTATACTAAAACTGTTAAAATAAAAAAAAATAGATCAAATCTTTACTAATGTATAATAAGCAAACTTGAGATATTTTGTAATTTGTAGTTTGGTTAACCAACAAAAGAATAACAACCGTTAGATCGGTTTAAATTAAACAGATGAGAATCGTTAGATCTAATATGAAATGATATTCATTATTTTAATATCTAAAATACCAACAAAGAGAATATGTAACAAAAAAGTGTCTCTTAAAAATAAAATTTAATAATATTATGACATAATTATAATAGTATATTTAGTTACCACATTATAACAAATTATATTATGAATGACTAAATATTTATTAATTAAAAATCAATTTATATTAATATCTTAAATTTCTCTAATGGATATGTAGGATATTGTAAAATCAATTTAAGATTACTTAAATTTTTGTTATGGATCTCTAGGATGTTGCTATTAAATTCAAAACGAGAAAAAAGATTAAGGATTTTGAAAGGGAAAAGAAATTAAGTATGATATCCACACCAAAACTTGAAAAGATTACAATATCCACATTAATATCCTATAACTCCCAATTAAAGCAGTCAATAGAAAGCTCCATATTTAAATGCAATGAGACACGAGTAAATTCGTCTCACCTCAATTTGATCCAAGTAATTTATTCATAAAAGCTCCATAACCATGACCAATTCCTCCTTGTATGTACTTGGTTTCCTCGTGTGTATATTTGTTTGTTCAACATGTGAAGCACAGGCAAGTCTTCTGAAGGATATCTAATTAGATTTAATTGTTTATTTGATTATTAAACTGTTACGATTTTTAAAAGATTGAATATTGAAACAATTTTATCTAATGGTTTATGCATGATGCAGAGTACATGGTGTATAGCTCAAGGACAAGCCCCGGACGATAAACTTCAAGCCTTTTTGGACTCGACATGTGGACAAAACGATTGTAGTGCAATCCAACCAGGAGGATCATGTTATGACCCAAACACTCTACACAACCATGCTTCTTATGCTCTTGATCTCGTTTTCAGAAAGACAGGAGATTGTAATGCTGATATTGGCACTCCAGCTGTTACTGATCCTTCTTTTGGAAACTGTCACTATCCTTGATTTTTAACTTACAAAAATGTTAAAAATACTTTGTAATCCGTGTGCTTAATATGTATGGATTAGAATTTTAAGATTCCTTATATGTGCAATATGTTAATTTTTCAAATTGAATTCATTTGAATAATTTTGATTTAACAAATTTTGAAAACAGAATCCTTAAAAGAGGCTGATTCATAATAACTAGCGTAAAAGCCCGTGCAAGGGAGGGGAACTGAAATAATTTTTCGCTTGAAAATTCTGAAAGTCTAAGTAGCAGGTCAACCAAAAATCTCGAATATGACTCACATATTTAAAATTTTATATAGCTAAAAATTATGTGATGCAATTATTAATTATGTCTGATTTAATAAATAAGATTTACATATTTCCAAACCAAATTTTGTTTTTGATTTTAATAATTTAATATCTACTAGAGACGTATAAATACATTTTTATCCCGAACTAAGTTATATTTTGGTATAATTTAAAGTTTGATCATGAAATTTTATTTTTAATTTCAATCATTTAAAATGACAAAAGAGAATGGCAGAGTATGCTTAATAGATTAAAATGTTTTCGTAATTATGTTCTTAGCAATATTCTAAAAATAACAAAAACCAACAACGTTATTTAGTCAAAATAAAAATAGAAAAAATGGGACAAAAGGAGAAGATGTGGTTTATCTAATAATTTTTTTTAAACATAATCAAAACAAATTATAGCATAATGGTTATGGCATGAGTTTGATAATGAAAGGTCAGGGGTTCGATCCTCGAGGCTAAAATAATTACATCTAATTTTAAAAAGGTGGCGTTTTTTGTTATTTTTCAACAAATAAGGGTAAAGCAGTAATTTCACAACCTTCTTAATACTTCGATATCAAACTTGGTTTCATCCTAGATCATTCTTTCCCCTTCAATTCTATATTATTTTTTAATAAAATAATAAAAATTATTAGAATCTTATTATAATTGCAATTCTTTTATTATAATCTTACTATGTTGCACAAATAACGTTTCTATATGTTGTGTTTTTTTACAATTCTTAAAATAAACTTGAATAAATAAATAAGCTAAATTACCTTTATTAATAATAAAAATAGTAATTTCGTCTGAACCTTAATATGGATACCAAAATTCAGGAACGGGTTATTCATCAATTTATAATACTATATTATAACCCGTACTACGCACACAGGTATTTTATATTATTAGATTTTTAAACAAAACTAAAAATTAAGTGTAGCATAGTTTGATTGAAGAATGTTAGTGATTCGAATCCCAACACTAACATAATTTCACTACTTTTTACATAATTATTAAAGGATGAAATTTTTATAATTTTTGAAATTATAGGGGTAAAATCGTAACTTCACAACCATTAAAATGACAATCTTTGCCCTTATGTTGATGTGTTAAAGTTTAACTAGCGTAAAAGCCCGTGCAAGGCATGAACATTGAACTAATTTCTTGTTCAAAACTATATATATATATATATATATATATATATATATATATATATAATTTTGTAATTTAAAATATGATAAACGATAAGATTTCAATTTATCTAATGTTTTCATAGTTAATTTGTAATTTCGTATACCAATTTTTTATATTATATTATGAATTATTTTTAACTCAATTTTAAAATTTTCTAAATATTCCAGTCGATGATAAATATGATAAAACAACCTTAATGACCCGTGTGTTGAGTATTGAATATACCAAAGAGAATACAGAGGGGGGGTGAATGGATTCTATAACTTTTCTTCGAATCTGCTTAGTGGTGTATGTGGTAAAGTATGTGCTTTGTGCTTAAACAAATATGAGTGCGGAAATATAAGACACAACAACACAGTACTCACTTTAATCTAATATTTTATTAGATCAAAATGTTGCTACAACCTGAGAACATAAGCTCGTATTCTCAGCTTCTTTCTCAAAGAGATGTATATCCCTCAATGTGTATCTTTCAAAGCTTAACTACTAGAGAAGTGAGGTTGTACTCTTATAGAACATGAGTACACCCTACTTACTACAAATAAGGTTACAGGATAAATTACTTTCTAGTATGTCTATCCTTTTTGAGTAACATCCAAACGGCTTGAGATTTGACTTCCTTTAACTCTGTTCAGATCCACTTCTTTAGTAGCTTGTCTCTTGAAACATCTCTCTAAGCTTCTTTGTTGTCTTTCCAAAAACACTTTACAGTACTGTGGTCCTGAAAGCGTTTTGGCTTGCTGCAGGTTTCTGACTTGTACAATTCTTCAGTATTTTGTCTCCAAGACTGTATTCGAGAAGTAACTGAGTGATTGATTCGAGAACTAGAATTGACTTGATAGATAACTCTGAGTTCTCGAATACTGTATAATTAACATATTGAATCACTTCTCGAATTAGTCTTTTCTCCAGGAATCCTTGAGTTGTCGAATAGAACACTTGACTTGTCGAATCCCTGAGATGTCGAGTAGCTTCTTGAGTCCTTGAGATATCGAATACAACTTTGACTTGTTGACTCTTAGAGAACTCGAATACCACTTTGACTTGTTGACTTCTTGAGTTCTCGAATAGAGTATTAGACATGTCGAATCTCTGAGTTATCGAATGACACTTTGATTTGTTGACTTCCAGAGATATCGAACAGTGTCTTTATAGATATCGAATCCTTGACTTGTCGAATGCTAGACTTCTCGAATAGAACAAAATACTTCTCGAATTAGTACTTAGGCAAATATTCAATCTTCAAAATCCAACTGTGTTTATTTCTCCAGCCTTGTTCTCCAAGCTTGAGGCATGATCTCTTGATCTTCTTTCAAGCATTATTTCATGACTAATTTATACAATTACACAGGTAGAATTTTGATGCCTATTAGAGGTACTAAAACAAATAGAAACTCTACAGCTAGAGGTTCCCCTAGTTAAAGGGTCATGTAAGTAATGCAAAGCATTACAAACAATTAGGCTTGTTATTAGATGTATTCAGGCATGCCTCTGTGACTAACAATCTCCCCCAAATTGTGAGTAAGACTCTTAGTCACAATTTTATGCCTGATAACAAGCCTAATCATACATAAAGATAAAGCTTGAAAAGTACAGGTATGAAATTGATTAACAACATGGATAAAATTACAAAGAGAGCATTCTTACAGAATATGAAGAATTACTAGCCTTTTTCCATTGAGTTCATCCCTTGAGCTTTGGCTTCTAAATCATCATATTCCTTCTTTTTCCTTTCTTCTTCTTTCCTTGCATTCTCATCCATAGCCTTTATGATATTTGCCATAGCATCCAGTTCTTCAAGTAGAATTGAATTCTTAAAATCTTCAAGTACTGGCTTCAACACACTTGCAGGGTAATGGTTGACCAGGTTCATTCTGATGTTGATATCATCTCCATTCTTCATCCTATATTTCACAACATAGGGATTGAACTGAACTCTGCACAACCCTTTAGCCCTTAACTCTTCTGCTTTGGCTTCAAGCTCATCAAGCTCCTCCTCTCTCTTTTTCCACTTTTCCAATCTCTCCTTCCTCAACTTCTCCTTATGATCTCTCTTCATTTTCACAAAGTCAATTAATTCTAACTTCCATACTCTCTCTACTTCATCTTCAATGTTCAACATTGCAATTATCCTTTCAATATCTTATAGTTTACCCCAATGCTGACACATCCCTTGCTTGAACTTCTTCTCTCTCCCATCAGTATATTTGAATTCAAGGCAATCATCAACAATGGCAACATGATATATTCTTTGAGCCCTTAGAAATAGCAACTGATCTTCATCATAGTCTTCATCAAGAGGGGGCAAGTTTAATACTGGAATGATTGTTAGAGCCTGTGAAATAGATGTCTTCAACTTTCTTACTCTTCTGGCTGCTTGTTTGAATTTTACCATTTTCACCTTGTCACTTGGAAGTAATTTGAGACCTTTGCCTTTTGACTATTGTAGTACACCATTAGCAGTTTGCTTTTGGAGACATACAGATGATTTCTTGACTTTAATATCCACTGCTTGAGATGGTAAAACAGTTGTAAAAGCCATAGATATAGGTTTTGGCAAGTCATCACTAACTGTAACCACCCTAGACATATTGCCTTGTGTTGTGGTGGGAATACTGCTAGTGATGCTTGGGGCTTGTTTTCTTCCACCTTTTCTTTCATGCACCTTGCCACTTCCTTTGTCATCATTACCTTTCTTTCTTTTGGCATCCTTCTTCTTTTTCTCTTCATCTCCTTTATTACTCCTATGAGTTCTATCTCTGCTGCCACTCTTATCTTGATCATCTTTATCATTGTCTGACTTGCCTCCTTTTGCAATAGGCTGAATATTTGACTGTGAATTTATGAACTTAATCAGAATTCCAAGAGCTTCTTTCTCATATTCTGATTTATCTCTTTTCCATTGTAAGGCTCCATCCAAATACTTTATTGTAGACAAGTTCTTGTTCTTGAGATGACAACCAAATCTGAATGCAACAATGTCTTTAATTGATTCGTATAGGATGCAGTGAGGCTGAGGGACTACTTGAGGTAATTGAGACTTCATGCATTCTATGAGAATTTCTTGGAGTTTGAAATTGTCTAGTGAGTTATTCCTTTCAATCTTCTTGATGAATGTCCCTATTCCAGAGCAAGACAAAACTTGTAAGGCTTCAATATGGATGTGAAAGAGTTTCTTTGCAGTATGAATTAGGACTTCTCTTTAATTTGTAGTGATGATGGCATAGGGATTGGTTTGAACAATTTCTCTTCTCACTACAGTGACTAGAAATATGTCTTGCACAAGAAGCTTGATATAGTCAAAGTAGTGGAAGTTGAATCTTTTTCTCAGTTCCTACAGATGCTTCAAGAAGGCTATATCATGATATAGTTTAGAATTTGCAGTTTCTTGACACACCCTGTGAGAGAGAACATTTTTAAAATCTGAGGGCTCTGCTTGAAGAGATTGCTTATCAATGTTAGGGATTTGAAATTCATATTCTTGAGGTGGGGATAATGAAGGTTGAGCTAATCTTTCTGATTCTTTGGCCACTTCTGCTACAGCCACTTGCTTTAACTTTGCTTCATCTTTGGAGGTAGAGATCTTTGGTTTCTCAGTTTGTTTCTTCTCCTCTTTAGACCTTAAGTCTAATTGATTCTCCCCCTTAGCTCTTGAGTTAAATTTCTCCCCTTTAGGCTTGGTGTCAGACACAGGTGCCGTTGACTGGGTTTTTAGGTTTGGGGTAGAGGCTGGTGGTTGAGCAGATAGAACTGAAGGTATAGGGACTCCCATATGCTACATCATTGCAGAGATCATGTGTTGTTGATTGAGAAGCACCTCTGTAGTTGTAGCAGCTTGTGCATCCAATTTGTCATTTAGAGAGGCAATAGACTTTTGAAGCTCGGCATTAAAAGATTTGAGAGAAGCCACTTCTGATTCCAAGCTGTTTACCTGATTCAACAATTTTTCAGCCTTAAAACCAGATAGTGATTGCTCTTTGAGCCTTTGGACCTCATATTTTGACATTTCATGCACAGGAACATCTGTGACTACTTTATCTCCATAGTGATTGGTGAAAAGAATATTGATAGCAGCATTGGCATTTGTTGTCTGTTCTTTGAGTCTGTCTATTTGAGTTATAAGATTTGTGATGGAAGTTTTCATCAAGGGAAGACTATTGTCTACTGTAGTACAGGTGGTTTTGTAATCTTTGATATTTCTGAAGACAGAATCCAGAGATGGAAATTCTGTTGTGAATTTTTCCTTGAGCTCACTCACCACCTTCTTGTAGACCTTCTCAATTTCTGACTTTACACCTTTCCCTAGGTAGTGAGCAGCCTTCAAACTTCCCTTATAGGCCTCATTCACAGCTTCATAGACCTCAGTTGCAGATAGTTCTTTGGCATTTGACCCCAGGGCTGTGAGATATTCCTCTCTCAGATATTGGAGGGCTTCATTTAGAGAAATACTACCATACCCTTGCATCCAGACATCAATATTGCCATCTCTCTCAGCTTCATCTGCTATCTTCTCTTGCTGCTGCTCAAAATCTTGTTTGTGGCAGAGTAAGATAGCTTCATAATCAGCATTAGGCATGTTGGAAGTGAGGAGATGCTGAGCAATCTTAGTGAACACAGGAATCTGATCCATAATTAAGCTTTGAAGTACTTCAACCGTCAACTGTTGTGGAACAGACCCTGATCCTGAAGCACTGTCATGTTGTACAGGCTTTAGCCATTGTGACATAAAGTCAGAGCTAGGACTAGGCAAGCTAGATCCCTCAATTACAGATGCAACTTCTGTAACCGGATGGAATGACTCTACTACTGTTGTCTCCACAGAAGTGGGATGAGTTACAACAGTAGTTGACACAGGCACAGAGTCTCTAGTAAAAACTAGTGAATCCTCTGTGTTTTTGATGGTGTCATTAGGAGATGCCCCATCATGCATTCCCTCACCATCTAAATGTGGGTCTTGGGTGGTGAGCAAAGTGTCTTGCACTAAGTCACTTGAATCCATTGGCTAATCAAGAGTAGGAAATTCTTGATGATCAATGCCTTGCTTCTCAATTACTTGAGTTACAGGCTGAAAAGAAATTTTTGTTGTAGATAAGAGAAGTGTCTTGTAGATTAGATTTTGGCAACTCCCCCTGAGAAATAGGAGGGGTTTCAATTGTGATGTGCTCTCCACTTAGTGTTGTGCCAGCCTTATCACTCCCATGTGCTAACTCATTACAAGAAGGTGCATTGGGGAGAATGCTTGATTCTATAGATGTACCCTGTTGAGAGAGTACATCTAGTGAGATGTTTGCCCCTGATTTTACAACTTCAGCCATTTGAGTGACTGAAGAGGTGGTTTTCTTTGCTTTCTTCTTCTTTGGCTTCTTTAAAGGTGACACAGGTGCCTCACTGTCTAAGCCTAATTCAGCATTCAATGTTGCTTCTGTTAGCATTTCAAAGGGTTCAAAGGCTATCTCCTTTCACTTCTTTTTACTAACATCACCCTGTTGAGAGAGTGATGCAGTTGGCTCTGTGTTTGGTATAGTGTTTGTTTGAGGGGGTTGGTTAGCAGGCCCTGGGTTAGCATTTTGTTCAACTTGCCTGGGACTAGCTAACTCAGATTTGGAGGCAAATATTGACATGTTGTGGGGGTAAGACTCAAATAGCCTCTGCATATGAGGGGTTATTACAAGTCTAACATCCACATCATTCCTAGTGTCCAAATTACCAAAAATGAGTTTGGTCATGGACCTAGGGTAGCCTATTCTAGTTTTATCTAAACCAGGTAAATCAGTCAATTTCTTATCTAAGTAATTAAGTACACACTGAATGAATCTGGGAAAGAAAATATCATTACCTTTCTTGGTTGTGTTCTTACCAAGTTTTCCATAGAGCTCCTGCATTATGAGCTTTCCAACATCTATCTTTCTGTCAAAGGCTAATGAGTACCCTATCTGTTGAACAGGTGCATTCAAATGGTCATAACTAGATTTCCTTCCACTGAATACGTGCAGGAGTGTGGCAAACACATAACTCCACTCTTTCCTCAGATGCGCCCTTTTCAGGCTTCCAACCTTGATAGTGTCTGAGTACCTTATTAGGTCAAAGAACTGCACCAGTTGATCATCTATTACTAGACCGTTATATTCATTCTGGTGAAGATCCAAGGCCTTGCTCATGTCCTCAGAGGTGATGATGAACTCTTTACCGAGAACCTTGCAGTTTATGACATAGCCCAGACTGCCATCTTCAAGAGCAACAGTTTCAGTAATTGCAGTGCTCCAAAACTGTTCTAGAATGTCGAGATACAAGGTTGGGTTGGCCGTAAGTGCTCATTTGATATATGATTCAGACATCCATTTGACAAAACACTTGTAATTGGCATTTGGAGCTTCGACATCACTTGAGAGCGATGAAGTTAGTGTTGAATTTCACGGTTGCCATTGATACAGAGAGAAGAGAATGAAGGTTGAAGAAGAAATTTAGCTTTTTGAGATTAGGGTTTTCAGGGGTTTTGGAACTTTAGATGCTTGAGAAATTGAATGAAATGAATCGAATAGATGTAGAATTGTATAAGTATGAAGTACTTGAATTGTCGATTAGATATATGTTTTGTATCGACAAGTCAGGCATTTGAGAAGTAGAAATCAACTATTCGATAAGTCAAGAAAGGCTTAATCGATATCTCAAGCAGTTTGTAACTCACAGCTGGTAGTTTATCGAATTTAGAAGTAATGGTAAATTAAATAAAATATGTTTTTATGAGTGAATTAAAATTTTAGACAAAAATCCAAAAACGGTTGAAATTCAGCGAGAATTCAGCCTTTTCAAATGATTCGAGAACTCAAATACAGTATTCGTGAACTCAGTCATTAGAGAACTCAATTACCATATTCAAGAAGTCAAGCATGCCTCTGTTCGATATCTCTAAAAGGCTCTGTTCGAGAACTCGATAGTGCTCCAAAGAGACTTGTTAGAGAAGTCGAACAGTGAATCATTAGAGAAGTCTGACTTATCGAAATATTCTTTTCACTCATAAAAAATCAATTTTCACTATCTTTTAAAAATTCACCAGACATATTCAATGAAGAATATTCTAACAAATTAAATAGTGATTTTCTCAAAATTTCATAGAAATTTCAAGTTGATATAATATGATTTTTCAACATATGCAACAGATTTGAAATATTTATAAATCATATTTTAGCCAACACTTACCTCAAAAATATTGAGCAATTAGATAAAGTAAGTGTTTACTGCTGCAACAATCTAGTTGACATTTTCGCTTAGCCAGATTCTGAAGAATTCAGCGTTCCAATCTCACTAACCAACCTTGTGAAGGTGGCTTCATCCAATGGCTTAGTGAATATATCAGCTAATTGTTTATCTGTGGAGACATAATGCAACTCAATGGTTCCATTAGTTGCATGCTCCCTAATGAAATGATATCTGATGTTAATGTGCTTTGTTCTAGAATGATTGACAGGATTGGTAACTATAGAGATTGCACTTGTATTGTCACACATGATTGGAATTCTTTCCAACACAAGTCCATGATCTCTAAGTTGATTTCTAATCCAAAGCACTTGAGCACAGCAACTTCCAGCAGCTATGTATTCAGCCTCAGCTGTGGAAGTTGACACAGGTTGTTGTTTCTTGTTGTACCAAGAGACTAACCTTTGTCCAAGAAACCGGCAGCTACCTAAGGTGGTTTTCCTATCCACTCTGTATCCAGCATAATCAGTATTAGAATAACCAAGCAGATTGAACCCTGTGTCCTTAGGATACCATAAACCCAAGTTTGGAGTGCCCTTCAAATATCTAAAGATCCTTTTAATAGAAATCATATGTGATTCCTTTGGATTTGACTGAAACCTTGCACACAGACATGTAGCAAACATGATGTCTGGCCTACTTGCAGTGAGATAGAGTAGAGAACCAACCATGCCTCTGTAGACTGAGATATCTACCTTCTTGCCCTTAGCATCTTCATCCAATTTGGTGGTAGTGGCCATGGGTGTCTTAGCAGGTGAGCAGTCTTCTAAGTCAAACTTCTTCAATAAATCCTTGATGTACTTGGTTTGACTGATAAAGATACCATCCATCCTTTGACTAACTTGTAACCTAAGAAAGAATGTCAACTCTCCCATCATGCTCATCTCATATCTGCTCTGCATGAGCTTAAAGAATTTCTCACACAGCTTCTCATTTATAGAGCCAAATATGATATCATCCACATAGATCTGAACTAGGATAATATCATCACCATGCTTCTTGTAAAACAGTGTCTTGTCCAATGTGCCTCTAGTGAATTGATTTTCAAGAAGAAATTGTGATAAAGTGTCATACCATGCCCTTGGAGCCTGCTTAAGTCCATACAGTGCCTTAAGCAATCTATAGACAAATTTTGGGAAATGTGGATCCTTAAAGCTAGGTGGTTGTTGCACATATACCTCTTCTTCCAACTCTTCATTCAGAAATGAACTCTTGACATCCATTTGATAGACTTTAAAATTTGAATGGGCAGCAAATGCCAAGAATATTCTGATGGCTTCCAATCTAGCAACAGGGGCAAATGTCTCATCATAATCAATGCCTTCCTGTTGAGAGTATCCTTTTGCAACCAACCTTGCTTTGTTTCTTACAATTACACCATCTTCATCCATCTTATTTTTCAGAACCCATTTTGTTCCAACTATGGTTCTGTTCTTTGGTGTAGGCACAAGTTCCCATACTTTGTTTCTTTCAAATTGATTCAGCTCCTCTTGCATAGCAATAATCCAATCTGGATCCAACAGTGCATCATCAAGTTTCTTAGGCTCAATCTGAGATAGAAAGCAACCATAGAGACACTCATTTTGAGTTGCTCTCCTAGTCCTCACTCCTGCATTTGGATCTCCAATAATTTGTTCTACAGTGTGTGATCTATCATATTTTCTTGAATACTCAGTCTGATTTCTCATCCTTGAGGTTGCTTCATCATCCAGGTCATGATCATTTTCATTTCCTCCCCCTGTGAAGTTGCCACTATTCACATGTGTGTCTTGGATGCTTGTCTTTTCACTGTTGATTAGCACAAATTCTTCTCTTGCTTCATCATTCACTGGAATTTGTTGAATTGTAGTCTCAACTTCTATTTCAATCTCTTCATCAGAATCATCTAGATTTTCAAACCTTAATGGATCTTTATCTTCATCATTGGATTCTTCTAATCCAGTTAGTTTGCTGTCATCAAAAGTCACATATGTGATTTCCATAACTTTCTTTTGACTGATGACATAAACTTTGTATGCAATTCTTTCCATAGAATAGCCAAGAAAAATTCCCTCAAATGCCTTTGCATTAAACTTCCCTACATATTCTGAATTATCTTTCAACACAAAGCATTTGCTTCCAAAAGTATGAACATACTTTAGAGTAGGCTTCTTTCCAGTCATCAAATTGTAAGGTGTCTTTCCAGTGTTTTTGTTGATGAGGGTTCTGTTCTGGATATAGCATGCAGTGCTCACAGCCTCAGATCAAAAACATGTAGGCATCTTTGCATCAAGTAACATTGTTCTAGCAACTTCAATCAGAGTTCTATTCTTTCTCTCAACAACTCCACTTTGTTGTGGAGTCCTTGGAGCTGAGAATTGTTGAGAAATGTCATTCTCTTTGCAAAATGCTTCAAGTAAAGCATTTCTGAACTCTGTTCCATTATCACTTCTCAATGTAATCACACTTGCATTGTTGGCCTTTGCTTCCTTATCAATTTTCTTTATGTGCTCAATGATCACTTGTGGAGCCTCATCCTTTGATACTAGAAATTCCACCCATGTATACCTTGTGTAGTCATCAACCATCACTAGGGCATACTTCTTTCTTGAGAGTGACATAATATTGACAGGCCCAAATAAATCCATATGAATTAATTGCAGGGGCTTGGTGATTGATATCACTGTCTTTGACTTGTGGCTTGACCTTTTCATTTTTCCTTTTTGGCAAGCCTCTCACACTCCTTCTTGACTGAACTCAAGTGTGGGCATACCTCTCACTAACTCTCTCTTGACTAGAGAATTAATGGCCTTGAAGGTCAGGTGTGATAGCTTTTTGTGCCACAGCCAACAATCTTTGTTTGAGGCCTTTGAATAAAAGCAACAAATTTTATCCTTGCTTGCAGAGTCCATATTGGCCACAAACAGGCTTCCCTTCCTTACTCCAGATAGAGCAAGATCACCAGTCTTTTTGTAGGAGATCAAACATTCATCTTTGTCAAAATTTACCTTGAATCCTCTATCAGTAAACTGACCAACACTTAGCAGATTATGCTTGAGTCCCTTGACTAGTGCTACATCTTCAATGATGACATTTCTAACTTCCAACTTGCCATATCCCAATGTGTTACCCATGCTATCATCTCCAAAAGCAACCATTGGGCCAACCTTCTCCTCATACTGTGATAGCAGGGCCATATCACCAGTCATGTGATTTGAGCATCCACTGTCCAAAATCCACATGACCTTCTTTTCATTTTCTTTGCCCTGCAAACACAAAGGTATTACTTCTCCTTTGGTACCCAAACAAGTTTGGATCCACTTGGCTTAGAAACAGATTTATCAAAAACAGCATGCTTATTAACTTTCTTAGGACTAGTCTTCTTGTCACTGTTAGAAGTCTTAGAAACTGAGTTCTCAGACTTAGGTGACAGAGGTACCTTCCTAGCTCTAGGAGGACTTGAAGACTCTGACCTTGTGTAGTGTGTGTGAATGTTGTGACTTATACAGCCATCCATGAATTGTCTTCTCAAATTAAAATAGCTGGTCATCACATTCATGTTACATGGCATACAATCAAGTTTATCACGAAATGGTGAATCTCTGTGTTTTAAAGGCAAAGAGCAATCATAGAAAGGCTTAGTTATACTACCAGTTGGTTTCTTGCATGCATGTGTTAAATGATTAGTGCTAAAACAGTTTTGACAGACTTTTCTAGAGGCATTTGGCACATAAGCATAATTGTTAATCTTGTTTATCTCTAGTTTGCCATTCCTGTTTTGTTTCTTATTAGCCACTTTCTTCTCAGATTCATTTTTCCCAGCTGAAACAAATTTCACAAACTTCTCAGGTCTAGGTCTACCTCCTACTGGCTTCTTGGCTTTTGCCTTGACACTCTCACTCTTAGAGGATGCTGGTTGTTCACTAGACTGTGCCTCATCCTCATCATTCAACATTTGCTTAATGAGTAAGGCATCCTCATCAATTTCAAATGTTGGTTCTTTAAAAATTGGAGACTCAGTCTTTTTCAAAATGTGAGGCACTTCCTCCTGAACAACTATGTCATCTTCAACGACAGCATAGCCTGTCCTCTGTTTAAGAGTGCCATAGTCAAGTCCAATGGTAGCCTTGGGTTTAGCTTGGTTTCTCTCATGGTAGGACTGCAATAGACTAGAGGAGTTCTTAAAAGTTTTCAGTTTGAATTCATTTTCAGCTAGTTCATCCCTAAGAGCCTTCTCAACCTGACTAGCATAAAGAACCTTATTCTGCAGATATTCAACTTCTTTCTTAAGGTTATCTACTTGCATAGCAGTTAGCTCAAGTTCCTCATTCTTCTTATTTAACAGTTCGTTTCTAGTAGACAGTTTAACAATCTCTTCATTAGCAGCAGTCATACTAGTATGGATATTAAACATTTCAATAGACAGTTGTTCAACCATACACTTATATTCAGAAACAGACATATCTATGGTAGTGAGAGATGGTACCTGAGAGTCAGATGGAGATTGTTCATCCTTGGAATTAGCCATCAAGGCATAGTTGCAAAATTCTTGCTCTTCTCTATCACTATCAGAGTCATCCCAACACTTCCCTTCAGCTATGTAGGCCGTGCCTTGTGTTTGCTTTTTCAGAAGGGCCTCATACTTAGCTTCAAGCTCTAGAAACTCCTTATCCTTCTTTTTAGGCTTCTTGCATTCACTGGCAAAATGCCCTAGGTCATTACATCTATAACACCTTACAGATGACCTATCCACATGGCTGGTTTTGAATTTATTCTTGTTTGCTTTCATAGGTGTCTTGCTCTTGTTGAATGAATGGTTTTGAGATCTAGGTTTGAAGGGTTGGTTCCTCTTGAATCTGATGTTTGGAAATTTCCTGGCCATGAAAGCATATGAAGTGTACTCCATGCCATCTAGTTCTTCAAGAGTATAGAATTCATCTTCTTCCTTCTCTTCAACAGGTTCAGTCACTTCACCTTCAGTTTCTTCATCATCTATTATCTCCTCTATCCTCAGCTGACTTGTAGATGCTTCTAGGTCTTGAACAGATTTGCTGACAATCAAGGCACATGATGTGTTTATCATTCTGCCTTGGTTGGCTTGGATAGCCCTCTTCTGAAGCAATTCAAGTTCATGAGTCTTTAAAACCCCATAGAGCCATCATATGTGATTTTGTTCAAATCTCTTTCCCTTAGAGAAATGACCCTCTGCTCTAGGTGGTTTTGAGAAGACAATAGAAACTTCATGTTCAACTCCTTAGTGCTGTAACCCTTTCCATTCATCTGTAGCTCAGTCACCAGCTTGTGAAACCTTTCAAACATGTCAGTAATACTTTCCTTGGGCTGTGCCATGAAAGCTTCATACTGTGTGACCAGTATCTATTTCTTGTTTTCTCTAACCTCCTCTGTCCCTTCACACAATACCTCAATGTGATCCCACATGTCTTTTGCTGATTTGCATGAGGCTATATTGGCAAACATTGACATCTCCATAGAATCTATTATCAGCAGCATGAGATGACTATCCAAGGCAACCTTATCTTTCTCTGAGTCTGTCAATTTGGATGGTTCCTTGGCCACATAAGATCTTGGAATGGTTGTGGTTCCAACTGTCTTTTCAGGGATCTCTTGTTGTAGAACAAAGGGACCATTCTTGAGGATATCAGGATATAGAGGATTAGCAGCTTTGATGAACAATAACATTTTAATCTTCCAGAGGTTGTAATTCTCTTTGTCGAACTTAGGGACCTTCACCGTTCCAGTAGTCTTTAGTGTATTCATGATCGTTTTCTGTTTTTGAATAAACAGCCTGCTCTGATACCACTTGTTGAGTATTGAATATACCAAAGAGAATCTGCTTAGTGGTGTATGTGCTAAAGTATGTGCTTTGTGCTTAAACAAATATGAATGCGGAAATATAAGACACAATAACACAATACTCACTTTAATCTAATATTTTATTAGATCAAAATGTTGCTACAACCTGAGAATACAATTTCGTATTCTCAGCTTCTTTCTCAAAGAGATGTATATCCCTCAATGTGTATCTTGCAAAGCTTAACTACTAGAGAAGTGAGGTTGTACTCTTATAGAACATGAGTACACCCTACTTACTACAAATAAGGTTACAGGATAAATTACTTTCTAGTATGTCTATCCTTTTTGAGTAACATCCAAACGGCTTGAGATTTGATTTCCTTTAACTCTGTTCAGATCCACTTCTTTAGCAGCTTGTCTCTTGAAACATCTCTCTAAGCTTCTTTGTAGTCTTTCCAAAAACACTTTACAGTACTGTGGTCCTGAAAGCGTTTTGGCTTGCTGCAGGTTTCTGACTTGTACAATTCTTCAGTATTTTGTCTCCAAGACTTTATTCGAGAAGTAACTGAGTGATTGATTCGAGAACTAGAATTGACTTGATAGATAACTCTGAGTTCTCGAATACTGTATAATTATCATATTGAATCACTTCTCGAATTAGTCTTTTCTCCAGGAATCCTAGAGTTGTCGAATAGAACACTTGACTTGTCGAATCCCTGAGATGTCGAGTAGCTTCTTGAGTCCTTGAGATATCGAATACAACTTTGACTTGTTGACTTTTAGAGAACTCGAATACCACTTTGACTTGTTGACTTCTTGAGTTCTTGTAACATCCCGACTTTTCGGACTATTAATTCTAAATCGAAAACTAAAATAAATTACAATTATTAAACCAAAAGTCAATTACAAAGGTACTTATTACAAAAGCGCAGCTAACAACTACCGAAAATTCAATCTTGCCCAATTCTAAGGTCCTCGAACTCCAACGCTACCAAACTCGATCGTACACCGAACCTGAAATATTAAAAGAATAAGCTACGAAGCCCAGCAAGCAACTATCGACTGACTGCCCAATATAATATTTTTATATTTTTCAAAAAACACTATTTTCACATGTAGCACATAACATCTATCGCATAGTTTCACACAACATACTCGATAACAATTACGACAAAATTTCACATAATACATTCTATAACAAGTATAAAATCGATGTACACCAGATTATCAGTAACTTACATAATCTAAATTCTGAATCGAACAAACAAATCTTAACATCAAATTCTTATTTTAATTCCCACAGTTCTAAATTACGGTCACACTATGCCGGTGACACGGCTTCTAATATTCGATGGTTCGATGGGGGCCAGTTTACGTCCCTCGTTAAGTCAAACTCAACAAGGCATCTATGTGTTCCGGAACGTGCGTAAACTAGTTCTATATGCCACACTATCTAGTGACCGGATTCTATGATTCGATACGCAACTAAAACTGGGGAATTAAAACAAAGTTCTTATCTTATCAATCACATATCAATATCATATTTTCGATAACTAAAACAAATATTCGAGAACATGTAATCAATATTACAACATAAATCACGTTTCACAGTAATACAGAGTAACGGAAAGTCACTTGCACATATATTGAAGAACATATAATCCAATACGTTTCAAATTAATACGGAGCAACGAATAGTTACTTACAATAATACGGAACAACGAATAGTTACTTACCTCAATTACGCAAATCAAGAATTCACATAAGAACACATGTAGCAACTCCTCAGAAGCAAAACATCAAAAATCTTGAAAGACTCCATGATTACAATTCTGACCAGATCTGTATTTAGCGTTTTTGACCCTCTAAACGATGTTTTCTTGGAAAACTCAAAACACGAAAGTCGTAGAGAACGAAAAGACCTTTCCGAAAAGTCCAGAATCAACGAATTCCGACTTACGATGAATTTTCTACGAATTTTACAAGGCTGCTGAATTGTGTGTAAAAAAAACCTACGAATTTTATTAACAAAGATGAGAAAGAAACATAACATGTTTATATAGAGTTGCAAAACCCTATGTCCAAACCTACAAGTTATCCGTATTCAAATCCGATCCATATTTTAGGCCCATCATTCTATTTCAATTTTAAATCCTACTTATTATCTAATTTTAATCCTTTATTCTATTATTCTTTTATTATTATTATTCTAAAATTACGGGATATTACATACTACCCTCCTTAAAAAGAATTTGGCCCCCAAATTCTCAAACTCTTATATTCCAAATGTTTGTGACACATCTATTCTAAAATTTTAGTCCTAGTGATAGTTCTAAAGGATCGCATCCTAGAAAATACTAGTCCCATACCTAATACACTCCGAAGGACAGTCTGCTCTTGATACCAACTGTAACAGCCTGACTTTTCGGACTATTAATTCTAAATCGAAAACTAAAATAAATTACAATTATTAAACCAAAAGTCAATTACAAAGGTACTTATTACAAAAGCGTAGCTAACAACTATCGAAAATTCAATCTTGCCCAATTCTAAGGTCCTCGAACTCCAACGCTACCAAACTCGATCGTACACCGAACCTGAAATATTAAAAAAATGAGCTACGAAGCCCAGCAAGCAACTATCGTCTGACTGCCCAATATAATATTTTTATATTTTTCAAAAAACACGATTTTCACATGTAGCACATAACATCTATCGCATAGTTTCACACAACATACTCGATAACAATTACGACAAAATTTCACATAATACATTCTATAATAAGTATAAAATCGATGTACACCATATTATCAGTAACTTACATAATCTAAATTCTGAATCGAACAAACAAATCTTAACATCAAATTCTTATTTTAATTCCCACAGTTCTAAATTACGGTCACACTATGCCGGTGACACGGCTTCTAAAATTCGATGGTTCGATGGGGGCCAGTTTACGTCCCTCGTTAAGTCAAACTCAACAAGGCATCTATGTGTTCCGGAACGTGCGTAAACTAGTTCTATATGCCACACTATCCAGTGACCGGATTCTATGATTCGATACGCAACTAAAACTGGGGAATTAAAACAAAGTTCTTATCTTATCAATCACATATCAATATCATATTTTCGATAACTAAAACAAATATTCGAGAACATGTAATCAATATTACAACATAAATCACGTTTCACAGTAATACAGAGTAACCGAAAGTTACTTGCACATATATTGAAGAACATATAATCCAATACGTTTCAAATTAATACGGAGCAACGAATAGTTACTTACAATAATACGGAGCAACGAATAGTTACTTACCTCAATTACGCAAATCAAGAATTCACATAATCACATAAGAACACATGTAGCAACTCCTCAGAAGCAAAACATCAAAAATCTTGAAAGACTCCATGATTACAATTCTGACCAGATCTGTATTTAGCGTTTTTGACCCTCTAAACGATGTTTTCTTGGAAAACTCAAAACACGAAAGTCGTAGAGAACGAAAAGACCTTTCCGAAAAGTCCAGAATCAACGAATTCCGACTTACGATGAATTTTCTACGAATTTTACAAGGCTGCTGAATTGTGTGTAAAAAAAACCTACGAATTTTATTAACAAAGATGAGAAAGAAGCATAACATGTTTATATAGAGTTGCAAAACCCTATGTCCAAACCTACAAGTTATCCGTATTCAAATTCGATCCATATTTTAGGCCCATCATTTTATTTCAATTTTAAATCCTACTTATTATCTAATTTTAATCCTTTATTCTATTATTCTTTTATTATTATTATTATTATTCTAAAATTACGGGATATTACAGTTCTCGAATAGGGTATTAGACATGTCGAATCTCTGAGTTATCGAATGACACTTTGACTTGTTGACTTCCAGAGATATCGAACAGTGTCTTTATAGATATCAAATCCTTGACTTGTCGAATGCTAGACTTCTCGAATATAACAAAATATTTCTCGAATTAGTACTTAGGCAAATCTTCAATCTTAAAATCCAACTGTGTTTATTTCTGCAACCTTGCTTTCCAAGCTTGAGGCATGATCTCTTGATCTTCTTTCAAGCATTATTTCATGACTAATTTATACAATTACACAGGTAGAATTTTGATGCCTATTACAGGTACTAAAACAAGTAGAAACTCTACAGCTAGAGGTTTCCCTAGTTAAAGGGTCATGTAAGTAATGCAAAGCATTACAAACAATTAGTCTTGTTATTAGATGTATTCAGGCATGCCTCTGTGACTAACACCGTGCATGTATATGAAATCTAAAATCAATTTTTTTGATTGTATCGTATACTGATCTAAGTATATGTCATAACTCAGCTATTATATATTATAATGATCAATTTATCATATTATATAAAAATTCATATGTACTATATTTTATAGTCTAGTTTTAGTCAAATTGATCATTGTAAATAATTATTGTATTTTACTCATATATTTAAATTTTATATACCTAAAACTAATCTGATGCAATTATTAATTATGTATGATTTGATAACTAAAATTTACATATTTCTTAAAATCAAATCTTATTTTTTATATCAAGAATTTAAAATCTACATGGAGACGCGTGTAAATAAATCTTTTTTTTTTTTGTATTCAGTTACATTATGTATAATCTAAAATTTTATTTTTATATCAATTATATAAAATGGCAAAAGAGAATTATAGAGTATATTTCATTAAGTCTAACTTAATGATGTATTAAGTGGTAAGTTTTTATCTCTAATGCATCATTTTCAAATATTAATTGTTTACTCTAACAACCCTCTCAAATTTAATTTTATCTTCCTATATCTTATTAAACTTTATCTTATTATGATTTTCAAGATATAGTAAAATATCGATAAATGAATATTCGTTAAACGAATAATCTTGTTAAATGAATATTTTTTTCGGTCCCAACATAATAGAGACAGTATATTTTTGACCTCGATTAATGAATAAAAAATTTCGGTCCCAAGCATATTCATTTATCGAGGTTTAACTATAAAGATAAATCATTAGAAGGATAACTTTATCTTATTAAAATTTATCGATTTATTTTTAAGATAAAATTTAATGTAGACTTTATCTTATTAAATTTAATCGATTTATTTTCACAATACTTATAATCAAATCCGAACCTAAGTTTAGTGAGAGAAAAAAAAAATCTAAACCTAAGTTTAGTGACTAAAAGAAAATCGGACCTAATGTTAGTGAGTAAAAAGGAAAAATTCATAGTTGAATGGTATGTTTCTAAAAAGGTTAATAGTTCTGTTACAAAAAAAATCATTTTCCCTTATAAATATTATAAATAGATTGATATACATCAAAAATTGAAAAATAAAAAGTGAAGCATTTGAATGAAACTCATATCGAACCCAGAAGTCCAACAATGGGCCCAATAACAAATGAAGCAAAACAAAAACAAAGAAGCGGCCCATCTTAAATCCCTATTATAAAAACCCATAACATATCGGCCTCTCAAAACCCTAATTTGAAGGCAGCAGCAAGAAGCACCTCTGAGAGTGAGAGCAGCAGCCAGCAGCTGCAATTCATCTCTATCCCAATTCAAGATGAAGGTAACATATTCCCCCAATCTATACATACAAATCTCTGTATCTATATCTAATTAATTCAATATTATTGATAGTATTGAATTTGTTGTGTGTGTAATTGTAGTTTAACATCGCAAATCCCACCACTGGTTGCCAGAAGAAGCTCGAGATCGATGATGACCTCAAACTGTAATGTCCTTTTCATTTTTTTTTTTACACATTTTTGTTTGTGTTTGTTATATTAAGATTTGTATGTGTGTAGAGTTTATAATGTTTTGAGAGAATTGATGTTATGTGTCATTGTTTTTATGCATTTAGATTTAATGGGTTTCGACTTTTCGGGGTGATTTGGGATTGATTTTGTTCCTGGTACTTTGTTTGTTGCATTTAATTAGTGCCAATATATGTAGTTAGGTTACATTAGTTTGAAATGAACATTAGGAAGGCAACATTTTGTATTAGAAAGCCAGTGATATAAGTAGTTTTTTCAATGAATGTCAACTTAAAGATTTTTTCTGTAAGACTTGTTTTTGGGGTTAAGCTATTATGTTTAGTTCTTTAATTTCAACTGTGTTTGATCCAATTAATGAGCTATGATATTAATGTATTTAGTATGTTGGTAAAGTATTTGGGCAGCTAATCTATGATTTCAATGAAAGATTGTTAATTTCTGTATTATTTCTTGTATGTAATTTTCAAGGGCAAATGTGTGGCTTTGTTTGACATAAACTTTATTTACTTGATATTTTGTACCTCAACTATATAAGCTTTCAGATGTTTTTCTGTTTTCTCTATTATGTTTGATTTTGAGAAATATAGTGTTTGCAAAACCTTTGATTGGTTAGACAATATGGTCTTGTTTCATAGTAGATTTCAGTTCCAGTATTAGTATGTTAAGCATTAGATTTCTGGGTTTACCCTAAGAAATCAAAGTAGGGGTTGCTAGTCTAGAATTGATCAAATAGTAATAAAATCTTGGTGCTGCCCCCTTTTATGCTATAATTAAATTAAAACTGCTGTTTTTTAATGTATTCATTTGATGTCAAATAAGTTCCCGTTCTTGAGCTATGTTGCCATGTTAAATTTTTGTCAACATATGCATTATATGAACTATTACCTGACATGTTACTTCATCATGCAGCCGAGCTTTTTATGACAAGAGGATTTCTCAGGAGGTCAGCGGAGATGCTCTTGGCGAGGTATAACTTTTATCGTATTTGAATTTAACTTATTGATACATTTGATTTCTATATATCCTGTTTCTAGAGGTAATAATAAAGATTACAAATTATAATAGGAGTTCAAGGGTTATGTCTTCAAGATCATGGGAGGCTGTGACAAGCAGGGTTTTCCGATGAAACAGGGAGTGTTGACTCCTGGCCGTGTTCGCCTTTTACTTGTTCGAGGTTTGTTGTCATATTGTGTAAATGATACTTACTGGTAATGGTGCTGGAAATCTATTCAACTAATTTTGTATGTTCAGGCACACCATGCTTCCGAGGCTATGGTAGGCGTAATGGTGAGCGTCGAAGGAAATCTGTAAGAGGGTGTATTGTGAGCCCTGATCTCTCTGTTCTTAACCTTGTGATTGTGAAGAAGGGTGAGAATGATCTTCCTGGCCTGACTGATGTTGAGAAACCAAGGATGAGAGGTCCCAAGAGAGCTTCGAAGATTAGGAAGCTCTTTAACCTTACAAAGGATGATGATGTCAGGAAGTATGTGAACACATATCGTCGTACATTTACAAGCAAAAATGGTGAGTTTGTTTGTCTTGTTGTGATCAACTACAGTTAATCTGCACCTTGCACAAGAAGTTTAAAATAAAGTTCGGAAGAGTGATCATACCAAGACGGTTGTAATTACCTCTCTATATAGTGACTTGTAAGGGGTTGGGGCAAACACTCTATATAATCTGGTTAGATATTTACTTGATCCATTCTAGTCTTCTGATTAACTGTTTTTACAGGGAAGAAAATCAGCAAAGCACCCAAAATTCAGAGGCTAGTGACTCCATTGACTTTGCAGAGGAAGCGAGCTAGAATTGCTAAGAAGAAGCAAAGAATTGCTAAAGCCAAGTCAGAGGCAGCTGACTACCAGAAGCTTCTTGCCAGTAGGTTGAAGGAGCAGCGTGAAAAGCGCAGTGAGAGCTTGGCAAAGAAAAGGTCCAGACTTTCTGCGGCCTCCAAGCCATCTGTTGTTGCCTAAACTGAACATGTCCTGAGTTTTGATGGTGTTCTCCTTTAATTTCAATTACTTAAGTCTGTTGAGATGATTTTTGTCTGTTAAACATCTACTGTGTTATGGAACTTCATTAGACTTGTTTCTTGTACTGGTTATCTATTTTGATAAAGATTTCAGATTTTGGTCATAGTTTTTTTGGATGTAGTCCATGTCTCATGCTACTTTGTTTTCCAATCTACTTGATTTGCACATTGATCATTATTTATATCTCAGGGAAAGATGAGCTTTGCCAATGAAAAAGAAGAGTGGAGGGGTTAAAATTGTGACGTAGATTACTGGTAATTTGTTTTTGTACTAGCCATTACAGGAAATCTTGGTTAGAATATGTACATATCAGATTTTGAAAAACCTTTAGCAGAATTATAGATATATTGTGTTGCATTTCGTAGTTGGTATGAGATGGTTTGAGCTGAATCAGATGGTATGAGATGAATCAGTGAAGTGCAAAAAATTACTTGTAGTGTGCTTCAAAACTACTTGGGGTTGGTCTTCCGTGGAAGAATACGAATGAGAATAATAGAATGATGTAGGAGCATAATGGAGACTGCTAATGAACTTTATTATATCCTGTGATCTTGGTGCAACCATTTTGCATTTTACATCACTTATAGAAGATGCAATCAATCTTAACTTTATTGGAGATGGTTTGAGCCTTCTTCCTTGATCTTTGAGATATATTAGTGAAATGGAAAAATTGATCTTTGAGATATATCAGTATAATGGAAAAATCATTTGTAGTGTATCCTTAATAGTCCTTATGTTCCTATCTATTCTTTACATTGTGTTAAGAAAATGTATAAAGTATTGAAGAAAAATGAGTAAAATGGTGGGATCAATCAAATTTTGTTATTGGATTAAGTGAGTGTAGTGGAGGTAGTTAAATTTTATATTATAAAACTTCACCATTTACTAGAAATTTTTGGAATGTAATGAATTGAGGACAGAAACATTGTAAAAAAAAGGTTGGGACAGGGAGTACCACTTAGGGTTGGTCTTGTGTAGAAGAATACGAATGAGAAGAACAATAAAATGTTGTAGTGGCAGAACGAAAACTACTGATCTTTAAGATATCCTTTGATCTTGGTGCAAACTTATATTTACAGTTTACATCAGTAATAGAAGATGCAAGCAATCTTAATATCATTAGGCCAAACATAAATCTGAAGCACGCGTGTAAATTTCTTATAACAAATATAATATGTGACATATTTTCTCTTCCTGAAAGCATCAGAAAACAACTCAGGTAGTCTGCTGCCTATTAGCCACTGGACATATACTTTCGCTTCCTCCTAGCATCAGACAACAACTCAGGTTTTCTGCTATTAACCACTCTACAGTTCTTCCTAATCTCCCCTGGTCTTCCAGACTGTAAATCTCCCAATTTCACCATTCCATCCACAAATGCCTTAAAAAATTCTTCTTGGTCAGCACTGAACTGCCTCACATATTCTCTAGTTTGTTCGAATGTGAACAATGTTTGATCTGAATTAAGAAATCCTCTCCCATTCACCAAGTCCTTAAAATATTGATTATCAAATGCTTGTGGTGTAGCATCCAAGTCCCCTGTCACATTCCCATCTCCACCTAGTGGACAAAGCTTGTCCAACTTTTTCCGAAACTTTGGCTCAATGGTTGGGTCAGGCCGCCCAGAGCCGGATTGATTGTATAGCCTGAAGACAATAGAAAAGCACCTGCCGTTACCAATCGAATGAGACCCCGAAAGGGCTACAAGATCTTTGACAGAAAGGTTAAATCTGCTGAAGAGGTCAATAAGATAACTTGCATTGGCTCTTGGACTTGGCATTATATTGTCTGCATCTTCTTGGCTTGCTGTTAAGCTATCCAGTCTGCCCAATTTCACCTCCCAATTAGGACCTCCACTCTGTTGCAGGAACAACAAATTGTAAAGATTCTCAATCATGTCACGTTGGGTTTTTTTTTTTTTTTTTTGCCACATGTCCCGTTAGGATTAAGTAAGTGCATAACAATATTTAAATATCCATATTCCATAGGGGTTGCTTTATATATACAGTAGATAAAAGTGACATATACTTGATGTATTCTACTATTCTTAGTGCGGAGTAGACTTTAGAATGCTTAGAAAGCAAGTTTGTTCATTTTCAACATGGATTTAAAACAATAGCAGTCTAACAATTTGTGTTACATAAATATACATCCTCATGCTATTCTACATGTGCAAGACACAGAAAGTACATAGTATTTTTTTGACTAATGCTATATGAATTCCAAAAGTGTTCAAAAATTATATGTGATATTTTTTTTTATTCCCGAATACATATTAGTGTTCGATGGACCATTTCATTTATGAAAGAATAGCCAAGAACATAATAACATCATCTAACCCATTTTATTTATGGGAGAATAGCCAAGAACATAATGACATCTCAAACGATTCCAAGAACGTTTTAAGGAATTTTAGCATTTCTCTATCTTTGCTTTGTAAATTAGTATATCAGAACACATGAAGTATTATAATTATCAAGTAATATGATTTGACAATAGTAAATTTAGTGTTGAAAGTTATTCGAAATTTTCGCATAACTAGCTACTTGTTAATTGAAAATAATTTCCTATTAAAATTTAAATAATTAAATATTTTTAAAAGTAAAGTAGAATAAAAGTTTTACAAATAAATTAGATTTAATTGTAGGAGGATGGCCTCAATTTTTTTTTTCACAAAAATAGTCCAAATATTTTTTTTAAGCAGATGATTGCATTCCGTCTAAATTAGTCTAGCCATCATGTTGTAATTAAGTCATAAATTGAATACACTCATCTATTTAAAAAAATAGTTAGATTATCACACTGTCTATTTTTATACTTCAGCTATTTTATGCAAAAAAAAAAAAATAGTTGAATTTATCATCATGCAATTAAGTCAAAAAATTATCATATGGAATCAGATTTTCAAAAAAGATCGATGCTTGATTTAGGGTTGTCAAAAAAATTCGAAAAATCTGATATCCGTTCGAAATATCTGTATTCGTATTCGAAATAAATTGGATATTATCCGTATTCGAAATAAATCGAATATTATCCGTATCCGAATCCGAAAATTTCGGATACATATATAGATATGGGCACATCCGTATCCGACAATATCCCAAATCCGAAATTATACGTATATATTATAAATTTTGAATTTATATTTATGTTCATATAATTTAGAAATAATTATGTTCTTTATTCATCAAATAATGTATTTATATGAGATAAATATATTTGAGTAGACATAATATAAGTATAAATTTATATAAATTCAATATTTTAAGATTAACAAAAATATACGTAAGAAGTTATATTGAAATTAACTTTTTTAAATAAAACATGTCCAAGTAAATTTAATTTTTTTATTTAGTTTTAGACAAGTTAAAAATCTATTTTTCAATATTTTTTTAGTTAAAATTTGAATTTAATATAGAAAATCTGACTGAAAAACGGATTCGGATATTATTCGGATCCGGATAGTATCCGTCGAATTCGAATTCGGATTTTTATTCGAATTTAAATTCGGATATTGACAGATCCATATCCGAAATATCCGTTTGACAATCCTAGCATGAATCTTATCATCAACCACAACAAATGGGTCACAAACTCACATAGAATAATAATAATGAAATTAAAATACTAAACATCATGTGTCAAAAAAGGATACCTTTTTAAGATACCGGATTTTTAGTATTCTGTAAACACACCAAGAAAAAAATTACCAAGGATAAGATAAAGAATAAGATGAAGAATTGCTAGGCATTGCTTAAAGTTTGGGAGTCATGCTTTTGCCGTGTTTCTTAAGTTCGATACTAAAATAAAAATGGTTGTAGCCATTGCTAGATTTTAGAATTAAAAGACATTTTTTGGTACTAAATTACAAAAAGGGTAAATGTTACCTCATTTACATCATAACAAAAAACAAAGTTTTGATTTGTTTTTTTGTTTAATTTTCTTGTAACCAAAACTAAAAAAAGTTTAAGGTGATGTAGGTTGCTTACCAGAGCAACTGCATCTCTAGAAGCCATGATAATGATATCTGCACAAGAAACAATGCCTGGGCAAACACTTTCAAGGGCTTCCTTTATTTCATCAACAACTTCATAAGATCTCAATGAGTTGATATTTGACAGAGAGAGTTTTTCTCCTAGCATGGCTGGTGTATCATCCAGTAACATAGAACCATCACATCCCTGTAAATTTAATAGAATCCGCAACACAATCAAAACAAAATTTAATTTAACGAGACGAATACGAAACGAAACGACACGAAAAAGAAAGAGAATTTTACATTGACAAAGCAATCATGAAACTGAAAGCGCATAACAGAGGCACCACTTCTTGGCTCTCTAATCATGGCCTCTTTCAACACTTTCCGGACCGTGGATTCAGCTTCTGGACAAGTTTCAGAGTAGTAACCTGGCCGGAGAGGTGGCTCTGCGGTGGTCATGATGATGACATGGGTCATGAAAAGGAACAGAGGAAGCATTGGAGGGAGATGTTGAGAAAGCATGTTGGTGTGTTTCTTCAGATGAGCGAAATGGTTTACTAGAAAGGCCCAAAGGGAATTTTATAGACTTTTCTGAGGTAACATGAGAACAAGAATTTTTTCTACGACATCACCACCGAAATGTATAGTACATTTAATAGTTTTATTTAATTTTTAAATTAATTGATTTAGAATCTTTCGTAAATTTTAGTTAATTTTATGTTTACACGGAATAAATTAAGCATACGTAATTTTACTTGAGACCTGCAACATTCGTGCGAATGTAACGCAAAAATTTGTGCCAATTTGAGTATAAAAATATTTTACGCAAAATTTGTGACAATGTGGATATAAAAATTTAGCAAATACATTTAGCAAAAATCCATAAAATTTACTGTGTGTATAAGACCTTTCAAATATTACTTCTCCTACTTTTCAAATTCAAAAAGCACTTGAAATCTATCCAAATATGTCATATTACACAATCTTTTGAAGTTTGGAAATAATCTAATATCATTAGATTTTAATGAAAAATTATATAGCACAAGATTTTGACTGATTTCTTTATATGCCAAGTGAATAACACTTAAAACACAACATTTAAAACATAGTCTATTAAGATAGATTATATATACTCAGGAATATATGAGGTAAAAGAAATCTAGGTGATTCATCATCCAATACACCCTTCCAAATGAAATATAAGCAATATTTCAGAAATCGTTAGGCGGTCTAAGCAAAAGAATTTATTCTATGACATCACCATCCAAAAGAAAAGTATAGTATATTTAATTCAGACATTATTTGATTTTTAAATTAATTGATTTAGAATCATTCGTAAATTTTAGTTAATTTTATGTCTACGCGGGGTATATTAAGTGTACCTAAATTTACACGGGACCTGTAATATTCGTGCGAATTTTAAGCAAAATTTATGCCGATTTGGGTATAAAAATTTAGCAAATGCATTAAGCAAAAATCATAGAATTTACTCAGCGTTAGTAGACCTTTCAAATTATTACTCTCCTAATTTCAAATTCATAAAGCACTTGAAATCTATCCAAATATGTCATACTACACAATCTTTTGAAGTTTATCCAAAGATAGATTTTATATACATATATACTCAGGAATTTATGAAGTAGAATAAATTATGTGATCCAATACAATGCACCCTTCCAAATGAAATATGAAAGCAGTCTAACATAAATTAAAATATTTTGATGGGTTTAAGGAAAAGTTAAATATTATAAGTGTCATGTCCGTTTGGCAAATCTTATTTATCAGAAATATGTAATTTATTTTTTAAAAAAGTACATTAAATTGTATTTTTTTAAATAAGTTATTTATTTTCTACATATAAAAAATACTAAATTTCTCTTAAATATTTAATCCTAATACGTAAATGTGAAACTTATTCTCAAAATAAGACCTTATTTTTTTTAAATAAGGAGAGCCAAACAAGCTATCTTTTCCACTTGCATGTGTCAACAATATACAGGGCTGTGGTTAGACAATAATTGGGCCAAGTTGTTTGTGTCTCAAATTTTGTGCTCCAAATTATAAAACGACCAGAGAGTTTGTTGTGAGAGGTGGTCACTGGTCAGGTCAGGTGGGGGGAGGGAAATTACATGTAATGTCATTCATGCCTCACCCGCACCAATACAATTTTGAAAGCAAAACCTCGGTTGTGTTTGAATAGTTTTGCTCATTTTCGGGGGTCCGGATCCCAACCCCATTTTCGGGCCCATTTATGAACTGTCCTGTTCCCACAAATACCGACTTCCAACTTGCACCCCCTTTCATTGAATTATTCCCCTACAATTTCATCATAATTCAGATATTTTTAGGGTGTCTTAAACAAGTAGCACTTGTCATTGTACCGTAAACTTCCAAAGAGGAGAATGTAACTTTTTATATTACCATCTTGGTATGAAGTATAAGCATGTTTGGCAAATCTGATAAGCAGGTTTGAGTAGGGTTGTACATAGGAAGTTGAGTTGGGTTTTCGTGAAATCCTCACCCAATCTAATTAGTTTAGTTTTAGAAAAAATCAACCCATTAATTGAAAAAAAATATTCTATGATCCAACCCCAATTAGGTTTGGTTCGGGTTGAGTCGGGTTGGGTTAAATTTGTTAATCGGAAGAACTTTGCAAAAATTTCGCAAAAAGTGTTGCAGAAGCCTCAAAGTGTTATAGGATGTTGCAAATAATTGTAGAAAGTGTTGCAGAATGTTGCAGAAGTTAGAAAGTATTGTAGAATGTTGTAGAAAGTGTTGCAGAAAATTTATATAATGCAGAAAGTGTTGGGTTGGGTAAAGGTAAAAATTTGTTAAACCCTTACCCAACCTAATTAGTTCGGGTTTTTAAAAAAATTAACTCGTTTAATCCACGATTTTGGACAGTTCGGTTTGATCGGTTAAAAAGAAAGTAAGTTTGGATCGATTTGGTGGGTTTTCGGAATCCATGTGCAGTCCCAGTTGTGAGTATGATATCACGTACTTTTACTTAGTGTCTGTTTGGCTAACACTGGATAAAGCCCGTTTTCAACTTAAATTTGGCAAAATGCCCGTTTTGTATTTTCAAGGGGTGTTTGGCAAAATAAGTTGAACGGGCTTATTTATACAAATAAGTTGATAAGTTGAAAGTTATAAATCCTAACATTCAACTTTCAACTTATTATGTTTTCTCGATATACGCAATATATAATATCCTTTAAATCTTCAAAATCATATATCTTTTGATCCGTTCATTAGAAAATTGATATGTATATATCAAATTTATCTACTCATCGAGATCTATCCATTGATACACTAGTAGAAAACAGGCCTTTTACGTCAGTTAAATCGACCTTATACGTCGGTTAAATGGCGACGTATGGAGGGGCGACGTATAAAGTTACGGGTCTTTTACGTTGGTTAAAAAGGCGACGTAATAGGTAGAATATACGTCGGCTTAATAACCGACGTAAAAGACCAAAATAACCGACGTATAAAAGTTTGAGTAACCGACGTATAAAACAAAAAGGCGACGTATATTGTTATCGTTTTACGTCGGTTCTTCGAAACAACCGATGTATATTGTCCAAAAATTAAAAAAAAAAATATTTTGTTTCTCTCTAAGTCTCTATACGATTAAATTGAAGCATCGTTATGATATTTGTAGCAGCATTTTGGCAATTATAAAACCTTTTATTTCTTTCCAGTATGATCTATAGTTCTTTACAGAAAGAAAATCAATAAATTTATACAACCATCAGTACAACCGAACAATTCTATACAACCAATAGTCCTGAAAATATATACAACCAACAGTCCCTACTAATTCTATACAACCCAGAAAATTCTTTAAAAACCATCAGTACATATACAATCAATTCAACCGAACAATTCTCAAAATCACGAACATAATACAATTCTCAAAATCGTCGAACAATCAATATAATTCCCAGCCTTCCTCTTTGTGCCTGCTAAATGACAAACATTAAATACAAAATTAAAACAGTAGAAATCATTTTGAATAGAGTAAATTGCACTGTAGTGGTCAGATAAATTAATTTTTGGCACTTTGATGGCCAATGTTACAAATCTTGCACTATGATGGCTCGAAATTGTTTTTTTTAGCCACTTAAATGACTTCCGTCAACTTTGGTTTTAACAGAGTTAAAATGTCAGGGATATTATAGTCCTTAAATAAATACTGAGTACTAAGAGAAATACCCCAATTTTCACTTTTATTCAAACAATAGTTCCTCTTTTACAAAAATCAATGAGAAATACTGAATTTTAACAGTTTAGCTCAGAAATATTGGGGTATTATTTTGTATCATCTCCTCCCTCAGAAAAGCAGTTGAAAGTGTTCACGCCTGCTCCATCTGGATTTCGTAAGGTACAATAGATATTTATGTTTGTAATTGTTTAGTCATTGAAGTGCTTCCTGAATCATATCTATACCAAAATGTGTTTGTATGTAAATTGATATTTGATAGCGAGTGCCCTAGTTACCTAATAAGTAACTTCACCGAAAGAAATGTATAGTAGTAGTATAATGGAGCCAACGGAGATTCTACATTATAGCCTTTCTTCTCTCAATCATAGCATTGAGTATATCATTACTCTGTCTAGGTACTAATGCTACTTAAGTAACTTAACTGAGAAACTATGTAAGTAACACGATATTTCTACCGAGTACAAGGATTTTATCTTGAGTGTAGCACTTTGTAAACAGAGATGTTCAGAAACTTTGCTAATAAATATCCAGAAATTTGAGCTTTACAAATCTATTTAGAAGAATCACTTTAAGTAATCTGTCAGTACACTTCCTCGAATTATTTTGGGACCATGTGTGTTTAATAGCTTGTCTGCTCTGCTTAGGTGAGACTGGCAACTAATATTGCCGAGACCTCAGTGATTATACCTGGAATCAAGTATGTTATTGACCTTGGTTTGGTGAAGGTGCGAAGTTACTCTTCTGAATCTGGGATAGACTCCTTGATAACTGTTGAAACTTCGAAGTCCCAGGCTCACCAGAGGAGGTAGGTTGCTTTCACGAGAACTGTGCTGCCTAATGTCCTTGGAGACTCTCATGACCAAAGAAAGGAAGAAGTCTCAGTTTGGTAATGCTTTTCATTTATGCCGTGAGATCCTACGTTTGACAAAGCTTATCGAGTTGTGGATGATGCCCATATCCAGTTTCGCCTGGGGAATGTTGATTCGTTTCAATTGGTAGATGCCCTGCAGTATATATTCTCACATGTTGGCCAGTTGACAGGGATGTACCGCTACAAGTACAGGCTGATGCGAAAAATTAGAATGTGCAAAGATTTGAAGAACTGTACACTCTGTAGCTCTGTACACTCCGTAGCTCGCAACATCAAATTGAAAGAAACCCCCCCTCTGATTTTGAGTCTTTGACCATACCCGTAGCACACATACAATACATAGCTTCCACCCATCTTAGCTATACATACACAAATGGCAGTAGATGTATACACCACCACGCACACCTCCGTAAAACACCCACACAACTCAAATCAAACACGCACACACACAGTGAACTATAACCACAGCAAAACCCCCAATATAACATCACAAACACCGATCACCCGCACCCCCGCTGCAAGCCCAGCCAACGAGAACGAACAGAGGAGGGAACAAAAATTGACTTTTGCTGCTGGGATTGAAGAAAAGTAGATTAGGATACGAAAAAGACTATAATACCCCTGTCAAACTAACTCCGTTAAGGCTAAGATAACGATAGTCATTTAAGTAGCTAAAAAAACAATTTCGAGCCATCATAGTGCAAGATTTGCAACATTGGGCATCAAAGTGCAAAAAATTAATTTATCTAGCCACTACAGTGCAATTTACTCTTTTGAATATAAGTAAGAGAATGACTCGGTGTACCTCGAGTTGAATTGGTGAGTAACTTTTCCAGATCTTAACATTTAACCCGAGTTTTGCCGATTTAGCTCCTAGTTCAGGCGAGTTCCCCCATTTCCAGTTGAATCCCTCTACATACGTCAATGGCAGCTTGAGTTCTTAATTTTTCCGAGTTTACTCAGTGAGTCACTTTTGCCCTTTAATCAATCTCCAACTGAAGATCGAGCTTCGTTTCGACGATTCCCTGCATAATCTAACAAAACAGATTAGGGTTTGAGTACGAAAAACTAGATCGAGAAAAATCTCTGTTGAATATTGAACACACAAAAGAATACAGAAGGGGGGTGAATGGATTCTTGAACTTTTCTTGTTCTTAAATCTGTTTTGGAGTATGTAACAAGATATGTGTTATGTGTGTGCAGAAATACGAATGTAGATAATAAACAACACAAGACACGATATCACTTTAATCTAATATTTTATTAGATAAATATTTGCTACAACCTGTGAATAGAAATGATAGTATTCTCAGCTTCGTTTTTCTCAGAGAGATGTACTCTTAGAATGTATGTGAAAAACTTGACTTCTAAAGAAGTGAGGTTGTGCCCTTATAGAACATGAGCACAACCTGTTTACTACAAATAAGGTTACAGGATAAATTACTTTCTCGTATGTCTATCCTTTTTGAGCAAGCATCCAAATGGCTACAGGTTTGACTTCTTGAGGTTCTGCTCAGATCCACTTCTTTAGCTCTTTGTCTCTTGTACATCTCCCTAAGCTTCTTTGTAGGCTTTCCAAAGTACTTTACAGCTTGTGGTCCATGTTGCACCTTGGCTTGTTGCAGGTTTCTGACTTGTACAATTCCTTCAGTATTTTGTCCCCAAGATTGTATTCGAGAAGTGGCTAAGTGTTTGATTCGAGAACTAGAATTGACTTGATCAATAACTCTGAGTTCTCGAATACTGTAAAGTTGACATATCGAATCACTTCTCGAATAGCTCTTTTCTTCAGGAATCCTTGAGTTGTCGAATGGAGCATTTAACTTATCGAATCCCTAAGATATCGAATATCTTTATGAGTCTTTGAGATATCGAATGAGCTTTGACTTGTTGACTCCTGGAGAACTCGAATGATGCTTTTACTTGTTGACTTCCTGAGTTCTCGAACAGAGTAAAAGACATATCGAATCTCTGATATATCGAATGAGATATCGAATAGTATCTTTTGAGATATCGAATCCCTGACTTCTCGAATGCTAGACTTCTCGAATATAACAAACATACTTATCGAAATGGTACTTAGGCAAATTTTCATTCTCCAAACTCCAACTGTGTTTATTTTGACAGCCTTGTTCTTCAAGCTTGAGGCATGAACCTTGGAACTTCTTTCAAGCATTATTCTCTGACTTTTAAGTACAATTACACAGATAGAAATTAATGCCTATTACAAGTACTAAACAAGTAGAAACTCTACAACCAGAGGTTCCCTCAGTTAAGAGGTCATGTAAGTAATGCAAAGCATTACAAACAATTAGGCTTGTTATTAGATGTATTCAGGCATGCCTCTGTGACTAACAATCTCCCCCAAATTTTGAGTAAGACCCTTAGTCACAATTTCATATCTGATAACAAGCCTAACATACATAAAGATAGAACTCTGAAAGTACATGTATGAGATTTGATTAAGAACATGAATAGAACTACAAGGTGAGTAATCTTACACAATATGGTGAAATACTAGCCATTCTCATTTGATTCCTTCTCCATAGCTCTGGCTTGTAGATCATCATATGCCTTCTGTTTTCTTTCTTTTTCCTTCCTTGTATTCTCATCCATAGCTCTTATGATTTCTGCCATAGCATCCAATTCTTCAAGCAGAATAGAGTTCTTGAAATCTTCAAGTACTGGTTTCAGAATGTTGGCAGGATAGTGATTGAGTAGGTTCATTCTTATATTGACATGATCTCCATTTTTCCTCCTATACTTCACCATATAGGGATTGAGTTGAACTCTACACAATCCCTTAGCCCTTAGCTTTTCTGCTTCAACTTCCAGTCTATCAATTTCCTTCTCCCTTTCTAGCCAATTTTCAAAGCACCCTTTTCTGATTTTCTCTACATGATCTCTCTTCATCTTTACAAACTCAACTAACTCCAGCTTCCATACCCTCTCCACTTTGTCATTAGCATCCAACAGTGCAATAATTCTTTCTATGTCATACAACTTGCCCCAATTTTGACACTGCCCTTGTTTGAATTTCTTCTCCCTTCCATCAGTATATTTGATCTCAAGACAATCATTCACAATGGCAGCATAGTAGATTCTTTGAGCTCTTAGATATTGCAGTTGGACTTCATCAAAGTCTTCATCTAGTGGTTGGAGTTTCAGTCCTGGATAGATAGTTAGGGCCCTTGACTTAGGTAACTTCACTCTTTTTGCAGCATGCTTGAATTTAACCTTTTTCACTCCAGTGCTTGGCAGAAACTTATGACCTTTGCTTGTAGACCACTGTAGTATACCATTAGCAGTTTGCTTTTAAAAACATACAGATGGTTTCTTGATTTGTATCTTCTTCTCTTCTTGAGGTGGCAAAATAGCTGCAGAGGCCATGGGTGTAGATTTTGGTAGGTCACTACTAACTGTATTCACCCTAGACTTAGAGTCTTGTGTTATGGTGAGATTACAGTTAGCAATGCCTAAGGCTTGCTGTTTTCCACTTTTTCTTTCATAGACCTTGCCTTGGTCATCATCACCTTTCTTGTCCTTGCCATCTTTCTTCTTCTTATCTTCATCACCCTTATCACTCCTGTGATGACTTCTATTCCCATCACTCTTGTCTTCATCTTCATCATCCTTATTCCTCCTAATTTTGGCCATTTCTGGAACAATGCCAGTTGCAATGAAAGTTTTGAGAATATTTAGTGCTTTTAACTCTTCAGCAGTCCTGACTCCTTGCTTTTTAGTTAGTTTTTCAATGATGGCAATGATGAGACTATGGTTCTGAGGAATAAGATGCTTGGGGATGACCAGTTGCTTGATCTTATCAATTCTAGTTCCAAATTGATATATGATAGTTCTAGGATTTGTAATCACTTCAGGCAGTCTTGAGGGTTGCTCATTCCCCAGGTCATCATATAGACTCTCGTTGTTCTTATTCTCATTCCTCTTCTTAATCAAGTTGATCAACTCATTTACATCAGAGAATTTTAGGGCTTGAATAGTTTGTAAGTTAGATGCCATATCTTGGACCTTGCCACCATCACAATCTCTTTGAACCACACATTGTCAACTCTCTTAGACACCACAGTGAGGTAGTCAATCTGCTCCTTCAAACTCCTCAGATAAAGTTAAGTGTCACCAGCCTGTTCTCTAGAGACTTTTAGAAACTCCAAGAATGCATCATCATGGTAGACATTAGACTTTGCAACTTCTTGTAGCTTGGCCTCAGTAACTACCTTTACTTCTACAGGCTTGGCATTTACAGTCTTGGAGGATGGAGGTTTGTCAGATGGCATACTCCCTGCAACTACAATAGTAGTGATGGTTTGTTGTTGGCCACTTGGAGTAGTGATGTACACAGGTGGATAAGTAACAACTGGCAGAGTAGTTGGAGGTTCATCAATTTTGGCTTTCCCTTTGCCTGGAACATGGGTTGTAGCTTTTGAAGTTCTTGGATGACCACCCTCAGTTATGGTAATGCCACTCTCCTTAGGTCTCTCCTCTTTAGGTTTCTCCCCCTTAGGTTTTGAGTTCCTTAAGGTCCTCTTCTCCCCCTTAGGCTTGTTGTCAGGCACAGAGGCTGGAGTAGTGGCCTTTGGGTTGGAAGAGGTGGGATTGGCAGATTCATCGGGAAGAGAGAGCCCCATGTGCTTCCTCATTGCAGACAACATCTGTTATTGGTGAAGAAGGACATTAGTTGTGATGGTGGCTTGAGTGTCCAACTGCTCAAAGAGGGTGGCAACTGTGTCTGTAAGATGAGCATTTGATTGTTTGAGAGAGACCACCTCCTTTTCAAGATTATCCACCTTGGTGAATAACTCAGTGGCCTTGAAACCAGAGAGAGATTGATCCTTGAGTCTCTGCACCTCATGCTTGGTCATGTCATGGAGATGGACATCAATCACCAATTTATCACCATATTGGTTGGCAAAAAGAACTCTAAGGGCTGCATTGGCTTCTATTGTTTGAGTTGACAATTTTTCCATGTGAGTAGCCATACTTTTGATAGACCCTTGAACCAATAGCATTGAGTTGTCCATTTTGATGCATTCAGACTTGCAGAGTTGAATATCCTTGAGAACAGTGTCCAGTTGAGGGAATTTGGCATCAAAGGCCCTTTTTATTACCTGCACCTCTTTGATTGTGGCTGCACACACTTCATTAACTTTTGTCTTGAGGCCCTTACCAAGATAGTGTGCAGCCTTTAGAATTCCCTTGTAGGTGTCATTCATTGCTTCATACACATCACTAGGGGTGAGAGACTTGGCATTGGACCCTAGTGAAGTGATGTACTCTTCTCTGATGTACTGAAGACCATCTGAAAGAGGAATGTCATATTTCCCTTGCAGCCAAGCATATATATTACCATCTCTTTCAGCCTCATTTGCTATTTTCTCCTTTTGCATCTCCACATCTTCCTTATGGCATAGCAGAACGGCTTCATATTGAGGATTTTGCATGTTTGAGGTAACTAGATGTTGTGCAATCTTGACAAACTCAAGAATCTGATCCACAACTAAGCTTTGAAGTGCTTCAACCGTCAATTGTGGTGGAACAGACCCTGATCCTGAAGCACTGTCATGTTACACAGGCTTCAGCCATTGTGACATGAAGTCAGAGCTAGAGCTAGGCAAGCTAGACTCCTCAGTTACAAATGCAACTTCTGTAACCGAATGGAATGACTCTACTACTGTTGTCTCCACAGAAGTGGGATGAGTTACAACAGTAGTTGACACAGGCACAGAGTCTCTAGTGAAAACTATTGAATCCTCTGTGTTTGTGATGGTGTCATTAGGATATGCCCCAGCTTGCATTCCCTCACCATCTAAATGTGGTTCCTGGGTGGTGAGCAAAGTGTCATGCACTAAGTCACTTGAGTCCATTGGCTCACAAGGAGAAGAAAATTCTTGGTGATCAATGCCTTGCTCCTCAATTGCTTGAGTTGCAGGCTTCAAAGAAATTTGAGATGTAGATTCTGGAAGAGAAGTGTATTGTAGATTTGATTTTGGCAACTCCCCCTGAGGAATAGAGGGAGTTTCAAGTGTGATGTGCTCTCCACTCAGTGTTGTGCCAGCCTCATCACTCCCTTGTGCTGACTCAGTACAGGTAGGTGCATTGGGGAGGATGCTTGATTCTATAGATGAACCCTGTTGAGAGGATACATCTAGTGAGCTGTTAGCCCCAGATTTTACAACTTCAGCCATTTGTGTGACAGAAGAGGTGGCTTTGGATTTCTTCTTCTTGGTCTCTGTAAGGGTGACTCAGGTTCCTCACTCTCTAGACCTAATTCTACAGCCAATGCTGCTTCTGTCAAGATATTCAAGGGTTCAGATTCAATTTTTTTTCTCTTCTTCTTCTCATTTTTACTAACACCACCCTGTTGAGAGGATGATGCAGGTGGCTCTGTGTTTGGTAAAGTGTTTGGTTGAGGGGGTTGGTTAGCAGGCCCTGGGTTAGCATTTTGTTCTACTTGCTTGGGCCTGGCTAACTCAGATTTAGAGGCAAATGTTGGCATGTTGTGGGGGTAAGACTCAAATAACCTCTGCATATGAGGGGTTATTACAAGCCTAACATCCACATCATTCCTAATATCCAAATTACCAAAAATAAGTTTAGTCATGGACCTAGGGTAGCCTATTCTAGTTTTATCTAAACCAGGTAAATCATCCAAATTCTTATCTAAATAATTAAGTACAGACTGAATGAATCTGGGAAAGAAGATATCATTACCTCTCTTGGTTGTGTTCTTACCAAGTTTTCCATAGGGCTCCTGCATTATGAGCTTTCCAACATATATCCTTCTGTCAAAGGCCAAGGAGTACCCTATCTGTTGAACAGGTGCACTCAGTTGGTCATAGCTGGATTTTCTTCCACTGAATACGTGCAGGAGTGTGGCAAACACATAGCTCCACTCTTTCCTCAGATGCGCCCTTTTCAGGGTTCCAACTTTGATGGTGTCTGAGTACTTTATTAGATCAAAGAATTCCACAAGTTGGTTGTAACGACTGGGAAAAATTACGTGTATTTTATTCTGTTAAAATATGTTTTTAGTTGATTTTATTGTGTTTTTATTTAATTTTTAATGCATTTAAACACATTATGATTTTTATTAAATAGGAAAACTATCCCATACGTGTTACGTGACTTCTGTGTAGCATAGATTATTTTATTATATTTTTCTGTAATTTTTATATTTTTAGAATACAATTATTTTGCATTTTAAATTCCGGAACCAGCCCCTATACTGAATCTGAGACCATGTTTTTTATACCAATATTTTTATAAAATGGTAGGATGTATAAAAATGAATTTTGTTGTAATTTTTGTAATATTCACAATTTTTGGGAAATTTTGGCATATATATTATAATTGTTTAAAATTAAAAATATTACATTTTGATCTCATAAAAATTATTTTTAAGGCTTAATAATTTTAATTAGGGGCTAAAAATATTTTTGGAGTATTAATTTTCAGATTAGTATAAATAGCTAATTTTCTTATTAATTATTTAATAAAATCATAAAAATCAGTTTAAATTTTTATTTTCTGAAAATTCTGGAAAATAGTGTTCTTGGTGTTCTTCAGAATCAAAGCGACTTTTGAAGGTGATTCTGTTATTCAAATTCTTCATATGAGTAATCAAATTGAATGGCATGACATGTTCTATCTGATTATGTGAGTGTTTGAATCCAAAAATGCCTTGTTCGAAAATTTTTAATTTTTATTGTTATATTCGAATTTCTTGAATTAATTGTGGATTGTATACTGATTTGCTGTTGTTGTGGTTAGTTCCTACAGATTGTATATAATCTCAGGAGTGTAGTGATAATTTTTGTTTGATTTTACATAGTCTAGAACTCGAAGTCGAGTTTTTGGTGTGGGTGAAATTTTTGATTTTAATTTCTGGATTCTTGGACGTTTTTCTGCTGTTATTGATGATTTGTATAGTTTGTACAAGTCCCAAGCTTCGTTTTGATATATTAAACGTTCGATTTGGTTGAGAAACGAGTGATTTCGGGATTTGGCCGGTGAGATCGCCGGATTTCTTTTAGTTTTGGCCGGATTCCGAGTTCGGTTGATGTTAGGATTGAACGAATGGTATAATCGTGTTTAGGACACGATATGGAACGATTTTGGTATGTAAAACGCACCAAACGGTACGTTTTTGTGGTCGTCGGAAAATTTTTCCGGTCGCCGGATTCTGGGTAGCAGCCATTGACGGCGAGAGGTGTTCTTCGAGCATTCATACGAAGAGCACTGAAGGTGGTGATGAACAATACTCGTTTAATCTTCAAAAACCTAAAAACCATTTCTAAAAACTGATTTTGGAAAATTATTTACAAAATTATTTATAAATTCGAATTTTATTTTCAGAAATTCGAAAAATACTTTTAAAAATTCGAAAAATCATTTTTAAATTTCGAAAAATTATTTTTAATTTAGAAAAATAGTTTTAAAATTTTAATAAATTATTTTTAATTCGAAATTTATTTTATTTGATTATTTTAAATCTATTTAGCTAATATTTTAATTAATTTAAATTGATTGGTTAATTGATAATAATCAATTAATTTAATTAATTAAATATTATTTAAATATGATGAAAAATAATCAAATTTAATTATTTTGAAAAATAAAATAATTTATTTATTTTATAAATATTATTTTACCTTTAATATTTATTTCCTTATTTGTTTAAAATGAAATAAAATTGTTCTAAAATTCTAAAAATAATCCGGGAAGGGTAAAAATAGTTTTAAAATTCTAAAATTGATTCTAAAACCGGATTAGGTAATTAGAAAAATATTTCAATGACCCAATAATTATCTGTAGGGTTTTAAATTATCCTTTTTAATCCAAAAAGGGTAATTTAAATTCTTTAAAATTTCGAAAAATGTTCTAAAAATGTTTATAAGGGTTCTAAAAATACCTTCAGTGTTCTTTTATATGGTGAGTCATATCTGCTATGTGAATTACGTGTTTGATTACTCTGTACATGTTATTATTTGATTAAAATATTTAGTCGGTAGCCATACAACGTACTGGTAGACCCTAGAACCGAGGTCTGATTGGTAATTGACCTTGTACCTAGTCAGATATTTGAAATAGCATGTTTTATTGTAGAAGTGGGAGAAACCCTAGCTAGTGGGCAGAGTTACCTGCAGTACTCCTAGAAGTGAGAAAACCCTAGCAAGACAGCATAAATTACCAGCAGTATATTCAAGCAAGTATTTTCTCCCTTGATCATCTTAAACACTTTTATTTTATGTTTCATTGATTCATATCATGACGAATAGCTATTGTTCAGAGCTATTTGTGATTCTTAAATATTTTGTGCGAACACGGTTGTTTGATATTGGTACCCTTGATGTGGGGAATTGTTTAAGATAAACTCTTCATATCCTTATTATCGTAGTAAATAATAGGGATGTGAACTGCATGTGAAACTAAGCATTTCCTGTTGAATTCGGAAATTGCTCTATTGGATTTGGAAAATGATAAAGCGTAGGAGGCCATGATAGCTGTCATGGTCCAGCAATATTTAAGGAGGATATGGTAACCATTCCATCTTCCTATAGGCTAACATTACTTGCCTATTTTGGTACCCTCATGAAATCCGGATTATACACACGGGTATAGCTGTACCAGTGGAGTATAAAGGGTCCCATTACTTTTGAACCTGATCAGGGGGCAATGGTGTTTCAGTTATGTATATCCAATCCATATCGCCCGAATGGCTATTATATATTGTGAGTTGACAAATGATTCAGTTTTATGTCATGTCAAATTATTTCAGTTATGATCAAATTATAATTCAGTTGTTGATTCAGTATGCCTTATAAATTGTTTTACTTTTCAGTCGATATTATGCAGCATTTGTTCTGGTTTTATTTTGAAACTGTTTATATATACTTGCTGGGCTTTTCTTTGGCTCACTCTTGCTTTCACTAAACCTTTCCAGACGGGAAGTATGGTTCCGATCAGCAGTCCAGACAGTATTAGAGGGAGTCAGAGTGGTCGGGTATCCGCACCTCAGGCCGTGCAGGTACTTGTGTGTTTCAGTTGGCGCTAGATAGAATTTTAAATAAAATGGGATGTACTAATAAAATTGAATTAGACTGGATTTAAGTTGACTTGATTTGGTGGTTTGTAATAAGTGACTAGTTTATTCTGGAATATGTCTGCTTGTATTCATACAATAACCTGTTTGCGATCCTTGGTTGCGGGGTCGGTTGTGTATTCTGATATTTTTTGTTGTGATTGGTTGGTGACCCCCGGATCTGGACCCCGGATATGGAGGGGTGTCACAGTTGGTATCAGAGCTGCCAGGTTATAGTCATTGAAATAAGCAGATATATACCATAGGAAAGATTAGGCAGATCACATGAGATAGGACGACGTTTTTGTGTTACGATGCGTTTGATTTTAGTCTAAGCCTAAGTTGTGAGGTGATTGTGATATTATGTTACTGGGTTGCGCAGGTGTCTGTTGTGGTGACTGCACCGATAGTTGCACCTCAGCCTATGCCGGCCCTGGAGTCAGTTACACCACCGCTGTTCCCACCTATGGATTTACCACCTATTCCAGCTATTATGGATCCTGACTACCCAGTGATGGGGGTAGACTATTGGCTGGGTTGGGAGTTTCCGCGGGAGCTGATGAGTCCCGTACCACCAGTTCATCCTGTTGATCCAGGTGAGTGGATGGGTTTACCAGTGCTTGGGGAGCCGAGTTATGTGGCACATTTGGGTATGGCTCATGAGGAGGAGATCATGGTGATTGACCCTCCAGCACCAGTCCCCGTACGGATGTTTGTTCCTGATCAGCAGCAGGGAGTAGTGATGCCACCCGCCTTACCTGAGCTTCATCTACCCGATGTGGAGGCAGCTATAGGAGGATTTCTCATGCCAGCTGAGTTCACGGATCAGTCGGACCCCACTGTGCAGGGTCCCTATGTACCACTCTCACCAGTTATACCTTGGCATCAGATGCCACCAGGAGAGGAGAGAGTGCGTGCTTTGATAGAGGAGGTTACAGGCGGGGCAGAGGCTGAGTCGAGGGGTCATATAGGTGCACCGCACACTGTTCCTTTTGGTGAGTACCGCGAGCTCTGGGAGGCATATGACTTTTTGAGATGGCAGAATAGGGAGCTGCGTAGGATGACAGGTCGTCCTGTTTCAGACTCCGAGATTCGTCATAACCTCCGGGAGTTGATTGCAGCCTGTACTTATGAGGTGGAGGCATTGAGGTTGGGTGATTCTGGTACTATCGATTATCGTCGGGCCTACCGTATCCTCCAGAGGATGTTAGCGGATCTTCAGCAGATGGTAGATCCCAGTTGGGATTAGAGACTGTGGGACGGAGACATAGAAGGAAGAATGCTACCTGTGTTTGTTTGGTTTTGGCTGTTTGTAAAATAGTGTATGTGTGTATTAGCAGCAGTTTGGTAGAATAAGTCGGGAATTTTGTTGTATATAGCCGACATTAAGATCGTTAAGGTAGGTTATGAGCGATATGATGAAAAGTGAACCGATCAATAGTCATGTATGACTGTAAGTGGTTATCTATATATCAGCAGTACTTTTGTAGCGTTACGTGCATCGATTCCATCCAGCATGCATTTATTTATTTTCAATATTCAAGTGAATTAGTGATTGGGTGACATGAGTTGATAAATATTCTTGATTCATGCTTCTTTTCAATGAATGTCTATCAAAAACACGTGTAGCCAATTACTAAGGAACTTGTGTATTTTCTTCTATCAGATTATGGATAATCAGCAACCACATGGAAATCACGCGGGAAATGCGAATAATAATCAGAACGCCGGGGAGCAGGGCAATATTATTATGATGCAGCAAATGCTAGAGCTGTTCCGACAGCAGACCGAAAACCTCACTCGTCAGCAGTAGCATCCGCCAGTACCCCAGGTGACGACCTTTAAAACTTTTCAATCTGTTAAACCCCCAGAATTCCAAGGCTCGGCGAATCCAGTTGAGGCCCAAGCTTGGTTAAAAGAGATGGAGAAAGCTCTTGCATTGGTGAATGTAGAAGAGAATAAAAAGACCGAGTTCGTGAGTTACTTTTTGAAAGGGGAAGCGAACTACTGGTGGGAAGCCAGGAAGGCTTTGGAAGGAGAAGGGGTAACTACATGGGAAAGATTCAAGGAGTTGTTTTTGGAAAAGTATTTTCCCCGCTATATGCAGAATCAGATGGAGATTAAATTTTTGGAATTAAAACAAGAAGGCAGTGCCACTGACTATGAAGCAAGGTTTACAGAATTAGCCAGGTTTGTTCCAGACTTGGTTGATACTGAAGAGAAGCGAGCAAGGAGATTCCAGCAGGGTTTGAAGCCGTGGCTCCGAAGCCGGGTAGCCGCTTTTGAGTTGACCACCTATTCCGCTGTGGTCCAGAAGGCACTGATCATAGAAGGAGAAAGTGATAGCTCTCAGAAAGAAAGGGAAGGTAAGAAGAGGAAGTTCCATAGCCAATCAGGGAATTCGTTCCAAGGCAGAGTGCAGAACAATTTTAGCTATGGACCAGCATTTCAGCCTAGAGGCAACGGAGGACCAGGGAATGGAACCCAGAATATTGGGAATCAGGGAAATCGATTTCGGAATAGCAATCAACAGCAAGGAAGTCGGTTTTTGAGCAATAATCAACAACAAGGAGGTCGAATTCCAAACAATAATCAGCAACAAGGGATGCGACCACCACTGCCAGCATGTGGAATATGTGGAAAGAACCATGGAGGTGCATGTAATCTGGCTAATGTAGTATGTTTTCGGTGTGGCAAGAAAGGGCATTATGCCAACGGATGCGATGTGCCAGCAGCTAGTGGGATTGGTTGTCACAAATGTGGAAACAAAGGGCATCTTGCTAAAGATTGCAGAGTTAACTTGAATTCAGGAAATCAGAATAAAGCTACAGGGACAAATAATGCGGGATAGCCAAGGGCCCGAGTTTTCAATATGACCATGTCAGATGCGGAGCAGAATTCTGATGTTATTACAGGTACACTTTCCGTAAACTCTACTAATGCCAAAGTACTTATTGATTCAGGAGCTTCTAAATCTTTTATTTCTGAAGAATTTGCGGGTAAGCTAGAATGTGAATGCCAGTTATTAAATGAAGCATTAGTAGTAGAGATAGCTAATCAGGAGCGTATACCCGTTAGACAAATTTACCCAGTATGTGATATCGAAATATCCGGTCAACATTTTCATGCCAACTTGATTCCTTTCAAGTTGGGAGAGTTCGAGGTTATACTGGGAATGGATTGGTTGACAAAGTATAATGCCCAGATTGATTGTAAGAAGAAGGAGTTGAGGCTGAAGCTGGATGGGGATAAAGAAGTGGTGTTTCATGGACAAAAGCAAACGAAGAAACTTTTGACTATGATGCGAGTCAAACGATTGTTGCGACAGGAATGTAAAGCATGCTTAGCTTATGTAATGGATACTAATAAGGAAGTGCCACAGATAGAACAGATTCCAGTAGTGAATGAATTTCTGAATGCGTTCCCTGATGAATTGCCAGGCTTACCTCCAGATAGAGAAATTGAGTTTGCTATTGATTTGGCACCAGGTACTGAACCTGTATCGAAAGCCCCGTACAGAATGGCGCCAGTGGAAATGAAAGAATTGGCCAAGCAGCTGCAGGAATTGCTAGACAAAGGAGTGATCAGACCAAGCGTATCCCCATGGGGCGCACCAGTATTGTTTGTGAAAAAGAAGGATGGAAGCATGAGACTTTGTATTGACTACCGGGAGTTAAACAAATTGACGATTAAAAACAAGTACCCATTACCGAGGATCGATGATTTGTTTGATCAACTAAAAGGAGCATCATGGTTTTCCAAAATCGACTTACGATCGGGATATCACCAGTTGAAGATCAAGTCAGATGATATTCCCAAGACAGCATTTCGTACGAGATATGGGCATTACGAATTTTTAGTTATGCCATTCAGATTGACTAATGCACCAGCCGCTTTTATGGATTTGATGAATAGAGTTTTCAAGAAATATCTGGATAAATTCGTGATCGTTTTCATAGATGATATCTTGATATACTCTAAGACAGAGGAAGATCATGCGGAGCACTTGAGAACAGCTTTAGAAATTTTGCGGAAGGAAAAACTATACGCCAAATTTTCGAAATGTGAGTTTTGGTTAAGGGAGGTACAATTTCTGGGGCACGTTGTCACTAACGAAGGAATTAAAGTGGATCCAGCCAAGATCGAAGCTATTAAGAGTTGGGAGCGACCAAGAACACCAACCGAAGTTCGAAGTTTTCTGGGATTAGCTGGATATTATAGAAGGTTTGTTAAGGATTTTGCTAAAATAGCAGCATCTTTGACAAAACTCACCAAGAAGAATGAGAAATTTGAATGGAACGAGAAGTGTGAGCAGAGTTTCCAAGAATTAAAGAAGCGATTGATGACTGCACCAGTACTAGTTCTACCCAACGAAACTGGAGATTTTGTAATCTATAGCGATGCATCTCAGAAGGGGTTAGGGTGTGTGTTGATGCAGGATGGCAAGGTAATTGCTTATGCGTCTAGGCAACTCAAGAATCATGAACGGAAGTATCCAACGCACGATCTGGAATTGGCAGCAATTGTTTTTGCACTCAAGCTTTGGAGGCACTATCTATATGGAGAAAAGTGTGAAATATTCACGGATCACAAAAGTTTGAAGTATATCTTCACTCAAAAGGAGCTCAACATGAGGCAAAGACGATGGTTGGAGTTGATCAAGGATTACGACTGTACTATCAGCTATCATCCAGGCAAGGCCAACGTAGTGGCAGATGCACTAAGCAGGAAGGAAAGGTTAAATCTCTTAACCTCATCCGAGGAGTTGCTGAAGGAATTCCAGAAATTGGAAATAGAGGTCCATACATCAAAAGAGACCAGTGAAGTATTGTATGCCATGACCTTTCAGCCAATGTTATTGGAAAAGATCCGTAGGTGTCAAGAACAGGTAATGGACCAAGACAAAGCAAGTTTAACCGGAGAGGAGATCAGGAGTTAAAAGGATGATAAAGGAATTCTCAGGTTTTCTTCACGTATATGGGTACCTAATGTCGCAGAACTGAAAGATGAAATCTTACGTGACGCGCACAACTCCAGGTATTCTATTCACCCTGGCAGTACCAAGATGTATAGAGACTTAAAGCAACACTTTTGGTGGCCCGATATGAAGAAAGAAATTGCAGAATACGTCAGCAAATGCTACACCTGTCAGAGAGTTAAAGCTGAACATCAAAGGCCAAGTGGATTGCTACAACCTTTGGAAATTCCAGAATGGAAGTAGGAACATCTCGCAATGGATTTTGTAGTAGGACTTTTGAAGACTAAATCAAACCACGATGCAATCTGGGTGATCATTGATAGGTTGACCAAATCAGCACATTTCCTCCCAATCAACGAAAGATTTCGTTAGAGAAACTGGTTCAACTATATTTGAAAGAGATCGTAGTACGACACGGGGTTCCCGTATCTATAGTATCTGATCGAGATCCTCGTTTCAATTCAAGATTCTGGAGGCAATTTCAAGAAGGTTTAGGAGCCAAACTAAACATGAGTACGGCATATCATCCTCAAACGGACGGGCAAAGCGAGAGAACAATCCAAACCATTGAAGATATGCTAAGGGTATGTGCCCTAGATTTTAAAGGTAGCTGGGATGAGCACTTACCACTGGTGGAATTCTCATACAATAATAGTTATCATGCCAGCATTGGAATGCCACCATATGAAGCTCTTTACGGTAGAAGATGTAGATCTCCGGTGTATTGGGAAGAAGTAGGAGAACGCGCAATCTTAGGTCCAGAACTACTCCAACAGACGAAGGAAAAGATTGGATTGATACAGAAAAGATTGATTGCCGCTCAAGATCGACAGAAGAAATATGCAGATCAAACCAGAAAGGACCAGAGTTTTGAAGTTGGGGAATTGGTATTGCTGAAAGTATCACCATGGAAAGCAGTGACCAGATTTGGGAAAAGAGGTAAACTCAATCCAAGATATGTAGGACCGTTTGAGATATTGAAGAAGGTAGGGAAGCTGGCTTACGAACTAGCATTACCGCCTCACATGCAGAACATCCATAACATATTCCATATATCGATGCTGAAGAAGTACAATCCGGATCCAATGCACGCAATAGAATATGAACCTATAGAGATTCAACCTGATTTATCTTTTGTTGAGCAGCCAATTAAGATATTAGATTATAAGGATAAGGTATTAAGAAATAAGACATTACCTTTAGTTAGGGTGTTGTGGAGGAATCCCTTGGTTGAAGAATCAACATGGGAAGTAGAGAGTGAAATGCGAGCTCAGTACCCTCAGTTATTTTCTTAAGTAGGATTCTGGGGGCAGAATCCTTATAAGGGGGGAAGGATGTAACGACTGGGAAAAATTACGTGTATTTTATTCTGTTAAAATATGTTTTTAGTTGATTTTATTGTGTTTTTATTTAATTTTTAATGCATTTAAACACATTATGATTTTTATTAAATAGGAAAACTATCCCATACGTGTTACGTGACTTCTGTGTAGCATAGATTATTTTATTATATTTTTCTGTAATTTTTATATTTTTAGAATACAATTATTTTGCATTTTAAATTCCGGAACCAGCCCCTATACTGAATCTGAGACCCTGTTTTTGATACCAATATTTTTATAAAATGGTAGGATGTATAAAAATGAATTTTGTTGTAATTTTTGTAATATTCACAATTTTTGGGAAATTTTGGCATATATATTATAATTGTTTAAAATTAAAAATATTACATTTTGATCTCATAAAAATTATTTTTAAGGCTTAATAATTTTAATTAGGGGCTAAAAATATTTTTGGAGTATTAATTTTCAGATTAGTATAAATAGCTAATTTTCTTATTAATTATTTAATAAAATCATAAAAATCAGTTTTAATTTTTATTTTCTGAAAATTCTGGAAAATAGTGTTCTTGGTGTTCTTCAGAATCAAAGCGACTTTTGAAGGTGATTCTGTTATTCAAATTCTTCATATGAGTAATCAAATTGAATGGCATGACATGTTCTATCTGATTATGTGAGTGTTTGAATCCAAAAATGCCTTGTTCGAAAATTTTTAATTTTTATTGTTATATTCGAATTTCTTGAATTAATTGTGGATTGTATACTGATTTGCTGTTGTTGTGGTTAGTTCCTACAGATTGTATATAATCTCAGGAGTGTAGTGATAATTTTTGTTTGATTTTACATAGTCTAGAACTCGAAGTCGAGTTTTTGGTGTGGGTGAAATTTTTGATTTTAATTTCTGGATTCTTGGACGTTTTTCTGCTGTTATTGATGATTTGTATAGTTTGTACAAGTCCCAAGCTTCGTTTTGATATATTAAACGTTCGATTTGGTTGAGAAACGAGTGATTTCGGGATTTGGCCGGTGAGATCGCCGGATTTCTTTTAGTTTTGGCCGGATTCCGAGTTCGGTTGATGTTAGGATTGAACGAATGGTATAATCGTGTTTAGGACACGATTTGGAACGATTTTGGTATGTAAAACGCTCCAAACGGTACGTTTTTGTGGTCGTCGGAAAATTTTTCCGGTCACCGGATTCTGGGTAGCAGCCATTGACGGCGAGAGGTGTTCTTCGAGCATTCATACGAAGAACACTGAAGGTGGTGATGAACAGTACTCGTTTAATCTTCAAAAACCTAAAAACCATTTCTAAAAACTGATTTTGGAAATTATTTACAAAATTATTTATAAATTCGAATTTTATTTTCAGAAATTCGAAAAATACTTTTAAAAATTCGAAAAATCATTTTTAAATTTCGAAAAATTATTTTTAATTTAGAAAAATAGTTTTAAAATTTTAATAAATTATTTTTAATTCGAAATTTATTTTATTTGATTATTTTAAATCTATTTAGCTAATATTTTAATTAATTTAAATTGATTGGTTAATTGATAATAATCAATTAATTTAATTAATTAAATATTATTTAAATATGATGAAAAATAATCAAATTTAATTATTTTGAAAAATAAAATAATTTATTTATTTTATAAATATTATTTTACCTTTAATATTTATTTCCTTATTTGTTTAAAATGAAATAAAATTGTTCTAAAATTCTAAAAATAATCCGGGAAGGGTAAAAATAGTTTTAAAATTCTAAAATTGATTCTAAAACCGGATTAGGTAATTAGAAAAATATTTCAATGACCCAATAATTATCTGTAGGGTTTTAAATTATCCTTTTTAATCCAAAAAGGGTAATTTAAATTCTTTAAAATTTCGAAAAATGTTCTAAAAATGTTTATAAGGGTTCTAAAAATACCTTGAGTGTTCTTTTATATGGTGAGTCATATCTGCTATGTGAATTACGTGTTTGATTACTCTGTACATGTTATTATTTGATTAAAATATTTAGTCGGTAGCCATACAACGTACGGGTAGACCCTAGAACCGAGGTCTGATTGGTAATTGACCTTGTACCTAGCCAGATATTTGAAATAGCATGTTTTATTGTAGAAGTGGGAGAAACCCTAGCTAGTGGGCAGAGTTACCTGCAGTACTCCTAGAAGTGAGAAAACCCTAGCAAGACGGCATAAATTACCAGCAGTATATTCAGGCAAGTATTTTCTCCCTTAATCATCTTAAACGCTTTTATTTTATGTTTCATTGATTCATATCATGACGAATAGCTATTGTTCAGAGCTATTTGTGATTCTTAAATATTTTGTGCGAACACGGTTGTTTGATATTGGTACCCTTGATGTGGGGAATTGTTTAAGATAAACTCTTCATATCCTTATTATCGTAGTAAATAATAGGGATGTGAACTGCATGTGAAACTAAGCATTTCCTGTTGAATTCGGAAATTGCTCTATTGGATTTGGAAAATGATAAAGCGTAGGAGGCCATGATAGCTGTCATGGTCCAGCAATATTTAAGGAGGATATGGTAACCATTCCATCTTCCTATAGGCTAACATTACTTGCCTATTTTGGTACCCTCATGAAATCCGGATTATACACACGGGTATAGCTGTACCAGTGGAGTATAAAGGGTCCCATTACTTTTGAACCTGATCAGGGGGCAATGGTGTTTCAGTTATGTATATCCAATCTATATCGCCCGAATGGCTATTATATATTGTGAGTTGACAAATGATTCAGTTTTATGTCATGTCAAATTATTTCAGTTATGATCAAATTATAATTCAGTTGTTGATTCAGTATGCCTTATAAATTGTTTTACTTTTCAGTCGATATTATGCAGCATTTGTTCTGGTTTTATTTTGAAACTGTTTATATATACTTGCTGGGCTTTTCTTTGGCTCACTCTTGCTTTCACTAAACCTTTCCAGACGGGAAGTATGGTTCCGATCAGCAGTCCAGACAGTATTAGAGGGAGTCAGAGTGGTCGGGTATCCGCACCTCAGGCCGTGCAGGTACTTGTGTGTTTCAGTTGGCGCTAGATAGAATTTTAAATAAAATGGGATGTACTAATAAAATTGAATTAGACTGGATTTAAGTTGACTTGATTTGGTGGTTGGTAATAAGTGACTAGTTTATTCTGGAATATGTCTACTTGTATTCATACAATAACCTGTTTGCGATCCTTGGTTGCGGGGTCGGTTGTGTATTCTGATATTTTTGGTTGTGATTGGTTGGTGACCCCCGGATCTGGACCCCGGATTTGGAGGGGTGTCACATTGGTCATCTGTTACTAGTTTGTTGTATTCATTCTGGTGAAGACCCAAGGCTTTACTCATGTCCTCAGAGGCGATGTTAAACTCTTTACCCAGAACTTTGCAGTTTATGACTTAGCCCAGACTGCCTAGATACAGAGTAATTGCAGTGTTCCAAAACTGTTCTAGAATGTCTAGATACAGAGTTGGGTTGGACGTACGTGCTCCTTTGATATATGATTCAGACATCCATTTTACAAAGCACTTGTAGTTAGCATTTGGAGCTTCGACATCACTTGAGAGAGCGATGAAGTTGGTGTTGAATTTCACAGTTGCCATGGATACAGAGAAAAGAGAGAAGAGAATGAAGTTCGAAGAAGAAATTTAGCTTTTGAAGTTAGGGTTTTCAGAGGTTTTGGAACTTTAGATGCTTGAGAAATCGAATGAAATGAAACGAATAGATGTAGAATTGTATAAGTATGAAGTACTCGAATTATCGATTAGATGTATGTTTTGTATCGACAAGTCAGGCATTCGAGAAGTAGAAATCAACTATTCGATAAGTCAAGAAAGGCTTATTCGACAACTCAAACAGGGTGTAACTCACAGCTGGCAGTTATCTAACTTAGAAATAATTATAAATTAAATAAAAATATATTTTTATGAGTGAATTAAAGTTTTTAGACAAAAATCCAAAATCGGTTGAAATTCAGCGAGAATTCAACCTTTTTAAATGATTCGAGAACTCAAATACAGTATTCGAGAACTCAGTCATTAGAGAACTCAATTACCATGTTTGAGAAGTCAAGAATACCTCCATTCGATATCTCTAAAAGACTCTATTCGAGAACTCGAGAGTGCTCCAAGGAGACTTGTTAGAGATGTCGAGCAGTGAATCATTAGAGAAGTCTGACTTATCGAAATATTCTTTTCACTCATAAAAATTCAATTTTCACTATCTTTTAAAATTCACCAGACATATTCTATGAAGAATATTCTAACAAATTAAATATTGATTTTCTCAAAATTTCATAGAAATTTCAAGTTGACATAATATGATTTTTCAACATATGCAACAGATTTGAAATATTTATAAATCATATTTCAGCCAACACTTACTTCAAAAATATTGAGAATTTAGATAAAGTAAGTGTTTGTTGCTGCAACAATCTAGTTGATATTTTCACTTAGCCAGATTCTAAAGAATTCAACATTCCAATCTCACTAACAACCTTGTGAAGGTGGCTTCATCCAATGGCTTAGTGAATATATCAGCTAACTGTTTATCTGTAGGGACATAATGCAACTCAATGGTTCCATTAGTTGCATGCTCCCTAATGAAATGATATCTGATGTCAATGTGCTTTGTCCTAGAATGATTGACAGGATTGGCAACTATAGAGATTGCACTTGTGTTGTCACACATGATTGGAATTCTTTCCAACACAAGTCCATAATCTCTAAGTTGATTTCTAATCCAAAGCACTTGAGCACAACAACTTCCAGCAGCTATGTATTCAGCCTCAACTGTGGAAGTTAACACAGATTGTTGTTTCTTGCTGTACCAAGAGACTAATCTTTGTCCAAGAAACTGGCAGCTACCTGAGGTGCTTTTCCCATCCACTCTGCATCCAGCATAATCAGCATCAGAATAACCAACCAGACTGAACCCTGTGTCCTTAGGATACCATAAACCCAAGTTTGGAGTGCCCTTCCTATATCTAAAGATCCTCTTTATAGCAATCAAATGTGACTCTTTTGGATTTGATTGAAACCTTGCACACAAGCATGTAGCAAACATGATGTCTGGCCTACTTGCAGTGAGATAGAGTAGAGAGCCAACCACGCCTCTGTAGATTGAGATATCTACTTTCTTGCCTTTAGCATCTTCATCCAATTTGGTGGTAGTGGCCATGGAACTCTTTGCAGGTGAGCAGTCTTCTAAGTTAAACTTCTTCAATAGATCCTTGATGTACTTGGTTTGACTGATAAAGATACCATCCTTCCTCTGACTAACTTGCAACCCAAGAAAGAATGTCAACTCTCCCACCATGCTCATCTCATATCTGCTCTGCATGAGCTTAGAGAATTTCTCACACAGCTTCTCATTTGTAGAGCCAAATATGATATCATCCACATAGATCTGAACTAGGATAATATCATCACCATGCTTCTTGTAAAACAGTGACTTGTCCAATGTGCCTGTAGTGAATTAATTTTCAAGAAGAAATTGGGATAAAGTGTCATACCATGCCCTTGGAGCCTGCTTAAGTCCATACAATGCCTTAAGAAATCTGTAGACAAATTCTGGGAAATGTGGATCCTCAAACCCAGGTGGTTGTTGCACATAAACTTCTTCTTCCAACTCTCCATTCAGAAATGCACTCTTGACATCCATTTGATAAACTTTAAAGTTCGAATGAGCAGCAAATGCCAAGAAGATTCTGATGGCTTCCAATCTAGCAACAGGAGCAAATGTCTCATCATAATCAATGCCTTCCTGTTGAGAGTATCCTTTTGCAACCAACCTTGCTTTGTTTCTTACTATTACACCATCTTCATCCATCTTATTCTTCAAAACCCATTTTGTTCCAACAATGGTTCTGTTCTTTGGTGCAGACACAAGTTCCCATACTTTGTTTCTTTCAAATTGATTCAGCTCCTCTTGCATAACAATAATCCAATCTGGATCCAACAGTGCATCATCAAGTTTCTTAGGCTCATTCTGAGATAGAAAGCAACCATAGAGACACTCATTTTGAGTTGCTCTTCTAGTTCTCACTCCTGCATTTGGATCTCCAATAATTTACTCTGCAGTGTATGATCTATCCCATTTCCTTGAGTGCTCAGTTTGATTTTTCAATCTTGATGTTGCTTCATCATCCAAGTCATGATCATTTTCATTTCCTCCCCCTGTGAAGTTGCTACTATTCACAGGTGTGTCTTGGATGCTAGTCTCTTCACTATTGATTTGCACAGATTCTTCTCTTGCTTCATCATTCAATGGAGTTTGTTGAATTGTAGTCTCAACCTCAGTTTCAATCTCTTCATCAGAATCATATAGATTTTCAAACTTTAATGGATCTCTATTTTCATCATTGGCTTCTTCTAATCCAGGTAGTTTGCTGTCATCAAATGTCACATCTGTGCTTTCCATAACTTTCTTTTGACTGATGACATAAACTTTATATGCAATTCTCTCCATAGAATAGCCAAGAAAAATTCCTTCAAATGCCTTTGCATCAAACTTCCCAACATATTCTGAATTGTCTTTCAACACAAAGCATTTGCTTCCAAAAGTATGAACATACTTTAGAGTAGGCTTCTTTCCCGTCATCAAATTGTAAGGTGTCTTTCCAGTGTTTTTGTTGATGAGGGTTCTGTTCTGGATATAGCATGCAGTGCTCACAGCCTCAGCCCAAAAACATGTAGGCATCTTTGCATCAAGCAACATTGTTCTAGCAGCCTCAATTAGAGTTCTATTCTTTCTCTTAACTACTCCATTTTGGTGTGGAGTCCTTGGAGCTGAGAATTGTTGAGAAATGCCATTCTCTTTGCAAAATGCTTCAAGTAAGGCATTTCTGAACTCTTTTCCATTATCACTTCTGTTAACACTAAAACACGCAAGCGTACGTGGTCACAAGTAATATAGATAGAAGTCAAGTTCGTTTCCACAGAGATCTGGTTAGGTTTCAATTCAGTTCATGTACCTATGCAACAATGTATGATTATTATTCACTGCTAAGACAAATAACAAGATTAATTTTTTACTAACTATAATTAACTAAGATACAGATTAACAAACTAAAAATTACTAACTATGAGAATTAAAATTGAATTACTTATATGCGAGAAAACATGGAATCCTAACTTCATCATCTACTTCACTTAGAGTTGATGCCTTTAATCAATGCATGTGATGGTTTTGATATCTGATTAGACAACACGGAACAAGTATACGCTACTTCTCAGTATACGAATACCAAACTAAACATACATCTACAAAAGAGATAGAAGATGAATAGACACCAATCATGCTTAGACCCTATATCTCTATAGAATTTGAAAGCATAACGGTTGAAGAACAAGTTATCCATATTTATCACATAGGGCAGCATAATATCTCTATTTACGCTACAAATCATGATGTTAAAACATCAACCTATCCTATGCTAACATGGCAAGTTCTAAATCTCAAGATCCACTCTCGTTTCGCAAGAGATTAACAAATTAGATGTTCATGACGCATCTAAACACATGAAACCCAACCATACAAGGATATAAAGAATTCATCACACATAAATCTTTAAAGCAATCAAACTACTAAGCTACATAGATAAATCCGTTAGAATCCCATGACAACGATTAGCTTATAATCGAACCGCTCGTCATCATGGGATCTGATGAAACCATGATAATAAACAAAGTATGAATAATAATAATAATATTAATAAAACAAAGAGTTGAGAAAACAAATCTATGATACAAAAGATGAAGTAGATCTAGATCCGTTGCTTGTCACGAGCGTTGAATCTTTCTCCCCTTTTCTCCCTTGCAAATCTAAACTATGATATGTACAAGATATATATTGATATCCTACAAGGGTTGGATGTGTTTATATAGGCACTCCAAGTCTTGCCCAGCAAGAAAATATCCTAAATTACAATTAGAATTAGAAGAAACTACTCAAAATTCAATCAGAACTCGAACAGGGGCAAAAGAGTCATTTTTCTACAACTCTGGCCGGAACCTGGCGCACCCTGCGCGAAATTGGCGCAGTCAGCGCCAAGTCATTCTGCCTACAAGTACATTTCTGGCGCAGTCTGCTCAGTTTTTGGTGCAGACTGCCCAACAACATTCTGATGGATTTTTTCCTGCATGATTTCTTCGTTTTTCAGCCTTTTCTTCCCGTTCCTTTTGCATGAGCTTCCGTCTTTAATCCTTCTTGACTTGCATACTTCTTGGTAGCTGACATTAGCCTCCATTCTTCATTCCATAACATAAATCAACTCCAAAATGACGAAAACTTCACCCTTAATCGACATTTCTTCAACCCTGCACAATTACGCAAAACACATCAAAACTACAACAAACTTGAGGCCAAAACAATCAATTTAAGCCGATTTGAAATGCTCTAAATGGATATAAAATCCATTTATCAACTTCTCAATGCAATCACACTTGCATTGTTGGCTTTTGATTCCTTATCAACTTTCTTTATGTGCTCAATGATTACTTGTGTAGCCTCATCCTTTGATGCTAGAAATTCCACCCATGTATACCTTGTGTAGTCATCAACCATCACTAGGGCATACTTCTTTCTTGAGAGTGACATAATATTGACAGGCCCAAACAAATCCATATGAATTAATTGCAGGGGCTTGGTGACTGATGTCACTGTCTTTGACTTGTGGCTTGACCTTTTCATCTTTCCTTTTTGGCAAGCCTCACACATTCCTTCTTGACAGAATTCAAGTGTGGGCATGCCTCTCACTAACTCTCTTTTGACTAGAGAATTAATGGACTTGAAGTTCAGGTGTGATAACTTCTTGTGCCATAGCCAACAATCTTCATTTGATGCTTTTGAGTAGAAGCAACAAACTTTGTCCTTGTTTGCAGAGTCCATATTGGCTACAAACAGGCTTCCTTTTCTTACTCCAGATAAAGCAAAATCACCAGTCTTCTTGTGGGTGATCAAACATTCATCTTTGTCAAAATTTACCTTGAATCCTCTATCAGTAAACTGACCAACACTTAGCAGATTATGCTTGAGACTAGAGCCGGCAATTTCGTACACGACACGAAAGCACGACACGAAAATTATGGGTTTGGGTTGACCTTTGCGGTACACGAACACGAAAGTACACGAACACGAAATTACACGGATGAATTTAGTGTCGATTTTGGGTTTACCCTTGGGTACACGACACGAAACGAAAATACACAAAATAAATAAATATTTAAATAAATATTTTAAATTATATAAATATATATTATAAATAAATATTACATATTTAACCTTTTTACAAAATAAATAGAAAATACACGAAAGTACACGATTTTTGGTTCGTTTTCGTGTAAACGAAAAGTACACAAAATATTTCGTGTACTTTTCGTTTCATTTCGTGTTTCGTTTTAGAATTTGAGTACACGAATTTATTTCGTTTCGTTTCCATTTTGGGCTCTTGGTACACGAAACACGAAAGTACACGACACGAAACGAATTGCCAACTCTACTTGAGACCCTTGACTAGTGCTACATCTTCAATGATGACATTACCAACTTTTAACTTGCCATATCCCAATGTGTTACCCATGCTGTCATCTCCAAAAGCATCCATTGGGCCAGCCTTCTCCTCATATTGTGATAGCAGGGCCATATCACCAGTCATGTGATTTGAGCATCCACTGTCCAAAATCCACATGACCTTCTTCTTAATTTCTTTGCCCTGCAAACACAAAGGTATTACTTCTTCTTTGGTACCCAAACATGTTTGGATCCACTTGGCTTAGAAACAGATTTATCAAAAACAACATGCTTATCAACTTTCTTAGGACTAGTCTTCTTGTCACTGTTAGAAGTCTTAGAATCTGAATTCTTAGACTTAGGTGACAGAGGTACCTTCCTAACTCTATGAGGACTTGAAGACTCTGGCCTTGTGTAGTGTGTGTGAATGTTGTGACTGATGCAACCATCCATGAATTGTCTTCTCAAATTAAAATAGCTAGTCATAACATTCATGTTGTATGGCATACAGTCAAGTTTATCACAGAAAGGTGAATCTCTATGTCTTAAAGGCATAGAGCAATCATAGAAAGGCTTAGCTACACTACCAGTTGGTTTCTTGCATGCATGAGTTAAGTGATTATTGCTAAAACAATTTTGACAAACTTTCCTAGGGGCATTTGGCACATATGCATAATTATTATTCTTGTTTATCCCTAGCTTGCCATTCTTGTTTTTTTTTCTTATTAGCCACTTTCTTCTCAGATTCATTGTAATAACCCTAACTTTAGCAATGCTACAGTGATCACATGAATAGTAAAATCTGAGGATTTAGAGAAATGGTGTATATGTACTCTATAATGGAAACGGAAAATGGATAAATAGAAACCATATTAGTGTTATACATTGAAAATAAGTGACTCGAAATGACGATAGATTCCAGAAATTCCTGAATATGGATTTTTAGGATTTTGATTTCGAATAAGCTTCTATTTGATATTAAGGAGCATGGAAACACTATAAGAATTATATATTGAGGGATTAGTGAATTTATATTAAACCAAGGGATTATTAAGTTAAAGAGAATATCAAAGGAAATTGGATTCGTAAATGATTTCGAAAACCACTGAGATAATGAGGTATACTCGAAACGAACCACAATTAGACGAGTATGGAAACCAAGCAACCAAGATTGGTAATCTAACAAGGATGCATACCACATTATTATTATCCAAGATTATTAGCATAATACTTAGAAAAACAAGAAAAAGAGATTATTAGGTCATCAAGATGACATCACTTTCCATTAACTTGTTTTTAAGGGTAAATTAGTACTTTTGCTTGGCTTAAACCACAAATATCATCCAAGGCTTCCAAGACAATCTATAATACACAAGATTAAGCAAGATAATTATCAAAGAAACACAAAAATCTCTCCCCATCTTCCTCATCATACCATTCGGCCAAATACAAAAAAAAAGAGAAAATAAAAACAAAAATCCTAGCTAGCATCAAGATAAAATCAAGAGGAAATTCATGGGGCTTCTTGGAGGTTAGGAAGGATCATATACAAAGTTTCAAGGCCAACCAACATCATTTAGCAAGGTAATAAAATCATAGAAGTTGAAGGTGAATAGTAATGAATAGTAGTTTTCAAGAAACTAACTTAGTTTTCATGGTTCTTTTAGTTAATCCAAGCTAGTGTAAGGTTGTTTAAGGGTTACCAAGGCTTGTTAAGTGTTGTCAAAGCTTCAAGAAGTTATAACTACTCTTGCCCTCTTTGTATTTATGGTGGAAATTGAGTTGGTTAGTAGTTAAGTGATGTTAATGTCTAGTTTATGATGATTATGTGTTATAAATGGTTTGTTTTGATATGGAAATTGTGTGTTGTGGACTTGTAACCATGGTTGGGATGTAGACCACATGGTGTAGGTGATGGTGTATAAGGTGGATGATTGATTTGGAGGAGTTTGATTTTGGAAAGTATGAAAATATAGCCGTTATAATGTCCGATTTTCGTTAGACCAAGAATCTGCCCTATTTTTGGACCCTATGCCCGTACGGTAGGTTACTTTCCATACTCCCAAGTGACCATGAGATGATAGAGCTTGGTTCATAGATCGTTTTGATATAAGGTGCGTTAAAATCTGATGAACGGTTTAGGAGAAAAGTCAGTTTTAGTGAAAGACGTTCGATAGTCGAGAAAACGTAGTTGTACCAACTTTGAGGCTATAACTACCATACTTAGACATTATTAAAAATTATAAAACTTTGGGACATTGCAACAGGGTAGTCAGAGAGTCATTACCAGTTGACCTTGTGGTAAAATTCGAAATCCATATTTTCTGAGAATTTTTACAGTTAAGTGTGATCGTTAGGGGAAATGGTGAAAACCCCTGAAACTTCGATTAAGGTTTTAAATGGTTAAGTTCTTGAACCTTTGGGGTAATAGTGATACGTTAATCATATATTAAAGTTTCAAAGGTAATGTTATACAAAAGTGTAGTGAGTAAGAGATGTGGTATTCTAACGACGGTCCTTTTGTGTTTATAGAAACTCCGGAAGAGGGACGAGCCATACTGTCAGGATACCGAAACCGAGGCAAGATTTCTTCTATCCTTACCTTGGAAAACTATTTTATTTTCAAAGTAAATGATTTCATGGAATATATATGTTATTCTATGTTTGCTATATTGCTAAGAATTATTTCCCTGATATTGGAATTAAAGAGAAATGGATATAAATTATGAAATATGAATGTGGCTATGATTATGAATGGAGCGAATATGCTTTATGGTAAAGAGAGGTGAAAGAGAATGGTATCAGTTGTTATCTAGAGTTATATGAAGAATGGTATCAGTTGTTATCTAGGGTTATATGATTTATAATACTATATTAAAATATTCTTTTTGAGTATCAGTGGTTTAATAAATATTATTTGATTATTATTCATTACTCTTAAAAATAGACGGAATATTTTATGAATATAAAAGTATATTTGATTCCTGAATATGAAAGAGATGTCTGGATCATAATCAAAGCATTATGTTATATATATATATTTTTTATAGAAGTAATGTGCGAGAATGAAAATGATATAAGTGAATGATATGTGGAAATGAAAGCGAGAAAATGGAAATGTGGAATGATTTTTTTTTAAAAAAAGGGAATAATGATGTGACAAAAAGGGGGGATTGCAACAGACTTGCGTAAGTGGCTGTGTCAGGGCTGTGTGCGACACAGTCCAACATTTATTATTTTTATTACGGCACGAAGATGCCAAGGGAGGATGTTAGCAGGTGGCCTTCCTCCAGGGATGATCTTCATTCCTTCTACCGGTAGTAAAAAGAGAGCAGGTACGATTAGGAGACTGATCATCGTCCTAATGTATCAGGCGACGGCAGATATCCCCAATGTTTTTGAAAAGAAAGTGTTGACAATGGTTTTCAGATTTCCATACTGAAAACAGAATAATGATAGGAGATGATGGAGTTATGGTTAAAGATGAAGAAAAACTGATATTATATTATTTTAGATTTCTTTCTTATAATAGTAATTGGATGATGTATTATTAAATAAGAGCTTTATTCTTCCTTAAAGATTATAATTGGTTTCTGCTATTATATATGCATATATATATATATATGTATACCTGTTCACATTCTAAATTCTAGGTTAAAATATTATCTTGCTGAGCTATTATAGCTCACTCTTGCTACTTATGTATATAGCAGCTAGGTCTCATGCCGATACTACGCACTACACCCCGCAAGAGGGTAAGGGAAAGCCGACCTTTTGAGCGAGTGCTGGCGACCATCCCCGAGGTAGTGACAAGCGAAAGGGGCTTAGTAGACTTATGTAAATTAAGTGTGTAAGTTTGTAATAAACTTTTGGTTGTTGAAATGCTTCCTGTAGTAGTATTATTCAACAATGTACTTAGTAGAATTCTGGGTTTGTAGTAACTGTCAACTTTAAACTTTTATTATTGTGAATGTTGTTCTATGAGCATATGACTGGTGTGTGTGTGTATTAGTGTGGGGTCAATTGGTTAAGTATTAAATATAAAAAAAACTCAAGAGATATTGATATTGAATGGAAATTGGACCGTGATGACCTGGATCCTTGACCCCGGATCTAGGGGCGTCACATTCATTTTTCCCAGCTGAAACAAACTTCACAAACTTCTTAGGTCTAGGTCTACCTCCTACAGGCTTCTTGGCTTTTGCCTTGACACTCTCACTCTTAGAGGATGCTAGTTGTTCACTAGACTGTGCCTCATCCTCATCATTCAATATTTGCTTAATGAGTAAGGCATCCTCATCAATTTCAAATATTTGATATAAATTACTTTCTCGTATGTCTATCCTTTTTGAGCAAGCATCCAAACGGCTACAGGTTTGACTTCTTGAGGTTCTGCTCAGATCCACTTCTTTAGCTCTTTGTCTCTTGTACATCTCTCTAAGCTTTTTTGTAGGCTTTCCAAAGTACTTTACTGCTTGTGGTCCATAAATCACCTTGGCTTGTCGCAGGTTTCTGACTTGTACAATTCCTTCAGTATTTTGTCCCCAAGATTGTATTCGAGAAGTGGCTAAGTGTTTGATTCGAGAACTAGAATTGACTTGATCGATAACTCTGAGTTCTCGAATACTGTAAAGTTGACATATCGAATCACTTCTCGAATAGCTCTTTTCTTCAGGAATCCTTGAGTTGTCGAATAGAGCATTTAACTTATCGAATCCCTGAGATATCGAATAGCTTTCTGAGTCTTTGAGATATCGAATGAGCTTTGACTTGTTGACTCCTGGAGAACTCGAATGATGCTTTGACTTGTTGACTTCCTGAGTTCTCGAATAAAGTAAAAGACATATCAAATCTCTGATATATCGAATGAGATATCGAATAGTGTCTTTTGAGATATCGAATCCCTGACTTCTCGAATGCTAGACTTCTCGAATATAACAAACATACTTATCGAAATGGTACTTAGGCAAATTTTCATTCTCCAAACTCCAACTGTGTTTATTTTGACAGCTTTGTTCTTCAAGCTTGAGGCATGAACCTTGGAACTTTTTTCAAGCATTATTCTCTGACTTTTAAGTACAATTACACAGATAGAAATTGATGCCTATTACAAGTACTAAACAAGTAGAAACTCTACAACCAGAGGTTCCCTCAGTTAAGAGGTCATGTAAGTAATGCAAAACATTACAAACAATTAGGCTTATTATTAGATGTATTCAGGCATGCCTCTGTGACTAACAATCTCGATTGCCTTGAATCAAATACATATATTTATACATATATAGGAGTGTAAATATATATATAAATTTCGATTTCGAAGATAATCTCTTAATCATTTAATCGATTAAGAGAATCGATCCCCAAAAATCTTTCGATTTTACCAACCCATCACAATATACATCAGTATGATCCTTGAACGATGAATAAAACAGATTTAAGTGTATGTGAATCATAGAAGAGAGGCCGAAATCACTCGTCTTCGAAATAGTGTGCAGATAGAGGCGCCGCATAGAGTGAGGCGAGAGAGATTAGGGTAGATTGAAGTGTGTGAATGAGCACAGTAGATGTTCCAAACTATATATATTAAAGAGTATAGACGGTATAGATTAGAAGTTATATTTTTAAAGGTTTTATATGTCAGTTATATTAAGAGCGACGTATATTATAGCATTATATACCTCGCCTTTCTCTCAACCGACGTATAATGTCATCATATACGTCACCTTTTCCTCAACCGACGTATATAGTAGCTGTTGTGCCCAAAATCTCCATGGGCTAGATTTAGGCCTATTGGGCTTAAGGATCCAATCTGTGTGATTAATATGGGTTATGATTGAGGTCCCTTAAGTTAAATGGGGCTAAATAGCATGTGAAATGGATCTGGACAGGTTCAGGTTCCCGAGAGATAGGTTCCTGTAAACAGGTTCCCGAGAGACAGGTTCCTGCAGATAGCTTCCCGGGAGACAGGTTCCTGGGAGACAGCTTCCTGCACGAGAACAAATTTACTCCAGCAGATTTATAGTATGATTAAGCCTCCTATTCTTTAGGAGCAAGTTATGAAAGTCAACTCCTTATTGGAATGTATTCCTTGGGCGCAGATGATCCTTGAATACTTCCAATGAGACTAGAACTAGTAAAGACACTCCTAGCCGGGCTAGAATTTGAGTTCTACTCGAATTAGGTCGCCTATTCGTTGCTGAATCCTGAGAAAAGGAGGTCCCCACGAATTAGGAACCTAGAATATTGCCGCCTAACCAGACTTCTAGTCTAAAAAGAACTACGTGAACTTGATCCCTATATAAGCCAGGGTACGTAGGCACCTTGGGAACATGTTTTTTTACAAGCCTCGCAACACACCTACGAGATTCTTGAGAACACACGACACAAGTCTCAAGGGAACTCGCGAGATTCTTGTAAACGCTCTCGAGCTCAGTTCAACCACCACAAAAAACCTCCATTCTCCATAGATTAGTTGATCGTTAGCCTTTACAACTCACCAGTCACCATAAACCTCTCAAAAGTTGTTACGAAATCCACTCATTAACAGTAGCATTATATACGTCTCCTTTTCCTCAACCTACGTATATAGTAGCATTATATACGTCATCTTTTCCTCAACCGACGTATAATATTATCATATACGTCGGTTTTTTTTTTTTTTGCTAAATATATACGTCGGTTTTTTCTCGAACCAACGTAAAAAAGGTTTAAAAATGTAAATATATGTCGCCTTTAGGCGGAACTGACGTATATAAGTGTTTTATACGTCGCATTTGGGCAGAATCGACGTATAATAGGCGACGTAAAAGATCATTTTTGTACTAGTGATATATATTAAAAAATAAATATTTTAAAAATAATAAAAAAAGTTAACTTACAAGTTCTGATTTACCAAACACTCTACTGATTTATAAGTTCTGATTTACCAAACACTCTACTGAATTATAAGCTCTGATTTACTTATCACTTATATGACACTTATCACTTTAAGCTATAAGTTACTTATTTATGTTAAGCCAAAAGGGCCCTTATTAACCTGACTTGTTTAGCCCTCTATTTTCTTTTCCATGTATTAGCTTATCAAAAAGAATTTATACTTACTAGTAACATTTAATTAAAATAATTTCATTTATATATTAAAATTTAGTGATACAATATTTCTATAATTAATTTTAGAGAAATTACAAAATATTATTAAAAAAATGAAATAAAATTATGTTTCACATAATAAAACATATTAAAATAAGGGATATTTACGAAAATACCTAACTTTTTGAAAGTATTTTCAAAAATACTACCTAAAGTTGCGGACCAGGTTGCAAATGTTTCAAACCTGGTTGCAAATGTTGCATTTGGGGTTGCAAACCAGGTTGCACCGTATTTTTGAAAAAAAATTCTACAACATGAATATTTTTGAAAAAAACCCTTAAAATAAACATGTGCATACTGCTTTGATAAACTTGTATTAGCAAAAATGCGGAAAAAAATAATTAATGAACATGTATTAAAAAAATTACTAAGTCATAATTTACCGAACACTCAACTGAACCTATAAAAAATTGTTACTTATTACTTACATAAGCAATAATTATTACAAATTTTTACTTATTACTTATATAAGCAATAATTATTAATTATTACTTATTTATCCTTTTATTATTTATAAATAAGCAAAAAATAATATACTTTAAGATATCCCAAACATGTTCTATATCTATACTAGGTGGGTCGACAAATAAGCCATTAAGCCAATGAGAACAAGCGATAGTTTCTTATAAATTGATAACAAGCTCATATCTACAACTTTTGCCGGTTCTCCCGTGATTTTGTTATCCAATTTATGATCAAAAGTAGAGCCAGCAATTTAGTACACGACACGAATAAACGACACGAAAACGATACGAAAAATATGGATATGGATTCACCTTTTTGATACACGAACACGAAAGAACACGAGGCCTAAATGGGTATGGATATGAGTTTACCCTTAGGTACACGACACGACACGAAAGTACACGAAATAAATAAATAAATATTTTAAAATTATATAAATGTATATTGTAAACTCTTGGAGCATGTTACCAATACAGTTTGAACACTCATTTTGCCCAAGTTCTCACATGTTCCAAGATGACTATAATATAAATCAATGATCGATATATATGTAACCCTTATGTTTTGATGATTATATTTCAGCAAGCTGTGTCCATTTATGTTTACAATTCAGCAAGCTATTACTTGTCAGACTTACAGTTATGTTTCAGCAAGCTGGTATGGAATGTATCAAAATTCAGCAAGCTGATCATACAACTCAGTTCAATTCAGCATGCTGATTCTGGGCGGCAGAAAGGACAGAAAGCAAGAAGACTTTCGAAACTTATTATATCTTATTGATAGGTTTATTGTGAGGGACCCTCTGAAATATTCTCCCACACCTATCATTCTATATTCTTAACTTTAGTAAAGTAGGAGACAACTTTTCCTTTTAATTAAATAAGGTGTCACCTTTTCCTTATTTAACTAAACCAAACCCATACCTTTCTTTATTCTCTTTGTCTCCTATGACTTTCATGCCTGCACGTTATTTCCAGAAAACAAATCAGCCCCTCCTTCATTCTTTCCACTTAATTTTTCAAACGGTCATAAAAACACAAAACGGCTACTTTTCTGAAAAAGTGGTAGAAGGAGCCTTTTGAATATTCAGGAAGATTATATCCCAAACCAAATTTATCTTCCTATAAATAAGTGTTCTTGTTTAGTTTCAAAATAACAATCCAGTGCAAAACAAGACCATATACTCAAACACAACTTCGAGCTTCCTTGATTTATTCTTGAAAACCTTTCAACCTCTCATAAACTTTCGACTATATTTTTCAGAGGGTTCTTTAGGTTCAGTTGTATTTATTCAAAATCTTGTATTGTTCAAATTGTAAAGATTAGCTGTTGTACAAGTTCGGCTAAGGGTCTTGGGTGGGTGAAACTGGACTAGAGAAGGATACTTGGATAGTATTGCTTAGAGAGTTAGTTTCAGCACAGCATTTCAGCAAGCCGAATTGTAAGCAGCTGGGTGTAAAGGGAGATATATTGTTGGATCTTGTAATCGGTTTTTATTGTGATCAATAATATATTCTCTTACCAAATTTGGTAAGGGACCAGGACGTAGACCATAGGGGTTTAGGGGTCGAACCTGGCTAAAAGATCTTGTGTTACTTTTGTTTTTCTGTATTTTTCATTCTGCACTGCATTTGCATTTTAATTCAGCCTGCTGATATTAAACTGTCAGGTCATATCAGCAAACCGTTTTCTGGGTAAAATTAAAACAGTTCATATTTAACCACTATCAGCCATAATACACCTATTCCCCCCCTCTAGGTGTGTTTTCAATTGGTATCAGAGCTTTGGTATACTAATTTGTTCTGTAACAGGAATAGTATCGATCGAAATGGCTGAAGATTATCCTCTTGGATCATCTAACAACCGTGCACCTTTGTTGCTCGGCACTGAAAATTACAACTGGTGGAAGGACAGAATGAAGATGCACCTGTCAAAGGAACCACTTGAATGGCGAGTTGTCAGCAGAGGACCGTATGTTTTTCTTGACAAAGAATACAAGCCGAAAGACATTGATGAGCTTACTGATGCCGAATTAGTCAAGGAAAGCTACAACACTCGGGCAATGAATACTATCATGAATGGTCTTTCTGCAAGTGAAAGTGATAAAGTCTCCTCATGCAAATCCGCCAAAGAAATGTGGGATACTTTGGAACTATATCATGAAGGCTCGACTACTCTAAAGAAAGTTAAACTCAGTACATTGATGAATGAATTTGGAAGCTTTATTGTCAAGGAAGATGAGACTATAAGGCAAAGTCAAGCAAGATTTCTGAAAACCATGAATGGTCTCAAACTGCTTGGAAAAACAATTCCTCAAGCTGAAATTAACATGAAAATATTGAGTGCAGTACCTTGGTCTTATTCACCTAAGGTAACCGCATTGGAATCTTCATCACAAATTGACACTATGGATACTTTGGCTGTTTTTGCTGAACTTGAGCATTTTGAAGCAAAAATTAATGCCAGCCAAGCCAGATCATCACAAGCTCCAGTTGCGAAAATGAAGAATTTAGCACTTCATTCTGCAAACAGCAAGCTGGAATCTGAAGGAGAGTCAGAATCAGATGAGGACTTAGCTCTCATCTCAAGGAGAATCAAAAGACTTATTGAAAAGAAGAATCAAATGAAGAGACTGAAAGGAAATTCTTCGAACAACAGGAAAGAATTCAAAGAATCCAAAGAAGAAACATGCTTTGAATGTGGCAAGAAGGGACATTACCGAAGAGACTGCTACAAATTAAAGAACAAATCAAAACAGCAAGCTGGATTCAAGGATAAACAGAAATCTAAAGCTTTGATGACTTGGAGTGATGACTCTTCCTCTGAAGAAGATTCAAGTGATGACATGGTTAATCTAGCTTTGGTTGGTCTTAATGAAGAGGATAACACCGAAGTGGAAAGCAACGAAATAGACTCAGATGATGACAACAGTGAGGTAAATTCATTTAATTCTTTACCTACTACTTATGTTATAGAAAAACTAACTATGCAGGAAGCTTCTGAAGAATATCTCAAAGTAAAGACAGAGAACAACAAGTTGAAAGAGAAAAATACTCATCTTAAGAAATTAATCAGAGATTTGATGGAAGAGAAAGCTCTAGATGAACATGAATCTATGATTACGAGGTTGAAGGATAGCATAACTCAATTAGAAGGACTCAACAAAGTGATACTCAGAAGAAATGATGTTCTAATCAAGCAACTCAGCGAGCTGAAAGCTGATATTGAAACCAGAGAAATTCAAATCAGCAAGCTGAATGATGAAATAGGATTCAAAGACATTCATATCAGTAAGCTGAAAGAGGAAACAGAAGCTTCACAAGAAATTGTCCAACAAGCTGAGAAAATAAAAGATCTCGAGGAGGAGATAAAGAGGCTCAACAAAGGAATGGGAAAATTTGTTCAAGGTGAAGAAACTCTCATATCAATGATGAAGAAGGCTGCAGTTCCTATAGAAAAGGAAGGTGTTGGATTAGCATCAACTTCAAAAGAAACTGCTCTTCAGTATGATGGAACTCATGGGATTCCTTATGATTACGCAATGCCTTGGAAGATATGTAACAAATGTCAAAAGAAGGGACATCTCTCCCAACACTGCACAACTCAGATAAAATCAGCCTACCGAAATGGAAAAACGGCCTACCGTTTTCAGGATGGCAGAAGAAGAACAAGAAACCACGAACCAAGATGGATCCAAAAATGGATCAAGAAATCTGAACTGCATGATTTATATGTTCTATCTACTAACTATACTGGACCCAACAAAATTTGGGTACCAAAAGGATAAGTGATTCTTATTTGTTTTATAGGTGTGCCTAGCCGCAAAAACAAGCTCAAAGGAATGGATTTTGGATAGCGGTTGTACAAGGCATATGTGTGGAGATGAATCTCAGTTTATCTCTCTCAAGAAGAAAAGGGGTGGAAGAGTTACAATTGGTGATAACAAAACTCTTCAAATTCTTGGAAAAGGTAAAATTGGTAACGACATGCTCTCAATTGACAAAGTTCAATTCGTTCAAGGTTTAAAGTATAACTTACTTAGCATAAGTCAGTTATATGATGATGGTCATAATGTTGCTTTTGATAGAGAAAAATGCATTATAAATCTCAGTACTAACGAAATCCCACTAGTTGCTAGAAGGGAAGGAAATATATATATTTTGGATTTTGAGTTGCAGAAAACAGCCTGCTGTTTAGCTGCAGTTGATACTTCTCCAAGTCTATGGCATAGAAGGCTAGGACATGTGCATATGGATCAACTCAGCAAGCTGCTTTCAAGGAAGCTAGTACGAGGATTGCCCAAAATGAAATATGTCAAGACAGAAACATGTTCAGCTTGCCAATTAGGCAAACAAACTCGAACACCTCACAAATCAAAGAACATGGTATCATCTAGTAAACCTTTAGAACTTTTGCATCTAGACCTTTTTGGTCCAGAAGCTTATAAAAGCATTGGAGGTAAACAATATGCCTTTGTTATTGTCGATGATTATTCTAGATTCACATGGGTATTGTTTCTTAAAACAAAAGATTGTGCTTTTGATGAATTTGAGAGTCTAATCAAGTTACTTGAAAATAAGTTGAATACAAGACTTGTAGGGATTCGAAGTGATCATGGAGGTGAATTTCAAAAGCAGTTCATCACCTATTGTAAAGATAGAGGCATCTCTCATGAATTTTCAGCACCCCGAACTCCTCAACAAAACGGGGTAGTAGAAAGGAAGAACAGGTCTCTACAAGAAACAGCAAGGACTATTCTTCAAGAAAGCAAGTTGCCAAGGAATTTTTGGGCAGAAGCTGTAAATACAGCTTGCTATATTCTCAACAGAGTTCTTATAAGACAAATCCTCAACAAAACTCCTTATGAATTGCTGAATAAAAGGAAGCCAAACATCAGTTATTTCAAGATATTTGGGTCAAGGTGCTTTGTTCTCAAAACAATTGATCGTGACGGTAAATTTGATGCTAAATCATATGAGGCTATTTTTCTTGGATACTCTCTAACTAGTAAATCTTATAGAGTGTATAATATTTCTAAACAAATAGTTGAAGAGTCAATTAATGTATCTTTTCAAGAAACTAATTATGATCTGCCAAGAGAAGAGGAAGATGATGCAGGAACAGGTACAAACAGCAAGCTGATTTCATCAGTAAAGCAAAATGAAGAATCTCAATCTGCACCAGTTGATGAAGAAAAACAGCACGCTGATTTCACTATTCCTGTCGAAGAAGAGACAGAAAAACTTGCAAAATTAACCTTGGAAGAGCAAGAAGCAAATCTAAGTTCAAAAAGGGAACTTCATGCTCAAGGGATTCAGCCTCACAAGATGATCAAACTTGCGGAACAAGAAGTTATAGCTCAACACTCTCTTCCTAAAGCCACTAGGACGGTTAAAAATCATCCTCCACAACTCATTATTGGAGAAAAGACAGATGGCATCAAGACAAGGAAAGCTCAAGCAAATATTTGTGCATTCTCTGCCTTTCTTGCACAAAAGGAACCGAAAAATATAAAGGAAGCTTTAAATGATGAAAATTGGCTCGTAGCTATGCAAGAAGAACTTAGTCAATTCGAAAGATGTGATGTTTGGGAATTGGTGGAACCACCTAAAGATGTCTCCATCATTGGCACCAAATGGGTCTTCAAGAATAAAGTCGATGAATTTGGGACGGTCATTCGAAATAAAGCCAGACTCGTTGCTCAAGGATACAATCAGCAAGAGGGGATTGATTTTGATCAAACGTATGCACCAGTTGCTCGACTGGAATCAATCAGAATGCTTCTCTCCTTTGCATGCTTTAAGAAAATTAAGCTTCACCAAATGGACGTAAAAAGTGCCTTCCTAAACAGCAGGCTGAAAGAAGAAGTTTACGTAAAACAGCCTCCTGGATTCGAAAATTCTCAGTTTCCTAACCACGTATTGAAGCTGAAGAGAGCCTTATATGGATTAAGGCAGGCTCCTAGGTCATGGTACGAACGGCTAAGTGAATTTCTAATCAAACATGGATTTCTACGAGGTAAAATCGATCCTACCTTATTCACCAAGTTGGATGGTAAAGATATCTTAGTTGTACAAATATATGTCGACGATATTATTTTTGGCTCAACTAATGATTTAATGTGCAAGTGGTTTTCCAAACGAATGCATAGTGAATTTGATATGAGTATGATGGGCGACTTGAATTTCTTCTTGGGACTGCAAATCAAACAGACTCCAGATGGAATTTATGTTCATCAAACTAAATATGTCAACAACCTACTGAAAAAGTATGGTTATGAAAGCGTCAAGCCGAAATCTACTCCAATGTGCCAAAACAGCAAGCTGATTTCGGATGAAAATGGGAAAAGTGTTGACATTCGTCAATACAGAGGGATGATTGGTAGTCTGTTATACCTAACTGCTTCAAGACCTGATATTATGTATAGTGTCTGTGTATGTGCTCGATTTCAGGCCAATCCAAAGGAATCTCATCTAAGTGCCATTAAACGAATATTCAAGTATCTCCGTGGCACAACAAATCTTGGGTTGTTCTATCCCATCACAAATTCTTTCGATCTTGTTGGATTCAGTGATGTGGACTATGCAGGAAGCCAAACTGATCGTAAAAGCACTAGTGGAGTTTGTGCAATTCTTGGACAAAGTCTAGTTTCTTGGCAAAGTAAGAAACAATCCTCTGTGGCATTATCTACAGCCGAAGGAGAGTATTTGGCCACTGGGAGTTGTTGCTCACAAATTCTATGGATGATTCAAACTTTACGAGACTTTGGGATCAAATGTGGTCAAGTTCCAATCAACTGTGACAATACAAGTACAATTAACATCTCTGAGAATCCAGTGAATCATTCTCGCACCAAACATATCGATGTTCGCCATCATTTTCTGAGAGACAATGTTGCTAAAGGAAAGATCAAGCTGATTTTTGTCCCTACGGAATATCAGCTTGCTGATATATTTACAAAGCCTCTAGCTACAGAAAGGTTCAACTTAATTCGGCGCGAACTTGGTATGTGTGAAATATAAAACAGCAAGCTGTTTTATAAATGACTGGTAAAATCTTTTCTAACTGTCTTATTTAAATACTATATCTGAGATTTATGTGTGGATTTTATTTGGTATATCTGAGTTTATTTATGGTAAGTAAGGACTTAACTGTGTCTTAAATTAATTAAACTGAATTACTTGTTAAAATATGCCATGATAAACTTTTTCTTTTGTAAAAGGGTATTTGTTTACACTGAATATTTTAATACTCTCCCTTATATCGAGAATTGGGATACTCGGACTCTTCATTTCATTCTCCCAAAATCAAAAGACAACTTAGGGTTTCTCTCCTCCAAGCTCAATCATGTCTTCCCGAACTCGCCGCACGAAGTCTAGAGCCAAACAATCAACTACAACATCATCATCCACTGTACCTCAGTTCAACGATGAGATTATTCCAATGGATGCACAAACTACGAACATCTCTGACTCCACTCCGACGGGTTCTCCGGCGTCCAAACGGGTCAAGCCAGCATTCGAGATCATTTCGGACTCTTTGTCGACTCGATTCTTCGATCACCACATCGGCACTCGTCCCATTGCGTCCGGTAAGCCTATTACTCTCAAGTTTCTCACTGCATGTGGTGCTAAAGACTTCATTGATGCTATGGGTATGCGCTCGTTTTTAATTGATTTGCCAAAAGTTTATTACCCGGACCTTGTTCGTCAGTTTTATGCAAATCTAGATAAAGATGCTTTTGGTAACTTAACAACAATGGTTAATGAGAAGCGTATGCAATTAAACCCTCCATTTCTTGCTATGATTCTAGAGATTAATGTTGATTCTTCTGTGGAAGCATTCACCCATGGTTCGTTAAGTTTCCCTGGTTTTACTGATGTAGATCAATTGAATGTTTTGGTTGCCCCCAATAAACTCATGGAATTAGCCCCTCCCACTACTGCTTTGCTTAATCCAATGGCATACTTGATGTTTAAAATTTGTTGGGCAAATGTTTGCCCAAGATCAGGGGGTAGGTCGAATTTGACTTGGCAAGATGTGTGCGTTTGTGCTAGAATGTTATCCAAAATGCCATTTAATCTTCCCAAACTAGTGCTGGATACTATGTTTGCAGCCTCTGGTAAACAAAATTCTGCATTGCCTTATGGATGCCTAAATATCACTGGCTTCGAGTCTCTCATAGTTAAAGAGCATATTGATGTCAAGAATCTCACCCAGTCAAATCTGAAAATTGTTAATGGTAAGCTGGAACACATTGTTGATCCTTCTCAGCCTACTGAAGATGCTCCTACTCATGCTCCTCCAAATGTACTTCGCTTGGTAAGCAAAATCGCTTCAGATACTGCCACTATAGTAGAAAATCACAATGCTTTGGTGGCCAAAATTTCTGCTCTGGAAAGTGAAATTGGTGTCTTGAAAACAATGGTGTCAATGCTGATTGGGAAAGAGGTACCTGCTGTTACTCCTCCTTCAAAGCAACCTGCTCCAATGGATTATGCCTCAACTCTTCAGACTCCTTAGGCTACTGTTCCCTCTGGAGATACTACCCCTGTTGATGACAATGCCAAAAAGGACTCTGACTCTGTGGAGGTGGATGTCTGATGCTATTCCCTTTTTATGATTAAGGGGGAGAAGTTTATTTTAGTTCTATTTTCAAACTTATCTCTAGTAGTATCTTTGGTTGTTTGAATTGTTCTAAGTTTGAAAACCTTAACTCTATGGTACTCTGTGGTTTATGGCACTCTGTGCTTTAACTTGGTTTGCTTTATATGTGGCTTGCATTATGTGTTTATGTGATCTAAATGTCAGAATTAAATATATAACTGCATGTGACCTTTTAATCTAGTTTACAGGAGTGCAGGAATTTAGGGGGAGAATTATCTCCTAAAATAAATGGTTCATAATCATCAAAAAGGGGGAGATTGTAACCCTTATGTTTTGATGATTATATTTCAGCAAGCTGTGTCCATTTATGTTTACAATTCAGCAAGCTATTACTTGTCAGACTTACAGTTATGTTTCAGCAAGCTGGTATGGAATGTATCAAAATTCAGCAAGCTGATCATACAACTCAGTTCAATTCAGCATGCTGATTCTGGGCGGCAGAAAGGACAGAAAGCAAGAAGACTTTCGAAACTTATTATATCTTATTGATAGGTTTATTGTGAGGGACCCTCTGAAATATTCTCCCACACCTATCATTCTATATTCTTAACTTTAGTAAAGTAGGAAACAACTTTTCCTTTTAATTAAATAAGGTGTCACCTTTTCCTTATTTAACTAAACCAAACCCATACCTTTCTTTATTCTCTTTGTCTCCTATGACTTTCATGCCTGCACGTTATTTCCAGAAAACAAATCAGCCCCTCCTTCATTCTTTCCACTTAATTTTTCAAACGGTCATAAAAACACAAAACGGCTACTTTTCTGAAAAAGTGGTAGAAGGAGCCTTTTGAATATTCAGGAAGATTATATCCCAAACCAAATTTATCTTCCTATAAATAAGTGTTCTTGTTTAGTTTCAAAATAACAATCCAGTGCAAAACAAGACCATATACTCAAACACAACTTCGAGCTTCCTTGATTTATTCTTGAAAACCTTTCAACCTCTCATAAACTTTCGACTATATTTTTCAGAGGGTTCTTTAGGTTAAGTTGTATTTATTCAAAATCTTGTATTGTTCAAATTGTAAAGATTAGCTGTTGTACAAGTTCGGCTAAGGGTCTTGGGTGGGTGAAACTGGACTAGAGAAGGATACTTGGATAGTATTGCTTAGAGAGTTAGTTTCAGCACAGCATTTCAGCAAGCCGAATTGTAAGCAGCTGGGTGTAAAGGGAGATATATTGTTGGATCTTGTAATCGGTTTTTATTGTGATCAATAATATATTCTCTTACCAAATTTGGTAAGGGACCAGGACGTAGACCATAGGGGTTTAGGGGTCGAACCTGGCTAAAAGATCTTGTGTTACTTTTGTTTTTCTGTATTTTTCATTCTGCACTGCATTTGCATTTTAATTCAGCCTGCTGATATTAAACTGTCAGGTCATATCAGCAAGCCGTTTTCTGGGTAAAATTAAAACAGTTCATATTTAACCACTATCAGCCATAATACACCTATTCCCCCCCTCTAGGTGTGTTTTCAATATACAATCAAAAAGATGTAATTAATCAGTCCTAGAAGCCAAAAATGGTGTTATATGCAGTCGGACAGTGAATTTCTAGCAACTTTATGGTCCTAAAATAGTAGGTGGTGAGAAAGTAACTTGAATTCTAGCACTTCTGCAGTAAGAACCGTTAGTTTTTCCTGACACCCCCTATTTTAAAAAGTATACAAAAGTAAACATATAGAATAAACCGAGGCAATATAGTATACTTGTTTATGCTTATTAGAGCCGGTAATTTCGTACTCGACACGAATAAACGACACGAAATTACACGAACACGAAGGTACATGAACACGAAGGTATATGAACACGAAGATACACGAACCTTAAATGGATATGTATATGAGTTTACCCTTTCGATACACAAACACGAATGTACACGACACGAAAGTACACGGAACGACCCGAATTGCCAGGTCTGGTCAAAAGTGAGTTTGACACATATGTTAGATTATTTTTTTATCTAAATGAGTCACAAGCATCGTACAGACTATAAAGATCGTAGGAATAAATTGAATCCGTGTCTATTTTGTCAACAAGATCTCGATCTTTGACTCTTCATCGTTAGACTAAGATTTTATCGATAATATGTTGATTATAATGATATTATAAATAAATAATATAATTTTTTTTCCAATTTTTTATATCTAAATATATTCATACACGACAATATTCGAATATTTGATGTCCACTTAAAAACGAAAAAATTCCGTTAGGCAAGAAGTCATCGGTAACTATCCTTACATTTGCTCTGGTCTTTTTGATGGTCTCAAACAAATGAAGCTAATTGTACCCAACCAAGAGCTGAATAGTGAATAGTAGTTATGATACTCCGTATATTTTGTAAAGTGGTCCAATGTAAAAAACAAAGAGTACTTGTTTCTGAAGCAAAGAAGAAGATAGATAGGGGAGGTCCCCTACATGCCATGCAAACAAAACTGCGACACATCTCTCTTAGTAGTGTAATATCCCGACCATTTACTCGAACTGCCACTATTTATAACGTTTCAATAAATGAATATTTATGTTAGTATCTTGAACGTATCTTCGTCTAATGATTTACTTGCAACGTGACCACTTAAAAATTTGCTATATTGATACCAAGTTGTTACTTTACCTTCTCATAATCTGGATAGTCAAGCACTCGAGAGGCAACGCACTGACAAGAGTGCGTGAAATCATAACTATAGTTGGTTGAGACTTCTTGAGAGGTCCTAAGAAGATAACGCGGACCACGGATTACTCCATCATACTTTATGTTAGAAGCAGTATTGTAAAAAGCAGGAATTGGATAAAGATATTGTTCAAAGATTAATAAAAAATTTAGGAATTAATTAGAATGATTAATCAGATATTTAAGTTATTAATCTATGCGTAACATATGGAATAGGAATTAATCGGTGTTTTTTTTTGACGAAATGCATAGAATTATATTACTGGATCAAACCAACTCAAAATAAAATAACAGGACAAACCCCCGACTGTCGATACAACCAGGTTGAAAAACAAATAAATTGTTTCCTGGTCGTTTAACACATTGAACTTAAAAGTTCTTGAAACTAAAAACGAATTCAAAGACTTTCTAGGCGATCCAAACTGTGTCAACATCTTTGAAAGCAGCGGTATCACAATTGTCCACATCACATAAGAATCATTGATACCCACCCCAGTGTTCAGAAGCCTCAATTGCATAAACTGATGTTAGAGGAACGACACTCCAACTATTTACATGCCGGATATCAGCTATAGACATGCCGAACATGGGAACCCCCAAATGATGAGCAACACCCCATAATGTAGTGGAAAGAAATAGTTTGTTAGAAAATAATTTTAACATGGTGTTTTGTTTGGTTTAAAAAAAAGAAAAAAAGAGAAAGAACATGGTCTCTTGTTTCCTATCAATGTATTAGGGCTGCACATGGGTTCCAAAAATCGATCAAATCGATCCAAATCGGTCTTCTTTTTAACCGTTCAAATTGAACCATCCAAAACCATAGATTAAACTGGTTAATTTTTAAAAAAACCCGAACTAATAGGGTTGGGTAAGGGTTTAACACATTTTAACCCTTACCCAACCAAACCCAACCCAACCCAACCCGTTTACATAAAATGAAGAATTTTTTGCATATTCTGTATATTTTTTGCATATTTTATACAAATTTTTGCACTCTATAAATTTTCTACATTATATTAATTTTCTATAACACTTTATGCAACATTCTGCTACATTTTCTGCAACATTTTGCAACATTTTACAACACTTTTTGCAACACTTTCTTACTTCTGCAACATTTTCTGCGAAAATGCAAAATTTTTTGCAATGTGCGGAATTTTCTGCAAAGTTCTTCCGATTAACAAATTTAACCCGATCCAACCGAACCAAACCGAACTAATTGGGTTGGGTCAAGGTTGGATTACAATTTTTTTTTTCAATTAATGAATTGATTTCTTATAAAACCGAATTAATTGGATTGGGTGGAGATTTGACAAAAATCCGATCCAACCCGATCCATGCGCAGCCCTACAATGTATAGTTGTAAAAATGACTTGCAAACGTCAATAATAATAGTAATAATATAATAATATGAGAAGAATAATTGACCGTCAAATGTGGTCCAGTCCAAGCAATGAGAAGTCAATGTCCTTGTCCGTATTCTCACCAGAGCGTTTATATTGGACTAAGAGCATCTTCACTATGGGTTGCAAAGAGGTTATCAAGTCTTATGTGATATGACATCCTTGATTACCCACCTATTGGAGAATCAATGTTGCCAACAAGTTGACAACCAAAGTTGTCAAAAGTTGGAAACTTCCCCACCTAGTTAAAATACATGTAACTCCCCAAAAGTGTATTTAACTTTACCCTTTTTTATATCTCCAATATTTTATTATCTCTTTAAATGTTTTTTTCTTATTTTAAAATATCTCACATATCTAATATCATTAATGCACATGAGACGAAAAGAAAAAAATATTAAATTTTTTGCACTATTTTCATTTAATCAAATGAAAATATCTTATATTGATGTAAAAATAATATTATTTTATATTTAAAAATTTAAATTTTTTGATATTTGATATTAATGTAATGTCAAAAAAAGGAAACAAATCCTTACGGGAGGGAATTAAGTATTTTAAATATCCAAATTTTTAATTTTATTTAGAATATCCATTTTTTGGGTCTTCACTACCCAATTTGTGGGTTTTGTTTGGATTGTTTTGGTTTGTTTTGGTTTGAGTTTGTTGAGGAAGAGTTGTATGGGCTTGCAATTTTGGTTGGTTTCTCGAATACACCATGTTCATCACCACTACATCAAATCGTTAGATGTTCCCTTTCCCTTCAAGATGACTGTTTTATCCAGTGTGCTTATGAGGAAGGGACTGCCCCAGAGTGAAAATCTGCTCAACGGTTGTAGTTTCGATGAAGAAAACTTAGATTTAATCTTTGTTTTGTATTCGTTAAATTTCAACTTTCTTTGTAGATGTCGTATGACTTCGATTTAATGAACTAATTTCCTTCAAAAAAAAAAAGATAATATAAAATTGATATATGAGACCACATTGGCAACTTTTAAAGTTGCCAACTATTGGAGTAGATTTGTAACAAAAGTTGCCAACAATGAGATGGAGGAGAGAAGAAATTAAAAAGTAATATATGTGATGATGTGGTAGAAGTTGGCAAATATGTTGGCAATTTCTATTGGAGATGCTCTAAGGGGGTGTTTGAGGAACTTATTTTCCAGAATAAATAAATTTATTTTAAAATATAAAAAAAATTATCAAAATATGAAATTTTACCCGAAAATAAGTTCGTAAGGACTTAAAATAATGAGTTAGCCAAATAGGCCCTAAATCATGTCAATGAAAACACATCATCCAGCTTAACCAAAAAAAAAAAAAAAACAAATCATCCAATATAAAAAGCCTCCAAACCTAAATTCATTTTTACCCATCAGTACATCATTAGTCCCAAGTCCACACACATAACGGGCAAACTGGACTAAAAGTCTTGGGCTAGGCCATGTTAGTAAAGGCCCATACCAACTAGCCTATCCAAAAAGCCACCCCAGTCCAAAACATAAAACTCCTAAAAACACACAGCACTCAAGCCTCTGTCGTACACTCTCTCTCTCCCTCTGTTTTTCAGCACAAAGCGGCGGCGTATCGAGAGAGATGGGAGGGAGAGGAAGGAGGTCACGCACACAGAGAAAGCACTTCAAAGATGGCAGAGAGAATGTTTGGAAACGTCCAAGATCAGATGCGCAACAACAAGACGAATTCAATGCTAAAAAACACTGGGAGCCTTTTGCTACTCAGAACGCTGCTTTTGATGATTACTACAAGGTTTACACTACCGCACCTTATGTGCTCCTGTATGTTTATGTATACAGGGCCGGACCTGAAGTTTACGAGTCAGTAAATTATAATTGTTTTGGAGCACTAGACGCAAGTCTTGTTCGCCTATGGTCGGGCACTAGGCAATTAACTTATACCAATTCTAAATTTCTAACCTATTTATGTTGTTTCTATTATTATTTTTCATTTGCGGATATGTTTGTTCCTGTATGTATTATGTGTAGGAGCAACTAATTCATGCTAATTTAGTTATCCTCTTTTGTGTGTGCGCTGTTGTGTTGTAGGAGCAATTAATATATTGATGCTCTTGTATGTATTACGTGTTGTAGGAGCAAGGAATTGTGGCTCTAGAAGAGTGGGATACTTTTAACTCGTTTATGCGCAGGCCACTTCCTGCTGCTTTTCGAATTAATCCCAGGTTTACTTTTTTTTTCTTTTTGATGGTTACGCATATTTTTTGTAAAACCAATTGTTTCTTTTGCACAATATTTGTATTGAGAGTTCTTGTTAAATTTAACGCTTGTAATGATTTGTTACAAGAGTTACAGTGTTACTAATTTAAAGATTTGTTAAATTTAATTTCTAATCTTAAAGAAATGCACAACATAGTTTGAGCTTAAGGTTTTTTGCACAGTGACATGAACAATCATTAAAAATAAACTTACTCTTCTCGGAATAGATGAGATGAACAATCATTAAAATTGGGTGATTCAAGTGCTCAAGAATCACTACCCCATGCATTTGCCAAACAATAAAGAGAGAAAACATTATAAGAGGAGACCTAATATTTAACGATTTCAATATTCAATCAAGTCTTTATAGTTTATAATATGTTGGGATTACATTAAGGAATAGAAAATCCTTATAGTATAGCCTAATAGACTGAACCTTGTAAGCAATTGGGCTTATTATTAATATAATATTATTAATATAATATTACATGTTCGATAAATTAATAGCCTTGCATACGAAACATATAAATAAACATTTAATTTTTCATACATTAAATGGGATTAAGCTATTTACTAATAAATAAAACATTCCCTTTTATTTTCACTTCCATTCCTCATCACTTAAGATAACACTTATAAAGAATCATTGCAACAAAACCTTTCTCATAACCCTCTACAAACATTTCATCATATATATATATATATATATATAGAAATGTATATGTAATCTTAAATGTCCACTAAGGCTACCATATTAGAATTCTGTGCCAAGCTCCTCGACTTCCTCCATGGATTATAAGTGAGCTTGCATACCAGCTGTATTACATTTAAGAATCATGTAGATCCTCATTGATAGTCTGCTCATATGCAATGATAGTCTGCTTATATGCTTATTAAAATTCTCAGCTGAACGAAGAGATAACTAAAAAGTTCAATTTTTTAAGGAAATGTTGATGTAGTATTATAGCAAGGGTTTATCTATCTACTTGGTCTTTAGCTTTTTGAAAGTTTCAAGTAAGAATTTATGTTTTGAATGTATGCATAGTGAAAGCCAAGTGCATCAGAAAATGAAAGCACATTGGGGAATTTTTTTTTACCTATTTAACAATGAAAAAGGAAATTAAAGAAAATTTTCGGGTTGGAATCTTTGGCAATCCACCGCCTCAAAAAGAGATATTGTATAGAATCCTTGTTATCTCAATGATACACTTGCAAAGACTTCCAATGTGCATATGGTCGGTAGCTTGGCCTTTGAATCCTTGAGATTATTAACCATTGTTTTAACATGAGTTTGCGATTCTCGAGGAGGAAGAACTTGAATGGAAATATCATCAATGGGTTGCCAAATTGACTAGGAGACTATTACTAGAAGCATTTTTCCTACCATGGGTGGGGAACGATTTTTGTAAGTGCCAAAAAGAACTGACCTACAAATTTAAGGAAAGTAATGAGCATTAGGAGAGTGTCACGAGGAGGTGAAAGAATAAACAATTTTTATTTTCGAAAAAAGTACTAGATTATGTAATGATTAGATTAGAAAATATTACTTGCGTGGCCTATTGAAGAAGTCATGCATAAGGACAAGCAATTTGGCTGTTAGGCAAAACACTAGGTTTAGAGATGGAATCGAGATTATTCTATAAATAATCAAAGATTTTTCATTAACATTTGCTAAAAGTCTAATACCATTGTTTGCAAAATTTTATTACAATAATTGACGTAGTAGTCATTAATGTAGGGACTAATTTTATTCTTTTGACACCAAATTAAATTGTACCAACATTTGTAACAATTCACATGATTTTGAGAGACTTATATATTTATTTTTTTGCTTAATATGATATGAGAGAACTAATATTTAAGGATAAAGAATCCTCCCGGTGAAGTGAGAGTGTGAGACATCTAAAATATTACGAATAATCCTGAAATGGGCAACCTTTTTATGAAATAAGTTTTAAGGAAAAAGGACCTCTTCCTATTGTTGTCACGATAGTTGACTATTCGTATTTAGAGGATCGACTAGTTAGGTTGACTTGCTAATTGTTGAAAAGGAGCTCAAGTTGAAGAATGTTGTTTGGAAAAACATCGTAGCTGCAATTGAAATCATTACACCCACAATGAAAGATAATAAGTGCAATAGAGTGTAAGAGGAAGCAACGCTAAAGGGAAGGAGTTAAAATTGAAGGATGGTGAATGGATGTAGAGTTGGAAGAAATGAGTTAAAGTACAAAGAAAGTGTAAAGAGTCGACTCTCATTCATTAATCATAACTCAATATGTGATCAACTTTTGAATAGATGTTTTAGTATTGGCTGGAACATAACACCCATCATCAATCCTGGATTGGGTGGAAACATAAAACCATACTCATCATCAACAATTGTTCCCCTCCCTTGACAACTCCCGAAACTGAATATAACCTCATCTATAGGCAATGCAGTTCACACCTCCAGCTCATTCGTAGGTGAAATTATATTTTTTTTAAAGTTTGGTAGAAATGAAGATGAAATGTAACTTGAGCGTTTTTGTGAGAGTTTTGTTGTAAGAATATGTTATGTTGTATTATGCGTTGTTTGAGAAAACATTAAGATAATGGTTGAAACAGGGGACCTATTTCCGCATTGTGATTTAGCAATAGAGACACAAATCATTGCTAAGAATTTCAAATATTTATCAGTTTTTAATATTCATCTATGTCCTATAATGAAAATTACAGGTGTTGAAGTAGATATCCTAATTCTAGCGGTTACCTAGGTTCCTAATAGTAACTATTACAATATATCTCTAAATTCTATAATATTACTAAATGGGTGATACGAGTAATTAATGAAAATACACTTCATCGAAATATTAGTTAAAATAATCAATAGCTAATTTAATGATTTCATGCTCCAACTCACCTGTGATGTTCACATGCAATAGATTCCAAAATATTGCCATCCGAACACTTGGACACCTATATTGTCTAACCAAATATGGTGATTTAAAGTCTGTTTGTTTGTTTGTTCTCATTGTTGTTACCAGCATTACTTTACCTAACAGGTGTGTTTTGAAAATTTTCACATTTGTGTTTATGGATGAATTTTGCAGTAGCCAATTCTGTAGTGACATCCGGTCGCAATTGGAGAATGACTTCATGATCTCTCTCCAGGCTGAGGTTTGATTGTATTCACTGTATTCTACCTTCACCTATGCGTAGATGATCACTCAGTTGCAGAAGATGATTCAGTTAGAAGTAATTCAATTGCTGCTTTCCCGTGCTTAATTATGTTCAGGATACTGATGGGAATGAAGTTGCTGCAATTAAACCATTGTCTTGGTACCCAGAGAATCTTGCTTGGCAGTCAACTTTTTCTCGAATGCAGTTGAGGAAGAACCAACTTCTTGAGAGGTAAACTTTTCCATTTAATAAAACAAACACAGCCTCATGATCACTGGGCCAATCTTAGTACAAAAAATTAGATGTAAATAATAGGAGCGAGTACCATATGGGGGATCAACTGTTAATAATGTTGGATGTTTAAAAGTTACAATGTAGTTGATTTTTATCTATGTTATATGCTAGTATGGAGATTAGTAATCAACTAATCATACTAGAGAAAAGGAGGGACAAATACGTAACATTGTTGAATATGTTAATGGTGAATGCTCTAGTTTAAGGTCTGGTTCTGATGAAAATTCTAGTCACCTTACATTTTTAATATGGAACATGAATGAAAATTATATGAATGACAGAAATGTTTTGCAAGTCTATATGTTAGACTTGTTAGAAAAGATGACCTAGTAGAAGATTTAGTGCGCCCCTTGTTTTGGAGTTTATGCAGATGTTTCTTCAATTCAAACAAATTAACCACTTTCGTGATGCCACTATGCTATTAGGTATCTATTTTCACCTTTTATATGTTCATTATTCATGGTTGTCAGGTTCCATGAGTTCTTGAAGTTGGAGAATGAAATTGGAAATATTACAAGACAAGAGGCTGTGAGCATGGTGCGCTCTTCTTTCTTGCTGATTATTGCTGTGTACTTGTTTAGTTATAAGTTAGACCATCTGTCATACATGTATATGGAAATTCCCCTCCACGATGACCCCCCCCACCCCCCACACAACACACACACATGGAGACCAACTTCTAAGGTATGTTTAGTATTACTCAATCGAATGTTTTATTTCTATCTTAATCTATTGATCCAGGTACCACCACTGTTTTTGGATGTACGGCCAGATCATTTTGTTCTTGACAGTAAGCTGCATTGTCCAATTATTATGCTATTCAGTTTTGTGGGATTTGTGTAGGCTCTTAAAAAGTTGTACCCCACCCTCGAAGTTTTGCCATCCCAATCTGGATTTCCTCTTTTCTACTGTACTCTTGCTATTAGAAACCTTCTCCTTCAAATTTCAATCTCTCGGAAACATTATTTCTCGTAGTTCACCAAAAATATTTTCTTTTCTCATCAGATATGCAGTTTTAATTAAGTAGTGGACTTGATATAACTGATCTATATCGAATACGCAGATGTGCAATTTTTTACGTTGTGTAATGAACTTTAGAGCATTGGTGGAATAATGTATAAAATTACTACTAACTATAGTAACAGGACAATGTTAACTGGGGAATAGTGAAAGGAAAAGAGGATGTTTGAACTGGGATGAAGGGAAAAACTAGCTTACATTTTTTTTAGTACTACTACTCTTACCAAGATATTTGACATTTTTTTCCATCTTATGTAGTGTGTGCAGCACCAGGTTCAAAGACATTTCAATTGCTTGAGATGATATATCGATCAATTGAACCTGGAACATTGCCTAGTGGAATGGTGCTACTCTTTTTTCTTTTCTTTATAGTCCGTTAACTTTATTTTAGTTATTTGGACTCTCTGTCACGTATACCATGTATATGTGAAATTTCTGTATAAATACGAGTGTCTTTTACTCGTTTACAGTATTTTAATTATATATTTCTTTTAACCATCTTTTCTTTATAATTTGATGGTATAGATTTGGCAGTAAATAATATATTTGCCTTCAAATTCTATTTCAAAGGTGATAGCTAATGATGTTGACGTCCAAAGATGTAATCTTCTCATCCATCAAACAAAGAGAATGTGTACAGCTAACTTGATTGTCACAAATCACGAAGCTCAACATTTCCCTAGCTGTCGTTTGAAAAAAAATTATACGACCAAGTCAGAGACAGGAGTTGTAAAGGAGCATGCTATTGATCAACTTTTATTTGATCGTGTCCTTTGTGATGTTCCCTGCAGTGGTGATGGTACGCTCCGGAAAGCTCCTGATATCTGGCGGAAATGGTACTACGTATTTTTTGATTCCTTTTTATTTGTTAAATTATATTGATCAAGGTTCTTGTTTCACTTAGCTGGATGAATTATCCTTTTATATGTTACTGTAATGTAGGAATGTTGGAATGGGAAATGCTCTACACTGTCTACAAGTTCAGATAGCAATGCGAGGTAATAGCTAGTACAATCCCTGTAGTTGACGTTGAAAAAATTGTGGCTCAATTACTACAGTACTCGAGTACTCGAGGCTGGATAACCAACTTTGTTTTTCAAAAATTGATAGCTACTTTGGTTGTTTATAATTCATTCTAAACTTCAGATTTGGATCTTTAGCGTGGCACTACAATGTTAAAAGATTTGTTCGTGGATATCTATGGAAGGAACTGATTTAAGAAAAAAAAAATCATGGTGTCGTTATTGCGTCTTTTAAATCTTCCTTGTGTCGCCAAGTAATCTTATAAGCGAATTGTTGAAATAAAATCTCACTTGAATGTTTTGCTGGAAAACTTTAATTTTAGTTCTGATCAGATGTTGTATTATTTTAAATCTTTAATGTTAAATCTCACTCGAATGTTTTTCTGGAAAACTTTTATTTTAGTTCTGATCAGATGTTGTATTATTTAAAATCTTTATTGTTCATTGACGCAAAAAAAAAAAAAAAAAATTTGTACTTAAAAAGGTATTGCCATGGTTTAACCTTGTCCAGACGAGATTATCCATATACTGGTCTTTCAGCCAAGACTAGGATCCCATCTGTTGTTGGGATCCTTTTGGATATATATGAACATGAACAACTTGTCAATTGCTTGTGGTTATGTCTCTTTGCAGGATTGTCTTTGCTTAAAGTTGGTGGAAAAATGGTTTACTCTACTTGCTCAATGAATCCAGTTGAAAATGAGGCTGTAGTAGCTGAGGTAAAGTATGAATGTTAAAAGTATTTCCTGAAACTTCTTCATGGAGCAATATATACTAGCATTTGGTATTTAATTTACTAGTCAATCTTGATCTTAGTGTTTATGCTATTATTGTGGGTGAGGGCCTGAGGGAACATAAAACCTGACTTTAAATCTGCAGGAGCTCTTTTACAGCTAGAGAAGAAGCACTTCACAGGCTACTGATTTTTTATTTGTTAGTTAAACACATTTATGAAATGAAAATAAAAATAAGAGGGATAGCATCTGGAATAGATTCCTTTAGTTTGACATCTTATTGTGTTGGAGCCTTGGAGGACAAACCTAGTACAACAATATATGTTTACTCTTTCAAGGTCGCAACAGACTTCAGATTTTGGAATTAATTTCTTACTCTTGGTAGTATTGGCGTATTGCAGTACTGTGGTTATTTGTTTTAAATATGGATATATATATATATATCCTGCCCGAGTCTTATTGCTGCTACCTGAAGGATATGAGAATAATGATAGGTGTGTATTTGTTTGATGTTCATGGATAGCCAGACATTCCATTGATTTCTTTAGTCAAGTAATTTCAGTAATGACAGTGTAGACTCTAGCATGAATGACCCCAAAACTTTCCATCCCCTAAGCTTAAGCTCCTCTCTCCAATTCTTCCTAGATTCTTCTCAATTTCTCTTTTTAATCTCAATTTCTCTTTTTAATCATTTAAAAAAAATAATTCCTTGCAAACTTTTAGTTTTAGAAAATGTTCCCGATAGCATCAGCTTACACAAACCAAGCCATAACCAACAACTGACACGACTGTCAAGATAAGGAAACCAAATACAAAGAATTTCATGACAAAGTGAAAAACCATTACTTTCAATAAAGTAGATCCCTGATACGAACGAGGCTAGGCAAGTAGTTTCTGAAAGCATTACCTGTGTTCAATTTTGGATCTATGTTCAAGATTGCTAACTTTGTTTAAAGCAAAAAAGAACTTGTATACGTGCCCACACCCGTACATTTGAGTTCGGATGACATAGCTAGATTTATTGAGAAAGAAAGTCCGAACCTTGACTAACCTTTATCTTTTCAAATGTCACAACGAAATCTTAGAAGTATGCATGGCGACAGTAAAATGATTCCTGCTAACTATGATATCAGTGCAAGAACTAGAGTTTCAAACTGTATCTTTAAATGTAAAAGTAGTAATAATAGCTTTGTTTTATTTAACATCCAACCTTCTCTTTCCCAGATATTACGAAAATGTGGAGGTAGTGTTGAACTTCTTGATGTGTCGGCTGAGCTTCCCAATCTCATTCGCCGGCCAGGTCTGAAGAAATGGAAGGTCTGTCTTCATTTCTGAATAGGTGTTAATTTAATTTTATATGTTTATATCTTTGCAATTGCATGTGATACTTTTCCATGCGAGCTTGGGGTGTACATCACTGCTCCTCTATGCAATTTCAAAGATAAATCTTCTATTGGACAGTTATCTTCTTCTATATAATATTCATTTCATGCAGACCATGATTGGTTTCTCGAGTGTTCTTTCTATAAAGTTATAACAGAACTAGTAGATTATAAAACAAACTGACTATTTGTACCATCTAATGCATTATGGATTATTTCTTGTAGATAATGAAAGTGATGAAACTCCAATAAAATTGTGTCTATAGTAGTTTAATTTGTATAATTATTCTGCAAAAGTATGTATTCCTTTAACAACGAAAAAAATAAACTAATTAAAAATTAACTACGATGGTCTGGATGCACAGCAGAAATTCGGACTCCATGCAGGACAGTAATACAAACAGCAACGTACTCGATGTCAATATGAGACCTAATGATGTTTTTTTTAGTTACCTTTGTAATATAAGGTAGTTAATTTCTCTCTTTTCTGATATGCAGGTTCGCGATAAAGGAGTCTGGCTTGCATCCTACAAAGATGTTCGCAAATTTCGTAGACAGGGAATTGTTCCCAGCATGTTTCCTTCTGGTAAACAGTATATTGAAGAATCTGCTAATAGCCAAGAGACAGATTTGGAAGTAATACCTGAGAATGGCGAAGAGTCTATAAATGGATCCCACTCGATGGAGAATAAGACTTCATTAGATAATAGTTGCGAGGAAGAAATTTCAGATCTTCCGCTGGAATATTGTATGCGGATAGTGCCTCATGACCAGGATAGTGGTGCTTTCTTTATAGCTGTCTTTAAGAAACTTTCTCCTTTACCTGGTAATTTATCCTTCTGTCCATCCTCCTTTACGCTAATAGGGAAAGCTCTCTATGTGTCATTAATACACTAATGTTAGTAGCACTTGTCACACAAAAGCTCGTTTTTGAGTAAAATATAGGCAGAAAGCTATCTTTTAGTTGCTGACTTCCTCGAGGAACCATAAGTCATTTACAATATGGACCAAGAAGCTGCTTGTTGCGTGTATCCGTCAATATAATATTTACGCATTTTTCCTAAAGGGTGAGAGATTGAAAGGACAGCCTACAATTTTGGGCTGGTAGAGTTTCTTATATTGCTCTGTGTGTGTGTGGGGGGGGGGGGCATTTTTTTTATTACTATTTTGTGGACTTTGATTTTGGCAGTTTACCTCACCACAATTATAAAGGTACTAGAGACTGTAGGTAATTGAGGGAATATATACTGTACATGTTTATTCCATGATTTGTAGTACTCTTTCAGTGCAGAATTGTACCATCTGCACCATAAAAAAGTGGTACTTCTGATTTTGATCAATAGTACATGACTTATCATGCAGCCATTCAGAAGAAAACCATCACGTCACCTGAACTGTTAACTTCTAATGATATATCCGAGAAATTAGAGGTTGGGGGCAATGAGGAAGATAACCTAATGGATATTTGTTTGACAGAAGTAAAAGAACGATCTCCAGAACCATTTCAAGAGCCTGATTTTGCTGATGATAAAACAGGAGCTTCAACGGATACTGAAGCAAATAATATATCTGAAGAAACTGAACTTGAGGACATCCAAGCTCCTGTTAGACAGGAAACTGTATCTGAGGTGGCAAGAGGGAAGAGAAAGCTGCAGGTTCAAGGAAAGTGGAGAGGGGTTGACCCAGTTGTTTTTCTAAACAGCGATACCATTATAAACGGAATAAAAACATTTTATGGCATCAAAGAATCGTTTCCATTTAGCGGTCACCTTGTTACAAGAAACAGTGATACTAATCATGTGAAGAGAATTTACTATGTATCAGACTCTGTTAAGGATGTGCTCAAGCTTAACTTCCTTGGAGGGGAGCAACTGAAGATAACTTCCATTGGCCTAAAGATGTTTGTAAGTTTCTTATGTTGAAGTTTAATATTCCTGTCAACTCTTTTTTTGCTGAATGATCATTCAGCATGGAAAATATTTTTGCATAAAGTCAGATATAAAAAGATATAATGAACTTCTGAGATGGACAGGAAATGAATTAAAGTAAATTGACTATATGATAGAACTGGACTTCCTTTAGAATTAGAAAGGTAATGTTTATTTTTATTTTACTTGTATGACTTTTAATAAATCATGTGAACTCCTCTCTAATCTAGGAAAGACAGACATCAAAGGAAGGTGATAATCCTGCCATGTTCCGGATATCATCTGAAGGGCTGCCTCTACTTCTTCCACATATAACTAAACAAGTTATTTCTGCAAAAGAAGTGGATTTTAAGCATCTTTTGCAGTACAAAACCATAAAGTTTTCAGATTTTGTCGATGCTGAATTCGGCGAAAAGGCATCAAAACTTCTGTTAGGTTGCTGTGTGGTGGTCATGAATAAAGGTTTGTCTAGTAGTTTTTTGTTTAGCTATTGGATGTGGTCAATTTGCATGAGCCAATCATGGATTATGAGCAATCATCTTTATCTTCCATTTGCAGGCTGTGAAATTGTATATGATCCCCCGCATGTTGATGCTTCAACAATTGCTGTTGGTTGCTGGAGAGGTAGGACTAATGTTGCTGTAATGGTGACCGCTCTAGACTGCCAGGAACTTCTAGAAAGACTATTACCGAGAACAGATAAAATAGACGACTCTTCCCTGAATGAAAGTAAGCCTCCTGTTGTTGAGGATACAACAAAAGAGAACAATGTAGCTAATGATGACGAGGACATTGGTACTCATGCTTAAACCAATTATATTTCTTTTTAAATTGTAATTTTGCTTACATGTTGAAAAATTTTGCACCATATTTTGATAGACTGAAAAGAACATGTTTTTGAACCACATCTGAGGTAGGGCACAAATTTTCTTATGCATGGAATTAGATTTGTTTAAACTCCTAAATATTTCCCGTTTACCTACAAATATCAACAAATCTTCGCACGTATGACAATCGTGAGAGTTCTGCAGTTCCTCAACGAAGTGAGTTCTAATTTCATCCTCACCCATACTAAGTACTTATTTTGTTTGTACAAATTGCTGGGATATATTATCGTTAAACCGTACTTAAAACGAGTCCATTTCAAATTAGTTTAGACTGTTAGGTGTCTCCCATATTTTCTCTGATAGATAAATTTTTTACATATACGTATAAAATAATTATATTATGTACCGATTATTGTTATAACTCATTGATTTGTGTATGTTGTCATTTAAGTTTGTTGGTATATAATTTTTTAAATAAAAATATATTTTTGTTAAAAAGTTATTTGTTAAAATACTACTATACTCGTTCAAATAAATATGCATTTTAATATAGCTTATTTTGAAATAATTTTGGCGTTAAATTTTAGTATTTTTTAACAAAATATTTAACAATAATAGGGTGATTTAATCTTTACTATTAAAAAGTAGTCGAATGCAAAAGAAATTTAAGATAGATGTGTGAATTATTGTCTAAAACCCAAAAATATCTAATTTTTTGAACAACGGTTCTATTCTAAAACACATTAATAAAAGTTTACTCCCATCTCTCATTCCATATCTAACAAGGAATATCCCTGATAAACAAGAAAACTTGATCAAAATCCAAGTATTTATAATTTTGTGAAGTGACTGAACTTTTAGAATTTGCTTCATTCATTATTTATTTTTACTTAAAAATGTTAAAATTGTGACTGCAAAAAATTGGATGACACAAAGCCTGTATGCACTTTTTACTGTATTAGAAACTCCTACTCTTGTAGAAAATTCACTGGATCCAATAACAGTTTGATTGACTTGCATATTGTTTCATTACCCACTTGCATTTATTTGAAATCCTTATTTGGTAATCCAAATATATTTTGTGATATTTTTTTTTAAAACATATAAATATTAGACCATCTCCAGCAGTTGCGATCCAAAAATCCAAATTTAAATCATTAACTGATCCAAATTTCTGACCAACTCCAGCAGTCTGATCCAAATTATTATTTACATATTATATTACATAAATATTATATCAAACTATTTAATTTTAAATTTAATGTTTAATTTTTATAACTATTCATGTTATATTTAATAAATTAAATAAACTAAAGATATGAATTTTTTAATATACGTAAATAAATTTAAATTGTGTTCATAGTTAAAGAAAAACACATTCATTTTATTAATTATGTACTATTATTAATTAAATAATTAAAAAATCATAAATCAATTTTGAATCTAATAAACTAAAAATATATAAATAACAAAATCATTATTTTAATATAAATCAACTGATCCAAATTTGGATCAGTGAATAGTGGTGATCCAAATTTGGCTAAGTATTATTCACTGATCCAAATTTGGATCACCGTTTGGATCACTGTTGGAGGAGAATTTGGGGTAATTTATCCCAAATTTGGATTTTTGGATCACTGCTGGGTTTGCCCTGGGATAAATTACCCCAAATTCTCCTCCAACAATGATCCAAAAGGTGATCCAAATTTGGATCACCACTATTCACTAATCCAAATTTGAATAGTTTAATATTGAAATAATGTTATTGTTGTTTGTATATTATTAGTTTATTAAATTTAAAATTGATTTGTGATTTTTAATTACTTTAATTAACAGAATGTAATTAATAATTAATAAAATTTATTTTTAGAATAAATTATAATAATGAGAAAAACATATTTCATTAAAATTTAAATAAAAGTACATAAAATAAAAATTACACTAATTGAAATAAAATTAATGTATCAACGATATTTTATATGTTGATTAATAAAATGAACATGTTGTTTATTAATTAAGTATACAATTTTAATGTCATTTTTTTTCAAGACAATTTTAATCTTACTTACGTATATAAAAAAATTATATTTTAATTTAATTGTTATAATATAAATAGTTAATAATGGCTAAACATTAAATTTAAGAATAAAAATTTTAATATAAATTTATGTAATATAATATGTAAATAGTAATTTGGATCACGCTGCTCGAATTGATTAGAAATTTGAATGATCAGCTGTTGGTGATCCAAATTTGGATTTTGGATCAGAATTGCTGGAGATGGTTTTAAAGTCTTTTAACCAAATAAATACATATTTATTTCGTTTCTAAATTCGTATTACAAAGTCCTGTATTTACATATACATTTGTATCAGAGAGGGGTGGGTGGTACGGTTTTTTCCCAAAACCACGGACCAACCCGTTCATGCGGTTTGTTCAAATTTTCAAACCGCAACCGCACTGCGAAATTTTAAAATCGCATAAAACACACCTCGAAAATGCGGTGCGGTGCATCGCGGTTTACACATTCAATAAAAATAATTTTAAATTTGAAATATTAATTTTCATACATGTGGAATTAATTTTTAAAGTTCTTACTTAACCACATTTCTTAATTCTTATGCAAGACGTGATCTCTACAGACTTAATAAAATACAAATACTGTATTATGAAATATTGTGATACTAAAATAGAGAATGGTTGGTTAGGCCATTACAATATGAGTAAAGTCTCATCCCCATTATAAGCCTCTAAAATAAACTAGCTACTAGGCACTAACCAATCAAATATCTTGCAAACTATCACTTAAATTCTTAACAAAATAGTAACATAATATATATATATATATATATATATATATAATTAGCTATAGTTAATATATATATATATATAATATTAAATATTGCGGTGCGGTGCGGTTTAAACCGCATTTGAGAAAACTAAAATCGCAACTCGTACCGCGCGGTTTGTTAAAATTTGAAACCGTAACCGCACCACAAAAAATAAAAAACGCGCGGTATAGTGCGATGCGGGCAGTTTTGTGCGATTTATGATCACCTAGTATCAGAGATTGTTGTAAAAGCAAAACTATTGATGTCAACCTATTCGGTAAACTTATACATTTTACCTTCACATATTATCCAATTAATGTCTCAAACCTATCTTAATACACAGATTCAAAAATTAAAACTACAGCTCAACTCCTTTCTATCATTTTGCTTACTAATGGAATCTAGTACAATGGTAACTGGGATAAATGAGAATATGCAATCATTATCGATTATCAACTAATGTACATCCATGATTAAAGGAAAGATTGACAAAGAGATGTTCACAAAACATTACTAAGTATATGATAAGGACAGAAAAGCATGGTCACATAATTTGTTGTCTTCCCATAATTTCACATCAAAACATGTCAATTTCCTCCTATTATATGATTTTGGCTAGCCATAAACATAGATTCAACGGAAAGTATCTCCCGAACGGAAATCGAAGATTCAAAATCCCAAACCCTCAGCTGCAAACAGTTTAGGTATAGCAACACATACTTCTCTTGGGTGGAATTATCTGACCAGGTCCAGGAACAAGAATTTGTTTTCCAGCTGGGGGTGGAGGGTTGCCATTACTTTGTTCTTCGTCAGCAACAAGATTGTTCTTGTTCACAATGTTGAAAATCTCTGTCAAAACAGTCAAGAAAGCATCCTCCACATTTCTTGCTTCTAGTGCCGAAGTCTCTAAGAAGAACAATCCTTCTTTTTCAGCAAATTCTTTGGCATCCTCAGTTGGTACAGCCCGCTGGTCTTCAAGATCACTTTTGTTTCCAATCAAAATAATAACAATGTTCTTGTCAGCATGACCACGCAACTCTTCGAGCCATCGGGGTATATGATCAAAGGTCTGGCGTCTGCTTATATCGTAAACCAACATAGCTCCTACAGCTCCTCTGTAATATGCACTGGTTACCGCTCTATACCTGACATAATAAAATAAGGAGAAATGCAAATGATAGTTAGTAAGGAACTATGCTGATTGCAAAAGTTCAATCACAAATCCATTATATCTCTCCCTCTTCTAGAGTCTCAGTTAAGGGGACAAAAAGGTCTATGTTCCTGAAAACACTCAGTCATACAACTCAAACTACAAATTAATTGAATTTTTTTGAAGTAATCTTACTATTAAATACAGTTTCTTTTTGTGTTTGTCAAACTGCTCATCAAGTGAATCTGAGGACCTTTCATACAAAGATGCATGATTTTCACTCCCAACTAGCATCACATTTGATCAACTATGGATCAAAAGGTCACAGTAGAGTAAGGTCAAGTACACGCACAGTTATACACTCAATGTTGCATATCATAGTTCTTAAGAATCGATGCCAAAGAAAGCACTAATCAAGTGTGTGAACACCACTTAGGCATGGCAGCTTGCATAGGCTTTCTTCGGGAAATATGGAGTTCTGTCAGCAGCTTACCTTGAACCCTAGACTCTCTTGGAAACATGTAGACGGTCTTGGTAAAATAATGCAGAGAGTACCAAGTGACACATAGACAAAGATAGGTCCGTCTATATTCATCTCTGTAGCAATCCACAGACGATAATCTCACTAGGGAATGCCAATCCTCTATTTAACTGGCTTGCAATACCATATTTCGACTTTCTTTGAGAGGACAGAAATTTTAAGCTTTTAAGAAGGCAAGATACAATTGAATCTTCTGTACGGCTCAGGGATTTGTGACGACAAAAGTTGATCCCTAAATTTTGTATAAATGACATAGGAAAGATTTTGGATTTTTGTGTAGGTGGTGTAGGTAAAAATGCACGACATCAAGTTGCGGATCACAATGAAAACATAACTTTAGAATCAATAGTCACACTTCCGGAGATGGGACAGCTAGGACACCAACTTCCCCTGCTAGCTTAAGAAAAAGGGGCAAAAAATGGAGTATGTTCCACTAGGAAGTAGGCAGGCTCCGGGAGGGTAAATTTAATTTACAATAAATGCAAATCCACATCATCATGCCAAATTGTACTGATACCGTAATCAGATAACGTTACTTTCCAAACATAGTTAAGTTGGCACTAAAATGTCAAAGCAACACTCTGGTTTGCAGCTTAAAGTCTGTTGCTTTACTCTTGTAAAGCAAAAATTACCTTATTTGGTATGTTTGTCAAATAACAAATATTACTTGTAAGTAAAAGTTTGACTTATAAGCTCAACGTCAAAACATATAAAGAAATACTGTAGTAATTGCAGTAATTTATTAGACTTTCTAATTTGAACTAACACTACTACATAAGTGTTCTAAAAATCACTAAACAGGTCTAAGCAGGGGCGAGGGCACCTATAGCGTTTAATCAAATATTTTTCTTTTATTACATTTACATTAAACTTATTTACCCCTCCTTCCGACTATTTTTTTCCCTTAATCAGATTTGTTCCGTCTATTCCCGATTTTCCCCGATTTTAAGAAGGTAAGATTAAATTGAGGATTACGTATAGCCAAGGGGTTTGTTACGACAAAAGTTGATCTGTAAAGTTTGACAAATGATATATTTTAGATTTGTGGCGTAAGGGGTGCACGTAAAAGGACAATCCCCCCTTTGTATGAACTAAGCAGTTTGTCGAGTTGTGCATTTTAAATTCTTAATAAAAGCATACATTAAGAGCTGCACAGCTAGGATACCAACTTGCCATTGCTAGCTTTCAGTAGGCATTGACAATGAGCTTGTCTTAACGCTACTGAATATATTTTTTAGAAGGGGGGAAACCTTCTAGGTAATGATCAAATAAACTTTCATATAGAAATCAATCCACCCTAATCCCTAACTCCCCCCCCCCCCTGCCGCCACATTTCGATTTTCCAAAAATGCCTAATCACCCAATTTTCACAAAATCTCATTGGCCCTAATAATGGCAAATTATTAATAACATTTTCTCACCTCATATGTTATGTAACAATCTCATGTATTCCAATTATCCCAAAAAAGGCCTAACTGCCCAATTTTCACATAATCCAGACACTTGATCTTCCAAAAACAAAATCACCTCTTACGCGATATCTTACATTACAATCTTATTTATCAACTAAAACAAATTCAAAACCCAATCAATGTCAATCAAAACAAAACCAAACAATGACAAATCATGCAAAACCAACCACACACAAAATCAGAAAAAACCCAACTGAAAATCCAAAAAAAAACAGTAAAAAATAAAGATTTAACCTCTCTTGACCAGCAGTGTCCCAGATCTGAGCCTTAACAGATTTACCCTGAATAAGCAAAGTCCTAGCTTGAAACTCAACCCCAATAGTTGATTTAGAATCTAAGCTAAAATCATTTCGAGCATAACGAGCTAAAAGTTGTGACTTCCCCACAGCGGAGTCTCCGATGAGCACCACCTTGAAAACATAGTCCATTTTTTGACTTGCATCTCCGTATGCAACGCTACTCATCTTTGGATTTGAGTTGTGTGTATGTATAGATTTCTGAGAGAGAGAGATAGAGAGCAGGGGAAGTGAAAAGTGGAGGTTGGAGGTTGTAGTAATGGGAGATAAATCAGGGGGGATGTCGGCTCGATGATTGTCTTTGACTACCCCGTTTTTTCTTATTTTTTAACACGGACTCTGTTCTATACACTTTTTGTTTTGGGGAATTTTTAAGAAATGCAGATTTTGTTAAATTTTTTTTTAGAAATTTATCAATTTTGTAAAATTATGTTTGATTCTAATGTTTATCGTAATTTGTCCAATCATTTTTCCGAAATCAGAATATTTGTTGAGTTTTTAAGTACTCGATTGAAGTCAATTTGATTATTTTTTTGATTTTTGAGTATCATTTGAATTGATCAATTTTACTATGTTTAAGTGCGATAAGATAGCTCAAGTGATTAGAGTTTATTTTTCGGATCCTGAATTTGATTCTTACTCACTCCGAGATTTATTGAGAACAAATACTCATTACTCCTTTTGTTTCAAATTAGTAATGTACGCATATTAAGAAATTCAACCATTAATGATCTAATTCCCCATATTTACCCATATTTAATATGAGAGTAGGGAGCGTCATATAAGTCTTAGGTAAGTTCCCTAAGATACATAGATTTTATATGCAAAGATAGTGTTGGCAATTTTGTAAAATTAGAATTCGTTTAAAATTTTGCAATATTACTTAATTAGCACTGTAGGTCCAATGAATTTTAAAACTTATTTTTTAAGTATCGTAGGAAATTTTCCTGAGATAAATCTCAGGATCCTTTTTCTCATTTAATATTTATTACATTGGTTAGATAAATAAGTACATCAATCTTGGAAATTAAAACTCAAGGGTAATATGGGAAGTTTAAGTAAAAATTACCTTGAAAATAGGAATGAGATAACTACTTTGAAACAATTTTTTTTAAAAGTGGACTACTAATTTGAAACGGAGTAAGTATATTAAAAAAAAATAAAGACACTTATTTGAAAATAAATTATTATCTGATATTATCAAATTTCCATTTTTAATATTTTTTTTATAGAAAATTTGTCAATTATTGGAATTTAAAGAAAATAGTGTAATTTAGCATATTCAACTACTAAAATATCATCCTAACATAAAAAAACTACTAAAATATCATCCTGACATAAAAAAACTACTAAAATAGCATATTTTATAAATTTTATATTCAACTTGAAATATCGGTATTCGCTTTATTCCGCATCAATTTGTTCTTGATTTAATATTTTAATATTTTTAAGAAAAGAACAAATTCGATAAAACTGTATAGTTTGTATTCAACCCCTTCTACAAACTATTTTGGACCTAACATCCTGACATAAAAAAACTACTAAAATATCATGTTTTATAATATTACTACACTATTTTAACAATCCGCATTAGACAGCGGCATTAAAGTTATTTATTAAAAATGTATATGTATCGGTGTTTTCATTTTTTTTTTTTTTTTTAGTTAAACACACGCGCACACACGGAATCAAACTCTTGATCTTTCTCAACCAAGACCTCAATTTAATGGGCACGGGATCAAGAAAAGATATAAAAAATGAGTAAAATTATATAAAAAGTGTATAAAGTAGTGGGACCTATCAATAGGTCCGGTTGGGAAATCTTATTTTTCAGAAATAAGTTACTTATTCGGGAAAAAAGTTAGGAAATATATACTTTTTTCTGAAATAACTAACTTATTTTTGCAAGATAACGAATATTAAACTCCCCATATACATTTTCCTCTAAAAAAAGTATGTAAATACGAAATTTTTTTCCAAAATAAGTAACTTATAAGTTAATTCTAAAATTTGCCAAACGGACATAATATTTAATAATAGATTTGAGATAGAGGAGGAAAGTAGTGGGTGTAATAATGTTTTTTATTATTAAATATGAGATAGTGGGAGAAAGTAGTGGGTGGTAATAGTGGAGAAAACTTATTATTTATGGTAACGTAAAAAGATGAAAAGAACATCTCAAAATAGTAACGGTAAAGAAATCAGTGGAACAGAGGGAATACTTTTTTGGGCGGTGTTTTCATTTATAAAAAATGCTGGGTAAAAGTCCGGGTCCTTGAGCATAAAAAAAAACAGAACATTGTTTACAAATATCTAGCCCAACCTGACTGAAAAAAGAAAGTTAATCCAACCCAAGTTTTAAGAAGTCAAAAAATTTAACATCCCAAATAAAAATTGGGCCAACGAATTCCTTTGATCTAATCATACAAACCCAGTTATTCTGCATGGATACTCTTGTTCTAAACTCCATTCTACAACGTTTTATCATACGCCTTCGGCGTGTTTCACGTCGTGGGCTTCACATTTATAGTCGTTTTACTTTTCCTTGGTATTAATGTGGGTACTCTATTTTTGGTTTCAACAATGGTAAAAAAAAGCCCAAGCACAAAACAGGTGAGTTTTTTTCTTTTGGATATATTATTAGCTTGGTTTGATTTAATTTGGTTGCAATTAGACAATGATAAATTTACTCATGTATTATCCAAGTCAATTTAATTTAAGTGATTAGAATTTATCTTTTATCGTATCATGTCTTGAGTTCGATTTTCGCTCCGTCCAAACTTTATCAGAGTAAAAGATGGAAAACATTGTCAAAGTAAGAGTAAATCGAATGAAGTTCATGGACAATTAATTGGTACAGAACTTAACCTAAAGAAAGCAAATATACTCACTTAGCTCACAAAGAGAGTCGAGCTGAAAAGTGGACTATACACTTATTGAACATGATACAGTGCTCCGTGATGAAAGGGGAAGACAGTGACGTAGTGACTGTATAAATTCTAATTTTCTTGATTGGTGTACTAAGCATATGTACCACTGAGTATAATCAGACAAGACATCCACAGAGTTACAGAGCACACAAACAGATCAGTTTGCTTGCAATGTCAATTATTAGTGTTTAAATACGTAGCACATTTCTGGATCCACATGTTTCATTTCATAATATATAAATTATAGAGTTAATCATTATTTTATATTGAGCTATACAACGAAAGGAATGATATTACTCCATTATTACTGAGAAAGTAATGATATTATTATTAGTGGTGCTCAAATTTTAGGATTCCATTCCTTTGTTTTCTTGTGCTTGGGTTTTAATATGAAGAATAGTCCAATACATATATTACCATATTGCCGTGCCGGTCCTATACCATACGCACCTCGTGTATTAAGTGGAGTATCATCATAGTTGCACGTTATCTTAAAATCGAGTCATATTTTTGACAGTCATCGAGTACAAGCCTGCCTTGTATACGTGTATTATAAAATCAATTCGTTTCGCATGATTTCATGACAACGAAAAACTAGTTCTTTATAAAATTTTGTAAACGGACGTTAATCAAGTGCATCCTCGTTAACTAAAGATCAATGGTAGAGATTCCGAATTGGTTACCGATTTTTTTTAAATGATTAGTACTATCTTCTTTTAATAAGTGAAAATCTTATGAATATATGAAAGGTTTATTTATTTTTCAAATACATATTCAATCAGATCTTACTAACTAAGTATTTTGGAATAGGTTTGGAAATTTTTTAGGAATTCTAGCATTTCTCTTAACTAAATTCGCCGTACTAGGGAACAATAAGTACGGTTTTTTTAATATGCATCCAAGGACACATAAATGCCTAATTGATATTTTTTATTGATTTATTTTTATTAATAATAATTGGTCCTTCTGACACAAACATCTTTATCAATTAAAATTAACCAACTTATTAAAAATTAGTTATTAGAGCATCTCCAACCAGAGGCGGACTTAGGAGAGAGCGGACCCAGCTCCCGCTGGATGGAAAATGGAAGATGAAAACGGGAAAGTATTTTCGCTGGGTGAAAACCAGCAGCATGTGATAAAACCATAGCAAGAGAAATACTTCAATATGCTCACTATCACCAATCACACAGCTGGATTTACTAGAACTAGGATACTACCTATCATATATATGTACGTATATGAATTACAGGGCTGTTCTTTACTAACTGAAGAGTGATTTGTAATACTTATTAGAGATGCACGCCAAGTGTTTGATATAATGCCTTCAAGAACGTTTGAAATTTTGAGATCATAGAAAATTTATAATAAAATTGTTTTCATCAAAATCTCCTCTTCTTATTCTCATTTTTCTTAGTATTTTACTTATCATGATAATGTCCAGTAAAAAAAATTCCGCTGGGTAATGTTTTTTAGCTAGATCCGCCACTGTCTCCAACCGTATCAAACCTTTAGTTAAAAGTTTATGTGCCTTTCTAAAAATAAAATTTATACATAATATGTAAAAAATTAGTCACTCCAATGGGACAAAACCCTTGTCTATAATTATAGATAATCTCTTGATGTTGGCTATATTTGTCGAACCTCTAGAGACCTGTAGCGAATTACCACATCACTTATTTTTATATTAAAATAATATATTTCATTAATAACAACTTGAAATACTAATAATATACTATTTTTAAAATATAGCTAATCATTATAGCCAATACTCTCGGAGCACAATATCTTACAGGTTTGACAATTTACATAATTAATATTTTATGTAATCTATCCAATTATTTTTAGCACCACGGTGTGACATTGAGCACATACTAAAAAACCCTTCAATTAATTATAATAATGTGAATCCTCTGTATTCACGTCAACCATTTTAATCAAAAATTTATGTTATGGCATATAATCTTTATCACATCAAGGGAACATGTACGTAGCATTACTCATTAGGTTTGGGCTCTTATATTCATCTCATAGAATATTTGAAGAATTTAATAAAATAAAATTTAAAATTTTGATACTTATGCCCTATAAAAAAAAGTAAATATATATAATATAACCCTCATTTTAGGACAGCAGAATCTCTCCAGGCAAAAGAGGTGGTGAAAGTAAGTGATAAAAAATTTCAAAGATGGTGTACTAAGCTATATAAATGCATGCAAAAATTTATTTCAGATCTGTAAAGCTAAATTGCTGTATTACCAACTGACGATTAGTTGCACTGTACTCTACTTGACATTTTCAGAAGGATTGTTATTCCATCGATACGCATATGTTAAACATTACTAAGGCATATGTAAAACATGCCTAAGATACCATTGGATTTACTTATAATCTCACTTTATGGCTCAAGGCTATTAGCTATGTAACATGATTGAATACATTTACGTACTAATTGACAATGAACTGCCAATAATACTCTTCATTCTCCAACCACTCCTCAACTGCAAGTTGAAATATTCCTCTAAGCCATACATAAAAAACTTAGCTTACTCAGTTATAATACCACTCAAAGTGGTGTCTGAGGAGGGTAGCTGTACGCAGACCATGCCCCTATACAATAGGGAGGCTGTTTCCGAAGGACCCCCGGCCATTACAAATACAGAAATACAAATACAGAAAAGAAACCTAATACAAACTAAGAAACTCACGCACACGCAGGAGTCGAACCCCTGACCTCCTTCAAAGGAGGCCAGTGGCTCAACCACTGCACCAACATGTTGTTGGCCTCTAAGCCATACATGTAGTCTCTAATTTAGCTGTCATATAATGTAGCCAAATATATGTACCAGATTTTCGTGTTGTCGAAGCTCTGATAGCATTGTAATTAAGTAATCAATTAGTAGATGAACTAAATGAGTGTTCATTTATATAAGGATTAGTATATTAAAAAGTTGAATTATTAGGGAATCACTAAAATGCCAGCTACATCCATATTATGCGGATACGATCAGGATTGTACTGTTGTCTTGTTCGGATTAAACATGCGAGAAAGAACTAATGAAACTGTTTATAAATGAACCGGTACTAACATTGTAGAGAATATTACCCATGTCCACTGCTATTGACTTAGTGGCTTAATTAGGATTTAAATCTATTTATAGTCCCAGTATACATTGGTTTATGAACTTAAGTAGTACTTCATTAGTGTCACTCTCTGCATACAACCCTACTGCTGCTTAAAGAGTAACCAGTTAGTAAATGGATTCTCCAGACAAAGTATCTAGGTGGACTCCTCTAGTGAGTCCAACAAGATCGATTCTCATGAAATTTATGAACAAGGAGAGAACTAATCAATCTGAGCTTCCAACACCGACGCCAGAGGAAGATGAAAATAATAATGACATTGCTCCTGATATTGAAGCCGATGATGTGCCATTCAACAACGCAGCCTCTTCAACTAACACTACTCCTCTCGATCCACGACTCTATGGCTCCGGTAGCAAGAGATCAAGATCCAGAAAAAGTGATGACATAACATCATTAAAATCTGTAAGAAGTGAAGATGTTAGATCAAGGTCTTCCAAAGTGGAGGAACATAGAGGAGTAGACATTAATCAAGTCGGAATTTACGTAACGTGGAGCGAGTTATGGGTGACTGTGCCAACAAAAAAAGGAGGTCGTCGTCCAATTTTGGATGGCCTCACTGGCTATGTGCAACCAAGTGAGTGTTTAGCAATTATGGGTCCTTCTGGTTGTGGCAAGTCTACTCTTCTTGACACTTTAGCAGGTACTTTGCTGTCTATCAGCTTCATTCTACATGCATTCTTTAATTTCAAATTTGGTATTTTTTAATACTTGTGAATTGTAAATTATAGTGTTTCTTGACTTCCCCTGTTTAACGTGTCACAAAAAATACATTTTCCTTCACATTTATTAACTTATTTATGTGTAAATCTCACACAAGTGAGTTTAGAATCTCATTTCGTAATTTATCAATAAGAAAAACATGTCAGTGACAACAATCCTACTTCATTATTATTGTCTATTGTGTGTATGTAATGTGTACATAAACACTTACTTGACAAATTATAAATTGCTAATTGTGGGGATCAATCCTATTAAAGCCATATATATTTGATTTTAGTAGAGATTTTAATCGCCTTAAAGAGAAGGGCTAAAGTTTAACACAGTGAATTACAATTGCAGGAAGGCTAGGCACAAATACAGCACAAACAGGAGAAATTCTGATCAACGGGCGCAAACAGACGCTGGCTTTTGGCACTTCTGTGAGAATAATAGATTTAATCTGTCTACATTCAAAACACTACTTGACATATTCAAGAATATTTAGTACAACAAGACAAAACTAATGCTAGTTCTTGTGACTTGTTAGGCATATGTGACACAAGATGATACACTTATGACTACACTCACTGTCAGAGAAGCAGTCTATTTTTCAGCTCAGCTCCAACTTCCTGACTACATGTCAAGAGCGGAGAAGAGAGAAAGGGCAGAGATGACGATAAAAGACATGGGATTGCAGGATGCCATCGACACAAGAATCGGAGGTTGGAGTGTAAAAGGCATTAGCGGTGGCCAAAAGAGGAGAGTTAGTATTTGCATTGAGATCTTGACACGCCCAAAACTTTTATTTCTGGACGAACCAACCAGTGGATTAGACAGTGCAGCGTCTTATCATGTCATGAGTCGTATAATTAAACTTGCCCAGGAGGATAAACGAACTGTGATTGCTTCTATTCATCAACCAAGTGGTGAAGTCTTTGATCTGTTTAATAATCTCTGTCTACTATCATCCGGAAGACAGATTTATTTTGGTCCTACTGCACGAGCTACAGAGGTAACTAACTTGGCAAAATTGTGCTATAAACTAATTCTGGAGTCCTGATAACTTGAACCATTTTATGTTTTTATTCAGTTTTTTGCATCAAATGGCTTTGCTTGTCCACCTATGAGAAATCCTTCAGATCACTTTCTGAGAACCGTCAATAAAGATTTTGATGTTGTAAGTAACAATTTAAAATTTGTTAGTTTGAACAGTTTCCCTCAACCATATTATCACATAGCTAGACTTCTTATATATTACGAAGAAGTATTCGTACTCTCAGTACTAAGCTACATTTGGTGCTTGATGTTAATAAGGATATTAAGCAAGGACATGGTGGAAGCGTAGTAACTGCTAAAAAAGCCATTGACATTCTTGTCAAGGCATATCTCGCATCTGAGACGCGTCGCCAAGCAGTTAACAAAGTTTATGAGATATGCCAAAAGGTATACAATATCATTTAGTAAGAGTTCTAATTTTATTTGTTTCTTGTGGATATATAGATCTAGTGTTTGATTTGATTTACTGATCGGACTTGACTATGTACTGTTGACTTATTAAAAAATGTTACATTAAATTTCTCTGTAGCATCAAGAAACAATAGTGGAAAGGGAAAGTCAGGCAGGATTCATTACTCAATGTCAAGTTCTAACAAGAAGATCTTTCATCAACATGTTCCGTGATCTTGGTTACTACTGGCTACGTTTTGTAATTTACATTGCATTGTGCTTGTGCATAGGGACCATATTTCATGACATTGGAAAAACCTATGGCTCAATTCAGGTGAACATCAGAAAGTTGGCGTTATTAATTGTCTATGTCCAAAACAATTGATCTTTCAGACACTGCCTCTCAGCTGAAACAACTTGTTCAGTAATCAAACTTTATATTTCTGAATTTTCAGGATAGAGGTGCAATGCTCATGTTTGTGGCAGGGTTCCTGACTTTTATGGCCATTGGTGGATTCCCTTCTTTTGTAGAGGATATGAAGGTTTGCATCTAAGTTCTTTTAACATAAATTTCATCAAAATACTGTAAAGCCACAATTGTTGGCTGATCTTTCATTTTCTACATCGTTACCAGGTTTTCAGTCGCGAAAGATTGAACGGACACTATGGAGTAGGTTCATTTGTTGTGGGGAGCACACTGTCTTCCGCACCATACTTGTGTTTTATTAGTGTCGTCCCTGGAGCAATTGCTTATTTCCTTGTTGGCCTGCAAAGCGGATTTGAACATTTTGCCTACTTTAGCTTACTGCTCTTTGTGTGCGTGCTTTTGGTTGAAAGCCTGATGATGATGGTTGCGAGTGTTGTGCCAGATTTTCTCTTGGGGATCATTACTGGTGCAGGGCTTCAAGGAATAATGATGCTGAATGGGGGATTTTTTCGATTACCAAAAGATCTCCCGAAGCCTTTCTGGAAATATCCAATGTACTACATCTCATTCCAAAAATATGCATTTCAGGGATTTTACAAGAACGAGTTTTTGGGACTGACATTCCCCAATGAAAAAGTTGGAGGTCCTCCCACAATCTCTGGTGAGGAGATCTTGAGAAATATTTGGCAAGTTGAAATGGGGTACTCCAAGTGGGTAAACTTAACCATTTTGTTCGCAATGGTTGTACTATACAGAGTTATGTTCTTTGCAATTATAAAGGCTTCGGAGAGGTTAAAGCCAATTATTGCAGCTTACATTAGTTCTTCCCGTATGAAAGCTGAAGATTTTTCTACCGTTCCTCCTGCTGAACTAGGATGTAGTGTACGTAGAGTTCGGGCCTTTTCCCTTTTTGATTGTCGATGTTATACCGTTGATTTAACATTTGCCGACTAGATCACAACAAAGAAAATCATTACTGTTTGTTTGCTTTTACTTGAATTTCGAAAATGTGAAGTGATGTTGCCTTGTAATTTATCTACCCTCCTCGTTCTAGGAATATGAGGATGTCATGTTAACTACAAGATTTTTTGAGGCTAGTAGTACAATTTAAATATTTCACAAATATCGTTTGTATTCGAGCTTGTTTGTTTCAGATGGTAATGAGATAAATTTAAATCTAAAATAAATATATCGATAAATAGCTGAGGATCACCCGACCAGTTAAAACATATTCGAAAAAGAAAAAAAGAAAACAACTCATTTTGGAAATAATAATTGGCCTCACAGCTTAGGACTGACGAAAATCTAAAGGAGTAAAAGAAGTGAGCACTATTCAGTTTTTTCAAAGATGGTGTACTAAGCATAATAGATCATACATGCAAAAGTGTAACTCCTATCTGTAAAGCTAAATCCAGTGTCACTAACTGACACTTAGTTGCACATCACTCTAATGTAATACTTGCAGAAGATTCGTATTCTATCGACATGCTTACGTTTAAACATGGCTAAAAGGCCTAATCACATCCTATATCTGCATTCTCACTTTATAACTCAAGGTTACTAAATGATTTTCCAAGCCTGACATCTTCTTTAGATGATAATCTACCAATTATACTCAAAGTTGTATTGTTTGAGTATCACTGCAGTGTGAGCTATGTCAAAAATTGTATAAGACCAGGATGTTGTTGTTAAACATATATAATCTTAGCGTATTATTGGATATAGTTTTATTACTATGTTGGTTTCCTTGTTAGGATAATTTCCTTAATTATTGTTGGATGTTGGCTATATAAGTCCCTCTTCTGTTGTAATTGATAACAAGTTTCATTATAATAAAATTCTACTTCTCTCTTCTCCCCGTACTTTATCAGTTGTACCACTGTACGGTTAGGATTGAATTTGCGAGGAGAACCTAATCTGATTGTCCTCATATCCACGGTGTTGATACATTGTAGAGATTATTATTCATGTCCCCACAACTATTCATTTAGTAGCTTAAAAATTAAAATGATTTAGTCACAAGATTACAGTATATATTGGTTCATCAGCTAAGTAATACTCTATCAGTTTCTCTGTACACATTACTCTATTGCTGCTTAAAGAGTAACCAGTTAGAAGTTACATGGATTCTTCAGATAAAGTATCTAGATGGGCTCCTCTAGTGAGTCCAACAAGATCAATTCTCACGAAATTCATGACTACGGAGAGAACTAATCAATCCGGACCTCCAACACCGATACCAGAAGAAGATGAAAATGTTAAAATTTCCAGAAATTACTTTGCTCCTGATATTGAAGCTGATGATGTGCCATTCAACAAAGCAGCCTCTTCAACAAATAGTCCTCCACGATCACCACGACTATACGGCTCCAGTAGCAAGAGATCAAGATCCAGAAAAAGTGATGACATAACATCATTAAAATCTGTAAGAAGTGAAGATATCAGAAGAAGGTCTCGCAAAGTGGAGGAACATAAAGGAGTTGACATTAATCAAGTCGGAATCTACATAACGTGGAGTGAGTTATGGGTCACTGTGCCTTTGAAAAGGGGAGGACGCCGTGCACTTCTAGATGGGCTTACTGGCTATGTGCAGCCTGGTGAGTGCTTAGCCATAATGGGTCCTTCTGGCTGTGGAAAGTCTATTCTTCTTGATACTTTAGCAGGTACTTCACCGTCTAGTAACTCGTTCTGCATGCATTAAAATTTTACATTTTTTAGTAGAAAGTTGGTGCTTTTTATTCTTGAAATTTATTGTATATCTTGACCTTTTCTCCAGTTCAACGTGCCAAAGACAAAGAAAAACATGTTTCCATCAGAGATACTATTATGTATGTCTCTCACAAGTGATTTGTTATTCACATTTCGCAATTTCTCACTAAGAAGAACATGTCAGTGACAGGCACAAGAATCCTACTTCATTATTGTCTATGGGTGTATGTATCGTGTACTTATCACTCATTGACAATTATAGGTTGCTGAATGTGGAGATTGAGGTTCTTGAAGCCATATACATAATCTGGTTTTAGTATAGATATTAATCACCTTAAAGAGAATGTCTAAAGTTATTCTAATTCAATGAATAACCATTGCAGGAAGGTTACGGGCAAACACACCACAAACAGGAGATATTCTTATTAATGGACGCAAGCAGAGACTGGCTTTTGGCACATCGGTAAGAGTACTAGAACTACATTCTGATCTGTCTCGGCTTAAAGTGTAAATAACTATTTTAAAGTAATGCAAGTTTTGTGATTTCTTAGGCATATGTGACACAAGATGACACACTTATGACTACACTAACTGTCATAGAAGCCGTATATTATTCAGCTCAGCTCCAACTCCCTGATTCCATGTCAAGAGCTGAGAAGAGAGAAAGGGCAGAGATGACAATAAAAGACATGGGATTACAGGATGCTATGAACACAAGAATTGGAGGGTGGAGTGTGAAAGGTCTCAGCGGTGGCCAGAAGAGAAGAGTTAGTATTTGCATTGAAATCTTAACAAACCCAAAACTTTTATTTCTGGATGAGCCAACAAGTGGATTGGACAGTGCAGCTTCTTATCATGTCATGAGCCGTATAATTAAACTTGCTCAACATGATAAAAGAACTGTAATCGCTTCTATTCATCAACCAAGTGGTGAAGTCTTTGAGTTGTTTAATAATCTCTGTCTACTATCATCTGGCAGACAAATTTATTTTGGTCCTACTGCACAAGCTACTGAGGTAATAACTTACTTCATTTAAGCTATACGTTAAATCTGATGTCCTGCCTGATTATTTGATAAAATTATCTTCATATCCAGTTTTTTGCAACTAGTGGCTTTCCCTGTCCAACTATGAGGAATCCTTCAGATCACTTTCTAAGAACTGTCAATAAAGATTTTGATGTTGTAAGTAGCAGTTTGGTTTGTTATATTAGAAAGTTCTAGCATTTTTATCATTTATCTCAACTTTTCATCTTCGAAAGATATGTTTGTGCTCTAAGATGTAAGCTACCTTTTGTGCCTACTGTTCATAGGATATTAAGCAAGGATATGATGGAAGCGTAGTTACTGCTAAAAAAGCCATTGACATTCTTGTCAAGGCATATCTCTCATCTGAGACTCGCCGCCAAGCAGTCAACAAAGTTTATGAGATATGCCAAAAGGTATGCAGCTATGCTGCTGGTATATTATTAAATCTGGGGTCTGTTATCGGACTACAATTTGTATCATATTAAGACTTTTTAACAAAAAGATACCTTATGTTACTCTGTAGCATCAAGAAACAGTAGTGGAAAGGGATAGTAAAGCAGGCTTCATTACTCAATGTCACGTTCTAACAAGAAGATCTTTCATCAACATGTTCCGTGATCTTGGTTATTACTGGCTACGATTTGTTATTTACCTTCTATTAGGCGTGTGCATAGGTACCGTATTTCATAACATTGGCCACACCTATGGCTCAATTCAGGCAGGTTTTCGAGACTTGTTGTCATTTAATGGTCTATGTCCAAAAAAATTAAAAAAATTTTATATGCTGCCTCTTAGCTGACACTAGCTGTTCAGTACTCAACCTTTGAATTTTATGAATTTACAGGCTAGAGGTTCAGTGGTCACGTTTGTGGCAGGTTTCTTGACTTTTATGGCCATTGGTGGATTCCCTTCATTTGTGGAGGATATGAAGGTTTGTAATTAGTTGTATAACTTTAATTTCATGAAATAGACTTTCAAATCAGAATTGATGATCCTGCACTGTCTTCATTCCTAGATATTTGGTCGCGAAAGATTGAATGGACACTATGGAGTAGCTTCATTTGTTTTGGGGAACACATTTTCATCCGCTCCTTATTTGTGTTTTATAAGTGTCGTTCCAGGAGCAATTGCTTATTTCCTTGTTGGATTACAAAGTGGATTCGAAAACTTTCTCTACTTTTCCTTGCTACTCTTTGTGAGCATGCTTTTGGTTGAAAGCTTAATGATTCTTGTCGCGAGTCTTGTGCCAGATTTTCTCATGGGGATCATTACGGGTTCCGGAATTCAAGGAATAATGATGTTAAATGGTGGATTTTTCAGATTACCAAGAGACATCCCTAAGCCTTTTTGGAAATACCCAGTGTACTACATTTCATTTCAAAAATATGCGTTTCAAGGACTTTACAAGAATGAGTTCTTGGGACTGACGTTTCCTAATGAAAAAGTTGGAGGCCCTCCAACAATCTCTGGTGAAGAGATCTTGAGAGATCTTTGGCAAGTTGAAATGTACTCGAAGTGGATAAATTTAGCTATTTTGTTGGGGATGGTAGTAGTATACAGATTCATGTTCTTTGTAATTATAAAGGCCTCGGAAAAGTTAAAGCCAATGATCGCAGCTTATGCTAGTTCTTCCCGCACCAAAGCAGACGGTTTTTCTACAGCTCCTTCTGTTGAACTAGGTTGTAGTGTACGCAGGGTTCGGGCCTTTTCCGTATTTGATTGTCGATGTTATACAGTTGATCTAACATATGCCGACTAGATCCCAACAAAGGACATTAGCCTTGTGGAAATTCTATGGTATGTTTTCCTCTCAGTTAAAATGAAGAAAGTTTCTGCACCTAAGTGGTTACAAATAAGAGATCATTCCACTTGGTGCTTATTAAGACTGCCTTTATTTCCATTATTTGTTTGCAAGTTTATATTTTCTTTTACTTGATTAATGTTTCAAGAACGCTGCTAGCATGCTATTATTCCACCCTCCTCGTTTTGTGTAATCGAGGATGTTATTGTTATGTAATTACTGTTTGATATAATAGTCGTAAATTCTCTTATCATTGGCATTATAACATCTTAATAGTTGATAATTCGTGCGAAGCACGGCACAAGATAATTTATTTAAATAAAGTTCTGTCGATTTGATTTGATTTGATTTGATACTTATAACCAAAGTTTGACTTTGTAATCTATATTATTATATTAAAATAAAAGAAAAATTACCCAAAATACCCACTTTTTTACTACCCACTGCCCAAAATACCCAATTTTCGAAACATTGACCGAAATACCCACGGGTCACGCCCATGGGTAAGGCGTGACCGGAGTACTGTAGCACCACCGCCGGCCTGAAAAGCTTTGATTTGGGGGTTTCGATTCCAACGAATTAAACGCTACGAAACTGGTATGGATGTGTAGAGGGTGAAGAGACGATTCCAATGGTGTGTATAACATGCCTGAACAAACACGGGAGGGGGGTGAACGGATTGATAGAAAAACCAACTTGCCGGAATCGCGATTTTAACTATAAACCTCGAGATCTCCGTTTCTGGCAAACGATATGAAATAAAACTTGTATAGGATTGTAGAGGAGACGAAGCAGGTTCGATTGGTATGTATTTTGTGACTGGACGATTACGGGAAAGGGATGAACGAATAGTTGAAGTGAAATCGCCGGCGAAGAGCAAAATCGTCAGAGTGTAAAACGAAGAAGACACCAGATACGCATTCACAAGCTGCGTATCATCAAATACGCATATGCAAGATGCGTATCACAGCTCACCTGCGCCTCTGCCATGGGCGTATCAGTCAATACTCCGACCCCATAGGCGTGATCTATTAAATACTCCGACTCCATAGGCGTATCCGGGGATACTCCTATGCAATGGGCTTATCCCATGGGCATTTTGGGCGCGCAGCGCGGGATGTGGGTATTTTGGTTAAGGAATAATAAAAAGTGGGTATTTTGGGCACTCACCCAAAAGAAAAATATTGAAAATTTTGATTTTTATAATTTTCAATCTTTTATTTTAATAAATAAATAATAAAATAATATTATTAATGTCAATTAGTCAATTGCTATTTCTAATTAAAACAAATTAATTTTTAATTAAATATTTTTATATATTGTAAATATAAAAAACATCAATTATGCCATATTTAATCATTAATATTTATTTTCTAATTAAAACATGTTACCTTTTAATTTAAAACATAATTTTGCAATCATTAATATATACCCAAAAATATCACACCGTTTCTTGCAATCATTAATAAAATATATTAAAAATTCGTACGCTTATAGTAAACCAACGTGAGTATAATTGTTTGTTTTTTGTTTCAGCGGTTCAACAATACAATGAATAATTATCGTTAGTTTTTTAGTAAATAATTAAAATTGTTGGATCTAATAAGAAGAAATATTATATATTTGAATTACTCTACTAAAAACCCAATGTTCGAAACCCATCAACAATATATTTAAATTAAAAATTTATAATATAAGTTTTATAATATATTAAATTGTATTAAAATTAAAACGGCCATTGAAAATAGTGATTATATAAGACATAATTATTATGATATTATAAAATTTATAACATATCAAAAGAATCTGATGCATCACACGTTATAATCTAATAAGATTTATATTAGAATTAGGTGTATGTAACTGATTGTGGAAGTAGGTATTAGTAGAAGTAGGTATATGTAATAAAACTTATAGTAGAAGTAGGTGTTTTCAATCATGTATTATTATATATTTACATTAATAAAATAAATAAATAAATATATTATACATTATATAATAAGAAATAATAAAATTTGTAATAATAAAATTTATAATTTATAATTTATATTATATTATATATTATATTATATAATACTCCCTCCGTCCCAATTATATTGTCCACTATTTCCTATTTTCTTTGTCCCAAAATTATTGTCCATATTTAGTTAATAAGGTAAATTATGTTAACTTTTATGAAAAATAATACAATTATTTGGTAACTTAAATATATTTGTCATGATTGAATAAAAGGTAGATTTTGATGGATGGACAATAAAAATGTGACGGAGGGAGTATAATAATAAGACATAACTATTATAACATAATAAAATTTATAAAATATCAAAAAAGTCCGATGCAATAATCTAATAAGATTTATAATAGAAGTAGGTGTATGTAATAAGAAATTAAAACTTAATGTGGAAGTAGGTATCTATTGAAATAGGTGTTAGTAGAAGTAGGTGTATGTAATAAGACTTATAGTAGAAGTAGATATCTTCAATCATGTATTATTATATATTTACATTAATAAAATAAATAAATAAATATAATTATAAATAAATAAATATAATGATAACCAAAATTTGGTACCAACGCGCGTTCTAACGAGAAGAGATTTTGGTTATTAATAAAGAGTATTGATTGACTGATTTGCTTATATAGCCCATCCCTAATCAGTAAGAACGACAAATCTATACTCTTTATTAAAAGCAGAAACCCCCTTTAAATAGTATGCCATGTATACCGCGGTATGCCAGTAAATATTAATTAATTTAATTAATTAAAATTGTAATATTATATAATAATTTAATTTAATAATGAAATTATATATTATGAGTTTATTAACTAAAAATTGAAATAAAAGTCATGAATATAGTATCAAATAGAACTTAGGACTCCTTTAATTAATAAAAAATCAGGAATATAGTATTAAATAGAACTTAGGACTCCTTTAATTAATATTTAAAAGTATCTATAATAGATTAATAATAAATTCAATTAATAATATAGCTACTCTTATATTATATTACCAGAATAAGTTATATAAATTTAATTAATTAAAATAACAATATTAAATATTAATTTAATATTAAATATTATATTACAAATTGGTGCTTCAAGATTTTATTTTATTAAAAAAAGTTAAAAATTAAAAATTTAAGATAATTTAGTACGATCCGTGCTTCGCACGGGCTATCGGCTAGTTAACATAATAAGGAAACTCTTCCTATTTCAAACTCACGATACTCAAAATCGACAATTTGCCATAATTAAAAAGAATAGAATCGTCCGCTTCAATTTTTATCCTCGTCTTCATTATCTTTTTCTGTCACGATTTTCCTCAAAATCCCTCTTTTTTGTCGTCGTTAATATCGGACAGTCTTTTGCACAAACCCACCATAAATCCATTATCCTAGTTGTTGTGTTTTATTGTCGTTTTTTCTTCATGTCCACGAACTCTCACGGATTTTGCTTTTCTTTCACCCGCAAACTCTCGTAGGTTCCCTTTTTTTCTCGCGCCCACAAATTCTCGTAGTATTTTTTTCCTCTCACCCACGAACTCTCGTATGATTTTTTTTTCTTACCTACGAACTCTCGCAGGATCTTCTCACACCCATGAACTATCATAGGTTTTATTTTTACACACCCACGAACTCTCATGGGCTTTTCCACGAACTTTCACGAGATCTTTTTTTCCCTCTTACCTAGGAAATCTCGCAGGATCTTCTCACACCCTCTAACTATCGTAGGTTTTTTTTTGCACACACCCACGAACTCTTATAGGCTCTTTTTTCTCGGAATCGTAAATTCTCTTCTCATTCCCAATTCAATTAGAGGCATAAGCCTCAAGTTTATTACAATATCACAATTTTATTTATATAATCAATCCTAAACATAATAAGGGAATTCTCCGTATTTAGTAATAATAATAATCGAGGCAACTCTCTTTACTGTTGGATTATATGGATATTACTTCAATTCAAAGCTTTTAAAATAAATATTGCTCATATTTTGAGGGCTTATGGACTTATTTTCGGGTAAAAATTTTATATTTTGATAATTTTTTTATAAAAGTATCTAATGTATGTTTGAAATTGAATAAGTTGCAAAAATAAGTTGGAAAGTTAGGAATCTCTAACTTTGTCTTAAAATAAGTTGACTTATTCTGAAAATAAGTTTCCCCAAACACCCCCTTGTCTCATGTGCAATGTGCTAATTTGTTATGAGACGACACCCTAAATTCCATTATTATATAATTTATATCTACATGTTACTTTCATCAATAGTATGCTGCAAAATGCTGATTATCGAAAATGACCTTGGTAATTCAAGAACGTGAAATATCCGAATCTTAACTTATTTAACAGATCAATTTCAGTTAGTACAGCAGAGAGGGCAGTTGGCCTGTATCTTGCCTCTGCAAGTCCACCATGTACATATTTTCTGGTTAGTGTATTACCACGTAATAGGCACATATCTGATACCACCCTCTGCCTAAAACAAAAATTGTTTATGTATTCTTTACAGGGAACCTCATGTAAGCACATATTTAGCTGTTTGCTTTATTTTTGTTTGTGTATGGCAAAAGGTGATATGAACTTTAAAATGATTGAATCATTTTCCATTAAGACTGCCCTACTACTTTTAGGTGGTGTTACATTTAACCCAGATTTTTTTTTTCTTTAATTTTGGAGTTGATCATAAATTGGTCTTACACTAAACATGTCGAAACTCTGAGAAATTCAACCTTCTTGCCCTAATCCGGCTTCACTGACAGAATGCAAGTAAAATTTCTAGTTTGTTGGAACTCCATTTGATCAATTAGTTTATAATAAAATTTCTGACTTCAAGTTTGAACAAAAAATAATTTGCTAAAAAGAAACAGTCTAACTACATTAAGAAGAGCTCTGGTGGACTCGAATATGATCCTCAGTTCCTCACCCGGATTTATTACTCAGACTGATTTTATGCATTTTATTTCTTTATGAATCCACCAACTACTGGTCTTTATTCTTTGGAATTTATGTTTAATTTGTTATAATTTGCCAACCTAATACTGTAAAAATTTGGAGCATTAAACATATTCACTATTATTTATTTTCTTCATAATCTCTCTCTCTCTCTCTCTCTCTCTCTCTCTCTCTCTCTCTCTCTCTCTCTCTCTCTCTCTCTCTCTCTCTCTCTCTCTCTCTCTCTCTCTCTCTCTCACACACGCGCGCGATATCTTCATTTGAGAATTGAGATGAAAGGTGGATGGATATTCTTTCACCCTGCAGGAAATATAATGATTTAAAGTTTATTCTTAGAGTAAAGAGGTGATGGCCAAATTCAAAATCCGTGTACTAACCATAAATGCACATGCAAATATTTATCCAAAGCAAGAATCCAATAATAAGTTAAAGCTTTATTCTATCAACATCTATACATTATTATTGTGAATGTATATGGCTAAAAACCCATATGCAGCTTAGTGTTCATGGCTCAACGCTGCAGGCACTACAGGAAATTCGGCTAATTTCGACCATTCTGAAATGGTCATTTTTAGCTATTTTCGACCATAAACGGTCGAAAATACCTAAAAACGACCGCAGTAAAAATGGTCGTTTTTAGCTTGGTCGAAATTAGCATTAACAATCGAAAATAGCTAATTTCGACCGAATAAATTCGACCATTTAAATTCGACCTTTTATTTTCGACCATATACGGTTGGTTTTAGAACGGGCCGAATTTTCACCTGAAATTTCTAATTTTCATCTGAAATTTGAATATCCCGCCCAGAAACGCTAAATTCGACCTGGTTTGGTCGCTTACTAATTTCGACCTGGTTTGGTCGGAAGTTTATATTATATTTTTGACCTGAAGAAGCTGTATTTAAATATTTTATTTTCGACCAAATGGTGTCATTATTTGCCTTCGACAGTATCTGGTCGAATTAATTGCCAAGACAATTTTTTGGCATATTACATTCGGCTGGAAATGGTCGAATATATATGCATTTTATTTTTTTTAAATGAAAAATTCGACCCTTTTGGTTGTTTATATCATTCCATAAAGATTTTTATATAAACAATGACATAAGGCAAATGCAAGTCTAGAAAATAAAATTGAATCACCAATCAAATTATTGTGACCAACATATATTTATATAAACTAAAAACAATCAATCAAATTACCTTTAACAACAAATTCAAATCACTAAAATTTATTTAAACATGAATATATGCAAAAATATCATAATCACACTAATCAGAACAAAAATAACAATATTTAAATGATTAGGAGCTTAAAAAATACTTACTTGATAATTTAGGTATAGCACATGAAGCAAAAATGGTGAAACAAGGAAAGAAATGGTGAAAATGGGGAAGAAACAAACAATACGGCGATCGGAAAGCATAGGGGCAATAGGGTTTTCAAATGGACGTGGCTAAATTTGACCATTTACGATCGAATTTAGCACACATAGTTTCGATCGAATATAGTCCAAAATCCGTATTCCATTAAATATGGTCGAATTTATTAACTTCGACCGTTTTAAGTAGAACCTATTAATTTCGACCATTTCTCGTTGAAAATTCTGATGACCTTTTGCGGCAATTTTCCCGCCTGCAGTAAATTTCAAAAAATGGAGCGGGAATTTTCCCGGCCACCCCCAATTTTGAAATTCGACCGAATATGGTCGAATATATTTTTTCAATTGGCGGGAACTTTCCCGCTTACTTTTGGCGGGTACTAAATTCGACCGATTTGAAAATCCGATCGAAAATCTTACTAATTTCGACCGGCTATTTTCGATCGCCAGTAAATTCGACCACATGAGGTGGAAATTAGCCGGCCCGGTTAAATTCGACCATATATGGTTGAAATTAGCCACGGTCAAAAATATCCAGTCGAAAATAGCCTTGCTTTCATGTAATGAGGCACTTTACATTTATAGGGACTTCACCCATAATGATCAATTTCTCATATACTTTGATCGCATCTCACATGTAGGACTGATAATAATCCTAATTTTAACCCACCAAAAAAGAGAAAAACTCATTTTCAATTGGATTTTTTTGACTTTTATGGTCACTGGGGATCCATTTCTTTTTTTTTTTAAGGATAGGAAGCCTATGTTGCTGGGACTTAAGTGTCGAAAATGACACTGATCCAATCATCAGACTCTATAATTGCAAAAAATTGGTGACATGGGATGCTATCCTTATTTTGAATTTGGTAAGAGATGCCATATGGTGTAAAATTATTACTGAAAATTAAGTAAACATGGTTCTGTAATGAATCATGCAAATACCATTTAATTTTTGCTTGACCCATAAGGTGTTTTTTAAATATCTCACTTTTGGTCCGATATGTTATTTAAATGTTGTATGTTAAGTAACCAACTCATCTAAAACCTTAAGGTGTTAGAGGGAGGCCATATATGGATCTTATATTATATTCTAACACTCCCCCTCACTCGAAAGCCCATTATTGGGTCGAAGAGTGGATCACGGGCGCTCATCTTTGGAGCATAATTTGCCTTTCGTGTCCATAATAAATTGTGAGAATATTGGGGGTGGCAGAGAGTCGAACTTGAGTCTCCCGTCAACCTGAGCTCTGATACCATGTTAAGTAACCAACTTATCTAAAACCTTAAGGTGTTAGAGGGAGGCCTTATATGGATCTGAAATAATATTCTAACATAGTATATTTGATAAGGAATTTGAAACATAATAAGTGCTAGGGTGTCATGCACTTATGTCGTGTAACAGGGTTGAATTAACTTAACCTAAACAATTTGTAGATTTTTCTAAGGAGAAAGGATACGAGTCCGGGGTTATACGTAGATCTGGTAAAATAAGTCTGGATCCGAAAAACCGAACCGAAATATGTGGAACCGAATCCGAAATTGGATCCGAAATAGATTATCCGAAATTGTATCCGAAACCGAAACAATCCGAATCCGAACCGAAACCGGTTCAATTTAATCAAATCCGATAATGATCCAAAAACCGATTTGACCCGATCCGAAAATTAACCGAACCGGGAATTTAACCAAAAATTATCCGAAATACTGTATCCAATGATGACCATGTATCCAATTATAATCAGAACCGATCAAATCCGAATAAAAATTTACCCGAACAGAATACGACTTGAATCCGATGTAAATCAGAAACTAAAAATAACTGAATCTAAAAATATCCGATAAAATAAATTTATATAGATTAATATTTTCTTGACCTTTATTTGTTTAGTTTTGTCAATTTTTATATTTTCTGATTTGCTATATATTTATTATTATCATGGAATATTTCTTACGATATTTTGTATATAATAATATTTTAATTCAATTTGCAAATATAAATTAATAAATTCTGCACATATTTAGCAAAAAAATAAATAAATAAATAAATTCTGCATATTCTGGGCAGCAATTAAAATGCATTCACTTATCCGATTAAAGTGCATATTCTGGGCAGAAATAATTTAAAAAAAAATAAAATCAACAATCCGTGACAAAACAATAGTTACGAGTATTATTCAATTCGGTAGTTGACTACTAAGATCTCCAACCAAATTAATATTTTATTTTTTGAAAATTCGGGAATATCACTATATTAGATATATCTTGAGATCCGTACGGTTGGATCGTCGAGAAATAATTTTTAAAAAATAGAATCAACAATCCGTGACAAAGCACTAGTTACGAGTACTAGTCAATTCGGTAGTTGACTACTATGTTCTCCAACCAAATTAATTTTTAATTTTTTGAAAATTTGGGAATGTCACTAGATTAGATATATCTTGAGATCCGTACGGTTGGATCGTCGAGAAATAATGTTTAAAAAATAGAATCAACAATCCGTGACAAAGCACTAGTTACGAGTACTAGTAAATTCGGTAGTTGACTACTAAGATCTCCAACCAATTTAATTTTTAATTTTTTGAAAATTTGGGAATATCACTAGATTAGATATATCTTGAGATCCGTACGGTTGGATCGTCGAGAAATAATGTTTAAAAAATAGAATCAACAATTCGTGACAAAACACTAGTTACGAGTACTAGTCAATTCGGTAGTTGACTACTAAGATCTCCAACCAAATTAATTTTTTATTTTTTGAAAATTTGGGAATATCACTAGATTAGATATATCTTGAGATTGGTACAGTTGGATCGTCGAGAAATAATTTTTAAAAAATAGAATCAACAATCCGTGACAAAGCACTAGTTACGAGTACTAGTCATTTCGATAGTTGACTACTAAAATCTCCAACCAAATTAATTTTTTATTTTTTGAAAATTTGGGAAGATCACTAGATTAGATATATCTTGAGATCCGTACGGTTGGATCGTCGAGAAATAATGGCTAAAAAATAGAATCAACAATTCGTGACAAAGCACTAGTTACGAGTACTAGTCAATTCGGTAGTTGACTACTAAATCTCCAACCAAATTATTTTTTTATTTTTTTAAAATTTGGTAATATCACTAGATTAGATATATCTTGAGATCCGTACGGTTAGATCGTCGAGAAATTATTTTTAAAAAATAGAATCAACAATTCGTGACAAAGCACTAGTTACGAGTACTAGTCAATTCGGTAGTTGACTACTAAATCTCCAACCAAATTATTTTTTTATTTTTTTAAAATTTGGTAATATCACTAGATTAGATATATCTTGAGATTCGTACGGTTGGATCGTCGAGAAATTATTTTTAAAAAATAGAAACAACAATCCGTGACAAAGCACTAGTTACGAGTACTAGTCAATTCAATAGTTGACTACTAAGATCTCAAACCAAATTAATTTTTTATTTTTTGAAAATTGGGAATATCACTAGATTTGATATATCTTGAGATCCGTACGGTTGGATCGTCGAGAAATAATTCTTAAAAATAGAATAACAATCCGTGACAAAACACTAGTTACGAGTACTAGTCAATTCGGTAGTTGACTACTAAGATCTCCAACCAAATTAATTTTTTATTTAATGAAAATTTGGGAATATTACTAGATTAGATATATCTTGAGATCCGTACGGTTGGATCGTTGAGAAATAATTTTTAAAAAATAGAATAACAATCCGTGACAAAATACTAGTTACGAGTACTAGTCAATTCGGTAGTTGACTACTAAGATTTCCAACCAAATTAATTTATTTATTGAAAATTTGCGAATATCACTAAATTAGATATATTTTGACATCCAACAGTTGGATCGTCGAGAAATATTTTTTTTAAAACGAAACAAAAAGCCGTAACAAAGCACTAGTTACTAGTACTAGTCAATTTAGTTGTTCGTTGCTAAGATCTCAAGCCAAAATAATTTTTTGGTTTTTGGAAAATTTGGGTACATCAAAAAATTAGATATATCTCGACAATCCGATCCGAACCGAATGTTCCTACATCCAAACAAAATCCGATCCGAACAGTAAAATCCGAAAAAGAACCGAACCCAATTTGATCCGATCTTAATCCAAAATTTATCCGATTTTAATTCGAATTTTACCCGAACCGAATCTGATCCGATCCGAACCGAACATGCTCTAAATAGTACCTTAACCGAAAGTGGATCCGAACCGAATCAGGTCCGATCCGAACCGAACAAGCTCTAAATAGTACCTTAACCGAAAGTGGACCCGATCCGAAGCAGATCCGATCCGAAACCGATCCATTTACCCGATTTGCCAGGTCTAGGTTATATTACTGTGAATACATAAGAATTCGACAAATATGATATATAAAAATTCGGGTGCAGGGATCGAGTTTCTTTATATTTTTGACTTTTTAAGACATCTTAGTTGTTCTGAACAAGGAATACTGACAAGGCATGATGTGATTGTACATACTGGTACGTGATGCATGGTTGGAATAGTATGAGGTTTCAAATGGAATTTATTTCTTTCTTTTCAAAAAGGAAACTTCAATGACCTGATCCCGTTAGCCCTTTCTTCCAATAAGAATTAAAGAAATTGAAATGGCCCGGTAGTCCAATGGTGCATCTTTATTCTCAGGATCAGTGGCTGCTATATGCTTATTGCTACTCTCGTTTTCATTTCTAATAACACAAATTAGACAGTAGATACACATGGGGGTGATATTGATTTTTAATTTGCACTGTATATTACTGTAAATCCAACCTATGCCACTGCAGCACCCCAAATTCGTACCCCCAACTCTAAATACAAGGACACGCTACGTGGCACACCATGTACTAACATGATTATATGTAACATTAGGTCTTAGACTCATTAACATTTGTATTGCATATAAATATAAATTTTAAGGGGACAAGAGAGTGAAGACTACAAATCTTATACGAAGAGGATCGAGAAAAAAATGGGTAGAAAAAATTGAAGAGTTTAAACTCTACTTCAAATGGTAGGAATGGAGCAGAAAATTGAATATAAGTTAGGGTGGAAATTTACCGGTTAAAATTGCTAGAATTCGATCAAAAAGGTGCAAAATGTAGTGAAAAAATAAGTTAAGGGATATAAAGTGAAAATTTTGAAATCATGAGTAGTAAAGTAAGAGTGAGCCAAAATTACAACTAGCTCAAATTACAAATACGTATAAATATTTATTCTTTATAATATCCTTCAACAAAAATTTATTATCGAACCAAAAAAAATATTAGCTGTATTTAAATCTAATTTCATTGTTTTCAACCAAATAAAATGTGCTTTTTTCTCCATCGCTCACTAAAGTAGAATAAGATTAAAGGAAAAAGGTTAATTATTACTCCCTCCGCACCATATTTCTTTTTTTGTTTGCTGAATTTCACGGGTTTTAAGATAGTGGGGAATGAATATTGTTTTTTTTGGTGTAGTGAGTGTTGAATATTGTTTTTAAAGAGTACACTACTACAAATTTGAGTTTAGGACATGGTACTACAATAACGTTTTAACTATACGTTATGGAAGTAGTTCACTTGCATAGCGTTTTTCTTAATAAACGTTATGGAAGTAACAATTGAAAAATTAGAAAAATCAAAATAAAAACGAAAAAATGCTACAATAGCGTTTTTTTGTCCAAACGTTATGCAAGTGTGCACTTCTATGACGTTTATTGAAACGCTATGGAAGGTAATGTATTTTAAGTAATTTTGAATTAATTTATTTTGTAATTGTTGATACTTGGGCAACGCTTCAAGAAACGTTATTGTAGTAAGTGTATCCCAAGTAGTTTAGTATCATCTTTTATAATTAAAACAATAATACCCAATCGATTAAAAACCCGGCCTTGCTTTTCTCTTTTCTCTGAAGAACACCCAAAATTTCAACGATTTCATCGGCGATTTTCAACCGCGACATCACCGACAACTTACGAATTTGCTGTTTTATAACCCATCAGATTTACAACCCATCAGAGAACAAACATATTACGAATTAGGTATTACGAATTTGCTGTTTTACAACCCAGAGAACGAATACCCACAAGAACCCTAGCTCTCCCCCTATCTCATTCAATCGACTATCTTCACACTCGATTTGTTGAATTAGCTTATGAATTAGCTTCACCCCTTTCCCTAGTTTCTTTTCTTGCTTTTATTTCGACTATCTTCTCACTCGATTTGTTGTTTGGTCCACAGATTCGGAGTTTGAAGGCTCGGAGTTTGGAGTTTGGAGACTTGGAGCCGCGAGTTTTGAGCTTGGGTTTGCGTGTTTTGAGCTTGGTACAACAGGTATGTAATGTTCTTATTGTAATGTTTATCTATGTATGTATGTTAATTACGATAATTAACCTTACGACTTGTAGTTCCTAGATGATTGTTAGGGTTTGTGGATTTGGGTGTAAAGGTCTATTTGCTGGGTTTCAACTGTTAGAACTTGTAGTGTCAACTGTTAGGAACTTGTAGTGTTTTTATGTATGGTTGATGAATGAATGAAGTGGTTGTTTCAATCTATAATGTTTAGCTTTATATGAAATGCTATTGTGTTGTTTTATATGTACTTGCTTGATTTCAATTTGGGTATGGATGTGTTTTTATTTCAAGATTTGTGTAGGTTTGTAATCGCATATTAAAGAATTATCATACTAATTGAGGCATTGTAAACAACTGTAGTACTGGATGATGTTTGTTGTACTGTTTCTGGAGATTCTGTAATTAAGAACATAATGTGAGGTTTTAGCGAAATGTGTAATTTAATGTTTTTGTTGTATTTTCTTTTCCACCATCATCAGAGGTAGTCAAATTCACAGTACTATTAGCCATACAAGAAAATATGATAAACAGATTGCAGATGCTAAGGTGTTGCAATATAGTTTCCAAGTAATCAACTATAAACCGTATAAGCAAAGTTGTTTCAGCTGCTATATATCTCTTCAATAACCATTACATACCGTATAAGCAAAGTTGTTTCTGCTATATATCTGTTCAATAACCATTACATGTTTATTTGTCTGTAACAACACATTTGCAAACCATGTACCTCCGTTCTTCCAGAGAAAATAGGTTGTCCTGCATATAATTCAGCAAGAACACAACCAGCACTACTGTATTTTATGGTTGTCTTTAGGACTGTATTTTATGGTTGTCTTTAGGACTGTACATATTTTATGTTTCTGCAGCTGCCCATGACCTCATTAAAGCATGACTGTAAATGCTAATATTTTGCTGTCATTAATTCAGTTTCAGAGGAAAGAGAAGTTCCCATACGAGAAAGAACTTGAAGGGATTCTTTCTAGTTGAATTGTAGAATTAAAACACTAATATTTTTTGGTGCTACAATGGATCGTAATTGGGTGAAAGCCGATCGTATGTCAGAAGAATATAAGAAAGGTGTGACGGAGTTCTGTAAATATGTAGAAAAACATGTAAAAGATACTAGGTTCATCTTGTGTCCATGTCAAAAATGTCTGAATGTTGTTGAAGTTGATGGGCTGGCCAAATTGATGGAACACTTGAGAATCCACGGTATTGATAAAACTTATACATGTTGGACATATCATGGTGAAAAGAAAGGAGAACGTAGTACAAGTAATTTAAATTCAAACTATTCACTTACAGATAAAAGGGATAGTAATTTTATGGACAACGATGGTAGTAATTTTGGTGATAAAAATGATATTCCAAACGTGCTCAATGAAGAGTTACACGATCATCCTGATATGAGCGAGAGGTTAAAGGATGATTGTGCTTTACCATTATGGCCTGGGTGCACCAAGTTTTCTAAATTATCAGCTGTGTTGACTTTATATAACTTAAAAGTTGGGCATCAAGTTTCTGATGTGTTCTTCACAGAGATGCTCACAGCTGTTAGTGAACTCTTGCCAGAAGGCAATGTCCTCCCTCGTAGAACCTATGAGGCTAAACAAATGCTCAAATCCATTGGGTTAGTACATAATAGGATTCATGCTTGCCCTAATGATTGTATTTTATATCGAAAGGAGTATGCAGAGTTGGATAAATGTCCAAAGTGTGATTTAGAACGTTACAAGAATGGCAATTCTCCGGCCAAGGTCATGTGGTATTTTCCACTTATACCCAGACTTCGGCGATTGTATTCTAGTGTGGAAGATGCTAAAAATTTGACATGGCATCATGATGGGAGAGTTAAAGATGGGATGTTGAGACACCCTGCTGATTCACCTCAGTGGAAGACTTTTGATGATATGCATAAGGATTTTGGGAAGGAACCAAGGAATCTCCGCCTAGCACTTTCAACAGATGGGATGAATCCACACGGTCTTCAAAGTAGTTCTCATAGTACGTGGCCTGTGATTCTGATGATCTATAACTTGGCACCGTGGCTTTGCATGAAGCGCAAGTATATGATGATGTCTATCCTTATATCTGGTCCTATACAGCCTGGTAATGACATTGATGTATACTTGGAACCTTTAATCGAGGACCTGAAGCTACTTTGGGAAGAGGGCATTGAAGTACTTGATGGATATAGGAAAGATCAGTTTAGGTTGAAGGCCATGTTATTCGGAACAATAAGTGATTTTCCTGCTTACAGCAATATTTCTGGATATAGTGTAAAAGGATATTATGCATGTCCTTTATGTGGTGAGCAGACCGATCATATCCGATTGAAACATTGCAAGAAATGTGTTTATATGGGGCATAGGCGGTGGTTGCCCTCAAACCATCGTTACAGAAATATGCCATTAGCATTCAATGGTGAAGTGGAAGAACGAGGTGCTCCTCCTATAAGATCAGGTGATGAAGTGTTTAAAGAAGTTGAAAATTTAAACATACAATTTGGTAAGAAATTTGCCAAGGATGTTCCCACTAGGGGTTGGAAGAAGCGTTCAATCTTCTTTGAGTTGAGCTATTGGAAGGACCTTTACGTTAGACATTTTATTGATCTCATGCATGTGCAGAAAAATGTTTTTGACAGCCTAATTAATACCATGCTTAGTGTTCCGGGTAAAACTAAAGATGGTCATAATGCACGGATGGATTTGGCGGAGATGGGAATAAGAGACGAACTAGTTCCTGTGAATATACCAGGCAAATCAACACCATATTTACCTCCTGCTGCCCATACTCTCTCCAAGGATGAGAAGAGAGTGCTACTACAATCACTCCATTCTGTTAAGGTGCCAGAAGGATACTCATCCAACATCAAGAATCTTGTATCTTTGAGTGATTTAAAGTTAAAAGGTTTAAAATCACATGATTGTCATGTCATCATGGAGAATTTGCTTCCAATTGCTATTCGTTCGATTTTGCCAGAAAAGGTACGGATAACGATCACAAAGTTATGTTGGTTCTTTAAATCAATGAGTAGCAAAGTCATTGACCCAAGAAGGTTGTCATATCTACAAAGACAAATTGTTGAGACACTTTGTGAGGTTGAGATGTATTTTTCACCAGCCTTCTTCGACATTATGATTCATCTAACTGTGCACTTGATTTATGAGACTAGGATGTGTGGTCCTGCTCGTATGAGATGGATGTATCCAGTTGAGCGATATTTAAAAATTTTAAAAGCATATGTGATGAACAGATATCGACCAGAGGGATGCATCGCTGAACGCTATTTAATAGAAGAAGCAATAGAGTTTTGGTCAGAATTTATCCCAAATGTGGAAGCAATTGGTTTGCCAATTGATCGTCATAGTGGTAGGCTTCATGGTGAAGGTGTAACCGGAGGTGAACAAGTTCAGATCGATAGTGCACAATGGCATCGAGTGCACCTTTGTGTTCTACACAACACTGTTGATGTTGTTCCCTTTGTAGATTTGCATAAGAAATCTATCACTGCTGAACATCCAGGTAAAGGTGCTAATTGGATTGAAGTTGAGCACAATCACACATTTGTTGATTGGTTCAAGAGTTATGTATCAAATGAGTTGATGCAAAACAATGAATCAATTTCAGATAGAGTTAAGTGGTTGTCAAGAGGTCCCGATTCCTTTGTGTATTCTTACAAATGTTATCTCATAAATGGATACACTTTCTACACACAAGAACATGATTCGACAAGCACAATGCAGAATAGTGGAGTTTCAATAACAGCGACGGCACTGCACCAGTCAAGTAATGACACGAATCCAGTTTTGGCAGACACGACATACTTTGGAAGGATTGCAAATATTTGGGAGCTTGACTATGTTGGGTTCAAAGTGCCTGTTTTTGATTGCCTTTGGGTTAATAATGTTGGTGGTGTACATGTTGAAGATTCCGGATTCATACGAGTTGATCTTTCCAAGGTTGGTTACAAAGATGATTCGTTCATAATGGCAACACAAGCCCAACAAGTTTTCTATGTTACTGATCCAGTTGATAAGAAGTGGTCCATTGTTGTCCTGTCAAACAAGCTCAACAATAGCTATCAAGTTAGTGATGGTGTAGACGAAGAAGTGGATAATGTTGATGATCCTTTTGCTGGACTGAATATTCCCACGAGCTTCACGCACAATGATGATTTTGAATATTTTTATTCTAGAAATGATCATGACGAGGGTGAATATGTGAATCCGGAATTTTTTAATGTGCATGGGCACGAAAGATCAAAGCCTAATAAAAAACGCAAAAGGAAAAGCAAATCTAAGAAATGTACGTAAACTTGTCTCTCAGAATTGATTTTTCTCAAATGTTGTGTTTATTTTCGTCTATAAACTTGTATTATGGATGCAGTATAATTGTAAAACAGAGTTGTTAGGATGAAAAAAGTTACTTACAGCACTATGAGTCTTTTTAGGTTGGATATCTGTAGAATAAACTTCTTGGCCACCATAGTGGATTGATGAGCTGAAATTACAAGGCTCTACTGTTTCATTTTGATAACTAGTACTGTTGTCCTTGCTGTGCATGCTACCATCTTATACAACATACAAACTAAAATAAATACTTGTAATAATAAACTTGTTTTTCTGCATTTAGTTTCCGGTTAAGGGAGAATTTTCAGCTGTGATATCATGTTACTGGTTATGTAATTGCTTTACAAATTCCAGACAGCAAATTCTTAGATTTTCATGTATTAATTGTTTTTTTTTGCTAAATTCATGTATTAATTGTTGTGTGTGTTTATTTCAGGATTATGGAATCCTCCTCCAAAAAAACATGTGGGACAGATGGCTCGGATGAAACTGGTGTCACAGAAAAAAGCAGGAAGCGAGGGATAGTTAACATGTTGAATGTAAAGAGAGCTAGGAGTAAGGGGCTAGTGCAGACGGTAATAAGATAAATCGACAAAACATGCATATAAAGATTTATTTAACACATGCTTTGAGATTTAAAAATTTATTTAAATATTGTTTTAGGTTGAATGGAATGATCGGGGACAACCAATTGGCAAAGAGTCAACAAAACTTGCATTTTTTATTGGCAATTATGCAAGACGGAATATACCAATCACATGTGATGATTGGCGCAAAAAAGAGTGGCTTCCTGTTAAACAAGCTCTGTGCGATGAAATAAAGGTACCATTTTCCTGTGTAAATTTCATATCTGGCCTTTACTACAGATGATGGCAGTTACCAGATGATGATAAGTTTACTATACACTACTACAGATGATGATAAGTTTATGTATGTTATTTCATAGATAAAAATATATAACCTCTTACCATAATGTATCGTATGTGTTGGTACTTATAGTCTTAGCTTGTAATATATAGAAAGAATGATACTGATGGATTGTAATAGGTTAGAAATTGTACAGGGTTCTGATTCCATCATAATTAGTTTAACTATCTAAACATGAAAAATTGTGTCTTTTCTGATTTTGTTAATGAGTGAAAACAAGACTTGGCAAGTGAATAATAAACAAGACTTTTACCGTAGATTGTACTCAGTTGCAGGGAAATATAACCATCGGAAGTTGTATTATTAACCTATTAGGTTTTGCATATTCCTCCAAGGGGATCTAACTATATAATGTATCTCAATCAAGGAGTAATTGATTTAATAGCTTGGGTGTTGCGGGAAAGTGTTTAGATATTCGCATGTAACTGATATTCGCATGTTCTGTTCTTAGGAAACTGTGAATCACAGGAATGCAAGTACTCACACACCCTGCTTCCATTTAGGTTGAAAACGAACTTTGGACCTTAGAGTGAGTGGTATTCACTAATAGCTCTTTTATATACCCTGCTTCCAACTACTAATTTTCTGTGTGTAAGTAAACAGTTACAGTAGTAGCTCAGTGTCATTAGAACAAAAAAATAAATAGAAGCCAGCTATGTCTTGGACAATACATATTTGTTATAAAACTTTGTGGTAGAATAGATATACGATTGAAATATTTATAAAAATGTCTTTCATATGAATTAGGCAGTCACAAAGTTGTGTTTATCATCAATCACAAAAAATCTTATTTTTTTTGCATTTCTGATCAAGGTTATTATTAGCAGGTGTTATTATTACTTTATTAGCAGGTGTTTATTGATTAAATATTTGTATACCAATTGTGCAGGAAACTTTTCATGGGATTGGTGATGAACATATGAAAAATATTAAAAAACGTGCTGGTGAGCTTCACAGACAGTTTAGAGGGAGGCTGAGGAGTCTGGCTAAAGATGAGAATGGTAACTACTCTGCAGAGCCACCAGCAGAGTACGCAAGCTTTTCCTCGGTGACGCCTTACTGGAAAGAGTTTGTCGAACTGGCAAGGAAAGAAGAATTTAAGGTATTTTTTAAGTCGTTTTGTAATGATTATGTCTATTTAATTTTTTTACTTGGCATAAATCTTGTACTCGACTAACAAAGAAAAACACAATAATATTGCAGGAAAAAAGTAAAAGGAATAAAGAGCAAGCCGAAAAAATGGAGGCACGGTACAGGAAGGCTTGTCTTGGCTACGCGCGAATTAGAGAGTTAATAGTGAGTTTAATTAAGTTAACTGAATAGAAAGAACATATTCTGTTAATTACAAGTAATTAACAATATGATATTCAAGTTAACAAGAAGTCAGGGATAGCTAACATGTTTATTGCAACTGAACTTTGTATACAGATTCAAGATAAAGTTAAACAGGGTGCAGAAGACCCTGTAGTCAGTCGACTAGATGTGTGGGAGTACGCTAGGCGTAACAAGAATGATGTAGTCGATGATCCTGCTACATTGAAACTGCTTGAGGAAGTGGTAATAATTATTCTTTCAACTTTTTTTTTTCAATTACTTGCATTTTACCGCTATATATTCTATAGCACTATTATATTTGCAATTGATTTATTTGTTATCAGGTTGTAATGTCAGATCGCTTGACAGAAGAAGAGCTAACTAATATTGGAGCTGATGATTTACTTAAGCGATTAATACCTACTGAGTATCCTGGACGAGTAAGAGGTGTTGGATGGGGTGTAACAAAGACATCATTGCAAGCAGTATCATCTACGAGCGAAATGACAAAGTTGAAAAATGATATTTCTTATTTGAAAAATGAAATCATGGAATTAAAACGCAAGGGCTATTCTTCGGGGGTGCAATCCGGTGGATCAAGTCATATGGATAATTTCAACATGGATAATCTTGATAATTGGGACCATGATAATGATCTTAATGTTGTTGCTGGTGAAGACCTACCTCAGGTATATTTTTTCCTGCATACTCTCTGCTCTATATTGTCATATCATGTTTAGGCTGTTAAATGCAAACAATGGGTAGGAGTATCCAGATATGGAAGACAAGAGGCATGATAGGAGTACTGTTTTCTTCCTTCCCAAGTATGCATCTGCGATCCACCCATAAAAACCAGAACCTGCATGCTCACATAATTACTTCATCAGTACTTACGAAATTATGACCAGGCTGTAGTGTAAAAGTTCATCGAAGTGAAATAAGAACATTGAGTGCATAAATATTCATATTTTAACCCTTTTGAGTTGTTATGAACTTGTGTATCTTGTCCTTCATTTCATATTTTAACTATCAGAACGGAAATAAGGGTTACACTTCTGTCCAGATACATCATTGTATTATGTGCAACTTCTGTCTAGATACATCATTGTATTATGTGCAAGGTTTGGAGGTGACTATGCATTTTGATTTTGGTTACTTGGATAGAATGGTTTGTGTTTGCAGTTTTGTAGTACAGCTAATTAGTCTTGTGTCGGTACTTGCCTTACATGGGCATCTCATTGAACCCTCCCCAACCCTCATAAGCATATCATTATGTTTGTAGGCTACCCAGTTGCACAGGCTCTGCAGCATATGCTTGGTCCAAAGTGGTCGATTTGTGCATGTCTCAAGCTCCTTACTAAACTCATAATTGGTAACATATGTTTGATGTGTTACAATCCCAGGCTTTAGGCTCTGTAGGATATTTTTGGTGGCTTAAGTTTGCTTACATCTCCCTGCAGTTTCCCTCTCGTTTCTGGGGTCTCGACATATGTTTTTTTTTCATTCAAGTGATTTACAGAAATTTGAAATATTAAGGGGTGTATTCGATTCAAATTTTGAAAGATTTTAACGGATTAATTACGAAAGAAGGGTATTGACTTGGACTACAATGTTAATTAAGGATTCCAAACATTCTTTGGTTCTAGACTCTAGTAATAAAGTACTCTCTCTGTTTCATTTTACGTATATCTTTAGATTGTTTTAGTAGTTAAATTGATTGTTTTAGATTGTTTTTAAAATTTCCTAGGTGTATGTTTGGTTTTCAGTTTCGTCATGTTGATTTTGCTGTGTGGATGTTTGGTTTGCATCGAAGTACGTGGATAATTCTATTTATCATTGGTCGGTTACCTACTGAAAGTATAATAGACGGAAGTCATCATAACTCATACCTTTACACACCTTCTGTTAGTGTCCAGATATATAGTTTCTTCAAATGCTTATGGTTTTTAAAATGTACTAATTCAGCATGCACTAAGCTTCTGTTCCATTTGAGCAGCCCAGACTGTACTGTGCATGGTCTGGTTAACAGAAGCACTAATATTTACGAACCAATTTAGCACAAGTACATTGTTAGTGTAAATATAAATTTTGTTCATCCTGAAAATAGTAATTAATAGTAAACAAGTAAATCCTCTGTACAGCTTACTAAATCTTAACTACTTAGATCGTACACAGAGTTTTGTTATATGGTGATAATTAAATAGTAATTAAATTTTATAGGGGAAAAATCCTTGCTTTTTGTATTTGGACCCTGGTCGTAGACATGTTGGCCAAGGGATATTGCATAATGACCTCAATGATAGAATTCTTCATGGTGTCCCACTAGAAGAGGGATTTGTCAGGGTGCAATTTGAGGTGGCTGTAAAGTCAGAGGTCCAGACTAAGCTACCTGTACCTTGTGACGAGGCCAATCTTGTTGGTGAAGCTCCTGGGTATATCCTTGCATGGCCACGCAAATTGGTTTCCTTGAATCTTGAGGTCAAACATTTATTCCTATTTCTGTTATATACTTGGTTCATAAGGCGAGTACATTTATGTGTAGGTATGTAATTATTATTAATTATTTGATCAGCTTGTGTAATTTGTTTTTGTTATGTTTTATTATTTTTGCCAGACGCCTGCAAGAACCATTAATAAGGAAAGAGCCATTAACAACGAAAAAGTTAACAACGGTGTACGTAAGCACGGTATGAACCATAAGAAAAGGCCTGATGACATACAGAAGGAAAAAACTGTAGAGTCAAACATTGTTGTGTCCTCGAGACCGCTAGGTTATCCTCTCCTGGATGATGCTTGTCATGATGGAGTTATGGAGATTGTTCGTGTTGCAATAGTGTTGGAACGTGTTACTGATGTTGAGGTTCCTATGGAATGTATTTATTGGAATGCAAATCCTTGGATTGAACACATTAATAAGGAGAATGTTTTGGAGGTGTTGGATGCACAGTGGTTGAGTTCATCCAGCCTTTGCTTTTACATTAGGTAATATCTAGAATTGATATCAATCTTCCAAATATTAGATGTTTTACTTTTTTGTTCTCTGGTAGTTGTAGCTGCCAAGTTCTGATCTGTCATGTTTTTATTAATTCTAGGTATTTGTATGATGTCTATTTATCAAAAAATCTGGAATTGGCATCCAAATTCTCTTTTGTATCCCCCCATATGGTGTCTCCCTTGGTAGAGAATAGTGATACAGCCCTGGCAAAGTGTTTATTGGGACATATCAACAAAGATCACCTACTTCTGTTGCCTTACAATGTTTCGTAAGTGATATTTTTACATGCGCATTTATATTTTTGTTAATTTTATGCAATTACCCCTGACTAAAATATTTTTTTTTAGAAAACATTGGGTACTTGTTGCCATTAATACAAAAACAGAGCACATCTACTTTATGGATCCAGCTCGGATGACTAACGCCATATATTACAAGGATGTGAAAACACTTATAGAAACGTTAGTAAAAATTTAATTGTCTCTGTATTTTACAATTTAAGCTGCATATGACCGATAATGTGTTATTTAATTATATGTAATCTGTTTTATGTTTCTAGTGCTCTAAGGACTTTTCGCACTCACAATCGAAAGAGCTATACCTGGACAGCTTTTAATAGTTTCACATGGATGAATGTACAGGTACTTAATCTCTATTATCAATCTCTATACCTGGACAGCTTTTGATCCTTTTACATGTGATTTACATGTTTATCAATCTCTATTATCTCTTGAGCAAGTCATCAAATATTAAATATATGTTCATTTGAGTATCAAAATTTAATAGATGATTGGATTTGATTAAAAGTCGAATTTTGATTATTGGATGAGGATACTATTAGGTGATTGGTTATGAGTAAGGATACTAATATTGAGTGTGGATATTATTAGCTGTTCGGAATTGATTAAAAAATCATATTATATCGCTATCAAAGAAAATTTATTTTGTGCTGTACTAACAAAAATGCAAAATACATATAACTTTACTAATTTGGAAATCGAACAATTACCCACTTTAAACTGCTTATCCCATGCATACGAGAATCCAATATAAGTTCCAGGTTTTATGGGACGGACTTGATTAATAAGGCAACGACCATCAGAATATATCATGAAAATTGTTGGATCTATAGGTTCAATTGTTTGGAAATCTGGACACGATAACAAAATTCAATAAAAACAGCCCCCGACAAAAAAACCAGGGAAGAAGAATCCATAAAAGCCTCACAAGAAAGAAAAATTAGTAAGAAAATAAATATAAAATGGTACCTGGACTTGAGCTTTTCTGCATCGTAACTGGTGGGGTATTGTAGACAGAACTTATAGTGGCTGATCTGTCTTCATCTCTACAATTTCTCTCAACATATCTCCTTCCATGATGTCAGTATGTATGTATCATGTATGCATGTTTCTCTGACTCTCCCCTGCCCATGTTATCTATGGCAGTGATGAAACTGAGAACTGTCATCATGTATTTATGTTATTGTAAAACATAGCTTTCATTTTTTCCATTTTTTACATCTCCCACATACATAGAAAAAAAACCCTTCTGCAACAAGGGAATACTACACTTTGATGGTTGGAAATGCTCTGTTTTGCAGTGCCCGAAGCAGGCTTCGGATGATGGCATATATTGCGCCTATTATGTCGGATGCTTTATCGAGGATATAATATGCAGGAATGAAACAACAATCAATGTTAATGTACGTATTTTTAATGTTTTTGCTAGTATTTTTAATGTTTTTGCTAGTATAGTTTTGCACATGATCTAATTGTTTTTATAATTTTGTTGATGAATAGTTTACCCATTCCCCAAAGTTGAAGACCTATCCTCCTGATAAGATGACCAGCTTCCAGAAAAATTGGGCAGGCTACTTCTACAATCGGTTTCTCAGAAACAAGTTGCTGATGAAGTAGTTTTTTTTTTTTTTTTGCTAAAAGCTGATGAAGTAGTTTTGTATGTTAGAAGCAAAAATTCATGGAAACGATCTCAACTTGAAATATTTACACTTTTGATTATGAATAGATCTTTCCCTTATTTCAATTGTACTCAAGTAATATGATTATATATATATATATATATGTGAGATAGTCTATTTTATTTTATTTTTTGTTATGGATTTATTGTCTACGATATTTTTTAAAATTACAGGTAAAAATTTATTCGAATTAGCATTTTTAAATTGTGCACAAAATCCACAATATATATAGAATATATATATTAATTATTTTAAATTGTGCAAAAAAATCGTTAATTGTTTTAAAATTCTACATACCCACTACAATAGCGTTTATGGAATAGCTATGCAAGAAAGTATGCATATTAATTTTCTACTTCAATAATGTTTATAGAAGTGTTATTGAGGCATTCACTTGCATCACACTTACTTCCTTAGCGTTTCAATAACAGCGACCTAAGTAACATACTACAAGAACGTATAAATAAACGCTATCGGAGCTGAGTGCACTTCCATAGCGCCTACTTGCATAGCGTTAAACGCTATGGAAGTTTAAAAAAAAACGCTATGCAAGCCAGTTTCTGTAATAGTGGTAGTGGATATTGAATATTATTTTTTTGGAGTAGAGGGTGGAGTAGTGGGTATTGAATATTATTTTTAAAAAGTAGTGGGTATTGAATATTATATGTAATGATTAGTGGGTGGAATAGTGGGTATTGAACATTATTTTTAATAAGTAGTGAGTGGAGTAGTGGGTATTGAATATTAGTTATAATGATTAGTGGGGTGGAGTAGTGGATATTGAATATTAATTTTTATGGCCAAAAATATAAACAAGAAAAATAATTTAAATATCCCTAAAAAGAAAGTAGGAAAAGAAATAAAGGACGAAAGTTAAGAGTCTATTATTCTTTTAATTTCATCGACTCAGGGAGCATAATATAGTGAGATTCTAAGATCAAGCGGTACTATTTTCCAATAAGATTATCCAGAACTAAAATAACTAATAACTTCTGATGTCATATGATTTTTTCTCCAATCTTTATTTGAGAAAACATACCGATTATGTGCCACCACAATTTAGTCATTGGAATAATAATATTTACAACTGGAAACTGTTTCAGGTTCATGTACTGTATGAGGACAGGAAAACTATTCATCTTTCGGAATACTAATCAAACACTTTTAGCCTTCTGTTGTTATATGATCTGGATGTATTTACTGGTACTCAGACATAATAGATCACAAATGAAGAAAATGAATTACAGTAGCTGCTTTTCCGAAACACTGGAGAACACATGTGTCACTATTATTGTTATTACTACAATTTCAGACAACCAGGCCTTGTAACTTAAAGAAATATATAGGAAAGCACACCTTCCCGCGGACGTTGTGCTTGGAGGTGTACTGGTGTATTTTCCACCGTGCTGGAAAGAATTAACTTCACCCTGATAAAATGGATATTTTTAAGTATTAAGTTCAGAATTATTTTTGTATTAATACTTAATAGTTTATATTGGCTTGTCTTTGTCAGGTTCATGAGCCATACATATATTACATAAGCTTTACAACTTTTTCTTTACATGCATGTTCTCCATCAGTTTTATTCAGGCCAAGTTACTATATGAACAAAAAGTGTACACATTTCAATAAACTGTGTAAATTTTTTAATTAGAACAATCAGTTTGTGCAAACTTGTCAGACCCTTAATTTCTACCCAACTGTCAAAATATTCGATATAAAATTTAACAGATAAAAAGAGTATTAGGCTTACACAGACTGCATCATTTTCTGCAAATGTGTTGCACATGTTGAGCTCACCACTTGAGTTCACCTCTAGCAATTGTAAAAATGACAATTAACACCAGTGACAGAGCAACTTAACAGAATTTTCAGTGAAGTGAACATAATCTTAAAATCTGCTACATATTTAGCCAACTTAGGGACTATAAATGCTATCTGCTTTGACATACCAAGCTGTTAACAAGGATAACTCCAGTACATGGATATTCCTGCTCTACAGCTTCTCTTGTGCAATGAAATTCAGATACTCCTGGAAGAAAGCACACCTCTGTTGTTATTAGAAATTCTAAAAGATAATTGGCTAATTCATCTATTAAGAACACTAACTATTCTCATTTTGATATACATTATCATAAATGCTCTGGGAGACATCCCTTGAGACTTGCAAATCATCATTTAGGCATAGTGACATCAGATGCAAAGGTTGTGAAGTTTTTGACTTTTTAGAGAACCTTACTTAGATGGATTCTGAGGCTCTTATATGAGGAACAGAGCATGTAGACAACTGCACAGCAATTTTTTTTTACCATGCAATTTCCACCTTCTCAAAAGATGTGTCAAGATTTTTTTGTACCATAAGTGGAATAATTTGCAAACAATGTTCACACTCCACAATTCTGCACAATACAAAAAGAAGGCATACACAACCAAAATCAAATAGAACAAGTAAAACAAGAACAGAACCAAGAAAAGTATTCACTGGTCCAGGGATTGTAACTACAATGTAATAGGACCTTTTATGTAATTAAAGAAACATATAAAAAAATATTAAAGAGCGGCACCACAAGTACTTGGTCATGATAGAGTAAACATGGAGTCATAGACAAGCGTATTTGCATGCTCAATCACTACACAGGCAGGCGCCTAAATCGCAATTTACAATCAGTTGTCCTTTGACCTCTATGAGATCAATGAAGTAAAAGCTGTTCCAACTGACGGTTATTCAAGTAAAAAGTATTGATGTTCATATTTATTGGTTGTGAACCACAGAACTACAAAAAGACAGAAACACAATAGCTTGTATTTGGGATTTGCCTCTCTACTGCAAGATGCTAACAAAAATTTGGAGTGACAATTGACAACATATTGGGGGAAACAAGCAAACGAAGTCTAAACCAGTAATAAAGAAAAAAAGAAGAAAAATATCTGATTGTCGCGTCCAACAGTTTCCTCACATCTGAGATATGCATGTGATGAGAAGGCTTCTTCAGAGTACCTATTCTACACACATCACACATACCATGCAAATCACAAAAACTTTTTGCATAGTCAAATAACAACAATATGACTTCTGGAAATATATGAGATAAATATAAAGTTGCTCATAATTATGCTTTGATAAAACTATGATCACGACAAAATATACTCTTTCATGAGTATACCCGTATTGAACACAACCCTCATACAATTAACTACAAGGAACAAAAATTGGAAGCAGCTAAAGAATATAAGATGATCGTAAAGGAAACACTTCATGGCATATATTACACATTCATTTCGCTTATTGGTTATTACAGAACGAAAACACCGGATACAAGCATTGTCCCAAATAAAGCACATCACAAAATACGATAAGCTACTACCAACAAATATAACCATCTTCAGAAATCCTCATCTAATTTAAACACATGCTTATCTGCATTTCCACTAATACTATTCATCACAGAGGCCTTCTGATACTCCCCAACCCTCTTCTCGAAAAAATTAGTCTTCCCCTGCAACGAAATCAACTCCATCCAATCAAACGGATTTTGCACATTATACATTTTCCCATACCCCAACGCATCCAACAACCTATCCGCGACAAACTTAATATACTGACTCATCAAATCCCCATTCATCCCAACCAAAGCACACGGTAACGCCTCACAAACAAACTCCCTCTCTATCTCAACCGCATCAGCCACAATCCCCTTAACTCTCTCCTCACTCGGCTTCACCCTCAACAAATCATACAACAAACACGCAAAGTCACAATGCAAACCCTCATCTCGCGAAATCAACTCATTCGAGTACGTCAATCCAGGCATCAACCCTCTCTTCTTCAACCAAAAAATGGCGCAAAAACTCCCCGAGAAAAAAATCCCTTCAACACACGCAAACGCAATGATCCTCTCCGCAAATGACTCCCCTCCATCGATCCACCTAAGCGCCCACTTGGCCTTTTTCTCGACACACGGGATCGTCTCAATAGCCCTAAACAACTTACTCTTCTCATCCGAATCCTTAATATAAGTCTCCAACAATAAACTATACATTTCCGAATGAATATTCTCTATCGCAATCTGGAAGCCGTAAAATGCCCTAGCCTCCGCAACCTGGACCTCTTTCATGAACCTACCAGCGAGGTTTTCGAGAACAATGCCGTCAGAGGCAGCGAAGAAAGCGAGTACGTGAGTAATGAAGTGTTTTTCATTGTGAGTTAGGGTTTCGAAATGAGCATTATCTTGCGATAAGTCGACTTCTTCTGCAGTCCAGAATGAGGCCTCGGCTTTCTTGTACATTTCCCAGATTTGTGGGTATTGGATTGGGAACATGCAGAATCGGTCCGGGTTTGGAGCGAGTAGTGGCTCTTCTTGAAATGATGGCATTTTCGATATTAGGGTTTTCGAGAACTACCTAGGGTTTGTGAATTGGGAATGTTGATTATAGTGATTGGTGTTGCGGACCGGCGGTTGTTAAATAGGAGTATAAGGGTGAAATGAGCGGGGGATTTGAATAATTTGAGGTAATTTGGCTCCAACTAAAGTTTAAATTCAAAATCGAAATTAATTTCAAACCAAGACTTCAACTATAATTTGCCGTGTATTTCTTTAAAATGGAAATGCTTATCAAATAATTTCTCCCCAACATGATTACATTAAAACAATCGTAAATTGATGAACTCAGAATCATCAAACAATTATTCGAGGATGGGGTGACAGTCAAAAATACCAATTTTTTTAGATTATATAAGAAGAATCTAAATTAAATTAAACGTACCAGATATATCCCGCTTAGAGCAAGGTAAAATATATGCAGATCATGTCCTTAATCTTCCTTAATCTTAAGTAGGGAGGCTATTTCCGCGAATATTGACGACTTAATGCATAGTGCATGACAAAATATCGAGTGATAAGATCAATTTTTTTTTTGAAATAAATCGTACTTGCATTACTTAGAAATTATCACTTTCGAGTACATGATTAATAAATGCAGGAGGAGTGACAAACCACTCTCCATAGCCTGATATAGAATTTGTACAACATTTGCAAGAAAAAAACCACACGATTCGCATACCGATAATCGAACTACTAGCACTTGATCAATGTGCTTTAGTGATTTTGTCCAAGAAATGGTTTCTCGAAGCCTAATGACTTCAACTTCTCGTGAACATTTTATGTAGTCAAGATTGTAAAATATAGATAAATATAGAGTTAATTGCACTTTGCATCCCCTAGCTTTACTTCAATTTCAATTATGTATATGTAGTTTCATAAATTGCACTTTGCATCCCCAAACTTTAAATCATAAGTCAAATCACAATCCCTTATACATTTTCTATCAAAAATAATATTGCTTTTAACGAATACATTAACAAATGTGATATAAAATGATTGCAATGATGATATAATTATAGATTTTAAACATGTAACTAATTTTACACTCTTTAAATTATAATTTAATATTATTTTTGACCATTAATCAATTATATTATATTTGTAAAAAATTAAACTAATATGTTTCCATTAAATAAAGTTGTGACTATTATGATATATGATACGTATAAAATCATTAAAATATATTTGTACCATCTTGAAATATAAATTATATAATCACTACACAATTTTATATCGCATTTGTGAATACAATCGTTAAAAGAAATATTATTTTTGATAGTAAACGTATAAGGGATTGTGATTTGACCTATAATTTAAAGTTGAGGGATGCAAATTGCAATTTATTAAACTACATATACATAATTGAAATTGAAGTAAAGCTAGGGGATGCAAAGTGCATTTAACTCATAAATATAAATTCGTAATGAATTTTGAGAGTTAAGAGACGTGTAGATGAAAATCTAATGCACATATATGAATTGAAATGTTACTAGTTGTCCGTCAAAATCCTTAAATTTAGAACCTGTTCGTCCGTGCCATGCTTTGATGTTTTTCGTTTGATCATCATAAAATAGAAAATCAAATTTGCAAACCCAAATTTCAAATTTCAAAATCAAGAATCATTAATGATGGTAAATGCCCTGGGATATCAATACGGTGGGTTTTGTTTGAGTACTTCTTCTCATCTGTTTTGTCTTTATTCATCGGCGGTTAATTTCTTTATTCAAACTTGCACCAACCCAGTCTTTTCATATTGTAACAGTGGAGATTTTTAAAAGGAAAATGTTAGGTTTCCCGAATTGGAATCCATTTTTTTTTTTTAAATTATATGTGTCATTTCTTGATTGACTATAACTTTAATGGATCCGTTAGAATCACATCAATCTTACCAACTAAAATTGTTTATACTGTTAACTCATTCATGTCATATCATTCGGGATCTTTTGTTTTGGGAACCAATTCGGATTACCCTATTCTTTCTAAAATACCGATAAATTTAAAACAGAAAGTAGCGAAATTGCTGATTCGATTTAAACAAAAAATGAATTGAAAAATGGGTATAACACGTGGCAAACACCGTTTGACAGATTATATAAGAAGAATTTAGATTATATAAGAAGAATACTCATTGTCAAAATTTTGACCATTTTTCCCAACCGGACTGCGCATTTCAAGAATACAAGCATTTGACTATTTAAGTGTTTTATAGTTCTTGACTTGTCGTTACACTTCACAGCTTCCTCGTGAGCTGAACTCAGATTGATGCAATATCGGACCACTTAACTAATGGTCATAATAAAATATGACTAGTCGGGTTGTTTGCACAACATATCAGACGTTAAATTCCCAACTGCTTGCGCATCTATATTCTTTATTAAAAATAGAAATTCCTTATTAATAATACGGTAGCTTATGCATACCGCGGTATGCCATTAAATATTAAACTAATTTAATTAATTATTATTTTTTATTGAAAACAGAAACTTCCTCTTAATGATGTGCCAGTATGGCATGTGTACCGCGGTATGTCACTAAATATTAAATTAATTTAACAATATTACATATTAATTTAATTTATTAGTGAAGTTATATAGTAGGAGTCTATTAACTAAAAATCGAAATAAAAATTGAGAATATAGTATTATATACAACTTGGGACTTAATTAATGAAGTTATATAAATTCATTTAATTAAAATAATAATATTAAATACTAATTCAATTTAATAGTGAAATTTTATACTACGAGTCTTTTAACTAACAATCGAAATAAAAGTCAAGAACATAATATTATATACAACTTCAGGCTCCATTAATTAATATTTATAAAGTATCTATAACAGATTAATAATAAATGCAATTAATAATATAGCTACTCTTATAATACATGACCTCTATACTTTTATGATGGTTAACATATATTGAGTAGCACTCTATGGAGAACCACCTTACGTGGAGAACCGTGGGGAACCCTATGATTCTGTAGTAGAACCAATAATTTTTAAATTTTTTTCTGATTCATTAACAGAACCAAAATTTGTTTTCAAAAAAAAAAAATTCGAAACTGTCACGTCATCACTGCCACGTCATCCTCCACGGCAGCACTGCTGATGTGGCACTGCCACGGCACCTGCCACGCCATCACTGCTGACGTGGCAGTGCCACGTAATCAATGATGACGTCATCGATGACGTGGCACTGCCACGACAGTTGTGATAACGTGGCAGGTGACGTGACACTGCCACGTCAGCTTGTCTAGAATTTTTTTTTGTAGAACCAAATTTTTTTTATAGAACCAAAAAAAAAAAATTTGGTTCTGTAATAGAATCAGAAATTAGTATAGAATAAGTGGTTCTCCACGGTTCTCCACGTAAGATTGTTCTCCATAGAACAATGGCCAACATATATTATATTGGCCATTATTCTATAGAGAGGACCGCCTTATATAGAGAATATGAGAGAACTACTAATTTTTATGATTCTATAGTAGAATCAAAGTTTTTTTTTGGTTCTATAATAAAAAAAATACCAAAATTCTGATTCTGTAACAGAACCAAATGCTGACGTGTCACTACAGACGTCATCACTGCTGATGTGGCAGTGCCACGTCATCAATGATGACGTCACTGATGATGTGGCACTGCCACATCAGCAGTGATGACGTGGCACTATCACGTCAGCAGTGATGTCGTGGTAGTGACACGTCAGCAATGACGTGGCATATGGTATATTTGCCGTGGTAGTGACACGTCAACAATGACGTGGTAGTGCACCATTATTCTCTAGTTCTCTTTTAGTGTTTGTTTCTCTCTTAATCCAGACCCTATCTATACTATACTATTATAAGCGGAATAGGGTATATTTGGTTGGTTGGTAGTTTGGTCATTTTATTTGGTACACTCAATAACAATCGTTGAATTTTGAGACAGATTAATGAGAACTGTTGGATGTATTGTTAAAAGATTTTTTTTTTATAATATATAAAATACTCTTATAGGTTCAAGTTTCGAATCCCGTTGACAATATATTATTATTAAACATTTATATCATATTATAAACTACTCCTAAAAGTTCAAGGTTCGATTCCCCTCAACAACATATTTAAGTTTAAAAATTATATTATTATATTATAAACTACTCCAAGAATTTCAAGATTCAATTCCCGTCAACAACATATTAAATTTAAAAAAGTTATTTATCTATTTTCAATATACAAGCAAAAAACTATCATTTAGAATACTATCAAATACGTATTATTATATTTTATTATATTCTATAATTTATTTTCTTTCTAATTAAAAAGCAAATATTAAAATTATGAATAATAAGATAAAAAAATAGATATTAAAATAAAAATATTTAAAATCTTCCGTGCATCTCGCACGGGTTATAAATGGTACATTTAAATTGAAACTGCTCGCACATACATTTGGTGGATTTTGTCCTTTTCACAAGACTTTTGTTCCAAATAGGTTGGGGGAATGAAATACTTGTGACTACACTAACTGTTGGAGAAACTTTTTATTATTCAGCTCAGCTCCAACTCCCTGCAGATTGCATGATAAGAAATAAGAAGAGAGCAAGGCATGGAATCACAGGACATGCTAATAACATAAGAATTGGAGGGGTGGAGTGTAAAATTGCGTAGTGGTTGTGAAATGAGAAGATTTAACTGATTAGCAAACCATTGGATTACACAGTGGAACAGTGTACTATCATGTTCGGAGCCATATTATAACTAGCATGATAGCCCGTGCAAAGCACGGGCAATATGATAATTCATATAATTTTTTCGCGTTAATCTATTTTACGTATTTTGATTTATTTAAAATGTTATAGTTTCAAAATATTATCAGATTCTGAACTGTAAGAGTTATATTTTTAGTTGTGTTTAGTCAGTGTGAGAAAAATGACTGACTGAAAGCAGTAGGTAAGAGTTAATTGTAACTGTCAAGTATTACCAAAATAATTTTGGTGGTGAAAAAATAGATGGCTTATTTATTTTGGCACTGAGGAAGAATTAAATTTTATGTTATTTCTAATTTTGTAAGAAATAATGTAATGTGACGGAAAAATACAAATAATAGTCATATGTTCTGCTTGGAAAAGCTCAGCGCACTTTTCCAATTTTGGATATCTTTTTCTCCAACCAATTTCAGAGAACAAGAAGCACAACAAATTTATCCTAATAGTTGTGCACATCCAAAATAAATATATGATATGTGCTTTTCTAGGATCATGGTATTTGACCATTTCAGATGTATCATTTCAATAATAAATTGACCATAACAAAATCATTTTTTCAAATACATTGTACCATCCATTGTCATAAGTGAACTCTCAAAAAGCCAAGGTAATATCTCAAATTTCAAGACAAAACATATTTAGACATGTCCAAATTCAACCAAATACACGAGTAACTAAAATAAAAGTGTCATATCTTATAACGGATTTTTAAAATGAGATGGGTCAATGTATGCACCGAATAAATTATGTTGTAAAAGTTCACGTGCACAATGAAATTCAATCTATGAAAATAAGATATACATAACTACGATAATGAAGCATCTAAGAAATATCATTTTAATTTGAGGTAACACCAAAATGATACTCGTGAAATAAAAAATTACACATACTACATCCGTGATAATAAGACATTATATATATCAGCGATTTTTTGAGTTTATTAGTCTCACAACGGGGTGAAACTCGCATTGGAGTTTAAAACTCAAGTGAACTTGATAAATTTCTATTTAAGTATATAGTTGTAAAACTCGTTTTGTATGAAATTAATAACATTAGCATATTACGAAAATGCTGCAAAAATATAGTGCGAGAGACTAAAGATATCAAAACTATATTGACATTTTTTTTACCAGATCCAAATCTCATATGTAAATTATTTATTATTTTCAATATTTTAATCTTTTTTATTAGTCAATCTATAAATTACCCAATGCTAATAGGATTAACCGATATAATGTAAATATACTTAAAATAAAATTGAATATTATACTGATATTATACTGATATTCAATACATTGTACCATCCATTGTCATAAGTGAACTCTCAAAAAGCCAAGGTAATATCTCAAATTTCAAGACAAAACATATTTAGACATGTCCAAATTCAACCAAATACACGAGTAACTAAAATAAAAGTGTCATATTTTATAACGGATTTTTAAAATGAGATGGGTCAATGTATGCACCGAATAAATTATGTTGTAAAAGTTCACGTGCACAATGAAATTCAATCTATGAAAATAAGATATACATAACTACGATAATGAAACATCTAAGAAATATCATTTTAATTTGAGGTAACACCAAAATGATACACGTGAAATAAAAAAATACACATAGTACATCCGTGATAATAAGATATTATATATATCAGCGATTTTTTGAGTTTATTAGTCTCACAACGGGGTGAAACTCGCATTGGAGTTTAAAACTCAAGTGAACTTGATAAATTTCTATTTAAGTATATAGTTGTAAAACTCATTTTGTATGAAATTAATAACATTAGCATATTACGAAAATGCTACAAAAATATAGTGCGAGAGACTAAAGATATCAAAACTATATTGACATTTTTTTTACGAGATCCAAATCTCATATGTAAATTATTTATTATTTTCAATATTTTAATCTTTTTTATTAGTCAATCTATAAATTACCCGATACTAATAGGATTAACCGATATAATGTAAATATACTTAAAATAAAATTGAATATTATACTGATATCGAGTAAAAATATGTTATACACTTTATTTATCATTTTTTGTATTAATTTAATAATAAACATATTATAGCCATTCGAATAATATATAGACATAATTGTTAAAAGAGAGAAATATTGTAATAAATTTTTATATATCTATTTTCACTTCCCCCCATTTACTTACTTGTGAGATAGACTTCTACGTCCATCACCTACCTCCTCATTTCGATTTTTTTTAACAAAGTTTCGGCAACCTCGGTACCTTTAATACTCAAAATAGAATATTATACTGATACCGAGTAAAAATATATTATACACTTAAAATAGAACATAGTGGGACAGAGGGAGTAATAAACATATTTCGGCCATTTGACTAATACATATATATAATATCTATACTATAATAAGCGAAAAGGGGTATAATTTTTAATTTGGTTAACCTCTATTTTTTGTTATCCCTCATTTACAACTGTTAGATCTTCAACTCAAATAAATCATGACCGTAATATACAATACTAAAAGTTGTTATATACAGAAGTCTAAGGTTCGATTCCCGCTAACAACATATTAATTTATATTTAGTACTAAAAATTATTATATACAAGGTTCGAATTCTTCCAATAACATATTAAAATTAATAGTTATAATATTATACTACCCTATAAATAAATTATAAAAAATTAAAAATAACCCGTGCTTTGCACGGGTTATAAGCTAGTATACAAAATTTTAAAAGAGAGATATATTATAATAAAGTGTTATAAATTTATTTTCACTTCCGTCCGTTTACCTACTTGAGATAGACTTCTACTTATTTTCCGTCACCTACCTTCTCACTTTAATTTTTTTTGACTAATTTTCGGCCACCTCGATACCTTTCTTAATTCTGGCTTCGACGACATTATATCTGTCAATTTATATTTTCTCACCCCGACTACCATTTTTACTATTATATGAGAAAAATATTTTAATGATTTTATCCCTAATAAATTATAAAAATAAATGTGGATATAAATTTATGAGTATATGAATGTCGTAGGTTTAATTCTTACCAAAATTCAAATTATTAAAATTAGTATAATTATGTAAACACTTTTATCCTGAATAAATTATAAAAAAAATATTTCTAATAAATGGGTTATTTGAGCATGTAGTGAATGATTTTAAAATAGTTCACAAAGAAGTGATTTGTCTTAGTGGTTGTACATGTTAACATCAAGTTCTAGGTGCTGGATGGTCATGGGTTCAATACTTCTCAACTTCATATTTTTTAACATTATTGGGCTATAATAATTATAATGGTGTAATATCCAGTAATTTTTAGAATAATAATAATAAAGAATAATAGAATAAAAAGGATTTAAATTAGATTATAAATAGGATTTAAAATTGAAATAGAATAATGGGCTTAAAATATGGATCGGATTTGAATACAGATAACTTGTAGGTTTGGACATAGGGTTTTCCAACTCTATATATACATCTTATTCGTTTTCCTCATCTTTTATAACAAAATTCGTTGGTCTATCCTTTACACAAATCTGCTGTCTTGTAAAATTCGTATAAAATTCATCGTAAGTCGGAATTCGTTGATTCTGGACTTTTCGGAAAGATCTTTTCATGTTCTACAACTTTCGTTCTTTGAGTTTTTCAAGAAAATATTGTTTAGAGGGTCAAAAAGGTTAATTATAGATCTGGTCAGGAGTGGTTACATGTTTGGATTCTTGTTTTCCCGTGTCGAGGTAAGTTTCCGATTGATCTTTCTAGTGTTTTCAAAATTATGTATTATGTGTACATATTTGTTATCAAAATTTGGGATAAGTGATAATATTTTGAAGTTATACGTGTATTATTGTATATGTGTTATGTGTAAGCAGCAATAGTCTTGGGACTCTGATTTATGCCATGGTTTGCGAAAATAAGAATAAGAATAAGGACCGAGTCACCGGGTTGTAGTGACAGTTTTCTAAAAATTTAGGACCGTTATCACCGGGTTGTAGTGGTCGTGGTATGAATTATGGGTTTCAAGTTATTGTTGTTATGTGTAGTCGTATCGTATCGTATCATGTCGAATATGAATTAGAATACGTGTATAGAAAATTATGTATCATATATTTTATCGTATCGTATCAAATATTGTATTCTTTTATGTGTATATGTGTTACTTGGCCTTACTAGTTAGATCGATTGGTTACTTGCTGGGATGTATAGCTCATTACTTACAATTTTCAGGTTCGGTGTACGATTGAGTTTGCTAGCGTCGGAGTTCGAGGACCTTAGAATTGGGCTAGATTGACTTTTCGATAGATGTTAGCTGCGCTTTTGTAATAAGTACCTTTGTAATTGACTTTTTGATTAATAAATTGTAATTTGTTTTAGTTTTCGAATTAGAAATTAATATCCCGAAAAGTCGGGATGTTACAAATGGATTATACCTGACTTGTTCAGCAGGATAAAAGAACTGCAACTGAATTTATCCAGCAAGGAAGTGGCGAAGTTTTTGATCTCATTAATCATCTACGAGTCTATGACTATGGAGATGTTTGGAGGAACTTATTTTCAGAATAAGTCAACTTATTTTAAGATAAAGTTAAAGATTCTTAACTTTTTTATGAAAAAAGTAAATTTTTTTTGCAACTTATAGATTCTTAAGCATACATTAAATACTTGTATTAAAAAAATTATCAAAATATGAAATTTTTACCCGAAAATATAAGTCCATAAGGACTTATATTAAGTCATTGCCAAACAAGCCCTATATATGTCTAGCTACTATATATATATATATATATATATATATATATATATATATATATATATATATATATATATATATATATCGGTCATTATTCTAGAGAGGACCTCCTTATATAGAGAATATGAGAGAATCAATCTAAACCATTTATTTCTTAGGGCCCCGCCAGGGACACATACAATTAAAATGCAGCCTCACACACTACATCTAAATTTTTTTTTTTTTAAAATTTCTGATGAACAGTACCTTGTTGACGTGGCATGCCACGCCAGCATCTGCCATGCCAGCATGTAACCTCATTTTTGATGACATGGCAGTGCCACGTGTCATGCAACGTCAGCATCTGCCATGTGGCACTGCCACGTCATCAAAAGTGGGGTCACATGCTGATGTGGCAGTGCCACGTGGCAGATGTTGATGTGAAATGCCACGTCAGCAAGGTACTGTTCATCAGAAATTTTTTTAATTTTTTTTTAAAAAGTAGTAAATTTTTTAAAAAATGGGTTGGGTTAACATATGTGTGAGGGTGCATTTTAATTGTGTTTGGGTGCATTAGATATGTGATTTATAATGATTCTCTCTAATTCTCCATGTAACAATTTCTCTCTAGAAGGGGATCCAGTAATAAGGTTTAATTCGCTGGTAATCAGAATTTCAACTACTGTTGCTGGTAAATCTTTGTTATTCTATCGAGAAATTTACTCCATTCAATCCGCTAGGTCACGGTTTGAACCTAATAAATAACAGCCTCTTTACAAAAAATAAAGGTAATATTGTGTATATCTGAATTTTTCTGAGGATGAAAGAGCTTTGTGCACTAGATACTCCCCCTTATCAGCAAAGTTCTAACTGTAGAATCATTGAGTGATTTTCAGAATGATGGAGTAACTGAAATGATGAACATATGAGTCGATCTGTATTGTTTATTATGAGATTGTAAAGACATGATCGGATTGAATGTACGAATGTTGTTAAATTAGATTAAATAACATAAATGCCACAAAATTGTTTTAAGTTTCATTTTATTCTCACCTCGTTCTATCACTTCAAACCAAACAGAGAAGGACTACTTTACGAAATATAGATTGTTTAACCCGATAACCAGTCCCATGCTCCCATCTAAGTGAAGCTTACCCAAAAATCTGCAGAATTATGGAGTTCTGTAATAACAGCAATTGTTCAACTGAGAGATAAAAATGAATTAAACAATATTTGTAAAAGAGAAAATAGATAGATAAATGATACGTTTGTGGAATGGTGATTGGAGTACTGGATGGAATGATATGGGGCCTTCTATTTGTTTTTTCATCTGCTCCTGTTCAAACAAATCAGGAAAATATAATTGCATTTAAGCAGTTATATGTTGTACATGATTCAAATTAACATGATGACAATATTGCATTATTATGAAAAAAGAAAAAAGAGTCTACATCCAGGGCCATGGTTTGTGAAAACTGTTGTGTGAGAGAAGGAGATCTCTTTCTGCAAAAGGTGAAAGTGATTTGATTAAAAATTCAACATCGGTGTACTAAGGGTCTATCAATCTTCATTTTCCTGCATGTATCTACCAAAACAAGTAAATATCAGATTAGTGGACATCCATGCTATGGTTATTGGTTAGTCTGTTACCCACGTAGTCACGTACTGGCACATACCACCCTCTGCATAAAACAAACTTCATATATTGTTTTTCAAACTGGGAGCCTGGCCATATGCATGCTTATATTTCATCTATTGTATGTCTTAAGGAATGGGGGAGATCGACACTTTAAAATGAATGGCCTACTACTTTTAGGTGGTGTTATATATAATCCGGCACTTGTTTTTTCTGCTTGGAGTTGCTTGAAATTCCCATCAATTCAGGCTCAACTTGCTTAAATTCTGTTTGTACTTTGATTACTTTTGTTTAATAAAGAATCAAGTTAGTCATCAAACATGGTACTCTAAAAAATCAATCAAATATTGCAAGAACTCGATTTGACTCAGAAACCAGCCTCCCTCGCAAGCATTGAGCAAACAGAAATCACAAATTTTTCATTCATAGTATACGCACATACACACATTTTTTGAAAATTGAGAAGAAAATTCTTTCATCTAGGAAATATAGCCAGTATGGTGCGATCTGTTTTCCTTTTCAGTGAAAGAGGTGATCACCAAATTCCAAAACGGTGTACTAAGCAAGCAGCACATGGAGATATGAAATACTATATCTCAAAAGGAAGAATCCAATATCCACTTTTAAGATATGAAATACATTATTATCGTGCTATGTATGGCTAAAATCCAAATCCAGGTTATAATTATTCATGGCTCAAGGCTGTAAGCACTTCATATTGATTGGCCTATTACCTTTATTGTAGGTGTTTGTGCTTTGCACTTAACAGCAAGACTGTAAGCTGAGTAACTGTGTAATAGTCCTAATTTCAACCCATACAAAATAACACTCATTCACATTGGATGCTCGTTGTCGTCAATCAGCAAAGATTACAGATTAGTAAATTACATATATTATATTATGATGACTAGTGGTTATGTCATTCATCTCACTCACCTGCTCCACTGATTTAGAGCAGATACAAGCTGTTTGTTACATATTACTGAAATCATAAACGTGTTATGCATTTTCAAATAAGTATCAGGGAAATCGTTACAAGTAAAACAGAGTTCTATCAAGCTGTAAACGAACCGAACTCGGACGAACTTAGACGAACTTTTAACGAACTCGGACAAATTCTTAACCAACGGAACAATGTTCGGCAAGCTTATCGGACACTTTTTCTTGTCCGAACTCGAGTTCGGTAAGATTATCGGACGAGCTAACCAAACTCGAACTCGAACCGAACCGGACGAGCTTACCGAAGAGTCCGGTTCATTTCCAGCTCTAGACTTCTCTGTGTGTGTTTTTTCACAATTTTCTGCGTTTCAACCAAAAATAATGTCCATCTGTACTTTGTTTGCATTATTCTGATGTTAAATAAGCCAGCTCCTTTTTGTTTTGCTAATTAGGTTTTTTAAATAACTATTATGTAATTTCTGGATATTTTTCAAAATTATAGTGGTGAAAACAGGACCTTGGACATGAAAACTGAGAGAAATGATTATATCTATAAGACTCTTCTCCAATGTTGCTGCTAACTACTAGCTCTTACTAAAGACAATCTAGTCGTACACACTTTACATGGATTCTCCAAATAATTTGTCTAGATTGACTCCCCTAGCTCATCCAACAAGAACACTTCTTCTGAAATTCAATGCAAAACATATAAATGATCATTCCGAAACTCCAACACCCCCAACAGACGAAGATGAAACTAACACTAACATTGATCAAATCCACAATTATTACATTCCTGAACTTGAAGCTGATGATGTGCCCTTCTATAACTCAGCCTCTTCAACAAACACTCCTCTACGGTCACCCCCTCATGTTAGCTGCCTCCAAACTCCTTCAATACGACTCTATGGCTCCGGTAGCAAGAGATCAAGATCAGTAAAAAGTGAACTTACTGAATCAAGGTTTTCAAGAAGGGAGGAACAACAAGACGACAGTCAAGCTACCGGAATTTATGTAACCTGGAGTGAGTTGTGGGTGACTGTTCCAGGAAAAAATGGTGGTCGCCGTCCAATTCTGCAGGGGCTCACAGGCTATGTAAGGCCTGGTGAGTGTTTGGCCATTATGGGTCCTTCTGGCTGTGGAAAATCTACTCTTCTTGATGCTCTAGCAGGTGATTCTACCAGTACTATATATCAACTCACTTTTTGTGCAGCTATACATGTATAACTTCTAAACGTTTTAAGTATCAAGTCATGTGAATGGCATTTTAAGTGCTACCTGATCTCTTTTAGAAAAACATGACACTTAAAGGTGTATGTAACACCTGTAGGTACCAAGTTATCTACTTCAAAACAATTAATTGATAAGTGTGGAGAAAGCTACTGAATCTCTCAACATAAATTTTGATTTTAAAATATTAGTAGTATGACATAATGTTATTTTGTAATATTAACTTAATGATCAATTACAGGAAGGTTAGGCTCAAACACAACACAAAGTGGAGACATCCTAATCAATGGGCGCAAACAAGCTCTGGCTTTTGGTGCTTCAGTAAGATTAATATTAAGATTAATACCCTTAAATAAGTCATTTATTTACTTCTGTACAGAAATAATTAGGTAGAAAATTCTGAAATAACTTTGAGAGTTTATGAATTATTAGGCCTATGTGACTCAAGATAATACACTGATGACTACACTAACTGTCCTCGAAGCCATATACTTTTCCGCTCAACTCCAACTCCCTGATTCTATGTCAAAACTTGCGAAGAGGGAAAGGGCCATAATGACGATTACAGACATGGGATTGCAGGATGACATGAACACCAGAATCGGAGGCCTTACCGGTGGCCAGAAGAGAAGAGTTAGCATATGCATAGAAATCTTGAAACACCCACAACTTTTATTTCTCGATGAACCTACAAGTGGATTGGATAGTGCAGCATCTTACCATGTCATGAGCCGTATAATTAAACTTGCTCAACAGGATAAAAGGACTGTCATAGCTTCTATCCATCAACCAAGTGGCGAAGTCTTTGATCTTTTTCATAATTTGTCACTTCTATCATCCGGCAAACAAGTTTATTTTGGTGCAACATCACAAGCTAATGAGGTAATTACTTAAATTGCATCGATAAGCTATCCACATATATTTAACCACATACAAATTATTATTTACTACTAATTGTATATTACTTTGCAGTTCTTTGCTTCTAATGGCTTCCCATGTCCAAGCACGAGGAATCTCTCTGATCACTTCCTTAGAACTATTAATATTGATTTCGATGTTGTAAGTAGCAAGTGTATGTACAATATTTAGTTCAGGAAGTATCCCAGTACTTATGATAATTAATTAAGCTGTTTGGTGTTCAATTAATGTTAAATAGGATGTTGAGCATGAACTTGGTGGAAGCATAATAACTGCCACAAAAGCTATTGAAATCCTTGTCAGCGCATATACATCATCCGAGGCACACCAGCAAGTTATCAACAAAGTATATGAGATATGCGAAAAGGTACATTAGAAAATCAATAAGATTTTAAGTGAATTCATACTTGCAAAAAGATGATAATTTCGGATATTTTCTGCAGAATCAAGTGACACTAAAGGAGAAGGAAGGTCAAGCAGGCTTCATTACTCAATGTCAAGTTCTTACAAAAAGATCATTCATCAACATGTATCGTGATCCTGGTTATTACTGGCTTCGGCTGGTAATTTATGTCGCCCTGTGCTTGTGCATAGGGACTATATTTTTTGATGTTGGCCACAGTTACAGCGCAATCCAGGTAGGTCTATGAATCTGTCTGTATTTTTACGTGTACGTTCGATCCTACAGCTTAGAATATTTCCACTTAGCCAATCTAAATAAAATTTGTACAGATAATTTTAATAATATTGAATCACAGGCTATAGGTTCAATGCTCATGTTTACGGCAAGTTTTTTGACTTTTATGGCCATTGGTGGATTCCCTTCTTTCGTAGAGGATATGAAGGTAACCCTTTATATCTATATTTGACCAGATATATTTCATAAGAAGAAGTTTAAGCTACAGCAGTTCACTGGTCTTGATTAACTTATTCTAATTAATCTCTAGATTTTCATACGAGAAAGATTGAATGGACACTATGGAGTATCTGCGTACGTCGTGGGAAACACACTTTCTTCCGCACCATACTTGTTATTGATTTGTATCGTCCCCGGGTCAATTGCTTATTTCCTAGTTGGCCTGCAAAAGGAGTTTGATCGTATTGTGTACTTTGGCATGCTACTCTTTGCGTGTATGCTATTGGTCGAAAGTCTAATGATGATGGTTGCAAGTATAGTACCAGATTTTCTGCTGGGAATCATTACAGGTGCTGGACTTCAAGGAATGATGATGTTGAATGGAGGTTTTTTCCGACTACCAGATGATCTCCCTAAGCCATTATGGAAATATCCAATAAGCTACATTTCGTTCCACAAGTACGCATGTGAAGGACTTTTCAAGAACGAGTATCTGGGACTAACATTTCCTAATGAGAAAGTTGGAGGACCACCTACAATAACTGGTGAGGAGATATTGAAGAATTATTGGGAAATGGAAGATTATTCTAAATGGGTGGACTTGACGGTTTTGTTTGGAATGGTAGTGTTATACAGACTTCTGTTCTTTGGAATTATAAAGGCTTTAGAGAAGTTCAAGCCAGTGATTGCAGCTTGGATCAGTTCTCGGCGTACAGAATCAGAAGATAATTCTACAGCTCCTGAAGTAGGATGTAGTGTACGTCGTGTTCGGACTTTTTCACTCTTCGATTGTTCATTTCATACTGTTGATGTAACATTTCGCGAATAGATGGAAAAACAGGACAAAATGTTTGTCTGTGTTGTGAATTCATGACAACCCAAATGTGTGTGCCGGAATGTCCCTTTTCGCTTGGTTTACACAAGGGATATTTCGACTTTGGATGTTAGTTATGAAGAGAACTTCTGTAATTTCAGAATGTGCCTCACTGAATCTAGTTTGTATGCAAGTTATGCCAATAAAAAATGAGTACTAGATAGTGGAGTGCTACTTATTTCTTATGGGTTGGCAAAGGAATGTACAATGTTAAATGACAGCTAGTTGAACATGCTACCCCTCCTTTCCCTTTCTATTCCATGCAAATGGCAGTGCAAATTTTAAACAGGGGGAGAATCCAACTCTATTATTGTTAAATTGTCTTTCTAAAAAGAGTATAAATTTTAACGATATGAACCAGAGATGTACCAAAAGTAATGATTAGCTCAATAATCATAATTCGGGGGAAGAACATGTTTGTTCAATATTATTTGGTAGATGCAGTTGGCCGTTTATTAATGAATTACTTGTCTATAAAAAAAATAAAATTTGTAACCCCACAATTCGTGCAAAAGAAAAGCAACAGCCTACAAGGATAAGCGTAGGTTGGAAAAACCGTAATAAGGGCAAGTGGGAGAGCGCCTGCAAAATTAGACTCGATCAAGGACAGGATGAACAAAGCAGCCTTAACAGTAGAAGCCATCAAAATCTGCCGAAAGAAACAGAAGGAAACGAATGAACAGAAAGTTGAAGAAGAATAAATTACAAAAACCAGGTTGCTCTGCTCATTTCATGTTTGCACCTCTCCATTCTGCTAAAGATGCTCAGAGGAACTGACTGACAAGAATTCTTCTTGTTGAATATTGACGTAGGCTGGAAGATATAAGAGTCCCGATGAGCATCCGTTTTTCGCAGACTTGCCAGAACCCATATTGCCACCTTTGCAGTACCCGCAGGTAAGAGATCAGCACAGCAAAAATATGAATCATACAAGTATATTTACATTTTGAGTTACTTGCATTTTACATCCCCAGTTTTACTCCAAATTCAATTATGTATATGTAGTTTCATAAATTGCACTTTACATCCCAAACTTCATATTATAGGTTAAATCACAACCCCTTCTACGTTTTCTATCAAAAATAATATCGTTTTTAAGGAATATATTGACAAATGCAAAATAAAATTGTGTAACGAATATATATTATATATTTTAAAATAGTATAAATATATTTTAATGATTTATATGTATCGTATGTCATAGTAGTCGCAACTTTATTTAATTGAAACTTGTGATTTCAATTTTTTATAAATATATTATTATTGATTAATGGTCAAAAAATAATATTAGATTATAATTTATAATTTTAAAAGTGTAAAATTAATGGTTTCAAAAAAAAATGTAAAATTAATGACATGTTTAAAGTCCTAAAAGTTATATAATCAATGCAACAATTTTATATCACATTTGTCAATATATTAGTTAAAAACAACTTTATTTTTGATAAAAAAAATAAATAAGAGATTGTGATTCAACCTATGATTTAAAGTTACGGAATGTAAAGTGCAATTTATGAAACTTTATATATATACAGAATTGAATTTGGAGTAAAGTTAGGGAATGTAAAGTGTAATTAACTCTTACATTTTTGCCTAACATTGAAGCACCTGAGCATATTCACTTGACTGCAGCTGGCTGTTTTGTGTCTACTTCGTCCAAGAAACACTGTTCTAAGTATATTATATTGCATGCTAAGCAGTACTTTTAGGAATATGGGATGTGATGATCGTTCTGTGTTCTTATGTACTCCGTATATCAGTACCTGCATAAATGACTGACTTGTCAAAGTTCATATGCGTGAACATTGAACAACATTCATTTCAACTAAGCAACCCTCTTTACTGACAAGTGTTTTTAATCAGCCATGTTCCTGCTAAATAAAATCTTAGCACCAACTGTTTGGGTAATTCTGAACATGAGTTATAGAACTCGTAATAATACATAAACAGTATAGCCTGTCTTCACCACTAAATTTGAAAATTAAGATTCAAAAGAGTGGTATGATACCTCCATTGAAGGTACTGACAATATGTGCGCGCGAACTTTCGACTATTAAGTTGGCATGAAAGGATTTAATTTGTTTGTGGAATTAACTTTAGATATGCCATTCATTATTTAAATTATTCTTTAATGCGAATTGTTAATACCCTTCCGAAGAATTACTCTTTTACCCTCCTGATATAACCATGTCCCAAAAACATCTTCCTTCCAGACAAAAGGAGGTAACATTAGGGTACATTCTTCCGGACGAGATAACACTAGGGTACATTCTTCCAGACAAGAGGAGGAGACACTAGGGTACATTCTTCTAGACAAGAGGAGGAGACACTAGAGCACATTCTTCCTCCAGCACATTCTTCCGTACAAAAGGCACATTCTTCCTCCAGCACATTCTTCCGTACAAAAGGCACATTCTTCCTCCAGCACATTCTTCAGGGTAAAAGGCACATTCTTCCTCCATCAAATTCTTCCGGACAAAAGGAGGTAACACTAGGGTCGAGCAAAACCGGTCCGAACCCAAAAAACCGAACCGAACCGGTCCGATTTTTTGGGACCGAACCGACCGGATGCTCAGCCCTCTATAAATACCAAGCTAACTCATACATTTTAGGGGCTGGAAATTTCTCATAATCACTCTCATACTCTCTCATTTCACATTTTTCTCTCTAAATTCTCAGTCACCGGAATTTGTACTTTCTGATATTGTTTCTTGTATTCTCCACCACCAAGTTACTTACTCTCACGCCGGAGGTGCTTGACGGCCACCACTGATAGAGTATATTTTTATATATATTTTAGATGATTTTATTCTCATATTTATTGTGTTTTGCATTGATTTGGATTTTTATTTAATAGATTTGATTGTTTTATTGTAGGAAATAAAGAATTCATGACTTGGAAGGATTTGGAGCAAAAAGAGCTATTTTGGAGATAAAATAGGAGAAAATTCGTATTATTGGGCTATACGGGCTGCCTGCACTGTTTGGGCCATATCTTGAGTTCCAGAAGTCAGAATTTGACGATCTTACTGTCCACGCGAAGCTTGTGGAATTTTCTTTAATTCAGAGGTGGTCCAATAAGCAAAATCAAACTGGAAGAGGCCGGAAACAGAGGAGAAAAAGAAGTTACGAATTTTAATTAAGGAATCCTATTCAGTTATGGAATCCTACTTGTAATTGATTTAGAGTATTAAAATACTTTTATTGGGCAAGACTTTGAGAGCCTATATAAACACATCTAGGGTATGATGAAAAGGGGATTAGGATGTAATATTAGATCAGATAATATAGTTTAGAGTAGATTATTATTATTATTTGGAGATGTAGAGAAACACCATGACTCTTCTTTTGGGTGACAACATTGAAGTTTGAAGGTTTTGTTCTCTTAATCTTTTCTTTGTTCTTATTAGTTTTATTATGTTTTCTTGTTTTACTAGTTGTTTTACTTGTTTAATTATTAGCGAGTAGTTATTTCTAGGGCTTAAAGGGAAGCCATGTTTGCACTAATATTGGCATGATTTTCATAGTGGTTTGATTGGTTATGGTTAATTCTGATTGATATGTTTTAATCATTAATTTGTGTAATCGGCCGATATCATGGATTAATTACATGCAAATAGGGATATGGATCGAGAGATTTACTTACTAGAGGCACACATACGATTAGCAGAATTGAATTTGAGTGCGGAAGCATCATTGGATTTCTGAGAGCGTTAATGCTTGGAAGAGATTAACTTGACTCTAATTACCTGATTGATTGAATTACTAAAAGTGGTTAATTGTGTTGAATGTTTCGAGAGTGTTAATGCTTGAAAGAGATTAACATACTCTAGTTATAGGATCACATTGATTGCTTTAGCTTAAGAGCCAATTGTGTAAGCATGGTGGACCTGATTGCCCTAGGTTTTAAATAATTTGTTTATCACCTGTTTAATTAGTGTTAATTTAGTTTAATTAGTTAATTAATAATTTCACATATTCGTCTGACCCTTGAAACAATTAGCGATAACTGAAAAGGAATTAGTAGAACCTGTCTCCTTGTGGATTCGACCCGCTTGCCATCTGTACTAGCAATAGATACCGTGCGCTTGCGGTTAGACATAATTTTACACATCAAGTTTTTGGCGCCGCTGCCGGGGAGACAGCGAGTTTCTGTTGATTTTAATTTAGTTGTTTCGATTGTTTCCATTGTCTCATTGGAACCTTTGTTCCAATTGAGGCAAATTTTACTTCGTTTTCTTGGCTGTGTTGAGTGTCTACAGGTTTGCAATGGGTGAAGTTGATACTTTTGCACTACTCTCTTCCATGTTGGAGGCACGCACTCAAGAAATTGCCTCATTCAACTATATAGAGCCCACTATGCGTCCAATGAGTATCAATGAGATTTCACAAGTGGCCCCTAAAACTTACAACTTCTGTCAAATTTGCGGTGTGCAGGGTCACTTTGGTTTTGAATGTTCTTACAATGTCTATAATTCTCAGAGTGCTCAGTTGGGACAAATGAATTCTTTTGAAGAAGGATATGGGTACAATCAGTATTCAAACACTTTTGATCAAGAATGGGTGAATCAATCAGATTTCTACTACCAGGACAATGGTGCTCAAAATTTTTCATATCATAATCAGCAACAGTTTGAGCAACAATATTACCAGTCATATGAGCAGCCGCCACAACAAGAATATCAATATCCTCCTCTACAAGAAGATCTACATGTTTCTCAATCCAGCGTAGATGTGCAAGCTGATCAGACAAATGAGATGTGGGATATCTTGAATAAACTGCTAAAGCGTTCTGAAGAATTAGAAACTCAAAGTTTGGCGATTGAATCTCAAATTGCAAAGTTGACTAACTCTTCTACTACTGGGCAGCTCGACTATTTACCATCATCATCTATCCGATCCGAAGAGGACCTGATTGCTATCAATCTCACAAGCGATCAGGAATATGATAGTTTCTCCATGTATGTTGATGATGAGGCCATTGATAAAGAGAAGGAGCATGCCACCGATGACGAGATCAATGATGTTGCTGCTACCGAGAACAATGTGACTGATGATGAGGCTACAAAGGAAAGCAATACAGAGATGGTTGTTGTTTCTCTTCCGCAATCTGTGCCTAAGCTACCATGTATTGATAAATTTGCTCTCGGTCTAGCCTCTACTTACAAGGCTTCGTTGCTCAAGAACACTTATTTCAAGGTTGATGTGATAACAAATATTGTCCAAGATGATATTTCTCAAATTCTGGTTGAGGATCCATACAAAGTGGCTCATACGTTTCAAGCTCGAGAAGAGGGAGAAGATGGAAGTGTCTTATTAGCCAATGATGTGATAAGCCAAGATGTCCGAATGGCCCCAGTGAAAGTGAGGAGTGAAGAAAAACCACCACCAGAACCTCCACCTTATGTCAAGGGAGTTCAATATTTTCGTGGTGTTGAATTTTATCGCTGTTTTATCACAAAGTTTTCCAAAACTACACAAGCACTCTCTCTATTGCTTATTAATGACATATTTTATTTTACTGATGCTTGTTTGGAGACTTTCTGCAGGATAAAGACAATCACTAACACTCTTGATACTTTTTGTGGTGGCGAGTTTATGATCGAGAAAGTGGATATTACGCCTTTACCGGAGTATTTTTGAGGAGGTCAAGCTAATGACTCTAAATAAGCGCTGCTTGGGAGGCAACCCAAGATTTCATTGGAGGATCGGTGCACTTCATGCTTTTGCATAGGGGAGTACTTCTTTCCTTCTTTCGTATATAGTAGAATTGTTTAGTTATAAAAAATTTTAAAAAAAAAAAAAAATTTTGTGTGTTTAAAGAAAAAAAAAAAAAAAAAAAAAAAAAATGTTAGAAACGCAGGCTGCGCCTGCGTTACTGTATTAGACGCAGGCTGCGCCCCTGTAACGCAGGCTGCGCCTGCGTTACTGACCCTTCCGCAGTCTGCACACCTGTAACGCAGCCTGCGCGTGCGTTACAGCCTCTCCAGAATTTTTCTGCCCGATTTTTTGTCTTTTAACCTACAAAATCAACCCCAATTTTTTTCCAAACTCAAATTATTTCATTCCCTAAATCCCACATCTATCCTAGATCAATTCCATACCATCCTAAATCTCTCCTATGCTCTAAATTTTTAAATCTCATCTATCCATCATCTTATATATATACCCACCACTACATACAAATCCAATTCCTCTTCTATTTATTTAAATCTCTAAAAATTCAATTCTAAAGAGGAATTAATTGCAAGTTCACCTCTTTGATTCGTATTGGGTAAATCTTTTTCTCTAATTTTATTTTTATTACGAATTTGTGTTCTTGTAAATTGGGGTTTTGTAGTATTCAGGCAAGGTGGCCAGTCTATGGAACTCGTACGCAATACTCTCCACCAGATTCAACCGAGGAGAATGAGGACTCAGATAGTTCGGTTGTTTCCCACTTCAATATTTTCAAAGGCCACTTCATGCTTATGCACCAGGGGAGTATTCTTCACCTTTCTTTCTTTGTATATTTGTTGTAATTATTTTCCTTTTCTTCTTTCTTTCTTTTCTTTTATATATTTGTTCATTGAGGACAATGAACCACTTAAGTGTGGGGATGAGTTCTCGATGATAAAAAATCCAAAAAAATTATATATTATAAAATTCAAAAAAATTAAAAAAAATTGAAAAATACCAAAAATAACTCTAGCCATGCAATTTGATTAGTTGTTGTATTTTGCTTGATACACCCATGCATGCGTAGAATTCTTGTGTTCTTGACGCTTTTGTATGAGAAGTGACGTGCTTTGTTCTTGTGCACACACTTTCACTAGCAAGTTGAAACTGGTAGACTTAATTGAATGTAGTAAGTGATTAGAATGACATGAATATGTGCAAGATGACTTGGTTTTCATGCTTTGAGTACAAGTAGGTGCGTTAGAGAGTCTTGTTACCTGGGATTGATTATGTTTTGTCACACCAAGTGAGTTTTGAGCCTATATGCATATCTTTTGCATGATTTTTCGTTTGCTTGAGTGTCCACATGTTGTTTACATTGCTAGCACTTACTTAAGATCTTTCTTGAAATGCATGACATTACTTGATGATGAGATGATAAAGGCACTTAGGTTTAACCTCGTATTTCCCATATATATTTCCACACCTTTTAAACATGATCAATTAGTTAACCCGTTGAGCTTAATCCTATTCTTTTGGTGACACACCACATTACTTGCCATTATCCTTTTTATTCTATTGGCCTTACATTGAATTTGAACCTAAATTGTCAAAGGCTAGTATTGTGCTTGAGGGAGTAATAAGGTGTTCATAAAAGGGGTTATTGATGATCATACCATTGGGGAATATTGATTTTGGTTGATGCTTGTTAGTCGAAATTCATAAAAATATCTATGGATCATTGTGCTTATTCCTTAACTCTCAAAAGAAAAAAAAAATAGAAAAAAAAGAAAAAAATAAATAAATTTGAGAGCATTCTTATGTTTGTATGATCCTTCTTCATTCGACTAGTCAAGTTATTATGTAAGGGTTATTGAAAAATCCAAGTGTGGGGAAGTATTTGTGGTTTTAATAGAAAGGGAATTGAATAATGATTATTGTTGGGTACTAGCTTTTGACATTTAACCTGTTTTAGCTTTACTTGACATACCTGGTCCCTAGCCCACGTTACAACCCGAATAAAGACCTTTTGATTGTCATTAATGATGTATGTTGTGTTGAGAGTGAGATTGATTGCGAGTGTCAAGTTGTGTTTATGATTTTGTTGGAATTGAGTGATACACTTAACCTTGTTCTTGAGTGAATATTCGTTTTTGAGTGAAAGGTGAGTTATTACTTGTTTTGGCATAGGAGATCCCAGGTTTAGACTTAAAGATGTATTTCTTGTGGGCTTAGCATGATTACCAACGATCTTTACACTTGACATGAATTTTTATGACCTTCTGCATGTTGGTTGAGTAGACTACGTGAATACTTGCACTTTCGACACCAAGACATCGTATGTTTGCTTTGATTCTTAAGTTGATGTGGCATGAGAGGACTTGTGTGTGTGGTGTTGTGTTAGCATTGATCTTTTGCATGGTTAGATGAATTTTGTGGGTACATTCACTATAAACCCTCACGAGACAACACTCGTCCTACTAGGGCTGCCTAGGGGTTTAACGGCTTGTTGCATATGCTCAATGCAATCGTGTCATCTACGAAAGTGATGTTTGTTAGGACTTAGTTTTTATTTCACTTATTTGCCCGAGGACGTGCAAATGCTAAGTGTGGGGATGTTTGATAGAGTATATTTTTATATATATTTTAGATGATTTTATTCTCATATTTATTGTGTTTTGCATTGATTTGGATTTTTATTTAATAGATTTGATTGTTTTATTGTAGGAAATAAAGAATTCATGACTTGGAAGGATTTGGAGCAAAAAGAGCTATTTTGGAGATAAAATAGGAGAAAATTCGTATTATTGGGCTATACGGGCTGCCTGCACTGTTTGGGCCATATCTTGAGTTCCAGAAGTCAGAATTTGACGATCTTACTGTCCACGCGAAGCTTGTGGAATTTTCTTTAATTCAGAGGTGGTCCAATAAGCAAAATCAAACTGGAAGAGGCCGGAAACAGAGGAGAAAAAGAAGTTACGAATTTTAATTAAGGAATCCTATTCAGTTATGGAATCCTACTTGTAATTGATTTAGAGTATTAAAATACTTTTATTGGGCAAGACTTTGAGAGCCTATATAAACACATCTAGGGTATGATGAAAAGGGGATTAGGATGTAATATTAGATCAGATAATATAGTTTAGAGTAGATTATTATTATTATTTGGAGATGTAGAGAAACACCATGACTCTTCTTTTGGGTGACAACATTGAAGTTTGAAGGTTTTGTTCTCTTAATCTTTTCTTTGTTCTTATTAGTTTTATTATGTTTTCTTGTTTTACTAGTTGTTTTACTTGTTTAATTATTAGCGAGTAGTTATTTCTAGGGCTTAAAGGGAAGCCATGTTTGCACTAATATTGGCATGATTTTCATAGTGGTTTGATTGGTTATGGTTAATTCTGATTGATATGTTTTAATCATTAATTTGTGTAATCGGCCGATATCATGGATTAATTACATGCAAATAGGGATATGGATCGAGAGATTTACTTACTAGAGGCACACATACGATTAGCAGAATTGAATTTGAGTGCGGAAGCATCATTGGATTTCTGAGAGCGTTAATGCTTGGAAGAGATTAACTTGACTCTAATTACCTGATTGATTGAATTACTAAAAGTGGTTAATTGTGTTGAATGTTTCGAGAGTGTTAATGCTTGAAAGAGATTAACATACTCTAGTTATAGGATCACATTGATTGCTTTAGCTTAAGAGCCAATTGTGTAAGCATGGTGGACCTGATTGCCCTAGGTTTTAAATAATTTGTTTATCACCTGTTTAATTAGTGTTAATTTAGTTTAATTAGTTAATTAATAATTTCACATATTCGTCTGACCCTTGAAACAATTAGCGATAACTGAAAAGGAATTAGTAGAACCTGTCTCCTTGTGGATTCGACCCGCTTGCCATCTGTACTAGCAATAGATACCGTGCGCTTGCGGTTAGACATAATTTTACACATCAACCACCCCCGGACAAACATTGTTTTGCAGACTCCCTTCCGACAGCTACACCACATCTCCGTCCCAACACCGCCGGAAGAGGGACAGGTGCGACAGCAACACCACATCTCCGTCCCAACACCGCCGGAAGAGGGACAGGTGCGATAGCAACACCACATCTCCGTCCCAACACCGTCGGAAGAGGGACAGGTGCGACGGCAACACCACATCTCCGCCCAAACACTGCCGAAAGAGGGAAAAGCAACACCACATCTCCGTCCAAACATCGCCGAAAGAGGGAAAAGTGCGGTAGAGTGGAGCAAGGAGCATTATCATTTGGCGCTAGAAGGAGGGGCTTTTCTCTTTAAAAGACCCTCTATCCTTTCCAGATTGCAAGAAGTAACAAGACATTATTAGTAACAAGTTGTCTCAGATGGGACCGTCAAAGAATACGAGGTTACAAGCTCGAACCACGATTGATCCAAACGATCCAAACCAAATTGAAGAATAACTCCAAGGAACTCAACAAGAAATAGTCCATGGTACCACCCACCGCAGCGAACCCGTCCACCAAAGGATCGGCACCAGGGATGAGGATCCTCCTCTCAATTTGGACCTGTCCCGTTTCGCTCCTAACCAAGTGAATTTTCTCCTCAATGTTGCTGCAAATCTCCAAAACCCAAACCAACAGAATGACCAACCTCATTCTAATGGGAGGAGGGAACAACCTCCCCCCGAGGATGAAGCACATAGTGTGAACAACAATGGTAGCAAAAGACCAAGGGTCACTAAGTCAATCTTTTCTCGCCTTGGCTCTTCCCAAGATACTAACCATGACCGCCACGGGAAAAACCACCATCGACCGGAGACATGGAGGACAAACAGAAGAGTACGGGATTGTAGACATGAGCTGGAAGCGAAAAAGGCAGAATATGAAAGAGAGAAGAGAAGATTAGAAGATGAGTTCTACCAGGAAAAGGAAAGGGAAAGAACTCCTGAACCTACCCCAATCGGAGGCATAGGAAGCTCTCAACAAGAAATCCTCAATACTCTCAATGAGTTAAAGCGTAAGGTTGAAGGAGAAGTCTCTGCTTGCCCTAGAGCATCTCCTTTCTCCAAAAGACTAGAAGACGAAAGCAAGCAAACACACTTGAAACACCCCAACTTGGACTCATATGATGGTAATGGAGACCCGGAAGAGCACTTAAGTTATTTTGATCAGCTACCTCTTTTCTATGAGTACCGGGACCTAACCTGTTGTAGATTCTTTGCCTCTACCTTAAGAGGGAGTGCTCAGAGGTGGTTTTGTAGACTCCCTCCAAGGACCATTGACACATGGGCCGATTTCAAAAAAGCTTTTTTGAATAAGTTTAAGGCAAATCAACCACACGAGGTGCACACTGTCTTCCTTGAAACTATCGCACAAAGAAGTGGAGAGACACTGGAAAACTATCTAAAGAGGTTCAAGGAAGCGGTGAACAAAGTGGTGTCAGTTAATGAAACAGAAGCACTGGTACATTTAAGAAGGGGCCTAGACCCCTACGATTGTGAAAAGTATATTTGCAAGCTCATGGAACATAAGCCAACCACATTGGCTAGAGCATACGAGTTAGCTTCACACTTCATCACCGAGATGGAAGCTATGAGAGTCATGAAACAAACAAGAAATCCTCCTCAACAGAAGCCTTACATTCAAAAAGAACGTTTCACCTTTCACCATGGCCAAAGGCCCGTCCATGAGCACCAAGTACAAACCACGCATGGTCCCGCTCCACCAAGGCCAAAACCCACTTTCGACAAGACAAAGCTTTCTTCTCCTATCTCATCAAAACCCCCACGTAAACCTGAGCCGGAGTGGACAGCATTGAGTATGTCTCGGACAAACATTTTGCGAGAAATACGAAACAAACCCTTCTATCAGGCACCTCAGCCACTTTGGACAGCCCCGGGTGATAGAGATTCCTCTAAGAACTGCGAATATCATGCCACGCACGGTCATACTACAGAGAATTGCCTCTCCCACAAATACTTCCTCGAGAGATTGGTTCGCCAAAGGCTCATCAACCAATACCTTCCTCGACAAGTTACTAATGCAAACAACACAAGTACTCCTTCCACATCTCAAACCAACAGAGACAAGAATATTGTCAATATAATTATTGGAGGAACACAGTCCCCTCCCCGAGACTTTGAGACTCAGGAGGTTATGGCAATATCTCAAAATGATATGGTAGGAGATGTTATCACTTTCTCCGATGCTGACTTTGAGGGAGTCAATCCTTACAACACCGAAGCCCTTGTTGTCACCATAGAAACACGGAATAATGTTGTCAAGAAAGTATTGATCGATAATGGGTCATCGGTGGACATAATCTTCACTCATTGTTGGGAAAGGCTAAAGTTGGAAGACAAGTTAGAAGGATGTGAAGAAGAGGCACCACTTTATGGTTTTGGCCACAACGCAGTCCCCATAGTGGGAATAGTGAAGCTGCCCATACTCTTTGGAACAGCCCCAAGGCAAGCCCAACATATTATCAAACTCTACGTGGTTAACACTCCTTCCTCCTACAACATGATCTTGGGAAGACCTACCTTAACTCGTTTGAGAGCGATAACCTCCACCACACATCTAAAAATGAAGTTCCCAACCATTGCGGGAATAGGAGAAATCCAAGGAGATACGGAGGCTTCGAAGTATTGTTATGGCTCTGCCCTCAACTTAGCTCAGACTGATCCAAGTAACGCGAGAAGGGCTCGGACAACCCAACGGAGGAAAGAAAAGAGGAAAAGGCACCTTGAGCACCAACGAAATCAGAGAAAGAGGACGAGAGATGTCCAAATGGTTGACAACATTGAGCAAGATATCGAGGAGCAACGCATGGATTCTTCTTTGAAAAAATGTTTGCAAAAAGATGAAATGCCGGTGGTAACGCCCGCCGTTGAAACTGAAAAAATTGAACTAGTCCCTGGAGATGGGACGAAGCGTATAAGCATTGGAGCTGGGCTTGACTCGGTTTTTAAAGAAGGATTAACAAAGTTGTTACGAGAATATGCTGACATATTTGCTTGGAGCCCGAAGGAAATGCCCGGGCTTGATGAATCGGTAGAAGTGCACAAGTTGAATGTCCAGAAAGATGCTATCCCAAAGATGTAAAAGAGAAGAAATTTTGCTCCTGATAGGCAAAAAGCGATTGATGAAGAAATTGATAAGATGCTTGACGCGGACCTTATTTCTGAAGTCACTTATCCTGAATGGGTGGCAAATGTAGTTTTGGTAAAGAAGGCCAATGGAAAATGGAGAGTTTGTATCGACTACACTGATCTTAATGCGGCTTGCCCAAAAGACCCGTACCCTCTTCCAAGTATTGATCAACTGATTGATGCCACTGCATGTCATTTAATGCTAAGCTTCATGGATGCTTTTTCCGGATATAATCAGATCAAGTTGGCACCAGAAGACAGAGAGAAAACATCCTTCATCACCCATCGAGGAGTTTATTGTTACAAGGTCATGCCTTTTGGCCTTATCATTGCGGGAGCGACTTATCAAAGAATGATGAATAAAATCTTTGCCGGATAGCTGGGTCGTAATATGGAGGTATATGCTGAAACTCCTAGGTTTTGATGATAACAAACAGTAAGCTATTTGGCGCTTACAGATATAAAACAGCATGCCATTGTGTTATCTCTAACTTGGTTTTGCAGGTTAAAACAGCATGCCATTTGTGTGTGCTCTAACTTGGTTCTGCAGGACAAAACAGCTTACTGATTTCATAATCAGTATACCTCAAACAGCAAGCCAATTGTCACAAACAGCGTGCCAATTGTACAATCAGCAAGCTGATTGTGTCTGATGGAATTAAAGATTCATTCGGAAAAATCAAAGAGCATCAAGAGGGAATGATATATAGATTATATGTAAAGGTCCTCAAAATATATGATGAACATTCCCACCACTCAAGCTTTTGGAGACAAGCTAATATTCCTTTTGGTTAAATAAGGTTACTTTACCTTATTTTATTACACCACCTTACCTCCACTCAAATACATCACATGGGACTCATCATAACATTATTCCCTGCACATTCTTATCTCCATACACGCTCCAGATCTTCAGCTTTGTAGAATATCAAAACATATCTTCTTGCTCAAAAGATTTGCTTCATCTCTAACGGCTTGAATTCATACCGTTGGAATTATTATCAAAACAAATCAAACCTTTCTTGTTCACCTATATAAGAACTGAGTATCATCAGTTCTTGGTACTGAATACAACGTGCAGAAAACAAAAAAAAATACTCAAACAACTACAGAGCTTACATTGCTAAACCCTTCAAAACCTTCAAACCTCTTCATACACGCATATTCATTATTCTGAGGATTTATAGGTTGAGTTGTATTCTTTCAAAACATTTGTATTGTTCAAATTGTATTGTTTTGTTGCTGTACAAGATTGGCTTCAGGTTTTAGGGTGAGTCGAACTAGACTAGAGAAGTAGTACTTAGAGGGTTGGTTCAGCACAGGTAAACAGCAAGCCATTTGTAAGCAGCAAGGGTTAAGGGAGATATATTGTTGTATCTTGTAATTGGATTATAGTTGATCAATAATATATTCTCTTACCAAGTTTGGTAAGGGACCAGGACGTAGACCATAGGGGATTAGGGGTCGAACCTGGCTAAAAGATTGTGTGTGTCTTTTACTTACTGTTTATATTCTTTCTGCATTGCATTTTAGATACAAACAGCGTGCTGTTTGTGAACTGTGTTATTACAAACAGCAAGTTGTTTTCAGTTATTTTCAAAACAGTTCATAAATTCACATTATTAACCATAAACACCTATTCACCCCCCTCTAGGTGTTGTTTTTCATATGCTGACGATATGATAGTTAAATCTTTACTGCTGGAAGCTCACCTTGAAGATTTGAAGGAATGCTTCGAGAAGTTAAAAACTCACAACATGAAGCTAAATCCGGAAAAATGTACATTTGGCTTGGAGGCAGGAAAATTCTTAGGTTTCTTGGTCAGTCAAAGAGGAATAGAAGCAAATCCTGAAAAGATTCAAGCAATTTTGGATATGCATCCTCCTAAGACAATTCGTGACGTGCAAAGGTTAACGGGCAGGTTAGCCGCCTTGAGAAGATTTATATCTAAGCTAGCGGAGAGATGTCTACCTTTCTTCCACACCCTAAGGGGAGCAACATCTACGAAGGTTATCATGTGGACGCCCGAATGTCAAGCCGCCTTCGATGACTTGAAGGCATATCTCTCAAGCCCACCTTTGTTAACAACAGCTGCTCCTACTGAACCCCTAGCAATATACTTATCGGAATCTAATGCAGCTGTTGGGGCAGTGTTAATCAAAGAAGAAGAAGGAGGATAAAAGCCTATTTATTATGTAAGCCAAGTGCTAAAGGATGCGGAAACCCGCTACCCTCCTGTAGAAAAATTTACATATGCCCTTGTCACTGCAAGTAGGAAGCTAAGGCATTACTTCCAAGGAAGAGAGATCAAGGTTATCACCAATCAACCTTTGAAGAAGCTTCTACACAAGCCAGATTTGTCAGAGAGATTGATCAATTGGGCAGTAGAATTAAGTCAATTTTCTATCTCATACGAGCCAAGAAAGGCCATTAAGGCACAAGCTCTATCGGACTTCGTTGTAGAATGCTCTTTTTGTAATCAAGAAAAGATGCCAACTTTAGAGGATGATCCTCCTGCCAATGAACCTGTCTCTTCTGCCAAAGAACCTATCCCTCCTCCGAAACCAACATGGAAACTCTTCGTGGATGGATCTTCTACTTCGAAAAGGAGTGGAGCAGGGTTAATCCTGATCAGCCCAGAAGGGTTCTAAGTAATGCAAGCCATAAGATTCACTTTCAAAGCTACAAACAATCAGGCTGAGTATGAAGCACTTATTGCAGGTCTTAACTTGGCAAGAAGTCTCCAAGTTCAACACCTTTCCATTTTCAGTGATTTTCAGATTGTGGTAAGGCAAACTACTGGGGATTATGCTACAAAAGATATCATCCTCACCAAGTATCAAGCCTTGGTCAAATCCCCCATTTCCCTCTTTGTCAGCCACACACTTGTCCAAGTGGATAGAAGTGACAACACCATTGTAGACTTGCTGTCCAAGCTAGTGGAATCAGAAAAAGACCACTTAGATGGTTCTGTCTATTTCGAAGAATTGAAGGTGCCAGCTATTGAGGGATACCAAATCATGGAAGTGGTCGTTGCCGACTCAACTTGGATGACACCAATCGTTGACTACTTGAAGGAAAATATTCTACCCGATGATTCTACCAAGGCCAAACAAATCCGCTCTCAAGCCGCCAAATATTTCATTCAAGATGACATTCTCTATAAGAGGACTTTCGATTCTCCCATCCTCAAATGCATCGACCTAGATGAGGCTCTATATTTCATGAGAGAAGTTCATGAAGGGATCTGTGGAGATCACATGGGGGGAAAAGATCTCGCTCATAAAATTCTTAGGCAAGGATACTTCTGGCCTACTTTGATTAAGGATTGTAAATCTTTTGTCAAGAAGTGTACACAGTGCCAGCTCTTCAGCAATGTCCCTAAACAAGCACCTGTCATGCCCTCATCTATTCTTTTCCCCATCCCATTCGCCATGTGGGGGATCGACATCATGGTACCTTTCCCCAAAGCCAAAGGAGAACTCCAATATGTGATTGTGGCAATTGATTATATGACTAAATGGGTGGAAGCTAAGGCACTAAGAACAATCACTCAAGAAGACACCATTAAGTTTGTCAACGAAAATATTATCACAAGGTTTGGAATCCCGAGAGTGATGGTGTCTGACAATGGAACCCAATTTGTCGGGTCAAAATTCGTGAAATTCCTTTCCGAGAGGGGAGTGAAGCATAAGAAAGCTTCCGTATGCCACCCTCAAAGCAATGGACAGGTAGAAGTCACAAACCGAACCATTGTGCGAGGTTTAGAGAAAAGACTCCAAGCATCTAAGAAAAAATGGCCTGAAGAGCTACCGAACGTGTTGTGGGCTTACCGCACATCCGCCCGAAGCAGTACCAAGGAAACCCCTTTCAAACTAGCATTTGGTACCGAAGCCTTGCTCCCGGTAGAAGTAGGATCACCTTCCTACCGAGTTCTAAACTTTGATGAAGAAGCCAACAATGAAGGTCTCCGAGACAACATCGAACTTATTGATGAAGTCAGAGATGAAGCTGTGCAGAGGATGGATACGTATAAGGAATTCTTTGCTAAGAAGACAAGAATTCGAAAATTTGAGGAAGGAGACTTGGTGCTACGGGCAACAGAAGCTTCCGACCCACGTCATACGGGAAAACTCATGCCCAAGTGGGAAGGTCCTTACAAGGTGAAACATGTACTACGCCCAGGTTCTTACAAGTTAGAAAGGTTGGATGGTACTGAAGTAAACAACACGTGGCATGGAGACAAGTTGCGAAAGTACTATACCTAAGGATTGTTTGTTCCTCTTCACTACTACCGCTACTACCTACAATGAAGTGTTGGAGGCATACTTCTATGAGTCTCCACAACACATTATCTATGTTATTAATGATCCTCATCAACTACTCGTGTAATCATCCTTCATGAATGAAGTATCTATTTTCCAGTCACAATATATTCTAACTAAAAGTATCTCAGACACAAGCAACACTATCTCAGAAACAAGGCAAGTAACATCGCCTCAGACACAAAAGTAACACTACCACAGACAAAAGTAATATTATTTCAGACACAATTTTATGATGTATTTGTCTCGTAATTAGTACAAACACTAAGATATCTTGCAACAATTCAGACACAAGTAATACTATCTCAGACAAAAGCAACATCATCTCAGACACAAGTAATATTCTCTCGAACACAAGGCATGCAAAAGCTGCCTCAAGACACAAAGTAACATCATCTCAGACAAAATTAAAGGCTTTGATTTACCTCATGAGATTCATTCAGACACAAAGAAAGCAAACTAAGTCACAAGTCACAAGGCGGGTAAAATCGCTTCAGACACAAGTTACATTATCTCAGACATAAGTAACAACATCTCATAAACGATTAAGAGTACTATATTATCTAATGAGACTCATTCGGGCACACAAAATATTTTTTCTGAAAGTTTTCATGTATTATATTCTCACAAGTTTCATGCAGACAAAAGGCAGTACAAGAGGAAATCAAAAAGTACTAGAACATGCTAAAATACAAAATAAAATCTAAGTCAGCTAGCTAAGCCAGAGGAATAGCAACTCAAGGGTGTATTCCCACCTCCCTACGGGTTTGAGACCTCTATTGGGCTCTCATCCACTTCACGAAGAAAGTCTCAAATCCATCCATGGATTGTCTAAGGTCATCTTTTAGAGATTCTCGAAAGTAGTCAACAACAAGTGGTGCCAAAGTAACACTTGGTAAAATTTTAAGGAGGGATCAAATTCCTTCTCCCTCCTCCAAATTCTTTCTACCTCCAAGTTTGCTCCCTTCTCAAAGAAATACTTGGTAAAATTTTAAGGAGGGATCAAATTCCTTCTCCCTCCTTCAAGTTTCCTTCCTTCTCAAAGAAAAATTTAGTAAAATTTAGGGGGGGCACCAAATCATTCCTTCCACCAAAATTCCTTCCTCCTCTCCAAAAAAAAAACAAAACAAAAAAAAATCCTTCCTCCTCTCCCAAAAAAAAACAAAAAACAAAAAAAAATCCTTCCCCCTCTCCCAAAAAAAAAAACAAAAAAAAAGTCCTTCCTCCTCTGCAAAAAAAAAAATATCTAAGTCTAGAAAGTACAATCCCGCCTTCACAAATATATTCCCGCTTTCAAGTTTTCTCACACCCTACTCCCTAGTCCCGCCTCCTCCATACATACAACTACAACCCCACCCAACAACTATTCTACGGTTAAACACCTTCACTCTTATCACCTTACTAGTTTACACATTTAGAACCACCTCCAATATAATATTATACAAACATACACACACATATCTCCTGCTTTCTCTATACCATTATACCATACATTACCTCACCTTAGAGTGACATACTAAGTCACATAAACAGTCTGCTGCGTCCCGCCTTCTCTACTAAGTATTATGTGTCCTTGTCAAAAGATACAATATCATGCTTATGCTGATCACTTTTTTCACCTTTACAGCACCATGATAGTTTAAATGATGCCTTACTCTTGTAATTACATTGCACCACTTTGGAATCACGTTCAGTCTCTCCATCCAGAAGAACTTCATGAGAGAAAATCCCATTATTCCCACAAATGTTTTCAGATGTATTACCAGCTTTCTTTGAAAAGGACAAATGGTTTTCCAAGTTCTCTAGTCTCTGGCCATTTGGTTCATTGACATGCTCCTCAGATAGCACTCTATTCTCCAAGTTCATATATCGTGCCCTCTCGATTTCATATTTACGCTTCCATTCAGCAGCCTCAGCTTTAGCAGAGGCCTTCCCTTCAGCAACTTGTCTTAATGCCTTTGTGACAGCTCTGAAAACTCTATAAGATGGTCGTCAGCCCCCTGAACAAGAGGCTTAATCATTTCCTGTACTGCCTTCTCAGAGTTCATAGGAGATAGTGAATCAACACCATTCTCCTGTGATGATGCACTGGCATTATTATTGGAGTTGATCTTGCTAGGCGCCATAGCTCAATTTTTAAGAGAGTTCAAAAGTATCGCACGAATCAAATCTAACACCACTTGATATATCGGACAATTTAGGCGAACCCATTACAAAAAACACACTTCTCGACATGCAAAACCTCCTTTACACATATTCCCATGCAACAGATGAGAGTTTCTCGAGTCTCTATATGCCTCGTTAGCTTGCATAAATCAACCAACTTATTCCAGAACTGGAACAATGACTTAATATCCATATTGCCAGCGAACATTGTGCCCATCCACTGTTGACAACTAAGTTTTTGATATATAAGTAAAGTCCAAATGAAAAGATTTTTAAGAATGTAATAGATACATCTACGGTTCTTTTCCACTGCTAAAAGATTCATCAGTACTGTTGCATAGAGCATAGCATTTGTCCAGTTTATAATGCTACTCAACATAAACCCGCCTCCACAAACCCGTCCCCACACTCCATTTCCATCTTCTCTCCCAAATTTCTGGCCTGCATTTCTGCTTTTACACAAAAATATTGTCTGCATTGAAGTAGCTAGTAGTGTTAATATTAAAGAAGGGAGGGAATAGAAAAATATGCCTGAAGCTCCACAGAAAATGAGAATGTCAGAGTTAAGCAGCAGTGAGACCACTAGGAGTAGAAACGAGTGTGAAAACAAGAAAGCACTTGAGTTCATTGAACAAGTTACTTCAAACCCAGATGAGGTTCAGCTAAAAGTGCTCTCGGACATCCTCACACGCAGCGCACATGTTGAGTACCTTCAACGCCATGGTCTCGCCGGTAAAACTGATCGCTTGACATTCAAGAAAATCATGCCTGTCGTCAAATATGAAAATCTACAGCCTGATATTAATCGTATTGCCAATGGTGACAATTCCCCCATCCTCTGCTCTCATCCCATTTCTGAATTCCTCACCAGCTCCGGTACATCTGGGGGAGAGAGAAAACTAATGCCAACCATCGAACAAGAACTCGATAGGAGATCACTACTATATAGTTTGTTGATGCCAGTGATGAACCAATTTGTTCCTGGTCTAGACAAAGGCAAAGGATTGTATTTTTTGTTTGTCAAATCCGAGGCCAAAACTCCAGGTGCAGGGCCATCCACTTTCTCGAAAAGTACTGGTCTGTTCTTTGTCATGACATCCGAACTGGGACACTTAATTCCGAGATCACTGATATTTCCGTCAGAGAATCAGTAATGAAAATCTTGAAGCCTAACGCTAAACTAGCAGACTTTATTGAAGGTGAATGTACTAAGAAATCATGGCAAGGGATTATAACGAGGAATTGGCCTAATACAAAGTATGTAGATGTTATCGTGACAGGGACAATGTCGCAATATATACCAACTCTTGATTATTATAGCAATGGATTGCCTCTTTTCTGCACCATGTATGCTTCGTCTGAGTGTTATTTTGGTGTCAATCTTAACCCTCTTTGCAAGCCTGATGAAGTGTGTTATACCCTCATTCCAAACATGGCCTATTTTGAGTTCTTGCCTGTTCGGAGGAACAATGCTAGTGGTGTCACAAATTCTATTACCATGCCCGAATCTCTAAATGAAAATGAACAGGAGGAACTGGTGGACCTTGTCGATGTTAAGCTGGGAAAAGAGTACAAGCTTGTTGTCACTACTTATGCTGGTTTTTATAGATATAGAGTTGGGGATTTGCTAAGAGTAGCTGGATTCAAGAACAAGGCCCCACAATTCAGTTTCATATGCAGGAAGAATGTGGTGTTGAGCATTGATTCAGACAAAACAGATGAAGTTGAGCTGCAAAACGCTGTCAAGAATGCGATGAACCATTTAATGCCATTCGATACAACTCTACTTGAGTACACAAGTTACGCAGACACAACCACAATTCCAGGTCACTATGTTCTATTCTGGGAGCTTAATACAAATGGAACAATCCCAGTTCCTCCATCTGTTTTCGAAGACTGTTGTTTCTCTGTTGAAGAGTCTTTAAACAGTGTGTATCGTCAAGGACGAGTCTCAGACAAGTCAATTGGTCCTTTAGAGATCAAGATTGTTGAATCTGGAACATTTGATAAGCTTATGGACTATGCGATCAGCTTAGGTGCTTCAATTAACCAGTACAAGACTCCAAGGTGTGTCACATTTGCACCTCATGTCGAGCTGTTGAACTCAAGGGTTGTGTCTAGCTATTTCAGTCCAAAATGCCCTAAATGGGCTCCCGGACATAAGCAATGGAACAATATCAACTTAAGCTAGATTCAGCTAATCCTCTTTAAGCTCCCATTAGACATCCAAAATGAGCTGCTGCTTTTCTGATCATCTTCTTAGAATTATAAACCCCCCGATCTTAGTTTAAGTTAGAATCCCGTCATATTTAAGTCTTCCTTGTTTATTTTCCTTGATATGTTGAAAAGAAACATCTTATATCTCTATTTAGCTTAATAATTAGTAGTGAACTATGAATCAACCATGTATACGAAATCCAAAACATCTGCATACGACCATAATTGAACAAATATACACATCTGTTTAGTCTGTTCAGTCAACAAGCCAACCATAGGTGCCTCTGGGGCCTCTCTTCTTGTAAATATCTTAAGATATGGGAGCCTGCAGGCCAAGGTTGATGCTGTTATGGCTCTTTATAATCTCTCAACTCTCCTTGACAACCTTAATTTAATTCTTCAAGCAGAACTTGTTCCGTCCATAGTAAACTTACTGAAGACATGTAAGAAATCTTCAAAACTAGCTGAAAAATGTTTCGCACTTCTAGAAACAATGTTCAATTTGACGAGGGTAGAAAGGCATTAATATCTGAAGATGGTGGAGTACTTGCAGTTGTTGAAGTGCTTGAGAGCGGATCTCTTCATAGCCGAGAACATGCAGTTATTACACTACTGATCATGTGTCAGATTGATCGATGTAAATATAGGGAACCAATACTCAGAGAAGGTGTAATCCCAGGAATTCTTGAGCTCACAGTCTAAGGAACATCCAAGTCCCAGCCAAAAGCAAAAATGCTTTTGCAGTTACTGAGAGACTCTCCTTACCTGTTCCCACCTTCTATCTTATTGTCCCGCCTCGAGCTTATCCCGTCTACTCTACTTATTCATTCCCGCTTTCCCATATAAAAAATGTTTCGAGTCCCGCTTTCTCTAATACACATGCTACTAGCTACTTGCTCTATTAGCTAAATAAACATACCCTTGAAATTTTGTAAGTTCACTTCCCACTATCCCGCTTCCAGATTTGACCCGCTTTCGCGGCAAGAAAACAAACAGTTCATAACTTGGAACAAAACAACCTTAAAGGAAAAGGAAAAGGTGATTGTCCTATTTACATTTTACTACTCTTTTGATTTTTAAAATTCTTAAAATCCTACCTCTGATTATTTATTTACTCTCTTTTACTTTTCTCAACCCAACACATTCAAACAAATATTTACTCCACAATTATGACCCACCAATACGGCCAAACAATTATATTTTCTCATCTTATTATTTGTGGCATTTATTCAAAACATGAACAAAAAATTAAGGTGCACAAAAAATAATTCTTTAAATTAAAAAAAAAACAAAATATTACTGTTATATAAATACTTGTAAGAATTTTACATTTTATACAAGTCATTGCTAGTAGGCACGACCCACTAACAATCCCTGGGGCACCAAACTCAAACCTATGAAATTTTTAACGGGACACCAAATTCCCTCCTCCTCACAAAAAATATTTCCTCCAAAAATTCCCTTCTCCTCACACAAAATACTTCCTCCTCAAAATCCCTGCTCCTAACAAAAAAAAAAAAAAACCCTCCTCTTCACAAAAATTCCATCCTCACAAAAAATCCTTCCTCCTTATAAAATTCCTCCCGTATCACAAAAAAAAAATCTTTCATTCTCATGAAAAAACTTACAAATTTCTTGATTTTAGTTTTAAGACCTCTGCTACCGGGAAATACCCGTCAGCAATGACTGGGGGGCACCAAATTCAAACTTAGTAAATTTCATGGATACTACATTCCTTGTCCCACTTCCACCTCCAACACTTATGAATATTTCTGCGGCCATCACAAGTGGCTATTACCCACAAGTGATGCCCGGGGGGGGGGGGAACACATCTCAAAACAATCAAAAAGATATTTGTACACAGAGAAGGAAACTATGTTCCATTCATTAGGGAAAGGATTACAATGCAAGGAAGACAAATGAAGGACAGACCCCTCGAGTCCTCATTAGGATACAATGAAAATATATAAAGCTAAGCTGAAGCATCTTCATCTTCAGACTCCTCACGGACCACCTCGTCCTTCAACTCCTGCAGCTTTGCCAACATGGCTTCCCGCTTGGTCATCTCCCAAGCCCTCAAGCGGCCAATCTTCTGCATGTAAAAGCGGTGTAGCTGATTGTTCTCCCGAACCAGATCTTCAATGGCCTCACAAGCTCGGGCACCAAGAGGCTCATCTATCCACATATCATAGTGACACTCCCTGGTGGTGCAGCGCTCAAACCTCCGACCAGCATTGCTTCCCGCCCATATGGTTTTCACAACCACGGGCATGTCACAGTAGCAATTCTTCCTCCCTCCCTCCATGAAGAACTTCTCAAGACCTACAACAGAGTAAATAAGAGATGAAAGATTTTGAGAAAATATGATATCCCAACTCTTGAAGGAAACTCAAGTATTTATAGGCCTCCAACAACTAGCCGTTACAAAGGGCCGTTGAATCTATAAAAAATAAAAAAGCATGTCAGCGCTACGTATTTACTCCTCCAACCCACTAAAGTAAGTTGCAGGAGTGGGTGGCAATGTTAATACCCTTCCGAAGAATTACTCTTTTACCCTCCTGATATAACCATGTCCCAAAAACATCTTCCTTCCAGAAAAAAGGAGGTAACATTAGGGTACATTCTTCCGGACGAGGTAACACTAGGGTACATTCTTCCAGACAAGAGGAGGAGACACTAGGGTACATTCTTCTAGACAAGAGGAGGAGACACTAGAGCACATTCTTCCTCCAACACATTCTTCCGTACAAAAGGCACATTCTTCCTCCAGCACATTCTTCCGTACAAAAGGCACATTCTTCCTCCAGCACATTCTTCCGGGCAAAAGGCACATTCTTCCTCCAGCACATTCTTCCGGGCAAAAGGCACATTCTTCCTCCAGCACATTCTTCCGGACAAAAGGAGGTAACACTAGGGTCGAGCAAAATCGGTCCGAACCCAAAAAACCGAACCCAACCGGTCCGATTTTTTTGGACCGAACCGACCGGATGCTCAGCCCTCTATAAATACCAAGCTAACTCATACATTTTAGGGGCTGGAAATTTCTCATAATCACTCTCATACTCTTTCATTTCACATTTTTCTCTCTAAATTCTCAGTCACCGGAATTTGTACTTTCTGATATTGTTTCTTGTATTCTCCACCACCAAGTTACTTACTCTCACGCCGGAGGTGCTTGACGGCCACCACCCCCGGACAAGCATTGTTTTGCAGACTCCCTTCCGACAGCTACACCATATCTCCGTCCCAACACCGCCGGAAGAGGGACAGGTGCGACAACAACACCACATCTCCGTCCCAACACCGCCGGAAGAGGGACAGGTGCGATAGCAACACCACATCTCCGTCCCAACACCGCCGGAAGAGGGACAGGTGCGACGGCAACACCACATCTCCGCCCAAACACTACCGGAAGAGGGAAAAGCAACACCACATCTCCGTCCAAACATCGCCGAAAGAGGGAAATAGAGTGGAGCAAGGAGCATTATCACGAATATACAATATTGAGATGAAATTCCTGAATCACATCATTCCGAGAAAATTTTCTAAATTTTTGATGTGTATGTAGGTTCTGCATCCTGTCACTGAATCAATCAATATCAACAGTAGAATATGGGATATGTATTTTAGGAAACTCGTTCCAAGATTAGTCAAGGAAGGTGAAGATGGAAATTATGGAGCAACTGCAGTGTGCGACACAATTTGCTTGCAGGTAAATGTTTTGTTATATGGTTTTATATGTTACATCTTTTATTTATGCCGAAGTTATGTTAAAAAATTGAATCCATGACATAAATCTCATTGTATGAGTATCAGCTCCTCTTCTCGCATCATTACCTCTATATTCTTGCATCCATGTGTTGGTCATTTGCGGTAAGAATAAGTAAATTGTTATTATCATTTATCTCCATGTAAGCTTGTTGAGCGGTCATCAAGAAGGTTCCCAATGGTACCATCTCCCCTTTTAGCAACAGGACAACAATTGAAGTCTCCCAAGAGATATGTGGAAGCATACACGAGTTCTTTATAGCAAACAATAGAGATTAGGATTAAGAAGATCGCAGTCCCCTCGCCTAGTCTTCTGATCTACATGTGAAACGCTTCATCACCATTAAGGTTGCCACTTTAAACAGCACAAAAGGATAATCGGAGCAAATTGCTCTTTAACAAAAGATAAACACCGCCAGAAAAAATCTTATGGTTAGCCCATGTCAGTGATTTCATACTCTTTAAAGAAATATAAGCACCTCTAGAAGAAATTATGTCTTCAACCAGGTTAAACATTTTTGTTAGTATTGAGATTGTGTGAAAATTGGCTACTTATATGTATTGAAATGTTGTAAAAGGTAGTTCCTGGAAGTAGAACCTGGAAATTAGTGTAGTTAAGTAGTACAAGGCCCGATAAATTAGAGAAAGTACAAGACAGGTGGAAATGATGGTCTGTTTAAGAGTTCAGCTTCCTGTTTGTTTGAATAACACTTAATCACATTTTTGCTGTACTCCCTAATCTTATTTCTCTTAATTTCTTTTTCTTCATTTTATATTTTTAATTTGATGGTGCTTGGGCTATAGATTGACATTTATACTTTAATTGATGGAGGTAGATCTTAAGATTAGCCTTTGTTATGTAATAACTCATTAATAAATCAGAGGTAGATCTTAAGATTACCCTTTGTTATGTAATAACTCATTAGTAAATCAACCATAACTTGTAACTGATGAATTTTCACATAAGCCACATCCTATCCCTTCGATTATTTGCCTTTAGGTTTGATCGTGATGCAGAAAAATGATCAAGTCTTAATGCTTTTCTGGCCGTTTTTATTAGCCTCTGTTCACTAAATATCTTATATATCATAAACATTTGGATGAATATAGTAAAATTTGTTGGAATCTTTGTATGCAGGCCCTCTCAAAGAGAATTCATTATGGTAAATTTGTAGCAGAAGCAAAGTTTCGAGCCTCACCAGATGCCTACGAAGCTGCTATAAAAAAACAAGTATGTGTCCTTTCAAGCTGTATTTGCCTCCCAAGTTTTAGAGGAGATAGTTCTCTATGTTTTATTCAGTTTCTTATAGTCTGCAAGTAATAAAGTGGGATCCCAAGCTGTGAAGTGGACGTATACGAGAAGGAAGAAAATAAATAGAAATCAGACACAAGGGTAAAGGAGTCTTTTATGCAGTCAAGGGCAGGGGAGTAATTTTGCACAAGGGAAGAAGGGTTATTAGCCAAAGAGGGGCTAGGGTTTTATTTTATCGAATTGGAAGTAAATCGGTAGTGGGTAGGAGAGACCCAGCCTCTCAAAAGCTGTGGGAAGTTGTAATCAGATTGTGGTGAATTACAGTATTTTGCCGGAGATTTACTTATCATTATATATATTATTATCGTTGTTTTTGTGGTTCCTTGGTCTTGCTATTGTGTATTATTGTTTAGTCGGAGTCAGATCTAGCAAAGTGGTATCAGAGCAGTGACGGTTCCGGTAAGAAATGGGAGCACCTCCATCTAATCAGCATCGTATCGAGTTGTTGGAGAAGGGGGTGAGTGAGTTGCGCACGACGTTGGCGGAACAAATCGCCATCGGTGTTCAAGCAGCTACACAAGATCTTCAGACGAAGTTGATTGATCGCCTCACGAAGTCGTTAGATCTGCAAACTCAGTGCATGGAAGAGAAATATGAAGGGGTTGTGGAGGCGTTGAGGGGAGAACAGGCGAGGTTTCAAGAGGAAGTAAGGTTAACGATGGAGATGGTCCGACAGACTCAGATTGCACAAGGAAAGTTTCAGTCGGGTGTGACCCAAGAGGAGGAGATCGGGTTCCGACCCGTAGGATCGGTAATCGGGTCGGGTCGAGGAAATGGAAATGGTTTTGGGTCGGGTCCTGGAGTCGGACATGGGTCGGGTCAGGAGAAGGTTTTCGGGTCGGGTCAAACGGGTTTTGAGATAGGTGGACACACTCATTCTGGTTGTTCGGGAGGGAATAATTGGCGCTTTAAAAAACTGGATTTGCCAACATTTGATGGGGATAATCCGGATGGATGGATATTAAGGGCGGAAAGGTTTTTTACGTTTTATAAGCTATCTGAGGTAGAACAGCTTGAAGCGGCGACAGTGGCATTGGAAGGGGACGCCCTGCTTTGGTTTCAATGGGAAAATAACCGGAGGCCCATTAGAGGGTGGGAAGAGATGAAGAGGGTGTTACTACAGCAGTTCCGTCCCACGTCGGCCGGCAGTTTGTACGAGCAATGGTTGAGTCACCAGCAAACTACTACGGTGGTAGCTTATCGCAGGAGGTTTATAGAATTGATGGCGCCGTTGATGGGAGTGCCGGAGGAGATTGCAAAAGGTCAATATATAAACGGCTTAAAGGACGAAATTAAGGCGGAGCTAAGGCTGTTGGGTCCTCGGAGCTTAGACCACGCCATGGATTTGTCAATGAAGATTGAAGAAAAGTTGAAGTGTGGAACGGAAGGGTGTTATAAGGGGAAGGGCACTACAACCACCTGGGTTAAAAACAGTACAGGCTATTTTCCTTTTGCAACTCCAGCCTCTTCGATTGAGTCTAAGTCAGTTATGGGGTCGTACAGTCCTACTAGGGCCCCTACGGTCTATTCAAACCAGTCATCATCGACAGCATCGAGTAATAAGAGTACAAATCAGTTGCCGGTGGCCAAACCAGTGGGGGAATTACGGAGGTTGAGTGACAAAGAGTGGCAGAGTAGAAGGGAACAGGGTCTCTATTTTAAGTGTGACGAAAAATGGCATGCCGGTCATAGATGTAGAAGGAATGAGCTAAGTGTGCTACTATCTCAAAGTGAGGGGGAAGAGGAGGAATCCCCATTGGACAGTCCTAACACTGAAGGGGGACAGGTGATTGAGGATGAGTCGGTAAGGCCCGAGATATCATTGAATTCGGTCATGGGGTTAACGAGTCCTAAAACCATTAAAATGGAGGGTGTGGTGGATGGGGCGACCGTAGTTGTGATGATAGACCCGGGGGCCACCCACAACTTCGTGTCCGAAGCCACAGTCCAGAAGTTGGGTATTCCGGTCATGCCCACCAAAGAATTTGGAGTCTCATTGGGAACGGGGAAATCAGTCTATGGAAAAGGGGAGTGCAGAAAAGTTGGGGTGTGGATTCAGGGAGTGGAGATCGTGGAGGACTTCTTACCATTAGAATTGGGTAACTCGGACTTAATACTTGGAATTCAGTGGTTAGAGAAACTGGGTACAATGAGGACGAATTGGAAAACGCAAACCCTGCGTTTCCAGTTACAAGGGAAGACAGTCACACTGAAAGGAGACCCATCTTTGGGACGCTCAAAGATTTCCCTAAAGGCAATGTTGCGTATACTGAGAAAAGAGGGAGGGGGTTTACTGGTGGAGTTTGAGGGAATGACTACAGGAGAAACATGGTCACAGACGGAGATTGAGTTCAATGGGATCGAGGGTGAGGGGGCCACGAGAGTTATTCCGGAGGAGTATCGAAGTGAGATTGAGCCCATACTCCATACATTCCAACAAGTGTTCCACATGCCCTCAGGGTTACCCCCAGAACGAGAGTATGCTCATGCCATACGACTGCAAGAAGGAGTGGCCCCAGTTTCGGTCAGGCCGTATCGGTATCCACAAATGCAAAAAAAATGAGATAGAAACATTGATAGCAGACATGTTACGGGCAGGTATTATACAAAAGTCAAGGAGTCCGTTCTCAAGCCCCGTTATTCTAGTCAAGAAGAAAGATGGATCATGGTGGTTTTGTGTAGATTACCGCGCTTTAAACAAGGTAACCATTCCGGACAAGTACCCAATTCCCGTGATAGATGAACTGTTGGATGAGTTAAAAGGGGCTGTGGTTTTCTCGAAACTTGACTTAAAGTCCGGGTACCATCAAATCCGAATGAAGGAATCAGACATTGAGAAAACAGCGTTTCGCACCCACGAAGGTCATTACGAGTTTCGAGTCATGCCATTCGGACTAACTAACGGGCCGGCAACCTTCCAAGCACTTATGAACGAGGTATTCAAGCCTTTTTTACGACGTTCTGTCTTGGTATTTTTTGACGATATCTTGATTTACAGTTCGTCTATAGAGGAGCATCTGAAAACTGTGTTGCAAGTGCTCAAATCCCAACAACTGTACGCGAACTATAAGAAGTTCGAGTTTGCTCAAACCGAGGTGGCTTACCTGGGTCACATTATCTCGGCCAAGGGGGTGGCTGTGGACAATAACAAGATTAAAGCCATGTTAGATTGGCCACAACCTACTACCATCAAGGAGCTGCGGGGTTTCTTAGGTTTGACGGGGTACTACCGTAAGTTCATTCAAGGATATGCTAAATTGGCTCTGCCGTTGACCGATCAACTGAAAAAAGATAGTTTCCACTGGAGCACGGAAGCTACAACGGCATTTCACACCCTCAAAAGAGCAATGACTGAAACACAGATACTAGCCTTACCCGACTTCAACAAGCCCTTTGTGATTGAGACCGACGCATCAGGGTTTGGGGTCGGGGCAGTTTTGTTACAACAGGGACACCCAGTGGCTTTCTACAGCATTGTTTTGGGGCAAAGGGCGAGACTAAAATCAATATACGCGAAAGAATTAATGGCAATAGTATTTGCAGTCATGAAATGGAGGCATTATTTATTGGGGAGAAGGTTTGTAATAAAAACTGATCAACAAAGTCTAAAGTTTTTGCTGGAACAACGGGAGATTGGCCATGAGTATCAAAGGTGGGTAAGCAAGTTGTTGGGATTCACATTCGACATTCAATACAATCCAGGCCCCGCAAACCAGGTAGCCGATGCCCTGTCCCGGAAGTTTCCTCGCCGGGGAGAACTCTCTAGTCTAATCTCAACTCATGGGGTAGAGTGGGAACAGTGGCAACCACAGGTTAAAGATGACCAATACATTGTGAAATTGATGCAGGAGATTCAACAAGGAGGAAGTGAATCAAAAGGGTTCGAACTGGTCCAGGGGATAGTCAAATACAAAGGGCGTATAGTCCTTCCAAAGAAAAGTACACTGATCCCTACTATCCTACATGAATACCATGATTCGGTGTTAGGAGGGCATGCTGGGGAGTTAAAGACCTACCAAAGGGTAGCCACCGAGTGGTTTTGGCCCCAAATGAGGAAGCAGATAGCCGAATATGTGAGGAATTGTGGCACTTGTCAGCAAAATAAAACGTCAACATTGAAACCAGCTGGGTTACTTCAACCGCTTCCGATTCCTAACCAAGTATGGGATGAAATCTCAATGGATTTCATTGAAGGCCTTCCAAAGTCGAAAGGGTATGATACGATCTTGGTTGTGGTCGACAGATTTTCAAAATATGCCCATTTTATTGAGCTAAAACATCCCTTCTCGGCGGTAACTGTGGCTCAAACTTTCATTAAGGAGGTCGTGCGATTGCATGGTTTCCCTTCATCTATAGTGTCAGATCGGGATCGGATATTCTTAAGCTTGTTTTGGACTGAATTATTTCGTTTACAAGGCACCAAATTAAACAGAAGCACGGCATATCATCCCCAATCCGACGGTCAGTCGGAAGTGGTCAACAAAGGGCTTGAAACGTATCTTCGTTGTTTCGTTAATGGCCATCCCAAGCAGTGGGTGAATTGGTTGTCTTGGGCGGAATACAGCTATAATACAACCACTCACTCTTCCACCTCGTACTCACCCTTCAAGGTAGTCTATGGGAGGGATCCATTGCCATTAGTTAAGGGGGCTAGGGACCGACCAGGCGTCAACAGCCTTGAAGAGCAGTTACTTGAACGTGATGCGTTGTTGGACGACATGAGATATCATTTACTTCGGGCTCAACAAAGGATGAAAGTGCAAGAGGATAAGAAACGCAGGGAAGTGGAATTTCAGGTGGGGGAAAAGGTCTTTTTAAAATTGCAACCCTATAGACAACAGTCCTTGGCTCGTCGTGCGTGTGAAAAGTTATCTGCCCGTTTCTATGGGCCATTTGAAATTTTCCAGAAAGTGGGAACAGTAGCTTATCGATTGGTGCTACCCGAGTCTTCGAAGCTCCATCCGGTTTTTCATGTCTCGCAACTCAAGCGAGCAGTGGGTGACATGCCAGTCGCAGAATCCATTCCAACAACAATCTCAGCTGATTTAGAACTGATTGCAGAGCCTGAGCATGTCGTGGGAGTTCAGAATGTTACCAAAGGAGGAACAGGCACAGTGGAAGTGTTAATTCAATGGAAAGACATGGCTCCTTTTGAGGCCACTTGGGAAGATTTCGTAGCTATTGACAAACGCTTTCCTACTTTTCACCTTGAGGACAAGGTGGCTCTCTGGGAGGCCGGTATTGCAAGTAATAAAGTGGGACCCCAAGCTGTGAAGTGGACGTATACGAGAAGGAAGAAAATAAATAGAAATCAGACACAAGGGTAAAGGAGTCTTTTATGCAGTCAAGGGCAGGGGAGTAATTTTGCACAAGGGAAGAAGGGTTATTAGCCAAAGAGGGGATAGGGTTTTATTTTATCGAATTGGAAGTAAATCGGTAGTGGGTAGGAGAGACCCAGCCTCTCAAAAGCTGTGGGAAGTTGTAATCAGATTGTGGTGAATTACAGTAATTTACCGGAGATTTACTTATCATTATATATATTATTATCGTTGTTTTTTTGGTTCCTTGGTCTTGCTATTGTGTATTATTGTTTAGTCGGAGTCAGATCTAGCATAGTCATATTACGGTGATTTGTTATGTAGGACAGGGCCCAGCTAATGGACTTGCTAACGTACCCAGCAGTGGAAGAAGTGATCATTAGGAGAGTAGAGATGAAAACCAGAACTTACGCTCAAGAGGTAACGGAGGATAAGGCTGAGCCTGTATACAAAATTAAACCAAGCTTGGTTGCTGATCTCTATGGAACCTGGATAATGCCACTGACAAAGGAAGTTCAAGTTGAATATTTACTAAGACGTCTGGACTAAATAGAATGTTAAATAACATGTCCAGGTATACCACGTGATGGAGTGTGACAAACAGAATCCTGTATTCTTGATGTTGTTGTGTTCATAGAAATCTGGAGGATTTATAGACCATTTTTAATTGTATCAAGTTATCGTTTTAAAACCGAGTGCCTGTTAGGAATTCCCGTTTCCTGTCTTTGCGTAAATTAAATACGGAGATTATAACAGTCAATAATAAAGACAGATGAACACCAAGATTTATACGTGGAAAACCCCCTTAAAGTAAAGAGGTAAAAACCACGGGACCAGCTCCGAATGTTTCCACTATAATGATAACAATGGTTACAATACTCTCTCTCAAGTTTACGAAGTAACACTTGAGACACAACTGAATAGAAATACAACGATTCCCTACTCCTTCGGTACTTGACCGGATAACCTGGATGAACTCCCTTTGTAGCAACTACAACAGCTGGACGAACTCCTAATGCTGCAGCGGGACAGATTCCGATGACTGCAGCCTGACACTCACACAAACTCCCTCGAAACGAAAGAATAGAGTAGCACGAGGGCCCCCTATCCTGACCTGCTTGAAACTACCACAAGGTAAGTTTCCTACTAGACGGACTATCTAGCAGCTATATATATATACTGAGAAGTAAGAGAGGAAGAAGAGATTTTGGTGTGTTAACTAATGAAGGGGAAGGGGGGTACTTATAGGAGATATGTGGTAGGTGGGGAGGGGGTTGGTGAAGGTGAGGTTGGTGGAAAGAAGGATGGAGGTAGGCTGCCTAACAATCTCCCCCTCTTTCCAAAACTCACAGCTCTTCACTTGCACTCCATACCTGCACCCTGTTTGCACAGCTCTAATTTTTCTCGCGGAACCACCTTTGTCATCATATCAGACTGATTCTTATTCGTGTGTATCTTCTCTATCTGTATTACCCCATCTTCAACTTGTTCCCGTACCAATGGTAACGTACATTAATATGCTTAGTACGACTGTGACAAGTAGCATTCTTGCTCAAGTCAATAGCACTCTGGCTATCACAATACAACTCAAAGTTGTCTTGCTTCTGACCCAATTCTTGGAGAAACTGCTTTAACCAAACCAACTCCTTGCCTGCTTCACAAGCAGCAATATACTCTGATTCGGTTGTTGACAACGCAACACACTTTTGCAACTTGGACTGCCATGCTACAGCTCCCCCCGCAAAAGTGAAAAGCATCCCTGACGTGGACTTCATCCCATCTGGATGTCCTGCCATGTCAGCATCTGTAAAACCTTCCAAGACTGGTTCACCGTGTCCATACTTCAAGCATAACCCGGAAGTGCCCTTGAGATATCTGAGAATCCATTTAACTGCTTCCCAGTGCTTTCTTCCTGGATTTGACAGATATCTACTCACAACTCCAACAGCATGAGCAATATCTGGTCTTGTACAAACCAATGCATACATAAGACTCCCCACTGCGGATGAGTAGGGAACTTCCTCCATATCCTCCTTCTCCTTGTCTGTTGACGGACACATTTTCTTGTCCAGTTTAAAATGTCCCGCCAATGGTATGCTAACAGGTTTAGCATCATCCATATTGAACCTTTTCAATACCCGTTCAATATATCCCTGTTGTGAAAGCCACAACCTCCGAGTTGTTCTGTCACGAACAATCTTCATCCCTAAGATTTGTTTTGCTGGACCCAAGTCTTTCATATCAAAGAACTTGGACAAATCTTCTTTCAGCTTGCGGATCATGTTAGCATCTTGGCCGACCACTAACATATCATCAACATAAAGCAGCAGGATAATGAAGTTACCGTTAGGAAACCTTTGCACATAAGCACAGTGATCGGATGCAGTTCTCTTGAACTTATGATTCCTCATGAATGAGTCAAACTTTTTGTACCACTGTCTTGGCGCTTGCTTAAGCCCGTATAAACTCTTCTTGAGCTTACAAACCATGTGCTCCTTCCCTTTCACTTCAAATCCTTCTGGCTGGTGCATGTAGATTTCTTCCTTCAAATCTCCATGAAGGAATGCAGTTTTCACATCTAACTGCTCAAGCTCAAGATCCATGCTAGCCGCTAATCCGAGAACTGTTCGGATTGATGTCATCTTTACAACCGGAGAAAAGATTTCATCGAAATCAATGCCTTCCTTCTGTGCAAAGCCTTTAACCACCAAGCGTGCTTTATACTTTACAAGCTTTTCATCATCCCTTTTTACTTTGAAGACCCATTTGTTCCTCAAAGCCTTCCGTCCTTTCGGAAGTGTAGTCAACTCATAAGTTTCATTCTTGTTTAAAGAATCCATCTCCTCTTGCATTGCTTTCAACCAGCAACTGCTTTCTTTATGAGTCTTGACTTCCTCAAAGGTCTCGGGCTCCCCCTCATCAGCAATTAAGATATACTCGGATGAAATATATCTCCCTGATGGTCTCCGTTCTCTCGTAGAACGCCGTGGCTGAGTTTCTTCAGCTTCAGGCTGAGGCGGTAGCTCCCCCTGCTCAACAGCCTCATCATTTGCCATATCATCTCCCTCATCTTCTACTGTATCTGGATTTCTAGCTTTCCTTAGTTGTTGAGTGCTCCCAAAATTCTCATAATTTTGAGACTCATGGAAAACCACATCTCTGCTCCTGAATATCTTCTTCGATTCAGGATTCCACAACCGATACCCGAACTCTTGATCCCCGTAGCCAACGAGAATACACGGAGTTGTTTTATCTTCAAGCTTTGTTCTATGCTCCTTTGGGATGTGTGCAAAAGCCTTGCATCCAAACACCCGCAAGTAGGAATAGGAAACATCCTTTCCTAACCAGATCTTCTCTGGAATCTCAAAATTCAGAGGTGCCGATGGAGATCGATTGATCAAGTAGCAAACTGTTCTTACAGCTTCTCCCCAAAATGACTTCGGCAATTTAGCCATTTTCAACATGCATCTTACTCATTCAGCAATGGTGCGGTTCATTCTTTCCGCAACGCCATTCTGTTGTGGGGTGCCAGGAACTGTTCTTTCATGCCGGATACCATGCTTTGTAAGGTACTTTTGAAACTCTTTTGAAGTGTACTCCCCTCCGTTGTCACTACGAAGGCACTTCAGTTGTTTCCCTGTTGATCTTTCAACCATGGCATGAAACTTCTGGAAGTACTCAAACACTTGATCTTTGGATTTGAGTATCTCAACCCATACCTTTCGAGATGCTTCATCAATGAAGGTAACAAAGTACCTATTTCCACCTAAGGACTCCACCTCAAATGGACCACATACATCAGAATAAACTCTTTCTAACAGCCCCGACTTTTTCTTCAGTGGACTGCTAAAAGATACTCTATGTTGTTTCCCGAATAAACAATATTCGCACGGCTGCAATGCAGTTCCTTTAGCAAATGGAATGAGGGATTTCTTTGCTAGAATCTGCAGCCCTTTCTCGCTCATGTGGCCGAGCCTCTTGTGCCACAATTTTGCCGAGTCTTCATCTTCAACTGTATTCAAAGCATTTGAACACATCTTCACTTGTGTCTTGTACAAAGAGCCACAAGTGGAACCTCTTGCAACCACCAAAGAACCCGTAGTAAGCTTCCACCTTCCACCACCGAAGGTATTTACGTACCCCTGCTTGTCTAGAACCATGCCGGAAATCAAGTTGAGCCGTAAGTCCGGAACATGTCTGACATCTTTCAAAGTCATTGAACAACCCGTGTTTGTCTCAATACAGATGTCACCAATGCCTGCGATCTTTGATTGATCTGAGTTACCCATTCTTACAGTACCAAAGTCCCCTGACTTGTACGTCGTAAAGAATTCCTGAGTGGGTGTTGCATGATACGTTGCTCCAGTATCTATCACCCATTCGACCTTCTGATCATCAACATGTAAGCATTCTTCTTCCCCAAAAGAAAGGATCACAACATCTTCTGTCATAGCAGCTGTTGTACTTTTCTCGGCATGTTTCCCTTGCTGACCATTGTTCTGTTGCTTGAGCCAGGCCCTACAATCCCTTTTGTAATGACCCTTCTTCTTACAATAGTAGCATTCAACATTGACATTTGATTTGCCACCGGAATTACCAAAATTCCTACTTTTACTACGTCCTCGGTTTGTCTCCCTGTAGTTGCTTCTGCCCCTGTTCTCAGTAACAAGAGCCTATGAATCGTGGTTGACTCCTTGTACCTTTCTTCTCATGGATTCACTAAGGATACTCTGCTTAATTGATCGCAATGTTAGTTGCTCAGTTGGTACAGCATTAGTTACTGTCACCACTAGCGTATCCCAACTGGATGGTAAAGTGTTGAGAAGAAATATTGCTTGGAATTTCTGCTCAAACTCCATCTTCATATTTGATAGTTGATTTAACAACCCTTGGAATTCGCTCATATGCTCTGACATGTTGTTCCCATCCTGGTACCTCATGTTCACCAGCTGACGAACTAGAAAAGTTACATTTTGTGAACTTTTCTCTTGGAACGTAGACTCTAATGTCGTCCAAAGCGTATAAGCGTCTTCTTCTTCAGAGACATGATGATACTCCGAATTATCAATCCATCGACGAATGAGACTGATAGTTTTCATGTTCATCTTCTTCCAGTCAGCATCAGACTTTGCTGCAGGTTTAACTCCTTTCAGCTCCACCGGATCAAACAAGTCCTTACTATAAAGCAAATCCTTTATTCTGCTTTTCCACATCGGATAATTTGAAGCTGTTAGGCTTACCATTACACTGGAAGAATCATCCATTTTAATTTACCAAAGACTATGGGAATCTCACTTAGAACCACACAAGTTGGCCAGGAAAGTGGATGTGTTTGGGGAGCCTTCCGTATTAGTACAGCGCGTTATCAAGTAACCACTGCGCACAAAGCACTTTCCTCGACACCAACAATGTGGGCCCCAGCTTTGATACCACTTGTTAGGAATTCCCGTTTCCTGTCTTTGCGTAAATTAAATACGGAGATTATAACAGTCAATAATAAAGACAGATGAACACCAAGATTTATACGTGGAAAACCCCCTTAAAGTAAAGAGGTAAAAACCACGGGACCAGCTCCGAATGTTTCCACTATAATGATAACAATGGTTACAATACTCTCTCTCAAGTTTACGAAGTAACACTTGAGACACAACTGAATAGAAATACAACGATTCCCTACTCCTTCGGTACTTGACCGGATAACCTGGATGAACTCCCTTTGTAGCAACTACAACAGCTGGACGAACTCCTAATGCTGCAGCGGGACAGATTCCGATGACTGCAGCCTGACACTCACACAAACTCCCTCGAAACGAAAGAATAGAGTAGCACGAGGGCCCCCTATCCTGACCTGCTTGAAACTACCACAAGGTAAGTTTCCTACTAGATGGACTATCTAGCAGCTATATATATATATATACTGAGAAGTAAGAGAGGAAGAAGAGATTTTGGTGTGTTAACTAATGAAGGGAAAGGGGGGTATTTATAGGAGATATGTGGTAGGTGGGGAGGGGGTTGGTGAAGGTGAGGTTGGTGGAAAGAAGGATGGAGGTAGGCTGCCTAACAGTGCCTGCATGTACAAAAACAATTCCTTTTGCTTTGTTTTCTTAGTTTTTTATGCAGATAAGACGCGGCAGTGAGCTTTGTATGTGTTAGTATGACTTGAATTAGGTAGCCGCCGGATTTGACTACGGCGGCCGTCGGCGGCGCCGCCGGCTACTGTTCCTCCGGCGGCCACCAACCACACCTACCCTCTTAGATTTAGTCTATAAATAGACATCCATATTTCTCTTTGTAAATTATCTGAGAGATCTGAGCATCTGAAATCTGTAATCTGAAAATCCTCAAGATCAATATAAATTATTTCTCTTCTGTTTATCATCTTTCTTGCTTCCGTTATAACAAACTGGTATCAGAGCTTTGGTTGTAGTTGCTGTGTTTTTTCGAAAAGAAAATTTTCGCCGGAATTTTTTCAAGCTCGCCGGAGAAGACGACACTGTTCAGGCGGAGTTACTGTTCATCGCCGGAGAAGACGACACTGTTCATCATCGGAGAAGACGACATTGTTCATACGGTATTGTTCATTCGACACTGTTCATACGGACTATTCATACGGCACTTTTCATACGGACTATTCATACGGTACTGTTCACGGTACTGTTCATGGTACTGTTCACGGGTACTGTTCACAGGTACTGTTCACGGGTACTGTTCACAGGCGCTGTTCACGGGTACTGTTCACAGGCGCTGTTCACGGGCACTGTTCACAGGCACTATTCACGGGCACTGTTCACATATACGGTTCTAGGAGAAAGATGTCTGGTGGTATTAGCGTTAAGGTCGACAAATTTACTGGGAGAAATAGTTTCAGTCTATGGCAAATCAAGATGCGTGCCCTGTTAAAACAACAGGGGCTCTGGGCGCCGTTGAACACAAAAACGGCTACTTCTACAAGCGCTGAGATGGTCATTCTGGAAGAAAAGGCACATTCAACAATTCTGTTGTGTCTTGCAGATGATATTATTACTGAAATCGCGGAGGAGGATACCGCGTCTGGTCTGTGGTTGAAGCTTGAAAGTCTCTACATGACGAAGTCTTTAACAAACAAGTTGTTGCTGAAGCAACGTCTGTTTAGTCTGCGAATGCAGGAAGGTATGCCTCTTCGAGATCACTTAGATCAATTAAACACAATTTTATTAGAATTGCGTAATATTGATGTTAAAGTTGAAGATGAGGATGCTGCTTTGATTCTGTTAGTTTCTTTACCATTATCGTACGAGAACTTTGTGCAATCGTTTATTGTTGGTAAAGATACTATTTCTCTAGAGGAGGTTAGATCTGCTCTTCATTCTAGAGAGCTGCGCCATAAGGCGGCTGGTACAGGTGCAGATAGTCAGGCTGCTGGATTAATAGCCAGTGGGAGTAATGGACATGGAAAGTCGGGGAAGAAATCAGTTCCTAAGGGTCCAAAACCTAATGATGTCTGCAATTACTGTAAAGAGAAGGGACACTGGAAATCTGACTGTCCCAAGAAAAAGAACCAACATGATGCTGCTGCAGGAACTGCTGCTGTAGCTGATGCTAATTCCGAAGAAGATATTGCTCTAGTTGCTGTCAAGGACACACATCACTCTGATGTGTGGATTCTTGATTCTGGAGCGTCTTATCATATATGTCCGCGCAGGGAGTGGTTTACAACCTACGAGCGAGTAGACGGTGGCAAGATTTCTATGGCTAACAGTTTTACTTGTGAGACGGTTGGAATAGGCTCGATTAAAATTCGGACACATGATGGTAAATTCTGCACATTGAATGATGTTAGGCATGTTCCACTTATGACAAAGAATCTGATATCTTTGAGTATGTTAGACAGCAAGGGTTTCAGTTTTCAAGGTGAAGGTGGAGTTTTACATGTCCGCAAGGGTTCTAATGTGGTTCTGAAAGGTGTTAAACGTGGTACCTTGTATCTTCTTCAAGGTTCTACGTTATCAGGTTCTGTTGCTGTCGCGTCCTCGGAGAAGATTAAGAGGTTGCGAACTGATACGTTATCAGGTTCTGTTGCTGTCGCGTCCTCGGAAAAGATTAAGAGGCTGCGAATTGATACGTTATCAGGTTCTGTTGTTGTTGCGTCCTCGAAAAAGATTAAGAGGTTGCGAACTGATAATGGTCTGGAATTTTGCTCATCTAAGTTTGATGAGTTCTGTAAGAATGAAGGGATTTCTAGGCATCATACAGTCAGGGATACACCGCAGCAGAATGGTGTAGCAGAGCGTATGAATCAGACACTTCTGGAGAGAGAAGGGATTTCTAGGCATCATACAGTCAGGGATACACCGCAGCAGAATGGTGTAGCAGAGCGTATGAATCAGACACTTCTGGAGAGAGAAGGGATTTCTAGGCATCATACAGTCAGGGATACACCGCAGCAGAATGGTGTAGCAGAGCGTATGAATCAGACACTTTTGGAGAGAGCTAGGTGAATGTTCTCTAATGCTGGACTAACTAGAAGATTCTGGGCGGAAGCAGTTAGTACATCAGGTTATCTGATAAATCGTGGATCTACGATTGTTTCAGAAAGTGGTGGTGTTGAGAAACAGGTGGAGCAGGAAGTCACTCAAGATGAGAGTGAACCACAACAAGAAGTTCAACAACCACAGTCAGAATCAGAATCATCAGTTTCAGTAGCGAATCAGCACAGTTTGGCTCTTGATAGATCAAGGAGAGCTAATTATGGGGTGCCTCCCAAGAGAATTGTGGTGAGCAAAGTAGGTACTGCTGATAACCCAGCTGATATGCTCACCAATCCGGTTCCACATAGCAAGTATCAACATTGTTTGGACTTGCTAAATGTTCGGAGTTGTTGATTGCCCTTTTTTAGGGCAAAATCTGAGGCAGAAGAGTTTTTTCTGGTACATCTGGCATTATTATGGTGCATCTGGTACATCTGGCATTATTATGATGCGTCTGGTACATCTGTTATCTGTTATTTGTGAGAGGATTTAAGTCAAGGTGAAGAGTTTTGTATGGTACATCTGGCATTATTATGATGCATCTGGTACATCTGTTATCTGTTTTCTATGAGAGGATTCAAGTCAAGGTGGAGATTTGTTAGTATGACTTGAATTAGGTAGCCGCCGGATTTGACTGCGGCGGCCGCCGGCGGCGCCGCCGGCTACTGTTCCTCCGGCGGCCACCAACCACACCTACCCTCTTAGATTTAGTCTATAAATAGTCATCCATATTTCTCTTTGTAAATTATCTGAGAGATCTGAGCATCTGAAATCTGTAATCTGAAAATCCTCAAGATCAATATAAATTATTTCTCTTCTGTTTATCATCTTTCTTGCTTCCGTTATAACAGTATGTGGTACTGGTCATTGATGCATGCATTGCTTTGTAGGTTTTTCTTCTTTTCAATATATTACTAGTGTAGTGGCGAAAGCAGAAAGTGTTAGCTTGTAAATTTGAAAGAACCATGTTTATTTTTCAATATATTACCTATGGCGAAATCAGAAATTGCGTGTTGTAAAATTTAAAAGAACCAAAACTAGATTATTTTGATAATTCTGGCCTTGGGGATTACGTAGCAGAACATTCTTTAATTTCAGTTACAACTTACGGTGGTTTCTCCTCTCCCAGTCCAGAAGGCAGAAGCACATAATGTACAATCAAATTAAGAGTAAATTGCAAAAATAATTCTTGAACTTTACTGGCTTTAGTAATTTGGTGACAAATGACCACTTTTATCAGAGTTTTTTCTCAATTTCGGCCACAATTGTGTACTTTACTCTTAAATTAATTCTTAATATAAAAAGAAAAAAAAACAGTTTTCAAAATATGTTTATTTCATCCAAATGTTTGCAAATAAAATTTTATATTTCATTTCAAAACTTGTTTAAAAATCCAAGACCATATAATGCCCAAACAAATTCCTCACCATTATTATTTATTCATCCATAAAACATCCAACTATCCGAGCAATAATATTTGGGCTATTACTGTTGAGGCCTTGAAAAAGCGGCAAGGCCCATTTTATTTGAATTTCGATTGATCCATACTCATTGTGTCTGTAGCCATTTTCCGGTTACAGGTACGCACACCCCAATACCCCATACTAGCTGCTCTCATCTCAGTACTTAAGGTAAATTTCGTATATTAAATTTTGTGTATAATCTTTATTCTGCAATCGATTGATCTTTCATTATTTTTTCGATCCATATCATTTTGATTTAAAATTGGGATTGATAAATGTATAGATTAGCAAGCTTTTACTAATGCATGTTAACTGTTTGGTAAAAGTCCCCTAAGAATTATTTTCCTTGGAAATTGTTGATCACTGTTTAGAATTGCTTATCAATTAGTAATGTTAATAATGAACTAGTAATCGAAGCAAATGGTATTCCACCTGGTTTTTCGTATTGGGTGCTGAATAGTGTAATTATTCTATTAATATAGCCCATTTCTGATATCGATTCATGTCCTGCATCAGTTTAAAGCCTTTAAGGTAATATGGAGGTGCATAAGAATATTTTTATGTTCCATGTGTAGTTACAGTTTGAAAATAACCATTTCTTTTAATTATGAGAAAGTGCAACAAGATAGGAATATCTATATGGGAGTATAAGTAGCGTTGTGCCTATTGCAGGAAAGAACTCAATCTTCTGGTTACCATGTGTATTTCTTGTTACAAATTTGATAATACAAAGTACTTATAAACCATACATACAAATTTGTGCCTACCCTATCTCCGCTACTGAACATACATAGAGTGCAACATATTTGCTTGATGACTGATGAAATAATATTACTTCAAGCAGAATATTTTCTGTAAGAGAAATGAAAGAAAAAACATCACAAAAATGAAAAGTTAATTTAGTTTGTTAGATGTAGAAATATGGAGATTTCAATATAAAAACTCATACCGCAACCTTTAGAACCCTCTAACTTTCATGTTTTCTTTATCCATGGAGTTGAATTACTTTCGTAGAATACATTTTTGCTGCTTGCACATGTATATTTCTTTTGCATATAGACATGCTTTAGAATTTCAAATGATCTTCTCATACTCTGTGTACGTGTCCATCTGATCAGTCACCTCAAGTTCAGCTGTTTCTTATGATTGATAAATGATTACAGCCTCTTTAGGTTTATCAAGTTTTTTTTAAGGGGTTATAATTGATTTTATCTAAAAGCATGCATGGTAGTGAAACTAATTATTTGTACTGTGATGTTTTGCAGGGAGCTGCAGAATGAAAGTAAAACTCTTACGTATCCTAAGCTGCTTTTTTCTCTTCAGTTATATGGAATTTGCAGATAAATGAGCATCTATGTTCTAAATTTGTTGTTTATTATTTATTGATAAGATGATTACCTGAAGATGGAGCTTATTAACATGTTGTTACTGTAGACTATTAATTATATGCACAATCAAGCAAATTTGTTTGCTTTAATCTTGATTTGAATGAGAAATATGGCTTTCAGCTCCGGCTAAATCGCTGCACTTATCTTGTAATCACTATACTTTCTGAATGCGAAGATTGCTTTAATATTAAATGTGAGATGAGCTTAATATGTCTTCTTAAGAATTTGAATAGTATATACTATAACTTGAAATAACCTTCTAAAGCATATTATATCATTGGCACTTCTAGATGTTTGTACTGTTAAATGGGAAATAATAAACACTATTTTTTAAACAGGCTCAGAATCTTGATTCCCTATCACTAATTAGAGCTATATTCTACAATTTCTGCTTGTAAATTATCAACACTCGGCATGGTGCTTTACTTAATGTACCTTTATGTTATTTGGAGATCTGTCATCCTCTTCTTCTTCTTTTTCTTTTTTTTTTTTGTTTGGATATGATGTCTATATGTTTCATCTCCTTTTCCCTTTTGTTTCTTGCATTTTGAAAGTAAATTATGGCTATTGAGTAGTTTCTGTTTGATTTTACTTTTTTTTACGGTGATCGATTTCTTGACAAAATTATCTTGTTTACGCTTAGTTCAATTTATTTTTCTTATAAAATAGTTGTTTATTAATGGTAACTTTACTCAAATTTGGTTATGCCAGTATGAAGTACTTTATCCCTAACCCATAGCTTTGTTAATACCTTGAGTTTCCATTTAGTTTTTAGTATAGATTTCAATACAATTTGTTAAAGCATTTTGATTTCTTTTTGCACTTGTGGAATCTTTTTTTTTGTTAGTTAATGCATGCCATATTGTTGCTTTAACCACAGTCCAATCTATTGTAACTTTCAGTTCGAAACGGCATGGCTTTATATAATCGTGTTATACAAATTGTATATATATGGATACTATAATTTGTAGACTTAACATTTATTACTGTCAAGTAATTGTATGTTTATGTTTATTGGTATTTTAAATTTGTAGGAATTCGCTTTTATATGTGCCTATTCCAGAGCTTTCTTAGCAGCTAGAGACATTCACATTCTTGTAGATAGTTCACCAGAATTTGCTTAGTCTAGTATCCATACCTATATCTATTTTGCATTGATGGAATCTTATTTTGTTATTAATTGTACGCTCTATTATTACTTTAAAGTTTAAACAGAGTTGGATTTTTCATTGCAACTTCCATTGATGTCCATGTTTTATTTCTCCCACTTAGTTTTTTCTTGACTCATAGCTTTGTGTTATACCGATGAACTAATGAACAGAGTAAGTTGTTTCTCCCTTGTCCCTTCTAGTCTCAGTTACTTAAGTTATACGAGTTCTGTTAAGGAGTCATTAACACCTTTGATCCTTCCTATCATTATAGGTGGCATGCTGTAGCTTCATGGACTTGGGATGCTCAAGATGAAACATGTGGAATATGCAGGATGGCTTTTGATGGTTGTTGTCCCGACTGTAAACTCCCGGGGGATGATTGTCCATTAAGTATGTCATTTGCTTCGTATAGATCATCTTTGCATGCCTCCTTAATTGTTTGAAACAGGGTCTATAGGAAAGAATGAAGATGAGTGTGTGAAAATTTTTCATGATGAGATTTCTTAACAAAAAATGAGTTGGATGGAGAATTTCTTAAATTTGTGGTTGTGGGGGTGGGGGTGGGGGTTGAGCTCTAATGTATTTTGTTGGGAATGGAATGAAGGAAATAATGAAATTATGAACAATTACCCCTAAAATAGTACAAATTATATTATTCATTTAGTGCATCGTCTAAGGATGTTTAAGCAGGAAACTTTAATATGCTTCGTGAATCATGTAACCAGTATTGCTTTGCCTAATGTAATATATGTTTTTGCAGTATGGGGGGCATGCAACCATGCATTTCATCTTCATTGTATCCTGAAGTGGGTGAATTCACAGACTTCTCAAGCACAATGCCCCATGTGTCGTAGAGAATGGCAATTTAAAGAATGATTAAACTCTTCTACTATATCAAGATCTCAGCAACCTTTCTTTTTCGTTATGGAATATTTTCATTCAGGGTAATATGTAAACGAAGGTAATACTGTAATAGATGTTAAGTTTCATTTCAATGAAAACGACTCGTAACCCCTTGTTTTGTTAAATACCAATAATTTGAGGTTTCATGTAAAACTTATTACCGTTTTCAAAAAAAAAAAAAATGTAAAACTTATTACCCCTATATTCTATTTCGACATTAAGTCATCTTTGTAATGTACTTTCTAAAACATGCATTGTGTAACGCATCCCACAATTTATTAAATGTTGAATAAATATTTTATGAATCATACTACTATATATATTTTGTAGTTTTGCATTTTCCATTCTAGTAAATTAATACAAAATTTGTTAAAATGAGGTTGGAGTTGCAGGATAAGGCAAAATAAAAAGAAACAAATGTTTGTATATGTATAGCCATAGACAAAGGCTTCACAACACTGCTCACTTGACTAAACCCTCCAATGACGACGCCGTTTTGTCCATCATCAGCTGCACTCTCTCGCCCCAAATGTAATCCCTAAATTTGCTGTTGAATCTTTTAATTTCAACCCGTTTATTGCAAGACCCGTTAGCACATTTCGGAGCTCCAGGATAAAGGCGTCGTCTTTTTCGTCGTCACGGTACCCTACACTCACGGAGAACGAGAAAGCACTTAGTATAAATGCTCTTCAAAGATTCATTGAGCTCAATTTGGGTAACTGGATTGGTTCTTTCTGTGTAAGTATATGTATATGTATGTGTGACCCATTTATAAGTCAGGCCTGTCATTCGTGTCGTGCTTTCGCGTTTCGTGTACCGAAAATTTAAACCGAAACCAAACACTATGTATTCGTGTACAAAATTGATGGGGTCTAATTTATACTCCCTCTGTCTCTAAAAACTTTTCCCATTTTCCTTGGACACGTTTGTTAACGTACACTTTTAATCTTTAATATCTTTAATTTTATATTAATTTTAAATATAAAAACTTCACTGTATTAAAGTACTCATAAATACGAATCCAACAAGATCACTCATGACTATATTTGGTCTTATAAATTAGACGCAAATTAGTAATTTGTCTCATGTTATGAACAATCCCGACATATCAAACGGGAGAAGCATATTGAGACGGAGGGAGTACATATTTTTGAGTTGTTTTTTGATGACGTGGCATCAATTTGATCCTGAAGGGAATTTGTTGAGTGAGGTGACTACGAAGCTTGCTGTTAGTTCTTATGGCGAGGATGATCTTGTCAGTTTAATCCAAACGTAAGTTGCGGGTAATGTGTGTTGTAGTATGAGTTGTGATGGACAAATGAGAATGTTGCTTGCTCGAGTGGAGTATTTTTGGTCAAAACTTGTATTTCAGGACACGCAAGCCTGTCTGGAGTTCTACCAGGACCGGCCGACAAGCCTCATGATCAACACCGGCATGTAAATCATGCTAACCGTGCGGTAAGATCCAGTGGCTGGGTTTCTTGCGATACGCAAGATACACCACACCCTGTCTTGGTCAAAGTTTCCACTGTCTCTCCAACACGGCTACACGCAGGGGATGGGTGAGGTTCGAACCCGTGACCCTTTGGATCAACACTCCCTCATTATAGTTGTGTTTTTGTAATTGTGTTGGTGTGATATGTTAATAATTATAAGTGGCAGCTGTTAAACTTAAAGAGTACATTTTATCAAACTGAGAGAGTGTCAAATACGGGTACTACTATGAAGCTCGGTTCTAAAAAGCGGCTATTAATCGGCGAGATTAATGTTCAGTAGGTCACTGAACCGATTTTTAGAAAATCGGGTTAAAATCGTTTTTCTAAAAATCGGTCAATAAGCGGAAAAAATCAGTCAAAAAACGATTAATTCGGTCAAAAATTGGTAAAGTTCGGTCAAAATTAAAAAAAATTGTAAAAATTAAAAAAAAAAACTCCTAAAAAATTAAAAATAAAAAAAAAAGTCTAAAAGTCTAAAAATAATATCAATATCAATAAAACCAGAAGTTAGTATCAATATCAATAAAGTAGATGACATTGTTGAGATTGATGGTATTAACAAACAAGAACGGTAACTTGGTGCAGTGGTTCAGTTTGCGAGGTCAATATCTCCATCGAAAATAGAAAACAACAGAACTTAAAATAGCCCTCTTTTTGCTAGAGCTTAAATGAAGTATATTGTGTTGAATTCCCTTGTTGTACTCTTTTGGATATATTAATGTAAACGAGTGAATTCAAACTTTTTAACTTATAACTATGTTCTTTTTTTCGCTTTTAAATATTTATAAATTTCATGAAATATTTATTCAAAGTTTGTATTTTATATATTTAAAATAATTATATATAAAAAATAAGGGAAATTCTTAATGGTACCCTCTTAAAATTGGCTTTTCTAAATGGTACACAAAATAGTTTTGGCTTCCGAATGGTACCATTATACAATTATGTCATTCTATGTAATACCCCTACCGTTAACTTCCGTTAGTCAAACGTTATATTTTGGGTACCATTTGTAAAAGGCAATTCTAGGAGGGTACCATTGATAATTTCTCTTAAATATATTATTCAGATTTTTTTTATCCTATTATTCTAAAAATTGCCTCTTCGTATTTATGTGCTGATCGAAGATAAATAGAGTAATGAGAAAATGGAAGATAAATAGAGTAATGAGAAGATGCAATCGGATTGAAACAAATGAGATTTTTCGTTGTTTAGTCAGAGATGATACTCGATTTTTAAATCCCGATTATACTGAATTTGATTATCCCCAATTTCACTCAATCAAATTTCCCTCATTTTAATCTAACCCGGCTTTAAGAACTGATATTTAGTCAAATACTTATATATGTCAAAAATTTTAGTATAATAGGATTAAAAAAATCAGAATAATATATTTAAGAGAAATTAGCAATGGTACCCTCCTAGAATTGCATTTTACAAATGGTATCAAAAATATAACGTTTGACTAACGGAGGTTAACGGTAGGGGTACTACAAAGTGACATAATAGTATAATGGTACCATTCGGAAGCTAAAACTATTTTGTGTACCATTTAGAAAAGCCAATTCTAAGAGGGTACCATTAAGAATTTCCCAAAAAATAATATTAAACTAATTCCGATTAATCATTCCGATTAATCCCCGATTATCCAATTAATCCCTGTTCCATGTCTTCACCAATTAGTTCCGAATTCCGCTTTTTATAACACTGCGAAGGGAATTATCTGTTTGTTTTAGATAATCTTGGAACTTTTCCCAGATAAGTAAAGGGTAGTATTTTTTTTAAGTGATGCGGAGAGTTTTATTTAACTTAATGGTCTACAAACTAATGTATAAGTAATGGGCAAAACTAATGTTTACACTTGAAAAGTTGAAGGTCCTACTTGATAACTCCGAATCTTGACCGGGTCCTTCCTCGCCAACTCCTGCCTCGGAAGGGGTGTAGCTGTGGTGGGGAGTCTGCAAAACAACACCGGAGGGGGGGTTTGGCCCCGAGGTGCCTCCGGCATGAGAATAAGAGTTGGCTTTGGAAGATAATAATCAAGTAGAGTATCACAAGAGTAATAAATGTGTGTGGGTGTGTAATAGTGGCTAATCCCTAAACCCTATTTACTAGGGGTATTTATAGCCCTAGGCCTAGGGTTTAGGGGTAGGTTACCTTCACCCCCGACCGTTGGATCTGGGGGACAAGCCGCTGAATTTCCGGGATGTAGGACACGTGGCCTAGTCTGGGGTGACCGTTGACTGGAGTGTGGCCATGTTGTTGTAGACATGATTTGACACGTGCCTTCCCTTGTCTTTTAGTGTTGGTCAGCGCCATATGTAGGAATGTCAGCTGAGGTGGGGTGCCACGTATGTTGAGTGTCACCAATCTGGGGTCCCCTAGTCTGGGGTGGGGACCATGCCACGTGGTGGTGGCCCCGGGCCCGGGGTCCACTACTCTGGGCTGGGCCGTTCTTATTCTCATGAGATGATTTGCTTATTGTTTTGGGCTCCTTGTTGGGCCTTGGCTGTTTATAGCCTATCATTTGCCCCCCACTCCCTAATGCGGATTTTCCGGATGGGGGAGTAGTAAGGAGTGTTTTTGCCTTGGAGAGTGAACTTTCTGGATTCTCTGGAGTGCTAGACGTATGTCCTCGGGGCTGGAGGTTTTTGTAGTTGTTCTGTGAGTCCGCGTCTTCTTTGGGGGGGGAACTTTTTGCCTTGGTTGCCCCCAGTTCCGGGGTGTGCACTGAAGTACGTACGCCCGGGGCTAGTGGTTGTTGGAATTTGAAGGCTTTGTTGCTTTGACTGCCCCCAGGCCCGGGGTTGGGACTGAGGTGTGCATCCCGGGGCTTTGGCTTTTGTATATGTGCGAAAATGCACGTATATGAATATATATAATATTGCACGTATGCATTTTTGGATTTCGTTTTTTCTTTTCTCTCTTTTCTTTTCTTCTTCTTCTTTCTTTTTGAAAAATAATAGCTGTCACCCACTATCTCCGGATTTTGGAGATAGTGGGCCGATTTTTTGGGCCGCCACGTGTTCATGGCATTTAGAATTCAGGGTTTGCCTATAAATAGTGGCAATCTCCCCCCATTCTGTCTTTTACGAACTTTTGATTTGCTGCCGTTATTCTGCTTCTCTGAAGACCAGTGCTCCGGGCTAAAGGTTACTTTTTCCAATTTAGGCGTTCTCTGTTCCCTGATCTCCGGTTCTCTTTGTAAGTCTTCTTACCCCGGTCTTTTGATTCCTTGTATTTAAGTTCCTGCTTATATTTCCTTACCTCGCTTTGCATCTTGGGTAGATAAATTGACTTAGGTTTTCATTTTTTGTTGGGTAGCCCGGGGTTGTAGCCTTGTATGGTTAAGAGACGTGTTACTGCTAACCGTGTATTGATGCCCCTCTCCGAACCCAGTAGTTCTGATAGTCGTAGTTCTTGCGATAGTTGCTTCGAATTGATAGATCTAGAGTGGGCTGTAATGGGTAAAAAGAAGAGTAGCTTGCCCGTACTGACAAACATAGCCACTAAGGACATGGGTCCGGGGTTCAGCCTTAGCGAACCGGATGGTAGTTGGAGTCACACAAAATACTATTTTGTGAGAAAGGATCCGGGGATGCCCCAAGCTTACTTTTACCGGGATTTGAGCACGGAGTATTCTCAGAATCCAGATGTGGCGGAGGTGACTAAATATGATAAGGCCTTCCTGGACTCAAAGTTTGGGGATAAACCGGGCTCTGGGATGGATGTCGGCCCATTTAGGTCCCAATATATAGAGAATCCAGTAGACTGGGATCGAATATTCCGGGCTACCTTCCATTTAGATTCTGACGTAGAGTGGAGGTGGCCAGAGCCCGGGGAGAGGATCTACGATCGCCCGGAGGGAGGCTGGGTCGGAGTGTGGTTGGAGCATCTTAGGTCGGGGTACAGGCTCAGGTGTCACCAATTCGTCAAGTCTCTTTGCTTGTTCGAGTATGGGATCCCTATAACCCAGATGACCCCAAACGTAGTTAAGTGGATCTTTTATTTCCTGGGCTGCTGTGAGAAGGCCGGGGTGCTTCCTACTTTCAAACTTTTCCACCACTTGTTCCAGATGGTCCGGTCCAACAATAAACCCTTGTTTGAGTTTAGGTTCCGGGGTAAGGCTTGTGGTTACCCATCTGTGGCTTCCAAACCTCTGGGTATGTTGCCTTCATTGAAGGGTTGGAATGGGGAGTTTGTTTTTCTCCGGGGTTTGGATTTGCAGTACATGCCCACTTTCCAAGAGAATCCCCTGGCTATGCAGTTCGAGGTGTTTGACCTTCAAGATGCGGCTCTGGACCGGATTAATGCCTTTAGCCGGGGTTTGGGGAGGCAAGTGACCCGGGATGACCTTATGAGTCACAAGTACCTTTCTGGAATAGGATGTAAGTTCAGGGTCTGTTCATGTTGACATACGTATATTTTTCTTGTTTTCTTTTTTATTTGACGCTTCTTTTCCCCGGGCTCATGTTCTTTGTTTCTTCTTTGCAGGTCTCCCAGGCTATAATTCGGAGTTTGAGAAGTTTGCTATGGATAGGGTCAATGCCGCTCTTCATGCCGCTCTTCTTGGCATCGGCCAAGTGCGCGACAATACTAATGTCCCCGGGGAGGCCAGTGGCTCGCGGGCTCAGCAAGAGGGTAAAAGCACCTCTAAGGCCCCGGAGGTGGCGGATGTGGACGTGGATGGGGATGAGGTACCCCTGTATCCGAGAAAGAGGATCCGCAGCACGGTTCGGCAGGAGAAGTTTGGGGACTTAGAGTCCGATTGCGAGGTCTGTCCCTCCGGAGCTCATTCTGAGAAAGATATTCATTTCCAGCCCCACATCCCGGCTGCCATTGCCCGGTAGGACCGTAACTTCATTGGCTTCCTGGCCGGGCTTCCAAGCCAGAAGGAATGGGATGAGATGGGCAAGGATTCGGCGATCTCCCTTTTCGAGGATGCGGTAGCGGTCTACGGCCAGGTAATCTTTCCGCCGAACTTGTCTTCACTTGGTTTTATTTTGCGTACTGACTTTTGTTCTTGTATTTGTTTTTGCAGCTCGGGGTTCGTGTTGCCGGGGCCGGGGCTGCTATTCGCCGGGAGCTGGAGATGGTCAAGGAGGCCCGGGAGGCGGTCAGCTCGGTGACGGAGGTCAGGAGGTTGATGAAGGAGGAGGTTGATGCCCTGAAGAAGGAGCTTGATGAGGTAAAGGAGGCTGCTGATGCCCGGGCCAAGGAGCTGAAACAGGCAGCTAAGACTCTTCAGGATGAGCGGGACTTGGTCCGGACTAAGCTGAGGGACTCCAAAGAGGATGTGAAGAAGCTCCGGGAGGAGTTAAAGGGTAAGAAGTCCGAGGAGCAGGTGATTGCTGAGTTCCGGGATTCGGATATCTACCACACTGATCTTGCCGCGGCCGCTGCCTCAAAGGTCCATCGTTGTTGGGTCGTGGTCGAGAACATGTGCAAGACCGATCCGGGGTCAGCCACCTGGGAGAGCTTCGTCCCTGAGCACATGAAAGCTGAGGCTGCTTTTGCCCGGGGTGAGGGCGAGCCTAAATCTTACGCTGCACCCAACTCTTCCCCTCCTCCTCAAGACTGATTCCGAAGACTGGCTGCGTCCAGGTCCCGGGCCGTGCCCATGTAATCTCTTTAATTTGATTGATGTATTCTTAAACTTGGTTGTATAACTTTAAATTCTGCTGTTGGTTAGCCCGGACCGTTTCTTTGTTTATGAATCTTTCTTGTTTTTAATCTGTGAGTTTAAGTTTTGCCATTTGCTTGTGGTTTGTATTGCCCCCCACTCTTTAATTGGGGTATCCCGGATTGGGGAGTGGTGGTTTGTCCCCGGGCTTTGGCATTGCTAAGGTCCCGGGTTTTGGCCTACTTGGGAAGGATGGAAACTTTTCCAAGTAGGAATTTGGATGCCTATGGCTTCCCGGGCCGAAGCATTGCTAAGGTCCCGGGCTATGGCCTACTTGGAAAGGATGAAAACTTTTCCAAGTAGGAATTTGGATGCCTATGGCTTCCCGGGCCGAAGCATTGCTAAGGTCCCGGGTTTTGGCCTACTTGGGAAGGATGGAAACTTTTCCAAGTAGGAATTCGGATGCCTATGGCTTCCCGGGCCGAAGCATTGCTAAGGTCCCGGGCTATGGCCTACTTGGAAAGGATGAAAACTTTTCCAAGTAGGAATTTGGATGCCTATGGCTTCCCGGGCCGAAGCATTGCTAAGGTCCCGGGTTTTGGCCTACTTGGGAAGGATGGAAACTTTTCCAAGTAGGAATTCGGATGCCTATGGCTTCCCGGGCCGAAGCATTGCTAAGGTCCCGGGCTTTGGCCTACTTGGAAAGGATGAAAACTTTTCCAAGTAGGAATTTGGATGCCTATGGCTTCCCGGGCCGAAGCATTGCTAAGGTCCCGGGCTTTGGCCTACTTGGAAAGGATGAAAACTTTTCCAAGTAGGAAATTGGATGCCTATGGCTTCCCGGGCCGAAGCATTGCTAAGGTCCCGGGCTTTGGCCTACTTGGAAAGGATGAAAACTTTTCCAAGTAGGAAATTGGATGCCTATGGTTTCCCGGGCCGAAGCATTGCTAAGGTCCCGGGCTTTGGCCTACTTGGAAAGGATGAAAACTTTTCCAAGTAGGAAATTGGATGCCTATGGCTTCCCAGGCCGAAGCATTGCTAAGGTCTCGGGCTTTGGCCTACTTGGAAAGGATGAAAACTTTTCCAAGTAGGAAATTGGATGCCTATGGCTTCCCGGGCCGAAGCATTGCTAAGGTCCCGGGCTTTGGCCTACTTGGAAAGTATGAAAACTTTTCCAAGTAGGAATTTGGTAATAATTGTAAGATTGAAATGCCAAGTAGGAAATAGAGCTCTTTTTCATTGATAACAGAACGATTACATGATTTCCAAGTACAATTCCCAAAAAACGCCCGTATATGAGCTGAAACTATTTTCCTTTACTGGTAGTACTTTCTTAGTCTGAGGTCGTGCCAGGTGTTGGGGACTTCGGTGTTGTCCATGTGACTGAGCTTGTAGGTTCCGGGGCGGAGTACCTCTTTAACTCTGTAGGGACCTTCCCACTTAGGCATAAGCTTTCCTGTGTTAGTGGGGTCTGAAGCCTCGGTATCCCGGAGTACTAGGTCCCCGATTTGGAAGTTTTTGACCCTTGACTTCTTTCCGAAGTATTCTCTTGTTTTCTCTTTATACTTCTCCATTCTTTGTACTGCTTTATCCCGGACCTCATCAACTAGCTCTAGATTAACTCGTAGCCCCTCTTCATTTGCAATTTCATCAAAGTTAATTACCCTGTGGGAAGGAGAACCCACTTCAATTGGCAACATTGCTTCGGTTCCATACGCTAGCTTGAACGGAGTTTCCCTTGTCCCGGATCGTGGGCTAGTTCTGTATGCCCATAACACATGTGGCAGCTCTTCGGGCCACTTGTTCTTGCTTTCCTTCAGCCTCTTCTCGATTCCCCTTAGCAAAATTCTGTTTGTCACTTCCACTTGCCCGTTTCCCTGGGGATAGGCTACTGAAGATTTCTTGTGTTTGATTCCCCTTTCCTTTAAATATTTTTCAAAATCTGAGCCGATGAATTGGGGACCATTATCTGAGACCAGGACCCTGGGTAGGCCGAACCGCATTAATATGTTGTCCATGAACTTGATGCAGTCTTGTTGATTTATGGTCCTCATTGCCTTTGCTTCGGCCCACTTAGTCATGTAGTTAATGGCTACGAGGAGGTACCTCAGATCGCCCTTGGCCCGGGGGAAGGGCCCTACTATGTCGATGCCCCATACAGCAAAGGAGATAGGTGATAGGACTGAAGATGGCGGGCTTTGCCTTGGTACATTGCTGAACAGTTGGCAGTTTCTACACTTCTTGACGAATTCTACTGCATCTGAGTGTATTGTTGGCCAGTAGTAACCTTGCCTTATGATTTTGTATGCAAGGGCCTTTGCGGACATATGGTCCCCACAAATCCCTTCATGTACCTCTTGTAAACAGTAGTTGGCTTCCTCCGGGCCTACACACTTCAGTGTTGGAGATGAGAAGGTTCGGCGATAGAGTTGGTTGTCTTCTATGAAGTATTTCGAAGCCTTGTTTTTCAATCTTCTGGCTTCATTCTTATCTTCGGGCAACTCTCCTTTCTCCAAGTAGAGGATGAAAGGGGTCATCCAGCTCGGGGTTCCCTCTATCTCCGTTACCTCTTTTTGATCGATGGCCGGGGTTCCCAATTCTTCAAAGTAGACCGAACTGTCTAGTTCGGCTGAGTTCTGAACCAGCTTGGATAACTCATCAGCTTCGGAGTTTTCTTCCCTGTTGATTTGGCTGATTTGATACTCCGGAATGGTGGCTAGGTAACTTTTGACAAGGGCCTGGTATTGGGCCAGTTTTTTATCTTTGGCTAGGTATTCCCCTTTGGTTTGCCGCACCATGATTTGGGAGTCACTATAGATGTTCAGGCTGTTGATTCTCAAAGTTCGTGCTAACCTTAGCCCGGCTAGAAGAGCTTCATATTCGGCTTGGTTGTTGGTTGCTGGGAATTTGAATGTTATGGCTTGTTTGATTTGGAAGTCTTCCGGGCTTTTCATGATTATTCCTGCCCCGGACCTGTCAGCTGTTGAGGATCCATCCACGTGGAGAGTCCATGACCCCGGGGCTTGGTCCGGGGTTGCCATATGTTCGGCTACTGTGGTAGCTTGCTGTGGTTCCGGGAAGGAGCATTCTACTATGAAATCTGCCAGAGCCTGTGCCTTGATGGCTGTCCGGGGCACGAACGTCAAGTGAAATTGGCTTAACTCAATTGCCCAATTTATTAATCTTCCGGATGCATCTGGTTTATGGATTATTCGCCTTAACGGCTGGTCTGTTATCACCTTGATCTCTCTGCCTTGGAAATAGTGCCTGAGTTTCCTTGAGGTCGTGACTAAGGCAAAGGCAAACTTCTCCAGATTGGGGTATCTGGTTTCTGCATCTTTTAGGACTTGGCTGATGTAGTACACCGGTCGTTGGTTTCCTTCGACTTCCCGGACTAGGGCCGCGGCCACAGCCAGGGGCCCGGCGGAAAGGTATAGATGTAGGGGTTCCCCGGGCTCCGGCTTTGTCAAAAGGGGTTGTGATGAGAGATATTGCTTGATAGTGTCAAGAGCTTGCTGGCACTCAGGGCTCCAGGTGGTTTCTTTCTTGTTGCTTGCCCCCCTGAGCAAATTGAAGAAAGGTAAGCACTTTTCTGCCAACTTGGGTATGAATCTTCTTAGGGCTGCCAATGATCCGGCTAGCTTCTGAATGTCTTTCTGAGTCCGGGGTGATTGCATATCCAAGATGGCTTTTATCTTCTCCGGATTAGCCTCAATCCCTCTTTGGCTGATCATGAAGCCTAGAAATTTTCCTGCTGCTACTCCAAAGGTGCATTTCTCCGGATTCAACTTCATCTCATTTTTTCTAAGGTTTTCAAAGCATTCCCGCAGATCGGGGACATGTTCCTTGACGGTTTCAGACTTGGCAATGATATCATCGACATAGGACTCCAGATTCTGACCAATTTGGTCCTTGAAGACCTCCACCATGGCTCTTTGGTATGTAGCCCCGGCATTCCGGAGTCCAAAGGGCATGAACTTATAAGCATAGACAGCTCTGTGAGTGATAAATGCGGTTTTGGCTATATCTGCCGGGTTCATCTATAGAGAGAAAATAAGATGTATAAACATAAGATATGAGCAAACTCACGTTATTGATATTACTGAATGGAAACTACAACTGAGATCATGAAATACATGACTCCTACGTTACATATTTAAACAGCAAAGTTGATAACTAGAAACCAGGTAATGGGCCTGATTTATCTCATCTACTCCTAGAAAGACTGAAACTCCCACGACTTATTCTAGCTGCACGTACACGCATATATCGCAACAGCTGACTTATTCAAAACATGTAAATAAAACAAACAAATACGTTTAGATTAATAAATAATCCAACATAGCCTCCCCTAATCTAAACGTGGCTGAGATCCTTAACACCCAGAAGCGATCGCATCTTTTCAAACTTGACAACAGACAAAGCTTTGGTTAGAACATCGGCTCGTTGCTGTTCAGTACCCACATACTTTATAACGATTAAACCTTTCTCAACACACTCCCGGATGAAGTGATAACGCACGTCTATGTGCTTACTTCGACCATGAAACACAGGATTTCTAGCCAAGTCAATAGCAGACTTATTGTCGATATAAACAACTACTGGCCCAGCTTTGACATCTGATATCTGACTGAGTAATCTATGTAACCAGATTCCTTGGCATGCTGCAGCAGTAGCTGCCATGAATTCGGCTTCGCAAGATGACAATGCTACGCACCTCTGTTTCTGTGACACCCATGTAATCAAACTCTCATCTAGATAGAACGCCATTCCTCCTGTACTTTTTCTGTCAACAACGTCTCCTGCTAGATCACTATCCGAGAAGCCAGATAGTAAATAATTCCCACGACCCTTAGTATATACTAATCCATAATTCAGTGTACCTTTCACATATCGCAGAATTCTTTTAACTGCACCTTGATGTAGTGTAGTAGGCCGCTCCATAAAACGACTTACCACCCCGACTGCATAAGCGATATCGGGGCGTGTGTGCACCAGGTACCTTAAACCACCCACTGTACTTCTGAAATCTGCAGCATTTATCAGCTTACCCTGTTCGTCCTTATGCATCTGCACCTTTGGTTCCATTGGAAATTTCACTGAATGACAATCAGACATCCCCGCTTTCTCCAACACTTTCTTAGCGTAGGCTGTTTGCTTCAACTCGATGTAGCCCTTTCCTTGATCGACCTCTATGCCAAGGTAGTAAGATAACTTTCCCAAATCTGACATCTCGAACTCCTTACTCATCTGATTCTTGAATTTCACTATGTTTGTCACACTTGTGCCTGTGATAATCAGGTCATCAACGTATATTCCTATAACCAGCGACTCTTCACCCTCTCTCTTTGTGTAGACAGCATGCTCCAAAGGACATTTCACAAATCCGAGATTTTCCAAACATTTATTTAGTTGCATGTACCATGCTCGAGGAGCTTGTCGGAGACCATACAAAGCTTTAAAAAGTTTGTAGACTTTTCCTTCTTGCCCTTTCTTCACATAACCTTCAGGTTGATTTACATAAACCTCCTCGTATAATTTTCCTTTCAAAAAGGCTGACTTCACATCCATGTGATGAACCTCCCAATCATTTTTAGCTGCCAAAGCCAGTAGAAGACGCACCGTTTCTAATCTCGTGACAGGAGCAAAGACCTCTTCAAAATCAATTCCATATTTTTGAACGTATCCTTTAGCAACCAAGCGAGCTTTATGCTTTAAAACATCTCCATTTGTATCCCTCTTCACTTTGTATACCCACTTTAAATCAATGGCTCTATGACCTGGAGGTAGATCTGTCAATTCCCACGTGTTATTCCTTTCTATCGCTTCGATCTCATTGTCCATAGCCACCCTCCATTCACTTTCTTTTGTTGCCTGAACATAATTAACTGGTTCATCGATACCAGCTAGCAGTAGTTCATCAGCCAACTCAGCTGCCAGCTCTATTTCTTCCGTTACATCGTAGATATCACTGATAAGCCTGAACTTCCGTGGTGGCGTACTTTCAACTGATTCATTCGATGGTGGCTCACTTTCAACTGACTCAGTTGATCCACTTATGTCTGTTTGATGCGTACTTGGAGACTGTGACTGTGACTGTGACTGTGGTGTCCTCAGATTGCTTTGTTCCTGCTCGTCATCCTCCATAGTCTCATGTTCCACTTCGTACTGAGAGCCTGTTAAACTGAAAGGCAGGAATGACTGTGGATTTGTCATTTCTATTTCCATCCATGTCCACCCCTTTGCTTCTTCAAAAACTACGTCTCTGTTGATATGTATGGCTCTCGTCTCTGGATCATACAACCGGTAAGCCTTCGTTCCTGGTTCCCTTCCAAGGTGCACAACACATTTACTCCTATTGTCCAGCTTCTTCAAATGTACACCGGGAATCTTCATGTAAGCGATGCATCCAAATACTCTCAAATAATCAACCTGTGGCTTCTTCTCTGTCCAGGCTTCATATGGAGTCTCTCCTGAAACTGCTCGAGTGGGCAGTCTATTCAGCAAATAAACAGCATGTCTGATGGCTTCTCCCCACATGTACGATGGCATACCTCGTTCCTTTAACAAACTCCTGCCCATGGCTACCACGGTTCTGTTGCGACGTTCCACGACGCCATTCTGTTGCGGAGAATATGGCGCTGTGAAGTGCCTAATGATGCCCATGTCCTCACAGTATTTCACAAAAGCATTTGAACAAAATTCTCCCCCCCTATCCGTCCTCAGAATTTTTATTTCTCGTCCTGATTCCTTCTCTACCAGTGCCTTAAATTTTTTAAAATAAGAGAAGGCCTCGTCCTTGGACTTAAGCATATACACCCACATGGCACGACTGAAATCATCAACGAAAAGCAAGAAATACTTATTACCAGTTAGTGTCGACGGTGAGATGGGGCCACAAATATCCCCGTGTATCAGCTCCAGCCGTTTCTTTGCGGAGAACTCCGTTTGAGACGGAAATGGGCGTCTTGTTTGCTTGGACATCAGGCAATCTTTACAGATATCTTTGGGTTGACAAAAATCAGGTAAGCCCCGTGCCATCTTTTTCTTTGACATGAGAAGCATAGACTGAAAATTGACATGTCCTAAGCGGGAGTGCCACAACCAAGAATTTTCTTCTGCCTTTGTCAATAAACTCATTCCCCTGTTTTCTTTGAGAACCACCTTGTACAATCTATTTGCAGACTTTTTAACTTTTAACAACAGACTTTCCATTTTATCATATATCCACAAATATTCTCCTTTAATGATGACCTTGCTACCATTTTCTGACATTTGACCGAGACTGATAATGTTATTGCACAAAGTTGGAATGAAATATACCTCCTTAAGAATACACTCCTTTCCATCGTTGGTGGTGAAATGCACTGATCCCTTGCCTTGTATCTGTACTGTAGAGCCATCTCCAAATCGTACCTGCCCAACCACACCTTCATCCAATTCTGCAAATTTCGAACGCTGGCCTGTCATGTGGTTGCTGGCCCCATTGTCAAGGTACCAAATACTTGATTCTTCAGTCCCCATAGTGGTCAGCTTCGGAATCACACCTCCTTCATTTAACAAAATCATTTCTTCCTTGACATCTTGGCATTTTGCTAACAAGAGTGTGGGTTCATCGTCGTTGATCTGTGCCAAATTAGCTTCATTTCTTTGGTCTTTCTTTGGCTTACGACACTCCTTCGCATAATGCCCAAAGGCACTACAATTAAAACATCGTACTTTTCCTCTGTCTCGTCCACCACGATTCATGTCTCTGCTTCTGGTGTCATTACCACTGTAGCTTCCTCCTTTGTTCATTCTTTGTAGCCATTCCTCTCGTGTGAGGAGTAATTGTCCCTCCTTATTCTCCTTTTTCATCCACTCTTCTTCTGTGAGAAGAAGCTGCTGTGCCCCACCACCACCACTCTCCTCTTGCCCACGTAACCTCTCTTCATGGGCCTTGAGGGATCCGACCGTTTCCTCCACAGACATTGTCTCTAAATCGCCAAACTGCTCAATGGCGGATGCTATCTGTAGGAATTTTGTGGGCACAGCTCTAAGGAGTTTCTTCACCACATAGGCTTCTTCAATTGTTTCACCCAGGGCTCGGATATTAGTCACCAAGCCATTCAATCTCATACAGAAATCATCGAGCTGCTCCGTCTCTTTCATAACGAGTGACTCAAATTCACTTTTGAGTGTCTGAGCTTTCGCTTTCTTCACCTTGTCTGCTCCCAAATGCACCGTCTTGATCGCCTCCCAAGCTGCTTTGGAAGTCGTTTTCTCTGCGATTGACAGCAACAAATCCTCAGGGATTCCTTGGTATAGGATAGCCAGTGCCCGTTTATCAATCTTGTCCTCAACAGCGACTGCAGGATCTTTGGGTTCGATTGCCTCCCATACACCATGTGCTTGCATGAATACACGCATTTTCAAAGCCCATGCCGTGTAGTTCGTTTTTGTTAACATAGGGTAACTCAAACCAAATGAACTGTCTTTTCCTTTACTGGTGGCCATTAGGGATCAATGGAGGTATAGGTGTGTTTACCAGACTGTTTAGAGAGGAAAGATTTCGTAGCTCTGATACCAGATATAGAGAGAAAATAAGATGTATAAACATAAGATATGAGCAAACTCACGTTATTGATATTACTGAATGGAAACTACAACTGAGATCATGAAATACATGACTCCTACGTTACATATTTAAACAGCAAAGTTGATAACTAGAAACCAGGTAATGGGCCTGATTTATCTCATCTACTCCTAGAAAGACTGAAACTCCCACGACTTATTCTAGCTGCACGTACACGCATATATCGCAACAGCTGACTTATTCAAAACATGTAAATAAAACAAACAAATACGTTTAGATTAATAAATAATCCAACATCATCTTGATTTGGTTGTATCCGGAGAAGGCGTCCATAACGCTAAGCATCACATGTCCGGAGGTGGCATCGATGAGCTGGTCTATACTTGGTAGTGGATATGGATCTTTGGGGCAGGCTTCATTTAGGTCCGTGTAATCAACACACATCCTCCATTTCCCACTAGGTTTTTTGACTAGAACTACATTGGCTAGCCACTCCGGGTACTTGACCTCGCAGATGATATCTGCCTTGAGTAGTTTGTCCACTTCCTCGTCTATAGCTTTTTGCCTCTCCGGGGCGAAGTTCCTTCTTTTCTGTTTCACAGGTTTTCTCCTGGGATCAACATCCAGGCTATGCATGGCAAGGGATTCCTGGAGCCCGGGCATATCAGATGGGCTCCAAGCAAAAACATCAGCATATTCCCGGAGTAGTTGGATTAATTCTTGCCTGAAGGCAGTTTCTAGACCGGCTCCGATCTTGATTTTTCTTTCTGAGTTTCCCGGTATGAGTTCGATTGTTTCGGTTTCCACCGCAGGTTCTACCTTGGCTTGGTCTTGCAGTAGGGATGATTTTTGCACTCGGGACTGGGAATTGGAGGTCAGGTATTCCCGGGCCTCAGCTATACCTGATCCCTGGGTCAGGGCTCCGGAGGTTTCAATGTTTTGTACCTCTTTCCCGGGGTTCTTGTAAGTTGAAACTCTGTGTTTCTTTCTGCTTAGATTCTTGTGGTAGGAGGAAGCTTTCCTCTTATTCTCCGGGTCGGTTTCTGCCATGACTAAGGCTTGGCCATAGCATCGGCTGGCTGTTTTCGTGTCGCCATTTACCTCTCCGACCCCGGAGGGTGTGGGAAATTTGAATTTGAGATGTGGGGTTGAGGTTATGGCTCGGAGCTTGGTCAGGGCTAGACGCCCCAGGTTCACATTGTAGGAGGAAGGACTATTGATCACATAGAATTTGACCATATGAGTTATTTGTTTCGGGGCGGTGCCGAATTGGACAGGCAAGTAAAGGGTTCCTTGAATGGGGACCAAGTTGTGGCCGAAGCCATATAGTGGGTCTTCCCGGCACTCATTCATTCTGATGCTTCCGAGTTGCATCCTGTCCATGGTATGTTTGAATAGTATATTGACGGAGGAGCCGTTGTCAACAAGAATTCTCTTTACCTCATTTTCGGCGATATCTAGGGTCACGACTAGGGCTTCATTGTGGTTAGGATCTACTCCCTCAAAATCGGCATTACTGAAAGATATGACTTGCTCTGGGGCCGAGTTTATCATCATTACCTCATCTCCGGAGTCCGGGCTCGCCGGAGGGGAATTGGATCCTCCCAATACCACGTGCACCACATTCTTGGTCTTCTGGGCCCCGGGTCCCTCTCCCCTTTCCGTGGTTCTCCGAGCTAGATATTGGCCCATATTTCCTTTCTTGACTTGGTCTTCGATGAAGAACTTAAGGGAGACACAGCTTTCCGTCTCGTGGCCATGGGTTGCATGGTAGTCGCAGTGTTTGTCCCGGGGCCTATTCTCCGGGGCTGATACCAAGGGTTTGGGAGGATAAAAGAAGGGTTTGCTCTGGACTTCTTTTAGTATATCGGTGCGTGGCCGGTTCAAAGGTGTCCATTCTGGTTCCGGCCTTGGTTCGGCTCTCCCCGGTCTCGGGGGCCTGGCTTCGGACTTGGCCCTGGAGGAGCGGTCTTTGTCCGGGACCGTCAGTTGATGACTTGGGATATAGTTGTACTGCTTGTTGGGCTTAAACTTCTTGTCCGGGTTGTGATCATTTCTAGAGCGATCATCTTTACTTCTTCCCGAGGAGGTGCCCTGGCGGGTCATTCTCATTGCTTGTAGGATATCGGTTTCTTTGATGAACTTGGCGGCCATAGAATAGGCTGCAGCCAGGCTTTGGGGTTCTTTGTTCACCAATTCAATTACATAGCGCTCGCTACGCTCCGGGTCCAGGTTCTTCCGGAATATGCTCAAGGCTTCTCTTTCGTCCAGGTTCGTGACTTGGTTTATGGCTTCTTGGAACCGTTTCATAAATGCTGAAAGTGTTTCGTTGTCATGTTGCCTGATTGTTTCAAGGTGGCACATGTGATACTCCGGGGGTTTGTTGGCTTGGAACCTCCGGAGAAAGGCTTCCCTGAACTACTTCCAGCTGTGTATGCTCCGGGAAGGGATCCGGCTGAACCATCTCTGAGCTGCTCCCTTTAGTGTGGAGGCAAAGAACCTGCACTTGGTTAGGTCATTGTAGAAGTATATCAGGGCTATTTGCTCAAAGTAGTTGAGGTGTTCTTCTGGGTCCTCCAGCCCATTAAAGGAGTCAAAGTTGTAGTGCTTGAGGTTCTTTTGCCGGGGTATGGCTTCAAGGGAATGGCTGAAAGGGGTGAGTGTATCTTGGATCTCAAATCCGGAGTCACTGTTGACTTTCCTTTGTAGCTCATGGATCATTTATACCAGGTTGTTTGGATTTTCCTCATCATCTGAGATAATCTCCGGGCTTACCTCGCTCCGGGTTCTTTTGGATTTGGATTTTCTCATCCTTTCTTCCTCCTCTTGGAGCCTCTTCTGGATTCTGAGCTCCAACTTAGCCTGTTCCTCCTGCCTTATTCTTTCCCGGAGCATTTCTAGTTTCTTGATTTTATCGGCTTCGTCATTTTTGTCCCTACTCCAGACCTCCTGGTCCTTTCTGTTTCCTTTGCCCCGGTTTCCAAGGCGGTCAAAGATCGAGGCCCGGGACTGATGGGAGTGGGCTGACCCCCCGGAATTTTCCGCTTGCTCAGGTTCAGGTTCCGGGAGGGGACGGTTCCTATAGTTTCGGATTGCCTGGGCTAGCTCCTCGGGTGTCAGGTTTTCCATTTGTGCGGAGTCCAGAGGCACATCTGTATACTTGTACCGGTTCACCTCAACGGTTACCCGAGCGTCATTGGGCCCGATTCCGAGCCTTTCCTGGATTGGGATCTGGATACGGGGGACTTGCTCCGGGACAGTTATTAGGGGTTCGTCTCTAGTGGCACTGGGTACCTGACGCTGGGTAGAGGTAATTTTTCGGGGCATGGCTGTGGTTCTGAGCGGTTCGGGTTTCTCTATATTGTCTGTTTAGTTCGAGGTTCTTCGGTTCGGAGGTTCACCCCTCCTTCTAGCACCAATGATAACTCCGAATCTTGATCGGGTCCTTCCTCGCCAACTCCTGCCTCGGAAGGGGTGTAGCTGTGGTGGGGAGTCTGCAAAACAACACCGGAGGGGGGGTTTGGCCCCGAGGTGCCTCCGGCGTGAGAATAAGAGTTGGCTTTGGAAGATAATAATCAAGTAGAGTATCACAAGAGTAATAAATGTGTGTGGGTGTGTAATAGTGGCTAACCCCTAAATCCTATTTACTAGGGGTATTTATAGCCCTAGGCCTAGGGTTTAGGGGTAGGTTACCTTCACCCCCGACCGTTGGATCTGGGGGACAAGCCGCTGAATTTCCGGGATGTAGGACACGTGGCCTAGTCTGGGGTGACCGTTGACTGGAGTGTGGCCATGTTGTTGTAGACATGATTTGGCACGTGCCTTCCCTTGTCTTTTAGTGTTGGTCAGCGCCATATGTAGGAATGTCAGCTGAGGTGGGGTGCCACGTATGTTGAGTGTCACCAATCTGGGATCCCCTAGTCTGGGGTGGGGACCATGCCACGTGGTGGTGGCCCCGGGCCCGGGATCCACTACTCTGGGCTGGGCCGTTCTTATTCTCATGAAATGATTTGCTTATTGTTTTGGGCTACTTGTTGGGTCTTGGCTGTTTATAGCCTATCACTACTTGTTCAATTGTTGCTTAGTGATTGCAATTGAACTGATTAAGAAAATGAATTTGGGTCTTTTGACATGGTAAATAAACTGAGCCCTTAATTTCCCGGTTAAAAATGAAATAAAAGAATTATAATCATTTCGTCATCAAGATTCGACAAATGCTATAAACATAGCCCCTTAACACACTGAAAGTTTGAAGCACAAAATTATTCAGTAGTTACTATTCTCTTTTGGTGCAATCTTTTCACAGAGTTTCTTACTTTGTTCTAAATTGGTAGGCTATATATCCAACAACCACCATCAAGCTCTTCGGATTCTGAAGAAGATCGCGAGCAAGAATGGGCTGAATACAAAATTAAGGAAACCAACATGTTTACTGTGGACAAATATCAACAGGTAAGCTCCTTCTCTGTACCAGGAAGACTTCTTGGTCAATGATCATTGATTGGGTCTTCTTATGTATATAATACTAGGGATGAGCGTGGTGCGGTTTGGTGCGGTTTGCACTTAAAACCAAACCATAACCAAAATATTACGGTTTCGAAAATCAGAAACCAAAACCAAACCAAACATTTTTGGTACGGTTCGGTTTTTTAATTATGGTTTCGGTTTTAGGCGGTACGGTTTCGGTTTTACAACCAAATATTTTAACTCAGAAATTTTCAACACAACTTGTTTCTCGACAAGTTTAATATCCACTGCTAGCCTATACATAATAACAAGATTTCACATAATGCATTTTGTACCTTGGATCCAAAACTACCGCAACATATAACAAGAAATTAGTGTTATCTATGTTGTCCCAATATTTATCATATTTCTCTTTCATTCTTGTGGCCATCTCTCTTGTCAAAATATCATCACTTAAAGACAACTCAACAATTGCTTCTTGAATTTTCACAAGCTCAATGAAAAATAAATTTGAAGTACAATACTTGGAACCCGATATTCTTATTGTAACTTCATAAAATATATTCAAGAATTGAATCAAACACTTCACATTTGCAAAATCTTGGAATATTGGATGACCTTCAACCTTCTTTTTCTTTTTCTTCTTGTTATTATTATCACCACCCTCGACCTCATCTTTATTATTTCTAAAGAAAGCTTCATAATTGTAGTCCTCAACATACATTCTCTCAAAAGCACTTTGATAGATAGTGGCAATTTCTAACATCATAAAAGTGGAATTCCATCTAGTCTCAACATCAAGACACACCATCTTATCACACTTAATTTTCTCCTTCTCAACACAAATAAGAAACTTTATTAGTCTTGCCGGGGATGATCTAACATATCGGACCGCATTTCTAATTCTAGCTATTGAATCATCTTGTTCTTTTAGCCCATCCTTGACAATTAAATTCAAAATATGTGCACAACAACGCATATGCATGTATTTATTGTCTAAGATAGCATCACGCCCTCGAAGAAATTTTTTCAAGTGATTAAGGGCTAGGTCATTAGAGGAGGCATTATCAACGGTGATTGTGAACACACACTCTATTTCCCATTTCTTCAACAATGCTTCCAATAATTTTCCTATTGCCACACCTTTATGACTTCCAATCGGACAAAAGTTTATTATTCTTTTACAAAGTTTCCAATCATCATTAATCCAATGTGCGGTGAGACACATAAAATTAATATTTTGAACGGATGTCCAAGTATCCGTGGTGAAACACAATCTTTGTCCTCTCATACACTCTTTTAGTTTCAAAGCCTCTTCTTTGTAGATAGTTATGCAATCTCTAGCAACCGTCCATCTAGATGGCATTTTAAACAAAGGTTGTGCTTCATTCATTAGTTCAATAAACCCCTCATGTTGCACAATACTAAAAGACATATTATCTTTAATACACATAATTGCAACTTTCTTTCTCAACCTTTCTTGATTAAAAGTGTGGGCTTCAATTTTGTGACTCTTCCCAACCTTCTCCCTCTCCTCCTTGGACAATTTTGTGAAGTTCAAAATTTTTTGATTTTTATCCAAGCCAACACGTAAAGGAGATCGGGGACAACTATGTTTCAAATGACCAATCATAGAAGACGTACCATTTGCTTGAGTGTTACAGGAGACTATAATACTGCAATAGATGCATTTTGCCTTCTCTGTACCCTTTACCGTACATGGTAGTTCTTTGAAATGCTCCCATGCCGGTGAATTTTTCTTTTTACGCTTTTTGTCATCTTTAATTGCCTCTTTATCATCCTCTAAGTTTAAAGGGTTCTGAAATTTACAATTTTACCAACAATAAAATTACTAAAATGAGAGAAGTAAACATAAATACATGACTATATATGTAAACTGATGCAAACACTCAAGCAAATACATGAGAAGTAAACATAAAATTACTAAAATGAGAGAAGTAAACATAAATACATGACCATTTCATTACTCATAATAATTAAAAAAAATTGCTTTCAGCTCTACCTACTACATACCTCTTTTGTAGCTTCCACATTTTTCTCAGATGTAAGCCCAGATGAACCTCCAGTATGCGCCATTAATCAATTTGATTAGTTGAACTTTGAAATCGATTGGCACTAGCAGCTCCTCTGTTTTGTGTTCATAGAAGACAGCAGCCGCACGCAGCAGAGAGCCAGAGATGAGAGAATATAAGAATTGATTTCGACCTAATTAAACGTATTAGACTAGTTGAAGTTGAATCATGGACTGGGCTTAATTGAGATGGGTTGTAGTATAATTGAACTGGGGTCAAGACTAATTTAATTTTATCAATTCATTTAACAGTTGCTAATACACTATACACGTATATAAGTTTTTGTAAAATTATAACTATTATATATAATTTATTATATATATATATAAATAAAAATAATATATATTATTTTTTTTATGGTTCGGTTCGGTTTTTATTCGGTTTTAAAATTTTAGAAACCAAACCGCAACCAAATTATTGGTTCGGTTTTAATTTGGTTCGGTTTTTAATTGGTGCGATTTTTAAAGGCTCGGTTTCGTGCGGTTTCGTGCGGTTTCGGTTTCGGTTTCGGTTTTCGGTTTGGTTTTGCTCATGCCTATATAATACTAAGGCCCTGGTGCCAATACAATGCTTATCTAATTATCTTTGTGTTTGTTTAATATCCACTTTACTCAGTTTGCAGATCAACATCTTTCCCAATGAGAAGGCTTTTGCATTAAGGTACCAGACAGCTGGGAGCTGGCATGTTGGAGACTGTCTTAAGACAAGGGGTTCTAGGTGAAGATGACATTGGGGAAGAGTTTCCCAAGTGAGTGCATCTGTTTGTTTCAATAATATCTGTTATCGATGCATGATTAGTAGTATACATAAACACATATGTTGATCCATCTGTTGTAATGATGAATTTAAGAAAGTAACTATTCATTGTATTGGTAGTTTGGTATAGTCCTCACCCCATTATTGAATTTCTGAATTGCAAATTGCATGAATAGAATACTGATCTGCAACAAGAAGTTTATACTTTAAGGAAATCTCGAGATATAGGCCCTAAAAGCAGATAATTTAAAACCTTGCCATGCTCATTGCCATTATCTCTGAAATCTTCCACAACATCCTTAATTATAACAATCTGCAGCAACTACTGGTGTCTAATTGTTCTTATCTCATTGTCATCATAAACTAAATGCAGAAATCTAAAACTTCCCTCTCGGCGGCCTGTATTGTATACGAGACTTGCCTCTTTTCCTTAGAGAAAGATATGCGAGCAAGAGCATTCCATATCATGGATCCCAAAGGTATTATCGAAATGATTCTTATCTTTCTTGAAGAAAGAGGAGGTGAAGTGCTTATTGCCCCTTCCCTAGATGATTCAAAGGTACTTAATTAACATATATGATAACTCTTTTGAATTTATTTCTGCCACCCTATTATATTTTCTTATCTTTCGATTTTCTATCATTTTAAGATATTTTAAGTCCGTAACTTTATTTCAGGATAACACAGATAGAATTATGCCACACATTGGTAGATGGAAAGGCCAGTCTGTGACAAAACGCAGTGGTATTTATGGAGCAACCAGCGCAGAAGCCGATACAGTTGCTTCACTTGAGATTGATGATAAAGGTCAACTAATTCAGGTATTTTCTGCTCTTCCTTTCCTTACAGCTATATTGCTAATTGGTTTTCCTTGTTCGATTATTTTGGAGGATGCTATAAACTCGCAAAATAGGTGAATATGGAAATTGACAGCTTGTTTTGTTCTGAAAAGGTCTTGCAATTATTATGGTAATGAAAGTAAGTAAAAAAAAAAAGTAGTATGACAGTCTCAGATATATTGGACTCTTCCTCTAGGAAAGTCTTATATGGTGGCACAGTGGTCGACTGCTAACAAATTTTAGCAAGCTATTCTCGTTCAATGTAGTAAGGGTTTATACTATTTGTTGTGTACAAAAAAGTGCGTCAGATTTGTTGTTCTGGCCATCGCAAAATTGTTAGTTGTCTACTTAGCAAAAAAAAAAAAAAAGGTTGTTAGTTGTCAACCTTCACATGTACTAAATAATCAGCCTTGGATGTACTTAATTTCCATGTCTAAGCTTATCTATGATAAATATTAATTTAACCAGTTTAAACAGTGAAGTCACTGAGTGCAATTAGCTATGCTTCCAAAACAATATGCAAACATGCTAAAATTTTAAAATATTGCTGAGTCTGGGTAACTTGGGTTCCACTATTTTGTTTAATTCCGGGGCTCTTGCAATGGGTGATAATCTGCAAATTTTATGCGATGGGATTATGCATTAGCAATTTAGCATAAACGCATTTCCAGTCTATCTTTTATCCGGATCTTCCTTTAGAATATTTACATGTGATGACATATTAGAACCTTCTTTAATATGAATGGGTTGTGTATCTGGTAGGACTGTATTGTTTTGGTAAAATTTTGGTGCTTAAGTTCTCCTCCTTCCTTATTTAAATTTTTGGGTTTGATACTTTTGATGCGAAAGTCTGTTTGTATGTTGGTTATTGTTATGTTCTAAATTTTTCTCTTCCATTTTCTTATTGACAACGGGAAATTTTTTCTTTCAGTTTTCAACTTTTCTTAATTTCTTCTGATAATTTAAACAAGTCTGTGTTTGTAAGTTTAGTAATTGTTATGTTCTAAGTTTCTCCCTTCCTATGTGTTTTTTTAACAGGAAATTAGTTCAACACCCAAAAACAGTGACGTTACTACTAATGTTCTATGGACGGGTACCATGTCCAACAACGTGGTCACCTACGATGGTGGTTTCCAAGTGACCTTATTGCCCCAGGGCATGTACTTGGGTTGCCCGTGTGATGTGTCAAAGAGTGTGACAGATTCCAAGTCATTTCATTTGGAGTTTTGTTGGCTCGAGTCAGCAGGCAAAAGACAGAGACTAGTTCGAACAGTCGCACTTATGATGTTGAAGGCTTGGCTGTCTCATCGACTTACTTTATAGAAACCAAGCTGTGAGTCCTTGCATTTGTTTCATTTCTGTAGTATCTTTTTGGGATTGTATGGTGAGCTATTAAGGCACTTATGCTCATTGCATAGTTTCTTAGATGATTGAACTTGTGATTTATTGTTCTAGCTAAATCTTAGTTATATGATCATATAAAAAATTTGTTTCAAATATTACATAATTTAGCAGGGAACATGTCTGGTTTGTTAGTGTATGCGAGTGTGCGTGTAAGTGGACGTGTGTAGGTTAGAGGTTAACTGTTACTTAGTTATTGTTAAGGTCATTAGTGCCGCCTGGGTGGTCCAAAAACAGGTAAGATAACCACTGTCATGTTGGGTTTTGAATGCTAACCAGTAACCATGAAGTAAAATAGGGCCTAAATCTGCCACACTCAACTGCCTGTTTGGACTTAAAACCTCCAATCTTACAAATCGGGGTTGTTATATACAAGGGGTCCATTTCTTTCTGTTTCCTACTACTGAATGTAATGTAGGTTGCTGTATTATATCGGCAAAGCATGAAAAAAACTTGAATAAAAGACAACTGGCATGGACATTGCATGTGGCACAAAAATAAGTTGGGTTGTTATAAATTTATTATTCTATCCCCCAGCTATTCAGTGATTTGTTGTATGCACAATCGGTCATCTCAGTAACTAGCAGAATCAGTACATCCCCCAGCTATCCATGTAGTCTCGGCGTACAGAATCAGAAGATAATTCTACAGCTCCTGAAGTAGGATGTAGTGTACGTCGTGTTCGGACTTTTTCCCTCATCGATTGTTCATTTCATACTGTTGATGTAACATTTCGCGAATAGATGGAAAAACAGGACAAAATGTTTGTCTGTGTTGTGAATTCATGACAACCCAAATGTGTGTGCCGGAATGTCCCTTTTCGCTTGGTTTACACAAGGGATATTTGGACTTTGGATGTTAGTTATGAAGAGAACTTCTGTAATTTCAGAATGTGCCAAACCAAGGGGGACAGAGGGAGTACTATTTTTAATCATAGTTCGGGTGAAGAATATGTTTGTTCAATATTATTTGGTAGATGCAGTTGGCCGTTTATTAATGAACTAGCTTCGTTACCCGTGCAAGGCACGGGGATATTCAAGCTTTATTGTAAGATTTTGATTTTTAATAGTTGTGACCATGAATATTCTTCAATTTGTTGCATTGTTACCTAAATATAGATTAACTTACTCTCTTTTCAAGTGCTCTTACTTTGTAACAGGTTGTGTCCAAAATTTCTAATATCCAATCAATTAGTCATCTAGTTCAATGATTTTAGTTATAAATTTAAATTCATTATACTTAGAAATGGATGTCACAGTTTCGATTCTGGACAATGTCTATAACTAACGTTTTCATAGCATTTGACTTTAGGGGAATTTTAGAGTTAAATCATAGGAAATTGGAAGGCATAAATGTGAAATGATATTAAATAAAATGTGGAATATTGCGATATTTTGGGTTTTAGTAGTTCGACTTTGTAGCCGTGAACACCTTTCAATTTGTAGCGATGTTGCCTAAATATAGCTTAGCAAACTCTCTTCTCGAGAACTTCATTTTCAATATGAATTGTCTAAGATTTATAATATCTATTAAGATAGTCATCTAATTCAATGTTTTCAGTTGTGAATTTAAATTCACTTCATTCAGAACTGAGAATTTAAATCTGATTACTCGATATGAACTTTTAAATAGTATATTTTATTACAAATTAGACTAATACATTAAATACTATTATTACTAAAATATATATGTTTATTATTCTTTTATTATTTTTGTTATTCCCAGGCTTAATTCCTAATCGTGAACCCAATCGTTTACTTCCGATTCTCGAATTTTATGAGTATTTCTATACAATTATTATTCATATATAGGCGTAATTATATAATAATTTACCCAAGAATTTTAATCTAAATATATGCACTAATATAAATTATTAAAAGTTAATGGCTATTATTAGTTTGTTGTATATTAAATATATGAAGGGCTAGAATAATAACTTTGCAAAGAATAAAATGTGACATGTTGTGGTATATATCTAAGTTCACTACATATCATATATCACTAATTTATACTAAACTATAACATATAAAATATCTTAGAAATCAAAATACCAAATATTTTTCATTCATCACCCAACATACATAGCATATTTATGACTTACACAACACATGTGATTGGTTAGCCTAATGGTAAGGTGGTGTGTATATGAGTGGAAAGACCTAGGTTCGAGTCTCAGCAACAACCCCACAATTCGTGCAAAAGAAAAGCAACAGCCAACAAAAATAAGCGTAGGTTGGAAAAACCGTAATAAGGACAAGTGGGAGAGCGCCTGCAAAATTAGAGTCGATCAGGGACAGGATGAACAAAGCCTTAACAGTAGAAGCGACCATGGAGCCAACTGATCAGGTTCCATCAAAATCTGCCGAAAGAAACAGAAGGAAACGAATGAACAGAAAGTTGAAGAAGAATAAATTACATAAACCAGGTTGCACTACTCTTTTCATGTTTGCACCCAATTACCTATTAATTTTTCAAACTTTTCTAACTAAAATCTACCCTTTACAACAACTAGCTTATAGCCCGTGCAAAACACAGGTTATTTTTAATTTTTTTAAATTTGTTTATAGTTTAGTATATATAATATTTTAAATATTATTTTTAGTTTAATATTAAATCTAAATTAATATTAATTTTATATTAAAATGTTGTTGGCGGGATTCGAACATTAGACTTTCAACTTTTAGTATTGTTGTATCTAACGCTCATAATCTATTTGAATTGAAGACATTTCGCTTATTATAATATATATATAGTATAGATATGGTTGTTCGAATTAATTAAATAAACTAATTACATTATAATTACTAATAACTAGCTAATTACCTTTTACTTCTAAAAGGTAATATCTTTTTTACATTTATTGAGTAAAATATATTACTTTCTCTTAAATAATAACTATCCAATTGCCTTTTTCAGCTATTACTTTCCTAACTTTTCTAACTAAAATCTCTTATTTCCATAATTATGTTCGTTCTAATTAATTAAATAAACTAACAATATTATAATTACTAATAAATAACTGATTACCTTTTCCAGATAAAAGATAATATCTTTTCTATATTTTCTAATTAAAATATCACATTTTCAAACTTGATTTTTTTTTATTATTGGTAAAACATGTAGTTCTATTTTAAAAAATAAAATGGCGATACTTTTTCAGCAATTACCTTTTCTAACTAACTAAAATCTATTTTTACAGAAAAATGGTTGTTCAAATTAATGAAATAAAATAATAGTATTATAATTACTAATACTAACTAATTACCTTTTCATGTTAAAAGGTAATATCTTTTTTATGTTTTTTAACTAAAATATTTTATTTTCTCCTAAATAATAACTAACCAGTTACCTTTTTCAGCTATTACCTTTTCTAACTTTTCTAACTAAAATCTATTCTTTTCAAAAAATTATGGTCGTTCTAATTAAGGAAATAAACTAATAATATTATAATTACTAATAACCAATTGATTGTCTTTTCCAGCTAAAAGGTAATATTTTTTCTATATTATTTAACTAAAATATCTCATTTTCAAACTTATTTTTTTAGTTAATTATCCTTACTTAAATATTTATTATTGGTAAAAACATGTAATTTTATTTTATAAAATAACGATATAATAGTTCCTAATAAATAACCAATTAACTTTTTCAGCTAAAACACATTACAAATCATATCATTTAAAAATTTAACTTACAAAATTTTATAATAAAAAATTCATTAATTTTTTTAAAAAAATCATATTATATTAAAGAAAACCCGTGCGAAAACGAGTTTATATATTATAAAAGATGAAATATTAAAAGTTTTGGTACCTATTTTTGGCACGGTACGGTACTTATCTTAGTTAATTGTTTTACTTTATTATCCTTAATTATTTTACTTAATTATGAAAAAACAAAACACAATATTATCTCAAAATATTACACGCAGCTCTTTCCAATACTTTTCCTAAATAATAACTAACCAATTACCTTTTTCATCTATTAACTTTTCTAACTAAATTTTTTTTTTCCTTAAATATATGGTCAATCTAATTAATGAAATAAACAAATAATATTACAATTACTAATTAATAACTGATTACCTTTTCCAGCTAAAAAGTAATATATTTTCCAATATTTTTTAATTATAATATATCATTTTTACCTAAATATAAACTAAGCAATTAACTTTTTCAACTATTACATTTTCTAACTAAAATCACTTCTTTCCAAAAATTTGGTCGTTCTAATTAATGAAATCTATATCTATACTATTATATAAATTCCGAAACATTGAAAGTTTTGGTACCTGTTTTTTGGTACTAAGTGAATTTACTTATTTACCCTTTATTATAAAGAAAAATAAATACACCTAAAATAAATAATAATATAATATAATTAATGGTAATTAGTCGATTACCTTTTTTCACATTTACTTTTAATTGAAGATATTACCTTTTATAAACACCTAAATTGAAGATATTACCTTTTATATGATAGCCGAACCATTAAAAATTTTGGTACCTATTTTCTGGTATATGTTTTTTTAGTATTTTTTGATTTTACTTATTTAACCTTTATTATAAAGAAAAATATATACGATATCTATACTATTAAAACACAACTAAAATAAATAATAACATAATATAATATAATTAACGGTAATTAGTCGATTTCCTTTTTGACAATTACTTTCAATTGATGATATTACATATCTATACTATTATATATATTCCGAAACATTGAAAGTTTTGGTACCTGTTTTTTGGTACGTAGTGAATTTACTTATTTACTTTTCATTATAAAAAAAATATATATGATATCCATACTATTAAAACTCCTAAAATAAATAATAAAATAATATAATTAATGTTAAGTAGTCGATTGCCTTTTTTCACATTTACTTTTAATCGAAGATATTACCTTTTATAAACACCTAAATCTATACTATGTTATATAAAAGTTGAGATTAAAAGTTTTGGGATATTACCTTTTATAAACACCTAAAAACATCAATCGTATCATATCTTTCAATCATTAATATTTCCTTTCGAATATCATATCTTACAATAATTAATATATATCAAAAAATATCACATCATATTTTTCAATTATTAATAAAAGATATTAAAAATCTATATACATTGTTTATAATAAAAAAACATTAGTATAATTCGTAAACATAAGTATATTAAATCATATTAAATTAAAATTAATTAATTTTATAATAGCCGAAACATTAAATATTTTGTTACCTATTTTTTGGTATATATTTTTTAGTATTTCGTGAATTTACTTATTTAACTTTCATTATTAAAAAAATATACGATATTTATACTATTAAAATACCTAGAATAAATAATAACATAATATAATTAATGTTAATTAGACGATTGCCTTTTTCACATTTACTTTTAGCTGAAGATATTACCTTTCATGAACACCTAAAAATATCAATCATATCGTATCTTCCAATCATGTCATATCTAGCAATAATTAACATATACCCAAAAATATCACATTATATCTTCTAATCACTAACAAAATATAATAGAAATCTGTGTACTATGAATAATGATCATTAAATTTTTAGTAAAAAATCAGAAACGTTAGATCTAATGATTAAATATATTATAGAATTAAATTAATTTACTAAAATTTCAAGGTTCAAATTCTATCAACGACATATTTATTTTAAATTTTATAATATAAGTTTTAAATCATGCATATCATTAATTAAATTTATATTAAATTATTAATATTAAAATTATATGATATGATATCTGAACTATTAAAACTCCTAAAAAAATGTAAAAGAATATAATTAATGGTAAGTAGTTGATTGCCTTTTTTCATATTTACTTTTCTTCGAATATATTACCTTTTATAAACACCTAAATCTATACTATGTTATATAAAAGTTGAGATTAAAAGTTTTGGGATGTTACCTTTTATAAACACCTAAAAACATCAATAGTATCATATCTTTCAATCATTAATATTTACTTTCGAATATCATATCTTACAATAAGTAATATATACCAAAAAATATCACATCATATTTTTCAATTATTAATAAAAAATATTAAAATAATATATACGATATTTATACTATTAAAACACCTAAAATAAATAACAACATAATATAATAATGGTAATTAGACGATTGCCTTTTTCATATTTACTTTTAGTTGAAGATATTAACACCTAAAAATATCAATCATACGTATCTTCCAATCATATCATATCTAGCAATAATTAATATATACCCAAAAATATCACATTATATCTTCTAATCACTAACAAAATATAATAGAAATACGTGTACTATGAATAATGATCATTAAATTTTTAGTAAAAAATCAGAATCGTTAGGTCTAATGATTAAATATATTATATAATTAAATTAATTTACTAAAATTTCAAGGTGCTAATTCTATCAACGACATATTTATTTTAAAATTTTATAATATAAATTTTAAACCATTCATATCATTAATTAAATTTTATTAAATTATTAATATTAAAATAAAAATAAAATATTTTAAATATTGATTTATCAAAATATAATTGTAACATAAAATAAAATTTGTTATATATCAAAAAAATCCGTGCATCGCACGGGTACACCTAAAAACATCAATCATATCTTCCGATCATTAATATTTCCTTTCGAATTAAAGCACGTTACCTTTTTAATTTAAAACAAATATTACAATCATTAATATATACCCGAAAATATCACATCATATTTTTCAAATATTGAAAGTTTTGATACCTATTTTTTGGTACGTAGTGAATTTACTTATTTACTCATCATTATAAAAAAATATATATGATATCTATACTATTAAAACTCCTAAAATAAATAATAACATAATATAATTAATGGTAAGTAGTCGATTGCCTTTTTTCACATTATTTTTAATTGAAGATATTAACTTTAATAAACACCTAAAAACATCAATCATATCATAGCTTCCAATCATTAATATTTTCTTTCGAATTAAAACATGTTACCTTTTTAATTTAAAACAAATCTTACAATCATTAATATATACCCGAAAATATCACATCATATTTTTCAATTATTAATAAAATAAATTAAAAATTTGTATACGTTGTTTATAATAAGGAAACATTAGTATAATCCGTAAACATGAGTATATTAAATTATATGAAATTAAAATTAATTAATTATATAATAGCCGAAACATTAAAAATTTTGGTAGCTATTTTTTGGTATATGTTTTTTAGTATTTCGTGAATTTACTTATTTAATCTTTATTATAAAGAAAAATATATACAATATCTATACTATTAGAATACCTAAAATAAATAATAACATAGTATAATTAATGGTAATTAGTCGATTGTCTTTTTCATATTTACTTTTAATTGAATATATTACCTTTTATGAACACCTAAAAACATCAATCATATCATATCTTCCAATCATATCATATCTAGCAATAATTAATCTATAACCAAAAATATCCATCATTTCTTTTAATCACTAACAAAATATAATATAAATCTGTTACCACGAATAATGACCATTAGATTTTTTTGTAAAAAATCAGAATCGTTAGATCTAATGATTAAATATATCATATAATTAAATTAATTTACTAAAATTTCAAGGTTCGAAATCTATCAACGACATATTTATTTTAAAATTTTATAATGTAAGTTTTAAACCATCCATATTTTTAATTAAATTTAAAATAAATTATTAATATTAAAATTAAAATGACATATTGTAAATGATGATTATATAAAAATATAATTGTAACATAAAATAAAATTTGTTACATTTCAAAAAAAATCCGTGCATCGCACGGGTTATAAGCTAGTTATTATATAAATTCCGAAACATTGAAAGTTTTGGTACTTGTTTTTTGGTACTTAGTGAATTTACTTATTTACCCTTCATTATAAAGAAACATAAATACACCTAAAATAAATAATAACATAATATAATTATTGATAATTAGTCGAGATAATACCTTTTATAAACACCTAAAAACATCAATAGTATCATATCTTTCCATCATTAATATTTTCTTTCCAATTAAAACACGTTATAATTAATGAAAATTAGTCGATTAAGATAATAAAATTAATGGTAATTAGTCGATTGCCTTTTTCACATTTACTTTTAGTTGAACATATTACCTTTTATAAACACCTAAAAATATCAATCGTACCATATCTTTTGATCATTAATATTTTCTTTCGAATTAAAACACATTATCTTTTTAATTTAAAACAAATCTAAATTAATGGTAATTAATCGATTACCTTTTTCACATTTACTTTTAGTTGAAAATATTACCTTTTATAAACACCAAAAAACATCAAGCGTATCATATATTTAGATCATTAATATTTCCTTTATAATTAAAACACGTTACCTTTTTAATTTACAACAAATCTTACAATCATTAATATATACCCGAAAATATCACATCATATTTCTCAATTATTAATAAAATATATTAAAAATCGTATACATTGTTTATAATAAGGAAACATTAATATAATCTGTAAACATGAGTATATTAAATTATATTAAAAAAAATTAAAAAAATTATTAAAAATAATGATTATACAAAAACATAATTATAATATTAAATAAAATTTATAATATAATACAAGAAACCCGTGCATTGCACGGGTTATAAGCTAGTAAACTAATTATATCATAATTACTAATAACCAACTGATTACCTTTTCCATCTAAAAGGTAATATATTTTCTATATTTTCTAACCAATTACCTTTTTCAGCTAAAACATATTATCTTTTCTAACTTTTCTGATTAGAACCTCTCCTTTCCAAAAATATCACGGACCATTATATTTAATGAAATAAACTAATAAAATTATAATTACTAATAACTAATTGATTACCTTTTTCAACTAAAACGTAATATCTTTTATATATTTTCTACCTAAAATATCTCTTTTTCAAACTTTCTTTTATTACTTAATTATAACATAATTAAATTATAATTAGTATAAATTAATCAATTACCTTTTTCACCTAATATATGTTACTTTTTAAATTTTCTCTCACTAAGACCTCTCTTTTTCCAATTATATAACGACCGGTTCTATTTAATAAAATAAAATAATAATATTATAATACTAATAATTAAACGATTACTTTTTCTGCTAAAACGTATCATCTTTTCTATATTTTGTAACTAAAATCTCTCTTTGTCAAGAAATATCACGGACTACATTAATTTCTCCTTTTCTAAAAATACTACGAACAATTTTATTTAGTAAAATTACATAATTAAATTACAATTACTCTAAACTAATCAATTACATTTTTCACCTAAAATATGTGACATTTTTAATTTTTTCTAAGTAAGACCAAGATTCTTTTTAATAAAAGAAATTAATAATTCTATAATTACAAAATATAACTGATTACCATTTTCAACTAAAACCTATCATCTTTTCCATATTTTCTAACTAAAATCTCTCATTTTCTAGAAATATCACAAACAACATTTATATAATTATTATCAAATCATCTTATTTAAAAATTTAAGACTCCAAAATTCATGCCTTAAAAAAATTATTCAAACTAATGAAAAAAAATTATATAATATTAAAAATATTTGTGCATCACACGGGTTTTAAACTAGTATATATATATATATATATATATTATCATTTCATATCTATACTCTTTATTAATGTGAAAAATTATGTTTCAATGGCGCGCAAAAATTTGGTTATCACTAAATTTGGGGTTCCATTCCTTGTAACTACCAAATTATATAAGTTTTATTTACTTAAATTTCTTTAGTTTCACCTCGGTTTCGATTACTTACAAGGGCTTTTTTCATAAATACCCAAACTCGAAAATTTTATTGCAAATATACTTTTTTCAAAAAAGAAAATTGCAAAAATACCATCTATTTGCAAAAATACTACAACCAGATGCTGGCTGAAGGTAGGCTGAGATGGTTCGGCCACGTTCGAAGGAGGCTGGCTGAAGCCCCAGTTAGGAGGGTCGAGAGTCTGGCGGTTGTTGGGACGAGGAGGAGAGGCAGGCCGAGGAGGTCGTGGGAAGAGCAGCTCAGGATGGATTTGAAGGCCTTAGACTTAAATGAGACCATGCTCGCGGATAGATGTTCTTGGAGGCGGCGTATCAGAGTGGTGGATTCCCTTCTAGGATGTGGCTCTGTTGTCGAGAGCCTCAGAGTGGCTGTGTCTCGGTTAACGTTATTTTAGTAGTTCGGCTTTAGCGTTCTCACTTATCGTGTTCAGTGTCTTCTATTTTCTGGTTTTGCAGTTGCAGGTAGCTTGGCTCGGTGTTAGCTTTGTGCGGGACTTGCCGTGTAGTTGGAGCGCATCAAACTCGGAGTATCATAAATCCTCGCATATAGGTATGTCCCATGTGGAGAACGCCATGGGCTCAGGTATAGCTTTGTACATTTCCGTTTCATTTTTCGGTGTTGTTACCACACTCTATGTATGTTGTGCACTCAGCCGAGGGTCTTCACGGAAACAGCCTCCCCGCTCTAAAAGTGGGGGTATGGTCTGCGTACATCCTACCCTCCCCAGACCCTGATCTGAGCGGGATATACTGGGTATGTTTGGTTTGGTTTGGTTTGGTTTACAACCAGATGCAACCACGTCAATCAAATGCAACCGTTTGCAACCATATATGCAACCTGTTGCGCAACCATATATGCAACCAGATGCAACGTTGCATATGGTTGCATCTAGTTGCTGATCGTATTTTTGTAAACATGATAATATTTTTGCAAATTAATTTTTTTGAAAAAAGTATTTTTGCAAATATTTTGAGAAAATGGTAAAATTACAAAAAAACTTAGAAAAGTGGTATTTTTGATAAATATTTTAGTTACAATTACATAACTATACAAGATTTATTTACTTCAATTTATATAGCTTTACTTCGTGTTCGATTTTTCTATAACTACATAATAATAGTATATATTTATTTATTAATATTAATATTTTAATTTCAACTCATTTTGTCCGTGCTCCGCACCGCTAGTAAAAATTTATAACCTAATATATGTTATCGGTTTCACGCCATAACGTTGCAACAACAATTATTTTGTAGGAAGAAAATGCAACGAAAATAATTTGGAATAAAAATTAAAGAAGAAAGGAAGAAGAAAAAGAAAATTGCTATACTGTAGTAAATATTTAGATGGAAAGATTCTCGTGAACTCGTAGTTTGTAATTATGTGTGGAAAATAGACCTCCCCATCTCACTGAACATACTCATAAAGTCTTGGCTATTTTGGCTGAACCTGCTTGACCTTATAGAGTCATTTGCTGGAGACAAAACATTTTAATTAATTAATAATACTTGTCTGGAATGTGTTTTGCTGTATATTCACTACCAATACTTCGCCATTGCAGCATTTTCTCTTCTTAATCGTTCAATCATGATTTTTAACTTTTTCGGATTCAATATTCTCTTAGTTTTCAAACCCCTTGTTGCTATATTAAATATATAATAGATGACATGTAAAGTTTGTAATCCGTCATATTACATCTTATTCCGATCTATTTTACATGTTCTTTTTTATACTTTTTAAAATTATAATTTTTCATGTTTTCAATTATATAATACTTATAAATTTTAGTCAAATTTTAATCAATATGTCCAATCAAAACTAAAAAAGAACTTGTATTTTGAGACGGAAAAAATAATTAACTAATCTAAACATGGTGTATAAAATTTGCATTCTCATTACACTTTTGCACTCTTCTTTCACTTCAATCAAACAAAACTTTATAGTCCCGATTCGAATCTTTGAAGACAATTTGTTGTCCAATACCATTGGCTAAAAGCAACCTTGTGGTATAAAACTTGTATTGCTCAACTTGCAAAGTGCTATATTCTATCTTATAAAATTCTAATTATCAGCAACACTTCTTTATATTCAATTATAATATTTTAATTTTACCCTTATTAGCTGCTACTAATAATAATAATAAAAGAAAGAGACCGAGAGCATGACTTTAAAAAGCACGATGTCATCGGCTGCTAGTGATAATTTCAACTGATCTTGACTACAGCTGCCTAATTTTGTTTTCTATCAATTATTTGATAAATTTAGATAATTGTGTTTTGAATATTCACTACTAATACATCACCACTGCGGCATTTTCTCTTCATAATCCTTCAACCATGATTTTCAACTTTCTCCGATTCAACATTCTCTTAATCTTTTTTTTCAGAACCTCAACAACATTCATAGTTTCATTTTCAAGCAATGTCACTGATGAGCAAGCTTTGCTTTCTATCAAGGCTTCAATAACAAATGATCCATTGGGTGCACTCGATACATGGAACACTTCCATCCAATTCTGTCACTGGATAGGCGTTACATGCAGCAGGAGACGACAGAGGGTAACAACACTTAACCTCTCCTCATTACACTTGGTGGGAACATTGTCACCTCACATTGGAAACCTCTCCTTACTCAGGGGAATTTACCTTCATCGCAACAACTTTCATGGCTCAATTCCAAATGAAATTGGTCGATTGATTCGCCTAAAATATCTTCATCTGGGACACAATTCTTTTGAAGGCAGATTTCCTGCCAATTTGAGTCACTGTGTAGATATTAGAAACATCAGTCTGGGTTCCAACGATCTTGAAGGAAAACTACCCACTGATTTTTCTTCTTGGTCTAAGCTTGATTTGTTTAACCTTGAAGCAAATAATTTTACCGGATCAATTCTACCGTCGATAGGGAATATATCATCTCTCCGTCTTCTTTCTCTATGTGAAAATAATCTAGTGGGGAGGATACCTTTGGATCTTTCTCATCTTGTAAAATTAGAGCAGCTTCTTTTGTTCACAAACAGTTTGTCCGGTATGGTTCCCCAACAACTTTACAACAATTCATTCCTCTATGTTGTTGAACTTACCCAGAATGACTTAGAAGGAGCGCTTCCAACAGATTTGGGTTTCACCCTTCCTAAGCTGCAACACTTCTATGTTGGTGCAAACAGATTTTCGGGCCCACTTCCACCCTCAATCGTTAATGCGTCTAATTTGGTTAAACTTCAAATCTTGGGAAACAATATTACTGGGCCTATACCAAATAATTTGGGTAGCCTTCCTCATCTTCAATATTTAAGTCTGGGTCAGAATCCACTTGGAGCGCATATGCGGCCCAATGACTTGAGCTTCTTCAGTTCTTTGGTTAACTGTACCCAGCTAAAGGTATTGGACTTAAACGGGAATGGTTTAAGAGGGCAGTTTCCAAATTCAATTGTAAATCTCTCCATCACAATGGAGAAACTGTTTATGTACGGAAATCGTATACACGGAAGCATACCTGGTGAAATTGGAAAACTTGTGAACATGAGAGTACTTGAATTAGATAACAATTTGTTAACAGGAACCATTCCAGAATCAATTGGAACATTATCAAAGTTGGGCATACTATATTTGAGTGAAAACAACATTTCAGGATCAATTCCAAATTCCATTGGCAACTTTACTCAATTAGTTCATCTCTTTCTAGAGAATAATAAGCTCCAAGGAAGCATACCTACTCAACTGTTTAGCATCACAACTCTAGAGGAATTGTTCCTTTCTAACAACAATCTTAGCGGGGCAATACCTGATGAAATTGGGTTTTTTTCCCATTGTCTACACCTTGATTTGTCCCAAAATCTATTCACCGACCCACTTCCATCCGGCATTGGTAGCTTGAAACAATTGGTTGAACTTGATCTTTCGTATAACAAACTAACAGGAGATATACCTGTTACTCTTGATGGATGTTCCATGTTGGAGGAGTTATACATGGTAGGAAACCATTTTCATGGTGAAATTCCATCCTCTTTCAAAGCATTGAAAAATCTTGCATTTTTGGATCTTTCAAACAATAATCTCTCTGGGAGTATTCCAAGCTTTTTTGATGGATTTCATTTGATATTTCTCAACCTGTCTTACAACAATCTTGGAGGATAAGTGTCAAAAAAAGGTCTTTTTTCAAATGTTAGTGCATTCTCGATCATTGGAAATTTGGAGCTTTGTGGAGGTATTCAAGCATTGCATTTGCCTGCTTGTCCTGTAAAAGTCTCGAGGAATAAGAAAAAAACACTTTCCCTTAGACTGATACTCATCCTAGTTCTTGTACCCCTCGGTATCTTGTTAGCATGTCTTGCTTTTATTTTCTATCGACGTAAAAGTTCCAAGAAGTTGAATGTCCCCATTCCAGTATTAAAGGATAGCCAATATCCCAAACTTTCATACCAAGACCTTTTACTCAGTACAAATGAGTTTTCTCCAAACAATATGCTCGGGGAAGGAAGATACGGTTCTGTTTATAAAGGAGTTCTCGAATCAGTGGAACATATAGTTGCTGTGAAAGTACTGAAAGTTGAAGTACGTGGAGCCAACAAGAGCTTTTTGGCAGAGTGTGAAATGTTGAGGAGCATTCGTCATCGGAATCTTATCAAGATCATCACAGCATGCTCTAGCATTGATCATAAGGGAAATGACTTCAAGGCATTGGTTTTTGAGTTCATGAGTAATGGGAGTTTGGACAGCTGGTTGCATCCAAGTCCTCATCATCAAGGGAATGAAAGAAACTTGACTCTACTCCAAAGACTGAATATTGCCATTGATGTTGCACTAGGAATGGATTACCTACATCATCATAGTCATGCAAGTATCATTCATTGTGACATAAAGCCAAGTAACATTCTTCTTGACGAGGATTTCGTTGCTCATATTGGTGATTTTGGTTTGGCGAGGTTTTCTTTTGCTACAAGTGATGTCAATCAAGCACAAATGAGTTCAACTGGCGTACGTGGAACAGTTGGATACATTCCACCAGGTGACTTTTCATATTGTTTCTTTATCTATATTAAATATTGAGTTAAACAATTACTGTATTTTGCTTAATTACCAAAAAATTTTAGACAGAGGAGTATCATATATCAAAAAATGTTTTTATTTGCCCATTATATAAACCCTTTTGTTGTGCAGAGTATGGTATGTGTGGGGAGATATCTGCAGAGGGAGATGTGTATAGTTATGGAATTCTTTTACTAGAAATGTTTTCAGGGAAGCGGCCTACAGAAAACAGCATATTAATGGACAATGACAAGGATCTTCATGACTATGTGAGGAAGTCACTCCCGCAAAGAGTGATGGATGTTGTTGATCCACGAATTGTACTAGATCAAGAAGGACATGGTTTGAATGTAAATCAATCATACAGCAGGGCTATCCTGAAGGTATGCCTGGCATCAATATTTGAAGTGGGGATATTATGTTCCGAAGAGACTCCACAAAAACGCATTGACATTAGTGTTGCTATTAACTTGTTACATGTGGCAAGAACAAACTTCTGCAGTGCAGTCAGTAATCTGGGTGAGAATGACAAGAAAGAATGAGTACCTAGGTACTACCCATACTTTTATCCTTTTTTATTTGCAAGTTTCGATATGTAAGTTCCATGAGCTGAAACCTTTCTTAACATGCTCCAATAAAGTTCGTTGTTAAATACACCAAGACCGGTTGGTTTATATGCCAATATATATTTCTTTCTATTTTGGTAAATTATGTGCTAGAATATCACCCTTCATGATTTTTCGACTTAATTTATCCAGTTCTATTCTATCTACTATATGCAAGGATAATTTACTTCACTAAAGAAGCCAAGGAAAAATATGAATTAGGTGTGTCCAAAGACCTGTTTATTAGTGCAGTATTATTTCAAATAAAAACCTGTGATTAACTTCTGGTTTTCGCTTATTTCAATAATTTGGGTTATCACTATAATATTCCTATTAGTCTGTACAGGAGACGTACGCGACTGTGTTAGGTTCTACTTTATCATTCAATATCTTAATTTATTAATCTATATTCTGCTCCTGCTCATGGAAAGGTTTTAGTACTTTATGATCAGCCTGATGATGATCACAACTTGGATTTGGTGAGTTTTTCCTATAATCTCCAACTTGTTTTCAAACCCCCTGTTGTGCCTATTGGCAGTATGCTTTTGGGGGGATATTCAACTTTCTCTTCTAACAAAACTGTTACTGCATCTCCCTACTCTGAGCTTAATGACTCTGATTCTTCTGCCAAGGCTATGTTTATGCGACCAACTTTGGCTCCTCAACCCGATTTCTGGCTTGAATTCTCTCGTTGGGGCACTTACGTTTTTCCACTCTCTAGCACCTCACACTGGATCACTGATCTGCGCACCTTGGAAGGTGAAAATGTACTATGCATTGTCTCTTACGGCCACCATCCTACATTAGGTGACACTGTGGCTTTCTTCAACTTTTTCAAGATCCCATGTGTTTATCATAGTGATCCTCCTGTTCCACTTGAGGAAAAACCAAAGGATGCTTATGACTTCTGTTACTGTGCAAAACAAGTGGATTCAGGGATTGCGGTAAAAAGTTACTTCAAGTCAGAGTTTATGCACCACAAACTCTTCGTGATATCAACTAACGAGCACCTTGTTCACCCTAGCAGACTCATCACTTGTTTTTCTTACTAGACTTTTTTCTTGTGGTGGGCGGTGGGAATTGTTGAAAGCTTGGGTTTGGTATTGCTAAATGTCTTAATCATGTTTTCTTGCCCCATCTTCCAAGTGCTTGCAAGAATCAGTACTTTACTAGGCACTTGTGGTGAAATATGATTTGCGCGCTAAAATTCGTTTGCAAATTGCGATGGCACGACCCTTTAAAAACTTAAATCAAGTGGATACTAGATAGAAACCTATTGTTCTACTATCCATGAAGGTAGGAGTCTTATTCTCTTTTGAAACAAGATTTGGCATCGATTGGATTGGTTCTACAATGTCTCCACTCTACTGTATGATGACTCTCATACAGTAATGTGTGGATTTTTAGAAAGTTCGTTCTTCTACAGTTATTTGGTTTGTTACTTGTCAAACTAAAGTTTTTGAAATTTTATGCCATTATTGCTGCTTTTTTTAATTTGTTTTTATCATTTTGTTTTCTGTTATTTGGCTATCTTGGATTTTTGTTCCTGTTTGGTTCAAAAAAAATTTTTTCCCATGATCTGCTAGGACAAGATCCACCCCTTGACCTATACTATGGTACTCAGTGAATAATGTATGAATTAATGAGTGAAGAAAGATGTTCAAAAAGGAAGTGAAGTACAAGAATGATGTATGCTCCAGCATTTCAGCTTCCATGCAAGCAGGGAGGGGATAGATTAGGCTTCTAAATGGCTAGAAAGGTAGAGAAGTTATTAAAAAGAAAACAATGACTCCCCTACCAGTCTGTTAACAAAAAGGATCAATGCAAGTACTCTGAACCACCTGTTAATCACGTGAAGGCATAACAGTTGATGTTGAAGAATAATAGGGGGAAGCCTTAAATCTCTTATGACTCACCCCAGGTTCTGCATTTTCCCGTAGAGGAGATTGTTGCGGGTTTTCGGGAGCTAGCTGTCTGGGATTAATTAATGAATTGGGATAGTAATGGCAAGGTTGATCAAGTATATAAAGAGTTGGGTGGTGGTGATGATGCTAGCAAGCCAACCTGTAATCGAGCAAGCATGTGAAGGTGGGAACAGATCATGATTTAATGGAGATATTAGATGATGATAGTCGTGCTGTTGAGGGGTTCAAGTGCTTAAAACCAAATACAGGGAAAGATTGATATTCTTTTATGAATATTCCGAGGAAAAGAATTTGAAAGTACCACAAACGAAAAACTTTGACGACATCTAAGTCTAAGCTGAAGGGCAGGGGACTTGGATCAGCAAGTTTCATTAGAACAAGATACTCATGTGGTTGTGCAGATCGAGGTGCATACAATGCAATATATCAGCATGAGAAAAGTACAGTTCACTGTAATACACGTTGATCATCTGCAAAGAACTTACACACTTGTTGTGAATCAACTACTTTCAAGTAGAATTCAAGTGAAAATTATCTTGTTGGTTCAGCCATGAGGAAATACACTAGGATTTTCTACTTATTTCTACATTATTGTATTTCCTTATATTTCCTTGTATTTGTTATTTATGTCTGATTAGAACGTTGAGGTTGTTATGTCTGTATGGCTGAGAATATGTCCAGCTGTCCCTAGTCTGTCTTGTAGCTGAGTCTATATATGACTAATGCTTCTTTTGGCAATCCCAGAGCAGATATTATCCCCTTCCATATTTGTTGGTTGTGGTGACTCTCAATAAAACTTCTCTACACTCTTTCCTTTTAGATCTAGACATCTATGTCATCATGGTATCAGAGCGTGGTATTATTTGAGTGATTCAGAGATTTGTTTTCTGTTTTTCATTGTTCATTTCTCCGAGTACTTTCTTCTGCTTTCATGGCGGGTGCTCGTGTATCTTATCAAGAAATGATGTCGCCTCTTTTTCTTCATCCCTCGGATAATGCTGCCTCGATTCAAGTCGACAAGCTGCAGGGATATTCAGATTATCGTTTATGGCGTCGTTCAATGGAAATTAATCTTTCTTCAAAATGAAAGCTGGGTTTCGTCACAGGTACGATTCCTTTGCCTACTGATGATATTACTAAGGCTGAAATGTGGGAGACTAGTAATAATATGGTCATCGCTTGGATTACGAACAATGTCTCACCCACCATTAAAAGATCTATAATGTATATGACTGATGCTAAAGCCATTTGGCTAGATCTGGAAAAACGTTTCTTGCTAACCAATGGTAGTCGTAAATATAAGTTGTCTAAAGATCTGTATGACTTGAAGCAACAATATGGTTCTATTACCGAATACTATACTTCTATGAAGGCTGTTTGGGAAGAGCTTGAATCGTTGAATATGCTCCCTGTTGTCACTGCTCCAACCCCAGAGGTTCTTAAACTGTTGGATACTATTGCTCTGCAACGAGAAGAATCTCGTTTGTTCCAATTTTTGAATGGCTTGGATGATCAATACAACTCTCATCGTAGTCAACTGTTGCTACGATTACCCTTACCCACTGTTGAAGCTGTGTGTTCAGCCCTTGAACAAGAAGAGGCACAACGAAATTTGCTTCACCTTGAACACTCAGGGGGAGATATGATGGCAATGTTCAGTAAAGCTGGTAAAATTGCTCCAGATAAAAGTCTTGTCTGCACTGTTTGTGGTGGAAAAAATCATCTTGCAGAGAGATGCTGGCAAGCTATTGGTTATCCTCGTTGGCACCCTCAGCATCCTCGTTTTGGCAAGTCAAACACGAGCATAGGGGAGCTCGTAGATTCAACACTCAGAGTTCTGGCAAATGGCAACAACAGACCTCTCATCAGACTCCAAAATTTGCAGCAAATGTTGAGGCACACGAGACATCTCAACTGTTTACTCAACAACAGCTTGAACAATTGGCTAAGCTAATGCCTCAATTGTCTGCATCGTCTCCCAAACAATATGAGACTGATGATGAGATAGACTACCATTTTTCTGGTATGATGTCGTGCTTTAATGTTGGAGGAAACTCTACGGAGTGGATTGTTGATTCAGGAGCTTCGGATCATATGACTCCATACTACTCAACACTTGTCAATGCTACACCTCTGAATGGTACACACAGTATAAATCTCCCAACAGGAGATGGGATGATCATTTCACAAAAAGGTCAGGTACAACTTGCACCAACTCTGACTCTTGATAATGTTTTATGTGTGCCTACCTTTAAACATAACTTGCTTTCTGTGCAACGTTTGCTGAAAGAGAATAATTGTGATGTGCAATTTTTCCCTACCTATTGTACCATTTCTGATAAATTGTCAGGACGGGTCCATGCTACTGATATTGCTAAGAATGGATTGTATTATGTCAACTCTACTTGTCCTGTAAGTGCTGAATGCCACATAGTGTCTTCTACTGTTGATAGTGACTTGGCCTTGTGGCACCATCGTTTGGGCCATGCATCTGTGTCTAGCCTCAAACACATTTCGTGCATTAAAAAGTGTTCAGGTCAGTCAGCAACATTGTGTGTGTCATGTCCCATGTCTAAACTCACTAGACAGCCCTTTTCTAAAAGCACATCACATGCCTCTGAGATTTTTGAGTTGATACACTTGGATATATGGGGACCATACAAGGTCCCTTATCCGTCAAAATACAGATATTTTTTAACCATTGTAGATGACCAATCCAGACACACTTGGGTCTATCTGTTGCCCCTTAAATCTGATGCTCTTGGCACTTTTAAATCCTTCCTAAAATATATGTCAAACCACTTCAACAAATCTGTGAAATACATTCGTTCTGATAACGCACTGGAATTCACCTCTATTGCTTGTCGTGATTTTTTCTCTGCTAATGGAATTATCCATCAAACCTCGTGTCCCTATAGACCCCAGCAAAACACTCGGGCTGAGAGGAAACACCGTCATATCTTAGAAGTTGCACGAGCCCCCCGTTTTCATGCTGGCCTACCGTTGGATTAGTGGGGGGCCTGTGTCCTTACAGTTGTTCACATTATAAACAAACTGCCAACTCCTGTTTTGAACAACAAGTCTCCTCACGAGCTCTTGTACAAAGAACTGCCAAAATATAACACCTTGAAAGTCTTTGGGTGTCTAGCCTTTGCCTACAATCTATCCCCACCTCATGACAAGTTCGAACATAGAGGTGTGCCCTGTGTTTTTCTTGGCTACCCTCCTGGTCAAAAAGGGTATCGCCTAATGAACCTTTTGACAAAGCAAGAATTCTCCTCTAGGGATGTGATCTTTCACGAATCTGTTTTCCCTTTTCACAAAGATTCTATCAACAACTACATGAAACCAATACCTCCTTCTATGCAAACCTACAGTGATGAATTGTATACATCTGATCTGTCACTAGACCCCCACCTACACCTACCTCACAGTTTACACCTACCTCACAATCTACTCCATCTAGTCAGTCTACACCTACCTCACAATCTACTCCATCTAGTCCTTCTGTTCACTCTCCTTTCTCTTCAGAAGACATCACACATATTACTACACCTACCACTGTGTCCCCTGTTCCTGTTAGGAGGTCTACACGTAATCATACGCAGCCACAGTGGTTACAAAACTTTGTCACAAATGCCACAACTCATTCCATTTCCAATCTTGCTTTTACAACTATTAACAATAAATTTAACTGTTTCCTGAACACTGTGTCTCATCACCAAGACCCTACTTCCTTCGCTGTTGCTGTCAAAAGTCAAGAATGGGTTGATGCTATGAACTCAGAATTGGAGGATCTTGAACTTAATAATACTTGGAACATTGTACAACTTCCTCAGGGCAAACATGCAATTGGATCTAAATGGATATTTAAAACTAAATTCAAACAAGATGGTTCGATAGACAAGCATAAGGCAAGGCTGGTTGTATTGGGTTGTCACCAAAAGTCAGGTGTGGACTATTTCGAAACGTTTGCACCGGTTATCGACTATTGAGGTATCTAGCAAGTTCAAAGTCACAGGGCATACTACTTGCCTCAGATTCTGCAGCCCACTTGACTGCGTTTTGTGATAGTGACTGGGCATCTTGCCCCACTACTCGTAGATCAACCACAGGCTACTGCATTTTCTTGGGAAAGTCTCCAGTCTCATGGAAGTCGAAGAAGCAAAATGTTGTCTCAAGGTCTTCTGCTGAAGCAGAATACAGGGCAATGGCCCTTACTACATGTGAGGTCACTTGGTTGTCGGCTCTGCTTAAGGATCTAGGCTTGAAGAATATTCCACCAACTGTGTTAAACTGTGATAACAAGGCAGCCCTTGCCATAGCTGCAAATCCCGTGCTTCCAGAACGAACTAAACACGTGGAATTGGATTGCCATTATGTTCGAGACCAAATTAAAGTTGGAAGCATCAAAACGGCCCATGTCTCTTCTCAACAACAGGTAGCAGACATTTTCACGAAACAACTGTCTGTCAACCTCCATGCCAATCATCTGGACAAGCTCACAGTCTCGTCCAAGCACTCCACTGTAGCTTGAGGGGGAGTATTGAGGAAATACACTAGGATTTTCTACTTATTTCTACATTATTGTATTTCCTTGTATTTGCTATTTATGTCTGATTAGAACGTTGAGGTTGCTATGTCTGTATGGCTGAGAATATGTCCAGCTGTCCCTAGTCTGTCTTGTAGCTGACTCTATATATGACTCATGCTTCTTTTGGCAATCCCAGAGCAGATATTATCCCCTTCCATATTTGTTGGTTGTGGTGACTCTCAATAAAACTTCTCTGCACTCTTTCCTTTTAGATCTAGACATCTATGTCATCTCCATGAAGCAATTGGCGAGGTGGATACTCTAGGAGAGGAGTCAATCGTACAAGGATGACACTCTGATTATGCGCAGAAGCTTCTTAATGACCTTATAATGGACTTCTTAAGCAATTGCTGCTGATGTTTGATATACAAGTTGTTGGTGCATATGAGATCAAGAAAGCAGCCTGTTATGAAATTCGATATTTTTAGCATTGCTGCAAATTATAAGCAAAGGATAAAATTATTAATTTGAAAGCTAACACAAGAAAATTTTTTTAAGCATAAATCATTCTCGCTGATAATAACTGAGGGTAAACTTGTATACAAGAAAAATGCAGTATAGAAGTATAAAGTCCAAATAGCAACACAAGCAAAAATATAAAACATGGAGATATTTTTCATTGAAAAAATAAATTAATTAATTAAAAAATTTGTTAACTAACCAGGTCATTTAAGAGCAACTCCAGTATAATTTAGGTGGATAAAATTTAAAAATTATAACTGAAATAATGTGCTTCAATCAAATTTCTATAATACCACCTCATCATTATTTCCTTATAATAAAATATATATCTATCTCAACACTCTGTTTTCTTCCTTACCTTATTACTCAACAATTTATAAAATTATATTTTAAAATATAGATATATTTAAAATTATATTTTAAGTATAATCATTATGCTTTCCAGATTTTTTAAAATTATAGGTAATTATATAGAAAAGAAAATCAACTATTTGGTATCCTATATATTAGATAGAAAAATGTTACATATTCCAAATTGGTTCCAAAAATATTTTTTAAATGTCAAGTGTTTATTTTAGTTGGTTATAATAAAATAGCCTGCATTCACACCAACCTCCCGAATTAAAATTTCTCAATCTATCATGTCATCTTTGCCACATTATCCGGAAAGATTTTTAGGAACGAATTCGGGGTATGTAGCATTACCCTTTTAGATAACCATTATTTTGTGAGAAATGCTAGAATTCTCGAAAGTGTTCCCGAATGATGAGTTGTCATCATATATTTGGTTATTCTTTCATTAATGAGATGAATCACTTGTGTGTTAATATGAATCCCACGAATATAACGATGTCACGTGACATTTTGGAACATTTTTTAATCCTTTTTTAGATATGTAACACTGCTCTTATTTTATTATATTTTAGAAAACGTAAATAACAATTGTTCTTACATATATGTTTTAAAATATTAGAAAAAGAATCCCAATCGAATCATATATTATATTCTAACATTAGATATTTTTTATTCTCATTTTTCCAAATATTCCTTAGAATTTTGTTTAATGTGATCCCTAGTTACTTAAAAAAAAAAAAAAAATCTGCTCTATATATAGTTACTTATGATCCACTTCACTCTAGTAATCTTCTTCGTCTCCCTCTGTAATTACAATGGACAACCAAGCAAGATCGTCTCCAACTGACGCAGCAACCGAACGCAAGCACGCAGCAATGCTCGATCGTCTCTCTCGTCTCCACGACTCTCGAAACTCTTCGAAATGTCACGATCCATACGACACCTCTTTCGAATCCACACAAACATTTCTCACTAATTTCAACAATTCTAAGCTCTCAATCGAGTCTCAGCTCTCTCAAATCGCCAAATCTTGCGACCCCAGATCAGATATAGACAATGTATCTGTCTCTATATCTGATCTTGAAGGCCTAATTGCTCAAAACTCTTACTTTTTACCTCCTTATGAACTCCGTGCTTCTCTCAAATCTGTCGCTGATCTTCGACAGAAGTTGGATGAGATTAGTGCTAGAGTGATACCCAAGAAGCGTTTTTCGTTTAAGTCGAAAAAAGCCGGTGGGAATGTGGATTTAGGGAGTGCACACAAGGTGTCTGATGAAATGCCAGTTGTTGGGGGTGCTGAAAAAGCTGGGGTTTTGGGTGTTCGTGAGTCGGTGGGGTTCAAGGGGAAGGAAAATGAGGTTTTAGTGAAGGAATTTAAGAGTGGTGACGAGGAAATTGGGGAGTTTATGCTTTCGGATTTGGTGAATTGTGAGGTGAGGTTGATAGGTTGTTTGCGAGCGTTGTTTGTTCATAAGTTGGTTAATTGTAGAGTTTATGTGGGGCCGGTGTTTGGGTCGGTGTTGATTGAGGAAGTTGAAGGGTGTGTTTTTGTGATGGCGTCGCATCAGATTAGGATACATCATGCTAAGGGGACTGATTTTTATCTTAGAGTGAGGAGTAGGCCTATTATTGAGGATTGTAGTGCAGTGAGGTTTGCACCTTATTGTTTGGGTTATAATGAGATTGACAGGGATCTTAAGAAGTCAAATCTGGATGAGGAGACGGGGAATTGGGCAAATGTGGATGATTTTAAGTGGTTAAGAGCTGTTCAATCTCCGAATTGGTCTATTTTACCGGAAAGTGATAGGATTGCCACTCTTAATATTTCTGGTTTGGAGCAGTGAAATGATAACCAAGGTTTTAATATGTATACTTATATATGTGTATGTTGCTGATTGTATGTAGCTTGCGATTGTGTTTAGGACTTTGATGGCATTGTAATGTGTTTTAAGATCGTAGCTAGCTAAAAAAATATCACTTCATACGCTTTATAAATTTTAATAAGATTTGATTGTTCTGTATTAGCTGAGATTATATTTTTAAGTGGAATATGTGTATAGAGCACTGCGGTATAGTGGGATATCTCTACAAACTCTAAAATATACTGTATGTGTATATAGCTCTACAGCCTACTAGAATAGTAGAATATGTAAAATTCAAATTTTCAAACATTTGGGATATTTATTTTAAACTCTAGAAACTGGGGTATGGGATACAGTGGCATACTGTATGGCCATTGGGTGTTCGTTTAAATCAACATTCATGATGATGCAAGTTAGTACACATTAAAATTAGTTATAAAATAAGCTGAGTTTAATATCGGTTTGTTTGGGGGTGAACTGACAAAAATTCCAATATCTTCCGCAGCTAGAAAACTTTATTAGATGCAGTCAGTTATTCTTTTCATTCAAGTTTGGGTGTGCAAGTTTGTTGGTACCGCAGATTATAATAGAGGTGTTGCAAATGTATCATTGTATGGATAGATTCCTTTGTTCATTATTCCGGCATTGAAAGAACCTTGGTCATCACGATGCCAAGTCGATCCAAGTTGCTGGAGTAACATCTAGTCGACATGTTGCCCGACTTAGTCGTAATAAGCCGACAAGTCTTTAATATACATAAATTAATTAGATGTAATATTATATTGTAACTCAACACAGTTCAATTTTGTAGGTTAAATCAGAAGTAATAGAAATTAATATGTTTGTTTTTAATTAAAAAATCTGTCTGCATAATAATTGTATAATTTTAAAACAAAAAATGATTGTAACCCTCATTTTTTTGAAATTGAGATCCGGGTTTTCGGGTCGGGTTCTGGCAAAACTTGTCAGCAACTAAACCCATAAGCAGTTGACTGACCTTTTTTTGAATCTCAATTTGAGTGTTAAATATGGTTGTGTACGATATTATTTTCAGCATAAAGTTTTTTATATGTTGAAGATGGAATATTATTATTGTGACTTCCTCAATTAAAACTGTACTATTGTTTGCAGGTATGGAGCAGGCTTTGGAGTTGGCACTTAAATGGTCACACTCGCTATGAGCCTCTGGCAGACTTTTAGGGCTTCTTGCCCTGATGGCAAGGTAACATATTAATATTATTAACAAGTTTATCCTATTAGATCTTTGTTTCCTTAGTCTTGCATAAGTGTGGGTATTTTATGAGGCTTAGTGGTGTATACTGTTTTGTGCTGTTATTGACATAATTTTAGGTTCTAAGGTACAGGCTTTTCTGAAATCTCGCTTCATACCTTTAGTATACTTAAGGTATTGATAGTCGCACCACCAGTTCTCCTAAAAACTTGGCGTGGTGAATTATATAAGATGTTTATTGGGAGTTTGTGCGATCTTTCATTTAAGTTGTGATGTTATGTTTTTTATGTGTGCGCAAGTAGAATTTCTAATCATAAATTTTAATATTAGAATTAAAACGTCGAAGACGTTAGCTTCAGGATTTGCTAAAGTATGTGTCTGTGTGTCCTATGTTAATATTTAGTATATTACATAAAGAATCTCTGTCTCATTCATTCTATGTTTTTGTGTTAGGGTGTTATGATGTTTCTGTGTTAGGGTATTGTGATTCTTTTTATTCCTTACAACTATGTGGAGAATGAGTATGAAAATTTCAGAGATCTTATTTGTGACAAATTCATATAGATGACGTAAACTCAAATTAATACTTATTACTGAAAAGATGTAGCACATATAATTCATCTGTAGCTATCAAATATTTACAAATTAACTAGAGTCGTCATAATCTATAAGTTGCGATCTCCCCAAGTCCCAACTAACTAGACTACCCCAACTCAGCCACCATAACAATCCTCTTTTGTCACCAACTACTTCCAACCTTGTTGTAGCACCATTCTATTAATCCTTTTTGAAAGCCACTAATTTCTCCCTAAAAAATTATAGAACCCTAGTCACCTTTACCATAGTCTTCATTTTCGTCTAAATACTGTTTTCATGTTGATTTTAACTTATTTTTAGTTTAACAGAATGGATTGGAAAATGGATAATTGAGATTTTTAGGAGGGATATAAATTTTTATATGGATCAACAACTATAATAGTTATGGAAGATATAGACTACATGGAAGAGGATGGAGGGGGTTTTTTTTGGGGAGTGGTAATGTATACACATCTTTATATTGCAAGAATTGTATCTAATAATACTATCATTGTGTTATTTTAATACAAATATTTTTAATAGTAGTTACTTTTTAGAAGAAAAAAAAAAAAGCTCAACTGTTTTTATTTGGTAAATATTTAATTTGATGCAATCTAAGATAACTAAAATTTTAAAAAATATAATTTTCATATAATTTGTTTTCTTTTAATTACCATTTTTACTGGTTATTAAATTGATTATTATATATTATAATGGTTTTAATTTTGTAATTTTTTTTGTGGTGGTAAGAAGAAACACGTTGCAAATGGAATTTTAAAGGATTAAAACTTTTTATACCTGATGTGCCATTCACTCCTTTAAGTTAACAGTCGGATTAATGGTATGGTGCACAGAGAAAGTGAAAGTAAACTAATGGTGTGCGATCTGTTACGTTCCTAAATTCAGGTACTAAATTGTTTTCCAAACAAAGTTCTGGGGTGCAAAGTGGAAGTAACTACTCAAATAATTTGTCGTAGGCTCGGTTTTTTAGCAATGATTCTAAATTTGTTATGGGAAAAAACTTAAAACTCATAGTAAATTTTTTATGTAGGGGGAGGGGATCATTAAGAATACTCAGAAGTTATATGTTTATTATGTATTACTATAAAGTATATTTATATTGTATTGATAATAAATTAATAATCAAATTAACATTAGCATGATTCAAATAATTTTCCAACCAAATACGGAAACAGTATCAAATTGAGTTCTATAAATCTCACTATTCTTAACTAGCAAGATTCAAATTGGTTAAATATTTTCCGCTGCATTTCTTTGGCATTTGGGTTGATTCTGTAAAAACCAAAATTTATGTAGGATCTGCTTCTGTTTTGGATGGTATCTGTACAACAGCCTACATTTGTAAACGATTATTTCACTGTTATCACTTTTGTTTTTTTAAACAGTAAGCTTTCGGACTTGGTCTGCTAATCTTTAGTCTGGTGCTTACCCACATGGTTAAATAAAGAATTCTCATTCCTTCTTGGAAATATATTGTTGGATAAATATTTCAATTAGCAAAATTAATATATATACAGTATTGCAATTTCTTCACTTTTTAAGATCCCCAAGTAGTTTCAACCGAAATTTTTTATTGTTTTGAGTTATTAAAGTGTCTTTTGTTTACAAATGATTCTCGCAAATGGAGAATGGGAGATGCTTGAGGACCAACTTTTGTCAGCTAATTTTATTAATAGTTCGATTTCTTGACCTCTTGTTGGAGTAAGAGTACATATGACACTGCTCGGGCCACGAGCACTCCTTTAAAAAATTTATAGATTTTGTACTGTAATTCCACAACGGTGTTTGATGTTCATGTGCAAGTTGATATTTGCTTATTCTTTTTTGATATGCAGTTGCTGTAGAAATGTGTTTAGTTGCTTACAATAAGATTTGATGAATGCAGAATTGCAGATAGCCTGGTGACGAAGGATGTCAAATAGCATAGATATTTCTCTCTGCTCTACTTTGCGCATTCTTCAAATATTGTATTTTGAAGGTACTTTGTGAGAATTGAATACTTTGATTGGAGGAAAATAAGATGTTACAAATAGCATCAATTTTTTGTACTTTACATGTTTCTTCTAATGGCCATGGTACATACTATTGTTTTGTAATGTCTTTTTCCCCTTGTGTATTACTTACGGAAAGTTGGCAATTCTATTTTTTAGAATGTTTGTCCCTACCTTACGATTTTTTTGGCAATGGGATGTTCTATGAGTAGACCTGACAGTTTTGTACACAACTCGAAAAATTTATTGTTTGGGTTTGCACTTTTTCAACTTATATGGTTCAATTTATAAAAGTGTCTTGTGTTTACAAATGATTCTCCCGAATGGAGAATGTGAGATTTTTTGACAACTATTCTAATTAATAGCGTAGTGATTCAAACGGGTGCTCCAGAAGAGTGCTAGTTGATCTATTGACCTCTTCTTGGACTATGAGTAGTTGAGTACATATGACATTGCTGGGAGACTCCTCGACTCCTGTATGAGTGGTTGTTAATTAGGATTGACACAGCGTGAAGGGGTGTTTACGGGTGTTACGCACTGTTAAATATTTGAGAGAACTGAAAAAGTTTATTCATTTTACATGTATAGATTGTAACAGAAGGCTGATGTGAGAAACATGTGCACTTGATACAATCTTGGATGTGAATGCGGTTACGCGTTGAGAAGAAGAGGTTCTTTTCTGGAGATTGATTAGCTTCAAAACATTAACCAACCTTTCTGGAGATTGATTAGCTTCAAAACATTAACCAACCGTGCCCTGGCTTGCATTGACCGTTACATAACATGAATACTCCTTTAAACCCACTTGAGGGTTCCCCTCGGGGTTGAATAAGTACATGAGAAATGATCAAATGAGTACAGAATATTACTGGATGGTTTAGTTAACTGTGTGATGAAATGATCGTTTTTACAGTATAACAATGGCGTAATCAAGAACGAGAAAGAAGATGATTCATTCTGAAAATATGTATACATCATTGTTTTTACAGAGAGAGAGTGATAGCAAAACTAATTAACTGTATTTTCTATCTAACAGCATCTTTATACTACGACGAGGCTAACAAACTCGCACTAACTGCCAGCTAATGTATTGCTGTGATTGGATGGAGAAGCAACTGAATGTTGCTTATGTGGCATAGCTGACATGGCAGTCGTAGTAACTCCAACACCCCCCTCAAGTTAGGATTTCCAGAATTATAAAAACCTAATTTGGATAACAAATGCTGAAAATGTGCAGGAGGTAAACTCTTAGTAAACAAATCAGCAAGTTGAGAAGAAGTAGGTGAGTTGAATGAGACCCTCCAACACCTTATCTCGAGTAAAATGGCAATCTATCTCAATGTGTTTAGTACGTTCGTGAAAGACGGGGTTCTTAGCAATATGAATGGCAGATTGATTATCGCAATGGAGTGTAACAGGCTTTAGATTATGCACACCCAGTTCTTCAAGAAGTCGAACTAGCCATGTAATTTCAGAAGCAGCTGAAGCCATTGCGCGATATTCAGCCTCAGATGATGAACGAGATATTGTACTCTGTTTTTTCTCGATTTCCAAGTGACAGGAGAAGAACCAAGGAGAAGAACATAACCTGTAACAGACTTGCGAGAATCAACACAAGCTGCCCAGTCAGAATCACTGAAGGCTTGCAAGGTTATATGATCATCAGCTCGTAATAAGATACCTTGACCTACAGTATGATTAACATAACAAAGAGTATGTTGCAGAGCTAAGAAATGTGACATTCGAGGCTGTTGCATGTATTGGCTAAGAGATTGATCAGCATAAGCAAGGTCTGGCCTGGTGTTGGTTAAAAAATTAAACTTCCCAACGAGAGAACGATATAGTTCAGGATTAAAATTTAACTCTCCATCTGAAGAAGACAATCTAGTATTCAAAGGTAGAGGAGTGGTAGCTTTAGCAGTTAAATCAAAAGAACTTCCAGCAAGTAACTCATTGGTGAACTTCTTTTGACTTAGAATAATACCATCAGAAACATAACTCACTTCAATACCTAAAAAATAGTTCAAAATGCCCAGATCCTTAATACCAAATGCAGAATGGAGATGAGATTTGAGATGATTGATACCTGTGATATCAGTTCCTGTCAAGATGATATCATCAACGAAAACTAGTTTATTCTTTGCCGACAGAGACAACATCATCGAGCGTTTCCAATTACTAAATCCAGAACCATTAAACTTCACAGACACTAACTGAGACGAATTCGAGTATGAAGGATGAATAAAATAGACAATAAAAAAAAACACGAACTAAAATAGCACAGATTTGCACTAAAAGGAAGTAACAAACTCGATTATAGCAGAGATAATGAAGAAGATAACACCTGACATGATCTTAAGTTGCAATTTCAGAAATGTTCAGAGAGATTTCGCAGAGAGATTCGTCGAAAAAGAGATTCACGACTGGATCGAAGCTTTAGAACACAATCGTACAAATTTTGCTCTGAAAAGAAATGTCGATTGAAGATCGGTGACAATCGATGACGAAAACAGAACAGAACAAATCAGGTCAGATTTGCCATTGAACCTTGCTCTGATACCATGATGAAATGATCGTTTTTACAGTATAACAATGGCGTGATCAAGAACAAGAAAGAAGATGATTCATTCTGAAAATATGTTTACATCATTGTTTTTACAGAGAGAGAGTGATAGCAAAACTAATTAACTGTATTTTCTATCTAACAGCATCTTTATACTACAACGAGGCTAACAAACTCGCACTAACTGCCAGTTAATGTATTGCTGTGATTGGATGGAGAAGCAACTAAATGTTGCTTATGTGGCATAGCTGACATGGCAGTCGTAGTAACTCCAACACTGTGAATATATAATAAGTTAGCGAAAGGTAAAAATATCAATTTAACGAGTGAAAAATACATGACTTTGATAAGAATGACACATAGAACCCGATTCTTCTTTATCAACTGTGATTTAAATAAAATTTTGACAAATTCTTTGAAATCCCATAAATTTTAATTAGATTTCAAATGATGTTAAATACATTAAAAAATCCTTTAAAATCCACAAATTTATCAAGTACAAAAAAATAATTGGACTTTTGAATACCATCATATTTTAAAATTTTAATGTATTTGAATGGACTTTGTAAAATCTAAATTGAATACATCTAGATTTTAATTTTTTAAAATCATGATTGAATATTGTTAGGATTTAAATTTTAAAAAACTTTATAAAATATAAATTGAATATACTAAGGCCTCATTTGTTTACAGGTGAACGGGTGTGTATGAATTGAACGAGTCATATTTTTGTTGTCCAGACCGTTTGACCCATGTTTTGAAAATCTGGACGACTCAAATATCTTCTGGACGATTCCAGCTCTAATTCTCAACTGAATGGTTCAAGTGACATATACACGTACTATTTTGCATTTGCTTCTATATTTCACTATCCTATTAATTAATATTATAATGTCTATCTGATAGTTGCATCTATTTTCCTGTATTTTGTTAAACTTATTTGATAAAGTCGTGTTTTTCGTCGTCGTTACAATTTTTTTGAAAAAATTCAATACATATTTACGTTATATTATATTATCAATAATAAATTTTAATATTTACATAATCTTTTCTAATAAACTAATTCTTGTTAAACACATTTTTTTCAATTGAACACATATATTATAAATATTTATCCATAAAAATCGAACCCCAAAAATAAAAAAAAAATTATGACAACAGTATTATATTTTAATAGCGAATACAATCTTTTCTAGTGAGTCGTCTTCCTTCCCATTAAACACATTTCGAGCTGCTCTTATTTTGGACCGAATTCTAAGTTCATTCCATATTATTGATGAAACTTATTTCATAAAATAACTTTTTTTCTTAATAATTAAAACCTTAAAATATAGTAAATTCCAATTTTTACACTTTTTTAAACTTTCTAATATTTATGGAGTTTCAAAAGATGAAAATATATCTTATATTTTTTTGTATATTATAGATATTACTGTATTTATTTATAGCTTCTGCATTGGAATGTCTTTCTATTATGTTAATACATCAATTTTTTTTTAAATACAAAGATTTTTTGTTACGGGAATAATATTGAATTTATGGATATATTTTTCTAATGTAAGTATAATTAACTGGTATAGAAAAAATTAAAATAAAGAATTTTTAGGAAAAAAGATAGTAGCTTTTATCTAAATACTTAAATAAATTTAATAACATTAAATTTGAAAATTGGAAACTATATCATTTAGAAATTTAAAATTTTACTTAACAAACAACATTTTCTATCCAGCATTCAGATTAATCAATCATTCAGAATTTTAACCATTCAGAAAATATTGTTCAGATTTAACAAATGACCCCTAAGATTTTAACTTTTAAAAAAATTAATATTAATAAAATTAAAGGCAAATATCCTGGACCCAAATTTTCCACGTGCATGTTATCTTGCCCGGGACCAAATTTGTGGGCCTTTTTGTGATGAAAGAGGGTTTAAGGCCCAATTAAGGATAAAGAAAACTATGTCTTATTTAGTTTTGACAATAATATGTGAAAGAAATGATTTTGTAGAGAGAGTTAAGTTGTACAGAGATCAACATTTGAGTGGAGATCTTGGAGATCATATATGTTATGCATTTAAAATATTGCAAAACATATATATTTATAAAGAATGTTCAATGAACATTATTATTTCATCCAAATCTTAGAAATCATATATGATTTGTAAGCAGAACATCTTTTGGAGAATAATACGTTCTGCAATATTTTGTTTGTTGAACACACATGAGTTTCAAGATTTTTAATTAGGCCTGTCAATGAATCGGATATCCGACCCGATCCGATCTGATCCGAAGCTAAATTAGCGATCCTCCAAAAAAAAAATCCGATCTATTAATGATCTGATCCGATAAGGGTCCAATCTGATAACGAGCGGATATGAATTTTGTATGATCCGATCCGATAACGATCCGAATATATTATATTTATTATACATTTTATATATTTATGTAATATATAATATATATTAAATATATTTTAAAGAGTAAAGTTCTATGGAGTACTCATTTAATTGGAGTACTTGGAGTACATATACATTTTCCATTCAAAATTTTGCAAACCTTATTATTTTGCAAAGCTTATTACATGAATATCACTATTTCATTGAAAATCTTGTATGTTTTGCTAACAAATATTGCAAAACGAATTGTTCTGCGAAACACATTTGGGTTGCAAAATATATATGTTTTGATTGCAAACACATAAAAGATTTTCAAGATGAATATATTGCAAAACATACATGATTTCAAGATTATCAATGATATTATTATATTCATATAACAAGATTTGCAAACTAATAAATTTTAAAATATTTTGAATACAAAACGTATATGTACTCCAAGTACTTAAATTAAATTAGTACTCCATAGAACTTTTCTCTATATTTAAAACATATGTAATATAAAATTTTTTATATAAATAATATTATTTTGAAATAGAAATTTGGATTTATCAAAGTATCTATCATAATTTTAATTTTAATTTCGTCAAAAAAATTTAAAGTACTATTTTTTAAATTAAAAAAATATAAAAAATTATTTTTTTAAAATTTATTAAACGGATCAGAAGTCTGATCCGATAACCCGAAATCCGAACGGATCGGATATGGATCGACCTAAAAAATATCCAATTTCTGATCCGATTCGATCCGAATCCGAAAAATCCTAATAAATTCGGATATGAATTTCGAATGATTCGATCCGAATCCGATTCATTGACAGACATATAATCAACTACCTTTATAGCCCGTGCGAGGCACGGGCAGCTTCTAGCTATGTTTAGTTTGAAGATCAAATTCAATCATATAAATTGCATTATTCGCCATGCACTCAGTGTATTCTTTTTCTGTTGCATCCTATTATTGCTTCAAATGGTTGAGCATGTAAACAACTCCGCAATCTCATTTTTTGGGACCTTTTTTGTCATACCACCTGAAAATACGAACCAAACAGTTTTACCAGCGTCAAATAATTTAGGACTTGTGACATCTATGTACAAGTGTACATCAGTATGAAGTCACTGTGTCCCAGGTACATACAAATACATCAGCATGAAGTCACGTGTCCCAGGTACTTAGAAAAAAATCTTGGAGCCACGAAGCAGCTGTCTCACAAGAGGAGTGGTGCGAAGCACACCAAACCCATAAATGTTCCTGCAGTAAGCTTAAGCAACACCGAATCCTCCATGAATCATAAGCAAATAAGTCTAGTTAATTAAAAGTATAAAATTCCAGTTTAAATGAACAAATGGTCGCAGTAACACTAATTTGAAGGTATAAATATAACAAAGACTCATGTATTTACAAAGGTGCAGGCATGTGTGTCAACAGTATGGACATATGCTAAGTGCTGAGATTGTGGTCAGATTCCAGGTAATATCATGAAAAAATAGATGACAAACCACATACATTAATCATGGCATATATAGAAGCTGAATTCTGAAAGAGCAAGCAGTGTGCAGATACATAAATTTATCTATAAAATTACAATTTGTGCAAAAAAGGTCCCTAACATAATAATCCTGAGCATATAAACAGCACATAACTTTAAATTACACATAGTACTAAGATAGTGCTTCACAAGAACATATAAAGAGCATGTAATTGTAATGTGTGCTCGGAGATTGATATTTTCAAACGTGCTTAGGTTTCTTGGTTAAACCTGCTCCTCATTGCAACCAACGTCTTTGACGATTGGTTCTGAGTTGGTTATTTCAGAGAGCCATGCAGCCGGTCCATCATGATTGAATGAGATAACTTTCATCTCAAAGGCACATATGTAGTTCAGCATGAGAGGACATCATGCTTAAGTTTTTCCTGTAGTGTACATGTGTGGATATTGGTATGATCAATACTTTCAAATTAATGTTTATCATAATGTATTAATGTTGAGTATTGAACACACACGAGAATACAGAGGGGGTGAATGGATTCTCAAACTTTTCTTTTTCTGATAAGTGTTTTAGGTGAAGGTTGTTTTAATTTGGTTTGAATCTGGTTGTGTAACAGAGTGTGTGTTTGTGTTTAACAGATTATGTATTTCAAAATATAAACATAAGAACATGATATCACTTTAATCTAATATTGTATTAGATAAAGATCTGCTACAATCTGTGAATATAAATGTTAGTATTCTCAGCTTCTTTCTCAGAGAGATATTACATGTAAAAACTCAAGATCACTCTGTTTGATACTTGCTAAAGAAGTAGGGTTGTTCACTTATATCACGTGAACAACTTGCTTACAACAAATAAGGTAGCAAACAAATTTGCTTTTTAATGTGTCTATCCTATTTGAGTAAACATCCAAACTGTTACGGATTTGACTTCTTAGAACTCTGTTCAGATCCACTTCTTTAGCTCTTTGTCTATTGTACTATCTCTCCAAGCTTCTTTGTAGGCTTTCCAACGTGCTTTACAGTATGTGGTCCATAAAGCGTCTTGGCTTGTTGCAGGTTTCCGACTTGTACAATTCTTCAGTATTTTGTCTCCAAGATTGTATTCGAGAAGTAACTCTGTTGGTGATTCGAGAACTAGACTTGGCTTAATAACTCTGAGTTCTCGAATATTGTTGATCTGACATATCGAATCACTTCTCGAATAAGTCTTTTCTTCAGGAATCCTTGAGATATCGAATAGAGCATTTTACTTATCGAATCCCTGAGATATCGAATAGCTTCTTTAGTCCTTGAGATATCGAATAGAGCATTGACTTGTTGACTCTTAGAGAACTCGAATGATGCTTTGACTTGTTGACTTCTTGAGTTCTCGAATAGTGTATTAGACATGTCGAATCTCTGAGTTCTCGAATGAGGCTTTGACTAGTTGACCTCCAGAGATATTGAACAGTGTCTTTTGAGATATCGAATCCCTGACTTCTTGAATACTAGACTTCTCGAATATAACAAACATACTTCTCGAATTGGTACTTAGGCAAATATTCATTCTCCAAATTCCAACTGTGTTTATTTTGACAGTCTTGATCTCATGATCCTTGGAACTTCTTTCAAGCATTATTCTCTGACTTTAATTACAGTTACACAGGTAGAATTTGATGCCTTTTATAAGTACTACAGCAAGTAGAAACTCTACAACTAGAGGTTCCCTCAGTTAAGAGGTCATGTAGGTAATGCAGAACATTACAAACAATTAGGCTTGTTATTAGATGTATACAGGCATGCCTCTGTGACTAACAATCTCCCCCAAATTGTGAGTAAGACCCTTAGTCACAATTTCATGTCTTATAACAAGCCTATCATACATAAAGATAAAACTTGAAAAGTACAGGTATGTAACTTGATTGAAAATACAAAGAGGCATCCTTACAAGTTATGAAGAATTACTAGCCATATCCTTTTGGATTCATCTCTTGAGCTTTGGCTTGCAGATTCTCATTTTTCTTCTTTTCTTCAGCTTCTTTATCTTTCTTCTTTGCATTTTCTTCCATAGCAAGAACAATGTCTTCTATGGCAGTGAGTTCCTCAATTAGAGGAAAGCCTGATAGATCTTTAAGAACTTCATTCAGCTGTTTCTCAGAGTAGGAACTGATGTAGTCCATTCTAATCTTCATAGTTCTTCCATATTTCTTGCATTCAATAATGTAAGGATTATACTTGACTCTACACAGACCCATGGCTCTTAACTCATCAGCCTTAGCTTCCATAGCAGCAAACTCCTCCTCTATTTTCTTTAATAGCTCCTCACTTTTCTTTTTCCGTTCTGCCTGGTGATCTCTCTTCATCTTTACAAAGTCAATCAATTCCAGCTTCCATACTCTTTCCACTCTATCTTAAGAATCCAACATAGCAATAATCCTTTCTATATCATCTAGCTTGCCCCAATGCTGACATGTCCCTTGCTTGAATTTCTTCTATCTTCCATCAGTGTATTTAACTTCAAGGCAGTTATCAACAATGGCAACATGGTAGATTCTTTGAGCCCATAGGAATTGTAGTTGGTCTTCATCAAAGTCTTCATCTAGTGGTTGGAGTTTTAATCATGGAATGATAGTTAGGGCCCTTGATTTAGATGGTTTCACTCTTCTTGCAGCATGCTTGAATTTAATCTTTTTCACTTCAATGCTTGGTAGAAACTTATAACCTTTGCTTGTAGACCACTGTAGTATACCATTAGCAGTGTGCTTTTGGAAACATACAGATGGTTTCTTGATTTGTATCTTCTTCTCTTCTTGAGGTGGCAAAACAGTTGCAGAAGCCATAGATGTAGATTTAGATAGGTCATTACTAACAGTATTCACCCTAGACTTGGAGTCTTGTATTGTGGTGAGATTACTGCTAGCAATGCCTGTAGCTTGCTGTTTTCCATTCTTCCTCTCATAGACTTTGCCTTGGTCATCATCTCTTTTCTAATCCTTGCTATCCTTCTTCTTATTTTTGTCCTCATCACCCTTATCACTCCTATGATGACTTCTTCTTCCATCACCTTTGTCTTCATTCTCATCATCCTTATCCCTCCTATTTTTGGGCATTTCTGGAATTGCACCAGTAGCAATGAATGTTCTGAGAATATGCAATGCCTCTATTTCATCAGCAGTTCTTATCCCCTTCTTCTTTTGTAGTTGATCAACGATATCAATGATGAGTCTGTGGTTCAGAAGAGTAAGATGACTAGGAATGACCAGCTGCTTGACATCTTAAATTTTGGTACCAGGCTGGTAAAGAATGGTTCTTGGATTAGTGCACACTTCAGGTAGTCTAGCCTGTTGCTCATTCCTTAAGTCATTGTACAGACTCCTGTTATTTTCATTGACATATCTCTTCTCAGTCAGTTTGATTAGGGCATCTACCTCTGTGAACTTTAGAGCTTGTAGAGTTTTGTAGTTTAGATGCCATATCTTAGATTTTGAAATCATCAGTATTTCCTTGAGCCATGAGCTATTGACCTTCTTGGGTATCACAGTGAAATACTCAATCTGATCCTTCAAACTCCTCAGATAGAGTATAGTGTCACCAGCCTGTTCCTTTAGGGCTTTCAGAAACTCCAAGAATGCTTCATCATGATAGACATTTGAGTTAGCAATTTCTTGTAGCTTGGACTCAGTAATCAGCTTCACTTCTACAGTCTTGGCTTTTTCAGTCTTGGAGATTTGAGGCTTGTCAGATGGCATACTCCCTGCAACTACAGTAGTGGTGATGGATTGCTTCTAGCCACCTGGAGTGGTGACATGCACAGTTGGTAAAGTAACCACTGGCAGAGAGGATGGAGGTTCATCAATCTTGGCTTTTCCTTTTCCTTGAACATGAGGTGTAGTCCTTGTTTTTGACTAACCACCCTCCTTAATAATTATGCCTTTCTCCTTAGGTCTCTCCTCTCTAGGCTTCTCCCCCTGTGATTTCGAGCTCCTTATAGTCCTTCTCTCCCCCTTAGGCTTGTTGTCAGGCACAGAGGCTTTAGCATGGGGCCTTTGGATGAGAGAAGGTAGGGTTGACATAATCTCCAGGTAGAGGGAGTCCCATATGCTGCATCATAGCAGACAACATCTGTTGTTGATTAAGAAGAACCTCAGCTGTAGAGGTAGCTTGAGTGTCCAACTTTTCATGGAGGAGTGCAACAGTGCCTGTGAGCTGAGAATTTGATTGTTTGAGTGAGCTCACTTCTTTTTCTAGAGTATCCACCTTGGTGAATAGCTCAGTAGCTTTAAAACCAGAGAGAGATTGTTCCTTGAGCCTTATCACTTCAAACTTGGACATATTGTGCACAGGGACTTCAGTCACCAGCTTATCTCCATACTGATTTGCAAAGAGGGTTCTCATCATAGCATTGGCATCAGTAGTCTGACCAGAGAGATTCTGAACTTGAGTTGCTAGATTGTTGACAGTACCATGAAGCAAAGCTAAGCCATTGTCCATCTTGATGCAGGTAGAGTTGCAGTCTTTTATGGTTTTGAGAGGAGGTTCTATAATTGGAAACTGGGCAACAAATTCTCTCTTGATTTCTCCCACTGTCTTTGCTGTTTCATCACATACTTTATTGACATCTGTCTTAACACCCTTGCCAAGATAGTGTGCAGCCTTGAGGAATCCCTTGTAAGAATCATTCATGGCTTCATACACCTCACCAGGAGTAAGAGATTTAGCATTTGAACCTAGTGAGGTGAGATATTCCTCTCTTAGATATTTGAGGGCTTCATTGAGAGTAATATCATACTTCCCTTGCAGCCAGGCATCTACATTCCCATCTCTCTCAGCCTCATCTACTATTTTCTCCTTTTGCATCTCCACATCTTCCTTATGGCATAGCAGAATGGCTTCATAATCAGAATTTGAAATGTTGGACGTGACAAGGTGTTGGGCTATTTTTACAAACTCAGGAATCTGATCCACAACTAAGCTTTGAAGTGCTTCAACCGTCAATTATGGTGGAACAAACCCTGATCCTGAAGCACTGTCATGTTGCACAGGCTTCAGCCATTGTGACATAAAGTCAGAGCTAGAGCTAGGCAAGCTAGACTCCTCAGTTACAGATGCAACTTTTACAACCGGATGGAATGACTCTACTACTGGTGTCTCCACAGAAGTGGGATGAGTTAAGTTGACACAGGCACAGAGTCTCTAGTGAAAACTAGTGAATCCTCTGTGTTTTTGATGGTGTCATTAGGATATGCCCCAGCTAGCATTCCCTCACCATCTAAATGTGGTTCCTGGGTGGTGAGCAAAGTGTCATGCACTAAGTCACTTGAGTCCATTGGCTCACCAAGAGAGGAAAATTCTTGGTGATCAATGCCTTGCTCCTCAATTGCTTGAGTTGCAGGCTCCAAAGAATTTTGAGTGTGAGATTCTGGAAGAGTAGTGTCTTTTAGAATGGATTTTGGCAACTCCCCCTGAGAAATAGAGGGAGTTTCAATATTGATGTGCTCTCCACTCTGTGTTGTGCCAGCCTTATCACTCCCATGTACTGACTCATTACAGGATTGTGCATTGGGGAGGATGCTTGATTCTATAGATGCATCCTATTGAGAGGATATATCTAGTGAACTGTGTGCCCCTGATTTTACAACTTCAGCCATTTGTGTGACTGAAAAGGTGGTTTGCTTAACTTTCTTCTTCTTTGGTCTGTGTAAAGGCGACTCAGGTGCCTCACTTTCTAAACCTAGTTCTATAGCCAAGGCTGCTTCAGTTAAGATTTTTAGAGGTTCAGAAGCAACCTGTGTTCTCTTCTTCTCCTTTTTACTAACACCACCCTGTTGAGAGGATGATGTAGGTGACTCTGTGTTTGGTAGAGTGTTTGTTTGATGGGGTTGGTTAGCAGGCCCTGGCCCTGGGTTAGCATCTTGTTCTACTTGCTTAGGCCTAGCTAACTCAGATTTAGAGGCAAATATCGGCATGTTGTGGGGGTAAGTCCTAAATAAACTCTCCATATGGGGAGTTATTTTGAGTCTTACATCCACATCATTCCTAGTCTCCAAGCTACCAAAAATGAGTTTGGTCATGGATTTCGGATAGCCTATTCTATTTCTATTCATCCCAGGCAATTCAATCAGTTTATTATCTACAAAATTAAGAGCAGATTGAATAAAACGAGGGAAGAAGATTTCATTACCTCTCTTGGTTGAGTTCTTACCAAGTCTCCCATACAGCTCCTGCATTATGATTAGTCCAACATCAATCCTTTTCCCATACGCTAGGGCATAGCCTATTTGTTGAACAGGTGTACTGATTTGGTCAAAGCTAGACTTCCTTGTTGTGAAGGCTTGGAGAAGAGTGGCAAAGACATAGCTCCATTCTTTTCTCAAGAACTTCCTATTCAAATTTCCAAGTTTGATTTTATCTGAGTAGTTGATAAAATCAAAGTAGTCCTCCAATTCAGCATTAGTGGCTAGTGGGTCATACACTCCTTGTTGTAGCCCTAGTGCTTGATTCATGTCTGCAGTAGTGATGGTGATCTCCTTGTCCTGAATCTTGCAGTAGACTACGTATGAGGTTATAGCATTCTCAAAAGCAATGACCTCCATAGTAGCAGTCCTCCAGAATTGTTCTAGCAAATCTAGATACAGTGTTTGGTTGGCTGAAAGTGCATCCTTGATGTAGGACTCAGACATCCAACGAACAAAGCACTTGAAATTAGCATTGGGTGCTTCCATATCACTAGTAATAACAATGAAGTTGGTGTGGGTAGGAATTGTGAGTTGGGTATTTGCCATTGTTACACAGAGAGACGAGAGAAGAGAATGAAGGTTGAAGAAGAAATTTAGCTTTTGAGGTTAGGGTTTTCAGAGGTTTTGGAACTTTAGATGCTTGAGAAATCGAGTGAAATGAAACGAATAGATGTAAAGCTGTATAAGTATGAAGTACTTGAATTGTCGATTAGATATATGTTTTGTATCGACAAGTCAGTCATTCGAGAAGTAGAAATCAACTATTCGATAAGTCAAGAAAGGCTTAATCGATATCTCAAGCAATTTGTAACTCACAGCTGGCTATTATCTAACTTAGAAATAATTCCAAATTAAATAAAATATGTTTTTATGAGTGATTTAAAATTCTGAATAAAAATCCAAAAATGGTTAAGATTCAGCGAAAATTCAGCCTTTTCAAATGATTCGACAACTCAAATGTTCCATTCGAGAACTCAGTCATTAGAGAACTCAAATGTTCTATTCGAGAACTCAGTCATTAGAGAACTCAAATGTCCTATTCGAGAAGTCAAGCAAGTCTCTGTTCGATTTCTCCAAAATGCACTATTCGAGAACTTAAGAGTGTTCCAAATAGACTTGTTAGAGAAGTCGACCATAGACATGAAAGTCATTCGAGAAGTCTGACTTATCGAGCTACACTTTCCACTCATAAAACTTAATTTTCACTATCTTTTCAAAATTCACCAGATTATTCAAATGAAGAATATTCTAACAAATTAAATAGTGATAGTCTTAAAATTTCATAGAAATTTCAAGCTAATTCGAATATGATTTTCAACATATGCAACAGATTTGAAATATTTATAAATCATATTTCAGCCAACACTTACTTCAAAAATATTGAGAATTTAGATAAAGTAAGTGTTTACTGTTGCAACAATCTAGTTGATATTTTCACTTAGCAAGATTCTGAAGAATTCAACATTCCAATCTCACTAACCAACCTTGTGAAGGTGGCTTCATCCAATGGCTTAGTGAATATATCAGCTAATTATTTATCTGTAGGAACATAATGCAACTCAATGGTTCCATTATTTGCATGCTCCCTAATGAAATGATATCTGATGTCAATGTGCTTTGTCCTAGAATGATTTACAGGATTGGCAACTATAGAGATTGCACTTATGTTGTCACACATGATTGGAATTCTTTCCAACACAAGTCCATAATCTCTAAGCTGATTTCTAATCCAAAGCACTTGAGCACAGCAACTTGCAGCAGCTATGTATTCAGCCTCAGCTGTGGAAGTTGACACAGATTGTTGTTTCTTGCTGTACCAAGAGACTAACCTTCGTCCAAGAATCTGGAAGCTACCCGAGGTGCTTTTCCTATCCACTCTGCATCCAGCATAATCAGCATTATAATAACCAACCAGATTGAACCCTGTGTCCTTAGGATACCAAAAACCCAAGTTTGGAGTGCCCTTCAGATATCTAAAGATCTTTTTTATAGCAATCAAATGTGAATCCTTTGGATTTGATTGAAACCTTGCACACAGACATGTAGCAAACATGATGTCTGGCCTACTTGCAGTGAGATAGAGTAGAGAACCAACCATGCCTCTGTAGATTGAGATATTTACTCTCTTGCCTTTGACATCTTTATCTAATTTGGTGGCAGTGGCCATGGGTGTCTCTGCAGGTGAGCAGTCTTCTAAGTCAAACTTCTTTAATAAATCCTTGATGTACTTGGTTTGACTGATGAAGATACCATCCTTCCTCTGACTAACTTACAATCCAAGAAAGAATGTTAACTCTCCCATCATACTCATCTCATATCTGCTTTGCATGAGCTTAGAGAATTTCTCACACAGCTTCTCATTTGTAGAGCCAAATATGATATCATCCACATAGATCTGAACTAGGATAATATCATTACCATGCTTCTTGTAAAATAGTGTCTTGTCCAATGTGCCTCTAGTGAATTGATTTTCAAGAAGAAACTGTGATAAAGTGTCATACCATGCCCTTGGAGCCTGCTTAAGTCCATACAATGCCTTAAGCAATCTGTAGATAAATTCTGGGAAATGTGGATCCTCAAAGCCAGGTGGTTGTTGCTCATAAACTTCTTCTTCCAAATCCCCATTCAGAAATGCACTCTTGACATCCATTTGATAGACTTTAAAGTTTGAATGAGCAGCAAATGCCAAGAAGATTCTTATGGCTTCCAATCTAGCAACAGGAGCAAATGTCTCATCATAGTCGATCCCTTCCTGTTGAGAGTATCCTTTTGCAACCAACCTTGCTTTATTTCTTACTATTACACCATCTTCATCCATCTTATTCTTCAGAACCCATTTTGTTCCAACAATGGTTCTGTTCTTTGGTGCAGGCACAAGTTCCCATACTTTGTTTCTTTCAAATTGATTCAGCTCCTCTTGCATGGTAATAATCCAATCTGGATCCAACAGTGCATCATCAAGTTTCTTAGGCTCAATCTGAGATAGAAAGCAACCATAGAGACACTCATTTTGAGTTACTCTCCTAGTTCTCACTCCTGCATTTGGATCTCCAATAATTTGCTCTGCAGTGTGTGACCTATCCCATTTCCTTGAGTGCTCAGTTTGATTTCTCAACCTTGATGTTGCTTCATCATTCAAGACATGATCACTTTCATTTCCTCCCCCTGTGAAGTTGTTACTACTCACAGGTGTGTCTTGGATGCTAGTATCTTCACTGTTGGTTGGATTAGATTCTTCTCTTGCTTCATCATTCACTTCAGTTAGTTGAACTAGAGTTTCAACTTCAGTTTCAATCTTTTCATCAGAATCATCTAGATTATCAAACTTTAGTGGATCTCTATCTTCATCATTAGCTTCTTCTAATCCAGGTAGTTTTCTGTCATCAAATGTCACATATGTGTTTTCCATAACTTTCTTTTGACTGATGACATAAACCTTGTATGCAATTCTTTCCATAGAATAGCCAAGAAAAATTCCTTCAAATGCCTTTGCATAAAACTTCCCAACATATTATGAATTATATTTCAACATAAAGCATTTGCTTCCAAAAGTATGAACATACTTTAGAGTAGGCTTCTTTCCAATCATCAAATTGTAAGGTGTCTTTCCAGTGTTTTTGTTGATGAGGGTTCTGTTCTGGATGTAGCATGCAGTGCTCACAGCCCCAACCCAAAAACATGTAGGCATCTTTGCATCAAGCAACATTGTTCTAGCAACCTCAATTAGAGTTCTGTTCTTTCTCTAAACTACTCCATTCTGTTGTGGAGTCCTTGGAGCTGAGAATTGTTGAGAAATGGCATTCTCTTTGAAAAATGCTTCAATTCAGGCATTTCTGAACTCTGTTCCATTATCACTTCTCAATGCAATCACACTTGCATTGTTGGCTTTTGCTTCCTTATCAACTTTCTTTATATGCTCAATGATTACTTGTGGAGCCTCATCATTTGATGCTAGAAATTCCACTCATGTATACCTTGTGTAGTCATCAACCATCACTAGGGCATACTTCTTTCTTGAGAGTGACATAATATTGACAGGCCCAAACAAATCCATATGAATTAATTGCAGGGGCTTGGTGATTGATGTCACTGTCTTTGACTTGTGGCTTGACCTTTTCATCTTTCCTTTTTGGCAAGCCTCACACACTCCTTCTTGACAGAATTCAAGTGTGGGTATGCCTCTCACTAACTCTCTTTTGACTAGAGAATTAATGGCCTTGAAGTTCAGGTGTGATAACTTCTTGTGCCATAACCAACAATCTTCATTTTATGCTTTTGAGTAGAAGCAACAAACTTTGTCCTTGTTTGCAGAGTCCATATTGGCTACAAACAGGCTTCCTTTTCTTACTCCAGATAGAGCAAAATCACCAGTCTTCTTGTGGGTGATCAAACATTCATCTTTGTCAAAATTTACCTTGAATCCTCTATCAGTAAACTGACCAACAATTAGCAGATTATGCTTGAGACCCTTGACTAGTGCTACATCTTCAATGATGACATTACCAACTTTTAACTTGCCATATCCCAATGTGTTTCCCATGCTGTCATCTCCAAAAGCAACCATTGGGCCAGCCTTCTCCTCAAATTGTGATAGCAGGGCCATATCACCAGTCATGTGATTTGAGCATCCACTGTCCAAAATCCACATGACCTTCTTTTCACTTTCTTTGCCCTGCAAACACAAAGGTATTACTTCTTCTTTGGTACCCAAACAAGTTTGGGTCCACTTGGCTTAGAAACAGTTTTATCAAAAACAGCATGCTCATCAACTTTCTTAGGACTGGTCTTCTTGTCACTGTTAGAAGTCTTAGAATCTAAATTCTTAGACTTAGGTGACAGAGGTACCTTCCTAACTCGAGGAGGACTTGAAGACTCTGGCCTTGTGTAGTGTGTGTGAATGTTGTGACTGATGCAACCATCCATGAATTGTCTTCTCAAATTAAAACAGCTAGTCATAACATTCATGTTGCATGGCATACAGTCAAGTTTATCACAGAAAGGTGAATCTCTATGTCTTAAAGGCACAGAACAATCATAGAAAGGCTTAGCTACACTACCAGTTGGTTTCTTGCATGCATGAGTTAAGTGATTAGTACTAAAGCAGTTTTGACAAACTTTCCTAGGGGCATTTGGCACATAAGCATAATTATTATTCTTGTTTATCCCTAGCTTTCCATTTCTGTTTTGTTTCTTATTAACCACTTTCTTCTCAGATTCATTTTTCCCAGCTGAAACAAACTTCACAAACTTCTCAGGTCTAGGCCTACCTCCTACTGGCTTCTTGGCTTTTTCCTTGACACTCTCACTCTTAGTGGATGCTGGTTGTTCACTAGACTGTGCCTCATCCTCATCATTCAACATTTGCTTAATGAGTAAGGCATCCTCATCAATTTCAAGTGTTGGTTCTTTAAAAATTGGAGACTCAGTCTTTTTCAAAATGTGAGGCACTTCATCCCGAACAACTATGTCATCTTCAATGACAGCATAGCCTTTCCTCTGTTTACGAGTGCCATAGTCAAGTCCAATGGCAGCCTTGGGTTTAGCTTGGTTTTTCTCATGGTAGGACTGCAGTAGACTAGAGGAGTTCTTAAAGGTTTTCAGTTTGAATTCATTCTTAGCTAGTTCATCCCTAAGAGCCTTCTCAACCTGACTTGCACATAGAACCTTATTCTGCAAATATTCAACTTCTTTCTTAAGGTTATCTACTTGCATAGCAGTTAGCTCAAGTTCCTCATTCTTCTTGTTTAACAATTCATTCTTAGCAGACAGTTTGGCAACCTCTTCATTAGCAGCAGTCATACTGGTATGAATATTAAACATTTCAATATATAGTTGTTCAACCATGCATTTATACTCAGAAACAGACATATTTATGGTAGTGAGAGATGGTACCTGAGAGTCAGATAGAGATTGTTCATCCTTGGAATCAGCCATCAAGGCATAGTTGCAGAATTCTTGCTCTTCTCCATCACTATAAGAGTCATCCCAACACTTCCCTTCAGCTATGTAGGCCTTGCCTTGTGTTTGATTTTTCAGAAGGGCCTCATACTTGGCTTCAAGCTCTAGAAACTCCTTATCCTTCTTTTTGGGCTTCTTGCATTCACTGGCAAAATGCCCTAGGTCATTGCATCTATAGCACCTTACAGATGACCTATCCACATGGCTGGTTTTGAATTTATTCTTGTTTGCTTTCACAGGTGCCTTGCTCTTGTTGAATGAATGGTTTTGTGGTCTAGGTTTGAAGGGTTGGTTCCTCTTGAATCTGATGTTTGGAAACTTTCTGGCCATAAAACCATATGAAGTGTTTTCCATGCCATCTAGCTCTTCAAGAGTATAGAACTCTTCTTCTTCCTTCTCCTCAACAGGTTCAGTCACTTCACCTTCATTTTCTTCATTATCTACTATCTCTTCTATCCTCAACTAACTTGTAGATGCTTCTAGGTCTTGAACAGATTTGTTGACAATCAAGGCACATGATGTGTTTACCATTCTGCCTTGGTTGACTTGGATAGCCCTCTTCTGAAGCAACTCAAGCTCATGAGTTTTTAAAACCCCATAGAGCACATCATATGTGACTTTGTTCAAATCTCTTTCTCTTAGAGAAATGACCATTTGCTCTAGATGGTTTGGTGAAGACAATAGAAACTTCATGTTCAACTCCTTGGTGTTGTACACCTTCCCATTCATCTATAGCTCAGTCACCGGCTTGTGAAACCTTTCAAACATGTCAGTAATGCTTTCCTTGGTCTGAGCCATGAAATCTTCATACTGTGTGACCAGTATCTGTTTCTTGTTTTCTCTAACCTCCTCTGTTCCTTCACATAACACCTCAATATGATCCCACATCTCCTTTGCTGTTTTGCAAGAGGCTATGTTAGCAAACATTGACTGTTCCATAGAATCTATGATTAACAACATGAGATGACTGTCGAGAGCAACCATCTCCATTTCTGTCTCCGTCCATTTGGATGGTTCTTTAGCCACATAAGATCTTGGAATGGTTATCGTTCCAACAGTCTTTTCAGGAATCTCTTGTTGTGGAACAAAGGGACCATTCTTGAGCATCTCATGATATAGAGGGTTAGCAGCTTTGATGAACAACAGTATTTTAATCTTCCAGAGGTTGTAATTCTCTTTGTCAAACTTAGGGACCTTCACTGTTCCTGTAGTCTTTGGTGTATTCATGATCTTTTTCTGTTTTTAAATAAACAGCCTGCTCTGATACCACTTGTTGAGTATTGAACACACACGAGAATACAGAGGGGGGGGTGAATGGATTCTCAAACTTTTCTTTTTCTGATAAGTGTTGTAGGTGAAGGTTGTTTTAACTTGGTTTGAATCTGGTTGTGTAACAGAGTGTGTGTTTGTGTTTAACAGATTATGTAAGTTCGGAATATAAACACAAGAACACGATATCACTTTAATCTAATATTGTATTAGATAAAGATCTGCTACAATCTGTGAATACAAATGTTAGTATTCTCAGCTTCTTTCTCAGAGAGATATTACATGTAAAAACTCTGGATCACTCTGTTTGATACTTGCTAAAGAAGTAGGGTTGTTCACTTATATCACGTGAACAACTTGCTTACAACAAATAAGGTAGCAAAAAAATTTGATTTTTAATGTGTCTATCCTATTTGAGTAAACATCCAAACTGTTACGGATTTGACTTCTTAGAACTCTGTTCAGATCCACTTCTTTAGCTCTTTGTCTCTTGTACTATCTCTCCAAGCTTCTTTGTAGGCTTTCCAACGTTCTTTACAGTATTTGGTCCATAAAGCGTCTTGGCTTATTGTAGATTTCTGACTTGTACAATTCTTCAGTATTTTGTCTCCAAGATTGTATTCGAGAAGTAACTCTGTTGGTGATTCGAGAACTAGACTTGGCTTAATAACTCTGAGTTCTCGAATACTGTTGATCTGACATATCGAATCACTTCTCGAATAAGTCTTTTCTTCAGGAATCCTTGAGATATCGAACAGAGCATTTTACTTATCGAATCCCTGAGATATCGAATAGCTTTTTTAGTCCTTGAGATATCGAATAGAGCATTGACTTGTTGACTCTTAGAGAACTCGAATGATGCTTTGACTTGTTGACTTCTTGAGTTCTCGAATAGAGTATTAGACATGTCGAATCTCTGAGTTCTCGAATGAGGCTTTGACTAGTTGACCTCCAGAGATATTGAACAGTGTCTTTTGAGATATCGAATCCCTGACTTCTCGAATGCTAGACTTCTCGAATATAACAAACATACTTCTCGAATTGGTACTTAGGCAAATCTTCATTCTCCAAATTCCAATTGTGTTTATTTTGACAGTCTTGATCTTCAAGCTTGAGGCATGATCCTTGGAACTTCTTTCAAGCATTATTCTCTGACTTTAATTAAAGTTACATAGGTAGAATTTGATGCCTGTTATAAGTACTACAGCAAGTAGAAACTCTACAACTAGAGGTTCCCTCAGTTAAGAGGTCATGTAGGTAATGCAGAGCATTACAAACAATTAGGCTTGTTATTAGATGTATACAGGCATGCCTTTGTGACTAACAATTAATGTCATCACTGGGAACTGGGAAATGAAGGAGCTGGAAGAGTACCTTCCCAATTTCACTTACGATGCTCTCAAAGGGAATGCGTTTAAGTCGCTCTATTTTTTTGTCAAAAAGGATGAAAGTTATTTTCGTTGAGCCATCTGTTATTCCAACAGTGAGCCTGTAGCTGTAATAGGTAGATGTCATTTGAGTGTGGCAAAAAATGCTTACATAAAAGAAAGGCAACGCTATGCATTAGCTAAAAAATAAGGGATACAGTAGAACTTTGATTTCCCATGGACAACATGTTTGGGTTTTTTTAAATAATCCTCTGTAGGAGTAGGAAGGGAAGAGGGGAAGATGTTAGGCTAGTTGTACATGTTGTAGGTACTCTAAAAAACTTACTCCTAAAACTTACTTTTTTTTTGAAAGGAAAGGAAATACTCAATATCAAAATCACGAGAGATTACATCAGTAAGAAAAGAAGGGACCAAAGTCCACTGTTTACACTAATACACGCAAGCTTACGTGGTCACAAGTAATATAGAATAAAGTTGAGTTCGTTCCCACAGAGATCTGGTTGTGGTTTTAATTCAGTTTTGTACCTATGCAACAATGTATGGTTATTATGCACTGCTAAGACAATTAACAATATTGGGGTTTGATTATCTAAATTAAACTAAGATGCAAACTATTAAACTAAGAATTACTTAACTAATGATAATTAAAATCGAATTACTTACGCAAGATGAACCATGGAATCCTAACTTCATTAAATACTTCGCTTAGATCTGACGCCTTTAATCACTATATGCAATGGTTATGATATCTGATCGGACAACACGAAACAAGTATACGCTACTTCTCAGTATACGAGTACCAAACTAAACATACATCCACAAAAGAGATAGAAGATGAATAGACACCAATTATACTTAGACCCTATATCTCTATAGAATTTGAAAACATAACGGTTGAAGAACAAGTTATCCATATTGATCACATAGGGTAGCATAATATCTCTATTTACGCCACAAATCATGATGTTAAACATCAACCTATCCTTTGCTAGCATGGCAAGTTCTAAATCTCAATATCCGCTCTCGCTTCACAAGAGATTAACAAATTAGATGTTCGCGACGCATCTATCAATTAAGCATAACCATACGAGGATATCAAATATACATCACACATAAATCTTTAAAGCATCAAGATACTCAGCTCCATAAATAAATCTGTTAGAATCCCATGACAACGATTAGTTCATAGTCGAACCGCTCGTCATCATAAGATCTGATGAAACCATGATAAAAACAAAGTATGAAAAGATACAAATAAACCTAAGTAATTGATATGTAATGATGTTACAAATTACAATGGTAGGATGTGTTTAAATAGGCTCTAGAAGTCTTGCCCAGCACGGAAACTACCAAATCAGAATTAAAATAGAATACGTTTCCTAAACTGATTCTGTTTTTAAGGAAAAATTCGTAGCTGACTTTTCTTCAGTATTTCTTGGCCGTTCCAGTCATAATTGGACCTCTGAACCACTTTAGAATGATAGAGAATCTCATTATCTTCGCGTGGACAGTAAGATCGTTCAAAACGGACTTGTAGAACTCAAGATATGGCCAAAACTGTAATTTTTCAGCAACGCGCGCGCGCAACTTCCCCCTCAGGCGCGCTACCTGCGCCTCTCCTACTGCATTCCGTGCAGTATGCACCTATAATCTGTCCAATGTTTTAGAAAATCTCCCAGGCTTCGCGTGAGCTGTAAGATCACTGAAAACGGACTTCTAGAACTCCAGATATGGCCAAAACAGTGAAGACTGCGCAACCTATCCAGAAAATCCGAATTTTACACAAATTGCTCCTTTCTCCTCCGTTTCTTTTACATTAGCTAACATCTTCAATACCATGACACATGTAACCCGTTGGTAGCATAACACAAGTGTCTAATCTTCATTCCAATGCTTAATTCCACTCTAATATCGATTAGAAACATCAACACTAACCAATAGCTACAACCCTGCACAACTACACAAAACACATCAAAAATACAACAAACTTGAGACCAAGTCAATCAATTTAAGCCGATATGGAACGCTCCAAGTGGATATAAAATCCACTTATCATCCACTCCCTTCGATCAGACATAGAAATAGCTTCTCTAGCAATCCTATGAGCCGCCATGTTCGCTGATCGCCTAACAAACTGAACTTTAGGGGACCTCAAGTCCTTAAACAAAATATAACAATCATTTATGATAGCACCAAAATACGAATGATCCAGAACCTTCTGATTAACAGCTTGAACTACTAGCATTGAGTCTAGTTGAAAAACCACATTTGGCAAGTTCTTTCCCTTCACCCACGCCAAAGCCTCGCGAAACGCCATAGCCTCAGCGATTTTGGGATCAAGATCTCCCAGAAAGGCACCTCCGTAACCCGCAATAAACATTCCATATTCATCTCTCAACAAGTAACCAAACGAACTTATTTTTCTTTCTACAGAAATCGCAGAGTCCACATTGCAGGAGAGACAACCTTGTTGAGGTCTCTACCATATAGTCATCCTCTCCTCTCTGACTTTAGTTCCCACAAATAACCTTGCCTGGGCCTTCTTCCACTGCTGCAAGTTCTCATGTGCTGAGTGGCAAACCAGCTGAGGAGAATTGAACTTACCTCTCCACAACACTGCATTCCTATGATTCCACAGACTCCACGCTATCATGCAGAAAAACTCGACTCCTGAATTAGACTCAGCATCGAGGATTGCACTTAAAAACTGAGCTACGGGCTGACCGTCGACTAAATGAACATTCAAGTGCGCTTCTTCCCAACATCTCTGAGCAAAAGGACAGCTCCATATAGCATGCTCCAGCGTTTCTTCCCCTGCTCGACAAACCACACACATAGCATTTACCTCTACGTGTTTTCATTGAAGGTTATCCAAGGTTGGTAGACAATTATGCCCTACTCTCCAAATGAAATTTTTCACCTTTGGAGGGATAAGAAGATTCCACAACTTCTGCCAGTTGATCCCCACCTGGTTTATATCAACAACGTTAAGCTCACCTACTAGCCTTTTATACCAAGTTCTGACCGTATAACAACCCTTATCATCATCAATCCAAATCCACGAGTCCGACCTACCAGTGCTACTTCGGGGAATACGAAGAATTCTTTCCACGTCTTGCTCAGAGAAAATGTCTTTTAGCACTTCCGTATCCCAATCGTTTTCTTCTATGCGGAACAGGCTATTTACCGTGATATCTTGAAGCTCTGAAATGACAGGCGTTGATATGAAAGGGCTCTCTTTTTCAGGAATCCACGGGTCTGTCCACACTCTTATAGCGTCACCTGTGCCCACCTTGATCCTACTCCCAGCTATGACCATATCTCGGGCCTCCATAATACTTCTCCAGACGTAGCTTGGGTTGTTGCCTACCACAGCTTCCCGAATGGTTGATGCAGAGAAATATTTGGCCTTTAGCAAACGAGACACCAACGAATTAGGCTCAGATAGAAGCCTCCACACCTGCTTCCCTAGCATGGCGATGTTAAACTTTCTAATACATCGGAAACCCAAACCTCCACATTTCTTTGGAAAGCATAAACGATTCTAACTCATCCACCGGATTCCTTTGTTCTCCATGTTCGAAACCCACCAGAACTTGTTCATCAAAACTTCCAACTCGTCACACAACTTTTGAGGAAGTAAGAAGACCCCCATGACATATGATGGAATGGACTGGATGACCGATTTAATGAGGACTTCTTTGCCCCCTCTAAAAATAATCTTTCCTTTCCAACTTTCCATACGATTCCATACTTTGTCTTTTACATAACGGAAGATGTCATGTTTATTTCTCCCTACAAAACTTGGAAGTCCAAGATACACAAAATTTTCATCACAGACTTGAACTCGAAGAGACTGACTGACCATGTCAACATCTTCTCTTTTCGTATTTCTGCTGAAATGAATGTTTGATTTTTGAAAATTCACTTGTTGTCCAGTAGCTCTTTCATACGCAGATAAGAAATCTTTGATACTCCGAGCTTCCTCTAGTGTTGCTCTAAAGAAAAGGTAACAATCGTCAGCAAAGAATAAATGAGAAATAATTGGATCTCTTTGCGCAATCTTGCAACCATGGATTACACCTGAAGTCACTTTTCTTTTAATTATAGCTGAGAGGCCCTCCGCACACATGAGGAACAGATATGGGGAGATAGGATCCCCCTGACGTAAGCCCCGCTTTGGGGCAACTGGACCAATCTCCTTCTCGGTAACTAAAAAATTGTATTTAACCGTTTCCATAAACAAAGCAACCCAGTCAATCCATTTGCTACTAAAACCGAGTTTTTGCATCACTCCCCTTTAAAAATCCTACTCCACCCTATCATAGGCTTTGCTCATATCGATTTTTAAAGCCGCATACCCCACTCTTCCTTGAGTTTTCCTCCTCATCCAGTGATTTACTTCGAAGGCAGCGATCATGTTATCAAAAATAAGGCGCCCTGGGATGAAGGCACTTTGATCTTCTGAGATGAATAAAGGCAACAGTTTCCTCAGTCTATTAGCTAACAATTTTGTTATGATTCCCAAAACATTACACAGGGAGATTGGTCTGAGATCAGTGACCAGTTCTGGATCCTTTTTCATTGGAATGAGTACTACTAGAGTATCATTAAGATGGTGAGTAATCGTTCATGTCGATAAAATACTGTTACATTCTTGAACCATATCTGGGCCAATAGTACCCCAAAACCTTTGATAAAACGCTGGATTTAACCCGTCCGGACCCGGACTTTTATCCGGATGCATAGAGAAAATCGCTTCCTTCACCTCTTCGATCGAAAAAGACTGAGTCAAATTGTCATTGTCGTATTGAGTAATGCACGGGTTAATGCAATCTATAATATCCTGCATATCGGTTCCTTGAGATTGAAAAAGATTCTTATAGTAATTCCATATTAAATCTTCAAGGCCATTATTCCACTCCTTCCAACATCCAAAGTTGTCTTTGAGCTGCAATATAGAATTCTTTCTCTTCCTCGCAGAGGCATATGAATGGAAGTATTTAGAGTTGCAGTCCGCATTTTTCAACCAGTGTTGCTTAGCTCTTTGCCTCCAAAAATCTTCTTGTTGAGCCAAAATTTTTGAATATTCCTTTAACGAGTCATTGTAACATTGAACTGAGAATGCATCTGGTTTTCCTCGATAATAATCCATACGCCTTCTACTCTGAGCTATCTGATCTTTAAAGTTTAACCCCGGACGTTTTCCCCAAGCCCTAAGGTCCTTTGCACATTCGTGCTATATGGAGCGTCTATAAAATCAAATGCAATGAACATTGGTGATGGCACCTTTTCCCTTTAAATCAACATGTAGGACAGTCCTATAACATCATAGTGCATTAGATTGCTGAAAATGTATGTATTTTTTTCCTAATCTCCATTATGACCTATTGAGAAATTTAAATATTACTCCCTCCGTCCCATCCATTTATTTTTTATACAAGAAAAGAAAATTTTAAAAATAAGTTATGAAACTATCCTTAAAATGTACCTTAAAATGCGTGCCGGACACCCTTTTGAAATGTGTAAACAATTGGAAGGGACGAAGGAAGTATTAAATAGGAAAAAAGAAAGAAATGATAGGGACTAAATTTCAATAATGATATAATATACAACAACTAAATTCAATTATGATATAAATACACATATATCTAATGTGCATGTAACACCCCCAGATCCGCCCTGACCGGGGACCCGGGTCGTCATATTGTCTCAATATCCCGCAGCACACGTTAGCGCAATAATAAAGCAAAATATTTAATACAACAGAGCATAAATGTCCCACTCCGCAGATCCAAGATCGGTCTCACACAATATTACAATACGTCTTAGTACATCTTAGGATAATATCTTACATAAGTTCACAAAAATAGAAAAATAAAGGTTCCAGCTGGATATTCTAATTCTTGTCAGCATAGCCTGGAGCTTTTCCCTTTCCTCTGGATCCCTGGCTAGACGTCTCGCCTCTTTCCATCTTGACAGTTGAATAAAATGTTGTAAAGCAAGAATGAACAACTATGGTGCTCAGCAAGTTCTCTCCTTGCTCGGTATATACATATAATAAGATTTACCGAAAGAAATACTCAAAATTTTATGAATAATCGGATATCACAATCTGACTCTGACTCAATACTCATCTCGAAATCAGAATACTCGAAAGACTCATTTGATATAACTCTGATGACTCGTGATTTAAGAATAAACTGGTCTTCCGCCTCTCGGTATCTCGGTGGGGCGATCAACTATCCGACCGAGAATACCGTCCTCCAATGACACCGCACTTCGCCCGATCACGGCTACAATACGATATCAACAATATAAAATATAAATGTATGAATTCTAGCATCATAGTGGGTTATTAATTCAACCCTGGCAACATAGTGCCTAAATACTCTCATGTTCGAATAATGGTACACGAGTCTCTCTTTCTCTATAATGGGCCTCTTTCCCAAAATTGACCAGTAGAATACAGAATTCCTAAATATTTGATGAACAGATAACTTGAGATAATTCTTCCAGGAAAATATTTACAAATCTGGCGGACTGCCAGTCTGACTCAATTTTACCACCAATCCGAACAATGGACTGATGTAAACTCTTAATGAACACGAACAAAGTGCCAACCTTTGACAAGAAAGGCAACTATCTCGAAATAATGAGCATAGTCTTAAAATGAAGTAACTGGGAGTCGTACTGTACAATTAGTACTTTTCGAATATTTATAATACTCATAATTGATGAACGTTAAATAGAATATTTTTCACTTGATCAACGAGTAAAACCCTAACGGTTCTAATTTTATAGCTCTTATTTGTTGGTTCGAGAGATGAACCAACTAAGAGATAATCAATAAATATTGTCGAATTGTACAATAAATTCGACTGAAAAGAATGAATTCAACTAGCTCGAATAAGTGAGACTAGTTCCACTGAATCAAATCAATTAGTCATCTCGAATTATTGAGATCGACCCGATAGCAATGAAATTCCTTCTTCGCTTATAGGGGATACAAATCGCAAATAAGCTAATTTAATAGTAAAGTAATATGTAACGAGAAAATAATGCTCAAAAGAAATTATCGCATTATAAGGAGCAACAAATAATTCTCATAATTGATAACTCGAAATTAAATAAGAAATGAAATAATACGAACAGAAATACAAAGTCTCCGAGATTTAGGGTAGAATGAACTTGCCTCAAGCTCATAGTGCAAATGAATGCAGATAAAATTTATACTCTATTCGTGAACTTGGCTTCGATCTACGGCTCGAGAAATATTCTCTAAAAATGGCAACCAGAAATACGTGAGCGATTCGTCAAAATAGAATACTCCCGAACCGATAATACAATATCTAAATATTAAAATAATAATAATAATATAATCTCTCTTGAAAATCTCTACAGTAAATAACGGAAAATAATCCCCGGATAAATAAATCTCTCTTCGAACTCAGGAATCAAATCTAGAAATATATACTATTTTTAATATCCGTAAATCCCGCTTAAAACGAAAAATATGGTCACCGAATATAACGGAAATAATCCATTTTTAAATCTCGTGAATAATTTAATATTATTCCGATTTAGCATCTAAAATAATCTGATTTGATCCGGTTAATCAAAATATTCCGGGAATACTAAATATCAGCCTTCCAAAAATAAAACCATAATTAACTCTATTTATTCATTTTAAATACCTCTTTTATCAACGAATCATTTAGTCTCTAAATTATGTCCAAAAATCACAAAATAATTCTACTTAATTAATTAACCAATTACCATTTTTATTCACATTAAACCCATAATTATTACTCTCACTAACTTCTAATTTTCTCTAATTTAATTAAGTCTATTTTAAGAAAAATCATCTCTATTTTATTCTCAATAAAATAATCCAAGTATCCATTTTTATTAAACTATTTATTACTAACAAATTTAAATAATATTCCAGATTTTAGCGAAACTGATTGAATCCTGTTTTATTCGTTTATAACAAAACTCCCGATTAAAACATATGTACCCACACTAATATACACATGCTGACACACGCTAGCCACACGCTGGCACACGCCGCGCGTGTGGCCCACGCGCCATCACTCCCCCACGCGGATCTCTCCCTCTCTACACTCTCCCTCTCTCTGCTCTATCTCTCTCGCATCTCTCTCTCTCCCTCTCTCTAATCTCTCTCTCTAGTTCTCTCATCTCTCTTAATCTCTCTCCCGATTCCTCCCTCTCTCCGATCGCTCAATCTCTCCCTACATCTCTCGCTCTCTCGATCCTCTCTGTACTTCTCTCCCTCTCTGACCCACACCAACAATCACACAACCAATTTGATTATTCCAGTACAAAACGAAGATGAAAAAAAGAACAATTAACAGAAAAAAAACAATAGACTACCTGTGTAAAACTCTTATTTTGTATAGATAAGAATATGGTCCGGGTTTTTGTTGATTTAAAAGAGATAGTTTTGGTTTTAAAAGAGATATGCAGGGGTCTTTGTCACTGTTTATCTGATTTAAAAAGGATAAAACGTGGGGGACAAAAGAAAGTGCTGGAACATTTCGTGTTTTGTGAAAGTTAAAGCTCCGTGTTTTATGAAAGTTAAAGCTCCATGTTTTGTGAAAGAATATGTTGTCTTCTCCTCGTGCTTACCGATTTGATTTGACAAATCAGTAATATTAATCTCGTTTATTCCCTACTGGCCAATTAAAACGGGACTCTAATTTCGTTCTCTAAAATAAATTTTGGGCTTTAAATAAATATCAACCCAAAAACTAAAACTAAAATCCTATTTTCCTAAATTTTTCCTAATTTTAATAAATACCAAATAAATATAAATAAATATAATATAATATTTACTCACATATGAATATATAAAATTTCAAAAATTACAAAAAAAATGCGCTAATTAAAATATACTAGTGCATCGCTCTTAATAAAATTTAAATATCGAGTAGGAAAAATTATTCAAAAATTCGCGGTTATTACATTGCATATAAAAATTAAATATTTCTATACAAAGAAATTAAATTGAAATTATGAAAAAACCAAAAAATACCTATACACTTGCACTTCTTTCCCTATTTCACTTGAGAATAAAAATTACCTATCATAACTGCTAATTTATCTTTTCCCCGAATATATGAAAGTGTTTTAGAGTATTATTGAGGGATTTAGGTAGATTTCGCTAGCTAGTAGTATTACCGACCACAGTTTTTTATAAATATCATCCCTACATTACATCCTCTTCAATGTATATCTAGTTACACGAGATGAATATATTTTTGGAGGCCTATAGAGTATACCCACATGGAACCAGCGGCTCCTTGAATAGCATTGGCTTCCAGTGAAAAAATAACTGATCATATACTGTTTTTATTGTGGTGTGACCAACAAAATAAGTAGTTGTTCCAAGGTCATTAACTAACCCCAATGTATGTTAAATAGAGATTAAACCCTTTTTCGCAATCATGAATGTGTCATTCGAGTATGATGCAAACAATCAAGCAATCCGTAATTAGATAATTACGTCTTAGCTTCAAAATAATTACCTCGAGAAGAGTGCCACGTTACATATGTATTCTCCGGTTCCATAGGTTCTCGTATGAGCCTTACAATTAGATTTGCACATTGTATTCTTAGAACAGTTACCACACTTGTAGATCTTCTCAGCATGATTACGAGCATACTGGTCACTGATTCCAGTGAAGTCTCGATAATGTTTCCTGGTTCCAGTGAAGTCTCTAACGCCTTGCTCCCGAGGTTTTTATGGAGGGAAAGCAAGTTAATGTAAGTGAAAGTAAAATAATGCAAGTGAAATTTATTTCATCAACTTGCTCCCGAGTTGGATGGAGTGTAAATAAAAAAGGAGTGAAACTACTTTCATTCACGTGCTCCTGAGTAGGAAGGAAAGCATGTAAATGATTGTAAAATTACAATTCTATCCTTAGATATAAGATGTTTCTTTTAAATGATAATGGTATATTTGTAATATCAAATGTTTTTAATTAAGTTACTTTCACTTGCTTTCCTTTTCATCCCAATTTTGGGATGAAAATTTTGGGAGGAAAGTAAGCAAAATTTGGTTTACCTTTCACTCGCTTTCGCTCCTAAAAAAAATTTGGGAACACAAACACAGATGTAAATTATGTTACTTTCCTCCCTTTTCACTTGCTTTCCTTCCTAAAAAGAACTCGGGAGCAGGGTGTAAGTGCTTTTGAATGGTCATCATGGACATGAGTAGGCCTTGGACATAGATCTTTCCATTGACTTCTTTGTTGACTCTGTTTTAGCTTATAAGAAAGATTTTATGGTCCTCTGTGAAGTTGTAATCTTGGCTCTATTCTTCGTGCCCACAAATAAATATTTCTTGTTGTATCTTGAGTGATAAAACTGAAACTCAAATATGGTCCAAAATAACTTACAACCACTTCAGCATGCCACATAACTAATTATCATGAAGTTGTTTTGCTTTGATATCATATGGCAAACCCTTTCATCAACTAGCTCAGGAGCTTATGAATGAGGACATGAAATATCACTGTAATAGCCTATTTCTCTGCCCATCTCAATTTGTTAATCGTTTGTCATACAACCAAATAAATGTCTCTCCAATTTCCCTATTTTATCAAAAGTCAGTCTTTCTCTCATGTCATCTACATCTTCATTGCCAGCATGAAGGTTGGTCACATTTTTTGACCTATGAGTCACATCGATAGGCCAATTATGACATAAGCGGGGAGCCACAGTAAGCATACATCACTATACATCACAGGTTTATACTATAATTTGGGCTTTGACTGTGACGAAAAGCATTAAGGTAAGAAGATGCCTACTACAAGTGACCTTTGGTTCTGCTCAAGGAAGAGAGCACCATAAATTTTGTTACATGATTCACAAACCAAAAGGGATAGTAATTTACACAAACAAAACAAAATCAACTAAAGTCATGATAGTAAAATCTCTAATTTGCAGTAAAAATAGGTTCATGTTAAGCCGCAATGGGAGAAGATAAAAAGTGCCAAGCAAATTTTCAGGCTGCAACAAAAATATAGATTAGTACCTGAAAATATATCAATTCCGGTATATTGATTACGTTGGGTTGGTATATCTTAAAAGGGTTTTTGTATATCATTATGCATGAACTATGATGTTGATTACTTGACTGTAACACCCCCAAATCCGGGGTCAAGGATTTAGAGTAGTCACGATCCATTTACTCCTTGCCATACCTGTATTACTCGCAATGTACACAATTCAACTGCTTGTGACCCCATAATATATATCTCACACACACACATAGGTTAGTGTCTCAGAAACGACACAATATAACAACTGCGGAATAATGATTATTATTACAATACCCAAATGTCTTCTAAGTCTATTAATAATACAACCTCTTAAATAGAGGCACAATACTAACTTAACCCTCTAATGCTCATAATCCTCTCTTACAATTCACATTTATACATAAGATGAATAACAAAACTACAGTCTGATCCGACTGGTTCATACTACTCCTGGAATTACTGCTAGAAGCTGCTTCTGGAAAACGTCTTGCGGTTACCACTCTCTGGCGAGGTATGTGTTGTATCCTTGACATCCTGCTTCAGTGCTCTATAATATATATAAAAAAATAGCAAGAGTGAGCAATAGCTCAACAAGGTAATAAAAGTAGGGCATAACTCTGCCTTTAACTTAAACTCAGAATAAAGCGAGTATAAGACAATAATTGTCAAAATATCTTTTTACCGAAAGTATTTCCTTATCGGAATATATTCAAAACAGTACCATTGTAGTACTTCAAATATCATTTTCATCATATCTCTGCAAACTTTTGTTATTCATACAATGAACAAAGTTCTAGTATAATATAAAAGATGAAGTTATAAGGTAATTCAATATAACCTTTCCGTAAAATATCTGTTATACAAAATATAAGCAGAATATCAACATATAACTTAAAAGATGAAGTTATAAGGTGATTCAATATCAACAACCTCCCTTATCACAACTCATGTTATGTAAGGTATCAACAGAGTCATAAAATATAAGACAAAAGATGAAGTTACAAGGTGATCCATTGTAACGTCAGTTTTGAACACTTTTCAAACCCCTACCAACCTGATCGGAAGTCTCTTCGATACGTGTTGCAGGAAATACCCATCAACCTGATCGGAAGTCTCTTCGATACGTGTTGCAGGAAATATCGAAATTTGGATGATGAACTAATACTGGAGTATTCACAGCGCTAGTTGCCCCAACCTACGATGATCAGTCGTAGGTTGTACAACACAGATATGGTTATACTACCGGTAGAAGGAATAACTGACGGATTTACTTGTCTACCATCCTCGTGTAACTCCCTGGCCAACAGTTGGGCCTTGGACCGGCGCTACTCGGCCTCTTACACGACTCCTAGTTCGAATAGAATCCATGACTCTGAAACGTAAAGTTCGTCCTCCTTTCCCCAAGTATAATACTTGTTGATAGGACTCCACAAAGTAGTCGTATCTAATTGGAAAGGAAAATTCACCAATATTTCCCAAGCTGTTTGCTTGTTAATGGATATCAACTTGTTCCATCAATCTTACTCCTCGAGTGTTGAGGAAGTAACAAAGATTCATTTTGATTTGTAGCAACTAAAGTTGCGATTGAAAATAATACTTTTCAAAAGTCTATGACCGGGCAGTCAACCATAATAAATAACAGTCTCTCAGGTAAGGTTCCCTATATTTTAGAAGTTTGAGCGAGCATTTAAATCTTCTTACAGGATAGATTGAAATGGAAAACAGAATTTGGGAACCCTTCCTTGATAAAATATTCATAACAAGGCTCAGAAATATTCTTCATAACTAATGAAGGTCAAAGATAAATTTTAAATAAGATAAACCATTTTTAAAACTATTTTAAGAGTATTTAATAAATATTCAAATAATATTTACTAAATCATTAATGATTAAAGAATATTTTTAAACAGAATAATCATTCGTATATAACCCTCAAATGAATATTTAGAATAATATTCACTTAATAAATAAATCCTTAAATGATTATTCAGAAATAATATTCATTAAATAATTAAAACTCTAAATGAATATTCAAAATAATAATCATTTAATAAATAATAATTGAATAATATTTATTCAATATTTTTATCAAAAAAATAATCCCAAGAATTACGGAAATATCGACTCCCGGTCTATAATAAAGAATGTGGAACATACGCCCTACACTAAGGGCATTCGCAAAACCCGGCTTATAACTAATATCTAATATCTAGCTTATAAGCCAATTACCAAGTCATTATTCAAGTATCACAATATATACTTTCGAAAACAGTTATGCCTTCCATTAGCATATTTAACAGAAATAATATTCAAATAACATCCCTCGAAAGATATAGTAAGCAAATATCATTCCTCGAATGATATCATATTCAAATAACAGTCCTCGAATGGTTTCCAAGTAATTAATAGTTAATGGAAATATAATTAATGTTTATAAATAACATTCCTCAAAATAAATAATAATCAGCCGCTGGAATCCCTCCGGGTTTCCACGACCATCTCTATATCTCAAAATACCGACTCCCGATTTAGAGTCAAAAACAATGAATATGCTCTTATCTCTAGAGCTACAAGATCATATATAAACCAAAGGTCAAATTCTATTTAAACAGGAAATAAGATATATCACAAAACTGTACAACTTTATACGTGGCAAAAGCAGTTTTATAATCAATACTTCAAAGTATAGATTTAGAAAACTTGCTTGATGCTCGAGAAATGATAGGGGCTCGTGACGATGTCGGACAATCTAGACAAAGTCAAAAACATATGGTTAATCCCCTAGACGATCCACTTATAACTCAATGCTTAAACACGTAAGCGAAACACAACCAAGTCATTACTAGCTCGCTTTAGGCTCATACTAAGTCCATGTTAATCGACAAATACTTAAGTCGAAGATTTGTTTTAGAAATCGGATCTCGTTTGCCCGTTTTACTAGGTGATTTTCAAAGTTATAACCAAGTGCTTCTCTAAGGGGTTCTTTCGCATTTAACCTTGACTCAAACATTTTTATAAAATCGAAGAATAATCCTTTTGAGGTGATTCTTTCGCACAGATTCATCTCACGATATCTAGTATTTAATAAACCAATTTTGTTACCAAAATATTTCTTTAAATGAAACCACAACCTCAACACTTACGTTTCCGGACCTCTTTTAGTAATTTGACCATAATTCCTAAACCGTAAGTCAGAATGTTACGATTCTCGTGACAACACGATCTATGACTCGAGATCTTCAAAGATAGGTTATATACTCAATAAGGTCAGAAGGTTATACCAACTGTTATGCACGGTTTATGAGGTTAAAGAAATTTCGCCATTACGACGGCTATAACTCAGATATTTTCAAAATCAAAACCCTCCAATAAACATACCATCCACTCCAAATTACACATACATGATAACTAACTATGAACTAAGGCCAAGCAATGCCTTTCCGTTCATATAAACCATTTTAACATCTAAGAAAGCCCACACATAGCTCTAGTGCTCTAAATATGCATAATATCACTAAAACTCATCTAAAACTCATGATTCATCAAAGGGGTTTCAAGGATTATAGCTTTGTTTGAAGCTTTACAAGGTCAATATAGTCTTACAACTCTAGGATTGTCCATGGATGATCACTTAGAAGCTATAAACAAAAGATCAAATCAAGAAAAGTTTGTAAGTTACTATTCACTCAAGAACATAGAACTTTGTAAAATCAATTTGAAAATCGAATGCTTACCCCCTTGCTCTCAAACTTGGTGAGCCTTCCTAAATTTCCCTAAGATTTGATTTAAGCTATAGATTGTGAATTATAGATGCTTGAAGCTTGAGATAGAAAAATCACTATTCATTGGCATGTAAAAAGCCGAATGAAAAGATGAAGGAGATGGAGTGTTTTTCTACTTTGGTTGCTTGGTGAAACGATATGTATCATGTATCTATCTACTTTATGTTACCCACTTGCATCTTATCTTCATGTAATCTCAAGTGGCCACTCCAAGGATGCCATGTGCAAAGCTTAAAACAAGTTGATCCAAATGTAATTGTATGGTAGTCCTTTGTCTTTAACACTTTACATACAAGTCCTTCCTTCCTTTAAACTTTGCCCTTCGGGGCGTCCTCTCTTTAATCACTAAAATCAGCTCCTTGGTTTGTTATTGGGCCGAAATTTAAGCCCTTGCCATGTTATTGGTCTCATATATAATATCTTTCCCACATCATATATTAGTGTGTTAGGGTGGTTCTAATCCTCAAGTAAATATTAAATCCAATATCCTTGGTATATTCTCTTTATTTCAAAATTTGCTCTCCCAGTTTCTCAAGCGTTCTCACACTCGTTTGCATTCTCTTTGCTCTAGGATTATATTCTCAATCATCTTTCCCTCTTCATAATATATCCTCCCTTGGATTTCTAACATTTAATATCCTCAATCCCTCAAATTTAATATCTCATTTCTTGATAATACTGATGTATAATTCACTGCCCGGTCAAATATCACACCCAAAATAGAAATTGGAATTTCTAAATTCCGATCGTCTTTACATACACTTATTTACTTCATAGTTCACTAATATGACCTCAGAATATCCATATCATGTCTCGTACATAGGTGACATGAAAAATTTCTTGGTTCCCAAAAATCAATATTCATCCACAAAATCACTATTCACTGATGCACTTAATCATAATAAGAAAAGTTTTAATTCTATCAAAAATTCGGGTTCTTACATTGGTCATGCTAATACCTATAGCTAGTTATCAAGTACTCATGTATAAATCAAAATTTAGGTAATATTTACCTTCTGAATGTCGTCTCCATCACTATCCAACTTAACCTCTCTGGACAACTTGCTCATTTCATCTGGGTGGGTCGCGTAACATTCCATGTAAATCTTTAAGACCTGGTCTAATCCTTTATACAAATGATCAAGACATATTGATTATAAAATGCTAGCTGAAATATTATAAAACAGGTTTATGGGAACAAACCTGAATTCCAATACTAATCTGTCCTCCATACATAAAATCACCCACATCCTAAAATAAAAATAAAAATAAAAATAAAATGTCAAGGCAATTAAACAAAAATACAAACAATCAAAACATCTTTGTGCTCAAGAAGGATACACATATTGTTACCATATCCATATTAGTAAGTCAAATTCATAACATAAATTCACATAAACAAAAGAAAACATATATGATGCAATCATAATTGCAAATAGTTAAGCAATAATTCAACTATATGGAAAAAGTAAGTAATATTTTAAACTCAACAAAATAAAGTTATATAATTGTGCTTATGGTATATATAAACTAAGCATACATATAACTAAAACTTACATCTTTTTTCTAAAGCTAGGGGATTTGAGAAGTCAGAAGAGTAAAAAAATTGAAAACAATCAAAAGTTATCAAATTTTATTAGAAGAAACTTAGAACCAAATAGCTCGATAAGAATTTTTTTTTTAAAAAAAATCTCTTTTGGAACTCTAGAATATATTCTTATGAAACTAATATAAATGATTTCCGAACTTGTGATCCACTCAGTGCGCTGATACATAACAGGATAGCATGTGGTAAATGTAAGTGAGCCAGCGGGATGTATTTGACTTTATACATAATCAACGACAAAGCATTTTAGTCCTTCAAATGTTACAACGGAAACCATGAAGAACAAAATTTTATTTAGAATAAATAAAAATTACTTAAAATAAGTATGAAGTAGTTGTCTTACATCCTGGATAGTGATTATGTTCTTATCCACCTAGCAGTTATGCACGCTAGACTAATGGATCCCAAAACTGCCTTTGGTAATTTACAAGACATATGCAAGCCGGTGGTCCTTTCTTTGCTACAAAGAATCATATAACAAAATCAAAGGAAATTGGCTTCTCTAAGCAGTCTTGAAATAACTTTAATACGTTCAAGGTCTACCAGAGCATTTTCCTTTTTACCCTGAAATAAAACAATCTCTAAATAAAACATGCCAACAAAAAAAAATCAGTTTGGCAACACTGATTGTGTCAGATCAACAGCTAAAATATAAACCATATGAAGGCTTACATCCTGGGTAGTGATTATGTTTTTATCCACCTAGCAGATATGCATGCTAGACTAATGGATCCCAAAACTGCCTTTGGTAATTTACAAGACATATGCAAGCCGATGGTCCTTTCTTTGCTTACAAAGAATCATATAACAAAATCAAAGGAAATTGGCTTCTCTAAGCAGTCTTGAAATCAGTAAGGGTTGTAACTTTAATACGATCAAGGTCTACCAGAGCATTTTCCTTTTTAACCTGGAACAAAACAATCTCTAAATAAAACATGCCAACAAAAAAAATTAGTTTGGAAACACTGATTGTGTCAGATCGAAAGCTAAAATCTAAACCATATGAAGGCTTATTTTTTTAAGACATGACCAAAGTTAAAGAAAGAAACCCGATCTTGACGAATGCCTAAAGAATGAAACAATCATTACATCACATCGAGCAACCTATATATTAATTTATGGTGCCCACAGTTGCCCCAAAGAAATTGACTAATTTTAGTTTCAATAGGGCTTCGTTTACCAGCAAAATCATAAATCATAAGATTTCTAAATTTGGAAATCCCTCAATCCAGCCATGGCGGGTAAGCAGAGTGTTAGAGAGAAGAAAGTGTTAACGGAGGAATTTGGAAAAACAAATTCGGGGAGGGTTGCTGGGATTGTGGTGGTTGTTGATGGCGGCGAACAGCGTAGGATGTTTAGGGTTAGGGTTTATGATTTGGGGATGGCTGAGATTGTATGCTGAGATGTGTGTAGCAATTAAGATCGAATATTGAATTCTTTCTTTTGTGCTAGGGTTTGCATCGTGTCATACAATGTGCCTACGTACCCTTATTTATAGGGATCAAGCCAAACGTAGTTTTTGGAGAACAAGTAATCGTAATGGGCTAGGTTTTCCTTATTTAGGAAGCCCAACGGATCGAGGCCACCGCCATTGACAATTATTACGAACCCTAAAGCCCAGTTAATTTCTCGAAGCTTAATGGCTAAGCTATTGACCCGAGATTATCATGGTCAATGCTCACCTTAGGCCACGGAGATAAAATAACTTATTGGGTAGTTCTGAGAACTGGAAGAGGGCGACATCCTTTTTAATAGGGCGAGATCTGCCTTTAAGGGTGAGACCTAGTCCCCTCAGTAATTATAACAATTCAAGGACTCAACTCGTAGTCCATAGTCTTCAAAACCTATATTTTACTCACCATGGGGCGAGTTATCAGAGTACCGGGCTTAGCTAAACAAAGAAGGGTAGATCTCTATAGTGAACCCATGGGCGAGATCTATAGAGCGAGGCCCATAAATAAAGGGCGGCTATTTTTGGGTATAACAACTACCCCCCAGTTTCTTGCAATGATTTATTCATAAAAGAAACTAAATTCCAAAGATTTTCCCAAAAAGGGCGAGCTCTCTAGAAACCCCCGGGAATAATAAAAGAAAAACTTTCCCGCCGAACAGCCATATCTCTATTTTTGCACCAATGTCCAACCAAAATTTGCCACGTGGACTGACTTTCTCTCTCTTCAACCACTATATAAACCCCTAAATTTTCTCTCATTTTACTTTTACCTTCAGAAACTCCAACAAAATTGATGCCAAAGATCTTATAAAGCGGGCGAGATTTCCTAAATTGCAGCGAGGCTTCCAAGGCGACTCCTCCTCCCCAAAGGTATCACCCTTTACCTTATCACGCTTATTGTTTCTCGTTTCTTTTATAAATAACTGACGACATAGATACAACTCGCCTAAGATAGGTATGTTTTCCCGTTAGTTTCCCATTAGGACCATTTTTGATATGGGGGCGAGGACCCATTCGTTAATAACAAAAAGTATTCTAAGAACAAATCTTAACATGGACCTCGCCCTCTCTTACAGATGTCCAGAGAGGACTCTTCTTCTGACCATGGGTCATCGTCGCCCTCTACCTCGGATTCTTTTCACGAGGATGAAATTCTGTCCATCTCTGATGACTTTCAAGTGGGCGATGATGCTGATGATTTGGTGAGCGTCTATCACGCTCAAGATTTAGGCGACACGGGTGAGGGAGAGGATGATCTATATGATCTTTTTGCCGATCTAGACCCCCAAGAACCTGGTCCCTCTAAATTAAGGAGAAACCGTGGCAAAGATCTGACGAGATTTAAGAAAATGCTCGACGAAGCAAAAGATAAAGGAGTCATTGATGAGGACGAGAACATAGAAGAGGACGAGAGCTCCAATCAAGACGAGGAAAATATCGACTATGATGATGCTGATGCCGAGAACGAAGATGAAGTTTTATCTATCTCGCCTGTGCGTTATGAAATGGAAATGCCCTCTCCTGCAAATAACCCATACATGCAACCCGTCCGCCCCTGCGACGTCGATCTAGAATTCGAAGACGATGTCGATGAACCTCTCAGAATGAAACATAGATTCGATCAGGGCGTTATCTCCTGTGCAGGACTTTCCTCTTCAATTTCTTCTGAAGAAATTATGTTCCTAATCGAATACTATAACTTGGAAGGGAAATGGTTGCGACCTCGTTCGTTCATGAGGATGCATGTCTTCGACGTTATTGGACTACCAACACCAAGAATGGTCCTCACCAATAAGCTGGTAGAACTCGGCTTTGGAACACCAATGCATCCTTTTCTTCACCAAATTATTACCTATTTTAACATTGCCCCAATTCAGCTATCGCCAAATAGTTATAGGGCGGCTATTGGCCTATACATGATGTACAAGAATGAGGGATATGACGCCCCGACCACAGCCGAATTAAGTCATTTCTTTTCTCTGAGGCGATGCGGAAAAGACGTGGGATTCTACTACCTCGCCTATTGGTCAAGTCATAACAAGAAAGGCTTCATTACGGGTAACCCCAGCAATATGAAGATATGGAAGGAAGACTTTTTTTATATGTTTGACGTTCCAAGAATGAGAACTCAATTTAACCTTCACCCTTGTAAGTATCCTGCCTCTTGTTCTTAGATCTCGTCCTTTATCCGTCTTCTTTTAACATTCGTATTTATTCTTCTAGATAAACCCGCCCAGACGAAATTAACGGGTGAGGCTGCTTCTAGGGCCCTTGTTATTTCTGAACTCCCTAGATCAAAGAAAGACCTCGACGTTTTGGTGACACCCGAAAATCTCCGTGCCCATGGTTTTGGTAAAGGTACCTCGCCTTCTGTACACATCCCGCCCCCTATTTACAAACATGTTCTCTCTTTTTTCTTTATCTAGTCTTCAATATATGTCTTAACTTATATGTGTTCTCGTCTCCAGGTCAAATGTCGAGGCTTCCATTCGGGCGAAACCCCTTTGCTGACGCTGCACCTTCAGCCTCAGCTGTAGCTAATCAATCTCGCCCTTCCCCTTCAATTCTTCTTAGTGAGTCTCGCCCACCTATCCCTATCAACATTGGTGAAAAGCAGGATAGGGGCAGGAAGCGGGATGAAATAACTAAGAACCCGCAAAACAAGAAACTCAAAATGATTGGAACTGAGGAATCGCCTTCTCATTCCGTGGCCTCCACTTTTGGCTCTGTTGCTGTGGAAAACTTTTCTAACACTGATGCCAAACTCCTTAGAAATCGCACTGATGAAGAAGCAGAGTTTAGTTTCAAGGCTGGGCTTGGTGACGCCATCTATCATGGCTTGAAGGTTCTAGCCCTGAAAAATTCAACCGTCAAAGATCAAGAGAAATCTCTGAAGAAGCTTAGGGGCGAGGCTTCTTCCTTTAACTCTAAGCTGGGCGAGATTCAAAAGAAACTTGATACTGAAACCAAAGCGAGAAAGAATGATGTTGACAAGATGCAACTCTCTCTTGACAAAGCAAAATTTGATCTCGATCAAGCAACCAAATCATACGAGGACGAGATTGCTAGGATAAAGGGCGAGAACGATATGCTTTCTAACGGAATGAGGAAGGGTCAAAGCGAAGCATACAGTGCTGGATTCTTGGATTATCTCCGCAACTTTCTAGCGGGCGACCCTGGCTACGACTGGTCTGCGCACTTTGCACCTTCTACCCCTGCCTACATCCTCAAATTCCAGGTCGATAATCCTGAACTTATTGATGCCGCTAAAGAAGAGCTTCGACTGAAGATCGAATCGGAAAAGAAAGTTTTGGCTGAAGAGGAGGCGAGAAAGAAAGAAACTACCCATGACAAGGATTCCGCAACAGTTTCGCCCACTCAAAATACTGCCAACTGACTACATGAAATCTTTATTATTGCGAACACTATCGGAGTGCGGGCCCTCCTGTAATGGCCTCCCCCGTTGTATTAACTTTTACTATTCGCCTTCCATATTTATGTTTTAAATATTTGCTTATATTTGCAGTTTACAAGTATCCGTTTAACCCGAAATCTCGTCCTTCTGTGGGAGGCTCGTCCTTCAATCGACATCTCGCCCTTCTTTTCACTTGTAAATATCTTCCAACTTTGAGGTTATCCTTACCATGTCTTCTGGAGGGTATCCTCCTCAAAGGGGGTCATTTTCCTCAGAATTTATAATTTTTTAAGATATCCTCCTCAAAAGGAGGTCGCCTCTTAGTTCAGAAATACCCTCCTCACAGGAGGTGGATTTTCCAAAACTCGAACCTTGCTGAGGCGCCGGAAGTGCGGACATCCCCCCCGGAAGTACGGTTTTTGCAAGGATTTATGTTTATGGTACTCTCCTCAAAGGAGATCAGTCTTTTTGTTCAGAAATACCCTCCTCACAAGAGGTGGATTTTCCGAAACTCGATCCTTGATGAGGCGCCGGAAGTACGGACATCCCCCCCGGAAGTACGGTTTTTGCAAGGATTTAATAATTCGAGATACCCTCGTCAAAAGAGGTCGTTCTCCATTCCAGAAATATCCCTCCTCATAGGAGGTGGATTTCCCGAAGTTATTTTTTTAGTAACTCTCCTCACAGGAGATCATCTATAATAGAAATGCAACAAAATTTGAAGAAAAAACAAGCATGTTTTATTCATAAATAGTAAAACCTGGCTAAGGAAGAGTACATGCACTACCCCCCTAGACTTTCATGAAAATAATAATTAAAGGAAAGTATAAAAGTAGAAATACATTACTGATAGTATTTCTTCAAATGCTCCATGTTCCAAGCACGCGGAATGTGCTTCCCTTCCATATCTGCCAAATAATAAGTTCCTGCCCATAAAACAGCTCTAACCCTATACGGACCTTCCCAATTTGCACCAAACACTCCATGATTCTGGACCTTCATGTTGGGCATCACTCGTCGAAGAACGTAATCGCCCACCTTTAAAGGCCTTGCCTTTACCTTTGAGTTGTAAAACCTAGCCACCCTCAGTAATTATAACAATTCAAGGACTCAACTCGTAGTCCATAGTCTTCAAAACCTATATTTTACTCACCATGGGGCGAGTTATCAGAGTACCGGGCTTAGCTAAACAAAGAAGGGTAGATCTCTATAGTGAACCCATGGGCGAGATCTATAGAGCGAGGCCCATAAATAAAGGGCGGCTATTTTTGGGTATAACAACTACCCCCCAGTTTCTTGCAATGATTTATTCATAAAAGAAACTAAATTCCAAAGATTTTCCCAAAAAGGGCGAGCTCTCTAGAAACCCCCGGGAATAATAAAAGAAAAACTTTCCCGCCGAACAGCCATATCTCTATTTTTGCACCAATGTCCAACCAAAATTTGCCACGTGGACTGACTTTCTCTCTCTTCAACCACTATATAAACCCCTAAATTTTCTCTCATTTTACTTTTACCTTCAGAAACTCCAACAAAATTGATGCCAAAGATCTTATAAAGCGGGCGAGATTTCCTAAATTGCAGCGAGGCTTCCAATCTTTCGGGCGACCCTTCTTTTTCCAAGGCGACTCCTCCTCCCCAAAGGTATCACCCTTTACCTTATCACGCTTATTGTTTCTCGTTTCTTTTATAAATAACTGACGACATAGATACAACTCGCCTAAGATAGGTCTGTTTTCCCGTTAGTTTCCCATTAGGACCATTTTTGATATGGGGGCGAGGACCCATTCGTTAATAACAAAAAGTATTCTAAGAACAAATCTTAACATGGACCTCGCCCTCTCTTACAGATGTCCAGAGAGGACTCTTCTTCTGACCATGGGTCATCGTCGCCCTTTACCTCGGATTCTTTTCACGAGGATGAAATTCTGTCCATCTCTGATGACTTTCAAGTGGGCGATGATGCTGATGATTTGGTGAGCGTCTATCACGCTCAAGATTTAGGCGACACGGATGAGGGAGAGGATGATCTATATGATCTTTTTGCCGATCTAGACCCCCAAGAACCTGGTCCCTCTAAATTAAGGAGAAACCGTGGCAAAGATCTGACGAGATTTAAGAAAATGCTCGACGAAGCAAAAGATAAAGGAGTCATTGATGAGGACGAGAACGTAGAAGAGGACGAGAGCTCCAATCAAGACGAGGAAAATATCGACTATGATGATGCTGATGCCGAGAACGAAGATGAAGTTTTATCTATCTCGCCTGTGTGTTATGCAATGGAAATGCCCTCTCCTGCAAATAACCCATACATGCAACCCGTCCGCCCCTGTGACGTCGATCTAGAATTCGAAGACGATGTCGATGAACCTCTCAGAATGAAACATAGATTCGATCAGGGTGTTATCTCCTGTGCAGGACTTTCCTCTTCAATTTCTTCTGAAGAAATTATGTTCCTAATCGAATACTATAAGTTGCGACCTCGTTCGTTCATGAGGATGCATGTCTTCGACGTTATTGGACTACCAACACCAAGAATGGTCCTCACTAATAAGCTGGTAGAACTCGGCTTTGGAACACCAATGCATCCTTTTCTTCACCAAATTATTACCTATTTTAACATTGCCCCAATTCAACTATCGCCAAATAGTTATAGGGCGGCTATTGGCCTATACATGATGTACAAGAAGTAGGGATATGACGCCCCGACCACAGCCGAATTAAGTCATTTCTTTTCTCTGAGGCGATGCGGAAAAGACGTGGGATTCTACTACCTCGCCTATTGGTCAAGTCATAACAAGAAAGGCTTCATTACGGGTAACCCCAGCAATATGAAGATATGGAAGGAAGACTTTTTTTATATGTTTGACGTTCCAAGAATCAGAACTCAATTTAACCTTCACCCTTGTAAGTATCCTGCCTCTTGTTCTTAGATCTCGTCCTTTATCCGTCTTCTTTTAACATTCGTATTTATTCTTCTAGATAAACCCGCCCAGACGAAATTAACGGGTGAGGCTGCTTCTAGGGCCCTTGTTATTTCTGAACTCCCTAGATCAAAGAAAGACCTCGACGTTTTGGTGACACCCGAAAATCTCCGTGCCCATGGTTTTGGTAAAGGTACCTCGCCTTCTGTACACATCCCGCCCCCTATTTGCAAACATGTTCTCTCTTTTTTCTTTATCTAGTCTTCAATATATGTCTTAACTTATATGTGTTCTCGTCTCCAGGTCAAATGTCGAGGCTTCCATTCGGGCGAAACCCCTTTGCTGACGCTGCACCTTCAGCCTCAGCTGTAGCTAATCAATCTCGCCCTTCCCCTTCAGTTCTTCTTAGTGAGTCTCGCCCACCTATCCCTATCAACATTGGTGAAAAGCAGGATAGGGGCAGGAAGCAGGATGAAATAACTAAGAACCCGCAAAACAAGAAACTCAAAACGGTTGGAACTGAGGAATCGCCTTCTCATTCCGTGGCTTCCACTTTTGGCTCTGTTGCTGTGGAAAACTTTTCTGACACTGATGCCAAACTCCTTAGAAATCGCACCGATGAAGAAGCAGAGTTTAGTTTCAAGGCAGGGCTTGGTGACGCCTTCTATCATGGCTTGAAGGGTCTAGCCCTGAAAAATTCAACCATCAAAGATCAAGAGAAATCTCTGAAGAAGCTTAGGGGCGAGGCTTCTTCCTTTAACTCTAATCTGGGCGAGATTAAAAAAAAACTTAATACTGAAACCAAAGCGAGAAAGAATGATGTTGACAAGCTGCAACTCTCTCTTGACAAAGCAAAATTTGATCTCGATCAAGCAACCAAATCATACGAGGACGAGATTGCTAGGCTAAAGGGCAAGAACGATATGCTTTTTAACGGAATGAGGAAGGGTCAAAGCGAAGCAAACAGTGCTGGATTCTTGGATTATCTCCGCAACTTTCTAGCGGGCGACCCTGGCTACGACTGGTCTGCGCACTTTGCACCTTCTACCCCTGCCTACATGCTCAAATTCCAGGTCGATAATGCTGAACTTATTGATGCCGCTAAAGAAGAGCTTCGACTGAAGATCGAATCGGAAAAGAAAGTTTTGGCTGAAGAGGAGGCGAGAAAGAAAGAAACTGCCCATGACAAGGATTCCGCAACAGTTTCGCCCACTCAAAATACTGCCAACTGACTACATGAACTCTTTATTATTGCGAACACTATCGGAGTGCGGGCCCTCCTGTAATGGCCTCGCCCGTTGTATTAACTTTTACTATTCGCCTTCCATATTCATGTTTTAAATATTTGCTTATATTTGCATTTTACAAGTATCCGTTTAACCCGAAATCTCGTCCTTCTGTGGGAGGCTCGTCCTTCAATCGACATCTCGCCCTTCTTTTCACTTGTAAATATCTTCCAACTTTAAGGTTATCCTTACCATGTCTTCTGGAGGGTATCCTCCTCAAAGGGGGTCATTTTCCTCAGAATTTATAATTTTTTAAGATATCCTCCTCAAAAGGAGGTCGCCTCTTAGTTCAGAAATACCCTCCTCACAGGAGGTGGATTTTCCAAAACTCGAACCTTGGTGAGGCGCCGGAAGTACGGACATCCCCCCCGGAAGTACGGTTTTTGCAAGGATTTATATTTATGGTACTCTCCTCAAAGGAGATCAATCTTTTTGTTCAGAAATACCCTCCTCACAGGAGGTGGATTTTCCGAAACTCGAACCTTGATGAGGCGCCGGAAGTACGGACATTCCCCCCGGAAGTACGTTTTTGCAAGGATTTAATGATTCGAGATACCCTCCTCAAAAGAGATCGTTCTCCATTCCAGAAATATCCCTCCTCACAGGAGGTGGATTTCCCGAAGTTATTTTTTTAGTAACTCTCCTCACAAGAGATCATCTATAATAGAAATGCAACAAAATTTGAAGAAAAAACAAGCATGTTTTATTCATAAATAGTAAAACCTGGCTAAGGAAGAGTACATGCACTACCCCCCTAGACTTTCATGAAAATAATAATTAAAGGAAAGTATAAAAGTAGAAATACATTACTGATAGTATTTCTTCAAATGCTCCATGTTCCAAGCATGCGGAATGTGCTTCCCTTCCATATCCGCCAAATAATAAGTTCCTGCCCACAAAACAGCTCTAACCCTGTACGGACCTTCCCAATTTGCACCAAACACTCCATGATTCTGGACCTTCATGTTTTCATGTTGGGCATCACTCGTCGAAGAACGTAATCGCCCACCTTTAAAGGCCTTGCCTTTACCTTTGAGTTGTAAAACCTAGCCACCCTTTGCTGGTAGGATACCAACCTTGCCTGAGAAGCCGTCCTGAATTCCTCCACCATATCCAGGTAAAGACGGTGGTTAACCTCATTTACCTCCGGCTGATAGTTCTCTCTTCTGAAAGAGCCTGCCCCCAACTCGACTGGAACCATAGCCTCACATCCATATGTCAAAGAGAAAGGGGTGTCCCCCGTGGTAGTCCTAGGTGTCGTGTTATAGCTCCACAAGACATTAGGCAGCTCTTCCGGCCAACTACCTTTACTGTCATCCAACTTCACCTTAAGCGTATGTTTGATTATCTTGTTCACTGCCTCAGTCTGACCGTTAGTCTGAGGATTACTAACAGCAGAGAAACTTTTAATAATTCCCAAATTATCACACAAATGTCTCATCTCCTTACTATCAAACTGCTTCCCGTTATCAGATATCAGTTTGTACGGTATCCCAAAGCGACAAATGATGGATCGATACACAAAGTCCACCAACATTTTTGCTTTGATTGACGCCAAAGGCTCTGCCTCTGCCCACTTAGTAAAGTAATCCACTGCTACAACGGCATACTTCACCCCTCCTTTTCCCTTAGGGAGTTCCCCTATCAAGTCAATTCCCCACATAGCAAAGGGCCAAGGACTAGTCAATGAAGTAAGAGGAGCTGCGGGACTGTTCACATAGTTCGCATATCGCTGACACTTGTCGCAAGACCTAGCAAAAACCATTGAATCTTCCCGAAGAGTAGGCCAATAATACCCTTGACGTAATATTTTCTGCGTAAGTGAACCACCCCCCGAGTGGTTTCCACAAATTCCTTCATGAACTTCCCGAAGAACATAAGTACATTCCTCCCCATCTATACACTTCAGCAACGGTTGATTAAAACCCCGTCTATAAAGAGATCCCCCAAAATCGACGTAGCGAGCTGCCTTATACCTCAGCTTCCTGGCCTCAATCCTATCATCTGGTAAAATTCCTTCCTTCATATACCTCCAGATAGGAGTCATCCAAGTATCTTGCGCAGGAACATCAACCTGCATCAATTCCACTTCCGGAACGCTAGGTTGCTTCTGGATTTCCAAGGGACTGATACCTAAAAGATTGGCCTCCCCTTGAGACCCCAACTTGGCCAGGGCATCGGCTTCCCCATTACTATCTCTAGGAAGTTGCTCCAACCTCGCCTCCCGAAATTAACCCATTAATCTTCGCGTGCACCTCATGTATAACTCAGTTCGAGGCCCACGAGCTTGGAACCCTCCATTGACCTGATAGACAACCAGCATTGAATCACTCATGATGTTTATATTTTCCACCTTCATCTCAAGGGTGAGCTTCAAACCCGAAATCAAAGCCTCGTACTCAGCATCATTATTTGTAGCATGAAAAGTAAAATGGATTGCACTTCGAAGGCGGTGTCCCTCCGGGCTGACCAAAACAATTCCCGCACCTGCACCCTCATTGTTCGATGCACCATCCACATATAAAGTCCACCAAGGTGCTGGAGTAGAACATTCCTGACTCAGCTCTGGTGGAGGGCTAGGTATGACAGCCAGAAAATCACCCTCTTGATCCAGAGGAAATTCCAAAATAAAATCATCGAGAGCCTGCCCCTTTATAGCGCTTCTAGGTTTATACTCCACATCAAATTGTCCTAATTCCACAGCCCATTTCAACATCCTTCCAGAAGTTTCCGGTTTATGCAGTATCTGCCTCAAAGGATACGATGTTCGGACCTCTACCTTATGCGCCTGAAAGTAGGGTCGCAACTTTCTAGAGGCCAAAATCAAGGCGTACACTAACTTCTCCATATTTGAATACCTTGTCTCTGCATCCAACAACCTCTTGCTAACGTAGTATATAGGGTACTGGATGTCACCTTCTTCTCGCACAAGTACTCCACTAACAGAATATTCTGAAACAACAAGATATAGGATAAGAGTCTCTCCCTCACGCGGCTTAGACAAGAGTGGGGGAGATCCCAGATGACTCTTTATCACCTGAAAAGCTTCTTCACACTCTAATGTCCATTCGAATTTCTTCCCAACACCTTTAATTGCCTTGAAGAATTCCTTGCATTTGTCAGATGACCTTGACACAAAACGGTTCAGAGCGGCAACTCTCCCAGTCAGGCTTTGCACCTCCTTCACTGTTCGGGGGGACTTCATCTCGAGAAGAGCTTTTATCTTTGCAGGATTTGCCTCTATCCCCCTATGATTTACCATAAAACCCAAAAACTTTCCAAATTCTACTCCGAACACACATTTATGAGGATTAAGCTTCATGCGGTATTTTCTGAGAATCTGAAACATCTCGTCCAAATGCTGAATGTGTTCCTTTGCTTCCTTGGATTTTACCAGCATGTCATCCACATAAACTTCCATAGTCTTTCCAATCTGCTCCTTAAACATCATATTGACTAACCTCTGATAAGTCACCCCTGCATTGATCAATCCGAAAGGCATCCCAATATAGCAATATAAACCCCGGTCCGTGATGAAGGAGGTGTTTTCCTGATCTGGCCCAAACATCGGGATTTGATTATATCCGGAGTAAGCGTCCATGAAACTAAGCAGGGCGTGCCCCGCGGTAGAATCTACCAACTGATCAGTCCTAGGCAAAGGAAAACTATCTTTCTTACAGGCTTTGTTCAGGTTAGTATAATCAACACAGACTCTCCACTTCCCATTGGACTTCTTCACCAAAACCGGATTCGCGAGCCAATCCGGGTAAAAGGACTCTTTAACTAACCCAATATTTAGCAGCCGATCAACCTCATCTTTCAAGGCAATAGCTCGTTTACCACTGACCGCCCGTCGCTTTTTCCGAACGCCCTTCCTAGAAGGGTCTATGTTAAGGTGACGACACATTACTTCGGGATCAATTCCCACCATGTCCGCATGACTCCAATCGAAAACATCCAGATTATCCTTTAAAAATGTAACTAGCCTCTCTCTCAAGCCTGAATCTAATCCTGCCCCAATATATAGCACCCGGGACGAGTCCCTTTCGTCCACAAGAATTGGTACAGTATCCTCTGCCGGTCCCACATTCTTCTTGGATTCAGGCAATCGAGGGTCCAAGTCAAACTCTACTTCCTTCGTTCCACTGGACTCACCCACTTTTCGTATAGAAACAACCTCGCCCTTCGACGGTTGAGATCCCTCTCTCCTAGTCAAATCATCCGGAAATTCAACCATGGGAGTATCCCCATAATCTGCAATAAATTTTCCCTTTTTCGCCCTAGGACTTCTCTGTTCCTCCTCATCTGTGATATCTTCAACAACCCCCTCTTCAAACTGGTTTTGATCAACTGGAGGAGGAGCCCCAATCATCAACACCCTACACCTTGCATTATCAATTGTCATACCTTCCACAAAAGACTTTTCTGCAGCGCTTTCCATAACAACTTCCACAGTCTCTCCTCGAGAGGGTAGTGCCTCTAAGAAAAAGAGCGGGGTTCCATGTTTAGCTAACGTCTCATATCTGGCCATGGCATCATCCTCAGGGAATTCCACTGTATATACCATGTGGGTTACCGCCTTTTCTGACGATTTCGGTCCGAAAGATTTCAATGTTTCCACAGCATTTTCGTCTTTGAAGTCCAACATCTCCTCCCCATGTTTCCCTTTTGAGGACGACTTTATCATTTTGTTATAACAGTCCCTGGAATCATACTGACATCCCTTCACACACCCGACCCCCACAGGAGTAGGGAATTTCATTGCCAAATGGTAAATTGATGTCACCACCCTCATTTCCTTCAAGACTGGCCTTCCAAGTAGAGCGTTGTAACATGTAGGTTGGTCGACGACTAGAAATTCAAACACCTAAGTAGCAGAGTAAGGGTCTTCCTCTAAGGTAAGAGGCAATTTCACCGTACCCTTGACCCGGACAGAATCTCCTGTGAAGCCATATATGTGAGTCGTTCCTTGAACCATTTCTTTATCAAGAAGTCCCATCTTCTTAAAAGTTCCGTAGTAAAGGATATTCACAGAACTCCCATTATCGACAAATACACGATGGACGCTCCTGGACCCAATTCTGACATTAACAACCAAGGCATCACTATGCGGATGATGAACCCATCTTGCATCTTCTTCAGAAAAAATTATCTGTGTGTCCTCTCCTTTGAACAGCTTGGGGGGCCTTTCTGACAGGTGATTAACATTTGTCAGCGGGGGATCCTTTGCTTCCCGAGCATACCTCTCCATAGCCTTTCTTCCATCTCCCTCAACATGAGGCCCTCCAAAAATAGTATGAATGCTGGCTTCTTTTACGAACACCGTCTTCCCTTGCTGGTCTGGTCTACTTCCAGGATCTTCCTTCTTATTTTCCTCCATTGGAGGAATGCCCCCCTTGATTTTCCTGACCCATTCAGTCAACTTCCCATTCCGGATTAGCAACTCAATTTCCTCCCTCAATTGCCGACATTGATGAGTGTCATGGCCATGGGATTCATGATAGGCACAGTACCTTTTCTTATCCCTTTGCGCATTCTTCGAAAGTGGGAGAGATGGTTTATACAATCCCTCCTTCTTTGTTACTTCATAAATGTGATCAATAGACGCTACCAGCGGCGTGAAAATACTGGTCTGGGGGTAACCCTGATCTTTCTGGAAATAAAGAGGCGGTGGTGGGTACCGTGGCATCGGGCTGGGTGATCTCGACCGATCTGACTTCCAAGTGTCAATAACATTAACATCCCCTCTACCGTTCTTCCTTCCATCCCCCTAGGGCTAAGAGACGTATCTTTGCGCTTACCCCTGCGACTGGTTTCGGGGTAATCGCTCCTTTTCAGAGCTTCTTCCTCCCTCTTAAAGGGTTCAGCCTGTGCATAAAGATCCGCAAGTGTAGGAGGCTCTTTCCGCTGAAGTTCTTTCTAGAAGTCCGAATTCACCCTTACTCCAGCTATTAGAAAATTCTTGATGGTTTCATCCGAAGCTCCTCGGACAGTTGGGACCTCTGAGTTGAAACGTCTAAAGTAGGATTGCAGGGTTTCTCCCTCTCTCTGTTTTATATTTGCCAGGGTCATGACAGGTGGGGCATAGACAATAGACGATTGAAATTGGATCAAGAACATCCTTCGCATTTGATCCCAAGAAGTAATAGAAGCCGGTCCCAACTTTTGAAACCATTGGTGGGCATTTCCTCGCAGGGTCGAGGCTAACAACCTACACTTTGTCAAGTCCTCCACTTGATAGAGCTCCATCTCAGTGTTGAACCTTGCAATATACTCCGCTGGGTCGGAACTTCCTGTAAACCTTAGATCTCCCACCCCTCGAAAAGATGGGGGAAGAGGTGCTTCACGAACTGCCAATAAAAAAGGCGATGGAGCCGGTTCAAATTTAGCTCCCGATCGCTCCCCTGATTGAGCCAGGAGCCTGCGCAAGGCATTCAAGTCTAGATGTTCAAAACCGGCTACCCTGCGAGACGCTTCCTCCTGTTTCTGCTGATTCATTAACTCTTCAAACCTATACCGATCCCCGACAGCGTTCTCCAGATGAGGTAAATGATATCTGCGAGCAGCCATCAGATTCTCCTCCAAATTAGATTCTAAAGGTCCCCTTTGACCCCTTTCTGCCTGGTTGAAGAGGTTGGCATAAGATCTTCTTTCCCCGTTGCCCAAACTATAGTGGTTCGGAGTCCTCTGATGATTTGGGTCACCAGCTTGAGCCATTGTGAGAGGAATCACATCGGAGTCTCCTAACATCTCATTCTCGTGATTGAAACGGTGCCTTCCATTAGGTCTCTCCTGGTCCACAGTCCTTTGGCCGCCAACCCAAACTTCCTCCCTCTGAGGTTCTCGCCCCCTTTCAGTCCTTTCATGCAGTGGTCGTGCTTGACCTGGCCGTCGGGGCACCACTCTGTCTGGTGGGAACTCAACATACGGCTCTCCGTAGGTCAAGGCCCTGGGTGTAATAGCTCGGAATCGCTGGTCGGTCCTAGTCTCTCCAACAATCTGAACTTCTCTCTCCAAAGGGATTTCCATATGCGAAACGCGCTGGTGATTAATAGCAGATTCCCTACCAACACGCTGATCTCCACCTGGTGTGCGATAATTTCTTTCCCAGTCATGGTGAGTCGCCCTCATATTCCCTTCTCTCCCATCTAGTGGGCGTCGCCCATCGCGGTTCAGGCGGGTTCCTTCAAAAAATTTTCTCTCTCTTTCCATCTCGTCCATCCTCGCACCCATACGGGTAATAGTATTTCCCATATAAGTGATCTGATTCAAGAGCTCAGTATTACTCATCAAGACAGGTGGATCTCCTCCTATCCGTGGCATCGACTGTCCATTAGGAACCCTGGGTGTAGTAGATCTTCGGCGCGAGCCTCCTTAGTGATCAAGGTTTCTCAGCATCGAATTCCTTATGGCAGAATTTCTTGGTGGCGGCGGGGGTAAATTCTCTGTAGTCCTAGTATCCTCTCCTCGACGATCATCAACACGTTCTTGGTTTGACTGCGACATCCTTCCTCCTGAGATGTCAAAAAGCCCCTCCTTCTTGCGCCACTTGTTAACGGAGGAATTTGGGAAAACAAATTTGGGGAGGGTTGCTGGGATTGTGGTGGTTGTTGATGGCGGCGAACAGCGTAGGATGTTTAGGGTTTATGATTTGGGGATGGCTGAGATTGTATGCTGAGATGTGTGTAGCAATTAAGATCGAATATTGAATTCTTTCTTTTGTGCTAGGGTTTGCATCGTGTCATACAATGTGCCTACGTACCTTTATTTATAGGGATCAAGCCAAACGTAGTTCTTGGAGAACAAGTAATCGTAATGGGCTAGGTTTTCCTTATTTAGGAAGCCCAACGGATCGAGGCCACCGCCATTGACAATTATTACGAACCCTAAAGCCCAGCTAATTTCTCGGAGCTTAATGGCTAAGCTATTGACCCGAGATTATCGTGGTCAATGCTCACCTTAGGCCACGGAGATAAAATAACTTATTGGGCAGTTCTGAGAACTGGAAGAGGGTGACATCCTTTTTAATAGGGCGAGATCTGCCTTTAAGGGTGAGACCTATCCCCCTCAGTAATTATAACAATTCAAGGACTCAACTCGTAGTCCATAGTCTTCAAAACCTATATTTTACTCACCATGGGGCGAGTTATCAAAGTACCGGGCTTAGCTAAACAAAGAAGGCGAGATCTCTATAGTGAACCCATGGGCGAGATCTATAGAGCGAGGCCCATAAATAAAGGGCGGCTATTTTTGGGTATAACAGAAAGTATTAGAGGGTTAGAACTTAGAAGGGCATAGCCGGATACGCAGCAAATAACGGAGAAATAACGGAGACATAACAGATCTGATGTGGCGCTTAGCTGGAATAAAATGACTCGCGAAAGTGTATATTGCAGTATTAGATATATAATAGATATGCTTAACCAATCTAAATTTTCATCTAATCAATATGCTTAACCAATCTCCTGGGATTTAAGGCTTAATGGCCTTTTAGCCCTCAAAGTTTTCACTGATATACCCATCAGCCCTCAATATTTCAAAACGTTCCTTTTAACCCTCGAAGTATCCATAAAGGTCCTAATAACCCTTAAACCGGTATAAAAAATAAAAAATAAAAAAACAGTATAACTCGGATGGGCAAAAGAGACATTTCACAAACCGATACCGAGGGTTAAAAGGTATACTTTAGATAGTTTGGGGGTTAAAAGGTATACTTTAGATACTTTGGGGGTTAAAAGGTATAACTCGTACAAATGAAGTTATTCTAGAAAAATGTCACAACAATGTCCATCAGGCTTATGAGAAGCTGAAAGAGCTGCATCCCTGGGCTGAGAATGGTTTAATGAGAAGCTGAAAGGCTTATGTTGCCTGCTTATGATGGCAGAAAGAGTCTGTACACTGCTGGCGAGCTTCCATTTGCATGGAAGGAGTTCAATATCAAACTTATAGATGAAGATGATGGAGTCGATGTTCCCAAGTACGTATTCATACGGTGGAAAGATGGATGAAATTTCAGAATCTTCAACTCCAATCCCTCACAGAGCTGGGACATTGTACATGATGCACATGAGAGTGCAGACTGATGGGGGACACATTGAGTGCCATGAAATGGATCAGAGGCTTATACGAGTACTTTACTCCGTATGTTACAAAATCTCCGAGAGTTGCCTATCTGAATTATTGCGATCATGATTTGGGAGTGAACGATAATCAGGGTACTACCAGCTACAAGCAAGCAAGTATATGGGGTCCAAAATATTTTAAAAACAAATTTGATAGACTGGTAATAGTAAAGTCTAGTGGATCCAGACAACTTCTTCAGACATGAACAAAGTATCCCTCCATTTTCTTAGCTCTCTTGTTTGCTCTTTTGACATAATCAAACCAAGCTTAGGCCAAGTCTGTAGATTATACCCAAATATACATACCTTTATATTTATTTTTTTATGAAATAATTTTTTTCCTTGTTAAGCAGGTTTGGCTATACACTTGTTTGACACTTTGTTACAGAATATATAAGATTCATCCCTGTAAAATGGAAAACCATGGAAAATGTACGATTTATTACATAACCCAGCTGTGACCAGGAAATTACAAAATCAAGCAGAAAAAATTACATTTCTTGTTTAGCTTTAAATGAATGGAGTGATTTATCGAAAAGCTAGTTGAATCCAGAATTATAATTATACAGGGACAAATTACTGATCCTAGTCCTCGACTACAAAAAAACACATCTCTTCATCATATATGAAGAAGTTTATACCATCACGTTGTTTCATTTTTGGGACAAATGATTACAATGTTTCTATGTGGTTTGCTACCTTAACAGAAACATACTCTCACGACTGAGAAGGTTCTCTGTATACATCAACATCATCCATTCATCCCATATAAATCAGGTCTTGTAATCATCCCATACAAATATTGTCTCGTAATCAAATCAAACTATGATACCTTCCTGTTATTGTGCCAAGTCGAAGATGAAATTTCCAAAGAACTCCAACATATTTCTAAAGTTGTTTACACCACTGTGCATAGTGGCGCGAACATGATTAAACCTGTAGCTAGTCAAAAATGTAACAAAAGAAACTAGAGAAGCAAACAAAACATCCCGTATCCTGCACAGATTATTATTATGCAGCTTATCCAGTGACATCTCAATGTCCAGGGCCAAATCATTTAAACAGAGAAAACTTAGACAAACTAAAGAAGCAGAAGACAAAATGAAAAACAAACACCAGTGGATTAATACATTAAGCGAAATATTTTACTAGTTATTTCCTGCAGATCTTTACAGCTAGATCAACAAGACAACAACAGTTTAGGTAAATTTACAGTAGATGCTGCGGTGGGTTCAGTTGTCATTATATATCGATGGTAGTTTAGTTATTTTACTTCAATACGAACACTGGTAGAAAGGAGTAGAGGCACATTAATCTATGTCGCTTTGGCGAAACCCACTCTCCCTTTTCCATAATCAAATACGGTGTGATAGTAACCCATAAAGTATATCTTTTAACCCTCAAAGTATCTAAAGTATACCTTTTAACCCTCGGTATCGGATTGTGAAATGTCTCTTTTGCCCATCCGAGTTATATCGTTTTTTTATTTTTTTTATTTTTTGTACCGGTTTAAGGGTTATTAGGACCTTTATTGATACTTCGAGGGTTAAAAGGAACGTTTTGAAATATTGAGATATATCAGTGGAAACTTTGAGGGTTAAAAGGTCATTAAGCCGGGATTTAATTACGACTAGTCGACTACATATTGGAATGATTTGTGCTTATTAGATGGTTGACCATTGACCTACTGAAAAAGTTTACTCACGTCGGTCTATACATTCACTTTCTTTATTTCTTTTCACCGCTTTCCTCGCAATGTCCAGCTCCGGCGACTTACGTCATTCTCCGCCGCACACAACCGCCACAGCTTCACCTCTTACTGTCGATCCAAGCATTCCCCTCAACAATCTCGCCGCCGTACAGACACGAATCGACGCCGTCCGTACATTTCTCTCCGATTCACTCCAAACTCAAACCCTAATCGGAAAAGTACAATTGCAATCAATCTCAGACGAAATCTCCGGTTCAATTGACCAAATCATAGTCAACGGCGCTGCCTTAATCGCCTCCTCAAATCTCCCAGCCCGACCCGACTCGACCCGGATGTGCTTGGAACCGGAGCCGAAATTGAGGTATGAATTTAAACCCGAGATTAGTGTGAACAATTTAAGTGATGATTGGGAAACAATTGAGCTAGATTCCGAAGAATTATTAGCTGAATTTGCGCACTTTTGTGATATTTGTGGGAAAGGATTTAAGCGCGATGCGAATTTACGAATGCATATGAGAGCTCATGGAAATGAGTTCAAGACTCCAGAAGCTTTAGCTAAGCCGGAGAAGGGTTTGAATTTTGGGGGAAAGAAGATTAGGTTTTCGTGTCCAATGATCGGTTGTAATAGGAATAAGTGTCATGATAAGTATAAGGCATTGAAATCGGTTGTTTGTGTAAAGAATCATTTTAAAAGGAGTCATTGTCCGAGAACGTATGTGTGTAATAGGTGTAATAAGAAGAGTTTTTCTGTAATGTCGGATTTGAGGAATCATTTGAAGCATTGTGGGGAGGTTAAGTGGAAGTGTTCGTGTGGGACGAGTTTTTCGAGGAAAGATAAGTTGTTTGGACATATGGCATTGTTTGAGGGGCATATGCCGGAAATTATGGAGGAAGATGAGAAGGGCAAAGTGGTTGTGGAAGAAAAAGAATTGGGGGTGAATGTTTCGGAGAATGGGAGTTTTGACGGGTTGATTGGAGACTATGGTTCAATTGAGGATTTTTGCTTGGACGATATGCTGAGCACTCCTAATGATGATAGTCTGGGTACCCAAATGGATGGGTTTTTTGAGTTTTGAATGTGAGCAAAGCAGGTATATGCTTGTATGTGTTTTAGTGTATATGTTTTTGTTTTAGATTACCAGTCTTTAAATAAGAGTTCCAAATCTTTTGCTAGAAATTTTCCTTCAGAGCTGTTGTGTAATTGTTGTTTATTTCAGTATATATTCATTGTAGTTCATCATTTTGGCCAGTTTTTAACTTACATTTTGTATGTCTAGACTCAAGTAAGATATTAGATTGTTTAATATAATGTGGTTTCTTTGAAGCAGATCGCCATAAGAGTGACAGTTTACATTAATCGTTGTGCTGTACACACTCATAAACTTAGGAAAGGCAAGCGATAAATCTGTATCATATGCATCATGTTTTTTAGATAGGAATCTCCGTCAATTACATCTTGTGACAAACAAATAAGATGTTCCGTTTTCAAGCAAAGATGTTTAAGTATTGTGTTGTTCTAGTGTTGTTTAAGTACATATTTATTATACATGTATTCTTAGTTATTTTGTTCAACCCCTGAATGACATTAGTTTGGAGTTTGGACAGGACGTTAGAGTTCTGATCTTCCTCTGTTTTCATAATATATGAAACTTTTAGGCAGTGGTGGAGTAAGGATAGGGGTTAGTGAATGTCTTCACTATGTTAAAAGAAAATTAATTTTTTAAGATAAAAAAAATATAACTCCCACTAGGAAAAATAATTACAGAAGAGCATTATTTTGTAAAATTTTCTTATTAAGCCACTGGGTTTAGGAACTAGTGGCTTTTAATTTCAGATCCACCCCAACACTTGGATTAGTGTGCTACGTCTTTGAAAGCATATAGGCACAAGGAACATGCAGGAAATTCTGGATTTGTTATCCAGTGTGATCCAGCAGACGAGGCACATGCAGGATACTCAGGTTCTCTGAATCTGGCATCGGACAACTATATACTCATGGAGATGTCAAGTGTTTGAACTATATAAATGAATTGATACTGGTTCTGTAAGTGATAGTTGATGATTAGATTTAATTTTTACATTCAATCATTATGAGGAGTTAAAGTTTCTCATTAGAAATTATAATAAGTGACTAGCTGCACAGTCTCATCATCCATTGCCTTCCTTGCGAAGTTTCTGAAAGTATATAGCTGATCATTAAAAAAAAAAGATCTAGGTAAAACATACATGAACGTCTACTATATTACTGACTCTATCAGTGAGAAGAAATTTATTTAATTGCTGTTAATAATTTAGTTATATGTTGACAAGTTCAATTTGTTTTTGTCCGAACTCAACATGCACGTCCAGTTCCACCTAATTTACTAGTCATAGCGCACATCCACTTAATTAGCTAGTTGAGATGCTTATTATTACAATCTAGATACAATGGATTGACTAAAGAATTGAAATAATGAATGTTAACAAAATAATTGAAGTAACAAAGGTGATATTAGTTCAAGGGTTTGATAAAATGCCGGTCCTTTCGTGTTTGGGAAGCCCAAGAACATGTTCGAACATCACTGGAGAACAGGGCAAGGTTATCGGCTCCTCCGAATCCGCAATCTCCTCCTTGAATTGATCTAATAGTGCTTGAAGCCTTGTAGAAGATAAACGTTTAACCGGAATTAAATATCTTCTGTGTTCTTCTCCGACGTAAATGGGGAAGCATCCGCTTGGAACAGTTGCTCTTCCATTGCTGTTTTCAAAACCAGAGTATCTACATCCTCTATGGCCATTGCCCGTAATCTTCTTAGAGAAACCAAATAACTTTCTAAAAATGTTGGCCATGGAGACCGACTAAAAGAAGGAAACAATAAAAATATGAGCTTAGAAAGTATGTGAAACTGAGTGTTTAGATTAGTTTAATTCTGTATATCAGTATATTGGTTATGTATCAATTTATAGTATGTGATATGGGAAAATGTTAATATACATTTCGTTTTGCCCGTGAGTTTTTTATTTTCTCATTTGAAGTTTTGGTAAAACAAGCATACGTTTACATATATGATAAAAATCCTCTAATGCGTTGTGTAAAGCAAGTATATGAAGGAAAATTCTGGGAATGCCATATGGCTGCAGAAGGAGAGGTCTGATAGTAATTTCAATTAATTTTTGACTTGAAGATATTGAATTGTAGATGGTCGCACAAGTTGAGTTCACGAGTGTTATGTGTAGGATAAAACAAAAACAAGTCATAAGTTTTTTTTTTTTTGACAAACCAAGTCATAAGCTACAACTTGCTGCATATGTCATGGAGTATGTAAATTATATGCTTGATTTGGTTAGAGTATCTCAACAGTATTAGGTAAAATATTTGACTAAAACATATAATTTATTAATCATGTAAATTTTATTGAACCAGTAAAGGTGCTATGTTTCAATGAGGTTCGTTATAATGATTGGCTATACTTTAAAATGGATATATTATTATTATTATTATTTCAAATAATTATAAATAAAATGTATAATTTTAATATGACAATATATAATGTGAAATTTTACCACATCTCTAGAAGTTCAATTGAAAGGCAGAGTGTATAAACTTGTAACACTATAACTAATGTAACTCAAACTAAAGGAAAAGATACTTAACCAGAAGACAATCAAGAACAGGAAGTCACAAGAAATCAACACTAAATGAAGACAAGGTAATTGATACAATTAAACATGCTAACTATGATCAAGTCAAGAAGAAATCATTGAGAGAAGTTCAAGTCAAAGTTGTTCATGCCTCGGTGATTTGATTAATCAAGAATCAAGATCATAACTATCAGTATCAACAAGACCAATTGATTTCAAGTGAAGAAGAAGGAAAGCAAATATTGGAAAGCCAAGTTATTCAGTGAATATGGTAATTTATTCAAGAAGCAGAAACACTATCAAGACTAGTCACTTATGAACCAGACCAGTGCATCAAGTGTCAGGACATTGATAGCAAGTTTATGTCAGTAATAAAGAACCATGTTCAAGAGCTTGTTGAAGAATAAAGAAGACATGAAGATATCACAAGTTCAAGATGTGCATTGAAGTTTCAAGTTGAAGACCAGAATATTTTCTAAGTACTAAATGTTCTGGATGGCTAAGTAGAAATTCTCAAGTAGAAGTTCTACTTAGGAATTTCGAGATAGCCAAGTAGAAGTTCCACTTAGGAATTTCGAGATAGCCAAGTAGAAATTCTCAAGTAGAAGTTCTACTTAGGTGCAGCTTCAACATGACACATGGCATCTTCTGATTGGCAGATTTCCAAGCTTTCAAGATAAGGCAAGAATTATGTGGACATCATTGGGCCACGTACATCTTAGTCTTTGAAGACTACAGGACATAGATTACATGTAGTATAAATAGAAGTACTTGTGTAATGTTTTAGTCAGTGAGCAATTCTAGAGAAAAACACAAGAGAAAAAGAGAGAGTGCATTCACAGAGCTTAGTATCATTCACTTCTCTCTCAACTTCTGTTATACTTTGTAATGAATGTTGTAGCAACCCTTTCAAGTTATATATAAAGAAATATATTCCTTGAATCTGTGTGTTCATTTATTGCATTGTTTTTATTGCTTCTCATATTCGAAAAGTTGTATTCACCCCCCCTCTACAACACATTTGGACCTAACAATTGGTATCAAAGCTATATGTTTAACATACAAAACATAGATCCTTGTGTTGAGTAGAAGAATCGTGAGTTTTCATTTTTCAGATCTACTTTTCATTTTCTCGAAAAGTGTGTTTTAATTCGTTGGTAGTGAAAACTCATCTGAAAAATTATTTAAATACTCCAGGTGTGATCATTTAGCTTGGGTGTATTTTAATTAATTTTTGTGAATTTATCTGGGTTAGTTCATATTTGGTGTTCTTGAGTGTTCATCATCTGTTCTTATCAAAGAATACAACCCAACAACTTTTTGATCTCCTTTTCAATAGTAAAAGAATAAAAAGGTGGTTTTTGGACTTTTTGATTTACTTTATTCGGCCGAAAGTAAAAGACATACTCAGTACCTAGCATGTGGGTTAGGTGGGTTAGGTGAGTAAAGCATTCAAAGTCAAAAGGTGTTAAAGAGATAATATTGTTTATTCAATATTAAAGTAATCTGCAGAAAAATTATTCTAAGGCAAAAATTTCTACATAGAATTTCTACTTGAGAATTTCTACATAGAATTTCGACTTGGACAATTTCTACTTGGTGATTTCGACTTGAGCAAAATTTCTACTTAGAGAAATTTCGACTTAGGCAAAAGTTCTACATAAATATTCTACATAGCCTAGTCTTGGGTACTTAGAAACTTTTAGTGACCAGAATTGAGATGGCTCCTAAAAATGCATTCAAGATCCCAATGTTCAACAAAGATCACTATGAAGAATGGGTTTTCAGAATGAGACTATATCTAGAGACTGTTAACCCTGAATATCTGGAAGTCCTTGACAAGGGTAAATTTGTCCCAATGGTAGTTATTCCTTCACATACGGAAGGAGGAGTGGTTATACCACCTCGGTCTGAGCCTAAAAAGGTCTCGGAGTTTTCGGATGCTGACAAGGAACAAATAGCTTATGATACTGCCATACGACAAACCTTGATGGAATCTCTTGATCATGAAATGTTCAACATAGTCAAGGTCTGACTACAGCGAAGAAGATTTGGGACAAGATAGAAGTTGTCATGGAAGGATCTGCAGAGGTCAGAAGCAACAAAACACTCATACTCAAGATGGAGTATGACACCTTTAGAATACGAAAAGGAGAAGGCATAACAGACGTCTACCTACGATTCAGTCAGTTGGTATTGGATTTGAATCTGAGAGGTGTAACTCTCCCCATGGTTGAGACTAATACGAGATATCTGAGGAACCAGCCAAAAAGCATTGAGCATAGGGTCTACGCAATCAGAGAAACCAGAGATTTGCATACAACTTCTCTGGAAGAGTATTATGGAATATTAAAGACCTATGAGCTGGAAACTCTTCAAGATCAAGCATGGGACAATGATTCAAAGGGAAAAGAAAGTGCATCAGGATTAGTTGCTGATGAGGAAGAGTCTAAGAAGGCAATGGTTGCAGCAAAGCCTAAATCATCACTTGCACCACATCAAGTTGATAATGATGACGAGTGCGCATCTGACAGTGATGATGACTACTACACCCAAGAAGAGCTGGACAACATGGACGATAGTGTCGTGGCATACATGGCAAGGAAGTTCAGCAACATGAGATTTAGAAAGAGCAACCGACCACAGAGAAAATCTTCATCTTATTATCGGGCTGCTAAGGGTGGTGGTAGTTCGTCAGGCTACAAAGGAAAAGGCAAGAATACCAGCTACAAATCTCCTTTGGATTTCAAAATGAAGTTCAAATGCTACAATTGTGGTGAAGCTGGACACTTTGCCTCGGACTGCAAAAAGCCTAGACAGACTTATCCAAAAGAAACATTTGAAGCTCTCAAAAGCAACTATGAAGCACTGTTGAAGGAAAGACATGGAAAACGAGCTTTATTGGTGACAGAAGGAAGAGCTTGGGATGATTCAGATGAGGAAGACGTTACTCATGTAGCGAACTTTGCGCTCATGGCTGAGACATCAGAGGAACCAGAGGTACCAGTTCTGACTCTTAAAGTAGAAATGTCTATTGATGATTATAAAGAACAGAACGGGGCTCTTAGTGAAGAGATCTATATGTTGTGCAAAAGCCTAGACTCTTCTCAAAAGGAACAGAAAACACTTGTTGCCAAATGCAGAATGCTTGAGGCAAAAGTGGAAGAGCTAGAGGCTGCTTGCACTGTAGATACTTCTCTAATAGACTTTATTAAATCTCTGGAGCACAAGCTCGTCCTTAAGGAAGAGGTAGAAGCATGTCTTAGGAACAATCTAGCTGAGTTAGAAACAAAATGCGAAGCTTACAAACTAGCTGCTAGTAAAGTGTATGTAGATAATGACACATTTAAGAAGATAACTGGAGTAGGTATAGGGCTTGATTATTCTGACCTTCCTAAGAAAGAAGGAAAGAGACCTATTGACCCTAGTTCCAGTGACCTTAAACAGGAAACACCTAGAATTCTTAAATCGGCTGTCAAACCTATCTACAAACATCTTGTTCCTAGAATAGAAGAAGAAGAGACTGAATTGATAGCTAGATATGAGATTGAGATGGAAGATCGCCAGAAAGAACAACCTGTAACTCCTATCAAACAAGTTAAAATCAATTTCCCTAGAGATGAATCTAGACTGGGATTAGGAGCTAAGGCTGTTAAACAACAAGGAAAGAAAGAAAAAGGCATAAAAGAGGTTAAGGCTGAACGAATAAAGAAAGCATGTTATCATTGTAAATCTACTGAACATCTTTCTTATGCATGCAAAGCTAACATGAATGTTCCTGCTGCACATGCCATGCCTACCACACATACAATGAATAATCTGCATCAGAATCATGCACAGTGTGGTCAACCTAACTGTATGCCATGCACTTTTAATATCATGCAAACTTTTGTGCATTTAATGAATGCATCTAGCCAGTCATGCTCAAATACTGTTGCTAGTTCAAATATCAAGAAAAAGTATGGTAGAGCCAAGACTGTCAGTCCTCCTAAAGTTAGGAGTGACAAACCTTCTCCTAAGACTGACAAATCTGTCAAGTCTGAGAAAGGAAAGGAGATAGTCGAAAGCTTTAGTAATGTGAAGAAAAGTGCATCTCCTGTTGTTAAATCTGTTGATTCTCGATCTTATCGAAAAGCCGGGCCCAATCAAAGTTGGGTTCCGAAGTATGTCTAACCAATCTGTCATTGCAGGGCATTAAGCAGAATAGAAATAAAGTTATATGGGTGCTAGACAGTGGAGCATCGAGGCATATGACTGGAAACAAGTCCCTGCTTACAGAGTTGGTTATGAAGGCTGGCCCTTATGTTACCTTTGGAGATGACAGCATAGGTGTGACTAAGGGATATGGCAAACTGAAAACTGGCAATGTCATCATTGAAGATATTTCCTATGTTGAGGGACTAAAGCACAATCTGTTGAGTATAAGTCAATTCTGTGACAAAGGTTACGAAATTGTCTTCAACAAGAAAGGTGTCTCAATCACTCACATCAAGGAAGGCTCACTAGCTTTAAGAGGAGTTCGAAAGGCAGATCTTTTTGTTGCAGATATGGATTCAGCAAATCAGGATGAGGTCACCTGTTTCTACAGCAAAGCCTCGGATGATGAAAGCTGGTTATGGCACAAAAAGCTATCTCACTTAAACTTCAAAACGATGAATGCTCTCGCGAGGCGAGAATTGGTGAGAGATCTACCTCAAATGGAGTTCGCTCCGAAAGGACTCTGTGAAGCTTGTGAAATGGGAAAGTCGAAGCGAGCATCGCATAAAAGCAAAGAAATTTCTAGTATTACTGAGCCTCTACAACTTCTTCACATGGATTTGTTTGGCCCAGTGAATGTCCTATCTTTGTCTAGGAAAAGATATGCTTTGGTAATCGTGGATGACTTCTCCAAGTATACATGGGTATTGTTCGCAATGACGAAAGACGAAGTACCTTTCTTAATCATTGATCACATCACTCAAATTGAGAATGTTTCAACACTTACTGTGAAGACGATTAGATCAGACAATGGCACTGAATTCAAAAACGCAGTGCTAAATGACTTCTGTGTATCTAAGGGAATACGTCGTCAGTATTCAGCCCCGAGAACTCCACAGCAAAATGGAGTAGTTGAAAGGAAGAATAGAACTTTGGTTGAAGCAGCAAGAACTTTGTTGTATGATTCAAAACTTCCTTTGTATTTCTGGGCCGAAGCAGTGAGTACCGCTTGTTACACTCAAAATAGAACCTTGATCATAAAAGATAAAGAAAAGACACCATGTGAGCTAATGAACAACAGAAGACCAACAATCAAATACTTTCATGTCTTCGGAGCAAAATGCTATGTGCTTATAGATGATGAAAATCTAGGCAAGTTTGCAGCAAAAGCTCGTGAAGGAATCTTTGTTGGTTACTCTACAGACGTGGTGGCAGCTTATAGAGTGTTCTTGGTGAATGATCGAAAAGTGACTGAAAGTTACAACGTCAGATTCGACGATACCAAACTCTCATCAATTTCAAGAGATTCTAGTGAACCTGAGTCCCTAAAATTTCAGAATCTGGACTTAGAAGATCTTGAAGATGAACCTGAGTTGGTTGTTCCATTAAATGTTCCAAGCGTACGTGAAGAACCTGAGTCTAGTGAACAAGCTAATTCTACAAGATCAGGAGAGACTTCTTCAGTACCAACCGGCAACAACTCAGGGGGAGTAAATAGCAGCTCAAGGACTACTGTTCAAGGCTCGAGTCGAGTTGACTCTAGTTCTGTAGGAGCTGGCACTAACTCAGGGGGAGTTAGTGAAAATATTCAAAGTAGTCAGCACCCCAACTCAGAAAGTCAAGCTGAATCATCTAGACAATTTCCAGGTGAACGGGTATGGAATAGAGACCATCCGTTTGAGTTAATTATTGGTGATCCAGATGCTGGTGTGACTACTAGAAGAACTGCAAGAGCTGACATGGCTAATATCTCCTTATATTCTGGGTTCTTATCCAAGCTTGAACCTAAAGAAATAGAAGAAGCTCTTGGCGATGCTGATTGGGTGATTGCAATGCAAGAGGAACTCAATCAGTTTGAAAGGCAGAAAGTTTGGAAACTGGTACCCCGACCAAAGAACAAATCCGTAATTGGAGCTAGGTGGGTATTCAGAAATAAACTGGATGAAAACGGACTTGTAACACGAAACAAGGCTCGTTTGGTTGCAAAAGGTTATTCTCAGCGAGAAGGAATTGATTATGATGAAACCTATGCACCAGTTGCAAGACTTGAGGCAGTCAGGATGTTCTTGGCATTTGCAGCACATAAGAACTTCAAAGTTTTCCAGATGGACGTGAAAAGTGCCTTCCTGAACGGAGAGTTAGAAGAAGAAGTGTATCTGGAACAGCCGCCTGGCTTCTTCGATCCAGAACATACAGATTTTGTGTATCTACTCTTCAAATCTGTCTATGGCCTCAGGCAATCCCCAAGGCGATGGTATGAAACCCTATCTCTATTCTTAATTGAAAATGGTTTTGTTAGGGGAGTAATTGATAAAACACTGTTCTATAAAGTTGTGAGAAATGACTTAATACTTGTTCAAGTATATGTGGACGATATTATTTTTGGGTCATCAAATGAGCGCTTGTGCGAGAAATTTGCCAAGCTAATGCAGGAAAAATATGAGATGAGCATGATGGGAGAGCTGTCCTTCTTCCTTGGAGTACAGATCAGTCAGAGAAAAGATGGTATCTTTATCTGTCAATCCAAGTACGTAAGAGATTTACTCAAGAAGTATAATCTAGAAGATGCATCAGCAGCTAAGACTCCCATGGCAACAGCCACGAAGCTTGATGAAGACAAATCAGGTAAATCAGTTGACATCACAAGCTATCGAGGTATGATTTACTCACTCCTCTATTTAACTGCAAGTAGACCAGATATAATGTTCGCAACTTGTTTATGTGCAAGGTTCCAAGCGGATCCTAGAGAATCACATCTCGTAGCCGTCAAAAGAATTTTTAGGTATCTCAAGGGCACACCAAATCTAGGGATTTGGTACCCAAGAGATACAGGTTTTAATCTTATTGGCTATTCGGATTCAGACTATGCAGGTTGCAGGATTGATAGGAAAAGCACATCTGGTGCTTGCCAATTTCTTGGCAGAAGATTGGTGTCCTGGCAAAGTAAAAAACAACATACAGTATCTACTTCTACTGCTGAAGCTGAGTACATTGTTGCTGGAAGCTGTGTAGCTCAAATACTGTGGATGAGGAACCAATTGAAGGATTATGGCATAGAGCATAAGAAAATTCCAATCATGTGTGACAACACAAGTGCCATTGCCATAACCAACAATCCTGTAGATCACTCAAGAACCAAGCATATTGACATCAGGTATCATTTCATAAGAGAACATGTCGAGGAGGGGACTGTGGAGCTACATTTTGTGCCCACAATGCAACAAATTGCAGATATATTCACCAAACCTCTTGATGAAGTAACATTCAATAGGTTGGTTGGTGAATTGGGAATGCTTAACACAAGTTAGTAAAGCCTTCTATCTGTAAAATCCATGTTTATGTTTGTATGTGCAAGCTAATCAATCATTATGTGCTTAGACTTTAAAATGCCTAATTAATGATTGTTATAGGTTGCATATAGTGTGATTTTGCATGAATTTATTGTGTTTTAAGTGTCTTTTATAGCACAAATCTGTGAATTTATGCTTGTTAGATTGCATGATCATAGGGGGAGTTAAATTCATAATAGTCTAAATATTGCATGATTTTTAGATGAATTTACCTGTGTTTTTCATGTAATTAGAGGCCTTAGAATTATCAAGGAATGTTTTAATTATGTCATATATTAAAATCCTTGAATTGATATTTATATTAATTTGGCAAAATTAATTGTTGAGTTTTTCAAAGAAAAATTGTCAAATTATTCTAAGTATCTTCAAAATTTCGAGTTAGTCTCTATCTCGAAACTCATGTAGAAATTCGACTTGAATTTCGACTTGAGCTTCCAGGGTGAAGTTTTGAAAATTCTAAGTCTGGGAAGAATTTCGAGTTAGTACCTATCTCGAAATTCATCTCGAAATTCGACTTAGAGTTCGAGTTCGAGTTACCAGTGTGCCTAGTTCTATCTTCAAAATATTCGAGATAAAGTCTATCTCGAATTTTATCTCTAAGGTTGAGATGAGGTTTCCATTAAGGGAATATTTTGAAAAGAACTGAGAATTAACTTCGAGTTAGTCTATCTCGAACTTTATCTCGAAGTTCGACTTGATGTTCGAGATAGAGTTCTTAGTCTATCTCGAAACTCAACTCGAATTTCGACTTGGTGTTCGAGATAGAGTTCTCAGTTAAGCTAAAGGGAATTTTTCGAGTTACACTCCTAACTCGAAACATATCTTGAATTACCCTGGACTTTTGATTCAAGGAAATATTTTGGAAAGAATTTGAGATTAACTTCGAGTTAGTCTATCTCGAACTTTATCTCGAAGTTCGACTTGATGTTCGAGATAGAGTTCTTAGTCTATCTCGAAACTCAACTCGAATTTCGACTTGATGTTCGAGATAGACTCTAACTCGAAAAGTATCTTGAATTTTCTTTTTCCCAAGTTTACTACAAATCAATAATGTTCAAGATAGTATTTCCCTATAGTTTCTGCTGTAATTTTGGTTAAAGTGCTTCTTTGTGCATAATTGTTCGAGTTAACCTCTATCTCGAACTTTATCTCGAAGTTCGACTTGGTGTTCGAGATAGAAAAGTTCGAGATAGAAAAGTTCGAGATAGAGTTCGACTTAGATGTCCCCTGTATGGACTTGGTACTTTTCACATTTTTTAACAGGGACATTTTTGTCATTTCTCATTCATCTATATATACATCTCTAACTCGATGCCCAATTCACTTTACCTAATTTCTTTTTCACAGCAGCCGTTTCACAAGAACAGTGCGATTTCACTAATTACATACCTTTGATCCGTGTTTTTGTGATTAAACTCGTACTAATCACGAATTACTGCCGATTTGTTGACTAATATTGTCTGTGTTAACCTTAATCCTTGTGTTAGTGCGTTTTGTGAACATCCATACACGCGCATATACATACACACGAACATATATTGTTTGTGTACTGTTCATAAACGCGATTTCATTTTCTCCATCTATAAACACACACGATTCCACTGGTATACACAAGAAATAGTAATTGGTTGTTGAATTGAATCCCGTAGTTTGATTTCTCAGATTCCGTTTGGTGTTCTTGAAAAATTAAAAGGGTTACAATTCTCTTTTGTAATTCGGAAAATTAATTGTTTTTCAAAATTAAAATAAAAAATTCACATCTTCTTAAAGAAAAACATTTAATCAAAATGGCTCACCAATTTTCCCTTGCTAAAAACAATTTTTACAATATTTCTACGGAAATTGGTGATCAACTCCCGCGGTTTAAGTTTTGGATACGATTTCTCAATTTGTATTCCAAAGCGAGCCAAGCTTTTACTGCTAAACCTACACTAGTACATGATGCTTTACAGCAATTATGGACTAGTGCGGTTACTTTTGGGAGTAAATCAACCCCCTACGGTTTCAGGTTTACCTTAGCGGGTCAGGAATATGAGGTGACAGAACAAATTGTCAACAGAGTTCTAGGATTCCCAATTAAAGATGCCTATGATCCAGAACCTACTGCTGCAGAACGCCTCAGATTCTTTGAAGAAATTGGATGTTATCCTACAAAAGGCCCAATCACGGGAAATATCCAAAAGCAATTCTTCCATGCGGAATGGAATTACTTTTTCGAGGCCATCACAAGATGTTTTCGGGCACGCGAAAAAGACTTTCATCAAATTCCAATTCCCATGCAAACCTTTGCAGTTGCCCTAGCAAGAGAACTGGATATAAACTATGGACGCATAGTTCTCTCTGAGATAGTGGCCTCAATGGGATCCCTTGCAAGCAGAGACCTCTCTACCACTGATGTCGTCTGCTGGTTTCCTCGGTTTCTTCAAATGCTAATCAATGACTTAATACCGAAGGATGCTCTTGCTATTAGACAGGGATTTGCCAGAAGCCCCACATCTGAATCGCTGGGGATGGGCACTAAGTCACTTGCAACCATTGAAAATCAGAATAAACATCAAGGTAAACCAATGTCTACTCCTGAAAATATTCAAATGTGGCTTAGATATGATGCAGGAGTTACCAATTTGGAGGCATCATCACAAGTCTCATCACATGCTCAAAATCCATCTGTTCATGCTGAGGCATTTGATGAGATTCCGGATGAGGAAAGCGATGATGCACAAGGTAATCAATCAGGTAATCTCTCTCTGCATACTATTCATTCCTCCTCCTATGTTTCTGATTCCGCGACCCGAGAGAGTGCTAACCCGCAGGATCTATCCCAGGGTAAGAGCCATATTTCTGACTCTGAGTCTGATACACATTCCTATTCTTTATCACCCCTGTTAACGGAAGTCAGAAAACCAGCACGTACATATATACAAGATGATGAGGAGAATGAACCCAAAGAGCAGCAACTTATTCGCAAGAAAGCCAAACTTTTCCACGCTGCTACTTCACAACCACAGTCAAACCTTAGCGTGTCACACGCAACCACTCCACTTCACGCGAGTGGTTCACCCCTTGAACATTCTGCACATAGGGATTTTGATTTTGGTGAGGATGATGTGCCTCTTGATGATACTGTTGCTTCAAGAGGACATGAAGTATTAAGAACTTCAGCCGTACCTTCACCGGTACGTACTGATGCTGCAAAGAGGATCGGTTCTGATGTCGTACAAGGACACTTTGCAGCCTCTCAGACTGAGATTCCAACTCAGGAACAAACAGAATTTGATCCTATAACTGTCAACAACATTTCTTATCAATTTTCTGCAGGTACTGCTTCACTATTTGGATCAATCATTGAAGACATACACGAGTGTGAGACAGGGAGTGTGTGTGAGAGGTTAGGGAGAGAGGGACCTTCATTTTTAAGGCCCGAAACCGAGCGCCAAATACCAACAGAACGAGTATTAGAGCGAGGTCACCTAAACCAAACACCGTCCCTTAATATTGAAAATTTTGATACTCGTATGACTTCAATGGAACATCAGATGAGGCAGTTCGGGCAGACAATGGGGCAGTTTGGGATCAATATTGGAAACAACCAAAGGGCTCTAGACGACTACGCAGCAAGAATGGCAAGTCAAGCTACAGCTTTTGAGGATTTGACAAATAAGGTCAATGACTTGGGCCATGCTGGTGGAGTCTTGGGAAGCACTCTCAATGAGAGGATGGGGGCATTGGAGTCTACAATGCATACAATGACTGTGGAGATCAGTAGAATGATGTTCGCAGTCAGGAGTTTTGTGCCCCCGGAGTGCTTCGAGTCGGAACAACCTCCCCCCGATGCTGGAGCAGGTGGTGCAGGTGGCGCTAGTGGAGCGGGAGCCTCTGGTTCTGGTTTTGGAGGTTCCTATGCAGCTGGTGGATCTGAAGACCATGGTGGAGCTCAGGATAACTCACCTAAGGGGGAGAGTGGAAAGGAGACGAGACAGCAGGCAGTTCACATCGAAGAAATTGAAGAACCCGCTGATCTTGTCAAGGAACCAGAAGTTGAGCCGTCTGTTGATGAAGAGGCTCTGAGGATGAGAAAGGGCAAGGCAGTAATGGTTGATGAACCATTTGTTGATCTGAGTCATCAGGAAACAGTACAGGAGGTACTTGACTCAGATTCTGACATGGAAGACGTACCGCTGGCACATGCAATAAAAAGATCTTTGAAGGAACAAGGTGGAGGTGCTGGGATGTCTTCCGGAATGCCTGAAGAATTTCCTGTTGATGTGGAAACCCTTAAAGCTCAACAGTTAGCCTTGGAACAAGCTCAGTTCCATAAAATGAAGATGATGCAAGAACATGCTGCGTTCCTAGAACAGAAGGTGGAGCTACAAGGGAAGCAGTATGAGTATGAGCTTGCAAGGCTAGCTAATCCTCAAGTTGATCTGGACAAAAGAAGGATAGGGCAGAAATGGGATGAAGCAAGGAAGATAATGATGGGACCATGTGCAAAAGGAGTTCATAACAAGGATGCAGATGATCTGTTCTACAACTTGAATTTGCAGAATCCAATGACTGGGGACTATATAAATGCTTTGAAGAGATTAATTTCTAAAGTCAGGGTTGGATACAATGCAAATCTTAAGGAGTGGCAGGTTATCTTGTCTTTGGTAGAAGGAGTCCCAACATCTTTCCTATATGTGGATGACCAATTCATAATGAGGAGATCTGCGTCAGAGTTGTTCTTGCTAGCGACTAAAATTCAGTACTCTCAATCTGAGGAGCTAAGCATTCTGTACAGGGATCAGTTAATGCAGCTAGCAGAGGACAAGGGTCCAGAATTCTCAGCTTATCCAAATTTTGTCCGGATGGTGGTTCAAGGAAAGATGAAGAGGGTGAGCATGGAGGAAAAGGACTTAATGGAACTTTCAGTGGAATCTCTTAAAGCTGTATGTAGACAAATGATGGGTAAGGGATTCGCCTCTGAGCTTAAAGATAAATCCGTGAGGATCATTGAAAGAGTCATATTCTTGAAGAGCAATGAGGTGTGGAAGTGTGATGTCATTGCTCCAAACCCTCTCGACAACGTGAAGATTGAGCCGGAGCTGATAGAAAAGAAATGGAATATTCTTCAAGCAATGAAGAATGTAGATGAAGCTTTGACTCTTCCTTCTGGAGAACTGGAACAAGGAGAAATAAGGGAGGCAGTTGGCGTTCCAGGGAAAGATAGTGTATACTGGATACACTCTTATGCTGATGATACAGCTGATGCCTTAGCATACATAGATGCAGACCAGAAACAAACACTCTTGCATATGAGTAGACAATGGCTGCTACAGACTCAAGATGCTGCATTTCTAGAGAAAGTGTTATATGTGTTCAAATGGGGCGAAGTGGAAGACAAGTTTGTTGAAGAAAAGCAGAGACTCATGAGTTACCTGTCTGAAGTAATTGTGGAGAAGAAGCGAATGGAGCGAGATGCGGCTAGTGTCTATAATACTGACCGTGTCAAGGGCTACCCCAAGATGATATATCGTTATCTCAAAGCCACTAAATCTCATTGGAAACCTCAGCTCATAATGAAGAACTTTGAGGAAATTCCAAAGATCAGGACTACTCAGGAGGTTGATAAACTCAGAAGGCTTTTCAAACATCCTAACCCAGAGCCCAGGAACCCTCTAGAAATGGAAGCTGTAAGTCTGTTGAATGCTAGGTGGAAGCAGCTTCACGATCCAGTGTACAAGAAAGAACAGCAGCAGAAGGAGAAGCGCAAAAGGCAGAAAGAAGAGAGAGTCCAAGCTGCTGAAGCTAGAAAGAGAAAACGGAATTAGGGTTAAAGGTCAGAGTGGTGTGAACTAGAAGTTGGAAAAACTTCATGTCTTTCGGTTGCTTTAACTCACTTGAGGAAATTCACCTTAGAGTGAATCCAATAAGGTGATATAAGTTTGACTAGAAGGTATGAAATAATCCAGGTGATAGGAATCATTCAAATGATCTTTAATTCGAGGTTCGAATTCTGTTTCTAGTTTTTATGTTCATTGTATTGTCTTCAAGTTCTTTTCAATTGTATATTATTCAAGAATGTAATGTTAATTATCTTTTCTCGTCTCATTGTTTAGTTGAGTTATCCTTCATTAATTTGAATGTCATTGTTAGACAATCAAATTGGGGGAGATTGAAAGGCAGAGTGTATAAACTTGTAACACTATAACTAATGTAACTCAAACTAAAGGAAAAGATACTTAACCAGAAGACAATCAAGAACAGGAAGTCACAAGAAATCAACACTAAATGAAGACAAGGTAATTGATACAATTAAACATGCTAACTATGATCAAGTCAAGAAGAAATCATTGAGAGAAGTTCAAGTCAAAGTTGTTCATGCCTCGGTGATTTGATTAATCAAGAATCAAGATCATAACTATCAGTATCAACAAGACCAATTGATTTCAAGTGAAGAAGAAGGAAAGCAAATATTGGAAAGCCAAGTTATTCAGTGAATATGGTAATTTATTCAAGAAGCAGAAACACTATCAAGACTAGTCACTTATGAACCAGACCAGTGCATCAAGTGTCAGGACATTGATAGCAAGTTTATGTCAGTAATAAAGAACCATGTTCAAGAGCTTGTTGAAGAATAAAGAAGACATGAAGATATCACAAGTTCAAGATGTGCATTGAAGTTTCAAGTTGAAGACCAGAATATTTTCTAAGTACTAAATGTTCTGGATGGCTAAGTAGAAATTCTCAAGTAGAAGTTCTACTTAGGAATTTCGAGATAGCCAAGTAGAAGTTCCACTTAGGAATTTCGAGATAGCCAAGTAGAAATTCTCAAGTAGAAGTTCTACTTAGGTGCAGCTTCAACATGACACATGGCATCTTCTGATTGGCAGATTTCCAAGCTTTCAAGATAAGGCAAGAATTATGTGGACATCATTGGGCCACGTACATCTTAGTCTTTGAAGACTACAGGACATAGATTACATGTAGTATAAATAGAAGTACTTGTGTAATGTTTTAGTCAGTGAGCAATTCTAGAGAAAAACACAAGAGAAAAAGAGAGAGTGCATTCACAGAGCTTAGTATCATTCACTTCTCTCTCAACTTCTGTTATACTTTGTAATGAATGTTGTAGCAACCCTTTCAAGTTATATATAAAGAAATATATTCCTTGAATCTGTGTGTTCATTTATTGCATTGTTTTTATTGCTTCTCATATTCGAAAAGTTGTATTCACCCCCCCTCTACAACACATTTGGACCTAACATCAATAAATATAATCAATATAATAAACTTGGCTATAATTTTAATTAAGGATAATGTATCATTAACATATAATTTTTTTTTCATTCTTTATAATTTTTATTTATGATAATTAATTTTAAATTTAGCTAAAAAAATCTTTTTCACTGGAGAGCTAATAAATAACGAATGGGGGTGTAATGTACGTGAGCCAGGATATTAAGATCTCACCGATGATTTTGTTTATACAGCGTAACATTCCAATATCATATTGAGTAAATTTGGGATTTATGTTCATTTTATAAAACATTATATTATTATTAATTATATCAATATATAATGATATTTTGGAGATTTGTGATTGATTTATCATTATCCAAGTTGGTTGCATTTGGTTCAATATATTTTGGTTTATTTTGGATTCAGAATCGGAACTTGACCGTCACATGTCACATATATTATCAGAGACAATTCACAAAGATTAATTCATAAAATTGTTGGAGATGGGAACACGAAAGCTGATAGTATTATTTCATAATGGATAGAGGTTCGAAGATGAGATCATGAAACCAACTAATATTATCCCACAATGGTTAGGGAGGAACGATCTTGGATCGATGGGATATTCGTTCATGCTTGACGAGAATGTCAAAAGTTTAAGTGTGGGATTTTGTAACATCCTAGTCCCATATCGAAAAGATTTGAGATTTTTATTCAGTTTATAAGTTAAAGTACTATTACTAATTGCATCAACAAATCATTATTTTTTTGGATATATGATGAACTTGTACGTTATATAAGTTGGTTGCATTTGGACCAATATCCTTCGATTTATTTCGTATTTGAAATTGGAACTTAACCCGATTTTAAAAATAAAAAAAAATCGAATTTTGACATGAGTCTTTTCTCTCAAAATATTCCATGAAAATTTTCTTTCTCGATCAATAACAATGAAAGTAGACATATATTAAGTTTAGAAGAATGCATATTAATCTGAGTTTATGTATCTTATAATACAAAAAGTATAAAGAATTTTGTTACTGTTTGGACCCATGATTTCAGTGGACCTAGTGAGTTCGTACATCACTCATGTCATGTCTGCATGACAGCATGGTTTGCATGCATGGTCAATCTTACTTCAAATTTTCTTGTATATCCCTAATTAGTTGTCCACTTTCTATTTTTGTTGGTCAAATTGACTCAAATTTGACTGAAATTTATATATATTACATAATGAAAAATATTTAAAAAAATTATACCATTGTAAACTACTTCTAATCTATTTTAATATGTGATTTTCAGTTTTTTAAAATAATAGACTGATTAATTTTAATCTTCAGTCAAAAGTTAGTCAATTTGACCACTGAAAAGTCAAACTGGACAACTAATTAGGGACGGAGGGAGTATATAATAATTACACTGACAAATACTTGAACCCCAGAATCGAAGTCGGAAATATAAAGTTTTTTCAAAAAAAATCATTACAAATTTACGTTATATGGTTGGTACTTATCAACAAATAAAGAATGAAAAAACAAACGAACAAAAATACTCATTACACACTAAATATCCTCCTGAATTTTATTATGAAGACCCTAAATAATTTTTTTATAAAATCCAATTTATATGTATATATGTAACTAATTTGAGATTAAATTTTATGCATGAATTCATAGTTAACGGGCCAAAACATTATAATTAGCAAACCACCCGTTAGTGATTGCTAGAAAATTTTTTAGTAACTGCTATATTTAGTAAAGGTCCCTGTATAAATCTTCGCATATAAAAGGAACTCTTTATTTCGTAGTTAAACTTTGATTTATAAATTTTTAAATATGTTTAAAAATGAAAAATATTAGAGAATATTTAGTACATTATTCGGTTCTAAGGTTTTATATTTTTAATAGGTTATAGTCCGTGCAAAGCACGGATTACTTTTAATTTTTTATAATTTATTTATAGTATAATATGATATTATAAATATTAATTTTATTATGTTATTGGAAGAATTCGAACCTTAAATTTTTGTATATAATAAATTTTAGTATTAAATATAAATTAATATGTTGTTGGCACGAAGCTTTAATTTTTTATAATTTATTTAGAGTGTAATATGATATTATAAATATTAATTTTAATATGTTATTGGAAGAATTCGAACCTTAAATCTTTGTATATAATAATTTTTAATATTAAATATAAATTAATATGTTGTTGGCGGGAATCGAACTTTAAACCTCTGTATATAACAACTTTTAGTCTAACGATCATGATCTATTTGAATTGAAAATCTAACGATTGTGAATAGTTTGGTCATAATCTCTAGTTTACTTATAATAATATAGTATAGATTTTAGTAAAACTTAAGCATCAAGTTTAGTTATGTATGATTATATTTATACTTGGCTTAATTTCACATTTGAAATTAAATTTTATTTTACTCAAAAAAATTATATGAAGGGCCAAACGGAAAGTTGCCCTGGTTATATGGTTGGTACTTATCAACAAATAAAGAATGAAAAAAACAAACGAACAAAAATACTCATTAATTACACACTAAATATCCTCCTGAATTTTATTATTAAGACCCTAAATAATTTTTTCCATTGCTCAGCTGGTTGAACTTTTGATGATGTGCATCTCATATCTGTAGGCAAAATGTTGTCGATCATTGTTTTGGAGCTCAACTGCTTCACCAAATTAACTTTCTTCACTTTTGTAATCAAAGGCAGCTTCTTGTCTCTATTTTCTTCTACCATTTTTGAAGATGATGGAACTGACATTTCTGATTGTTCCCATTCATCTTCAGCTAGTAAATGAGGTGGCGTCGTCATCTCCGATCGTTCCCATTCTTCCATTGACATGCCACATTCATTATGATCAACACCTGCCATAGCCATTGCTTCAAATGAAACTGGCATTTTTTGTTTTCTGGATATATTTGTTACTCAATATAAACTATGCAAAGATTTTAGTTCAGAAATGTTTTTTCTACGATACAAAAAGGCAGTAGAAAACAAAGAGATATATTTATGAGCAGCGACTTGTTGATTATACTTGTTTATATAGTATATGCACTTCTAAGAGGAGAATGTATATTTCTTGTCAAACATGTCAAGTTAAATATAAGAAGACGGATGGAATTTTCTTCAAGAGGTGTTCACATTTGAGGCAATGGATTTTTTCGAACAAAAGCAGGTCGAGATTTAAAACATATATTAATATTGTTCTCGTGATCATGTTGAGTCCTCTTGTCAATGGCAAAACAATTTGCCTTCATATTATAGTACTCAAAACTCAAAAGGTTAGCCAGAGACCACAAAACGATATTTATTTATACAACGATTACATAATAATTCTCTGATTTAACTTTGATAGATAAGATGATATAGTGTAGATATGCATAATATCTACGAATTACAAGAGATATATAATTAGATAGATGGCCTGAACAAAAACAATTAAGCTTAGCGTTTTTTACCTACTACAAGAAAAGTGTTCATTTTTTATCGTCACATTTCTGACCAACACAAAGTGGTCGGAAATGATAAGTCATAACCGACCGACAAAACCGACCACCATTCTCGGTCGTAAATAATTACATAACTGACCATTTTTGGTCATTAATGAAGTGATTGAGATCCAATAGTCACGTCACCGTCAAAACCGACCAACTCATTACCGACCAACGAAATCAAAACCGAATAGTATCATTTCCGATCGAAGTTGATGGTCAGAAATGTGCGTTTTCATTGCATTGATCCTTAATTATTTGGTAATGATACTTTTTGAAAACCTTATGTATTAATATCTTAACATCATTTAAGGTGAAAAATGAATTGGCTTGATTAGCTGTGAGGGACCATGCATGCATGTTTATAAAAAGATTTATACAAATTTATTTCTTGTCCGACTAATTAATTATATTTCTACTAAGATTGGAGTATTGTATTAAAGGAAAAGTGATTTTATTTGAAACTTTGTTGCATTAATGTCAAAAGAAATAAAAATGCAAACCCAATTCAAAGTTACTTTTACGTGTATCGTACAAGTACGGAGTATCTAAGCTTTGGTCAAGGCTTCACTTTTCAGCATCAAAACTTGAAATTCAGAGTAGTGAAATTCAGAGTAGTCTATGGTCTAATCAATTGTCACGAGTATACCCTGCATGCATGTTAGTTCACTTGTTACGCAAGGATGTGCTATGATGTCACTCCTCATTTCTAAGCTTACGCATATCTTCTTCTAACTTTTAAATAATCCACTTAATTATAATTACGTTCAAATTAGAATTTAATATTAAACTAAAACTTACAATTAATTTTTATTATATACTTGAATTTATTTATTTTGTTACAGTATACGATATTGCAACAAACATAGATAATTACTCCCCCGTCCCATTAATTATTATACATTGGGATGGGATCCACCTGTCATGTCATCTGCCATGCCAGCAAGGGTGGGACCCATCTATCACGATAGCTGACATGACAGCAAGTGGGGCCCACCTACCACGTCAGCAGGGTGGGACCCACCTGTCACGTCAGCTGCCACGGCGAGAGGGTGGGATCCACCTACCACGTTGCGTACAGTCAGTGCATAGTCAGCAGAGTATAATTATTAAATAAAAAAATGTAAATACATAATATTATAAAACAATTAAGATAGTATATTTGCAACTAATTTGAAGAGATAGTATTTTTGCAAAACAGATTAGGAAACCTAGTATTTTTTATAAATTTTCTAGTATTTTTTTTTATTAAAATTTTACTATTTCTGGAATATAAAAAAAATGATGACACTCCAAAATAGTAAGTATATAGAAATCAATGGAAAATATAATGTACTTATGCAGATTATCTTCACGGTCTGGCTGCTAATGTCAAGTTGTCAAACTTTTTCAGGAAACATTTATATTTAAAAAATAGTATACAATAATTTGTTTTGTAATATATATAAATTTTTTTAAATAAAATATTTTTCACGTAATTCAATTTATACTTAATCATTATAATATGCTTGAAAAATAATTATGATAAAATATAATTGATAACAATTAAAATATTATAAAATATATAATATTCTACAACATAATATCTATTCTATTATAGAAAAACCGAAACATTAAAAGTTTAGTCGATCGGTCGGTATGGTACCTGTTGATTTTACTTATTTACCCTTACTCAATTACAGATAAAATCCATCCTACTAACTAATCAAACATATTATCTTTTCTATTTTTCAATATAACTAAACAATTTCCTTTTTAAAGTAGAATACAATATCTTTTATATTTTATCAAATTAAAATTTCTCCTTCATTAATCAATTTCCTATTTCAGGTTAAACATTTTACCTTTTCTAGTTTTTAATAACTAAATTACTTCCTTTTTCAGGTAAAATACAATATCTAATACATTTTATCCAACTAAAATTTCTCTTTTTTTAAAAATACTATGAGCAATTTTATTTAATAAAATAACATAATTATAATTACTATTAACTAATCAAATACCTTTTCAAGCCAAAACACTTTACCTTTTATCTTTTCTTTTTTCTCTAACTAAAATCTCTCTTTTTCCAATCATATCATGGACGATTACCTTTTTCAGCCAAAACACGTTACCTTTTTTCTTTTCACTTACTAAAATCTCTCTTTTTTCCAATTATACCACGGGCATTTCTATTTAATAAAAATAAAATAATAATATTATATTACTAATAATTAACCGATTACCTTTTCAGCTAAAACATATCATCTTTTCATTTTTTTAATTAAATTCCCTTTTTTCCGAGATTATCACGGGCAACAATAATTTCTCATTTTTTAAAAATACTATGAATAATTTTATTTAGTAAAATAACATAAATTAAAATTACTATAAACTAATCAATTACCTTTTTCACATAAATCATGTCACCTTTTTAAATTTTACATTACCTTCCTATTTTCTCTAACTAAAATCTCTCTTTTTCAATTATATCACGGGTGGTTCTATTTAATACAATAAACTAATAACATTAATAATTAACCGATTACCTTTTTCGGCTAAAACGTATCATCTTTTCTATATTTTCTAACTAAAATCCCTCTTTTAATAGAAGTATCACGGATAATACTAATATCTCCTTTTTTAAAAACATTACGAGCAATTGTATTTAGTAAATAACATAATTAAATTATAATTATTATGAACTAATCAATTACATTTTTCACCTAGAACATGTTACTTTTTTAATTTTCTCTAACTAAATCTTCTCTTTTTCCAATCATATCACGGACATTCTATTTAATAAAATAAAATAATAATTTTATAATTACTAACAATTAACCGATTACTTTTTTCAACTAAAATCTATTTTCTTTTCTATATTTTTTAAACTAAAATCCCTACTTTTCTATAAATATTACGGATAACATTTATATAAATATGATCAAATCATCTCATATAAAAAATTTAAGCCTCCAAAATTTATGTTTTAAAAAAATTAATTTAAATTTATTGAAAAAATTTATATAATATTAAAAACAAATTCGTGCATCGCACGAGTTTTAAGCTAGTATTAAATAATTCTAAGTTTCTAATATTAAAGTTGTTCTTTGTGAAACCTAACAACTTACTTTGTTATTTCATGTCTTATTTTTTATTATTTCAAAATTTATGTAAAAATCAACGGTACTTGTTAAATAAACTATACTTAAAAATGTAAAAAGAAAAAAGAAAGTCTCTCTCATCTAATCCCAATCAATGTTCATATAGCTTCGTTCCCACTTTAAAAACTTAAGAAATATTTATACTGTTAAAATAGTGATACAAAATACAATTATGAAAATAGTGACAGTAAAACTTCATCAGAATCTTTCATGTATAATTTGTATGAACATATTAAAAACAATAAAGTCTCTATCAATGTTCTAACTACGTACTATAGTTGAGCATTTAAAAAAAATGTCAATTTACAAGTCACAATTATGAAGAAATTGGAGTAGACAAGAAATGAGAGGATTGCAGGGTTAAAGAAAAGACCTACTTGGAAAATTTAATTATCGAAGTAAATTTTTTGTCATGTTTTAATTATTAAGGTATCATTTTTAGTACCATCTTTTGATTATTAGGTTAATTTCATTCAAGAATGATCATAATTTATAATCAAGCTCTACGCTAGACTCATGGTGTAGTATCACCAATTTTTGTCAAATTGCATACCAGTTTTAATTATATACAACGAATGATGCAAGTTTAATATTGATGTTACAGGCCATACACTATAAGAAAAAATTGGTTGGAAATGAGTTACCATTTCTGATCATTCACGAAATTGGTCGGAAATGATGTGTGTGGGCCCCGAAATTTGTACACATAAGCATCAAATCCGTCCAATTCTTGGTCTGAAAGCAAATCCTACCAACATTGGTTAGTTTTGATCCAACTGTGGTCGATTTTGACTACAAAATGGTCCCACCTTCCACATCATCATCTTTCACGTATTTTAAATTAATAAACAATTTCTGAAAGCCATGGTCATTTCCGACCAAGTTTGGTCGGAAACAAAAACCTACCAAAATTGGTAGGTTTTAGTTGCATTTTGACCACGAAAGGATCCCACCTTCCACGTCATAATCCCTCATATTTAAAAAAAAAAAAAATTTATTTTGCCAGGGACATTTCTTACCAATATTGGTAGGAAATGAGGCTGATGCAAATTTCGGCCTTCCACGTCATCAGACTAATCCATCATATTTTTAGATTAATAAACAATTTATTAACAGAAAAATAATTTTATTTTGCCATGGGCATTTCCTACCAATCTTGGTAGGAAATGGTCACAGAAATGGTAGAAAAAGGGCCAAATAGAGAAATTTACAATTTAAAATATACTGAAATTTTTTTTGTCATGAAAAAATACTGATATTTAGTTCTTCATATTGGGGTAAAAGTCCCATTTTTTTCTTATTTTCTTAATACATTTATAATTTTATTAAAGAAAATAAAGATTATTGTTGTTTAGTTATTAAATGAAGATTGTATATAATATATTGTTACATGTATGATTTTATTCAAAGTTAGCCCTGGCTTAGCGATTTGGTACTTGGTCATTGTTGGAGAGGTCTTGGGATCGAATCCGTAAAACTCCAATTTTTTAACAATTTTCGTCAAAAATTTCGTAAAAAAATTGAATTTCCTGATCACATCAAAACCTACCAATATTGGTAGGAATTGATCAGTAAGTTTCGCCAAAAATTTTGTGAAAAAAGTTGAATTTCCCGCTCACATCCAAACCTACCAATATATATTGGTAGGAATTGATCAGTAAGTTTCACCAAAAACTTCTTGAAAAAAGTTGAATTTCCCGCTAACATCAAAACCTACCAATATTGGTAGGAATTCATCAGTAAGTTTCTGCCAAAAATTTCGTGAAAAAGTTTAATTTTCCGCTCACATCAAAACCTACCAATATTGGTAGGAATTGATCAGTAAGTTTTCGCACAAAAATTCGTGAAAAAGTTGAATTTTCCGCTCACATCAAAACCTACCAATATTGGTAGAAATTGATCAGTAAGTTTCCGCCAAATATTTCGTGAAAAAGTTGAATTTCCCACTCACATCAAAACCTTTCAAAATTACTAGGAATTGATTAATAATTTTCCGCCAAAAATTTCGTGAAAATTGGTAAGTTTTGATCAGTAAATAAAAGTTGAATTTCCCGCTCACATCAAAACCTAACAATATTGGTACGTTTTGATTATTAAATAAAATAATAAAAAATATAATAATATCGAGATATATAAATAAATTATAAGTTTATTATGAAATATTTTTATTTTTGTATGAGGAAGCATAAAAAAATTGGATGAAAAATAATTTGTAAAAAATCAAAATCGTTTAGAAAACGAAAGAGTGTTAGTGATCGAAGCTTGAGTAGGGATTTTTACTTATGATTTAGGGACAGTAGGGTTAGACATTTTGAATTTTTTAAAATATTTCTCGACGATACAACCGTACGGATGTCAATATCCATCCTTTTTAATGGTATTGCCAAAATTTCAAAAAAAAAAATATTTGATTTGGTAATTTGACAATGAACTAGTAGTTTGACTACAACCCCTAAACACGGTTTCGTCCGGGTTTCGTGTTTCAAATTTTTAAAATTTATTTCTCGACGACCCAACCGTACGGAGGTCAAGATCCATCCTTATAATGTCAACTAGTAGTATGACTTCGTGTTTCGATTTTTTAAAAATTATTTCTCGACAACCCAACCGTACGGAGGTCAAGATCCATCCTTTCTAATTTTATTGCCAAATTTCAAAAAAAAATTGATTAGGTAATTTAACTGTCAAATAGTAGTTTGACTCGAACCCATAATAGGGTTTCGTTCGGGTTTCATTTTTCAATTTTTTAAAAATTATTTATCGACGACCCAATCATACGGAGGTAAAGATCCATTCTTTATAATGTTACAAAATTTCAAAAAATATAAAAAATATTTGATTTGGTAATTTAACGATCAACTAGTAGTTTGACTCGAATCCCTAAACAGGATTTCGTCCGGGTTTCGTTTTTCGATTTTTAAAAAATATTTCTAGACAACCCAACCGTACGAAGGTCAAGATCCATCCTTTCTAATGTTATTGCCAAAATTTCAAATAATAAAAATTATTTGATTTGGTAATTTAACGGTTAACTAGTAGTTTTACTCGAACCCCTAAACAGGGTTTCGTCCGGGTTTCGATTTTTTAAAAATTATTTCTCGACGACCAAACCATACGGAGGTTAAGATCCATCCTTTATAATGTTATTGCCAAAATTTCAAAAAAAAAAAAGTTTATTTGATTTGGTAATTTAATGGTCAACTAGTAGTTTGACTCGAACCCCTCAACAGGATTTCGTCCGGATTTCGTGTTTCGATTTTTTAAAATTTACTAGCTTATAACCCTTGCAACACACGATTCCTTTTTCAATATTTATAATTATATTAAATTTTTTAATATTTATATGTTATTGATTTACATATCAAATTGTTGTTAAAAAATTGATATATTTTTACACGTTCAATTCAATATTTATGCTCTATCTTGAATTCTTAAAATTTGATTTGGACAATTTTACAGCCCACACGAAATTAACAAAATAATCTTTAATTTAGTGATGGTTTAACAATTATTTTCCAATTAAAACTACTGATATGGGCTAAAAGTAAGCCCTAAAGACACATTTAATGTGGCATTAATTAGACCCGGAATGGTCCAAACGTGGGGCCCACCAGATGGGCCCAAACCCTATTTATAATATTAATTTCGTAATTAATATTAAGGGTAATAAACAGCTCAGCAAATAAGAGTCAAACAAAGATATTACTCTTGCCTGACTTAGCCTCCAAGATACATATTTCAACATGGAAACTGATTCCTATAAGGAAGAGATCTAGAACCTTCCTCAAGGAAGACTTGTCCACCAAGTCTCTGACTCCTACCATAATTCTAGGGCTTCTAAGCCTATATAAAGGGTCTAACCCCTCATCTCATAACTATGTTTTTGGGCACAGCTCCATACGTCACCCACCACATTTTGGCTTAATCCTCGAATAAGGACATGCAAGCCACTGCGTCCTAGGTGAGCTCTCGCCTCTATAGCCTCGAGGGCACCATCACCTAGAACTACGTCCTGGCTTGATTCTCAATAACGAGATACGTAGGCACTCTGTGAGGACCGATCAGTCTCGTAACACGAAAACAGCCATTAAAGCTCGAAGCTCAACCACCCTAGCATTAATTACAAATCGTAACCTAGTTTTTATTCCACAACATTTGGCGCCGTCTGTGGGACGAAAACATCAACCATGGTTAGCACACGAAGAACTGCACCAAGCTCTACCGAAGCTTTACCAATCAGCTTCGCTCCGCCTCTTACCTCTGGGACAACCACATTTGAACAAGGGACGGTCCCCCAAACTCAAGTTTCTCAGCCTCCAGGGACGAATCCCCCTGCTGAGAGTACGCTGCCTATGGTTGTCCATCCAGATCAGGGAACCAACTCTCTTTAGATGGTGATCTCTCCCCTGGTTGATCCTAATCACCCTCCATCTGGGGTACAGATCCATACTACGGATCTCCCCGTGAATACCAACCCAATGTATGGGCTGCACAACTACCCCCTGTTCGAGAACCTGGACCACGTGGTCATGCTTTGCAGATCCGAGATCGCGAGTATCTGGACTACTCCGGCCCCTATACTACTGATTCGACATCTGAGGATGACGATGATGACCGTGACGAAGCCCAAAGGAGGCGACGTGATAGTAGAGAGCCCCGAAGGAGGGCCCGAAGAATCCATGATGGACCTCCATAAACGACTGAGGAAAGGATCAAGGCTCATGAAGCTGAGATCCAGAGGCTGAAAGATGACGCCGCCAGAGAGCAAGCAAGGCAGAATCAAAGTCTGCATCGACCTCCTCCAATCTCAGGAAGGGTTCCCGTCATAGATCTGGAGAGGTCGTCTAGGAGACGAAGAAGGGTCGATACCTCAACTGAAGGAGTAACGAGGGCGGAAACCCCCAGAAACAACCCCAAGGATCTGATGCCGCTAGATCTTGATGATCCAACACCTCCGTTCACTGAGGAGGTAATGAATGCCCGTATCTCAAAAAATTCAAGATGCCGACGATCAAGGCCTATGATGGAACAGGCGATCCTGAAACTCATGTCAGGACGTTCACAGCTGCACTACTGCTGCAACCTGCTAGCGACGCCTTAAAGTGTAGGGCGTTCCCTCAAACCTTGTCGGGTATTGCTCAAAGGTGGTATAGCAGGCTACCTGCAAATTCGATTGGCTCTTTCAAGGAGTTGAAGAATGCCATTGTTAACCAATTCATTAGTGGAAGAGTTCATGAAAAAAGTTATGCATCCCTCATGTATGTGGTGTAGGGGAAGAACGAGAATCTAAGGGATTATCTCAAGCGATTCACCAAGGAGACATTGAATATTATAGATCTGGAGAATAAAGTGGCCATGGTAGCCTTGGAACACGGAACCACTGATCCTTTATTCAAGAGGTCTTTGGCAAAGCATCCTTCTGAGAACATGGCCGAGCTCCAACGAGGGGCCGACAAGTATATCAAGGTAGAGGATAGCATAAAAAAGAAGCTTCTGGAGGCAATGGCAAGGGCTCCAATGACTTTAAGAAATGGAAGAAAGAACAAGAGTATGATGCTAGGGACAAGTATCCCCGAACTAGCAAGGATTCTGAATCACCACCGAAGAAGAGTTTGGGACCAAGATTCAACGACTATGCAAGACTGAATGCTCCTAGGAGTCAGATCTTGTTAGATATTGAGAAAGACAAAGATTTTCGATGGCCGAAGCCACTTAGGGGTGATCCCGCAAAGAGAAACAAGGATCAGTACTGTAGATTCCACCGTGATGTGGGGCATGATACAGATGATTGTAGGTAGTTGAAGGATGAGATTGAATTCTTGATCCGAAAAGGAAAGCTGAACAAATTCACTAAGGGTGATGATCGTGGAACTCAAAGGAGGGATTATGATAGAAGAGACAATGATAGAAGGGATGATGATCGAGGTCGGGATCGTAACCCACAGCCCCGAGGGCCAGTTATTAACATGATTTGGGGAGGCCCGACAGCGGCCGGTACAACCCGAAACTCTCGAAAGGCGTATGCCAGAGAAGTGATGCACATCGTGGGAGAAGCCCCGAAGCGTGCCAGGACTGAGATAGCAATTGGTTTCGATGACTCAGACCTCGAAGGGGTGAAGTTTCCCCATGACGAACTGTTGGTCATAACCCCTGTGATTGGGAACTCGGAAGTGAAGCGAGTCTTGATGGACAATGGAGCTTTCGTTGACATTCTGTTTCATGATACATTTGTGAAGATGGGGTACAATGATTTTCAATTGACCCCCAATAACATGCCTATATATGGATTTAATGGAGTAGAATCCAAAGTTGAAGGGACTATTCAGTTGCCTATAACTATTGGACAGGACCCCAAGGAGGCCATTCAGATGTTGAACTTCTTGGTAATCAAGGCGGTTTCAACGTACAACGCTATTCTCGGAAGGACTGAACTTCATGCATTCAAGGCTGTTGCCTCAACGTATCATATGAAGATCAAGTTCCCAACCAGGAATGGCGTTAGAGAACATAAAGGTGATCAAAAGATGGCACAAAGCTGTTATGTAGCCTCGTTAAGGCCTAATAGAGTCGGGGGCAAGTCCTTCCAATTGAAGACATGGATGTCCGCAGAAGAAAGGAACACCAAAAAGGCCAGCAGAGGACATCACACAGAAGCCTTGGACAGCCATTGAGGCTAAGGCGTTAACTGACTTCGTGGTTGAATGTACCATTGGCAACCAAGAAGTCGGGGGGCAGGAGGTAGTACCCCAAGCAGGAAGTGAACTTCAGAATAAGAATGATGATACCAGAAGGAATGGTGGACGCTCTATTTTGATGGAGCATCAAAAACAAAATCAAGTGATGCAGGCCTAAGTCTTGCAATGCCCCGATGGGCTCAAGTTATCCTAGTAGGACTTAGCTTCATCTAGTAGAAGCAGAAATAAGGTTCATTGAAACCATTGCAGAGCATGTTGCTCCGAGTATGACAATAGTACTCTATCACCCGATGAGTGCAAGTCAAGGATGAACGAGTACCGAAAATAAAAGAATAACGAATGGAAAACAAACAAATGCATAGGTGAAGATCCCGAAGGGTCAAAGCCATGAAAGGCCGAGGATGTTAAGGACTAGCTACTCTTCAATACTTATTAAGGACCTGGATTAAGGATCCAAGGATGAAGGCCAATAGATAACCTTAAGCAAGGATTAAGAAGTTCAAGCAAGCTCTCGCTCAGAAGTTTAAAAGGCAAGAAGCCAACGGGATTGCATTTATCGAAATCTATATAGAGGAATCAACCCCGAATCCTAGGTTGAAGAATAGAAGCTGTTAGCCATGAAGGCCAAGGTTAGTTATGAAGGCCAAACTTGAGGGGGGGTCATGAACCTCCAATTAAGATCCAAAGGTTGAAACTTCATGTTGACTTGAAAACCAATATGTAATTTTGAAAACCTCCTAGAGAAGGTTCAAGACCTCGTGGGGCTAACCAGAAACCCCCTGGCCTTGGACCAGCAGCTCTAATAGATATTTCGGTGATTTAAAACACCATTGAGATTGAAAACCCTTGATTTCAAACTTTGGCGTTCAACCTTTGAACATCGACGTTCAACACCCAAGACCAAGACAAACATTGAAGCCATGACGGCCAAGCGAGCTGAGAAGTTACTTATATGGGAGCATCTTTGAAAGAACCCCTGAAGGGCAAGTTGATAGCATTCTTGCAAGAAAATAGCGATGTGTTTGCTTGGACTGTAGCTGATATGCCAGGGATTGATCCCCAACTCATAACTCACAAGTTGAATATTGATCCGGGGCGGAAGATAATAAAACAGAAAAGAGAAATTTTGCTCCTGAAAGGCAGGAGGCCATTAAACAAGAAGTTGACAAGCTCTTAGAGGCTGGGTTTGTTGAAGAGCTTCAGTTTCCCGAATGGGCGGAAGATAATAAAATAGAAAAGAGAAATTTTGCTCCTGAAAGGCAGGAGGCCATTAAACAAGAAGTTGACAAGCTCTTAGAGGCTGGGTTTGTTGAAGAGCTTCAGTTTCCCGAATGGTTAGCTAACCCGGTGATGGTCAAGAAAGCGAATGGAAAGTGGAGGATGTGTATAGACTTCACTTATTTGAATGATGCATGTCCAAAGGATTGTTTTCCCCTGCCAATGATAGACATATTGATAGACGCCATAGCTGGACATGAGATGTTGAGCTTCATGGATGGGTTCAACGGCTACAATCAGATTAAGATGCACGAGGATGACATCCCTAAGGTATCTTTCATAACTGACTTTGGTGTTTTCTGCTATATTGTTATGGCTTTTGGTCTAAAGAATGCAGGAGCTACTTACCAACGATTGGTGAATAAGATATTCGCCCATCTGATTGGAAAAACCATGGAGGTCTATGTTGATGACATGTTAGTCAAGAGCCTACTCAAGGCAGATCACATTAAGCACCTCAGAGAGGCATTCGAAGTGCTGAGGCACCACAAGATGATGTTGAATCCAGCCAAGTGTGCTTTTGGCGTTGGGTCTGGAAAGTTCTTGGGTTTGATGGTTTCGAAAAGAGGCATAGAGGCCAATCCCGACAAGATCAAAGCAATCTTAGACATGGAACCACCCCGTTCTGTGAGGGACGTACAGAAGTTAACCGGCATAGTGGCCGCTCTAGGGAGATTCATCTCCAAGTCTGGTGATAAGTACTTGCCTTTCTTTCAAGCATTGAAGAAGGTGAAAAATTTTGAATGGACTAATAAAAGCCAAGAGGCCTTTGAACAGTTGAAGAAGTACATGGCCGAAGCCCCGTTGTTGGCCACGCCAAGTCCCGGAGAGACTCTTTATCTGTATCTAGCAATGTCTGAACAAGCATTGAGTGCCGTTGATAGAATATATTTTTATATATATTTTAGATGATTTTATTCTCATATTTATTGTGTTTTGCATTGATTTAGATTTTTATTTAATAGATTTGATTGTTTTATTGTAGGAAATAAAGAATTCATGACTTGGAAGGATTTGGAGCAAAAAGAGCTATTTTGGAGATAAAATAGGAGAAAATTCGTATTATTGGGCTGCACGGGCTACCTGCACTGTTTGGGCCATATCTTGAGTTCCAGAAGTCAGAATTTAACGATCTTACTGTCCACGCGAAGCTTAGGGAATTATCTTTAATTCAGAGGTGGTCCAGTAAGAAAAATCCAACTGGAAGAGCCCAGAAACAGAGGAGAAAAAGAAGTGACGAATTTTACAAGAAAATCCTATTCAATTATGGATATCTTTTTGTAAATTGATTAGAATATTTAAAATACTTTTATTAGGAGATAGAAATCAGATTTTATTAAGGAGTTTTATTATAAAAGAGGAGGAGAGCGTGAAAAGAGAGATAGATAGACATACATACGTATTTTTACAAGAGCCAGGTTTTTGGTTTTTTTTCTCTCTTCATCTCTTTCTTTGTAAACACTTGGTTAATTAAGCTTGGATTCATTGTTCTTCGTTAATACAAAGTTTAAGGTACTCTTAATCTCATCTTGTTTATTAGTATATGTTTTATATGGCTTTCTTTATTATTTTTGTTGTTCTTAATCCTAGAATGAGTGAGTAGTTTAATTCTAGAGTATTAAGGGGAGCCATGTTTGCACCATGATTTGGGCTTAATTTGATTAGTAAATTGATGGGTAGAGAGTAATTCTGATTGATATGTTTTAATTCTTAATTTGTGTAATTGCGCAATATCATGGATTAATTGATTGCAATAGGAGTAATAGATCGAAAGATTTTACTACTAGAGGCTTACATACAATTAGCAGAATTGAAGGTGAGTGTGGAAGCATCATTAGATATTCTGAGAGTGTTAATGCTTGAAAAAGATTAACCATTGCTTTAATTACTTAATCCCATTAAAAAGCTATACATTTGTGACTTGTTTTGTGTAAACATGGTGAACCTGAATTGCCCTAGATCCCTTAAGTAATTGATTTAAAACCTTTGTTAAATTTGCTTTAGTAGTTAATAAAATTCCCAAATAATCGTTTGTGACTAGAAACAATTGATAACCATTGAATTGAAATTGAAACTGTCTCATTGAGGATTCGACTCGTATTTGCTAGTATCTACTACAACTGATACCGTGCGCTTGCGGTTAGACATAATTTTACACATCAAGTTTTAGCCGTCCTCGTTAAGGAAGAGGACAAGGTTCAGAGGCCTATCTACTATGTAAGCAAGGTGCTCCACGGAGCCGAGTTGAATTACTCTCCCATTGAGAAGTTCGCCTTGGCATTGATAACAGCCTCGAGGAAGTTACGCCCGTACTTTCAGGCACATAAGATTGAAGTCCTGACGGACCAATAGTTGAGAAACATATTGCATAGCCCGAAGGCTAGAGGAAGGCTAATCAAGTGGGCGATTGAACTTGGAGAATTTGACATCACGTACAAGCCACGAATGGCAATCAAGACTCAGGCTTTACCTGACTTCGTGGTTGAATGTACCATTAGCAACCAAGAAGTCGGGGGGCAGGAGATGATAACCACCCTGAAAGTAGAGATAAAGATGAAGAACTTGTACCTGATCAGAAGGAATATTGGGTGCTCTATTTTGATGGAGCATCAAAAACAAAATCTAGTGGTGCAGGCTTTGTGTTGCAAAGCCCCGATGGGTTCACAGTTGAATATGCTTTGAATTTGGATTTTCCGACAACTAACAATGAAGCTGAGTATGAGGTCTTGATAGCCGGTTTAGGCTTGGCCAGAATCATGAGAGTCAAGAATCTCAAAGTTTGTGGAGATTCAAGATTAGTGGTCTCTCAAGTAAATGGTGAATTTAAGGCCAATGATGAAACTATGGCAAGGTATCTGCGAGTTGTGAAAGCTGTCATGACTCAGTTTGACGAGTGCTATGTAGAACACATTCCAAGAGAGGAGAACGTTAAGGCCGATGCCCTATCTAAGTTCGCTTCTTCTGAAATAGAGAATTATGCAGGGAGTGTTTACTTCCAGGTCTTGAAGGCCCCGTCCATCAACTCTAAGTTGATAGCACCAATTAATCTATGAAGCTGTTGGATGGATCCCATCAAAGCTCACCTTGAAACTGGATGGCTTCCTTACGATGCCTTGGAGGCAAGAAAGTTGTCAGTAAAAGCATTGAGATACGCCCTGATCGAAGGCATTCTCTACAAGATATCGTTTGTCATCCCATACCTGAAGTGTTTAAGGCCCCATGAGGCAAGAGAAGCGCTGGAAAAATTTCATGGAGGGATCTGTGGACAACACTTGGGGGGCAGAGCCCTAGCTCACCAGATCACTCGTCTAGGATTCTATTGGCCAGAGATGTTGGCTGATGCAAAAAATTATGTTAAGAGGTGTGAGAGGCGCCAAAAGCATGCGCCGATTGTAAGGCAGCTGCCTGAGATGTTGACCTCGATCAGCTCCCCTATTCTATTTGCAATGTGGGGAATGGATATACTTGTTCCCTTTCCCGTCGCATCTGCACAAAGAAAGTTTTTGATAGTAGCCATCGACTACTTTACTAGGTGAATTGGGCTAAACCCCTAGCCAAGATAACCACCAAGCAAGTTGCCCAGTCTTTTGGGAGAACGTGATCTATAGATATGGAATCCCGCGAATCCTTGTGACGGATAATGGGACGCAATTCAACAATGAAGAATTCAAGAAGTACTGTGAGGAAAATGCTATTGATCTTCGTTTTACTTCAGTAGCACACCCGCAAGCTAATGGATAGGCAGAGATAGCCAATCGGATAAACCTTGATGGACTGGATAAAAGGGCCGAGCGCTCAAGAAACACTTAGGTGGATGAGTTACTGCCTATACTTTGGGCATATCGCACCATTTGCAAAGTGACAACTGGAGCGACCCCGTTTTTTTGTTGGCTTATAGAGCCGAGGCAATTGTGCCCCTAAAGATCATACATGCATCACCTCGAGTTGAGGCATATGAGCAAGAGACTAATGAAGAAGGCATGAGGCTTGCCCTAGACCTAATTGATGAGGTTAGGGATGAAGCAAATGCCTGGAATGCAGAGCATCAGAAGAGAGCATCCTTCCACTACAACCGAAGGGTTAAGGAGAGGTTCTTTCGGCAAGGTGAACTGGTTCTAAGGAAGATAGAAGCTTCTGGAGTTGGTCAGAAGGGAAAGCTAGCCCCTAATTGGGAAGGGCCGTATCGAGTCAAGAAGACGCTAGGACGAAGATCCTACAAGTTGGCGACCTTGGATGGGAACGAGGCCATCCATCGTATATAGATGAAAAACGGACAGAAATTATCCGCTTTATACAGAAAGAATCGTTATAATTCATACAAGCCAGAGAAGAAATAGCAGATATAATTGCTAGAGCTGCAAAACAAGTGCCTTCTGAAAAGCTAATTACGCTTAAGGAGTTAACTAAGGAGATTAGCCGTAATTACAAGATTAGCAGTGCTAATCATAAATTAAGGAGTAATATCGTTAGAAGTCACGAATGACCAAAATGACGACTTGTGATCAAGATCAAGGTTCTTGATCCTTAGGATCACGGATGATTTTAAATCTTAGATCCCTGACGACTTAAGATCAAGATCAAGATTCTTGATCCTTAAGACAACGAAGTCATGAATGACCAAAATAGTGACTTGAGATCAAGATCAAGATTTTTGATCCTCAAGACCATGACTGATTTTCAGGTCCGGGCATTTTAGCCAACCATGAAGTGGCCGACCACGACACCCGGAGGGCCGTAGCCAACCACGAGGTGGCCGACCACGAAGCAGCCGACCACGGCATTCCAAGGGGCTTCGGCCAACCATGGGACTTTCTAAAACCACGGTTGACTTTAGGTCCGAGATCCAAAATTCTAAGACCACGATTGATTTTAGGTCCGAGATCTAAAATTCTAAAGCCACGGATAATTTTAGATCCTAGATCCCTGACGACTTAAGATCAAGATCAAGGTTCTTGATCCTTAAGGTAACGAAGTCACGAATGACCGAGATAGTAACTTGAGATCAAGATCAAGATTCTTGATCCTCAAAGCCACAGATGGTTTTCAAGTCCGGATTTCCTAGCCTACCACGAAGTGGCCGACCACGGCGCACGAGGGGCCGCAGCCGACCACCTCCCGGCCGACCACGAAGGTTTCGGGCCTTTCGGTCGACCACCTTCTAGCCGACCATGGTGTGGCCGACCATGGTGGCTTGCAACCTTCTGGCCGATCACCTCTCGGCCGACCACGAGCTATCCCGTGGTCCGGCCGATCGCGGGTTAGTTCGTGGTCCTGAATCTCGATTTTTTCAGCAAACCTCGGATAGTTTCTGGTCCTAGAACTTGAATTTTTCAGCGAATCTTGGATGATTCTCCTTAAGATCACAGATGACTTGAGATCAAGATCAAGTTTCTCGATCCTCAAGACCACGGATGATTTTCAGGTCCTGGTTTACTAGCCGACCACCATTGGCCGACCAAGCTCCGAGGAGGGCGTCAGTCGACCAAGACTGATTTTCAGTCCTACACGGACTGTTGACGTTGTTTGGGCCATATCTTGAGCTCCGGGTATCAGATTTGGACGATCTTACAGTCCACGCGAAGATCTCTGAGTTTTCTATAGTCTTGGAGACCACTAGCCGACCACCAATTGGCCGACCAAGCTCCATGGAGGGCGTCAGCCGACCAAGACTGATTTTCAGTCCTACACGGACGGTTGACGCTGTTTGGGCCATATCTTGAGCTCCGGGTGTCAGATTTTGATGATCTTACAGTCCACGCGAAGCTAATTGAATTTTCTATAGTCTTGGACCATCCTTTGCCGACCACCTCATTTTTTGAGGGCCTTAGCCAACTGGAAGTGGATGCTGATGGTCCGTCAACCTTGAAAAATCAATTTGATATTCAGAACACCCCTCACTCGCTTCATACCTCACTAAAGTGGTTCAGAACATTGAAACACGTTAGTGATGATTCAAACATGACAATGATGATTCAACGTTTTCAGAAAACGTCAGCCGATCACCATTTAGCGCCATTAGTGCCGATAACACCGTTGGTGGCGATAGCACCGTTAGTGCCGATAGCACCGTTAGTGCCGATAGCACCGATAATGTCGTTAGCACCGTTTAGTGCCGATTAGCATAGATTAGTGTCGTTTAAGCACCGTTTAGTGCCGATTAGTACCGATTAGTGTCGTTTAAGCACCGTTTAGTGCCGATTAGCACCGAGTAGTGTCGTTTAGCACCGTGAGTGCCATTTTATCCTTTTAACATTGTTTAACACTGTTTAAACATTGTTTAAGGCTGTTTAGCGCCGTCTAGTGCCGTTTAGCGCCGTTTAGTGCCGTTTTATGCCGTTTAACGTCGTTTAAACATTGTTTAAGCATCGTTAAGGTTGATTAGTGCAGATTAGCATCGAATTAACATTGTCGTGAACGCGTTGGTCGCTCCACGCTTTACATAAAGACAATAATCGTGAAACACTAGTGTACAAAGATGAACCCTGACCCAAGTCTCGAAAAAGGCCGTTAAAACTTCAAGGAAAACCTGATCAGTTTTCCTAGAAGTTGGGGGGCAAATGATACGGGCTAAAAGTAAGCCCTAAAGACACATTTAATGTGGCATTAATTAGACCCGGAATGGTCCAAACGTAGGGCCCACCAGATGGGCCCAAACTCTATTTATAATATTAATTTCGTAATTAATATTAAGGGTAATAAACAGCTCAGCAAATAAGAGTCAAACAAAGATATTACTCTTGCCTGACTTAGCCTCCAAGATACATATTTCAACATGGAAACTGATTCCTATAAGGAAGAGATCTAGAACCTTCCTCAAGGAAGACTTGTCCACCAAGTCTCTGACTCCTACCATAATTCTAGGGCTTCTCAGCCTATATAAAGGGTCTAACCCCTCATCTCATAACTACGTTTTTGGGCACAGCTCCATACGTCACCCACCACGTTTTGGCTTAATCCTCGAATAAGGACATGCAAGCCACTGCGTCCTAGGTGAGCTCTCGCCTCTATAGCCTCGAGGGCACCATCACCTAGAACTACGTCTTGGCTTGATTCTCAATAACGAGATACGTAGGCACTCTGTGAGGACCGATCAGTCTCGTAACACGGAAACAGCCATTAAAGCTCGAAGCTCAACCACCCTAGCATCAATTACAAATCGTAACCTAGTTTTTATTCCACAACAACTACGCAGAAATAAAAGATATAAAATTGATGATTTTTTACGTTGAAAATTCTATTCAATTTATGAAATCTACTTATATTTCGCTTTAATTATCAAAATAAACTTCTTATTATTTGAAGATAGTTCTACTAAAATACGGTTTTTATATTAAATGTAACAGTGATTTTATCCAAAATTTTGGTAGTTAGTAGTCTGATTTTGGTTCAGTAGGAAAAATAAATAACAACCGTTAGATCAAAAAATAAATAGATGAAAAACTTTGGATCTAGCATAAAAAAATATTCTATTTTTAACATGTAAACTGAAAAGTGTATTTTTATTAAAATACGAAAAAAATGTATGTTAATGATTTAAATCATACTAGCTTAAACTCGTGCGATGCACGGATTATTTTTAATATTATATGATTTTTTTCATTAATTTAAATTAATTTTTTTAAAACATAAATTTTGGAGGCTTAAATTTTCATATGAGATGATTTGATAATAATTATATACAGTAAATGTTATGCGTGATATTTCTAGAAAATGAGGGATTTTATTTAGAAAATATGGAAATATGATAGGTTTTAGTTGAAAAAGGTAATCGGTTAATTATTAGTAATTACAAAATTATTATTTTATTTTATTAAATAGATTGCCCGTGATATGATTAGAAAAAGAGAGAATTTAGTTAGAGAAAATTAAAAATGTAACATGTTCAAGGTACAAAAGGTAATTGATTAGTTTATAATAATTATAACTTAATTACGTTATTTTACTAAATAAAATTGTTAGTAATGTCTTTAGAATAGGAGAAATTAATATTGTCCGTGATATTTCTATTAAAAGAGAAATTTTAAAGGTAATGTTTTTTTTTTAAGGAGCTTGATTCCCCTATGTTTCACAACATACTTAGTATTGTACTTGCTAAATATCAACTCAATAATTCTAACTTAAGATATCACCATCGTGCCTTCAATAGTTCTTTTTTGCCTTCCACCAATAACTTTATTTACCATAACATATTAACGGAGATAGTCCTAGCTTGTTCAACACTATACAAAGAAAATATTCTACACTTCTCTCAACCATGTTCTCATTTCTTTTCCTATATGAAAAAACGATCACTCTTTCATCAACAAGTAATATATCATCAATGTATACTCAGTATCGACTCGCTTCTCACTTTTAAAAGATTGTTCCGCATTCAAACCAAATTCTTAGCACTTTAACACATAACCATGAGACACTACGTAGGCTTTCGAAGATCTGAATAGCGAATAATTAGCGTAATAGTCTATGCATAATTAGAAATTGGTACTCAAACTAGAATTGCTGAAATTCTCCTTTCTGGGAGTAACATTTCATCACATTCAAATTTCAGTATACCTTTTTTAGACACCGATCATTTTAGGATCCATAAGAACTTTGAATAGAGATAACTCATAAAGGAATTAATGTTAAAGAAAAACATGTGAATACTCAAGTTTTGATAGTGAGAATATTAACAAGGGATTAACTGAGAGATCATGATGATCATTGAACATCTGTTTTGTTGCTTGTGTCATTAGGACAACCGTCATAGTACACAAGGTGGCCAGCCTTTAGTACTCTAATGACAAACAACAGTACAAACGGTGGCGTACCACCAGACTTCAATCACAGAGACTGATAGTCTTCCCCTATATATAGGGTTGTTCATCTCAATATCTCAAAGGGTATCAAATATAGGAATGGGTATTAAATGGATTTGTATTTATGAAAGTACATGATGATGGGTAACTTAACCTCTAAACAACATAGGTCCTTTTTCAAATATGGTAGAAATTGTCTGAGTAAATTCGAATGGTAAGATTTATCGATAATCATTGGTAAGGAAGTTATTTAAAAAAAACGATTTCCTAGCTCAAAGTAAGCTCGTAGGAACAACTATTGATTCTCGAATAAAAGCGAAACTTGCAGACCCTGGTAACTCGTCAGGGAAGAAAATTTCTAAAAGGGAATGTACGAAACACACATCAACACAGAGAACTATTTCAACCTCTATAAGTTATATCTCTAGAAAAATAATGTCGATCACGAAATCGTTTAAGAATTTAGCCTCAAACTTGGAACACATAGTTGCATCCCTTTTTAAGTCCATCTCTGGTGCACACACCTCGTGTTAGTCCAACTCTGACCGGTAAAGATATTGACAACATTTACAAAATGGGGGAAGCTCTATAAGGTATCATCCGATCTCAATTTTAATGGGAATTTAGGCATCCTATCTTAAATTAATTGGGAAATAGGGTCTGAGGGTGTAAAGCACTTAGTGCTAAATTCTCAACATCGTATTATACCTCTAATCTCACACGTAGCGTTATAATTCTAGGCTCGTACGATTCCTAAAAATATAACTAATGCTCTGATACCAAAACTGTAACCCCCCCAAATCCACCCTGACCGGGGACTCGGGTCGTCACATTGTCTCATTATGATAACGCAAAAACAATACCAAATTTTATTACAACGGAGCATAAATGTCCCACTCCGCAGGTCCAAGATCGTCTTCACAACATAGTACAATCCAACTTGTTACATCTCGAGATAAAATATTACAAAAGTTCACAAAAGTGGAAATATAAAGATTCCATCTGGATCTTCTAATTATTGTCACCATAGCCTTGCGCTTTCCCCTTGCCTCTGTAGCCCTGGCTGGACGTCTCGCCTCTTTCCGTCTTGACAGCTGAACAAAATGTTGTAAAGCAAGAATGAGCAACTGTAAGAACCCCAAATTTTGGATATAATTAAAACTTTTTATTAAGTAATGATAAAATGAGGAACAATGATTCCGAGAACAAGGTCACCAGCTCTAATGAATGGTGGTTTCAAAGAACAATGATTGTAATGAATGGATATTGCTTTGGACAATGATCCTGATGCATTGGTATATTGTCAGAATAGAGTAATTCGATGGTTGAGGACCTAGATAAGAATAATCTACCATCCAGGAAGGAGCTAATGGATCCTTGAAGGGAAATGAGTACGTGCATAGTATTTCCCGTGCGTGCATAGTGTTTCCCGTACGTGCATAGTGTTTCCTGTACGTGCATAGTAATTTGGTGGATGAATAGTGATTTTGTAAGTTGGAAAACTTTTCACGCCACCCTATGTACGGGACGTGATATGGATGTTTTGAAGTCATATTAGTAATACGCGGAGGAAATAAGTGAATGCAGAGACGATCGGAATTCAGAAATTCCAAATTCTTTTTCGGTATAATATTTGACCGGACAGTGGATTAAATATTATTATAATCCAAGAATTGAGATATTAACTTTGAGGATTTGATATTTTGGGATGTTATTATATTTGATTTAAGAATGAAGGTAGGAAACCACTGAGGAGTGGTTATGGCTACAATGTAATAATTGATATTTGGAAAGAATGAATGGAATTCGACTTTATTATCTCTATGTCTTGAAGAATGCTAAAGGGTAACAACATAGGTAAATCTATCTTCTAAGGGAATAAGATATGGCAATTTCAAGCAGGAGAATATCCTCATGTCATCCAGATCGATAACGATTAATCCAGTAGTTCCGTAAAAAGGTTAAGGAACGATCGAAAGAGAATACGGACAATTGTACCACCCTAAGAGAACAAGTAAAGAATACATAATGAATAGTGTTTGGTGGGAGTATATAATAATATGAGACGACACTATACAGAAGCATTCGGAACGGATTTCCGAGTTCGTATTAGTGATCCAGGGGGAAAATAAGTGTATGTAAAAGCTTTCGGATTCTGAAAAACCGCACTTTTATTTTCTCCGAGAGTTCCCTGGACACTGATAGCCTTAAGTATTTAATGAATGGATTTAAGGAATATAAATTGGAAAGTTAGAATGAAAGATGGAGAATGAAAGTATTAATATTAAAGAGGATTCCCGGTAAACCCTAATTAGAAATCCGTGAAATATTCTTACGAACGATCAATCGAAACGGGTAATAACCGGACACAGAAACAAGCAGAGGAAGCAAGAGTCTTGTGCAAGCTACTAGAATAAATATCTAGCAACCAAGTGGACTAAAGTAACTAGGATACTTAGCAAGGAAACTAGTCCTTAGAAAACAAACTACTTGGTTAGCCTTAAACCATCCAATCTCCAACACTTGTCCTCACAAATACATCACTCCATGCATCATCACTTTAATAAAGTAAGGCAAGATGAGATATTATCCAAGCCAAGCTACTTTATGCATTATTACCAAGAAATCAACCAAGCAAAAACCATGTCTTCTCCATTCTACACCATTCGGCCTTTTGGCTTAATTCAAGAAACAAAATCATCCTTCCCACCATTGTTTGATCTCCAAAAATTTATCATAGATCCTATATTTCATAAAAATGATACCCTAGAAATCTTAGCCCCAAACACCACTTTTTCCATTTTCAAAAAAATCAAGAAAGTGGAGGGTGAATAGTAACCTCAAGAACAAAATTCTTGAATCTTGATTTTGGTTGATGATCCAAGCTTCATGGAGGCTATACAAGGACTATACAAGGATTAATAAGTGCATACACACCCCAAGGAAGGTATAAAGCTCTTGAAACCCTAACCCTTGTTTGAGATTTAAGCATGTTTATGATAGTTATAACTTAGTTATGGTTATGTTAAGATTATAAGCATGATTATGTATGGATTTTGGATTAATGATGTAAATAGCTAGATGAACGGAAAGGCATTGCTTGGCCTCAGTTCATGTATATAAGTCATGTATATGTTGTTTGGGTTGGATACTATGTTTATGGGAAGATTCGAAATTGGTAAATGTTCGATTTACAGCCGTTATAATGCCCGATTTTGCAATACCATGTTTTGTATGCCATTTTCCATGTCGAACCCCTACTGTCCAGAGACCTTATCTGCCATGATAGGATAGGTAATGTTCTAAGCTTCGTTTTGATATAAAGATCACGTGAAACGGACTTACGGTTTAGGATTTATGACCAAATTACTAAAAGTAGTTCGAATCCGTAAACGAAAGTTCGTAACTGTAATTGAACCCTCGTAAACTATGTAACGTCATGGCGAATCTTGGTAAATAAATACTAGAGGTAAAAAGGAAGGTGTGAAAGAAAACCGTATGTCAAAAGGATCATTTTTCGATTTATTAAAAATGTTCGAGTCAAGGTTAAACGCGAACGAACCCCTAAAAGACGACTCTTTTATAACTTCGGTAAAACACTTAGAAAACGGGCGATAAAACTCGGAGTATAGTATTGGTTCGTAACGATCGACTTTAGAACTAATATGACTTAAGTATGTCCCAAGTATAAGTGCAGTGACATGTCGTATTAACGAACGAATGTCGGGTCGGATCAGTGATAATAAGTAATCCACTAAAAGGGGTATAACGAGATAACTCGAGAACGTGTTTCGAATTAAGTATAACTTAACTTTTAATTTGTTAAGTGATTAATCCCGAATGCCTTGGCTATTTATAGATCACCAAGCTGAACCGGGACCCGCTACCACTACCCCTTACCGTACTCGACTACCAGGCAAGTTTCAATTCCCTTCTTTTAGGCTGTTGTTGTGATTGAATAAATATATATATGATTGCTGATATACATATGCCATTGCATGCATGCCTACTTTCAAGTTGAATTGATATACTTGTTCCCTGAATGTTATTGTTGGCTTATAAGCTAGATAGTTATATATCAGTTATAAGCCGGTTATTGTAAGACCCTCATAGAAGGGCGTATACATCTTATTAATCAAAAATAGACCGGGAGTCAATATTCCTTGATATATCGAGATTACCTCGGAGGAAAATATTTAAGTAAATATTTTCTATTATTCAGGCGACGAATATTATTTGAATATTCGTTCGAGATTATTTATTTTAATGATCCTTACTTCAAATAATTATTTGAACGTGATCATTCGACGAATAATATCTGTCAATATTCATTCAGAGTCGAATTGATTATCGATTATTATTTCGAATACTCTTCTAAAGATGAGACTACTAAATGAATATTATGTGGACATTCGTTTAGAATATTATTTTATTAAATAAATATTACTTTTGAAAATTCATTTAAGGTATTAAGTACTTGATGAATATTATCTTCAATATTCATCTGAAGCTTGATTTACTTATCGAATATTATATCGAATATTCTTTTAAAGCTTGGATTACTAAATGAATATTACTTGATATTCATTTAGAATATTATTCATGAAATGAATATTACTTTATCAATATTCATTTAAATTCCTAGTTAATTATGAATATTATTTTGAATATTCATCCAGGGTTCTATTTAATCATCGAATATTATTTTAAATATTTTAAATATTTCTTTCTGGACTTATTAAGTAATGAATATTATTTTGAATATTCATTTGATTATTTAATTATGCAATAAATATTCTCTCGATATTTCTTCAAGAATTATTTGGGAAATACTCTGATTAAAAATATTCTTTCATATTCCTAAATAATCTGTAAAATATTTTAATTCAATAAATATTCTCTGAATATTTATTCCATACTTAGAATAACCTCAATAAGGTTTATCTTCTTCGATTATTACGGAAAATATCTCGGAGTCATATTATTATTAATCTTATACCAAGAAAGGTTCTCAGACATCATTCTTCTTTGAGTCTATCTCCTTAATAATAAGGGAACCTTACTTGGAAAAATGTTATTTATCTTGTCGACTTCCCGGTCATAAAGTATTCCCTTCACCCGCAACTCGGGTGCTGTTGACTTATTAAGTCGTTGCATACCTTCTCATCTTTCGAGGGGTAAGATTACTGGAACAAGTTGATATCCGTTACCAAGTAATAACTTGGGAGTTATTGGTAAATTTTCCTTTCCAACTAGATACGACTACTTTGTGGAGTCTTATCAACAAGTATTATACTTGGGGAAAGGGGGACGAACGTTACATTCAGAATCATGAATTCTATTTGAACTAGGAGTCGTGTAAGAGGCCGAGTAGCGCCGGTCCATCCCCTTTGGCCCAACCGTTGGCCGGGGAGAGCTAGTAAGGCGGTATACAAGTAAAGCCGTCAGTTCTTCCTTCTACCGGTAGTAAATCTAAATTGAGTTGTACGATCTCGACTGATCATCAAGATTGGAACAGCGGGCGCGGTGAATACTCCATCATTGGTTCATCATCCAAATTTATTTATTTCCTGCAACATGATTACTGTTGGCAGAGTTGGAATAGTGTCATAACTGGAATTGCAACCCTTTTCTTGCAAGTTCCTCTTCTTAATAACAATAAGAATATATCGCTTACTTTGATGTAGCAGATATTTCTTCAAACAAATACTTTCAGTTACCTGGTAACTTCATCGTTCATATTATACTGGCATCATTTCCGTAAATGCATGGCATATGGTTTGAAAGATACTTTTGAACTGTTACATTATCGTTCAGTTATATATTATTGTTGGTGGGCTATTGCTCACCCTTGCTTTATTATTATATCACAACAACAGCTAGACCAGATGACTCGCACAAGGCGCACTCGACGCGGGCGAGGACGATGAGACTACCAGAGCTAAAGAAGAAGCTATTGGTAGGGTATATTTATTTTTTTCAGTACCAAGAATATGGTCTAGTATGACTTATGTAAATGGATGGCAAAGAGTATGTATTTATATTGAAATTCTTTTGGATTGTAAGAACTCATAATGTGATTAATAAAAAATTTGATTGTTACTCTGATTTCATCTCTGGGACTATAACGGGTGTGTTTTATATTGTTGTGTTGGGTTATAGAGACGTAATTTATTTTATGTTAAGGAAAGTTCAATTGTTGTGGACAGAATTGGAAACCGTAACCACCGGATCCCGGACCCCGGATCTTGGGGTGTTACAGCAACTATAGTGCTCAGCAAGTTCCCTTCTCGCTTGGCATATATATATATAATAAGGTTTACCGAAATAAATACTCAAAATTTTAATATCGGATATCACAATATGATTTGGCTCAAATTCATCTCGAAAATATCATACTCGAAAGGCTCAAAACTCATCTCAAAACAGAATACTCAAAAGACTCATTACTCATCTCGAAACAGAATACTCGATAACTCATTTGATATAAGAATGAACTGGTCTTCCACCTCTCCGTATCTCGGTGGGGCGATCAACTAACCAACCAAGAATATCGGCCTCCAATGACACCGCACTTCGCCCGATCACGGCTACAATACGATATTAATAATAATATATATGTATGAATGCTAGCATCATAATGGTTATCAATTCAACCAAGGCAACAAAGTGCCAAATTATTCTCGAGTCCGTAAAACGGTACACGAGTCTCTCTTTCTCTATAATGGGCCTCTTGCCCAAAATTGACCAGTAGAATACAGAATTCCCGAATATTTGTGTACAGATAACTTGAGATAATTCTTCCAGAAAATATTTACAAATCTGGCGGACTGCCAATCTGACTTGATTTTTACCACCAATCCGAACAATGGACTGATGTATATTCTCAATAATAATATTCTATCGGTTGACACGAACAAAATGCCAAACCTTGACAATAAAAGTGACTATCTCAGAATTATAAGAATAGTCTTAAAATGAAGTAATTGGGAGTCGTACTGAACAAATAGTACTTCTCAATATTTATAATACTCAACATTGATGAACGTTTAAATAGAATATTTTTTCACTTGATCGACGGGTAAAAATCTCTAACAATTATAATTTTTAAACTCTTATCGGTCAATTCGAACGAGGAACTAACTAAAAGATAATCATTAAATAACGGTTGAATTTGTACAATAAATTCAATCGAAAAGAATGAATTTAACTATCTCAGACGAATGAGATTAGTTTCACTGAATTAAAATAATAGCCGTCTCGAATTAATGAGATCGACCCGATAGCAACTAAATTATTTCTACGCTTATAGGGATTATAATTCTCAAATAAACTAAATTAACAGCATAATAATATTTAACAAGAAATAATTCTCAAAAGAAATTATTGCATCATACAGAGCAACAGATAAATCTCAACATATAATATCTCGAAAATAATTAAGGAATTAAATAACACGAACAGAAATTCACAGTTTCCAAAAGTTAGGGTAGGAATGAACTTGCCTCGATCTCGAAGTGCAAATGAATGCAGATAAAAATTATACTCTACCCATGAACTTGGCGTCGATCTACGTCTCGAGAATTATTATTTAAAAATGGCAACCAGAAATACGTGAGCGATTCTTCAGAATAAAATATTCCCGATCCAATAATATAATTAATAATAATATAATATCTCATAAAAATTTCCGGAATAAATAACGGAAATTAATTCCGGGATAAATAAATATTTCTTCGAACGCTGGAATTAAATCTTGAGAATATATCCTATTTTTAATATATGGAAATCTAAATTCTTACTCAAAATGAAAAATTCAAACATCCATTTTTATTCAATTTAAATCCAAAATAATTATTCTCATTTTTAAAATAATTCATCAAAGAATTCCACTTTTAATAAACCTCACAAATCCTAATTTATTTAATTAATCTCTAAATTAAATCTGACTCGATCCGATTAATTAAAATAAACCGGAAAATATTAAAAACAGCTTCCCAAAATAAAATCCTATATTACTCTATTTATTCACGAATATTCTTCTTTTATTTATAAATTAATAAATCTCTAATTTGTGTTCAAAAACACAAAATATTTCTATTTAATTACTCAATTAATAAATTCTAAATTACATTTTAAAAATTCTAAATAATTCTATTAAATGAATAAAGCAATTAAACCATTTTAATAAATTATTATTTACCAACTAATTTAAATAACGGTCAAAATAATTGAATCTTGATTTTTAACGATCTGTCGCTAATTTACAAAAAAAAAACTGTATCGTTTTAACAGAAAAATTGGTCGTGGGCCCCACTCTCCCCCGTGGGTCCCCCCTGTCCCCTGTTCTGCAATCTCTCTCTGCTCTCTCTCTCTCTCTCTCCCTCTCTCTCTCTCGCTGTCAACTCTCTCTCTCGAACAACAACAATCTCTCCCAGTCTCTCCCCATTTCTTCACTCTCTGATCGAACCCCTACAGCAACGAACCAATTAATACAAGCAACAACAATCTCTCTCGGTTCATCTCTTCCCCCCGATTCATCTCTCTCAAAACAACCTCTCTCGAGTTCTCTCCCTTCGACAACTCTCTCTAAACTCTCTCTACAACCAATTAACAAGCAACAACAATCTCTGCACTCTCTCTCCCTCGGTTACAACAATGACAACCATCAATCTCTCCCACAATCTCTCATCAATCTGTCGACTCTCTCTCTGCATCATCTCTCTCGGTTCACAACAACACCCTATCAACCTCTCCTCTAACTCTCCTCCTCTCGAACCTTACTCTCTCAAGCTCCCTCTCCCTGAACTATCTCTCGCTGTCAAGCCTCTCGAACAACCACACAACCATCGACTGGGTTTACCAGTCTCAACAAAGTTCGAAAATAAAAGTATTAATAGCAATAGTAATAGACTACCTGCGGTTACTCTGTTTTTCTGTCTTTGTGGGTTATACGAATGGTTTTGATAACAATGACTAAGTCCGGTTTTGGTTTAGAAGAAATAGGACAGTTTGAGGTTGTTGTGATGAAATGGTTTCTGCTGTTAACTCTGTCCAGTTTGGTCGAGAATAGAAATGAGACTTGTGTTGGTTTTTGTACTGTTTTTCAGTGTTTATGTATCACAATCCATAAGTCATCAGATTTATAAAACTGACAACCATACTGAATAATGCTGCATAAAAAAAAATTAAAAGGCTAAATCATGGAAACAAAATCATTGTAAAAATGTTTAGTGGACATAATGCTTAATCATTATTATTTAAGTGGCAATTAATAAATAAAAAGAAATAAAAATGGGGGACAAATATAATGATGAAAATATTTAATATAAATATTTAGTAAAAAGATTTCGTTTTCTCCCGCTGACTAATTAAAACGAGACTCTAAAATTCGGCTCTAAATTAAAATATATTCGAAAATTCGCGGTTATTACAGTCTTCCCCCCTTATAGGATTCCGTCCTCGGAATCAAAACTATGCACTAAACAATTCCGGATATTTATTCCGCATTTCGCTTTCTAATTCCCACGTGGCTTCCTCGACTTGGTGGTTTCTCCAAAGTACTTTCACTAAATTTACTTTCTTAGTTCTTAACTCTTGCACTTTGTAATCTAGGATCTCTATTGGCTTTTCTTCGTAGGTCAAATTAGGACGTATTTCCACTGGCTCGTAGGTTATAACATGCCTGAAATCAGAATGGTACTCTCTTAACGCAGAAACATGAAACACATCGTGGATATGCTGAAGGTCTGGAGGTAGGGCCAACTGATAAGCTAGTGGTCATATCTTCTTAAGAATCTCAAAAGGTCCTATATATCTGGGGCTTAACTTGCCTTTCTTTCCGAATCTCATTACTCCTTTCCAAGGTGAAACTTTCAACATCACTTTATCTCCCACTTCAAATGCTTTGTCTTTCCTCTTTTGATTTGCATACTTCCTCTGTCGATCTTGAGCTGCAACTAACCTTTTTCGAATAACTTCGGTTGCTTGCTTAGTTTGTTGAAGTAATTCTGGTCCTAGTATCTTTCTTTCTCCTACTTCATCCCAATATAACGGTGATCTACACTTCCTTCCGTACAAAGCTTCATAAGGTGCCATACATATGCTCAAATGGTAACTGTTGTTGTAAGCAAACTCGACTAGGGGCAAATGCTCATCCCAACTTCCTTTAAAATCAAGTGCACAGGCTCTTAACATATCTTCAACTGTTTGAATCGTCCTTTCACTTTGTCCGTCGGTCTGTGGATGATATGCAGTGCTCAGATTTAACTTCGTGCCAAGACATTCTTGAAAACTTTTCCAAAATCGAGAAGTAAAACGGGCATCTCTATCAGATACAATTGAAACAGGTACTCCGTGACGAACTACAATCTCCTTTAGGTATATGTTCACCAATCTCTCAACGGAATACTTATTACTAATTGGTAGGAACTGCACAGATTTAGTGAGTCGATCGACAATAACCCAAATAGCATCGTGGCTGGCTCTAGTTCGGGGCAATCCTACGACAAAATCCATGGTAATATGCTCCCATTTCCACTCGGGTATCTCTAAAGGTTGTAGAAGTCCACTTGGTCGTTGATGTTCTGCCTTCACTTTCTGACATGTCAAACACTTACTTACCCATTCTGCAATCTCCCTCTTCATGTTGGGCCACCAATAATTCAACTTGATGTCTTGATACATTTTTGTGCTCCCTGGGTGAATGGAATATCTCGAGTTATGCGCTTCACTCATAATTTCTTCCTTCAACTCTGTAACATTAGGAATCCATATTCTCGATGCAAATCGCTTAATTCCATTAACATCTTTTGAACTTAGAAATTCTTCTCCGGTCAACTCTGATCTTCTTTCTTCCATTACTTGTTCTTGACAACGGTGAATCTTCTCAAGCAACTCCGGTTGAAACTGAATGCTGTAAACTCTTTCATTGTTTTGGACTGGGACCTTGACTTCTAATTCCATTTTCTCAAATTCTCTAACCAATTCTCCTGAGGTTGTCAACAGGTTTAGTCTCTCTTTTCTACTTAATGCATCAGCTACTACATTAGCCTTCCCTGGGTGGTAGTTTATCGAGCAATCATAGTCTTTGATCAATTCCAACCATCTTCTCTGTCTCATGTTTAATTCCTTCTGCGTGAATATATGCTTTAAGCTCTTGTGATCCGTGTAACTCTCGCATTTCTCTCCATAAAGGTAATGTCTCCAAATCTTGAGTGCAAAAACAATAGCAGCAAGTTCCAAATCATGAGTAGGGTAACGGGACTCATACTCCTTCAATTGTCGAGAGGCATAAGCTATTACTTTTTCGTGTTGCATCAAAACACATCCTAAACCCTTGTGAGAAGCGTCGCTGAAAATTACGAAATCGCCTTTCTCATCGGGTAAGGTCAACACCGGGGCAGTAGTCAATCTCTTCTTCAATTCTTGAAAGCTATCTTCGCATTTGGGGTCCATTCGAACTTTTCACTCTTTCTGGTAAGTCGAGTCAGTGGCGTAGCTATCTTTGAGAAATCCTTCACGAATCTACGATAGTATCCGGCCAATCCAAGGAAACTTCTAACTTCGGTTGGAGTCTTGGGTCTCTCCCAATCTGCTACGGCTTCTATCTTTGCGGGGTCTACAGAAAGCCCTTCGCCGCTTACAATGTGTCCCAAAAATTGAACTTCTTTTAACCAGAATTCATACTTTGAAAATTTCGCATATAACTTTTCCTTTCTCAGCGCTTCCAGAACTGAACGGAGGTGTTCAGCATGTTCCTCATGAGACTTCGAGTATATCAGGATGTCATCAATAAATACAATCACGAAATTGTCCAAGTACCTCTTGAACACATTATTCATCAAGTCCATAAAAGCAGCTGGCGCATTCGTCAATCCAAAAGACATGACTAAGAATTCGTAATGTCCATATCGGGTCCTAAAGGCAGTCTTAGGAATATCTTCAGGCTTGATCTTTAGTTGATGATTGCCGGATCTCAAATCAATCTTTGAAAAACATCTAGCTCCCTTAAGTTGGTCAAACAGATCGTCGATTCGAGGTAGAGGGTACTTGTTCTTGATGGTCATCTTGTTCAATCCACAATAATCAATACATAGTCGCATAGATCCGTCCTTCTTCTTCACGAACAACATTGGAGCTCCCCACGGGGATACACTTGGTCTGATTACGCCTTTCTCAAGTAATTCTTGCAGTTGGGTAGCCAATCTTATAACTGTGTTTTCTCTCGGGTTAATAATATTTTTCGTCCAAAATCTCCATTCCTTCATCATTTGAAGTAGGAATACCCTTCTTTACGTAGTTTAATTAATAATATTGACCCTCTCCCAGAAAAATATATATATATATATATATATATATATATATATATATATATATATATATATATATGTATATATATATATATATATATTCTGCTCATATAGTCTTGATTTTTTTTAAGGAGCTTGATTCCCCTATGTTTCACAACATACTTAGTATTGTACTTGCTAAATATCAACTCAATAATTCTAACTTAAGATATCACCATCGTGCCTTCAATAGTTCTTTTTTGCCTTCCACCAATAACTTTATTTACCATAACATATTAACGGAGATAGTCCTAGCTTATTCAACACTATACAAAGAAAATATTCTACACTTCTCTCAACCATGTTTTCATTTCTTCTCCTATATGAAAAAACGATCACTCTTTCATCAACAAGTAATATATCATCAATGTATACTCAGTATCGACTCGCTTCTCACTTTTAAAAGATTATTCCGCATTCAAACCAAATTCTTAGCACTTTAACACATAACCATGAGACACTACGTAGGCTTTCGAAGATCTGACTAGCGAATAATTAGCGTAATAGTCTATGCATAATTAGAAATTGGTACTCAAACTCGAATTGCTGAAATTCTCCTTTCTGGGAGTAACGTTTCATCACATTCAAATTTCAGTATACCTCTTTTAGACACCGATCATTTTAGGATCCATAAGAACTTTGAATAGAGATAACTCATAAAGGAATTAATGTTAAACAAAAACATGTGAATACTCAAGTTTTTATAGTGAGAATCTTAACAAGGGATTAATTGAGAGATCATGATGATCATTGAACATCTGTTTTGTTGTATGTGTCATTAGGACAACCGTCATAGTACACAAGGTAGCCAGCCTTTAGTACTCTAATGACAAACAACAGTACAAACGGTGGCGTCCCACCAGACTTCAATCACAGAGACTGATAGTCTTCCCCTATATATAGGGTTGTTCATCTCAATATCTCAAAGGGTATCAAATATAGGAATGGGTATTAAATGGATTTGTATTTATGAAAGTACATGATGATGGGTAACTTAACCTCTAAACAACATAGGTCCTTTTTCAAATATGGTAGAAATTGTCTTAGTAAATTCGAATGGTAAGATTTATCGATAATCATTGGTAAGGAAGTTATTTAAAAAAAAACGATTTCCTAGCTCAAAGTAAGCTCGTAGGAACAACTATTGATTCTCGAATAAAAGCGATACTTGCAGACCCTGGTAACTCGTCAGGGAAGAAAATTTCTAAAAGGGAATGTACGAAACACACATCAACACAGAGAACTATTTCAACCTCTATAAGTTATATCTCTAGAAAAATAATGTCGATCACGAAATCGTTTAAGAATTTAGCCTCAAACTTGTAACACATAGTTGCATCCCTTTTTAAGTCCATCTCTGGTGCACATACCTCATGTTAGTCCAACTCTGACCGGTAAAGATATTGACAACATTTACAAAATGGGGGAAGCTCTGTAAGGTATCATCCGATCTCAATTTTAATGGGAATTTAGGCATCCTATCTTAAATTAATTGGGAAATAGGGTCTGAGCTGACAAGGTATAGGAGATCTATCTCGAATATGTAAGAAACCGGTAGATCCTGAAGTAGAAATCTATAAAAGTACAAAGAGTTTCGGTCACCAACAGGTTCTAATTGACTATATACGCGTATAGATATATATATATAAGGGTGTAAAGCACTTAGTGCTAAATACTCAACATCGTATTATACCTCTAATCTCACACGTCGCGTTATAATTCTAGGCTCGTACGATTCCCAAAAATATAACTAATGCTTTGATACCAAAACTGTAACACCCCCAAATCCACCCTGACCGGGGACTCGGGTCGTCACATTGTCTCAATATGATAACGCAAAAACAATACCAAATTTTATTACAACGGAGCATAAATGTCCCACTCCGCAGGTCCAAGATCGTCTTCACAACATAGTACAATCCAACTTGTTACATCTCGAGATAAAATATTACAAAAGTTCACAAAAGTGGAAATATAAAGATTCCATCTGGATCTTCTAATTATTGTCACCATAGCCTTGCGCTTTCCCCTTGCCTCTGTAGCCCTGGCTGGACGTCTCGCCTCTTTCCATCTTGACAGCTGAACAAAATGTTGTAAAGCAAGAATGAGCAACTATAGTGCTCAGCAAGTTCCCTTCTCGCTTGGCATATATATATAATAAGGTTTACCGAAATAAATACTCAAAATTTTAATATCGGATATCACAATATGATTTGGCTCAAATTCATCTCGAAAATATCATACTCGAAAGGCTCAAAACTCATCTCAAAATAGAATACTCAAAAGACTCATTACTCATCTCGAAACAGAGTACTCGATAACTCATTTGATATAAGAATGAACTGGTCTTCCACCTCTCCGTATCTCGGTGGGGCGATCAACTAACCAACCAAGAATACCGGCCTCCAATGACACCGCACTTCGCCCGATCACGGCTACAATACGATATTAACAATAATATATATGTATGAATGCTAGCATCATAATGGTTATCAATTCAACCAAGGCAACAAAGTGCCAAATTATTCTCGAGTCCGTAAAACGGTACACGAGTCTCTCTTTCTCTATAATGGGCCTCTTGCCCAAAATTGACCAGTAGAATACAGAATTCCCGAATATTTGGGTACAGATAACTTGAGATAATTCTTCCAGAAAATATTTACAAATCTGGCGGACTGCCAGTCTGACTTGATTTTTACCACCAATCCGAACAATGGACTGATGTATATTCTCAATAATAATATTCTATCGGTTGACACGAACAAAATGCCAAACCTTGACAATAAAAGTGACTATCTCAGAATTATAAGAATAGTCTTAAAATGAAGTAATTGGGAGTCGTACTGAACAAATAGTACTTCTCAATATTTATAATACTCAACATTGATGAACGTTTAAATAGAATATTTTTTCACTTGATCGACGGGTAAAAATCTCTAACAATTATAATTTTTAAACTCTTATCGGTCAATTCGAACGAGGAACTAACTAAAAGATAATCAATAAATAACGGTTGAATTTGTACAATAAATTCAATCGAAAAGAATGAATTTAACTATCTCAGACGAATGAGATTAGTTTCACTGAATTAAAATAATAGTCGTCTCGAATTAATGAGATTGACCCAATAGCAACTAAATTATTTCTACGCTTATAGGGATTATAATTCTCAAATAAACTAAATTAACAGCATAATAATATTTAACAAGAAATAATTCTCAAAAGAAATTATTGCATCATACAGAGCAACAGATAAATCTCAACATATAATATCTCGAAAATAATTAAGGAATTAAATAACACGAACAGAAATTCACAGTTTCCAAAAGTTAGGGTAGGAATGAACTTGCCTCGATCTCGAAGTGCAAATGAATGCAGATAAAAATTATACTCTACCCGTGAACTTGGCGTCGATCTACGTCTCGAGAATTATTATCTAAAAATGGCAACCAGAAATACGTGAGCGATTCTTCAGAATAAAATATTCCCGATCCGATAATATAATTAATAATAATATAATATCTCATAAAAATCTCCGGAATAAATAACGGAAATTAATTCCGGGATAAATAAATATTTCTTCGAACGCAGGAATTAAATCTTGAGAATATATCCTATTTTTAATATATGAAAATCTAAATTCTTACTCAAAATGAAAAATTCAAACATCCATTTTTATTCAATTTAAATCCAAAATAATTATTCTCATTTTTAAAATAATTCATCAAAGAATTCCACTTTTAATAAACCTCACAAATCCTAATTTATTTAATTAATCTCTAAATTAAATCTGACTCGATCCGATTAATTAAAATAAACCGGAAAATATTAAAAACAGCTTCCCAAAATAAAATCCTATATTACTCTATTTATTCACGAATATTCTTCTTTTATTTATAAATTAATAAATCTCTAATTTGTGTTCAAAAACACAAAATATTTCTATTTAATTACTCAATTAATAAATTCTAAATTAAATTTTAAAAACTCTAAATAATTCTATTAAATGAATAAAGCAATTAAACCATTTTAATAAATTATTATTTACCAACTAATTTAAATAACGGTCCAAATAATTGAATCTTGATTTTTAACGATCTATCGCTATTTTACAAAAAAAAACTGTATCGTTTTAACAGAAAAATTGGTCGTGGGCCCCACTCTCCCCCGTGGGTCCCCCTGTCCCCTGTTCTGCAATCTCTCTCTGCTCTCTCTCTCTCTCTCTCTCCCTCTCTCTCTCTCTCGCTGTCAACTCTCTCTCTCGAACAACAACAATCTCTCCCAGTCTCTCCCCATTTCTTCACTCTCTGATCGAACCCCTACAGCAACGAACCAATTAATACAAGCAACAACAATCTCTCTCGGTTCATCTCTTCCCCCCGATTCATCTCTCTCAAAACAACCTCTCTCGAGTTCTCTCCCTTTGACAACTCTCTCTAAACTCTCTCTACAACCAATTAACAAGCAACAACAATCTCTGCACTCCCTCTCCCTCGGTTACAACAGTGACAACCATCAATCTCTCCCACAATCTCTCATCAATCTGTCGACTCTCTCTCTGCATCATCTCTCTCGGTTCACAACAACACCCAATCAACCTCTCCTCTAACTCTCCTCCTCTCGAACCTTACTCTCTCAAGCTCCCTCTCCCTGAACTATCTCTCGCTGTCAAGCCTCTCGAACAACCACACAACCATCGACTGGGTTTACCAGTCTCAACAAAATTCGGAAATAAAAGTATTAATAGCAATAGTAATAGACTACCTGCGGTTACTCTGTTTTTCTGTCTTTGTGGGTTATACGAATGGTTTTGATAACCATGACTAAGTCCGGTTTTGGTTTAGAAGAAATAGGACAGTTTGAGGTTGTTGTGATGAAATGGTTTCTGCTGTTAACTCTGTCCAGTTTGGTCGAGAATAGAAATGAGACTTGTGTTGGTTTTTGTACTGTTTTTCAGTGTTTATGTATCACAATCCATAAGTCATCAGATTTATAAAACTGACAACCATACTGAATAATGCTGCATAAAAAAAAAATTAAAAGGCTAAATCATGGAAACAAAATCATTGTAAAAATGTTTAGTGGACATAATGCTTAATCATTATTATTTAAGTGGCAATTAATAAATAAAAAGAAATAAAAATGGGGGGACAAATATAATGATGAAAATATTTAATATAAATATTTAGTAAAAAGATTTCATTTTCTCCCGCTGACTAATTAAAACGAGACTCTAAAATTCGGCTCTAAATTAAAATATATTCGAAAATTCGCGGTTATTACAGTCTTCCCCCCTTACAGGATTCCGTCCTCGGAATCAAAACTATGCACTAAACAATTCCGGATATTTATTCCGCATTTCGCTTTCTAATTCCCACGTGGCTTCCTCGACTTGGTGGTTTCTCCAAAGTACTTTCACTAAATTTACTTTCTTAGTTCTTAACTCTTGCACTTTGTAATCTAGGATCTCTATTGGCTTTTCTTCGTAGGTCAAATTAGGACGTATTTCCACTGGCTCGTAGGTTATAACATGCCTGAAATCATAATGGTACTCTCTTAACGCAGAAACATGAAACACATCGTGGATATGCTGAAGGTCTGGAGGTAGGGCCAACTGATAAGCTAGTGGTCATATCTTCTTAAGAATCTCAAAAGGTCCTATATATCTGGGGCTTAACTTGCCTTTCTTTCCGAATCTCATTACTCCTTTCCAAGGTGAAACTTTCAACATCACTTTATCTCCCACTTCAAATGCTTTGTCTGTCCTCTTTTGATTTGCATACTTCCTCTGTCGATCTTGAGCTGCAACTAACCTTTTTCGAATAACTTCGGTTGCTTGCTTAGTTTGTTGAAGTAATTCTGGTCCTAGTATCTTTCTTTCTCCTACTTCATCCCAATATAACGGTGATCTACACTTCCTTCCGTACAAAGCTTCATAAGGTGCCATACATATGCTCGAATGGTAACTGTTGTTGTAAGCAAACTCGACTAGGGGCAAATGCTCATCCCAACTTCCTTTAAAATCAAGTGCACGGGCTCTTAACATATCTTCAACTGTTTGAATCGTCCTTTCACTTTGTCCGTCGGTCTGTGGATGATATGCAGTGCTCAGATTTAACTTCGTGCCAAGACATTCTTGAAAACTTTTCCAAAATCGAGAAGTAAAACGGGCATCTCTATCAGATACAATTGAAACAGGTACTCCGTGACGAACTACAATCTCCTTTAGGTATATGTTCACCAATCTCTCAACGGAATACTTATTACTAATTGGTAGGAACTGCGCAGATTTAGTGAGTCGATCGACAATAACCCAAATAGCATCGTAGCTGGCTCTAGTTCGGGGCAATCCTACGACAAAATCCATGGTAATATGCTCCGATTTCCACTCGGGTATCTCTAAAGGTTGTAGAAGTCCACTTGGTCGTTGATGTTCTGCCTTCACTTTCTGACATGTCAAACACTTACTTACCCATTCTGCAATCTCCCTCTTCATGTTGGGCCACCAATAATTCAACTTGATGTCTTGATACATTTTTGTGCTCCCTGGGTGAATGGAATATCTCGAGTTATGCGCTTCACTCATAATTTCTTCCTTCAACTCTGTAACATTAGGAATCCATATTCTCGATGCAAATCGCTTAATTCCCTTAACATCTTTTGAACTTAGAAATTCTTCTCCGGTCAACTCTGATCTTCTTTCTTCCATTACTTGTTCTTGACAACGGCGAATCTTCTCAAGCAACTCCGGTTGAAACTGAATGCTGTAAACTCTTTCATTGTTTTGGACTGGGACCTTGACTTCTAATTCCATTTTCTCAAATTCTCTAACCAATTCTCCTGAGGTTGTCAACAGGTTTAGTCTCTCTTTTCTACTTAATGCATCAGCTACTACATTAGCCTTCCCTGGTGGTAGTTTATCGAGCAATCATAGTCTTTGATCAATTCCAACCATCTTCTCTGTCTCATGTTTAATTCCTTCTGCGTGAATATATACTTTAAGCTCTTGTGATCCGTGTAACTCTCGCATTTCTCTCCATAAAGGTAATGTCTCCAAATCTTGAGTGCAAAAACAATAGCAGCAAGTTCCAAATCATGAGTAGGGTAACGGGACTCATACTCCTTCAATTGTCGAGAGGCATAAGCTATTACTTTTCCGTGTTGCATCAAAACACATCCTAAACCCTTGTGAGAAGCGTCGCTGAAAATTACGAAATCGCCTTTCTCATCGGGTAAGGTCAACACCGGGGCAGTAGTCAATCTCTTCTTCAATTCTTGAAAGCTATCTTCGCATTTGGGGTCCATTCGAACTTTTCACTCTTTCTGGTAAGTCGAGTCAGTGGCGTAGCTATCTGTGAGAAATCCTTCACGAATCTACGATAGTATCCGGCCAATCCAAGGAAACTTCTAACTTCGGTTGGAGTCTTGGGTCTCTCCCAATCTACTACGGCTTCTATCTTTGCGGGGTCTACAGAAAGCCCTTCGCCGCTTACAATGTGTCCCAAAAATTGAACTTCTTTTAACCAGAATTCATACTTTGAAAATTTCGCATATAACTTTTCCTTTCTCAGCGCTTCCAGAACTGAACGGAGGTGTTCAGCATGTTCCTCATGAGACTTCGAGTATATCAGGATGTCATCAACAAATACAATCACGAACTTGTCCAAGTACCTCTTGAACACATTATTCATCAAGTCCATAAAAGCAGCTGGCACATTCGTCAATCCAAAAGACATGACTAAGAATTCGTAATGTCCATATCGGGTCCTAAAGGCAGTCTTAGGAATATCTTCAGGCTTGATCTTTAGTTGATGATTGCCGGATCTCAAATCAATCTTTGAAAAACATCTAGCTCCCTTAAGTTGGTCAAACAGATCGTCGATTCGAGGTAGAGGGTATTTGTTCTTGATGGTCATCTTGTTCAATCCACAATAATCAATACATAGTCGCATAGATCCGTCCTTCTTCTTCACGAACAACACTGGAGCTCCCCACGGGGATACACTTGGTCTGATTACGCCTTTCTCAAGTAATTCTTGCAGTTGGGTAGCCAATCTTATAACTGTGTTTTCTCTCGGGTTAATAATATTTTTCGTCCAAAATCTCCATTCCTTCATCATTTGAAGTAGGAATACCCTTCTTTACGTAGTTTAATTAATAATATTGACCCTCCCCCAGAAATATATATATATATGTATATATATATATATATATATTCTGCTCATATAGTCTTGATTTTTTTTAAGGAGCTTGATTCCCCTATGTTTCACAACATACTTAGTATTGTACTTGCTAAATATCAACTCAATAATTCTAACTTAAGATATCACCATCGTGCCTTCAATAGTTCTTTTTTGCCTTCCACCAATAACTTTATTTACCATAACATATTAACGGAGATAGTCCTAGCTTATTCAACACTATACAAAGAAAATATTCTACACTTCTCTCAACCATGTTTTCATTTCTTCTCCTATATGAAAAAACGATCACTCTTTCATCAACAAGTAATATATCATCAATGTATACTCAGTATCGACTCGCTTCTCACTTTTAAAAGATTATTCCGCATTCAAACCAAATTCTTAGCACTTTAACACATAACCATGAGACACTACGTAGGCTTTCGAAGATCTGACTAGCGAATAATTAGCGTAATAGTCTATGCATAATTAGAAATTGGTACTCAAACTCGAATTGCTGAAATTCTCCTTTCTGGGAGTAACGTTTCATCACATTCAAATTTCAGTATACCTCTTTTAGACACCGATCATTTTAGGATCCATAAGAACTTTGAATAGAGATAACTCATAAAGGAATTAATGTTAAACAAAAACATGTGAATACTCAAGTTTTGATAGTGAGAATCTTAACAAGGGATTAACTGAGAGATCATGATGATCATTGAACATCTGTTTTGTTGCATGTGTCATTAGGACAACCGTCATAGTACACAAGGTAGCCAGCCTTTAGTACTCTAATGACAAACAACAGTACAAACGGTGGCGTCCCACCAGACTTCAATCACAGAGACTGATAGTCTTCCCCTATATATAGGGTTGTTCATCTCAATATCTCAAAGGGTATCAAATATAGGAATTGGTATTAAATGGATTTGTATTTATGAAAGTACATGATGATGGGTAACTTAACCTCTAAACAACATAGGTCCTTTTTCAAATATGGTAGAAATTGTCTGAGTAAATTCGAATGGTAAGATTTATCGATAATCATTGGTAAGGAAGTTATTTAAAAAAAACGATTTCCTAGCTCAAAGTAAGCTCGTAGGAACAACTATTGATTCTCGAATAAAAGCGATACTTGCAGACCCTGGTAACTCGTCAGGGAAGAAAATTTCTAAAAGGGAATGTACGAAACACACATCAACACAGAGAACTATTTCAACCTCTATAAGTTATATCTCTAGAAAAATAATGTCGATCACGAAATCGTTTAAGAATTTAGCCTCAAACTTGTAACACATAGTTGCATCCCTTTTTAAGTCCATCTCTGGTGCACATACCTCATGTTAGTCCAACTCTGACCGGTAAAGATATTGACAACATTTACAAAATGGGGGAAGCTCTGTAAGGTATCATCCGATCTCAATTTTAATGGGAATTTAGGCATCCTATCTTAAATTAATTGGGAAATAGGGTCTGAGCTGACAAGGTATAGGAGATCTATCTCGAATAGGTAAGAAACCGGTACATCCTGAAGTAGAAATCTATAAAAGTACAAAGAGTTTCGGTCACCAACAGGTTCTAATTGACTATATACGCGTATAGATATATATAAGGGTGTAAAGCACTTAGTGCTAAATTCTCAACATCGTATTATACCTCTAATCTCACACGTCGCGTTATAATTCTAGGCTCGTACGATTCCCAAAAATATAACTAATGCTTTGATACCAAAACTGTAACACCCCCAAATCCACCCTGACCGGGGACTCGGGTCGTCACATTGTCTCAATATGATAACGCAAAAACAATACCAAATTTTATTATAACGGAGCATAAATGTCCCAGTCCGCAGGTCCAAGATCGTCTTCACAACATAGTACAATCCAACTTGTTACATCTCGAGATAAAATATTACAAAAGTTCACAAAAGTGGAAATATAAAGATTCCATCTGGATCTTCTAATTATTGTCACCATAGCCTTGCGCTTTCCCCTTGCCTCTGTAGCCCTGGCTGGACGTCTCGCCTCTTTCCGTCTTGACAGCTGAACAAAATGTTGTAAAGCAAGAATGAGCAACTATAGTGCTCAGCAAGTTCCCTTCTCGCTTGGCATATATATATAATAAGGTTTACCGAAATAAATACTCAAAATTTTAATATCGGATATCACAATATGATTTGGCTCAAATTCATCTCGAAAATATCATACTCGAAAGGCTCAAAACTCATCTCAAAACAGAATACTCAAAAGACTCATTACTCATCTCGAAACAGAGTACTCGATAACTCATTTGATATAAGAATGAACTGGTCTTCCACCTCTCCGTATCTCGGTGGGGCGATCAACTAACCAACCAAGAATACCGGCCTCCAATGACACCGCACTTCGCCCGATCACGGCTACAATACGATATCAACAATAATATATATGTATGAATGCTAGCATCATAATGGTTATCAAATCAACCAAGGCAACAAAGTGCCTAATTATTCTCGAGTCCGTAAAACGGTACACGAGTCTCTCTTTCTCTATAATGGGCCTCTTGCCCAAAATTGACCAGTAGAATACAGAATTCCCGAATATTTGGGTACAGATAACTTGAGATAATTCTTCCAGAAAATATTTACAAATCTGGCGGACTGCCAGTCTGACTTGATTTTTACCACCAATCCGAACAATGGACTGATGTATATTCTCAATAATAATATTCTATCGGTTGACATGAACAAAATGCCAAACCTTGACAATAAAAGTGACTATCTCAGAATTATAAGAATAGTCTTAAAATGAAGTAATTGGGAGTCGTACTGAACAAATAGTACTTCTCAATATTTATAATACTCAACATTGATGAACGTTTAAATAGAATATTTTTTCACTTGATCGACGGGTAAAAATCTCTAACAATTATAATTTTTAAACTCTTATCGGTCAATTCGAACGAGGAACTAACTAAAAGATAATCAATAAATAACGGTTGAATTTGTACAATAAATTCAATCGAAAAGAATGAATTTAACTATCTCGGACGAATGAGATTAGTTTCACTGAATTAAAATAATAGTCGTCTCGAATTAATGAGATCGACCCGATAGCAACTAAATTATTTCTACGCTTATAGGGATTATAATTCTCAAATAAACTAAATTAACAGCATAATAATATTTAACAAGAAATAATTCTCAAAAGAAATTATTGCATCATACAGAGCAACAGATAAATCTCAACATATAATATCTCGAAAATAATTAAGGAATTAAATAACACGAACAGAAATTCACAGTTTCCAAAAGTTAGGGTAGGAATGAACTTGCCTCGATCTCGAAGTGCAAATGAATGCAGATAAAAATTATACTCTACCCGTGAACTTGGCATCGATCTACGTCTCGAGAATTATTATCTAAAAATGGCAACCAGAAATACGTGAGCGATTCTTCAGAATAAAATATTCCCGATCCGATAATATAATTAATAATAATATAATATCTCATAAAAATCTCCGGAATAAATAACGGAAATTAATTCCGGGATAAATAAATATTTCTTCGAACGCAGGTTTTAAATCTTGAGAATATATCCTATTTTTAATATATGGAAATCTAAATTCTTACTTAAAATGAAAAATTCAAACATCCATTTTTATTCAATTTAAATCCAAAATAATTATTCTCATTTTTAAAATAATTCATCAAAGAATTCCACTTTTAATAAACCTCACAAATCCTAATTTATTTAATTAATCTCTAAATTAAATCTTACTCGATCCGATTAATTAAAATAAACCGGAAAATATTAAAAACAGCTTCCCAAAATAAAATCCTATATTACTCTATTTATTCACGAATATTCTTCTTTTATTTATAAATTAATAAATCTCTAATTTGTGTTCAAAAACACAAAATATTTCTATTTAATTACTCAATTAATAAATTATAAATTACATTTTAAAAACTATAAATAATTCTATTAAATGAATAAAGCAATTAAACCATTTTAAAAAATTATTATTCACCAACTAATTTAAATAACGGTCCAAATAATTGAATCTTGATTTTTAACGATCTATCGCTAATTTACAAAAAAAACTGTATCGTTTTAACAGAAAAATTGGTCGTGGGCCCCACTCTCCCCCGTGGGTCCCCCTGTCCCCTGTTCTGCAATCTCTCTCTGCTCTCTCTCTCTCTCTCTCTCTCCCTCTCTCTCTCTCGCTGTCAACTCTCTCTCTCGAACAACAACAATCTCTCCCAGTCTCTCCCCATTTCTTCACTCTCTGATCGAACCCCTACAGCAACGAACCAATTAATACAAGCAACAACAATCTCTCTCGGTTCATCTCTTCCCCCCGATTCATCTATCTCAAAACAACCTCTCTCGAGTTCTCTCCCTTCGACAACTCTCTATAAACTCTCTCTACAACCAATTAACAAGCAACCACAATCTCTGCACTCCCTCTCCCTCGGTTACAACAGTGACAACCATCAATCTCTCCCACGATCTCTCATCAATCTGTCGACTCTCTCTCTGCATCATCTCTCTCGGTTCACAACAACACCCAATCAACCTCTCCTCTAACTCTCCTCCTCTCGAACCTTACTCTCTCAAGCTCCCTCTCCCTGAACTATCTCTCGCTGTCAAGCCTCTCGAACAACCACACAACCATCGACTGGGTTTACCAGTCTCAACAAAATTCTGAAATAAAAGTATTAATAGCAATAGTAATAGACTACCTGCGGTTACTCTGTTTTTCTGTCTTTGTGGGTTATACGAATGGTTTTGATAACAATGACTAAGTCCGGTTTTGGTTTAGAAGAAATAGGACAGTTTGAGGTTGTTGTGATGAAATGGTTTCTGCTGTTAACTCTGTCCAGTTTAGTCGAGAATAGAAATGAGACTTGTGTTGGTTTTTGTACTGTTTTTCAGTGTTTATGTATCACAATCCATAAGTCATCAGATTTATAAAACTGACAACCATACTGAATAATGCTGCATAAAAAAAATTAAAAGGCTAAATCATGGAAACAAAATCATTGTAAAAATGTTTAGTGGACATAATGCTTAATCATTATTATTTAAGTGGCAATTAATAAATAAAAAGAAATAAAAATGGGGGACAAATATAATGATGAAAATATTTAATATAAATATTTAGTAAAAAGATTTCGTTTTCTCCCGCTGACTAATTAAAACGAGACTCTAAAATTCGGCTCTAAATTAAAATATATTCGAAAATTCGCGGTTATTACAGTCTTCCCCCCTTACAGGATTCCGTCCTCGGAATCAAAACTATGCACTAAACAATTCCGGATATTTATTCCGCATTTCGCTTTCTAATTCCCACGTGGCTTCCTCGACTTGGTGGTTTCTCCAAAGTACTTTCACTAAATTTACTTTCTTAGTTCTTAACTCTTGCACTTTGTAATCTAGGATCTCTATTGGCTTTTCTTCGTAGGTCAAATTAGGACGTATTTCCACTGGCTCGTAGGTTATAACATGCCTGAAATCATAATGGTACTCTCTTAACGCAGAAACATGAAACACATCGTGGATATGCTGAAGGTCTGGAGGTAGGGCCAACTGATAAGCTAGTGGTCCTATCTTCTTAAGAATCTCAAAAGGTCCTATATATCTGGGGCTTAACTTGCCTTTCTTTTCGAATCTCATTACTCCTTTCCAAGGTGAAATTTTCAACATCACTTTATCTCCCACTTCAAATGCTTTGTCTTTCCTCTTTTGATTTGCATACTTCCTCTGTCGATCTTGAGCTGCAACTAACCTTTTTCGAATAACTTCGGTTGCTTGCTTTGTTTGTTGAAGTAATTCTGGTCCTAGTATCTTTCTTTCTCCTACTTCATCCCAATATAACGGTGATCTACACTTCCTTCCGTACAAAGTTTCATAAGGTGCCATACATATGCTCGAATGGTAACTATTGTTGTAAGTAAACTCGACTAGGGGCAAATGCTCATCCCAACTTCCTTTAAAATCAAGTGCACAGGCTCTTAACATATCTTCAACTGTTTGAATCGTCCTTTCACTTTGTCCGTCGGTCTGTGGATGATATGCAGTGCTCAGATTTAACTTCGTGCCAAGACATTCTTGAAAACTTTTCCAAAATCGAGAAGTAAAACGGGCATCTCTATCAGATACAATTGAAACAGGTACTCCGTGACGAACTACAATCTCCTTTAGGTATATGTTCACCAATCTCTCAACGGAATACTTATCACTAATTGGTAGGAACTGCGCAAATTTATTGAGTCGATCGACAATAACCCAAATAGCATCGTAGCTGGCTCTAGTTCGGGGCAATCCTACGACAAAATCCATGGTAATATGCTCCCATTTCCACTCGGGTATCTCTAAAGGTTGTAGAAGTCCACTTGGTCGTTGATGTTCTGCCTTCACTTTCTGACATGTCAAACACTTACTTACCCATTCTGCAATCTCCCTCTTCATGTTGGGCCACCAATAATTCAACTTGATGTCTTGATACATTTTTTTGCTCCCTGGGTGAATGGAATATCTCGAGTTATGCGCTTCACTCATAATTTCTTCCTTCAACTCTGTAACATTAGGAATCCATATTCTCGATGCAAATCGCTTAATTCCCTTAACATCTTTTGAACTTAGAAAATCTTCTCCGGTCAACTCTGATCTTCTTTCTTCCATTACTTGTTCTTGACAACGGCGAATCTTCTCAAGCAACTCCGGTTGAAACTGAATGCTGTAAACTCTTTCATTGTTTTGGACTGGGACCTTGACTTCTAATTCCATTTTCTCAAATTCTCTAACCAATTCTCCTGAGGTTGTCAACAGGTTTAGTCTCTCTTTTCTACTTAATGCATCAGCTACTACATTAGCCTTCCCTGGGTGGTAGTTTATCGAGCAATCATAGTCTTTGATCAATTCCAACCATCTTCTCTGTCTCATGTTTAATTCCTTCTGCGTGAATATATACTTTAAGCTCTTGTGATCCGTGTAACTCTCGCATTTCTCTCCATAAAGGTAATGTCTCCAAATCTTGAGTGCAAAAACAATAGCAGCAAGTTCCAAATCATGAGTAGGGTAACGGGACTCATACTCCTTCAATTGTCGAGAGGCATAAGCTATTACTTTTCCGTGTTGCATCAAAACACATCCTAAACCCTTGTGGGAAGCGTCGCTGAAAATTACGAAATCGCCTTTCTCATCGGGTAAGGTCAACACCGGGGCAGTAGTCAATCTCTTCTTCAATTCTTGAAAGCTATCTTCGCATTTGGGGTCAATTCGAACTTTTCACTCTTTTTGGTAAGTCGAGTCAGTGGCGTAGCTATCTTTAAGAAATCCTTCACGAATCTACGATAGTATCCGGCTAATCCAAGGAAACTTCTAACTTCGGTTAGAGTCTTGGGTCTCTCCCAATCTGCTACGGCTTCTATCTTTGCGGGGTCTACAGAAAGCCCTTCGCCGCTTACAATGTGTCCCAAAAATTGAACTTCTTTTAGCCAGAATTCATACTTTGAAAATTTCGCATATAACTTTTCCTTTCTCAGCGCTTCCAAAACTGAACGGAGGTGTTCAGCATGTTCCTCAAGAGACTTCGAGTATATCAGGATGTCATCAATAAATACAATCACGAACTTGTCCAAGTACCTCTTGAACACACGATTCATCAAGTCCATAAAAGCAGCTGGCGCATTCGTCAATCCAAAAGACATGACTAAGAATTCGTAATGTCCATATCGGGTCCTAAAGGCAGTCTTAGGAATATCTTCAGGCTTAATCTTTAGTTGATGATAGCCGAATCTCAAATCAATCTTTGAAAAACATCTAGATCCCTTAAGTTGGTCAAACAGATCGTCGATTCGAGGTAGAGGGTACTTGTTCTTGATGGTCATCTTGTTCAATCCACGATAATCAATACATAGTCGCATAGATCCGTCCTTCTTCTTCACGAACAACACTGGAGCTCCCCACGGGGATACACTTGGTCTGATTACGCCTTTCTCAAGTAATTCTTGCAGTTGGGTAGCCAATCTTATAACTGTGTTTTCTCTCGGGTTAATAATATTTTTCGTCCAAAATCTCCATTCCTTCCTCATTTGAAGTAGGAATACCCTTCTTTACGTAGTTTAATTAATAATATTGACCCTCTCCCAGAAATATATATATATATATATATATATATATATATATATTCAGCTCATATACTCTTGGATTTTTTTTTTAAGGAGCTTGATTCCCCTATTTTTCACAACATACTTAGTATTGTACTTGCTAAATATCAACTCAAAAATTCTAACTTAAGATATCACCATCGTGCCTTCAATAGTTCTCTTTTGCCTTCCACCAATAACTTTATTTACCATAACATATTAACGGCGATAGTCCTAGCTTATTCAACACTATACAAAGAAAATATTCTACACTTCTCTCAACCATGTTCTCATTTCTTTTCCTATATGAAAAAACGATCACTCTTTCATCAACAAGTAATATATCATCAATGTATACTCAGTATCGACTCGCTTCTCACTTTTAAAAGATTGTTCCGCATTCAAACCAAATTCTTAACACTTAAACACATAACCATGAGACACTACGTAGGTTTTCGAAGATCTGAATAGCGAATAATTAGCGTAATATTCTATGCATAATTAGAAATTGGTACTCAAACTCGAATTGCTGAAATTCTCCTTTCTGGGAGTAACGTTTCATCACATTCAAATTTCAGTATACCTCTTTTAGACACCGATCATTTTAGGATCCATAAGAACTTTGAATAGAGATAACTCATAAAGGAATTAATGTTAAACAAAAACATGTGAATACTCAAGTTTTTATAGTGAGAATCTTAACAAGGGATTAATTGAGAGATCATGATGATCATTGAACATCTGTTTTGTTGCATGTGTCATTAGGACAACCGTCATAGTACACAAGGTAGCCAGCCTTTAGTACTCTAATGACAAACAACAGTACAAACGGTGGCGTCCCACCAGACTTCAATCACAGAGACTGATAGTCTTCCCCTATATATAGGGTTGTTCATCTAAATATCTCAAAGGGTATCAAATATAGGAATGGGTATTAAATGGATTTGTATTTATGAAAGTACATGATGATGGGTAACTTAACCTCTAAACAACATAGGTCCTTTTTCAAATATGGTAGAAATTGTCTGAGTAAATTCGAATGGTAAGATTTATCGATAATCATTGGTAAGGAAGTTATTTAAAAAAAACGATTTCCTAGCTCAAAGTAAGCTCGTAGGAACAACTATTGATTCTCGAATAAAAGCGACACTTGCAGACCCTGGTAACTCGTCAGGGAAGAAAATTTCTAAAAGGGAATGTACGAAACACACATCAACACAGAGAACTATTTCAACCTCTATAAGTTATATCTCTAAAAAAATAATGTCGATCACGAAATCGTTTAAGAATTTAGCCTCAAACTTGTAACACATAGTTGCATCCCTTTTTAAGTCCATCTCTGGTGCACATACCTCATGTTAGTCCAACTCTGACCGGTAAAGATATTGACAACATTTACAAAATGGGGGAAGCTCTGTAAGGTATCATCCGATCTCAATTTTAATGGGAATTTAGGCATCCTATCTTAAATTAATTGGGAAATAGGGTCTGAGCTGACAAGGTATAGGAGATCTATCTCGAATAGGTAAGAAACCGGTAGATCCTGAAGTAGAAATCTATAAAAGTACAAAGAGTTTCGGTCACCAACAGGTTCTAATTGACTATATACGCGTATAGATATATATAAGGGTGTAAAGCACTTAGTGCTAAATTCTCAACATCGTATTATACCTCTAATCTCACACGTCGCGTTATAATTCTAGGCTCGTACGATTCCCAAAAATATAACTAATGCTTTGATACCAAAACTATAACACCACCAAATCCACCCTGACCGGGGACTCGGGTCGTCACATTGTCTCAATATGATAACGCAAAAACAATACCAAATTTTATTACAACGGAGCATAAATGTCCCACTCCGCAGGTCCAAGATCGTCTTCACAACATAGTACAATCCAACTTGTTACATCTCGAGATAAAATATTACAAAAGTTCACAAAAGTGGAAATATAAAGATTCCATCTGGATCTTCTAATTATTGTCACCATAGCCTTGCGCTTTCCCCTTGCCTCTGTAGCCCTGGCTGGACGTCTCGCCTCTTTCCGTCTTGACAGCTGAACAAAATGTTGTAAAGCAAGAATGAGCAACTATAGTGCTCAGCAAGTTCCCTTCTCGCTTGGCATATATATATAATAAGGTTTACCGAAATAAATACTCAAAATTTTAATATCGGATATCACAATATGATTTGGCTCAAATTCATCTCGAAAATATCATACTCGAAAGGCTCAAAACTCATCTCAAAACAGAATACTCAAAAGACTCATTACTCATCTCGAAACAGAATACTCGATAACTCATTTGATATAAGAATGAACTGGTCTTCCACCTCTCCGTATCTCGGTGGGGCGATCAACTAACCAACCAAGAATACCGGCCTCCAATGACACCGCATTTCGCCCGATCACGGCTACAATACGATATCAACAATAATATATATGTATGAATGCTAGCATCATAACGGTTATCAATTCAACCAAGGCAACAAAGTGCCTAATTATTCTCGAGTCCGTAAAACGGTACACGAGTCTCTCTTTCTCTATAATGGGCCTCTTGCCCAAAATTGACCAGTAGAATACAGAATTCCCGAATATTTGGGTACAGATAACTTGAGATAATTCTTCCAGAAAATATTTACAAATCTGGCGGACTGCCAGTCTGACTTGATTTTTACCACCAATCCGAACAATGGACTGATGTATATTCTCAATAATAATATTCTATCGGTTGACACGAACAAAATGCCAAACCTTGACAATAAAAGTGAATATCTCAGAATTATAAGAATAGTCTTAAAATGAAGTAATTGGGAGTCGTACTGAACAAATAGTACTTCTCAATATTTATAATACTCAACATTGATGAACGTTTAAATAGAATATTTTTTCACTTGATCGACGGGTAAAAATCTCTAACAATTATAATTTTTAAACTCTTATCAGTCAATTCGAACGAGGAACTAACTAAAAGATAATCAATAAATAACGGTTGAATTTGTACAATAAATTCAATCGAAAAGAATGAATTTAACTATCTCAGACGAATGAGATTAGTTTCACTGAATTAACATAATAGTCGTCTCGAATTAATGAGATCGACCCGATAGCAACTAAATTATTTCTACGCTTATAGGGATTATAATTCTCAAATAAACTAAATTAACAGCATAATAATATTTAACAAGAAATAATTCTCAAAAGAAATTATTGCATCATACAGAGCAACAGATAAATCTCAACATATAATATCTCGAAAATAATTAAGGAATTAAATAACATGAACAGAAATTCACAGTTTCCAAAAGTTAGGGTAGGAATGAACTTGCCTCGATCTCGAAGTGCAAATGAATGCAGATAAAAATTATACTCTACCCGTGAACTTGGCGTCGATCTACGTCTCGAGAATTATTATCTAAAAATGACAACCAGAAATACGTGAGCGATTCTTCAGAATAAAATATTCCCGATCCGATAATATAATTAATAATAATATAATATCTCATAAAAATCTCCGGAATAAATAAAGGAAATTAATTCCGAGATAAATAAATATTTCTTCGAACACAGGAATTAAATCTTGAGAATATATCCTATTTTTAATATCTGGAAATCTAAATTCTTACTCAAAATGAAAAATTCAAACATCCATTTTTATTCAATTTAAATCCAAAATAATTATTCTCATTTTTAAAATAATTCATCAAAGAATTCCACTTTTAATAAACCTCACAAATCCTAATTTATTTAATTAATCTATAAATTAAATCTGACTCGATCCGATTAATTAAAATAAACCGGAAAATAATAAAAACAGCTTCTCAAAATAAAATCCTATATTACTCTATTTATTCACGAATATTTTTCTTTTATTTATAAATTAATAAATCTCTAATTTGTGTTCAAAAACACAAAATATTTCTATTTAATTACTCAATTAATAAATTCTAAATTAAATTTTAAAAACTCTAAATAATTCTATTAAATGAATAAAGCAATTAAACCATTTTAATAAATTATTATTTACCAACTAATTTAAATAACGGTCCAAATAATTGAATCTTGATTTTTAACGATCTATCGCTAATTTACAAAAAAAAAATGTATCGTTTTAACAGAAAAATTGGTCGTGGGCCCCACTCTCCCCCGTGGGTCCCCCCCTGTCCCCTGTTTTGCAATCTCTCTCTGCTCTCTCTCTCTCTCTCTCCCTCTCTCTCTCGCTGTCAATTCTCTCTCTCGAACAACAACAATCTCTCCCAGTCTCTCCCCATTTCTTCACTCTCTGATCGAACCCCTACAGCAACGAACCAATTAATACAAGCAACAACAATCTCTCTCGGTTCATCTCTTCCCCCCGATTCATCTCTCTCAAAACAACCTCTCTCGAGTTCTCTCCCTTCGACAACTCTCTCTACAACCAATTAACAAGCAACAACAATCTCTGCACTCCCTCTCCCTCGGTTACAACAGTGAAAACCATCAATCTCTCCCACAATCTCTCATCAATCTGTCGACTCTCTCTCTGCATCATCTCTCTCGGTTCACAACAACACCCAATCAACCTCTCCTCTAACTCTCCTCCTCTCGAACCTTACTCTCTCAAGCTCCCTCTCCCTGAACTATCTCTCGCTGTCAAGCCTCTCGAACAACCACACAACCATCGACTGGGTTTACCAGTCTCAACAAAATTCGGAAATAAAAGTATTAATAGCAATAGTAATAGACTACCTGCGGTTACTCTGTTTTTCTGTCTTTGTGGGTTATACGAATGGTTTTGATAACAATGACTAAGTCCGGTTTTGGTTTAGAAGAAATAGGACAGTTTGAGGTTGTTGTGATGAAATGGTTTCTGCTGTTAACTCTGTCTAGTTTGGTCGAGAATAGAAATGAGACTTGTGTTGGTTTTTGTACTGTTTTTCAGTGTTTATGTATCACAATCCATAAGTCATCAGATTTATAAAACTGACAACCATACTGAATAATGCTGCATAAAAAAAAAATTAAAAGGCTAAATCATGGAAACAAAATCATTGTAAAAATGTTTAGTGGACATAATGCTTAATCATTATTATTTAAGTGGCAATTAATAAATAAAAAGAAATAAAAATGGGGGACAAATATAATGATGAAAATATTTAATATAAATATTTAGTAAAAAGATTTCGTTTTCTCCCGCTGACTAATTAAAACGAGACTCTAAAATTCGGCTCTAAATTAAAATATATTCGAAAATTCGCGGTTATTACATGATACATTTTAGCGAAAAAAGGTAATCGGTTAATTATTAGTATTATAATGTTTTTATTTTATTTATATTAAACAGAAACGCCTATGATATTATTGAAAAAATAGAGGTTTTAGTAAGAGAAAAGAAAAAAGGTAACGTGTTTCGGCTGAAAAAGCTAACCATCCAAGATATAACTGGAAAAAAAAAATTTAGTTAGAGAAAAGGTAATGTGTTTTGACTGAAAAAGGTAATTGATTAGTTAATTGTAATTATAATATAATTATGTTATTTTATTAAACAAAATTGCTTGTGCTTTTAAAAAAGGAGAAATGTTAGTTAGATAAAATATAAAAGAAATTGTATTTTACCTGAAAAAGAAAATTATTTAATTACTGAAAAATAGAAATGGCAATATGTTTAACCTGAAAAAAGAAATTGATTAATAAAGGAGACATTTTATTTAGATAAAATATAAATGATATGTATTTTACCTGAAAAAAGAAATTATTTAGTTATTGAAAAATAGAAAAGATAACATGTTTAACCTGAAAAAGGAAATTGAATAAAGAAAATTATTTAGTTATTGAAAAATAGAAATGATAACATGTTTAACCTGAAAAGGGAAATTGATTAGTTAGTAGGATGGATTTTATCTGTAATTGAGTAAGGATAAATAAGTTGATTATGTTATTTTACTAAATAAAATAGGTCATAGTTTTTAATAAATGAGAAATTAATGTTACCCGTGATATTTCTAGGAAAAAAGGGAATTTAATTAGAAAAAATAAAAAAGATGATACATTTTAGCTAAAAAGGTAATCGACTAATTATTATTATTATAATATTATTATTTTTTATTATTAAATAGAAACGCGCGTGATAATATTGAAAAAAGAGAGATTTTAGTAAGAGAAAAGAAAAAATGTAACGTGTTTTTGCTGAAAAAGGTAATCTTCCATGATATAATGGGAAAAAGAGAGATTTTAGTTAGAGAAAAAGAAAAGATAACGTGTTTTGACTGAAAAAGGTAATTGATCAGTTAATAGTAATTATAATATAATTATGTTATTTTATTAAACAAAATTGCTCGTACTGTTTTTTAAAAAGAAGAAATTTTAGTTAGATAAAATATAAAAGATATTGTATTTTACCTGAAAAATGAAATTATTTAGTTATTTTATAATATAAAAGGTAATATGTTTAACCTAAAAAAGAAAATTATTAATAAATGAGAAATTTTAGTTAGATAAAATATAAAAATTTATATTTTACCTGGAGAGGAAAATAATTTAGTTATTGAAAAATAGAAAAGATAATATGTTTAACCTGAAAAAGGAAATTGATTAGTTAGTAGGAAGGATTTTATCTGTAATTGAGTAAGGTAAATAAGTAAAATCACCGGGTACCGTACCGACCAACCGACTGACCGACCAAACTTTTAATGTTTCGGCTTTTATATGATAGTATAGATTTCTCGATGCCCCAACCCTACGGAGGTCAAGATCCATTCTTTCTAATGTTATTGCCAAAATTTCAAAAAAAATTATTTGATTTGGTAATTTTACGGTCAACTTGTAGTTTGACTCGAACCCCTAAACCGGAATTTGTCGGGGTTTCGTATTTCGATTTTTTAAAAATTATTTCTCGAGGATCCATACACACACAAGTAGTGTTAATCCCTATTTGTGTGATGATTGTTACCCTACTTTCACTAATTTTCTCCCATTTTTAACTAATTTGTAAAAGAAATTAAAAATTAAATAAAAATAGAAAAAATGCCAAATTTTGAATTAAAATTCATACGCACCCAAGTAGTCATAATTACTATTTGTGTGATGAATGTAACCCTATTTTTCTATTTTTTGTTTTTTCCCCAATTTTTAACTAGAGCATAAAATAAATTAAAAATTAACTAGTTAAAACCGACCAATATTGGTAGGAAAAGGGTCGAACATAGAAAATTACAATTTTCTAATTTTTTTAAATAGAAAAAAAATTAGTTTTTCATGTAAAAAATACTAAAATTTAGTTTTTCATATTTGAGTAAAAGTCCCATTTTTTAATTATATTTTCTTAATATATTTATAATTTTTTTAAAAAAATAAAGATTATTGTTGTTTAATTATTAACTGAAGATTGTATAGAATATATTGTTTACATGTATGATTTTATTCAAAGTTAGCAGCTGGCTTAGTGGTTTGGTACTTGGTCATTCTTCGAGAGGTCTAGGGATCGAATCCATTCAACTCCATTTTTTTGTCAGTTTCCTCCAAAACCTACCATTATACCAATATTGGTAGGTTTGATCATTAAATAAAATAATAAAAATAGGAAGAAGTGCGCACTTCTACTAGTTGGTTAAAACTAGGAAATGGTCACATTTTTACGAAAATTTTGAACTAATCACCGAACCCAAATTTTCAAAAATGGCGCTTATACTCGAAAATTCAAAATTTCCGTCCAACCGTATAGCCTACCAATATTGGTAGGAACTGAGAGTTAATTTCGTGAAAATTTCAAAAATGGTGCCGAGACCAAAATATTCAAAAATTCCGCCCAAACCCAAAATTTCAAAAAGTGTGCCCAAACTTATAACCTACCACAATTGGTAGGAAATAGGTGACTTGAACCTCTATAAACAACTTTCTTCTCTATTTTCACTTTCATTTTAATCTTCTCCACCAAACTACTTTCTTCTCTCTTTTCACTTCCCCTTCATCTCTTTCACTTTAACCATCTCAAATATCAAGGTATAAATTTTATCCTTCTTACATATGTGTGCACATTTATATATTTATTAATGTTTGTGTTCTTAATATTCTTTTTCTTCTTGATTAGTTCACATATTCGTTTTTTGATGATGATTTATGTAATTAGTTCTTTGTTTTTCAAATGAATTTGATATTTTATAATCATGTACTCCCTCCAGTCCACAATATAAGGCATTTACGCATCCCTAGATCTTAAATAAAAAGAGTTTTATTTAATATTTTTTGACGATATTTTTTTGAATAAAAGTAGCTTAAAAATGCTTTTATTCATAAAAAGGATCATAAAAAATATTAAATAGAACTCTTATTTAAGATCTTGGAATGCGTGAGTGCCCTATATTGTGGACCAGAGGGAGTACTATTTATGGACTACATGTATTCGTTGTTTATATGTGTGTATAATTGATACTAATTAAGTATTCACAGTTTCATGTAGATTGTTATAACTCGAAGGTGAACATGGTGGTGTCGAGGCCAAGAAAATGGTAAAAACGAAGATGAAGATAACAAAATTACAAAGAATGAAGTCCAACGATTCAACAACGATGAAAACTTTTAAGATGATGAGTTTAAACTCTTTAACCATTTCTAAATTTGTTCTCATTTTTTGTAATTCGAATAGTTCTTTGAAGTTGTAATTATAATTTCTTAATTCAATGATTGTGATAATGTCGGACTATGATTTATGATGAATGTATGAATTTTGGTTATGGGTTTATGCCTATGATTTAGAGATTGATTTCACTATGCAATTTGTTCTACATAAATATTAATGAATCATTATTTTTTTAAAAAAATCGGCCAAACAATTCCTACCAATCTGGGCTATAACCTACCACATTCAAACCATTTCCTACCAAAGTTACAATGGTAGGAAATGCCAATTTACATGGCTTCTGTTATAAAACCTACCAAATTGACATACCTTCTGTAGGTAAGAAATAATCATTGACTAAAGTCAAAAATGACCTATTTCCTACCAACATTGGTAGGAAATAGGGCTTCACTAAAGTCAAAAACGACGTGGCAGAAATGACGTGGATTGGTCCCACTTGACACGTGTATGACATGTCAACATTTGGGGTCCATTTTCCGCTAACATGGCACGTGACGTGTCATATGACGTGTCTTAGTCCCACGCCACGTGGCTGCCTATGTGGCTCGCCACGTGGGCAGCCACTTGGCATGTGGGGGGCCTTTTGAAAAGAAGCCACCAATTCCGACCAATAGGCATTTCCGACCTGAGCAATTCTTACCATTCGAATTAATCGGTTTTGAAGGCATTTCCTACCAAAAAACGGCCAAAACCGACCAAACGCGTGGTCGGTTTTGGAATTTTTTCTTGTAGTCATATGTTGGTCTGTTTCCACCTAATTATTGTTGTTACATTTTAGCATACTTTAATTATTGTATTGTTGTTACATTTTTATTTAGAGTTATATCAAATAAATTAACACAACAATTTTTGTTAGACACAAGATATTATTAACATTGGTCGTGTCATTATATCAAAGCTAGAATCTACATGCATTGGTGCTTCTATTCAATGATCAATTTCTATCTTCTTGTAACTACAAACTTTTATTAGAGACAAGTGACTGCATTAACAAGTTACAACCACTTCTTATGCCTATTTAAATAGATGTGTTAACAACAATCACATTCATAACAAAATGGCATACAAAGTTAATGTAAAAGATGTGTTTGATAGAGCAACAATGTCAGCTAGTGTTGGTTGCATAATCAAAAAGAAAGGGAGGTGGGTGAGATGGATAGGAGGCTGCGCATTGGCTTGGTTGACCCCGAGACAGCAGAGCTTTGGGCCATCTTCTATGGCTTGGGAGAGAAACAAGACCAATTTGGTTTTGTTCTCCGAGTGTAGGGGCAATTAGTGCTATAAACAATTAGAATTCGACATATCCAATGGCCATACTTGTTGATATGAGGGAAATCAGTGCTATAAACAATCAGAATCCGGCATATCCAATGGCCATACTTGTTGACATGATCAAAATGCTACTTGGGGAGAACTGGACTCGTGTGGATATCTAACCCACACATACAGATGCTAATGGGTGCCGATGCCATGTAGCCTACTACCTTAGTGGGGAGGGGGGATCCAGGAAATCGTTGAGCCATCACAAGCTATCAGCCACTGCATTTAAGGAGTCAAGCCACCATCTAACAAGTCTTTTTATCATGTTTATATCATGTTTTCATGTAACTAGATGTTTATCATCTAGTAAATAAATTATTAATTATCAATGTTTAGGTTTGTATTTTCATTTCTAACTCTTGTTTCATTGTTGTTTACATGCTCATATTACTGAAATCAGAAAACGAAATCAACAAAAACATAGAATAAAATTACAGTAAAACCTCTATAAATTAATATCGTTGGGACAGATGAATTTTATTAATTTATAGAGGTTATTAATTAATCAAGGTTAATTTTATACTTCTGCTACTATGTTGGGACCAAAAACTCATACTGAAATATTAATTTATCGTGGTATCGAATATTAATTTAACGAGGTTTTACTGTACCACTGGGTTAAAAAGAGGATTAAAGTCATGCCAAACCACTTCTTCAAGGACTTCTGTTAGGATTTATGGGTGATAGCGTAGAGACAACTTAACTAGTACTTAGTTTATTTGTATAGGCTAAGTAGAACATACTGTCACAGCCAGAGTGTGTTCTTGTAATCAAATAATTGCCGAAATGTAATAAGTATGTATCTTGGAAGAAGTTCATTGATATGTTCAAGCCTCAAGAGAATACATCAGTTCGACAGCAATAATAAAGTTACTGTCAATACATTGATGGTAACGTTACAAGAAGACTGCATGTTGCAAGGTCACGACAGCAAGTTTCATTTGACAGCAACATTGGCTGAAGCAGGAGACAGCAACATTCTCACACTTGACAGCAAGTTTGTAGTTCCGACAGCAACATTGGCGGAAGCTCATACTGTCAACTACTGAATATTCCTATGACAGCAAACTTGACGGCAAGAGTTACTGTCTCACTGAGTTATTTGATTTGGGGATTTTATCTCAGTCAAACCCCCGTGACAATTTAGATGTTCGAGAAACAGATTTGTTGCAATTCGTCAAAGATTGTAGCAGACCTGCAAGACTACGACAGAAGCTTGAGAGATCACAAGACAAGGCTCGACAATTCAAAGAGTATGACAAGTCTGCATCTACTAGAATTGTTATAGCTAATTTTGGAAAGAACCCAGAATGCTTTATGCTTAAAGATAACTCTGTTTGTATAGCATTTTAGGAAAGGTCACATGTGTGGGCAAATTGTGAGGAGCTGTCACTTGAAAATGACAACAGCTCCGCCACCCATGTGACTGGGATGCAAAAGGAAGATTAGTCTATATAGAGACACATCTCTCATTCTTTCTGTAAGTAAGCGATTCTCACAAGAAATCGAAGCTTGAGAAAAACCATTTTTCTCGAGGTTGTAGCAACACATTACAAAATAAATAAAACATTTATTTTGTGAGAACATCTTGAATTACTACTTGTGTTTGCAATTCTTATCTAGATAGTTTACAATCTTTATCATTGTTGTTGAGTTAAAGATTTTAAATTATCTATATTGCATTCAACCCCCCTTTCTGCAATATACTCCGGGACCAGCAACTTCTTATCTGTCTCCATCATCATCTTTCTCTAACCCTGCGCAATAACCTTGGAATTATGTTACAACAATGAGGACAACTTGGTGGATTAACCCAACGGAAGAAATTACAACCATTGCTACCATACACACAACCAATGAACCTATGCCCAACGTTGTTGTTAGTCCATGAGGTCCGTTCGATAATTAACCCATAGGAAGAGAGAATATTGATCAGTCAAGTGTAAACAAGAGATAGCTAAAAAAGAAAGAGGAGGGAAAGAAGTGGAGGGAAATCGATCGAAAAAAAGGGATGGAAAGATACTTATAAACAATAAAATATATAGTGATTTAACGGGATTAAGGTCATCTAACAAAAGTAAACAGATTGTACTAAACTCCATACATTAGGCATACAATGTGGTTAATTGATAGTTTAGATACACAAGTGCAATTTTTGCATACTTTAAATACACCAAGTGCATTTAACTCCATATTTCTTTGTCTAAACTAAACCTAGCATTATCACTTCTAATTAGCTAAAACATGTATTCGATCTGCCTCAAGTTTTACTGATGTATATTTTTTCCTATTTTTTCATTATTTTGAAATCATTAATGTGCAGTGTTGACAAAGCAAAAATAGCTTCAGTCGAATATCAGAACAAAATAGCCAAGTACTTTGACAGAAAGGTCAAGATAAAAAAATTTCAGGTCAACGACCTCGTACTTCGTGAAGCAACGACGTCACAACCAACGCTGGTTGGAAAGCTCAAGGCCCCATGGGAAGGCCCATACAAAATTAGAAAAATTGTCAACCTCGGGACCTACGAGTTGGAACACCTCGATGGCGAGCCGGTTAAAAATTCCTGGAATGGAATCCACCTTAAGAAGTTCTATCAGTAAACGTTGTTCACTGTTTGTAATTGGGGGCACCTATCCTCCATCTAAAAAATAGTCCAAGTGAATAAGGACTGATATGAGTTCCTCACTTAGACGCCATCTAAATTATCAATTAAATTGCCCCCAAGTCTTACTTTTCTCTTACGAAATTAATAGCTGCATTAATTATTAGGTGCTTCTCATTAATCCCATCTGATGAAATTGTTGTCCCCGTGCTCATTTCCTTGTAATCTAAAACATTGCCTCTCATCACCAACTTCACTCTCATAACTATACATATGGTAGTAAAATCCATCGCAAGAAAGGTATCAATTGATAAAAACAACTATAAAATTTTAAGAATCGCTAATTGTAGAAAAACACATAACTGAGTTTACATTATTCTTCATTATAAAAAAGAAGGAGATGACATATACAGGCATTTCTTATAGAACCATAAACACACATTCTTGGAAAACTGACCACAAGATATACATCTCAAAACTCTAAAAAAAAAAAAAAGACAATTCTCTTTACCAATACATAAAGTAAAAAAGAAAGGTCCTAAACTTGACTAACACCCCAGCTACAATAAATATTACCCAAAATCGAAAACTTAAAAAAAAGTTATACGGAACATCAAATCCATAAGGTAACCACTAGAAACAACCAGCGTTAGGGCTATACCCAAAACAACAATCACCAAGTTCAAACAAGACCATCAAAAGTTCACGAAATCAAAATTAAATTACACATACACAGGGCACCCCCTGGAAAATAGAGTTAATTCGTAACAAATTGAACAAGGCATACCTCGCCTTCAGGTAGTCCCGGGGTTTCCTCTATCGGTAGCGTGCAACATTGTCTTGGCCAAATCGGCATAGTAATCCTCGAAAGAGTGACCTGTAAGGTCGACTCCAGCAGCCTTCAGGCGGTCGTAGCAATATCCATACCCAACTCCAAGAGCCTTCAATACATTCGCAACTCCCTTTTCAACTTCGATCTTCAGAGCGGCATTCTCATCCTCAAATTTCTTCAGTTTCCCTCGTTCTTGACCTAAGTCCTTCTCGATATCGACACATCTCTTCTTCTCGGAATCAACAATAGCCTTAATCTTTCTAAGTTCCTCGTCAAAGAAATCACCTTCTCCTTCAAAACACGGGACTCTTCCACCAACTGAGTCTTGTCAGAAAAATTCTTCTTTGCTGCATCGGTCTCCCTCTTCTCCGCCTCTGCAGCTCGTTGCTCGACCTCAAGTTTTCCGGCCTTAACTTCGGCCAACTCTTGAACAACCCGATCACTTCCTCGGCAGTCAACATCAGTTTTATAGGCATTAATAATATGAGTCAGGTCAGACAAGAACTGCAAATAAAAGTAGAATAATTACGCAATTAACGAGAGAATAACCATATAAACAACTTTAAGAAAGAAGAAAAGAAACATACCCGGCCACCGCGAGTAAGACACCGCTCCGCGATCTCATCACGAGACTTGTCAACGTGAGAATTCAGATCTTGAGGAAGGTCAAACACTTGGAATACCTGAACGGGAGCATTCGGACCAGCAGTCCAACGCTGATGGGGGAAACTTCGACCCGAACAGAGGAGATGGGGTCGGCTGGTTGCAAGTAGGGATGGCAACGGGTTGGATCGGGTTGGATATCTGTGATATCCAAATCCAAACCCGAATCTTTAATCAAAATCCAAACCCGATCCACCGGGTTTGGATCGGGTTCGGGTTTATCCAAGCCAGAATTTTTGAATTCTTTTAAATAAGTAGTAATATTTTTTTTAAGTTAAATTTCATAAAAATTAAAATTACAATTGCAAATAAATATTCAGATTCCAGAGACATAAAAATAAATAAGTCCAAGTTACACCACTCTACATATCCAGAGACATAAAAATGAAATACAATTGAAATAAATATCCAGAGACAAAGTGTAGACTAGCAGACTAGCAGTAGCTCCAAACTTCTGAAATTGACATTGTTTTATAAGGAATAAGGAATAAATTATAATATGTATATATATATATATATATATATATATATATCGGGTTTTTTTCGGGTTTCGGGTTGCAATTGGATAATATCCAAATCCAAATCCAAACCCTTTCGGGTTTAAAAATCAAATCCAAATCCAAATCCAAAAAAATTGGGTTCGGTCAGATCCAATCGGGTCGAATTGGATCGGGTATCCGTGGGATCGGTTTTTTTTGCCATCCCTGGTTGCAAGATAGGAGGCAACTCGGCCACCTCGTTAACAACAGGGGCCTTAGCAACACTCTCCCGACCTGAATCTTCACATTTCCTCAAAACAAGTCGACGAGACGCCCCACTTTCACGGTCTCGGGTACGTTTCTTCTCACGGAGACCAGCGTCCTCAACAACTCCAGACCCCGCTGTCTCATTCTCAACTCCAACCCCACCACGACCTCAACATTGCCAGGATTTGCCGACTTTGAAACAGCCCCACTTACCTTTGCTGACGAACTCCCCCCAACAACCTTAGCAGCAGTAGATTGGCGTCTATAGACAATACAATTAAATCAAGAGGCATATCAAGATATAATAAGTCTATAGATAATAAAGTTAAACATTACGATTATGCGCCTCCAAAAACTTGGCATCCCTAAGCTGATTTAAGTCATACAACGAACCACGACCCTGGAATCTATCCAAAAACTCATTGTCATACTTTTCCAGGCCGGATAGACTATCAATGACCTTTGGAGAAATCTTTCCGCAAGGCTTGACAAGTTCCAAATTAGGACCGTGAAAATACAGAAACTTACCTTGGTAACTAGAGTTCGATGACTTCACGCTAACAATCTTAGACCTACCCGACCTCTTGTCAAAATAAACTTGACCCTGAGAATGTTTAATTCCATAAATAGAGAAGAACAATCGTAAGGAAGGAATTCGATTTAATTCGGCACATTGCGCAATAAAACCGCTCATCTGTGTAACAGAATTGGGGGTTAGCTGAACAATCCCACAGCCCAACGCCTCGTAAACGGCTAGGTGGAAGGGGTGCATTGGAAGGCGTAATCCATATTCAAAATACACAAACAGAATGCCTTGCATTCCAAACTCAGGCATAAACCAAACCGGGTCTGTAAGTTGGGGAACGAGACATTTCCATCCATGGTCAAGATCGACCCAAGACCTTAAAGAATCACAGCTAATTGGGCGAACAGCATAAACACTAGTATAAGTCAAACTAGGATTACCCACAAATTCCAATTTGCCCACCTCTTCCGTTGCATGAACTATCTCTTCTCGCAAAGCTATAGCCTTGGGACTCAATGGTGTAGGGTCAGGAAAAATCTTCTCCTCTAGGTCATCTAAAAACCCTAAAGACTGAATAGACGTTTCATCGTTGATCTCCATATGATCTAAATTGAAAACGGACTCACCCTAATCCCTAGGATAAACAATACGGGAAGATGAAGAAGAGAAAGAAGTAGACATGATCGACAGAAATCTACTGAAGACGCAATCAGCCTAATCGGAAAACCCACAACGGAGAAAAGACAACAATAATAAAAAAGATGGGGAACAATGAACAATAAACTTTAAAAATAAATTACCTTTCAGAACGGGAGAGAAAGCCCAAAAGCCTTTTGTTGCAAGGTCTTGAAAAATGAACCGTCGCTCCAAATAACTGTACACAAAACTGAAAATCATAGATATTTATAGACACAACTCCCCACATGCAAAAAAAAACAACAAAAAATCGAAGTCATGACTCCAACACTTTTGTCCTCTAAAATCAAAACTAAAATAAATAAATAGTTAAGCAAATCTAAAGATATTGCTAAAAAAACTAAGGGGGGACAAATGTTGGGCCATCAATATTAAGCCCAGATAGTTAGCTAAAATTAGTTATTCTTAATAGATTGTAGTTAGGCCCATTTAATGTACTCTTTCTATTGGGTCTAGAAGTCCAAAATTGTATTAAATCTTTACTTCTCTTCCAAGTTAGTTAGTTAGAGGAGGGACTCACATGGATCCCCTATAAATACTAATTGCCATATTTACTTGAAAAGGGATGAAACTTTGTAAAGAAGATAATCTCTATTTGATTGTGAGATCATTAATAAAATATTACATTCAGGCTCTTCTATCTTGTTTATTGTTAATTACTTAGAGCATCTCCAAGAGCCTCTTCATTTTGGCTCTTAAGTGAGATTTGAGGAGAGAGAAGAAAAAAATGAGCTCCAAGAGACTCTTAGTCACTCTTAAATTCACTAAAAATGTAATCTCTCTCCTCAATTGTAAGAGCTCCTATCCACTCCTAACTAATATTTTATACTAAATTTATAAGATACATTCTCTCTCTTCCCCACTTTTCTTTTGTCTTTTCATGAATTCCACTTACTTTTAATAATATAAAATTAAATAAGGAGTGAATATAAAGAGTATTGTTGGAGATGAATGTACATTAAGTTACTAAGAGCCAATATTTTATATTATATTTAAGAGACTCTTGGAGATGCTCTTAGCTCCTAAATATTTCACAATCCACTATACAGCCATGCAGTATGGGTTGTGTAAACCAAACCAAACCAAACATACCCAGTATATCCCGCTCAGAGCAGGGTCTGGGGAGGGTAAGATGTACGCATATCATTACTAATTACAATCTTTAGTTCAATCTAATATCATAGTAATCTTTTTTTTAAAAATCGTAAATGGTATAAAGGTCAAGAAGGAAAAAAAACACTAGTTTTAAAATACTCTCAATTTATATATCACACTTGTATATATTTATAGTCACTACTAGCAACTTATATTTGTTGCAACATAAAATAACAATATTAAGAAAAACAAACAAAAACGTGAACATATACAAAGCGTGAAAAGTAATGTACATATCATAGTAAGTATGCATTAATTGAATTTGTGAAAAAACATTTGCAATTAAAAAGAAATGAAAATTGGATTCTTGAAATTCCAGTTAGATTTCGGTGATTGATACTGAAGATAATATCCTGGAAATTTTTACAATCACAAGAAAAGATATTTGCACTTTCTTCGTATTTAGTGTTAAATTTATTTAAACCAAAAATGCTCGACGTTTAAGCATGATTCGTCGAAGCCTCACGGCCATCCCCATTGATATGCATCAAGGAAAAATTCTGTGTTTTGGAGTTAGAATCGCAATGTCCTTTATGTTTGTCGCAGGCCAAGGCCAACATAAGTTAAATATCTACCTGTGATTCCGGCATCTTTTTAGAGCTCAACTGCTTCACTAGTTCAATTTTCTTCATTTTGTTTATTATTATAGGCAACCGTTTTTTTGTGCGCTGCATTTGCCTCTATTTTGATTGTCTACTTTCGAATATGACATTGGAAAGGGTAGTTGAACTTCCTGCAAACTTATAAAATCCACACGATCACCACTATCTTACTTTTCTTCTTTTTCTTCAGCTAATAGATGCGGTGACATTATCATCTCCGATTGTTCCCATTCTTCATGATGGGTTTCGGGGCAATAAACGCAGCAAAAAGAAATAATTAAAACAATAAAATCGAAACTCAATCGCAGGATCCATGCAAAACAAGACATTTAATTCGTAGTTATAAAATTTACCTTAAAACGAAGCTTTAATAGTTGAGAAAGGGATGACTAGTGGAGGTCCTTGTTGCATCACCACGCAGCCCTTTTTGCAAGATCTACGTCGTCAAAATAGTCCACACGAACGTCAGATCGTCCACGATCACCTGAGCCCTTTTTCAAGGACATTTATTACTCTAATATTTATATCACAGTAAATTAAGACATAATAAATTAATGTAGAATAATCAATAGAACTTAATTATTAAATAACAAAATAGTTCTACCTAAAAGCACAACTACATTGTCTCAAGGGAACAAGGGAACTAACAGTATCACTTCATTTGACATGCCACATTCATTATAATCGAGACCTGCCATAGGAAGTGCTTCAAACGAGACTAACATTTTTCCAAAAAAAATTGTGTATTCTCTAGCTAGTATACACAAGTTTCTGTACTCAATATCAAACTAGAAATTGTATGCTCCTTGAATAAAACAAAAGGGTATTTTTAATTTGGTTTTGCACACAAAGAGATAAATGTAGGGGCGTGTATAGTTATGAAACAGCTAGTTATCGTACGACATTTTTATAGTAACCTTCAGGGGTAATCTTGGATATAGGCGAACAAGTCTTGCGTCAAGGACCCCCAACACTTTAACGTCCCAAAATTTTCAATTCTCCAATATTGAAAAGTATAGAATGTGCATCTTATATGAAGGATAAGACTTTCGATTAGGGCCTTCTATGTCTCATGACCATCCCTGGTAACCTCTTCTAGGGATATGGAGCTTATTATATAATTCTAATCAAAGATGTAAAGTTAAAATTAATAAGACTTGGAATTTTTTGTAAGAGGTTTTCACATTGAAACTAGGGGAGAGATTTGTGCTTTGACGAAATTAAACAAGTAGTGCTTAGAAGCAAACTAAAAAATACTTTCCCGTGATCATTCGTTGTAAATTTTGTTGTGTTTCTTTACTTATCATCATGTTGATTTCTCTCTTTCTGTATCTTTGTTAATGGTAAAATTATTTGCCTAAAAATTTTTTAACCCTAAAATTAAATTACATATATATCTAAGCAGTAAAAATAATATTAAATATAAACTTACAAACTTTTTATATTTAACACATATATAATTTGGGTTCAACATCATTTTTTATTAAAAATTAAAATTTTATTAGTACACATAACTTATAACGAAAATATTTTTATATCATTTTATAACTTATTAAAAACATATTTGTAACATTTTCAACAAAAATTTGATTTTTTTTTGTAATGAGTGTTCAACAAATATGTAACTTGAGTTCAACATCATCTTCTGAACAATAGTTATACTTGTTTTGAATTCAAATACATAATATAATTTTACATTGCTATGATAAAGGAATTTGTATTAAATTAATAATATTTCATAAATCTATATCCTAATTTGGTATTGGTGAATCCCAGATGGATAGTTGAAAATTACATAATATTTATTCAACAAATTTTTAACTGCGGTTCAACACATCGTATATTAAACAACTAAAATTTCATATTTCTATAGCCTATTTGGGTATTAGTGAACTCCAGAAGGATATCGAGGAATTAAATTACGAAAATTTAATAAGATTTTAATTATTATTTGATAATCGATGTTGAACCGAAGTAATTAATGTGTTGAACAAAAAAAAATTGTAAGTTTGTATTTAAGAAAAGTTTGTATTTGATCCTGATCCTATCTATCTATACTATATTATAATTGCCGAAACATTAAAAGTTTTGGTACCTATTTTTTTTGTATTACGTGTTTTTACTTAATTACCATTACTTATATACTAGCTTATAACCCGTGCGATGCACGAATTTTTTTTTTATATGTAACAAATTTTATTTTATGTTATAATTATATTTTTATATAATCATTATTTACAATATTTTCTTTTAATTTTAATATTAATAATTTAATATAAATTTAATTAATGATATACATGGTTTAAAACTTATATTATAAAATTTTAAAATAAATATGTCGTTGATAGAATTCGAACCTTCAATATAATGTATTTAATCATTAGATCATTAGATCAAACGATTTTGATTTTTTACTAAAAATCTAATGATCATTATTCGTAGTATACGGATTTTTATTATATTTTGTTAGTGATTAGAAGATATGATGTGATATTTTGGGTATATATTAATTATTGCTAGATATGATATGATTGGAAGATATGATATGATTGATGTTTTTAGGTGTTTATAAATGGTAATATCTTCAACTAAAAGTAAATGTGAAAAACACAATCGACTAATTAACATACTTATATTAATTTATTATTTATTTTAGGTGCTTTAATAGTATAGATATTGTATATATTTTTCTTTATAATAAAGGTTAAATAAGTAAATTCACGAAATACTAAAAATATATACCAAAAAATAGGTGCCAAAATTTTTAATGTTTCGGCAAATGTTTCTTTATTATAAACAACGTATACATATTTTTAATATATTTTATTAATAATTGAAAAATATGATGTTATATTTTCAGGTATATATTAATGATTGTAAGATTAGTTTTAAATTAAAAAGCTAACGTGTTTTAATTCGAAAGGAAATATTAATGATTGGAAGATATGATACGATTGATGTTTTTAGGTGTTAATAAAAGGTAATATCTTCAATTAAAAGTAAATATGAAAAAAGACAAATGACTACTTACCCTTAATTTATATTATGTTATTATTTATTTTAAGAGTTTTAATAGTATAGATATCATATATATTTTTCTTTACAATGAAGGGTAAATAAGTAAATTCACTACGTACCAAAAAACAGGTAGGATGGATTTTATCTATAATTGAGTAAGGGTAAATAAGTTGATTATGTTATTTTACTAAATAAAATAGGTCATGGTTTAAAAAAATGAGAAATTAATGTTATCCGTGATATTTCTAGGAAAAAAGGGAATTTAATTAGAAAAAATAGAAAAGACGATACATTTTAGCTAAAAAAGGTAATCGGTTAATTATTAGTATTATAATATTATTATTTTATTTTTATTAAATAGAAACGCCCGTGATACTATTGAAAAAAAATATTATAAATTTTATTTAATATTATAATTATGTTTTTTTATAATCATTATTTTTAATATTTTTTTAATTTTTATTTAATATAATTTATTATACTCATTTTTACAGATTATATTAATGTTTCCTTATTATAAACAATGTATACGATTTTTAATATATTTTATTAATAATTGAAAAATATGATGTGATATTTTCGGGTATATATTAATGATTGTAAGATTTGTTGTTAATTAAAAAGGTGACGTGTTTTAATTATAAAGGAAATATTAATGATCGAAATATATGATACCCTTATTGTTTTTAGGTGTTTATAAATGGTAATATATTCAACTAAAATTAAATATGAAAAAGGTAATCGATTAATTACCATTAATTTAAATTTATTTTAAATTAAAAAGGTAATGTGTGTTAATTCGAAAGAAAATTTTAATGATCGAAAGATATGATACGATTGATGTTTTTAGGTGTTTATAAAATGTAATATGTTCAACTAAAAGTAAATGTGAAAAACGCAATCGACTAATTACCATTAATTTTATTATATTAATGTGAAAAAGGCAATCGACTAATTACCATTAATTTTACTATCTTAATCAACTAATTATCATTAATTATAACGTGTTTTAATTGGAAAGAAAATATTAATGATGGAAAGATATGATATGATTGATGTTTTTATGTGTTTATAAAAGGTATTATCTTGACTAATTACCATTAATTATATTATGTTATTATTTATTTTAAGTGTATTTATGTTTTTTTATAATGAAGGATAAATAAGTAAATTCACTGAGTACCAAAAAACAAGTACCAAAACTTTCAATGTTTCGGAATTTATATAATGCTTGTAAGATTTGTTGTAAATTAAAATGGTAACGTGTTTTAATTATAAAGGAAATATTAATGATCGAAATATATGATACCCTTGATGTTTTTAGGTGTTTATAAATGGTAATATATTCAACTAAAAGTAAATGTGAAAAAAGTTATGGATTAATTAGCATTAATTTAAATTTGTTTTAAATTAAAAAGGTAATGTATTTTAATTCGAAAGAAAATTTTAATGATCGAAAGATATGATACGATTGATGTTTTTAGGTGTTTATAAAAGGTAATATGTTCAACTAAAAGTAAATGTGAAAAAGGCAATCGACTAATTACCATTAATTTTATTATATAATGTGAAAAAGGCAATCGACTAATTACCATTAATTTTATTATCTTAATCGACTAATTATCATTAATTATAACGTGTTTTAATTGGAAAGAAAATATTAATGATGGAAAGATATGATACGATTGATGTTTTTAGGTGTTTATAAAAGGTATTATCTCGAATAATTACCATTAATTATATTATGTTATTATTTATTTTAGGTGTATTTATGTTTCTTTATAATGAAGGATAAATTAGTAAATTCACTAAGTACCAAAAAATAGGTACAAAAACTTTCAATGTTTCGGAATTTATATAATAGTATAGATTAGTATGTTTTTAACTAAATACCCTTACTTATATATATCTACCTATACTATTATATTAAACTAAAGATATTGAAATATATGAAAAAAAAATAATTATACATAACTTATCAATTTCCTTTTTTATGTAGAGCATATTACCTTTTATATTTTTTTCAATAACTAATCAATTTCCTTTTTCTGATAATACTTACATATTCTATTCAATAAAATATTTTACTTATAACTTATTGATTACCTTTTTCAAATAAAATGTATTATCTTTTATATATTTTCTAATTAAAATCCCACGTTTTCTGAAAATATCATGGGCACCATATATGTAATTATTATAATTAAATTATATCATTTAAAAAAAATTGAACAAAAAAATTCGTATCTTAAAATTTTCAATACAAATTAATAAAAAATTATATAATATTAAAAAAAATCTGTGTATTACACGGGTTTTAAGCTAGTACTCTTAATTTATTAATGTGAAAAATCTTGTTTCAATGACGTGCAATAGTATCAAAATACCAAACTACCAAAATTCATTATCACTAAACTCAAGGTTCGATTCTTCATAATTGCATGATTATACAATATTTATTTATTTTAATTTTCTTAACTTCACCTCGGATACGATTCCTTGCAACTACATAATTGTACAAGATTATTTACTTTAATTTTTTACTATTGATAATGTGGAAAATCGTATTTCAATGGCGCACAATAGAATCAAACTATCAAAGTATCAAATTTGGTTATCACTCAACTTGGGGTTCAATTCCTAACAATTATATAATTATACAAGATTTATTTACTTTAATGTTTTTAACTTCACTTCGGGTTCGATTCCTTTTAACTGTATAATTATACAAGATTTATTTACTTTAATTTCTTTAGCTTTACCCCGTGTTCAATTCCTAAAACTCAGGTTCGATTCCATGCAATTACATAATTATACAAGATTTATTACTTTAATTTTTTTAACTTCATCTCGGATTCGATTCCTAAAACTACATATTTAACATCCCAACAAATGGGGGTACCTCAAAATAATAATAAAACAGCTCAAGATTTCGCAACTCGCACTTCTCAAAGTAGCCCACCTAAATATGATCATCTGCCGGGAGAAATAAGAAACAAAAGGACCGGCAGTGAGCGAAAGGCTCATAAAATGATATAAAATGAAGCACAAGCTGAACAAATTAAATAGCTGAACAAGTTAAGAATAAAAATGAATATCTGAATAAAAGAAAAATGAGACATAGCGAATGAGACAATAGAAGGTAGATACTCAACTCACAATATAAAAACAAGCAAAAAGAGTGATGGGTGTGGAGAAAAACACAAGACTTACATTACGTTTCTAATCAGGGAGCAAGAAGAAGGAAGAAGAGAAGAAGAAGAAGAAGAAGAAGAAGAAGAAGAAGAAGAAGAAGAAGAAGAAGAGAAGATTAGCCAAAATCTAATTGAATATTAAGAAATTTCGAGTTCGAGGTAAGTGTAATAACCGTAAATTTTCGAAATATATTTTATTTTGAGCCGAATTTTAGAGTCTCGTTTTAACACGGGAGAAAACGGGATTATTATCGGATAGTGGAAAAGAAAAAATTATTTGGCACTATCATGGTCATTATGATGACATTTTAAATTGTTCCCCATATTCCATTTCTTTTTATTTAATTACTAATGTCACTAACTAATCAGTGGTCTGGTTATTATTACAAACGGGTGTACTTGGCTTTATAAAACTAAATCAGATAGTAGTTCTATTTCATTCAAAAACCAAAACTCAACCAATACACTTTCCTCTCAACAACACAGACCAAAAGAAAAAAAACAAACCCACAGGTAGTTTACTTGTTTCTTTTATTTTGTTTCTTTTTCGGTTTCATTGTTTTTTTTTGTTATGCTCGGTTAATTGTTGTAGATGGTGGGGTGTTTGGCATTTGAATCCGGGTAGGGAGAGATTGGTGGGGAGTTGGGTGTTTATTGTTGTGGTTAAGTCAGAAGGGGAAATCGGGAATGAGGGAGGAAGAGAATGGAGTTGTGGGTGTTGTTTTTCGTTGAGGTGAAATAAGGGGGAGAGGGAAGAGATATTGGGAGAGATTGTTTGAGTGAATTGTGTGGTGATGTTGAGGGTTGTCGAAGTAGAGAGGACGGTGAGATTGGAGGGATTAAGAGGGAGGCAGAGATTGAGAGGGTCGAGAGGTAAGAGAGTGAGATAGTGATAGGAGATGTTGAAGATTGTGGGTTGTGTTTTGTTGTCGGAGTAGTGTGGGTTGAAGAACCACCACCGATTGGTGGTGGTGGTGATGGTTAGGAGGGAAAACAGAGATGGGCGGAGTGGAGACGAAGAGGAGAGTGGAGAGATTTGGAGTAAAGAAGGGTGGAGAGAATTAGATTGAGCGAGAGGGAGATACGTGAGAGAGAGTCGAGAGAGAGAGAGAGAGAGAGAGAGAGAGAGAGAGAGAGAGAGAGAGAGAGAGAGATAGAGAAAATTTATGCAGAGAGATTTGGAGAGAGATGTTGGGTTGTGGGGAGATGCAGGGGAAGAGAGGCAGTGCGGGGGAGTGTTTTTCCGGACGGCGGTGGTGGCGCGTGGGCCCCACGCGCCGTCGTGAACTTTCGGTGAACTGTTAATCGTAAAAAGGAAAATATTAATAAAATATTGATATATATATATATATATATATATATATATATATAATGAGTTATAAGGTTAAATTGGTTTATTAATTAAATAGAGTTATTTAGAGTTTTTAAACATAATTTAGAAATTTATTAACTGAGTAATTAAGTAAAAATATTTTGTGATTTTGAAAATAATTTAGTGATTTAATATATTGTCAATAAAAGGGGTATATTTGTGAATAATTAGAATAAAATATGTTTTATTTTGGAAAAGATGTATTTAATATTTTTCTGGTTTATTTTAATTAACCGGATCGAGTCAGATTTAATTTAGAGATTAAAATTTGTTTTATTAATGAGTTTAGTAATTTAGAATTTGTGAGATTTCTTAAAAATTAGAATTCTTTGATAAATTAGTTTAAAAATGAGAATAATTATTTTGGATTTAAATTGAATAAAAATGGATGTTTGAATTTTTCATTTTGAGTAAAGATTTAGATTTCCAGATATTAAAAATAGGATATATTCTCCAGATTTAATTCCTGTGTTCGAAGAAATATTTATTTGTCCCGGAATTAATTTCCGTTATTCATTCCGGAGATTTTTATGAAATATTATATTATTATTAATTAGATTATCGGATCGGGAGTATTTTATTCTGATGAATCGCTCACGTATTTCTGGTTGCCATTTTTAAAAAATAATTCTCGAGACGTAGATCGACGCCAAGTTCACGGGTAGAGTATAATTTTTATCTGCATTCATTTGCACTTCGAGATCGAGGCAAGTTCGTTCTTACCCTAACTTTTGGAAACTGTGAATTTCTGTTCGTGTTATTTAATTCCTTAATTATTTTCGAGATATTATATGTTGAGATTATCCGTTGCTCTGTATGATGCAATAATTTCTTTTGAGAATTATTTCTTGTTGAATATTATTATGTTGTTAAGTTAGTTTATTTGAGAATTATAATCCCTATAAGCGTAGAAATGATTTAGTTGCTATCGGGTCGATCTCATTAATTCGAGACGACTATTATTTTGATTCAGGGAAACTAATCTCATTCGTCTGAGATAGTTAAATTTATTCTTTTCGATTGAATTTATTGTACAAATTCAATCGTTATTTATTGATTATCTTTCAGTTAGTTCCTCGTCTGAACTAACCGATAGGAGTTTAAAATTATAATTATTAAAGATTTTTATTCGTCGATCAAGTGGAAAATATTCTATCTAATCGTTCATCAGTGTTGAGTATTATAAATATTGAGAAGTACTATTTGTTCAGTACGACTCCCAATTACTTCAATCTTAAGACTATTCTCATAAATTCGAGATAGTTGATCTTATTGTCAAGGTTTGGCATTTTGTTCGTGTCAACCGATAAATTATTATTATTGAGAATTTACATCAGTCCATTGTTCGGATTGGTGGTAAAATCGAGTGAGACTGGCAGTCCGCCAGATTTGTTAATATTTTCTGGAAGAATTATTTCAAGTTATCTGTACCCCAAATATTCGGGAATTCTGTATTCTACTGGTCAATTTTGGGCAAGAGGCCCATTATAGAGAAAGAGAGACTCGTGTACCGTTTTACGGACCCGAGAATAATTAGGCACCATGTTGCCTTGGTTGAATTGATAACCATTATGATGCTAGCATTCATACATATATATTATAGTTGATATCCTATTGTAGCCGTGATCGGGCGAAGTGCGGTGTCATTGGAGGCCGGTATTCTTGGTTGGTTAGTTGATCGCCCCACCGAGTTACGGAGAGGTGGAAGACCAATTCATTCTTAAATCATGAGTTATCAGAGTTATATCTAATGAGTTATCGAGTATTCTGTTTCGAGATGAGTAATGAGTCTTTTGAGTATTCTGTTTTGAGATGAGTTTTGAGCCTTTCGAGTATGATATTTTCAAGATGAATTTGAGCCAAATCATATTGTGACATCCGATATTAAAATTTTGAGTATGTATTTCAGTAAACTTTATTATATTTATATACCAAGCGAGAAGAGAACTTGCTGAGCACTATAGTTGCTCATTCTTGCTTTACAACATTTTGTTCAGCTGTCAAGACGGAAAGAGGCGAGACGTCCAGCAAGGGCTATAAAGGCAAGGGGAAAGCGCAAGGCTATGGCGACAATAATTAGAAGATCCAGATGGAATCTTTATATTTCTACTGTTGTGAACTTTTGTAATATATTATTTCGAGATGTATCAAGTTGGTTTGTACTATGTTGTGAAGACGATCTTGGACCTGCGGAGTGGGACATTTTATGCTCCGTTGTAATAAAATTTGGTATTGTTATTGCATTATCATATTGAGACAATGTGACGACCCGAGTCCCCGGTCAGGGTGGATTTGGGGGCGTTACAGTTTTGGTATCAGAGCCTTAGTTATATTTTTAGGAATCGTACGAGCCTAGAATTATAACACGACGTGAGAATTTAGAGGTATTATACAACGTGAAAATTTTAGCACCAAGTGCCTTACACCCTTATATATTTATATGAGTTTATAGTCGACTAGAACCTGTTTGTGACCGAGACTCTTTGCTTTTGTAGATGTCTACTTCAGGATCTACCGGTTTCTTTCCTACTGGAGACAGATCTCCTACCCCATACCCACTAGGACCTCTAGATCCTAGCTCAGGGACGGATAGTGACCCATCAGAGGAGTACATGGTGATCAGTAGCGACTCGGAGGATTCTTCTGTCCAAATACTTACACCTTCACCTCCACATGTGATTGACTTAGATACACCTCCACATGAGGTTCAGATAGAGACTGAGCAGATAGAGCAGACTACCTCACTGTTTACCCCCGAGATGTTTAGAGCTGAGACCCCAGAGCTAGAGATTGCTGATCAGGTTGATGAGAGGCTGCATTCACCTGTCCACACTGACGTAGTGCCTAGTTCAGCTGCCCCAGAGTCTAGAGTTGATACACCCACCAGAGTGGCAGCTTTTGCTGACTGGTTTACTTCCCAGGTTCCAGTATATGTTTCGGATCCGTCAGTCCCTACCATACCGAACTACCTGTTTCCCCAGGCCGGTGATACTCCTGCTTGTGATACTGCCCCATCGGCACCTACTATACCTATTCGTGCTCCGACTCAGCCCACTGCGGCCCCTGTTACTACTACTGCGATGCCACCTGTTCACCCGGAGTATGAGGGAGCGGCAGGAGAGATGGTCCCTTGGCACGTTCATCATTCCCTCTTCCAGCATTATCGATGGTTATGGGCTCGTTATGAGGAGATCTTTGCTACTAGGGATGGTATCCTTAGATTGTTGGCGGTTCCTGATCCTTTTGTTGTGCATCACGGAAGGATTTTATTGGTGAGAGATGTCCCAATGGAGGTTATGCATCAGATTGCTCTTACCGTTTTGATGGGACTACAGACTGACTTTGCTGCCTTGCCGTCATCGAGTACCGGGCAGATTGACCGTGCTAGAGTTGCCACCATGATTGCAGATATCGTAGCAGAGTTCCATAGGAGGGTCGGTGAGATGTTCCCACGTTGATGACCTATTTGCACGCTTGAGCATCCTCATCGTTTGGCTAGAGTAGCTAGCGGTGAACCAGTTTCTGGATGGCGTCACATTAGATCTTTCTGTATTGGGATGTACTTAGTTTCTTGTTATATGTATTTGATGTAGTTGAGATGTGTTATATGTACCGTACCAGTAGTTGTACCTTTTCATTATTGTATATTCCGATCTGTTAACTGCTATCTTGCTTTATTTATTGGAAAATTGTGTTACAGTAGAGTATCATGTGATATTGTATCCTCATGCTACCCCGATATAGATAATAACTTATTTGCAAAAGTCACGATTTAAAATGAGTTTAACCAAAATTTGAGAACCAGAGATTAATAACGATTGAATTTTAGAACTTATAAGGTTTCCCGAGAACTGTCAGTTATACTAAGAATAAGAGTAATAGTTTATAAAGAGACCAGTGAGAATCACGATTTGGGTATGATTTATTTCGAGGAACCGAGAATTTGATCGAGTATTTATTTATGAATGCCTATCATTACTGTGCCAGCAATGGTGTCGTATAATTACAAAACTGAGATATAACATACCTTATTGTTTCGCTCTTATAGAAAAAGATGGCACCAAAAAGAGGAAGACCCGCAAAGAATCCTCGTCCTCAACCCATGGTGAATCCAGAGAATGAGGTTCCACCTCAGAACCAAGTTCCAAACCCGGAACCACAACTCGCTCGAGATCCTAATCAAGAAAATAACCCGATAAGTCTACTTATGAACTTTCTTATTCAGCATACCCAGAACCTTCAGCCCCAACAGAACCAACATCCAGTGGGAGGAAATCTACCTCCAGCTCAACTGACACAGGCTACCGTTAGTTTCAAATCATTTAAATCTCTGAATCCCCCTGAGTTTAAGGGTACTACCGATCCCGTTGAAGCAAGAATATGGTTACGTGAAATAGAAAAGACCTTTGAGATCGTAGGGGTAGAAGAAGAGAAGAAAACCATCTTTGCAGCCTACATGTTAAAAGGTGAAGCGAATTATTGGTGGGAATCAAAGAGAGCAATGGAAGGGAACGTAGTCATACCCTGGACCAGGTTCACGCAGCTATTCTTAGAGAAATATTTTCCTAAATACTTGGAGAGTCAAATGGAGGTCAAGTTTCTTGAACTCAAGCAAGGCAACATGACTGTAGCTGAATATGATGCCAAGTTTTCTGAACTCTCTAGGTTTGTGCCTTATCATGTGGATACTGACGAAAAGAGAGCTAAACGTTTTCAACTAGGGCTAAAGCCGTGGATCCAGAATCGAGTTGCGGTCCTAGAAATCACCAACTATGCTACTGTAGTTCAAAAAGCATCTATTGTGGAAAGTGGATCTGAGTTGTACTCAAAGGACAAGGATACGAAGAAAAGGAAGTTTCAGAATCGTGGAAATAATTTTGAAAGGAAGCCGGACGATCGGAATGGGAAGAGACCTTTTGTGAAGCGGGAAGACAGAAGCAATGATACAAAGAGAACTGAGAATCAAGACACTAGGGGAAACAATCAAAGGTCCAGACCCACTCAGGCAGCCAATCTAATTCAAGGAAGGCCACCGCTACCCGAATGCAAAACATGTGGAAGGAAGCACCCAGGACCATGTAATCTGGCCAGCATTGTTTGTTACAACTGTGGACAAAAAGGGCACTATTCTTCTCACTGCAAGGATAATGCCGTTACTTGTTTCAATTGCGGAAAGAAAGGATATATTGCACGAGATTGCAAGTCACCACCAAAAGGAGACAACTGCACCTAGACTCATGGCACCTCCCAGCAACAAGCCAACTGCTCGTACTTTCAACATGACGGTGAAGGATGCTATTGCTGATGGTGATGTAATTGCAGGTACGCTTTTAGTCAATTCTGTAGATGCATGTGTTTTGTTTGATTCGGGAGCAACAAAATCTTTCATATCGGAGAATTTTAGGAATAAGTTGGATATTCAGTCCGTACCATTAGGGGAGACATTGATTATAGAAGTAGCAAATCAGGAAAAAGTCCCTGTAGATCATAGATGTTTTGATTGTGGAATCGAAATCCAAGGACAACGTTTCGAAGCAGACCTTCTTTCTTTTAATTTAGGGGAGTTTGATATAATTCTGGGAATGGATTGGTTGACACGTTATGATGCTCAAATCAATTGTCGGCGTAAGTGGGTTAGTGTAAAGGGACCCAACAGCAAAAGAATAAAATTTCGCGGAAGGAAACCTACTAGTAATTTTCTGACTATGATTCAAGCGAAGAAACTACTAAGGAGTGGGTGTCAAGCCTACTTAGCTTATGTGGTTGACAACGAGAAGCAAGCCCCTGCCATTGATGAAATTCCTGTAGTGAATCAATTCGAAGATGTTTTTCCTGAAGAGTTACCTGGATTGCCGCCCGACAGAGAAATAGAATTCAATATAGATCTTGCCCCGGGAACTGCACCAATTTCCAAAGCACCATACCGAATGGCTTTAGTTGAGATGAAGGAGTTGGCTACCCAACTACAAGAATTACTTGACAAAGGTGTAATCATACCAAGTGTATCCCCTTGGGGAGCTCCAGTGCTGTTCGTGAAGAAGAAGGACGGATCCATGCGACTATGTATTGATTATCTTGAGTTGAACAAGATGACCATCAAGAATAAGTACCCTCTACCCCGAATCGATGATCTGTTTGACCAACTTAAGGGAGCTAGATGTTTTTCAAAGATTGATTTGAGATCCGGCTATCATCAACTAAAGATCAAGCCTGAAGATATTCCTAAGACTGCCTTTAGGACCCGATCTGGACATTACGAATTCTTAGTCATGTCTTTTGGATTGACGAATGCGCCAGCTGCTTTTATGGATTTGATGAATCGTGTGTTCAAGAGGTACTTAGACAAGTTCGTGATTGTATTTATTGATGACATCCTGATATACTCGAAGTCTCCTGAGGAACATGCTAAACACCTCCGTTTGGTTCTGGAAACGCTGAGGAAGGAAAAGTTATATGCGAAATTCTCAAAGTGTGAATTCTGGCTAAAAGAAGTTCAATTTTTGGTACACATTGTAAGCGGCGAAGGGATTTCTGTAGACCCCGCAAAGATAGAAGCCGTAGCAGATTGGGAGAGACCCAAGACTCCAACCGAAGTTAGAAGTTTCCTTGGATTGGCCGGATACTATCGTAGATTCGTGAAGGATTTCTCAAAGATAGCTACGCCACTGATTCGACTTACCAGAAAGAGTGAAAAGTTTGAATGGACCCCCAAATGCGAAGAAAGCTTTCAAGAATTGAAGAAGAGATTGACTACTGCCCCGGTGTTGACCTTACCCGATGAGAAAGGCGATTTCGTAATTTTCAGCGACGCTTCTCACAAGGGTTTAGGATGTGTTTTGATGCAACACGGAAAAGTAATAGCTTATGCCTCTCGACAATTGAAGGAGTATGAGTCCCGTTACCCTACTCACGATTTGGAGCTTGCTGCTATCGTTTTCGCACTCAAGATTTGGAGACATTACCTTTACGGAGAGAAATGCGAGATTTACACGGATCACAAGAGCTTAAAGTATATATTCACGCAGAAGGAATTAAACATGAGACAAAGAAGATGGTTGGAGTTGATCAAAGACTATGATTGCTCGATAAACTATCACCCAGGGAAGGCTAATGTTGTAGCTGATGCATTAAGTAGAAAGGAGAGACTAAACCTGTTGACAACCTCAGAAGAATTGGTCAGAGAATTTGAGAAAATGGAATTGGAAGTCAAGATCCCAGTCCAAAACAATGAAAGAGTTTACAGCATTCAGTTTCAACCAGAGTTACTCGAGAAGATTCGACGTTGTCAAGAGCAAGTGATGGAAGAAAGAAGATCAGAGTTGACCGGAGAAGAATTTCGAAGTTCAAAAGATGAAAAGGGAATTAAGCGATTTGCATCGAGAATATGGATTCCTAATGTTACAGAGTTGAAGGAAGAAATTATGAGCGAAGCGCATAACTCGAGATATTCTATTCACCCAGGGAGCACAAAAATGTATCAAGACATCAAGTTGAATTATTGGTGGCCCAACATGAAGAGAGAGATTGCAGAATGGGTAAGTAAGTGTTTGACATGTCAGAAAGTGAAGGCAGAACATCAATGACCAAGTGGACTTCTAACACCTTTAGAGATACCCGAGTGGAAATGGGAGCATATTACCATGGATTTTGTCGTAGGATTGCCCCGAACTAGAGCCAGTCACGATGCTATTTGGGTTATTGTCGACCGACTCACTAAATCTGCGTATTTCCTACCAATTAGTGATAAGTATTCCGTTGAGAGATTGGTGAACATATACCTAAAGGAGATTGTAGTTCATCACGGAGTACCTGTTTCAATTGTATCTGATAGAGATGCCCGTTTTACTTCTCGATTTTGGAAAAGTTTTCAAGAATGTCTTGGCACGAAGTTAAATCTGAGCACTGCATATCATCCACAGACCGACGGACAAAGTGAAAGGACGATTCAAACAGTTGAAGATATGTTAAGAGCCTGTGCACTTGATTTTAAAGGAAGTTGGGATGAGCATTTGCCCCTAGTCGAGTTTGCTTACAACAATAGTTACCATTCGAGCATATGTATGGCACCTTATGAAACTTTGTACGGAAGGAAGTGTAGATCACCGTTATATTGGGATGAAGTAGGAGAAAGAAAGATACTAGGACCAGAATTACTTCAACAAACTAAGCAAGCAACCGAGGTTATTCGAAAAAGGTTAGTCGCAGCTCAAGATCGACAGAGGAAGTATGCAAATCAAAAGAGGAAAGACAAAGCGTTTGAAGTGGGAGATAAAGTGATGCTAAAAGTTTCACCTTGGAAAGGAGTAATGAGATTCGGAAAGAAAGGCAAGTTAAGCCCCAGATATATAGGACCTTTTGAGATTCTTAAGAAGATAGGACCACTAGCTTATCAGTTGGCCCTACCTCCAGACCTTCAGCATATCCACGACGTGTTTCATGTATCTGCGTTAAGAGAGTACCATTCTGATTTCAGGCATGTTATAACCTACGAACCAGTGGAAATTCGTCACGATTTCACATACGAAGAAAAGCCAGTGGAGATCCTAGATTACAAAGTGCAAGAGTTAAGAACTAAGAAAGTAAATTTAGTGAAAGTACTTTGGAGAAACCACCAAGTTGAGGAAGCCACGTGGGAATTAGAAAGTGAAATGCGGAATAAATATCCTGAATTGTTTAGTGCATTGTTTTGATTCCGAGGACGGAATCCTATAAGGGGGGAAGACTGTAATAACCGTAAATTTTCGAAATATATTTTATTTTGAGCCGAATTTTAGAGTCTCGTTTTAACACGGGAGAAAACGGGATTATTATCGGATAGTGGAAAAGAAAAAATTATTTAGCACTATCATGGTCATTATGATGACATTTTAAATTGTTCCCCATATTCCATTTCTTTTTATTTAATTACTAATGTCACTAACTAATCAGTGGTCTGGTTATTATTACAAACGGGTGTACTTGGCTTTATAAAACTAAATCAGATAGTAGTTCTATTTCATTCAAAAACCAAAACTCAACCAATACACTTTCCTCTCAACAACACAGACCAAAAGAAAAAAAAACAAACCCACAGGTAGTTTACTTGTTTCTTTTATTTTGTTTCTTTTTCAGTTTCATTGTTTTTTTTTGTTATGCTCGGTTAATTGTTGTAGATGGTGGGGTGTTTGGCGTTTGAATCCGGGTAGGGAGAGATTGGTGGGGAGTTGGGTGTTTATTGTTGTGGTTAAGTCAAAAGGGGAAATCGGGAATGAGGGAGGAAGAGAATGGAGTTGTGGGTGTTGTTTTTCGTTGAGGTGAAATAAGGGGGAGAGGGCAGAGATATTGGGAGAGATTGTTTGAGAGAATTGTGTGGTGATGTTGAGGGTTGTCGAAGTAGAGAGGACGGTGAGATTGGAGGGATTAAGAGGGAGGCAGAGATTGAGAGGGTCGAGAGGTAAGAGAGTGAGATAGTGATAGGAGATGTTGAAGATTGTGGGTTGTGTTTTGTTGTCGGAGTAGTGTGGGTTGAAGAACCACCACCGATTGGTGGTGGTGGTGATGGTTAGGAGGGAAAACAGAGATGGGCGGAGTGGAGACGAAGAGGAGAGTGGAGAGATTTGGAGTAAAGAAGGGTGGAGAGAATTAGATTGAGCGAGAGGGAGATACGCGAGAGAGAGTCGAGAGAGAGGGAGAGAGAGAGAGAGAGAGAGAGAGAGAGAGAGAGAGAGAGAGAGAGAGAGAGAGAGAGAGAGAGAGAGAGAGAGAGAGAGAGAGATAGAGAAAATTTATGCAGAGAGATTTGGAGAGAGATGTTGGGTTGTGGGGAGATGCAGGGGAAGAGAGGCAGTGCGGGGGAGTGTTTTTCCGGACGGCGGTGGTGGCGCGTGGGCCCCACGCGCCGTCGTGAACTTTCAGTGAACTGTTAATCGTAAAAAGGAAAATATTAATAAAATATTGATATATATATATATTTATATTTATATAATAATGAGTTATAAGGTTAAATTGGTTTATTAATTAAATAGAGTTATTTAGAGTTTTTAAACATAATTTAGAAATTTATTAACTGAGTAATTAAGTAGAAATATTTTGTGATTTTGAAAATAATTTAGTGATTTAATATATTGTCAATAAAAGGGGTATATTTGTGAATAATTAGAATAAAATATGTTTTATTTTGGAAAGGATGTATTTAATATTTTTCTGGTTTATTTTAATTAACCGGATCGAGTCAGATTTAATTTAGAGATTAAAATTTGTTTTATTAATGAGTTTAGTAATTTAGAATTTGTGAGATTTCTTAAAAATTAGAATTCTTTGATAAATTAGTTTAAAAATGAGGATAATTATTTTGGATTTAAATTGAATAAAAATGGATGTTTGAATTTTTCATTTTAAGTAAGAATTTAGATTTTCAGATATTAAAAATAGGATATATTCTCCAGATTTAATTCCTGTGTTCGAAGAAATATTTATTTGTCCCGAAATTAATTTCCGTTATTCATTCCGGAGATTTTTATGAGATATTATATTATTATTAATTAGATTATCGGATCGGGAGTATTTTATTCTGATGAATCGCTCACGTATTTCTGGTTGCCATTTTTAGAAAATAATTCTCGAGACGTAGATCGACGCCAAGTTCACGGGTAGAGTATAATTTTTATCTGCATTCATTTGCACTTCGAGATCGAGGCAAGTTCGTTCTTACCCTAACTTTTGGAAACTGTGAATTTCTGTTCGTGTTATTTAATTCCTCAATTATTTTCGAGATATTATATGTTGAGATTATCCGTTGTATGATGCAATAATTTCTTTTGAGAATTATTTCTTGTTAAATATTATTATGTTGTTAAGTTAGTTTATTTGAGAATTATAATCCCTATAAGCGTAGAAATGATTTAGTTGCTATCGGGTCGATCTCATTAATTCGAGACGACTATTATTTTGATTCAGGGAAACTAATCTCATTCATCTGAGATAGTTAAATTTATTCTTTTCGATTGAATTTATTGTACAAATTCAATCGTTATTTATTGATTATCTTTCAGTTAGTTCCTCGTCTGAACTAACCGATAGGAGTTTAAAATTATAATTATTAAAGATTTTTATTCGTCGATCAAGTGGAAAATATTCTATCTAATCGTTCATCAGTGTTGAGTATTATAAATATTGAGAAGTACTATTTGTTCAGTACGACTCCCAATTACTTCAATCTTAAGACTATTCTCATAAATTCGAGATAGTTGATCTTATTGTCAAGGTTTGGCATTTTGTTCGTGTCAACCGATAAATTATTATTATTGAGAATTTACATCAGTCCATTGTTCGGATTGGTGGTATAATCGAGTCAGACTGGCAGTCCGCCAGATTTGTTAATATTTTCTGGAAGAATTATTTCAAGTTATCTGTACCCCAAATATTCGGGAATTCTGTATTCTACTGGTCAATTTTGGGCAAGAGGCCCATTATAGAGAAAGAGAGACTCGTGTACCGTTTTACGGACCCGAGAATAATTAGGCACCTTGTTGCCTTGGTTGAATTGATAACCATTATGATGCTAGCATTCATACATATATATTATAGTTGATATCGTATTGTAGCCGTGATCGAGCGAAGTGCGGTGTCATTGGAGGCCGGTATTCTTGGTTGGTTAGTTGATCGCCCCACCGAGATACGGAGAGGTGGAAGACCAGTTCATTCTTAAATCATGAGTTATCAGAGTTATATCTAATGAGTTATCGAGTATTCTGTTTCGAGATGAGTAATGAGTCTTTTGAGTATTCTGTTTTGAGATTTGAGCCTTTCGAGTATGATATTTTCAAGATGAATTTGAGCCAAATCATATTGTGACATCCGATATTAAAATTTTGAGTATGTATTTCGGTAAACTTTATTATATTTATATACCAAGCGAGAAGAGAACTTGCTGAGCACTATAGTTGCTCATTCTTGCTTTACAACATTTTGTTCAGCTGTCAAGACGGAAAGAGGCGAGACGTCCAGCAAGGGCTATAAAGGCAAGGGGAAAGCGCAAGGCTATGGCAACAATAATTAGAAGATCCAGATGGAATCTTTATATTTCTACTGTTGTGAACTTTTGTAATATATTATTTCGAGATGTATCAAGTTGGTTTGTACTATGTTGTGAAGACGATCTTGGACCTGCGGAGTGGGACATTTTATGCTCCGTTGTAATAAAATTTGGTATTGTTATTGCATTATCATATTGAGACAATGTGACGACCCGAGTCCCCGGTCAGGGTGGATTTGGGGGCGTTACAGTAAGAGATAAGGGATTTTTATATATGTACGCGTGTTTGTAATTACCTTTCATAATCATCTTTTTTTAAGAGTTAGAACTTATGATTTCTATGTTATATAAATTAGGGTTCTTCGTTTAGAGGGGTTCAATTTGTTAAGAATCAGTGATAATCATCAACTTTGAGGTACGAATTTCAATTATACTTTTCTCATTTTTACATTATCATATTAACATAAACAAATACATAACCGATAAAATATAATCTGACTCTTACACATACACTTAAAAATAATATTCAAAACAATTAATCTTACCATTTACACATAGTAATCAGCAAAATTATTATCGAAAACAAAACTTTACTTACTGACATAGGAGATAATCTTACAGGGTGTCATACATTTTTGGTTATCCAAAATATGTAGTCATCAAAACTTACAGGGGCTTGTATAGCATAAAGCAAATGTTACCCAAAATCTTACAGGGGCTTGCATGGAAATAAGTACAATGTTACCCAAATGGCCAACAAATACACACAAGTCATGACTATACGTGTCCCATAACATTGGCGACACGTCCATACTATTTAAATACACCACATATGAAGTGTCAAGCATGAGATTCTCTCCACTCATGACGGAGTCTTACAATATCTCCCAAATCATAATAAAATCACAAATAGCTTACATATAACTTACACATAACTTATTCCATAAAGATGTCTCAAAATCATACTAATATCATAAAACAATGAAAAATATTTACTCAAAAATTATAAACTCAAATATCATACAAAATAGACCATTGAAGATAAAATTCAGAACTGACCAGTCCCAAAGAAAGGCAATTTACTCTATAAATATGAACTCAAATGAAAAAGTATAAAACACAGGACTTGTAGAGGATTCCGAGACCTTTCCAGAATGGTAAGGCTCGTTAAAAATGACTGAGTAACAAATGGATAAATTAAACAAATGTGGAAATCAGTCCCTGATCAGTTTAGTATTTTGACGTTTAAGGCATCACAATCACAGAATTTGTTAGCTGAAGGTAATTAAAAACGTAGACATCGAAAAGAGCTTTCCAGAATGGTATCGCTCATAATTTTTGAACAAATATATACGATTTATTATGAATTTACGAAGTTACAACATAATAACACAATTTAACTACCAGATTAAAAAAGGTAGATTTTGACCAACAGAAAAGCATAATTTCGCAAAATACAGAGAACAAAAGTTGTAGATAATCGAAATATATTTCTAACGAGTCCAAAATCATAACATTTCGATGAATAATGAATCTGATATGAATTTAACAAAAAATCGGGAATGCTATACATATGAATTCGGAACAATAATGTAAAAATGAGAAAAGTATAATTGAAACTCGTACCTCAAAGTTGATGATTATCACTAATTCTCAACAAATTAAACCCCTCTAAACGAAGAACCCTAATTTATATAACATAGAAATCATAAGTTCTAACTCTTAAAAAAAGATAATTATGAAAGGTAATTACAAACACGTGTACATATATAAAAATCGCTTATCTCTTACCTCAAACTCGAAATTTCTTAATATTCAATTAGATTTTGGCTAATCTTCTCTTCTTCTTCTTCTCTTCTTCCTTCTTCTTGCTCCTGATTAGAAAGGTAATGTAAGTCTTGTTTTTTTCTACACACCCATCACTCTTTTTGTTTTCTTTTATCTCTAATCTTTCTATTTTTTTTAAAACTAATAATCTCTTAAAACAATATTCTAATCATAAAAGAACTATTGACTCTTACATAAACAAATATTAATAATCATCCACTAATATTATATAACACTAAATATTAAATAATTTGAGTAAATTAAAACATATCGGGATATTACAACATAATTAAATAATGTTTATTTATATCTGTACTTCGCACGGGTTATCAATTAGTATTCTATAAAACTCAAACTCTACTTGTTTCAAAACATTTATTATTATTAAGTTTTTGTGTAAATAGACATAATAAATATTTCTATTTATACTTATATTTAAAATTATAAATTAAATATTTGTTCGATCTATTTTAAATTTTGAATTTCGTTCTTACAAAATTAGTAAGTCGCCCAAAATGAAACTTGTAATGATACTTTGTTTTCTTTTTCACACTTATAATTTGAATGTTGAAATTTTATAAGTAAAATGTTTACAGGATTTTGATTAAAAAATAACATAATTATATATAAATGAGCTAGCATAGCACATGTCAAATTGAAACGGTATTTAATTCTTTATTTCTTATTAGAAATGAGGTGCACTCCCTCAATCCCTCAATTCTAAATTACTTCAAACTTATAGTTTGGTTTTACAAAATTTAATAATAGTCTCTGGCAAATTCTAACAGATTCAAGAAACCACAAAATGATCAAATATTGCAATCTATCTATTATATAATACTAGCTTATAGCCCGTGCGAAACACGGGTTATTTTTATTTTTTTTAAATTTGTTTTTAGTTTATTATATATAATATTTGAAACATTATTTTTAGTTTAGTATTAAATCTAAATTAATATGTTGTTGGTGGGAATTGAACCTTCAATCTTTCTATATAACACAATCTAGTATTAATTTTATATTAAAATGTTGTTGGCGGAATTCGAATCTCAGACCTTCAACTTTTAGTATTGTTGTATCCAACGGTCATGATCTATTTGAATTGAAGATCTAACGGTTGTGAATGAGGATAACCAAAAATAAGGGGATACCCAAAAATAAGGGGGTAACCAACTACAAATTATACCCCCTTTTGCTTATTATAATATAGTATAGATATAGATATAATAGGTCAACACAAGAAAAAAATTGAATGGTGAGACTTTTTAATATACATGAAAAGTCCAGTTTGCCCCTCATCTCAATTTTTTGAAAAAATTGTGGTTGGTGGGAATTGAACTTGGGTCTCCGAGTTAATTCATGAATCATTTTACCACTACACTACCCAATCACATGTGTTTTAAATCAAACACAATATAGATGCATGTGTGTGAATATTTTAATTAGTGCGACACACTAATAATTTTTTGTCCTGATTTTACTTTTACATTTATTGATTTGGATTATAATATATTATATCAAAATATTAATTATTGGTACAAAATATATGATTTGATTATATTATAAAATTGTAATAACAATAACAATCAACATAATAATAATAATAATAAATTACTATATACATGTTATTCTCTTAAACAACCTAAGCACTCATCTATACGTGTTTTCAATAATACACATGATATCTCTATGTGTACCGCACAAGCGGGGCAATATTTGGTTTTATATAAAGAAAAAAAATGAAATGCATATTGTATTTTTATGATTTGTCCTGATTTTACTTTTACATTTATTGATTTGGATTATAATATATTATATCAAAATATTAATTATTGGTACATAATATATGATTTGATTATATTATAGAATTTTAATAACAATAACAATCAACATAATAATAATAATAATAATAATAATAATAATAATAATAATAATAATAATAATAAATTACTATATACCGTACCTGTTATTCTCTTAAACAACCTAAGCACTCATCTATACGTGTTTTCAATAATACACATGATATCTCTATGTGTAATGCACAAGCGGGACAATATTTGGTTTTATATAAAGAAAAAAAAAATGAAATGCATATTGTATTTTTATGAAAAGTATTAAATATAAGACCAAGTCAATAACTAAAGTACTTTATTAATGATTTAAAAGCACCAATTTACCCCTAAGTTCTTATTTATATATAGAAGTATTATTTTCAATTCTAACTGAACTTGGAACACCGAGTTAAATTGTGCATCTTCATACCATTATGCCACATATTCACATGTATTTTAAATCATACACACAATATGTATGTGTGTGATATTGATGAAATATTATTAATTAAATATTACTGGATTTTAAATGAGTTTTGGACTCTTTTATCTTTTATCAATTAAAGAATTACGTAAAATACATAATTGGGCTATAAAACGACATTATAATTAATATAATGGATATTATCTAACAATATATTAGAACAAAAAATATTGAGGTGTTAACGTAAAATGAAAATTGTATATTACTAAATAATATACAATAATTTATTAGTCAAACAATTCGGGTCGTAAAACTATTTGGCTTTAGAAAAAACGAATCCTATAAATAACACATTACCTTTTACATACAAATTTGCTAATGTTTAATTTAAAATATGACATTATGTAGAAAGAAAGGATCGTATATTATATATGTTATTTTAATTGTGGAGGTGACTCGATGAAAGTCAAACGGACATTGGAAGAGAAACAAAGGCAAGAAATTAGATGAAAACAAATAAAATAGTTAGAAATGTGGTTTTAAGAAGTAAGCACAAGACCTGAGAAGCATTTTAGAAGATTTACGAAGATTTTTTATTAGAATCAGGACTGAAACCTACATTCCCAGAATGCAACATCTTGAAGAGTATTTAGTTTTTACCTTGAATATTATTGGAGATCAGCTAAATGGATGCATCATTTTTAAAGAATGCTTAGGATTGTAGGTGCTCTGAAAAATCATATTAATTAGACAACACCCACATAACACTGAAATTATATTCTATGACCCACAACAAAATTAAAAACTGACATGATTGTTATCAGTATTACTCGTATTAGTTTCTAAAGTACAAACTTGAACATATTTAAGTAAGTACACAATAATCACATATGCCACTAACAAGAAAAACTCTATGAAAAACAATCATATATTTCAACCAATATTGATTCTGAATAATTTGATTAGAAAATACAGTTTAAGTAGCAGACCCGTGCCTCGCACGGATTTTAATGCTAGTTATATTTAACACAATTAGAGCATCTCCAATCCTCACCATCAGTTAGCAAAAAATCCTACGTGGCTGACATTTATACCTAATATGTAAAAAATGGGCTTCTTCAATGCACCCAACTGTTAGGAATAATTTTAGATAACAGGCTACATGTTTTCTATATTTATCGATCTATTCATGGTCATCTATAATTTTCCACGTCATCATCAATCATTGTCTTTCCTTCCTGCTAGTACATCTATACATTTATTTCAATTAACTTCATCCTAAATTATTTTAATTATTAAAAGTATTTTATTTAATCAAATAACATATATCATTGTATAAAAATTTTATTTTATTGAATTTAAAAATAATAAAATAACATATTTTTAAATAATAAAGTTATTTAAATTAATTATTCAATATACATATTTATACAAAAAAATTTATTTTATTGAATTTAGAAAAAGTTTAGTTATGAGTTTTATCCACAATAAATAAATAATATCTAAAAATATAATCGTTAGAATTTGAAAATTAGTAAAATAACATATTTTTAAATATAACTAATTGTTATAACTAATACCACTGGAACACACAGTCTTACAGGTTCGGCAAATTTTACATAATCATCTATTTTTATAATTTTAGCTAACAATTATGACTATCACCCTAGATGCTCCTACAAAGCTTGAAAAACTTGTATATACCTTTAGCAATGCATTTTATATTACACTAGAAACTAAGCAAATTTTACATAATCATCTATTTTTATAATTTTAGCTAACAATTATGACTATCACCCTTGGAGATGCTCTTACAAAGCTTGAAAAACTTGAATATACCTTTAGCAATGCATTTTATATTACACTAGAAACCATTATAACAGATAATTATTCTTCCAAATTAAATTTAATTCACTCTAATATCATAGTAATTGATAAAGAACAAGTAATCATGATAAGAATTACACCGGTGTCAATTTATAGTCATAACTCATGTTCCATGGTTATATATAGCTACAAAAATAACTAAAAGGGATGATACTGAACATACAAAAAGCATGAAAATATATTACATGACTAAAGTATATAATTAACTTGAACAGAATTTATCAAAAATATTAAAAGAAATTAAAGCTGTTGATGCAATCACATGTTATTTTTTGGTGATTGATCATTGGGAACTTCACCATCACCATGCCAACGTCCTTCAAAATTTGTATAATCACAAGACAAAAATTCTTCTATACCAGAAGTGCGCTTCATGTTTGTCCTAGGCCAAGACCAGAGTAAGTAAGATATCTGCCTACCATATCAATCATCATCATCTTTTTGGAGCTCAACTGCTTCACTAATTTAGTTCTCTTCACTTTGTTTATAATTATAGGCAACTGATCTTTTCTGCCTCTACTTTGGTCGTCTATTTTCGAAGATGACCGGAAGGGTACTTGAGCTTCCTGCAAACTAATATGATCCGCATGATCACAACTCACTACCTTTTCTTCATCTTCTTCAGCTAATAGATGGGGTGGCGTTATCATCTCTGATTGTTCCCATTCTTCCATTGTCATGCCACATTCGTTATAATCGAGACCTGCCATAGCAAGCGCTTCAAACGAAACTGACATTTTTTCCGCAAAAATTTGTGTAAAGCTAGCTAGGTGTAGCGGCTCTTCAGAACTAGTTTCTGTCACTCTAATTAAAACTAGAAATAATAATTCAGGTACGAACGGTGAATGAAACAAAAGGATTTTGTTTTGCAAATTACAAAGAGATGTATATAGGACAGTGTACAATTATGAACAGCTGATTATAACAAGACATATATTTATAGTAGCCTCTCCCAGGAATGTGGAGCTGAATATACATTTCTAGTCAAAAGAAGACACATGTTAATCTTAACAAGACATGTGGAAATTGCTTCATATGGTGTTCCTAATGAAAGCAAGGCAGATTTGGGCTTTGACTGAAAACAAATTGTGCTTATTTAGGAATAACAAACTAAAAATAATTTTCCCGTGATCATTCTTTGTAAACTTGTTGAATGATCATGTTGATTTCTCCTCTGTGTAACTTTGTCAATGGTAAAATCATTTGCCTTTTTTTTATAACATTTACCATTTTTTATAAAACTGTTAAACATTGACCAAATTTTATGCATGGTACAGGAGTACATTTTAAACGAGTAATTGCTAGAGACAAAAAAATGTTCCTAAAATATTCTTCAAAATACCGTGACAACGATGACGTGGTAAAAAAATATGAAATTTTAATTGGTGTAGCTGATATAAATGTAAGGAATTCATTTTATTTGTAATATTTACGATCATGTAACAAGATATGTGTCATTTGGGAAATTTTTTGGAAACAATTTTTAGGTTACCTGGGAGGTTCCCTAAATTTTTATAAGCTTTCAGATTTTTGTTAACCGGATTTTATAGAGATATATTTTTGTTTTCTTCACAAATGGCCAAAATGGTTACGTCAGCCCGGTTCCGTAGCATTGTTTAAGCTTTTCGCTTCAAACTTGATATCAAGAGTCTAACCAAGGTCACGAGTATACCCTGTTTTTCAGAACCCTTTTTGCTCAACAGGGATGATGACGTTATGCCAATTTTCTAAGCTTACGTTTATGGGTATTTTTGTTTTTTCATTTCAATTTCCAGTTCTGGTCTAACATACGCTCTGCATTCACACATCATTGGAACCTCGAACTTCCGTCGCAGAACAATGGACTGACAATGAAATTCAATGAATTAGATTCTATGCGAATAATCGATGAAAATTTCTGATTTTTTGTTCAGTTCAGCCACCACTTTGCAAATACTTTGATGATGAACATTACGGTCGAGGTACAGGTAGACACCACGATGTTATGTGGTAGAGGTAGATGTCAGAAATCCTTGTCCAAAAAAAAAAATGACAGATCCTGCATTGTCATTTTTAGTCCAAATAATGCACGCACGATAGCCACAAATTTATTACAGCAATGCTAAAACAGAAAGAGATGCTTGACAGAAAAATAAGGCCAGGAGGAAGGGAAGTATAAGGCATGTCCTCGAATCTAGCCCCAACCGGCCAACCCAACAGACATGTTCACAGAAAACAAATTAGAAAACATAACTTAAAATGAGTAGAAACTTCTGCATGTATGGTAGATAGTTCATCAATCATAACAATAACATTGATAAAATGTTTGATACAAAAACTAAGGCCTGTCCTTCCTGAGTTTCTCATATGAAGACAGTTGCACGAAACAGAACCATTATAAAAATTAGTTTAAAGAAACTAAGATGAAGAGCTAGTTCAAGTGACACAATTACATATGAATACATTACTCGCTGGAAATATTTATCAAACTATACTTGCACCGAAAAATTATATACCATAAACTTAAAGCTGCCTTCTTTATCTTCCAGGCTTCCTTTTTATCTTCCACCAGACAACTCAATAGCATTTTGATTATGAATAGAATCTTCCCCCCAGTCAAATCTTCTTTGTAGTCTCTCGTACTCTTGCCTTCGAGTAACCTCTACATTCTGCCATTCCTCCCATCTCTCAGCAAGTCCCTCCCCTTCTAGCATCCGGACAACCTCTGACATTGCCGGCCTGTCCTCTGGCGAGCCTTGCGTGCAAAGTAATGCTACCTGAATCATCATCTCTACTTCTTGGATAACATAGTCCCTTTGCAAGTTCCTATCAACAATAGCATCCAGTCGTTTCTCCCTCTCCAGCTTCTTGACCTTCATTATGAAGAGACCCATTTATAACAATTTTAAAGAATAACAATTGTCTAAATACCTATTGGCTTATATGTACAAAGAGGATATAGTCATATAGTAGTGCAAAAGAGGAGGGGATTCATATACAGGAACTAGCTCTGCAATGGACACGACAATGGGGAAATTTATAATATTAGAAAGGAAAAGGTCAAACCAAAGTAACTTTAATTTCAAAAGTTAAATGTGTTTAATTCAAATTTAATGCAACAACATCAGCAGGAGCCAGAAGACTGGGCTGCCACAAAGTCAGATGTGAAGCTTATCTTACATGGTCAAGCAACAAGACGTCATCTTCCTCTTCCAGGCGCGAAAAGTCTATTGCACGTTGACCTGTTACAATCTCCAGAAGCATAATCCCATAACCAAAAACATCTGTTCTTTCTGAAGACTTACCAGTGGACAGATATTCAGGAGCTATGTGACCCATCGTTCCACGAACTTGAGTAGTCACGTTAGTTTTTCTCACATCAACCAACTTTGCCAAGCCAAAGTCACCGACAACAGCTTCAAAGTCCTCGTCAAGCAATACGTTTGCAGCTTTTACATCACGATGAATAATTTTAGGATTACAGTGTTCATGAAGGTATTCTAATCCACGTGCAGTGCCCAAAGCTATTTTTTTCCTTGTTGGCCAATTCAAAACAGCCTCCTCAGGTTTACGCTCTGCATTAATATATCAACCAATTATACATTTATTATAGGTATGAAGAAGAACCAAATGTGTATTAATTTAAAGAAGATGATTCGACATGATGTACTACAGGTCCCCGACTACAACCTATAATACCTTACTAAAGAACATCTTCATAAACAAACTCTGTGTCTACCATTTACACAGTCAGCATGGTTATCAAAGTATGGTTGCTTAACAATCAACATTTTGAGAAATAAAGTTAAGCGATTAGGCATATTAAAGTCCTCCATGCTAGACAACAAAAACACTATAACCGTAGACAAGGAGGTCATAATTCAAGTCAAGGAGATTGACATATGGTGCAAAACTTCAGTAATTGGTAAGCTATACTGCATAGCACTAAAGATTCGAAAACCACAAATGGCATCATGGAATAGCAGAACTTTGAATCATAGAGCACACTCTACATATGAACTTTGTTAACCAGAATCTTCATTTTGCGAGTACCCATAACAGACACTCAACACTCGGACATGGGTAAGGAAAATTAGACTTATTTCTAGCCAAAAGCACGTAAAATTTTAAAAGTGTTACCGAGTCTGACACTTGGACACTTCCAGCCAAGTCCGGATAACAAAGCATATATATTAAATATGTTACGAGTAGAATTAAATTGGACAAGTAAACAAGAATACACAAATATAACCTAAAAATTTAAATCGTAAAAACCAGAAAGGAAAAAAAAAACTTCACTGTGATCAGGTCTCACACTTATGATGACAGTATACGCCTAAAACCCTAGCTATCGCCCTATCATTGTATCTTGGGTGAACTCAAGAATGGAACCAATGAAGAGTATAGGTTAAGCTGCAAGTCCGGAGCCTCCAATTAATCTCATATATACTTTCCCTCATGTTTCCACAAACATAAGTAGGTCAGGTCAGGCCAATATTTGGATCCATCCAAGAATTTGAAACAGACGTAACATATATATTACAACAGTAACATAATTCAGTACATTCAATCATCCTATATTAAAGCTGCTCGTCGTGCACCTAAGTTCTAAAGTGTATCATTTCATTATTGAGATGCTAAAAGTGAATTTATTTATTTTCTTTAACAACAGTCATGCATAAGGCTACCATATGTAACTCTTTTCCTGTAACTATATTCTAGTTAATGTTTATGTTGGTCCCTCTTTTCTCATGTATTCTCGTCTTGTCATGCACTTCTGAAATGTTCAATATTATAAAACCAAAGTAATGACCTTCTACAGGAATGGCATTACTTCATAGATCAGAAACTTCATTTACAGATCATCTATACACATTCGCGTCAAGCATTTGTGAAGAAAGACTTTTAAGAAATGCAGCTCATCAATACATCGAAATCTATAGCAGGGTAATTATCAAATTAAATTATTAGCTAATGAGTATAACCTCGTAGACGATAGGCAACACTTAAGTTCTGCATGTAAGGGTACACCAAAAGGCGTTCAGTGGGTGTCGTGCAAAACCCAATTAGCCTTAAAAGATTCCTGTGAACTGCCACGCTTATCATCTCAACCTCACGCTGGAATGCTGTTTCTCCACCAGGACTCTCATAATCAGTTAATCGCTTCACAGCAATTTTTGTGTTATCTACAAGCACTCCTTTGTAAACTTTTCCAAAACCTCCTTGACCAAGAACATTTTTCTCACTGAAGTTGTCTGTAGCAATTTGTAGTTCTCGCCATGAAAATCTCTTTAACTGACCAAATGCGATTCTTCGATCAACTTCCCCTGGGCATAAGATAAAGAGAAAATGATCAGCAAATGTAAATCCTAAACTAGAAATCAATAAAAATTGTTATCATATGCTACAAACCTGCAATATTCACTACATAAACTTAGTCGCTTAGAATATCGATAAGATTCATAACTGAAAATTCCAAACTTGAAATTTTGTTTACTGCTACTGGGCATAAAGCAATGTGGTAACTGATTTTGGTCTAGAAAGTTAAATTCATCAAGGTACAATCATACACCAAGATAAAAAAATTATTCAGAGGTTTAGGTTACAGATATTAATTACTTCATTATTATGCTTTGCTCCTCCGTTCCTCACATTAGGTCTCCTTAATAAATTATACATTGACGCAATGAGATACTCACTCATACTGCAGATGTATCTAGATTCTAGAGTTAAATACTTCAACTTAATTACTCGCATAAAACTAATTTACTAATCAGGTTCACATGAATAAGCTAATCAACTGATATAATTATCCCCTTTCTGAGACTTTATGAGGCACAAATTTGTTAGATATTAACCCCTAGGTTCAGTGCAAACATTTCCAACAAGTCTCCCGTTGTATCTAGAAAACAAGGTCAACAGAGGATACCCATATGGATCTCACTGATACTGTATACAAGGTCAGGTCATTTTTCATTTGAGCTGCCATTGACCAAGAAGGGAAGGAGCATTCAGATAAAAAAGAATAGTTTGATAGCCGTAGTTTTAGTCAAGTAATCTTTTATCTTTGCACAATCCCAGTTTACATAACAAACTATTTTACCAATCAGCCAAAGGTGAGCTAGACCAGCTGACCAGGTATGTAGAATAGATACATCTGTGCAGGGAAGATCTGGACAGCTTCCATTCAGCACAGTGGTCAGCCGATATGACAAAGGTAATAAGCCTCGTTGAGGGTCCAGTCAAGTAGCTAGAAAGCAGAAATGGACATGAACCCAGCTAAGGAAGTGAATTGTACTAGAAATTAAAGCTCAGGAAATCAAATGAAATAAATCCAGTTTCATGCAGATTTCTGGATCTAAAAAGCATCATATACATCAAACATAACCTTGAATTTAATGATGACTATCATCAAATCTGCCACAGTTTAAAACTTGGTTCAAATGTAATGCCGTGTTTGGATAGCATATTCAAACGGAATAGAAGATAATGGATTGGGTTAAGGAAGAAAATATAAGAAAATGATAAAAGAACGATTCAGATGAGAAGAATGAGCCTTCCATATAGTGACCAATTTTCTATTACAAATTTACAATTATTTATTCAAGTAAAGAATGAGATTACTTAAATTAGCTACAGCAAGAAGGGCTTCTCTACCTCCCTAACCATGTTTCCTGGTTTCTTGTTTTTGGTTGCATTTAATCCATACTTTCTCCTATTATATTCATAAAACCAGTCATAGCCTAAGGCTTTTACTCACACAGAAATAACATTTTAGAATCATCGCCAAACATAAGATCACACCAATTAATATTGAGCAACTGCTACTATTTTTTTTGGATCTGAAATAGCAAAAACCATATTCTTGTATCCTACTTAAATAGCGTAAAGTATATCACTTTACAAAACCAACTACTACTCTCTGTAGCTGGACCCCGCAATTTTAATACGTTGTCAGAATAATTATAAATCTGCTCAATATATAGAAAACACAAAACTAGACCTACAAGTAACATTACATTTCTTATTTATAAAACAAACATGCATACCTGAAACATCAACGTAAACTTCTTGTCTGTAGCCTCTATGTTTCCCTTTGAACATATACCACAGTAAGCACCCAACAGCAAGAAGACCCAGAAGGCCACCAGCAGTACCAACTATAACTCCAGTCTTTGATTTCTTTTCACCACCTAGGGCGATAGTTGCATGCTGGTTAAGCTTGTCCAAAAAAGGTTGTATAACATGTGTATGCATAACATTATATAACATGACTTGATATATTACCTCCAAGGCCAGATGCACAAGGGTGAGAGTGATTAAAACCACAATTTAAATTGTTTCCTGTAAAACTGTTACAAGCAACTAAAGCAAATTTAATTTCATTGTCACTGTAAGAGAGAGAGGGAGAGGCACACAAAATTTGATTATAGAAGAGATGTTCAAGATATAAAATAAAGAGAGAATGTTTCCGTACTTGTATTTTGCAACTTGAAACAACTGATCAGGTATCTGACCTACAAGATTATTTGAATTAAGCTGACTGCAAGGGAAGATTAAAAAATTTCATCAGAACCTGATAAAATACACAGACCACATTGTAGTCTCAAGTCTGTGTCTTCCCAACCCCCTTTTCTTTTGTTAGTAGGTAATACTCATATACAGGGCTTCAATCTTGAACCTCGCGCTCTTGGTTGAAAGAGGGAGGGAAGAGGGCTAACCGTTGGGCCATTTCCATTTATTCCGATTCTTTTATTTAAGCAAAAAGCATCTTAATCAAAAGAACGTAAAACAGAACTTACATGTTTATCAAATTTGAAAGACCAGACAATGATCCAGGAACCGACCCAGTGAAATTGTTTTGACTCAACAACCTGTTCCGATAGTGAGTCAAATGACTACTTTAAACACTACAAGGTAGCGTAATCAAATTACAAAAAAAAAAAAAAAAAACACTCACAGGAACTGAAGCTTGTTCAAATTACCAAGAAATGATGGTATTTCTCCGGTTAAACGATTATCTTCCAAATCCAACATCGACAAATTTGTCAAATTTTCGAACTCCTTTGGTATCTCACCCGTTATACGATTACCTTTCAAAGAACTGATGATAAAAATATAATATCTTGATGAGGATATACGATGACAGGTATCCAAGTACTTAAATGCGAACATCAGCATGTTTCAGAAGTCGATGTAGCTACCATTTTTACCAGGGACGGAACTAAACAAGGGCTTACCTGGGCTTAAGCCCGGGATGATTTTAATGAAAAAAATTACTACTTGCACATATTTTGTGTTTTCCTAACCCGTCCATCCAAACCAAGTATTATCTGATTGCTCATGGCCACTTTTATTACCCTACATAAATCCTCTCTAAATCTCTCTAAAATACATAACGATCGATGCTCAAGAGTGAGCACTGAAACTACTGTCCTAATTTGGCGCGTGAAACTTGGCTAGTGATTTGTCAAGCCCACCCCATTTTGAATTTCTAGTTCCGTCCCTGATTCTTACTGTATGTGATGACACGGAAAGCTAATATTGTTGACAGGTTTTGGTAAAGTTTCACATCAAAGATCAGTGAATAAAGTGAAAACATCATCTCTTCTCTATGCTAATATTTCATAATACATGGCATGAGTTTTATATTCAAAAGTATTATTCTTTAAAGTATCTTGTACGTACAGTGTGTTGAGAGCGCGAAGACTTCCTACTTTAGGAGACAGTACTCCAGAAAAACCCATGGATGATAATGTTCTGAAATTGATTGGAAAAAAATTAGCAAATCAGAAACATATAAAAAAAACATCATACAACACAAATAATACTACAAGCAAAATATAGTGCCAGTCTGCCAGAAAAGACACTAAACATAACATAAAACGATATATTGGCACTTTTATATTAATAAGACGATACATTTTAAAGCTACTTACACTGAAGTAACTTCAGAGTTAGAATTACAAATTATTTTTGACCAAGTGCATGGGTTCACTAAATTCTGATTCCAATCTCCCAGTTGATCCGCTGAAGCATTCAGTGAACTCCTCAATGAAAAAAGTGCGTCCCCTGAAACAGAACAAAGTAACTCGCCAGAACGTTAGTTATAATAGCATTTCCAACAAGTCCGTAATTTAAAATCCACAAACATATACTCAAGAAAGCATTACACAGTTATTAAGCAATATTCATATAAATGCATACAAACTCAAAAAGATATGAGATATGCAGATTAGTATGTATTTATGTCCACGCACACATTTAAGTTTACTGGGCACACCCTTGAACCTTTCGTCACTTTGCAACTAGGTTCTATATAAACTTATGCAGTACATGAGCATGTTGGCGATTAAGACAAAGGTTGTCGTGCTATAATTTATATACAATTGTTTCTTATGTAAATATGGTTCTATACTTTTATGTGTCGTGGAAATATTAAACTCATTAATGATCTACTAGCAGAATGATGATACAGCTACGTCATGCCTGTTGTTCATGTAATATGTTGCTGCTAGTGTCTGAGTAGTAGTAACTAGTAACTTATAGACATGTAACAAACCGAATTTTATTCTTTTACAGTATAATAGAAGAAACTCTAATTTGGACTGTCATTAGAAAAGCAAAATTAATAACATAGATAACTGTTGAAGTAACTACTTAAGTATATAACTGAACCATGCAAAAGGAACAAGCTGCAATAAAGGCATGGTCAGGCACACTACATCCTAGTTCAGAGAGAGTAATAAACAGAACATGTCGAAAGAGTATAGATATTTATCTAGCTTTTATAGATCATACTGCTATATACATATTTATATTTATATAAAGAAGGATTACAACTTAACCTGCTTTCTTGAAGCCATAAATTAAGAAGTTCATTAAGGCTTATAAACTCCAAGCAATACTAAGATTAAAAGCATAATGTATATAGAGAAAGATAGAGAGACTGCTACTGAGGCAGCCAACTTGGCTGAACCCTATCCACCCACTAGAGGTACATGACCCAGCATATACATATGCAGTCCAAATACGTTAAAAATTGAAATGCAAGCACCATACCTTGGGCATCCGGAACCACAAAAGAATTCAAGCACGCCAACACAATAATTACTAGGAGAAGTTCCATGTTCTTCGATGTCATTCCTATTTATAAGATTCAAGTTGCAACCCAATGTGTCATCTCCTTTGAATGATCATCATATCTGTCCCCAAATATAGGATTGTTAGGTATACTTTAATAAAATTGATGGCAGAGTAACAATTTTGGCCCCAATATTATTCTTATGGATACTTTAATCAGAAGTACATTATAGAAATGAATTATTACTACTACCAGAAATAATAAAATAAAGGAGGTGGGGTATGTTATGAGCAACAAATAGGGAAAAGATGAGCTTAAAATTAAAGAAAAACAATTTTGTAAAAAAGAAATAACATAAAGTTTAATATAGAAAAAGGAAGATATTTTTTGTTTAAAAAAAATAATAAACAAAGTAGAAGTAATAGAAGAAGCAGAAGAACATACAAGTAGAATACAGAAGAAGAAAAAAAGAAATTACCAGAGTAAAAGAGAGAGGAAGAGAATAGGAGAGAAGAGATAAGATATAGTTGTGTGAGTCTTGAGTCTTGGATTTACACCTCATTTGCTTAGGATAACTCCTTTTAGTTTTTGGTTTTTCATGTATTTGCCCTTCAATTTTCATTTTACAACAGATACTAGACATTAAATGATTACTTTCACAAAGGCGCAATTGATCAGTCGCATCATCGCTGCCTACTTGAGGATAATCGGAAAAAGGTGATTGCCTCTTTAAGTCACCCTGCCTAGAATGATTAATAGCGCCTTTGACATCCCTGCTTCCTAGCCTAAAAACTAACAAACCTAACACAATAAGAGCACCAATACAGTTCTTAACCAAAGCAGATCAATGTAATTGATAAACATAAAAAACCAAGCACACAGTTGTTTTCACCTTAACTGATTTAACAAGGATTGCTTCAGCACCGAGTTTAGTAATAAATGACCTTTTTAGCAAATTCCTCATATCTTTGCAAGATATATGATAATTGCGGCTGGCCCTTTGTCCTTTTTGCTTATAGGTAATGCCTAGGAACGTTCCCTATTGTTTCCTCTTGGGTACTGCATGTCATTTATGCGTTATTATCATGCTGTTATGGGCTGCAATTTCCAAATATGCTAGTTTGGTCGTAAATGACCTAAACTTGCTAGTTTGAGCTATTTTGACTTTGGTCTTTGTAGCAGCTCTCTTGCTTGTCTTGTTTAGTGGCTATTTCTTTTTAAGCAACTCAAACCCCAACACTTCAACCTACCCAAGCGCAAACCTATCTCAACTTGCGGCAACTGAATTTCCTTAAATTCAACCCTTAGAAGGGTGGCTGCATACTACTTGGTCCAGAACTCTAGATAAAATAACTTACAGTTTGTTACTTGCAATAATCACCAGGTAAGGTAAGGAAATATATATATATATATATATATATATATATATATATATATATATATATATATATATATATATATATATATATTCTGGAATGGAATGACAGGAGATACTCCAACTCAAAATTGATACATCAACATATAAGCATTTAAAAACTGGATCAACAGACCTCTTCCTCGACAACATGCTATCATGGCACTCCGAGTCTACACACTTCTTATGTTGGGTTAAGTGATAGGTTGTTACCCCAATAATTCAATAGCCCCTAAACTTTTGCAAGATCTGAATAGTATGCCTAATTCATATGGATCGGATCCAAACTCCTCGATCTCTTTTGTCAGTCAGGTCATCACAAATTAAGGTATATACGAAACAAGACACAGAACACAGTAGCTTTGACACTCTCCACCTAAGTGTCAACTAGATAAGCTGCTTATCTTACTTTTTTCTCTAGTGTCATGCTGAAACATACCCTTCTACCTCACTTATCAAGCAACAAAATACCCGTGAATTTCCAATATTCTACCAAGCAACAAAATACCCAATTTTCTACCTTAAGCCAAGGAACAGAATACCCGTAAATTTCCAATCTTCTACATATAAATCTACATTAAGTATTCAGACCTCTCACTTGAAGAAGCTCATCTACTTGTTTTACAATACCTCAAAATAAAGATATATCAAAGCAAAACCTAACACAACAGCCATCATAAACCTAACTTTCAAGAACACACTAACTTAAATTCATAATAATATCCACAAGCAAGAAGCACAAAATTCAATTACACAGAAAAAACAAAAACAATAGTAAGCACACAACCTAATTACCCAGAAAAAAAAAATAACCACAAATATACATACAAAACAAAATATCTACAGCCTACCAAGAAATATGTAAGAAAGTTGACATTTTTATACCTAAGATTTGGAAACTGCAGTTGAAAGTACTTGATGGAGAGCAAAAGGGTGTGTTTCAAATCAAGAAAGAAGCTTATATATGTAACTTGTATGTAAGTATGTATCTAGCTACCAATACAACTAATACTCTCTCTCTCTAATCTCTCTCTCTGGAGTAGTAAAGTCTCTCTCTCCACTCAGTAGTCAAATGGTGGCATGATAAAAGAAAGGAGTAAATAAATAAAAGGGCATTTATTTCAGTCAAGAAATGTCTTTTAGGGTAGCACCAAACTTGTGGTCATCTCAAACGGCTGCTTAAATCATCAACTTGTTAGCCCCCCATCTTGTTAAAAGTTGTTCCTTCCACTTTTTCATGTTTTACTTTGCATAATTTAGGTGTTCCTATGTATATCACAATTGCAAAGCAAATTATTCTAAATATCCAAATAAAAATGTTGGTCTCATATATCATAAAAAATTACAAAAATAATCATTTTTTTGATAAAAATAACAATTCTGAAAAAGGTGGTCGATTTTAGAAACCATTCTGAAAAAGGTTGTCGATTTTAGCCTTTTGGATATTCCACTGACAGTTGGGTATCCCAATTTGTTTAAGTAATAAGATACTTCACTGATAGCTGGGTATCCCAAATACTGGATAAGAGATACTCCACTGACAAATGGGTATCCCATATGCTAATACTCTATTGACATTTGGGTATCTCAAATAAAAACGAACTCCACTGACAGTTGGGTATTCATGGGTTAAAATTGGTCAAAATTTTGAAAATGGTTATTTTGTATGAAAAAAAGGTTAAAGTTGGACTTCATCCCACATCTTTACCAATGTACAATTAGCCAATCAGAAATTAGGAATTATTTTAGAACCAATCAGAACTAATTCCAAACTTTTAGACCAATCATGTTATATTAAAAGTTTTCATTATTTACAATATCAACCTATCTCTTTAACCATGGTCAGTTAACACTTCTAATTTAAATACAATAATGATTTTATTAAACATATCCATAAATACATATTTTTAAAATCAAAAAATATTTACTAGAAAATCACAATTTTAATTTGAAATTAATCACGATATACTATTATATATTTCAAATTAAATTTCATAATTAATCATTCATTAATCAACCAATCTTTTAATATAAAGTCAATCACAATCATATTATCATACATTATAAATTGATTTTCATAATATATATTGTACAATTGTAATCGATTTTAAGACATTATAATCTAACTCAACTAGAACTCTGAAAAAATCGGATTTAAAATCAAATTTTAAATAACTTGGATAAAATTCATACCTTCAAAATTTGGATTTTTTTAAGAGTTCAAAAAAATATTTATTAATAATTTGTTAATAACATTAATTAATAAATGCATATAAGCTAACACTACAAGATCGGATTTATTAGAACGACCATTTTTTTGGAAAAAAGATATATTAATTAAAAAAGTTAGAAAAGGTAATGGCTGAAAAAGGTTAATTGGGTAGTTATTATTTATGAGAAAATGAGATATTCTGGCTAGAAAATATATACCTTTTAGCTGGAAAAGGTATCAGTAAGTTATTTGTGATTATAATATTATCAGTTTATTTCATTCATTAAAACGACCATGCTGAAAAAATTGGATTTGAAATCAGATTTTAAATACCTTGGATAAAATCCATACCTTCACAAATTTGATTTTTTTAAAAGTTCAAAAATATATTTATTCATTATTTGTTAATAAAATTAATTAATAAATGCATATAAGTCATCACTACAAAATCGGATTTAAATCAAATGTTAAACCTTGGATAAATTCCATATCTTCAAAGACTCGATTTTTTGAAAGACTCAAAAATATATTTATTCACAAAAAAAATTAGTAAATTCATATAAACGAATACTACATATATTTTAATTACTTTAATTATTAAATATACGCTAGAACGGTATTATTATTGATTGGTTAATAAATTATCAGTCAAAAAATTATAATTATTTTAGAGGAAATCAGAATTTACTTCTAAACTTAAAATCAATCAATCATGTACAAATTTTTAATTATTTACCATAATTATTCTAATTTACTAATCGCGATTAAATTAAATTTAAATATAATAATATCTTGATTTAATAACTTCGTATATCACATGGTTTTAATTTTAAAAAATTTCTACTAATCGTAAATATTATTCTCTATAAATCAACGTACAATATATTACATATGTTTATACATCTTTTAGCTATGAGGGGTTTTTGAACATCCTTTATTATAATAAAGGATAAAGGATACCCGAATATACCATATATTAGTTAACCAATCACAAGATTGTGAATTATTTTAAAATCAATCAGAATCTACTAAAGTTTAGACCAATTAAACTTAATGTAACATGTTTCTCTATTGGATCTAGATTATACGTTTCAACCAAGATTAAACTCAACTCAAGTTACACTCAATATCAGTTGATTTTTATTTTTTCATATCAATTAACTAAACATAATAACTACTAATTTTTATTTTAACGATTAACAAATAAACAATTTATATAAAATAAAATTCTTACAAACTAAAAAATATAATTATTATATCAATTTAAACATTAATGGAAATTTAAAATGCTTATTCCCTATTCCCCATCAGACCTAGCCAACTTTGATAAACTAAGTGCATGCATCAATTCTCCTCATGCCTAAATCATATCAATTTTGGTTAAGGTACTACTTTATATCTTTTTATTATATGACATGCTATGCTTGGATATATTATCTTTTTATTTCGATTATATATATGTATCGTATGTTTCGTGTTATTGTCCAATAAAATCAACAAAAAAAATTCTAACAAAAAAAATAGAAGACGATTTAGGTTATCATCATCCCCAGTCTAGATTCTCCCAGAGTTGCTTCCCATTAGAATATTCAATGGCGAACTTCAATAATTCTGTGACTTACTGAATTATACGCATCAATCCTTACCACATTACACTGATTTGTTTACATTATTAAGCGTGCCTATAGATAAATATTTTTTACAATGTTGGGCTGTCGATGTTATTTAGTAATTACTTAACAATTTTATTCTAAATACGATAATTATTTAATTTAAAAATAATACATTAATACATGAGTCTATATATTTATAATAGATATTTTGATATCTCAAACTCTTAATTCAAAATCATAAGGTATAATCAAAATCATGAATTAAAAAATGTTAACAATATAAAACTATTTAGCACATTATTTTAAATACATACTCAAAATTAAAGTTATGTAAAGTATTAAATAATTTGGTCAAAAAAAAACTAGCTTCAACCAATTGAATATTAGAATGAATTTTAAACCAATCATCTTTCACATTTTAATTATGATTTTTTTTAACTATGCAATAATTAATGGAAAAACAATTTGACCTTCCAATATATTTCAATTATTCAAAATATTAAATATATATACTCTTAAATAGTACAATACATTATTTGGTGTATAAATTATCAATCAAAAAGTAAATTTTTTACAGAGTTAATGAAGATATTGTTAATGAATATTTTCATAATAAATTGGTCAATTTAGCACAAATTTTCTTATAAATCATTATTTTTTTATAGATAATTAATTCATCTATAAAAGAACATATGTTATCCATAAAAATAATCAAACCTGCAAAAATATAAAAGGGCATACAACATCTACAAAAACAATTAAAATTGAACAAATACATAGTAAAATAGATCACTAATTTCCTTTATCCAATCCTTGAACAGGTCTTCAATTATGGTACATCCATCATCTATATCTCTAAATTATACAGCATTTTCGGCGAGATAATCTAACAATTTGTTATAAACGTGGGGAATATGTATATCCGATTTGTCAAAACGTATTCAAACAACCGACCAAAACTGTGATTCTACATTATCCAAATCAATGAACTAATATAATAAAATCTAATATATGGGTATACAAAATCCACGAATATGATATAAGGCTCTCAACAAAGAGAGATATTTATTGAAAGCTAAAGTAAATTAAAGGAAAAGAAAATGAGGTTTATCATTCACAAGGAGATAGTACAAATCTAATATTTCGATAGATAAAATTCACCAACGGGCAACGAGGTACTAGACTCTCAGTAAAGAGATTTATTTATTGAAAAATAAAGAAAAAAAAATTAAAAATTATAAAAAAAAAATATAAAAACCCAAAAAATTGATATTAGCTCCTAAACTTTAGTTTAGCATATTTTGGGAGAGGTGGAGAGAGAGAGAGAGAGAGAGAGAGAGCAGCAGCAACAACTACGGTCTTTGTTATAAAAATTATTAATATTGATAAATAAAAAGGTTGATACACTTAAATTATTTATTATTTTTAATAAAATGATGCTTTTTTGAATTTTGTATTCTGGAATTAAAGTAATCGTATCAATTTCCATATCTTAACTTAAGAGCATATATTGAATTTGCTTGGTTGGTTGATTATAATTTGTTTTTTAATATCAACAAAACATAAAATATGGGTAAGAAAACTCAATAACTTGGTAGAAAGATTCTACACAAAGAGAGATATTTGTTAACAAAAAACAATACTAAGAAAAAAAAAGAGTTTCCTTTTGTTTTGGAGACTTTACATCGTGCATACTATTCTTAGTTTAGTTTTGTAACATCTCAATGTTGTTCTAAGACACATAATTATATATTTACATAACTTGGACACATAGTGATATTTCATGTAGTTGTCATACTTTTTCTACTCGCATGTTTCATTTCATTTCGTGTACACGAAAATATTCATGTAGTTTAGTGTCATTTTGTGTTATAATTTCGGTACACAATTCAATATCATGTCATTTTCGTTTAAGACCCTAAAGTACACGATATGAATGAACAAAACGATTTGTTAGGTCTATATAAGCTATTTTTGTGTTCTAATTTCGGGTACACGATTCAATATCATGTCATTTTCGTTCAATACCCTAAAGTATACAACATGAATGTGCAAAATGATTTTTCAGGTCTACATAAGCTATTTCTTCTTATATATGTTGGAAAAATATACTCACTCTTAAAGGAAAATGAATTTCATGTTATTTAACCTAATATCTAAATTACAAGGGCACATATATAACAATGTGATTGTGTGTTTATATATTACACACTTGATTTCAATTTTATGGATAGCAGCTTATTTTCGCAAGTTAGTCAAACTGAAAAAAGATAGGTGATACTCTTTTTCATATGTCTTATTTTAAGAGTAAATTAAACTAAAATTTATTATATCACGTTTTACTAGAAAAGAATAAAAAATCCAACATACAAACTTCCAAACCGAAAATGCACATTTTAAGTTAGCTTTACAAATAAGTTAAGGTCAATCACCATAAACTCTAACAATCATACGTTACTCCAAGAGTGCGATATATTGAATTTGTTTGGTTAGTTGATAATATTTTTTTTAATAGTAAATCAATTAATTAATAAAAGGACATATAATTTGTAAAAAAGATATTGAACAATCACATAGCAAACTAGATTAGATGAAAGTTTCTATTGTTATAACTACGTTCATTTCATGTATCTTGTACACTAGATATCCTTTCTCATATTGCTACAACCTTTTTTGATAGATGGTCTAATGATTTATTGGAATTGTGAGGATTGCGTGTCTATACATTTTTAATATGTAATCGAAAAATTAACCACGACCATATAAATATTTTCAGTGTATTAATATAATAAATATTTTAAGGATCCGATATTGAATAAATATACCGAATTCTCAGAATATGGGTGAAAAATTTGTTAACATGGTACTTAGAAATATTCTCTAACAAAGAGAGAAATAAAATGAAAGCTAAATTTTAAAAAAAAACAATACAGAGGGGTTTTGAACTTTTCAACGGGGGTTGTATTTGTTTTGATGATTGGTTCATAATATTATTATTAATTCAATTGGTATGAATTCATCGATAAGTAATTTTTATACTTAAGTTAATTGACATTCCAATAAAATTATATTTTTTTTCTAAATAATAATTAAAATAATATATTTACATTAATTAATATAATTTATCGATCGGTGCGTAGCACGGGTAGAATGCTAGTATCACAGTAAAATGTTACTTCGTGTAACGTTCTTTTTTATTTTAAAAACGCTACTTCGTGTCGCGATATGGGATGGGATGGGATGGGGAGGGGAGGGGAGGGGAGGGGGAGGCCACTTTAAGTGGCGTTGGGAGAAGGTTGATTAATGGTGCCAACACCCCTTCAAGTGGTGTTTTGGTTGTTTTACTTTTTTTTTTGTACTCCTAAATATATTCTAAACCCAAAATCAGTTCCTAAATATATTTAGTATGAGAATGGGGAACCTGAGATACATCTCACGTAACTTCCCCAGATATTGAGTAAATCAATTAAAAAATCTTGGTACCCCTGCGGGATCTACTCCTGCATAACCAAAACTACGTCGTTTCATTTAAAAATGTTTAAAAATAGGATAGTATCTCAGGAAAGTTATCTGAGATGTATCTCAGGTTCCTTTTTCTCATTTAGTATATATTCTCAATATCCTAATTTTTTTTTGTTTTCTCATAAATAAATTCTAAATCCAAAATGGAATTGTTGAACCCAAAAGTTAACTGTTGAAACCCTAAGAAAATACAAATAAAATTTAAAAACTTTAATTAAAAAATTGAATTCGGCGGTGTAACGCGTTTAAAAATCAGGATAAGTTAGGGTTTAGGGTCTAGGGTTTAGGATTGTAAACAACTCTAAACCCCAAACCCTAAGTTCGTATACGGTTTATTCATCTTTCTGAATATTTCTAAAACCCAAAATGGAAATGTTGAACCCCAAAAGTCAATTGTTAAATCCCTAAATTTAATTAAAATTGTATATTTTAAATTAAAAAATTTAATCCAGCGGTCTGATTTTTAAATGCTAACAAGTTTAAAAATTAGGATAAGTTAGGGTTTAAGGTGTATAGTTTAGACCCCAAACCCTAAACCCTAAGTTCGTATACGGTTGTTCTAAATATTTCTAAAACCTAAAATGGAAACGTTGAATCTCAAAAATTAATTGTTGAACCCCTAAATTTAATTAAATTGTATTTTTTTAAATTTAAAAAAATACAATTTTAATTGAACATTTGATTATAAAATTTTAATATTGTTTGGAAATATATTTTAGGAGTGGGAAAAGAAAAAAAAAAACACATAGACGCCACTCCCCTTCCCCCATCCCCAAAACGACACTTTAAGTGGCGTCTTCTCTCCCTCCCTCGTTAAAACAAAAAAAAATATTTAAATGCTAGACGATAATATGTTTTAGCGTAATATTTGGGACCAATGTTTTGAGTTGTGACATTTTAGATCAATTGCTCTATAATTGTGATATTAGGGGCCTTTTCCCCCTTTTTGATTTTTGAGAAAAGAAAAATATAATTATTGATCTAATACAAGGTTCTAAAAATTCCCGATTCAATCGATTAATCCCCGTTTAATCCTCTTTAAGGTAACTAACCAATTCGATTTTTGAAATTCGATTAATCCTGTAAATTTATTTAAAATAATATGTTTAATTGTAAATTAGACTAATATATTAAATGTTATTATAATATCTTATTAATACTCCGATTAATCCTTCTAATTAATTTTCGATTACCAAATTAGTTTTAAATCGATACCTCAACCAATTTATACCGAATAAATAAAAAATTATTTAAATATTTAAATTTATTAAAAAATAAAAAAAATGAACGAAATATATATTTTTAATTTCTTTATTTTCTGCAGTTTTTTCCTTAAAACTTTATACACCAGTACCATACGATTCTTAGAGGGGTGTATTCATTTGAGAATCTGTTGGATTTTAATGGATTCTCAAAATCAGTAGATATTCATTTGAAATTTTAAACAATCTTTTAAAATCTGAAGGTATTCAATTCGGATTTCAAATAATCTTTCTAAATCTGTGGGTATTCAATTGAGATTTTAAAAAATCTTCTAAAATCTGTAGGTATTCAATCCATATTTTAAACAATCAATCAAAATCTCAAGGTATTCAACTTTCCACTGATTTGCTAAGTCATGGATTTTGAAATATTTGTGGGAGATTTTATATGTAAAATTATCAACGTCAAATTTGTAGTTACTAGGCAATATTTTGATGAATTTGTGAATTATAACATTTGTAATAAAAAAATCAAAATAATTAAAGTAAAAGATATGTAAAGATACATTATGCAAGTATTTATACATACGTACTGTTGTGCCCAAATTCATCATGGGCTGAATTTAGGCCCATTAGGCCCTAGGGTTCAGTCCATATGAGCTAGAGGATAGATCCAGTACAAGTTATGAAGATCAGATAGAAGAAATGACTAAGGAAGTATGAGTATCAGGAGGTTCCCAATGGTCAGGAAGCTGAGCTGAACATTAGAAGATCAGGTTCCTCCCAGAAGAAGAGTTCGAGTTAGCATAGCAACAGCCATAGAGATGACAAGAGCATGTGAAGAGCTATCCAGTCTAACCAGTTTGTTATTTATGCAGGTACTGATGCCTAAAGGGAGGTCCCTAAGTGATATGTCCCGAAATAAGGAGGTTCCTGAGAAACAGGCTCCTGAGATATAGGTTCCTGAGCACCAGGTTCCTACGAGTAGCCAACAGAAGGTTCTAGAAGCCATCTAGAACAGATAAACGAATTGGTATTTGAGTATAATTCTAGGGCGCAGATGATCCTAGAATTTCTCTGACCAATGAGAGAATCATAGTAGGGTACGAACTCGAGTTCTACTCTACTTAGCCAACTAGTTCGTGGAAGGCTCTAAAGGAACCTGAGTCCTACACGAACTAGGTAATCGAATACAGCTATTCCAGCAGAGTTAGCTTCGAATTAAAACTACGTGAGCTTGATCCCTATATATACAAGGGTACGTAGGCACCTTGAGGAGAACGACCACAGATCTCGCTAATGGAATCTGCGATGATTCTCGTAACTTCTCGAGCTCAGCTCGCCCCCACCATCAAATCACACCAAAATCACCGAAAACAGCCAATTACATGAATTATTCTTGTAAATTCCAGCGGGCCTCCGAAAATCACGTTGATTACGAAAATCCTCCATCAACACGTACATTTTTTTTTTATCTTTCACTGCTTCTGCTTCTTCTTGGCTGGTCTCTGAAGGTATAAGCTTTTTTTTTTATCATATCCATTCTTGTTTTTTCGCATCAATTGTGGTAAAGTTATATGAGCATGTGTATGTTTTTGTTATATAATACATATCTATACAACATGTTTTTTGTTACATATGATATTGTCGATTTTATGAATCATTATGATATGTAAACATTTTTTAAATGATTAGCACTATAATGGTCGATTCACAAAATGCAAAAAAAAAGAAGTGGTTATGATCAATGGTCAAAAGACGAGAGTGATGGATTGTTAGAACTTATGGTTGATGCTGCAAATTGAGGATGGCGTGATAATAGTGGTGTCCTTACGAAACAAATAGTGATCGATCGAATGACATGAATGACGAGAACTAGATGAATAAGCATATATTTTTTTAATTTTGCTCTCGAATCTTTAGTTTTTTTTTTTTTTGAAATACTATCCTTCAATATTTTAAAATTTTCGGACCATATTCATTTTGGACTATTTATTTATATATAGTTATCTTTAATTGATATATCGATATTATAAAATAAAAAAAATTAAAGAAATCAATCTTGTAGAATCTGTGGGATTTTGTAATTCTACAAAAATCCATCAAAATCTGTAGAGAATTAAAATAATCTATGAGATTTTAAACAATCCATGGATTTACACATTACATTAAAATCCATGGATTATCCAATAGATTTTCAAATGAATATACCCTCTTAATCTGAATTTGAAAAATCTTAACGGACTATTTTGATCGGATCTGAATCCGACCATTCACTTCGCTGGCCTACGCTAATGTATCTCTGAGACAGAGTCCTCTAATCTCAAAACAGTAAGATGAACACTATCAAAATGATGGAAAAAACTCAACTAAAACACCCATTAGATCATTCTTTTTCTAACCCATCTACACTACAAATGCTGCTACACATATCTCACCATTACACACACTAAAACAAACCCATTTTTCATCTTCTTCTCCTTCACAAAACCCACCTTTCTTAAACCCTAATCTCCATTTTTCCCGCCATAAACCCACCTCCATTTTTAACCATTCTTCTTCGTTTTTTCGACACTTTAATAGTAGTATTGTTAGTGCTGATGTTAAAGGTGAATACCCTTTATCTTTTTATGTTTGTTTTTGTTGTAAATTTTGAGTTTTTGTTGATTGCTCACCACTTGTTTGATTAATGTTCTCTCAGAGTTTGATGGGTTTTTTTTTATCGTTTTCTTTTTTGAGTTGATGCATGTTGCTATTAGGGTTCCCTTGCATTGTAGCCTATTGGGTATTTTTTATATTATTGTTAGTGATGATAAGAGGTTGAAGATTTGAGTGTTGTTAGGGTATAGGGTAAGGGTTTTGTTGAAAAACCGGGATTGCATTTGGTTGCAAACAAAAACCGGAAGCAAGAAAAAAATTAAACTTGCTTTCGGTTGATTGAGTTGTAAAATTTATTTGTTTTGGTTGCGTGGTTTTCAAAGTCATATTTTTGCATATAATTTTTATAAATCTGTAAATTTGGCTTTTTTTTTAAAACAAATTGTGTTTTTGAAATAATACACAAGAGCTGCTGTTTGAGAAATTCTAAATTAGAAAATGTGAATATTTTCTTCGAGCCGAGACCTATGTGTAGATATCAGGGTGAAGGGTTCTTGTTGGAATCCTGATTGAATTTCAAAAAAAAATGTTACATTACGAAATGAGGATACTTCCTCTTTTATTACATAGCCACTGTGTGCTAACATATCCATATTACTAGATGGAACAACTGAAGACATAGTACCTATTGATGAATGGGAAGAGGAGGATGAAGCTGAGCCCGAGGTGTGTTTTTTAGGCGTTTTATTTTACCTAATTATTGTCCATATGCACGGCTTGCTTATTTGTTATTATGGTGTTCTTTTGATTTGAAATATATAGATTGGTGATGGAGGAGATGGGGGTGGAATCGTTTTACAGAACTGTTCCTGGGGTGCACGGGCTCTATCTATTGCTCAGGAGGTCTTGCCTCAATTTGGGGATGACATAGAGCTATTCTCTTTTAAAACTTAGCCTCATGGATACATTTATGTCAGACTTGACAAACTTCCAAACAAGTAAGTTTTGGAATGTATATTAAAGTAAAGCCTTTTTTTTAAGATGACGCTGTACATTTTTACTCTCTGAGCTAATGAAACAGAAACCCGAAAAGAACAATATCTAAAGGTTTAATATATAATGTGTTTGTTGGATCCCGAAGTTGTGGTAACTGCAAATATTGTTTTCATCAGATATGGATGTCCAGATATGGAGGTGATTGAGAGCTACATTCGTGAGTATAAAAAACGATTGGATGAAGCAGGACATGAGGGAGAATTACCTGAAGATTTGGCTATTGAAGTAATAATCTTAAATCTCCAACTTCTTTTGTTTTTTCATTTCCAGTTTTTCCATATACATGGTTGTGTCATTTGCTGAATTAGCATTTTTATCTGGTTGTATGAATGAATTCCTTCCCTTTCTTTTGCTGATATCATCTCCTGGTGCAGAGCGGCTCCTAAAAGTATTGGATGACTTGCAACGGTTTCAAGACATGCCTATGAGAGTTAGCTATATAGAAGATATTGACACTAAATGCCCTGAAAAGACTGGGATTTTCTACCTGGATGCCATTGAAACAGAATCAGGGAGCTGTGTGTGGAGGTTGGCAGATGTGAAGGAAAATAGGGACCCCGCCGCTAAAGGTAGACCCTTTAGTCATAAACAGAAGGATTGGAGGTTAATACTTTCCTATGGCATGGTTAAAAAGGTAACATTGTATCTGGATTGCTGATTATGGGTCTACTGATGATAAACTCCCAAAAGTACTTTCGCACTAGCCAAACAGTTTTTTTTGGTATATAGTCTACTTACATGCCGGAAGCCGTGTTAAAAGGAAGATCAGAGTGGTTTTTTAACATTTTCTGTTGAGGTTGCTCTATCACCTTCCTTTTGATAAACTCCCAAAAGTACTTTCGCCTAGCCAAACAGTTTATTTGGGTATATAGTCTACTTACATGCTGGAAACCGTGTTAAGAGGAAGATCAGAGTGGCTTTTTAACATTTTCTGTTGAGGTTGCTCTATCACCTTCCTTTTGAATATGTGTCTTAGCACTATCAAAGACATACGTTGCCAGTTAATCAGCTTTGGCTGATTATGGGAATATGGGACCATGGGACATGAGCCCAATGCGCTACCACTACGCCACTTTGGCTGAGTATACATTACATCTAAATTTTGCTTCCTTTGTTCTTTATTATCTGTCTATTTAAAATTTTACATATTTGTCAAAGTAAATACTCGATATAATACATAAGGTCTCTTGTTTTGAAGTTAACAATATAGGCGAGTTTTGCTTCCTTCATTCTTTATTATTTGTCTAGTTTAATTTTTTTGATGTATTTTAAGATAAATAAATACAAATAATATAATCAGAAGATCCCTTGTTTAGAAAACATATAACTAAAAAAAGGCCAAAGCCAGGAATCGAGGAATCGAACCTGGGACCATGGGACATGAGCCCAATGCGCTACCATTGCGCCACTTTGGCTGAGTATACATTACATCTAAATTTTGGTTCCTTTAACGGGAGTTCCATGATACTCAAAAATAGATCTTAACATATACAAATTAATAACTTGTCTATTTAAAATTTTACATATATGTCAAAGTAAATACTCGATATAATACATAATGTCTCTTGTTTTGAAGTTATTTAACAATATAGGCGAGTTTTGCTTCCTTCATTCTTTATTATATGTCTAGTTTAATTTTTTGCATGTATTTTAAGATAAATAAATACATAAATAATATAATCAGAAGATCCCTTGTTTAGAAAGCATATAACTAAAAAAAGGCCAAAGCCAGGAATTGAACCTGGGACCATGGGACATGAGCCCAATGCGCTGCCATTGCGCCACTTTGGCAGGTTTGACAATATGGGTGAATTTTGCTTCCTTCGTTGTTTATTATTTGTCTACCGAACAATATAGATGGTCTGAGCAGTACTCTTGCGTAGCATGAAGATGGTTTTTTGGTCTGTGATCTAGTTTCTTGCTGAACACCGTGTTAAAAGAAAGATCAAAGTATTTTCTGACTTAAACTCATGAGGATGCCTAAGCATTGTCCTTTTGAATTTTTGGCATTGATAATAAAACAGGTGAAGCTAGTAGAAATTTCATAAAGCCACATAGCTATACAGGAAAACTGAAGAGTATGGTTGCAACCTGCAATGGGGTGCGCAAGTCTAAGGATAACATTAACAGTGTATTTAACGTAGTATATCAGGGTGTGTCATATATTGTACTAGAATTACATACATAACTGTGATATAATATAAACTAGTCAGTCATTCTAAGTATATATTTTGGGAAAAAGATATCCTAGCGTTGATCCAAAGGGTCACGGGTTCGAACCTCACCCGCCCCCTGCGTGTAGCCGTGTTGGAGAGACAGTGGAAACTTTGACCAAGACAGGGTGTGGTGTATCTTGCTTAAGCATCATCACAGTTCGTTGATGATACTTGCCTACAGGCTTTAGCTTAGTTTTTGACTAGAGGTACAAACAGTGGTTATGACTTGCATTCTGATTTCTGATGTTGTCCGACGTTGGTCATTTTTATGTAATGTTGCTAGAATGCTAGTGAGAAGTTTTTGCAAAATTTTACCGCTTAGCTTGTAGGATGGTTAAGTTTTGATGCTTTGAGTTTGCCGTTCTTAATGGAACAGGTGAAGCAAGTAGCAATCTCATAAAGCTACATTAGCTATACAGGAAAAGGAAGAGTATGGTTGTGGGCAAGTCCAAGGATAACACTGGTACTGTATATCAGGGCGTGTCAAAATATTACTCCTATACTAGAATTACACAGAAAACTGTCATATAATATGAACTCAGTCTAACCTTAAATTTTGGGTAAAAAAAATATCCTAAAAAGGCCAAAGCCGGGAATTGAATCTGGGACCATGGGTCATGAGCCCACTGCGCCACTCTGGCTGATTGATTATTATTTTTAGATATTATATATAAATAATTTTTAAAATCGTTTTTTTAAATTATTTTATGTTGTATTGAAACTGTCGATTTGTAAAAATTTTGTACTACAAAGTTAAAGATTTTTTTAAAGACGCCAAAGTCAAAAATCGATTGGGCTTCCACAGCTTCACATTGGCATACAGAACTTGATATCCAACTATCCAAGTATCTAACTATTTAATAATTATTACTAAATAATTTCTATCTATATATATTATAATGCCTGGAGATCGGAAATGCATCAGAACAGTTCAAGGTATTTTTCTTGAATTTTCGTTTTTTTGATTTTTTTTATTAAAATTATTTTCTTGCATTAAGTAGCTATTAATGACATTTTAATTGGTCATTAATTACACCTATTAAACATATATTAAATTTACTCTATTTAATTTGTTTAAAAATTAGCAAATTTTAGTTGAACATTATAGTTATTTTTTCAATATTAAATATTAATTATATATAGTTATAACAGTTCCAAGTATTTTTTTTAATTTTCTTTTTTTGATTTTTTTTTATTAAAATTCTTTTTTTGCATTAAATAGCTATTAATAACATTTTAATTAGTCATTAATTACACCTATTAAACATATATTAAATTTACTTTATTTAATTTGTTTAAAAATTAGCAAATTTTAGTTAAACATTATAGTTATTTTTCAATATTAATTATTAATTATATATAGTTATGTTTATTTTTAGGTAAAATGACGACTAACAATTGTTTATATTGCATTGTTTTTATTTCCTATTCATGATCACTATAATTGCTTTTCGGATGATTATAGGGTACACGACCTAACTTCTTAAGCAATTTTTATTATCAATAATTATGAAATCGTAATAAATTATGAAAGTACAAGATATTTACTTAATATTTGAAATTGTATACAAACAATACAGACAGATTTTCAATTTTGCACGTCAATAAATTATACATGAGTTATGATCAAATCGATTAAATTTAACAAATCCAGCAATTTATCGGAAGTTAAACTTGATAAAAAAGCTATATACCCATTGTTTCGTTATATTATACCGAAATAAATTTTTATTGTAATTAAACAAATTCTCACACTATTATTGAATATGTATATTATGATGAATATGTATATTATGAGAGGGGTGTCGGCTTTAGAAAACATTATTAACCTTAACTTCTCAAATAATCTTTATTATCAATGATTGTGGAGTCGTGGTATATTATAGAAGTACACGAATCTTTACGTAATATCTGAAATTTGTAAACAAATCATGTGTATGAATAAATTACACATAGTTATGACCAAACTAATTAAATTGAACAAACCCAACCATTTTATTGGAAGATTAAATTGATAAAAAATTTATACACCAATTGTTTCATTATATTGTGTCAAAATAAATTAATATTCAAATTAAATAAATTCTTACACTATTATGGAACATGTATATTATGAGAGGGATGTCGGCTTTAAAAATCGTTATTAAGTTGTATTCAATATTTGTAACTTTTGATCGTAAATATTACGTTCATATTATAATTTTTATTTTTATATGTTTGTGATATTTTTAGGATTATCAAAATTTTAGATATGTAATGAGAGTATTTTTCCAATTAATAATTCATGTAAATTATTTTTAAATTAATTTTTTTATAGAAAATTCATAGGAGACAAATCAATTTTTAAGAATAATAGAAATTAATTTATCTATTACAGTATTTTTATATAAAAATTTATAAATCGCGTGAAACGCGAATAAGTTGGCTAGTTCAATTCAATATGTGTATATATTGAGAAAAATTCAACTTTAAAAGAATTGATTCTAGAGCCATGGTCATGAGCTCAATATAGCTTATGACAAACTCGTGATATAATTGAGTGTTACTTTTTTTTTTTTCCAAAAATTATAAAAACAGTAAAAAGTTGGGAAAAAAATCCTAACTAAAGAAATAACAAATCTTAAAAATCTAAAAAATAAATTTTCTTTTACCGTAGCAACATCTATAAGTTAAAACAGTACTACGGGCTCCATCTCTTAATACTTTTCCTATTTTTCTTTTAAGGTAATTCATATATTTTTCCTGCTTCTATTTTAAGTCATAAAAAATAATATTCAATACCCATTACTTCTTAAAAAAATATTCAATATCCACTATTCCTTAAAAATAATATTCAATACCCACTCTCCACCCATTACTCCAAAAAAACAATATTTAATACTTACTACTCTTTAAAAATAATATTCAATACTCACTACTCAATAAAAAAATAATATTCATTATCCACTATCTTAAAATCTGTATCATTCAGCAAATAGAAAAAGTTTTTGTGACAGAATAATGAACATGCAAATTATGTCAGTACTATATTTTGTCATCGTGTATCCACACTGCGATGCATAAAACACTCGACACTTCCACCATGTAAGCATTAGTTATGTTGTTTATCGATTTTCGACTTTAATTTATTTATTTAATGAATATAAAGGAGTATACGTGGGAGGTTAAATGACGTCTCTTAGATATTTTTAATTAATTTTTCTAATTTTTGGAATTTTAAAATTTTAAAATATAATATCTTTTAATATTTAGAAGTATAGTAGATGTTCGAATTTATAAATGAGAAAAGTTTGAATTTATAAAAAAAACATTATATAATTAGAAGTTCTGTTGAAGTAATTGTTTGAATTTATAGAGAAGAAAAGTTTGAATTTATACCAAAGACATATTATATCCTTATATCCCGTCCCATAATAAATATCTTAATTTTGTTCAAGTCTCTACCACGCATATAAAAAACATACTTGTAGAGATTATTTCTCAGTTTTTTTATTTTGTATAAAAATAGGATGTTTAGATTTTTATACAAAACAAAAAACTCGAAAAAATATTATATACAACTATGTTTTGTATATGCATGGAAATGTGTGCTAGAGACTTGAAAAAAATTAGGACGTTTATTATGGGACGGAGGGAATATATAATAAGCGCAATGGGATCTTATTCATGTTTTTGTAGTACGATCGTTGATCAAAAAAATATGAACCGTTGGATTTTACAATAGATAAATGTGATCCATTAGATCGAATATTAAAAAGTTTATTTGATTGATAGTAGGATACCATGTTAAATAATTGATTCATCTAAAATTTTAAGGTATTGACTGAAGGCATCAATCAATCTTATATTATATTCTAATAGAATGTAACCTCTCTATTTTTAATGTGGTGTTTTTCTTTTATTACATTGCTTAATTATTGTTAATATTTTATAATACTAAAAGGAGGATAATTCTTAAAATTCAATTATTTTGTATATTGTAACTCACAATAGACCAAATTTGCACTTTTTACATAAAGGGCCAAGTAATTTTGGCAACTTATCTGGAGCCATAGTTTGATTGCATCTAGAATAAAATGGTGAGAATATTGGGGGTGTTAGGTAAGCGAATTTGAAATTTTTATTCTCTAATATCATGTTATATAGTTAATTCATAGGTATCAGAGGAAGACATCAATTAAATATTATATTATATTCTACTAATACGTCTTTTTTTTTTGTTAGTATAATGTTTTGGTCAGACGGGATAAATCGCATATATTCCGGATCATATATCATATTTTTCAATAATGGTGCCACTCCATAGATAAATTCGCATTTATGCCCTTCACAACGAATTAGTAACTCTACCGAACGAACCATTACGCAAGCCTTATATTAACCTACATAATTTTCCATCACCACCCTCTAATATTATATTATATTCTACTAACACGTATTCTTTCTATTTTTAACGTGGCATTTTATTATAACATTGTTAAAATATTAATAATCTTTTATAACATTAAAAGGGGGTAATTCTTAAAATTCAATTGAAAGTTTTTATTAGGGGTATGCATGGGGTTGGTTCAACTCAGTTTTTATCGAAAATCGTTACCAAATCGTACATGTTTGTTTGGTTTTTGATTTTTATCTATTAAGTATTAACCATAATCGATTTATTCAGAACGGTTTTTTTCGATTCGACTAACCGTTGTCGATTTTGGTTTTTTTTATTTTCTACCTAATTAAAAAATATTGTATAAATTAAATATTAATATGTTTGTTTATAGGCTAAAATTCATTAAAAGAACGTGTAGAGTACATGAGAAAATCAGGCATATTGAAGTAGAAATTACTATATCAATCACGAATTTTACCAACACCAAACAAAAACATGTAATGAAAATAAATAAAAACAACATACAAATAGGAATATGTTTTAAGATATTATATCATTAAAAAATTCGAATTTATTATGACATCATTTTTTATCATTAATTTATAGGTGAGTTCACATTTGAATTTAGAATTAAAAACTACAATATTAGTAGTAATTACTATACAAGGACATAGATATTAAAAGGATTAACAACAATTTACAATAAAAAGAATAAATAATAGCTTTTGTTTATTATATTTAACTCTACTAGATTATGTATAGTAAATAATATATTATTACATAATCATAATATATTAATATAAATAAATATGTATATAATATTATATAAATGATTGAGGTTTTCAGTTTGATTATTGGGATAAAACCGTAACCGTTATCAAATCGTTCTATCGATTTTGTTCGATTACGATTATTCCGTTTCAATATTTTTCGATACGATTTTTCAATTTTTCAATCCAATTTCAATTTTTTTGCTTACCCCTAATTTCTATATAGTCCTAATTTATATTATACTATTATAAGCAAAGTAGTTGGTAGTTTGGTACACTCAACAGTAACTGTTGGATTTTAATACAGATTAATAAAAATCGTTGGATGTAATGCTAAAAGAAGATATTCATTTTATAATATATAAAATACTCTTATACGTTCAAGGTTCGCATCCCGTTAACAACATATTATTATTAAGTATTTATATCATCTTATAAACTACTCATAGAAGTTCAAGATTCGATTCCCCACAACAACATATTTATTTAAAAATTTATATTATCTATTTTATCATATTATTATTAAACATTTATAGAGCTTATTGCACTTTGTAACCCTTAAGTCCTTGTCAAAGTCACATAGGTTCCTTTATTTTTTTTGCTGACACTTCACCTCCGGTACTTCCCTTTTTCTTTCAGTTTGCAACCCCTGAACATGATTTCATCAAAATGTCATTATTTGTCAGGAATATTTTAGTCTTTTATTAATAAATATATTTATTTTACATGAAATATATAATTTATTTTACACACAAATATTATAATTTAATTTTATATTAATACATATAATCCTTTTTATTTAAAATTTTTTATGCACTATTTAATTTAACTGAATAATGCAATGATACAATTGTAAACTATTTTTTTCTTAGAAATAATATTATGCAGTTTAAGCTTATTTTATTTAAAAATTTTATAATTTTAACCGTCCAAGAGAAATTGTGATGAAGAGAAATTCGTAAATTTTTTAAATAAAATAATCTTGAACTGCATTATATTATTTCTAAGAAAAAAATAGTTTACAATTGCATCATCGCATTATAAATTCAATTAAATAAAATAATGCATAAATATTTTTAAATAAAAAGGATTATATTTATTAATATAAAATTAAATTATAATATTTTTATGTAAAATAAATTATATATTTCATGTAAAATAAATAAATTTATTAATAAAAAAATAAAATACCTCTTACAAATAATGACATTTTGATGAAATCTTCAGGCGTTGCAAACTGAAAGAGAAAAGGAAGTACCGGAGATGAAGTACCAGCAAAAAAAATAAAGGTACCTATTTGACTTTGGCAAATACTTAAGGGTTACAAAATGCAATAAGCTCACATTTATATTATATTATAAACTAATTCAAGAATTTCAAGGTTCAATTCCAGCCAACAACATAGTAAATTTAAAAAGTTATTTATCTATTTTCAATGCATAAACAAAAAACAATAATTTAAAATACTATCAAATACGCATTATTTTAATTTATTATCTTCTACAATTTATTTTTTTACTGACTAAAAAATAAATATTAAAATTATAAATAATAAAATAAAAATATTAAATATTTACGGTAGACCAAACCTGCACTATTTACATTAACAGCAAAATAGTTTTGGCAAAAAACCAAAACCAAAACCAAACATACCCGGTATATCCCGCTCAGAGCAGGGTCTGGGGAGGGTAGGTTGTACGCAGACCATGCCCCCACTTTTTAGGGTAGGGAGGCTGTTTCCGTGAAGACCCTCGGCTAGGTGCACGACATATACGGTGTGTGCTATATACTAAGGAATCTAAAGGATACGCAACAAAGTACACAGCAATACCTGAGCCCATGGCTTTCTCCACACGGGACTTACCTACCATGCCCCTAGATACCACCAAGCGAAGCTTCCTGTACCTGCACAATCGGGAAACATATGATAATAAAAAAATAAATGAGACTGGAAAAAGATAGGGAAAAAAGTCAAACTCCTAAGATAAGGTCATCCGAGACAACCCAACTCTGAGGTTCTCCACTACAGAGCCGTCCCCTAGAAGGAAGTCCACCACTCTGATTTGCCGCCTCCACGGACATTTGTCCGCGGTCATGGTCTCACTTAGGTTCAAAGCCTTCATATCCAACCTAAGTTGTTCTTCCCATGACCTCCTCGGTCTGCCTCTCCTCCTCACCCCAACGACCGATAGACTCTCGACCCTTCGCACTGGGGCTTCTGGCCGCCTCCTACGGACGTGGCCGAAGCATCTCAACCTCCATTCCCTAACTTTCGCAGAAAGAGGCGCCACTTCGAGCTCGGTCCTGAACACCCTATTCGGGATTCTATCTAGCATCGTGCGGCCACACGACCACCGCAACATCCTCATTTCAGCTGCTTCCAACGTGCTTTCGTGGGTCTTCTTCACTGCCCAGCACTCTGAACCATATAACAACGCAGGCCGGATAGCCGCTCTATAGAATCTCCCTTTCAACTTTAAAGGAACCTTCTTGTCGCACATGACCCCTGAAGCTGCCCTCCACCTTAGCCACCCAGCATTGATACGATGCTTGACATCGTCTTCAACCTCACCTTCCTTCTGGATGATCGACCACAGATACTTGAACTTATCCGTACGCGGGATGATCTGATCTTCGATCTTAACCTCCACCCCTTCGTCGATGGCCTCGCCACTGAAGTTGCACCAGAGATACTCGGTTTTAGTTCTACTCACTCGCAAGCCTTGTGACTCCAAAGTAGATCTCCATAGTTCCAACTTCTCGTTGACCTCCCCCCTTAACTCCGCCACTAGCACGATATCATCTGCGAAGAGCATGCACCACGGTACGACGTCTAGGATCCCGCGTGACATGACATCCAGGATAAGTGCGAAAAGAAGAGGACTAAGGGCCGATCCCTGATGAAGTCCAATCTCCACAGGGAAGCTTACGCAAAATAATTTATTCTTCTCAAAAGAATTGTTGGATTTTTCTAAGATTTAGTTCTCAAATTTAATACTGGCCCACAATTGATCAATAGACCACCGTCTTTAAGAATCAAATGTATATCACCTTTGTCCTTGTTTGTCTGTGCGCTTTCCTGTCTTCGTTGCCCACCCATCTCTTTCAGCCTGCTGAGTAAGCATTCCCTCTCTCTCTCTATATATATATATATGTGTGAATTTTTTTTGGATATGTAACTTTGTTGTTGTGTTGGGGTTTTGAGTTTTTATGATGTGCGGTTTGTCAAGAAACTTTTATTCATTTTTATGATGATCATGTGATTTCTTCCGTGTATTTCTTTATATGTATATCTTTAATTGGATTGCCTTATGAATTTAAATTATATATTTCTTGCACATCATTTTATTTTTTGTTAAAAGCGCAATCCATCTGTTCATTATGAAGCGTAATTGTCATGATTCTTGCTAAATTTATGTCTCAGACTAACCAAAATCATTTTTTTCTTCAAGTTATAGTCTAAATTGTTCTTACACAAAATGCATTTTCCTTAGTATTTACTATGTTACAAGTCTCTATAATTTTTGGTCTAAAAGGCAATGACTGATGACATGATGAGTGTATTTTTGTAGCGCTTTCATTTTTTTCCTGTGCTCAAGGTAAAGATTTTGCACAACTGTGTAAATTATAATTGTTCTCTGTTGTAAAGAGCATTTTTTTTACTAGACGTTTGACAAGGATGGCTTTTTCTGGAGCTGAAAAGGAAGGAAGGGAAGTGAGGATTTATGAAAATTTGGATGACCTCAGAATTGATCTTGCAGAATATGTAGCAGGATTATCGGAGGCAGCTGTTAAAGAGCGGGGTACTTTTTCCATAGCTTTATCGGGTGGTTCTCTCATTGGCTTGATGGGGTAGATGGTTTTTTTGTGTTTATATATGTTTGTAAGTATGTTCTTTATCTAAATCTTGGATCATTTTGTTTAATTATGGGGGGAAGCAGGGAACTTTGTCGTCCTCCTTACATCGAGACTATTGATTGGGCCCTGTGGCATGTATTTTGGGCTGATGAACGTGTGGTGCCAAAGAATCATCCGGATAGCAACTATAAGCTAGCTAAGGATCATCTTTTGCCCAAGGTATATTTTACATTTTGATGCAGATAATTACAATTACACATTACTAAGATAGTAAATACTTAGAGCATTGATCATAGATGTGTTTCATACAGATTGAATTTTACTTTCTATCATATTGACATATTTTACAAGATATGATTTAACTTCTCTTGAGTACTTGCTTGTGTATGTGATCAGGCACTAAATGGCATTCCCTTTTGTGTAAAATTCTTAGGAGGTGTTTGGTTTTTGATGGGAATGATTAGGAATCCTGGGGGTAAGTAGAGAGTGAGTTACATAGTTAATGGGAATGACATATTGAGGTCCCCATTCCAATCGCTTAAATTCCTCAGCCAAATAGTAACACCCTTTACCGTTCCTGACTAACTTTGTCCTTATATATTATAGCTAGTTATATTATAATTAGAACGGCGAACAATTTAGATTATGTTTAGTGGTGTATCTAAAGATTTGCTTAAGGTAATCAGTGGAAGTCCATAAAATACAGTGAATGATTGTAAATTGAGTTGGATCTTGGATCCTGCTCATTTAAGCGAAACCTGACTAGAAATACTTGCACAAACTGTACGAAAACATTGTAATAGACTAATAGCTTACTTCTGGTTAATTTTATATCAGCTCTGGAAGCAGGGTGTCGCAAATTGGTTGGGAAATACTTTCTGAGATATTGCTTACAACAATTAATGGCATTACGGCCTACTTTTCAAATGAACACTTGTTCACTAACAAGTAACAACTTCACGTTATAACTCCAGTACCTCGTACTTCAGCTTTTCACTCATGTGCACATGAATAAAATATATAGAATTAGCTAAATAACTATCCAATGCTATGGCGCTTTTGGCTGAGCTAATTTTACCAGAAAAGAAGCAAAAGAGCCGTATATGTCTCTGATAGACATCAGCTAAGTTTGTTTCCAAAGGTATCAACAGAGATTATGGCTAATAGTTTAATTCTCGATGTTACCTAAGTTCTAGTCCATCAGGAGAGGACTGAGGAGTCCTCTCTTTTGTAAATACTTTTTGAAATTTACAAATTTTAACGAGGTTCCGTCCCTATCTAGTATCTACCCAATAAAAAATAGTCCATCATGTTTCTGTTATATTCTTAGTGCGACTGGTTCACCAAATAACGTACTATATAATTATTAGGCTTGTTATAATTTTATAATTCAACTTTTAATTGTTTGAGCTATTAAGCATGATACTGTGCAGTCTGTTCATGATCATAAATTGTTAAAGGAATAGGTGTAGGCATGTAGCAGGCTTTTAGATAAACAACTCTATAAAGCTACATTGAGCTATAAAAAATGGGCCAACTAGCAATCCTGTTATAGGCGGCGGTGTATGTATTAAATAAGGTGTTCGTTGCAGCACCCAGGAATTGAACACCATATGATATAAAAGTGCTTTGTGTCGGCTGTTGTAATATCTCGTAATTTTTAGAATAATAATAATAATAAAAGAATAATAGAATAAAAAGGATTAAAATTAGATTATAAATAGGATTTAAAATTGGATTAGAATAGTGGGCCTAAAATATGGATCGGATTTGAATATGGATAACTTGTAGGTTTGGACATAGGATTTTGCAACTCTATATAAACTTCTTATTCTTCTTCCTCATCTTTGTTAATAAAATTCGTAGGTTTATTCTTCACACAAATCAGCTGTCTTGTAAAATTCGTATAAAATTCATCGTACGTCGGAATTCATTGATTCTGGACTTTTCGGAAAGGTCTTTTCGTGCTCTACAACTTCCGTTCTTTGAGTTTTTCAAGAAAATGTCGTTTAGAGGGTCAAAAATGGCTAAATACAGATCTGGTCAGGAGTGGTACATGATTTGATTCTTGAGTTTCCGCGGAGAGGTAAGTTTCTGATTGATCTATCTAGTGTTTTCTAAATTATGTGTTATGTGTATGTACTTGTTATCAAAACATGGGCTAAGTGATTATATATTGTATTTTTATATATTATTGTATATATGTGTTATGTGTAAACAATAGTCTTGGAACTCTAATTTATGCCATGGTTTGCGAAAATAAGAATAAGGACCGAGTCACCGGATTGTAGTGACAGTTTTCTAAAATTTAGGACCGTTATCACCGGATTGTAGTGGTCGTGGTATGAATTGTGGGTTTCAAGTTATTGTTCTTATGTGGTATCGAATAAGAATATGTGTATCGAAAGTTATTGCTTCGTATATCGTATCGTATTGAATATTGTATTATTTTGTATGTGTATGTATGTTACTTTGCCCGACTGGTTAGATCGATTGGTTACTTGCTGGGCTTCGTAGCTCATTCTTACAATTTTCAGGTTCCGTAGAAAATCGAGTGGATAGCATTGGAGTTCGAGGAGTTTAGGTTCAGAGTAGATTGTCATCGTTAGCTGCGCTTTTGTAATAAGTATCTTTGTAATGGATTTTTGGATTAATAAAATTTGTTTTATTTTAGTTTTTGATTTAGAATTAATAGTCCGAAAAGTCGGGCTGTTACAGTTGGTATCAGAGCGGGCTGTCCTTCGGAGTGTATTAGGTATGGGACTAGTACATTCTCTAGGATGCGATCCTTTAGACTGTCGTTAGGACTAGAATTTTGGAATAGATATGTCATGAACTTTTGGAATATAAGAGTTTGAGAATTTGGGGACCAAATTCTTTTTAAGGAGGGTAGTATGTAATATCTCGTAATTTTTAGAATAATAATAATAAAAGAATAATAGAATAAAAAGGATTAAAATTAGATTATAAATAGGATTTAAAATTGGATTAGAATAGTGGGCCTAAAATATGGATCGGATTTGAATATGGATAACTTGTAGGTTTGGACATAGGATTTTGCAACTCTATATAAACTTCTTATTCTTCTTCCTCATCTTTGTTAATAAAATTCGTAGGTTTATTCTTCACACAAATCAGCTATCTTGTAAAATTCGTATAAAATTCATCGTACGTCGGAATTCATTGATTCTGGACTTTTCGGAAAGGTCTTTTCGTGCTCTACAACTTCCATTCTTTGAGTTTTTCAAGAAAATGTCGTTTAGAGGGTCAAAAATGGCTAAATACAGATCTGGTCAGGAGTGGTACATGATTTGATTCTTGAGTTTCCGCGTAGAGGTAAGTTTCTGATTGATCTATCTAGTGTTTTCTAAATTATGTGTTATGTGTATGTACTTGTTATCAAAACATGGCTAAGTGATTATATATTGTATTTTTATATATTATTGTATATATGTGTTATGTGTAAACAATAGTCTTGGAACTCTGATTTATGCCATGGTTTGCGAAAATAAGAATAAAGACCGAGTCACCGGATTGTAGTGACAGTTTTCTAAAATTTAGGACCGTTATCACCGGGTTGTAGTGGTCGTGGTATGAATTGTGGGTTTCAAGTTATTGTTCTTATGTGGTATCGAATAAGAATATGTGTATCGAAAGTTATTGCTTCGTATATCGTATCGTATTGAATATTGTATTATTTTGTATGTGTATGTATGTTACTTTGCCCGACTGGTTAGATCGATTGGTTACTTGCTGGGCTTCGTAGCTCATTCTTACAATTTTCAGGTTCCGTATAAAATCGAGTGGATAGCATTGGAGTTCGAGGAGTCTAGGTTCAGAGTAGATTGTCATCGTTAGCTGCGCTTTTGTAATAAGTATCTTTGTAATGGATTTTTGGATTAATAAAATTTGTTTTATTTTAGTTTTTGATTTAGAATTAATAGTCCGAAAAGTCGGGCTGTTACAGCTGTGTATGTATTAAATAAGGTGTTCGTTGCAGCACCCAGAAATTGAACACCATATGATATAAAAGTGCTTTGTGTCTACAACAGGTATAAATTTCGGGACAAAAGTAAGTTAAAGATTATATAAAAAAAGGACCAAAGCCAGGAATCGAACCTGGGACCATGGGACATGAGCCCAATGCGCTTCCACTGCGCCACTTTGGCAGAACATACGATATAATTATTTAACTTTTTCACATATTATAAGGTGAATAAATAATTTTTTTGTTTTGTTTTTGACAGAACAAGGTGAATAAATAATATAATTAGATATTAAAAGTGTTGCTTGTCTACAACACTTATAAATTTTAGGAAGAAAGATAAAGATTATATAAAAAAGGGCCAAAGCCAGGAATCGAACCTGGGACCATGGGACATGGGCCCAATGCGCTTCCATTGCACCACTTTGGCAGAGTGAAGAATAAATTAAATTTTACTTTTTCGATATATCTTATTATATTTTTATTCGAATTTTTGCACAAACTTGAAAGTGAATGTAACGGTTCTTTGTCAAATGTGTATTCAAGAGTAACAGCCTCTGTACTCGGTTAGAGGTATGACTGATTACATTGTGCATTGCCCACACCCTACTTTTCGAGCGGGATGGAGTAGTCCTAGATAAGTAATATAGAACCAGCGAGGAGTATGATAAGTGGTGATTTTCTCCGACTATGATCTGCTTTGGTAATGGCCCACCAATTTTTTGGTGGAACGAATTTTATTCAAGGTCATGTTTGTGTTAATTGACTTAAGGGAAGAAAAATGTAAAAAAGAGTTGATGTGGGTTAGAATTTACTAAAATTCTCAAGGTTTATATATGTGTATAACCGAGGAATCCTTTATGGTGAATATGTCAATAGCCCGTTACATTATCCTCTTGTTTCTCTTTTTGTTTCTATTAATGTTGCCCATTTGTTTTTTTTTTTTCCAAAGTTCATACAGTAACAAATAAAGAGCAATTGTCTTGCAATGGTTACTGATTCTATTGAAGTTCTGAATGTAAGAAAAATGTGATAACAGGTTGATTATACATGTTTACAATTTTCAGGTGCTTGTTCTTCCTAGTCAGATGCATTCTATCAGTAATTCGTTATCGGCAAAGGAAGCTGCCGAGGAGTATGAGTTTCTCATCAGACAGCTAGTAAAGGCCCGCTTAGTTGGGGTTTCTGAGACCAGCGATTGCCCCAAATTTGACCTAATTCTTCTTGGCATGGGCTCGGATGGTCATGTCGCCTCACTATTCCCTAATCACTCGGTTCTTGACAACACAGAGGATTGGGTGACTTACATCACCGATTCACCCAAACCCCCACCAGAGAGGATCACATTCAGTATGCCTGTAATCAACGCGGCAGCCAATGTGGCTGTGGTTGCAACAGGCAGCAGCAAAGCGGAGGCTGTGCACTTGGCAATTGATGATGTGGGTCGTGAATGTCCATCCTTGCCTGCAAAGATGGTCAATCCAACCAGCGGGAAATTGACTTGGCTTTTGGACAAGTTGGCTGCATCTAACCTTGATTCATATGCTTAAATTTCTGGATAGAGCTGTTCTCTTGTAGCAAAGTTTATTTAGTGGAAGAATCCAATTATCCAAAGGTAGATACATCACCTGTAAAAGCTAGTAGGTGCGTTCTAAACGCAGATTGTGATCGTCAATATTTAGAAAGATATTCCAGATTTACCTATAGGTAACTTGCTCTAAACACCAGTTTGGTGAGTACTAGTATATATAGTCTTCTGCAGCTGCCTCTTTTTCCCAGTGGTATCGTAAGAGACTTAAGTACTAGATGAAAACTCCAAAGGCAAGACGCCAGAACATTAACAGTATTGTCTTCTGAACTGAAACTTTGAAAAGTTTTCAATTTTAGCTGGATGAATGCCATCCATTTCAGAACTGGTGTTTGAAGTATACATCTATTGTCATCCTTGTGCAAAAGGTGATGTAAAAAGATGGAACGCTTAAATTTTTTACGAGTAAATGTTGAAACACCATATAGAGCTTGTATAATTTTACCGTGTGTTAATGCATCAAATTCAACTGATAATGCCTGAGCATCAAGTCATAGAATCAACAAATACTAATGCGCGATACTGCCTGTTATAGACATTATGCCGTTGGTATTTGAAACATGTCACCTTCCAGCACGTATCTGTACCTGGCAGTCGTATAGAAGGTGGTGCCATATAGAAAACAAATCTAACATCTATATTTATGTTATGTGTTGAATTATGACAACAGAAGTTTAATCTATCAGTACAGTTATACTATTCGATTCTATCTTCAATACAACAGAAATTCGACAGAGACATTCTTGCTTCGTAACCTCAATCACAGACATTCTTGCTTCGTAACCTCAATCACATCTGCAAAATCGGGATAAGAAAATTTGATAGCTTAATATAAAGTGAGCCAACCAACCTATAATATAATTTTTTTAGCAGACAGCTAGAAATTAAAGTTACAATGTGATAGAAATTGAGTAAAACAAGAAAGAAAGTACTGTATTTACATATTGATAAACCTTCAGAACTGTATGTGTTTGTTACAATTAGAGAGAAAATGAAAAACCACACTTAGAAACAATGAACACACAGCTCTTATACTAATCTCTCAACCTAACAACTTTTCTAACTAACTATGCTGAGGTGGACAGTCTGAGCAGTTAGTAAGCTGGCGAATCTGCTGAGCTGGAAGCACCATGAGAACTAACACAATGCTTACATTACGTTGGTAATAACTGTAAGTGATAACAAATAATCCATGTTTAAAGATTTCTCATGTTACATAGAGCACTGAGAAATTTGACATGCCACAGTAGAGAGAAAGATATGCCTCAAGTCGAAAGTATCTACTTGTAACAACGCAAAGCAGTGTAGTCTATGTTAGTGAACTTTTATCCTTCTGCGGCTAATCTTTCCAGGGTAATACTAACACTACGTGGTAAGTTGCAGAAGACACTACGCGATAAGTTGCAGAAGAGCTGTGCCATTTATTTATCATTATTTTTTTTTATTTTGTAGAATGTAATAGACAGATTCAGAACTTCCAGTTTGTATCCTTTATATATATGCAACTAAGTGGCGTTCCATAACATCAATTCCACATTTAAAGTGAAAATCATCAGAATATATCAACACACGGGAACACTCAGACACTGATTTTCTGGAAAAACCAACCATACCTCCTTCAGTAGTTCAGTACATACGACTTTGACAAAGAATATACAACTTGTTCTCAAGCCACCTCTCTTGCCTAGTTTCATTTGTAAATTTGCAGCAACTTTTTTGCTCACAATTCGATCTACTTGCGTTTGGACTCTAGTTTCATTTAGAAATAGTAACAATGACCGACCTTAGTCATTGTCCCCAACTTTTTCCATGAAGGCAACTTGACCAATGACCACCTAAGTTAGCTATAGCAATGCAACATTACTTGAACTCCCTGCAAGCATCCTTCGTTCATACATGCTCTTCATAGTCAAGAAGCCTGTTTACAGGCCTTCCCGAGGGCACACGAATATTGAGCAGCTACTGAACAACAGACAAGTAGAATCCAGCCATAAGTAAAGCAAATATCATCTCAAGTGGTGGCTTGACATAAAGGGTTTGGACCAACCATGCCTCCTTCAGTAAATTTACATTGATTTCAGACTTTGACAAGAATCCTCTGCACATGTTTGACACCCGTCATTCTCAAGCCACCACTCTTGCGTATTATCATTTGTGAAATTGCAGTAACTCTTCTGCAATCAATTCGAACCACTCACGTGTGAATTCTGTTTTCATAAATATCAATGACAGATATATCTGTACCCGGTATAGAACGCAACTCTAACATCTATTAGCACAGTTATGCTGCTCGATTCTAGCATCTATACAGCCGGGAATCGAACCCAGATACCAAAGTGCCACAAGTTTTCTTTGACATTGCTACTTCGGATGCTATTGTGTGTAATAATTAAAATTTAATATATCAACTGTTGTTTTGCATGCATATTTGCTGCATTAATGCATATTTTTCTTTATTAGCTTGATCACAATAATATATTAAGTCCTCCTACGTCCTACCTCTTTATAGATCTTGATGATTTGTAAAGCAATAGTATAGATAATTTAGATGCATGTAATTGCAACTGTGACATTTCCTGCTGGGTTGACATGTCACAGCTCACAACTGAGAGGAGTAACAAGTGCATTTTTGGCCAGTGACAACTCCAAAGTGCTCCTTGGTTTGATAATGTATGTTTGACGTCCCATCTGTCACAAGCAAGTTTTAGACTATCATACCGAAGTGGAGCTGGAACTTCTGGATTGTAATAAGCAAACTTCGATTTGTCGTTATTATTAGAGCAACTCCAATGTAATGCTATTCTTGGTGCTATTGCTATATTATAGCACCAAGTGCTAAAAAATTCATCTCCAAAGGGATGCTATAGTTGGATGCATCCCTGGTGCTATTGCTATATTATGCATCCTTGGTGCTAAATTTGAAACCAAGGATGCATTTATGCATCCATGCCACATCATCATTTAACTAGAATGAGATGAGTTTGTTGAAAATATTCAATAGAAGTTAAAAGAGTTGAGGTAAAAGTTAAAAGAGTTGGTTAAATTTGAAACTAGTTTTAGAACTAGCTTTAGAGGGTGAGTTTTATTTTAGCACCAAAATTCACTTTTTGGTTCTATATTATAGCAATAGCAATAGCAATTTAGCATCTAGCATTGGACTTGCTCTTAGTGTCAGTTTTTAAACGGAATTGTGCACAAAGAAATTCAGGTTCCTGCTTCGTACAACCCCAATAGCATCTGTGTCTTCCCCCTACTGTCATAATGGTAATGGAAGATTTATCGTAAAAATTAAGTCCTAGCTTTTTTTGAGATGATGATGTTGGAAAAACTTAGTATTTTAAATTAAGTTGTGGATCATTTTGAGGCTACATTCTACTCTGTGAGAGGATTCCAACTGATGTTCTCAAGGCCTCTGGATTTTGTTTTGGCTGTTTATATTCAAGATAATTCTTTTTATCTTAACGCTGTGGGACTTTGGCTGACATCCACTCTACAATCTCCCCTTTCAAAAATAAATTCGTGCGGACTCAGTCCAAAGCGGACAATATCATACTAATGTGGAGTTAAGGTCTGCTTAGCAAGCACCACAGAGGTGAAAGGGACAATAAAACTTAATAGCTTCACCTGAAGCAAGCCAACCAGCTTATAAGAGAGCATTACTTTAGACAGATAGCTAGATATTTAAATGGAGGTATTTTTAGTTTATTTACCAAGTTAAGTTATCTTCACATGTCAAGCAAACATCGGTGTCATTTACATAATTCATGTAATAAAATGTTCTACAGTTCTCTTAAACAAATTATTGAAACATTTGATCTATCATTGGAGAATTTAGAGGGTTGACATGCTAAGATTGAACAATCATAGTATTCCAGAGTAACAATGGTCAATGTACCCCTGGAAGTTCACTTTGTTATACCTCCTTTAACCTCCACATTTAAAGGATGTATTATAACTTTATTAGGAGGGTATTGTGTATTTGTTTTCCCACCGTCAAGTGCCAGAATATTGCAACGGAACAGCATCTCCACAATACGAGATCCCCCACTTTTAAGATCCCGCCTGAAAGTTTCTTTAAAAGGATCACAATTGTATATACGAAATCCATGACTTGTTCCAGCTGCCAAGTAGCCATAATCTTGATTCCATGAGGCATTAAGTAAAAATTTCATCATTGTTGCTAGCATCTGGTTCTACATTACTAAAAGGACCGGAAAATCAGCTATTGGGGAATCATAATTGACAAGCCTTGGCGACGAAAGAAATACCCGAGATGGTGAGAGTTGAACTCATTACGGACAAGCTAATATTCACTACCGTTGAAAATCAGAGCTACAAAAACCATAAAAAGGTAAAATTAACAAATATCAAAAAGTATTGAGAAATGATGCTAAAACAGAGAGCAATCCATGCTAAGCCTACGTATTTATCAATTTAAGAATCATGCATAAATATGCAGAGGAGGACTTACTAAGGGGCGAGCGGGGGCCATAGCCCCCACTGAACTTTCAAAAAAAAAAAAAAAAAATTTTTTTTTATACATACAAAAAGAAAATTTAAATTTATTTAGACCCCACTCGAATTTTTGGTGAGCATCCTGTACTGCACTGAACAACCTGCACTAATGTTACTAAACTAATGCTAACTAGTTTTATTATTTAGACCCCACTAATATTTATTAAATATTTACATCTAAACTAATACTCCACTACTAGTTTTATTATACTCATTGTTGACTATAGGCTTTGACGCTTTGTTGGACCAAAATCTGCTTTACTTCACTGCAGGTTGCATCTTTCCGTCTCTGCCGACTACCTTCAACCTTCAAGCCTTCAATTCAATCCATTAGCAGATCTATACCCTTTGACCAGGTTTGTGCTTCAATTCGTAATTTTTTTTACTTCTCTTTGTAATATGCTGTTAAATCGTAATATGTTGTTAAATCTTAAACGTTAATTGATTTGCCCTAATATTCCCCTAATTTTATAATTTCAGAAATAAAATGGAGAGATATTTTGAAAGGCTTAAAAATAAGCCTAGAACAGAAAATGTGGGTTCAAGTTCAGGTTTTACTCCTACTCCTACTCCTCCTGATTTTTCAGCCCCTAGTGTTAATAAAAATGAGGCTAATTTGGATGAACTTCCTGCTGATCCCGGATTGAGAAACGATATTCATGAGTATGATGTTAATATTAGGGAGAAAGTTAGACGAATTTATCTTCAAAGAGGGCCTTTTCAACCTAAAAATCATGATTTTCCTTGGTCTCAACTTGGATCTCAAAAACGTAGATTTATTTCAACATGGTTTAATGATTACAAACCTTGGCTTGAGTATAGTATTGTAAAAGATGCTGCGTTTTGCCTACCTTGTTATCTTTTCAAATCTGTTTACGGTAAACAAGGAGGTAGTGATGCTTTTAGTGGGGAGGGGTTTAGAAATTGGAAGAAAAAACATAGATTTGATATACATATTGGAGAACATGATAGTAATCATAATAACTGTATGCGTGCTTGTGAGGATTTGATGCATCATCGTCAACACATTGAAGTTTGTTTGTCTACTAATTCTGATAAAATGAGAGTAGATTATCGTGTTAGATTGAAAGCATCGATTGATTGTATTAGATATCTACTACGTCAAGGAATGGGCTTTCGTGGTCATGATGAATCTGATGAGTCAAGTAATAGGGGAAATTTTATTGAACTACTGCGATTTCTTGCTGATCACAATGATGAAATCAAAAAAGTTGTATTGACCAATGCACCTGAAAATTTGAAATTAACTTCACCAAAAATTCAAAAAGACATTATCAATGCAATTGCATGTGAAATAAGGACTTCTATTATTAGTGAATTGAATGATGATCTGTTTGCAATTCTTGTTGATGAGGCACGTGATGTATCTGTGAAAGAACAAATGGCACTTGTTTTGCGCTTTGTGGATGATAGGGGATGTGTTGTGGAGCGTTTTATTGGTATTGTCCATGTTAGTGATACATCTGCTTTATCCCTAAAAATGAACATTGAGTCTCTTTTATCCCAGTTTGGGTTGAGTATGTCAAGTATACGTGGTCAAGGCTACGATGGAGCTAGTAATATGCAAGGAGAGTTTAATGGTCTTAAAACTTTAATAATGAATGAGAATCAGTCTGCATATTATGTTCATTGTTTTGCTCACCAGCTTCAGTTAGCACTTGTATCAGTTGCTGAAAGTCACCCAAAAGTAAGTAAGTTTTTTGATGTTGTCTCAATGGTGGTAAATATTGTTGGAGCATCATGCAAACGTAAAGATATGCTTCGAGAGAAAGCATATCAACAGGTTGTTGAAGCTCTTGAAGAGGGTGTTCTCTTCTCAGGGAAAGGACAAAATCAACAGGTTTCCTTGACTAGAGCAGGAGCAACACGATGGGGTTCACATTATAAGACATTGATGAGCTTGATTAGGTTATTTGATCCAACAATTGAGGTACTCATGGTTATTGGAAATGAATCTAAAATTACAAAGCAAAGAGCTCAAGCAGATTATATACTTGAATTTGTGCAGTGCTTTGAGTTCATATTTTGCTTGTTTGTGATGAAAAATATTTTGGGGATTTCAAATAATTTATCACAGGCATTGCAGAGAAAAGATCAAGATATTGTGAATGCAATGAATTTGGTGAGATTAACTAAAATGTTGCTTCAACAAATGAGAGAAGAAGGATGGGAAACATTATTGGGTGAAGTTGTTCAATTTTGTGTTAAACGTAATATTGTAGTGCCAGATATGAATGACTTTTATATGATTCAAGGAAGGTCAAGAAGAAATGTTGAAAAGGCAACCAACTTCCACTTTTATCATGTTGAAGTGTTTTGTGCGGTGATAGTTATGCAACTTCAAGAGTTGAATAATCGCTTCAATGAGGTAAATACTGAATTATTATTATGCATGTCATGTCTTGATCCAAGTGATTCATTCTCATCATTCAACAAGGGAAATTTGATTCGATTTGCTGAGTTTTATCCAAATGACTTTTCCACGTTAGATTTGATGGATTTGGAACATCAACTTGATTGTTATATCATGGATATGCGAACAAGTGATCATTTTCATAATCTTGAAGGTATTGTTGAGTTATCAAAAAAGTTAGTTCAACTAAAGAAGCATAGGGTATATCCATTGGTTTATTTACTTGTGAAGCTAGCTTTGATTTTACCCGTAGCAACTGCAACTGTGGAAAGGGTGTTTTCTGCGATGAAACATGTCAAAACAGAATTGCGTAACCGGCTTGGTGATGAGTTGATGAATGATTGCTTGGTGGCATATATTGAAAAAGACGTCATGAATTCAGTTGACATCGAAGACATTATATCGAGGTTTCAAAATATGGCACCAAGAAGAATGTTATTGTAATCAGACTATTTTTTATGTTGTATGAAAATAATTTTGATGATGTTGACTTTTATGTTTGACTTTTATCCCAAAAAAATTTTCCCGGTGGGACTTTTTCCCCCCACTGTATAAGTCAGCCCCCACTGGATCAAAATCCTGGGTCCGCTAAAATATGTACAATTGATAAGTACCCGCTGATAGCTATCAGCGGGCACTGGCTAATAGCAAAACACTAATTTCCTAAAAACACAATTCTGGAATACTTGACAAAGTATATCTAATTTCAAAAGTATTATTTCAAATACAAAAGAATATCCACAAAAAGTATTTCAAATCATCATACTAATCCACTTGCACAAAAATATCTTGCTTTATCCATTTGCACACCCACTTGCCCACTTGCATAAAGGTACACCCACTTGCCTACTTGCATAGAGATATCTTACTCCATAAGACAAAGAGGCAATATAATATTCAAAGACACCCAGTTGCAACAGACAAAATCTGACTGAAGTAGCTCAAGTGGCAGAATCAAGGTATGTTTGAGGGGAAATCAATCACTGTTCCAATAGTGGCTCACTGTAGCTTTAACGGCACAACTAGTGGGCAACAGTGATTGGGCAACCCAACCTATAAATACCCCTATTCTACACACAAACGAGATATACAATCCTTCATACACAAAAAAGCTCCCACAAAATAAAGCTCTCCACATTATTCTTCACATACGATATATTTTCACCAGCCCGGTTATTATTATTTCCGATTACTAATTCTCACGCCGGAGGTGCTTGACGGCCACCACCCCCGGGCAAGCATTGTTTTGCAGGTACCCCAAACTCAGGTGAAGCGCTTCCGGTAAAGTGCCCAGAACGGTGATCGGAAGCCTCTAATCGACCGTGGGAATTATCATTTGGCGCTAGAAGGAGGGGCCTTATTTTCTTGAAGAAAATTCCCTCACCTGCTCTAACCAATACGGCAGAAATCCCAACACAAAAACCTCACATCCCAAGAGAAACCAAACACATACACATCACCAAAGTAGCCCCAAATACTCGATTCAAAACCATGACAGATAATCAAGAAGAACAGCCAAGAGAAGTAAACACAAACGTCCCTCTCACAAACCCGCAAAATAATCAGTTAATAAACCACCCCCCAATAAAGATAACCAAGAACAACCGCTTAGCCTGAACCTCACGGGATTCAACCAGCAACAAGTCGATCTAATCATGCAAATAGCTTCGGCTTTTCCGCAGCAAGGACAACCACCAGCACAGGGCTCCCAAGTCCGTTCTCACAACGACCAAGACGAAGAGGTACACAGTTAACCTAGGAAGGCTAACTCAGCTTTCTCTCGACTAGGCTCCTCCCAAAACACAAACCACAAAAAACACGGCAAAAGTCACCACAGACCGGAGACATGGGAACAGAATAGAAAAGAAAGAGACCTAAGAAAAATCATCAACGACAAGAAGGCCGCATACGAGAAAGTGTTGGTGGAATATGAAAATCAAAGGCGGAAAGAACGATCCCCCATCCGCCCGCACGAAACGGAGAATACCCAACCATCAAATGCAGACATGATGCACACCATCATGGAGCTAAAGAGAAAAATAGAGGGCACAAGCGAACCAGAAATCAGCGGGTCACCCTTTACCGCAAGGTTAGAGGCGGAGCCTCGACAGAAAGACATCAAGCACCATAGCTTCAATTCTTTCGACGGGCTGGGCGACCCGGAGGAACATCTCAGCTACTTCGACCAACTGGCCCTCCATTACGAGTATAATGACCTCACGAGGTGCCGTTTCTTTGCCGCAACTCTCCGCGGTAACGCCCAGAGATGGTTTTGTCGACTGACCGCCAGATCCGTTGATACCTGGTTGGAATTCAAGAAACTTTTTCTAAACAAGTTCAAAGCAAACCAGCAACACGAGGTGCATACCGTATTTTTGGAAACAATCGCGCAACGCAACGAAGAAACCTTGCAGAGCTACATCGACCGCTTCAAAGAGGCCGTTAACAAGGTCGTTTGTGTAAATGAGACAGAAGCCTTGGTTCACCTAAGAAGAGGTCTCAACCCCTACGAATGTGAGAAGTATGTATGCAAACTCATGGAAGCCAAACCTACCACCTTGGCAAAAGCATATGACCTGGCTTCACAGGCCATCAATGAAGCAGAATCCTTGAATGTGATTAAACAGTCCAGGGCCCCGCCCACTCAATCCTACTTCCAAAGAGAAAGATACACGCCCTATCAAAGGCAAGCACCGGCCCAAAATCAGGTACAAACTACCCACGGGCCGCCACCTCCCGCCCAAAAATCTCAGCCCACGGTCCCAGTAAGAGACCGCTTAGGGCCAACAAACCCGCAGAGGACAGACAGGCGTCCCGAGCCTAAATGGACGGACTTCACACTCCCCAGGGCGACCATTCTACGGGAAATCAGGGGAAAGCCTTTCTATCTACCGCTAGCCCCAATGTACACACTACCTGAAGACAGACCAAAGGACAAGCACTGCGACTATCATGAAACGCATGGTCACACTACGGAGAGCTGCTTGTCCCTCAAATATTTTCTGGAAAAACAGTTAAAAGCGGGCAACCTATCCCAGTACTTGCCCAGACAAATACAAGGGGCAGCCACGTCTCAAGGGCAAGACAGAAACATCGTACATACCATTTTCGGCGGACAATCCTCCCCGCCAAGAGAAGAGCGTGACATTTATGAGATATATGAAGGACCCCCGAATATCATTACTTTTACCGATGCGGACTATGAGGGTATTAACCCGAACCACACTGAGGCACTAGTTGTGTCATTGGGCGTGGCCAACAACGAGGTAAAAAGGATCCTCGTTGATAACGGATCCTCAGTCGACATCTGTTTCAAACACACATGGGACAGGCTCAAGTTAAATGGCGAGAAACTCGAACCATGTCCCGATGAGACACCACTTTACGGTTTTGGGCACAACGCCGTCCCAATTGTGGGCATTGCTAGACTCCCCGTTTATTTCGGCAAATCGCCCAGGCAAGTATGTCGAACGATCAAGTTCTATGTCATCAATACCGCATCTTCCTACAACATGATTCTGGGGAGGCCCACATTGAACACGCTCAAAGCAGTCACCTCCACCCCTCATTTAAAGATTAAATTTCCTACTCTGAACGGGGTGGGAGAAATTAAGGGTGATTCTGAAACCTCCAAAAGATGCTATGGCATAGCACTCACCCTGGGTAAAACTGAACCCAGCAACCTCCGCAGAGAAAAGGCGAATAAAAGGAAAAGGGAAAAAAGACAAAGGCATATTGAACATCAGCAAAACAACAGCAAAAGAAAGAGGGAGGTACAGTTCATTGACGGCCCCGACCCGTAACGAATAGATGCAAATCTCTTGAAGTGTCTCAAACGGGAGGAGAAACCGCCAATAAGCCCCGCGGTACAGACAGAAAAAATAGAAGTTGTGCCCGGAGACTCAAACAAAAGTGTGAGTGTGGGAACGGGTTTAGATTCAGTCTTTAAAGCTGGCCTCACAGACCTCCTAAGAAAATACGCCGATGTCTTTGCATGGAGCCCAAAGGATATGCCGGGTCTGGATGAGTCGGTAGCAATCCACAAACTGAATGTGGACCCGGAAAAGGCACCCAAAATACAGAAAAGAAGGAATTTCGCTCCTGAGCGATAACATGCCATTGATGTCGAAATTGACAAACTCTTGGACGCAGATTTAATTTGCGAAGTCACCTACCCAAAGTGGGTTGCAAATGTAGTACTGGTGAAAAAGGCCAACGGTAAATGGAGAATGTGTGTGGATTACACTGATCTAAACAAAGCATGCCCAAAGGATCCATACCCACTCCCCTCAATGGATCAACTCATCGACGCAACCGCGGGCCACCTAATGCTGAGTTTCATGGACGCGTACTCCGGTTACAATCAGATCAAAATGTCACCGGAAGACAGAGAGAAAACAGCCTTCATTACACACAGGGGGGTCTACTGCTACAAAGTCATGCCTTTTGGATTGATCAACGCGGGCGCCACATTCCAGAAAACAATGAACAAAATTTTCGGCAATCAGATAGGCCGCAATATGGAGGTATATGTGGACGACCTCATAGTAAAGTCTCTCTTAACGGCTTATCACTTACAAGACTTGGAGGAATGTTTCTCAACCCTCAGAGAACACAACATGAAGCTCAACCCGGACAAATGTGCGTTCGCACTAGACGCAGGCAAATTCCTGGGATTTTTGGTATCTCATAAGGGCATTGGGGCCAATCCCGAAAAAATAAAAGCAATCATCGACATGCAACCGCCAAAGACCTTAAAGGAGATACAAAAGTTAACAGGGAGACTAGCAGCCCTCAGAAGGTTCATAGCAAAGTTGGCGGACAGATGCCTCCCATTCTTTGATACCCTGAAGGGAGCAACAAAAACAAAGGCAATATCCTGGACAGATGAGTGCTAGAAAGCCTTCGAGGATCTTAAAACTTATCTCTCCTCCGCTCCTTTGTTAGCGGTCGCGGCTCCTTCAGAACCATTATCACTGTACTTATCTGCAACAGACAAGGCTGTGGGGGCAGTGTTGATCAAAGAGGAAAAAGGCGAGCAAAAGCCCGTCTATTATGTCAGCCAAGTGCTTAAAGACGCAGAAACTCGCTATCCAAATGTTCAAAAGTTTGTTCTAGCTCTGGTAGTAGCAAGTAGAAAATTAAGACATTACTTCCAAGGCAGACAAATCCGGGTTATCACAGACCAACCGCTGAGAAAAATACTGCACAAACCGGACCTATCTGGTAGACTAATCAATTGGGCCGTAGAGCTCGGTCAATTCGATTTAAAATACAAGCCAAGAACCGCAATCAAAGCACAAGCATTGGCGGACTTTGTCACCGAATGTTCATTCACCACAAGGGAAGAAAAAATACCAACGGAAAACAGGATCACCACCGGTAACAATTGGCAGCTGTACGTGGACGGTTCCTCCACCAACACCCGCTGTGGGGCAGGGTTAATCCTTACCAGCCCCGACGGTTTCCAAGTCAAGCAGGCCATACAGCTAAACTTCAAAGCGACAAATAACCAGGCAGAGTATGAGGCACTCCTGTCCGGTTTAGCATTGGCAAAAAGCTTACAAGTAAAAGAAATCACCATCTACAGCGACTCACAACTTGTAGTCCGCCAGACGATGGGTGACTATTCTACCAAAGACACAAGTCTCAGCAAGTACCAGGAAATGGTACAAGCTATGCTACCCCAATTTGAGAAACATACCCTCGAGCAAATAGACAGAACGAATAATACAGTAGCGGACATGTTATCCAAACTAACAAAGGGGGAGAAAACGGGTAGTGACACAGTCTATTTCGAGGAATTGCAAACTTCCAGCATAAACAGTCTGCCTGTAATGGAGATAGGCCCGCCACAAGATACTTGGATGACTCCCTATATCCGGTACTTAAAAGATGGTACCCTGCCTTATGACAGCATTAAGGCTAAGGTACTCAAATCTCAAGCGGTAAAGTACTTTATGCGAAAAGACACCCTGTACAAAAGGAGTTTTGATTCTCCTATACTCAAATGTGTTGATGAGGAAGAGGCTCTATACTACATGAGAGAAGTCCACGAAGGCATCTGTGGCGACCACATGGCTGGAAAAGCACTAGCACATAAAATACTCAGACAAGGCTATTACTGGCCCAAGATGCACAAAGAATGCAAAGCTTTCACAAAGAAGTGCCACCAATGCCAACCCTTCAGCAACATGTCCCGGAAAGTACCAGCCCTTCCAGCAGTAATCTTGTCGCCAATACCCTTCGCAGTTTGGGGCATTGACATAATGGGGCCCTTCCCCAAAGCAAAGGGTGACCTACAATACGTAATGGTCGCCATCGATTACATGACCAAGTGGGCCGAAGCAAAGGCACTCAAGAACATCACACAGGATGATGCAATCCGGTTTGTCACAGATCAAGTCATCACGAGATTCGGGATTCCGGTGGTACTCTAATCGGCCGTGGGAATTATCAACAATGATAAGATCTTTTCATCATGAAATTTGATAGTGTGCCTTGATGAAAGTACGCACCGATCTCACAAGAATGCAGACGAGAGATTACTCATTACATGAATATTATAGTTTAAGAGTTGCAACTAAACTGTCTAAAGGCCTTGGTCTTCTAAAAATATTTAATCTTTTAACTAGGAAATTTCATGCCATGTATATTGTGCTACCTAATATAAACATATAGAAACTCAAAAAAATAAAAATAAACACAAGCGTTTTCACAGTGGTAGGAACATACAACATTAGACATATGGCTTGCTCATTTCTCTGTGTCTTATGATTCTAAACTTCTGTGACTTTGCTTACAAATAGATCGAAAAAACATAAGCAGGCAGATAAAAATGGTCCAAGTGCCATAAACACAGGGCATGTGAATATTGTTTTTGTACATCCTTCGTATATACCTACACAATACCCTGCTAAAAAAGTTACAATCTGCGATGATCTGTTGCATTATCTTGATCTGCTAGATCATCAATCTTCTTTTTAGTCCATTTCTGCCTAGTTGACTTCATTTCGGTCTCTTCCTCCCCGAGGCTACTTGAGGTAGATTCAGTTGCTATTGTAGCTACAATCCATGTGTGCTCATTTTAAACATTGGACTAGCCACTATGTCAACTCGAAGAAAAACTCTTGCTTACATCTACAAATACAAAAAAAGGTACTTCTCTTTGGAGTTCGCCTCCGAGGTCTTTCGGAATCCTCATTTGATCAGTTACCAATCTAAGTGTTTCCTGATTCAGAATGCGAGTACCAACAAACAAATATCTTTCTTTTGGTTTTTTCATGCATATGAAAACAACAGCTCAACTAAAAAACATCTGAATCTGTCAGTTAAGCTGTATATGTTAAGACCTACTGTGAAAGATGTATTGTTCGGCTGAAAATACAGGGAGTTTAATAATATAGTTCACTTAAAAAAATATTAAACGAAAGATCTATCATCAGTTAGCAAAACTAACTGCAAAATTTCCAACAGAAATTAGTACATTACAAAAATAAGCCTGACGTATTAACAAAAATAAAAAAATATTTCCGCAGCCGGGAATCGAACCCGGATACCAAATTGCCACGGGTTGTTTAGACTATAGTAGTCGAGCTTCAATATCAATTTGACATTGCTACTGCGGATGCTATTATGTGTAATAATTAATATTTAATATATTAACTGATGTTTTAATTGTAGGCATGTTTGCTACATGGATGCAATTTTTTTATTAGCTTCATTACATCAGTTTATTAAAAGCAATTCCAACAAATTTCTAAATTTTTTCTATAAATAATATTATTATATAGTTTCTTAACTAATTAAGATACAATTTTTTTATCATCTTCAACAACATCTTTAATTTCTAGGTCCTAACTTATATTTTATAATTTTATATTTATGGTGGCACCGTAATTTTAAGTTATGGGTGAAGTGACACCCGTAACTTCAAGTTACGGAAACACCTTAGCATTTGTGTGGGATTGTTTCCAGCTGCCTAAGTTTAATTATGAGACAAGTAAAGAATATTTCAATGGCTCCCACTATCACCGCAATTGTATTGCTTTTCCTTCCATGTACATAGGACTCATATTAGTATATGTATCTGTCTAGTGCTTCAGGGATTTCTCCCTAACGTTATAACATATAAAGTCTATAAATTTTGTGGTCCGCAGGGGCATTTTTGTAAATATCAATTTTTTTTCAATAAATTTACCTAAATACCCTTAATTTTGTATTGAAAAGCTCTTAACCTCAGGGAGAACCCTAAGGTCATGGTTAGGCACATGAATCTCATCTTCATAATTCATGTCCTAAAAGTTACCAAGCATAAAATCAATTAAACTAGGTACAATATGGCACCGTAACTTGAAGGTACGGGGGACCAAAGTTACGGGTGGCACAATTATTTAAGCAAGTTTTATGGGTGGCTGGATTATAGTTTGGTGGTCGAATTACGGGGTGGCACAATTATTTAAGCAAGTTTTACGGGTGGCTGGATTACGACTGGGTGGCTGAATTACGGGTGGTCAGTCAAGCAAGTCTGTTTATTGGGTGTAGAACATGTACCGGTTGTAATAAAAAATGAGATAAGGAGAGGAGAGAGAATCTTAAAATTGAGGAAATATATGAAGTTCTTAAACCTTTGAAGATGAGTTACGAATCTGTTGGAAACCGTTTTTAGTTCAATCTCCTCAAAATTTAATTTAAGAGCCCGGGTAGAAAGCTTGTTAGAATTGCTCTAAATCCTCCTAGTTTTTCTGAGATCGTGATGATTTGTAAAGTAGTAGATCTCATCTTTCAGTCAAGCACTCAAAATTTATAACAATATGTGACTGTCTGGCATAACTTATTTTAAGTACTTACATACTTATTTTCGGGTAAAAAATTTATATTTTGAAATTATTTTTTTATATAAATATTTAACGTAGGTTTGAGATTCAATAAGTTTCAAAAATAAGTTGGAAAATAAGTTGGAAAGTTAGGAATCTCTAACTTTGTCTTAAAATAAGTTGACTTATTCTGAAAAAAAGTTTCCCCAAACATCCCCTATATTAACCGACAAATACAACAGATGTTTTGCATGAGCATGAATGCATATTTTTTTATTAGCCCCAAGCCCCCCTAACACAATAGTGTTAGTCCTCCTAGCGTTTTAAATTCTTGATGGCTTTAAACAAATGGCACAATAGTGTATGTCATAATTGCAAAAGAAATGATCCCAAATGAAAAGATTGACCCCGTATATCATTGTAAAACGCTACTTCGTATAGTGTTTTTTTTTTTTTTCTAAAAAAACGCTACTTCGTGTAGCGATATCGGCCAGGGAGGGGGGACGCCACTTAAAGTGGCGTTTTGGGGTTGGTGTTGGTGAGGGGGGAGGGGGTTGATTAATGGTGCCAACGCCACTTCAAGTGGCGTTTTGGCTGTTTTACTTTTTTTGCTTTTTTTTGTTCTCCTAAATATATTCTAAACCCAAAATCAGCTCTTAAATATATTTAGGATATATTCTAAATATCCTATTTTTTTTTTTATTTTCTCCTAAATATATTCTAAACCCAAAATGGAACTGTTGAACCCCAAAAGCTAACGCGTTTAAAAATAGGATAAGTTAGGGTTTAGGGTTGTAAACAACTCTAAACCCCAAACCCTAAGTTCGTATACGGTTTATTCGTCTTTCTGAATATTTCTAAAACCAAAAATGAAAACGTTGAACCCCAAAAGTTAATTGTTAAACCCGTAAATTTAATTAAAATTGAATTTTTTAAAATAAAAAATTCTAATTAAAAAATTATATCCGACGGCCTGATTTTTAAACGCGTTAAACGCGTTAGCGTTTAAAAATCAGGATAAGTTAGAATTTAGGATCTAGAGTTTAGGGTTGCCCAAACCCTAAACCCTAAATTCGCATACGGTTGTTCTAAATATTTCTAAAATCCAAAATGGAAACGTTGAATCCCAAAAATTAATTGTTGAACTCCTAAATTTAATTAAAATTGTATTTTTTAAATTTAAAAATGCAATTTTAATTGAACATTTGATTATAAAATTTAAATATTATTTATAAATATTTTTTAGAAGAGGGAAAAGAAAAAAAAGAAAACACATACTCCACCTTCCTCGTCAATAACGCTACGCAATGCAGCGTTGAAACAAAAAAAAATAATTAAAACGCTAAATGATAATGTATCTTGGTATGATATTTGGGACTAATGTTTTGAGTTGTAACATTTTGGACCAATTGCTCTAAAATTATAGAATTATGATATTAGGAGCCTCGCATAATTTTCACCATTTACACAGTGAACGTGCTTTCATTATTGGTTTCAATTATCCCCACTTCATATTACTCACAGTAATAAAAAATTCTAATTAGTTAGAGATGTCCCAATAGGACAAGTTGGCTTATTTTATTTTTTTATGTTGTCAAATGTAAATTCCGATTCTGTCGCTCTTTAATTCTAATACGTCCTCCAATTCTGTCGTTTAAATGTTAACCATTAAAACATATTATATTTTTCAAAAACACGTTCTTTATTAAATGTAATAATAAAGCTACAAAAGACACTATAACTGAATTCCAGTAAAAAAAATTCTTTTAAAATATATTATGTTATTTACTCCTTTTGATTCATTATATAAGACGTAACATTATAACATAATACAAGAAGCTCGTGCATCGCACGGGTTATAAAATAACTTACTGATTACCTTTTCCTGCTAAAAGGTACTCCCTTAGTCCCAATAGGTTCTTTACCTTTCAGAATGAGGTTTTTGGCACGTATTTAAAGGGCAGTTTCATAACTTATTTTTAAAAATTTTTTTTTGTATAAAAATATAATGTATATATTTTTATACAAAAAGGAAAATTTTAAAAAAAAAGTTATGGAACTACCCTTAAAATGCGTGCTAGAAATTGTTAGAAAAAAGGTAAAGAATTGGTTTGGACGGAGGGAGTATATATTTCTAACTAAAATATTTCATTTTCTTCTAAATAATAACTAACCAATTACTTTTTTCAGTTATTACCTTTCTAACTTTTTTAACTAAAATATTTTTTTTTCCAAAAATATGATCGTTCTAATTAATCCGATCTTGTAGTGTTGGCTTATATGCATTTATTAATTAATTTTATTAACAAATTATTAATAAATATTGTTTTTGAACTTTTAGAAAATCAAAATTTTGAAGGTATGGATTTTATCCAAGTTATTTAAAATCTGATTTCAAATCCGATTTTTTCAGATTTCTAGCTCAGTTAGATTAAAATTTCTAAAATCGTTTACAATTGTACAATATATATTATGAAAATTAATTTATAATATATGATAATATGATTGTGATTGACTTTATATTAAAAGAATGATTGATTATGAAATTTAATTTGAAATATATAATAGTATATCGTGATTGATTTCAAATTAAAATTGTGATTTTCTAGTAAATATTTTCTGATTTAAAAAATATGTACTTATGGATATGTTTAATAAAACATCATTGTATTTAAATTAGATGTGTTAACTAATCATGGTTAAAGAGGTAGGTTGATATTGTAAATAAGGAAAACTTTTAATATAACATGATTGGTCTAAAATGTAGGAATTAGCTCAGATTGTTTCTAAAATAATTCCTAATTTCTGATTGGCTAACTGTACTCGGTATTATAATAAAGGATGGCCTCTTTGCCCTCTTTAGGGTGCGTTTACAGAGTCAAAACATGCTGAAGGCAATCTTTAAGCTCTTGACAATAAAAACTAGGTCTCGTCGCAGCAGCCTTCGCAGCTCTACTCCAATTGTTCATAATGTTACTCCGATGGTTACAAAGCAACGGACCATTAATGAATTACCTGACGAAATCGTAGCTGAAATTCTCAAAAGACTGCGGGTAAAATATATTTTGCGTTGCATGTGCGTTAAAAAATCATGGTATTATCTTATAAAATCTCCTGTCTTCATCAAGCTCCACTTAGAACATCAACAAATTAGCTCCTATAAATATCTTTTTTTCCAGATGCCTTATGCCGGTGCATTAACAGTACGTTATGATGATATACAATGCGAAGAATACTGCAAACTTAAACATCTTCCTGCTTTGCCCATGGCACCCTTCACCTATGGTTGTTCAAGTACTGGTTTAATAAGTGTGTCTCGCATGCTTTATGATTGGCTACCTGCGTCTGATTATGATCCCAACATATATCTGTGGAACCCTCTTATTCAAAAATATAAAACTCTTCCAGCTTCACCTCTTCCTAGCTTTACCAGTGACGAGACTTGTTGGAGGGGCTTAATTTTTGGGTTTGTGCCAGAAGTTAATGATCATGTGGTGGTACATATTGCCAAACCTTCGGTCTGTGAACCTGACACTCACTCAGTTATGATTGGTGTTTATAGTCTAAACACTAATTCTTGGAAGATGACAAGTCATGATAATGTTTTGATTTCTAGCATCGATATGGATAGTCCGGCTGTTTTTGTTAATGGTGCTGCATTTTGGTTGGGTTTTGATTTGGAGGGCCAGAATGTAGTTATGTGCTATGAAACCAAGACTGATGTACTGCGAGTTATCTTGTTGCCTGACTTGGTTGAATTAAAGCTGGATTATCATCTTATTCATCCATTAGGCCAATCTATTGCGTACTTTGCTCAGGTTTTTGAATCTGAAGATGACCAATCTGAGGATGATGAATCTGAAGATGACCAATCTGAGGACGATGAATCTGAAGACGATTACAAACCTCACTTTTTGGACATGTGGGTATTGGAAAACGGTCTGATAAATGAGTGTTCTTGGGTGAAGAAGATGAGAATTAGTGTAGGTGAAGATATTCTGGGGCAACTTTTGGGTGTAAGGAACAATGGTGAACCATTATTTGCGAAAAAGTATAATTTGATTTCATATAATTTTGATAACTATGAAGCACATGATATCGTTGATTCATGGAATCATTGGACTCCATTTTCGTATTACGACATCAATAACTTGGACCAACCTTTTTACATTACTCCTTTTGGGGAGAATCTGGTTTTGCTTAATACAGATTGAACTAATTGGACAAAACATCAAGTCATAAGCCTTGTTACGTTAATGGTTTCTGATGCTGAAAAGGATGAGGCAAACAATTCATGGATTTTGTTGACTATCAATGCACCTGCGCTGTGGGTTTCCTCCGTTTTGCTTAGTAATGTGTTATGCTTGTGTGTTCTGTTTTTCAGTTTATTCACAAGTAGCAGGACAAAATTGTCAAGACAGCATATGCTATTTGATGCATTATATGTACTTTTTTGTTCTGTTCCTGGATATGTTAAAGTTTTGTATTGCCTTTTTCTTTTATTCTATGTCTAAGCAGAATGTATAGATATGTGTCTTTAAGATACATGATTGTTCCTATTTATCCACAATGCTAAAAGCAATCTTCAAGCTCTTGAAAATAAAAGCTAGGTGTCGTTATCCAAAGATTCACAGCAGCCTTCACAGCTCTCCTTCAATTGAGCATAATTTTACCCCCATGGTTTATAAATCAACGAACGGTTAATTAATGAATTGCCTAACGAAACAAAAGCTGAAATCCTCAAAAGACTGCAGGTAAAATATATACTGCGTTGCATGCATCATGGTATTATCTTATAAAACTTATATGTTTATCTGCTTAGATCATCAGAAAATTACTACCCATAAGTATCTTCTTTTCGAGAATGTAATACCTTTTGATGATTTTCGTTGTGAAGAATGCAGTAGCTAAATTTTGTCCTGGCTTCTTCATTAATCCCTGGTGCTCTATACCGTCTTATGGTTTAATTTGCGTGTCTTCAATGTTTAAACCTCTGTCAAATTCTTTCATTCAAAAATTTAAACCTCTATCGGATCCTCTCATTCAAAAATTTAAACCTTTATCGAATTCACATCTCCCCTTGTGCCAAACTGTCTCCCCTTTTAATGAGAGTTTACTGTTGATTATTATTGAGTGAATTAAACAGTAGAGTTGGAATGGTTTTATTGGTTGATATCATTTTTATTGTGGAGAATTTAGTTTTCTGCATATGTTTTAATAGGAATAAATATCCATGATGCACCTTTTGTTGATTATAGTTCTGCTGAACAAATTCCTTTTGTTTTTAAACTTTCTACCGCATCTAGATTTTTCATAACACAATACTGCTAGTGTGTTTCTATATGTTGACATTAATCAATTTATGGACTTTATCGTATATGGCACGATGAGGAAATACATAGAACTCTCACAGGCCTCATAGAGTATGAATTTTATACTAGGTCGGCAGGAAAAGCAGAGGACGAGTTATGAATGGCACTCCCTGCACCTGGTATGCACTACTATGTTTACTAGAACTTGATGAACATGGGTGTGAATCAGAAGTAGATGTGCACATTTGATCAGAACTACCAGTGCAATCATATGTAGAAACTGGCTTATTCTGCTGCAAGATAAGCTAGGCGTACTTCCTATAGTTTCTATGTTGGTACCAATCCAGAATAAATCCTGAACAAGCTTAGGTGAGTACTATAACCAAATACGAAGCATTTTTGAAGTGTTCTTGATAGAACCTGTTTGTGAATGCTCAAACTACAGGTAAACAGCTAGCATTGCCTTCCCAAAGATAAAGGTAAACTATGTGCTAGACACGCTAGACACATACGATGTGGTTTTGGTGAAACTTGATAAAAAATCATTCTCTATGAAAATCGCTTAGAAATGAATTAATTAATCAGGTTTAAAAATCGATTTAGTCGGTCAAGAATAGTACTGGTGATAAATTAATTAAAAAAATATAATAAAGAGAAATTTGAATATGCACAAATAGATATCTAATTAGTATAAACACTGTTGGCAATGTACCTAGCTGAGTATGGTGCTAGTAGGTGGAAAAAAACGGTCATTATCAAAGCTCCCATTAAAAGAATTACTGAACTTTGGTACTAGGCGATATAGGTCTCGGACCGGTGAAGGATCAGTACAGAGAGGTTTGGGAAGAAGATCTTATTGCAGAGGTTGTGGAGGGTGAAGACTCGGTGGAGACTTAGTTTTGTCCTACAAGATTATGAAGTTGAAGCGGCAAAGCTTAAGGAGAAGTTTTAGTTAATACTTTGGAAAACAATACTCCCTCTGTCCCATATACGTTTCTTTTAGAGTGTCTGGGCACGCATTTTAAGACTCCTAATTACTATAGTTACATAATTTATTTTTAAAATTTTCTTTTTTTGTATAAAAATATGATTGTTCTATTTTTATACAAAAAAAAAATTTTGAAAATAAATTATGTAACTATAGTAATTAGGACACGCCCCCGTCCCCCAATATATATAATTCATTGGGACGGAGTGAGTATTAGTTTATGTTTCCATTGTTCCCTCAGCCGTCACAAGCTTCTTTATCAATGAATATTCTCATTTAGTCTTAAAAAAAATTATTTTGTGCATCATACTTCACACCTTCCCAAATCTTTTATCTAATTTGATTTTTGTTTTTGTTAAATTGGCCGTATTTTGATCAAATATTACATATATAATATAAATAAAAATTATGATAAAAATTATATCATTAGAAAATTATAAACTAAAAGGATATAAAAGGATTTCGTAAATTATATCTAGTTTAAGATATAATAAATTATATCTAGTTTAAGATGTATTTATCCGATTTCGTAAATTATAAAAGGATGATACGTAAATGTTGGTCAAAATTTTATAAATTTGATCACAAAAAAATCAAATGAGACAAAAGATTTGGGACGAAATGACCGAATGAGTACTACAAAAACTAAATACAATTAAGTAAAAGGATATAACAAATATTTGATGTACAAATTAATATTTATGTAATTTATGGTTCATAAATAAATTAAATTATATGACTTATTAGATATACGGGCTAACCGTCGTCGTGGCAGGTCACCCGTTTTATGAACGGATTGGGTTAGTGTCAAAATTTTGTGGGTCAATGATTTACTGGGCTGGGTTAGTATTGAATCTCTGGCACTTGGGATAATATGAGCCTACCCTAATAAATAGAAGAGTCGGTCTGGTACGACACTATCGTTGTTAACTTGCTAATTGACGTAGGCTTTTCTGAATATTTTGTCTGCGACAATGTATTCTCCCAGCAGCAGCCTCCTTGGAAAATCAGTTGAGTTATTCGCCATGGCAAAGCGCAGAAAGATGGCGAAAAAACGCCTGACGCTTAACGACTTACCTGACAAAACCCTAGCGGAAATTCTCAAAAGACTGCCCGTAAAATATATCTTGCGTTGCAGTTGCGTCCAAAAATCATGGTATTATTTTATAAAGTCTCCTATGTTTGTCACTGTCCACTTAAATCATAAAAAAGTTATTACCTGTGATCATCCTAAATATCTCTTTTTCGAGACTTTTTATTCTAAAAAATTTACAGTACGTTACGATGATGTACAATGTGAACAATACTGTGAACTTGAATATCCTTCAGCCTTTCCCCAGGATGACATCTGGTGTGCACAATCATATGGTTTGATGTGCGTCTCATCCATGGTTGATAATCCTCACTTTAATCCCATCATATATCTTTGGAATCCTCTTATTCGAAAATATAAAATTCTTCCATCACCTCCTCTTCCTAGCTTTACCCATAGCGGGATTCGGTGGAGGGCCTTAGCGTTTGGGTTTGTGCCAGAAATAAACGATTATGTGGTGGTACAGATTGTCAAATATCATTTATGGCACGATGATCCCGACCAGCTAGATCGTCCTGTCATGATTGGAGTTTATAATCTAAGCACTAATTCTTGGAAGAGAATACGCCAAGACAAGGTTTTTATTCACAGCATCAGTAACAAAGACGCTGTTTTTGTTAATGCTGCTGCATACTGGGTTGTAAATGCTTGGGATATGGATAATATACTCATGCGCTTTGATACCAAGACTGATATGCTGCGAGAAATCAAGTTACCTCACAGAGACAGAGACGAATTTGGGTTTTTTGGTCATAGAATTTTTCCATTTGGTCAAAAGTCTGTTGCTTACTTTTGTGATAACAGTGAAGGATCAGATACTATCTTTGCCATGTGGGTAATGAAAGGAGGACTGGAAAATGATTTTTTCTGGGAGAAGAAGATGAGCATTTGTGTGAGTACAAATGTTCAGACACACATTTTCGGTGTAAGAAACAGTGGTGAACCAATACTTGCAACCTTAAATAATTTGATTTCATATTATCTTGATAACCATGAAAAATATAAGTTTGTCGATTCATGGGATCGTTGGGTTACTTCTGTCGATACACCTTATAATGGTTGTCCTTTTACTATACGTCCTTTTGTGGAGAGTTTGGTTTTACTTCATGATACCGATTGTAATAAATTTTAGAGTTGGACTGGTTTTAAAATTCATATATCCTTTTGTGGAGACTCTGGTTTACTTGATTTTTAACAAATAAGTTTGTAGATGTAAATAGGTCTCAAAATTCAGTTACAATATCCATGACGGATCAGCTCTTTGTTGATTTTAGTTTTGCTCAGTAAATTTTGCTCTTTTCAAGTGGTTTTTCTACTCAATATGGAGCGAAAATAACAACCGTCAAAATGTCCTTCATCCTCGCAGCAACATTGCAGTTTGTGTGGACCTGATACAGTGCAGACTTCAGTCTTCTTCCTGGTTCCACAAAAACTGCCCAGAAGATAGTAGTCTATTGTATTGGATTTGGTGCTATTGTTACTTTGTTTTTCTTTTGCTGTTTGTTCGCTTCTCTTACGTACGTAATGTGTTTGGAATCGTAAGGCCTTATTTGTGATCTCTTTAAGTATGTCTCTGCCTAGTTCAAGACCTCTGGGCCGGCTTTTCTTATTTGTATTCTTATTTACCAAAAATCATTCCTGATCGTCGGCCAGCATTAATATTCCGAATGGTGAAGACGACAAGGAAATTCAAAATTCATGTTACCAGAAGCCATCAACTTACTTTGTACAAATTCCTAAGTTTATCATCCCCTACTTAAATTATCAGAAAATTTCCACCGAATCTCTTTCTACGAGAGAACCTCTTTATACTAGTACAATAAGAGCATCTCGAATGACGTTGGCTAAAATGATTGTCAAAAATAATTAAAAATGAAGATGGCGCCAAAAATAATTTAAAATAAAGATTGGCTAATAATTATCGAATCTATAAGTGTTGTGCTCCAATGAGATTGACTATAATGTTTAAAATTATATGTACAGTTTTGTTATCTGTAGATGTTCGACAACAATAGCCAATGTGAGGAACTTGGCTATATTTTTAATAATACTTCCACCTAGGTGTTTTCTGCTAAGGGCTTCTTACATTGAACATGCTCTAAGATGTACAATATGAGGAATTCAGCAAGCTCAATTGTCTTACTCTGGCTTTCCCCGCATTCCCTAATATGCACTATCACATGGTTTATTCTCTGCATCAACCATTTTGTTGTGGTCGTGATTCTGATCACAACATAATATTCATGAATCGAAGATCATGTGGTTTGAAATAATTGGATGAAAAACCATGAAGTGATTTTGTTGGAGCGCTGTTAGTGGACGTCGATTCCGTTGGATAAGGGAAATGATTAGTGGATCCAGCACTTATCACTTCCTGTGGTGCGTGTTAATAGTTCTGTACAGTATCATTATCAAATGTTGCGATTTTGCTGATAAGAGCATCTCGAAGGCTATTTTCTATAATGGTTAGCCATAATAATATATAATAATAATTATGTAAATTATAGAGATTCAAAAAGGTATTTTGCTCCAATGCTATTCTCTATAATGATTAGGTATAATTTAAAATCAATATCTTTTGTGAATAAAATTTTTTGACAGCTTTAAAAGAAAGTGGAAAATCTATGTGGAGGCTATGTGGCAATTTTAGAGAAGGAGATTGACTAGCAAATTTGGAGAAGAAGAATGAAGAATTGTAAAATTTTACATAATGGGTTGCTTCCCTTGGAGTTTGCATATTTACTCACATTCTCTAAATCTTAGCTTGCCACATCATTTTTACATAAGGGGTTAGAAGGGTTGGAGATGCTCTAATGGTTTTGTGAGAATAGAACAAAGTTTGTCAACACAACAGGGATGAACAAATTTAGGAGGCTCAAATTTATATGATTATTTACTCCAAGAAAAATGATGATGATACTTTGTAGTGATATTTATAAATGCTCTACTAGACACAAATGGTGAAAAAAGATTTTGCATTCAAAAAAATTACAAAATTTTTTGTTAGCAAACTTTAATTTTCATTTCTTTAATCTTATATCAAAAATATGTTTTGCAAAATTTTAGATAAAATAGACAATTAGATTATTAAACATAACTTTTTTTGTATTATAAAAATATTAGTGATAATAATGTCAAATGCACCTTGTAACTCCTTCTTATGGTAAAATATTAGGGTGAAATATTTTTTACCTTTCTTACTTCTAAAAATTCATATTTTCTTTGAACTCCTTGTGTTTTACGATATATATATATATATATATATATATATATATATATATATTGAGTTGCACTCCATGAAGAACACCTTATATAAAGAACAATAACGAACACCTCATATTTAATTCAATATAAGAGTTCCGTCATGACACCCAATAAAAAAAGTTCTTATTTTTTTATCTTCTATCCATTTAGCAAAAAAAAAATTAAAAATTTTTTTTTTGGAAAAATCACTGTTAATGATGACATCAGCAGTGACGTCATCATGAATAGTGATTTTTTTCAAATTTTTTTTTAAAATTTTTTTTTTGCTGGATGGATAGAAGATAAAAAAATAAGAACTTTTTGTATTGGGTGCCCCTGGCGGGGCCAATGGATCTATTGGAATAATTGATTTGATAGTGTTCTTTATTGTTTGTTATATAAGAGTGTTCTGTATGGAGCAAAGGCCTATATATATATATATATATATATATATATATATATATATATATATATAGGATGTGGCTCAAAAGAGAATTTTTTTTTTTGAAGGAAACTAAGGTACTAATCCTAACCATTGGATGTATTATAATCAATGTCAATTCCTATTCTAACTAGTCAATAAACCAATAATGCAATATATTAAATAATTTTATTGGAAAATTTGTATTTTTATTATTTTATACAAATATGAATAAGTAATCAATTATTTTTTATTTTTCTTTATTAAAAAAATTTAATATAAATGAGAACCTAAAATTTGTTTTAGACAAATTCTTCATCAATGCTACAAAAAATGATTATTTTTTAATGTTAGGATTGGAAAATTATATCAAAAAATTATTACAGCTAATTTTTATCTTAATACTCTATATGTTATAATTTTTTTAATATAATGTCAAAAATAAAGATATTTCTATATGTATAATTTTAGTAAAATGATCAAGTTATTAAACTTTTTAAAAATCCATTAAATCTAAAAAGTTTTGCGATATTTACATCCATGCATCTTAATCGGCCATATAACTAGAAGTGAGTATATATAAATCCAACATACGTCTCTTCTTGATTAGAGTTATAATTTTTTCCATGTGTACGTTTTCATATATAGTATATTTTTTAATTTGACTCTCCAACAATCTTTTCTCCTACTTATTTCTCATTTTCTTCAAATGTTATTTATAAAAATCAATTAATTTAATTAAAATAATAAATAATTATAACTAACAAGTATAAAATAAATATATAATTCCACCTCAACATAGCTGGTGAAATAATTGCAATTGAGTCTCTCTCAAATAAAATTCAGACAAAAATTGTATTTGAGTCGCCCCAAATGAACTTAGGACATTACATGCCATAATTCGGACAAAAATTATATTTGAATCACCCCAAATAAATTTGGGACACTACATGCCCTAATCAAGGCCGAAATGTCAATAGGTCCCTCAAGTAGACTTATCGATTGAGTCCGAGTCTCAGGTCTCTAGTAACAAAACAAAGATGAGCTTATCAAAGCTCTAACAAGTACATGCCCTCCTACAACTTTCCTGAAGAATTATTGTCAGAAGTATTCAAAAGATTGCCGGTTAAGTATGTCTTGCGCTTTGGAGCTATTCAAAAACCATGGTATCATCTTATAAAAACTCCTTTTTTTTATCTCTCTCCATTGCAATTATCAGAAAATGATAGCACAAAATAATCCTAAGTATCTACTTTTCCATAATACTAAAAACCAAGAATTAACAGTACGTTCTGATGATGCACAATCTCAAGAGTACTACACATTTTACTATCCACCTGAATTGCATGTTAACGCCTGGTATACACAATCAAATGGTTTAGTTTGTCTGTCTGCTATGTTTGATTATAGACATGAGTTTAATCCCGACATTTAACTCTGGAATCCTCTTGTTATACACCCTTCCTAGATTTGAATATAAGGAAACCTGGTGGATTGCTTTAGGTTTTGGGTTTCTACCCAAAGTTAATGATTACGTTGTGGTACACATGGCCAAAATTAGATCAACCCCTGCACTTAACTTGCCCAATGACTCCTATAAGCAGTACCCGTACACAGTCGTGATTGGTGTTTATAGTCTAAACACTAGTTCTTGGAAGAAAATATGTCAATATAAGGTTTTTGTTGATGAGATAACTACTAATGAACCAGTTTTTGTTATTGGTAATGCATTTGGGGTAGGGTATAATAAGGACGAGAAATACCAGTTAGTTATGTTCTTTGATACCAAGACAAATATACTGCGACAAATTGAGGTGCCTCACTGGGTGGACCGTCATCCACGTCAGCTTGTGAGACCTCTCATTCTTCCTTTTGGTCAATCTATTGCTTACTTTGTCGAGGACGATGCAGATGATTGGCATAATTGGGAACAGTGAGATGATATTATTGAATCTTATACTCCTCATTTGGACATATGGGTATTAAAAGAGAATATGATTAAGGACCTTTCCTTAATCATATTTTGTTAAAAAAATATTTCTAATTGTTATAAATTACTAGCTATATTACTAACATTAACTAGTATAGAAAGAGAGCAGAGGAGATAAAGAAGGCAGTAGAAAAACTGCTAACTGCTTTGGTGCATCTTTCACTACTTCCGGATTGATCTATTTATAGCCAATGTGAGAGACATGAATGTCAATTACATGCCTAACTTTACTGTGCTACATTTGACAATCTAAATCTAGCCTTACTATTTACTTTTGACAAAATGGCAATCACGTTTCACAACACTCCCCTTTGATTATAATTTAGTACGAATCATAGACTGCCTCATTAAAACCTTTTCAAAGAAAAACCCAGTGGGATAAAAATTTTGACGAAGAAAAAAGAGTACAGTCTTCCCTTGGAAGAAAACCAATTATTCATTGAAGTTTTGTTGCAACATGTCCTTGAGTCGACGCATTCTAATGTTATGTCGTAGTTTCCTGAATATTGAATTCGGTAATGATTTTGTGAATAAGTCTGCAAGGTTGTCAGATGATCGAATTTGGTGTACATCAATTTCACCATTCTTTTGAAGTTCATGAGTGTAGAAGAATTTTGGTGAAATGTGTTTCGTTCTATCTCCTTTGATAACCCAAAATCAACTGTTCCACTAAGATAACGGAATATATGTTTGATCCCATTCCAATGTCATATCCTTCTTTAAGTTGATCAATGCATGCAGTATTATCTTCAAACATAACAGTGGGACTTCTCGTGATGTCCGGTAATCCACATGATTCTTGAATATTCTTGATGATAGACCGCAACCAAACACATTCTCTACTAGCTTCATGAATTGCAATTAGTTCTGAGTGATTTGATGAGGTTGCCACTGTAGTTTGATTTGTTAATTTCCAGGAAATGGCTGTACCGTAATATGTGAATACGTATCCAGTTTTTGATTTGCCAAAATGAGGATCTAACAAATATCCAGCATCTGCATATCCAATAAACTGAGATGTTGAGTTCTTTGGGAAGAATAACCCAAAATCAACTGTTCCACGAAGATAACGGAATATATGTTTGATCCCATTCCAATGTCTGTCTATCGGAGCAGAGCTAAACCTGGCCAATAAATTCACAGCAAATGCAATATCTGGCCTTGTATTATTCGCAAGATACATAAGTGCACCAATTGCACCAAGATATGGGATTTCAGGACCAAGAACATCTTCATCATCTTCTCATGGTCGAAATGGATCTTTATCAAGTTCTAAAGATCTAACCACCATTGGAGTGGTCAAAGGATGAGATTTATCCATGTAAAAACTACTCAAAACCTTTTCTGTATATGTGGATTGGTGGAGGAAAATTCCTGATGACAAGTGCTCGACTTGTATACCAAGATAATATTTTGTCCTTCCAAGATCTTTCATTTCAAATTCTATCTTTAGATATATGACAGCATCATCAACCTTTGTAGCTGTTCCTATAAGATTTAAATCATCCACATATACAGCAATGATCACAAAACCAGATTGCGATTTCTTGATAAAAACGCATGGACAAATTTGATTACTAATATACCCATTCTTTTGTAAATAACGACTAAGTCTGTTATACCACATACGACCAGATTGTTTCAGCCCATACAATGATCGTTGAAGTTTAATGGAGTATATATGACGAGGTTTCTTGAGCTCATCCATTTTCAACCCTTCTGGGATTTTCATAAAAATTTCACTATCAAGTGAACCATATAGGTATGCAGTAACGACGTCCATAAGACGTGTTTCAAGTTTTTCATTTGATGTCATACCTAATATGAAACGAAAAGTAATTCCATCCATTACTGGCGAGTATGTCTCTTGATAATCAATGCCAGGACTTTGAGAAAACCCTTGAGCCACAAGTCGGGCTTTGTATCTCACAATCTCATTCTTTTCATTTCGTTTTCTTATGAATACCCATTTATTTCCAACAGGTTTAACACCAATTGGTGTTTGGACAACAGGTCCAAATACTTCTCTCTTCCGCAATGAATTTAATTCAGTTTGAATTGCTTCTTTCCATTTTAGCCAGTCTTTTCTTTGACGACATTCATCCACACTTTGTGGTTCAGGATTAGAATTTATATCGACATCCAATGCCGTAGAGTACACAAATACATCATCAATTATGGTTTTACTTCGATCCCATAATTTCATATCATGCGCATGATTTATTGAAATTTCATGATTACTTAATCCCTCATCTTTAGGGATTAGAATCTCTTCAGGAGATAATACCACTTCAGGGGTATTTGCTACTTCTGGAGCATGTGCCACTTCAGGGGCATTTTTCTTTGTTTTTCGTTTTCGTGGTACAACATCTTTTGCACCGACAGATCTACCACGCTTCAAGAGCGGATTAGATTCTATAACCAATTCTTTTGTATTTGATTTTTGAATTGGTACATCTATTCTAGCTGGAGTATTTACTGCAGGTATATGAGATTTTATAATTTTTATAGAATCGTTAAATGCGTCAGGCATTTAGTTTGCGATATTTTGCATATGAATAATCCTTTTAACTTCAGTTTCACATTGACCAGTACGTGGATCTAGAAAATGTAATCCCGATGCATTCCATATAATGTCAGGATTAGCTTTATTCCCCCTAAAGGAGGAAACACTGACTCGTCAAAATGACAATCTGCATATCTTGCGATAAATAAATCTCCAGTTAGTGGTTCAAGATATCTAATTATAGATGTGGAATCAAAACCAACATAGACATCTATTCTTCTTTGAGCTCCCATCTTCGATCTCTGTGGTGGAGCAATCGGCACATATATAGCACTTCCGAAAATTCTGAAGTGAGAGATATTATGAATTTGGCCAAGTACCAGTTGTAGTGGAGAATGTTTATTATAGGCAGTTGGTCTAATCCTAATAATATTGGCAGCGTGAAGTATTGCATGACCACAAACAGATGTAGGTAATTTTGCTTTCAACAATAGTGGTCTTGAAATAAGTTGAAGTCTTTTGATAAAGGACTCGGCTAATCCATTTTGTGTATGTACATGAGGAACTGGGTGCTCAATTGAGATTCCTACAGACATGCAATAGTCAACAAGGGTTGTAGATGTGAACTCACCGGCATTATCTAAACGAATTGACTTGATGCAGTGATCTGGGAATTGAGCTCATAATTTGATTATTTGGGCAAGTAATTTTGCAAAAGCATCATTACGAGTTGAGAGAAGACAAACATGAGACCATCTAGTTGAGGCATCAATTAATATTATGAAGTACCTAAATGGACCAGAAGATGGGTGGATAGGCCCACATATGTCACCTTGGATCCTTTCAAGAAAATTTGGACTTTCAAGTTGAACTTTAGTAGGAGATGGTCGAGTAATCAATTATCCTAAAGAACATGCTAAACAAGGAAGGTCATTACTTGAAAGAACTTTAAGATCTCTTAGAGGGTGTCCAGTAGAATTTTCTATAATGCGATGCATTATAGATACACCAGGGTGACCTAATCTTTCATGCCAAAGTGTAAATGATTTTTGGTCTACTAGTTTCGAAGCAATGTCATTGTGTGACTCAATGGCTCTAATTTTCATTATATATAATCCTGAAAAAAGTAAGAGAAACCTTTCTAAGATTTTCTTGTTGCTAGAATTAGCTGAAGTGATAAGAAGGTATTCTTTACCAGCCTCGGAAATGGTTTCGATGTGAAAACCGTTGAGTCGGATATCCTTAAAACTAAGAAGATTTCTAGTGGACTTACTAGAAAATAATGCATTTGGAATACGTAAGTGTGTACCATTAGGTAAGATAAAACTAGCTTTTTCAAAACCCTCAATTATATTAGAAACACCAGATATGGTCCTAACTTGTGCTTCGATTTCGGTTAGAAGGCTAAAATATTTCTGATTCTGTAAAATCGTATGAGTTGTGCCACAATCAGCAATACATGTATCCTCAGAAACCATTCTGCGTATACAGATTATCTCCAACTGATAAATATATTTAGGTAGAAAATTCTGCATAGGTTAGTCACGAACAAAGATATTTTACGATAAATAAAAATGTTCCCACAATATCTTTCGATGAATGGTACCATTGTAATAATAGTGTAGATAAATGTCAGTTAATATATAACAACAATTGATATATTAATGACAATATAATTAAAAGGTTCCCACATTATTTCGGTATTACCCAAAATTAAATGGTACCGTTTTTAGTAGGCGGTGCTCCAGCCATATATATATATTAGTTATCAGTAGGTGGTGCTCCGGCCATATATATTAGTTATTAGTAGGCGGTGCTCCGACCATATATATATAATAAAATAAAATTATACCTTCTCAGTTCCGGCAGGGCTTCGTGCTGATAACGTGTTATAAATTACTAGCTATATTACTAACATTAATTAGTATTGAAAGAGAGCAGAGGAGATAAAGAAGGCAGTAGAAGAATTGCTAACTGCTTTGGTGCATCTTCCACTACTTCCAAATTGATCTATTTATAGCCAAGGTGAGAGACATGAAAGTCAATTACATGCCTAACTTTACTGTGCTACATTTGACAATCTAAATTTAGCCTTGCTATTTAATTTTTGACAAAATGGCAATCACGTTTCACAACACTAATGCACTTATTCTCCCACTTACTTCTAAAAATTCGTATTTTCCGCTTAGCAAAAAAAAATAAAAAAAATTCATATTTTCCTTTAACTCAACTTGTGTTTTATTAAACATACATTTGTTAATATAATTTTTTTCTAGCCAATGAATCAATAATGTATTGTATTGAATATTATTCTTGAAAAATTAAATTTTGATTATTTTATACAAATTAATATGAATGACTAATCAATTAAATTTATTTCTTTTATTTTTCATTATTTAAAATGTTTAATAAGAAATGAGAACCTAAAATAGTTTTAGACATATTTCCCGTCAATGCTATAAAAAATGATATTTAATGTTTATTTTTTAACATTTAGGTTAAAGGATTATGAAGACATACTCCCTCTGTCCCACTAAATTATACCCGTTTGGTTTGGGCACGGAGACCATGAAAAGTGGATAAAGTCTATCAATATTCACTAATAGATTTGAGATAGTGGAGGAAAGTAGTGGGTATAATAGTGTTTTAAATTATAGATTTGAGATAGTGGAGGAAAGTTAGTGGGTGTAATAGTGTTTTTTGTTATTAAAATTTTATTATTTTTGAAATGGGTAGAAATGATGGGACACCCCAAAATAGTAAATGGGTAGAAATGAATGGGATAGAGGGAGTATTATTATAGCCTATTTTTATGTTAATATTCTATATTTTATAGACATTCATCATTTTCATGTATAAAATTTTAAGATAAAAAAAAGTTTGTATATATGTAATTTTATTAAAATGATCTAGTTATTATATTTTTTGAAAATTCATTTAGTCCATCCATGCACCTTTTAATCCACCATGTAACTAAAAAGAGAGCATAAGAACTTTTCTTTAGATTATACTTCTCTTTAGATCCATTAAAAATGTCTTTTCCTACTTAAATATAATTTTCTATACTTAAATCATTATATGTCACGTCTTCATTAAATATTATATATTTACTATTTGACTTGCCCATAATCTTTTCAGTACTTATTTCTTATTTTCTTATTTTTTAAATGTTAATTATAAAAATTTATAAATTTGTCTAAATATTTTTATAAATATTAGATATGTATTTTTTCTTTTTAAATTGGTTAAATACCAATTTTTTCACATATTACAATTGTATAGATGCTAGTTAACCATGTATAATTCAATCAATTGGAAATGTCATATGAATTAAAAAAATTAATTATTATAATAAATAATTGTAACGGACAGTTATAATATAAATATATAATTCCACCTGACTAAAATAATTGTATTTGAGTTTCCTAAATAAAATTACAAAGTTGTATCTTTTTCTTTTTTTTGAAATGAAAATTACAAAGCTGTATTTAGTCACCCCAAATGAACTTGGGACATTACATACCCTAATCTCATTTTACACCGAACATCAAGTGTCCCCTAGACCCCAAGTAGACTGATCAATTGAGTCCGAGAGTGTCTCAATTCTCTGGTAACAAAACAAAGATGAGCTTGTCAAAGCTCAACAAGTACATGTCCTCCTACAACTTCCCTGACAACTTCCCTGAAGAATTATTGTCAGAAGTATTCAAAAGATTGCCGGTTAAGTATGTCTTGCGATGTGGAGCTGTTCAAAAATCATGGTATCGTCTTATAAAAACTCCTTTCTTTATCTCTCTCCATTGCAATTATCAGAAAATGACAGCACAGAATAATCCTAAGTATCTTCTTTTCCATAATACTAAAAACCAAGAATTAACAGTACGTTCTGATGATGCCCAATCTCAAGAGTATTGCACATTTTACTATCCACCTGAATTGCCTGTTAATGCCTGGTATACACAATCAAATGGTTTAGTTTGTCTGACTGCTATGTTTGATTATAGACATCAGTATAATCCGGACATTTATCTCTGGAATCCTCTAGTTCAAAAATATAGGACTGTACCAGATACACCCCTTCCTAGATTTGAATATAAGGAAACCTGGTGGATTGCTTTAGCTTTTGGGTTTCTACCTGAAGTTAATGATTATGTTGTGGTACACATGGCCAAAATTAGATCAACCCCTGCACTTGATGACTTACCCAATGACTCCTATAAGCACACAGTCATGATTGGTGTTTATAGTCTGAACACTAATTCGTGGAAGAAATTATGTCAGGATAAGGTTTTTGTTGATGAGATAACTACTAATGAACCAGTTTTTGTTAATGGCAATGCATTTTGGGTAGGGTATAATAAGGACGAGAAATACCAATTAGTCATGTTCTTTGATACCAAGACAAATATACTGCGACAAATCAAGGTGCCTCACTGGGTGGACCGTCATCCACGTCAGCGTGTGAGACCTCTTATTCTTCCATTTGGTCAATCTATTGCTTACTTTGTTGAGGGCGATGCAGATGATTGGCATAATTTGGAACAGTGGGATGATATTGGATCTCCTACTCCTCATTTGGACATATGGGTATTAAAAGAGAATATGATAAAGGACCTTTCCTGGGAGAAAACGATAAGTGTTAGACTAGATGAAAATGTCCGGGCTAAAGTGTTAGGTACGAGGAACAATGGTGAACCAATACAAGCAAAATCAAACAGTTTGATTTCATATGATCTCGTTACTCGTGAACCATATGATTTCGTTAAATCATGTGATCGTTTGACTCCCTGTTACCTTTACGAGGAGAACTCTGAATTGCCTTTTATCATTCATCCTTTTGTGGAAACTCTAGTTTTGCTTGATATTAGTGAAATTATGAAACCAAATGTTCAGTCGGAAGACTTGTCATCTGAATTAGACAGGCTAGAATCTGATTGCAAGTTGCAAGATTCTGTATGGAACCGCATAGTGTACTCTAACTCTGTATCTGAATTGAACATGCTAAAGTACAACCCTATCTCTTCGCCAGGGCAATGCTTGCACGCCAAAAGTGATGGTGGACATCAAAAGATGTCAACATTTGATAACTAATGAGATCAGTGATTGTTACTTGATATTCTGAAAAGGATGAGATGAAGCATACGATTTCTTGGCTCTGTGAATTCTGGTTTTAATTCTTAAATTTTATCCATTGTATGTTGGGAGTTTGCTGTTTTGTTTAGTATTGTGTTATGTTTGTGAGATTATTATGGTTTGCCGTTATTGACTGATAATTTATCACAGTTGTTGTGTCGTAAAGTTTATTGCATTTTTGATAAAGTTCATCCTTTCTTTTCAGTTTGCTTGATAGTAATATAGTCATTTTGTTTCCATTTATGTGTGTATGGTATGTCTATATGTAGAATATTTGGATTTGTGTCATTAAGAATGATTAGTGATTATGTGTGTATGGTATGTCTATGTCCAATCAAGCTTCTTCTCGGCATTAAAGTGGACCTTAAAGCTCAACTTGCTAGCTCTACATGGTTTTCAAATAAAATTTGTAAGAGGCTAGATTTATATGCTTGGTTTGCATAGATCTCGTTTATATTAATTTGTTTTAGGTTGTTCAGCCCTTACTAGAATTTGAGTCTCTTCCTTCTGGCAATCTTTTCTGTCAAACATTGTCTTAAGATAGCATACTCCTGTTCGTATATTCCTTTGTAGCTTGGTTTTCTTTATATATATTATCCATTTCGCAAAAAACAAAATGATTAATGGGAAGGAATATGGTTTTCTTAAGTACCTGAATCATGCTCACTATTCTCTTCTGGAGTTCTATCATCTACAAAACCTTATAATCTTGTTTCTTTTCATGTTGATTGTATTTGTTTACAAGCTACATGTACTTCCTTTTGTATAACACTACAAGCTACATCTTTGCAATTATAGAACGCTCCTAAATAGCTGCTTTAAAATTTTGAGGACCTTGTTACAGTAGAACCTCAATAAATTATTACACGTTAAATTTAGTCACCTCTTTAAAACGTGAAATAGCATGATAAAATGCAACGATTAAGTATTTCATACCAAAATTTGTGTTAATACGTTATACAATAAGTATTTCCCAACTAGCTGTTATTATAAATACCCACTCAAAAAAAAATTCTCATTTTTATTTGACTCGTTTTAATAACTATCGCATTTCCACCCACCATTCAAAAGCCCTGAGCCCAGGTGTCAAGTAGGTACATACCAAAAGGGCATTCTTTAACTTGAGCCCTAGCTGCCGCAACCTCCTTCAATCATTTGATTGTATCTATCTATGTCTCCGAAGTAGAGGACCTTCTCAAAGCACAAAAAGATGCCCTCCTACGACTTCCCCAAGGAAATCTTGTCAGTAATATATTATAGACTACCTGTTAAATATGTCTTAGGTTGCAGGTGTGTTCAAAAACCATGGTATTATCTCATAAAATGTCCTATATATGCTTTTAACTCTCTCCACTCCAGTCATTAAAAACTCGAGGAAAAGGCAATTTGACTGGCTATCTTTTTTGTTTTTGGCACTTGGATGGCTGAGAATAATTTTTGACATTATGTCTGGCTGTAATAAATTTTTTAAGCAATTGAGGGGCTTCCGTCAAAACGCTAGTAACGCCGTCTAAACATCAGGGGTAAATGTGACTTCTCATTGGGAAGGGAGTAACAACCCTACATAGTATATTAGTACTCCTACTAGTTTAGTACACTAATATATCTCCAAATTAGCATAACAACGTTTCGGTGCTGAGCACAGCTGAGGACTTCTACCTCCGAACAGAATTCTTGATCCCCCTGAGAACTTGCTAATTTGTATTGCTTGACCGCAACTGTCTGGCCATTTGGAAGAACTCCTCTGTGAACAGACCCAAAACCTCCTTCAGCCAAGAAATTAGCTCGAGAAAATCCTTCGGTAGCTAGCTCTAGTTCTGCAAAACTGAACCATCTTGGTGGTTTTCCAAAAGCAGGTGTCCTATGCTGACATATTGAACATAAAGGAGGGGCTCCGAGAGGTGCATTACTAGAGAAAGAAATGGCTTCTCTGACATTTCCACTGAATTCGAAATCAGGTATGTACCTCATCCTTCCAATACCAGATTCTTGATCATGTCTAGAAAAGTTCTCACGAAAGGCCTTCAAAGTAGATGTTAATCCTAGGCTACTCTTCCATGATACTAGAGTAACCCTGAAATAAAAGTACGTTCCGATGATGCACAATGTCAAGAATATTCCACATTTGATAATCCATCATGGCTTGCGCCTGGTATGCACAACTGAATGGTTTTATTTGTTTGTCTGCTAGTATATGGTATGTGCAATCAAAACATTATTCTCTAAAATACATTATCAAAAAATTTAGGACTATCCCAGACTCGTCACTTTGGCCCTTTCTAATTTACATTTGAGGAGGCTGAGTGGAGGTTTTCTAGCGGAAGTTAATGATTGTGTCGTGATACATATTGTCAAACCTTGGTCGTACTGTGAACCTGAGGCTGACCACAACTCAGTCACGATTGGTGTTTATGTGCTGCCTTTTCATATAGTTTATTGTTGCGTTTTCTCTTGCTTAAGAGCATTATAGTCATGATGTGTGTATGTTTTGTCTTTATGCAGAATGTATAGGTTTGTGTCATTAAGAAAGATATATGCTCTTATGGAGTTCTATCATCTAAAAAACATAACAATCCTCTGATCATGTGATGTGCAAATAATTTGTTTCCATTATTGTTGATCATTTATACTTCAACCCACATTTGATATATATTGTAAGTTGGACTGGTTTAAAATTCGTTTCTATCCTTTTATGTAGAGTCTGGTTATTTGATTTTTATGGAAAGAGTTTATGGATGTAAATTGGTTTCAAAATTTAATTCCAACATCCATGACGGAATTGGATTTTGTGTGGACAAAATGTCCTTCATCCTCACAGCAACATTGCAGTTTGTGTCGACCTGATACAGTGCACACAGCACAGACTTCAGTCTTCTTCCTGCTTCCGGAAAAACTGCCCAGAAGATACTACTCTATTGTATTGGATTTGGTGCTATTGTTACTTTGTTTCTCTTTTTCTATTTGTTTGCTTCTCTTACGTAATTAATGTGTTTTGAATCGTAAGGCCTTATTTGTGATCTCTTTAAGGGGGCGTTTGGGGAATTTTTTTCCAGAATAAGTCAACTTATTTTAAGACAAAGTTAGAGATTCCTAACTTTTTCCTGAAAAAAGTTAACTTTTTTTTGCAATTTATAAAATCTCAAACATACATTAAATACTTGTATAAACAAAAATTATCAAAATATAAAATTTTTACCCGAAAATAAGCCCATAAGGACTTATTTTAAGTCGAGCCAAACAGGCCCTAGGTTTGTCTCTGCCTAGTTCAAGACCTCTGGGCTTTTCTTATTTGTATTCTTATTTACCAAAAATCAATCTGATCGTCCCAGTATTAATATTCCCAATGGTGAAAACACGACAGGTACATCAGTGGCGGAGCCACGGTGTGGCAGGTGGGGGCACAGGACCCCACCAAACATTCTGCTTTTTGTTACCTACATTTTTGTTACCTATATTTACGACGCATCCTCATATATATATATCTTTGTATTGTGTTTTAAGGAATAAAACTTCCCATTTGCTCTCTTATTGTGCTAAACGTTATACACTGCAAATATCTTATGATCATTTACAGGTCAAAAAGGTTTATAATTTTCAAAATATGTCCATTTTCATACTTTTTTTTCGAAAACAAGTTATTACTTTTCGCATTTAATTTTTACGTTTAAGGGTATCATAAAAATTAATTTTTACATTTAATTTTTAAGGGTATCAAACAGGAACTATATTTGAATAAAAATTGGCCCCCACTAGCCTAAATGGCTAGCTCCGCCTCTGGGTACATGCAATTCAAAATATATGTTACCAGAAGCCATCATCTTACTTTGTACAAATTCCTAAGTTTATCATCCCCTACTTAAATTATCGGAAAAGTTCCACCCTTAAAAATCTATTTCTACGAGAACCTTTTTACTAGTACAATGACTGTACGTAAATATTTAAGCGAAGCCCTGTTAGTGAACGTGGACGTTGATTTCCGTTGGATCCAGCACTCTGCAATATAGAAAAGGATGGAAGTAGACAAGCTAAATTTAGGAGACAGTAAATTTAATGATTATGTAGCCAAGAAAAATGATGGTGACACTTGGTAATGATATTTACAAATGGCCCACTAAACATGCATTTGTGCAAAGTGAAAAATGACGCACTCAGAAAATTTAAAAAAAATATTTTAAGTAAACTTCTATTAGAGTTTCTTTAATCTTATATATATTAAAAATATATTTTGTAAAATTTTAGATAAATTAGATAATGAGATTATTAAAGAGAGAATTACCAAAATGCCTATTTTTCACAAGTTTTTGTCCAAAATACTGATTTTGAAAAAAATGGCCCGAAATACCGACGGGATACGGAGAATCGTCCTCCGTATTAGCATAATACGGAACACCGTGTTCCGTATTATGCATGATACGGAACACCATCTTCCGTGTTAGCATGATACGGAACACGGTGTTCCGTATCCGTGCATGATACGGAACATGGTGTTCCGCAACACCCCATGATACGGAACACGGTGTTCCGCAACACCCCATGATACGGAACATGGTGTTCCGCAACACCCCTCATATCACGGTAGACGGTGTAGCGTTTTCAGTCAGTAAAAAGGGCCAGCATGGCTCCCATATGAATATTTTGGGCCATCACCCATTATTAAACGTATCTTTTCTTGTATTATAAAAATAAAAGTGATAATAAAATGTCTAAATTACTTATTGCCCTCCTTCCTTCTAAAAATTCATAGTTTCCTTCAATTCAACTTGTGTTTTATTAAACATTTAATGTCATTTCTAACTAGCCAATAAATCAATAATGTATTGTATTGAATAGTATTTTTGAAAACTTAAATTTTGATTATTTTATACAAATTAATATGAATGACTAATCAATTCAATTTATTTATTTTATTGTTCATTATTTAAAATGTTTAATAAGAAATGAGAATCTAAAATTTGTTTTAGACATATTCTCCATCAATGCTATAAAAAATGATTTAATGTTTATTTTTTAATGTTTAGGTTTAAAGATTATGAAAAAAAAAATATTTATAGCTAATTGTCATGTTAATACTCCATATTTTATAGACTTTCACTTTTTATATAAAAATAAAAATAAAGAAAGTTTGTGTATATATAATTTTATTAAAATGATCAAGTTATTAAATATTTTGGAAATTCATTTAGTCTATTCATGCACCTTTTAATCCACCATCTAACTAAAAGAGAACATAAGTACAACATATTTCTCTTCATATTACTTTTCTATAGATTGATTAAAAATGTCCTTTGCTACTTAAACATAATTTTCTCAACTTAAATGATTATATATCACGTTTTTATTGTATATTATATATTTTCTATTTGACTTTCCCATAAAATTCTCCACTACTCATTTTTCAATTTCTTAATTTTTTTAAATGTTAAATATAAAAATTTATCAATTTGTTTAATATTTTTTTAAATATTAAATATGTATTATTTATTTTAAAATTGGTAAAATACCAGTTTTTTCACATATTACAATTGTATAGATTTTAGTTAACAATGTATAATTCAATCTAGTGCAAGTATCATATAAAATAGTACATCAATAACTAAATTATAATTAATTTTTTGGTAAAACTTTATTAATTAATATAATAAATAATTGTAACTGACAATTATAATATTAATATATAATTCCATCTTAACATAGCTGAGTGAAATTTTCCAAATAATATTATAAAGGTGTATTTGAGGTGCTTGCCCAAATGAACTTGGAAAATTACATGTCCTAATCACATTTCATACCGAACATCAAGGCCGCCGAAATGTCCCAAAGTAGACTTATCAATTGAGTCCGAGAGGCCTCTCAAGTTTCTTGGTAACAACACTAAGATGAGTTTGTCAAAGTTCAACGAGTGCATGCCCTCCTTGTTAGGCAGCCGGCCTAGTTTTTTTTTTTTTTTTTTTTCAAATTCACCACCAACCCCCCTCCTATAAATACCCCTCTCCCCTTCATTCTAAAATACACCAAAACATCTTACTCTATTCTCTTCTTCATAGTTGCTAGATAGTCCGTCTAGTAGGAAACTTACCTTGTGGTAGTTTCAGGCAGGTCAGAATAGGGGGCCATCGTGCTTCTCTCTTCTTACATTTCGGGTGAGTTAGTGTGAGAGTTTGGTCGGGCTGTAGCCATCTGGGTCTACAGCATTAGGAGTTCATCCAGCAATTGCAACCGCAACAAGGGGAGTCCTCCAGGTTATCCGGTCAAGTACCGAAGGGACGGTTCTGTCCAGGTTATCCGGTCCAGTACCGAAGGAATAGTTAATCGTTATATTACTATTCAGGTGTACCTCAAGTGTTACTTTGTAAACTTCAGAGAGAATATTGTAACCATTATTATCATTATAGTGGAAACATTCGGAGTTGGTCCCGTGGTTTTTACCTTTTTGGCTTAAGGGGGTTTTCCACGTATAAATCTTGGTGTTCATCTGTCAATATCTGTTATTATTATTATTGACTGTTATAATCTCCGTATTTAATTTACGCAAAGACAGGAAACGGGAATTCTTAACAGTCGGTATCAAAGCTAGGGCCCACGTTGTTGGTGTCTAGGAAAGTGCTTTATGCGCAGTGGTTAGTTGATAACGCGCCGTATTTATACGGAAGGCTCCCCAAACACATCTGATAAGTGGATTTATATCCACTTGTATCGCTTCAATTCGGCTTAAATTGATTGTCTTGGACTCAAGTTTATTGTAGTTTTGATGTGTTTTGTTTAGTTGTGCAGATTTGCAAGAATATCGATTATGGGTGATGCTTCTATCGTGTTTGGTGGATTAATTGATTAAAATTCGGATTTTCCGGGAAGGTTGCGCAGTCTACACTGTTTTGGCCATATCTGGAGTTCTATAAGTCCGTTTGAGGCCCGTAAGCTGTCCACGCGAAGCTTGGAAGATTTTCTACAACTTAGGACAGAATTTGCGCGCGCAAGTTGCGTGTGGTGGGAGCAGATTACGCGACAAGCAGACTGATGGGAGCAGAGAATTTACTGTTTTGCCCTTTTCAAGTTCTAATTGTATTTTGGGCAGTTTTTGGTACCTAAATCGAATTCTAATTGTAATAGAAGGCAATTTCTTGCTGGGCAAGACTTGGAGTGCCTATATAAACACATCCAACCCTTTGTAAATTAGAGAATTAGATAATTAGATAATTAGATATCTTGTACATAATATAGCTTAGATCTGCAAGGGAGAAAAGGGGAGAAAGATTCAACGCTCGTGACAAGCAACGGATCTAGATCTACTTCATCTTTTGTATCATAGATTTGTTTTCTCAACTCTTGTTTATTTAATATTATTATTTTCTTTCATATCTTGTCTTCTATAATGGTTTCATCATATCCCATGATGGCGAGCGGTTCGATATGAGCTAATCGTTGTCATGGGATTCTAACGAATTTATCTATGTAGTTAGTAGTTTGATTGCTTTAAAGATTTATGTGTGGTGAATTCTTGATATCCTCGTATGGTTGTGTTTCATGTGTTTAGATGAGTCATGAACATCTAATTTGTTAATCTCTTGCGAAACGAGAGTGGATCTTGAGATTTAGAACTTGCCATGCTAGCATAGGATAGGTTGATATTATTATCATGATTTGTGGCATACATAGAGATATGATGCTACCCTATGTGATCTATGTGAATAACTTGTGCTTCAACCTTTATGTTTTCAAATTCTATAGAGATATAGGGTCTAAACATAATTGGTGTCTACCCATCTTCTTTCTCTTTTGTGGATGCATGCGTAGTTTGGTATTAGTATACCGAGAGGTAGCTTTTACTTGTTCCGTGTTATCCGATCAGATATCAAAACCATCGTATGTATTGATTAAAGGCATCAACTCTAAGTGAAGTAGATGATGAAGTTAGGATTCCATGTTTTCTCGCATATAAGTAATTAAATTTTAATTCTCATTAGTTAATAATTTTTAGTTTGTTAAATTGTATCCTAGTTAATTATAGTTGGTAAAAACTTAATCTTGTTATTTGTCTTAGCAGTGAATAATAATCATACATTGTTGCATAGGTGCATGAACTGAATTGAAACCTAACCAGATCTCTGTGGGAACGAACTTGACTTCTATCTGTATTACTTGTGACCACGTACGCTTGCGTATTTTAGTGCAACCAAGTTTTAGGCGCCGCTGCCGGGGATAATCGGTGTTTTATTTTTGGTTTATGTGCTTGTCAATAGTGGTCGTTAGAGTTCACTGACTCAGATTTTTTTTTTTAACTATCTTGTTTAGTTCGTTGTGTTTCAGGTACTTGAGTTTTTGAAGATGGCATGCGAGGAGTTGCCATGGTGGGCATATTCAAGGACATCCATGCCTTATCAATGTGAGCGGTGTTTTGGCATTCATGATCCCTCAAAAATTGTTACTACGAAAGAGTTGATCCATATGTCACTTATGAGGAACAACCATATTTTTCATACCATCCTCAACAGTACCAGCAAGATGTTCCAGATAGGTCATATTTCTTTGGAAGTGAAGAGTTTCAACATCAGCAACCTACTCCTACTTTTCAGTCAGATGAGGTTGATGTTATGGAGGAGATTAGGATGCTTGCAAAGAGTTATGAGGAGTCTACCAAATCTATGGGGACACTACTTGCTCAAATTTTGAGTGCCTTGGAACAAGAGAAAGAACAATGCATACTAGAGGCAATTCCAGAAAATGACGGTGACTTGGAGCAAGGTACTGTATGCTTAATTGAGGAAGACAAATTCCAAGGTAAGGTGAGCGTTCACAAGCCATGTGAGGAATTTGATCATGTTAGGATGGTGGATGATTTGGAAAGGGCACTATTTGGGACAGACACTGATGAGCTGCACAAATTTCAAGAATTGGTAGGTGCGTACCAAGAGGCTGAAGAACATGGGACAGATGCAGGTCTTCTACTTGTCTCAAAGTGTGAAGATGGAGGTAGCACATTAGAGCCAATGGAGGAAGTTCTCTTTGAGAAACCAAAGGCTTCAGCATCTTACAGTTACCCTCCTCCATTATATTCAAGCGAATCCCGCGAATGTGTGTTGTTCTACAAATTGACAGATTTTGGGTCAACAGATGAAGGCATTGGAATAAGACATAATTGTTACACGAATAGGCCAAGCGAGAAGAAGTGGCAGAAAGTGTGCCGCCGTGATGACGATGAAGTCTCGCGAAGAGAGGACCAGGCAAACTATTATCATCCTTAATGAAGGCTTGAAAGTAACGTCAAGCTATTGACGTTAAAGAAGCGCTTCGTGGGAGGCAACCCACGCATTAGTGTAGGAAGAAAAAAAAAAGTTGTAGTGTCGTGAAAAAAAAAAGTTGTAGTGTTGCAAAAAAAAAATGTCTGAAAAAAAAAAATTGTTCGAAACGCAGGACGTGACTGCGTTACTGCATTAGACGCAGCCAGCGCACCTGTAACGCAGGCTGCGCCTGCGTTACTGTACTCAGCGCAGTCTGCGCAGGAGAAACGCAGCCTGCGCCTGCGTTATACATCCTCTGCCAGTTTTTTTCCCGAAAATTCTTGTTTTTGCCTACAAAATCAACCCCAAATTCTATCCTAACTCAAATTTCTTCAATTTTTAATTTCTATATCTATCCTACATCAAATCCTAACCTCTCTAAATCTCTCCTACACACTTAAATCTTTATTCATCTTATCCATCATCTTATATATATACCCACCTCTACATACAAATCCAATTCCTCTTCTACTTCTTTAAATCTCTAAAAATTTAATTCTAAAGAGGAATTAATTACAAGTTCACCTCTTTGATTCGTAATTGGTTTATCTTTTCTCTAATCTTATTTTTATTACGAATTTGTGTTCTTGTAAATTGGGGATTTTGTATTATTCTAGGAATTTGGGCTATTTTTGGTGTGATATTGCTTGGAGATTATTAGTGGAGCTTCTTGTGAGTTGGGTATTGCCACAGAAAGGGGATTTTTTCTGAACATGCATGTTGAGTTGCGATGGGGAAGGATTTGTAAAGCGCCTTATAGGTATATTTTCTGCTATCCCTCGTATTTACTTCCATTCAATGGGGACATTGAATATTTTAAGTTTGGGGGTGGTTTGAGGGATTAGTAGTTGTTGTTGTATTATGTGTTCATGTAGGATTTCATGTTTTGCATATTAGTAGTAGTAATTCATGCATATATGTTCGTATTAATTACGTTTGTTTCATATAGGACATTCTGTTTTTTTGTTTCGTATACCATGTGAGTTCATATTAGTTGCATTTGCATAGCATGCATATTTCATGATCCCTTAGAACGAGCTAATTCTGATTGGTAGGTAGGTGTCTAATTGAGTGCGGTAATGATGAGTAGAGGGTTGACTTATAGTTTCTATGAAATTGGCTTATGTGTTTCAGAAACAAAACTAATTACACAGTCTCATTGGGTGCTTTTGGGCTAGGTTGAGGTCATGCTTGTTTGGATGTTTTGAGATTTAATCACTTGTTTATATTTAGAATTTTCGTTATTCCCTTGATGGCGTAGGAGCACTTAAGTCTAGGTTTGGGGGAAAACAGGGATTTCATGCTAAATTGTAAATAATTGTCAATAATTGCTAGATGCCAAATGGCTAGTAGCCGGCTCATATTTATATGAGTAGTCTAGGGTTGGAATTGAGAATTCTCATTCCAGATTGCATATATGAAAAAAAAAAAAAAGAGAGAGAAAAAAAGTTATGTGAATTGTTAAATGCAAAATTAACCAGGGTGAGCTCTTTAATACTCGAGAAATTAAGTTCGCGGGGACTTTGTGCCTAGTGACCTAAGGCTTTTATAGTCTGGGATCCACTAACCTAACGCTCGCTACATGGGTATTATTGTATAAGCCTTTCGGGGTCTCATCCATTGCACGGTTAAATAAGCATGATTGTATATATGTGTCGTAGTAGTTAGTAATAAAGCATGAATTTCTGTCTACCTTGGATAAGGATGGAGGTGTTCCTAAGTTATGAAGTGTTTACAGTCTATTCTATTTATAAACCTGTGATTGTCTTGACGAAGAGCATGTATGATCTTTGACCTAGTTTTGGGAGTATTTCTGATGAGCATTGCACACACGCACGTTTCTGTTCATGTATTGTTAGTATACGGGAACTTAATCGAGCTCTATTTGGATTTAGTTGCATTCTCTAAGATATTTGCTTGCTAGTTGGTTTTGGTTAGTTTGAAGGGGATCGTTGCATTTTTCATATTAGTTGCATTCATGCATTGCATTGCATTGGGTTAAATGGATTTTGTAGGTACATTCGCTATAGGCCCTCACGAGACCTTACTCGTCCACTAGGGCTGCCTAGGGGTTTAAAGGGCTTGTTGCATATGCCAAATGCAACCGTGATCACCTACGAAAGTGGTACTAGTTAGTTAGTTAGTTGTAATTGTTTATGCTTGAGGACAAGCATCAGTTTAAGTTTGGGGGTGTGATAAGTGGATTTATATCCACTTGGATCGCTTCAATTCGGCTTAAATTGATTGTCTTGGACTCAAGTTTATTGTAGTTTTGATGTGTTTTGCTTAGTTGTGCAGATTTGCAAGAATATCTATTATGGGTGATGCTTCTATCGTGTTTGGAGGATTAATTGATTAAAATTCGGATTTTCCGGGAAGGTTGCGCAGTCTACACTGTTTTGGCCATATCTGGAGTTCTATAAGTCCGTTTGAGACCCTTAAGCTGTCCACGCGAAGCTTGGAAGATTTTCTACAACGTAGGACAGGATTTGCACGCGCAAGTTGAGTGTGGTGGGAGCAGATTGCGCGACAAGCAGACTGATGGGAGCAGAGAATTTACTGTTTTGCCCTTTTCAAGTTCTAATTGTATTTTGGGCATTTTTTGGTACCTAAATCGAATTATAATTGTAATAGAAGGCAATTTCTTGCTGGGCAAGACTTGGAGTGCCTATATAAACACATCCAACCCTTTGTAAATTAGAGAATTAGAGAATTAGATAATTAGATATCTTGTACATAATATAGCTTAGATCTGCAAGGGAGAAAAAGGGAGAAAGATTCAACACTCGTGACAAGCAACGGATCTAGATCTACTTCATCTTTTGTATCATAGATTTGTTTTCTCAACTCTTGTTTATTTAATATTATTACTTTCTTTCATATCTTGTCTTCTATCATGGTTTCATCAGATCCCATGATGGCGAGCGGTTTGATATGAGCTAATCGTTGTCATGGGATTCTAACGGATTTATCTATGTAGCTTAGTAGTTTGATTGCTTTAAAGATTTATTTGTGGTGAATTCTTAATATCCTCATATGGTTGTGTTTCATGTGTTTAGATGAGTCATGAACATCTAATTTGTTAATCTCTTGCGAAACGAGAGTGGATCTTGAGATTTAGAACTTTCCATGCTAGCATAGGATAGGTTGATATTATTATCATGATTTGTGGCATACATAGAGATATGATGCTACCCTATGTGATCTATGTGGATAACTTGTGCTTCAACCTTTATGTTTTCAAATTCTATAGAGATATAGGGTCTAAACATAATTGGTGTCTACCCATCTTCTATCTCTTTTGTGGATGCATGCGTAGTTTGGTATTAGTATACCGAGAGGTAGCTTTTACTTGTTCCATGTTATCCGATCAGATATCAAAACCATCGTATGTATTGATTAAAGGCATCAACTCTAAGTGAAGTAGATGATGAAGTTAGGATTCCATGTTTTCTCGCATATAAGTAATTAAATTTTAATTCTCATTACTTAGTAATTTTTAGTTTGTAAATTGTATCCTAGTTAATTATATTTGGTAAAAACTTAATCTTGTTATTTGTCTTAGCAGTGAATAATAATCATGCATTGTTGCATAGGTGCATGAACTGAATTGAAACCTAACCAGATCTCTGTGGGAACGAACTTGAGTTCTATCTGTATTACTTGTGACCACGTACGCTTGCGTGATTTTAGTGCAACCAACATCCACTTTCCTGGCCAACTTGTGTGGTTCTAAGTGAGATTCCCATAGTCTTTGGCAAATTAAAAATGGATGATTCTTCCAGTGTAATGGTAAGCCTAACAGTTTCAAATTATCCGATGCGGAAAAGTAGAATAAAGGATTTGCTTTATAGTAAGGACTTGTTTTATCCGGTGGAGCTCAAAGGAGTCAAACCTACAACAAAGTCTGATGCTGACTGGAAGAAGATGAACATGAAAACTATCAGTCTCATTCGTCGATGGACTGATAATTCGGAGTATCATCATGTCTCTGAAGAAGAAGAAGACGCTTATACGCTTTGGACAACATTAGAATCTACGTTCCAAGAGAAAAGTTCATAAAATGTAACTTTTCTAGTTCGTCAGCTGGTGAACATGAGGTACCAGGATGGGAACAACATGTCAGAGCATATGAACGAATTTCAAGGGTTATTAAATCAACTATCAAATATGAAGATGGAGTTTGAGCAGAAATTCCAAGCAATATTTCTTCTCAACACGTTTCCATCCAGCTGGGATACGCTAGTGGTGACAGTAACTAATGTTGTACCAACTGAGCAACTAACGTTGCGATCAATTAAGCAGAGTATCCTTAGTGAATCCATGAGAAGAAAGGTACAATGAGTCAACCCCGATTCCCAGGCTCTTGTTACTGAGAACAGGGGCAGAAGCAACTACAGGTAGACAAACCGAGGATGTAGTAAAAGTAGGAATTTTGGTAATTCCAGTGGCAAGTATAAAGCCAATGTTGAATGCTACTATTGTAAGAAGAAGGGTCATTATAAAAGGGATTGTATGGCCTGGCTTAGCGAGCGGAACAATGGTCAGCAAGGGAAACATGCCGAGAAAAGTACAACAACTGCTATGATAGAAGATGTTGTGATCCTTTTTTTTAGGGAAGAAGAATGCTTACATGTTGATGATCAAAAGGTCGAATGGGTGATAGATACTGAAGCAACGTATCATGCAACACCCACTCAGGAATTCTTTACGACGTATAAGTCTGGGGACTTTGGTGCCGTAAGAATGGGTAACTCAGATCAATCAAAGATTGCAAGCATTGGTGACATCTGTATTGAGACAAACACAGGTTGTTCAATGACTTTGAAAGATGTCAAGCATGTTCCGGACTTACGGCTCAACTTGATTTTCGGCATGGCGCTAGACAAGCAGGGGTACATAAATACCTTCGGTGGTGGAAGGTGGAAGCTTACTACGGGTTCATTGGTGGTTGCAAGAGGATCCACTTGTGGTTCTTTGTACAAGACACAAGTGAAGATGTGTTCAAATGCTTTGAATACAGTTGAAGATGAAGACTGGGCAAAATTGTGGAACAAGAGGCTCGGCCACATGAGCGAGAAAGGGCTGCAAATTCTAGCAAAGAAATCCCTTATTCCATTTGCTAAAGGAACTGCATTGCAGCCGTGCGAATATTGTTTATTCGGGAAACAACATAGAGTATCTTTTAGCAGTCCATTGAAGAAAAAGTTGGAGCTGTTAGAAAGAGTTTATTATGATGTATGTGGTCCGTTTGAGGTGGAGTCCTTAGGCGGAAATAGGTACTTTGTTACCTTCGTTGATGAAGCATCTCGCAAGGTGTGGTTGAGATACTCAAATCCAAAGATCAAGTGTTTGAGTATTTCCAGAAGTTTCATGCCATGATTGAAAGATCAACAGGGAAATAACTGAAGTGCCTTCGTAGTGACAACGGGGGGGAGTACACTTCAAAAGAGTTTCAAGAGTACCTTGCAAGGCATGGTATCCGGCATGAAAGAACAATTCCTGGCACCCCACAACAGAATGGCGTTGCAGAAAGAATGAACCGCACCATTGCTGAACGAGTCAGATGCATGTTAAAAATGTCTAAATTGCCAAAGTCATTTTGGGGAGATGCTGTAAGAACATCTTGCTACTTGATCAATCGATCTCCATCGGCACCTCTGAATTTTGAGATTCCAGAGAAGATCTGGTTAGGAAAGGATGTTTCCTATTCCTACTTGCCGGTGTTTGGATGCAAGGCTTTTTCACACATCCCAAAGGAGCATAGAACAAAGCTTGAAGATAAAGCAACTTCGTGTATTCTCGTTGGCTACAGGGATCCAGAGTTCGGGTATCGGTTGTGGAATCCTGAATCGAAGAAGATATTCAGGAGCAGAGATGTGGTTTTCCATGAGTCTCAAAATTATGAGAATTTTGGGAGCACTCAACAACTAAGGCAAGCTAGAAATCCAGATACATTAAAAGATGATGGAGATGATATGGCAGATGATGAGGCTGCTGAGCAGTGGGGAGTCTTATGTATGCATTGGTTTGTACAAGACCAGATATTGCTCATGCTATTGGAGTTGTGAGTAGATATCTGTCAAATCCAAGAAGAAAGCGCTGGGAAGCAGTTAAGTGGATTCTCAGATATCTCAAGGGCACTTCCGGGTTATGCTTGAAGTATGGACACGGTGAACCGGTCTTGGAAGGTTTTACAGATGCTGACATGGCAGGACATCCAGATGGGATGAAGTCCACGTCATGGATGCTTTTCACTTTTGCGGGGGGAGCTGTAGCATGGCAGTCCAAGTTGCAGAAGTGTGTTGCGTTGTAAACAACCGAATCAGAGTATATTGCTGCTTGTGAAGCAGGCAAGGAGTTGGTTTGGTTAAAGCAATTTCTCCAAAAATTGGGTCAGATGTATTGTGATAGCCAAAGTGCTATTGACTTGAGCAAGAATGCTACTTGTCATAGTCGTACTAAGCATATTAATGTACGTTACCATTGGCTACGAGAACAGGTTGAAGATGGGGTGATACAAATAGAGAAAATACACACAAATAAGAATCTGTCTGATATGATGACAAAGGTGGTTCCGCGAGAAAAGTTGGAGCTGTGCAAACAAGGCGCAGGTATGGAGTGCAAGTGATTAACTGTGAGTTTGGAAAGAGGGGGAGATTGTTAGGCAGCCGACCTAGTTTCTTTTATTTTCAAACTCATTGCCACCCCCCCACCTACTACAACCCCCCTCCTATAAATACCCCTCTCCCCTTCATTCTAAAATACACCAAAACATCTTGCTCTCTTCTCTCCTTCATAGCTGCTAGATAGTCCGTCTAGTAGGAAACTTACCTTGTGGTAGTTTCAGGCAGGTCAGAATAGGGGGCCCTCGTGCTTCTCTCTTCTTTCATTTCTGGTGAGTTAGTGTGAGAGTTTGGTCGGGCTGTACCCATCTGGGTCTACAGCATTAGGAGTTCGTCCAGCAATTGCAACCGCAACAAGGGGAGTCCTCCAGGTTATCCGGTCAAGTACCGAAGGGACAGTTCTGTCCAGGTTATCCGGTCCAGTACCGAAGGAATAGTTAATCATTATATTACTATTCAGGTGTACCTCAAATGTTACTTCGTAAACTTGAGAGAGAATATTGTAACCATTATTATCATTATAGTGGAAACATTCGGAGTTGGTCTCGTGGTTTTTACCTCTTTGGCTTAAGAGGGTTTTCCACGTATAAATCTTGGTGTTCATCTGTCAATATCTGTTATTATTATTAACTGTTATAATCTCCGTATTTAATTTATGCAAAGACAGGAAACGGGAATTCCTAACACTCCTACGACTTTCCTGAAGAAATCTTGTCAGAAGTATTTAAAAGACTGCCAGTTAAATATATCTTGCGTTGTGGAGCTATTAAAAAATCATGGTATCGTCTTATAAAAACTCCTTTCTTTATCTCCCTCCATTGCAATTATCAGACATCACAGAATAATCCTAAGTATCTTCTTTTCCATAATACTAAAAACCAAGAATTAACAGTACGTTCTGATGATGCACAATCTCAAGAGTACTGCACATTTTACTATCTACCTGAATTGCCTGTTAACGCCTGGTATACACAATCAAATGGTTTAGTTTGTCTGTCTGCTATGTTTGATTATATACATGATTTCAATCAGGGGCGAGGCTTCATATGGGCCAGAAGGGGCCATGGCCCCCCCTAGGGTTGTCATAATACTAGTGATGTATGTTAAAATTTTATATTTTTACTAATATGTTCATGTAAAAATAATTTTTGGCCCCTACTAAATAAAAATTTTGGCCCTTACAAAATAAAATTTTGTAAGAAAAATAGCCAAAACTTTTAATACTTATTCAATTCTAGATGGGTTTTGTGATTTAAAATAACGTCGAACGCTACTATAAGTGTTTGCCTAGTACTTTTGTGTATTTGATTTATTGGATACTTTATTGTGTTAGATTAAAAAAAAAATATTTGGCCCCGCTTGTGAATGTTTGTTGGCTTCGCCCCTGATTTCAATCCCGGCATTTATCTCTAGAATCCTCTTTTTCAAAAATATAGGATTATACTAGATACACCCCTTCCTAGATTTGAATATAAGAAAACCTGTTGGATTACTTTAGCTTTTGGGTTTCTACCCGAAGTTAATGATTATGTTGTGGTACACATGGCCAAAATTAGATCTACCCGAAGTTAATGATTATGTTAACTGTTAATCATGTGATCGTTTGACTCCTTGTTACATTTATGAGGGCTCTGAATTGCATTTTATCATTTATCCTTTTGCGGAAACTCTAGTTTTGCTTGATATTAGTGAATTTATTGAACCAAATGTTCAGTAGGAAGAATTTTTATCTGAACTGGACATGCTAGAATCTCAAAGGAAACGGCTACCGTCTAATTCTTTATCTAAATTGAACATGCTAAAGTTCAACTCTCTATCTTCTCCACGGCAATGTTTGTACAACAAAAGTGATAGTGGACCATTAACATCTAAAGATGTCAACATTTGATTAGTAATGAGATCAGGGATTGTTACTGGATACGCTGAAAAGGATGAGATGAAGTAAATGATTTCTTTGATTCTGTGGATTCTGGTTTTGTTTCTTAAATTTTATCCATTTTATGTTGGGAGGTTGCTGTTTTATTTAGTACAATGTTATGGTTGTGACATTATTCTGGTTTGCCGTTATTTTGACTGATAATTTATCACAGTTGTGGTGTCATAAAGTTTATTACATTTTCATAAAGTTCATCATTCTTTTCAGTTTGCTTGATAGTAATATAATCATTTTGTTTTTCATTTATGTGTGAATGGTATGTTAATATGTAGAATATTTGGATTTGTGTCATTAAGAAAGATTATTGTGATCCAAAATGGCTTTCTTAAGTACCTGAATCATGCTCCCTATGCTCTTTTGGAGTTCTATCATCTACAAAACCTTATAATCTAGTTTCCTTTCTTGTTGATTGTATTTATTTACAAGCTATATGTACTTCCTTTTGTATAAAAACTATTTTCTACAGTCATACATGTTGGAAAATGTTTTTCTTGTGGGATTGCATGGGACGGTTGCTTTTTGGTTATAAAAAATGATGGAGTCAAATTTTGTCTAAATTGGTGGATGCATGGTGTGCTGGAGGATGCAAAGTTAGACAAAATGGATTAACATTCATTTTTTAAATGAAGCCTCTTTGCCTATAAATAGAACGGGGAAGTATTATTTGTGTTAAGAGCAAAAACAAAAACTTGAAGCTCTCTTGCAAATGGTAGCTCTCTGGTATATTTGATTGATCCCTCTGAAATTCTCAAAATACCCCACATTAAATATTCAGAAACTGTGTTCGGGTTTTATTTGGCGAATTGAGGTGATAGTCGCTGTTGCTTGTTCACTGTCTGTGCTGTGCTCAAGCTGTGCTGTTTTATCCTGGAAGGGAAATTGCAAGAACCATCACAGTAAGTGGGGCAATTATTTCTTCAAGAACAGTTAATTTCTCTCGAGAAATTAGCGACTCAGCTGTGGTTATGGTCGGTTAATCCGCCTACTATAAAATTGAATATATATAATGGTCGGTTAATCCGCCTACTATAATGTTTTTTATGGTCGGTTAATCCGCCTACTACAAGTGTTTTTGTTTATGGTCGGTTAATCCGCCTACTAACGGGAAAAAAGGAACTCTGATCTTAATTTGCTACGGATCTTGGAAAGCAAATCGGAAAGCTTCATAAAAGCTAAGGATTTCTTTTCATCCTTTTAATTTTTCAGTCACTGAATATTTATATTTGTTGTGCCTTCACTGTTGTTTGCTATCGGTTTCGTTATAACTGTTCTTGATTTGAATATATAATATTGATATAACTGCCTTATTTGTGAAATTTTCCCAACAATCTTGAAGAAATAATTGTTATATCTGTAATTATATATAATTAAGATGGCGAACGAAAACCCCTCCGCAACCTTTGTTCCTATCGTTAATGTACCTACCGTTGTTGTACCTACCGTTGACTGGACCACGTACCGATTCCCACAGGCCATTGATCTCTCGGGTATGCCTGAGAAGTTCAGTGGTGGTGCCGGTTTTACGCGCTGGCAAAAGAAGATGAAACTATGGTTATCAGTAAAGGGTCTATGGCCGGTGATACAATATAATCCTCCAGTTATTGATCAAGCCAAACCTGAAACAGCTGAAGCCTATGCAAAGTGGGCTGAAAAGGATGGAGTGGCTAGGGCTGCTATTTTGGCGGCATTGGCGAACACTCTATTTGATGTTTACTCATCAGATGCCTACAATGCTAAGTTGTTGTGGGAAAAGCTGGATCAATCACATAATACAGATTCTCAAGGACTAGAGAAGTACTTTGTGGCGAAGTACTTGGACTTCAAACTGGTGGATAGTAAGTCCATGACTGAGCAGGTGCATGAATTCGAGAATATTGTCCATGCTTTGAAGGAGTCTGGAATGGATCTTCCTGAAAAATTTCAAGTCATGTCTGTAATTGAAAAGCTCCCAAAGTCTTGGGAAGAGTTTGCTCTTTCCCTGAAAAGACAGAAAGGAGAGATTACTTGGACTCACTTGATGTTGGACATTTCTGTGAATGAGCAACATAAGTCCAAACAGGGACATGTGATGCCGACTGAAGCAGATGGCGGTAAGGTTAGTGTAGTGACTATAGGTCAAAAACGAAAATTTAACAAGAAGGCTGGTAATAAAACCAATGATAAGAACAAGGCTAAGAAACCGAAGGCAAACAAACCGTGTTGGTCTTGTGGACAGGTTGGTCATTGGAGCAAGGAATGTCCAAATAAGAAAGCAAAGAAATCTGAGATGATTGCTCAGGCAAACATTGTGTCTGGAGCTGGAGTCATCGTTGAGCCTATGGCTAACATGGTTATTGGTGAAGCATCAGCTTCTGTATCCAATGACAGGTATGTTACCTATAAGCCTGAATTATTATCCATTTATCTGCCACATGAATGGTTGGTTGATACTGGAGCTAATGTGCACATTTGTGCTGATAAAACTCTATTCGTATCTTATCAACAGATTCATGGGAGGTCAGTGACGATGGGGAATGCTAGTGCTGCACAAGTACTTGGGATAGGAAACGTAGACTTGAAGTTTACTTCTGGGCGTATTCTATCTTTGTCAAGAGTGCATCATGTTCCCGATATTCGTAGAAATATAATAAGTGGATCATGTCTAGTTAATGATGGTTTTGAGCTTTCGTTAAAATGTAATAAAGTTGTTATTACACATACTGGAGTGTTTTTTGGCAAAGGATATTTATCTGATGGTTTGTTTGTAATTAATGTGGAACCATTTCATTCTGGTTTAGTTACTGATAATATTTCACCTTCTGTTAATTTTGTTGAATCATCTAGTTTATGGCATGCTCGTCTTGGTCACATAAACTTTGGTGCACTAAATAATATGATGAATTTAGAGTTGATTCCAAAGCATGCTATTGATAAGAAAACTAAATGTCAAGTATGTGTGTCTGCTAAACAAATAAGGAAACCTTTTCACAATGTTGTTAGGGATTCAGAAATATTAGATTTAGTACACACTGACATTTGTGAGTTCAATGGCATAATGACTAAAGACAATAAAAGATATTTCATTACCTTTATAGATGATTGTAGTAGATTTTGTTATGTTTATTTAATTAGACATAAAGATGAAGCACTTGAAAAATTTATTGAGTATAAAACTGAAGCTGAGAAACAAACTAGTAAAGTACTTAAAAGATTGAGATCTGATAGAGGTGGTGAGTATACGAGTAACTCATTTGATGAATTTTGTAAAAACAATGGTATAATTCATGAGGTAACTCCACCATACACACCTGAATCTAACGGGGTAGCTGAACGAAAGAATAGAACTTTTGCAGATATGATCAATAGTATGCTTATTAATTCTGGATTGCCTAAGTACATGTGGGGAGAAGCTCTGAATACGGCTTGCCATATTCTGAATAGAGTTCCTCTGAAACACATGGAAACGAGTCCTTATGAATTATGGAAAAGTAGGAAAATTAGTTTGAAATATCTTCGAGTGTGGGGGTGCCTTGCAAAGGTGCTTGTCCCTGAACACAAGAGGAAGAAACTAGGACCGAAGACCATTGATGCTATTTTTCTGGGCAATGGTGAAAACACAACAGCTATGAGGTTTTTAGTAATAAAATCTGACATAGATGGTATTGTGTCAAATACTATAGTTGAATTTCGTGATGCAACCTTCTTTGAGGATATATTTCCTATGAAGGAAGGTATACCTCAAAGTATTTCTTATGATGATCCTACTCACACATCTAGTTCTATTCCTGATCATGTGGATAAGATGACAAATGTGGGGGTAGACGATCCTATACATGAACCTAGAAGGAGCAAACGCACTAAGATTGTCAAGGACTTTGGAAGTGATTTTGTCACTTGCAATGTCGAGGATGAACTTTTAACTTTCCGTAGTGTTATGGATTCATCAGAATCAAGGCATTGGAAAGGCGCTGTTATAAGTGAAATTGATTCTATTATCTCTAACGGGACATGGGAATTAGTTGATCTTCCTCCTGGGTCTACTACTATAGGATATAAATGGATCTTCAAAAGGAAGATGAAACCAGATGGATCAATTGATAAGTATAAAGCTAGATTGGTAGCCAAGGGGTTTAGGCAAAGAGAAGGTATTGATTATTTTGATACTTACTCTCCAGTTGCCAGAATGACAACAATCAGAATGCTTGTAGCATTGGCTTCCGTACATGGTCTTATCATTCATCAAATGGATGTAAAGACAGCTTTTCTTCATGGTGAACTTGAAGAAGAGATTTATATGGATCAGCCTGAGGGATTTATTGCTTCTGGTAATGAAAGGAAAGTTTGTAAACTAATTAAATCTATCTATGGCTTGAAGCAAGCTCCTAGAGACTGGCATAAAAAGTTTGATGAAACTGTTTTGGCATTTGAGTTTATTATCAATGAAAGTGACAAGTGTGTCTATTACAAAGTTAGAGGAAATGAATGTATTATCTTGTGTCTATATGTTGATGATATTTTGTTGTTTGGAACCAATATTGAGATTATTAACGAGACAAAAAGGTTCTTGAAAAGTCATTTTGAAATGAAAGATATGGGTGCTGCAAGTGTGATTCTTGGTATCAAGCTGACAGAGTCAGTTGATGGAATAACCATGACACAATCTCATTATATAGAGAAATCTATACTTGAGAAATATGGTTATTCAAAATGTAGAATCGCTAGCACTCCATATGATTCAAAAGCTGCACTTGTCAAGAATAAGTCAGGAGTTCCTGTGTCTCAGTTAAGGTATTCTCAGATTATTGGAAGTTTGCACTATCTTGCTAATTGTCCTAGACCAGATATTTCATATTCTGTGTCTAAGTTGGCTAGATATACAAGCTGTCCAAACAAGTCCCACTGGGAAGCATTGGATAGAGTTCTTAGATATCTGAAAGGTACTATATCCCTAGGATTGCATTATAGGAGATTTCCTGGTGTAATTGAAGGGTATAGTGATGCAAGTTGGATAGCTAAGAAATCTGGTACCAATGGAGTCACAGGATATGTGTTTACACTAGCTGGTGGAGCAATATCCTAGAAGTCGTCTAAACAGACGATTATAACTCGGTCTACTTTTGAGGCTGAGTTGTGTGCACTAGATGCCACGGGGACGGAGGCTGAATGGTTACATGGACTTATGTCTATGATACCTATAGTCAGTAGACCGCTTCCAGCTTTTGCTGTTTATTGTGATAGCCGTACAACTATCGACAAGATAAACAGTAAAAAGTATAACGCTAAAACCAAGAGACATATCCAAGTGAGACTTAAGTCTATAAGGGGTTTAGTGTCTGACAGGGTCATTTCTATTGAGTTCATTGGTACTCAAGATAACATAGCAGATCCTTTGACTAAAGGACTTGATCATGTGGTAGTTCTTAAGTCGAGGTTGGGGATGGGACTGATAGCCCAACATGATTCATCTACGACAGGAACCCAATACATCTGAGAGGAGATCCCTTGAAGTGTATTCAATGTGGTAATAACAAGTCGTAAGGGTGAATTGGTAATACCTTTATCTATAGATTGATACTTATGTATCTGGAGTCTATCCCCTGGAAACCTCTAAGGTACTGATACTGCTAGTATAGCAAGAGTTTTAAACTCTGAATGGGGTCAAGTCTTTATGACGAGATGATAGCAGAACATCTCTGGAGATGCCCAGCTAAGCGAATGTTATTGTGTGGTCGCAATTAGAGGAAAGGGTTATTCCTTGAAGCATTCGACGAACAGGATCGAGACACGACCATTAACGTCTCAAAGCCGTAGATTATCACCATAGCCTTTGACATGTCGTCGTCTATGGAGTGTGATTGCATCAAACGGATAACGATTCAAGGTGAAATATTCCATCCTATCCGGTAGTCATCGAAGTAGGGGAATTAGGAGCAGTTCAAACCTTGATCGATACTGACTCTGAAAAACATGTCATGTTAAATCCGATATACAATTCTGATATGGATTTGTGGGGGATTGTTGGAAAATGTTTTTCTTGTGGGATTGCATGGGACGGTTGCTTTTTGGTTATAAAAAATGATGGAGTCAAATTTTGTCTAAATTGGTGGATGCATGGTGTGCTGGAGGATGCAAAGTTAGACAAAATGGATTAACATTCATTTTTTAAATGAAGCCTCTTTGCCTATAAATAGAACGGGGAAGTATTATTTGTGTTAAGAGCAAAAACAAAAACTTGAAGCTCTCTTGCAAATGGTAGCTCTCTGGTATATTTGATTGATCCCTCTGAAATTCTCAAAATACCCCACATTAAATATTCAGAAACTGTGTTCGGGTTTTATTTGGCGAACTGAGGTGATAGTCGCTGTTGCTTGTTCACTGTCTGTGCTGTGCTCAAGCTGTGCTGTTTTATCCTGGAAGGGAAATTGCAAGAACCATCACAGTAAGTGGGGCAATTATTTCTTCAAGAACAGTTAATTTCTCTCGAGAAATTAGCGACTCAGCTGTGGTTATGGTCGGTTAATCCGCCTACTATAAAATTGAATATATATAATGGTCGGTTAATCCGCCTACTATAATGTTTTTTATGGTCGGTTAATCCACCTACTACAAGTGTTTTTGTTTATGGTCGGTTAATCCGCCTACTAACGGGAAAAAAGGAACTCTGATCTTAATTTGCTACGGATCTTGGAAAGCAAATCGGAAAGCTTCATAAAAGCTAAGGATTTCTTTTCATCCTTTTAATTTTTCAGTCACTGAATATTTATATTTGTTGTGCCTTCACTGTTGTTTGCTATCGGTTTCGTTATAACTGTTCTTGATTTGAATATATAATATTGATATAACTGCCTTATTTGTGAAATTTTCCCAACAATACAAGCTACATCTTTGCATTTAGCAAGCTTGTTAATAGCTGCTTTAATGGTGAACCAATACAAACGAAATCAAACAGTTTGATTTCATATGATCTTGATACTCGTGAAGCATATGTTTTCATTAAATCATCTGATCGTTTGACTCCCTGTTATATTTACGAGGAGGGCTCTGAATTGCCTTTTATCACATCCTTTTGCGGAAACTCTAGTTGTGCTTGATATTAGTGAAATTATTAAACCAAATGTTCAGTCGGAAGACTTGTCATCTGAATTGGACATGCTAGAATCCGACTGGAACTGGATAGATTCTTTAGTTTCCGAACTTCCTTTTTGATGAGAGGATCAAATTTGGAGCACCTTCTTCATTGCTTATAAAAGTCACCGGTAACCATCAAGGTTTCGGGAGGAGCAAATCATGGAAGAAGATAAAGATCAGGGATATGTAATTATAACAATCAATTTATCACAAGGTTATGAGATTTGCGAAATTGGATGACTTGATTTAAGCATTTAAATCATTATAGACTAGACAGAAATAATAGGTTGGACTCGATGTATTTAATTTCGAAAAAAAAATAGAATTTGATATCTGGATTCTAGTGTCTTGGTAAAGAAGGAAGAAATGTAGAAATCGAAGTACGGAATAAAATTCCGATAATGTGAAGGAAGAAATGTAGAAATCGAAGTACGGAATAAAATTCCGATAATATGTAAATTTCATCATGAAATGACTTGGTAATGTGTTCGGGAATACATTATATAGAGTGAAAAACATAATTTTCGTTACAACAAGAACAACAGATGAAAATATGAGTTAGAATTGAAACAATTAACAAAAACCTTGGGATAAAAAATTTATAAAGGGAAAACACTGTTTTTTATGTGATATAATTGTTCATGTGTAAAACTCCAGCGGTGGGCTAGAAAAACAGTTAACATAATATGTTGTTATTATGAAAACTCCAAATTTTATGCGGTATAGTTGGTAATGTGTATGCAATTATGAAGAAAAAACATTAAATTGTATGCGGTATAGTTGGCAACGTGTATACTTGAAACCGTGGACTAATAATATTAACGTAATGTGCGATTATAGATAGAAACACTAAATCTTATATACTGTATGCGGGATAGTTGGCAACGTATATACCCGAAACCGTGGACCAATAATACTAACATAATGTGTGATTATAAATGGAAACACTAAATCTTATGTAGTATGTTGATTATGTCACATGTTTATACTTGGCTTGTTATTGTCTATACTGTAAAAATACATTAAATAGAATGAAAAAAATTATTATTGTAAACAAAAGCCGACAACAGACATTATATCCTTATATATAATAAGCATAAAAAGGATTTATCCATAATTTTGGTCACTGTACTAACAAATTAATCTCAACCGTCGAATCTAATATTTTTTAAAAATAGACGATCAAGATTATATCATGTTAGAAAGAAAACTATAATCTAAAAAGGATATTATTAAGAAACGTTGTACTAGAATTGAATTTTAAAAAGGAAATTATACTATGAAAAAGATATAATTAAAATAAGATATAATTGAATTTTATTTATTTATTTATTAATATTAAAAAAATCATATTTACTATTTGTACTCTATCTCAAGATCTAGAAATCAGATTTGGATTATTTTACAGCCCACGCGAAGTTCCTAAAATTATCTTTAATTTAGTGATGATTTAACAATTATTATCGAAACGGAAACATTCAAAATCTCATTAGAAAATATAATTAAGAATTCTTACATTAATCCTATTCAGTTTAGAAGACATACATTGATAATCGTATTCAATGTAGAAAATCAAATTATGCATGATATAAATTATTGACATACACTTTTTCGTTTTTTTAGTATAAATTCACTTTTTAGTTTACATGTTATAAAATAAATATTTTTTTTGTTAGATTCAAAGTTTTTAATCTTTTTATTTTATGATCTGACAGTTCTTATTATTTTGTCGTACTGAATACCAAATTACCGACTACCAAAATTTTGGACAAAATCACTCTTACACTTATTAGTAAAATTGTATTTATTTTATGATCGAACGGTTCGTATTTATTATTGAAATTGTATTTGGTTGTTAGTAGAATTATCTTCAAATATTAATAAGGGTATTTTGATAATCAAAACGAAATATAAGTAGACTTCATAAATCGAATAGAATTTTCAACGTAAAAAATGGTCAATTTATTCAATCTTTTGTTTCTGCATAATGTAGTTTTAATTGAAAAATAATTGTTAAGATATCACTAAATTGAATATTATCTTTCTAATTTCATGTGGGCTATGTAAAATTATCCAAATCAAATTTTAAGAATTAAAAGAATTAAAGATAGAGCACAAATATTAAATTGAACGTGTAAAATCATATATATATATATATATATATATATATATATATATATATGGGTTTAATGATGCTATAGTTAACTATAGGAGAATTTCCTAAAGTTAACCAGACACATCACATAGTTTCCTGAATAAAAAGACATATCATTAATGCCCCTACGGGGCCCTTATAAATAAAAATAACAAATGCATGATTTTAAAGGTTAACTTTAGGAAATTCTCCTAAAGTTAACTATAGGAACATTTTTCTATATATATATATATATATATATATATATATATATATATATATATATATATATATATATATATATATATATATATATATATATATATATATATATATATATATATATATATTTATATTTATATATATGGATTCATGTGCCTGAGGATGACATCAGGGTTCTACCTGAGGTTAAAAGCTTTTCAATACATATTTAAGGGTGTTTAGGTAAATTTACTGAAAAAAGAATTTATATTTACAAAAATGTCCATGCGAGGCCACTTAATTTATAGGTGATTTGTGTTATAACCTCGTGAGAAATCCCTGAGGACAACCTCAGACCCATTTTCTCTCTCTCTCTCTCTCTATATATATATTGAATAACAATTTGATATGTAAATTAATAATACATAAATATTAAAAAAAAATATAATTATAAATATTAGAAAAGAAACCGTGCATTACACGAATTATAAGCTAGTGTATATAAAAACTTTAACGAAAAGCAACCAAAGAAATTTGCGACTACAAAAAAGAACATAAATTGCACACACATTACAGGGAGGGAATAGAAAAGAGGAAACATGAAAAAGTTAATAAAGGAATACTAAAAACTTGAGTACATTGTTTCTGCACAAATTTTAGATATTTTTTTAACATTTAATTGACTTCATATATAATGTATTTCGATTACATATCAAAGGACATCAACCACTATAAAATGGAGTGACTTACGGCCTGTTTGGCAACATGTGCGGAAAGGAAAAAAATATCTTTAAGTTGTTTTTGTGTTGTTTGGCAACATGGGCTTTAAGCTCACTTTAACTTAAAAAACTGTTTTAAGTCATAATTTCCATTTAGGTACTTTTGACTTATGACTTATGATTTATCAAGTTTTTTCTTTTCACGATTCTTGTAAAGTTCAAATATTATGAATTTAATTTTTTTTTAAATCAAATTTCACTTTAAGTCAAAATTATTAAATCTCCATTTAACTTTAAGTAAACTTACCCAAACGGCCAAACACTTTCTTTCAACTTAAAGTAAACAATTTTACTTTCTCCTTTAAGTTAAAAACACCTCCATTAACTTAAAAGTAACTTATTTTAAGCAATTCCAAACGACCTCTTAGTCCGAGTACTTACGAAAGTAAACATGAATTAGTGAAATTAGAAATAAATTGGTTGTTCACTTTTTTTCCCATGTTTGATACAGTGAATGCCACTGAAATTATAGATGCTTGAAATTATAAAGTACCCTTCTGTGATGAAAAAAAGAAAAAGAAACATATCTTTAATTGACCAAGATGGCTGTTTAACAAAAGATCGTTGTACATTTGAAAATGTTAGTAATTCGATGTAGTAGCAGTAAAGAGCAGAATCAAACTACACAGCTGGTGTACTAGCCTTTAAAAACTTCAACTTCTTGTGCAACAGTGCATATATTGCATTCAAACGGCCCAGTACTTTTTCTACCATCTCCTTTACTTGTTGTAGGCGCTTTCCAACTTGTGGTGTCATTACTTCTAAAATATTTGCATTGTTGTTAACATTTTCAGTTATTTCAGCTTATTTGTTCTTAGCTGCAGCTGCCACCACATCTAGCTTAAACAGAATGTACATTTTTTCCAGGAGAATCCACCTCACATGGTGCAACATTTCCTTAATTCTCCACAGCAACCTCATTGTTAGTTGAAACTGAATTTTCAGCATTTAAACATTCAACAGCAACCATATCATGATCAATCAAATCATTTTACTGTCCTGAAAAGCTCTGTTTATATCTTCAATTGTCGGAAAAAGGGCCGACACATACAAAAGCCATATTTCAATGATCAAAAGGTACGTTTTTGTACTTTGAAGGTTCTTGTGTATTTTCGGACAAACTTTGAGGGTCAACCTCTTAATAACCCTATAAATAATTGAACTCAAAATTTAGGATGTCTCAGCGCTCTCTTAATGCTCTCTTAATAATATCTAATTTCAGTTAAAAAGGATGGTAAGTTATGTCAATAACAGAACAGTGGATCCTTAAGTCGGTTGATCATGAACTTTTCTAACACTTTTTGTACACAAAACTTTGGAATAAAATTCAAAACTGATACATGTTAAAAAATAATTATATCATATTTTTTTGCATTAACATGCTAACTACTTTAGTTGTAAAATAAGATTTTATTGTGAGAAAATTATACTCTCTTATGTGTGAATAGGCAGATAACCAGAAAATTGTGCGGGCAGCAAATGAATATATAGGAATGGTTGATGGATATATATGGAAGATAGATTATTCGAACGATTAAGTGAATAATTTCAACACGATTTGTCCATTTGATTTTAGTGTCTCGTTCAGATAATTTTATTTGAATAATTCAATGAAGAATTCCAACACGACTTGTCCACTTGATTTTAATGGTTGGCTAAAAAAACCCAAATGACCAGAAAAGTCCATTCAAATTTCATTCTGTTGTTAACAAACGGGGCCTGAAACTGTTATGTTCACAAAAAAATTTCAATATAAACAAATGTTTTTTAAAATCCATAAGTTCTTTAATTTTATCAAATTTCAAAAATTTTACTGTAAATGAGTTCTGTGAGATTTTTAAGAAAAATGAAAATCCGAAAATTTCAAAGAGTATACACTAGAAGAACGAGTTAAATATCTAATTGGTCACTGAAGTGGAGGCTATATATCACTTTACTCACTAATTTTAACGGGGTCTCATTTGAATCACTTAAGTTATGATAAATATCAAACACATACATCTAAATATGTGATCGAAAATTAAAATAATTTTTGTTAAGTTCAATACATTTTTCTTCAATGCCACCATAACCAAATGAAAAGTCATGGATTCTAATATTTTAGATAATATATTTAAAATTTTTAAAATTTATTTACTATTTATATTTAATTTTCTAGTTATTTTCTTTGATTTAATTAAAATAAATAGTAAATAGATTTTAAAAAATTGAAATATATTATCTAAAATATTAGAACCTATGACTTTTCATTTGGTTGTGGTGGCATTGAAGAAAAATGTATAGAACTTATCAAAAAATTATTTTAATTCTCGATCACATATTTATAAGTATCTATTTGATATTTATTATGACTTAAGTGATTCAAATGAGATCCTATTGAAATCAATGAGCAAAGTAACATAAGGTAACCACTTTAGACAACCCCTGGAAGAACTACTAACTAGCTACAGGTGCACAATATTAAACAGCCCCAAAATGAAACCCTAGTTTCCTACAATCAAATTGAGTGAAGATGAGCTTGTCAAAGCACAAGAAGATGCCATCCCACGACTTCCCTGAGGAGATCATGTCTGAAGTATTTAAAAGACTTCCTGTTAAATATGTCTTACGTTGCGGAGCTGTCCAAAAATCATGGTATCATCTCATAAAATCTCCTGTTTTTGTCTCTCAACACTTCAATCATCAAAAAATGACTGCCCATGTTAATCATACGTATCTACTTTTCCATAATTTTGATACTGATTTATTCACTGTACGTTCCGACAATGCACAGTGTCAAGAATATTGCACATTTGAGGATTCACTTGACTTGCCTGATAGTTCGTGGTATGCACAATCAAATGGTTTAATTTGTGTTTCTACTATGTTTGAGAAGGAATTTGATTTTAACCCCGACATTTATATCTGGAATCCTCTTGTTCAAAAAATTAAGATGATCCTGGAAACACCTCTTCCGAGGTTTTCAATTGAGGAGACTAAGTGGATTGCTTTATCTTTTGGTTTTTTACCGGAAGTTAATGATTATGTTGTTGTACATATGGTCAAACCTAGTTCGACCTCTGCACCTGTCTCACCTGCATACCCTTATGATGAATCCTATGAACTTTACCCGCACTTGGTCATGATTAGTGTTTATAGTTTAAACACCAATTCTTGGAAGGAAATATGTCAAGATAAGGTTTTTGTTGATGATATGTGTACTGATCAATCAGTGTTCGTTAATGGTACTGCATTCTGGGTAGGGTCTAATTCTAATGAGCTGTATCAGGTAGTTATGTGGTTTGATACCAAGACAAATATACTGCGAACAATCAAGGTGCCTAGCTGGATTGAAATTCACGGGCGTCAGATTCTGAATCCAAGAATTCGTCCATTTGGTAAATCTATTGCTTACTTCGTTGAGGTCGATCAGGCCGATGCAGATGAAGACGATGACGACTATGGATCTCCTCATTTAGACGTTTGGGTATTGAAAGACAATATGATGGGTGATTTTTCTTGGGTGAAAAAGATGAGTGTCGGCCTAAGTGAAAATGTTTGGGCTCGAGTCTTGGGTATAAGGAACAATGGGGAACCAATACTTGCTAAATCAAATAATTTGATTTCATATGATCTTGATACTCATGAACCATATGATTTTGTGGAATCATGTGATCGCTTGACTCCTAATTGCAATTATGAGGAGGGCTCTGGCTCACCCTTTGCCATTAGTCCTTTTGTGGAAACTCTACTTTTGCTTGATATTGATTGAGATAATTGAGTAAAATGTTTAGTAGGTACTCGCGATGGGGAATTTTTAGATTTTTGAACTTTTCATTTTCTGGTGTAGTGGACGGCTTTAGTCGTGCATCAAAAGTGGACTATGAACTTTGGAGAATGCCAACATCTGATTGCCTATGAGGTCAGGGCTCGTTAGTGGATGTGCCAAAAAGGATGAGATGAGCCAAACAATTTTTGTTATTTTGTAGATTCTGGTTTTGTTTCTTAAATTATATCGCTGTACGTTGGGAGTTTGCTATGCTTCGTAGTGTGTTGTGTTTGTGTTGTTGACAATTGGGACAAAATTGTCAGCACAGTATTTTCTTCTGATACACTGATGATAAATGTGGGTTCTTATGACTTAAAGTTATGTATTACCTTTTCATAGTTTATCCCTTTTATTTTGCTTGAAAGTAATATAGTCATTTATGTATGGGTCATGAAGTTTGCATAATCTTCACATCCGTTTGTTTGGATCGTTAAAAATGGTCATTAAATATCATTGCAAGCTGCACTAATAGGAAACTTGTCAGATACGACGTTTAGCTTCTATTTTCCCTTATGTCCATATATTGCAAGACATTTAGCTTCTATTTCCCTTATGTCCATATATGTGTGTGTATATGTTATGCATATATGCAGAATGTTTAGATTCGTTTCATTGAAAAAGATCCAAAGTGTGAACGACAATGGTTGTTTGGAGCACTTGCATCATGCTTATGGGTTTCTATTATCTGAAAAACTTAGTAATCCTCTAATGTATGTGCAAATAAGATATTTCATTCTTTTAATCGTTTGTATTTGCAATCCACTTCTTCCCTGTATATATCAGCTTATCCATCCTTCAACTTTGATTAATTTTCTGATTTTATCTGTTGAATGTCCAATAGTCATACAAGTGACATCTATGCATTTAGCAAACTCTAAGTAGCTTCTTTTTAATTTTGAGAAAATGGAAAACCGTAATTTTGTGTCACTGCCTTGAATTCAGTTTTCTTGCTCAGTTTTTTTTACTACCGTGTCCGCTTGTGGCAGCAGGATTGCTGGAGTCCATATCTTTTATATCGCATCCGAGTTTGTCTACCTGCAGATTGATAAAAAATTAAAAGCAGGATTGCTGGAGTCCATATCTTTTATAGAGAGCTCTTCAGCTCTCTATATGCATGTTACAGATGATCTTTGAGACCAATTATTTTAACCTGCTGTATGAGTTCTTCGATTTCTTCAGCTTTAGTTTCTGCTTATTTACTTAGGCCTGCAATTAATTTTAGCACCTTCATTCAGGTTTGCATCATCAGGTAGCCTTTTCCAAAAATTCCCTTACGTCGATTACTTGTCGTTTCGCCCTGATTGGTTGCCAATGTACTCGATTATTGCAAGTACCAATATACTAATGGCTTTTCAAGATTCAGTTGTTATTTGATGATTCGATCATTAGATGCCTTTGCGAATTAATTTTCTTTTTTCAAATCTTTATTTGCATATACGTTGAAATTTAGTAGATAAAGGCATTGTATGAGTGCTACTCATTCTTGAGAAAATTAATATATAAAAATAAACTTTTCTATTAGTGATGGTAAGATTTCAATTTACTCAATTAAATAAATTTTAAATTTGATAATAGATATAATTACATTTTTTAGGTCTAAAAATATATGTCAAAATTGAAATGCCTAATATTTAGTAAAAAAGATAATACTATTGCAATGATTTTATACATATTGATTGAAATTATATTTATTACATTTACTAACTCAACTTTTAACAACAAATTGTATATTAAATATTTTACTATGATATATTATATGTTTATTTTATTTTAAAAATTATATCATATAATTTCGTACCTCATTCTTCATCTAAATTGAATATCCAAATATAACACGATCATGGATAGTGTATACTTTTGTGTGTGGTTACACAAAATATAAATATAAATATTAAATTTTAGCATCATGTAAAAATCATAAGTATGATAAGCATTATAAATTCTTACAAAAAATCCCAAATAATCATTAATTAGTGAATGATAATATAAAAAAGTTATATATTTTAATATAATAAAATTAATAAAACTTACAAACCCGACCCATTACCATGTTTGCTTTAACCCGAAAACAATCCTAACAATCTAACATCAATCAGTATCAGACCCAAAAGAAACCCTACTTACAGCAGCATCCACTGATATTCAAATTGAGTAGAGATGAGCTTGTCAAAACACGAGTACATGCCCACGTACGACATCCCTGAAGAAATCTTGTCGGGAAATACTCAAAAGACTTCCTGTTAAGTATGTCTTACGTTGCGGAGCTGTCCAAAAATCATGGTATTCTCTTGTAAAAACTCCTCTGTTTATCTCGCTCCACTTCAGTTATCAAAAATCGACAGCACAATGTAAATATATTGTTTTCGATGATACTAGTAACGATGAATTAACGGTGCGTTCTGATGATGCACAATGTCAAGAATATGGCACATTTGGCTATCCACATGACTTGCCTTTTAGTTCGTGGTATGCACTGTCAAATGGTTTATTTTGTGTGTCTAATATGTTTGGTCGTCAACCTGATTATAATCCCGACATTTATCTATGGAATCCTCTTGTCGAAAAATACAAGACTGTCCCCGACTCGACCTGTTCTACATTAACATTTAAGGAGATTAAGTGGAATGCTTTAGCTTTTGGGTATTTAGCGGAAGCGGATGATTATGTTGTTGTACATATTGTCAAGCCTAGATCGACCTCTGAACCTGAAAATTTCAGCTTTATTGCTCCTAACTCACATTTGGACTATGAAATTTACCTGCACTCTATCATCATTAGTGTTTATAGTCTAAACACTAATTCTTGGAAAGAGATTAGGCAAGATAAGGTTCTTGTTGATTTTATGTGTACTAATCATTCTGCATTTGTTAATGGTACTGCATTTTGGGTAGGTTGTGACTTGTTATTTCAGTTAGTTATGTCCTTTGATACCAAGACAAATATACTGCAAAAAATCAGGGTGCCTGCCTGTATGGCACCTTGCGAACGTCAGCTTAGGAATCCTCTTATACTTCCATTTGGTCAATCAATTGCTTACATTGTTGGGGTCGATGAGCACGATAGAGTGGAGGTTGATGAGGTCGATGAGTCTCCTCATTTGGACATTTGGGTATTGAAAGACGATATGAGTATGAGGAACGATATGTGGGGTGATCTTTCGTGGCTGAGAAAGATGAGTGTTAGTCTAAGTGAAAATGTTTGGGCTGATGTCTTGGGTATAAGGAACAACGGTGAACCTATACAAGCAAAATCAGACAAATTGATTTCATATGATCTCGATACTCATGAACCATATGATTTTGTTGAATCATGTGATCGTTTGACTTCCTGTTGCTATCACGAATACGGCTTTAAACCACCTTTTATCATTCGTCCTTTTGTGGAAACTCTAGTTTTTCTTGATATTGATAGAAATAATTGAACAAAATGTTAAGTCGGAAGCCTTGTTATCGCAGTAGGAACTTGCTAGAGTTCTTCAACTCTTCAATTTTTGATGAAGTTATGGACGGCTTATTTTTGCACCAAAAGTGGTAGTGGACCATGGAAGTGGAAAGATGATAACATCTGATTGCAAATGAAGTCAAGGATTGTTAGTGGATATTCTGTTAAGGATGAGATGAAGCCGATTCTTGTATTGTGTGTTTTGTTTCTTAAATTCTATCATTGTATGCCGGGATTTTGATTTTTGCTTAATAGTGTGTTATGTTTGTGAGATTATCTTGTTTTGCAGTTATCGACAATAGGGACAAAGTTTTCCGTGCAATATCATCTGATAATCTATCACGGTATTGGTATTGTAAAGTTTTGTATTGCCTTCTCAATTAGTTTTTCGTTTTTTTCTTGAAAGTAATAAGAGTCGTTTATGTATGTGGGTATGTTATTTCTATATGCATGTATATGTGTGGATGTTGTGTCTATACTCTATATGCAGAATTTTCAGATTTGTGACATCAAGAAAGGTACAAGGGTGAACTGAAATGGTTGTTTTGAGTACTTGGATCATGCTTACTGTGTGCCTATGGAGTTCTATCATCTAAAAATATGATAAGCCTCTAATGTGATGTGCAAATAACTGTTTTCATTTGTATTGATTATTGATCGTTTATATTTGCAATCCACACATTCTTCATTGTTACCAAGTAATTTTTATGATTCTAATTAAATACTTTTCAGATTTTAGATGTTGGCTGTCGCCTGTCCAATAGTCATACAAGGGACATCTTTGCATTTAGCAAAGCTCTAAAGTAGCTGCTTTTAAATTTTGAGGACCTTGTTACATGACAATGATGTGTTTTTCACAACTGCAACTCAAGTAGCTAACCAGGAGTGAAGTTGTAGTTGTCTGTATATATTAGGCCTGTTTTTCACAACTGCAACTCAGGTAGCTAACCAGGAGTGAAGTCCGAGTAACATCATAGGGCATATATAGTCCAAACAATTATTCTTGTAAGAATACAAGTCAGGATAATGTTTTTGTCAATGGCATTGATGCTGATCTATCTGATTCTGTTGATGGTACTACATCTTGGGTTGGGTTAATTCGAAGGGGGATACAATAGTCATAGAACTGTTGTGAATATTCATGAGAGAAAAGATGAGTACTACTCTTGCTTATGAATATGTTTAGGGAGGCCGGATGTCTTGGGTGTAAAGAACCGTTGTGAACTGATTATTGATAATTACATAGATTGTTTTCATATATTCTTGATAATCATGTAAACTGCAACTGATGTAAAGGTGCTACTGCCTTTGTTAAACCTTTGTGTTATATTCCCAGAATTTTGAAAGTAATAAGATGTGCAGTTGGCAAAGGTCAAATATTCCACCTGTTGTGGTTGATATGTAAAATTTGGTTCGACAGGGGGGTCGTCGTTGTGGAGTACATATACTGTTAGGTTCTTTGACACTTCACTTCTCAGGCGGTTCAATGAATCAGGCAGTTGATTTAAGGTTATCAATGATTGCTAAGAGTGTATAGTTGAAAGGTTTATGTTAAAGAGTCAGATTGGTTGTAAATATATCAGGATCTCTCCTCTTCCCACGCCTATTCAGATACCGCGTAGCAACAAGCAGGTAACCAACCTTGCTAGCCTTTCGTTTCATTTAAGAGTTGCTTAGAGCTATCTTTCTTCATAGACTTTCTAGCAAATATTGCAATCATACTGCCGCTGTTGGAGTTGTAAGCAACTCTAAGGAAATATAAGTAGATAACTGTCCAAAGTGAAGACAGCATAAGCAAAGCACAAACTTTGCTAAACTTAAAGGGAAAGCCATCATACTGTCATTTTACTTGAATATCCTAATCGAAATCAAAGTTAGGTTCGCAGTCGAGAACCAAAGCAGGAACCATGATAGGTGACATAACAAACAAGAAAGTACCTGTTAAATACTTGAATGCATATAATATCGGGAGACAAAGTGTAATCGACATAGAGAGGTTGTTTATGTACTTTGGATGGAAAAAGCCAGCTTTCATATTTTTCGTGTAAACCACGTAGAATTTTCCAACTGAGCCTTGCGAAAACTCGACAATCTTCTCGCAATCTCACTGGATTTTCCAATGAACTTCAGAAGCAGACAGATATTCACTTTGCTAGACAGTATGACATGTTGAAATATTAAAGTAACTAAACATCATATCAAGCAGGGCCAACTGAACTGCTCTGTACAGGATGCAGAATTGCAGATTCAAACAAGTGCAACAGTTTATAAACGGGAATTTACAAATTACAAACAAACAAACCTCGTTTTTTTTACTACTCTATCCTTCAATATACAGGGTGACAATATACAGGGTGACAAGTGACAACACATGTTTGGAGTTCAAATACTAGAATATAATTGTATTTTATAAAATTGTTTTTGCAAAAATAATTATTTTCTCTAGACAAAATGCATTTTCAAAAAAAATATTTGAAAAAAAGGTGACAATCAAAAACAACTAAAACATAAACTATTAAAATTTTCAAATAAAATACTAAAATTAATCGTATTTTTCTGGAACTCGATTTTATGCTATATAAAATTTTAAATAATATTAATATTGAATGAAAAAATAAAAATATGTGATAATTATTTTAATGAAATTTTATTTACATTAAATAATATATATATTATGGGAGGAAAATATATCTCTATAATTTTAAATATATTAGGCAACCTCCCCTTCAACCAGCTCTTTTAAAGAGTGGACTGGGAAGTAATATATAATTATTACTGTAAAAATATTTACAAATTACATGCTATATATAATAAACGTAAAAAATATTTTATCCAATATTTTGATCCTCGTCCTATATAAAGACTAGATAACGACAATAAATTTAATACGAAAAACATCTAATATTCAAATATGTAAGTTAATTAAAAATATAATTGTATTTTTATTTTATTAACAATTTAATAAAAAAATATTTAATTTAGGACGTGTAAATGTCTCGTCCATAACTTTTTGAATATAAAATTGCCGGGTAAATTACCAGGTTTAGTTTCAAAACCCGACCCGTTAATCTCGTACTATTTGTTGTCCCCAATTAGCCCTTTTCTTTTTCCAAGTTGTTACCTATCCTGGGTTCTAGTTCTTGTAATTAGCGTCCACTGGTCTTCTTACAATCAAATTGAGTAGAGATGAGCTTGTCAAAACATAAGTACATGCCCCCCTACGACTTCCCCGAAGAGCTCTTGTCGGAAATATTCAAAAGACTTTCAGGTAAGTATGTCTTACGTTGCGGAACTGTCCAAAAATCATGACATTCTCTCATTTGAACTCCTCTGTTTATCTCACTCCGCTCTAATTATTTAAAATTGACAACCCATATTAATCCTAAGAGGGGTGTATTCATTTGAGAATCTGGTGGATTTTAATGGATTCCCAAAATCAGCAGATATTCATTTGGGATTTTAAATAATCTTTTAAAATCTGCATGTATTCAATTCGGATTTCAAATAATCTTTCTAAATTTATGGGTATTCAATTGAGATTTTAAAAAATCTTCTAAAATCTGTAGGTATTCAATCCAGATTTTAAACAATCAATCAAAATCTCAAGGTATTCAACTTTCCACTGATTTGCTAAAGTCATGAATTTTGAAATATTTGTGGAAGATTTTATATGTAAAATTATTAACGTCGAATTTGTAGTTACTAGGCAATATTTTGATGGATTTGTAAATTATAACATTTGTGGGTTGATAAGGCCTTTGATTTCTGTAATGCAAACTTTAGTTTTAAGTCTGTTACTACTTACTAGTTCACGCCAGATGCCTTGATGACTGTATTGCATTTCTGATCATCAACCACTGCTCTGTGCTAAAGAAAATCATCTTTATGAAATCTATTGTTACCTACCAATAAAAGGAAGAATTGTGACGATAAGAGCCTTTTGTTCTATAGATATCTATCTCACATATTTCTCCACTCTCTAGTTGTTTAATGTCAATGTTACTTGCGAGCCCACTTTGCCATGAATAATTTTCCTGAAGCTAGATCATGAATAATGTGGTCGTCGTCTGGTAAATTAGTCATCTGGCTCCATTTTAATCTTCATCATCTTCATCTTTCCCATTTTAAGCATTTTATTTTTTTATTTTGTTCTCGAATCTTTAGTTTTTTTTTTAAATACTATCACTCAATATTTTAAAATTTTCGGACTATATTCATTTTGAACTATTTATTTATATATAGTTATCTTTAATTGATATATAGATATTATAAAATAAGAAAGTGAAAGAAATCAATCTCGTAGAATCTGTGAGATTTTGTAATTCTACAAAAATCCATCAAAATCAATCCAGCAAAATCTGTTGGGAATTAAAATAATCTCTGTAGAGATTTTAAAGAATCCATGGATTTACACATTCCATTAAAATCCATGGATTATTAACAATCCACCAGATTCTCAAATGAATACACCCCTCTAAGTATCTACTTTTCCATGATCTTGATACCAACATATTAACTGTCCGTTTCTACAATCCGTTAGTACGTGGTATGCGCAATCAAATGGTTTGATTTGTGTGTCTCATATGTTTGATCGTAAGCGTGGTTATAATCCCAGCATTTCTATATGGAATCCTCTTGTTAAAAAAGTTAAGAGAGTCCCGACCTTGCCACTTTCGACATTTACATTTCTTGAGACTAAGTGGAATGCTTTAGCTTTTGGGTTTTTACATGAAATTAATGATTATGTTGTGGTTCATATTGTCAAACCTGAATGGACTACTGGACCTGTTGACTATGATTTTGATCCTTATGGAACGGATAACCCCTATGAACAACACCCGCACACAGTGGAGATTATAGTCTAAACAGTAATTCGTGGAAGAAAATAAGCCAAGATAGGGTTTTTGTTGATTATATGAGTACCAATGAATCAGTATTTGTTAATGGTACTGCATTTTGGGTAGGGTGTAATTCCTACGAGCTATATCAATTAGTTATGTACTTTGATACCAAGACAAATATTTTGCGACAAGTCAAGGTGCCTGAATGGATTGTACTTCACGAGCGTCAGCTTCAGAGTCCTCTTATTCTTCCATTTAGTCAATCTATTGCTTACTTTGTTGAGGTTGAGGTTTTTGATGCAGACGAGGATGATGAGGATTATAGATCTCCTCATTTGGACATTTGGGTATTGAAAGATGACATAGTAGATGACTCATTTAGGGAGAAAAGGATGAGCGTTAGTTTAAGTGAAAATGTTTCGGCTCAAGTCTGGGGTATAAGGAACAACGGTGATCCAATACTAGCAAAATTGAATAATTTGATTTCATATGATCTTGACACGCATGAACCATATGATTTCATTGATTCTTGTGATAGTTTGACTCCCTATTCCTATAATGAGCTCATTAAACCATGTTTTATCATTCTTCCGTTTGTGGAGACTCTAGATTTGCTTGATATTGAATAAAATAATTGACCAAATGTTAAGTTGGAAGCCTTGTTATCGCAAAGAGTTCCCTCAACTCTTCATTTTACGATGAAGATGTGAACGACCTTATATGGGCTTTCAAAGTGGACCATGGACAGGGGAAGGTGTTAACATCTGATTGCTAAAGAGATTTGGGATTTTTTTTTCATGGATATGCTAGGAAAAAGAAAAAAGATCAGGTCAACAATTCTTGGAATTTTTTGGATTCTGCTTTTATTGTCATCAATTCTATCATTGTACATTGGGAGTTTGCTTGGTTTTGCCTTATATTATGTTATGTTTGCTGGATAATGTTGTTTTACCATTATGGACAATTAGGACAAAGTTGTATGCACAATATTGTCTTATAATTTATCTGGTTCTTTTTTGTTTTAGAGTTATGTATTGCCTTTTCATATAGTTTATCCTATATGTATGTGTTATGTCTATTTGAAGAATGTTAGATTTGTGTCATTGAGAATGGTACAAAGGGTGAACCAAAATGGTTTTCGGAGTACTTGTATCATTTAAAGTCGTAAATTTGCCAACTATATTTTTCATAGATGTAGCAAGAGACATTTTTAGAATGATTAGCAGGGAAGTTGGAAATTCTGCATCCCATATTGTTGAAATAAAGAAGACTTCACCTGCACATAGATAATAATGGCAGCACATGTAGAGCTCAAGTGTTAGCATATGTAGAGCTCTATCTAGTAGTGGTAGCACAGGATTTTCTGTTAATGCGTTCTGCTAAGCACATGTAGCACAATGACAAGCATGCTATATATGTACACAGGGGCGATTCTAGCACCTAGGAAGGAGTGACAAATGTCCCCCATTATTTAAAATTTTTTTTTGCCAAAAAAAAATATTAATAAATTTATATAGATAAATAAACACTCATTTACGACATAGGACATATACACCCTTAAGTATCACAAAATAGAGGGAAAGTTTTGTATCAGAAGTTCAGAACATGTTTAGGCGTTTAGCAGCTTAAAATGGCTACTCCTCAAACTTAAAGATAGACTCCCCTTTCTTTGTTAATTTGGCTTGGCTAATGATTACAGCTTTGGACTTTCAACTTGACATGTTCATTCATGATATGCAAATGGACAACAGATTTTCTAACTTGACAGGAACTTGGTGAGTTATGTTTGAAACTTGTAGAGACAAGGAAGCATCTTACTTGAACTTATGTTTATTTGTTGTTGAAATTAACATTGACTCTTCCTGTGGCAACTGCAAATGTTGAAAGATCATTTTCAACGATGAAGCATGTCAAGAGTGATGTCCATAATAGTATGGGGGATGAGTTGCTTAATGATTGTTTAATATGTTTTATAGAGAGAGATTTAGCTTCTAATATTAGTAATGATGCTATAATACATCGTTTTTAGTCGATGAAAACTCGTAGGGAAAAAGTGTAAGAGACTATGACTCATTTGATAATTTATTGAATTTTGCTTGTTGAATTTTTTTTTAACTTGTACGTTGTACCCCCATTTTTAAATTTCTGGATTCGCCCCTGTATGTACACAATGTCAAGCTTTGTAATAACAAGTTCAGTACTGAAAAACCTGCTACCAAAACAACTTTCTCTTCTCTTCTTCTCTTCTTATTTCTTTCACTTGGTATCAAAGCATAAACACCTGGGATGTTATGGCAGCAAATACTGAATCTTCAACCAATGTATTCACTCCTTCAACTTCTATCCAAACTCAATCATTCCCCTATCCTATTCCAGGCTTATCAAATTTGGCACATGTAGCCATTAAACTTGACAGATCCAACTACGTGTTGTGGAAAAGTCAGTTGCTTCCCATACTTTATGGGACTGATATGTTGAGTATGGTGGATGGCACAATTATTCCTCCAAAGGCCACCATCACTGAAAACTCAACTGAAATTCCAAATCCGGAATATTTGGAATGGAAAAAGAAAGACCATATTCTTCTTAGCTGGTTACATGCTACGCTTACTCCCCAAGTCTTTGCTCAAGCTGTGGGTTACAAGACCTCATCTGAGACATGGAATGCGTTGGATCGTGCATACATGTCACAAACAAATGCAAGATATTATCAAATCAAGCATGAGCTTTCAAACATTTGAAAAGGAGCTTCTTCGATTACTGAATACATGGATCGTATTCAAATGCTAGCAGATGAACTTTCTCTTATCCAACAGCCTCTTACAAATAGAGACTTAATTGGATCTATTCTTGATGGACTGAATCTTGACTATGATGTCATTGTCAATTCTGTTCAGACCATGCCTACGCCTCCTTCATTTGAAGAGCTGTACAATATGCTTCTCAATCTTGAAAAATGGTTAGAAATCTATCACCAACCAAGCCTAGACCGTGAAGCTGCAGCTCTCTTTGTTTCTGGCAATCGTCGTTCCAATAGCTATTCCAACAGTCATACTCAAGGATTCTCCAACACTCGTGATCAAGGAAGAGGACGTCATAATTATTTTAACAATAGTGGCACCAGGGGATTCTTTCGTGGTCGTGGACGAGGTCGCACTAATAGACCTTCATATTCTAATGTGAACATCACATGTCAGATTTGTGATAAGATTGGTCACAGTGCACTGAATTGTCGTGAACGCCACAATTATGTGCAACAAGCTCATGATCTTCCATCTACCTTTTCAGTCATGAGTCTCTCCACTCCCTCTGATTGTACGTGGTTTCCTGACTCCGGTGCTACAAATCATATGACGCTAGATGATACAAATATGGTACATCAACAGCCATATACCGGTTCTGATCAGATTATAGTTGCAAATGGTAACACTTTACCTATACATTCTGTTGGTGATATTCATATTTCTACTCCATTTCAATTTAAATTAAAAGATACTTTATATGTGCCAAATTTAAAGGCAAACTTACTATCTGTGTCTAGTTTTGTTCGTGATAATAACTGTACCATTTCTTTTGATTGTGATGGTTTTTCTATTAAGGATCGTCGAACAGGGAAAGTTCTACATCAAGGCCCCAGTAAAGATTCTTTATTCCCTTTTCAAGCACAACGCCTCCAGTCTTTTCCTTTTTCCAATCCTATCACAGCCATGGTTCGAAAGAATACTTCTCTCGACAATTGGCATAAACGTCTTGGTCATCCCGGTCTTCATGTCTTGCAGTACTTAGTTCAAAGTAAATATTTAGATTTTCTTGGAACCAAAACTTTGTCTAGTTGTTTGAGTTGTTCAATTAATAAAAGTTGTCGCTTGCCTTTTTTACGTTCTACTACTGAATCTCAGGGTCCTTTACATCTCATTCATTCAGATTTATGGGGGCCTGCTCCCGAACTATCTCATGGTGGTTATAGATATTATCTAATTTTTGTGGATGATTTTTCCCGGTATACATGGATATACCCTCTAATCAAAAAATCTGAAACTCTTGATTATTTTCGTAAGTTTAAACTTGTTGTTGAAAATCAATTTGGCACTAATATAAAGTATCTTCAAACTGATGGAGGAAAGGAATATGTTAACATTGTTTGTAGATGTACTCATAAATAGTGGTATTTCACACCGCATCACTTGTCCTCATACTTCTGCACAGAATGGTAAAGCCGAAAGGAGGCATCGTAGTATTGTTGAACATGGTCTTGCACTATGTCGTCATGCATTTTTACCTCGAAAGTTCTGGATGGAAGCTTTTTCTACTTCTGTGTATCTCATGAACAGGTTACCCTCTCCGGGTTTGCAGTATAAATCTCCTTATGAGAAACTTTACAATCAAATTCCAGATTATGCTACACTGCACACATTCGGATGTCAATGCTTTCCTTTTCTGGGAGCAACCAAGAAAGATAAACTATCTCCTAAATCAGTCTCATGTCTGTTTCTGGGATACAACACTCCACATAAAGGTTATCATTGTCATGACCTCAAGACTGGTAGAGTTTGAGTTTATTTCTCTCGTCATGTTTGTTTTAATGAAGAGGTCTTCCCTTTTGCTCAACATCTCACATACGGTTATCTTAAACCATCTATTCCCATTGAGAATTGGATTGAACCCACTGAACCACCATCGACTATTCATCATGGTCTCTTATTACCACCTTCATTTGATTCACCCACTTCACAAACTTCTGACATCACATCACCAACACCAACAATGCCAAATCTTCCATCCTCGCCAACTTCATTTATCCCTCAGACATTACCAAGTTCTATGCCAACTTCATTTCAAGATAACCATGAACTCCTACCAACCACAAATCAATTACCGGGACAAACCATAGGAGACCAAGTTGTCCAGCTACATCCCATGGTAACTCGACTTCGTGCTGGCATTCGTAAACCTAAACAGCCTTTTACATGCCTTACCAGTAAGCATTCTCTACCAACATGCCTTCAGAGTCTTCTTACTGAGGAAGAACCAACTTGTTATACAGAAGCATCAAAACATCCTCATTGGTGAGCTGCAATGCTTGAGGAATTTAATGCCCTTCTTCGCCAACGGACATGGTCCTTAGTTCCATCTTCACAAGCTAAAAACATAGTTTGATGCAGATGGGTTTACAAAATAAAAAAGAATGCTGACGGCTCAGTTGAACGGTACAAGGCACGCCTCATGGAAAAAGGATATAACCAAATGTATGGGCTGGATTTTCAGGAAACATTTAGTCCCGTGGTTGAACCTGCTACTATTCATCTTGTACTCTCTATTGTCGTAAACAGGGACTGGTCAATTCATCAACTAGATGTTAAGAATGCCTTTTTGCATGGAATTCTTAACGAAGAGGAATATATGAAGCAACCTCCTGGGTTCTTGGATAAGGCTTTTTCAAATCATGTTTGTCGACTCCACAAATCTATTTATGGTTTACAACAATCACCCAGAACATGGTTTGATGGCTTTAGTTCAGCATTGTTTCAATTGGGCTTTATGCAAAACAAAACAGATGCATCAATGTTTCTTCATTATCAGGGTTCTAATATTACAATCTTGCTTGTGTATGTCGACGACATTCTGATTACTGGTTCTAGTAATATCTTTATCTCTTCAGTTATCACCGAGTTGCATAAAACTGTTGAAGTTAAAGATCTCGATCCTCTACATTACTTTCTTGGGATTGAATTCCACCGAGACTCTACTGGTATACAAATGGGTCAAACAAAATATGCTCTTAATCTCCTCAAGCAAACAAATTTTCTTCTGGCCAAACCATGTTCCTCACCAGTGGCTGTAGGTTCTAAATTGTCTTTTTATGATGCTAGCACTCTAGTTGATGCAACATCATATCGTAGTTTGGTTGGGGGGCTACAATACCTCACCATCACACGTCCAAATCGTACTTATGCAGTAAATCAAGTGTGTCAATTCATGCATCAACCACATGAGACTCATCTTGCTGTTGTCAAAAGAATTCTTCGGTATATCATGCAAACCCCTCATTTTGGACTACATCTTTGTAAATCTCGGGATGAGCACTTGCGAGGATTCTCTGATACAGATTGGGCCGGTTCTCCAGATGATCGACGATCCACCACTGGCTTGTGTATTTATTTTGGTTCAAATCTTATTACTTGGGCTAGTAAAAAGCAACCTACAGTTTCACGGTCAAGTGCTGAAGCCGAGTACAGAGCATTGGCATACACAGCTGTTGATCTACAATGGCTTACTTTTCTTGTTCGTGAGTTACGGATTTCACTGTATCATCCTCCAATCATTCACTGTGATAACATCAGCGCTACTTACTTGGCTTCCAATCTAATTTTTCATGCTCGAACGAAGCACATAGAAATCGACTACCATTTTCTTTGTGAACGTGTTATACGTGGTTCTTTAAAGATTGTTTTTGTCCATACGACTGATCAAACTGCTGACTTCTTTACAAAAGGTTTGTCCACACCAAGATTTCAAATGTTGCGAGACAAGTTACTGGTTCGTCCTTGTCCAACCATCAACTTGAAGGGGGGTGTTGAAATAAAGAAGACTTCACCTGCACATAGATAATAATGGTAGCACATGCAGAGCTCAAGTGTTAGCACATGTAGAGCTCTATCTAGTAGTGGTAGCACATGATTTTCTGTTAATGCGATCTGCTAAGCACATGTAGCACAATGACAGCACATGTAGCACAATGACAGCACATGTAGCACAATGTCAAGCATGCTATATATGTACACAATGTCAAGCTTTGTAATAACAAGTTCAGTACTGAAAAACGTGCTACCAAAACAACTTTCTCTTCTCTTCTTATTTCTTTCACCCATTACTCCAAAAGGAGTGAAACAGTTTTAGCCTGTAATAAATTTAGGAAAAAACTTTTCGCCTGTCTCGGAATTTCGAAAATGAGCAGCTAAAGACGACTACTGCAATTGTAATTTAATTTATCAGTTGTGTCATGTTACTAGTGTGCTTTTAGTTGCATGAATGTAGACAGGTTGAAATTCGGAGTCGAAGCAGCTTAATATTTCAAAATGTTCTCCATCCTGCAGCTTAATAAGTAATATGTGAACGAGTATTTACAATATGTATCTTCAAAATCTGTACGGTCGAGAAATTAGTTCGTCGTTCGTATTGTATACATTGGCATTTGTGTAGCTAAAATACGAACATGATACGGAAGTAGTTTGTATACCTGAAATATCAACACAAATACAAAACGAGAATATAAAAAGATAAGAAAGTACAGGAATTGTTTGTATATAGAGTAAAAAAATACCAAAAATGTACACGAAATCAAATTAGATATCAATTATATTGTGTAATTTCGTGCCGAGTCGAGTACCTAAATATAATACCAAAAATATTTAATATTTTAAGTACGCTAAAATTAAAAAATTTGGCTTCATAAAAAAATACTACCTTCTTTTAAATTTGTAATCCACTTTCAAAAAAAATTGTTTCAAATTTGTTGCCTCACTTCTACTTTGAAGGTAATTTTTTACTTAAACTTCCTATATTACCTTTGATTTTTAATTTACAAAATTGATTTTATGTATTTATTTGTCTAACCATTGCAATAATTATGAGTACATATGGAATTTGATCATCAATGTTTCAATTTCTTAAAATACGTAATTTTGAAAATAGACTGCTAATTTGAAAATTAATAAATTTAACAAACCCGACCCGTTACCAAGTTTACTGTTTACCTTAACCCGAAAACTAATACCCCTGAATCCCCATATCAAAATGCTGAAGACTGAAGTCTATAAGAAAGAAACCCTAGTTACCAGCAGCGTCTTACAATCTAATTGAGCAGAGATGAGCTTGTCAAAACCCAAGTACATGCCCTCCTACGACTTCCCGGAAGAGCTTTTGTCGGAAATATTCAAAAGACTTCCAGTTAAGTATGTCTTACGTTGCGGAGCTGTCCAAAAATCATGGTATTCTCTCATTAGAACTCCTCTGTTTATCTCACTCCACTCTAATTACCAAAAATTGACAACGCATATTAATCCTAAGTATCTTCTTTTCCATAATTATGATACCCACGAATTAACTGTCCGTTTCGATGATGCACAATGTCAAGAATATTGCAATCATGCACTTGACTTAGAATCTGCTAGTACTTGGTATGCGCAATCTAATGGTTTAATTTGTTCGTCTTTAATGTTTGATTCGGAACGTGATTATAATCCCAACATTTCTCTCTTGAATCCTCTTGTTAATAAATATAAGAGGCTCCCTGACTCGCCCCTTTTGACATTTACATTTCTCGAGACTGAATGGGCAGCTTTAGCTTTTGGGTTTATACCGGAAGTTAATGATTATGTCGTGGTACATATTGTCAAACCTAGTTCGACCGCTGCACCCGACCCTCCTGCGTACTTTGATCCTTACTCACCTGATGACTCCTATGAACAGGCCCTGCACACGGTAGAGATTGGGGTTTATAGTCTAAACACTAATTCTTGGAAGAGAACAAGCCAAGATAAGGTTTTTGTTGATCATATGAGTACTAACAGGTCGGTATTTGTTAATGGTACTGCATATTGGGTAGGGTTTAACTCCGACTTGTTATATCAATTAGTTATGTACTTTGATACCAAGACAAATATACTGGGAAACATTACGGTGCCTAACTGGATGGCACTTCACGAACGTCAGCTTTATAACCCTCTTATTCTTCCATTTGGTCGATCGATTGCTTACTTTGTTGAGGTTGAGGATTTCGATGCAGACGAGGATGACGGGGATTATAAATCTCCTCATTTGGACATTTGGGTACTGAAAGACGATATGAAAGATGAGTTTTCTTGGGAGAAAAAGATGAGTGTTAGTATAAGTGAAGATGTTTCGGCTCAAGTCTTGGGTGTAAGGAACAACGGTGATCCAATACTAGGAAAAATAAATAGTTTGATTTCATATGATCTTGACACCCATGAACCATATGATTTTGTTGATCGTTTGACTCCGTATTCCTTTGATGAGGATACACCATTTTTTTTCATTCGTCCATTTGTGGAGACTCTAGTCTTGCTTGATATCGATTTAAATGATTGAACAAAATGTTAAGTTGGAAGTCTTGATATCCCATTGGCAACTTGCTAGAGTTCTTTACTTCTTCATTTTATGATGATGATGTAGATGATATTAATGTGCTTGAAAAGTGTACTATCAATAGGGAAGGTGTCAGCATCTGATTGCTAACGGGATTGGGGAGATTTTTTCCTGGATATGGTAGAAAAGATGAGATCAAGCAAACGTTTCTTGAAATTTTGTCGATTGTGCTTTTGTTTTATCAATTCTATCATTGTATGTTAGGAGTTTGCTTAGTTTTGCTCTAGTGTTATGTTTGTATGCACAATATTATCTGATAATTTATCTAGATTTTTTTACCTGAAAATTTATGTATTGTTTTTACATATAGTTTATTGTATCTTTTTGTTTTGCTTGGAAGTAATATAGTCATATTTGTGTGTGTAGATGATGTCTATATGCAGGATACTTGTGAACCAAAATGGTATGTTTATTGGAGTACTTGGACAGTGTTGTTTAAGGCGCTAATTATAAAAAAGCGCAAGACCCAAATTTGAAGCGCGAATCGCGAAGCGCCATTAATCGCGCGCCTTTTTACCAAAAAAAGATAAGCACATATTCAACAATAAACTATTACTTAACATAATCTTAACATTCAAACATAACAAAGAACTTAAATAAAATGATAATAATATCAATAATGAAGCCTTCATTTATAAAGTTCTCTAATTCAAAAGCTTCGGCGTCATCTAACTCAATCTCCGGCCCCTCAAATTATCGCTCTACCTCTTCATTATCATCTATCAGACTTCAAAAGATCTTCCATTAGTTGTGTGAAATAATTTTAGGCGTTTTTTCCTTTTACCCTCTTTTTTAAGGGTATTCATGTCTTTACTGTTATGAGTGCCTTTTAGCGCTTTTTTGCGCCTTTTAGCACGTTTTTGCGCTTTTTAGCGCCTCATGAGCGCCTTTTGGACGATTTCAGAATCGTGCTAAATTGCACATTTTCGAATCGCACACCTTGCAACTAAGCGCGAAGCGCCACCTTTAACAACACTGTACTTGGATCATGCTCACTATTCTCTTACTGAATTTTATCATCTAGAGAACATGATAATCCTCTAATGTGATGTGCAAATAACTTGTTTTTATTGTGTTTATTGGAGTACTTGGATCATGCTCACTATGCTCTTACTGAATTTTATCATCTAGAGAACATGATAATCCTCTAATGTGATGTGCAAATAACTTGTTTTTATTTTTCTTGATCGTTTATATATTGCAATCCACTTCCTTTTCTATACCTGCTAATTTGTATCCTTCAACTTAATTAGGTTTCTGATCTGTTGAATGTCCAATTGTCATAGTCTCATAGGAGATTTTAGCAAGCTCCCTCTGTAGCTGCTTTTAAATTTTGAGGTCCTTATAATGTGACAGGTCAACTGCAATGCATTAGGCAAGTATCTAGTTAGGTGTGAAGTTGTGGTAGGGGTCAGGCAGATGTCTATATAGTTTTGATAGTATACAGTATAATTTTCTTCTTTATGGTTCTGATTAACAAGGTTAACTGTCTTCTTCATGGTTCTGATCAATAAAAATGTCGTCATGTTGTGGTTTCGCTTATGGTTCTACTTACTGAGTTTCATCACTGTATGCCGTAAACTTGCCAGTTTTATGTTTGTGAGGTTCTGTTCAGCAGTCGGTCCCAATTAAAACGAAGATGAATGTAGAGTATAGACAGAATGAAATTCCCTGTTGAACCAGCTCATGAATTCTATTTGTTTTCCATTTTTTAGGTAGGTGTAGGAGGAAATTCTCTTATATTTATGGCCTTATACAACAGTGTCATTAGACTATAAGATAGCTGGTATTTGTCATTGCATTTTCACTTTCGCCGGTACTTCTAGTGCAAAATCCGACCATTTCATAATGCAACTCCGATTAATTTTACCTGTGGCTTGATATATTTTCTGCCGGTGATTTCTCAGTGGGTCTATCCGATTTAAAGGTCTGATTGCTAAATTTTATATTATTGCCAAAGCTACATAGATAAGAAAGAGAATGTTTAGAGTGCATTACAGGGCAGTCCTTGCACTAATGAGAATTAAACAATTTTTGCTTGCAAGATATGAACAAATTAGTCCGGTTCCAATTTCCAAATATGTTTATAAATGGGGAGTCATTGGTGGTAGAAACTACAATTTGAATGAATAAATAAAGGAAGATAATTAAAAAACTTTCTCCGGTTACTAGGGATGAATAATTTTGTATAACATATTTGGCAATTTTTCTTCACAGTCAAAAGGCCAAACTCAACTTTTATCTTTTTTTTGAAGCTAAATATTGTTTACTTGCATTCTAACCAGTATTTTCTTACATAAAAGTTGCATAAAAATCTTAAAGATCATGTGTCATATATGTTTCGCGATCAAAATATTACAAAATGTATTTTGCAAAAAATTTATATATCATAAATTTCTGTATTATTCGTTCTTCAATTTTGGAATTTATATTCAGGTTTAATAAAGAGCGATGCTAGGGATTCGTGGAGCGCATATTAATATATGGAGGGTCTTTCTATTTTTAAATTACATATCCAATCACATATTGCCAATTAAGCATTTGGGAACGATTTTGGAAGTTTTTTTGGGGACCCCGCATTTCTCTTTAATAAATGAGAAATGGTAGAATTACCAAAATCATTTATAAAAAGTTTCCCAAATACTTAGTTGACAAGATTTGATTGGATTCGAAATAAAGAGACCCTTCCATGTATATATATATGTTCTACGAGTTAAAAGAGGACACTTAAAAAAAACTATTTTGAACTACCTAACATTGCTCTTAATAAATGTACAAATGTTCATAATCCATTTATATATTAACTGTCAACCATTTATAGATTTACACTAGGTTTGGGATCCATTTTGTATGATCCATAATTAGAATTATTGATCTCAATTAATTATTCCCTCTTTAATACATATTAATTGATTATATTATTGTCAATACTTCACACTATATTTGAGTTGTAATATTGTTGTCAATTATTTCCTTTTAAAAGATATTTTAATTGAAAAATGCTATGAAATCAAATAAAATCTTCAAAAATTATTCAAATGTCACGTATCTTTTTACTATTAATCAGTGTTCTAAAAAGCGGATTAAGCGGCCACCTAGGCGGACGTCTAAGTAGAATCGGACCATAATACGCTTCGATTTTATACTAATCGGGTGATTAAGCGTTTTTGAAGATTAAGCGGCCTATTAAGCGGATTAGGCGGCTATTAAGCGGTTTGAGCGGTCATTAAGCGGATTAAGCGGTCAAAGAGATGTTGACCTGCTAATTTTTTAATTTTGAATATATTAATATTTATTATAATATGAATGTAATTATATTAAAATAATAAAATATTTCATTTTTATGAGTAACATTTTATGTTTAGATATTTATTATTAGTTATTATATAATTTTGATTCGCATATAGTAATATTATATTTAAAATTAAAAATATATATTGTTAATCCGCTTAAGCGTCCGCTTAAGCGCTAGAAGGTCCTTCCACCGCTTGACCTGCTAATTTTTTAATTTTGAATATATTAATATTTATTATAATACGAATATAATTATATTAAAATAATAGAATATTTCATTTTTATGAGTAACATTTTATGTTTAGATATTTATTACTTAATTATTATATAATTTTGATTCACATATAGTAATATTATATTTAAAATTTAAATATATATATTATTAATCCACTTAAGAGTCCGCTTAACCGCTTAAGCGCTAGAAGGTCCTTCCATCACTTAGAACCGCTTACCGCTTTTTAGAACACTGCTATTAATTGCTGGTGTAATAAGTAATGACTAAAGTCTTTTTTTCTCTCTATCTTTTCTCTCTTCCCTCCCCAAAGTAAACCGCCAGTCTTCCAACTTCCTCCGGCGGTGGTTCCTCCACCGACCGGAGGCCCGATTTCCTTGTTTTTGCTCTTGTTTTTCTTCAATAATTAGTTCTCCTTGTGATAATTGTTTGCTCCCTTCCTTTTCTTAGATCTGACGCCTCTGAGTTTCCGGATTTTTCTTCTCCGATTTATGGTGGATCCTCCATTTCTTCCCAGATTCTTGGTGGATCTTCGGTTTCAAGAGGGGTCTGGTTTCTCTAGTTTTTGAGGTTTCGTTTTCTAGATCTAAGAATTGTTTTAGTTTGGTTTTTTTGTGTAATTTCAATTTTCTTTTTAAATTCAATTTGATTTCTCTCCTTGGTGAGAGGTGTGGATTTCTCTCCTTTTGTGAGAGTTGGTTCGGATTCATCGATAATAGTTTGGTCGGAACTTCATTTGTGGTCGTTAGCTCAAACGGATTTTGGCGAAGATATGGAGCGTAGAGCGAGTATTTATAGACATATCATTTTTTTCAGACATCTGCTTATTTGACTCATTTTTATTATGAAGATGAGCATGTCATCCTGTTCTATGTTTGATCGATTCGATCATTCTTGTAGATGCCGTATAATTTTTATGTATTGAATTATCACCTTTCATCAAAAAAATAATTGCTAGTGTAATAAATAATATGGATGAACCCCCGAATCCACCAATTAACCTCATCATTTTGCCTGCCACATCATTTTTTTTAAGACTTTGTTTGGTTTGTTGGTATTAGAACATCTCCAACATGTAAAATCGTTGGCTAAAAATATGTTGGACATGTTAAAAAATAAAATTTATATAAAATATGTAATAAAACTTTAAATAATCCCATCATGTTTGTTATATTTGCCAAACGTCTATAGAAAGCTATAGTGAAATTTTACATCATCAATTAGCAGATTAAAATGATATATTCTATTTTTAATAATTTAAAATAATAATGACATACACTATATTTAAAATATAACCAATTATATTCGAGTACAAATCTTACAAATTCAAAATTTACATAATCATTACTTTATGTAATTTTAGTCAATTACACTGAAGATACCTCCAATGTTATTAAGTATAATGGTTATATAAAATAGTGATTATGTAAAATTTGTTGAATTTATAAACTAATATATTCTAATAATATTATGTAAAATGATTAGGTATATGTTGAAAATACAAACAATTGATGCATCACTTATAGAATTTATGGCTACGACCTGTTTGGGTGCCACACTAAAGCCCACTTAGCCAAAAGAACTTGTGTTTGAGTACCGAACCTAACTTATACTCTGTCCCAAATCTTTTGTCTTGTTTGACTTTTTGTGATCAAATTGATCAAATTTTGACCAATATTTACGTATCATTCTTTTATAGTTTATAAAATCTGAAAAATACATATTAAAGTAGATTAGATGCACTTTCTAATGATATAATTTTTATCATAATTTTCATATATTTAATATATGGTCAAAGTTTGGTCAATTTGACCATTAAAAATCAAATTGGACAAAAGATTTGGGACGGAGGGAGCCCATCCATTTCTATCCACTTACTATTTTGAGGTGTCCTATCATTTCTACCTATTCCAAAAATAGTAAAGTTTTAATAATAAAAAACACTATTACACCCACTAACTTTCATCCACCATCTCAAAATTTATAATATAAAACACTATTACACCCACTACTTTCCTCCACTATCTCAAATCTATTATTAAATATTGATAAGTCCCATCACTTTATCCACTTTTCATCTAACTTTACTCATTTTTCGTATACTTTCTTGGTCTCCGTGCCCAAACCAAATGGATACTACTCACTGGGACGGAGTGAGTATATGTTTATAAAATTATTAACGACATATTTTTCCCTAACTTATTTCTTATTATTTGATTGATTTATTTATTCAATAATTTATGTTTTTACAATTGTGTTTTTAAATTCCTTTTTAATTTAGAATTCATGTTTAGAAATTAATATATTAAATAATTAATATAATTTTATTTAACAAATACTTCACTAACTTATGAGTTATATTTATCCAAACATCTATATAACTTATAAGTATTTTTCACTAGCTTATGAGTTCATAAATTTATCAAACACCTAAATAACTTATAAATATGATTATGCTTATCATTTATATGATATTGTTCATTTTAAGTTAAAAGTTATCTATTTTAAGATACCCAAACACCCACTATATATAGCTAACTTGAAACAAATTATGTAAAATTTATGTAACCAATTACTTGAAATAAATTATGTAAAATTTTTGTAGCCAACTTGAAACAAATTATGTAAAAAATAAAAAGCCTTATGTAAATTTAATGACACATAACATTTTATCTAAGGGTTATATAGTGTTGGATTAAAGATCATATACTTGAATTGGATTAACAAATCAAAATTTATATACTTGATAGAAAAATATATTCCTTTTGTCCCACTTATTTTCTCAACAATCAGATTTTTACGTTTTATTCAAGAATAATATATAATTACATTGATAGTTACCATAGAGATGTATTGTTTTTCAAATTAATTGACATAAATAATATTAAATTTACTATATATAACAGAATGTGGACACATTTTTGGACACATTTTTGGGATAAACAAAATAGAAAATGCGACAACAATGAATGGGAGTATATTCTTAAGTAAGAATAGATATTTTAGAGAAAAAGATTGAAAAAATGCTAGGTACATGATAAGTGTAGCAATTCAATCGGTTATATTCACACTAATAACCCAATCAAAAATTTTCACTATGCCATATAAGTTTTGGCACATCATTTTGGAATAATTTTGGATAAGTGTATTGGACAATGCACTGGTATGACTGTAGTATTATTTAGAATAGTTTATATTGACTATTAAGTAATACTAGTATACTTTGTGTATATTGAACAGGATCAAATTTAGAATTGTTCCCTTATACTGATTAAGAAGGTGAACTAAGATTCTATGTTATTATTAATGCTTAGGTTCTTAATCCAGATATAGTAATTGACACTTGTATATTATTTACATGCTTTGATTTATATATGAGATAATTCTTTTGAATTATATCATTATATTTTGGGTGATGGAATTATATACATGGTGAATATTATTTATTGAAGGAATCCATGTCCTGATAATATTCGGGTTAATGATGTCCTCTTGAAAGCTCAAAAAGATTTAATTATGTGAAACCCTGGAGGTGGATTTATTCCGGCATAATTAAATAAAGGTTGAGTTGATGATCAAGGATAGAAGATATTAATTAAATGAATTATCGGTAATTTATTTAATTAATGGACATGCAATATTTTAAACATGGGGAATTTAATAAGCAAATAATATTGGAACTGAATTAATTAATTTAATTACGGTATTAGGAAAGGTAGTGCAAATATTAATTTTTAGTGGATTGAATTAATATTAAATGACATTGGGCTGGGCTCGGAATGTCATTGGGAGGCCTAACCTAATTATCCATGATCCCTATTGTAGCCCTATATAAATTCTTATTCTCTTTTTGCTAGGGTTGATAAAGAAATTTTGTAGCCACCCAGGAGCAAGAAGAGAGGTTAACTTGAGAAGACGAATGCCACACTTCGCTCAAGAGAATTTGGAAATACAATAGAAGAGAATGGAATCAATAATTTAATTTAGCTACTGTTTTCAAAATGATGTGCCAAAACTTAAATCAAATCATATAATTTAGCTACTGTTTTCTATCTTATATATTTTATAAGATAGAAAACAGTAGCTAAATATCAAATCATTGTATATTCTCACTGTTTACGACATCAATAATTTAAAGATCGGGGAATTAAGGTTAAGATCAATAATTTAATAATTTAGGTAAAGATTGGGAAATTAAGGTAAAAATCGGGGAGTGATTACAAACAATGATTATGCCATCTCATTAATTTTGGTAACCTCACTATACTAATAGAATTTATAAATACAAATTGTAACTTTTTTTGGAAAAAACGACTATACAAATACAGTCAATCAAAAGCAATATTAATATACTTTTATTGAAATCGTTAATAAAAAGCAATCACAAATATGAAACCCTAACTGGCTGCCTCATTCTGTGTTCTCAGTGTTGTCAAACCACAAGAAGATGAGCTTGTCAAAGCACAAGAAGATGCCATCCCACGACTTCCCTGAAGAAATGTTGTCGGAAATATTCAAAAGGCTTCCTGTTAAATATGTCTTACGTTGCAGAGCTGTCCAAAAATCATGGTATCATCTCTTAAAGACTCCTATGTTTATCACTCTTTACTGCAATTATCAGAAAATGACAGCACATTTCAATCCTAAGTATCTACTTATCCATAATACTAATACCCATTTATTAACTGTATGTACTGATGATGTACAATGTCAAGAATATTGCACACTTGAATATCCACTTGACTTTGATAATCATGAGTGGTATGCATCATCAAATGGTTTAGTTTGTGTGTCTTCTGTGTTATGTCGAAGACCTGGATATGATTCCAACATATATCTATGGAATCCACTTGTTCAGAAATGTAGAACTCTTCCGGATTCACCTCTTTCGAGATTTACTATCGAGGAGTATCAGTGGAAGGCTTTAGCTTTCGGGTTTTTACCGGAAGTTAATGATTTTGTTGTGGTACATGTTGGCAGACTTGGACCGGATTTACATGACCCGACTGACCCCTATGAACTAGACCCGGCGGTCATGATTGGTGTTTATAGTCTAAACACTAATTCTTGGAAGGAATTCTATCTAGATGCTATTATACACGGTTGTATCGATAGACAGTTCGGTAGTGATAAATCTGTTTTTGTTAGTGGTACTGCATATTGGGTTGCATATGAGTTCTTGGAGGTTTGGTTGGAGTAGTATGGAGATGGCTTTTGGTTTATTATGTAGTTTGGAATTAATGTAGTGGATTGTTGTGTTGGCTGGGAATATTATTAATGCAGAGCCTACATTTCAAAATTTCAAAAATTTACCGTTACGTTTGCTTATTGTAGTGTTACATTTATTAATATATAGTGTTACAATAAATAGAAAATAATGTTACAACAGATAAAAATGGTGTTACAATAGGGTATGTGGGCCCCCTATAAAATATTTACCAAGTCAAATGTAACACTTAATATGTGTTACAATTGCCCAGTATAGTGTTACAATAGAGGCTGGTGACGTGTACATAGTGTGCCACGTAATGCCACGTATGCACATGGTGCCACGTCTGAAAAAATTGAACTGAGCTATTGTAACACTCAAAATGTGTTACAATTGGGCCCCTGGTGTTACAATAGGTGCCTATTGTAATACTTTTGCTACTGTTACAATAGAGAAGAAAAGCGTTACATTAGGGTATCTATTGTAATGCTCGTAAACGTAACGCCTCCTGGTGTTACAATAGATCTAATGTAACGTTTTTCGGGCCTATTGTAACATCAGAGAGGCGTTACATATGCCCATCTATGGCGTAGTGGATAGATTGGAAAATTTTGATTGTGCAGGATGGTGTGAATGCAGGGGAACCATTTTATTATGACCAATTATACTACTACATTTAGCATTTGAGAATTATTTTAGATACCAATTTAGGGTACATATCATCTTCCTAAACTTTTTCAATTTAAATCTCTAAAATAAACACCTGCTAATGTTGTCAAAAGAAAAACACCAAATAAATTATACTCTCTTGTCCCAAATTTATTGTTCATATACCAAAATCCATATTTATTCAATTTTTTCAAATAAATTTAAAATTACCAAATAATTATATTATTTTTCATAAAATTTACCATAATTAACATATAATACCTTAATTATATATGGACAATATTTTTGGGATAAAGAAAATATAAAAATAATGAATAATAGAAGTGGAACGTAGGGAGTATTATAAATTTATAGCCCATGAAATAAATAAAAAATTTGTGTTTATATTTATTTTTAATTATGTATGCTATATTATATTTTACATAGTTATTTATTATAGAATTTATAATTTCATTGGACGGTGAAAGAAATAGAGGGGGATGTCTGCGTGGGGCGCGGGGGCGGGGCCGGGTAGCCGGGTAGGGGGTTAGGATAAATAAATAAGCACAAAATTTCATTGGATTCTCCATGTGCATCACATCGGTATAGTGTCAGCTGTAATTTTTTAAAAAAAATTGATATAATTATAATTAAGTTGGTAAATTTATAAATAATTATTTTACAAAAAGTAAAATTGTAAAAATTTACGTTTAACAATATATTTATCAAAAAATCTCGTAGCTGACTTATATACAGGAAAAAGGTATAAAACCAAAAATATTTGAAGAAATGGGCCTTTTTTTGAAACAGAAGACATGGACTATTAAAATAAGATTTAAAATAATGCATTAAAAATATGGTGCTATTTTAATATCAATTTTTTTAATATTATATTATAAACAGAACTCCCACTACTATTGAAAACATTTCAAATATCAATCAGATCCTTTGACAAAAAAAAATCAACTTTCAGTTATGATAAATTTGAATTCAATTAGGATCGAATCGGATCTGATTCAATTTGATCTAAATCAAATTAAAATCGGATGAAATTCCGATTAAGATAGAATGAAATTCGATTCGGATCAGAAATGGTTTGAATCCTCTCGGATAATCACTCATTCGTTATTTAAATTTATGAAATTTAAAAAGTACCTTATTATTAAATATTATATTTCTAATATAAAATTATGTACTTCTTAAATTTTTTTTAATAATTATGATATATTTGATTTAAAATTATTTTAAATGTGTATCTTGCTTATGAATGGATAAATTTATATGCGTTAATATATACAACCTATTCGTTATAACCTGTAAAATTATAACAAATTAATTTATCATTTTTAAAATTATAACAAATTAATTTATCATTTTTAGAATTCGTATTTAAATTGGTTATAGTTTTTAGAGTCAGATTCAGTAGGATAATTTTTTATTTAATTTTGATCGGTTCCTGATCATAATCGGATCTAATATTTCGGATGATTTTCAGTTCAAATATTTTTTCGATGGATCAAATCAAATTGATTTTCGAATATTTATAAAAATTTCCAATTCAAATACAAAATCGGATTCAATTCCACTAATTTCAGTTTGTTTGTTCTAATCCAAACCCATTTTGCCCGGTATTATAACTCCACCTATTGAACACATTTCAAAATTTTAAATATCAATCAGACCCCAATACCATATATGTGAAGTCCTCAAAATGAAACCCTAGTTGCCGAGCAGCCTCCTACAATCAATTCAGTAGACATGAGCTTCTCAAAGTACAACAAGATGCCGTTCTACGACTTCCCAGAAGAGATCTTGTCTGAAATATTCAAAAGATTTTCGATTAAATTTGTCTTACGTTGTGGAGCTGTCCAAAAATCATGGTATTATCTCATCAGAACTCATTTATTTCTTACCCTTCACTTAAATCATCAAAAAATGACAGCTCATAATAATTCTAGGTATTTACTTTTCCATAATACTGATACCCATTTATTAACTTTCTGTTCTGATGATAAACAATGTCAAGAATATTGCACAATTGAATATCCATTTGACTTTGATAATCATGAATGGTATACAATATCAAATGGTCTAATTTGTATCTCTTCCATGTCTTACCAAGAACTTGATTATGATCATAACATATATATCTGTAATCCCTTTGTTCAAATGTGTCATTTCTCGGGGGTTCAGAACTTTTGGCCTATTATTCAAGTGAGATTGAGTGGAAGGCTTTAGCTTTTGGGTTTTTACTAGAAGTTAATGATTATGTCGTGGTACATGCTGTTAAACTTGATCCGTGTAGAATATAATACGTATATAATGTGTTTATGTATATGGAAGTAGAGAATACTGGAACTACTTGTCTCATTAAACTGAATAAGATTACATGCATATATATATAGAATGCTCACCAAAGGTGGTTACGAACAAATAGGAACTAATAGCTAAAGACCTAAAGTCCTAAAACTAAGCCACTACCAGACTTACTTGTAACACCCCCTTCCCTAAATAGAAGGAGATATTACCTATAATCCATAAACCTGCAAACAGAGCACTAAAATAGTATCTAAATAACGATTAAACAGTCTAATAATCTTCGAATAGTATTAACTTCCAAAATTTCAATTCAAACCAATAAATACGAAAACCACAAATCTGTAACAAATAATCCAGTCTAAATAATTCTAGAAGTCCATAAATCCTAAGCAACGAAATAATGGGTAGCACTCCATCACACAGTCCCAGATCCCCCTAAGCACCTGCCAGAAAAAGAATACGGCATGAGCCAAACGCCCAGTACGAATTTGGAATACAATACATAAAACAGAAAAACAGATATGAATATTTGACAGTTATAATAAAACATTTATTTAAAAATACGTATGGCTGAAGCAACGAGGGGTTAGGATATTTCATACCGAGATCAGAACAGATACAGATACAGATACATACATCATAGGGTACCGTAATGTATGCAACAAACCGGATAACGTGTACGGCATATACAACGTCACCGTCAAATCAAATCACAAATCAAATCAAAATCTGGGTGCACCCACGTATCCTGAAACAAATATCAAAATGCGCAAAAGCTCGCCACCTGAGCTATCAGAAGGATACGCCGTGACCAATCACACTGCCACGGAAGTGTCATGTCACTGGTGCCGCAATGACATGGCTGTAGTACCCCTACAGCTGGTTAACTCGGTATACCCTATATCGCTAAGGGTTCAAATAAAATATTTCGCAAAATCCTTCAAATCACAATAAACAGATATTTGAATATTTCCAACAAATATATAATTTGCAAAATTCTAAAGAGTCGCAGAAACAAATATTTAAATATTTTCAGACAAATATAAAAATCATTTTTCAAAGTCAATGAGTCAAAATATTTTTCAAAATCAGAACAGTCAAAATAATCAAAACCAAGTGAATAGATTTGAGGACAAAACAGATTTAGTATAATTAATCCTAAAATGAGTAGCGCTGAATAAAAAGGAGAGAGAATCCGTACCTCGAATATAGCAACTAAAAATACTAACGAAATCCGCAAATGATCCTCTAAACTTCCGGCCCCCGATCTAAAATCAGAATTATAATTTATAATTAATATACATTCTTTTTATATATTTAATAGTTAAAATTATCACACGTTTAAGTACACTAGCTAGTCCTGGACAACACTAATAGTCTCTTGTATTAACAATTTTCACCGCCTGAACCACTTCTATATGACAACATGGTTGACATATAATAAAATATTTTAAATTAATAAACTCGGCAATAAACCAGGAGACTAATGTACTAGGTGAGCAAGTTTAATAAACTAACAAATAAAATTGTAACTATACTATAGAATATGATAATATTAAATTTTAAAACTTCTTTTGATCATGACATTATAAAAGGCAAAAGCAATGTTTTGACTCCAACTTATGCACGCACATGGACTTCCTGTTGAGTAAATAAAATATTAACATGATTTGTAATCCTGTGTCAAGCTTGCTTGTTTCTAATGTCCTGATTCAACCCATACACTATCCTTAAACAAACATATAATTACTAAGTGACCAACTAAAATCTACACATATGAAGATAGGTGAAATTATATCAATAATAGTACAAAATACGGTTAGTACCACATGGTGATATGACCACAAAATTCAAACAATTAAATAACAAGTCTGAGATTCTAGGTACCACCATATATAACTAATGACACAAATATGTTATATGTATGTATGTGATTACCTCTCTCGATTCACAACTTCAAGCAAAACAATGAATGAAACTTACGCCTCTGTTTTCCTCTGCTTTCTCCTCACGCAGCCGTTTAGTTTTAGGGTTTAATAATAAATCCTACATGTGTTATTTATATACTCACCTAAATATCCTAAAATTCCTAGAATTATATAAACACGTAATATCAATCCTTTTCCTTTTCTAATTAATCAATATTTTTAACAACTTATTCTAGTTCTATTATTATTATTATTATTATTATTATTATTATTAAATATCTAAAAATCCTATATATTACATATATACCCCCTTAAAAAGGATTCCGTCCCCGGAATCAAACGAAACTAAAACTCGTACCTGAATCGAATAAATGCGGATATCTCTCACGAATAGATGCCTCTAGTTCCCAAGTAGCCTCTCTCTCGGGATGATTTTTCTACAAAACCTTCACAAACGGTATAGTATTCTTCCTCAAAACTCGCTCCTCTCGAGCTAAGATAGCTTCTGCTTCCTCCTCGCAAGAAAGATCTTCTCTAATCTTATGTAACGGGTACTGAACTATGTGTAATGGATGATACTTATAGCCTCTCAAAACCGATACATGGAACACGTTATGTACATGAGATAACTGTGGTGGCAACGCAACTCTGTAAGACACTTCCCCCACTTTCTCTATAACGTCAAACGGGCCAATATATCTCGGATTAAGCTTTCCCTTCATACCAAAGCGCTTAACACCCTTGCAAGGAGACACCTTCAAGAACACATGATCACCTGGTTCAAATCCACCAAACTTTCTATGTTGATCTGCATAACTCTTTTGACGTGACCGAGCTTCTTTCAAGCTTGCCTTAGCCTTCTCTACCTTCTCATTAGTAACTCTAACTAGTTCTGGTCCTTCAATGACTCTCTCACCAACCTCATCCCAACAAGATGGTGCCCTACACCTCCTACCATACAAAGCTTCAAATGGTGGCATACCAATACTCGCGTGCCAGCTATTATTGTACGCAAACTCAACAAGATACAAATACTTATCCCAATCACCTGTCCACTCCAAAGCACAAGCCCTCAGCATATCCTCCAATGTCTGAATCGTCCTCTCTGACTGTCCATCAGTTTGCGGATGATAAGCAGTACTAAAATTAAGTCTCGTACCCCAAGCTTGCTGAAATCCCTTCCAAAAACGTGATGTAAACCTCGTATCCCTGTCAGAAACTATCGAGACAGGCACACCATGAAGTCTAACAATATCCCGCTGAAAAATCTCTGCCAACTCATGAATAGGAGTAGTCTCTCTAATAGGCAAGAAATGAGCAGACTTAGTAAGTCTATCAACCACCACCCATATAACATCATTCTTTCTAAAGGTTCTCGGCAAATGAGTCACAAAATCCATAGTAATGTTCTCCCACTTCCAAACTGGAATATCCAATTGCTGCAACAATCCACTAGGCCTCTGATGATCTATCTTCACCTGTTGACATATAAGACATTTCCCCACAAACTCTGCTATGTCTCCCTTCATTCCACTCCACCAAAAGTGCTTATTTAAATCTCTATACATCTTGGTGGAACCTGGATGAATAGAGAATGAAGAGCTATGAGCCTCAGTCAAAATCTCTTCACGAATCGCCACATCTGCGGGAACACACAATTTACTACCCAACCATATCACACCCTCATCATCAACACGAAAATATTTTTGCTTACCTTCTGCCACCTCTGATCTAATACCCCCCAATCCTGTATCATTCTTCTGAGCTTCCTTAACCCTTGAAACCAGATTTGGTTCCACTCTCAAACTCGCAATGCTACCATCTGATCCCCTAACATACAGCTCAATACCAAACCGCTCCATGTCTGAAATAAGATGCGGCTGAGTAATGAGAGATGCAACACTCCCCAAGTTCTTCCTACTAAGAGCGTCTGCCACAACATTCGCCTTCCCTGGATGGTACTGAATATTAGCATCATAATCCTTAAGAAGTTCAAGCCATCTTCGCTGCCTCATGTTAAGCTCCTTCTGAGTAAAAATGTACTTAAGACTCTTATGATCAGTGAAGATATCACAAGTCTCTCCATACAGATAATGCCTCCAAATCTTCAAAGCAAAGACCACTGCTGCTAACTCTAAGTCATGAGTAGGGTAATTTACCTCATAAGGTTTAAGCTGCCTAGAAGCGTACGAAATCACCTTCCCATGCTGCATAAGAACACACCCCAATCCTCTCTTAGAAGCATCACTATAAACCTGAAATCCTCCACTCCCTGATGGCAACACAAGTATAGGAGCTGACACCAACCTCTTCTTTAACTCTTGGAAACTCTGCTCACGGTCATCATTCCACTCGAACTTAACACCCTTCCTCATCAGTTGAGTCAATGGTAAAGCTATGGATGAGAAACCTTCCACAAAACGCCTGTAGTAACCTGCCAAACCTAAGAAGCTCCTCACCTCTGTCACAGTGCCAGGTCTCGGCCAATTAGTGATAGCCTCGACTTTTGCAGGATCCAACTCAATCCCTCTAGAAGACACAATATGCCCCAAAAATGCCACCTGCTCCAACCAGAACTCACATTTTGAAAATTTTGCAAATAACTTCTTCTCCCTCAAGATCTCAAGCACAATACGTAAATGTTCCTCATGCTCCTCCCTGCTCCTCGAGTATATCAAGATATCATCAATGAAGACCACAACAAACTTATCTAAGTAATCATGAAAGACCCGGTTCATCAAATCCATAAACACCGCTGGTGCATTCGTCAACCCAAAGGACATCACGAGAAACTCATAATGACCATAACGAGTACGAAATGCAGTCTTCGGAATATCTTCTTCCCTCACTCGCAATTGGTGATAACCTGATCTCAAATCTATCTTCGAAAAGAATATCGCCCCTTGTAACTGATCAAACATGTCATCAATGCGTGGCAAAGGATATCTGTTTCTGATAGTCACCTTATTCAACTCCCTGTAGTCAATGCACAACCTCATAGAACCGTCCTTCTTCTTCACAAACAATACCGGAGCACCCCATGGAGATACACTTGGCCTAATAAATCCTCTATCCAACAACTCTTGCAACTGCACTTTCAATTCCTGCAACTCTAGTGGTGCCATTCGGTATGGCGCCTTAGAAATAGGCTCTGCACCTGGAACAAGTTCAATAGTAAACTCCACTTCTCTCTGTGGTGGCAAACCTGGTAGCTCATCGGGAAACACATCTGTAAACTCATTAACAACTGGATAATCCTCGATGCGAGGCTCATCCTTAGACGTATCCTTCACAAAAGCAAGATAGCCATCACAACCCTTAGACAAAAGTTTACCCGCCTTTAGAGCTGAAATCATTTTAACCTCTCCTTTCGGTTGAGAACCCTGGTATACAAATTCTGGTTTATCTGCATCTCCAAAGAGCACCCTCTTCCCCTGACAGTCAATTGTAGCTCGATGCTCACTCAACCAATCCATACCCAGAATAACGTCAAAGTCATGCATCTCCATCGGAAGTAAGTTAACCTTACAATTCCTCTCCCCAACAGCTATCGGACACTCTCGGTACACATCAGAAATAATAACAGAATTCCCCATCGGGGTAGCAATAGACATACGAGGATATAGTAATGAAGGTAAAACACCAAGATGGCGAACAAACGATAAAGACACAACAGAATGAGTCGAACCAGTATCAAATAACACATAAGCATCACGTCTACCAACAAGAAGTGTTCCTGAAACGGTACCTGAATTAGCTGCTGCCTGATTAGCAGTCAATGCAAACACTCTGCCTGAAGTATTCTGCTGACTACCACTACCACTACCACCTGCTCCTCCACCAGTGTTACGTGACACTGTACAATCCTTTGCCCTATGTGACATGCTACCACACAAGAAACAAGCCCCGGTCTGTTTATAACAAGCTCTCCCTGGATGATGTCCACCACATGTAGCACAAGGAGCCACTGGAATCATATTGGGGTTGCCCCCATAAACTGAATAACGACTCTGCCCCTGTTGACGACCCTGCCACTGCCTAGGCTGCTGCTGCTGAAATCGCTGATTCTGATTCTGTTTCTGACCACCATACTGATTCTGGCCATAAGCTGACTGAGTCCTCATATTCTGATGTCTTCCACGCCACTGTCCCTGCTGAGTACCCTGACCTCCATTCCACTGCTTACCCTGTACAAAACTCTGATCATCTCTATTCCGCTTGCGATCATTCTGGAACCTGTAGGCTCTATACTCTGTGCGCTCCTTCTCAATATCCTTAGCTGCATCTGCCACCTCAGCCACATTAGGAAACCTCAGTGAAATGATACCACCCCTCAGATTAGGCCTCAACCCCCATTTAAATTTCTCAGCCTGCTGTGCAGCAGTCCCTGCAACTGTCCCAGCAAATCCAGCCAACCTGATGAACCTCGCCATATAGTCAGTAATGCTCTCATCAAAATTCTGCGCAATAGAATGAAACTCCCTCAAGTAACCCTCTCTGTCTGCATTAGAAAAGTACTGCTCATAGAACACCTCCTTGAATCCCTGCCATACCAGTGTCTCTGTAAATTCCTCTCCTCTAGTAGCTTTCACTCCTCTCCACCACCTCTGAGCATCCCCCTCCAACTTATACACAGCTAACCTGACCTTCTGAACCTCATCACAACCCAAAGCATCAAAAATCTTCTCAAGATGTACAATCCAGTTTTCAGCATCTATAGGAGTCGGCGCTGAATGAAAAGAATCCGGTTTCTGCTTAGAAAACCTCTCCAACCATGCAAATGGCTCTAACTGATTACCCTGGCCATCCTGATTGCCTTGGCCATTCTGATTGCCCTGACCATTCTGATTATTCTGATTTCCCTGACCATTCTGATTATTCATATTTGCCATAGCTTGTTGTATACCGTTCGCCACTGCTTGTCCTAACATATTAGCTAGCTGAGCCGGGCTAACATTCAGGGTAGTTTGATTTTGATTTTTCTTAGGAGGCATCTACAATATAAGATTAGCAAACGAATGAAGATCACAAGAATAGATAAGCAGAAGCAATTAAAAATAGATATCGAAAGAGTAAAGCAAGATGATATGAATTTTAAACAGAATACCCATCCTAACGTCTACCCAAACTCATAGGTCAACCTAAATAGGTTTTCTACAAGAAAGAACCTAAGCTCTGATGCCAACTTTGTAACACCCCCTTCCCTAAATAGAAGGAGATATTACCTATAATCCATAAACCTGCAAACAGAGCACTAAAATAGTATCTAAATAACGATTAAACAGTCTAATAATCTTCGAATAGTATTAACTTCCAAAATTTCAATTCAAACCAATAAATACGAAAACCACAAATCTGTAACAAATAATCCAGTCTAAATAATTCTAGAAGTCCATAAATCCTAAGCAACGAAATAATGGGTAGCACTCCATCACACAGTCCCAGATCCCCCTAAGCACCTGCCAGAAAAAGAATACGGCATGAGCCAAACGCCCAGTACGGATTTGGAATACAATACATAAAACAGAAAAACAGATATGAATATTTGACAGTTATAATAAAACATTTATTTAAAAATACGTATGGCTGAAGCAACGAGGGGTTAGGATATTTCATACCGAGATCAGAACAGATACAGATACAGATACATACATCATAGGGTACCGTAATGTATGCAACAAACCGGATAACGTGTACGGCATATACAACGTCACCGTCAAATCAAATCACAAATCAAATCAAAATCTGGGTGCACCCACGTATCCTGAAACAAATATCAAAATGCGCAAAAGCTCGCCACCTGAGCTATCAGAAGGATACGCCGTGACCAATCACACTGCCACGGAAGTGTCATGTCACTGGTGCCGCAATGACATGGCTGTAGTACCCCTACAGCTGGTTAACTCGGTATACCCTATATCGCTAAGGGTTCAAATAAAATATTTCGCAAAATCCTTCAAATCACAATAAACAGATATTTGAATATTTCCAACAAATATATAATTTGCAAAATTCTAAAGAGTCGCAGAAACAAATATTTAAATATTTTCAGACAAATATAAAAATCATTTTTCAAAGTCAATGAGTCAAAATATTTTTCAAAATCAGAACAGTCAAAATAATCAAAACCAAGTGAATAGATTTGAGGACAAAACAGATTTAGTATAATTAATCCTAAAATGAGTAGCGCTGAATAAAAAGGAGAGAGAATCCGTACCTCGAATATAGCAACTAAAAATACTAACGAAATCCGCAAATGATCCTCTAAACTTCCGGCCCCCGATCTAAAATCAGAATTATAATTTATAATTAATATACATTCTTTTTATATATTTAATAGTTAAAATTATCACACGTTTAAGTACACTAGCTAGTCCTGGACAACACTAATAGTCTCTTGTATTAACAATTTTCACCGCCTGAACCACTTCTATATGACAACATGGTTGACATATAATAAAATATTTTAAATTAATAAACTCGGCAATAAACCAGGAGACTAATGTACTAGGTGAGCAAGTTTAATAAACTAACAAATAAAATTGTAACTATACTATAGAATATGATAATATTAAATTTTAAAACTTCTTTTGATCATGACATTATAAAAGGCAAAAGCAATGTTTTGACTCCAACTTATGCACGCACATGGACTTCCTGTTGAGTAAATAAAATATTAACATGATTTGTAATCCTGTGTCAAGCTTGCTTGTTTCTAATGTCCTGATTCAACCCATACACTATCCTTAAACAAACATATAATTACTAAGTGACCAACTAAAATCTACACATATGAAGATAGGTGAAATTATATCAATAATAGTACAAAATACGGTTAGTACCACATGGTGATATGACCACAAAATTCAAACAATTAAATAACAAGTCTGAGATTCTAGGTACCACCATATATAACTAATGACACAAATATGTTATATGTATGTATGTGATTACCTCTCTCGATTCACAACTTCAAGCAAAACAATGAATGAAACTTACGCCTCTGTTTTCCTCTGCTTTCTCCTCACGCAGCCGTTTAGTTTTAGGGTTTAATAATAAATCCTACATGTGTTATTTATATACTCACCTAAATATCCTAAAATTCCTAGAATTATATAAACACGTAATATCAATCCTTTTCCTTTTCTAATTAATCAATATTTTTAACAACTTATTCTAGTTCTATTATTATTATTATTATTATTATTATTATTATTATTATTATTATTATTAAATATCTAAAAATCCTATATATTACATTACTCTACGACTCTCCTAAAACTTCTCAGACACGTACATGACCAATTCAAATTACTGTTATCACAATCTGATAGCAGTAGTATTATTTGTTCCAGTTTGGATTACACAAATAAAAGCCCAACTATATAAATAAACAGCCCATGACTTTAAGTTAAAGTCCACCCACAAATATCTAAATAATAAGTGTAGATTAATTTTCCAACAATCCAGTATTACCTGACTTTTCTGACCCGGACTCACCCGACCCCCTTGAACACCTTGATTACAACTCGCACACGGTCATGATTGGTGTTTATAGTCTAAACACTGTTTCTTGGAAGATAAGTAGTCAGGATGATGTTTATATAACTGGGGTCTGCCCTGAACAATCTGTATTTGTTAATGATTCTGCATTTTGGATAGGGGAAGATTACGCAGGGGATCACTTAGTTATTCACTTTGATACCAAGACAGAAATACTGGAAGAAATCCCGGTGCCTGAGAAGTTTGGAGATCAAGAATGTCAGCATCCTATTATTCATCCATTTGGTCAATCTATTGCTTACTTTGATGAAGACGCTAAATTTCGACACTTGGACATGTGGTTATTTATAGAAGATATAGATGAGTTTTCTTGGGAGAAGAAAATGAGTGTTAGTCTTAGTGAAAATGTTTGGGCTGATGTCTTGGGTAAATAAGAAACAATGGCAAACCTATACTTGCAAAGTCGAACAATTTGATTTCATATGATTTTGATACCCATGAGCCATATGATTTTGTTAATTCGTATGATCTTTTGACTCCAAATTTGTGCTATGAAGGGGGCTCTAAAGCACCTTTTATCATTACACCTTTTGTGGAGACTCTACTTTGGCTTCATAAATGATATTGAAAAAAAAGTTTTTCATTGGCAACTCGCCGGAGTTCTTCGACTCTTCATTTTATGATACAAATGTGGACGGTATTAATTGTGCATCAAACGTGCATCTTGAACAGGGGAAGGTGTCGACATCTGATTGCTAATGTCATATGGGATTGTTAGTGGATGTAAAATTTTAATGCTCTCATTAACTTTGCGGATTCTGGTTTTGTTTTTACAAATTCCATCATTTTACCTACGGTGTGAGTTCGCTTAGTTTTGCTTAATAATGTTATGTTTGTATGCTTATATTGTTTTTCTCTTATTGAGAAGGGGAACAAAGTTGTCCACGCAACATTGTCTGAAACTTTATGTTGGTTTTCCCAAGGTTATGCTTTGCCTTTTCATGTAATTTATCTTGGGACTAATATGGTGAATGTATATCAGTATATGTGTGTATATATATTGTCTACCTGCAGAATATTTAGATTTGTGTCACTGAGAAAGATACAAGTGCGAACCAATATGGTGGTTTTACGGAATTTTCACTATGCTCTTACGGAGTTCTATTATCTTCTTTTCTTTATTGTATCCAGTTGGATGTTAACTAAAATGGGACTCACTAATCAAAGAGATCGGATCTTTCTTCAAATTCATTGCGTCAGTGTGAGCAAAGTTGGCTCAAAAAGTGTGAGTGACCAACAAGATATTTTTATCGAGACTAAGAAACTATCAAGACTAAGAAATTTTTATAATACAAACATGTATATTCTTATTATTTAAATTATTATTTCTTAAAAAATTATATTAATATTGAATAATTAATCATAGTCATTTATCCTAATTTGGAAGGATTTAAATAAAAATAAATGAATTTTTCTCTAATTATTGAGGAAGATCAAATGAAAATCTATCGAACAAATTTGTTTATATTTCTTTCATCGCTTAGAAGATTTTAAAAGAAGACTTTATAGTTAAATACAATATAAATGAGGATGAGCACACCGTAAAAAAAAAAGAAGATGAGAATAATTCAAAATTTTGTCAATATTACATATAAAGTAATGTATTAAAATTTAAAATACTTGACGATTCTGATTTTCAGATAATAATTGTGTCGAGAATTATCTTTTCACAAAACCTGAATTTTTAATTAAAACCAAAAATTAAAATATTATGATTATATATTTAAATAACATAATATGACTCGTTAAATTTATTAAATATATTTTTCATAACACAAATATAATTTCCCATTATATCCACTTCATTCTGTTTCTAATAATAATATTTTGTGAATTAAATTTTCAACCAAATACCTAATTAAAATTTTGATATGAGCAAAATTTATACACCGATACCTAATTAATGAATTTAGGTGTATATCTTTAACTATGTAGAAAATTAAAATCAGTACCGGACACTAAACATACATAAAAATGTAGGATAACAAATTTAAATTTTAGGATATATAATTTCTTTGAGTAAGTTCCAAACTTCTTAAAATCGAAATGAATTTTTAAGAAAAGAATATCATCAACTTTAAGTACAGATCAAACGGTAATATATATTTTTTTATTATATAAATATATTTGGTATACATATATTATTTTTGTTGAATATGAATATCAAAGATCAAAATCGAAGATCAAAACCGAGATTGGGAAACGTTAGGACAATAGTTCCCGCTTTTATTTGAATTTTCAAAAATTTAAAAGTATCTCCCAATTTTTTGTCGATGACCCGATTGTAAGATCTTAGCCAATTATTAGATCAGAATCGGATTCGAGAAGACAAGGAGGTTATAATTTTTGTTCTAATTCTGATTCTCAATTTTTGAAATTTTAAAAGTATCTCCCAATTTTCTGTCGATAACCTGAATGATCGTAAGATCTTAACCAATTATCATATCGTAATCGGATTCGAGAAGACAAGGAGATTATAATTTTCATTCTAATTCCGATCCTCAATTTTTTTGTCCTTTTACCATTTTTATCAGCAATCCAAATGATCCAAAATCTGTGAATCGGAATCGGGCCGGACAGGCCAACTGGGTCAGGGAAGCCCATCCTATATATAAAAAAAGATTGATAACGGCAACATGCATTATTACATGAGAAAATATCGAAATGAATCCCTAGTTGCCGCAGCAGCCTCAATTGGCCTTCTTACACTCAACTGAATAGAGATGAGCTTGTCAAAGCCCAGGTACATGCCATCCTACGACTTCCCTGAAGAAATGTTGTCCGAAATATTCAAAAGACTTCCTGCTAAGTATGTCTTACGTTGCCTGTGCGTTCAAAAATCATGGTACCATCTTATAAAATCTCCTATGTTTGTCACTCTTCACTACAATTATAAAAAATTGACAGCCCATGATAATCCAAGGGGGTGGTATTGTATTATGACTTTTAATGACAATTCTTTGGAGAATGATTTTAATGGATTTTATAGACTTTTAATGATTGTTAATGACTCTTGTTGAATCACCAAGATTTCCAAATACTTTTGATGACTCCTAACAAAATGACTTTTAAAAACTTTCATAGACTTTTAAATATATAGCCTATATTTAAATAAATAGATTTTGTGGTGTAGTAAGATCATATTTGCCTATATTGTGAAACCCTTTATCCTTTCTCCGGTACAACCCAATTTCGATCGTGTATTATCTGTTCAATCCGGCCACCAAAAAACTTGAGTACAAGGTATATTAGCAAAAGCTCAGAATGTGCGATCTTTAACTACTCTGATCAAGAACCTTGAAAAAAAGCTTGGGCCCATAGATGTTATGCCAAAAACTACCAGCTCTGAAGAGATTCCTTCACAAAAGGAAAAATTTGCAGATGCACCAGAAGAACACATGGAATCATCAAACACAAAAGAAGTACCCACACAACCACCGCCAGAAAATAAGGCCATTGATTCGCCAGTAGAAAATAAAGAATCATCACAATCACCTGTTCCAAGGGAAGAACTCTCAGTCTCACCAGACAAATCTGGGTCCAACATTGTGTCATCTGCCAAAAGAGAAAAACTTACAGACTCACCCACCAAGAACCGGACCATGCAGTCACCTGCCAAAGAACAACACTTGGCAGAGTCACCAGCCACTAAAGGCAGGACTAGGGAGTCACCATCCGGAGAAGAGAACCCAGTTAAGTCATCCTCTGTTGCAAAAGATGTTCCTGATCACCTAGCCAAAATTGAAGAGTACAAGGAATCATCAGATAAAGAGTCTCTTGCTGGAAAAGAGGATCTCTCTAGCAGTCAAGCAAAAAAAGAAGAGTTGGTGGATTTCCTCAAGTAATGATTGCGTCCCACGGACGTGTAGATTCTGAAACAAGACATCTTTTTTGTAGGTGAACAATTACATTTCAGTTGTACTAGAACTCTATTGCCTCAAGTCCGAGTACTAAAAACTCACTCTTTGCTGCCATTGCGTTTTCTTATCTAGAAAATGATAGCTAAAGTAGCTTAATAATTATTTAATTTTAATTTTTCTTAGTTCCACAGTCGCCAAGTTTGAAATAAAGTTTTTGTCCCCTGCATCAAGACTCAACTAATATAGATATAGTTTATATGCCACGAGGTTGTACCTCCAAAATATATTCGGATTCCTGGCATATTTACCCAAATCATATACTCCTACTTGATGGACGACACGAGGTTGTAAGAATACATTCAGCTTCCTGCATCATTTCTCACTTAATAATTATCTGCTGATAAGAAAGCATTCAGCTTCCTGCATCAAAACTCTGAATACTTTACGTTAACACGGCACACGATTGTAGCTAAAAATATAGTTGTGGCCAAGAATACATTCAGCTTACAACACAGCTAGTCAATAGTAGAATGCTTGGTTAATGGTTATTATAGAATGCTGCCTAATGTTTTCATAGTGAATTCAATTCACTTGTTGGATAAAAAAGGACAATAAAACCAGGTTAAAACATAATACATACATGTATGCAGGTTTGGACTTTACATGCTTATATGCATCTAGAAAGCTTTGTCATGTATCATATCAATTTCAAAAAAAAAACATCCAATCATTCATAATTGATAAATTAACCACACAATAAAAACACACACACACACACACACACACACACACACATATATATATATATATATATATATATATATATATATATATGATACAACTATAAGCACATGGAGAGAGAAGCAAAAGAAAGAAAAAACAGTAATAGAGGGAAAGAAAAAGAAGCAAGAAAAAAAAGGAACCTCTTTTGGCAGGGATGGAACCCTAGGGGTGAGAACTATCGTTGAGGAAGACAATGTCTTGTCAAATCTTCTCAAAAAGGACATGACAATTTTTGGAGAAAATATACACACTTTTTCATAAAAAGTCATAAAAAGTCTCTCACTTTTATTTTTCCACCAAAATCATTGACTTTTTGAATAACAAGTGACTTTTAACAACTCTTTAAAAGTTGTAATTGAATACCTTAAACTTTTAAAGATTTTTTTAAAATCCTGATACAATACCTCCTTACTTTTAAAGAGTATTTAAAAGTATTAATCGAATACCCCTAAACTTCTAAAGTCTTTAAAAATATTTAAAAGTCATGATACAATACCACCCCCAAATATTTACTTTTCCATAATACTAATACCCATGAATTTACTGTACGTTCTGATGATAATGAATGTAAAAAATACTGCACCCTTAAATATCCATTTGACTTTGATAATCATGAATGGGTTGCTGTATCAAATGGTTTAATTTGTATCTCTACCTTGTCCCATAAAACACCTGATTATGATCCCTACATATATGTCTGGAATCCTCTTGTTGGGAAATATAAAATTCTTCGGTGGGATTCACCTGTTTCGGTGTATATGTCAATGGACATTGAGTGGAAGGCTTTAGCTTTCGGGTATTTACCTGAAGTTATTGATTATGTCGTGGTACATGCTCTCAAACTCGCAACGAACGTACCTCATACCTCTAATACGATCCTGATTGCTGTTCATAGTCTAAACAGTGGTTCTCCTAAAATAATATTACACATTGATTTTGATGTACATTGGGTCTCTGATCAATCTGTATTTGTTAATGGGACTGCATTTTGGATAGGGAAAGATGTTGAGGCAGATAAATTCGTTATTCGATTTGATACCAAGACGGAAATACTGCAACAACTCTGGCTGCCCGAGGGAGATCATGAGGATCGTTATCCTGTTATGCATCCATTTGGTCAGTCTATTGCTTGCTTTGTTGAATATGTTGAATTTCGTCAATTGGACATTTGGGTATTGAAATGTGATCAGATAGATGAATACTCTTGGGAGAAAAAATTGAATGTTACTCAAAGTGAAAATGTTTGGGCTGATGTCTTGGGTATAAGGAGCAATGGTGAACCTCTACTGGCAAAATTAAATAATTTGATTTCATATGATCTTGATACTCGTGAACCATATGCTTTTGTTAATTCGTTTGATCGTTTGACTCCAAATTCCTATTACGAGGAGGGCTCTAAACCACCTTTTGTCATTACACCTTTTGTGGAGACTCTACTCTGGCTTGATAAAGAGTTTTGAAACAAACGTTTTGCAATGGTAACTCGCTGGAGTTCTTCAACTCTTCATTTTCTGATAAAAATGTGGACGGTATTAATTTTGCATCAAAAATGGACCTTGAACAGGGGAAGGTGTCAACATCTAATTGGTAATGACATATGGGATTGTTAGTTGGATGTAAAATTTTAATGCTCTTTCCTTAACTTTGTGGATTCTGGTTTTGTTCTTACAAATTCCATTATGGCACGTTGTGAGTTTGCTTAGTTTCGCTTAATAATGTGTTGTTTTTGTAAGATTATCTTGTTTTCCTTTTATTGAGAACTCGAACACAGTAAGTAGTCCACAAATCTTATCTGAAAATCTATGTTGGTTTTTACTAAAGTTATGTGTTGCCTCTTTATGTATTTATCTTAGGATTAGTATAGTCGATGTATATCAGTATATGTATGCATATATTGTCTAAATGCAGCATGTTTAGATTTGTATCATTGAGAAAGATACAACTGTGAACCAATATGGTGGTTTGGAATACCTGAATCATACTCAATTTTTTTTTTTTTTTTGAAATTAACAGTATTGTCTCTTATGCAATATTCACATAGGATCTAACATAGGGAAATTTTTATAGTATACACATGTATCTTCTTATTATTTAAATTACCATTTCTTAAAAAAATATATTAATACTGAACAATTAATTATATTCATTTATCCTAATTTGGAAGGATGTAAATATAAATAAATGAACATTTTTTTTTGATAATCCGGTGTCCGGGCCAGCTTGCACGCACCTCAACTAATCCGGAGGGCATACTAGCACACTCATATCCCCGAGCATGGTAGCCTACTTAATCCCGGAACGTCCCAGGGAATCGAACTCGTGACCTATAAATAAATGAAATTTTCTCTAATTATTGAGATAGATCAAATAAAAATCTTTCGAATTAATTTTTTATATTTTCATATTTCTTTCATCGCTTAGAAGATTTGAAAAGAAGCCTTTATAGTTAAATACAATATAAATGAGGATTAGAATGAGCGCAAATAATAAAAATTTAACATTTGAAATGAACATCTGTATAAAGCATTATAAAATTTCAAATTTTGTCAATATTTGAATATAAAGTATTTTATTAAAATTTAAAATATTTGACGATTCGGATTTTCAGAAAATAATTGTGTTGAGAATTATCATAATTTTCACATAACTTGAATTTTTAATTAAAACAAAAAATTGAAATATTATTATTATTATTATATATTTAAATTACATAATAGGGCTTGTTAATTAATTAAATATATATTTCAGAACACAAATATACTTACCCAATATATCCACTTCTTTCTGTTTCTAATAATAATATTTTGTGATTAAAATTTTCAACCAAATATCTAATTAAAATTTGATATGAGCAAAATATGTACATGGATACCTAATTAACGAATATAGGTGTATATCTTTAACTAGGTAGAAATATAAAATCTCAACTAAGCATACAAAAAAAATTATAGGATAACAAATAATTTAAACTTTAGGAATATATAATTTTTTTGAGTTTAGGTCCAAACTTCTTAAAATCGAGATGGATCTTTAAGAAAAATATATTGTCAACTTTAAGCATGGGTTAAATGATAATATATTTATTTTTAACCAAGACCAAAACGGAGATCGTGAAATGGGAGGACGATTGTTCCCGCTTTCATTTGAAATTTTAATAATATCGCCCAATTTTCTGTCGATAATCGGAATAATCGTAAGATCTAGCCAATTATATCGGAATCGGATTGGAGAATACAAGGAGATTATAATTTTCATTTAAATTCCGGTTCTCAAATATTTTTTGTCCTTTTACCATTTTCATAAGTAATTCAAATGCTCTAAAATATCGGTATCGGAATCGGGCCGGACGGGCGGACTTGGTCAGGAAAGCCCATCCTATATACAAAAAAGATGGCAACATGCCTTAATACATGAGAAAATATCGAAATGAATCCCTAGTTGGCGCAGCAGCCTCAACTGGTCTTCTTACACTCAACTGAATAGAGATGAGCTTGTCAAAGCCCAGGTACATGCCATCTTACGACTTCCCTGAATTAGTCTTGCCCGAAATATTCAAAAGACTTCCTGTTAAGTATGTCTTACGTTGCATGTGCGTTCAAAAATCATGGTACTATCTTATAAAATCTCCTATGTTTGTCACTCTTCACTACAATTATCAAAAATTGACAGCCCATGATAATCCTAAATATTTACTTTTCCATAATACTAATACCCATGAATTTACTGTACGTTCTGATGATAATGAATGTCAAATATACTGCACCCTTAAATATCCATTTGATGACTTTGGTAGTCATGAATGGACTGCTGTATCAAATGGTTTAATTTGTATCTCTTCATTGTCTTATCAAAAACCTGATTATGATCCCGACATTTATGTCTGCAATCCTCTTGTTGGGGGGTATCAACTCATTCGTTGTTCACCTTTTTCGCTATATACTAAATTCCACATTGAGTGGAAGGCTTTAGCTTTTGGGTATTTACCTGAAGTTAGTGATTATGTCGTGGTACATGCTCTCAAATTCATGACGGGCGTACCTTTTATCTCTAATATGATCGTGATTGTTGTTCATAGTCTAAACAGTGGTTCTGGTAAAATAAAAGTACAGAATGATTTTGATGTACATTGGGTCACTGATCAATCTGTATTTGTTAATGGTACTCCATATTGGGTAGGGGAAAATGACGCGGCGGATAAATTTGTTATTCGATTGGATACCAAGACAGAAACACTGCGACTAATCTCTGTGCCCGAGTGGTTTGAAGATCAGGAACGATATCCTGTTATGCATCCATTTGGTCAATCTATTGCTTGCTTTATTGAGGACGCTGAATTTCGTCAATTGGACATTTGGGTATTGAAATGCGACCGGATAGATGACTTTTCTTGGGAGAAAAAAATGAGTGTTAGTCTGAGTGAAAATGTTTGGGCTGATGTCCCGGGGATAAGGAACAATGGTCAACCTATACTGGCAAATTCAAATAATTTGATTTCATACGATCTTGAGACTCGTGAACCATATGATTTTGTTAATTCGTATGATCGTTTGACTCCAAATTCCCATTACGAGGATGGCTCTAAACCACCTTTTGTCATTACACCTTTTGTGGAGACTCTACTCTGGATTGATGAAAAGTTTTGAAACAAACGTTTTGCAATGGCAACTCGCTGGAGTTCTTCAACTCTTCATTTTCTGATACAAATGTGGACATATTAATTTTGCATCAAAAGTGGACCTTGAACAGGGGAAGGTGTCAACATGTAATTGCTGATGACATATGGGATTGTTAGTTGGATGTAAAATTTTAATGCTTTCCTTAACTTTGTGGATTCTGGTTTTGTTTTTAAAAATTCCATAATGGTACGTTGTGAGTTTGCTTATTTTCACTTACTAGTGTATTATTTTCGTAAGATTATCTTGTTTTCCTTTTGTTGAGAACTCGAACACAGTAAGTAGTCCACAAATCTTATCTGAAAATCTATGTTGGTTTTTACTAAAGTTATGTGTTGCCTCTTTATGTATTTATCTTAGGATTAGTATAGTCGATGTATATCAGTATATGTATGCATATATTATCTAAATGCAGCATGTTTAGATTTGTGTCATTGAGAAAGATACAACTGTGTGAACCAATATGATGGTTTGGAATACCTGAATCATGCTCACTATGGTCCGACGGAGTTCCATTATCTTCTTTTCTTTTTTTGTATCTAGTGGGTTGTTATCTTAGGTTGTGGCTCATTAATTTAAGAGATTGAAATCTCATTCTTCAAATTCCATTGAGTCAGCTTGAGCAAAGTTGACTAAAAAAATGTGAGCAAGTTGACAATTATTTTGAGTTTCGATGTTTAGGTGTATCTGTATTTGTAAAAGCTTTAATTTTCGTGCTTATCTTAATCGTTAGTAATTTATGCATGACGAAAGGGAGCGTTGGAATGGTCTTAGCTTCTAAACATTCATACAATAAAAAGAAAAAAAATAATGAGAGAGTTATGAATTCCATCGAGTTCCCCTTACTTTGGTCGAACAACCCAAAATTTAGCAAATGATCTTTCAAATCGGTTCCCTAAGGTGTTAATTGTTGCTTCATTGAATTAGGTAAGAGTTGTTATTAGTTGTTTACAAAGCAAGTTTGGAAGATCATAATGAAACACGATTCTTCCAGGTTTCAGTGGAAGAAACTTTGGAGTGAAAATTTCTTCTAAAGTTATGAATAAGAGGGCTCACTAAGGCTATTTTTCTAGAACTGTTAAGTTTGGAGTTCAGTGTGTACCGACAATGTTTGTCCTACGTTTAACCAATATTCTTAATCTACTTATCATTGTCGCAAGGTTCTAGTTTGATCATGCTTGTTGGTGTCTGTCTTCATTTGGTAATCAAGACTTTTATCTTCCTTCTTGTGATGTGTAAATGCTCCAGCTTCATTGGGCACATTCTTACTTTGTGTTATTTGTTGGGCAATCTGGCAAGCCAGAAACAGTAAAGTTAATCCTCGTCAAGTGATTAACAACACTTCATTGCCTGATCACTCCGATAATTACTAATAGCCAACTCCATCAGCGTAGTTGTACAAGAAACACAAGTTCCTTCAACTATTATGTCAAATAGTTACCTTCCGAGGCGATTTATCAAGCATTTGTTTTGCATATTTCAGAATCACAAAACTGATTTAGAATTCAATCAGATTTTTCCTTTAAAAAATTTCAAACAAGAGCCCGATTTTGTAATAGCAATGCTAGAGACCCGAAGAACTTGTCCAAAAATTCCGCCCAAATGACACATGACAAGTTTTAATTTGTTATCGGGTTATCAGTCATTTCTCATTTTGCAAACATCTTGAAGATAGTGCTGGCCAAACGGGCGGAACAAACCGCATTAACATACAATAATACAATACAAATTAAATAAACTATCCAATATTTATACAAATTAAATAAACTATTCACTATAATTGTTGTTCGCTTGTTGTTGTTCCATTTTCTGCAGAAAAGTAAAAGTTTATAAGTTTTAAAAATAAATATTAGTAACCAGAGATGAGAAAGAGATGAGAAATAGAGATAGAGAGAGAATTAGAGATAGAGAGATTGGTGTGGGGGAATGGTGAAGAAGTTCTATGTATTTATAGGGGCTTGGACTTCCGACCGTTGGCCACAAACGGTAACTGCAACTACAACGGCTACAACACAACAGCTAGAAACGGCTAAAATTTGCAGCGCGTGTGTGGCAGACGCGGGCCGGTCCGGGCCGTGCCGTGCGGGCCGGTTCACCCGGTTCGTGCGGTTCCGGGCCGGGCCGGTTCGCGATTTTACACTTCCTGAACCATGTTCGGACCGGGTTTTTTGACCGGTTCGTGCCGGTTCGGGCCGGTTCAACGCGGGCCGAATTAAACCGGTTAAAAAACCGGGCCGGTCCCGAGCGGGCCGGTTCAACCCGCACGTTTGGCCGGCTCTACTTCAAGAACCTTGCCATACTCATTTTCATGCAGTTTGCAAACAACCCCATCACTTATTAATTATTATAAACTTATTACTGGAAGTAAGAAGAACATACAGAAGCAGCTGGGCTTCTCCAATAATTTACATTAATGGGCCCAGCTGAATCCTATAGCCTAGCCCAGACCAGCTCTATTCTTTAAGCCCAATGGTTATCATTGACCCGATGGAATCAGCAGTCCTAAATTCCTAACAGTAAAAGATGAAACCCTAGTGAGAGCAGCTTTCCTTGTTTTGAGTTCACTGAAGATGAGCCTGTCAAAGCACAACAAGTACATGCCATCCTACGACTTCCCTGAAGAGATCTTGTCGGAAATATTCAAAAGACTTCCTGTTAAGTATGTCTTACGTTGCCTGTCCGTTCAAAAATCATGGTACCATCTTATAAAATCTCCTATGTTTGTCACTCTTCACTTAAATCATCAAAAAATGACAGCCCATGATAATCCTAAGTATCTACTTTTCCATAATACTAATACCCATGAATTTACTGTATGTTCTGATGATAATCAATGTCAAGAATATGGCACACTTGATTACCCATTTGACTTTGATGGTCATGAATGGTGTGCATTATCAAATGGTCTAATTTGTATATCTTCCGTGTTATATCGAAAACCTCATGTGATCGTTTGACTCCCTGTTATATTTACGAGGAGGGCTCTTAATTGCCTTTTCACATCCTTTTGCGGAAACTCTAGTTGTGCTTGATATTAGTGAAATTATTAAACCAAATGTTCAGTCGGAAGACTTGTCATCTGAATTGGACATGCTAGAATCCGACTGGAACTGGCTAGATTCTCTAGTTTCCGAACTTCCTTTTTGATGAGAGGATCAAATTTGGAGCACCTTCTTCATTGTTTATAAAAGTAACCGGTAACCATCAAGGTTTCTGGAGGAGCAGATCATGGCAGAAGATAAAGATCAGGGATATGTAATTATAACAATCAATTTATCACAAGGTTATGAGATTTGCGAAATTGGATGACTTTATTTAAGCATTTAAATCATTATGGACCAGACAGAAATAATAGGTTGGACTCGATGTATTTAATTTCAAAAAATAAAATAGAATTTGATATCTGTATTCTAGTGTCTTGGTAAAGAAGGAAGAAATGTAGAAATCGAAGTACGGAATAAAATTCCGATAATGTGTAAATTTCATCATGAAATGACTTGGTAATGTGTTCGCGAATACATTATATAGAGTGAAAAACATAATTTTCGTTACAACAAGAACAACGGATGAAAATATGAGTTAGAATTGAAACAATTAACAAAAACCTTGGGCTAAAAAATTATGCGATTATAAAGGGAAAACACTGTTTTTTATGTGATCTAATTGTTCATGTGTAAAACTCAAGCGGTGGGCTAGAAAAACAGTTAACATAATATGTTGTTATTATTCCAAATTTTATGCGGTATAGTTGGTAACGTGTATAATTGAAACCGTGGACCAATAATATTAACGTAATGTGCGATTATAGATAAAAACACTAAATCTGTATGCGGGATAGTTGGCAACCTATATACCCGAAACCGTGGACCAATAATACTAACATAATGTGCGATTATAAATGGAAACACTAAATCTTATGTAGTATGTTGATTATGTCACATGTTTATACTTGGCTTATTATTGTCTATACTGTAAAAAATACATTAAATAGAATGAAAAAAATTATTATTGTAAATAAAGCCGACAACAGACATTATATCCTTATATATAATAAGCATAAAAAGGATTTATCCATAATTTTGGTCATTGTACTAACAAATTAATCTCAACCGTCGAATCTAATATTTTTTAAAAATAGACGATCAAGATTATATCATGTTAAAAAGAAAACTATAATCTAAAAAATATATTATTAAGAAACGTTGTACTAGAATTGAATTTTAAAAAGGAAATTATACTATGAAAAGGATATAATTAAAATAAGATATAACTCAATTTTATTTATTTTTTTATTAATACTAAAAAAATCATATTTATCATTTATTCTCTATCTCAAGATCTAGAAATCAGATTTGGATTATTTTACAGCCCACGCGAAGTTCCTAAAATTATCTTTAATTTATTGATGATTTAACAATTATTATCGAAACGGAAACATTCAAAATCTCATTAGAAAATATAATTAAGAATTTTTACATTAATCCTATTCAGTTTAAAAGACATACATTGATAATCATATTCAATGTAGAAAATCAAATTATGCATGATATAAATTATTGACATACACTTTTTCATTTTTTTAGTATAAATTCACTTTTTAGTTTACATGTTATAAAATAAAATATTTTTTTTTGCTAGATTCAAAGTTTTTAATCTTTTTATTTTATGATCTGACAGTTCTTATTATTTCGTAATACCAAATTATCGATACCAAAATTTTGGACAAAATCACTCTTACACTTATTAGTAAAATTGTATTTATTTTATGATCTAACTGTTCGTATTTATTATTGAAACTGTATTTGGGAGTTAGTAGAATTATCTTCAAATAATAAGAAGGGTATTTTGATAATCAAAATGAAATATAAGTAGATTTCATAAATCGAATAGAATTTTCAACGTAAAAATTGGTCAATTTATTCAATCTTTTGTTTCTGCGTAATGTAGTTTTAATTGGAAAATAATTGTTAAAACATCATTAAATTAAAGATTATTTTTCTAATTTCATGTGGGCTATGTAAAATTATCCAAATCAAATTTTAAGAATTAAAGATAGAGCACAAATATTAAATTGATCGTGTAAAATCATATCTAATTATTTATTGTTTAATTATAAATTGTTAATTTGTCGTTATTATCTTCTCATTATTCTTGATCATAATATTCCAACGTCTTCTTTTAATTAATTCAATCAAATCTTTTTTTAATCTATATGTATTTATTACAACGGGTGCCGGCCTAAAAAACGTGATACAAAATCGACGTAAAAAATAAGTATATGGTTCTATATATACATAAAAATTTGTACAATATTGGATTCACTAATTAATTTCTAGATATTTTCCTTTTGATTTCTTTTTTAAAGAGTTTATATTTTTTAAAAAAATATTACAAGGTCGCCGAGAAATGTGTCTTATATGTATTTATTACAACGGGTGTCGGCCTAAAAAAACATGTTACAAAATCAACATAAAAAATAAGTATGTAGTTTATTTAGTTGTTTATGTATACTAAAATTTGTACAATATTGTTTTATTAATTTATTTATAAATATCTTCTTTTCAATTTCTTTCTTAAATTTATATTTTGAATTTTTTAAAAAAATATTACAAGGTCGTCGCGAAGCGCGGCTTAGTCAACTAGTGTATATATATATATATATATATATATATATATATAGGGTTCATGTGCCTGAGGATGACCTCAGGGTTGGTTCTTCCTGAGGTTAAAAGCTTTTCAATACATATTTAAGGGTGTTTAGGTAAATTTACTGGAAAAAAAAATTATATTTATAAAAATGCCCCTGCGGGACCACTTAATTTATAGGTGATTTGTGTTATAACCTCGGGAGAAATCCCTGAGGACAACCTCAGACCCATTTTCCTCGGGAGAAAGTATAATTATATATATACTTTTCTAGTATATATATATTGAATGACAATTTGATATGTTAATTAATAATAAATAAATATTAAAAAACTAATAATTTAATTATAAATATTAGAAAAGGAACCGTGCACGAATTATAAGCTAGTGTATATAAAAACTTTAACGAAAAGCAACCAAAGAAATTTGCGACTACAAAAAGGAACATAAATTGCACACACATTACAGGGAGGGAATAGAAAAGAGGAAACATGAAAAAGTTAATAAAGGAATACTAAAAACTTGAGTACATTGTTTCTGCACAAATTTTAGATATTTTCTTAACATTTAATTGACTTCATATATAATGTATTTCGATTACATATCAAAGGACATCATCCACTATAAAATGGAGTGACTTAGTCCGAGTACTTACGAAAGTAAACATGAATTAGTGAAATTAGACATAAATTGGTTGTTCACTTTCTTTCCCATGTTTGATACAGTGAATGCCACTGATATGCTCGAACTAACACTATCACCGCTTAATCATCAAATCTTATAGAAGGCTAAATATGCAATTAAGAAAAGAACGAGTAAAATTCCAAAAATCTGGGACTGCAGCGAATCTCCAGAAAGAGTTCTGGAAATAAAAACTATACCAGATAAAACTATAGATGCTTGAAATTATAAAGTACCCTTCTGTGATGAAAAAAAAAAAAAAAGAAACATATCTTTAACTGACCAAGATGGCTGTTTAACAAAAGATCGTTGTGCATTTGAAAATGTTAGTAATTCGATGTAGTAGCAGTAAAGAGCAGAATCAAACAACAAAGCTGGTGTACTAGCCTTTAAAAACTTCAACTTCTTGTGCAACAGTGCATATATTGCATTCAGACGGCCCAGTACTTTTTCTACCATCTCCTTTACTTGTTGTAGGCGCTTTCCAACTTGTGGTGTCATTACTTCTAAAATATTTGCATTGTTGTTAACATTTTCAGTTATTTCAGCTTATTTGTTCTTAGCTGCAGCTGCCACCACATCTAGTTTAAACAGACTGTACATTTTTTCCAGGAGAATCCACCTCACATGGTGCAACATTTCCTTAATTCTCCACAGCAACCTCATTGTTAGTTGAAACTGCATTTTCAGCATTTAAACATTCAACAGCAACCATATCATGATCAATCAAATCATTTTACTGTCCTGAAAAGCTGAAAATGCAGCATCAACAGAATCCATAATTGAACCACCATCACTATGTTGTGAACGCCAAGTACACAGCATCTACTGTCCACTGGACACTTACTGTTCAGTAATTTTGTGTCAAATTACACATTATTACAATTCGAAGCACACAAAACATCTTCATTTTAGCTTAGCCAACAAAAAAAAAGGCAAACTAACAAAAGGGGTTGACAATGGTACTTCTTTACCTTTTAGTTTCAAAGCAGGAAAACTAGAATGCTTAAGTCTCTTGCCACTCAAAATCATGAATATGGGGAACATTAACAAGTTCAGAAGGCTTAAGTGTCCCTGAAACCACCTCATTTTCCTTGGAATCTGAGAAGATGGGTAATCAGGAGGGGCCATCTCAGGTGTCACTGAAACCACCTCATTGTCCTAAAGATCCGAGAAGACAGTAAAATCAGGAGGAGCCATCTTTGAACCACCAACATCTCAATCTTTTAAACCCTGTTTAAGTACACAAGGGCCAGAAACAACTTATTCCACAGCCAGTTCAGTTTCATATGCCAGAGTTGACTCTATGCAGTAATTCTACTTTCCGTTTCTGTTATTTTGCAATTCCATGAACTGGCATGGTTTATGTTGAATTTCATTATTTTATTGGCAATATGAATTACAAAACTGCATCTTTATGAGACTGAAGTTAATGAAGTTACCAAAGTTGTTACAAATGGTTGCAGTTTGCAGTGCAGTTTGGAGTCTTTCTGGTGGTCTGTTTTCTAGTGTTAAATAAAACAATGTCAAGCTGTTAGATGTTGTCTTTTGTTCTGGCCCCTGTGAGGGTGTTATGTCGTTAGTGTATTGCAGTTAGAGTAGTGGTCCAGTAGTAGCACATAAAGTCATGAGGAGCAGTTGTATGGACTCAATGTGTGCATTACAATGTTATTGTGAAATGCAAGATTAACCACATTCTCTCATCTCTATCTCTAGTTATCATTTGCATAAGTAGTAAAAGTCTATATGGTATCAGAGCTGCATCTGATAGCTTAGTTTAAAGAAGAGTAGGTAGGTGAGATTCTCAAAAGCAATCTTAGCCGAGTCAGTTTCTTTTCTTGTGTCTAGATAGAGAGTGTGTAGTCACAATCCACACACCAGTTTTTTATTCACATAGACTGATGGCTAATGGAAAAGTGTCCCTCACGGACCTTCAAAACCCTCTATTCACGCACCCATCCGATGGCCCATTGTCAATAAGTGTGACAAAGCTGCAAGGAGCTGCAGACTATAGGGCCTGGAAAAGGACGTTTGAGATCCAGATTGCAGCAAAGAGAAAGCAAGGGTTTCTTGATGGGTAAATCACAAGAAGTGCCACGGATGTCACAGAAGCCAGCCAATGGGATACATGCAACAACCTGGTAATTTCTTGGATCCACAATAATGTATCTGATAGCATTAAATCTTCTGTCTTGTTTATTAATAATGCGTCAGACATCTGGAAACAACTTGAGATAAGGTTCTCTTTAACGAATGGATCTAGAAAGTACAAGTTGAATAGAGACCTTTTCAACTTGAAGCAGAATGGTGCAAGAGTAAGTGAGTATTACACAAATCTGAGCATGCTGTGGGAAGAGATAGATTCCATGAATATGCTGCCAACAATAAAGAAAGTAGATGAAGAAGTGGCTGTTCTGTTGAAAGCCATTGAGACGATAAAAGAGGAGTCAAAGCTGTTCCAATTTCTAAACGGCTTGGATGAGGTTTATGGGACGCAGAGGAGTCAATTATTGATGAATACTCCACTACCTTCGGTTGAGATGGCCTGTGCAGCAGTGATGCAGGAAGAAGCACAAAAGGACGTGCTATCACAGATCATGAATGGTGATGGCAACATGCTAGCAATGTACAGTAGCAGAGGAAACAAAGATAACAACTTGAGCTGTGCTGTCTGTGGAAAGCAGGGTCACACTCGTGACAAATGCTGGAAAGTCACTGGAATGTATCCGAAGTGGCACTCTAAGTATAAACCTAACCAAAGGCCTGTGGTGGAAAAATGGACTGGGAACAGGGGAGACGGTCACAAGATGGCAAACCATGCTAGAGGTGGTGTCAATGATCAACAAAATGTGACTTTGACTTCACAACAACTTGAGAAACTCTTGAAAATGATTCCACAAAGCACGTCAAATCCAAGGGGGTCTGAGACTGATGAGAAAATAGACCATGGGTTTTCAGGAATGGCACGGACTGGAGAGAGTGAGAAAGTCAGGTGTAAAGATTGGATAATCGATTCGGGGGCTTCAGATCACATGACTGCGTGCCTCAAGAATTTGATAAATGTGAAGCCTGCTCCTGCGAATTTCACTATCACGTTGCCCACTGGAGCAACAACACTCATTGCACACGTAGGCGATGATGTGCTTAAAAATGGTATAAGGCTTCGGAATGTGCTTCATGTGCCACAATTTAACCACAACCTGTTGTCCATTCACAAACTTGCAGAGGATGGGAAGTGCGAGGTGCGATTCCAACCAGACGTATGCTTAATATTGGACTCGAACACAAAGGATGTAGTGGGTGTTGGCGAGATGAAGCAGGGGCTGTATTACTTGAAGAATGAAGCAGTTGATGTGAGAAAGATGGCCATGGCAGGAAAGAAATCTGAAAAAGGGAAGTGCAGTGAGGCTGATGAAAGGAGGAATCAATATGCCATATGGCACCAAAGGTTGGGACATGCATCGATCTCAAAGATGAAGCATATTAGTCACATCAAACCTTACCTTTCACAGCAAAGAGACCAGGTATGTATAACATGCCCTCTTGCAAAAATGACTAAATTGGCTTTTCCATCTAGCAAGTCACATGCATCTAAGCCTTTTGAGTTGATACACACCGACATATGGGGTCCGTATAGAGTCAACACTAGAGGAAAGTTCAGATTCTTTCTTACACTTGTGGATGATCACACGAGGATGACGTGGGTGCATTTACTAGAAAAGAAGTCAGATTATTTGAGTACATTGCTCAAGTTTGAAGAATTCATTGGAACTCAGTTTAATAGCAAAATCCAAGTGATAAGATCGGATAATGCGCTTGAATTTGCAGACAAGGCATGTATGGAATACTTTGCAAAAAAAGGGATATTGCATCAAACCTCATGCCCATACACACCTCAACAGAATGCAAGAGCAGAAAGGAAGCATCGACAAATTCTGGAAATTGCAAGGGCCTTGCGTTTTCAATCAGGATTGGCCTTGTCACACTGGGGAGAGTGTGTGCTGACAGCTGTCCACATTGCCAACAGACTACCCAATGCTGCCCTAAACTTCGAAGTCCCGTATGAGAAGTTGTTCAAGAAGCAGGTGGATTATGAGTATATGAAGGTATTTGGTTGCCTGGCAATGGCGTATAATGCGAGTCATGGGTCAGACAAATTTGCACCAAGAGGAATTGCTTGTTGTTTCATTGGTTATCCAAGTGGTACCAAAGGATATAGGCTCTTAAATTAAACCACGATGCAATCCTTTGTGTCAAGGCACGTGGTGTTTCACGAAACAACGTTTCCCTTCAACAAAAACACAAGGAAGACGTACATGTCGCCACTGCCAGTGTCAATGCCATCTGCATCGGAATTGGAGTATGAAGGTGCAGACATGGATAGTGAATCGGAAGAAATAGAAGAAGGAAGGGACAGTCAAGTATTGGAAGTTCCAGATGAAGAAGTAAATGTCGAAAGGGAAGAGAATGATGCTCGAGGTAAGGCAGAAATGCAGAGTAATGAGGAAGTTCAGCCAATGGTGACAAGAAAATCTTCGAGAGTAACACAACAACCAGCTTGGATGAATGACTTTGTAAACCCGCAAAGTCGCAAAGCAATGAGTGCAGAGAAGGTCACCACTCAACTTGTGAGCACGAATTTTAAGTGTTTTCTGGCAGCCATAATTCCCAAGACCGATCCAGTGTACTTTCATCAAGCAATTAAACACTCACATTGGATCGAGGCAATGAACGAGGAGCTAAATGCATTAGAAAAGAATGAAACCTGGGAAGTGGTGGAACTACCACCAAACAGAAAGGAGATAGAAAGCAAATGGGTTTACAAAACGAAGTTTAAGCCAGATGGGTCTATAGACAAATTCAAGGCACGACTGGTGATCTTAGGTTACAAACAGAGATATGGGATCGACTACGTGGAGACCTTTGCACCAGTGGCTAAAATGACCACTGTGCGAGCTATACTGGCAGTGGCTGCAATGAAGGATTGGATTGTGCACCAACTAGATGTGTCAAATGCGTTCTTGAATGGAGAACTGGAGGAAACGGTGTACATGACTCTTCCCCAAGGATACACTGGTGCTGGAAGTAGAATTGATGAATCATGTGTGAAAAGTAAGGTGGGGAAGTTGGCCCAGTTGGTTTGCAGGTTGAAGAAAGCCCTTTATGGTTTACGCCAAGCTTCAAGACAATGGCACCACAAACTGTCGATGACACTCAAATCAATCGGCTTCAAGCACTCGAAAGCTGATTATGGATTGTATTCTAAGGTGTCGAATGAAGGAATTACTTTGGTGCTGATTTACGTGGATGATTTGTTGATAGCAGGTAATTGCATGGAGGCAATAATTTCACTAAAGGGAGCACTGTCAAGTCATTTCAGCTTAAAAGACAAGGGACCTGTTAGCTATTTCTTGGGCCTCGAGATAGATAGAAGTGATGCTGGTTTCTTTGTATCCCAACGAAAGTATGTGCTGGATTTACTCAAAGAATTTGGGATGTCAACATCCACACCATTGAAGTTACCAATGGACACTCACATGGTTCTTACCCCAGATAAAGGGGAGCTGTTACAAGATCCACATGTGTACCAAAGTTTTCTTGGGAAACTGATTTACTTGACCATAACTCGACCTGACTTATCATTCCCCATACACACTCTAGCTCAATATATGCAAAGACCCACCACGGTGCACATGCAGGCAGCAAAGCGGGTGTTGAGGTATCTCATAAACAACCCTGAGCAAGGCATATTGTTGGCATCTTCTTCAGCTGCCCAACTCACTGCTTACTGTGACAGTGATTGGGCGAGCTGTCCTATCACAAGGAGGTCGACTTCAGGGTATTGTGTGCTATTGGGATCTTCTCCAGTGTCATGGAAGACAAAGAAGCAACCTGTGGTGGCTCGTTCAACAGCAGAAGCGGAATATAGGGCCATGGCATTAACTTGCTGTGAGGTAACCTGGTTGACAACCTTACTGAAGGATATGGGGCTCGCTGATCTACCCCCAACGATCATCAAAAGTGACAATCAAGCAGCATTGTCGATTGCAGCTAATCCAGTGTTGCACGAGCGTACAAAGCACATTGAAATCGATTGCCATTTCATTAGAGACAAGATCCTGGAAGGGGCAGTTACCACGACTCATGTGCCTTCATTCTTACAAGTGGCTGATGTCTTAACCAAACCCCTGGCAGTCAAGCAACATCACTTTCTATTGAGCAAGCTTGGAGTCTCGAAAGCTAACTCCACTCCGCTTGAGGGGGAGTAATGAAGTTACCAAAGTTGTTACAAATGGTTGCAGTTTGCAGTGCAGTTTGGAGTCTTTCTGGTGGTCTGTTTTCTAGTGTTAAATAAAACAATGTCAAGCTGTTAGATGTTGTCTTTTGTTCTGGCCCCTGTGAGGGTGTTATGTCGTTAGTGTATTGCAGTTAGAGTAGTGGTCCAGTAGTAGCACATAAAGTCATGAGGAGCAGTTGTATGGACTCAGTGTGCATTACAATGTTATTGTGAAATGCAAGATTAACCACATTCTCTCATCTCTATCTCTAGTTATCATTTGCATAAGTAGTAAAAGTCTATAGAAGTAAGATTGACACTGCAAACAAGTGCATGACAATAGAAAAAATTTCATTAATTCCCCTGTAACTTCACTCGGTCCGACCCAATACATTTACATATAGGAGCCGGATAAATAGATAATTATAGGAGTATATTTCAGTTGAACTCTGTTAGAGTATATCCAAATTAAACAAAGTGATCATGATCGGTTGTTTCTGAAATTAACTTGACCCAGGACGAAAGGGATGAAGAATATAGTGTCTATCTTTGTGGTAATAATGAAAGTTAGTAAGTTGGAAAGAAGTCTCAGGCGGTACTTTTTGGTGGAGGAGCCTTGTGAAAAAGGCTAAGATACTCACTAGGAGCTGTCTTAACTAGCTATGTAATATATATAAATTTAATTAATGTATATCATTAATTAAATTATATTAAATTAAAAATAAATAGTTATTGAAAATAATAATTACGTAAAAACATAATTATAATATAAAATAAATTTCATGGACACGAATTATAAACTAATTTAAATATTAAGATATCAATTAGAACTAAAAGTTATCTTAACCAGTCATGTAATATATATATATATGCAAGTGCTCAAATGCGACCCCTCCTTATGGTGAGAACTGAGACTTAATCTTAACCCCATATTTTTAACCTCGAAGCTTTCGTATGGACAACCTCATACCCAATTTTCTCTTTTTTTTTATCATGAATGTTGGAATCAAATCAAATTTTTAAAAAAATATAAATGCAAAATTCCAAAATATTTTTTAAAACAAATTTCTAGCCCCAACTTTTAAAAAATGGAACATCAAAATTCAAATTCGACTAACTGTCTAAAAAAAGTTTGAAAATCAAGTACTTGAAGTCCAATTTGTTCTCCCCCAATTTCTTTTACCCAACTGTCTCCTTAAAAAGGAGTCCTGTACTTGATGAAAAAGAAACCCAGTTACAGCTTACAATCAATTGAGTAGAGATGAGCTTGTCCAAGATGCCCACCTACGACTTCCCCGAAGAGATCTTGTCGGAACTATTCATAAGACTTCCTGTTAAGTATGTCTTGCGTTGCAGAGCTGTCCAAAAATCATGGTATCATCTTATAAAAACTCCTATATTTATGCCTCTCTATTACAATTACCAGAAAATGACAACCCATGATAATCCTAAGTATCTTCTTTTCCATGATTTTATTAACAATGTAATGACAGTACGTTCTGATGATGCACAATGTCGAGAATATTGCACATTTGATTATCCACTTGACTTGCCATTAATTTGTTCGTGGTTTGCACAATCGAATGGTTTAATTTGTGTGTCTACTAAGTTTGATAAGAACAAACCCGACATTTATATATGGAATCCTCTAGTTCAAAAATTTAAGACTGTCCCGACTCGCCTCTTTCTACGTTTGAGTTTACGGAGATTGAGTGGAGTGCTTTGGCTTTTGGGTTTTTACCGAAAGTTGATGATTATGTTGTGGTACATATTGTCAAACCTAGTGTGACGTGTGCACTTGACGATGGTCCTTTCGATGAAAAATATGAACAGTACCCACACACTATTTTGATTGGTGTTTATAGTCTAAACACTAATTCTTGGAAGAAAATATGGCAAGATAAGGTTTTTGTTGATCGTTTGAGTACTTATCAATCGGTATTTGTTAATGGTACTGCTTTTTGGGTAGGGTTTAATTCAAACGATTTAACTCAGTTCGTTATGTACTTTGATACGAAGACAAATCTAGTGCGATAAATTGCGGTGCCTGACTGGATTGATATTCACAGACGTCAGCTTGAGACACCTGTTATTCTTCCATTTGGTCAATCTTTTGCTTACTTTGTTGAGGTCGATCAGGAGGATGCTGACGAAGACAATGACGAATATGATTCTCCTCATTTGGACATTTGGGTATTGAAAGACGATAAGATTGGTGGGTTTTCTTGGCAGAAAAAGATGTGTGTTGGTCTACGTGAAGATGTTCTGGCTGAAGTTTTGGGTGTAAGAAACAATGGTGAACCAATACTAGCAAAATCAAACAATTTGATTGCGTATGATCTTGATACTCATGAACCATATGATTTTGTTGAATCGACTCCTTATTCCTATCACGGGGAGGGCTTTGGCTCACCTTATGTCATTAGCCCTTTTGTGGAAACTCTAGTTTTGCTTGATATTGATTGAAATAATTGAACAAAATGTTAAGTCGGAAGTCACAATGGGAACTTGCTGGAGCTCTTTAACTCTTCATTTTTTAATGTCAAAATTGGACCGTCAACATTGAAAGATGTCAACATCTGATTAATAATGAGGGCAGGGATTGTTGGTGGATGTGCTGAAATGGATGAGACGAGTCAAACAATTTTTTGGATTTTGTGGATTCTGGTTTTTGTTTCTTGAATGATTTCACTGTAAGTTGAAGTTGTCTTCACAGTATTATCTATTGATAAATCTGGTCTTTTGTATCGTAAAGTTATTTATTGCCTTTACATTTAGTTTATCCTTTCTTTTTCTTTTGCTTGAAAGTAATTTAGTCATTTATATCTGGGCATAGAGTTTGCATGATCTTCACATCCGTGTAGCCGGATCATGAAAACTGAACAATTAATTGCTATCATCCTTTAGATGTGTTAGTGGTAAAGAAAGATGAGTGTCTTTAGGCAGAAATTCAGAGTTGAACCAGCCTAAAAAGTTAATGTGTTCTCCATCCTACTGGCAGATGTAGTAGAAAAAGTATATAAAATTTAATAGGTAAAATTTAATATTTTATATTAAAGTTATTTTTTTAACTACAGATCTTTACAAGTAATTTTAGTAATTGAATATGCTATTAGGCCAAACATCTGAAGAATCCAAAAATGACTTATGGCAAATGGTTTTGGAAGAATTTAGATCCTCACAAGCTTTTCTAAACCTTTTGTGCATATCTGATGGTAAGTTGTAAACTATGAAGTGTATATTTGGAAAAAAAATTCATGTACTAAAACAATTATATCATTTATTGTTCTAGCCTAAAATAATGTTTATTTACATCATAATTACTTTATCTGAAAAATAGAGAGTTGTAAAGTACTTCGTGAAAGAACTTGTAATTAGTGAATTTTATATTAAAGAAAAGAGCTCTCTATTTACTAGTATCTTTAAATTTTCGTTGAATATCAAGATGGGCAATGTGTGAGCGATACGCAATATAGTTTTTTACAAAAAAAGTAAAAAATTACTGCTAAATCAATGATAATATTTAATCCTAGATTCCCATCAAGTGAACCTGACTATGCTATATCAATATCCTCTAATATAATTAATATAAAAAATCAATATTTTATGTATAATAAAATAAAATTAATATTTTACGAACCCGACCCATTGCCATGTCTTTAACCCAAAAACAAACACATATCAATCAGTATCAGACCCAAAAAAGGAACCTAGTTGCTGCAGCCTCCACTGATCTTCCTACAATCAAATTGAGTTGAGATGAGCTTGTCAAAGCACATGAACAAGCTCTCTTATGACTTCCCAGAAGAAACCTTGTCGGAAATATTCAAAAGACTTCCGATTAAGTATGTCTTACGTTGCGGAGCTGTCAAAAAATCATGGTATTCTCTTATTAAATCTCCTATGTATATCTCTCTTCATGGAAATTATCATAAATTGACAGCCCATGTTAATCCTAAATATTTACTCTTCTATAATACTAGTACCCGTTCATACACAGTATGTTCTGATGATGCAGAATCTCAAGAATATTGCACATTTGTTTATCCACCTGACTTTCCCCCCAATGCCTGGTTTGCACAGTCAAATGGTTTAATTTGTGTGTCTGCTTTGTTTTATAAGGAACTTGGTTACAGTCCCAAAATTTCTATCTGGAATCCTCTTGTTCAAAAATTTAAGATTGTCCCGGAATCACCCCTTCCTAGATTTACATTTGAGGAAACTAAGTGGAAGGCTTTAGCTTTTGGGTTTTTACCAGAAATTAATGACTATGTTGTTGTTCATGTTGTCGAACCTAGTTTGACCTCCGCACCTGACTCACCTGATGATTATGATTTTGATCCTTACTCAACTGAGGACCCCTATGAACAATACCCGCACTCAGTCGTGATTGGTGTTTATAGTCTAAACACTAATTCTTGGAAGAAAATCTGTCAGGATAAGGTTTTTGTTGATCATATGTGTACTCATAAATCAGTATTTGTTAATGGTACAGCATTTTGGGTAGGTTATAACTTTGACGTGCAATGTCAATTAGTTATGTTCTTCGATACCAAGACAAATATACTGGGACAAGTCACGGTGCCTAGCTTTGCGATACGTCATTTTCGTCAGTTGGAGAGGCCTCTTATTCTTCCATTTGGTCGATCTAGTGCTTACTTTGTTGAGGGCGATGAGATTGATTGGGATGATTACGATTTTGAGGACGATGATTATGGTTCTCCTCATTTGGACATTTGGGTCTTGAAAGGCGAATTGATAAATGGGCTTTCTTGGGACAAAAAGATGAGTGTTAGGCTGAGTGAAAATGTTAGGGCTAGAGTCTTGGGTACAAGGAACAATGGTGGACCAATTCTAGCAAAATCAAACAATTTGATTTCATATGATCTTGATACTCATGAACCATATGAATTTGTTGAATCATGTGATCGCGTGACTCCTCGTTACTGTCACAAGGAGGGCACTAGATCACCTTTTGTCATTTGTCCTTTTGTGGAAACTCTACTTTTACTTGATGTTGATTGAAATAAAAGAACAGATGTTAAGTCGGAAGCCTTGTAATCGCTATTGGAGTTAGTTTGAGTTCTTCAACTTTTCATTTTCTGATAAAGATAGGGACGGCGTTATTTGTGCACCAAAAGTGGTAGTGGGCCATGAATATGGGAAGATGTCAACATCTGATTGCTAATGAGATTAGGCATCTTTAGTGGGTAATGTTAGAATGGATGAGATGAAGCAAACGATTCTTGGATTCTGGTTTTGTTTCTTAAATTCTATCATCGAACGTTGATAGTTTGTTGTTTTGCTTAATAGTGTGTTATTGACAACTGGGACATTGTTGTCTGCACAGTGTTAGTATTATCCAATAATTTATCTAAGTTTATTTCCTTTCCATTTGGCTTATGGTTTCTTTTATTTTGCGTGGAAGTGATAGTCATTTATGTAAATGTGTGTGTGTTCCATGTCTAAATGCTGAATGTTTAAATTCGTGTCACATGTGTGTGTGTGTTCCATGTCTAAATGCTGAATGTTTAAATTTGTGTCATTTTGTTTCATACAAGCGTGAACCAAAATGGATATTTCAAGTACTTGGATCATCCTCACTTTGCTCTTATGGTGTTCTATCCACCAAAAAACTTGATAATCCATTTTTGGATGTGCAAATAAGTTTTTTGTCTGATATATTTTAAATGTCCAGTAGTCATACAAATTAAATCATTGCATTTAGCAAGCTCTCAAGTAGCTCTTTTAAATTTTGAGGTTCTTCTCAGGTGACGACAGGTTTTAAGATAATTTTGCAATGCAATCATGCAAGTATCTAATTAGGGTTGAAGTTGCACTATGGGTGGAGGCGGTTGCCTATAAGGTTGACAGTAATCAAGTGAACCGTCTTTGTGATGGTTCTGATTACCAATTTTTTATGTCTTCTTTATGGTTCTGATTAACAAATTTCATCATTCCATCGTTTTGCTTGTGGTTCAGCTTAGTAAATATATATATATATATATATATATATATATATATATATATATATATATATATATATATATATATATATATATATATATATATATAGGCTCATGCTCAAAAGAGAACCCCCTTAAAAAGAGAACTTAGGGAACTCCCCATTTAACCTTTAGATTTATGATCTAATGGCCCCCAAAGTCAAGTCAGATGAATTCTAAAATGAATTTGAGAATGAATTAATCAATAGTGTAGATGAAGTTCTCTAAGTTTCCTATATAAAAAGTTTTTCCTAGATCCCTACTATATATATAGAGTTGCACTCCATAGCAAATACCTTATATAACAAACAATAAAGAACACCTCATATCTAATATAATTTAAGAGTTCCGTCATAGCACCCAATACAAAAAGTTATTATTTTTTTACCCTCAAGCAAACTAGCAAAAAAAAAAAAATTTTGAAAATTTACTGTTCATTGATGACGTCATCAGTGAACAGTACTTTCCATTTTTTTTTGCAGACTTGATAGGGGGTAAAAAAATAACAACTTTTTGTATTGGGTGCCTCTGGCGGGGCCAAAGGATTTAATAGATCTAAGGTGTTCTTTGTTGTTTGTTATATAAGAGTGTTCTGTATGGAGCAAAGGTTAATATATATATATATATATATATATATATATATATATATATATATAGTTGCACTCCATAGCAAACACCTTATATAACAAACAATAAAGAACACCTCATATCTAATATAATTTAAGAGTTCCGTCATAGCACCCAATACAAAAAGTTATTATTTTTTTACCCTCTAGCAAACCAGTAAAAAAAAAAAAATTTGAAAATGTACTGTTCACATGATGACGTCATGATGACGTCAGCAGGTGAACAGTAATTTTCAATTTTTTTTTTTGCAGACTTGATAGAGGGTAAAAAAATAATAACTTTTTGTATTGGGTGCCCCTGGCGGGGCCAAAGGATCTAATAGATCTAAGGTGTTCTTTGTTGTTTGTTATATAAGAGTATTCTGTATGGAGCAAAGGCCTATATTTATATATATACATATATATATATATATATATATATATATATATAGGGTCTTGTTCTAATAGAAACTAACTTAGAATAGAAACTAGAAACTAAACCTAAATTAAATATTTCAAGCTAATCTAATGACCAAATTAGGGGTACTCCAATACAAAAAACGTTTAAAATTATTGTCTCTATTCAACAAAAATATAAAAAAATAAAAAATTTTAAAAAAAAGTTACTGTTCACGTGATGACGTGACACGTGAACAGTAACTTTTTTTTAAAATTTTTTAAAATTTTTTTTATATTTTTGTTGAATAGAGCCAAGAATTTTAAACGTTTTTTGTGAAGGTGCCCCTAGCGGGGCCATTAAAATAAATGAAATATAATTTATTTAGTGTAGGTTTCTAGTTTCTATTCTAAGGTTGGTCGCTAGCCTATATATATATATATATATATATATATATATATATATATATATATATATATATATATATATAGGCTAGCGTTTAAATAGAAACCAACCTTATAATAGAAACTAGAAACCTATACTAAATAAATTATATTTCATTTATTTTAATGGCCCCGCTAGGGGCACCTTCACAAAAAACGTTTAAAATTCTTGGTTCTATTCAACAAAAATATAAAAAAATAAAAAAAAATTGAAAAAAAGAGTTACTGTTCACGTGCCACGTCATCACGTGAACAGTAACTTTTTTTTTAAATTTGTTTTTTTTTATATTTTTGTTGAATAGAGACAATAATTTTAAACGTTTTTTGTATTGGAGTACTCCTAATTAAATATTTAATTTAGGTTTAGTTTCTAGATTCTATTCTAAGTTAGTTTCTATTAGAACAAGACCCTATATATATATATATATATATATATATATATATATATATATATATATATATATATATATATATATATATATATTAGAACAGGTTTTTTTATCACAGACATTTATATGTAAATTTTGGTTCTGAATCATGCTCTTAGACCAAGATCTTATAAATCGAATAATTGGGGATGGTAGCTGGTTGAAATTTCTGATGCTACTAATGCAGTTTGGCACAAGTGAGCTATTCTGAGGTATGCTCTTTTTGGATGGATTACTTGACACCATAGGCTTCCCAACCTAGTTAGGCTACAATGTTTAGCAAACACCACAATGCTATTCTTGTATCGCTGGCACTTAAACTGAGGATAGTACTCATGAACTGCCCTTATTTTGAAACGTCTTCTCCAAAGATCTGCCTACAACTTGAACATCACCTTCTCTAGATCAGGTTGATCTGTTGCAGCATGCCAGTATATCACGACATCGTGAGAACTTCAATGGCATAATTTTCACATGTAGAAGCACAGAAGCTAAAGGCAGCATGATCAACCTCCATCAAATCCGGATTTTCTATTTCATATTATCGTTAGGGACATTTCGTGCAAATGTATCTCAGGCTAAGGCGGCTGGAATTATTCCCAGATACATTAGATGTATGCTTACGGCTTAGAAGGATAGTTTTCCAATGTATGTTCTGTTTCCTTTAAATATAATTTATCTAATTATTATGTAAGGTATGACATCTCATAGTATAATTTATCTGAGTATTATATGGTGAGCGACGACGGCTTCTCGGCCTTACGTTACTCCATTCCTACTTATAAATAATTGAACTCAAAATTTAGGATGTCTCGGCGCTCTCTTCACAGTTAAAAAGGATGGTAAGTTATGTCAATAACAGAACAGTGGATCCTTAAGTCGGTTGATCATGAACTTTTTTAACACTTTTTGTACACAAAACTATGGAATAAAATTCAAAACTGATACTCCCTCTGTCCCGGATATTTCTTTACATTTGTGGATCAATTTCCGGTACGGATTTTAAGGTGCATTTTAAGGATAGTTTTATAACATATTTTTGATATTTTCTTTTTTTGTATAAAAATAAAACAATCCTATTTTTGTATAAAAAAAGAAAATATTAAAAATAAGTTATAGAACTATCTTTAAAATATACCTTAAAATGCGTGTCAGATACGCAGTTTTTTATGTAAAGAAATGGATGACACAAAGGGAGTACATGTTAAAAAACAATTATATCATAATTTTTTGCAATAACATGCCAACTACTTTAGTTGTAAAATAAAATTTTATTGTGAGAAAATTATACCCTCTCTTATGTCTGAATAGGTAGATAACCAGAAAATTGCGCGATCAGCAAATGATTGCGCGATCAGCAAATGAATATATAGGAATGGTTGATGGATATATATGGATGATATATTATTCCAACGTTTAAGTGAATAATTTCAACACGACTTTTCCGTTTGATTTTAGTGTCTCGTTTAGATAATTTTATTTGAACGATTCAATGAAGAATTCCAACACGACTTGTCCACTTGATTTTAATGGTTGGCTAAAAAAATCCCAAATGACCTGAAAAGTCCATTCAAATTTCATTCTGTTGTTAACAAACGGGGCCTGAAACTGTTATGTTCACAAAAAAAATTTCAATATAAACAAATGTTTTTTAAAATCCATAAGTTCTTTAATTTTATCAAATTTCAAAAATTTTACTGTAATTGAGTTCTGTGAGATTTTTAAGAAAAATGAAAATCCGAAAATTTCAAAGAGCATACACTAGAATAACTAGATAGAGGTGCACAATATTAAACAGCCCCAAAATGAAACCCTAGTTTCCTACAATCAAATTGAGTGAAGATGAGCTTGTCAAAGCACAAGAAGATGCCATCCCACGACTTCCCTGAGGAGATCATGTCTGAAGTATTTAAAAGACTTCCTGTTAAATATGTCTTACGTTGCGGAGCTGTCCAAAAATCATGGTATCATCTCATAAAATCTCCTGTTTTTATCTCTCAACACTTCAATCATCAAAAAATGACTGCCCATGTTAATCCTAAGTATCTACTTTTCCATAATTTTGATACTGATTTATTCACTGTACATTCCGACAATGCACAGTGTCAAGAATATTGCACATTTGGGTATTCACTTGACTTGCCTGATAATTCGTGGTATGCACAATCAAATGGTTTAATTTGTGTTTCTACTATGTTTGAGAAGGAATTTGATTTTAACCCCGACATTTATATCTGGAATCCTCTTGTTCAAAAAATTAGGATGATCCTGGAAACACCTCTTCCGAGGTTTTCAATTGAGGAGACTACGTGGATTGCTTTATCTTTTGGTTTTTTACCGGAAGTTAATGATTATGTTGTTGTACATATGGTCAAACCTAGTTCGACCTCTGCACCTGTCTCACCTGCATACCCTTATGATGAATCCTATGAACTTTACCCGCACTTGGTCATGATTAGTGTTTATAGTTTAAACACCAATTCTTGGAAGGAAATATGTCAAGATAAGGTTTTTGTTGATGATATGTGTACTGATCAATCAGTGTTCGTTAATGGTACTGCATTCTGGGTAGGGTATAATATTAATGAGCTGTATCAGGTAGTTATGTGGTTTGATACCAAGACAAATATACTGCGAACAATCAAGGTGCCTAGCTGGATTGAAATTCACGGGCGACAGAGTCTGAATCCAAGAATTCGTCCATTTGGTAAATCTATTGCTTACTTCGTTGAGGTCGATCAGGCCGATGCAGATGAAGACGATGACGACTATGGATCTCCTCATTTAGACGTTTGGGTATTGAAAGACAATATGATGGGTGATTTTTCTTGGGTGAAAAAGATGAGTGTCGGCCTAAGTGAAAATGTTTGGGCTCGAGTCTTGGGTATAAGGAACAATGGGGAACCAATACTTGCTAAATCAAATAATTTGATTTCATATGATCTTGATACTCATGAACCATATGATTTTGTGGAATCATGTGATCGCTTGACTCCTAATTACAATTATGAGATTGAGGAGGGCTCTGGCTCACCCTTTGCCATTAGTCCTTTTGTGGAAACTCTACTTTTGCTTGATATTGATTGAGATAATTGAGTAAAATGTTTAGTAGGTACTCGCGATGGGGAATTTTTAGATTTTTCAACTTTTCATTTTCTGGTGTAGTGGGCGGCTTTAGTCGTGCATCAAAAGTGGACTATGAACTTTGGAGAATGCCAACATCTGATTGCCTATGAAGTTAGGGCTCGTTAGTGGATGTGCCAAAAAGGATGAGATGAGCCAAACAATTTTTGTTATTTTGTAGATTCTGGTTTTGTTTCTTAAATTATATCGCTGTACGTTGGGAGTTTGCTATGCTTCGTAGTGTGTTGTGTTTGTGTTGTTGACAATTGGGACAAAATTGTCAGCACAGTATTTTCTTCTGATACACTGATGATAAATGTGGGTTCTTATGACTTAAAGTTATGTATTGCCTTTTCATAGTTTATCCCTTTTATTTTGCTTGAAAGTAATATAGTCATTTATGTATGGGTCATGAAGTTTGCATAATCTTCACATCCGTTTGTTTGGATCGTTAAAAATGGTCATTAAATATCATTGCAAGCTGCACTAATAGGAAACTTGTCAGATACGACGTTTAGCTTCTATTTTCCCTTGTGTCCATATATTGCAAGACATTTAGCTTCTACTTTCCCTTATGTCCATATATGTGTGTGTGTATGTTATGCATATATGCAGAATATTTAGATTCGTTTCATTGAAAAAGATCCAAAGTGTGAACCACAATGGTTGTTTGGAGCACTTGCATCATGCTTATGGGTTTCTATTATCTGAAAAACTTAGTAATCCTCTAATGTATGTGCAAATAAGATATTTCATTCTTTTAATCGTTTGTATTTGCAATCCACTTCTTCCCTGTATATATCAGCTTATCCATCCTTCAACTTTGATTAATTTTCTGATTTTATCTGTTGAATGTCCAATAGTCATACAAGTGACATCTAAGTAGCTTCTTTTTAATTTTGAGAAAATGGAAAACCGTAATTTTGTGTCACTGCCTTGAATTTTATAATTATCCTGTTTAGTGTGTTATGTCTGTGTTTGTTCTCTGTCCTCTGCATTTTGGTGTAGACAACGTATGTGTTGAGCTTTTCAGTTTTCCTGGACAATATTTGGACAGTATAGGCTTAAACTTTGGTAAATCTATTCACTGATAAGAATTCAGTTTTCTTGCTCAGTTTGTTTTTACTACCGTGTCCGCTTGTGGCAGCAGGATTGCTGGAGTCCATATCTTTTATATCGCATCCGAGTTTGTCTACCTGCAGATTCATGAAAAATTAAAATCTACCATTAGTACACATTCCATGAATAGTTCTATGCATGTTACGGATGATCTTGAGACCAATTATTTTAACCTGCTGTATGAGTTCTTCGATTTCTTCAGCTTTAGTTCCTGCTTATTTACTTAGGCCTGCAATTAATTTTAGCACCTTCTTTCAGGTTTGCATCATCTTGGGTCGATTACTTGCCGTTTGGCCCTGATTGGTTGGCAATGTACTCGATTATTGCAAGTACCAATATACTAATGGCTTTTCAAGATTCAGTTGTTATTTGATGATTCGATCATTTGATGCCTTTGCGAATTAATTTTCTTTTTTTAAATCTTTATTTGCATATACGTTGAAATTTAGTAGATAAAGGCATTGTATGAGTGCTACTCATTCTTGAGAAAATTAATATATAAAAATAATTTTTTCTATTAGTGATGGTAAGATTTCAATTTACTCAACTAAATAAATTTTAAATTTGATAATAGATATAATTACATTTTTTAGGTCTAAAAATATATGTCGAAAATTGAAATGCCTAATATTTAGTAACAAAGATAATACTATTGCAATGATTTTATACATATTGATTGAAATTATATTTATTACATTTATTAACTCAACTTTTAACAACAAATTGTATATTAAATATTTTACTATGATATATTATATGTTTATTTTATTTTAAAAATTATATCTTATAATTTCTTACCACATTCTTCATCTAAATTGAATAACCAAATATAACACGATCATGATCATGAAAGTGTATACTTTTGTGTGTGCTTACAAACCCTACCCATTACCATGTTTGCTTTAACCCGAAAACAATCCTAACAATCTAACATCAATCAGTATCAGACCCAAAAGAAACCCTACTTACAGCAGCCTCCACTGATATTCAAATTGAGTAGAGATGAGCTTGTCAAAACACAAGTACATGCCCATGTACGTGTAACCAGCTGAAATGAAATTTTATTAATTAGTGATACGCTGTCGTTTTGAGGTGTCAAAGTAGTTATTAAAACAGTCTCTCATAAGGGCATTTGAGTCCTTTGAACAATATCAACATTGGATCCAGTGAATAACGGTTTATTGGGTTGGCGAATCATAGTTCGACAGGTGGCAGTCTAGTTACTTTATATGGGCAGAGAATGGAGTAGAGAGGCATCGATGAAGAATATTGTTTACTTTTGTTTTGTTATTTTTCTTGTTCTTCAAGTTGAGCTCTGTACTCTGGTACAGTAGTGGCACTTATCATGCAAATGAAGCCTTGTGTAACTCCCTGGGATGCTTTCAGCATTTTGCTAAGTTTCTTTCCACTAATGGTTTGTAAGGATCCCTCATTGTTGTCTCCTTGCAAAGTGATAGGAGTTCCATCCTTAATCAGTGTGATCTTCAAGCTCTGGTAATCAAAGGTTATGGGGTTGAAGAGTTTCAACCAGTCTACTCCCAAAATGACATCTGAACCCCCCAATGGAAACAACCTTAAGTCCTGGTTGAAACTGTGCCCTTGAATCTAGCATTGCAAATCCCTGCAGACAGAATCTACTATAATTCTGGACCCATCAGCCACAGATACAATTAAAGGTGGCACCACCTCCGCAATCAATCCCAGCTGTTTAACCATTCTGGTGTCAATGAAGGAGTGTGTTGACCCACTGTCAATTAACACACTAACTCTCTTGCCTTTTATCACTCCTTGCAACCTTATGGTACTGATAGATTTACTCCCTGATAAAGCATTAATGGAAATTTCACCAGGAGCTTCAGTGTGTACCAACAATTGTTCCATTTCTTCCACCACTTCTGCAACCCCATGGGCCTCCTGCTCTTCTTGTTGTTCACCCATCAACACATATAATCTGGCTTTGCAGGGTTGACCTGGATGGTAAGGGTCATCACAGTGAAAGCATTGTCCCCTTTCTCTTCTCTCCAGAATTTCTTTAGTACTCAAGGTGGATTTGGGTCTATTTGGAGGTTTGGCTATAGCCTTGGAACTGTAGTTATATGGTGCAAAGAAACTTGGCTTTCCTTCTGCTTTGGTAAAGGTGGTATTTCCAGTAGTGTTGGCCAGATTGTAAGATTTTTGAAGGGTACCAGCATTTTTGCCCGTCCTAGTTTCCTCTTGCTTTGCTAGGAAAATGGTATCCACCAATGTTTGAGGCCTAAACATCCTTACAGAGTTCTTAATGTGGTCCTTAAGGCAACTCATGAAGCTGGAGATAAAATACTCTTCCGTGAACCCCCTATTCTTACTCAACACCATAGCCCTTAGTTCTTCGAATTTGTCTTCATAATCTGCTACAGTGGTGACTTGTTTTAACTTGTTAAAGAGGTCCTGCACATCTCGATTTTCAGGATTTTCAAATCTGGACACCACATCAGCCACAAAGAACTTCCAATTGACAGTTCCTTTACTGGTTTGATAGTATCTAAACCAGGTATTAGCTTTCCCTTCAAAGTGCAGACCAGCTAACTTCATTTTCCTCAAGTCCTCAACGGGTATGAATTCAAAGTACTGCTCAGCTCTACTAACCCATCCCTTGGGGTCTTGTCCATCGAATTTCGGAAATTCAATTTTGGGATTTACATGAAAATTGTGTTGAGGCATATAAGTGTGAGGGCTATTAGGAGGAACAAACCCTGCCAACTGAGGGTTTTGGGAGTGATGCTGGTATGTGAAAGCATTAAAGGGAGGAATGAACACTTGATTAATTGGTGTAGTGCTGGGTATAGTAGTTGTGGTCGTGGTGTAGGGTGGTGATTGCGTATATGTGTTCATATTGCCTGTGGTTGAGTTCATATTAAGAGCAGTGTTATTTGGTTGAAAAAATGTTGGTGGGGTGGGAATGAAGTTTTGTGTGTGGTTATTATAGCCTAGTGTAGTGTAAACAGGAGGAGTGGTGACAATCGACATTGGGGAAGTAAGCATTTGAGAGACAAAAGGAGAGGGAGAGTTTTGATTTACCTCCAGTGGTGGAGTAGATCCTATGACAGGCCCCTCCTCCAGTGTGTCCTCTGTTCCTCCATTTGACCTCACCCCCTTCTGAGTGTTCTGCATCCCCATTATCAGCTGCTTAAGCTCCAAGAAGTTGTGGTCCATTTTATCCAACCTTGCTCCAAACCCTTCCATCCTTTGATCCATCTTTAAGTTCATATCTGTAAACTGTTGATTGAACTCAGTTCTGGTCTTACTCGCCGTTTCATTCAACTCAGCGAGTCTACCCTCATGAACCCCCAATCTCAGTTCTACTTCTTTGAATCGAGTACCTTCCACCATGTTTAATACCAAGGAACGACTGCTCTGATACCACTTGTAACCCCCTTAAGTGATTACTCGACTGAACTTAACTAAGAAATTAACAATTCAACGAAAATGTAAAGATAAAGGAAAATAACTTTGATAAACTGAAAGATAATAAAAGAGTACAGAGCTCAACTTGAAGAACAAGAAAAATAACAAAACAAAAGTAAACAATATTCTTCATCGATGCCTCTCTACTCCATTCTCTGCCCATAATACAAAATACCATTCCAACTAAGCTGATGACAGTATTGCAGAAGTATAAATCAGTATTTACTGAGCCACAAGGGTTGCCTCCTGTAAGGAAGCATGACCACAAAATTCCACTGTTACAGGGCAGTCAACCTGTGAACCAAAGATGTTACAGGGTACCATATGTACAGAAAGCTGAGATTGAGAGACAAGTGAAGGAGATGCTTAACAGTGGCATAATACAAGAGAGCAGTAGTCCATTTGCTTCCCCAATAATTCTGGTGAAAAAGAAGGATGGCACCTGGAGAATGTGTGTAGATTATAGAAGATTAAATGAGATAACAATCAAAAACAAGTACCCCATACCTGTTATTGATGAATTGTTGGATGAGCTAAGAGGAGCTAGCTGGTTTACTAAGTTAGACTTAAGGTCTGGTTACCACCAGATTAGGGTGGCCCCTGAAGACATTCATAAGACTGCTTTTAAAACCCACCAAGGCTTGTATGAATTCAAGGTCATGCCATTTGGCTTGACCAATGCACCTGCTAGCTTTCAATCTCTGATGAATCATGTATTTCAAGACAAACTCAGAAAACATGTATTGGTCTTCTTTGATGACATTCTTGTCTACAGCAGTACTTTGGAGGAGCATGTGATCCATGTCAGTTCTGTGTTGGAATTAATGCAGCAGCATCAATTGTTTGCTAAGGAAAGTAAATGCATGTTTGGTCAACAGCAATTGGAGTATCTAGGCCACATAATCTCCAAGGAAGGGGTGTCTACAGATCCAAGTAAAGTTAGTGCAATGCTTGACTGGCCACTGCCTAAATCAGTCAAACAATTGAGGGGATTCTTAGGGTTGACAGGCTATTATAGAAGATTCATAAAAGGATATGGAGTAGTCAGCAGGCCACTAAACAACCTGTTAAAGAAGGGAGGGTTCTCTTGGACAGATGAAGCAACTCAGTCCTTTGAACAACTCAAACAGTGCATGAGTACTGCACCTGTTTTGGCCCTTCCTGATTACAACATACCCTTTACTATAGAGACTGATGCCAGTGCCATGGGCATAGGTGCTGTGTTGATGCAGAAGGGGAGGCCTCTGGCATTTTTAAGCAAGGGTTTGGCTGGAAAACACCAACATCTTTCCACATATGAGAAGGAATTACTTGCTATAGTTCTGGCTACCAAAAAATGGTACACTTATTTGCAAGGCAACCACTTTATCATTAAAACAGACCACCAAAGTTTGAAATATTTGTTGGAACAGAAATTATCAACTTTGCTGCAACAAAAATGGCTGGCCAAATTGATGGGATTGGATTATGAGATAGTTTACAAGAAAGGGGTAGAAAATAAGGTGGCTGATGCTTTGTCCAGAGTCCAAGGAAATGATTCTCAAGGGGAACTAACTGCTGTGATGACAACTCAACCTAGTTGGCTAGAAGAAGTGAAGGATAGTTACACAGATGACAAAGAAGCTCAGAAAATTATTGAGGGGATTATATCCAAGGAACCAGCCTATGCCAGTTTCACTTACTCTAAAGGTCTTCTGAGAGTAGGAAGTAGAATATATGTGGGTGACAAGGGTCAAAGCAGAAAGAACATTATGTGGGAATTACATGATGGCACAGTTGGAGGCCACTCTGGTCAAGAAGCCACCCTTAAGAGAATCTGCCAGTTCTTTTATTGGCCTTCAATGAAAGAGGAAGTATTGAACTATGTCAAGACCTGTGATATATGCCAAAGGATTAAAACCAGCAACCAATTTCCTGGGGGTTTATTGCAGCCACTGCCGGTCCCTTCTCAAATTTGGACAGATATATCAATGGATTTCATTGAAGGACTTCCTAAGTCATGAGACAAAGACTGTATAATGGTGGTAATAGACAGGTTCACTAAGGTGAGGCATTTTATTGCACTTTCACATCCTTATACTGCTACTACTGTAGCTCAACTATTTTTGGATACTGTGTTTAAGCTCCATGGAATGCCACAGACCATAGTCTCAGATAGAGACAAACTTTTCACAAGCCAATTTTGGAAGGAACTTTTCAAAGCTGTTGGTACTAAACTGCACATGAGCACTTCATACCATCCCCAAAGTGATGGTCAAACTGAGAGACTCAATAGATGCTTGGAGCATTACTTGAGGGCTATGGTCAGTCAGAGGCCTAACAGGTGGGCTAAGTGGCTTGCACTGGCAGAATGGTGGTACAACTGTACTCATAACAGTGCCATTAAGATGTCACCCTATGAGGCTTTATATGGAGTGAAACCTAGACAAATGGGGGTATCAACTGTCAGCAAGTCATCTATAGGAGCTGTGGAGGATTTTCAGATTCAAAGAGAGGCCATGAACCACTTGTTGAAGGAAGCCATCCAAAATGCCCAGAGTAAGTACAAACAATATGCAGATAAGAAAAGACAGGAAGCTACACTAGCTGTGGGGGACTGGGTTTTCTTAAAACTTCAGCCATACAGACAACTCTCAGTTGCTGTAAGAAAATACTTAAAGCTCTCTCATAAATACTTTGGACCTTATCAAGTGCTAGAGAAGGTGGGTGCAGTGGCATACAAATTAGCTCTACCTCCTGGGAGCAAAATACATCCTGTCTTTCACATCAGCTTGCTAAAGAAGAAGGTTGGCTCGAAGTATACTGTAACTACTACATTGCCAAGGCTAGGAAGTGAAGGCCAATTTCTGGTTTATCCAGTGAAGGTGCTGCAGAGGAGAATGGTCAAGAAAAATAACTGTGCAGTGGCACAATGGCTCATTCAGTGGTCTAATACGATTCCAGAGGATGCTAGCTGGGAGGACTCTGCAACAATTCAAGAACAATATCCAGAATTTAATCCTTGAGGACAAGGATTCTATAAGGGGGGAGTAGTTGTAACCAGCTGAAATGAAATTTTATTAATTAGTGATACGCTGTCGTTTTGAGGTGTCAAAGTAGTTATTAAAACAGTCTCTCATAAGGGCATTTGAGTCCTTTGAACAATATCAACATTGGATCCAGTGAATAACGGTTTATTGGGTTGGCGAATCATAGTTCGACAGGTGGCAGTCTAGTTACTTTATATGGGCAGAGAATGGAGTAGAGAGGCATCGATGAAGAATATTGTTTACTTTTGTTTTGTTATTTTTCTTGTTCTTCAAGTTGAGCTCTGTACTCTTTTATTATCTTTCAGTTTATCAAAGTTATTTTCCTTTATCTTTACATTTTCGTTGAATTGTTAATTTCTTAGTTAAATTCAGTCGAGTAATCACTTAAGGGGGTTACAGTACGACATCCCTGAAGAAATCTTGTCGGAAATATTCAAAAGACTTCCTGTTAAGTATGTGTTAAGTATGGCACATTTGGCTATCCACATAACTTGCCTTTTAGTTCGTGGTATGCACTGTCAAATGGTTTATTTTGTGTGTCTAATATGTTTGGTCGTGGACCTGATTATAATCCCGACATTTATCTATGGAATCCTCTTGTTCAAAAATACAAGACTGTCCCCGACTCGACCTGTTTTACATTAACATTTAAGGAGATTAAGTGGAATGCTTTAGCTTTTGGGTATTTACTGGAAGCGGATGATTATGTTGTAGTACATATTGTCAAGCCTAGATCGACCTCTGAACCTGAAAATTTCAGCTTTATTGCTCCTAACTCACATTTGGACTATGAAATTTACCCGCACTCTATCATCATTAGTGTTTATAGTCTAAACACTAATTCTTGGAAAGAGATTAGGCAAGATAAGGTTCTTGTTGATTTTATGTGTACTAATCATTCTGCATTTGTTAATGGTACTGCATTTTGGGTAGGTTGTGACTTGTTATTTCAGTTAGTTATGTCCTTTGATACCAAGACAAATATACTGCAAAAAATCAGGGTGCCTGCCTGTATGGCACCTTGCGAACGTCAGCTTATGAATCCTCTTATACTTCCATTTGGTCAATCAATTGCTTACATTGTTGAGGTCGATGAGCACGATAGAGTGGAGGTTGATGAGGTCGATGAGTCTCCTCATTTGGACATTTGGGTATTGAAAGACGATATGAGTATGAGGAACGATATGTGGGGTGATCATTCGTGGCTGAGAAAGATGAGTGTTAGTCTAAGTGAAAATGTTTGGGCTGATGTCTTGGGTATAAGGAACAACGGTGAACCTATACAAGCAAAATCAGACAAATTGATTTCATATGATCTCGATACTCATGAACCATATGATTTTGTTGAATCATGTGATCATTTGACTTCCTGTTGCTATCACGAATACGGCTTTAAACCACCTTTTATCATTCGTCCTTTTGTGGAAACTCTAGTTTTTCTTGATATTGATAGAAATAATTGAACAAAATGTTAAGTCGGAAGCCTTGTTATCGCAGTAGGAACTTGCTAGAGTTCTTCAACTCTTCAATTTTTGATGAAGTTATGGACGGCTTATTTTTGCACCAAAAGTGGTAGTGGACCATGAAAGTGGAAAGATGATAACATCTGATTGCAAATGAAGTCAAGGATTGTTAGTGGATATTCTGTTAAGGATGAGATGAAGCCGATTCTTGTATTGTGTGTTTTGTTTCTTAAATTCTATCATTGTATGCCGGGATTTTGATTTTTGCTTAATAGTGTGTTATGTTTGTGAGATTATCTTGTTTTGCAGTTATCGACAATAGGGACAAAGTTTTCCGTGCAATATCATCTGATAATCTATCACGGTATTGGTATTGTAAAGTTTTGTATTGCCTTCTCAATTAGTTTTTCGTTTTTTCTTGAAAGTAATAAGAGTCGTTTATGTATGTGGGTATGTTATTTCTATATGCATGTATATGTGTGGATGTTGTGTCTATACTCTATATGCAGAATTTTCAGATTTGTGACATCAAGAAAGGTACAAGGGTGAACTGAAATGGTTGTTTTGAGTACTTGGATCATGCTTACTGTGTGCCTATGGAGTTCTATCATCTAAAAATATGATAAGCCTCTAATGTGATGTGCAAATAACTGTTTTCATTTGTATTGATTATTGATCGTTTATATTTGCAATCCACACATTCTTCATTGTTACCAAGTAATTTTTATGATTCTAATTAAATACTTTTCAGATTTTAGATGTTGGCTGTCGCCTGTCCAATAGTCATACAAGGGACATCTTTGCATTTAGCAAAGCTCTAAAGTAGCTGCTTTTAAATTTTGAGGACCTTGTTACATGACAATGATGTGTTTTTCACAACTGCAACTCAAGTAGCTAACCAGGAGTGAAGTTGTAGTTGTCTGTATATATTAGGCCCGTTTTTCACAACTGCAACTCAAGTAGCTAACCAGGAGTGAAGTCCGAGTAACATCATAGGGCATATATAGTCCAAACAATTATTTTTGTCAATGGCATTGATGCTGATCTATCTGATTCTGTTGATGGTACTACATCTTGGGTTGGGTTAATTCGAAGGGGGATACAATAGTCATGTGCTTTGGCACCAAGACTAATAGACAGCAAGAAATTTGGTTACCTCAATTGCCTTATGTTGATGAACATGTTTATCATATTTTTCATCCATATGGTCATTCTATTGCCTGCTTTGTTGATGACAATGCAATATATATTTTTGACATGTGGGTTTTTAGACTGTCCGGTAAATGAATATTCTTGAGAGAAAAGATGAGTACTACTCTTGCTTATGAATATGTTTAGGGAGGCCGGATGTCTTGGGTGTAAAGAACCGTTGTGAACTGATTATTGATAATTACATAGATTGTTTTCATATATTCTTGATAATCATGTAAACTGCAACTGATGTAAAGGTGCTACTGCCTTTGTTAAACCTTTGTGTTATATTCCCAGAATTTTGAAAGTAATAAGATGTGCAGTTGGCAAAGGTCAAATATTCCACCTGTTGTGGTTGATATGTAAAATTTGGTTGTAAATATATCAGGATCTCTCCTCTTCCCACGCCTATTCAGTTACCGTGTAGCAACAAGCAGGTAACCAACCTTGCTAGCCTTTCGTTTCATTTAAGAGTTGCTTAGAGCTATCTTTCTTCATAGACTTTCTAGCAAATATTGCAATCATACTGCCGCTGTTGGAGTTGTAAGCAACTCTAAGGAAATATAAGTAGATAACTGTCCAAAGTAAAGACAGCATAAGCAAAGCACAAACTTGCTAAACTTAAAGGGGAAGCCATCATACTGTCATTTTACTTGAATATCCTAATTGAAATCAAAGTTAGGTTCGCAGTCGAGAACCAAAGCAGGAACCATGATAGGTGACATAACAAACAAGAAAGTACCTGTTAAATACTTGAATGCATATAATATCGGGAGACAGTTTATGCATATCTAAATAGCAGTGGTATTTCAGAAATTGACTGATTTACCATAATTAAGCTACAAAAGTTAACACTTTACATATGTTTTACGCACCCAAAACAGGCTCGAAACAGAGTTTGTGAAGTCACACCTTGTGGCAGAATGAAAACTGCGTGTCTAAATGCGCATGTCTCGTCGCCCTTTTAAAGACACAGCTCTTCCAACGTTGTCGCCCGCAAATGGATCAACGGGGAAAATGCAACCTCTGGTCTTCATCCTCCTCATCCTTCCAGCCGAGGATACTTCCTCGGCAAAAAATTACCAGAAACAGGGGCCAACTGAACTGCCTTGTACAGAATGCAGATACCAACCAGTGCAGCAATTAAAAAAGAGAATCTATGAATAAACTCGATCCACTTACAGCATTCTAATTTTTAAGTAGGAAGCACAAAACTTGGTTGGAGTTTAAATAATAAATTATACGTAATATTAAAGTCAAAAAATAATCAAATTAATCCAAACCTAGTCCTAATGGACATTTAGAATCTAAGCAAATAATACTATAATTAAATTTTAAAATTAAAAAGATTCATGTAAACTATACATAAACACAATATCAAACTTTCTTACCTGAAACATTAAAAATAAGGGATGACTATTGATAATAATTTGATGATTAGACCATTTTGGGGTATTGGGTCCTTATATCACAATTTTAAACAATAATGTCTCAAATATCGCAATTTAGAAAAATGATTTAACATTATTGTTTGAGGGCCCAAACCGATTTGAAAGAATGACCAAAATACATCACTTTTGTGATCTTCCTGCCCGAAATAGCCGTATGCGGGAGCGTCCACCCAAATTGTCCACGGAGTACGCATGTTCAGTTGGCGTAGCTGGGATACACATTTTGGAAATGCGCATCTGGGCATGGGCGGACATTGGGCTGGGCTGGGGTTGGCTCCAGCCCAGGTCAAATTTTGGAAGTCCACTTAGCAGTTATACTTCAGCCCGGGTAGAATTATAGTTCAGCCCTGTTATGTTTATTAGCCCAAGTTCTAGCAAGCCCATATGTGAATTGTGAAATTAGCTTAAACAATTAATCAGTTGGGCCTAAAAACAATGGGCTACATCTAAAAAATCACATTGCTATTGTGCAATTTAAACAAAAGAAATACAAAATAGAAGTACTGAATTAGACACACAAAAAAATGACAATTAATTAGAATTATATCAAAAAATAAAGACAAGGATTATTGTGTTATTGAGCCCAAGCTTCGTGTTGTCTAACAGATACAGGAAAAAAACCCAAATTGAAAATTAGGTTTGTGTGTTCACTCTCCATCTTCAATTAAGAAGATTATTCAGCTTCTTGTTCACCTATTCCGAGTTTTGAGTTCCGAAATCCTATATACATCTTCTTCAATTCTTCTGCCTGGGTCTTTGTTGCTACAAGTCTACAACTACAAATATAATGTAAGTGTATAATCTGAATTTTTGATTGAAAAATTTATTTTTTTGGTAATTGTAAATTGTAAGTGTTTTGTATTTGTTTGTTCCTGTTAAACTCACTCGTTCTGACTCGGTATGTAAACAGATTGGAAATTTACAACGCGCTGGATCTACCAGGTGGAGCTCTCACTTTAATTGTGTTTGTAGTTTGATTGATAAGTATGGTTCAATAATTGTTGTGTTGGAAAGCATTATTAGTTGTAGTACTTCTTCGAACTCTATGCGTGGAGACGCTAGAGGTTCTTTAAAGGCACTGAGATCATTTAATTTTTTATTCGTACTACACTTGATGCATAAAATCATGGGCATTACAGATTTGCTTTGCCGAGCCTTACAAAGTAAAACAATTGATATCTTGAATGCCATGGATTTAGTTGCTACAACAAAAAGAATTGCTACAATCTTTGAGAGATGAGGGTTTTGATGTTCTTTTGCATTATGTCATATTGGTATGTGAAAAGTTTGGAATTGATGTGCCAGATATGAGTTCTCGTTATATGGATGGTATTTGTTCTGTGCAACAAAGAGATGATATATCAGTTGAGCATCATTATCATTATGATGTGTTTAATTCTGCAATTGATTTTCAGTTGGAAGAGCTACAATATAGGTTTAATGATAATGCAGTGGAACTTTTGAGATTAAGTTCATCTTTGGAACCGAAAAATAATTTTAGTTTGTTTGACAAGGAGCAGATTTGTACTCTAGCTAGTACCTTTTATCCCGCTGATTTTAGTCATCAAGAGATGTATCATCTTCAACTCCAACTTGATCATTACGGCATTGATATGGTTAAGCATGCTAAATTTCAGAATTTGTCAACTATTTCTGAGTTATGTCTACGATTGGTTGATACAGGAAAGGCTGAACATTACAATTTGATTTATAGGTTGATTTGTCTTGTGTTGACTCTCCCTGTTTCTACAGCAACTACAGAAAGGGTTTTTTCAGCTATGAAATTAGTGAAAACCGTTCTTCGAAATAAAATGGATGAAGAGTACTTGAGAGATTCTATGGTCATCAACATTGAGAGAGAGTTTGCTGAAGATATTGATCATGATGAAGTGATAGATGAATTTTATGCTCAAAAGAATCGTCGAGTACAACTAAAATAATGTGAGTAAATCTTTTTCTATTTTTAATTGCAAAATAGTACTTTTATTACTTATTTTATGCATATGTTGGATTTCTAGTTAATCATTTTACATTATAAGCTAGTTTGTGCATTTATCATTTTTGTTAAGTACGTGAAAAAAAAAATTTTACTCCAGCCCCAGTAGTATAAAAATCCTGGGTCCGCCCTTGCATCTGGGGCAACGCATCTCCCAGATGCGCAATGACGTCAGCTGACGTCATTTTTTACATTTCGTCTCAGGCGTCTCAGGCGAGCTCCAATCGCCTCTCCGTTTTCTCTTCTCCGTCCAGCACATTTCGGCATCCTCCACAACTACTGAGAACAACAAAAGGAAGCCCACACCTCACTCTCCATCTTGCCATCTTGATTTTGTGATTTCTGGCCCCGCAGGGGCACCTACGAAACAATCGGAAAATAGGATCGGAAAAATGAGCTTGGTTTGGGTATTTCCAATCCGGCGAAACAAACTAAAATCGAATGGGACAGCCTTGTAGAGGGCAAGAAAACGAACATTTTGGTGTATAATACGTGTTTGCTCGATTGCTGGAAGGGACTGAACGAAGTGTGACCGGAAAACACATAAAATCGTTCTGATTATCGTCTTTCTCTCGTCTGTGAAGACGATGAACAGTGAATGGGATGCGCATTCCAAAGTTATGTATTAGTGAATACGTATTATCATCATGCGTGTCTCAAATACGCATTTGATTTGGGGAATTCAAAATACACACTACACGCATGACAGAAATGCGTAGTCACCATACACATGACCAACATGCGTATTCCGTAGTCAAAAAGGGTGAACGCTCCCGCCGGTAGGCATTTCGGGCACAAGATAATTTTGGGTGGGTATTTTGGTTTTTCACCCAAACGATTTTACATTTTAGTATGCTATACAGGACCTAAATTTGAACTGTGATATTTAGGATCATTTATTTTAAATTGTGTTATTCAGGTCCTTTTCTCCCATTTCGGCACCATTTTGTTTAGGAAAAAGAGTTTCTACCTGACACTGTAGGAAACTTTTTTATAGTATCGCCTTAAATTAAATCTTGGTCATAGATTAATCTAATCCAATGGCCCCGCTAGGGGCACCACACATAAATCGAATACACCCTCACACACACAATCCCACCTAATTTCCTCCATTTTTAATTTGATTTTTCCCGTCAATTAGTGATTTTTTTTTTTGAAATCTGACTTCACTGTATTTTTCTCCATCTCTCAACGATCAGTTTGCATATCATATGTACAGCAAAATCGTGATTTTAAGGCGACGCTGTAGAAAATTTTAAGGCGACACTGTAGAAATGTTTCCTACAGTGTCAGGTAGAAACTCTTTACCCTTTTGTTTATACATTTCCAAATTATTCCTTTAATTCATTTTTGCATGTATTACAAGTATTTTAAGGCTTATTTACTTTTTTTATGCACCTTACAATACGGAGAAATAAGGAGAAACACTGAAACCCGAGAGAGTAGTTGAAAAGACACTCCCTGATATTTAAAGAGAAAATAGAACCCCTGATATATCAATATTTATTCAGACCCCAAAGGGCACATTTGAAGTCCATAAAAAAGAACCCCAAGTTCCCGCCGCCTGCACTGCTGTTTCTACAATCAAACTGGAGTAGAAATGAGCTTGTCAAAGCACAAGAAGACACCATCCTACGACTTCCCAGAAGAGCTCTTGTCGAAAATATTCAAAAGACTTCCTGTTAAGTATGTCTTACGTTGCGGAGCTGTCCAAAAATCATGGTATTCTCTTATCAAATCTCCTTTATTTATCTCTCTGCACTCCAATTATCAAAAAATGACAGCCCATGTTAATCCTAAGTATCTACTTTTCCATGATACTCGTAACCAAGAAATCACATTACGTTACGATGATGCACAATGTCAAGAATATTGCTCATTTGATTATCCACTTGACTTGCATGCTTGTTCGTGGCTTGAACAATCAAATGGTTTAATGTGTTTGTCTACTATGTTTAACGAGGAAGTTGATTACACTCCCGACATTTTAATTTGGAATCCTCTTGTTCAAAAATTTAAGACTGTCCCAGACTCACCTCTTTCGACATTTACAAATGAGGAGATTAAGTGGAATGCTTTAGCTTTTGGGTTTTTACCAGAAGTTAATGATTATGTTCTGGTACATATGGTCAAACCTAGTTCGACCTCTGAACCGGGATTTTTCTACTACTATGACTATGAAACATACCCGCACGCAGTTGTTATTGGTGTTTATAGTTTAAACACTAATTCTTGGAAGAAAATTTGTCAAGATAAGGTTTTTGTTGATGATATGTGTGTTGATCAGTCTGTGTTTGTCAATGGTACTGCATATTGGGTAGGGATTAATTCCTACAAGTTAGATCAATATGTTGTGTACTTTGATACCAAGACTAATTTACTGGGGAAAATCGTTGTGCCTGGCTACATTGCACTTCACGAACGTCAGCTTGAGAGTCCTCTTATTCTTCCATTTGGCCAATCTATTGCTTATTTCGTTCAGGTCAACGAGGACGATCCAGAGGAGGATGATGACGACTATGGGTCTCCACATTTGGACATTTGGGTATTGAGAGACGATACGAAAGGTGAGTTTTCTTGGCAGAAAATGATGGGTGTTATTTTAGATGAAAATGTTTGGGCTGAAGTCTTCGGTATAAGGAACAATGGTGACGCAATACTAGCAAAATCAAATGATTTGATTGCATATGATCTTGATACTCATCAACCATATGATTTCGTTGAATGATGGGATCGTTTGACTCTTTGTTACTCTTACGAGAAGGGCTCTAAACCACCTTTTGTCATTAGTCCTTTTGCGGAAACTCTAGTATTGTTTGATATGGATTGAAGTAATTGAACAAAATGTCCAAGTTGGAAGCATTTTTATTACAATAGGAATTTGCTAATGTTCTTCAACTCAGGGGAAGATGTCAACATTTGAGATGGGGATTTTGTTAGTGGAAATGCTGAAATGGATAAGATTAGGCAAACGGTTATGGGAATTTGTGGATTCTGGTTTTTTATATAAATTCTATCATTGTTCATTGGGAGTTAGCTTGGTTTTGCTCTGTAGTGTGTTATGTTTGTGTTATTATTCATATTTGCCATTATTGACAATTGGGACAAAGTCATCTGCACAATATTATTTGGTAATTTTTCAGGGGTTTTCTATTTTAAAGTTGAGTATTGTCTTTTCATATACTTTACATTTTTCTTTTATAACTAACTTAAAGTACTAATTTAAGTTACAACTGTGCGAGTTTACTTGTGCACAATGTGCGAGTTTAAAGTAGCTGCTTTTAAATTTTGAGGACCTTGCTACGTGACAAGACTTGTTCAGAAGTAAAATGCAACTGATGTTAAAGTGCTACTGCCTTTGTTAAACCTTTGTGTTATATTCCCAGAATATTGAGAGTAATAAGATGTGCAGTTGGCAAAGGTCAAATATTCCACCTGTTGTGGCTGATATGTAATACTTGGTTCGACAGGGGGTCGTTGTGGAGTACATATACTGTTAGGTTCTTTGACACTTCACTTCTCAGGCGGTTCAATGAATCAGGCAGTTGATTTAAGGTTATCAATGATTGCTAAGAGTGTATAGTTGAAAGGTTTATGTTAAAGAGTCAGATTGGTTGTAAATATATCAGGATCTCTCCTCTTCCCACGCCTATTCAGATACCGCGTAGCAACAAGCAGGTAACCAACTTTGCTAGCCTTTCGTTTCATTTAAGAGTTGCTTAGAGCTATCTTTCTTCATAGACTTTCTAGCAAATATTGTCAAAATATTGCAATCACACTGCCGCTGTTGGAGTTGTAAGCAACTCAAAGGAAATATATGTAGATAACTGTCCAAAGTAAAGACAGCATAAGCAAAGCACAAACTTGCTAGACTAAAAGGGGAAGCCATCATACTGTCATTTTACTTGAATATCCTAATTGAAATCAAAGTTAGGTTCGCAGTCGAGAACCAAAGCAGGAACCATGATAGGTGACATAACAAACAAGAAAGTACATACACCATGATTTCACTTTGGATGGAAAAAGCCAGCTTTCATATTTTTCGTGTAAACCACGTAGAATTTTCCAACTGAGCCTTGCGAAAACTCGACAATCTTCTCGCAATCTCACTGGATTTTCCAATGAACTTCAGAAGCAGACAGATATTCACTTTGCTAGACAGTATGACATGTTGAAATATTAAAGTAACTAAACATCATATCAAACAGGGCCAACTGAACTGCTCTGTACAGATGCAGAATTGCAGATTCAAACAAGTGCAGCAGTTTATAAACGGGAATTTACAAATTACAAACAAACCTCGTTTTTTTTACTACTCTATCCTTCAATATACAGGGTGACAATATACAGGGTGACAAAGTGTAATCGACATAGAGAGGTAGATTATGTACGGACAATACACCATGATTTTCCACTTTGGATGGAAAAAGCCAGCTTTCATATTTTTCGTGTAAACCATGTAGAATTTTCCAACTGAGCGTTGCGAAAACTCGACAATCTTCTCGCAATCTCACTGGATTTTCCAGTAAATTGCAGAAGCAGACAGATATTCACTTTGCTATACAATATGACATGTTCAAATATTAAAGAAACTAAACATCATATCAAACAGGGCCAACTGAACTGCTCTGTACAGGATGCAGAATTGCAGATTCAAACAAGTGCAACAGTTTATAAACGGGAATTTACAAATTACAAACAAACAAACCTCGTTTTTTTTACTACTCTATCCTTCAATATGCAGGGTGACAATATACGGGTGACAAGTGACAACACATGTTTGGAGTTCAAATACTAGAATATAATTGTATTTTATAAAATTGTTTTTGCAAAAATAATTATTTTCTCTAGACAAAATGCATTTTCAAAAAAAATATTTGAAAAAAGGGTGACAATCAAAAACAACTAAAACATAAAATATTAAAATTTTCAAATAAAATACCAAAATTAACCGAACTTTTCTGGAACTCGGTTTTATGCTATATAAAATTTTAAATAATATTAATATTGAATGAAAAAATAAAAATATGTGATAATTATTTTACTGAAATTTTATTTACATTAATATATATATATATATATATATATATATATATATATATATTATGGGAGGAAAATATATCTCTATAATTTTAAATATATTAGGCAACTTCCCCTTCAACCAGCTCTTTTAAAGAGTGGACTGGGAAGTAATATATAATTATTACTGTAAAAATATTTACAAATTACATGCTATATATAATAAACATAAAAAATATTTTATCCAATATTTTGATCCTCGTCCTATATAAAGACTAGATAACGACAATAAATTTAATACAAAAAACATCTAATATTCAAATATGTAAGTTAATTAAAAATATAATTGTATTTTTATTTTATCAACAATTTACTAAAATAAATATATAATTTAGGACGTGTAAATGTCTCGTCCATAACTTTTTGAATATAAAATTGCCTGGTAAATTACCAGGTTTAGTTTCAAAACCCGACCCGTTAATCTCGTACTGTTTGTTGTCCCCAATTAGCCCTTTTCTCCTTCCAAGTTGTTACCTATCCTGGGTTCTAGTTCTTGTAATTAGCGTCCACTGGTCTTCTTACAATCAAATTGAGTAGAGATGAGCTTGTCAAAACACAAGTACATGCCCCTCTACGACTTCCCCGAAGAGCTCTTGTCAGAAATATTCAAAAGACTTCCAGTTAAGTATGTCTTACGTTGCGGAGCTGTCCAAAAATCATGGCATTCTCTCATTAGAACTCCTCTGTTTATCTCACTCCGCTCTAATTATCAAAAATTGACAACCCATATTAATCCTAAGAGGGGTGTATTCATTTGAGAATTTGGTGGATTTTAATGGATTCCCAAAATCAGCAGGTATTCATTTGGGATTTTAAATAATCTTTTAAAATCTGCAGGTATTCAATTCGGATTTCAAATAATCTTTCTAAATCTATGGTTATTCAATTGAGATTTTAAAAAATCTTCTAAAATCTGTAGATATTCAATCCAGATTTTAAACAATCAATCAAAATCTCAAGGTATTCAACTTTCCACTGATTTGCTAAAGTCATGAATTTTGAAATATTTGTGGAAGATTGTAAAATTATCAACGTCGAATTTGTAGTTACTAGGCAATATTTTGATGGATTTGTAAATTATAACATTTGTGGGTTGATAAGGCCTTTGATTTCTGTAATGCAAACTCTAGTTTTAAGTCTGTTACTACTTACTAGTTCACGCCAGATGCCTTGATGACTGTATTGCATTTCTGATCATCAACCACTGCTCTGTGCTAAAGAAAATCATATTTATGAAATCTATTGTTACCTACCAATAAAAGGAAGACTTGTGACGATAAGAGCCTTTTATTCTATAGATATCTATCTCCCATATTTCTCCACTCTCCAGTTGTTTAATGTCAATGTTACTTGCGAGCCCACTTTGCCATGAATAATTTTCCTGAAGCTAGATCATGAATAATGTGGTCGTTGGTAAATTAGTCATCTAGCTCCATTTTAATCTTCATCATCTTCATCTTTCCCATTTTAAGCATTTTATTTTTTTATTTTGTTCTCGAATCTTTAGTTTTTTTTTTTTTTTGAAATACTATCACTCAGTATTTTAAAATTTTCGGACTATATTCATTTTGAACTATTTATTTATATATAGTTATCTTTAATTGATATATAGATATTATAAAATAAGAAAATGAAAGAAATCAATCTCGTAGAATCTGTGGGATTTTGTAATTCTACAAAAATCCATCAAAATCTGTTGGGAATTAAAATAATCTGTGTAGAAATTTTAAAGAATCCATGGATTTACACATTCCATTAAAATCCATGGATTATTAACAATCCATTAGATTCTCAAATGAATACACCCCTCCAAGTATCTACTTTTCCATGATCTTGATACCAACATATTAACTGTCCGTTTCGATGATGCACAATGTCAACAATATTGCAATCATGCACTTGATGTACAATCTGTTAGTACGTGGTATGCGCAATCAAATGGTTTGATTTGTGTGTCTCATATGTTTGATCGTAAGCGTGGTTATAATCCCAGCATTTCTATATGGAATCCTCTTGTTAAAAAAGTTAAGAGAGTCCCGACCTCGCCCCTTTCGACATTTACATTTCTTGAGACTAAGTGGAATGCTTTAGCTTTTGGGTTTTTACATGAAATTAATGATTATCTTGTGGTTCATATTGTCAAACCTGAATGGACTACTGGACCTGTCGACTATGATTTTGATCCCTATGGAACGGATAACCCCTATGAACAACACCCGCACGCAGTGGAGATTATAGTCTAAACAGTAATTCGTGGAAGAAAATAAGTCAAGATAGGGTTTTTGTTGATTATATGAGTACCAATGAATCAGTATTTGTTAATGGTACTGCATTTTGGGTAGGGTCTAATTCCTACGAGTTATATCAATTAGTTATGTACTTTGATACCAAGACAAATATTTTGCGACAAGTCAAGGTGCCTGAATGGATTGTACTTCACGAGCGTCAGCTTCAGAGTCCTCTTATTCTTCCATTTGGTCAATCTATTGCTTACTTTGTTGAGGTTGAGGTTTTTGATGCAGACGAGGATGATGAAGATTATAGATCTCCTCATTTGGACATTTGGGTATTGAAAGATGACATAGTAGATGACTCATTTAGGGAGAAAAGGATGAGCGTTAGTTTAAGTGAAAATGTTTCGGCTCAAGTCTGGGGTATAAGGAACAACGGTGATCCAATACTAGCAAAATTGAATAATTTGATTTCATATGATCTTGACACGCATGAACCATATGATTTCATTGATTCTTGTGATCATTTGGCTCCCTATTCCTATAATGAGCTCATTAAACCATGTTTTATCATTCTTCCGTTTATGGAGACTCTAGTTTTGCTTGATATTGAATAAAATAATTGACCAAATGTTAAGTTGGAAGCCTTGTTATCGCAAAGAGTTCCCTCAACTCTTCATTTTACGATGAAGATGTGAACGACCTTATATGGGGTTTCAAAGTGGACCATGGACAGGGGAAGGTGTTAACATCTGATTGCTAAAGAGATTTGGGATTTTTTTTCATGGATATGCTAGGAAAAAGAAAAAAAATCAGGTCAACAATTCTTGGAATTTTTTGGATTCTGCTTTTATTGTCATCAATTCTATCATTGTACATTGGGAGTTTGCTTGGTTTTGCCTTATATTATGTTATGTTTGTTGGATTATGTTGTTTTACCATTATGGACAATTAGGACAAAGTTGTATGCACAATATTGTCTTATAATTTATCTGGTTCTTTTTTTGTTTTAGAGTTATGTATTGCCTTTTCATATAGTTTATCCTATATGTATGTGTTATGTCTATTTGCAGAATGTTAGATTTGTGTCATTGAGAATGGTACAAAGGGTGAACCAAAATGGTTTTTCGGAGTACTTGTATCATTTAAAGTCGTAAATTTGCCAACTATATGTTTCATAGATGTAGCAAGAGACATTTTTAGAATGATTAGCAGGGAAGTTGGAAATTCTGCATCCCATATTGTTGAAATAAAGAAGACTTCACCTGCACATATATAATAATGGCAGCACATGTAGAGCTCAAGTGTTAGCATATGTAGAGCTCTATCTAGTAGTGGTAGCACATGATTTTCTGTTAATGCGATCTGCTAAGCACATGTAGCACAATGACAGCACATGTAGCACAATGACAAGCATGCTATATATGTACACAGGGGCTATTCTAGCACCTAGGAAGGAGTGACAAATGTCCCCCATTATTTTAAAAAAATATTTTGCCAAAAAAAATATATTAATAAATTTATATAGATAAATAAACACTCATTTACGACATAGGACATATACACCCTTAAGTATCACAAAATAGAGGGAAAGTTTTGTATCAGAAGTTCAGAACAGGTTTAGGCGTTTAGCAGCTTAAAATGACTACTCCTCAAACTTAAAGATAGACTCCCCTTTCTTTGTTAATTTGGCTTGGCTAGTGATTACAGCTTTGGACTTTCAACTTGACATGTTCATTCATGATATGCAAATGGACAACAGATTTTCTAACTTGACAGGAACTTGGTGAGTTATGTTTGAAACTTGTAGAGACAAGGAAGCATATTACTTGAACTTATGTTTATTTGTTGTTGAAATTAGCATTGACTCTTCCTGTGGCAACTGCAAGTGTTGAAAGATCATTTTCAACGATGAAGCATGTCAAGAGCGATGTCCATAATAGTATGGGGGATGAGTTGCTTAATGATTGTTTAATATGTTTTATAGAGAGAGATTTAGCTTCTAATATTAGTAATGATGCTATAATACATCGTTTTCAGTCGATGAAAACTCGTAGGGCAAAAGTGTAAGAGACTATGACTCATTTGATAATTTATTGAATTTTGCTTGTTGAATTTTTTTTTAACTTGTACGTTGTACCCCCATTTTTAAATTTCTGGCTTCGCCCCTGTATGTACACAATGTCAAGCTTTGTAATAACAAGTTCAGTACTGAAAAACCTGCTACCAAAACAACTTTCTCTTCTCTTCTTCTCTTCTTATTTCTTTCACTTGGTATCAAAGCATAAACACCTGGGATGTTATGGCAGCAAATACTGAATCTTCAACCAATGTATTCACTCCTTCAACTTCTATCCAAACTCAATCATTCCCCTATCCTATTCCAGGCTTATCAAATTTGGCACATGTAGCCATTAAACTTGACAGATCCAACTATGTGTTGTGGAAAAGTCAGTTGCTTCCCATACTTTATGGGACTGATATGTTGAGTATGGTGGATGGCACAATTATTCCTCCAAAGGCCACCATCACTGAAAACTCAACTGAAATTCCAAATCCGGAATATTTGGAATGGAAAAAGAAAGACCATATTCTTCTTAGTTGGTTACATGCTACGCTTACTCCCCAAGTCTTTGCTCAAGTTGTGGGTTACAAGACCTCATCTGAGACATGGAATGCGTTGGATCGTGCATACATGTCACAAACAAATGCAAGATATTATCAAATCAAGCATGAGCTTTCAAACATTCGAAAAGGAGCTTCTTCGATTACTGAATACATGGATCGTATTCGAATGCTAGCAGATGAACTTTCTCTTATCCAACAGCCTCTTACAAATAGAGACTTAATTGGATCTATTCTTGATGGACTGAATCTTGACTATGATATCATTGTCAATTCTGTTCAGACCATGCCTACGCCTCCTTCATTTGAAGAGTTGTACAGTATGCTTCTCAATCTTGAAAAACGGTTAGAAATCTATCACCAACCAAGCCCAGACCGTGAAGCTGCAGCTCTCTTTGTTTCTGGCAATCGTCGTTCCTAATAGCTATTCCAACAGTCATACTCAAGGATTCTCCAACACTCGTGATCAAGGAAGAGGACGTCATAATTATTTTAACAATCGTGGCACCAGGGGATTCTTTCGTGGTCGTGGACGAGGTCGCACTAATAGACCTTCATATTCTAATGTGAACATCACATGTCAGATTTGTGATAATATTGGTCACAGTGCACTGAATTGTCGTAAACGCCACAATTATGTGCAACAAGCTGATGATCTTACATCTACCTTTTCAGCCATGAGTCTCTCCACTCCCTCTGATTGTACGTGGTTTCCTGACTCCGGTGCTACAAATCATATGACGCCAGATGATACAAATATGGTGCATCAACAGCCATATACCGGTTCTGATCAGATTACAGATGCAAATGGTAACACTTTACCTATACATTCTGTTGGTGATATTCATATTTCTACTCCATTTCAATTTAAATTAAAAGATAATTTATATGTGCCAAATTTAAAGGCAAACTTACTATCTGTGTCTAGTTTTGGTCGTGATAATAACTGTACCATTTCTTTTGATTGTGATGGTTTTTCTATTAAGGATCGTCGAACAGGGAAAGTTCTACATCAAGGCCTCAGTAAAGATTCTTTATTCCCTTTTCAAGCACAACGCCTTCAGTCTTTTCCTTTTTCCAATCCTATCATAGCCATGGTTCGAAAGAATACTTCTCTTGACAATTGGCATAAACGTCTTGGTCATCCCGGTCTTCATGTCTTGCAGTACTTAGTTCAAAGTAAATATTTAGACTTTCTTGGAACCAAAACTTTGTCTAGTTGTTTGAGTTGTTCAATTAATAAAAGTTGTCGCTTGCCTTTTTTACGTTCTACTACTGAATCTCAGGGTCCTTTACATCTCATTCATTCAGATTTATGGGGGCCTGCTCCCGAACTATCTCATGGTGGTTATAGATATTATCTAATTTTTGTGGATGATTTTTCCCGGTATACATGGATATACCCTCTAATCAAAAAATCTGAAACCCTTGATTATTTTCGTAAGTTTAAACTTGCTGTTGAAAATCAATTTGGCACTAATATAAAGTATCTTCAAACTGATGGAGGAAAGGAATATGTTAACAAATTGTTTGTAGATGTACTCATAAATAGTGGTATTTCACACCGCATCACTTGTCCTCATACTTCTGCACAGAATGGTAAAGTCGAAAGGAGGCATCGTAGTATTGTTGAACATGGTCTTGCACTATGTCGTCATGCATTTTTACCTCGAAAGTTCTGGATGGAAGCTTTTTCTACTTCTGTGTATCTCATGAACAGGTTACCCTCTCCGGGTTTGCAGCATAAATCTCATTATGAGAAACTTTACAATCAAATTCCAGATTATGCTACACTGCGCACATTCAGATGTCAATGCTTTCCTTTTCTGGGAGCAACCAAGAAAGATAAATTATCTCCTAAATCAGTCTCATGTCTGTTTCTGGGATACAGTACTCCACATAAAGGTTATCATTGTCATGACCTCAAGACTGGTAGAGTTTGAGTTTATTTCTCTCGTCATGTTCGTTTTAATGAAGAGGTCTTCCCTTTTGCTCAACATCTCACATACGGTTATTTAAACCATCTATTCCCATTGAGAATTGGATTGAACCCACTGAACCACCATCGGCTATTCATCATGGTCTCTTATTACCACCTTCATTTGATTCACCCACTTCACAAACTTCTGACATCACATCACCAACACCAACAATGCCAAATCTTCCATCCTCGCCAACTTCATTTATCCCTCAGACATTACCAAGTTTTATGCCAACTTCATTTCAAGATAACCATGAACTCTTACCAACCACAAATCAATTACCGGGACAAACCATAGGAGACCAAGTTGTCCAGCTACATCCCATGGTAACTCGGCTTCGTGTTGGCATTCGTAAACCTAAACAGCCTTTTACATGCCTTACCAGTAAGCATTCTCTACCAACATGCCTTCAGAGTCTTCTTACTGAGGAAGAACCAACTTGTTATACAGAAGCATCAAAACATCCTCATTGGCGATCTGCAATGCTTGAGGAATTTAATGCCCTTCTTCGCCAACGGACATGGTCCTTAGTTCCATCTTCACAAGCTAAAAACATAGTTTGATGCAGATGGGTTTACAAAATAAAAAAGAATGCTGACGGCTCAGTTGAACGGTACAAGGCACGCCTCATGGCAAAAGGATATAACCAAATGTATGGGCTGGATTTTCATGAAACATTTAGTCCCGTGGTTGAACCTGCTACTATTCATCTTGTACTCTCTATTGTCGTAAACAGGGACTGGTCAATTCATCAACTAGATGTTAAGAATGCCTTTTTGAATGGAATTCTTAATGAAGAGGTATATATGAAGCAACCTCCTGGGTTCTTGGATAAGGCTTTTCCGAATCATGTTTGTCGACTCCACAAATCTATTTATGGTTTACGACAATCACCCAGAACATGGTTTGATGGCTTTAGTTCAGCATTGTTTTAGTTGGGCTTTGTGCAAAACAAAGCAGATGCATCAATGTTTCTTCATTATCAGGGTTCTAATATTACAATCTTGCTTGTGTATGTCGACGACATTCTGATTATTGGTTCTAGTAATATCTTTATCTCTTCAGTTATCACCGAGTTGCATAAAACTGTTGAAGTTAAAGATCTCGATCCTCTACATTACTTTCTTGGGATTGAATTCCACCGAGACTCTACTGGTATACAAATGGGTCAAACAAAATATGCTCTTAATCTCCTCAAGCAAACCAATTTTCTTCTGGCCAAACCATGTTCCTCACCAGTGGCTGTAGGTTCTAAATTGTCTTTTTATGATGCTAGCACTCTAGTTGATGCAACATCATATCGTAGTTTGGTTGGGGGGCTACAATACCTCACCATCACACGTCCAGATCTTACTTATGCAGTAAATCAAGTGTGTCAATTCATGCATCAACCACATGAGACTCATCTTGCTGCTGTCAAAAGAATTCTTCGGTATATCAAGGAAACCCCTCATTTGGACTACATCTTTGTAAATCTCGGGATGAGCACTTGCGAGGATTCTCTGATACAGATTGGGCTGGTTCTCCAGATGATCGACGATCCACCACTGGCTTGTGTATTTATTTTGGTTCAAATCTTATTACTTGGGCTAGTAAAAAGCAACCTACAGTTTCACAATCAAGTGCTGAAGCCGAGTACAGAGCATTGGCATACACAGCTGCTAATCTACAATGGCTTACTTTTCTTGTTCTTGAGTTACGGATTTCACTGTATCATCCTCCAATCATTCACTGTGATAACATCAGCGCTACTTACTTGGCTTCCAATCTAATTTTTCATGCTCGAACGAATCACATAGAAATCGACTACCATTTTCTTTGTGAACGTGTTATACGTGGTTCTTTAAAGATTGTTTTTGTCCATACGACTGATCAAACTGCCGACTTCTTTACAAAAGGTTTGTCCACACCAAGATTTCAAATGTTGCGAGACAAGTTACTGGTTCGTCTTTGTCCAACCATCAACTTGAAGTAGGGTGTTGAAATAAAGAAGACTTCACCTGCACATAGATAATAATGGTAGCACATGCAGAGCTCAAGTGTTAGCACATGTAGAGCTCTATCTAGTAGTGGTAGTACATGATTTTCTGTTAATGCGATCTGCTAAGCACATGTAGCACAATGACAGCACATGTAGCACAATGTCAAGCATGCTATATATGTACACAATGTCAAGCTTTGTATTAACAAGTTCAGTACTGAAAAACGTGCTACCAAAACAACTTTCTCTTCTCTTCTTCTCTTCTTATTTCTTTCACCCATTACTCCAAAAGGAGTGAAACAGTTTTAGCCTGTAATAAATTTAGGAAAAAACTTTTCGCCTGTCTCGGAATTTCGAAAATGAGCAGCTAAAGACGACTACTGCAATTGTAATTTAATTTATCAGTTGTGTCATGTTACTAGTGTGGTTTTAGTTGCATGAATGTAGACAGGTTGAAATTCGGAGTCGAAGCAGCTTAATATTTCAAAATGTTCTCCATCCTGCAGCTTAATAAATAATATGTGAACAAGTATTTACATGTATCTTCAAAATCTGTACGGTCGCGAAATTAGTTCGTCGTTCGTATTGTATACATTGGCATTTGTGTAGCTAAAATACGGACATGATACGGAAGTAGTTTGTATACCTGAAATATCAACACAAATACAAAACGAGAAAATAAAAAGATAAGAAAGTACAGGAATTGTTTGTATATAGAGTAAAAAAATACCAAAAATGTACACGAAATCAAATTAGATATCAATTATATTGTGTAATTTCGTGCCGAGTCGAGTACCTAAATATAATACCAAAAATATTTAATATTTTAAGTACGCTAAAATTAAAAAATTTGGCTTCATAAAAAAATACTACCTTCTTTTAAATTTGTAGTCCACTTTCAAAAAAAATTGTTTCAAATTTGTTGCCTCACTTCTACTTTGAAGGTAATTTTTTACTTAAACTTCCTATATTACCCTTAATTTTTAATTTACAAAATTGATGTTATGTATTTATTTGTCTAACCATTGCAATAATTATGAGTACATATGGAATTTGATCATCAATGTTTCAATTTCTTAAAGTACGTAATTTTGAAAATAGACTGCTAATTTGAAAATTAATAAATTTAACAAACCCGACCCGTTACCAAGTTAACTGTTTACCTTAACCCGAAAACTAATACCCCTGAATCCCCATATCAAAATGCTGAAGACTGAAGTCTATAAGAAAGAAACCCTAGTTACCAGCAGCGTCTTACAATCTAATTGAGCAGAGATGAGCTTGTCAAAACTCAAGTACATGCCCTCCTACGACTTCCCGGAAGAGCTCTTGTCGGAAATATTCAAAAGACTTCCTGTTAAGTATGTCTTACGTTGCGGAGCTGTCCAAAAATCATGGTATTCTCTTGTTAGAACTCCTCTGTTTATCTCACTCCACTCTAATTACCAAAAATTGACAACACATATTAATCCTAAGTATCTTCTTTTCCATAATTATGATACCCACGAATTAACTGTCCGTTTCGATGATGCACAATGTCAAGAATTTTGCAATCATGCACTTGACTTAGAATCTGCTAGTACTTGGTATGCGCAATCTAATGGTTTAATTTGTTTCTCTTTAATGTTTGATTTGGAACGTGATTATAATCCCAACATTTCTCTCTTGAATCCTCTTGTTAATAAATATAAGAGGCTCCCTGACTCGCCCCTTTTGACATTTACATTTCTCGAGACTGAATGGGCAGCTTTAGCTTTTAGGTTTATACCGGAAGTTAATGATTATGTCGTGGTACATATTGTCAAACCTAGTTCGACCGCTGCACCCGACCCTCCTGCGTACTTTGATCCTTACTCACCTGATGACTCCTATGAACAGGCCCTGCACACGGTAGAGATTGGGGTTTATAGTCTAAACACTAATTCTTGGAAGAGAACAAGCCAAGATAAGGTTTTTGTTGATCATATGAGTACTAACAGGTCGGTATTTGTTAATGGTACTGCATATTGGGTAGGGTTTAACTCCGACTTGTTATATCAACTAGTAATGTACTTTGATACCAAGACAAATATACTGGGAAACATTACGGTGCCTAACTGGATGGCACTTCACGAACGTCAGCTTTATAACCCTCTTATTCTTCCAGTTGGTCGATCGATTGCTTACTTTGTTGAGGTTGAGGATTTCGATGCAGACGAGGATGACGGGGATTATAAATCTCCTCATTTGGACATTTGGGTACTGAAAGACGATATGAAAGATGAGTTTTCTTGGGAGAAAAAGATGAGTGTTAGTATAAGTGAAGATGTTTCGGCTCAAGTCTTGGGTGTAAGGAACAACGGTGATCCAATACTAGGAAAAATAAATAGTTTGATTTCATATGATCTTGACACCCATGAACCATATGATTTTGTTGATCGTTTGACTCCGTATTCCTTTGATGAGGATACACCATTTTTTTTCATTCGTCCATTTGTGGAGACTCTAGTCTTGCTTGATATCGATTTAAATGATTGAACAAAATGTTAAGTTGGAAGTCTTGATATCCCATTGGCAACTTGCTAGAGTTCTTTACCTCTTCATTTTATGATGATGATGTAGATGATATTAATATGCTTGAAAAGTGTACTATCAATAGGGGAAGGTGTCAGCATCTGATTGCTAACGGGATTGGGGAGATTTTTTCATGGATATGGTAGAAAAGATGAGATCAAGCAAACGTTTCTTGAAATTTTGTCGATTGTGCTTTTGTTTTATCAATTCTATCATTGTATGTACAATATTATTAGTTTTGCTCTAGTGTTATGTTTGTATGCACAATATTATCTGATAATTTATCTAGATTTTTTTACCTGAAAATTTATGTATTGTTTTTTCATATAGTTTATTGTATCTTTTTGTTTTGCTTGGAAGTAATATAGTCATATTTGTGTGTGTAGATGATGTCTATATGCAGGATACTTGTGAACCAAAATGGTATGTTTATTGGAGTACTTGGACAGTGTTGTTTAAGGCGCTAATTATAAAAAAGCGCAAGACCCAAATTTGAAGCGCGAATCGCGAAGCGCCATTAATCGCGCGCCTTTTTACCAAAAAAAGATAAGCACATATTTAACAATAAACTATTACTTAACATAATCTTAACTTTCAAACATAACAAAGAACATAAATAAAATGATAATAATATCAATAATGAAGCCTTCATTTATAAAGTTCTCTAATTCAAAAGCTTCGGTGTCATCTAACTCAATCTCCGGCCCCTCAAATTATCGCTCTACCTCTTCATTATCATCTATCAGACTTCAAAAGATCTTCCATTAGTTGTGTGAAATAATTTTAGGCGTTTTTTTCCTTTTACCCTCTTTTTTAAGGGTATTCCTGTCTTTTACTGTTATGAGTGCCTTTTAGCGCTTTTTTGCGCCTTTTAGCACGTTCTTGCGCTTTTTAGCGTCTCATGAGCGCCTTTTGGACGATGTCAGAATCGTGCTAAATTGCACATTTTCGAATCGCACACCTTGCAACTAAGCGCGAAGCGCCATTAATCGCGCCTTTAACAACACTGTACTTGGATCATGCTCACTATTCTCTTACTGAATTTTATCATCTAGAGAACATGATAATCCTCTAATGTGATGTGCAAATAACTTGTTTTTATTGTGTTTATTGGAGTACTTGGATCATGCTCACTATGCTCTTACTGAATTTTATCATCTCGAGAACATGATAATCCTCTAATGTGATGTGCAAATAACTTGTTTTTATTTTTCTTGATCGTTTATATATTGCAATCCACTTCCTTTTCTATACCTGCTAATTTGTATCCTTCAACTTAATGAGGTTTCTGATCTGTTGAATGTCCAATTGTCATAGTCTCATAGGAGATTTTAGCAAGCTCCCTCTGTAGCTGCTTTTAAATTTTGAGGTCCTTATAATGTGACAGGTCAACTGCAATGCATTAGGCAAGTATCTAGTTAGGTGTGAAGTTGTGGTAGGGGTCAGGCAGATGTCTATATAGTTTTGATAGCATACAGTATAATTTTCTTCTTTATGGTTCTGATTAACAAGGTTAACTGTCTTCTTCATGGTTCTGATCAATAAAAATGTCGTCATGTTGTGGTTTCGCTTATGGTTCTACTTATTGAGTTTCATCACTGTATGCCGTAAACTTGCCAGTTTTATGTTTGTGAGGTTCTGTTTAGCAGTCGGTCCCAATTAAAACGAAGATGAATGTAGAGTATAGACAGAATGAAATTCCCTGTTGAACCAGCTCATGAATTCTATTTGTTTTCCATTTTTTAGGTAGGTGTAGGAGGAAAATTCTCTTTTATAGTACCCCTTGTGGCCTTATACAACAGTGTCATTAGACTATAAGATAGCTGGTATTTGTCATTGCATTTTCACTTTCGCCGGTACTTCTAGTGCAAAATCCGGCCATTTCATAATGCAACTCCGATTAATTTTACCTGTGGCTTGATATATTTTCTGCCGGTGATTTCTCAGTGGGTCTATCCGATTTAAAGGTCTGATTGCTAAATTTTATATTATTGCCAAAGCTACATAGATAAGAAAGAGAATGTTTAGAGTGCATTACAGGGCAGTCCTTGCACTAATGAGAACTAAACAATTTTTGCTTGCAAGATATGAACAAATTAGTCCGGTTCTAATTTCCAAATATGTTTATAAATGGGGAGTCATTGGTGGTAAAAACTACAATTTGAATGAATAAATAAAGGAAGATAATTAAAAAACTTTCTCCGGTTACTAGGGATGAATAATTTTGTATAACATATTTGGCAATTTTTCTTCACTGTCAAAAGGCCAAACTCAACTTTTATCTTTTTTTTGAAGCTAAATATTGTTTACTTGCATTCTAACCAGTATTTTCTTACATAAAAGTTACATAAAAATCTTAAAGATCATGTGTCATATATGTTTCGCGATCAAAATATTATAAAATGTATTTTGCAAAGAATTTATATATCATAAATTTATGTATTATTCGTTCTTCAATTTTGGAATTTATATTCAGGATTAATAAAGAGCAATGCTAGGGATCCCGAAATTATTCTCGAATGTCAAGTGTCATCTTTCCGTTCGTGGAGCGGATATTAATATATGGAGGACCTTTCTATTTTTAAATTACATATCCAATCACATATTGCCAACTAAGCATTTGGGAACGGTTTTGGAAATTTTTTTGGGGACACCGCATTTCTCTTTAATAAATGAGAAATGGTAGAATTACCAAAATCATTTATAAAAAGTTTCCCAAATACTTAGTTGATAAGTTTGATTGGATTCGAAATAAAGAGACCCTTCCATGTATATATATATATGTTCTTCGAGTTAAAAAAGGACACTTAAAGAAAACTATTTTGAACTACCTAACATTGCTCTTAATAAATGTATAAATGTCCATAATCCATTTATATATTAACTGTCATCCATTTATAGATTTACACTAGGGTTGGGATCCATTTTGTATGATCCATAACTAGAATTGTTGATCTCAATTAATTATTCCCTCTTTAATACATATTAATTGATTATATTATTGTCAATATTTCACACTATATTTGAGTTGTAATATTGTTGTCAATTATTTCCTTTTAAAAGATATTTTAATTGAAAAATGCTATGAAATCAAATAAAATCTTCAAAAATTATTCAAATGTCACGTATCTTTTTACTATTAATCAGTGTTCTAAAAAATGGATTAAGCGGCCACCTAGGCGGACGTCTAAGCGGAATCGGACCATAAAATGCTTCGATTTTATAATAATCGGATGATTAAGCGTTTTTGAAGATTAAGCGGTGTATTAAGCGGATTAGGCGGCTATTAACCGGTTTGAGCGGTCATTAAGCGGATTAAGCGGTCAAAGAGATGTTGACCTGCTAATTTTTTAATTTTAAATATATTAATATTTATTATAATATGAATATAATTATATTAAAATAATAAAATATTTCATTTTTATGAGTAACATTTTATGTTTAGATATTTATTATTAATTATTATATAATTTTGATTCACATATAGTAATATTATATTTAAAATTTAAAAATATATATTATTAATCCGCTTAAGAGTCCGCTTAACCGCTTAAGCGCTAGAGGGTCCTTCCACCGCTTGACCTGCTAATTTTTTAATTTTGAATATATTAATATTTATTATAATATGAATATAATTATATTAAAATAATAGAAAATTTCATTTTTATGAGTAACATTTTATGTTTAGATATTTATTACTTAATTATTATATAATTTTGATTCATATATAGTAATATTATATTTAAAATTTAAAAATATATATTATTAATCCGCTTAAGAGTCCGCTTATCCGCTTAACCGCTCAAGCGCTAGAAGGTCCTTCCACCGCTTAGAACCGCTTACCGCTTTTTAGAACACTGCTATTAATTGCTGGTGTAATAAGTAATGACTAAAGTCTTTTTTTCTCTCTATCTTTTCTCTCTTCCCTCCCCAAAGTAAACCGCCAGTCTTCCAACTTCCTCCGGCGGTGGCTCCTCCACCGACCGGAGGCCCGATTTCCTTGTTTTTGCTCTTGTTTTTCTTCAATAATTATTTCTCCTTGTGGTAATTGTTTGCTCCCTTCCTTTTCTTAGATCTGACGCCTCGGAGTTTCCGGATTTTTCTTCTCCGATTTGTGGTGGATCCTCCATTTCTTCCCAGATTCTTGGTGGATCTTCAGTTTCAAGAGGGGTCTGGTTTCTCTAGCTTTTGAGGTTTCGTTTTCTAGATCTAAGGATTGTTTTAGTTTGTTTTTTTTGTGTAATTTCAATTTTCTTTTTAAATTCAATTTGATTTCTCTCCTTGGTGAGAGGTGTGGATTTCTCTCCTTTTGTGAGAGTTGGTTCGGATTCATCGATAAAAGCTTGGTCGGAACTTCATTTGTGGTCGTTAACTCAAACGGATTTTGGCGAAGATATGGAGCGTAGAGCGAGTATTTATAGATATATCATTTTTTCAGACATCTGCTTATTTGCCTCTTGATTATGAAGACGAGCATGTCATCATGTTCTATGTTTGATCGATTCGATCATTCTTGTAGATGCCGTATGGCTTTTATGTATTGAATTATCACCTTTCATCAAAAAAAAATGCTGGTGTAATAAATAATAAGGATGAACCCCCGAATCCACCAATTAACCTCATCATTTTGCGTGCCACATCATTTTTTTAAGACTTTGTTTAGTTTGTTGGTATTAGAACATCTCCAACATGTAAAACCGTTGGCTAAAAATATGTTGGACATGTTAAAAAATAAAATTTATATAAAATGTGTAATAAAAATTTAAATAATCCCATCATGTTTGTTATATTTGCCAAACGTCTATAGAAAGCTATAGTGAAATTTTACATCATCAATTACCAGATTAAAATTATATATTCTATTTTTAATAATTTAAAATAATAATGACATACACTATATTTAAAATATAACCAATTATATTCGAGTACAAATCTTACAAATTCAAAAATTTACATAATCATTACTGTATGTAATTTTAGTCAACTACACTGAAGATACCTCCAATGTTATTATGTATAATGGTTATATAAAATAGTGATTATGTAAAATTTGTTGAATTTATAAGCTAATATATTCTAATGATATTATGTAAAATGATTAGGTATATATTGAAAATACTAACAATTCATCAGGATGATGTATCACTTATAGAATTTATGGCTACGACCTGTTTGGGTGCCTCACTAAAGCCCACTTAGCCAAAAGAACTTGTGTGTTTGAATACCGAACCTAACTTATACTCCCTCTGTCCCAAATCTTTTGTTATGTTTGACTTTTTGTGATCAAATTGATCAAATTTTGACCAATATTTACGTATCACTCTTTTATAGTTTACAAAATCTGAAAAACACATATTAAAGTAGATTAGATGCACTTTCTAATGATATAATTTTTATCATAATTTTCATATATTTAATATATGTAATATACGGTTAAAGTTTGGTCAATTTGACTATTAAAAGTCAAACAGGACAAAAGATTTGGGACGGAGGGAGTAACTTCCCACTTACTATTTTGGGGTGTCCTATCATTTCTACCCATTCCAAAAATAGTAAAATTTTAATAATAAAAAACACTATTACACCCACTAACTTTCATCCACCATCTCAAATTTATAATATAAAACACTATTACACCCACTACTTTCCTCCACTATCTCAAATCTATTATTAAATATTGATAGGTCCCACCACTTTATCCACTTTTCATCTAACTTTACTCATTTTTCGTATATTTTCTTGGTCTCCGTGCCCAAATCAAATGAGTACTACTCATTGGGACGGAGTGAGTATATGTTTATAAAATTATTAACGACATATTTTTTCCCCTAACTTATTTCTTATTATTTGATTGATTTATTTATTTAATAATTTATGTTTTTACAATTGTGTTTTTAAATGCCTTTTTAATTTAGAATTCATGTTTAGAAATTAATATATTAAATAATTAATATAATTTTATTTAACAAATACTTCACTAACTTATGAGTTATATTTATCCAAACATCTATATAACTTATAAGTATTTTTCACTAGCTTATGAGTTTATAAATTTATCAAACACCTAAATAACTTATAAATATTATTATGCTTATCATTTATATGATATTGTTCATTTTAAGTTAAAAGTTATCTATTTTAAGATACCCAAACACCCACTATATATAGCTAACTTAAAACAAATTATGTAAAATTTATGTAACCAATTACTTGAAATAAATTATGTAAAATTTATGTAGCCAACTTGAAACAAATTATGTAAAATTTTAGATAAGGGGAAAGATGATTGGAGATGGGAAAAAATAAAAAGCCTTATGTAAATTTAATGACACATAACATTTTATCTAAGAGTTATATAGTGTTGGATTAAAGATCATATACTTGAATTGGATTAACAAATCAAAATTTATATACTTGATAGAAAAATATATTCCTTTTGTCCCACTTATTTTCTCAACAATCAGATTTCCACGTTTTATTCAAGATTAATATATAACTACATTGATAGTTACCATAGAAATGTATCGTTTTTCAAATTAATTGACATAAATAATATTAAATTTACTATATATAATAGAATGTGGACACATTTTTAAACACATTTTTGGGATAAACAAAATAGAAAATGTGACAACATTGAATGGGAGTATATTCTTAAGTAAAAATAGATTTTTTAGAGAAAAAGATTACAAAAATGCTAAGTACCCAAATTGGTTCCCAAAAAATTTCCCAAATGACAAGTGTAGCAATTCAATTGGTTATATTTACACCAACCACCCAATCAAAAATTTTCACTATGCCATGAAAGCTTTGACACATCATTTATGGGTAATTTTTGGGTACCAATTTGGGGTACCTAGGTTATATATATTTTATAAGATAGAAAACCCGAATTAGTAGCGAAATATCAAATCATTGTATACTAGCCTATAACCCGTGCAAAAGCACGGGCTATCATATATTATTATTGTGAATTAATATTTTAATTATTTGATTTAATGTAAAATTTAATTTATTTTAAATATCATTAATTTAATGTTATTTTCAAATTTATTGATAAATATCTTAAGATTTCAATATATTTTTTAAAAATTAATTAGTATAATCTATAATTGTAGAAAAAAGAATCATAAGAAGAAGTGTGTGAGGACGATGATTTTAATCAGGATATAATTGAAAACGTTATAATTTTATAAAACATGTGGTTTTTATTTTTAATAAATTATATATTATTTAACTGAGTATGGAATTTTAACACATTTTTTAATTTTTAAAAATATATTTTTGTGCCTCACTGGTAAATAATATCTTAATAATTCAATAGATATTTTTTAAAAATTATTTCGTATAACCTAAAATCGTAGAGGGAAGAATCGTAGTAATAAGTGTGTGCGACGATTATTCTAATTGGGATATAACTGAAAATCTTTATAATTCTATAAAACATGTGATTTTTTATTTTTAATTAATTATATATTATTTAACTAAATTTGGAATTTTTATCACATTTTTAATTTTTAAAAAATATAATTTTATGTCTTATTGGTAAATTTTGTTGTTTATAAAAAATAAATTAGTATCTTTAATACAATTTTTTAACTTGTTATTTTTAGAATGGAGTTAACAATTTTTTTGAAAGGCGTTAACCAACCAACCAACCAACCAAATATACTTTGTTTTGCTTATAATATGTAATGCACGATTTTCTTAAATTTAAATTATATTTTAATAATTAAATATCTCATATACATTACTTAATATAATATTGGCATAATATATATATTTTTAAATAATAATCGTTTAATTATATTATATATTGTTCGAATTATGACTATATTTTGTCAATATATTATAAATATAAATGTAAGTATCGTATATACTTACATTCAAATTTTTGTTGATATTATCATATTCAAATTATGATCCCATAATAATTTCTATGTAATATTTGTTTAAAATAGAATTTAATATTAATTTGTAATTGTGTGAAATTTTTATTATTTATTATATAGTTTTAGTTTGTTTTCATTTTGTTGAGTTACAATTTGTTGTAAATTTGTTAATAAATATGTGATATTAAAATTACATAAATTGATTTTAAAAATATTTAATTTTCAAGTAATTGAAAGTCTAAAAAAATTGGGTGTAGGTGAAGAATTTTAATTTAAATATAACTAAAAGAGTATGTAATTGAATATTAATTGGAGTGTAATTAAAAAAATTTGTTATTAAGTAAAATAAATTTTATATAAATTTTAATTTATTTTTCATTTTTGTAAAGTGTTAACAAACTTTTTGGGAAGGTGTTAACTGACCTACCAACCAACCAATTATACCCTGTTTCGTTTATAATAATATAATATAGATTCTCACTGTTTACGACATCAATAATTTAAAGATCGGGGAATTAAGGTTAAAATCAATAATTTAATAATTTAGGTAAAGATTGGGAAATTAAGGTAAAAATCGGGGAATGATTACAAACAATGATTATGCCATCTCATTAATTTTGGTAACCTCAATATACTAATAGAATTTATAAATACAAATTTTAACTTTTTTTGGAAAAAACGACTATACAAATACAATCAATCAAAAGCAATATTAATATACTTTTATTGAAATCGTTAATAAAAAGCAATCACAAATATGAAACCCTAAGGTTGTGTTCAGTTGGGGAGAATGGAATGAGGTAGGAATGGAATGAAAATTGTAAACAAAATTTATGATAAAAGAAGGGATGTTAGGGGAAATAATGAATGATAGGTCCATAATTAATCATATTTTTAATACCCATTCTATGTCCGTTTTCGTAATTTTATTAATTAATAAATTGTTTTATTTTGTTTTGTAGGAAAATAAATAAAAACATATTTCAAGCAGGAAAAGGTGCAAAAAGGGAAAGGAGGTGGAAAATACTTGAAGTCAAGGAAACTGGAGGGAAAATCGATTACTTATCGGAGAAGAAAAGGAAATTGAAGAAATTATATTCAAGATTGGATTGTAATCAAAAGGACCCAAGCTCATTATTTTTCCCTATATATATGGCCTTCTCCCTTGTAATTTAGACACCTAGAATTTTATTGTTATTTGTTTTCCTGTTTTTTTACTGTCGCCGGTGATTATATATTACTCGGCCAATTCTTTTCCTCCGCATTATTAATTATTAGATACATGCATGCTTGTTTAATCTAGATAGTTTATTACGTATAAATTAAACGCCTGCCATTCCAACATTAAAGTTACTTAGTTTTTAACTTTGTTCACGTGTTATTTGCATTAGCCATATAAATCATTAATTAGTTTATATTTTAGCCATGTTTAATTCGTGTTTTTTTAATTACATAATTATGTCTAGCTAATTTTCTTGTCCTAGGATGAAGATGAAGTTAAATTAATTACTCTTGATTTCTCCTCGTTCCTATTAATTGATGCTCATAATTTTTCTTGGTGCTTAATTGTTCAATTGACAAAGTGATTTTGATATATTATTGTTACCGGATTTGTTTTTCATAGCCTATGCTTGCTCCTTGAAGTTTTGATAGGTTATTGTTAGATAACAAGTTTTATAGTATATGCTTGTCTCGTTGATTGATATATCTTATTTGTGAAGAAAAGAGGATTGATTTTAGGGCGACTTGATATTAATTGTGATTGTTTAACGGATTCGGATTCCTAGGTTTTCCATATTATTTGATAATCTTTGTTAATTAGCTTAATTAGGTTAATTAAAACTCATCCCCAATCTTATTGTCTAATTCGCCTGATTTAATTATTAGGGTTTTGAAAATTCGTAGTCTCTGTGGATCGACCTGTAATTGCTACAACTAAACACTGTGCGCTTGCAGTTATTTTACACATCAAGTTTTTGGCGCCGCTGCCGGGGACTATTGGTATTTTTCACTCCTTGATATTAATTCTTCGGATTAGTTTCTTGTTTTCTTTTGTTTGTTTTTTTTTAGGAAATTGTGAAGCGGAGAAAAGCTTGGACAAGAAGATCGCTGGAAGGCCTCGCTGTCTCTTTTGAAATTTTTGAAAGCGCTTTTCGGTATTCCGTATCACCTCTCTCTATTTTTCTTTCATTCTTATTATTATTGAAAAAAAACAAAAAAAAATTAAAAATTCAAAAAACCCAAAAATATTAGTTAGTTAATTGTTTGTTAAACCAATTTGCTGCATCATTCATTCTCTCACACAGGATCACATCATCTAGATTTCTTTATTGTATTTATTGCTTTCCATCTTATATAACTGTGGTGATTGCTGGAGGAAAGAGGTACGTACAATTTAGAATAGAACACGTAGTGTAGTGCATCCATAAGTGTTTATTTTCTTGTTCTTTGTGTGTTGCATCATTCAATCAATCTTAAGGGTGCCACCCAATTACAAGATAAGGTGAGGGATTTCATCACCCTTTCCTTGGCCCACAAATCACTAATTCGTTCATCCTGCATACCCCTTTCCTTAATAAAACTAAGTAGACGTTGGCCCCTAGGATCTCGCGCTCAACTAGGAAGAGAATCTAGGAGGAACAAATCACTAAGTATTCTTTCGTTTGGTGTCTAGGCAAGCGTGACGCTTACCTGGCTAATTTGGATTGGTGTCTAGAAGGGTGTTTAGCCTCTTGGCAATGCTTGCACCTGCCTGGCCAGTCAGGACGAGTGCTTTTTGAGTTGTGACTTTTAGTAGTATCTTATTGTTAGGAGCAAGGTCTAGATTTTTCTTAGGATAATATAGATTTTTTCTTTTTGATTTTTCAATTTTTTTTAGGTGTTTACTTATAGCTCTTGTCTGCTGCGTGACTAATTGTTTACTTCTCTTGTATGCAAAGTGCTTGGGTTCGAGACACTACATCTAGATTAGTAAGACAAACCAATCTGTCATCTCCTAAAGTAGTAAGGCAACTTGAGTTCTCTTCACCCACTAGAATTGAGTCAAAAGAATTAGAAGTTCAACCTATAGTCATGGCTGTTTCACTTAAAGACCGTTGTTACCCCGCTCGTACCGCTCAACCCTCATGCATAGTCTTACCCGCAGTAACCGCGAATAACTTTGAAATCAAACATCACAACATTAGCATGTTACCTAGGTTTGCCGGGGTAGAGGGAGAGGATCCATATCTTTTCATTCGAGAGTTTGAGGAAGTGTGTGCATTACAAAAACTTCAACAATTGAGTGAGGATTCCATTAGGCTCAGGCTTATTAATTTTGCTTTGAAAGAAGATGCTAAACAGTGGTTGTACAGTCTACCCGTTAATTCTATTTCCACATGGGAGGGATTTGTTGCTATCTTTCTTAAAAAATATTTTCCAAACCATAAGGCAAACAGACTTAGGAATGAAATCAACCAATTTCAACAAAATCGGAATGAGTCTTTTTGGAAATATTTTGATAGATTTAAAAAGTTGTTGTCTAAATGTCCTCAACATGGTATAGAAAAATGGAGACTTTGCAAAATTCTTTATGAAGCCTTAGATAGCCAAACCACTGCTTTGTTAGAGTCTATGTGTAATGGTAAGTTTATGGACAAAGATGAAGATGAAGCTTGGCAATTTTTTGAGGAGTTAGCTGAAAGAACAATGTTGTGGGAGTCAACTAGGGAACCTAATCAGGAAGCTGAAAAATCTAACTCATCTAAGGGCTTACACACAGTTGGTAATTCTATTGCAACCGAAGCTAAGTTAGCTACACTCACTAGACGTCTAGAAGCCTTAGAAACCAACAATGCGTCCTCTCAAATGTCTCTCTGTGCAAACTGTAGTTCTTCAAATCATGTGGTAGAGAATTGCCCTGAAATTGAACAAGTCAATGCCATGTTTCAACCTAGAGTTAGGAATGATCCTTATGCACCCACATACAATCCTGGTTGGAAGAGTCACCCAAATTTCTCATGGAACCAAGGTCAATACAATCAGTATAATCAAAACCCTCAACCTGCTTTTCAAAAGCCCAATCCTGGTCCATACCCAACTCAAAATCCTAATTCATATCCTCCTCAAAATCTTGGTCATTATCCAAACTCAATCCCCTTGAATCCTCCTGGTTTTAGCGAATCTGATAAGAGATTCAATTCTTTAGAAAAGAGTATTGAGGCGTTATTGAAATCTCAAGCTAATTTAACTCAATCTCAACAATCTTTCATGCAAACCATGACCCAAGATAGGCAGTTACTAAATTCCAACACTCAAGCCATATCTAAGCTAGAGGTCCAAGTCAGTCAATTGGCAAACACGATCAGTGAGAGAGAGAAAAATAGATTTCCTAGTCAACCCGAGACAAATCCTAAATTTCAGCAAAATCAAAAGTCTCATGAAAACGTGAATTCTGTTATCTCTCTAAGATCTGGTAATCAATTCAACAATCATGCTGGTGTCAATACTCAAGAAGAAGATAAGCTAACATCTGAACCAAATCCTTTACTCTTGAATCCTAGTCTTAAGCAATCTTCAAATTCCGAGAGTTCTGAAGTAGATAAAGCTGATGAGTCACCACCATCCGATGAACCACCTTCGAAACCCCACTCTGATGTGTCTAATGAAAAAGTCTTTAAGCCGAAAGCCCCGTTTCCTCAAAGACTTACTTCAAACAAACAATCTGCTCAGTTAGATAAGATTTTGGAAGTCTTTAAGCAAGTCAAGATTAACATTCCTCTTTTAGATGCGATTCAACAAGTTCCCTCTTATGCTAAGTGTCTAAAAGATTTGTGTACTCATAAAAGAACCACTCATGTTCCTAAGAAAGCTTTCCTAACATCTCATGTTAGTTCTATCTTGTCAAATCAAATCCCTGTGAAGTATAAGGATCCTGGTTGTCCTACCATCTCTTGTGTCATAGGTGATACTTTCATTGATAAAGCTTTACTCGATCTAGGAGCTAGTGTGAACCTTCTTCCATTATCTGTCTATCAAGCCTTGGGTTTAGGTGAACTTAAGAAGACTAGTGTCACTCTTCAGTTAGCTGATCGTTCTGTTAAAACTCCAAAAGGTATAGTGGAAGATGTGTTGATTAAGGTTGGTGATTTTGTATTCCCCGTTGATTTTGTTGTTCTAGAAACCGAACCAGTCAAAAATCTCAAAAATCAAATTCCTATCATTTTAGGAAGGCCTTTTCTTGCTACCTCTAATGCTTTGATTAACTGTAGGAATGGTTCGATGAAACTCACTTTTGGTAACATGACGATAGATCTTAATGTCTTCAATGTAGGAAATCAACCTAATGAGCTTTTTGAACAACCTGTAGAAGTTAATTTGATAGATGAGGTTGTTTCATGGTCAAATATTGAGGATAGTACAATTGAGTCTTTTCTTGAGGAAGATGTTATGTTAGAGTATGAGAGTAATAAAGAACTTCATGAGTTGTATAGAAATTTTTCTTCTGATGAGATGTTAGATGAATTGAATGCCATTTGTTTTAAGCATGAAACCCAACTTGAGGATATTTCTTTTGATCCTAGGTCTGTTGTTAAAACTTCCGTTGGTGAGCCACCCACTTTCGTTCATAATCCATCTTTTTCCATTCTTGATCAGTCTTTGATAGTTGATAATGAAACTCATCATGTTCTTTCTAGTGACTTAGTTCATAACCAAGAATTTCAAGTGATCAATCTGCTTAAACAACATAAAGAAGCGTCTAATTGGTTTATGAATGATGTTAGTGGTATGAGTTTTATTCTGGTATATGATCATATTTCTCTAGTGGATAATGGTGTTTTTGTAGGTGTGTTTCACATGTGTGTTGATTGTGTTATGAATGTTATTTTCCCTCGATCTGGTATTGGTTAGTATATCAGTTTCGTAATGTATCTCCCATATAGTCAAGTTTAGGTATGGGGGAGTGTGTGTGAGTGTTTCTTTTATATGTGTCTGTGTTTTATGTGTGTGTGAGTGTTATAGGTAATAATGTATCTCCTCATGCCCTTATCAGGTATTCTCGTCCTTTTCCTTTGTCATTTTTCTCTCATTTGCATACATTGAGGACAATGCATGATTTAGGTATGGGGGAGGGATTTAGTAGTATTATTTAAAAAAAAAAAAACCCAAAAAAAAAAAATGAAAAATGAAAAAATACAAAAATAATTCTAGCCTTGTGAAATGATTACTTGTTATAAGTTGGCTTGATGCACCCTTACATGCTATAGTACTCTTGTGTTTCTGAAGCTTTTGATTGAGAAGTGATATGCTAAGTTCTTGTGCACACACATACACTAGCGAGTTGAAACTAGTAGACTTATTGAATGTTGTAAGTAATTAAAAGGACATGAATATGTGCAAAAAGATTTGGTTTCCATGCTTTGAGTACAAGTAGGTGCATTAAAGAGATTTTTGCTTGGGATTAATTATGTTTTACCACCAAGTGAGATTTTTGAGCCTATATGCATATCTTTTGCATTTTATATTCGTTTGCTTGAGTGTCCACATATTGTTTGCATTGCTAGCACTTGTTTGAGACCTTTCTTGAAATGCATGACATTATTTGATGATAAGATGATAAAGGCATTTAGGAATAACCAATTATTATCCAAATTACCACACCCTTAATATATGATCAATTAGTTACCCCTTTGAGCTTAATCCTATTTTTCGGTGACACACCACATTACTTGCCTAGACTTTTTTGTTGTGCAGCCTTACGTATACTTGATCCCAGTTGTCAAAGGCTAGTAATAAGTTGAGGGAGTAATAAGGTGTGTAGATGGGTTTACTTTTGTTCATTAATTTTAAGGAAATATTGGATTTTGTTGCTTACTTGTTAGTCGTTCAAGAAATTTTTGATGAAGGATTGTGGTTGCGTATATATTTATCTTAGCTCTCAAAAAAAAAAAGAAAAAAAATCATATGAGAGCATAATTATGTTTCTGTGTTTTTGTGATCCTTCTTCATTCGACTAGTCAAGCAGTTTGTTGGAAGAAAATTAGAAATCCATGTATGGGGAGGATGTATGTTGTTGTGTATGATTTATTATGGTTCCTACTAGCTTTTGACACTTCACCTTATTTGGCCTTACTTGACATACCTTGGCCCTAGCCCCATTACAACCCAAATAAAAGACCTTTTGATTATCATCATTAATGTATGTTGTGTTAAAGTTAGATTGATACCAAATGTCAAGCATGCTTATGATTTTGTTGGAATTGAGTGATACACTTACCCTTGTTCTTGAGTGAATATTCTTTTGTGAGTGAAAGGTGAGTTATTGCTTGTTTTGTGCATATGAGATCCCAAGTTTTGACTTTAAGGTGTACTCTTGTGGGCTTAGCATGGTTACCAACTTATTTTTACACTTGACGTGGACTTCTAATGACCGCTGCATATTTCTTTGAGGAGACTATGTGAATATTTTCACCTTACACACCAAGACATTGCAAATTCACTTTGATTTCTTAAGTTGATGTAGCATGAGATGACTTGTATGTGTGGTGTTGCATTGACCAATCTTTTACATGAGCTAGATGGATTTTGTGGGTACATTCACTATAGGCCCTCACGAGACCTCACTCGTCCACTAGGGCTGCCTAGGGGTTTAAAGGGCTTGTTGCATATGCCAAATGCAACCGTGATCACCTACGGAAGTGGTATTATTTATTTAGGTAGTATTTTATATTTATTTTTCTCGAGGACGAGCAAAAGATAGGTATGGGGGCATTTGATAGGTCCATAATTAATCATATTTTTAATACCCATTCTATGTCCGTTTTCGTAATTTTATTAATTAATAAATTGTTTTATTTTGTTTTGTAGGAAAATAAATAAAAACATATTTCAAGCAGGAAAAGGTGCAAAAAGGGAAAGGAGGTGGAAAATACTTGAAGTCAAGGAAACTGGAGGGAAAATCGATTACTTATCGGAGAAGAAAAGGAAATTGAAGAAATTATATTCAAGATTGGATTGTAATCAAAAGGACCCAAGCTCATTATTTTTCCCTATATATATGGCCTTCTCCCTTGTAATTTAGACACCTAGAATTTTATTGTTATTTGTTTTCCTGTTTTTTTACTGTCGCCGGTGATTATATATTACTCGGCCAATTCTTTTCCTCCGCATTATTAATTATTAGATACATGCATGCTTGTTTAATCTAGATAGTTTATTACGTATAAATTAAACGCCTGCCATTCCAACATTAAAGTTACTTAGTTTTTAACTTTGTTCACGTGTTATTTGCATTAGCCATATAAATCATTAATTAGTTTATATTTTAGCCATGTTTAATTCGTGTTTTTTTAATTACATAATCATGTCTAGCTAATTTTCTTGTCCTAGGATGAAGATGAAGTTAAATTAATTACTCTTGATTTCTCCTCGTTCCTATTAATTGATGCTCATAATTTTTCTTGGTGCTTAATTGTTCAATTGACAAAGTGATTTTGATATATTATTGTTACCGGATTTGTTTTTCATAGCCTATGCTTGCTCCTTGAAGTTTTGATAGGTTATTGTTAGATAACAAGTTTCATAGTATATGCTTGTCTCGTTGATTGATATATCTTATTTGTGAAGAAAAGAGGATTGATTTTAGGGCGACTTGATATTAATTGTGATTGTTTAACGGATTCGGATTCCTAGGTTTTCCATATTATTTGATAATCTTTGTTAATTAGCTTAATTAGGTTAATTAAAACTCATCCCCAATCTTATTGTCTAATTCGCCTGATTTAATTATTAGGGTTTTGAAAATTCGTAGTCTCTGTGGATCGACCTGTAATTGCTACAACTAAACACTGTGCGCTTGCAGTTATTTTACACATCAATGAACAAATATGAGGGTGAAGAAATTTCTTATGATGAAAATTGCAAGGAAAATGATGATGATTGGGAATGGAGCATTCCTTCGAAAACATGTGGGTTAGAACTTTAGTTTAAATTGTGTGGAAAGGAATGAAGTAAGGAATGAAAATTTAAACATTTTTCCCAATCTTCCCCAAATAAGAGTATAAATTTCATTCCATTCTTCCCCCATTCCATTCAAGTGAAGTGAACATAGCCTAACTGGCTGCCTCATTCTGTGTTCTCAGTGTTGTCAAACCACAAGAAGATGAGCTTGTCAAAGCACAAGAAGATGCCATCCCACGACTTCCCTGAAGAAATGTTATCGGAAGTATTAAAATGTAAAATGTGTAAGGCAAATACTAACATCAGTCAATGTAATCATTGAGATTTCTGGAGGAGGTGAACCAATAGTAATGGATGTGCTTGTCTTGTTTTTCTCATACAGATCAGTTGCATGAAAAACAAAACCACTCTCATCAGTATTGTCTTCAATAACGTCTATAGTGACAGTAATCTCATTGCCAGCAAGTCGCGCAATAACATCAGGAACCATCTTCGGATCCTTTAAAATATTAAAAAACCAATGTGTCAAACATTACAAAATCATATGATAATGAAAGAGAACAATAACAAAAACTATACATGTACTACGGTCGTGCAAACATGACTAACTTTGATAATTGTAAATATAAATCTGCTTACATTGTCCGTAGATTTTTTAAGATTGGAAGCACTGATTCCAATCATTGCCTTAACAACACGATCCATAAGAAAAACTTTGGTTGAAAGCGTCTGATCTTCACCAACTACCAAAACACGATACCTAAAATAAAAGAAATATATATGGTCATAAGAGTATCAAAGCACAAGAACATGCCATCCCACGACTTCCCTGAAGAAATGTTGTCGGAAATATTCAAAAGGCTTCCTGTTAAATATGTCTTACGTTGCAGAGCTGTCCAAAAATCATGGTATCATCTCTTAAAGACTCCTATGTTTATCACTCTTTACTGCAATTATCAGAAAATGACAGCACATTTCAATCCTAAGTATCTACTTTTCCATAATACAAATACCCATTTATTAACTGTATGTACTGATGATGTACAATGTCAAGAATATTGCACACTTGAATATCCACTTGACTTTGATAATCATGAGTGGTATGCATCATCAAATGGTTTAGTTTGTGTGTCTTCTGTGTTATGTCGAAGACCTGGATATGATTCCAACATATATCTATGGAATCCACTTGTTCAGAAATGTAGAACTCTTCCGGATTCACCTCTTTCGAGATTTACTATCGAGGAGTATCAGTGGAAGGCTTTAGCTTTCGGGTTTTTACCGGAAGTTAATGATTTTGTTGTGGTACATGTTGGCAGACTTGGACCGGATTTACATGACCCGACTGACCCCTATGAACTAGACCCGGCGGTCATGATTGGTGTTTATAGTCTAAACACTAATTCTTGGAAGGAATTCTATCTAGATGCTATTATACATGGTTGTATCGATAGACAGTTCAGTAGTGATAAATCTGTTTTTGTTAGTGGTACTGCATATTGGGTTGCATATGAGTTCTCGGGGTATTATCAGTTAGTTATGTACTGGGATACCAAGACAAATACACTAGGAGAAATCAATGTGCCTATCTTGGTTACGAATCAGGATCGTCAGTTTCGTGATCCTGTTATTCATCAATTTGGTCAATCTATTGCTTACTTTGTTGAGGACGATGACTCTCATCATTTGGACATTTGGGTATTGAAAGACGATCCCATAAACGAGTTTAGTTGGGAGAAAAAGATGAGTGTTAGTCTATGTGAAGATGTTTGGGCTGATGTCTTGGGTATAAGGAACAATGGTGATATAATACTAGCAAAATCAAACATTTTGATCTCATATGATCTAGATACCCATGAACCATATGATTTTATTGATTCATGTGATCGTTTGACTCCAAATTCCAATCACGAGGAAGGCTCAAAACCACCTTTTGTCATCACACCTTTTGTGGATAATCTACTTTGGTTTGATATGGATTAACATAAATGAACAAAATGTTAGTAAGTTGGGAGCCTTGTTATCGCAACAGGAACTTGCTTCTTCAACTCTTCAATTTTGATGAAGATGTGGGAGTCAATTTTTGTGCATCAATAGTGGTCCATGATCAAGGGAAGATGTCAACATCTGATTGCTCATGAAATTTTGTTTTGTTTCATAAATGCTATGTTCATTGGGAGTTTTGTTGGTTTTGCTCTATGTATTGACAATCAATACAAAGTTGTCCGCACAAAAATATTTGATACTTGATCTTGGTTTCCTTTTTTTTAAAGTTGATTTTTGCCTTTTCCTATAGTTTATCATTTTTTTTCTTTTGCTTTGGAGTAATGTAGTTCTTCTTTTGTATATGTGTGTGTCTATGCAAAATGCTTAGATTTGTGTCATTGAGAAAGATACCATAGTTAACCAAAATCTTATTTTGTTTGGAGTACTTGGATCATGCTTAAACTGCTCTTAGGGATTTCTATCATCTATAAAACATTATAAGCCTGTAGTGTGATGTGCAAATACATTATATTCATTCTTGTTTTTTGTTTATATTTGCAATCCACTTATTCTTGATTGTATATGCCAACTACTTCTTATCATTCAACTTGATTAATTTTTTTTAGTTTAATATGTTGAATGTTTATTAGTTGTTGAATGTCTAATAGTCGTCCAGACGATATATTTGCATTTAGCAAGCTGCTAAGTAGCATAAATTTTGAGGACCTGGTTACATGACTAAAGTTTTGCTTACAAGTTAACTGCAGTGCAAATATTCAAGTATGTATCTAATCGAGTGTGTAGTTGTAAGGGCAGCAGCAATTATCTATATAGGTTAACCTTTATGGTTCTGGTTAACAAATTTCAGTGTGTCGTGGTTTTGCTTATGGTTCTGGTTAATAAGTTCATCACTGCGTATCTTGGTTTTGCTAATTTATGTCTGTGAGGCTCTGTTTTGCCGTCAGTGACAAATGAAACCAAGTCTGTGTGGACAGTAGGTACGAGAAGTTGTTCGTATAAATATTATCCTAAATTTATATGGGGTTTTTGTTTCTTAAAATTATGTATTGCCTTCTCATTTTGTTTTTTATCCCCTTGAATTTAGCTTGGAAGTAATGTATCTTTGTAATTTATTTAAGTGTGAGCATATTATGTCTACATGCAGAATGTACTTTGGGTCATTTGAGAAAAATACAAGTCTGAATTAAAATGGTTGTTTGGAGTACTTGGATCATGCATTCAACTTGATTAGTTTTCTGATTTTATCTCTTGAGTAGCTGCTTTAAAATTTGGAGGTCCTTGTCATGTGACAGGTCAACTGTAATGCATTAGGCAAGTACCTAGTTAGGTGTGAAGCTGTGGTAGGGGCAGGCAGCTGTCTATATAAGTATATATAGTTTAACAGTAAACAGTTTAACTGTCTTCTTTTTAGTTCTGATTAACAAGATTAACTGTCTTGTTCATGATTCTGATTAATAAAAATGTCATGTCATGGTTTTGCTTATGGTTCTACTTCAAAAGTTTCATGCAGTATGTTGCAACTCTGCCAGTTATATGTTTGTGAGGTTCTGTTTAGTGGTCAGTGACAATGGAACGAAGTTTGTCAGGATGATCGCAAAGAAAGATGAAACAGTTTAACTGTCTTCTTTTTGGTTCTGATTAACAAGATTAACTGTCTTGTTCATGATTCTGATTAATAAAAATGTCATGTCATGGTTTTGCTTATGGTTCTACTTCAAAAGTTTCATGCAGTATGTTGCAACTCTGCCAGTTATATGTTTGTGAGGTTCTGTTTAGTGGTCAGTGACAATGGAACGAAGTTTGTCAGGATGATCGCAAAGAAAGATGAATGTAGACAGAATGAAATTTCCTGTTGAACCAGCCCAAAAATTCATTTTGTTCTCCATTTTTAGGCAGGTGTAGTAGGAAAATTCTCTTATATAGTGCCCTTATACAACAGTGCCATTAGACTAAGATAGCCAATATTTGTCACTGCATTCTCACTTTCATTGATATTCTTAGTGCAAAATCCTGCCGATTCTTAATGCAAGTCCGATAATTCTTACCTCTGGCTTCATGTCTTTTCCGAATAGTGATTCTCAGTGGGTCGTGTTTCAGATCTGATTGCTTAATTTCATAGTATTGCCAAAGTTAAATAGATCTGGAAGAAACAATTATTAGAAAAGTTGAAAATTCTGCAGCCCATAAACTCTTGAGAGTTAAACAAGTTCTTTGCCTGGAAGATATATTTTTATATTAAATATAAAAATTATTCCTTATGATCATAGATAATGGAGTTTATTCCTGTTCTTGAGAGGCTTTTTTCGGATCCTCGAACTCTCGTAGATAATGGAGTTTATGATCATCCCGAAATATGTATCTGGAATCCTCTTCTTAGAAAACTTAAGACCATCCCTGACTCGCCCCTTCATGAATATAGATTTGAGATGACATGGAAGGCTTTAGCTTTTGGGTTTTTACCTGATGTTAATGATTTTGTCGTGGTATATATTGTCAAACCTAGTTCGACCTCTGCACCTGACCCACGTACCTACACCTACTGTGTGATCCTTATGCATGCGATGACGACCCCGATCCCTATGAACAATACCCGCACTCAGTTATGATTGGTGTTTATAGTTTAAACACTAATTCTTGGAAGAAAATTTGTCAAGATAAGGTTTTTATTGATTTTTTGTTTACTCAGGAATCAGTATTGGTTAATGGTACTGCATTTTGGGCCGGGTATAATTCTGATGCACTTTATAAGTTAGTTAAGTTCTATGATACCAAAACAAATGTACTGAAACAATGTATGTGCAGATTTGAATTTACATAAGGTTTTGTTAGGTGCAAGGTTCTAAGTATAGACCCCTCATAACTAATACCAAATACATACTGGATTTTTGAACTTCCATTCAGCCACTTCCTAGTAATATGTGGACATAGAGACCTGATAGGAAGAATGTTTATGCTGCTCTATCAACGGGAAATGTTTAGAGTATACCAGTAAGAGGTAAGTGGTACAGCACAGGGGTATGTCAGTAATATCATATCAAATATATTTGCTTCTTTCGAATAAGATAATTATTACTTGTTAAGAGATAAGTTGTCAAGTTCAAGACTCCATTTAACATAAAATAAAATAAGCATTCACTGAGTTTGAAGCAACTAAGCCAACATGCTCCACACGGTTTGTTTTTATTGAAATAAAATTACATAAAACTGCGAAGGAAGCCCAAGATTCTATGAATAAGCAAAATCAAACTAAGCCAACATGCTCCAGACGGTTTGTTTTTATTGACATAAAATTACATAAAACTGCGAAGGAAGCCCAAGATTCTATGAATAAGCAAAATCAAACTAAGCCAACATGCTCCAGACGGTTTGTTTTTATTGACATAAAATTACATAAAACTGCGAAGGAAGCCCAAGATTCTATGAATAAGCAAAATCGCTTGCTGCTTAGTTATCAAGATTACTTGATATCAAATTGTATACTCTTGCAAGTCCCGGTTCACCACTGCTCCTTGTAGCCTCCAACACTTTTGTCCAAACATTTCTACTCATACAAACACTCATCTTTTTCTCCCAAGAAAGTTCATCTGTCGGTCCTTTCAATACCCACATGTCAAAAGTTTCAAACTGACTGTCAAACAAAAAGTAAGCAATAGATTGACCATATGGATAAATAGTATGATAATAGTATCCACGGTCTTCATCCAGGCAATCAGGCAACAAGATGTCATCACGTAGCATATCTTTCTTTGTATCAAAGCACACAAGTATTTTATAATTTTCCCAAGTAATACCTATCCAGTATGCAGCACCATTAACGAAGGCAAAATCATGAGTACTAATGGCTCGAATAATAACATTATCTCGACGTATATAAAGACCAATCAGGACGGACCTGTCAATCCGTCTAGGCTCATCCGCCCTCAAACGATATTTGACAATATGTACCACCACATGATCATTAGTTTCCGACACAAACCCAGAAGCTAAAGCCCTCCACAATGTCTCTTTCAATGAAAAACTAGGAAGCGGTGAAGGTGGGAGAGTATCGTAATTTTGAATAACAGGATTCCACATATATATGTTTGGACTATAATTATGAATATCAAACATGTAGGACTTGCATATTAAATCAGACGATTGTGCATACCAATAGGGACAATTATCAATTCGTCGTGTTAATCTTAAAGACAAAGGAAGCTATTTTATTCAGCTGTAGCTTGGCTCTATTTATACAAGTATTCAAAACTATCACTTCCTATTTACAAGGATCATAGTTATGTAAAGATAAGTACATGCTAGTGGTGCACTAAGGTTTGTCTATCTAGTGATGCACTAAGGTTTGTCTGTCTAGTGATGCACTAAGGTTTTTCTACAATGATTATTTTACAACACCAACAGTTGCACTTGTGTTAATGGATAAGGTCAGTTTGTTACTGATCTTATATGCTATTACCCTCCCGCAAGTTAGGCGTCAATTGGGCAAGGCCTAACTTGTTAAAATGCAACTGAAAGGCAGTGCTGGACAGAGGTTTAGTGAGGGAGTCTGCAACCTGGTCTGTTGAATGTATATGTTGAACATCAATGCATTTTTGTTGAACTTGATCACGGACAAAATGGAAATCAATAGCAATGTGTTTCATGCGACTGTCGAACACGGGATTCTGACAGAGATAAGTTGTCCCAACATTATCACAATACACAGTAGGAGCTGCTGCAAGAGGAATTCGTAACTCCTGAAGTAAATTCATAACCCAGTTGGTTTCGGCAACAGCTGTAGCAACCGCTCGATATTCAGCCTCAGTTGAGGACCTAGCCACTATACGCTGCTTCTTTGAGGACCAGCTAATGAGGTTGTGACCAAAATAAACAACGTAACCTGATGCTGATGTTTTGTCTAAGAGGATTTCCAGCCCAATCTGAATCAGAGTAGACATAAAGACGATGATCTTGCAAGCCATTAATTTTAAGACCAATGTTTATTGTTTGTTTGAGATATCGTAAGAGACGTTTGACAGCCTGCCAATGAAGCTTTTGAGGATTGTGCATGAATTGAGAGAGCTTATTAACCGCAAAACAAATGTCTGGCCTGGTGAGAGAAAGATATTGTAATTTTCCCACAATGCGACGATACTCAGATTGGTCTATGATTGATTCACCTGGAACTATGGTGAGAGGCAGAGACGTGCTCATGGGAGTCTGAACTCCTTTACTTTCCTGCATATTACAGTCACGAAGAAGATCAAATATATATTTACGCTGAGATAATATTAAAGAACCTCGGTGATGCATAACTTCAACTCCCAAAAAATAATTCAGAGCTCCCAAATCCTTCAGAGAAAAGCGAACAGATAATTTATCAATAATTTGGCGAACAGTGCTTGATGTACTGCCAGTAATTATGATATCGTCCACATAAACTAAAATATAAACAGTAACTCCAGCAACATGTAGGATGAACAGAGATTCATCACACTTGGATTTTGTGAAACCAAGAGTAAGCAAAAAAATTAGGAACTCTTTGTACCAGACACGGGGTGCTTGACGAAGTCCATAAATGGCTTTATTTAACTTACAGATGTAGTGTGGATAGTCAGGATGTTCAAATCCTTTAGGCTGGGACATAAACACTTCATCCTCTAATGTGCCCTGAAGAAAAGCATTATTGACATCGAGCTGGCGTATGGGCCACTTTTTTTGCACGGCAAGAGATAATATTAGTCGGACAGTGACAGGTTTAACAACCGGACTAAATGTATCATGAAAATCAACTCCGGGACATTGTGTAAAGCCATTAGCAACCAGCCTCGCTTTGTATCTGTCTACAGTTCCATCAGGCTTGTGTTTAATGCGAAATAGCCATCTACAATTAACAACATTCTTTGTGGGATCTGGAGGAACCAAATCCCATGTTTTATTTTTGATGAGTGCATCAAATTCATCTTCCATGGCTTTGCGCCAGTGTGGAAATTTTTTAGCCTGGTGGTAAGTTGTCGGGACATTGGGAGTTGACTTGTGAGCCACATAATTGAACTTTGTACTGGGATTATGTATATTGTTGCGAGAGCGAGTTACCATGTGGTGACGTGAGGAAGATTGGGTGGACTGTAGGTGATTAGGAGCACTATCTCCATTTATTGATGTGGGGTGGGAGGAGGTTGTATTTTGAGATTGTGTAGGTGTTATGACTGAAATAGGAGGCGGAATTGGCAAGGGTGGTACAGGGTCTGTTGGTGGTGGTGGTGTAGTGTCTCTATCAGCAATGAAATCACATGACAGTGATGTTGAATCATGTTGTTGATGCGGCAATGTAGTTTGATAAGGAAACACATGTTCTTTAAAAATAACATCCCGAGACAAGTAAATCTTCGCATTAGAAGGATCAAAGCACCGATGACAGTGATGTTGAACCGAGTAACTGAGATAAACACATGGTCGAGAATATGGCTCAAGTTTACTATGTGTGTAAGGCCTGAGCCAGGGGTAACACAAGGACCCAAAAACACGAAGTGCTGAATAATCAGGGATGTCATGAAATAATGTCTCATATGGTGATTGATGGGAGAAGGACTTAGTGGGCATTCTGTTAGTGAGATATACAGCGTGAATACATGCAAATGACCAGAATTTAGAAGGAAGAGAAGCATCGGAAAGTAATGTCTGTGCGGTTTCTATGATATGCCTATGATGTCGTTCAGCCAAGGAGACTCGCTGCGGTGTGTATGGGGGAGAGACTAAATGTTGAATGCCATTGCTTTTAAGATAGCTATTAAGTCCTTGAAAATCACCACCCCCGTCTGTATGAAGAGTAGTGAGTTTGGTGTTAAAGAAACGCTCAACCAGTGGATGAAAAGTTTCAAAAATGGATGCCACATCACTTTTATGTTTTGTGGGGTACAACCATGAGTATTTAGAGTAGTGATTAACAAATAGAACATAATATGAGTTTTGATCAACTAACAAGACAGAGGAGGGACCCCAAACATCACTGTATACAAATTCAAGCGGTTTAACACTTCGAATAGAAGAATTTGAAAATGGTAAACGATGACTTTTATTAATGCAGCAAGAATTACAAAAAGTGAATGTTTTGTCATCGCAATATGGCAAGGACTGCTTATTCAACATAATTTTTAAAGACTGTAAATGGGGATGTCCTAGCCTTTTATGCCACTGAGCTAAAGTAGGAGTACTGGAAGCAAACATGAAACAAGCTGGAGATTTAGTTGAAGGTGTCGGCCATTCATAAAGTCCACCCTTATTCTGGCCGCAAACGAGTGGAAGTCGCGTATTCAAATCCTTCACAAGGAAAGTGGTGGGAAAAAATTCAATAGAGGCAGAATTGTCAGCACAAAATTTTGATACAGAAAGAAGATTTTGATTAATATCTGGTGCACAAAGGGTGTTATTTAATTTAAATGGATGTGAAGCATAAGATAAGATAGTGTTACCCGTGTGTGAGATGGGTATAGTGTTACCATCGCCCAAAGAGACTTCTTCTGGCCCAGAATAATCAGCGATATTAGTGAGCTGATGGGCGTTATTAGGATGTGGTGAGAGGCCCCTGAGTCAACGATCCAAGGTGTTGCAGCACGGTTAATGTGATGCACAAAGTTTGCCTTTGCTTCAAGATGATTATGAGATCGTGAACGACACACTTTTGCTACGTGTCCAGGTTTGTCACAGAGCTAACACTTGATTCTAGTAGAAGAAGTGCCAAATTGTTGATGTGGATGCCACGATGCAGTGTATGGATCATGTGCTGGAGCGGAAAAGTTAGAATTGGTGTATGGTAAAGAGCTTGATTGACGCCATTGTGGGTTGCGAGTGACAGTTGAGCGCCTGTTGTTAAAACGATTCTGGTTAAATGGTTTTTGAGCAACTGCAGCAGTGATTTGTGTAACTCCCTTCTTTTGCTCAGCATGTTTAAGGACTAGTTCATGATCTTGTAGCATCCCGGATAATTCTTCATAAGAAATTGGGGACTCCCGAGCTCGCACAGCCGATGCTATGTTATTATACTCCTCACCCAGGCCACTAAGTATCTTGACAATCAATTCTGCATTGGAGACAGGAGAACCAGCAACAGATAATTCATCCGCTACATTACGTATCTCACGAAGATACTCTCCCACTGATTTGTTGTCGCGGGTAATTTTGCCCAGCTGGTGATGCAAACTGAATACTCGAGTCTGGGACTTGTTGGCAAATGTTAAATGAAGTGATTTCCAGGCCTCACTTACATTTGGGGCATGCGCAACCATCGAAGTAAGGGTAGGATCAACAGATGCTAAAATTGCATTGTGGATTAATTTGTCTTGTCGAAACCAAAGTTGATAGACGGGATTAACCGTCTGTTGTCCGTTAACAGTGACCGTGGCAGTTGGTGCAGGTTTTGAACCATCTAAGAAACCAAAAAGGTCGTGTACATGAAGAAGCATTTCGATTTGTGCTTTCCATGTAGAAAAATTGGTGCTACTGGTCAGTTTGATGGGTAATTGTGATGAAGGATTAAATTGAACAAGGTGCGTGGTCACTGGGATAGTATTTCCTTCTGCAGAAGTAACAACTTGACTTCCCATGTTTTAAAAAAAAATGGAGATTTAGATTTACTGGGTGTGGAGAGATTTTGGCGATTGTGCCGTTAGTGGCTCTGATACCATAAAGACAAAGGAAGCTATTTTATTCAGCTGTAGCTTGGCTCTATTTATACAAGTATTCAAAACTATCACTTCCTATTTACAAGGATCATAGTTATGTAAAGATAAGTACATGCTAGTGGTGCACTAAGGTTTGTCTATCTAGTGATGCACTAAGGTTTGCACAGAGCCGGCCCTAAGCATGTGCGACATGTTCGATCGCACATTTTTTTAGGTAGGTGTATATATGTATGTATATTTTATTTGAAAAAAAAAAGTTAAATTTAATTTTAAAGGTTAAAAAAATTTGTAAATGAGAAAAAAGTTGAAAATAGTATTGTCAAAATAATTAAAAAATTATTATATTGAGCAAAATAAGAAAATATTATACTTACACACAATTTTGCTTTCAAATTTCAACTAATACTAATTATTTTTTGTTAACCGTGTAGACTGTAAATATCATTAAAGTTATTAAATATTTTTTACAAATTTCAGTTAATGTTTAATATTTTATGTAGTTGTTAAAAAAATTTATTAGTATTAGGGCACTTTTTTTTTGTTTTGCACAGGATATCCAAAATCTCAGAACCGGCTCTGGGTTTGCACTAAGATTTGTCTATCTAGTGATGCACTAAGGTTTGTCTACAATGATTATTTTACAACACCAATAGTTGCACTTGTGTTAATGGATAAGGTCAGTTTGTTACTGATCTTATATGCTATTAAATCTGTGGGTGTATTATGATAATTTGAGTGCATGGTGATAAATTTTGGAGTTTGTATAAAATAATACCATGATTTTTGAACATACCGGCAACACGAGAGATCTTTTTTCGGAAGTCTTTTGAAAATTTGTGCTAAGAGATCTTCAGGTAAATTCATAAGATTGTTCATGGACATGGAGGGTTGCTGTGTGAATGAGGAATCGAGTTTGCTCCTTGGGGTTTCAAACATTATATAGGAGCCTACGATTCAGTTACCTAATAATCTATATCTATATAGGGTCTTGTTCTAATAGAAACTAACTTAGAATAGAAACTAGAAACTAAACCTAAATTAAATAATTCAAGCTAATCTAATGACCAAATTAGGGGTACTCCAATACAAAAAACGTTTAAAATTATTGTCTCTATTCAACAAAAATATAAAAAAATAAAAAAAATTTAAAAAAAAGTTACTGTTCACGTGATGACGTGGCACATGAACAGTAACTTTTTTTAATTTTTTTTTATATTTTTGTTGAATAGAGCCAAGAATTTTAAACGTTTTTTGTGAAGGTGCCCCTAGCGGGGCCATTAAAGTAAATGAAATATAATTTATTTAGTGTAGGTTTCTAGTTTCTATTCTAAGGTTGGTTTCTATTTGAACGCTAGCCTATCTATATATTATAAAGAGAAAAATGGGCATGAGGTTGTCCTCAGGATTTCTCCTGAGGTTATAACACAAATAGCCTATAAATTAAATAAATTAAATGGCCCTGCATGTGCATTTTTTGTAAATATTAATTTCAGTAAATTTACGTAAACACTCTTAAATTTGTATTGAAAAACTTTTAACCTCATGGAAAACCTGAGGTCATATCCTCAGGTTTTCCATGAGGTTAAAAGTTTTTCAATACAACTGGATAACACTTTCCTCATATTTGGGATCCATATTTTAGGTTCACTTAAAATTTTTAATTATATTTTGACCCATTGATTATCTATTTGTCAGGTTTGGTATCCATATTTAGGTTTGTAAATATTCGTATATTTATTTAACTCTTTTTTTATGGAAAAAAATTATTTAAACCATTCTTAATTATGAAAAATCTACATATGAATTGAAATATCATTAATGTCAATTATAATGTTTATGGTAAGTTCATTAATAAAAATTTGAATAAATCTTTTAATTCAGGTAAGTTCTTTAATGCATATCATCATACAATATATACGAAACGAATTGAAATAATCTTTAAATGTATTTGTTATAATAATAAATCTTTTAATTCAGGTAAGTTCTTTAATGCATAAAATTGAAATAATCTTTAAATGTATTTTTTATAATAATAAAAAGATAATCTTTTATTTCATTGATATTTTTTCTTCTATAATTATAATTAAAAATATGTAATTTTTTAATTATTTAATTAACCAATAATTTTTTATATTTAAAATTTTAATAAAATGATTTTTTGAAATTTCCGCGTGCGTAGACAGGCAATAATCTAGTTAAAATCAAAAATTGGTTTAAAACGACCCGACCCCGACAACTGATATAGGACGATCCATTTGAGCTAAAATTTCGTGTAACGGACCAGTACTAGTACAGTACCATATGCTGCATGTAATTTTTATTAATTCTTAGTTTTTATAATTTTCATAATTCCGTTTTTTTAATATTCTTCAACTCCATTAACGTTTTTAATTAACATTATATTAAGAGTAAATTCTAATTTAAGAGTAATAACTAATTTAAGAGTATGCTGTTTTGCTTAATTAGTAGTGTGTTATGTTTGTGAGATTATTTGTTTTGCCGTTTTTGAGAATATGGACAAGGTTTTTCGGACAATATCATCTGGTAATTATTATGGTTTTCGTATCAGAAAGTTCAGCACTTCAGTTTCATATAGCTTATTGTTTCTTTTTTGTTTGCTTAAGATACTAGAGTGAACCAAAATGGTGTTTTGTTTTAGAGTATTTGGATAGAGATGTTCAAAAAGCCTGAATCCCGAAATCCGGTCCTGCCCGATTCGAAAAAAAGCTCTAAAAGTCTGACCCGAAAAAAGCCCGGCCCGAGGGTCTAAGACGGGCCTCTTATTTCTCATAAAGCCGAGTCCGAAGCTCGGTTAAAAGCCCGGGCTTTTAAAAAGCCCGGATAAATCCCGGTTCGGCCCGGCTTTTTTAAATATCCGGATAAAAATTTGATTTTTTATAGATAAAATTTAAAATTATATAATATTTTTGAGTAATTTTAAGAATATTAAACTTAGAAATAGAGGGAATGTGATTGATCATGAGGCTAGGAAGAATCAACAATATATAAGACAAACTCTTCTTTAAAGAAGACTAATGGAGTGTAGAGGATGTGCTTCTCGAAATAGTCATATGCGAGAAGATTTATACGGCTAACGGTTGCCTTAAATCATAATGCAGATTATGAGTAAAAAATTCTTGAGTTGCAGTGATATTTTATGATAAAACAAGTATTATGCTAGTAATTTTTTAGTATTAGGTTTCGTGGTGTCTCTTTTTATGTATTCTAGATTATAGAAGTTCAAGGACGTAAATATTTAGAGGTTGTTCCTTTAGTAAGATTTTATTTTTTTTGTATATTAATATATTAGCTTTGCAAAAAAAAAAGACAAAAATTACATATATATAAATTTTAAAAAAAAAGCCCAAAAAAAGCCCGGCCCGATCCTGCCCGGCCCAAGGGCCTAAAACGAGCCTCATATTTTAGAGAAAGTCCGACCCGGCCCGATTTTTTAAAAAGCCCCGACCCGATTGCTAAAAAGCCTGGGCTTTTTAAAACCCGGTCCGAAGGGTTTTTTGTGCATCTCTATATTTGGATCATCCTCACTTTGCTTCAGAGATTTTTTGGTAAAGAAGAGAAAGGAAGAGAAGAGAATGTGAAAGAGAAGAAATAAAAAAATATAATCTCTCATGTGTTCCCAAGTTTTGTGAAAGGAAGAGAAAATTTTGAAAAAATGATATGGAGGAAAATTTTGAAAGGTAAATTAGAACTTTTCTCCAAATCATTCCATTTTTTAAAAGAAGATTATGGAGAGAAAGTTGTTCGAATTTTTTTTTCGAATCCATTCTCTTCTTTCCTGAAAAAATTCGGGAATACGACTTAGGAAGAAATTTTTAAAAATTTCTCTCCCCCAATCTTAAAATACATGGTAAGCACCTAATGTGATGTGGAAATAACTTGTATTCATTCTTGTTGGTCATTAATATTTATATTTGCAATCAACATATTCTTTCTTGTATATTTTATGTATTTTTTATCGTTCAACTTGTTTTATTTTTTAATTTAATCTATTAATAAATAATTGAACAAATAATTTTTACAAAAAATAATTGTTTGCATAAAAAACATGTGAACTTCGTATAAATATAATATTAGCATTTCGTGTTTAAAATGGTATTATAAATAACTATTTCACAATATATAATTAATTCAATTATTGTTGCTAATTTTTTATAATTTATTTGATGGAATTAATATCCAAATATTAATAAATAAAATTTAATATTCAAATGTCAATTCGTCAAATTTACTTACGGTGTATTTGACAAAACTATTATAGATGGTGACAATAGCTTTTTGCTAAAAATTAGCGGAAAAAAGGTATGCGATAAAACTGATTTTCTAAAAAACATTTTTAACAAAAAATTAATTTTAGAAAGCAAAAATCTCATACTTTAAAATTAAAATTTACTTTTAAATTTTGGACGGGAGCTAGCTGTTGATTTTAAAAATAAATCTCAACGAAAACATTTTTTTACATCAAAGCATTCATATATAAAAAATATTATCCGACCATAGTTAACTTTCTACAATAACATTTTTTTCACAGATACTTTTTCTAATAACACATTAACTTTTACCAACAATCTCAATTAAATAGGACAATAGGACAATAGTTCCCGCTTTTATTTGAATTTTCAAAAATTTAAAAGTATCTCCCAATTTTTTGTCGATGACCCGATTGTAAGATCTTAGCCAATTATTAGATCGGAATCGGGTTCGAGAAGACAAGGAGATTATAATTTTTGTTCTAATTCTCAATTTTCGAAATTTTAAAAGTATCTCCCAATTTTCTGTCGATAACCTGAATGATCGTAAGATCTTAACCAATTATCATATCGTAATCGGATTCAAGAAGACAAGGAGATTATAATTTTCATTCTAATTCCGATCCTCAATTTTTTTTGTCCTTTTACCATTTTTATCAGCAATCCAAATGATCCAAAATCTGGGAATCGGAATCGGGCCGGACAGGCCAACTGGGTCAGGGAAGCCCATCCTATATATATAAAAAAGATTGATAACGGCAACATGCCAACTCGAGAATATTGCACATTTGAGTATTCACTTGACTTGCCTAATGAAGCCTGGAATGCACATTCTAATGGTTTAATTTGTGTGTCTAATATGTTTGATCGAAAATATCGTTATAATCCCGATATTTTTTTATGGAATCCTATTGTTCAAAAATTTAAGGTTGTCCCTGTCTAAAAGAGGTTTTCTTGTATATTCAACTGGTTGTGTTACATGTACTATATATAAAGATTACACTGTATTTATGCCCACTAATTACTCCTATATTTAAGCCCACTAATTACTCCTAGAAACATGCCAATTCCCTTGTTTACGGGATCTCCTGAAATCTCTTATCTATGTTTCTACTTTACAGCTCACGCCAACACTCCCCTTCAAGTTGATGCGATGAGATCTCTTAAGCACAACTTGTCAAGTGAGTTGTTGAAGTCTTTACTGGACACAGCTTTTGTTAGGATATCTGCCAGCTGATCTTCAGACCTTACAAATGGAAATTGGATTATTTTTGCTTCAAGATTTTCTTTGATGAAGTGTCTATCAACTTCCACGTGCTTAGTACGATCGTGTTGAATAGGATTGTGGGAAATGGCAATGGCTGACTTGTTGTTACAAAAAAGATTCATCTCGGAAACAGGAGGAAAACCAATCTCTGTGAGTAGCTTTCTCAGCCAAAGAAGTTCGCAAAGACCTTTAGCCATTCCTCTAAATTCAGCTTCAGCACTTGATAGGGCCACTACCTTCTGCTTCTTGCTTCTCCAAGTTACAAGGTTTCCTCCAACAAAAGTAAAATATCCTGAAGTAGATTTCCTGTCAGTGATGTTACCTGCCCAATCTGCATCAGTATATCCATCAACCTTTAACTGCCCATTATTTTTTGAAAACATAAGCCCTTTACTAGGAGATGACTTTAAATAACGAAGTATGCGAATCACTGCTTCCATATGATCTTTACTTGGATTATGCATAAACTGACTTACAACACTTACAGCGTATGTTATGTCAGGGCGAGTATGTGAGAGATAAATGAGTTTACCACTATCCTTTGATATCTTCCTTTATCAGTTGGCACTTGGTCTGGACATTCTGCAAGTCTATGATTCTAAACAATAGGAGTGTCCACAGGTCTACACTCTAACAGACCTGTCTCAGCTAGCAAGTCTAGTATGTATTTTCGCTGAGACAAAAATATACCTTGTTTAGATCTGGCGACTTCGATTCCCAGAAAATACTTGAGTCCTCCAAGATTCTTCATTTCAAATTCACTTGCTAATTGCTTCTGAAGCTGAGAAATTTCTTCATCATCATTGCCTGTGATGATCATGTCATCAACATAAACTATCAAAACAGTTACCTTACCCAACCGATGCTTTAAAAATAATGTATGATCTGAGCTACTTTGTTTGAATCCATATTTCTTCATTGCCATGGTAAGTCGTCCAAACCATGCTCGTGGTGATTGTTTTAGGCCGTACAGTGCTCGTAGTAATTTACACACAACTTTGATATTAGAAGATGCAGTGTAACCTGGAGGAACATCCATATAAACCTCCTCTTCAATATTGCCATGAAGGAAAGCGTTCTTTACATCGTATTGATGTAAAGGCCAGTCCAAGTTTGCTGCAAGAGACAACAATACTCTAACTGTATTAAGTTTAGCTACCGGTGCAAACGTCTCGTGATAATCAACTCCGTATGTCTGCGTATATCCCTTTGCTACCAGTCTCGCTTTGTATCGTTCAATAGATCCATCTGCTTTGTGTTTAACAGAAAACACCCACCTACAACCCACTGTTTTCTTTCCTTTAGGTAAAGGAACGAGATCCCATGTATCATTCTTTAATAGTGCCTCCATTTCTTCTTCCATAGCTCGGGTCCATAGTGGATCTGTTAGTGCCTCTTGAACACTAGTGGGAATGTGACACATTGAGAGCTCCTTTGTAAATTTCTTTAGAGGATCAGTTAATCCCTTGGTAGTCACATAGTTAGTAATCGGATACTTTGACCTTCGTTCTTCAAAATCTGGAGAGTATCTATTAGGTGGTTTTCCACGATTGTTCCTGGGAGGTAAAGTATAATGCAGAGGAGTATCTATATCATCATTATGTATAGATGTGGGTATAGTATACGTACTTACCTCGTGAATATTCTCAGGAGATGATTTGGCTGGTACTTCAGAGAGGGGGGATATATGGACATTCACATGCTCCGCGCTATTTGTCTCATCATTTAAATCACCATCCATCACATGCTCTATGTTAATATCTTCATTCGGACCACCTTCTTTGTCATTTTGTGGATTATGACTTTGGTTTGCATGATTCAGTTCTTCTTGATTAGAACAACTCCATTTATCTGATTCTGAATGTGTCAACCAATTCAAGTCTTCATCAGGCATCTCCTCCTGAAGAGGAGAATTGGGTGATGAAAAAAACATGTCAGTCTCCAAAAATTGGACATCCATAGTCACATACAGCCGTCGAGTGGTGGGATCATAACATCGGTACCCTTTTTGATGTACTCCGTAGCCCAAAAAAACACACCGTATTGCACAGGGGTCAAGCTTAGTGCGTTGGTCCTTATGGAGATGTACATATGCCACACACCCAAAAACCCGAGGAGGTAACATCAAGGCGGTGGGAAGGGACACATGTGTAGATATATATTGAAGTGGAGTTTTGAAGGACAGCACCTTGGATGGCATCCGGTTGAGAAGATAAACTGCAGTAGAGATAGCATCCGGCCAAAAACGTTTGGGCATATGAGCGCTAAGAAGAAGAGCACGTGTAGTCTCTAGAATATGTCTATTCTTTCTCTCTGCAATTCCGTTCTGTTGAGGTATGTGTGAGCATGAAGTTTCATGTATTAATCCATGTTGATTAAAGTAAGATTGAAATTGCTTATTGACATATTCACCACCATTGTCTGAGCGCAAGACTTTTATGTTTGTATGATATTGAGTACTGATCATAGCATGAAATTTTTTAAAGATAGGAAACACCTCATCTTTGTGTTTCATTAAGTAGAGCCATGTCATACGAGAAAAATCATCCACAAATATGACAAACCAACGGAAACCAGACATATTAGTAATAGGTGAAGGGCCCCATACATCTGAATGGATTAATGAAAATGGAATCGTACTTTTACTCATGCTCAAAGGGTAAGTAGCTTTATGGCTCTTAGCCAAAATACAAGTGTCGCATTTCAAATCAGAATACTGATGCGAAAATAAACCTGGAAAAACATGCTTCAAATACGGAAATGATGGATGACCTAAGCGTCGATGCCAAAGCCAAAGTTGTTTCTTTTGAACAGTGTGCAGATGATGCATATGATGTGCCTGACCGATACTGAAGTCATCCATATAATATAATCCCCCTCTCTTAGTACCACTCCCAATTATCTCCTTTGTGTGAATATCCTGAAGAAGACAAAAATCTGGATATATTAGCACTACACACCCTAAATCTGCAGTAATTTGACTAACAGACAATAATTTGTGTGAAAGAGATGGAACAAGTAAAGTGTTGGTTAGATGCAATGATGGGGATAGATTTACAACGCCTGCTCCTGTGACTGGGGAAATAGCACCATTGGCATTAGCTATACTTTTGCAGTGTGGAAGAGAGGTATGAGAGAAATCTTTAGCATCAAAAGTCATATGATCCGTGGCTCCGGAGTCTAAGAGCCATGTATGAAGTTTCTCATCATTGTGAGAAGTAAAATTTACATGGCTAGATATACCTGAATTCAAGTTCGGAGAGTCAGCTTCAGAAATTTCAACGGGTATGAGAGAGAGGTGGGGCTGGGCAGCGGCAACAGCTACTTTTACTGGGTTTTCATTAATTGCAGTTGTATCACGGCGTTTACGGGCTTGAAGATCATTCCACCATTCAGGGTATCCATTCAACTGAAAGCAATTCTCTTGACTGTGTCTTTGGTTACCACAATGAGAGCATTTGATAACCTCGGTAGAGCTGCGTGTCTTTGCAAATTTTCCACGAACAGAGTTGCCCAGAGTGAGACTTTTAGAAGCCAAAACAGCCCCATGGGTTACATCAGTATCCTGACTAGTCATTACTTGTTGTCTGATGGCCTCCCGTCGAACGTGTGCATATGCCTGTTCAAGCGTAGGAAATGGGTTCATTTGTAAGACATCCCCACGTATCTTATCGAGCCGGTCGTCAAGACCATCTAGGAAGACATACACACGATCTTCCTGGAGAAGTCGATTATAATGTTGAATATCAGCAGCACATTCCATGGGATTCGGCCGACGAAAATCTATCTCACGCCATAAGCCTTGTAGATCAGTGTAGTATTTTTCAATAGAGCCAGTGCCTTGTTTCATGCGAGTCACACGGCGTCGCAAGTCACACACCTGTGATGTATCACTACCATCAAAGAAAGTAGTGGCTATTGAATCCCATACTACTTTTGCCGTGGGAAAGCGAATAAAATTGCCGATCAAGGAAGGATTCATAGAATTGATCAGCCATCCTTTGACAATGGCATTGTCAGTGCGCCACTTGCGAAAAGAAGAATCAGTTTGTGATGGTTGAGGAAACTCACCATTTATATATCCCAGTTTATCTTTTCCAGAGATATACATTTCGACAACCTGGGACCATAAGGCATAGTTTGAGCCGTCCAGCTTTATGCCAATTGGAGCAGCGGAAGTTTCAGTGGTTATTGTAGGAGCCTGAGTTCTGTTCAAAGCCTCAGTCATCCTGGTAGTTAATTCAAGGATAGATTCAGATATGTTGGATGTCTCGGGTGTGTTTGGTGTGCTGATCTGAGTATTGAGATCTGCCATGATAGCGGAAACGAGAGGGTGAAGGTGATGGCTATTAGGTGAAGGTGTTAGGTGATACAGAAAGCCAGGACTCTTACAGGCTCTGATACCATGTCTAAAAGAGGTTTTCTTGTATATTCAACTGGTTGTGTTACATGTACTATATATAAAGATTACACTGTATTTATGCCCACTAATTACTCCTATATTTAAGCCCACCAATTACTCCTAGAAACATGCCAATTCCCTTGTTTACGGGATCCTGAAATCTCTTATCTATGTTTCTACTTTACAGCTCACGCCAACAGTCCCGACCTCGCCTCTTGCTACATTTAAATCTAAGGAGATTAAGTGTCGTGCTTTAGCTTTTGGGTTTTATACGGAAGTTAATGATTATGTTGTGATACATATTGTTAAGCCTAAATTGACCTCTGAACCTAGGTCATTTGACTTCTGTGATCCTGATCCACCTGTGGGCTATCAACAATACCCGCACTCAGTCGTCATTGGTGTTTATAGTTTAAATACTAATTCGTGGAAGAAAATGTCCCAAGACAAGGTTTTTGTTGATAGTATGCCGAGTGATCAATCTGTGTTTGTCAATGGTACTGCATTTTGGGTAGGGTCTAGTGATTACGAGTTAAATCAATTAATTATGTACTTTGATACCAAGACAAATGTACTGCAAAAAATCATGTTACCTAGCTGGCTTGAGCGTTTCGATCGTCAGATTCTTAATCCTCTTATTTTTCCATTTGGTCAATCTATTGCTTACTTTATTGAGGTTGATGAGCATGATGCAGAGGAGGAGGAGGAGGATGGCGATGGATCTCCTCATTTGGACATTTGGGTATTGAAAGACTTTATCGTTCGCGAGGACGATCTGTGGGCCGGGGTGAGATTCCTTGGGAGAAAAAGATGAGTGTTGCTCTAGGTGAAAATGTTTGGGTTGAAGTCTTGGGTATAAGGAACAATGGTGAACCAATACTAGCAAAGTTAAACAATTTGATTTCATATGATTTTGATACTCATGAACCATATGATTTCGTTAAACATGTGATCGTCTGACTCCTAGTTACGTTTACGAGGAGGGCTCTAAACCGCCTTTTATCATTAGTCCTTTTGTGGAAACTCTAGTTCTGCTTGATAGTGATTGAAATGATGGGAAAAAAAATGTTCTAGTCAGAATCCTTCTAAGTCTTTTAATTGTAATGGGGGTAGAGCCAGTCGTTTATAATCTACATTGGTTCAGGTTAGCTGTCTTCCTTACGGTTCTGGTCAAATGTTAAAAAGTTCATCACTGTGTGTCTTGATTTTTCTAATTTTTGGAACAAAGTCTGTCTGAACAGTATGTACAAGAAGTTGTCCATACAATATTATCTTAAATTTAAAAGGGTTTTTGTATCTTAAGTTATGTATTGCCTTTTCGTTTTCTTTAGCTTGGAAGTAATATATCTTAGTAATTTATGTAGACGTGTTTATGTTATATCTATATGCAGAATGTTTATATTTGGGTCATTTGAGGAAAATACAAGTCTGAACTAAAATGGTTGTTTGGAGTACTTTGATCATGCTTTTGGAGTCCGGTTATCTTAAAACTTAAAATATGAATGTCGCATCTATATTGATCGTCTATATTTGCAATACGCAAACTTTCATTGTTACTAGCCGATCTTCATCGTTCAGCTTGATAAATATTCAGATTCTATCTTTGAATGTCCCATAGTCATACAAGTGACATCTTTGCATTTAGCAAGCTTCTAAGAGCAACTCCAAGGACACTTGCCTTCGCCCTTCTTCCCCTTATGGCTTATATAGTGAAATCTGGTGAATTATGTCCTCCAATGCAGCGACGTGGCTAGTTCTCGCTATTCTATAATTTATCACATATCCCCCATTTTTTCTTCAATAACTCTAAATTTACTCTATTTTGTGTTACCATTTACGTGTTATTATGGACTAATGTTTGAAATTAGGATCTATTAGAGCTAATTTAGTTTTCCAATTTCGGGTTTTAATGAAATTTGTGGGACTTGGATCGTTTTGAGTAATGCCTTGAAGGTGTTTGAGGGAAGTATTGAGGGAGACCAGTGTTATAGATTCATTGGATTTCCAGGGTTACCGAAAGACAAGGTCTACTAGAGTTGCTGAGTATGAAGATTGCGGGGGTGGCGACAACCTGCACATATGAGATGTCATATTTTGATTATTCAGAGTATCATGCTAGATTGCTAGATGCTCTGTTTGCGAGATGCCCCTTGTTACCTTATATAGCCAAAAGAAACATCACTCTTTGTCATTGTGATTGCCAAGAGATTTAACGGAATATTTAATATTTTTTTGAGGATTATGATAATTAACGGAATCAAACTTAATTGGTCGAACGGAAATAAATTGGAAACTTTTTATTTTTTAAAAAATGACTAACAACAATTAACTAGGTCGATATATTTATCATCATTCAAATTTTCAAATAAAGAATAACATTTGATATCAAACGTCAATTATCCCTCCTTTCTCTCCCTTCCTTCTATAGCATCCGTTAAAGAGTTTTGCGGGGGCTTCCATCGATTTTCATCAGTGGAAAGCCCCAATTCCTTTTCGTTTTTCCTGCTTTCATATCTTGTTTTCTTCAATAAATCTCCCAATTTATTTGGGTTGTGTTAGTCTTTCCTTGTGAGAGTGGGTTTTTTGTTTTTATTGTGTTTTGGTATTTTCCATGGCCGAGGTTATGGATTAGTAAGATTTTCGCTTCTTGATTATGAACGGGGGTCTTGATTTAGTGATGAGATTTTGTATGGGATTGCAGTTTTGGTCGATAGCTCAGACAATAGCTCCATCGGGGCATGATGAAGAGGGTACCAATAATCCAACGAGGATTCATAAAGTGGGTACTTGTATTTGTATATACACTGTCTTCAAAATATCGTTAAATTGTCTCATCATGAGAACAGGCGATTATAATTTACTATTTGTTCGACTCGATCATTGATGTAGATGCCGTATGGCTTTTTATTATTGAATTAACATCTTTGTTCTTCAAAAAACATTTGATATCAAACTTTTACGAAAATAAAGCTAAACGATATAATTCCAACATCGCTTTACAAGAAGTCAAGCACCAAAAATACAGCACTCCATCATTCGGTTATTATTACCTATTGATTTGGCATAATTGACGTGGTAGATTGGAAAATTTTGATTGTGCAGGATGGTGTGAATGCATGGTGTGAATGCTGGGGATCATTTTATTATGACCAATTATACTACTACATTTGGCATTTGAGAATTATTTTAGATACCAAATTAGGGTACATATCATCTTCCTAAACTTTTTCAATTTATCTAATCTCTAAAATAAACACCTGTTAATTTTGTTAAAAGAAAAAAGACCAAATAAATTATACTCTCTTGTCCCAAATTTATTGTTCATATACCAAAATCCATATTTATTCAATTTTTTCAAATAAATTTAAAATTACCAAATAATTATTTTATTTTTCATAAAATTTAACATAATTAACATATAATACATTAATTAACATAAAATTTAAAAAATGCTTTTCTTCACGGAAGTATTGATGAAGAAGTATATATGGAGGCACCACCAGGGTATTCTCAGGAATTTGGAGATGAAGAAGGATGTAGACTGAGGAAGGCAATTTATGGGCCAAAACAGTCCCCTAGGGCATGGTTCGGAAGATTCACAAAAGCTATGAAGAAGTTTGGGTACAATCAAAGCAACTCAGATCACACCCTATTCTTAAAGAAGGTTAGAGATAAAATCACTTGCTTGATAATTTATGTGGATGATATGATTATCACTGGAAATGATAAGAAAGAGATCACTGACTTAAAAGGAAAACTATTTCAAGAATTTGAGATGAAAGATTTGGGGACTCTCAAGTATTTTCTTGGCATAGAAGTTCTGAGGTCGAAACAAAGAATCTTCATTCACCAAAGAAAGTATATCCTTGATCTTCTGGTAGAAACAGGAATGCTAGACTGTAAAACAGCTGAGACACCGATCGTTGCTAATCATGGTCTTCAAATTCTTCAAGGAGCAAAACTGGCCAAAAGAGAACAATATCAGAAGATTGTGGGAAAACTCATTTACTTAGCTCACACAAGACCAGATATAGCTTATGCTGTAGGAGTGGTGAGCAGGTTCATGCATCTCCCACAAATACAACACATGACAGCAGTAATGAGAATTTTGAGGTACTTAAAGGGTACAAGTAGCACGGGAATTTACTTCGCCAAAAATGATCATCTGGATCTAATTGCCTACACAGATGCAGACTGGGCAGGACATCATGACGGCAGGAAATCCACTTCTGGGTACTTTACTCTAGTAGGTGGTAACTTGGTCACCTGGAGAAGTAAAAAACAAAAGGTGGTGGCCTTATCAAGTGCAGAGGCAGAATTCAGAGGAATTGCAAAAGGAATAACTGAAATCCTATGGATTCGGAAACTCATGAATGAACTTGGTCTTCCACAGAAAACAGCATGTAAGCTATTTTGTGACAATAAGGCAGCTATAAGTATCTCAGAAAATCCGGTCCAGCATGACAGAACAAAGCACGTCGAGATAGACCGACATTTCATCAAGGACAAATTGGAAGATAAGACAATCAAACTTCCATTTGTTCGATCAAAAGATCAATTAGCTGATATCCTGACAAAAGCAGTCAATACTAAAGCCTTCGATAAGACTTTACGCAAGTTGAGTATTGGAGCACCGACTGCCCAACTTGAGGGGGAGTGTTAGAATTCAACTCTATGTTCAACAAAAGCAGCTAGTCTTTGTTCAACAAAAGTAATTGATCTATGTTCAACTTCTTAAAATAAGGTAGGCTATTAATATGTATTAGGACAAAATATGTGAGGTATGCAATGAAGTAATATAGCATATCAGAAGCCTATATAAAGGCTACCCAAGCAAGCATATAGAATACACCAAAAAAAACAAAAACACACACTAGAATCAATCTCTCACAATGTAAACTCCAAATTGTATTATGTTGATAAACACCTTTCTATCAATATATTTCAATTTATATAAATTCTACATTTATCTACGGTGCGAGTTCGCTTAGTTTTGCTTAATAATGTTATATTTGTATGCTTATATTGTTTTTCTCTTATTGAGAACTGGAACAAAGTTGTCCACGCAACATTGTCTGAAACTTTATGTTGGTTTTCCTAAGGTTATGCTTTGCCTTTTCATGTAATTTATCTTGGGACTAATATGGTGAATGTATATCAGTATATGTGTGTATATATATTGTCTACCTGCAGAATATTTAGATTTGTGTCATTGAGAAAGATACAAGTGCGAACCAATATGATGGTTTTACGGAATTTTCACTATGCTCTTACGGAGTTCTATTATCTTCTTTTCTTTATTGTATCCAGTTGGATGTTAACTAAAATGGGACTCACTAATCAAAGAGATCGGATCTTTCTTAAAATTCATTGCGTCAGTGTGAGCAAAGTTGGCTCAAAAAGTGTGAGTGACCAACAAGATATTTTTATCAAGACTAAGAAACTATCAAGACTAAGAAATTTTTATAATACAAACATGTATATTCTTATTATTTAAATTATTATTTCTTAAAAAATTATATTAATATTGAATAATTAATCATAGTCATTTATCCTAATTTGGAAGGATTTAAATAAAAATAAATGAATTTTTCTCTAATTATTGAGGGAGATCAAATGAAAATCTATCGAACAAATTTGTTTATATTTCTTTCATCGCTTAGAAGATTTTAAAAGAAGACTTTATAGTTAAATACAATATAAATGAGGATGAGCACACCGTAAAAAAAGATGAGAATAATTCAAAATTTTGTCAATATTACGTATAAAGTAATGTATTAAAATTTAAAATACTTGACGATTCTGATTTTCAGATAATAATCGTGTCGAGAATTATCTTTTCACAAAACCTGAATTTTTAATTAAAACCAAAAATTAAAATATTGTGATTATATATTTAAATAACATAATATGACTCGTTAAATTTATTAAATATATTTTTCATAACACAAATATAATTTCCCATTATATCCACTTCATTCTGTTTCTAATAATAATATTTTGTGAATTAAATTTTCAACCAAATACCTAATTAAAATTTTGATATGAGCAAAATTTATACACCGATACCTAATTAATGAATTTAGGTGTATATCTTTAACTATGTAGAAAATTAAAATCAGTACCGGACACTAAACATACATAAAAATGTAGGATAACAAATTTTAATTTTAGGATATATAATTTCTTTTAGTAAGTTCCAAACTTCTTAAAATCGAAATGAATTTTTAAGAAAAGAATATCATCAACTTTAAGTACATATCAAACGGTAATATATATTTTTTTATTATATAAATATATTTGGTATACATATATTATTTTTGTTGAATATGAATATCAAAGATCAAAATCGAAGATCAAAACCGAGATTGGAAAACGTTAGGACAATAGTTCCCGCTTTTATTTGAATTTTCAAAAATTTAAAAGTATCTCCAAATTTTTTGTCGATGACCCGATTGTAAGATCTTAGCCAATTATTAGATCGGAATCGGATTCGAGAAGACAAGGAGATTATAATTTTTGTTCTAATTCTGATTCTCAATTTTTGAAATTTTAAAAGTATCTCCCAATTTTCTGTCGATAACCTGAATGATCGTAAGATCTTAACCAATTATCATATCGTAATCGGATTCGAGAAGACAAGGAGATTATAATTTTCATTCTAATTCCGATCCTCAATTTTTTTGTCCTTTTACCATTTTTATCAGCAATCCAAATGATCCAAAATCTGTGAATCGGAATCGGGCCGGACAGGCCAACTGGGTCAGGGAAGCCCATCCTATATATAAAAAAAGATTGATAACGGCAACATGCATTATTACATGAGAAAATATCGAAATGAATCCCTAGTTTCCGCAGCAGCCTCAACTGGCCTTCTTACACTCAACTGAATAGAGATGAGCTTGTCAAAGCCCAGGTACATGCCATCCTACGACTTCCCTGAAGAAATGTTGTCCGAAATATTCAAAAGACTTCCTGTTAAGTATGTCTTACGTTGCCTGTGCGTTCAAAAATCATGGTACCATCTTATAAAATCTCCTATGTTTGTCACTCTTCACTACAATTATCAAAAATTGACAGCCCATGATAATCCTAAATATTTACTTTTCCATAATACTAATACCGATGAATTTACTGTACGTTCTGATGATAATGAATGTCAAAAATACTGCACCCTTAAATATCCATTTGACTTTGATAATCATGAATGGGTTGCTGTATCAAATGGTTTAATTTGTATCTCTACCTTGTCCCATAAAACACCTGATTATGATCCCTACATATATGTCTGGAATCCTCTTGTTGGGAAATATAAAATTCTTCGGTGGGATTCACCTGTTTCGGTGTATATGTCAATGGACATTGAGTGGAAGGCTTTAGCTTTCGGGTATTTACCTGAAGTTAATGATTATGTCGTGGTACATTCTCTCAAACTCGCAACGAACGTACCTCATACCTCTAATACGATCCTGATTGCTGTTCATAGTCTAAACAGTGGTTCTCCTAAAATAATATTACAGCATGATTTTGATGTACATTGGGTCTCTGATCAATCTGCATTTGTTAATGGGACTGCATTTTGGATAGGGAAAGATGTTGAGGCAGATAAATTCGTTATTCGATTTGATACCAAGACGGAAATACTGCAACAACTCTGGCTGCCCGAGGGAGATCATGAGGATCGTTATCCTGTTATGCATCCATTTGGTCAGTCTATTGCTTGCTTTGTTGAATATGTTGAATTTCGTCAACTGGACATTTGGGTATTGAAATGTGATCAGATAGATGAATACTCTTGGGAGAAAAAATTGATTGTTACTCAAAGTGAAAATGTTTGGGCTGATGTCTTGGGTATAAGGAGCAATGGTGAACCTCTACTGGCAAAATTAAATAATTTGATTTCATATGATCTTGATACTCGTGAACCATATGCTTTTGTTAATTCGTTTGATCGTTTGACTCCAAATTCCTATTACGAGGAGGGCTCTAAACCACCTTTTGTCATTACACCTTTTGTGGAGACTCTACTCTGGCTTGATAAAGAGTTTTGAAACAAACGTTTTGCAATGGCAACTCGCTGGAGTTCTTCTACTCTTCATTTTCTGATACAAATGTGAACGGTATTAATTTTGCATCAAAAGTGGACCTTGAACAGGGGAAGGTGTCAACATCTAATTGCTAATGACATATGGGATTGTTAGTTGGATGTAAAATTTTAATGCTCTTTCCTTAACTTTGTGGATTCTGGTTTTGTTCTTACAAATTCCATTATGGCACATTGTGAGTTTGCTTAGTTTCGCTTAATAATGTGTTGTTTTCGTAAGATTATCTTGTTTTCCTTTTATTGAGAACTCGAACACAGTAAGTAGTCCACAAATCTTATCTGAAAATCTATGTTGGTTTTTACTAAAGTTATGTGTTGCCTCTTTATGTATTTATCTTAGGATTAGTATAGTCGATGTATATCAGTATATGTATGCATATATTGTCTAAATGCAGCATGTTTAGATTTGTATCATTGAGAAAGATACAACTGTGAACCAATATGGTGGTTTGGAATACCTGAATCATACTCAATTTTTTTTTTTTGAAATTAACAGTATTGTCTCTTATGCAATATTCACATAGGATCTAACATAGGGAAATTTTTATAGTATAAACATGTATCTTCTTATTATTTAAATTACCATTTCCTAAAAAAATATATTAATACTGAACAATTAATTATATTCATTTATCCTAATTTGGAAGGATGTAAATATAAATAAATGAACATTATTTTTTGATAATTCGGTGTCCGAGCCAGCTTGCGCGCACCACAACTAATCCGGAGGGCATAATTGCACACTCATGTCCCAGAGCATGGTAGTCCACTTAATCCCGGAATGTCCCAGGGAATCAAACTCGTGACCTATAAATAAATGAATTTTTCTCTAATTATTGAGATAGATCAAATAAAAGTCTTTCGAATTAATTGTTTATATTTTCATATTTCTTTCATCGCTTAGAAGATTTGAAAAGAAGCCTTTATAGTTAAATACAATATAAATGAGGATTAGAATGAGCGCAAATAATAAAAATTTAACATTTGAAATGAACATGTGTATAAAGCATTATAAAATTTCAAATTTTGTCAATATTTGAATATAAAGTATTTTATTAAAATTTAAAATATTTGATGATTCGGATTTTCAGAAAATAATTGTGTTGAGAATTATCATAATTTTCACATAACTTGAATTTTTAATTAAAACAAAAAATTGAAATATTATTATTATTATATATTTAAATTACATAATAGGGCTTGTTAATTAATTAAATATATATTTCAGAACACAAATATACTTACCCAGTATATCCACTTCTTTATGTTTCTAATAATAATATTTTGTGATTAAAATTTTCAACCAAATATCTAATTAAAATTTGATATGAGCAAAATATGTACATGGATACCTAATTAACGAATATAGGTGTATATCTTTAACTAGGTAGAAATATAAAATCTCAACTAAGCATACAAAAAAAATTATAGGATAACAAATAATTTAAACTTTAGGAATATATAATTTTTTTGAGTTTAGGTCCAAACTTCTTAAAATCGAGATGGATCTTTAAGAAAAATATATTGTCAACTTTAAGCACGAATTAAATGATAATATATTTATTTTTAACCAAGATCAAAACGGAGATCGTGAAATGGGAGGACGATAGTTCTCGCTTTCATTTGAAATTTCGAAATTTTAATAATATCGCCCAATTTTCTGTCGATAATCGGAATAATCGTAAGATCTAGCCAATTATATCGGAATCGGATTGGAGAATACAAGGAGATTATAATTTTCATTTTAATTCCGGTTCTCAAATATTTTTTGTCCTTTTACCATTTTCATAAGTAATTCAAATGCTCTAAAATATCGGTATCGGAATCGGGCCGGACAGGCGGACTTGGTCAGGAAAGCCCATCCTATATATAAAAAAGATGGCAACATGCCTTATTACATGAGAAAATATCGAAATGAATCCCTAGTTGGCGCAGCAGCCTCAACTGGTCTTCTTACACTCAACTGAATAGAGATGAGCTTGTCAAAGCCCAGGTACATGCCATCTTACGACTTCCCTGAATTAGTCTTGCCCGAAATATTCAAAAGACTTCCTGTTAAGTATGTCTTACGTTGCATGTGCGTTCAAAAATCATGGTACTATCTTATAAAATGTCCTATGTTTGTCACTCTTCACTACAATTATCAAAAATTGACAGCCCATGATAATCCTAAATATTTACTTTTCCATAATACTAATACCCATGAATTTACTGTACGTTCTGATGATAATGAATGTCAAAAATACTGCACCCTTAAATTTCCATTTGATGACTTTGGTAGTCATGAATGGACTGCTGTATCAAATGGTTTAATTTGTATCTCTTCATTGTCTTATCAAAAACTTGATTATGATCCAGACATTTATGTCTGCAATCCTCTTGTTGGGGGTATCAAATCATTCGTTGTTCACCTTTTTCGCTATATACTAAATTCCACATTGAGTGGAAGGCTTTAGCTTTTGGGTATTTACCTGAAGTTAGTGATTATGTCGTGGTACATGCTCTCAAATTCATGACGGGCGTACCTTTTATCTCTAATATGATCGTGATTGTTGTTCATAGTCTAAACAGTGGTTCTGGTAAAATAATAGTACAGAATGATTTTGATGTACATTGGGTCACTGATCAATCTGTATTTGTTAATGGTACTGCATATTGGGTAGGGGAAAATGACGCGGCGGATAAATTTGTTATTCGATTGGATACCAAGACAGAAACACTGCGACTAATCTCTGTGCCCGAGTGGTTTGAAGATCAGGAACGATATCCTGTTATGCATCCATTTGGTCAATCTATTGCTTGCTTTATTGAGGACGCTGAATTTCGTCAATTGGACATTTGGGTATTGAAATGCGACCGGATAGATGACTTTTCTTGGGAGAAAAAAATGAGTGTTAGTCTGAGTGAAAATGTTTGGGCTGATGTCCTGGGGATAAGGAACAATGGTCAACCTATACTGGCAAATTCAAATAATTTGATTTCATACGATCTTGAGACTCGTGAACCATATGATTTTGTTAATTCGTATGATCGTTTGACTCCAAATTCCCATTACGAGGATGGTTCTAAACCACCTTTTGTCATTACACCTTTTGTGGAGACTCTACTCTGGATTGATGAAAAGTTTTGAAACAAACGTTTTGCAATGGCAACTCGCTGGAGTTCTTCAACTCTTCATTTTCTGATACAAATGTGGACGTATTAATTTTGCATCAAAAGTGGACCTTGAACAGGGGAAGGTGTCAACATCTAATTGCTAATGACATATGGGATTGTTAGTTGGATGTAAAATTTTAATGCTTTCCTTAGCTTTGTGGATTCTGGTTTTGTTTTTAAAAATTCCATTATGGTACGTTGTGAGTTTGCTTATTTTCGCTTACTAGTGTATTATTTTCGTAAGATTATCTTGTTTTCCTTTTGTTGAGAACTCGAACACAGTAAGTAGTCCACAAATCTTATCTGAAAATCTATGTTGGTTTTTACTAAAGTTATGTGTTGCCGCTTTATGTATTTATCTTAGGATTAGTATAGTCGATGTATATCAGTATATGTATGCATATATTATCTAAATGCAGCATGTTTAGATTTGTGTCATTGAGAAAGATACAACTGTGTGAACCAATATGATGGTTTGGAATACCTGAATCATGCTCACTATGGTCCGACCGAGTTCCATTATCTTCTTTTCTTTTTTTTGTATCTAGTGGGTTGTTATCTTAGGTTGTGGCTCATTAATTTAAGAGATAGAAATCTCATTCTTCAAATTCCATTGAGTCGGCTTGAGCAAAGTTGACTAAAAAAATGTGAGCAAGTTGACAATTATTTTGAGTTTCGATGTTTAGGTGTATCTGTATTTGTAAAAGCTTTAATTTTCGTGCTTATCTTAATCGTTAGTAATTTATGCATGACGAAAGGGAGCGTTGGAATGGTCTTAGCTTCTAAACATTCATACAATAAAAAGAAAAAAATAATGAGAGAGTTATGAATTCCATCGAGTTCCCCTTACTTTGGTCGAACAACCCAAAATTTAGCAAATGATCTTTCAAATCGGTTCCCTAAGGTGTTAATTGTTGCTTCATTGAATTACGTAAGAGTTGTTATTAGTTGTTTACAAAGCAAGTTTGGAAGATCATAATGAAACACGATTCTTCCAGGTTTCAGTGGAAGAAACTTTGGAGTGAAAATTTCTTCTAAAGTTATGAATAAGAGGGCTCACTAAGGCTATTTTTCTAGAACTGTTAAGTTTGGAGTTCAGTGTGTACCGACAATATTTGTCCTACGTTTAACCAATATTCTTAATCTACTTATCATTGTCGCAAGGTTCTAGTTTGATCATGCTTGTTGGTGTCTGTCTTCATTTGGTAATCAAGACTTTTATCTTCCTTCTTGTGATGTGTAAATGCTCCAGCTTCATTGGGCACATTCTTACTTTGTGTTATTTGTTGGGCAATCTGGCAAGCCAGAAACAGTAAAGTTAATCCTCGTCAAGTGATTAACAACACTTCATTGCCTGATCACTCCGATAATTACTAATAGCCAACTCCATCAGCGTAGTTGTACAAGAAACACAAGTTCCTTCAACTATTATGTCAAATAGTTACCTTCCGAGGCGATTTATCAAGCATTTGTTTTGCATATTTCAGAATCACAAAACTGATTTAGAATTCAATCAGATTTTTCCTTTAAAAAATTTCAAACAAGAGCCCGATTTTGTAATAGCAATGCTAGAGACCCGAAGAACTTGTCCAAAAATTCCGCCCAAATGACACATGACAAGTTTTAATTTGTTATCGGGTTATCAGTCATTTCTCATTTTGCAAACATCTTCAAGATAGTGCTAGCCAAACGGGCGGTCTGTGCGTGCCGGGCCGGGCTTCGCACGGGTCCGGTCCGTGGCTGTATGATTCGTGAACGGCACGTTAGATAACCTGGCCGGGCTCGGGCCGGTTACAGTTCGACAGATGATGATTCGTATTCGACACACGATTCAGAGTGCGGGCCGTGCGGGCCGAATAATTCGGGTCGTGCCTATATTTTTTTTGTTTAAAAATACCGATCAGTTAATTCATTAGGAAGCAGCTATTACTTTATTATACTTTTTCTTAGTAAAAGATTTTGAAAATTAATTTTATAAATGTAGTTAAAAGAGGACGGTACCTCATATAAATTTTATTAATTAAAAATATTTTACAAATGATTTGAGAGGACTCCTCTCTAAAAAAACGGAACAAACCGCATTAACATACAATAATACAATACAAATTAAATAAACTATCCAATATTTATACAAATTAAATAAACTATTCACTATAATTGTTGTTTGCTTGTTGTTGTTCCATTTTTTGCAGAAAAGTAAAGTTTATAAGTTTTAAAAATAAATATTACTAACCAGAGATGAGAAAGAGATGAGAAATAGAGATAGAGAGAGAATTAGAGATAGAGAGATTGGTGTGGGGGAATGGTGAAGAAGTTCTATGTATTTATAGGGGCTTGGACTTCCGACCGTTGGCCACAAACGGTAACTGCAACTACAACGGCTACAACACAACAGCTAGAAACGGCTAAAATTTGCAGCGCGTGTGTGGCAGACGCGGGCCGGTCCTGGCCGTGCCGTGCGGGCCGGTTCACCTGGTTCGTGCGGTTCCGGGCCGGGCCGGTTCGCGATTTTACACTTCCTGAACCATGTTCGGACCGGGTTTTTTGACGGGTTCGTGCCGGTTCGGGCCGGTTCAACGCGGGCCGAATTAAACCGGTTAAAAAACTGGGCCGGTCCCGAGCGGGCCGGTTCAACCCGCACGTTTGGCCGGCTCTACTTCAAGAACCTTGCCATACTCATTTTCATGCAGTTTGCAAACAAGCCCATCACTTATTAATTATTATAAACTTATTACTGGAAGTAAGAAGAACATACAGAAGCAGCTGGGCTTCTCCAATAATTTACATTAATGGGCCCAGCTGAATCCTATAGCCTAGCCCAGACCAGCTCTATTCTTTAAGCGCAATGGTTATCATTGACCCGATGGAATCAGCAGTCCTAAATTCCTAACAGTAAAAGATGAAACCCTAGTGAGAGCAGCTTTCCTTGTTTTGAGTTCACTGAAGATGAGCCTGTCAAAGCACAACAAGTACATGCCATCCTACAACTTACCTGAAGAGATCTTGTCGGAAATATTCAAAAGACTTCCTGTTAAGTATGTCTTACGTTGCCTGTCCGTTCAAAAATCATGGTACCATCTTATAAAATCTCCTATGTTTGTCACTCTTCACTTAAATCATCAAAAAATGACAGCCCATGATAATCCTAAGTATCTACTTTTCCATAATACTAATACCCATGAATTTACTGTATGTTCTGATGATAATCAATGTCAAGAATATGGCACACTTGATTACCCATTTGACTTTGATGGTCATGAATGGTGTGCATTATCAAATGGTCTAATTTGTATATCTTCCGTGTTATATCGAAAACCTCATGTGATCGTTTGACTCCCTGTTATATTTACGAGGAGGGCTCTTAATTGCCTTTTCACATCCTTTTGCGGAAACTCTAGTTGTGCTTGATATTAGTGAAATTATTAAACCAAATGTTCAGTCGGAAGACTTGTCATCTGAATTGGACATGCTAGAATCCGACTGGAACTGGCTAGATTCTCTAGTTTCCGAACTTCCTTTTTGATGAGAGGATCAAATTTGGAGCACCTTCTTCATTGCTTATAAAAGTAACCGGTAACCATCAAGGTTTCTGGAGGAGCAGATCATGGCAGAAGATAAAGATCAGGGATATGTAATTATAACAATCAATTTATCACAAGGTTATGAGATTTGCGAAATTGGATGACTTGATTTAAGCATTTAAATCATTATGGACCAGACAGAAATAATAGGTTGGACTCGATGTATTTAATTTCAAAAAATAAAATAGAATTTGATATATGTATTCTAGTGTCTTGGTAAAGAAGGAAGAAATGTAGAAATCGAAGTACGGAATAAAATTCCGATAATGTGTAAATTTCATCATGAAATGACTTGGTAATGTGTTCGCGAATACATTATATAGAGTGAAAAACATAATTTTCGTTGCAACAAGAACAACGGATGAAAATATGAGTTAGAATTGAAACAATTAACAAAAACCTTGGGCTAAAAAATTATGCGATTATAAAGGGAAAACACTGTTTTTTATGTGATCTAATTGTTCATGTGTTAAACTCAAGCGGTGGGCTAGAAAAACAGTTAACATAATATGTTGTTATTATTCCAAATTTTATGCGGTATAGTTGGTATAGTTGGTAATGTGTATGCAATTATGAAGAAAAAACATTAAACCGTATGCGGTATAGTTGGTAACGTGTATAATTGAAACCGTGGACCAATAATATTAACGTAATGTGCGATTATAGATAAAAACACTAAATCTGTATGCGGGATAGTTGGCAACCTATATACCCGAAACCGTGGACCAATAATACTAACATAATGTGCGATTATAAATGGAAACACTAAATCTTATGTAGTATGTTGATTATGTCACATGTTTATACTTGGCTTATTATTGTCTATACTGTAAAAAATACATTAAATAGAATGAAAAAATTTATTATTGTAAATAAAGCCGACAACAGACATTATATCCTTATATATAATAAGCATAAAAAGGATTTATCCATAATTTTGGTCATTGTACTAACAAATTAATCTCAACCGTCGAATCTAATATTTTTTAAATATAGACGATCAAGATTATATCATGTTAAAAAGAAAACTATAATCTAAAAAAGATATTTTTAAGAAACGTTGTACTAGAATTGAATTTTAAAAAGGAAATTATACTATGAAAAGGATATAATTAAAATAAGATATAACTCAATTTTATTTATTTTTTTATTAATACTAAAAAAATCATATTTATCATTTGTGCTCTATCTCAAGATCTAGAAATCAGATTTGGATTATTTTACAGCCCACGCGAAGTTCCTAAAATTATCTTTAATTTATTGATGATTTAACAATTATTATCGAAACGGAAACATTCAAAATCTCATTAGAAAATATAATTAAGAATTTTTACATTAATCCTATTCAGTTTAGAAGACATACATTGATAATCGTATTCAATGTAGAAAATCAAATTATGCATGATATAAATTATTGACATACACTTTTTCATTTTTTTAGTATAAATTCACTTTTTAATTTACATGTTATAAAATAAAATATTTTTTTTGCTAGATTCAAAGTTTTTAATCTTTTTATTTTATGATCTGACAGTTCTTATTATTTTGTAATACAAAATAATCGATACCAAAATTTTGGACAAAATCACTCTTACACTTATTAGTAAAATTGTATTTATTTTATGATCTAACTGTTCGTATTTATTATTGAAACTGTATTTGGGAGTTAGTAGAATTATCTTCAAATAATAAGAAGGGTATTTTGATAATCAAAACGAAATATAAGTAGATTTCATAAATCGAATAGAATTTTCAACGTAAAAATTGGTCAATTTATTCAATCTTTTGTTTCTGCGTAATGTAGTTTTAATTGGAAAATAATTGTTAAAACATCATTAAATTAAAGATTATTTTTCTAATTTCATGTGGGCTGTGTAAAATTATCCAAATCAAATTTTAAGAATTAAAGATAGAGCACAAATATTAAATTGAACGTGTAAAATCATATCTAATTATTTATTGTTTAATTATAAATTGTTAATTTGTCGTTATTATCTTTTCATTATTCTTGATCATAATATTCCAACGTCTTCTTTTAATTAATTCAATCAAATCTTTTTTTAATCTATATGTATTTATTACAACGGGTGCCGGCCTAAGAAAACGTGATATAAAATCGACGTAAAAAATAAGTATATGGTTCTATATATACATAAAAATTTGTACAATATTGGATTCACTAATTAATTTCTAGATATTTTCCTTTTGATTTCTTTTTTAAAGAGTTTATATTTTTAAAAAAAATATTACAAGGTCGCCGAGAAATGTGTCTTATATGTATTTATTACAACGGGTGTCGGCCTAAAAAAACATGTTACAAAATCAACATAAAAAATAAATATGTAGTTTATTTAGTTGTTTATGTATACTAAAATTTGTACAATATTGTTTTATTAATTTATTTATAAATATCTTCTTTTCAATTTCTTTCTTAAATTTATATTTTGAATTTTTTAAAAAAATATTACAAGGTCGCCGCGAAGCGCGGCTTAGTCAACTAGTATATATATATATGGGTTCATGTGCCTGAGGATGACCTCAGGGTTCTACCTGAGGTTAAAAGTTTTTCAATACATATTTAAGGGTGTTTAGGTAAATTTACTGGAAAAAAATTATATTTATAAAAATGCCCCTGTGGGACCATTTAATTTATAGGTGATTTGTGTTATAACCTCGGGAGAAATCCCTGAGGACAACCTCAGACCCATTTTCCTCGGGAGAAAGTATAATTATATATATACTTTTCTAGTATATATATATTGAATGACAATTTGATATGTTAATTAATAACAAATAAATATTAAAAAACTAATAATATAATTATAAATATTAGAAAAGGAACCGTGCACGAATTATAAGCTAGTGTATATAAAAACTTTAACGAAAAGCAACCAAAGAAATTTGCGACTACAAAAAGGAACATAAATTGCACACACATGACATAACAAGACTCGCGAAAAGCCCCCCCCCCCCTCTCTCTTTTCCATCTCTTTTTTTCCCAGATTGTTACTCTTTCTGGGCACACCCCCTTCTTGATCTCTTCCTCCTTAATTTTGTTGTGAGACACAGATCTTCGTCTTCAAGAGATTCATCACCAAGACTTGGTAAATTCTCATATTGAGTAGCCACATGTGCTGGGGTAATATCAATCTGAAACTTAACTTGCTAATTTCTTAACTATAAGCTGTTAATTAGTTGCACTAAAATTGAATCTTCTTTAAATTTGTATTTGTTTTGTTTGATTCTTGTCTTGTTTCTTCTAGGATTAATTTTGTCAAGAGGATTTTTTTTGGGTTTTGTCTGTTACATTTGTATGTTTGTAAAAAGTTATGATTTTGATCCATCCTTTTTTCTTCTTCCTCCGTGTTTCCACCGTTCTTAAAATTTTAGTTTTTTACATGTTTTAATGTTTGCTGGTCCATGTGTCGTGTGTATATGTACGAGTTGTGGTAAACAATTGTGTGAGTATGTGCGGGTACTGTTGTGTGCGTGGTTATGTGTGTGTGACTATGAAAATCGCAAGTGTGTGGTGGAATGGCTGTGTCAAATTCTGGGGTTTTAATTGTTATAATTCAGCTGTGTTTATGTGTTTAAGTTCAGAGATGGGTTCCGTGAACTGCCTTCTGGCCGGCGATGGTTCATCGAGTCGTGGCTGAGGTAGTAGGAATTGTCGAGTTTGAATAATTAATTACATGATTTTACGGTGATTGTAATTGCTTTATTTATGTGATTAATTCAGTCAAAGCTGTTAATTGCATGATTGGCTGAATTTTAAATGTGCTTTATTTTAAATTTATTTGCTTTCCATTATTTTCTCCATGATATTGTTATTGTTTTGATTTGATTGTGATTGCAATTTTAAATTTGTATGCTGCAAATATGTTTTTACAGGTTTTTTAAATTATTCAATATGATAATTTTAAATGCTAATTGATATGCATTAATGGGTTGTTTTATTATATTTTGAAATATATAAGATTTTTAGGGCTAGTGGTTTTGGGTTTAAAATTTATTGTTTGTTTCCATATATGATGATTGGTCAATTTTTGGTTTTTATTCTTTTAATGATGATTATGTCTTGATTGATGGCTATATTTGTACCATTTATGGGTGGTGTTCAATGCTAATTAGGCCTTGATTGTTGGCTATTTTTGTATCATTTCTGGGTGGACAAGTTTAAAGCAATTTATGCCTTGATTGATGGTTATTTTGTTCCATTTATGGGTGGCCAGTAATGTTGGCGTATATCTTGGCCTTGTAGAGGCATAGTTCCATTTTATGGAGTTTATTTGTGTCATAAATGATGACTCGTATATTTTTTTGTGGAATATTTTTGTGCCATGATTGATGGCGTCCTAGGTGACTAATCAAAGGTTCCCGGATCTTTGAATTAGATATATACAACTATTTTAATTTTAATAAAGTACTAATAAATTAAGTATCTAACCAAAGGGATCCTCTTTGGTTTAGATTTCTATGCTTGATACTAAATCATATTTTTGTTCATATATTTATGTTGATAATATTTATAAAATATTTGATAATAATTTTGTGGACTAATTTTCGTTTGTTGATTTTATTCATTTTTCGCAGGGACAATCTGGTTGGACGAGTATAATAACAAGATAGATGGGGTGACTTGTAGTAATGGAATAACCAAGATGGGATGGAAAATAAAGTAAGGATGCGACAGAAACTGATGATAACGGAGAATTACAAAAGCAACTACTAATTCTATTTATTTGTTGGAAATTTGTAAAACAATGTACTTTATATTTTGAAGGCACTCTTTTTTTCCCTCTTGAGTTTTTTTCCCACGGGGTTTTGCTCTTGAGGGTTTTTAACGAGGCCTTTCTATTGTGGGGTTTTTTCAGACTTGAAGGTTTTATTGTCTAAATGTCCGGGAGCAACATGCGTGCTCTTCGGTTAGATGATGAATTTTCTTGATCGAATAAATTCCCTTGTAATTTTATTGTATTTCGATACAATTCATGAATGAGAAATTCACCTTCACAAAAAAAAAAAAAAAAAATTGCACACACATTACAGGGAGGGAATAGAAAAGAGGAAACATGAAAAAGTTAATAAAGGAATACTAAAAACTTGAGTACATTGTTTCTGCACAAATTTTAGATATTTTTTTAACATTTAATTGACTTCATATATAATGTATTTCGATTACATATCAAAGGACATCATCCACTATAAAATGGAGTGACTTAGTCCGAGTATTTACGAAAGTAAACATGAATTAGAAAGTAAACATGAATTAGTGAAATTAGACATAAACTAGCATAAAAACCCGTGCGAGGCACGGGTCGCTAGCTTAAATTGTATTTTTTAAATAAACTATTCGTGATCAGTATCGTTTGAAACATGTGATTGATTTTCAAAGATTTCATCTTGTTACTGGACTATGTGGTTATTGTGTACATACTTAAATATGTTCAAAATTGTACTTTGAAAACTAATATGAGTAATATTGATAGCAATCATGTCAGATTTTAATTTTGTTGTGGGTCATAGAATATAATTTGAGTGTTTTATGGGTGTTGTCTAATTATTAATTAAGACGATTTTTCATAGCACCTACATTTCTAAATTTTCTTCAAAAATGATGCATCCATTTAGCTGGATCTCCAATAATATTCAAGGTAGAAACTTAATAGTCTTCAAGATGCTGCATTATGAGAATGTAGGTTTCAGTCCTGATTCCAATCAAAAACCTTCGTAAATTTTCTAAAACTTCTCAGGTCTTGCGCTTTTACTTCTTAAAACTACATTTTTAATTCTTTTATTTGTTTTCTTCTAATTTCTTCATTTTAAGAATTCTTTGCCTTTATTTTTCTTCCGATTTTCGTCTGACTTTCATTGAGTTACCTCCATAAATAATATATAATATATGGTCCTTTTTTCCCGTAAAATGTCATATTTTAAATTGAACATTAACTAATTTGTATATAAAAGGTAATTTGTTATTTGTAGAATTCGTCTTTTTGAAGCCAAATATTTTTATGAGCCAAATAGTTTGACTAATAAATTATTGTATCTTATTTAGTAATATAATAATTTCATTTTACGTTAACACCTCAATATTTTTTACTCTAATATATTGTTAGAAAATATCCATCATATTAATTATAATATCGGTTTATAACCCAATTGTGTATTTTATGTAATTATTTTATCGATAATACATATTCTGTGTATAATTTAAAATACATGTGAATATGTGATCTAATGGTATGAAGATGCAGAATTTAACTCGGTGATCCACGTTCGATTATCACTAAAAATAGTACTTCTATACAATATGAACTTAGGAGTAAATTGGTGCTTTCAAATCAGTAATAAAGTACTTTAGTTATTGACTTAATCATATATGTAATATTTTTCATAAAAAATACATTATGCATTTCATAATGTTTCTTTATATAAAACCAAATCTTGCCCCGCTTAAGCGATATACATAGAGATATTATGTGTATTATTGAAAACACGTATAGATGAGTGCTTAGGTTGTTTAAGAGAATAATTATATAGTAATTTTTTTATTATTATGTTGATTATTATTGTTATTACAATTTTATAATATTATCAAACCATATATTATGTATCAATAATTTATATTTTAATTTAATATGTTATAGTTCAAATCAATAAATGTAAACGCAACATGACAAAAAATTATTAATATATCGCAATATTATAATATTAGAAAAAAAAATCACTAAAACAACACACATACATCTTTTATGTGTATGATTTAAAACACATGTGATTGAGTGGTGTAGTTAACTCGGGGGCCCAAGTTCAATTCCCACCAACCACAACTTTTTCAAAAAAATTGAGAATAGAGGGATAAATTAATAAAAGAAAAATGTTCCTATAGTTAACTATAGGTAATTACCTATAGTTATATGCATTTTGAGTATAAAAAATTAATGGCATTTTTGTAATAATGAAATCCACCCCCATGTATTTACAAAAATAGCCTTCCAATTGTATTATAACATGTGTTAACTATAGGTAATTACCTATAGTTAACTATAGGATCATTAAACCCAATTAATAATCATACTACATAAAAAGTCGCAATGTGTATGTTTTAAAACATATGTGATTGAGTGGTGTAGTGGTGGAAGGATTTGCTAAATAACTTGAAGACCCAAAGAATCTCACTGTTCACTTTCTTTCCCATGTTTGATACAGTGAATGCCACTGATATGCTCGAACTAACACTATCACCATTCACCGCTTAATCATCAAATCTTATAGAAGGCTAAATATGCAATTAAGAAAAGAACGAGTAAAATTCCGAAAATCTGGGACTGCAGCGAATCTCCAGAAAGAGTTCTGGAAATGAAAACTATACCAGATAAAACTATAGATGCTTGAAATTATAAAGTACCCTTCTGTGATGGAAAAAAAAAAAGAAACATATCTTTAACTGACCAAGATGGCTGTTTAACAAAAGATCGTTGTGCATTTGAAAATGTTAGTAATTCGATGTAGTAGCAGTAAAGAGCAGAATCAAACAACAAAGCTGGTGTACTAGCCTTTAAAAACTTCAACTTCTTGTGCATATATTGCATTCAGACGGCTCAGTACTTTTTCTACCATCTCCTTTACTTGTAGGCGCTTTCCAACTTGTGGTGTCGTTACTTCTATTGAAAGAGCATTATGAGTTCGATCTGTTATATCTGCAGCGGGCTCTGTAGCAGACTAACAGTAACAGCTTCTAGATGATTAGGTACCGCTTCTTACTTCTCAATCAGCACAACAGCTTCTAAAATATTTGCATTGTTGTTAACATTTCCAGTTATTTCTGCTTGTTTGTTCTTAGCTGCAGCTGCCACCACATCTAGCTTAAACAGACTGTACATTTTTTTCCAGGAGAATCCACCTCATCATGACTTGGTGCAACAGTTCCTTAATTCTCCACAGGAACCTCATTGTTAGTTGAAACTGCATTTCAGCATCTGAACATTCAACAGCAACCATATCATAATCAATCAAATCATTTTACTGTCCTTAAAAGCTGAAAATGCAGCATCAACAGAATCCATAATTGAACCACCATCACTATCTTGTGAATGACAAGTACACAGCATCTACTGTCCACTGGACAGTGGACACTTACTGTTCAGTAATTTTGTGTCAAATGACACATTATTACAATTCGAAGCACACAAAACATCTTCATTTTAGCTTAGCCAACAAAAAGAAGGCAAACTAACAAAAGGGGTTGACAATGGTACTTCTTTACCTTTTAGTTTCAAAGCAGGAAAACTAGAATGCTTAAGTCTCTTTCCACTCAAAATCATGAACATGGGGAACATTAACAAGTTTAGAAGGCTTAAGTGTCCCCGAAACCACCTCATTTTCCTTGGAATCTGAGAAGATGGGTAATCAGGAGGGGCCATCTCAGGTGTCACTGAAACCACCTCATTGTCCTAAAGATCCGAGAAGACAGTAAAATCAGGAGGAGCCATCTTTGAACCACCAACATCTCAATCTTTTCAACCCTGTTTAAGTACACAAGGGCCAGAAACAACTTATTCCACAGCCGTTCAGTTTCATATGCCAGACTTGACTCTATGCAGTAATTCTACTTTCCGTTTCTGTTATTTTTCAATTCATTGAAATGGCATGGTTTATGTTGAATTTCATCATTTTATTGGCAATATGAATTACAAAACTGCATCTTTATGAGACTGAAGTAAGATTGACACTGCAAACAAGTGCATGACAATAGAAAAAATTTCATTAATTCCCCTGTAACTTCACTCGGTCCGACCCAATACATTTACATATACTTGCTTGAGAAGCAGCAATAAGTCTATCAAACATTCGCTCCCATCCTGACCTATTATTTTTAAGTGATTCGGTGAATATTCAATTTCATTCACTAGTACAGTCATTTTCACTGGCAATGAATTAACTCTGTTGCTGAAATTAACTTGACCCAGGACGAAAGGGATGAAGAATATACTGTACTGTCTATCTTTGTGGTAATAATGAAAGTTAGTAAGTTGGAAAGAATTCTCAGGCGGTACTTTTTGGTGGAGGAGCCTTGTGAAAAAGCCTAAGATACTGACTAGGAGCTGTCTTAACTTGCCATGTAATATATATAAATTTAATTAATGTATATCATTAATTAAATTTATATTAAATTATATTAAATTAAAATTAAATAGTTATTGAAAATAATAATTACGCAAAAACATAATTATAATATAAAATAAATTTTATGGACACAAATTATAAACTAATTTAAATATTAAGATATCAATTAGAACTAAAAATTTCTTAGCCCGTCATGTAATATATATATATACTGTCATGTAATATATATACATGGCTACATAAAAAAATTATCGGTATAAACATTGACTATAACCAATTCTATTTGAGGATAGTGGGGGTGTTTTGGACAGAATAAGTCAATTTATATTTTTTTCTGAAAAAAGTTAACTTTTTTTTGTAATTTATAGAATTCCAAACATACATTAAATATAAAAAAATTATCAAAATATAAAATTTTTACCCGAAAATTTTATACATGTAACGGGCCCATTAAATACATGAGAATTCTTGTATTAAATACATGAATTTATTTTAAGTTTTGACAAACGGGCCCAGTATCTTACCAATTCTGCAGATTTTAACTAAACATTAATTTATATCATGTAACCAACTAATTTGGTTAATCCCATTAATTAAACATTAATTTATATAAATGTAACCAACTAATTTGATCAATCCCATTAGGAATCGGAGACGCTCTTACAAACAAAAACAAAATGTATGTTGAATTTTATCATCTGACAAACTAAATATTCTAATTGGATATCATTGGCTAGATGTGAGATTGTCCTTAGATTAAGATTAAAAAAAATTAATATAAATTTAACAGTATATTTGTAAATTATTATAAAACAATTTATATTTACAAAATTGTTCCTGCAGGACCACTTATTTTATTTTATAGTAACAAAATTTTTTAACCTCGAAGCTTTCCTACGGACAACCTCATACCCAATTTTCTTTTTTATTTTTTTTTTATCATGAACTAGATTTATACCCGTGCTTTATTAATATTTTGTAGTATAATTTTGATTATAATTTTTTTTTCTTTGTAAAATAAATTTTATAATATTTTGAATTGTTTATTTTTACTTTTAATGATTGTAATGCATATGTGTTATATGATTTGTAGTATACATATGGTTTGTAGTATAAATTTATTTTTTTTGTAAATCATTTTTCTATAATTTATATTTTAAAGTTTAGGCTAACATATATTTTAGTATATCATAATTATTTTTTATTTTTTTATTTTATTAGATCACAAATTATATGCTTAAAACATATGGGTACTATATTCGTGTAATAATCTATTCTTTTTTTATATTTTTTTATTATGTAATCTAATAATTATTTTAAAAAAATAGATATTTTGTTATAGTGTTTTATAGTTTTTAAAGGCATTTTTTAAACTTGTTTGGAAATATGTATGGTATACAAGTTTTTATTTGTTTGAATATTGATTATATTTACATGTTAATTTTATATATTTGACATGTGTGGTATTTATTATGTGTTTTTGTTTAGAGTAATTTTACGGGTTTTTTGTATTATATTTAGATACCAATTTAAATTTATTTTGTGGGTGTTTGGATTGCTTTCTAATTTAAAATATGTTCATTTATTGATTTGTGTTCACTTTTTTTAATTTCAAAATTTTCTTTGCAAAGTAAGAATTTGTTTATATGTTGATTTATGCTCATATTTTTTAATTTAAATTTCAGTAACATATTTGTTGTCAAACCTAAAAATAGAATATTTAATGATTTTTATGAAAATAATTTTTTCAAAGCACTTTTATTTAGTAAACAATTGTGTCAAACCTAAAATTAGAATCTTTAATGATTTTTATAAAAACAATTGATAATTCTTTTTTTTTTAAAGTTATTGTTTGAATTGAAATTCTGATGTTATGCTTTATTTACCTGTTTATTATATATAAAGAATGAATTTGTGACTCATTTTTAATTATGCTTTTTTGCTATTTTATTTTGTTTGTTATTTTAGAAATATATTTGTGTCAAACCTAAAATTAGAATCTTTAATGATTTTTATAAAAATAATGTTTTTTTTAAAACATTTTATTTGGTAAACAATTTTTTTTGGAAAATTTTATTTTAAGGTTTAGCCTAACCTATGTTTTAATATTTCATAGCATAATTTTAGTTTTTAAATCAATATTCTAGGCCATAATATTTCATAATATAATTTTAGCTTTTAATTCAATATTCCGGCCCAACTCTTTTTCTGACCCAATTCTTTCTCTTGCCCAATTATAATTTCTAATAAAATTACCTTTTTAATCCCTGACAACCACCTAAAACTCCTTACGCCAATTATATATAGGATATAATGTGGGAATCAAATCAAATTTAAAAAAAAATATAAATGAAAATTCCCAAATATTTTTTAAAACAAATTTCTAGCCCCAACTTTACAAAAAAAAAAAAAAAAGGGTGGTGCTAAATGCAGTAAAAAATTACTCTACACAGTAATCAGAAGTTACATTCAAGCCCTTGTTAATATTAAATGTCTTGATAGCCTCATTTAATGGAGTCTGACCCACTAATGAGTAAGTGGACATAATGATTGCAAACAATCAGGTTCATTGTTAACCAAAACAATGACAAGTCTTTCTTTTTCTAATTTTTTCATAACACCATTTTAAGGAATTAGAAAGTCCCACACGGAGTACTTAAAGTTCAGTACTTGAAACCTACATATTATTTAATAGTAATAGTATACTTATTAGTAAAGTATTAATATAAGATTTAGGAGTAATAATTATTTATTATAAGTATTTATAATTTTTTATTTTTTATCATAATATTTATAAATTATAAAAATGTCTGAGTTGAGCAAAATGAGATGTTTTATATTAATATAATAAAATTTTGAATAATCACGCTGAATTTATTTTACAAAAATTAAATTAAAAAATATGTTCTAAATTACACATTATCATTTAAACACGTATCAATTTCCAATTATCCAGTATAGCTTTTAGAGGAGTCTCCCATCCGTGTACGGAAACTTCGCGAAACTTGAACCAAAATCCATAGATCTCTAGGGCAATCATCCACCATAGTCACCTGCAATAAATATTTTGTATTATTAATAAAATATATGATATGGATTAATAATTCAAGCATCACAACACTGATTCGGTCTAGTAATGCCTTCTGGAACATATAATGGCAAATATGTTAAAATACCCATTTGTATAGGGTCTATAGCAACTAATATTGCATTATATATAGTTGCAATTACTGGTCCCATTTCTTCCATTGACATCCAATATTCATATGGACAAGGACTTTCACAATAGTTAACCTTCCGTAATTTCTTTTCCTCGCAGGCGAAAAGGACACTGACATTTTTTAGTTCCACTATTACTTTTTTTCTCAAAAATTTTATTTTAAATCACTTTGTACTACATACATACATGTCCTAGCAAATTAGGACTAAAATTATGCAAATACTACTTTTAAATTAATAAATATATACATATTTAATTCAACTAAAAACAAAAAAAAATTTTAAATTTAAATTAAGTTATTAATATAAAATTAAGTAATGTCACAAGACAAAAAAAGAAGAAGAAAAGTATTGTAAAAAATGTTTTTTTATTTAAAACTTACTTATAATGTATTAACATTATTCACTATACATACTAATATTTTGGACACTCCAAATTTGTTTTTGTTTTAGTACAGTATCATCACTCACCACTTGTTCCACTAAATTTATTTTAAATCACTTTATACTACATACATACATGTTCTATCAAATTAGGACTAAAATTATGCAAATACTACTTTTGAATTAATAAATATATACATATTTAAGTCAACTAAAAACAAAAAAAAAATTAAATTAAGTTATTAATATAAAATTAAGTAATGTCACAAGACAAAAAAGAAGAAGAAAAGTATCGAAAAACAATGTTTTTTATTTAAAACTTATTTATAATGTATTAACATTATTCACTATACATACTAATATTTTGGATACTCCAAATTTGTTTTTGTTTTAGTACAGTATCATCACTCACCACTTGTTCCACTAAATTTATTTTAAATCACTTTATACTACATACATACATGCTCTATCAAATTAGGACTAAAATTATGCAAATACTACTTTTAAATTAATAAATATATACATATTGAAGTCAAATAAAAACAAAGTTAATTTAAGGAAAAAAATAATATATAAATTTAATTTAAAGTTATAAATATAAAATTAAGTAATGTCACAAGACAAAAAAAAAGGTAATACTATACAGACTAATATTTTGGGTGGTATAACATGAGTGTAATAGGTAGAACATTAGTATATAAATAATAAAAGTAGGTGCACGTAAAATTTAAAATAATATGTAGATAGACGAAATATTAAGAATATTCATGCATACCTTAGAACTCCGGCGGTTGAAAGTCAGGATGAATAGATAACATATACTGGAAATATACTGCACACATGAATGAAAAGATTAAAATATATAATATGACAGAGAGTAGATGGAAAAGATAGAAAAATATAATCTTACTTTAGATTTTAGGTAGATGAGAATCTTTAACTGAACAAATAGCCTGCAAGTAGGACATAAAAAATTTAGAATATACACAGATGGTAGGTATGAAGGACAAAGGATTGAAAAATAAAAAATAATATAAGCTCACCTAAATCTTAAGCGGGTGATTGTGGAGAATAGAACATATATATTATATCGGGAGTGAATGTGAATGGATAAGTCATTAATTCAACGTATCTGGAATAGCAGAAACATGTACCTAGTGAATGCATGGCAGTCTCATCAATTTTGCACAGAAAATAAGGTAAGGATATTATAGTAATTTCTGATTACTGTGTGGAGTAAAATTTTACTACATTTAGCAACTATGAAAAAAGTGGAACATCAGAATTCAAATTCGACTAACTGTCTAAAAAAAAAGTTTGAAAATCAAGTACTTGAAGTCCAATTTGTTCTCCCCCAATTTCTTTTACCCAACTGTCTCCTTAAAAAGGAGTCCTGTACTTGATGAAAAAGTAACCCAGTTACAGCTTACAATCAATTGAGCAGAGATGAGCTTGTCCAAGATGCCCACCTACGACTTCCCCGAAGAGATCTTGTCGGAACTATTCATAAGACTTCCTGTTAAGTATGTCTTGCGTTGCAGAGCTGTTCAAAAATCATGGTATCATCTTATAAAAACTCCTATATTTATGTCTCTCTATTACAATTACCAGAAAATGACAGCCCATGATAATCCTAAGTATCTTCTTTTCCATGATTTTATTAACAATGTAATGACAGTACGTTCTGATGATGCACAATGTCGAGAATATTGCACATTTGATTATCCACTTGACTTGCCATTAATTTGTTCGTGGTTTGCAAAATCGAATGGTTTAATTTGTGTGTCTACTAAGTTTGATAAGAACAATCCCGACATTTATATATGGAATCCTCTAGTTTAAAATTTTAAGACTGTCCCCGACTCGCCTCTTTCTACGTTTGAGTTTACGGAGATTGAGTGGAGTGCTTTGGCTTTGGGTTTTTACCGGAAGTTGATGATTATGTTGTGGTACATATTGTCAAACCTACTGTGACGTGTGCACTTGACGATGGTCCTTTCGATGAAAAATATGAACAGTACCCACACACTGTTTTGATTGGTGTTTATAGTCTAAACACTAATTCTTGGAAGAAAATATGCCAAGATAAGGGTTTTGTTGATCGTTTAAGTACTTATCAATCGGTATTTGTTAATGGTACTGCTTTTTGGGTAGGGTTTAATTCAAACGATTTACCTCAGTTCGTTATGTACTTTGATACGAAGACAAATCTAGTGCGACAAATTGAGGTGCCTGACTGGATTGATATTCACAGACGTCAGCTTGAGACACCTGTTATTCTTCCATTTGGTCAATCTTTTGCTTACTTTGTTGAGGTCGATCAGGAGGATGCTGACGAAGACGATGACGAATATGATTCTCCTCATTTGGACATTTGGGTATTGAAAGACGATAAGATTGGTGGATTTTCTTGGCAGAAAAAGATGTGTGTTGGTCTAAGTGAAGATGTTCTGGCTAAAGTTTTGGGTGTAAGAAACAATGGTGAACCAATACTAGCAAAATCAAACAATTTGATTGCGTATGATCTTGATACTCATGAACCATATGATTTTGTTGAATCGACTCCTTATTCCTATCACGGGGAGGGCTTTGGCTCACCTTATGTCATTAGCCCTTTTGTGGAAACTCTAGTTTTGCTTGATATTGATTGAAATAATTGAACAAAATGTTAAGTCGGAAGTCACAATGGGAACTTGCTGGAGCTCTTTAACTCTTCATTTTTTTATGTCAAAATTGGACCGTCAACATTGAAAGATGTCAACATCTGATTAATAATGAGGGCAGGGATTGTTGGTGGATGTGGTGAAAAGGATGAGACGAGTCAAACAATTTTTTGGATTTTGTGGATTCTGGTTTTTGTTTCTTGAATGATTTCACTGTAAGTTGAAGTTGTCTTCACAGTATTATCTATTGATAAATCTGGTCTTTTGTATCGCAAAGTTATTTATTGCCTTTTCATTTAGTTTATCCTTTCTTTTTATTTTGCTTGAAAGTAATTTAGTCATTTATATCTGGGCATAGAGTTTGCATGATCTTCACATCCGTGTAGCCGGATCATGAAAACTGAAAAACAATTAATTGCTATCGTCCTTTAGATTCTCTTTTTTCTTTGTGTATATATCTGTATGTTATGTCTATATGCAGAATGTTTAGATTTGTTTCATTTAGAAATATCCAAGTTTTAATCAAAATGGTTGTTTGAGTGGTAGGATCATGCTTACTATGCCAATATGGAGTTCTATTATCTAAAAAACTCTATAATGCTTTAATAGATCCGCAAATAAGTTTTTCCATTCTTACTGATCGTTTATATTTGCAATCAACATCTCCTTCCTTGTGTGTACCAGCTAAGTTTTGTACTTCAACTTTGATCAATTTTCTGATTTTATCTAATGAATGTCCAATTTTCATACAAGTGACATCTTTGCATTTAGCAAGCTCGGAAGTAGCTGCTTATAAATTTTTGAGGACCTTGTTACGTGGCAATTACGTGTTCTCTACAATTTCATCATGCCGCGTTTTTTCTTATAGTTCTAATAACTAAGTTTCAGCTGTAACTGGTATTCTTGCCATTTAGATGTTTGTGGGGATCTGTTTTGTGGTCAGTAACAATCACGACGAAGTCTGTCTGGACAATAGGTTTGAAATTTGCAGTGGTAAAGAAAGATGAGTGTCTTTAGGCAGAAATTCGGAGTTGAACCAGCCTAAAAAGTTAATGTGTTCTCCATCCTACACGCAGATGTAGTAGAAAAAGTATATAAAATTTAATAGGTAAAATTTAATATTTTATATTAAAGTTATTTTTTTAACTACAGATCTTTACAAGTAATTTTAGTAATTGAATATGCTATTAGGCCAAACATCTGAAGAATCCAAAAATGACTTATGGCAAGTGGTTTTGGAAGAATTTAGATCCTCACAAGCTTTTCTAAACCTTTTGTGCATATCTGATGGTAAGTTGTAAACTATGAAGTGTATATTTGGGAAAAAAATTCATGTACTAAAACAATTATATCATTTATTGTTCTAGCCTAAAATAATGTTTATTTACATCCTAATTACTTTATCTGAAAAATAGAGAGTTGTAAAGTACTTCGTGAAAGAACTTGTAATTAGTGAATTTTATATTAAAGAAAAGAGCTCTCTATTTACTAGTATCTTTAAATTTTCGTTGAATATCAAGATGGGTAATGTGTGAGTGATACGCAATATAGTTTTTTACAAAAAAAGTAAAAAATTACTGCTAAATCAATGATAATATTTAATCCTAGATTCCCATCAAGTGAACCTGACTATGCTATATCAATATCCTCTAATATAATTAATATAAAAAATCAATATTTTATGTATAATAAAATAAAATTAATATTTTACGAACCCGACCCATTGCCATGTCTTTAACCCAAAAACAAACACATATCAATCAGTATCAGACCCAAAAAAGGAACCTAGTTGCCGCAGCCTCCACTGATCTTCCTACAATCAAATTGAGTTGAGATGAGCTTGTCAAAGCACAGGAACAAGCTCTCTTATGACTTCCCAGAAGAAACCTTGTCGGAAATATTCAAAAGACTTCCGGTTAATTATGTCTTACGTTGCGGAGCTGTCCAAAAATCATGGTATTCTCTTATTAAATCTCCTATGTATATCTCTTTTCATGGAAATTATCATAAATTGACAGCCCGTGTTAATCCTAAATATTTACTCTTCTATAATACTAGTACCCGTTCATACACAGTATGTTCTGATGATGCAGAATCTCAAGAATATTGCACATTTGTTTATCCACCTGACTTTCCCCCCAATGCCTGGTTTGCACAGTCAAATGGTTTAATTTGTATGTCTGCTTTGTTTTATAAGGAACTTGGTTACAGTCCCAAAATTTCTATCTGGAATCCTCTTGTTCAAAAATTTAAGATTGTCCCGGAATCACCCCTTCCTAGATTTACATTTGAGGAAACTAAGTGGAAGGCTTTAGCTTTTGGGTTTTTACCAGAAATTAATGACTATGTTGTTTTTCATGTTGTCAAACCTACTTTGACCCGCACCTGACTCACCTGATGATTATGATTTTGATCCTTAGTCAACTGAGGACCCCTATGAACAATACCCGCACTCAGTCGTGATTGGTGTTTATAGTCTAAACACTAATTCTTGGAAGAAAATCTGTCAGGATAAGGTTATTGTTGATCATATGTGTACTCATAAATCAGTATTTGTTAATGGTACAGCATTTTGGGTAGGTTATAACTCTGACGTGCAATGTCAATTAGTTATGTTCTTCGATACCAAGACAAATATACTGGGACAAGTCACGGTGCCTAGCTTTGCGATACGTCATTTTCGTCAGTTGGAGAGGCCTCTTATTCTTCCATTTGGTCGATCTATTGCTTACTTTGTTGAGGGCGATGAGATTGATTGGGATGATTACGATTTTGAGGATGATGATTATGGTTCTCCTCATTTGGACATTTGGGTCTTGAAAGGCGAATTGATAAATGGGCTTTCTTGGGACAAAAAGATGAGTGTTAGGCTGAGTGAAAATGTTAGGGCTAGAGTCTTGGGTACAAGGAACAATGGTGGACCAATTCTAGTAAAATCTAACAATTTGATTTCATATGATCTTGATACTCATGAACCATATGAATTTGTTGAATCATGTGATCGTTTGACTCCTCGTTACTATCACAAGGAGGGCACTAGATCACCTTTTGTCATTTGTCCTTTTCTGGAAACTCTACTTTTACTTGATGTTGATTGAAATAAATGAACAGATGTTAAGTCGGAAGCCTTGTAATCGCTATTGGAGTTAGTTTGAGTTCTTCAACTTCTCATTTTCTGATAAAGATAGGGACGGCGTTATTTATGCACCAAAAGTGGTAGTGGGCCATGAATATGGGAAGATGTCAACATCTGATTGCTAATGAGATTAGGCATCTTTAGTTGGTAATGTTAGAATGGATGAGATGAAGCAAACGATTCTTGGATTCTGTGGATTCTGGTTTTGTTTCTTAAATTCTATCATCGAACGTTGATAGTTTGTTGTTTTGCTTAATAGTGTGTTATGTTTGTGTGTTATTGACAACTGGGACATTGTTGTCTGCACAGTGTTAGTATTATCCAATAATTTATCTAAGTTTATTTCCTTTCCATTTGGCTTATGGTTTCTTTTATTTTGCGTGGAAGTGATAGTCATTTATGTAAATGTGTGTGTGTTCCATGTCTAAATGTTGAATGTTTAAATTCGTGTCACATGTGTGTGTGTGTTCCATGTCTAAATGCTGAATGTTTAAATTTGTGTCATTTAGTTTGATACAAGCGTGAACCAAAATGGATATTTCAAGTACTTGGATCATCCTCACTTTGCTCTTATGGTGTTCTATCCACCAAAAAACTTGATAATCCATTTTTGGATGTGCGAATAAGTTTTTTGTCTGATATATTTTAAATGTCCAGTAGTCATACAAATTAAATCATTGCATTTAGCAAGCTCTCAAGTAGCTCTTTTAATTTTGAGGTTCTTCTCAGGTGACGACAGGTTTTAAGATAATTTTGCAATGCAATCATGCAAGTATCTAATTAGGGTTGAAGTTGCACTATGGGTGGAGGCGGTTGCCTATAAGGTTGACAGTAATCAAGTGAACCGTCTCTATGATGGTTCTGATTACCAATTTTTTATGTCTTCTTTATGGTTCTGATTAACAAATTTCATCATGCCATCGTTTTGCTTGTGGTTCAGCTTAGTATATATATATATGTATATATATATTATATATATATATATATATATATATATATATATATATATATATATATATATATATATATATATATGCCTTTGCTCCATACAAAACACTCTTATATAACAAACAACAAAGAACACCTTAGATCTATTAGATCCTTTGGCCCCGCCAGGGGCACCCAATACAAAAAGTTGTTATTTTTTTACCCTCTATCTATCCAGCAAAAAATAATAATAATTTTTTAAAAAAAAAAAATTTAATATTCATGATGACGTCATGCTGACGTCATCAGTGACGTCATCATGAACATTAAATTTTTTTTATTTTTTTTACTGGATGGATAGAGGGTAAAAAAATAACAATTTTTTGTATCGGGTGCCATGCCGGAACTCTTATATTAGATTAGATATAATGTGTTCTTTATTGTTTGTTATATAAGGTGTTTGTTATGGAGTGCAACTATATATATATATATTATTTCGCTTGTTAAGATCTAAGAACAGGTTTTTTTATCACAGACATTTATATGTAAATTTTGGTTCTGAATCATGCTCTTAGACCAAGATCTTATAAATCGAATAATTGGGGATGGTAGCTGGTTGAAATTTCTGATGCTACTAATGCAGTTTGGCACAAGTGAGCTATTTTGAGGTATGCTCTTTTTGGATGGATTACTTGACACCATAGGCTTCCCAACCTAGTTAGGCTACAATGTTTAGCAAACACCACAATGCTATTCTTGTATCACTGGCACTTAAACTGAGGATAGTACTCATGAACTGCCCTTATTTTGAAACGTCTTCTCCAAAGATCTGCCTACAACTTGAACATCACCTTCTCTAGATCAGGTTGATCTGTTGCAGCATGCCAGTATATCACGACATCGTGAGAACTTCAATGGCAAAACTTTCACATGTAGAAGCACAGAAGCTAAAGGCAGCATGATCAACCTCCATCAAATCCGGATTTTCTATTTCATATTATCGTTAGGGACATTTCGTGCAAATGTATCTCAGGCTAAGACGGCTGGAATTATTCCCAGATACATTAGATGTATGCTTACAGCTTAGAATGATAGTTTTACAATGTATGTTCTGTTTCCTTTAAATATAATTTATCTAATTATTATGTTAGGTATGACATCTCATAGTAGAATTTATCTAGAGTATTATATGGTGAGCGACGACGGCTTCTCGGCCTTACGTTACTCCATTCCTGCTTATAAATAATTGAACTCAAAATTTAGGATGTCTCGGCGCTCTCTTCACAGTTAAAAAGGATGGTAAGTTATGTCAATAACAGAACAGTGGATCCTTAAGTCGGTTGATCATGAACTTTTTAACACTTTTTGTACACAAAACTTTGGAATAAAATTCAAAACTGATACTCCCTCTATCCCGGATATTTCTTTACATTTGTGGATCAATTTCCGGCACGGATTTTAAGGTGCATTTTAAGGATAGTTCTATAACATATTTTTGATATTTTCTTTTTTTGTATAAAAATAAAACAATCCTATTTTTATACAAAAAAAGAAAATATTAAAAATAAGTTATAGAACTATCTTTAAAATATACCTTAAAATGCGTGTCAGATACGCAGTTTTTTATGTAAAGAAATGGATGAGACAAAGGGAGTACATGTTAAAAAACAATTATATCATAATTTTTTGCAATAACATGCCAACTACTTTAGTTGTAAAATAAAATTTTATTGTGAGAAAATTATACTCCGTCTTATGTCTGAATAGGTAGATAACCAGAAAATTGCGCGATCAGCAAATGAATATATAGGAATGGTTGATGGATATATATGGATGATAGATTATTCGAATGATTAAGTGAATAATTTTAACACGACTTGTCCGTTTGATTTTAGTGTCTCGTTCGGATAATTTTATTTGAACGATTCAATGAAGAATTCCAACACGACTTGTTCACTTGATTTTAATGGTTGGCTAAAAAAATCCCAAATGACCTGAAAAGTCCATTCAAATTTCATTCTGTTGTTAACAAACGGGGCCTGAAACTGTTATGTTCACAAAAAAAATTTCAATATAAACAAATGTTTTTTAAAATCCATAAGTTCTTTAATTTTATCAAATTTCAAAATTTTACTGTAATTAAGTTCTGTGAGATTTTTAAGAAAAATGAAAATCCGAAAATTTCAAAGTGCATACACTTAAACAGCCCCAAAATCAAACCCTAGTTTCCTACAATCAAATTGAGTGAAGATGAGCTTGTCAAAGCACAAGAAGATGCCATCCCACGACTTCCCTGAGGAGATCATGTCTGAAGTATTTAAAAGACTTCCTGTTAAATATGTCTTACGTTGCGGAGCTGTCCAAAAATCATGGTATCATCTCATAAAATCTCCTGTTTTTATCTCTCAACACTTCAATCATCAAAAAATGACTGCCCATGTTAATCCTAAGTATCTACTTTTCCATAATTTTGATACTGATTTATTCACTGTACGTTCCGACAATGCACAGTGTCAAGAATATTGCACATTTGAGTATTCACTTGACTTGCCTGATAATTCGTGGTATGCACAATCAAATGGTTTAATTTGTGTTTCTACAATGTTTGAGAAGGAATTTGATTTTAACCCCGACATTTATATCTGGAATCCTCTTGTTCAAAAAATTAGGATGATCCTGGAAACACCTCTTCCGAGGTTTTCAATTGAGGAGACTACGTGGATTGCTTTATCTTTTGGTTTTTTACCGGAAGTTAATGATTATGTTGTTGTACATATGGTCAAACCTAGTTTGACCTCTGCACCTGTCTCACCTGCATACCCTTATGATGAACCCTATGAACTTTACCCGCACTTGGTCATGATTAGTGTTTATAGTTTAAACACCAATTCTTGGAAGGAAATATGTCAAGATAAGGTTTTTGTTTATGTTATGTGTACTGATCAATCAGTGTTCGTTAATGGTACTGCATTCTGGGTAGGGTATAATCTTAATGAGCTGTATCAGGTAGTTATGTGGTTTGATACCAAGACAAATATACTGCGAACAATCAAGGTGCCTAGCTGGATTGAAATTCACGGGCGTCAGATTCTGAATCCAAGAATTCGTCCATTTGGTAAATCTATTGCTTACTTCGTTGAGGTCGATCTGGCCGATGCAGATGAAGACGATGACGACTATGGATCTCCTCATTTAGACGTTTGGGTATTGAAAGACAATATGATGGGTGATTTTTCTTGGGTGAAAAAGATGAGTGTCGGCCTAAGTGAAAATGTTTGGGCTCGAGTCTTGGGTATAAGGAACAATGGGGAACCAATACTTGCTAAATCAAATAATTTGATTTCATATAATCTTGATACTCATGAACCATATGATTTTGTGGAATCATGTGATCGCTTGACTCCTAATTACAATTATGAGATTGAGGAGGGCTCTGGTTCACCCTTTGCCATTAGTCCTTTTGTGGAAACTCTACTTTTGCTTGATATTGATTGAGATTATTAAGTAAAATGTTTAGTAGGTACTCGCGATGGGGAATTTTTAGATTTTTCAACTTTTCATTTTCTGGTGTAGTGGACGGTTTTAGTCGTGCATCAAAAGTGGACTATGAACTTTGGAGAATGCCAACATCTGATTGCCTATGAAGTCAGGGCTCGTTAGTGGATGTGCCAAAAAGGATGAGATGAGCCAAACAATTTTTGTTATTTTGTAGATTCTTGTTTTTTTCTTAAATTATATCGCTGTACGTTGGGAGTTTGCTATGCTTCGTAGTGTGTTGTGTTTGTGTTGTTGACAATTGGGACAAAATTGTCAGCACAGTATTTTCTTCTGATACACTGATGATAAATGTGGGTTCTTATGACTTAAAGTTATGTATTACCTTTTCATAGTTTATCCCTTTTATTTTTCTTGAAAGTAATATAGTCATTTATGTATGGGTCATGTAGTTTGCATAATCTTCACATCCGTTTGTTTGGATCGTTAGAAATGGTCATTAAATATCATTGCAAGCTGCACTAATAGGAAACTTGTCAGATATGACGTTTAGCTTCTATTTTCCCTTATGTCCATATATTGCAAGACATTTAGCTTCTATTTTCCCTTATGTCCATATATGTGTGTGTATATGTTATGCATATATGCAGAATGTTTAGATTCGTTTCATTGAAAAAGATCCAAAGTGTGAACGACAATGGTTGTTTGGAGCACTTGCATCATGCTTATGGGTTTCTATTATCTGAAAAACTTAGTAATCCTCTAATGTATGTGCAAATAAGATATTTCATTCTTTTAATCGTTTGTATTTGCAATCCACTTCTTCCCTGTATATATCAGCTTATCCATCCTTCAACTTTGATTAATTTTCTGATTTTATCTGTTGAATGTCCAATAGTCATACAAGTGACATCTATGCATTTAGCAAACTCTAAGTAGCTTCTTTTTAATTTTGAGAAAATGGAAAACCGTAATTTTGTGTCACTGCCTTGAATTCAATTTTCTTGCTCAGTTTTTTTTACTACCGTGTCCGCTTGTGGTAGCAGGATTGCTGGAGTCCATATCTTTTATATCGCATCTTAGTTTGTCTACCTGCAGATTGATAAAAAATTAAAAGCAGGATTGCTGGAGTCCATATCTTTTATAGAGAGCTCTTCAGCTCTCTATATGCATGTTACAGATGATCTTTGAGACCAATTATTTTAACCTGCTGTATGAGTTCTTCGATTTCTTCAGCTTTAGTTTCTGCTTATTTACTTAGGCCTGCAATTAATTTTAGCACCTTCTTTCAGGTTTGCATCATCAGGTAGCCTTTTCCAAAATTTCCCTTAGGTCGATTACTTGCCGTTTGGCCCTGATTGGTTGCCAATGTACTCGATTATTGCAAGTACCAATATACTAATGGCTTTTCAAGATTCAGTTGTTATTTGATCATTTGATGCCTTTGCGAATTAATTTTCTTTTTTTAAATCTTTATTTGCATATACGTTGAAATTTAGTAGAAAAGGCATTGTATGAGTGCTACTCATTCTTGAGAAAATTAATATATAAAAATAATTTTTTCTATTTGTGATGGTAAGATTTCAATTTACTCAACTAACTAAATTTTGAATTTGATAATAGATATAATCACATTTTTTAGGTCTAAAAATATATGTCAAAAATTGAAATGCCTAATGATATGGGCCAAAAGTAAACCCTAAAAATACATTTAATGTGGTATTTAATAAGCCTAGACTGGTCCAAGGTTAAAGCCCTTTAGTGAGGCCCAAAACCTTATTTATGATAATAAATTCGTAATTAATAAATCAGCCAGTTTCAATCTTCAAGATTGAGTCTTAGAAGGAAACTAAATCATATTAGGAGTAGCCTCCAAGGCATACACCTTCAATACTTATCTCCTTATCTCTTGTAAGGCTCTAGAATTGGGCCAACTGAATAACTTGCCCACCAAGTCTCCTATTTCAACTCTAATTCTAGGGTTTTCAACACGTATATAAGGACCTGCTCCTTCACATCTAGAACTACATTTTTTGGCTTGATTCTTGATATTTGCAAGATACGTAGGCATCTTGTGAGGACCCGAGTTAAGTCACGAAACACTTGATCAGCCATTAAAGTTCGAAGCTCTCATAAACCTTAGCATTAAATACGCAATAAATACACCCTATATTTCATTCCACAACATTTGGCGCCGTATGTGGGAAGAAGATATCAACCATGGTTACCACCCGGAGAACACCAACACTTTCTAAAACCATCACTAACACCACCGCACCCCCGATTGGGGAACAAGTGCCCCCAGGGGCGAATTCTCAATCGCTGGTCACTCGGCCACAAGGAACTGAAGCGCAACCTCATGAGTCGTTACCCCTGGTGACGAATCCCACCACCCAAGGGACGAATCCCCTTCAGATGGTGGTCACCCCTCTAGGAGGGCAGTCCGCTCCACCCACCGCTCAGATCTCTACTACAGTGATCCCCGTAAGCACGAACCCGATATATGGGTTGCCTAATTATCCCCCGTATCAGGCCGGACCGAGTGGACACGCCCTCCAGATACACGAGCCGTACAATCCACCTTACATCAGGGGTTTAGGACCCAATCAAGGCCAGCAATACTATGACTACTCAGGCCCGTATTCTGATGATTCATCCTCGGAAGAAGATAGGGATGAAGCCCCGAGAAGACGTCGTCCAAGTAAGGAACCTGTTGGATGCCGAAGAACCCATGACCGACCTCCCTTAACGGCTGCTGAAAAAATCAAGGCTTAAATGGCAATTGCTTGATGGAGAGGCAATTTGAGGCTATAAATACACATCTTGGGTTACAGAAAAATGACATCATTACATATCAATTACTTAGGTTTATTTGTATTTTTTCATAATTTGTTTTTATCATGGTTTCATCAGATCCCATGATGACGAGAGGTTTAATTACGAACTAATCGTTGTCATGGGATTCTAAAGGATTTATTTATGGAGCTTTAATATCTTGATGCTTTACAGATCTGTGTGTGATATATATCTGATATCCTCGTATGGTTGTGTTTCATGTATTTAGATGCGTAGCTAACATCTAATTTGTTAATCTCTTGTGAAGCGAGAGTGGATCTTGAGATTTAGAACTTGCCATGCTAGCATAGGATAGGTTGATGTTTTAACATCATGATTTGTGGCGTAAATAGAGATATTATGATGCCCTATGTGATCTTTGTGGATAACTCGTTCTTCAACCGTTATGTTTTCAAATTCTATAGAGATATAGGGTCTAAGCATAATTGGTGTCTATTCATCTTCTATCTCTTTTGTGGATGTATGTTTAGTTTGGTATACGTATACTGAGAGGTCGCGTGTACTTGTTTCGTGTTATCCGATCAGATATCATAACCATTGCATATAGTGATTAAAGGCGTCAGATCTAAGTGAAGTATTTAATGAAGTTAGGATCCCATGTTTTCTCTTGCAGAAGTAATTCGATTTCAATTCTTGTTAGTTAGTTAATTCTTAGTTGTTAATTTACTTCTTAGTTAATTTAGTTAATTAAACCTAATTTGTTATTTGTCTTAGCAGTGAGTAATAACCATACATTGTTGCATAGGTACAATAACTGAATTAAAACCATATCCAGATCTCTGTGGGAACGAACTCAACTTTATTCTATATTACTTGTGACCACGTACGCTTGCGTGATTTAGTGCAAACACTGCACGAGGAGGCTCATGGAATAACCTTACACAAACTGGCTTCACATCGTAATATTAGGTCAAAATGTTTGCGACCTACTCTGTTTTGAGCCTTTGTCCGAACTCGAACCACCTCGCGCAACGAGATCATGAGCCAAGCGACCAGGCCAGTTAATAGGCCATACACGACCTCGATCCACTTCGAGGGTCAGGTCGTAGAGTACACGACGTGCCTTGTCTAGTGACCTTACACGACCTCCATCCACGTCGTGGGATGAGGTCGCAAGCTTCACGAACTGCTCTCACTAGCGTCCTTACACGACGTGAATCCACCTCGTGGGTTGAGGTCGGACATCACATGACCAGGCCCCCCTGGTAACCTTGTACGACCTCGATCCTGGTCGAACCACGAGGTCGCCAGCCTCACGACCTGGGCAATTTTGAGGCCATACACGACCTCGTTTCAGGTCGAAAAAAAAAAAATTTGAGAAAAGTTGGAGATAAAATTCCAAAAAATTCCAGAAATATGGAAAAATAATTTTATGCTCGAAGCGCAATTTAATATTTTCAAATTAGTGATAATTATTGTCGTTTAGCGTCGTTTAACATCGTTTAAACGTCGTTTAAGGTTGTTTAGCACCGTTTAGTACCGTTTAGTGCTGTTTAGCGTCGTTTAACATCGTTTAAACGTCGTTTAAGGCTGTTTAGCACCGTTTAGTGCCGTTAAGCATCATTTAACATCGTTTAAACATCGTTTAAGGTTGTTTAGCACCGTTTGGTGCCGTTTAGTGCCGTTTAGCGTTGTTTAACATCGTTTAAACATCGTTTAAGGCTGTTTAGCACCGTTTAGTGCCGTTTAGCATCGTTTAAACGTCGTTTAAGGCTGTTTAACACCGTTTAGTGCCGTTTAGTGCCGTTTAGCGCCGTTTAACGCCGTTTAGCGTCGTTTAACATCGTTTAAACGTCGTTTAAGGCTGTTTAGCACCATTTAGTGCCGTTTAGCGCCGTTTAACGCCGTTTAGTGTCGTTTAACATTATTTAAACGTCATTTAAGGTTGTTAATCACCGTTCAGTGCCGTCTAGCACCGTTCAGTGTTGTTGGCATAATCTAACATCGTTGTATACGCGTCGGTCGCTCCACGCTTTACATCAAAACGATATCAAAGATAAACCCTGACCCAAGTCTCGAACAAAGCCGTAATAACTTCAAGGAAAACCTGATCAGTTTTCCTAGAAGTTGGGGGGCAAATGATATGGGCCAAAAGTAAACCCTAAAAATACATTTAATGTGGTATTTAATAAGCCTAGACTGGTCCAAGGTTAAAGCCCTTTAGTGAGGCCCAAAACCTTATTTATGATAATAAATTCGTAATTAATAAATCAGCCAGTTTCAATCTTCAAGATTGAGTCTTAGAAGGAAACTAAATCATATTAGGAGTAGCCTCCAAGGCATACACCTTCAATACTTATCTCCTTATCTCTTGGAAGGCTCTAGAATTGGGCCAACTGAATAACTTGCCCACCAAGTCTCCCATTTCAACTCTAATTCTAGGGTTTTCAACACCTATATAAGGACATGCTCCTTCACATCTAGAACTACGTTTTTTGGCTTGATTCTTGATATTTGCAAGATACGTAGGCATCTTGTGAGGACCCGAGTTAAGTCACGAAACACTTGATCAGCCATTAAAGCTCGAAGTTCTCATAAACCTTAGCATTAAATACGCAGTAAATACACCCTATATTTCGTTCCACAACACCTAATATTTAGTAACAAAGATAATACTATTGCAATGATTTTATACATATTGATTAAAAATTATATTTATTACATTTATTAACTCAACTTTTAAAAACAAATTATATATTAAATATTTTACTATGATATCTATATGTTTATTTTATTTTAAAAATTATATCATATAATTTCTTACCACATTCTTCATCTAAATTGAATATTCAAATATAACACGATTATGATCATGATAGTGTATACTTTTATGTGTGCTTACACAAAATATAAATATAAAATTTTAGTATCATGTAAAAATCATAAGTATGATAAGCATTATAAGTTCTTTCAAAAATTCCAAATAATCATTAATTAGTGAATGATAATATAAAAAAGTTATATACTTTAATATAATAAAATTAATAAAACTTACAAACCGACCCATTACCATGTTTGCTTTAACCCGAAAACAATCCTAACAATCTAACATCAATCAGAAACAGACCCAAAAGAAACCCTACTTACAGCAGCCTCCACTGATATTCAAATTGAGTAGAGATGAGCTTGTCAAAACACGAGTACATGCCCACGTACGACATCCCTGAAGAAATCTTGTCGGAAATATTCAAAAGACTTCCAGTTAAGTATGTGTTACGTTGCGGAGCTGTCCAAAAATCATGGTATTCTCTTGTAAGAACTCCTATGTTTATCTCTCTCCACTCCAATTATCAAAAATTGACAGCACAATGTAAATATCTTGTTTTCGATGATACTAGTAACGATGAATTAACGGTGCGTTTTGATGATGCACAATGTCAAGAATATGGCACATTTGGCTATCCACATGAGTTGCCTTTTAGTTCGTGGTATGCACTATCAAATTGTTTATTTTGTGTGTCTAATATGTTTGGTCGTGAACCTGATTATAATCCCGACATTTATCTATGGAATCCTCTTGTTCAAAAATACAAGACTGTCCCCGACTCGACCTGTTCTACATTAACTAAAACAATAACAGAAAATCTATACATACATGTTTGTGCTGAATAGAGAATGAAACAATGTGTTTGTTGAAAATGAAAGTTAGTTATGACAATTACATCACCATGAGTATTTATACTCAATGTCTATAATAGTCAACATTGACTTTTACTAATACCATACAAAATTAACTAAGTCCTTATTGACTTGTGAAACTAAAGCAAAGTTTATGGTATCTTTATATTGTGGTTTGTGTGTACTAATCACAACATTAGCTGCACCATTAGAATTATTTACATCATTCGTAATACGCCCCCTACAAGTTGGAATTACATAAGGATTATGTAAACCCAACTTGGAACAAAGGAACCAATGTGATGAACTTCCAAGAGCTTTAGTGAAGACATCTGCTAACTGCATCTTTGTAGAGATTTTAACAGGCAAAATAACACCATTATGCACCTTTTCTCTAATGAAATGACAATCCAACTCAATGTGTTTAGTCCGAGCATGCTGCATAGGATTCAATGCTATGTCAACTGCTGCTTGATTATCACAGAAAATAGGAGTAGCTTTAGCACAATCAATAAGCAAATCAGCAAGTAGATATTTGAGCCACATAATCTCTGTAGTAATCATTGCCAAAGCCCTATATTCTGCCTCTGCAGAACTCATAGAAACAACTGTTTGCTTTTTAGCTTGCCAAGAGATTAAAGATGATCCCAGCTTAAGACAAAATCCTGTTACAGACCTACCAGTAGATGTGCACCCTCCCCAATCACTGTCACAATAACCTTGAAGAGACAAATCACTGCTAGCAGGGAAAATCAAACCTAAGCCAATGGTACACTTAAGATACCTGAGAACTCTTAAGACTGCAGACAAATGTTTTTCTCTGGGATTGTGCATAAACTGACTTAATAAATGCACAGAAAAACTATTATCTGGTCTAGTGAATGTCAGATAAAGTAATTTTCCCACTATACTTCTATAAAAAGAAGGATTACTAATTTCAGCTCCTGATTTGTCAGAATCAAACAACTTTATATTTTGATCCAAGGGAATTGACAAAGGTTTAGCATCTACCATGTCTGCAAGTGTCAACATGTCCAAAATAAATTTCTTCTGACCAAGAAAAATTCCTGTTTCATTCCTGGTAACTTCTAACCCTAAGTAATACTTTGCCTCTCCTAGATCTTTAATACTAAATTCCTCATGCAAAACATTTTTAAGGTCAGTAATCATGGCTATGTTATCACCAGTTAACAAGATATCATCAACATACACCACTGCCATAGTAAACAAAGAATCTTTCTTATAGGTAAACATAGAATAATCAGCAAGAGATTGTGTAAACCCATAATCTATCAAGAACTGTGAAAGTCTAGTATGCCATTGTCTTGATGCCTGTCGAAGTCCATAGATGGATTTTATGAGCTTACAAACCAATTTAACATTGTTTGGAATGTTTGAAGGCAATTTGTACCCTAAAGGTATATCCATGTACACTTCTTCATCTAAAATGCCATGTAGAAAGGCATTATTAATATCCAATTGATAAACTGGCCATTTCTTGGCAGAAGCAACAGCAAAAATAGCAAAAATAGCCTTAACAGTCACTCCCTTAGCCACTGGAGAAAAAGTATCATGAAAATCAATTCCTAATTCTTGAGTGTACCCTTTAGCAACCAAACGTGCCTTATATCTTTCAATTTCACCATTAGCATGATATTTAATCTTATAAACCCAACGACATCCAATAGAATTCTTCCCTGGAGGCAAAGGTACTAAAACCCAAGTATTATTAGCTTCTAAAGCTTGTAACTCTTTGTTCATGGCTGTAATCCAATTTGGATCTAAAACAGCTTGAGCAAATGATGTTGGTTCTTTATTTTGAACAATCTTAGCAAGAAAACTAGCATGATCAGAAGAAAGAGACTGAGATGACAAAAACTGAGATATAGGATATTTCTCAACAGAATTAACAGTGGTTTTTGGAACAGAAACATTATAATCATTCCACCATAAAGGTTTCACTCTGGTTCTAGTAGACTGTCTCAAAATAGGTTGCATAACATCAGTATCATGCTCTAAAGACACTAGTGTATCAAAATCTGGAGGAGTTTGACTGACAGAAACTGTGTCAGTTGAAGAAATTTGAGGTTGTAATGATGTCTCAGAAATATGATGAGAAGGAGAATGAATAGAACAATCTGATTTGCTAGCAGTCACAGGAGAATCAGAACCAAATTCACCAGAAAAATGACTAGAATCATGATTATGTTGTAAAACTTTTGGTGGAACAAAATGATCATTAAAATTTGTCCAATGTGACAAAAAATGAGGATCATTTGCTTGAATAGTATGAGTATTGTTTAGAAAAGGAAAGGCTGTTTCATGGAATACCACATGTCTAGAAACAAAATGTTGTTTAGTGGTCAAATTCAACAATTTATAACCCTTTTGGCCATGTGGATATCCCAAGAAAACACACCTGATAGCTCTTTGAGAAAATTTATCTGAATTATGAATAGAAGCATAGCATAAACAACCAAAAACCTTAAGAATGCTATAATCTGGAGATGTATGAAAAAGACACTCAAAAGGTGTTTTATATTGAAGCACTGGAGTAGGTAAACTATTAATAATGTAGGTTGCTGTCAAAAGACAATCCCCCCAAAACTTAATAGGAAGTCCTGATTGAAACCTTAAAGACCTTGCTATTGCTAACAACTGTCTATGTTTTCTTTCTACCCTACCATTCTGAGCTGGAGTATGGACACAAGAAGATTGATGAGATATACCCTTAGCAAGAAGAAAAGAAGCCAGAGAATTATTAAAAAACTCTGTTCCATTGTCAGAACGAAAGACTTTAACATTTGTGTTAAACTGATTGTTCACATAGGCAAGAAAACAAGTCAATTGATGAAAAACATGTTGTTTAGAAGGAAGCAAAAAAGTCCAAACAGCTCTAGAATTATCATCTACAACAGTCAGGAAATACTTGCAACCATTAAAAGTTTCATGAGCATAAGGTCCCCATAAATCTACATGAACAAGATCAAAAAGATTTGTAGCATGTGATTGACTTGATTGAAAAGGCAAGTTACTTTGTTTAGATATTGGACAGACAGGACACTTTTTGTTGTCTTGAACAGAAATAGATGAAGCAATATCAGGTATTTTAAGAAGAATAGGAGAAGACACATGTCCTAATCTCAAGTGCCATAAAGCATTGGAATTCTGATTTGAAACCACAGTATTACTAACAGAAAAGAGAGAAGGTACATTACACTTGAAAGAAGAAGAATCCAAGTGATAAAGACCAGACTTAAGACTACCAGAGGCTAGAACTTTCTGCTGGTTCTGGGCCTGAAAAATACACTTGTCAGGAGTAAAAACCACAGTTCCACCAGTATCAACTGACCATCTTGGTACTGAGAAGAGATTATATTGACAACTAGGAACAAAAAGAACATTAGAGATCTAAAAAAGATCACTAAAATGAATTGTCCCTGTATGAGTAACTAAAACAGAATTCCCATTAGGAAGAACTATATGAATAGGTGTAACTACTGCAGTCATATTAGTAAACAAAGCAGATTGGCAACACATGTGATCAGTTGCCCCTGTATCTATCAACCATGTATGTGATGAAGTGTTGGACAAAACCAAATTAGAAATGGCCATACCTGCCATGTGATCTTCTGGACTTTTAAAAGAAGGATTCATACCAACAAACATGTTCACCACTTTGCTTAGCTGATTCAATTGTTGTTGCATTTGAGTCAAAGAATCACTTGACTTGGATTCAATAACTGACTGTGAATATTGCCAACAGAAACTTGATTAGCCTTTGGAAGATTTCTGAAGTTGGCATTAGGAGTAACCTTTTCTTTCTTCTTCCAATTAGGTGGATAACCTATGAGTTTGTAACAATTCTCTTTTGTGTGTCCATTAAAATTGCAATAAGTACACTTGATTACAGTCCTCTGATTTCCAGATACATTCTTGTTTGCTCCAAAACGTTTATTCTGAACAGCTGCAACTACATTATTGCCCGAGTCTGAACCTGTTACCAAAGCATTGACAAAAGGACTAGAAGAAGAAACCAGATTTGTATACCCCTGTCTAGCTCTCTCATCATGTTTGACAAAAGCAAAGGCTTGAGAAATTGTAGGTAAGGAATTCATCATCAAAATTTGCCCTCTTACAGCTGCATTACTATCATGAAGCCCCATCAAGAACTGCAACAACTTTCGTTTCTGATCTCTCTCAAACTGCAGCTTGTGTGCTCCACATACACAATTCACATTAGGTTCTAAAACCGCATATTCATCCCAAAGGCCTTTAAGTTTATGAAAATAAACTTCAACAGAATTATTTCCTTGCTCTAAAGCATGAGTATCTTTCAAAATCTGATACACACGATGACCATTAGTGCCTGAAAACCTCTCAAGAAGCTCATTCCAAACCTCTTGAGCAGTAGTAACATAACTCAAACCATCACTAATGTCATCTGCTACTGTGTTTAGTATCCAAGTAATAATCATGTCATTTACTCGTTCCCATTAAGGATACAAAGGAGATGATTCAGTAGGCTTCTCAAAGCTACCATTCACAATAACAAACTTGTTTCTAGCATTCAAGGCTATCTGCATCGATCGACTCCATGGACCATAGTTATCAGGACCAAGCAATTTCTTAGCAATCAACATTAATCCAGGATGATCATTGTTGTGTAAATAAAACGGATGTGAATTATTAGTAACAAGGCCATGATTATACTGAGAATCACGATCATCTTGAATAATCTAATTAACAGGTATTTCTACATGAACATCTTGATTAACAGGAGAATCAACATCATCTTCATTAACACCATTAGCGACATTAACCGAAACATTACGATTACTAGTTCTATTACTAGATCCAACTCCTTGAACAACATTAGCAAAAGTATTACGCATCATGACTGAAATGAATTAACGCTTGTATGATTTGCACAAAAGCTAGGGTTTCAACAAAACAAGATCTAATCAAGAAAATTTGTTGCAGAGAAGCACGAAAAGCAAGAAATGAAGATACCGTAAATGACGAACAAAGAAGTGATGATGAAATCGCGAAGAAGATCGTGAGAGAGACGAAGATCTATGATCAATTCAGCCATGATGGCTCTGATACCATAAAACAATAACAGAAAATCTATACATACATGTTTGTGCTGAATAGAGAATGAAACAATGTGTTTGTTGAAAATGAAAGTTAGTTATGACAATTACATCACCATGAGTATTTATACTCAATGTCTATAATAGTCAACATTGACTTTTACTAATACCATACAAAATTAACTAAGTCCTTATTGACTTGTGAAACTAAAGCAAAGTTTATGGTAGCTTTATATTGTGGTTTGTGTGTACTAACCACAACATTAGCTGCACCATTAGAATTATTTACATCATTCGTAATATTAACATTTAAGGAGATTAAGTGGAATGCTTTAGCTTTTGGGTATTTAGCGGAAGCGGATGATTATGTTGTTGTACATATTGTCAAGCCTAGATCGACCTCTGAACCTGAAAATTTCAGCTTTATTGCTCCTAACTCACATTTGGACTATGAAATTTACCCGCACTCTATCATCATTAGTGTTTATAGTCTAAACACTAATTCTTGGAAAGAGATTAGGCAAGATAAGGTTCTTGTTGATTATATGTGTACTAATCATTCTGCATTTGTTAATGGTACTGCATTTTGGGTAGGTTGTGACTTGTTATTTCAGTTAGTTGTGTCCTTTGATACCAAGACAAATATACTGCAAAAAATCAGAGTGCCTGCCTGTATGGCACCTTGCAAACGTCAGCTTATGAATCCTCTTATACTTCCATTTGGTCAATCAATTGCTTACATTGTTGAGGTCGATGAGCACGATAGAGTGGAGGTTGATGAGGTCGATGAGTCTCCTCATTTGGACATTTGGGTATTGAAAGACGATATGAGTATGAGGAACGATATGTGGGGTGATCTTTCGTGGGTGAGAAAGATGAGTTTTAGTCTAAGTGAAAATGTTTGGGCTGATGTCTTGGGTATAAGGAACAACAGTGAACCTATACAAGCAAAATCAGACAAATTGATTTCATATGATCTCGATACTCATGAACCATATGATTTTGTTGAATCATGTGATCGTTTGACTTCCTGTTGCTATCACGAATATGGCTTTAAACCACCTTTTATCATTCGTCCTTTTGTGGAAACTCTAGTTTTTCTTGATATTGATAGAAATAATTGAACAAAATGTTAAGTCGGAAGCCTTGTTATCGCAGTAGGAACTTGCTAGAGTTCTTCAACTCTTCAATTTTCGATGAAGTTATGGACGGCTTATTTTTGCACCAAAAGTGGTAGTGGACCATGAAAGTGGAAAGATGATAACATCTGATTGCAAATGAGGTCAAGGATTGTTAGTGGATATTCTGTTAAGGATGAGATGAAGCTGATTCTTGTATTGTGTGTTTTGTTTCTTAAATTCTATCATTGTATGCCAGGATTTTGATTTTTGCTTAATAGTGTGTTATGTTTGGCATTTGCGAGATTATCTTGTTTTGCAGTTATCGACAATAGGGACAAAGTTTTCCGTGCACTATCATCTGATAATCTATCACGGTATTGGTATTGTAAAGTTTTGTATTGCCTTCTCAATTAGTTTTTCGTTTTTTTTCTTGAAAGTAATAAGAGTCGTTTATGTATGTGGGTATGTTATTTCTATATGCATGTATATGTGTGGATGTTGTGTCTATACTCTATATGCAGAATTTTCAGATTTGTGACATCAAGAAAGGTACAAGGGTGAACTGAAATGGTTGTTTTGAGTACTTGGATCATGCTTACTGTGTGCCTATGGAGTTCTATCATCTAAAAATATGATAAGCCTCTAATGTGATGTGCAAATAACTGTTTTCATTTGTATTGATTATTGATCGTTTATATTTGCAATCCACACATTCTTCATTGTTACCAAGTAATTTTTATGATTCTAATTAAATACTTTTCAGATTTTAGATGTTGGCTGTCGCCTGTCCAATAGTCATACAAGGGACATCTTTGCATTTAGCAAAGCTCTAAAGTAGCTGCTTTTAAATTTTGAGGACCTTGTTACATGACAATGATGTGTTTTTCACAACTGCAACTCAAGTAGCTAACCAGGAGTGAAGTTGTAGTTGTCTGTATATATTAGGCCTGTTTTTCACAACTGCAACTCAAGTAGCTAACCAGGAGTGAAGTCCGAGTAACATCATAGGGCATATATAGTCCAAAAAATTATTCTTGTAAGAATACAAGTCAGGATAATGTTTTTGTCAATGGCATTGATGCTGATCTATCTGATTCTGTTGATGGTACTACATCTTGGGTTGGGTTAATTCGAAGGGGGATACAATAGTCATGTGCTTTGGCACCAAGACTAATAGACAGCAAGAAATTTGGTTACCTCAATTGCCTTATGTTGATGAACATGTTTATCATATTTTTCATCCATATGGTCATTCTATTGCCTGCTTTGTTGATGACAATGCAATATATATTTTTTACATGTGGGTTTTTAGACTGTCCGGTGAATGAATATTCTTGAGAGAAAAGATGAGTACTACTCTTGCTTATGAATATGTTTAGGGAGGCCGGATGTCTTGGGTGTAAAGAACCGTTGTGAACTGATTATTGATAATTACATAGATTGTTTCCATATATTCTTGATAATCATGTAAAGTGCAACTGATGTAAAGGTGCTACTGCCTTTGTTAAACCTTTGTGTTATATTCCCAGAATTTTGAAAGTAATAAGATGTGCAGTTGGCAAAGGTCAAATATTCCACCTGTTGTGGTTGATATGTAAAATTTGGTTCGACAGGGGGGTCGTCGTTGTGGAGTACATATACTGTTAGGTTCTTTGACACTTCACTTCTCAGGCGGTTCAATGAATCAGGCAGTTGATTTAAGGTTATCAATGATTGCTAAGAGTGTATAGTTGAAAGGTTTATGTTAAAGAGTCAGATTGGTTGTAAATATATCAGGATCTCTCCTCTTCCCACGCCTATTCAGATACCGCGTAGCAACAAGCAGGTAACCAACCTTGCTAGCCTTTCGTTTCATTTAAGAGTTGCTTAGAGCTATCTTTCTTCATAGACTTTCTAGTAAATATTGTCAAAATATTGCAATCATACTGCCGCTGTTGGAGTTGTAAGCAACTCAAAGGAGATGACTGTCCAAAGTAAAGACAGCATAAGCAAAGCACAAACTTGCTAGACTTAAAGGGGAAGCCATCATACTGTCATTTTACTTGAATATCCTAATTGAAATCAAAGTTAGGTTCGCAGTCGAGAACCAAAGCAGGAACCATGATAGGTGACATAACAAACAAGAAAGTACCTGTTAAATACTTGAATGCATATGTTCACCACCTCACCTCAATAAAGTACGAGATCTGTAATATCTGGAGACAAAGTGTAATCGACATAGAGAGGTAGATCATGTACGGACAATACACCATGATTTTCCACTTTGGATGGAAAAAGCCAGCTTTCATATTTTTCGTGTAAACCATGTAGAATTTTCCAACTGAGCATTGCGAAAACTCGACAATCTTCTCGCAATCTCACTGGATTTTCCAGTAAATTGCAGAAGTAGACAGATATTCACTTTGCTATACAATATGACATGTTCAAATATTTAAGAAACTAAACATCATATCAAACAGGGCCTACTGAACTGCTCTGTACAGGATGCAGAATTGCAGATTCAAACAAGTGCAGCAGTTCATAAACGGGAATTTACAAATTACAAACAAACAAACCTCGTTTTTTTTACTACTCTATCCTTCAATATACAGGGTGACAAGTGACAACACATGTTTGGAGTTCAAATACTATTGTTACTGATTGTTTGGAATATCTAAAGGACTTGACGTCCCATTTTGTTTACTTTATTAGGAGGTCAGCGAATTTAGCAGCTCATTTCATGGCGAGAGTAGCTAGTTCTATGTCTGATCATGAGGAATGGTTTACTCCACCCTCGTTTCTTATCGATGTACTTGAAAATGATTTGAGTTTTTAATGAATTTCCGTTTTGACTTCAAAAAAAAAAAAAAAACTAGTCAATTTATCCTCGCTTCGCGCGGTTTATAAATTTTTTATTTTAAAATAATGAAAATAGATAAATTTATTTCTATCACTTTTAAAAATTGATTGGTCTCTTATGAATTTCCTAAAAATAATGATTTAAAAAAAATTTACATGAAATTTTATTTGAAATATCATAAATATATAAAAATAAAAATTACAATATGAACGTAGTCTTTACGATCAAAAGTTACAAATATTGAATATAACTTAATAAAGTTTTTACGAGCCGACACCCCTCTCATAATATGCATGTTCAGTAATAGTGTAAAAATTATTTAATTAGAATATTAATTTATTTTGACACAATATAATGAAACAACGGGTGTGCAATTTTTTTTATCAATTTAATCTTCCGATCAAATGGTTGGGTTTGTTCAATTTAATTAGTTTGGTCATAACCCATGTGTAATTTATTCGTGTGCAAAAGTATAAATTTGTCTGTATTATTTGTATACAAATTTCAAATATGAAGATAAGATCTGTGTACTTTCATAATTTATTATGACTTCCACAACCATTGATAATAAAGATTGTTTGAGAAGTTAAGGTTAATAACGTTTTTTTAAAATCGACACCCCTCTCATAATATACATATTCAATAATAATTTAAAATTTTATTTAATTAGAAGAGAAAATTGCTCCTGAGGATGACCTTAGGGCTTTCCTTGAGGTTATATGTGTTTGCAGTACAAATTATGAGTGATAATGCTACAAATATTAATTCTCTTCACTTTAATTTACGTAAATGCCCTTATATTTATGTTTAGAAAGCTTTGAACCTCTACGGTGGTCCTTGAGCTTATATGTGTTTGCAGTACAAATTCTGATTGATAATGCTACAAATATTAATTCTCTTCACTTTAATTTACGTAAACGTCCTTATATTTATGTTTAGAAAGCTTTGAACCTTAACGGTGGTAGCTGAGGTCATCCTCAGGCACATCTATCTCTAATTAGAATATTAATTTATTTCGACACAATATAATAAAACAAATGGTGTATGGCTTTTTTATCGATTTTATCTTCCGACAAATGGTTGGATTTGTTAAATTTAATCGATTTGATCATAACTCATGTATAATTTATTCATGTGCAAAATTAAAAATCTGTCTGTATTGTTTATATACAATTCCAGAAATGAAGTAAATATCTCGTACTTTCATAATTTATTACGACTATCACAATTATTGATAATAAAAATTGTTTGAGAAGTTAAGGTCGTCTACCCTATAATCATCCGAAAAGAAATTATAATGATCTTGAATAGGGAATAAAAAATAACGCAATATAAACAATTGTTAGTTGTCATTTTATCTAAAAATAAACATAACTATATATAATTACTATTTAATATTGAAATAATAACTATACTGTTCAAATAAAGTTTGTTAATTTTTAAACAAATTAAATAGAGTTAATTTAATATATGTTTAATAGGTGTAATTAATGACTAATTAAATTGTCATTAATAGTTATTTAATGCAAGAAAATAATTTTAATAAAAAAATTAAAAAAACAAAAATTTAAGAAAAATACCTTGAACTGTTCTGGTGCATTTCCGATCTACAGGCATTATAATATTTATAGATTGTATTTTATAAAATTGTTTTTGAGAAAATAATTATTTTCTCTTGACAAAATGCATTTTCAAAAAAAATATTTGAAAAAAGAGTGACAATCAAAAACAACTAAAACATAAACTATTAAAATTTTCAAATAAAATACCAAAATTAACCGAACTTTTCTGGAACTCGATTTTATGCTATATAAAATTTTAAATAATATTAATATTGAATGAAAAAATAAAAATATGTGATAATTATTTTACTGAAATTTTATTTACATTAAATAATATATATATTATGGAAGGAAAATATATCTCTATAATTTTAAATATATTAGGCAACTTCCCCTTCAACCAGCTCTTTTAAAGAGTGGACTGGGAAGTAATATATAATTATTACTGTAAAAATGTTTACAAATTACATGCTATATATAATAAACGTAAAAAATATTTTGATCCTCGTCCTATATAAAGATTAGATAACGACAATAATTCTAATATGAAAAACATCTAATATTCAAATATGTAAGTTAATTAAAAATATAATTGTATTTTTATTTTATCAACAATTTACTAAAATAAATATTTAATCTAGGACGTGTAAATGTCTCATCCATAACTTTTTGAATATATAATTGCCGGGTAAATTACCGGGTTTAGTTTCAAAACCCGACCCGTTAATCTCGTACTGTTTGTTGTCCCCAATTAGCCCTTTTCTCCTTCCAAGCTGTTACCTATCCTAGTTCTAGTTCTTGTAATCAGCATCCACCGGTCTTCTTACAATCTAATTGAGCAGAGATGAGCTTGTCAAAACACAAGTACATGCCCTCCTACCAGGGTTGTCACGTCGACGACTAGTCGGCGACTAGTCGCCAAGTCGACATGTAAGAAAAAGTCGAAGCCCGACTTGTGTATTAGTCGTCCATGGGTTTTTACCCGGATCCGACCCGAAACCCGGCCCTTATTCGACTAGTTTTTCCAGATCTGAAAGATAGAAAAGGGGGCGGTATATGTTTTTTTGCAGAAAAGTCGAGGAAGAAGAAGGAGAAGAAAAGTCGAGGAAGAAGAAGGAGTAGAAAAGTCAAGGATAAGAAGAAAAGGGGAAAAAGGATGATGATTGCTGTGTTTTATATGGGTGGTTGATGCTTGATGCAATGATGCTACTTACATTTTTATGTATATATGTATATGTATATTGTTTTAACAGAAATGTTAAAGAAGAGGAAGATGATGTGTTACTATTGAGGAGTTGAAAGAGGATTACTTTATTAAAGTTAAAGTTGAAAGATAAAGTTAAAGAAGAGAAAAGTTAAAAAGGATTACTGTTGTTTATTATTACTATAATTTAAAACAATAATACTTCTGAGTTTCATTAGTTTTTATATTTTAATATTTTAATTTCAAAATTTTATTTTATATTTATATTCAAAAAATATGATTATAATTATTTAAAATTTTGGAATTGGTGGTGAATGTTCTAAATGTAATATAAAAATAAAATTTAATATGTACTCTTTTTTTAATATATATAATGTTTAGTAAAAATATAAGTTTAAAAGGGATCCTTATCTATTAGTTTTATTTGAATTATGAAATTGAAGTATGTTTACCTATATTATGTATTATAATTACTCTACATAGGGTATTGTCGACTTTTTACGACTAGTCGGGCGACTTATCGACTAGTCAATTCCACGGTACTCGGGCTCGACTTGTTGACTTATCGACTTAACAACCATGCCTCCTACGACTTCCCCGAAGAGCTCTTGTCCGAAATTCAAAAGACTTCCTGTTAAGTATGTCTTACGTTGCGGAGCTGTCCAAAAATCATGGTATTCTCTTGTAAGAACTCCTCTGTTTATCTCACTCCACTCTAATTATCAAAAATTGACAGTACATATTAATCCTAAGTATTTACTTTTCCATAATCTTGATACCAATATATTAACTGTCTGTTTCGATGATGCACAATGTCAACAATATTGCAATCATGCACTTGATGTACAATCCGTTAGTACGTGGTATGCACAATCAAATGGTTTGATTTGTATGTCTCATATGTTTGATCGTAAGTGTGATTATAATCCCAGCATTTCTATATGGAATCCTCTTGTTAAAAAAGTTCAGAGAGTCTCGACCTCGCCCCTTTCGACATTTACATTTCTTGAGACTAAATGGAAGGCTTTAGCTTTTGGGTTTTTACCGGAAATTAATGATTATGTTGTGGTACATATTGTCAAACCTAAATCGACTGCTGGACCTGTCGACTATGATTTTGATCCCTATGGAACGGATAACCCCTATGAACAACACCCGCACACAGTAGAGATTGGGGTTTATAGTCTAAACAGTCATTCGTGGAAGAAAATAAGTCAAGATAAGGTTTTTGTTGATTATATGAGTACTAATGAATTAGCATTTGCTAATGGTACTACATTTTGGCTAGGGTCTAATTCCTACGAGTTATATCAATTAGTTATGTACTTTGATACCAAGACAAATATATTGCGACAAGTCGAGGTGCCTGAATGGATTGTACTTCACGAGCGTTAGCTGGAGAGTCCTCTTATTCTTCCATTTGGTCAATCTATTGCTTACTTTGTTCAGGTTGAGGTTTCTGATGCAGACGAGGATGACGAGGATTATAGATCTCCTCATTTGGACATTTGGGTATTGAAAGATGACATGGTAGATGACTCATTTTGGGAGAAAAGGATGAGCGTTAGTTTAAATGAAAATATGTCGGCTCAAGTCTGGGGTATAAGGAACAACGGTGATCCAATACTAGCAAAATTGAATAATTTGATTTCATATGATCTTGACACGCATGAACTATATGATTTCATTGATTCTTGTGATCGTTTGACTCCCTATTCCTATAATGAGGTCATTAAACCATTTTTTATCATTCTTCCCTTTGTGGAGACTAGTTTTGCTTGATATTGAATAAAATGTTAAGTTGGAAGCCTTGTTATCGCAACAGGAACTTCAACTCTTCATTTTACGATGAAGATGTGAACGACATTATATGTGCTTTCAAAGTGGACCATGGACAGGGCAAGGTGTTAACATCTGATTGCTAATGAGATTTGGGTTTTTTCTCATGGATTTGCTGGGAAAAAGAAAAAAGATCAGGTCAACAATTCTTGGAATTTTGTGGATTATGCTTTTATTTTCATCAATTTTGTCATTGTACATTGGGAGTTTGCTTGGTTTTGACTTATATTATGTTATGTTTGTAGGATTATGTTGTTTTTCCATTATGGGCACTTAGGACAAAGTTGTATGCAAAATATTGTCTGATAATTTATCTGGTTCTTTTTTGTTTTAGAGTTGTGTATTGCCTTTTCATATAGTTTATCCTATATGTATGTGTTATGTCTATATGCAGAATGTTAGATTTGTGCCATTGAGAATGCTACAAGGGTGAACCAAAATGGTTTTTCGGAGTACTTGTATCATTTAAAGTCGTAAATTTGCCAACTATTGCTAAATGTTATACTATTGCTGAAGTTTCATTTCATAGATGTAGCAAGAGACATTTTAGAATGACTAGCAGGGAAGTTGGAAATTCTGCATACCATATACCCATAACTCTATAAGGAGTGATACAGATTTTCTGAAATTAGCTTTTTGGCCTATCTCGGAATTTCGAAATTTAGGAAAAAAACTTAGGAATTTAGCCTGTAAGAAATTTAGGACAAAACTTTTCGCCTGTCTTGGAATTTCGTAAATGAGCAGCTAAAGACAACTACTGCAATTGTAATTTAATTTATCAGTTGTGTCATGTTACTAGTGTGCTTTTAGTTGCATGAATGTAGACAGGCTGAAATTCGGAGTCGAAGCAGCTTAATATTTCAAAATGTTCTCCATCATGCAGCTTAATAAATAATATGTAAACGAGTATTTACATGTATCTTCAAAATCAGTACGTATTGTATACATTGGTATTTGTGTAGCTAAAATACGAACATGATACGGAAGGAGTTTGTATACCTGAAATATCAACACAAATACAAAACAAAAAGATGAAAAGATAAGAAATTACAGGAATTGTTTGTATATAGAGTTAAAAAATACACAAAATGTACAAGAAATAAAATTAGATAACAATTATATGGTGTAATTTCGTGCCGCGTCGAGTATCTAAATATAATACCAAAAATATTTAATATTTAAGTACTCTAAAATTAAAAAATTTGGCTTCATAAAAAAACTACCTTCTTTTAAATTTGTACTCCACTTTTAAAAAAAATTGTTTCCTCACTTCTACTTTGAAGGTAATTTTTTTTACTTAAATTTCCTGTATTACCCTTGCTTTTTAATTTACAAAATTGATTTTATGTATTTATTTTTTTAACCATTGCAATAATTATGAGTACATATGGAGTTTGATCATCAATGTTTCAATTTCTTAAAATACGTAATATTTTGAAAATAGACTGCTAATTTGAAAATTAATAAATTTAACAAACCCGAACCGTTACCAAGTTTACTGTTTACCTTAACCCGAAAACTAATACCCCTGAATCCCCACATCAAAATGCTGAAGACTGAAGTCTATAAGAAAGAAACCCTAGTTACCAGCAGCGTCTTACAATCTAATTGAGCAGAGATGAGCTTGACAAAACCCAAGTACATGCCCTCCTACGACTTCAAGAAAGAGCTCTTGTCGGAAATATTCAAAAGACTTCCAGTTAAGTATGTCTTACGTTGCGGAGCTGTCCAAAAATCATGGTATTCTCTTGTAAGAACTCCTATGTTTATCTCTCTCCACTCCAATTATCAAAAATCGACAGCACAATGTAAATATCTTATTTTCAATGATACTAGTAACGATGAATTAACGGTACGTTCTGATGATGCACAATGTCAAGAATATGGCATATTTAGCTATCCACATGACTTGCCTTTTAGTTCGTGGTATGCACTGTCAAATGGTTTATTTTGTGTGTCTAATATGTTTGGTCGTGAACCTGATTATAATCCCGACATTTATCTATGGAATCCTCTTGTCGAAAAATATAAGACTGTCCCCGACTCGACCTGTTCTACATTAACATTTAAGCAGATTAAGTGGAATGCTTTGGCTTTTGGGTATGCACTGTCAAATGGTTTATTTTGTGTGTCTATTTTGTTTATATTTCTTTCATCGCTTAGAAGATTTTATAAGAAGACTTTATAGTTAAATACAATATAAATGAGGATGAGCACACCGTAAAAAAAATGAGAATAATTCAAAATTTTGTCAATATTTACGTATAAAGTAATGTATTAAAATTTAAAATACTTGACGATTCTGATTTTCAGATAATAATTGTGTCGAGAATTATCTTTTCACAAAACCTGAATTTTTAATTAAAACCAAAAATTAAAATATTATTATTATATATTTAAATAACATAATATGACTCGTTAAATTTATTAAATATATTTTTCATAACACAAATATAATTTCCCATTATATCCACTTTATTCTGTTTCTAATAATAATATTTTGTTAATTAAATTTTCAATCAAATACCTAATTAAAATTTTGATATGAGCAAAATTTATACACCAATACCTAATTAACGAATTTAGGTGTATATCTTTAACTATGTAGAAAATTAAAATCAGTACCGGACACTAAACATACATAAAAAATATAGGATAACAAATAATTTAAACTTTAGGATATATAATTTCTTTGAGTAAGTTTCAAACTTCTTAAAATCGAAATGAATTTTTAAGAAAAGAATATCATCAACTTTAAGTACAGATCAAACGATAATATATATTTTTTATTATATAAATATATTTGGTAAACATATATTATTTTTGTTGAATATGAATATCAAAGATCAAAATCGAAGATCAAAACCGAGATTGGGAAACGGTAGGATAATAGTTCCCGCTTTTATTTGAATTTTCAAAAATTTAAAAGTATCTCCCAATTTTTTGTCGATGACCCGATTGTAAGATCTTAGCCAATTATTAGATCGGAATCGGATTCGAGAAGACAAGGAGATTATAATTTTCGTTCTAATTCCGATTCTCATTTTTCGAAATTTTAAAAGTATCTCCCAATTTTCTGTCGATAACCTGAATGATCGTAAGATCTTAACCAATTATCATATCATAATCGGATTCGAGAAGACAAGGAGATTATAATTTTCATTCTAATTCCGATCCTCAATTTTTTTTTGTCCTTTTACCATTTTTATCGACAATCCAAATGATCCAAAATCTGGGAATCGGAATCGGGCCGGACAGGCCAACTGGGTCAGGGAAGCCCATCCTATATATAAAAAAGATTGATAACGGCAACATGCCTTATTACATGAGAAAATATCGAAATGAATCCCTAATTGCCGCAGCAGCCTCAACTGAATAGAGATGAGCTTGTCAAAGCCCAGGTACATCCCATCCTACGACTTCCCTGAAGAAATGTTGTCCGAAATATTCAAAAGACTTCCAGTTAAGTATGTCTTACGTTGCGGAGCTGTCCAAAAATCATGGTATTCTCTCATTAGAACTCCTCTATTTATCTCACTCCACTCTAATTACCAAAAATTGACAACACATATTAATCCTAAGTATCTTCTTTTCCATAATTATGATACCCACGAATTAACTGTCCGTTTCGATGATGCACAATGTCAAGAATATTGCAATCATGCACTTGACTTAGAATCTGCTAGTACTTGGTATGCGCAATCTAATGGTTTAATTTGTTTGTCTTTAATGTTTGATTCGGAACGTGATAATAATCCCAACATTTCTCTCTTGAATCCTCTTGTTAATAAATATAAGAGGCTCCCTGACTCGCCCCTTTTGACATTTACATTTCTCGAGACTGAATGGGCAGCTTTAGCTTTTGGGTTTATACCGGAAGTTAATGATTATGTCGTGGTACATATTGTCAAACCTAGTTCGACCGCTGCACCCGACCCTCCTGCGTACTTTGATCCTTACTCACCTGATGACTCCTATGAACAGGCCCTGCACACGGTAGAGATTGGGGTTTATAGTCTAAACACTAATTCTTGGAAGAGAACAAGCCAAGATAAGGTTTTTGTTGATCATATGAGTACTAACAGGTCGGTATTTGTTAATGGTACTGCATATTGGGTAGGGTTTAACTCCGACTTGTTATATCAATTAGTTATGTACTTTGATACCAAGACAAATATACTGGGAAACATTACGGTGCCTAACTGGATGGCACTTCACGAACGTCAGCTTTATAACCCTCTTATTCTTCCATTTGGTCGATCGATTGCTTACTTTGTTGAGGTTGAGGATTTCGATGCAGACGAGGATGACGGGGATTATAAATCTTCTCATTTGGACATTTGGGTACTGAAAGACGATATGAAAGATGAGTTTTCTTGGGAGAAAAAGATGAGTATTAGTATAAGTGAAGATGTTTCGGCTCAAGTCTTGGGTGTAAGGAACAACGGTGATCCAATACTAGGAAAAATAAATAGTTTGATTTCATATGATCTTGACACCCATGAACCATATGATTTTGTTGATCGTTTGACTCCGTATTCCTTTGATGAGGATACACCATTTTTTTTCATTCGTCCATTTGTGGAGACTCTTGTCTTGCTTGATATCGATTTAAATGATTGAACAAAATGTTAAGTTGGAAGTCTTGATATCCCATTGGCAACTTGCTAGAGTTCTTTACCTCTTCATTTTATGATGATGATGTAGATGATATGAATGTGCTTGAAAAGTGTACTATCAATAGGGGAAGGTGTCAGCATCTGATTGCTAACGGGATTGGGGAGATTTTTTCCTGGATATGGTAGAAAAGATGAGATCAAGCAAACGTTTCTTGAAATTTTGTCGATTGTGCTTTTGTTTTATCAATTCTATCATTGTATGTTAGGAGTTTTCTTAGTTTTGCTCTAGTGTTATGTTTGTATGCACAATATTATCTGATAATTTATCTAGATTTTTTTACCTGAAAATTTATGTATTGTTTTTTCATATAGTTTATTGTATCTTTTTGTTTTGCTTGGAAGTAATAGTCATATTTGTGTGTGTAGATGATGTCTATATGCAGGATACTTGTGAACCAAAATGGTATGTTTATTGGAGTACTTGGTACAGTGTTGTTTAAGGCGCTAATTATAAAAAAGCACAAGACCCAAATTTGAAGCACGAATCGCGAAGCGCCATTAATCGCGCGCCTTTTTACCAAAAAAAGATAAGCATATATTTAACAATAAACTATTACTTAACATAATCTTAACATTCAAACATAACAAAGAACATAAATAAAATGATAATAATATCAATAATGAAGCCTTCATTTATAAAGTTCTCTAATTCAAAAGCTTCGGTGTCATCTAACTCAATCTCCGGCCCCTCAAATTATCGCTCTACCTCTTCATTATCATCTATCTGACTTCAAAAGATCTTCCATTAGTTGTGTGAAATAATTTTAGGCGTTTTTTCCTTTTACCCTCTTTTTTAAGGGTATTCATGTCTTTTACTGTTATGAGTGCCTTTTAGCGCTTTTTTGCGCCTTTTAGCACGTTTTTGCGCTTTTTAGCGCCTCATGAGCGCCTTTTGGACGATTTCAGAATCGTGCTAAATTGCACATTTTCGAATCGCACACCTTGCAACTAAGCGCGAAGCGCCATTAATCGCGCAATTAATCGCGCCTTTAACAACACTGTACTTGGATCATGCTCACTATTCTCTTACTGAATTTTATCATCTAGAGAACATGATAATCCTCTAATGTGATGTGCAAATAACTTGTTTTTGTTGTGTTTATTGGAGTACTTGGATCATGCTCACTATGCTCTTACTGAATTTTATCATCTAGAGAACATGATAATCCTCTAATGTGATGTGCAAATAACTTGTTTTTATTTTTCTTGATCGTTTATATATTGCAATCCACTTCCTTTTCTATACCTGCTAATTTGTATCCTTCAATCCAATTGTCATAGTCTCATAATCCAATTGTGAAAAAAAAGATATGAACAAATTAGTCCGGTTCCAATTTCCAAATATGTTTATAAATGGGGAGTTATTGGTGGTAGAAACTACAATTTGAATGAATAAATAAAGGAAGACAATTAAAAAACTTTCTCCGGTTACTAGGGATGAATAATTTTGTATAACATATTTGGCAATTTTTCTTCACAGTCAAAAGGCCAAACTCAACTTTTATCTTTTTTTTGAAGCTAAATATTGTTTACTTGCATTCTAACCAGTATTTTCTTACATAAAAGTTACATAAAAATCTTAAAGATCATGTGTCATATATGTTTCGCGATCAAAATGTTATAAAATGTATTTTGCAAAGAATTTATATATCATAAATTTCTGTATTATTCGTTCTTCAATTTTGGAATTTATATTCAGGTTTAATAAAGAGCGATGCTAGGGATCCCGAAATTATTCTCGAATGTCAAGTGTCATCTTTTCATCTGTGGAACACATATTAATATGAGTACCCTATTAATATATGGAGGGCCTTTCTATTTTTAAATTACATATCCAATCATATATTGCCAACTAAGCATTTGGGAATGGTTTTGGGAGCCCCGCATTTCTCTTTAATAAATGAGAAATGGTAGAATTACCAAAATCATTTATAAAAAGTTTCCCAAATACTTAGTTGACAAGATTTGATTGGATTCGAAATAAAAAGACCCTTCCATGTATATATATATGTTCTACGAATTAAAAGAGGACACTTAAAGAAAACTATTTTGAACTACCTAACATTGCTCTTAATAAATGTATAAATGTCCATAATCCATTTATATATTAACTGTCATCCATTTATAGATTTACACTAGGTTTGGGATCCATTTTGTATGATCCATAATTAGAATTATTGATCTCAATTAATTATTCCCTCTTTAATACATATTAATTGATTATATTATTTCAATATTTCACACTATATTTGAGTTGTAATATTGTTGTCAATTATTTCCTTTTAAAAGATATTTTAATTGAAAAATGCTATGAAATCAAATAAAATCTTCAAAAATTATTCAAATGTCACGTATCTTTTTACTATTAATCAGTGTTCTAAAAAGCGGATTAAGCGGCCACCTAGGCGGACGTCTAAGCGGAATCGGACCATAAAACGCTTCGATTTTATACTAATCGGGTGATTAAGCGGCCTATTAAGCGGATTAGGCGGTTATTAAGCGGTTTGAGCGGTCATTAAGCGGATTAAGCGGTCAAAGAGATGTTGACGTGCTAATTTTTTAATTTTGAATATATTAATATTTATTATAATATGAATATAATTATATTAAAATAATAAAACATTTCATTTTTATGAGTAACATTTTATGTTTAGATATTTATTATTAATTATTATATAATTTTGATTCACATATAGTAATATTATATTTAAAATTTAAAAATATATATTATTAATCCTCTTAAGCGTCCGCTTAACCGCTTAAGCGCTAGAAGGTCCTTCCACCGCTTGACCTGCTAATTTTTTAATTTTGAATATATTAATATTTATTATAATATGAATATAATTATATTAAAATAATAGAATATTTCATTTTTATGAGTAACATTTTATGTTTAGATATTTATTACTTAATTATTATATAATTTTGATTCACATATAGTAATATTATATTTAAAATTTAAAAATATATTATTAATCCGCTTAAGAGTCCGCTTAAGCGCTAGAAGGTCCTGCCACAGCTTAGAACCGCTTACCGCTTTTTAGAACACTGCTATTAATTGCTGGTGTAATAAGTAATGACTAAAGTCTTTTTTTCTCTCTGTCTTTTCTCTCTTCCCTCCTCAAAGTAAACCACCAGTCTTCCAACTTCCTCCGGCGGTGGCTCCTCCACCGACCGGAGGCCCGATTTCCTTGTTTTTGCTCTTGTTTTTCTTCAATAATTAGTTCTCCTTGTGATAATTATTTGCTCCCTTCCTTTTCTTAGATCTGATGCCTCGGAGTTTCCAGATTTTTCTTCTCCGATTTGTGATGGATCCTTCATTTCTTCCCAGATTCTTGGTGGATCTTCGGTTTCAAAAGGGGTCTGGTTTCTCTAGCTTTTGAGGTTTCGTTTTCTAGATCTAAGAATTGTTTTAGTTTGGTTTTTTTGTGTAATTTTAATTTTCTTTTTAAATTCAATTTGATTTCTCTCCTTGGTGAGAGGTGTGGATTTCTCTCCTTTTGTGAGAGTTGGTTCGGATTCATCAATAAGAGCATGGTCGGAACTTCATTTGTGGTCGTTAGCTCAAACGGATTTTGGCGAAGATATAGAACGTAGAGCGAGTATTTATAGACATATCATTTTTTCAGACATCTGCTTATTTGTCTCATTTTGATTATGAAGACGAGTATGTCATCCTGTTCTATATTTGATCGATTCGATCATTCTTGTAGATGCCGTATGGCTTTTATGTATTGAATTATTACCTTTCATCCAAAAAAAATTGCTGGTGTAATAAATAATATGGATGAACCCCCGAATCCACCAATTAACCTCATCATTTTGCCTGCCACATCATTTTTTTTAAGACTTTGTTTGGTTTGTTGGTATTAGAACATCTCCAACATGTAAAACCGTTGGCTAAAAATATGTTGGACATGTTAAAAAATAAAATTTATATAAAATGTGTAATAAAAATTTAAATAATCCCATCATGTTTGTTATATTTGACAAACGTCCATAGAAAGTTATAGTGAAATTTTACATCATCAATTATCAGATTAAAATGATATATTCTATTTTTAATAATTTAAAATAGTAATGACATACACTATATTTAAAATATAACCAATTATATTCGAGTACAAATCTTACAAATTCAAAAATTTACATAATCATTACTTTATGTAAATTTAGTCAATTACACTGAAGATACCTCCAATGTTATTATGTATAATGGTTATATAAAATAGTGATTATGTAAAATTTGTTGAATTTATAAGCTAATATATTCTAATGATATTATGTAAAATGATTAGGTATATGTTAAAAATACAAACAATTCATCATGATGATGTATCACTTATAGAATTTATGGCTACGACCTGTTTGGGTGCCTCACTAAAGCCCACTTAGCCAAAAGAACTTGTGTTTGAATACCGAACCTAACTTATCCTAACTTACTCACTCGGTCCCTTTCATTTCTAACCACTTACTATTTTGGGGTGTCCTATCATTTCTACTCATTCCAAAAATAGTAAAGTTTTAATAATAAAAGATACTATTACACCCACTAACTTTCATCCACCATCTCAAATTTATAATATAAAACACTATTACACCCACTACTTTCCTCCACTATCTCAAATCTATAATTAAATATTGATAGGTCCCACCACTTTATCCACTTTTCATGTAACTTTACTAATTTTTCGTATATTTTCTTGGTCTCCGTGCCCAAACCAAATGGGTACTACTCACTGGACGGAGTGAGTATATGTTTATAAAATTATTAACGACATATTTTTTCCCTAACTTATTTCTTATTATTTGATTGATTTATTTATTTAATAATTTATGTTTTTACAATTGTGTTTTTAAATGCCTTTTTAATTTAGAATTCTTGTTTAGAAATTAATATATTAAATAATTAATATAATTTTATTTAACAAATACTTCACTAATTTATGAGTTATATTTATCCAAACATCTATATAACTTATAAGTATTTTTCACTAGCTTATGAGTTTATAAATTTATCAAACACCTAAATAACTTATAAATATCATTATGCTTATCATTTATATGATATTGTTCATTTTAAGTTAAAAGTTATCTATTTTAAGATACCCAAACACCCACTATATATAGCTAACTTGAAACAAATTATGTAAAATTTATGTAACCAAATATAAAATTTTAGATAAGGGGAAAGATGGTTGGAGATGGGAAAAAATAAAAAGCCTTATGTAAATTTAATGACACAACATTTTATCTAAGGGTTATATAGTGTCGGATTAAAGATCATATAATTGGATTAACAAATCAAAATTTAAATACTTGATATGAAAATATATTCCTTTTGTCCCACTTATTTTCTCAATAATCAGATTTTCACGTTTTATTCAAGAATAATATATAACTACATTGATAGTTACCATAGAGATGTATTGTTTTTCAAATTAATTGACATAAATAATATTAAATTTACTATATATAATAGATTGTCGACACATTTTTGGGATAAACAAAATAGAAAATGCGACAACAATGAATGGGAGTATATTCTTAAGTAAAAATAGATTTTTTTAGAGAAAAAGATTGCAAAAATGCTAGGTACCCCAAATTGGTTCCCAAAAAATTTCTTAAATGACAAGTGTAGCAATTCAATTGGTTATATTCACACCAACCACCCAATCAAAAATTTTCACTATGCCATGTAAGCTTTGGTACATCATTTAGGAGTAATTTTTGGGTACCAATTTGGGGTACCTAGGCTATATATTTTATAAGATAGAAAACCCGAATTAGTAGCGAAATATCAAATCATTGTATATTCTCACTGTTTACGACATCAATAATTTAAAGATCGGGGAATTAAGGTTAAGATCAATAATTTAATAATTTAGGTAAAGATTTGGAAATTAAGGTAAAAACTCTGTTCTAAAAAGCGGCCGCAGCGGCCGCTTAGGCGGTTTTGAAGGTCTAACCATTTTGATTAGTACAAAATCGGGGAATTAAGCATTTTTCAGGGGATTAAGCGGGTTTAGGTGGGATTAAACGGATTTATGGGGGATTTAGGCGGGGATTAAGCGGTTTGACCAAATTTTGACTCTTTAATTAATTTTTTTTAGTTTTTTCTTTACATATTTTTCAAATTTTATATTATAAATTAATATATATATAATAAACATATATAATTAAAATAATTAAAATAAATATGTATATATTCACAATCCGCTTAATGACCCGTTTAAAATTCCGCCTAGGCGTCCGCTTAACCGCTTAAGCGCTAAAAGGTCCTCCCACTACAAGAAATCCCGGATTTAGCAACGACTTTTAGCAACGGAAAGGGTTCCGTTGCAATTTGCCGACGGATTAGCAACAATAAACAATCCAGCACAGTTTACTACTACAAGGCAACGGACTAGCGACAAATATTTAGCAACGGCATATTTCCGTCGCAAACGAAGGCGCAAAAAAATCCCGCCCTCTTCTTATAACACAATTGTGACGGAAATCATTCTGTCAATATAATGTTAACGGTTTAACAACGGATTTCTTGACGGATTCTAGCGACGGAATACTTCCGTAGTTATGGGAAATGCTACATTATCACTGCGACGGATTTACAATGGAATAAATTTTGGAGCGGATTATTGACGGAAATTTTACAACGGATTAGCAATGCGACTATTGGTAACGGTTTTGCAACGGTTAACAATAGCGACGGAATGCTTCCGTAGCTATGGGATTATATATCGACGGCTTTGCAATGGAATAATTTTGCAATGGAATTGTAACGCCCAGAACTAACGACGAAATACCGACGGAGAAGTATATTAATGGTTTTTCAACGGTCCTCTTTAGTGATGGTTTTGCAACGAAATAAGCAACGGTATTTCCGATGAAATTCCGAAGCCATTCTAGATCGGTCGTTTATTTTTCCGTCGCTAAGTCATTGCTATTTGTAAACAAAGCTTAAAATGTTTTCTTAAATACATGTCGAATTTTAAAGTTTCCTCAACAACTTATAAAGATGACTCTATTTTTTTAGCAATAAATTCATCAACTATCCTCTTTCTCCTTCAAACAAACAAACATCTCATACAGTGCATTTGGTTTTTGTATGTCACAAATCTAAATTACTAACCATTTATATGAATTAAATACTTTATTTTCCAAATATCTTAAATTTAACAGAGTTTTCTGTAATGTTTATTATATTCTGTGAAGACTCTAACAACGGTTTAGCAACGGATTATTGACGGGTTTTACCGACGGAATGCTTCCGTCGCTATGGCAATGTTATCAACGACTTGGCAACGGAGTTAAAGTGACGGTTTTGCAACGATATTCTGTTGTTAAAAAGTCAAACTTTTTAATTTCCGTTGCTAATCCGAAGCTAATGTAGATCGATCGTTTCTGATTTCCGTCGCTAAGTCATCGGTAGTTGTCAAACTTTTTAATTTCCGTTGCTAATCCGAAGCTAATGTAGATCGGTCGTTTCTGATTTCCGTCGCTAAGCCGTCGGTAGTTGCAAACATGTAATTTAAGCCAGTAGCTCTTCTCCCATTTTTTCTTTCACACAATCCTATATCTTCTTTCATTTTTTCTTTTCTCTCTAAAATCAAATTCCTTTTCTATCTACATGTTTCCTATTATTCCACCAATTAACACAACCTTCTTCCACATTTTAAGGTTAGTTAACTTTTAATGTTTTATAATTTCATTTTTGAAGTGCTAATCATGTTTTACGTTGTTAATTTATTTGTAAGAATTTTTCATCATGTAGGCATAAGTAATCTCACATATTTAGTATTAGTGAAGTTAGCTTATTTATAAAGATTGTTTGTATCTTATTTGTGATAATTCTAATTTGTTTTGATAATATTATATCTTTTGTAGATTGTTGATAACATAAATATGGATAATAATAGATCTTGGAGGTATCAAAGATTGGATAGTGGAGGGTCTCTTAATCATGCTTTTGTTCTTGGATTAGATGAATTTATAAAACATGCCATATCTCAAGAATCTTCTATGAATGGGACAAACATACAATGTCCTTGTAGTAGATGCAAACATGGAAGATTTTGGGATGCGAAAACGGTAAAATTGTATTTGTTGAAAAAAGGATTTGTTAATGATTATTATGTGTGGAATCGACATGGGGAGCCATATATTGCAAGGGAACGTGTCGGGCAATCCTCAAGTAGTTATTCTAATTTTCGGCATAGAGATGAGAATAACCAAATGTATAATATGGTGATGGATGTTGCCGGTCCAAACTTTAATCCACATTCAAAAGAGATGCCGAATCAAAAAGCACAAAAGTTGTATGATATATTACATTCTTCGGAGCGGGAGTTGTACGATCATTGTGACACTTCTCAGTTATCTGCCATGGCTCGAATGTTGAGTTTAAAATCTGATCATCATTGGTCAGAAGCAGCTTATGATCAGACATCACAATTCATCAAAAATATCTTGCCTGAAGACAATAATTTTTTTGGTAGTTTCTATGATACAAAGAAACATGTGGAAGGATTGGGTCTTCCTTCGGTGAAAATTGATTGTTGTGTTAAGGGATGCATGATATATTGGGGTGAAGATGAGCATATGGAGTTATGTAAATTTTGTGAGCAACCCAGGTACAAAGCTAGAGTCAACAGATCCACCCGAGAGAAAAAGAAAGTGGCTGTTAAAAGGATGATATACTTTCCAATAGCCCCAAGATTACAGAGATTATATGCATCACCAGCCACCGCGAGCCATATGAGATGGCATGCCGAACATTATCAAGAAGAAGATGTGATGCGACATTGTTCAGATTCAGAGGAGTGGCGACAATTTAATAGAGCACACCCTTCATTTTCTGCAGAGACAAGAAATGTTAGGCTCGGGCTTTCTGCGGATGGATTTCAACCATTTGGTCAATCAGGTAGTCAATATTCTTCTTGGCCAATCATAGTGACCCCGTATAATTTTCCACCATGGATGTGTCAGAAAGATCCATACATGTTTTTGTCTGTACTTGTGCCTGGTCCAGAAAATCCAAAGCAGAAGATAGATGTTTATCTCCAACCGTTAATTGCTGAGTTAAAAATGTTGTGGGAAGTTGGAGTTGAGACATGGGATATTTCTTTGAAACAAAATTTTCAAATGAGAGTTGCATTGATGTGGACTATCAGTGACTTCCCTACTATGTCGATGTTATCTGGATGGACAACTGCTGGTCATTTAGCTTGTCCACATTGTGCTCACGATCATGATGCTTATAATCTTTCGCATGGTGGAAAGCCAACATGGTTTGATAATCACCGAAAGTTTCTACCTTCTAATCATCCCTTTCGAAAGAATAAAAATTGGTTTACCAAGGGAAAAATAGTGTCAGAAATAGCCCCACCTATACGAACAGGTGAAGATGTATTGCAGGAGATTGAGTCACTTGGGTTGATGAAAATTACTGAAGTGGGAAGTGAGGAACACAATGCTAAAATCATCAAGACTTATAAATGTGGATGGAAAAAACGAAGTATCTTCTGGGATTTGCCATATTGGAGGACATTATCTATTAGACATAATCTTGATGTTATGCATATTGAAAAGAATGTGTTTGAAAAATTTTTCAACACCATCATGGCCATCGAAGGTAAAACCAAAGATAATGCGAAAGCAAGAGCTGATATTGCATCCATTTGTCGAAGACCCGAGTTAGCATTTGATGAATCAACACAAAAGTATCCAAAAGCATGCTATAGTTTAGACAAGAAAGGCAAAGAAGCAGTATGTCATTGGTTGAAGGATTTGAAATTTCCAGATGGATATGTGTCAAACATGGGTCGTTGCATCGACATGAAAAAATACAAGTTATTTGGAATGAAAAGTCATGATTGTCATGTGTTCATGCAAAGACTTATCCCGATTGCTTTTCGAGAATTGTTGCCTACTAGTGTTTGGGAATGTTTGACCGAATTGAGCCTTTTTTTCAAAGACCTAACTTCTGCTACTTTGAAGGTCAGTGAAATGCGTAGACTTGAAGAACAGATTTCGGTCATACTTTGCAAGTTAGAGCGTATATTTCCACCTGCATTATTTGATTCAATGGAACATCTTTTGGTACATCTCCCCTACGAGGCACGAATCGCAGGTCCTGTACAGTATCGATGGATGTACCCCTTTGAGCGGTTTTTACGCCACTTGAAAAATAATGTGAAAAATAAAGCTCGGGTGGAAGGATCCATATGCAATGCTTTTTTGGTTGAAGAAGCTTCGACTTTTTGTTCACACTACTTCGAACAACATGTTCAAACAAAACATAGAAAAGTTCCTCGAAATGATTCTAGTAGAGGTGGGGAGAGTTTTGAGGGAACATTTTCTATATTTTCTCACCCAGGACGAGCACATGGTTGTGTTAGAACTCGTTATCTTGATGATCGCGAGTACATAGCAGCTAACAATTATGTCTTGTTTAATTGTCCAGAGGTTGCACCATATATTGAGTAAGTATTACTTTAAAATCAAAAGCAAAGAAATGTATCTATTTTAAAGTGTTATGAAAAATTCTTATCATTTATTTGTAACAGGATCTTTACAAGCAGACTTCGAGAACACAATCCATACATGAGTGGTGCCGATATAGATAGGTGCTTAGAGAGTAACTTTGCTATGTGGTTTAAACATTATGTAAGTTTATTTTTGATTCATTTAAGTTAAACAATGACAAAAATATAATTTATTTATATAATCATGACCATTTTTCAGGCCCAATTATAAATTTAAACGAGATAGATTACCTTGATCATTGGGCAAAGTGGGAGCTGCAGTGACAAAGAAGAGAAAGGATAGGAGGGGTATGATTGCTGCACAGAATGAGTAGTAATTCGGAGCTCTAAAGAACATGACTGACTACTTTAGCCAGAAATTCAATTAATCAAATATGCTACCTATCTATCTATCTATCTCAATCTATCTCTGTGTCAATGTTTATAACAGACAGGTCTATCTATCTATGTATAAGGTTCATTTCTAGTGAAGTCATTATTGTATTGTAAAGGTTTTGCCATTATTGTTCAAAAAATTTCTGCTTTCCTTTTCTATATAGGTTGTTATCATTTTGCATTGTAATATTTTTTATTTTTGTAGAAATGGTTTGTATGGACACAACCGGACAACTTAATATATGAAGGATTTATGAAAAATGCTGCAATCCGCAATAAAGATTTGCGTAGTAGAGCTCGTGCGCAGTGGGAAAAAACTTCTGAATTGGACAATAGGATTGGAAAGGATGTATGGCTGAGTTGGATTGAAGACTGGAAAACCCCAGATTGTCAAGCAAAATCTAAAAGAAAAAGGGAGAATCGTAAGGGTGGAGCTGACCAGGAGAGCTACCCTCCGACACACACTGGTGGTTCAGCTTCTGGCCGAATAATTGCAGCTCGTTTGGTAACTAGTACATGCATTATTATACAGATTATAACATTAATGGTTAAATAATTGTAATTCATATATTAATTTGTTGTGATATTTTATGCAGGCGGGAGAATGGCAAAGAGATCCTGACGCAGTTGAGATGTTTCATTATTTGCACACAAAGAAGCACGATAGAGTAACATTTATTAATCCGAAAGATGCAAAAATAGCTGTAAGTATACAACACTTTTGTCATTTAAATTTAATTATGATTTGTTTTCAATAGACTATTATAGATGATAAATAGTAATTCCATCATCTTTATTTTTTCACAAGAATATGTCTATAAATATTATGCATACATGCATGCTTGATATCTACCTGTTATGTTTGACTTAATTTATTCTACACAGGAAACAATTAAGAATCTCTGCGCTGAGCGCTCTAAGCCTGTTGATGGATCATCACTACCTCAACCTGTTGATGAAAATAAATTATATTATGATGCAGTTGGTGGTCGCAAAAACAGGAATAGGATATATGGCATTGGCTCAACACAAAATATATTTTATGGACCAAGTAGCAGCAACACTAAATTTAGTAACGCGCTCCCCAACAATCAAGATTATCAGAGGTTAGAGACCGAGCTCAAAGATATGAAAGAACAACTTAAAGAGATGGATGAAATGAAGCAGCGAATGAGGGAGATGGAGAGCCTTTTAGCACGGGTGCTTGATACTGGGAATTAGCTTGTGAGAAGTATGAAGAACTTAGTTTGCACTCTTTTTATTGTTCTTTGTTGTGTTTGTTGTGTAAACGAAGCTAGAATTTTAGCAAGTATGTATCAAGAACTTGGTTTGTACCCCTTTTGCTATTTTCTAATGTGTAATCCTAAGCCAGATTTTTTGGCAAAAGTGTTGAAGTTAAAATTACTTGGTTTTACTTTTGGTGTACTTCTATTTTGTGATTACTTTAGAATAAATTTGAAGAGAACAAACATATACAGAAAATGTGCAATTTCAATGCTGAATTTGTTTCTAATTGCCAACGGAATTCCGTCGTTAAACAGGGTTTTTTAAAATGTGGAATGTGCGTAGTTACCAACGGACTTAAGACGAAGTAAACCTGTAACGAAAATTCTGTTACAATACCGTTGGCATTTGCTAATTGTCAACGGAATTCCGTCGTTACTCGGGTTTTTTTAAAATGTGGAATGTGCGTAGTTACCAACGGAATTATGACGAAGTAAATCTGTAAAGAAAATTCTGTTACAAAGCCGTTGGCATTTTCTAATTGCCAACGGAATTCCGTCGTTAAACAGGTTTTTTTAAAATGTGGAATGTGGGTAATTACCAACGGAATTAAGACGAAGTAAACCTGTAACAAAAATTCTGTTACAATGCCGTTGGCATTTGCTAATTGTCAACGGAATTCCGTCGTTACTCAGGTTTTTTTAAAATGTGGAATGTGCGTAGTTACCAACGGAATTATGACGAAGTAAATCTGTAAAGAAAATTCTGTTACAAAGCCGTTGGCATTTTCTAATTGCCAACGGAATTCCGTCGTTAAACAGGTTTTTTTAAAATGTGGAATGTGGGTAATTACCAACGGAATTAAGACAGAGTAAATCTGTAAAGAAAATTCTGTTACCCTGCCGTTGGCAGTTAACAACGGAAATCCGTTGCCAAGAAGTTGCGTGTGTGTGTTCAATCCAACACGATTCCATTATTATTTTGTTACACTTCTGTTGCTATACTTGCAACGGAATTTAATTAGCAACGGAATTCCGTCGTTATGGAGTTGCATTACTGAGGTCAAATTCAACGAAATTTCGTTATCATGTTGTTGCAAAGCCGTTGCTATATTGGCAACGGTATATAAATTCCGTCGTTGAGCCCTTCCCTACGGCGTTTCCTGCTACAAACATTTCCGTCGCCATTTTCCGTCGTTAATCGATATAACTACGGAAAACCATCCATTGCCGACGGAATTTTCCGTCGCCAAAACCGGGATTTCTTGTAGTGTCCCATCGCTTAGAATCGCTTACCGCTTTTTAGAACAATGGGTAAAAATCGGGGAATGATTACAAACAATGATTATGCCATCTCATTAATTTTGGTAACCTCACTATACTAATAGAATTTATAAATACAAATTTTAACTTTTTTTGGAAAAAACGACTATACAAATACAATCAATCAAAAGCAATATTAATATACTTTTATTGAAATCGTTAATAAAAAGCAATCACAAATATGAAACCCTAACTGGCTGCCTCATTCTGTGTTCTCAGTGTTGTCAAACCACAAGAAGATGAGCTTGTCAAAGCACAAGAACATGCCATCCCACGACTTCCCTGAAGAAATGTTGTCGGAAATATTCAAAAGGCTTCCTGTTAAATATGTCTTACGTTGCAGAGCTGTCCAAAAATCATGGTATCATCTCTTAAAGACTCCTATGTTTATCAATCTTTACTGCAATTATCAGAAAATGACAGCACATTTCAATCCTAAGTATCTACTTATCCATAATACTAATACCCATTTATTAACTGTATGTACTGATGATGTACAATGTCAAGAATATTGCACACTTGAATATCCACTTGACTTTGATAATCATGAGTGGTATGCATCATCAAATGGTTTAGTTTGTGTGTCTTCTGTGTTATGTCGAAGACCTGGATATGATTCCAACATATATCTATGGAATCCACTTGTTCAGAAATGTAGAACTCTTCCGGATTCACCTCTTTCGAGATTTACTATCGAGGAGTATCAGTGGAAGGCTTTAGCTTTCGGGTTTTTACCGGAAGTTAATGATTTTGTTGTGGTACATGTTGGCAGACTTTGACCGGATTTACATGACCTGACTGACCCCTATGAACTAGACCCGGCGGTCATGATTGGTGTTTATAGTCTAAACACTAATTCTTGGAAGGAATTCTATCTAGATGCTATTATACATGGTTGTATCGATAGACAGTTCAGTAGTGATAAATCTGTTTTTGTTAGTGGTACTGCATATTGGGTTGCATATGAGTTCTCGGGGTATTATCAGTTAATTATGTACTGGGATTCCAAGACAAATACACTAGGAGAAATCAATGTGCCTATCTTGGTTACGAATCAGGATCGTCAGTTTCGTGATCCTGTTATTCATCAATTTGGTCAATCTATTGCTTACTTTGTTGAGGACGATGACTCTCATCATTTGGACATTTGGGTATTGAAAGACGATCCCATAAACGAGTTTAGTTGGGAGAAAACGATGAGTGTTAGTCTATGTGAAGATGTTTGGGCTGATGTCTTGGGTATAAGGAACAATGGTGATATAATACTAGCAAAATCAAACAATTTGATCTCATATGATCTAGATACCCATGAACCATATGATTTTATTGATTCATGTGATCGTTTGACTCCAAATTCCAATCACGAGGCAGGCTCAAAACCACCTTTTGTCATCACACCTTTTGTGGATAATCTACTTTGGTTTGATATGGATTAACATAAATGAACAAAATGTTAGTAAGTTGGGAGCCTTGTTATCGCAACAGGAACTTGCTAGAGTTCTTCAACTCTTTAATTTTGATGAAGATGTGGGAGTCAATTTTTGTGCATCAATAGTGGTCCATGATCAAGGGAAGATGTCAACATCTGATTGCTCATGAAATTTTGTTTTGTTTCATAAATGCTATGTTCATTGGGAGTTTTGTTGGTTTTGCTCCATGTATTGACAATCAATACAAAGTTGTCCGCACAATAATATTTGATACTTGATCTTGGTTTCCTTTTTTTTTTTAAAGTTGATTTTTGCCTTTTCCTATAGTTTATCATTTTTTTTTCTTTTGCTTTGGAGTAATGTAGTTCTTCTTTTGTATATGTGTGTGTCTATGCAAAATGCTTAGATTTGTGTCATTGAGAAAGATACCATAGTTAACCAAAATCTTATTTTGTTTGGAGTACCTGGATCATGCTTAAACTGCTCTTAGGGATTTCTATCATCTAAAAAACATTATAAGCCTGTAGTGTGAGATGTGCAAATACATTATATTCATTCTTGTTTGTTTAATATTTGCAATCCACTTATTCTTCTTTGTATATGCCAACTACTTTTTATCATTCAACTTGATTAATTTTTTTAGTTTAATATGTTGAATGTTTGTTAGCCGTTGAATGTCTAATAGTCGTCCAGACGATGTATTTGCATGTAGCAAGCTGCTAAGTAGCATAAATTTTGAGGACCTGGTTACATGACTAAAGTTTTGTTTACAAGTTAACTGCAGTGCAAATATTCAAGTATCTAATCAGGTGTGTAGTTGTAAGGGCAGCAGCAATTATCTATATAGGTTAACCTTTATCGTTCTGGTTAACAAATTTCAGTGTGTCGTGGTTTTGCTTATGGTTCTGGTTAATAAGTTCATCACTGCGTATCTTGGTTTTGCTAATTTATGTCTGTGAGGCTCTGTTTTGCCGTCAGTGACAAATGAAACCAAGTCTGTGTGGACAGTAGGTACGAGAAGTTGTTCGTATAAATATTATCCTAAATTTATATGGGGTTTTTGTGTCTTAAAGTTATGTATTGCCTTCTCATTTTGTTTTTTATCCCCTTGAATTTAGCTTGGAAGTAATGTATCTTAGTAATTTATTTAAGTGTGAGTATATTATGTCTACATGCAGAATGTATATCTTTGGGTCATTTGAGAAAAATACAAGTCTGAATTAAAATGGTTGTTTGGAGTACTTGGATCATGCATTCAACTTGATTAGTTTTCTGATTTTATCTCTTGAGTAGCTGCTTTTAAATTTGGAGGTCCTTGTCATGTGACAGGTCAACTGTAATGCATTAGGCAAGTACCTAGTTAGGTGTGAAGCTGTGGTAGGGGCAGGCAGCTGTCTATATATAGTTTAACAGTAAATAGTTTAACTGTCTTCTTTTTGGTTCTGATTAACAAGATTAACTGTCTTTGTTCATGATTCTGTTTAATAAAAATGTCATGTCATGGTTTTGCTTATGGTTCTACTTCATAAGTTTCATGCAGTATGTCGCAACTCTGCCAGTTATAAGTTTGTGAGGTTCTGTTTAGTGGTCAGTGACAATGGAACGAAGTTTGTCAGGATGATCGCAAAGAAAGATGAATGTAGACAGAATGAAATTTCCTGTTGAACCAGCCCAAAAATTCATTTTGTTCTCCATTTTTAGGCAGGTGTAGTAGGAAAATTCTCTTATATAGTGCCCTTATACACCAGTGTCATTAGACTAAGATAGCCAATATTTGTCACTGCATTCTCACTTTCATTGATATTCTTAGTGCAAAATCCTGCCGATTCTTAATGCAAGTCCGATAATTCTTACCTCTGGCTTCATGTCTTTTCCGAATAGTGATTCTCAGTGGGTCGTGTTTCAGATCTGATTGCTTAATTTCATAGTATTGCCAAAGTTAAATAGATCTGGAAGAAACAATTATTAGAAAAGTTGAAAATTCTGCAGCCCATAAACTCTTGAGAGTTAAACAAGTTCTTTGCCTGGAAGATATATTTTTATATTAAATATAAAAATTATTCCTTATGATCATAGATAATGGAGTTTATTCCTGTTCTTGAGAGGCTTTTTTCGGATCCTCGAACTCTCGTAGATAATGGAGTTTATGATCATCCCGAAATATGTATCTGGAATCCTCTTCTTAGAAAATTTAAGACCATCCCTGACTCGCCCCTTCATGAATATAGATTTGAGATGACATGGAAGGCTTTAGCTTTTGGGTTTTTACCTGATGTTAATGATTTTGTCGTGGTATATATTGTCAAACCTAGTTCGACCTCTGCACCTGACCCACGTACCTACACCTACTGTGTGATCCTTATGCATGCGATGACGACCCCGATCCCTATGAACAATACCCGCACTCAGTTATGATTGGTGTTTATAGTTTAAACACTAATTCTTGGAAGAAAATTTGTCAAGATAAGGTTTTTATTGATTTTTTGTTTACTCAGGAATCAGTATTGGTTAATGGTACTGCATTTTGGGCCGGGTATAATTCTGATGCACTTTATAAGTTAGTTAAGTTCTATGATACCAAAACAAATGTACTGAAACAATGTATGTGCAGATTTGAATTTACATAAGGTTTTGTTAGGTGCAAGGTTCTAAGTATAGACCCCTCATAACTAATACCAAATACATACTGGATTTTTGAACTTCCATTCAGCCACTTCCTAGTAATATGTGGACATAGAGACCTGATAGGAAGAATGTTTATGCTGCTCTATCAACGGGAAATGTTTAGAGTATACCAGTAAGAGGTAAGTGGTACAGCACAGGGGTATGTCAGTAATATCATATCAAATATATTTGCTTCTTTCGAATAAGATAATTATTACTTGTTAAGAGATAAGTTGTCAAGTTCAAGACTCCATTTAACATAAAATAAAATAAGCATTCACTGAGTTTGAAGCAACTAAGCCAACATGCTCCACACGGTTTGTTTTTATTGAAATAAAATTACATAAAACTGCGAAGGAAGCCCAAGATTCTATGAATAAGCAAAATCAAACTAAGCCAACATGCTCCAGACGGTTTGTTTTTATTGACATAAAATTACATAAAACTGCGAAGGAAGCCCAAGATTCTATGAATAAGCAAAATCAAACTAAGCCAACATGCTCCAGACGGTTTGTTTTTATTGACATAAAATTACATAAAACTGCGAAGGAAGCCCAAGATTCTATGAATAAGCAAAATCGCTTGCTGCTTAGTTATCAAGATTACTTGATATCAAATTGTATACTCTTGCAAGTCCCGGTTCACCACTGCTCCTTGTAGCCTCCAACACTTTTGTCCAAACATTTCTACTCATACAAACACTCATCTTTTTCTCCCAAGAAAGTTCATCTGTCGGTCCTTTCAATACCCACATGTCAAAAGTTTCAAACTGACTGTCAAACAAAAAGTAAGCAATAGATTGACCATATGGATAAATAGTATGATCATAGTATCCACGGTCTTCATCCAGGCAATCAGTCAACAAGATGTCATCACGTAGCATATCTTTCTTTGTATCAAAGCACACAAGTATTTTATAATTTTCCCAAGTAATACCTATCCAGTATGCAGCACCATTAACGAAGGCAAAATCATGAGTACTAATGGCTCGAATAATAACATTATCTCGACGTATATAAAGACCAATCAGGACGGACCTGTCAATCCGTCTAGGCTCATCCGCCCTCAAACGATTTTTGACAATATGTACCACCACATGATCATTAGTTTCCGACACAAACCCAGAAGCTAAAGCCCTCCACAATGTCTCTTTCAATGAAAAACTAGGAAGCGGTGAAGGTGGGAGAGTATCGTAATTTTGAATAACAGGATTCCACATATATATGTTTGGACTATAATTATGAATATCAAACATGTAGGACTTGCATATTAAATCAGACGATTGTGCATACCAATAGGGACAATTATCAATTCGTCGTGTTAATCTTAAAGACAAAGGAAGCTATTTTATTCAGCTGTAGCTTGGCTCTATTTATACAAGTATTCAAAACTATCACTTCCTATTTACAAGGATCATAGTTATGTAAAGATAAGTACATGCTAGTGGTGCACTAAGGTTTGTCTATCTAGTGATGCACTAAGGTTTGTCTGTCTAGTGATGCACTAAGGTTTGTCTACAATGATTATTTTACAACACCAACAGTTGCACTTGTGTTAATGGATAAGGTCAGTTTGTTACTGATCTTATATGCTATTACCCTCCCGCAAGTTAGGCGTCAATTGGACAAGGCCTAACTTGTTAAAATGCAACTGAAAGGCAGTGCTGGACAGAGGTTTAGTGAGGGAGTCTGCAACCTGGTCTGTTGAATGTATATGTTGAACATCAATGCATTTTTGTTGAACTTGATCACGGACAAAATGGAAATCAATAGCAATGTGTTTCATGCGACTGTCGAACACGGGATTCTGACAGAGATAAGTTGTCCCAACATTATCACAATACACAGTAGGAGCTGCTGCAAGAGGAATTCGTAACTCCTGAAGTAAATTCATAACGCAGTTGGTTTTGGCAACAGCTGTAGCAACCGCTCGATATTCAGCCTCAGTTGAGGACCTAGCCACTATACGCTGCTTCTTTGAGGACCAGCTAATGAGGTTGTGACCAAAATAAACAACGTAACCTGATGCTGATGTTTTGTCTAAGAGGATTTCCAGCCCAATCTGAATCAGAGTAGACATAAAGACGATGATCTTGCAAGCCATTAATTTTAAGACCAATGTTTATTGTTTGTTTGAGATATCGTAAGAGACGTTTGACAGCCTGCCAATGAAGCTTTTGAGGATTGTGCATGAATTGAGAGAGCTTATTAACCGCAAAACAAATGTCTGGCCTGGTGAGAGAAAGATATTGTAATTTTCCCACAATGCGACGATACTCAGATTGGTCTATGATTGATTCACCTGGAACTATGGTGAGAGGCAGAGACGTGCTCATGGGAGTCTGAACTCCTTTACTTTCCTGCATATTACAGTCACGAAGAAGATCAAATATATATTTACGCTGAGATAATATTAAAGAACCTCGGTGATGCATAACTTCAACTCCCAAAAAATAATTCAGAGCTCCCAAATCCTTCAGAGAAAAGCGAACAGATAATTTATCAATAATTTGGCGAACAGTGCTTGATGTACTGCCAGTAATTATGATATCGTCCACATAAACTAAAATATAAACAGTAACTCCAGCAACATGTAGGATGAACAGAGATTCATCACACTTGGATTTTGTGAAACCAAGAGTAAGCAAAAAAATTAGGAACTCTTTGTACCAGACACGGGGTGCTTGACGAAGTCCATAAATGGCTTTATTTAACTTACAGATGTAGTGTGGATAGTCAGGATGTTCAAATCCTTTAGGCTGGGACATAAACACTTCATCCTCTAATGTGCCCTGAAGAAAAGCATTATTGACATCGAGCTGGCGTATGGGCCACTTTTTTTGCACGGCAAGAGATAATATTAGTCGGACAGTGACAGGTTTAACAACCGGACTAAATGTATCATGAAAATCAACTCCGGGACATTGTGTAAAGCCATTAGCAACCAACCTCGCTTTGTATCTGTCTACAGTTCCATCAGGCTTGTGTTTAATGCGAAATAGCCATCTACAATTAACAACATTCTTTGTGGGATCTGGAGGAACCAAATCCCATGTTTTATTTTTGATGAGTGCATCAAATTCATCTTCCATGGATTTGCGCCAGTGTGGAAAGTTTTTAGCCTGGTAGTAAGTTGTCGGGACATTGGGAGTTGACTTGTGAGCCACATAATTGAACTTTGTACTGGGATTATGTATATTGTTGCGAGAGCGAGTTACCATGTGGTGACGTGAGGAAGATTGGGTGGACTGTAGGTGATTAGGAGCACTATCTCCATTTATTGATGTGGGGTGGGAGGAGGTTGTATTTTGAGATTGTGTAGGTGTTATGACTGAAATAGGAGGCGGAATTGGCAAGGGTGGTACAGGGTCTGTTGGTGGTGGTGGTGTAGTGTCTCTATCAGCAATGAAATCACATGACAGTGATGTTGAATCATGTTGTTGATGCGGCAATGTAGTTTGATAAGGAAACACATGTTCTTTAAAAATAACATCCCGAGACAAGTAAATCTTCGCATTAGAAGGATCAAAGCACCGATGACAGTGATGTTGAACCGAGTAACCGAGATAAACACATGGTCGAGAATATGACTCAAGTTTACTATATGTGTAAGGCCTGAGCCAGGGGTAACACAAGGACCCAAAAACACGAAGTGCTGAATAATCAGGGATGTCATGAAATAATGTCTCATATGGTGATTGATGGGAGAAGGACTTAGTGGGCATTCTGTTAGTGAGATATACAGCGTGAATACATGCAAATGACCAGAATTTAGAAGGAAGAGAAGCATCAGAAAGTAATGTCTTTGCGGTTTCTATGATATGCCTATGACGTCGTTCAGCCAAGGAGACTCGCTGCGGTGTGTATGGGGGAGAGACTAAATGTTGAATGCCATTGCTTTTAAGATAGCTATTAAGTCCTTGAAAATCACCACCCCCGTCTGTATGAAGAGTAGTGAGTTTGGTGTTAAAGAAACGCTCAACCAGTGGATGAAAAGTTTCAAAAATGGATGCCACATCACTTTTATGTTTTGTGGGGTACAACCATGAGTATTTAGAGTAGTGATCAACAAATAGAACATAATATGATTTTTGATCAACTAACAAGACAGAGGAGGGACCCCAAACATCACTGTATACAAATTCAAGCGGTTTAACACTTCGAATAGAAGAATTTGAAAATGGTAAACGATGACTTTTATTACTGCAGCAAGAATTACAAAAAGTGAATGTTTTGTCATCGCAATATGGCAAGGACTGCTTATTCAACATAATTTTTAAAGACTGTAAATGGGGATGTCCTAGCCTTTTATGCCACTGAGCTAAAGTAGGAGTACTGGAAGGAAACATGAAACAAGCTGGAGATTTAGTTGAAGGTGTCGGCCATTCATAAAGTCCACCCTTATTCTGGCCGCGAACGAGTGGAAGTCGCGTATTCAAATCCTTCACAAGGAAAGTGGTGGGAAAAAATTCAATAGAGGCAGAATTGTCAGCACAAAATTTTGATACAGAAAGAAGATTTTGATTAATATCTGGTGCACAAAGGGTGTTATTTAATTTAAATGGATGTGAAGCATAAGATAAGATAGTGTTACCTGTGTGTGAGATGGGTATAGTGTTACCATCGCCCAAAGAGACTTCTTCTGGCCCAGAATAATCAGCGATATTAGTGAGCTGATGGGCGTTATTAGGATGTGGTGAGAGGCCCCTGAGTCAACGATCCAAGGTGTTGCAGCAGGGTTAATGTGATGCACAAAGTTTGCCTTTGCTTCAAGATGATTATGAGATCGTGAACGACACACTTTTGCTACGTGTCCAGGTTTGTCACAGAGCTAACACTTGATTCTAGTAGAAGAAGTGCCAAATTGTTGATGTGGATGCCACGATGCAGTGTATGGATCATGTGCTGGAGCGGAAAAGTTAGAATTGGTGTATGGTAAAGAGCTTGATTGACGCCATTGTGGGTTGCGAGTGACAGTTGAGCGCCTGTTGTTAAAACGATTCTGGTTAAATGGTTTTTGAGCAACTGCAGCAGTGATTTGTGTAACTCCCTTCTTTTGCTCAGCATGTTTAAGGACTAGTTCATGATCTTGTAGCATCCCGGATAATTCTTCATAAGAAATTGGGGACTCCCGAGCTCGCACAGCCGATGCTATGTTATTATACTCCTCACCCAGGCCACTAAGTATCTTGACAATCAATTCTGCATTGGAGACAGGAGAACCAGCAACAGATAATTCATCCGCTACATTACGTATCTCACGAAGATACTCTCCCACTGATTTGTTGTCGCGGGTAATTTTGCCCAGCTGGTGATGCAAACTGAATACTCGAGTCTGGGACTTGTTGGCAAATGTTAAATGAAGTGATTTCCAGGCCTCACTTACATTTGGGGCATGCGCAACCATCGAAGTAAGGGTAGGATCAACAGATGCTAAAATTGCATTGTGGATTAATTTGTCTTGTCGAAACCAAAGTTGATAGACGGGATTAACCGTCTGTTGTCCGTTAACAGTGACCGTGGCAGTTGGTGCAGGTTTTGAACCATCTAAGAAACCAAAAAGGTCGTGTACATGAAGAAGCATTTCGATTTGTGCTTTCCATGTAGAAAAATTGGTGCTACTGGTCAGTTTGATGGGTAATTGTGATGAAGGATTAAATTGAACAAGGTGCGTGGTCACTGGGATAGTATTTCCTTCTGCAGAAGTAACAACTTGACTTCCCATGTTTTAAAAAAAATGGAGATTTAGATTTACTGGGTGTGGAGAGATTTTGGCGATTGTGCCGTTAGTGGCTCTGATACCATAAAGACAAAGGAAGCTATTTTATTCAGCTGTAGCTTGGCTCTATTTATACAAGTATTCAAAACTATCACTTCCTATTTACAAGGATCATAGTTATGTAAAGATAAGTACATGCTAGTGGTGCACTAAGGTTTGTCTATCTAGTGATGCACTAAGGTTTGCACAGAGCCGGCCCTAAGCATGTGCGACATGTTCGATCGCACATTTTTTTAGGTAGGTGTATATATGTATGTATATTTTATTTGAAAAAAAAAAGTTAAATTTAATTTTAAAGGTTAAAAAAATTTGTAAATGAGAAAAAAGTTGAAAATAGTATTGTCAAAATAATTAAAAAATTATTATATTGAGCAAAATAAGAAAATATTATACTTACACACAATTTTGCTTTCAAATTTCAACTAATACTAATTATTTTTTGTTAACCGTGTAGACTGTAAATATCATTAAAGTTATTAAATATTTTTTACAAATTTCAGTTAATGTTTAATATTTTATGTAGTTGTTAAAAAAATTTATTAGTATTTGGGCACTTTTTTTTTGTTTTGCACAGGATATCCAAAATCTCAGAACCGGCTCTGGGTTTGCACTAAGATTTGTCTATCTAGTGATGCACTAAGGTTTGTCTACAATGATTATTTTACAACACCAATAGTTGCACTTGTGTTAATGGATAAGGTCAGTTTGTTACTGATCTTATATGCTATTAAATCTGTGGGAGTATTATGATAATTTGAGTGCATGGTGATAAATTTTGGAGTTTGTATAAAATAATACCATGATTTTTGAACATACCGGCAACACGAGAGATCTTTTTTCGGAAGTCTTTTGAAAATTTGTGCTAAGAGATCTTCAGGTAAATTCATAAGATTGTTCATGGACATGGAGGGTTGCTGTGTGAATGAGGAATCGAGTTTGCTCCTTGGGGTTTCAAACATTATATAGGAGCCTACGATTCAGTTACCTAATAATCTATATCTATATAGGGTCTTATTCTAATAGAAACTAACTTAGAATAAAAACTAGAAACTAAACCTAAATTAAATAATTCAAGCTAATCTAATGACCAAATTAGGGGTACTCCAATACAAAAAACGTTTAAAATTATTGTCTCTATTCAACAAAAATATAAAAAAATTAAAAAAAAGTTACTGTTCACGTGATGACGTGGCACGTGAACAGTAACTTTTTTTAATTTTTTTTATATTTTTGTTGAATAGAGCCAAGAATTTTAAACGTTTTTTGTGAAGGTGCCCCTAGCAGGGCCATTAAAGTAAATGAAATATAATTTATTTAGTGTAGGTTTCTAGTTTCTATTCTAAGGTTGGTTTCTATTTGAACGCTAGCCTATCTATATATTATAAAGAGAAAAATGGGCATGAGGTTGTCCTCAGGATTTCTCCTGAGGTTATAACACAAATAGCCTATAAATTAAATAAATTAAATGGCCCTGCATGGGCATTTTTTGTAAATATTAATTTCAATAAATTTACGTAAACACTCTTAAATTTGTATTGAAAAACTTTTAACCTCATGGAAAACCTGAGGTCATATCCTCAGGCACATGAATCTCTATTATAAATTGCTGGATAACACTTTCCTCATATTTGGGATCCATATTTTAGGTTCACTTAAAATTTTTAATTATATTTTGACCCATTGATTATCTATTTGTCAGGTTTGGTATCCATATTTAGGTTTGTAAATATTCGTATATTTATTTAACTCTTTTTTTTTATGGAAAAAAATTATTTAAACCATTCTTAATTATGAAAAATCTACATATGAATTTAAATATCATTAATGTCAATTATAATGTTTATGGTAAGTTCATTAATAAAAATTTGAATAAATCTTTTAATTCAGGTAAGTTCTTTAATGCATATCATCATACAATATATACGAAACGAATTGAAATAATCTTTAAATGTATTTGTTATAATAATAAATCTTTTAATTCAGGTAAGTTCTTTAATGCATAAAATTGAAATAATCTTTAAATGTATTTTTTATAATAATAAAAAGATAATCTTTTATTTCATTGATATTTTTTCTTCTATAATTATAATTAAAAATATGTAATTTTTTAATTATTTAATTAACCAATAATTTTTTATATTTAAAATTTTAATAAAATGATTTTTTGAAATTTCCGCGTGCGTAGACAGGCAATAATCTAGTTAAAATCAAAAATTGGTTTAAAACGACCCGACCCCGACAACTGATATAGGACGATCCATTTGAGCTAAAATTTCGTGTAACGGACCAGTACTAGTACAGTACCATATGCTGCATGTAATTTTTATTAATTCTTAGTTTTTATAATTTTCATAATTCCGTTTTTTTAATATTCTTCAACTCCATTAACGTTTTTAATTAACATTATATTAAGAGTAAATTCTAATTTAAGAGTAATAACTAATTTAAGAGTATGCTGTTTTGCTTAATTAGTAGTGTGTTATGTTTGCGAGATTATTTGTTTTGCCGTTTTTGAGAATATGGACAAGGTTTTTCGGACAATATCATCTGGTAATTATTATGGTTTTCGTATCATAAAGTTCAGCACTTCAGTTTCATATAGCTTATTGTTTCTTTTTTGTTTGCTTAAGATACTAGAGTGAACCAAAATGGTGTTTTGTTTTAGAGTATTTGGATAGAGATGTTCAAAAAGCCTGAATCCCGAAATCCGGTCCTGCCCGATCCGAAAAAAAGCTCTAAAAGTCTGACCCGAAAAAAGCCCGGCCCGAGGGTCTAAGACGGGCCTCTTATTTCTCATAAAGCCCAGTCCGAAGCTCGGTTAAAAGCCCGGGCTTTTAAAAAGCCCGGATAAATCCCGGTTCGGCCCAGCTTTTTTAAATATCCGGATAAAAATTTGATTTTTTATAGATAAAATTTAAAATTATATAATATTTTTGATTAATTTTAAGAATATTAAACTTAGAAATAGAGGGAATGTGATTGATCATGAGGCTAGGAAGAATCAACAATATATAAGACAAACTCTTCTTTAAAGAAGACTAATGGCGTGTAGAGGATGTGCTTCTCGAAATAGTCATATGCGAGAAGATTTATACGGCTAACGGTTGCCTTAAATCATAATGCAGATTATGAGTAAAAAATTCTTGAGTTGCAGTGATATTTTATGATAAAACAAGTATTATGCTAGTAATTTTTTAGTATTAGGTTTCGTGGTGTCTCTTTTTATGTATTCTAGATTATAGAAGTTCAAGGACGTAAATATTTAGAGGTTGTTCCTTTAGTAAGATTTTATTTTTTTTGTATATTAATATATTAGCTTTGCAAAAAAAAGACAAAAATTACATATATATAAATTTTAAAAAAAAGCCCAAAAAAAGCCCGGCCCGATCCTGCCCGGCCCAAGGGCCTAAAACGAGCCTCATATTTTAGAGAAAGTCCGACCCGGCCCGATTTTTTAAAAAGCCCCGACCCGATTGCTAAAAAGCCTGGGCTTTTTAAAACCCGGCCCGAAGGGTTTTTTGTGCATCTCTATATTTGGATCATCCTCACTTTGCTTCAGAGATTTTTTGGTAAAGAAGAGAAAGGAAGAGAAGAGAATGTGAAAGAGGAGAAATAAAAAAAATAATCTCTCATGTGTTTCCAAGTTTTGTGAAAGGAAGAGAAAATTTTGAAAAAATGATATGGAGGAAAATTTTTAAAGGTAAATTAGAACTTTTCTCCAAATCATTCCATTTTTTAAAAGAAGATTATGGAGAGAAAGTTGTTCGAATTTTTTTTTCTAATCCATTCTCTTCTTTCCTGAAAAAATTCGGGAATACGACTTAGGAAGAAATTTTTAAAAATTTCTCTCCCCCAATCTTAAAATACATGGTAAGCACCTAATGTGATGTGGAAATAACTTGTATTCATTCTTGTTGGTCATTAATATTTATATTTGCAATCAACATATTCTTTCTTGTATATTTTATGTATTTTTTATCGTTCAACTTGTTTTATTTTTTAATTTAATCTGTTAATAAATAATTGAACAAATAATTTTTACAAAAAATAATTGTTTGCATAAAAAACATGTGAACTTCGTATAAATATAATATTAGCATTTCGTGTTTAAAATGGTATTATAAATAACTATTTCACAATATATAATTAATTCAATTATTGTTGCTAATTTTTTATAATTTATTTGATGGAATTAATATCCAAATATTAATAAATAAAATTTAATATTCAAATGTCAATTCGTTAAATTTACTTACGGTGTATTTGACAAAACTATTATAGATGGTGACAATAGCTTTTTGCTAAAAATTAGCGGAAAAAAGGTATGCGATAAAACTGATTTTCTAAAAAACATTTTTAACAAAAAATTAATTTTAGAAAGCAAAAATCTCATACTTTAAAATTAAAATTTACTTTTAAATTTTGGACGGGAGCTAGCTGTTGATTTTAAAAATAAATCTCAACGAAAACATTTTTTTACATCAAAGCATTCATATATAAAAAATATTATCCGACAATAGTTAACTTTCTACAATAACATTTTTTTCACAGATACTTTTTCTAATAACACATTAACTTTTACCAACAATCTCAATTAAATAGGACAATAGGACAATAGTTCCCGCTTTTATTTGAATTTTCAAAAATTTAAAAGTATCTCCCAATTTTTTGTCGATGACCCGATTGTAAGATCTTAGCCAATTATTAGATCGGAATCGGGTTCGAGAAGACAAGGAGATTATAATTTTTGTTCTAATTCTCAATTTTCGAAATTTTAAAAGTATCTCCCAATTTTCTGTCGATAACCTGAATGATCGTAAGATCTTAACCAATTATCATATCGTAATCGGATTCGAGAAGACAAGGAGATTATAATTTTCATTCTAATTCCGATCCTCAATTTTTTTTGTCCTTTTACCATTTTTATCAGCAATCCAAATGATCCAAAATCTGGGAATCGGAATCGGGCCGGACAGGCCAACTGGGTCAGGGAAGCCCATCCTATATATATAAAAAAGATTGATAACGGCAACATGCCAACTCGAGAATATTGCACATTTGAGTATTCACTTGACCTGCCTAATGAAGCCTGGAATGCACATTCTAATGGTTTAATTTGTGTGTCTAATATGTTTGATCGAAAATATCGTTATAATCCCGATATTTTTTTATGGAATCCTATTGTTCAAAAATTTAAGGTTGTCCCTGTCTAAAAGAGGTTTTCTTGTATATTCAACTGGTTGTGTTACATGTACTATATATAAAGATTACACTGTATTTATGCCCACTAATTACTCCTATATTTAAGCCCACTAATTACTCCTAGAAACATGCCAATTCCCTTGTTTACGGGATCTCCTGAAATCTCTTATCTATGTTTCTACTTTACAGCTCACGTCAACACTCCCCTTCAAGTTGATGCGATGAGATCTCTTAAGCACAACTTGTCAAGTGAGTTGTTGAAGTCTTTACTGGACACAGCTTTTGTTAGGATATCTGCCAGCTGATCTTCAGACCTTACAAATGGAAATTGGATTATTTTTTCTTCAAGATTTTCTTTGATGAAGTGTCTATCAACTTCCACGTGCTTAGTACGATCGTGTTGAATAGGATTGTGGGAAATGGCAATGGCTGACTTGTTGTTACAAAAAAGATTCATCTCGAAAACAGGAGGAAAACCAATCTCTGTGAGTAGCTTTCTCAGCCAAAGAAGTTCGCAAAGACCTTTAGCCATTCCTCTAAATTCAGCTTCAGCACTTGATAGGGCCACTACCTTCTGCTTCTTGCTTCTCCAAGTTACAAGGTTTCCTCCAACAAAAGTAAAATATCCTGAAGTAGATTTCCTGTCAGTGATGTTACCTGCCCAATCTGCATCAGTATATCCATCAACCTTTAACTGCCCATTATTTTTTGAAAACATAAGCCCTTTACTAGGAGATGACTTTAAATAACGAAGTATGCGAATCACTGCTTCCATATGATCTTTACTTGGATTATGCATAAACTGACTTACAACACTTACAGCGTATGTTATGTCAGGGCGAGTATGTGAGAGATAAATGAGTTTACCACTATCCTTTGATATCTTCCTTTATCAGTTGGCACTTGGTCTGGACATTCTGCAAGTCTATGATTCTAAACAATAGGAGTGTCCACAGGTCTACACTCTAACAGACCTGTCTCAGCTAGCAAGTCTAGTATGTATTTTCGCTGAGACAAAAATATACCTTGTTTAGATCTGGCGACTTCGATTCCCAGAAAATACTTGAGTCCTCCAAGATTCTTCATTTCAAATTCACTTGCTAATTGCTTCTGAAGCTGAGAAATTTCTTCATCATCATTGCCTGTGATGATCATGTCATCAACATAAACTATCAAAACAGTTACCTTACCCTACCGATGCTTTAAAAATAATGTATGATCTGAGCTACTTTGTTTGAATCCATATTTCTTCATTGCCATGGTAAGTCGTCCAAACCATGCTCGTGGTGATTGTTTTAGGTCGTACAGTGCTCGTAGTAATTTACACACAACTTTGATATTAGAAGATGCAGTGTAACCTGGAGGAACATCCATATAAACCTCCTCTTCAATATTGCCATGAAGGAAAGCGTTCTTTACATCGTATTGATGTAAAGGCCAGTCCAAGTTTGCTGCAAGAGACAACAATACTCTAACTGTATTAAGTTTAGCTACCGGTGCAAACGTCTCGTGATAATCAACTCCGTATGTCTGCGTATATCCCTTTGCTACCAGTCTCGCTTTGTATCATTCAATAGATCCATCTGCTTTGTGTTTAACAGAAAACACCCACCTACAACCCACTGTTTTCTTTCCTTTAGGTAAAGGAACGAGATCCCATGTATCATTCTTTAATAGTGCCTCCATTTCTTCTTCCATAGCTCGGGTCCATAGTGGATCTGTTAGTGCCTCTTGAACACTAGTGGGAATGTGACACATTGAGAGCTCCTTTGTAAATTTCTTTAGAGGATCAGTTAATCCCTTGGTAGTCACATAGTTAGCAATCGGATACTTTGAACTTCGTTCTTCAAAATCTGGAGAGTATCTATTAGGTGGTTTTCCACGATTGTTCCTGGGAGGTAAAGTATAATGCAGAGGAATATCTATATCATCATTATGTATAGATGTGGGTATAGTATACGTACTTACCTCGTGAATATTCTCAGGAGATGATTTGGCTGGTACTTCAGAGAGGGGGGATATATGGTCATTCACATGCTCCGCGCTATTTGTCTCATCATTTAAATCACCATCCATCACATGCTCTATGTTAATATCTTCATTCGGACCACCTTCTTTGTCATTTTGTGGATTATGACTTTGGTTTGCATGATTCAGTTCTTCTTGATTAGAACAACTCCATTTATCTGATTCTGAATGTGTCAACCAATTCAAGTCTTCATCAGGCATCTCCTCCTGAAGAGGAGAATTGGGTGATGAAAAAAACATGTCAGTCTCCAAAAATTGGACATCCATAGTCACATACAGCCGTCGAGTGGTGGGATCATAACATCGGTACCCTTTTTGATGTACTCCGTAGCCCAAAAAAACACACCGTATTGCACAGGGGTCAAGCTTAGTGCGTTGGTCCTTATGGAGATGTACATATGCCACACACCCAAAAACCCGAGGAGGTAACATCAAGGCGGTGGGAAGGGACACATGTGTAGATAGATATTGAAGTGGAGTTTTGAAGGACAGCACCTTGGATGGCATCCGGTTGAGAAGATAAACTGCAGTAGAGATAGCATCCGGCCAAAAACGTTTGGGCATATGAGCGCTAAGAAGAAGAGCACGTGTAGTCTCTAGAATATGTCTATTCTTTCTCTCTGCAATTCCGTTCTGTTGAGGTGTATGTGAGCATGAAGTTTCATGTATTAATCCATGTTGATTAAAGTAAGATTGAAATTGCTTATTGACATATTCACCACCATTGTCTGAGCGCAAGACTTTTATGTTTGTATGATATTGAGTACTGATCATAGCATGAAATTTTTTAAAGATAGGAAACACCTCATCTTTGTGTTTCATTAAGTAGAGCCATGTCATACGAGAAAAATCATCCACAAATATGACAAACCAACGGAAACCAGACATATTAGTAATAGGTGAAGGGCCCCATACATCTGAATGGATTAATGAAAATGGAATCGTACTTTTACTCATGCTCAAAGGGTAAGTAGCTTTATGGCTCTTAGCCAAAATACAAGTGTCGCATTTCAAATCAGAATACTGATGCGAAAATAAACCTGGAAAAACATGCTTCAAATACGGAAATGATGGATGACCTAAGCGTCGATGCCAAAGCCAAAGTTGTTTCTTTTGAACAGTGTGCAGATGATGCATATGATGTGCCTGACCGATACTGAAGTCATCCATATAATATAATCCCCCTCTCTTAGTACCACTCCCAATTATCTCCTTTGTGTGAATATCCTGAAGAAGACAAAAATCTGGATATATTAGCACTACACACCCTAAATCTGCAGTAATTTGACTAACAGACAATAATTTGTGTGAAAGAGATGGAACAAGTAAAGTGTTGGTTAGATGCAATGATGGGGACAGATTTACAACGCCTGCTCCTGTGACTGGGGAAATAGCACCATTGGCATTAGCTATACTTTTGCAGTGTGGAAGAGAGGTATGAGAGAAATCTTTAGCATCAAAAGTCATATGATCCGTGGCTCCGGAGTCTAAGAGCCATGTATGAAGTTTCTCATCATTGTGAGAAGTAAAATTTACATGGCTAGATATACCTGAATTCAAGTTCGGAGAGTCAGCTTCAGAAATTTCAACGGGTATGAGAGAGAGGTGGGGCTGGGCAGCGGCAACAGCTACTTTTACTGGGTTTTCATTAATTGCAGTTGTATCACGGCGTTTACGGGCTTGAAGATCATTCCACCATTCAGGGTATCCATTCAACTGAAAGCAATTCTCTCGACTGTGTCTTTGGTTACCACAATGAGAGCATTTGATAACCTCGGTAGAGCTGCGTGTCTTTGCAAATTTTCCACGAACAGAGTTGCCCAGAGTGAGACTTTTAGAAGCCAAAACAGCCCCATGGGTTACATCAGTATCCTGACTAGTCATTACTTGTTGTATGATGGCCTCCCGTCGAACGTGTGCATATGCCTGTTCAAGCGTAGGAAATGGGTTCATTTGTAAGACATCCCCACGTATCTTATCGAGCCGGTCGTCAAGACCATCTAGGAAGACATACACACGATCTTCCTGGAGAAGTCGATTATAATGTTGAATATCAGCAGCACATTCCATGGGATTCGGCCGACGAAAATCTATCTCACGCCATAAGCCTTGTAGATCAGTGTAGTATTTTTCAATAGAGCCAGTGCCTTGTTTCATGCGAGTCACACGGCGTCGCAAGTCACACACCTGTGATGTATCACTACCATCAAAGAAAGTAGTGGCTATTGAATCCCATACTACTTTTGCCGTGGGAAAGCGAATAAAATTGCCGATCAAGGAAGGATTCATAGAATTGATCAGCCATCCTTTGACAATGGCATTGTCAGTGCGCCACTTGCGAAAAGAAGAATCAGTTTGTGATGGTTGAGGAAACTCACCATTTATATATCCCAGTTTATCTTTTCCAGAGATATACATTTCGACAACCTGGGACCATAAGGCATAGTTTGAGCCGTCCAGCTTTATGCCAATTGGAGCAGCGGAAGTTTCAGTGGTTATTGTAGGAGCCTGAGTTCTGTTCAAAGCCTCAGTCATCCTGGTAGTTAATTCAAGGATAGATTCAGATATGTTGGATGTCTCGGGTGTGTTTGGTGTGCTGATCTGAGTATTGAGATCTGCCATGATAGCGGAAACGAGAGGGTGAAGGTGATGGCTATTAGGTGAAGGTGTTAGGTGATACAGAAAGCCAGGACTCTTACAGGCTCTGATACCATGTCTAAAAGAGGTTTTCTTGTATATTCAACTGGTTGTGTTACATGTACTATATATAAAGATTACACTGTATTTATGCCCACTAATTACTCCTATATTTAAGCCCACCAATTACTCCTAGAAACATGCCAATTCCCTTGTTTACGGGATCCTGAAATCTCTTATCTATGTTTCTACTTTACAGCTCACGCCAACAGTCCCGACCTCGCCTCTTGCTACATTTAAATCTAAGGAGATTAAGTGTCGTGCTTTAGCTTTTGGGTTTTATACGGAAGTTAATGATTATGTTGTGATACATATTGTTAAGCCTAAATTGACCTCTGAACCTAGGTCATTTGACTTCTGTGATCCTGATCCACCTATGGGCTATCAACAATACCCGCACTCAGTCGTCATTGGTGTTTATAGTTTAAATACTAATTCGTGGAAGAAAATGTCCCAAGACAAGGTTTTTGTTGATAGTATGCCGAGTGATCAATCTGTGTTTGTCAATGGTACTGCATTTTGGGTAGGGTCTAGTGATTACGAGTTAAATCAATTAATTATGTACTTTGATACCAAGACAAATGTACTGCAAAAAATCATGTTACCTAGCTGGCTTGAGCGTTTCGATCGTCAGATTCTTAATCCTCTTATTTTTCCATTTGGTCAATCTATTGCTTACTTTATTGAGGTTGATGAGCATGATGCAGAGGAGGAGGAGGAGGATGGCGATGGATCTCCTCATTTGGACATTTGGGTATTGAAAGACTTTATCGTTCGCGAGGACGATCTGTGGGCCGGGGTGAGATTCCTTGGGAGAAAAAGATGAGTGTTGCTCTAGGTGAAAATGTTTGGGTTGAAGTCTTGGGTATAAGGAACAATGGTGAACCAATACTAGCAAAGTCAAACAATTTGATTTCATATGATTTTGATACTCATGAACCATATGATTTCGTTAAACATGTGATCGTCTGACTCCTAGTTACGTTTACGAGGAGGGCTCTAAACCGCCTTTTATCATTAGTCCTTTTGTGGAAACTCTAGTTCTGCTTGATAGTGATTGAAATGATGGGAAAAAAAATGTTCTAGTCAGAATCCTTCTAAGTCTTTTAATTGTAATGGGGGTAGAGCCAGTCGTTTATAATCTACATTGGTTCAGGTTAGCTGTCTTCCTTACGGTTCTGGTCAAATGTTAAAAAGTTCATCACTGTGTGTCTTGATTTTTCTAATTTTTGGAACAAAGTCTGTCTGAACAGTATGTACAAGAAGTTGTCCATACAATATTATCTTAAATTTAAAAGGGTTTTTGTATCTTAAGTTATGTATTGCCTTTTCGTTTTCTTTAGCTTGGAAGTAATATATCTTAGTAATTTATGTAGACGTGTTTATGTTATATCTATATGCAGAATGTTTATATTTGGGTCATTTGAGGAAAATACAAGTCTGAACTAAAATGGTTGTTTGGAGTACTTTGATCATGCTTTTGGAGTCCGGTTATCTTAAAACTTAAAATATGAATGTCGCATCTATATTGATCGTCTATATTTGCAATCCGCAAACTTTCATTGTTACTAGCCGATCTTCATCGTTCAGCTTGATAAATATTCAGATTCTATCTTTGAATGTCCCATAGTCATACAAGTGACATCTTTGCATTTAGCAAGCTTCTAAGAGCAACTCCAAGGACACTTGCCTTCGCCCTTCTTCCCCTTATGGCTTATATAGTGAAATCTGGTGAATTATGTCCTCCAATGCAGCGACGTGGCTAGTTCTCGCTATTCTATAATTTATCACATATCCCCCGTTTTTTCTTCAATAACTCTAAATTTACTCTATTTTGTGTTACCATTTACGTGTTATTATGGACTAATGTTTGAAATTAGGATCTATTAGAGCTAATTTAGTTTTCCAATTTCGGGTTTTAATGAAATTTGTGGGACTTGGATCGTTTTGAGTAATGCCTTGAAGGTGTTTGAGGGAAGTATTGAGGGAGACCAGTGTTATAGATTCATTGGATTTCCAGGGTTACCGAAAGACAAGGTCTACTAGAGTTGCTGAGTATGAAGATTGCGGGGGTGGCGACAACCTGCACATATGAGATGTCATATTTTGATTATTCAGAGTATCATGCTAGATTGCTAGATGCTCTGTTTGCGAGATGCCCCTTGTTACCTTATATAGCCAAAAGAAACATCACTCTTTGTCATTGTGATTGCCAAGAGATTTAACGGAATATTTAATATTTTTTTGAGGATTATGATAATTAACGGAATCAAACTTAATTGGTCGAACGGAAATAAATTGGAAACTTTTTATTTTTTAAAAAATGACTAACAACAATTAACTAGGTCGATATATTTATCATCATTCAAATTTTCAAATAAAGAATAACATTTGATATCAAACGTCAATTATCCCTCCTTTCTCTCCCTTCCTTCTATAGCATCCGTTAAAGAGTTTTGTGGGGGCTTCCATCGATTTTCATCAGTGGAAAGCCCCAATTCCTTTTCGTTTTTCCTGCTTTCATATCTTGTTTTCTTCAATAAATCTCCCAATTTATTTGGGTTGTGTTAGTCTTTCCTTGTGAGAGTGGGTTTTTTGTTTTTATTGTGTTTTGGTATTTTCCATGGCCGAGGTTATGGATTAGTAAGATTTTCGCTTCTTGATTATGAACGGGGGTCTTGATTTAGTGATGAGATTTTGTATGGGATTGCAGTTTTGGTCGATAGCTCAGACAATAGCTCCATCGGGGCATGATGAAGAGGGTACCAATAATCCAACGAGGATTCATGAAGTGGGTACTTGTATTTGTATATACATTGTCTTCAAAATATCGTTAAATTGTCTCATCATGAGAACAGGCGATTATAATTTACTATTTGTTCGACTCGATCATTGATGTAGATGCCGTATGGCTTTTTATTATTGAATTAACATCTTTGTTCTTCAAAAAACATTTGATATCAAACTTTTACGAAAATAAAGCTAAACGATATAATTCCAACATCGCTTTACAAGAAGTCAAGCACCAAAAATATAGCACTCCATCATTCGGTTATTATTACCTATTGATTTGGCATAATTGACGTGGTAGATTGGAAAATTTTGATTGTGCAGGATGGTGTGAATGCATGGTGTGAATGCTGGGGATCATTTTATTATGACCAATTATACTACTACATTTGGCATTTGAGAATTATTTTAGATACCAAATTAGGGTACATATCATCTTCCTAAACTTTTTCAATTTATCTAATCTCTAAAATAAACACCTGTTAATTTTGTTAAAAGAAAAAAGACCAAATAAATTATACTCTCTTGTCCCAAATTTATTGTTCATATACCAAAATCCATATTTATTCAATTTTTTCAAATAAATTTAAAATTACCAAATAATTATTTTATTTTTCATAAAATTTAACATAATTAACATATAATACATTAATTAACATAAAATTTAAAAAATGCTTTTCTTCACGGAAGTATTGATGAAGAAGTATATATGGAGGCACCACCAGGGTATTCTCAGGAATTTGGAGATGAAGAAGGATGTAGACTGAGGAAGGCAATTTATGGGCTAAAACAGTCCCCTAGGGCATGGTTCGGAAGATTCACAAAAGCTATGAAGAAGTTTGGGTACAATCAAAGCAACTCAGATCACACCCTATTCTTAAAGAAGGTTAGAGATAAAATCACTTGCTTGATAATTTATGTGGATGATATGATTATCACTGGAAATGATAAGAAAGAGATCACTGACTTAAAAGGAAAACTATTTCAAGAATTTGAGATGAAAGATTTGGGGACTCTCAAGTATTTTCTTGGCATAGAAGTTCTGAGGTCGAAACAAAGAATCTTCATTCACCAAAGAAAGTATATCCTTGATCTTCTGGTAGAAACAGGAATGCTAGACTGTAAAACAGCTGAGACACCGATCGTTGCTAATCATGGTCTTCAAATTCTTCAAGGAGCAAAACTGGCCAAAAGAGAACAATATCAGAAGATTGTGGGAAAACTCATTTACTTAGCTCACACAAGACCAGATATAGCTTATGCTGTAGGAGTGGTGAGCAGGTTCATGCATCTCCCACAAATACAACACACGACAGCAGTAATGAGAATTTTGAGGTACTTAAAGGGTACAAGTAGCACGAGAATTTACTTCGCCAAAAATGATCATCTGGATCTAATTGCCTACACAGATGCAGACTGGGCAGGACATCATGACGGCAGGAAATCCACTTCTGGGTACTTTACTCTAGTAGGTGGTAACTTGGTCACCTGGAGAAGTAAAAAACAAAAGGTGGTGGCCTTATCAAGTGCAGAGGCAGAATTCAGAGGAATTGCAAAAGGAATAACTGAAATCCTATGGATTCGGAAACTCATGAATGAACTTGGTCTTCCACAGAAAACAGCATGTAAGCTATTTTGTGACAATAAGGCAGCTATAAGTATCTCAGAAAATCCGGTCCAGCATGACAGAACAAAGCACGTCGAGATAGACCGACATTTCATCAAGGACAAATTGGAAGATAAGACAATCAAACTTCCATTTGTTCGATCAAAAGATCAATTAGCTGATATCATGACAAAAGCAGTCAATACTAAAGCCTTCGATGAGACTTTACGCAAGTTGAGTATTGGAGCACCGACTGCCCAACTTGAGGGGGAGTGTTAGAATTCAACTCCATGTTCAACAAAAGCAGCTAGTCTTTGTTCAACAAAAGTAATTGATCTATGTTCAACTTCTTAAAATAAGGTAGGCTATTAATATGTATTAGGACAAAATATGTGAGGTATGCAATGAAGTAATATAGCATATCAGAAGCCTATATAAAGGCTACCCAAGCAAGCATATAGAATACACCAAAAAAAACAAAAACACACACTAGAATCAATCTCTCACAATGTAAACTCCAAATTGTATTATGTTGATAAACACCTTTCTATCAATATATTTCAATTTATATAAATTCTACATTTATCTACGGTGCGAGTTCGCTTAGTTTTGCTTAATAATGTTATATTTGTATGCTTATATTGTTTTTCTCTTATTGAGAACTGGAACAAAGTTGTCCACGCAACATTGTCTGAAACTTTATGTTGGTTTTCCTAAGGTTATGCTTTGCCTTTTCATGTAATTTATCTTGGGACTAATATGGTGAATGTATATCAGTATATGTGTGTATATATATTGTCTACCTGCAAAATATTTAGATTTGTATCATTGAGAAAGATACAAGTGCGAACCAATATGATGGTTTTACGGAATTTTCACTATGCTCTTACGGAATTCTATTATCTTCTTTTCTTTATTGTATCCAGTTGGATGTTAACTAAAATGGGACTCACTAATCAAAGAGATCGGATCTTTCTTCAAATTCATTGCGTCAGTGTGAGCAAAGTTGGCTCAAAAAGTGTGAGTGACCAACAAGATATTTTTATCAAGACTAACAAACTATCAATACTAAGAAATTTTGATAATACAAACATGTATATTCTTATTATTAAAATTATTATTTCTTAAAAAATTATATTAATATTGAATAATTAATCATAGTCATTTATCCTAATTTGGAAGGATTTAAATAAAAATAAATGAATTTTTCTCTAATTATTGAGGAAGATCAAATGAAAATCTATCGAACAAATTTGTTTATATTTCTTTCATCGCTTAGAATATTTTAAAAGAAGACTTTATAGTTAAATACAATATAAATGAGGATGAGCACACCGTAAAAAAAAGATGAGAATAATTCAAAATTTTATCAATATTTACGTATAAAGTAATGTATTAAAATTTAAAATACTTGACAATTCTGATTTTCAGATAATAATTGTGTCGAGAATTATCTTTTCACAAAAACCTGAATTTTTAATTAAAACCAAAAATTAAAATATTATTATTATATATTTAAATAACATAATATGACTCGTTAAATTTATTAAATATATTTTTCATAACACAAATATAATTTCCCATTATATCCACTTCATTTTGTTTCTAATAATAATATTTTGTGAATTAAATTTTCAATCAATTACCTAATTAAAATTTTGATATGAGCAAAATTTATACACCAATACCTAATTAACGAATTTAGGTGTATATCTTTAACTATGTAGAAAATTAAAATTAGTACCGGACACTAAACATATATAAAAATATAGGATAACAAATAATTTAAACTTTAAGATATATAATTTCTTTGAGTAAGTTTCAAACTTCTTAAAATCGAAATGAATTTTTAAGAAAAGAATATCATCAACTTTAAGTACAGATCAAACGGTAATATATATATATATATTTTTATTATATAAATATATTTGGTATACATATATTATTTTTGTTGAATATGAATATCAAAGATCAAAATCGAAGATCAAAACCGAGATTGGGAAACGGTAGGACAATAGTTCCCGCTTTTATTTGAATTTTCAAAAATTTAAAAGTATCTCCCAATTTTTTGTCGATGACCCGATTGTAAGATCTTAGCCAATTGTTAGATCGGAATCGGGTTCGAGAAGACAAGGAGATTATAATTTTTGTTCTAATTCTCAATTTTTGAAATTTTAAAAGTATCTCCCAATTTTCTGTCGATAACCTGAATGATCGTAAGATCTTAACCAATTATCATATCGTAATCGGATTTGAGAAGACAAGGAGATTATAATTTTCATTCTAATTCCGATCCTCAATTTTTTTTGTCCTTTTACCATTTTTATCAGCAATCCAAATGATCCAAAATCTGGGAATCGGAATCGGGTCGGACAGGCCAACTGGGTCAGGGAAGCCCATCCTATATATATAAAAAAGATTGATAACGGAATCGGGCCGGACAGGCCAACTGGGTCAGGGAATCCCTAGTTGGCGCAGCAGCCTCAACTGGGGTGAGGATCCTCTGTCCCCTTCTCCATGTCCCCTTTTGTGTCCCCAATACAAAATGGGTACCCTGGCGGGGCCCATTATGGCACGTTGTGAGTTTGCTTAGTTTCACTTAATAATGTGTTGTTTTCGTAAGATTATCTTGTTTTCCTTTTATTGAGAACTCGAACACAGTAAGTAGTCCACAAATCTTATCTGAAAATCTATGTTGGTTTTTACTAAAGTTATGTGTTGCCTTTTTATGTATTTATCTTAGGATTAGTATAGCCGATGTATATCAGTATATGTATGCATATATTGTCTAAATGCAGCATGTTTAGATTTGTATCATTCAGAAAGATACAACTGTGAACCAATATGGTGGTTTGGAATACCTGAATCATACTCAAATTTTTTTTTTTTTTGAAATTAACAGTATTGTCTCTTATGCAATATTCACATAGGATCTAACATAGGGAAATTTTTATAGTATAAACATGTATCTTCTTATTATTTAAATTACCATTTCTTAAAAAAATGTATTAATACTGAACAATTAATTATATTCATTTATCCTAATTTGGAAGGATGTAAATATAAATAAATGAACATTTTTTTTTGATAATTCGGTGTCCGAGCCAGTTTGCGCGCACCACAACTAATCCGGAGGGCATACTTGCACACTCATGTCCCCGAGCATGGTAGTCCACTTAATCCCGGAACGTCCCTGGGAATCGAACTCGTGACCTATAAATAAATGAATTTTTCTCTAATTATTGAGATAGATCAAATAAAAATCTTTCGAATTAATTTTTTATATTTTCATATTTCTTTCATCGCTTAGAAGATTTGAAAAGAAGCCTTTATAGTTAAATACAATATAAATGAGGATTAGAATGAGCGCAAATAATAAAAATTTAACATTTGAAATGAACATCTGTATAAAGCATTATAAAATTTCAAATTTTGTCAATATCTGAATATAAAGTATTGTATTAAAATTTAAAATATTTGACGATTCGGATTTTCAGAAAATAATTGTGTTGAGAATTATCATAATTTTCACATAACTTGAATTTTTAATTAAAACAAAAAATTGAAATATTATTATTATTATTATATATTTAAATTACATAATATGGCTTGTTAATTAACTAAATATATATTTCAGAACACAAATATACTTACCCAGTATATCCACTTCTTTCTGTTTCTAATAATAATATTTTTTGAATTAAAATTTTCAACCAAATATCTAATTAAAATTTGATATGAGCAAAATACGTACATGGATACCTAATTAACGAATATAGGTGTATATCTTTAACTAGGTAGAAAAATAAAATCTCAACTAAGCATAGAAAAAAATTATAGGATAACAAATAATTTAAACTTTAGGAATATATAATTTTTTTGAGTTTAGGTCCAAAATTCTTAAAATCGAGATGGATCTTTAAGAAAAATATATTGTCAACTTTAAGCACGGGTTAAATGATAATATATTTATTTTTAACCAAGATCAAAACGGAGATCGAGAAATGGGAGGACGATAGTTCCCGCTTTCATTTGAAATTTCGAAATTTTAATAATATCGTCCAATTTTCTGTCGATAATCGGAATAATCGTAAGATCTAGCCAATTATATCGGAATCGGATTGGAGAAGACAAGGAGATTATAATTTTCATTTTAATTCCGGTTCTCAAATATTTTTTATCCTTTTACCATTTTCATAAGTAATTCAAATGCTCTAAAATATCGGTATCGGCATCGGGCCGGACGGGCGGACTGGGTCAGGAAAGCCCATCCTATATATAAAAAAGATCGATAACGGCAACATGCCTTATTACATGAGAAAATATCGAAATGAATCCCTAGTTGCCGCAGCAGCGTCAACTGGTCTTCTTACACTCAACTGAATAGAGATGAGCTTGTCAAAACCCAGGTACATGCCATCTTACGACTTCCCTGAATTAGTCTTGCCCGAAATATTCAAAAGACTTCCTGTTAAGTATGTCTTACGTTGCATGTGCGTTCAAAAATCATGGTACTATCTTATAAAATCTCCTATGTTTGTCACTCTTCACTACAATTATCAAAAATTGACAGCCCATGATAATCCTAAATATTTACTTTTCCATAATACTAATACCCATGAATTTACTGTACGTTCTGATGATAATGAATGTCAAAAATACTGCACCCTTAAATTTCCATTTGATGACTTTGGTAGTCATGAATGGACTGCTGTATCAAATGGTTTAATTTGTATCTCTTCATTGTCTTATCAAAAACCTGATTATGATTCCGACATTTATGTCTGCAATCCTCTTGTTGGGGGGTATCAAATCATTCGTTGTTCACCTTTTTCGCTATATACTAAATTCCACATTGAGTGGAAGGCTTTAGCTTTTGGGTATTTACCTGAAGTTAGTGATTATGTCGTGGTACATGCTCTCAAATTCATGACGGGCGTACCTTTTATCTCTAATATGATCGTGATTGTTGTTCATAGTCTAAACAGTGGTTCTGGTAAAACAAAAGTACAGAATGATTTTGATGTACATTGGGTCACTGATCAATCTGTATTTGTTAATGGTACTGCATATTGGGTAGGGGAAAATGACACGGCGGATAAATTTGTTATTCGATTGGATACCAAGACAGAAACACTGCGACTAATCTCTGTGCCCGAGTGGTTTGAAGATCAGGAACGATATCCTGTTATGCATCCATTTGGTCAATCTATTGCTTGTTTTATTGAGGACGCTGAATTTCGTCAATTGGACATTTGGGTATTGAAATGCGACCGGATAGATGACTTTTCTTGGGAGAAAAAAATGAGTGTTAGTCTGAGTGAAAATGTTTGGGCTGATGTCCTGGGGATAAGGAACAATGATCAACCTATACTGGCAACCCATTCAAATAATTTGATTTCATACGATCTTGAGACTCGTGAACCATATGATTTTGTTAATTCGTATGATCGTTTGACTCCAAATTCCCATTACGAGGAGGGCTCTAAACCACCTTTTGTCATTACACCTTTTGTGGAGACTCTACTCTGGCTTGATAAAGAGTTTTGAAACAAACGTTTTGCAATGGCAACTCGCTGGAGTTCAGCAACTCTTCATTTTCTGATACAAATGTGGACGGTATTAATTTTGCATCAAAAGTGGACCTTGAACAGGGGAAGGTGTCAACATCTAATTGCTAATGACATATGGGATTGTTAGTTGGATGTAAAATTTTAATGCTCTTTCCTTAACTTTGTGGATTCTGGTTTTGTTCTTACAAATTCCATTATGGCACGTTGTGAGTTTGCTTAGTTTCGCTTAATAATGTGTTGTTTCCGTAAGATTATCTTGTTTTCCTTTTTTTGAGAACTCGAACACAGTAAGTAGTCCACAAATCTTATCTGAAAATCTATGTTGGTTTTTACTAAAGTTATGTGTTGCCTCTTTATGTATTTATCTTAGGATTAGTATAGTCGATGTATATCAGTATATGTATGCATATATTGTCTAAATGCAGCATGTTTAGATTTGTATCATTGAGAAAGATACAACTGTGAACCAATATGGTGGTTTGGAATACCTGAATCATACTCAAATTTTTTTTTTTTTTTTGAAATTAACAGTATTGTCTCTTATGCTAATATTCACATAGGATCTAACATAGGGAAATTTTTATAGTATAAACATGTATCTTCTTATTATTTAAATTACCATTTCTTAAAAAAATATATTAATACTGAACAATTAATTATATTCATTTATCCTAATTTGGAAGGATGTAAATATAAATAAATGAACTTTTTTTTTTGATAAATCCGGTGTCCGGGCCAGCTGGCGCGCACCTCAACTAATCCGGAGGGCATACTTGCACACTCATGTCCCCGAGCATGGTAGTCCACTTAATCCCGGAACGTACCAGGGAATCGAACTCGTGACCTATAAATAAATGAATTTTTCTCTAATTATTGAGATAGATCAAATAAAAATCTTTCGAATTAATTTTTTATATTTTCATATTTCTTTCATCGATTAGAAGATTTGAAAAGAAGCCTTTATAGTTAAATACAATATAAATGAGGATTAGAATGAGCGCAAATAATAAAATTTAACATTTGAAATGAACATCTGTATAAAGCATTATAAAATTTCAAAATTTTGTCAATATCTGAATATAAAGTATTGTATTAAAATTTAAAATATTTGACGATTCGGATTTTCAGAAAATAATTGTGTTGAGAATTATCATAATTTTCACATAACTTGAATTTTTAATTAAAACAAAAAATTGAAATATTATTATTATTATATATTTAAATTACATAATATGGCTTGTTAATTAACTAAATATATATTTCAGAACACAAATATACTTACCCAGTATATCCACTTCTTTCTGTTTCTAATAATAATATTTTGTGAATTAAAATTTTCAACCAAATATCTAATTAAAATTTGATATGAGCAAAATACGTACATGGATACCTAATTAACGAATATAGGTGTATATCTTTAACTAGGTAGAAAAATAAAATCTCTAACTAAGCATAGAAAAAAAATTATAGGATAACAAATAATTTAAACTTTAGGAATATATAATTTTTTTGAGTTTAGGTCCAAAATTCTTAAAATCGAGATGGATCTTTAAGAAAAATATATTGTCAACTTTAAGCACGGGTTAAATGATAATATATTTATTTTTAACCAAGATCAAAACGGAGATCGAGAAATGGGAGGACGATAGTTCCCGCTTTCATTTGAAATTTCGAAATTTTAATAATATCGTCCAATTTTCTGTCGATAATCGGAATAATCGTAAGATCTAGCCAATTATATCGGAATCGGATTGGAGAAGACAAGGAGATTATAATTTTCATTTTAATTCCGGTTCTCAAATATTTTTTTATCCTTTTACCATTTTCATAAGTAATTCAAATGCTCTAAAATATCGGTATCGGAATCGGGCCGGACGGGCGGACTGGGTCAGGAAAGCCCATCCTATATATAAAAAAGATCGATAACGGCAACATGCCTTATTACATGAGAAAATATCGAAATGAATCCCTAGTTGCCGCAGCAGCCTCAACTGGTCTTCTTACACTCAACTGAATAGAGATAAGCTTGTCAAAACCCAGGTACATGCCATCTTACGACTTCCCTGAATTAGTCTTGCCCGAAATATTCAAAAGACTTCCTGTTAAGTATGTCTTACGTTGCATGTGCGTTCAAAAATCATGGTACTATCTTATAAAATCTCCTATGTTTGTCACTCTTCACTACAATTATCAAAAATTGACAGCCCATGATAATCCAAAATATTTACTTTTCCATAATACTAATACCCATGAATTTACTGTACGTTCTGATGATAATGAATGTCAAAAATACTGCACCCTTAAATATCCATTTGATGACTTTGGTAGTCATGAATGGACTGCTGTATCAAATGGTTTAATTTGTATCTCTTCATTGTCTTATCAAAAACCTGATTATGATCCCGACATTTATGTCTGCAATCCTCTTGTTGGGGGGTATCACATCATTCGTTGTTCACCTTTTTCGCTATATACTAAATTCCACATTGAGTGGAAGGCTTTAGCTTTTGGGTATTTACCTGAAGTTAGTGATTATGTCGTGGTACATGCTCTCAAATTCATGACGGGCGTACCTTTTATCTCTAATATGATCGTGATTGTTGTTCATAGTCTAAACAGTGGTTCTGGTAAAACAAAAGTACAGAATGATTTTGATGTACATTGGGTCACTGATCAATCTGTATTTGTTAATGGTACTGCATATTGGGTAGGGGAAAATGACACGGCGGATAAATTTGTTATTCGATTGGATACCAAGACAGAAACACTGCGACTAATCTCTGTGCCCGAGTGGTTTGAAGATCAGGAACGATATCCTGTTATGCATCCATTTGGTCAATCTATTGCTTGTTTTATTGAGGACGCTGAATTTCGTCAATTGGACATTTGGGTATTGAAATGCGACCGGATAGATGACTTTTCTTGGGAGAAAAAAATGAGTGTTAGTCTGAGTGAAAATGTTTGGGCTGATGTCCTGGGGATAAGGAACAATGGTCAACCTATACTGGCAACCCATTCAAATAATTTGATTTCATACGATCTTGAGACTCGTGAACCATATGATTTTGTTAATTCGTATGATCGTTTGACTCCAAATTCCCATTACGAGGAGGGCTCTAAACCACCTTTTGTCATTACACCTTTTGTGGAGACTCTACTCGGGCTTGATAACGAGTTTTGAAACAAACGTTTTGCAATGGCAACTCGCTGGAGTTCTTCAACTCTTCATTTTCTGATACAAATGTGGACCGTATTAATTTTGCATCAAAAGTGGACCTTGAACAGGGGAAGGTGTCAACATCTAATTGCTAATGACATATGGGATTGTTAGTTGGATGTAAAATTTTAATGCTTTCCTTAACTTTGTGGATTCTGGTTTTGTTTTTAAATATTCCATTATGGTACGTTGTGAGTTTGCTTAGTTTCGCTTAATAATTTGTTATTTTCGTAAGATTATCTTGTTTTCCTTTTATTGAGAACTTCAACGAAGTAGTCCACAAATCTTATTTGAAAATCTATGTTGGTTTTTACTAAAGTTATGTGTTGCCTCTTTATGTATTTATCTTGGGATTACTATAGTCGATGTATATCAGTATATGTATGCATATATTGTCTAAATGCAGCATGTTTAGATTTGTGTCATTGAGAAAGATACAACTGTGAACCAATATGGTGGTTTGGAATACCTGAATCATGCTCACTTTGCTCCGACGGAGTTCCATTATCTTCTTTTCTTTTTTTGTATCTAGTGGGTTGTTATCATAGGATGTGGCTCATTAATTTAAGAGATTGAAATCTCATTCTTCAAATTCCATTGAGCAAGTTGACAATTATTTTGAGATTCGATGTTTAGATGTATCTGTATTTGTAGAAGCTTTAAGTTTAGTGCTTATCTTAATCATTGGTTTAATTTATGCATGACGAAAGGGAGCATTGGAATGGTATTGGCTTCTAAACATTCATACAATAAAAAGAAAAAAATAATGAGAGAGTTATGAATTCCATCGAGTTCCCCTTACTTTGGTCGAACAACCCAAAATTTAGCAAATGATCTTTCAAATCGGTTCCCTAAGGTGTTAATTGTTGCTTCATTGAATTAGGTAAGAGTTGTTAGTTGTTTACAAAGCAAGTTTGGAAGATCATAATGAAACACGATTCTTCCAGGTTTCAGTGGAAGAAACTTTGGAGTCCGAAAATTTCTTCTAAAGCTATGAATAAGAGGGCTCACTAAGGCTATTTTTCTAGAACTGTTAAGTTTGGAGTTCAGTGTGTACCGACAAGGCGACAATGTTTGTCCTACGTTTAACCAATATTCTTAATCTACTTATCATTGTCGCAAGGTTCTAGTTTGATCATGCTTGTTGGTGTCTGTCATCATTTGGTAATCAAGACTTTTATTGATGTGTAAATGCTCCAGCTTCATTGGGCACATTCTTACTTTGTGTTATTTGTTGTGCAATTTGGCAAGCCAGAAACAGTATAGTTAATCCTCATTGCCTAATCACTCCGATAATTACTAATAGCCAACTCCATCAGCGTAGTTGTACAAGAAACACACACAAGTTCCTTCAACTATTATGTCAAATAGTTACCTTCCGAGGCGACTTATCAAGCATTTGTTTTGCATATTTCAGAATCACAAAACTGATTTAGAATTCTGATGTGTAAAATTATGTCTAACCGCAAGCGCACGGTATCAATTATAGTAGATACTAGCAAATACGGGTCGAATCCTCAAGGAGACAGTTTCAATTTCAATTCAATGGTTATCAATTGTTTCTAGTCACAAACGATTAGTTGAGAATTTTGTTAACTACTAAAGCAAATTTAACAAGGTTTTAATTCAATTAATTAAGGGATCTAGGGCAATTCAGGTTCACCATGTTTACACCAACCAAATAACAAAGGTATAGCTTATCAATGGGATAAAATAATTAGAGCAATGGTTAAACTTTTCCAAGTATTAACACTCTCAGAAATCCGATGATGTTTTCACACTCACCTTCAATTCCGCTAATTGTATGTAAGCCTCTAGTAGTAAAATCTTTCGATCTATTACTCCTATTGCAATCAATTAATCTATGATATTGCGCAATTACACAAATTAAGAATTAACACATATCAATTAGAACTACTCTTTACCCATCAATTCACTAATCAAATTAAACCCAAATCATGGTGCAAACATGGCTTCCCCTAATACCCTAGAATTAAACTACTCACTCATGGTAGAAGTAAAAGCAATAAGAATAATGAAAGAAGTCATGAATTCTTTATTTCCTACAATAAAACAATCAAATCTATTAAATAAAAAATCCAAATCAATGCAAAACACAATAAATATGAGAATAAAATCATCTAAAATATATATAAAAATATATTCTATCAAATTCAATCAGATTTTTCCTTTTAAAAATTTCAGACAAGAGCCCGATTTTGTAATAGCAATGCTAGAGACCCGAAATACTTGTCAAAAAATTCCGCCCAAATGACACATGACAAGTTTTAATTTGTTATCGGGTTATCAGTCATTTCTCATTTTGCAAACATCTTCAAGAACCTTGCCATACTCATTTTCATGCAGTTTGCAAACAACCCCATCACTTATTACAAGAAGTAATAACAACATACAGAAGCAGCTGGCCTTCTCCAATAATTTACATTAATGGGCCCAGCTGAATCCTATAGCCCAGCCCAGACCAGCTCTATTCTTTAAGCCCAATGGTTATCATTGACCCGATGGAATCAGCAGTCCTAAATTCCTAACAGGAAAAGATGAAACCCTAGTGAGAGCAGCTTTCCTTGTTTTGAGTTCACTGAAGATGAGCCTGTCAAAGCACAACAAGTACATGCCATCCTACGACTTCCCGGAAGAGATCTTGTCCGAAATATTCAATAGACTTCCTGTTAAGTATGTCTTACGTTGCCTGTGCGTTGAAAAATCATGGTATCATCTTATAAAATCTCCTATGTTTGTCACTCTTCACTTAAATCATCAAAAAATGGCAGCCCATGATAATCCTAAGTATCTACTTTTCCATAATACTAATACCCATGAATTTACTGTATGTTCTGATGATAATCAATGTCAAGAATATGGCACACTTGATTACCCATTTGACTTTGATGGTCATGAATGGTATGCATTATCGAATGGTCTGATTTGTATATCTTCCGTGTTATATCGAAAACCTCATTATGATCCCGATATATATATCTGGAATCCCCTTGTTCAGATTAGATTAACTATTAGGAAGCCACCTCATTCGATATTAACTCCAGAGGAGATTGAGTGGAAGGCTTTAGCATTTGGGTATTTACCGGAAGTTAATGATTATGTTGTGGTCCTGGTTGTCAAACTTGAACCGGACCCAGCTGACCCCTCTGACCCCGACGCACCTGACCCTTACGAATTCAACCCGTACACTGTCGCCATTGGTGTTTATAGTCTCAACACTAGTTCTTGGAAATTGTTTTTTCAGGATGATGTTCTTATATGGGCACTCCATACTGATCGATCTCTTTTTGTTAATGGTACTGCATTTTGGGTTGCGGAAAATTATGATCGTCGAGTTGTGATGTACTTTGACACCAAGACAGAAATACTCCGAGATATTTTGGTGCCCGACTGGGTTAGAGTTCAGGAACGGCAGTTTAAGGAACCTAGTTTTGATCCTGTTTTTTATCCATTTGGTCAATCTATTGCTTACTTTGTTGAGAACGACGAATCTCGTCACTTGGACATGTGGGTACTGAAACAAGATACGATAGATGAGTTTTCTTGGGAGAAAAAATTGAGTGTTAGTAGTGAAAATGTTTGGGCTGGTGTCTTGGGTATAAGGAACAATGGTGATATAATACTGGCAAAATCAGACAGTTTGATCTCATATGATCTTGATACCCATGAACCATATGATTTCGTTAATTCATGTGATCACTTGACTCCGAGTTCCCATGACGAGGAGAACTCTAAACCACCTATTGTCATTACACCTTTTGTGGAGACTCTACTTTGGCATGATATTTATGCAAAAAGTTAAACAAGATGCTAAGTTGGAAGCCTTGTTATCACAATGGGAACATTTTAGATATCTTCAAGTCTACAATTTCTGATGAAGATGTGGACATCATAAGGACCATGAACAGGGATAGATGTCAACATCTGATTGCTAATGAGATCAGGAATTTTTAGCGGATATGCTGCTGAGAAGGATGACATCAGGCAAACAATTCTTGGAATTTTGTGGAATCTGGTTTGGTTTCATAACTTCTATCACTGTAAATTGTGAATTTGCTTAGTTTTGGTTAAATGTTTATTATGTTTATGAGATTTTCTTCTTTTACCGTTGTTGACAATTAGGACAAAGTTGTATGCACTATGCACAACGTTATCTTCAATTTATATAAGTTTTTGTATCTTAAAGTTATCTATTGCCTGTTCATATTGTTTATGGGTTCTTTTTCTTTTGGTTGGAAGTAATATATAGAAATCATTTATGTATATGTGTGTGTATTATGTCTATGTGCAAAATATTTATATTTGGGTCATTGAGGAAAAGTACAAGTTTGAACTAAAATGGTTGTTTTGAGTAAATGGATCATGCTTACTATGCGCTTATGGAGTTAGATTATCCCAAAACATGAAAAATGAATGCTTTATTCATATAATCATTAATATTTGCAATCCACATATTTTTCATTGAATCATTGCTACCAACTAATTTTCATCATTGAGCTCAGATTCTATCTGTTGAATGTCCAATAGTCATATAAGTGACAGCTATGGATTTACCAAGCTTTCAAGAGCAACTCCAAGGGCACTTGCTGTCTTTCCATTTGGCTATAATAGTGTTCGATTTGGTCAGACTACGTCCTCCAGTATTCCTGGCCATGTCTGTTAAGTACTACTCTGTATTTTATCATATATCTGCGCCCCTTCAGTCTACTTGTTTTCTTTAAGAATTCTAAATTTTACTTATTTTGTGTTCGCATTTACATACTTTTCTGGATTAATATTTGGAATTAAGACTTGTTCTAATTTATTTTTTCAATTTTGGGTTTTGATGAAATTTATTGGGACTAATGCCTTAATTGTTTGAGGAAAGGATTGATAGGGTCCCATTTTATAAAAATCATTGGATTTCTGGGGTACTCTAAGACGAGCCCTGCTAGAGTTAATGAGTATGAGGATTATGGGGTAATGAGAATTTGCATATACTAGATGTCATATTGATTTGATTATTCATAGTATGATGCTACGTGCTATGTTTGAGAGAGGCCCTTGCAAAGCCAAAAGAAACATCACCCTCTGTCATTGTAATTACTTGAGAATTTGATAGTATATTTTACTCTTTTGTCTTTGTCCATTAAATCAACATCTATGGTTTATACTGTTAAAATTGCTGTCATTCAGTTTTTATTTGTAATTATCCCAGATATATGTTTTTTCTGCATAATAGTTGTGGATCAGTATCTATTATATAAGAGTTTAGAGTTTTTCTAAATGTCCACTACACCTTAAAGGGTTAACCGTTAATGGCATTAGTTTACGTACTAATTTGATGCCGGTGATTATAGTGAATGTATGGTGACTTCTTTCTTAATCTTTATTTCAACTATCATCTGGTACAGATGCTTAGATTAGTTTATTTTGTGGACTAATTGGATTGTATTGTAGAGAAGCACATGAGCCTGCTGAGATAACTCCCTGGAATTGCAACCTTGAATTGTTTGCAGACAGTTTTGACATGTACACAAGTTTAAACACAAGGGATAGCAGTTGAAACCATATATGACTCAAATAAAATGAACAAATAGTTATTCAATTTGGGTAGTATGGTTGGCACGAAACAGAATTTGGCTAGCAAGATCTTAGCTGGTCAGTATATTTGTTTAGGTAGCCAAATAGCAAGCTCCCTTGGAGAAGATGCTTTAAGTAGCTGCTTTTTAAATTTTGAGGACCTTGTTACGAGTTGTTCACAAGTTATCTGCAGCTCAAGTAGCTAACCAGATGTGAAATTGTAGTCTTGGACTTGATGTAGTATGGCATTTTGAGGTTTTTCTGTCTTTTACTTTTTGAGAAGCAGACAATTGCTGCTTTAAGGTTATTGCTGATTGAGTGTATAGTTTGGGTTGCAAGGTTTGTGTTGCTAATTCAAATTGGTCATAAAAAGTTTACATAATTTAAAAATGCAGAAAGATTTGTTTTCTGCAGTAAGGAGTAGAGAATATTTGTGTCTTTCACCTTTTACTTAATAACCTACTTAATAACCTGTTTTTTAGATTAAAACTTAATATTCTCATCTTTACCAATATTTAATCATACCTTTTTACTATTTTGTTATGTTGAAGCCTCTTCTTTGGATTATACAATAATTTATGGAATTTAAATTTAAAATTGTTCTTCATTATTATTTGGATGAAAGTTGACCTGATCTATTTTTTATTGCATCGAGGAAAAATAATCATACTTTAAATACCCATATTAAATTTTAAAAAAAATGTACGCATATTTCCAGTTTAAAATCTTATGTTTTTTGTCATTATAATATTAGTGTGATATAAACATTAATGGCTTAGAGTTGCTAAATATCATCGATCTAAACGGGTAAAATTAATTTTAAAATATGGAAAGGTTTTAAAGTTACAAAATGAAGAATTAGTGGTGATTTGATCATCCTAAAGGTGAGTGGAAAACTGGTGATTCAAGAAAACGTGAAGGACATAAACATAAATTTGACATTACTACATTTAGTATCCCTGCATGCTCTGATAAAAAGATACATTGTATACCCCCTGGTAAAGAAACCATAAGGTGCTGCTTTAACCTCCATTATTAAGTACAGATCTCAGAGATGAGCTCCTTAAAGCACAAAAAGATCTCAAAGATGAGCTGCTCAAAGCACAAGAAGATGCCTTCCTACAACTTCCCTCAAGATATCTTAGCTGAGATTCTCAAAAGACTCCCCGTAAAATATGTCTTACGTTGCGGATCCGTCAAAAAATCATGGTATAATCTCATAAAAACTCCTATTTTCATCACGCTCCACACAAATCATCAGAAACTACTTGCAACCCATGATGGTAAAAATTATCCTAAATATCTGTTGTTTCTAAATATGCATGACCATTTATTAACAGTACGGTTCGATGATGTACAATGTCAAGAATATGGTACACTTAAGTACCCACTTGGCTTGCCTAACTATGCTTGGTATGCATTAGCAAATGGTTTAGTTTGTGTGTCTTCAATGTTTGTTGATGGTGATATTCGTTATTATTTTAATCAGCATCGAAATGTACTATCACATGGTCCAGTGCCTGTGCTTTCCTTGTTTAATCGGACGAAACATTATGATCCAACTATACATTTGTGGAATCCTCTTGTTGGAAAATTTAGAACCCTTCCTGATTCGCCTTGTATGAGCTTTACTTCAAGAGAGACTCATTGCAAGGGTTCAGCTTTTGGGTTTTTACCGGAAGTTAATGATTATGTCGTGGTACATATTGTTAAACCTTGGTCAACCTGTAGATCTGAAGCTGACAGCCACTCTGTCATGATTGGTGTTTATAGTCTGAACACTAATTCTTGGAAGAAAATATGTAAGGATAATGTTTTTATTGATAGTATCAAGAGTAATGATGTTGTTTTCGTTAATGGCGCTGCATTTTGGGTCGGGACAAAAAGGTTAGAGCGCTATAACCATGAGCTAATAGTTATGTGCTTCGATACCAAGACAGATATATTGCAAGAAATCAGGTTTCCTGACAGGGTTGTATCTTGGCCTTCCTTTCCTGTTGTTTGTCCATTTGGTCAATCAATTGCTTTCTTTCTTGAGGGCCGTAATCTGGACATGTGGGTATTGAAAGATGATGATCCATTAAATGAGTTTTATTGGGAAAAGAAGATGAGTGTTATGTTAAGTGAAAATGTTTGGGGGAAAGTTTTGGGTGTAAGGAACAACGGTGAGCCGATACTCTCAAAGTTTTCTAATTTGATTTCATATAATCTTGCTAAGGGTACAGAATATGATTTTGCTGATTCATGCGATCATCGGACTCCTTTTTCCTATTATGATGAAGGCTGTAAACCACCTCTTGTAATTACTCCTTTTGTGGAGACGCTGGTTTTGTTAGAAAATGTGGGTTTTAGACCCACATTGTCGAGTCATTTTGAGCTCCGATTTGAGTGTGCCTTGTGTGCGTGTTTGCAACAAGTCATGCTTGGAGAGTGTTCTCCTCCGCGAGAGCTTTCCAATGCATATTTAAACACTCAAAACGACTAAGGGATGGATGAGTTATGATTACTCAAAGTTGGTCCCTTAAGAGTGGAAATTTTGTTGTTAAACTTGAAGTCCCACATAGCAAAAGAAAAGGAGTTTCCTTTGCTTTTTATAGTACAACACAAGAGGAGTGTTCACTTGTGTTGGTTAAGTGTTGCACCATCTCATACGCGGGCGCGCAGGGGGGGTGCGAATTGTGGGATTTCGAGGGGAAATTCGAGGCTTCGCAAGCCTTCGGGCTTTCCGCGTGTGCGACCTGCGGACACGAATGTAGCATAAAATTGGGCCGAATAATCCCGGACTAGTTTTGCTAAGACTGTGGTCAGTCAGGTGCCGAATAATCCCGGACTAGTTTTGCTAAGACTGTGGTCAGTCAGGTGCAAGAACTGCAAGTGATCATCCATGATATTCATGCTGAAGGGATGATCATAAGTGAGTCTTTCCAAGTTGCTGCTGTGATTGAGAAGCTGCCACCTGGATGGAAAGATTTCAAGAAATACCTTAAGCATAAGCGAAAGGAGATGACTATGGAGGATCTGATCGTTAGACTTCGTATTGAAGAAGACAACAGGGGATCCGAGAAGAAGATGAATGTTGCCACTGAAAAAGCAAACATGGTGGAACATAAGCCCAAGAAGAACAATTCTGGTAAAGGGGCAAAGTTGGCACCTAAAGGAGGAATTTCGAAGACGAAGTTTCAAGGGAAGTGCTTTAACTGCGACAAAGTGGGTCATAGGTCTTCTGAGTGTAGGAAGCCTAAGAAGCCTAACAAGAAGAAGGAAGCAAACATGGTCGATGATATCTCTAAGGAGATGGGTGACATAGACCTCTGTGCTACGGTCTCTGAGGTGAACCTGGTTGGCTCTAATCCGAGGGAATGGTGGATTGATACGGGAGCTACAAGGCATGTTTGTTCGGACAAGGCGGTTTTCTCTAGCCTCAAAGCTTCTGATGCTGGTGAGAAGCTTTACATGGGGAATTCAGCAACTTCTACCATTGAAGGGGAAGGCACGGTGATTCTGAAGATGACTTCTGGGAAGCTTATGACTTTGAAGAATGTACTTTATGTGCCTGATATTCGCAAGAACCTTGTGTCTGGTTCCTTGTTGAATAAACATGGCTTTCGTATTGTAATAGAGTCAGATAAAGTTATTTTGTCTAAGAATGGTATGTTTGTAGGCAAGGGTTATGTAACCGATGGGCTTTTTAAGCTCAATGTGATGTCCGTTAAGGACAATAATGAAATAAAGAATTCTTCTGCTTACTTGCTTGAGTCTCCTAATTTATGGCATGCTAGATTAGGACATGTTAATTTTGACACTTTACGACGTTTAAGTGCAAAAGATTACATACCAAAATTGAATATTGATTCAAAACATAAGTGTGAAACTTGTGTTGATGCAAAATTAACAAGAGCATCGTTTAAACATGTGCAAAGAAACACCAAGGTGCTAGACCTAATACATAGCGACATATGTGATTTAAAATTCGCTCCAACTAGAGGTGGAAACAAGTATTTTATTACATTCATAGATGATTGTACAAAATACTGTTATGTATATTTGCTTAAAAGCAAAGACGAAGCTATAGATAAATTTAAAATCTATAAGGAAGAAGTTGAGACACAACAAAATGAGAAAATCAAAACGATACGAAGTGATCGTGGAGGTGAATATGTTGAACCTTTTGGGGAATTCTGTTCACAACATGGTATAATCCATGAGGTCACTGCACCATATTCCCCTCAGTCTAATGGAGTGGCTGAGAGGAAGAATCGCACTCTCAAGGAGATGATGAATGCGATGTTGTTAAGCTCTGGACTTCCGCAGTCGATGTGGGGGGAAGCCATCTTAAGTGCAACTCATATTTTAAATATGATGATTCGCAAGAATAAGGATGAAAGTCCTTATGAGATGTGGAAGGAAAAGAAACCAAGTTACCAAAATCTGAAAGTGTGGGGGTGCCTTGCAAAGGTACTGATCCCTGCACCTAAGAAGGTGAAGATTGGTCCAAAGACTGTGGATTGTATCTTCATCGGATATCCACCACATAGTACTGCATATCGGTTTCTTGTATATGAATCGAAGATTCCTGAGATTCAAAAGAATACAATTATGGAGTCAAGGAATGCGTCATTCTTTGAGAATGTATTTCCTTGTAATCCTGGAGTCGAACACCCTACGACGTCTAAACGACCTCATGAGTCTATAGTAGACGACAATGAGAATGATGAAAGTGAAGATGAAAATGTGGGGGTAGTGAGAAGGAGCAAAAGACAAAGGAAGGAGAAATCCTATGGGTCAGAGTTTATGACTTATTTGCTCGAAGAAGGTGATCCGAAAACCTATAGGGAAGCGGTAACATCACCTGATGGACCTATGTGGAAAGAGGCCATCAAAAGTGAAGTAGATTCTATCTTACAGAATCATACTTGGGAGTTAGTGGACTTACCAGCCGGTAGTAAAACACCAGGTAGCAAGTGGGTTTTCAAAAAGAAGTTGAAACCTGATGGGACCATCGATAAGTACAAGGCCAGACTTGTAATCAAAGGATACAAGCAGCAACATGGTCTTGATTACTTTGATACATATTCTCCAGTATCGAGAATTACATCTATAAGGATGATGTTTGCTATCGCTGCAATGCGAAAGTTGACTGTACATCAAATGGATGTGAAGACAGCTTTTCTAAATGGGGATATAGATGAGGAAATCTATATGGAACAACCTGAAGGGTTTGTTGTCCCTGGACAAGAAAGAAAAGTCTGTAGATTGGTGAAATCACTGTATGGCTTGAAGCAAGCGCCTATGAAATGGCATGAAAAATTTGATGAGGTTGTGTTAGCCAGTGGTTTCAAGATCAATGAATGTGATAGTTGCGCCTACTACAAGGATAACGAAAACGGATATGTTATGATGACTTTGTACGTAGATGATCTACTTATTGCCGGTAGCAATGATAAGGTGATCAAATCTACTAAGGACATGTTAAAGGCAAGATTTGACATGAAAGACATGGGTCTAGCAAATGTAATTCTGGGAATTCAAATTTCTAGAACCTCGGAGGGTCTTGCCTTAAGTCAACCACATTATGTTGACAAGATTCTTGAGAAATTTCTCAAGGATGATGTTGAGACAGCGAGAACACCTGTGGATTTGACTTTACATCTATCCAAGAATAAAGGTGTAGGAGTCTCGCAATTGGAATATTCACGGATAATTGGAAGTCTGATGTACCTTATGAGTTGTACAAGACCAGACATTGCATACTCAATTAGCAAGTTGAGTAGATTTACGAGTAATCCGGGAGCTGATCACTGGAAAGCGATCATACGAGTACTAAAGTACTTGAGGGGAACTCGAGACTATGGTTTGCATTATGGTAGTTATCCAGCAGTACTAGAAGGCTATACTGACGCAAACTGGATATCTAGCAAGAAGGCACTAAAGTCTACGAGTGGTTATGTGTTTACACTAGCTGGAGCAGCAGTGTCATGAAAATCCTCTAAACAAACGGTTATAACTCAGTCCACAATGGAAGCTGAGTTTGTGGCATTAGATAAATGCGCACAAGAGGCAGAATATTTACGCCAATTTTTGGAGGATGTTCCGAGATGGCAAAAGCCTGTGACTGCAATAGGACTGCACTGTGATAGTCAGTCTGCTATTGGCAGAGCACAGAGCACAATGTATAATGGAAAGTCCCGTCATATACGACGACGACATAGTTCCATTAGACAGTTAATGTCAACCGGAATTATCACTTTTGACTTTATACCGTCAAAGGATAATATTGCGGATCCGCTAACCAAAGGGTTATCAAGAGAACTGGTTGACAAATCATCGAGAGGAATGGGCCTTAAGCCTATTGCTTAACGGCGTCATGGTGGACACCCAACCATTGCTGACTGGAGGTCCCAATAACTTGGTTCAATGGGCCAACTAAATCATGATGACCAAATCACTGTGGGGGTAACCCCTGGCCTGTTCCTATGATGAGAAACAGTGAGACCCGTAAGGTACGAGGGTAAGCTTTCGAGCTTTTAATGATCTTTCGGTGAATACATGGAGTTCAAGGTTAGAACGCTTGGAATTCAGTTGAGTAAACGCGGGTTACTCTATAAGTATAAAGGTCACCTATGTGGGAGAGAAGTGGGGCCGCTTCAAAGGAGAGTTACGAGGCACAATTCTTTAGAAACTCCTGCAGAACCAGGACGATGTTCCATGGCCAAAATGGACATAATCATGAGAGCTGAACGAGTCAGAAAGGATATAGTGATAAGTATATCATCGCTTACACAAACGGTCGAACAGTTCAAAGAGCAAACCTCCACTGTCTACCAGTAAGGTCGGTATGCTTACTCAAGCGAAGGTTCAAGGAGCAAACCTCTACCTATCGTATGCTATATCTGATCGAAGAATTATCACCACATCAAATTCCGTGTCTGTCTGTCTGGTGTGTGCTACTACGATATCAATCTCATCCATGTGGGGGATTATTAGAAAATGTGGGTTTTAGACCCACATTGTCGAGTCATTTCGAGCTCCGATTTGAGTGTGCCTTGTGTGCGTGTTTGCAACAAGTCATGCTTGGAGAGTGTTCTCCTCCGCGAGAGCTTTCCAATGCATATTTAAACACTCAAAACGACTAAGGGATGGATGAGTTATGATTACTCAAAGTTGGTCCCTTAAGAGTGGAAATTTTGTTGTTAAACTTGAAGTCCCACATAGCAAAGGAAAAGGAGTTTCCTTTGCTTTATATAGTACAACACAAGAGGAGTGTTCACTTGTGTTGGTTAAGTGTTGCACCATCTCATACGCGAGCGCGCAGGGGGGGGGTGCGAATTGTGGGATTTCGAGGGGAAATTCGAGGCTTCGCAAGCCTTCGGGCTTTCCGCGTGTGCGACCTGCGGACACGAATGTAGCAGAAAATTGGGCCGAATAATCCCGGACTAGTTTTGCTAATTATTATTTCCACTGGGTTTGGGCTTAAAGATTTGACTAAATTAATTGTGGTAAAATCAATTCCGTTTTTATAACGAATTTTTTGCCACCGCCTTACCTTAATTAATTAACGCGGTTAATTAATAAAGGAAAATTACCACCGACTTTTTAATTGGGGTAACTGAGTAGCGCACAAGTTTTATCATTATCTTTTCGTTACAGTCTTATCTTAATTAACGCGTTTAATCAAGTTAGGCAGTTGTGTAGCGAACAAGTCTTGTCTATCCTATAAATACCCCCCTTAGGGTCTAGGATTATTCATTCGAAAAACACATCCTCTACACAGCCTCTTCTTCCTTCGGTGATATTCTTCCTCGTTTCAAGCTCACTGAGAGTGATGCTATTGTAGCCTCACTGCAATCCGTTTTATCCTGGGAGGCGTTTCGCTCGCACATACGGTGAGGGCAAATACGCTTTAAGGAGACAGTCACGCATTGGACTCGGGTTTTTACGTTCTTGTCTCCTCTTTTATTTGTTTTATTATTCTGTTATTCACACACACACGATCTACTATTTTGTACTATTATCACAGATTGTCTAACAATCTTAAAGCGTATTTGTATTATATCTGTGATCTGTACTTACGTATTTAATTGTTTGTTTGAGTGACAGAATCAATGGAGAATCAAACTATGAACAACACGAACAAGGTGGTTGATCCCAACGCACAGATTGTAACATCTGATGGGGATCACCAGCCGCCGTTAAACCCTATTGCACAGATTATAACATCTGATGGGGGTGCAACGCCGGTTGGACATGTGCCTTCGGGACATGTGCCTGTGGGACATACTGTCATTGGACAGTTTAGTGTTCCGGTTGGATCGACGGTAGTACCACAATCTGGAGTGGCTACCACACATGTTGCACCTGTTGTGCCTACGGTTCCTACAGTGCCCGCTGCACATGCTGAGAAACCTGAGAAGTTCAATGGTACGAACTTCAAACGCTGGCAGCAAAAGATGTTGTTCTATCTAACCACGTTGAATATGGATCGTTACCTCAGGGAGGATCCACCGTTGCTCACTGCTAAGAGTAACACGCAAGCAGTTTATGCTGTTGATGCTTGGAAGCACGCCGATTATATTTGTCGGAATTACGTGCTAAATGGTTTGGCTGACTCGTTATATAACGTGTACAGTACAAAGCCAACATCTAAGGTCTTATGGGAGTCACTTGACCATAAGTAAAAAACCGAGGATGCTGGGGCTAAGAAGTGGATTGTTGGCCGCTTTCTTGATTATAAGATGGCGGATTCTAAGACTGTGGTCAGTCAGGTGCAAGAACTGCAAGTGATCATCCATGATATTCATGCTGAAGGGATGATCATAAGTGAGTCTTTCCAAGTTGCTGCTGTGATTAAGAAGCTGCCACCTGGATGGAAAGATTTCAAGAACTACCTTAAGCATAAGCGAAAGGAGATGACTATGGAGGATCTGATCGTTAGACTTCGTATTGAAGAAGACAACAGGGGATCCGAGAAGAAGATGATTGTTGCCACTGAAAAAGCAAACATGGTGGAACATAAGCCCAAGAAGAACAATTCTGGTAAAGGGGCAAAGTTGGCACCTAAAGGAGGAATTTCGAAGACGAAGTTTCAAGGGAAGTGCTTTAACTGCGACAAAGTGGGTCATAGGTCTTCTGAGTGTAGGAAGCCTAAGAAGCCTAACAAGAAGAAGGAAGCAAACATGGTTGATGATATCTCTAAGGAGATGGGTGACATAGACCTCTGTGATACGGTCTCTGAGGTGAACCTGGTTGGCTCTAATCCGAGGGAATGGTGGATTGATACGGGAGCTACAAGGCATGTTTGTTCGGACAAGGCGGTTTTCTCTAGCCTCAAAGCTTCTGATGCTGGTGAGAAGCTTTACATGGGGAATTCAGCAACTTCTACCATTGAAGGGGAAGGCACGGTGATTCTGAAGATGACTTCTGGGAAGCTTATGACTTTGAAGAATGTACTTTATGTGCCTGATATTCGCAAGAACCTTGTGTCTGGTTCATTGTTGAATAAACATGGCTTTCGTATTGTAATAGAGTCAGATAAAGTTATTTTGTCTAAGAATGGTATGTTTGTAGGCAAGGGTTATGTAACCGATGGGCTTTTTAAGCTCAATGTGATGTCCGTTAAGGACAATAATGAAATAAAGAATTCTTCTGCTTACTTGCTTGAGTCTCCTAATTTATGGCATGCTAGATTAGGACATGTTAATTTTGACACTTTACGACGTTTAAGTGCAAAAGATTACATACCAAAATTGAATATTGATTCAAAACATAAGTGTGAAACTTGTGTTGAGGCAAAATTAACAAGAGCATCGTTTAAACATGTGCAAAGAAACACCAAGGTGCTAGACCTAATACATAGCGACATATGTGATTTAAAATTCGCTCCAACTAGAGGTGGAAACAAGTATTTTATTACATTCATAGATGATTGTACAAAATACTGTTATTTATATTTGCTTAAAAGCAAAGACGAAGCTATAGATAAATTTAAAATCTATAAGGAAGAAGTTGAGACACAACAAAATGAGAAAATCAAAACGATACGAAGTGATCGTGGAGGTGAATATGTTGAACCTTTTGGGGAATTCTGTTCACAACATGGTATAATCCATGAGGTCACTGCACCATATTCCCCTCAGTCTAATGGAGTGGCTGAGAGGAAGAATCGCACTCTCAAGGAGATGATGAATGCGATGTTGTTAAGCTCTGGACTTCCGCAGTCGATGTGGGGGGAAGCCATCTTAAGTGCAACTCATATTTTAAATATGATGATTCGCAAGAATAAGGATGAAAGTCCTTATGAGATGTGGAAGGAAAAGAAACCAAGTTACCAAAATCTGAAAGTGTGGGGGTGCCTTGCAAAGGTACTGATCCCTGCACCTAAGAAGGTGAAGATTGGTCCAAAGACTGTGGATTGTATCTTCATCGGATATCCACCACATAGTACTGCATATCGGTTTCTTGTATATGAATCGAAGATTCCTGAGATTCAAAAGAATACAATTATGGAGTCAAGGAATGCGTCATTCTTTGAGAATGTATTTCCTTGTAATCCTGGAGTCGAACACCCTACGACGTCTAAACGACCTCATGAGTCTATAGTAGACGACAATGAGAATGATGAAAGTGAAGATGAAAATGTGGGGGTAGTGAGAAGGAGCAAAAGACAAAGGAAGGAGAAATCCTATGGGTCAGAGTTTCTGACTTATTTGCTCGAAGAAGGTGATCCGAAAACCTATAGGGAAGCGGTAACATCACCTGATGGACCTATGTGGAAAGAGGCCATCAAAAGTGAAGTAGATTCTATCTTACAGAATCATACTTGGGAGTTAGTGGACTTACCAGCCGGTAGTAAAACACTAGGTAGCAAGTGGGTTTTCAAAAAGAAGTTGAAACCTGATGGGACCATCGATAAGTACAAGGCCAGACTTGTAATCAAAGGATACAAGCAGCAACATGGTCTTGATTACTTTGATACATATTCTCCAGTATCGAGAATTACATCTATAAGGATGATGTTTGCTATCGCTGCAATGCGAAAGTTGACTGTACATCAAATGGATGTGAAGACAGCTTTTCTAAATGGGGATATAGATGAGGAAATCTATATGGAACAACCTGAAGGGTTTGTTGTCCCTGGACAAGAAAGAAAAGTCTGTAGATTGGTGAAATCACTGTATGGCTTGAAGCAAGCGCCTATGAAATGGCATGAGAAATTTGATGAGGTTGTGTTAGCCAGTGGTTTCAAGATCAATGAATGTGATAGTTGCGCCTACTACAAGGATAACGAAAACGGATATGTTATGATGACTTTGTACGTAGATGATCTACTTATTGCCGGTAGCAATGATAAGGTGATCAAATCTACTAAGGACATGTTAAAGGCAAGATTTGACATGAAAGACATGGGTCTAACAAATGTAATTCTGGGAATTCAAATTTCTAGAACCTCGGAGGGTCTTGCCTTAAGTCAACCACATTATGTTGACAAGATTCTTGAGAAATTTCTCAAGGATGATGTTGAGACAGCGAGAACACCTGTGGATTTGACTTTACATCTATCCAAGAATAAAGGTGTAGGAGTCTCGCAATTGGAATATTCACGGATAATTGGAAGTCTGATGTACCTTATGAGTTGTACAAGACCAGACATTGCATACTCAATTAGCAAGTTGAGTAGATTTACGAGTAATCCGGGAGCTGATCACTGGAAAGCGATCATACGAGTACTAAAGTACTTGAGGGGAACTCGAGACTATGGTTTGCATTATGGTAGTTATCCAGCAATACTAGAAGGCTATACTGACGCAAACTGGATATCTAGCAAGAAGGCACTAAAGTCTACGAGTGGTTATGTGTTTACACTAGCTGGAGCAGCAGTGTCATGGAAATCCTCTAAACAAACGGTTATAACTCAGTCCACAATGGAAGCTAAGTTTGTGGCATTAGATAAATGCGCACAAGAGGAAGAATATTTACGCCAATTTTTGGAGGATGTTACGAGATGGCAAAAGCCTGTGACTGCAATAGGACTGCACTGTGATAGTCAGTCTGCTATTGGCAGAGCACAGAGCACAATGTATAATGGAAAGTCCCGTCATATACGACGACGACATAGTTCCATTAGACAGTTAATGTCAACCGGAATTATCACTATTGACTTTATACCGTCAAAGGATAATATTGCGGATCCGCTAACCAAAGGGTTACCAAGAGAACTGGTTGACAAATCATCGAGAGGAATGGGCCAACGGCGTCATGGTGGACACCCAACCATTGCTGACTGGAGGTCCCAAGAACTTGGTTCAATGGGCCAACTAAATCATGATGACCAAATCACTGTGGGGGTAACCCCTGGCCTGTTCCTATGATGAGAAACAGTGAGACCCGTAAGGTACGAGGGTAAGCTTTCGAGCTTTTAATGATCTTTCGGTGAATACATGGAGTTCAAGGTTAGAACGCATGGAATTCAGTTGAGTAAACGTGGGTTACTCTATAAATATAAAGGTCACCTATGTGGGAGAGAAGTGGGGCCGCTTCAAAGGAGAGTTGCGAGGCACAATTCTTTAGAAACTCCTGCAGAACCAGGACGATGTTCCATGGCCAAAATGGACATAATCATGAGAGCTGAACGAGTCAGAAAGGATATAGTGATAAGTATATCATCGCTTACACAAACGGTCGAACAGTTCAAAGAGCAAACCTCCACTGTCTACCAGTAAGGTCGGTATGCTTACTCAAGCGAAGGTTCAAGGAGCAAACCTCTACCTATCGTATGCTATATCTGATCGAAGAATTATCACCACATCAAATTCCGTGTCTGTCTGTCTGGTGTGTGCTACTACGATATCAATCTCATCCATGTGGGGGATTGTTAGAAAATGTGGGTTTTAGACCCACATTGTCGAGTCATTTTGAGCTCCGATTTGAGTGTGCCTTGTGTGCGTGTTTGCAACAAGTCATGCTTGGAGAGTGTTCTCCTCCGCGAGAGCTTTCCAATGCATATTTAAACACTCAAAACGACTAAGGGATGGATGAGTTATGATTACTCAAAGTTGGTCCCTTAAGAGTGGAAATTTTGTTGTTAAACTTGAAGTCCCACATAGCAAAGGAAAAGGAGTTTCCTTTGCTTTATATAGTACAACACAAGAGGAGTGTTCACTTGTGTTGGTTAAGTGTTGCACCATCTCATACGCGGGCGCGCAGGGGGGGTGCGAATTGTGGGATTTCGAGGGGAAATTCGAGGCTTCGCAAGCCTTCGGGCTTTCCGCGTGTGCGACCTGCGGACACGAATGTAGCAGAAAATTGGGCCGAATAATCCCGGACTAGTTTTGCTAATTATTATTTCCACTGGGTTTGAGCTTAAAGATTTGACTAAATTAATTGTGGTAAAATCAATTCCGTTTTTATAACGAATTTTTTGCCACCGCCTTACCTTAATTAATTAACGCGGTTAATTAATAAAGGAAAATTACCACCGACTTTTTAATTGGGGTAACTGAGTAGCGCACAAGTTTTATCATTATCTTTTCGTTACAGTCTTATCTTAATTAACGCGTTTAATTAAGTTAGGCAGTTGTGTAGCGAACAAGTCTTGTGTATCCTATAAATACCCCCTTAGGGTCTAGGATTATTCATTCGAAAAACACATCCTCTACACAGCCTCTTCTTCCTTCGGTGATATTCTTCCTCGTTTCAAGCTCGCTGAGAGTGACGCTATTGTAGCCTCACTGCAATCCGTTTTATCTTGGGAGGCGTTTCGCTCGCACATACGGTGAGGGCAAATACGCTTTAAGGAGACAGTCACGCACTGGACTCGGGTTTTTACGTTCTTGTCTCCTCTTTTATTTGTTTTATTATTCTGTTATTCACACACACACGATCTACTATTTTGTACTATTATCACAGATTGTCTAACAGGTTTTTCTTGATGTCGATTAGATTAACTTAGCGATATCTCGCTGTACGAAATTGCTAGAGTTCTTAAGCTCTTCATATTATGACGAAGATGATGTAGAGGTGGACGATACTATTTGTGACCATTAACAGGATACGATTAAACATCGGGGTGCGCAAGAATGTTATCCTGGAATGTAAATATCCATTATATCTCAGTTTAGAAACCACAACTTTGAATGTTAATTGAGTATAGGACTTTGTATGCAGTCTATGAAGAAAAGCCTAAGCAAATCAGAGCAAGAAACCAAGTGGCCAGAAAACATTAATCATTCAACATCTAAAGTACAGTTGAAAGATCTAAGGCTTCTGATAACCAGTGTTACTCAACGGGATACGAGCAGAAGGTATTTGAAAGCATCACTTCTGAAAAGGATGAGTTGTGACAATGCATGTGTTCATTAATATTGTAGATTACATCATTGAGTGTTGCGAGTTTGCTTGATAACATATAAAGTTTGTGAGGTTCTGGGTTGCCATTTTGTACTGCTAGCTTTTCATGATGTAGCATATGACATTTCCAAGTTTCTATGCCTATCACTTTTGAGAATTATTAAAAAGATTATATTTTGTAATATGTTTAGTAGTAACTTATTATTTTTAAAATTGAATGCTTCATAAACTGTTATTCAGAGTTTCACAATTAGCATGATATATTAAAAAGATAAACATAATGTAGTAATTTTATCTCAGTTTCAGTTTATGCGATAAGTCTTGACTTTGTTCAAGATAATTTGATAAGTCTGAAAGTCTGTAGGAGTATATCTCTAAAATTATTGTTGTTAATGTCTTCTTTCAAGTCTTTTCTCAGCAAGTCTCCTCTGGCCCTGCAACCAAAGCATGAGAAGATGCCCTCCAATGAATTTCCTGAAGAATTCTCATCAGAATTTCTCAAAATCCCTGAAGAACTCTTATCAGAAATTTTCAAAAGACTCTCTGTGAAAGATGTATTGTATTGCAGAGCCGTCCAAAAATCATGGTGTGATCTTTTAAAAACTCCTACTTTCATCTCTCTCCACACAAATTGTGGGGGAATAGGGTGATGACTTGGATTTTTCTGAAGTCGTGTGAACATTTTCCGATTGAAGTTATTTGTGGTTCACCCAAATAATTTAATCGGATAAAATCAGAAATTCTGCAAAAAGAGAGAATGTGTTTTTTTGTGAATTTCAAAATGAACCCCTACTGAAAATGATCAATGCAACACCTATATATAGATGTCAACAGATGTGTCTATGTGTCTTTTGCCAATAGACACATCTCAAGATGTGTCGTTTGCCAACAGACACTTCTCATTCTAACAGTCATGTCTAATGCTAACAGACACATCTCAAGATGTGTCTTTTAACAACAGACACATCTCATTCATCTCATTCTAACAGATGTGTTTGATGTCAATAGACATGTCTCATAAGCAATAATACTGAAATCATAACGAACTCGAACAGAGCATGCACTCCGCACTCTCCCGACTTGTTCGATGTAACATTACGATTACATTGATCAACTAGTCAATCCAATTATACTAAAATATCCAACAATCCTCCCCCATTTTAGCGTAATCGATAATTAACTAAACAAAATCACAACAAACTTATGCATAAATGAAATATCGTGACGATTGAATTTCACATTAGTATATTATACATTCCAAATATTCGAATACCAAGGTGTCACTTTGAATTGAACCTTCGTTATTCATAGTGAATACATGAAGATAATATACACATAAATTTACATTCTCAAATGTTCTTACTCGACACTATATTTTACTAGCCTAGTGTCCAATCCTTCTTAAGCATATCAAAGCCAAGTCCAAGCTTCTTGAAGCGGCTAAACTTCATGCTCAAATAGGTAGTTCTTTTATTCTCGCACCTGCATATGCAATTTTTCAAAAGAACTATTAAGAAGATAAACTTCAACCTCCTCAACTTGCAGGTTTGAACACATACCTTGGGATGACAATACTAATGTGTTCCAATCTCTAGATGTTAAGCTTTCCACATTGAATTCAGCACCTAATGTCATATTAGATGGGAATTGGGTATCTCAACATGAGAGGTTTTTGATGGACTTTAATCCCATACCCACAGCCGACTTGTGCACAAGATCTCTACTCAACCCTTTGGTTAGATGATCAGCTAAATTATGTTGAGTTCTTATAAACTCCACTGATATAACACCATGCGTGATAAGCTCACGAATCATGCTGTGTCTAACACCTAAGTGTCTAGACTTGCCTTTGAACACTTGTCTATAAGCATTAGCCAAGGCAGATTCACTATCACGTCTGATAGATATGGGTGAAATCGGTTTAGGCCACAATGGAATCTCATAAATCAGATTTCTTAGCCATTCAGCTTCTTCACCAGCCGCTGATAATGCCACAAATTCAAATTCCATCGTTGAATCAGTAATGCAACTCTGTTTCTTTGATGCCCAAGAGATAGCACCTCCCCCAAGAAGGAATACCCATCCACTTGTGGAAGAATGATCTTCCTTATTTGAAATCCAACTTGCATCTGAATGACCTTCAATCACCGAAGGAAATCCAATATATGACAAACCATAATCCATGGTTCCTTTCCAGTACTTGAACACTCGGCTTAAGGCTTGCCAATGATGTGAACTTGGTTTGCTAGTGTACCTACTAAGCTTTCCAACAGCATAGGCAATATCTGGCCTAGTGCTTATCATGGCATACATAAGACTACCAATAGCTCTTGAGTATTTAAGTTGAGATACTGCAATACCATTATTCTCACGCTTGATCCTTATACCAAGAATCACCTCAGCCTCCCCCATGTCTTTCATATCAAAATTAGATGACAAGAACTTCTTGGTTTTATCCACTTGATTTTCGTCAGTACCAAAAATCAACATGTCATCCACATATAAAGAAATTATAACTCCTTTACCAGAAGCATCAAATTTGCTATATACACACTTGTCTGCTTGGTTGAGAAAATAACCGTTAGACAAGACCATAGTATCAACTTTATCATGCCAATCCTTCGGTGCTTGTTTCAGACCATAAATTGATTTCTTCAATTTACACATCTTGTTCTCACAACCAGGCATAACAAACCCTTCGGGTTGTTTCATATAAATCTCTTCATCTAATTCACCATTCAAGAATGCAGTTTTCACATCCATTTGGTGAATGACAAGGTTGTGTATAGCAGTAATTGCTATTAACAACCTAATAGTGGAGGTTCTAGCAATAGGAGAATAAGTATCAAAATAATCAATCCCTTCTTTTTGTCTAAAACCTTGGATTACCAATCTGGCTTTAAACTTATCTATTGTACCATCCACCTTCATTTTCCTTTTGAAGATCCATCTGTTTCCCAATGCTTTACAGGCAGGGGGCAGGTCACTCAATTCCCAAGTATTATTATTCATGATAGAATCCATTTCATCTTGGATAGCTTCTTTCTAGAATGCAACATCCCTAGATTTCATAGCTTCGCTAAAAGTATTTGGATCCTCCTCAATAACAAAACAATATTGGTATTGATATTCAATTTCATCTCTAGAGCCTTCTACTAGATAAAGATGAAAGTCATCTCCAAAAGACTTTGCTTTTCTAGCTCTAGTGCTTCTCCTTGGTTTAGACGGTCCATACACATCTTCAGTAGAAACTGAGTTCCTACTAGAAGAATTCTGAAGCATGTCCCTTGGTCTAGGTATAGATGTAAATCTGTTTTCATCAAATATAGCATCTCTTGACTCGATAATCGAGTTCACAGATACATAGTCATTAGATTCTAACACATAGAATCTATATGTTATGGAATGCTCAGCATAACCAACAAATATGCAATCTATACCTCGTTCACCCAAGTTTCTTCTTTTGGGTTCAGTGAGTCTTACAACTGCTCTACATCCCCAAACTCTCAAAAAACTCAATTTTGGTGACTCTTTATACCAAAGTTCATAAGGGGTAATCTTATTCCTCTTACTAGGAATTCGATTCAATAAATGACAGGCTGTCAACATAGCCTCACCCCAAAATCCCTCACTCAAACCCGAGTAGGATAACAAGGAATTAACCATTTCTTTCAAAGTCCTATTTTTTCTCTCTGCCACACCATTTTGATGTGGTGTATAAGGAGCCGTGGTTTGATGTATTATACCAGTAGATTGAAAATAAACCGGATCATAATACTCACCTCCTCTATCTGTACGTAGATTTTTAATCATGGTACTCTGATGTAGCTCTACTTCTTCTTTATAAATTTTATAGAAGTAAAGAGCTTCATCCATAGCATGCAATAAATATACATAGCAATATCTAGTAGCATCATCAATAAAAGTAACTACATACTTTTTATTTCCTAATGATGGTGTAGAATGAAAATCACATAAATCGCTATGTATTAGTTCTAAAACATCAGACACCCTATTAACCTCTTTAAAGGGTATTCTAGTTATCTTTGTTAACATGCAAGTTTTGCATTTTTCATGTCTAAATCAATAGCAGGTATGAGACTCATTTTTGGCATATCATTTATTCTTTTGTAATGTACATGTCCTAGTCTAGCATGCCATAATTCTGGTTTATTCAAATTATTGCTAGTACTAGTAGAAGCCATGCAAGCAGATTAATCAATAAATGGAGTATTTACATTCAATATAAACATACCATTACACAAATAGCCAAAGCCAACAAAAGAGCCATGTTTTGACAATATATATTTGTCACTTTCATAAACTTGTTTATATCCACAGTTGTTCAAAACAACACCAGACAAGAGATTCTTCCGAATCCCAGGAACATACAACACTTTATTTAACAATATACATTTGCCAGAAGTAAAAACTATCTTGACATTTTCTAGTCCTTTGATAGGTTCAGTTGCAACATTTCCCATCTTTAAGATAGATCCATCTTCGATTGGTTGAAAGTCTATGAACCAACGAAGATCTTTGCATACATGACTCGTTGCTCCTGAATCAATCCACCAAGCAACATTGTCATCCTGCACATAAAATGCCTCAGATATTAGTGATACATAATTCTGACCAGAATTATAATTTTGTATTAAAATCTGACCTTGTTGCTTTTCTGGATCCTTGGATCCACTTGGAACAGCATTTTGCTTTTCTTGCTTGCCTTTACCAACCCGGCAATCCTTCTTGAAATGTCCAGGTTTGCCACACTTCCAACATGCCATCTTAGGCCTTTTGTTGGAAGAATTGTTGTTGTTTCCTTTAAACTTTCGTTTATTACCCTTGCCATTCTTAGAGTTCTTGGAAGATCCACCATCTTCAACCATATTCACAGAAGATTTACCGACTTGGTTCTTTCCCTTAGGATTATTCTCAATTTCTTGAGTCCTCAAAGCCTCTTCAATTCTGAAGTGACTTCCAAGTTGAACCAGAGTCATATCATCTTTATTATGTTTCAAGGAGTGTTTAAAATCCTTCCACGATGGTGGTAGTTTGTCTATAACACCAGAAACTGAGACAGATTCATCCATCTTCAAATTGTGTTGGGCAAACTGTCCCAGAATCCTTAACAATTCATTGTATTATTCTATCACCGATCTAGAATCGACCATTTTATAATTCATAAAATTACTGACCAGAAACTTCTTACTAGAAGCATCTTCTGCCATGTACTTGGATTCAAGAAAATCCCACAATTCTTTTGCTGACTCAACATTTTGGTATATATCAAAAAGGGAATCAGACATGCCGTTTAAGATGTGACCGCGGCTGATGTAGTCATCGTTTTCCCATTTGCAACGCTTCCTTGTTTGTTCAGTGGTTTCATCCTCAATCACTTCTGGAATGGGGGTACTCAAAACATATACAACCTTTAGCGTCGTCAGTAGAAAATGCATTTTCTTCTGCCATCTTCTAAAATCCTGACCCTCAAACTTGTCCAATTTTGCAAACTTGCTTGTCATATCTTTTGCAGATTCTGCGTTCGCCATCTTCAGAAAATAGTTAGCTTCAATCTTTGTTGGGGAATAGGGTGATGACTTGGATTTTTCTGAAGTCGTGTGAACACTTTCAGATTGAAGTTATTTGTGGTTCACCCAAATAATTCAATCAGATAAAATCAGAAATTCTGCAAGAAGAGAGAATGAGTTTTATTGTGAATTTCAAAATGAACCCCTACTGAAAATGATCAATGCAACACCTATATATAGATGTCAACAGATGTGTCTTTTGCCAATAGACACATCTCAAGATGTGTCTTTTGCCAACAGACACATCTCATTCCAACAGTCATGTCTAATGCTAACAGACACATCTCAAGATGTGTCTTTTGCCAACAGACACATCTCATTCATCTCATTCTAACAGATGTGTTTGATGTCAATAGACATGTCTCATAAGCAATAATACTGAAATCATAACGAACTCGAACAGAGCATGCACTCCGCACTCTCCCGACTTGTTCGATGTAACATTACGATTACATTGATCAACTAGTCGATCCAATTACACTAAAATATCCAACACAAATTATCACAAAATGAAAAAAGCTCGGGGTAATTATCATCCTAAATATCTCTTTTTTCATAATTGTAAAACCGGATTATTAGCAATATGCTTTGATGATGTACAATGTGAAAGATACTGCGAACTTCAATATCCATATTATGAATTTCCTACACATGCATCGTATGTTGTATCACATGGTTTAATGTGTGTGTCTTCCATGTTAAGTGATCATCATTTTAACCCTAACATATATCTGTGGAATCCTCTTGTTCAAAAATATAAAACTCTTCCCGATTCACCTTTTCCTAGCTTTACTCAAATAGATACTGGTTGGAGGGATTTTGGGTTTTTACCCGAAACAAATGATTATGTTGTGGTAGTTGTTGTCAAACTTTTCACGGCCTGTGAAACAGAGGCTGACCCTCACATAGTTATCATTGGTGTTTACAGTCTAAACACTGATTCTTGGATGAAATCAAGTCAAGATAATGTTTTTATTTCCAGCATTTATACTAATCACTCTGTTTTTGTTAATGGCGCTGCATTTTGGGTAGGGCTAAAATAGATTGCCAACAAATAATTATGTGCTATGATACCAAGAAAGATGTATTGAGAGAAATCAGGTTGCCTCACTCAACTGTATTTGAGCTAATTTGTTATCCTAGATTCCTAGTATTCATCCATTTGATCAGTCTATTGCTTGCTTTGCTGAGGACGATATAGATTTTTCTTTGAGCATGTGGTTATTAAAAACTGATCCAACGAATGGGTAAGGGTTTTCATGGGAGAACAAGATGGTTGTTAGTGTATGTAAAGGTGTTTTCCCGGAAGTGTTAGGTGTAAGGAACAACGGTGAGCCAATAATCTCAAGAAACACTATTCCAAATTTGATTTCAAATTACCTTGATAACCATGCTGAGTATGGTTTTGCTGATTCATATTGTCGGACTACTGATTCTGATTTTGAGAAGTCTTACCTACCTTTGCCTTTTGTTTTTACTCCTTTTGTGGAGACACTGGTTTTGCTGATTCATATTGTACAATATTTTAAGTCAGAAGGCTTATTATCGCAGTAGGGACTTGCTGGAGTTCTTATACTCCTAATTTTTCGATGAAGATACGGGCAACATTATTGTGCATCAAAAGTGGATCAAGAACAGGATGAGGTGTAAATATAATGATCTGGTTGCTGCCTCCTCTGCAGAAATGTTATCCTGGGATTGTCAATATCAGTTATATCCATCATTGCAGTTTGTAGCTAGGTTTGCTTATTTATCTCTTTTTTTTTTCTTGAGATCCTGTGCTTGCATCTTAAAGCTTTTTCTACTGCTTTTTCTACCTTTCTTTTTGGAGTTCATATTTATCAATAAATTTATAGAATACAAAGTCTATACAAGTGTGTATTAGGTATAGGGACAATAAATTGCACCTTCAATTTTATCGATTTATGTATTTGGACCTTTAGGAGTACTTTAATCCAGTGTTCCAGAAATCGCTAGGCGGTCCAGGGCGGTCAGGGTACCGCCCACCGCCTAATCGGGTAGGCGGGGATTAATCGGAGCATTAATCGGTTGTATTTAAATATTATTTTTAATATTTTATTTATTAAATATTTTTGCCAAATATTTTTGCCGATTTTTAAAGTTTTCAACATTTTTTTACCGATTTTTGACCGCCTTTCAACCGATTTTTGACCGCTTAGGCCGCTTTTTGACCGCCTAGGCCGATTTTATCCGTTTTTTGGCCGATTTATACGAAAAACCGCCTAAATCTCCGCCTAACCCCGCCTCGGGACGTTTTTGTGGCGCCTAGCGCCTAGGCGGCCGCCTAGGCACCGCCTCAGCCGATTTTTAGAACACTGCTTTAATCTCCATATTTCAAATCTTTCTCAATATTCAAATTTTGATTTTAAAATTTTATTTTTTTGAGAGCTTTTTAAAATTTTGATGACAATTAAAATGGAAAAATGTGATTGTTTTAAAAAATAAATAAAAAGATATAATACAATTATACAAATAATGAGTTGCACTCTAAAGAACACCTTATATAAAACAATAAAGAACACATGTTTAATACTTTATTTTTCATAAAAAATTATTTGTTATGATAAAAATCACAAAATTTAATAACAAAAGCTTAACATATCAAAGTCTAACGTATGTTATTAAAGTCAAGTCTAACCTCTAAATTATATTATAGTTAAGATATAAAAAGGCAAGTTCTAACCCTTCTTTTTACAATATAGTAGTATTTCCCAAGAAAATCTCAGGCGTGCAAACCACCGAAATCAAAGTCAAAGGCAAAGAGGATTTTGGCATTTAATTTTTTATTATATATACGCTTAGATTTTTATTATATATACAACGGGTGTCGGCCTAAAAATTATGAGACAAAATTAGTATAAAGTGAATAATTTATATCCTATTATCTATGCATATTTGATTTATATAATATTGTGCTTGCTAATTGTTATTGATATTTATAAATATGTTTTTGTCGACTTTTTTATTAAATTATTTTCATTTAAAATTTTAACAAAATTGTTATAAGACCGTCGCCATGTCTTGAGTATAAAACCACTTGTATACACAGCATAAGCTAATGTCATATTACAAACCGCAAACAAAACCCTAGGTGCTGTTATAAGTTACAAAAACTTTTGTTTCAACTGATCATACGATGACAGGGTGCCGGAAGATTCAGGAGTTACCTGAAGAAATCTTAACTGACATTCTTATAAGGCTGCCTGTGAAATATATCTTGCATTGCAGGTCCGTTCAAAAATCATGGTATTATCTCGTAAAAATTCCTATGTTTGTTAACCTTCACTTGAATCATATCAAATTTGCAACCCATGATCATCATTCTAGATACCTGTTTTTCGAGAATGCGGTCAATAATCATATCTTAACAATAAGTTACGATGATATACATTGTCGAGAATATTGCACACTTAGAAATCTTCCTCCTTTGATCAACAGACCCTTCTGGTATGCACAATCAAATGGTTTAATATGCTTTTCGATCGTAAATCGTGAGTTCCCCTGTATGTCTGCCAGGGAGACCTGCATATATCCGCGGGAGACATATCTGTATAATCCTCTTGTTCAAATATAGAACTCTTCCAGCTTCACCTATTCCGTATGGAGGAGTCTGGTGTGCTTTGGCATTTGGGTTTGTACCGGAAGTTAATGATTACGTGGTGGTACACCTTGTCAAAAATCATTACAGCAGGTCGGTCATGATTTGTGTTTATAGTTTAAGCACTAATTCTTGGAAGAGCTTAAGTCGGGATGATGTTTCTATTCATCAGATTGATGTCCATCAATCTGTCTTGGTTAATGGTAGTGCATTTTGTATAGGGCATAATTCGGAGTGGGATATGATACTCATGTGCTTTGATACCAAGACTGATAGAATCTGGTTACCTCTGTCGCTCACTGTTGATAAATATGATAATGATGTTAAACATAGTATTCATCCATATGGTCAATCTATTGCCTACTTTATTGAGGACCTAACAATGTATTGTGGTTTTGACATGTGGGTACTGAAAGACGGTCTAATGAATGAGTCTTCTTGGGAGAAGAAGATGAGTATGTCTCATACTTACAAATATGTAAATGCAGGAGTCTCCGGTGTAAGGAACAATGGCGAGGTGATACTTGATAAATCGGATAAATTGATTTCATATAATCTTGATAATGATGTAGCAAGAGATTTGGTTGGCTCTGACGAGGTTGTACCAAATTTGAGTATATGTCCTTTTGTGGAGAGTCTCGTTTTGCTTAACATTGATTGAAATAATTGAACAAAAGAATAAAGCCAGAAGCCTTGTTAGTGGATGTGAATTTCTTTGGATGAGGATCAATGCATTGTTGTTCATCAGTTGTGAATTCTGGTTTTATTTCACAAATTGGTCAAAACGTGTATTTCAGGACACGCAAATGTATGTCGTGTTTTTGCTTTCTGCATAATAAATATCATCTTTGCTGTCGTTAATTTGTTTAATAATATGTTTGTGGTGTTCTGTTGTTTTTCTGTCATTGATAATTGGAACCAAGGTTGTCGCACAATCGGGATGAGAGTTGCTTTGTTAAAGAAAGTCAGGCCACACTAAAAATAAAGTTAGGCTCTCTATTCTTTGGTAAAACTTCAAATGTTGTATCAGCAGAAGACTTTTAACAGCAGATAGAATTTCTCGGTTTTGTATTTAACATTCGTTAACTTGTCGGTTTGTGTAATGTTATGAATAAGATCATAATCGTATTCTATTTCAGTGTTTATTCATGGCTGCAGTTTAAAATTCTCTACAGCTGCAGTTTCTTGTTTGGGACCCTTATACAACAGCTCCAGATCTCTCCAACTTCAAGGCAGGTTTTATTCTTACTCCTAAACCTAAAATGTATTGCATTTGGCGAGAACGAAATGGTAGAGTGCATAATTGTACCCCACAGACAGTTGGGCATCTCTTGGAGGTAATAAGGCCCATGGTGCGTAACAGAGCCCATAGTAGCATATTGTTTGGTAGTCTGCAATGCAGGATTTAACTCTTACTCAATTACTATATTGACTGTTACTTGTTCTATCTCCTTGCTTTTTGTTGCTGGGACATATCCAGGTATGCTAGTTCATCAGTAAATTAACCCTTGTTACAAAAGGGTTCTGTCCTTTTATTTGAACCAGATGTAGTTGATTATGAATACGTGTTTTTTATATTGTTTTCCCAGGCTATGTCCTGTATTCTTTAGTTTTTTTTTTTTGCATTTTTTAACATAATAACATATCATCTAATAATCAAAAAATTTGACCCGAGCTAGCTTAAAAGTTAAATTTGCGCTCTGTTCTTTTGTAGAGGAATTGCAAATGTTCTGAAGCTTTATAGCCAGAAACCCCAGACTCGTTACCCTAAATTTTCACTTCGTATATATTGGAATACTAGTATTCAGTGGAATACTAGTACAGATTACAGGAAGAGTTTCAGTTACAAAACCCAAATGCTACCTAGTCATTAGATTATATATGAGGGCAAACAACTGTCATTGCATGTTCAGTACTTCTTTCAAGTACAAATATTTGTTCTATACCTTTAATTACGTAATGAGTTCAATATTTCTTGTTTTATCTTGTGAAGGTGAGATTTGATATGCTGTTCTCTTTTATAATGATTCGACAAGTTACAAAAATTATTAGTAACTTTAGCTTATAAATCCAAAGAAAGAGCAAGAGAATCCAGGTACCAAACTAAAAGATTATAACAGAGTGAGCGATAGACAGAAAAACCACTATCATCATGTGCTTTGATACCAAGGTTGATATACTACAAAGAATATTGTTGCCCGATTGGCTTGAAGATCTTACTGGTACTATCTTATGTCCATATATGGTCAATCTATTGCTTACTTTGTAAAGAACACATAAACAAATTATGTTGACATGTAAATTTTGGAAGGCGATCCGATGAACAAGTTTTCTTGGGAGAAAAAAGTGAGTGTTAGTCAAAGCAAAGATTGTTGCGTAAAATCTAGATGTGCAAGTGTACACAATCGCAAACAAGTAATATAATGGTAAATACCAGATTCGTACCTCAAGGACTGCTAAATTATATCAAATGCAAGTTTTATCTAGCAAAGTGATTTATCGAACCAAAAATCACTACAAGCAATCCCGGATACAGCGACGGAAAATTCTGTCGCCAACAGCCAGATTCCGTCGGTAACCAAGAATCGCGACGGAATTGCCGACGGCTTTTTTTGTTACAGTATATATCGTAGGGAAATTTTAACGACGGAATTTTTTTGTCGCTGATGTTTAGCAACGGAATTGCAACAACATTACAACGCTTTATTTGTTGTTATTGGTCTCTTCCTGCAACTAACTTCCGACAAAATTTACCGACGGATTTCCGTCGGTCAATTTTACCGACGGAATTTCCGTTGCCAAACTGTCCTAGAAAATTGCTATTTTTCAGACTAGTAGCAACAGAATTTCGTCAGAAGTTGCCAACAGAATTAACTACACACAATGTATGTTGTGATTCCGTCGATAAAAACTATTTTAATTTATTTATAAAATATTCAATTTTAATGCTTTATTTACAATTTTTGTTGATCTAGTTGTCATACCTGCTTTACTAAGCTAATAAAATGTAAAAACTAAAACAGTCATTGTAATCAAACTAAATGCAATATAGAGATGCAGGACATTGTCCATCATGAATAAATCATTTAGGACTACAACCATAGATTCACAATTCCAGAAACATAAATTACAAGCCAAACCTTAAGGCCAAAAATAAATCCAGTACTGATCAAGTGCAAGACAGTTCACAACTTTGACAATAGTACATATTAAAGTTGAGACTCTTGAATTCTGGATCAACATAATAAAAAATATCATTGCAACCTACTGATTCCACCTACTGATTCTGACTATCAAGCAACCTTGCAACTAGATTCTCCATCTCTCTCATCCGCTGCTTCACTTCATCCATTTCTTTGATTTGTTCTTTCATCTCTTGCAGCTCAGTCTCTAACTTCTGGTATTTTTGAGTGTCTGGTGCCAAGCTGCTAAAATGAGAGCTTGTGTTTCCATTTGGCTCATAAAAAATATCATGTGATGAGCCAATGCCATAAATTCTATTCTTTTTGTTACGCCCACCAACTGCATCATAATACAACAAGTTTTCATCAACAATTTGAGGTTCTGTTGAACCATCAATGGGTCGGGAACGCTCAGCACGTAAGGTCTTAATCGTCTCCTGTATAGATTAAAATACGTCAAACCCATAAATATGATAAAAACCATTAACATACTCTAAGTACAGAGGTTTTTGTTGTATACTCACAGCAACTGCTGCACTTTTCGGGTCAATAAATGTCACCCCATCATTGTTTTTTGAATGCAGATGTGCAAACACCTCAACGGGGCTCGGCTTTCTTTTCCACTTTTCTGCTTGCATAAAATAGCATTGCAATATTAAAAAGATGAAATATGAAATTCAGCCATCTATTTAATAATCTGTACAATAGTGCATCAACTAGCTTACTAAACGAGCTGTATGTGTTCGGCCAGAAGCTGAGCCACCAGTGTGTGTCGCAGGGTAGTCCCCATGGTCAACTCCACCCCTACGATTCTGCCTCTTTTTTTTAGATTTTTCTCGACATTCTGGGGTTTTCCAATCCTCAATCCAACTCAGCCACACATCTTTTCCAATTCTATTGTTCAACTCAGGTGGTTTTGTTTCCCAGTGTGCACGAGCTCTACTACGCAAATCTTTGTACCGGATTGCAGCATTTTTTAGAAATGCTTTGTACATTATGTTGTCCGGTAGTTTCCATACAAACCATTTCTACAAATTGAAAAATGAAACGGAAATTAGAGTAAACCTATAAGGCTTGTGGCTGACATAATCACATCGTATTCCATTTTTAATTAATACTCTAATAGTCTACATATCATAATAGAAGTAGTTACCAGGATAACAGACAACATATATGAGAGTTAAATGCAAAACTTGTAATAGAAAGACGATTCATTTTTGATTTCCTTGACCAGAATATTGCAATCTGAGAGTTTTTCTAGATGATATAGCTTGACAGTAAGCTTGATAATTAATGTAGAATGTACAATCAACTATTATTGTATAGAAACTACCTTGAACTCCTCAAAATAGAACTCTTTGGTGTCCCTGGACACTTTTTTCCAAGTGAACCCTGTAGGTTCAAGCCTTTCATGCATTATACCGGTAATCTAGTGAGAGCATTTGCACGAGGGTTCCAACCTTAAAATTTTAGAGAAAAAAATATTGATCAGATTAAATGTCATAGGGGGTATAAAAAATGTCTGGAAATTAAAGCTTACATTCCATTAATAACTCCAATACGTAGACGCCCATCAGTGTGCATTGTTCCGAGTTCCCAAACGTCATTGTTGGAAATTGAAGAGGATTCATCAGGAATGTTTGGTTCAGGCTCAGGATTATTGTGTGGTGTATTCTCTGGTGTGTTATGTTGTGTCAGTTGTGTTGTGCTCTGTTGTGTTTGATGCAGTGCTCGGTCAGGAGAGCGCTGAGGTGCTTGGTCAGGAGAGCGTCGAGGTGCTTGGTCAGGAGAGTGCTGCGATAGTTGCTCAGGTGAGCACTGCATTGCTTGAAACATAAGCCTTCTCATTTTTAACCTATACAAAACAAAGCGATACATTATATTTGTTAAAATAAGTGAATGCTATTAGTTAAAGTATATATGAGAGTGGAGATTCAACATGATAATATATATACTACCACGCTGGAAAGTACAGAGCAACGGAGATTCAACATGATAATATATAAGAAGGGTGTGGTTTTACATTTGGTGAATTTGTTTTCCACATAACAATATATGTCATTCCATAACATAGTTTGGCAGAGCAAAAGAGTTATTTGGTGCTGAGAGCACCAAATATATGACATATATTCTCCAATGACATATAAATTCTCTAATGGTCTCTAAAGAGCAAAATAAAGCTTCTGTAGATCTGCATGAGAAGATACAACTACTTCGTTCCCTCACAAATTCTCATGCAGTAAGTCTTTTTACACCTAATTATTCATCATCAACACATAACATAAATATCTATACTGATTCTTGAATCAGGATCACTTAATTTGTTCTAGCAGCTTTGGGACAAATCTAATTATTGTTTGCCTCTTCTCGTATTTTATGTAGTTATTATCCATTAGTGGCCATCCCTTATGAATCTTTCCAGCTCCAATTAAAGTAAAAAAAACAAGAAGAAAAATAAGTATGACTGATTGTTGTGTTGGTACCAAATAATGATGGTGGAAATACACGCTCTAACTTGCAAAGTATGACCGGAATCTGTTCTTCAAGTCTACGCATGTCACTGACCTTCAAAGTAGCTGAAGTGAGGTCTTTGAAAAAAAGACTTAATTCAGTCACACATTCCCAAACACTAGTAGGCAATAACTCTCGAAAGGCGATTGGGATAAGTCTTTGCATGAACACATGGCAATCATGACTTTTCATTCCAAATAATTTATATTTTTCCATGTTGATGCAACGACCCATGTTTGACACATATCCATCTGGAAATTTCAAATCCTTCAACCAACGACATACTGCTTCTTTACCCTTTTTGTCTAAGCTATAACATGCTTTTGGGTACTTTCTTGCCGATTCATCAAATGCTAACTCAGGTCTCCGACAAATGGATGCAATATCAGCTCTTGATTTGGCATTATCTTTGGTTTTACCTTCGATTGCCATGATGGTGTTGAAAATATTTTCAAACACATTCTTTTCAATGTGCATAACATCAAGATTATGTCTAATGGATAGTGTTCTCCAATATGGCAAATCCCAAAATATACTTCGTTTTTTCCACCCACACTTATAATCCTTGATGATTTTAGCATTGTGTTTTTCACTTCCCAATTCAGTAATTTTCATCAATCCAAGTTACTCAATCTCTTGCGATACATCTTTACCTGTTCGTATAGGTGGGGCTATTTCTGACACTGTCTTTCCCTTTGTAAACCAATTTTTATTCTTTCGAAATGGATGATTGGTAGGTAGAAACTTTCGATGACTATCAAACCATGTCGACTTCCCTCCATGTGGAAGATTATATGTATCATGATCGTGAGCACAATGTGGACAAGCTAGATGACCAGCAGTTGTCCATCCAGACAACATCGACAAAACGGGAAAGTCACTGATAGTCCACATCAATGCAGCTCGCATTTGAAAATTTTGTTTCAAAGAAATATCCCATGTTTCAACTCCAACTTCCCACAACATTTTTAACTCAGCAATCAATGGTTGGAGATAAACATCTATCTTTTGCTTTGGATTTTTTGGTCCAGGCACAAGTACAGACAAGAACATATACGGTTCTTTCGAACACATCCACGGGGGCAAATTATATGGGGTCACTATAATTGGCCAAGAAGAATATTGACTACCTGATTGACCAAATGGTTGAAACCCATCAGCAGAAAGCCCGAGCCTAACATTTCTCGTCTCTGTAGAAAATAAGGTGTGTGTTCTGTTAAATTGTTGCCATTCCTCTGAATCTGAACAATGACGCATCACATCGTTTTCTTGATAATGTTCTGCATGCCATCTCATATGGCTCGCAGTCTCAGGAGATGCATATAACCTCTGTAATCTCAGGGCAACTGGAAAGTATATCATCCGTTTAACAGCTACTTTCTTCTTCTCTCGGGTGGATCTGTTAACTCTGGTTTTGTACCTTGATTGCTCACAAAATTTACATGACTCCATATATTTGTCTTCACCCCAATATATCATACATCCATTAACGCAACAATCAATTTTTACTGAAGGAAGACCCAATCCTTCCATATGTTTCTTTGTACTGTAGAAGCTATCAAGAAATGTATTATCTTCAGGCAAGACACTTTTGATGAATTGTGATGTCTGATCATAACATGCTTCTGACCAATGATGATCAGATTTCAAACTTAACATCCGAGCCATGGCGGATAATTGAGAAGTTTTACATCGATCGTACAACTCCCTCTCTGAAGAATGTAGCATGTCATACAACTTCTGTGTTTCTGCATTCGGCATCTCTTCTGAGTGTGGATCAAAATTAGGACCAGCAGCATCCATCACCATATTATACATCATATTATTTACATTCATCCCCTCCGAATTATTAGGATGACTTGTTGAGGATTGTCCAGCACTTTCTCTAGCAATGTATTCCTCCCCATGTCGATCCCACCGATAATAATTCGGTTTAAAGCCTTTCTTTAAGAGGTGCAATTTCACTGTGTCCGCATCCCAATGTCTTCTATTATTGCAGTTAAAACAAGGACATTGTATGTTTGTCCCATTCAACGAAGATGGATGAGATATAGCATGTTCCATAAATTCTTCTAATCCGGCAACAAAAGCATTATTTAGATACCCCGCACTATCCTTTCTTTCATACATCCAAGACTGATTACTGTTCATATTCATGCTAGTAACAATCTAAACATATAAAATGAGCTAAAATTAATATCCAAGATCGATTGTTATTCATATATTTAACAACATATGAAAGGTGTAACATTACCAAAATAAATTAGAATCATCACAAAAAAATTAAATAAATGAAATATTTATTAATAAGCTAATTTTACTAAAATTACTAACATAAACTAAATATACCTAATTTATCATAAAAAAGTTCTTCTTACAAGTAAACTAACTAAAAAAAAAAAAGATAACATCAACATATATACATGCTACTCAAATGAAAATAAAAACCAATTAATAATACATAAATTGAACTAACCTTGAAGTAAGGAACAAGATTGTGTAGATTGATGGAATGATTGGCAAGATATATAGAGAAATTGAATTTTGATAAAGAGAGAAAAGAAAGGGTAAAGAAGATAGAAATGAGTTAAAGAAAAAGGTGCAGAAGGTCGACTTGTATAAATTAGATCTGTCACAATTAGCGACGGATTTGCAACAGATATTCAGACGACCGATCTACTATGGCAACGGTTTGGCGACGGAAAATTAAAACATTGACTTTGGGAATCCGTTAATAAGCCGTTGCTAAATATATCTCGCCGCTATTCCGTTGTTAATATATTCCGTCACTAACCCGTTGTAATCAATGTCGTCGCTTTTCCGTTGTTAATATAGTCCGTCGCTATTTCGTTATTAAATTTCTGTTGCAAACCCATTGCAAAGATTTCCGTTGCTATTTCTGTCGGAATACTTTAGCGGGATAACATGGCGCCATAGATAGCAACAAAATATTTTCGTTGCTAAATTTACTTGCTAATTTCGTTGCAAGTTTGTCAGCATAGTTTGGTGGGAAAAATTCGCGCTTTTGTTAACGATGGAATTTTTCCGTTGCTATGGATTGGTTGCAATTTTGTCGCTAATCTGTTGTTGATCTCGCCAACTTTTATGAACACACGAAACGTTGCTATTTCGTCGGCATTTGTTGACAAAATGTTATCCGTTGCTAAAGTTCGTCGCAAATCTCGGGATTTCTTGTAGTGAATATTGTTGAAGATTTTATAACTAATTAATTAAACTAAATTAACCAACTAATTAAACTAGCAAGAAAGTTGTTGTGATTCAAATATGAGAAGGTAAGTCAGGATAATTATTTCCCCCTAGCACATGAAAATCAGTTAATAAGCCTCACGGCACCGTCACAATCCACAGTCTACTAGCTAGAATTCTATGGTCATAGGTTCCTCGCAGAATCACTATGGTATAATTTCTAATAAATAAACTAACATGTGTCTATGCCAATTTACCCTTCGAAATTCAATTAAGCATCAATTCATAAATCTATGCATGATTACAATATATTTCTATACCGCAACAATATTAAATCAATCGACCTAAGCATGCACCATTCAAGTTTTGTGTCAATTAATTATATTCCTCGCAGAATTATAATTAACTCATTAACCCACTAATGTTGATCAGGCAAAAGCAAGTATTAAATTAAAAACACTTGAATGAATAAACCATGGAATTGCAATTAGCACTAGTCAACAAATCACCAATAAACTCATGCTAGGGTTCCATAAAAACCCCAACTTTAATAAATTAGTTCATAATCAAGATCTCAAAATCACACATTAAATAAGAGTATGAATACATGATGTGAAAAGATAAAGAGAGAATTTCAAACAATTAATGGAGAAAACAAATCCAAGAATTTCTTCTATGGCTGGGTCTCCGTCTGCTGCTCTTCTTTCTCTCTTGCCTGTGCCTCTATCTCTCATACGTGTGTCTATCTCCAATTAGGTCTGATCTATATCTAATAATATCTCTAATAAAAGTGTTTTTAATTATTTAATACAAATACAAGGAAAATTCCAAATCAAAATTGAATTCCAAGAAGAAGAAATTCGTAGTTGACTTTTTGACTCAGATTCTGGGCTGATTCGGCTGGATATTAAATTCAAGACCACTCTAGAAATAAAGCTCTTCTCCTAAGCTTTCCGTGGGCTGTTGAATCGGACTTGTAGAACTCCAGATATGGCCCAAACAGTGCAGATTGCGCAAGCTACCCGAAAAATCCGAATTTTAATCAAATTTATCTCCAACTCTTGCTATTTAAGCTCCAAGCCTTCCTTTATTATAACTCCTTGATACCTATAATAAAACATTATAATTTATTAAATAAAAATCCAAATCAATGCAAAATAACTTAAATATAGGGATAAAATTAGGATTAAATGCACGTTTATCACATCCCCACGCTTAGCATCTTGCACGTCCTCGGGCAAAGAAGAAAGAAAAAAACTAAATCCTAACTAACTAATACCACTTCCGTAGGTGATCACGGTTGCATTTGGCATATGCAACAAGCCCTTTAAACCCCAAGGTAGCCCAAGTGGACGAGTAAGGTCTCGTGAGGGTTTGTAGTGAATTTACCCACAAAATTCCTAATTTTTATTCTGACTGCCAAGTCTCAAACATGAAATATATCATAGCACTCGACACATGCAAACTTAATCATGTAATAGCTCATAAATGTCATATAATGCGGTTCCTCAACTTTACACACCGACACAACTATTCAAACACGCACACATAGTCTTAAAAGACTAAAATATCATAAATAACATCAAAGTCTCAATCACAAGATAATAACATGCTTTGGATGGAAAATAACCTCACAAACACTCAAATCACACAAGTGTTTAGGTGCAACTGTATCACTCAAGTTCAATCAAATGCACATGTGCTACCATAAGCTTGCTTGTCCACCAAAATCTCTAGACTTTGTGTTCGTATAAATCAAAAGGTCTTTGTCAAGGGTTGTAACGAGGCTTAGGTGCGGGGTAGGAAAATCAAGAACAAGTGGCTAACTTGACAACTAATAGAGCATAATGTTCATATACACTTGAAGCACTCAACATGAAACTAACCTTGAGATATTATCCCACATAATAATGTAAACTCATAAATTTCACCTTACAATAAGCATTGAACATTTACTCTCTTTCTTTTTTTTTTTGCCAGAGAGATTTATTATTTTTTTTCTTATTTTTTTCATTTTTTTTCTCTCTATTTTTTTTTCCTCTTGCTTACTCTTTTTTTTATTGATTCGAGTGACTTCATTGAAATGTCACGAAGGAAGAATAGCCAAACCAATTCAATTCCCACCCAAAATTTCACACAATAACAAAGATATCCCCACACTTAATATGTTACCAATCTCATCTGTACATCACAATGCTCTACTAATCAATCAAGACAAGAAGAAATAAATAAGCTCAAGATTTAGATGGTGATATACGAAAGAAAAAGGATATAGGCTCAAGGGGGCTCACTAAGAATTATTTTTAAGGGTACTGTTTGGACAATACGGTTAATCCTAGTGCCTTTATCATTTTTACACAACGCACAATATCAATATTCGCACGACCTGGTCTAAAGCAAGTTCTAGAGCAACACATGCAATGACGAATAACTCACCACAAAAAATATAGATTGATAAAAAGAAGCATCAATCATAAATTAAGGCTCAAGATCTCACATGCTGATAGCATGCCATACTCATCAAAATTGACAGTGACGTACATTCAAGTTTTAAATTTTTCGCAAGCACGTACAAGACATCATTATGTATAAGGTATTTTACGCTAAGGAGACATATACATGACACACAAATAATTAGTCTACATGGTGTGTACTTATCCTTATTAACATGCTATATTGACAAGGCAATCATTTTTTTTAAGTTTTTCTATTTTTTTTTGTGTTTTTTCTATTTTTTTTAGTAATATCCTAAAGTAAAATCTAAAAAATAAATATCTAATGTCCTAAAAAAAACTAAGTAAAAAAATTATCCTAAAAATAAAATTATTAATGTTCCTAATTCTTTTTTTTATGTTGGAAACCCCTCCCCACACTTAAGCGGTTCATTGTCCCCAATGAATAATTATAATATTTATAAAACATTTAGAATTAAAAAGATCCTAAAAAAATACAAAAATAAAAATTAAATAAAGTAAAAAAATATATGTACAAAGAAAGGTGAAAAATACTCCCTTAATGGTGCATGATGTGCCCTTGAAATAAATGTAGTTGAAGCTTGCAAGAATTAAAGTCCATAGTTTAAATTTACTGGTCAGCTTCCCTTTATTAAATTAAGAAAACGAAACTAAACACCAACAGTAGCTTGGTGTAGTGGTCGGAGCTTGGCCTTTCATCCGTGAGGTCGGGGGTTCAACTCCCTTAGACTTCAAAATTTCCAAAATCTTTTTGCAACACTTGCATAGAAACTAGGCTGGACACTTGAATTGAAATTGGACTGGGCCCTTGCAAGGCAATTGGGCTGGGCCCTTGCATGGCAGCTTGGCTGGACTAGAAGTGTAGGTGTGGACCAGGCTTGGAAGATGGCAGGTTCGGGATGCAGGCTTGGTAGGAGACAAAAACATGTACGCGGGGCCAGCCAGGGAACATTGCGCCTTGCGCGCATAGGCACAGCGCGTGGGATAAAATTATCACTTGAATTTGGAGTGCAAAAACAGATAATAAAACACGGGCACCATAGAAATCACACGCCCAACAGCATACGAGACAGAAACAATTGCACGACCCACATTATTTCGCATGGGCAGCAGACTTCTTCTGTTTATGATTTTTTTTTTCTCAGATTCGCACGGCTGTTCCACAAATTGCACCACCCAACATAAAATTCCTGTGCATCATTTTTCTTCTTTCACAAACTCAATTCTCTCCCTTTTTATTCAAAATCATTTCCACCAAAAAAATCAAATAAAACACAAAGTGTCTTAAATTAATTATCTTTAACCTGAAACACTTCAACAAATTCATCAAGACATCTTATGGGAGTAAAAAAATAAAAAAAATAAAAAACAAAAATATCTAACCTAAAAATAAATACAAAAAAAAATGAAAAAAAAAAATTACTAACCATACAAAATCATGGGTTGCCTCCCAAGAAGCGCTTTTCTTTAATGTCTTTGGCTAGACATCATTTTTTTTAAGGCTCTACCAAATCAAGTGAGGCTTTATCACGTACAACCTCACCTCCCCAATAATGCTTCAATCATTGTCCATTCACCTGAAACTCACCGCCTTGATTATCACGTAATTCCACAGCTCCATAGGGATGTACTTTCACAATTGTGAAAGGGCCGGACCATCTTGATTTCAGCTTGCCTGGAAATAACTTTAGCCTTGAGTTGAATAATAAGACCTGTTGCCCCACTTCAAACACCCGAGATTGAATGTTTTTATCATGCCATTTTTTTGTGTTCTCCTTGTAAAGCTTAGCATTCTCATAGGAGAAGAATCGTAGTTCATCCAACTCGTCAAGTTGCAGCAACCTCTTCTCACCAACACGATGCATGTCAAAATTCAGACTTTTAAGAGCCCAATAAGCCTTATGTTCGAGCTCAACCGGTAAATGACACGCCTTTCCGAAAACCAAGCGATAAGGAGACATACCCAAAGGAGTTTTGTATGCAGTGCGATAGGCCCAAAGAGCCTCATCTAACCGTGTAGACCAATCCTTACGGTTCGGGTTCACCATTTTTTCAAGAACACTCTTAATCTCTCTATTAGACAACTCCGCTTGTCCATTCGTCTGAGGATGATAGGCAGTAGCAACCTTGTGTCTCACATTATACTTGATTAAAGTACTCGCCATTAATTTATTCACAAAGTGCGTACCTTCATCACTGATTAAAGCCCGTGGGGTTCCAAAGCGAGTAAAGATATGCTTGTCCAAGAAATTGATGACAGCCCTCGCATCATTAGTAGGGTAGGCAGCCGCTTCCACCCATTTAGACACGTAATCAACAGCCACTAAGATGTACTCATTCTTGAAAGAAGGAGGAAACGGACCCATGAAATCAATGCCCCATACATCAAATAGCTCGACCTCAAGAATGTTAGTCAAAGGCATCTCACTTCTCCTCGAGATATTACCAACTCTTTGACAACGATCACATTTAACAACATAAGCGTGAGCATCCTTGAACATAGAGGGCCAAAAGAAACCAGACTGTAATACCTTTGCAGTCGTGCGTTGCCCACCAAAATGTCCACCAGAAGGAGATGAATGACAATGGTAAAGAATATCCTGCATCTCAAATTCAGCAACACATCTTCTAATAATTTGGTCTGCACCTTGCTTGAACAAATAAGGTTCATCCCAAAAATAAGATTTTACATCATGCAAGAATTTCTTTCTTTGTTGACTTAATAAATCCAACGGCATCAACCCAGTAGCTAAATAATTAGCAAAATCAGCAAATCAACGGCATGATTTTGATGTACATTGGGTCTCTGATCAATCTGTATTTGTTAATGGGACTGCATTTTGGATAGGGAAAGATGTTGAGGCAGATAAATTTGTTATTCGATTTGATACCAAGACGGAAATACTGCAACAACTCTGGCTGCCCGAGGGAGATCATGAGGATCATTATCCTGTTATGCATCCATTTGGTCAGTCTATTGCTTGCTTTGTTGAATATGTTGAATTTCGTCAATTGGACATTTGGGTATTGAAATGTGATCAGATAGATGAATACTCTTGGGAGAAAAAATTGATTGTTACTCAAAGTGAAAATGTTTGGGCTGATGTCTTGGGTATAAGGAGCAATGGTGAACCTCTACTGGCAAAATTAAATAATTTGATTTCGTATGATCTTGATACTCGTGAACCATATGCTTTTGTTAATTCGTTTGATCGTTTGACTCCAAATTCCCATTACGAGGAGGGCTCTAAACCACCTTTTGTCATTACACCTTTTGTGGAGACTCTACTCTGGCTTGATATAGAGTTTTGAAACAAACGTTTTGCAATGGCAACTCGCTGGAGTTCGGCAACTCTTCATTTTCTGATACAAATGTGGACGGTATTAATTTTGCATCAAAAGTGGACCTTGAACAGGGGAAGGTGTCAACATCTAATTGCTAATGACATATGGGATTGTTAGTTGGATGTAAAATTTTAATGCTCTTTCCTTAACTTTGTGGATTCTGGTTTTGTTCTTACAAATTCCATTATGGCACGTTGTGAGTTTGCTTAGTTTCGCATAATAATGTGTTGTTTTTGTAAGATTATCTTGTTTTCCTTTTATTGAGAACTCGAACACAGTAAGTAGTCCACAAATCTTATCTGAAAATCTATGTTGGTTTTTACTAAGGTTATGTGTTGCCTCTTTATGTATTTATCTTAGGATTAGTATAGTCGATGTATATCAGTATATGTATGCATATATTGTCTAAATGCAGCATGTTTAGATTTGTATCATTGAGAAAGATACAACTGTGAACCAATATGGTGGTTTGGAATACCTGAATCATACTCAAATTTTTTTTTTTTTTGAAATTAACAGTATTGTCTCTTATGCTAATATTCACATAGGATCTGACATAGGGAAATTTTTATAGTATAATGATATGGGCTAAAAGTAAGCCTTAAAGACACCTTTAATGTGGTATTAATTATACCCGGAATGGTCCAAACGTGGGGCCCACTAGACGGGCCCAAACCCTATTTATAATATTAATTTCGTAATTAATATTAAGGGTAATAAACAGCTCAGCAAATAAGAGTTGGATAAGGATAATATCTCCTTCAGACTTATCCTATAAGGCATCCAATTCTATATGGAAACCGATTCCTATAAGGAATAGACCTAGAACCTTCCTCAAAGACTTGTCTACCAAGTCTCCAAATCCTACCATAATTCTAAGGCTTCTCAGCCTATATAAAGGGTCAGAACCCTCATCTAGAACTACGTTTTTGGCTTGATCTTTGATATTCATCAAAGTACGTAGGCATCTTGTGAAGGCAGAGTCAGCCACGAGCACAAGAGCAGCCATTAAAGCACGAAGCTCACACACCTTTGCATTAAATACGTAAACCCTAGCTGCAATACTAGTAGCCTAGTTTTTATTCCACAACATTTGGCACCGTCTGTGGGAAACAACATCAACCATGGTTCAAACACGAAGGACAACATCAACTGAGGCCGTGCCCCTTAACTCTGCTCCACCAGCCACTTCAGATCCGCTCATCTTCACTGAGGAAGGACAAATACTCCCATCAACAGGGACGGTCATTCAACCTCTGCCCACTCAGCCTCCAGGGACGACTCCCCATGTAGAGGGGACTCACTCAGTGATTGTCCATCAAGGCCAAGAAACTAACCCTCTCCAGATGGTGGTTTCTCCTCTTGGTAACGTTGATCGCACGGGGGTACAGATCCATACTACGGATCTCCCTTTGAACACCAACCCTATGTATGGGCTGCCTAACTATCCCCCTCGACGAAGGGAACCTGGACCGAGCGGACACGCCTTACAGATCCGAGATCGAGAATATGATGACTACTCGGGTCCCTATACTGATGATTCATCATCATCTGAGGATGATGATCGAGATGAAGCCCCGAGGAGGCGACGTGCTAGCAAGGAACCCTTAAGAAGAACACGAAGAATCCATGATGGACTTCCACAAACGATTGAGGAGAGGATTAAGGCTCATGAGGCTGAGATCCAAAGGCTGAAGGATGATATAGCAAGGGAACAGGCAAGACAGAGTCTGACTCGACCCCCTCCAATCTCAGGAAGGATTCCCGTTATAGATTTGGAGAGGTCCTCAAGAAGACAGAAGAGGGCTGATGTCCCAACAAGAGAAGCTATGAGGGTGGAAACCCCCAGGAGTAACCCCAAAGATCTGATGCCACTCGGGGACCCTGACGATCCCACACCTCCGTTTACTGAGGAGGTGATGAATGCCCACATCTCAAGGAAGTTTAAGATGCCAACTATTAAGGCCTATGATGGAACGGGCGATCCCGCAAATCATGTCAGAACATTCTCAAACGCACTACTACTGCAGCCTGCTAGTGATGCCTTAAAGTGTAGGGCGTTCCCTCAAACTCTGTCAGGCATGGCTCAAAGATGGTATAACCGTCTACCTGCAAACTCGATTGGCTCTTTTAAGGAGTTATGCGCTGCCTTCATCAGCCAATTCATCAGTGGGAGAATTCATGAGAAAAGTTCTGCATCCCTTATGTATGTGGTGCAGGGAAAGAATGAGAACTTAAGGGATTATCTCAAGCGATTCACCAAGGAGACGTTGAATATCACCGATCTGGAAAATAAGGTGGCCATGGTAGCCCTGGAACACGGAACCACTGATCTCTTCTTCAAAAGGTCTTTGGCAAAACACCCTCCTGAGAACATGGCCGAGCTCCAGAGAAGAGCCGATAAATATATCAAGGCTGAGGACAGCATTAAGAAGGAAACCACAGGAGGTAATGGCAAGGGCTCTAATGATTCAAAGAAAAGAAAGTCAGAACAAGAGTACGACGCTAGGGACAAGTATCCCCGGACTGGCAAGGACTCCGATTCATCACCCAAGAAGGGTTTTGGGTCAAGGTTTTCTGATTATGCAAGGTTGAACGCTCCTAGGAGCCAAATTTTGTTGGACATTGAGAAAGATAAGGACTTTCGCTGGCCTAAACCGCTCAGGGGTGATCCCGAAAAGAGAAACAAAGATCTGTATTGTAGATTCCATAAGGATGTGGGGCATGACACAGATGACTGCAGACAGTTAAAGGATGAAATTGAGTTTTTAATCCGGAAGGGAAAGTTAAACAAGTTCACCAAGGGTGAAGACCGTGGAACCCAGAAAAGGGATTATGATAGAAGAGACAATGATAGGAGGGATAACGATCGCAATCGTAACCCGCAGCCTCGAGGGCCAGTAGTCAATATGATTTGGGGAGGACCAACAGCGGCCGGCACTACCCGAAACTCTCGAAAGGCTTATGCCAGAGAAGTGATGCACATCACAGGAGAAGCCTCGAAGCGTGCTAAGACTGAGGCAGTGATTGGTTTTGATGATTCGGATCTTGAAGGGGTGAAATTCCCCCATGACGACCCGTTGGTCATAACTCCAGTAATTGGAAACTCGGAAGTGAAGCGAGTCCTGATAGACAATGGAGCTTCCGTCGATATCTTGTTTCATGATGCTTTTATGAGGATGGGGTATACTGACTCTCAACTAACCCCGACTAACATGCCGATCTACGGATTTAATGGAGTTGAGTCCAAGGTTGAAGGGACCATTCAGCTGCCCATGACAATAGGGCAAGAACCTAAGGAGGCCACCCAGATGCTGAACTTTCTAGTAATTAAGGCTGCCTCAACGTACAATGCAATCTTAGGGAGGACCGGACTTCATGCATTCAAGGCTGTTGCCTCTACTTATCACATGAAGGTCAAATTTCCAACCAGGAATGGTGTTGGGGAACAAAAAGGAGATCAGAAAATGGCCAGGAGTTGCTATGTGGCTGCTTTGAGAGCTGACAGAACCGGGGGGCAGGTACTCCCGATTGAAGACATGGATGTCCGTGATGATGATGAACACCGGGGAAAGCCAGCAGAGGACTTAATACCTATCCCTCTGGAGCTAGGCGACCCTGAGAAGGTGACTTATATTGGAGCCTCTTTGAAAGAACCCCTGAAGGGCAAATTAATAGAGTTCTTACAAAGGAATAGTGACGTTTTTGCTTGGACAGCAGCTGACATGCCAGGGATTGATCCTCAACTTATAACTCATAGATTGAATGTCGACCCTAATCGGAAGATAGTACAGCAGAAGAAGAGAAATTTTGCTCCGGAAAGGCAAGAGGCCATTAAGCAAGAAGTGGATAAGCTCTTGGAGGCTGGTTTTATTGAGGAAATTCAGTTTCCCGAATGGTTAGCAAACCCTGTGATGGTCAAGAAAGCGAATGGGAAGTGGAGGATGTGTATAGACTTCACTGACCTGAATGATGCATGCCCAAAGGATTGTTTCCCTCTGCCAAGAATAGATATGTTGATAGATGCCACAGCTGGACATGAGATGCTGAGCTTCATGGATGGATTCAGCGGCTATAATCAGATTAAGATGCACAAGGATGACATCCCTAAGGTATCCTTCATAACCGACTTTGGTGTTTTCTGCTATCTTGTTATGGCGTTTGGCTTAAAGAATGCGGGAGCTACTTACCAACGATTGGTGAATAAGATATTTGCCCATCTGATTGGAAAAACCATGGAGGTTTATGTCGATGATATGCTGGTTAAAAGCTTGGTCAAGGCAGACCATATCAAGCACCTCAGAGAGGCATTCGAAGTGCTGAGGCACCACAAGATGATGTTGAATCCAGCCAAATGTGCCTTTGGCGTTGGATCAGGCAAATTTTTGGGTCTGATGGTTTCTAAAAGAGGCATAGAGGCCAACCCCGACAAGATCAAGGCGATCTTAGACATGGAACCCCCGCGCTCTATAAGAGATGTGCAGAAGTTGACAGGCCGGGTAGCGGCTTTAGGAAGATTTATCTCCAAGTCTGGTGACAAGTGCTTGCCTTTCTTTCAAGCATTGAAGAAAGTGAAAAATTTTGAGTGGACCCCTGAGAGCCAAGAGGCCTTTGAGCAACTGAAGAAATACATGGTTGAAGCCCCGTTATTGACCAAACCAAGTCCTGGAGAGACTCTTTGTCTATACCTGGCGGTATCTGAACAAGCCCTGAGTGCTGTCCTTATTCGGGAAGAGGAGAAAGTCCAGAAACCTATCTACTATGTAAGCAAAGTGTTGCATGGGGCTGAGTTGAATTACTCACCCATAGAAAAGTTTGCTTTGGCATTAGTAACTGCCTCAAGGAAATTGCGACCTTACTTCCAGGCACATAAGATTCAAGTTCTGACGAACCAACAGTTGAGGAACATATTGCATAGCCCTAAGGCCAGTGGAAGGCTAATTAAATGGGCGATTGAGTTAGGAGAATTCGATATCACATACAAGCCTCGGACAGCCATCAAGGCTCAGGCATTGGCTGACTTCGTGGTTGAATGTACTATTAACAACCAAGAAGTCGGGGGGCAAGAGATAATGACTACCCCTGGGCAAGAGAAAAAAGAAGAGGAACTCACACCTGATCTAAAGGAATATTGGGTGCTCTATTTTGATGGAGCATCAAAAACAAAATCTAGTGGTGCAGGTTTGGTTTTGCAAAGCCCCGATGGGTTCACAGTTGAGTATGCTTTAAAGTTGGATTTTCCTACTACTAACAATGAGGCGGAGTATGAGGCATTAATAGCTGGTTTAGGTTTAGCTAGAATCATGAGGGTCAGAAACCTCAAAGTTTGTGGAGATTCACGACTTGTGATATCCCAAGTAAATGGTGAATTCGAAGCTAAGGATGAGACTATGGCGAAATACCTGAGAGTGGTGAAGGCTGTTATGTCTCAGTTTGAGGAGTGTCATGTTGAGCACATCCCGAGAGAAGAAAACGTTAAGGCCGATGCCCTGTCTAAGTTTGCTTCTTCTGAAATAGAAAATTATGCTGGGAGTGTCTACTTTCAGGTCTTGAAGGCCCCGACCGTTAATGCAAAGTTAGTGGCACCAATTGATATAGGAGGCTCTTGGATAGATCCTATCAAGGCACACCTGGAGACCGGTTGGCTCCCAGACAATGCCATGGAGGCACGAAAACTCTCAGTAAGAGCGTTGAGATATACTTTGATTGAGGGTATTCTGTACAAAAGGTCGTTTGTCATCCCGTACTTGAAGTGTCTAAGGCCTCTAGAGGCAAGGGAAGCATTGGAGGAAGTTCATGAAGGGATCTGTGGGCAACATTTGGGGGGCAGAGCCCTAGCTCACAAGATAATTCGTTTAGGGTTTTATTGGCCGGAGATGTTGGCTGATGCACAAAACTATGTCAAGAGATGTGAGAGATGCCAGAAGCATGCCCCAATTGTGAGGCAACCGCCTGAGATGTTGACCTCTATTAACTCTCCCATTCCATTTGCAATGTGGGGGATGGATATACTTGGACCCTTTCCCATGGCTTCAGCACAGAGGAAATTCCTGATAGTGGCCATTGATTACTTCACTAAGTGGATTGAGGCTAAACCCCTGGCCAAGATAACCACCAAGCAAGTTTCCCAGTTCTTTTGGGAGAACATCATTTGCAGATACGGAATCCCACGAATCCTTGTGACAGACAATGGGACACAGTTCAATAATGAGGAGTTTAAGAAGTATTGTGAAGAGAATGCGATTGAGCTCCGTTTTACCTCAGTGGCACATCCACAAGCCAATGGGCAAGCTGAGGTAGCTAATCGAATTATCCTTGATGGACTGAAGAAGAGGGTCGAGCGCTCTAGGAACACTTGGGTAGATGAACTGCTGCCCATACTTTGGGCGTATCGTACCACTTGTAAGGTAACAACTGGAGCAACCCCATTTTTGCTGGCTTATGGAGCCGAGGCTGTTGTGCCTTTGGAGATCATGCAAGCATCACCTCGAATCGAGGCATATGAGCCAGAAACTAATGAAGAAGGGATGAGACTGGCCCTGGATTTAATTGACGAGGTTAGAGATGAAGCTAATGCTAGGAATGCTGAGTATCAGAAGAGAGCCTCTTTTCATTACAACCAGAGAGTTAAAGAAAGATTTTTTCGACAAGGCGACATGGTTCTGAGGAAGATTGAAGCCTCAGGAGTTGGCCAAAAAGGAAAGTTAGCACCAAACTGGGAAGGACCGTATCTAGTCAGAATGGTGTTAGGACGAGGATCTTACAAGTTAGAAACCTTGGATGGGGTTGAGGTGCCCCGAACTTGGCATGCTGTGAACCTCAAAGTTTATTATGTTTAAGATCTTTTGATAAAGGCTTGAACTTTTATCTACTTATTAGGAATAAGGTTCGAATGAAACCATTATAGAGCATGTTGCTCCCAGTAGTTGATAGAGTATCTGTGTAAGGGTTGAACCCATTTTATTGATGTCCTTTGATAGCATAATGGAATTTATTCTGTTTTCTCTATTGGTTATCCTTCCTTGCTAAAACAAACGAAAGACGAATGTTGGACCGACTTGTAAGTTTAGTACCAGCCAGGAGGCCAAGTACTCAAAAATTCTAAAGTATTAACAAACTATGAGCAAAAGCAAGAAAAATGAACGGAAACAAACTGCATAAATAGTTAAGTTAAAAATTACAAAGGCCCGAAGGCTATTAAGTCAAACGGTGGAAACCCAGAGTTCAGAAAGGCAAAAGATAAATAAATGAAGCCTAAGGGGCCTTAGGGGCCTCCTTAGCAGGAGAAGCATCCTCAGAGCTAGTCTCAGTAGTAGACCCCTCGTCGGCAGAGTTAGCAGCACCAGGCTGAGCTAGAGGAGGCTCGGGATCCAAAGCTGAAGCAGTGGCAGTAGCATGCTCCTTAACCAAAGTATCATCCTCCCCGAATAGCTCTTCACTGGAACCAGGCTCCTGTGTCAAGGCACTGGGAAGGTGAGGGCTAGGAAAAGCAGAAGGCAAGAATAACCCTGGATGCTGCCTCAGAACTGCTTCAAGGGCTTTGGTCCACCCATCAGAAAACTGACTAGGAAAGAGCATCTCATCATGCTGATCCATAAGAGTCTTGTACTCATCTGAATCCAGATATTCATCAATATGCTTCTCCTTGTCATCTCTCAGGGCAACCAGCTCCGCATGCATCCCTACCATCTCTTCATCTTTCTTCTTTATTTGCTCTTCCAGACGGTTAATATGGAGAGTCTTCTTCTGAGACTCAGACTCAAAAGCTTTGGACTTCTCTTTCCAGGCTTTGGCTTTATGAACCAAGCTTTGGAAATGGACGTTAGCCTGCATGAAAGGTTAGCATTGAAATCAAGTAGTGAATCTAAAGCCGTTAAGGTATTGAAAGATAAAAGTTCGAAACTTACCACAGCGAGAGCCTGAGCACCGAGTGCCTCTGACTCCCCAGTACCTCCACTAAGGACCATGTCCTTATAGTCAGGGGTGGTGATTGAGTTTAAAGACCAATCCATGGAGTGCTTCGTAGAGCCCACCACAGAATCCTGCTTCCTGAATCCCCAGGGACGCCTGAAAACCGTCGACTGGACGTTAACCTGGGAGCTCCCCTCCAATCCAGCTATGTCACCATATCTCAACTCTCCTTTATGGACCTTGTGGGGGCGCAGAAAAGGAGGCTCCGTGTTTTTCCCTCGAGGGTCAGCAGCCCTCTTAGCTCGAACCATCCTGGCAGTCTCTTCATCAGGAGAGGGTGCAGCCTCCACAATCAATTTCGCAACTGCAAGAACAACCAAAAAGAGAGTTGGAATAAATTCAGTAATAAAAAGTAAATGGCAAAGACTAGTAAGAAAATTACCCCGTTCAGAAACTCTAGAAAGGCCTACTCCCCTTAGAGATTCCTCATTTAAAAGACTTAGGCAGGTAATAGAACTACCGTCTGCCTGGGTCAGAGTATTATAAGCGGCCTGTTCCTCGATACTAAGGACGATTCCCTTAGCACTTCCATCTGAAACTCTCGAGAATGTCTGCCTAAAGAGAGTGCCCCAATCACCTCCATCCCATTCTAAGTATGCGAACTCATTTTTCCAGCCCGTATTATTATCAGGGATTGATTTGCCATTAAAAATTGGGGGAACTCTAGGACGGAGCTTAACATATACCCAGCCAGGGTTCATGGCAGGACTATTGTAAAATTGAAAATTTTTGCGAAAAAGCGCAGCAGATAAAGGGAGTTGTTGTCGAAGACATAAAACCATAAAACATAATATAATTCTCCACGCGTTTGGCGGGAGTTGACATGGACTAATTTGAACGTCAGCTAAAAGTCTAGGAATGAATTCGTGAAACGGAAAACGAAGGCCAGCCACTAGACTCTCCCTATAAACACACAAAGAATTGGGTTTCCAGTGACAAGGTCTGTCACCTGGCTCAGCTGGGACAAGTTTATAAGGTGATTTAATTTTAAAAAGTTTGTTATATCTAGTGATTTCATCAACATCATGATACGAGCTACAGCAGTCATATGCATCTAGTTCTGACAAAGAAGGGTAATCATCTCCACGTTGATTTAACATATCTACTAGAGATGTGTAAGAAGAGCGAATGGTGATTGTACCTTTGGAGGAGGCAGAATTCATTTTTGCAAGGCGGGACTTAGCTTTGTCTTCCATTGATGCTCCTGTAAAAAGGTTCGAAGCTCCTATAAAACCCAGAAAGTTTGAAGATTCGAAGAAAATCTTCAAAGAAAACCCAGAAACTATGAAGGTATGAAGGTATCTTCAAGAAAAAAAACCCAGAAACCACCGTGAAGGGGAGGAGCTCGAAGAAAACTTTCACCGGAAATCGCCTTGAAATAGAGAGAACTATAGAGAGAATTTCTAGTGAAGTGTTTGAGTAGAAGTGAGAATGAGAAAGTGAACTCTCCACTCTCACTCTTATATACAACCTTTTAGCCGGTTAAAATTCCTCCAAACGGTCAAAAAACCTACAGTAACAGGTCAGGAAAGCCCATGAAACCGGCCCAAATTAAGGCCCAATTCTAGGACATTCTTAGGAAAATATCTTTGAAAAATATCTTAGATATTTTGAAAAAATTATAGATATTTTTGAAAAATATCATAGACAACAGATCCTGGATTTGGATTCAAATAGCCCGGACGGGCCCAATAACAACTATGAGGTTAAGCCCATTTTGAAAAGAAAGGTATCAGGCCCCATAAGAATAGGCCCAAAGCCAAAGTGGCCCTTATTTCGACCAGAATCCTGGTCGAAACGACCAGGAATCCTGGTCGAAAAACCCTTCGACCAAAGCGTTGGAAACGCCCTTATTTCGACCAGAATCCTGGTCGAAACGACCAGGAATCCTGGTCGAAAAACCCTTCGACCAAAGCGTTGGAAACGCCCTTATTTCGACCAGAATCCTGGTCGAAACGACCAAGAATCCTGGTCAAAAAACTTTTCGACCAAAACCATTCTGAGGCCCTTATTTTGACCAGAATCCTGGTCGAAACGACCAGGAATCCTGGTCGAAAAACCCTTCGACCAGAGCAAAATTGGACCCTTATTTCGACCAGAATCCTGGTCGAAACGACCAGGAATCCTGGTCGAAAATCTCTTCGATCAGGAAGTAAAAGAAGGCCTTATTTCGACCAAAATCCTGGTCGAATTCCTGGTCGAATTTCTGATCGAAAATACTCAGTCCTGGTCGAAATTTGCTATAAAAATCGATTTTTTGACAGCAAATCTTCACAGACATGGAATTTTGATACCTGTGGGTACCATAATAGGATAAATATGGAAATACGAGGAATTTCATAGATAATTCCTTGAAGAAAAAGACTCTGTAACTAAAGTTATGGAAATTGCTTAGCCTCGAATAAGGCATATCGTCGTAAACGTGTCGGTCGCTCCACACTTTGCATCAAGACGACATTTGTGAAACACTAGTGTACAAAGCCCTGACCCAAGTCTCACGAAAGGCAGTTAAAACTTCAAGGAAAACCTGATCAGTTTTCCTAGAAGTTGGGGGGCAAATGATATGGGTTAAAAGTAAGCCTTAAAGACACCTTTAATGTGGTATTAATTATACCCGGAATGGTCCAAACGTGGGGCCCACTAGACGGGCCCAAACCCTATTTATAATATTAATTTCGTAATTAATATTAAGGGTAATAAAGAGCTCAGCAAATAAGAGTTGGATAAGGATAATATCTCCTTCAGACTTATCCTATAAGGCATCCAATTCTATATGGAAACCGATTCCTATAAGGAATAGACCTAGAACCTTCCTCAAAGACTTGTCTACCAAGTCTCCAAATCCTACCATAATTCTAAGGCTTCTCAGCCTATATAAAGGGTCAGAACCCTCATCTAGAACTACGTTTTTGGCTTGATCTTTGATATTCATCAAAGTACGTAGGCATCTTGTGAAGGCAGAGTCAGCCACGAGCACAAGAGCAACCATTAAAGCACGAAGCTCACACACCTTTGCATTAAATACGTAAACCCTAGCTGCAATACTAGTAGCCTAGTTTTTATTCCACAACATATAAACATGTATCTTCTTATTATTTAAATTACCATTTCTTAAAAAAAATATATTAATACTGAACAATTAATTATATTCATTTATCCTAATTTGGAAGGATGTAAATATAAATAAATGAACTTTTTTTTTTGATAAATCCGGTGTCCGGGCCAGCTGGCGCGCACCTCAACTAATCCGGAGGGCATACTTGCACACTCATGTCCCCGAGCATGGTAGTCCACTTAATCCCGGAACGTCCCAGGGAATCGAACTCGTGACCTATAAATAAATGAATTTTTCTCTAATTATTGAGATAGATCAAATAAAAATCTTTCGAATTAATTTTTTATATTTTCATATTTCTTTCATCGCTTAGAAGATTTGAAAAGAAGCCTTTATAGTTAAATACAATATAAATGAGGATTAGAATGAGCGCAAATAATAAAAATTTAACATTTGAAATGAACATCTGTATAAAGCATTATAAAATTTCAAAATTTTGTCAATATCTGAATATAAAGTATTGTATTAAAATTTAAAATATTTGACGATTCGGATTTTCAGAAAATAATTGTGTTGAGAATTATCATAATTTTCACATAACTTGAATTTTTAATTAAAACAAAAAATTGAAATATTATTATTATTATATATTTAAATTACATAATATGGCTTGTTAATTAACTAAATATATATTTCAGAACACAAATATACTTACCCAGTATATCCACTTCTTTCTGTTTCTAATAATAATATTTTGTGAATTAAAATTTTCAACCAAATATCTAATTAAAATTTGATATGAGCAAAATACGTACATGGATACCTAATTAACGAATATAGGTGTATATCTTTAACTAGGTAGAAAAATAAAATCTCAACTAAGCATAGAAAAAAAATTATAGGATAACAAATAATTTAAACTTTAGGAATATATAATTTTTTTGAGTTTAGGTCCAAAATTCTTAAAATCGAGATGGATTTTTAAGAAAAATATATTGTCAACTTTAAGCACGGGTTAAATGATAATATATTTATTTTTAACCAAGATCAAAACGGAGATCGAGAAATGGGAGGACGATAGTTCCCGCTTTCATTTGAAATTTCGAAATTTTAATAATATCGTCCAATTTTCTGTCGATAATCGGAATAATCGTAAGATCTAGCCAATTATATCGGAATCGGATTGGAGAAGACAAGGAGATTATAATTTTCATTTTAATTCCGGTTCTCAAATATTTTTTTATCCTTTTACCATTTTCATAAGTAATTCAAATGCTCTAAAATATCGGTATCGGAATCGGGCCGGACGGGCGGACTGGGTCAGGAAAGCCCATCCTATATATAAAAAAGATCGATAACGGCAACATGCCTTATTACATGAGAAAATATCGAAATGAATCCCTAGTTGCCGCAGCAGCCTCAACTGGTCTTCTTACACTCAACTGAATAGAGATGAGCTTGTCAAAACCCAGGTACATGCCATCTTACGACTTCCCTGAATTAGTCTTGCCCGAAATATTCAAAAGACTTCCTGTTAAGTATGTCTTACGTTGCATGTGCGTTCAAAAATCATGGTACTATCTTATAAAATCTCCTATGTTTGTCACTCTTCACTACAATTATCAAAAATTGACAGCCCATGATAATCCAAAATATTTACTTTTCCATAATACTAATACCCATGAATTTACTATACGTTCTGATGATAATGAATGTCAAAAATACTGCACCCTTAAATATCCATTTGATGACTTTGGTAGTCATGAATGGACTGCTGTATCAAATGGTTTAATTTGTATCTCTTCATTGTCTTATCAAAAACCTGATTATGATCCCGACATTTATGTCTGCAATCCTCTTGTTGGGGGGTATCAAATCATTCGTTGTTCACCTTTTTCGCTATATACTAAATTCCACATTGAGTGGAAGGCTTTAGCTTTTGGGTATTTACCTGAAGTTAGTGATTATGTCGTGGTACATGCTCTCAAATTCATGACGGGCGTACCTTTTATCTCTAATATGATCGTGATTGTTGTTCATAGTCTAAACAGTGGTTCTGGTAAAACAAAAGTACAGAGTGATTTTGATGTACATTGGGTCACTGATCAATCTGTATTTGTTAATGGTACTGCATATTGGGTAGGGGAAAATGACGCGGCGGATAAATTTGTTATTCGATTGGATACCAAGACAGAAACACTGCGACTAATCTCTGTGCCCGAGTGGTTTGAAGATCAGGAACGATATCCTGTTATGCATCCATTTGGTCAATCTATTGCTTGTTTTATTGAGGACGCTGAATTTCGTCAATTGGACATTTGGGTATTGAAATGCGACCGGATAGATGACTTTTCTTGGGAGAAAAAAATGAGTGTTAGTCTGAGTGAAAATGTTTGGGCTGATGTCCTGGGGATAAGGAACAATGGTCAACCTATACTGGCAACCCATTCAAATAATTTGATTTCATACGATCTTGAGACTCGTGAACCATATGATTTTGTTAATTCGTATGATCGTTTGACTCCAAATTCCCATTACGAGGAGGGCTCTAAACCACCTTTTGTCATTACACCTTTTGTGGAGACTCTACTCGGGCTTGATAACGAGTTTTGAAACAAACGTTTTGCAATGGCAACTCGCTGGAGTTCTTCAACTCTTCATTTTCTGATACAAATGTGGACCGTATTAATTTTGCATCAAAAGTGGACCTTGAACAGGGGAAGGTGTCAACATCTAATTGCTAATGACATATGGGATTGTTAGTTGGATGTAAAATTTTAATGCTTTCCTTAACTTTGTGGATTCTGGTTTTGTTTTTAAATATTCCATTATGGTACGTTGTGAGTTTGCTTAGTTTCGCTTAATAATTTGTTATTTTCGTAAGATTATCTTGTTTTCCTTTTATTGAGAACTTCAACGAAGTAGTCCACAAATCTTATTTGAAAATCTATGTTGGTTTTTACTAAAGTTATGTGTTGCCTCTTTATGTATTTATCTTGGGATTACTATAGTCGATGTATATCAGTATATGTATGCATATATTGTCTAAATGCAGCATGTTTAGATTTGTGTCATTGAGAAAGATACAACTGTGAACCAATATGGTGGTTTGGAATACCTGAATCATGCTCACTTTGCTCCGACGGAGTTCCATTATCTTCTTTTCTTTTTTTGTATCTAGTGGGTTGTTATCATAGGATGTGGCTCATTAATTTAAGAGATTGAAATCTCATTCTTCAAATTCCATTGAGCAAGTTGACAATTATTTTGAGATTCGATGTTTAGATGTATCTGTATTTGTAGAAGCTTTAAGTTTAGTGCTTATCTTAATCATTGGTTTAATTTATGCATGACGAAAGGGAGCATTGGAATGGTATTGGCTTCTAAACATTCATACAATAAAAAGAAAAAAATAATGAGAGAGTTATGAATTCCATCGAGTTCCCCTTACTTTGGTCGAACAACCCAAAATTTAGCAAATGATCTTTCAAATCGGTTCCCTAAGGTGTTAATTGTTGCTTCATTGAATTAGGTAAGAGTTGTTAGTTGTTTACAAAGCAAGTTTGGAAGATCATAATGAAACACGATTCTTCCAGGTTTCAGTGGAAGAAACTTTGGAGTCCGAAAATTTCTTCTAAAGCTATGAATAAGAGGGCTCACTAAGGCTATTTTTCTAGAACTGTTAAGTTTGGAGTTCAGTGTGTACCGACAAGGCGACAATGTTTGTCCTACGTTTAACCAATATTCTTAATCTACTTATCATTGTCGCAAGGTTCTAGTTTGATCATGCTTGTTGGTGTCTGTCATCATTTGGTAATCAAGACTTTTATTGATGTGTAAATGCTCCAGCTTCATTGGGCACATTCTTACTTTGTGTTATTTGTTGTGCAATTTGGCAAGCCAGAAACAGTATAGTTAATCCTCATTGCCTAATCACTCCGATAATTACTAATAGCCAACTCCATCAGCGTAGTTGTACAAGAAACACACACAAGTTCCTTCAACTATTATGTCAAATAGTTACCTTCCGAGGCGACTTATCAAGCATTTGTTTTGCATATTTCAGAATCACAAAACTGATTTAGAATTCTGATGTGTAAAATTATGTCTAACCGCAAGCGCACGGTATCAATTGTAGTAGATACTAGCAAATACGGGTCGAATCCTCAAGGAGACAGTTTCAATTTCAATTCAATGGTTATCAATTGTTTCTAGTCACAAACGATTAGTTGAGAATTTTGTTAACTACTAAAGCAAATTTAACAAGGTTTTAATTCAATTAATTAAGGGATCTAGGGCAATTCAGGTTCACCATGTTTACACCAACCAAATAACAAAGGTATAGCTTATCAATGGGATAAAATAATTAGAGCAATGGTTAAACTTTTCCAAGTATTAACACTCTCAGAAATCCGATGATGTTTTCACACTCACCTTCAATTCCGCTAATTGTATGTAAGCCTCTAGTAGTAAAATCTTTCGATCTATTACTCCTATTGCAATCAATTAATCTATGATATTGCGCAATTACACAAATTAAGAATTAACACATATCAATTAGAACTACTCTTTACCCATCAATTCACTAATCAAATTAAACCCAAATCATGGTGCAAACATGGCTTCCCCTAATACCCTAGAATTAAACTACTCACTCATGGTAGAAGTAAAAGCAATAAGAATAATGAAAGAAGCCATGTAAAACATATAATAATAAAACAAGAGAATAAAGAATACCTCAAATTTTGTATTAACGAGGAACAATGAAAATCCAAATTAAACCAAGTGCTTATAAAGGAAGAGATGGAGAGAGAAAAACCAAAACCCTAGCTTTTGTAAAAATACGTATGTATATGTCTATCTCACTTTCTATCCCGTTTTCTCTTCCTTTTATAATAAAACCCCTTAATAAAATCTGATATCTATCTCCTAATAAAAGTATTTTTAATATCCTAATCAATTTACAAAAAGATATCCATAATTGAATAGGATTTTCTTGTAAAATTCGTCACAAATTTTGCTCCTCTGTTTCTGGGCTCTTCCAATTGGATTTTGCTTACTGGACCACCTCTGAATTAAAGATAATTCCCTAAGCTTCGCGTGGACAGTAATTTCGTCAAATTCTGACTTCTGGAACTCAAGATATGGCCCAAACAGTGCAGGCAGCCCGTGCAGCCCAATAATACGAATTTTCTCCTATTTTATCTCCAAAATAGCTCTTTTTGCTCCAAATCCTTCCAAGTCATGAATTCTTTATTTCCTACAATAAAACAATCAAATCTATTAAATAAAAAATCCAAATCAATGCAAAACACAATAAATATGAGAATAAAATCATCTAAAATATATATAAAAATATATTCTATCAAACATCCCCACACTAAGCATTTGCACGTCCTCGGGCAAATAAGTGAAATAAAAACTAAGTCCTAACAAACATCACTTTCGTAGATGACACGATTGCATTGAGCAAATGCAACAAGCCGTTAAACCCCTAGGCAGCCCTAGTAGGACGAGTGTTGTCTCGTGAGGGTTTATAGTGAATGTACCCACAAAATTCATCTAACCATGCAAAAGATCAATGCTAACACGACACCACACACACAAGTCCTCTCATGCCACATCTACTTAAGAATCAAAGTAAACATACGATGTCTTGGTGTCAAAAGTGCAAGTATTCACGTAGTTTACTCAACCAACATGCAGAAGGTCATAAAAATTCATGTCAAGTGTAAAAATCGTTGGTAATCATGCTAAGCCCACAAGAAACACATCTTTAAATCTAAACCTGGGATCTCCTATGCCAAAACAAGTAATAACTCACCTTTCACTCAAAAACGAATATTCACTCAAGAACAAGGTTAAGTGTATCACTCAATTCCAACAAAATCATAAACACAACTTGACACTCGCAATCAATCTCACTTTCAACACAACATACATCACTGATGACAATCAAAAGGTCTTTATTCGGGTTGTAACGTGGGCTAGGGACCAGGTATGTCAAGTAAAGCTAAAACAGGTTAAAATGCCAAAAACTAGTACCCAACAATAATCATTATTCAATTCCCTTTCTATTAAAACCACAAATACTTCCCCACACTTGGATTTTTCAATAACCCTTATAACTTGACTAGTCGAATGAAGAAGGATCATACAAACATAAGAATGCTCTCAAATTTATTTATTTTTTTCTTTTTTTTTCTATTTTTTTTTCCTTTTTTCTTTTTTCTGTTTTTTTTCTTTTGAGAGCTAAGGAATAAGCACAATGATCCATAGATATTTTTATAAATTTCGACTAACAAGCATCAACCAAAATCAATATTCCCCAATGGTATGATCATCAATAACCCCCCTTTTATGAACACCTTATTACTCCCTTAAGCACAATACTAGCCTTTGACAATTAGGTTCAAATTTAATGTAAGGCCAATAGAATAAAAAGGATAATGGCAAGTAATGTGGTGTGTCACCGAAAGAATAGGATTAAGCTCAACAGGTTAACTAATTGATCATGTTTTAAAAGGTGTGGAAATATGGGAAATACGAGGTTAAACCTAAGTGCCTTTATCATCTCATCATCAAGTAATGTCATGCATTTCAAGAAAGATCTTAAGTAAGTGCTAGCAACGTAAACAACATGTGGACACTCAAGCAAACGAAAAATCATGCAAAAGATATGCATATAGGCTCAAAACTCACTTGGTGTGACAAAACATAATCAATCCCAGGTAACAAGACTCTCTAACGCATCTACTTGTACTCAAAGCATGGAAACCAAGTCATCTTGCACATATTCATGTCATTCTAATCACTTACTACATTCAATTAAGTCTACCAGTTTCAACTTGCTAGTGAAAGTGTGTGCACAAGAACAAAGCACGTCACTTCTCATACAAAAGCATCCATAAACACAAGATTCCTACGCATGCATGGGTGTATCAAGCAAAATACAACAACTAATCAAATTGCATGGCTAGAATTATTTTTGGTATTTTTCAATTTTTTTAATTTTTTTTATTTTTTAAAATTTCTCTTAACATTGAGAACCCTTCCCCACACTTAAGCGGTTCATTGTCCCCAATGAACTAATGAACAAGATACAAAACTACAACTAAAAACAAAATAAAACTACACTAAAAAGAAAAGAAAGAAAACTCCCCTGGAATCAAGTTGTCGGATGTGAAAATCACCCCTCATTCGCTTATGAGCCACCCACTAATCATATGAACCAACCCAACAAATTTTTTCTCGCAAAAATCCCCTTTCCGTAGCAATTAGTCTCACATCAACCGATTAAATTTAACCTCCACCGTCGAAAATGAAAATTTCCCAATATTAGCACTATCTCTCCCATGCATACGAGCCAAAATAATCAATACCCAACTCATAAGAAGCTCCACCAAAAATTACCAAGCAATATCACACCAAAAATACCCCAATATATCAAGAATAATATAAATCCCAATTTACAAGAACACAAATTCGCAATTAAAATAAATTTGGAGAGAAGAAATAAACCCACTACGAATTGGAGAGGTGAACTTGCAATTAATTCCTCTTTAGAATTGAATTTTTGGAGATTTAAAGAAAACAGAAGAGGAATTGGATTTGTATGGAAAGGTGTGTATATATATATAAGATGATGGAGAGATTTGATACAAAATTTAGAGTGCATGAGAGATTTAGGAGTGTTGGATCTGGGCAGAAGGGTGTAACGCAGCCGCAGGCTGCGTTACAGGGTCGCAGACTGCGCTTCAGGCAGTAACGCAGGCGCAGCCTGCGTTACAGGGGTGCTGCCTGCGAAAAAATCACTATTTTGCTTTTTTTTTTTTTTTTTTTTTGAATACAACACTCTTTTTCTTTTCTTTTTTTTTTTTTCACAAATGCATGGGTTGCCTCCCATGAAGCGCTTTTGTTTAACGTCGTTGGCTCGACTCAGCTGGTTCAGATCTCCGTGGAGGGGTTGTCAAGATAAATCACTTCCATCTTCCCTACGAATGCACCATCCACATATAATTTAAGGCGTTGACCGTTGACCTTAAATTTTGTTCCATCTCGTCCCATAATTTCAATAGCACCATAAAATTTGACTTCGGTGACGGTAAAAGGTCCCGACCATCTTGATTTGAGCTTCCCGGGAAAAAGTCGAAGTCTAGAATTGAACAACAACACCTTGTCACCAACCTGAAAATCTCTCCTCTGAATCATCTTATCATGCATCTGCTTCGTTCTCTCCTTGTAAAGCCGAGAATTGTCATAAGCATCAAATCGAAGCTCATCTAACTCATTAAGTTGAAGAAGTCTCGCTTGCCCCGCAGCCTTCAAATCCATGTTGAGTTCTTTTATAGCCCAAAAGGCGCGATGTTCCAATTCCACTGGCAAGTGACATGCTTTACCATAGACCAACCGATAAGGAGTGGTGCCTATAGGTGTCTTATATGCCGTCCGATAAGCCCACAAAGCATCATCTAGCTTCAAATACCAATCTTTCCTTGACTTTGCAACCATTTTCTCCAAAATGCTTTTGATTTGTCGGTTAGAAACCTCCACTTGGCCACTTGTTTGGGGGTGATATGCAAGAGCAACCTTGTGAGTAACGCCATATTTCTTCAACAAAGTTTCAAACTGACGATGGCGAAAATGAGAACCACCATCGCTTATCACTGTTCTAGGAACTCCAAATCGTGGGAAGATAATATTCTTGAAAAGCTTCATAACTACCTTGGAATCATTTGTTACCGATCCAATTGCTTCAACCCACTTGGACACATAATCGACAGCGACTAAGATGTATCTCATCCCACAAGAACTTGGGAAGGGTCCCATAAAATCAACACCCCATACGTCAAATATCTCGACCTCAAGAATACCGGTTTGAGGCATCTCATGGCGTTTAGAAATATTACCCGTCCTTTGACATGCATCACACGCCAAACAGAAAACACGAGCATCCTTAAATAGAGACGGCCAAAAGAAACCGGATTGAAGTACTTTAGCAGCGGTTTTGGAAGGACCATGGTGACCTCCACATGCGAGAGAATGACAATGCTTGAGAATGTCATGTACTTCGAACTCAGGAACACATCTACGAAAGATTCCATCAGCACACTTTCGATACAAGAAAGGGTCATCCCAAAAATATTGTTTAGCATCGTGATAAAACCTCTTTCTTTGCTGATAAGTCAATTCTGGAGGGTGAGATCCACTAACACAGAAATTTGCAAAATCTGCATACCAGGGAGTTTGAGTAGCAACCGAAAACAGGTGATCATCTGGAAAAGAATCGTCAATAGGAGTACTTGACGCAATATCAGATTTGAAACGCAACCGTGAGAGATGATCCGCAACTACATTCTCAGCACCCTTCTTGTCTTTGATTTCCAAGTCAAACTCTTGAAGTAAAAGAATCCAACGAATAAGCCTTGGCTTTGCTTCTTTCTTCGCCAACAGATACTTAAGTGCCGAATGATCAGTGTGAACAATGACTTTGGAGCCAATGAGATAGGCTCGGAATTTGTCAAGAGCGTAGACCACAGCTAGAAGTTCCTTCTCGGTTGTAGCATAATTGACTTGAGCTTCATCCAAGGTTTTACTTGCATAGTAGATAGCGTGCAATACCTTGTCTTTCCTTTGACCGAGAACTGCTCCAACTGCATAATCACTTGCATCACACATGATTTCAAATGGAAGGTTCCAATCTGGAGGTTGAATGATTGGTGCACTTATCAAAGCTTCCTTAATCCTGTTAAAAGACTCCAAACAAGCATCAGTAAACACAAAGGTGGCATCCTTAAGCAACAATTGAGTGAGGGGTTTTGCAATTTTTGAAAAATCTTTTATAAAACGACGATAAAAACCCGCATGACCAAGGAAACTCCTCACTCCCTTGACATTAACAGGAGGAGGAAGTTTCTCAATCACCTCAATTTTTGCTTTATCAACCTGGATGCCACGTTCAGAAATCAAATGACCAAGTACCACTCCTTCATTGACCATGAAGTGGCACTTTTCCCAATTCAAAACCAAATTCACCTCTTCACAACGTTTAAGCACTTTAGAAAGATTATGCAGACATACATCAAAATCAGACCCATAAACACTGAAATCATCCATAAATACTTCCATGATAGACTCTATGAAATCAGAAAATATGGCAGTCATGCAACGCTGAAAAGTAGCAGGGGCATTACACAAACCAAAAGGCACTCTACGATATGCAAAGGTACCATATGGGCAAGTAAATGTAGTCTTTTCTTGGTCATCAGGATGTATAGGGATCTGAAAGAACCCTGAATATCCGTCTAAATAGCAAAAGTACTTATGCTTAGCAAGTCTTTCTAACATCTGATCAATGAAAGGGAGAGGGTAGTGGTCTTTCCTAGTAGCAGTATTTAACTTACGGTAATCTATGCACATTCGCCAACCGGTGACAATTCGAGTGGGAATTAATTCATCTTTATCATTCTTTATTACCGTTGTTCCTCCTTTCTTAGGGACTACCTGAACTGGGCTTACCCATTTAGAATCAGAAATCGGGTAAATGATGCCCGCATCTAACAATTTCAAAACTTCTTTTTTAACAACCTCTTGCATGTTAGGGTTCAAGCGACGTTGTCCCTGTATGCAAGGCTTATGGTCATCATCTAAGTGAATTCTATGCATGCAAAAGTCTGGGCTAATCCCCGTAAGATCATCAATACTATACCCAATAGCTTTTCTATGCGCACGCAAAATAGTAAGAAGCTTAAAAATCTGGTTATCATCAAGACTAGAGCTAACAATCACAGGACAAGTCTTTTCATCATCAAGAAACACATATTTCAGATTAGATGGCAAAGGCTTTAACTCTATTTTCTTTACCTGAGGTTGACCACAAGAAGTGTCAGTGTTGGTTACCTCACAATTCGGATCAGCTGCACCATCCAACTGAAGAATCAATGAATCGACTTCAGCATGTCCTTCTCCTTCTGAAGCTTCAAGCATGAGCACTGCTTCCAATGCATCATTCAATATAATCTGAGGCGTTTCATCTCGGACAATTCCATCTATAACATCGATCCTGCAGCAAGTATTCTCAAGCAAAGGGGATTTAAGAGCAGAGGTTAGAGTAAAAGTAATTTTATCATCACCAACGCTCAATGTGAGAGTCCCACTTTTAACATCAATAACAGCACCTGCAGTACAAAGAAATGGTCTACCTAAAATAATAGGTATTTGGCTATCCTCTTCCATATCTAGAACTACAAAGTCTACAGGAATATAGAATTTTCCAACCCTAACAGGTACATCCTCTAAAATTCCAAGGGGATATTTTATTGAACGGTCTGCCATTTGTAAAGTCATCTGTGTACATTTTAATTCTCCCATATTTAGTTTTTGAAAAACCGAGAGAGGCATGACTGAGACGCTAGCGCCTAAATCACATAAAGCTTTATCAATGAACAATGCACCTAAATGACACGGGATCGAAAAACTACCAGGATCTTTAAGCTTAGGTGGAGACTTATTTTGTAAAACAGCACTGCACTCTTCAGTAAAAGCTACTGTCTCCACCTCACCAAAAGACCTTTTCTTAGTGAGAATATCCTTAAGAAACTTTGCATATGATGGAACTTGAGAAATTAAATCAGTGAAAGGAACTGTTACCTCAAGATTCTTGACAAGTGTCATGAACTTACCAAACTGCTGGTCCACCTTAGTTCTGTTCATCCTGCTAGGGAATGGGAGCTTTGGCACAAATGGTGGAGGAGCAACTGCAGTCTTTTCCTTGTCCTTTTTCTTGCTTTCCTCAGTTTCACCTTCGCTTGCATCTTCAACAACTCTCTCTACCTTGTCTTCCTCAGAATTCTCTTTTTCTTTCTCAGTAGGAACATCGTCAGTAGGCATTGGAGGAGCATCATATGTACGACCACTCCTAAGAGCAATGGCATTCACATTTTCCTTTGGCTGAGTTGGTTGGGCTGGTAGAGAGCCTTGTTGCCTTGTAGACGAAGAACTAGCCATTTGAGCAATCTGAGTTTCCAGCATCTTATTATGTATCTCCATCTGGTTCATCTTTGTTTGCATTTGTAACATTATCTTCATCATATCACCTTGATTATCAGCCTGTGCAGCTTGATTTGCTTGAGGAGCATAATTCTGAGGAGGCCTTTGGAATCCAGGGGGATTCATAGGTCCTTGCGGAGGCCTATACTGTTGCTGTGGAGGAGGCTGGTACGACTGCTGATATTGCTGCTGATTAGGAACATTTGTATTCTGAGCATTATTGTTCCTATATGAGAAATTCGGATGATCTTTCCAACCAGGATTATAAGTGTTGGAGTACGGATTGTACTGCTGCCTCTGTTGGAAAACATTTGCTTGCTCCATATGAAAATGTTGTGAATTTTGAGCATTGTATTGGCAATCGTTACCATAGTGGCCTTGGATGCCACAGACTTCACATACTGAATTATTCATTGGAGCCATTGATGACAGTGCATTGATACTCATAGGTTGTGTAGAGGGCTGAGATGTCTTCAATGAGTGGATCTCCTGAGTCAATGCAGCGAGTTGAGATGATAATAAAGAATAGGCATCCACTTCGAGTTTACCCCCTTTCTTGGCTGCTCTCGGGTTACTGAAGTGATTGGCAGCCAAATTTGAGAGAAAAGCATGTGCATCATCAACTCCTTTGTCTAAAAACACACCACCCGCAGCATTATCAACCATCCCTTTTGTTTCCGGATCAAGACCATTGTAGAAGCGTTTAAGCAGAAACCACTTCTCAAGACCATGGTGAGGGCATGCACGTTGATAATCCTTAAATCTATCCCAAGCATCCCGTAGAGATTCACCATAATCTTGCTTAAAACCCATCATCTTGTCGATCAAATCGTCGGTTCTGTTAGGAGGGAAGAACTCAGTTAAGAAAGCCTGAGCAATCTTATCCCACTCGGTCAGGTCAATATCATTCAACCATTTTTGAGCTTTGTCACGAAGAGAGAAACCGAACAACATGACTTTCAACTGGTCTGGAGTGACTCCCTGATGTTTAATTGTAGAACAGAGCTGTTGAAACCGTTGCAGATGATTTGTAGGGTCTTCGGAGGCAAGCCCAGCAAATTGATTCTGTTGGATCATCGTAAGCAGAGCAGGCTTGATCTCGAAATTTGCTGCTTGAATTGCTGGCATAACAAGGCCAGTAGGTACCCCACTCGGAGAGGGCTGTGAGTAGTTCTTCAAAGATTTGGGAAGGTCCGCCATCTTAATCTTTGGTTCAGATATCCTTTGCTGCTTCTCTTTCCTTTGTAGATCTATGTATTGTTGACAAGAAAGTTTAGAATCTGGACTAAGAGGAGTTGTATCCTCTTCCGCTTGATCTTCTTTCGTTTGAGACCTGGTCCTGGGCATCAACAACTAAACAAGGAAAAGCAGTAAGATCGGTCTCAAATGGAACAAGAGTTCCAAAGAGACAAGAGAAACAATCTAAACAATCAAACTAAAATTATAGAAACTAGGCGTCTCCCCGGCAGCGGCGCCAAAAACTTGATGTGTAAAATTATGTCTAACCGCAAGCGCACGGTATCAATTGTAGTAGATACTAGCAAATACGGGTCGAATCCTCAAGGAGACAGTTTCAATTTCAATTCAATGGTTATCAATTGTTTCTAGTCACAAACGATTAGTTGAGAATTTTGTTAACTACTAAAGCAAATTTAACAAGGTTTTAATTCAATTAATTAAGGGATCTAGGGCAATTCAGGTTCACCATGTTTACACCAACCAAATAACAAAGGTATAGCTTATCAATGGGATAAAATAATTAGAGCAATGGTTAAACTTTTCCAAGTATTAACACTCTCAGAAATCCGATGATGTTTTCACACTCACCTTCAATTCCGCTAATTGTATGTAAGCCTCTAGTAGTAAAATCTTTCGATCTATTACTCCTATTGCAATCAATTAATCTATGATATTGCGCAATTACACAAATTAAGAATTAACACATATCAATTAGAACTACTCTTTACCCATCAATTCACTAATCAAATTAAACCCAAATCATGGTGCAAACATGGCTTCCCCTAATACCCTAGAATTAAACTACTCACTCATGGTAGAAGTAAAAGCAATAAGAATAATGAAAGAAGCCATGTAAAACATATAATAATAAAACAAGAGAATAAAGAATACCTCAAATTTTGTATTAACGAGGAACAATGAAAATCCAAATTAAACCAAGTGCTTATAAAGGAAGAGATGGAGAGAGAAAAACCAAAACCCTAGCTTTTGTAAAAATACGTATGTATATGTCTATCTCACTTTCTATCACGTTTTCTCTTCCTTTTATAATAAAACCCCTTAATAAAATCTGATATCTATCTCCTAATAAAAGTATTTTTAATATCCTAATCAATTTACAAAAAGATATCCATAATTGAATAGGATTTTCTTGTAAAATTCGTCACAAATTTTGCTCCTCTGTTTCTGGGCTCTTCCAATTGGATTTTGCTTACTGGACCACCTCTGAATTAAAGATAATTCCCTAAGCTTCGCGTGGACAGTAATTTCGTCAAATTCTGACTTCTGGAACTCAAGATATGGCCCAAACAGTGCAGGCAGCCCGTGCAGCCCAATAATACGAATTTTCTCCTATTTTATCTCCAAAATAGCTCTTTTTGCTCCAAATCCTTCCAAGTCATGAATTCTTTATTTCCTACAATAAAACAATCAAATCTATTAAATAAAAAATCCAAATCAATGCAAAACACAATAAATATGAGAATAAAATCATCTAAAATATATATAAAAATATATTCTATCAAATTCAATCAGATTTTTCCTTTTAAAAATTTCAGACAAGAGCCCGATTTTGTAATAGCAATGCTAGAGACCCGAAATACTTGTCAAAAAATTCCGCCCAAATGACACATGACAAGTTTTAATTTGTTATCGGGTTATCAGTCATTTCTCATTTTGCAAACATCTTCAAGAACCTTGCCATACTCATTTTCATGCAGTTTGCAAACAACCCCATCACTTATTACAAGAAGTAATAACAACATACAGAAGCAGCTGGCCTTCTCCAATAATTTACATTAATGGGCCCAGCTGAATCCTATAGCCCAGCCCAGACCAGCTCTATTCTTTAAGCCCAATGGTTATCATTGACCCGATGGAATCAGCAGTCCTAAATTCCTAACAGGAAAAGATGAAACCCTAGTGAGAGCAGCTTTCCTTGTTTTGAGTTCACTGAAGATGAGCCTGTCAAAGCACAACAAGTACATGCCATCCTACGACTTCCCGGAAGAGATCTTGTCCGAAATATTCAATAGACTTCCTGTTAAGTATGTCTTACGTTGCCTGTGCGTTGAAAAATCATGGTATCATCTTATAAAATCTCCTATGTTTGTCACTCTTCACTTAAATCATCAAAAAATGGCAGCCCATGATAATCCTAAGTATCTACTTTTCCATAATACTAATACCCATGAATTTACTGTATGTTCTGATGATAATCAATGTCAAGAATATGGCACACTTGATTACCCATTTGACTTTGATGGTCATGAATGGTATGCATTATCGAATGGTCTGATTTGTATATCTTCCGTGTTATATCGAAAACCTCATTATGATCCCGATATATATATCTGGAATCCCCTTGTTCAGATTAGATTAACTATTAGGAAGCCACCTCATTCGATATTAACTCCAGAGGAGATTGAGTGGAAGGCTTTAGCATTTGGGTATTTACCGGAAGTTAATGATTATGTTGTGGTACTGGTTGTCAAACTTGAACCGGACCCAGCTGACCCCTCTGACCCCGACCCACCTGACCCTTACGAATTCAACCCGTACACTGTCGCCATTGGTGTTTATAGTCTAAACACTAGTTCTTGGAAATTATTTTTTCAGGATGATGTTCATATATGGGCGCTCCATACTGATCGATCTCTTTTTGTTAATGGTACTGCATTTTGGGTAGCTGAAAATTTTGATCGTCGAGTTGTGATGTACTTTGACACCAAGACAGAAATACTCCGAGATATTTTGGTGCCCGACTGGGTTAGAGTTCAGGAACGGCAGTTTAATGATCCTGGTTTAGATCCTGTTTTATATCCATTTGGTCAATCTATTGCTTACTTTGTTGAGAACGATGAATCTCGTCACTTGGACATGTGGGTACTGAAACAAGATACAATAGATGAGTTTTCTTGGGAGAAAAAATTGAGTGTTGGTCTAAGTGAAAATGTTTGGGCTGGTGTCTTGGGTATAAGGAACAATGGTGATATAATACTGGCAAAATCAAACAATTTGATCTCATGTGATCTTGATACCCATGAACCATATGATTTCGTTAATTCATGTGATCACTTGACTCCGAGTTCCCATTACGAGGAGAACTCTAAACCACCTTTTGTCATTACACCTTTTGTGGAGACTCTACTTTGGCGTGATATTTATGCAAAAAGTTAAACAAGATGCTAAGTTGGAAGCCTTATTATCACAATGGGAACATTTCAGTTATCTTCAAGTCTGCAATTTCTGATGAAGATGTGGACATCATAAGGACCATGAACAGGGATAGATGTCAACATCTGATTGCTAATGAGATCAGGAATTTTAAGCGGATATGCTGCTGAGAAGGATGACATCAGGCAAACAATTCTTGGAATTTTGTGGAATCTGGTTTGGTTTCATAACTTCTATCACTGTACATTGTGAATTTGCTTAGTTTTGGTTAAATGTTTATTATGTTTATAAGATTTTCTTCTTTTACCGTTGTTGATAATTAGGACAAAGTTGTATGCACAACGTTATCTTCAATTTATATAAGTTTTTGTATCTTAAAGTTATCTATTGCCTGTTCATATTGTTTATGGGTTCTTTTTCTTTTGGTTGGAAGTAATATATAGAAATCATTTATGTATACATGTGTGTATTATGTCTATGTGCAAAATATTTATATTTGGGTCATTGAGGAAAAGTACAAGTTTGAACTAAAATGGTTGTTTTGAGTAAATGGATCATGCTTACTATGCGCTTATTGAGTTAGATTATCCCAAAACATGAAAAATGAATGCTTTATTCATATAATCATTAATATTTGCAATCCACATATTTTTCATTGAATCATTGCTACCAACTAATTTTCATCATTGAGCTCAGATTCTATCTGTTGAATGTCCAATAGTCATATAAGTGACAGCTATGCATTTACCAAGCTTTCAAGAGCAACTCCAAGGGCACTTGCTGTCTTTCCCTTTGGCTATAATAGTGGTCGATTTGGTCAGACTACATCCTCCAGTATTCCTGGCCATGTCTGTTAAGTACTACTCTGTATTTTATCATATATCTGCGCCCCTTCAGTCTACTTGTTTTCTTTAAGAATTCTAAATTTTACTTATTTTGTGTTCGCATTTACATACTTTTCTGGATTAATATTTGGAATTAAGACTTGTTCTAATTTATTTTTTCAATTTTGGGTTTTGATGAAATTTATTGGGACTAATGCCTTAATTGTTTGAGGAAAGGATTGATAGGGTCCCATTTTATAAAAATCATTGGATTTCTGGGGTACTCTAAGACGAGCTCTGCTAGAGTTAATGAGTATGAGGATTATGGGGTAATGAGAATTTGCATATACTAGATGTCATATTGATTTGATTATTCATAGTATGATGCTACGTGCTATGTTTGAGAGAGGCCCTTGCAAAGCCAAAAGAAACATCACCCTCTGTCATTGTAATTGCTTGAGAATTTGATAGTATATTTTACTCTTTTGTCTTTGTCCATTAAATCAACATCTATGGTTTATACTGTTAAAATTGCTGTCATTCAGTTTTTATTTGTAATTATCCCAGATATATGTTTTTTCTGCATAATAGTTGTGGATCAGTATCTATTATATAAGAGTTTAGAGTTTTTCTAAATGTCCACTACACCTTAAGGGGTTAACTGTTAATGGCACTAGTTTACGTACTAATTTGATGCCGGTGATTATAGTGAATGTATGGTGATTTCTTTCTTAATCTTTATTTCAACTATCATCTGGTACAGATGTAGATTACTTTATTTTGTGGACTAATTGGATTGTATTGTAGAGAAGCACATGAGCCTGCTGAGATAACTCCCTGGAATTGCAACCTTGAATTGTTTGCAGACAGTTTTGACATGTACACAAGTTTAAACACAAGGGATAGCAGTTGAAGCCATATATGACTCAAATAAAATGAACAAATAGTTATTCAATTTGGGTAGTATGGTTGGCACGAAACAGAATTTGGCTAGCAAGATCTTAGGTAGCCAAATAGCAAGCTCCCTTGGAGATGATGCTTTAAGTAGCTGCTTTTTAAATTTTGAGGACCTTGTTACGGGTTGTACACAAGTTATCTGCAGCTCAAGTAGCTAACCAGATGTGAAATTGTAGTCTGGGAGTAGTATGGCATTTTGAAGGTTTTCTGTCTTACTTTTTGAGAAGCAGACAATTGCTGCTTTAAGGTTATTGCTGATTGAGTGTATAGTTTTGGGTTGCAAGGTTTGTGTTGATAATTCAAATTGGTCGTAAAAGTTTACATAATTTAAAAATGCAGAAAGATTTGTTTTCTGCAGTAAGGAGTAGAGAATATTTGCGTCTTTCACCTTGTACTTAATAACCTACTTAATAACCTGTTTTTTAGATTAAAACTTAATATTCTCATCTTTACCAATATCTAATCATACCTTTTTACTATTTTATTATGTTGAAGCCTCTTCTTTGGATTATACAATAATTTATGGAATTTAAATTTAAAATTGTTCTTGATTATTATTTGGATGAAAGTTGACCTGATCTAATTTTTATTGCATCGAGGAAAAATAATCATACTTTAAATACCCATATTAAAAATCTTATATTTTTTGTCATTGTAATATTAGTGTGATATAAACATTAATGGCTTAGAGTTGCTAAATATCATCAATCTAAACGGGTAAAATTAATTTAAAATATGGAAAGGTTTTAAAGTTACAAAATGAAGAATTAGGGGTGTGATTTGATCATCCTAAAGGTGAGGGGAAAACTGGTGATTCAAGAAAACTTGAAGGCATAAACATAAATTTGATATTACTACATTTAGTATCCTTGCATGCTCTGATAAAAAGACACATTGTATACCCCCTGGTAAAGAAACCATACCTACATTATTACAGTTAATTAGGTAGAGATCTCAGAGATGAGCTCCTAAAAGCACAAAAAGATCTCAAAGATGAGCTGCTCAAAGCACAAGAAGATGCCTTCCTACAACTTCCCTGAAGATATCTTAGCTGAGATTCTCAAAAGACTCCCCGTAAAATATGTCTTACGTTGCGGATCTGTCAAAAAATCATGGTATAATCTCATAAAAACTCCTATTTTCATCACGCTCCACACAAATCATCAGAAACTACTTGCAACCCATGATGGTAAAAATTATCCTAAATATCTGTTTTTCTAAATATGCGTGGCCATTTATTAACAGTACGTTTCGATGATGTACAATGTCAAGAATATGGTACACTTAAGTACCCACTTGGCTTGCCTAACTATGCTTGGTATGCATTAGCAAATGGTTTAGTTTGTGTGTCTTCAATGTTTGTTGATGGTGATATTCGTTATTATTTTAATCAGCATCGAAATGTACTATCACATGGTCCAGTGCCTGTGCTTTCCTTGTTTAATCGGACGCAACATTATGATCCAAATATACATTTGTGGAATCCTCTTGTTGGAAAATTTAGAACCCTTCCTGATTCGCCTTGTATGAGCTTTACTTCAAGAGAGACTCGTTGCAAGGGTTTAGCTTTTGGGTTTTTACCGGAAGTTAATGATTATGTCGTGGTACATATTGTCCTTGGTCAACCTGTAGATCTGAAGCTGACAGCCACTCTGTCATGATTGGTGTTTATAGTCTGAACACTAATTCTTGGAAGAAAATATGTAAGGATAATGTTTTTATTGATAGTATCAAGAGTAATGATGTTGTTTTTGTTAATGGCGCTGCATTTTGGGTCGGGACAAAAAGGTTAGAGCGCTATAACCATGAGCTAATAGTTATGTGCTTCGATACCAAGACAGATATATTGCAAGAAATCAGGTTTCCTGACAGGGTTGTATCTTGGCTTTCCTTTCCTGTTGTTTGTCCATTTGGTCAATCAATTGCTTTCTTTCTTGAGGGCCGTAATCTGGACATGTGGGTATTGAAAGATGATGATCCATTTAATGAGTTTTATTGGGAAAAGAAGATGAGTGTTATGTTAAGTGAAAATGTTCGGGGGAAAGTTTTGGGTGTAAGGAACAACGGTGAGCCAATACTCTCAAAGTTTTCTAATTTGATTTCATATAATCTTGCTAAGGGTACAGAATATGATTTTGCTGATTCATGCGATCATCGGACTCCTTTTTCCTATTATGATGAAGGCTGTAAACCACCTCTTGTAATTACTCCTTTTGTGGAGACGCTGGTTTTTCTTGATGTCGATTAGATTAACTTAGCGATATCTCGCAGTACGAAATTGCTAGAGTTCTTAAGCTCTTCATATTATGACGAAGATGATGTAGAGGTGGACGATACTATTTGTGACCATTAACAGGATACGATTAAACATCGGGGTGCGCAAGAATGTTATCCTGGAATGTAAATATCCATTATATCTCAGTTTAGAAACCACAACTTTGAATGTTAATTGAGTATAGGACTTTGTATGCAGTCTATGACGAAAAGCCTAAGCAAATCAGAGCAAGAAACCAAGTGGCCAGAAAACATTAATCATTCAACATCTAAAGTACAGTTGAAAGATCTAAGGCTTCTGATAACCAGTGTTACTCAACGGGATACGAGCAGAAGGTATTTGAAAGCATCACTTCTGAAAAGGATGAGTTGTGGCAATGCATGTGTTCATTAATATTGTAGATTACATCATTGAGCGTTGCGAGTTTGCTTGATAACATATAATGTTTGTGAGGTTCTGGGTTGCCATTTTGTACTGCTAGCTTTTCATGCTGTAGCATATGACATTTCCAAGTTTCTCTGCCTATCACTTTTGAGAATTATTAAAAAGATTATATTTTGTAATATGTTTAGTAGTAACTTATTATTTTTAAAATTGAATGCTTCATAAACTGTTATTCAGAGTTTCACAATTAGCATGATATATTAAAAAGATAAACATAATGTAGTAATTTTATCTCAGTTTCAGTTTATGCGATAAGTCTTGACTTTGTTCAAGATAATTTGATAAGACTAAAAGTCTGTAGGAGTATATCTCTAAAATTATTGTTGTTAATGTCTTCTTTCAAGTCTTTTCTCAGCAAGTCTCCTCTGGCCCTGCAACCAAAGCATGAGAAGATGCCCTCCAATGAATTTCCTGAAGAATTCTCATCAGAATTTCTCAAAATCCCTGAAGAACTCTTATCAGAAATTTTCAAAAGACTCTCTGTGAAAGATGTATCATGTATTGTATTGCAGAGCCGTCCAAAAATCATGGTGTGATCTTATAAAAACTCCTACTTTCATCGCTCTCCACACAAATTATCACAAAATGATAAAAGCTCGGGGTAATTATCATCCTAAATATCTCTTTTTTCATAATTGTAAAACCGGATTATTAGCAATATGCTTTGATGATGTACAATGTGAAAGATACTGCGAACTTCAATATCCATATTATGAATTTCCTACACATGCATCGTATGTTGTATCACATGGTTTAATGTGTGTGTCTTCCATGTTAAGTGATCATCATTTTAACCCTAACATATATCTGTGGAATCCTCTTGTTCAAAAATATAAAACTCTTCCCGATTCACCTTTTCCTAGCTTTACTCAAATAGATACTGGTTGGAGGGATTTTGGGTTTTTACCCGAAACAAATGATTATGTTGTGGTAGTTGTTGTCAAACTTTTCACGGCCTGTGAAACAGAGGCTGACCCTCACATAGTTATCATTGGTGTTTACAGTCTAAACACTGATTCTTGGATGAAATCAAGTCAAGATAATGTTTTTATTTCCAGCATTTATACTAATCACTCTGTTTTTGTTAATGGCGCTGCATTTTGGGTAGGGCTAAAATAGATTGCCAACAAATAATTATGTGCTATGATACCAAGAAAGATGTATTGAGAGAAATCAGGTTGCCTCACTCAACTGTATTTGAGCTAATTTGTTATCCTAGATTCCTAGTATTCATCCATTTGATCAGTCTATTGCTTGCTTTGCTGAGGACGATATAGATTTTTCTTTGAGCATGTGGTTATTAAAAACTGATCCAACGAATGGGTAAGGGTTTTCATGGGAGAACAAGATGGTTGTTAGTGTATGTAAAGGTGTTTTCCCGGAAGTGTTAGGTGTAAGGAACAACGGTGAGCCAATAATCTCAAGAAACACTATTCCAAATTTGATTTCAAATTACCTTGATAACCATGCTGAGTATGGTTTTGCTGATTCATATTGTCGGACTACTGATTCTGATTTTGAGAAGTCTTACCTACCTTTGCCTTTTGTTTTTACTCCTTTTGTGGAGACACTGGTTTTGCTGATTCATATTGTACAATATTTTAAGTCAGAAGGCTTATTATCGCAGTAGGGACTTGCTGGAGTTCTTATACTCCTAATTTTTCGATGAAGATACGGGCAACATTATTGTGCATCAAAAGTGGATCAAGAACAGGATGAGGTGTAAATATAATGATCTGGTTGCTGCCTCCTCTGCAGAAATGTTATCCTGGGATTGTCAATATCAGTTATATCCATCATTGCAGTTTGTAGCTAGGTTTGCTTATTTATCTCTTTTTTTTTTCTTGAGATCCTGTGCTTGCATCTTAAAGCTTTTTCTACTGCTTTTTCTACCTTTCTTTTTGGAGTTCATATTTATCAATAAATTTATAGAATACAAAGTCTATACAAGTGTGTATTAGGTATAGGGACAATAAATTGCACCTTCAATTTTATCGATTTATGTATTTGGACCTTCACGAGTAGTTTAATCTCCATATTTCAAATCTTTCCCAATATTCAAATTTTGATTTTAAAATTTTAATTTTTTGACAGCTTTTTAAAATTTTGATGACAATTAAAATGGAAAAAATGTGATTGTTTTATAAAAATAAGTAAAAAGATATAATACAATTATACAAATAATGAGTTGCACTCTAAAGAACACCTTATACAAAACAATAAAGAACACATTTTTAATACTTTATTTTTCATAAAAAATTATTTGTTATGATAAAAATCACAAAATTTAATAACAAAAGCTTATATCAGAGTCTAACGTATGTTATTAAAGTCAAGTCTAACCTCTAAATTATATTATAGTTAAGATATAAAAAGCAAGTTCTAATCCTTCTTTTTACAATATAGTAGTATTTCCCAAGAAAATCTCAGGCGTGCAAACCACCGAAATCAAAGTTAAAGAGGATTTTGATATTTAATTTTTTATTATTTTGTACGCTTAGATTTTTATTATATATACAACGGGTGTCGGCCTAAAAAATTATGAGACAAAATAATTAGTATAAAGTGAATAATTTATATCCTATAATCTATGCATATTTAATTTATATAATATTTTGCTTGCTAATTGTTATTGATATTTATAAATATTTTTTTGTCGACTTTTTTATTAAATTATTTTCATTTAAAATTTTAACAAAATTTTTATAAGACCGTCGCCATGTCTTCCGTATAAAACCACTTGTATACACAGCATAAGCTAATGTCATATTACAAACCGCAAACAAAACCCTAGGTGCTGTTATAAGTTACAAAAACTTTTGTTTCAACTGATCATACGATGACAGGGTGCCGGAAGATTCAGGAGTTACCTGAAGAAATCTTAACTGACATTCTTATAAGGCTGCCTGTGAAATATATCTTGCGTTGCAGGTCCGTCCAAAAATCATGGTATTATCTCGTAAAAACTCCTATGTTTGTTAACCTTCACTTGAATCATATCAAATTTGCAACCCATGATCATCATTCTAGATACCTGTTTTTCGAGAATGCGGTCAATAATCATATCTTAACAATAAGTTACGATGATATACATTGTCGAGAATATTGCACACTTAGAAATCTTCCTCCTTTGATCAACAGACCCTTCTGGTATGCACAATCAAATGGTTTAATATGCTTTTCGATCGTAAATCGTGAGTTCCCCTGTATGTTTGCCTGGGAGACCTGCATATATCCGCGGGAGACATATCTGTATAATCCTCTTGTTCAAAAATATAGAACTCTTCCAGCTTCACCTATTCCGTATGGAGGAGTCTGGTGTGCTTTGGCATTTGGGTTCGTACCGGAAGTTAATGATTACGTGGTGGTACACCTTGTCAAAAATCATTACAGCACGTCGGTCATGATTTGTGTTTATAGTTTAAACACTAATTCTTGGAAGAGCTTAAGTCGGGATGATGTTTCTATTCATCAGATTGATGTCCATCAATCTGTCTTTGTTAATGGTAGTGCATTTTGTATAGGGCATAATTCGGAGTGGGATATGATACTCATGTGCTTTGATACCAAGACTGATAAGCTGCGAGAAATCTGGTTACCTCTGTCGCTCACTGTTGATAAATATGATAATGATGTTAAACATAGTATTCATCCATATGGTCAATCTATTGCCTACTTTATTGAGGACCTAACAATGTATTGTGGTTTTGACATGTGGGTACTGAAAGACGGTCTAATGAATGAGTCTTCTTGGGAGAAGAAGATGAGCATGTCTCAGACTTACAAATATGTAAATGCAGGAGTCTCCGGTGTAAGGAACAATGGCGAGCTGATACTTGATAAATCGGATAAATTGATTTCATATAATCTTGATAATGATGTAGCAAGAGATTTGGTTGGCTTTGACGACGAGGTTGTACCAAATTTGAGTATATGTCCTTTTGTGGAGAGTCTCGTTTTGCTTAACATTGATTGAAATAATTGAACAAAAGAATAAAGCCAGAAGCCTTGTTAGTGTATGTGAATTTCTTTGGACGTGGATCAATGCATTGTTGTTCATCAATTGTGGATTCTGGTTTTATTTCACAAATTCCATTTATGTATGTCGTGTTTTTGATTTCTGCTTAATAAATGTCATCTTTGTTGTCGTTAATTTGCTTAATAATATGTTTGTGGCGTTCTGTTGTTTTTCTGTCATTGATAATTGGAACCAAGGTTGTCGCACAATCGGGATGAGAGTTGCTTTGTTAAAGAAAGTCAGGCCACACTAAAAATAAAGTTAGGCTCTATTCTTTGGTAAAACTTCAAATGTTGTTTCAGCAGAAGACTTTTAACAGTAGATAGACTTGCCTGGTTTTGTATTTAACATTCGTTAACTTGTCGGTTTGTGTAATGTTATGAATAAGATCATAATCGTATTCTATTTCAGTGTTTATTCATGGCTGCAGTTTAAAATTCTCTACAGCTGCAGTTTCTTTTTTGGGACCCTTATACAACAGCTCCAGATCTCTCCAACTTCAAGGCAGGTTTTATTCTTACTCCTAAACCTAAAATGTATTGCGTTTGGCGAGAACGAAATGGTAGAGTGCATAATTGTACCCCACATACAGTTGGGCATCTCTTGGAGGTAATAAGGCCCATGGTGCGTAACAGAGCCCATAGTAGCATATTGTTTGGTAGTCTGCAATGCAGGATTTAACTCTTACTCAATTACTATATTGACTGTTACTTGTTCTATCTCCTTGCTTTTTGTTGCTGGGACATGTCCAGGTATGCTAGTTCATCAGTAAATTAACCCTTCTTACAAAAGGGTTCTGTCCTTTTATTTGAACCAGATGTAGTTGATTATGAATACGTGTTTTTTATATTGTTTTCGCAGGCTATGTCCTGTATTCTTTAGTGTTTTTTTTTTTTTGCATTTTTTAACATAATAACATATCATCTAATAATCAAAAATTTGACCCGAGCTAGCTTAAAAGTTAAATTTGCGCTCTGTTCTTTTGTAGAGGAATTGCAAATGTTCTGAAGCTTTATAGCCAGAAACCCCAGACTCGTTACCCTAAATTTTCACTTCGTATATATTGGAATACTAGTATTCAGTGGAATACTAGTACAGATTACAGGAAGTGTTTCAGTTACAAAACCCAAATGCTACCTAGTCATTAGATTATATATGAGGGCAAATAACTGTCATTGCATGTTCAGTACTTCTTTCAAGTACAAATATTTGTTCTATACCTTTAATTACGTAATGAGTTCAATATTTCTTGTTTTATCTTGTGAAGGTGAGATTTGATATGCTGTTCTCTTGTATAATGATTCGACAAGTTACAAAAATTGTTAGTAAATTTAGCTTATAAATCCAAAGAAAGAGCAAGAGAATCCAGGTACCAAACTAAAAGATTATAACAGAGTGAGCGATAGACAGAAAAACCACTATCATCATGTGCTTTGATACCAAGGCTGATATACTACAAAGAATATTTTGCCCGATTGGCTTGAAGATTTTACTGGTAGTATCTTATGTCCATATATGGTCAATCTATTGCTTATTTTGTAAAGAACACAGAAACAAATTATGTTGACATGTAAATTTTGGAAGGCGATCCGATGAACAAGTTTTCTTGGGAGAAAAAAGTGAGTGTTAGTCTAAGCAAAGATATACGGGTGGAAGTCTTGGGTATGAGGAACAATGGTGAACAGAACTTTATCCAGTCACATAGTTTGCTTTCATATAATCTTGATAACCATGAACCTAATGTGTCTGTTGATAAATTTGAACATTGGGATTCTTGTTTCGATTGGAAAGAGGGCTTTGCAACACCTTATTTGATTAAACCATGAATAGTTTGGTTTTGCTCGACAGTGATTGAACAAAGGAACAGAATATCAAGTCAGAGTCTGATTGTCCTTTTGATAATCAATTTTTACAAAAAGTTCTGTTAGTAGTGGTTGTGAGTTTGTATTTTGTTTTTCTTTTTTGGTATGTGATGCAGGATCTTTATATTCAGCGCTTAAAACTAAAACTGATTTATGAAAAGAAAAGGATAAACTAGGCCTCACACCTAGATTGCAAATTTCAGGCCTCACAGCTAGAGTACTTATGTCTCACACCCAAGAAAGTAATTAAACTTAGGTCTCACACCCAAAAATTTAGTAAAACTTAATTCATTCCACTCTACCTTTGCAAGATTAACTAGCTTCATTTTGGCGAACCTCACACGTCACTCATCAGACATGTCATACCAGTCGAAGTACCCTTCAATTGCAGAAATCCAGTCGACAAAGGTGGTTGCGTTAAATCTTCCGTCGAAGTCTGGTACATCAATTCTTACCTTCTTTGTGATATCTCCAGCTGAGTCGTAAACATTAAACATGTGTGCGTGCTGCATCCTCGGAAGTCCATTATTCAGCTGTTCTCGCCTTGGATTTTCTCCTTCGTTTGGTTGTTCGTTACCGTCGTTTGCACCATTGTTTGTACTAGAGGACTCTCCATCAGGATTTTCAACAATTGGATTTTCCATTGTTTCAATCTGCTTAACTCTGCCATCAATATTTTCAATCCGCTGATTTAAATTATTAAGGCTTTCCATCATTTGAATCAGCACCTGATCTCGTTCAGCATCTGTAAGTCGACCTCAAAATGAACGCCCTGTGCGTGTCGTCATAGCGCTGCCTTGCTCTGATGCCAATCTGATGCAATATCTTTATATTCAGCGCTTAAAACTAAAACTGATTTATGAAAAGAAAAGGATAAACTAGGCCTCACACCTAGATTGCAAATTTCAGGCCTCACACCTAGAATACTTAGGTCTCACACCCAAGAAAGTAATTAAACTTAGGTCTCACACCCAAGAATTTAATAAAACTTAATTCATTCCACTCTACCTTTGCAAGATTAACTAGCTTCATTTTGGCGAACCTCACACGTCGCTCATCAGACATGTCATACCAATCAAAGTACTCTTCAATTGCAGAAATCCAGTCGACAAAGGTGGTTGCGTTAAATCTTCCGTCGAAGTCTGGTACATCAATTCTTACCTTCTTTGTGATATCTCCAGCCGTGTCGTAAACATTAAACATGTGTGGCTGCTGCATCCATGGAAGTCCATTAGTATGGATTGTCAGTTGGTAGAAAAAAATGTCAAGATGGTTCACAATTGGGACAAAGGTTGATGACGTAGAAATTTTACCAAGTGTTTTAGAATTATACAAAGGTTGTTTGAAAACATTTTCTCAAACTACTAAATTCGATTGGAATTGAAATTTCGGAAATGTGTTTGAGAATCATCATTCATCAACCTGCATATCTATGTCAATTATGTACCTTCATGGATACTGAATTGAATCTTTATGGTTTTATCAATGAATCTAGTTGCAGGAACAAGAACCTAAGATCAATCCAAATACAGGAATCAAATGAAAATGAAATCCATATCCTTATTGCAGAATCATACGTTCTATTATATCCAAGAAACCAGCCAGCAAGATGGAAGTTTTCCTGTCCGGGTACACTGGTTCTCACCAGGGAAAAACAATTGAACATGACAGTAATTGAAGGTAATCTTTCTTGGTAGATGGTGCATCATATTTCAGGCAAAAATCGAAGAACAAAAAGCTTGAATTGGAAGAAATACCGAAACGAATAACAGCAATATTACACAAAGAAAATAGACTTATCATTCATTTCTATAAATTTGATCACAATTGCCCTTTGTTGCCCTCTATAAACACTCTGGATGTCAGGCAAAAAACATATATATGCTTAACAAGCAAACTTCAATCTAGTTTAAAATTTAGACTGCATACAAATACAACCATGTCCACAGATACCACAACTTTAAAAAAAAAACAAGTTCAGGGTCTAGGATAAAAAGACTGTTATTTACAAAGGGCAGAGAAACTACAGCCATACCGCAATGATGGTATGCAAGAATCAGTAAATCTCCTCAATTACATCATGTAATTTACATGGCTGGTCTGAAATCAAAGGAATTCAATACCAAATCAGTAGAGGGTTGAGGAAACTACAACCCTAATGATGGTATGCAAGGATCACTTAAACTCAATGAGGAGCACTAAGAAGACATGCATGACATTGCTTGTCTGAAATCCAAGGAATTCAGTGCTGAATCAGGCAAGTGCTTCCCGTTGGGCAACCATAGTCCACCCCGATTGGGAATCAGTCCATGTGGTTGACTACTACTCATTGCTGCTTCACTGCTAGTATCTTCTTTCTGTTTCTTAACGAACTGAAAGAAATCCGCAACTTGACGAGCATACCTTCATAAAAGCCAAAACAAACTTATATATACATGAATTATAAGCTTAAAACATTGCACTGACAGGGGAACGAGATTTATTGCTTAAGCCAACTATCAGTCAAAGTTGAAAACCATCCACAAAGCATTATCTTAAAAGAACATGATCCTCAAGACATCAGCATCCCCTGTATTCAGTTTCTACAAGCTTTAAAAGCTACAACTTGGTGATCACAATAATCTTAGTTGACCTGAATGTGACCATGCCCTAGCCTACAGCAAGCATTTGAATCTCAGATCCATGAAATCTAAAAGTTCGGAATTTATTTGACCGGATCTGGGAACAGTAAAATTGCATAAAACTTGCATCTCTTCATACTTTTTCTATTGACTTGCTTCTGAGAGGAAGATCTAGAGAATCTGAAACAGTAAATTACAAAAATAAAACCATCCATATAGTTCAAACATATTATTATGTTTGGAAACACGTTTCCTTGCGATTCGAGCTCTCATGGCATTAGCAGCAGAACTTAGATACACATATTATGGGGAAGGTACAAACATATTGAAATCATACTACTGCTGTTGGAGACTTGGATTTCTAAGTAACACAAAAGGAAGCTAACTCTGTAAACTGTAAAGTAAGACAAATTAAGCAAAGACTACATCAGCTAAACTTAAAAAGGGGAAGCAATCATACTGTCGTTTTGCTTCAATATCCTTGTTGAAATCAATGTTAGGCTCGCAGTCCAGAACCAAAGCAGGAACCTGCTCCAGATGAAGATCGTAAAAAACCAAGCAAGTAGCAACAAGTGGGGAAAGGCTGTGGAGGTATAGAAGGCAACACCACAAACAAGAAATTACCTGTTGAATGCTTGAATGCATATGTTCACCTCCTAAATAAAATACGCGATCTCTGATGTCCGGAGGCAAAGTGTGATCGGCATGGAATGGTAGCTTATTTACAGAAAATACACCATGATTTCCAGTTTCGGATGGAAATAGCCAGCTTTCATGTTTTTCATGTAAACCACGCAGATAATCGATGCTTACACCCCCTTCCTCAGCCCTCTTACGTAGCAGCATTCTCTTATGGCATGTATCAGGGCTTGCTCTTAGATAAATGAAGGCATCAGGAACAAGTCCAGGCAAAGACGACACGACTGGATCAAACCAAGAGTCATATATGCTAATTTCCATTTCATTCATCCACTTTGCTTCATGAACAGCTCGCACAAACACCTTAAGAAAACGTAATTAGCCATGAAATTCTAATATAGGTGCTTCTACATGCGAAGGAAATTAAAGTTGTTAAGAATTTTCTAATTCCTCTCCAGATCAATAACATTATGCTTTGCAGCATATGCATAATATCTAATTATCTACAAAAACTGGCAGACAAGGTTAAACTTTAAAATTTTTATATGAAGACAACAAGATTTTAGAGGTTACAATGCATACCATTCTATCACTAAAAACACTTCTCTCCATCAACCTGAGGGGTTTAATTCCGCCAGAGGACTCCTTCTCCTGCATTAGTCTTGTGACAAAGACGTAATTTTGGAAGGTATATGCATACCTTTCGGGCTCAGCATAGAAAGCATCCAATATATTGAAGTGATCAGGCCCAACATCTTGCCACTTGTTGACAGGTTCCGGAACGATTTCAACAAGATCCTGTAGTTCAAGTGTTTCATTAGCTATTCTTTGGAGGAAAGTGGATTTCCCAACACTGATGTTCCCTTCAACACAGAAGGTAAGCCGCTTCTTCTGGCTTGGCTTGACATCCAAACTGGAAGCATCATCCTTCAAGTCCTCATCCACACTCTCTTTTATGTATGTAGTTATACTCTCAGCATGATTCTTGTGAATTATTCCAACTGAACCTTGTAAGAACTCGACCATCTTTTCACTGGATTTTCCAAAGAACTGCAAAAGTGTACAGATATTCACTGTTACAAAGTGCAACATGTTGAAAAATGGAAGTAATTAAACATCATTCATAATATATTACTGAAAACAGGGGTTAGCCAACTAAATTGCCTTGTCAAAAATGCAGTTTCCAAACAAATACATCAGTTAATAAATAAATAAAATAATCAGATGCCAACTAGGAGAGCTATCCGAAAAGACTGAAAGTGAACTTAAAGATTCACTATAGTAGTCTACTGCCATGTGTCATATAGATAATATTATTACTTTATTATTAAAAAAGAAACAATTTCGCGAAACGGTGGAATGTGTAAGTAGTGGCCATGTTGTGTTCCATTTCAACTTAATCAAAGGCCAACTATTTGGTATTAAAAACAAAAATAGTGTTTGACGACTCCTGTATCGAGCAACAAAACAAGCAATTATATGCTTCAGCACTCCCGCAATAAAATATAACTGCAGTACAGACTTACTTCTTGCAATCCTGCCTATATGGCATAGAAAGAGAGAAATTAATGGGATATAAAAGCGCAGGGGTACTATCTCAAAATCACAAAACTATCATAACAAGCAAATAAACAATAGCACATGCATAATTCAGCCTGATCGGCATTAAAAAAGACAGATTAGAGCATCTTTCACAACTGAAAGCACATATTGAGCTGGTCATCCGTTTCTCAATACACAACTGAAGAATTTGACACGTTTCTTACAAATTATGCGAAATGTACTAGGAAAGCAGGTCAATGACCATATAAACATATAAGTTCTGCTGCTGAAGCGCGTAAGAACTAAGAAGAGATTAGTAGAGAGCATTACCGAACAAATACGAATACTTTGGCAATTTTTTGTCCTTAAGTGTTTCACTTCTAATTAATTGCCATTCCTTCTTATTTTCTTTTTGCCATGTTATTAATAATTATGGATTATGCACATCATATCCACTCTAAATTGACTATTAATAGATTTTATAACTAACAGTGAAACACATAACATTTTTTAAATTGTATTTCAAAATAAAATTCAGGAGCTATTCTAGTGCGCTTGCACATCCCCATACACATCAAAAGAACAAAAATCAGATAATCCTCACAAAAAACACCAAAGAATTTGCAGCATTCATCAAATCAAATTCATTAGCTATAAAATCATTAATTAACTTCGAAATAAAATTAGAATCCTTGTTACTCAGCAAACAAACATTCTTACAAACCTTATCTTTATAAATCCGTTTAAGCTGTGCAACACCTCCAATCCCTTTCTCCACAAGCTTCTTCAAATTCCTCGGTCCTACTCCCGGAATAGCCAATAAATCCGGACTCCTCGCAATCAATCCAGCCACACCACCCTCATTTCCCCTCTGCCTCCTATTCAACCTCCGCTTCTCCTCAAATTCCTTCTTAACCTCCCCCTCTACCTCCCCACTCTTCACCACACCCTTAAAAACCTCATCTTTACCACTCTCCCCCTCGACACTCTTTACCACACCCTCAAAAACCCCATCTTTACCACCCTCCCCATTCTTCACTGCAACCTCAAAAGCCCCGTCCTTACCACTAAAAACCTCATCTTTACCACTAAAAACTTCATCTTGACCACTAAAAACCTTATCTTTACCACTAAAAGCCTCGAAAACCTTATCTTTACGACTAAAAACCTCATCTTTACCACTAAAAACCTTATCTTTACTCTCCGAATGATACCCCGCAAATCGCAAACCAACCCTTCTCTCCTTTAACCCACTCCAAGCTCTAAAAGACACCAAACTCTCCAAATTACACCTACAAATCCCACAATTAGTCCTACCCACTTTCGGTTTTCGACAAATTACCCCATTCCCAGTAATTGCAGAGCCACCAGCTAATGGCCTAAGGTGTAAAGTAGTAGACATACCCAAATCAGTACAGAAATTAAGAAGATTATAGATAAACCCTAGAGAATGAAAATTGGGGATAATGTTAAACCCTAGTGAAACTGAAGTGAAATTAGGGTTTATATGCAGCAATTTATGCATTATTATTGTGACCAGGCATTTGGGTTTTTACAGTTTTGTTTGTTTGTAAGGTAATTATGAAAATTTCTGACATGAAAATGATAGATACATGTTTGTATGGAGGAGAAAGGGTTTTGACAATTGGGGTTTAGGGTTAAGGGATGATTAGCAAGGATTAAGTGTTTTGTCTAAAGGAATCTCGTTTTGATTAGTTAATTATTCTTGTCGAAATTCATGTCGAATCGAAATTTTTTAATAATTTTTTTTAATTTTTTCATTTGTTACTTTATTGAGCTCTAAAGTTTATTAAATTGTTACCCTTTTGCTCTATCAAAACAATAAAGTATGATTTTTTTTTTTTATCGAATTTGGTCCGATAAAATCTGGAAATGTTTAATAATTTGGAAATTAATATGATAATTATTGATACGATATTATCTCACAATTTGTTAAATTTGGTTCAAGATCATACCTCTCTAAGAGCATCTCCAATGGGAGAGACCTCTTAGGTAAAATTTGAAATTAATTACCATAAATAAAAATTATAAAGAACGTGTAAAAAATTTTGCATTCCAATGGGACAAAACAGTTGTCTATAATTATAGATAATCTCTTGATGTTGGCTATATTTGTCGAACCTCTAGAGACCTGTAGTGAATTGCCACATCACATATTTCTATATTAAAATTATATATTCCATTAATAACAACTTGAAATATTAATAACATACCATTTTTAAAATATAGTCAATCATTATAGCCAATACCATCGGAACACAATGTCTTACAGGTTCGACAAATTTTACATAATCAATATTTTATGTAATTTAGCCAATCACTTTTACCTAAAGCCTTTGGAGATGCTCTAACCTCATAGATTTTTCATTTTTGAAACAAATATTTGATACTTTGGAAATTAATGTAACATTTCTTTCAGAAAAATTTAAAGTAATATTGAATTTAGGACGTGTTTGGCTTAGCTTTTATTAAAGATTTATTGACTTATTTTCGGGTTAAAATTTTATATTTTTATAAATTTTTTTTATAAGTATTTAATGTATGCTTGAGATTCAGTAAGTTGCAAAAATTAACTGGAAAATAAGTTGGAAAGTTCGAAATCTATAACTTTATCATAAAATAAGTTAACTTATTCTGAAAAAAATACTCTCAAACACTCCCAAATTCAGTTTATCATATTTAAATTTGAATTTTTATGGAGCCGTTCAATATATTTGGGACTCGAACTTTGCAAGTCCGATGATCTGTCAATTCAAAAGCTCAGAACCCAATCCGTCACATGCCTTCTAGGCTTCAAGTATACAGGCCCAACAACTTAGATGATTGGTCCTTGTCTTGGACTGGACTAACGCAATTTGAATAACCAACGGAATTTGAATTTGAATAAGCAATACTTAAAATAAGGAAAGAGAGCAGTAAAAAAATAAGGATCCATAATTTCTTACACGACACGATATGATAACATCGTATTTGAGTTTATGTTTTTGGTACACGAACAAAAATTATATGGATAAATTTAATATTTAAATGAGTAAAATGAGTGAGAATAATCTTAGATGACTCTCCTAAGATTACAAGGTATTTAGTTATATACTTAACTAGGTGAGAAGAACCGCGCTTCGCGCGGTATGTTAAATAATTTGAAGCAAATTTGTAAAAATAATTGGGAGAAGCGGCTTGTCCAATGTTACCACATTCAGCACATTCAAACTTTATACAGAAAATAACATTCAAAATGATCAGAAAATGCAGACAGTAACTGAGAGTTAAGGTGCACAGCCACCATATTCGAGTGTTAAGCATAAGTTATAGTTCCTTTCTAGTTCCTCTTTAAATTCCTAGTGGCACCTCTCGCATGTTATATATTAGTTAGACATGATAAATAAATTATTTTAATATAATAATGGTGGAACATTCGATTTCTTTATAATAAATAAAGATTTAGTTGTATGAAGAAAATTATTTATAAAATAAAATAGTAATAAAAAATAGTGAAAAATTTTATCAGACCGGTAGCCATTTTTAAATTTACAATAATATTCAACATTTCTAAAATTACATATGTGTATGATAATATCCTAATAGTTGCTTCATGATTTGGAATTAAATTCAAAACATATCCATTAATTGTATAATATTATAATTTTTTTTACATAATTAATAATTTCAATATTTATTATGTGGATAACTTTATTCCAATATTTGTAGGTGATGTGAAATTAATCCAAGACTTTGCCTTTTTATGCAAAAGGAAATTTAAGAAAAATACTGGATTTTTTATTAAGAATAATATCGGGTTTTAAAAAAAAATCTATTTTTTGAATTCATAGTTTCTTTTTTAATATACTGTTGGAACATTTGAATTTTTTATTATACATAAAGATCCAACAATATGAAGGCAAATATTTATAAAGGAATATAGTATTAAATAAATAATGGAAAATTTTGCCAAATTTTTTGGTGGCAACCGTTTTTTAATTTACGACAATATTTAACATTTCTAAAATTTAATACGTGTATAATTGTGTCCCACTAATTACTTTATAATTTGAAATTAAATCAAAACATATATGACCCATTAGATATGTATAACATTATATTTTTTTTAAAATTGGAATATAATTTTACCTATTTAATAATTAAGGCTAATAAATATTGTTGTTTTTTCAAATGGAATAAAAATCAATACTTTAAATGTACTATTTATGTCTTTTGAATAAAAACAATATTTTATTATTAGTAGTTGTATAACATCTCAAAAATATTTGAATTTTTTTTTATGTTGACAAACTCACTGGCTGAAAACTGTAAAGCATTCAATAAATAAACAGGCAACAAATTTACGAGTATATATATAGGTAGGGCTGAGTATTCGTTCGGTTCGGTCCAGAACCGGACCGAACCGAATAAACCGAAAACCGAAATGTCATTTTTTTTCTGGACCGAACCGGACCGAACCGAAATAATTCGGTTCGGTTCAGTCCGGACCGAAAAAACCGAATTTTTTTTTAAAAAAAACCTATATTATAAATAAAGCTAAAAATTCATGATTTATCACAAAAATAATAATCAATTAATCACCACTATTTCACCAACATAGATATAATTAGAATTTACAAATTAGATAATATAGTTATATTATATAATATATATATATATAAAATGTATATAACATAAATAGAAAAATTAAAGTATATATTATTCGGACTACTCGGTCTATTCGGTCCGGACCGAAATATTTTTCAAAGAACCGAACCGATTTTTATTTCGGTCTATTCGGTCCGGACCGAATAAACCGAATTTTCAAAAAATTAGAACCGAAACGAACTGTGCAAATATAGGGTCAAGCAAATAGCATTCAAATAAAAACAAACATTGCAAGTTACTCTTTTTTATATACTGCCTGTTAGCCTTAAAAGGTTCAGTTCAGTACAGGGCTAGAGTTCACAACTTGCAGGAAGGTGTGCAACAAAATAGTAAAGTAGTAACATTAGATCCTAGTAACTTGCAACAAGTATGGCAGGGTTTGCACTACGGGACGCCACTACCACCTAGTGATCGCTTCAATAACAGGGAATAACTTTCTCTTCTGCTCATTGCCACCTCCCGAAACATTGTCGGCAGCACTTGTGAACTCCACCGAATTAGAAGCAGTCTGAAGCATGAGCAATAAAAAAATAAGGGAAAAGGATGAACGTGTATAGTATGGCAACTTAAGCAAGTTAGGTAAGGTGAAAATTGCTGATACCCCATAGTCTTGCAACCCGTCAACCAAGTTATACTTGTTCAATCTCAGCTTGAACACAAATTCACTGCCCAAAAGTGTTCATTAATCTGTGAAAATCTTGATATCTCTTTTCTTAAAGCTAGCCCAAACAACCTCAACCTCACCAAAACCATAGAAGCAGCCCACAATATCTGAAAAATTGTAAGTTGAAAGTGTGTTAAGCTTCCTTGAAGCCTATGTAATCTCACAACCTATATGCACACAAAGGGGATAAAAAAAATATACCTGAGAGAGAAGTCACATCGTCAGCACGACTCCGAAGCACAGAAAAATCAACAAACTGGAAGCCGTATTTTGGGATGTGCACAACATCCTCTTCTAGTTCCACAACCTCATTTGTTTCCAGGAAGAGAAGTTTCTGAACGCTTGCAAGAGGCCTGTACTGGTAGTATTTATCGCAACCTTAAAATTCCTGAAGCAGTAGACCAGGCCCTCGCTAACACGACGCTTGAATCGAAGCACCAAATGCTTACGAACAACGGCATGCATTAGATTCCCCTGAAAACAACACAAAGCCACAAATATTCATGAGCCAAACGAATAAGGTGTTGGGCACCATATGAGGATAGTTAAAAATGCTAGCACCTTCTCGTCAACCAATATCATATCCATGCTACCAAGAATGATATAGTGAGATAGCACAAAGCTTAATGGCATCAAGAAAATATATAAGTACTTGGCCACTTTTATCCATGCGCTCTGTCATGTCATACTCACTAAAAGAAACTATCTTTGACACATTCAATAATTTCAAATTAACATACACAATCAACCAAGCACAAATACAAACCTGGATTAAGCTCTAAAGTCACCCGGTGCGAAATTAGCACACACCCAAAACAAACACATTGCACATCTCAAGGCAACAAAAAAATTGATATAACAATGGAAGAAATGATCGGTACAGCAATATGGATGAACTACGAAGATTTTAAGAAAGCATAATGATCAATTTAAGCCAACAATGTATGCACCAAGAATTATATGATGACATACCACAGTGCACACCTCTAAGCAACAAATAAATTTATTCAACAATGCTGGGGAAAAAACACACTTCAATTTTCTAAGCAACAAATAAATTGATACAATAATGCAGGAAATGATCAGCACAAAGCCATAGAACATCACAACAATGAATAAGCAGAACCATAATAATTAGGCAGGTTCACACCTTTTTTATGATAATCTTTAGCTGTACTTCCCTACGATCCCCAAGTAGCCCCCATGGGGCAACTATTTTATATGTTAATTTCTGAGAAGCCGATGTGATTTTAGTTTTTCAAGTCATAACAGGCGATACCTCTTGAATTCCAAGCTAAAAATAATAACTCCAGAGGAGGTGAAAAGACTCATTATGATTGTTGTATATGGGCAAAGATACACAAAGGATTATTAGATTTATTTATGGGACATGAGATAGATTAGATTATTAATACAAAAAAAGGAGAATATAGATTAGGCACTGGTGGAAGAGCCACGTTAGACACCCAAGATCAAAAGATCAGCGCATCCAAATCATCGTCAAATTCCCTTGATTCTGGTATAAGACTAAATCATTATAATTCAGTATATTCAAGAGACAGTCACACTTGTGTGACACCAATAGCAGGTAACAAAAGCATACACTTGTTATTTTTATTTTCTATTTATCTTGTAATGACTTTCTGCAGTGTTTTAAGACTCCTCAAAATTTCCACGATTTTTCATCCTCTTCCAAAACGTGCATAGCTTTTATTAAAATTGAGGGTCTTCATGTAAACTATCTCTCTACTATTCGGGGAGAGGCAAGGCATGTGTACATATATGAACTAACTATCCATTTTCAATTAAAAAGACCACGTACATGGTTTCGTTTAAGTTATATACTTACTATAATAGTACTCCACAAGAGACAACAACCATTCTAACACCCAAATTATTCTTAACAGAGCTCTTTCCATATACAATTCTTCAAGTTTTCTAAGGTAGTTAAAATACATTAATCAATTTAATATTTGAAAAGGTAAGGAAGGACTCACAGATCCATTAAACATTGAATAGCTTCTTTAGCTTCTTCAACACCCGCCATTGTCACAAACGCAAACCAACTACTTCTATCGGTAACTCTGTCATACACAATATGCCCAAAAACAACCTCAACTCAATTATCGCAAAACATCACACATTTCTTAATAAAAATCCAGACTTTATCAATTTATCGAAACAAACCTCCACATAAATAACAGGACCAGCTTTAACAAAATGTCAGCCAATTGGGAAGAAATCATAGCATAAGGCAAGTTACCCACATAAAATGAAGGGGGATGAAAAAGAAAAGTTGGGTTTAATTGTGAGGGTGAAAATTTGTATCTTTATGGTGAAATTTAAATTGAAGAGCATTCAAAGGGTAGATGGAAAGCTTGTAACTGATCAACATCGGAAGACAAAAAGCCTAAAATTGATTACTTTTCACAGGAAGTAGCCCAAAAATAGTAGTGTTTGTATAGATACATAATAGACATAGCTTAGAATATTAGAGAAAATAGTATTTGAGAAATTGGAGCCTCAAAGCATGCCACGTCAGACGCCTGAGATTTTCCTTTATATAGATATATAAGATGGTATTATAATAATTATGAACAACTTTTCCAGAATTTACTAATTTACCCATTTACAATTATAATATATGGAGTTTGGTTATAATCTAAGGGTTGTACCTGACCTCAGGTACATGATTCTCTATTTAAGTATTTTTTTTATTTTTTTATTTAAAATTATACAAAATTAAAATATACAAACATGAAACCATACAAAATTTTAATAAATTGTGTTTAAGTTTAAAATTCATATAACAAAATACGAAAATACATAAAATGAAAATATACTACTCCCTCCGTTTCAAAAAATCTTTCTCGTTTTGACTTTCGACACTGTTCATTATAAGCGGTTGATTACTAATTTACGCATAATTTATAGGTCAAAATATAGTCATGACGGATTTTGTTTGATTCTTATTTATGAGTAGTTTAATACACTGAAGTTTTTATATTTAATATTAATACAAAACTAAAGATATTAACGATTAAAAATATTGGTTGACAAGTGTGTCCAAGTAAACAGAAAAAATATTATGAAACGAGGGAGTATATGAACAAATAGCCAAATCCAAAGAGCAAGTAGAGGATAGTCACATAAAATGATAAAAGTATAGGATATAGTCACGTAAAAACAGAACCGGACAATAAAGACTAGTAGCTCACCAACCAAATAACTCCAAAATTTATATCGACATCCCTTACCCACATTTTTTCTTCTACACCCACTCTTCTTTTTCACCGACTTGGTCAAGTACACGCATTCAAAAAATATTTGTTTTAACGAATTTCGAAAAATATATTTTTCACGTAATATCAAATTAGGATAAGATAAAATGTATACGAATTTTATACTCCCTCCGTCCCTCTTTAGTCGGTATATTTGTAAAAAAAATTTGTCCCTGAATAGTTGTCACATTCCTTGTTTCAATACATATTTTTACCGAATTTTCCATGTATACCCCTTTATTTCTAATACCAATGTTTGACTTTATATTTAATATACACACTCATAACTCTTCATTTAATGTTAAGATTAAGGGCAAACATGGAAACAAATTACATAATTAATTCTTTCTTAATATGTGTGTTTTTTTCAAATGTGTCAACTAAAAAGGAACGGAAGGAATAACTCGTAATAAAATTTTTTTTCGAAGTAGGGTTAGTAAAGGATAAAATGTGTTCAACAGCTTTTTTTTAAATAAGTATATTTACTCCCTCTGTCCCATCCATTTGTTTACACTTTCCTTTTTGGGATGTCCCATCCAATTCTTTACATTTCTAAACTTTCCTAAAATAGTAAAGTTTTATAATATAAAAATCAACTACATCCACTACTTTCCTCCACTAACTCATTTTATACATTATATAGTGATGGGTCCCACAACTTTACTCATTTTTCCTACTTCTCTCCTCCTTCTTTATATTTTTCCTTGGTCTCCGTGCCCAAACCAAATGTAAACATTTGATTGGGACGGAGGGAGTATATGTCTATACTAAATATCTGTTATCAATAAAATATCTTGATTACTAAAGGCATCTCAATATAAGTTTATTTATTTGATAATTATGGGGTGTTTGGGAAAATTTACTTTTTAGAATAAGTCAATTTATTTTAAATTGAAAGTTAAAAATCCTAACTTTCCAACTTTTTTTTCAAATTTTTTTTGCAACTTATTGAATCTCAAACATACATTAGATAGTAATATAAAAAAAATTATCAAAATATAAATTTTTTACCCGAAAATAATTCAAAAGTCCTCAAAAAAAGTTTAGTCAAACAGGCACTATCTATATCTATATATAAAAGTACAGAGAAAGAGATGGCGAGTCTACTGGCGACACTCCCTGTTTCTCCCACCATCTTCTTATTCCCTTCAATTCCTTCCCCAACTCTCTCTCTCTCTCTCTCTCTCTCTCTCAACTTCTTCAAATCAGAATCTGACCGACTTCTCATTTCTCTAGCTCCCCTCATCTACACCTACTTACAAATATTTATCACACGTACAATAAATACAGAGCTGCTGCTTGTTGATGCTGTTAAAGTCTTGTCCACCTCTCTCGAAAATCAACAACTATAAAACAAGGCAGCATAACAAGTTATACAAGAAAATAAAAGATGGGCAGATCACCTTGTTGTGAAAAAACACACACTAACAAAGGAGCATGGACTAAAGAAGAAGACCAACGTCTCGTTAATTATATTCGTCTTCATGGTGAAGGCTGTTGGCGTTCCCTCCCCACTTCTGCGGGTAATTGTTTTCACGCTAAAATTGTTCTCCATGTGTCCCGATATTTTTTCGATATGTCACGATATTCATATTTGTTTGTACTTAAATATATAGGATTGTTGAGATGCGGAAAGAGCTGTAGATTAAGGTGGATTAATTATCTCCGTCCTGATCTCAAGCGAGGTAATTTTACGGAAGATGAAGACGAGCTAATCATCAAGCTTCATGGCGTCCTTGGTAACAAGTGTGTTTAAATTAGTCTCACTGCAATTTACAATATGCTCTTCGCATTTTTTTCACTTGATTTCCGTGAAAACTAGAACAATATATGCTATTGGAACTAAAAAAATCACTTTGGAAACTCTTTTGACGGACATTATATTTCGATACAATTCATTTACGAAAAAGAATTTTCAGACAAAAAAAAGTTTACTGATTTGTAATTTGATTTTGCTTTCCAGATGGTCTTTGATAGCTGCAAAATTGCCCGGAAGAACAGACAACGAGATTAAAAATTATTGGAACACGCACATTAAACGCAAACTAGTTAGCCGTGGCCTTGATCCACAAACTCACCGGTCCTGCAATTCAACCACAGCTGCCACTCCCACCGCAAATGCCATAGCTACCACGTCTCTGGACTTCAGAAAAAATGCTAGCACTGTTCCATCAAAAACATTGCCTAGCCAAAATTATACAACGTCCTTGCCAAGCAATAATCTTAACAGCGTTTACAAGTTCAAGACGGAGTCGATCGAGGAAGGAAATTGCAGCAGCAGCACTACAGAGGAAACTCAGCAACAACAACATCATCATCACAAAGAGCATGAGGAGCCAGTTCTTGATCTTGAACTATCGATAGGACTTCCTGTAACTCGGACTGATCACAAGACCGAATCAGCTAGGCACGGTGCGAAAATGGTGAGGCCTCCCACCCTGGTGGCACCCCGGGTGTGCCTGTGTTGGCAATTAGGCTTTCAGAATAAGGCAGGTGAATTTTGTAGTAATTGCAGAAGCAGCACAACTGCATTTTACACTTATTGTTAAGAATTGGATAGTAGGTAAAGCTGCTAGGTTTTAGAATTTGATGCATTTTGTTAATTACTACTCTATGTGTAATTTTTTTTTTTTTTATCAAAATTTAAGACAATTGTGATTAAATATGATATAGTTATTTAGCAAAAAAAAAAAAAAAAAAATATGATATAGTTGCTTTTCAGATTTTACTGATAACCTAAATAAATTGAAAGATAAAAATAAAGGTAAACACTCAATATATTTCAATAATACAAATAAAAAAGTAGGATTTGTTTGAAAGATAAAAACAAACTACCTAAATTTTACTAAAAGATAAAAACAAACGTTAACAACATTCAGTATTTTTTTTTTCAAAAGTAATACAATTTAAAAAAGTAGGATTTATGTAGATAAATCCTACTTTTAGTAGGATTTCAACTATGCTAAAGTGAAAATATTGTTTCATACCCCAGTAATCATCACACAAGGGTTGTCTCAGTTGGTTAAATAGAGGTCATCTCACCTCTTGGTCATAGGTTCCACTCTCATGGGAGGCGTATTTGTGATTATGTCATCCTGGGGTAGAGCCTGTCGCACTTGTGCGGTTTACTTTGGATCACGTAGTTTGCAGGCTATTGCGTGAGCCCATGGATTTACCCTGCGAGTTCCCATGTTTAAAAAATATATATATATTTCTAACTAAAATATGACATCCTTTTATTTATAAGATTTGTTTCAATGCATGAATGATTTATTTCATTTATAAAAATAATCAATTACATAATCACACATCTCAGAATTTAAAAACATTTTCGAGAACTCTTACGTTTCTTTTCAGGAAATTAAAGAGATTAAGGGTCTGATAATCCTAGTGATGAATGAACTAATTAAAGGAATGAAACTAGAGGTAGTAGTGCTTCGATTCCACAAATAATGGCAGATCCTCGTCCACCTAAATTTACCAACTACATAATATAATACATTTTATCCACAGTAAGTCATTGGTTAAAACTTTTTTTTAAGCTTCTAGAAGAAATTAACTTTAGTTTTTATTAAAAAATTTCCAAGCATAAAATATTTTAAAGTCAAAATGATGAAAAAGAAAGGCGAATAACATGTGACATGTTTGGAGGGTAGGTAACCAAATCACAAAATACAGAAAATAATTAATTAAACAGTTGGGGTTTGTTAAGAGTTGGTGATGTGATTACGCAGCGAGGCATTGAATACCCACGTTATTACGAATATAAATGGGATATTAGGCCAGACAAACATGACCTTATTTTTAAGATTAAACCTATCATAAACACATGATCACACGTTAATCTCTTTGCTTAACTGTATAAGCACATGTGTATACATACATACGTTCTTCTGTTTAAACTAACCTCACTTGCAATGAATCTTAAACCAAGGCTTTGAGGAAATACGATGTATACGGTAAAATCTCGATAACTGAATGATCAAATAAATAATACTATCGTTATTTGTTCGATCATTTATCGAAACCAGTCGTAACAAAAAATTAGATGGATGTACCCGAATTTCGTATTGCAAGTTGCAACACGCATGCACCAACGTGCCTACAAGAGGTTTTTTTTTTCTTCTGATAATCTGGTGTTCGGATCAGTTTTTGCATATCTCAATTAATATCGAAGACTAATTACATATACATATACATATCTATCAAATATGACAGTTCACTTAATTCTGTATTCCTCAATGGATATACGAATTTATACCTTGAAGATAAAGCCCTTAAATTACGAGCTCAATCAACTTAACATAACTGGTAAGTCAATGTCATGCATGTTCTTCTTTAAAACTAGTAAATTGTAGTTGTTGGTACCAACCAAATCATGTTACAACGACAGTGCGATGGATACGAACAATCTTATCATACAGTGATAAATGATAATAATTCTTATGTGCTATCAGAAAAATGTTAAATGATGTTAGAAAAGGATTTTTAATTCTGATATTGCATTAAATTTTTCTCCTATTCTCCACTATTTTAATTGTACGAAAGAGTTATTCTTCGATTTTTTGATGTTAAAATGTTTTATTCATAAAGTACGATTTTTCTTACAAATATGTTGATTTTACTCTGAGACTAGATAAGTTGCTCTTACTTGAAAGTTGAAACAATGATATATAAAATTAAAACATTAAAATAGAATTTTAGAGTTATAGAAAATATGAAATGAATACAAAAGAAAGTGAGATGGTTGGTGGAGTTTGGTAGATTGTATGATGCTGGAGATTGCAACTACTTACTTCTGTCCCATTGGCCATTTCAAAACCCCACATCCGTTTTTTGTGCTTTCGATTAGTATATGCACATATGGCAATAGATGTGCAATTATTTATGCGGACCAATTTTTGCGCACCACGGTTAATCCGAAGAATTGCTAGTGCATTTATACTGATTGAGTAGTTTTTTTTTTAGCAAAGAAACAAACTGTGTACATTTGGCAAGCATATATGACACAGTGAGTAGAATTTCTTTGAAGATCCGAATTTTATTTAAGAATTAGTAAATAAAATTAAAATGTTTTATTAACATCCAAAATTTAACAATAATTGAAGGGTTATTTTAGAATCCTCGTTCGGCCATGGATTCCTGTGATAATCTGTTTAACTATTCAACTGAATATGAAGTAAAGTAATTGGTTTAATGGTTTGTGTTCTGGTAGCCAAGTACAAATTAGAGTAACGAGCCTGGGTTTTCTGGCTATAAATTTTCAGAACATTGATATTTCGCAATTAATACATCTAGCAAAGAACAGAATGCAAATTGAATATTTGAGTTTGAGTTAGCTCAATTCGATTTTTTTCGATAATTAAATGAATATATTGAAAAGGCAAAAATAAACCGAAGCATATGGCAATGACCTGCAAAAACAATATAAAAGAACCCATATCCATAACCAACTGCATTAACAGAACCCTTTTGTACCAAGTGCTAATCAAGTTATAAGCTAACATACCTGGACATATCCCAGCAACAAAAAGCAAGTAGATAAACCAAGCAACGGGCACTAGAGTAAGTAATTGAGTAGAGTTAGATCATGCATTGCAGACTTAATGCTACTATGGGCTCTGTTACGCACCATACAAGTTACACGATGTTACATACCAAACCAAGCTTGTCTATATCTGTGTTGAAAGTCTATCGTTGATATAACATTTGAATTTTCACTAATGAATAAATCCTAAATTGAATCCTAATCCTAAAACCATGATGTAAAAGAGTTAAGTAGAACCCTAATCCACAATAGAATAAATAACAATGCATTGACGAATTGATTTTTATATATTGTCCAATCATTACAATCAGTAAGAAGCAAAACCAGACACTCCGCCAGAGGACATATGACAGAAGCTGGTGCAAATCCTACACCACAATCAACATCACTTCCTACATGATAATCAAGAATATATGGAAACAATCTATGTAATTATCAGGAATCAGTTCACAACGTTCTTTACACCCAAGACATCCGGCCTCCCTAAACATATTCGTAAGCAAGAGTAATACACATCTTTTCTCTCAAGAATATTCATTCACCGGACAGTCTTTAAAAACCCACATGTCAAAGATATATATTGCATTGTCATCAACAAAGCAGGCAACAGAATGACCATATGGATGAAAAATATGATAAACATGTTCATCAACATAAGGCAATTGAGGTAACCAAATTTCTCGCTGTCTATCAGTCTTGGTGCCAAAGCACATGACTAGTGTGTATCCCCCTTCGAATTAACCCAACCCAAGATGTAGTACCATCAACAGAATCAGATAGATCAGCATCAGTGCCATTGACAAAAACATTATCCTGACTTGTATTCTTACAAGAATAATTGTTTCAACTATATACGCCCTATGATGTTACCCGGACTCTTCATTTTGCTTCGAGTGCCGGTGTTGGACACTCGGCACTCGGAACTCGGACATGCACACTTATTTTTGGCCAAAACCGGCCTAATATATACAGACAACTACAACTTCACTCCTGGTTAGCTACTTGAGTTGCAGTAGTGAAAAAACACATCATTGTCATGTAACAAGGTCCTCAAAATTTAAAAGCAGCCACTTCAGAGCTTTGCTAAATGCAAAGATGTCCCTTGTATGACTATTGGACAGGCGACGGCCAACATTTAAAATCTGAAAAGTATTTAATTTGAATCATAAAAATTACTTGGTAACAATGAAGAATGTGTGGATTGCAATATAAACGATCAATAATCAATACAAATGAAAACATTTATTTGCACATCACATTAGAGGCTTATCATATTTTTCTCATATTTTTAGATGATAGAACTCCATAGGCACACACAGTAAGCATGATCCAAGTACTCCAAACAACCATTTCAGTTCACCCTTGTACTGTTCATCTTGATGTCACAAATCTGAAAATTCTGCATATAGAGTATAGACATAACATACACACATATAGAAATAACATACCCACATACATAAACGACTCTTATAACTTTCAAGAAAAAAAACGATAAACTAAATGAGAAGGCAATACAAAACTTTACAATACCAATGCCGTGATAGATTATCAGATGATAGTGCATGGAAAACTTTGTCCCTATTGTCGATAACGGCAAACCAAGATAATCTCACAAACATAACACACTATTAAGCAAAATATCAAACTCCCGGCATACAATGATAGAATTTAAGAAACAAAACACCAAATACAAGAATCGGCTTCATGTCATCCTTAACAGAATATCCACTAGCAATCCTCGACCTCATTAGCAATCAGATGTTGACATCTTTCCACTTTTATGGTCCACTGCCACTTTTGGTGCAAAAATAAGCCATCCATAACTTCATCAAAAATTGAAGAGTTGAAGAACTCTAGCAAGTTACTATTGCGATAACAAGGCTTCCGACTTAACATCTTGTTCAATTATTTCTATCAATATCAAGAAAAACTAGAGTTTCCACAAAAGGACGAATGATAAAAGGTGGTTTAAAGCCGTATTCGTGATAGCAACAAGAAGTCAAACGATCACATGATTCAACAAAATCATATGGTTCATGAGTATCAAGATCATATGAAATCAATTTGTTTGATTTTGCTTGTATAGGTTCACCGTTGTTCCTTATACCCAAGACATCAACCCAAACATTTTCACTTAGACTAACACTCATCTTTCTCACCCATGAAAGATCACCCCACATATCGTTACTCATACTCATATCGTCTTTCAATACCCAAATGTCCAAATGAGGAGACTCATCGACCTCATCAACCTCCACTCTATCATGCTCACCGACCTCAACAAAGTAAGCAATAGATTGACCAAATGGAAGTATAAGAGGATTCACAAGCTGACGTTCACAAGGTGTCATGCAGTTAGGCACCCTGATTATTTGCAGTATATTTGTCTTGGTATCAAAGGACATAACCAACTGAAATAAAATGTCACAACCTACCCAAAAAGCAGTACCATTAACAAATGCTGAATGATTAGTACACATATAATCAACAAGAACCTTATCTTCCCTGATCTCTTTCCAAGAATTAGTGTTTAGACTATAAACACTAATGATGATCGAGTGCTGGTAACTTTCATAGTCCAAATGTGAGTTAGGACCAGTATAGCTGAAATTTTCAGGTTCAGAGGTCGATCTAGGCTTGACAATATGTACCACAACATAATCATCCACTTCCGGTAAATACCCAAAAGCTAAAGCATTCCACTTAATCTGCTTAAATGTTAATGTAGAACAGGTCGAGTCGGGGACAGTCTTATATTTTTCGACAAGAGGATTCCATAGATAAATGTCAGGATTATAATCAGGTTCACGACCAAACATATTAGACACACAAAATAAACCATTTGACAGTGCATACCACGAACTAAAAGGCAAGTCATTTGGATAGCCAAATGTGCCATATTCTTGACATTGTGCATCATCAGAACGTACCGTTAATTCATCGTTACTAGTATCATCGAAAATAAGATATTTACATTGTGCTGTCGATTTTTGATAATTGGAGTGGAGAGAGATAAACATAGGAGTTCTTACAAGAGAATACCATGATTTTTGGACAGCTCCGCAACGTAAGACATACTTAACTGGAAGTCTTTTGAATATTTCCGACAAGATCTCTTCCGGGAAGTCATAGGAGGGCATGTACTTGTGTTTTGACAAGCTCATCTCTCCTCAATTTGATTGTAAGAAGGCCAGAGGAGGCTTTGTAACTAGGGTTTCCTTTTCATGGACTTCAATCTTCAGCTGTGCCCTTCTGGGTTTGTTTTTGGGTTAAAGTAAACATGATAACGGGTCGGATTTTTAATTTTTTTTCCTTTTAATAAATAAACTTATATATCTTACAAATGACTATTTATTCTTGTAAATCTCGAAAAATCACGAACAGAGACGATAAGAGATAAGCTTTTATCATTTCCATTATATTATATATTTATTACATTTCAGATAAGTAAAATTTAACTTTGTAGTTAGATAAAATTAACACATAACATGACTGTTTTTAACTTTAAAATTTTTTTACAGTAAAATTAAGTTAAAAGGTGGAGTTTATTTATATATTCTCTTTTTTAGAATGTACAGGGCAGTTCAGTTGGTCCCTGTTTTGGAGATGATTATTGAATGATGTTTAGTTAGTTTTATATTTGAGCTAAGTGAATATCTGTAAAAAAAACTCGATTACACTTCGCCTCCAGACAGTCGAGATCACTAATTTTGTTTAGGAGGTGAACATATGCATTCTAGCATTCAACAATTAACAGGTGCTTTCTTCTTTCCTGTGTTCCTGCTTTGATTCTCCGCGAGACTGACATTGATTTCGATAAGGATATTGTAGTAAAACAACAGTATGATTGCTCTCCTCTCTGTTGCTTACAACTCCAACAGCAGCAGGATGATTGCAATATTCTGACAAAATTTGTTCGTAAAAGTCTATAAAGAAGGATAGCTAGGTTGTTTACCTGTTTAATGTTACTCGGTATCTGGATAGTGTGGCAAGAGGAGAGGTTCTGATATTATTTACAACTCTTCGACATAAACCTTCAAACTAAACACTCAAACGATCATCGAAAACCTTAAAGCAACTGTCAGGTGCACAGATTTTTACTCTCAAATTTTTAAAAAATATCAAGCAAAGGATCAACAGATGACAGTTAAACTAACACTCATCTTTTTCTGCCAAGAAAACTTACCTACCATATCGTCTTTCAATACCCAAATGTCTAAATGAGGAGACCCGTAGTCTTCATCACCCTCCTCAGGATCATCCTCATTGACCTCAACAAAGTAAGCAATAGATTGACCAAATGGAAGAATAAGAGGACTCTCAAGCTGACGTTCGTGAAGTGCAATGTAGCCAGGCACAACAATTTTCCCCAGTAAATTAGTCTTGGTATCAAAGTACATAACTAATTGATCTAAGTAGTGGTAATTAATCCCTACCCAATATGCAGTACCATTGACAAACACAGATTGATCAACACAAATTATATCAACAAAAACCTTACCTTGACAAATTTTCTTCCAAGAATTAGTGTTTAAACTATAAACCCCAATCACGACTGAGTGCAGGTACTGTTTGAATCTGCAATTCTGCATCCTGTACAGAGCAGTTCAGTTGGCCCTGTTTGATATGATGTTTAGTTTCTTTAATATTTGAACATGTCATATTGTATAGCAAAGTGAATATCTGTCTGCTTCTGCAATTTACTGGAAAATCCAGTGAGATTGCGAGAAGATTGTCGAGTTTTCGCAACGCTCAGTTGGAAAATTCTACATGGTTTACACGAAAAATACGAAAGCTGGCTTTTTCCATCCAAAGTGGAAATCATGGTGTATTGTCTGTACATAAACAACCTCTCTATGTCGATTACACTTTGTCTCCCGATATTATATGCATTCAAGTATTTAACAGGTACTTTCTTGTTTGTTATGTCACCTATCATGGTTCCTGCTTTGGTTCTCGACTGCGAACCTAACTTTGATTTCAATTAGGATATTCAAGTAAAATGACAGTATGATGGCTTCCCCTTTAAGTTTAGCAAGTCTGTGCTTTGCTTATGCTGTCTTTACTTTGGACAGTTATCTACTTATATTTCCTTAGAGTTGCTTACAACTCCAACAGCGGCAGTATGATTGCAATATTTGCTAGAAAGTCTATGAAGAAAGATAGCTCTAAGCAACTTTTAAATGAAAGGAAAGGCTAGCAAGGTTGGTTACCTGCTTGTTGCTACACGGTAACTGAATAGGCGTGGGAAGAGGAGAGATCCCGATATATTTACAACCAATCTGACTCTTTAACATAAACCTTTCAACTATACACTCTTAGCAATCATTGACAACCTTAAATCAACTGCCTGATTCATTGAACCGCCTGAGAAGTGAAGTGTCAAAGAACCTAACAGTATATGTACTCCACAACGACGACCCCCCGGTCGAACCAAATTTTACATATCAGACACAACAGGTGGAATATTTGACCTTTGCCAACTGCACATCTTATTACTCTCAATATTCTGGGAATATAACACAAAGGTTTAACAAAGGCAGTAGCACTTTAACATCAGTTGCATTTTACTTCTGAACAAGTCTTGTCACGTAACAAGGTCCTCAAAATTTAAATGCAGCTACTTTAAACTCGCACATTGTGCACAAGTAAACTCGCACAGTTGTAACTTAAATTAGTACTTTAAGTTAGTTATAAAAGAAAAATGTAAAGTATATGAAAAGACAATACTCAACTTTAAAATAGAAAACCCCTGAAAAATTACCAAATAATATTGTGCAGATGACTTTGTCCCAATTGTCAATAACGGCAAATATGAATAATGACACAAACATAACACACTACAGAGCAAAACCAAGCTAACTCCCAATGAACAATGATAGAATTTATATAAAAAACCAGAATCCACAAATTCCCATAACCGTTTGCCTAATCTTATCCATTTCAGCATTTCCACTAACAAAATCCCCATCTCAAATGTTGACATCTTCCCCTGAGTTGAAGAACATTAGCAAATTCCTATTGTAATAAAAATGCTTCCGACTTGGACATTTTGTTCAATTACTTCAATCCATATCAAACAATATTAAAGTTTCCGCAAAAGGACTAATGACAAAAGGTGGTTTAGAGCCCTTCTCGTAAGAGTAACAAGGAGTCAAACGATCCCATGATTCAACGAAATCATATGGTTGATAAGTATCAAGATCATATGCAATCAAACCATTTGATTTTGCTAGTATTGGGTCACCATTGTTCCTTATACCGAAGACTTCAGCCCAAACATTTTCATCTAAAATAACACCCATCATTTTCTGCCAAGAAAACTCACCTTTCGTATCGTCTCTCAATACCCAAATGTCCAAATGTGGAGACCCATAGTCGTCATCATCCTCCTCTGGATCGTCCTCGTTGACCTGAACGAAATAAGCAATAGATTGGCCAAATGGAAGAATAAGAGGACTCTCAAGCTGACGTTCGTGAAGTGCAATGTAGCCAGGCACAACGATTTTCCCCAGTAAATTAGTCTTGGTATCAAAGTACACAACATATTGATCTAACTTGTAGGAATTAATCCCTACCCAATATGCAGTACCATTGACAAACACAGACTGATCAACACACATATCATCAACAAAAACCTTATCTTGACAAATTTTCTTCCAAGAATTAGTGTTTAAACTATAAACACCAATAACAACTGTGTGCGGGTATGTTTCATAGTCATAGTAGTAGAAAAATCCCGGTTCAGAGGTCGAACTAGGTTTGACCATATGTACCAGAACATAATCATTAACTTCTGGTAAAAACCCAAAAGCTAAAGCATTCCACTTAATCTCCTCATTTGTAAATGTCGAAAGAGGTGAGTCTGGGACAGTCTTAAATTTTTGAACAAGAGGATTCCAAATAAAAATGTCGGGAGTGTAATCAACTTCCTCATTAAACATAGTAGACAAACACATTAAACCATTTAATTGTTCAAGCCACGAACAAGCATGCAAGTCAAGTGGATAATCAAATGAGCAATATTCTTGACATTGTGCATCATCGTAACGTAATGTGATTTCTTGGTTACGAGTATCATGGAAAAGTAGATACTTAGGATTAACATGGGCTGTCATTTTTTGATAATTGGAGTGCAGAGAGATAAATAAAGGAGATTTGATAAGAGAATACCATGATTTTTGGACAGCTCCGCAACGTAAGACATACTTAACAGGAAGTCTTTTGAATATTTCCGACAAGAGCTCTTCTGGGAAGTCGTAGGATGGTGTCTTCTTGTGCTTTGACAAGCTCATTTCTACTCCAGTTTGATTGTAGAAACAGCAGTGCAGGCGGCGGGAACTTAGGGTTCTTTTTTATGGACTTCAAATGTGCCCTTTGGGGTCTGAATAAAAATTGATATATCAGGGGTTCTATTTTCTCTTTAAATATCAGGGAGTGTCTTTTCAACTACTCTCTCGGGTTTCAGTGTTTCTCCGTATTGTAAGGTGCATAAAAAAAGTAAATAAGCCTTAAAATACTTGTAATACATGCAAAAATGGATTAAAGGAATAATATGGAAATGTATAAACAAAATGGTGCCGAAATGGGAGAAAAGGACCTGAATAACACAACACAAAATTTAAAATTAATAGCCCTAAATATTATAGCTTAGAATTAGGGTCCTGTATATCATGGTAAAATGTAAAATCGTTTTGGGCCCTCAAACAATAATGTAAAATCATTTTTCTAGGTTGCCATGTTTGGGACAATATTGTTTAAAATTATGATATAAAGACCCAACACCCCAAAATGGTATGATCATCAAATTATTATCAATAGTCATCCCTTATTTTTAATGTTCAGGTAAGAAAGTTTGATATTGTGTTTATGTAAAGTTTACATAAATCTTTTTAATTTTAAAATTTAATTATAGTATTATTTGCTTAGATTCTAGATGTCCATTGGGACTTGGTTTGGATTAATTTGATTATTTTTTGACTTTAATATTACGTATAATTTATTATTTAAACTCCAACCAAGTTTTGTGCTTCCTACTTAAAAATTAGAACGTTGTAAATGGAGTTTATTTATAGATTCTCTTTTTTTAATTGCTGCACTGGCTGTATCTGCATTCTGTACAAGGCAGTTCAGTTGGCCCCTGTTTCTGGTAATTGCATTTCCAGAAAACCTACAAGACCAGAGGTAATTCTGTTTATTTATAGAAATTTTCTGGTAATTGTAAAGGTATTCTTTTTTTTTTTAGTGCGATGAAGACCAGAGGTATTGCATTTCCCTGGTTGATCCATTTGCGGGCGACAACGTTGGAAGAGCTGTGTCTTTAAAAGGGCGACGAGACATGCGCATTTAGACACGCAGTTTTCATTCTGCCACAAGGTGTGACTTCACAAAACCTGTTTCAAGCCTGTTTTGGGTGCGTAAAACATACGGGTGAGGATCCTCTGTCCCTTCTTCGTGTCCCCTGTACAAAAAGAGTGCCCCTGGCGGGCCCCTTTATTAAAAAATATTATTATTATTATTTTTTAATACAGGGGCCCCGCCAGGGGCACTCTTTTTGTACAGGGGACACGAAGAAGGGGAGAGGATCCAGGCTCAAAACATATGTAATGTGTTAACTTTTGTAGCTTAATTATGGCAAATCAGTCAATTTCTGAAATACCACTGCTATTTAGATATGCATAAACTTTGAAGACAATAACAAATGTTATCAAGCTAACTCTTATCAGCAAATGTCCCTTTCAGTTTCAAAATAACAAGCATCAAAACACATTTATTTATTTTTTATTATTTATCTTTTAAGAGAAGCAAGATGCTAATATACAAAAACAAACAAACCTACAAGGAAGGGAAAAATGACCAAAGAATATTGTCTTTCATAACAATCGAAAAGATAGCCATCTTCTTTTTGGCTTCTCAGCAAGTCCAGGAGGCTGATCTTTTGATTACAGGCTTCATTTGCCTGTCCTCCTCGAGGGAAATCATTCCCAAATGAGACGGATCTTCCAACATCATTTTTGCTACCAAATATCCTGCAATCGACCATGTCTGATACTTTCTTGCTTGTTTCCCCACATATCTACCTAGTTTTCCGTCGTAATATTCTGGCCAGCTATCTTTGAGCAACCGGTTCTCGGCAAGTTCGATCATTTTCCTTGCAATTTGCGGTCGTCCAGTTTTGATACAAGCAGCAGTTACCAGCCACAGAAGCACTGCATAAAAAGATGAAGAAAAGTTGCAGCATGAGGAAGTGGCTATTGTCGGAGTTGCAGAATAAGAGCAAAACTGAAGGGGTTATATGAGGAAAGTAGCTATCATCAGAAAAACAGTCTACACAGTATAGAACAGTGTCATGATGAGAACGAGCATCGAAAAACAAGGACCATGCTAACATGAAAGACAAATAGTTGTGTCAAAGTCACAGTTGCCTCAAAGACGCTACAGCAAGTTCAGTTTTTTAGGATGAAAATTTAGTATAACCTCTATTGTCAATCATTTCATATCCATTAGTCTCAATAATGATAATGACCAATCCAGAAGAAGTAGAAAGAAAGAACAGTAAATCACTAGGGCAAGTGGAAAAAGGAGATTTCAAATTCTTTCTTAAAAATACATGTGGCAATAATATACGGCAGAGACCACCATCCATTAACAGGGTTTCATGAGAGGCTAGCAAGGATTTGGTCTTTTATGAATAGGTTGATTAACTGATTCATGACAAAGAAAATCCAACGAACCAAAAAAATGATATCTTGACAAGATTTACTCAAATCATCTTAAATTTATGGATGTATATCTCATCTCTAAGGTGTAAAAGTATGCCAACATTAAAATGGTTAGTGGTTACACTTGGGGTGCTATAAGAAGGCATTCTGAATACCTTCAGCAAAACTTGAGAGCAATGAGCTACAATAATAATATTTGGAGTTACCCTTTTGCGTTCGTTTTCAAGGTTAAAAATATTAGGTTATAATCTAATTCAACTATGTACACCATAATAAATTTTTGTAAAGGAAAGTCAGTTAAATAGAGGGTGATATAGAGATAGCCTGGAAGATTCACTAAACAGTATCTGTTCATAGGATCCTTTTTCCACTTTATTTCCTTTTAACGGACATGTAACAATGGAACTTTTCTTCTATTTAATATAGCTAACGAGGAATACGAATACTACTTTTGTTAAGCACTTCAATTTTTTGAAAAATATATATAACTAGCAAAATTAACACTTTCTAGGTATGTTTCGGCCTAATAATCTTTCAAGAGAAGCTATTGTGTAATCTGTATTTTTTTTTATCCTAGTTTTTCTAGACAAAATTTGTTTTGTAATACATGGTCCATCTAAAAGCACCTATCTTGGTGAATAACAGTACACAGAAGAATACATATCACATAATATTGATACTTGATTAGAATAAAAAGGGGAACAGTAGAAGCAAGTAACAAGAGACAAAAAGAACCTGGCCAAGATCCTCCATTATGGTAACTCCATCTTGTATTCTTTGGATCACAACCAGTTACTATTCTCCATTCGTGATTTTCTATGGCAGGATAACAAATTTTAATAGGCATCTCACCGACCAGCTCCTCCCAACGTTCCTCAATAAGATCCATAATAGCAGCAGATTGCTCAGGAGTGGCAAGAGAGGACAAAATAGCAACACAATTTCCAAGAGCAAACCATCGGAAATCCATCCGAGCGGGACTGACATTGCCAATAAAGTAGCCACCACGTGTTGGCATAAAGTCAAATACCCACTCTGGGATTGAATCAGGAATAACGTTGAACTTATTTACTGCAGTATGAGAGTATTCCTCAGTTTTGTAACGATAGATGTCATTTAATTGCTGGAAGTCAAGCCAGAAATAACTTCGCATATGGTAACTTAAGGCATGCAAGCGCTGAACAATTTTTTCCATAAACTCTTTCCCTTCTGTATCAGGTTTTAGCATTGCCAATGAACATTTCAGTGACATGTAGAAAAGTGCCTGGATTTCAATAGGATAACCATAAATTCCCTGACATATAACCGAAAAGATACTATTAGGCCAACTGAAAAATGTTGCAGAAAAACAGACAAGTCGAAACATGTTATGCATGAAACAAAGGTCAGACAGACAAGTCGAAACATGTTATCCATGAAACAAAGGTCAGACAGACAAGTCGAAATATGTTATCTAATGGAATACAAGATTATTCATTTTACAATTTTCTTCATTGTCATTCACAAGATAACTAAAAGCAATACCAAGGTAATATGAGATCATGTCCTTGTCAGTCTTCAAAGAATGGATCATCACATTAACGTTAAAATTATTGAAATTCGTGAAAGCCAAATAGCACGGTTCATCTATGATTATGGAGATGGGATGAGAGAGAAGAGAAATTACTGGAATGCTACCATACATTCTTTAGCAAGACACATTCAGACCAAGGTTGATGGTTCAAGCCTTGTCAAAAACAAACATCGCGGGTGTCTTCATTTAAGAAAAAAATGGTGACACGTGCGCACGCACAGCAAAAAGCATATTAGATCCAATAGTTTTAAATATGGCACGACAGGTGATAAGATAATTGTAAAGATGAATATCATTATCTTCTTCGAGCATATTTTCACTACTATACGTAAGTTCTACAGTTATATCATTCTATACTCACTAAAAGTAGCTGTATAGTTGAGGGTTTCAAGTTCAGGATACTTATTAGAGGGAGAAAAATGTGTTAAGAAAAGTAATATAAAAGGAAGTGAACATAAAAAAAACAGATAATGTGTTCTATAGAGTTACAAAAATAAATAATAGACATAGGAGCGTAGGTAGGTATACTATCAGATCTTAAGAAATCAGAAGAAGCAAAGTTGTGCTATTGTGATCTAAACATACTTAAATGGTTAGAACCAACAAGTCACTAATAGGTTTTTAGGTACGCTGAAAAGATAAACAATATAGTGCTTGAGGAAGACACTTTGATTCATGATCAAAGAGAAGAGAGGTTAAACTGCAAGAAATGGGAGAACTAAGAGTGCCTGTAATTGCATACGTTTTGACAGGTATATATATAAGCCATTTTCATTTGTGCACATATGACAATAATTTTCTACAGTGGCATCCCAGTAAGTGTAAGCAAATATAATTCCAGATATCAAAGACTACAAACTAAAATAAACAACAATTTACTCAACAATAGTAAACCTCCATATGCATATCAAGAATCTGCACATAATCATAAATAAAAGAATATTTTAAAGCTCAACCATTAACTTTATACACCTAAAAGGAAGTAACTTTCAAATAATAATGCATAAGCTCAGAAGTTAGCCTACCATTCTTCGATCAATCATTGAGCATCCATCAGCACATAGAAGAGTTGGAAATGTATCAAAACCCTCAGATAAACAGAGGCTTAGTATGAGTTTCATTCCTTTTTGGCACTCTGGCGTTTCAGCTAAAGCAAGATCTCCAGTACTCTTAGTATAAGCCCGGAGTAGAATAATCCACCAAAATCCAGAATCAACTGGAGCAACTCGACCAATTGCGCTCTCACCAAAATCTGCTACTACACTATCTGTTTTACGATCCGGATCATGAAGAACTTTAAAACTAGCTGGCATTGCCCCTTCCCCCAGTTTGAATCTGTCTATTCTTTTTTCCCACCCTTGAAGCTGAACTGTCTTGAGTAAGAAGTTTTTAACTATATCTGGCTCACCATTCATTAGAAAGGCCAGAGCACTTGGTACAAAATCTCGAACAAAAACCTACATATCCAAGAAATTTAGGTCAACCCTTGAACATATTTGCAAGATCTAACCTCGTAACAATTACATTTATTAGCTCTTAATGATTAGTAAAAGTCTTTTTCTCTTTGCTTTTATTATAATCAACCTCAGGCATAAGTATTCACACAGTATACATAATCTTACTATCTAAAATAAAATAAATAAAATAAAGCACAATGTAAACCAATTTTAAATGAATTATGACATCAAGAAGCAATTATTAGTTAACAGTATTTAGCTGATTGCTTATACCTGATCATAATTTAGTACTTCCTCTGAAGCATGGTCATATGCAGCAATAGTGCCAACAGGTTGGGACCGAAAGAACACCAGAGATCGCCGTAAAGCTTCCCAAGCTTCCGCAATCATTGGATGGGGCTCAAAAGAGTTTAATGCTAAAGAAGCAGGGGTATCATATCCTGACCGCCCTCCTGGTGAGTAAGCATTATCAAAATTATCCAGCCCTCTTGTCAAACCAAAACCAACTGACAACTCACTCAGTGACCTTTCATCAAATGATTTCTCCCTCTTGAGATTTAGCCTCGGCCTATCAAGAAGTTTTGTGAGATCAAAATCATCCATCTCGGAGATAGAGCAAATGGAACTAACTTTCCTAAGTCCAAATTCTCTGGTAGCCTCCATAACTAGCTCTTATTTGACAAAACCCTGCACCCACAAAGTAAAAAAGAAACCTTTAGAGCAATGCTCAACTCATTATTCATTAAGGTAACACTTTCTAAGCAAATAGATGCGGCGGGCAAGGTGTAAAACAACAATTTTTTCACATTGCAACATCACCCGAAAGCCAAAATTATTAATCTTCTTACAGTTATCAATAATTCTTGATGTTCTTCAACATGTCCATAGCCAAATTCAAAAATTAGGAAAGTACTACTCCTACAAACCCGGCAGAATTTTAAAAGAACTGTTCCATTTAAACCAATTAAAACAAGACAAATGTAGACAAGCTCTTAGAGGAGCTAAAATTCCTTATCAACATCCATAAGTAACAAAAAAAAAAACAATTAGGAAGGTGACTATCAAAGCCAATTTGCAATAGGAATATACTTGCATACAAAATTTAACTAAAAATCATACTTAACTTACAAAAATACCCATGTAAATTAATATCATAAAGTTAATCAAGATCAATCTAAATCACATTATTCTCTTAACAAAATTACCATTAATTCTTAGCATTTACACATAACTCAAAAACTTTATTTAATGATCCACCAAAAACCAACATTAAGAACTAAAACTCACGTGCATTCTATATGCAAAACATTACATACATAAATACATAACCCTATTTCAAGATCAAACAGCATGATCATAAATAACATGAACAAAACTAACATTATATAAATATATAAGGCAGATCTGAAAATGACCTTGGGGAGCTGAAATGGGGAGATGGGTATTTCCGGCAAGAAAAGCGGTGAGATTTCCGGAGAGATCGCCGGAGAATGGTCGGAGAGAGGGAGAGAGATATAGGGGAGAGAGGGAGAGAGGGAAGGAGAGGGGAAAAAGAAAGCATGCTTACAAGGGGTGTGTATATATAGGAATAGGAGAGTATTAGAGGACAGAGAAGTAAGTGGAACGGACCGTCACAATCGAGTTTAGTTCTTGTAATAAAGTTTACCGGTTTAGCCGGTTAGGATTTAAATAAAAAGCTGTTGGAATTTAATATGAGTAATGCAATAAACATTAAATGGATTTACTTTATTACTTGAATCCCTTGTTTTTTATTCTCTTCGTTCTAATTTATTTGCTTATTTGATCTTTTGTGATTACATTGATTTTAGAGCATTTTTAATGGGGGCATTCTTGGTTGTCCACCTATTGGAGTTGGACCGTTGGAGCTTGCCAAAAGTTTGCCAACTAAGAGCAACTCCAAGAGACTTCTACATTCACTCTTAAAAATAATATAAATAATACATTCACTCTTAAAAATAATATAAATAAATGGCTCTTAGCAAGTTATTGTATTGGTTTATGTGTCAAACTCCAACAATACTCTTTATATTAGCTCTTTATTTATAATCTATCCATAAATCATTCCCACTATAACCAAAAGTTGTGCAAGAATTGATAGTAAAACATGAATATTTTATTATTAAAATATAAGTTAAGAGCTACTAGTGGCTCTTAGAAATGAGGAGAGAGAAGAAGCTCTTAGGATTTTTAATAGCCACTAAGAGTCTCTTGGAGCAATATTTTTATTCTCTCTCCTCATTTTTTGAGTTAAGAGCTAAAATATAGAGTCTTTTGGATATGCTCTTGATAGTATTTTGTCCTAAACCCAATAATGTATGATGAGTTAGGAAATACTTTCATGTAATCTTATTTGATTTTATTTATATTAATAAAAGACTTGTTGTTTTTATTACAGGCTTTATCTATTTAAAGTGTTTAAATAAGAAGTTCCATAGTTTAGAGTAAAGCTTCTAGAATTATAATGAGATTATAATAATGAGATCTAGAAGATGATAACACTAAACTTAAATAGTTTCCGATCGTAGGATAACTAATTTGGAGTTAGTCAATCCGTAAAGATCGGTACATACTATGCTTGCTTCCTCGGAAGGATGTCTGTTCTCATAGACATTCGTGTGGTGACACTATAGCTAGTATGTAGGTGCTTATTGGAGAATAAGTTCACTAAACGTGACTTGATCTAATGAACGACTAATGGAGTTTACTCACGTGTTAATAGTTGTTCATAAGTTGATGGTAGTACAAGTGTCCTTAGACTTGAGACCGTTAAAGTAATCTTATATACAATGAACTATGTTTTGGTTTAGTTCTAAGTCCTCAAGGGACAATCATTAGTTCTATTCCGGGTATAGGAATTTGTATATGAAGATAGTTAACGATCGATAAAGAATCTACCCCTTTCAGTAAAAGAAAGTGAATATCCTATGATGTTCTTACTATGTTAGTTCTGGAATCTCTGGCCAGAGTAATTGAAGTTAGAAAGAGTTTCTAATTCAAATGAACTAGACATAATGTATAAGAAATTATATGATTAAATTAAATAGGCTTGACACGCGATCCATGCCTTGTATTTAATCGGGATATTGTCGGGTAGAAGGAATTGATTGTACGGTAACCATTTGCTGAATAGGTTTTATATATTCTAAGCAATGAATTCATATTATCCGGATAGTCGCGATATATTGAAAAGTATCACTCACGATGTAGAATAAATATTAATTACTTATGTAATTATATTTAACGAATTAATTAATAATTCGTATAAGTAATAATAAATAGTTTATTATTATTTATTTCTACTACCGGCTTAATATTGAACCTAAAGGGTCACACCATAAAAAGGTTAAATATTTATAGATGATGAGAATAATTAATAATGGCTATGAATTATTTATTTATTGAATAAATAATTAATTAACAATTATTTATAATTTATTAAATGAGATTTAATAGATTATAAATAAATTAAGAGAAGTTCTTAATAATTATTAATTACAAAATTTATTTTGAGAAATTAAATTTTATGAGAGAATTATTTTCAGAATGGGATTAATAATTAAAAAGGTTTTAATTATTAAATGATTATTTAATTAGATAAAGTAAAGACTTTATTTCTTTAAATATCAATCATTCCAAGAGTTGGAAGATAGAACAAAACACTTAACAAAAACATCTCAGGGGATTTGAGAGGATCATTGAGAGCTTTTGAAGTTCATCAAAATCATTCCAAATCATTTTAATTATTTTCTCAATTGTTCTTCATCTACTATATGATATTTGATCTTGGTGGATACCATTAGAGCACTCCACACTTGAGGGGTGATTGCTGGAAATCAAAGATACATTCATAACAATCCCAGGAAAGCTACCAAGGTATTTTTCTTGTGTTCATACAATTTTTAAATCTATATACATGATTAATTAGGTTTTTATGCAAGTAAATGTGATTTACGCTTCTGCTACGGTCATAAATTCCTTCAATGGTATCAGAGCATAGGTTGCATGTATATAGATCCCAGAAAAAATTTCGGAATTTTTCAAGCTTGTATGAATTAGTTATGAATTTTTGAAGTTCTAGGAGGCTATAATCAAATTAATTACGAATTAATTAATAAATTATTTTTTAAAATAAATTTGATCACTGATATATTTTCTACAAGTGTTGTAGAAGTCCTAGAAAAAGTTTAATAATTTTCCCATGTATAGATTATTTATTATTGATTTTTAAAGAGTTTAGAAATTAATAAATAATAATCTGTTTTATAAATATATATATTATTTATAAAATATCTAGATGGGTAATTATTGTTGGGGGCCCAAAAGGTAGTATTATTGGGCTGGTGGGCTGAATAAAATGGACTGGCCGACTGATATATATATATATATATATATATATATATATATATATATATATATTTAAAAAAATTTCTGTCGACTGAAATAGAATTTACTGTGCGCGACTGAGATCCGCGCGTGGGCGTCACGTGCTGGCGGTTCACGCGCCGCGCGTGCAGCTCACGCGCCGGGTCGAGTCGGGTCATGGGTCGGGTCGGGTCATGGGTCGAGTCGGGTCAAGGGTCGGGTCGGATGCTGACGTCAGCATGACGTCAGCATGACGTCATCCATGTGTGACGCGTCTGTTGAATGCGTTACACAAGTAATATGTTATTTTTGGCTTGTAACGCATTCTGGTAATGCGTTACAGGATCAAATGGTGACAGTAATGGCCCTGATTCGTATTTTGATTTTTCCCGTTGATCCGTAACTCCGTTTGAGGCGTATAATATATCGTTGGATTCGTTTTTTCGAGACGGATCTAATGGAGTGGTCAAATAAATTTTAAAAATTAATTTTAAAATGGTTATAGCTTCCGGAAGTGTTTTAAAGCCCGTTTTAATTGTGTTAAAATGCTTTAAAATACTAATATTGTTTCGTATAAATGTTTAACAATGTTTAACATGATATAACATGTTTGCCTATATATATGTGTGCATAGAAATGCCATGAGATAATATATATAGTTTTATATATCGTATATAAAATGCATGTTTGACTTTAGGTTTTAACGAAAACGTTTCGTAACCTAAATAATATAAAATCCCTCGTTATTTAATATCAAGTAATAAAATGGTCAATGTCACAACGGGCTTGTGTCGGTCATAGCCTTCCAACATGGTAGAAAGTGATTCTTAGTTTTGAGCTTTGTCGTTTCGTGCTACAGCCGAGGGCTTCGTTTTCAAAAATAGGAATTACTTGTCTATTACATGAGATGCGTATAATTAATTAGAATCCAATTGTCGTTACGTGCTACAGCCGTGGGCTATTGAGATCTTATTAATTTAACGAGATGTTGGGTCTCACTTGACTTAGAATATTGAATTTAGACGTGCTACAGCCGTGATTCAATGATTCAAGAGGCTAAATGGAATTAGGGAATAACATGAGATGTAATTGATAAAGAGTTATCTGCCTATGGAACATTACATAGCGTTTCGTGCTACAGCCGAGGTTATATAATGGAAAGTAGGATCCCTATTCTCACAGGCATTGAGAATGCTTTAGTTATACATTTGAGGGTTGTATAATTTTAATAAAACTGTGGGAGCCACCTATGAATAAAGACCCGATTTATAAGGTGTTATAATAAAATTGGATATCTACTAATGTTGTTATGTATTCACAAATTCAGATTTATAGATCATGTCTTCTACTCTATCACTCCGTAGCATACTTGATGCGAACAAATTGACTGGTCCCAATTATGCTGATTGGCTTCGAAACCTGAGAATCGTTCTCAGGGCTGAGAAGAAGGATTATGTGCTTGACTCGCCTTTACCTGTACCTCCTTCTGATGATGCACTTTTCCAAGAACGAGAAGTGTATAATGACTGGTTAGATGTTGCTAATGTTGCTCAATGTGTCATGCTAGCATCCATGACACCTGAGTTACAGAAGCAACATGAGAAAATGGATGCTCCTACCATTCTGATACATCTACAGGAGCTTTATGATGTACAAGGGAGAACCGCTCGATATGATATATCGAAAGAGCTATTCCAATGTAGAATGGCTGAAGGGTCGTCTGTGAATGACCATGTGCTTAAGATGATCAATCTGATTGAGCATCTAGGACAGTTAGGTTTTGTCATGGATGGGGAGTTAAGCCAAGATTTAGTCTTGCAGTCACTCCCGGATTCGTTCTCGCAGTTTGTTATGAACTTTCACATGAACAAGCTGGATGTCAGCTTAGCTGAGCTCCACAACATGCTGAAAACTGCTGAGGCGAATTTTCCCTCCAAAAGGGGTTCTGTTCTTATGATCGGTGCCAGTACCTCTACTAAGAGGAAGAGGAAATGGAAGCCGAAGAATAAAAAAAGGGTGAGAATAAGCCTGTTCCACCAAAGGCTGACCCGAAAAGCAAAGCAGTTTGCTTCCACTGTAACAAGGTGGGACACTGGTAGAGGAACTGCAAGGTTTACCTTGCAGAGTTAAAGAATAAGAAGGGCAATGAGATTACCGCTTCTGATACAGGTATGTTCATGATTGAACTAAATATGTCTTTAAGTCAGATTTCTACTTGGGTATTGGATACTGCTTGTGGGTCTCATATTTGCAATTCGTTGCAGGAACTAAAGCAAAGTAGATCTCTGGGGGAAGATGAAGTGATTCTATTGATGGGCAATGGAGCAAGAGTTGCTGCTGCAGCTGTAGGATCATTTCCTTTGCATATGCCTACGGGCAAAACTATTGTGTTGAATAAATGTTATTATGTACCATCAATTGTAAGAAATATTGTTTCTATTCCTGTACTTGATTTGGATGGTTTTACATTTATTGTTGAGAATAATAAATGTTTAATTAAGAAAAACAATATTACTTATGGATACGGTACATTACATAATGGTTTGTATATATGTGACTTAGAACATAATTTGTTTCAAATTGAACAACCTAGTAATAAAAGAAAAAGAGATAATAAAAATCCAACTTATTTATGGCACTGCAGACTAGGTCATATTAGTGAGAACAGACTTCGCACATTACATAAGGATAAGTTACTAGAACATTTTGATTTTGAATCATATCCTACATGCGAGTCTTGTCTCATGGGTAAAATGACTAAATCTCCATTTACTGGACATGGAGAGAGAGCTGCGGGGTTGTTAGACTTGGTACACACAGATGTATGTGGACCAATGTCAACAAGTGCTAGAGGAGGATTTTCATACTTCATTACTTTTACGGATGATCGATCCAGGTTAGGATATGTATATCTTATGAAATACAAATCCGAAGCTTTTGAAAAGTTCAAGGAATATAGAAATGAAGTAGAAAAACAAACCGCACGGAGTATAAAAGTTCTTCGATCAGATCGAGGAGGTGAGTACTTAAGCGGAGAGTTTTTAGGTTATCTTAAATAAAATGGTATAGTTTCTCAATGGACCCCTCCCTATACTCCACAATTAAATGGAGTATCTGAGAGAAGGAATCGTACTCTATTAGATATGGTGAGGTCCATGATGAGCTTTACTGATCTTCCAGTATCACTATGGGGTTATGCTTTAGAGACGTCAGCGTATTTACTGAACAAGGTGCCTTCTAAATCGGTTCTCACGACCCCACATGAGATGTGGAGTAGGAAGAAACCAGGTCTTAAACATGTTAAGGTTTGGGGGTGTCCAGCTTATGTCAAGAAAGTTGAACATGATAAGTTGGAACCTAGATCCGTGAAATGCAGTTTTGTGGGATATCCTAAAGAAGGTCATGGATATTATTTCTATGATCCTTCTGATCAAAGGATATTTGTTTCTAGACACGCACACTTCTTAGAGGAACAGTTCCTCCTTGATAGAAACAGTGGGAGAAATATTGAACTTGATGAAGTTCAAGAACCACAAAATGCAACGATTAGAGAAGAAGTACCTGTTCAGAAAGAACAACCTTCTGTAGAACAACCTTTACGTAAGTCAGAGAGAGTGTCCCGCCCAATCGAAAGATATTACGGGCTTGTCATTGAAAATGATGATGATTTGTCATTTGTTGATGATGAGGACCCTATGACTTATGAAGAGGCTGTGAGTTGTAATGACTCAGAGAAATGGCAGGATGCCATGAAATCCGAAATGGACTCGATGTATATAAACCAAGTGTGGACTTTGGTTGAGGCACCTGAAGGAGTTAAACCCATTGGGTGCAAATGGATATACAAACGAAAGTTAGGAGCAGATGGCCAGGTGGAGACCTATAAGGCCAGGCTTGTGGCAAAAGGATTCAAACAAAGACAAGGGATTGACTTTGATGAAACCTTTTCGCCTGTAGCCTTGCTCAAATCCATTAGGATTTTGCTTACGATTGCAGCCTACTATGATTACGAGATCTGGCAAATGGACGTAAAGACGGCCTTCCTCAATGGGAAACTTGAAGAGGAAGTGTATATGACACAGCCAGAGGGTTTTGTTTCCAGTGGAAACGAAAATCTAATATGTAGACTGCTGCGAACCATATATGGTTTGAAGCAAGCTTCTCGAAGATGGAACATCCGTTTTGATGAGACAATCAAAGAGTTTGATTATATCAAAAACTTAGATGAACCATGTATTTACAAGAAGGTTAGTGGGAGCGCGGTAACATTTCTTATATTGTATGTGGATGACATACTTATAATAGGAAATGATATACCGATGTTACAATCAGTCAAGGTCTGGCTATCAAAGAACTTCACTATGAAGGACTTGGGAGAGGCATCCTATATTTTAGGGATAAAGATCTATAGAGATAGATCTAATCGAACGATTGGCCAATCCCAAGGTACATACATCGATAAAGTGCTAAAACGGTTTAGCATGGAGAACTCGAAAAGAGGTCTCATTCCTATTAGTCATGGGATTACTCTTTCCGAGAAGATGTCTCCAAAGACATATGAGGAAAGGGTGCGCATGAGTAGGATTCCTTATGCCTCGGCAATAGGATCCATCATGTATGCAATGTTATGTACTAGAGCTGATGTTGCTCATTCACTTAGTGTGACGAGCAGATATCAGTCTAACCCAGGTGAAGAACACTGGAAAGCAGTGAAGAACATATTGAAGTACTTGAGAAGGACTAAAGATGTTTTTCTTGTTTTTGGTGGATCTGAATTGAAAATTGAGGGTTATACTGACTCTAGTTTTCAATCAGAAGGCGATGGTAGCAGATCCCAGTTGTTAGCACAAAATCACGCAAGCGCACGTGTTCACAAGTAATATAGAATGAAGTAGAGTTCGTTCCCACAGAGATTGTATAATTTAGTTCTTGTACCTAAGCATCAATGTATGATTATTGTTCAATGCTAAGACAATGGACAAATTGGGTTTTGATTATCTAAAAATTAACTAATAAGAATTAATTAACAACTAAATTAATTACTAAGTGATTTCAAATTACTTATGATATGGAAAACATGGGATCCTAACTTCAATACAAACTTCCTTCAGAGATCATGCCCTTTTATCAATACATGTGGTGGTTACGATAACTAATCGGACAACACGAAATAAGTATACGCTACCTTTCAGTACACGCACACCAATCTACACAATATCCACAAAAGATAGAAATCATGCAGGCACCAATTATGCTTAGACCCTATATGTCTATAGAATTTGAAAACATAATGGTTGAAGATCAAGTATCCATAAGATTACATAAGGTAGTATGAGACGGTTAGAAACACACCACAAACATGAATAACATTCATGGACTTATGCTAGCATGGCTAGTTCTAAATCAAAAGATTCACTATCGCTTCACTTAAGATTAACAAGATAGATGTTAGCTACGCATCTATATGAATTAAATACAACCATGCAAGGATATCGTAAATTCACCACACATATATCAAGTTAGGCAATCAACATCTAAATTCCATAAGTAAATCCGTTAGGACCCCATGACGGCGATTAGTTCATAATCGAACCGTTCGTCATCCTGGGGTTTGATGAAAACATGATAAAGATGAAGAGAATAATAATGAATAAACCAATGTTAACAAAGTTATGGAACAAAGTTGAATAATGATCAAGCATCCAAAAGATACGCCTAGTAAGAATACAAGAAAACTATGTCTAGGTCTTCTTGTTGTCACGATCCTCGCCTTGGCTTCTCAATCTCGTGTTAGAAAGTGTGTATGTAATGTGAAGTAATCTGATCTCTGGTGTTGGTGTGTGTAAATCTGACCCCCAAGCATGTGTATTTATAGCTCAATATTGCCTCTTCTCCAAACAATTGCCATTCTTGAGTAGGAATTGAATTTGACAATTTCCATCTTTAAATATGATATAGAATGCAACTTCCCTTGTCAAATAAAGCTTCTGGACTATTCCCACCATCCAAGAATATTTCCATGTCGAATAGGAGAAGAAAACGGCAACATTCCTCCTTGAAATCAGATTTGGAACAGTTTCTGGCGGTTCAGTATTCACCTTAGCGCGGTCGCGCTGTGCTGTAGTGTTATTGTGGCGCGGTCGCGCTCTCTAAATCTGCCAATTCTCTATCGCGCGGTCGCGCTCCCTTACAGTATAAAACTAGCGCGGTCGCGCTGTGCACTATCTGATTCTGCAGAATTTCTGTTAGAGCCTATTTCAACATGCGCCGTTTTACACCACAACCACTTCTGTTCCAATAGTTACAAAACACCATAAATACCTGCAAAAACTTAATTCCTGCACAAACTCCACAAAACACGTTAAACCACACAAATACTCGAGAATTAAGCGATCAATTCAAGCCAAAATAGAATGGTCTAAATGGATAAAAATCCACTTATCACACCCCCAAACTTGAACCGATGCTTGTCCTCAAGCATAAACAGATACAAATATATACAACTAATTAGTACCACTTCCGTAGGTGATCATGGATGCATTTAGCATATGCAACAAGCCCTTTAAACCCCTAGGCAGCCCCAGTGGACGAGTAAGGTCTCGTGAGGGCCTATAGTGAATGTACCCACAAAATCCAACTGACACAAACGACACAAACAATGCAATGCATGAATGCAACTAAATATGAATGCAAAGGATCCCCTCAAACTAACCAACACCACTTAGCAAGCAAATATCTCAATGAATGCAATCAATCCAAACAGAGCTGGACTAAATTCCGGTATACTAACAATACATGATCAGAACGTGCGTGTGTGCAATGCTCGACAGATATACTCCCAAACCGGATCAAAATCATACATATTCTTTTCCAAGACAATCACGGGTTTATAAATAGAATGAACGTTAAACTCAAGATCACTTCAGATACACCTCCATACTCCTCTAAAGTAGACAGAAATTCATGCTTTATTATGACTCAAACACAATATGTACACAACACACATGCTTATTTGATCGTGCAATGGATGAGACCCCTAAAGGATTGTATACTCATGTAGCGAGCGTTGGGTTAGTGGATCCCAGACTATAAAAGCCTTAGGTCACTAGGCACAAAGTCCCCAAGAACTTAATTGCTCGAGTATTAAAGAGCTCACCCTGATCAATTATGCATACTCACACTCTCACAACACTTTTTTTTTCTTTTTTTTCTTTTTTTTTCTTTTCTTCTTCTTTTTTTCTTGCATTTTTTTCTCTTTTTTTTTCTTTTTCTTTTTTTTTCACATGGAATCTGGAATGAGAATTCTCAATTCCAACCCTAGACTACTCATAAACATGAGCCGGCTACTAGCCATTTGACGCCTAGCCAACAAATACAAAAACAAACATATTAGCATGAAATTTCTGTTTTCCCCCAAACTTGCATTTTGGTGTTCCTTAATCATCAAGAGAATAAAGCAAATTCTATCGATAAACAAGTGATTAAATCCTAAATCCAAACAAGCATGACGCAACCTAGTCCAAGAGCAAACGACGAGACTGTGTAAAAATTTTATTCATGAAACATGCATGTCAATTTCAACAAAATTTAAAATCAGCCATCTGTTCATCCTTTTCACACCCACATCAACGTCTACCTACCTTATGGCATCAGCTTATTCTAAGGGATCATGAAAAATGCATGTAATGCAACTATATGAACTCACATACAAAACTCGACACACATGCAAACAGAATGCTCTATATGACAGATATCATGCATGAAACTAAACTACACATACAAATATGATGCGATATGAACTCCTACATGCCACAAATATATCACAACAACTACTAATTCCCAAATCCACCCCCCCAAACTTGAAATTTCCAATGCCCTCATTGGAAGTAAATAAGGGAAAAGTAGAAACATACCTACTGACCACCTGGACCACCCTCCTGAGGAGGAGAATCCGGCGGAGGATAGACTCCATGCGCCCCAAAAACAGGCCAATCCACCTGCACTCCACTGGCAGCAAAAGCAGTACCCAGCGCCTGAGTCAACTTCTGTGCAAAACGGTTCTGAGAATCATACATAGCATCCATGCGGCGCATCAACCGTCTGTACTGAGAGGCAACAGGAATATCCTCGGGAACCTGTGGTGGCGGAACAGCACCAGCAACCTGATAACCCAAACCCCTAGGATGTGGAACGCCGCCTGGCCACTCCACTATCCTCGCAATAGTCCCAGAATCAATAGCACCACTCGGCAACTGTATCGGCTCATCCTCAGCCCATCTCACTCCCACCGCCATACACAAACTAGTAACCACAGAACCATATGGAATCCCCCCTGTAGTACTAGCTCTCAAGAACCTCAAGATATTTTGGTTAATCATATAACCAATGTCAATATAAAAACCATTCAGAATCGCCCACAGCAAAATACCTCTCTCCACATTAACCTCGTGCTGATGTGTGGTAGGCAACAAGTTAGCACAGATAAACAAATTCCATGCTCGAGCATACCTGTTCAACGCAGAAGTAGGGAAATGCAAGTGCTCATTACTCCCTGGCTTCATCTTCCACACAGTACCAGGCACACACAACCTAGTCACAATAGCATCCAAGTCAACCTCTGTCCTGGACTTAAAAGTCCAATCCTTAGCACCTGCAGGTCTGGCAGGCAAAGCAAGCAAACGGTTGATGGCAGGCGGTGTGTAGTCCACTGTCAAACCCCTAACCACTGAATAACCATTCCGTTCAGCCTTCGCATTCGCATAGAACTCGCGAACAATAGACAACGGAATATCCATAGCCAACTGACAAATAGGCTCCCAACCTCGCGACTGAATCATCGCCACTAGCTCCCCATAAGCCGGACCAGCTAAAAACATCCTATCCTTGATTACTGTCTTTGACATCAACCTGTTATACTCCGTCCGGGCATCCACAGAAACAAACTTTTCCCCGGGTCCCTCCGAACTAGAATCAGAATTAGATGAATGATGTCCACTAGAACCACCAGCAAAACGAGTCCTTTTTGGGGCCATTACACAATCTCCCACAAGCAGAAAATATGAACAAATAGCAACCCACAGCAACCTAACAACAATTATCCAAAAATACGCAACTAAAAATCCGAATAATCAAGAATAATCAAGAAATTACCCAAAACGAATCTGTAGGAGAAGTAGCACTGTGTAATAAGCCTCCAATCGATGAATGAACACAAATTCCAAAGCTCCATAATCGTGGGTTAGGGTTTAAGGGTGTATGTATGTGTATGTATATGAGAGATGTATAAAAAATTTGGGTGAGATATATGGTCTGATTAAGCACGAATTTGGGGATTTATAGAATGATTAGAAGTGTATTTGGGCTGGGTTTAGGGTTTCAAATCGGAATTTGGGCTGAAAATTTGCTCCGGAATTTACTTCTGCACTTCCAGAATTCGAACTAGCGCGGTCGCGCTCTATTTGTACTACCAGACAGCGCGGTCGCGCTGTCCCAATATATATTATTATTTTTTTTTTCAAGATGAAGATACAAAGAATATACAACAATAATAATATCCAATCACATGGGTTGCCTCCCACGAAGCGCTCGTTTAACGTCATTAGCTTGACTTGCTGCTCGGTCGTTACGTTTCTGCCAAATCCACGGAATCTGTTTCACGAACCACTGGATCACCTGTAAAATAATGTTTCAATCGCTGACCATTTACTTTGAACGCCAAATCATGTGACTTTTCAAAAATCTCAATGGCTCCATGCGGAAATGCGGTTTTAACAGTGAACGGCCCTGACCACATTGACTTAAGCTTCCCAGGAAAAAGCTTGAGGCGCGAATTAAACAACAAAACCAACTGACCAGGCACAAAGACCTTAGGAATCAACTTCTTATCATGCCACCTCTTCACCTTCTCCTTATAAATCTTGTGGTTCTCATACGCCTGAGATCGAAATTCCTCTAACTCATTCAACTGCAATAACCGTTTCTCACCAGCTGCTCTAATATCAAGATTCAACTTCTTAATCGCCCAAAAAGCTTTATGTTCCAACTCCACTGGTAGATGACATGCTTTTCCAAAAACTAACTGATACGGAGACATTCCCAAAGGTGTTTTGTAAGCTGTTCTATAGGCCCAAACAGCTTCATCTAACTTCAAGGACCAATCCTTCCTCGACGGATTCACCACCTTCTCTAGAATTCTCTTGATTTCACGATTAGAAACCTCCGCTTGACCATTTGTCTGGGGATGATATGCTGTAGCAACATGATGTGTCACCCTATACTTCGCCAACAATGCAGTGAATTGACGGTTACAAATGTGAGTCCCCTCATCACTAATAATAGCTCGCGGAGTTCCAAAACGCGTAAAGACCTGTTTATGAAGAAAGTTCAGCACCACCTTAGCATCATTGGTTGGTAAGGCCTTCACCTCAACCCACTTAGAGACGTAGTCCACAGCTAGCAAGATGTACTGATTATTACAAGACGAAACAAAGGGTCCCATGAAATCAATACCCCATACATCAAAGATCTCTACCTCAAGGAGCATATTAAGAGGCATCTCATTCCTCCTAGAAATATTACCAACTTTCTGACAGCGATCACATCTCAAAACAAACTGATGAGCATCCTTAAAAACTGTAGGCCAAAAGAAACCTGCCTGAAGAACACGAGCTGCTGTCTTCTCTCCACCATAATGACCTCCATAAACAGTGGAATGGCAATCTCGCAATACACTTTCAGTCTCGCTATAAGGAATGCAACGTCGAATAATCTGATCAGCACCCTGTTTGAACAAATACGGCTCGTCCCATCGGTACCACTTCACATCATGTAAGAACTTCTTCCTTTGAGCATAAGTTAAATCAGGAGGGATGATGTCACTAACAAGATAGTTCACAAAATCTGCAAACCATGGCTCTTCCACTTGTACCCCTAAAAGCTGCTCATCCGGAAAAAATTCATTAATCAGAGTTTTAGCCTGTGAATTTTTACCATGGTCTTCCAATCTCGAAAGATGATCTGCCACCTGGTTTTCAGTTCCTTTTCTGTCTTTAATCTCCACATCAAATTCTTGGAGCAATAAGACCCATCGAATCAACCTAGGCTTCGAATCCTTCTTTGTCATCAAATATCTGATAGTCGCATGATCTGTGTAGACAATGACTTTCGTGCCATGTAAATAGGCTCGAAACTTCTCAAATGCATAAACAACAGCCAAAAGCTCTTTTTCCGTGGTGGTGTAGTTCAACTGTGCGTCATTAAGGGTTTTGCTAGCATAGTAAACCACATGAAATATTTTCTCCTTTCTCTGACCAAGAACAGCACCAACGGCATAGTCACTAGCATCACACATTAGCTCGAATGGCTCACTCCAATCTGGTGCAGTAATAACAGGTGTGGTAGTCAACTTCTTCTTCAAAAGCTCGAAAGCATCAAGACAAGCTTCATCAAAATTGAAAGGAACATCTTTCTCCAAAAGATTGCACAAGGGTTTAGAGATCTTCGAAAAATCCTTTATGAACCGACGATAGAACCCCGCATGACCAAGAAAGCTGCGAATGCCTCTAACAGAGATAGGAGGAGGAAGCTTCTCAATAGTGTCAATTTTTGCTTTGTCCACCTCGAGTCCCTTGCTAGAAACCTTGTGCCCAAGAATGATCCCTTCTTGCACCATAAAGTGACATTTTTCCCAATTCAGCAACAGATTAGTCTCCACACATCTCTTCAAAACCAGACCAAGATTATGTAAGCACTCGTCATAAGAAGAACCAAACACTGAGAAATCATCCATGAAAACTTCCACATTGATACCAATCATGTCTGAAAAGATAGCCATCATACACCTCTGAAAAGTGGCTGGAGCGCCACACAGTCCGAACGGAACTCGTCTGAATGCAAAGGTGCCAAAGGGACATATGAATGTAGTCTTCTCTTGATCCTCAGGTGCAATGCAAATCTGATTATATCCAGAATATCCATCAAGAAGACAATAGTACTCGTGGCCTGCCAACCTGTCTAACATCTGATCCACAAACGGCAGAGGAAAGTGGTCTTTTCTCATGGCTTTGTTCAACTTGCGATAGTCCATGCAAACTCTCCACCCTGTAACGGTACGTGTAGGGATGAGCTCATTCTTCTCATTAGCAACAACTGTCATACCCCCTTCTTCGGCACACACTGTACCGGACTCACCCAAGAACTGTCTGAAATAGGGTAGATAATACCAGCATCAAGCCACTTCAAGATTTCCTTCTTCACCACTTCCTTCATAATAGGATTGAGACGACGCTTTTGCTCCACAGTAGGCTTGCAATCCTCCTCGAGCAGAATTTTATGCATGCAATACGAAGGACTGATTCCTTTGATGTCTGCTATAGTCCATCCAATAGCTGTCTTGAACTGTCTCAATATCCTCAAGAGCTTCTCCTCTTCACTATCTGTCAAGTTAGCGGCAATGATAACAGGCAAAGTAGATGCTTCTCCCAAAAAGGCATACCTCAAATGCTCTGGTAGCTGTTTAAGCTCAAGTGTAGGAGCTTCCTCAATAGATGGTTTGAGACGACTTTGTGACTTTTTAAGCTCCTCCAGCCCAAGTGACTCAACTGGCACTTCAAAACTCTTTCTCCACGGAATTGCCCTTAACTGCTGAATTTGCTCTTCTCTTTCTTCATCTTCAACTACAGAATCTCCTAGCAAAGCTCTCTCTAATGGATCAGCCAACAGTAACTGATCAAAGTTCAACTTCACTGACGACTCCACCAAGTCCACCTGACAACATTCCTCATCATCTGAAGGTAGCTTCATTGCATTGAAAACATTGAAGGTAACATCCTGATCTTGCACCCGCATCGTAAGCTCCCCCTTCTGAACATCAATCAAGGTACGGCCCGTAGCTAGAAAAGGTCGTCCTAAGATGATAGGAATCTTCTTATCTTCTTCAAAATCAAGAATCACAAAATCTGCTGGAAAGATGAGTTTATCAACCTTGACCAAAACATCCTCAACGATACCCCTCGGGTATGTAATAGAACGATCAGCTAGCTGTAGAGAGATATTGGTAGGTTTAGGATCTGGAAGACCAAGCTGCATGAAAACTGACAATGGCATGAGATTGATACTAGCACCCAAATCACACAGACACTTGCTGAAAGACAAATTCCCAATGGTGCACGGAATAGTGAAACTGCCTGGATCCTTTAGCTTCGGTGGTAACTTCTGCTGTAAAACGGCACTGCACTCTTCTGTTAATGCTATTGTATCCAATTCTTCAAGTTTCAACTTCTTTGAGAGAATACCCTTCATAAACCTTGCATAGCTCGGCATCTGCTCCAATGCTTCAGCAAAAGGGATATTGATTTGAAGCTTTTTGAATACCTCCAAAAACTTGCCAAACTGTCTGTCATTCTTCTGCTTCTTCAATCTGCCAGGATATGGGGGAGGAGGAAAGATTTTCACGTTCTCTGTAGACTGCTTTGGAGAAACTTCATTAGCAGAATTTTTAGGATTCTCTACCTCGCTAACCAAATGCTCAGCTACTCTATTAGTCTGGACTTGCTCCTTATCTGCAGTAGGTGCCACATGTTGCTCTTGAACTTCTTCTTCTTCAATGGCTGAATTCTGATTACCAGTCACCTTACCCGATCTCAAAGTAACTGATTTGACATGCTCTTTGGTTTCCCTCTTGCCTGGATTGGCTTCAGTGTCACTCGGAAGAACTCCAGATGGTCTGTTCAATAGAGCACTAGCAAGCTGCCCGATCTGACTTTCCATGATCTTCATAGATGCCCCCTGACTTTTTACTATCATCCTCAACTCCTCCAGCTCAGCTTTTTCATTAGAAGATTGACCAGCATTCCCCTGAGATTGTTGCTGGAAACCTGGAGGCTGAAACTGTTGTCTGGGCTGATACTGCTGCTGAAATCCTTGGTTGAACTGCCTAGCTCCGAATTGCTGTTGCTGCTGATTACCACCTTGATTGTTACTCCAGCTGAAATTTGGATGGTTGCGGTTATTCGGGTGATAGGTGGCTGGAACTGGCTGTTGTGGCCTCTGGAAGTTACTCACAAATTGTGCTGATTCAGAAGATATGGCACATTGAGTTGTATCATGTGCGCCCGCACACAACTCACAAACACTAGCTACCTGCTGAACTCCCATGTTAGCCAAAGAATCGACCTTCATTGACAAGGCCTTCAACTGAGATGCAATGGCTGTAGCTGTATCAATTTCAAGAACACCTGCTACCTTGCCTTGAGATAACCTCCCTGTAGGATTCTGATATTCATTAGCAGCCATCATCTCGATCAATTCATAAGCTTCTTCATAACTCTTAGCCCACAAAGCTCCACCTGATGCTGCATCTAGCATGGGTCTCGACTGTGCACCCAAACCATTATAAAAACAATTGATTATCATCCAATCAGGCATCCCATGATGTGGACACTTCCTTAGCATCTCCTTATATCTCTCCCAAGCCTCGCATAGAGATTCTCCAGACTGCTGTGAAAACTAAGTGATAGCATTCCTGATAGCTGCTGTCTTCGCCATGGGAAAGAATTTGGTGAGAAATTTCTGTGCAAGATCTTCCCATGTAGTGATAGAACCTGCTGGTAAAGAGTGTAACCAACTCTTCGCCTTGTCCCTCAGAGAGAATGGAAATAGCCTTAACTTAACAGCATCCTCAGACACCCCGTTGGTTCTGAAGGTATCACAGATCTCTATGAAATCTCGAATATGCATGTTGGGATCTTCGGTAGGAGCACCCCCAAACTGAACTGAGTTCTGGACCATCTGTATAGTGCTAGGCTTGATCTCAAAGGTATTAGCTGCGATTGCTGGTCTGACAATACTCGATGCAATGTCATTGATCTTTGGCTGCGAGAAATCCTTAAGAGCCTTAGTTGCTGCTGCTGGTTCTCCCATATCTTCTACAACTTGAATCACTGGAGCTTCTGTTTCTGTTTCTTCTTTATTTTCCAGCTTCTCCTTATTCGCTTGAGAACGCGTTCGCATACACGCTCAAGTACCTGAAAACACAAAACAACACAAAAAACTATTAGTAACCGATCCGAGTCAATGAACTTTAACGACCACTGATGTCAAGTACATAAACTATAACAAATCCCCGACAGCGGCGCCAAAAACTTGTTAGCACAAAATCACGCAAGCGCACGTGTTCACAAGTAATATAGAATGAAGTAGAGTTCGTTCCCACAGAGATTGTATAATTTAGTTCTTGTACCTAAGCATCAATGTATGATTATTGTTCAATGCTAAGACAATGGACAAATTGGGTTTTGATTATCTAAAAATTAACTAATAAGAATTAATTAACAACTAAATTAATTACTAAGTGATTTCAAATTACTTATGATATGGAAAACATGGGATCCTAACTTCAATACAAACTTCCTTCAGAGATCATGCCCTTTTATCAATACATGTGGTGGTTACGATAACTAATCGGACAACACGAAATAAGTATACGCTACCTTTCAGTACACGCACACCAATCTACACAATATCCACAAAAGATAGAAATCATGCAGGCACCAATTATGCTTAGACCCTATATGTCTATAGAATTTGAAAACATAATGGTTGAAGATCAAGTATTCACAAGATTACATAAGGTAGTATGAGACGGTTAGAAACACACCACAAACATGAATAACATTCATGGACTTATGCTAGCATGGCTAGTTCTAAATCAAAAGATTCACTGTCGCTTCACTTAAGATTAACAAGATAGATGTTAGCTACGCATCTATATGAATTAAATACAACCATGCAAGGATATCGTAAATTCACCACACATATATCAAGTTAGGCAATCAACATCTAAATTCCATAAGTAAATCCGTTAGGACCCCATGACGGCGATTAGTTCATAATCGAACCGTTCGTCATCCTGGGGTTTGATGAAAACATGATAAAGATGAAGAGAATAATAATGAATAAACCAATGTTAACAAATTTATGGAACAAAGTCGAATAATGATCAAGCATCCAAAAGATACGCCTAGTAAGAATACAAGAAAACTATGTCTAGGTCTTCTTGTTGTCACGATCCTCGCCTTGGCTTCTCAATCTCGTGTTAGAAAGTGTGTATGTAATGTGAAGTAATCTGATCTCTGGTGTTGGTGTGTGTAAATCTGACCCCCAAGCATGTGTATTTATAGCTTAATATTGCCTCTTCTCCAAACAATTGCCATTCTTGAGTAGGAATTGAATTTGACAATTTCCATCTTTAAATATGATATAGATTGCAACTTCCCTTGTCAAATAAAGCTTCTGGACTATTCCCACCGTCCAAGAATATTTCCATGTCGAATAGGAGAAGAAAACGGCAACATTCCTCCTTGAAATCAGATTTGGAACAGTTTCTGGCGGTTCAGTATTCACCTTAGCACGGTCGCGCTGTGCTGTAGTGTTATTGTGGCGCGGTCGCGCTCTCTAAATCTGCCAATTCTCTATCGCGCGGTCGCGCTCCCTTACAGTATAAAACTAGCGCGGTCGCGCTGTGCACTATCTGATTCTGCAGAATTTCTGTTAGAGCCTATTTCAACATGCGCCGTTTTACACCACAACCACTTCTGTTCCAATAGTTACAAAACACCATAAATACCTGCAAAAACTTAATTCCTGCACAAACTCCACAAAACACGTTAAACCACACAAATACTCGAGAATTAAGCGATCAATTCAAGCCAAAATAGAATGGTCTAAATGGATAAAAATCCATTTATCACCAGTCAGGGTATGTATTTACTCTAAATGGGGGAGCGATTAGTTGGAAGAGTTCCAAACATCCTACAACGGCTGACTCCACAGCGGAAGCAGAATATATAGCTGCATGTGAAGCTGCAAAGGAAGCTGTCTGGATGAGGAAATTTGTTTCTGATTTGGGAGTAGTTCCTAGCATTGAGGATCCTATAGTGTTGTATTGTGATAACAACGCTGCGATAGCTCAAGCTAAGGAACCAAGATCCCATAAGAATTCCAAACACGTGTTGCGGCGCTTTCATCTGATTCGAGAGATCATAGAAAGAGGGGATGTCAACATCGTAAGAATTGACACACATAACAACATAGCGGACCCATTTACTAAGGCATTGTCTCAGGCTCACTTTGATCGACATAGAGATAAGATGGGTATAAGATACCAGAGTGATTGGCTTTAGTACAAGTGGGAGTTTGATAGTATTTTGTCCTAAACCCAATCATGTATGATGAGTCAGGAAATACTTTCATGTAATCTTATTTGATTTTATTTATATTAATAAAAGACTTGTTGTTTTTATTACGGGCTTTATCTATTTAAAGTGTTTAAATAAGAAGTTCCATAGTTTAGAGTAAAGCTTCTAGAATTATAATGAGATTATAATAATGAGATCTAGAAGATGATAACACTAAACTTAAATAGTTCCCGATCGTAGGATAACTAATTGGGAGTTAGTCAATCCGTAAAGATCGGTACATACTATGCTTGCTTCCTCGGAAGGATGTCTGTTCTCATAGACATTCGTGTGGTGACACTATAGCTAGTATGTAGGTGCTTATTGGAGAATAAGTTCACTGAACGTGACTTGATCTAATGAACGACTAATGGAGTTTACTCACGTGTTAATAGTTGTTCATAAGTTGATGGTGGTACAAGTATCCTTAGACTTGAGACCGTTAAAGTAATCTTATATACAATGAACTATGTTTTGGTTTAGTTCTAAGTCCTCAAGGGACAATCATTAGTTCTATTCCGGGTATAGGAATTTGTATATGAAGATAGTTAACGATCGATAAAGAATCTACCCCTTTCAGTAAAAGAAAGTGAATATCCTATGATGTTCTTACTATGTTAGTTCTGGAATCTCTGGCCAGAGTAATTGAAGTTAGAAAGAGTTTCTAATTCAAATGAACTAGACATAATGTATAAGAAATTATATGATTAAATTAAATAGGCTTGACACGCGATCCATGCCTTGTATTTAATCGGGATATTGTCGGGTAGAAGGAATTGATTGTACGGTAACCATTTGCTGAATAGGTTTTATATATTCTAAGCAATGAATTCATATTATCCGGATAGTCGCGATATATTGAAAAGTATCACTCACGATGTAGAATAAATATTAATTACTTATGTAATTATATTTAACGAATTAATTAGTAATTCGTATAAGTAATAATAAATAGTTTATTATTATTTATTTCTACTACCGGCTTAATATTGAACCTAAAGGGTCACACCATAAAAAGGTTAAATATTTATAGATGATGAGAATAATTAATAATGGCTATGAATTATTTATTTATTGAATAAATAATTAATTAACAATTATTTATAATTTATTAAATGAGATTTAATAGATTATAAATAAATTAAGAAAAGTTCTTAATAATTATTAATTACAAAATTTAGTTTGAGAAATTAAATTTTATGAGAGAATTATTTTCAGAATGGGATTAATAATTAAAAAGGTTTTAATTATTAAATGATTATTTAATTAGATAAAGTAAAGACTTTATTTCTTTAAATATCAATCATTCCAAGAGTTGGAAGATAGAACAAAACACTTAACAAAAACATCCCAGGGGATTTGAGAGGATCATTGAGAGCTTTTGAAGTTCATCAAAATCATTCCAAATCATTTTAATTATTTTCTCAATTGTTCTTCATCTACTATATGATATTTGATCTTGGTGGATACCATTAGAGCACTCCACACTTGAGGGGTGATTGCTGGAAATCAACGATACATTCATAACAATCCCAGGAAAGCTATCAAGGTATTTTTCCTGTGTTCATACAATTTTTAAATCTATATACATGATTAATTAGGTTTTTATGCAAGTAAATGTGATTTACGATTCCGCTACGGTCATAAATTCCTTCAATGGTATCAGAGCATAGGTTGCATGTATATAGATCCCAGAAAAAATTTCGGAATTTTTCAAGCTTGTATGAATTAGTTATGAATTTTTGAAGTTCTAGGAGGCTATAATCAAATTAATTACGAATTAATTAATAAATTATTTTTTAAAATAATTTTGATCACTGATATATTTTCTACAAGTGTTGTAGAAGTCCCAGAAAAAGTTTCATAATTTTCCCATGTATAGATTATTTATTATTGATTTTTAAAGAGTTTAGAAATTAATAAATAATAATCTGTTTTATAAATATATATATTATTTATAAAATATCTAGATGGGTAATTATTGCTCCATACAAAACACCCTTATATAACAAACAATAAAGAACACCATAGATCTAATAGATCCAATGGCCCCGCCAGGGGCAACCAATACAAAAAGTTGTTATTTTTTTACCCTCTATCCATCCAGCAAAAAACAATAAAAAAAAAATTTAAAAAAAATTTACTGTTCATGATGGCGTCATGCTAACGTCATCAGTGACGTCATCATGAACAGTAATTTTTTTATAAAAAAAATTTTATTATTTTTTTTTGCTGGATGGATAGAGGTAAAAAAATAATAACTTTTTGTATTGGGTGCCATGACGGAACTCTTAAATTATATTTGATATGGGGTGTTCTTTATTGTTTGTTATATAAGGTGTTTGCTATGGAGTGCAACTCTCTCTCTCTCTCTCTCTCTCTCTCTCTATATATATATATATATATATATATATATATATATATATATATAGAGTTGCACTCCATAGCAAACACCTTATATAACAAACAATAAAGAACACCTCATATCTAATATAATTTAAGAGTTCCGTCATAGCACCCAATACAAAAAGTTATTATTTTTTTACCCTCTAGCAAACCAGCAAAAAAAAAAATTTGAAAATTTACTGTGAACAGTAACTTTCAATTTTCAATTTTTTTTTCAGACTTGATAGAGGGTAAAAAAATAACAATTTTTTGTATTGGGTGCCCCTGGCGGGGCCAATGGATCTAATAGATCTAAGGTGTTCTTTATTGTTTGTTATATAAGAGTGTTCTGTATGGAGCAAAAGCCTATATATATATATATATATATATATATATATATATATAGGCCTTTGCTCCATACAGAACACTCTTATATAACAAACAATAAAGAACACTATAAAATCAATTATTCCAATAGATCCATTGGCCCCGCCAGGGGCACCCAATACAAAAAGTTCTAATTTTTTTTATCTCCTATCCATCCAGCAAAAAAAAATTTTAAAAAAAAAAATTTTGAAAAAAAACACTATTCATGATGACGTCACTGCTGATGTCATCATGAACAGTGATTTTTCCAAAAAAAAAATTTTAATTTTTTTTTGCTAAATGGATAGAAGATAAAAAAATAAGAACTTTTTGTATTGGGTGTCATGACGGAACTCTTATATTGAATTAAATATGAGGTGTTCTTTATTGTTCTTTATATAAGGTGTTCTTCATGGAGTGCAACTCTATATATATATATAGGCTAGCGTTCAAATAGAAACCAACCTTAGAATAGAAACTAGAAACCTACACTAAATAAATTATATTTCATTTATTTTAAGGCCCCGCTAGGGGCACCTTCACAAAAAACGTTTAAAATTCTTGGTTCTATTCAACAAAAATATAAAAAAAAAATTTTAAAAAAAGTTACTGTTCACGTGCCACGTCATCACATGAACAGTAACTTTTTTTAAATTTTTTTTATTTTTTTATATTTTTGTTGAATAGAGACAATAATTTTAAACGTTTTTTGTATTGGAGTACCCCTAATTTGGTCATTAGATTAGCTTCAAATATTTAATTTAGGTTTAGTTTCTAGTTTCTATTCTAAGTTAGTTTCTATTAGAACAAGACCCTATATATATATATATATATATATATATATATATATATATATATATATATATATATATATATATATATCCACTTTTATATTATCTTCTTGTATTATATCATTTTTCTAATTTACGTAGGGGACCACATTGGCAACTTTGAGGTTGCCAACTATTGGAGCAAAATTTCTATAAAAGCTGCCAAAAGTGATGTCAAAAGTAATGTGTATGAGTGAGAAAATAAAAAATTAATATTTTTGATGATTTGTCAATGGTTAGCAACATTTATAGCAACCTCCATTGGAGATGCTCTTATCGCCCTACCTCATACACACGTATATCACTAATATTAATTTCAATACTTTCAAAAATTAAAATATACATATTAAAATAAATTATATATATTTTATAATGATATAATTTTTTTAGTTATTTCAATAATATATTATATAAAGTTTAATCAAAATTTGGTCAATTTGACCGCAAAAATTTAAATAAAATAAATAAATTGGGAATATTTAATATTTCCTTATTAAAAAAATTGACATTTAAATAGTTGATAAGAATGTAAATTAAAGTATTACTATAACTACAATAAGATTATACTATGATCAATGTTTGAATAATTTTAAAGTTATGAGTGAGGATGTTTATCGATGAATTTGGTTTCCCTGATCAATTATATATGTAATTACAATTATTAGATAAATGTAAATTTATTATTATATATACTAACTTATAACTCGTGCCAAGTGTGGGTTATTTTTAAATATTTTTAAAATTATATGGTTAAACAAAATATAGTATAATAATTTATTATGGATATAATTTAACTTTGTAATAATAATTAATAAAATTATTAGTAATAATAATAGTTATTGAATAAATGACATGTATTATTTAAAACTAATATTATAAAATTTTAAAGTAAATTTGACGGGATTCGAATCTTGGATCTTTAGAAGAGGAATTTAAATATAGAATATTACCTTTGATCTTTAGAACAGGAATTTAAATATAGAATATTACTTATTATTAGATCTAACGGTTATCATCTATTTACTAAAGATCTAACGGTTATCCTCCATGACACAACTTATGTTCACACCCATAACCACTACACCATAACCACTTTTGATCCAAACTTAAAAATCATTAACTACATACTCAAAGAACCCGCTATATTTTTCTTAATGTTTTTTCAGAAATTTACTCACAATAAAACTAGCTATCAAAACATTTGTCCATCTTTAATAATGAAAGATATAATAATAATAATAATAATAATAATAATAATAATAATAATAATAATAATAATAATAATAATAATAACAATAACAATAATAATAATAATAATAATATTTATATGAATGTACATGATACTAAAACATAACACAAATTCACATGATACACGAGATTAACATGAATTCATTTAGTGTCAAATTCAATTTTTGGTACATGTAAAATAATAAAAACTTAGCTTACTCAGTTATAATACCACTCAAAGTGGTGTCTGAGGAGGGTAGCTGTACGCAGACCATGCCCCTATACAATAGGGAGGCTGTTTCCGAAGGACCCCCGGCCATTACAAATACAGAAATACAAATACAGAAAGGAAATCTAATACAAACTAAGAAACTCACGCACACGCAGGAGTCGAACCTCTGACCTCCTTCAAAGGAGGCCAATGGCTCAACCACTGCACCAACATGTTGTGTAAAATAATATTTTAATGAAATCTTAAATTATAATATTTATCTTGACAAACACGATACAAATTCACGTGGTATGTATAGAGATGAGAATTTTGGAAATTGTTTACATTCGGGACATGAAATCCGCTGACCAATAACTTACCTTGCTTACTGAACTTGTTAACTACGGAAGTCACTCTAAGAGAATAATTTCATTGCCTCAAGTCAAACGATCTCGGTTCAGATCTGTGTGAAAAGTAGCAAGACGAAAACTGCTACCCTTTTCTCTTTGTTTAGAAAGGGACCAGACAAGTACTACGGTACGAATACGGACTCTAACTCCAGCCTACTGCTCCGTACAGAGTAAGGATTCATGAGGAAATATTATAAAAATATTTGGGGATTAGAATGGGGTCGGGGATTAAAAACATGCAAAAAATAATCACTATATTACCAGAGACATCCCAAAATGCCCATTCTCACTGAGACTGACTTTTTAACCCACCAGATACGTCTCTGCATAAGACGCAAGTCCTCCATCTCTATCTCCCCAATCTCCCTCTCTCTCCGGTGAAATCTTTCCGATTGGGGGTTTAAAATTCGGCATTATAATTTGTTTGAAAATGGTATAAGATTGTAGATCATCGAACAATGAATCTAATGGTGTGTAGAATGTCAACGAAAAATGTCCAGAAATGCCCAAACGAGGTGTAATAGAGTTAGTCGGAAAATCACCGGCGGCGGCGTAGGTTTGGGGGTTTACAATCCGATAGTAGAACTGGTTTAAATTTGGTATAGAATTTTAGATCTAGAAAGACAGATCTAATGGTATATAGGACATGAACGAAAAATAGCTAGAGAGGGTTGAACGGAGAGCAAAAGATTTCATCAGAATAATCGTCCTTCAATCGCCATGGATCGCCAGAGCTGAGGTCTGTAATATGCATTGCATGCGGAGTATCTTGTAATACGCTCGTATCCTGATAACAATCAATTCTTGTGTGGGACGTTTCTTGTGTGGACGTGACCTAAGATTTGCGTTTCTTGTATGGTGTGATCCAGGATACTCCTCTGTCATAGGTGTATCCCGTGGTTATTTAGGGCACTACATGCGCGGAATAGGTATTTTGGATTTCAAATAATAAAAAGTGGGTATTTAGGACGAAAGTCGTCGGAGATTAGGGTATCCCGGCCGGATCCCCGTTCCTCGATTATCATTTTTATGAAATATATTTTTTTAAGTATATATTAACAAAATTATTAAAGATAAATATAATATTTAGGTATTTTTGTTGTTGTAGATTTATATTTCATTTTCCAATTTTCAAATTGTAAGAATTTAAAACAAAATGTGGAATTACAATTAGGTCTAAATTGTAATTTTAAGATGAGTTTACATTTGACAAAATAATTTATATACAAGGTTGTACCATATATAATGCACAAGTCTTCTTTAATATTATATATTTTTATATATTTTTGGTTATGTATTCTAATAAAAAATACAGTAATATATAATAAAGTGTCATTAATGAATCTTTAGAATTACTAATATAAATATTTAATTTTAATTTGTTGTTGACCGAATTCGAACCTTAAACCTTTAGTAATATTTCAGATATTAAAATGTAGAGTATTCTTAAATTTTGGTGTAATGGTTCTTATATTTTTGTTTTAAAATGGTTCTTATCCATTTGTTTGAAAAGTGATTATAAATAATGATATCATACTACTAACTAACAAACCAAATTTTTAATATCTTGGTTTAATTAAATTAGTATGCATATTGGATTGTATTCAAATACGAAATTTCCTAAATGAGTAATATTATGCAAACTATATATCTTAGTATACTTTATGAATTAGAAAATAATTATTTCCTAAATAACCTCAACTACAAAGAAAAAATTTGTTTACTCCTTACGGTTTGTCAACAACGAGTTTATTATGCAAAGAATTTAAAATTGTCATAGTTCTTAATGAATCCAACTTGATTAACATGTAAACAAAAATACTTTTATCCACTTTCCGTGAAAGCGGATTCATTTTCATATTTATAACTGACTTGCACTTACTCTCAACTTTTGCGCTTAACTAGGCACACAAAAACTGTTACAATTCGAATTTTGGTTATAAAAGAAAATTTAGACTACATGTATTAAACATATAAATTAATTTAAGATGTTACACATGGTACAAGTATTGCTACAACAAACATATAGGGTATAATAACTTCGTGGTGATTCTTTTAGGATTTATACTGAAAATGATGCTAAAGGACGTACTATTGGTATAGCAACAAAAAAAATGCACGATTTACGGTGATAATACTTGATAGCTAACGATTAATTATGATATAATGTCATTCTCTATAGTTCTTCTCACATTGAACAACAACCATTAAATACATGATCCTCAATGTTTAGAGTGTGTTAATATTTGCAATTTAGAACGGTTATTAACTACTAATCTTCGATGAGATCGAAACACTTGAAAAATACAGTAGAATGATAGAATATATTGCAAGATTTGGAAAATATTTTATGAATTAGAATGTGGTCCGTGCGGACTATCATGCTAGTTTAAAAAACAATTAATCAAACTGCAAAATGTTTCTAGTTTAATTTCAAGTTATTATTATACCACTAAGAGCAGTGTTGACTAAAATGATTAGTTAAAGTAATATAAAATATTAATTATATATTTCGTTGAATTTTAGAAGTATTGTACTACAATGGTATTTGACTATAATTATTAGTTATATTTTAAAAATAATATATTATTATTATTATTATTATTATTATTATTATTATTTCAAATTATTAAAAATAAAATATCTCAATTCAGATGATGTGAAATTTTATTACAAGTCTTAAAAATTTGATAAATATAACCAATATAAAATAATTTGAAGATGAATATCTTTTACATATTCTCCAAAATTTTTATTGATGACAATATACATTCATTTTTAGCTAAGATTGGAGATGTGGCCACACTTACCACACGTAAGTGATACCCTTAAGCATCAAAAGTATGTAGCACGTTCAATTGCATGTCACACGTTAATGCTTATTATCAATAGAAATCTTACATGTTTAAAGTTTAAACTTTAATTATATTTTGAAATATATTCTGTTACCCTTTGTTTTATATAATTATATAAGAATTTGATTTTTTACCAAAATTATTTCACGGAGAAATAAAATTTATCAATATTAAACTTTTTTTTAATATACATTCAACGAGCTCTAACAAAATTGGAAAAATTGTAAAAGTGCAAAGGTTAAATAACTTATTATATGATCATTTATCCATTTAATATACAAATACCTTCCATTGTTCCGCATTTTCTTGAAATTTCTTTTTAACTAACTCGAACATTTTCTTGAAGTTCTTTTTTTTAACTAACTCGATGAAATAACTTAAATGGTTAAAGTTGATATCTGTCAGATTCTGAGTTTGATTCTCGTTTATCTCAAAATTTATTGAAAATAGATACTCATTATAAGATATATAATTCTACTTAATTAAAAAAAATTACAAATATTTGATTTAAAATATGATTTCGTCAATATAATAATTAGTGAACAAGCATGAGAAAAATAGAGTATAATTTATTTCCACTTGGCATATAGAAACGGAGGAGTAACTACTCTTTGCATGCTTTCTAGGGTCACCCACCCACCAACCAACCAGCTCATGAACAGTCAACGACTTAACATTCCAACCTTTGAAGGTGACGCAATGATAACCGGGAGTAGCCGGTGACAGAATAATTCACTAACGTCTAGGTAGTTGCGGACAAAAAGAAGAGATAGCACGAGAAAATCGCGGGGAAGCACGACGTCGTTCTGACGTTGTCCTCTCAATCTTATTTAGCAACTTTTGCAGGTGGTGGTTGAAGTTGTTTATGTTTGTGTTTTCTTTCAAGAGTGGCCATTGGCTAATTATATTGTTAAATCAAAATTAAAATATGTATACACAATACTAATACTCAATTGGAATTTAAGTTTGATAAAATTAATTTTTTCCACGTTTTAAAATTTTGATAAATTTTAGTTTAAATTTTAACAATTAATAAAAACATTTATCAAACATTTTAATATTGAATTTTTTTAAATCTTGATTCCGTTACTGCATGTTACAATTGTGCATTCTAATTATGAACCATTTTTTTATTTGATTTTTTTGAAGATGAATTATAAGCTTTATCAACCATTCTCTTACTTGTAAACAATATTCCTTCTGTTCAATAATAGTAGTCTCTTTTGAGAGAAATTTTCTTTTTTATAATATATATTTATTTTCAATTTTTAATATATATTTATGTTCACTTTTCTTAATTTATCATTTTTTAAAATTATATAACAGTTAATAAGAAATGATCATAATTTATGTTTTTAAAGATTAATGTATTTATAATAGATATAAAAATAAAAATATCATTTAATTAATATATTATTAAGATACGTAATTTTTAAAAAAAAATTTATGTTGTGGCTGGGGGCAAAGGAAGTGCAGTACAACACATGCAAACTTTATGATTGGATGAACAAACTTAAATTTATGTAGTCTCAAAGCTTGATCCACGCATACAAAACCTTGTGAAACACGCCGGTTATAAAGATAGACAGCTTGTTTTTGCAAGTTGAAGTTTACGCCAAAGAATTTTGTGCTGATTTCATTGCTAAGCTAAATTAATTATACTCTAATGATTTATTAGTTGCTTAAGAATGTGGTTGTTTAATTAATTATAGAATCCACGTCATTGCCACGAATTGCAAAATAGTAAGTTGTTGAAATCTGATTCTTCAAAAAAAAAAAAAAAATAGTTGTTGAAATTGGAGCTAAGCAAAATCTTATCCTAATTTACAAAATTAAATGTGACTTACCCCACTAAAAATTTTGTTGTAATTTATTTCCAATCGATATTCAATAACGATAAAAAAATGTGCATTTTATTGAAGATATGAATAATATAGTGCTTGCATTTTACTTCCGGACATGTTTGTTTGTTTAATATTATATTTTCTACATTTAAAAAAAAAGTACTCCAACAAAAGGATAATTTTAAAATGATTAAAATATTTGGAACAGTTATAATGAATTTGGCGATTTATTTATGAAAATTTTAGTTTAAATTTTGTAATTGATTATTTATAGGAGGTACACAATATTCTTTACGAACTACACTTTATGATAATCGAAAAAAATTAAAATTTGATTGAGAATTTTCCTTTATTTTTCTTCATGTAAGTTTGATTCCTAGTATATTTTATATCTACATATCACTAATTCAATATCTATAATTATCTAAATACTCTTGTTATATGTATATTTTTTATTTTAAAAGTAAAAAGTACCCTTGACTTGACTCTATGGGATGATAACACGGCAAATTACACACGTTGGTATTGTTTGTAATGTCTTTTTCATAACAAATTAATAATTATTCTTGCAGATAGTCTAAGATTTAGTCCACAATTGTTTATCAAATGCATTGTAGTACATGTTATTACTGTTATTTGCGATATACAATTATTTTCGGTCTTTTATTTATCACATAAATAAATTTGATACTCCTGAAATGTACTGGGCAACAAAAAAAAAAGCAAGAGAATGTAAGATTATTTGGTAGAGTTGTGATTTATTTTTATAAGTCTCATTTTTTATATGTACTAGCTTATAATCCACACAAAGTAGGGATTTTTTTTTAATTTACTTGTAATGTAGTATTTGATATATTATAAATATTTTATGTTACAATTATATTTTTATATAATCATTATTTTCAATAATTATTTAATTTAATTTAATGAATGATATGCATGATTTAATGCTTATATAAAAAATTTTAAATTAAATATGTTGTTGATGGGATTTGTACCTTGAATCTCTAGTAAATTAATTTAATCATATAATATATCTTAGCATTGGAAGATATGGTGTGATAATTTTGGGTATACAGTATATACGAATTATTGCAAGATTATATTTTAAATTAAAAGATAACATATTTTAATAAGAAAACAAATATTAATGAATGAAAGAAATGGTAAAATTGATGTTTTTAGGTGTTTATAAAAGGTAATATCTTTAGTTTAAAGTAAAAGCATTTCAGTAAAAAAGGTAATCGGCTAATTACTATTAATTACATTATTTTATTATTTATTTTAATAATTAGGATACCCATATCTCGTGCGATGCACAGGTTGTTAATAATATTTTTATACTTTAATATTGTAATAATATTATTGGTTGATAATAATATAAATAGTATTTTTAGATGTATTTATTAAAAATAATGCGTTTTAAATTAAAAAGTAACTTGTCTTAAATCTTAATTATCAAAGACATATTAATGATTCAAAATATAATACAATGGTTGTTCTTAGATTTTAATAAAAGGTAATATCTTTTAATGAAAAGTTGACATGTTTTAATTAAAAAGAGATAATTGTTTAGTTATTGTTAATTGTATTATTTAATAATTAGGATAAATGATTGAAAATTGATAATCGAAAATCAAAACTTGCAATGTTTCGCTTTTAATAAAGTAGTATTTTAATAATGTTATTGGTTGATAATAATACAAATGATATTTTAGATGTATTTATATATATTATGTTTTAAATTAAAAAGTAACGTGCCTTATATCCTAATTATAAAATCTATTATATATATAAAGGAAAACCCCCGGGAGTTTGGTGGAGCTCTAGAATCGCTCGATTCATAATTATCTATTTTTCTAGAGCTCCTCTATTTTAAATATGTAAAATTAAAATTTCCTTCTTTAAATCCTATTTTTTAGAAAAGAAATCAAAACTTCCTTTTTTAATATTAATATAAACGTTAACATAAACATCTTTGAAATAGAAAAGGTTCCCGAATTCGAATTTGTAGGGAAGAAGAACTCAAATTACATATTCGAAATTGAAAAGGTTTTCGAATTTGTTGGGAAGAAAAAATTATATATTCGAAATAGAAAAAAATATTATATTCTTATAGTATATATTCGAAATAGAAAAGAAATTTTATATTCTTATATATATACAATCATTACTTCTAATAATCAAATTTTATCACCATGTTTGTAATCATATTTACTCGATTTATATTGTATATACTTAATATTTTTAAAATATATACAACGGGCGTTGGCCTAAAAATTGTAAGGCAAAATCGATAAATTAAAGTCAAAGAGCATTTTAATATTTAAATTTTTATTATTGTGTATGCTAAGTATTTTTATAATATATACAAACGGGTGTCGGCCTAAAAAATTGTGAGACAAAATCGGTATAGAAAAATATATGGATATTTTATCTTATTATCTATGTATATTTAATTTATACAATATTGTGTTCACCAATTTATATTGGTATTTTAGATATATTTAAAATTTTAAAAAAGAATTGTGAGACAAAATCGGTAAATCAAAGTCAAAGAGTATTTTAGTATTTAAATTTTTATAATTGTGTATGCTAAGTATTTTTATAATATATACAACGGGTGACGGCCTAAAAAATCGTAAGACAAAATCGTTATAGAAAAATATATGAATAATTTATCTTATTATATATGTATATTTAATTTATACAATATTGTTTTCACCAATTTATATTGATATTATAAAAATATTTTTGTCATTTTTTTTTTCTTAAAATGATCTTTATTTAAAATTTAAAAAAAAAATTATAAGACCGCCGCGAAGCGCGGCTTATTCGACTAGTATATATCTATGATTGAAGGATATAATATAATTATTGCTATTAGATAAACATAAAAGATAATATCTTTTCATGAAAGGTAACGTGTTATAATTAAAAATACAATCTATTAGTTACTATTAATTGTATTATTTTACTATTTAATAATTAGGAAAAATAACCGAAAACCAATAATCGAAAGCCAAAACTTTCAATGTTTCGGTTTTAATATAATATAGTAATAACTACTAACTTAAAACTCGTGTGTTAGTCACAGAGACATGTCTGAGTACATCTAATAACAAGCCTAATTGTTTGTAATGCTATGCATTACTTACATGACCTCTTGACTGAGGGAACCTCTAGTTGTAGAGTTTCTTCTTGTTGTAGTACTTGTAATATGCATCAATTTCTATCTGTGTAACTGTAATTAAATTTAAAGAATAATGCTTGAAAGAAGATCCATGGATCATGCCTCAAGGTTGAAGAACAAGACTGTCAAAATAAACACAGTTGGATTTTGAAGAATAAAAATTTGCCTAAGTACCTATTCGAGAAGTGTGTTATCATATTCGAGAAGTCTAGCTTTCGAGAAGTCAGGGATTCGATATCTCAAGAGACAGTATTCGATATCTCTGACAATGCTATTCGATATCTCATTCGATATCTAAGATATTCGACATGTCGACTACTCCATTCGAGAACTCAAGAAGTCAACAAGTCAAAGTATCATTCGAGTTCTCTAGGAGTCAACAAGTCAATGTTCCATTCGATATCTCAATGACTCAGGAAGCTATTCGATATCTCAGGGATTCGATAAGTAAAATGCTCTATTCGATATCTCAAGGATTCCTGGAGAAAAGACTTATTCGAGAAATGATTCGATATGTCAGCTCAACAGTATTCGAGAACTCAGAGTTATCGATTCAGCCAATTTTAGTTCTCGAATCACCAACAGAGTTACTTCTCGACTACAATCTTGGAGACAAAATACTGAAGAATTGTACAAGTCAGAAACCTGCAACAAGCCAATACGCTTTAATTATGGACCACATACTGTAAAGCATGTTGGAAAGCCTACAAAGAAGTTTGGATAGATAGTACAAGAGACAAAGAGCTAAAGAAGTGGACCTGAACAGAGTTCTAAGAAGTCAAATCTGTAGTAGTTTGGATGTTTACTCAAATAGGATAGACACATTAGAAAGCAAATTTGTTTGCTACCTTATTTGTTGTAAGCAAGTTGTTCACATGATATAAGTGAACAACCCTACTTCTTTAGCAAGTATCAAACAGAGTGATCAATAGTTTTACAAGTAATATCTTTCTGAGAAAGAAGCTGAGAATACGAAATTGTGTTCTCAGGTTGTAGCAACATTTTGATCTAATAAAACATTAGATTAAAGTGAGTATTGTGTTGTTGTGTCTTATATTTCCGCACTCATATTTGTTTGAGCACAAAAACACATACACGACTAAGCAAAGTTAAAGAAAAGTCGAGAATCCATTCACCCCCTTCTGTATTCTCTTTGGTATATTCAATACTCAACACCGTGCGATGCATGGATTTCCTAATATCATTTAATTTTTTGATTTGAATTTAATTTTTTAAAACAAAAATTTTATAGGTTTAAATTTTTCAATGATATTATTTGATAAAAATCATATATATGTTTCCCGTGATATATGTGTTGCCCGTGATAATACTCATAAATTAGTATTTAATTTTATTAAATCGAATTATTTATAGTATTTTTAAAAAATGGAAAAAAATTTATTTAGATAAAATATACTAAAAGATAATGTGTTTTACGTAAGAAAAGGAAATTGATTAGTTATTAAAAAAAAAAGATAACATGTTTTATATGAAAAAGAAAACTGATTAGTTATTAACAATCATAATATTATTATTTAATTTTAATAATTATGATAACCGTAACGAAAACCAAATCGACAAACTTTCAATGTTTTATTAGTGATTGGAAGATATGGTGTGATATTTTTGGATGAATATTAATGATTACAAGCTTATGTCTTAAATTAAAAGTTAACGTGTTTTAATTAGAAAACAAATATTAATAATTAGAATATATATGATATTTTAGGTGTTTATAAAGTATAATGTATTATATTATAAGTAAAAATCTTTTAATTAAAAAAGATGATCAGCTAATTAACAGTAATTATATTATTTTATTATTTATTTATGTTAATGATAAGGACAACCAAACCGAAAACTAAACCGACAAATTGTTAATTTTTTGGCTTAATTATGATAGTATAGATGTACATAATATTATAAATATTATTTTTAATACGTTGTTGGAAGGATTCGAACCTTAAACTTTTGTACATAACAATTTTTAGTATTAAATCCAAATTAATATATTGTTGGCGGGAATCGAAACTTTAACCACTCTACATAACATCTTTTAATATTAATTTAAAATTAAAATATTATTGGCGGGATTCGAACCTTGAACCTCTACATTTAACAACTTTTAGTATTGTATCTATCATTTACTTGAGTTGCAGATCTAACAGTTATAAATGAAAAATATAATCAAAAATGAAATTAATCAAACTATAAAATGTACCTCGTTTTTGCTTATTATAGTATGTATAATTATAAATGGATAAATCTCGTTCTTGTGTTGATGATTTATTTATCAGTTCAGGACAATTTGTCATCATGCCACTTGCCAAGCTATTGCCACTTGCGGGATGTGCAAATACATTTTACATTTTGGCCCAAAAACATGAAAACTTACTGCCCAATATCATTTATAATAGTCCAGGCCCAACAGGATCGTTCATTGCCTTTTTATTATTTATGCAAAAGGAAATTTAATAGTCCAGATCCAATAGGATCGTTCATTACCTTTTTATTTATTTATGCAAAAGGAAATTTAACAAAATACACATAGAGTTATCATTTTGTTTAAATATTAAATAGAAATATTGAAAACTAATTTTATTTTTTAAAAATGAAACTAATTTGTCAAGATTTAAGGAAAAAACTGAACAACTTAGCAATGAAATAAAATACAATCCGAATGATATGAAAAGTGAAATGAGATTAAAATTGTTTCATAAATACACTATATTAATATTTTTATCAAAAAATATACTATCGGATAATATTTATACTATATCAGGTAATATTCGCTTATAACAGAAATCAAAGAATCCAATATAAAGGCAATGATATATGGAAACAAACTCTAAGCCCTTTTATTAACAAACCCTAGCTGCCGCAACCCTTCTCAAAAGCAAATGGAGATTCCCTCCGGGGACAATCAAGTGAAAAAGATTGACGAACTATCTAATGATCTCTTAGCTGAAATTCTCATAAGACTGCCCGTAAAATATATTTTTGCGTTGCAGGTCCGTTCAAAAATCATGGTACGGTTTCGTAAAAACTCGTATGTTTATCAACCTTCACTTAAATCATATCAAATTTGCCACCCATGATCATCATTCTAGATATCTGCTTTTTCAGAATACTTGTAACAATGAATTAAGTATACGTTTTGATGATGAGCAATGCGAAGAGTATTGTAAAATTAGGTATATTACTGGCTTGACCTACTATGTTTGGTTTGCGTTATCACATGGTTTAATCTGCGCGTCAGCTATACCTTGGCGTAGTCTTGTTTGTGATCACAATATATATCTGTGGAATCCTTTTATTAAAAAATTTAAAACTCTTCCGGAATCACCTCTTCCGAAAGTAGGAGAGACTATGCGGGCGCAGTGGGAAGCTTTAGGTTTTGGATTTTTACCGGAAGTTAACGATTATGTTGTGGTTCATATTGTCAAACCTTTTTCGAGTAATGATACTGAATCTGACTTCTGCAATCCCAACTCAGTCATCATTGGTGTTTATAGTCTGAACAATAATTCTTGGAAGAAAACGATTCAGGGTGACATTTTTATTAAAAAAATCATGAATCGAGATGTTGCTTTTGTTAATGGTGTAGCATTTTGGGTAGGGATTAAAACGAAGGCTGTGAAAGGAATCATGTGCTTTGACACTAAGACGGATACAGTGCGGGAAATCTTTTTGCCTGATTGGATAGATTGGTTTCCAGTTCGTGCTCCTCCTATCATTCATCCATTTGGTCAATCTATTGCCTACTTTGTTAAGAACAGAGAGTTAAATCATTTTGACATGTGGGTATTAGAAGGCAATCCGATGAATGAGTTTAGGTGGGAGAAGAAGATGACTATTAGTTTAAGTAAAGATGATAAACCTGAAGTCTTGGGTCTAAGAATTATTTAATACTCTGATTTCTTTATTCTTTTCTGGTTTCCAGCTTCATATGCAACATTTACTACTTTGCAGATATTCTCATCTAATACCGATCACTCTTTTCAGGGTATACTGCACCAACTGATTGGCTCACGGAAAAATGGGATGGTGTTTTTCCAAGGTAAAAATTCCAATTCATCAAAATTGTAATTTTTCTTGCATAACTAACCTGTGCAAAAATGTACTTTTGTTTGTCTTTATACTTCTAATCAGATATATATAGTTTTGTTCTCCCCATTATTTGCCCTTTCAATCTACTTCTTAATTAGAAATGTGCCACATTGTTGTGTACTTAAATGTTCTATTGGTTAGTACCTTCTTCCTTCTGAGGTCACATTCTAGACAGATAAATAATACCTTGCAATACAGATACAAGTATCTTCGTTTTTTAAGAAATACTACAGGTGACCCCTGTTTCTGTATTTGCCAAGACAAAGGTCTACAATTTTTTTAAAAAGGAGATTGTAGGAGTTATGTTTTACATAACCAATTACTGAAATGATTTTTTTTTTAAGTATCGAGTGAAGTAGAAGCTATCTGTATGATTTTTTGGTTCTGAAATTGACGCATCTGTTACTTGTCCATGTTTGACTAACAATGCCTTTGATGCTGATTAAAACTTAGTGTTGCTGTAACATGCTTAATAGTCATGTTCAATGTTTTTGTACAATTGCAAATTTGTAAGTCTGGTTCCGGTTTTTAGTATGATAGTACAGCAGAGGGATCCGATAATGAAGGTGATTTTTCTGGTGGAAACATACATCTCATCACTGACAACGATGTTTTGGAACAAAAGCTAGCAGAAGCAAAGAGAGATAACATAAATTGTTTTTTTTTGGCATGCATGTCTCAAGTTCTCTGTATTTACGAAGCATATCAGCAAAATCTGAAAGGGGCCGTATATACGGTTTATTGTATGTACAGGTCAAGGAGTTTCTCAAGTGTCTTGTGCCTTGGAAGGAGGAAAGTATGCATTACATAAAATAAAAGAGTCTTCGCAGTATGCTTAACTAGTGCCTAATAATATTAGTGTAAAATGTTCCAGCCTTTTTGTAATCTGAAGGCTTTTATTATATAACCGAGATCTATATTTTTGTTTTGTGGATGTAAGCATGAAATTGAAAATTTTTAATAGCAGGATTTATTTATGCATTTTGTGATCAAAATTTTATGACTTCTTTTGCCAAATATATTGCGGAGTATATTATTGTCTTTATTATTATTTTTGAAAACGGTAAGAATTATATAGGTAAAAAGAAAGGCAGAAAAAGAAATATATATATATATATATTAAAAAAATTCTCACTTACATAGCGCTTTAAAAAGAGCTATAAAAACATGTGATTAGGGAATACTTACTTAGATAGCGTTTCTGAAAATGCTATCTAAAAACTTCACTTACAGAATGGCAAAAAAAACGCTATGTAAGTCAACCTCACTTCAATAGCGGCTTCTTAGATAGCGTTTAAAAACGTTATGTAAGAGCTAAAAAAAACGCTATCTAAGTGCAAATCTGTAGTAGTGGAAACAATGGTGAACCAATACTCCCCAGATCATCTGATATGATTTCATACGATCTTGAAAATTATGAACCTAAAAAATTCGTTGATTCATGGGATCGGTGGACTCCCTATTTGTTGTATTTGGGGGTGCATGAGGAAGCACCTTATGCAATTCGACCTTTCTTGGAGAGTCTGGTTTTGCTTGATAATTTGATTTAAGTAGTTGTTGAATTTTAGTCTTTAAACAATCTGCAACTATGAACTATAAACTGAGAATAACAGAATGAAAGAGTATGTACAAACCGGGAATACTTTTAGGACTACATTGAATTAGTTCTTGTTGTTTTCACAGAATGGAAATGATTACAATAAATAGAAAATACTGCTAGCTAGAATTAAGCATTGACTCCTATAATCAAGCAACTCCCACAATTAAGTTACTCACTAAAAACTACCTCCTAAAATCTCTAACTGATTGAGATATTATTTGTTGGACTTGTTTCCTGATTTTCCTCCACGTTTTCCTCCTATTAATCTGCAATTTTAGATTAATATTCCAACAATCTCCCCCTTAATATAAAATTCATCAATCCATTTGGTTTTAAACTTTGTGTACCCCTCTGGCACTTCACACGGGCAATTCACATTTGCTCGTATGGCACGTCGACACCTGTGCCCACGTCGATTCCTGCGCGCCCACTGGCACGACTTCCTGCGCGCCCACCAGCACGACTTCCTGCGCGCCCACTGGCACGTTTCTTTTCCCGTCCGACAATTCACACTTGCTGGAAAGATCATTGTGGAAAGATCATCACATCACTAATGTTTTTACTGCTGCTACTGTTCTCTTTAAACTCGCATTCTTCTGCCTTGCATGTTTCCTTTTCAACAGCCTATGCTCCTGTCCTCAACGTCCATCTTTTGCACTTATGCAATCATCTGCGCCACTAGTAACTAATCCTGCTACTAGCATTCTCAAGACGCTTCAACCCAAGAGCTAGCTTCCAACACATGAAAACTCTTGATTCACAATCAATCTACTATCGAATCTGCAGACAAGTACCAAAACAATGCAACCTAATGCAGCCTCACATTCTGCATCTCGTGCATACACGCCTCAAGTTATCGGGTGATTAATTCCAATTTAATCACTACCCCAATACATACACGGAACAGCAGCAACTTCATAACACCGTCTCTGTGCTTTACCGAACAGCCAAAAGAATATCATCAATCTCTTCCTCCTAGACATCAATCTGAAACAAATAATCTACACTTATATATGCACACATATGCTCACATACATACCCCTACACATGCTTCTTTCCCCCGTTCCATCGTTCTCCCCCTTTCAAAAATTCACCGACTCAAAACCTTCTCAATGTTGCTTTCTTCTTGAGCAAGATATTTCAGAGCAGACTCTTCCTGCTTTAGCTTCTCACTCTGTGCTTTTTCGATCTCTTCTTCGCTAAAACTAATCCTACCTCAAGCGCTTGATTTATCTCATTTAGAATTGCTAGAGTCTTGACCCTTTCCTCTGACAAGCTTTGTAGGCGAGATTGAAGCTCCCTTGTTTCAGTAGCTAGAATAGTTTTTTCACCATATACTTCGCCAGCATACATGTCATTTGCTCCTTTGCACGTTGCAACATTTTTGTCAAGTCTTCCACCCTGGAAAATGTATCCAATCCCCCCTTGCGCAGCTTCTTCTCTAGCTTTCTGTACAATTTTCTCTTTCATTTGCACTTCACTGATCAAGCTAAAAAATGAATCCCTGGCTGAATGCAAAGCAATCTTTTCAGTTTTTTCATTTTCAATAATATCCTCAAGAAGTTTAGTAGTACATATCTGGCTGGACCGGCTGGTAAGAGTACCCTTCATAGAAGATTCATCCTCAAAATCATTGACTTCACTAGTATATAAGTCTTTTATGCATTTGGTTCTCCTTTCTTTAAATCTTTGATTGATAAATCGGATAAAATATTAATGATATCAACATTTTCACAATCAACCATTTCACTAGAGGTCACGTCTTCCCCTGAAATCATTAGGGGTGGAACACCTGCTTCTGGTTCCCCATTTTTTGGTAACTGGTGAAACTGGCTCAGTTACAAGCTTACTGCTGCTCTCCTGAACATTCACAGAAATAATTTGAACAGGTGATGGATCAACATCAGCTACTTGGGTCGCAGAACGGTGATTTTTCCGTACAAGTTAATCCAAATTTGGTTGTTCTTCTTCATCAAGATATGAGGAAATTACAGACCCGTCTGTATCATATAACATATTATTAAAAAGTTCATCTACCATATCTCTGCTGATATCTTTTGGACCTGCTTCTGTACAATTCCTCTCCGGTAAACTGACAATCTTACCAAAACCGTTTACATATACCTGATTATGGCTATTATTTGAAGTAGTTTTAGGACCTGAAACATTTGAGTTCGCGCCAAAATTACCAAACTCGACTCTACTAGATTCCACGGGTTTTGTTGATGGAAATTGTTTATCGATATCAATTTCTTCAGACACTCCATTGTTCTGACCGGCACTATGCATCCCAACAGCTATATCAGATGCTTGGACATCTTCATAAGAATTCAACAAACTTAAACCCTGATCGAAAGAACAACCACCAGACCCAATTCCACTTTGTGCGGAAAAAGAAGGCAGAACCTCAGCAAGGACAACACTAACAGCTACATCAACATCTTTAGAATTCTCAATAGCAACAACTCTTAGTATCCGCGGATCGACCTGGGAAAAACCTCAAGTAAAGCCATAAAAACAGAAGTGAAACCCATCCTTCTTTGTGCATTTAATATGGTGTCTGCAAAATGATTTCTCAGGAGAGAAGCTCGGTTCATCAACAAAGCATGGCCTCTTATATCCCGTAACCAAATCTTTGCACAAATTAAAGCACTACTAGAATTGGTAGATATAACATCACACCTTTAACATCAGTTAGAAATGTCACTGATGTTAAAAGTATTTGAGACATCGGTTGGTACACTACCGATGTTAAAGCATATTTCAGACATCACTTGTAATAACAAGCGTTGTCTAATCTCTTTTTTTAAAAATAAAAACTAACGCGTTCACTATACCTTCCCCCTTTATACACAAAAAAATTTCAATTTCCCCCCTTAACGAAATTTCACTTCCCCCCTTAAACATAATATCACTCTCCCAGTCTCTCTCTCTCACTCTCAGCCCCCCCTCTCTCTCTCGCAGCTCTCTCCCCCGCGCCCCCCCCCCTCTCTCTCTCACTATCTCCGGTTCTCACTATCTCTCTTATCTCTCTCACCTTAATTAGTTCGATTTAGGTTCAATTAAGTACGAATCCGACGATTTAAAGCATGAATTAGAGCTTGGAGCTTGGACCTTGGTTCGATTTACAACCCGATCTAAGCTTTCTTCACAGTAAGAAACCCTAATTTACTTAAAAACCCTAAACCCTAAACCCCAAAAGTTCAGATGCATAGCTTTTCTCTCTTCTCTCTCCTCTCAAGTGGCGATTTTCAAAAATCCATAATTTTGATCAATGTTTTTCTGCCTTTCTGTGTAATTTGCATCTGAAATGCCCCCTTTAAATCCTTATAATCGTTTTCATAGAAAAAATTCGAAAAATATTGGAGAAAAAACTCAGATATTGACCAAAGATGGGTTGAAATCTATTGGGGCTAATGTTATTATCAAAAAAAAATCTGGGTTGGGCCTTATTGCGAAGGAGGCTAATCAGTTCGAAGGAATGGTGCCTGGAGACCAGTTTATTTCAAAAAATAAAGATGCTGTTGAGAGGTTTGATTTTCATCGAAATGGCCACATTAAGAAGTCTACATATGATTCTATGGCATCTCTAAGTGCCGAAGGAAAAGGGGAAAAACAAGGAGATTCGCAGTCAATTGAAGATCCTTTGGGGTCAAAACATGGAGATGGTGTGAATGGGTTTGTTGGAAACAGGACTGGGCGAGATGTTGCAAAAGAAATGGAGGAGAATGGTGGTGGTGGGTGGAGAGATTCAACTGTGTTGAAGTCGGCTCAAACTAATATTAATCTCAAGGATGACCTTTTGAAGAAAGGTGATAATAAAGCCCAAGAAATTCCTTCAATTGATTCTGATGGTTACGAAGCAGAGCATGGAAGCCAGGGGAAAAAGTGGTCGGCAATTTTCCAGAAACAATCAGATGGGTCTCGAATGAATTTTGATTATCATACTCCTGAAAAGAAAGCAGGTAAAATTCTTATTAAACCTCCTCTAAATGTCGATTTACAAGGAAGAAAAGCTTGGGAAAATTGCTTAGTTGGTTATTTTTTTGAGAAGAGAGTTGCTTTTCACACCATGGAATATCATGCTAATCGAAAATGGAAAAATAGGGGTCTTTCTGAGGTTATAATGAATGACGAAGGTTTTTTCTTTTTTAAATTCAATTGTGAATCTGATTTGCTTGAGGTTTTGGAAGAAGATGTTTACATGATAGAAGGTAAACCTCTAATCTTGCAAAGATGGCATCCTAAAATTATTTTGACAAAAAATGTTCCTAGAATGATTCCTCTATGGGTAAAGATTTTTAATGTTCCTCTACAATATTGGAATAGAGAGGGACTGAGCCGAATTGGTAGTGGCATTGGTAATATCTTAATAGCGGATTCGTTGACTGAAAAGATGTGTACAGAGGCATCAGGAAGGCTAAGTTTTGCTAAATTGTTGATTGAAGTTGATGCTAAAACTGAACTTCCGGAGAAGCTCCATCTTCTTATCCCAAGTGATGATTTTTTGGAGCCATTAGAAGTAATTCTTAGAGTGGAATATCCATGGAGACCATCGTGGTGTTCCACATGTGTTACATTTGGCCATATAGGGTATAAATGCCCTGTTCTTCGAGCTCAGCAGGAAAAGAGTCTAAGGGATTCAAAAACTGTTCAAAAGGTAGTTGGGGAGAATGATGATTTTCAAGTTGTTCATCGGAAAGGGAAGGAGATAATGGGGTCAAATAATGGGCAAACGCAGCAGGGAGGTAATTATATTGGAACCCAGAAGAAGAAACAGAACTACTCTTCAGCTCGTTACTATGGGACCTGGAATGAAAAGAGGGGAGGGGGAAGTTTTAGTAATGGCAAGATAAAGGGCAGTAACGTTCAGAAAAATGGGCTTCAAGGGAGTAAAAATGGTGTTTTAATGAGTAATAAATTTGATGTGTTGGTAGGAGATAAAGGTAATGAGGTGGGTATTGAAAATTCTGTTCGGGAGCCATTTATTTATAATAATGTGGATCGGGGGGTTAGTATTAATAGAGGTTTGGTGGAGAACAGATTTCTAGGGAACTCATTGTCTACTTTTGAGTCTCATAAGGGTATGACAGGAGTTTCTACGAGTGGGATTCAAGAGGACCAAATTTCGATGGAGTTAAACTCTAGAGTTTTGGAGTATATAGAACAGGGAAGTAAGTTGCAAGCTAAGAGTATCGCTTTAATGGAGGAAGAAATTGAGATTCGGGAATCTAAATGGGATGGTAAACTAGGCCAGATGGGAGAAGGAGTTTGTATGACAAATTCAATGGTTGATGTGGACTCTGATGTAGGTGATACGGCAAGGTTTATGGTTGAAGATGATATATGTGAGCCTCTTCAAGATCTGGACATAGAAAGAAGTAATGACTTTGACACTTCGCTAGAGCATGAACGATTTGCCGTTGAACAGCTATTTGGTGAGAATACGCTGGAGGTTGAAAATGAGGGTCAATCTAAAATTATTTCCAATGAATAACATCGCTTGCTGGAATGTTAGAGGGTTTAATCAACCCTTTAAACGTAAAGAAATGCGGGAGTTAATAAGAGATAAGGGTATTGGTTTATGTGGTATTTTAGAAACTCATGTAGCAAAGAGAAATGTGGATTCAGTTTTCCATAATTTATTCCGAAGATGGCAGTGGATTTCGAACATGGATTACTGTAATAAGGGGTGTCGCATCGCTCTCGGGTGGGATCCTGGTCAATATGATGTGATGGTTATGTTCTTTAGTGATCAGGTGGTGCATAGCTTAGTGAAGCAAATTTCAAGTGATAAATATTTCCACTGCTCTGTTGTGTATGCAGAAAATGACCATGTCCCTCGTCGGAATTTATGGCATTCTTTAGAGGTGTATAGCCAGTTGGTGGGTGAATCTCCCTGGATGGTTTTAGGAGACTTCAATGCTATTCTCATGCCTTCTGAATGCGCGGGTGGTGTGCTGAGTAGTATGACGTCTATGAGTGAATTTCGGGAGTGTGTGAGGAATATAGAGGTAATGGATTTGCACTATGATGGTTTGCAGTTCACTTGGTCTGGCAGTCCGCATGGTATTGGAGTTGTAAAAAAACTCGACAGAGTGCTAGTTAACTCGTCTTTTAATTTATGTTTTTCAGGTGCAAAGGCTCAATTCTTACCTCGTGGTACTAGTGACCACAGTCCAGGTTTGGTGGAGTTTGGGAACATTCAGAAAACTAAGAAAAATTCTTTTAGATTTCAGAATTTCTTAGCCTTTCGAAGTACCTTTGTAGACCTGGTTAGAACTAATTGGAACCATGCAGTTAGGGGTGTCAAGATGTATCAATTAGTTCAAAAACTAAAGCACTTGAAACCAGTTTTACGTGCGGCTGCTTGGGAGTCAGGTAACTTGTCGGAGAAAGTGGATAGATTGAAGAGGGATTTGGTTAATGTTCAAACATCTCTGGACTGTGATCCTTTCAATGAAGCTTTACGGTCTGATGAAGTTCGCTGCCTTCGTGAGTACAGAGAAGTATCTCTGGAGGAGGAAAGGTTGCTAAAGCAGAAATCTAAAATTCATTGGCTGAAAGTTGGTGATCAGAATAACAAGTATTTTCACAAAAGTATGCAGGCTAGGAAAAACAGGAATAGAGTTACTTCGATTCTTAATGAGGACGGAGTTCAGGTGAAGGACCAAGAAATGAACTCTCAATTTGTTTCTTTTTACAAGAATCTGTTGGGAACTAAAGATGATTGTGAAAGAATTCAGGGTCTTGAAGATTGGTGCTTGAAAATTCAGCAGAATCGAGTTCCAGATTTGATTAAAGAGGTTAGTGAAGAGGAGATTAAATTAGCCATGTTTAGTATTGGTGATGAAAAAGCTCCGGGTCCGGACGGATACACGTCTCGTTTTTTTAAGAGTGCTTGGAACGTGATTGGGAAGGATTTGTGTATAGCTGTGAAAGAATTTTTCCGGTCAGGTAAACTGTTGAAGGAGGTAAATGCTTCCCTTATCGCTCTTATTCCTAAAGTTCAGAATCCGCAAGTAGTTGGCGAATATAGGCCTATTGCTCTCTGTAATGTGATCTATAAGTGCATCTCTAAGATCCTCGCTAATAGGATTAAAGTGTGCCTAGATGATGTTGTTGATCCTATTCAGAATGCCTTCATCCCTGGGCGTCGTATTAGTGATAACATTTTGTTGACTCAGGAATTATTCAAGAACTATCATAGGCATAAAGGGCTTCCTAGATGTGCTTTTAAAGTCGATATAAAAAAGGCTTATGATAGTGTTAATTGGGAATTTTTGCTTGATTTGATGCATATTTTTGGGTTCCCATATCAGTTAATTGCTTGGATCAAAGAATGTGTCACTACTCCGTCATATTCCATTATTCTGAATGGAGAATCTCATGGGTTCTTTCCTGGCCAGAAGGGTCTGAGACAGGGAGATCCGTTATCTCCCTATCTTTTTACGTTGGTTATGCAGGGTTTGTCTTCTATTATCAAGAGGAGAATAGAGCAGGATGGCAGATTTAAGTATCATCCGAAATGTGAGAAACTTGGCATTACTCATCTCTGTTTTGCTGATGATCTTTTCTTATTCTCCTCTGGGGATCCCTGGTCAGTCCAGATTCTTAAAGACTCGTTGGAAGAATTTGGTTTGGTCTCGGGTTTGAGGCCTAATGAAGGAAAGAGTAATATGTATGTTTGTAAAGTTTCGAGGGATAATCAGAATTTGATTAAAGATATCATGGGTTTTCAGCAAGGAGATTTACCTGTGACGTACTTGGGTGTGCCGCTTATCTCTACGTCTCTTTTTCATGCTGACTGTCTTCCTCTAATTGAGAAAGTGAATTTGAGGCTTATCGAATGGCAGAATAAATGGCTTTCATTTGCAGGTAGACTGCAGCTAGCTATTTCAGTTTTGTCGTCCATGCAAGTTTATTGGGCGTCAGTTTTTATTCTTCCAGTTTCAGTTTCTAAGGAAATTGAAAAACTGATCAGAAATTTTCTGTGGGGTGGTGTTGATATGGCTAAAGGGAAAGCGAAAGTTGCCTGGAAAGATGTTTGTATGCCAAAATCGGAAGGCGGTCTGGGCATTAAGCCGCTGTATCTCTGGAATAAAACTCTTATGGCTTTTCATCTCTGGAGTGTGGTTGTTAATAGACAGTCGCTGTGGGTCAAATGGATCCATACGTATCGTTTAAAAGGTAGAAGTGTCTGGGAGGCTAAAGTCCCTTGGGATGCGTCTTGGAGCTGGAAGAAAATTCTCGGGCTTCGAGCTGATTTTCATTCTTTTATCCAGCATGGTGTAGGTAATGGTAAGTCTATATGGTTTTGGTATGATGCATGGACTGTCTCTGGGCCTTTAGCTAATTATTTCTCTTCAAGAGAAATTGCTGCTATGGGCTTATCCGGTAAAGAAAAGGTAGCAGATTTTCTAGTTAATGGGCAGTGGGAGTGGCCTAGAGGAATTCTGGAGAAATTCCCAGAGTGTAATGGAGAGGGCCCAGTTATAGATCAAACTCTTGAAGATATGGTTGTTTGGCATTCAAGAAGCGGTAGTAAAAAACCATTTAAAACTGGAAATGTCTGGAATGATCTCCGAATTCAGGGACCTCGTGTAGACTGGTACAAGCTAGTTTGGTTCTCGAATTGCATTCCAAAACATGCATTCATTTTATGGCTGGCCATTCGTCGAAAATTGATGACTCAGGACAGAATGCAGATTTGGCAATCGGATAGAGACCTTAGCTGTGCGTTTTGTCATTTACAAATGGACTCGGTGGATCATTTGTTCTTTAAGTGCCATTATAGTGCAATGGTTTATTTGCACTTCAAAGTTAAAGGTTATTGTAATATTAATCATAATTCCTGGGAAGAGTTGTTTGGTAAGGCTGCGAGATCTTGGCACGGAAAAGGTATCGTTGCTACTGTGAACAAGCTGCTTCTTGGAGCTTTAATTTATTTCTTGTGGCAAGAAAGAAATTGGAGACTCTTTCAGAACTCAAGAAGATCGGTTATCCAACTCATTGCAAGTATCGAAGATAATATTAGACTTAAAATTATGGGTCTAAATCTTCGGGATAACATTCGAGTTCGTAGAGTTTTAGAAGATTGGAGAATCTCTTCGGACTACTTTCACCCTAAATGAAGAGCAATTTTGAGAAGATGTTCTTAATGTCGGGGATGCAGAGCTGCTTGCAGTGGGATCTAGTTCAGTTTCCTTTCGATCCAGGGGATGGTGGGGGCTGGTTAAATTCTAATTTTTATTTGCAGAGCACCTGCAATGGTGATAGTTGTAGTGTTCATGTTGCCCTGATTATGGGGTCTGATTTGAGGCGTTGCAGATGGGTCGAGGCTTTGCAGCAAGTCGGTTCTGTTCTGCAGTTTGTTCTTGATTCCTGTCGAATGGAGAGGAGAATGCAAAGATGGGTGTTCGACCAGATGTTCAGAGGGTTTTACTGTCCAGACCATACAGGATTTTCAGGATATTCAATTGGTAGCCTCTCCAGAATTTTGTGGGGTCTTCAGTTATGTTTTGCGAGGTGGTTTTGCTTGATGCAAGTCCCTTGTGTTTTAAGTAATCCGGGTTGCTTTGGGGTTTGGTTTTCTTTTATTCTTTGGTGTGTGATTGGTAGCTTTGATCCCTCAGTTTTTCATCGTCCAAGATGTGGGGGTCGATCTTGCATTATTATGAGAATGAGTGCAACTCCCTTGTGCATTGCTCATCTTTTCTATTTTTCGCATTTTTGGCTTGGTTGCTATGAGATTCCCATGGGTTATTTCCGAATCTGTGTTGGCTTGGGAGGCATCTGTTTGATTGTTTGTTTCTTTTTGGTATATCTTGGTGGGCTTCACTTTCCTTGGTCGGTGATGCTCAAGAATAAGCATGTGGCGTGTGGGTCTTTCTTGATTTTTTGTGGGTTATTTCTAGGGTCTGCCTTTTTAGTCCAGGGAAGGGTTTGGAGATATAATAAGGCCTGGTTTGCTGTTGGGCTTGCTATTAAGGCCCGCCTTATTTTTATTGGCAAGATTTGCTTTCAGCATGATGTTTTGGTTCGGGCTTCCTGGGCCTGGTGGATTGTGGGTTTGATTTAGCTCTTAGGCCTTTTTGGTAGTTCTCATTGTGGGCTTTTTTGTTTTTTTGGGCCCTTGGGTGTTTGTTTGTTTTTTTCTTTTTCTCTTGGGTGTGTCCATGAGATTTCTTTTTTTGCCTTGTTTTTTTTCTTTTGCTTGCTTTATTGTTTGGAGCTTGTTCCAAATGATTTTTTCTTGGCTTTGAGTTTTTTTGCTCTTGGTCTGTATATTTCTTTCTTATTTATAAAATTCCACGAGGCAAAGCCTCATTTACCCGGAAAAAAAAAAAAATTTACTTAATTTTAAACCCTATTTAGTTCTGTTCTTGTGCCTTTTTTGCATGCATATATATATATATATATATATGTATTGACTTGTATAAATACATATGTATATATACTTGTTTTTATATGTATAATCTTTTATATGACAATGTTTTCTGAACTTTATTTTTTTGGGGTTTCTATACAGTAGTGATTTTTTGGGGTTTTGGTGTTTGATTACTTGTATTGGTGTTAGCTTTGGATTCTACCCTAGCTTTATTTTGATTATTATGATGGGTGTGTGTAGCTTTGTTTTGATTATTTTTTGGGGTTTTGGTGTTTTGCTTACTTGTTTTTAAATGTATAAACTGTTAGCTTTGTTTACAACTATTAGCTTTGTTTTAATTCCATAAGAAATGTCTGGAAGAGTTGGAAATGTAGAAAACTATATGCTTCAGCAGCTGGTTGAGGTACCCTATTAGAATTAGTTTAAAAGTAATGATATTCATGTCAATATATACTACAACTATATATAAGTTACAATATTAAAATCAAAATGAAATATAACCTTAGATTATAATCTACACTAGCTTATGAATATGCTAACTTATGAATGTAGCTTAGCAAAGTACTTAGTTATATACATATTTAATCTAACTAGATTTATATTGTAGGTAGCTTGTCGTCTTATGAATATGGACAAGTCATGGATTTCGAAGGATAGGGATTCTTTAGAATACGAAATAGGGGTCGAGAGTTTCTTGATATTTGCAGAAGAAAATGCAACTGATCCTAAGAAGATACCTTGCCCTTGTACAAAATGCGTTAATTTTAGACAATTTAATGTAAAAGTAATCAGGGGTCATTTATATGAAAACGGTTGGTGTTTGGGGTATAGTGATTGGATTTGGCATGGAGAACAATGTTCTAAAAGTGTTAGGTCATCGGCTAATAGTGCATTTCATCCTAAGGATGAATTTGCTCCATCTGAAACCATTGATGTTTGTGAAGCGGCTTATAATTCTGGTGACTATGAATCCTATGACTTCAAGAGGTTTGTGGCTGATGCTGAACAACCTCTGTACAAGGGTAGTGAGTGCAACAAGTTAGAGTCAATGTTAATACTACATAATTGGAAAGCTAGGTTTGGTGTTAGCGATACTGCCTTCACTGATCTTCTCTCTTCTGTTGGCTCTTTCCTTCCTAAAGATCACGTGTTACCGGCTAGTGCATATGAGGCGAAAAAAACCCTATCTGATTTAGGCCTGGAGTATATAAAATTTCACTCATGTCCGAACGATTGCATACTATATAGGGGTAAAAATCTTAATGCATCTGAGTGTCCTAAATGTCATACATCTCGTTGGAAGGTTGGGAAAGACGGTAAACTTAGGGTCAACATTCCAGCTAAAGTGATGTGGTACTTCCCGATCATTCCCAGATTTAAACGAATGTTTAAATCTCCTGATACCGCTGAACAGTTGGTTTGGCATTCAAAACAGCGAACAAATGATGGTCAGATGCGACATCCAGCCGACTCTCCTTCATGGAGGAATATTGATTATCGATGGCCTGACTTTGCTAGTGATCCGAGAAATCTTCGATTAGCCTTGGCGGCTAACGGAATAAACCCACATAATAATGGCCTGAAGAATAGGTACAGCTATTTGCCGGTACTATTGGTAGCTTATAATCTTCCTCCATGGTTATGCATGAAGAGGAAGTTTATAATGTTATCGATATTAATTCCTGGTCCACATGAGCCAGGTAATAATATTGACGTATACTTAGAGCCATTAATTGATGATCTGAAAATGCTTTGGCAAGCAGGTGAACCAAATGTGTATGACGCTTATAGTAAATCATATTTCACCTTAAAAGCAATTTTAATGTGGACGATAAATGACTTTCCAGGATATGCAAATCTGTCCGGTTGTGTCAATAAAGGGTATATGAGTTGTCCCATTTGTGGTGATGATACCGTGGCTAAGTACTTAACTCATAGTAGAAAAATGTGTTATCAAGGTCATCGTAGATATCTGCCTGACTATCATCCGTATAGAAGGCAGAAGTTAGCTTTTAATGGAGAGCAAGAGTTTCGGAATCCACGTCCACCCCTTTCTGGAGAAGAAGTATTAGCGCAACAAGAGCGAATTAAATTTTCTTTTGGAAAGGAAGTGAAGAAGTCAAAAAAGGTGGACTGTCCATGGAAGAAAAAATCTATATTTTTTGAGTTGGAATATTGGAAGTTTCACCATGTCCGTCATTGTCTCGATGTTATGCACATCGAGAAAAACGTGTGCGATAATCTAATTGGGACGTTGTTAAAAATGCCGTTTAAGTCAAAAGATAGTGAGGCATCTCGTAATGATATGATTGAGATGGGTGTTAGGACTCAGTTAGCTCCACAAGTAGGAGAAAAGAAAACCTACTTGCCCCCTTCCGATTTTACTTTGTCAAAGGCTGAAAAAAAAAAGAAATGCTGTCATCATTGCAATCTATGAAGCTTCCTTATGGACATGCTTCGAACATTAAAAATTGCGTGTCCATGGCTGATTTAAAGATGTATGGGTTGAAATCCCATGACTGCCACATCCTCATTCAACAATTACTCCCGATTGCAATTCGTTCCGTTCTTCCAAAACATGTTAGGGTCACAATAATAAGATTGTGCTTTTTCTTTAACGCCTTGTGTAGTAAAGTAATAGATGTCGCGAAACTGGATAAACTGCAGTCAGATGTGATATTGACTTTGTGTGACCTCGAAAAAGTATTTCATTCCTCATTTTTCGATGTAATGGTACATCTCATAGTTCACTTAGTTCGGGAATTGCGTTTATGTGGGCCAGTGTTCTATAGATGGATGTATCCATTTGAACGGTTCAATAAAGTGCTGAAAAGTTATGTGCGAAACCGTTATTATCCGGAAGGATGTATTGCAGAATGTTATCTTGGTGAAGAATCGGTAGAATTCTGCACAGAATTTATTAAAGAGAGTTGCAAAACAGCCGGTATGCCAAAAGACCAAAGCAAGCTTTCTGGTCCATTGTCTACAGTGAAACTGAAGGAAGTTGAAGAGGCAGAGCGTGATGAGGCGCATCTGACTGTTCTTTTAAACAATCCTGAAGTGCTTCCTTATATAGTGTAAGCTTAATTTTTGTTTTTTCTCTTGTAAAATCCTCAATCGGTAAATATTTCATGGTTGTTTAATTGATATATGCATTTTCTCAGAAAGCATAAGGAGTATCTCGACGAACTTTACCGTGGAAAAAAGAAAAGTGTTCATTGGCTCATGGGAGAGCATAATCGACAGTTTGCTAATTGGTTTCAGAAAGAAGTTAGTTTCTTATAATTTTCTTTTGTTGTGTAATTCACTGTATATTATTAATTAGATTTTTGAAATTTAGTTTGCGAAAATCTTTGTAGGTTAGGACTGAACTGATGGAGAATCGTGCTGCTGTTTCGGAAACGATAAGATGGTTGGCTGCCAAACCATCATTTTCTATTTTGACTTACGAAGGTTATCTAGTTGACGGGGTTCGCTACTTCACAAAAGATCGTGATAATTTAAGGGTTGTTCAAAATAGTGGTGTTTCCTTGGTTGCTAAGGCGGTCCAAGTCTCTAGTACTAGGGATTTAAATCCCGTAGAGAGTGATATGACGTTCTATGGCATCATCTTAGAAATATGGGAGTTGGATTACCATGCCTTCAAAGCCCCTTTGTTCTTGTGTAAATGGGCAGCGAATGATAGAGGAATCAAGGTGGATGATCTTGGCTTCACACTTGTGGATTTTAGTCGACAAGGCCACAAAAAAGATAAATATGTTTCTGTTGACCAAGTGAAACAAGTGTTTTATATTCAAGATCCGGCTGATCCTGCCTGGTCCATCGTATTGAACTCCACTACTCGAGATTATTACGATATTTATAATGAAGATGATTTAGGAGACACGTCCATGGAACACCAACCATTCTGCTGTAATATTCCTACATGTGATGTCGCAGATGATATGGAGCATAGGGCTAGGGAAAATTAAAGTTAGATGCAATATGTATGGTGAGCCTATAGGACAGACTAGGCACTTGTTAGAGTCCTACGTGGGGATGCTTGGTAGGAATATGATTCCAATTGATTTTTCTAGCTGGCCAAATGTGGATCGTCAACTAAAAGACAACTTGTGGCGTGATGTTCAGGAAAAAAATTTACATTTGAGACACACACAATAGGTATACTTGTGCTTAAGAAAAAGTACAATATTTGAAACTATTTGATGTTTAATCCATTTGCTCGTATGTTGGTTTTTAGGATACATTTAAAGTTCCAGAAGAAATTGAGGCGCACGTGCTAAAGTCAGCGGGGGTGAAGTGGAGACAGTTTAAAACTAAGTTAACATCTGAATATGTGATGCCATATCTTCGTGACAAGAAACAATTACAAAAACCTCCGAAGAAATATGCATTTGTGGGTAAGGAGCCTTGGAAGAAATTTGTTGCACAGAGGACCTCTGAGAGTTGGCAGGTATGCAAGACTTGTGTATATAATTAGACGATTCTTATTTATTCTTATAGAATTGTATTTAATTATTGTAGTTTTTTGCAACAGCCATTACGTAAAATTCAGAGCGAGAGAGTGAAGGAGCGCAAGTATCCACATCGTACGGCAAGGAAGGGGTACCAAGGTTTACTGGAAGAGGAAGTAAGAACTTATCATTGTTACTTTAATTTTTACCGTGTGATCAATTTTAAATATTTCCAAATTTTAAACAGGAAAAGGCTGGAAAGGTGGAGCCTGGAGAAAGGCCTGATAGAGCGATTATGTGGAAGAAAGCTCGTAAACGGAAGGACAGGAATATTGATGAAGATGTTGAAGAAGTTTTTGACATAATTGTAAGCATTTTTTTTCATATTTCTGGTATTTGTTTTTTATTTTACTTCATTTACAAGGTGGAAAGAAACATGACTTCTTGGTAATTTTTTGTGTTGTTGACAGGATGATTTGCTGGAAAAAAAGGAAAAGGGTGAATTTCAGGTGTCGGGTATTACAGATGTGTTAAGCACGGCGTTGAAAAAAGAAGAGCACTCGGGTAGGGTTCGAGGGGTTGGAGGTTTTGTCACTCCTAAGATGTTCTTTAATTTGCCTAAAAGGAAAAGAACGAGAATTACGAAGGCTGAGTTGTTAGCTCGTGATAGACAAAGGGATGAGGAGTTGGAGAAAACCAAGCAAGAAATGCAGATGCAGATTGATGCTCTAAAGGCAATGATGATATCTCCAGTTTCTGAAAAAGAAAGCTGCCAGAAATCTGATGATCAGGAAGCAACACAGGAACCAAAAATAATTCCACAAAAATTATTCGAAGAAGATGAGTGTTTGCCTTTTGACACCTCTCCAACTGGGAAAAAGGTAAAAGAATAAGTAGTAACTTGACCATACATTTTTTGCAGTGTTTTACACGTCTTTTCTTATGAATGTAGGTTCCAAGAAAATGTGAGCTAGCGGTGGACAATATCGAAAACAAGGTTGCATTTGGCATGGTCTTGGAAGAGGATTCCATGAATCAATTAGTACATGGAATGCCTTTGCCTTCTGGATGTGCTCGTGTTCTAGTGGCCGGAATCATCCAAAAAGATGCTTTGGTTCCCGTACCAGTACGTGGTGAAATAGAAAAGGTCCAAGAAGCTGTTGGCTCACAGTTAGCATGGCCTCGGAACTTGATAGTCTACCCGACTATGACAAAGACGGTACGCACATGTATAAATTTTCTTAGGTTATGTACAACCTGGGTTTATATGTTTTAAACGTTTTGATCTTTATTTTTAGAGAAAGAAAAAAGTACCAACATTTGATCTACAAGGCCTTGTCAAAGCATTCAAAGATGCAGAGTCACATCCCAACGTGCCAAGTCGCTTCAAGTTATTGTACAAACATGCAAAATCAATCATGAAAGACTTTGGGACCTCAATACCCATTCCTTGTGCTCTTGAGGTCTTTGGAATTGAGAAAATAATTTACATATTGCATGAGAACGTAATCGCCTTGTTAGAGTATGACATGCTCGGACAATCTGCAATATGTGCATACATGGCGTAAGCATTTTTTTGTTTTAAATCTTGTCATTCTGCACTCATGCATACACTAATTAGCAATACCAATTTCTTTGCTTATAGATACTTGCATACTTTGGTCCAGAAGAATGAAGATTTAGAAGTGTATGCCTTTTGCGATCCTGGAGCCACATTTGCCCTTAACAAAGATTTTGAATCTTATGTTGTTAATCGGTTGAAAGAGGGTAATCCCGACCGCTTATTCCTAATGCCCCATAATCAGAGGTAAATGTTAACTTTGTTACGACTTTTAGGTAATTTTTTCAGAAAGTCTAACTTCCTAATATTTTGTAATCAAAACATTAAACACTGGATTTTGGTGATAATATGGAATGGTGACATTTACTTGTGCAATCCATTGTCTCACCCTCTAAAATTTCCTGCATTAGAAAAAGCACTTTCAAGGTAATATATGTATTTCAATTATTTAGGCATATATTTATGCATATATTTTTGACATTTCTGTCATTGATATATCTATACATATAGCGCGGTAAAATCTTTCAATGCTGAAACGGGAAGAGGGAGCAGACCCCCAGTAGTAAAAAATCTTGTGGTAAGTATTTAATTATATCCTATTGCATGTGTGGTCAAGTTACTATCTATTGCTGTTTATATATAGATATTGACCACTTAATATTACTGAAATAGGGATCGCCTAAACAGCCAGGAGGTTATGAATGTGGTTACGTCGTCATGCGCTATATGAAAGAGATCATTTTCGACAAAGAAATGACTTTTATAAGCAGGGTATTTGATTTTTTAAGTTGATCATTAATTGTAAAAAAATATAGTGCATGTATCTGGTGGTTATCCTAATTATTTTTTGTGTGTGGCAATTTTCAGTGGGCGACCAAGACTCGGGATTCTTATAAAATGGAGGAGCTTGATGATGTGCGCTTCGAGGCTGCAGCATTCATCGAAGACAAGATTTGATCAGGCAGCAGCTTTTTAGTGCACTTTATTTACTTTTTGAATTATGTGATACTTTTGATGTTATTATGAATACTTTAGAAGTTTGGTAATTAGTCCGTGGATGTTAGCTAGGAGGATTGGTTTGTGTTGGAGGTTGGATTTGGATTTTGTTGGTGGTTACTTTTGGTTTTTGTTGGAGGTGGATGGTATGTATGTTGAATGTATGACCTGGATGGTTTTAATTTGTTGAATGTTCAATGTTGAATGGTTTGTTTTGTTTTTGGATTCATTTTCTTGGCTAGTGCACAAAATCAGCAGGTTACTGACAAAATGTATTAAATTTTAACATCACATTCAATTTTTGGTCACTCTAAAACTGATGTTAAAAGTCTAAATGAACAACTGTTTTACTAGAAAATGGATGTCTAAATGACCAAAGCACATCAGGCATTGAGTTATAAACCGATGTTAAACAATAGGATAAACATCTGTTTTATTAGAAGAACGGATGTTGAAGGAAATATTAAACATCAATTAAATTACAAAAACTGATGTTAAAGAGTGTATTACACATCACTTCCTTAATTTAGCTGATGTCTAATCTATAATTCAACATCGGTTCTCCTATCAAAACTGATGTTAAACAAGAGGAAAGACATCCATTATTTGTTAAAATCTGATGTCTATGATTAATTTTCTTTTATGTGTGGTATGTTTATATTGACCTAAGCCTCCTCATATACCAATTTTTAAATTGTACTACTTCAATATTACTTTAAATATGAGGCAAAGACATCAATTTTTTTACGATTACTGATGTCTAAACCTGTATTAAACATCATTTCTTACTTATAAACCGATGTTAAACAGTAGGATAAACATCAGTTTCTTCTGAGGAACCGATGTTTATAGAAATCTTTAACATCGGTTTATGACCGATGTTAAAGGTACCCCCCTTTATCTACACCGACAAAGACATCGGTTCTGACAGACTTTTAACATCAGTCAAAAACCGATGTTGTAGGGGGTATTTCCAGTAGTGAAGGTTCTTTTCTTCAATTTAATCTTGACATTGAACTTATCTCCTTCCTTCAAATGCTTCAATGACGGACGAAACTGCAAAGCTCCATTCAATGGATTAAAAACATCTTATTCCCAACCAAAACACCAACAACATAGCCACTCCTACACGGCAAATTCCCCGAAGAAACTTAAAACCTGCTTATTCATCCTCTCACCATTACTCGAGCCATAATTCATGGAATCGACATCAACCGCCAACTCAACCTCTACCTCCTTCATATCCGATTTCACTCTCATCTCCTCTCTCTATCTAAAGTCAAGAGTGGTTTGGGGAAAACTCCTTGAGGTTGGACACGCCTAACAGAAACACTACCAATAGAATATCAAACTCCTTCATTATCGACACTATCATACTTCCGCCTCCTTCGTTTTTGACAACTCAAATATCGCCATTCTCACATCGACGTGTAACAACAATAACAGTAACAAGAAGGTGCAACAATTACTCTTCTGTACATCTCTTTGCTGCCACATCTTTCTGCCATTAGACTTCTCATCATCAAAAAAAATCTCGAGCTTTTCATTGCTTGTTGATGCAGGCAAGCCCGAAATAACTGTAACCTTTCTTATGCTTCCTTCACTTCCTTCACGACCATGGCCAGTCCCACGGCCTTGTTGTTAAGCCTTTACTGCTGGAACAATCTCCAACACCTTCTTGACCTCTTTTCCTCATCCATCTTTTCATTCTGCAGACTCCAGTCGCCACCAGGCTTGTTCCCGATTGTTGCTGCTTCGGCACCACTACCGCCATCTTCTACTTGTCTGCTGCTCTCCAAGGAACGGTAGGGAAGGTTGTTAAGCCTTGATTCCCCCCCCCCCCACGCTCTGATACCATGTTGAATTTTAGTCTTTAAACAATATGCAACTATGAACTATAAACTGAGAATAACAGAATGAAAGAGTATGTACAAACCGGGAATACTTTTAGGACTACATTGAATTAGTTCTTGTTGTTTTCACAGAATGGAAATGATTACAATAAATAGAAAATACTGCTAGCTAGAATTAAACATTGACTCCTATAATCAAGCAACTCCCACAATTAAGTTATAACTCACTAAAAACTACCTCCTAAAATCTCTAACTGATTGAGATTATTATTTGCTAGACTTGTTTCCTGATTTTCCTCCACGTTTTCCTCCTATTAATCTGCAATTTTAGATTAATATTCCAACAGTTGTAAATAAAAGTTCTTCTTAGTGGATGTCCTGGATTCCTTATGCTGAAAAGGACAAGGCAAATAATTTATGAAATTTCTGGATTGTGATTTTGTTTAATTAATTTTATCATTGTATTTTGATTTTGCTTATTTTTATATGTTAGGTTCATGACTGCTCTTAGTTGATTTAATCAACCACTAGTTCATCATCTTAGTACACTTTTACATTTTACAGAAAAGGATAAACAAAATTTCGAAGAGAAATTCTTGCATTCTTTTTTGCAGATGCACATCTGGACATATATTTGCTTAAATTCACATTCTCTTGCTGCAGGTTTTTTCTTTAGTTCTTTTTGTGTATATGTCCAAATAATTATTTGTATCCCTCTCATGTAAATTACGCATATTACGACTAACATTTATTATCACTTATTCAAAGATTCGGTAGCTCTGTTTTGTTTAATTCCAGGTTTAGGCTATTCAGTTTCCCAACACGTTTGATGACATACTGTATTGTACAGTTATGAGCTAACAATATTGTAGTATATTTTACAAATGGAGGCCTAATAAATAAACAGATCTTAAATGGATATGGAGTATCTATTTCTTTTAACTACAGTTCTCTGCAGAACTCTATTAGGAAATATGGTTATAAGTGAATGAATATGTAAGATATATTCCCATTGTAGACTGTTTGAAATTCTTAGCCGTGCTTTTAATTGATGGTGAGAGTGTAACAACTTTTGATGAACTTGGACTGTCCGGCAGGTAACAGGCATAAAGTGCAGTAAGTTTACGAGGAAATAACTTTTAAAATGACAAATTTCAATTTAAAGAGTATGATACTGTGTGAGATTGTAGGTCTTGTTTATATCCAATAGACCGTAGTTATAAAATTTGAGATGGAAAAACTGAAAAGAATGAAAAGAACTGTTAGAATATGAGCAATGCGGAAGTAATAAAAGGAACTAGTAGAGAGGAGAGAAAAACACGGTAGTAATATTAGAACTACATTGTATTGATCTTATTGTTGTTGTGTTTGAGACCATTTACATAAGACTATATTTATAGGCTTCAATCTCACCAACCATTAATGTTAGTCAAAGATTATGGCTTGCCTAACTTGGTTGGTGACCTAACTTGGTTGGTGGCCTTCCTATAGTAATCTTGATGACCTAAGCGCTTATGTCATAGTTATTGCTTATATTTAACACGCCCCCTCACTCGAAATCCCATCTTCGGATGAAAGACCTATCTTGGGATTGAATAATGGACACTAGTAGCCCTTGAGCTTAATCTGAACGTCCAACTATACCCATTTTTAGGATCGACCGATCTTGAGTTTATTGAGTCTTTTGGGATACCGGTTATCGAATTTGCGATCACACGGTATATTTTAGGCCATGTCAAATAATAGAAAGTGCTTCTTTTCAGCACAACGGTGGATTACCACCAATCAGTCCTTGAACTGATTATTTTGAAGAAACTGAGACTCGACTTTGTGATCACTCAGTATTAACAATCCTATGTCTGAACACAGGAGGAATCTGCATCTGTCATTTCTTGAACTATAAGCAACTGGAACTGTATTTGGTAGACTGCATCCCTTAAGATCGTCCATGAACTGGTCCTTCTGCTTCTTTTACAAGAATGAAATTCAAGATATAGCAGTAGCTGTGTGTATGTATTTTTATACATACTACTACTTCTGCTTCTTTGTCATTTGTGGCAGTGAACTGTGTGTACATCTGTATATACACTACTTCTGCTGCTTCGTCGGAATAACGCCCCCTGAACTATTTAATTTATAGCATCGTAAAAAATTGGAGAGATACCGTAATATCAACAACCACTTGAATACTACACAATTAAATCTATAACCGGGACAAACTGGGCAGAAAATTCTGCTGGAAACAGAATCTGCATAAATAAAAAAACTTGGAAGAAAATTTCTCCCCTCTGTTGAAAGATATAAGTCTGGGCAGCTTGTGTTTTCCTTGAAAAATCACAAAGCTTCAACTGAAAAACTCCTCCTCTCTACTCCCGCTTTGATACCATGTTAGAATATGAGCAATGCGGAAGTAATAAACGGAACTAGTAGAGAGGAGAGAAAAACACGATAGTAATATTAGAACTACATTGTATTGATCTTATTGTTGTTGTGTTTGAGACCATTTACATAAGACTATATTTATAGGCTTCAATCTCACCAACCATTAATGTTAGTCAAAGATTATGGCTTGCCTAACTTGGTTGGTGGCCTTGCTATAGTAATCTTGATGACTTAAGCGCTTATGTCATAGTTATTGCTTATATTTAACAAGAACACTTACTAGTGAAGAGACACTTCCTATTTAATAAGGAACCTTAGCAAGAAACTTTTAACTGTATATACATGCTAGATTAAGTTGGAACCTCAATCAACTAGGATTGAACTTTTTATTGTGGCAAAAAAAAGGATTGAACTTTTTATCCATATAAAAGCAGAGTCTTTATCAGTACATGGCTTATTCCATTTGTTTTCTTAAAAATTTTAATTGTATCAGCTCGTGTAAGCTGATTAAGTAGTGGTAATATTTGGTTTCATTGAACTTTAGAGGTTGCAGCATCAGTTTCTTTAATTGCAGGCCTTGATGGGGCTTCGTTTGATCCCAGTCCATCAAAAAATTTACCTTCTCTAAACCTGTGCTAAAAAATTCGCAGGTGGATTATGCTTATAACTGAAACTCCGAATCTAGGTAATGGGAATGTTGAGACATGTGTACTACTTCATCCCCAAAAACCTCTAGTGTTAATAGATCCACTTATCCCCTGTTATAGCAACAGATTCTTTGTTAGTAACTACATATGCCAGGTATGGATTGTCAAAGAAAATAATATATATGCCAGGAATGCATTATCATATTCAGGGGCGGCCCTGAGAATCGAGGGGTCCTAGACGAACTTAAATTATGGGGATTAATTTTTTTTTTTCACAAACAGAATATGCACTTAAAAAATTACTAACAAAACAGACGACGACGGAGTATGCAAAATAATCTCATTATTATTTAAATATAACATACCTTGCATTTTTGGATGCAAAAATATCAATCAAATTCCCATAATCAAGTTTTTGAACATATCTTTTTATAGATAACATAGCCGAACCACTTCACCTTTCTTGAGATATAGTTGAACGAAGGTAGTATTTCGTCAGTTTGAGTTTTAAGAAACTCTTTTCGGCATAAGCAATAGTAACGAGTATAGTTAAAAGATTCCTATAAGAAATCCAAGCATTTGGATAACTACCTTCCATCTCTTTTATGTAGTTTAACACATATGTTGCCCTTCTCGTATCTTCCGTCAAATTTCGATTCAACAATTACGAGTCTTCATACAAAAAAACCTATTATACTTCTAAAATTTGGGGCTCTTGGATTTTGGGGATCCTAGGCACAAGACTACTTCACCTATAGCTAGGGCCATCCCTGATCATATTGTTTAATCTGCGCATCAACCATGTTTTTTTCTGACTGTAATTGTAATCACAACAAAGTTCAGAATTATTCACCCGGTCATTCACTTCTTCATGGACTATATACGTGGGGGTTTTAGCTTTCTTGCTGGTTTCACAAGAATTTTAATGATGATTTATTGACGGTGTTGTTTTAGTTAGTGATGTATAATAATTATTTTGAAAGATAATTAAAAATGAAATTATTGAAATTCTTTGATGTTCTCTTTATAATTAATTTAAATTAAATATGATCAGACTTGGGATCCTCTTTTAAAATGTTCTGTTTATAATTTATCTAAATATAATGTTATAGACTTAAATCCTTTTTTTTTGGATGTTTTATTTATAATTAATCTAAATATAATATTATAGCCTTGGATAAGTTGAGAAAACGTCAGTACTAGAAAAGCGACTAAATTCAACTGGCAAAATTCCGTTGAATTTAGCTTATTTCAACAGGATCCCGTTAAATTTAACATAAATTCAACCGAATCCTTCCTGTTGTATATAAGCTTGTTGAATTTAGCATTTCGGTTGAATTTAAGCTTAAATTCAACGACTTTCCATTGATTTTGTTGGTCCCATTTTCAACCATTTTCCGTTGAAAATGGCCTTGGACAGTTTCGAAAAAATTTGAAATTTCAATTTTTAATTTCACCAAAAAAAGCAATTTCCCGCCAATGGTAATATAATCAACCGAAAATTGTTGAATTTAATTCTCCCATAATCAACCAATTTTCGTTGATTATATCATCTTGTCAGGTGACTTTGTAGATTAAATTCAACCGAATCTTGTTACATTTAATTATATCAAAATCAACAAGATTGGGTTGATTAAAACATTTTTTCGTTGAACTTATAGATTCAACCGGTTTTCGTTGATTTTAAAAATGCAACAGAATTTGGTTGAATTTAACATGTCCCATATTTTTTGAAAAGCAACAGATCTGCTATTTTTACAACTAATTTATTTATGCAATTTGCTAACTTATGCAACATGTTGCTACGATTTGATAATCAATTCCAATAATTTTATTGCTATTCATCAATAAAAACATCACAAAATTCATATTTAAAAACAAAAAAAAATTCAAATAAAATTTTAAAGTAATTTATTATTACATATTGAGAATACATTTTTTACTCAAGTTTCTTAATTAGATTTCCCTTCTTCATTTTGTTCCTTGGTTACTTGAACGGAAGTGGTCACCGGAGCTTCTTGGGTCACCGGAGGTGCTTTAGTTGACGGAGTAGTTTCGGACACCGGAATCGGTTTAGTTACGGGAGTTACCAATCCACGAGTTGATTTTCTAGGTGTTAGTCTTGTACGAACCATAATTTTATGAGAGAGAAATTGAATTTTATGTATGTATATGTGTGTGTGTGTGTGTGAAATTGTATAGATGTGTTTTTGAGAGGGTGGGAGAAGGAGAAATAGATAGAGGGAGAAGAGAAAGAAAATAGTAGTTAATTTTTATGTATGTATATTAGAGGGATTTGTTGTGACAAATATGGACCATTGGATTATTGTTTAGGGGGTTAAATCTCTAACGTAGGATTTGCTTCACGCGGATTGATGACATGGCATTGAGTATAAATTCAACGGGATATGGTTGAATTTATAAATTTAACAGTATCTCGTTGAATTTACTTATGCCTTTATTTCACCAGGCAGCAAAATTCCCACCAAAAATTAAATTCAATAAAATAAAATCAACAGAATCTCGTTGAATTCATTTTTAGCAGAAATGAAATGAAATCAAATTCATTTTTAACAAGATAACGGTGATTACCTCAAACAATTAAATTTAATATCTCATTAAATTATGAAATAATATAAATCTCTCAAAAAATACAAATCTCTCAATATATATCTAATTTATTTAAATTCCCAAAATTTTAAAAAATAAAATTAATTTGGATGGTGAAATTAGTAGTCAACTATTGATTTGACTAGTACTACTAACTAGTACTTTGTTCCAGATTTTTGTTTCTATTTTTTTAGAAAAAAAACCATACGGAAGTCAATATATATCTAATTTAGTGATATTTCCAAAATTTTAAAAAATAAAAAATTAATTTTGATAGTGAAATTAGTTTTCAACTATTGATTTGACTAGTACAACTAACTAGTACTTTTTCCCAGATTTTATTTCTATTTTTTAAAAAATATTTATCGACGATCCAACTCTACGGACGTCAATAAATATCTAATTTAGTGATATTCCCAAAATTTTAAAAAATAAAAATTAATTTGGATAGTAAAATTATTAGTCAACTATTGATTTGACTAGTACTATTAACTAGTACTTTGTCCCATATTTTGTTTCTATTTTTTTAAAAATATTTATCGACGATCCAACCATACGGACGACAATAGATATCTAATTTAGTGATATTCCCAATATTTTAAAAAATAAAAAATTATTTTGGATGGTGAAATTAGTAGTCAACTATTGATTTGACTAGTATTACTAACTAGTACTTTGTCCCAGATTGTTGTTTCTATTTTTTTAAAAATATTTATCGACGATCCAACAGTAAGGGCATCAATAGATATCTAATTTAGTGATATTCGCAGAATTTTAAAAAATAAAAAATTATTTTGGATAGTGAAATTAGTAGTCAACTATTGCTTTGACTAGTACGACTAACTAGTACTTTATCCCAGATTGTTGTTTCTATTTTTTTAAAAATATTTATCAACGAACCAACCGTACGGACGTTAATACATATCTAATTTAGTGATATTCCAAAATTTTTAAAAAATAAAAAATTAATTTGGATAGCAAAATTAGTAGTCAACTATTGATTTGACTAGTACTACTAACTAGTACTTTGTCCCAGATTATTGTTTCTATTTTTTAAAAAATATTTATCGACGATCCAACCATATTGACGTCAATAGTCAAGCTAGTATTCAACTATTGATTTGACTAGTATACTACTAACTAGTACTTTGTCCCAGATTTGTTGTTTCTATTTTCTTAAAAATATTTATCGATGATTCAACCGAACGGATGTCAATATATATCTAATTTAGTGATATTCCCGTAATTTCAAAAAATTAATAAATTAATTTGGATAGAGAAATTAGTAGTCAACTATTGATTTGACTAGTACTTTATCCCAGATTATTGTTTCTATTTTTTTTAAAAATATTTATTGATGAACCAACCGTACGGACATCAATACATATCTAATTTAGTTATATTTCCAAAATTTTAAAAAATAAAAAATTAATTTGGATAGTGAAATTAGTAGTCAACTATTGATTTGACTAGTACTACTAATAAGTACTTTGTCCCATATTTTGTTTCTATTTTTTTAAACAATATTTAATGACGATCCAACCATATGGAAGTCAATAAATATCTAATTTAGTGATGTTCCCAAAATTTAAAAATAATAAATTAATTTGGATATTGAAATTACTAGTCAACTTTTGATTTTACTAGTACTACTAACTAGTACTTTGTCCCAGATTGTTGTTTCTGTTTTTTTAAAAATATTTATCGACGATCCAACCGTACGGACGTCAAAAGATATCTAATTTAGTGATATTCGCAGAATTTTAAAAAATAAAAAATTATTTTGGATAGTGAAATTAGTAGTCAACTATTGATTTGACTAGTGTTTTTTCCCAAATTGTTGTTTCAATTTTTGTAAAAATATTTATCAACGAACCAGCCGTACGGACGTCAATATATATCTAATTTAGTGATATTCCCAAAACTTTAAAAAATAAAATATTAATTTTGATAGTGAAATTTGTAATTAACTATTGATTTGACTAGTACTACTAACAAGTACTTTGTCCCAGATTTTGTTTCTATTTTTATAAAAATATTTATCGACGATCCAACCAAATGGACGTCAATAGTCAAGCTAGTAGTCAACTAATGATTTCACTAGTATACTACTAACTAGTACTTTGTCCCAGATTTGTTGTTTCTATTTTTTTAAAAATATTTATCGATAATCCAACCGAACGGATGTCAATATATATATATATATAATTTAGTGATATTCCCGTAATTTCAAAAAATTAATAAATTAATTTGGATAGATAAATTAGTAGTCAACTATTGATTTGACTAGTACTTTATCACAGATTGTTGTTTCCATTTTTTTAAAAATATGTATTGATGAACCAACCGTACGGACATCAATACATATCTAATTTAGTTATATTTCCAAAATTTTAAAAATAAAAAATTAATTTGGATAGTAAAATTATTAGTCAACTATTGATTTGACTAGTACTACTAACTAGTACTTTGTCCCATATTTTGTTTCTATTTTTTTAAACAATATTTAATGACGATCCAACCATATGGAAGTCAATAAATATCTAATTTAGTGATGTTCCCAAAATTTAAAAATAAAAAATTAATTTGGATATTGAAATTACTAGTCAACTTTTGATTTGACTAGTACTACTAACTAGTACTTTATCCCAGATTGTTGTTTCTGTTTTTTTAAAAATATTTATCAACGATCCAACCGTACGGACGTCAATAGATATCTAATTTAGTGATATTCCCAGAATTTTAAAAAATAAAAAATTATTTTGGATAGTGAAATTAGTAGTCAACTATTGATTTGACTAGTGCTTTTTCCTAGATTGTTGTTTCTATTTATTTAAAAATATTTATCAACGAACCAACCGTACGGACGTCAATACATATCTAATTTAGTGATATTCCCAAAATTTTAAAAAATAAAAAATTAATTTTGATAGTGAATTTAGTAATCAACTATTGATTTGACTAGTACTACTAACCAGTACTTTGTCCCAGATTTTGTTTCTATTTTTTTAAAAATATTTATCGACGATCCAACATATCTAATTTAGTGATATTTCCAAAAAGTTTAAAAAATAAAAAATTAATTTGGATATTGAAATTACTAGTCAACTTTTGATTTGACTAGTACTACTAACTAGTACTTTGTCCTAGATTGTTGTTTCTCTTTTTTTAAAAATATTTATTGACGATCCAACCATACAGATGTCATGGATATCTAATTTAGTGATATACCAAAATTTTAAAAAATAAAAAATTATTTTGGATAGTGAAATTAGTAGTCAACTATTGATTTGACTAGTACTTTTCCCAAATTTTTGTTTCTATTTTTTAAAAATATTTATCGACGAACCAACAGTACGGACGTCAATACATATCTAATTTAGTGATATTCCCAAAATTTTAAAAAATAAAAAATTAATTTGAATAGTGAAATTAGCTGAATAAAGACAAAAGTAATTCAACGAGATACTGTTGAATTTATTTTCGGTTGATTTTATTCTGTTGAATTTAACTTTTAGTGGGAACTTTACTGCTTGATGAAATAAAGGCAAAAGTAAATTTAACGAGATACTGTTGAATTTGATTTCGGTTGATTTTATTTTGTTGAATTTAAGTTTTGGTGGGAACTTTGCCGCTCGATGAAGTAAAGGCAAAAATAAATTCAACGAGATATTGTTGAATTTGATTTCTGTTGATTTTATTCTGTTGAATTTAACTTTTGGTGGGAACTTTGCCGCCTGATGAAATAATGGCAAAAGTAAATTTAACGAGATACTGTTAAATTTGATTTCGGTTGATTTTATTCTGTTGAATTTAACTTTTGGTGGGAACTTTGCCGCCTGATGAAATAATGGCAAAAGTAAATTCAACGAGATACTGTTAAATTTGATTTCGGTTGATTTTATTCTGTTGAATTTATTGTCGGTTGAATTTGTTCGGTTGAAATTGAGGTTCAGTCAAAATTCATAGAACATTGACCATATAATCAACGGAATACGGTTGATTTTAGGGATATTTACACAAATATATATGTTTTTAACTTTTACATCTGTTTTTACCGTTACCTATTTACTCTTTCAGTTTTATACTACGGTTATTTCAATATTACCGTTACCTTCACTTTTTACTTTCTTTATTTTCAATTTTACGTTCTTCTTATTCGTTGTTCTATTCTCATCTTCTTCTTCTTCTTCTTCTGATTCTTCTTCTTCTTTGTTAAATTATCATCTTCTTCATTCACGAAGCTTATCCTTCTTCTCCGGCGACCTCTACTACTCCGGCGACCTCTACTACTCCAGCGACCTCTACCGTTCCGATTATCATAGTATGTACATTCTCGCTCTCTCTCTCTCTATCTCTCTCTATATATATGTATACATCTCTCTATATATGTATCTCTCTCTCTCTCTCTCTCTCTCTCTCTCTCACACACACACACACACACACACATACACACACACACACATACACACACGCACAGTTTATTGATTGGAGTTTCAAACTGATTTTATGATGATTCAAGGCTTATTATGTGTAAACATTTGTTCATTTGTGATTCAAGTGTTTGAATTAGTTGTTAATTGATGTTTAACTGTTTTGTTAACTGCACGTGTGATTATAGCCCTATTATTTTGTCTTAATTTGAATTTTTGTTGATGTAATTAGGTTTAAAAAATGTAACCTAATTGTGTAGATTTACAATTAAGTATGCGAGATTATGTCGCCTTGTTGATGAGTCGTGAAATTGTAGTTTAGTCGATTCTGTTGTGCTTGTTTATATGATTATTAAATAATCGATTATTCAAATGGAATGAAGTTTATGTATCATTTAGTAATCTATAATTAGTTTTATATTGTGTAGTCGAGGCCCCGCAGGGGCATATATTTTCAAATTAAATGTTCGAGATTATGTGCTAATTGCTGAATGTAACTGTTTTGTTAACAGAAATGGTGATTAGGCTTGTTTATGAGTCGGAAAGTTGTAAAATGAGTCGATGATACCTTACTTGTTTAGGTTTTGTTATAAGCGACTAGTCGAATGGATTGAAATATATGAATAATGTAGTGATCTTCTATCAGTTTTAGTATGTGCAGTCAAGGGCCCGCAGGGCAGGCATCTTATAATTAAGTTTCGAATATATGTACGATTGTTTATGAGTCGACAACTTGTCAATGTGTCGATACTAATTTCCTTGTTTAGATGTTTTTATAAGCAAATAGTATTATGAAATGAAATTTACATTTCAATTATTGATCTTATATCAGTTTTGTAATATATTTTCTATCATTCATATCTTCTTTTCGGATGTTTTGTTTATATATATATTAACCATTAGTTGGTTTGTATGTCTATTGACAGTTTTAAACATGGTGCACACACGATTCTCATCTTCCACGAGTTTAACAACGAAGTCAGATGTGCCGCCAACACGAAAGATAACTAAGAAATCCAAAGCACCCTTGACAACTAAGAGGGCTAGGGCAGCCATCCAAGATGATCCGGTTTCTGTCGATGAGGCTTCCCCGGGTTCAACGTCCAAAGCTATACTGCCTTCAAAACAAAAGAAAAATACAAAATCCAAGGCAACAGTAAAATATAAGAGGCCCAAGTTAGCCATCCATGACAATCCTATTCCTGTTAATGAGGTATTTTCTGACTCCCATGTATCCTTGTTTGTGATATGAGTACAGGCCCCGCAGGGGTACTTGCCTTAAATTTCTATTTCTGTAAGGTGCAACCATGTTTGCATACTTTGCAACCATGGTTGCAAATTATGCAAACATGGTTGCTAATGTTGTAAACATGGTTGCAGCTTATAATTATACATTTGTAAAGGCTCACATATGAATCACACATGTATTGCATAATAATGCAGGGGATGGATTATATTATTCCGGTTAAAGATCACAAGCCAGCCAAGCTAAGTACCAACAATAGGTATGAACTTATTACGGGTATATGGGACACATTATCATCGGAGCAGGTTGATCTCTTTGCTGCTGGGTGCTTTGGAAATTTTGTGCGACTACCATCATTCAAGATACAACACCAACTCATCCACAACCTTCTGCTTAGACAAATAAATCAACCAAACAGTCATGAGATTTGTATTGGTGTTGCTGGAGTGAAGATGTCTTTTGGGATCAAAGAGTTTGCCCTTGTCACCGGTCTTAGGTGTTTTGGTTCAGTCAACAAGACGCGTTATGCTAGGCCTGAGACCAAATTCAGGGATACATATTTTTTAGACATTGCACGTGTATGTAGGAGCAGTGTGAAGAAGGTTTTTGACTCTCGAGGGTGGAAAACAGATGAGGATGCAGTGAATTTTGCAAAGCTGTACTTCTTGCAAAATTTCCTACTTAGCTCGACTTATGATTGTCCTGTCCCTAAAGGTGATCTGGATATTGTAGACAGTGGAGATTTTGACAATTTTCCTTGGGGTAAGGAAGTTTTCACATGCACTTTGGAATCATTGAAATATGCCGTGAGAACAACATCCAAGGACAATTATTATAGGCTTGTTGGTTTCCCGTACGCGTTTCAACTATGGTTTTATGAGTGTTGTCCGTACCTGAATGGGAGATACTGCAATATGAAAGATGCTGGTTGTATCCCCCGTATGCTGAAATGGTCTGGTGAATATGCTTGCAAGTTCGGAGAAATGTATCAGACATTGTCATTGACTGAATCAAAGGTATATTTCATTGCGTACCTTACCTACTTCTTCTTGCTTTATATGTAGATATCATTTTAATTGACAAACACATTGTTTTTGTAGTTGCAATTAAGAAACATATCTCCAACTGAAAAGGAGATTGAAGAACTACAATTAGAAGATATTGTTGATCGTGATGCTGCTATTGTTGGTCATCCTCCCCCATCATTTGTGGGTGCTTCTACATCTTCTGATCGACCTCATTCTCGTATGTCACAGCTGGAAATGGAAAATAAGATTGGCTTGTTTACTTCCGAAGTAGATGGTTTAAAGAAGAGCATATCTGAGATGCGGTCGCACTTTGATTTGGAGTTCTCTAAGTTGCGTGCCATTGTCGATAAACAAGTACGTGTATCAGATGAATTACATATATTATAGTCTGTATACTTTGATTTTGAAGGCTTTTTTGTCTATTTTTTTTCTGTTTTGATTTGTGTGGTGTAGGCCCCGCAGGGGCAGCCATCTTATTAGTCAGAGTCAACTAATTTCTATCAGTTGCAACATTTGCAACCTTGTTTGCAAATGTTTGCAACCATTCGACCCTTACATCATTTATGTGATTTGCATTAGTTACAAATTTAAGTTGAGTTTAGTTCTAATTGTATGTGATTATTTCCGTTCCACTTGCTAATTATTTTAAACCATATTTGACTTTAGAATGGAAGCACTTTGGACCCTTTGTCACATTTGAATCAAGTTGCGGCCAATGTTGGTGATTGGGGTAGTTGGCCACAAAGCAAGGAAAATGTTGCTTATAATGAGGATGAGAATGTAGATGATGAGGGTGGGAATTTTGAGGATGCATTTGAGAATGTACCGGATGAAAATGAGGCTGGGAATGATGTTTTCAACGAGGTTGAGAATAATGTTGAAGAGGGTGGGCAGGAGGTTGTAAATGATGGAACCGATGTGCCAAAGGTTGCAGTTGAGGATAGTGAGGATGCATCAATGTTCGAAAATGGTTTGATTGATCTCGATAGGACAGTGAAGATGGCTGCGATGATAAATGATGATCATGACGATGATGATGTCCATAATGCGAATGTCATTGTTAATGATGATACTATTCCTGATTGTTCAACTACTCGTGCAGCAAGTGTTGATCATGTTGCAGAAGTTGCAACAGATATTGCAAAGGTATCAGTGGAGGATACAAATGTTTTAGTAGGGGTTCCAGAAGTTGCAGACCTTGAAACAGATGCCTCTTTTTTTGAACAAATATCTGCAAAAGACCTGTATGAGTTAGATCAGGCCGCGATTCGTGCAACTAAGAAAAAAAATGCAATAGTGGTAAATCATATTAGATATTTCTTGTGATATGCATGCTTTAATTTCATTACATACTTCTTGTGATATGCATGCTTTTCATTACTATGCTTTTATCTTTCATTTCAAATAACTTGTAGTTATTTACTTTATTATAGGGATCTTCTGCTAAACCCGTTGATAGGCTTGGTATTCCACCTGAATCTGATTCTATTGTGCCTATCCTGGTTAAAACTACCCCTGCTATGCCAAAAAGGAGTGTTAAGCTTCCTACATATTTGCAATCACCATTTCTGCAAGATTTTGGTTCAAGCTCAAGCAAAAGTAATGAAGTTTTGAAGACTTTGAAAGGGGTTTCTGCATTGGATGACAATATCGGACAGTTGCCAAGTTTAGAAGCCATAAAAGGTTTCACAACTTGGCTGGATACTGGAATGAATACGAAGAAAAAGTATGGCTTCAATTAAACACACACACACATATAAATAGATAGATATTGATTTATATTTTTTCTTATTTATGTTATTAGTACCGGCCCCGCAGGGGCACTGACCTTAATTGTCTATTTGTAACAGTTGCAACTTTTTAAACAATATTTGCAACCTTGTTTGCAACCATATTTTTAACCTTTGCAACCATGTTTGCAAAGGTTACAACCATGGTTGCAACCTTTGCAAACATGCTTGCAAAGGTTGCAAACAAGGTTGCAACTTATAATTATACATTTGTACATGCTCACACATGGCTAACACATGTCATGCATATATTTTTCCAGGACGACCTCATTCTATTCGAGGAAAAACAATGTGATCAGCCCGCCTCTAGATTTAGGGGTTCATTCGATATCCGAAAAGATGTGGTTTCATACTTTGGAGTATGGTAGCACAAATGTCACCAAATCTGTAAGTTTTACTACCTGTTTAGTTTTTGATTGCATATGACATTGTTACATGATTTCTTGCTAATTGATATGTCCAAAAATCTTTGTGCAGCATGTTGATGTATTTTTTTACCATTTGAGGAAAAAGGTGAATTCCAACTCAAAATCTCCACGCAAAATTACTTCAGTCGATTCCACGTTTCAGAGTAGACTTGCTGCTCAGTTTGAAACTTATGATCCGAAAGATAATGAATATGTAATTGATCAAGATATTAAGGGAATTGTCAAGGGTGAGATCATCGGTTGCAATACTCCTTGGGCTTCAAGCGATGATGTTTTATTTCCTATTTGGCTTGCTGAGCAAGAACACTGGATTCTTGGGAGATTAAACTTTATAGATAGGGAATTCCATGTCTACAATACATGGCAATGTGATGGTGTGAGCGATATTCTAGTCGAGGCAGCCAATCCATTCCTCCAGTTGTTGCCTGCTTATCTCAAGTCAACTGGTTTTTATGATCGGAAAGATATAAATTTCTCAAGCTATGCATATTCTAGAAAGGCAACTCTTGACTGTTTTGATGTCACTTTGCATCATTCAGAATTTAATTCATCACCTAAGTAAGTTCCAAAACTATTCAAGTTTGTCAAGCTTATATAATGTATACTTAGTTATATTATATTATATGATTTGATTGTTTTCCTTTTCTTGATACAGTGACAGCGGGATATACATGTTTTCATATGCCGAGTATTATGCTACTATGCCGGATTTTCCGCAAGGTGGACTAGATATTGGTGCTCACAGAAGTAGGCTTGCCTTATTGTTTTATTCCTACGGAATGTCAAAACAAATATATGGCTACGAGAGTGATTCGGAGAACATTGCAAAGGCTCCAACAAAAAAAGCTCCATCAACAAATGCTCCAACAAGAAAGGCTCAAACAACAAAGGCTCCAACGTTAAAGGCTCCAACAACAAAGCCATATGAGAGAAAGAGAAAGGCGGGAGATGTGAAGAAATGAGTCGCGACTTTTATGTTATGACATTAAGTAGTAGTAAAACAATGTTGCTGACATAACTATGTATTTCTTTTATGTTATGACTTTTATGTTCGATGAATTTAATAGGAACTTTGTTTTTCAACTATGTTTGGTAATGGTTCGTTGTTTATTTATTTTATTCAATTGTTAATGTTTGGTAATGGTTCAATAATTTATGGTCCTCAACTGGTAATGTAAATAAAATTTGATTTTATGTGGAATAGGCCCCGCAGGGGCACCCATATTAATAGTAAGAGTATACTATATCGATCAGTTGCAACATTTGCAACCAAGTTTGCAACTTTTGCAACCTTGGTTGCAACTTTTGCAACCTTTTGAAACCATGGTTGCAACTGTTGAAAACTTGGTTGCAAATGTTGCAAACAAGGTTGCAACATGGTTGCAACAAGGTTGCAATTCTACTCAAAATTAAAAAAAAATTGAAAATTTAGAAACTATTTTTAAAGAGTGCAGTTGTGACTGTTCATATTTTAAGTTGTGACTGTTAACATTTGAACAGTTGTGACTGTTCACATTAGAGCAGTTGTGACTGTTCACATTTGAACAGTTGTGACTCTTCATATTTCAAACTTAATACTATTCACAACCCTCTGTTATAAAAGCCATGCTCTTTTCCATTGTCTCTCAGTCTTCTCCAACACAAACTTCCCACATATCTCTAAACCTTCTCCAACTAAATATTTCAATGGCCCTCCTTCAAGATGATGATTTCTTTTATGAGGACTACACTGTTCGTATTGACGGTGTGTTCTACCAAGTTGAAGATATCCCGGAATCAATTCGTTCAAACCTCAGTTATGGAGACAATGTCCAGATCAATTGGTTTCAAATGGACTATAGGCTAGCAATACTAGACGAACAAGAATGGGAAAGGAAGATGATGGAGCGTAACGCTCGAATAATTGATTTTGCAAGCACCATGTCTCGCATTTTACATGCGAAGGAAAAAGCTTTGAAGGAAAAAGAAGCCAAGAAACAGAAAACAGAAGGAGCCTCTACTTCTTAGAATTATTATATGTAATGAATAATATATAATGCTTGTAGTTCTTGAAATTATTATATGAATGATTTAATATATAATGAAGAATTATTTGTCTATTTTTTGTTGATTCTGTTCTGTTTATCAAGCACTAATTCTGTATTATATGTTATGTACTGGATTCAACTATATCGATCAGTTGCAACATTTGCAACCTTGTTTGCAAATGTTGCAACCAAGTTTGCAACATTTGCAAACCATGGTTGCAAAAGTTGCAAATTTGGTTGCAACTGTTGGAAATAAAGTTGCAACAATTTTCCAATTCTACTCAAAATAAACAAATAAAAATTGGAAAATTAGAAACACATGTCATATCTGTTCCATTAATAATTTAAACTTAATCAACTTGGTAATTCAGCATTTGCAACAATATTTGCAATAGTATTTCCAACGTAATATGTAAATAACTAATTTGTTTTTTTTAATGGCGGACTTCTACAAGTTCTTCTATTATGCCCACATTGACCGCATCTCCCGCATTTTAATTGTTGCATTGGTATAGTTGTCTCCCACGCAGCTTTGCGCCTTCTCTTTTTTGGTCTTCCTACTCTGATTCTGCTTTTCGGGGGGTACATTGTCACCGCTTTAATGTCATCTGGTATTTCCCATGTATCTTTCTTGCCAACCGGATATACCAATTCTTTATAAGCAGCAAGCATTGATTCTCTTGTGTAATATGATGAACAATAATCATATAGATCATGATTTACTTTATGCAAAACAGCAATTGCATGGGCACAAGGAAGTTGATCCATCTGTAACCTGTTTTACAACAGAACATATATCATATAAAGATAAACGAAGAGCATGTGTTTATAAAATTTCGTTGAAACACTATCGGGAATCACTTGTTGCATGTACAGCTTCTGGAAGCCAAATTAACTATAGCTTTCTTGTCCACATTACAAACTTCGAATATCGAGTCATTTGATGGATTCACCTGTTGATTTAACATTATTTTAAACAATAATTTAATTTGCAGTTTCATTAGAATGACAGAGGTTGTAAAGGTTGCAACCTTGTTTGCAACTTCTGCAACCTTGGTTGCAACTTTTGCAACCATGGTTGCAACCTTGTTTGCAACTTTTGCAACCATGGTTGCAACTTTTGCAACCATGGTTGCAACTGATAGAACTAGGTAGATCTACAATATTAAAGTAGTCAAGATAATACCGTCATATTTGTCGAGTACAAGTAATTGTTCTTTAGCATCAGCTCATACTTGGTTGTCAATTTTGTTGAGGTGTCATTTGCAATTTGCCTGTTTGTCCAACTCCACTTTTGTACCAAAGCACGCAAAGATTCTAACATTGTACATATCGGTAACTCTCTTATCTCTGTGATTACAGCATTCAGAGATTCTGCAATGTTAGATGTCAAGTTCGAGTATCTATTATTCACTGAGTAAACCCTTGCCCACTTGTCATATCCAACTTGCTCTAAAAATGGTTGAATCCTGCTGTCAATATTTGAAAGTTGGTTCATGTGATATTCAAATTTATTTACAGTGTATGCATTGGCAGCATTAAAGAAATCAACCTTTATCTTGTTTGAGCTCCTCTTGAACTTACTTTTCAGGTTATTCAAGAGATGATAAATACAGAATCCATGTGGTACTTCCGGGTATACTCTACTCGCTGCCTTAATGATGCTTTCATGACGATCAGAGATTATTGTCATGTTTTCCCGTACACTATAAGCTTGCTTGAACTTGTCAAAGAACCATTCCCATGCCATATCATTTTCTGAGTCCACTACGGAAAATGCCAATGGAAAAAATTTACCCCCTGCATCTTAAGTTGCTGCAACCAATAATGTACCTCCATGTACTGATTTCAAGAACGTGCCATCAACAATGACAGTGGGTATGCAATTTATCCAGCCTTTCATCGAAGCATACAATGCCACAAAAACGTACCTGAAACATCCATCTTCATCTTGTTTTGTTATAACCGCTGATCCTGGATTTGAACTATGCAACATGTATAGATAAGAGAAAAGTTCATAATACGATTCGGTTTCATTTCCTCTCATCAGTTCTAAAGCTTTTTTCTTTAGATCTCCAAGCTTTTCCATAGGTGACTTGTACTTTGTGATCTTTCTTCATGTCTCTCACGATATCAGCAACCGTGTACTTTGTTTTAATATTTGAAAACTTGTTTTTAATCATATCTGCAATGAGCGATGAGCTTGCATGTCGCTGATCTTTAAATCTGATCCCCAGATCACATGTATGAATATCATGAAACTTTTTGATGACGAAACAATTTGTTTTCCCTTTCTTTGATGCTCGTAACATCCACTTACAACTTTTGTCAACACAAGAAACAAGATACTCTTTTTTACAAGACTTTTGCACACTATATTGGAAGTTCTTGTCGATCGCATAGTGGCCCAAAACAATCTTCAATGTCTCTTTATCTATGTATACCTGACCAACTTCAATGTGCTTATGGTATTTGTTGCTAATGACCACATCCTTGTTCAACTGGTTTTCTTCAACGCATTTGTCTGCAACTTCATCAAACACAACAACCTGCCTAGCAATAAGCTCTGCAAACTCAACATAGTCCGTAACCACATCCGAAACAGTACCAACAGACTGCTCATAAACAACATTTGATGCAACATCTTCTGATTGTGTAGCCTCAAAGAACAACAAATCGCTTGTTGTGGAAAAAGGCTGGAGGCTTTTAATTTCATTCGTCAAGCATAAAGGGAACTTTGTGAAATCGGATTCCTTTTTCTTGAGCTCCAAATAGAACATGAGTTGACTATCATTTGTTATCTTAAAAGGAGGGTATCCATCTCTTACTTGATACTCTATTATAAAACCAACTGACCCGGGTTCCAACTTCAGTTCATTGTATATCATTGCGACCAAGTTGTTGTAGTTGCAGTCGTTAGGAATCAACAATCCACATACCTCAAAGTTGATATAATTTTTGCATTCATCCCATACCCCATTGTGTTGGAGAATAACAACAATGTTTTCCATTTTTCTGCAACCAATTATAACATTAACATTTAAAAGTTGTTAACTGTAACTAATATTGATATATAGTAGTTGCAACTTCTGCAACCTTGTTTGCAACTTATGCAACCTTGTTTACAACCTATGCAACCATGGTTGTGAAGGTTGCAAACAGAGTTGAAAATGTTGCAACTGATAGAAATATTAGAATCTGACTAATAAGATTGGTGCCCCTGCGGGGCCTGTTACACAGAAAATGAACAAATTAACAAATCCATAGATGTCATATCAGTTCCATTCATAACGATTCAATAAATGAACAAATGATATTGTATCGATACAAATGAACAATTTAAATTCAATAAAGCATAAATTTTATTGATTCTTCTTGCTGAACGTGTACAATATGTCTTTCATATCTAGAATAAAAATGTTGAACTGCCCTAATTACAGTGTTAATTGAAATAACTCCCAATTGATCTAGATAATTCATTACATGAAACCTAAATCTAGACCTAAAACCCTCAGCCGATGGTGTCAAAGTCGTCCAGAATGTGAAATTCATCCAGCATTTGTGGATCCTTAGAGATCTCCGGAGGTTCTTGTTAAAACGAATCTGAATTTCAATAATATCCAGATGCATGTTAAAAGGCCTTTGCAGATGCCTTACTACCTCGAAATACAAAGGGTTTGAAATTTCCCAACTGAACATTCCACTATTGCATTGAGAGAGGGTCAATTCTTCCCCGGTTCTTTGATCCATTGTTTCAATTAAAGACCCCTGCAATGTATACGGACTTTTATATAATGATTAACTATTGATCCAATGTGATACACTCATTTCATAAGGGTACCTACAAACCTACTAAATAGCAAACACATATAATCCAAAATGTGTGCCCCTGCGGGGCCTCTTATTTAGAATGTCACAATCTACTAAACTCCTAATATACCTAAGAATTAAAAACATTATCAAATCAGCAAAGATGTAAACAGAGTTCAAATCGACTGATAGTATCATATCGTAAATATGCAGGCAGTTGATGAAACACAAAATTACACTCGAACAAAACAGTTAGCGAGTGCAAAAGATCAATACGCAACTGAATTTTATTCGTATTTGTTCCTTATTTTCTGTTAATCCTTCTCTACATATTCAATTCAAATCACACTCAAACAATCACTTTATGCTACAAGTCTACACAAAACGCATTAACAAACATACATATTGCACATTCTATAACAAAAGCTTTCCTCTGAATTTCATCTCTATATCTACATCACAGACAAATCTTCATATATACATACACAAATTAAAAAGCTACTGTATCAAATCGGTACGAACAGAATTTCATCACAATTTTGTTCCTCATATTGTACTTAATCATTCTCTATAGATTCAATTCAAACACACATAATCAATCAGCCTATCCTACAAATCTACACATATAAATACAGTAAACACATAAACGGACATACATACATACTTTCTCATTCTATAAGAAAAGCTCTCATCTCAGTTTGGTATCTATCTCTACATTAGTACCAATTTTGCAAAGATACATACATAAAACACATAAATTCACTTACAAATTTTAATCGGTTTTGTAAAACTCTTGCCGGAGCTCCGATTCAACATACAATAGTCGTGAATTTGCCCCTACGGGGCCAGCAAACTGAAGGAGAAGATTGGAGATGCGTGAATCGAAGGTTGGATCTGGAGTGAATGAGAGGCGCGGAGAGTTTTTGTTTGTTATAACAGAACTACCGTATTTTTAAAATTAAGTAAAGTAGCTGCCGTTCCGCCTGGGCTGTATATTTTTAAAAGCCCAAAACTTAAGATGGGTATGAATAAAATTATCCCTTAATATTATACTTAAATAATTACATTTTTTCAAATTATTTATTGTATATTATAAACTGATTTCTATTTGTTAAAAAATACAAAAATCAAATTTATTTAAATTTTCATATTTGCATTTAAAATTTGACGCAGTTATGATCTATTTAAAATGGGATGGAAGCTTGAAATGAATATAAGTAAGAAGGTATTAAATGGTAATTGCAATATAAAATTGAAGAAGAAAGAGAGTTAGTATACACACCTAGCATTACTATAATAACATTTTGATCTTATTTTAAGATTATCAAAAATCTTATAAAACTAATTAAGAAACAAGTATCGTGTGAATTTTCCAACAAAACTGGCATGCATGTAATATAATTAATTTTGTCCAACACGTTAATCATATTCATATGAGACTAGTGTTGTATAAAAAACAAAAATTTAGTATGAATTTAATACTTGATTACCGAAACAGATAAAGGTTATGATCAGATGTATAATAACTAGGTTAGAAAATATAGAAAAGTGTTATTATGTACATGCTTATAAAATAGACGTGATCTAGCTTATAAAATAGACGTGAACTAGGTTAAATATTAGAGTAAACTAAACATACAAATAGTAAAGGGCAAAATGCTTACCAAAATGCTTACCATATTTTGCTAGAGGCTTTGGGTTAAAAAAAATCATTTTTAATAATTAAATTAATTAAATATTTAAAGCGGATTCATTTGTACGCTTTCAAGATCCTATCCCAAACACATTATTAGCTGATATGTAAAAGTAGAATATGAAAATTATAATAATAAAATTTTGAAATTTAGCTGAATTAATTACAGGCTTTCCAATTGTTTTACGGGTGAAAAACCAAACTACCCACATTTCCATTCCATCTGCCCAAAATACCTGTTTCCATTTCCGTCCGCCCTTTTTACCCACGGACCACGCATCACACACATGCGTGGTCTGTATACGCATTTCCTTCTTGCGTGCCTTTTGTAAAATGAAAAAACCATCGGTGAACACTAACTTGAACACACATGTTCAAGATGCGTGGTTGGGAACACGCATGTTGAACATGCATATGCCACGTTACTGTTCATCGTCCCCAGCCATCGTCGACGTCGTTTTTTCCGGTCAAAAACTTCGACACAATCCTACACTTTTTTCAGGCAACGATAAATCACGTACTATATACCAAAAGAATCGTCTCATCTTCCTCTACAACCCTGTAATTTTGGATTTTCGTTTTTTTTACCGGATTTGAAAGATCCAATTCGAAGCTCAACAATCCGATCAGTTTTTCGATCTGCTCATGTACGCCCCTACGGGGCCTGAAATCAATAGATGAATATTACAAAATGAAGAGCAAGCTGTGGCCATCGTTTTGGTGTCCTCTGTGTTTGAGGAGGTGGCCGGAGAAGGTAGATCGCACAAAGGCGATTTTTGGGCGATTTCGAGCTCGCCTGAGCACCGGCTGTATTTGGGAGATAATGACGTGGGATGACGTCAATGCGCATTACAGAAATGCGTTTCCCCGTATACGCATTACCCTAATGCGTATTTCAGTATGCGCAGTACCAGAATGCGTACTCCGTGGTTAAAAAGGGCGAAGTCTCCCGCATAATGGTATTTCGGGCAGTTAGCACCCCAAAATGTGGTAGTCTGGTCATTTTCTCTTGTTTTACTATCACGCATTATTGTTGTCGATTTTACAATCATTAATGTATAAATACATGTATCGAATAAGTAGTATATAAAAATTATTCCTACAAGGACCAAAATTAAGCTGTTAAATTATTCCTACGAGAACCAAAATTAAGATGTACAAACATCATTCTGAATTATTTTAATCAATGAATTATTGTCCGGACTATAAACGCCAATACTTACTGAGTTTGGTGCAGAGGAGTCCCATTTAGTAGGGGTGTTCGCGATGCGGGCGGTGCGGTTTTTTTTCTCAAACCGCAAACCAAACCGCGCATGCGGTTTGAACAAATTTCCAAACCGCGACCGCACCACGTAACACAAAAATCGCGAAAACCGCACCACGAAAAAGCGGTGCGGTGCGGTTTGTGCGGTTTATACATTTAAAAATTAATTATATTAGTTATTATATAAAATAAATATTTTTTTTGATAATGTGAATTAAATTCCCACTTATTTGATTTGCTTCACTCATCTTTATGTAATTTGTATCTATATAATATTTTGTTATTTTATTTGTAGTTGGTAACTTAAACTCTTAGAACGTACTAACATAATACCGAGGATCTAATGTACATTGTTTGTTCATCTAGTTAATCTTAAGCCAATCATATCAGTCTATAATTAAAAATAAAAACATGCATGTAATCCATAATACTAAATTTGTAATAATAAAGCTAGATTTTTGTATAAAATGAAAGTCAATAAAGGATGAATTAATATATATATATATATATATATATATATATATATAATGTAATAAATACTTCACTGTGAGGTATTAACCTAATTAACTTTTTAGTATTATTAATAAGTTTGGACTGAACATGGTAATTTAAATGGACTGATCGCTAATAGACTTATAAAATATATAAAATAAATATAATATATGTTTATATATATATAAATATAATTTATTAAATATTGCGGTGCGGTGCGGTTTGAACCGCGTGACTGAAATTCGAAACCGCAACCCGCACCGCACCGCGCGGTTTGTCAAAATTTTAAACCGCAACTGCACCACAAAAAATAAAAACCACGCTTCGCGGTGCGGTGTGGTGCGGTGTGGGCGGTTTTTGCGGTTTGTGCGGTTTGATGAACACCCCTACCATTCAGGGAGTCAGGTTCACAGCTAGGAAAAGGTTTGACAGTATTATTTAGCTCATTTATATTGAGCAAAATTAAAACCAAAATAGAATTTTGTGGTTGAATAATATGTGTAGATTTTCATGACGAAAATATATGGTTAAAAATTGTTATTATTTTTCAAAAATATTGTAAAATGTCAAATATCATGTGAATTTTATGAGAAAAATATTGTAAACGTTACAAATTTTATGTAACTAAACTGATTTTGTCTAAAAATGTTGATCTCAAGATATTGTTGTATTAAAAACATTTTGATGAAATATAAAAGGTTAGCAACATAAAGAGAAATTTTCAAATTAAAAAAAAAACTTGATTAAGATGTTAGATTAAACTAAATATACAAAAAATGGTGATGTCACTAGGTTTTTGTTAGCCTTCTACGCACTACTGGAAAAAGCGGCTAAATTCAACGGAATAAATTCAACAGGTGATAAAATCAAGGGATAATTTTATTCATACCCATATTAAGTTTTGGGCTTTTAAAAATATACAGCCCAACTATCAGTAATTCTGGCGGAACGACAGCAACTTTACTTAATTTTAAAAATACGGTAGTTCTGTTATAACAAACAAAAACTCCCCGCGCCTCTCATTCACTCCAGATCCAACCATCGATTCACGCATCTCCAATCTTCTCCTTCAGTTTGCTGGCCCCGCAGGGGCAAATTCACGACTATTGTATGTTGAATCGGAGCTCCGGCAAGAGTTTTACAAAACCGATTAAAATTTGTAAGTGAATTTATGTGTTTTATGTATGTATCTTTGCAAAATTGGTACTAATGTAGAGATAGATACCAAACTGAGATGAGAGCTTTTCTTATAGAATGAGAAAGTATGTATGTATGTCCGTTTATGTGTTTACTGTATTTATATGTGTAGATTTGTAGGATAGGCTGATTGATTATGTGTGTTTGAATTGAATCTATAGAGAATGATTAAGTACAATATGAGGAACAAAATTGTGATGAAATTCTGTTCGTACCGATTTGATACAGTAGCTTTTTAATTTGTGTATGTATATATGAAGATTTGTCTGTGATGTAGATATAGAGATGAAATTCAGAGGAAAGCTTTTGTTATAGAATGTGCAATATGTATGTTTGTTAATGCGTTTTGTGTAGACTTGTAGCATAAAGTGATTGTTTGAGTGTGATTTGAATTGAATATGTAGAGAAGGATTAACAGAAAATAAGGAACAAATACGAATAAAATTCAGTTGCGTATTGATCTTTTGCACTCGCTAACTGTTTTGTTCGAGTGTAATTTTGTGTTTCATCAACTGCCTGCATATTTACGATATGATACTATCAGTCGATTTGAACTCTGTTTACATCTTTGCCGATTTGATAATGTTTTTAATTCTTAGGTATATTAGGAGTTTAGTAGATTGTGACATTCTAAATAAGAGGCCCCGCGGGGGCACACATTTTGGATTATATGTGTTTGCTGTTTAGTAGGTTTGTAGGTACCCTTATGAAATGAGTGTATCACATTGGATCAATAGTTAATCATTATATAAAAGTCCGTATACATTGCAGGGGTCTTTAATTGAAACAATGGATCAAAGAACCGGGGAAGAATTGACCCTCTCTCAATGCAATAGTGGAATGTTCAGTTGGGAAATTTCAAACCCTTTGTATTTCGAGGTAGTAAGGCATCTGCAAAGGCCTTTTAACATGCATCTGGATATTATTGAAATCCAGATTCGTTTTAACAAGAACCTCCGGAGATCTCTAAGGATCCACAAATGCTGGATGAATTTCACATTCTGGACGACTTTGACACCATCGGCTGAGGGTTTTAGGTCTAGATTTAGGTTTCATGTAATGAATTATCTAGATCAATTGGGAGTTATTTCAATTAACACTGTAATTAGGGCAGTTCAACATTTTTATTCTAGATATGAAAGACATATTGTACACGTTCAGCAAGAAGAATCAATAAAATTTATGCTTTATTGAATTTAAATTGTTCATTTGTATCGATACAATATCATTTGTTCATTTATTGAATCGTTATGAATGGAACTTATATGACATCTATGGATTTGTTAATTTGTTCATTTTCTGTGTAATAGGCCCCGCAGGGGCACCAATCTTATTAGTCAGATTCTAATATTTCTATCAGTTGCAACATTTTCAACCCTGTTTGCAACCTTCACAACCATGGTTGCATAGGTTGCAAACAAGGTTGCATAAGTTGCAAACAAGGTTGCAGAAGTTGCAACTACTATATATCAATATTAGTTACAGTTAACAACTTTTAAATGTTAATGTTATAATTGGTTGCAGAAAAATGGAAAACATTGCTGTTATTCTCCAACACAATGGGGTATGGGATGAGTGCAAAAATTATATCAACTTTGAGGTATGTGGATTGTTGATTCCTAACGACTGCAACTACAACAACTTGGTCGCAATGATATCCAATGAACTGAAGTTGGAACCCGGGTCAGTTGGTTTTATAATAGAGTATCAAGTAAGAGAAGGATACCCTCCTTTTAAGATAACAAATGATAGTCAACTCATGTTCTATTTGGAGCTCAAGAAAAAGGAATCCGATTTCACAAAGTTGGAACCCGGGCCTGTACTCATATCACAAACAAGGATACATGAGAGTCAGAAAATACCTCATTAACAGGAATAGGATTGTCATGGATGGCTAACTTGGGCCTCTTATATTTTACTGTTGCCTTGGATTTTGTATTTTTCTTTTGTTTTGAAGGCAGTACAGCTTTGGACGTTGAACCCGGGGAAGCCTCATCGACAGAAACCGGATCATCTTGGATGGCTGCCCTAGCCCTCTTAGTTGTCAAGGGTGCTTTGGATTTCTTAGTTATCTTTCGTGTTGGCGGCACATCTGACTTCGTTGTTAAACTCGTGGAAGATGAGAATCGTGTGTGCACCATGTTTAAAACTGTCAATAGACATACAAACCAACTAATGGTTAATATATATATATAAACAAAACATCCGAAAAGAAGATATGAATGATAGAAAATATATTACAAAACTGATATAAGATCAATAATTGAAATGTAAATTTCATTTCATAATACTATTTGCTTATAAAAACATCTAAACAAGGAAATTAGTATCGACACATTGACAAGTTGTCGACTCATAAACAATCGTACATATATTCGAAAATTAATTATAAGATGCCTGCCCTGCGGGCCCTTGACTGCACATACTAAAACTGATAGAAGATCACTACATTATTCATATATTTCAATCCATTCGACTAGTCGCTTATAACAAAACCTAAACAAGTAAGGTATCATCGACTCATTTTACAAGTTTCCGACTCATAAACAAGCCTAATCACCATTTCTGTTAACAAAACAGTTACATTCAGCAATTAGCACATAATCTCGAACATTTAATTTGAAAATATATTCCCCTGCGGGGCCTCTACTACACAATATAAAACTAATTATAGATTACTAAATGATACATAAACTTCATTCCATTTGAATAATCGATTATTTAATAATCATATAAACAAGCACAACAGAATCGACTCAACTACAATTTCACGACTCATCAACAAGGCGACATAATCTCGCAAACTTAATTGTAAATCTACACAATTAGGTTACATTTTTTAAACCTAATTACATCAACAAAAATTCAAATTAAGACAAAATAATAGGGCTATAATCACACGTGCAGTTAACAAAATAGTTAAACATCAATTAACAACTAATTCAAACACTTGAATCACAAATGAACAAATGTTTACACATAATAAGCCTTGAATCATCATAAAATCAGTTTGAAACTCCAATCAATAAACTGTGCGTGTGTGTATGTGTGTGTGTGTGTGAGAGAGAGAGAGAGAGAGAGATACATATATAGAGAGATGTATACATATATATAGAGAGAGATATATATAGAGAGAGAGAGAGAGAGAGAGAGAGAGAGAGAGAGAGAGCGAGAATGTACATACTAAGATAATCGGAACGGTAGAGGTCGCCGGAGTGGTAGAGGTCGCCGGAGAAGAAGGATAAGCTTCGTGAATGAAGAAGATGATAATTTAACAAAGAAGAAGAAGAATCAGAAGAAGAAGAAGATGAGAATAGAACAACGAATAAGAAGAACGTAAAATTGAAAATAAAGAAAGTAAAAAGTGAAGGTAACGGTAATATTGAAATAACCGTAGTATAAAACTGAAAGAGTAAATAGGTAACGGTAAAAACAGATGTAAAAGTTAAAAACATATATATTTGTGTAAATATCCCTAATATTAATGTGTGATATAAACTCTTGTCTACAATTACAATATATTTCTAAATTACATACTCCTACTTTTTTTACAAAAAATATTGCATGACTTTCTACCTAAAATTTCAACTGAAAATTGTTTGGTCAAACTTTCAACTTAGAAATGTTAAAATTTTACTTTAATAGTTAATTACGTGTCATTAAAAATACAATAAATAAATTAAAATGATTTTTTTAATATTTATAGTTATTTACATATATTTATAAACACGCTATTGGAACTAATTTAATTTCTCAAAAATTATAGAAACTCAAATTCATTTAGTTTTATCAATTTGTATCTTAAGTTTGCTTAAAACTAATTAGTAGGAAAATATAACATATTATTGTATATACCAGTTTTATAAAATTTTAAAAACATAAAATATAAATATATGTACATTAAAATAGAAAAAAAAAAAATTAAACATGTCGTATGTTAAACTATAAATCAATATATATATATAAAGGAGGATAGCGGGAGTTTAGGTGGCGCTCTAATATCGTGTCAATCGATTTTTCTAATTTTTTAGAATTTTAAACACTAAAAAATATAAAAATATAAATTAACATATTAAAAGTAGAATAGGTGTTCGAATTTATAAAGGAGAAGAGTTCAAATTTATGGGAAAGACATATGACACATCGTACGCTAAACCGGTACTGACGAATAACCAACCCGCAATGAATAGGGAAGGTATAGTAATGCTATGAATGACCCAGTAGCGAATACTGGTAATAATATCAGCAAAAGAACGTTCTCCTGTGCTTCCAGACATGCTGAGCTCCACTGTATAACCTATTCACATTAGTGAAGCGGCCGGATGCTGGTCCGGTATGGAATGAACTTATAATCATGGAATCGACTCGATCATCAGATTATAGATTATAAGTTCATAACCCTAGCCCATTCCCATTTTGGGCGGAACAGATCTACTAATTCTTTGATTCCAGTTAGTAAGAGGGAGCTTGAACTAAGAAATAGACCCTAGAAGCTAAAATACAATTAAAAGTTCTATTGGAAGTAGAATAGGAGTTCGAATTTATAGAGAATAAGAGTTCGAATTTGTAGGAAAAATATATAAATAAAAGTTCTACTAGAACTAGAATAGGTGTTTGAATATATAGAGCAGACATATAATTAAATATTTTATAGAAAGTACGATCTTCTTAAATTATATATTTTTATATAATTTAATTATACTTATATTAGGAAAATTTATTCATAAATCCAATACTATTGTCATGAAAAAAGTCACTGTATTTAAAAAGAAAAGAATTGATGTGTTAACATAATAAAAGAACAATGTCATGCAGGAATCCTAAATAAATACAGGAGTATCTATAATATAAAGAGAAAATAAGATGTATTTTCATTTTCAAAAACTCCAAAATTTTTAGAAAATTTAGAGAAAGTATAAATTGGAATTCACTCTATTTTTTAGGTTTTGATTTTAAGGAAAAAAATTGTTGTGAAAGATAAGTAACATCAATAATATGTAATGAAGTTAGAATTTCGATCCCAAACGAGAGCGGCTCGAAACGTGTTTAACGGGAAGACGACTCACTATAAAAGATCGTGCTAGCTATTAAAATATCATATGATGTTATAAATTTTATTTTATTTTTAGGATTTGATTTTTATGGATAAACATTATCATACAAAGTAATATATGTAAAAGTTAGGTTTTTGGTCTTAACGAGAGAGCGAATCAATAGTAATAAATGTGTTTAACAAGAAAGCGATTCATAAGAAAGCGATTCATTAGATAAGACCGTACAAAAAATGTTTAAATATATAATTAATACATAAAATAAAATGTTTTATTGGAAGTAGAATACGAGGACGGTGGAGACATCTTATACGATTTTTTTAAAACTATACATCTTTTTTCCTAGAAATCTTTTATTTTAACTTTTTTATGCAAGTTAATTATACTTGCATTACAAAAATATATCCATAAATGTAATATTATTCCCGTAACGAAAAGTCTTCGTATTTTAATTTTTTTTTGATATGTTAACATAATAGAAAGACATTCCCATGCGAAAATTATAAATAAATACAAGAATATCTATAATATACAGAAAATATAAGATGTATTTTCATCTTTTAAAACTCCATAAATATTAGAAAGTTTAATGAATATAAAAATTGGAATTTACTCTATTTATATAATGAAGTTAGAATTTCGGTTTCAAATAAGAGCGGCTCGAAACGTATTTAACGGGAAGACGGCTCGCTAGAAAAGATTGTATTAGCTATTAGAATTTGATACTGAAGTCATAAATTTCATTTTATTTTTACAGTTCGATTTTATAGATAAAAAATATTATATAAGTTGTTAAAAAGTTGGGATTTCGGTTTTAACGAGAGAGCGGCTCAATCGAAAGAATCGTATTTAACAAGAAATTGATTCATTAGAGAATATTATTTAATTATTAAAATTTAATATTAATATTATAATATAACGTAAATGTAATGAATTTTTTAAAATATTGTAAAGCCGCCGCGAAGCGCGGCTTTATCAACTAGTGTAAACCTAAAAGAAAACAGCATTAAATGTTAGCTATTCCCATAATATAAAAACAAGAAAAGAAGGGAGTTAGTGGAATCCACGTCATTCCGTGAAAATTTCTGTATCCGTCTCGAATGTACACCTAGCATTATTCATCTTATTAACCTCATTTTTCCAGATACTACTAGATTTTTTTTTAATACGAACACGAGCGGTGCGCAGCAGTACCACAAATTTTAGAAAGAAATTAATGAAATGTGCTAATGGACTTCACCAAAAACATTAATGTATGTGCTGATAGAGTTTTGAACGCGACTGAGTCATTAATTTAAACTTGAATTGGATTATGTTAGATAAAAAGATTGAAATGTTTGAGTTACTGAGCCATCTGCAGTAAATATTAATGGAAACCCGTTTAGGCCTGCAAAACTAACAAATCGTCGAGTATTTTAAAATATCCGAATGATTAGAATTTAGCTAGATTATTACAAACTAAATATTTTACTCGACGCGTCTGTAGCTAAGTGGTTAGCATGCAATCTATGCAAGTATGCATCCGTCTATCCATGCAACTACTCAGTTGTTCTCTTCCAGTTGTTTCGCTGATAATAAGAATGGGAACATGCCCTTTCATTAGCTGAACCATCAATTCTACTTACAATACTCGACTGAAAAAACTACTCAAAGTGCGGCAGATACTACTATTGCTCGAATATACATATATCTATGTAGATCACGGACCAGCATGCTAGTGCTTGGCCAAGGAGGCCACAAGCCTCCGGAATGAAGATTCATCGCAAGGAAGAACGATAGGAGACTGATCAAACCCATAATCTTCTGCGGCCTTATGCAGAAGCTGTTGAAATAAAGGATTCTTCAAGTACGATATAGGAACAACAAACCTTGTCATTTCACTTCCTACATACACCACAAAGTGTCCCCTTGGAGCTCTCTTTCTCCCTTCAACCTCTACTTTCTTTGGCATTATGTACTACCTATATATAGTATGGATTATATATAGACCAATCCAAAGGAGAGTTTTAGCTAGAAGGCATGTTTTTCAAGTGAAATAGATCATTGGCATCTTGTATATATATAGTAAGTGTTATTTTTATTTAAATTTTTTGGTATGATGGAAGATAAGGTAAGTAGTGGAACGAACTTTAATCTAAGGGTAGCAGAAGTTGACCATAACGTGGATTAATTTAGCCCTCACATTTGCATAAATGTACATGCATTTTCATGATATTATGGTATAGAAGTCTTGGAAATAGAAAGATGAAGTGATTTGAGTATAGTAGCTAGCTAGTAGCGTAAGTGGAAGTGTTAAGATTTGTGGTGTTTTGGACTTTCAGAAGCACATGGTGTCAGAAAGTCAGGAACAAACCCTTCCATACTCATGGCTCCACTATATTAAAATCAGAACAGCACATATATAGACACCTATGCTGCTACTTATATGTATCTGTAATGTCGATAAATGGAACTTAAAATACATAAACAGTCGATCTAAATCGAACTTGGGATCTCCGGATGGTAAGCCCCAAAGACCCTGGTTTTAACCAGCTGAGAAATCAGTACCCGACGATAAAATTAGTGGAGATATTTGATATCCCTTTCTAGTCCACTGTACGAATACGATAAAATTAAGATAATTAGGGCGGTGCTAAAGCCTAAAAGCAAACCCCACAACACTACCTAGCCAATAATTAGTAAGTTCCACTTCCACTTCGTTTGGAGTTGGTTTCTTTAAGTTCATGCTAAGAACCTATGGTCAGCTCGTCTAGTTAGTTAGGAAAACTATTTCCATTATGAACATAACACAATAATGGACACTGGTTGGACATGCACGACACAATAATGGACATGACTAGCTAATCAAAATATTTAGAGACAACATGCATCTACAAATGTGTGTATGTTAGTATCAATCTATTCTATCATTGTTTCCTATAGCTTTCAACCACCTCTGCAAATTTTCTTATGGTATATTCTACGTTTAGTCTATTTATAAATCGAACAACAATTCAACAAGTTTTATCGATCTATATATGAAAATTGGTTGCCACTGTTGGATATCAAGTGAGTTCGAGTCAATTCATGCATCTTATCGCGTTTACATTTAGTCTATACAATAACTGTATAAGATTTCACTAAGTTTTACCTGTCTATATGAAAAATTCCATCCGACACAGTTGGATATCAAGTGAATTTAAGTTGAATCATCTTATTGCATTTCTACGATATATTTATAAAACGTAACCTCTTTTTTTTGATGTATTCCATATTTCCATCCTAGTGGTGTACTTTCAAATGAATATCTCCACATGCACTTCCTAGTGCTCTTTCAATTGATCATCCCCTAGCCAAAGATTGTGGAATATGGTACAAGTTGTAAAGCCAAAAGTGAAGGTAGATATTGCAGTACATAGCATAACAATGAATAAAAGAAAAAGAAGTTTTTTTGATGTTGACCAAAGAAAGAAAGATAAATTGAAAGGATCGAACTTTTCCATCACTACCGGATGAAGGGTTACGGATGTTGGTTACTTTCTTGTACTTTGACAAATGGTTCTTCAAAGCAGAAGATGCAATTCAAGATACGGCCTTCTGCATTATTAAAATGGGGACCTAGCTAGGAATTTAGTGCTCCAATTGAATGTATGTTATCTTTTAGCTTTGGAGCCGTACGCTCTGTTCTCTCTCTGTTTCTTTGTTATCTTAAACTATTTGTTCTATAAATTTCACCATTATTCATAAAAATCGTTCTTGTAACACCATCCCACGATTTTAGAAGAACTAGTAAATTAACAGTATCTTATTCCGGAGTTGCAACTCAAAGTAAACGATTTCTGTTCTTAAGTAGGCTATAGCTATAGCTAGGCCGCAACTTATTTACGTAGCGTTTACTCTCAAAAAACCAATCAAACAAAGTTGTGGGGAAACAATAATAATGACATTTATCCTCATTTTTAGAAGCCTTGAATGTATAAAAACAAAACCCAACCAAGCTAACTGTAGATTCATCTAGCTCTAGACTGTAGCTTCCACATACTGTCTATCAGCAATGCATCATGCATGAGTTCAAATTCGAGCTTCGAAAAGCGTGCCCCATTCCATATCAACAAGAGATAAGGGAAGAGAGATTTGAACATATGTCCTTTGTATGTAGAATTATGAGAGTTGTTGTAGTTTCTTGATCATCTTATATAATGCACATGGAACAGAGCCTGCAACACCATCTCAGGAGTTGTGTAGCAGTGTAGCTATCACTCTCCATGCAATGATGCAATGCATCACGTGTAGTTATGCATATATGTACAAATTTCATTTTATATGCAGTAGTTCATCGAATCTTCTTCGTTACAGGAGTTGCTCAGAACTAATTAATATCGTCAGACAACTGAGAGTTTCAAGCTTATATTTGGCCTCTGCGGTATGGAGAGAAATAGGATTCTACATGACTGACATAACTGCCAACTAGATCAATAATAGGAGTAGTAATATCAATTCTGTGGAAACTAGACTCTGCATTCACAATTTTCAGAAACAGTCCATGGGTAAGTTGAGACAGACTGTTCTTGTCGTCTCAACTTGGCTCAGAGTGCAATCTAATTTCTCAGCAATAGTCCGTTACAAATGTCCCCTTTTCTCTTGTACTGCCATATGATAGAGAAATGGTAAATCACTTTAATTTTTGTTAGCTCTCATACTACTTTCGAAATATGATCACATAATAATACTTCTACTAATACTTAGACACTAGCCTCTTTTTACTAGGAGAAGCGGATATTCAGTTCTCACTAGAATTTAGTGCTTCTTAGCGACTGCTTACCTCATCGAAACTATCCATTCTGCTACTCATGAATATTATCCTAGTGAAATTAGCATGAAGTCATTTCGACTAATGTTTTGGTCTTCTTTCATTTTTTTAAATTATAATTTTTCAGTTTTTGACGTAACAGTTCTCAACAAGGAAATCCAAAACGTCAAAATTAAAATTAAAATTTATCCGTTTTTCACATAACGTTTCTCAACAAGGGAATCCTGCGAAGAATAACTCCTAAAATCCAAATATAAGACGCACCTAAACACAATTAGCAAACAAGTACTGTAACCATTTCATGTCGTATCCTTTGGACCTTATGCAAATTAGCGGAGAAGTGCATTGTATTTTGTTACAGTTACATTGACTCGAGCTTGATGTCCGTTAAATCTTAGATCGTCCTCCATAAAAAAAGGCCGTTTCTCTTCTTCTTTCGGTTACATTTTATCACACACGCGCATAAATAGCAGCTATTATCATTGTGCATATTTGCAATCAAGGTGAATAAACATTTATTTATCGAGATATGGGAGGGAAAGCCAATGGTGATCAGAAGGGAAAGGGGAAGAAGGTTGCTCCAACATGGCAAGAAAAGAAAGCAGTGGTTGACAGGGAAGAAGATGCTATAGAACAAGAGCTTCAAGAGCAAAAAGAATGGGTATCTTGTTATATTTACAAGCATCTTTTTAATTGGAATCAATAATTATAACATTGTAGAATGGAATCTAATATATGACTTGTCAAGAATGATTGAAGTTTTATATTAAACAAATGAAAACATGCATGCTGAAGCTGAAATAAGTATACACATATTTAGCTAACATTAAATTATATTTAACTATAGCTGACAGTATTATAAATTTGAATTGATTTGCAGATTGCTATGATGAGAGACATAGACAATGAAGAAATGAAGAAGTACTTGAGTACCAGGCCTGATCACTTGAAGGCTAAGAACTTGGAAAAGTGTGAACCAAGCAAAAGAGTAAAGAGTTTTTTTTTTTTTCCAAACATATTATGACATTTTATAAACATAGTCAGATTCGGCAGAGAATCATGAAAAACCATGAAAAATAAATGGTTCTGAACCAACAAATTTTGTTGTGCAAAGTTATTATAAGTTCTCACAGTTTTGCGGTTTTCATTTAAAGGTAGGTCTATATAAATTCCTAGTATTATTATAATTTAGATTCAGACTTGTTATATTGCAGACGAGGAAAAGAGGAGGAAATTGTAAAAGTTCCGCAACCACTTCTGTAACCAACAACACAAGGGGCACAGTGTGGATGTTTCAAGGAGATGGCAAATAATATAGTTGCAATGATATTATTAGGCCTACTAGTTACTATCTCTGTAATAATATATGTAATGCTTAAGTATGTAGCAGAAGAACCTGAACTCTGAAGATGAATGAAAATGTATGGTGATGCATGTTCTGATTTTCACTATATCATTTCTACCCTGTTTTGTACTATATCTTGAAATAAAATCGGCAGAAGTTAAGTTTCAACAGAAATTAGTGTGCAAGTATTATAGTTTATGATTAGTTATTTCTCAGTATAAACAATTTAACACATCTTCTGGCCAATATTCTATCCGTTCCTTAACCAGAATTTTGTCAAAAAATTTAATAAAATTTTGAATAATACCCTTCTTTATATCTATCCTAGTTAAATCATTTTGTCAAAAAATTTAATAAAATTTTGAATAATACCCTTCTTTATATCTATCCTAGTTAAATCATCATCACATTCGAGCATCCGGGAGCCACAGCATAACTTTGCTATAAGGTACGGAAGTAAAAGACTAGGTATCCATGGAGCTCTAAAATCGATGTAAAGAAGTTATTCTACAAGTACTGTCTCATATGCATTTGCACACTATATACAATAGCTACCAAATAAGAGAAACAAAAAGAGTATGAGAGGCTGAGAAAAAATAGAGAGAAAAGCTTTACCAGTGTACCAGCATCTACTAGAACTTGTCTAGAAGCAGCGTTGAGATGTAAAATGTAATACAAGATAGGTGAAATACTCAAAATGGTGTTGGATTGGTTCCACCCCTTTTACTAACAGCTTCACACAGCCTACATGGTAACGTGTCTAAGCTAGCTGCCCGAGTCTTCTGATAGTTACCCAGAACGCCACACCTTCTCCATGCATGATATTCTGCATAGGCGACTGGATCAATAGCTAGAGCCTTCACATAAGAAGCCAGTTCTTCCATCGACTTATATTTAGTTCCATCTATTATCGAATGAGGAGGTACAAAGTCCAAAACGTTCGGAGCGCCAAAATATATTGGAACTGCTCCAGAGTCCAATGCATAAAACAATTTTTCTGTTACATAACTCTCAGTTTCTGTGTTTTCGATTGAAAGGACGAACTTGTAGTGAGACATGGCACAATGTAGATGATCCCACCATTTAGGGGGTTGGAACCTCACACATTCTGGATACAGAGAGAGTGCCTTGTTTCGTCCGCCAACATTGTTCAAGCACTTGCCAAATGAGTGATGAGGCAGCAAACTAAGTAAACTTTTCGCAATCTTGTTTCTTCTACGAAGACAGCGTGATGAAGACCAATAGACAAGAATATCCTGAAACATTTAACAGTCAAGAAACAATCAGTTTAAGCACCTTCTTGCTACTGTTTTACATCCTTTTCTTATCGTAATACCGTATTGAAAGAATAATTATTCTGTTGTCCTAAAGAGATATCTAAAACTTCGAGTCCAGGTTAATGCGTAAGTTCATATTCACGAGACTTAACCATTTATAACAGCTTAATAGCAAGCAACATGAAAAGAGAGGAAATGTGTGTTTGGTGGATCAGAGATATAGAACTAGGTCTGTTTTAACGTACATCGTTCTTGGAAGAAGACAATTGATAATTTCTATTGTTATGAAAAAGACTTCCAGCATAAGTTGCCTGGACATCGTCTTTGGCATGATAGCTGATGAAAATGTCCTCTACGCCTGACCGCCTTCTGCCAGGTTCAAGATTCAAGTATACGCGAAGTGGATCCCCATTTTTTCTCTGATGCACATCAAAGACACAATTATTAAGTGATTGTACACGAAAGGAAAGAACAATTTAAGATCAATAATTTTGGAATGCTGCAACTAATATTTTATTCCAGATCATTGTTACAAAGTGTAACTTTAATGAAAGGCAAGCCAAAGCAGTGATTAAGAGATAACAAACGCTTAAATTTTATTAACATGAGCGGTGCGATTGCATTACACTAGATAAGTAAGATACTGCAAAACTTTTATGGATGACATTATAGCAAATTTATAAAATGAAATGTATAACACATAACTCAAAAAACCAGTAATAGTCGTGACATCTGCAAATTTAGAACAGGCGGCCACCAAGATGAAACGAATTAGGAGCAAGAATAGAGCTTACATAAATCTAACACAATTCTGGGATAAACAGACTTGGATCAATGCTTATGACAGGCCAATGCATCTTAAATCTTCAGAAATTATCTTTTTTCTAAGGTGGAAAGCTTGTATATGCAGGAATCAGATGTCGAGCAACAAAATTAGATATAAAGCTATGGTTCTACAGATGTTTTCCGCAGAATAAATTCTAATGCTAGCAGTATTCATTTATAGTCCAATGGATCTTAATTTTTCAGCAAATTATATACTTATACGTGGAGACTTTTTTTTCAATGCAGAATTAAGATATCGGCCTGACAGAACATGACTTCATCAAGGTAACTTGCCTAGAATATTGTCTGAAAAATTATGAACTGTCACAGCAAACACAAAAAAAGACAGAAGCACCACATCATTAAATTCTCACAATCTAACTACGAAAATCATCATAAAGATATCATCATTAAGTTATACTCAGACCTTAACTAATAATCAAATAGGTTGTTTTCGTAAAGAGCCATACATTCAGAAAGCAACAGATATAGACTAACATATCAAGCAGATGGTTCCATATAAACTCCACACAACACAACTAGAAAAGTTGAATACAACTAAAATGGCAAGAACATGCCTACCATAAGTGGAGGCGTGGTGGTTTCAAACAACAAAGCATCAGGTTTATCAACAAGAACAGGAGACTTTGTCCACAAACAACTCAACCCGCATCGGCAAGAGTACAAATTATCCAAATTATCAGGTAGCCAAGTCCTCCCTTTAAGCAAAATGCTCACATGTTTCATTTTCAATGAACTACACTTCACTTCACCATACACATCTTGTACAGAAACTGACCCATTATTCTTCATCAACCCTGCATGTTTACGTCTAAACTGATGGCAACCCACTTGGGAATCCCACTTTCTGTATGCACCTAACGAATTAGACCCGGATTTTGGGATGAACGATATCGAAGAAAATGCAGATGGGAAATCAAGAAAACCCGAAAAAAAGACAATCAGACAAGCAAAACCCAACAGCATGGTGATTGCTAAAGAATTGATGGATATGAATTTAAATATCTGCATCTTTTACATATAAAATTGAGAACAATGTAATTACCTTCTCTCTCTCCTGATGAAGAGTGAGAAAGAAATTACCCCCGTCTCAGATCAGGGGAATACCAGGGTCATTGATGCAGCATGCATGCATGCAGGTGAAACTTGTATGAAAATCTTTCAAGGTATGAAAATTCAAAACTATACAATACAAGTAGGAAAAAGAATAATCGATTCAAGTTACAAATGGAATTTTATTTGGAAGGGGAAAGAAAAGAAAAGAGAGACAGGGAAGTCCACAGAACAGAAGTAAACCGAATCTGTGTTATCAGAAGATGGGTGGACCGTTCTTATTGGACAAAAACACTTGTGTGTACTGTATAATTTTAGATATAGATAATAGAATTTTGGTATTTGATAAATTATCAAAAAAAATTAGGAAGAAAAATGTTACGGGAATCCAACAATTATTTTGAAAAAAAAGTTCTCAAATGTCACAATAATTAGAGTTAAGATGGTATAAATATATTTTAATGATTTTATACGTATCATATATCATAATAGTCACAACTTTATTTAATGAAAACATATTAGTTTAATTTTTTACAAATATAATATAATTGATTAATGGTCAAAAAATAATATTAAATTATAATTTAAAGAATTTTAAAGTGTAAAATTAGTTACATGTTTAAAATCTATAATTTATATCATCATTGCAATCATTTTATATCGCATTTGTTAATGTATTCGTTACAAGCAATATTATTTTTGATAAAAAATGTATAAGGGATTGTGATTTGACTTATGATTTAAAGTTTGGGGATGCAAAGTGCAATTTATGAAACTACATATACATAATTGAAATTGGACTAAACTTGGGGGATGCAAAATGCAATTAACTCCAATAATTATCGTAAAAATAATAATTAAATGGATTGAGCTACGTTCACATCAACCATACTCCCTCCGTTTCAAAATAAGTTTCATATTTCCTTCTGACACGTTTGCCAACACACATTTTTAATCGTTAATATCTTGAATTTCGTATTAGTATTAAATATAAAAACTTCACTGTATTAAAGTACTCATAAATACGAATCCAACAAGATCACTCATGAGTCATGACTATATTTTGTCTTATAGATTAGACGTAAATTAGTAATTTGTCTAGTGTCATGAACAATCCCGACATCTGGAATGAGAAACTTATATTGAAACGGAGGGAGTATCATTTAAAATTTTCCACTTTAACACCCATTAATGCCATATTATTTGATACTCTCTCGGTCCCTCACATTTCTTTACAGTTACTATTTTGGCCGTTCCTCTCATTTCTTTACATTATCCTAAATAATAAGTTTATCCCACTATTACACCCACTACTTTCCCCCACTATCTCATATCTAATAAAAAAAACACTATTACACCCACTACTTTGTTCCACTATCTCAAATGTATTATTAAATATTGATAGGTCCCACCACTTTACACACTTTTCATCTAATTTTACTTATTTTTTATGCATTATATTGGTATCCGTGTCCCCCTCCAATGTAAACAAATGAGGGAACGGAGGGAGTATAATTTTTTGGGTTCGTTGACATTATATTTACCATATATCTCTCCAAATATATAACTAAAACCAATCACGATTAATTTACAAATATTTTTTAATATTATTCTATAATCACAAATTGATACTTTTTTACCATAACCTATGATATCTCATCTCTCTAATAATAATCTGCATAGAAAGTTTTCTGGTCTTCAACTGTGGGTGCAACATGAGACCAGGTGCCTACATAAAGTTGCAAATAATTGAAGCACGATTCTAACAACACAACATACAATGATATAAACTTGACAGAGGCCTCAAAATGAAAAATTATTAACTTGACAGAAGCCTTATTTACGTGCTAGTACTCGAAGCCACCTGCCTAAGTAAACTACTGAGGCTTAATTCGGACAACGGAACATACAAGTGTAATTTGTCGATGCAAAAGTCTTATGTTAATCACTTTCAGCTCTACAAAGTCCGTCGCCTGATTCATTGAAGCGAAGAAACAACTGAGAGGCCTTTGCATTGCGCCCTCCCCTTTTACTAACAGCTTCACACAATCTACATGGTAACGTATCTAAGCTAGCTGCACGAGTCCTCTGATAGTTACCTAGAACGCCACACCTTCTCCATGCGTGGTATTCTGCATAGGCGACTGGATCATTTGCGAGAGCCTTAACATAAGAAGCCAGTTCTTCCATTGATCCAAATTTAGTTCCATCTATTATTGAATGTGGAGGTACAAAGTCCCAAACATTCGGAGCTCCAAAATATATTGGAACTGCTCCAGAGTCTAATGCGTAAAACAGTTTCTCTGTAACATAACTCTCGGTTTTGGTGTTTTCAATTGAAAGGACGAACTTGTAGTGAGACATGGCACAATGTAAGTGATCATACCAGATAGGGGGTTGTTTGGGATTCATTACACATTTTGGATACAAAGAGAGTGCCACATTCTCTCCACCAACATTGTTCAAGCACTTGCCAAATGAGTGATGAGGCAGCAACTTGAGTAGACTATGTGCAAGCTGGTTTCTGTTAAGACGACAGCGTGTTGAAGACCAATACACGAGAACATCCTGAAATTTTTAGAAATTAAGAATGATCAGTTTATATACTCCTTGTTGCCATAGCTTTCTTTCCTTTTTATCCGTTCTCCAAATCAACCCTGTTTCATAGTTATTTTATGTTTTATGTATTAACACATTAAAAATATGTTTTATGTATGTATTTCAAGAGTTTCATTTAAATAAAACTAAATGGTCAACTAATTAAGTTCTTTATCCTTAATATTACATATCATAATTAGTCAATAACACAACTAATGCATTTTAATGTAGTTAATCGATTAAGTATTTAAGTATTTACATTATCTTCTCTCACTTGTGAGTGAGGGAAGAATCCCCAAGAATCGGGTGCGCGGTGCGGCGGGTAAGTGAAGAATGCTTGCTTTCTAGGTTCGTATTCACAAGACCTGGCAGTTTATAAAGAAATATACGAGCAACACGAAAGAAAGGAACTGAGTGTTCGGTTGGAGAGAGAGAGATAGTATGGGGTCTGTTAGCACGTACATTTCTCTTGGAAGAAGACAAGTGATAATTTCTATCATTATGAAAAGAAGCCCCGGCATAAGTTGCCTGAACATCATCTTTGGCATGATAGCTGATGAAAATATCTTCTTCACCTGACCGTACTCTACCAGCTTCAAGATCCATGTATATGTGAAGTGGATCCCCATTTCTTCTCTACACATTAAAAAGACAAACAATTGCTGTCAATATATTCTGAAGGTAATAAGTAATAAGTAGAGATCTGTAGATGATAATAATAATAATCTTAACTCCATATATTCTGATAGTAATAAGTAACAATTGCTGTCAATATATTCTTAACTGTTATTCCATCACTATGCACATTAAAACTCCATATAGCACCCTAACAAGTTCATGACAACTGAAAATCTGAAATGTTGAGAACATACATACCAAAAACTTAGCCGTGGTGGTTTCAAACAACACAGCATCAGGCTTATCAACAAGAACAGGATACTTAGTCCACAAACAACTCAATCCACATCGACAAGAATACAAATTATCCAGATAATCAGGTAACCAAGTCCACCCTTTAAGCAAAACACCCACATGATACATTTTCAATGCACTACACTTCAGCTCACCATCAACATCTTGCACAGAAGCTGACCCGTTGGTTTTCGTAAAATCTTGATGTTTAAGTTTAAACCGTGAGCAACCTACTTCAGAATCCCACTTTGCCAATGCGCCAAACATGTCTGTAAATGGATCAGATGGGATTGAAGCCAATGCAGAGGGAAAATTAAAAAAACCAGAACATAACATGATCAAAAATGCAAAGCTCAACATCATTGTTAAAAATTTGATGAATTTGAATTTAAATTGCATTCCTAAGAAAATGTATAAGACTAAGAGATAAAATCACGTACGTTTTTTCCTTACAAATAAAGCAATTATAGTCCGTCCTTGTTCTGCCATTTTGGAGGTCCTTTGTCTAAAACCCAGAATATCACTTCATGTGCACCACACATTCAAACAGATTTCTTAAATGGGTAGGACCCAGATTTTGGGATCAATAATTTGTGTTGGCCGACCTGGTTGAAGAAGATGCTTGCTGAACATTCATCTAAAACCAAACCAAATACTCTTAATAAAAATATACGAGACCATCCCCAAGCGCTGCTAAATTCCCTAGTTTATTAATTTATTTTAAGTTAAGGCAAACGAACTCATAATATCACAGATGAAATGTATATATTGTCCCATCAACACAAAGGTTTAGCTAAGTATGCACTTTACCAAGTCCTTGCAACTAAGTCCCAACTGACTCACAATTAACAAATTAACTAACATATGTACCTAGCATAATTTTAAAACTTGCACTGATTCTGCAAATCCATTCAGTCTACCGTCTACAGGTAAATACCACACGTCTGTAAATATATAAGAAAAAAATGTTTTTACGTAAAATTTAATCGTCTGTAAATATCTACAAAAATAATGCTTTAGCTAAAATCTAATGGTCCAGTTACATAAATATGAGTATAGAAGTAGGGAGAAGATTTTTCAGAAATTTCTCAAAAATTACTAAAAAAACTCGAAAGCAGCACGCTAGAGATCTCCAATTTAAGCTTGCGATGCGTGCTTCTTTCATAGAACTAGTTGTGTGAGGAGCCGAGGACCCCTCTTAGTTTATCATCCCTGAAATTTCTGGCGAAATTTTAAACGTAAGACATAATAAAGAGAAAATCAAGATTTGGCAAGATTTACCAATTAAGAAGTTAAACGATGAAGATTGCAGATGGATTTTAAATCGGCAGTTGCACAGATGGAGTATATACGTACTGCCCACAAGTTCATATGGAGCTGGTTGGCAAATGTTTTATCAACTAAGCAGTTTACATATGCAATTATGCATACATGTAAACAAGCAGTCTAAAGGTAAATACTACACGTTTGTAACAAAACAATGCTATTATCTGATCATCCCACTACTAAAACAATATAATGTATCTACAATGTATTTCAGTAGTGTAGAATTAATCTCACAAGAGCTTTAACCGAAAACCTACTATATTTTGTACTTCTTCGATATGATCTGTATTATACTGTTCCGAACAGCTGTTCATAATGTTCTCACGATAAAAGTTCTTGGCATCTCAATCCCATATTGATCACCATCAAGATATTCTTCATTGTCTTGTTTCTAGCTCTCCCTCTATTTCAGAAGTTACTTACACCCCGACAAACACTTCTTACACTTCCATCCTAGAGTTTTCCTTAGTTAACCAGCGATTTGCAAAACCCGAAACTTCAAAACCTCTGTTAATTGTAACACCAAAGGAAGAATCTCAAATCCGAACTGTCATACATTGTTCAAAAAATCATGACATTCAAATGAGGATCCGTGGTGGAGGTAACGATTATGAGGGCCTCTCCTACATATCACACGTTCCATTTATTTTGCTAGATATGATTAATCTTCGATCCATTGATGTTGACCCTGTAGCTGCTACTGCAACGGATCAATCTGGTGCAACAGGGGGTGAGCTTTACTATGCGATCTCTCAGAAAAGTAAGACACTTGGTTTTACAGGTCCAACATTCAGTAGTGTTGGTATAGGTGGCTTCGTTGGATATGGAGGGTACGGTGCATTGAGAAGAACCCCCTGAAGTTCTCCTGCAAAGATCGAGATTTAAAATTCCCACGAAGGTGAAATCTGCTCATGTGAGAGAACCAATTTCTAAAGAAGGGTTGCATGGAATGTGGGAAATGCTTCTCAAATTCGAAAACGCAACTGCCTAAATGAATTTTCAGAATCATCAATTCCATACCCACATAGACCTGGTGTATTGTACATGGTGTACATGCGAGTACTTACATCAGGGGATACTGCGAAGGCCTTTGATTGGATCAGAAGTTTATACAGCTACTTGACACCTTACGTAGCATCTCCAAGAACTGCATACGCAGGTTATAGTGATCTTGACTTGGGTGTAAATAATCAAAATGGTGTCACAAATTACACTCAAGCAAGCAAATGGGGTAAAATGTACTCAAGAATAATGTTGATAGGTTGGTTCACATCAAGTCCAAAGTTGATCCGGCTAACTTCTTCAGGCATGAGCAGAGTATCCCTCCTCTTTAAAGCCCATCATATACGTCGAATTTTAAGCTTACTAGATAAAATAAAACCCTCAATATTGTACTTTTTATTGAGATGCCTTCTTTGTAGTTCATTCCGTGTAACTTTTAACAACATGTTTAGCTTCTTAAAAACAAATTTACAGAAACGTTAGAAACAGATACGCATTGTAAGGATGCCTTTGTCATAAAAGAATATAAGGGAAATTTTACAAAGAAGGAGATTTGAACATGTGTTAGCAGGAACCACACATGTTAGTTTTAGTTATCTGGAAATGCATTTTTCCAGATTCGTAAAATGAGTCTTCAGAATTGATCGTCGTCATTGGCTATTTAGTTTTAGTTATCTGGAAATGCATTTTTCAACTAATTTGATAACTATTTTACATATCTAATATTCTCTTCTAAATTTTACACAGTTTTCTTGGATCATTCATCATCGTGTGCGGACTTTATTTAGTGCTTTGGGGCAAAGATAAAGAAATAAAGCGAATTGCGAATGCTGAACTGCTACCAGAAAAGACAGAAGCAACAAAATCAACATTAGCCGTGACACATAAAACCTCGACCAGAGACCTCAAGTTTTTTAGTTTACTGAAGAGTGAAGAGTAATTGACACATTGATGTTCAAAATCACCAGTCACTGCAGTGTTGTACACATAAAATACTATTATGGCCCGTAAAAGTTTGATTTAGAATTTTAGATATCATTTGAAAATCCAAGACATTTAAACTTTTGGTAACAAATAAGAGAGTTTTAAGTGACACCTCCTCAAATCGTGTCATTTAAATGAAATCACGCATTTTTGATAGGTAACAACTGAATGAAATACATTTGAAGTGAGTATATTCTTCCAGAATGTTAAAAGATCACTTTTGTAGTCATATTGCACCTACGGAGATTAGATGTACGGAGATTAAATCAGTAAAAACGAAACTTACTCAATTATAATACCACTCAAAGTGGTGTCTGAGGAGGGTGCCCCTATACAATAGGAAGGCTGTTTCCGAAAGATCCCCGACCATTACAAATATATAGAAATACAAATACAGAAAGGAAACCTAATACAAACTAAGAAACTAACACACACGCAGGAGTCGAACCCAGTGGCTCAACCACTGCACCAACATGTTGTTGGCGGAGATTAGATCAGTGCAGAGTCAAATTGCACCTAAGGAGATTATATTAATGCAAAATATATATGTTATGGTTATCTTTTTATTACCATCGCTAAATTTTTCGAGTTAAATTGATGAGGATCGTTAAATTTAGTATTTAAATTTAAAAATCCTTTTATATAAAAGATTAAGGTTCGAATCTTGTTCACATCTTAAAATTGAAAATTATAACTAGGAGGCGTCAACAGTCCCTTCTCTTGTAACTAGGAAGTTGGGGGTTCGATTCCCCTCTTCAACGATAATGCGTTGGAAGAGGGTTGTGATGCCCTTTGTGACCTTGCATATTCTTGCTCCGTGTGTGGATGTTCGCTCGACCCAGTTCGTGTTCTTCGTGGTTTACTCTTAAAGGGTTCGTGATGCTATTGTTAGATTTCGACATTGAAAAGTCTAATCATGTAAAATTTATATATAAAGTCAAATCTTTCATAATTTATTAAAACTTATGAAAGATGTTTTGACTTGATTATCTCTTAGAAAATATAAATATGTACGATTTTGTTTGTCACTCTAACTTGTTGGACTTAGGGCTCGTTAGTTAACATTGGAATGGTATCAAATTGAATGATTATCATCCAGTAATTTAAATCACCCAGAAATTGTCATTCAGATTTAACAAATCACCCCTTATTCTTTTAACCATCATCCTTTATAAAAAGTGGTATTATTAAAATTAAATAACGAAATATTAAAAAACTTATAATTAAAAAATATATAAACCCTTACCACTTATTTCAACGAAAAAAACCCGAAAAAAAAAACAATTGTTTATTTATTTATTTATTAATCTTTTTAATATAGCACTCCAAGACACGCTCAATTGGGTAGTAGTTTAAGAGATGAGAGCAGCAGCTTGCACAGCTACTCGCTGCTTCTTATTCCCACCCTTCCCATCTAAATATAACACCAACACTTTCTTAAACCCCTCTCTTTTTAAACCCTTAATTAAACCAACACACACTCCCACTCACCTAGGGTTTCACAAGTATTGTCACTCATCAATCTCTCCAGCGAAAATCTCGCATATCTCGCCGAGAATGTCGGGACTAGTTGAAGTAAGAGACAGAATCGAATTGAACGAGAGAGAGGTGAAGATATTCAATCGATTGCGAGATGTTTTGAGGCATTTTGAGCTCGATACGCAGCTTCGTGTTGCCGGTGGTTGGGTGCGCGATAAGGTACAATCTCGTGTGTGTATGTATATGATTTAAGTTGTGATTTTGTTGATTTTAGTGGAGTGATTGTTTATCGATTATCGAAAATAGAGTGTAATTACGTAATTTGTGATGGATATGATGTGGTAAATAGTGAATAGATTGATTTTGTATGTATTTGATGTCGACGTGTTGTTACGAGAGTTAGTTAGAGGCATAGAAGAGTATTTGTATCCTACATTGCATTCCTAACTGAATTATATACATACACGAGGTGAATCTCTATTTTGTAACTAACTCTAGTTAATCACAGACTGTTGAACTTGTGCCGACTACGTGTTGACTCGTGTTAACTCTGTTGCAGTTTGTAGTCTAATGGATATTAATTGTATTAGATAGATTAGTTTAGTATGTAATTGGTATATATGTGTTTAATCGTAGTGATTGACTGTACGCGAGATGAGCATCGCGTAGTGATGTAAATTCTAATAGCTATGCTCTATTACAAGTAATTGTTAAATATATTGACTATATGTATGTATCTATATTTATTAATAGACGATGGGATCGTAACGATTGACTAGTAAATAGATTTATTTAGTGTATATATATATATATATATGTAAATATATTGTCAATAGTGCGAGTGGCTGATTGTTTACAAGGAGGGTATAATGGCAGGATTAGCATACTTGTCAAGGCGTAAAGGCGAACCTAGGCGATAGCAAACCGCCTAGATGCCTAGGCGGTAAGGCGCCCGCCTAGGCGTACATTAGGCGAGTTAGGCGTTTTGCTATATATAGGCATATATTTTAGATGTTATGTAGAGATATTTTAATTGGTTTTAATAATAATGACAATAATGTGAAGATTAGTTTATTTGATTGAATCAAATAGATTTATATACTTTTACTTGTTTAATTTCGAGACTTCTGTCATGAGTACGATGGTTCAATAGCTAAGTCACTCGGACTCGGGTACGGAGTGTCGGACACGACACGGATCCGAGTGTCGGGTTCGAAATTTCTGAAATTTTAGGACACGGGGACACTGTCCAAAATTTGGACACGGGTACGGGGACACGACAAATATTTTTAATAAATATTAATATTAATATTCATAGCAAAGACAAAAAAACCAATTACATAAGTTCCATAGTCCATACAATACCAATGCAAAAATAAAATGAGTCTAATACATTCAGAATCACAAATGTAAAATATTCAAAGATGGTGCATCTTCAATCTTCAAATGTGATTACTTCAATCTCCGGATCATCCAATGATAAATCTGCAATTTCCAAGAAACTATCACCTTGAACATTGTCCCCTCCTATGTAAAAAGACAAAAGAAAAGATTGTAAGTATATAAAAAAATTGCATAAAAATGAAGAAAATATGATATATATTAATCATACGGTCATACCTATATTCCAATATTTAGATGAACCTTCTGTATATTCTTTTTCCTTTCTTGAGAGCAATCTAACATTGTTGTGTATGTAAACCAAACTCTCAGTTCGCTCATTAGCTATTTGATTTCTTTTCACACTTTTGAATGGTGCCATAAGTACTCCAATTGCGCTCACAACATGATGATGATGCTGGTTGTGAAAGCAATCTAAATGCTAGGCCTTGTAGCAATGGTGTATATGAACCATAATTTGCCCACCATGGCATAGGGTCTTCTTCCGATCTTGATGCTATTACATGTGGCTGACCAAAATAGTCAATGTCACAAGCAAATGCACCAAACTCTTTAAAAACCTTTTTCAAGTCCTCTGGATTGTTAAAAAGTCTTTTAAAACATAAGTCCCTATTCATTGACACCTCTTCATCCTCATGCGGTGCTACACGACGAATACCATGACCCTCTCCTCTCAACCACTCCTGACTATAATACTTTGGGACAAGGGAATGTGCTAAACAATGAAGCGGTGTGTTACTTTTATTCCACCTATCTTCCAAAACCTTCTGAATAGCATCAAAAAAAGCTGATTTACCCGTTAACAAGTCCTCATTCTCATGCTCAAAAATATGACCCCTTACATCTTCAATCATAGAATCCCACATATCATAAATAAAATGTAAAACACAAGAATCTTTATCTGCAACTCGCAAGAATTCCATCAGAGGTTCAGTAAATTTCAATATATAATCAACTTTGTCCCACCAAGTATCACTAACTAATGTGTCTTTATTTCTCTAGATTTCAACTCATTTGCATTCCTCAAATTACCTCTATTTTTTTTCCAATTGATCATAAGTTTAAAAGTCATTATTTATATGTAATTTACAATTATGAAAATTTTATAAATTTGATTATTTATGGATAAGATTTGCAAAATCATGATGTCCAAATATAATAAAATATGTAAAATATGAACTTATAAATTGTGAAGTGTTTGGTAAAATATGAACTTATAAGTCAAAAAAAATTGAAGAATTACTACCCAAACACAATTATAAGTATTAGAAAATCGGTTGAACAAATAAAAATCAATTAATAAATTTTGAATTAATTACAACAAAAATCGGATATATTAATTCTCATATTAGAAAATATACAGATCTTTAAGCAGTTTGGACTTTGGACTTTGGAGGTATCAATCCACGGGGAAAATCAATTAAATTGAATTAAAAAATCATCCTGTTCAGCGCTAACGAATTGTTTTCTTTAAAAATTTGGGCATTAGCTACCAACTTTACTTTACATTGTGGTCTGAAAAGCTTTCTTGATCATTACAAATCCATCCCCACCACTGTCCACTACAGAAAAAGCTTCCTCCTTCCTCACAATGGCGACCTGCAAAAAAAAAAAAATCCGGCGAGCTTCAAAAATTTTCCGACGACGGCAACGACGGATCCGATTTCACGCCCACGAATCCGGCACGTATCCCGTGTCGCGTCTCGGGTCGTGTCGTGTCGACACCGGTACGGCCGCCGGAATTGCCGAGTCGGAGTAACTTAGTTCAATAGTACAAGTTTTTGAATTTACCACTAAAAGGAGAAATAAGCAAAGTCGAATCATATATTAGAAAAATGTTTTATATATAGTTAAACAACTAACTCGCCTAGGTGCTGCCTAGGCACCGTCTAACTCTCCTAGGAGCCGCCTAGTCACCGTCTACCTCGCCTAGGCACCGTCTACCTCGACTAGGCAATTAAAATCTAGGCGGTTCGGACGCCTTTTCATTTTTTACCGCCTTTCCACCTAGGCGACGCCTTGACAACTATGGATTAGTAATAGTTATGCTTTAATAAGACTAGTAGATATATTGATTTGGTATGTATTTGCCATGGATGTTGTTACTCAACTTAGAGCAGAGTGCTTGATTGGGGACGATGGTAGTATGATGATAGAATTTCTAGTAGATGTGCGATGATAATATAGGTAATTAGGGATATTAATTCATTTTAATGTGTAAAAATGACGTGTTTCATTAATATTTTTTACGTATAGTTTCAACCTAGTGAGTGATCGTGGATGATGGGAGTATACCTTTAGGCAAATAGTAATGTTAATGAGTAGATTGGCTTTTATGATCTAAACATGTCCAGGTTTCATCATTTTCCCTCAGTAATATTGGACAGTTTAGAAATTGATTGTGTTTTGTTTGATGAGTAATGATAAATATACTTGAGGATCTGTTTGTTTTAATTTCAGAAATACTAGAGTCAAATTAAGGGCAAGTAGTTGTGATTGCAGAGTGCAGACTCTAGACAAATAAAAATGCTTATGGATATCACTCGATTGAACATGTACGTAAAGATATATAATTGGTGTTTATATCATTTTTATATCACTCGTTTCATTTAGACTTTCTGTATCATTCTTGTGATTGAGCACTTTATCTCCAGTCAATTGCATTAAGATAAATGTAGTCCTATTATTTTACTACTGCATGTGGGTTAAAAAAATGAGTGGCCAAAATTAAACAGACTTGAATTTAATGTTTTTAAAGGTAACTTCCTTTGCTTAAAACTGTTTTTCAAATCAAATTGGATGTCCATTCGACAAAAACTTCTTGCTGTTTTATCTAAAATGTTTTTAGCTGGCCACTTTTATTTCATATTTTTCTATTTTTCTTGAAAGTTTTATTGTTCAGGTGTTAGTTTTTTCTTTTTTAATCATTTTGTTTTTCAGCTTCTAGGCAAAGAATGTTACGACATTGATATCGCTCTTGACAACATGTTGGGTAGAGAGTTTTGTGAAAAAGTAAATGAGTACTTGTTATCTACGGGGGAAGAAACCCATGGAGTTGGTGTCATTCAAAGGTAGAGTCTCCTACCTTAACATGATATATGCTATCTTATTATTTTTATGTGTTTGTGGAAATTATTGTACTTCAAAACTTCTCTAATTCATATATTACTTAAAGATCAAGATTGATAAAAGTAACGGTTGAATATTTTCGAAGGTGTTATCATAGTAAGGAATTTGATTTCTAAGTTATCAGTTTGGTCCCGACTTTGTTTTTAAGTTTTTGTCAAATAGTCAGTAGTCTATGTTGTGGGCTGTCAATAGTCATAGTTGTGGGCTGTTATAGTCCTAGTTATGGGCTGTTAAATAGTCTTGGGTTAGGCACCGTCATAAGACTTTGTGGTGCTAGTTGTTCTATATATATCTGATCTATAGCTCATGTAAGATAATATACATCAATACAAAATCTCTCCTTCTGATTACTTCTCGTCTCAATCTCTCTACTTCCATAAGTACATACAATTTATCATGGTATCAAAGCAGGTTTAGCATAGAAGAAGAAGAAATATTAAGATCAGAAGCTCAGAAATAAAAGAACACCAGTCTGTCAAACACCACTGTCCAGAAAACACCACTGTCCAGAAATTCGAAAACCAAAACACATCCAAACACAAATATAAGCATACCACTGGAAAGAGCAGGAGAAGAGAAGATCACAGAAAAAAAAAAACTGGAAAAACCGGCCACCACGCGCCCTCACGCGCCGCCGCACGCGCAGCCGCGCCGCCACACGCGCGCACGCGCCGGCGCGTGAGCCCTCTCCCGAGCAGATTTTGGAAAAATTTCTTTAGAGACTCTTATTCTACTCATCATTCCGAATCCAACCGTGGTATTATTTCTTGAATCTGAGAACTTTGTTTTTCTGTCAGTTGAATTTTTTGGTGTTCTTGCTGTTGGTTTACAACTAGTTTGTGTTCTTGTTGTGTTATTGCTGTGAATTTGAGAAGAAAGAAACACAGACCCAGATTACTGATATAAACTTTATTATATTAGTCATACGCATCTGTTATATATAGACAAATAAATATATATTATTTGTGATGGCGGATACTGTTGATTCTACCGTGAGTGAAGTTACTACTTTAAGGAGTAATAAATCGGGGTTTCATAGTACTCCATTCGTGAGTCCTAAATTCAATGGAAAAAATTTTCTTGAATGGTCAAAGGCGTGCACAATGGCACTAAAATCTCATAAAATGATGAAATACATCAATGGGAAAGCTAAACAGCCTGAGGAGAATGATGCAAACTTTGATGATTGGGATTCTGAAAATGCCATGGTGTGTTCATGGTTATCTAACTCCATGGAGGTAGATATTCGAAAAAGCTACATCTTCATTGATACCGCTGAAGATGTGTGGAATTCTCTTACTCGGACTTATTCCTTCTCCGGGAATGTGGCCAAGCGGTTTGAGGTGAAGCGAAAGATGTGGGCATTGACTCAAGGAAGCTGCACACTAGCTCAGTATTATTCTGAGCTAACATCATTATGGAGTGAATTGGGACACTACACTATATTTGAGTGTAAAACTGCTGAAGATCAAGAAAAATATCAGAAGATGATCACTGAAGAAAAAGTGATGAAATTTCTTGATGGATTGTCGGATGAGTATGATTCAATTAAAAATCAACTTATCGGACAAGTCCCATTTCCCACTGTGGAAGAGGCCTATGGTCGTGTCAGGCTAGAGGAAAGCCGAAAGCAAAGTATGACCCCAATGGTCTCTTCTGATCGCTCCGCACTCTTAACTAAAGGTGTCCAGCAATCAGAACCAGAACAACCAGAGCATGTGTCAATAGCTGTAATTGGAGAAAGATCTATTCAATGTGACTACTGCAAAAAATTAGGCCACACTCGTGAGACATGTTTTATTCTGCACCCTCATCTCAGAATTCGTGGACGAGGTGGACGTGGCCGAGGTGGTTACCGTGGTGTCTCATCTGGAAGAGGCATGAGTAGGGGTTCCTTTAATGCTCATGCTCATCATACTACTTCAGAATGCGAGCCTGACTCTACAACAGGGACGATGACCGCTTCAGAGCTCAACGCCTTCCGCCAATTCATGTCACAAATCAAGACCCCTTCTCCTACAGCTAATTCTGCTCATGCAGGTATATCCTGCCATCTTACTTCCGATAAATATCCAACATCTTGGATCATTGATTCAGGAGCATCAGCACATATGACCGGAGATTCTAGTATTCTGGAATCATATCATGACAAAACAGGCAATATACGTGTTGCTAATGGAGATCTTGCACCTATTCATGGACAGGGCACCTCTCTTTGTCTTTCATCATCATTACCATTATCAGATGTTTTGCATGTTCCTTCTTTATCTGCAAATTTACTATCTATCCACAGTATTACTGACAACCTCAATTGTTCAGTAACCTTTTTTTCTTCCCACTGTGTATTTCAGGATCTAATGACAGGCAAGGTCCTTGGCAGTGGTAAAGTGGTCGATGGTCTCTATGTTATGGAAGGGAATTCTGTTTCTCCTTCAAATTATCAGGTGTCATCTAATTCTGTTTATGAATCCTTGTATCAATGGCATAGACGGTTAGGTCATCCATCCTTTGGTGTTTTAACACATCTATTTCCCGCTTTAGTAAAACACTGTAACAAGGAAGTTTTTTTCTGTGAACCATGTGAATTGGCTAAACATAAAAGATCAACCTATCCGCCCAGAAATAAAAGAAGTTCTACCTTGTTTTCTATTATTCATACTGATGTTTGGGGTCCATTTAGAAATCCTACACATGATGGGTATAGGTGGTTTGTTGTCTTTGTTGATTGTTATTCTCGATTAACTTGGGTTTATCTTCTGAAACAAAAAAATGAAGTTTTCGGATGTTTTAAATCTTTTCATCACATGCTACAAACACAGTTTAATGCCTCTGTTAAAATCCTTCGAAGTGATAATGGTACTGAATATGGAGGTCCATTTACATCTTATTTGGACACATGTGGTATTATTCATCAAACTACGTGTGTTAAAACTTCTCAACAAAATGGGGTAGCCGAAAGAAAAATTGGCCACTTAACACAGGTTGCACGGTCTCTTATGCTAACCATGCATGTTCCTAAATATCTTTGGGGAGAGGCAGTTATGACTGCTGCTTATCTTATCAACCGTCTTCCTACCAAGGTTCTAAAATTCAAAACACCATTGTCATGTGTTCCTGCACCCTCTTCTCATCCACTTCCTCTTCGGGTATTTGGGAGTGTATGTTTTGCTCATAACCATGCACCCTCTCGAGATAAGCTTGATTCTCGGGCCCTTAGATGTGTTTTCATTGGATATTCCCCCACTCAGAAAGGGTACAAATGTTATCATCCTCCCTCACGTCGGGTATTCGTCAGTTACGATGTTACTTTCTGGGAGTCCATTTCTTACTTCTATCCTGGCTCCTCCTCTTTGCTTCAGGGGGAGATAAACAGACATAGTCTTGATAATGAAACAAATGAGTCAGATCACAATCTCCTTGATAGTGAATCACTTCCGTTCATGAATATACCTATTCCAAACATTAGCTCAAAATCGTTACCTACGAATAATGAGTCGGATGATTTAAATAGGTTTGGCATACCAGATTTGATTACATATTCTAGACGAAGAAATGATGATATCACCACTTTACCACATCCAGAGACCTCTGACCTCGAATCAGATCCTGCAGATCCTACAGCTCCTATAACTGAGCCCGGTAATGGTACTACTCTTGATCCCACTTTGGATCTTCCTATTGCTATAAGAAAGGGTGTACGTTCTTGCACTAACCATCCTATCTCAAATTTTGTATCTTATAATGCATTATCTCCATCTTCACTTGCTTTTGTGTCATCCTTGTCTAGTGTTTCTGTTCCACACACTTGGCAGGATGCTTTATGTGATCCTAAATGGAAGGATGCTATGATAGAGGAAATGAATGCCTTGAAACATAATGGCACTTGGGAGTTAACTCATCTTCCCGCTGGAAGGAAGGTAGTAGGATGCAGATGGGTATTCACTGTGAAACAAAAACCTAATGGGCTGATTGATAGGTACAAAGCGAGACTTGTAGCAAAAGGGTATACTCAAACTTACGGGATTGATTATCAGGAAACTTTTGCTCCAGTAGCAAAGATGGCCTCTATCCGAGTCTTGATATCATGTGCAACAAATCTTGGATGGGAACTTCAGCAATTGGATGTAAAGAATGCATTCTTACATGGAGACCTGAAAGAAGAGGTTTACATGGATATTCCACCGGGTTTTTCTACAGCTGCGACCACTGGGAAAATATGCAAGCTAAAGAAGACTATTTATGGGTTAAAACAATCTCCAAGGGACTGGTTTGGCAAATTTCAGGGAGCAATGATTAAATTTGACTACAAACAGAGAAACTCAGATAACACCATGTTCGTAAAAAGACGAGATGGAAAAATCACAGTGGTGATTGTCTATGTCGATGATATTGTGATCACCGGCAACGACACCTGTGAGATTGCTAATGTCAAACGCAAGCTTGCCTCTGAATTCGAGATGAAGGACTTAGGAAAACTACGGTATTTCCTTGGTATTGAGGTCTTTAGATGTCCAGGTGGCATCTTCCTCTCACAACGGAAGTATACACTTGATCTTCTGAATGAAACAGGGATGTTAGGATGTAGACCTGCAGAATCTCCAATAGAAGCAAATCATAAACTTTGTGGAGATGCTGGTGAAATTGTCGAGAAATCTCAATATCAAAGGTTAGTTGGTCGACTAATCTACCTTGCACATACAAGGCAAGACATATCATATGCAGTGGGAATTGTTAGTAGGTATATGCATGATCCTCGTCAACCACATTTGGATGCAGTTTATATGATATTGGTATCTTAAGGCTGCTCCTGGAAAAGGAGTAATGTTTACTAAAAATAATCATCTCGGGGTTGAAAGCTATACAGATGCAGATTGGGCCGGATGTCAAGACGATAGACGATCTACTTCAGGATATTGCACATTTGTTGGTGGCAATTTGGTTACTTGGCGAAGCAAGAAACAACCTGTAGTTGCCTTATCTAGTGCTGAGGCAGAATATAGAGCTATGGCTAAAGGTGTACGTGAATTATTGTGGATAAGATTGTTCCTAGAAGAATTGGGACTTGCATCTGCAACTCCAATGAAGCTACATTGTGATAACAAAGCCGCTATTGCCATTGCACATAATCCAGTCCAACATGATCGGACCAAACATATCGAAATTGATCGACACTTCATAAAAGAGAAAATCAATAATGATACTATTGGTATTCACTTTGTAAGATCGGAAGACCAGATAGCTGACATATTTACCAAAGGTTTAAATCAGAAGATGCTTCATCCTCTTATTGGCAAGTTGGGCATGAGTGATATATATGCATCAACTTGAGGGGGAGTGTCAAATAGTCAGTAGTCTATGTTGTGGGCTGTCAATAGTCATAGTTGTGGGCTGTTATAGTCCTAGTTATGGGCTGTTAAATAGTCTTGGGTTAGGCACCGTCATAAGACTTTGTGGTGCTAGTTGTTCTATATATATCTGATCTATAGCTCATGTAAGATAATATACATCAATACAAAATCTCTCCTTCTGATTACTTCTCGTCTCAATCTCTCTACTTCCATAAGTACATACAATTTATCAGTTTTTAAATTCCTTTTTCTTACCTGTACTTGCCTGATATCAACTCACCAATGAATTAGTATCCTCCATGTCATAGAATTCATGACAACACCACAGGTATCGAACTTGTAATCAAATCGTAAGTACTAAAGAGTAATCTCCCCCAGCGTTAGAAAGTCTGTTAGTTTACCAGTTTGAAGTTTAGGAAATCTGAAATGCCTGCATTATTGTCTGTTCTAGGAGATCGTGCTTGATATTTTTGCATATTAAAAAGTTTCCCTGTAGCCAGCTTGGTCCTTTAAACTACTGCTTTACTTTGTGCTGTGTGTGTGTGTGATATTTTATGTGGTTGTAGTAGATTCCAGACTGACAATATTAATACTGCAGCAATCCTGACCAGTCAAAACACTTGGAAACTGCCACAATGCGCCTTTATGATGTGTGGATTGACTTTGTCAACTTACGGGCTGAAGATTATTGTGAGAATAGCCGCATTCCTACAATGGTAGACACATATCTTTAGAGGCGATAACTTTACGGGCTTCTGTATTGTAAATGCTTATCATCTAGTGCCATTTTGTGAATTAATTTATGTGGATCCTACTTTAGTAACAAATCTGCAAAACACTGTTTAAATTTCTATTATAAAATTACAAACACATCTCAAGGGAATTCTTTGTTGAAAGTTCTCATTTAGTTGGATCTTTCCATCCATACAACTATAATTACTTGATGAGTAAAAAGTAATTTAATGTGGAATTGATATGTTGCAGAGATTTGGTACAGCAGAAGAAGATGCTTATCGAAGAGATTTGACAATTAATAGGTATTGCCCTATATATTCTTGGCATTTTACTCATTTGGTAGTCTGTCTCTTTGTATAAAATTTTTGGTCAAACTGGAGTAGATCTTTATTGTTCCTTTTTTTTTGTGACAGCTTGTTTTACAACATTAATAGTAGTGCTGTTGAAGATTTCACAGGAAAAGGTTGGCAAAAGCCTTTATTTGGTTTTTATAAGTTATTTCAATAGCTTAATTATCTCGCTCACTGCTTATCGTGCTTTGGTGTCTTCTGATACAGGCATTAAAGATCTTAGGTCTGGGAAAATAGTTACGCCTCTACCTCCAAGGGAAACTTTTTTGGATGATCCCTTGAGAGTCCTTCGAGCCATACGTTTTGGTATCAATTTTATTTTTTTTTGCTCAAACATAGTCTGAGATATGTTTCAAACTGCTATTTACACATTTTCATGAGCAAATGCTTGATGATTTGTTTTTTTGATTTTTTTGCATATTATTTAAAGATAATAATGTAATTGATCAGATTAGGAAGTAAGTAGTTATTGAAAGTCTTCATTGTTTATACTATTAAGATAGTAATTCATATTAGTAGTCGATGATAATAATGGCAGGTAGTTTGTTGTTAAGCTTTTCCGCTGTTGAGTTCATTTTTAAAAGTGGGTGGAATATTATGATTTGAATTTCGAGTTTTGTGCTTTATTGTGATTTTGAACTTATATCTCTCATAGTTAAGTTTGAGTAGGTTTTACTAATGATTGATTCCTTCTCCCATGTATTTGCAAGGCTTTGTTTATGCCTCAATTTACAATATCCACTATGGCTGCTCAGATGATTTTGCAAAGGCTTGTCCATTTTATCTGTACCTGAATTTTGTTTCAGGTGCAAGATTTGAATTTGTACTAGATGAAGGCCTAAAAAAGGCTGCTTCTGCTGATGATGTGAAGGATGCTATTGCAGATAAAATTAGCAGAGAACGCATTGGTCATGAAGTATGTGAAACTTCATTCTTTGACTGATTTGCATGGTTTAATAGACTATCTCGTTTCTGCATGCACACACACATTTAAAAACCAAATTGTGACTCTGCTTTCTCCTACGCTCATATCCCTCTCTTTTTTATATTTTCCTTTCATTCCACAGATAGATCTTATGGTAGCTGGCAATCAACCTGTCAAAGCAATGTCTTATGTGTCTACCCTTCAATTATTTTGGGTTGTCTTCAATCCTCCTCCAAATGTTAATCCTCTGATCCCAGAAGGACATGACGGGTACGTTTTAATTATCTAAAAGAATATGTAACAAAATATATTAGTTATATATGGTTTTAACTTTCCTGGAGTATACATCTTAAAGTAACTCTCAAAAGTTTTCCTGATAATTATGATAGAATTATGATTATGATTGAAGATAAATTGTATTTAAATATTATAAGTTCAATTAAACTTGACATATTTTTTCTCTTCATTAGGTTTGTATTCCGTTTATTAAAACTTTTAATTATGCTTCACGTGATACATAGTGATTTGAAGTGTATAATTTTATTTTCTTCTAATGCAATTGTTACCCCTGATGAGGAGCGTGCCTAATTTTGAAAAAACCTTTCCGTCAGTTCACCTCTTGCCTTCCACTAACACTGGCCATAGGCCTTGACTAAGTATATTTTATAAATTGTACTTTCTGTTTCTGTCATTTAACAAACGCCATTTTATAAAGTTCCCCCCTTGGTAGTAATCTCTTGAAATATTCTTTTGGTTATTGCAATCCAGGTATTCTTTTTCAAACATCCTTAGCAATAAATATCTTCTGTGACTCTGTAAGACGGAAGGGAGGTTTTTACTTGTCTATATCGTTACTCCTTTTAATGCAAGTATTTAGGCTTTTCAGATTCTGCCCGATAATATTTTAATAATAACTGGAAAATGGGTCATGGATAAACTGCAGAACATAAGTTTCACACAGACTCATAAGTTTCACACAGACTCTCTTTCTTGATGTTTGACGTTTTCTTAAAGAACATTATGTTTTTTTGCCTTCTACCTTTCAGTTACATCATTCCTGGCTATGAACATTTTCTGTTCGTCCAGCTCACTAACTTTGAACATGTTATTAGGCTTTGTGTTGCTTACATGGATGCTGCATGGAAGGTTTTGCAATCAATTGGAGGATCCTTCAATGTGAGTGTTCCACTTGGTGAATGAAACTGTTCATTTTTTTTTTTTTTGACTTAAAATGCTTATGTAGGATGTACAATATAATGAAATGTTCTATTTTTATGTTGACATATCAATCATGATAGTAATGCTGTTTGGAGACAACAAATAATATGGTACAGATTTGAATTTGATGTCCTGTAAACCTTAACAGTGTGACATAGGTTCAGCTGAATCCATGTCAGCAGGTACGTGATTGATTTTGGTGCCACAGTTATGGTATTTGGCTTGTGCGATTGTTTACTTTAGTTAGATTCCAACACACAAGAGGATGAGGAATTAAGGTTATTGATGTTTCTTATGCAATCCAAAAAGGAGCAAACTAGGCATAAATGATTCCTTTTTTTAATTTCATCATGAAGGCTGGAATGCCTCAGGTACTGACACCTTTGGATGCTGCTCACATATTTTATTTATTGGTTTCATCATGTAGGGTGATCAGAAGAGGCTCTCCTTATATGCTGCGTTATTTCTACCATTGAGGCAGACTGTTTACACTGATCACAAATCCAAGAAGGTATCATCCTATTCAACTTGTCCCCCGTGTCCCTCTCGCTCATGATCAGTCGAGACAAGCATACAATAGTTTTAGTCGCCACTTTGTAGCATTCTAAGTTCCCAACATGTTTGCTCTTCATGCAGCATGTGCTGCTAATTTTATACTAGTATGACCATTATACCTTTTTGTGATATGCACTGAACTAATAGCTTAAGCATCGATGATATATGTGCCATGTGTAAGATGTGTAGGTAAATTTGTCTACTGAATGCAATTTGGATATGACCATTGTGTTATTTGTCTATGATAAATATGCTTTTATATATTTATGCACCTTGCAAGTCGCTACTATGGTTAATTGGTTATGTAGACGGGATTGTATTTCAGCCTAATAAGTAATAACACACATTTTTATAAAGTATGTAGTAATAAACAGTTGTGATGTGTTTTAATATATGCTATTATTGTACGTTCAGCCATGTTGTGGAGCTACTTTAATGTCCAGAGCTTTTTAAAGGATTTTTTCAGGCCTTCTAAATTTCTGATAAAAAATTTCACTCAAATATATATTACCTCGTAACGCAGTTTATTTGTGTTCATTCTTTAATTTTGAACTAAGATATCATGCTTGATGAAAATGTAATGTGTTGGATATTATATATAATGTGTCAACAGGTCTGTCAGTCCTTTTAACATCGTCTGCTCTACAGATCCCAGTTGTCAGCTACATTTTCCGGAATTCGCTCAAGCTAAAATCAAGTGATGCTGAAACGGTCAGTTTTATACTCTTCTTATATCCTGTTCTGCATACTCTTATTACTACAAAATTATTACAGTGTTATTTGAATATACATGTGATAAGTTATTATAATAGCAGAAATATGAGTAGGATCATTTAATGTGTATGCCTTCTTGCAGGTTGTCCATCTACATGAAGCAGCAGAGAAATTCATGACGCTATTTCCTTTAATCATTTCCAACGAGGAAAAAATTGCTGAAGTGTCTTGGAAAAGAGAAATTATTGATGTCTCTGCATCTTCAAAGTTGCGAATATTAATAGGTATTGGTTTTAATTTGGCAGCTTGACCTATTGTTATGGTCTCTGATCAAACAAACATGTTTTTTTGCATAACAAGTCCTTGTATACAAGTATTTGTGTGTTTATGGAATCTAATCTCAAATTAACTATTATCTTGAAATAATTCAGATTAATTTTAGTTATTAAATTTGCTATATACTCTCAAACATCTAGCCCATATATTTTCAAATATATATATATATATATATATATATATATATTCTGTATGACCTGGAAGTTTGTGCCTGGAAAACATAATCTGCCAATTCAACGGAGTCAGAGATATATCCAGGGGTTTGTTTTGATTGGTAGAGATGACTTTGAAGGAGTCTTGGTGAAATACTTTTTGCAACTACAAGTAACTCAGTTACTTTGGAAGACTGTCTTTGGCATTTCTTACTGATTTCATTAAAAAGAGTTAAAAATATAATTTTGAGAGAGGCACATAGATTTTAGCTTTTTGGCCTCCCAATTCATTCAGTTCAAGCATAGTAGTAACTCACTACAAAAGTGGATTTATAGTCCTTGGATTTCACATGTTGGTAGGCTGCTAGCTTGCCCAATATTTTAAAAAAAAAATTATTATGATGAATGCTCTATGTTCCCCACCCTACTTTGAGTATTATGTAACACTTCATTCCCTCCATCTCACTGGATTTACAATTTATGAATGTTAGAGAGGTTTGGTTGTTCCATCATGTTAAGATTTAAGACTGTTCCTGTGAAAATTGTGGTACAATCTTGAAATAAACCCTGTATCCCTTAATGGTAACAATGCACGCAGCCCTTAATAACTTTTAAGCATATTTATTTAGTTCCTGATTTGTTATTCACTTTGTGGGGATACCTGCAAAAGCTTATGTTTTGACTGCTCGGCATAAAGTGTGTGTTCTTTTTTGGGTAACTTCAAGAAATAATGAAATATTACCCGACAGTTATTAGCTTATGCTGTTATACATGTAGATTCGATTGTTTTGCTGCCCAGTATCAGCTTATTGCTGTAATACTTGTAGATTCGCTTGTTTTGCTGCCTGGTGTCTAATCCTTTTTTTATTTTTAGGATTACTTCTTCGAGAAATCAAAGATTTTTGGCGTCCTGCATTGTTGCTCTCAACGTTGCTGTATAACGATGATATTGACAGTACAACTTTTTCGTTTGAGCAATCTAAGTTAGACAAGAGAATAGTCTTATTCAACCAGGTCGAGAATGCAGTTACTGCACAAGGTATGGGTATGACTCTCAGTCCAGAGTGACAGTCTTTTTTACTAGTCAGCTGAGAAGCTGATGATATTGGCTTTTTTCATTCTTCAGTAGTTATGTACATTTCTAGTGTTATGACTTGTAAGTTGCTTGTATAGATAGCTAAATTAATTTGATAATTTCCTGATACTTATCTTAAAGTCACCTATCAAACTTAATGCCCCTATTATATACTGAAATGCAGGTCTTGACAAAATATGGGAAGTGAAGCCATTGGTTAATGGAAAGGAAATTATGAGCATTTTGCAGCTAAAGACAGGCGGGCCACTTGTAAGGGAATGGGTAAGCCATCCTCTTGTAATGCTAGAATAATCATTGGTGCGAAATCACAGAATCACTAACTACATATTTATATGTATGCTAACTACTCTACATGAGCAACTACACATGCTTATTATTCTTTCATATTGCAGGTAGAAAAGCTGCTTCAATGGCAACTTGCTCACCCTTCTGGATCTGCTGAGGAGTGCATTGAGTGGATGAGAGAAGCCCAGTCAAAACGGGCAAGGACGGAATAGGCTGTCTTTGCAGTTCTATAAACTTTCTGTAGTTACTTTTAGAACCCACTCACCATGTTAGTCTGTTACCAACTTCATGTCAAGATGTAAGTGGAGAGTAGTGTATAGTATATGGTAGTTAACAGATTCCCTTATTGATTAGAATCGAAGAGGATGAAGGAAGATAGATCTAACTACAGCAAATTTTGTTGTCAACCTACTGATTTGTTGGATTTGGTAAGACGGGTTTGTCCATTGCTGATGATAGGGATCATCGCATACTATCCTAAACATTTATAAATACAGAATTGCTGTTATTATATACTCAATTTATTAGGGAAATACAATTGCAATAATATTTTATGAGCATGTTTTATGTTTTTTGAAGTGCTTTTTTTTTTTCTTTAATTTTAAAATATTGCTTTACGAGATTACACGACACATACAAGATATTTTTTTCATTCTCCTACTGTGATCATACCTGTTGCTCTTTGTTTGGCATGTATACAACGTGGTATTCTGAAGTAAAGAACAAGACAATGAATATTAATTGGCCTCCGTTTGTCTCACAAACTTTGGTAATTTTGGTTCCTCAGGCAATATACAAATTAGTTGAATATTAAATTTTTGGTAATTTTCTTTTTATGGTGCAACCACAAGATATTTAAGGTTATTTTTGTCTAATTTTAAAATTATTCAACCAAATATAAAAACTTATATAAATTTTAATAGAATATTAAGCTACTTTAATTTATTAATTAATGAACCAACAAGGATATCTTGGATAGAATTTTTTAGAATTTTGTAGTTATATGTTGGATTACGTTGAATTACATCCAAATGAACGAAACTAAAATTGGATAATATATTGAAAGGGTTTTATGTGCTTGAGGGAATTCTATCTAAGGTTAAAACAATTTCAATACAAATTTAAGAATATTTATGTAAATTATTGAAAAAAAATTATATTTACAAAAATTTCAGGATCCCTTACTTGTTGTAACCTTAGCAGATATCCATTAGGTTGTCCCATTTTTTTCTATATTAAAATAAGTGACAGTTAGAAGTATTACATGTTTCATTAATTTAAAATTTTAGTATTAACTATTTTTAATATGAAAAAGAAAAAAAAAAGGGCCCAATTTGAACTCAATTTTAATTAGCCGACCACATATGTAATTCTGTGAAGTACAATTAGTCCATAATATAATTTCCTCAGTCAAACACCAGGAACTAAACTAAACAAAAGACCAGTCTCCTCTTCAATCTAGTACATCTACACACACATATACGCACACCCAGAGAGAGAGACAGAGAGAGATTTGTTGTATAATCTAAGTACTACTAGTACGATAATAATGATGCGGGTGTCTGTAATATCATTAATATATATACTATCTGTATCATCGATCTTTTCATCATCATGGGTTGTTGCTGATGAGTTTGTAAGAGATGGGAAAGTGTTAGAGCTTGATGAATCTAATTTTGACAAAGCCATTTCTACCTTTGATTACATCTTTGTTGATTTTTATGCTCCTTGGTGTGGTCACTGCAAGCATCTTGCTCCCCAGGTGTGGTTTTTACTCTCTCTCTCTCCCTCTCTGTCTCTCTCTCTCTCACTCTCTCTCTCTCTCTCTCTCTCTCTCTCTCTCTCTCTCTCTCTCTCTCTCTCTCTCTCTCTCTCCCCCCTCAAAGTTTTTACTTTGTATGTATATTGAATTGTGTTGTACTTTAAAGTACTTTTAGCCTTAAATCTTGATGAACCCAGATTTTGAAAATGAGTATAGTAGATTAAATTGGATTTTGAAGACATGGGTTGTGATTGAATCGAAGTTTATGTATGTGTTAGGGTTGGGTTAGGTAAAAAGTTTAAAGCAAATTAGACTGGATATAGTGTGTTGGGATTCGACATGTGTTATGGATTATGAAATGAAGGCGGTCGGGTTGATGTTAAAAAAGAATTATGGCATTGGTCGGGTGTGAAAAACCCTTTAGGGGAGCTATGCCAATGATGGGATCATGGTGAATCTTATTGGACTGTTTTAAGAGTGTTTATTTGATGTAGACACTTGACTTTATATTTAGTGATTGTTTCTTGTTTGAAAAATGAAACATTTTTTTCCATTTAATTAGCTTACTTCTCTAAACACATTGAGTTCTAGTGGGAATTTTGCCACTTCTTACTTTCACGTTATGACAGGATACAGTCGGCGTGTGTGTGTCAGTGTGTTCATTTTCCTTTTCAAGATCGTCTTATATATATGAATTTTTTGAAATGAAGAGCCTGTGAACTTAAAGTTGGAACTTTTTGTGTAGTGTAAAGGTAAAGAAATTTTATGTAACCTCGTGCTTTTTGCCTAAAAATCCATCAATCAAGATGCATCACAATATGCATTATAGCATTATGTAGATCAAGATACATCAGAAAATCTACAGATTAAGAGAATAACGCAAATTCGTTTCTCTAATTTTGGTCAATATTGTACAGAACTGATACACTGGGAGCTTATAGTATTAGACTAGTAGGAAGATTAGTACAGGAGATGCCTAGTTAAGCTGGAGAGTAGGTAGCAGAAGATGTTAATTTCATGTTACCACAAACCTATGTTACCCAGACTCGGCTCAACATGGATACGTATCCAAGTGTCGGACTCGGCAATATTTTTGAAAAAAAAAAAATACATGTTTTTGCCTTAAAATTCGTGTCCAAGTGTCCATACCCATGTCCGAGTGTCGAGTGTCCGACACGAGTATTTGAGGCAAAACGAAGAGTCGGGGTAACATAGCCACAAACTAAAGAACAATTTCATTGCTCTTCGCCTCTTCCTGGTTTTGCTAATGTTTTGCAAAAAAAATATTAACATATTAAACATGTTAAAAAGTTGGTGCTTGGTAGAATTTAGGATTCGTGAGGAGGCAGCTTACTTTTGCAGATGGAATGAAAATTTTAAGATTACCTAAATAAGTTATTCGCCCCTAGTCACCAAATGTTTCAACTTTCAATATTAGCTGAATAATCTAAATGTTTGTATGGGAAAGTGTAACTTGATCTTTATACTTTCCAGGAAAGTTTCAAGTTTTGGTAAATCTTTATTAAATTGATATCAGATATGCTCCCGCCTTTCGGGTCAGTAGTATTTATTTATTGTACATTTAACATTATAGATATGTACTGCAAGTCAGCCTATGGATTTGGCATTATTATAAAATTGTCAAAACTTTCGCTTTTGTGAATATTTACTTCTTTTTGTTTCCCTAAAGAACAGATGAAGCTTTTTTTTTTCGTTCCTTTCCTTTTCTTCCACAAGCTCTAATACCAATATACCAAGTGACTAAGTGATGAACACCATATTCTGATATATTTACGATGCATCAAAATCCTTGGAAATATCTGATTTTTTGCTATAATTTAATCCCGTTAAATACTTATCTATAAAATAATGTTCAAGTCAAGATCTACCAGAAAGTGGAAAATGACAATTAAGATCAGTAAAAGCTCAAAAGTTCCTCTGATCTACGCTTAAAATTGAGTACTTGAGCTCCTGACTGCTTTCTGGATTTCTTGGTAGCATTATGGCGTAACTACTACTAGGAACTATTCTGGGGTCCATAAGCAAGATACTGACAATTGTAATTGTTGCCTGCAGTTGGACAAAGCTGCTTCTGCCCTTTTTGAATCGAAGGATTCCATTGTGATTGCGAAAGTAAATGCAGACAAATATACGCGCCTGGCTACTAAATACGAAATCGAGTATGCTTCCTTGGCTTTATATTCTTGTTATACACCAAATGTAACCCAATGTAGGTGTTTAGTATTTTCTTTCAACCTAATTAGGACGGAATGAATCTTTGTGCTAAATATAGAAAAAGAAAGTCAGCTATCTTTGTTAAAGGTAGATAAGAAAAAAAAATTCTTTTTATGAAGAAGTTTCCACAAATGATACAATATCTTATGCAAATATACTTTCTCTGATGATGCAGTGGGTTTCCAACCCTGAAGATATTTATGCATGGAATCCCAACTGAATATCGAGGACCAAGACAAGCGAAATTAATTGTTCAATACTTGAAGAAGTTTGTTGCTCCTGATGTATCCATCCTTGATTCTGACTCTTCTATTAGTCGATTTGTTGAAGCATCGGGCACCCTCTTTCCTATATTTATAGGCTTTGGTGTACATGAATCTGTGATATCAGATTTGGCAATCAAGTACAAGAAGAAGGCATGGTTTTCTGTGGCAAAAGATTTCTCTGAGGACATGATGGTATTGTATGATTTTGATAAAACACCTGCTCTGATTGTTCTTCATCCCAGCTATAATGAACAGGCCATATTCTATGGTCCATTTGAAGGTATATATTAACTCTCATTTATATATGCGCGGTTTAATTTTATTGTAATATCATGGTTGTTTGCGAGTGCTATGACACATATTAGGAGTCCTTGAAACTAAAGGGAAATTTAAAATTTGATTGAGCCATATGCTATTATACTCAAGAAGTGTCAAGTAATCAAGTTCGTTTGCATGGGTAAGTTTTAATAATTTATAAGCACGTGCTTCGCTTTCCAACCACAACCTTCTTGTTACACTGTTAATGGACTGACTCAAGTACTAAACATTAATGTACTTCAAGCTCTACTTTCGTATAAATTCAAATATATCATTTGCTAAACATGATTTTTTTTATTGGAGGCAAGACTCGAATTACTTATCCGAGCTTCAGTTTTACCAGTTGTCACACTGAAGCTCCTAGTACTTCTGACATAATGTTATTTATGCGCCTTGCTCCTTGTCCCCGACAATTTTTAGCAATATAGTCAAAATCGTTAAGCTGGTTGTTGCGTATTTTTGTAAGCTTATGTACACTAGCAACGCATTACATTGACCCGTGCTTTTAGACCAATGATGCAAACACTATTAGTATTTTATCTACTCGTGTATACGCATATATATGACCCCCTACAAGCTTTCCAATATACGGGTGCTCCAGTCTACCAGTTAAAAATTTCAGAAGCTAGTTAGGAGGAAGCCAACTATTTTATCTTGTTTGTATTATTTCGTTTAGTAGAGCTTTGTCTTGATCCACCTATTTGTTACTGAGAGTGTTAATTTTTCTTGTTGGCTGAAGTGGAGCGTGTTCCATAATTCTTTGCCTCCTAGGGTATACCCTGATATCGTTTGTTTTTCTGGTTGTTTATAATATTTTCATTTAGCCAAAAAAAAAAGTATTGTCATGTTGTCTTCTTAATACTTCATATTAGTTTTCCAAAGGCTTCTTTAACTGTCTCATTATACTCCATCTTGTTTATCTAGAAAGAAATAAGTAGAGCTAATAATTTTTGAAGATTTTTTATAGTTATATCTTGCTTGATGTTTCTTTATTTGTATCATGGTGTTTGTTCAAGTAATGAATTTAAGCTTTGTTCCTACATATTTTCATTACTCATCAATTCGTGTTTGCATAGGGAAATGTAGGTCTTACATGTAAAGGGTCATGTACCCATGACTCAATTTCCTTGCCAAGATACATGAACAGATTCCAGAAGTCCCTTGAAACATTATTGCTATTGCCAGAAGTGAGTAGCAAATATATTCTAATGTTATTGTACTGAATATGCAGACAAGTTCTTGGAAGATTTTATTAAACAGAGTTTGTTCCCTTTGGTTCTTCCAATAAGTCAAGATTCTTTGAAGACATTGAGAGATGATGATAGGAAGATTGTTGTGACAATTGTGGAGGATGAAACAACAGACAAATCAAAGGAACTTGTCAAGGTACTGAAGGCTGCTGCGTCTGCAAACCGAGATTTGGTATTTGGTTATGTTGGCGTAAAGCAATGGGAGGATTTCACCGAATCATTTGAGGTTTACAAGAAAACTGTTCTACCAAAGATGATTGTTTGGGATGGAGATGAGCAATACTTCTCAGTAAGTTTCTTTTTTGATAAGTTACATAATTTTTGTTAGTATAGGGGGGGGGGGGGGGGGGGAGTGACAAATTGAATACATGGCCTTTATGATTTGGGGGGGGGGGGACTTAATGGGTGCCTTTACTAGACTAAACTCCAAACATCTACCTCTCAGTAAGTTCATTAGTTACTATACATTATTCACAAAAAGGAAATTATAGACTCATATTGTTGGGGATTTGAATACGCAAAGATAACTTGCATAAAAAAACCGAACTTGTTCGCTCGAATTTTACTGAGTTTTAAATAATTATATTACCTGCATGAGCTAGCCTTCATCCCTTTCTCCCTCTACCTTCACTTTGTACTCGTAATTTGGAGAAAATTGTAATTGCCAAAATAACTTTGTTCTCTCTGTGAAGCACATTTTTTGTCTGAACATATATATGTTCTGTTTTTAAACATTTGTTTTTGTGATAGGTAATTGGTTCAGATAGCATCAGTGATGAGGACCAGAGGTCACAAGTTACTCAATTTCTCGAGGCATATAGATCTGGAAGTGTGATACAAAAACGAATTAGTGGTCCATCACTAATGGGTTTTATCAAGTCATTGATTGGTATAAGATCAATGTACATTCTTGTTTTTGTGATTGCAATGATATTTCTCATTCTAACCATCGGTAAAGAAGAACCTCTGAGGGTCGGTACTAGAGAGCAGCTCAGCACCGTCTCTGAGGCTGAACGCAGAGAATTACATTCATCGGCAGACAAGGAAGATTAAAGTCAAGTTTTGCTAGACATGTAAACTTTGATCAGATCTATTTGCGTAGATTAAGTAGGCATTTCATATAAGATGCACAGAACTCATATTAATATCTTTCTTTAAGAACTGAAAGTTGGCCACATTATAGTTCTATTCTATGTCCTCTAGTAAACTTTGTGAATTTGATGGATTATGTGGTTTCATTTTATTTACCTTTATATACACAAACTAAATCAGTTAAATATATGTCAAATCAAACAATAATTAAATCAATTTGATAGCTGCCTCCTTGCAAATAATTAAATCAAACAAATAATTTGCAAACAATTTTTAATATCAAAAAATGCATAGTGATATATTGTCATTTGCATCGTCAGCCCGTGTTTGTCACCTTTTAACTTACCGTCTACCGTCTATATGTCTTATAATATATATGTCTTATATGTCTTAACAATATATATGTTTTTAATATTTTCCTTACTATATACATTTTAATTACAATGAACATATATATTATAAGCAAACATATCCGGCTACATGCATATCCCGTTACCTTATCACAATATATATGTTTTTAATATTTTCCTTATTTTATATATATTTTTTTTGCCCAAGCTTTTTGTTTATAATTCTAATATCTGTTCTGATACATGTGGTAGGGGAGAATCGAACATTGGAGGTTCAACAAGGCATAGTCCCCATTTACCATACATTTTAATTACAATGAACATATATATAGAACATATATATTATAAGCAAGATTTTAATAAAGCAAAGCAAAGGCTGTCAAACACATGACCACACTATATATACATGTCTTTGCAATTTTACACACACAGCTTTACTCTCTCAAATAACACAAATACATCTTTCTCACACATATAATAGCATTCACTCTCTCAAACAACACAAATACATTTTCCTCGCGGGTTAAATATCTTGTTGGTCACTGAAGTCAGCTTGATATATTGAGATGGTCACTGAACTGAAATTGAACTCATGTAGGTCATTAACTTGAGTAGATAGTACAATTCGATAGTCTTGTTAATAGTGATGAAGAACTGAATGAATTTAAGCAATTACGTAAGTTATTTAAGAAGCAATTGGCTAGTGAGAAGTTTATGAATGTTAGCAGTTATGAGTCTAGCTTTGAGAATGATGAACTGAGATCGGTTGCTTCATCGTCTGAAGACGAAATTAGCAGCAAAGGGTTTATTTGTTCAAACAAATCACACAGCATATCGAATTATACCATCTACTCAAGTTAGTGACCTACACGAGTCCAATTTCAGTTCAGTAACCATCTTGATACATAAAGCTGATTTAAGTGACCAACAAGATATTTAGCCCTTTTCCTCACACATATAATAACATCCTCGATTACTACCTGCCTAATTATCATTATTTCAATTACTTATTTTCACACTGGAGGTGCTTGACGGCCGTCATTCCGGACCAATATTGTTTTGCAGATACCCAACTTAGGTGGAGGCATCGCCGTCATAGGAACCGATAGTCACCAATGGAATATTCTGGTAGCAACAGCAAAAAGATAGACCTTTTTATATTACATTTTTTGTACGAAAATGAAATATCAACCAAAAAGATGATAATCAAACCAGAATCGAGGAAGCGGAAGCAAAATCGTGCGAAAACGCCATTAACGAAGATCTTAATCAAGTAACCTGTTTTGATACCATGTTAAACTTGATGAAGCTACACATTGTATCTATATGTATGTATATGCAGAGAGAGATGAAACTAAGCTGTGAATATGTAGTTGTATTGCTTAACTTTAGAATGTATAAAGAGAAGATTTAAATACAAGCCAAGTATGAAGACTGGCGGGAAAAGTTGTTATAAAACTAAACTGAATTTTGCACACTAATTAATCTGTACAAACTAATTAGAAAAACAAATGCCAGCTGGAAAAACCATCTGTCAAGTCACATGTCCAACACCCCCCTCAAGTTGGAGGGGGAAGAATTCACTCCCAACTTGCAAAGAATATGACGATGCTGAGAACCAGTAAAAGGTTTTGTAAATACATCTACAAGTTGCTGAGTTGTGGGAACATAGGACAATGTAATAAGACCTGAGAGAAGCTTGGTTCGAACGAAATGGCAGTGAAGATCTATATGTTTCGCTCGTTCGTTCGTGAAAAACTGGGTTTTTAGCAATATAATTGCTGCCTGGTTATCACACTTGACTGGAACAGGTATCACATCAGGAACCTCTAATTCAGTAAGGAGTCGAGAGAGCCAAGCAAGTTCAGCAGTGATTCTACGCATTGATCTATATTCGGCCTCAGCTGAGGACAAAGAAACGGTGTGTTGTTTCTTGGACTTCCATGATATGAGTGTTCCTCCAAGAAGGATAGCATAACCACTCACTGACTTTCGTGTCTGAGAACATGATGCCCAGTCAGCATCACAGTAACCTTCAAGAGCAAATGAAGGAGATGAATCAAAGAATAACCCTTGAGATAGGTTAGATTTGAGGTAACGAAGAACATGAATAGCAGCAGTCCAGTGAGGGATGCGAGGACAGGACATAAATTGGCTTAAATGTTGAACTGCAAATGCCAAATCTGGACGAGTATTTGTAAGAAAGTTCAAATTACCCACTAGCTGTCTGTAAAGGGAAGGATCTGAATGCAAGTCACCAATATTAGGCTGTAATTTAACTGTGAGATCAAGAGGACAAACAACTGGGCTGAGATTATCACAACCAAACTCAGTAATAAGATCTGTAGTGAATTTGTGTTGAGATAGAACTACACCATTAGGAACAGACTGAAATTCCAGGCCCAGAAAATAATGAGATGTGCCTAAATCTTTGATTTTGAATGTAGAATCAAGAAACTGCTTGACATGTGTGATTTCTGTATCATCATTCCTTACTATCAGGATATCATCAACATAGATGGCTAGAAAAATGACTGAAGAACCAGATTTTTTATAGAGCAGGGAATAATCATTCTTTGAAGCCACATAAACCAAAGAAAGTAGAGATGTAGTAAGCTTTTCAAACCAATTTCTAGAAGCCTGTCGAAGCCCATATAAAGACTTTAGTAGCTTGCACACAAGAGTAGTGTCAGAAACAGAGAGACCAGGTGGCAATTTCATGTAAACATCTTCATGTAAGTCCCCATGAAGAAAAGCGTTATTGACATCAAGTTGAAACATTTTCCAACCTTTCTTGACAGCTACAGCAATGAGACTTCGAATTGTAGTCATTTTGACCATTGGGGAGAAGGTTTCTGTGAAATCAATGCCAGCCTTTTGTGTGAATCCTTTTACAACAAGACGTGCCTTGTATCGTTCAATACTACCATCTGAATTGTGTTTGACTTTAAAAACCCATCTGCAATTAATTGCTTTCTTTCCTGGAGATAGAGGAACTAAAGCCCATATTTTATTAGCTTCTAGTGCAGAAAACTCATTAGCAATAGCTTGCTGCCATTCTGGATATTGAGAAGCTTCTTCATAGCTAGATGGTTCAGCAGGTGGTAGCAAAGCAGAGGTGTTAACTGAACAACATACTGACTTGACTGTAGGCATTGAAGAATTTTGTATGCAAAGAGATGTAATAGTATGATAAAAAATTGTTGAGTTACAAGAGCTGTAAGGATGTACATAATACTGAAGATAATTAGGCAACCCGGATTGTCTAGTGGAGTGTCTAGCTGGTATGGGAACAGGAGGATGACAGTCTGAAATGTAATCAATAGTTGGTACAGTAGTTGAAGATGTGTGAAGAAATGGTGATTGTGATGGTGAATATGTATGATCAGTGGTGGTATCTGTAAGATCAGTAGTGTTAGGTCCGATAAGATTGTAGAAGGGGGGTTGAATACAATCTATACCATTTTCTCAAAATTTATTCGTTAAACAATTTTCACTTAAACGAATATTTTTGTGCGGAATAATATAACACAAATTTCAAGTTGAATATAGCAATATATTAACTTGATGGGTGTTACAAAATCAGTCCAAATGATTATCAAGTGATTAATAACTAATTAGAAAATTCAACATGAACTTTGCTAATTTAGTTAATAAAATCAAGATATCAATTTGTGAACTAGGAAACTTAATTCGCTAGTAGTACAAGAATCACAAGTAAACAAGTTCCAATGGATAGGATATTACAACTGAGATGAACTTGAATTTACAGAATTAAATTTGAAGGTGTTCTTGAGCTTGAGAGAGAGAGAAAATAGCTGCTGTGTGTATTTTTCTTGTTTAGCTCGACTGGTTCTTTTGCTTCTGCATTCTTCTGCCTTATATACACAGCCATAGTCATATTACTTGATTTAAACTGATATGACAATCATTTTACATTAATATGACAATCGGTATGACTATCAAATCAATGTAATATGACTGTCCAGCTTAAATATGACTTTCGGTATAACTTATCTAGTCAATATAACATTCGGTATAACTTACCAAATGAATATAACATTCGGTATAACTTACCAATTGAATGAAATATGACTATCTCCTTTGAACTTCATATGACTATCTCCTTTGAACTGAATATGACTATCTCCTTTATAAACTGAATATGACTATCGGTATAACTATCAGTTTGATAGTTATATCATCATATTTTTCAGTTTATAATTAATTAAATGACTTATTAAAAATCATTTAACTAATTAATCCTTTTTCATATTAATTCTTATTTAATTAATCTAATAATCACTTTAACAAATATATTAATTCTGATAGAATTAATTTATTTATTAACTTAATTACTTGACTTAATCAATTAAAATAGAATTAATATAAATTCTTTAATAGTCAATACTCCGCTGAAAACCACATAATTATGATAAGGAACATACACTGGCATGATGTTGACGTTCGATATACTGTCTGGTTCATGAACGACTAACTCCAATCTCTGTTCTTCATCGTGACTTTTAACACTGTGGTCTCTTTATACTCTTCACTCTCATCAATCATTCGGTACTGAAATTGTTTCTTGTCACTAATAGAAATCTCTGTCTTCTTAAATGAATCCACTTGTTTCAATGCTACCTTGAGGCCTGATCAGATATCTGAATCTTCTTCCAGTGTAAAACATCAAAACTATAGATTGACTTGTTGATTTTTCTTCTGACGGTTATCATCTTTTGAGATTCCTGTGACAGTTGATATTATTTACTTATTACAATCTAGTTTAATTGGATTAGGATCCTCGAACTACAAATAGGCTGAGTCATATGCCTTTCAATCTCCCCCTATTTGTTTGTTATACAATAACAAGCAAATACCTAGAGGATTCTTCAACTAATCCCAATTAAACAAGTAAAAGAAAACACTTTAAATGCTAAGTAAATAACATAAAAGTTCTGGTTTATATTAACATTATCCAGATTCAAACAGAAAAGATAAATACAAGATAGATGATCCTCTAGACTGATCATATAAGACAATTATCCTATCTTGTTCTATCAAAGCTCTAATGATATAACTTGTAGAGCTAATCTTCATTTACCATCTTCTTCCTCATTGATTTCTCCCTCTTCTTGTTCATCCATATCCGGTAGATTCTTGATCATTTCTGAATCAACAAGTAATTCCCTTCTGGATGACACATCTGTAGGATAAACCAGTGGTATTCCAAGTTTCTTTCTCAACTCACCTTGATACTGCTTGTACTTCTTCATGTTGGTCTGAGCATAAGATCGAATATGATTTGCAGCTTCAATCTTTTCTTGTGATGTAAAACCATGATTTCGAAGAGCATATTCAACATATACCATATGTCTGGCAAGGTGTGTATACAATTCGTCTGTCTGAAGATTAACAGTATGAATGACTTCTCCCTTAAGAATTTTAACTTGTGGAGGGTCATTTATAACTTCAGGACCAGCTCTTTCAGCAAACTCTTGAAATTTTTCATGAAGCAGTATGCCTAGTTCAGAAGATGTTCTTACTTTTGGTCTCAACACCCAAAGCTCTGACAGAGATCTATCATAGAAGAACTGAAGCGATACTTTGTGAGATCCGAGCTTATGACATTCAACAAAGATAAGTAGCTCACCATTCTTAGGATCAGATGCAGTGGTTATTCTCACAATTTCTATCTTTAAAGCTTTCAAATGCATATCATGTATAGGGTTCTTCTGTTTAAAGCTTTCAAAAATAGCAATCATCCGACGATCATCATAGTCAGAAGTTTGTGGTGAGTCAATTACCTTTTGAGCACGTTCCCACTTATCACCATTTTTGTACTTGATGTACATCTTCCTGTTCTGCTGCTTGATGAGTTGTCTTCTTCCCTTCACTCCTATCTTCAATTTTCTCTTTACTTGCACTTCCTCCCCCTCTAGATTTCTCCCCCTTAGTTGAGGAATCCTCTACAGTCTTGTGACTTGTACCAGCTCCAGGGTCACTTCCATCACTACCTCCAAAGAATTTCTTCTCTTCTGCTGTAAGTGAGTGAGTTCTGCTGATGATATTATATAAGTGTCTTAACCCCTTTGCTTGATGATCACTTTGCTTTTCAATCTGACTGAGACGATGTTCAATCTGACTGAGACGATGTTGTTCTGAAGATCTTCAATCTGATTAGCCATAGATGATATAATAAGATCTTGAGCAACTGTGACATCTCCAGAGTCTTCAACTGCTTGTTGTTGAGAGAGTTTAAGTGCATTGATTTTGTTGTTGAAGATAGTTCTCATGTTGTCCATATCAAACCTCAAGTTTTTGTTGTCCTCTTCAGCTTGAGCAAGACTTTCTTTCATTTGATTGAGTTGAGCAATGAGAGATAAAGTGTATGTGTCATTGTGTGCTCTCACCTCAATAGCTCTCTGAGTATCACTCACCTCACGTGCTAGTGTTTCACTCAGATTTGAAGTAATTCTCACAGCACTCCTCTCATAATCCTGAGCTGCATCCATTGTACCTGCACTAGAGATCACCCTAGCCTCCTCTTGGAAGGTCAGTGGTGGTGCAATGGGATTTCGCAAATCCCGATCAACCTGTGAAGGTTCTTCTGCCATAACAATGGCAGGCACTGTAACTTGCTCCACTTGCATAACAATGTTTTCAGCTTCATGTGCGAAAATATCTTCCCCCATTGTGAGTAACAGGGGTGAACTTGAAGGAATGAATGGGTTTAAGATTGCATTTGACATGGTTTTACTTTCTACGATAGTGTTTGGAGAATTTAGGATCAGTGTTTGGTGCATTGACCTGGGATAAAGGTTGTGGATCTACAACCCCTTGGTCACTTCTCACAATCATTTGACTATCAGAAAGATATTGAGATTGTAAAGGAGTTGAGTCAAATACCTGATCATTGACATGTACATCATCTTCATTCTGAGTGTGTTGATCCACTGGAAGTTAATGTTCAAGAACATTCAAGGGTTCAGAATCAGGTTGAGGTACTGGAACTTGTTCTGCTTCAGGCTGTGGAGCTTGTTGAATTAAAGGTACCTCAGCATCTGGCTGTGGCATGACATTTGGCAAATGTATGTATGTAGACATATATGGTGTTATGACTACAGGAACATGCAACAAGACCTTAGAAGTATCCAGCCTGGTGTAGAACTTCTTGTTTGGTTTACCAGACCATTGAATTCGATCATTTGGAAATGGAGCAGGTTGATCCTTAGAGCATCTCCAATGGGAGAGACCCCTTAGGTAAATTTTAAATTTAATTACCATAAATAAAAATTATAAAGAATGTGTAAAAAAATTTACACTCCAATGGGACAAAACTGTTATCTATAATTATAGATAATCTCTTGATGTTGGTTATATTTGTCGAACCTCTAGAGACCTGTAGTGAATAGCCACATCACTTATTTCTATATTAAAATTATATATTCCATTAATAACAACTCGAAATATTAATAACATACCATTTTTAAAATATAGCCAATCATTATATCCAAGACCCTCGGAACACAATATCTTACAGGTTCGACAAAATTTACATAATCAATATTTTATGTAATATAGCCAATCATTTTTAGCTAATGCCATTGGAGATGCTCTTAGGCATTAGATGATTAAAAATTAGTGTCAAGAATCGAGGATAATGACACTTAACCAGTTTACCTTTTCCAAAGTTCTTTGTAGCCTTCTTCAATCGATTTAGCAGAATAGGCCATATCAAGCTGCCAAAATTGATTCTTCTATTGTGAGCAATCGAGAAACCAATTGACTGTAACATACCTGTGATGACAGTATTGTTACTCTTTGTAGAATTAGCAAACACCTTTGCTATGATCTCGAAGAAGATATTCCATTCTTGAACAAGATTGCTTTTGAGTGGTCGTTTCAGATTCAGTTGACCATGATAGTTGATATTTGTGAAAAATTGAGTCAACTCATCATTTGAAGGCAATTCAGCAAATCGTTCAGTAGGAAGCCCCAGAGCAGCATTGAAGACAGATTCATCCACTGTATATGTCTGGCCATTAAAATCGAATGAAAATGATCTTTCATCTGAGACAGCTGTAGTACACATTAATTTGAGTGGACCAAATTTCATTGGAACATTTGCAGTTATAGAGTGACTACAGAGATTTTGTTCTTTTATCCAGGACTTGAACCGATCCACTAGGCAATCCTCGGGATTAAAATATCCAATATAATTGTGATTCACAAGCTCAAAATTATTATAAGCACCAGCCATTGCAAATCAGGGATTAAAATTAATAAATCTGCGAAATTCAACAATTTAACCCAATTAAATTACCAAATTCGAATTAATAAATAAATAAAAATTCGAAAAATCAAAATCTTTATCAAAAATTCTGAAAAATTTAGACAAAGATCTTGATTGCAATACAAACACACATGTATTTTTAGTTTTTACAAAATCACCACCATTTGTTCAGATTTTTAGATCAAAAATTCGAACTTTTCAAACTCAAAAAAACTCAAAACCTCGACCAAATCTTACATTTTAACCGTGATTTTGGAGATGATAGACTGGGTAATCAAGAATGGTCCTTAGAAACGTGTTTAGAGTATGATTCAAGACAAAAATTCGACAGCAATTCGATTGAATTCTGTGTGTATATGTGTATGTACCGTTCGACTGTATTGAGTGACTTAACACGTCAATATAACAAAAATAAGGATATGACTGTCGAATATAACTTAGCTATTAAATAACAAATGACTGTGATATGACTATCGGGTGATAGTCATACCGATAGTTATATTACGTTTAAAACGTAATATGACTATCCTTGGCAGTAAGTTATATCATACTTAATCTCTAATATAACTACCGAAAAACACACAATATAACAATAAAATCACAGTTATACCGATAGTTATATTACTATAAAAACACAATATAACTATAATCTAATTAACAGTTATATTTAAACAAAAACAAAATTATATCTAATTTATTACTAAGTTATATTACACCATTTAAAACTAATATAACTAATCACAAGTTCGAATATAACAATCAAGTAGATTGTTATACCGATAGTTATATTCTAACAAATCAGTTAATATAACTAACTAAAAACAGAATATTAACAGAATTTTAACAAGAAAATTACATTAATAATTTACATAAACAAAAAATAGCAAATTAATTTATACTAAAATTATAAAACCTAATAAAAATTATAAAAACGATCATATGCAGTCCCTTTTACGAAATCAAACATTAATAACAGAAGGACAAACATTACAAATCAAATAAAATAAAATAAAACCAAATAATCATACTACATATTTACATAATTATTTCTGATGAGTTAATAAATCTATAAATTTTCTAATAAAACAATTTCCATATAGAAAATTATTCAAAAAGAAACTATGATTTATTTAAACAACAAAAATAATCAAACTGAATTAAAAACAATAACATTTTCAAGAAAAATAGATTTCTCATAAATTACAGCTTGTAAAATTCGAGAAAAATATTTTCAAAGAAAATGAATTAATCTAAAAATATAATAAGTAATTAAAAATGTGTACAGAGGATAATAACAATGATTTAAGATGAAATAAGCAAGGGTATAAGTTGATAAAATAATTATACAAGTGATTTAATAACAAATATTGACACATCAATCACTTGTAAATTATTAAAAATCAAACCTCAGATATTAACTAGTTCAATTACTAGGACTATTTAACATACCCAATTCACCAACAATTCTGGCAAATGTGGATTCGTCAAGAGACTTAGTAAAAATATCTGCTGTTTGTTCTTCCGTGGGTACAAAAAATAACTCCACGGTACCATTCATGACATGCTCTCGAATAAAATGATACCTGATGTCAATATGCTTTGTCCTTGTGTGCTGCACAGGATTGTTAGAGATTGCTATGGCACTTGTATTATCACATAAAATTGGAATTTTATCGAGCACAAAGCCATAGTCTCTCAGCTGATTCCTGATCCACAAAATCTGTGCACAACAGCTTCCAGCAGCTATATATTCAGCTTCAGCCGTTGAGTTAGAAACTGGCTGTTGTTTCTTGCTGTACCAGGAAACTAGTTTACCACCTAGGAATTGACAACTCCCAGATGTGCTTTTTCTATCCACAACACTTCCTGCATAGTCAGAATCTGTATATCCAACAAGATTAAAACCAGAATCTTTAGGGTACCAGATGCCTAGGTTAGACGTACCCTTAAGATATCTCAGAATTCTTTTAACAGCAATGAGATGAACATCTCTAGGATCCGATTGGAACCTTGCACACAAACACGTAGCATGCATAATATCAGGTCTACTCGCAATAAGATAAAGTAATGAGCCTATCATACCTCTGTAGCTTGTGATATCTACCTTGGCAGAATTTTCACATGCTCCAAATTTGACAGCTGTGGATGATGGTGTCTTTGCTGAAGAAGAGTCCTCCATTTGATACTTCTTGAGAAGCTCTTTGACATACTTGGATTGGCAGATAAATATTCCATCTGTCCTTTGACTTATTTGCAATCCAAGAAAGAACTTCAGCTCACCCATCATGCTCATTTCAAATCTACCCTGCATTAACTTCGCAAATTTCTTGCACAAAAGATCATTAGTAGACCCGAATATTATATCGTCCACATAGACTTGGACTATAATTGTATCATTCTTATGTTTCTTTGTAAAGAGAGTTTTGTCTATGACACCTCTAACAAAATCATTTTCAAGTAAAAATTCAGAGAGAGTGTCATACCATTTCCTTGGTGCTTGCTTAAGACCATAGACAGCCTTGAAAAGGAAGTAGACATAGTCAATTAAATCTGGATCTTCAAAGCCAGGTGGCTGTTCTGCATAAACCTCTTCATCTAGCTTGCCATTTAAGAAAGCACTCTTGACATCCATTTGATAAACTTTAAAGTTTGAAAATGCTGCGAATGCCAAGAATATTCTTATGGCCTCAAGTCTAGCCACTGGAGCATATGTCTCATCATAGTCAATGCCTTCAGATTGGGAGTGACCCTTTGCTACCAGTCTTGCTTTATTTCTCGTCACTGTGCCATCTTCATCAAGTTTGTTTCTGAATACCCACCTTGTGCCAACTACTGGTCTGTCTGTAGGTCTGGGTACCAGCTTCCAAACTTCTTGTTGTTTAAATTGATTGAGTTCATCTTGCATAGCAATCACCCAATCAGGATCAGAAAGAGCTTCTTCAGTTTTCTTAGGTTCCATTTCAGATAGAAACCCTGAATAATTGCATTGATTCTGAAGAGCTCTTCTAGTCTTTACACTAACAACTGGATCACCAATGATTAACTCAAAAGGATGAGCTCTATTCCAAACAGTCTGTCTGGGAAGATTAGATCTTGATGATTCGCCTTGACCTTCATTGGGATGTTGTGTGTGACTAGTTGACCCTTCATTTTCTCCCCCTGAGTTGTTGCTAGGTTGACTAGATGATGATTGATTAGGAGATTCAGTGGAATTTTGACTACTATCATTGATTTCATCACCATTACCCTGATCATCATTGTTGTCATTAGCATCAGCAAAAATCTCAGGTGCATTGTCATCATCTGAGTCTGTATCTGTCATGTCATCGAAAGATAGCTTCTCAGATGGATTCTCAGTTTGGATACTAGGAAGTTTAGTGTCATCGAATGTTACATTAACACTTTCCATCATCTTCTGTTCATCAATCACATACACCCTGTATGCTCTCATTGAATAACCAATAAAAATTGCTTCAAATGCTTTGGTATCGAATTTACCACCTTGATCATCACCTTCTTTAAGCACAAAGCACTTTGCTCCAAATACATGAAAGTATTTGAGTGAAGGTTTCTTATCAGCCATAATTTCATAGGGTGTCTTCATTTGATCTTTATTGATTAGAGTTCGATTCTGGGTATAGCACGCAGTATTGATGGCTTTAGCCCAAAAGTACAATGTAAGCCTTGATTCACTTAGCATAGTACGTGCAGCTTCAATCAAGGTTCTATTCTTTCTTTCCACTACCCCATTTTGCTGAGGAGTTCTTGGAGCTGAATATTGTCTGGTTATACCTTTCTCAGTGCAAAAGTCATTTAGAACTGCATTCTTGAATTCAGTTCCATTGTCTGATCTTATAGCTCTCACTGGATACGTAGAATCTCGCTCAATTAATTTAATGTGATCAATCACCAGTTGTGGAGTCTCATCTTTAGAATTCAAAAACAGAACCCATGTGTATTTTGAAAAATCATCAACAATCACTAGAGCATATCTCTTCCTTGACATAGACATCACATTAACTGGACCAAACAAATCCATATGAAGTAATTGTAATGGTTCAGTTATTGAAGATGTATCAGTGCTCCTGTGACTTGCCCTTTTTAGCTTGCCTTTTTGACATGCATCACACAGTCCTTCTTGAGTGAATTCCATTGAAGGCAAACCTTTCACCAATTCTCTTTTGACCAGAGAATTCATTGTCTTAAAATTAAGATGAGAAAGTTTCTTGTGCCATAGCCAACTCTCATCATTAGATGCTTTAGTGTAGAAGCAAGTGACTTCTTCAGTGCTTCCTGAGTTCATATTGGCTACGTACAGATTGCCTTTTCTAACTCCTGTCAGTTGTGGCTTTTCATGTCTCTTGTGTGAAATTTGACAATTCTTCTTATTGAAATGAACTTCATAACCTTTATCACAGAATTGACTGACACTGAGCAAATTGTGCTCAAGTCCTTTCACAAAAGAAACTTCATCAATGATAACATTTCCAGCTTCAAGTCTGCCATATCCATCAGTTCTACCTTTGCTGTTATCTCCAAAGGTAACTACTGGGTCGGCCTTCTCCACTACATTTGTCAGCAGGGTTCTATCTCCAGTCATATGCCTTGAACATCCACTGTCCAAGATCCAGGTTACTCGATCAACCTGTTCAATACCCTGCAATGACAAATGAGTTAAACCTTCTTCGGGACCCAAATTTGATTGGGTCCTGCGTATTTAAAGTATTGACCTTTGTCAGGCAAAACAACATTTTTAAGTTTAACCTCTTTAGTCAATAAACATTTAACCTTATAAACAGATTTGAAAATCTTTTGTTTAATCTTGGGTATCCATGTTTCTCTCGCAGCAGTAACACTTGTGTCATTGACTGGACATTTGACCTGGTAGACATTCTTGGTAATCTTTTGTTTAGTCTTAGGTGCAAATGTCTCTCTCCTAACTTGAGGAGGAAAAGCAGTCTTAGATCGAACATTATTGTTCCTGTTCATGTGCTGTCGAGGAGCATTCTGTTTAACACATGCATAATTACCATTAAAATAAGCACGCATATTGTTAAACGCACAAGACATACAATTGATAATACCACATGCTTTATGATTATAATCAATAGTAGGCATGGTATTTTTCTGTTTTAACTTGTTACTACCTAATCCAGTCTTAGAAGAACTAGCTGATTCAACAACTTTGACTGGTACTTTAGGTACATCTTTCTTGGATGAAACATTTGTTGTGTTAGCGTCCTCAACTGATTTAGCCTTAACAAATACTGTGACATTTTTCTTGGATGACACATTCTTTGTATTATAGTTCTTAGCAGTTTTATCCTTAACACATTTATTCTTAACAAGAACTGTGCCATTTGCAGCGTCCTCATTTCTCATTTCTTCATGTATAACCATAGAACGAATATCTGGTGGACCAGCATCAGATTTTGTAAACATTGGTTTTTCAACATTCTTGAGAATATGTGGTATACCTCTTTCTTTAGCTGGGATAGAATTAGGAGAATGATTACTCAAAGAACCAACAGCTTGACTGTAATCAAATCCTATTCCTACAGTTTGTTCTACTGCTTGTTTGTTGAAGAAATCTTTAGAAACTTTAACAGTATTATAACAAGCTCTAACCTGTGTTTCAAGTTCTCTAATCTTGGTTTCTTGTTCAGCAATCTTATCAACTTGTTTTACCATGTATTCTCCTAGACCCTTTTCTCTGTAGTTAAGTCGAGCTATTTCTTCTATATTCTTATCTTGATTAACCTGCACCTTTTTTAAATCTAACATTTGATTTTCAAGGTTAGTGTTAACAAGACTTATTCTCTCGTACCCTCTTTGTGCATTATTCAAGGAACTACGTAAACTATCAATTAACTGAGCATCAGTAAGAATTACCGGTGTGGTATAATAAGTTGAAGATTCAGCATTTGCCACCAACGCAAAGTTTCCATATTCTTCATCTTCGCTATCTGTATCATCCCAGCTTTTACCAGCAGCCACATACGCTCTTCCACTTTTCTTCTTTTCAGAAGCATAATCTTTCTTCTGTGCTTGCTTGGGTTTCTGACACTCAGTAGCAAAATGTCCCAACTCATTACAATTGAAACAACGGATTTTGCTTCTGTCAACAGTTCCAGTTTTATAACCTCCCCTGTTACTAGAGGATGAAGAACCTCCTCTCTGAAATCTGTTATTTGACTTAAACCTGAACTTTGGATTTCTTCTGAATCTGAAATTACTAAATTGTCTCACCATCATTGCCATAGATTCATCTTCCAATTGATCCAGCTCTTCAAGTGAATAAAATTCTCCACCATCCTGAGTAGCTGGTGTTTGGCCAAGTTCTACTTCAGTTTGTTCCTTGTTGAAACTGATAGGTTGAACAACTCTAGTTTCCACTTCCTTAGGAACCTCAACCACTAGAGCTGTAGAAGAATTTGCCATTCTGCCTTTGCCATAGAATTCCTTTTGCTGTACTTGTTCTAATTCATATGTTTTCAGAACACCAAACAGCCTTTCAAGAGCAACCTGAGTTAAATCTCTAGATTCTCTGATGGCAGTGATTCTATGCTCCAAGTGAGTAGGCATAGTTAGTAAAAACTTCATGTTGATCTCCTTCTGAGTATATTGCTTGCCATGAACTTGCAAGTTGTTGATTATCTTGTTATACCTTTCGAACACTTCCTGAATGCCTTCATTAGGGCCAGCTCTAAAGTGTTCATATTCAGAAGTTAGAATTTGTAGTCTATTTTCCTTGACTTCATCAGTCCCTTCATTAATGACCTCAATAGTTTCCCAGATGTGCTTAGCAGTTTTACAATTTCTCACATGGCTATACATTACAGCATCTAGGGAATCCAATAGAATGAGTCTCAAATTTTTATCCAATCCAGCTTCCTCCTTATCTTCAGAGGTATAGTTCTTATGGTCCTTTGGATAGGATTTGGCAGGGACTGTTACAGTTCTATTTACAACTGTTTCAGTATCATGTTGCATGGGAGTTACTGGTCCATTTTCCAAAACCCACAAAAATCTTGGGTTTGCTACATCAAGAAATAACTCCATTTTGTTTTTCCACATATCATAATTATCTTTATTAAAGATAGGAATTTTAACATTGCCTTTGGCTGACATGATGAATTTTTAAGAGAGTTAAAAATTCGAGCTTAATTTTTTATTGAGTAAAAATAGGATCTTGATTTGTGTATCAATCAATAGGCTCTGATACCAATTGTTAGGTCCGATAAGATTGTAGAAGGGGGGGTTGAATACAATCTATACCATTTTCTCAAAATTTATTCGTTAAACAATTTTCACTTAAACGAATATTTTTGTGCGGAATAATATAACACAAATTTCAAGTTGAATATAGCAATATATTAACTTGATGGGTGTTACAAAATCAGTCCAAATGATTATCAAGTGATTAATAACTAATTAGAAAATTCAACATGAACTTTGCTAATTTAGTTAATAAAATCAAGATATCAATTTGTGAACTAGGAAACTTAATTCGCTAGTAGTACAAGAATCACAAGTAAACAAGTTCCAATGGATAGGATATTACAACTGAGATGAACTTGAATTTACAGAATTAAATTTGAAGGTGTTCTTGAGCTTGAGAGAGAGAGAAAATAGCTGTTGTGTGTATTTTTCTTGTTTAGCTCGACTGGTTCTTTTGCTTCTGCATTCTTCTGCCTTATATACACAGCCATAGTCATATTACTTGATTTAAACTGATATGACAATCATTTTACATTAATATGACAATCGGTATGACTATCAAATCAATGTAATATGACTGTCCAGCTTAAATATGACTTTCGGTATAACTTATCTAGTCAATATAACATTCGGTATAACTTACCAAATGAATATAACATTCGGTATAACTTACCAATTGAATGAAATATGACTATCTCCTTTGAACTTCATATGACTATCTCCTTTGAAATGAATATGACTATCTCCTTTATAAACTGAATATGACTATCGGTATAACTATCAGTTTGATAGTTATATCATCATATTTTTCAGTTTATAATTAATTAAATGACTTATTAAAAATCATTTAACTAATTAATCCTTTTTCATATTAATTCTTATTTAATTAATCTAATAATCACTTTAACAAATATATTAATTCTGATAGAATTAATTAATTTATTAACTTAATTACTTGACTTAATCAATTAAAATAGAATTAATATAAATTCTTTAATAGTCAATACTCCGCTGAAAACCACATAATTATGATAAGGAACATACACTGGCATGATGTTGACGTTCGATGTACTGTCTGGTTCATGAACGACTAACTCCAATCTCTGTTCTTCATCGTGACTTTTAACATTGTGGTCTCTTTATACTCTTCACTCTCATCAATCATTCGGTACTGAAATTGTTTCTTGTCACTAATAGAAATCTCTGTCTTCTTAAATGAATCCACTTGTTTCAATGCTACCTTGAGGCCTGATCAGATATCTGAATCTTCTTCCAGTGTAAAACATCAAAACTATAGATTGACTTGTTGATTTTTCTTCTGACGGTTATCATCTTTTGAGATTCCTGTGACAGTTGATATTATTTACTTATTACAATCTAGTTTAATTGGATTAGGATCCTCGAACTACAAATAGGCTGAGTCATATGCCTTTCAAGTAGTATGATCAGTGTTATCAGATCTAGTGTCTGGATTAGAATTATCACTGGAAAAACCATCTGTTGTTTCTGGAACAACTACTGGTAAGAAATGAGGTGAATGTTGTTGAAGAAAAGGAAATATATATTCATGAAATTGAACATCTCTGGAAAACAATATTTGATTTGTTTTGATATTCAAAACCTTGTAAGCCTTCTTGCCATAAGGATAACCAAGAAAGACACAGGTTGAAGCTCTAGGTGAAAATTTGTCTCTATGTGATTTTGTAGTAGAAACATAACATAGACAACCCAGAGGTTTGAGATGAAGATAAGAAGGTTTAACACCAAACAATAGTTCATAGGGAGATTTACCATGTAACAATTTAGATGGAAATCTATTAATGAGATATGTGGCTGTAAGAACACAGTCACCCAAATAAGGTAAAGGTAAATTGGATTGAAAAAGTAGAGCTCTAGAGGTTTCTAGCAAGTGTTTGTGTTTTCTCTCTACCACCCCATTCTGTTGGGGTGTGAAAGAATAAGAGGTTTAATGTGCTATTCCTTGGGATAAAAAATAGGCAATTGCAGAGGTAGAAGAGCCAAGTTCTAAAGCATTATCTGTTCTGATGCTTTGAACATTACAATGAAATTGAGTCTTAACCATTATGACAAAGAATTTAATGAATTCAAAAGCATTGCTTTTACTACTGAGTAAATGAGTCCAAGTACATCTGGTAAAGTCATCTACAATGGTGATAAAATATTTGTATTTGTTGTATGTAGGGACAGAATAAGGTCCCCACAAATCAATGTGTAAAAGTTGAAACTTAGAAACAGTATGTATGGAACTATGTGGAAAAAGCTTTCTAAGTTGCCTAGCTTTAGCACATATTTCACAAGAAGACAACATATAATCACAAGTATTGTTCACATTACACAATGACAGAGATTTGAGTTTAGACAAGGGAAGATGTCCTAGTCTACAATGCCAAATTAAAACATCTTTATTACAAATAGAAGAATTGACATTACAACTGGAACAATCAGCAGTAGATTTATCAAGTGAAGCAGCTGTGTGCAGAAAATAAAGATCCTTGTGGACTTTACCAAGAACCAGAGGCTTCTTCAGAGAAGAGCCCTGCAAGTAACAAGCATTATCAGAAAAATTGACTATACATTGAAATTGTTTAGTCAATTTAGTGATGGAAATAAGGTTGTACTTGAAAGGAGGTACATAAAGAACATCACTTAGAACAACACCAGAAGAAATAGGTACTTGACCTATACTAGATATAGTGAAATTATGGCCATTAGGTAGTGACACAGTGAGAGGTGTAGACAAAGGTACTAAAGAAGTAAAGAGTGCTTTATCAAACACATGTGGTCACTTGCACCACTATCAAGAATCCAGTCACTTTTATTTGAATCTGAGAAACAAGCTATGTGAGAAGTGGCTGAAAAAGTACCTGCAAAATTTGCAGAGGAAGGTGTCTTTGATGAATCAAATTGTTGAATGGTCTTAAGCATGCTCATAAGCTGTATACAGATCTCAGGAGTTAACTGTGAGGGAGTAGTAGAATCAGTTGACTGAACATCTTGGTGAGTAACATCAGTTTGTGCTGCAAACTTCTTATTTTTAGTAAATTTAAAGTCAGCTGGGAACCCATGCAGTTTATAGCACTTATCAATAGTATGGCCAGGCTTTTTACAGTAGTTACAATGAAGAGAACCTTTCTTAGCATCTGTTCCAGCTCTAGAGAATTTAGGTTTAGAGAATTGTGGATTGGAGGAATGCACATTCAAAGAAGCAGAATCAGACATAAAATGGCTAGAAGAATGTATTTCTCTCTGTGCTTCCTCTTGAATGAGCAGACTGTAAACATGTCCTAAAGTCGGTAAAGGAGACCTCATCAATATAGAACCTCTTATTACATTATAGGATTCATTCAGTCCCATGAGAAATTGGATCACCTTCTGATCTTGCTGAGACTGGACAAGTTTTCCAGTAGCACCACAAGTACAATCACAAGTACAGACAGGAGCCAGAGATAATGATTCAATGTCATCCCACAACATCTTTGTTTTAGTGAAATAATCAGAAATACTGAGATTTTCTTGAGAAAGTTCAGAGAGTGCTTTATGCAAACCAAACAGTTGTGCACCATTTGACACACCATATCGTTCTTCAAGCTCAAGCCACATTTGATGTGCAGAGGTTGCATAAATGACACTTCTACCAATTGATTTAGATAAGGCACCAAGAATCCAAGATATGACCATGTCGTTACAACGACACCAACTCTTATATGAAGTTGAGATAGGTTTTGGTAAAGATCCATCCACGAAACACAATTTATTACGAGCTGAAAGAGCAATAAGCATAGATCGTTTCCAGTTACCAAAACCAGTGCCATCAAACACTTCAGTGACTAGCTTCATACCAGGACTTTCAGATGATTGTAGGTGTAAGGGATTGTCAAAATTCATCGAAGTCGAGTTATGCGAAAGAGATTGATAGAGATCAAAGAGTGAACGAGTATCATCATTAGATGTCTCATTATGATTTGTAGTGTTTTCAGAAGTCATGATATAATATGATAACCGAATCAAGATAGAGAAATCTCTAAGAAGAATTTTCACAAACACCTTGTGTATGTAACAAAATGAGAATGAAATATGATGATTTTGTAAGATGAATGCTAATAAACTATCTAAAACATCAATCGAACGAAGAATCGATGTCAAGAACGTAATCTAAAGCACATAAACGCAAGAATTTGAGAGTTTCTTGATGAAATTCAAGTAAGAAACAAGAAAATTACAGACTACTTCAAGTAATCAGACAAATCGATGAAAAGAAGATTGAGAGATGACGAAAAACATCGAGTAACAAAATTGTACGGAAACAAATCTGTACGAAAATGAAATATCAACCAAAAAGATGATAATCAAACCAGAATCGAGGAAGCGGAAGCAAAATCGTGCGAAAACGCCATTAACGAAGATCTTAATCAAGTAACCTGTTTTTATACCATGTTAAACTTGATGAAGCTACACATTGTATCTATATGTATGTATATGCAGAGAGAGATGAAACTAAGCTGTGAAAATGTAGTTGTATTGCTTAACTTTAGAATGTACAAAGAGAAGATTTAAATACAAGCCAAGTATAAAGACTGGCGGGAAAAGTTGTTATAAAACTAAACTGAATTTTGTACACTAATTAATCTGTACAAACTAATTAGAAAAACAAATGCCAGCCGGAAAAACCATCTGTCAAGTCACATATCCAACAGACATTCAGAAAATAACAGTAACATGGCAAAGACAAGTGCTTCAGACTCATATGCCAGTAAGACTGAGATAAGTGTGACAGCCAGAGGATTTACAAAACTATCTGATTGTCTAGAACAGTGAAATTTGTTTACAAAAAAGACATACAAGAGACACATTCAATTTTGTCTTCAATTACACTCCCTAAGAGACCCTTAGAAACAAGATTATGTAAATGAGTGGAAGATGGATGGCCTAACCGAGAGTGCCAGGTACTAGATGAAATCACACAAGCTAGATGAGATGATGATTTTGGTGTAGGTAGATGAAGAGAAGTGAGCTCAAACAACTTTCCACATCTACGTCCTGTCCCAAGTGTTTGATTTGTCTGAGGATCCTGTACCTGACAACCAAAAGGGGTAAAAATAACATCAAGACCAAGATCACAAATTTGGCCAATAGAGATAAGAGTAAGTGAAAGATTTGGAACAAAAAATGTGTCAGGGAGGGAAAGATCTTCAGTAGATACATTTCCGATGTGTGACACGTTCAAGCTAGAACCATCTGCTGTTTGAATGGTTGGAAGAAAAGAACTCTGTGTCTTCGTGGTAAATATGGATGAATCATTTGTCATATGATTGCAACAAGCAGAATCAAAATACCAAGAATTACCTGAGGTGGAAGAGAATGCAGTGAAAGAAGAGTCGGTTTTAGATAAAACCTGTTTGAGAAAAGAAGTAAGCTCAGTAATAGATGTTGTGGGTGTAGTGTCTGATGTAGATTCAGAGGTTGCAGCAATAAAAGACTGAGATAATTTGTTTTGATGAAAAGATAGCTTTTTCTTGCAGAACTGAATCGAGTAATGACCCTTTTGATGGCAATGTTGGCATGTGTGATTGCGAAGTGTTGTACAATCCTTAGTTATGTGTCCATTTTGACAACAAAACCTGCAAAAAGGTTTGTCAGAAGTAGGTACTAGAGGTACCGCAAGGACAGTTTCAGCCATGGGGCTGGTTTTGCCAATGCCGAGTCGAGTTTCCTCGGAAATGAGTTCAGTTAAGGCACTTTCCAAAGAGGGCAGCGGAACACGATGGAGAAGAGCAGCTCTAACTGGTTCGAAATTCTGAGTGAGAGCCATCAAAAACTGGATGAGTCGTTGATCACGATACGCCTGATAGAGTGTGGCATCCTCTGTGTGTAACCACTTAGGTTCAGACAAAGTTAGCTGATCCCAAACTGGTTGTATTTGGGAAAGGAAATTTGCTACTGGTTGACCGGGCACTTGCTTCTGTTTACTTAAGGAATTCAGAATCTGATATTGGTGAGAAAGATCAGATGTTGTGTACCGAGATGCCAATAAATCCCAAATTTCTTTTGCCATTTCGAAATTTTCGAATTGCAAATTAATTTTAGAAACTGAAAAGTTTCTAAAAAATGTGATAGCTTGATGATTTTTGACATCCCACTCTTCAATACGATCTTTAAACTTTGACTCAATTTCATCTTTTTCTTTGGTTGGAATCGTAAAATCACCATTTACGTATCGCCAAATTCTTTTGCCTTTAAGAAAACTATGCATAGCTTGAGACCAAGCCAAGTAGTTGGAGCCATTCAAAATTGTTTGAATAGGTGAACTACTTTCTTTTTCCATGATAATTTTTAGGTTCAAAATGTAGATATTGTAAATTGTGGGAATAGTTTGTAATATCTGAAAAGTCAGGAACTAGAGTTTGTGTTTTTGAAATGTCAAGGTTTTATTTAGAAGACAAATAAAGGTTGGGGTACTAAAACATAATACAGCCAAGATGATAGTACAGGCCGTGAATATTTTTGGCTTAGTGGGCCTTTTGTCTATTTAGACCAAGTAATAACAAATTACACCACTGCAAACATACTATAATTTCTATAAACTCAGCTACGGAACACATTTACATATGAGAAATATATATATGAGAAAAATGTTGGAGAGAGTTTTGAGATTTTTGGGTTACCAGTGATATTCAAGGAGAGATGGTGGTGGTGAGAGGTGATGAACAAAAGGGTAACAAGCTGATGAACTTGTTACTGAGTTAACTCGGATGAGAGAGGCTGAGTTAAATGAGTTATCGGTTAACTCGCTGAATTGACTCGTCGAGATGATTGCCGGAGTTGTTGTCTGATAACGATTTTCAAGGCACGGTTGTAACTTGTCACAGCAGTGGTTGTAACTTGTCACGGTTGTTCAAATGTCACAGAGAGCTTGACCACTAGAAGAGATGAAAACACCGGAATCGATGGCTGCTAGTGATATATATATATATATATATATATATATATATATAGCAGCATATGTATATATATGTTGAAGCAGTAGAATGCAATGAAAGAGAAAATGTAACTCTTGTATTGCAATGTAAAGCTTAATTTACATTGTATGATTGTGGATGATTATAAACAACAAGGTGCTAATATGAAAAGAACATTATAGGTACTATAAATCAAACATGAATATCTTGACCCTGACTTTCTAACAGCATGAATATCTTGAATAACTGATCTTTGTAGTAGCTGTATTTTAACATTGACCTCCCGCAAAAATAACCAGTAGTAATTATATATTAACCGAAATATAAGTTGATAACATTAAGAACATACATATTACAAAACATATAAATACAGACTACTTTGCCAAATACATCACATACATAAGGTTTGCGGAGACGGATTAGAATCTAGTGTTGATCTAGTAACCGAGAAGATCATAGTGAAATGGTCAAAGACCTAACAGAATAAGGCAGAGGGTACCGAAATACTGGAGTGATATAGTAATTGAAAGTTTACCTTCATATTCGCACATATTTTGAACTATTAATGAACAAATTTTGCACGACTGATGAACATATTTTGCACGGTTGTACATATTTTGTACAACCAATTACTCTTAAAAAAAGATTTTAGAGAATTAGAGATACTAATTACTCTTAAAAACCTAGAGAACAGCATGTTTTCTATAGTTTATAGAGAACTTTATTGCTTCTACTTTCTAGATGAACGTACTTTAAACTAGGACAATTTTTTTGTAAATCATGTAATCCCTTTTTGTTTTCTATAATATTCTGTCCAGATGCATGGTTGTCCAGCATTTTTTGTTTCATTACATGTCTTGTTTGAAGAATTAAAAATCAGATAGCCAGCTGAAAAAAAATTGAAACAATTATCAGACAGTTATTACAAAAACTTAATTTGTTTTTGTTGAAAAAGAAAGAATGAAAGAAAACTTACAGTAAACCGCAAAACTAATGAGCAGGCACGTACAATGCCGTGACTGCAACTAGTCTGCGAACAAACAGCTTGGTGCTTATGATATTTCCATTGTCCATGATCTTGTGTTGAAAAGAAACAATGAAAATATTAGTAGCAATGCGAATATGCTTTTGATTATCAGAAAAGCTTACTTTGTATGTGTATTTATGTATCTGTACATATATATATATATATATATATATATATATATATATATATATATATATATCTTGAAGAAGAAGAAGAAAGAAATGTAACAATGTGGTGTAAATTGATAAATCTGATTACAAAGAAATGTTCAATCACACTCTCTATTTATACAGGAGAGATCAACTATACATTTAAGTCTCTATCTCTGATTACAAAATCTGTTGAATTTTCTTGCTAGCCACTACACTAGCTAGGAAGGGGTAAAATAGTTACGTTTAGCATTCTTGAATCATTTTATATACTCCATGACCAAGAGTTTCCCAGGAGTTGAGAAAACTCTGCTTTTACATCTATAGTGCAAATTATGTTAGTTCCAAATTTATTAATCATATAGCCTTTTTGAAAAGTTCGTTTCATTTCAGTTACCTAAGTAGTTGTGGCCTACTATTGCATTTGTTTTCCTAAGTTTGCATGCAATTTGATATATACATGTTAAATTTTCAAATGAATAAATAAAAAAATGCAACTAATTAATTGGATTTGAAATATTGTTGTTGTTGTACCTGTTTGGAGTCTGATGCATGCACCTTGTAGTGGTGTGACGCCAAAAGATAGCCCACTGAAACAAACACATTAGATTTTAGCAACAGTCTCATTTTGCACAAATACTTATATTTTTTTTTAAAAAAACGACCCTACCCACAACTGCCAGTATGATAAATAGGGAGAAAACGCACACCGCTATTAAGCGGCGTACGAACAATTTCTGGCTGATTATTCCATTCGCGGACTCCATTTACAAAATTAGTTAATTAATTTTCAGTGGTGGGTCTCCCAGTCATTTCTTAAAATCCAAATACGGTAAGTAAACAAATTATGGTGCTAATTAATTTGGCTTTGCTTTGTAGTACGATCAAGATAGATATAAGTTTTTATTAAAATAATCGACTTTTCAAAGATTAATTAAATTTAAATAATTACTTGGATCCTCGTGAACAGTGACACTTGATCCATTGAAGTCGCAATTCCAGTCATGCCCTCATTCTCCTTGATAATACGAATACGAATTCATGACAGCCGATGCATACATAAATTCATCCGGAGGATAAAAGCAAGATCCTTCCATTTGGAAGAACTCACAATCAACGAACTCGCAAGAATAATCGATGTTATTTTTCAATATGTCGTCAGCCGTTCCCGGATTAGCGACGCACCACGAAAACATCTACGGTGCAAAATATGTTAGTTCAAAATTTATTAACATAAACTTTTGGTTTGGATTTCTTATGTCCTATTTCCTTTAAACTAAAAAAATGACAGTCTTTCGAAAAAATCTAACGTACGTACTATAATAAACATAATAGGAGAAACACTTAATGATTTGTAATTACTTTCCTGCCCATCATATTTTGGTAATCTAGCATTCATTTTGAATTTTAATAATCAATTATCATGCTTTTATAACCATCACGTAAATTCAATGAAGATGAATGATATAATACAGAGAACTTCTATCTGATGTATGCAAAACATGCAGAAACTCATAAATATATAAGTGTTAAAAACCAAGATAACAAGCTGTCCAGTGGACAGACAAAGGTTCACAATACCCGAAGCACTGGAGTGATCTAGTAATTATTGGGACTCCAGGAGTTTCCCTTCATACTCGCACTTATTTTGCATTGTTAATGAACATTTTTTGCACGATTGATGACTATATTTTGCACGGCTGCACATATTTTTGTACTGTTTGGAAGCTCTATATTAACTTTAATTTAAATCAAATTTCCTTTGCTTGAATTCCCCGGTTTGGATTTCCGAATTTCAGATATAACAATAGATTATGCTATAGATTATGCTATGTGGGTTTATCCGGGGTCAAATATTTGAGGATAATTTGCAACGAGAAAGTACCGTTTAGGAATCCGGGAACGGTGGATAAGTTGAGGGGATGCATGTTAATTTTTTAGGGCATACAAGAAGGTTGCCAAGGCAGTGTTTGAACGATGACAATGTGATGTTACTCAAGTCATAAAGACAACATTGTCTTTTTACCTTGAATATATTGTTTCACGATTTTTTGGTCTTTGTTTGTCTCCTGAATTTTTTTGGTCAATGCCCCATATTAGGCTATTAATATAACTGAAAGGCATATGACTCAGCCTATTTGTAGTTCGAGGATCCTAATCCAATTAAACTAGATTGTAATAAGTAAATAATATCAACTATCACAGGAATCTCAAAAGATGATATCCGTCAGAAGAAAAATCAACAAGTCAATCTATAGTTTTGATATTTTACACTGGAAGAAGATTCAGATATCTGATCAAGCCTCAAGGTAGCATTGAAACACATGGATTCATTTAAGGGACAGAGATTTCTATAAGTGATAAGAAACAATATCAGTACCGAATGATTGAAGAGAGTGAAGAATATAAAAAGACCACAGTTTTAAAGTCAAGATGAAGAACAGAGATTGGAGTTAGTCGTTCATGAACCAGACAGTACATCGGGCGTCAACATCGATCCAGTGTATGTTCCTTATCATAATTACGTGGTTCGCAGTGAAGTATTGACTATTAAAGGATTTATATTAATTCTACTTTAATTGATTAAATCAAATAATTAATTTAATTAAATAAATTAATTCTATCATAATTAATATATTTGTTAAAGTAGTTATTAGATTAATTAATTAAATCAGAATTAATATGAAAAAGAAATAGTTATTTAAATGATTTTTATAAATCATTTAATTAATTATAAGCTGAAAAATATGATAATATAACTATCAAATGATAGTTATACCGATAGTCATATTCAGTTCAAGGTGTGATAGTCATATACAGTTCAAGGTGTGATAGTCATATACAGTTCAACTGGAGACAGTCATATTCAGTTCAAACTGGATAGTCATATCTCATTCAAGGGACAGTCATACCGAATGTTATATTCAAGGGGATAGTCATACCGAAAGTTATATTTAAAGAGACAGTCATATTCCTTTCATTTGATAGTCATACCGAATGTCATATTAGTGTTAATTGATTGTTATATCAGTTAAAACAAAGCAATATGACTATGGTTGTGTTATATAAGGCAGCAGAATGCAGAAGGAAAAGGATCAGTCGAACATAACAGAAAAATACACACAGCAGCTCCTATCTCTCTCTCTCAAGCTCAAGAACACTTACAAATTAAATTCTGTAAATTCAAGTTCATCTCAGTTGTAATATTCTATCCATTGGAACTTGTTTACTTGTGATTTTTGTACTACTAGCGAATTAAGTTTCCTAGTTCACAAATTGATATCTTGATTTTTATTAACTAAATTAGCAAAGTTCATGTTGAATTTTCTAATTAGTTATTAATTACTTGATAATCGTTTGGACTGATTTTGTAACACCCATCAAGTTAATATATTGTTATATTCAACCTGAAATTTGTGTTATATTATTCCGCACAAATTTGTTTAAAATAAATTTTATTTAAAGAACAAATTTCGAGAAAATGATATAGATTGTATTCAACCCCCCCTTCTACAATCTTATCGGACCTAACAATTGGTATCAGAGCCTATTGATTGATACACAAATCAAGATCCTAATTTTATTCCGTCAAAAATCTATCTCGAATTTTTAACTCACTTAAAAATTCATCATGTCGTCAAAAAGCATTGTTAAAATTCCCATGTTTAACAAGGATAATTATGCAATGTGGAAAAATAAAATGGAGTTGTTTCTTGATGTCGTAAATTCTAAATATTTGGGTGTTCTACAGAACGGACCTATAATTCCACTCGAATATGTATCTGAATCTATTGTTGGAGGAATTGTTGTAACACCTGCATCATCTTTTCCAAACCCTGTTGATTCTTTTACTCCTACTGAAAAAGAGGACGCAGGACTAGATAAGAATTTGAGACTTATTCTAATAGATTCCCTGGATGCTGTGATGTACAGTCATGTGATGAATTGTAAAACTGCAAAACACATGTGGGAAACTATTGAGACTATCAATGAAGGAACTGATGAAGTCAGGGAAAACAGACTTCAGATTTTAACCTCTGAGTATGAACACTTTAGAGCTGGCCCTAATGAAGGCATTCAGGAAGTGTTTGAAAGGTATAACAAAATAATCAACAACTTGCAAGTTCATGGCAAGCAATATACACAGAAGGAGATTAATATGAAGTTTTTGTTGAATATGCCCACTCATCTTGAACACAGGATTACGGCCATCAGAGAATCAAGAGATTTGAATAAGATTTCTCTTGAAAGATTGTTTGGTGTTCTGAAAACCTATGAACTGGAAGAAGTACAGCAGAGGGAGGTCTCCGGTAAAGGAAGAGTGCCAAGTTCATCTACAGCTCTTGTAGTTGAGACACCTAAGGAAGTGGAAGCTAAGGTTGTTCTACCTTACAGCTCAGACAAGGAAAAGACTGAAGTAGAGCTTGGTCAGACACCACCTACTCAGGATGGTGGAGACTTTTACTCATTGGAAGAGCTAGATCAACTGGAAGATGAAACCCTGGCATTGATGGTAAGGCAATTTGGCAACTTCAGATTCAGAAGAAATCCAAAGTACAGGTTCAAGTCAAATAACAGATTCCAGAGAGGGGGCTCTTCTTCCTCTAGTAACAGGGGAGGATACAAAACTGGATCTGTTGATAGAAGCAAGATTCGTTGCTTCAACTGTAATGAATTAGGGCACTTTGCCACTGAATGTCAGAAACCCAAGCAAACTCAAAGAAGAGATTTTGCTGCTGAGAAGAAGAAACCTGGAAAAGCCTATGTTGCGGCTGGTAAGAGTTGGGATGACACGGACAGCGAAGATGAAGAATATGGAAATCTTACGTTGGTGGTAAATGATGAAGCATCTGATCATCATAACAAATCGGTAATTGTTACTGACCCTGAGTTGATTCGTAGTCTTTATAATTCCTTAGGTAATGCACAAACTGAATATAGAAGACTAGATCTGCTAAGCACTAAACTTGGCAATGAAGTGTCAGAATTGAAAAAGGTGCATATTAATCAAGATCAACAAAGAGATGAAATAACAATGCTTAATAAAAAGGAGAAAGCTATTATAGAAGTTGTAGGCAAACAAATGGCTAGAATTACTGAACTTGAAACACAGGTCAGGTCTTGTTATAATTCTGTTAAAGTTTCCAAAGAGTTTTTTAACAATCAAGTTGTAGAACGAACAACAGGTATAGGGTATGGTTACAATGAAGCTGTTGGATCATTGGACATAAATTCCCCTAACCCTGTTAGTGCTAAAGAAAGGGGAATACCACATGTGTTAAAAAATGTTAAAGAACTTCTATTTAAAAAATCTGATGCTGGACCACCAGATATTCTTTCTATGGTTATCCAAGAAGAAATGAGAAATGAGGATAGTGCAATTGGCATAGTCTTTGTTAAGGATAAATCTGTTAAGAACGCTAATCCAAAGAATGTTTCATCCAAGAAAGATGTCACAGTCTTTTTTAAGGCTAAATCGGTTGAGGACACTAATACAACGAATGTTTCATCCAAGAAAGATGTACCTAAAGTTCCAGTCAAAGTTGTTGAAACAGCTAGTTCTTCTAAGACTGGATTAGGTGGTAATAAGTTGAAGCAGAAAAATACCATGCCTATCATTGATTCTAATCATAAAGCATGTGGTGTTATCAATTGTATGTCTTGTGCTTTTAACAGTATGCGTGCTTATTTTAATGGTAGTTATGCATGTGTTAAACAGACTGCTCCTTGACAGCATATGAACAGGAACAATAATGTTCGATCAAAGACTGCTTTTCCTCCTCAAGTTAGGAGAAAGACATTTGTACCTAAGAGTAAACAAAGGGTTACCAAGAATGTTTACCAGGTCAAATGTCCAGTCAATGACAAAAGTGTTATTGCTGCTAGAGAAACATGGATACCCAAGATAAAACAAAAGATTTTTAAATCTGTTTATAAGGTTAAATGTTTATTGACAAAAGATGTTAAAATTAAAAATGTTGTTTTGCCTGATAAAGGTCAATACTTTAAATCCGCAGGACCCAATCAAATTTGGGTCTCGAAGAAGGTTTAATCCATTTGTCATTGCAGGGTATTGAACAGGTTGAACGAGTAACCTGGATCTTGGACAGTGGATGTTCAAGGCATATGAATGGAGACAGAACCCTGATGACAAATGTGGTGGAGAAGGCCGGTCCAGTAGTTACCTTTGGAGATAACAGCAAAGGTAGAACTGATGGATATGGCATACTTGAAGCTGGAAATATTATCATTGAAGAAGTGTCCTTTGTAAAAGGACTTGAGCATAATTTGCTCAGCATCAGTCAATTCTGTGACAAGGGATTTGAAGTCTACTTTAACAAAAAGAATTGTCTGATTTCACACAAAAGAAGTGAACAACCATCTCTGACAGGAGTCAGAAAAGGAAACTTGTATGTAGCCAACATGAACACTAGAAGCACTGAAGAAATCAATTGCATCTATTCTAAAGCATCCACAAATGAAAGTTGGCTATGGCACAAGAAACTTTCTCACCTAAATTTCAAGACGATGAACTCTCTGGTCAAGAGAGAATTGGTGAGAGGTTTACCTTCTATGGAATTCACACAGGAAGGACTATGTGATGCCTGTCAAAAAGGCAAACTAAAACTGGCAACTCACAGAAGCACTGATATGTCTTCAATAACTGAACCTTTACAGTTACTTCACATGGATCTATTTGGTCCAGTGAATGTGATGTCTATGTCAAAGAAAAGATATGCTCTTGTGATTGTTGATGATTTTTCAAAGTTCACATGGGTCTTGTTCCTGAATTCTAAAGATGAGACTCCATAACTAGTGATTGATCACATCAAGTTAATTGAGCTGGATTCCAAGTATCCAGTGAGGGCTATAAGGTCAGACAATGGAACTGAATTCAAGAATGCAGTTCTGAATGACTTTTGTACTGAAAAAGGTATAACCAGGCAATACTCAGCTCCAAGAACTCCTCAGCAAAATGGGGTAGTTGAAAGAAAGAATAGAACCTTGATTGAAGTTGCACGTACTATGTTAAGTGAATCAAGGCTTCCATTGTATTTTTGGGCTGAAGCTGTCAACACTGCTTGCTATACTCAGAATCGAACTCTTATCAACAAAGACTTGATGAAAACACCCTATGAAGCCATGAATGAAAAGAAACCAACACTCAAATACTTTCATGTATTTAGAGCAAAATGCTTTGTACTTAAAGAAGGAGACGATCAAGGTGGAAAATTTGAAGCCAAAGCACATGAAGCAATTTTTGTTGGTTATGAAAGAAGAGCTTACAAGGTGTATTTGATTGAACATCAGAAGATGATGGAAAGTGTCAATGTAACATTTGATGACACTAAACTCCCTAGTATCCAAACTGAAGATTCATCTGAAAATCTATCTTTTGAAGATATGACAGATCTAGATTCAGAAGATGATAGTCCACCTGATGTTTTTGCTGATGCAAATGACAACAATGTCAATGATGAGTCTAATCAGAATAATGGTGGTGAAAATAATGATAATATTGAAAACACCACTCATATGTCTGAACACTCATCTAATCATCCTAGCAACAACTTAGGGGGAGCTAATGAAGGATCTACTAGTCATACTCAACATCACAATGAAGAACAAGGTGAATCATCAAGACTAAATCTTCCCAGACAGACTGCTTGGAATAGATCTCATCCTTTTGAGCTAATCGTTGGTGATTCAGATGTTGGTGTAAAGACTAGAAGAGCTTTGCAAAATCAATGTAATTATTCAGGGTTTCTATCTGAAATGGAACCTAAGAAAACTGAAGAAGCTCTTTCAGATCCTGATTGGGTGATTGCTATGCAAGATGAACTCAATCAATTTAAATAACAAGAAGTATGGAAGCTGGTACCCAGACCTACAAATAGAACAGTGGTTGGTACTAGATGGGTATTCAGAAACAAACTTGATGAAGATGGCACAGTAACAAGAAATAAAGCAAGACTGGAAGCAAAAGGTTATTCACAATCTAAAGGCATTGACTATGATGAGACCTATGCTCCAGTGGCTAGACTTGAGGCCATCAGGATATTCTTGGCATTCGCAACATTTTCTAACTTTCATGTTTATCAAATGGATGTCAAGAGTGCCTTTCTGAATGGTAAGCTGGATGAAGAGGTATATGTAGAACAACTACCTGGTTTTGAAGATCCAGATCTATTGGGTTATGTCTACTTTATCTTCAAGGCTATTTATGGTCTTAAGCAAGCACCAAGGAAATGGTATGACACTCTCTCTGAATTTTTACTTGAAAATGAATTTACTATAGGTGTCATAGACAAAACTCTCTTCACAAAGAAACATAAGAATGATACAATAATAGTCCAAATCTATGTGGATGATATAATATTCGGGTCTACTAATGATCTTCTTTGCAAGAAATTTGCTAAGTTAATGCAGGGTAAGTTTGAAATGTGCATGATGGGTGAGTTGAAGTTCTTTCTTGGATTGCAAGTAAGTCAAAGGACAGATGGGATATTTATCTGTCAATCCAAGTATGTCAAAGAGCTTCTCAAGAAATATCAAATGGAGGACTCATCTTCAGCAAGAACACCATCATCCACATCGGTCAAATTTGGAGCATGTGAAAATTCTGCCAAGGTAGATATCACAAGCTACAGAGGTATGATAGGCTCATTACTTTACCTTACTGCAAGTAGACCTGATATTATGCATGCTACGTGTTTGTGTGCAAGGTTCCAATCGGATCCTAGAGATGTTCATCTCATTGCTGTTAAACGAATCCTGAGATATCTTAAGGGTACGCCTAACTTAGGCATCTGGTACCCTAAAGATTCTGGTTTTAATCTTGTTGGATATACAGATTCAGATTATGCAGGAAGTGTTGTGGATAGAAAAAGCACATCTGGGAGTTGTCAATTCCTAGGTGGTAGACTGGTTTCCTGGTACAGCAAGAAACAACAAACAGTTTCCAACTCAACAGCTGAAGCTGAATATATAGCTGCTGGAAGCTGTTGCGCACAGATTTTGTGGATCAGGAATCAGCTGAGAGACTATGGCTTTGTACTTGATAAAATTCCTATTTTATGTGACAATACAAGTGCCATAGCAATCTCTGACAATCCTGTGCAGCACACAAGGACAAAGCATATTGACATCAGGTATCATTTTATTCGAGAGCATGTCATGAATGGTACCGTGGAGTTACTTTTTGTACCTACGGAAAAACAAACACCAGATATTTTTACTAAGTCTCTTGACGAATCCACGTTTACTAGACTTGTTGGTGAATTGGGTATGTTAAATAGTCCTAGTAATTAAACCAGTTAATATCTGAGGTTTGATCTTTAATAATTTACAAGTGATTGATGTGTTAATATTTGTTATTAAAATCACTTATATAATTATTTTATCAACTTATACTTTTGCTTGTTTCTTCTTAAATCATTGTTATTATCTTCTCTATATATTTCTAATTACTTCTTGTAATTTTAGAGTAATTCATTTTCCTTAAAAATATTTTTCTCGAATTTTACAAGCTGTAATTTATGAGAAATCTATTTTTCTTGAAAATGTTATTATCTTAAAATTAGTTTAATTATTTTTGATGTTTAATAAATTATAGTTTCTTTTTGAATGATTTTCTATATGGAAATTATTTTATTAGAAAATTTATAGATTTATTAATTCACCAGAAATAATTATGTAAATATTTTTTTTATTTTATTTTATTTTATTTTATTTTGATTTGTAGTGTTTGTCCTTTTGTTATTAATGTTTGATTTCGTAAAAAGGACTACCTATGATCGTTTTTATAATTTTTATTATAATTGATAATGTTAGTGTAAATTAGTGTGTTATTTAGAATTTGTTAAAATTGTAAATATCCTGTTAATATTCTAAAGTTAGAATAGTTATATTAATTGTTTTGTTAGATATAACAATCGGTATAACAATCCATCTGATTGTTATATTCGAGTTCTTTTTATTTTATTAAATAGTTTTACTATTAATATAACTATAGATATAACTAATTATTTAGATAGTTATATTACTGTCTTTGTATATATAACTGTAATTAGTGTATAGTTATATTAGTGTTATTGCTAGAAATATAACTATCGATATAACATTTCTATCGACTGTTATATTCTTTGTTTTTCGATAATCATATTATTGTAATATTGTTGTTTAAACTGTTATATAACTATTAATATAGGATAGTCATATCACGTTTACACGTAATATAACTATCGGTATGATTATCAACCGATAGTCATATTAGAGCTGATTTATACTTAAGTCGATTGTCATATTCTAAGTTATATCAGTGTGTTTGTCATATTAGCGTGTTAAGTCACCTAATTTCTCTCGTGCGATACATACATATATACACACGTATTATAGTCGAATTGCTGCCCAATTTCTGTCTCAAATCATACTGTAATCACGATTCTAAGAACAAAATTCGATTACCCAGTCTATTCTCTTCAAAACCACGGTTTAAATGTAAGATTTGGTTGAGTTTTGATGATTTTGGGTGAAAAATTTCGAATTTTCGATCTAAAATTCAAGAGGATTGGTTGTGATTTTTCAAAATCTAAAAATATATATGTGTTTGTACTGGTATCAAGATCTTTGCCTAAATATTTCAGAATTTTTGGTGAAGAATTCAATTTTTCGAATTTTTAATTATTTATTAATTCGAATTTTGTGAATTAATTAGTTTAATTGTTGAATTTTGCAGATTCCATAAATTTGATATTTGATTTGGAATGGCTGGTGCTTATAATAATTTTGAGATTGTTAATCACAATTATATTGGATATTTTAATCCCGAGGATTGCTCGGTGGATCGGTTCAAGCCCTGGATAAAATTCCTGAACGAACAAAATATCTGTAGCCATGCTATAACTGCAAATATTCCCATGAAATTTGGTCCAATTAAACTAATGTGTACTACAGCTGTCTCAGATGGAAGATTGTTTTCTTTCAACTTTAATGATAAGACATATACAGTGGATGAATCTGTCTTCAATGCTGCTCTGAAACTTCCTACTGAACAATTTGCTGAAGCGCCATCAACTGATGAGTTGACTCAATTCTTTACAAATCTGAACTATCAAGGTCAACTGGATCTTAAACGTCCACTCAAAAGCAACCTTGTTCAAGAATGGAACATTTTCTTCGAGATCATAGCAAAGGTGTTTGCCAGTTCTACCAAGAGTAACAATACTGTCATCAGAAGTATGTTACAGTCAATTGGTTTCTCAATTGCTCACAATAGAAGGATCAACTTTGGCAGCTTGATATGGCCTATTTTGTTAAATCGTGTGAAGAAGGCTAGAAAGAACTTTGGGAAAGGTAAAATGGTTAAGTGTCATTATCCTCGATTTTTTACATTAATTTTTAATCATCTTATGCCTGAGAATCAACCTGCTCCTTTTCCAAATGATCTAGTTCAGTGGTCTGGTAAACCAAATAAGAAGTTCTACACTAGGTTGGATACTTCTAAGGCTTTGTTGCATGTTCCAGTGGTCATAACACCATATATGTCTACATTCATAAATTTGCCAAATGTTATGCCTCAACCAATTGCTGGAATACTTGCAATTGAACAAGCTCCAGAAGCAGAACAAGCTCCTGAACATCAACCAGAATCAGAACCCTTAACTGCTCCTGAACCTCAACTTCAAGTGGATCAACCCACTCAGAATGAAGATGATGCACCTGTTAATGATCAGGTATTTGACTCAACTACTTTGCAATCTCAATATCTTTCTGATAGTCAATTAATTGTGAGAAGTGACCAAGGGGCTGTAGAATCACAACCCTCAACACAGGTCAATGCACCAAACACCGATCCTAAATTCTCCAAACACTATCGCAGAAAGAAATTGTCAGTCAAAAGAGCTAACCCTAGTAGTGATGTCTTGAGTGAAACAACATATTTGCCTTTACAAAAGAGAAGTAAAACTATATCAGAGGCAACCATAAACCCCTTCATTTCTTCAAGCACACCCCTGTTACTCACAACGGGGGAAGATATTTTCTTAAATGAAGCTGAAAACATTGTTATGCAAGGAGAGCAAGTTACAGTGCCTGCCATTGTTACGACAGAAGAACCCTCACATGTTGATCGGGATTTGCGAACTCCCATTGCACCACCACTGACCTTCCAAGAGGAGGCTAGGGTGATTTCTAGTGCAGGTACAATGGATGCAGCTCAGGAATTTGAGAGGAGTGATGTAAGGATTACCTCAAATATGAGTGAAACACTAGCACGTGAGGTGAGTGATACTCATAGAGCTATTGAGGTGAGAGCACACAATGACACAAACACTTTATCTCTCATGGCACAACTTGATCAAATGAAAGAAAGTCTTGCTCAAGCTGAAGAAGACAATAAAAACTTAAGGTTTGACATGGATAACATGAGAACTATCTTCAATAACAAGATGTCACAGTGAAGACTCTGGAGATGTCACAGTGGCTCAAGATCTCATCATAACTTCTATGTCGAATCAGATTGAAGATCTTCAGAATAATATAAATGAGAATCACTTATCCACTGAACATCGTCTTAGTCAAATTGAAAGGCAAAATGATCATCAAGCAAAGGGGTTGAGACACTTATATAATATCATTAGCAGAACTCATACACTTACAGCAGAAGAGAAGAAATTCTTTGGAAGTAGTGATGAAAGTGGCCCTGGAGCTGGTACAAGCCATAAAGCTGTAGAGGATTCCTCAACTAAGGGGGAGAAATCTAGAGGGGGAGGAAGTGTGAGTAAAGAAAAAGATGAAGATAGGAGTGAGGGGAAGAAGAAGACAACTCAAGCAGCAGAACAGGATGATGATGATGCTGTAGAAGGTTATTACTATACAGGTGAACCTGATAACCTTGATCTGTTTGCTGACTTGCAGTTTCCTGATGTTGGTGAAGAATTTGATGAACCGGATCTTAGTTTTTGGGATGATGAAGAGCCAGTAATTCCTGATTCTGTTGAAACACAAAGAATGAATTTTGAAGCGAATAAAGAACTTGAACAGAATGATGCTAATCTTTCTATGAGAGAAGAAAGACTCAAGAAGACACTCGAACAGTTAGCTCATAATAAAAGACTTCAAAAGGATGAACAGGAAGCACTTCAAAAGCAACATGCTCAAAAGCTGGAAGTAAGGAAGATGTACATCAAGTACAAAAGTGGTGATAAGTGGGAACGTGCTCAAAAGGTAATAGACTCACCAAAAACTTCTGACTATGATGATTGTAGGGTGATTGCTATTTTTGAAAGCTTTAAAAAGAAGAACCCTATACATGACATGTACCTAAAAGCCTTGAAGACAGAAATTGTGAGAATAACTACTGCATCTGATCCGAAGAATGGTGAGCTACTAATCTTTGTTGAATGTCATAAGCTTGGATCTCACAAAGTATCTCTTCAGTTCTTCTATGATAGATCTTTGTCAGAGCTTTGGGTGCTGAGACCAAAAGTAAGAACATCTTGTGAGCTAGGTATACTACTTCATGAAAAATTTCAAGAATTTGCTGAAAGAGCTGGTCCTGAAGTAATAGATAACCCTCCACAAGTTAAAATTCTTAAGGGAGAAGTTATTCACACTGTTAATCTTCAGACAGAGGAATTATATACACATCTTGCCAGACATTTGGTGTATGTTGAATATGCTCTTCGAAATCATGGTTTTGCATCTCAAGAAAAAATTGAAGCTGCAGATCATATTCGATCCTATGCTCAGACCAACATGAAGTAGTATAAGCAGTATCAAGGTGAGTTGAAAAAGAAACATGGAATACCACTAGTTTATCCTACAGATGTGTCATCCAGAAGAGATTTACTTGTTGACTCTGAATTGATCAAGAATCTACCCGATATGGATGAACAAGAAGAAGGAGAAATCAACGAGGAAGAAGGTGGTAAATGAAGATTAGCTCTACAAGTTATATCATTAGAGCTTTGATAGAACAAGATAAGATAATTGTCTTATATGATCAGTCTAGAGGATCATCTATCTTGTATTTATCTTTTCTGTTTGAATCTGGATAATGTTAATATGAGCCAGAACTTTTCCATTATTTACTTAGCATTTAAAGTTTTTTCCTTTACTTGTTTAATTGGGATTAGTTGAAGAATCCTCTAGGTATTTGCTTGTTATTGTATAACAAACAAATAGGGGGAGATTGAAAGGCATATGACTCAGCCTATTTGTAGTTCGAGGATCCTAATCCAATTAAACTAGATTGTAATAAGTAAATAATATCAACTATCACAGGAATCTCAAAAGATGATAGCCATCAGAAGAAAAATCAACAAGTCAATCTATAGTTTTGATGTTTTACACTGGAAGAAGATTCAGATATCTGATCAAGCCTCAAGGTAGCATTGAAACACATGGATTCATTTAAGGGACAGAGATTTCTATAAGTGATAAGAAACAATATCAGAACCGAATGATTGAAGAGAGTGAAAAATATAAAAAGACCACAGTTTGAAAGTCAAGATGAAGAACAGAGATTGGAGTTAGTCGTTCATGAACCAGACAGTACATCGAGCGTCAACATCGATCCAGTGTATGTTCCTTATCATAATTACGTGGTTCGCAGTGAAGTATTGACTATTAAAGGATTTATGTTAATTCTACTTTAATTGATTAAATCAAATAATTAATTTATTTAAATAAATTAATTCTATCAGAATTAATATATTTGTTAAAGTAATTATTAATTAATTAATTAAATCAGAATTAATATGAAAAAGAAATAGTTATTTAAATGATTTTTATAAATCATTTAATTAATTATAAGCTGAAAAATATGATAATATAACTATCAAATGATAGTTATACCGATAGTCATATTCAGTTCAAGGTGTGATAGTCATATACAGTTCAAGGTGTGATAGTCATATACAGTTCAAGGTGTGATAGTCATATACAGTTCAACCGGAGACAGTCATATTCAGTTCAAACTGGATAGTCATATCTCATTCAAGGGACAGTCATACCGAATGTTATATTCAAGGGGATAGTCATACCGAAAGTTATATTTAAAGAGACAGTCATATTCCTTTCATTTGATAGTCATACCGAATGTCATATTAGTGTTAACTGATTGTTATATCAGTTAAAACAAAGCAATATGACTATGGCTGTGTTATATAAGGCAGCAGAATGCAGAAGGAAAAGGATCAGTTGAACATAACAGAAAAATACACACAGCAGCTCCTATATCTCTGTCTCAAGCTCAAGAACACTTACAAATTAAATTCTGTAAATTCAAGTTCATCTCAGTTGTAATATTCTATCCATTGGAACTTGTTTACTTGTGATTCTTGTACTACTAGCGAATTAACTTTCCTAGTTCACAAATTGATATCTTGATTTTTATTAACTAAATTAGCAAAGTTCATGTTGAATTTTCTAATTAGTTATTAATTACTTGATAATCGTTTGGACTGATTTTGTAACACCCATCAAGTTAATATATTGTAATATTCAACTTGAAATTTGTGTTATATTATTCCGCACAAATTTGTTTAAAATAAATTTTATTTAAAGAACAAATTTCGAGAAAATGATATAGATTGTATTCAACCCCCCCTTCTACAATCTTATCGGACCTAACAATAACTAGCTTCGTAGCCCGTGCAATGCACGGGCATATTCTAGATATAATTAAATTATTAGTTTGTTCGGGAATTTTTTTTATACATTTGCGTATTAGAATAACAATTTACGAGTTATGCGACAAGTAAAGTTAGTACAATTTTGTATTACATTTATATACATAATTTTTTTTGTTTTTTTATTTATTATCTTGTATTCATTTGAACGTATTTGTGGCATACAAATATAATACTTAAAATATGTCAAAGACTATGTATAATTTGATTTTTAGAGGTATAAATAACTACAATGCACATGCATGCTTAATATATTAATTTTACTCAATATTGCTAGTGTATATGATCATATATTATCATACATTTATATAAATCTATGCATATATGTGTGTGTGTGTGTATGTGTGTGTGTATGTATGTATGTATGTATGTATGTATGTATGTACCTATGTCTGTACGAGTATGCAACCAAAAAATTAAAATCGTTTAGTGAAATATTATCGTATATTCACATAAATGTATGAATATATGTATGTATTCATGCATGTATGTATGTATGTATGTATGTATCGATGTGTGTATATATGTATGTATGTAAGTATAAATATGCATATTAATTTTGTAGCATTTAATAAATGTAGTAGATATATATTGATGTATTTGTATGTATGTATGTATGTATATATGTATGTATAAGTATATATATTAATTTTGTAGTATTTAATAATATGTATTAAAAATATTGATGTTAAAAGACCAAAATTAGAAATGAGGGTAGGATTGTCATTTTGAATTAATTTGTTCAGGAAAACCCACTGTTGGTGTATTAGATATATAATAGATTAAGAGATGGTGTTGTCTATTAAATTTTATCATTTAATTCTTATTTTCATATACTTGCTAATAGTAAAAAAAAAAAATTGAACTCAATCTCAAACATCCACATTCGTAATTCAATAAAAATAAAAAGTAACTAATTAAATGTTGAAAATACGGTTAAATAACATTATTTGTATCATATGGGTATCACATTATATAATATTTATTTCTTGCATCATTTTTATTTTTACAAAATTAAAAAAGTCCAACACCTCCAAAAACTAATCAACTCAACCTTGCTGCCCAACGATTTCTTCTTTCTTTTTAATAGTACAAATTCATAACTACAGAGGCTTAGCTAATTTCATGTTTTGGAAAATAACAATCACCTTCTTCATCAATGATGGTATATTTAACGTTGCCACAACTATAATTGATGATTTGTTGAACGTCGTTGTCTTACGTTTACGGTTTAACAACACACCAGGAACGTTGTATAGCCTATGACAAAGATACAACCAATTACTCTTAAAAAAAGATTTTAGAGAATTTAAAGATACTAACTACTCTTAAAGATTGTTGGGCCTAAGGCCAGAAGAAATTAAAATCGCCAGATCTAAAAAGAATTGTTTAATGAGAAAAATATTGTTGTACTTACTAGGATCGTCATAGACGATGTTACCGAAACCGTTGAATCGCAATCCCAACGATTTCTTCCTTTTTTTTGGTAGTACAATTTCATAACTACAGAGGCGTAGTTAATTTCATCTTTTGGAAGGAAACAATCACCTCCTTCCTCAATGATGGTACAATTAATGTAGCCACAACTGTAATTGATGATTTGTTGAATGTCGTTATCTGACGTTCCTGATTTAACAACACTCCAGGAACGTAGCCACAACTGTAATTGATGATTTGTTGAATGTTAAATTACATTGATATTCATTTATAATGTTTTTGAGTTATGTCCTTCTCAAAAATGATCACAAACGCTAACCTATTTGACCTTTTCCTACTTGTCTAACCTTCACTGGCTTTGGAGGAAAATGGAAGAATCTGGAAAAGGGTGTAGACCAAGAATCATCATCGCTGAACATATTTTGTATTGTTAATGAACATATTTTACACGATTGATGAACATATTTTGCACAGTTTTCTCACTTACGCACATATTTTGCACGGTTACACATATTTTATGCTGTTAAAGAGCATATTTTGCAGGATCAACGAACAAATTTTGCAAAGTCGTCTCACTATCACCGCTATAGAGCTAGTTCTCTTGTAATGTGTCTTTGTTTATGTGGATCAAATTTGGTAAAATGTTCAGTGTAGTTAGTCCTGTTCATTTCCCTCCTTTTGATAGTTAGTTACAAAATCTGTTGAATTTTCTTGGTGGCCATTACACTGGCTAGGAAAGGGTAAAATAGTTACGTTTAGCATTCTTGAATCTTTTTATAAACTCCATGAGTTTCCCAGAAATTGAGAAAACTCTGCTTTTACATCTATAGTGCAAATTATGTTAGTTCCAAATTTATTAATCATATAGCCTTTTTGAAAAGTCCATTTCATTTCAGTTGCATAAGTAGTTGTGGCCTACTATTGCAATTGTTTTCCTAAGTTTGCATGCAATTTGATATATACATGTTAAATTTTCAAAAAAATAAATAAATAAATGCAACTAATTAATTGGATTTGAAATATTGTTGTTGTTGTACCTATTTGGAGTCTGATGCATGCGCCTTGTTGTGGTGTGACACCAAAAGGTAGCCCACTGAAACAAATTAACACATTAGATTTTAGCAACAGTCTCATTTTGCACAAATATTTTTATTTTATTTTTTTAAAAAAAACGACCCTACCCACAACTGTCAGTATGATAAATAGGGAGAGAACGCACATCGCTATTAAGCAGCGTACGAACAATTTCTGACTGATTAGTTCATTCGCGGACTCCATTTGCTGCATGTAGTATTAATTCTAGTAAGTTATTATACAATATTGATAAAATATAGTAGATGGAGAACTGTACTGTTTCATATGTATCATTACTGCAACTGTGCAGGAGCTAAAGAGTACAATCTCAACTGAATCAATTTGCAACATCATAAAACTATCTTCTTATAAGGAAAATGATTTAAAGATAAACCAAACTTACCCTAGTATATAAATCCACAAAGAAAAATGATTAAAAAAATAAATATTAACTACTTTAATAGTAATATTTTGTCAGGTTCCTACTGAAAAACATAAATGGTGGGAGCCTTACGTGAGAGCCTAATTACCAAAGTGGCACCGAAACTAGAATCCTCATAATAAAGTTGTAAATTTTTGAAAACTTACCAAAAGATAGATTTGATTGTGCTTAAAATCTTAAGATTTGTGATATATAAAACACCAGACAGTTCACAACTACCAGCCATATATCACTCAGCATGCACATTCTCAACAGAAAAATATAAGCATTTTCTAAACTGAAAAACCCATCTTCACTCAAGTTTGCTCTTTGTTTCTCACTATCCACATTCCTAAAAAAAAATACCAGCCCAGCCCCCCTAAAAAAAAAGAGAAAAGAACAAAGAAAAAGAAACTGATCAATACCGGTCGAGGAAGATGAAACGGAAACAAAAATCACCAACAAATTCGCTTTGGCGTTGAGTATTGGCACCAAATAAGGCACGCAGTATATGTAATTTAATTTAAATAGTATATAATTATTCAAAATTATATATCAGCACCTACACTGATTACTTATATCTCACTCAGAACGTTCACACATTTCTTTAGTTAACATTAATGCTGCTTATATACTAGTAAACCCATAAAATCTGTCCAATAAATCAAGATGGATATAAGTTAGAATTTTGCATCTAATTTAGCACTCCTTTCCTTCCTTCCCACTTATTACGTAGGAAGGAGTATACATTTTCTAACATTTTGTTTGCATTTCTAATTTGTGGTGTCTCTTTCAGACAGTAGAAGAAAGTCTTCATAGATATCGAACCTGTTTTTCTCCTTTTTTGTTTAGTAAAATAGAATCCTTATTAACTAATCATTCATAATCATTAACTAATAGTTCAGAAAGTAAAAACTTTTAAAAAATATTGTTTATAATTTTCCTGATGGGCGGTTAGTTCGTAGTAGTGTGATATTTGATTATTACTTGGTGATACAATATAGTTGCAACTTCTTTCTCATTTGACTTATTTTTAAAATATTTTATTTATTATAATAGTTTCAGTTCGTTCTCTTAAAATTGCATAGTTTAGTTAAGGAAAAAAAAATCTATAAAAGATAGAATGGTAATATTTTTACATGCCTTTTACCCTAAATTATATATTACTCCGTATTAGCTACTCTAATATCCTCGGGTGCAATTTGACTCTACACAGTGATTTTCTAACGTTGTGAAGGATATATTATATACTCACTGTTTCTTCTTTTTTTTCTTTTTCTTTTTTTTTTTTGCTAATTAAACATACTCGTTTTCTCAATTTTTTTCGCCAGTTAAATATACTCATTTGATGAGGTTCGAATTCTAGAGAGGCACATGTTTTTGACACAGGGAGCGATTGCACATTAAAACATGAGGTAAATTTAAGAAAGACAGTTATAGACTGTAGTATTTTACATGTACTGTAGTATTTTTAGTATAAGAATAAAATTGAATAAAACATCTTTAATTTAAGAGTTCCAAAATTATATTAAACAAGTTATCTTTTTCTTTCTTGCAAGTACCTTTTCTATAAAAACAAATCTTTATATATAAGCAATTCTTATAATTTTTCCATCCAAAAATGTAACTACACGTTAATAATACATCAATATCATTATGTGAACAAATGTATAACTTACAAATTTAAATGTACACTTTTTTTGACAGTAAATGAGTTGTTTCAATAAGAAACATCAAGAAAACAAGTCTCCACCAAATGTGTGGCGGAGACGTAAGTACATTCAAGCAATAATCATACAAGGCAATTTAGCTAATTCCTGAATTATCTTATTGGCTTGCTTGCGAACATATTTCACACTAAAATCCGGTAATATAAGAATATCCTTTTGCATTGATCAATTATGTGACTAAAACATATTCTTGGCCATTTACAAATATTTAAATGTGCACTTAACAAATATTTGTAATTTACAAAAATAATAATCACACAATCAATGTAATATTTGTAACTACTAAATACATTTACATATTTATTTACTTTCTTTAATTTTTTGACAAATAAAATCAAATACAACATGTACACCACTGCAGTGACCGGTGATTTGGAATATCAATGTGTCAATTACTCTTCACTCTTCAGTAACCTAAAAATCTTGAGGTTTCTGGTCGATGATTTTATGTTTCACGGCTAATGTTGATTTTGTTGCACCGTCTTTTCTGGTAGCAGTTCAGCATTCGCAATTCGCTTTATTTCTTTATCTTTGCCCCAAAGCACTAAATATAAACAGTAATCAGATTAGTTGATAAATACATCAATATATATTATCAATATCAATATCAATATATATATATAAAGGAGGATAGCGGGAGTTTAGGTGGCGCTCTAATATCGTCTCAATCGATTTTTTTAATTTTCTAAAATTTTAAACACTAATAAATATAAAAATATCAATTAGCATATTAGAAGTAGAATAGGTGTTTGAATTTATAAAGGAGAAGAGTTCGAATTTATAGGGAAGACATATGATTAGAAGTTTTATTGGAAGTATAATAAGTATTTATAAGGCATACGATTAAAAATTCTATTGGAAGTAGAATAGGAGTTCGAATTTATAGAGAATAAGAGTTCAAATTTATAGAAAAGATATATAAATAAAAGTTCTACTAGAACTAATAGGTGTTCTAATTTATAAAGGAGAAGAGTTCGAATTTATAGGAAAGACATATGATTACAAGTTCTATTGGAAGTATAATAAGTATTTATAAGGCATACGATTAAAAGTTCTATTGGAAGTAGAATAGGAGTTCGAATTTATAGAGAATAAGAGTTCGAATTTATAGAAAAAATATATAAATAAAAGTTCTACTAGAACTAGAATAGGTGTTTGAATATATAGAGCAGACATGAAAAATATATAAATAAAAGTTCCTGTATTTTATAGAAAGTACGATCTTCTTAAAATATATTTTTTATATAAGTTAATTATATTTATATTAGGAAAATTTATTCATAAATCCAATACTATTGTCATGAAAAAAGTCACCGTATTTAAAAAGAAAAGAATTGATGTGTTAACATAATAAAAGAACAATGAGTAAAAGAACAATCTCATGCAGCAATCCTAAATAAATACAGGAGTATCTATAAAATAAAGAGAAAATACAATGTGTTTTCATTTTCTAAAACTTCAAAAATTTTAGAAAATCTAGAGAAAGTATAAATTGGAATTCACTCTATTTTTTAGGTTTTGATTTCAAGGAAAAAAATTGTTGTGTAAGATAAGTATCATCAATAATATGTAATGAAGTTAGAATTTAGATCCCAAACGAGAGCGGCTCGAAACGTGTTTAACGGGAAGACGGCTCACTACAAAAAATTGTACTAGCTATTAAAATATCATATGATGTTATAAATTATATTTTATTTTTAGGATTTGATTTTTATGGATAAACATTATCATACAAGTAATATGCGTAAAAGTTAGGTTTTGGTCTAACGAGAGAGCGAATCAATAGTAATAACTGTGTTTAACAAGAAAACGGTTCATTAGATAAGACCGTATAAAAGATGTTTAAATATATAATTAGTACAAAAAATAAAATGTTTTATTGGAAGTAGAATACGAGGACGGTGGAGACGTCTTATACGATTTTTTAAAACTATACATCTTTTTTCCCAGAAATCCTTTATTTTAACTTTTTTATACAATTTAATTATACTTGCATTACAAAAATATATCAATAAATGTAATATTATTCCCGTAACGAAAAGTCTTAGTATTTTAACTTTTTTTTGATATGTTAACATAACAGAAAGACATTCCCATGCGAAAACTGTAACTAAATACAAGAATATCTATAATATACAGAAAATATAAGATGTATTTTCATCTTTTAAAACTCCATAAATATTAGAAAGTTTAAAGAATATAAAAATTAGAATTTACTCTCTTTATATAATGAAGTTAGAATTTCGGTTTCAAATAAGAGCGGCTCGAAACGTATTTAACGGGAAGACGGCTAGCTAGAAAAGATTGTATCAGCTTTAAGAATTTGATACTGAAGTCATAATTTTTTTTTATTTTTACCGTTTGATTTTATAGATAAAAAATATTATATAAGTCTTTATAATATATGTTAAAAAGTTGGGATTTCCGTTTTAACGAGAGAGCGGCTCAATCGAATGAATCGTATTTAACAAGAAATTAATTCATTAGAGAAGATTATTTAATTATAAAAATTTAATATTAATATTATAATATAACGTAAATGTATTGAATTTTTTTAAAAATATTGTATCGCCGCCGCGAAGCGCGGCTTTATGAACTAGTATATATATAAAGGAGGATAGCGGGAGTTTAGGTGGCGCTCTAATATCGTCTCAATCGATTTTTCTAATTTTCAAGAATTTTAAACACTAATAAATATAAAAATATCAATTAGCATATTAGAAGTAGAAATAGAATATGTGTTCAAATTTATAAATCAATTAGCATATTAGAAGTAGAAATTGAAAAGGTGTTCAAATTTATAAAGGATAAGAGTTCGAATTTATAGGGAAGACATATGATTAGAAGTTCTATTGGAAGTATAATAAGTATTTATAAGGCATACGATTAAAAGTTCTACTGAAAGTAGAATAGGAGTTCGAATTTATAGAGAATAAGAGTTCGAATTTATAGAAAAAATATATAAATAAAAGTTCTACTAGAACTAGAATAGGTGTTTGAATATATAGAGCAGACATATAATTAAATATTTTAAAGAAAGTACGATTTTCTTAAATTATATATTTTTTATATAAGTTAATTATACTAATATTAGGAAAATTTATTCATAAATCCAATACTATTGTCATGAAAAAAGTCACCGTATTTAAAAAGAAAAGAATTGATGTGTTAACATAATAAAAGAACAATGAATAAAAGAACAATCTCATGCAGGAATCCTAAATAAATACAGGAGTATCTATAATATAAAGAGAAAATAAGATGTGTTTTCATTTTCTAAAACTCCAAAAATTTTAGAAAATCTAGAGAAAGTATAAATTGGAATTCACTCTATTTTTTAGGTTTTGATTTCAAGGAAAAAAATTGTTGTGTAAGATAAGTATCATCAATAATATGTAATGAAGTTAGAATTTAGATCCCAAACGAGAGCGGCTCGAAACGTGTTTAACGGGAAGACGGCTCACTACAAAAAATTGTACTAGCTATTAAAATATCATATGATGTTATAAATTATATTTTATTTTTAGGATTTGATTTTTATGGATAAACATTATCATACAAGTAATATGCGTAAAAGTTAGGTTTTGGTCTAACGAGAGAGCGAATCAATAGTAATAACTGTGTTTAACAAGAAAACGGTTCATTAGATAAGACCGTATAAAAGATGTTTAAATATATAATTAGTACAAAAAATAAAATGTTTTATTGGAAGTAGAATACGAGGACGGTGGAGACGTCTTATACGATTTTTTAAAACTATACATCTTTTTCCCAGAAATCCTTTATTTTAACTTTTTTATACAATTTAATTATACTTGCATTACAAAAATATATCAATAAATGTAATATTATTCCCGTAACGAAAAGTCTTAGTATTTTAACTTTTTTTTGATATGTTAACATAACAGAAAGACATTCCCATGCGAAAACTGTAACTAAATACAAGAATATCTATAATATACAGAAAATATAAGATGTATTTTCATCTTTTAAAACTCCATAAATATTAGAAAGTTTAAAGAATATAAAAATTAGAATTTACTCTCTTTATATAATGAAGTTAGAATTTCGGTTTCAAATAAGAGCGGCTCGAAACGTATTTAACGGGAAGACGGCTAGCTAGAAAAGATTGTATCAGCTTTAAGAATTTGATACTGAAGTCATAATTTTTTTTTATTTTTACCGTTTGATTTTATAGATAAAAAATATTATATAAGTCTTTATAATATATGTTAAAAAGTTGGGATTTCCGTTTTAACGAGAGAGCGGCTCAATCGAATGAATCGTATTTAACAAGAAATTAATTCATTAGAGAAGATTATTTAATTATAAAAATTTAATATTAATATTATAATATAACGTAAATGTATTGAATTTTTTTAAAAATATTGTATCGCCGCCGCGAAGCGCGGCTTTATGAACTAGTATATATATAAAGGAGGATAGCGGGAGTTTAGGTGGCGCTCTAATATCGTCTCAATCGATTTTTCTAATTTTCAAGAATTTTAAACACTAATAAATATAAAAATATCAATTAGCATATTAGAAGTAGAAATAGAATATGTGTTCAAATTTATAAATCAATTAGCATATTAGAAGTAGAAATTGAAAAGGTGTTCAAATTTATAAAGGATAAGAGTTCGAATTTATAGGGAAGACATATGATTAGAAGTTCTATTGGAAGTATAATAAGTATTTATAAGGCATACGATTAAAAGTTCTACTGAAAGTAGAATAGGAGTTCGAATTTATAGAGAATAAGAGTTCGAATTTATAGAAAAAATATATAAATAAAAGTTCTACTAGAACTAGAATAGGTGTTTGAATATATAGAGCAGACATATAATTAAATATTTTAAAGAAAGTACGATTTTCTTAAATTATATATTTTTTATATAAGTTAATTATACTTATATTAGGAAAATTTATTCATAAATCCAATACTATTGTCATGAAAAAAGTCACCGTATTTAAAAAGAAAAGAATTGATGTGTTAACATAATAAAAGAACAATGAATAAAAGAACAATCTCATGCAGGAATCCTAAATAAATACAGGAGTATCTATAATATAAAGAGAAAATAAGATGTGTTTTCATTTTCTAAAACTCCAAAAATTTTAGAAAATCTAGAAAGTATAAATTGGAATTCACTCTATTTTTTAGGCTTTGATTTCAAGGAAAAAAATTGTTGTGTAAGATAAGTATCATCAATAATATGTAATGAAGTTAGAATTTCGATCCCAAACAAGAGCGGCTCAAAATGTGTATAACGGGAAGACGGCTCACTATAAAAGATTGTACTAGCTATTAAAATATCATATGATGTTATAAATTTTATTTTATTTTTAGGATTTGATTTTTATGGATAAACATTATAATACAAGTAATACATGTAAAATTTAGGTTTTTGGTCTTAACGAGAGAGCTAATCAATAGTAATAATTGTGTTTAACAAGAAAGCGGTTCATAAGATAAGACCGTATAAAAGATGTTTAAATATATAATTAATACATAAAATAAAATATTTTATTGGAAGTAGAATACGAGGACGGTGGAGACGTCTTATATGATTTTTTAAAACTATACATCTTTTTTCCTAGAAATCCTTTATTTTAACTTTTTTATACAAGTTAATTATACTTGCATTACAAAAATATATCCATAAATGTAATATTATTCCCGTAACGAAAAGTCTTCGTATTTTAATTTTTTTTAATATGTTAACATAACAGAATGACATTCCCATGCGGAAACTGTAAATAAATACAAGAATATCTATAATATACAGAAAATATAAGATGTATTTTCATCTTTTAAGACTCCATAAATATTAGAAAGTTTAAATAATATAAAAATTGGAATTCACTCTCTTTATATAATGAAGTTAGAATTTCGGTTTCAAATAAGAGCGGCTAGAAACGTATTTAACGGGAAGACGGCTCGCTAGAAAATATTGTATTAGCTATTAGAATTTGATACTGAAGCCATAATTTTTTTTTTGTTTTTTACGGTTCGATTTTATAGATAAAAAATATTATATAAGTCTTTATAATATATGTTAAAAAGTTTGGATTTCGGTTTTAACGAGAGAGCGGCTCAATCGAAAGAATCGTATTTAACAAGAAATTGATTCATTAGAGAAGATTATTTATTTATTAAAATTTAATATTAATATTATAATATAACATAAATGTATTGAATTTTTTTAAAAATATTGTAACGCCGCCGCGAAGCGCGGCTTTATCAACTAGTATATATATAAAGGAGGATAGCGGGAGTTTAGGTGGCGCTCTAAGATCGTCTCAATATATTTTTCTAATTTTCTAGAATTTTAGAATTTTAAACACTAATAAATATAAAAATATCAATTAACATATTAGAAGTAGAATAGGTGTTTAAATTTATAAAGGAGAAGAGTTCGAATTTATAGGGAAGACATATGATTAGAAGTTCTATTGGAAGTATAATAAGTATTTATAAAGCATACAATTAAAAGTTCTATTGGAAGTAGAATAGGAGTTCGAATTTATAGAGAATAAGAGTTCGAATTTATAGAAAAAATATATAAATAAATGTTCTACTAGAAGTAGAATAGGTGTTTGAATATATAGAGCAGACATATAATTAAATATTTTATAGAAAGTACGATCTTCTTAAATTATATATATATTTTATATAATTTAATTATACTTATATTAGGAAAATTTATTCATAAATCAAATACTATTGTCATAAAAAAAGTCACCGTATTTAAAAAGAAAAGAATTGATGTGTTAACATAATAAAAGAACAATCTCATGCAAGAATCCTAAATAAATACAGGAGTATCTATAATATAAAGAGAAAATAAGATGTGTTTTCATTTTCTAAAACTCCAAAAATTTTAGAAAGTCTAGAGAAAGTATAAATTGGAATTCACTCTATTTTTTAGGTTTTGATTTTAAGAAAAAAAATGGTTGTGAAAGATAAGTATCATCAATAATATGTAATGAAGTTGGAATTTCGATCCCAAACGAGAGCGGCTCGAAACATGTTTAACGGGAAGACGGCTCACTATAAAAGATTTTACTAGCTATTAAAATACAATATTGATGTTATAAATTTTATTTTATTTTTAGGATTTGATTTTTATGGATAAACATTATCATACAAGTAATATATGTAAAAGTTAGGTTTTTGGTCTTAACGAGAGAGCGGATCAATAGTAATAACTGTGTTTAACAAGAAAGCGGTTCATTAAATAAGAACGTATAAAAAGTGTTTAAATATATAATACATAAAATAAAATGTTTTATTGGAAGTAGAATACGAGGACGGTGGAGACGTCATATAGATTTTTTTAAAACTATACATCTTTTTTCCTAAAAATCCTTTATTTTAACTTTTTTATACAAGTTTATCTATAATATACAGAAAATATAAGATGTATTTTCATCTTTTAAAACTCTATAAATATTAGAAAGTTTAAAGAATATAAAAATTAAAATTTACTCTCTTTATATAGTGAAGTTAGAATTTCTGTTTCAAATAAGAGCAGCTCGGAACGTATTTAACGGGAAGATGGCTCGCTAGAAAAGATTGCATTAGCTATTAGAATTTGATACTGTAGTCATAATATTTTTTTATTTTTACGGTTCGATTTTATAGATAAAAAATATTATATAAGTCTTTATAATATATGTTAAAAAGTTGAGATTTCGGTTTTAACGAGAGAGCGGCTCAATCGAAAGAATCGTATTTAACAAGAAATTGATTCATTAGAGAAGATTATTTAATTATTAAAATTTAATATTAATATTATAATATAACGTAAATGTATTGAATTTTTTTAAAAATAAAAATTGTAAAGCCGCCGCGAGGCGCGGCTTTATCAACTAGTTTACAGATAATTAACAATAAATAGCCAATGACGAAGATCAATTGTGAAGACTCATTTTACGAATCTGGATGATCTTGGCCAGGAAACAACCCTAAGAACTTGCCTCAGCCCTTAGGAGTACTGCAAGTCTGCAACTAAAGATAAATCGGAAGAAGTGATCCTATATCTAATTCACTATAAAGGTCTTTGTCCAACACACATTTACATGATACTCAACGTGCAACCTTACATGATACTCAACGTGCAATCCATTATCAACAATCTTAAGATATTTGTGTCACCGTTAAAATGTCTTGTTCAAGTTATATGCCAATATTTGTCATCGTCTTGTGACAAACAAGAAACAAAAGCTATCCCTATAATCAATAACAGTGAGTATCATCATAAAGATAAGGAGGAAGATAATAACACCAAGGAACAAAATAACAGAGTAACTCACTATGTCTGCCCTTTTAAGCCCTTAGCCTTACTCCGTTACTCGTTCCGTAGTTCAGCTGATTAGTGGTTAAGACTAACATGTGTGGTTCCTGCTAACGCATGTTCAATTCTTTTATGACTAAGGCATCCTTAGTTGGCCCTTAGCCAACTTTCACATTTCCAGCACCATCAAATTATAATACTCGTGTACTGTGCGTGCACACACAAATCAATCGACTATACATTTGTATTAGCAACGTGATATACTTGACTGTAGGCCTGTCAACCGGTCGGATTCGGATCGAATTATCCTAAATCCATATCCAAATCCATTAAAATTTTTCGGATCGGATTCGGATCGGATCAGGGTCGAATATTTTTTAGTCCGATCCATACCCGATCCGTTCGGATTTCGGATTTTCGGATCGGAGGTCCGACCCGCTTAATTTAAAAAAAAAGAAAAAAAATAAATTCATTTGATTTAGTAATTCAACGGTCAACTAGTACTTTGACTTGTATTCAAATTTTTAGATGTTAATAGAAAAGTCTATATATTTTTTAAAAAAATTATATTATATATGATAAATAAAAAATATTTAATATATACTAAAAAATAAATATAGCATATTTTATATTATATAATACATATAAATAATAAATATAACATATATTATATATATAATATAGTATAGATATGTAGATATTTTTTTATTATATATTATATATAATAAATATATTATATATAATATATAAAAAATATTTAAAATATAAATATATTCGGATCGGATCGTTAACGGATCGGATCATGTTAAATCCATACCCGCTCCTTATCGGATCAGATCCTTATCGGATCGGATCTTTATTGGATCGGATATTTTTTTGAAGGATCCAAACCCGCTAATTTCGGGTTGGATCGGATCGGATCGGATCGGATTCTTGATCCATTGACAGGCCTACTTGACTGTATTTAAAAATAGAAAGAGACTTGGATTATGCCTAAAGCCGATGGTTAGGACAAAAGTTATGGCAGGAATGAGATTTGTTGTGGCTGTTGCAAATGTTGCAGAGGTTAACGCCAATCCCCTCAAAAACATTGTCTGCGCCAGTCACTACAACAAATCTGGCTATAGACGACACGTATCAGACAACACCCATGGGAAAAAGTGTTGCCCGAAATGATCAGACAACTGTTATTTTCCAACTCGAAAAAGTATTGTGTAATCCTACATTCACACAATGGGCCAAAACCGTTGTGTGATAAATCTTACCAGACAAGCATTTCTTGACCAGGGGTGTTGTGTAAATGCATAAGTATTTTTAAGATTAGACAAGCCTTAGCAAATAAGTGTTGTGTGAATGCCTGCAACACAATATACAGGAAAACTGTTGTTGCATTTAGACAAGTGTTTTTAGGTCTGTTGTCTAATTAGAAGTCATACAATATGTTATCCATAGTGTTGTGTGAAAGTGAACCAACACACAACATTTTTTTGAAATATTATATGTATGATGCATAGACAATAATTCATAAAAAGTATTGTTAGAATGAGACAAGTGGTTTCCAATGTGGTATTGTGTAATGATATTTAACACAAGTGCTTTACATAGTGTTGTATGAACTTAATCCAACACACAACAGGTTCTGGCCTATTGTGTGTTTCAACTCATACAAGTGTCTTCTGTTTAAAACTGTTGTCTAATGAACTGTACATGAAAAAAAAATATATTTAAAAGATGACTAACCTACCAAATTGGCATCCAACAAACCAAACAAAGTCCAAATAAAAGAGAACAAACCAACCAACAATCTATCAAGAGTTATAGTCACAAATTAATTTATTACATTACGAAAGTTGTATTAGTTCATCAACATCATCTCGAATGTAACTAGTAGGCATGTCTTCATCAACATCCGGAAAATTGGGCATAAAGAAGTCATTCTCAAGTTCTACTTCTACAGATGCCTCATTATCTTCATAGTAATTTTTCTCCGGTAACTTCAAGACAACGGACCATGATTTATCAAGAGGATCATCAATGTAACAAACTTGTTTAACATGTTTTGCCAATACAAATGGATCATCTAAAAAGCCCAACCTATTCAAATTTACTAATGTATATCCCAAGTCGTCTACCTTCGTGCCTATGTTCATATCTACCCACTTACAACGAAAAATAGGGACCCTAAGGTAATTATAGTCCAACTCCCATATACTTGTTATAACTCCGTAATATGTATGTGATGTGTGCTCAATGTTTTTATCCTTACCGTGCACAACCATTGTATCGGCTTCTACACACACACCACTGCACTGAACCTGACGCATGTCATCACGATCCCTGGTACTAAAGGTAACCCCATCCATTCTGTATCCGCTGAATGTAGGAACATCTTTGTTGGGTTCGTCTGCGATCCATATTATCTCGTTTGATAACTCTTTTTTGTCTTCCAAATCTGAAGCAATCTGAAAAAAATAAACAAGTAGTAAAATGATTCATCTGAGCTATGGAGTTGTAAAAAAATCACAAAACTATTATTAAAATCATATAATACCTTTTGTTTAAACCATTTAGGGAATGTCTCATTTTGCTTGTTCTTTAGCCACATTTCATCATTTACATGTTCCGGATATTTGGTCATTAAAAATGCCATGTGTTCCCTGGAGTCATTAAAAATGACATAAGAAATGCATGCAAATAAAGAAAATAAAGAAATTAAATTCATGGCTTACTTGAAAAACGGTATAACTGCATTAGTATTCTGGAGAACACACAAATGTGCTACGTGCAAATCAGTCCTACTCGGGGTTATTACGGTTGCACCCGATAATGGCCTGCAAATGGCATCCTTAGTATGTCTACCAGTTTTCGGTACCCCGATAGTTGTTCCTTCGTCATGGTCCACCAAACATTCCACCGCCTCTTCTGCTATATAGGCCTCCGCAATACAACCTTCTGCACGAGCCCGATTCTTTATATATCCCTTGAATGTCTTCATGTATCTCTCAAAAGGATACATCCACCTAAGGAAAATTGGTCCACAGAGCTCAACTTCTCGTACAAGATGCACCGATATATGAAACATTAGATCAAACAAGGAAGGGGGGAAGTATTTTTCAAGCTGGCATAAAGTAATTACCAATTCCGATTGCATTTTCTCCAACTTATCAGGCTCAATAACTTTACTAAAAATTGCCTTAAAGAAGAGGCAGAACCTGATAATTGTGTTCCTGACTCTTTTTTGCAATGACGATCGAATTGCAATTGGGAGCAAATGATGCAATATCATATGGCAGTCATGAGATTTCATTCCAGTAAGTCTAAGAGTTTCCATTGAAACTAGACTCCTAACATTAGAACAAAAACCATCAGGCAACTTCATGTTAAGAAAGGAAGAGCAGACAACCTTTTTTTCGGAATGAGTCAAATTCCAAGATGCTAATGGTAACTTCTCCTTTTTCCCTGGAGTTTTTGGCCTCAACTCGGTTTTTATTCCCATTTCAGCCATGTCAATACGAATAGATTCTTTGTCTTTTGTTTTCTTTGGTATATTAAGCATGGTGCCAAGTAAAGCTTCGCATATATTTTTCTCAATGTGCATCACATCGAGAACATGTCTAACCGGTAGAAACTTCCAGTACTCAAGCTCAAAGAATATAGATACCTTTTTCCAAATAGGTCGAACATCACCTTTCTTTAATCGAGGTTGGCATTGTGTCTTACCGTAGACATGGCCCTTCAAATGTTGTACTCTTTGAAGCACCTCCTCTCCGGTTAGGGGAATTGGAGCAGTTTCCTTTTCCACGATGTTATCAAAATCTTGTTTCTGTCGGCGATATGGATGATGACGCGGCAGCCACCTCCGATGCCTCATGACCACACACTTACGACAATTAACTAGCCTTGTAGCTTTTGTGTTATCAACGCATACAGGACACCCGTTATAACCCTTGATAATGTTGCCTGACAAATTGCCATAGGCTGGATAATCGCTGATTGTCCATAACAAAATGCCTCTAAGCAGAAAATACTCCTTCTTGTATGCGTCGTACACTTGTTTCCCATGCCACAACTTTTTTAAATCTTCCATGAGTGGTTGAAGGAACACATCGATATCATTGTCGGGCTGAGTTGGTCCAGATATTAACAAACATAGCATAATATATTTCCTCTTCATAGAAAGCCATGGTGGAAGATTGTAAATTGTCAACAAAACTGGCCAACATGAGTAATCAACATTTGTGCTATAGAACGGATTAAATCCATCGGACGATAAAGCTAACCGGAGGTTTCCAGGATCCGAAGAAAACTCAGGCCACTTGGCGTCAACTTCCTTCCATGTCTGTGCATCTGCAGGATGTCTCATTTTACCATCCTTCAATCTCTCCTTGTCATGCCAAATCAACTCCTTGGCTGTTTGAGGTGAACTGAACAAATTCCTCAAACGTGGTATTAACGGAAAATACCAGAGAACCTTGGCAGGAACCCCTTCCAATTCATCCCCATTTTTATTCAACTTCCATCTAGAAGCCTCACAAATGCGGCACCTGGTCGCATCTTCATCTCTATCTCCACGGTATATTAAACAATCATTTGGGCAAACGTGTATTTTTTTCATACTCCATTCCCAAAGCACACAAGCTTTTTTTAGCTTCACTGAAAGAAGAAGGGAAGTTGTTGCCTTTTGGAAGCATAGACCCAACCAAAAGAAGAATTTCTGAGAAGCCAGAATCAGAGATTTGATATTTTGCTTTCAAGTTATATAATTTTACTAAAGCCTTCATCTTTGTAAATCCTTCGCATCCCGGATAGAGGGGTTCATGTTCAGATTGTATATGGTTAAATACATCCGAGGAATCTAGGGAAACGTCATCTGCATTGTCATCGGTATCACCGGCATTCTCTGTTTTCATCGGGTTTTGATCTACAGATTGTGAAGAACTAGAAGTATCTTCAGTGGCATGCTGACTTTCTCCCGTACTTACCTCCCCATGCCAAATCCAACACGTGTAGCTCCGATCGATGCCATTCTGGAAAAGATGGCCCCTCACAATTCGAGCTTTCCATGATTTACTATGTGCACAATTTACACAGGGGCAACTGATTTTATTTCCATCCTGTCCGTTCTCCAATGCAAACATCAAAAATTCGTCCACTCCTATTTCGAACTCTTTTGTTCTTCTATCAGCATTCATCCAAGACTTGTCCATCTTTTAAAATAAAAAAAAAACAAATGTAATCAGCACATAGTAACACTAACAAACACAATTTCAAACTAACACTAACACAATTTACTTGTTATAAAGGAAGTATAATATTAAAGGACTACTGCCACTTATCACTACTGCCACTCCCCTTTGCATCTTTCTATCACTTATTCTCTTATCACTACTGCATACCCCCACCTTTGCCAGAAAAAAGGTATCAAATCTAAAATGATTATGAGATTTGTCCAATTTTTTAATGATTATCAAATCTAAAATGATTATGTGGTGTACATGGGAGCTCATTCTCATGGCAAAAGTGACCGAGACACATTATAAGTTAGTATTTTCATAATGTGATAAAATCTTCTCAGATCCCCAAATACAAGTATGAACCCTAATTTCAAATTTTAGAAACAAATTTCATCAAAAATACCTTAATGGAGATGTCGATGGAGCTCGTTGAAACTACGAAGATGGAGCTGCTTCAAAACTACGAAGATGAGATGCAAGGACGCAGGTGTCGCAGGGTAGTGGAGTGAAGATGGTACAGAGGTGGAGCACAGAGCACAGGTGGACGGAGGTGGACGGAGGAGGACGGAGGTGGAGGTGAATTGACGGAGGAGGACGAAGGTGGAGGTGAATTGACGGAGGAGGACGAAGGAGGACAGAGGTGGAGGTGAATTGAAAGTGGGTATCGAAGTTAAGATGTTCAGACAAAGATATCGATGACATTAATGTGTCATTTTGTCCAGCTAACTATCTTAATAACTTACTATTTTACTAGATTATAATTATATCTATAATTATATAATTTATTTTTCTTAAAATTTATATATCATTAATTTACATATTCAAATCATCCAAAATCTAATTTTTAAATCTTTGGGATAAGACCTAAATAGTAAATATAAACCTTTTTTTAATATTAATATAAAAATTAAGTAAAATTCAATTGTATCTTTTTTTAATTATATACTTTTCATATTATAATTTTATTTTTCATTATATCTTTTTTATATTATAATTTTCTTTCTAATATGATATAATCTTCATCGTCTATTTTAAAAATATTAGATTCGACGGTTTAGGGTTTAGGGTTTAGGGTTTAGGGTTTAGGGTTTAGGGTTTAGGGTTCACCTGGTCAACCGTACCTGTTATTTTTTTAATATTTTATATTAGCATACCGGACTATGGATCTTTGAGACCGTACGGCCCGGGCTTCGAAATCCCAGTTCGAGAATATGGATACAGTTAAGAAGGGCGTAGTCCTGTTTAGGGGTTAACGGTCAAACCTGCGTTTGACCATACATTCACCTGGTCAACCGTACCTGTTATTTTTTTTAATATTTTATATTAACATACCGGACTATGGATCTTTGAGACCGTACGGCCCGGGCTTCGAAATCCCGGTTCGAGAATATGGATACAGTTAAGAGGGGTGTAGTCCTGTTTAGGGGTTAACGGTCAAACCTGCGTTTGACCATACATTCACCTGGTCAACCGTACCTGTTATTTTTTTAATATTTTATATTAACATACCGGACTATGGATCTTTGAGACCGTACGGCCCGGGCTTCGAAATCCCGGTTCGAGAATATGGATACAGTTAAGAGGGGCGTAGTCCTGTTTAGGGGTTAACGGTCAAACCTGCGTTTGACCATACATTCACCTAGTCAACCGTACCTGTTATTTTTTTAATATTTTATATTAACATACCGGACTATGGATCTTTGAGACCGTACGGCCCGGGCTTCGAAATCCCGGTTCGAGAATATGGATACAGTTAAGAGGGGCGTAGTCCTGTTTAGGGGTTAACGGTCAAACCTGCGTTTGACCATACATTCACCTGGTCAACCGTACCTGTTATTTTTTTAATATTTTATATTAACATACCGGACTATGGATCTTTGAGATCGTACGGCCCGGGCTTCGAAATCCCAGTTCGAGAATATGGATACAGTTAAGAGGGGCGTAGTCCTGTTTAGGGGTTAACGGTCAAACCTGCGTTTGACCATACATTCACCTAGTCAACCGTACCTGTTATTTTTTTAATATTTTATATTAACATACCGGACTATGGATCTTTGAGACCGTACGGCCCGGGCTTCGAAATCCCGGTTCGAGAATATGGATACAGTTAAGAGGGGCGTAGTCCTGTTTAGGGGTTAACGGTCAAACCTGCGTTTGACCATACATTCACCTGGTCAACCGTACCTGTTATTTTTTTAATATTTTATATTAACATACCGGACTATGGATCTTTGAGACCGTACGGTCCGGGCTTCGAAATCCCGGTTCGAGAATATGGTTACGGTTATTTTACATTAATATTTTCATATTTTATATTAATATTTTAGAATATTTTAATATTTTATACTAATATTTTATATCAGCCCACATAAAATATTACACATAAATATTTATTTCTAAAATTTACTAATTAAAAATAATAAATATTATATCTCAATACTATACGTCGAGATATCAAATTTTCATTCCCCCTCTTACGTCCTTTATCAAATTTTCATTCTCCATCTTTTCCCCAAAATTTCCCCCCAAATTGACCTAAATCCCTCCCCCCTAAATCACTCCCCCCGATATCGAGAGCTCATTTTCCCCCTTTGCGAAATCTCAGTATCCCCCCAAATTGACCTAATTAAATCCATCTCCCAGAATCACTCCCCCCTAAATCCCTACCCCAAAATCGAGAGCTCACTTTTCGTCCCTCTCTCTCAGGTATTCCACAACTCATCCCCCTCTCCCTCCCTAGATCGTCGCTCTCTCTCTCTCTCTCTCTCTCTCTCTCTCTCTCTCTCTCTCTCTCTCTGCCTCTCTCACGCTCTCTCTCCCTGTTAAATGCTTATGGATGCTATTATATATGGTTATGCATATGGATCTATGATATATGGTTATGCATGCTCTTAAATCGAACATTTCTGCTACTCTCTATCTTTATGTTCTCTACCCCTCTCTCTCTCTCTCTCTCTCTCTCTCTCCCCCCCTCTCTGTCTCTATGGATTTTAATGTATCTCTATAGATTTATTTGAATTTTGGTAGATTTTAGTGTATCTCTATGGATTTACTGAATGTATTGTTTTTAGTAATGTGTTTACTACACACTGTATCTCTATGGATTTACTGAATGTATTGTTTTTAGTAATGTGTTTTCTACACAGTGAATTTTGGTGTTGGTGTTGGTGGTGTTGGTAGATTTTAGTGTAACTCTATGGATTTATTCCTTACTGAATATGTATGTGATGTGTAGAATTTATTGAACCTTGATTTACTGAATGTATTGTTTTTAGTAATGTGTTTTCTGCCTTGGTAATTAGGCATAGGGATATGGTGTTGAAGATTTATGTCAAGTTATGTGTGTGTGTGTTTACATTTACCTAAATAATTCACTCAACATGTGGTGTTGTAGATTGATCATGAAGCCGAAGAGAAAAGCAAGTACGACAACCATTATGAAGGCACTAAAAAAGAACTCAACGGTTCAGTCTAGCCCTGCAGTGAAGGAAATAAAGAAAAAGCCGGCGGAGTCATGCCCTGACCTGAAGAATAAGGTGGTGCAGTTTTCCCCTAATCGACCGGTGACACGGGCTATTTCATCATCCCCTAATCGACCGGTGACACAGGCTATTTCATCATCCCCTAATCGACCGGTGACACAGTCTATTTCATCATCCCCTGTATCTGTGAAGAAGTCTATTTCTAAGAACCTAAAAACCACTTTATCTAAGAAGAGGAAACGAATGGAGCAACCGCTGGCTACGAAAAAGGAAACAACTGGACTGAAGCTTTTAAAGCGTGGACCTGTAACGATGCACAAGATAATTAGGCGTAAGATGTTGGGAGATAAGCCGTTGGTGAGTTTCAATGAAAAGGGTCAGCCTTACGGTAAAGCAGGCACGGAAATGGAATCTTATATTGGTGTTCTTGCGAGAAGTAAAGTCCCAATCTGCTATGATTCCTGGCTAATTGTTCCGATTGAAAGGAAAAACAAGATTTGGAAATGTGTGGAGGTAAAACGAATTACATCTTATGGAATAACTTTTCTTTCATGACCACCTATTTAGTTAATACATGTATGCTAATTAAAATACTTATCTACGTAGATGGCATTTGATGTACCACCAACCGCCAAGAAGATGGTTTTGAAATCTGCGGGCAAAAAATGGCGAGAGTTCAAGAGCCGCTTGTCAACCAAATACGTCCTGCCACACTATGATCAGCCTGATTTGCTACAGGTTCCTCCTGCTGACTACACCTTTATTGAGAAGGATCATTGGGACATGTTTGTTGTTGACCGTCTGTCAAAAAAATTTGGTGTAAGTTTTCTTACCATATTTGTTTTTGAATTTCCGAGATTACAAAAATATATAGTTGAACAGCTTTGTTACTAACATTTTGATCATTGTTCCTTAAGGTGATCCACGAAAAACTCGCAAAGAGGAGGAAGTTGAGCGAATATCCTCATAACATGTCAAGAAAAGGTTATGCTAACCTAGAACATGAAATGGTTAGTAATCATACATATATCCCTTTCAAACATGCATGATAATTGTGTTTAATTTTACGATGACTTGTATGTTAAACAATACAATAATACTTTGTTTTACAGTTTCTCGCTCTTGGTGATCCTGAGGAATTTGACATAGATCGAACGGATACGTGGCTCCGTGCGCGGCAGGATGAAAATGGGAATTATAAGTCTGCAAAAGTTGCAAAAATTGCGAAAGAGATTGTAAGTTTTTCATTTATTTTATATTTTGAGTTCTTTCACTGTGATATCTATTTTTTTAGTTAACGTACTTATATTTTTCATGTACTTACATTTTTCATGTCACTTTTTGTAGGAGATAATGAAGAAGAGGGTTAGGGATGGAGAAGTTTCTGTGGAAGGCACAGATGATGTCTTGACCAAGGTTCTCGGTAACCCTGAGAACCGAGGAAGGGTACGTGGACAAGGTACTTATGTCAAGCAGTCTACATACTTTAATCTTCCACGGAAGAAGAAGACCGGCAAGTCAATGGATGAGAGGATTCAGGAGGGCATTAAGAAGTATATGAAAGAGGAATCAGAGAGGATAGTTCGAGAGCGAGATTCCTTTTGGTCTGCTGAGATTGAGAAGCTGAAAAATGCTTTATGTGAAAAGAAAAATGATTCTGAAGGTAGTCCAAATATTGGATCTCAGCAAGCAAGTTGTTCCAAGGGTATCAAGGAGTTGCAGTTGCCAGTTGTAAAGAAGAGACTCAATCTCCTCGAAGGTGATTATATTCTTCCTGAAGGGGATCAAGAGAATGGGAAGGTTGATGTGGAAGAAAATAATGAGAAGGTTGTGGAGGGTGGAGAAAGGACTGAGAAGATTGTTGACGTGGTAGAAAAAATGGAGGAGGCTGTTGAGGGGGTTCATTTGGAGGATGATCAGGAGCTGGTTGTAAATTTGTGTGTGGAACTGGAAGATGACAATGATACAGAGTGGGGACTGGCAATTAACTCCCCAAATAATATTGTTGCACATGCTACTGTTGATACAAAGAGTCAGATTCTTCATGGGAAACCTTTGACAAAAGAGAATGCCTGAGTCTCTATCACTCGTGTAATTCAAGGATCTGAAAAGATTCCTTTTCTAATCCAAGATGAGATCATAACTGTGGAGCAAGCTATCGGGACTTATATTGCATGGCCAAAAGATCTCATAACGGAATTGAAGAAAACCACTGCCAGACAGAATGGAAGTACAAAGGTTAAATTCGTTGTAATCTATTAAATCATAATTAAAATAAACATATTAGGCAGTTTACTTTAACAAACCTACTATATTAGGCAGTTTTCATTCACAATTGTTTTTTAATGTCATATTTCAGGGAAGCAAGAAAAATGGACAAAAGAAGTGGAAGAAGGTGAAAGATCTGGAATTAGTCCCAGAGTATGTGCTGGACTTCGGTCCTGACTTTCCCTCTGCCTTGAAGCGTTTGTGGCTTTGGGCAAAGGATGCTTTGGTGGACGGCCGAGCATCTACTTTTTTGATATCCGAAGAAGCTTTCGGATCAACTGCTAAGAAGCCCCTTTTTTTGTCGGATATTCATGCTTTGTGTTGTGGGGGTGAGATGTCAGGGGGCGTTATTTGCTTATACATTAAGTAAGTATCGACGTTCAAAAATTTATTTGACTTTGTAAATAGTTCTGCAATGAAAACGGACTGCTTGTGTAATGACTTTTTTTTATACAATTTTCTGCAGGAATATTTGAAAAAACACAAGATGACTGATATGATAGCGTTTGTTGATCCTGATACGATTGGTGCCCTCGGTTGTGGTAATCCAGCAGAGAGGTCGCGATCCCTATCTCTCAGGTTCAAGAATGCTCAGCCTGGCCAGTATTTTCTCTTACCATATAACTCGGGGTCAGTTCTTTTTTTTAACACTTATATGCTATCAAGTCTATTAATTTTATAGGAGTGACCATGTGATCTGATTTAATTTAATGTGTGGTGCTATTGTTAATGTTTTTTAAATGCACACTTTAATATAGTTTAATTTCATGAATTATTAGGAACCATTGGACGCTCACCGCTGTACATCTAGATGCTCAAATCGTTTACCAGATGGATCCTTTGAAGCGCCGAATTACATGTGAAGAATGGACGGAAGTGGTCGACAAGTGAGTATTTTATATTAACTTAATTTCATTTGAGACCACTTATTAAGTTAAATGTCATAAATTTGATTTACATTATATTTCGTAGTGCCATCAATCTCTATAATGACGATGCGAAGAAGTTTACCAAAAACAAAATTACATGGGAGAACCTGGCGGTATTATCCTTTTCTTAAGTATTTTTTTTTTGTATCTCTGAATTCCACAAGGATAGTGTAGACATATAATTAATTCTACATGTTCTTCAGGGAATTCCTCTTCAACCTGGGTCCAAGGACTGTGGCGTGTTTGTGATGCGTTATATGAAGGAGATATGTCTTGATAAGGAATTGAAATTTGCTATGAAGGTAACAATGCATTTTTTTTCTTTCTGATATCCTTGTGTTTTGTGGTGAAGATATATGACTTCCAATACATGTTCCATTTTGCAGTGGCGACGCAGAAGCAACTTGAACTATGGCATGGCTGAGCTTAATGATATAAGGACTGACTTGGCGAAGTATATGTTGAAGCACCTGGCTCGTTGAACTCTGTCGTCTTTTATTGAACTTGGTAGTAGCGTAAATTAAACTATGACTTATGTATTAGTTGTTTTGGATATGGATAGACTTTAATTATGTACTTGGTTGGTTGGTTGTGTACGTTTGTTGGTGGTGTTGGTGTTATAAGGTGAAAAATTGCTTGTGTGGTTTTGGTTGATGGTGTGAATATTGGTCGTAATGGAGGGATGGATTGAATTGGTTTCTATTGTTTGTTTCTTGGCATTTTCATTTTATAGTGTAGTTTGGTTTTCTTTACATGTCTAGAACCATTATTTAAGATAATTTTAGCCAATGCTCACCAATGATTAACACTTGTTGTATTATATATCAAGCAATGCTTTTATTAAAATCCCTTGTGAGACCCTTGTGAGAATGACTCACACAACAGGAAAATAAAAACTACTTAATGTTAACAGTTGTAAAAAATGCAATCAAACAACTTGTACCATTTAACAAAGTAATGTGGGAGAAGAATACACACAGTAGGTTAAAACCCACAAAACTGTTGTCTCTTTTAACAAATAACAACATGTTATACTCTACAAAACTGTTGTCTCTTTTAACAAATAACAACATGTTATATGCTAAGAAAGTGTTATCCTTCCTACTCTACAACAACATGCCATATGAGATAACATGTTGTACATCTAACCATAAAACAACTCGTTTTTGCTAAGAAACCATTGTCTGTAATGACATACAACAACAGCCCTGATCAAGTAAAGGATTGTATCTTTTGCACTTCAACAATAGGCTTTCTTTTAAAAACCATTGTCTTTACTGCTTAAAACAACAATATATTCGTTAAAACGTGTTGCATTATTGGAGTTTTGACAACAGGTTTCCAAAGAAAGTGTTGTTGTTTCTGGGTATCAGACAACTCTTTTCAGGTGGCTTTTACTTGTCTTTCAACTTTCACACAACAGCTTGCTGTGTATTGTCTGAGGTGTGTATCAGACGACTTCTCAATAGTCAACAGTTTTTGGTACATTCAGACAACACGTTTTGAGTGTCGTCTAAAGCAAAAATCCTTGTAGTGAGTGTAGCTCTGAAATATACAAAAATAAGCTAGCCATTGTATGATATGGAAATTGCTTAATTGTATACGAAAATGAAAAGGTCGGTACGTAATTAAGCTTAAACAACTATGTGAAGCTTAATTATTTACCCAATTAATCCAGATAAAAATGCTTGAAAAGCCACCGTCCATGTGAGCTTAGGTCTTTTGTTCCTATGCAAAGAGAGGCAAATACACACATAAAAGATGCGTAATATCAGATGTCTTTCCTAATATCTCAACAATAATAAGTAATAACCTTGTGTAGTGCAGAAATAAGCCATATTATACAATTCACCAAATAAAACCCAAACTGACTCAAGAAAATAAATAAATATTAGCAATATGTCTAAACTCGTGTGTAACATCTTAGCTGCAGAGTGTGACTTTGTTTACCTTTCCACCAAGAGTGCTACGGGAAGCATAATAGCAGCAGCAAAAATGTGGCGATAAGCTATCAAAATGCTCAAGTTCATTGCATCATTCGCAGCTAATTTGTAAAATATGTCCACTCCCGCAAAGGTTGTTTGTACCACTATCATGACTAACAATGGCTAGCTTCATGCCATTTAGTACGTTCCTTACTTTACCCATCTATTATATATTAGTTTTGTATTGTCAATATGTCTGTATATGCTCTTCAAGCTCTTCTCTAAGTTATGGCTTTACTAGCTAGACATTTATACAATGCACGACTTAGTTAGGTTCGTATTGGTGGGCGATGTAGATTTTATTTTTATGTTTCAGTTACTTTCCCAAAAGTATATGCATTCCAGAAGTTTGTTTATAGAGAACTAGCATTCTTTAATTTGAATAGACAAAGTCTCAAGCTCCGTACATACCTGACAAGTGACAACTTCTCTATCTGGTGGCTGTCAAGCCTTCTTTAAATTTATATCAAGTATAATGCAGCTGTTTTTGAGTATAGATTATGTCCTCCAGATCCTACTTTCATCAAACATATATATGGTCAGGAATTCGGATACCAGATCTCGTCGCCTAATTTATATCTTCCATTGTTACTGGTGTATAACAATTTCAATACTACCACCATGATGCCAAATGGTTACAGATCACCATTTGCCGCTATGTTGACTCTTCCAGCTTGTTTATTTATTCAAAATATGGAGTTATTTTGTACTATGCATTTATGCAACTATTTGTATTAATCAAATTATTATAATTAGTTTATCTTCTTCAGCCATCAAAAATTTGAAGATTCGGCTTATTGAAATGTTTCGTATAAAAGATTTGGGTAAACTCAAGTATGTTTATCGTATAGAGGTGGCTCACGGAAAGGAAAGGTTGTTTCTATCTCAACAAAAATGTGCATTGGGCATTTTAAGTGAAGCAGGGTTATAAGGAACAAAAAATTTCTCAATGCCATTGGAGGAATATCATAAACTTCTACGCAATTTCATTTACTTCTACGCAAGTTGGGCATCACTGATCTTCCACATAATTCTTCAGACTACAAACTTTGTGCTCTCTTTTGTCAAGGATTGCCTGAGATAGTGTGACGACTTATTCTTCGCAAGATCTTTACGATATTGAACCGTATTATTATTATTATGCATGTATTTGATATTATTATGTTATTGGAGTGTATCATTAATAGATTAGTTAGTTATATATTATTGAGACTATTAGTAGTACATATAAGTCACGTGATACACGTGACACTAGCTAGTTTGTCATTCCATTCTGTAACTACTTTTCCCGCTTATTTTCTAGTTGCTGAGCTTAGCTTAGTTTGTATATAAACTATAGATGCAGACCATTGTAAACTCTTTTCTTTTTCAATCAATATAGTTTTCTTCTTTTACAAAGTTTATCATGGTATCAGAGCAGATATACACGAATTTCTTCCATTGATGAGGACAGTTCAGAGCTTGAAGTTTGCAGATTTTTCTATTATTCTTATTTCATCATTCCAGGTTTAATCTTTCATGTTGCGAAACTTCGTAATTGTTTACATACTTCTCTAAATTGTATAATTCAATCGATTTATACAAATCTTCTGATGTTTAATTGTTCGCTGATTGTACATACATAATTCTGTGTGTATTGATTGTTTCTGTTTTAGTTCGTGATTACGTGATCTCGTGTTTACAATCGATCATTTTCCTGGAAGTAATTCTGTGTGTTTTGTTGTTTCTTGATTTGTATCTTCAATTTCACATCAATTGATTGTCGAAATTGTGTTTATCAATCAAAACCTAAATTCTGAAGTTTTTGCCTAAATCTTCTTATCTTCAAAATGACTACAAACACAAATTCTGTTTTTAATCCTAATTCTGATTCATCGAGTGTATACTATATTCATCCCTCGGATGCGTCATCTACACAACTTGTGTCTGTCAAATTCTCTGGAATTGGATATCATAACTGGAAACGTTCAATGATGTTAGTACTTTCTGCTAAGAACAAACTAGGGTTTGTTAATGGTTCTGTACCTGCTCCAGTAGTAACATCACCTGAGTATAAGTTTTGGGAACGTTGCAATGATCTTGTAATTTCATGGCTATTGTTCAATCTGGATGACACAATTGCAAAGAGTGTCCTGTTTATGTCAACTGCAAAAGAGATTTGGGATGATTTAGAAGGAAGATATGGATTTGCATCTATGGCTCAAATATATGCTTTGGAACAACAATTACTGGAAATAAAACAGGGATCAGATAGTATTTCTGAGTTTTTCACTAAAATCAAAACAATCTGGGATGGAATTCAGGATGCTAATCCATTGCCACACTGTACTTGTGCTAAGTGTACATGTGATCTTACACAAAGAATCAAGCAGAGAGATAATGATCAAAGGATTCTTCAGTTTATGATGAAGCTTAATGAAGAGTTTTCAACTATCAGGGGAAACATTTTAATGATGCAGCCTATACCAAGTTTGTCTCAGGTTTATAGGGTATTTGCTCAAGAAGAAAGACATAAAGAACTTGCACATTTATCAACTCAAACAGAGACTATGGCTTTCTATGCTGACAAGAGGAAGAATTCTAGTTCCTCTGGTAATATCACACAAAGACCATTTCCAGGACAATCAAATTTCAAGTCTAATAACACTACTGGTACAAACTTCAAGAAGTCCACCAAACCAAACTACTATTGCAATCACTGCAAGATTCATGGTCATAGCATGGAAAGATGTTTTAAGATCCATGGATATCCACCAGGATTTCAGGCAAAACAAGAAAGGAAATATGCTGCTTTCTCTCAACAGACAGGCAATTCTGGTTTTTCTAACAATGCAAATGATGACAACAGTGTAAACCAATCTCAAGGTGAAGAACAAATGGTTTCTCTGGAACAATACAATCAACTAATGGACATGTTCAATAAACAGACTGCTTCTACATCTGGTGATTCTAAACATGCTTTGTTAGCAGGTAATTACTGCTTACTATCTAGTATTAATCAGCAATGGTTAATTGACAGTGGAGCTACAGACCATATATGTCCAAATTTAGAAATCTTTGATTCCTATGAACCAGTACAGACTGATAACTATATAACTATTCCTGATGGAACAAAAGTTAGAGTTATGCACAAAGGGTCAATAAAGCTAAATGATGAGATTACTTTAACAAATGTTCTTCATGCACCTGGTTTTCACTTCAAACTAATCTCAGTTAGTAAACTCTGTGCAGACTTACAGTGTCAAATTGTTTTTTCTGACAACTTATGTATGTTACAGGGCCCTTCTCAAAAAAGGCCTCAGATTCCTCTTGGTAAATTTTCAAATGGACTCTACAGTATAGAAGAGTCAAATACTGGCTCATCTAATCTTCCTGATACAACTGCCTGCTTAACTTCACTTGAAGCTGTTCAAACTTGGCATCTCAGATTAGGACATCTTCCTATATCTCAGCTTACAAATGTTTTTCCTGATCTTTCTGTAAAAGAATTTGTTGACACATGTCTTTGTCAAATATGTCATGCATCTAGACAAACTAGAAAACCTTTTCCTACTAGCTCTATAAAGACAATAGCTGCTTTTGAATTGTTACATATAGACCTTTGGGGTCCTTATAAAACCAAATCATTATCAGGTTGTACTCAATTTCTTACTATTGTTGATGACTTTACTCGTTTTACATGGGTACATCTTCTTAAATACAAATTTGATGTTGGTTCTGTTCTTGTTGATTTCATTCACTATGTGGAGAATCATTTTCAGAAATCTGTGCTTACTATTAGAAGTGATAATGCATTAGAGTTGACAGAAGGGTTTTGTAAAAAAATGTTAGCTCAGAAGGGTATTGTTCATCAAACTAGTTGTGCCTATACTCCACAACAAAATGGTGTTGTGGAGAGGAAACATAGACATTTACTTGAGACTGCCAGAGCTATTTCTATTCAAGCTAATCTTCCAAACAAATTCTGGGGAGAGGCAATATTATGTGCTACATATCTTATTAATAGGATGCCTCTCCAGAGTATCAATATGCTAACACCTTATTTCAAGCTATATCAGACTAATCCAGATCTTTCAAACTTGAGAACTTATGGCTGTTTATGCTTTGTCTCTACTACCAAAGTAGGTAGATCAAAATTTGACCCTAGAGCTCATGCTTGTATTTTTTTTAGGGTACTCCAATACTCAGAAAGGATACAAAGTATTTGATTTGAAAACAAATATTCTTACAGTATCTAGGGATGTTGTTTTTCAAGAAACACATTTTCCTTTTCATATAATCACAGAACCACATTCTTCAACACAATTTCTTCAACACACTTTTCTTCCCAAGGTCAGTACTCCTCATTGTTTAGATGATCCTTCTACTATTGTTGACATTACCAGTAATGATGATCAACATACTGATGACCATCATACTGATAATTCTACTCATTTTGATAACCCTGAATCTTCTAATAGTATTCCTATTAGAAAATCCACTAGATCTAAAGTTACTCCATCTTATTTGTCTGATTATGTGTGTAATACAAGTCAGGCTTCACATCACTGGTGTAATCTAATAGCTCATGATAGTTTACCACCTGCACATGAAAAGTTAGTATCAGATCAGTCAATAATCACTGAACCTAGTTCTTATCAAGAAGCTTCTAATCATCCACTATGGGTTGCTGCAATGCAAAAGGAAATTGCTGCTTTAGAATCCAATAAAACCTGGGAATTAGTTCCATTACCAAAAGGCAAGAAAGCAATAGGTCATAGATGGGTATTCAAAGTCAAACTGAATGCTGATGGTTCTTTTGAGAGATGTAAAGCTAGGTTAGTAGCCAAGGGCTATAACCAAAAATATGGTGTTGATTATTTGGAGACCTTTTCACCAGTTGTGAAAATGAGTACTGTCAGATGTCTCTTGTCTTTGGCAGCCAGCAAACAGTGGAAATTATTTCAACTAGATGTAAATAATGCTTTCTTACATGGAGATTTACAGGAGGAGGTTTATATGACAGTACCTGAGGGAATTTCTTGTACTCCAGGCCTGGTTTGTAGGTTAAGAAAATCTTTGTATGGTTTGAGACAGTCTTCCAGAAAATGGTTTGAAAAGTTGTCTTGTGAGCTTATTCAGCAAGGGTTCATTCAATCCAAACAAGATTACAGTTTGTTTATACATAAGGATGCTGATAATATCACTATCATGGCTGTGTATGTTGATGATATCATCATCACAGGGAATAACATACCACATATTGAATCTATCAAAAGTCATCTTCATACCACTTTCAGTATTAAGGATTTGGGAATTCTGCATTATTTTTTGGGAATTGAGATTTCTTATCTTCCTAATGGTGGCATCATCATGAGTCAAAAGAAGTTTACTCAGGAATTATTACAAGACTGTTCTGATTGTTCCTTAGAGTTACCTAGCAGAGCTGCTACACCTCTTCCTCAAAATCTCAAACTTCATGCTGATGAAGGGGAGTTAATTATCAATCCTGAAGTATATAGATCCATGGTTGGCAAACTAAATTTTCTTACTAATACACGACCTGATTTGAGCTACACAGTTCAAGTCTTGAGTCAGTTTATGCATTCTCCAAGGACTTCTCATGTTCAAGCTTTAAGTCATACTTTAAAGTATGTCAGCCAAACTATTGGACAAGGTATTTTACTTCAAGGCTCGAATAGTATTACTTTACAAGCCTATTCAGACTCTGATTGGGCCTCATGTCCAGATACTAGACGTTCAGTTACTGGTTATGTTCTATTAATTGGTGGTTCACCTGTGTCCTGGAAGTCTAAGAAGCAAGCAACTGTTTCTAAGTCAAGTGCAGAATCAGAGTATAGAGCAATGGCTTCAGCAGCTTCTGAGATTACTTGGACAATCCGTTTGCTTGAAGAATTAGGTGTCACCAATTTGACTCCTGTCACCTTACATTGTGACAATCAATCAGCCATCCACATAGCTAAGAACCCTGTTTTTCACGAGAGAACAAAGCACATAGAGGTCGATTGTCATTTCACTCGTGACAAGGTTTTAGAAGGGTTGATTCAATTAACTTATCTTCCTACAAAACATCAACTTGCGGATGTTTTTACCAAAGTAGTACCTTCCTTTCAACAAACTTACTTACTTTCCAAGTTGGGTTTATATGACAACACTCATATACATCCCAACTTGAAGGGGGATATTGAGACTATTAGTAGTACATATAAGTCACGTGATACACGTGACACTAGCTAGTTTGTCATTCCATTCTGTAACTACTTTTCCCGCTTATTTTCTAGTTGCTGAGCTTAGCTTAGTTTGTATATAAACTATAGATGCAGACCATTGTAAACTCTCTTCTTTTTCAATCAATATAGTTTTCTTCTTTTACAAAGTTTATCATATATTTGGCGGGAACGGAGCCACTATAAGAATAGACTAGAGGCTTTGGAAGAAATACAGCGATGAGAATGATGTTGTAAAGGAAATCACGAGGCTGGCCTATAAATACTGTACCAAAAGGATATAATAGGAAAAGGGTTGGCAATACCTGTCCAGATGGCTGTCCAGCATTACGTGTCTTGTGTGAAGACTTGAAGATCAGATAGCCAGCTAAAAAAAAATTGAAACAATTATCAGACAGTTATTACAAAAACTTAATTTTTTTTTGTTAAACAAAAAAAAAAAAGAAAAAAGAAAACTTACAATAAACGGCAAAAATAATAAGCAGGCACAAGGCAGTGACCGCAACCAGTCTGCGTACAAACAGCTTGGTGCTTATGATATTTCCGTTGTCCATGTTCTTCTGTTGAAAAGCAACATTAACGAAAATATTACTGTAAAGAAGATGAACAAAACATTTATCTATATGTAAATCGATCTACAACTGAGAAAACATTGAAGAACAATCATGTTTATGAATCACACAGAAAGAGTATCACACAGAAAGAGAGAGAGAGAGAGAGAGAGTTCAACAATAACAGAAATGAAAAACAAGTAATGAGCAAGTCTTTTACAGTATTTATACACACAACAAAGACTAGCCGTAGAAGCTGCTCTCATCTCTCAATCTTAAATACAGCCCAACTGAGTCGGTGTCTTCGAGTGTTATATTTAAAAAAATATAAAATAGAATACTAAATGTAGGTAAAGTTCGACTTTCCTTTTTCTAACAATAGAATGTTGGAAAAGAATTGTGATGTCTTTCGTCAGTTTGCTTGTACGTTGTAAATTTGTAAATCGTCTTCGCTTGTTTCATGATGGATGTTGGTCGCTCGTATATATGGCTCGTATTTATTCTCTCGATATTAATTCGTAATGTTTGTGCGGTAAATGTGAAAATTAGATCATTTAGAGTATTTTTATCGTATCTTATCATTTTTTGTCTAAATTCATACATTTAAAAAAATCTCTAAAAAGGAAAAAAATGAACACAATATGTATTGAGACGCTTTTGTTAATTAATATACCATAAACATTTTATTTCTCAACTGGGTTATATTAATATATTTATTTTAATATATTTTATTAACCCATCATAAATTTTTTGTTAATGAAATTTTTTTTAAGGAATGTGTGAGAAAATATCTTATATTTTAAATAATTACAAGCTCATTTAATAATAATTGTTATGAGGATGTAACTCTTGAAATTGTTCCTAGATCCATGATCCTTCCATTTGTCCTCTTAATTATCCTGCCAACGATATTGAAGTTGGAAAAAACTGTACTTATGTAGAGGTTGACTCGTTGCTATAAGTACAAATTCCCATTTATATATAGCACAGCTTGTAGTGTCTCTTTCAGACAGTAGAAGAAAGTCTTCATAGATATCGAACCTGTTTTTCTCCTTTTTTGTTTAGTAAAATAGAACCCTTATTAACTAATCATTCATAATCATTACAAAAAAGGTTAGATAATTAATTTTCAAGAAATTTTTATAAATCTTCTCACTACTTGTATATACTCATATTTATGTAATTGGACGATTAGATATTACCTGAAAGCATTATTCTCTTATATATTTAGAGGCGATTAAATTTCGATAAAAACATTTTTCTTATATACTTACGACTTATTTACGTATAGACTATATATTCAAGTTTGCACATTTTTACTTATATATTTGCGACTTATCTATATATTAGTAGTGATTAGTGAAGGGTTAAAATTTTAAAGAGCAGAGTAGTGTGGGTGCATATATTAAGAGGACATTTGGTTAATTTAAATAAGGGTTTAAGAAGAGAGGGGTTCAAGAAGTGTTAATTCGTAACGCTTGTGGGCTAAATGTGAATGTTAGATCATTTAGGTGTATTTTAAATTTTTATAAAGTTAATACGAGAATGATGTCCTTTTATATGAAAATTTCAATTATGATAATTATATCGGCCTTCCTTGTCTTTTCTTGAAAGCTTTGTACAATTTAGATTGGATTTGATCCCATTTACCATTATAAATTTAGTATTATGGATTATCGGCATGTTTTTATTTTTAATTATAGGGCGATATGATTGGATTAAAATTAACTAGATGAACAAGCAATGTACATTAGATCCTCAAGATATGTTTAAATGTATAAACCGCACAAACCGCACCGCACCGCGTTTTCGTGGTGCGGTTTTCGCGGTTTTTGTATTACGTGGTGCGGTCGCGGTTTGGAAATTTGTTCAAACCGTATGCGCGGTTTGGTTTGCGGTTTGAGGAAAAAACCGCACCGCCCGCACCGCGAATACCCCTACATAAATATATAAGTGTTAAAACCAAGATAACAAGTTGTCCAAGGGACAGACAAAGGTTCACGGTACCCTAAGCACTGGAGTGATTTAGTAATTATTGGGACTCCAGGAGTTTCCTTTCATACTCGCACTTATTTTGCACTGTTAATGAACATTTTTTGCACGATTGATGACTATATTTTGCACAACTGCACATATTTTGTGCGGTTGATGAACATATTTTGTAAAAAAATCATTCAGTCCTAAAAAACTAATAGCTCAAGATTGTAAGAAAAAAATTGCTAAACTAAGATATACACGTTCTGAAATTAGAGTGACCACACAACAAAATTACAGAAAATGAATACAATTAGTTGAGAGAGAGAGAGAGAGAGAGAGAGAGAGAGAGAGAGAGAGAGAGAGAGAGAGAGAAGATTACCACAAATGACCAGATGTGAGGAGGTTTTCAAGGTAAGATGAGAGAGAGAGAGAGAGAGAGAGAGAGAGAGAGAGAGAGAGAGAGAGATTACTCTTAAAAAAGATTTTAGAGATATTAACTATTCTTAAAGATTGTTGGGCCTAAGCCCAGAAGAAATTAAAATCGCCAGATGTAAAAGAAATGGTTTAATGAGAAAAATATTACTGTACTTACTAGGATCCTCGTAGACGATGTTATCGAAACCTTTGAAATCGCAATCCTAATGATTTCTTCCTTCTTTTTGGTAGTACAAATTCATAACTACAAAGACATAGAGGGTGTTTGGGATTGCTTAAAATAAGTTACTTTTGACTTAATGGAGGTGTTTTTAACTTAAAGGAGAAAGTGAAGTTGTTTACTTTAAGTTGAATGAAAGTGTTTGGGTAATTTTAGTTAAAGTTAAATGGGGGTTTAATAATTTTGATTTAAAGTGAAATTTGACTTAAAAAAATTTTAAATTCATAATATTTAAACTTTACAAGAATTGTGAAAAAAGAAAAAAAAACTCCATAAGTCAAAAGTACCTAAACGGAACTTATGACTTAAAGCAGTTTTTTAACTTAAAGCCGGCTTAAAGTCCGCGAAGCCAATTAGCTCTTTTTCTCCTTAATGCCGAAAACTCCTTTAAGGAGATGCAGCCAAACAGACTGATAGTTAATTTCATCTTTTGGAAGGTAACAATCACCTCCTTCCTCAATGATGGTACAATTAACGTAGCCACAACTGTAATTGATGATTTGTTGAATGTCGTTGTCGGATGTTACTGGTTTAACAACACACCAGGAACGTTGTATAGCAACTTATGACGAAGATACAACAAATTACTCTTAAAAAATAATTTTAGAGAATTTAGAGATATACTAATTACTCTTAAAGATTGTTGGACCTAAGTCCAGAAGAAATTAAAATCGCCAGATCTAAAAGATTTTGCCAACTAAGGGGGATTAATGTTGGGCCTGAGCCCAGAAAGCAAACCCCAAGTCAACTTAATCATAACTACCCAATTAGCTCATTAAACCTAGTAAAGGAAATCATGTGCTCTGTGCGGCTGGCCTATAAATACCAGAAGGATATAATAGTAGTTGTGGCCTACTATTGCAATTGTTTTCCTAAGTTTGCATGCAATTTAATATAATAATACATGTTGAATTTTCAAACAAATAAATAAAAAATGCAACTAATTAATTAGATTTGAAATTTTGTTATTGTTGTACCTGTTTTGGAGTCTGATGCATGCGCCTTGTTGTGGTCTGACGCAAAAAAGGTTAGGGCTGCACAAAGGTCCAAAACTGGGGACCGAATACTGGATTTTATTGAATTCATGGACCGGGGACCGGACCGATCATAAACGGTCTTGGGACCGGACCGGAAAAACTCGGACCGGACCGGAACCGGACCGGTATGGACCGGTTAGTTAATATTTTATCAAAAAAATTAATTTTTATAATTTAATTTTCATTATTTGTTGATATTTAAATTACTTGGTAAGTTAATTAAAGTTTAAAAATAAGTAAATGTCATATTATTTGTAAAGTAACATTAATTTGTAAACGTAATTATAAATTATATATAGTATGAAATATGAAATGTAATCATTTATATAATAGTGTTTATATATACTATTTCATAAATTTATTATTTACCAATTTGAATCACTAAAATATGTTATGTGTTAATATTTAATCATTAAACTATATAATTTAAAAGACAAAATAACGTAAAATTAACTATATTCATAAAATCCGGTCCGATCCGGTCCGGACCGGGTGTTTTCAGGGTTTGGACCGGACCAGATCGAAGACCGGATTTTTTTGATTTTGTGGACCGGGGACCGGACCGGTTATATTCGGTCTGGTCCGGTCTTTGGACCGGTAGACCCGGTCCGGTCTAATTTACCGGTCCAGACCGAAAAGTTGTGCAGCCCTAAAAAAGGTAGCCCACTGAAACAAACACATTAGATTTGGTACAGTCTCATTTTGCATAAATATTTATATATTTTTTTTTTTAGAAAAAAACGATCTTACCCACAACTGTCAGAATGATAAATGGGAAGAGACCGCACACCGCTATTAAGCTGCGTACGAACAATTTCTGGCTAATAATTCCATTGGCGGAGTCCATTTGCTGCATGTACTAACTCAAGTAAGTTGTTTTATATTTTTGTTATTTTATCAAAACAAAAATACCAAACTACTGTTCGCAAGACAATCATATCGTTTAGCAACATATTGCACCACAACACTTTCTTCCTGCACTGTCATTAAATTTTAGAATTTTACGAGATAAAAATATTCCAAACGAGATAATAAATAAAAAAGGTATGATATTCTCATAAAACATAATTAGAATATTTGATTAACACATTAAAGTTACCATTTCTAAATTTTCTACTTTGTTCAATTATGAAAGTTTAAGTTATTAATACTAGCATATAACCCGTGCAATCCACAGTTTTCTTAAATTTAAATAATATTTTATTTTAATAATAATATATCTCATATATATATTATAAAGTAGTTTAACTAATGCTTTTACTATGATATCATTATAATACCATAGTAAATGGTAGATACAATTACTCCTATCTACCATTTGTATTTATATATCTCATATATATAATTATTAGTATTTGTTTATAATAAACTCTACTTCATATGTTTTTTATAATATTAATGAATTAAAGGATTCCATACATTCTCTGCTCTTCCCACTTTACTTGAGCTTTCTAGTTGTCGGAAAATCTCTTCATTACTAGGAAACCAACCACATACGATAATAAAGAGTATTGTAACATTAACATGGAAGATTATTATTATTATCATCATCTACAGATCTACTTATTACTGATAGTAGTTAGCAATATTGAAGTTGGTACAGTAATCTCCAATCTTTTCATTGTCCAATAGTTGAGATAAACATTATTGCCATGGTGTATCCTTATGAGCTAACTCATCCAATTTAGTTTCTAATGAGATAAATATTGATTTGGACAGACATGGTTCTGTTGACTGTAATTAGTAAAGTAAAAATACTTGTACACAAAATCTGTGATGAAAACCGCATGTTGAAATTTGAATAACTTATTGTGACATACCTGTCCAGCTGCAGGCTGTCCAGCTGATGGACAGGGCTCCTTGTGCGTCTTGTTCGACGCCCAAAATATCAAATAACCACCTGGGAGAAAAAAAGTAGAAACAATTAGAAAGTAATTGCATAAACTAAAACTTTTTTTGAACTAAAAAATGTACAGTAGACCAAGAAAATAAATTATTAGAGCATCTCCAACTATCACCACCTGTTAGGTAAAAAGTCTAGGTGGCACCATAATATACATATTGGCTAAAAAATATACCTCTCCAACCACAAGACCTGTTAGCAAAAATTATAGATATCCTTTATTTCATCTTCTATATCTGTTGAGTCTGTAGTCATTATCTAAAATATCCACGTCACTTTTTTACCTTATTTAAATTATATCCACGGTGAAGTAATGATAAAGGTGAACCAAAATAATAATAAAATACTGTTTTTGAATTATAGCTAACCATTATTACTACACCATTGGAGCAAAATGTGTTACAGCTTCAGCAAATTTTAGCTAACACTTATTTTAGCTAACCATTATACCTGGTACCGTTGGAGATGCTCTTAGAGCATCTCCAAGGGAAGAGACCCCTTAGCTATATTATCTAAGTGGCATCTATGTGGCACCTTTTAGATAATATCTATAAATTGAGATACTCCAACCTTCTTTACCCTTAGCAAAAAATATAGATAATCATATTTGGTCATTTATATTTGTTGAACCCATAAACCTCTTATGTATAATTTTACATAATTATAATTATAGATAACCCCATTGGAGTACATATACCTCCTCTTAGCTAAAATTTTACATATTCAATATAGATAACCATTTTAGCTAACAATTTTACATTTCACCCTTGAAGATGCTCTTAGCAGGCACAATGCAGTGACTGCTATTAATCTTCTAAAATTATATGTGATCCATTAGATCTAAAATTAAAAATGTGATCCATTAGATCTAAAATTAAATTTTTAAAAAATTTATTTGATTGGTAGTAGGATTATATTGTAGGTCTTCTGAATTGAATATAATTAGATCTAGTATTAGATAGTAATTTTATTTGATTGACAGTACGATCTTTTCAAATAAGAAAAAATAATTTCTAATAATCTAAAACAAATATAAGTAGATTTTTTAAATTAAAAAGAATTATCAATGTAAAAATTCGTAACTTTCTTTTCATTTTTGAGTAATTTTAATTATTAGTTTTGTTTAGTCTCACTGAGGTGTATATGCGAAGAATGTGGACTTGATCACGATTGAATCGAATTACTGGGTTCGTTTAGTTTAGGCAAATAGATGAAATGGTAATTGGGCTACTAAAATAAGGAGTTCGGTTTGGTCCTGTATAAACGTTTGTCCGATTTCTAGGAGGATCTTGGGAAGATTTTAGATACGTTTCTCACTCCTTTCACAAGGTTGACGAAGAAGATCATCAACCTCCAAAAGTTAAGAATATTTGGTCGAAAAAACTTTAAAAGAAAAAACTAATGGTCGAAAAAAAAGAAAAAGAAAACCTTTTGCTACAATATACAAACTCTGCACGATACATAACATTCCTGCTTTCAAAATCTAAGTATTAGAAATCGAAAGGTGTACTCGCGTCAACAGCACAGTCTTCTGGCATGAGTTGGAAGAATTCAATCGAAATTCTCAGGAAAACATCTTACAAGCTTCGGAACTATATGGTCAGATAGCTCTGCGGTGAATATATCTGTATCAGCATCCTGGGAGAGATTGAGCTGAAGCATATGGAGAAAAACTTGCAGCTGACTCGCTTAAATGCAACGGGTGTGGCTGCTGATTAGAAGACCCTATATAACTTGATGCATTTCCAGGACTAGGAATATATGGGGACATGTATCTGGCATTAAGAGGTGATAAAGATGGGTAACCCAGTGAGTTTGACGATGCCAAATAGGGAGCTATGGATCTTTGTGAAGATGCATTTCTAAGGTCTAATGAACTTTGGCTCGCACTTAGATGTGGGGACTGCTGATAGGACGGAAGAGATTGTTGATAGTAAGAACTGCCATAGGACCCAACGCGAGAAATGGATGCGAACCGGTTTGACCTTGAGGACCCTATTTGCATTGCTGGTGATGATGCCAGTGATGATCTGAACGATGATAACATAGAAGACGCTGCAGATGAAAGCAACGGCGTGCGTTCTGAAGCTGGTGGTTCACCTGTACTAGTTCGTGCATCACGTTTGCAAACAGGGCAAAATGTTCTCCAGGAGGTAAGCCAAGCATCAACACAAGTGGCATGGAATTCTGTCAAGTTTAAACAAGAGGTAAGATAGTGAAAACATACATCTAGATATCATATTTAAACTTATGTGTGTATGAAGTGAGAGGAATACTAGAAAAACTGCCTATCCCCACTACTGCTATAATTACCACCCACACACACAGTAGAAATACATTATCTCTGATTGATCTCAAACACTTACTGTGGCGGCATGGCAAAACTCTAAGCTTCTCACCAACAGTGTAATCCTCAATACAAATCGCACATGTTGACGATGTACAATTATCATCCAAAACCGCCGTAAATGTTAGGCACGGCATGGCTTTCACTAACTGACTACTCATCCCATGAAATTCCCGAGTACGTGGTGCTCGGGGCGGTTCTCTTCTTATTCTATGTCTCCGCACAAAGAAACACGTAGCCAGTACTGCAGACATGGCAAGTAGTGAAATGAAAGATATAGCCATAATTGACCATGCCGAGTTTTCAAAACTCGGGAATATCCAAAGTTCCATGTTAGTTGCACCAACATATTTGGTGAGTAACTGGCCAGATGCTTTAGAGATAAAGACAGCATGTATTCTTATACCAGCTGAATTTCCTGCCACTGCAAAATTTACATCCTCAGGTCAGGAATTGTTGAACGATCAGAAGTCAATTAGTTTAGCTGTTACAAAATATTAAGAAATATGAAGAAAATTTTCTAGAAAGGACTGTCATCACACATTCTATTTTCTAAACTGCCTACCTGTAATGCAGTAAAAAGTTTAACCTAAGAGGGTGCATTATGCTTCAACATGGATGTAAACTGTTAGCTATTATATTCACATAAACAACTTGTACTGCAGAGAGCAACATTTGATGATAGTAAATGTTAACAAAAGAAAAAAAAAAGTTAGATTCACTGAAGTTGTATTTCTCACAAAAAGAGTTTGATAAGAATTTTTTGTGATCTTAAAACATATAAGAAAAGGAAAAATATCCTTGTCAAAAAAGAAAAGGAAAAATAAGACCTACAAAGTGAAGTTAACAACCAAATTCAGCTTCCACAAAAGCTATCGTAGACCACTCTTACTCCTGAAAGGAATAAGGTCCCAAGCAACTCTTCAGGTCACGCGTACATAAATCCTTCTCATTGAATAACAAGGTATATTACAACATAAGGGCTTTGGCCACTATGAATAATCAAATGATGAAAGACCAACACCAAATATGATAACTAATTAAATGATAAAAGACCAAGATATATTTGATCATTTTCCAGAGAGAATTGCAGAAAGGCCTGTGACTGCTACAAAAATCGTGATAAAATCAACTCAAGGTAACTACTGGAAGATTCGGCACTGGAAGAACAACCAAAGGACTCTATGCTTGTACCCATAGCCCAAGCACAGAGAAATGCCACCTATTGATCCACAGACTAGTCCACTTCATTTTGTCCTAACTTAGTGGTAGTTCCCTAGATCATTATTATAATTAACTGTTAATAGTATATCCATTAACATACCTATAGCAAAAAGTATTTAAAAAGAAAACACTTGCACGTACAACATAATTAAATGAAAGGTAGAATTTTATTCTGAATAAGTGAGAGTTGCTTTATGAATATAATAGACTAGATTGTAGATTTGAGCATCTAAACCAAAAAAATAAAAAATAAAAAGAATATTTGTCATTTCCGAACCCCAGCAAATACCGTATCCAGAATTTAATTTTAATACCAAAACTTAAGGGCAATTCAACTCTAGTATTAAAGCTTCGCATCTATATTTTCTGTGATGAAGATTTGAAGATTGCATTGTAGTAGAGGTCTGTCTTCTTCCCGTTCCATTATTACAAATTCACGTGTCCGAACCCTACTACGGGGCAGAAGACCTCTTTAACATTCCCGCTTGCCTTACAAAACATAAAAGAAACAGAAGTTCTCGCTGTCTTTAAATTTATTCCATTTTGGCTGTTAGAGATGCCAATTACTCTTAAAAACCAGAGAGCCGCATGTTGAGACTTGCATACCTAATTGTAATACTCCAGCAAAAAAATATTCTAAAAGTAACTTAAGAGAATATATCATTATTTTTTACTATAAGAATATCAACATAAATATGCTAACTAATAAAAGTTACACAGCAATTTCAACCTACCGATTGCCAGTATCTATTATAAATGCTAAAAACCAAATCACTCTATATATATGCACTTCTAATTAAATCTAATAGCACTGTGTTGATATATGCGTGAAAAGAAATAAAGCAAAACTGAACCACATATAGACTACCAACTCTAAAGATAGACTACCAAATATGGTATTGAGACTCTTTACATCTGCTATATAAATTATCATCAACAGGAAAAGTAAAAAGTAGTGTCACCTCAGCTATACAAAACACCTAGCTTCAAGAAGACAAGAACAACGATCCTGTCATTTCAAAGTATCTCTCCCTTTGTTTAGAATCTAACAAAAAGACTGTCATAAATATTAATCCAAATTTTAGCCTGCCGATAACTAGGTAACAACGTAAAGCAGCATAATTTGTCTTCCACTCTTTATACACCACACAAGAAGTTTGCCCGTTATTCAAACAGATGTTATCTCCCTGCTTTAAATTGGACTCTCTTTTGCATGTATGCACTGTTAACTGTGACTGTAACAACATCGATCATCTGATTTCTAAAGAAAGGAGTTCTTTATTGACAAAGAGTAAAACATATACAGAATATATGTATATTAAAAAGAGGGAAGAGGCCAACAATGGAGGTACTGGGAGAAGATACTTACTTGCGACCAAATCACCATCTTCATTGTCAAATACAATAGCTGCTTTAAAACCTGCAATTTGTGCCCGTCTAACTTTATCCTCAAAGCTGCATCCACCTCTAACAATTAATGCAAATAGGGAGAGACCACCTTCTTTAATCTTGGGAACTATGTTTTTTAGGGGTGAGCAAGCATCCAGGGGATCTGCCTTGTACAGAGTGCCACATTTTCCAGCTCCTTTCACTGATGGAGCTGAAATAACAAATTAACTAAAGTGAGAAGAGAGCACCACAACAAGAGAATTTGAAGAAACCTGAACAAAATTAAGACCAGTAATTTCATTCCACTTGAAAGGTATTACGTAATATGTCACAAACCAGGACAATAAGTGTGCCTACCAATGCAAGCCGACTACGTACAAGTCATAAATAGATATTTGCGTATATACAGCAATCAATAAACGATCATTGTAAATTCCAGTATCATGACATAGCAACATTATTAACTTCCAAAAGAAAATTACGAACAAATAGACAAAGTATGATTGATGATAAGATGCCCAAAACATTATCACAGACTCATAGCCAACACCACAATAAAAAAGCAAACTCCGACACAATACATACGAGCTAAAATTAAATCACTGACTAAGGTTCAATCCAACACCCATGGCCTTCGTATAGCAAACTTCTTTACAAAATTCCTTGTAATAGTAAATAAAGTTTACATTTTTAATTATCCTAACCCTAAAACCAACCTTGTCCAACATCATAAAACCTTAACCACAACAAAACTAATCCAAGAACATCAAAATTCTCAATAAGCAAATGTGCAAGTAATCAAGAAACAATAAAGTTTTAAACTTTTTACCAAATCAATCAAAACCCATCAATTCCAACCCTTTATAACATCAAAAAAGCAAATCAACTTTAAAACAACCCAAAAATAATCAAGAACACAAAACCATCCACCCAAATGCATACATACATACAAAAGAATACAAAACATACATACATAAAAATAAATATACTTACAAAAATTGGCCTCAATGTCTTGAAAGGATAAGGTAGCATTATTTGTCATCAATACCACATTAGCAAAAACCCCACTTGAAATCAAAGAGGAAAAACACAAAATCATCACCCAAAAATTAGCCATCTATAGATGCAAATATATATAAAGAACAAAACCCTAAAGCATCAATTTTCAACATCAACTTCCATTATCAACCAACAATTTAGATACAACCCATAATATAAACAATTAAACACTTGGGGTTTTATATGATTTTGATATTTTTAATGGGCCAGGAAAGGAGAATTAAAATCTGGGAAATAAAAGAAAAAGAAAGAGAAAAATGAAAAACAAGATTTTTTTTATTTTTTATATGTTTGGTAATAAGGGCCAAATTGGATGTACTTGTGTGATTGTATTAGATAGACATTATGTGTCTACATACAAACGAAATACTAGGTGAGTTGTACTCCTTCCGTCTCAAAATACTTTTCTTGTTTATTTTTGACACATTTGCCAACGCACACTTTTAATCGTTTATATCTTTAATTTTATATTATTATTAATTATGAAAATTTCATTGTATTAAAATACTAACAAATACGAATTTAACAAGATCACTTATGACTATATTTGGTCTTATAGATTAGGTGTAAATTAGTAGTCAATCGCTTAGAATGAACAGTGTTCAAAGTCAAAACAAGAAATGTAATTTGATACAAAGGGAGTAATGGTTATCTGCCGTTTGTACAGAATTATTTTTGTGATTAATTTGTGTACTTTTCAAGATTATGATTATTATTATTATTATAATCCGTGCAAAGTACGATTACTTTTAATTTTTTATAATTTATTTATAGTATAATATAATATTATAAATTTTAATTTTAATATGTTATTGAAAGAATTTGAACCTTACATCTTTGTATATAACAATTTTTAATATTAAATATAAATTAATATGTTGTTAGGCGGGAATCGAATCTTAGACCTTTGTATATAACAACTTTTAGTATTATTGACTCTAACGGTCATAATTTATTTGAGTTGAAGATCTAACGATTGTGAATGAGAGATAACCAAAAAAAGGAGTTAACCAAAATATAAATTATATCCTATTTATTATTATTATTTTTATAAAAAGATTTTTGTGTCAATTCATAATTCAAAGGTATTTCTTCCTTTTATAGGTAGAATTATATGTTTGTGCATAAAATAATTTACTATTAAGAAATCATATTTATTTTTCTCATCATTCTTTTATTAAGTTATGAAATAAAAAATTAATATTTTTGCAACTTTCGAATGATAACAAAAGGTGTATTAAAAGTTGCATTGACAATTAAAAATCTAATCTTATCGATGGTTATGTGAGATTATTTTTATCTTATTATAGTAATTCACTCATAATGGATATTCTTGTGTTTTCTTGGAAGCCATGGGATATTCTTATGCTTGTACTTGTACCATTCATTTTTACATTTTTCATGATTGAATAATACGTACTTGTGGATAATTATTATTAATAAAAGGTATTGATGTACCTGAGGTTAAAAGATTTTTAATATAAATTCAAGGATATTTAAGTAAATTATTAAGAAAAAAAATTGATATTTTCAAAAATGTTTTTACGGGGCCACTTATTTTATAAGTTTTTTGTGTTATAACCTCATGATATATCCATGAGAACAACCTCAAATCCAGTTTTCTCTAATAAAAATATTGAATTTTAACAATGATAAATTTTATTTATTACTAATAATAAATGTATACATGTTTTTCGGTTAAATTAATTAGAACTTCATTATTTTCTATAAATGCCCATGAATTATGCTACTCCAATTTATTTCAAGTCTTCAAACATAGGAAAATATGCAAATTAAGAAAAGAGTGTTAATGTTAGATGAATGATGCTAGGTACTCCGAATTGGATCACAAATTTTTTCCTAAATAACACGTGTATTTATCTGATTAGTTATAACTATAATGGATCGGATCATATCAATCTCACCAATTAAAATCTTTTACGGGATATCTAGCATTAGTCATGTTGGATACTTAGGATTTCATGCCGCGCAAAGTAGGTAATAGTCAACGCGAGAATACTTTTTGCAATTATTCATTATTGTTAAAGGAAATAAATAAATTATTTACATCAAAGCTCGATTAGTTAAATATAATTGATTAAGGACTTCAAAGTTTGACTAAAGCATTTATGCTTGGATTAGTTCAAGTCCAAGTTGGAGTGACTAGTAAGTGAGACTATGACCCTGTTTGGCTCGTGCGGCTTAAAAGAGAAAAGCTCCTTTAAGGAGTTTTTGCTCGACTTATTACTTTCAATTCTTTTTTGTTTTTTTTGTTTCAAGACTTCTGTAAATTTTAAATATTATGAATTTAAAATTTTTTTAAGTTAAATTTCACTTTAAGTCAAAATTATTAAATCCCTATTTAACTTTAAGTAAAATTACCCAAACACATTCATTCAATTTAAAGCAAACAACTTTACTTTCTTCATTAAGTTAAAAACACCTCCATTAAGTCAAAAATAACTTATTTTAAGCAATCCCAAACTGCCCCTATTTAATGGACTAAGAATGCCGTAACCATTTGTTGTTTTTTTATGGATTAGTTTATAATCTATGTAATACACTATTCTCTTTAATATTTATTATTATTTAAATTAAATAATTAAATAAAGTTTTTTAAATTTTTATATTTATTAATATATATTTATATCGATTTGATTTTTATCAGGAAAATTTTAATATTTTATTGAAAAAAAAAAAGAACTCTTAATATTTGAAAGAATTAGAAAAAAAGTAACCAAATTTAAATATAAGTATATAAAAGTTATTATTTATTAGATTTCACACGGTCAATTTACTACTTTTACTCTATTTTGAGTTCTAAAAAATAGATTTAGACGATTTTACGGACCACGCAAAGGTCAAGAAATCATCTTTAATTTAGTGATTGTTTAACAATTATTATCCAATTAAAACTATTCGGAAATTGAAGAGAAAAAAAAAAGTTATAATTTTTTACATTGAGAATTCTATTTAATTTAGAAAACTTACTTATATTTGATTTAAATTATTAAAGTTACTTACTTAACCATTCTCATCCTATTTTACTAGCCATGGTAAGTTAACAATTCAAATTTAAATATAGTAGTTACTTGATTTAACATATCCATATTATTATATATTTTTTAATGTCAAAAAGGAATTATAATAAATTAATATTATAAATTAAAATCAATCAGGATTATACAAATGCATAATATTAAGTGATTTCGTAATAATAATTTTCCACTCTTTTAATTTACAATTAATCATAATTACATTATTATATATTACGGATTAATTTTCATAAATATATATAAGAGCCAATCATAATTTATCTCTAAAATTAAATTAATCATATCATTCTTATCCTAATTTACTTATCGTGGTTACTTAACAAATTTTTTGAAATAAAAAATATATTTTATTTAGTATGTAACACCCCAAGATCCGGGGCCGAGATCTAGGAGGTTATTAAGTCTTAATTTCCATTATCACATGCTTATTAATGATTAACAATTATATATCATTGGTTCTTTACTTAGCAGATAAAGTGGCCCCCAATAACAATCACATTTACCATAGGTTATAGTTTCAGAGCGAAATTACAATATTACACAAATTGATAAATCTGTCCAGAATCATAGTCATTACAGACCAAAGTGAAATAGTTCCAAAAGGGTTTGAAATGACAAAAGGACCACTACCTATGGTGGTAACAGTGGATGGATAATTTCTTTGCTTCCCAGAGTTGGCATAGGTCGTACTTATAAAGAAATCTAACCAACCCCAGCTGACATCCTATCCTACTGAGTCTGCTTACCTAAGGTAGTGGTGCTCCGAACAATCTACGGAAGTGCTGCGCATTTCCCACGCGCTTTCGACGGGTCTGACGTGTTCTGGCCATGCTGATCTGTTGTTGTTTGGTGATGTATGAATGAAAAGCAAGAGTGAGCATAATCGCTCAGCAATATAATAATAGTTTTAAAAATACTATAAAGCAGTGAATTTAAAACCTTGCATAATGAATTCTTGCGTTATTCTGATTAAATCAACTTCTTTATATTACTGAGAAGGTTATGAGATAAAACAATTTATTCGATGAAACGCAATATCCTGACAACACTATCGGTAACTAAGCACCTGGGCTTTCATTACATTGTTGCAGCACTATTGCAATTGGAAGAACGGGACTATTCTGGAGTATACCTCGATACAAGGTGATCAGCCATTGTACCGTACAAAACTTTGCTACTAGTAGACGGGTAGCGATCCCCCTTTTTGAGATCGTGGCCCTGACCGCATTCGGGTCTTTAACCTGGACGCCGTCTCACAACGTCGCCTCTTATGCCTTTTTAGATGGACTACGTCTCACAACGCAGTCTCTTACACTTTTTAGATGGACTACGTCTCACAACGCAGCCGCTTACATTTTTTAGATGGACTACGTCTCACAATGCAGCCTCTTACACTTTCAGTCCCGAGAATGACTGCTTGTTCAGTTCCCTAGCACGTGGCTAGTCGATGATTTTACTTCAACTTTGAATCCTTACTTCCGGAAGTATTTGAAGAAGTAAGACAGATATGTGTGTTGACCTTCGTCAACAGATTTCCTTAGACCATTCACTCATTTTGAAAACATACGGGGGAGCTAGTCGGAGTTTTAAAGTCATTCGAGTAATGAGCGAAGGGAGAAATCATAATTTTACTCCCAAAACCTTGGTTCCCAAGTTTTGAAAAAAAGCGAAGCCTTTACTGATTAAGGATTTATTTAAGAACAATCGTTGGGAACCTTTAATCATTTTTAAAATAATTTCCCGAAGGTCTGAAATTAATTAAAATAATTTTTAAACCCTTGAATAAGTTTTTAAAGAATAAATATGATTTTTAAATAATATTGGAATATTTAATAAATAATTAAATAATAAATATTGAGAATTAAACTCTTGACAAATTATTCATAAAAGAATTTTCAAATAAATATTCAAAGAATATTTATTAAATGAAAATTGAGATAGTATACACCCAAGTACCTCCAATTTATAACTAATTGGAATACTTTAAATATATTACAAAAATAACCCTAGATAACAACTTATACCATTCCCGGATTATTCTGACAGGGTTATGGTAAAATAGCTCCGACTCCCGATATAGATATATAATAGGAATATGCTCGCCTCCAGAACCTTGACATGCATACGCACATGCTTATCTATTTTCCCGGTTCGTACCTCGTAGGTAAGTAACCGTTACCGTCGTTTTTAGCAAAATAGTATGAGTATATCACATAACAACAATTTGTAAAATACTTTTTAATCCAGAGTTTTAACAACTTGCCTGGTGGTGTGAACGGGGTCAAGTCTCGTGCTTGAGAGCGCCAATCTATTAACACAAGTAAATACTCGGTTAGCTCCTTATACGTTTTAACTCACTAGGCACATACTAACGTAACTCTTATTGATACCATCATTACTAACACTTGGCTTGTTATCAAGGCATGTCATTACACTTTACACTTGATAGGTACTTGAGTCGTGCAGGTTTTAAAGTCGATCATTTACTTGAGAAGATTATACGTCATCATCTTTTGTTCGTTTAAGAGGTATTCCACTTGTGTACCATACACTTATAAAATCGAAAAATTATCCTTTCGAGGTAATTCTTTCGCACACATTCTCTTTACGATATCTAATATTTAATAAACTAAATTCATCACCAAAAATATTATTTTAAGGGGTTCATATGAAGCCTCAAACTTAACACTTACATTTCCGAACCACTTTTACTAAATCGACCATATCTCCAAAATCGTATGTCCAAATGTTGCGATTTTTACGCCGAAACGATCTATGACTCGAGATCTACAAGTATAAGTCATTCTCTTATTAAGGTCCGAAGTTAAAGGCTACTGTTAGGCACGATTTCTTAGGGTTTAACGAAATTTCGGCATTGCGACGACTATAATTCGAATATTTCCAAAATTGAAACCCTTCAAAACCACAACCATCACTCCATAAGACTCATACATGTTATTTAAATATCAACCAAGACCAAGCAATGTCTTTTCATCCACAGAAACCATACTAACATTTAATAAAGCCCAATCACAATTTTACTGTTTCATACATGCATAATATCCATAAAACTCAACTACAATCCATGATCCATCAAGGGTATCAAGTGTTATACCTTTGTTTGAAGCTTTATAAGGCTAATATACTCCTACAATCCTTAAATCTTGCTTAAGATATCCTTTGGAAGTCAAAAAACAATAATCAAAAGAAAAGAAAGTTAGTAAATCACTATTCATCATCTCTTTCATCAAACTTTTGAACATGATAACCTTAATGAATGAGGTTAAGGTTTTGGATATACCTTCTCCTAGTCTCCAACTTTCTTTTAAGCTATAGATTGTAAAATTTTGATGGTGAAATCTCCTCCTCGTCTCTTCTTCTCCACCTTGGCCGAGAGCTTCTTCTTGAAGCTTAAGGTTGTGTTTTTCTTTTTATGTCCTTTGCTTTGTCTAAATTTTGCAATATATCTCTAAATTATGGATGCATCTTGTTTTTAATTTTTGTCAACCATCTATTAGTGCCACTTGTTGCATCCTTATTCATCCAAGTGTTTGCTTTAAAACATATTACTCCATTTTTGCCAAAGTGCAAAAACACCACTTAGTTTATAGTTGACTTCCATGTAAGTTACTTTGGTTTCTCTTTTTCCACCAATTTGATCCCCTCTTGTGTATTTTAATAACATTAATATGTTACGACTTATATGCTGCATTTTCATTGCTCCACTGTGGCACAAACCCTTAAATCAATATTAACTCCAATATTCCCTGTTTATTCTTTCTTTATTACTTGTTCTTAGAAAGTGTTCTCGCGCTTTCTCGAATGTTCTCAATTTCTTTTGGTAGAGTTCCTTATCTCTTTGCTAGCTTCCTTTTTAGGATACCATAATTCACTTTCTCAGACGATAGATTATTCTTATCTAGATTGTTAAATAGTTACACCATTCACAGCATACACACAAGCATTGAAATCCTTATCCATCGAAGTACTCGTTCATTAAAACCATTGATACATGGTGGTCATAGCCACTATTCATTTATACACCAATTTATAATAAAAGTTTTAATTCTACTCAAAATCTGGGTTCTTACATAGTATATGCACAAATTATATATTTTTGAAAGTGACTTATTAATCTTTAAACTTAAAGTCAATCAAAATTATACTATTATATATTACGAGCTAATTTTCATAAATATCAACTACAATTATATTATAATATAATATATAGTTATACATTACAGAATAATTTTCATAAATACTTATTAACTAATTAATCACAATTTTTGATTTAAGATCAATCACAATTGTATTATTATATAATGGCACATCTGTTCTTTGCTCTCATTTGGCCCTCTCCATGTCTAGAGTCATTTTTCAAAATTGCGCATTTATTAATTGATTTTAATACAAATACATTATTTTAATATATGAGTCTATCTTATTTATATTTTATAATATAATATTTTAATATTTCAAATTCTCAATCTACGATCATAACATACAATCAAATTTGAATAAATCTATTGTTATTGAATTCAAAATTTTAAAAATTAAATAATATTTAGCACACTATTCTAAGACACGTTCAAAGTTTAAGTTATATAAAATATTAAATTAATCAATTATAAAAAAACTAAATTCAACCAATTTAAAATATAAAAATGAAAGTTTAACCAATTATCTTTAACATTTTATTTATCGAAATTTTTTAGTTATGCAATAATTAATGGTACAAACAACTTATATATATATATATATATATATATGTGTGTGTGTGTGTGTGTGTGTGTGTGTGTGTGTGTGTGTGTGTGTGTGTGTGTGTGTGTGTGTGTATGTATGTATGAGTTGCACTCTAGAAAGAACAACTTATATAAAGAACAATAAAAAACAACATCATAAAACTTTATTTTTCATAAAAATTGTTTTTTATGATATCATTAATTTTAACAATTAAACTTAATGTATTGAATCTTTTTTTTGAAAGCTAATGTATTGAATCTAACGTAGAATCTCATCCAAATTTAAAAATCAAATGTTATATAGAATCCAATCCACTATAGAATCTTATATATATTTTTGTTAAAATAAATTTATGTGTAATCATGTTATATTTGATCATAATTTTTTGTTAAATTCTATTTCTATTCATTAAACATCATTTTTGATTTGAAAATTAAAATATAAATGCGATTTTATGTAAGATTCCATTGTGTTCTTTACTGTTCTTTATATAAGGGTGTTCTTCATGGAGCAAAAGCCTATATATATATATATATATATATATATATATATATATATATAGAGAGAGAGAGAGAGAGAGAGAGAGGCTAGTGATCAAATAGAAACCAAATTTAAAATAGAAACTAGAAAGAGCAAAAGCTTATACTGTAAAACCTCTGTAAATTAATACTCGATTAATTAATAATCTCTCTAAATTAATAATTTTGTCCGGTCCCGACTTGGGCCAATTCAAAAAATGATCAATTTCGATAAGATAATAAGATAATAATTTTTTTGAAAACCCTGTATAAAAATATGGTCCCAATAAAACTATAAATTAATAATTCCCTTATATTCATAAAAATATAGCTATCACATCTTTGTAAAATATGATTCAATTGTAGTTTGCTTTTTCTTATAATTTAAATCAACATGAAGCTCATCCCTAATCTTCCTTATTGCATCCAAAAGCTCGGGTGTGGTGCTTTCGTGTTGCATCAAAAAGTTATTAAGCATTTTTGATGCCTTGAGTGCTTCTTTACGTGTAACCGGCTCCAACGGTGTTGTATCGTCTTCAAGATCATCTTCAACACTATTTTCAAGGATGGTGTTTGCAATCTCTTATATACTCTGGACCTCGGAACATGATTCATTTTCACCCGGATAATCTAACAAGTTATTAACATCCATTTTATTACGATAACCTAGATCATTAATCATCACCTCAAGTTCATGAATGTATTCTTCCGGAGTTGTATGTTCATTTAAATTGCTCGAAACTTCATCTATGGAACGAATTTTGCAATGTTGAAAGCACCTTGCTATTGACTTTTGTTTTACATTTGTCGTCCACGCCGCGACTGCATAATTGATAGCATCCAAAACATTAATCTTTCCTGGATCAGATTGTACCAACTCATAACCTTCTAATAACCCACGATAAAATCTCCTGCGATAGTGCATCTTGAAAGCTCTTATAATTCCTGCATCACAAGGTTGGATTTTTGATGTCATGTTAGGTGGCAAGAAGTACAACTCAACATTTTGTAGTCCTTCAATATTTTTTGGATGTGCTGGACAGTTATCTACCACAAACAAAATTCTTCTGCCATGCATTTGGCTATCAAACCAACGAATGTATTCATCAAAAAGTACACTAGTCATCCAAGCGCTTTTGTTTGCACGATAATGACAATTCAAGCTGCCCATGTTAACATTCTTGAAGCACTGTGGCTTTGCATACTTTCCAATAATCCATAAAGGAATTTTTTCAGAGCCATCTTCATTGCAACATATAACAACCGTGAGCCTTTCTTTGTCTTGTTTTCTTCCTTCAAGTTGTTTCATAGCAAGAGAGTGATCAGCTTGTAACCTGTAAAACAAACCAGTTTCGTCCATGTTAAAAACATCTTTCATAGGGAACTGGTTTATTTTTTCCCTTATGGACTCTAGTTTCTTCTCCATGTCCTGTACATCAACAGAACCACTTTCTCCAAAGCGACGAAATGACTTAATACCATGTCTTAACTTGAATTTCTCAAGCCAACCTTGAGAAAAAGTGTGCTCCTGATCTTGTTGAGGGTATAAAATTTTCATGGTCTCTTTTGCCTTCTCTAAAATTAGCTCTCCTGTCATATTAACACGATCTTGGTACTGGAGAAACCATTCATAGAGAACCTTCTCCATATCTGGATATTTTGCTGGTTTATGTCGCTTAATATCTTTTCTTTTCTCCAAGTAATTAGCTGCAAGATAGTCTGCTGACCTTTTTATTGTATTTGATATTGTACCTTGACTAACTTTTAGATGAAACTTATTCTCGAGCCACAACTGGAGATCTTTTTGAGTGCATGATGAATTTTCTCTTTTATATTCACATAATACTTTTCTTGCTTCATCCGTCATTGTTGATTTTGTGACACCTTTTAGATGAGAAGCCATTGTTTTGTTTGTATGATTTTTTCCCCAATCTAGTATATACAGTATATATAATATATTTTATGACTACACATACATTGAAAACTTTCTATGTAAAATACAATGAATTAAATTAATTCATGTACTTTGAATTTTCCTAATATACATTGAATATTTTCTATGTAAAATACAATGAATTTAACTTATACATGGACTTTGAATCTAATATATTGTACATTACATTGACTTTCTACATTCATATACATTGAATTAATTGAATTAAGTATAAAATATAAATTGTACAATTCATTTTATTTAAATTTATGTGAATAAAAATTTAATCAAAAGTTAATTTTGTTTGCTACCGAAAATTCTCTATAAATTAATAATTATTAATTTATCTATTAATTAATACCTCTCTAAATTAATAGAATTCTCAGGTCCCAACTATATTAATTTATAGAGGTTTTACTGTATATATATATATATATATATATATATATATATATATATATATATATATATATATATATATATATATATAGGTTAATGATCAAATAGAAACCAAATTTAAAATAGAAACTAGAAACTAATGTTAGCCCTTAGATCAATCTAATCTAATGGCCCCACTAGGGGCACCACACACTAATCCAATACATCCTCACATACACAATCTCACCTAATGCCCTTTGTTTTTAATTTAATTTTTCCCGTCAATCGGTGAGTTTTGTTTCAAATCTGACTTCACCGTATTTTTTCCATCTCCCAACGATCAGTTTGCATACCATATGTGCTGTATTCCGACGCGATTTAAAAAAAAAATTATTTAGTTTTTAGTTTCTAGACTAAGATTGGTTTCTATTAGAGTAAGACTATATATATATATATATATATATATATAGGTCTTTGCTCCATACAGAACACTCTTATATAACAAACAATAAAGAACACCTTAGATATATTAGATCCATTGGCCCCGTCAGGGGCACCCAATACAAAAATTTGTTGTTTTTTACCCTCTATCCATCCAGGAAAAAAAATTTCAAAAATTCACTGTTCATGATGACATCACTGATGACATCATCATGAACAGTGAATTTTTTTTTAAAAAAAAATTGTTGGATGGCTAGAGGGTAAAAAATAACAATTTTTTGTATTGGGTGGCCCCGCCAGGGGCATTGGATCTATTAGATTTAAGGTGTTCTTTATTGCTTGTTATATAAGGTGTTTGTTATGGAGTGCAACTCTCTCTCTCTCTCTCTCTCTCTCTCTCTCTATATATATATATATATATATATATATATATATATATATATATATATATTTATATATATATATATATATATATATTGTTTCTAATATAAAAACAAAGCCTCTCCCCGAGAGTGCCTTCGCTATTGCTCTTTGTACATCCGGTGTGCCCTTTTCAATTTTGTATTCTTGAATTATTAAAGTAATGGAATGCAATTCTCATATCCTAATCTAAGAGCAGATATATCGAATTTGCTTGATTGGTTGATAATATTTTTAAAATCAACAAAATCTTAAATATATGTAAAAAAAAACTTAATAACTTGGTAGATAGATTCTAAACAAACAAAGATATTCATTAACAATAAACAAAAAAAAAAGGAGGACTTCATTTTATGTACCATACTCTTAGTTTTGTTCGTAGCATCTCAATGTTGTATTCAATTATATAGTAACATACTTAGATAATTTAGGCAAAGAGTAACATTACATATAGTTGTCATATTTTTTCTTTTCACGTATTATTTTTGTTTTGTGTAAAAAACAAATTCGTGTAGTGTAGTTGCGTTTTGTGTTCAAATTTTGGGTGCACAGAAAATTTCATGTCATCTTCATACAAGAACCCCAAAGACACTCGGTATTAATGTACACAACACAAATGATTTGTCAGGTATACCTAAGTGCTTTCTTCTAATATATGTCGAAAAAATTTACTAACTCTTAAAGGAAAATGAATTTCTTGTTTTCTAACCCAACAATTAAATTACAAGGACACATATATGATAAGGTAAGTAGTCAAATGTAACATATTGTACGAATTGTCATACTAAGTAAAATTTAAAATATGTCAAAAAATAATTCTTTGTATACAACACAAATAAAAATTTTATGTAAAGCAACGAAAATTACAACTTAAATATTTCAATAAAACTTCAGATTGAGAAATAGTAGTTCTAATTACTAAATCAGTATTGATTATTTTTAATAAAATATTTGAATAAAAATAAATAAATTATATACCTTACATCTAAAATATTACACATAATTTCAAATTATGATATTATTTTTTTGTATCGGGTTTCGGATTGGATATCGGTTCGGTACAACTAAAATTCAAATCCAAATTGAAGCTATTTGAGTTAAAAAATTTGATCCAAAAATTCGGGTTTGGTATATCCAAACTTTTGGGGTTTCAGATCGGGTATTATCAGATCGAATTAATTTGTCATCCCCATTTATTGGTAAAAGAAAACCAATATTTAAAAAAAATAATTCTCCGTATACAACACAAATGAAAATTTATGTAAAGCAAAGAAAATTACATCTTAATTATCTCAATAAAACTTGAGAATGAGAAATAGAAGTTCTAATTACTAAATTAGTATTATTTTTAATGAAATATTTGAATTAAAAAAAACTTTATATGTCTTACATCTAAAATATTACATATAATAATTTCAAATTGTGATATTACATTATTTACATATCGGGTTCAAATTTAAATCCAAAAATAAATTCGAAAATTCGGGTTCGGTATATCCAAAATATCGGGTTTTGGATCGGGTATCATCAGATCCAATTAATTTGTCATCCCTATTTATGGGTAAAAAAACTAATATTTAATATACCATATTCGAATAAAAAAGAATTAAAATTCAACCTACAAACTCCAAACTGAATGTACACATTTTAAGTTATCATTAAAAACAAGTTGTGGTCAATCATCATAAACTCTAATAGTCATATCTTACTCTAAAAAATGATATATTGGATATGTTTTGTTGTGGAATAAAAACGAGGGCTTTAGATTGCGGCTAGGGTTCGTGCGTATTTAATGTTGGGATTGGTGAGCTTCGAGCTTTAATGGCTGTTCTTGCGTTTCGAGACTGACCGGTCCTTACAAAATGCCTACGTATTTATGTATTGCTAAATAATCAAGTCAACATAGTTCTGAGAATGAGGGATGAAACCCTTTATATAGGCGTTGGGAGACTAAGAGTTAGAATAGGATTAGGAGACTTGATGGTCAAGCCTCCTCCTTGGGGAAGGTTCTAGACACCTTCCTTGTAGGAGTCTGTTTCCTTGTAGAAGTAGCCTTGGAGGCTACTTCTTGCAGAGGTAATATCCTTATTTGACTCTTACTGCTGAGCTGCTAATTGCCCTCAATATTAATTACGAAATTAATATTTAATTAAGGTTTCGGGCCTCATTAATGGGTTTCGTATTTGGACCAAACTAGGTTCAAATAATGCATCATTAATTGTGTATTTAGGGCTTATTTTTAGCCCATATCATGTTTGGTTGATTAATAATATTTATTTTTCTATAGTAAATCAATTCACTAATAAAAGAACATACAATTTATAAAAATGATATTGAACGAACACATAGGAAACTAAATTAGAAGAAAGTTTCCTTTTTCATAACCACGTTCGTTTAATGGATTGCATAGTAGAGATCCTTTCTCATATCGTTGAAATATGCAACTCTTTTTTGAAAGACAATCTAAAATGTATTCGAAAAATTGATCGTGACCCATACAAATTTATTTTTTATTTTTTCAAAACCCATACAAATTTTTTGATTGAATTAATATGATAAAATATCTATAAACCCAAAGTACTACACATTTAAATAATACCAAAGTTTCAAAAGAACAAAACTTAAAATATGGATAAAAAAAACTTATGAACTTGGTAGAAAGATTCTAAAAAATGAGAAAATCAAATGAAAAACAAAATTAAGAAAAAATAATAAAGAGGGGCTTAAAACGTTTCAGCGGAGATGTGAATACTGTGAAAATTGTTTGATAATATTAATATTAATGTAATTGGTATATATTGACGAATGAGTAATTTTATACTTAAATTAATTACATTCTAATGAAATTATTTTTTTCTAAATAATAATTAAAATAATATATTTACATTAATTAATAAATTTTATCGTTTGGTGTGTAGCATGGGAAGAACGCTAGTAAAAATATCATGTTTGTGGTTTAATCATGATTTAGTCGTGGCTCCAATATTGTTATAAATTTTTATATATTAATATGAATGTTGGTTCAGGTAATATAATAAAATTTATTGCTATAGTTAAATTTTGATGAACTTGTAATTACGATTAATCTATATATTTTTTCGATCCCGACTTGAATCACTAAGATAAAATAATTTTTTTGCAATATGGCTAAGATAGTAAAATTTTTAATTTTTTTTAAGTTACTTAAAAAAAATTAATCCCAATCAAATACAGCCGATCCATGATGTAGCAGCCTAAACCCTAGCAGCTTAGATCCTCTCTCTCGGCTCAATGAGAGTCGACTCCCCCACTTTTCATTAATCAAGACGCAGATCTACAATCTTCCTCTATTTCTTCAATCATCCATCCTTCCATCAACCCACTTTCGGTCCCCATCTTCTCATCTAACCCCTCTTTCTTGTTTTTCATTCATTTTCATTCAATAAAACCTATTTGAGCTTTATCAGATCTGCATAGGTCTTTAGCTCGAATATTCAAATAAAAATCATCCTTAGACTCTAAATCTCCGGCTTAACATCATACCAATATTTGGTGTCATTCTGAGGTTTTGAATTTTTGGGTTTTCGTCTTGCCTTTTGGCATGGTATCGCTCTGTGTGCGATTGTTGGCCGTCATGTTATTTGTTGTTATTTTTGTTGTCAGTGTGTTGAGAATGATTTCTATGGTGTCTTGGAAAATCTGGGAAGCCCATATCGTAGCTGGAACGGTAGTGAATGTCGCAAGAGCTCACCTTTCACAACGAAAGATAGTTCAAGGGTCTGGACACTGGACTATCACCGATTTTTATGTGTGAAGGTCAGTTGTGATGCTACTTTCTTCAAGGATGTTGGTGTCGCTTGGATTGTTCGAGATTCTATTGTAATCATTTTTCCTGTCAAGAATATTTTAAATATTCAGCTTGTAAAACGATCAGAAAACAATGCGGCTAATTGTTTAGCTTGTTTAATTGTTCTCCAACCTGTTTGTATTGATAGTCGGGGGTTTGTTCCCGCTAAGTTTTCTAGTTAATAAAATTTCTTTGTTTGTCAAAAAAAAAGTCAATCCATGACTAAAAACATTTCTTATTGTCACATCACTCATGACCATTGTAACTATTTTGGTACAAAATTTTGCACCACCTAACATTACTCAAAATTAAATGTCTCTATTGATATGCACAAATCATGTGGTAAGATAATGTTTGACCATAATGTTTAATGGAAAAAAGTCCTTAATCACATGTAGATAGAAATGTTTCAGAACCTTATAATTTGAATTGACATATTGGATGATTACATATATATAATTCTGTTTCCATAAGAAACTGTATTACAAACATTTGAAATGAGTACTATATTACACTTTCAAAATGAGTTGACAAATGATTTTTGGTAAAAATCAGGTAATATACGCATCATGCATCTTTGCACAATATTAAAATAATAAAAATTGGACAAAACATATTACTCATATATACTCTATAGATTGGAAAATTGGTTCAACTGATCTACCAACTTATATTACATTCATCAATATATTTTAATTTATGCAATACACATGCTTTACATATCAAAATTAATCTAGTACATGATTTATTATTCCAATATTTGTTCAAAACAATTATATTAACAAGGTAATATTAATGTATAACAAACTTTTTCCAAAAAAATATTATTTTGTTAAACTAAATGAATCATAATTCGAATTTTTACTAAAGATAAAGATAAGGAAAATCATCATATAGTTTTTAACCATAAAATAGATAAAATAATTTTCGATTATAGAAAGAGTATCTAAAACTCATAATATTTAAAAGATCCAAACACATATATGTTGTTTTTACAGCAACAATATCACTGAAACAAATCCTAAATCAGTGACAGAGTAAATTTTTATACACCATTTTATTCTAACTCTTCGTATAAAACACTAATAAATAAAAAGTGTAGTAAATATTTTTAAATGCGCACACATACATATATTATAAATTTAGATAAATCAACCAACTAGTGGTGTCAATTAATGACCTCCAAGCACGAGAGTTGTCACAAATATTCAAAAAGATACTTGTTAAATACATATTGCATTGTTGTTCCGTACAAAATCATGGTATAATCTTATTCACACTCCTCAATTTGTTACTACTTAAATTATCAAATAATAAATTTTCATAATAATTATTGTTTATCGAAACAATTTTTGCTAATATTGCTACAATATATTTTGATGAAAATAAATGTGGAAAATATGTAGGCCTGTATTTCTACTATGCCTACACATCGCGCATATCGAGTATATAGCAAGTGGTGTCAATTGATCCCACTCAACTTTTAATTATGTATAAATATTTATTAAATTGAACATATTCCGGCTGAAATTATACATGAATTGGGTGGAATCATATTCCGAGCCTCATTAGAATGTTGTCCATGAACCGGATGCAGTCTTGCTGATTAATAGTCCTCATTGCCTTAGCTTCAGTCCATTTTGTCATATAGTCAATTGCTCTGAGAAGATACCTCAAATCACCATTGGCCCGGGGGAAGGGTCTCATGATGTCTATCCCCGAGACTGCAAAGGGTATGGGAGACAGGATCCCAAGCCCATTTTTATTGGAAATCAGGTGTTAGACTAAACTTTTATTACACATCTTATTCCCACACTCGCATGAACAGAACACCAAAAGTTTGGTTATAAAATAAACACACAGATATAAATATATAAATTCAAGCTATCTGAACAATGGTGTTAATTAACAACCTTCCTGCTGGAGAGCTTTCAGAAATACTCACAAGGCTACCTATAAAATACATTTTGCGTTGCTGCTCGGTACAAAAATCCTGGTACAATTTTATTCACAATCCTGACTTTGTTAATGTCCCACTTAAATAATTAAATAGTAAATGACAATGCCAATGCCAAAGCCAATGAAAAATTCTTGTTTTTTCGAAAAATGATGAATGGGCGTCCGTGTGATTTTGATAATGTGATTGTCTGCTTTAATATCGATAATGATACGTTGGGAAAAATTGAGTTGTCAGGGGAATGGCCTCAAAACATTGGGAATAGTGTTCAAACCATTCTACCGTTTGATCAATCGATTGCTTACTACTTTAATAACTCTGAATCAAAAGAACTAAATATGTGGGTTTTGAAAGAAGGCAACGCATATGAATGGTGGATGAGTGTTTGTCTTGAATTTGTGTATGTTAGGGAGGACGTTTTGGGTGTGAGGAACAATAGTGAGCCCATTCTTACTAATCGAGATTATTGTCTGATTGCAAATGATTTGGAGGACTATGAGCCATATTGTTTTGTTGATTTCACTGGATTCTTGATCACTTTTATGAAATTTATGACATGTATGGTGTTGCCTATTGGAAATGGCATTCTTATGATGTTGGTAATGCAATTGTGTACTTTACCTTGGGAATTGCCTTAAAATATTGGGAATAGTGTTCAAATTATTGAGTCGTTTAGTTAATCGATTGCTTACTATTATGATAATTCTGAAATTAAAAATGCTGAATATATAGGTATTGAGAGAAGTCCATGTATGAGAATGGTGGATGACTATTGGTCTAGAATATGTGCATGTGAGCCAATACTTACGGAAGAAAATAATTGTTAGATTTCATTTCATATGATTTTAGAAGACATTAACCATATTGTATTCTGCTTAACCTATTCCATCCATTTATTTTATCAATGTAATGTTATATTACTATTTCTAATTCAATAATTAGGATCTCAAATACAACGGTAAAAATGAATATCAATCGGGAAACATGTTAGCATATCAAATTATTCGATTTTTGAATGTCCTTTTACGTGGAGTTTGATTTTTTTTTATACTAACTAAATATATTGTAAAGTTAGTTTGGTTTTAAAAATGTGTATTTACGTTTTCGTGGTAACTAATAAATTTAGTTAGATTTCACATCATCATCTTTGTTGAATGTAGATTTGAATTTATATTCTTTACGAAATAAGCATTTTCAGTAGGGTCAATTATATATATATATATATATATATATATATATATATATATATATAATGCCGTCACTTATAAAATATCTTAACATTTTCTTCTTATCATCCATTAATTAAAGACTACCAACATGTTTGATATATATTTGACTATATATCAAACCTATTATTTATATGTATCGTATGTTTTGTGATTTAATTGTCCAATAAAATCAACAGAAAAATGATTCTGACAAAAAATTAATTGAAATCGATTTTGATTTTCATCATCCTCATTCCATGTGACAGCCCCGACTCGAATTTCGCAACCAAGACCCGACCCGGGACCGTCATACTACCTTTACTCTTGAACCAACAATAAATTCTACAATAAACATCTTATGCTTACATAAATACTTGCATTACAAAGTTATACAAAAGAACTGACAAGAGAAACAGTTCTACTCTCGCACTTGTACATACTACATACTATCATCAAAACGTCTATTTCACACTTCATATATAATTCTTCTAGCCACCTTTCTTTTCCTAAGGCGCTTTCTCCTTTCCCCTACCGGAGAGATTAGATCCTTCACCTACTTCATTCCTTCCTGAAAAGTGTCATTTATATAATAGGAATGAGCTATGAAGCTCCGTAAGTATATATCGCAGTGTAAAAAAAATGATTTTTTTCCGATACAACGATTCATAAAACCTTACCAGCATAAACAAATGTCAAGATAGAAAATATTGACAAGATTATAATGTGACAATAATTTAAAAGAGAGAACTTGTAAGACTTTAACATAGAGAAATTTGTGTTTAGACTGAGCGACCTTATTAGGTCTCTTAACCTTATCTTTCCAGATGCAATTTTGATCATCTGTCTTACTATTACCATTCGGTAATCTTCGTAACCATGAAATGGATCCATTCGTTCTTCCAGATGCACTTCAGGCAATCTGTCTTAACTATTACCTTTCGGTAATCTTCATTATCAATACCCCACAAAATGGGTTGTTAAACTCAGTCGTATAATCGTCGTTCATCTTGAATTATTTCATTCTCAATTAAAACATAACTACTAGCCAGAGCAATTGGCTAGCAAACTCAACAACATGACTGCCAGCCGAAACAATAGCCAGCAATCTCAACATCTTGATTTCATCATTTGTTTACATCAACCAACATACCAGAATAATCGCATCATAGCATAGCTAACGAACAATATTAGCTATCTACGTGTTCAACTATTTCAAAAAATGAATAACCGTCGAGTTTGGACAATACTCGAACAATTAGTATTATCATCATCAATAGGAATCATAAAAATAATTCCCATAAATAACGTAACTTAACAACAATCAATACGTTTCAATGATTTAAAATAAAATTGATACATATTTGCTTTTAGAATAAAGTAGAACAATATATACTTACCTTATACCGCTTCGAATCTTTAATACTTTGAATTTCCAATAATATCACCCTCGTATGGAATCTCAATATTATCAGCTGCGTATTCTAAAATATTATCCCAAAACTAATGTCAACACTTATTTAATAAATCATATTTCTAATCCCTAATTTGATATAATCTAATATTCTAGCAAAATAATGTATAAATAAATAACAATTGATAAATTGCTAAATTAACAATATAAAAGAAGGAAATGGAACTAAACTAACATTTGTAAGCTTTTCCTTTATTCGGCCTTTCCAAGGAATTCACCGGTTTCACTCAACAAATATATATATATATATATATATATATATATATATATATATATATATATATATATATGTAAGTATGTACAGCTTATTTATAGAAGGCCAGATAAGGCTTCCTTCCCATGAACTCGATGTGGTGCAATTGCTTTCTTGTAGCAACTCAACCTATGCTATATATTCTAACTACTTTCACCTTTCCTAAGCAATGTGGGACCTTAATGTCCTATTTTCTCCCATCTACACTTATCCCACATTGACAAATATAAGAGTAAGGTTCTTGGAAATCCTATATAAACCTGACCCCTTGCACTTCTCTTTCTTCCTTATATCAAGTGGTTGTCAAATTCCCTTAAGGTCTATGAAGTCTTGAGGGTTAATCGATTGATCAATGTAGAGATTTGATTTGCTTTTGCTTGCAAAGTTTCTCATTCTTGCATAGTTAAAAGTGTGGAACATGTAGTAGAGGAGGGCTGAATGCTCTCCCTTCTTTTTTTTTGTTCCTTTCAACTTTGTCCCACATCGAGTATTCTTGGATGAATTTATCCCAAAATCCTATATAATTTGAGTAGTGTTAATGAATGAACTTAATCTTTCACCTTGGCTCTACTTTCTTAGAGGAGCATAAATAATAAAATTCAAATTTTTTGACAGAGACGAGTTTGAGTTCTAAACACAAGGAAACCTTAGTCTATTTTATGAACCTTAAGGCTTATTTATACTTGGGATTACAAAATTTCGGATGCCTACGAGATATTTATGCTTAAACACTTAAAACACATTAAGGAGGAAGGGGTTCTTCCAATTGCATATTTTTCTCATATCCTTCAGCATCCCACATCGAAATGGTGTCAAAGGGATCTTCTTCTTAATTCTATAAAACCATGTAGGTCTCATATCTTGTTTAACCGGCTTATTGGTTTAGTTGTAGCCTGGTTGAACTTGTACAAGTTCAACACCTTGAACAACTTTGTCTTGCTCTGAAACATAAACTTTGAATTGCTTAAGTTGTATACACCTCAATAGTACAAGGATTTGGTTGTAGCCTGGTTGAACTTGTACAAGTTCAACACCTTGAACAACTTTGTCTTGCTCTGAAACATAAACTTTGAATTGCTTAAGTTTTATACACCTCAATAGTACAAGGATTTGGATGTAACAAGGTGTGGTTTCTTTTAACCTCACATATTTCTACAAATCTTTAAATTTATAGCACAAGGAGCAGTTGTACACATAAAGTATTTTGACTTAGGTAACTATACTTGCGTGGTTGTTGTTAGGACAAGTTTATTTGTCCCACATCGAAAGGATAACAGAAAGGGCTCTCTTCGGAGTCTATAAATTGAGCAAGTTTCAATGAAATTGCAAAGAAGTTTACGTTGCCACCTTGGCCTTAAATTTGGCCGAGATGCAACCTTTAACGTAATCTAAAGTCTTACAACTCGAGTGACAAGGTTTCTTACAAAGATGCATCAAGATAAAAATATATCTCTTGTTCTTCTTTCTCAATTTTTAAGATGTAATCAAACTAAAGTAAACAAACTTGAAACTTAAGGTTAGGAGACTAGTTTGTCCCACATCGAGAAGGTGTGAGAATAATTATCTCCTTATCTCTACATAAGGAGACTAAGCAATCAACTTATACTAAAAATAAATAAATAAGAACCTAGGTACTGGTTCTTTTGATCTATTCGCATTTATCCCGCATCGATTGATGGTGCATAAATTTGTCATCTTGGGTTTTGACTCAACTAGGCCCAAAATCACATAATATAATCACCTTGCTGATGTATATACGTGTGGGTCCATTAAATTTAGGAAAAAAAAATACGACCTCAATAATTATAGGTCAAATCTAATAAAATATTTCAAATCTAAAATTTTAAATCTAATATATATTAATTTAATAGTCAACATTGATTCGGGGCATTACATCCTTCCCCCCTAAAAAAAATTTCGTCCTCGAAATTTAATTCGTACCTGGATTGACAAATAAGTTGGGATACTTTTATCTCATTGTTTCTTCGGGTTCCCAAGTTGCTTCTTCAACATTATGATTCCTCCAAATCACCTTTACCAAAGATATTGTCATGTTTCTTAGTTTTTGTTCACGATGATCTACAATTTCTACCGGAAGTTCCTCGTATTGCAAATTTTCTTGTATCTCTATTGGCTCGTATTCGATAATGTGAGTTGGATCTGCAACATACTTCCTTAGGTATGATATATGAAAAACATTATGTACGTGACCCAAACTCGGTGGCAGCGCTAACTCATAAGCTACTTCTCCAACTCTTCTAAGAATCTCAAATGGTCCAATATAACGAGGACTTAGCTTCCCTTTCTTTCCAAATCTCATAACGCCCTTCCATGGAGAAATCTTAAGAAATACAAAGTCTCCTTCCAGAAAGCTTACATCTCGACGATTTTTATCCGCGTAACTCTTTTGCCTACTCTGGGCAGTCAAAAGTTTCTTTTGTATCAACTTAACCTTTTCCGTAGTCACACGAACCAACTCAGGTCCTAACAATCTTCTTTCTCCCACTTCATCCCAACATAACGGTGTTCTACATCGACGTCCATATAAAGCTTCGTATGGGGCCATTCCGATTGTAGTTTGGTAACTGTTGTTATATGCGAATTCTACCAAGGGTAGATGTTCTTCACAGCTTCCTCTAAAATCCAGCACACAAGCCCGCAACATGTCTTCCAGAATTTGTATTGTACGTTCTGATTGTCTATCTGTTTGTAACGCCCCCAAATCCGGGGTCAGGGATATGGGTCGCTACCGCGGAAAACCTTAACAACCAATCAATCAACTGCCAATAAAAATCTAAAACATGACATCCGACCCCTAACTACCAAGAATCTTTTCAGGTTATAGACTTGGAAACAAGAAATCCGAAAACACTTATAATAACTTACAACTCTTAGTACAACAATTCTCTTATACAGTCTTATGTTGTTAGTATCACCTTGACATAAGGTATACAACAACCACAATATTCTAATACAACAAATATTATAACTCAGGAATATGAATACCATACCAGTCTAACTAAACATCTGGTAGACAACTCAAAATACAGAATCACTCTGAGCCGATCATCAACTCGATCCATGACCTGCCCTGCTTCGAGCTAGACTAAGTCAACTGCATCCATTATCTATCTCTGTAAAATAAGATTTAAACAAAAGCAAGAATGAGCGAAAGAGGCGCTCAGCAAGTATATAATAGAGTATACTAAAATACTTTTGGAAAACTTTGAAGGTTTTGAAATCCAGCTTTGAGGATGATACCAATCTTGGAATATTCATAACGAAAATTTTTCAATAGGGAAGAGATTTGCAGAATTCAACAAGAAATTCATCTCGACAGCTTTATAAACGATTTTGATATTTATTTCAACAATGTTTATAGCGATTTCCGATCAAAACCTTGAATAACTGAGCAACAGATGCTTCAGCTACTAAGAGACAACATTTAAGAAATTCACGAGGCTACATCAACTCTCAATTAGACAAACATTCAAGAAATTCGCAACTATTACAATCTCATTATTGTCCACTAGGCACCCATATACCTAGCTGCCGAACCGGCCTGACAATAATGAGTTGAATAATTGAGAAGATCTCAATTCATTCTCGATTTTTGACAGTCACTGTGCAACAAATGCTTCAACGACAGTCTGAATCTCGAATTAATTTAGAACAAATCAAAAAGATTTGACGCTTGATTCTCAACGAAGAAAATATGATTTTACAGGCAATGTGTCTTGATAATGATAACACTTACTGATAGACAATAACAATCTATCTCAGAATAAAGAAGTTGAAATTGAAAAGCTTGAGATACTGGTCTTCCGCCTCTACGATACCCCACAGCGCGATCAACCGCTGTGTCGCAAGTACCGCACTCCCGTGATACCCCATAGCACGATCACTACTATGTCGCAAGTACCACAATATCATTCTGCTAGCGTAAAGGTGGTTGAAAAGTCAACCTGGCAACATTTGTGCCAAAATATAAACATTCTCTTTCGATACCACGAGTTCATATATTCCCGTGTTGATCTGAAAGAAACCCATGGGCCATCTCCCATGTTGACCAGTGGATTATACGATTATTCCTCCGAATAAAATTGATTGATTTGGATTCATATTCACTTCTGGCCGATCGCCAGTCTACACTTTGCACAAAACCGACCTGGACAATAGGCCGTCACAATAATCTCAAAAGGAATTAATTTATTCTATTGACACAAACAATATGTCAATTCAAGACAATAAAGTAGCAACCTTGAACAATAAAGGTTTGCGGATCAGAATAAATCTTGTGGAGTCGTCTTGAAATAATAAGAACGACCTGATACGGGATGAAACTTCTAAATACGTTGTGTCATAATCACGACAGAATATAAAACAGTTCTTATAGGGTGAAGAACAATTGTAAACTTTTGTAACACAAGGGATAGAATCACATGTTTGCGATGAGTTGAAAGCAATTATAAAACTGGTAAATGACTTGAGCGATTTCTCGCGAATTTACGAGATTAAATAAAGCATTTGCAGAATTCTCATTTTTAAGAAAGCATAATATTACACTAGAGCATTCATCATAGATATTTTAAAAACATGCATATTCTAAATGAAAGAGCACGGTTAGTAGTCTTGCAATACATGCAACATACTTTCGATATAATATATATACACTGAACAATAGAGCATAAATTAAATAATTTGCAATCATGGATTTAAATCGAGTTCGCACATTTTATATATTTAAAATACGAATACTCTGAACGATAGAGTATGTATAGATAAACTTGCCTCTGGTCCTGAGCATAAAGCAGAAAACCGCGAATAAAATCCTTCGCACCTTGTCCAAGCAATTCCATGGGGTAACTTACCTTTCTTCATACGACGCCTCGATCTCGAAGTGTGGGAAATGCAGAAAAGATTATACTCTACCCGTGGGCTCGACTTCGGTCTACGGCTCGAGAATTAGGCACTAACAACGTCAACCAGAAAATACGTGAGCGAATCGTCAAAATGGAATATACCTGATCCGATAATATAATATTTAAATACTAAAAATATTTTCCCGAAAATCTTAACGGAAATTAAAACCCCGGGTAATAACTCTCTTCGATCCATAAAATAAACCCGTAATATTAATCGTAAATCCGACTTAATAAGAAATACGGCTCCGACGATACCCCGTTCCTTACGTCTCGTAAATAAATTAACTTTCCAATTATTCTCAAAATAATCCGACAATCCAAATTTTATTCAATTTAATCCGCAATTAATATTATTACTCTCACCATTTTTAAACCTCGTAAATAAATAAATCTTATTCTGATTTAACTCACTAAAATAATCTGAAAATATTTATTATCATTTATCCAAAAATAAATCCTTATTTAACTCTATTAATTCACAAATAAATCTCTCTTTTTATCAACAAATTATTAAATCACTAAATTATGTCCAATAAATCACAAACATTTCTGCTTAATTAATACTCAATTTAAATCCAAAATTATTATCTATTACCAACAAGTCAATTACCATTTTAATATTCCACTAAATAAATAAATTACCATTTTTACTAACAATTTATTAAAACCAATTTTTTAAAACACAAAATCATTTATTTCCTATTTATCCACAATTATTCCTCTATTTATGGACAAATCAATAAATCTCCAATTTTTATCCCAAAATCATTAAATGATTACTATTAACAAATTGATAAATAAATACTCAATTTTTATCCAACTCCTTTTATTTATTAAGAAAATTCTCACTTCTCACAATTTAGAAATAAACTACTTTTTAACATCTTCACCCTTTTTTCATTTATTTAATTATAACTCATTATTATTATATATGTATATATATAACAATATTATATTTATTAATATTAATATTATTATCATCTCACAATATCAGCACCAGCTAGCATGGAGAATCTTGTAAATCACCATCTAAGTAACTAGTAACACAACACCCCCAATTAATTAGCAGCTCACTAACTTATTTCTTGTAATTAAGGTCGTGCATACTTCTATGGCTGCCGACATTGTATATATACCAATTTTTTTCTATTCCATGTCTGCATTCTTTTTAAATTACTTATAGTCAATTTGCTAGCTACGAGTTTCACCTCCCAACAACCCAAAAAGGAGTGGAAGGGGAATACACCATAACAACCCTTTTCATCTCTGGCCCTCTTACTCACCATCTTTTTTTTCGACCCTCTCTCTCTGCTAGCACCAGCCTTACACACACACTCGGCCACGCCATGATTACCACACACATTTCTCTCCCTTGGCTTCACAGCCTAACACACCTGTCCCCCTTTTCCTCAACTTCATACTATAAACATAGCCACTCCCTTCTATTACTCTTTCACCATGACAACATCGCATGGTCCATCCCTGCACTCTCGCCTCCCCTTCTTTCTTTCCCCGCCTTACTCTCGTCCTTACCTTACCCACATACACTCACAAACTCTCGGACACTCGCACCCACCTGAATACTCATAGCAGCAACCAGGCGCGACCTCATGAACACGTATGAGATTATACACCCCTACACACTAACGACACACCCAGTTCAACATAAACACTGTCAACTCCACACACGACTGAAACACCAACGATACAGGGGAAGGGGATTACATCTCGACCACAAACACTACCAACTTCACACAACCGACTATAATACACACATCGTTTACACCCACCCATCACCACAAACCAACCTCTGAAAATCACACATGCACACGTAGTTAAACGCACACCCACATACGGGTTTTACACACACGCAAACGCAATACACCACCAAGGTCTCTCACCCTCTCTTGCTCTCTTACAACGCCAGTACAAGCACCAAACATCAAATCGAATCGCACAGAACTAGGGCATAGTGAATGAACCGAAAGAAGTAAGCAGAGAAAAGAAAGAAAAGAAAAAAAAGAAAGAGGAATTGAAAAGAAATGATATGTACTACCTGTTGGATACTCTTGGTTGCAAATGGTTCGAGTTTTGTTTTGTCTAAAAGAGTCAGAGGTGTTTTGTAACTGGTGAGAAAAGAAAAGGTTGGGTAATTTTGTGAAAGGAAAGCAATGAAATTCTGCTTGTGAATGAGAATGGTCTGGGTCGGCTTTGAGTTTTATATTTGGCTAAACAAAACACACAAACATGGGCTGGGCTTCTAGTTTTAAACAAAAGATGTGTTGTGCTTTGTAAAAGAATGTCTCGTGTCTGTAAAAAGAATATCGTGTTTTGTACAGAATATTTTTGTGTTTTGTGACAGAATAACTCGTTCTCTGCGATCGAAAAAGCTGTCTCTTCTCGTGTTTAACGACCCGATCAGTTAAAACCGAAACATTAATATCGTCGTTTTCCTGCTGGATAATTATAACGAGACCCAATTTCGTTTCTAAAAATAATTCTGCGATATAAAATTAGTATCCATCCCAAAATAAAACCCTATTTTCCTAAATTTTCTAATTTTAATAAATGCCTAATAAATATAAACAAATAGATATAATAAATATTTATTTACATACGAATATAAAATTTTAAAATTTTAACCAAAAATACGATAATTAAATATATTAACGTATTGACCCTAAATAAATTTAAATAACGAGTAGGGAATATTATTCGAAAAATTTGCGGTTATTACAGTCTTCCCTCCTTAACAGGATTCCGTCCCCGGAATCCGCAGAAGAAAGAACGGGATTCTAAGACGCACCGCTTCCTTCCGACTGAAATTCCCAAGGCCTACGGAAATCCCCGCAATTTCGCTATCTCGCGACTCAGACGATTCGGTACACACATTTCGAATTCTTCATATCCATAGTGCTTCGGGTTAAACCGTGAAAAGAATTTCGAGAAACCCCTAATAGCCATGATTCCACTTTCAACGTACAATGTCGATCGAGGAACCTAACAATCGGAAGATCTCGATTTATTCCTTATTCAACGGTTTACCGAGCAACAACGCTAGAACACGAACACCATGTCGCCATTCGTTAAGACACAAAAGAATAATGAGAACAACTGAAATGATGGAATCCTTGAATAAAATAGATTCCTTATCAATTTGAATGTCACACAATGTGATCATGATTAAAAACTTGAGGCAACCATTAAAGGTTACAAAAGACAACTGAGAGATCAATATGATCCAAGAAACTTAACGTTGCGTGTCTCAGTTAAGACATTACTAAAGGTAATTAGCCTTCTTGTATTGCACAACACACAAGTGATGGCGTCCCATCCAACTTCTATCACACAGACAGATAGTCCTTGTGTCCCCTATGTAATAGGGTTGTTTGTCTCAGCTAGAGTAAGGAGTTTTGGAAAGAATTGCTGGTTAAACAAATAAATAGCATCTTATAGCAAGAAACTTTCAAACGTACACCTTGGACAAAACAAGGCAAATTCCAAAGGTGTTAATCCCGAAAGAAAGATTTAACGGGAGAGGATACTAGCACATGACGAGCAAGCAGTGCTGTACCACGAATAAAATTTTTATCCACCAATAGAAAAATAAAGGTGGAAGTTTGATTTGAACAAACTTGACAGGGCCTCAGAAAAACCTGAAAAATAGGTATCATGAAAGCCTCTGACACAATCGAAACCCAACATTCGGGTGAATACAAGTGTTTAAAAGAACTATAACTTAGAAGACGGAAAATATCTTCTAACACAATCCTCCAATGAAGGAGTATCAAATAAATTATAGATGAAAAAGAATATTGTCGTGATTCTCCACAGATGCATCCTCGGTCGGCTCCTCTGACGAACGATCGATCAATTCTAAACTCTCTTCGCAACGTCTTAAGATACACGATACCCTACCTCGATAACTACTCATAGCAGTCTTTAAAGACTCTACTGCCGCAATCTCCAATCGCAAGGAATTCTACTCGGCTCGGAACCATCATCCTAAGGTAGAATCCTAATCTCGACTTACTCATTGGAATATATCCGATAATCCAACACGAACTCTATGTGAGTTCAGACACCCTCACATAACTATATATAATCCTACGCTCTCACTTGTTTCTAGTTTCTATAACCTTTGCTCTGATACCATTCTGTAACGCCCCCAAATCCGGGGTCAGGGATATGGGTCGCTACCGCGGAAAACCTTAACAACCAATCAATCAACTGCCAATAAAAATCTAAAACATGACATCCGACCCCTAACTACCAAGAATCTTTTCAGGTTATAGACTTGGAAACAAGAAATCCGAAAACACTTATAATAACTTACAACTCTTAGTACAACAATTCTCTTATACAGTCTTATGTTGTTAGTATCACCTTGACATAAGGTATACAACAACCACAATATTCTAATACAACAAATATTATAACTCAGGAATATGAATACCATACCAGTCTAACTAAACATTTGGTAGACAACTCAAAATACAGAATCACTCTGAGCCGATCATCAACTCGATCCATGACCTGCCCTGCTTCGAGCTAAACTAAGTCAACTGCATCCATTATCTATCTCTGTAAAATAAGATTTAAACAAAAGCAAGAATGAGCGAAAGAGGCGCTCAACAAGTATATAATAGAGTATACTAAAATACTTTTGGAAAACTTTGAAGGTTTTGAAATCCAGCTTTGAGGATGATACCAATCTTGGAATATTCATAACGAAAATTTTTCAATAGGGAAGAGATTTGCAGAATTCAACAAGAAATTCATCTCGACAGCTTTATAAACGATTTTGATATTTATTTCTACAATGTTTATAGCGATTTCCGATCAAAACCTTGAATAACTGAGAAACAGATGCTTCAGCTACTAAGAGACAACATTTAAGAAATTCACGAGGCTACATCAACTCTCAATTAGACAAACATTCAAGAAATTCGCAACTATTACAATCTCATTATTGTCCACTAGGCACCCATATACCTAGCTGCCGAACCGGCCTGACAATAATGAGTTGAATAATTGAGATGATCTCAATTCATTCTCGATTTTTGACAGTCACTGTGCAACAAATGCTTCAACGACAGTCTGAATCTCGAATTAATTTAGAACAAATCAAAAAGATTTGACGCTTGATTCTCAACGAAGAAAATATGATTTTACAGGCAATGTGTCTTGATAATGATAACACTTACTGATAGACAATAACAATCTATCTCAGAATAAAGAAGTTGAAATTGAAAAGCTTGAGATACTGGTCTTCCGCCTCTACGATACCCCACAGCGCGATCAACCGCTGTGTCGCAAGTACCGCACTCCCGTGATACCCCATAGCACGATCACTACTATGTCGCAAGTACCACAATATCATTCTGCTAGCGTAAAGGTGGTTGAAAAGTCAACCTGGCAACATTTGTGCCAAAATATAAACATTCTCTTTCGATACCACGAGTTCATATTTTCCCGTGTTGATCTGAAAGAAACCCATGGGCCATCTCCCATGTTGACCAGTGGATTATACGATTATTCCTCCGAATAAAATTGATTGATTTGGATTCATATTCACTTCTGGCCGATCGCCAGTCTACACTTTGCACAAAACCGACCTGGACAATAGGCCGTCACAGTAATCTCAAAAGGAATTAATTTATTCTATTGACACAAACAATATGTCAATTCAAGACAATAAAGTAGCAACCTTGAACAATAAAGGTTTGCGGATCAGAATAAATCTTGTGGAGTCGTCTTGAAATAATAAGAACGACCTGATACGGGATGAAACTTCTAAATACGTTGTGTCATAATCACGACAGAATATAAAACAGTTCTTATAGGGTGAAGAACAATTGTAAACTTTTGTAACACAAGGGATAGAATCACATGCTTGCGATGAGTTGAAAGCAATTATAAAACTGGTAAATGACTTGAGCGATTTCTCGCGAATTTACGAGATTAAATAAAGCATTTGCAGAATTCTCATTTTTAAGAAAGCATAATATTACACTAGAGCATTCATCATAGATATTTTAAAAACATGCATATTCTAAATGAAAGAGCACGGTTAGTAGTCTTGCAATACATGCAACATACTTTCGATATAATATATATACACTGAACAATAGAGCATAAATTAAATAATTTGCAATCATGGATTTAAATCGAGTTCGCACATTTTATATATTTAAAATACGAATACTCTGAACGATAGAGTATGAATAGATAAACTTGCCTCTGGTCCTGAGCATAAAGCAGAAAACCGCGAATAAAATCCTTCACACCTTGTCCAAGCAATTCCATGGGGGTAACTTACCTTTCTTCATACGACGCCTCGATCTCGAAGTGTGGGAAATGCAGAAAAGATTATACTCTACCCGTGGGCTCGACTTCGGTCTACGGCTTGAGAATTAGGCACTAACAACGTCAACCAGAAAATACGTGAGCGAATCGTCAAAATGGAATATACCTGATCCGATAATATAATATTTAAATACTAAAAATATTTTCCCGAAAATCTTAACGGAAATTAAAACCCCGGGTAATAACTCTCTTCGATCCATAAAATAAACCCGTAATATTAATCGTAAATCCGACTTAATAAGAAATACGGCTCCGACGATACCCCGTGCCTTACGTCTCGTAAATAAATTAACTTTTCAATTATTCTCAAAATAATCCGACAATCCAAATTTTATTCAATTTAATCCGCAATTAATATTATTACTCTCACCATTTTTAAACCTCGTAAATAAATAAATCTTATTCTGATTTAACTCACTAAAATAATCTGAAAATATTTATTATCATTTATCCAAAAATAAATCCTTATTTAACTCTATTAATTCACAAATAAATCTCTCTTTTTATCAACAAATTATTAAATCACTAAATTATGTCCAATAAATCACAAACATTTCTGCTTAATTAATACTCAATTTAAATCCAAAATTATTATCTATTACCAACAAGTCAATTATTATTTTAATATTCCACTAAATAAATAAATTACCATTTTTACTAACAATTTATTAAAACCAATTTTTTAAAACACAAAATCATTTATTTCCTATTTATCCACAATTATTCCTCTATTTATCGACAAATCAATAAATCTCCAATTTTTATCCCAAAATCATTAAATGATTACTATTAACAAATTGATAAATAAATACTCAATTTTTATCCAACTCCTTTTATTTATTAAGAAAATTCTCACTTCTCACAATTTAGAAATAAACTACTTTTTAACATCTTCACCCTTTTTTCATTTATTTAATTATAACTCATTATTATTATATATATATATATATATATATATATATAACAATATTTTATTTATTAATATTAATATTATTATCATCTCACAATATCAGCACCAGCTAGCATGGAGAATCTTGTAAATCACCATCTAAGTAACTAGTAACACAACACCCCCAATTAATTAGCAGCTCACTAACTTATTTCTTGTAATTAAGGTCGTGCATACTTCTATGGCTGCCGACATTGTATATATACCAATTTTTTTCTATTCCATGTCTGCATTCTTTTTAAATTACTTATAGTCAATTTGCTAGCTACGAGTTTCACCTCCCAACAACCCAAAAAGGAGTGGAAGGGGAATACACCATAACAACCCTTTTCATCTCTGGCCCTCTTACTCACCATCTTTTTTTTCGACCCTCTCTCTCTGCTAGCACCAGCCTTACACACACACTCGGCCACGCCATGATTACCACACACATTTCTCTCCCTTGGCTTCACAGCCTAACACACCTGTCCCCCTTTTCCTCAACTTCATACTATAAACATAGCCACTCCCTTCTATTACTCTTTCACCATGACAACATCGCATGGTCCATCCCTGCACTCTCGCCTCCCCTTCTTTCTTTCCCCGCCTTACTCTCGTCCTTACCTTACCCACATACACTCACAAACTCTCGGACACTCGCACCCACCTGAATACTCATAGCAGCAACCAGGCGCGACCTCATGAACACGTATGAGATTATACACCCCTACACACTAACGACACACCCAGTTCAACATAAACACTGTCAACTCCACACACGACTGAAACACCAACGATACAGGGGAAGGGGATTACATCTCGACCACAAACACTACCAACTTCACACAACCGACTATAATACACACATCGTTTACACCCACCCATCACCACAAACCAACCTCTGAAAATCACACATGCACACGTAGTTAAACGCACACCCACATACGGGTTTTACACACACGCAAACGCAATACACCACCAAGGTCTTTCACCCTCTCTTGCTCTCTTACAACGCCAGTACAAGCACCAAACATCAAATCGAATCGCACAGAACTAGGGCATAGTGAATGAACCGAAAGAAGTAAGCAGAGAAAAGAAAGAAAAGAAAAAAAAGAAAGAGGAATTGAAAAGAAATGATATGTACTACCTGTTGGATACTCTTGGTTGCAAATGGTTCGAGTTTTGTTTTGTCTAAAAGAGTCAGAGGTGTTTTGTAACTGGTGAGAAAAGAAAAGGTTGGGTAATTTTGTGAAAGGAAAGCAATGAAATTCTGCTTGTGAATGAGAATGGTCTGGGTCGGCTTTGAGTTTTATATTTGGCTAAACAAAACACACAAACATGGGCTGGGCTTCTAGTTTTAAACAAAAGATGTGTTGTGCTTTGTAAAAGAATGTCTCGTGTCTGTAAAAAGAATATCGTGTTTTGTACAGAATATTTTTGTGTTTTGTGACAGAATAACTCGTTCTCTGCGATCGAAAAAGCTGTCTCTTCTCGTGTTTAACGACCCGATCAGTTAAAACCGAAACATTAATATCGTCGTTTTCCTGCTGGATAATTATAACGAGACCCAATTTCGTTTCTAAAAATAATTCTGCGATATAAAATTAGTATCCGTCCCAAAATAAAACCCTATTTTCCTAAATTTTCTAATTTTAATAAATGCCTAATAAATATAAACAAATAGATATAATAAATATTTATTTACATACGAATATAAAATTTTAAAATTTTAACCAAAAATACGATAATTAAATATATTAACGTATTGACCCTAAATAAATTTAAATAACGAGTAGGGAATATTATTCGAAAAATTTGCGGTTATTACACTGTTTGAGGATGAAATGCGGTGCTCATACTCAACTTGGTGCCCATCTCTTGTTGGAAACTACTCCAAAATCTTGACGTAAACCTAGGATCTCGGTCGGACACAATTGAAACTGGTACTCCATGCAACCTAACTATTTATTGAATGTACTTCTTTGCTAATTTCTCTAATGGTGATGTTTCCGATATAGCCAAGAAATGTGCACTCTTTGTTAGTCTATCCACAATAACCCAAATGTCGTCATTTCCTCTTTGTGTTCTTGGCAATCCTATAACAAAATCCATTGTGATATGTTCCCATTTCCACTCTGGAATAGGTAGTGACTGTAATAATCCTCCAGGCTTTTGATGTTTCGCTTTTACTTGTTGACAAACTAAACATCTCTCCACCCATTCCGCAACTTCTCTCTTCATCTTAGGCCACCAAAAATATTGTCTCAAGTCCTTATACATCTTTGTAGATCCAGGATGTACAGAAAAAGGTGATGAATGAGCATCTAATAATATCTCTTTCTTAATCTCTACATCGGATGGTACAGATATTCGATCTCGAAACCTTACAATATCATCATTTCCTTTCTTGAAATCCTTCTTTCCCAAGTCTGAATTAGAACTATTCCAAATTTCCTTCAATCGCTCATCTTGTGTTTGAGCTTGCTTGATCCTTTCTAATAACATCGGCCTAACATCAATCTGGTAAAATAAATTTCCACTTTCTCCTGGAGTAACAAATTCAATTCCAAGTCCATTAAGCTCTTCAAGATTGGTTGATTTCGTTATAATACTCGAACAACTCCCAACTTTTTTCCGACTTAACGCATCGGCTACGGTATTCGCTTTACCATGATGATATAAGATATCGTAATCATAATCTTTTAACAATTCCAACCACCTTCTCTGCCTCATATTTAAGTCTTTTTGAGAAAAAATATACTTTAAGCTTTTGTGGTCCGTGTAAATCTTACACCTTTCTCCGTACAAATAATGCCTCCAAATCTTAAGGGCGAAAACTATTGCAGCTAATTCTAAATCGTGGGTGGGATAATTCTTCTCATGATTTCTTAATTGACGAGATGCATAAGCGATCACTTTTCCATGTTGCATTAACACACATCCCAAACCTTTCTTTGAGGCATCACTATAGATCTCAAAACCTTCAGTGCCATCTGGCAACGCAAGTACTGGTGCTGACGTTAGTCGTCTCTTTAATTCGCTGAAACTTTGCTCACACTCGTCGGACCAAACAAACTTTTCATCTTTTCTCGTGAGATTCGTTAACGGGCCTGCTATCTTGGAAAAATCTTGAATGAACTTCCTGTAATATCCAGCTAAGCCTAGGAAACTTCGAATCTCCGTTATTGTCTTTGGTCTCTCCCAATCCATAATCACCTCAATCTTTGCAGGATCAACGGAAATTCCTTCCTCCGAGATCACATGTCCAAGAAAAGCAACTCTTCTTAACCAAAACTCGCACTTAGAAAACTTGGCATATAATTGTTTCTCTCTCAAAGTTTGTAGCACTATCCTCAAATGTTCCTCATGTTCTTCCTCACTTCTGGAGTATATAAGGATGTCATCAATAAATACAACTACAAACTTATCCAAATAATCCTTGAATACACGGTTCATCAAGTCCATGAAAACTGCCGGTGCATTTGTTACCCCAAATGGCATAAATACAAACTCATAATGACCATATCGCGTCCTAAACGCCGTCAATGGGATACTTTCTCTCTTCACACTTAATTGATGATATCCTGAACGCAAATCAATCTTTGAAAAGTACTTAGCTCCTTGCAATTGATCAAAAAGATCGTCTATTCGTGGCAGGGGGTACTTATTCTTCACCGTCAATTTATTTAATTCTCTATAATCAATGCATAATCGTAAAGAACCATCCTTCTTCTTCACGAACAAGACTGGCGCTCCCCAAGAAGATACACTAGGCCTTATAAACTTTTTATCCAACAATTCTTGTAGTTGAACCTTTAGTTCTTCTAATTCTTTTGGCGCCAATCTATAGGGTGTTTTAGATACAGGTTGTGCTTCTGGTATTAAATCAATACCAAATTCAACTTCTCTCTCTGGTGGCAGCCCTGGTAGCTCTTCAGGAAATACATCTAAAAATTCTCGAACTACAAGAATATCCTCAATTTTACTCTTTTTCTTCTCTTCTCCTACTACATATGCTAAGAAGCCTTCACATCCTTTCTTTAACATCTTTCCTGCCTTTAAGACCGATATCATAACATCAGGCTTTTCTAACTTATCTCCTTTAAAATACACTTTCTTCTTGTTCGGCCCGATTAGACAAATTCGTTTTTTCTCACAGTTCAAGTTAGCTTTGTACTTAGCTAACCAGTCCATTCCTAAAATTACATCAAATTCTCTCAATCTAAAGGCAACAAGTTTACTAGAAAGGCTTGTCCTCCAATCACTATGGGACAATTTCTATAAATTTTAGCCATACCCAAATTCTTTCCATCCGGAAGCTTAATTAGTAATTCATTATCCAAGGTTTGAATAGGAACATTCAACTTATTCATACGCTTAACATCCACAAAGGAGTGAGTAGACCCAGAATCAAATAAAACATGAACATTTTGAGTACAAAGTTGAAGCATACCTGATATCACATCGTTAGACTTCTCAGCTTCATAAGTTGTCATGGCATAAGTTCTTGTAGTTACTTTTGGCTTTGAGGCTCCTGATTCTTCATTCTTATTTCCCTTCTTGACATTTCCTCCGCTATTTTTCAATGGACAATTTAGAGCTATGTGTCCTGGATTCTTATAATTATAGCACATAATCACATTAGTCTCGGTGCACTGGAATGATTTGTGTCCTGGCTTCCCACATTTATAACAATTGATACTCCCCTTCATGCATTCTCCGGAATGATTCTTCCCACAGGTTTTACAAGTAGGAATCTTGTCGTTCTGAAGTTCCCTTATCATTCTTCTGAAACTTCTTCTTAGGTCCTTGGTTCCCATCCTTCTTAGTTGTGCGAAAATCACGTTCTTTCCTCTTATTGTTGAAAAATTGATTCCTTTCCTCACAATCCTTCGCAATAATCCTCACTTTACTCACGAGCTTATCAAAATCCTCCAATTCCAACATAGACACTCTGCTCTTAATTTGTGGCTTCAAACCTTCCTGAAACCTCTGACACTTACGAGCTTCAGTATCTACTTGATGTTTCGCAAAATGAGATAACTCTAAGAAATTAGAGAGATACTCTTCATGAGGCATATTTTCCTGCTTCTGATTTAGAAATTTCACCTCCATTTCATTTTGAACATTCTTAGGATAATACTTCTCATAGAATAAGTCCTTAAACCTACTCCAAGTCATCTAATCAATATCCCCAGTCTGCTCCACAGAATCCCACCAAAATACAGCTTCACCCCTAAATGAGTGAGTAGCAAATTTTACCTTTTGATCTTCGAGACACTCCGACATTTTGAAAACTCTTTCCATCTCCTTAACCCATGTATCAGCTACATGTGGATTAGGCTCACCCCTAAATGTTGGTGGATCGGCATCCCTAAACTGTTTATAAGTACACCTTTTGGTTTTCTCAGTTTCCTTCGTAGCACCAACAGGCGTCCAAAAATGCACGGGTGCCCCACTTAGGATAGCCTGATGTTGATCTGGAGTCATTGCATCTACCAACCTTCTCATTGCACCCAACACTAAAGTCCGGTTAGGTATGTTACGCGCATTCGATCCTTCCCCATTTCCATTATTTTGTCTTGCACCATTTCCCTCCATCTTTATAACCTTTCACAAGTAATAAACTATATCATTATATGATTGATGATGTAGTATGCATAATATGTGTCATCCTTAACTTAGTACAACCATCAACTAGGAATGAAAGACATAACTTTTGGGTTCGTTTCCAATTCTACTACCTTAGCCAACCAGAACCCTAACTAACTAGACCATAGTGGGTCCCTCTTAATATCCTCATAAATAACTTTATTAAGATATTCTACCTTATAGGGTTCTTACCTACTGCTCTGATACCACTTGTGACAGCCCCGACTCGAATTTCGCAACCAAGACCCGACCCGGGACCGTCATACTACCTTTACTCTTGAACCAACAATAAATTCTACAATAAACATCTTATGCTTACATAAATACTTACATTACAAAGTTATACAAAAGAACTGACAAGAGAAACAGTTCTACTCTCGCAGTTGTACATACTACATACTATCATCAAAACGTCTATTTCACACTTCATATATAATTCTTCTAGCCACCTTTCTTTTCCTAAGGCGCTTTCTCCTTTCCCCTACCGGAGAGATTAGATCCTTCACCTACTTCATTCCTTCCTAAAAAGTGCCATTTATATAATAGGAATGAGCTATGAAGCTCAGCAAGTATATATCGCAGTGTATAAAAAAAATGATTTTTTTCCGATACAACGATTCATAAAACCTTACCAGCATAAACAAATGTCAAGATAGAAAATATTGACAAGATTATAACGTGACAATAATTTAAAAGAGAGAACTTGTAAGCCTTTAACATAGAGGAATTTGTGTTTAGACTGAGCGACCTTATTAGGTCTCTTAACCTTATCTTTTCCAGATGCAATTTTGATCATCTGTCTTACTATTACCATTCGGTAATCTTCGTAACCATGAAATGGATCCATTCGTTCTTCCAGATGCACTTCAGGCAATCTGTCTTAACTATTACCTTTCGGTAATCTTCATTATCAATACCCCACAAAATGGGTTGTTAAACTCAGTCGTATAATCGTCGTTCATCTTGAATTATTTCATTCTCAATTAAAACATAACTACTAGCCAGAGCAATTGGCTAGCAAACTCAACAACATGACTGCCAGCCGAAACAATAGCCAGCAATCTCAACATCTTGATTTCATCATTTGTTTGCATCAACCAACATACCAGAATAATCGCATCATAGCATAGCTAACGAACAATATTAGCTATCTACGTGTTCAACTATTTTAAAAAATGAATAACCGTCGAGTTTGGACAATACTCGAATAATGAGTATTATCATCATCAATAGGAATCATAAAAATAATTCCCATAAATAACGTAACTTAACAACAATCAATACGTTTCAATGATTTAAAATAAAATTGATACATATTTGCTTTTAGAATAAAGTAGAACAATATATACTTACCTTATACCGCTTCGAATCTTTAATACTTTGAATTTCCAATAATATCACCCTCGTATGGAATCTCAATATTATCAGCTGCGTATTCTAAAATATTATCCCAAAACTAATGTCAACACTTATTTAATAAATCATATTTCTAATCCATAATTTGATATAATCTAATATTCTAGCAAAATAATGTATAAATAAATAACAATTGATAAATTGCTAAATTAACAATATAAAAGAAGGAAATGGAACTAAACTTACATTTGGAAGCTTTTCCTTTATTCGGTCTTTCCAAGGAATTCACCGGTTTCACTCAAAAAAAATATATATATATAAGTATGTACAGCTTATTCATAGAAGGCCTGATAAGGCTTCCTTCCCATGAACTCGATGTGGTGCAATTGCTTTACTGTAGCAACTCAACCTATGCTATATATTCTAACTACTTTCACCTTTCCTAAGCAATGTGGGATCTTAATGTCCTATTTTCTCCCATCTACACTTATCCCACATTGACAAATATAAGAGTAAGGTTCTTGGAAATCCTATATAAACCTGACCCCTTGCACTTCTCTTTCTTCCTTATATGAAGTGGTTGTCAAATTCCCTTAAGGTCTATGAAGTCTTGAGGGTTAATCGCTTGATCAATGTAGAGATTTGATTTGCTTTTGCTTGCAAAGTTTCTCATTCTTGCATAGTTAAAAGTGTAGAACATGTAGTAGAGGAGGGCTGAATGCTCTCCCTTTTTTTTTTTTTGTTCCTTTCAACTTTGTCCCACATCGAGTATTCTTGGATGAATTTGTCCCAAAATCCTATATAATTTGAGTGTTATGAATGAACTTAATCTTTCACCTTGGCTCTACTTTCTTAGAGGAGCCTAAATAATAAAATTCAAATTTTTGGACAGAGGCGAGTTTGAGTTCTAAACACAAGGAAACCTTAGTCTATTTTATGAACCTTAAGGCTTATTTATACTTGGGCTTACAAAATTTCGGATGCCTACGAGATATTTATGCTTAAACACTTAAAACACATTAAGGAGGAAGGGTTTCTTCCGCTTGCATATTTTTCTCATATCCTTCAGCATCCCACATCGAAATGGTGTCAAAGGGATCTTCTTCTTTAGTCTATAAAACCATGTAGGTCTCATATCTTGTTTAACCGGCTTATTGGTTTAGTTGTAGCCTGGTTGAACTTGTACAAGTTCAACACCTTGAACAACTTTGTCTTGCTCTGAAACATAAACTTTGAATTGCTTAAGTTGTATACACCTCAATAGTACAAGGATTTGGATGTAACAAGGTGTGGTTTCTTTTAACCTCACATATTTCTACAAATCTTTAAATTTATAGCACAAGGAGCAGTTGTACACATAAAGTATTTTGACTTAGGTAACTATACTTGCGTGGTTGTTGTTAGGACAAGTTTATTTGTCCCACATCGAAAGGATAACAGAAAGGGCTCTCTTCGGAGTCTATAAAATGAGCAAGTTTCAATGAAATTGCAAAGAAGTTTACGTTGCCACCTTGGCCTTAAATTTGGCCGAGATGCAACCTTTAACGTAATCTAAAGTCTTACAACTCGAGTGACAAGGTTTCTTACAAAGATGCATCAAGATAAAAATATATCTCTTGTTCTTCTTTCTCAATTTTTAAGATGTAATCAAACTAAAGTAATCAAACTTGAAACTTAAGGTTAGGAGACTAGTTTGTCCCACATCGAGAAGGTGTGAGACTAATTATCTCCCTATCTCTACATAAGGAGACTAAGCAATCAACTTATACTAAAAATAAATAAATAAGAACCTAGGTACTGGTTCTTTTGATCTATTCGCATATATCTCGCATCGATTGGGACTATAATGAGTGGTTCTTTCCACATAATATTTACCAACTGATGGTGCATAAATTTGTCATCTTGGGTTTTGACTCAACTAGGCCCAAAATCACATAATATAATCACCTTGCTGATGTATATACGTGTGGGTCCATTAAATTTAGGAAAAAAAAAATGGCCTCAATAATTATAGGTATAATCTAATAATATATTTCAAATCTAAAATTTTAAATCTAGTATATAGTAATTTAATAGTCAACATTGATTCGGGGCACTACATTCCAAATCCTCCCAAGGTTACTTCTCATTAGAATATTCAGTGGTCAACTTCAATAATTCTGCGACTTATTGAATTGTAGGCATCAATCCATACCACATTACACCGATTTGTTTATATTATTAAGCGTGCCTATAGATAAATATTTTTTTTACAATGTTGGGTTGCCAATGTTATTATTCACAACTTACCTGCATGATCAGTAAAATATATACTGTATCATTGTCCATACATTTAAAAGTACGATATAGTTTTTCTTATATGGGCTTTCTGGAATGGGTCAATGCCCATATAAGCTTAGTTTCTCAATTTCTCTGAAGCAGAATTTTACTAGACCTCTTGACACTACTAGAAATCTGTTAATAGACATCACACCTTTAACATCGGTCAGTAATGCCACCGATGTCTTTGTGTTTTAAGACATCGCTTGAAATAAAACCGATGTCTTTGAGTTTTAAGACATCGCTTTCAAGAAGAACCGATGTGTTAAATAAGCTAAAAAAAATGAAAAATTCCCGCGCGTACCCCCAATAGTTTTCCCCTTAGAATATTTTCACCAATTTGTTGAAATGTTTCCCCCCCTTACATGATTTTTTGTTCCCCCCAAATTATCAAACATAGATCTCACTCTCTATACTCTCTCTCAGACAAAAAACATAAAAACATAAAACCCAAAAATACTCTCTCTCACTCTCTCCCGTCTCTCAAGAACCCTAAATCCAACATACTCACCGCCTCTCTCTCTCTCTCTCTCTCTAAAAGCTGTTTCGACTGGAGATTTGTTCGACTAGTAAGCGCGCTCTTGCATTCAACTTGATTTCTACAAATCTCGATTTGGGTAAGCTTGCACTGAACTCGAATTAGCTTGCATTGGACTCGAACTATCTTCAATTGAACCACTTGTTCGATTTATTACTAATTTGGGGTTCTTTAAACTTGAAACCCTAATTTTGTTTTATTTGGGGATTTTAATTGGTGATTGGATAAGTGTTTTTCTTTCTTTTAATTTGGGGATTTATAAACTCGAAACCCTAATTTTAATTAGTTTGTTTTTTTATTGAATGTTTATTTATTTTGTGAATTGAATGTTCATTTGTTCATTTTAATTGACTACCTTGCATATGTAGTAGGGGCTTGAATTTGGTAATATTAAAAGAATATGTGTTTGGTGGTAATAATGTTGGACATTTGATTTTTGTGTATTATTTTGCTTCCATTGAATAAATTTAATACCTACTGACTAGTTTCCGTTACAAACTTGAATGCTTGCAGATTTTGAAGAAGAATATAACTAGATATAAACTTGATGTAACATGCATCTCCATTTCTCTAGGAATGCCCAATCACTCTTGTTCTAGCTAATCATCGTTCTTTGACAACTGTAATGAGCTGGAATCTATTGCGGTAATGAAACAGTTTTGTTACTCTCTTCTTTGACCTAGGTTGATTCGAATGAACTGTATAGCGAAAAGTTTAGGAGTTTAGTCTTTGTTTGAGAATGGAAAACTCTGGTCATAGTTCAGACTCCCCTCCTCCTTCTTCTGCAACTTACACTAGTAATTCTATTAAGTATATATCTAAGCTATTCTTCTTTGGGTTTTCATCAGGTTCAATATCTCTTTGCTTCTTTAAGGGCTTTGTTTCGCACAGAGATTCAGTATGGAACTTATGCTACACCGGAGCAGGTGCGCTACTGTCTTTTGTCGTATAAGACTGCTTATGTTGTGTTCCAAAAATCAGTTGATAATTCATTATCTAATTTAATAGGATACAAAAATCCTCTATATATATAGTATCAGTCTGCTGGTGGTAGATAATAAGAGCCAAAAACACCTGAGTACAAAGCAGTGTTTTATTTCAATTCTTAAAAATTAGTGCAAATGACTTGGGACCAAGTACATTCTACTACATTGTTATTCTTGGCCCTGTAGTTTTTTCCTAATTCTAGCAAGTACTAAAAATGTAAGAATGAAAACGAATGGTCATAGGGGCTTGGTCTTAATCATCATGGCTAATTTCTCCTGTTCCTGAGGTAGTTCGTGCGTGTGTTTGTAAATAACGACTATTATCCTTCTCATTTGCCCCATTTAGGTATACTCGTATGGATGTTTTTTATGCCGAAAGTAAAATATCTCACTGTAAGTATTTTTGCATCTCATTGTAATACCGCATAATATATGTAATAGTGGTTTATTTGCCATGTCCTGACTCCTGCCTCATGTGTATTTTTTTAACTCAAATAGGGAAGTCCTAAACAACCAGGTGGTATTGAATGTGGCTACGTTGTTATGCGTTACATGAAAGAGATTATTGAGGACAAGGATTTGTCTTTTGCCACGAAGGTAAGCTTTGATGTACTGTCTCTTTTTTCCATTGAAATGTCAGAATATTGTGTTTGCGTTAAATGATTAGTTTTGCTATTTGTTGTGTGACGCCCCGGGATCCTTGACCTCGGATCCCGGGGCGTCACAGATGGTATCAGAGCTAAGAGTCATAATGCTCAAGAACAAAAGTAATAATAATAAATGTATCAGTTATAATATAAATTGTGAACTTCCATCAAGTTCAGGGGTGGTATATCGCAGGTAGTATTTACTTTAAGCATATATTATAATTTTATAGACTGTTACTAATAGAATTTTATGTTTTATTAGAGGGAGCGGAGATGGGTGAGCCGAGTCAGGACCCCCAGTGGCTAGGGATGTCAGAGCAGGAGCTATTAGATCTTCAGCTGGCCGGGGTAGAGGTCCCCGAGTATGCAGTTGAGGACCTCAGGGAGAGACGCCGGGCGGCGGCTAGAGAGCGATTAGAGAGAGAGGAGGCAGAGGAGCAGAGACGGAGAGATGCTGTGGCCCTAGTGCCATATATGGGTAGACCTTCTACAGGATCTGACGAGGCAGGTCCTTCCAGAGTGAGATCGGAGATCCCTGAGGAGGAGAGGCCACTGCGTAAGAGGCCTAGGTTGTCAGTTATACCTGAGGAGCCGATTGAGTGGAGGGATATTCAGATGGTTCCCACTCCTGTCCGACCCGTCCCAGTGCCGTCACCAGTTCCATCCCCTCTACCTAGTCCTGACCCTATATATGATCCTTTCGAGCAGTTTACCCCTCCAGGGCATTTTGGGTTTTTTGAGGAGGAGGAGGATCCTTCAGAGGATGCTGAGACAGAGTCGGTTCCTCCATCCCCACCCTTTGCACCTCCACCACCTCCACCTGTGGATGCACCTCCCCTAGCTGTACCCCCTCAGGAGGCACCCCTACCGACGGGTGACCCACTTTCAGCTACCTTATTGACCGAGTACTTTGCCCTTCAGGGACAGTTGGAGGAGTCCTGCAGGACTATAGACACTCTTCTACAGAGGTTAGAGAGAGGGAGAGGAGGGGTTATCCCGGATGGGATGTCTCTGGGGATGATCAGTATTGAGCTACGAGCATTAGGAGATATTAGGAGGTTGTTGGGTGATAGGGGAGACCCGGCATGGAGGGCCCAGATAGTTGATACGGTTACTACCATGGTATTCCAGATACGGGATGTTGTCAGGGCAGGGCTGTGAGCCGGGATAGTAGTTTCGTCACTAATCAGACTAGTCATCTTGTTGATGTCATTTTGGGGATTAGTATAGTTGTTCACTGTTTTAATCCCAGTCTGATTAGAGGACAGCTAGTAGTACTTTTGGTGATATCGGATTAGTATGTACGGCTATGTTTTGGGTTTCGAACCTTGTATTAGATGATGTATATTATTAGCAGTAAAAGATGTTGTACCCAAATTGTAAAATATTTATGTACATTAATGAAGTTTGTGCATTTCTATCTAAATTTTTGCTGCATTTTTTTATATAATAAATGTTGAGACTCAGAAATATTGATGTATAAAAGGTGATTGACTTAATGAAAAGGCTATCGTGTTAAGGGCGATACACTTACCTACTAAAGTTATGGTATAACTAGATGTAAATCGCGTGATAAAGATATTGTGATATGCAAATGAGCTAATTAATGATATAATTGTGTATATAGAAATGATGTATATAGTAACCCAAATTCGGGTAATTAATAAGGACTATTGTTATGTACAGAACTATGCCGCCTAGACGTGACAGTAGAGCGAATGCAAGGGAAAATGAGAGAGACGAAAGGAGTCGAAATATCGAAGGTACTAGACTGAACGAAAATGCTCATAATGAAGAAAATCATGAAGAAGGAGAAGAGGAATCAACTGGCCAACAAAGGAATCCGGGAGGTGATCCCTTTGCCCAATTCATGGACTTATTAAGGCAGAATTTAGCAAATCCACAGAATCCTCAACCACCACCTGTTCTCCCCAATCAGGCAGCTAATTCCTTTCGTGCCTTTAAGTCATTAAAGCCCCCAGAATTCGAGGGAACCACTAACCCAGTAGTAGCTAGGGCATGGCTAAAAGAAATGGAGAAAGCTTTCGAAATACTGAGGATAGAGGAAGATCAGAAAACAGTTTTTGCAGCCTATCTCTTAAAGGGAGAGGCAAATTACTGGTGGGAAGCTAAGAAGAACCTAGAGGAAGCGGGAGTGATATCCTGGGAGCATTTCACTAGGGTGTTCCTAGAAAAGTATTCTCCTAGGTATTTAGAAAACCAAATGGAATTAAAGTTTCTGGAGTTAAAACAGGATAACCTAACAGTAGCAGAGTATGAAAATAAATTTACAGAACTGTCGAGGTTTGTTCCCGAGTTTGTGCGTACTGAAGAACAACGTGCAAAAAGGTTTCAACAAGGGTTGAAACCCTGGTTACGAACGAGAGTGGCCCCATTTGAGTTGACTGATTATGCTGCAGTGGTTCAAAAGGCATCAATTATAGAGGCCGAGAGTGAGCAGGCTCAAATAGGTCGAGAGAATAAGAAAAGAAGATTTGAGGGCCCAAAAGAAGGTTCAAGTGAGGGAAGCTACTTTAACAAAGGAGGTAAAGGACAAAAATCTCAATTTGTGGGAAAGTCGGGGGGTAACAAGACTACTAGTGAGACGGTGAGTCAGGGTGGAAAATCTTCAGGAACATTTCAGTCCAATCAATCACGACCACCATTACCAGATTGTGAGACGTGTGGTAAGAAGCATATAGGAGTCTGTAGAGTGCTGGGAGTAACTTGTTTTAAGTGTGGACAAAAAGGACACTACTTTAACCAGTGCCCATCAACTGATGCAAACCCTAAAAGAGATGTTAAGTGTTACCAGTGTGGGAAACTAGGACACATTGCTAGAGATTGCCGTTCAGGTGGGTCATACGCGTCAGGACAGAGTGGGGCTGCTTCAAATAGGCCTACTGCTAGAGTGTACAACATGACCTTAGGGGAAGCGTTGACGAAACCAGATGCGGATACAGGTACTTGCTTTTCGATTTAAATTTTGTGTGTAAGTCTTTGGTTAAGGATCGACTTAATCAATTAATGGAATAAATAAGTTAATAAAATAGATAAGGAAAATCAGTATCTGTTAAGGGCTAGGAAACGTTATGAAAAGAAAAGTAGGAGTGTTTTGGGAAAACACAAGCTCGTTGAGACGAACAGGAAATATATATTATAGGTAGTATTTTCTTATAATTGTTTTAAAGAATATTATTAGAGCTTATTTTCTGGAAAATTTTACAGAGAGGAGCTATAGGAATATTGAGGAGTTAATATTTATGTCATGATAGAGATCAGAAGATGGTCAAACCATAAGTGAGATACACTACCATTCAGGAAAGGTCAATGTGGTGGCGGATATCTTCGTCAAAAGAGGAAGGAGAGATGAGATAATATGGAATGACTGGAAACAGATTAAAGGACTGCTATTGATAAACTAAATGGCATGTTGATGAATGACAAGGAAGTTATGTTGGTGTATTTCTGCGCAAACAAGATAGAGATATTACGAAAGGAAAAGGATAGAAGAAATAGGGTGGAAGTTAGAAGGTGTGAATGAGAAAGATACCCATAGACATTTTCAACATGATTCCGGGACGGAATCCTTTTAAGGGGGGAAGACTGTAATAACCCTAACTTTAGAAAGGCTACAATGCCCAAATGAATAGTGATCTTGAGGAATCTAGGGAAATGGTGTGTAGGTACTCTATATTAGGGATGGGAAATGAGTGAACAGAAACCATATTAGTATTGTACATTGAAAATAAGTGACTCGAAATGACGATGGATTTTAGAAATTCCTGAATTTTGATTTTTAGGATTTTGAGCTCGAACGAACTTCTATATCTTGGATATTAAGGAGTATAGAAATACTAAAGGAATTATATATTGAGGAATTAGTGAATTTAAGTTAAACCAAGGGATTATTAAGTTAAGAGAATACCAAAGGAAATTGGATCTGTAAATGATTTCGAAAACCACTGAGATAATGAGGTATACTCGAAACGAACCACGATTAGACGAATATGGAAACCAAGCAACCAAGATTAGTAATTTAACAAGGATGCATACCACATTATAATTATCCAAGGTTAGTAGCATAATACTTAGAAAATAAGTAAATGAAAATATGAACTCATCTTAATGACATCACTAATGATATCATTTTCCACTAACTAGTTTTAAGGGCAAATTAGTCTTTAAACCATGAGATTTTTCTACAAAACTCTAGAATTAGGATAAGATGAGATGAGGATTATCAAAGAAACACAAAATAATCTCTCTCCCCTTGCTATTACTCCATTCGGCCACATAGAAGAAAAAGGAAGAAAGAAAAAAAAAATAAAAACACAAACCCTTGCTAGCATCAACATTAAATCAAGGGATAAATCATGGGTGTTCTTGGAGATTAGGAAGGAGCATATACAAAGTTTCAAGGCCAACCACCATCATTTAGCAAGGTAATAAAATCATGGAAGTTGTTAGAAAAGATGATGAATAGTGTTTTCAAGTGTTAACTTTGTTTTAATGGTTTCTCTTAGTGATTCAAGCTAGTATAAGGTTGATTAAGGATATATCAAGGATTGTTAAGGGTTATCAAAGCTTCAAGAAGGTATAATCATGCTTGCTCTTTTATATTTATGGTGGATATTGTTTGGTTTAGTGATTAAGTAGTGTAAATGTTAAGATTATGATGTTATATGTGTTTGTAAGTGGTTTGAGTTAAATATGGAAGTGTTTGGGATTGTAACCATGGCTGGTGAAGAAGACCACATGGTGTAGGTGATGATTATGGTGTTTGATAATTGATTTGGAGGAGTTGGATTTATGGAAAGTACGAAATTATAGCCGTTATAATGCCCGATTTTCGTTAGGATGTAAGTTGCCCTGTTTTGGACCCCCTGCATCCGTACGGTACCCTACTGTCCAGGTTCCTAATTAACTATGAAATGATAGAGCTTAGTTCATAGATCGTTTTGATATAAGGTGCGTTAAAATCTGATGAACGGTTTAGGAGAAAAGTCAGTTTTAGTGAAAGCGGTTCAGAAACCGAGAAACTGTAATTATATCAAACTTGAGGTTACAATAACCATACTTTAACATTGTTAAAAGTCACGAAATTTTGGGATATGGTAGTAGTGTGGTCAAAGAACTATTTCCAGTTGACCTTACAATAAAATTCGAAATTTAAAAATTATAAGAAATTCTGCAGTCGAGTGTGGTCGTTAAGGGAAATGGTGAAAACCCCTGAAACTTCGATTAAGGTTTTAAATGGCTAAGTTCTTGAACCTTTGGGGTAATAAGAATACGTTAAACATATATTAAAGTTTCAAAAGGTAATGTTATACAAGAGTGTAGTGAGTAAGAGATGTGGTTCTAACGACGGTCCTTTTGTGTTTATAGAAACTCCGGAAGAGGGACGAGCCATACCGTCAGGATATCGAAACCGAGGCAAGATTTCTTCTATCCCTATTTTTAAAACTACTTATCTTCACAAAGAAACTTGATTTCGTGGAATATATATGTGATGCTATTATTACTATATTGTGAAGAAATTGTCTTCCTTGAGTATTAATATTGAAAAGAAAGATATACGAAGATGTATATGAATATGGATATGAGTATAAGATGTATATGAATATGAATAAGAGTATGAGATGGATATGTATAGAGATGATTATGCATGAATTGAACATGCCTTATGATTATGAGAATAAGAGAGAATGGTATCAGTTGTTATCGAGGGTTATATGGTTATAATATTATATTAAAAATGTTCTTTTTGAGTATCAGCGGTTTAATAAACATTATTTGATTATCATGCATTACTCTTAAAATAGATGGAATATTTTACGAATATAAAAGTATATTTGATTTCTGAATATGGAAGAGAGGTCTGAATCATAATCAAAGCATTATGACATATATATTTTATAGAAGTAATGTGCGAGAATGGAAATGATATGAGAGAATGATAGGTGGAAATGAAAGTGAGAAAATGGAAATGTGGAATGATATTTTGAAAAGAGAATAATGATGTGATAAAGAGGGGGATTGCAACAGATGTGCGTAAGTGGCTGTGTCAGGGCTGTGTGCGACACAGTCCAGCATTTATTATTTTTATTACGGCACGAAGATGCCAAGGGAGGATGTTAGCAGGTGGCCTTCCTCCAGGGATGATTTTCATTCCTTCTACCGGTAGTAAAAAGAGAGCAGGTACGATTAGGCGACTGATCATCGTCCTAACGTATCAGGCGACAGCAGATATCCACAATGTTTTTGAAAAGAAAGTGTAGACAATGGTTTTCAGATTTCTATACTGAAAACAGAATAATGATATGAGATGATGGAATGATAGTTACAGATGAAGAAAAACTGATATTATATTAATTTAGATTTCTTTCTTATAATAGTGAGTGGATGATGTATTATTAAATAAGAGCTTTACTCTTCCTTAAGGATTTTAATTATTTCCTGCTATTACATATGCATATACATATATGTATACTTGTTCACATTTTAAATTTTAGTTACAGTATGATCTTGTTGAGCTATTATAGCTCACTCTTGCTACTTATGTATATAGCAGCTAGGTCCCATGCCGATACTACGTACCACACCCCGCAAGAGGGTAAGGGAAAGCCGACCTTTTGAGCGAGTGCTGGCGACCATCCCCGAGGTAGTGACAAGCGAAGGGGCTTAGTATACTTATGTAAATTAAGTGTGTAAGTTGTAATAAACTTTAGTTGTTGAAGTGCTTCCTGTAGAAGCTTTGTTCAACAATGTACTTAGTAAATTCTGGGCTTGTAATAACTGTTAACTTTAAAACTTTTAAATATTGTGGTTGTTGTTCTATGAGCATATGACTGGTGTGTGTGTGTGTATTAGTGTGGGGTCAACTGCTTATTTATTTATTTATAAAAAAAGGACTACAGAGATATTGATATTGATCGGAAATTGGACCTTGACGGCCCGGATCCTTGACCCCGGATCCCGGGGCGTCACATGTTGCATTTTTTAGTGGCTGAACAAGACTCGAAGGTCTTACACTGAGGCCGAGCTGGATGAGGTGCGTATTGAGGCTCTCGGGTTCATCCAAGACCGTGTTTGACGTTGCTTTTGACTAGAATTTTATTGTCGGATGATGCTGGTTTAAAATTTTCTAGGAATATGTTGGTTGTTTTTGTGGATAATATTGATGTAGTAATCGGATTAAGGTATTGTAGTTTGCTTTTGGTATGAATGTTTTGCAACAGTTTGGAGTAATGGTTGTTTGAGCCATTGTATGAATGTTTGGCATATATATGAATGGCTATTTATGTTTTTCTGGGCATCTATTGATCAGTTTCTAAATTTTTTCTGTTTGTAACAATAGCAAAAAAACATCAGTTTTAAATGTAGAACATATATTAAAGTGATGTCTAACAGAAACACACATGTCACAAATGTTGCCAGAAACCGATGTCTAATGGTAACTTAAATAGCGAATAAGTATAAAAACCGATGTCTAATATATTATTACATATCGGTTACCACAAATAAAGCCGATGTCTAAAGATATATTTAACATCATCCAAAACCGATGTCTAAAACAACGTTATACATCAGTTTCGATATAAGACACCGATGTCTAAAACAGACTTAGACATCATTTTACTTCCAAATAATGATGTATATGTCGATTTGTGAGTTGTGTACAACATGTTTATTTGCATCTAGAACCTGTAGTAGCACGGTAGAAATGTCAAGTTCATGCAATTTATGCAAAACTATTGGATATAAACATCATTTTTTGGTTCAAAATCGATGTGTAATAGCTTCGTGGACATCAGTTAAAAACCGATGTCTATGAGATTATACAATAGACATCACCGACATAGACATCGGTACGGTTTTTTAATAGACATCGGCCAGAAACCGATGTCTATGAGCATTTTTCTAGTAGTGAGAAGTTGATTCTTGAGAAAAAATACACAATTCACATTCAATGAAAATGCATTCAATAGTTTTTTTTCTTCAATACATCAATAAAAAAATCTCTTTCCTTCATGAGCTTAATTACTAATGAATTTAATATTGTATATATTGCTATTTCACCGACTTATTATTCAAAGGTATATCATGAATGGACATGGGCATTCAGAAGGCATCTAAAATTCAAAACACGAATCAATGACAAAAGGTACAGAAACAATCTTAAAACCATTAATAATCATTAATTTTGAACCATTTTTTTAATATAATTGTCATTTAAAGTCAAACCCATTCATTTTTCTAAAATTATCATTTTGAATATTTGTCCTTAAATTTATTTTGTGATTTCTTATTAATTAAAAAATATAAGAATGTAAAGTCAATTAGTTAGTAAGTCCACATTAAAATTAGTATTAAATTAGATTTAGTAATAGTTATATAAACGCTTTATAATTATCTTTCAAAATCAGAACCATCCTTTTCATTATTAGCATTTTAAATATCGGTCCTTAGATTTAATTAATGGTTTACCATTTTTAATGAAATCCGGGAATGTAAGGACAATTACTTAGTAAGTTCGTTATAGATATAATATTAAATTAGATGTACAATTAGTTATATATATATATATATATATATATATATATATATATATATATATATATATATATATATATATATATATATATATATATATAAATTTGATGTGATACATGTGCAAATAAATATTGATTTCAAATATATATTTAATTATTTTATTATTTCAAAATTTATAAAATTTATATTCTTTCATGTCTCATATTTTTCTTCGCTTCTAACTTTTTTCACCTCCATCTTTTACAAGCTAATAAAATTGATGTATATGAAATATATGCGTGAACTTGACAAATTAAAATAAGTTGAAACTATATCATTGTAAATTTTTTTATGGTCTGCTGTAGACTAACAGACAAATCTATTGCAAAAAAAATCAGTCTCTCTACATTTTTGAGATTATACCACATCCCGATGAGCATCCTTATTCCTTCCTCAAACTAATTATGACTACCATGGTTGTATATCTACAAAATGTTTGTATTTGACAATTTAAATTATTAGATTGAAAAAGTTAATGTTTGTAAATAATGCAGTTTTTTTGTAAGAGTTAATCACTTTATGTATCTACTTTTGATTTTCTTACTAACAAAAAAATATATAATACTATTATAAATTAAATAAATTTTTTAATATCAAATCTAACTGGTCACATCTATCTATTTTAAGATCCAACGATCCATAATCTTTTGGTCAACGGTCGTATTAAAAAAAAATGGATAGAATCCCCATTACGTTTATTATATATAAGGATATAATTAATCTTCATTTGAACGATAGAAGAATATGGAACAACAAAGAACATTATTATTCAATTTTTTTTAAGAAATATAATACTTAACATGATAAACTCAAACGATTAAATAAAAATAAAATCGTATAAATTTTTGAAAAGATGATTAACAATGATTAATTAAATCGATATAATATTATCAATATATATATATATATATATATATATATATATATATATATATATATATATATATATATATATATATATAAAGGAGGATAGCGGGAGTTTAGGTGGCGCTCTAATATCGTCTCAATCGATTTTTCTAATTTTCTAGAATTTTAAACATTAATAAATATGAAAATATCAATTAGCATATTAGAAGTAGAATAGGTGTTCGAATTTATAAAGGAGAAGGGTTCGAATTTATAGGGAAGACATATGATTAGAAGTTCTATTGGAAGTATAATAAGTATTTATAAAGTATACGATTAAAAGTTCTATTGGAAGCAAAATAGGAGTTCGAATTTATAGAGAATAAAAGTTTGAATTTATAGAAAAAATATATAAATAAAAGTTCTACTAGAACTAGAATAGGTGTTTGAATATATAGAGCAGACATATAATTAAATATTTTATAGAAAGTACGATCTTCTTAAATTATATATTTTTTATATAGTTAATTATACTTATATTAGGAAAATTTATTCATAAATCAAATACTATTGTCATGAAAAAAGTCACCGTATTTAAAAAGAAAAGAATTGATGTGTTAACATAATAAAATAACAATGAGTAGGAGAACAATCTCATGCAGTCTTTATAATATATGTTAAAAAGTTGGGATTTCGGTTTTAACGAGAGAGCGGCTCAATCGAAAGAATCGTATTTAACAAGAAATTGATTCATTAAAGAAGATTATTCAATTATTAAAATTTAATATTAATATTATAATATAACGTAAATGTATTGAATTTTTTTAAAAATATTGTAACGCCGCCGCGAAGCACGGCTTTATAAACTAGTTATTTATAAAAGGGTGATACCCCTGCATCAACTTAAAATTGACTTAACGATCTTTAGAGCACCATTTTCTAATACATTAATGCTATTAATCCATTTGTTTGAACATCGATCAAAAGCTTATTTGATAAAATCAATCAATATATATATATAAAGGAGGATAGCGGGAGTTTAGGTGGCGCTCTAAGATCGTCTCAATCTATTTTTCTAATTTTCTAGAATTTTAGAATTTTAAATATTAATAAATATAAAAATATCAATTAACATATTAAAAGTAGAATAGGTGTTCGAATTTATAAAGGAGAAGAGTTCGAATTTATAGGGAAGACATATAATTAGAAGTTCTATTGAAAGTATAATAAGTATTTATAAGGCATAAAATTAAAAGTTCTATTGGAAGTAGAATAGGAGTTCGAATTTATAGAGAATAAGAGTTCGAATTTATAGAAAAAATATATAAATAAACGTTCTACAAGAAGTAGAATATGTGTTTGAATATATAGAGCAGACATATAATTAAATATTTTATAGAAAGTACGATCTTCTTAAATTATATATTTTTTTATATAAGTTAAATATACTTATATTAGGAAAATTTATTCATAAATCCAATACTATTGTCATTAAAAAAGTCACCGTATTTAAAAAGAAAAGAATTGATGTGTTAACATGATAAAAGAACAATCTCATGCAAGAATCCTAAATAATCATCAATCATCAATCATCAATCAATATATATATATATAAAGGAGGATAGCGGGAGTTTAGGTGGCGCTCTAAGATCGTCTCAATCTATTTTTCTAATTTTCTAGAATTTTAGAATTTTAAATATTAATAAATATAAAAATATCAATTAACATATTAAAAGTAGAATAGGTGTTCGAATTTATAAAGGAGAAGAGTTCGAATTTATAGGGAAGACATATGATTAGAAGTTCTATTGAAAGTATAATAAGTATTTATAAGGCATAAGATTAAAAGTTCTATTGGAAGTAGAATAGGAGTTCGAATTTATAGAGAATAAGAGTTCGAATTTATAGAAAAAATATATAAATAAACGTTCTACAAGAAGTAGAATATGTGTTTGAATATATAGAGCAGACATATAATTAAATATTTTATAGAAAGTACGATCTTCTTAAATTATATATTTTTTTATATAAGTTAAATATACTTATATTAGGAAAATTTATTCATAAATCCAATACTATTGTCATTAAAAAAGTCACCGTATTTAAAAAGAAAAGAATTGATGTGTTAACATGATAAAAGAACAATCTCATGCAAGAATCCTAAATAAATATAGGAGTATCTATAATATAAAGAGAAAATAAGATGTGTTTTCATTTTCTAAAACTCCAAAATTTTTAGAAAGTCTAGAGAAAGTATAAATTGGAATTCACTTTATTTTTTAGGTTTTGATTTTAACGAAAAAAAAATTGTTGTGTAAGATAATTATCATCAATAATATGTAATGAAGTTGAAATTTCGATCCCAAACGAGAGCGGCTCGAAACATGTTTAACGGGAAGACGGCTCACTATAAAAGATTGTACTAGCTATTAAAATACCATATTGATGTTATAAATTTATTTTATTTTTAGGATTTGATTTTTATGGATAAACATTATCATACAAGTAATATATGTAAAAGTTAGGTTTTTTTTTGTCTTAACGAGAGAGCGGATCAATAGTAATAACCGTTTTTAACAAGAAAGCGGTTAATTAAATAAGACCGTATAAAAAGTATTTAAATTTACTTAGCAAAAAAAAAAGTATTTAAATTTAAATATATAATACATAAAATAAAATATTTTATTGGAAGTAGAATACACGGATGGTGGAGACGTCATATACGATTTTTTTAAAACTATACATCTTTTTTCCTAAAAATCCTTTATTTTAACTTTTTTATACAAGTTTATCTATAATATACAGAAAATATAAGATGTATTTTCATCTTTTAAAACTCCATAAATATTAGAAAGGTTAAAGAATATAAAAATTGGAATTTACTCTCTTTATATAGCGAAGTTAGAATTTCGGTTTCAAAGAAGAGCGGCTCGAAACGTATTTAACGGGAAGACGGCTAGCTAGAAAAGATTGTATTAGCTATTAGAATTTGATACTGTAGTCATAAATTTTTTTTATTTTTACGGTTTGATTTTGTGGATAAAAAAATTATATAAGTCTTTATAATATATGTTAAAAAGTTGGGATTTCGGTTTTAACGAGAAAGCGGCTCAATCGAAAAAATCGTATTTAACAAGAAATTGATTCATTAGAGAAGATTATTTAATTATTAAAATTTAATATTGATATTATAATATAACGTAAATGTATTGAATTTTTTTAAAAATAAAAATTGTAACGCCGCCGCGAAGCGCGGCTTTATCAACTAGTAAATTATAATATTAATTTTCGTAGTTTCCATATCGAAAGACATGTACGGTCTAATGAGAATTCGGGAAGGACACACAATCTGAATTTACGAGAGAATTCGAGTCGTTATTAGAATATTAATATAATTCAATATTAGAATATTAATATAATTCGATGTTGGTTTGCATTTAATAAAAACTTAAATTTGTATATTTGTTTACACTTGGATTTGATTCGGATTCGAAATATAAAAGATCTTTCGGCTCAAGTTTCAAATATACAATCTACACTCCAATCAGGTGTTAGACCTTTATATCATAATTTTAGTAAAAATGATATAAAATATCACAATTCAGAGAAATAATCATTTTTATCACACAAAAACGCTATTGTAACATGCATTTTGTGAAAACGCAATTTTCATGCGTTTCTCCATAATTTTAATATCTTTCCTGAAAAACGTAATTGCAACATGCATTTCCAAAAATATTGCGTGACCTGACATGCACATCAGCACACTAAGGCCCAGTTATTATTGGCTAACAAAAGTGACATGAATTTTCAAATTTTTAACAGAAAGGTGTTAAGATTTTACGTGATATTGTAATAATAAGGATCATTTTTTTCAATTTTGATATTTTGGAAATTTTAACTTAAAATTGTGATTAAAAAGATCATTTCTCACTCGGCGATCAAAGTTAAATTCACATTAACATCGTAAGCTTATTATCGAATTTTATTTGATTATAGGTCATAAGTTCATACACATTATTATTAGAAGAGTTTGTTTAGTATGAGCCCAAGATTACATGCTAAGAATTCGTGTTTAATGAGTTGGAAACGTTTGATTGGTGGAGATTTTTGTGCATGCAGAGGATTCATCATTATTGATGAAATTTTTACCAACCAAAATTTAATAACGAAACGAGTACGAATTCTTAGCATGTGTATTTGTACATACTCGTTGAAAACCGTTATTAAAATCATGGTACGAGACCATAGTTGGTAGACCAAAGTACCAAACACAATGGACTAGGCGGTGGACCTTTGATTATGATTTCATAGTTTCTTTCCGCAGTTTGTTGTCACAAAATTTGGAGGTTGAATAAATTATATGCCCACTAAAACATTCATCATTTTGTTCACCACATTCAAAAATAAAACTAGAAAGAGAGCAACTTTTTCTCAAGAGTCCTAACACGGGCGTTTGACATATTAATTAACATATCATAATAATGGTTTCTATGAAGAGTGTAGACTACTACTAGTTTGCAAAAATCACTTTAATCGATGGTTCATATTAATAAAAATATTGTAAGGATTGTCGATTGAAGTTCTACATTCGAGAATTTTGTTAAAATTCTAACATTAATAAAGATTTTGTCGAAATGTTCCGTCACTTTTGGTTTCTTTCGTTTTCATAACATAAGTGAGCATGAACGAATATCCTCCGTATAATTTACTAATTCGAAAATACAATTGATTTTGTCTTTTGATTTCTTATAATTGGGAAAAGAGTTATTGCATTGAAATTCAATAATTAAACATATTTAAATTTCTTACCATTTAATTTATTTTGTACTCCTGGGTGCTGATGCGAGAGGTTTGGCTCTATATGTAACTGACAATCTCCGGAGAAGGTTCTGATTATACATGCAAGGCTTTCCTTCCCTGAATCTTATGCCCAACCTAATATCTCAACTTTTTAAATACTTCCTCCATCCCAATTTATTTATCATATTTTAGTTTTTATAGTTAAATTTATCCAACTGTGATCATAAACTAAAACTGATTTTTCATTATTTTCAAAAATAAAAGTACAGATTTAAATTGATTACATATACTTTCTAATAATATAATTTTTATAATTGTTTTTGATTATATATTATATGAAAATTTCAATCAAAATTTAATCAATTAAATCGCCAAATAAATTAAACAAGACAAATAAATTGGAATGGAAAGAGTATAATAATCATCGAATACGGCAACTAGTAAATTAAATACTAAACGAACAGGGCTATCGGAAATTATTAATTTACGAATCATGTGTTTTTGTACCTTAGTGTGGAAAAAATAGACATGAAGGTCCAATATAAATGTTCTAGCACATGGGATTATGTAAATATTACTCAATTCATCCATAGAAAAATATATACATGTATCCCATAGAAAATACAATAGAGAAACAGATCACACACTTAACTAGACTTTAGATGCACAAATATTTTGACTTCTTAACTGTATCAAACAAAACAATTTGGACACTGGTCTCTAGTAGTTAAATACATAAATCTCGATTCCTAAATTACATAGAGGTTGGTGAAATTTTAACTTTTTCTCGCAAACTAAACGAAAATAGAAAAATATTGTACTCTCTTCGTCCGTTCCAAGTTATTTAAAAAAACAGATAAACATACCTTAGAAAATTCTACATGTTATCGGTGACCGGAAATGAATTCCCGGTGAACTTTAAAGTGAACGGCGAGTACTAGTATTGCATGTATCAAGTGAAGACCTTGGAAGATAAACCATAGACTCGGAAACTGCACAAGTGTTTTTGCAAGAAAAATTAGTGTGCATGGTCAAGAATCCTAACCGATCGGTTAAAGTCCTTGTTACCCTTGAACTTTTCCAGAAACTACCAATGCTACCATGCTGATCACTGTCTTTCGAACACTCTACGAATGCTGCGAAAAAAGGGTCTTTTCGGAAACTAGCATTTGTAGTAGTATAGTGCTTCTTTTGAGCTGTCTGGGTGAATTTTTGATTTGCAGCTGCCGGAGGCAATGGAAGTTGACCAATGTTGAGTGAAGGGTCATTACATTTTTTCTCGGAGAGTTGTCTGTTTTTCGGAATTCCGGGGATTTGTTCCCATGAAAATGGAATTTGTCCTGGAAAATGCAGAGGAGTTGTAGGACTAAAAGGATAGTTATTCGCAACATTTTCGTCGAATGTTACCGAAGAATTTGATGATGAAAAAGATGGAGAGGATGGGAGAGAAAGTGTTCGACAAGATGATCGACGAGAATTAGTGAAAGGAGAAAATGAGGATTGATCTGGCTCGTGATCTTGAACAAGATTTTGGCCACGGTCTTTCGAGTTTGCAGGGGAAGCCATATGGCTATTGTCAGGGTAAAAGAGTGGTTGATGTAGGTTGTAACAAGTATGTTTCAAATTCTTCGATTAATTATGCGTTTGTATCTCTTTCTATTTGGTAGATGAAAGGATTTTGTTCAATGTTGTCACCCTCGGTGTTTTGTTGAGTGAAAGTGAGATTTTTTATCAACAAAGACGAAACATATGACATTATGGCAACTTGGCGAAAGAATAAGAGAGAAAATGGGGCAGAATCGTAACTTGTATATTGCACTTAAGATTCAGTGGGAAATTAAAGAAGAATAATGTTAGGTACCCCGAATTGTATCTCAATTTTTTTCAAAAATTACACATGTCACTATCTGATTGGTTATAATTATAATAGATCCGCCAGGGTCATATCAATCTCAGCAATTAAAATCTTCCATACAGTCAACTCATCTATGCCACATCATTTGGGTGCATTTTTTGGGTACCAATTTGGGATACCTAGCATTACTCAAGAAGAATGGTAAGAACTTCTTGGTCAAGTGATATTTTTCTCAATTTTTTTATATAATATTGAGAATTCGAATATTGTTAAAAATAAGATCGTACTCATAAATTGTACACATATAAAGGATTTGCGAAATTTTTGACTTGACAAAAATTGTTTATTCAGTTGGCTATCACAATTTTTGTAACTTTTTTTCTTCTTCTTCGACCAAATTCATATATCTAAACTATAAAATTTTACGATTCTTTGAGTTAAATCTCTCGAAATGAACTGCAAATTCACATGAATGCAAGAGTTAAGAAGCTATCTTAATTATCTATCATTGGGTCTACACATGTTTGTTTTATTGGTATATTTGTACATTTAATCAACTGAATTTAGAAAGTTACACTCTGCCCGTGAGTTTAATCATTTTATCTAGTTCCCGTATATGCCCGTGACTAGGGGTGTGAATCGGGTGGTTTGGGCGGTTTGGGACGGCCAAACCAGCCAAACCATAAATTTCGGGTTTTTAATTTTTCAAACCATAACCAAACCAAAAACCATATCATTCTAAAAAAACCAACCAAGTTATAACGGTTTGGTTTGGTCGGTTTCGGTTTAAAACCGTTATTAAATATATATTTATACTTGATGTTATTTATTTTCTCCAACACTAAATACAAGATTCAATTTTATTTTAAAAGAGCCAACAAAATAAATGCACAAATAGTAGCACAAAATATCATCAAAAATAGTTATAAAATAAATTATACTCCTCAAATATTTTCATTAAATCATAAAATAAGTCTCAAAAGTCTTATATATAGCTTTCTGGTACTTTCTTCTTTTAACTGGTTTTTGACATGAAATAAAACAAGTTAACCACTATAAATCTAACTAAATACAAAACACACGTAAGCATGGTTAAGACATATAATATTATAGTCTATAAGTGTGTTGAAGAAATAACCACACAAAAAATACTATATATATATATATATATATATATATAATATTTTTATACGACTTGATGGTCGGGTTGGTTTAATCGGATGGGTAAACTAGTGAAACCAAACCCAAACCAAAATTTTCGGTTTTTAAAAATATAAAACCATAACCAAACCAAACCGAAAAAAAACCTAAATTTTCGGTTTGGTCGGTTTGGTTTGGTCGGGTTGGTCGGTTTTTGGAAAACCATGCTCACCCCTACCCGTGACCTTCATTTTTAGTAATGCTAAGTATTTTCTTAGAATTTTTTTTTTGTTTTCTAATTAAAAATTATATACCAGGAAAAAGAAACAGTTACACAGTTAAGAGGGGTATACCCCAATCAGCGCATAGAGACATATAAGCCCACAACAGAGCTACACAAAGACTAAGAGCATCCACAATGCTGCTTGGCCAATTCCCTAATTTTTGACCCCACACCTAAGCAAAAGTCAGGCAGGAAAGATAGTTGGGCAAGTAACTCCAACGGTGAATGCCCTGCTTTTGTATTTTAACATTTACTTTTTCATTTTATTATTACTTTTAGATACTTTAACGCCTAACATGCATGTATGTAAGAGCAACTGCAGGAGTTTTTTATCTTAAAAGGTGTGCCGGCCATTGGCCACCAAGCTGGGCACTGACCACTTTCTGTGACCAACTCCAGTGCTCCTGTCCTGTTTTTTTTTTTGCCAAGTCCATTTTCACAAGGCCCAATGCATGAGTTGGGCATGCATTGCAGATGCTCTAACAACCTACCATACAAGACAAAACTAATATAACTTTAGAACTAGTGTTGGGTCTTTACGAACCCACTCCTTAAACCTACTGCTAGAGAACAACCTTTCCCTAAGGCTCATTCTAATGGCCTGCATAAGTACGAAAGTGGAGTTCCCCAATCCCTGTGGAGCCTTTGATTCCGTTTCTTTGCCGTAGAGGTTAGTAACAAAGCAATTCCAATTTTGACAATCCGACCAGTTCGCTGCAAACTGGAAAGGCATAGAAGACCTGATAAGGTCATAATACGGGCAATCAGAGAAGATGTGTTGTATAGATTCCATACCCAAACTTCATAACACACATCTCGGGTCAATTTGTATTCCAAAACTTATCATCCTGTCCTTTGTAAGAAGTCTATTCTTGACAGCAAGCCAACTGACAAAGGAACATTTAGGAATAGAACATGAGTTCCAGATTACCTCCCACCATGGCACTATTTGATTAGTGTGCCTAAACGAATTCCAGATTGGAGCAATCTTGACCTGGTGAGAATATAAACCATCCCAGGTGATTGCATCAGTTCTTTGAACCTGTACATTTCCTACAATTTGCCTTACCTCCAAGACATCTGTATGGCTAGAAGAGGGGAGGTCCCATAGTCCATTGCGCAGATAAGCATTTGCAGTAGTCATGTAGGTTGTCTCTATCGTACTGCTCATCGTAGGAGAGGCAAACAACAGAGGTTTATGGTTAGCCCAAAGGTCATGCCAAAACAAGAAGTTGGAGTTAACTCCCACAGTGTATCTAATGAATCTAAGAGCTTGGTCCCTGGCATTAAGAATATTTCTGGCTATCCATGAGCATTTGTAAGGGAGTTTTGCAGTCCAAAAAGCTTTCTTACGAAGGAGGCAATTGTGAAACCACAAAATCCACAGAGATCTCACCTTAGGTTGAATAATACGCCAGAGTTGGTAATATGTAGCAGCAAGGTTCCATTCAAACAAGTTCTTGATACCCAATACACCCTCAGCCTTAGGCTTACAGCAATCCTCCCAGCTTACCTTATAGTGATACCTACCCGTTGGCTTATAGAAGCCCCCCCCCATAAAAATTTAAACATCGTACTATTCAGCTTAGTAAGTATCGACTTAGGCAAGAAAATATACATACTCCAATAGCCAACAATGCTAGAAAGGATTGATTTTATCAATTGAAAACGCCCAGCAAAATTTAAAAACCTGGCAGTCCATTGTTCAAGCTTACTGCAAAATTTATGCACTAGAGATGCACAATCTCTTTCATAGAGCCTACTAGTGATAAGAGGGAGACCAAGATAGCAAATAGGAAGATGACCTTGTTGGAATCCAGTGATAGCTAAAATCGAGGTAACCACCTCCTCCTTTACATTAGTAAAAAAACAGGTGGACTTTGCATTATTCGGGACAAGACCAGAGAGATTAGAGAATGTTTGCACACCTTGCATAAGGGCAGTAACCGACCTCAAGTCACCATGACTAAACAGAATTATGTCATCCGCGAAGATAATATGATGCAAGTTAACTTCCTTAGTCCTCCAGTGGAATTTAAAATCTGAGGATGTTGTGCTTTTGTTGAGACAGGCCGTGAGAACCTCCATGGCTATGACAAATAAGTAGGGGGAGAGAGGGTCACACTGTCTTAATCCTGACTTTCCCTTGAAAAAACCCTCCAAACAGCCATTAAGCTTAACAAAGAACATAGTAGAAGTGACACAAATTTCCACCCAATCAATAAACTTTTGAGGAAAACCCTATGTCTCATAGCGTTGAACAGAAAGCTCCAATTTGAGGAATCAAACGCTTTGTGAATATCTAATTTAATAGCACATCTGGCCTGTCCTGACGAGCGATGGTAATCCTTGCAAAGGGATTGAGCTAAGAAAACATTATCACCAATAGATCGCTTCAGAACAAAAGCAGATTGTACCGGAGAGATTATAGAAGAGATAACACCTTTCAAGCGACTAGCAAGGAGCTTGGAGATGCATTTGTATAGCACATTGCAACAGGATATAGGTCTGAAGTGTTGCATCTCTGAAGGATTTGGAAGCTTTGGGACAAGACATATAACATTAATGATTCTTGGGAGCTTCAAAGATTCAAAGAAAAACAGAATGCCTTCAGTGACATCAGCACCCACAATGTGCCAGGTAGATAAGTAGAACTCTACTGGGAGGCCGTCTGGACCCGGATTGCTGTTTTTTGCCATTCTCTTGAGCATAGTATGCACATCAATAGCAGAGATAGGAGCAATGAGGTGAGCCGTTTGAGCATCACTATTAGTAGGCAAAACTATGTCTTCCGGGAAAGGAGTCACTTCAGTATTATTGCCCAAAATTGACTTGTAGCAGGATGTTGCAACATTAGCCATATTAATAAGTCATTTTATTTGTATAATATTAGTGTATTATTTTTATTAGTTAACATTTTATTTTCCCTTTTTATGCTTGGTTGTGTGGTTTTATTGATTGTGCAGATGTTGAGAAGATCTTCATGATTTGATCAAATATTGGAGAATAATGCATTTAAGTCAAGATATCGAGCCACATCGTCATGAGTCAGCAGAATCGTGAGAAATCAAGCAAGAATCATCTAATAAGGGAAAGCTGAGCAAGCAATTTGTCACAAGGATTGGTGTAAATCAATTAAAAATCTTTGTAATTATTGCTTCTTTGTAAATATTTTAGTATAAATAGACGTGTTAGGTTCATTGTATTAACACATCTAGATTTTACTTCATCTCTTTTCTTTAGCAAAAAAATCCTCCTTGTATTCACATTATCGTTCAATAAAAAGTCAAGCTCCTCTTCAATTTCTGGTATGAGTTCTTTATTTTATATCGTTGTTTCTTTGATCATGCTTGGCTAGAGCCCTTTATAAGGGGCGGATGTAGTCGGTCGTCATAATATGATTATGTGGTGTAATTGCTTTAAATAACATATTTGTTTTGCTAGTCATTTTCAATATCATTTTTATGTGAGTATTTTCATGCGAGCCACACAAGTAGAGTTGGGAGTTCGTATAGTTAGGATCCATAAAGTTTTGAGAATTGACTTGATTGGTAAGATCGATACAAAGTGGTTTTTACAACTTTAGATTATATTTGATTCGAAATCATTGGTTGTCTTTATTTCGAATACTTATGTGTTTATTGTTAGTGGAGATCAATTTTTATGCTACACCCTAATTTCGTGTTTGACCGATGAAATCCGTTCCTTAGTTGTTTTTATAAGTGATATCTTCAAGTGCTAGATAATTGTTTTTGTTGGTTTTTAATTAAGAACTTTATTCGCGTTCTCTGTGGATCGACCCGTACTTGCCCTCGTACTCACGTACGCCCGTGCACTTGCGGTTTTTATTAGTTAACTTATTTTTCCTCAACAAGTTTTTGGCGCCGCTTCCGGGGAACGCGTCATTGAGTTTTTAGTTTAAATTTTTAATCAAGTTTGTTTTTCTGTTATTTTTTAAAAACAGACCCAAAAATTATTCCTTCCGTCGCCTGTACGGCCAGTTTTTCAGCTCGGTCCTGTAATTCAGTCACATACTGTTCGAAGTAGTACCACAGCGCGTGAATGTTTTAGTCAGATTAGCACACTATCTCTGTTTTGTCCCGTAGCAAGTTTAGGTTTTAAAAAAAAAATTACAGTACCGTAGTAGGTGGGTCAAATTTGTCTCTAAATTTTGCTAACTGTGTCATTCATTAGTTAGTAGTAAATCGTAGCATTATTAGTAATAAATTGTTCCTCTATTTTTATTCTATTTTTTTTATTTCTTTCATAAAGAATAAAAAAAATAGAGTAAAAATATTTTGTGTTATTTGATTTGTTTTATTTTGACTTTCTAGGTACCTAATTACGGCTTGAATTAGCTCTTCGCGGAAATAATTGCTAAGCTATTTCGGGTACTATTTTCTTTCCTAGTTTATATAAACAAAAAAATAAAAAATATTAGTTTAGAATTTTTAGATAATAAATTATGTGTTGCATCATGCATTTTATGTACACCTAGAGCACATTTGTTTAGGATTTTTACTGTATTTTTATAACTGTGGTGATTGCTGGAGGACCCAAAGGTACGTACCACACTAGTGTAGAGCATTTTGTGTGATTTATTTATTGTCTCTTGGGTGCCGCATTTTCATCTTAATTAACTTTAAGGGCAAAAACCACTCATCAAGATAAGGTAAGGGATTTCATCACCCTTTCCTTGGCCCACAAACCACTAATCCATCATACTGCATCTCCAAGCCTATTAAAATTAATTAGACATTAGCCCCTAGGAATTTCGAACTCAATTAGGAAGGTACCTAAAAGAGGAAGTAAATTTGGAATTATTTGAACTCTTTGGTGTCTAGGCAAGTGTATCACTTACCTGGCCAATTAAGATTGGTGTCTATGATGGCGGTTCTCTAATTCAGCGCCTTGTTTCAAGGAAGTGCCCCCGCTTGACTAGCCAATCGGTTTGAATAAATCTAGATTTATAGACTTTTTGGTGGTCCTACAGTTAGGAGCTGTCTAGATTTTTTTTGGGATAACTCAGGTTTAGATTTTTATTTTATTTTTCTCATTTTTTTATAATTGATTTTCCCCTTTTATGTGCTAATTGCTAGATAATTTAGATATCTTCCTAGTGTATGCACACTTGGAAAAGAAGTACTAGCGGTCGTTTAATTCGCAATCCCGATAGTCTTCCTGTTAGTGAAACATCATCACAAATCACCATGGGAGACAATGTTGTGCCTCCCCCTGCTCAACGTACCACTCTCAAACAAGCCTTCTACCCCCAACAAACAGCTCGTAGGTCTCCTATAGTCCTTCCGGATGCTGCTGATTCTAAATTTGAGGTTAGAACCCATCTTATAGGCATGTTGCCTAAATTCAATGGCAACTACGATGAAGATGCCTATGAATTCCTTCAAGAATTTGAAGATCTTTGTTCCACTGTCTCTTTCAAATCCATGACTAGAGATGGTATTCTACTTCGTGTCATTCCGTTTGCTCTCAAAAGCAACGCGAAAAAGTGGTTCAATAGTCTTCCTGCTGACTCCATTAAAACGTGGGAGGAATTTGTTATTCCCTTTCTGAAAAAATATTTTCCCCGTTCCAAATCAATCGAACTTCGCACCAAAATTATTGGTTTTCGCCAATTTAGTGACGAAAAATTCAGGAAATATTTTGAACGTTTCAATAGCCTTCTTGCTGAGTGTCCTAATCATGGAATCACTCAAACTGAACTTATACGTATCTTATATGAGGGGTTAGATGTGAGAACACGTGCCTTTGTTGAGTCTATGTGTCCCGAGGGTTTTATAAATAAAACTGTTGAAGAGGCTTGGGAATACCTCGAAGGGTTAGCCGAAAGGAGTGCTGAGTGGGAGAGTACGTCTGAGAGAGACCATAGTGTTTCTCGTAATAGTGTCCGTTCCATCGAGTCTGCCTTCGAAAACTCTGCTCTTGCTTCTATCTCAAAAAGACTTGAAGCACTTGAGAAACAAAAGTCTCAAACTTCACAACCTATCGCGTCTTTAGAGACCACATCTTTGTCTTGTAGTATTTGTGGAGGGTTAGATCATTTTGCTGAGGAGTGTCAAGTTGCTCGACTTGTAGAGCAAACCAATGCTGTGTACCCATTTCAAAAGCCCAGAAATGATCCTTTCTCAAACACTTACAATCCTGGGTATCGCAATCATCCTAATTTCTCATGGTCCCAAGGGGCCCAAAATCAAACCCAACCACAATACTACCCAAGGGGAGTTTACCCAAAGCCCAAGAGCGAGTCTTACCAACAAGCCCAAACATCTCAAAGTGGCCCAACAACAAATCACCCACCCGTGAATAATGAAAATGCTTTCCTTCGTCAGAGTTTAGAACTTCTTACAAAACAAGTAGGACAGTTAGCAACTCAAGTGGGTCAAATGGCCACTCCAATGAGTAGTCGTGAGGCTGGGACTTTTTCTAGCCAACCCGAGGTCAACCCTCGTCATGCCTCAAACCAATCTAGTGCTAGGCAAGTCCACAACATGGATGAGAACCCAAATAAGCACGTGAATGTTGTCATCAGTTATCAACGTGCTAAAAAGTCACATGATCCCAAACCCCAAGATCCAAATCAAGCATCTTCTTCTAAGACTAACTCATCTGAGGAGTCAAAAGAGGAAGAGAGTGATGCTCCGAAAGGGAAGGGTGTTGATCCTCGATTCACACCCAAAGCCCCTTTTCCAAATAGACTTGTTTCCCAAAAGTCACCTCATCTAGAGAAGATTCTAGAAATTTTCTCACAATTGAAAGTGAACATTCCTCTTTTAGATGCAATCGCACAAGTCCCGTCGTATGCTAAGTTTCTCAAGGATTTGTGCACTAAAAAGAGGGCAACCAATGTTCCTAAAAAGGCTTTCCTTGCTGCTCACGTGAGCTCAATCCTCTCTAACAATAACGTTCCGATCAAATACAAAGATCCTGGTTGTCCCACCAGCTCTTGCACCATTGGTAACACTCTCATTGAGAAATGTCTTCTTGACTTAGGTTCTAGTGTTAACCTCTTACCTCTTGCTGTCTATCGTCAACTAGGGTTAGGTGATCTTAAACCCACTCGTGTCACTCTTCAACTGGAAGACCGTTCTGTCAAGGTACCGCAAGGTATTATTGAGGATGTGATCATCAAAGTTGGCGAATTCTACTTCCCCGTTGATTTCATTGTGCTTGAGACACAACCTGTCTCTAGCACCAAAGGACAAATTCCTCTCATCCTTGGTCGTCCATTCCTTTCAACTTCTAATGCTATCATTAATTGTTGTAATGGGTCCATGAAAATGTCCTTTGGAAACATGACCGTTGATTTAAACATCTTTAATTTCACTAATCAGCACTTAGAGTCATTAGAGGAAGATACTCGTGAGGTGTGTGCGATTGGGACTCTCGTGGAAGAGATTTTAGAGGAATATGAGAGTGATGAGAAACTTGAAGAGTTGGATAAAGATATGTCTTCTGAAGACATGCCTGAAGAACTCAATGCAATTGGTGCAAAATGGGAAACAAAACCCGAGGAAATCTATCTCGAGCCTAGGACTGTTGCAAAACCGTCCATCATTGAGGCTCCTAAACTTGATTTGAAACCACTTCCTTCTACTCTTAAGTATGCGTTCTTAGGTGAAAATGACACTTTGCCAGTCATTATTGCTAGTGACTTAACCCTTGACCAGGAAACCCAATTAGTCAATCTGCTTAGACAACACAAAGAAGCTATAGGTTGGTCCATGGCCGACCTCAAGGGTATAAGTCCCACTATCGTACAACACCAAATTCATCTTGTGGAGAATGCTACACCTAAGAGAGACTTTCAGCGACGCCTCAATCTCATAACGAAAGAGGCAGTTCGTAAGGAAATCATTAAGTGGTTAGATCATGGCATTATATACCCCATCTCTGATAGTCCTTGGGTTAGTCCTATTCACGTGTGCCAAACAAATCAGGTGTCACTGTAGTGAAAAATGAGAGCAATGAGTTGATACCTTCACGTATCCAAACTGGATGGCATGTTTGTATAGAGTATCGTAAACTCAATGAGGTTACTAGGAAAGATCATTTTCCACTTCCCTTCATAGACCAAATGCTCGAACGGTTGGCTGGGCACAAGTATTATTGTTTCCTAGATGGGTACACGAGGTATAACCAAATCTATATTGCCCCCGAGGATCAAGAAAAAACCACATTCACATGCCCTTTTGGAACCTTTGCCTTTCGTCATTTGTCTTTTGGTTTGTGCAATGCACCCAGTTGTTTCCAAAGGTGTATGTTGAGTATTTTCTCTGACATGGTCGAAGACTTCCTCGAAGTCTTTATGGATGATTTCTCCATCCATGGATCCTCTTTCGAACACTGTCTTAGAAACGTAGGGAAAGTTCTTGTGAGATGTGAGGAAAAGTGTCTTGTCCTTAATTGGGAGAAATGTTATTTCATGGTAAAACAAGGTATTATGTTAGGCCACATTGTTTCACAAGATGTCATTCAAGTCGATAGAGCTAAGGTTGATATCATTTCTAACCTTCCCATTCCTAAATCTGTGAAAGAGGTGCACTCGTTCTTAGGACACGCTGGTTTTTACCGACGATTCATCCAAAACTTTAGTGCTATCTCTAGGCCTCTCACAAAACTCCTTGAAAAGGATCCACCATTTGATTTTGACTCTCATTGCGTCCTCACTTTCGAGAAGTTAAAGAGTCTTCTCACTTCTGCCCCTATCATGCACCCTCCTGATTGATCACTCCCATTCGAACTCATGTGTGACGCTTCTGACACAGCCATAGGAGTTGTTTTAGGACAACGAATAGATAAGTTTCCACGAGTGATTTACTATGCTAGTCGCACCCTTAATGATGCCCAGCAAAACTACACAGTCACAGAAAAAGAGTTTTTAGCTGTGGTCTATGCACTAGAAAAGTTTCGCTCTTACTTGGTCGGTTCATATGTGACTATTTACACCGACCATGCTGCTTTACGCTATTTGATGTCCAAGAAGGACACCAGGGCACGTCTCGTTCATTGGATTCTCTTACTTCAAGAATTTGATATAGAGATTAAGGAAAAAAAAGGGTCCGAGAATGTTGTAGCTGATCATCTTTCACGAGTATCTAATGCTCCATTTGATGAAAACCCTATAAATGAGTCCTTTCCTGATGAACAACTCCTAGCCATTTCATCCCACGAACCTTGGTTTGCCGACATAGTGAACTACCTTGCCACTAAAGAGATTCCTCATTGGACCAAGGCAGAGAAAGATGTATTCTTCTCTCATGTCCATTATTACTTTTGGGATGATCCTTACCTCTTTAATTATTGTCCAGACCAAATCATTCGTCGCTGTGTCCCCGAACATGAACATAAGAGTATTCTCTCTTTTTGTCATGACATGGCTTGTGGTGGCCATTTTAGTTCTCAAAAGACCGCAGCCAAAATCCTCGAAAGCGATTTTTATTAGCCAACACTTCACAAAGTTGCCAACACCTTTTGTAAGAGTTGTGTGAGATGCCAACATGTTGACAAGATCTCTAAGAGAGATGAGATGCCACTTAATAGTATTCTCATAGTTGACATTTTTGATATTTGGGGGATAGATTTCATGGGTCCCTTCCCGTCATCTTTTGGTAATTTGTATATCCTTCTAGCGGTTGACTATGTCTCGAAGTGGATTGAGGCAATCCCCTCACGCACTAATGACCACAAAGTCGTGGTCAATTTTCTCAAAGATAACATCTTTAGTCGCTTTGGGACCCCTCGTGCTATCATCAGCGATAGGGGTACCCACTTTGATAATAGACATTTTTCTTCTCTCCTTCTCAAATATGGAGTGAAGCATCGGTTGGCCACCGCATATCACCCACAAACTAGTGGCCAAGTCGAAGTGTCTAATCGTCAGATTAAAATCATTCTTGAGAAAACTGTTAGCCCTACTAGGAAGGATTGGTCTAAACGATTACCTGACGCCTTGTGGGCGTACCGAACTGCCTTTAAGAACAATTTAGGTATGTCACCTTATCGCATGGTTTATGGGAAGGGATGTCATTTGCCAGTCGAGTTAGAGCATCGGGCACTTTGGGCCATCAAGGAAATGAATTTTGACTTCGATAAAGTCAAAGCCCAACGAATGCTCCATTTAAATGAGTTAGAGGAACTTAGAAATGACGCTTACGAAAGTTCGCGTATCTATAAGGATCGCACAAAAAAGTTTCATGACAAGAAATTGCGATCCAAAACTTTAGTTGTAGGTGAAAAGGTCCTCCTCTATAACTCACGTTTACACCTTTTTCCTGGCAAACTAAGATCTAGATGGGATGGACCTTACTTGGTCCACAAAATTTACCCCCATGGAGCCGTGGATATTCAAGATCCCAAAAATGACCATGTGTTCAAAGTCAATGGTCACAGGCTCAAACCCTTTCTAGAGTATCCATCATTAGAGGATGTGGAGTGGGTGGATCTTGTTGATCCATCCAATAGTGAGTAGGGTTGGTTTGGAATTGAGTCTTCCCGACTTAGTCGTGTGCTAAGTCCTGATATGGGGGAGACATGTATACTTTGTACGTGTGTTTGTATTCTTCACTTTTTGTTCAATAGGATATTTTAGCAAACTCCAGCTTTTCTCCTTCTCCACCATAGTGCAAGAATGGTACACCTCTATATCTATTGTGTATCCTTTTCTTTAACATTGAGGACAATGTAAAATTTTGATATGGGGGGAGTTAGTTATGGTTAGTTTAAAGCTTTAATCCTGTTAGTTAAGCACTAAAAAAAAATCATGTCATTATTGTAGATTTTTAGTTTGCATGTAGTGCATGTAGTTTATTCTATAAATCTTGTTTCATTTTTTCTTCTATAGTGCATTCTGTTTAGTTGCATTGCATATGAACATCCTTAGTCTGTTGGTAGTTCACGTTATTAGCCGTTGACGAATCTTGTGCCTACAAAACACGACACAAGTCTTGCCATGATCACAAATTTCCATGCGTTATGTATGCTTAGTACGCACTTGTATTAGTGGTGTGTCTTGGTAACTTTTGTTTCAAATATTTAAGGGGGACATGTCGCGAATTCGGTGTGCCTTTAGAGGAGCTGCCCTTAGGTCAGCTTAAAAACTTTGAGTCTTCATCTTTGAGCTAAGAGTCGTAGTAGTATAAGTTTGGGGGGAAGCTTGGGGGTTAAGCACTTGAAAAAAAAAGAAAAAAAAAAGAAAAAAAAAGAAAAAAAGAAAAGAAAAAAAAAAGAGAAAGAAGAATATAGTTATAGTATACAAGTAGCGATGAAGTTGAAGGTTAGTGGGGAAGTTGACTAGGTTGGGCTCATTAATAACCCGATTAAGTAAGTCTGAGGGGACTTTGTGCCTAGCAACCTAAGGTCTTTTATGATCTGGGATTGCTGACCTAACGCTCGCTAAATGGGTATTAGTGTATAAGTCTTTTGGGACCTCAACCATTGCACGGTCAATCTAACCACTAGCACTAGAAATGGGGTTCTTTGGTTGGTGGAGCCTTATGGACTCCGTGACTCAATTGCACTGGGGAGCGTTGGACTTAGGCCGAGCAAATAAACACCAAAGGTGATGACCTCGTACCAATAATTTAGTGTGTGAATAAAATAGAAGTAGGAATAAAAGTGCAAGACCCCCACGTTAAGCCCAAATGGACACTCAGAGTCGAGGTAACGGGGTGTTGAAGCTTAGTTTTTGGTCTGACCCTATGGCTTAACCAAAGAGGGTGATATCTAGCTAGTGGCATCTTCCCTAGTTTTCTAAAAATGTGTTGCTAAGATTGTTCACACTTTACTCGTGTACGCTAGCTGTAGCTCATGGTAGTGTTAGCCTGATAAATGTCATGTTAAGAGCACAATTAGAGGCACTAATGATGGCTTGACAAAAACCAACGGTAAGGGATCTTTGCATCATCATATAGAATAGTTGCATTCATGTAGGTGCATGAAAGATTTATGGGTATATCTTCTACAAACCCTTAGGAGACAAAACTCCTCTTGTAGAGATCGTCTACGAGTTTAACGGGTTGGTACACCTAAAAGTATCCGTGATTCCTACGATAGTGAGTATAGGTTTTTCTTTAATCTCGAGGACGATCTTGGTTTTGATATGGGGGAATTTGATAAGTCATTTTATTTGTATAATATTGGAGAATAATGCATTTAAGTCAAGATATCAAGCCACATCGTCATGAGTCAGCAGAATCGTGAGAAATCAAGTAAGAATCATCTAATAAGGGAAAGCTGAGCAAGCAATTTGTCACAAGGATTGGTGTAAATCAATTAAAAATTTTTGTAATTATTGCTTGTTTGTAAATATTTTAGTATAAATAGACTTGTTAGGTTCATTGTATTAACACATCTAGATTTTACTTCATCTCTTTTCTTTAGCAAAAAAATCCTCCTTGTATTCACATTATCGTTCAATAAAAAGTCAAGCTCTTCTTCAATTTCTGGTATGAGTTCTTTATTTTATATCGTTGTTGCTTTGATCATGCTTGGCTAGAGCCCTTTCTAAGGGGCGGATGTAGTCGGTCGTCATAATATGATTATGTGGTGTAAGTGCTTTAAATAACATATTTGTTTTGCTAGTCATTTTCAATATCATTTTTATGTGAGTATTTTCATGCGAGACACACAAATAGAGTTGGGAGTTCGTATATTTAGGATCCATAAAGTTTTGAGAATTGACTTGATTGGTAAGATCGATACAAAGTGGTTTTTACAACTTTAGATTACATTTGATTCGAAATCATTGGTTGTCTTTATTTCGAATACTTATGTGTTTATTGTTAGTGGAGATCAATTTTTATGCTACACCCTAATTTCGTGTTTGACCGATGAAATCCGTTCCTTAGTTGTTTTTATAAGTGATATCTTCAAGTGCTAGATAATTGTTTTTGTTGGTTTTTAATTAAGAACTTTACTCGCGTTCTCTGTGGATCGACCCGTACTTGCCCTCGTACTCACGTACGCCCGTGCACTTGCGGTTTTTATTAGTTAACGAATTTTTCCTCAACACATATCTTCATGAGAGGTTTTAGTAACTCCATCCACATCAGTTAAGGAAAGAACTTTGTTGACATTCCATTTTCCCCTACAAGCGTTGAAGAAGAACTTATTATTACCATCCCCATGTTGTAACCATTTGACACGGGACTTTTGCTTGAGAAAGCATTCCTCCTTAGACAAGGCATCCGCATAAGCATCCATAAGTATTTTCTCTTCTTGAAACTGATTAATAGAAGGGCAGGTAGGCAACTGGTTTTGATATTTAGCAAGAGCTTCCCTTGATTCTACAACAAGAACATGCAATTCCCAACTTTCTTGTTGAGGGTTTTTAACGCCATCTTCACTCGCTTCAGTTTTGTAGTGAGAACATACCATGGGTCCCCAATAACCTCAAAGGACCAAGCTTCGGACACAAGAGGAATGAATTCAGGATTATCAGCGAGATGAGCAAAGTATTGGAAAGGCTTGAAAGTACCAACAAAGTCCAACCCCAGTTTTGTGACTGCTAGGTAGTGATCAGAAAGGCCACGGGCCATAAAATCGGTAACCAAACATGGCAGCAAAGTATGCCAGGCCTGATTAATAAGAACTCTATCAAGCTTCCTGAATTTTGGTTGCGTGATATTACTGTCCCACCAAGTTAGGTGGTGACCAGTGCTTCGAAGGTCAGTCAGACCTAAAGACATAGTAAAGTTCTTAAAATCTATCATGTCTGATGTCCATCCTTCATTTCCCCCTTGTTTCTCATTCGTACTAAGGCAAGAGTTAAAATCACCACAAATACACCAGGCTTCATTTGGAATGATTGTAGAGAGCCTGGAAAGCTCGGCCCAGAGAATACGTCGTTCTATTTCTGTGTTGAAACCGTACACAAGGGAAATAAAGAAACTCATATTATTTTTCATTAGAGTGATGGAGCAAGTTATCTGTTGAGCGGAGGAAGAAACCATTGTAACAGACCAAAAAATGGGGTTCCACCCCAGCCATATTCGGCCTCCCAAATGGTGATCAGGAGCACAAGGATGATCAGAATCCTGATGATGGTAAGGGGTGGACTGAAGTTAAGAACAAGCGGAAGCCCATTGCTTCACCTTATATGTCTCCTGGCTCGCCACCTCCCTTGGCTCAACAATCTATTAATGGTACTGGTGTTGTAGCTGCTGGGAAACAGGGCAATAAGCACTCCAAACCTCAAAAGAGAACTAAGAGGGGGATGGGATCTCCCCCTCAAAAGCATAATCTTGATTATGTCTACTTTTTGAACTTACAACGTTCCTGGTCTTAATAATAAGGTTGCCTTTATTAAGGATTTCATTGCTAATAACCATATATCCTTGATAGGTGTTTTGGAGACCCGTGAGATTGTTTTTATTAATATACAAAGTACCTATCATCTTAAGATCGTATTCATTCGGAATTTATGATCATAATAATAAATTTCAAATTTATCATAATCGAACGTGGGATATATCTCAAATTTATTACATCTTCGTGTGATATATAGATATAGATTAAGATATGTAAATTCGAAATATTGTGGTATGAATTTTATTTAGAATGTAAGCATGTAAGAATTTTTTATCATTTCTAGTCGAATAAGAAAAGCAAATGAGCAAACCTCTTAACTATCAGTAGTACTTTTTACTACTGATTTAAAGGAATAAATGTGTTGCAATTCTCAAATCTTGACATGTTATGTAAATGGGCCACAAAGCTAAGCTCAAGTTTGAATATAATTTTTAAATATCTAATGAGGGCTGAAATTGGGCTGCACAAACATTGAAGTTTAGGTTGTGCTTTTGATAAGTGGATTTTATATCTACTTGGAACATTCTAATTCGGCTTAAATTGATTGCTTTGGCCTCAAGTTTGTGGTAGTTTTGATGTGTTTTGCTTAATTATGCAGGGTTGAAGAAATGTCGATTAAAGGTGTATTTTCCGTCGATATTTGGAGTTGATTTATGATATGAAATGAAGAATGGAGGCTAAGGTTAACTACCAAGAAGTATACAAGTCATTAAGGATGAAAGACGGAAGCTCATGCAAAAGGAACGGAAGAAAAAGCTTAAAAATCGAAGAAAAATCAATTTTCGCAGATCGGAACCAAGCCGGGAGCCTAACTGGCACCCCAGAGCTGTTTTATGCAGATTGAGCTGGCGCTTCAGGCGCCCAACCGGCGCTCCAGGCGCTGCGGCGTGCTGGGGAAAATCAGTCAGAATTTCTGATTTTGTTTTGGCCATATCTTGAGTTCTAGAAGTCCGTTTTGGACGATCTTACTGTCCACGCGAAGATAACGAGATTCTCTATCATTCTAAAGTGGTCCAGATGTCCACTTACAACTGGACGGCCCAGAAATATTGAAGAAAAGTCAGCTACGAATTTTCCTTAAAAACAGAATCAGTTTAGGAAACGTATTATGTGCCGAACTGCAGAAATTCAACTTTGACGAGGAAATTGCTATAATTCCTACTTCTAATAAGTATGGTAATTGCTTTGGCCAGCTAGAACATTCCAGAATCAGATCTACACATGGAATTTGCAATTCTATTCTCATTCAAGAACGGAAATTGTCAATCTTCTATTCCAACTCTAAAAAGGCAATTGTTTGGTGGACAAGACTTCTAGAGCCTATATAAACACATCCTACCATTGTAATTTACACACCATTACATATCAATTACTTAGTTTTATTTGTATCTTTTCATACTTTGTTTTTATCATGGTTTCATCAGATCCCATGATGACGAGTGGTTCAATTATGGGCTAATTGTTGTCATGGGATTCTAACGGATTTATTTATGGAGCTTAGTATCTTGATTGTTTTAAAGATCTGTGTGTGATGTTTATCTGATATCCTCGTATGGGTGTGCTTTATGAATTTAGATGCGTAGCTAACATCTAATTTGTTAATCTCTTGTGAAGTGAAAGTGGATCTTGAGATTTAGAATTTGCCATGCTAGCATAGGTTCATGATTGTTTATCAACATGATTCGTAGTATGAGATGAAAATACTTATATTGCCCTGTGTGATCTTTATGGATAACTTGCTCTTCAACCGTTATGTTTTCAAATTCTATAGACATATAGGGTCTAAGCATAATTGGTGTCTATTCATCTTCTATCTCTTTTGTGGATGTATGTTTAGTTTGGTATACGTATGCTGACAGGTAGCGTGTACTTATTTCGTGTTATTCGATCAGATATCATAACCATTGCATATAGTGATTAAAGGCGTCAGATCTAAGCGAAGTATTTAATGAAGTTAGGATCCTATGTTACTCTTGCAGACGTAATTAGAATTCAATTCTTGTTAGTTTGTTAATTCTTAGTTTTATTAATTTGTTTCTTAGTTAATTATAGTTAATTAAAACCTTGTTATTTGTCTTAGCAGTGCATAATAACCATACATTGTTGCATAGGTACAAAACTGAATTAAAACCATAACCAGATCTCTGTGAGAACGAACTCAACTTTATTCTATATTACTTGTGACCACGTACGCTTGCGTGATTTAGTGCAAACAAGTTTTTGGCGCCACTGCCGGGGATCATCGGTGTTTTATTTTTGGTACTTGAGTTGTTTGAAGATGGTATGCGAGGAGTTGCCATGGTGGGTATGTTCGAGGACATCCATGCCTTATCAATGTGAGCGGTGTTTTGGCGTTCATGATTCCTCACAATATTGTTACTACGAAGAAGTTGATCCATATGTCACTTATGAGGAACAACCATATTTTCAATACCATCCTCAACAGTACCAGCAAGATGTTCCAGACATGTCATATTTCTTTGGAAGTGAAGAGTTTCAACATCAGCAACCTACTCCTACTTTTCAGTCAGATGAGGTTGATGATTTGAAGGAGATTAGGAAGGAGATTAGGATGCTTGCAGAGAGTCATGAGAAGTCTCTCAAATCTATGGAGACACTAGTTGCTCAAGTTTTGAGTGTCTTGGAACAAGAGAAATAGCAATCCATACGAGAGGCAATTCCAGAAAATAACGATGACTTGGAGCAAGGTACTGCATGCATAATTGAAGAAGATAAATTCCAAGAGGAGGTGAGTGTTCACAAGCCATGTGAGGAATTTGATCAAGCTAGTGAGGTGGATGATTTGGAAAGGGCACAATTTGAGACAGACACTGATGAGCTGCACAAATTTCAAGAATTGGTATGTGCGTACCAAGAGGACACTGATGAGCTACGCAAATTTCAAGAATTGGTAGGTGCGTTCCAAGAGGCTGATGAACATGAGAAAGAAGCAGATCTTCTACTTGTCTCAAAGTGTGAAGATGGAGGTAGCGCATTAGAGCCAATGGAGGAAGTTCTCTTTGAGAAACCTAAGGCTTCAGCAACTTATATTTACCCTCCTCCATTATATTCAACCGAAGCCCGCGAGTGTGTGTTGTTCTACAAATTGACAGATTTTGGGTCAACAGATGAAGGCATTGGAATAGGACATAATTGTTATACGAATAGCCCAAGCGAGGAGAAGGGGCAGAAAGTGTGCCGCCGTGATGACGATGAAGTCTCACGAAGAGAGGACCAGGCAAACTATTATCATCCTTAATGGAGGCTTGGAAGTAACGTCAAGCTATTGACGTTAAAGAAGCGCTTCTTGGGAGGCAACCCAAGCATTGTTGTATACTGGTATGTTTTCTACTTTCCCTCGTATTTACTTCCATTCAATGCGGACATTGAATATTTTAAGTTTGGGGGTGGTTTGAGGGTTTAGTAGTTGTTGTTGTATTTTTGTTCATGTAGGATTTCATGCTTTGCATATTAGTAGTAGTAATTCATGCATGTATGTTCGTATTATTTATGTTTGTTTCATATAGGACATTCTGTTTTTATTTTTCGTATATCATGTGAGTTCATATTAGTTACATTTGCATGGCATGCATATTTCATGATCCCTTAGAACGAGCTAATTCTGATTGGTAGGTAGGTGTCTAATTGAGTGTGGTAATGATGTATAGAGGGTTGACTTATAGTTTCTATGAAATTGACTTATGTGTTTCAGAAACAAAACTAATTACACAGTCTCATCGTTTGCTTTTGGGCTAGGTTGAGGTTATGCTTGTTTGGATGTTTTGAGATTTAATCACTTGTTTATATTTAGAATTTTCGTTATTCCCTTGATAGCGTAGGAACACTTAAGTCTAAGTTTGGGGGAAAACAGTGATTTCATGCTAAATTATAAATAATTGTCAATAATTGCTAGATGTCAAATGGCTAGTAGCCGGCTCATATTTATATGAGTAGTCTAGGGTTGGAATTGAGAATTCTCATTCCAGATTGCACAGAAAAAAAATAGAAAAAAAAAAGAGACAGAAAAAAAAAGAAAAAAAGAGAGAAAAAAAAAGTCAAAAGTTTCAAGTGTTTTTATGCAAAATTAACCAGGGTGAGCTCTTTAATACTCGAGCTATTAAGTTCGCGGGGACTTTGTGCCTAGTGACCTAAAGTTTTTATAGTCTGGGATCCACTAACCCAACGCTCATTACATGGGTATTATTGTATAAGCCTTTCGGGGTCTCATCCATTGCACGGTTAAATAAGCATGATTGTATATATGTGTCGTAGTAGTTAGTAATAAAGCATGAATTTCTGTCTACCTTGGATAAGGATGGAGGTGTTCCTAAGTTATGAAGTGTTTACAGTCTATTCTATTTATAAACCTGTGATTGTCTTGACGAAGAGCATGTATGATTTTTGATCTAGTTTTGGGAGTATTTCTGATGAGCATTGCACACACGCACGTTTCTGTTCATGTATTGTTAGTATACGGGAACTTAGTCGAGCTCTATTTGGATTTAGTTGCATTCTTTGAGATATTTGCTTGTTAGTTGGTTTTGGTTAGTTTGAAGGGGATCGTTGCATTTTTCATATTAGTTGCATTCATGCATTGCATTGCATTAGGTTAAATGGATTTTGTGGGTACATTCGCTATAGGCCCTCACGAGACCTTACTCGTCCACTAGGGCTGCCTAGGGGTTTAAAGGGCTTGTTGCATATGCCAAATGCAACCGTGATCACCTACGGAAGTGGTACTAGTTAGTTAGTTAGTTGTAATTGTATATGCTTGAGGACAAGCATCGGTTTAAGTTTGGGGGTGTGATAAGTGGATTTTATATCTACTTGGAACATTCTAATTCGGCTTAAATTGATTGCTTTGGCCTCAAGTTTGTGGTAGTTTTGATGTGTTTTGCTTAATTGTGCAGGGTTGAAGAAATGTCGATTAAAGGTGTAGTTTCCGTCGATATTTGGAGTTGATTTATGATATGGAATGAAGAATGGAGGCTAAGGTTAACTATCAAGAAGTATACAAGTCATTAAGGATGAAAGACGGAAGCTCATGCAAAAGGAACGGAAGAAAAAGCTTAAAAATCGAAGAAAAATCAATTTTCGCAGATCGGGACCAAGCCGGGAGCCTAATTGGCGCCCCAGAGCTGTTTTATGCAGATTGAGCTGGCGCTTCAGGCGCCCAACCGGCGCTCCAGGCGCTGCGGCGTGCTGGGGAAAATCAGTCAGAATTTCTGATTTTGTTTTGGCCATATCTTGAGTTTTAGAAGTCCGTTTTGGATGATCTTACTGTCCACGCGAAGATAACGAGATTCTCTATCATTCTAAAGTGGTCCAGATGTCCACTTACAACTGGAACGGCCCAGAAATATTGAAGAAAAGTCAGCTACGAATTTTCCTTAAAAACAGAATCAGTTTAGGAAACGTATTATGTGCCGAACTGCAGAAATTCAACTTTGACAAGGAAATTGCTATAATTCCTACTTCTAATAAGTATGGTAATTGCTTTGAGTGGCTAGGACATTCCAGAATCAGATCTAAACATGGAATTTGCAATTCTATTCTCATTCAAGAACGGAAATTGCCAATCTTCTATTCCAACTCAAAAAAGACAATTGTTTGGTGGACAAGACTTCTAGAGCCTATATAAACACATCCTACCATTGTAATTTACACACCATTAAATATCAATTACTTAGTTTTATTTGTATCTTTTAATACTTTGTTTTTATCATGGTTTCATCAGATCCCATGATGACGAGTGGTTCAATTATGGGCTAATCGTTGTCATGGGATTCTAACGGATTTATTTATGGAGCTTAGTATCTTGATCGTTTTAAAGATCTGTGTGTGATGTTTATCTGATATCCTCGTATGGTTATGCTTTATGAATTTAGATGCGTAGCTAACATCTAATTTGTTAATCTCTTGTGAAGTGAAAGTGGATCTTGAGATTTAGAATTTGCCATGATAGCATAGGTTCATGATTGTTTATCAACATGATTCGTAGTATGAGATGAAAATACTTATATTGCCCTGTGTGATCTTTATGGATAACTTGCTCTTCAACCGTTATGTTTTCAAATTCTATAGACATATAGGGTCTAAGCATAATTGGTGTCTATTCATCTTCTATCTCTTTTGTGGATGTATGTTTAGTTTGGTATACGTATGCTGACAGGTAGCGTGTACTTATTTCGTGTTATCCGATCAGATATCATAACCATTGCATATAGTGATTAAAGGCGTCAGATCTAAGCGAAGTATTTAATGAAGTTAGGATCCCATGTTACTCTTGCAGACGTAATTAGAATTCAATTCTTGTTAGTTTGTTAATTCTTAGTTTTATTAATTTGTTTCTTAGTTAATTATAGTTAATTAAAACCTTGTTATTTGTCTTAGCAGTGCATAATAACCATACATTGTTGCATAGGTACAAAACTAAATTAAAACCATAACCAGATCTCTGTGGGAACGAACTCAACTTTATTCTATATTACTTGTGACCACGTACGCTTGCGTGATTTAGTGCAAACAGCTTTTTTAGTGTAAAGAAGATGTGGGCCAAAAAGTTTAGACGAAGATATCTGTCGACTTTCATGTGTACTCGGAAGTTATGAATAATTTGGATGGGTATTTGACAGGCAAAAGTAGTAGTCAGTGTTGGTTTTAAATGGGTGATAGGAGATGGGCATGATGTTAGTGCTACCAAGGATCCATGGTTAAGTACGAAGCAGAATTTTAAAGTTGATAATCTGTCAATGTATGAGGGGAGAAACGAATTTGTTTCGTCTCTATTCTATCCAGGTACGAAGCGTTGGGATGTTAGACGTGCGCGACAGCTTTTCTCTGTAGCTGATGTTAACGCTATTCTCGCCACTTATGTGCCACAACAGTTTGTTGATGATAGAATAGCTTGGACCAGGTCTTCTGATGGGTTTTATAGCGTTAAATCTAATTACCAATTTTTTCACGATCAGTTTGTTTGAAATGCTAGTGTCATTCAGTCTAAGGGGTGGAGTCGGATCTGGAGACTGCAGGTTCCTCATAAAGTGAAAATTTTCATATGGCGCTTTTGTCGTAACAATGTTCCTATCAGAATTTGTCTCAGATCTAAAGGAGTGTTTGTTCCTATCTTATGTCCGATCTGTATCTCAGGCGTTGAGCACCTGCTGCACATCTTTTTCGATTGCCCATTTGCATCCAGTTGTTGGCAGGTTGTAGGGTCTTAATATGATATGTCAGTGGTCGAGTCAGCACCATCATGGTTGTTGAATAAACTGGAGTCGGCCTGGTTGGACGAGATTCATAAAGTGTGCACAACGCTGTGGGGAGTCTGGTTCTGGAGAAATAAGAGGGTCTGGGAGGAGAAAGTTGTCAATCCTAATATCGCCATGGAATACAGTTTTAAGTCGATACAGGAATGGAGGAATGCTCGTGTTACCAGGAAAGTGGCTGGGGATATGCAGAACAGAAACAATGTGCGTCATGATTCTCACTGGGAACCTCCTAAATTAGGTACTATCAAGGTTAATGTAGATGTATCCCTATTCCCTGGAGCTGATAGTTTCTCAGGGTATGCTTATTCGTGACCATGCTGGTAAGTTTATTTTAAGGCAGTAATCTTTCGTTGGCAAGTCCTACATCTGTTTTTGAAGCGGAGAGCATTGGAGTCAAGGAAGCTCTGTTATGGATCACTCACAGGCGCGATAAGAAGGTAGTAATAGAGACAGACTCTCTGCTAACGCCTAACAGTCAAGGCAATTTACGGGAAAAACGAGAACCTTTTGGAAGTTGGCCACAAAATTGAACACTGTAAGGCCATGCTTCTGTCTTTGCAAGATGTCCGGATTGCTCATATCTCAAAGCAAGTTAACAAGGTAGCTCATAGTTTAGCTAGAATTCCTTGTTCAATAAATTATTGAAATGTTTTGTCATCTCCCCCTTCTCATGTGTTGGAGATTATTATGTTTGATTCTTCAAAAAAAAAAAAAAAAACTACTGAAACGAGTTAATAAGAAAATATTAACACTCACAATAAACAAATTTAGTATCAAGCTTAATAGAGTAGTCATCCCAAATTTTGGATTTAACTCGTTGATCACGGAAAATCTATACTCTTTATTAAAAACAAAACCCCCCTCTTAATGGTATGCCATGCAGACTGTATGCCATGTATACCGCGGTATGCCACTAAATATTAAATTAATTTAATTAATTAAAATAATATTATTATTATTTATTCATTTAATTTAATAGTGAAGTTATATATTACTCCATCTGTCCCTCTCATTTTTTACATAAAAAACTGCGTGTTTGACACGCATTTTAAGGTGCATTTTAAGGATAGTTCTATAACTTATTTTTGATATTTTCTTTTTTTGTATAAAAATAGAATTGTTCTATTTTTATACAAAAAAAAAATATCAAAAATAAGTTATAGAACTATCCTTAAAATGCACCTTAAAATACGTGTCGGAAACTGGTCCGCAAACGTAAAGAATTCGGAGGGACGGAGGGAGTATAAATTATGAGTCTATTAATTAAAAATCGAAATAATAATCGAGAATATAGTATTATATACAACTTAGGGCTCCATTAATTAATATTAAAAAAGTATTTGTAAAAGATTAATAATAAATACAATTAATAATATAACTACTATTATATTATCATAGTGAAGTTATATAAATTTAATTAATTAAAATAATAATATTAAATAATAATTTAATATAATAGTGTAGTTATATACCAGGAATCTATTAATTAACAATCGAAATAAAAGTCGAGAATATAGTATTATATACAACTTGGGACTCCATTAATTAATATTTAAAAAGTATCTACAATAGATTAATAATAAATACAATTAATAATATAGATACTCTTACATTACCCGACCTCTATACTTTTAATTATGGCGGTTAACATATATTATAATCAATTATAAATATCGAATCATGTTCCTTGGAGAACCCTAAACGGAGAAACTAAGAACTCTTACATATATTTCATAATAATATATATTTTATTATATATAGATTAGGGACAAAGTTGTCCAAAAATACAAGATATACAATTTAGAGACAATTCATATTTGATTGATAATTATTTAATCATATACCAACATCAATCAAAAAATCCTCCATTAACATCATAAAGTTTTTCCAATATTTTCATCAACTTTAGTGAGAATACTCAAGTTATGGTATAAATACAATATGAGATTAAATGTTCAACAACAGAATATTCAAATACAAGTAAGTTCAGTTGCACAACTTTAGAATTTATTTTCTTGACTTCAAAATTCGGACGCATGACTTTTAAGTTCAGTTTCAGAACATTAAAATTATGGTATAAATATAATGAGAGATTATAGTGTTCAGCAACATAATGCTGTTAAAAAAGTAAGTTCAGTTGTAGAATTTTGTAAAAGAAAACAAGTTCAGCGGTAAAACTTTTTAGTTCGTGTGCATAATTTTGAAATTCAGTAACAAAATATTATATTTTTAGTACGACACAAAATACGTTCTGCAGTAGAATCCTATTATTTCGGGGATTATTTTTTTGTAAAATAAGTTTAATCAAATAAATTAAAATATTTGAAGAAAGGAGATTGAAAAAATTGAAAAAATCAGCCAAAATTTATGTGAGATAAAAAATATTAATAAAAATATACATTTCTAATAATTGAGTCATTGATTAAATTTTCATATTTCAATTAATTGAACTAATAGCGTAGTTTTTATTATTAACAATACCCTTACAAAAATTATTTAAAAATGAATTGAATCTGGATAGTTGATTTAGAAGTAATCCATCGACTAATAATGGTTCTTCAGTTCTCTTTTAGTGTTTGGTTCTTTTTTGATCCAAATCCTATAAATATTATTTATAATTAAATTATGGTCAACTGAAGCATGAGTTTTTTTAAAATATTAGTATCAAAGTAAATGTCATTAAATTATTTGATCAAAATATTATGATAAATAATTTTATTTAAAAAAATTATAAAATATAAATTTAAGATAATTTATTACGATCTGTGCTTCGCACGAATTTTCAGCTAGTACAGTATAAAAATTGATGTTACTTCGTAAGTTATACTTGTATATATTGTAATCGCATTGATTTATCTTTGTCAATATCAATTATATGAGATTAAAAAATATTAATTTCAAGTCAATATTGGATATCAATCACCAGTTACAATGTTTCATTAGGACGCTTGAAACTTTGCGTTAGGTGGTTGTTGTCGGAATAGAACATTTTTGCTACAATAAAAAATGGTTGAAACATTGTGATAGATGGTTGTTATCGTAATAAACCATTGCGGTAGATGATTGACATTTAACGTTAGTTATGAAACAACACTCGAAATTGAAACGATAATTTTTAAGATTTGTGTATACATTTATTTTCTTTTTTATTCTCACGATCCTATTTAAAATTTGATTCTTATTTGAACATCCAACTATACATATAAATACTTTAGAAAAAATCTATACATCTACAATCTATCTATACTATAATATAAAAGACGAAACATTAAAAGTTTTGATACGGTACGGTACTTACCTTATTTAATTGTTTTACTTTATTACCCTTAGTTATTCACTAAATTATAAAAAATAAAACACACTCTTTTCCCAAAATATTACAAGCAGATCTTCACAACACTTTTCATAAATAATAACTAATCAATTACCTTTTTTCAGCTATTACTTTTCCATGAACGATCTAATTAATGAAACAAATAATAATATTATAATTACTAATAACTAACTGATTATCTTTTCCAGCTAAAAGGTAACTTCACAACACTTCTCCTAAATAAAAACTAATCAATTACCTTTTTCAGCTATTACATTTTCTATGATCGTTCTAATTACTAAAATAAACTAATAATATTATATATTATAATTACTAATAACTAACTGATTACATTTTCCAGCTAAAAGCTAATATCTTTTCTATATTTTCTAACTAAAATATCTCATTTTCTCCTAAATAATAACTAACTAATTTCCTTATTCAGCTATTACCTTTTCTAAATTTTCTAACTAAATCTTTTCTTTCCAAAAATATGGTCGTTCTAGTTAATGAAATAAACTAGCAATTCTACAATTACTAATAACTATCTGATTAATTTTTTCATCTAAAAGGTTGTTTCTTTTCTATATTTTCTAACTAACATATCTCATTTTCAAATTTGATTTTTTTTACTTAATTATCCTTATTTAAAAATTTATTATTGGTAAAAACATGTAGTTCTATTTTATAAAATAAAATAACAATATTATAGTTCCTAATAAGCAATAAATTACCTTTTTCAGCTAAATAATAGGGATGAGAATCGGGTCGGATAGGCTCGGATATCGCAATATCCATATCCAAACCCGAAAATTTTTGCCTTACCCGAACCCGATCCGAACCCAAAAAATACCCGAAAGTTAATATCCAAATCCGATCCAACGGATTTTGAATCGGATTCGGATATACCCGATACCCGGAATTTTTTGGATACCCGAATTACATCCCTGTATGATGCACATTAAGAATGAGACTTGCCAGACACAATGACAAATAATACATCTGATGACCTAGTATAACTATCTAGACAAAGTTTGGGACTTGTTGGTTTACTGACGATAGTCTAGCATAGCTATACAGTCATATAGTTATACAAGAAGTGGTTATCATGATTCATGAGATTGTTAGTTTATCACATCGTAGATAAGCCACATGCCATCAAATACACTACAACTGCAGCTTTGTATGCAATACTACAGTTTGTAACAGGATACAGTTATTAAACATTGCACACAGGTGTGTGACAGTGTGACGTGTGAGTGCAGATTGCAGACAGGTAGGAAACAAAGATAAAATAAGAAAAAAATACATTATATTAGCAGAGATAGCACAGGACAAAAGCTGCAGTTTAAATGTATAATGTACATAAGAAAACAGTGCTATACATAATATAATCTGGTTAAAAATTCTGTTTAAACTCAAGATAGCACAGGAGAAAAGCATGATTGCAAAACCATTTTCACAACAAAACAAACCAGCATATGACAGATTTACATAATATTACATGATCAGATATATATTACTAGTGGTAGTGTTGACTCGTAAACACGCAAGTATACGCGATCACAATAGCAAGTGATAAGTAAGATTCGTTCCGCAGAGACTAGGTGTAAATGTGAATTAAGTACTTATACAACGGTGTATGGTTATTTACTTACTGCTTAAACAAGTATCAAAATTGGGTCTTTGATTAAACTATTTTAATTAACTGAGAAAGAATAAATTAACAGCTAAGAGTTCTTAAATATGAGAAGGCATGGGATTCCAATTTCATCGAAACTTCAATAAATGTTGACACATTAAATCGACACAGGTGATAAACATGATAATTAATCAGATAACACGACAATAATACGAGCTACCTTTCAGTACACTCATATCAAACCACTTGATATCCACAAGAGATAGAAATCAAGAGGACACCAAATTATATTCAAATCATATATGTCTATACAATCTGGAAACGCAATTGGTTTAAGCACAAGTTATCTTTTACAATTACATGAGGCAATATGAATTGGGTAAAAACATACTACTAATCATGAATAACAATTAATTCATGAACCCATGCTAATATGGCATATTCTCAACCCTAGAATCCACTTTCGCAATCATCAAGGATTTATAAATTAGATGCTAGCTACACATCTATCAATTGAACCAAAGCATATTAGATTATCACAATTAAATCACCCAACATCGATCACATGTCAAACACAATAATTATGAAATCGAATCCATTGGAACCCCATGATAGTGATTAGTTCATATTCGAACCTTTCACCATCATGGGTGCTTGAGAAAACATGATTCTAGAAAACAATTAATAAAAGAAGAGAAATGAGATAGAAATAAATCCCCAAATTGTAGACGAGAAATACAAAAGATGGAATCACTTAGGCCTCCTTGCTTGTCACGAGCTTGAAGAACCCTCAAAATTGTTTCAAGAATAATAAAATTGATGGATGATAATGATACTCCTAATGATAGATGATAAAAAGAAACTCTAACTGATGATAGATATGTTTTTTGGTCTAACATAATACATATAAAGATGCCCTAATAAAAAATAGGCCCAAACAATTGACCCGGTTTAAAGAATAAAAGTCTACCAAGCCAAGCTGCTCGAGCGCTGTAGCGCCCAAATGGAGCGCTGCAGCGCCTCCTGATCCCTGGAAAATGCTCTCTCGAGCGCTGCTGCGCTTGCCTTTGCGCTGTAGCCCTTGGATTTGAGCGCTGTAGCGCCCAAACGAGCGCTGCTGCGCCTATGGTCCCCTGGACAGGCTCAAATGCTTCTGCTACTTGACTTATTTCCACTCCGAATTTCTTCCACAAGCTCTAGATTAATTTCACACCACCCATAACACCATTTTAGCACCATAATGCCTTCAACGATACAATCTACACAATTTACACAAAAACATATCAAATGGCAACGAAACTCGAGAACTTGCAAACGTTTTAAGTCCGAACGGAAGGTAAATAGTGGATATAAAATCCACTTATCAAACCCCCAAACTTAAACCGTTGCTTGTCCTCAAGCAATTCAAACTCAATCTAAATTGATGAATGAATGCAACTAAAATTTAAATGTCATGATAATGCAAAAATGTCCTAATGCAATGATCCCACACAAATTACCGAATCCAACTCAACACGCCAACGCCTCAAGGAATGCAACAACTCCAAACAGAGCTCGACTAAGTCCCCGTATACTAACAATACTTGCCCGGAAACGTGGTGTGTGCAATTCTCACTAGATATACTCTCGAAACTAGATCAAAGGCATAACTCATCCTTCGCCAAGACAATCAGATGTTTATAAACAGAGTGAACTTTAGACACTCCATGACTCAAAGACACCGCCATCATCATTTAAGGTATACAAGGATTTATGCTTAACTACACAAAACACCACAAAACACAAAACACACGTGCTTATTGACCGTGCAATGGGTGAGACCCCTAAAGGCTTATACAATAGCACTCATGTAGCGAGCGTTAGGTTAGTGGATCCCAGACCGGAAAAGTCTTAGGTCACTAGGCATAAAATCCCCTAGAACTTAATTGCTCGAGTACTAAAGAGCCCACCCTAGTCAATTAGCATACACACACTCTCACAAACGCTCATTTTTTATACTTACAACTCTTTTTTTTATTTTTTCTTTTTTTTTTCTACTTTTTTTGACTTTTTTTTTCTTTCTTTTCTGACTTTTTTTTTTCACACATTGGTGCACTTTCTCACCCCCTAGACTACTCATATCAAATATGAGCGGCTACTAGCCATTTAACGCCTAGCCATTATTACACTACGACGCTTAGCATGAAATCCCTGCTTTCCCCCAAACTTATACTTAAGTGCTCCTACGCCATCAAGGGAATAACGAAAATTCTCGATATAAATAAGTGATTAAATCCCAACAGCCAAACCAGGTATGACTCGATCTAGCCCAAGAGCAAACAGTGAGACCGTGAAAATATTGTTTTCCCGACACACGCAAGTCAATTTCATAAGTACTTAAATCAACCCTCTATTCATTGTCATCACACTCAAATTAACGTCGACCTATTGAGCCAGAAACAGAAACTCATATGGAATCATGTGATATGCATGAAAAAATGATATTAAAATCCTAAATAATTCTATATGGCATGGCATAAATGAATGCAATATTACTAATATGAACTAACATGAATAACTAACATGAATAATATTATCATGAAAATGCAACTATATGTAATGCAATGACTCTTGCTATCCTAAAATCACCCCAAAACTTATTAAATTCAATTTCCTCATTGAAGGTAAATTAAAGGGTACAAGAGATACTCCCCTAGTCGTCGGCATCGTCACCCTCCTCGGGTGGTGTGTCTGGTGGTGGATAGACGTGAAGGCTCCAACACAACTATTGTTTTATTAGAAAGCAAGAAATCATGGGTTGCCTCCCACGAAGCGCCTTTCTTTAACGTCTTTAGCTAGACTTGGCCACGATTTTCCTCTTGAAAAATTTCTGCACCGCATCTCTATAAGGCCATTTAATGATCTTCTCCGGAGCAACGTCATTGTCAACAAGCTTCAACCTCCTTCGCTCTTCCAAAGTGCCCGTGACATTGTTCCCACACCATATTTGAATAACCAACGAATAGATGATATCCTGATTATCTGAAATCATCCATCCACTACCTGTGTGCTTTTGTAAAGCCGCCAAACGTACTTCTTCCTTATCAGGCGGTAAATCTGCTGAGATAATAGTGGATAAGGTTGGAGATGTCAACCTTCTCTGCTTCTCAACAAAACCAATCGCATTGTCCACTAACAAATTTTGCACATCTGCAGAGCGCATATTGTCACGAAAATTTGAAATAACCCTTTCAAAATTCTTGTCCGGAGGTAATTCTGCTGAGATGATGATAGAAGATGATACAAATGAGCTCGAATCAAACTCTTGAGATTGAGAGGATATCAACTGCAGTTCCAAGTCAGGTGGTTCTTTGATAGAGGCTTTTGGAGGTTTGCCTTCTGCAGATAGCACTTCTAGTGACTCGAAACAATGCATCATTCCAACACTTTGTGAATTATCCTCTAACAATGTTAGATGCTCGTCTTCATTATTCTCAGGTCCCAATTCTAGAAACATAGGCTGCTCAAGTGGATCTTCATACAAATTATCCTCTAATTTATCATAAACCAGAACATCCTCCATTGATATTGTTGAAGATTCTTCCACACATCCTTCATGTTCAGAATTTAATTGAGACACCTCAACAAGTTCATGGCTCTCAACTAACACAATTTCAAAATTCTTCTTCTCAACATCTTCAACATTTTCAGATTGCAAAGGATGTGGTTGCGGCTGAATATTCAGAACTGCATTTTCTGACCTTTCTTCCTTATCAGCTTCCTGTTCTGCTTCTTTCTCATCTTCGCCCTCAGACTCTCCTTTCTGATCATCGATCAAGGTCTCACCCGTGGCTAAGAATGGCCCGTCAAGATTGATAGGCATGTTCTTGTCCTCATGATCTGCCTCTAGGTCTCCCGTGTCACTTGGAAGGGCTCCCTGAAGACTGTTTAGCAAGGTTGCTATTTGACCAATCTGATTTCCTATCGTCTGGAGAGACATTGCGTTGCTTTTAATCATCAATTTCAATTCTTCTAATTCCGCTTCTTCATTCGATTGTTGGCCATAATCCGTATGAAATTGTTGTTGTTGAAATCCAGTGGGTTGAAAGTGTTGTAGCAGTAGGGCGTACTGATGCTGAAAATACCCCTGTTGCTGCTGAATTTCCCATGGATTATATGGCTCATCTCCAAACTGCTGATTTTGGAGCGGGTAGGATGGATATAGGGATTGCTCCATACCACTCTGATTGTAGTCCCGGCTGAAATTTGGCCGGTTTCTGTTATACTCACATTGATGAGTGTAATGTCCACCTGCACACAGCTCACACACAATTACGAAGTCCTGCTCCCAATAATCCATCAAATAAAAAAAACAGTTCAAGTCAGTAATCTATAACGACCACTGATGACAAGCACTTAAACTACAAATAACACCGAAGATCCCCGGCAGCGGCGCCAAAAACTTGTTGACTCGTAAACACGCAAGTATACGCGATCACAATAGCAAGTGATAAGTAAGATTCGTTCCGCAGAGACTAGGTGTAAATGTGAATTAAGTACTTATACAACGGTGTATGGTTATTTACTTACTGCTTAAACAAGTATCAAAATTGGGTCTTTGATTAAACTATTTTAATTAACTGAGAAAGAATAAATTAACAGCTAAGAGTTCTTAAATATGAGAAGGCATGGGATTCCAATTTCATCGAAACTTCACTAAATGTTGACACATTAAATCGACACAGGTGATAAACATGATAATTAATCAGATAACACGACAATAATACGAGCTACCTTTCAGTACACTCATATCAAACCACTTGATATCCAGAAGAGATAGAAATCAAGAGGACACCAAATTATATTCAAATCATATATGTCTATACAATCTGGAAACGCAATTGGTTTAAGCACAAGTTATCTTTTACAATTACATGAGGCAATATGAATTGGGTAAAAACATACTACTAATCATGAATAACAATTAATTCATGAACCCATGCTAATATGGCATATTCTCGACCCTATCTTTCGCAATCATCAAGGATTAATAAATTAGATGCTAGCTACACATCTATCAATTAAACCAAAGCATATTAGATTATCACAATTAAATCACCCAACATCGATCACATGTCAAACACAATAATTATGAAATCGAATCCATTGGAACCCCATGATAGTGATTAGTTCATATTCGAACCTTTCACCATCATGGGTTGTTGAGAAAACATGATTCTAGAAAACAATTAATAAAAGAAGAGAAATGAGATAGAAATAAATCCACAAATTGTAGAAGAGAAATACAAAAAATGGAATCACTTAGGCCTCCTTGCTTGTCACGAGCTTGAAGAACCCTCAAAATTGTTTCAAGAATAATAACGTTGTAGATGATAATGATACTCCTAATGATAGATGATAAAAAGAAACTCTAACTGATGATAGATATGTTTTTGGGTCTAACATAATACATATAAAGATGCCCTAATAAAAAATAGGCCCAAACAATTGACCCGGTTTAAAGAATAAAAGTCTACCAAGCCAAGCTGCTCGAGCGCTGTAGCGCCAAAATGGAGCGCTGCAGCGCCTCCTGATCCCTGGAAAATGCTCTCTCGAGCGCTGCTGCGCTTGCCTTTGCGCTGTAGCCCTTGGATTTGAGCGCTGTAGCGCCCAAACGAGCGCTGCTGCGCCTATGGTCCCCTGGACAGGCTCAAATGCTTCTGCCACTTGACTTATTTCCACTCCGAATTTCTTCCACAAGCTCTAGATTAATTTCACACCACCCATAACACCATTTTAGCACCATAATGCCTTCAACGATACAACCTACACAATTTACACAAAAACATATCAAATGGCAACGAAACTCGAGAACTTGCAAACGTTTTAAGTCTGAACGGAAGGTAAATAGTGGATATAAAATCCACTTATCAGGTAGTAGACTAGTAGTCCTTGTCTCCGGATTTTCATGCCTAAGAAAAATAGTAAAACATAAGGCATTAACATAAGAAAAACATTATGATATTACTAAATTGAATGATTTTAATTACCTCGCATGTAATACATGAATCTTCCACTTCCAAATCTTTGTATATAGTTGCATATCCGGTAGACGCCTCACCTGAAATTTTAACAAGTTGCAAACCTGAGCATTAAAGTTGTAAAGCTTCATTAAAGCATTAAACCATCAGAAAATCATGTGATTACCTTCCATTTCAGCAGCCCACAACCAATTTTGAGCGCACATTAAAGCTTCTATTGTATCGGGATTAAGCCTACTGCGATGCGGACTTACCAACCTACCACCAGTGCTAAACGCAGACTCGGATGCAACTGATGATGCCAGAACAGCTAAGAAATCCCGAGCCATAAGTTGCAAGGTAGGATACTTAAGCTCATTTACCTTCCACCAAGTCAATACTAGACTTTGTGGCACATGAATCACCATTGCACTCAGCATCTACAACAATCTTTTGATGGTACTCTTTAAGCAATGAGTACCAAAGATCTCGAATATGGCCAACTTTATCCATTGCACTTTCTCCGAAGATCTTCTCAAAGTAGAATTCCAGCACTTCCATCTTGTACCTAGGATCCAACACCATCAATAATCACCCTATTAAAGTGCAACCAAGCTTCACTCTTCATTTTTTTAACAGCTGGCTCTTCAACCTTAACATCATCATTACCGATTTCAATCACGGGATAAAAGAGACAGACGAGAGAATGAGTGGTGGCTGTCCGGTTGAAGATCGGCGGCTACGGCGGTTGAGAAAATGAGAGACGAGAGCGACGGAACGGAGACGCGTGAACGTCTCCCAGTAACCCTAAATCCTAATTACTAATTTCCCAATTCCCATTTTACTATTTTAGTACTTGACCCGTGTGGCCGTGTATATATTAAATCCTAATTTCCCAATATTATATTACTAATATTTAATATTTAATATATGATATGTAATATTTATTATTTATAAAGTTTAATATATATATATATATATATATATATATATATATATATATATATATATGTAATCATTGCTCCATGAAAAATACCATTATATAAAGAACAATAAAGAACACTAGAGAATCAGTCTAAACCATTGAATCAATTATGATCTAATGGCCCCGCCATGGGCACCCACACAATTAAAATGCACCCTTACATACTTAATATATATATATATATATATATATATATATATATATATATATATATATAACCATTGCTCCATGAAAAATACCATTATATAAAGAACAATAAAGAACACTAGAGAATCAGTCTAAACCATTGAATCAATTATGATCTAATGGCCCCGCCATGGGCACCCACACAATTAAAATGCACCCTTACATACTAGATTTCAAAAAAAAAAATCAGCTGAACAGTGACTGCTGACGTGTGCCACGTCAGCATTCACTTTTCACCCGAAAATATTTTTTTATTTTTTATTTTGTTAAAAAAATGGGTTGGGTTAGTGTGTGTGAAGGTGCATTTTAATTGTGTGCGGGTACATTAAATATGTGATTTAGAAGTGTTCTTTATTGTTCTTTATATAAGGTGTTCTTCATGGTGTGCAACTCATATATATATAATATAATATAATATATATGAAATTCGGGTTTTGTTCGGGTTCGGATCGGTATACATGAAATTCGTATCCATATCCAAAATCTTTTGGGTTTAAAATTTAAATCCATATCCATATCTAAATTCAAAAAATCGGGTTCGGTAAATCCAAAAAATCGGGTTTCGGATCGGGTATCCATCGGGTCGGATAAATTTCCCATCCCTACAATAAATAATGATTAGAATCTCTCCTTTCTAAAAATAACATGGGCCATTTCATTTAATGAAATAAACTAATAAAATTATAATTACTAATAACTAATTGATTACCTTTCTCAGCTAAAATGTAATATCTTTTGTATAGGTTCTAACTAAAATATCTCAATTTCAGACTTTCTTTTCTTACTTAATTATCCATACTTAAATACTTATTATCGGTAAAAACATGTTACCTTTTCAATTTTTTTAATAACTAATTAATTTCATTTTTAGGTAAAACACGTTATCTTTTATATTCTAAAAATACTATGGATAATTATTACTAAAAAAATAAAATAATATTATTATGATTACAAATAACTAACAAATTACATTTTCAGCTAAAATATGTTACTTTTTATATGTTCTCTTACTAAAATCTCTTCTTTTCCAATAGTATGACATATAGTTGCATTCAATAAAATAATTCCATAACAATTAATAATTGACTGATTACCTTTTTCAGCTAAAACGTATCATCTTATCTATATTTTATAACTAAATTTTCCCTTTTATAGAAATAATATATATAATTATTATCAAATCATATCATTCAAAAATTTAACTTACAAAATTCATATCATAAAAAAAGCATTCAAATTATTGAAAAAATCATATAATATTAAGAAAATCCGTGCATCCCACGGGTTTTAAGCTAGTCTTTATTAATAAGCGAAACCCTTTTTTAATGGGACTATTTTGTACCAAATTTGGTTCGCAATTATTTCTACTAGAATTTTATGTTGTTTTTTAATTAAAAAATAAAAAACCTATAATAACTATAATTCTCTTTTTTGAAATTAGTTTAATTAACACGTGTTAAAACACCAGCAAGATAAAACTCCACCAATGGGGTAAAACACCTACGTGTACAATCTACTTACAAATATACTCACACCAACAAATATACAAACCATTGTTGTAGATGAAGTGATCACCATCCATCAACGAAATACAAAAAAAAAGATACTAATCAAATTTGTGAAAAGGTAAAGATTCTATATCTCATGATAACTTAATTTTTTTCAACATAATCGCTTTCTAGCCAGCAAAATTGTGCCCATCTGCATGCTCTTTAATGTGCCGTTAAGGTCAATTTATTCATCATATTAGCTTCATGAAAACTCAAATCTTTACAACATATTAGCTTTTTTTCATGCTCATATAAGCTTTTTTCATATTGATAAGTGAAACCCTTTTATAAATTGTATTATGGTACTAAATTTGGTTCCACCTTTTTTTTCACCCCTTTATTCCTATTTATTTTAGAATTCTATATTACCTTTAATAAAATAATAAAATTGTTGTAATCCTAGAACAATTGCCATTCTTTCCGGCCCTTTAAACCTATTTCTTCCAGGACTCCATGTTATCTTTAATAAAATAGTAAACTTGTTTAAATCTTAAAACAATTGTAATTCTTTTATTATAATCGTATTGAGTTACAAAATAATCTATGAGAACTATATATATCATATTTTCTTGATTTCCTTAACATAACCTTAAATTAATAATAAATTTAATTAATAAGTAAAAATCCGTTCTAACGATACTTCAGTCTCCATATTTGATTTCACCCCAAAACTCGTATCTTCCAAAATTGTTGAAATTCTGTTAAAAATATAATTGTTTCTTTGTTATAACCTACTGAATTGTATAAATAACATAATTTTTTAAATCATTCAAAATAATAAATTAATAATCAATTTAAATTAATTTTCTCGATAATTTGAAAATGACATGACCGCTTAAGTTAAGTTTATTATCTCTCAACATGATCTTTTATGGTTTTATAATTTGTAGTAAATAGGGAATATATACACCTTTATTCTTTTAACCAGGTGTTTGAATTTGTTGGAGGGTGTATAGTGTTTGTTTCGCTTAGGTATCTCAATGATATCTAGGAGAATCTAAAGTCCTTAAGTAGATGGAGCCTTATTTTCCATTTGATTGGACCTAATTCAATAAGAGAAGAATGTAACTAGATGAACTAAATCGAAGGGGAATAAAAGATGTAGCAGAGAGGAGTGAAGAAAAAATGAATCAAATTCTGCAAATTTTTTAAGGTGGTGTTTGGAAATTTGATTTTCATTTCAAATTTATGATTTCAAATTCAGAATTTTAAATCCATAATTTCAAATACAAATTTTTCGTTTGGTAAGTAAGAGAATTTTAAATTCAAAATTTTTAAATATGGAGAAAATTTTCCTAGAATAAATTTCTCGAGAAACTTTTCTCTGAAAAAAATTTCTCGAGAAACTTTCCACGGAAAAAAAATTTCTCCAGAAAATTTTTCCGGAAAAAATTCCCTAAAAAATTTTTCCAGAAAAAATTTCAGGAGAAAATTTTCCCGGGAAAAAATTTCTCGAGAAAATTGTTATGGAAAAAAATTTCTCGAGAAAATTTTTCCGGAAAAAAATCTTGAGAAAATTTTCCCAGGGAAAAAATTCTAGAGAAAATTATTATGGAAAAAAATTTCTTGAGGAAATTTTCCCTGGAAAAAATTTCTCGAGAAAATTTTCCCGGAAAAACATTTCTCGAGAAAATTTTCTCGGCTCTCGAGAAAATTTTCCCAGAAAAAATTTCTAGAGAAATTTTTCCCGGAAAAAAATTTCTCGAGAAAATTTTTCCGTGAAAAAACTTCTCGAGAAAATTTTCCCTAGGAAAAAAAATCTCGAGAAAATTATTCGGGAAAATTTTTCCGAGAAAAAAATTCTCGAGACAATTTTCCCGGAAAAAAAATTTCTCGAGAAAATTCCCGGGGAAAAATTTCTTGAGAAAATTTTCCCGAGGAAAAATTTCTCGAGAAAATTTTCCAGGAAAAAAATTTCTCGAAAAAATTTTCCAGGAAAAAAATTTCTCGAGAAAATTCTCGGAAAAAAATTTGTCGAGAATTTTTTTCCCGAGAAAATTTTTCCGGAAAAAATTTTTCGAGAAAATTTTCCCGGGAAAAAAAATCTCGAAAAAATTATTCGGGAAAAAAATTTCTCAATAATATCTAGGAGAATCTAAAGTCCTTAAGTAGATCGAGCCTTATTTTCCATTTGATTGGACCTAATTCAATAAGAGAAGAATGTAACTCACTAAATCGAAGGGGAATAAAGATGTAGCAGAGAGGAGTGAAAAAAAAATGAATGAAATTCTGCAAATTTCTTAATGTTATTCATTGGTTGTTACTTTGTTTTGGGTATTGTTTTGCTCCATTATCTTAATATGACCTTTTAAGAATGAAGTGTGTGTGTGTTGCATGCATTAGGTGGATGTAATCATGTAAATAATAAATCTTAAACTAGATGTATGAATTTTGGTGCAACTAAAATCTTAACTGTAGCTAAATTATTATTTAATTGTAAGTATCTACAAAGGAATACTCTTTTGACCTTAATATATATGCAACACAAATTCTACCTTCTATTTCAACATATCAGAGCTCGACAAACAATCTTAGGTGGTGTTTGGAAACTTTAATTTCATTTCAAATCCATGATTTTAAATTCATAATTTGAAATTCATAATTTCAAATTCAAATTTTTCGTTTGGTAAGTACGAGAATTTCAAATTCAGAAATTTTAAATATGGAGAAAATTTTCGAGGAATAAATTTCTCGAGAAACTTTTCTTGGGAAAAAAATTCTCGAGAAACATTTCTCGAAAAAAAATTTCAGGAAAAAAATTTCCTAGAACATTTTTCCAGAAAAAAATTTCTCGAGAAAATTTTCACGGGAAAAAATTTTTCCGAGAAAAAAATTTCTCGAGAAAATTTTCCCCGAAAAAAATTTCTCGGGAAAAAACTTCTCGAGAATATTTTCCCGTGAAAAAAATTCTCGAGAAAATTTTCCCAGAAAAAAATTTCTCGGGAAAAAACTTTTCGTGAAAATTTTCCGGGGAAAAAATTTCTCTAGAAAATTTTCCCGGAAAAAAAATTCTCGAGAAAATTTTCTCAGAAAAAAAATTCTCGAGAGAATTTTCCCGGGAAAAAACTTCTCGAGAAAATTTTCCCGGGAAAAAAATTCTCGAGAAAATTATTCGAGAAAAAAAATTCTCGAGAAAATTTTCCCGGGAAAATAATTCTTGAGAAAATTTTCCCGGATAAATATTTCTCGAGAAATTTTTTTCAGGAAAAAATTTTTCAAGAAAATTTTTCCGGAAAAAAAATTCTCGAGAAAATTTTCCCGGAAAAAATTTCTCGGGAAAATTTTCCCGGGAAAAAATTTCTCGAAAAATTTTTCCGAAAAAAAATTTCTCTATAAATTTTCCCGAGAAAAAACTTCTGGAGAAAATTTTCTCGAATAAAAATTTCTCGAGAAATTTTTTACTCGGTTTCCCGAAAAAAATTTTCCCGGTAAAAAAATTCTCGAGAAAATTATTCGAGAAAAAAAATGCTCCAGAAAATTTTTCCGAGAAAAATTTCTCGACAAAATTTTACCGGAAAAAAATTTCTCGAGAAAATTTTCCCGGAAAAAAACTTCTCGAGAAAATTTTCTCGAAAAAAAATTTCTCGAGAATTTTTTTCTTTTTAGAGAATTTTCCGGGAAAAAAATTTTCGAGAAAATTATTATGGAAAAAAATTTATCGAGAAAATTTTCTCGGCAAAATTTCCTCGGAAAAAAATTTCTCGAGAAAAAAGTTTCAAAAACTATTTCTCGAAAAACTTTCCAAAAAAGGAGTGATGGTAATATAGTTTGGTGGAGAAGAATTTCAAATGACTGCATTTTATTTGTAATTTCAAATTACAAAAAAAAATAGCTAATATTTAATTGATATGGAATTCATCAATTCCCATTCCAAATTTTTTTAATCTTGTCAAACACTAAATTTGATCAATTTCAGGAATTCAAATGAATTTCAAGTTACCAAACAGACCATTATGTTATTCATTGGTTGTTATTGTTTTGCTCCATTATCTTAATATGACCTTTTAAGAATGAAGTGTTTGTGTTGCATGCATTAGGTGGATGTAATCATGTAAATAATAAATCTTAAACCAGATGTATGAATTTTGGTTCAACTAAAATCTTAACTGCAGCTAAATTATTATTTAATTGTAAGTATTCATAATTCATGCATGCAAAGTCGAATAAAATGTACCATGTGTCCAAGTTCCAACTATCGAAAAATGAGGAATATCTACAAAGGAATACTCTTTTGACCTTAATATATATGCAACACAAATTCTATCTTCTATTTCAACATATCAGAGCTCGACAAACAATCTTATATAAATTCTCTTTTTGTGAATTGACATTTTAAGGTCCACAACTATATACTTGAGAACGATGGATTTCTGTAGGGTTTATAGAATTCTTCTAGTAGCATCTCTTCCTCAAAAGTAACAAGTATTATGAAGAAAATAAGTAGTATGAACGATGATTTTGTATCTATCATAATAAAAGTGGCAGAGCATATCTACATCCTTAAGTCGGTACTTCTATTCTTTAATTTTGTCAATACTTTGCATATTGTGTAATAATGCATTCTGAATCGGACCCTTACTCTCATTGAGACACATATTATGTAATGTGATGCATTCTACACACGTATTCTCATTCTCAATGAGACTGTGTAATGATACATTCTACACCGTACCCTCATTCTCAGTAAGACGTTACAGAGGGACTAGTGAAGTATAAAGTTTGATTAAAAAATAAAAAATAACATACGACTTGATACTACCTTTTTTATATTCAATAGGGCAACAGAATCAAAAAAAAAAATCAATTTATAAAATTAAATTTTATGCCTACACCATATAACACATCGTATTTTGAAAATCAGAAATTTTATTTAAGTCGATTAAGGTATCTTGTAGAATTTAAACGGTCAATTGAGAATTAATCAAAATGAATAAACATATGACCTGATTTCAGCATAATTGAATTATTGACAAACATCTAGTGATTAATCATAGTAGTGATTAATCGGCGGTATTTAGAACGGTGAGTACGCCCAATTGTATCTGTCTCTCTTATTTTTCCTATAAATAAGATGGAAGTCATTTAGCAACCTTATATGTTTCCAACTTTCTACGATTTCATGTCTCTTGCACTCGAAGTTTGTCTATGTCAAATGTATGCATAAAACATACACATCTTTCTACGATTCGTGTGCTTGTTGGTAAATAGAGGTACGTGCATGTACTTTTTTTGGTATTTCTGTTGATCAAACATGCGTTTGTATGACTGACATATCCAGCTCTCTCTGTGAATAATCTTGATATGCACACAAAAATGGAAGCCGATAAATAGTACAATAATAATTGAAAGCAGCATAAGTACTATCAAGAAGTCAAGAACTCTTTAGTGATCTTTCCCTAAATGACCAAGTGATCATGGCTAAAGAGATAACCGTATTTTCGCAATCTGATAGAGTGAAGCTCTTCACCAAAGTGGTGACATTGAGCGATATCAAACAACACCGTCTTGCCATTCCCAAGTTCCAAGCCAAGATGCACTTTCCACTGCTTGATGCATCAAGCTCGAAAGGCACATTATTGCGCATGCACGACAATGAAGGAAAACTATGGAGATTTCGGTTTATATATTGGAAAAGTAATAAAGGTTATGTACTCACGAGTGAGTGGAACCAGTTTGTGAGGGAAAAAGGTTTGAGTGTTGGAGACACTGTTTCGTTTTATCGATCAACAGCACCAGACATGCAACTCTACGTTGAGTATACCTTACAAGCCAAAGAAGATGGTACATCAAATTCCGAAGTACATGAACAGACACCAGATGTTCATGAGTTCAAATTATTCGGGGTCACTATAAACTCAACTCAGAACCAGTCATAGAAGCTCCACGGATTACAACCTTGGAGCCTAGTTATTCGAAGACATTTGCATTTAAGGCAGTTGAGTATACATCAAGTGTCAGGTATCGATGAATTTTTCAACATATATAACTCCTTTTAATTGAATACATATAAGTAATAATCAAGATATTTGAATATGAAATGTGAAATCATGTGTAATATGAATATAAGCTTATAAAATGACTGATACATTTAGCTTGTTTGGCACGTACTTAAAATAAGTTCTTATGAACTTATTTTCGGGTAAAAATTTCATATTTTGATAATTTTTTTATACAAGTATTTAATTTATGTTTTAGATTCTATAAGTTACAAAAAAAAAAAAAAAATTTCAGAAAAAAGTCGGGAATCTCTAACTTTGTCTTAAAATAAGTTGATTTATTCTGGAAAATAAGTTACCCAAACACCTCCATTATCTCAAATTTGTTGTTCGGGTCTGGTTCGAGGCAGTTCGATTCGATTTGAATTACAGCTCTAACACTTAAACTCCTAAAATTTTATGCAAGTAGGCCACAAAACTAAGCTTAAGAGCATCTCCATGAGCCTCTTAAATGAGGCTCCTTGGTCATTTTTTGAAGAGCATCATTAAGAACATCACAAAAATTAACCAACAGGCTCTTAGCACTTCTTCAAAAACTTAAGAGCTATTAAGAGCTCCTCAAACTTAAGACTCTCTCTCCTTTCCCTATTCCATTTTTTATTAATATACATCACTTATTTTCAAGTTGTTGACAATAAACAATACAATAAAAATAGATTGAAACATCAAATGAGGAGGCTTGTTGGAGACTATATGCAATTTTTACCTCCTAAATAGTTAAGAGCCAATTTAATAAAAAAAAATTGAAGAGTATGCTAAGAGACTCAGGGAGTTGCTCTAAGATTGGATAAATTTAAAACATCTAAATGCAGCCCAAGAAAAACATCAAATTTTGGGTCATTGCCTTTTCTAGTCTAAAGAAGATCATGTGGGTATTGTTAGGCTGCGAGCAAACCCTGATTCTACAATAATATGATATTATTCATTTTGGATCGATTATATACAAATTTGTTTTTGGGCATATCTCAAAAGACCTCAAATTATTGGAATTATTTTGGTTATTGCTTATATTCATGATATTTTTCTTTATCTTGACGATGTGGGACTTGGGTTGATACCCGCTCTACAATCTCCCCTCAATCCAAAACCACCAATCTTGTGATCCTTATACCGCCGTTATTAATCCGTGGGTCTTCATCTTGTGAGACACGCCGCCCGACTACCTCGATGTCAGGACTTTCGGCACAAGTCTGAAAAACAACACCTAGAGGGGGGGTGAATAGGTGTTTATGGTTATTAATGAATTTATGAACTGTTTTGAAAATAACTGAAAACAGCTTGCTGTTTGTAATAACACAGTTCACAAACAGCACGCTGTTTGTATCTAAAATGCAATGCAGAAAGAATATAAACAGTAAGTAAAAGAGACACACAATCTTTTAGCCAGGTTCGACCCCTAATCCCCTATGGTCTACGTCCTGGTCCCTTACCAAACTTGGTAAGAGAATATATTATTGATCAACTATAATCCAATTACAAGATCCAACAATATATCTCCCTTACACCCTTGCTGCTTACAAATGGCTTGTTGTTTCCTGTGCTGAACTAGCTCTCTAAGCAATACTTCCCAAGTATCCTTCTCTAGCCTAGTTCGACCCACCCTAAACCTTAAGCCAACCTTGTACAACAACAAATCAATTACAACTTGAACAATACAATGATTTGAATAAATACAACTCAACCTATGAACCCTCTGAATATATATATATACGTGTATATAGGGGTTTGAAAGGTTTAGAAAGATTTTGCAATGTAAGCTTGGTGGTTGTGTATAGTTTCTTGTTTCTGCACTTGATAGATATTCAATGATGGATCATAAGAACTGAAAAAGAGCAGCTCTTAAATAGGTAAACAAGAACAATTAAACATAATTTGAAAGGCTCCAACGGATAGAATTTTTCAAGAGACCGTTAGAAGTGTTTTTGTGTTTTTTTGGTAATGAAGGAGCTTGATGTTCTGCAAATTCAGAAGAGATGGAGCGTGTATAGAGTCAAGAAACATGGAGAGAATATTTGCTATGATGTGTCCCATGTGTTGTCTTTGAGTGGAGGATTAAAATAAGATAAAGTGGATCTTACTTTCTTTATTTTAAACAAGAGAATATCTTGTCTCCCAATGTGTTTAAGATCTGAGTGTTTGATATGTTATATAACGTTCAGAGGGCCCTTACATGTGACTAACATCATTTACACTTGATACTCTTTGAAAACCGAAGCCTTCTTTAATTCTGTCAGACACAATCAGCTTGCTGTTTGTGAAGCTGGCACGCTGTTTGTGAGACTGGTATGCTGATTGTCCATGCATTTGGCTTGCTGTTTGTGATATACTGATTATATAATCAGTAAGCTAATTTTCCCTGCAAAACCAAGTTAGTACAGTACCGAAATAACATAGCAAGTTCATGTCAGCTTGCTGTTTTGGTTCTGGTGAGCTGAACAGATACATGGCTTTATACTTTTGCATTTCCATATCATGAACCAAGTTTCCTGAGAACATAGATATGTCTAGTTGATCTTTATCTGCAGGAATTCTGAACAGTTGCAAATGGCTTGCTGTTTGTACAAATGGCTTGCTGTTTGGGACAAACTGAATATACAATCAGTAAGCTATTATACCCTGCAAAACCAAGTTAGTACAATACAGAAATACATGATGTTTTATATCAAACTACAAGCATGATGTTTTATATCAAAACTTTACACAACTAGCATGCTGTTTTATATCTATTGATAAGCAAAATGGCTTACTGTTTGTGATCATCAAAACTTAGGAGTATCAATCTCCCCCTTTTTGATGATTACAACTAATTTAGGAGAATTAGAATAACTCCCCCTAAAACCCTGCATCTCAAAATTAGATATAAAACAATAATCTAACAAGATCAAATAAAAACATCCAATAATACATTTTCATTAATTATTCTCCTAAAGTTCTCCCCCTTAATCCATCAAAAATTAAAGCACTTAAGATCAACAAATGATATGCAGAATAAAATGCAATCAGTATACCAATTGTAACATGTGAATAGAACAAATGGTAAGCTAGCATGTCCTGCAAACAATCATTCAGCATGCTGTTTTAGATAGAACACATGCCAAGTTGCATTCGAATGACTGAAAATCTTTCTTCAGCAAGAGGCTTTGTGAAAATATCAGCAAGTTGAAATTCTGTTGGTACAAAGACCATCTCTATCTTCCCCTTAGCAACATTGTCTCTCAAGAAGTGGTGTCGAACATCAATATGCTTCGTTCTTGAGTGATTTACCGGATTTTTAGAAATGCTAATGGTGCTAGTATTGTCACAGTTGATTGGAACTTTTCTACATTTGATGTCAAAGTCCCTTAGTGTTTGTATCATCCATAATAATTGAGAACAACAGCTCCCAGCTGCTAGATATTCTCCTTCTGCAGTGGATAAAGCAACCGAGGTTTGTTTCTTGCTTTGCCATGAAACTAGACTTTGTCCAAGAAAAGTACAAACACCACTAGTGCTCTTTCTATCAACTAGACACCCTGCATAATCTGCATCACTATACCCAACAAGATCAAAAGTATTTGTGATAGGGTAAAACAAACCAAGAGAAATGGTACCACTTAGATATCGAAATATTCTTTTAATGGCATTTAAATGAGATTCTTTAGCGTTTGATTGAAACCTTGCACAAACACAAACACTATACATTATGTCAGGTCTGGAAGCAGTTAAGTAAAGTAGGCTACCAATCATACCTCGATACCTTTTTATATCGACAGCCTTACCATTTTCATCAGCAAACAGCTTGCTGTTTTGAACCATAGGAGTCGATTTTGGCTTAACATCCTCATAACCAAATCTTTTCAGTAGACTTTTTGTATACTTGGATTGGTGTACAAAAATTCCATCTTTAGATTGCTTGATTTGAAGACCCAAGAAATAATTGAGCTCACCCATCATGCTCATTTCGAACTCACTATGCATACACTTTGAAAACCACTTGCACATTGATTCATTAGTAGCTCCAAAGATAATATCATCCACATATATTTGAACAATTAAAATGTCTTTACCATTTTGCATAATAAATAATGTGGGATCGATTTTACCTCGAATGAATCCATTTTGGATTAGATACTTACTAAGCCTTTTGTACCAAGCTCTAGGGGCCTATTTTAATCCATAAAGAGCCTTCTTTAGCTTGAATACGTAGTTTGGAAATTGATCATGCTCGAATCCAGGAGGTTGTTTAACATAAACTTCCACTTCTAGCACGCCATTTAGGAATGCACTCTTCACGTCCATTTGATATAGCTTGATTTTCTTGAAACATGCATAGGCTAGAAGTATTCTTATTGATTCCAAACGAGCAACAGGAGCATAGGTTTGATCAAAGTCAATGCCTTCTTGTTGGTTATAGCCTTGAGCTACAAGCCTTGCTTTATTTCGAGTAACGGTGCCAAACTCATCAACTTTGTTTTTGAACACCCATTTTGTTCCTATAATTGAAGCATCTTCTGGAGGCTTGACAAGTTCCCAAACATCACATCTTTCAAATTGATTTAATTCTTCTTGCATGGCCACGATCCAATTATCATCTTCTAATGCTTCATTGATATTTTTGGGTTCTTCTTGAGCTAGGAAGGCTGCATGAGCACAATAATTTGCCTTCCCTCTTCTTGTAGTAATTCCATCAGTAATATCACCAATGACTAACTCAGGTGGATGATTTTTAACCGTTCTTGTTGCCCTTGGTAAAGAATGTCGAGCTATTTCTTCATGAGTTGTCTTTCTCATCTTTGATGGTGGTAACTGATATTCTCCATCATAGATAGGTTGTTTCTCAGTAGCCCTTGAACCTCTAGGACCTTCCAGAGTCATTTTTGCTATTTTGGAGATTGTATCTTCCATTCCAGCTTGCTGTTTTGATCTTCCAGCTTGCTGATTGTCAATATCTACATCTTTCTTGGTTTGATGATTTTCAGTGTCATCCATATCTTTAGTTTGCTGTTTAGAACTTCCAGCTTGCTGATTTGTTCTTCCATCTTGCTGATTTTCACTTCCAGCTTGCTGACTTTCACTTCCAGCTTGCTGATTTGAACCTCCAGCTTGCTGATTGTCAGTATCTGCATCCTCCTTGGCTTGCTGACTGTCAATTTTAGTCTTAACTTCAGCTTGCTGATTTGAACTTTCAGCTTGCTGTTTTGAACTTCCATCTTGCTGATTTGAGCTTCCAGCTTGCTGATTTGAACTTCCAGCTTGCTGTTTGTCAGAAATTTGAGGTTGCATATTTTCTCTTTCACCTGCAAATTCTTCCTCATCTCTTGGTAGATCATTGTTAGGTTCTTGAAATGTAACATCAATAGATTCTTCAACAATATGTTTATTTATATTATAGACTCTATAAGCCCTACTTGTTAAAGAATAACCAAGAAATATAGCTTCGTAGGATTTTGCATCGAATTTACCATCTTTACCAATTGTCTTGAGCACAAAACACTTAGAACCAAAAATCTTGAAGTAACTGATGTTTGGCTTCTTGTTTCTCAACAATTGATAAGGAGTTTTATCCAAAATAGGCCTGATTATGATTCGATTCAACAAATAGCATGCTGTATTCACAGCTTCGGCCCAAAAACTTCTAGGTAGCTTGCTTTCTTGCAGTAGAGTCCTTGCTGTTTCTTGGAGTGACCTATTCTTTCTTTCCACCACTCCATTTTGTTGAGGAGTCCTTGGAGCAGAAAATTCATGAGAGATTCCCTTTTGTTCACAATATGTGATAAATTTGTCATTGACAAATTCACCTCCTCTATCACTTCGAATACCTACAAGTCTTGCATCATGCTTGTTCTCAAGTAGTTTAATCAGTTTCTCAAATTCATCAAAAGCACAATCTTTAGTACTAAGGAACAATACCCAAGTAAATCTAGAATAATCATCTACAATTACAAAACCGTATTGTTTACCTCCAATACTTTTATAAGATTCTGGACCAAGTAAATCTAAGTGCAGGAGCTCTAAGGGTTTAGAAGTAGATACCATCTTCTTAGCTTTGTGAGTGCTTCGAATTTGTTTACCCAATTGGCATGCTGAACATACTTCGATCTTAGAATATTTCAGTTTTGGCAGCCCTCTGACCAGATTCTTCCTTGAAAGTTTATTGATCAAGTCCAAGTGTGCATGTCCCAACCTTCTATGCCATATATATGGATCATTATCAAAAACAGCCAAACAGCATGCTGTTTCCTGCAATTCGAAGTCTAATACATATATATTTCCTTCCCTTCTAGCAACTAGTGGGATTTTGTTAGCACCAATAGTAATAATAGTTTTATCTATGCCAAACTGAACAAAATGTCCATCATCAAATAATTGAGTGACACTAAGTAAATTATATGAAAGACCTTTGACATATTGAACTTTATCGATCGATATATTACTATTACCAATAGAACCAATACCAAGGATACGAAGAGTATTACTATTACCAATTGTAACTCTTCCACCCTTCTTCATTTTGAGACTTATGAACTGAGATTTGTCTCCACACATATGTCTAGTGCATCCGCTATCCAAAATCCATTGCTTTGACCTTCCTTTAGCCGCAAGACATATCTACAAAACAAGCAAATACCAACTCAATGTTTTGGTACCCATATAGGTTTGGGTCCAGATTGGTTAGTAACATAATATAAAACATTTAAATCAGCTTTCTTGATCCACATTTGGATCACTTTTGGTGACTTATTTTGCTTTCTGCTGCTATGTTGGTAAGCTGTTTGTCTTCTGTCAGAAGCAGTCTGGTATGCTGTTTGTACTCTGTCAGGAGCATTCTGGTAAGCTGTTTGTAGTCTGACTTGTCCATTCTGGTATGCTGTTTTCCTTTTATGATTGATTTGAACCACACACTGACTTTCCAGATGGCCTTTTCCACCACACTTGTTGCATGTCTTCCAAGGCATAGCATAATCGTAAGGTATGCCATTTCTTCCATCGTATTTGAGTGCACCATGCTTCTTGTTGAAGTTCATGCCAACTCCTTCTCTTACCAATGGAACATTTGCCTTTTTCATGATTGTTTTTAGACTGTCTTCTCCTTGAACAAATGCTTCCATTCCTTTCTCAAGATCTTTGACTTCATTTTCCAGCAAGGAAATCAGTTCAGCTTGCTGTTTGATAAGAATGGCATGCTGTTTGTCTGCACATTCAGCTTGCTGTTTTCTCTTCTCCGCAGATTTTGAAGACTCGGCTTGGCTAGATTCCTTAATCTTGTATGATTCTATACACTCATCTCTAGCTTTAATCTTTGACCTCAAATCCCTGAGTTCTTTTATAAGAACCTCATTCCTTTGTATAATTAATTTATTAACTCCCTCGAATTGAATGAGTTTCTCCTTTAAATCAGCAATAAGATCATCATGATTGATTTCAGGAGCCTTTTCAACCATTAAATCAGAAATGATTTTCTTCAAATGAGTATTCTTCTTTTCAAGCTCATTATTTTTATTTTTCAATTCCATGAACTCAATGATAGATACATTACTTGGCATATGCATGGTTAGTTCATCTAGCATGGTAGAAGTAGAAGGTAAATCAGAGTTAATTGAGTTTACCTCACTTGCATCATCCGAATTTGAACAATCACTATCCACATTTTCTTCTCTTATGGATCCTTCATCATCAATACCAACAAAAGCTAGGTCGACCATGTCATCACTTGAGTCATCATTAGAAGCTGATTCCTCATCATCATTCCTTGTAAGGAGTGCCTTAGATTTATTTGTGTCACTTGAGGCAGCTTGCTGTTTGTGACAATCAGCTTGCTGTTTTGGATTGACACATATTGTAGCTTGATAATGCATTTCTAAGGTATCCCATATTTCCTTTGCTGTGATGCACGTAGAGACCTTGGCAAAATTTGAATCTGAAAGACCACAGATCAGTGTGTACTTGGCATTTCCATTATAGCTTGCTTTTATCAATTCTTCCCCGGTAAGATCATCAACATCTTTTGGCTTGCCGTTTTCATCGAAAAAGGTAAATGGACCATCTTTAACAACCAACCATTCAAGTGGATTTCTGATTAGAATCATCTTCATCCTCAGTCTCCATAAATCATAATTTTCTGTACCAACGAGAAGTGGTGGCATGTTTGATGATTCTCCCTCTTCATAAATGTGTGCCATAGGATCTGTACTTTCCTGTTACAGAAATGTTAGTACACCAAAGCTCTGATACCAATTGAAAAACAACACCTAGAGGGGGGGTGAATAGGTGTTTATGGTTATTAATGAATTTATGAACTGTTTTGAAAATAACTGAAAACAGCTTGCTGTTTGTAATAACACAGTTCACAAACAGCACGCTGTTTGTATCTAAAATGCAATGCAGAAAGAATATAAACAGTAAGTAAAAGAGACACACAATCTTTTAGCCAGGTTCGACCCCTAATCCCCTATGGTCTACGTCCTGGTCCCTTACCAAACTTGGTAAGAGAATATATTATTGATCAACTATAATCCAATTACAAGATCCAACAATATATCTCCCTTACACCCTTGCTGCTTACAAATGGCTTGCTGTTTCCTGTGCTGAACTAGCTCTCTAAGCAATACTTCCCAAGTATCCTTCTCTAGCCTAGTTCGACCCACCCTAAACCTTAAGCCAACCTTGTACAACAACAAATCAATTACAACTTGAACAATACAATGATTTGAATAAATACAACTCAACCTATGAACCCTCTGAATATATATATACGTGTATATAGGGGTTTGAAAGGTTTAGAAAGATTTTGCAATGTAAGCTTGGTGGTTGTGTATAGTTTCTTGTTTCTGCACTTGATAGATATTCAATGATGGATCATAAGAACTGAAAAAGAGCAGCTCTTAAATAGGTAAACAAGAACAATTAAACATAATTTGAAAGGCTCCAACGGATAGAATTTTTCAAGAGACCGTTAGAAGTGTTTTTGTGTTTTTTTGGTAATGAAGGAGCTTGATGTTCTGCAAATTCAGAAGAGATGGAGCGTGTATAGAGTCAAGAAACATGGAGAGAATATTTGCTATGATGTGTCCCATGTGTTGTCTTTGAGTGGAGGATTAAAATAAGATAAAGTGGATCTTACTTTCTTTATTTTAAACAAGAGAATATCTTGTCTCCCAATGTGTTTAAGATCTGAGTGTTTGATATGTTATATAACGTTCAGAGGGCCCTTACATGTGACTAACATCATTTACACTTGATACTCTTTGAAAACCGAAGCCTTCTTTAATTCTGTCAGACACAATCAGCTTGCTGTTTGTGAAGCTGGCACGCTGTTTGTGAGACTGGTATGCTGATTGTCCATGCATTTGGCTTGCTGTTTGTGATATACTGATTATATAATCAGTAAGCTAATTTTCCCTGCAAAACCAAGTTAGTACAGTACCGAAATAACATAGCAAGTTCATGTCAGCTTGCTGTTTTGGTTCTGGTGAGCTGAACAGATACATGGCTTTATACTTTTGCATTTCCATATCATGAACCAAGTTTCCTGAGAACATAGATATGTCTAGTTGATCTTTATCTGCAGGAATTCTGAACAGTTGCAAATGGCTTGCTGTTTGTACAAATGGCTTGCTGTTTGGGACAAACTGAATATACAATCAGTAAGCTATTATACCCTGCAAAACCAAGTTAGTACAATACAGAAATACATGATGTTTTATATCAAACTACAAGCATGCTGTTTTATATCAAAACTTTACACAACTAGCATGCTGTTTTATATCTATTGATAAGCAAAATGGCTTACTGTTTGTGATCATCAAAACTTAGGAGTATCAAAGTCGTCTAAGATCTCCAATTGTGGTTCTGAAGAGCCTCTCACATCACACAACTTGCAGCCCGAAATCTCATGATCAACTTCTTAAACATAGGCTCTGATACGACTTATTAGGCCGTGAGCCAACTCCACAATAATATGATATTGTTCGCTTTAAGTCGAGTTCGCACAAATTTGTTTTTGGACATATCCCAAAAGATTTCAAATTATTGAAGTTATTTTGATTGCTTTTATTAAAAATAATTCTTAGTTATCTTGACGATTTAGGAATTGAATTGACACCTACTCTACAATCCTCCAAATATAAACCAAGATAAATGTTGTCATATTTTCATGTGTATTCAAAAAATAAACAACTACTTGGTTAGTGACACTTGGATATTAATAAATAATTTTATTGACCGAATTAATTTAACTTGATCATAAAATTGGCAAATGCACATTTTGATTTGCCAATTTGCGCCAGCATAAAAACAACATTAAAGAACATTCTTACTCTCTCTAGCTACCTTTACATTTGTAGGTCCTTTGATACTTGACATTGAACCACATGAGTTAGTATTACTATATCAATAGACCTATTCTACCACCTCCCCCATCATCCATATGTTTGCGGCTTCACCATCATTAAGAACTCGAATTCACTGCGAAAATGTGATTAATTCTTTCTTCATGAGGTGATTCTTCTCAATGCAATGTAAGCGATCATCCGATACATGATGAACATGAAAAACAAGATCATAATGCTCATACCGGGGTGGATTTGGTTTCCGATATCTTCTTCTATGAATTTGCAGCTAGCTCTGTTAATTCCGTGGTTATGTGAGCAACCAAGAAGGGATGCAATTTCGTTTCCTTGTCCGTATTGGACATTGATTAGAAGTCGATAACTATAAAATGTCGTAGAAAGGTATTTGATCCAAGCAAGGCAAGATGGCACCTTATGCACATAATATCCTCCCGTTAAAACGAATGCAAGCATTGTGACAGTTACGATCGTTGAGGCACGTTTACCATCCATTATAATTGCTCCGAATGCAAGGCCTAGCCCTTGTGACACAAGGACGTATCCTAAAAGGACTAATCCGATCATCCAATACGTAATGGCGATAAACATTGTGGGAAGAATGAGCTCCATTGGTAAATCTCCAACAATGTGTGCCATAAAATAGGAGGACAATGTGTACATTCCAGAAGCTCTTTCTTTCATGAAAATAGCTCGTTCTTGTGGGAACACAAACACTGCGTTAAAAGATGGAAACACTCCCCAAAAGATGGAAATCACAAAGAGGAGACCGAACCGGTCTTGAACATCATGATAATCCGAGTGCCACCACGTAGAACCAGCTAACAATGAAGCTGCAAGCACTTGGTGTCAACCATGTTAGGTAGCCACATTTTTTTATGAGTCAACAATAGAGGCTAGCCAAATATAGACTACACTGATGTAAACCATGATGCATTGGTTGGTGAAATGAAGCCTATAAATAGGCTTGCATATTTCATTTGTTCATATTCTATCATTCCAAAAACAAGAGAGAAAAGAGAGAGTTTAGAGAGATTTCTCCTGTTTTGAGAGAAGTGTGTAACTCCTATTTATTTCTTGTAGTGAAATTCTTCCTTCCTTGTTTGTGGTTTTTCCCGATTTGGGTTTCCATGTTAAATCATTGTGTGTCTCAAAATTATCTTTATCTTATTTATTATAATTTCACTATCTCAAATTATTGTCATATATTTGCTCTAATCCAGTGTCAATATCATAACAGTTGTATTAGAGCCAGTGTTCTAATCCGGCAAGTTACTATTCCGACGAGTTACTACTCACGTGAAATAGTGGGAGGTGATATTTTTTCTGAAATTGTGATAGAAGCAATGTCAGCAAAATTTGAGATACAGAAGTTCACTGGAACTAATTTCCATCTGTGGAAATTAAAAATTAAAGCTGTTTTGAGAAAATATAATTGTCTTGCGGCTATCGGTGAAAGACCAGCAAATGACACAGATGATGATGGTCCATCTGTATAAACCAATCTCTGGAGGATCTGTTTACATGGGAAACGATCATGCCTTAGAGATTGTAGGTATTGGTACTATAAAATTAAAAATGTACGATGGTACTATTCGCACTATTCAGGAGGTACGACATGTGAAGGGCCTAAAGAAAAATCTATTGTCTTTGGGACAATTAGATAGTATTGGGTGTAAAACCCATATTAAAAATGGTATTCTAAAAGTTGCCAAAGGCGCTCTTGTGGTCATGAAAGCAGAAAAATTAACAGCCAATCTATACATGCTTAAGGGTGAAACACATCAAGAAGGAGAAGTTTTAGTTGCAACAGATTTAGCAGCAAAGGAGGCAACGATGTTATGGCACTTTAAACTTGGCCATATGTCAGAACGTGGCTTGAAGGTTCTTGTAGAACAGGATTTACTTCCCGGGCTCAAAAAGGTATCTTTACCCTTTTGTGAGCATTGTGTCACCAGTAAGCAGCATCGATTGAAATTCAGCAGTACTAGAGCAAGAAGTAAAGTTGTTCTAGAATTAATCCACTCAGATGTTTGGAAAGCACCAGTTCTATCCATGGGAGGTGCGGGATACTTTGTATCTTTTATTGATGATTACTCCAGGAGATGTTGGGTGTATCCAATCAAAAGGAAAGCAGATGTATTTGAATTTTTCAAAATCTTTAAAGCGCGAGTTGAACTTGGTTCTGAGAAAAAGATCAAGTGTTTGAGGACGGATAACGGAGGTGAGTACACCAGTGAAGAATTTAACAACTTCTGTCTAAAAGAAGGAATCAAAAGACAGTTCACAACATCATATACTCCACAACAAAATGGAGTAGAAGAATGGACGTACAGGACCTTGTTAGAAAGAACAAGGGCGATGCTGAGAATAGCAAAATTGGCCAAGTCATATTGGGCTGAAGCAGTTAAAACTGCTTGTTATTAATCAATCGGTCACCATCAACTGCAATTGAGTTGAAGACGCCAATGGAAATGTGGACTAAAAATGGAGTTGATTATTCAGACCTCCATACATTTGGAAGTTCAGTGTACGTCATGTACAATGCCCAAGAAACAACAAAGCTGGATCCAAAATCCAGGAAATGTTTATTCTTAGGATATGCTGATGGAGTTAAGGGGTATCGCCTGTGGGATCCCACTGCCCACAAGGTCATAATCAGCAGGGATGTTATCTTTGCAGAAGATAAACATAAAAAATTATAAGGTAGTAGCACTGGAAAAGAAACTATTGCAGTGCAAGTTGAACTAGGAGAAAAGCATGATTCAGAGGTTTCAGTCTCAACTGGACCCACACAAGAGCATGAAGGACAAGAACAAGCTGAGGTTGAAACTATGCAAATTCGACGTTCAACTTGAGAGAGGAAAGAACCAGTCTGGCAATCCGATTATATTATGGAGAGCAATGTTGCATATTGTCTGTTAACAGAGGATGGAGAGCCATCAACTTTCCAAGAGGCTATTAATAGTCCAGATGTTTCTCTATAGACAATAGCAATGCAAGAAGAGTTGGAATCACTTCATAAAAATAAAACATGGGATCTTGTATTATTACCGCAAGGAAGAAAACCTATTGGCAACAAATGGGTGTACAAAATTAAGCGGAACAACGATGATCAAGTGGAGCAGTATCGTGCTAGATTAGTGGTGAAAGGCTTCGCTCAAAAAGAAGGTATTGATTTCAATGAGATATTTTCTCCTGTTGTTCGACTCACAACAATTCGTGTAGTTCTTGCAAGGTGTGCTACATTTGACCTACACTTGGAGCAGTTAAATGTCAAAACTGCATTTCTTCATGGTGATCTTGAAGAGGAAATTTATATGCTCCAACCAGAAGTTTTTGAAGATAAAGGAAAAGAGAACTTCGTTTGCAGGTTGAATAAATCTCTGTACGATCTCAAACAGGAGCCGAGGTGTTGGTATAAGAGATTTGATTCATTCATTATGAGCCTTGGATACAACAGATTAAATGCAAACCCTTGTGCATATACAAAGTGGTTTGATGAAACTAATTTTATCATCTTGTTGTTGTACGTGGACGACATGCTGGTGTTAGGCCCCAGCAAAGATAATAATAATGAATTAAAGGCACAGTTGGCTAGGGAGTTTAAAATGAAGGACCTTGGACCAACAAACAAGATTCTAGGGATGCAAATTCACCGAGATAGAAATAATAGGAAGATTTGGATATCTTAGAAAAATTACTTAAACAAGATCTTGCGTCGCTTCAACATGCAAGTAAGCCAATTTCTACCCCACTTCCTGTTAATTTCAAGTTATCCTCAAGTATGAGTCCTAGCAGTGAAGCAGAGAGGACGGAGATGTCTCGAGTATCGTATGCATCAGCGGTGGGTAGTTTAATGTTCGCAATGATCTGTACTAGACCAAATATTGCACAAGCAGTTGGAGTGGTTAGTCGGTACATGGCTAATCCGGGAAAAGAGCGTTGGAATACTGTAAAAAGAGTCCTTAGATACATTAAAGGGACTACTGATGTTGCACTATGCTATGGAGGATCAGATTTTACACTCGGAGGTTATACTAATTCGGATTTTGCTGGTGATATTGATAATAGCAAATCCACCATAGGTTATGTGTTTACTCTTGCTGGTGGAGCTGTTAGTTGGGCTTCAAAATTACAGCCTATTTTGGCTACTTCATCCACAGAGGCGGAGTATATAGAAACCACACAAGCTAGCAAAGAGGCAATTTGGTTCCAAATTTTATTGGATGAATTTGAATTTAGTCCGGGAGCGATTACACTATTTTGTGATAATCAGAGTGCTTTACATTTGGCAAGGAATCCCGCATTTCATTCAAAGACAAAACACATACGAGTTCAATTTCACTTTGTTCGTGAAAAGGTGGAAGAAGTTAATGTGGATATTCAGAAAATCCATACTAAAAATAATTTAGCAAATATGCTGACAAAACCAATAAATACAGATAAATTTATATGGTGCAAATCCTCAATGGGCCTAGTAGAGACGTAGGCAACGGAAAATGACAAGGAAGAGAAAGAGTGGTGTGAAGATTAATTAAACCTCAATTAAATCTTCAAGTGGGAGAATGTCAACCATGTTAGTTAGCCACATTTTTTGATGAGTCAACAATAGAGGCTAGCCAAATATAAACTACACTGATGTAAGCCATGATGCATTGGTTGGTGAAATGAAGACTATAAATAGACTTGAATATTTCATTTGTTCATATTCTATCATTCCAAAAACAAGAGAGAAAAGAGAGAATTTAGAGAGATTTCTCCTATTCTGAGAGAAGTGTGTAACTCCTATTTATTTCTTGTAGTGAAATTCTTCCTTCCTTGTTTGTGGTTTTTCCCGATTTGGGTTTCCACGATAAATCATTGTGTGTAAAAATTATCTTTATCTTATTTATTATAATTTTACTATCTCAAATTATTGTCATAAATTTGCTCTAATCCAGTGTCGATATCATAACACTTGGAACACCCTGAGGGAATTCAAAGTTTCGTGTTTTCGCTCTTTTAAACTTCTTTGCATGAGAATGCTCAACTGATTGAACCAAGTGGAAATGCTCGTTGAACAGCCATTGCGATTTCGGTTTTTAGTAGCTCCGCTAGATTGGATTTTGGTCTCTGTTGGCATCAGGTTTGTGGCTTCCATGCAAATTGCTTTCACCCTGGGAGCTAACAAGTTGTTGTAGGAGGATACAAGTACTTGCTTTACATTTGGTTTGTCTATCTCTGTTGTACCCTCAAGTTGACACACCCCTAAAAAATACATTAAACAGAAATTAATTACAAACAGTACATTTGTACACAGTGTTGGAGTTTAATTCTATATTCATATGTTTAGGTATTTATTTAGATAATGTTTTGGTTTTAGTTTAATAATTCACAGCTGTATGTACGTGACATGTGCGTGTAAGTAGCAGCTTGAAATGGTCTAGAGAGTTTTTAGGAAGTTATGGGTAGTGGAACTAATGTAGGAGTCCAGTAAGCAAGTAGTTGTGTTAGTTGCTATTTTCACTCTAGCCACCTTGTGTCTGTGGCTATTTAATCTGATGTACTAGTGTTTAGTTCTCTGATGTAATACAACGTTTTGTTTTCCCAGTTTACTACATACAGTTCATTATAGTAGTATATCACTTTGAGTTTCTACACGTGGTATCAGAGCTTGAAGGGGGAGAGAGTATCAAGGCTTAACAGCCTTCCCTCCGATCCTTGGGTTGTCGCTAGGCGTTGGCGTCACGGGCGCCGGCGTTGTGTTAGTAGCAGCACAGCAGCAGTGGTGGCAGTAGCACAACGACGAAGATGGCGAGACCAGGGAGGAGGAGTGGTTGTTTTCCTTAAGAAGCCGGCCAAGAAGAAGCTGCAGATGGAAGGAGGAAAGCAACTGAAAGCTCCCGAAGGAGGCGACGGTGTGTGGTTGTTGAAGAATAGGAGACGGGGCTGCTACGTTTCTTGGTTTAATCGAGTAGTATGTGTGTACCGTTGTTCTTTGATGCTTTGTTTTTGTTGCTGCATTGCTTGCTATTCTTCGGTCGTTGTTGGTGGTGTTGATATGGGAGATAGGTCTGGTCGATGTGATGGAGGATGACGGCAAGGCTGCAGTTGTTGTTATTTGTTTATGGTTATGTATGTTCGTGTACTGAGGTGATGGTGCAGGTTTTCCATACATGTATACGTGTATGGCCTGGACAGATTATAGCAGAAGAAAGCCACACGGGCTTAGCCAAACGGGCTGATGAAGAAAGTGCCATACGGGCTTGTGAATAATAGCCATAAGGGCTGTGAAATGGATGCCATATGGGCAGGAAATAAATTGCCAGACGGGCAAACAAAGAAGCCAAAAATTGCTGTGATCAGTGGTGCCATATGGGCACAGAAAGGCCACACGGGCTGGATCAATGTATTTGTCATAAGGGTATGTAGAAGCTGTTTCAGTTCAAGGCATGCCATACGGGTAGCTGAAGAATTGATGGATGAATATAGAATTAAGGGGGAGATTGTTGGAGTTTAATTCTATATTCATATGTTTAGGTATTTATTTAGATAATGTTTTGGTTTTAGTTTAATAATTCACAGCTGTATGTACGTGACATGTGCGTGTAAGTAGCAGCTTGAAATGGTCTAGAGAGTTTTTAGGAAGTTATGGGTAGTGGAACTAATGTAGGAGTCCAGTAAGAAAGTAGTTGTGTTAGTTGCTATTTTCTCTCTAGCCACCTTGTGTATGTGGCTATTTAATCTGATGTACTAGTGTTTAGTTCTCTGATGTAATACAACGTTTTGTTTTCCCAGTTTACTACATACAGTTCATTATAGTAGTATATCACTTTGAGTTTCTACACACAGTGACTCCCACATTTCACAAAAATGCTGATCTCGTATAAGCAAATGTAATACATTAATTATAATTCATGTATTCTAGTGTTACGCCACTTATTCAACAGAGTATAAGCAAATTTTTAATTAATAATTAAACAGAATATTTGTAGACAAACACTTGACATGTACATGCAACAAGTTGTCAGCAAGAACATAATTATGCATACTTTCATTAATAAAAAAATAATCAATTATATAATGATAATCCAATACTTAGCAACGATTTTGAAAACGTTTTCAGAACTTCTAAATTACGAACAGGGAACAGGGCTTTCGGAAATTATTAATTTACGAATCATGTGTTTGTGCATTATTGTGGAAAAGATATACATGGAGGTCCAAGATCTTTGTTCTAGCACATGGGATTATGTAAAGATTACTCAATTCATCCATAGAAAAATATATGAGTAAAAAGCACTTCGTGTACTTGAATTTATACGAAATCTGCACTTGGGATACTATAATTCAAAAGCCCCTACTTGTAATACTGCACTTTCAAACTTTTTGCAAAGTGTGTACTTCCGTCAAATGTTACTTAACTCCGTTACTTTTCTAAGGGCAAAACAGTCAGTTCGATTTTGAGGATTTACTTTTAAGTAATTGTAAATACGATTATTTTTCTAATTTATCTTTTTTCCTTTTCATTTCATCCCTCCCCCTCTCTCTCTCAATTAAAAAAACACACACCCCCTATACACACATACTTAGTATACAAAAAGTGAACTCATCGTCGTTTCCTTTTTATCAGATTCTACCGATCCCCATTATCCCCATCCACCTCCTCTCTCTCTCTCTCTCTCTCTCTCTCTCTCTCTCTCTCTCTCTCTCTCTCTCTCTCTCTCTCTCTCTCTCTCTCTCCCTCTCTTCGGACAAAATCTTGCTTATATTAAACTCTAAAAAACACACACACAAACAGTTTGAAACCAGCAGAGAATTGAGTAAAGAGAGATGGGTATTTGCGTTTCAAAGCCCCCGCCGGAACCCAATCTCTCCGATCACATTGAAGTTAAAGACAACCCAATTAACCCAGAAGCGAAAAAATCGAGAGAAGACGGTGAGTTGTGCAAGAAATCGTCGTTTTTCCCGTTTTACAGTCCAAGTCCGGCGCACTTTCTGTTCTCGAAGAAATCTCCGGCGAGATCTCCGTTGAATTCTAGCTCGAATTCGACGCCAAAGAGGTTTTTCAAGCGGCCGTTTCCTCCGCCGTCACCGGCGAAGCACATAAAAGCAGTGTGGGCTAGGAGAGTGAAGCCTAATGAGTGCAGACTTGCTAAATTTACCTTTTGTGATAATGAATTACTAACCCGACGTGATATGAAAAATTATGTGCTAGTCTCAATTTGATTGAGTTGGGGATTTAGGTTAAATTTGGTTAAATTTCTGCGTTTTTCTTGATTTCGCCGGATTCTAGGCTCTCACCGGATTCTGGTAATGTTGATCGGAATTTTCCAGATTCCGGGGATGTTCTTGAAATTTCCGGCGAATGTTCTTGTTAATTTCTTGTTTAATCTGCTCCTCTACTATTGTCAAAACTGTTTGTGGAATATATTTCTTTAAAAAATACGTTTAGAGCTGAAATGACCAAACTGCCCTCGCCAAAGTAACGACGTTAGAGGCAAACTGACGGAAGTACACACTTTGCAAAAAGTTTGAAGGTGCAGTATTACAAGTAGGGGTTTTTGAACTATAGTATCCCAAGTGCAGATTTCGTATAAATTCAAGTACATGAAGTGCTTTTTACTCAAAATATATACATGTATCCCATAGAAAATACAAAAGAGAAACGGATCACACACTTAACTAGACTTTAGATGCACAAATATTTTGACTTCTTAACTGTATCAAACCAAACAATTTGGACACTGGTCTCTAGTAGTTCAATACATAAATCTCGATTCCTAAATTACATAGAGGTTGGTGAAATTTTGACTTTTTCTCGCAAACTAAACGAAAATAGAAAAAATATTATACTCTCTTCGTCCGTTCCAAGTTATTTAGAAAAATAGAGAAACATACCTTAGAAAATTCTAAATGTTATCGGTAACCGAGAAATGAATTCCCGGTGAACCTTAAAGTGAACGGCGAGTATCAAGTGATGACCTTCGAAGATAAACCATAGACTCGAAAACTGCACATGTGTTTTTGCAAGAAAAATTAGTGTGCATGGTCATGAATCCTAACCGATCGGTTAAGGTCCTTGTTACCCTTGAACTTTTCCAGAAACTACCAATGCTGCCATGCTGATCACTGTCTTTCGAACACTCGACGAATGCTGCGAAAAAAGGGTCTTTTTGGAAACTAGCATTTGTAGTAGTATAGTGCTTCTTTTGAGCTGTTTGGGTGAATTTTTGATTTGCAGCTGCAGGAGGCAATGGGAGTAGACTAATGTTGAGCGGAGGGTCATTACATTTTTTCTCGGAGAGTTGTCTGTTTTTCGGAATTCCGGGGATTTGTTCCCATGAAAATGGAATTTATCCTGGAAAATGCAGAGGAGTTGTAGGACTAAAAGGATAGTTATTCGCAACATTTTCGTCGAATGTTACCGAAGAATTTGATGATGAAAAAGATGGAGAGGACGGGAGAGAAAGTGTTCGAAAAGATGATCGACGAGAATTAGTGAAAGGAGAAAATGAGGATTGATCTGGCTCGTGATCTTGAACAGGATTTTGGCCACGGTCTTTCGAGTTTGCAGGGGAAGCCATATGGCTATTGTCAGGGTAAAAGAGTGGTTGATGTAGGTTGTAAGAGCATTCACATCCCATCCCCCATCCCCAACCCCAAAAACTTACTAAAAATAGTAAATCCCCAAATAAAAATAGTAAATCCCCAAAATTATCAAAAAGTTTCTACATCCCATTCCCCATTTTCCATTCCCCTATCCCTATATTCTTTTTTATATTACTTCTTTCTCTCTCTTTCACTTACAATTTTAACTACCAAAATCCACTAACTACTACAAATATTATTTTATATTATTAGGATGAAGAGAGAGAGGATTTGCAGGTAGCAACAAAAGTCCCCAAATTTGGGGACTCAAACTTTGTCTGCAAATTTAAACCCCAAAATGGGGATCGGGATGGAGCTCTCTTTTTTGCTAAAAGTGCTTGTATTTTGCAAATTATAGGGATGGGGGAAGGAATGGGGATTGGGCTGTGAATGCTCTAACAAGTATGTTTCAAATTCTTCGATTAATTATGCGTTTGTATCTCTTTCTATTTGGTAGATGAAAGGATTTTGTTCAATGTTGTCACCCTCGGTGTTTTGTTGAGTAAAAGTGAGATTTTTTATCAACAAAGACGAAACATATGACATTATGGCAACTTGGCGAAAGAATAAGAGAGAAAATGGGGCAGAATCGTAACTTGTATATTGCACTTAAGATTTAGTGGGAAATTAAGGAAGAATAATGCTAGGTACCCCGAATTGTATCTCAAATTTTTTCAAAAATTACACGTGTCACTATCTGATTGGTTATAACTATAATAGATCCACCAGGGTCATATCAATCTCAGCAATTAAAATCTTCCATACAGTCAACTCATCTATGCCACATCATTTGGGTGCATTTTTTGGGTACCAATTTGGGATACCTAGCATTACTCAAGAAGAATGGTAAGAACTTCTTGGTCAAGTGATATTTTTCTCAATTTTTTTAAATAATATTGAGAATTCGAATATCGTTAAAAATAAGATCGTACTCATAAATCGTACACATATAAAGGATTTGCAAAATTTTTGACTTGACAAAAATTGTTTATTCAGTTGGCTATCACAATTTTTGTAACTTTTTTTCTTCTTCTTCGACCAAATTCATATATCTAAACTATAAAATTTTACGGTTCTTTGAGTTAATCCTCTCGAAATGAACTGCAAATTCACATGAATGCAAGAGTTAAGAAGCTATCTTAATTATCTATCAATGGGTCTACACATGTTTGTTTTATTGGTATACTTGTACATTTAATCAACTGAATTTAGAAAAGTTACACGCTGCCCGTGAGTTTAATCATTCTATCTAGTTCCCGTATATGCCCGTGACCTTCATTTTTAGTAATGCTAAGTATTTTCTTAGATTGTTTTTTTTTCTAATTAAAAAATATATACTAGGAAAAAGAAACAGTTAAGAAGGGTATACCCCAATCAGCACATAGAGACATATAAGCCCACAGCAGAGCTACACAAAGTAGAGCCGGCAATTTGGTACACGACACGAATAAACGACACGAAAACGACACGAAAAATATGGATATGGGTTCACCTTTTCGATACACGAACACGAAAGTACACGAACACGAAAGAGCACGAGCCCTAAATGGGTATGGATATGGGTTTACCCTTAGGTACACGACACGACACGAAAGTACACGAAATAAATAAATATTTTAAAATTATATAAATGTATATTGTAAACTCTTGGAGCATGTTACCAATACACTTTGAACACTCATTTTGCCCAAGTTCTGACATGTTCCAAGATGACTATAATATAATATCAATGATCGATATATACAATCAAAGAGATGTAATTAATCAGTCCTAGAAGCCAAAAATGGTGTTATATGCAGCCGGACAGTGAATTTCTAGCAACTTTATGGTCCTAAAATAGTAGGTGGTGAAAAAGTAACTTGAATTCTAGCACTTCTGCAGCAAGAACCGTTAGTTTTTCTTGACACCCCCTATTTTAAAAAGTGTACAAAAGGAAACATATAGAATAAGTCGTGGCAATATAGTATACTTGTTTATGCTTATTAGAGCCGGTAATTTCGTACTGGACACGAATAAACGACACGAAATTACATGAACACGAAGGTACACGAACCTTAAATGGATATGGATATGGGTTTACCCTTTCGATACACGAACACGAATGTACACGACACGAAAGTACACGGAATGATCCGAATTGCTAGGTCTAACACAAAGACTAACAACAACCTGCCATACAAGACAAACTAGTACAACTTTAGAACTAGTGTTGGGTCTTTACGAACTCACTCCTTAAACCTACTGCCAGAGAACAACCTTTCCCTAACGCTCCTTCTAATGGCCTGCATAAGTACGAAAGTGGAGTTCCCCAATCCCTGGTTGTGGAGCCTGTGATTCCGTTTCTTTGCCGTAGAGGTTAGTAACAAAGCAATTCCCATTTTGACAATCCGACCAGTTCGCTGCAAACTGGAAAGGCATAGAAGACCTGATAAGGTCATAATACGGGCAATCAGAGAAGATGTGTTGCATAGATTCCATACCCAAACTTCATAACACACATCTCGGGTCAATTTGTATTCCAAAACTTATCATCCTGTCCTTTGTAAGAAGTCTATTCTTGATAGCAAGCCAAGTGACAAAGGAACATTTAGGAATAGAACATGAGTTCCAGATTACCTCCCACCATGGCACTATTTGATTAGTGTGCCTAAACGAATTCCAGATTGGAGCAATCTTGACCTGGTGAGAATATAAACCATCCCAGGTGATTGCATCAGTTCTTTGAACCTGTACATTTCCTACAATTCGCCTTACCTCCAAGACATCTGTATGGCTAGAAGAGGGGAGGTCACATAGTCCATTGCGCAGATAAGCATTTGCAGTAGTCATGTAGGTTGTCTCTATCGTAGTGCTCATCGTAGGAGAGGCAGACAACAGAGGTTTATGGTTTGCCCAAAGGTCATGCCAAAACAAGAAGTTGGAGTCAACTCCCATAGTGTATCTAATGAATCTAAGAGCTTGGTCCCTGGCATTAAGAATATTTATGGCTATCCATGAGCATTTGTAAGGGAGTTTTGCAGTCCAAAAAGCTTTCTTACGAAGGAGGCAATTGTGAAACCACAAAATCCACAGAGATCTCTCCTTAGGTTGAATAATACGCCAGAGTTGGTAATATGTAGCAGCAAGGTTCCATTCAAACAAGTTCTTGATACCCAATACACCCTTAGCCTTAGGCTTACAGCAATCCTCCCAGCTTACCTTATAGTGATACCTACCCGTTGGCTTATAGAACCCCCCCCCCCATAAAAATTTAAACATCGTACTATTCAGCTTAGTAAGTATCGACTTAGGCAAGAAAATATACATACTCCAATAGCCAACAATGCTAGAAAGGATTGATTTTATCAATTGAAGACGCTGTTAGAGTGAAGACGGAATGACACCATGGCAATATTTGATTAGTGTGCCTAAACGAATTCCAGATTGGAGCAATCTTGACCTGGTGAGAATATAAACCATCCCAGGTGATTGCATCAGTTCTTTGAACCTGTACATTTCCTACAATTCGCCTTACCTCCAAGACATCTGTATGGCTAGAAGAGGGGAGGTCACATAGTCCATTGCGCAGATAAGCATTTGCAGTAGTCATGTAGGTTGTCTCTATCGTAGTGCTCATCGTAGGAGAGGCAAACAACAGAGGTTTATGGTTTGCCCAAAGGTCATGCCAAAACAAGAAGTTGGAGTTAACTCCCACAGTGTATCTAATGAATCTAAGAGCTTGGTCCCTGGCATTAAGAATATTTCTAGCTATCCATGAGCATTTGTAAGGGAGTTTTGCAGTCCAAAAAGCTTTCTTACGAAGGAGGCAATTGTGAAACCACAAAATCCACAGAGATCTCTCCTTAGGTTGAATAATACGCCAGAGTTGGTAATATGTAGCAGCAAGGTTCCATTCAAAAAAGTTCTTGATACCCAATACACCCTCAGCCTTAGGCTTACAGCAATCCTCCCAGCTTACCTTATAGTGATACCTACCCGTTGGATTATAGAACCCCCCCATAAAAATTTAAACATCGTACTATTCAGCTTAGTAAGTATCGACTTAGGCAAGAAAATAAACATACTCCAATAGCCAACAATGCTAGAAAGGATTGATTTTATCAATTGAAGACGCTGTTAGAGTGAAGACGGAATGACACACATAAACAAGAGATAACTCCTCCTGTCCCAGACTTTATTGATAATTTTCTGAATTCCCTCAAGGCTAGTACAACTAATTCTTAAATAGAAAAACAAATAAACTACTAATGGAAATAAGGATCATCTTCCTCGACACATGGGATCTGATCAGACCATCATACTCCATGATATATGGGATTTGATCTTATCTCCATATCTTAATATCTTCTGCATTAACTATAGCATCTCCTCATTTATTTACTAATATTCTCTACTTAATGAAAGATCATATATTCTTGATCTTGTTTATCCTTCAGCAATCTTCACATATCTTTTCTGGTACGTCTCCTATAAACCAGAAATGGTTTCGGAATTCGTGGGACTTCCTTATTTGTAGTCTGGCCAGAATTTGTAACAATACCCTCCCCTTGAAATGATGCCTTGTCCCCAAGGCTGTAAGAAGTAAATTGGCGCAAAAAGTCTGCGCGGTCCACCCAAGTAGCCTCATCTGGGCTGCGCCCCTGCCACTGCACTAGCAGTTGGGAAACAGATGTAGAACCATGTTCCACCGTACGAGTGGCAAGAATAGCAGCAGGTTCAAAATCATTTGTAGCTGGTATACTTAAAGCTGGAGGCAAAGTAGTTATTGGAGGATGTCTGCCCACGGATGGCTTCAATTGCGACACGTGAAATACAAGGTGAATGCGACTATCCGTGGGAAGTTTTAGGCGATAAGCTACAGTGCCAACACGCTGCAAAATCTCAGAAGGCCCGTAATAGCGAGAAGACAACTTAGAATGAACTTGATTCGAAATTGTTTGTTGCCTGTGAGGCCCAATTTTGAGGAAAACCATATCACCTTCCTTGAAAACCACATCCCGCCTGTGTGCATTAGCTGCCTTTGTCATGCGTTGTTGAGCTCTTTGTAAATGATATTTTAGCTGTCGTATCACCTCATCCCTATCTTGCAATTGGTCTGCCAAGGCCTGAACTCGACATTCTCCAGGTAGGAATTGTAGTAGTGAGGGTGGGGAACGACCATATACCACTTGAAATGGGGTTGTGTTGGCAGAAACATGATAAGAAGAATTTTACCAATATTCTGCCCATGTAATGTATTTAGCCCAGATGCGAGGCTGTTCAGAACAAAAGCAGCGTAAATATGTTTCTACACATCGGTTGAGAACTTCAGTTTGACCATCTGACTCGGGATGATACGCTGAACTCATCCTTAATTTTGTTCCCATGAGCCGAAAAATCTCCTGCCAGAAAGAACTCATAAAAACAGAATCACGATCACTAACAATGGTTTGAGGGACACCATGAAGTCGTACAACCTCCCTAATAAATAAATCAGCCACCGAGCGTGCAGTGTAAGGATGCTTTTGAAGAAGAAAATGACCATATTTGGACATGCGGTCAACTACCACCAACAGACAATCGAAACCTTGCGACTTTGGTAGTCCAGTGATGAAATCCATTGATAGATCCTCCCAAATGCGATCTGGAATAGGCAATGGTTGAAAAAGACCTGCTGGTGAAAGAGCTTCATATTTAGTACCCTGGCACACCAAACAAGTGGCAACAAATTCTTTCACAGACTTAAACATATGTTGCCAGTACAAGGAAGACGCAAGATGGCGATATGTTCGTAATGCACCAGAATGGCCACCTGATGGAGTTGAGTGAAATTCTTCTAGTAACGATGGAATCCAAGAAGATGAAGAGGGAACTACCAAACGTCCCTTATAGTATAATCTCCCGGCAATAAGGGTATAAGGTGGATGTGCTTTTGGATCATCTTTTAACGCCTCCACAATGGGTTTCAAGTTGACATCTGCATGTACTTCTTTTTGTAGTGATTCTGCGTCAAGCCATTGTGGAGTAGAAAGGGCCATCAAGGTGGTTTCTTCATTTTGTCGAGATAAAGAATCTGCAGCAGCATTAGTAGATCCTGCTTTATACTCAACCACAAAATCGTAACCTAGAAGCTTGGCAACCCAAAGTTGTTGAGCCGGAGTTGTTATTTTCTGATGAAGCAGATGCCTCAAGCTCCTATGATCGGTCCGCACTACAAACCTTCGTCCAAGCAGATAAGGACGCCAATGTTGGATTGCTAGTACCAAGGCCATAAGTTCTTTTTCATATGTGGACAAGCTCCTAGTTTGAGTTGAAAGTCCTTTACTGAAATATGCAATTACTTGATTATTTTGCATTAAAACTGCTCCCAAACCAGATCCAGAGGCATCACATTCAATGACAAAAGTTTGTGAAAAGTCGGGCATCGTAAGAACAGGAGCAGTAACCAATGCTTGTTGGAGCTCTCGAAATGAAGTCTCCGCTTCAGGTGTCCAACGGAAAGCCGATACAGAATCTTTCTTGAGAAGGGCAGTTAATGGCTGTGCAATCTTACCATAATTGCGAATAAAGCGACGGTAGTAGCCCGTTAGACCAAGGAATCCCCTAACAGCTTTAATTGACTTGGGAGTAGGCCAACGAATAACTGCTGCAACTTTTGAAGGGTCCATAGCAACATCATTCGCAGAAATAAGGTGGCCCAAATATTCAATCCTCCGTTTTCCAAATTGACATTTTTTTTAGATTCACCGTGAATGAATTAGCTCCAAGAACTGACAAAATAACATTGAGATGTTCTACATGGGACTGCCAAGTGGGGCTGTAGATGAGAATATCATCAAAAAAACCAATACAAATTGACGCAAATAAGGTCGAAAAATCTCGTTCATAGTAGCTTGAAAAGTAGCTGGGGCATTCGTCAACCCGAAAGGCATAACCAGAAATTCATAGTGACCATCATGAGTACGAAAGGCGGTTTTGTGAACATCTTCTGGACTGACACGAATTTGCTGGTATCCTGATCGAAGATCCAATTTTGTAAAATAAGTGGCACCCAATAATTCATCCAAAAGCTCCTGAATAAGAGGTATTGGAAATTTATCCGGGATTGTAGATCTATTTAGTTCGCTGTAGTCCACACAAAAACGCCAACTGCCATCTTTCTTGCGTACCAACAAAACTGGACTAGAGAAAGGACTCGAACTCGGGCGTATAATTCCAGTTGTGAGCATTTCAGCAACTAGCCTCTCAATTTCATCCTTTTGAATATGCCCATAACGATATGGTCGTACAGAAACAGGGCCAGTGTTAGGCTGTAAAGGAATGTGGTGATCTGAAGTTCGTGAAGGGGGTAAAGTTGTAGTCTCAGCAAAAACGGAAGGGAACTTTTGTTGAAGAGCCTCTATGTCATGTGCCATTTCAGGTGTCAAGGAAGGATCTTCCTGCACCTTTTCTACCATTTCCCCTTCAAACAATAATGCACAATAATCGATATCTGTGGTGCGAAATAAAGAACGTTGACTTACCGGTGTCCGGTGCAATGAAATGTCACCATGGAGGGTGTGCTTATGACCATGAAGTGTGAATGACATCCTCAATATTGACCAGTTGATTTGAACTTCCTCTAGAGTTTGTAACCATGCCACTCCTAAGATTGCATCAACACCTCCCAAGGGAAAAACATCGAAATCAGAAAGTATTTTACACGTGTCAGCCATCATAGAGACCCCTCTGCATATGCCCAAAGTTGGTGACTTGCTGCCATCACCCAATCGCACTTGAAAATTATGCCTTTGTGAGACCTGTAGGCCCATTCGTTGCACTAACTTGCTTGACAAAAAATTGTGCGATGCCCCACTGTCAATAAGTATGACTATGTTTTCATCTTCAAGCTTGCCTCGGAGTTTCATAGTTTGAGGTGATGTAATGCCTCCAATGGAATATAAGGGCAGTTCTAGTTGCGTTAATTGACCATCCATCTGTGTTTCTGAAGGTAAAGCATCAAAGTCTTCCTCAAGAGCATCAAAGTCCTCTATACCAATCTCCTCTTCATCGCCACCAATAATCGTGCGCAACTCTTTTTTGTGGACATTCATGCAGCGGATGATATGGTTGTTTACAGCGAAAACACAAGCCTCTACTCCTTAAATCTTGGAATTCTTGGTCTGATAGGCGACGAATAGGTCGAGTCCGAGTTGCTGGTTGTGTTGTCATTTTTTCTTGGTTGTTTTGCCTCAATGCTGGAGGTACATACTTTGTGGGGGCTGATTTAGAAAGATCTGCAGCAGTCCTATCATCTGAGTGAGGTGTTTTTGAAGCCCGGCGATCCTGAGAGATATATGAAGGCCGTGAGAGGATTATTGATTTGTTTCCGAGCGGTGCTTGAGCTTTAAATTCAGAGCGAGCAGGCGCAACTAGTGAGATCTCTTCCTCAACACAACGTGCCATGTCCATAGCCTTTGTAAGTGTGGAGGGTGCAAGGGTACGAAGACGTGCCCGAATCCTAGGTTGAAGGCCATGCATAAAATACCCCAGGTAGTGGTCGTTGGTCAATCCAGGCACATGAGTCACCATTTCAACGAATTCATCAATGTAGTTATCAATAGAAGTTGTGTGGCTTATTGAGCATAGTCTCTCGAATTCATTACCTGCATGTCGTCCATCATATCTTTTGATCAGTTCAGCAGAAAGACTCTCCCAATTCATATCTGGTGATTTTTGTCGTAACCATCTTATCCAGTGAAGAGCAGACCCTTCCATGCCAATCAAGGCCATCGGAACCTTCTGTGATTCCTTGATTTGCTGAAGCTCAAAGTATTGTTCTGCACGGGCCAGCCATCCTATTGGATCAGATCCATTAAAAACCGGTAATTCAAGGCATCGTGGTAAGGTTGAGTGAGTGGCTAATGGAGTGACTTCGATCTCTTCTGTCGATGTATGCTGTTTTCCGTTGCTAGATTCTTCTTCGCTGCGATTAACTATAGTTTTATTGGTATGTAGTTCTTTGACCATGACACATAGCTCCTATATGGATGTTTGGGTCAGCTTAATATCCTTCTGTATGGTGGGAATGAGTTTAACACGTTCTTGAAGTTTTGCCACCGTCTTCTCTAACTCCTCGAGGCGAGATTCTGTTGTTCCACGTGTAAGCGTCATCCAGCAGGTCGGACCAATTTGTCAGAGTAAAGACGGAATGACACACATAAACAAGAGATAACTCCTCCTGTCCCAAACTTTATTAATAATTTTCTGAATTCCCTCAAGGCTAGTACAACTGATTCTTAAATAGAAAAACAAATAAACTACTAATGGAAATAAGGATCATCTTCCTCGACACATGGGATCTGATCAGAACATCATACTCCATGATATATGGGATTTGATCTTATCTCCATATCTTAATATCTTCTGCATTAACTATAGCATCTACTCATTTATTTACTAATATTCTCTACTTAATGAAAGATCATATATCCTTGATCTTGTTTATCCTTCAGCAATCTTCACATATCTTTTCTGGTACGTCTCCTATAAACCAGAAATGGTTTCAGAATTCGTGGAACTTCCTTATTTGTAGTCTGACCAGAATTTGTAACAGACGCCCAGCAAAATTTAAAAATCTGGCAGTCCATTGTTCAAGCTTACTGTAGAATTTATGCACTAGAGATCCACAATCTCTTTCATAGAGCCTACTAGTGATAAGAGGGAGACCAAGATAGCAAATAGGAAGATGACCTTGTTGGAATCCAGTGATAGCTAAAATCGAGGTAACCACCTCCTCCTTTACATTAGCAAAAAAACAGGTGGACTTTGCATTATTCGGGACAAGACCAGAGAGATTAGAGAATGTTTGCACACCTTGCATAAGGGCAGTAACCGACTTCAAGTCACCATGATTAAACAGAATTATGTCATCCGCGAAGATAATATGATGCAATTTAACTTCCTTAGTCCTCCAGTGGAATTTAAAATCTGAGGATGTTGTGCTTTTATTAAGACAGACCGTGAGAACCTCCATGGCTATGACAAATAAGTAGGGGGAGAGAGGGTCACACTATCTTAATCCTGACTTTCCCTTGAAAAAACCCTCCAAATAGCCATTAATCTTAACAAAGAACATAGTAGAAGTGACACAAATTTCCACCCAAACAATAAACTTTTGAGGAAAACCCTATGTCTCGTAGCGTTGAACAGAAAGCTCCAATTTAAGGAATCAAAGGCTTTGTGAATATCTAATTTAATAGCACATCTGGCCTGTCCTGACGAGCGATGGTAATCCTTGCAAAGGGATTGAGCTAAGAAAACATTATCACCAATAGATCGCTTCGGAACAAAAGCAGATTGTACCGGAGAGATTATAGAAGAGATAACACCTTTCAAGCAACTAGCAAGGAGCTTGGAGATGCATTTGTATAGCACATTGCAACAGGATATAGGTCTGAAGTGTTGCATCTCTGAAGGATTTGGAAGCTTTGGGACAAGACATATAGCAGCAGCATTAATGATTCTTGGGAGCTTCAAAGATTCAAAGAAAAACAGAATGCCTTTAGTGACATCAGCACCCACAATGTGCCAGGTAGATAAGTAGAACTCTACTGGAAGGCCGTTTGGACCCGGACTGCGGTTTTTTGCCATTCTCTTGAGCGTAGTATGCACATCAGTAGCAGAGATAGGAGCAATGAGGTGAGCCGTTTGAGCATCACTATAAGTAGGCAAAACTATGTCTTTTGGGAAAGGAGTCACTTCAGTATTATTGCCCAAAATTGACTTGTAGCAGGATGTTGCAACATTAGCCATATCTTCATGAGAGGTTTTAGTAACTCCATCCACATCAGTTAAGGAAAGAACTTTGTTGACATTCCATTTTCCCCTACAAGCGTTGAAGAAGAACTTATTATTACCATCCCCATGTTGTAACCATTTGACACGGGACTTTTGCTTGAGAAAGCATTCCTCCTTAGACAAGGCATCCGCATAAGCATCCATAAGTATTTTCTCTTCTTGAAACTGATTAATAGAAGGGCAGGTCGGTAGCTAGTTTTGATAGTTAGCAAGAGCTTCCCTTGATTCTACAACAAGAACATGCAAATTCCCAACTTTCTTGTTGAGGGTTTTTAACGCCATCTTCACTCGCTTCAGTTTTGTAGTGAGAACATACCATGGGTCCCCAATAATCTCAAAGGACCAAGCTTCGGACACAAGAGGAATGAATTCATGATTATCAGCGAGATGAGCAAAGTATTGGAAAGGCTTGAAAGTACCAACAAAGTCCAACCCAGTTTTGTGACTGCTGGGCAGTGATCAGAAAGGCCACGAGCCATAAAATCAGTAACCGAACATGGCAGCAAAGTATGCCAGGCATGATTAATAAGAACTCTATAAAGCTTCCTGAATTTTGGTTGCGTGATATTACTGTCCCACCAAGTTAGGTGGTGACCAGTGCTTCGAAGGTCAGTCAGACCTAAAGACATAGTAAAGTTCTTAAAATCTGTCATGTCTGATGTACATCCTTCATTTCCCCCTTGTTTCTCATTCGTACTAAGGCAAGAGTTAAAATCACCACAAATACACCAGGCTTCATTCGGAATGATTGCAGAGAACCTGGAAAGCTCGGTCCAGAGAATACGTCGTTCTATTTCTGTGTTGAAACCGTACACAAAGGAAATAAAGAAACTCATATTATTTTGCATTAGAGTGATGGTGCAAGTTATCTGTTGAGCAGAGGAAGAAACCACTGTAATAGACCAAAAAACGGGGTTCCACCCCAGCCATATGCGACCTCCCAAATGGTGATCAGGAGCACAAGGATGATCAGAATCCTGATGATGGTAAGGGGTGGACTGAAGTTAAGAACAAGCGGAAGCCCATTGCTTCGCCTTCTATCTCTCCTTGCTCGCCACCTCCCTTGGCTCAACAATCTATTAATGGTACTGGTGTTGTAGCTGGTGGGAAACAGGGCAATAAGCACTCCAAACCTCAAAAGAGAACAAAGAGGGGGATAGGATCTCCCCCTCAAAAGCTTAATCTTGATTATGTCTACTTTTTGTACTTACAACGTTCCTGGTCTTAATAATAAGGTTGCCTTTATTAAGGATTTCATTGCTAATAACCATATATCCTTGATAGGTGTTTTGGAGACCCGTGAGATTGTTTTTATTAATATACAAAGTACCTATCATCTTAAGACCGTATTCATTCGGAATTTACGATCATAATAATAAATTTCAAATTTATCATAATCGAACGTGGGATATATCTCAAATTTATTACATCTTCGTGTGATATATAGATATATATTAAGATATGTAAATTCGAAATATTGTGGTATGAATTTTATTTAGAATGTAAGCATGTAAGAATTTTTTAGCATTTCTAGTCGAATAAGAAAAGCAAATGAGCAAACCTCTTAACTATCAGTAGTACTTTTTACTACCGATTTAAAGGAATAAATGTGTTGCAATTCTCGAATCTTGACATGTTATGTAAATGGGCCACAAAGTTAAGCTCAAGTTTGCATATAATTTTTAAATATCTAATGAGGGCTGAAATTGGGCTGCACAAACATTGAAATTTAAGTTTTCAGCTTTTTTAGTGTAAAGAAGATGTTGGCCAAAAAGTTTAGACGAAGATATTTGTCGACTTTCATGTGTACTCGGAAGTTAGGAATAATTTGGATGGGTATTTGACAGGCAAAAGTAGTAGTCAGTGTTGGTTTTAAATGGGTGATAGGAGATGGGCATGATGTTAGTGCTACCAAGGATCCATGGTTAAGTACGAAGCAGAATTTTAAAGTTGATAATCTGTCAATGTATGAGGGGAGAAACAAATTTGTTTCGTCTCTATTCTATCCAGGTACGAAGCGTTGGGATGTTAGACGTGCGCGACAGCTTTTCTCTGTAGCTGATGTTAACGCTATTCTCGCCACTTGTGTGCCACAACAGTTTGTTGATGAAAGAATAGCTTGGACCAGGTCTTCTGATGGGTTTTATATCGTTAAATCTGATTACTAATTTTTTCACGATCAGTTTGTTTGAAATACTAGTGTCATTCAGTCTAAGGGGTGGAGTCGGATCTGGAGACTGCAGGTTCCTCATAAAGTGAAAATTTTCATATGGCGCTTTTGTCGTAACAATGTTCCTATCAGAATTTGTCTCAGATCTAAAGGAGTGTTTGTTCTTATCTTATGCCCGATGTGTATCTCACACGTTGAGCACCTGCTGCACATCTTTTTCGATTGCCCATTTGCATCCAGTTGTTGGCAGGTTGTAGGGTCTTAATATGATATGTCAATGGTCGAGTCATGATAGAACAATATAAGATGCTCAAGTGCATACCCATAAGATTGGGCTGCCTTAGTTTATATAGATGAAAATGTTACAGACTATGTTTAGATGGGGAACATAACAGCCTAGCCACTATACCACCATACTTGCTAGCCTAGCACCATGTTATAAGATGCTAGTTGTCTAATACAAAAGTTATCAATACATCTGTTATAACTACTTTACAGATAGCTAACTATTATCTCTAACAGCCCCCCTCAAGCGAAGCTGATTTGGAACAACAGTGAGCTTGTCTCGAAGAAGTAAAAACCGAGCCCGACCTAGCGGTTTGGTTAATGCATCCAAAATCTGTTCAGAAGTAGGAATGTATCGAACAAGGAGTTGTTTTTGAGCGACTCTTTCACGAACAAAATGAAAATCTATTTCTACATGTTTAGTACGAGCATGAAACACCGGATTTGCTGCAAGAAAAGTGGCGCCTAAATTATCACACCAGAGAGTTGGAGAAGAAGGCAAAGAAATCTGCAATTCACGTAATAATTGTTGAATCCATATTAGCTCTGCAGTAGTACAAGCAAGACTTCGATATTCAGATTCCGTACTTGAACGAGATACGGTATTCTGTTTACGTGAACTCCAGGAGATTAAATTTGGACCAAAAAATATACAAAAGGCACCTTGCGAACGACGATCATTCGGGCAACCTGCCCAATCAGCATCAGAGAATCCTTGCAAATCAAATGAAGAACACTTACGAATGTGAAGACCATGATAGATACTGCCTTTAAGGTAACGTAAGATACGTTTGACAGCAATCCAATGTAGTGAACTCGGCGCTTGCATAAATTGACAGACTTTATTAACAGCAAAGGAAATCTCAGGTCTAGTTATTGTCAAGTACTGGAGAGCACCAACAACACTTCTGTACAGTGTAGTATCAGAAAAATTATCACCATTAGAAGCATATAACCGAGCTGAAGATGACATAGGAGTGGCTACTGGTTTAGAATCAGTCATATTTGTGCGATGCAAGAGCTCACGAATATATTTTTCTTGACTTAATAAGATACCGTCTGAAGTTGGGGAGACTTCAATGCCAAGGAAAAAATTCAGAGAACCAAGATCTTTTAAGGCAAACGAGGAAGATAAACCCTGAATAGTTCCTTCAAGTTCATCTGAAGAAGAACCTGTTATCAAAATATCATCGACATAAATTAATACAAAAATCACATATGACAATGTGCGCTTGATAAACAGTGATGCATCAATATGTGACTCTGTAAATCCAAGTTGGAATAAACGATGTCGTAGCTTATGAAACCAGGTACTAGGTGATTGTCGTAATCCATAGATAGACTTATGTAATCGACAAGCATAATGCGGAAACCGAGGATCGATGAAACCAATAGGTTGTTTCATGTAAACTTCTTCTTCTAAATCGCCGTGTAAAAAAAGCGTTAGAAACATCTAACTGCTTGACATGCCAATTATAAGTAACAAAAAGGCTTAATACAAGTCGAATAGTCACTGGTTTAATCACAGGACTAAAAGTTTCTTCAAAATCAATACCGTATTGTTGTCCATAACCCTTTGCCACTAAATGTGCTTTGAACCTCTCTACTGATCCATCAGATTGACGTTTAATTTTGAAAACCCATTTGTTACCAATCACATTTTTACCAAGTGGAAGAGGGACTAGAGTCCATGTATTATTTTGAATCAGTGCTTTGTATTCCTCTGCCATTGCTAGTTGCCACCGTGGATCCTTAGAAGCAGAAGTGTAACAAGTAGGCTCAAATTCTGCAACAGAAGAAGTTAGTAATGCATACTTTGGATTAGGCTTCCGTATACCCATTTGTAATCTGGTTCTCATTGGATGAGTAGATGGAAAAACAGGAGTGCCAGAAACAGTAGGAGAAACTATAGGAGAGTCATGATGTCCAATAGAGGTAGCCTCAGAAGTGGTCTGTATATTGTGCAGAGAATTGGTATGGGAAGGAAGTGATGTGGTTTGACGATTTGGAAGAGATGCTTGTGGAAAATGAATAGGAATGGGACCAAGAATAGAGGGTTCATCAGAGATACATTTACAAGAGACATTCTGTTGTGACTGAAAAGGAAAATGATTCTCATCAAATGCCACATTTCTGGATATATAAATTCTATTAGATTCAAGATGTAAACATTTATATCCACGATGCTTACCACTATAGCCCAAGAAGACGCATTTAGCCGAACGATATTGAAATTTGTTGCGATTAAATGGTCGAAGATGTGGAAAACAAGCACACCTAAATACTTTTAGAAATTTATAATCAGGAGGCGTACCAAATAATTTTTGCCAAGGAGATAGAGAACCAATGATTTTAGATGGCAACTGATTAATGAGAAAGGTAGCTGATTCAAAAGCATCAAACCAGTACATGAATGGAATAGATGCAGTGGCAAGGAGTGTTAAACCCGTATCAACAATGTGCCTATGTTTTCTCTCAGCAGAACCGTTTTGTTCATGAGTAGCTGGACAAGATTGTCTATGTGTTATTCCACAGGAGTCAAATATAGAACGAAGAGATTTATATTCAGTTCCCCCATCAGTATGTAAAGATTTAATTTTCCGACTGAAGAATGTTTCAACTTTATTTTTAAATTGTAAAAATATAGATGGAACTTCTGATTTATAACGCATTGGAAAAATCCATGTATATCGACTGAAACCATCAACAAAATGAATATAATACTTTGCACCACAAATAGAATCAAGAGGTGCAGGACCCCAAATATCTGAATAGATCATGTCTAAAGGATGCTCAACAATATTTGTACTAGAAAGAAAAGGCAATGTATGATTTTTGCCAAGTCGACAAGAACTACAAAATGGAAGTGATTTATTTGAGACAGGTAAAGAGAAAGATGACACTACATGGCGAGTTGTAGCAGAGTTGGGATGTCCAAGACGCTGATGCCAAACGTTTAATGGAGCTCTCTCAGCTAGAAAAACAGAAGGAAGATGTTGAGCAGGAGGAGAATGAGGAGAAAGTTGATACAGACCATCTTTAAGAGGACCTCGGAGGATCACGGCTCCCGTTTGATTGTCCTGTGCATGAAAGCCAGAGGAGTTAAAATGAAAAGAGCTATCATGATCATTGCAAAATTGCGAAACTGAGATCAAATTTTTTGTTATTGCAGGGACATGAAGGACATTATTTAAAACAATAGGACCCCTAGACGTATGAAGAGAACTAGATCCAATATGGGAAATATTCAAACTTGTACCATTACCAACTGCAATTTGTGCACTACCAGTGAAATCTGAATGCATGGACAGGTTATTGAGATCAGCTGTAAGATGATTGGTTGCTCCTGAATCAGGATACCAGTTTGAGTCTGAGACTGAGGATGTCGCTGCAACATAGGCTGATGGTTGAGGATTAGCACCAGTGAAGGAAATATCAAAACGATGACGACATGTGAGAACTGAATGACCCATAATTCCACAAAGTTGGCATTGGACAGAACCATTACTAGAGCCAACACGTGATTTATTAGAATGAACATATGAGTGGTTTCCACGACCACGACGATTACCACCACGAGAAAAATTTCCACCACGATATCCACCATTGGATTGTGGCCTTTGTGATGCAGAAGCTACTAGCGACTGATTTGAAGCAATATTTGCAGATAATGGAATGGTATCCAGTTTAGGATGAGCATGACGTTCAAGACGTCGATCATAACTCAATAGTAAGCTATGAACATCATGGACAGTTAGATCGTCTAATTTGGTATAGACAGAGATGACAAAGGGATCATAAGTGGGGCCAAGGCCATTTAGAGTATGGTCAATCAGATCCTGGGATGAGATAACATTCCCTGTTGCTGCAAGAGAATCAGCAAGTGACTTAATTTTCTTTATATAGTTAGACATGGAGAGTGATCCTTTAGAGATGTTAGAAAGGTCATGCTTTAAATCATGAATTCTTGTCCGGGAAGAAGATGCAAATAAAGTTTGGAGAGTTGTCCATGCTGAATGAGAAGTTTCACAACTAATGACCTGAGCAAGAACATTTTCTGTAAGCGAATAGAGAAGCCAGCCAAGGATCAATTGATCCTGTTCTTGCCATGCAGTGTACTCAGGATTAACTGTGACTTCATCACTAGAAGGTGAAGAGGATTGTGTGGTAGATGATGTGACAGATGAAGCAACAGAGGTTGTGGTGACAGGTGGAGCAACAGAGATTGTGGCTGGCACATTTGATACCGGGCATGGGAATGTTCCATCGACATATCCAAGGAGCCGAAAACCACGTAAGGTTGGAACAAATTGAGCCCTCCAAAGGAGATAATTAGGACCATCTAATTTGACAGAAACCATATGAAAAATATTTTTGGTTTGCATCTGAGTGGATAAAGAGGAACCAGATGTTAAAGAAGAAGAAGATGATAGTGAAGCAGCCATAGAGGGGAAATGAAAGAAAAAAAAAGGAGATTAATCCTATTTAGGTTTTGATACCATGATAGAACAATATAAGATGCTCAAGTGCATACCCATAAGATTGGGCTGCCTTAGTTTATATAGATGAAAATGTTACAGACTATGTTTAGATGGGGAACATAACAGCCTAGCCACTATACCACCATACTTGCTAGCCTAGCACCATGTTATAAGATGCTAGTTGTCTAATACAAAAGTTATCAATACATCTGTTATAACTACTTTACAGATAGCTAACTATTATCTCTAACAAGTCAGCACCATCATGGTTGTTGAATAAACTGGAGTCGGCCTGGTTGGACGAGATTCATAAAGTGTGCACAGTGCTGTGGGGAGTCTGGTTCTGGAGAAATAAGAGGGTCTGGGAGGAGAAAGTTGTCACTCCTAATATCGCCATGGAATACAGTTTTAAGTCGATACAGGAATGGAGGAATGCTCGTGTTACCAGGAAAGTGGCTGGGGATATGCAGAACAGAAACAATGTGCATCATGATTCTCACTGGGAACCTCCTAAATTAGGTACTATCAAGGTTAATGTAGATGTGTCCCTATTCCCTGGAGCTAATAGTTTCTCAGGGTATGCTTATTCGTGACCATGCTGGTAAGTTTATTTAAGGCAGGAATCTTTCGTTGACATGTCCTACATCTGTTTTTGAAGCGGAGAGCATTAGAGACAAGGAAGCTCTGTCATGGATCACTCACAGGCACGATAAGAAGGTAGTAATAGAGACAGACTCTATGCTAACGCCTAACAGTCAAGGTAATTTACAGGAAAAACGAGAACCTTTTGGAAGTTGGCCACACAATTGAACACTATAAGGCCATGCTTCAGTCTTTGCAAGATGTCCGGATTGCTCATATCTCAAAGCAAGTTAACAAGGTAGCTCAAATTTAGCTAGAATTCCTTGTTCAATAGATTGCTTAAATGTTTTCTCATCTCCTCCTCCTCATGTGTTGGAGATTATTATGTTTGATTCTTCAAACAAAAAAAACACTACTGAAACGAGTTAATAAGAAAATATTAACACTCACAATAAACAAGTTTAGTATCAAGCTTAATGGAGTAGTCATCCCAAATTTTGGATTTGACTCGTTGATCACGAAAAATCTATACTCTTTATTAAAAATAAAAACCCCCCTCTTAATGGTATGCCATGCATACTGTATGCCATGTATACCGCGGTATGCCACTAAATATTAAATAAATTAATTAATTAATTAATTAAAATAATATTATTATTATTTATTCATTTAATTTAATAGTGAAGTTATATATTACTCCATCTGTCCCTCTCATTTCTTTACATAAAAAACTGCGTGTTTGACACGCATTTTAAGGTGCATTTTAAGGATAGTTCTATAACTTATTCTTGATATTTTCTTTTTTTGTATAAAAATAGAATTGTTCTATTTTTATACAAAAAAAAGAAAATATCAAAAATAAGTTATAGAACTATCCTTAAAATGCACCTTAAAATACGTGTCGGAAACTGGTCCGCAAACGTAAAGAATTCGGAGGGATGGAAGGAGTATAAATTATGAGTCTATTAATTAAAAATCGAAATAATAATCGAGGATATAGTATTATATACAACTTAGGGCTCCATTAATTAATATTAAAAAAGTATTTGTAAAAGATTAATAATAAATACAATTAATAATATAACTACTTTTATATTATCATAGTGAAGTTATATAAATTTAATTAATTTAAATAATAAATTTAAATAATAATTTAATATAATAGTGTAGTTATATACCAGGAATCTATTAATTAACAATCGAAATAAAAGTCGAGAATATAGTATTATATACAACTTGGGACTCCATTAATTAATATTTAAAAAGTATCTACAATAGATTAATAATAAATACAATTAATAATATTGATACTCTTACATTACCCGACCTCTATACTTTTAATTAAGGCGGTTAACATATATTATAATCAATTATAAATATTGAATCATGTTCCTTGGAGAACCCTAAACGGAGAAACTAAGAACTCTTACATATATTTCACAATAATATATATTTTATTATATATAGATTAGGGACAAAGTTGTCCAAAAATACAAGATATACAATTTAGAGACAATTCATATTTGACTGATAATTATTTAATCATATACCAACATCAATCAGAAAATCCTCCATTAACATCATAAAGTTTTTCCAATATTTTCATCAACTTTAGTGAGAATACTCAAGTTATGGTATAAATACAATATGAGATTAAATGTTCAACAACAGAATATTCAAATACAAGTAAGTTCAGTTGCACAACTTTAGAATTTATTTGCTTGACTTCAAAATTCGGACGCATGACTTTTAAGTTCAGTTGCAGAACATTAAAATTATGGTATAAATATAATGTGAGATTATAGTGTTCAGCAACATAATGCTGTTAAAAAAGTAAGTTCAGTTGTAGAATTTTGTAAAAGAAAACAAAATCAGCGGTAAAACTTTTTAGTTCGTACATAATTTTGAAATTCAGTAACAAAATATTATATTTTTACTACGACACAAAATACGTTCTGCAGTAGAATCCTATTATTTCGGGGATTATTTTTTTGTAAAATAAGTTTAATCAAATAAATTAAAATATTTGAAGAAAGGAGATTGAAAAAATTGAAAAAATCAGCCAAAAGTTATGTGAGATAAAAAATATTAATAAAAATATACATTTCTAATAATTGAGTCATTGATTAAATTTTCATATTTCAATTAATTGAACTAATAGCGTAGTTTTTATTATTAACAATACCCTTACAAAAATTATTTAAAAGTGAATTGAATCTGGACAGTTGATTTAGAAGTAATCCATCGACTAATAATGGTTCTTCAGTTCTCTTTTAGTGTTTGGTTCTTTTTTGATCCAAATCCTATAAATATTATTTATAATTAAATTATGGTCAACTAAAACATGAGTTTTTTTAAAATATTAGTATCAAAGTAAATGTCATTAAATTATTTGATCAAAATATTATGATAAATAATTTTATTTAAAAAAATTATAAAATATAAATTTAAGATAATTTATTACGATCTGTGCTTCGCACGAATTTTCGGCTAGTACATTATAAAAATTGATGTTACTTTGTAAGTTATACTTGTATATATTGTAATCGCATTGATTTATCTTTGTCAATATCAATTATATGAGATTAAAAAATATTAATTTCAAGTCAATATTGGATATCAATCACCAGTTACAATGTTTCATTACGACGCATGAAACTTTGCGTTAGGTGGTTGTTGTCGGAATAGAACATTGTTGCTACAATAAAAAATGGTTGAAACATTGTGATAGATGGTTGTTATCGTAATAAAACATTGCGGTAGATGATTGACATTTAACGTTAGTTATGAAACAACACTCGAAATTGAAACGATAATTTTTAAGATTTGTGTATACATTTATTTTCTTTTTTATTCTCACGATCCTATTTAAAATTTGATTCTTATTTGAACATCCAACTATACATATAAATACGTTAGAAAAAATCTATACATCTACAATCTATCTATACTATATTATAAAAGACGAAACTTTAAATGTTTTGATACGGTACGGTACTTACCTTATTTAATTGTTTTACTTTATTACCCTTAGTTATTCACTAAATTATAAAAAATAAAACACACTCTTTTCCCAAAATATTACAAGCAGATCTTCACAACACTTTTCATAAATAATAACTAATCAATTACCTTTTTTCAGCTATTACTTTTCCATGAACGATCTAATTAATGAAACAAATAATAATATTATAATTACTAATAACTAACTGATTATCTTTTCCAGCTAAAAGGTAACTTCACAACACTTCTCCTAAATAAAAACTAATCAATTACCTTTTTCAGCTATTACATTTTCTATGATCGTTCTAATTACTAAAATAAATTAATAATATTATATATTATAATTACTAATAACTAACTGATTACATTTTCCAGCTAAAAGCTAATATCTTTTCTATATTTTCTAACTAAAATATCTCATTTTCTCCTAAATAATAACTAACTAATTTCCTTATTCAGCTATTACCTTTTCTAAATTTTCTAACTAAATCTTTTCTTTCCAAAAATATGGTCGTTCTAGTTAATGAAATAAACTAGCAATTCTACAATTACTAATAACTATCTGATTAATTTTTTCATCTAAAAGGTAGTTTCTTTTCTATATTTTCTAACTAACATATCTCATTTTCAAATTTGATTTTTTTACTTAATTATCCTTACTTAAAAATTTATTAGTGGTAAAAACATGTAGTTCTATTTTATAAAATAAAATAACAATATTATAGTTCCTAATAAGCAATAAATTACCTTTTTCAGCTAAATAATAGGGATGAGAATCGGGTCAGATAGGCTCGGATATCGCAATATCCATATCCAAACAAACCCGAAAATTTTTGCCTTACCGAACCCGATCCGAACCCAAAAAATACCCGAAAGTTAATATCCAAATCCGATCCAACGGATTTCGAATCGGATTCGGATATATCACAGATAAGCCAAAGAACAATTGTTCATAAATTTTTCCAGCAACACACACTAACAAAGTACCTACAAAGTAGTGATGCTTGAACAAAAAAAATTTATTAAGAAAGAGGTGTGTATCTCAGCTACAAATTCTAGATATTATATCTTATACTGCTGGTATTTTTTCTATTCAGAGACCGAGTTTAGTATTTCATACAATGGATGCAGGATAAAGTGTGCTTGAATTCTGGCTCAATGAAAAATGTCAGGATATCATGTGTGGTGTTATGTTTATACAGAATAACTAGTACACTAGTACTTCATTTATGTTTCTTTACTGGGAAAAGGACTCCAAACATCACGATGAGCACAAAAATACTTGTTAACTGCGTATTTGCCTACAGGATAATCATATGACACATTACATCCTTGTATGATGCACATTAAAAATGAGACTTGCCAGACACAATGACAAATAATACATCTGATGACCTAGTATAACTATCTAGACAAAGTTTGGGACTTGTCGGTTAACTGACGATAGTCTATCATAGCTATACAGTCATATAGTTATACAAGAAGTGGTTATCATGATTCATGAGATTGTTAGTTTATCACATCGTAGATAAGCCACATGCCATCAAATACACTACAACTGCAGCTTTGTATGCACTACTACAGTTTGTAACAGGATACAGTTATTAAACATTGCACACAGGTGTGTGACAGTGTGACGTGTGAGTGCAGATTGCAGACAGGTAGGAAACAAAGATAAAATAAAAAAAATACATTATATTAGCAGAGATAGCACAGGACAAAAGCTGCAGTTTAAATGTATAATGTACATAAGAAAACAGTGCTATACTTAATAGAGTAAAAAGCATTTTGTGTACCTGATTTTTGGCGAAGACACCACTTGCAATACCACCTTTCTAAAAGTACCACGTACAATACTAAGTAATGGATTTACTTAAACTTCGTGTACCGCCATCTATCTCTTGCAAACGGCGTTAGATCCTCAGGGGCATAACAGTCTTTTCCATATTAAAGACATGACACCAACACAATCAGCCATGAAGCTTTTAAAATTGCTTAGAAATGGGATCCTGAAGCTTCGCAGTTGGCTATGGAAATAACCAATTTGACAAGGCAATTCAGCTTGTATTATTAATACTCGAGTAATCAAGGTCGAGAAGGTGAAAGAAGTGTTTCTCTTGGGGTTGATGGCATAGGTGTTAGGAAGTAGACGGCTGTAGGGCGGCAAAATTGCATAGGATAATACTGTAGAAGGAACATTGCAAATTTAATAAGACAGGCTAACACTATAACGCAAATGATTTTCGAGATGGGAACTCTAGTTGTTAATTAGGTTAACCATATGAATACATACTGTGTAAAGAAACACATATGCAACTCCCGAATAAAAAGAAACAAAATCTAAATAAATATTGAAAACATAGTGCCCTATCAAACCCAATATTCCTCTTATTAAACACTTCGTATTATCAATTCACATTCCGGAAACAGAGTCCTAATGCAGACCAAATGTTCGATAAAGTCCCCAAAGAACTATTTTACGCTCCAGCAATAGTTACGCAACTTTCTTATACCATATATTTGTCCTTGAAATCAATCAAAACAGCATGATATACACACACATATATGTAAGTATATGTGTGAAAAATACACGGAGAGTTGTGTAATCATACAATTGAGGTTGTTTGAAGCTGGAAATATTGAGTAGACTAACGACTTTATCGCGCCAATATATATGTGATACAATACATACAGATATTTGTGTGTGTATGCTCCGGTTGAACATTGGGATTGATGAAGAAGATGATTGAATTCAGTACTATTTTTAGAAGCTTTTGCAAATGAAGAAACCCTAGAATCAATTAGGAGCTCAAAAAGACTGTTATGCCCCTGACGATCTAACGCCGTTTGCAAGAAATAGACGGCGGTACACGAAGTTTAAGTAAATCGATTACTTAGTATTGCACGTGGTACTTTTAGAAAGGTAGTATTGCAAGTGGTGTCTTCGCCAAAGTTCAGGTACACAAAATGCTTTTTACTCTATATAATATAATCTGGTTAAAAATTCTGTTTAAACTCAAGATAGCACAGGACAAAAGCATGATTGCAAAACCATCTTCACAACAAAACAAACCAGCATATGACAGATGTACATAATATTACATGATCAGATATATATTACCAGTGGTAGTAGACTAGTAGTCCTTGTCTCCGAATTTTCATGCCTAAGAAAAATAGTAAAACATAAGGCATTAACATAAGAAAAACATTATGATATTACTAAATTGAATGATTTTAATTACCTCGCGTGTAATACATGAATCTTCCACTTCCAAATCTTTGTATATAGTTGCATATCCGGTAGACGCCTCACCTAAAATTTTAACAAGTTGCAAACATGAGCATTAAAGTTGTAAAGCTTCATTAAAGCATTAAACCATCAGAAAATCATGTGATTACCTTCCATTTCAGCAACCCACAACCAATCTAAACCATTACTCCATGAAAAATACCATTATATAAAGAACAATAAAGAACACTAGAGAATCAATCTAAACCATTGAATCAATTATGATCTAATGGCCCCGCCATGGGCACCCACACAATTAAAATGCACCCTTACATACTAGATTTCAAAAAAAATTGGGTCATCATTCACTTTTCACCCGAAAATATTTTTTTATTTTTTATTTTTTTAAAAAAATGGGTTGGGTTAGTGTGTGTGAAGGTGCATTTTAATTGTGTGCGGGTGCATTAAATATGTGGTTTAGAAGTGTTCTTTATTGTTCTTTATATAAGGTGTTCTTCATGGTGTGCAACTCATATATATATAATATAATATAATATATATGAAATTCGGGTTTTGTTCGGGTTCGGATCGGTATACATGAAATTCATATCCATATCCAAAATCTTTTGGGTTTAAAATTTAAATCCAAATCCATATCTAAATCCAAAAAATCGGGTTCGGTAAATCGAAAAAATCGGGTTTCGGATCGGGTATCCATCGGGTCAGATAAATTTCCCATCCCTACAGTAAATAATGATTAGAACCTCTCCTTTCTAAAAATAACATGGGCCATTTCATTTAATGAAATAAACTAATAAAATTATAATTACTAATAACTAATTGATTACCTTTTTCAGCTAAAATGTAATATCTTTTGTATAGGTTTTAACTAAAATATCTCAATTTTAGACTTTCTTTTCTTACTTAATTATCCATTCTTAAATACTTATTATCGGTAAAAACATGTTACCTTTTCAATTTTTTTAATAACTAATTAATTTCATTTTTAGGTAAAACACGTTATCTTTTATATTCTAAAAATACTACGGGTAATTATTACTAAAAAAATTAAAATAATATTATTATGATTACAAATAACTAACAAATTACATTTTCAGCTAAAATATGTTACCTTTTATATTTTCTCTTACTAAAATATCTTTTTTTCCAATAGTATGACATATAGTTGCATTCAATAAAATAATTCCATAACAATTAATAATTGACTGATTACCTTTTTCAGCTAAAACGTTTCATCTTATCTATATTTTATAACTAAATTTTTCCTTTTATAGAAATAATATATATAATTATTATCAAATCATATCATTCAAAAATTTAACTTAAAAATTCATATCATAAAAAAAGCATTCAAATTATTGAAAAAATCATATAATATTAAGAAAATCCGGGCATCGCACGGGTTTTAAACTAGTCTTTATTAATAAGCGAAACCCTTTTTTAATGGGGCTATTTTGTACCAAATTTGGTTCGCAATTATTTCTACTAGAATTTTATGTTGTTTTTTAATTAAAAAATAAAAAACATATAATAACTATAATTCTCGTTTTTGCAATTAGTTTAATTAACACGAGTTAAAACACCAGCAAGATAAAACTCCACCAATGGGGTAAAACACCTGCGTGTACAATCTACTTACAAATATACTCACACCAACAAATATACAAACCATTGTTGTAGATGAAGTGATCACCATCCATCAACGAAATATAAAAAAAAAGATACTAATCAAATTTGTGAAAAGGTAAAGATTCAATATCACATGATAACTTAATTTTTTTCAACATAATCGCTTTCTAGCCAGCAAAATTGTGCCCATCTGCATGCTCTTTAATGTGCCGTTAAGGTCAATTTATTCATCATATTAGCTTCATGAAAACTCAAATCTTTACAACATATTAGCTTTTTTTCATGCTCATATAAGCTTTTTTCATATTGATAAGTGAAACCCTTTTATAAATTGTATTATGGTACTAAATTTGGTTCCACCTTTTTTTTCACCCCTTTATTCCTATTTATTTTAGAATTCTATATTACCTTTAATAAAATAATAAAATTGTTGTAATCCTAGAACAATTGCAATTCTTTCCGGCCCTTTAAACCTATTTCTTCCAGGACTCCATGTTATCTTTAATATAGTAAACTTGTTTAAATCTTAAAACAATTGTAATTCTTTTATTATAATCGTATTGAGTTACAAAATAATCTATGAGAACTATATATATCATATTTTCTTGATTTCCTTAACATAACCTTAAATTAATAATAAATTTAATTAATAAGTAAAAATCCGTTCTAATGATACTTCAGTCTCCATATTTGATTTCACCCCAAAACTTGTATCTTCCAAAATTGTTGAAATTCTGTTAAAAATATAATTGTTTCTTTGTTATAACCTACTGAATTGTACTAGTAATATTGCCCGTGCTTCGCACACGAGAATTATTTTCTATCTTTTCATTTTTAAAATTTGATAACTCGTTGCAATTGATACAAACAATGTCAATAGCCATGAATAAATACTAAGCGATTCATGTCTAAAACGTAAAGTACTTATAGTCATTTAACGACGACATTTTAAAAGTGATAACGAAAACATAGAGGGACGATTAAGTGTTGAACTGACTATAAATGGAGATGAATCAATTTTTCATATGTTTAAAAAACATCCAACATGGTTTAAAACCAGGAAAAAAACATTAAGAAAACCTTGGAAGTAGAATATAAATTCAGAAGTAATTCAAACAAAACGTTTGTTGTAAGCTAACAACAAATTATTCCTTTACAAAATGATAAACAAATTCTCAGAATGAAATTCTGGCCAAATTCTTCCTCACTTACTCCATAACTGCACTGCTTCTTATAGCTAACTTTCTTTTAAATTTTCCTGCAAATATAAAACGATTTATCAAACTAAAGAAATGTTTTGCTGAAGCAATTAGTATAATAATGATAATGAAAAATATATGTAACCATTTTAATTTTCTTTGTGCATGATGTGGCAGAACCTGGCGTATTCACAGAATCTTGAACCTCAATGATATTAGTCTACATATAACATATAATAAATAATCAATACAAAGGTTACAAATAAGCATCTTGCATTTGAAGTGAATTTGTCAATATGTATATAGATTAAACCAATGAATTCCAAACTCACATTGTCAAAAGCATAAGAATCAAAACCAGATACTGTTGTCTCAGACTTTGATGGATTAGCATTGCCAGCTTCATATGCATCAATAGCATGATAAACATTACTATTGAGTAGAATGTTGTCATCATTCAGTTCAATTTGTAGAGTTACTTCTTTGCCGGAGATCTCCTTGATTTCAGCAGGATATGTTTTGTCTGTCTTATCCTACAAATGTATATGAAATATATAATGCAAATTAGTTGTAAATCTTATATAACCATCTTAGATATTTAAAACCTAGAGATATAGCTTACATTAATTCCCTCAGCAATCAATTTTGTTGATGTTTTCCCAATCAGTCTTTTTGCTGCACGATCCAATAGTACAAAGTTGAAAGCTTCAGTATCATCTTCAGCCAATACAACAATCCGATACCTGATAATCATATGTAAATGCATTATAAAAGACAAACATTTTAAAAAAATGTCACATTATGGTACATGATAATTTACATAGTAATTAGAAATACTACCTCTTTTGTGGAAGTGGAAAGTTTCTGGTGCATTTGAAGCACCTGTACTTTCCTTCCAATTTAGAAACCTCCTCATTGCATTTGTTTTTGTGACAACCGTTGTACCACCAACAATCAGCTTCTTCTACCTTATTCACTTTAACTTTGCACAAAAAATTTTGCTAGAAAACATGTAAAATAATGGTATGATTAACTGTTGAGTGACAATTAAGTTTGAACATTAAAACAAATCTATATCACAAATTATAAAAACTCCACCAGTAATCTTTTAGTAATGCAAAATAGTGCTAACATGCTCTTTAACGTGTAAGTACAAATGAACCTTATAATACCTTAAGGAAATCAGTGCTTGTTCTTCCGCTTAATTCCTTCAAAGTTAAAGTTTGAATCACAGTTGCAGGTGCAGACACAGTATGATTGTGCTGGGGAATCTGCAGGTTTTTCTGATGTAACATAACCTTCTTCATCAAGTCTATCAGGAAAAAGGCATTCTTTAATAGAATGTATTTAAGTAGTTAACATAGGTAAAACCGACATGCAATTTAGTTAAATTTTAACAATTTGAAACAGAATATAAAACCTTTGTTTCATTGCATGCACCACTTCATTATCAAGGTTGATATAAATTTTTGAAGAAGGCAAGGTGCTAATCTGAACTGAGGCTGCAATGAATAATGTTAAACATGATGAATCAAAATTAAGTGCAAGTAACATTAATAAACTGGGTAACAATATATGCTATCTTACTACGAAAAGTTCTAAGCTTGACACTGGAGCATATGACAATAATAGGTCGCTCCACAGTTGCTCTATATGCAACATCCGTATTCACAGCAAGATTTCCCCAAACAGTAACCTTGGATGAATGTCTACATGTATAGGTAACAAATGACATAATATGTATAAAAAAAGGAATATAATAATCTATAGGCACAAAAAACATAAGCTATGGTATATTAACCTCCCATCAGTAATCCTAAACTTCGCGATGTCCTTTTCGCCATACATAGTGCAGATTTTGGATACGTATTCAAAATCCTCAAGCACACGAATAACATCTTTCACAAATTGTAAACAAAAAAAAAGAATAAGAAAAATATATGAAACATGACAAAACGAAACAGGTAATTCTGCATTCACAAAATTGAAAGAGTACTTCTATTAAAGTGCATATTAAGATTCTAGATTTTAGTTCAAGAAAAACTTGTTGAAAATTCAGGGTATTCAGCATTTGCATAAGAACTTGCCAAACTGAATAAGTCGCTTAAATCAACAAACTCAAACTTATGTGTTGGTATCATAAAGTCATCCTCCTCCACTTTTTCCACATGTGTTGAAGGTGAGAAGTTAATGATAATAGGTGAGGAGACTGGCTTAAGATTAGATAAAGCTTCTTTGGTATAAAAGTTTGACACAACATAAATTGCACCCTCCCTTAGTTTATCAGCATGTGTTTTCCAGTCATTAGCATAAATGAAGGCATGGACATGACAATCCTGTGGAGAAATCAAAATATACCACTCTGAGAATATATACTATATTCAGTAAAAAAAACTGGTTTTAAAAAAGGCTTTCGGTGGAAATTAAAGCATAGTAACAGTCACATCATCATCTAGCAAGATAAGATTATATCCTTTGAGAGTTTGAGTTCCAATGGATGCGTTTAATATGGAAGGCCACATTCTTGTTACTCTAACTTTGATTCTCCACGTGGTCCTCGTAGTATCGAGAGAAGACAATTGATCGAACATGTTTACTGCGATTCTGAAACATATAAAAAGTCGTTAACCACTTCGAAATACTGCAGCAAATATACACCTAAAAAGTAATGTTAATAGTTGAATTTAGTTAATGAATAAGAAAAACAAAGTGAAGATATATGTATTGAACACTGTACGGCATAGTAAACCTGGAATTGCATAAGAAAATAGATGAACATTTAAGCAAGCAGGAGAACATACCAGTAAGGTTGTCGTCTATAGCTTAATGATTCACAGTAATTGTTCAGTGGTTATCGTGGGATAGAATTACGTGGGATAGTGGTTATATAGCAAAACAATTAGTTGTTTCTGTAGTATATCCTTTTTAACAAATTTGAAGAGCCTTGATTTCAGGGATATATATGGTTGAAAAGATATTGATAGAGTTGATTTCTACAATCATACTAACAGAATATCTTAATATACTCTTGTATTAAATTTAGGATGTTCATTACTAAAAAAATTTGTCTATAATTAAAAAAGATATACGATATATTTGAAATTTATATCGTTTTAATTTAATTGCCATATGTAAACAAATCGCGTGCACCGATTTCAATCAAACACAAATCTATATTGTTTGATTTTTATAAAAGATTTGATTTATAAATCATCTTGATAGTATTGTTTATTGTCCAAATATATATGATTTCAAATTTGGCCGACCGAATAATTTAAATGACGAAATTGATGGAATTTTAAATACGAAATATATAATGGTGAAGGAGTAAAAATAATTTAATTCCTTCCTTAATAAATTCTTATATAAAACTTAAAAATACATGTAGGTCTGTAAATAAAGTATTATAGATTTTAGAATGCAAGACTAAGAATCGATCTTTTATTATTTTAAATAATAATTTCTTTTAATCTTTTCAACTTTTTTAAAATAAAACAATAGTATTTATGAAAATTGGATAAAATAACAGTAGCGGCCCATCAAATGACGTTGTTTTGTAATTGTTGTCAACAGCGACGATATCTGTGAAAATTATAAAATAATTATTACGACATTAATTATAAAATTATGAATGTTTTTTAAAAAAACATTCTACTTTTTTTTAAGAATTGTAAATATTTGGTTCTTATTAAAAGTGGAGCAAAAGGTTCAAAATACAGATTAATTAAAATATTACACTAAAGATGATCTTAAAAGGATCCTAAAACGAACAAACACTACAAAAACTCCAATCAGGGTGAGAAATTTAATTGCATGCATCGGCGTACAAATTGGGGTTTTTCCTTTCCAAGACTAAGAATCCAATTTAGTAAATGATTTACTCAGAGTGATCTACAACTATGGAGGTATAGAAACATATCTCAATGTTGTTCTAAATGTAACATGCTTAATTGTATGATTATATTCACCGAAAATTCTTGTTATGCTTGATATGTTGAATTTGTGTTTCATTTACACTTTTGCGTAAGTTAATTTTATTATTTCTGTACTATGAATCACTTAGTTAAAACCTTAAAAATTGGTTCCTAATCTGGGTTTTCTAAGTTTTGGTGTTTCTTAATAATCTACATGAGTAAATTGCTGATGATCGTATCTTTATTTGATAATAATGATTTAATTAATTGTTTCTGTATAACAGAGTATAACTATAACGTTCGGGACCAAAGATCAAGCGTACTTCACTGGTATATCTAAACTTGTTTCCATGTGATGTTAACAAAACATCACATGGAGTGGTAAGTCATAAAATCAGAATTACATATTATTTGTTATAATAAACATTTGCACTGCATGATTGTTCTTATTAAGTTATTATATGGTTTTGCAGCATATTCCTAAAACTATCATTCCACATGGTAGACAATGGATAGCTAGTGAAAAGGATTTGATGAGGACTACAAATGGATCTTGGTCAGTTGGAATAGTATACAACCATAAAATCCCAAGATTTTCTGCTGGGTGGAACCTTTTTGCAAAAGACAATGGATTACAACAAAACCAGAATTTAGTCTTCACTCTTGTTGAAGATCCTAATGGAATTGCTTTTGATGTTCAACTACCATAAAATAGATTACTCTTAAGGATCATTAAGAACAAACAATCATCTCTCAAAGTATTTTTTAATCTCTCCAACAAATTAAGTGTTTACTTCATTGTAGTTTGTCCATTTGAACCGTCTGATTATGTAATGAATTTGGATAATTTAGTTTTAAATGAAGTTCAGTTTCCTAAAAATTTATTTCTTAATAGTTTGTTAGCAGTTTTTTTAATTATAACTGTATTGTAATGATATTTCATAGTATCATGATCCCATTTTGTTTTTAAAAAAAGTACTTATGTAACACGAAATTTAAAACGTTTTTATGTAACACGAAACTGTATAAACGTTGTAAAACTTTTCATATGTTAATAAATATTAACGAAGAGGTTACATGTAATCCTCTCGGTGAACTCATGAAATGTATTACATGGAAGATTTATCAGAGTTACAGCAAATATGTATATGTGTGATCTTGAAATTATGATTACTCTAATTTAGCAGCTGACAAGGATGGATAAATAGCATGCTATGGAACAGAACAAATCTTTTATTATTATTTGATACACTTTCCAAATAACAAAGGATATGGGAATATATATCAACATTGGTGCAAAACATGTTGAGTATCTTTTAATCGATCAATTACCAAAAATTAGTATGATATAACGTAATTATAACAATTTAAATTATTGACGTATAATTTATATAATAAATCATATGACAATGAATTATTCTTTAAGCTGCAATGTATACATAAGAATAATGTGTCAGTATTTTAGTATTTTAGTATTAACAATTATACATTAATTGTTGAAATTCTGTTGAAAATATAATTATTTCTTTGTTATAACCTACTGAATTGTATAAATAACATAATTTTTTTAAATCATTCAAAATAATAAATTAATAATCAATTTAAATTAATTTTCTCGACAATTTGAAAATGACATGACCGCTTAAGTTAAGTTTATTATATCTCAACATGATCTTTTATGGTTTTATAATTTGTAGTAAATAGGGAATATATACACCTTTATTCTTTTAACCAGGTGTTTGAATTTGTTGGAGGGTGTATAGTGTTTGTTTCGCTTAGGTATCTCAATGATAACTAGTAGAATCTAAAGTCCTTAAGTAGATGGAGCCTTATTTTCCATTTGATTGGACCTAATTCAATAAGAGAAGAATGTAACTAGATGAACTAAATCGAAGGGGAATAAAAGATGTAGCAGAAAGGAGTGAAGAAAAAATGAATGAAATTCTGCAAATTTTTTAAGGTAGTGTTTGGAAACTTGAATTTCATTTCAAATTTATGATTTCAAATTCTGAATTTGAAATCCATAATTTCAAATCCAAATTTTTCGTTTGGTAAGTAAGAGAATTTTAAATTCAAATTTTTTAAATATGGAGAAAATTTTTCTGGAATAAATTTCTCGAGAAACTTTTCTCGGAAAAAAATTTCTCGAAAAACTTTTCACGGAAAAAAATTTCTCGAGAAAATTATTCCGGAAAAAATTCCCTAGAAAATTTTTCCAGAAAAAATTTCACGAGAAAATTTTCCCAGGAAAAAATTTCTCGAGAAAATTTTTCCAGAAAAAAATTTCTCAGGGAAAAAAATCTTGAGAAAGAAAATTTTCCCTGGAAAAAATTTCTCGAGAAAATTTTCCAGGGAAAACATTTCTCGAGAAAATTTTCCCAGAAAAAAATTTCTCGAGAAAATTTTCCCGTGAAAAAACTTCTCGAGAAAATTTTCACGGGAAAAAAATTCTCGAGAAAATTTTCCCGGGAAAAAAATTCTCGAGAAAATTTTCCCGGGAAAAAATTTCTCCAGAAAATTATCCTGGGAAAAAATTTCTCGAGAAAATTTTCCCGGAGAAAAATTTCTCGAGAAAATTTTCCCAAGGAAAAATTTCTCGAGAAAATTTTCCCAGAAAAAAATTTCTCGAGAAAATTTTCCAGAGAAAAAATTTCTCCAGAAAATTTTCCAGGAAAAAAGTTTCTCGAGAAAATTTTCTCGGGAAAAAACTTCTCGAGAAAATTTTCTCGGAAAAAAATTTCTCGAGAATTTTTTCCCGAGAAAATTTTTCCGGAAAAATTTTTTCGAGAAAATTTTCCCGGGAAAAAAAATCTCGAGAAAATTATTTCGGAAAAAAATTTCTCAATGATATCTAGGAGAATCTAAAGTCCTTAAGTAGATGGAGCCTTATTTTCCATTTGATTCGACCTAATTCAATAAGAGAAGAATGTAACTAGATGAACTAAATCGAAGGGGAATAAAAGATGTAGCAGAGAGGAGTGAAGAAAAAATGAATGAAATTCTGCAAATTTCTTAATGTTATTCATTGGTTGTTACTACAAAGGAATACTCTTTTGACCTTAATATATATGCAACACAAATTCTATCTTCTATTTCAACATATCAGAGCTCGACAAACAATTTTAGGTGGTGTTTGTAAACTTGAATTTCATTTCAAATCCATGATTTCAAATTCAGAATTTGAAATTCATAATTTCAAATTCAAATTTTTCGTTTGGTAAGTACGAGAATTTCAAATTCAGAAATTTTAAATAAGGAGAAAATTTTCGTGGAATAAATTTCTCGAGAAACTTTTCTTGGGAAAAAAATTCTCGAGAAACTTTTCTCGGAAAAAAATTTCTCGAAAAAATTTTCCGGGAAAAAAATTCCCTAGAACATTTTTCCGAGAAAAAAATTTCTCGAGAAAATTTTCCCGGAAAAAAATTTCTCGGGCAAAAACTTCTCGAGAAAATTTTCCCGGAAAAAGCTTCTCGAGAAAATTTTTCCGGGAAAAAAATTCTCGAGAAAATTTTCCCGGAAAAAAAATTCTCGAGAAAATTTTCTCAGAAAAAAAATTTCTCGAGAAAATTTTCCCGGGAAAAAATTTCTCAAGAAAATTTTCCCGGGAAAAAAATTCTCGAGAAAATTATACGAGAAAAAAAATCTCGAGAGAATTTTCCCGGGAAAAAATATATCTCGAGAAAATTTTCCCGGGAAAAAACTTCTCGAGAAAATTTTCCCGGGAAAAAAATTCTCGAGAAAATTTTCCCGTGAAAAAAATTCTCGAGAAAATTTTTCCGGATAAATATTTCTCTAGAAAGTTTTTCCGGGAAAAAAATTTTCGAGAAAATTTTTCCGGAAAAAAAATAGCTAATATTTAATTGGTATGGAATTCATCAATTCCAATTCCAAATTTTTTTAATCTTGCCAAACACTAAATTTAATCAATTCCAGAAATTCAAATGAATTTCAAATTACCAAACACGCCATTATGTTATTCATTGGTTGTTACTTTGTTTTGGGTATTGTTTTGCTCCATTATCTTAATATGACCTTTTAAGAATGAAGTGTTTGTGTTGCATGCATTAGGTGGATGTAATCATGTAAATAATAAATCTTAAACCAGATGTATGAATTTTGGTGCAACTAAAATCTTAACTGCAGCTAAATTATTATTTAATTGTAAGTATTCATAATTCATGCATGCAAAGTCGAATAAAATGTACCATGTGTCCAACTATCGAAAAATGAGGAATATCTACAAAGGAATACTCTTTTGACCTAAATATATATGCAACACAAATTCTATCTTCTATTTCAACATATCAGAGCTCGACAAACAATCTTATATAAATTCTCTTTTTGTGAATTGACATTTTAAGGTCCACAACTATATATACTTGAGAACGATGGATTTCTGTAGGGTTTATAGAATTCTTCTAGTAGCATCTCTTCCTCAAAAGTAACAAGTATTATGAAGAAAATAAGTAGTATGAACGATGATTTTGTATCTATCATAATAAAAGTGGCAGAGTATATCTACATCCTTAAGTCGGTACTTCTATTCTTCAATTTTGTCAATACTTTGCATATTGTGTAATAATGCATTCTAAATCGGATCCTTACTCTCATTGAGACACATGTTGTGTATTGTGATGCATTCTACGCACGTATTCTCATTCTCAATGAGACACATGTTGTCTAATGATACATTCTACACCGTACCCTCATTCTCAGTAAGACGTTACACAGGGACTAGTGAAGTATAAAGTTTGATTAAAAAATAAAAAAATGACATACGACTTGATACTACCTTCTTTTATATTCAATAGGGCAACAGAATCAAAAAAAATATCAATTTATAAAATTAAATTTTATGCCTACACCATATAACACATCGTATTTTGAAAATCAGAAATTTTATTTAAATCGACTAAGATATCTTGTAGAATTTAAACGGTCGATTGAGAATTAATCAAAATGAATAAACATATGACCTGATTTCACCATAATTGAATTATTGACAAACATCTAGTGATTAATCATCGTAGTGATTAATCGGCGGTATTTAGAACGGTGAGTACGCCCAATTGTATCTGTCTCTCTTATTTTTCCTATAAATAAGATGGAAGTCATTTAGCAACCTTATATGTTTCCAACTTTCTACGATTTCATGTCTCTTGCACTCGAAGTTTGTCTATGTCATATGTATGCATAAAACATACACATCTTTCTACGATTCGTGTGCTTGTTGGTAAATAGAGGTACGTGCATGTACTTTTTTTGGTATTTCTGTTGATCAAACATGCGTTTGTATGACTGACATATCCAGCTCTCTCTGTGAATAATCTTGAAATGCACACAAAAGTGGAAGCCGATAAATAGTACAATAATAATTGAAAGCAGCATAAGTACTATCAAGAAGTCAAGAACTCTTTAGTGATCTTTCCCTAAATGACCAAGTGATCATGGCTAAAGAGATAACCGTATTTTCGCAATCTGATAGAGTGAAGCTCTTCACCAAAGTGGTGACATTAAGCGATATCAAACAACACCGTCTTGCCATTCCCAAGTTCCAAGCCAAGATGCACTTTCCACTGCTTGATGCATCAAGCTCGAAAGGCACATTATTACGCATGCACGACAATGAAGGAAAACTATGGAGATTTCGGTTTATATATTGGAAAAGTAATCAAGGTTATGTACTCACGAGTGAGTGGAACCAGTTTGTGAGGGAAAAAGGTTTGAGTGTTGGAGACACTGTTTCGTTTTATCGATCAACAGCACCAGACATGCAACTCTACGTTGAGTATACCTTACAAGCCAAAGAAGATGGTACATCAAATTCAGAAGTACATGAACAGACACCAGATGTTCATGAGTTCAAATTATTCGGGGTCACTATAAACTCAACTCAGAACCAGTCATAGAAGCTCCACGGATTACAACCTCGGAGCCTAGTTATTCGATGACATTTGCATTTAAGGCAGTTGAGTATACATCAAATGTCAGGTATCGATGAATTTTTCAACATATATAACTCCTTTTAATTGGATACATATAAGTAATAATCAAGATATTTGAATATGAAATGTGAAATCATGTGTAATATGAATAAAAGTTCATAAAATGACTGATACATTGTCTTAAATTCGTTGCTCGGATCTAGTTCGATGCAGTTCGATTCAATTCGAATTACAGCTCTAGTCGCAACTCTCAAACTCTTAAAATTTTATGCAAGTAGGCCACAAAACTAAGCTCAAGATTGGATAAATTTAATTAAAACATCTAAATGGAGCCTGTTCTTGGCTGCCCAAAACATCAAATTTTGGGTCATTGCCTTTTCTAGTTTAAAGAAGACGTGGGTCTTGTTAGGCCGTGAGTAAGCCCTAACTTCATAATAATATGATATTGTCCGTTTTGGATCGAATTCGTATAGATTTGTTTTTGTACACATTCCTAAATGCCTCAAATTATTGGAGTTATTTTGGTTGCTTATATTCAAGATAATTCTTATTCTTTATCTTGACAATGTGGCTTGGGTTGATATTATTGAGGAAATAAATAGAAGGGGTAATTTAGTAATTACAGTAGTTTTTGTAATTGTAGTTTGGCTATATATAAAGCCCATTCTGTCTTTATCAAGACAGCAGACTAGTAACAATGTAGTCCTCTTTATTCCGATTTTTAGTAATACAAGTCTGTTAATTGTTTTCCTTATTCTTCCTCTTGTTCATCAGTAAATATATATAAACTTATAGCAAATATATTTTGTTATCATGGTATCAAAGCCTCCGTTCTAGATGCCTCGCTGAGCTGCTGTTTGTGAAAATATTGTGAGCTTTGTAATAACACATGATGTGTTTGATAGAATGCCAAAAAGAAATAATATTTCATTGAGTTGTTTAGTTGCTCCGATCTCCCTCAAAATCGCTCTCTCTATCTCTAATCTCTCCATCACCATCTCTCTCCTCTTTTATGTCTCTAAAACTCAACATCCCCATCTTAGTCAAAGTTCACTTTCCCATCTTCATCATCTACTCTTGCTGGTCCTAATGCTTACATAAATAGGGTTGCGGTGTCTCCTGATGGTTCACTTTGTGCTAGCACGGCAACGAAAGTGTCAGTCTCTTGTGGAATTTGGTTGAAAACACAAATTTGAATGATGCTCATCAGGTGTTTGATAAAAGTCCTAAACCAATAGTGGTGGCTGATGGTCTGAGAAGTTTATCTGGATTTTATATTTCCTTGTTTGCTGGGTGTTGTTAGTAGTTTGCTATGATTCATGTTATGATTGCTGGGTTTGGTAAATGGTTTGCTAAATGGGGTGATGTCAATAAGGCTAGAGAAGTGTTTAAATCGCTGCCGGATAAGAATGTGGTTTCTTGGGAGTGAACCGCACCGACGAAGCTTTGTGTTTGTTTAAAAGAATGGTAGAAGAAGCTGTTGAAAACTTTTTTTTTTCTTTTTTTTTAAAAAAAATGGAGTATATGTGTTTGTGTTTACTTCGTTTGTTGCCCTCTTACAATTCCTAGAGGTTCTGGACAATGCAATATACACTACTAGCTTACAAGATGTGGCTAGTAAGATTGGTTTCCTTCTATTAGCTCCTGGATCGTGTTTCATTCATGCCGAAATCAGGAAATAAGTGTCCACAATAGCTGAGCCACCAGTTCTGCAGGTGGTGCATTGTTTGTTTACTTCTGTTCTATGGTTGTACAGAAGCTTGTTGCTCCGTTGTGAGTTTTATATGCCCTTCTTTATGGGTTATTGAAGATTATTAAAGCTGAGTGTTTACACAATATCACGCAAGCGTACGTGGTCACAAGTAATATATAAGGTTAAGTCCAAATTCGTTCCCACAGGGATCAGGTTATGGTTCTTTTCAGCTAATGTGCCTATTTAACAATGTATGATCTTAATTCACTGCCAAGACAATTAATAAATTGAGGTTTTAATTAACTAAATTAAACTAATATGCGAATTAAGGAATTAAGAATTAACTAGCTAATGAGATCTAAAACTGATTTACTTTTATGAGAATAAACATGGAATTCTAACTTCATTATCTACTTCACTTAGAGTCGCAGCCTTTAATCAATACATGTGATGGTTTTGATATCTGATCGGATAACACGAAACAAGTAAAAGCTACCTCTCGGTATACTAATACCAAACTACGCATGCATCCACAAAAGAGATAGAAGATGGGTAGACACAAAATATGTTTAGACCCTATATCTCTATAGAATTTGAAAGCATAAAGGTTTAAGCACAAGTTATCCACTTAGATCACATAGGGCAGCATAATATCTCTATTTACGCCATAAATCATGATGTTAAAACATCAACCTATCCTATGCTAGCATGGCAAGTTCTAAATCTCAAGATCCACTCTCGTTTAGCAAGAGATTAACGAATTAGATGTTCGCGACGCATCTAAATACATGAAACACAACCATACGAGGATATCAAGAATTCACCACACATAAATCTTTAAAGCATATAAACCACTAAGCTACATAGATAAATCCGTTAGAATCCCATGACAACGATTAGTTCATAGTTGAACTGTTCGTCACCATGGGATTAGATGAAAACATGATATTAAACAAGATATGAATAAAAGAAGTAATTATATTAATAAACAAAGAGTTAAGAAAACAAATCTAGAATCCAGAATAACACAAAAGATGAAGTAGATCTGGATCCGTTGCTTGTCACGAGCGTTGAATCCTTCTCTCCTTTTCTCCCTTGCAGATCTAAGCTATGTTACAATAATAATAACTCCAATTACAATGCTAAGATGTGTTTAAATAGGCTCTAGCTTTCTTGCCCAGCGGGAAATTACCTTCTATTACAATTAGAATTCGATTAAGGTACTAAAACCTGCCAAAAATATAATTAGAATAAGAAAAAGGGAAAAACAGTAACTTTCCAGCCTTGCTTCACAAAGAACACGTGCGCGGATTTTAACTACATGCTCCCTGCACCTGCTATCTATCCCAGGTTGTAGAAAATCTCTCAAGCTTCGCGTGAGCTGTAAGATCGCTGAAAACGGATTCTAGAACTCCAGATATGGCCAAAACAGTGTAGACTGCGCAACCTTCCCGGAAAATCCGAATTTTAATTAATTAATCCTCCAAACACGATAGAAGCATCACCCATAATCGACATTCTTGTAAGTCTGCACAACTAAGCAAAACACATCAAAACTACAACAAACTTGAGTCTAAGACAATCAATTTAAGCCGATATGGAACGCTCCAAGTGGATATAAAATCCAATTATCACTGAGTGGTCTCTCCATTGAACGGACATTCACTCATGCTTATTTGCAGTTGAGCTTGCATAGCGTCAAGTTGACTGAATGAGGGTGATGAGCTTGTCTTGCTTTGTCAAGTCGCTCAGCTTGTCTTGCTTTGTCAAGTAGCAAATCACTCCTCAATAATTGTGCCTCGACTCTACTTTTGAAGTCCACCATATTCTGTTGAGGTAGGCCATTGAGCCCTTGAAAAACCGCTTAGAGACAGAAATTATTGGGGACGAAGAAGAAGAGAGATTCAGAGTGAAATGAAGCCAGAACCTGAAGCCCGAGCCAGAGCCAGAGCCAAGAAGCCCGAGCCAGAGCCAGCGCCAGAAGCCAGAGCTCAAGACACAGTCCTCAAATGGCCAGAAGATCCAGGACATGTGAAAATGTAGTTTACAGCGAAGCCAGGATCCTTGAATGGCAAACAAAGCCAGGATTCCTTGAATGGCAAGCTTAAACTAGTCCTTTAATGGCAGGGAATTGGAGTCCTCTGTCAGGACATGATATGCTCCTACTGGCCGGAATTGGAGTCCCTCTCAGGAATCGACGTGCTCCAACTACTGCTCAAGGAAAATGGCATGATCAAAATGTTGATGAAGAAACTGTTTTTGACAAGTTTAAAATACCAGCTCTGGAACGTAATGTGGCTGTGATGAGTATGCATTCTATGTCTTAGTCGGGCCATATACAGTCACCGTTTCCTCCTTCAGCAAAGGATTATGAGGTTTTGTCTGATATAGTTGGAGTTCAAGCCAAGAGCTTGTTAGGTCCAAATGTGTTGTAGAGGGGGGGTGAATACAACTTTTCGAATTTGATAAGCAATAAATACGATGCAATAAATGAACACACAGATTCAAGGAATATATGTCTTATATATAACTTGAAGTGGTTGCTACAACATTCATTACAAAGTATAACAGAAGTTCAGAGAGTAGTGAATGATACTAAGCTCTGTGAATACACTCTCTCTCTTTTACATGTGTTTCTCTCAAGAATTGCTCTCATAAAACATTACACAAGTACTTCTATTTATACTACATGTGATCTATGTCCTGTAGTCTTCAAAGACTAAGATATACGTGGCCCAATGATGTCCACATAAATCTTGTCTTATCTTGAAAACTTGGAAATCTGCCAATCAGAAGATGCCATGTGTCATGTTGAAACTGCACTCTAAGTAGAACTTCTACTTGAGAATTTTTACTTAGCCATCTCGAATTTCTAAGTAGAATTTCTACTTAGAAATATTCTACTTGGTCATCTAGAATATTTAGTACTTAGAAAATATTCTGGTCTTCAACTTGAAACTTCAATGCACATCTTGAACTTGTGATATCTTCATGTCTTCTTTATTCTTCACCAAGCTCTTGAACATGGATCTTTATTACTGACATAAACTTGCTATCAATGTCCTGACACTTGATGCACTGGTCTGGTTCATAAGTGACTAGTCTTGATAGTGTTTTTGCTTCTTGAATAAATTACCATATTCAATTAGTAATGTGGCTTTCCAATGTTAGCTTTCCTTCTTGTTCACTTGAAATCAATTTGTCTTATTGATTTTGATAGTTATGATCTTGATTCTTGGCTTTTCAAATCACTGAGGCATGAACAACTTTGACTTGAACTTCTCTCAATGATTTCTTCTTGGCTTGATCATAGTTAACATGTTGAATTGTATCAATTACATTGTCTTCATTTAGTGTTGATTTCTTTGTGGCTTCTTGTTCTTGATTGTCTTCTGGTTAAGTATCTTTTCCTTAGTTGAGTTACATTACTTATAGTGTTACAAGTTTACACACTCTGCCTTTCAGAGCTTCACTTTGTTCTCGCTCTTTGGAATGTCCTCAAAGTTCTTCATTATGAGCTGAGGTTTCCAATGTGCTTTATCAGCTTTAAACTGACAATAGATCATTTTGGGGTAGCCCTTGACACGGTTAGTATTGTGGACACTAGCCGCATCTCGCTCCATCCGCTTCTTTTCCACCACTACCTCAGACAAGTAACTCATGAGTCTCTGCTTTTCTTCCACATACTCATTCTCCACTTCGCTCCATTTGAACACATATAAAACTCTCTCCAGAAATGCAGCATCTTGAGTCTGTAACAGCCATGTTTTACTCATATGCAAGAGTGTTTGATTCTGGTCTGCGTCTATGAATGCCAAGGCATCAGCTGTGTCATCGACATATGCGTGTATCCAGTATACACTATCTCTTCCTGGAACACCAACTGCCTCCCTTATCTCTCCTTGTTCCAGTGATCCAGACGGAAGAGTCAGAGCTTCATCTACATTTTTCATTGCTTGAAGAATATTCCTTTTCTTCTCCATTAGCTCCGGCTCAACCTTCACATTATCTAGAGGGTTTGGAGCAATAATATCACACTTCCATATTTCATTGCTCTTCTTGAATATGATTCTTTCAATGACCTTCACCGATTTTTCTTTAATTTCAGAGTAAAACCCCTTACTCATCATTTGTCTACAGACAGCTTTGAGAGATTCCACTGAAAGATCCATTAAATCATTTTCTTCCATACTTACCCTCTTCATCTTCCCATCTACTACCATTCGGACAACATCAGGATATGCTGAGAATTCTGGACCCTTGTCCTCTGCTAGCTGCATTAACTGATCCCTATACAGAATGCTGAGCTCCTCAGATTGAGAGTATTGAATTTTTGTTGCTAGCAAGAACAACTCTAACGCAGATCTTCTCGCGATGAATTGATCATCCACATACAGGAAAGACGTCGGGATTCCTTCTACTAAAGACAAGATAACCTGCCACTCCTTAAGCATCGCATTGTATCCAACCCTGACTTTCGAAATTATGCTCTTCAATGCACTTATGTAGTTCACAGTCAGTGGATTCTGCATGTTCAAGTTATAGAACAAGTCATCTGCCTCTTTGTTGTTAACTCCTTTCGCACAAGGTCCCATCAAAATCTTCCTTGCATCATCCCACTTTTGTCCAATCCTTCTCTTGTCCAAATCAACTTGAGGATCAGCTAGCCTTGCAAGCTCATGATCATACTGCTTCTCTTTGAGCTCTACTTTCTTTTCAAGGAACGCAGCATGTTCTTGCATCAACTTCATTTTATGGAACTGAGCTTGTTCCAAGGCTAACTGTTGAGATTTCAGAGTCTTCTCATCAACAGGAATTTCTTCAGGCTTTCCGGAAGACATCCCAACACCTCCACCTTGTTCCTTCAAAGATCTATTTATTGCATGTGCTAAAGATACGTCCTCCATGTCAGAGTCTGAATCAAGTACCTCCTGTACTTTTTCTTGATGATGACTCAGGTCAATGAATGGTTCATCTTGCTCAACCATCCTCGCCTTACCCTTTCTCTTCCTCAAAGCCTCTTCATGACCAACCGGCTCACTTTCTTTTTCTTTGACAAGATCAGCCTGTTCTTCAATTTCTTCTATTTGAACTCTCTGCTGTCTCGTCTCCTTTCCACTCTCCCCCTTAGGTGAGTTATCCTGAACACCACCTTGCTCTCCAAAGCCACCAGCAGCATAGGAACCACCAAAACCAGAACCGGAGGCTCCAGCTCCACTAGCACCACCAGCACCACCAGCACCATCATCGGGGGGAGGTTGATTGTATTGCGACTCGAAACACTCTGGGGGCACAAAACTCCTGAATGCAAACATCATTTTACTGATCTCCACCGCCATTGTATGCATTGTAGACTCCATTGCTCCCATTCTTTCATTCAGAGTGCTTCCAAAGACACCACCAGCATGGCCCAAGTCATTGACTTGCCATTCGTGCTGCGTAGTCATCAAGAGCCCTTTGATTATCTCCAATATTGATCCCTAACTGCCCCATCGATTGCCCGAACTGCCTCATTTGATCTTCCATTGATGTCATACGTGTGTCAAGATTTTGAATATTAAGGGACGGTGTTTGGCTTAGGTGACCTCGCTCTAATACTGGTTCTGATAGTATTTGGCGCTCGGTTTCGGGCCTTAAAAATGAAGGTCCCTCTCTCCCTAAACGCTCACACACACTCCCTGTCTCACGCTCGTGTATGTCTTCAATAATAGATCCAAAATAAGAAGCAGTACCTGCAGAAACTGGATAAGAAAAATAATTTACAGTTATGGGATCTGTTCCTGTTGTTTCCTGAGTTGGAATCTCAAGCTGAGAGGCTGCAAAGTGTTCTTGTACAACATCAGAACCGACCATCTTTGCAGCATCAGTATGTACCGGTGAAGGTACTGTTGAAGTTCGTAAAGCTTCATGTCCTTTTGAAGCAACAGTATCTTCAAAAGGTACAAATTCCTCACCAAAATCCCTATGTGCAGACTGTGCAAGGGGAGAACCACTCACGTGAGTTGGAGTGGTTGAGTGCGACACACTAGGTTTGGACTGGGCTTTTGAAGTGGCAGCATGAAAAATTTTGGCTTTCTTCCGAATAAGTGGTTGCACTTCGGGGTCACTCTCAGAATCATTTCCTAAATCTACAGGTGCTGGCCTTTTAGCTTCCGTCAACAGAGGTGAAAGAGAATAAGACTGTGTGTCAGACTCAGAAATATAGCTCTCACCCTGGGATAGATCCTGCGGGCTAGCAGTCTCTTGGGTCACGGAATCAGATATATAGGAAGAGGTTTGAGTAGTATGCAGAGAGAGATTACCTTCTTCATTACCTTGTTCATCATCACTTTGCTCATCAGGAATCCCTTCAAATGCTTCAGCATGAGCAGACGGATTCTGAGCATATGACGATACTTGCGATGGTTCCGCCAAAGTAGTAACTCATGCATCATACGTAAGCCACAGTTGAATGTTGTCAGGAATTGACATCGGTTTACCTTGATGTTTATCCTGATTGGCAATTGTAGTAAGTGACTTAGTGCCCATCCCTAGCGGTGCAGATGTTGGACTTCTGGCAAATCCCTGTCGAACAGCAAGAGCATCCCTCGGTACTAAATGATTAATAAGCATTTGTAAGAAACGAGGATACCAGCATACAACATCAGTTGTAGTAAGGTCTCTGCTTGCAGGAGATCCCATTGTAGCCACTATCTCGGAGAGAACTATGCGTCCATAATTGATATCCAGTTCTCGTGCTAGGGCAACTCCAAAGATTTTCATGGGAATTGGAATCTGATGATAATCTCTTTCGCGTGCCCGAAAATATCTTGTGATGGCCTCGAAAAAGTAATTCCATTCCACATGAAAGAATTGTTTCTGGACATTTCCAGTGATCCGGCCAGTCGGAGGATAACATCCTATTTCTTCAAAGAATGTGAGGCGTTCTGCCGCTGTAGGGTCGGGATCATAAACAGCTTTGACCGGGAATTCCAGAACCCTGTTGAAAATTTCCTCTGTCACCTCATATTCTTGACCCGCCAAGGTAAACCTGAAACCATAGGGGGTAGATTTGCTCCCAAAGGTAACCGCACTAGTCCATAATTGCTGTAAAGCATCATGTACCAGTGTGGGTTTAGCAGTAAAAGCGAAGCTAGCCTTGGAGTACAAATTAAGAAATCGTACCCAAAACTTAAAGCGCGGGAGTTGATCACCAATTTCCGTAGAGATGTTATAAAAATTATTTTTGGCAAGTGAAAATTGGTGAGCCATTTAAATTAAATGTTTTTCCTTAATAAATGTGATATTTTTTGTTTTTGAAAAACAAGCAATTACAGAATCCAAAGTTATAGCCCTTTTAATTTATCGAGAAGACCAAAAGTCACTCTGAGAAATTAAACTACGGGATATAAACAATAGCCAATTACTAAATCTGTAATAGTCAATGGAGATGTATATGCGTGTGTGTATACCAGTGAAATCGTGTGTGTATATATATAGAGAATAGGGAAATCGTGTGTATGAACAGTTACATAAACACATAAACACTTGATGTTCGTGTGTATATATATGCGTGTGTATATGAACAGTTACAAAACACACAAACACAGGGATTAATGATCACACACAGATAATAGTAATCTAAAATTGGCAGTAATTCGTGGTCTGTATGAGTTTAATCACAAAAACAACGAATAGTGGTTTGTAATTTTGAAATCGCCTTGTTTTTGTGTGGAGGCTGCTGTAAAAGTGAAATTAGGTAAAAGTGAAAGAATCATCGAGTTAGAGATGTATATATAGACATGATTGTGAAATGACAAAAGTGACCCTGTTAAAAAAGAGTGAAACACTAAGTACATACAGGGAAGACCTAAGTCGAACATTATCTCGAACATTAAGTCGAACTTCGAGATGAAGTTCGAGATATATGCTAACTCGAACAAACACTTGAACCATGTAAGCAGCAAAAACTACCAGGGAAACCTATCTCGAACTTCAAGTCGAAATTCGAAATAAGTTTCGAGTTAGGAGTTAACTCGAAAAATCCCTGTAACCAACTGAGAATTCTATCTCGAACATCAAGTCGAAATTTGAGATGAGTTTCGAGATAGAGATTAACTCGAAGTTATTCTCAGAATTGGATCTTTTCAAAATATCACCTCAAGTGGAACCTCATCTCAAACTTCGAGATAAAGTTCGAGATAGACCTTATCTCGAATATTTTGAAGATGGAACTAGGCACACAGGTAACTCGAACTCGAACCCGAAGTCGAGTTTCGAGATGAAGTTCGAGATAGACACTAACTCGAAAATCTTCCTAGACTTAGAATTTTCAAAACTTCACTCCGGAAGCTCAAATCGAAATCCAAGTCGAATTTCTAGATGAGTTTCGAGATAGAAACTAACTCGAAATTTTGAAGATACTTAGATTTCTCAACAATTAAATTTCCAAATTAATATAAATATCAATTCAAGGATTTTTAATAAGTGACATAATTAAAACATTCCTTGATAATTCTAAGACCTCTAATTACATGAAAAAACATAGGTTAATTCATCAAAAAATCATGCAAAATTTAGAATATTATGAATTTAACTCACCCTATGATCATGCAATCTAACAAGCATAAATTCAAAGATTTGTACTATTAAATACACTTAAAACACAATGAATTCATGTAAAATAACACTATATGCAACCTATAACAATCATTAATTAGGCATTTTAAAGTCTAAGCACATAATGATTAAATAGCTTGCACAAAAAAAATTTGGATTTTACAGATAGGAAGCTTTACTAACTTGTGTTAAGCATTCCCAATTCACCAACCAATCTATTGAATGTTACTTCATCAAGAGGTTTGGTGAATATATCTGCAATTTGTTGCATTGTGGGCACAAAATGTAGCTCCACATTCCCCTCCTCGACATGTTCTCTTATGAAGTGATACCTGATGTCGATGTGCTTGGTTCTTGAGTGATCTACAGGATTGTTGGTTATGGCAATGGCACTTGTGTTGTCACACATAATTGGAATTTTCTTGTGCTCCATGCCATAATCCTTCAATTGGTTCCTCATCCACAGTATTTGAGCTACACAGCTTCCAGCAGCAATGTACTCAGCTTCAGCAGTAGAAGTAGATACTGTATGTTGCTTTTTACTTTGCCAGGACACCAATCTTCTGCCAAGAAATTGACAAGCACCAGATGTGCTTTTCCTATCAATCCTGCAACCTGCATAGTCTGAATCCGAATAGCCAATTAGATTAAAACCTGTATCTCTTGGGTACCAAATCCCTAGATTTGGTGTGCCCTTGAGATACCTAAAAATTCTTTTGACGGCTACGAGATGTGATTCTCTAGGATCCGCTTGGAACCTTGCACATAAACAAGTTGCGAACATTATATCGGGTCTACTTGCAGTTAAATAGAGAAGTGAGCCAATCATACCTCGATAGCTTGTGATGTCAACTGATTTACCTGATTTGTCTTCATCAAGCTTCGTGGCTGTTGCCATGGGAGTCTTAGCTGCTGATGCATATTCTAGATTGTACTTCTTGAGTAAATCTCTGACGTACTTGGATTGACAGATAAATATACCATCTTTTCTCTGACTGATCTGTAATCCAAGGAAGAAGGACAGCTCTCCCATCATGCTCATCTCATATTTTTCCTGCATTAGCTTATCAAATTTCTCGCACAAGCGCTCATTAGATGACCCAAAAATAATATCGTCCACATAGACTTGAAAAGGTATTAAATCATTCTTTACATTTTTATAGAACAATGATTTATCAATTACTCCCCTAGTAAAACCATTTTCAATTAAGAATAAGGATAGGGTTTCATACCATCGCCTTGGGGATTGCTTGAGGCCATAGACAGGTTTGAAGAGAAGGTACACAAAATCTACAAGTTCTGGATCGATGAAGCCAGGCGGCTGTTCCAGATACACTTCTACTTCTAACTCTCCGTTCAGGAAGGCACTTTTCACATCCATCTGAAAAACCATGAAGTTCTTATGTGCTGCAAATGCCAAGAACATCCTGACTGCCTCAAGTCTTGCAACCGGTGCATAGGTCTCATCATAATCAATTCCTTCTCGCTGAGAATAACCTTTTGCAACCAAACGAGCCTTGTTTCGTGTTACAAGTCCGTTTTCATCCAGTTTATTTCTGAATACCCACCTAGCTCCAATTACTGATATGTTCTTTGGTCGGGGTACCAGTTTCCAAACTTTCTGCCTTTCAAACTGATTGAGTTCCTCTTGCATTGCAATCACCCAATCAGCATCACCAAGAGCCTCTTCTATTTCTTTAGGTTCAAGCTTTGATACAAATTGTTAGGTCCAAATGTGTTGTAGAGGGGGGTGAATACAACTTTTCGAATTTGATAAGCAATAAATATGATGCAATAAATGAACACACAGATTCAAGGAATATATGTCTTATATATAACTTGAAGTGGTTGCTACAACATTCATTACAATGTATAACAGAAGTTCAGAGAGTAGTGAATGATACTAAGCTCTGTGAATACACTCTCTCTCTTTTACATGTGTTTCTCTCAAGAATTGCTCTCATAAAACATTACACAAGTACTTCTATTTATACTACATGTAATCTATGTCCTGTAGTCTTCAAAGACTAAGATATACGTGGCCCAATGATGTCCACATAAATCTTGTCTTATCTTGAAAACTTGGAAATCTGCCAATCAGAAGATGCCATGTGTCATGTTGAAACTGCACTCTAAGTAGAACTTCTACTTGAGAATTTCTACTTAGCCATCTCGAATTTCTAAGTAGAACTTCTACTTAGAAATATTCTACTTGGTCATCTAGAATATTTAGTACTTAGAAAATATTCTGGTCTTCAACTTGAAACTTCAATGCACATCTTGAACTTGTGATATCTTCATGTCTTCTTTATTCTTCACCAAGCTCTTGAACATGGATCTTTATTACTGACATAAACTTGCTATCAATGTCCTGACACTTGATGCACTGGTCTAGTTCATAAGTGACTAGTCTTGATAGTGTTTTTGCTTCTTGAATAAATTACCATATTCAATTAGTAATGTGGCTTTCCAATGTTAGCTTTCCTTCTTGTTCACTTGAAATCAATTTGTCTTATTGATTCTGATAGTTATGATCTTGATTCTTGGCTTTTCAAATCACTGAGGCATGAACAACTTTGACTTGAACTTCTCTCAATGATTTCTTCTTGGTTTGATCATAGTTAACATGTTGAATTGTATCAATTACCTTGTCTTCATTTAGTGTTGATTTCTTTGTGGCTTCTTGTTCTTGATTGTCTTCTGGTTAAGTATCTTTTCCTTTAGTTGAGTTACATTACTTATAGTGTTACAAGTTTACACACTCTGCCTTTCAGAGCTTCACTTTGTTCTCGCTCATTGGCTTGAGGGGGAGTATTGAGGAAATAAATAGAAGGGGTAATTTAGTAATTACGGTAGTTTTAGTAATTGTAGTTTGGCTATATATAAAGCCCATTCTGTCTTTATCAAGATAGTAGACTAGTAACAATGTAGTCCTCTGTATTCCGATTCTTAGTAATACAGGTCTGTTAATTGCTTTCCTTATTCTTCCTCTTGTTCATCAGTAAATATATATAAACTTATAGCAAATATATTTTGTTATTAGATATCCACACTATAATCTTCTCACAATCCAAGAACCACCAATCTTTTGTGATCCTTATACCGCCATTATTCATCTGTGGCTTCTCATCTTGCGAGACACGCCGCCCGACCACCTCCATATCATGAAGACTTTCGACACAAGCCGTCTTAGATCTCCAATTGTGGTTCTGCATGAAGAATCTCACGCACCACACAACTTGCAGCCCAAAATCTCAGGATTAACTTCTTAAACATAGGCTCGGATACCACTTATTAGGCCGTGAGCTAATTCCACAATAATATGATATTGTCCGCTTTAGGTCGATTCTGCACGAATTTATTTTTGGACATATTCCAAAATGTCTCGGAGTTATTTTGATTTCTTTTATTAAGAATAATTCTTATTTATCTTGACGATTTAGGAATTGGATTGACACCCACTCTACATTCCTCCAAATTTAAACGAAGATAAATGTTGTCAGATTTTCATGTGTATTCGAAAAATAAACAACTACTTGGTTAGTGACACTTGGATATTAATAAATAATTTTATTGACGGAATTAATTTAAAATTCTTATAAACTTGATCATAAAATTGGCAAATGCACATTTTGATTTGCCAATTTGCGCCAGCATAAAAACAACATTAAAGAACATTCTTACTCTCTCTAGCTACCTTTACATTTGTAGGTCCTTTGATACTTGACATTGAACCACATGAGTTAGTATTACTATATCAATAGACCTATTCTACCACCTCCCCCATCATCCATATGTTTGCGGCTTCACCATCATTAAGAACTCGAATTCACTGCGAAAATGTGATTAATTCTTTCTTCATGAGGTGATTCTTCTCAATGCAATGTAAGCGATCATCCGATACATGATGAACATGAAAAACAAGATCATAATGCTCATACCGGGGTGGATTTGGTTTCCGATATCTTCTTCTATGAATTTGCAGCTAGCTCTGTTAATTCCGTGGTTATGTGAGCAACCAAGAAGGGATGCAATTTCGTTTCCTTGTCCGTATTGGACATTGATTAGAAGTCGATAACTATAAAATGTCGTAGAAAGGTATTTGATCCAAGCAAGGCACGATGGCACCTTATGCACATAATATCCTCCCGTTAAAACGAATGCAAGCATTGTGACAGTTACGATCGTTGAGGCCCGTTTAGCATCCATTATAATTGCTCCGAATGCAAGGCCTAGCCCTTGTGACACAAGGACGTATCCTAAAAGCACTAATACGGTTAGAACAAAAGCTCCAACTTCAGCTTTCAATCCGGTCATCCAATACGTAATGGCGATAAACATTGTGGGAAGAATGAGCTCCATTGGTAAATCTCCAACAATGTGTGCCATAAAATAGGAGGACAATGTGTACATTCCAGAAGCTCTTTCTTTCATGAAAATAGCTCGTTCTTGTGGGAACACAAACACTGCGTTAAAAGATGGAAACACTCCCCAAAAGATGGAAATCACAAAGAGGAGACCGAGACGGTCTTGAACATCATGATAATCCGAGTGCCACCACATAGAACCAGCTAACAATGAAGCTGCAAGCACTTGGAACACCCTAAGGGAATTCAAAGTTTCGTGTTTTCGCTCTTTTAAACTTCTTTGCATTAGAATGCTCAACTGATTGAACCAAGTGGAAATGCACGTTGAACAGCCATTGCGATTTCGGTTTTTAGTAGCTCCGGTAGATTGGATTTTGGTCTCTGTTGGCATCAGGTTTGTGGCTTCCATGCAAATTGCTTTCACCCTGGGAGCTAACAAGTTGTTGTAGGAGGATACAAGTACTTGCTTTACATTTGGTTTGTCTGTCTCTGTTGTACCCTCAAGTTGACACACCCCTAAAAAATACATTAAATAGAAATTAATTAGAGACAATTACATTTGTAATACATTAATTATAATTCATGTATTCTAGTGTTACGCCACTTATTCAACAGAGTATAAGCAAATGTTTAATTAATACTACTTAAACAGAATATTTGTAGACAAACACTTGACATGTGCATGCAACAAGTTGTCAGCAAGAACATAATTATGCATAATATATTAGTGAGGTGATTAGGTATTATTCCATAGTGATTAGATGCCAGATTTGTCAAATCACTATATTTGACATATGTTTAAGATCAGCAATTATTAAATTATAAAGATCTTTACAATAATCATACATTAGCATGTTATCTGTAGCCACATACAAATTTAATATTACAGCCTTTATGGACATATTAAGGTGAGTGTCATGGTCCATCAATGAAAGTCAGTTGATCCAACAATTTAATAACTACACTTAAATCGCACTAAAATTATTAAATTGTTGTCTACTTGATAATGTAATTAAGTGCTTAAAAGTGAGCAATATAATTGGATGAATGACAGATGAAATAATATGAAATACATATTTGTTTTTATACGTATATAAAATTTCATAATTTATGAAAAATTATAAAAACATGTTATAACAATTATCGACCAATCCGATAAATATTCAAAATATATACAAAATAGCAGTATGTTGCAACAATCATCGATTGACTCGATAAATGTTGAGCATAGGAAGATGTGAACTAATTGAAGATGATTAATGGGGGAAGGTGTGCGTCCACTAAAGCTGGGTGGTAGCTGCACGAAAAAGGGAGAGAAAAGGAGATATACGCAAGGGCCATGGCTGCAGCCTTCCCCACCAGCACTAATGAATTGTTAATTGTTAAACACAAAAGAAGAAAGGATATGATTCAAATTTATTACTCCCTCTGTCCCGGTTTAGTTGTCCATTATTACCTTAATTGCTTGTTCCAAAAAAATGTCCACATTTCATATTTATGGTAAATTGTTAAACTATATTACTCTTATACCCCTTGATATCCTTACCATTTAAATTAATGATAACTAAATCGATTAAGTATAGTCTTGGTAATAAAATTATATTTTAGGAAGTTATCAATTTTTTTAATTTGATTGAGTAAAAGGTGGATTTTGATTGATGGACAAGAAAAACGGGACGGAAGTAGTATTTTTCTTTTTGTTGATTCTTATTTCATTTTAGTTGGTGTCTAATCTCAACACGTGGTGGGTGACATAAACATTCCATGTTATAAGAAAAAATAATAATTGTAGAAAACAGGAATGTGAATGTATAATGTATGGAGAAAGATCTTGGACAATCAGTCGGCAAAATTAACTTTAAAAATTAAAGTTTTTAATATTTTTTTCCATCTTTTATAAAGAAAGAGGATAAGAAAAGATATTTTTATTGGCTACTAGTGGGAATGTGGGATCAAATAATGGTACATGAAGATGAATAAAGGTGACAAGTGTCAGATAAATACAGAAATATGAGTTCGTAGATATCTTACATATCGTTCCTAAAGGGATAAACTCAAAAAAAAAAAAAAAAAAAAAAAGTTGAGTTGATAAAAGAAAAAGAGTTTGATTTTAATTTCTCTTAAAGTAGTTCACTCTTTTTCAATAAACGTGTTTCATATTAACCTTGCACTTAACCGCACGTATAAACCTCTCTCAAGTGATGTCATTATCCTATTTAATGGAATCATACTCGGATTTCGGGATGGTAAATCTCAAAAATTTTGGACTTAATCAGCTGAGGCACCGTTACGGACAATTGACATGAAATTGGTGCTTTAAGATATTACAAGAGGCATTGTTGCAGCTAACGCAAGCAGTGCCATCATCTTCCTTTAATTGATCTATAACCATCATTAGAAAACCTAACAACAACTTAATTAGAGAAATGATGACCACTAAACAAACTTTAGATTAGTGCAAAGGTTGGCTTTGATATCGTTAAGACTCAACTTTAAATTTTGAAAAAAATAATTTAATTCTAGTCAAATTGCCTCGGCCATCACTCAATAATCACACATATATATGATTCTGAGTTTCTAAAGATAGACCAAAGGGGTGTGACATGACCCACCAATCTATTATTGGTAAGAAAAGCTCACAATTATCATGTGCATGACACTATTCTGTTTAGATCTCGCACATATGAGCAAACATTTAACAATAAAAGGACCTCTTTTGTATTAATCTTTGACTGAATACCTATTTAGCTAAAATTATTATTTAAAATATACTTCCTCCGTCCAAAAATAATGAGTCACTTCTTTTGTAAGTATTTTAATACGTTCGGTTGAAATATTTGTAAATAATTTTTTTCCAATTTCAATCGAATGCATTGAAATACATAAAAAAAATTCAGAACATCGCATAAATTGGAATAGATGTAGTACATTTAATGTAATGATGAGACCAGGAATTTGTGGGGACGGTGGGGCGAATATTAGATGAGGAATTAGAATAAATACAATTCTTAAGGTTGACTAATTGTAGCTCCTGATGGAAGGTAGCAACCACCACCCGAAAGCCGAAACACACAAGTCTATCTAACGAGGTAACCTTTGTCCTATAAATCTCTATCACCGTGCATGTCCTTTGTCACCAGGCTACAACAAGGATGTAAATAAATCGAGTCGAGTCAAATCAAATCTAAAATAGAATCGAATCTCGAATATTAGAATCGTAAATTTCAAAGTTTCGGTTTCAACCAGCTAAGCTATCGAAAGTGGCTACTAAGAAACTTAATTATGTAAGTATATTAGAAGATGGACGATTTCAGATTCTTACACAGATTACTATCCTCTTCTCAAGGTGTTCCATAACGTTATGGTCTCCATCATAATCTTCAACCTATATGGGCTATATATACATGTAAATGTGGACACATAAATGTACATAAATTAACCTAAAAATTCAATGTTGCATATCTTTCAGTATCAAAAGAAAGTGTTTGACAATTGACATGATCTCTTCAACTATATATTATCTTTAAAAGTCCATAATATCATAATGGCTCTCCTCTCCTAGTGCAAAGAAATGGACAGTATGGCCCCTCTTTTGTTACCAAAATTTTTAGCCTTCAGAATAATTTATTCTCCATGATTTGCATATTTTAATGGATCCCACATTGGAAAATAGCACTTGGAAAAAGGATTCTCAAGCAATATCTCCCTTAGATCATTCTCACAGTTCCAAAACAAAAAGGGTCTAAAATCTATGTCTTTTTACTCTTTTTTTTCCTCATTTTTTTATACTAGATCAGATCTATATCTAACAATAAATCTTACTCACCGCCATTACCATGAAATATACAATAATTTAAATTCTTCCGCTTTCGATTTCGATACTCAGACACACATGCCTAAATTTTATATTATGTTTCGATTCGGAATATAGAATATGTGTTCATAATAGATTTTTTAGTCAAAAACTTAGAGATTAAATTATTGAAAATTATTGACAGGCCAGGTTGTGGGCAATGTCCTTTTATCAATAATTTATAAGTATATACTTGTCCTATAGAAAGTACATTTAAATACTCGTGCATGTATATAAAAATTACATTATACCAAATTATTATTTGGCATCCTAGGATCAAAAATCAAATTAAATTTGATTCCTAATTCAATTTTTTTTAATTTTTGGTCAGTATTTATCAATAAAGACTTGACACAAGTTGTAACAAGTGGAGACATGTACATAATGTTGCCCCCAACCTACAGCTAACTGTACTGGTGGACCAAGCTTTTGTTTTCGCTAAAAATCTAGTGCTCACAATTATTTTTAAAACGACCTATTCAATTAATATTTGTACTATTTTTTTCCTATACGGATTGAATAAATAGGCCTAAGAAAAGTCAAATTGGCTGCTTTTTTATTCAACTTGTGCCATCGGTTTCACAGAAAAGGAGAAATTATTTCAAACAGCTATGTACATGATTGGACCGTCAAATTTTATGGATACAAAGATGTTAACACTCGTTTAAATTAATTGAGGTGTGTAAAAATTGATTGAATATCAATTTATAAAAAAAAGGTATGTACATATATAGATACTACATAATATTACTGTACGATGCAAATGTATTGTCGTATTCAAGTATGCTGTGAGTATGTGTCTGCGCTTCTCATGCATACCCTAACGAATAAATCATTATACAGTCGGCTTTAACATGTTGGTATATATCAACATGATGTTACATTCGAGTTTGTGTCAGATTCGATTAAATGTACGTGTAATTTTATTGCATCGTATTTGTTATTGAATAAAATATATAAGTTACTTTCGAATTTATTTCGATAATTAAGGTTAATATCGCAATTTTTGTTGTATTTTACTGATAATATACTGCATGGTAAAACATGATGTCTAAGGAATTAATCTAAACAGAAAACACTAACAAACCAATGTATTTGAACATAAAAACAAAGATTTGTATACGTACCATTAGCGAGATCAAGCAGAAAATCGGCAGGATTCATAGGAAAAGACGGCGAAAATCCAACAGACTCGAAATAATTCATAGCTTCATTTCCTTTCCCAAAATAAATACTCCTTCCTTCTGATAAAACCAACACCTTATCGAACATTTGATAAACCCTACTTGACGGTTGATGCACCGATGTCACCACCGTCTTTCCTTTCGCCGCCAGTGATTTTAATGTCGATACGAGGCGATGAGCTGCCGTAGAATCCAACCCTGATGTTGGCTCATCAAGAACTAACAAACTAGGGTTTATTAGCATTTCATGAGCTATACTCACTCTCTTTCGCTCTCCACCCGAAACTCCACGTATGAAACTATTTCCAATAATTGTGTTCTCGCATTTATCTAACCCTAGCTCAAGGATCACCGATTTAGCTATCGAGATTTTTTCGGGTTTCGAAAGAGTGTTCGGTAAACGGAGAAATGAGCAGTACACTAGGGTTTCTTTGACAGTAAGGTGAGGGTAAAGAACATCATCTTGTGTAACGAACCCGGTTCTTTTAAGAACCGGTTTCGTAAGTTTTCGACCATTGGCTAGGACTGAGCCGGTCAGGTTATGACCATGAATTCTACCAGCTAGGGCATTGAGAAGCGTTGATTTGCCACTACCTGACGGACCAAGAACGGCTAGGATTTCACCAGGAGAAACCATTCCGGTTATATTGTTTAAGATGGTTCGTTCTTGAGTCGTTTGAACCGGTGATGTTGGACCGGCTGTATTGAACATTCTTGTGATGGTTGCTGTTGTGGCCTTGTTTTGTAGCTTCACCCGGTAACACACGGCTATGAACTGCAATACAAATATATAAAAAAAAATGAAAAATTAAGTCAAAATTATGAGTCAAGTTAAGTCAAGTAGATAGATGGTCCAATTATCGATCACTCTCATGCATAATTTTCCAAGTATATAGCTGTAATACTTGTACATATCTGTCGGTGTGTGTCCATAAGGGATTCATGACATTTTTCGTACGGAAAAATAAGTTGTCTGTCTCAAAGGAGAACTAATAATTTTTTGCGATAAATTTCTAAGTTGATATTTTTGTGATGTGTGTAAAAAGATAAGTTACCTTGAGGGTGATAGGATAGCATGAAGACATTATAGATTGAAAGTTATGTGAATCCATTGGAGGTGTTTTGGGTGGTTCTTCAAGAGTTTCTGCCATATTTGTTCTCGATATAGTTCGTGAACAAACTCGTAAAAACGCGACAGGATGAAGGTAATATATACGGGTGGGGGAGAGGGGGCTTGGGGGTAGAAAAAAGTGAAGAGGAAATGGAAGTGTGAAGAGAGAAGAGAAGGGAGTATATGAGGGGAAGTAATAAAGATAGAGTAGATGAAGAACTGGAGAAGGGGTATTTATTTGCTTTCTGTCTGCGGAGCCAACAGAAATAGTGATACGTGGCACTTGTAAAATTGCCAGCTGGCACTGTAGTGCCTTCTTTCTTTTAGGTTTTTTTGTTAATTTCCAATTTCTTTTTCGTCTTGCTTTTTTAGTGTAGGAGTAGTGTTAAAATTATTAAATTGGGTACCAAAATTTGTTACCAAATAACATGTCACTAATTACTTGACATTTTGGAATGTTTTAATTGGAGGATCCTGACGGGTCCATTACAATTATAACTAAATCAAAACAATACCACATCGTTTTATAACAATTTTTGGTACCCAATTTGGTACATATAACATTTTTCTTTGTGCAGGCCTTTTTAATTTCTTGGTTAGGGTAAGATGTGGTAGCTTAGCTATATCCATTTCTTTCATAGTTGCTTACTTTGAGTTAGCATCAAGGTTATAAATTCTAAACAATCACGACATGATCACAAGGGGAAGGGAGGCTCATGCTCAGTAATTGCAGTGGTCGCTCAAGAAAAAACATAATCGATTCAAGTTTGATTCGAAAACTCGGCTCAAATCAACCAAATTCGGTTACAAAAGGGTTCGACTCATTAAAACATGAACTAACTAAATTATATCCAAAAATATGCTCTTTCATACAAATTTGATTATTCATGAATTCTTAACTAAATTGATAATATCTTATTTTATTTCTTAGAAAGTTAAATGTTCGATTTCCTTTTAACATGTAAATTGTCGTGAGTGAAATCTATTCTTCTTAAAATTGCGTAGTTTATCTGATCCATTAATTTTGAGATCTTGTTGATGATAGGTCATAAATTTGATTCTCCCTCTTTTTTATAACATGAAAGCAAAGACATTGTAGAGAGATTTGTATTTACTGTTGTATATTGCAGAAAATGTAAAAAGAGAGTTATTCAATCTGTACATTTTGTTCTCTTATATATAAGAGATTGTAACAAACTTTCTATACATACAGCTACCTATATCTATAACTGATCTAACTAACTTGCCAGCCTGGAATGTATCATCCGTTGATCAGCTGTATCATCCGTTGATGTGTGTTTATCCGTTGATGTGTGTTTATCCGTTGATGTAGCTGTATCCGTTGATGTAGCTGTAATATAACTTAAATCAACTGTGTTACTTGCTAGTAAAGCTCTATGTATAATATTCTCAATATAACAAAGTAAAGATACACTATTAGACATATAGCAGGGTCATATTCTTGAGACTTGTCAGTAGATACACTATCAACCTCCTTCGCACATTTATAGAAAAGAATAGAGTTGCATCTCAACCGTTAATAATATTTTTTATAATGTTTTGCTGGGGGCATATTTTTAATAATGTAGTGTAGTAAAAATTGATAAAGATAAACTAATATCTATTAAATAAATTAACTTCTTAAATAAATAATTATTTTCGATCCCTATATAATAATGGTAGTGTATTTTATTCTTGATAGATTAACAAAAAGAATTGATCTATGAAATATTAATTTACCGAGATTTATTTGTATTATTTTCTCCAATGTAAAGTGATTTGGCATTAAAATTAATGATTTTACAAATTGCCACTATAATTGAATGAAATAAATTATAATTTGGTCGTCAGTTTTATTTCATATACTTATATTTGACATATGTTTATGCACAAACGTTTTTTTTAAAAAAATAAAACTTCAATTCATTTTAGCAAGCACAAAAATAAAGAGGTAAAGCCTATATGGAGTACTGGATTTGTATGCATGGACAACCTATATATGGTGCCCAGACGGCCAGACCTTATGCAGCCAGCCAGAAGACTATCCTCTACAGATGACTATCCTCTACAGATAATTAAATAAATCCAATTAAAAGGATTAAAATAGTGATGTTACAGAGGCCAAAACCAGCAATCATGGTCCCAATTCTAAATTGTTGATTGGTGTAATTCTTTTGAAGTTATGCAGGTTTAGAATAGTCTATCTCATTATGACAAAAAAAAAGGCTATCTCATCTTAAAATGGTTTTTTGAAGCTTGAGGGGTGTTAGTATCATAAATCATTATTAAAATTGTTTTAGAAGGGTTGAACACTGTTGTTGAATTTTGTATTGTGCTGGTTATTCTTGCTAATTGCATTACATATCCTTGAGTAGCTCCGTCCTTATCTAATCTTTTGGCTTGAGAAAGATCTTAATTAAGAATTTCACAACTATTTTAGCTAAAAAGTATATATCTTGTTTAATACAATTCTACAAAGAAAAAAAGCAAAAAGAAACCTAGTTAACAGTTTCAAGTACATAGCTGCACTGCTAGTATGGCTGCAATAGCTAGGTTTGAAAGTGCAGTTGAAGTCCCCATAACATCAAACTTGGTTTCTGTCAATCGTATAGATAAGATTCATATTTATAGAACCAAGCTTGTTAGTCTTCTCAGGTAAGAATAAAATGTATCACCAATATACATACAAAAAATAACTTTGATAGAAGCCAAACACATAGACCGAACCCAAGAGCTTGTTTAAGGCCTAAAAGGTCAAGCATCGATAGATAGGAATCAAAAACACATTAAGATATACAAATAATAGTCTATATTATAACCATGTAAAATGTGCAACTGTTATGGTTTGATTCGGCTTAGAATAGGAGTACTTACAGCAGGGTAGTCACCATTATCCCAGGCACACTGATATCCTTTGGAACACAGCTACAAGCAGCTAGCTGGAGTTGTAACTCTTCAAGATGATTAATTCAGTTTTGGGCCGCTGAAGTAGTTACTGAGCTAGGGATATCTTTGTCAATGGGTATATACCTATTATTTTATAATTCATACTCCACATTAATTCTTAAGCCAACATGCAATGAGACAACCACATTATTTTAAAATTTAGCATGCAGATCTGAAAAGGAAATCTGTCAAGTAAATGATTAAAAGCTAATAAGCAACTACAGATGGATACCTTGGCTGCAATGAGACATGGTCACGCATAGCCTCCCTTTCAGCAAAATTTACATAGTCTCCTCTGCTCTAAAAACATTTAATCTTGTCATATCTAGAATTTAAATAAGCTTAGCAAATCCTATGCGAAAACCAAGAGTAGACCTAAACAGAATTTTGTTAGTTGAAATAAAAGATGAAGTATAATAAGGATAACAGAAGTCACGGAACCCACTATTCCAACTTGTCCGCATATCATGCAGTTCTTCCCGATTACTACTTTCTGGCCTATCTATAGGAGAAATTCCTGTATCCAACAATGCACATTTTCAATAGCGCAAGAAAGGCATGACATAACTTTAAATAGAAGCCAAGCACATAGATTGAACACCTAAAGCCTGATCTTGTCTAAAAGGGCAAGCATCGATAAATAGACATCCCAAACATACTAAGATATACAAAACATAGTAATAACCAATCAAGAACAAAACCATTAGTTATCAGATCATTTTAATTTCGAATCAAGCGTCAAGCTGTAGTTACCATCATGCGTGATATCACCAATCAAATCAGTCAAGTATTTAAGTTGCTATTGTCATTAAGATTTATAACAATCACCTAAGACAAAGCTATTAGGACCATTATCATAATTCATAAGCATCTAATTTGAGTAAATTATAAAGGCCAACCAACTAACATCCAACATAACTATAATAAGCAATCAAATGTAAATATTAGAAAGTGTGAAAGAATACCTATGGGATAAGTTTTGAATTTCATCAAGAATGTCCTTCTCGACGAGCTATTAATCTTTATCCATCGGTTGATTCTGCCCATATACCAAAAAATGACCGAATGATTACATCTTAATTAATCTACAAAAGTCCTGCAAGGTGATTTCGTTTGTGCGATTAAACCTTCAAATCCACCTTGCAAGGGGAAAAGACTGTCAAGAACACCATTTCGCATCTAAGAATGAGATTTATATGCATTTATCCTTTTGCAATCAAAACCTAGACCTATACTTAGAAGAATGAGTCTTCAGGCTAATGCATTCAAGTAATCAAAATCAAGTAAAAATTAAAATAGTGAAAAAGCATTTTCTGCTGAGAGACTCCTTATATCTAGAGATATTTCCAATGGAAGTGATATTGGCATTTCAACATAATGAAATAGTCTTGCAGTCTGCAATAAGCAATGAAATGCAATGAAGAAATACTGATCTTAATACCAATCTTTTCTAAATGCTATGTGTTAGGAAATTTATAACGTTAACTGAGGGGAAAAAGTGCAACATGTGCCCAGAAACCTGATCAAAGTGCTGCTAAAATTGTGAGTTTTAAGAGCATTGCGAAGTCCCCACGTGACATTATCTCCTCCATGCAAGTATTCCAGTCTACCACAAAAACCACTCCAACTCTGATATAAAATACAGGTTAGTTTGTACTTGTGTGCAGATATAAGGTTCTTTCCCGCCTTTCTGTTTAAAACATAGTATATTAAAAGTATGGCACTAATTACAATAACACAAAGCTATACTAATAGAATAGGTCTGCTAGGGAAAAACAACTAACAATAGTTAACATTATTAACTAAGAAAAGCAGATGGCCAAAGATGGCAATTCATAGTACTAAAATATTGAAGTTGGGACAAAGCAAAGCAATCATGAAAAATAGTACCTAATATGAATAAGGGTCTTTGAAAAAATGATATTTTATTGTAGTGAAACATGTGTTGTGTCATTATGCGCGCTATTTCAAGAGATTTGCTGTTTTTTTATGCTACCGCGCCATCCTTCTTTGATGTTCCCGGGGAATCCTTTTTTTGTTGGCTAGTGTCAGCAACATTGCTTGCAACGGGGGCCTAGGTTTTAGATAGCCTGGAAACAGTGTAGCAATCATGCCCAGGGGTATCTGTTTATCTTGACTTCAAACAGGAGTTTTTTCCCCACCATATTATTAAGAACTGGAGGCGCTTCAGGGCCGATGTTATCCTGTTGCATTAGACTGCGGTGAAGTTTTTTTTGTAAGTTTTGTCATGTAATATGTCGATGTACATGTGAACATTAGAATAAGCATACCTGCCAAATTTCTGCGATGACCTTCTCTATTGGCACTCAAATGAGCCGATCCACTTCCTTGTTAAATATAGTAAAAGTTGTCTTTCCTAGAGCTGTCTTCCACACACACGCTTACCTTGTAGTTGCCTGCGTTGGTGGGTTAGTTATAACTTATAGTTGCTTTTGCATTCCTGTTATTATAAGGACATAGATTCAGTGGTAGGTACCTCTGTCTGTATTTCTCAATTGGACCGGGCACAACCTACAACTATATTTATCACCATCAAATTGAATTCTGCAAGGGCAGTTGGGGCAAGAGTTGTAGAACCATTCATCATACCTTGAAATGGCTACAATGGTTGCCTCGTAGTGGACTTGGGTAATCTGTGGAGCAAGTAAATAGTTGGTGATTCTGATTGTTTGATGTTAAATTGTCATGTGGGCTGCATTTACTTCTCGGCTTGAAATGAAATATATGTGTTTACCTCATCTCCCTTTGGTGCTTCTATCTTTAAAATTTCCTGTATGATCGTTACTGAAGATCGTATTTTAGATTCTTAAATAATGCAATGAAAATTTATTTTAAGGATATTAAGATTAAGATGGGATGGTTCGTTTAGCAAGTGAACTAAAAGAAAAAGGAAGTCGATGTCACATCATGTATACCTTCCTGCAGGAAGCTCGGTAATGATCTGAGCATCAGGAACCTTGGTAATTGCCCTAAGAAAATGAATTAACGGCTGACCATAAGTGTCTAAAAGGATTGATTGATGGTGGGAGCAGCGAAGGGGTCTGAAGAAGCAGTCGCATCACTAAACTTAACATGCAGACTTTTCCCTAGTAGATTGCACTGCATAAATATAACTCCCAAGGCAAGTAAGAAGCATTTGAGCAAACATTTTCATGATTATAATCATACACAAATCATCAAGTCAGATGTAAACAAAAATCATAAAAAACTTTTACCTTAAGATTGTAAGCTTGAAATGCAGCAAATACCCAGCATAATAAGAAAAACGTCTTTATATAACAGATATCATTGAGAAAAACAATTATCAGTCCAGAAAAAGGTAGCCATTGCTGAAACATGATCTAATTTCATATCTATACGATTAAAAAAGTAAGATCTAATTACAATCAATAATATACACATTCTCAAAATCATGCATTATAATACGAAATTGAATTCCGCTTCAATGCTTAAAAAACTTTGCCATTCCAAAAATTTCCATAGCAATCATACCTCTCAGAAAATCTATATAACATACAAACACATTATATTACAAGCAAGGAAAACATGTAGATAGTTCAAAAGGCATAAAAAGATATATCTATCATGATCTAGCACTTGAGATGTAAAACTACGAATCCACAAGATCAAACCCAGAGAAAGCGGCAGGCCGCCCCAGAGATGAGAGTCACCGGGAGGCAAAGCGGTGATAGTTCTGTAATTCTATCCAAACTAAAAAGGAGGAAAATTAATGTCGTAATATGCAGGGTAAAAATGTCATTTCAATCCAATAAAACCATTCAACAAAGGTGCATGCTGTATTAGATACTCCCTCCTTTCATTTTTAATAGTCGCTTTGACTTTTTGCACGTATTTTAAGGTGCAAAAAAAATCGTACTTCTATATGTTATTTTTAAAATTTTCTTTTTTTGAATAAAAATTTAAATGTTAAACTTTTATTCAAAAAAAGAAATTTTCAAAAATAACATATAGAAGTACGATTTTTTTGCACCTTAAAATATGTGCAAAATGTCAAAGCGACTATTAAAAAGGAACGGATGGAGTATATAATAGAATAGATGGAAGACCAGGACCTAGACTTTTAGAATTGGCAAATGACGCATTTTTGACAAACAAGATTGACCAATGACCAGCACAATTTAATGCCTACTGGAGTCTCGAGCAAAGGTTGTACATTGCTCTAAAAGATAATTGTTAAATAATAATTGTTAAATCATTACTGTTAAACCATTATTAAATTAAAGATAATTTTGTAAATTTCGTGTGGGTTATAAAATCATTTAAATTTGATTTTTATATTTTAAGATATAACAAAAATAATATGGTGAGTGTTTAAGATACTTTTGGTAATTGCACATTCCTGGACATGTTTTGGCATTGCATCATGCATCCCTTTCGTCTATTTTTACCGCTAACGTTAAAATGCTCAGGAATAATTTAATAAATAATAATACGGGGGTGTATTCATTCGGGATTTTAATAAATTAATAATAATCCCATGAATTTTATAAGATTGTTGTTGATTTTAATGGATTAATAATAATCCATGGATTTGAAGAAGTCGTTGATTTATAAAGAGTTTTTGTGAAATCCTTCAAACTCTCATGGACTTTAAGATTTCAAAAGATATAAAATACACTACGAAATTAATCAAAATCCACCATTTTATTATATCCAACAAAATTCACAGATTTTTGAATACCTTGATATTTTAACGGATTTCTAACAATCTAAATTGAATACATCAAGATTTTAATAGACTTTTTAAAATCCAAATTGAATACATCCAAATTTTAGTGAATTTTTAAAAATCTCAATTGAATACCCTCAGATTTTAATGGATTTTTAATAATCTAAATTGAATACACCTGGATTTTTAGAATCCAAAAAAATCATTTAAAATCCAGAATGAATACACGCTCCTTAATTACGTTTGACCCCTAAAATTTGAAATGTCGTACACATGAATCCCTAAATAAAATGATCATACATTTTGGCCCATAACTTTAGAAATTGTAGCCGCGCTTCGCGGCGGCGTTACAATATTTTAAAAAAATTTAATGCATTTACGTTATATTATAATATTAATATTAAATTTTATAATTAAATAATCTTCTCTAATGAATCAATTTCTTGTTAAATACGATTCTTTCGATTGAGCCGCTCTCGTTAAAATCGAAATCCCAACTTTTTAACAACTTATATAATATTTTTTATCTATAAAATCGAACTGTAAAAATAAAAAGAAATTTATGACTTCAGTATCAAATTCTAATAGCTAATACAATCTTTTTTAGCGAGCCGTCTTCCCGTTAAATACGTTTCGAGTCGCTCTTATTTGAAACCGAAATTCTAACTTCATTATATAAATAAAGTAAATTTCAATTTTTATATTCTTTAAACTTTCTAATATTTATGGAGTTTTAAAAGATGAAAATACATCTTATATTTTCTGTATATTATAGATATTCTTGTATTTATTTATAATTTCCGCATGGGAATGTCTTTCTGTTATGTTAACATATCAAAAAAAAAATTTAAAATACGAAGACTTTTCGTTACGGGAATAATATTACATTTATGGATATATTTTTGTAATGCAAGTATAATTAACTTGTATAAAAAAGTTAAAATAAAGATTTCTAGGAAAAAAGATGTATAGTTTTAAAAAATCGTATAAGATGTATCCACCGTCCTCGTATTCTACTTCCAATAAAACATTTTATTTTATGTATTAATTATATATTTAAACATCTTTTGTACAGTCTTATCTAATGAATCGCTTTCTTGTTAAACACATTTATTACTATTGATTTGCTCTCTCGTTAAGATCAAAAACCTAACTTTTACATATATTATTTGTATGATAATGTTTATCCATAAAAATCAAATCCTAAAAATAAAATAAAATTTATAATAGCTAGCACGATCGTTAAAATTTACTTATATGATATTTTAATAGCTAGCACGATCTTTTATAGTGAGTCATCTTCCCGTTAAATACGTTTCGAGCTGCTCTCGTTTGAAATCGAAATTCTAACTTCATTACATATTATTGATGTTACTTATCTTTCACAACAATTTTTTTCCTTAAAATCAAAACCTAAAAAATAGAGTGAATTCCAATTTACACTTTCTCTGAATTTTCTAAAAATTTTGGAGTTTTAGAAAATTAAAACACATCTTATTTTCTCTTTATATTATAGATACTCTTGTATTTATTTAGGATTTCTGCATGAGATTGTTCTTTTATTATGTTAACACATCAATTCTTTTCTTTTTAAATACGGTGACTTTTTTCATTACAATAGTATTGGATTTATGAATAAATTTTCTTAATATAAGTATAATTAAATTATATAAAAAATATATAATTTAAGAAGATCGTACTTTCTATAAAATATTTAATTATATGTCTGCTCTATATATTCAAACACCTATTCTAGTTCTAGTATAACTTTTATTTATATATTTTTTCTACAAATTCGAACTCTTACTCTCTATAAATTCGAACTCCTATTCTACTTTCAATAGAACTTTTAATTGTATGTCTTATAAATACTTATTATACTTCCAATAGAACTTCTAATCATATGTCTTTCCTATAAATTTGAACTCTTCTCCTTTATAAATTCGAACACCTATTCTACTTCTAATATGCTAATTAATATTTTTATATTTATTAGTGTTTAAAATTCTATAAAATTAGAAAAATCGATTGAGACGATCTTAGAGCGCCACCTAAACTCCCGCTATCCTCCTTTATATATATATACTAGTGGATAAAGCCGCGCTTCGCGGCGGCGTTATAACTTTTTAAAAAAATAAATTTAAAAATATTTAAATTTTAACAGTTACATAATTTTTCTAATGAGCCGTTTTCTCATTAAACACGATTCTTTTTATTGAGTCGTTCTCTCATCAAAACTAAAATCTCAACTTAAACATATATAATAAAAACTTGTATAATATTTTTATCCATAAAAATCGAAACCTAAAAATAAGATAAAATTTATAACATTAATATCAAATTCTAATAGCTATTACAATCTTTTCTACTGAGCCGTCTTCCCGTTAAACACGTTTCGAATCGCTCTCATTTGAAACCGAAATTCTAACTTCATTTTATATTATTATTAATTGTACTTATCTTATTTCCTTAAAAATTAAACACTTGAAAGAGAATAAATTACAATTTTTACGTTTTTTAAACTTTTTAATATTTATGAAGTTTTAAAAGATGAAAATGCATCTTCTTTTTCTGTATATTAGAGATATTCCTCTATTTATTTACAGATTCCGCATCAGAATGTCTTTCTATTAGGTTAACCCATAATTTTTTTTCCTTTCTAAACACGAATAATTTTCGTTATGAGAATAATATTGAATTTATGGATATATTTTCCTAATGTAAGTATAATTAACTTGTATAAAAATTAAAATAAAGGAATTTGAAAAAGTAATATATAATTTTACATAATCATATAAAATGTCTCTACAGTCCTCGTATTCTAAGTCCAATAATAATAAATTATTATATATATTCTTTATATATTCAAACACCTTTTCTACTTTAAATAATTTTTTAATCATATATTTTCTATAAATTTAAACTTTTTAATTCCAATAAAAAATTTTAATTATTTGTCTTACAAACAGATATTATACTTCCAATCGAAGTTTTTACTTATATGTCTTTCCTATGAATTAAAACCATTCTTCTCTATATATTTAAATACCCATTATACTTCTAATATGTTAAATGATAGCTTTTAACTATTAGTATTTAAAATCCTAAAATTCTAAAAAAAATAGATAAATAGATTAAGGGCATCTAAAAAAATAAGAAATATACTAATATTCTATTATATCATCAATATTAAATTTTAATAATTAACACGGTCTTTTCTAATGAACTGCTTTTCGTTAAATACAATTTTTCCTATTGAGACGCTCTCTCATTAAAATCGAAATCCCAACTTTTATATATTTTACTTGTGAACCCTAAAAATAAAATAAAAGTTATCAAATTCTAACAGTTAAAAAGATCTTTCCTAGTGAGTCATTTCCCGCCAAACACGTTTCGAGCCATTCTCGTTTGGGAACGAAATTCCAACTTCATTACATATTATTGATGAGACTTATCTTATACAATATCTTATACAATTATTTTTTTCCCTTAAAATCAAAACCTAAAAAGAGAGTGAATTTCAATTTTTTACTTATTCTAAACTTTCAAAATTTTATGGAGTTTCAAAAAATGAAAATACATCTCATTTATTATAGACACTATTTAGGGTTTTCGCATGGGAATGTGCTTCTAGTATGTTAACACATCAATTATTATCTTTTTAAATATAAAGATTTCTGGTTATGAGAATAATATTAGATTTATAAAATATTTTCAAATTTTAAGTATAAGTAACTTATATAAAAAAAAATTAGAAAAAAATATTTTTGAGAAAAAAAAAATTTATAATTTTAAAAGATCGTAAATAAATGTCACCACCGTCTTTGTATTCCACTTCAAATAGAACATTTAATAATATGTCTCATCTATATATTCAAACACTTATCCTACTTCCAATAAAACTTTTAATTTTTAAATTTTTTGTATAAATTCGAACTCTTATTCTCTATAAATTCGAACTTTTATTCTACTTCCAATAAAACTTTTAATTATATGTCTTATAAACACTTATTCTACTTCAAATAGAACTATTAATTGTATGTCTTCCCTATAAATTTCAACTCTTCACCTCTATAAATTCGAACACCTATTCTATTTCTAAAATGTTAACAAATATTTGTATATTTGTTAGTATCTAAAATTCTAAAATTTTAAAATATTAGAAAAATAGATTTAGAGCATTTAAGAGGGACGTCACCTAAATTCCCGCGTATCATCCATGATATTGATATTGATAATGATATATTGAAAATATTTAATTATGTAGAAATTTTATTATATTAAATAGTATATTTTAACATATGATGATATTACAATATAAAGAAAAAAAGATTTATATACTTATGATTCGAAATTGACGACAGTTAGTCATGCCTTTGTTCACGTGTTGCATGGTATATATGTGCTTCATCTATTTAACCAGTAAAAAAAAAAGAGGCATTCACATGTAATAATAATAAATATAATTTGAAAACACCTGAATAGTGAAAGTGAAATAATTAAAAGAAATTTCTCTAATAGCCAAGTACGTATGCCATTTAAATATAGAGTGTACAGATACAACGAAATACATAAATATTTGTTCAAATGTAAAAAACCATACAATCAAATATATGTATGTTGTCGAGTATATATAATCTATAAAGGCAGGGAACTCACTCTAAAATTCAATGGATGAATTTTCGATATTCTCTACAGATTCAAACTCCTATTCTATTTCCAATAGAACTTTTAATCATATACCTTATAAATACCTATTCTACTTCTAATACGAACTCCTATTCTACTTCAAATAGAACTTCTAATCATATGTCTTCTAAATACCTATTATATTTCTAATAGAATTTCTAATTATATATCTTTCCTCTAAATTCGAACTCTTCTCCTCTATAAATTCGAACACCTATACTACTTCTAATATGTTAAAAAAATATTTTTATATTTATTAGTAATTAAAATCCTAAAATTATAAAATATTAGAAAAATAGATTGAGTTAAACTCTTATTCTCTATAAATTCGAACTCCTATTCTATTACAATATAACTTTTAATCAAATGCCTTATAAATCCCTATTCTACTTCTAATACGAAGTCCTATTCTATTTCAAATATAACTTTTAATCATATGCCTTATAAATACATATTCTACTTCTAATAGAACTTCAAATCATATGAACTTTTATTTATATGTTTTTTCTATAAATTCGAACTCCTATTCTACTTCCGATAGAACTTTTAATCATATGCTTTATAAATACTTATTCTACTTCCAATAGAACTTCTAATCATATGTCTTTCCTATAAATTCGAACTCTTTTCATATATAAATTCGAACACCTATTATACTTTCTAATATGTTAAAAGATATTTTTATATTTATTAGTGTTTAAAATCCTAAAATTTTAAAAAAATTAGAAAAATAGATTGAGACGATCTTAGAACGCCACCTAAGCTCCCGCGTATCCTCCTTTATTTATATACTAGTTGATAAAGCCGCGCTTCGCGGCGGCATTACAATTTTTATTTTTAAAAAAATTCAATACATTTACGTTATATTATAATATTAATATTAAATTTTAATAATTAAATAATCTTCTCTAATGAACCAATTTCTTGTTAAATATGATTCTGTCGATTGAGCCGCTCTCTCGTTAAAACCGAAATCCCAACTTTTTAACATATATTATAACAAATTCACCACTACTGTTTTACAATTTGACTGACGGGAATGGTGAATTTGTTAAAAACGCTAAAGTACAGTAGTCCGTTTGTAGTACAGTAGTGCAATTGCAATTCCGGAAATAGTACAGGGGTGAAAATGTCCCTTTTCCCTAATTTAAGAAGATCGTACTTTCTATAAAATATTTAATTATATTTCTGCTCTATATATTCAAACACCTATTCTACTTCTAGTCAGAACGTTTATTTATATATTTTTTCGATAAATTCGAACTCTTATTCTTTATAAATTCGAACTCCTATTCTACTTCCAATAGAACTTTTAATCGTATGCCTTATAAATACTTATTATACTTACAATAGAACTTCTAATCATATGTCTTCCCTATAAATTCGAACTCTTCTCCTTTATAAATTCGAACACCTATTCTACTTCTAATATGTTAATTGATATTTTTGTATGTATTAGTGTTTAAAATTCTAAAATTCTAGAAAATTAGAAAAATAGATTGAGACGATCTTAGAGCGCCACCTAAACTCCAGCTATCCTCCTTTATATATATATATTGATATTGATATTGATTGATTGGTATATATCGTCCTTATACCTCATCTGAATCAAAAAAAAAAAAAAAAAATTATCACTGACCCAAATATTTTGTCTATAAATTAAATCAATCGAGATCTTTATATATTACCACTGAATGAATATATGTAGTACATGGTAATTGTAAAAAATACAAAAAAAAAATAAAAAATTAACGTATAACATTCTCGTATATCTTATAGAAACTTAGGTAAATGAGCTAATTAATCACTATATTATACTGAAATTTTTAGTTGAATCACCGGTTTAATAAAGTTTACAATTGCATCATAAAATTACAATTACATCACCAAATTCCAGAATATTTGCATAATCGTTAAAATACGTTAATTATTAACGAAAAATCGTTAAATTATGTCGCATAAGCTGTAACGTGGGTGCCATGTCAGTGGCCACATCAAGATTTAAAATGGGTTGTCGAGTGGGAAAAAAAATTCTATTTTCTAAAAAAATATATTATATTTTCAAAAATCATACAAAAATAAAAAAATATTCAACAACAGTTACAACACTTGCTCCTTTTTATCTATTTACATGCATATGAGTTAATTTAGATTTGTTCCTTTAAATTTTTTATTTATAATTATTAAAACAAATCGTAGAAAATTTATCGTGAATCAAAATTCGTTGATTTTTTGACATTTTGAAAAGATCTTTTCATTTTCTACAAGTTCTATACTTGAAATTTGTACAAAAAATATCGTTTAGAGGGTCAAAAAAATTAAAAATATATTTAGGTCTTTTAAAAATAATTGAGTGTATCGCTTTAAATTTAATTAGAGTGTAATTATTCATAAAAAAGTAATTCAAACACTCGAAGATTTTACACTTCTGGTATAATTAATGGATGTCGAAAAAGTACATGTATTGAATGAGCAATTTTTATTTTAAATTTAACTAAATTGTAAACATTAAAATATTAAAAATTTGGAAATTTTAATTTTTTTTAAATAAATCATAACAAAATTGAATAGAAAATTTTGAAACAAAACTAAAATTAACTTGATGATCTAATTATACAAAATTTCTATAAATGATGATTTAGTTCATTTATTCCTTTATTTCCGGTCAAATAAAAAAAGTTTACAACAATATTCTTGTGCCCAATGGATAAAATCTAATAAAAAAAGAAAGATCCGTAACAAAAAATAGGGGCAAATAATCGGTGGACCAAACCATGATGTCCATACATCAGTGTGTCAGTATTTCCACAATTTATGAAATAAAGTAGAAAGACGCGTGTCATGTAAACTAGAGACTGCTTGCGTGAGCATACAACATGAAACCCACTAGTCTTTTTTCTCAGATCTCTTTATCTCCTTCCCCACTTTTGCTTTGTTTTCTCTTCTAACTTTTCTGTTGAGGAGTAACTATTTTTAGGATTTCTCCGTTGGCTCGGCTTGGAGCAAGGTTTTTAAAAATCGTTAGACGGGTTTAGACGTTGAATCTAGCATTTAACGATTAATGTCAATTATTATATGTCATTTACAAATATTTATATCCGATTTTAATCTTCGCATCCAATTTAATCTAAAATCGAGTTGTTAGTTTAATGATGCAATTTCAAATCCGAAACAAGTCTGAATTCAAAAATTCAACTGAATACGTTCGAGTAAGTTAGTTTCTAAAATGACAATAAAAAGTGATGGCTGCTTACCAACTGAATCGTTACCAAAAATAGACTAAATCTTAACATACACATTATTATTGCTCTATTTATGTCATGTCGCATCTGACTAAGAATTTATTTAAGGTCTGGATTTATTCGTCAAGAGTATCTATTTAATTAGTAGACCTGAATCCTATGTTGCATTCATGCAGATGGATAGGATTCTTAATTTGCGAGCGCCTTCGATGTAAGGTAAGGATAATTTTAAGACTCATTCTTGAAACGGTTCTCAAATTTCGAAATATCAAAATATTTTATTGGTTATTCTTTCATAAATTAAATGTATTTTTCATGCATATATATGAATCTCACGAATAACATTATATCATGTATTATTTAAGAACATTTCCGAGATCCATTTCGGGATATATAATATTATTCTAATTTTAATTTAACGGTCTTTCATTTTTTACGGAACATTTAAGATGGACAACACATCGAAAATCTGATTGATTATTCTAATTTTGAAATTGCAATCGAATAAAATCAATTTTCGAATTTTATAATCTTTGTTCGAGCTACTTCTTTATTAGAATCTTTTGTATATTAGCGGCATACTTATTGTCCAGAAAGAATTCCAATACTAATAATTTATCACCAACATAAAAATGATAGCAACTGAAGTTGGTGTCCTTACCCACCAACAAACCATGATACAACAACTAATTAACATGTACGCTTATATACACGCACACTGCATAATCTACATATTAAATCCTCTATTGATCACCAGTCACCAAACATTTCTTTTATAGTGTAATTAAGCCTTGCAAAACTACCATCCGCCACCGGCCACAGATCGAAATACTCTGACAGCATTTATTTGTTTGCGACTTGGCAAAAAAAAAAAAAATCTCGTATGGTATCGTGATATATTTGAAACGGATTTTAATCGTCAGATTAAAATCCGTATCTACTCTTACGGTATTTTATCCGAAACTAGTACTGTTGGGTGAAAAATTTAGCCAAGTAAAATATTTGGTTATAAGGTGACATTGATACTTGACACTGGCTAATTGTGAGTAGGGGGGAAACGAATCAGGTGAATGAGCCTTTGCTGCCATGAGTGCGACATTATATAACAGGCTTTGTTTTCAGTTGTCACTCTATGGAGAAAGTTGACAGAATCTTTAACTTGTGTTCCTTGAACACAAGAAGATTATTGGTAACAGGTAATGAGATGAGGTAAAGTTTAATGGCAAACACTACACATTCCACTCTTCTGATTAGGAATCTTACACCCCACAAGCTAGTCATGCAAATTAGATTCCAACCGAACGAAACATCGAATTGCGTAGTTTGTAATCCAACGAATACTAATTTTATCGTCGGCAGAAATGATTCGAATTTATAAGTTTTATTTGGGTAGCGAGCCAAGAAATTTCTTTTTAATCACAGTAGCAAAATTAGAAACCATTACATCAAGCTCACTGAGACTATGATCAGGCCCGGAGGTTTATCGGGCTGGCTCAAAATTTATATTGGGGACCTTACGTATGGAGACCCTAGGCGCATGTTTCGTTCGTCTATAATCATGACTTGTCAGGCCACTCTTTGTTATGATCAGACACCATGCGAGCCTCACGAGCAAGAAACCGCGCGAGCAACCATTTAATTCTTGAAGTTGAACAACCACAAAGCTTAATTTGAAAATCTTGAATCTATTATCTATTATATATATAATGTCACAACATGTCACGTTTTATTCCTTGCAAATTTACTATTTTAGCCCTTCATACATTTAATATACATCATTGAATGATCTTGTATTCAATATGTGTTTATTTAATACTTAAATATTACGTAATTAATTACATAAAACTAATAATAGCCATTAACTTTCGCAATTAATAACTTATATTGGTGCATATATTTAGATTAAAATTCTTGGGTAAATTAATATATAATTACGTGAATATATGAATAAAAATCGCATAGAAATACTCATAAAATTCGAGAATTGGAACTAATCGATTGGGTTCGCAATTAGGGATTAAGCATGGGAATAACAAGAATAATATTCGTAATTTAAATTCTCAATTCTGAATAAAGTGAATTTAAATTCACAGTTGAAAACATTGAATTAGACTATCTTAGTAGATATTATAAATCTTTGATAAATCATGTTGAAAATGAAGCCCTCGAGAAGAGAGTTTGCTAAGCTATATTTCGGCAACACCGTTACAAATTGAAAGGTGTTCACGACCACAAAATTGAACTACTAAAAGCCAAAATATCGCAATATTCCACATTTTATTTAATATCATTTCACATTTATACCTTCCAATTTCATATGATTTTACTCTAAACCCCCCCAAAGTCAAATGCTATGAAAACAGTAGTTAATCTTCACATTGTTCAGAATATATGACATCTTAGTTCTAAATATAATGAATTAAATTTATAACTAAAATCATTGAACTAGATGACTAATTGATTGGATATTAGAATTTTTGGACACAATTTATTAAAAAGTGAGAGCACTTGAAAAAAGTGTGAGCACTTGAAAGGAGAGTAAGTTAATCTATATTGAAGCAACATTGTAATAAATTGAAGAATATTCATAATCATAACTATTAAAAACCAAAATCTCACAATAAAATTATAATATCCCGTGCCTTGCACGGGTAATAAAGCTAGTTGCATGTTAATTTCCGAAATCCCCTCGCAACAAAAAAAGAGTGAAGGCCCATGTTTCAGGCCCAAGTTAGGAGATTAATGGTAAAGAACTGAAATGGTCTAAAGACAATGCCATGAAATGCTCACGTTTAAACAGTTGGGCTTTTGTTAATTATGTCTGTGTTGTTCACTTGTTAGGATCCCAATACAAGCGATCACCGGTAGTTTGGTGCAATAGAACGTCTTGGTACTGAGTTACAAAATAGTAAGAAGGCCCATAATCAGGCCCAAGTTAGGAGATTTGTGGTATAGGACTGAAATAGAATAAAGACAATTTCAAGATAAGCCCACCTTTAAACAAAAGGGCTTTCGTCAATTTATATGCTTGCACTGTGCCCTATTTAAACAATAAAATTTTTATATTAAAAAACATACATAACAAACAACCAAACTAGATTGGACAATAATAATAAGATTTTTTGCTCTCAACTTGGTCCCGTTGAAATAGAAAATACTTACTTAGAATTGATGTGACTGCTGAGAAAATAACAACATTTGTAAATTTATAATTAATTTCCAATTAATTTATATTTTTTTTGGAACAGTGTTCCATCTTACTAAGAGAAAATTTCTAAATTAAACATATTTGCATGTACGTGTATCTGGGCGAAAATAACAAGAAGTTATTATTATTGTTATTATTATTATGATTTAAAACAATAAAAAAATAATTAAGATTAAATCATTTATATTTATATTCTCATAATAACATTTGAAGAAAAATAACAAAATATAATTATAATCAAAGGGGATGCATTTTGGTTAGACACACAAGAAATTCATATAATATGACACAAATTAGTATCAATTATAATCATTATACAGTCAAAATAATCATTTGTATGATATTACCTAAAAAATAGGTAAAAAAAAGACTATTATATGTGTCACAAAATTCAATAACTAATTAAGTAACCTATCTATATATAATTTTAAAAAGTACAAACGAAAAAAATTCAAAGCCCAAATATAAAATCTTCTAATAAGAAACAAATTTCATATTAAAATAAATAATTGAAATATAAAAGTTATTATTGAAATTAAAGAAAGAAATAGATGTTATTTTAAAAAAGTAACAGAATAATTAACTCAATTATTATATAAAAACAAAGCATGTCATTTGAATGGTAAAAACCTTACCAACTTTTAAAATAAAGTTGATAATCAAATATTTCATTTAAGAATTAAGAAAAAGTTGACCAATTTATACAGTATACTTGTATTCAAACCTAAATCAAAGAAGAGGAAAACCACATTAATCTATATATATTATAATGGCAGGAGATTGAAAATGAACCAGGACAGTTTGAGGTATTTTTCTTGAATTTTTGTTTTTTTGATTTTTCTTATTAAAATATTTTTCTTGCATTAAATAACTATTAATGACAATTTAATTAGTCATTAATTACACCTATTAAACATCTATTCAATTTATTCTATTTAATTTGTTTAAAAATAAGCAAACTTTATTTGAACATTATAGTTATTATTTCAATATTAAATATAAATTATATACAGTTAAGTTTATTTTTAAGTAAAATGACGACTAACAATTGTTTATATTGCATTATTTTTTATTTCCTATTCAAGATCATTATATTTTCTTTTCGGATGATTATAGGATAGACGGCCTTAACTTCTCAAGCAATTTTTATTATCAACGATTGTGAAAGTCGTAATAAATTATGGAAGTACAAGATATCTACTTAATTTTTGGAATTGTATACAAACAGTACATACAAATTTTTAATTTTGCGCATGAATAAATTATACATGAGTTATGATCAAATCAATTAAATTTAACAAATCCAACCATTTATCGGAAGAAAAATCGATAAAAAAGCTATACACCGATTGTTTCATTACATTGTGTCGAAATAAAATTTTATTCTAATTAAACAAATTTTTACACTATTATTGAATATGTATATTATGAGAGGGTTATGGGCTTTAAAAAAAAATGTTATTAACCTGAACTTCTCAAGCATTCTTTATTATCAATGATTGTGGAGTCGTAATAAACCAGGAGATCGGAGAGGCTTTCACTCAGAAGTTTCAAAATATTTTTCTTGATTTTCACATTTTTTATTTTTTATTAAAATAATTTTCTTGCATTTAATAGCATTTTAATTAGTCATTAATTGTACATATTAAAATTATATTAAATGCACTTTATGTTATACTTAATATAAAATTTTTACAATCTCTACTAGAACATTATAATTATTATATTAATATAAAAGATTAATTATCTATCTAAAATTATAATTATTTCAAGGTAAAACGATAAAATAAGCTTATTTATATCGTCCATTTCTAATCTTTATTCAAAATTGATGCAATTTTTTTCGGCAATAATATATAGACGATTTTAACTTTTCGATTAATTCGTAATCAGTGACCGTGAGAATCATGATAAGATACGGAAGCATATAAATTTTTCAATTAACATCCACAATTTAAATACAAGCAATATTGTATAATTTACTTTTACACATGAACAATTTACACATGGGGTGTGATCCGCTCGATTAAATTGAACCAATCCAACCTTTTTCTTTACTGATTAAATCAATGAAAAAGTTATACATTCGATGTTTCATTATATCGTGTTGGATTAAATTATTATTCTAACTACACAAATTCTTATCCCATTACTAATCAATTAATCATGCATGTATGTTATGAGATGGGAATTAATTATGCATGTATGTTATGAGACGGGCGTAAGTCAATCAAATCTCTTATCACATTTACATTTTGCTTCTTTTTTCATCATACAAACAAATTTATCAACAAACTAAACAATCACGTCTCTCATAATGCCACTGACAGCAAAAATGATATAATTAAAAATGTTACTTTTAGTTATCCATTGTTGAACTTTACAAATGTTTATCAATATTGGATTTCAAAAGCATTTTTTTATGTAACAAAATAAGTGTCGTCAATATCTTCGAAAATATTATTATTAATACTCAAGAGTTTAACTGAAACATGTTTTTTTTTGCTAATTCTTTTCTCTATAATTCTCTAACATTCAAATTTAGTTACATTTTACACAAGTTTCAGCTCATCATATCAAATTTCAGATAGTAAAACTCAACAAACAATGATGTTATATATACAATTTTAAAAAATGTTTTCATGCCGCGCGTAGCGCGGCTTTATTACCTAGTAAATATTTAAACAAACCTGGTCTAACAAAGAAACTAAATAATATAAATGAATATAAACAATATACTAAAATTTATGAATACATTAAATATCCTAAAACTAAATGGTTGCTACATTTGTGGCTTGATAAAAAATACAAAAATGACATGCTACCTTTTTCTCTCTCATTTCTTTACACTTTCCTTTTTGAATTGTCCCTCTCAATTTTTTACATTCCAAAACTTACCCAAAATTTTAAAGATTTATAATATAAAAAGTACCCTTATTTTTCTCCACTAAACTCACTTTATTACATAAAATATTGATTGGTTCCACCACTTTACTCACTTTTCTTCACGACTTTACATTTTTTCTATAATGAAAAACTAGTTACCACACATTACTGTTGAATATTTAGTCTAGTTCGAAACACTATTTTTATTAGGGTTTTTTTGATAAATAAATAGGAAAAAGTAAATTTTTGCACATTTGCTTTTGTTAAGAATAGTTATTTGCAATTTTACTAACTAAGTTTTAAAATTTCAAAAATACTAACCCTAACCCTAGCCCTCCCCCTCCCCCTCTTTCTCTTGTACGCAGGCGCCGCCTGTATTTTTTAATTTTTTTTTTTTTAAGGTGGGGTGCTATTTTGGTGGATTTGGATTACAAGGCCCCGCAGGGGCATATTCAACTGAATGCAACCACATGCAACTAATTGTAACTAAATGCAACCACATGCAACTAAATTTCTGATTTCAAGTTCCATTTGTCATTTGTCATTTTCGACCTCATTTTTGAACTATATATATATATATATAAGGTGGTGATATTTTGGTGAATTTAGGTTGCATGGCCCCACAGGGGCATATTCAACTAAATTTGCAACTGAATGCAACCACATGCAACTAAATTTTTGATTTCAAGTTCCATTTTTCAGTTGTCATTTTCGACCTCATTTTTGAACTTTATATATATATATAGGCCATTGCTCCATACAGAACACTCTTATATAACAAACAATAAAGAACACTATAAAATCATTTATTCCAATAGATCCATTGGCCCCGCCAGGGGCACCCAATACAAAAAGTTCTTATTTTTTTATCTTCTATCCATTCAGCAAAAAAAAAAATTTTTAAAAAAAAGTTTTTTAAAAAAATCACTGTTCATGATGACGTCACTGCTGATGTCATCATGAACAGTGATTTTTCCAAAAGAAATTTTTTAATTTTTTCTTTTTTGCTAAATGGATAGAAGATAAAAAAAATAAGAACTTTTTATATTGGGTGTCATGACGGAACTCTTATATTGAATTAAATATGAGGTGTTCTTTATTATTCTTTATATAAGGTGTTCTTCATGGAGTGCAACTCTATATATATATATATATATATATATATATATATATATATATACATATATATATAAGGTGGGTGATATTTTGGTGAATTTAGGATGCATGGCCCCGCAAGGGCATATTCAACTAAATTTGCAACTGAATGCAACCACATGCAACTAAATTTCTGATTTCAAGTTCCATTTTTCAATTGTCATTTTCGACCTCATTTTTGAACTCGATATATATATATATATATATATATATCCACCAAAATCACCCCACCTTAAGAAAAGTTGAATGTGGTTGCATTTGGTTGTATATTGCCCCTGGCGGGGCCTTGCAACCCAAATCCACCAAAATCACCAACCTTAAAAAAAAAAGTTGAATGTGGTTGTATTTGTATATTGCCCCTGGCGGGGCCTTGCAACCCAAATCCACCAAAATCACCCCACCGTAAAAAAAAAGTTGAATGTGGTTGCATTTGGTTGTATATTGCCCCTGGCGGGGCCTTGCAACCAAAATCCACCAAAATCACCCCACCTTAAAAAAATAAGAAAGTTGAATGTGGTTGCATTTAGTTGAATATGCCCCTGCGGGGCCTTGCAACCCAAAATAGCACCCACCTTTAAAAAAAAAAGGACACCGGCGGCGGCAGGAAAGGAAGGGAGGAAGGAAGGAGGGAGGGAGGGTTAAAGGTTGGTACTTTTGCAATTTTGAAACTTTGGTTGGTAAAATTGCAATTAATTCAAGGAGATGGTATTTTTGCAAATAGAAACTTTAAATCTAGTATTCTTGGTAAATTTCCTTTTTATTATATACAATATCCCCCTACAATCAAAAAACAAAAAGAAAATCTAGTTCTAAAAATCATGAAAAAAATGAAATATTGCAAAAATTGCAACACAAAAAACTAATTATATCAAAAAATTGCGGATCACTATACACCTTATAATCACGATCTTAGAGAAATCAAAATTACAAATGAATACAATATTTGAAAACTATTACAATTTTAATAAAGAAATATATCCAAAACACTAATAAAACTGAATAAGATGAAATAGTAGAAAATAATTACCTGATGACGAACAAAAAATATGATGAATGCTACTTTTTTTTTGCAAGTTGAAAGTAAGGACAAATTTTCAAGGACTTTTTTTCAAAAATGCCCATATTGCGGAAACTTTTTTGAAAAATATGGTTGCAACCTTTGTAACCTGGTTTGTAACGCCAAATGCAACATTTGTAACCTCATCTACAATTTTAGGTAGTATTTTTTAAAATATTTTCAAAAGGTTGGGTATTTTGTGAATATCCCAATTTTCAACTATTGAGATTACTGAACAATTGTGTACTCCTACTAACTTAAAATTAGGAACTGTATAATATTTTAACCATCTTCTTATCAAAAAAAAATTTAACCATCTTTTATAAAAATTGAATGCGATTATGAATTGAGATGTAGAAGCATAGCCCTCACTAATAGGAATTAATTAGTAAAATATAATAGAGATACATAATTACATAAGTATAAGATTTTAATTGGATAAGTAAAATTGATTTGGCAAACCTGACACTTTATCTTCACCAGGAAGATAGCGACGGTGATAGATCGAACAATTGCATGTTACTCAAACCATAAAACTATTCAGGATAATTACATGACACATGTTTTTATGTTCCCAAAAGATGTTAGAAAATTGTACCAGATCATTCATCTTGACTTTTTGGACTCTTTCTATATAAGCTATATCATTATTACAAGCCGTCTGGGAGACTATCATAGTGATTAGCATTTGTGTTTTTAACATTGACGTTTATTTAATGCTCAAGGCATCTTAAAGCTTTACTAACTCTACTTCGTATTTTTTCTATGAAAGTCATCGAAAAATGACCCATATACATCTCTCTCATTGACTTACATATGTATAGTAATGTATGTAATTTCTATCTATCTGAACTAGAAACAATTATTGAAATGAAGAAATTACACAAAGATTCATCAACCAAATACTCAATCGAAAGTTTTGATCCGATCAACGACTATCCCTCTCCATCACGTAATATCTTTTCATATAATTTCAGAGACAGAAATGTTGATTATATGGACATAGATGTATAGAGAGAGAAATGAAAGAGTGAGTCATTGTTATTACTCTCATGCGTACAACTCTTTACCTATTTTATCAGCCCACGGTATGAATTATATTATATACAATTCATTTCAACTTTCAGGAAATATATTATGTTATTGTTCTTTTAATTGTTCTGTAGTTCATAGTTTTACTTCTTTCTAAATTCTCTTGATTAGAAGTTCGGATTGATCTACTAGATGTATTGTTGAAAAGACATTATAAACTATATGCACATGATTTCATATATCAAAATTATTTGTGGCATTTGTTTCTGTGTTAAATAAAAAGGATAAAAGTGAGTTTCAGTTTGTAAAAAAAGTCAAAAAGAGATTACACTAGTGATGCTTATGTAAATTACTAATTTTGTGTTCTCTTGATTTGATTTATTTTTGAGTTGTGTAGATATTGTATGTATGCTTATATGTTTTTCATTTTCAAAATTGAGTTTATATTAGCATGAGATTGTCTTTTTCTACATTGCTAAGGTCTGAGAAGCCAGCTTAATGTTTGTTCTCTTGTTAAATATGCATCTTTGTGAACACGATATCATTCGAGGAAAAGTTTTATATGTGAAGAGTAAGTTTTCTACTGAAGGTCATGAAATGGTAATGAACAAAAAAGTTAAGGATCCGAAATGGTGGAATTTACAAGACTGATATGTATATCAATATATCACTGTTACAACTAAAAAATAAACATTTGAAAGATTAATTTGTTTACATACCTCCTACTGGCGGATCCGATGGCTTTGTGCCTATAGCACCAAACTACAGTGGGTTTTGCTGAGTCGGAGGTGGGTCTCTCCCGGGTGGCTGATTGCTCATCATTTGGGGCCTACCCAAGACTCTTCTTGGACGGTCCAGATGCATCTCCCCTGGTGGGTTACTCCCGTTGGGTTAGTCCCGGCACCGCCGTCTCCCTTTCCACGACCATGACTCTCTCCACATGGGTTTCTTCCGGGTACCTGAGTTTTTTTGGCTTGGATCACACTTCCGGAACCACCGTGCCCTCTTCCACGTCCCCGATTCATCTCTCTCAATAGTCTCTTCTCTTCTCTCTCTCTCTCTCTCTTCTCTCTCTTTCTTCTCTTCTCTCTATATATATCTCAGGTAATAAAAAACGAAAAACAAAAGAAATAAATAGACAGGGTTTATGGGATGGGTTTTAGAAAGAAGTCAAAGAGTACTTACTTTGATAGTTGCTTGTTAGATGATTTTTTTTTTTTTTTACGTTTTGTTATAAGTTATTACTAAATTTGTATTTTACGACACTAATTCTTTGGTGGTAGGTTTTGATATACCAGGTGCTTTTGATTCATTTTAGTTAATAAAATTGTTTTGTTAGTAGATTAATGTTTTAGATTACAATTTATAAGTTCAGTACTTTTTTTGGTGAACTAGTACATTTGAATGCATGTTTGGTATCCGAAAATTTTGTCGATTTTTATCATTCAATTCTATTTAGTTAATTTTTATCTTTTAAGGTAATATCATGAAATGGCAGATCTTATCATCTTAAAGTTAATTAACTATTCTTAAATGTATTACTTAATTTTCAATTTTTTAGTAATAAAATCCAATTGAATTTTTCGTTTTTATTTTTAATGATAGCATTTATTTTTTCCTTTTATTAGCTTTGAATGAGATAAACGATTTATGAGTTATGTTTTTATACTATTAATTGTTTCTATGATTTAAGATTCTATATTTAAAATTCGAATTATTTTTTAAATTGATGTTTTTATATATAAATGCTATGTACATTAACGCATTTTGTCTCATATATGATGATTTTTTGTGGCTATATGAGGTGTTGCCATAAATGATGGTATTTTAGCTATATATATGATGGTTGGGTGAGGATCCTCTGTCCCCTTCTTCGTGTCCCCTTCTGTGTCCCCTGTACAAAAAGAGTGCCCCTGGCGGGGCCCCTGTATTAAAAAATAATAATAATAATATTTTTTAATAAAGGGGCCCCGCCAGGGGCACTCTTTTTGTACAGGGGACACAGAAGGGGATACGAAGAAGGGGACAGAGGATCCAGGCTCATGATGGTTGTTTATATGTCATTAATGACGATTGTGTCATGTTTGACGATTTTTATAAGTTTTCGTAATTTACTCGTTTTTAAATTGTGATTTGATACTAGTTCTTAAACATATAAAGTCTTTAGTTATTTTTCTAACAATTTTTTTTAGTTGTTTCCATTTTTTTGATAAATTATCTTCATGTGCGTCTAGTTAAATAGATGTTTAACCAAAGGATTCGAATCCTTTGGTTAGAATTTTATTTGTTATATTCTTGTAATAATATTTGAGAATTGTTGTTATTAATCTTAATATTTTTGAATTTTTTCTTTTTTTTTAAATGCATAATTAATCGTATAGACTGACAGAGGTTATTTTAATTGCAGGCGTTCTATTTTCAGACATTAAAGTTTTATTTTCTAAATTTTCGAGGACATCTCTGCATGACCTTCAATTACATGATTAACTTTCTTGAATGAATGAAAGTAAATCAATTTCTCTTAATGCTATATTCTTTTACGAGAATGTTAGTCCTGTAAAAAATTATGTTTGTAGTTTTTTTTTTCAATTTTTTTGTTTTGTATAAAATAGGATGTTCAAACTTTTATACAAAATAAAAAATTTGAAAAAAATATTACCCATAATTATATTTTTTATATGTGTGAAAATGCGTGAAACTAACTTTAAAAAAAATTAGGACGTTATGTAGATAGAAGTATAATAGTGGAAGTGAGTTGAAAAGTACACATACCGAAAAAGAAAATATCATATATAATATAAAATATACATACATAAACTCTCAGGGTAGGAACAGATTTTCCGAGTAATTTTTGTCTCGTCAACATTATAGCTAACCACGTAGACATGTGGAGTGACAAAATCGCTGCTTTATTTACTCGTTGAAGATAGTCTAAAAACAAAATGGAGAACAATGTGTTACAGATGCTTGGAAATACTTATATGAGTCATCGATTATCGAAAATTTGGTTGTTAAACTAATTGTTGTTGAATTATCGATCATAATTGCAAAGCTTGCCATCAAAATATTAAATAAATTTGAAATTAAAAATCACTCGATGGCATATATTTTTTGTACGTGAAACGCCAATCTCGTATGATAAATTATATGAACAATTTATGAATTTTGAAACCACAATCATTACAGTTACGCTAATACAATGCTAGGACTCCATCAACAATAATTAGTTTAAACGACATAACATTCATATAAAAGATACGTTAGGTAATACCATAATTCTAACAATAATAATAGGTCGAATGTCATAACAAACATATACATTGTGACATAATTTAAATTCAATACAATCTTTAAACGTATCATTAATGATTTATATTAGAGATGACATAAAATTATGTAAAATACTAATTGATGTTTTGTTTAAATATGCTTTTCGTGATTATATAATCAGTTTAAAGCAAAGACATGCATATTTAACAATTACGTTTTTAAATATCAATATTTATTGATTAGGATACTCAATGAGTATCGTAAGCCTTAATAAAAAAAACTACGTTATTAAATAGTCATGAAACTTTGAAATATCATATTATATGATATCAATTTGCAATAATTATTTTATCAATTTCCATAATTTAAAATACTCTGCCCTCTTTCACAAGATGACAAAAGCAATTGTAGACGGCCTAGATATTTTATCCGAATACATGTTTTATTGTTTTTGTATTAACGACCAACGTACAATAATGAATTAAATGGTCGAAAGTACTAAGTTGTGCGAGGCCCTGAGAAGCTGCAGTAAATAGTACAATAATTACATCTAAACCTTTCACCTACTAAATGGTACAATAATTACTTCTAAATTTCTCACATCAAATTGTTTCAAAGATTCACGTGATTGTCTTCTCAACCTCAATAATTGGTAGGGTACAACTACAATACTCCCTCTGTTTTGAATTGTTAGACGTTCTAGAAAAGTGTCAGTGTATTGACTTATTAGTCGTTCTCTACATTCTATGTAACATAGATAAACTTATTCCTTCATTGCCACTGTTTATTATTTGGTTTAATGTATTATGTTAATTACTTTATTAATTTACGGGTGAAATTAAAGAATAAATAAATATTTCTGATTAAAAGTTTTCTTAAATTAACTTTTATACATATTTAAATTTCAACTACTATTTAATAAATCATTTTTAATGTTGTTAGTCACAGAGGCATGCCTGTATACATCTAATAACAAGCCTAATTGTTTGTAACGCTTTGCATTACTTACATGATCCCTTAACTGGGGAACCTCTAGTTATAGAGTTTCTACTTGTATTTAGTACTTGTAATAGGCACCAAATTCCTAGCTATGTATTTGTATAAATTAAGTCATGAAATAATGCTTGAAAGAAGATCCAGAGATCATGCCTCAAGCTTAAAGAACAAGGCTATAGAAATAAACACAGTGGAAATTTGAAGATTGATGATTTGCCTAAGTACTAATTCGAGAAGTATTTTGATCTATTCGAGAAATCAAGGATTCGATATGTCAAAAGACACTGTTTGATATCTCAAGGAGTCAATAGTCAAAGTCTCATTCGATAACTCAGGGATTCGACATGTCTAATACCCTATTCGAGAACTCAAGGAGTCAACAAGTCAAGGCTACATTCGATATCTCAAGGACTCAGGAAGCTATTCGATATCTCAGGGATTCGAGAAGTACAATGCTCTATTCGAGAAGTCAAGGAATCCTGAAGAAAAGACTCATTCGAGAAGTGATTCGATATGTCAAGAAAAGCTTGTTCGAGAACTCAGAGTTATCTATCTACTCAATTCTAGTTCTCGAATCAAGTACGTAGTCATTTCTCAAATGGTTTCTTGAAGACAAAATACTGAAGATGTACAAGTCAGAAACCTGCAACAAGCCAAGACACTTTCAGGACCACAATACTGTAAAGTGTGCATGGAAAGACTACAAAGAAGCTTAGAGAGATGTTAAAGGAGACAAGGTGCTAAAGTAGTGGATCTGAGTAGGTTAAAGAAATGGTCAAATTACAAACTGCCCAGACGTGTACCAAATAGGGATAGACAAGTTAGATAGTGTATTTGTCTATCACTACATTTGTATTAAGTAGGCTGTACACATGTTCTATAAGTGTACAACCTCACTTCTTTAGCAGGTGAAGTTTTTCATTGTAATTTCATAGAAAACATCTCTCTGAGAAACGTAGCTGAGAATAATAACATTTGTATTCCCAGATTGTAGCAAAATCTTTATCTAATACAATATTAGATTAAATTGAGTACTTGTGTTCTTGTGTTTTGTTTCCGCACATATAATCTGTTAAACACAAACACACACTCAACTACACAATCAAACACAGATTTAAACATTTAAACATACTATTCTTAAAAGCTCAAATCCAAGAAAATTTTGAAAATACATTCACTCCCCCCTTGTATTTTCTTGTGTGTATTCTATACTCAACAAATGTAACCACCTAATAATGTAAATCTAATATTTCATATAATGAACAACATATTTTATTTTTTATAAGTCTTTTTTTCTCGTAAGTCAATATATATACTTAGGTTAAATTATCAATTACTTTTCATTACTGGGTGTTTACTGGTTTTTTTTACATAAATCGTAACTTAATAAATTTTTTAAAATTTTAAACAAAAAAATTATTATGTATAATAATAACTCTAGATCTCGAGTGGGCTCTTCCTCGCCGTTCCCACGCTCAAGTGTGGCGTAACTACTGGTGGGTGATTACAAACAACACTGGAAGGGGGGTTTGGGCCCGCGCTGCCTCCGACGTGAGAATAATAGAGGGTTTTGGAAGATATAATCAAGAAGATGGAGTATAAAAAATGTGGAGGGTGTGTGTATATGAGTGAAGGAGTAGAGATAATGTAAACCCAAATCCCCTTTTCCTTCGCTATTTATAGGCCAAAAATTAGGATTTTGGGATTTATACCTGCAATCATGATCGTTGAATTGTAGGTAGAAAGGACGCCTGGGCCTCGTGGATGAGTGACACGTGTCCAGGTGAAAATTGTGGTAGAGCGTGTCAGGCATATTCAGGCGTGTGATCTCCTCATTCTTGGATTATGCTCATCATTGGAAATTATTAGCTATTGTTGTCAGATGGGGCCCCTTGATGATGACTGAGATTCGAGGTATCACGTGTGCTGTCCGAAAGACTTTAGCAAGATACCAGCGGTCCAGGCTTATAAACAAGATATGCCCCGGGCCATTGGGATGGCAGGGTCCGGACCACTTAGGAATATAGCCTATCATATAAATTTAAAATTTTATAAAATTTAAAATTGTTAAATATTAGAATTCCTAATGGATACTGTAATATCGATACGTTCTTTTTTTAGATGCGTGTAGGAGGCATCTTAAAATACCTTCAGGTTAGTGTAAATTGTAAAGACACTTGTTAAGCTGTTATAGAAGAGGATATAGGGGGTGTTTGGGGTAACTTTTTTTCAGAATAAGTCAACTTATTTTAAGAAAAAGTTAGAGATTCCTAACTTTCCAACTTATTTTCCAACTTATTTTTGAAACTTATTGAATCTCAAACATACATTAAATATTTGCATAAAAAAACAATTTCAAAATATAAAAATTTTACCCGAAAATAAGTCCATAAGTCCTTAAAATAAGGTGTGCCAAACAGGCACATAGACAGGTCGAGGGCATGTAAAGAATTTTATGCCCTATTAATTGTGATTTAGCTTTGCCTTGGAGCTTTCTTAATATTTGTGCAGTAATTTTAAACGACTAATAAATTAAAAAGATGGAGTACATTGTGACATAATTTAAATCAAATACAATATACATATCATTAATAATTTATATTAGAGATGGCATAAAATCGTGTAAAATACTAATTAACGTTTCGTTTAAATATGCTTTTCGTGATTATACAATCAATTTAAAGCAAAGACGTATTTTACAAATATCCATCATCGATTTCAAAAAAATTTAGATAAATCACACTACTAACTTCAAAACTTTTAATATTATATTTTCATGTGCAAAATCAGAACAACTACATTATTAAATATTAATATTTAATAAACAGATACTAACGAATATCCTAAACCTTAATAAAAAATTAGATTATAAAGTAATCATGAAACTTTCAAATTTGCAATAATTATTTTATCAATTTCCATTAGAACAATATTTTCTCTAACTAAAATAAAAAAAAACATAAAATCCCACTATTCATCCTACCGGACACGATTGCATTGTAGACTTGAGCTATAGATACACGAAACAAGTATACACACAGCTAGCTACCCAGACTACACAAACTCCAGAATGTTCTCAAAATGAAAAACCCCCAAACTTTGAACACCACAACCCTAAATCATCAATTAATGGACAAAACGCCGTCGTCTCCGTCGTCACCGAGCTCGGCCGGTGGTCGAGAGCTTCAGTGTGTTGGACGATTGGAGATCGTCCGGCCTAAACCGGTCGGTTTTTTGTGCGGTTCAATTCCGGTTCCTACTGATACTGCTTTTCATTCCTTTGATTCTGCTCTTGTTCCTTCTACTCAAGAGTATAATCTCTCTCTCTCTCTCTCTCTCTCTCTCTCTCTCTCTCTCTCTCTCTCTCTCTCTCTCTCTCTCTCTCTCTCTCTCTCTCTCTCTCCTTATGTGTGTGTAATGTTTGATTTCGGTACTCTCTCTCTCTCTCTCTCGCTCTCCCTCTCCCTCTTTATCCACTCATGTGTGTAGTGCTTCATTTAGATGTTTTTGCTATGGAAGTTACTTAGGGTTTTGATTGAAATGCTGTGTGTGTAGAAGCTGATTAGCTGACTGTTGTGTTTTCTGTGTGCAGTGGTGTGTGATTTCGGTGTTTTTGTGATATTATATATATATATATATATATATATATATATATGTATGTATGTATGTTGTGTTTGATTTCGGTGTTTTTGTGTTGGTTAGTTGCATAGAATTTTGATTTTAATGTGTGTGTGTGTGTGTGTGTTGTGAGCTGACTGTTGTGTTTACGTGAATGTGTGTATATAGGTGTGTGATTCCGGTGTTTTTGTGTTATATATGTGTATATGCTTGTCTGTAGTGTTTGATTCCAGTGTTTTTGTTACTTAGAGTTTTGATTGAAATGCTGTGCGTGTATTTATGTGTAGAAGCTGATTGTTGTGTTACCTAGGGTTTTGGTTGTAACGCTTTTTTGCCGTGCTTATATATATATATATATATATATATATTCATGTTTGTTTTTTGTGTGTAGAAGGTGAATGCTGTGTCTATATTTGCTTTCAAAGAGTAATTATGACTTAACAAAGTGTTCGATCTTAGTGTTTTCGTGATAAGAAGTTACGTAGTGTTTTCTTTGGTATGCTATTCAATAGTTCATTAGTATCGTTTACTTTTTGTGTACATATTTTTTTGTTTTTAATGTGACGTGAGCGTTCTTACTTGTTGCACTTTGGTAGTATCATAATGTATATGTAAATATTAATGATACATTGTGTCATGTAGGCTCTGTAGTGCACCTCAAATTACACACACTCAGAAACTCTGAATATGGTTATGGACACTCGACAATTCGTTATGTGCCAAAAAACATGAAATATTTTAAAGATATTTTCGAGTCATGGCGCTAGGATACTCATCAATTTAGAAGGCGAGTCCTGTAATATATAGTTTTTACAAAGTTTTACAATTGATTTTTAGTTGAAGTTAATACAAGTCTACAACACCTTCAACACCAACCAAGTAACTTTGAGAGAGAGATAGAGAGAGAGTGAGATTATCTTGTGTCCTCGGGAAGTTGGACTGTTGGGTAGTTTTATTAATTCCTAAGTTTTAAAAAAATTTGCAAATGTTTAATGACTCAAGTAAATTGCATATACAAATAAGTAGGTAAAACAAATAGGAGTTTACCCGAGGACATGTGCACTAGTGTATTTGTGTTTGTATTTTCTCAACCTGGATTTAGTGTATTATCGCTATCGGGAAAGATGCTTTTTAGTATAGTTTTTACAATTAATATGATTATATTTCTGGCTCTGGGTTTACAAGTTAGTATGTTAAACTCTTTGAAGTATGACTTTTAATACAGTGTTACAATTATATGTATTTATATTTCTGGCAGTGGGTTTGCTAGTTAGTATGGTATACTCTTTGAAGTATGATTTTTTTCTTTGTTTTTTTAAAAATTTAAGGGTGAGAGCTCCAAGGTATCAGATTATTCCACCAGAGACGGATCTTAATTTGCCACCTCTTCTTCATAATATTCGGGAAAAGGTTTTACCAATTGCCGCAGTAAGGACAGGAAAAGGTACAACCATATGGAATGTTTGGATTATAAGAATGTTTATAATGACTTCTGAATCTTTAGATTCAGCTTTTTGATATTGTATCTTCCTCTAAATCTTTTGGTTTCCTTATCATAAAGCTTTTAGATATTATGATAATAAGTTGGCGGATAAGGCGAAGACTGATAATGTAAAATTTTTGCACTATGATTTTTTAGAGATGCAAATCAAGTGATTAGATATTGAAAGAGTACAAAAAAGAATGCTTTACTAGACTTAAAGGAGGTGTTATTCATAATTAGCTTATACATTGTAAAGACTAAATAGCATCCTCGTTGGATTCTCCATGTTATATTATGCAGTAAAAATCGAGAAACAACATTATCTTGGAAAGGTAAAATTGACAAAAGCTGAGGGTTGAATGGAAACAATGCCTCGGAGTGTTGTCGAAAGCGAGGGGCCTAGGCGCAGAAGCGAGGGGCACATATACAATATTTTAATATTCTAAGATATATACGATATAGACAAATAATGTTTTCTTGTGTATTATGAATTAGGTTCATAACATAATTTATACTTCCTAATCATGGTTGTAAAAATAGGCAATCAGAACTAATCGGTTGAGATACAGATTAGGGATTAATCGGATATATTTTAATATTATAATAACGTGTAATATATTAGCCTTATATATCATCGAAAATAATTCATAGTGATTAATCGGATTTTAAAAGTCGAATTGGTGAAATATTTTTTAAGGTTTAATCAGGGATTTTCAATTAATCGGGGATTTTTAAAACACTGTTCCCAATGTAATAAATCACACTTATAGTACAAAAATAGCATAAACCTAATAATATATTAAATCACATATCTAGTGCAAAAACAATCCTAGAATCCAATATCCAAAATATCAAGGTTCAAATTCAAAAGTCATAGTTAAGTTTCAGCTTTCAATATTGTTACTGGCAAAAATTTCATTCATCCCCATCTTAACTAATCCAAGTTATCATCACATCTTGAAGTGTTCCCTTTGAATTCAAACTCTTGTTCTTCCTCCTCTTCTTGTCCCCTTGTACTATACATTTTCAAGTAGGGTTTTCTTTTTTCTTTTTAATGTGGTTGAATGATGGAATGCTTACTTTATTTGGGCTTTATTGTATTTATTTCTATTTTGGGTTGTATTAGTTGGGCCTTAAATGGATCCAGTAGCACGAATCCTATGTTTATTTGCTCTGCTTAAATAAAGCGCGCCTTTTTTGCTCTTTATGCTTCACCTATGTCAAAGCGCTTCGGGTGCAGTTTTCTGTGGCTCGCACCTAGGCGTTGTGCCATCGTATATCTTAGGTACCTAACCATATTTGCATACGTTTGTTTCTATCTTCTACTTGTCTTGTGACACTTTTTAAACTTAGGACTATAATTTAAATATGAATAAATGATAATATTCTGTTTTAGGTTATGATATATATGTTACGTATGTATTCGTGGAGTATACTGATTACTGACCCGTCCACCTTAACTTTTTCCATTTTATATGAATTTTTTTATTTTACCCTCAAAAACTCTGAAGCCCATTTCTTTGGTAAGATTATACTTTGTGCTAGATGGTGAAGGTTGTAGGTTGTTTGGTGGAATGTTCAAAATTTGATTATAATCATTTATTGTAGCAATATTTATGCGTTTTCTATTTAGTTACCTACATCAGCATGATATTCTCCTTTCCTTCGTCCACCCACTTTTATGTGATAAGTGATTACGATGAGGATAGAAAAGTAAAATATTATTATGTGCATTTTTGTATAATATCATCTCAAGTTCAAACCATATCTTGAACTTGTAGTATCCACCCACTATGCATCATCAGTCGCCATTCTCATGGTTGTAAATGTTAAAAAGATATTCATACTAATAATTTCTGCAAAGCGAGGGAAGTTAGAGCTGCATATCTCTTTGCTATCTGTTTCTTTATAAATTAAATCAACATACGTGTAAAATAATTAGCAATAGTCATCTCTCTTCTCCCTACCTACCCCCCTATGTGAAGAGGCATCATGTGAAAACCTATCATCTTAATGTGGCAGATTTACCTTACACCAGCGGTGCTGTAACATCCAATCTTGCCACCAAGGGACAGGCTCTTGCTGTATCTGGTGTAACTGAGTTTGGTGACGAGTTAGATGTTATTGCTCCGGCAGACATTTTGAAGCAGATCTTTAAGATACCCTATTCAAAGGCTCGATTGTCAGTTGCTGTACATCGTATCGGGCAGACTCTGGTCTTAAATGCTGGGTATGATGATGTAAAGTTTCTTTCCCATCTTACTTGATTTTTACATTACTGACATATTCTTTGTGCAGCCCTGACGATGAAGAGGGGGAAAAATTGGTTAGAAGACATAAAAATCATACACAGTGCCCGGATAAATCTTTATTTCAAAATTTTGCTATGCATTCTGTAAGGATGGAAGCTTGTGATTGTCCACCAGGTCATAATGTTCAATCGGAAGAAAGAAATTCATCTGTTCTTCCCGGTAGATTTGAGACCAGGGAGAGGCCTGCCAATTCTTCAGATCATTCAACACAAGAAAAGACATCACATTTTGTTGGAAGCAGTGAAATTTCTCAAGGTGAAGGAACGAAGGACAGCTTGGAAAACCATCGCGTCGAAAAAGATAAATACATCTTTGGGGGAAAGAAAAATAGAAGCAAACGTCAAGAGGCTGTGAAAAAGGTCACAAAAGTCAAAGAAAAGCCCAGATCTCTAATGCAAGAGAATGATAAATATCGGAGAGCTAGTAATGATGGATTCTTAAAAGTTCTGTTCTGGAAATTTCATAACTTTAGGATGCTTCTAGGCAGTGACTTGCTCATTTTCAGCAATGAGAAATACGTTGCAGTGAGCTTGCATTTGTGGGATGTTTCTAGACAGGTAAGTTACTTACATGTTATCCTGCATTTAGTCTATTTTGCCAAAATGCATACGTTCTTCAGCGTTTGTACAATGGTTTCTAGGTCACTCCTATAACCTGGCTTGAAGCTTGGCTTGACAACGTTATGGCTAGTGTACCTGAATTGGCCATCTGTTATCATCAAGATGGAGTTGTTCAGGGTTATGAACTTCTCAAGACGGATGATATTTTCCTGTCAAAAGGAATATCTGAGGATGGTTCCCCTGCTTTTCATCCCCATGTTGTCCAGCAAAATGGTATCTCTGTTTTGAGGTTTTTGCAGGAGAACTGCAAGCAAGATCCTGGTGCATACTGGGTACTGTTATTTACTTGTCTTGTGAAAAGTTTATCATATCTAGGCTTTGTATTTCCTGGACAATCGAGTGTCTGATATGCTATTTTGCAGTTATACAAAAGTGCTGGAGAAGATGCTATTCAACTCTTTGATCTTTCAATAATATCCCAGAATGGCGCCTCAGATAATTCAGATGATAGCTTAAATTCTCCACCTTCTCTAATTCATAGGGGAAGAAACGATTCATTACTGTCTTTGGGGACCCTCTTGTATCGAATTGCTCATAGGCTCTCACTTTCAATGGTGTGAATCTATTTAGTCATTTCATGATCATCAATGTTGTTATTACTATTACTCTAATGACTGCCAGGTTTTTAGTTCTTTCCTAGTTTGTTGCTAAATTTTGAGTTTTCAGGCCCCTGCTGATAGAGCCCGGTGTGCTAGCTTCTTTAGAAAGTGCCTTGACTTTCTGGATGAACCAGAACATCTGGTAACTGTATTTCCTTGAGCATATCAATTGATTTTGCTCCTTCGTCTTTGTAGAATTTATTAACGCTTACTATTAAAAATATTGTGAACAGGTTGTACGTGCACTTGCTCATGAACAATTTGCAAGGCTTCTGTTAAACTATCATGAAGAACCGGATGTTGCATCTGAAGCACTAATTGTAGAGTCAAAAGCTACAATTGTAGATGCAGGAGATGAATCGTTTGAATTTTTTAGTAATCGTTCTGAGTCAATCGTTCGCGAAATAATTTACTCGCCTCTTCCGGAGGATGAGCCTACAAATATAGAAGCTCCAGAAGATGCTAATTCAGGAGATTTTAGCAAATTTTCTCTGGATGAAAACATGCTATCTTCTCAAACAATTGCACCATCAGAAAATAAGAACTTTAAAGCATCTGAGACTTCTGATGTTCAGAACTTCATATCTGCTGATGGGTCAGCGAGCTCTCCCATTGTTCAGACAGTTGATCCAGTTTCTTCTAAATTGGCTGCCATACATCATGTTTCCCAAGCTATTAAGTCCCTAAGATGGACGTGGCAAATGCAAAACAGCACAGAATCTGGGATGGGTTGTAATGCCAAATCACAAGAAAGCCCATCTTCTTCTGCGGATATATCTGTTTGTGCATGTGGCGATACCGATTGCATTGAAGTTTGTGACATTAGGGAGTGGCTTCCAACATCTAAATTGGATGACAAGCTGTGGAAACTTGTTCTTTTGCTCGGAGAGTCTTATTTAGCACTTGGGCAAGCATACAAGGATGATGGACAGTTGCAGCCAGCTTTGAGGGTTGTCAAATTAGCATGTCTGGTTTATGGATCAATGCCGCAGCATCTTAAAGATGCAAAGTTTATTTCGTCGATGGTTTGTGGCTCAATGTCTGATATCAAAGTTAATAGACGCAAAGCTATAGGTGGTGCAATAGAGGGGAAGTCTAGGGTGGATAGTGATTTTCTTACTTCTGAGCAATTGTCATCTACCTATCTATTCTGGGCCAAGGCATGGACTTTAGTTGGCGACGTGTATGTTGAGTTTCACATGGTAAAAGGTAAAGATGTCTCCCCACAGGTAGAGAGGAATCCTTTCAGGAGGGAGTTAAAAATGTCATCTGAAGTTTTAAAGGAGGTCAAAAGGCTTAATAAGAAGTTGGGTCCACTTGAGAACTGTAGTTCGTGTTCCTTGGTTAACTGCAGTTGCAAGAGTGATAGGGCCAGCAGCGGTAACAGTGCAAGCAGCAGTAGAGGAGATTCAAGAAAGCAGAGTAAAAGAGCAACTGCTAAAAGCATCTCCTTTCGTTCTGAAAAAGCTGTGGCCGATCCTGATTTAGATAGTGGATACCGGAGGCAAAACAAAATTGATATGCCAGAATGCGCTTCTGGTATGTTGACAGGTGATTCTGCCGAATCTACTCCTGAGTTGCATAATTCAGTGCCTTCAGTTTCTGAAACTTCACACCGGGAATCAAAGCTGAAAAATGGGGGTATATTTAAATATCTTGAAGCTCCACTAAGTGCTGATGACGAGTTTAATCTTTCTGCTTCCCTGAATTGTTATGAAGCAGCTAGTAAAGTTTTAGGTGGTAATCCTGCTCATTCAGCAGACTTACAATCTGTTGTTAAGAAGAAAGGATGGGTTTATAATGAAATGGGCCGAAAGTTGCTTGAAAGAAAAGAGTTGCGAAGAGCGGAACTTGCATTTATTGAAGCAGTTAAATCTTTTGAAAAAGTTTCTGACCATGCAAATGTTATATTAATTAATTGTAATTTGGGTCATGGAAGGCGAACATTGGCTGAAAATATGGCGTCCAAGCGTGATGATTTCATGCATCATACAAGTTACAATAATGCTTACAATCAAGTAGTTGAGACTTCAAAGCAAGAATATGCCGAGTCACTGAGGTATTATGAAGCAGCCAAGGTAGAGTTAAATGCTCTTGATGAAGAAGCTAGTTCTGTCCCGAGCAGTTTGAAGAATGAAGTACATACACAGCTTGCGAATACTTATCTCAGACTCGGCATGCTTTTGGCCACAGAAGATACAGTTGCCAAGGTTTATGGAAACGGATTCTCTGAGGACAGTATTGTTCCTGGTGTTGAAAGAACTAAAAAGGAACTAAGAAATCGTGAGTTATCAGCCAGTGATGCCATGAGGGAGGCAATTAAACTTTATGAGTCACTGGGTGATCTGCGGAAACAAGAGGTTGCCTTTTCATTTTTTCAACTGGGCTTTGTCCAAAGAGATCGTTGCTTAAAATTGTTGGAGTCAGATCAGAAGAAAACCAATCTTCCGAAAGGTAAGACCAGTGGCATTCAAAGAGTGAAACAGTATGCTTCCTTGGCTGAGAGGAATTGGCAGAAGGCTCTAGGATTTTATGGACCAAGTACACATCCAATGATGTACCTGACGATTCTTATAGAGATATCAGATTTGTCATTAAGTATGTCAAGCACATTAAACTCGAATTCGGTATGCCTCTCATCATTATGAGCTTTTCTTTAGTGTATACTGCTTATATATCTGTTGAGTGTAGCAATGCATCCATTTCAACTGAACTAAAGGATTCTTGTACCTAAGAAAAATAATAATATATTCCAACTCCAGTGAGCTGTCTTAATGAGGGAGGTACCGAGTTATATGAAATGGCAGACACATCGCTATATAAACAATGTTAATAGTATTGCGAACGTCAAATTGTTTTAAATACTTGGATATTGAGATGTGGGAACTGTCATCAAGTTAGCTTATTATATGTTTGCATTTGATAGCATCTGCATGTGTCTTGAACTCAACTTTTTTTGGAAAATTATTGTATTTTTTTATGGAAAATGGCTTTTGTCCCTAATTAACTGCACTCCACCTTTTCTTCAGATGCTGGACTCGGCTTTCACTACACTGCTTGAAGGACGGCATGTATCCAAAAATGAGATTCCAGAATCCTTGCAAAATGAAAGTAAATTTGTGTATAAGCATTTCTGGCGCCAGGTGCAAAGTGTGTTGAAGAAGTTGTTATCTGTGTCACTTTCATCAAGCACAAATAAATCATCTGTCAAGTCTGAGCAAGGTAATTCTACAAGGCCTGGAGAAGGAAAGCTCAGGCAGCTTTACAAGATCTCACTGACTCCCACAGATTTTAGCCAGTTGCACGAGATCTACAGCATTTGGATATCATGAGCAAAACAGGATGTTGGAGCTTAACTTTATTGGAAATTGAGAAACAGAACGTTAGCTTTGCTATTTTGGAAATCAGGGAACAGGACGTTGAAGCTCCGACTATTTTGGATTGTGGATGTATTTTGTTGATTCAGACTATAGCTAAATATTTTGCAAGTGTAATGCATATGATCAACATGCTAGTGTAGTCATGAACTTATATGGTAAGTAGGAACCAAGATGTGATACTCGGATGACTTTCGGTTATGTAGATATGGTAAAAGACTTTAGTAGGATACCTAGCGTTTCTCTTTACAGTATTGGTGAATGCATAACGGGTAGTATTAAAAATGCGAACTGTTGTGAATGTATTACGCAAATTATGAAGATGTGAAGATACGGTAAGGTGTGTCTTTAATTTAAACACAAATATGAAGAAGTTACGGATATTCTACACACAAATGTCTGTGTTAGCATTATAAATTCTTCGGGATTAAGGGGAGTAATTGTAGATTTTTATTTAACTAGGATTAATAACTCTGAAGATGCATTTTAGTATGTTTCTCTTATTGAGTTTTTAAATGTAAAAAAGTTACGGGACTGATACAATATAATGTTAAAATCAAATACTTACCCACCACACATGTCAACCGAGAGAGACGAGAACAGTTTTAAGAATGTAGACAGAGATGATAAAGAATGATCCATCACAATTCCCTCATTTTCTCCACCTAAAAACCAGGATTTCTTGGCAAAAAAATGGAGATGAAAAAAAAAGTGAAACAGAGGGATAATTTGATTTAACCTGAGAAGAAAAATACCATCAATGAAGAAACCATCAGGAGCCTCTTCAGGCTCGAAACCGGCGACATCTATTCTTCCGTATCAAACACCAAGACTCAGAGATCATTATTTACTAGGCAGAAAACTGGGACAAGGGCAGTTTGGAACAACCTATTACTGCACGGAAAAAGCTACTGGGGAGAATTTTGCATGCAAATCAATTGCGAAACGCAAGCTTTTAAGCAAGGACGACTATGATGATGTTTGGAGAGAGATTCAAATAATGCACCATTTGTCAGAACATCCAAATGTGGTTAAGATAAAAGGTGCTTACGAGGATAATGTGTTTGTGCATCTTGTGATGGAGTTGTGTAAAGGTGGTGAACTTTTTGAAAGGATTGTGCAAAAGGGTCATTATAGTGAGAAAAAAGCTGCTGAATTGATGAAAACGATTGTTGGGGTTGTGGAAGGGTGTCATGCTCTTGGTGTTATGCATCGAGATCTCAAGCCTGAAAATTTCTTGTTTGATTCTCCGGATGAGGATGCTAAGCTTAAGGCCATTGATTTCGGGTTGTCTGTCTTCTACAAGCCTGGTTTGTTCATCATTTCATTTGATCATTTTAGTGTGCTTAAATTTGTTAATTTCCATATCGATTTATATAAATGAATCAAAAGGTGGTTGTCTTTGGATTTGTTATTGGACTCATCTTCTTCTTCCACTTCCCCTAATCATCTCTTGCAAGTTGCAAGTTAGCCAGACTCTTCGTTTTTGCCATCATTCCCATGCCGGGACTTGATACTACATGGGTGTGGATATGTGATACTACATACGTGTCACATTGCGCTGAGTCCCCACATACGTGTCCAATTATAGATCCATATTCAAGAATCCTAAACTTTTTAAACTGGGAATTTTGGCTCTTGGATCTGCATCTAGTTAATTAAAGATTAATCAGTTTTGTGACTTTAATCAACCAGCGTCCTAATGGTTAACTACAGTTTTCAACTTTGATATTAATATATAGTGACTTTAATCAGGCTATAAGGTTTTATGTAAAGCAGTAAAGCTCCACTGGCACATTATAATGCAGCCAAGGTGTAGGTAGTGATCATTTGCTGCTTATCAAATGTAAGGCATCCTGCATAAATTCCTTGAATTCAAAAGCGATTATGCTTGATGTTCTGGGTAATGCTGATAAGAAAAAACCACCTCTAGTAGGGTAATGTTAAATCGAATAACATCCTTTTTTAGGCGCTTTCCTTATTTGGTTAGCTACACAAACGCGCCATGCATCTTTAGTGATCTATCAGAATCTGCTTTAAGCGATGAACCGATGATGACAAAAATCTATTTGAATTTTTTGAGATGTAACATCTTTCACAGAAATAGAAGCAGAACTTTTGTTAAGTTTCAGATTATTTCATTCGAATCGACAATATGGTGTAACATGATCCATCTTATCATCTGTGATCCGAGTCCTTCTATTACTTGGTAAGACATGATGAAGTAATTATTGCTTACTATTTTTATACTCACTTGCTTTTTTTGCAACCAGGTCAGTTTCTTACGGAAGTTGTAGGAAGTCCTTATTATGTTGCGCCTGAGGTGTTGCATAAATATTATGGACCTGAAATTGATGTATGGAGTGCTGGCGTTATTCTATACATTTTACTATGTGGAGTTCCTCCATTCTGGGCAGGTATTAGAAGTCAAAAGTATCACATGTTGAGCTTAAGAGTTATTACCTGTCTGTAGTAATTGTGGCAGTTGATGTTATTCCGCTTTGTTTGAATAATTTTTTGCAGAAACCGACTCTGGAATCTTCAGAGCGATTTTGAAAGGAAATATAGATTTTAAATCTGAACCATGGCCATCGATATCAGACGGTGCAAAAGATTTAATAAGGAAGATGCTTGACAGGTCCCCCAAACAGAGAATAAGTGCTCATGAAGTCTTGTGTGAGCCATTGATGTGTTTGATAGCTAGTATCCTTTCTTAAATTTATGTAGAAACTTTTTTGTATGGATGTGATTCATGAACTTGCAACTGAATTCTATATCAGGCCATCCGTGGATTGTGGATGACATTGCCCCAGACAAGCCTTTGGATTCTGCAGTTCTGACACGTTTGAAGCAGTTCTCAGCTATGAACAAACTGAAAAAGATGGCTTTGCGTGTATGGTCACCTTTGCATAAACCTTCTGATTACATTGCAATGAACATTTTATATTTGTTATACATTTAGATATATCAATATTCATAATGGCAAGATACTTTGTGAATAGCTAGCAAGTTGTGCATTTTGTGCTAAGATAAAGTTATTAGTATGCCCTTTTTGATAGAGCATGTTTTTATGATTAACAATTCAGGAAGCAATAATGAACACACAGATTTGACTTGGATGATAATGACAATACAACATAAATTAGAGTAGTGGTTTAAATCCGACTCGAGCTTAGACCTATAACTTTTCAACGAACCATGCTGGAGCTAACTTAACAATTAAAACGTATCCAATTGCCTAAAGCTACTGAAGTTTAAGCTCTGATCATGGTATTAAGAAAGAAAATCAGAAATGTTACTTGGAACATTATAATATGCAAAAATTAAAATCTATTTTTCAAGGTAAGCTTTGGGCATAAAGACAGTCGCAAAGCACAAGGTACTATTGGTGTAGTTTCAATACTAAATCGACAAGGTTTGTCCATCAAATAGCTGTTGTTAACCAATGCATCTGGTTGATATCATCCGTAAACTTAATCAGAAATTCATGTTATGCACTCATATCTGTTTGCAAGGTGTATGTAGCTCATGTACAGGAATTGATATCATAAATTTTATTGTCTGCCTGTGTTAAGCACCACGAGTACTAAGCCAAAATAGTCTCTTATGACTCGAGTCTAGAATCGAACCTTTTCAGCCAATGTATAAAGAAACATATGTAATGTGACATGATTCTCCGACTAACATACTATTTTCAGGTCATAGCAGAAAGTCTTTCTGAAGAAGAAATCGGTGGTTTAAAGCAGTTATTCAAAATGATAGACACAGATAACAGTGGCACTATAACATTTGAGGAGCTGCACAATGGGTTAAAAAAAGTGGGCTCTAATCTAATGGAGTCTGAGATCCAGGATCTTATGAATGCGGTACATGTTATTTTCTTATCAAAATTTCTAAATGATCAATTAGTTGAAATCTATAAACCTAAATGTCTACTTGGTAGGCTGATATTGACAACAGTGGCACAATTGACTATGGTGAATTTCTTGCTGCCACCTTGCACATGAATAAGATGGAGAGGGAGGAGAACTTGGTCAGAGCATTCGCATTCTTTGACAAGGATGGTAGTGGTTACATAACCATTGACGAGCTGCAACAGGCATGCAAAGATTTTGGTCTTGGTGATGTTAAACTGGACGAGGTGATTAATGAAATTGATGAAGATAATGTAAGAGCTTCTTTCCATATTACTAATTTTAATTTATGAATCTTTACAAGACAGTTTTCTAGTTGGAATAGTGTCGGTTATGAGCATATATGTTCATTATTTATTTATATTGTATAAGGTCTTTGTCATGGTACGCTAACATTTTACAATATGAAAACTCTGGGATTTTAATCTTTCTGGAAGCATAGACTAGAACAAAGCAATGTAAAAAGCCGAGGCCTCAATGGAAGGTTAAATATAGGGTAATGAAGTACTCCATGTTAGTAATGTCTACTTGTATAATAGTGTATAGTGTAGTATATTCTGCTTATGTCATTGCAGTATCTAGCAGATTAGTTGTGCATTCAGATTAAGTACTAGTATTACTTTTATTTGTAAAGTTGGAACTATACTTCTACTAAACTTTTAGGGTTCGAAGGGAAACTTCCAAAATCGGCCGTAACAAGTTCAATGTACCTAATTGTTCAGAGCTAGACAGTTTAACTGATTAGCTTTATTTATGAACACTTCAGTAAAAAATTAGTAACTGTACGTTTATGATTTTTTATTTTTTTTTGTCTTTTGCAGGATGGACGCATAGATTACAATGAATTTGTCACAATGATGAAAAAGGGTGCAGAAGGAGGAGGCGGGATTGGAAGCAGAACCATGAGAGGCAATCTTAACTTTAACTTAGCTGAAGCTTTAGGAGCTACAGACTCTACAGGTCTTGAAGGAACTCTCGACACTTTGAAAGTAGAAGAAGCCCCCGAAAAATCGGAAGATGCTAGTGCCCCAGGCTGAAACTTGAAACAAGTGGATGTCTGTACTGAAAAAATTTGAAAGCTGAAGATGCCAATGATAAACTTGTACCACTATAAAAGCCACATAACATTGTTATTATATCAACCTCATCTTTATATCTTTTTCTCAGTTTTGGCTACTCATTTGCCTGGTTAAAAGTTGATACTGGGAGTGATCAGAGTTTGAATCATCTCCAGTGTTGCTGGTTTTTGTATCCTTCAAATTTGTAATTTGATATATGAGTTTTGTTATGCTTAGTCACAGTATAAAATTGATGTGGTGCACAGTTCAAATTGTCCCTCTAATTTTCTTTTGTCATGATGATTTTTTTACTTGCCTCTCATTAATTTCAGAAAACTGATTTTTCAATAAAGAATTGACTAAATTCAATTGAGAAATAACAAATATAATTTTAATACTATCAATGAATGAAGTATTCTTTTGGTAACATCAGCTACAGCTAGCTAATATAATTTCGAATTTAGTTATCTGTGCTACAATAGTTATATAAATAAACACCGGCACTGCTGCACTGGTTAACACTGTAAAGAATTCGAGTTTTACTAAATTAATGAATGCATTTCTGAAAATATATTTTTCGCATTAATTCCTTTCTAAAAAATCCTAGAAACTAAACTCGTAAATCTGAAAATGGTATTAAATACTAAATTTTTTATATGAATTATTAATTATACATATAAAATGTACAATAAAAAAGGAATTTCACAAAATATTAATATACATATCAAAATTAAACGAACATATTCAAATCAGAAAAATGGGTTCAAGTAAAGTATATTTAAAAGAATAAATATACAAGAAATAAATATATGACTGTAAAATGGAGTATTATTTTTTTTTAATAAGAAAACCTCTATTTATTTATATTTAAAAAAAATAAATGAAAAATGGTCTTAAAACAGAAGCAAAAGAGAGGATAGGATAAAGCACACCAAAAACACTGAGAATCTCTTCCACCATTTTCTTGAAAAACCATGGCATTACATCTCTCTCCTTCATCTCTCTCCTCTTCTCCTTCATCTCTCTCATCTCCCAAGCAAAACCCACTTTCTCTTTCTCTCCTCAAACCCACCTGCAACTTTCTCTCCCACCATTTTTCCTCTCTCACTCTCTCCACTTCTTTCAAACCCACATTCTCATTTGTCACTAGACTCTCACAAACTGACTCAAATGTTGGGGTTGAGTCTGAACCCGAGTTAGAAACCGGGTCAGGACCCGAATTGGAGGAGGCCCAGGTTGAGGAAAGTGAGGTTGTTGAAGGGTCAAGTGATGAGGCCAATAAAGAAGATGTCTTTGCTGTTGTTATGGTGAGTCTTGAATTTGGGTTGGAAAAAGATTTGATTTTTATGTGGTTTCTGATATTTTCTTGAAGTTCTGTTTATGCTGTTGGGCTGAATTGTAATGAGGAATGTCGTGTGTTGTGCAATTGGGATGCTGAGTCTCATGTTTTATTAGTAGAGGGTATTTCTGAATTTCGGTTGAGTTTTTAGTAAATGCATCAATTTGGTTTCGTATGAAATGCTCCTGAAATTTGATAAAAATGTATATTGAAGTATACAAACTTTTAAAATTTTGGTTTTGGATTTTATTTGGGTGAATTGAGCTGTGACATTGTCATTTTCAGATTTTGCCCAAGTAATTTGATTTGGGATTCGGGTCAAGTTATAGTGTCGGCCATTGCCGCCCCAATTTTTAGTGTAATTTTAACAATGTCTGGTTATATTGAATAGTCAAGAGTTTTTTTTTGTTAGATAGAGTAAAAAGATGAAGGTATTGACTTTTATCAGCTTATACTAGTTATATGTATTTTTGGATGAGTCTCTGTTTGCTAATAGTGTTAAAGTGGGCTTCGGATGATTTTTTTGAATGTTAGCAGGTGCATTTTTTTCAGTAACGTGTTCTGGACTTTCTTAGTAGACTAATAAGAGGGCAAGAATTAAATTTATACAGGGACGAAAGGGATGATGAGAAAATAATGTTAGATATCCTTTGATCAGATATTTCAAAATCATTCATTCTGGGAACCTTGCCTTTTTCCCACCCTGTTTTAGATTTTAAGCTTCAGAATGTGCATATATATTTTTATTGTCCGATATGAGTGCAATGGTTCTTATTTCATGCACCTATAGGATTCGTCATGCCGTTGCCAGATTTAATTGATATCTCTTTTGGTTCCTTTTCCCTATGATATGTGACACGTTGTTTTTTAAAACTTTGTGTTTATCAAAGTGCTTCTTTTCACTTCTTCTTCCTATATTTCGATGTGATTCAACATTTTCATTCTTATTTTATAGATCGGGGGTCGACAATATATTGTCTTCCCAGGGAGATTTCTTTATACTCAAAGGCTAAAAGGAGCAAACGTAAATGATAAAGTAAGCAACTCTGTATGCTTTTAAACGCTTCTTTCTTCCTATATTGTTGAGCACTGAACATAAATTGTCCATTTGTCAGTAATTTGATTCCAATTGGCGATAACATGATTGTTAAATTTTCTAATCCAGTTTTACAGTAGCTGTCATTGGTGTCATGTTAAGTTCTTGGGCTAAATAGGGAATGGACAATGTCAGAAATCGTTTTGTAGTAATCATTGGTGGATTAGTATGAATATAAAGTTGTATTTTATCAATGCTAATTCGTATACTAGAGAATGGATAATATATCATTGTTGTTTAATACCACGATAAACATAGATTGTCATAGATGGAGTGATTGTCACACGATTACCGTTGAACTGTTGTACTCTGGTTAATTTTTATAAATTGCTTTGCTGTGAGCATCTGCCAGACACAGTTTGTAATGTATTAGAACTCTCAAATTTTCAGTAACCAGGCTGAATATTTTCTTGTGTTCACTTCTACCACTACTTGCAGTAATAAAAGTATTAAAATTTGGCTATCTATTGTTAAGATCCTTTGTAGTACAACATTTATTAATATATATTAAGGGAATTAAAAACCTAAAATTTAAATTTCCGAAAAGTCGAAAAACTTGATTCAAGTTTAATGGGAGGGGGGGGGTAAATTGCAAAGTTTTTTTAATATTTAAGAGAGAGTGAGGATTTAAACAAATTACCCTTGTCACGGGGGCAAGGGGGTGAGGGATGAACCTTTGCTAGGCTATTTCTGGATAGTCGAGAATTAAATTTCTGTTTATAGTATTCGAAACATAAGACGAGTTATAAAATATAGGTCTCAGTCAGGAGCTTTGCCCTTTATTTTATTATATGGAGGTCCCTGACCCTGACCTAGGAGATAAAAGTTTCCACTTGACCATTGTGTGAAGTACGATCTTGAGAGTTGAGACAATTCATATACATACTGCAAAGTGCAAACAAAGCTCCTCCTGATGGAATATTTGAACATTTTTAGATTGCCATGTCCTTCTACTTCTTTGATGAACACCAATCTTGTTTCTGGTAACTCAAGAGTATTTGTCATAACGAGGCCATTATATCCAAATCTTCAACAAAGTCCGAATCTCCAGCAAAGTTCATTGCTCTAAACTGAGGATAACATATTGACCTTTAAACTTTATTACTGAAGGTGTGCATTGGCTGACTAGTGACAAAAAACATCTGTTGTTTTTGTAAACTTTTGGTGTGAAGACATGTATAAAGGTCTAATGTGGAGATTATTGCTGACTATTATATACTTGCTGTAAGAGCGGATTATATATTTGATAAGCTTGACAGACAATATACCATTAGAGGAATCCCTAAGCCTAAATTTTGGGAGTGCAATGCATAAATTTTCCTTGTTACTAACAAAGAAGTAAGAATAAATGAATTGGTGGAAATACTTATAGTGTATATCGTTAAATGGAAATTTAACATATTAAACATAAATGAACTGCACGTACTGATTATGAGCTTCCTAAAAAAATCAAAGTTCATGTAGAAAAGTTTATTGCTGTGAACAGTGTAAGTCAGAAAACGGAGTATTATGCAATTTTGAGACCCTAGAAAACTGGAAACTAAGTCTGACAAAGAAGTTAAAATTAGTTCCTTGCACAGCCTATTTCGGAGAGTAAGGCTATGAAATGATTGGTTCAGCATGTATCATTTAAAACAGATATATTGCCCTTATCGAACCTATGGCCTTTGCCTAAGGGTATTATGAGAGTACTAGGGGAATTCTTGTAGGCTACCTGCCATAAGTCTCCAACCAAATAATTCAACCCCTAGCCTCTCTCTGGTTTCTACTTGGTCTAAATCTATATATCATAGCCGAAATTGCACAAGCACAACTCATTTTTCCCAAACTGTACTCAACCATGCCTTTCTATCCAAAGAAGGTAAAAAAATGTTGATATATCTGAACAGTTTTAAGATATTTCACTGTATCTTTAGATGAGGGAGAAGTGTTGGCTATGTAAATACATATATTAATATATAATTGCATCAAAGTCATGAAATTACATTATTTGGGTCATGTCCTCCCTGGACGCAATTGGAGGAGAATGAGCAATTTGTACGTGTGCTTTAGTTAGACGTACAGAAGTCAAAAAGTATAATATTTTAGTGTAATTTTAACTGAAATTCTCTCGTTTGTCTTGCTCAATGCTGCTTCTTAAATCCCTTTAGAGTTTTGTTCGCACACCCATTGATATCATTTAACCTAGTCGAACTCTTTTTGCAAATATCACTGTTGTATTGTTGCCTTACTCCGTTATTATGTATTATTTGTGTAGGTCATACTGAACAAGGTTTTGCTGGTTGGAACAAGAACTAGCACATACCTAGGACAGCCTGTGGTACCTAATGCTGCGGTGCATGCTGTAGTTGAAGAGCAGGTATGTTCTCATGAGTTTATTCCATATTATGTTATTTGCTCTACTGCAGTTTGCTCTTTGCTTTACTTACTCTTCTTACTTGATCCTATATAGGGACTAAATGATAAAGTGATTGTCTACAAGTACAAGAAGAAGAAGAACTATAGACGGAACATTGGTCACCGACAGGTACGAAACTCATCCCATGATTCAATGCCAATTATATTTAATAGTATTATCTCGAATCACAGAAATGCATGTTGCTTCAACTGTGCAGCCAAATACACGTATAAGGATAATGGGCATCACAGGTTATGAAGATTCCCCAGCACTAACTCTTCCGTGAGATTTCCTTGCAAAGCTTCCAGTTTTAGTTTGTAAAACCAATGTTGTTTATTGGAATTTCAAATATTCAAGTTGTGAAAAGTATTTTTTATAATAAATTATTATTTTGTTCATCAGCCAAGACAGTTATGTTCATAATATTCACGTGAAGAGTATTATAAAATCATTAATATAGTTTCCCCAATTTCTTTTAGTAAAGAGACTCGTGCATAAGTGCAGCAGGAAGTTTAAAAATTGATCTCTGTTGATCACAGACTCCTAGTCGGCTAGTCTTTATGAAAAAGATTTAACTGATTGCCATTTCACCTGGTACTAGTTGTTTTAGTGAAATGTTATTTCTAAAAGCTTTTTTTATTTCCAGAGCAATATTTGTAACATATTTCCCTTGCATTCACAAAATGTAACATATTATACAAATAACTTCGGAAATAAAAAAAATCAAGTGATAGGAATTATACCATGCCTAAAGATAGAATATGTAAACAGAATTACAACGTTTAACAGTCAAAATATCCATGACAATGTGAACAGAAGTTAACAAGAAACTTGAAGAATTGAGGATTGCACTAAAGCACTCCAAGGCAAATTATCAATTAAAATTAAGATATGCACTAGAACAACAGTTGAAATAAAAAAGATTAAAGCCACCCATGAAAGAAAAATGACACAGGCATGATCTCGAGATATATTTTGCATAGGAAGAGTAACTTGGATGAAAGCATCAAAAGAAGTTGATTTTTTCCCCAAACAAGGCTGATTTGAATGTTATCTTAATAAAACAGAACCCATTTTATATGATACATGTAACTGATACAATCAACATTCTTCCTACCAATAAAATACAGGATTTCTGGTACCTAGTTGTCCAGAAATCAGAAGGCAGATAATGTTGTTAACATACAGATATGTAGCAAAAACATAACAAATTTTCTGTATGCTTTACAATAAATGACCTATGTCATAGAAGCAAAGATGCCTTCCTGCAATGCTTGATGCTGCCGCATCGAAACAAGAGTGGCCTTACACATGGTGAAATACGTTCTTCCTCAGGTTAGACAACACAAGCATCGGATCACATACCCAGTATGAAAAACTATCTTGTGATGATAGCAGGGGCATTAATTAACTCTTATTCGTATATCCGCTTCCTCTTCAAAATTGTTGGAAGTATGGAGAAAAAGCCAATAAGGAAAAGCACAGATAACGTCTTAAAATCATATAAATCTTTAACGGATTTCAGATCCCCCAGAGCAAGACCAGCCTGAAAATATAAAATTCAGAAATAGCAGTTAGGTTAGAGCACATATTGGATGCATTTCCAAGAAAAATGACATACAGTTTGGTTTTGTGTAACCCAAATTTACCGAAGAAAGCAAGACCAATGATATATTATGACATCAGAGGCTTTTTGTCTTTCATATAGAAAAATATATAGAAAATGAACATTTCAAAATTAAAAGAGGTCCTTCACCTATTTTATTTTTTGGGAATCAAGTCGCTAAACTAAATCACTCTAGTAGAATATCACTGTGTTATAACATAGTGATATCAAACATAATAAATCTTTCTAAACCAATTCTTAGTTTTTAACAGATATTTGTAGCAATACATGTTAGACTAAATACTATAAGTATCATTTTTTGTTATTTACTTGTCAGCCTAAATACATATAGGCTATAGCAATCTAAGGGTCTTTTATATGAGTTAAAATTATAATGATAAAAGGAAAACAAAAATAAGGGAAGGAGACAATTTAGTATCCCATCATGTTACAAACACGAGGGAAGTGCAGGACTGCTTTAAAGTTTCAACAAATACTCCACACCAAATAAACATGACTGCTAAATGCAATTCAAGATTACTCAATGCAGTTTGAATACATTAGACTATTGTCCTTTCTGCCCTTTTGTGTAAATTCTAGGTGTTGTCCCTAGTTTTCTGTGTAAATATTTACTAATATATTCACGTTTAATAACTTCACCTACTCATATACATTTAATTTATTTTTAATCATTTATATCCTATCTACATAATACAATGTATTTAATAATATATTTATATTTATATTTTCTTAATACATTAATTAATACATTCTATATTAATCTAATTAATTATAATTAGATTTTTCATATTCAATACAATGTACTTAATAATATATTTTATATTCATATTTTTTCAATACATTAATTTATTTTTCTAGATTAATCTAATTAATAACAAGATCTTTCATATTCAATACAATGTAATATTTTATTATACATTTGATACATATTAAACATTTTTATATGATATAAATATATATTAATGGAAGCATATAAATATATATTAATATTTTAAATAATATGTCAAACATCATTTAATTAGTAATATTGAAGTATTTATTATGGATATGATAAGTATGAAATTGGTGTACACCCAAACACCCAGACCTCTGCACAGACGTTAGTAAAATATTTATTAGGGTTTTATATGTTTAATGCACCGAAGGATATAAATGTAATATATTAGTGTGCATTGAGTAAACGTGAACTGCATTTAGTAACACCCCAAATAAATGTTTAAGTTGATAGCTATAAGATGTAAAAAAATTTCGAGAAACAAATAAGTTACATGTCATCCAAGCTTTTTTAATGATCATACCACTAGTTGTATTCATGCAAGTTCTGAGGTAAACATATTAATGGTTTTGTAATCTCAAGCATCTATACAAAAATGAAAGCATTTAGAGCCACATGGTAAAAACATACATACATGGACATAAAAGGAAGAGTAAACCAACACTGCCAATAGTACAAGAGTAGAAAAAACAACTGGAGCTGTTTAAAAGAAAAGTTCCATAACTTTGAACTAAATGGATGAAAACAGAAGTAGAGATATACTTACTCTAACAGTGATGTAAGAAGCTGGAATAAGACCGATCACAGTGGCAGTAAAGAACACATGAAATGGTATATCCATTATTGGTGATGCTAGATTGATAAAAAGATTAGGTAAAGTCGGGGTTATTCTCAGGAAAAGCATGTAATTGAGCAACTTGTCCTTACGCTTTGCTATCTGCATTCACCAAGTTCCAAGTTAGAATAACACCTAAAGTGGGAACTTAAATTTTAAGTACAAAAACGAGACAAATAAAATCTGGATTCAAACTATTATACATAAAAAGAAAAGACCAATTCATTAAAAAACAAAAGCTACCTCTCCCTGAAAGAATTTCAGCTTTTCAGGCCATAACCAGCTGACTATAGGTCTGCCAATTAACTTGGACAGAAAATAGCAGGATGATGCTCCAGCTGTGGCATTAAAAACAACTAAGAAAATTCCTTTTATAACACCAAATAGTGCACCAGCTAGCAACGACATGAAAATGGTCCCCGGAATCATAAATGTTTGCATAAATATGTAAGTGGCGCAGTAACCCAGAATAAACTTTGCTGGATAATGATTTGCATACATTGCCAAATGCTCTCTGCAGAAAATATTCAGAATAATCATCACCAATTCCAACATAGAGAAAAGAACTTATGGAAAAAAAGAAATAACATGCTTAATATAATAAACATGTTGCGTACCCCTGCATAACCACATAACAGATATTCACAGGACAAAGGTCACCAAGCAATGATTAAATCAACATTAGACATGATACATACTCACTCCTAATTACTCAGAACACTGAAAGAGAGACAAAACCGGACGAATTATAAATATCAGTTAAGTACTTTATATGAATTGCTATTAGCCTACTAAACAAAGGATTCAACAAATCATAATGCACTGCCATCTAGAATCTCATATAACCACTACCTACATTATAATTTGTCAACACAATTATTTACACTACATCACCAGCTCAAAACTGAACTTTTTCAGTTCCAACAACATACATTGTCAACGACTCAATATATTCCACAAGTAAGCCTTCCCACAGAGCAATAAAACCGGATTTTAAAACACATTCCAGATCACAGATCCATTCTCAATCTTCTAATAAAAACAAAGATTATATATACACTAAAACCTCTATCAATTAATAGCCTCAACAATTTTATTAACTTACCGAGATCTACAGTATCTATTATACTGTAACGCACAAAAAAGAATTATAACATCGAGATCCAATTAATAAAATTTTAGCCTCGGAGAACTTTATTAATGTATCAAGACCATTAAATTACCGAGTTAAAAAGTACACCGTATCTACCAAACCGGGACCATTCAAAAAGTATCAATTTATCTAGCAATAAAATTTTAAATTAATAGCTTCCGAAAACCTAACTAACCTATAAAGATTAATAATTTATAGAGATCACATTAAGACCGTTAAATTTATTAAGTACTAATTCATCTAGGTTCTTAAGTTATCGAGCATTTATTAATCTAGCAATTTTAAATCACCAGCTTCCAAGACCTTTGTTAACTTAATTCTTCGAGATTACATTGAGATCATTAAATTTATCAAATACTAATTCATCGAAATTATTAGTTTATCGAGTATTAATATTAGTAGTAAAAGACGTTGTACCCAAGTTGTAACAACTAAATACGAGGATCATAACACCTAAATACGAGGCAAATATCATAACAACTAAATACGAGGATCATAGTTTATCGAGCATTAATTTATCGAAACACAGAACAAAACAAAACAGCTAAATACGAAGACTCTGAAAAGCACATAGCAATTAAATACGAGGTTATTAGTTTATCGAGTATTAATTTATCGAAAAAGCTAAAAACGAAGACTCGAAACACGAAAACACATACTTAAGCAATCGTAGATCAGCGATCGTTCTCGGAACCTTCAACTTCCCATACTCAGCATCCGGCATTGTCAAGTAAATACAAAACAATCCGGTACTAAACACCGTAAACACGGCGAACGCCGCCACAAACTCCCACCGATTCGCCGCCACAACTTTCGCGCCGACCGGTTTCTTCGTCGTCGGCGAGTCTTCGCCGTTCTCTTCATCTATAATCAACCTACTCGTGTCGATCAACAAGCTCCGAGGCGCCGCCATTGATAAAGTTCGGATCTTTATGATTAAAAACCCAAAAAAACCCTAGATTTTGTGAATTGGGAGCATTGGGGAGTGATTTGAGTGGGGAATTAGGGTTTAATTGGGTGAATTTGAAGGTGAGAGGAGTGAATTGAATTGAAATTGAGATTGGGAAATTTAGGGTTTTAAATTGGGGATTTTTAAAGAGTGAGGATGGCGTCAACGTACATGAATATGTGAAGAAGGAGTGTTAAATTGGGCACGTTTTTCAAGTAAACGAGAACGTTAGCTCAACTTATAGTAGTGTGTGTTTGTATTAATTAAGTGATCTAGGTGATCTAGAAGAGCAAGTATTTAAATTAAAAATTTTGTTTATAATAATGTCATGTTATTTGAAAAAAATGTAATGTGTTAATAATTATTTGGGTTTTTTTTTTGAAAAATACCTAAGTTGCAATTTTTTTAAAAAAATATGGTGCAATCTCATTTGCAACTTGAAGTGTAACGGTTGCAACATGAAATGCAATCGTTTGCAACATACATTGCAATTTGATATGTAACTTTGATCGTATTTTTGAAATTAAATTTGAGAACTTGGATATTTTTGAAAATTTCTCTTAATTATTTTTTATTGCAATATTTCCTAATTTAGCAAACAGAAATCACAGTTACTCAATTTAAATAAGATTAAACTACTAACTTCATAAAAATCGTCAACATTCAATTATCTCTCGAAGATGGGATAAAAATAGACCATCTTTTTGTCGTTCAATTATCTCTCGAGATTATGATAAAAAATTAAACACATCAACGAATCTTTACAACTTTTTGCTAATTTTATATATAATTTTTTGAGTTCTTTCATAAATATCTATATCAACGAGTCTTTACAACTTTTTTTTAAAAAATATTTTACAAAAATATTAACTTTTATAAAATATTGACAAAAATACATTCTGCAACAAAATCAAATATACAATCTATACTAATTCAGGCATACCATCTCATAGCAACAAATTATTACCTAACATATATGATTCTATATCTATACTCTCTTATAAAAAGCGAGAGGATATAATTTGTAGTTTGGTTAATCCTTATTTTTTATTATCCCTCATTTTCTGTTATCCTTCATTCACAATCGTTACATCTTCAACTCAAATAGATCATGATTGTTTGATACAACAATACTAAAAGTTGTTATATACAGAGGTTTGAGGTTCGATCCCCCCATCAACATATTATTTATACTATCTTATAACCGGTGCGATGCACGGGTTTTTTTTGATATGTTATAAATTTTATTTATGTTATAATTATATTATTATATAATCATTATTTTCAAAAATTATTTTAATATTAATTTAATATAAATTTAATTAATGATATGCATGATTCAAAATTTATATTATAAAATTTTTAGTTAAATATGTCGTTGACGGGATTCGAATATTGAATTTTTAATAAAATAATTTAATCATAAAATATACCTTGTAATTACATCTAATGTTCTTATTAATTACTTAAAATCTAATAGTAATAGGGTGTAATATTTTTGGATATATATTAATGATTGCAAAATTATGTTTTAAATTAAAAGGTAATGTATTTAATTAGAAAAGAAACATTGATGATTGGAAGATAAGGTACAATTGATGTTTTTAGGTGTTTATAAAAAATAATATCAACTAAAAGTAGAAAAAGGTAATCGAGTAATTACCATTAATTATATTATTATATTATTTATTTTAATAATTAGGATAACCAAACCAGAAACCTTAATTTAATATAATTTAATATAAATTTAATTAATGATATGCACGATTTAAAATTTATATTACAAAATTTTAAGTTAAATATATCGTTGACGGGATTTAAACTTTTAGTAAAGTAATTTAATCATAAAATATACCTTATAATTGCATATAACATTCTTATTAGTTACTACAAATCTAACAGTAATATGTTGTGATATTTTTGTGTATACATTAATTATTGCAAAATTATGTTTTAAATTAAAAGGTAATGTATTTAATAAGAAAAGAAACATTGATGATTGGAAGATATGGTATGATTGATGTTTTTAGGTGTTTATAAAAGATAATGTCAACTAAAAGTAAATATGAAAAAGGTAATCGAGTCATTGACATTAATTATATTATTCTATTATTTATTTTAATAATTAGGATAACCAAACCAAAAACCTTAATTTAATATAATTTTATATAAATTTAATTAATGATTTGCATGATTTAAAATTTATTTTATAAAATTTTAAGTTGAATATGTCGTTGACGAGATTCGAACCTTGAATTTTTAGTAAAATAATTTAATCATAAAATATACCTTATAATTACATCTAAAGTTCTTATTAATTACTAAAAATCTAAAAAGTAATATGGAGTAATATTTTTGTGTATACATTAATTATTGCAAAATTATGTTTTAAATTAAAAGGTAATGTATTTAATTAAAAAAAACATTGAGGATTTGAAGATACGGTATAATTGATGTCTTAGGTGTTTATAAAATATCAACTAAAAGTAAACATGAAAAAAGTAATCGAGTAATTACCATTAATTATGTTATTCTATTTTAATAATTAGGATAACCAAACCAAAAATCTTAATTTAATATAAATTTAATTAGTGATATGCATCATTTAAAATTTTAAGTTAAATATGTCGTTGACGGAATTCGAACGTTGAATCTTTAGTAAAACAATTTAATCATGAAATATATCTTATAATTATATCTAACGTTCTTATTTGTTACTAAAAATATAACATCAATATGGTGTAATATTTTTGGATATACATTAATGATTGCAAATTATGTTTAAAATTTTAGGGATATTTACAAAAATATATATATATATTTTTAACTATCTTTTACGTTTTTACTATCATTAACTTCCTATTTCAATTCTATAATCTTACTTTTACAAATATACTACCAACTTTGTTTTTAACTTTTTATTTTTTTTAAAAATAAGGTTTGCAACCTTTGCAACCTCATTTTTAAATTCAGGGCGGTGCCAGCCGTGTGAGTTGCAAATGAGGTTGCAAAAGTTTCAACTGAAAACTGGAAGTTGCAAAAGTTGCAACTGAAAACTGTAAGTTGCAACTTCCGGTTTTCAGTTTTCAGTTTTCGGTTGCATATGAGGTTGCATAAATGGTTAGCAACCTCATATGCAATCTCAAATGCAACTTCGATGCTATATAGGGGAGCAGACGAATTTTCGATTGCAAGTTCCAGTTTTCAGTTGCAACTTTTGTAACTTCCAGTTTTCAGTTGCAACTTTTGCAACTTCCAATTTTTAATTGCAACTTTTGCAACATCATTTGCAACTTCAAGTTTTCAGTTGCAACTTTTGCAACTTCCAGTTTTCAGTTGCAACTTTTGCAACCTCATTTGCAACTTACACGGCTGGCGCCGCCCTGAATTTACAAATGAGGTTGCAAAGGTTGCAAACCATATTTTTCAAAAAAGAATTTTAAAGAAAGGTATTTTTATAAATAGTTTTAAAAGTGGAAGTATTTTTTAAAAAATAATTTGAAGGATGGGTATTTTAAAAAAAAATCCTAAATTTTAAGGTAATGCATTTAATTAGAAAAGAAATATTGATGATTGTAAGATATGGTGTAACTATGTTTTGAGAGTAGGGAGCCTGAGATATATCTCAGGTAAGTTCCCTGAGATACATAATTTTTATATATAAAAATAGGATGTGTATTTTAGTAAATTCAGAGATTTTTAATTAGCCCTGCGGGCCCAGCAAGATTTAAAGGATATATGCATTTTGCATATATCTTAGGAAAAGTTCCCTGAGATATATCTCGGGGTCTTTTTAAGGTATTATAAAAGTTCCCTGAGATATATCTCTTATGTTTTTAGATATTTACAAAAGGTAATATAAAAGTAAACATGAAAAAGGTAATTGAGTAAGTACCATTAATTATGTTATTCTATTATTAATTTTAATAATTAGGATAACCATACCGATAAACTTTCAATCTTTTGGTTTTAATATAATAGTATAGATTTATTACTAAAAATAATTACTTATATACAAAGATGTAAGTTTCGAATTATTTCAATAACATATTAAAATTAATATTTATGATGTTATACTACACTATTAACAAATTATAAAAAATTAAAAGTAACCGTATTTTGCACGAGATATAAACTAGTATGCAAAAAAAGTATAATATCATCTCTAATCGCTCCGGTGGAGTAGTATTTATTAGTAGTGCTTTAAACTTGAAGTGCGTCCAAAAAATTTGAAACTCAAATCTAACCCATTAAAATTGGGTTGAAATATTTTTAATTCAAATATATATCGGTTTGGATCGATCAAATTAGGGTCGATTTGGGTCGGGTTGGTCAATTTTGCCAACCCATATACACCCCTAGTTCTGATCACCATTTTTCAAGCTACATCTAGATTATGAGTCCACAACGAACTCACGAAGGAATTTGTACAATAAATCTATGTGCCCAAAAATTGCAACAAATCAAATCTGCTAGCACAGATGATTACACTCAGATAAAGGCATTCAATTTATTCGATTCAAATCTTTACTTAACGAACAAAAATAATAAACATAGATATAAACTTAAAGAGAAGAGTGCAAGAGCTCAATTACACTCAAGAACCCTAACCCTCTTATACCTTAAGTTTTTACCGGTCATTTTGTAATTCTTGGCCCAACTCATTGCACGATTATTGTTCAACAGCCCAGCCCAACTTAGCCTGAAAGAACACTAATTCAAAAAAAATTTAATAAGGAAAATATATGCGTTCTGTATGAAAAAACACATTATTAATATGAATAAAGTATAACGAAATTTACAAAGAATTCATTTAAATAGCTAAAATCTCATTTGAATACTTTCAAAAATAAATAAATTAATAAGGAACTTTACAAAGAACTCATTAAATCAATAAAACCTCATTTGAATACTTTCAAAAAAAAAAAATCTCATTTGAATCTTACTTTGCTATAAACTTAAATTATAATTGATTTAATTAAAATTAAGAGCAATTCTAGAACTCCAAAAAGATGAGATGTTCTCGCGTGTGTTAATATGATTCTTACTAATAAAGAAATGGCATGTGTCATTTGGAAGTTATTTTAGAATTTTTTTGGTACATGTAACATTACTCTAAAATTAATTGCTAATATGTTAGATGTTAGTTTGCAATAATAATTCATAACTACCAATGCATTACATTTTTTGTATATGTTATAGGGAGAATATTGTATAACAATATTTTGGAGGTTTGCTGGATTATCGGAGCAAAATACGGATGTTTTGCTAACAAAAGAAGAACAAAGGGTGAGGGTTTGTGTGTATGAATGTGGCTGAGCTTGATAGGTGTTTGCAGGTAAACTGTTTCTCATCCGTATCAAGGTGCCTACGTACCCTATTTATAGGGATCAAGCCTGACGTAGTTCTTGGGCCACAAGTTACCTAGGCGGGTTAGGGTTTTAAGAGATAAGCCAAAGTCCAAGCCCATGTAGCTAGGGCTGACGTGGCAATGAGTCATCAATCCTATCCTTGATCCAGCTGTAGAAGCCCATGACCTCGAACGGATAGGTTTGGAATGAAAGATCCATCAGGGCCCTTGCATGCGACCTAGAGAGGCCTGGCCACACGAAGCGATCCCTTGACGGGAGCCAAACGAAGCGATCCCCGGTAGATGCGACCCCGAGGCTGAGCAGCATGAGAGGCGCATAGGCCTAGCGTGAGAGGATAGACAAGGTGCCCCTGTAGCGAGGTGGCCTTATGGCGAGGCACTACAATGCGAGGTGGAATCATGTAGCGAGCGAGGTGCTCCTATAATGGTGATATTATGTCCAAGGTATGCTGGGCTGATTCCAATAATGGCCTTTGGTGACCCAATGCTCATCTTCTAGGCCCATCATAGATCATGAAGCATCAATTTAACTAATCAAATCAATTCAGCCATTATGCCAGATTTGGGCATAACAACTACCCCCCGAGTCCATATTGCCATTGGAGATGCGATGTGGACTCAGAGAATACAAGTTGTCACCGCGAAGCGAACCCAGGAATAGATATAACCGTTGAAGTAGTCGCGACCCCAAGAATCTGAAAGGTTTTGACAGCTGTTGTGTCTCGAGATGTGTGTCCAACGGACGAGATTTCAACACGTGTCCCATGTCCTTCTCTCTCCTGATGACTATATATACTCCTGTCACTATCATTTCCTTTTTTATTCTCACGAACACATTATTGAAGTGCTGTCAGTTTGCTCCCGGATCAAACGCAAAGAATTCTCAGGCTCTTTCACCAGCGACCCCAAGTTTCTTCCAATTTCTTCAACCTTCTTCTTCAAAAAGTAAGTCTTTTTTCTCTTCTTGCATTTAAATTACTGTTCTTCATTATAATTGCACGATTAGATAGCGTAAATTGCATGCGATGCGAACCCAAATAACTGCGATCCCAAAATGTCAATTTTATGATGCGACCCGTCCTCGCTATTGTAGGAGTGCGATCCGTGATTACCTAGATAGAAACATAGGTTAAGAACGTTAGCCTTTCCCTTAGGATTGCGACCCCCCAGATTCTCTGTGAACGACGCGAGAACACATAGAGCCTTTCTGTCCGCTTGTTTCTTTCCTCCTTCATTTGTTTTCTGTAAGGACACACACTTAATCATTTCACCCTTTTCAGATGTCTCAAGACGATAGCTCAAGGACACCTTCTCCTATGCCTGATATACAAATCAGCGATGCTGCAGCAGCCAACATCGCAAAAGCTACGAGCACTAATGAGAGCTCGTTCAAACTATACTTCGACCCTCTATGGTCTAACGAGGAATATACCCGCGAAGTGCCTCTGATTTCGTGGAGAACAAAGCACCCTTCCAGCTCGCGGGATCAATCCCTGGATGTACTCCCAGCCGGGGACGAACCTCACACTATGACTGACATCGAGCATGACATCGCAACTTTGACAAAGAAAGGGGATGAACTCAGCGCTAGGGCAGCGGAAATTCTCTCCAAAGCGCCTCCACAACGAACCATGCCTCCATCACAAACTGTGTCACCCATTCACATAAGTGACTCTCCAACAGATTCATTAGGCGATGCCTATTACGACATCGAGGGAGGTGCTGATAACGAGGCCAACTCTGATGATTCTGACTACGAAGAGCCTTCCTCTGATGATGGCGGCCTCGATGAAGTAGCCAAAGTCGTTAATTTCACTGATTACAATTATGTTCCAGAAGCTTCCCCTGAACCTTACGATCCAACTCCTCAACCTGAGTTAGAAGGAACCATTTATGTTGGTGGTCCTCGTCCTGAAGACATCGAGCCAGGCTCGAAAGTAAAACCCGGCCAACCTCGTGTTTTAGGCTGCAGAGATTTGTCAACGACCCTAGATACAGAATCTTTATCTAAGGCGGTCGACATTTTCAGGCCAGAAGGCAAAATTATTCTTCCCAAATCTGCGATGCGATGCTACCGCTTCGATCATCGAGAGAATGGTGGCAGGGTGCCTCGTATGGTTCTGACCTCGGCCATGATGAAGATAGGCGTATCCTCTCCCCTTCACCCTTTTATTAGGGATGTTTGTGAAACGTACCATCTTGCCCCAATCCAAATAAATCCCAATGGCTACAGAGCCATGATTGCTCTTTACATCCTTTACCACAAGCTCGGCTACCCTGAGTTGGATGCGAGGACCATGGGATATTTCTTGCAATTGAAGCGATGCGGGGCATCAGACTTTGGCTACGTTTATTTCTCCATGTCGCCAGAGTTCAACAAGAAGGAACTATACCACAGTGCCCCAAGTAATGCCGGGTCGTGGAAAGGTCCTTATTTTTATGTTCACGACGTGCCCAGAGTCAAGACCTCTTTTAACTATCTTCCAGGTATGTAACTTAACCTCTTAATTTCATCCCCCTTTCACTCAATTCATGCGCTAACTCGTCCTTCCTGAGATCGCAGTTGGTCAAGTGCGAACCGTCCTGAAGGGCGAAGAGAAGCAACGTGCCGATGACGTGCTGAAGACCCCACGGGAGGCTCGCAACATTAGAACTATTCTTTCGCTTGAAAACCTAATCGAGTGCGGTTTTTTGAAAGAAGGGGTCGGTCTCCCTTCTAAGACGAGGCCCTCAGGAGCGAGGAAGACCTCCTTAAAGAGAAAGGCTCGCGAGGAAGCCTCGTCCTCTCGATTTGTTGTTACCACTGACGAGGGTATTCTCCTCGTTATAACATGACCATTATTCTGTCCTCGCTAACTTTAACACTGCATTCATCTTTGCTGTTCTCGCATTTGCATAACTTGTATTATTATCATGCTTCTAATATCATTTTACTTCTATTTTTCAGGCATGTCGGGTAAAAGTGGTCGCAGACCTCCTTTTCTCCAGAAGAGCGGGGCCATCCCCGTTGCGAAGAATGCTCCAGTCCCTCCAAAACCAAAATCTGTTGAACTGCCACCTCCTCCACCCCTATCTCTGAATACTGAGATCATTCAGCGAGCCCAGGATACCCCTGAGGACCACATCTCTAAGAAAGCCAGAAAGGATGAATCTCTGCTCCCTGTTCCTAAGCATCCAGCCACCGCTACCCCCGTTCATCACCTTTTCGCGAAGCATGGGTATAACCATGCTACCGAAGAGGAGTGCACGAGCTGGGTGGGGGCTGAGCTGATTGAAAATGCCGAGTCTCTGTCCAAGTGCTTGTCTGAAGCGTTCATCCGTCAAACTTCTCATCTAAAGGAACTGAAGACCCTTGCCTCCGCTAAAACCAAACTGGAGAAGGAGGTCGCAGTCCTTAGATTCCAGAAGGAAGAGGACAAGAGATCGCTGATGAAGACTCACAAGCTCGCCCTCGAAACAGAAACTGCTTCTCTGCGATCCGAGCTTAAGAAAATAACTGATGAGAGGAACGCATTAAGCAAATCCCTGAAGGAGGCAGAGGAGCTCGAGGAGACTCTTAGAAAAGAGCATGGGGAGGAGGTCGGCAAGTTGAAGAAGGAGCTCGATGCTGCCAAGCTCGACTATGATGCTGTTGTGGAGGCCGCCCAGGTTGAATTCATGAAGACCTTCATCCGAAAGGTTCTTGACTTTGACTGGGAGAAGCTCGGGCCTGGAAATGCTGAGTTCGCTGAGTCTCTTCGTAAGGAAATAGAAGAAGAGGATGCGAAGGAGGCGGCCAGGCTCGCCAGCGAAGCCACCCAAGCCAACGCAGCTGAAGCCTCCAAGACTTAAACTATTTCTTTGTTTCTGAATATTGAACTGGGGATGCGGACACCCCTTGAATGTCTCGCAATCATGTAATATTGTTTCATTTAACTTTGATAACCTCTAACTAAACTGGGATCGCATGGCGACCCTTTCTTTATGAATATTGCATTTTAACTTTTCCATCCAATATTGCCTCGTTATTTTTGCACATAACATATTTGCACAAGTAATTTAGCTTCGCTTCTTTAGTACTTTGACTTCGAGATTATATCTTTATTTCATCTTTGTTGAATTGTCTTGAATAGTGCTAGATTTGCATGCCTTTGCTTAGATTCCTTAGATTGTTGTAGCAGTAACTTCAAATGCGATCCTTGCATCGTTGAGATGGCTTGGACCTTAGTATGTTAATGTTAACAAACAGGCAAGTAAAATGTACAATAAAAAGTAATTCATAAATAAATTGAACTTTTATATTGTTAAACGGGGCGAAGCCCAAACAAGTTGACAAGCGGGGCGAGGCCCAATAATTGATAAGTGGGGCGAGGCCCAATAATTGATAAGTGGGGCGAGGCCCAAACAAGTGGTAAGTGGGGCGAAGCCCAATGCCATTACATCATAAAGGGAAGGTGTCTATATGACCACTACCCCCCAATATTTTGTATGGATTTATTCATGCGAAATAGATAGAAACTACCAGAAGCGATGCCTTCACTGATAGTATTTGCGCAAATGTTCCGCATTCCAAGCTCGCGGAATGACCTTATCCTTCATGTTAGTGAGGTAATAAGTTCCCTCTGAGAGAGTAGCATAGATTTTGTAAGGCCCTTCCCAATTAGCACCAAAGACACCGTGGCCTGGGACCTTTGTGTTAGGCATGACTCTCCTAAGCACGAGGTCACCTGTCTTTAAAGAACTTGCTTTGACCTTTCCATTATAGTACCTCGCTGTCCTCTGTTGGTAAGCTGCGAGGCGAAGCTGAGCCTCGCTTCTTGTTTCTTCTATCATGTCTAGGTACAATCTATGATTCACCTCGTTTGCATCGGGATCGTAGTGTTCCCTTCTAAACGACCCGGAGCCCACTTCAACGGGGACCATAGCCTCGCAGCCATATGTTAAGGAAAAGGGAGTCTCCCCAGTTGTGGTCCTTGGGGTAGTGTTGTACGACCACAAGACCCTTGGTAGTTCTTCAGGCCAATTGCCTTTGCTCTCCTCTAACTTGGCCTTCAAAGTATGTTTGATGATTTTGTTGATGGCCTCAGTTTGACCATTTGTCTGGGGGTGACTCACAGCTGAAAAACTCTTCTTGATCCCCAGGTTCTCACAGAATTCTTTCATGTCCTTGCTATCAAATTGTTTTCCATTATCTGATATGAGTTGATAAGGAATTCCATAGCGACACACTATTGCCCTGTACACAAAGTCCTTGAGTTTCTTTGCAGTAATAGTGGCAAGTGGCTCGGCCTCGGCCCACTTGGTGAAATAATCAACGGCCACAACTGCATACTTGACACCTCCCTTGGCCTTAGGTAGCTCCCCAATTAAGTCAATGCCCCACATAGCAAAGGGCCATGGGCTCGTTAGCGAGGTGAGGTGGGAGACAGGAGCGTTGCTGTAGTTAGCGATCCTTTGGCAATTATCACACTTTCTTGCGAACTCAAAAGCATCTCTCTTCAAAGTAGGCCAGTAGTACCCTTGGCGAAGAATCTTTTGGGCTAGAGAACTACCCCCCGAGTGATTGCCACATATTCCTTCATGAACTTCTCTGAGAATGTAATTGCATTCTTCTCCATCCACACATCTTAGGAGCGGGGTGTTGAACCCTCTTCGATATAGGACCTCGTCATAGATGACATAGCGAGCCGCCTGATATTTGATTTTTCTTGCCTCTTTTTTGTCTTGAGGCAGGGCTCCACTTTTCACATACTCCCATATGGGGGTCATCCAGGTCGACCTTGGGGTCGCTATCTCCATAACAAACTCCTCTGGGACACTGGGCTTTGTTTGAATTTCCAGTGGAATAATTCCAAGTAGGGTGGCCTCGCGACGCGACCCCAACTTTGCTAATGCATCAGCCCCTTGATTCTTTTCTCTTCTAATATGAACCACTTTGATATTGTTGAACTTTTTCATCAACTTTTGTGCACATCGCAGATATAGTTCAATCTGCTCACCTCTAGCTTGCCACCCACTCCAGAGTTGATATGTTACTAGCATAGAATCGCTGTAAGCTGTGAGATTTTCTACCTTCATTTCAAGTGCCAGTCTGAGGCCAATAATGAGGGCCTCGTATTCTGCTGCATTGTTGGTGGCCTCGAAGGCGAAGTGCACTGCACTTTGTATTTTGCGACCTTCTGGAGTTACTAACTCGATGCCGGCCCCAGCTCCTTCCTTATTTGATGCTCCATCAACATACAGTTCCCACCACGAGGCGGAATTTTCTTTCTTGACCTCGCTAGATGCGGCCTCTGGGATCGCTATGATAGCCAATTTATCTTCCTCAGATTGAGGAGGGAATTCCAAAATGAAGTCTGCAAGTGCCTGACCTTTAATGGGACCACGAGGCTTGAACTCAATATCAAATTGGCTGAGTTCCACTGTCCACTTCAACAATCTTCCTGAGGATTCTGGCTTATGCATTACCTGCCTCAATGGATAGGCTGTGCGAACCTCAATGCTATGGGCCTGAAAGTAGGGCCTCAATTTCCGCGAGGCCAGCACCAAGGCATAGGCTAGCTTCTCCATGTTGGTGTAGCGAGTCTCAGCATCTAACATCCTTTTGCTAACATAGTACACAGGATACTGGACTTTCTCCTCCTCGCGTACTAGCACTGCACTGACCGCATGTTCTGATACTGCGAGGTAGACAATGAGCGTCTCCCCGTCCTTGGGCTTAGATAATACTGGTGGCGAGCCAAGTTGCTCCTTGATATTCTGAAAAGCCTCCTCGCATTGAGGGGTCCACTCAAAGTTTTTTCCAACCTTCTTAATTGCCTTGAAGAATTCATGACATTTATCTGATGATTTAGAGACGAACCGGTTAAGGGCTGTAATCCGTCCCGTTAGACTCTGAACTTCCTTCACACTTCTTGGGGATCGCATGTCCACCAAGGCCTTTATTTTTGCTGGGTTCGCTTCAATTCCCCTGTGATTGACAATGAACCCCAAGAACTTTCCAGACTCAACTCCAAAGACACACTTCTGTGGATTGAGCTTCATTCTGTACTTCCTCAGTATATCAAACATTTCAGCGAGGTGGGCGATGTGATCCCCAGCCTCTTTGGATTTCACCAGCATGTCATCTACATAAACTTCCATTGTCTTCCCAATCTACTTATCAAACATCATATTAACGAGCCGTTGATAGGTGGCCCCTGCATTAAGGAGACCGAAGGGCATCCCTATGTAGCAATAGAGACCTCTATCCGTGATAAACGAGGTGTGCTCTTGATCAGGGCCGTACATGGGTATCTGATTGTACCCAGAATAAGCATCCATGAAAGAGAGGAGTGCATGCCCTGCTGTTGCATCCACTAGCTGATCAATCCTTGGCAATGGGAAACTATCCTTTGGGCAATGCTTGTTGAGATCAGTGAAATCCACACAAGTTCTCCATTTTCCGTTTGGTTTCTTCACGAGGACAGGGTTCGCGAGCCAGTCAGGGTAGAATGATTCCCTAACGAGCCCGACCTTGAGTAGTCTATCCACTTCTTCTTTGAGAGCCTCGGCTCGCTCTCCACTTATTGGTCGCCTTTTCTGTCTAACACCTTTTTTGCTTGGATCCAAGTTGAGCCTATGACACATCACATTAGGATCGATCCCAATCATGTCTTCATGCGACCAGGCGAACACGTCAAGGTTGGCCTTCAGAAAAGTGACCAATCTCTCTCTCAGATCAAGGTTAAGTTGCGACCCTATTTTCAACACCTTTGAAGGGTCCTGCACATCAACAAGAATAGGGATCGTGTCTTCAGCTGCCCCAACTCGCTCCACATGCTCTGGGATGCGAGGATCCAAGTCTAGATCATATTCACGAGCCTGACTAGATTCCGCCTCGCAGGGGTTGACACCTGCGTGCCCAAACTCCTTAACAACAGTTGTTGTCTGAGTGATACCATTTGGCAGTTCTGTCAGTGTAGATGTTTCTTTGCGAACCCATTTTCCCTTTCGGGCTCGCACAGCAGCCTGCTCTGGGCTCTCCTCGCTATCGCTATCTGTGGCCTCTTCAACAATCCCTTCCTGGAGAACCATTACTGGCTGTGAGGTTTCCATCATTAAAGCACCTGGTACTGGCTCTACCTGAATTCCCAAATTATCAAAATAACCAGCTGGGAGTTCCTCGATTGATATGATGTTGCATTCATTTGAGGGTCGCGAGGTCGGTTTGCGAGTCCTATCTTCCTCCTCGCTTTCCATCCTGTCTACTATAGATACGCTACCCTTTTCAGCGGACTTAAGGGCCTTGTTGTAACATTCTCGTGATTCATGCTGCGCCCCCTTGACACATCCTACTCCATTTGGGGTAGGAAACTTCATGGAAAGATGATAGATAGAAGTGACCACCCTCATTTCCTTAAGTATAGGCCTTCCTACAATAGCATTGTACGCTGAAGGTTGATCCACCACCATGAAGTCTGCGATCTGGGTAGTGATGCAGGGCTCGTCTCCTAAAGTCACAGGAAGTCGTATGAGACCCTTGACACTCACCGAGGCTCCAGTAAAACCATACAAATGTTTTGCAGTTGGGATGAGATCTTTATCCACGTAGCCCATCTTTTGGTAGACTTCGTATGTCAGGAGATTCACAGCACTCCCATTATCCACCAGAACTCTATAGACATTCTGCGATCCAATGCGAATTCGAACAACGAGGGCATCAGAATGAGGGTGATGAACCCACTTCGCATCCTCCTCAGTGAACATGATGTTCGTATCTTCCCCCTTAAAGAGCTTTGGGGGTCGCTCTTGCAAGTGATGTACATTGGTGAGAGGTCGCTCCCTGGCCTCGCGAGCATACCTCTCTCTGGCTTTGTTGCTGTCTCCCCCGATGTGGGGTCCCCCAATTATCACATGAATACTTCCACCTCGTGCTTCCCTTTCTTTAATGACTGGGTTCTGTTCAGGTGGGGGGGCTTGATTATACCTAAGGCCAGATTTGGGATTATGTTTCTTCACCTCGCGAACGGCCCACTCAGTTAACTTTCCTTCACGAATTAACTGATCCACTTGCTGCTTCAGCTCTCGGCAGGTTGATGTATCATGCCCTGTTTGCTCATGAAAGGCACAATACCTGCTCGTGTTTGCAGTCCCTTTCAGACCCATCGGTGTAGGTTTCCTGAATATCCCCTTGCTTTCATTGACTGCATAAATGTGATCAATTGGGGCGACCAGAGGGATATACTTGTCTCCATCCCTCGCGGGGCGAGATCTCGGTGGGGATCGCCTCAAAGGATCGCGATCTCTCCTTTTTGGGCTGGGGCTTCGACTTCGATCCCGTCCTCGCCTTGGACTCCTGGAGTCCTTTCTTTTTACCCCCCGATTCCTATTCCAACTGCCACTCCTTTCATTATTCTTCTTCAAATCTGCGAGTGACTTCTCAACACGCTTGAAAGGCTCAGCGATCTTGTGCAATTCAGAGAGAGTACTAGGGGTCTGCTCTTGTAACTTCTTCCAAAATTCTGTACCTTCCCTTACTCCAGCGATGAGGAAATTTTTCACAGCTTCGTCATTTGCACCTCGCACGCGAGGCACCTCAGCATTGAACCTTTTGAAGTAATCATGAAGGGTTTCGCCTTCCTTTTGTTTTATGTTTGCTAAGGTGGACACAGGGGGTGCATAGAGCATCGAGGACTGGAACTGTTTGATAAAGATGTCCACGAGTTGCTCCCAAGAATCGATGACAATCAATGCCCCTAGCTTCGAAAACCACTGCTGAGCACTTCCCCTCAGCGAGGCCGCAAATAGTCTACACCTCGCTAGTAACGAAACCTGATAAACATCCATCTCATTGTTGAATCGAATCACGAACTCCGCTGGATCAGTGTCGCCATTATAGGTCATATCATGTTGATGGCCTCGAAACACTGCAGGAAGCGGAGCGGTTCGAATTTCGTGAGTAAAGGGCGATGACGAGCCCATAGTGCTAAAGATCCCTTTCTCACTGTTCATCGCGTCCAGGGCCTTCTTCAACTCCTCCAGCTTATAGTCTCCTACCTTAACCTCCTTTTCGGCCTCCTTTTTACTTCCAGTACTTCCATGATGAGACTGGGTCTTTTTCAGGACACTGGACTCCTCCTGGTCATTCCCGCGATCCTTCTTTTTACGATCTTCTTCAAGATATTGAGATCGTGCCTGGTCTCGATGAGATGGGGGTCTGTCATCGCGACGATGGGACCGCTCACGCTCTCTACGGAGAGAGGGGGGTCTGTCATCGCGACGATATAACCGCTCGCGATCTCGAGGAGACAATTGTCGATGCGTGCCCTGACTTCTGTTCTTAGGTCCTTCATGACGAGGCGCATTAGCCTTTTCCAACTTTAGACAAAGGTCGTGCTCAGTCAACTTCTTCCCGAGACGATCAAAAACACTGACCGATCTCCCTTCAGATGAGGCGACCTTGTCATGCGATCCCCCTTTCTGTCCGAGCGAGTCCTCCCCCTCATTCCAGTCAGGGTTGGTTTGATCTGTTAGGATATCATCGAAGTCATCAACAAGTTTCTTAGGGGGGAGTTTGCTTCCTTCCCCAGGTGCTCTACCGCCTGTCCTTGCATTCCTCTTCGATCCTCTAGAACTATAGCGCCTCTCTACCTTTGCGACCCTTTCATGCACAGCGGTCACCTGCTCGCCGAGGCCTTTTAGGAAAGACATGACCTCGCTGTTCAATGTCACCCTCTGTGCTGGGGGAGTGTGTTCCTCCCTGTTCCCAGTCTGAGAGTTGTCCTTGGACGCTTCGTCCTCTGGGGGGCCTCTTGTCAGCGGATCGTCCTTGTTCACCTTATGCGACCCCGGGGTCTCACCATCGTTCCTCTTTTTGTGTGATTTAGTCATCGTTCTCCCAAATCAATGACTGCCCCTCCTTCTAGCGCCAAATGTTATAGGGAGAATATTGTATAACAATATTTTGGAGGTTTGCTGGATTATCGGAGCAAAATACGGATGTTTTGCTAACAAAAGAAGAACAAAGGGTGAGGGTTTGTGTGTATGAATGTGGCTGAGCTTGATAGGTGTTTGCAGGTAAACTGTTTCTCATCCGTATCAAGGTGCCTACGTACCCTATTTATAGGGGTCAAGCCTGACGTAGTTCTTGGGCCACAAGTTACCTAGGCGGGCTAGGGTTTTAAGAGATAAGCCAAAGTCCAAGCCCATGTAGCTAGGGCTGACGTGGCAATGAGTCATCAATCCTATCCTTGATCCAGCTGTAGAAGCCCATGACCTCGAACGGATAGGTTTGGAATGAAAGATCCATCAGGGCCCTTGCATGCGACCTAGAGAGGCCTGGCCACACGAAGCGATCCCTTGACGGGAGCCAAACGAAGCGATCCCCGGGTAGCGACCCCGGTAGATGCGACCCCGAGGCTGAGCAGCATGAGAGGCGCATAGGCCTAGCGTGAGAGGATAGACAAGGTGCCCCTGTAGCGAGGTGGCCTTATGGCGAGGCACTACAATGCGAGGTGGAATCATGTAGCGAGCGAGGTGCTCCTATAATGGTGATATTATGTCCAAGGTATGCTGGGCTGATTCCAATAATGGGCTTTGGTGACCCAATGCTCATCTTCTAGGCCCATCATAGATCATGAAGCATCAATTTAGCTAATCAAATCAATTCAGCCATTATGCCAGATTTGGGCATAACAGTATAATTCCCTCGAATAAATTTTCAAAAAAAGAAAAAATCTACGTGACATTCTTGATTTATGCTACACTAATTTGATGGGAGTGTTTAGAAGTTAGAGCTTTAAAGAAAAATTAGAGATTTGAGCCAAATTAAAGGTTTGATCAAATGAAAGCTCTAATACTAATGTTTGGTAGTTTTTTTTTTTAAAAAAAATAGGTAGAAGGAAAGAGTTACATATATTTTAAAGTTATATATATATAGGGTCTTGTTCTAATAGAAACTAACTTAGAATAGAAACTAGAAACTAAACCTAAATTAAATATTTCAAGCTAATCTAATAACCAAATTAGGGGTACTCCAATACAAAAAACGTTTAAAATTATTGTCTCTATTCAACAAAAATATAAAAAAAAATTTAAAAAAAGTACTGTTCACGTGATGACGTGGCACGTGAACAGTAACTTTTTTAAAATTTTTTTATATTTTTTTATATTTTTGTTGAATAGAGCCAAGAATTTTAAACGTTTTTTGTGAAGGTGCCCCTAGCGGGGCCATTAAAATAAATGAAATATAATTTATTTAGTGTAGGTTTCTAGTTTCTATTCTAAGGTTGGTTTCTATTTGAACGCTAGCCTATATATATATATATATATATATATATATATATATATATATATATATATATATATAGGGTTATTCTAATAAGGCCCTAATAGAATGAGAACTGAGACCACGGTGGCAATTTTGTAATTAAACTAAACTACGGGGATAGTTATAGAATTAATGATACATTAAATAATACACAATACAAATGTTATCCAACATATTTGTGTATATCCTTGCATATCGCCACAGACCCATCAGCTCTCCTACATCAGAATAATTTGCCACCACCTATCTTTCCTCGCCATTCCACCTCACGACCACAATGATCACCATAACCACAACTACACCATCACCGCCATCACCAAACACCAATGACCACCATCATCTATCGCAACATCACCACCACGACATCATGTATACACAATCGTCATCACACGGATCATTAAATTTGAATCCAAATCACTAATATAAAACACATCGACATAATCACTCTACACTATAAACTACTTAATCACCAAATTTATATTTAAATCACCAATATTAAGATCACAATCGCTATCAACAACTACAAAATCACCAAATTGAAATAACATTTTATACAAATTTTTATTATATTTGAAATAGTGGAGCATCACTTTTATAATAATACTATTTTTCATATATATTCAACGACACAGATTTATCATAATCTTATTGCTATAAATTTATAGTTCCAAATAATTAAATTACACGAAAATTTGTACATTCACGTATTTTTGTATGAATTTAACATCCGTACGGTTGGATTGTTCAAATAATAATTAATTTATCATATTTTAAGCCGCACTAATAGAGAACTTTTCTATTATGTGCTTTAGATACTCTTTTCTCTTTTGAAAAAGCTATTTGGAGGGACTTTTTCAATTAGAGGATTGTGATTGTCTAGTTATTATACAAAATGCTACCAAGGGATTGATATGCCTGAGGTGGGGTTCTACCTGAGGTTAAAAGATTTTCAATACAAATTTAAGGGTATTTGGGTAAATTACTGATAAAAGAATTGATATTTACAAAAATACCCTTGCGGGACCACTTATTTTATAGGATCTTTGTGTGATAACCTCGGGAGAGATCCCGAGGACAATCTCAGGCCCAGTTTTCCCAATTACCAAATAGTTTCGTATAAAACAGCTAATTTAATCCATTAGTCAAAGCAGTTAACCAACTCCGCTAGTCAAAATATCTAACACAATCCGCTAACATCTAATTACCAAACAGGGCCATAATGTGTTGCAAAGAACGACAATTGTATATAGACTAATCGCTCATGACTGACTTTTATTGCTACATAAGAGTTGATAGTCCAGAACTCCTGGGTACCTTATCTCGGATTTTGAGATTAAGCATGTGCCCCATGTTCTGAGAAATATTTACCATCCGCGCTACGTAAAATTTGTATATCATCAATACAAAGTTGTTGGTTACTCAGGCAGTCAGGTACATTTGCTGGAATTCTCGATATGAGCTGAGTGCTTTTCTACAAGCAGTTCGATCAGTGGACTCTCGACATGTGTTACACCCTTGGTCTCGTCGCGACGAACTGAGATATTTCCACCGGTGGTAACAACAGTAACTTCCTCTTTGCGTGTTAAAAGTTCATTCGCCACAACTGCGTGCATCTTATACTTTTTAAGTGCCATGTCAGCCTTCTTTAAGAGAATATCCATATCCGTCTCCAACTGAGAAATAAAGCATGGATACAGATACAAAAATGGAAACAATTGAGATACAATTATAAAGACTGCAGAATATTTAATTTGTGGTATTATTACGCCTAACCTTAAACGATATGAAGAATGCCATTGGAGCCCAATCTTTCCTTAGAACTGTAAGCATCTTGGGCACCTGAGCAAGTCGCATATCCAAAGGACCTGATGCAGACTGGATTTTATGCATCGCCTATACAGGTGAGTCGAAAGGCAGGAACAAATCAGAAAGTGGAGCAAGCAACATAAAAATTAAATAAGAAAGCCATATGCAAACAATTTAAATTAAAAAATGCTAAATATATGAAGCATACTAATCATTCTCTAATTATACACACACAACTCACTAATCACATTGGCCATATCAGATTAACGCTGAAAGTAATTGACAAGAACATCAACTTAATTTTCATAGACACAACACATCATCTACATTAAACAGATTAAATATTCAGGGGATGAGGTTACTTGACCCTGTATATTACTAAATCATCTCCACTGCAATCCAATGACAAGTAGCACGAAATTAAGATTTTGAATCAAGTTTGTCAGTATCTATACTCAGGAACTGCGGGGTTTATATCAAAGTGATCACCCTTATTGTTAAAATATCTCACCTAGCTACCCGATCTCAACGGCGACTCATTCAAAACACCTAAATCACTATATATATCACTTCATTAAATTTAGAAAAAATATTAACAAAAAACTTAACAGAATGCTAGTCACACTAGTCACAGGATGAAGTGTACTCCACATGGCTCATATAATAAAAATAAATCACGATTACATATGAAGAGGCACGTTAAAACATATATTTGAACATAGATACATCTGTTTTTTGTTAAAAAATTCTATTAACACCTTCAACCTTAATTTTTTCTTGTACTTGATTTACTGGACATCAAAGCAAAAATCCTCAATTGCATGTCTAAAGTTAATCTATCAAAAAAAAAATCCTTAAATTTGTTAAAAAAAAAATTTGAATTTAACAAAGTGATATATATAGTGATTTGAGTGCTTTAAATGAGTCCCCGTGGAGATCGGGTAGCTAGGTGAGATATTTTAACGAGAACGGCGGCCACTTTGATATAAACCCCAGGAACTGCCAGGAGTAATGTGAGGGTCGTTTTTGAAGCGAAGTTCGAGTTAAGTAGTGTATAATAATAAACTCACATATAACATGAATCAGATTACTTAAATGCCTTCCATCAGATATTTAAAAATGATTTGTTTAGATCCACCTACCTTTTTCTGGTCGTGGTCGATGGTTTTAATTCTATTTAGTCGCACAAACATAACATTTACACGATGCATATTACAGATACAAATCAACTAAAAAGAATCACATCCTGCCACTTAGTTCCATTTCCAATATGACATTAATTACCCAGTCACAATCATTTACCCAACTCTGAGCAAGTAACAGGCTAACAGCACTAATGCTTCTCATTCTCGTTACCAGTTTTCATGATATAAAATAAAAATTTAACAGGCATTCAGAAAATATACATATACTGAAATGGTATAAACCAATTCATGTCATACCATGCTCTCCCATGGAACATAAAAGTCCGACACTGCAGCCGCAAGATAATACATTGCATATGGACCAAGCGTCTTCGTTGATGTTGCAATTAGCTGTAAAATCTACTCATAAAAAGAAAATTAGTCTTGAGGTAATGTCGCAACAATTTTATATATACAACCTAAGCTTCACTAAGAATAATAATGGATGCAATCAAGCACAAGGACTTGAGGGTAAAAAGAATGATATAAGATAAAAGACATCACAAATGCAAGGTTACTCATTCAAGGTGATGATACACAGGTACAAAAGCTGATGAAAAATCTGAAAGAAATATACAACTTTACAAGTACCACATTATACAACAGATCAAGTCTAGTAAACATCTCCATAACAAGCCCAGGGTTAAAATTTCAAATGATTTGGGTAAGAGATCTAGCTGTGCTGGTATGACAAAATTGCTTATCCTGGTGGAGTACTGGAGTCGCAACTTATGCGTCTCTTTTTACCATTAAAGAGAACATTTTAGAGTTCATTTTCAAATGTCATGTTATGTCTGGTTGCAGTTATCGTAAAACTGCTCTTCGTTGCAGTTTCTCAGTAGATGCCCAGGGACATAGTGGGGGGTTGGCAATCTTGTGGAAGAATAAGGAGGAAATTCAACTGGTTAGTTATAGCAAAAACCACATTGATATGAGAGTGAATGTTGAAAACATGGCGGAATACCGGTTGACAGGTTTTTATGGAGAACCAAATAGGAGTCTAAGGAGAAACACCTGGAATTTAATGAAAAAATTAGCTGATGAATCAAACTTACCATGGTGTATGATTGGGGACATGAACAACATATTGCGAATGAAGAGGAGGCTCATCATGTTATGAATTTGTTACAATGTTTTGGAAAAGCATCTGGACAAAAGATTAATTTGGAAAAGTCATCGATATTTTTCAGTGCAAATACTTGTAGTAGTGTGAAGAATGGGGTGTGCTTGTTGATGGGGATACAGGAAGCTGGGAATAATATTTTGTATCTGGGTCTGCCAAATATGTTGGGCAGGAATAAATCAGCTCTTTTTGGTTTCTTGAAGGAGAAAGTGCGGAAAAAGATTCAATGTTGGGATAACAGTTTGCTGTCAAAGGCTGGTAATAAAGTCATGATTAAAACAGTGGCACAAACAATCCCGAATTACGCGATGAGTGTTTTTCTTATGCCGTTAGAAGTATGTAAAGATTTGGAGAAGCTTATGTGTAAATTCTGTTGGAGAAATAATACAGGGAAGGATCGAGGAATACATTGGATGAACTGGGAACGCTTGTCAAAACATAAAGTATTAGGAGGTATGGGGTTCAGAAATATGAGAGACTTTAATATGGCCCTTCTCGGGAAGCAAGGCTGGAGACTATTAACTGACGAAAATTCCTTGGTGAGTAGGTTGTTCAAAGCAAAGTATTACTCAAAAGGCAATTATTTGAGTGCGAGCTTGGGAAATAATCCTTCTTATGTCTGGAGGAGTGTGTGGGAAGCTCAAGATTTAGTAAAACAAGGAGTACACTTAAGGGTTGGGGATGGAAGTAAAATTGACATACTTAATGATCCATGGTTGCCACGAGAAGATAATCCGTTTATTACATCCAGACATCCAGCATTGTTAGATAAAAAGGTGTCAGCTTTGATGCAAGTAGATTCCAGAAGCTGGAACCAAGATCTGATTCGAGATTTGTTTAACGGTGGAGATGCTGAGTACATATTAAGCATTCCTTTAAGCTTAAATTTAACAGTTAATAAATGGGTTTGGAAGCACGAGACAACAGGATTCTATTCTGTAAAGTCTGCATACAGGGCCATCCAAGATAAAAAAGAGAGGAATCGAAATTTAGAAGCAGCTAATTTCTGGAAAAAAGTATGGAAAATTCGTGTACTCCCAAAAGTGAAAAACTTTTTATGGAGGGCGTTAACTGGTTGCCTTCCGACTAAATCCCAGCTTCGAGGAAAAGGCGTGGAAATTGACGTCACTTGTCCTATGTGTAATGGGGATAGAGAGACTATTTATAATTGTTTGGTTGGATGTTCTTTTGCGAAAGTTGTTTGGGAGCGTACTGGAATTGGGACATTAATGGAAGACGTCGTTAGTTTCTCTTACTGGTTCGATCAGATGTTGCAGAGGTGCAAAGATGAAGAAAGAAGGAGGTTGGCTATGACTTGCTGGGCATTATCGAAGGCGAGGAACGAGCTGGTGTGGCAAAAACGAGGAACAAGCGTCGCAGATGTGGTATGTCAAGCCCATAGCACTTATGATCAATGGATACATGCTCAAGAGAAATTCTATTACCCATCACTGACCTGGATATTGCCAGGAGATGGTGAAGAGCATTGGGTCAAACCAACGATGCAAACGATCAAAGTCAATGTGGATGCAGCCATATTTGAGGAAAACGGTTCTTACAGTTTTTGTTGTGTTGCTCGGGATTCAAATGGTGCAGTGGTGGAAGGAAAAAGTAGCTGTAGGATTGGCAAAGTTGATCCAGTAGTGGCTGAAGCTTTAGGTGTGAGAGAAGCATTATGCTGGATAAAGCAAAAATCATGGGACAGAGCAATTGTAGAGACAGATTGTCTCGCCGTGGTTCAAGCTATCAGGTGCCCATTGGACATGGTTTCTTATTTTGGAGGTGTGATACAAGATTGTAAACTGATTTTATCGAGTTTGACTGATGTTGCAGTGATGTTTGTTAAAAGGTCTGCCAATACCCTTGCTCATGCAATTGCTAGAGCTTCGAATATTGCAGCTGATCGTAGTTATGGAGGAGAGGAGATCTTTTCTAAGTTTCAAGATGTAATTTTAAATGATTTATGAATGAATTTGAATTTTTACTTCAAAAAAAAATAAAAATAACCACACCTGAAGATACTCGAAAATGGTGGTGAAAGGAAGTTTCAGCAAATGGGCCCCTTTTACTGCCTGAAAGAAATAAATTCAAATTTGAGGCTGGATACATGGCAAAGTGAGCTGCTTCAAATTTATCAAAATGTATGTATGCTAGATCAACTTGACACATTATTTAGCATTAATTAATTTACCTCTTGGTGTTCCTTAATAGCCTTCTTCACTGTATCTGTATGTGATGGATGCACTGTAAGTAACAAAACATTTATCAGAAAAAAGACTTGAAGGAAGCATATAATAAAAGAGATAGTAAATAGCAAATGGTAAGTAACTTGACAACTAAATTCTTTGCCCCAAAACAATTAGAACTAGTGAACTACCAGCGTTTAATATAACCCCCCGGGTCCCATACACACACCCCAAATTGCAAAGAAAGGACAAACGGAACAAAAATTTAGGCTGCAAAGTAAATACTTAACATGTGACAATAAGTACTCTCTCAGGCTCTTCAGTGTTTGTCAGTTGTAACAATTAGGTCACTGAGATCAGGTACCGCCAGATACCAGAAATTGTTCTTATATCTTGACATTATTTGTCAGGTAAGAATTCGCCTAAACTAAAGCAAGTATATGTTATATTAATTCTTAACATGAGTGCATATAATTAAAATTTTGCCTTTTCTATCCACTCAAGTGAAAACTAAAGGGATTTGGACTAATTTGCAAGTAACTTTAACAAGCCCCCAGACATTAAAATTCAGACCTTGAACACATGATTCATCAGTCAATCCGAAACACTCAAGTAATGGATCATCCGGAAGAGATGTACAATAGGGCTGGTAGCTTCCTCTGCATAAACAGAAATCTCAACGTTACAAAGTTTTTCAACAGAATCCAAGGGAAACCATAATCAGAATAAGAGCAACAAAACACTCTTGTTATAAAAAGAGTAAAGAAGAGAATGTACTAAGAGATTGATCACCTCCGATAAAGAAATATAACGGAATAACCAGCCTTTAGGAAATATCTGCAGTACCACCATTAACTCCAGGTAACTATATACAAGAACCAAATGCAAATATAAAAACCTATCAAAGCAGGTTCATTGACTGTACTCTGTGGATGTTGCTCCTCTATGACCTGAGCTAAAGTTATCAATAAAGCGAACACAACGCTGTTCTAAGGGAACTGTTGTACCACCTGAAGTGACACATACAATCCTCTTACTTCCACTATTTCCTAAGGAAACATTAACAAAATACACCTTAGTCACCAATACTTATGTACAATAAAGAAAGAAAGGCATCAAATTATTCACATGTTGACTTAATTAATATAGAATGGTTGCCTGCTGACAAAGAATTTTTCTCAAGAAATTCATGCAGCTTCTTGCTGATGCCAGTGCCATCTTTTAGAGGAGGAGCTGAGTCAAAGAAGCACTTAATTTCATTATAGACTGTTTCTTGAGAAGTCACTGATTTGTTTTCCATCTCAATCGTCTATGCCTGTAGAAATTTATACTTAAATTAGGACATGAAGACAATTTTAAGGAATCACAGACCAACACCACTCTTCTAATTTCAACAAAGATGTAAGTTATTTTCAATTTCAAGTAAATGTAGCTTTCTTTCGGGCTGTCCGGATTCAAATGTCCTCTTTCTGTAATCCGTAAAATCTATATCAAAGATATCCAGCAATACCCTCAAATTGACTGAAAAACTATAAAGCAAAGAAAACTATAAAGCAACTACTACATAGATATGATGATCGTCCTTGGAGGTCTCATAATCGAACCTTGCTTGAGGCATTTGTTGCCTTCAGAAAATATAAATTTACATATAATTTTTTCGAGGCATTTCTACGAAGATATATGATATACTATCATTTCAAACAGTTCGCAACAATGACTCTTGCTAGATAACCAATATACATCACAACTTCTCTGAGAAACATATAACGATTTCATACATAAATTCAATGTAAATATATACCTGAATGAAGAAGAGCTGATAGTTTCTCTTAAATTTCAAGTGAGAATGGAATCAATCTAAACCACTACTTATGCCTTTCTAACGCATAAACTGACAAAATGAAAGTGATTTGGTTAGGGACATGACATTGAATGCTACTCTTGTAACAAACTTACCAAACAAACTTGATAAACCAAACCAAAAGAACCACTAGTCGAAGAGATGTCACAAACATTACTCTTTTATCACCCATTTAGCTAAACTCCAAAGAGCAGTTAAAAAAAATGCTACAGCCTCTTTTGTAAATTTATATTATCAAAAAAGCTTTAAAGATTAAAGCATACTAAGCACTGGTTAAACTCACACACACAGTGGCATAACAGAACCAGAAATTCAAAATTACCGCGGCTAATATAGTTATAAACTCGTAACAAAATTCTTTTGTTCTTCATTATCGAATGGACTATTATATGTACTAACTTCCTATGATCAACGGGCTAAAGATATAATTACACTAACTTCTATCCGCATTACGACTTCCTTGGCCCCTCCCTGATTCCCTCACTAGGCAATCCAACAAACACAAAGACTACATTGGTGATAAAACAAATTCATGAAGAACCAAACCAAAAAAGAACTAATTAAAATGTTTAAGGGTGTTAATTAACAAAAGCACAATACACATAACCAATTACATACCAACAATGTCAAGAACATAACATGTTATTGTACATTCCAACATGCAATAACCCATCAAAATAAACAACACAATTACATAGAAAACACAATAAAGATTGAATTTTTACAATTACCAACATCAAGAACATGTAAATATTGAATTTTTATTACAGAATATATATAAAAGTACTAAAAGCAAATTGCAAAAAATTAATTTACCTTGAAGAAAAGCTAAATTTGAGGGTGATAGATACCGGGTAAAGCTGGTAGGTTGAGTCTGTGCTTAAACAGTCGCCACAAGTACAGAACCATGTATTAAAAGGCCCGTTTGGCTTCTAATTATATACATATAAAATAATAATTCGCCCATAAATAAATAGCAATAATAATTTTCTCTTGCAATTTTAGTTTTTTAATGGGATAAAGACTAAAGACTAATTTAACACTTTTGAGTTAGTAATAATTGAAGTATTTAACAACTGAACTCTTAGCGTGATAAGATAGCTCAAAATAAATTTTTTTTTTAGAACAAATAATCATTGTAAAGTATATAATTTTACTTATTAAAAAAACTGAATTCTTATTAGCAAAATTGATAAGTAATTCTTGGGAATAAATAAAAAATACTTTTAACAAATATTTTAATAATTTAAGTGATAATGCAAATTAATTACAATGAAGTTAAATTATAAATTCATTCAAAAAAAGAAGTTAGTGATAAATTAAAAAAAAAGCATTACATTTTATTTAAGTTATTAATATATAATTAATAAATATATTTCTTGTCACATATAAGAAACATTTTTCAATATTTATATTTATACTATTATATAAAAGTTGAAACATTAAGAGTTTGGTTGGTCGGTCAATCGGTACGGTACCTGTTGATTTTACTTATTTATCCTTACTCAAACAGATAAGATCCATCCTACTAACTAATCAATTTTCTTTTTCAGGTTAAATATATTATCTTTTTTATTTTTCAATAACTAAATGATTTCCTTTTTCATGTAAAATACAATATCTTTAACATTTTATCTAACTAAAATCTCTTCTTTTTTAATAACACTACAAGCAATTTTGTTCAATTAAATAACATAATTATATTATAATTACTATTAACAAATAAATTATCATTTTCAGCCAAAACACGTTATCTTTTCTATTTTCTCTAACTAAAATCTTTTTTTTTCCAATTATATCATAGACGGTTACCTTTTTCGGCCAAAACATGTTACCTTTTTACTTACTAAAATCTCTCTTTTTCCAATTATATCACGGGCGTTTTTATTTAATAAAAATAAAATAATAAAATTATAATACTAATAATTAACCGATTATCTTTTCAGCTAAAACGTATCATCTTTTTAATTTTTTCTAATTAAATTCCTTTTTTCCCAGAAATATCACGGGCAACATTAATTTCTCATTTTTTAAAAATACTATGAGCAATTTTATTTAGTAAAATAACATAATTAAATTATAATTGCTATAAACTAATCAATTACCTTTTTTCACATAAATCATGTCACCTTTTTAATTTTCACGTTACCTTTCTATTTTCACTGACTAAAATTTCTCTTTTTGCAATTATATCACGGGCGGTTTCATTTAATATAATAAACTAATAATATTATAATATTGATAATTAACCGATCACCTTTTTCAGCTAAAACGTATCATTCTTTCTATATTTTCTAACTAAAATCCCTATTTTAATAGATTTATGACAGACAATATTAATTTTTCCAATTCAAAAAACATTACGAGCAATTGTACTTAGTAAAGTAACGTAATTAAATTATAATTACTATAACCTAATCAATTACCTTTTCAAGCCAAAACACGTTACCTTTTTTCTTACTAAAATATCTCTTTTTTCCAATTATATCCCGAGCATTTTTTTTAATAAAAATAAATTAAAAATATTATAATACTAATAATTAACCGATTAATTACCTTTTCAGCTAAAACGTATCATCTTTTTTATTTTTTCTAATTAAATTCCCCTTTTTATAGAAATATCACGGGCAACATTAATTTCTCATTTTTTAAAAACATATGAGCAATTTTATTTAGTAAAATAACATAATTAAATTATAATTGTTATAAACTAATCAATTATCTTTTTTGTTAGTCACAGAGACATGCATGTACTCATATAATAACAAGCCTAAGTATGTGTAATGCTATGCATTACCTACATGACCTCTTAACTGAGGGAACCTCTAGTTGTAGAGTTTCTATTTATTTTGTACTTGTAATAGGCATCAAATCCTAGTTGTGTAACTGTACTTATAAAGTCAAGAATAATGCTTGAAAGAAGTTCCAAGGTTCATGCCTCAAGCAAGGAGATAAAGACTGTCAAATAATCACAGTTGGGATTTGAAGAAATGAAGAATTTGCCTAAGTATCAATTCGAGAAGTACATTTGTTTATTCGAGAAGTCTAGCATTCGAGAAGTCAAGGATTCGATATCTTAAAAGACACTGTTCGATATCTGTGAAGGTCAACTAGTCAAAGCCTTATTCGAGAACTCAGAGATTCGACATGTCTAAATACTCTATTCAAGAACTTATGGAGTCAACAAGCCAAAGCATCATTCGAGTTCTCTAAGAGTCAACAAGTCAATGCTCTATTCGATATCTCCAGGACTAAAGAAGCTATTCGATATCTCAGGGATTTGATAAGTAAAATGCTCTATTCGATATCTCAAGGATTCCTGAAGAAAAGACTTATTCGAGATGTCAATTTAACAGTATTCGAGAACTCAGAGTTATCGATCAAGCCAATTCTAGTTCTCGAATCACCAACAGAGTTACTTCTCGAATACAATCTTGGAGACAAAATACTGAAGAATTGTACAAGTCAGAGACCTGCAACAAGCTAAAGCACTTTATAGACCACAATCTGTAATGTACTTTAGAAAAGCCTACAAAGAAGCTTGGAGAGATGTACAAGAGACAAAGAGCTAAAGAAGTGGATCTGAATAGAGCTTTTCAAAGTCAAACCTATAACCGTTTGGATGCTTACTCAAAAAGGATAGACATACTAGAAAGTAAAGTTGTTTAGCTACCTTATTTGTAGTAAGTAGGTTGTATTCATGCTCTATAAGGATACAGCCTCACTTCCTTAGAAGTTAAGTTTTTCATACACAATAGAAAACATCTCTCTGAGAAAAACGAAGTTGAGAATACTAATTTTTGTATTCACAGATTGTAGAAAAATCTTTATCTAATAATATATTAGATTAAAGTGATATTGTGTTGTGTTGCTCGCTTATTATTTTCCGCACTTAAATTATAGCACACTTAACACATATCTTGCTATACAGATTCAAGAACAACGAAAAGTTCAAGAATCCATTCACCCCCCTCTGTATTCTTTAGTCGTATTCAATACTTAACAAGTGGTATCAGAGCAGGCTATTCATTCAAAAACAGAAAACGATCATGAATACACCAAAGACTACAGGAACGGTGAAGGTCCCTAAGTTTGACAAAGAGAACTACAACCTCTGGAAGATCAAGATGCAGTTGTTCATCAAAGTTGTTAATCCTCTATATCCTGAGATACTCAAGAATGGTCCCTTTGTTCCACAACAAGAGATTCCTGAAAAGACTGTTGGAACTATAACCTTTCCAAGATCTTATGTGCCTAAAGAACCATCCAAATGGACGGATACAGAAAAGGAGATGGTTGCTCTCGACAGTCATCTCATGTTATTAATCATAGATTTTATGGAACTGTCAATGTTTGCTAACATAGCCTCTTGCAAAACAACAAAGGAGATGTGGGATCATATTGAGGTATTATGTGAATGAACAGAGGAAGTTAGAGAAAACAAGAAACAGATATTGGTCACACAGTATAAAGCTTCATGGCTCAATCCAAAGAAAGTATTACTGATATGTTTGAAAGGTTTCACAAGCTAGTGACCGAGCTACAGATGAATGGGAAGGTATACAGCACCAAGGAGCTGAACATGAAGTTTCTACTGTCTTCTCCAAACCATCTAAAGAAAAGGGTCATTTCTCTAAGAGAAAAAGATTTGAACAAAGTCACATATGATGTGTTCTATGGGGTTTTAAAAACTCATGAGCTTGAGTTGCTTCAGAAGAGGGCTATCCAAGCCAACCAAGGCAGAATGGTAAACACATCATGTGCCTTGATTGTCAACAAATATAGTCAAGACCTAGAAGCATCTACAAGTCAGCTGAGGATAGAAGAGATAATAGATGATGAAGAAAATGAAGGTGAAGTGACTGAACCTGTTGAGGAGAAGGAAGAAGAAGAGTTCTATACTCTTGAAGAGCTAGATGGCATGGAAAACACTTCATATGCTTTCATGGCCAGAAAGTTTCCAAACATCAGATTCAAGAGGAACCAACCCTTCAAACCTCGACCCCAAAACCATTCATTCAACAAGAGCAAGGCACCTGTGAAAGCAAACAAGAATAAATTCAAAACCAGCCATGTGGATAGGTCATCTGTAAGGTGTTATAGATGCAATGACCTAGGGCATTTTGCCAGTGAATGCAAGAAGCCTTAAAAGAAGGATAAGGAGTTTCTAGAGCTTGAAGCTAAGTATGAGGCCCTTCTGAAAAAGCAAACACTAGGTAAGGCCTACATAGCTGAAGGGAAGTGTTGGGATGACTCTGACAGTGATGGAGAGGAGCAAGAATTCTGCAACTATGCCTTGATGGCTGATTCCAAGGATGAACAATCTCTATCTGACTCTCAGGTACCATCTCTCACTACCATAGATATTTCTGTTTCTGAGTACAAATGCATGGTTGAACAACTATCTGTTGAAATGTTTAATATTCATACTAGTATGACTGCTGCTAATGAAGAAGTTGTTAAACTGTCTGCTAGAAATGAATTGTTAAACAAAAAGAATGAGGAACTTGAGCTAACTGCTATGCATGTAGATAACCTTAATAAAGAAATTGAATATTTGCAGAATAAGGTTCTATGTGCTAGTCAGGTTGAGAAGGCTCTTAGGGATGAACTAGCTAAGAATGAATTCAAACTGAAAACCTTTAAGAACTCCTCTAGTCTACTGCAGTCCTACCATGAGAAAAATCAAGCTAAACCCAAGGCTGCCATTGGACTTGACTATGGCACTATTAAACAGAGGAAAGGCTATGCTGTCATTGAAGATGACATAGTTGTTCAGGATGAAGTGCCTAACATTTTGAAAAAGACTGAGTCTCAAATTTTTAAAGAACCAACATTTGAAATTGATGAGGATGCCTTACTCATTAAGCAAATGTTGAATGATGAGGATGAGGCACAGTCTAGTGAACAACCAGCATCCTGTAAGAGTGAGAGTGTCAAGTCAAAAACCAAGGAGCCAGTAGGTGGTAAGTCTAGACCTGAGAAGTTTGTTAAGTTTGTATCAGCTGGGAAAAATGAATCTGAGAAGAAAGTGGCTAAGAAGAAACAGAACAGAAATGGCAAACTAGGGATTAACAAAGATAGTAATTATGCTTATATGCCAAATGCCCCTAGGAAAACTTGTCAAAATTGTTTCAGTACTAATCATTTAACTCATGCATGCAAGAAACCTGTTGGTAGTGTGTCCAAACCTTTCTATGACTGTTCTGTGCCTTTAAGACATAGAGATGCTCCATTCTGTGATAAATTTTACTGTATGCCATGCAATATGAATGTCATGACTAGTTGGTTTAATCTGAGAAGGCAATTCATTGATGGTTGTATCAGTCACAACTCCCACACACACTACATAAGGTCAAAGTCTTTAAGTCCTCCTAGAGCTAGGAAGGTACCTCTGTCACCTAAGTCTTAAACCTCAGGTTCTAAGACTTCTAATAGTGACAAGAAGACTAACACCAAGAAAGTTGATAAGCATGTTGTTTATGATAAAAGTGTTTCTAAGCGAAATGGACCCAAACTTATTTGGGTACCAAAGAAGAAGTAATTCCTTTGTGTTTGCAGGGCAAAGAAAGTGAAAAGAAGGTCATGTGGATCTTGGGCAGTGGATGCTCAAATTACATGACTGGTGATATGGCCCTGCTATCACAATATGAGGAGAAGGCTGGCCCAATGGTTGCTTTTGGAGATGACAGCATGGGTAACACATTGGGATATGGCAAGTTAAAAGTTGGTAATTTCATCATTGAAGATGTAGCACTAGTCAAAGGTCTCAAGCATAATCTGCTAAGTGTTGGTCAGTTTTCTGATAGAGATTCAAGGTAAATTTTGACAAAGATGAATGTTTGATCACCCACAAGAAGACTGGTGATTTTGCTCTATCTGGAGTAAGGAAAGGAAGCCTGTTTGTAGCCAATATGGACTCTGCAAACAAGGACAAAGTTTGTTGCTTCTACTCAAAAGCATCAAATGAAGATTGTTGGCTATGGCACAAGAAGTTATCACACCTGAACTTCAAGGCCATTAATTCTCTAGTCAAAAGAGAGTTAGTGAGAGGCATGCCCACACTTGAATTCTGTCAATAAGGAGTGTGTGAGGCTTGTCAAAAAGGAAAGATGAAAAGGTCAAGCCACAAGTCAAAGACAATGACATCAATCACCAAGCCCCTGCAATTAATTCATATGGATTTGTTTGGGCCTGTCAATATTATGTCACTCTCAAGAAAGAAGTATGCCCTAGTGATGGTTGATGACTACACAAGGTATACATGGGTGGAATTTCTAGCATCAAAGGATAAGGCTCCTCAAGTAATCATTGAGCACATAAAGAAAGTTGATAAGGAAGCAAAAGCCAACAATGCAAGTGTGATTGCATTGAGAAGTGATAATGGAACAGAGTTCAGAAATGCCTTACTTGAAGCATTTTGCAGAGAGAATGGCATTTCTTAACAATTCTCAGCTCCAAGGACTCCACAACAGAATGGAGTAGTTGAGAGAAAGAACAGAACTCTAATTGAGGCTGCTAGAACAATGTTGCTTAATGCAAAGATGCCTACATGTTTTTGGGCTGAGGCTGTGAGCACTGCATGCTACATCCAGAACAGAACCCTCATCAACAAAAACACTGGAAAGACAGCTTACAATTTGATGACTGGAAAGAAGCCTACTCTAAAGTATGTTCTTACTTTTGGAAGCAAATGCTTTGTGTTGAAAGACAATTTAGAATATGTTGGGAAGTTTGATGCAAAGGCATTTGAAGGAATCTTTCTTGGCTATTCTATGGAGAGAATTGCATACAAAGTCTATGTCATCAGTCAAAAGAAATTTATGGAAAGCACAGATGTGACATTTGATGACTGCAAACTACCTGGATTAGAAGAAGCCAATGATGAAGATAGAGATCCATTAAAGTTTGAAAATCTAGATGATTCTGATGAAGAGATTGAAACTGAAGTTAAAACTCAAGTTCAATAAACTCAAGTGATGATGATGCAAGAGAAGAATTTGTTCCAATCAACAGTGAAGAGACTAGCATCCAAGACACACCTGTGAATAGTAGCAACTTCACAGGGGGAGGAAATGAAAATGATCATGTCTTGAATGATGAAGCAACATCAAGGTTGAGAAATCAAACTGAGCACTCGAGGAAATGTGATAGGTCACACACTGCAGAGCAAATTATTGGAGATCCAAATGCACGAGTGAGAACTAGGAGAGCAACTCAAAATGAATGTCTCTATGGTTGCTTTCTATCTCAGATTGAGCCTAAGAAACTTGATGATGCACTGTTGGATCCAGATTGGATTATTGCTATGCAAGAGGAGCTGAATCAATTTGAAAGAAACAAAGTATGGGAACTTGTACCTGCACTACAGAACAGAACCATTGTTGGAACAAAATGGGTTCTGAAGAATAAAATGGATGAAAATGGTGTGGTAGTAAGAAACAAAGCAAGGTTGGTTGCAAAAGGATACTCTCAATAGGAAGACATTGATTATGATGAAACATTTGCCCCTGTTGCTAGATTGGAAGCTGTTAGGTCCAAAATAGTTTGTAGAAGAGGGGTTGAATACAAACTATGTCGTTTAATCGAATTTGCTCTTTTCTTAAAATATTAAATCAAGAACAAATTGATGCGGAATAAACGAATACCGATATTTCAAGTTGAATATAAAATTTATATTAACTTGATGGGGTGTGTTTAAATACACGGATACAAATTACAAGGTTTGATGACCAATCTAATTATTACAAATTCTATAGAAAATTCGACATGAACTTTTCTATATTTGTAATAAAAAGATCGAATGCTAAGAAGCAATTCGAGAGATAAGTTCTAGGGAACTTAATCCGCTAGATAGTTCCAATAGTACAAGTAAACTATTTCTAGTGGTTCAGATTTAACAATACAATCCAGAAATAATTTACAAGAATTTATTTGAAGAACAGAACTATTTCTCTTGGTCTTTCTCTTGTTCAGCTCGGAGAGAAAATTGTGAAGAATGTTGAAATGTTGTTTTTTTTGTGTTGTCTACTGTCTTCTGTCTTTTATAGCACAGCCACAGTCATATTGCTTTGTTTCAACTGATATAACAATCAGTTAACAATAATATGACATTCGGTATGACTATCCACTACAAGTAATATGACAGTTTCTTCAAATATAACTTTCGGTATGACTATCCTTAATACTTGATATGATAGTCTGTTGAACTAGATATGACAATCCATCCCAATATAACTTTCGGTATAACTATCTCTTTGAACGAGATATGACTATCCAGTTGAGATAATATGACTGTCCAATCCAACATCTTGATATGACTATTCTCTTGAACTGAATATGACAATCAAATTTTCCTTTTGCCGGATATAACAATCGGTATAACTATCTGAATTGATTGTGAACACACTGATTTAACACTGCAGTAAATGAAGAACCACTCGCAGGAAGGGGTGGTGAGGAACACGCACTAGCTGTTGTAGCTTTTCTCTCCAGTGCGTGCACGCCACGCGCGGCTAAGGCAAGTAACAAAACCTGCCGACAGGAACATGTGGGTACTGCATGACCAGTTCCATTTCATTCTTTTGCCTTTATTAAACAAACAAGTCAGACACCCATTTTTTTAAAAAGTTGTTTCCAATTCACTTTAAAAAACAATCAACCTGCCACCTTTTTGTTTTGTCCTAATTTAGGCTCCGTGGAAAAGCTTTTTAACTCGCACAATTTATAATCTTTAACTAATAAATAATTAATTTAATTCAGAAATTATAAAAATAAATATATAATATTATTAGATATTTATAAATATAATTTTTTAATTAAATAAAATATTTATTAATATAAATAAATCTTTAATCTCTAAGCTGCGGTTACCTGAGGGTCTGGAACTGGACTCCTTTTGCTTAACAAAAAATATATCAATTCCAACCGAGATTCCAGCTTTAAGAATATATCACTTTCTAAAAGGCATATGACTCAGCCTATTTGTAGTTAGAGGATCCTAATCAACTTAAACCAAATTGTAATAAGTAAATATACATATGAACTGTCACAGGAATCTCAAGAAGTATTATCTGTCAGAAGAAAGAAGAAAAGTCAATCTATAGTTTTGATGTCATACACTGGAAGACGATTCAGTTATCTGATCAAGCCCCAGTACAACATTGAAGTGAATGGATTCATTTGAACAGTGACAGAGATTTTTCGAGTGATAGTTTGAAGATCAGTTACAGTACAAGAGAATTGAGAGAAGTAACAAACCACAACCTAAAGTCAAAAGTGAATCATCATTGAAGTTAGTCGTTCATGAACCAGACAGTACATCGAACGTCAACACAAATCAGTGGTAATTCTTTACTACCTTTAGTGGTTTGTAAGAATTAAATTAATTATTTATTGATTTAATTAAATTCATTTATAATTGATATAAATTAATTTAGTTGATTTAATAAAATGAATTAATTCTGGAAGAATTAATTTATTAATTAAATTAATTATTGTATCAATTAAATATGAATTAGTTAATCATTAATTAATTAAATGGATCAATATGACTTAAAGAAAGAAGATTGGATTAAGTCTTGGAGAAGGAAAAATTCGGTATGACTTATTTTAAGTCTTACCGACAGAAGCTTTTCTGATTTAAGTCTTACCGACCTGATTTAAGTCTTACCGACCTTTGCCAGCTGTTGTAAGTCTTACCGACACATTTTATGTCTTAATGGAGGTTTGTGTAAGTCTTAATGAAGGAAAATCAAGTCTTGGAAGCAGTTTAAGTCATGCTGGAGCAGTTAAATATCCTACAGAAAGCCAGCAAGACTTGTTACTGATATAAAAGAACAGAACAGACCAGATTAAGTCATAACGGAGAAAACACAGCAGAAACATTTCATCAAGACCAGAATTCTCTCTCTCAAGAACACCAAGAACACCAAAGCTTAAACAATTCCCAGAAATTCAAGTTCTTCATCTTTGTGATATTCTATCCGATAGAACTTGTTTATTTGTGATTCTTGTACTACTAGCGAATTAAGTTTCCTAGTTCTTATCTTGATTATTATTAACTAAATTAGAAAAGTTCATGTCGAATTTTCTAATTAGTTATTAACATCTTGATAAGTTGTTATACTGATTTTGTAACACCACATCAAGTTAATATACAGTTATATTCAACTTGAAAAATTGTGTTAAATAATTCCGCACATAAATTTGTCTTTATCAAATTTAATTTAAAGGACAAATTTCGATAAAAAGGTAAAGATTGTATTCAACCCCCCTTCTACAATCTTATCGGACCTAACAATTGGTATCAGAGCATATTGATTGATACACAAATCAAAGATCCCATTTTACTCGATTAAAAAATCATCCCCGAATTTTTTAACTCTCTTAAAAAATTCATCATGTCTTCTAAAGTTGGAACTGTGAAAATTCCCATATATGACAAAAACAGTTATGATATGTGGAAAAACAAAATGTTAATGTTCCTCGAGGTTGCAAATCCTAAATACATGAAAGTCTTATCAGAAGGACCAATAATACCTTTTGGAGAAATTCCTGAAGTTGTTACTGATGGAAAAGTTATTTCCCCTGCAAGGTATGTACACAAAGACTCTTCTGATTACACTCTTGCTGAAAGAGAGGAAGCTGGACTTGACATTAATTTAAGACTAATCTTAATAGACTCTCTAGACTCTGTAATGTACAGTCATGTGATTAACTGCAAAACTGCAAAGCAAATGTGGGAAACCATTGAAACTGTGAATGAAGGAACAGAGGAAGTTAGGGAGAATCGACTAGAAATTCTGACTTCTGAGTATGAACACTTTCGATCAGCATACAATGAAAGTATTCAAGATGTGTTTGAAAGATATAACAAACTTGTCAACAATTTACAGATGCATGGCAAGTACTACACTCAGAAAGAGATCAACAGAAAATTTCTACTGTCAATGCCTGTTCATCTAAAACATAGAATTACAGCTATCAGAGAGTCTAGGAATCTAAGTGAAATTACTGTAGAAAGACTCTTTGGTGTTTTAAAAACCTATGAACTGGAACAATCTCAACAAAAGGAGATTTATGGAAAAGGAAGAGTTGCTAATACTTCTACAGCTCTTATTGTTGAGAACAAACAGGAAGTGGAAGATAAGGTTATTCAACCTTGTAATGTTGACAGTGGTAAGCTTGAAGTTGAAGTTGGTCAAACGAATGCTAGTCCAGATGAAGGTGACTTCTCTTCGTTAGAAGAGCTAGATCAGTTGGAAGATGAGTCCATGGCTTTGTTGGTAAGGAAATTCAGCAACTTCAGATTCAGGAAGAATCCTAAGTTCAGGTACAAATCTAACAATAACAGGTTCCAGAGAGGAGGTTCTTCATCCTCAAGTAACAGAGGAGGTTACAAAACTGGAACAGTTGAAAGAAGTAAAATTAGATGGTACAACTGTAATGAACTTGGACATTTCGCTACTGAATGTCAGAAGCCAAAACAAAACCAAAGAAAAGACTTTGGATCTGAGAAGAAGAAGACAGGTAGAGCCTATGTGGCTGCTGGAAAGAGTTGGGATGATACAGACTCTGAAGATGAAGAGTATGGCAATCTTGCCCTGATGGCAAAATCTGATAACTCCAGTGGTACTTCATCTGAGGTATCATGTACTGATAGTCAATATATTTATCAACTTAGTGATACACTAGGTAATGATAATAGAGAGATTGAAAGACTAAATTTGGTAATTACAGATCTTAGTAATCAATTATCAGAATTACACGATGTACAAAATTGCCATGATAAACAAAAATCAGAAATAAGAATTCTAAAAGAACTTGAGAGGTCTCTAGCATTGATAGTGGGTCAACAACGTGAAACAATAGCTGAGCTAGAAATAAGGGCTAGTGCTACTTCTAATTCATGTAAAGTGGCTAAAGAGTTGTTTAACCAACAAACTATTAATCAAACCGTAGGAATTGGGTTTGACTATAATGAGGCTGTTGGTCGAAAAAGCATTATTACCCCTAATCGTGTCAGTGCTGTAGATAGGGGTATACCATTAGTGCTTAAGAGTGTTAGTAATCCACTCTTTAAGACATCCATAGCAGAACCTTTGGATACAACATCTTTAATCATTAAGGAAGAGATGCGCATTGAGGATGTAGCTAATGGCGTAGTCTTAGAAAGTAATCAAGTTGTTAAAAATGATAAAGATAGAAAGACTGTGTTTGTAAAAGCAGAAAGAGTTGGTGAGTCTACTAGTTCATTGAAAACTAGTAGCAGAAGTAACAACATGAATAAATGCAACAACATATCTACCATGCATGCTATTCCTGTTATTGATACTGCTCATAAAAAGTGTGATGCTGTTAATTGCATGTCTTGTGCTTTTAATATAATGTCTGCTTACTTTAACGGTAATCATGCATGTGTTAATAAGAATGCTCCTAGACAGCAGATGAGCAGAAATAAACATGTTAGATCCAGGACTGTAAAATCACCTAATTCTAAGATTAGGACTCCAAGTCCTTCTCAGGATATGGTGAAGACATGGTTACCCAAGCTGAAACCAAAACAAGTTAAAGCTGTTTACAGGGTTAAATGTCCAGTACATGAAGAAAATGTTGTTAAAATAAAAAGTGTTGCTTTGCCTGATAAAGGTCAATTCTTTAAGTACTCCGGACCCAATCAAATTTGGGTTCCGAAGAAAGTCTAACCAATTTGTCATTGCAGGGTTTGAAACAGGTTGATCGAGTCATGTGGATTCTGGACAGTGGATGTTCAAGGCATATGACCGGAGATAAAGCCCTGCTGACAAATGTGGTGGAGAAGGCCGACCCAGTCGTTACCTTTGGAGATAACAGCAAAGGTAAAACTGATGGATATGGCAGATTAGAAGCTGGAAATGTTATCATTGAAGATGTCTCTTTTGTGAACGGCCTTGAGCACAATTTGCTCAGTATTAGTCAATTCTGTGACAAAGGTTATGAAGTTCATTTCAACAAGAAGAATTGTCTAATATCACACAAGAGAAATGAAAGGCCACAGTTGACTGGAGTAAGAAAAGGAAACTTGTACATAGCCAATATGAACTCTGGAAGCACAGAAGAAATTAGATGTTTTTACTCAAAGGCATCCACTAATGAAAGTTGGTTATGGCACAAGAAACTTTCTCACCTAAACTTCAAAACAATGAATTCTTTAGTGAAAAGAGAGTTGGTGAGAGGTTTACCTTCGATTGAATTTACTCAGGAAGGTCTATGTGATGCTTGTCAAAAAGGGAAGTTAAAAAGGGCAACTCACAGGAGCACTAACATATCATCAATAACTGAACCATTACAACTTCTCCATATGGATTTGTTTGGTCCAGTTAGTGTGATGTCTATGTCAAGGAAAAGATATGCTCTAGTGATTGTTGATGATTTCTCAAAATTCATATGGGTACTATTTCTGAACTCAAAAGATGAAACTCCACAACTGGTAGTTGATCACATTAAGTTAATTGAGTTGGACTCTAATCGTCCAGTAAGAGCTATAAGGTCAGACAACGGAACTGAATTCAAGAATGTAGTTCTGAATGATTTTTGCACTGAAAAGGGTATAACTAGACAGTACTCGGCTCCCAGAACTCCTCAACAAAATGGGGTAGTTGAAAGAAAGAATAGAACCTTGATTGAAGCTGCACGTACAATGCTAAGTGAATCAAGGCTTCCATTGAGCTTTTGGGCTGAAGCTGTCAACACTGCATGCTATACCCAGAATCGTACACTTATCAATAAAGACTTAATGAAGACACCATATGAAGCTCTACATGACAAGAAACCAACTCTCAAGTACTTCCATGTATTTGGGACAAAATGCTTTGTGCTGAAAGAAGGAGATGATCAAGGTGGTAAATTTGAAGAAAAAGCACATGAAGCAATATTTATTGGTTATACTAGAAGAGCCTACAAGGTGTATCTTATTGATCAACAGAAAACTTTGGAAAGTGTCAATGTTACATTTGATGACACAAAACTCCCAAATATCCAAAATGAAGATCCATCTGAAAAGCTTAAGTTTGATGATATGTCAGACTCAGATTCAGATGATGACAATCAACCTGAAGTTGTTGCTGATAATAATAATCCAAATGTTGGTGGTAATGATCAAGGTGATGCTGGTGAAAACAATGATAACTTTCAAGACACCACTGATACTCTTGAACCATCAACAAGTCAAACTGGCAACAACTCAGGGGGAGATAATGAAGGGTCAACAAGTCATACTCAACATCATACTGAAGATCAAGGCGAATCGTCAAGATCAATTCTTCCCAGACAAACTGTTTGGAATAGAGCTCATCCTTTTGAGGTGATTCTTGGTGATCCAGATGTTGGTGTGAAAACAAGAAGAGCTTATCAGAATCAATGTAATTATTCTGGGTTCCTGTCTGTCTTGGAACCTAAGAAAGTAGAAGAAGCTCTATCTGATCCTGATTGGGTGATTGCTATGCAAGATGAACTCAATCAATTTAAGCAACTAGAAGTATGGAAGCTGGTACCCAGACCTAAAGATAGAAAAGTGGTGGACACAAGATGGGTATTCAGAAACAAACTAGATGAAGATGGCACTGTGATAAGAAACAAAGCAAGACTGGTAGCTAAAGGTTATTCTCAAGCTGAAGGCATTGATTATGACGAGACCTATGCTCCAGTGGCAAGACTTGAGGCCATCAGAATATTCTTGGCATATGCATCCTATTCAAGATTCAAAGTTTATCAAATGGATGTCAAGAGTGCCTTTCTGAATGGTAAGCTAGATAAAGAAGTGTATGTAGAACAGCCTCCTGGTTTTGAAGATCAAGATCATCTGGACTATGTCTACTTTCTTTACAAAGCTATCTATGGTCTTAAGCAAGCCCCAAGAAAATGGTATGACACTCTTTCTGAATTTCTATTAGAAAATGGTTTTATAAGAGGTGTCATAGACAAAACGCTCTTCACTAAAAGACATAAGAATGATATAATACTAGTCCAAGTCTATGTGGACGATATTATATTTGGGTCTACTAATGAGCTTCTGTGCAAGAAGTTTTCTAAGTTAATGCAGGGTAGGTTTGAAATGAGCATGATGGGAGAACTGAAATTCTTTCTTGGATTACAAATAAGTCAGAGACAAGATGGTATATTTATTTGTCAATCCAAGTACATCAAGGAGCTCCTCAAGAAATATCACATGGAGGAGTGCTCATCAGCTAAGACACCATCAACTATAGCTGTCAAAATTGGTTTATGTGAAAGTTCTGCTAAGGTAGATATCACAGGCTATAGAGGTATGATTGGCTCATTGCTTTACCTAACTGCTAGTAGACCAGATATAATGTTTGCCACATGCTTTTGTGCAAGGTTCCAAGCGAACCCTAAAGAAATCCATCTCACTGCTGTCAAAAGAATCTTAAGATAGCTAAAGGGTACGCCTAATTTAGGTATCTGGTACCCTAATGAATCTGGTTTTACTTTAATTGGATATACAGATTCTGACTATGCAGGAAGTGTTGTAGACAGGAAAAGTACATCTGGGAGTTGTCAATACCTAGGTGGAAGATTGGTATCCTGGTTCAGTAAGAAACAGCAAACAGTTTCCAACTCTACAGCCGAAGCTGAATATATAGCTGCTGGAAGCTATTGTGCTCAGATCTTATGGATAAGGAATCAATTAATGGACTATGGCATTGTATTGGAAAATATTCCTATTTTATGTGATAATACAAGTGCCATAGCAATCGCAAGCAATCCTGTGCAGCACTCAAGGACAAAGCACATTGACATAAGGTATCACTTTATAAGAGAGCATGTAATGAATGGTACAGTGGAACTACTATTTGTAGGCTCTGGAGATCAAACTGCAGATATTTTTACTAAGTCGCTTAATGAATCTTCATTCACTAGAATTGTTAGTGAATTGGGTATGTTAAACAGTTCTAGTAATTAATACTGTTAATATCTGAAATTTGATCTTTAATAATTTTGCAAGTGATTATTCTGTGAATATTTGTTGTTTGAAATCACTTGTATAATTATTTTACCATCTGATTTTCTTGCTTGTGTAATTATTTTTCACTTTGTTTATTCATATTATTTAATACTTCATACTTTGTATTTTTAGAATATTTGTAGATATTTATTTCTATTTTATTAATTAATTTATCATATGTTTTTGTAATGTTTGTCCTGTTAATATTGCTTTGTTTTCGTTAATAGGTTAGCATATGGTATGTATAATTATTTTTATTATTTGTTTAATTTTATATAATATTTTTATTATTTTTATAAGTTAATTGTATATTTTATAGTATTTTTAATGTTTATTTAAAGTTAATATGACTTAAAATTAGGAAAAACAGTCAATATGACTTAATTTAAAATCGGTATGACTTAAACAGGTTAAGTCTTACCGAGTTTTAAATCTAAGTCATATTCGCAGGTCAGTATATATTAAGTCTTAATCAATTATAATTTATGTATATAATTCTAAGTCTTAATTAGTTTAAGTCTTAATCGAGTCTTAGTGTTAGTTAAGTCATATTGATTTATGTCTTAATAGTTTAATAAGTCATAATAGAGTCCTGTTTTTTAATTAAGTCATAATTGTATCTAATATATATATATAACAGTTATGTCTTAATAATTTTTTAAGTCATATTCATTAGTCAGTGTAAATTAAGTCTTAATCACCTGTAAGTTAATTAAGTCTTAATTACTTATTTTTAAGTCTTATTCGTATGTATGTATTTTTAAGTCTTATTTGTCTTAATATAGTTAAGTCTTAATAGTTCTCTTTTTAAGTCTTATTCAACAGTTAGTATATATATTTAGTAGTTAGTAGTTTTTAGTCTTATTTTCATTTTAGTCTTTCTCTCTCAAGTTAAGTCTTAGAGAACAATAGATACATACAATACACACACATATCTGTCGAATCTCTGTCCAATTTTCGACCGAATTCTCTCAACCAAATCACGAATTAACCACATATTTGAACTCCTTGCTTGATTATCTTCGTTTTAAGTGGTTAAATTCAAGTTTTGGTTCGACTTCTTAAGAGTTTTATTTTCGAAAAATGGTTTTTAGATCTGTTTTTCTGGAAATCTGGGCTTGATTCTTGAAAAACTAAAAATACACGTGTGTTTGTGTGTATACAAGGATCATTGTGTGAATTTTTCAGAATTTTTGAAGAACTTTTAATTATTTCGAATTTTTAATTAATTATTAATTCGAAAAATTAATTTTTAAATTAAAAATTTGTAAAATCTGAAATTTTCAAGGAAATTAAATCTTGATTAAAATGGCTGATCGATTTGAAATTATTAAACATAATTTAATTGGTTATTTTGATCCAGAAAAATGTTCAGTTGAACGTTTTCGACCGTGGATTCGTTTTTTAAATGAAAATTCACTGGTTCGCAATGCTTTGAGATTGGATGCTCCTCTGAAGATTGAACCTTTGCGAATCATGTGTACTACTGCTGTCATTTCTAATGATAACAGATCTTTTGTCTTCTCTGTAGGAGATAATCAGTACAAAGTGAATGAAAATACTGAAGGGTTTCGAGCATCAAACGCAGCGGAAAATTAAAACAAAAAACAATAATTATCGAAACCCTACCGCAGGATCCATGCAAAAACATGATATTTAATTCGGAGATTGATGATTTACCTTAAAGAAGCTTTACGATTGTATGTCTAATGGATATCCAAGCTTTCACGATCGTTGAGTGCTCCTCTTCGAAGCCTCCTCTACGGTATCCACACGAACACTCCAAGAACGTTTCTTGATTGGAAGGGAGGTACTAGCCTCCAATGAAAATATGAGATCTTCTTTTTAGGTTTTGGTTCAAGTGGCTGGGGATTATTTTTGTCGTACAAAAATTAATTACCTTCTTTACCTATCATCATATATTTATATGATAGTGTAAGGTAAAAGCCCAACTAAAAACCTAGCCCAAGTTTGATTAATTAAATAATAGAATCAAATCCTATTATTTAAATAAATAATAATTAAGTCATACTTAATTATTAAAATCATATCTCATTTGTATTTTATTGTATCTTAATTAAGTCCCACTTAATTAATATAATAAAATACAACTAATCATTTAATTAATTTAAATTCATAATTTAAATTAATTCTTCCTTAAAATGTTCTATGTGTGTGACCTTGTAGGCTATCATTTAATTGGCAATAATTTTATTCTCTAATAAAATTATAAACAATGAGCGGCATCTAGTAATACATCATTGCTACCCAATTAAATAATAATTAAATCGTGATTCGATAAAACCTTTTGTGATTAATGTTCCCGTGTAATATAATCCATTTAACCAAATATTATAAATTAAACTCGAGGCATGTTTCATGTCATCCTCTTCATAATTTAATCCGGGTTTACTTGATCCATGAGTAGACTATTAATAACAAATCATTATTTGAGCACGACCATGCATTTTATAGTCTCACTCAATCAAGAGGCCAATAATATCTCTCCAAATAATAGGAGGGTTAAATCCTTTATCTATCATTCATATTTCTCATACGATTCACAATATACCCGATGTCCACTTTTATCATTACCCGGTCAAAGGTAACTTTTAATGTAGTCAAAGTATATTATCCTCGTATAGAAATATAATGATCTCAAGTCAAAGGATCATTACACCATTATCACTGTGAGTCTTTCTTATGACTTAATTAACATGAAGAATCTCACGGTGGGTCTGTCCAGTACCATGTACCCTACATGTACCTATGTATTGACTTTAGTATCTCCATACTTATAACCAATAAGATGTGGTTATCAGTCAAAAACATACTAGTCTATTTATGTATTATTATTGTCCTGTATAATAATACTCGACTAGGGACCTTTAAGAATATGATATTATATAATCTCAAATTCAAGTTGTAAACTTAAAGTATATAATGTGTATCATTATTCTAAGGACATTTATTATGCTAACAAATATCGCAGTAATTCGAGTCATAATAAATACATTTATTTAATAATCAAATGACATAAGGTTTATTTAAGAAACAATGTATTGCCTCTAGGGCACCTACACTAACAATCTCCCACTTGCACTAGAGCCAATTGTGACGCCCCCAGATCCGGGGTCGGAGATCTAGGCGCTCACGGTCCATTTTCCATTAATAACATACCTGTTCTTGCACACAATATATATAACACAGCCATCGACCCCACAATAAACTCACACCACACTCACACACACAGGTTAGAGCCTCAGAAACGTCACACATTGATTAAACAGTAAATAAGTTATCAGAGTTATTACAGACCGAATTAAATAGTATTTATGCTACCAGCAACACTCCGATATGAAGCGAAGCTGGCGGCTTGAAAGTTTGTTACAATACACTGCCTTGCACAGGTCATGCTGATAAATAAAACGTACTAACAAAAGCTGCCAACCAATCCGGCTAATGGGGCCTACCGGTGGAATCTCAAGTGGAGGCTCGGGCCTAGTCACCTGCTTTCGAGCAGTCTGCCTGGGTCTTGCCATTTCTCTTAGCTGTTGTGTTTGTAAAGTTTGAAAACAAGCAAGAGTGAGCAACTATAGCTCAGCAAGAAATATGTATATAAGATAAGCAATATACATCTCATATGATTGGCAGTTGATATATTTGTTTGTATCAATCAGTTATAAAATCACTTGTCACAGTTGATAAATCTCGAAGGTGCAACAATATGTGCCCTTGTTTTCAAAATAAACTTGCAGTTCTAGATACTGCATTGAATCAACATCTTTCTCATCAAAATAGAACACTATCAGCAACTTGGCACAAAAGCCTAAGAAGCAGTGTCAAAGCTTTTTTCCAAAATGGAGGAATGGGACTTAAAGAAAACATAAAAACCTGACAAGGATTGACGATGATCAGTCGCCACATCCAAGTCCAATAATCCGCGGGTCTTCTCTACCGGTAGAAGGATAGAAACTACATCCGTAACTATCCCTCGGGTGAAAACTACATTCGTAATCACCCTCGATGAAAACTACATCCGTAATCATCCTTCGGCAACACCTGGGCCGGAATAATAAGTGATGGACCGCCTGGCTCACGGCCGCTTACACATCCCGGGAATCGTTCGTCAACGGTTCCCACACCTGCCAGAGTCCCTTTTTCTTTTCTTTTAAAACTTGATTTTGATTGAAAACAGAGTAATTGAGGTTCGACATCAGTCGACCGATGATTCTTGAAATCATACAAGAAGCGGAATCTGACCGGGGGTTTTCGAAAGTGTTTTGAGTTCAAATGAGTTCGAGTTTGAAGTTTTAAAAGGTATCTTGGATTAACTTGTCTTTAAATAATGAACAGTAATTAATAAATAATATTTTAAGATTTAATATTAATAATTAATAAAATAATTATTCGATAAAATAAACTCTTAATCCAAGATAGGGTTTCGAGTATTTACGAAGATATAATAATAATTATTTGAATATACGATACCACCCGAATGACCCTTCGGGTTTTCGCAATATAGATACGATATAATAATATACCGCTCCCCGGTCAATAGTATATACGGACCGCCACGACCTCTATTGCTAGAGTCGTTGTCCGAAGAAAACATTTCAATCTAAGTTCAAGGGGTAAAAGCATACATGTACTTGTTCAATCTCAATTGCATCAATACTTCGATAAACATAGCATTTGATATCATTTGAAAACTACAAACACAACAGTAAAAGTCCTTGTATATGGATAAGTTTTGAAAAGTAAACTTGCCTTGGTTTGGTTGGGGTGGTCGAGCGTGCGAATTCGAACGATCTATACATAAACAATAATCGTTCGTTAGTACCTTAACAATTTCTCCTTAATTACGGGGTTTCAAGGGGGTACGAAATTAACTTAACGACTTCGTCTTATGACTCCCTAGCCCCACTATAAGTCCATGACATCACTCGTTTACGCTCGTCACTTACTCGACTTAATTTAATTACCACGTTCGAACCATAACCACTAACCCTAGAATAATGTTCCACTAATCGACCTTTTTCCATTGCACGAATTTTACTCTAGCATTTTTATAAAATCCAAAAATTCATATTTTAATCCAATTCCTTTTGGGTGGTCTTCACCACTGCATTACTTACATTCTCAAATTTTTCCATGATCCCAAACATATTTTAAGGTGTTTAAATAAGGTTCACAAGGGGGTCACTTAATGCAGTTCATAGTCCAGAAACAAAATTCACTTCTCCGGCCATAACTAAAAATCCACACATCACCTAGCTATGAATCTTACATATCCAGAAACTACATTCAATTATCTTTCCAACAATATAAGGTAGGACATCAGGGGACATCATTTGGGTGTTCAAAATCGTGCTACAACACAGATCAAAGTTCCTGGATAAACTCAGCAAGCTCAATTCACTTAGATCAACCATTATTCATGCTTCCATAACATAAACACCACTTAAAACACTTAGATCATGACTCATATCACTCATGGAGATATATATATTAACCATAATCATAAAAATCACAATCTCAACATCAAACTCAAGATCCATGCTATCCATCACATATACATTCAAGATAACCCCTAAAATGCATGGATCTACTACCATACTACATGAACAACACATAACCAAGAGTGATTTGAGATTTTATACCTTCTTGAGCTCCTAGAGACCTGGTATAAACTTTACACAACTTAGAAACACCTTAGATGGCCTCTTACAACACTCACAATGCAAGATCTAAAAGATAATAAACTTATGTTAGTATTTCTCTAAACTTTCAACAACTATAACTCAAAAACCAATGGATAGAAGGCTTTGAAATTGATACCATACCTCTACTAAGATGCAAGCAAGCCTTAGGAATCTTGTTCAAGGTTGTGGATGAAGAAATGGTGGAGAGAAAACCTCTCCCTCTCTCCTAGAGCAGTTCGGCCGAGAGCTATGTTAAGGGGGGGAGTGTTTTTCTTGTTTTGTTTTGTTTGAAATGATAAAAAGAAGGCTAGCATGCTTGTATTATTGTGGTTGACAAGGAGTAGTCACATGTGCCAAGCCATAGCCTAGGTTTCCTCCATACCCTAGTGTCCCCTAGTACATCATCCACCATGCTAGTCACTATTCACATTTGCTTTTATGTCTCCTAGTTCCTTTTTCTAACTATCTAGTTACATGGCACTTGCATGTAATTTCTTTCCTTGCAATATTATTCTTCCACCAATGCTTGTTATTTAATCCTTACTTCGTATCGTAACTTAATTATCCTCTCGTGATAATATTTCGTCGCGTAGAGATTTCCTCTATAATTCCTTAAGTACTTATTGTGTAAATTCCTCGAATGTCCAAAATTCCTCGTCATAATTCTTAATAAATCCTTTAATATTCTAACCATTCTCAAATTCCAAGTTTTATAAATATTACTAACAACAGGACTCTTGCTTTCACAATCTCTCTGTATATCTTACATCATAAATGCAACAACGCAGTTTCTCAGACAATCAATTCTATAAATCAACAGGGATGACTAGAAAGGTTCCATAATAATAATGTCACAAGATATTAAATAAAAGGAAATATTACCAAAAATTAGGGTTCTTACACCAATCACCCATGTATCTAATACCCATGGAACTAGTGTGACCGTCGTGCTTCTGCTGCGATAAAGCCTTGGTCAGTGGGTCCGCAACATTTTCATTGGTATGCACTTTACATATATGTATATCTCCTCTCTCGTTTATCTCTCGAAGTAGATGATATCTTCTAAGTATATGCTTTGCCTTGGAATGGGACCTTGGTTCCTTAGCCTGCGCAATGGCTCCATTGTTATCGCAATACAGATCAACTGGATCTGCGATCGACGGAACCACACCAAGTCCGGTAATAAATTTCCGAATCCAAACAGCCTCTTTGGCTGCTTCACTAGCGGCAATATACTCAGCTTCCATTGTAGAATCAGCTACTGTCTCTTGCTTCGAACTTTTCCAGCTTACAGCACCTCCATTTAGACAAAACACGAATCCAGACTGGGACACAGAATCGTCCCTATCTGTCTGGAAACTAGCATCAGTGTAACCTTTTACGACCAGCTTCTCATCTCCTCCGTATATCAAGAACGAATCTTTAGTCCGTTTAAGGTACTTAAGAATATTCTTGACAGCTGTCGAGTGACCCTCACCTGGATTAGACTGGTACCTGCTTGTCATGCTTAAAGCATACGAGACATCAGGACGAGTACATATCATTGCATACATTATAGAACCAATTGCCGAAGCATATGGTACTTTACTCATACGGTCCTTATCATCTGATGATTTAGGACAGTTTTCCTTTGAGATCACTATCCCATGAGACACCGGGACAAAGCCCCTCTTTGCCTCTTGCATTCCAAAACGATGCAATACTTTGTCAATGTATGTACTCTGACTTAGGCCGATTAATCTTTTAGATCTATCCCTATAGATCCTGATCCCTAAGATATAGGTAGCATCGCCTAAGTCTTTCATCGAGAAACTTTTTCCCAACCAAGTCTTCACAGCTTGTAGAGAAGGAATGTCATTCCCTATTAGTAATATGTCATCCACATATAATACTAGGAATGCCACATGGCTCCCACTAACCTTCTTGTAAACACACGGCTCATCCTCATTTTGTTTGAAGCCAAACTCTTTGACTGTTTCATCAAAACGGATGTTCCACCTCCTTGAGGCCTGCTTCAATCCATAAATAGATCGTAGCAACTTACAAACCATTCTAGCAAACTTTGGATCGACAAAACCCTCAGGTTGTGTCATGTACACATCCTCTTCTAAGCTTCCATTTAAGAAAGCAGTCTTGACATCCATTTGCCAGATTTCATAGTCATAATAAGCCGCTATCGCAAGCAAAATCCTGATGGACTTGACCATAGCTACCGGTGAGAAAGTTTCATCATAGTCAATACCATGAATTTGCTTGAAACCTTTCGCCACCAGTCTTGCTTTGTAGGTCTGTAAATTTCCATCCATGTCAGTTTTCTTCTTGAAAACCCACTTGCACTCTATGGGTTTAATCCCATCAGGTGGTGCAACCAAAGTCCATACTTTGTTTTCATACATGGAATCCATCTCAGATTTCATGGCTTCCAGCCATCTCTCAGAATCTGGACTATTCATAGCATCCTTGTAGGTGAGAGGCTCATCATTGTCTACAAGCATCACATCACCACCTTGAGTCAGGAGAAATCCATAATATCTCTCTGGCTCATGGCGAATCCTACTTGATCTACGAACAACCTGTGTTTCTTGAGCATTATCGTTATTCTGCTCTTGTTCCACCTCAGGTTCAATGCTATTTTGTGGTTCTCGATCTTCATCGAGATCTATAGTCCTCCAACTGTTTCTTTTGGAAACAAAATCTCTTTCCATGAAAACATCATCTCGAGCAATGAACACTTTCTGCTCAGAAGGATTATAAAAATAATACGCCTTTGTTTCTTTAGGGTATCCCACAAAATTGCACTCTTCGGATTTAGGTCCAAGCTTGTCAGATACTTGACGTTTTACAAACGCCTTGCATCCCCAAACTTTCATAAAGTTCATGCTTGACCGTTTCTCCTCCCATATCTCATATGGAGTCTTTTGAACCTTCTTATTTGGAACACGGTTAAGTGTGAAAGTTGCTGTTTCTAGAGCATAACCCCAGAAACTTATTGGAAGATCTGCATGACTCATCATCGATCGTACCATGTCTAACAGGGTACGATTTCTCCTCTCTGAAACTCCATTCCATTGAGGAGTACTTGGCGGAGTGAGTTGTGATACAATACCACACTCCTTTAAATACTCTTTAAATTCGGTGCTTAAGTATTCACCCCCACGATCGGATCGTAAGATTTTAATACTTGCACCTCCGCCTATTTGCTTCTCTACTTCAGCCTTGTATTCTTTGAATTTTTCAAAAGAATCGGATTTGTTCTTCATAAGATATACATATCCATATCTACTGAAGTCATCAGTAAATGTTATGAAGTAGTAGTAGCCTCCTCTAGCCATCACACGCATTGGGCCACATACATCACTATGTATTAGCTCCAAACGTTCAGTGGCCCTTTGACCCTTACCAGTAAAAGGGGCTTTAGTCATCTTACCAAGCAAACAAGATTTGCATTTTTCGTATGATTCAAAATCAAACTTATCCAAGTATCCATCTTTATGTAATTTGGAAATGCGTTTCTCATTTATATGGCCTAAACGACAATGCCAGAGGTATGTTTGATTTGAATCATTAACTTTAAGTCGTTTGTTTTCTATGTTACAGATAGGATTATCTAAATCAAGAACATATAAACCATTAAATAAACGCGCAACACCATAGGTTAAATCATTTAAAGCAAAAGAGCAACTGTTGTTCTTTATTGTAAACGAAAAACCTTTCTTGTCCAAACAAGAAACAGAAATAATGTTTCTGCGAATCGCAGGCACGTAATAACAGTCATTTAGTTCTAAAACAAGCCCAGAGGGCAAAGATAAATAATAAGTTCCTACGGCTAAAGCAGCAACTCTTGCTCCATTGCCTACTCGTAGGTCCACTTCTCCCTTAGCCAAAGTCCTACTTCTCTGCAGTTCCTGCACATTTATACAAATGTGAGAAGCACATCCAGTATCCAATACCCAAGATGTAGAAATAGACAGATTGACTTCTATAACATAAATACCTGATCCAGAAATCTGAACACCCTTCAATTTCTTCAGATCCTCCAAGTAAGCATGACAGCTTCTCTTCCAGTGACCAGGCTTGTGACAATAGTGACAATCACCTTTGTCAGCCTTTGCGACATCTCCCTTCGGCTTTTTAGCCTTTTTGAAAGAGGGCTTAGAAGGACCAAGATCTTTCGGTGTAACCTTTTTCTTGCCCTTCCATTTCCCCTTTCCCTTAGCACCTTTCCTGCCCACCATCATTATGGGAGCCTTCTCAGGTGCCTTGACCATATTTGCTTCAGTGGTCCTCAGCATGGCCAACAATTCCATAGGAGTCTTATCTTGCTCAACCATATTGAAAGTCATTATGAACTGAGCATAGTCGCTGTTCAAAGATTGCAAGATTATATCGACTTGAGCCTCTCGCTGAAGCGGGAAACCCAAACGAGCAAGGTAATCACAATACCCAATCATCTTTAGAACATGTGGTCCGACTGGTCCATTGCCCTGCTTACACGAGAAGAGTGCTTTGCTTGTGTTGATCTTTTCAACACGAGCCTGTAATTGAAACATCGTTGAAAGATGTTCAAACATAGTATAAGCATTCATATCAAAATGCTGCTTCTGGAGCTCAGCATCCATAGTAGCAAGCATTAGACAAGCCACATCAGTTGCATCATCAATATGCTTCTGATAAGCATTTCGTTGAGCAGCAGTGGCATTGTTAGCAGGGGCTGCCGGTGGAGGAATATCAATCACATAAGATTTCTTTTCCTGCATGAGAACAATTCTCAAATTCCTAGACCAGTCAAGGAAGTTCGATCCTGTCAGCTTGTCCTTCTCAAGGACTGATCGCACAGAGAAAGTGTTGTTTGTATTTTGTGCCATTTGTTTTCTACAATGATAAAATGCATAAGATAAGTTAGATTGTTACATTAATTATGTTCAAGTGATTATGACATATTCATAATATATCTCCCACTATTTTTATCAAATTAATAGCCCTTACTATTAAATCGGAAAGAATATCTCATAAATCTTTCTAGTGAGCCAAGATCCATATTTCGTCATATCCTAAGTCAACCACTGGTAGTCCTTAAAACATGATTATTTAGGTAGACAGCAGTTGTCAATTATATCATATATAATTCTTGGATAGTTTGGTGAACAACAATTGTTCTTGTCTATCTAATAGATTTTGAACCAAACTCTATGCTTCTAAGTTCATAATAATTGAATATAACCGTTTATTTTCACCTTATTATGACGACTCAGTTAAGTTAAACCAAATGATACAACGGTCGAATATAACCGCTTATATTCGTCACATCTCACCACGATAGACAGGAGTCCCCTGCCACTGGCAGTCATTCCCCTTATCGATCTAGGATTCAATGAGTGTTCATTCATTGGAAAGCATCCGATAAAAGAACTTAATATTTTGTTAAGGGGTTTTGTATTAAAACGGCCATGATCCCATCATAAAGAGATTCCCAATTTTTCCTTGAATTAAATACTTAAAATCAATATTCATCAATAGTTTGATTTCCAGGTTGTTGGAGGAGTCACAAGTGGCCTAACTTAATACCCAACTTCCTTACAGGTAAAACCCGTTTTTGACAAAATCTCCCCATATCTAAATAATTGAAAATTCGTATTTAATTCCGTGTTTCATAAACACAGAAATCTCATGATCGTTTGTTTATTTTAAAATCTCGATCGTTACAGATTTTATCTTGTTTAGCATGGCAAGCATGGTATGGGTGACGTATCTAATACATGCATACATCATTAATCTAATTAAAACATGCATACATTTGCTACTCTACACATGCATCATATGTAAAGTAAGTGCATTATGTAAACGTGATTGGTTATGGCCTTTATCCTATATGATCCTTTCAAGCTAATGAAAGGATCAAGGACAATCTATGGGTGGTTTAAAATACTATACTATTACATGTCTTCTTCTTTGCTGCTACAATGCCTCCTTGGATCGCCTCCTTGCTTGCTTGTCTTCATGTATTCATGTACATTACATAAACAAAACAACTATACTAATATACTTACAAGGAGAACTCGAGTTACATTCGAGATTTAATCATTACAAGGAATGACGACATGCAAGTCGTATTTAGAAACCAAACCATAAACAAAAACCTCTATCCTATGGGTCTCAAGGCCATAACCATCCACCATGCTCAAGTAACAATTAAATAACATGTCATATTATCTAATCATGTTATACCATATCATATTTCAGATGATCCAATCAAAGAAATCATATAACGCAAAAATCAGAAAATCAGAATCAAATTCTGAAAAACAACAAATCGCGTTTTTCATGCACTAAACGGTGTCAAACGCCTTACAGACGAGTCGGTGATACTTACAGTATCAGTTTTGTTCAGACACTCATTTCCAGTCAGAAAACACATATCGTTTGCGAAAATCTGACACTGGACACAGATTTCACCAGATCTGCGCAGCGTATACAGAAATCGTATCGTATACAATCCCCATATCATGAACAAACAAAAATCATGTATATATCAATATACATACAGATTATATGATCATCATATGATCATCCCAATCATCATTAACATACAGTTTATACATATATATATCAAAATCAACGCATCATACATGACAATCATCAAACATGCTCGTATATATATCAAAACTGTAACATATAACCGAATTAAAACGTTTTTGCAAGTAGCTCTGATGCCATTGAAGGGTTTCGAGCATCAAACGCAGCGGAAAATTAAAACAAAAAACAATAATTATCGAAACCCTACCGCAGGATCCATGCAAAAACATGATATTTAATTCGGAGATTGATGATTTACCTTAAAGAAGCTTTACGATTGTATGTCTAATGGATATCCAAGCTTTCACGATCGTTGAGTGCTCCTCTTCGAAGCCTCCTCTACGGTATCCACACGAACACTCCAAGAACGTTTCTTGATTGGAAGGGAGGTACTAGCCTCCAATGAAAATATGAGATCTTCTTTTTAGGTTTTGGTTCAAGTGGCTGGGGATTATTTTTGTCGTACAAAAATTAATTACCTTCTTTACCTATCATCATATATTTATATGATAGTGTAAGGTAAAAGCCCAACTAAAAACCTAGCCCAAGTTTGATTAATTAAATAATAGAATCAAATCCTATTATTTAAATAAATAATAATTAAGTCATACTTAATTATTAAAATCATATCTCATTTGTATTTTATTGTATCTTAATTAAGTCCCACTTAATTAATATAATAAAATACAACTAATCATTTAATTAATTTAAATTCATAATTTAAATTAATTCTTCCTTAAAATGTTCTATGTGTGTGACCCTGTAGGCTATCATTTAATTGGCAATAATTTTATTCTCTAATAAAATTATAAACAATGAGCGGCATCTAGTAATACATCATTGCTACCCAATTAAATAATAATTAAATCGTGATTCGATAAAACCTTTTGTGATTAATGTTCCCGTGTAATATAATCCCTTTAACCAAATATTATAAATTAAACTCGAGGCATGTTTCATGTCATCCTCTTCATAATTTAATCCGGGTTTACTTGATCCATGAGTAGACTATTAATAACAAATCATTATTTGAGCACGGCCATGCATTTTATAGTCTCACTCAATCAAGAGGCCAATAATATCTCTCCAAATAATAGGAGGGTTAAATCCTTTATCTATCATTCATATTTCTCATACGATTCACAATATACCCGATGTCCACTTTTATCATTACCCGGTCAAAGGTAACTTTTAATGTAGTCAAAGTATATTATCCTCGTATAGAAATATAATGATCTCAAGTCAAAGGATCATTACACCATTATCACTGTGAGTCTTTCTTATGACTTAATTAACATGAAGAATCTCACGGTGGGTCTGTCCAGTACCATGTACCCTACATGTACCTATGTATTGACTTTAGTATCTCCATACTTATAACCAATGAGATGTGGTTATCAGTCAAAAACATACTAGTCTATTTATGTATTATTATTGTCCTGTATAATAATACTCGACTAAGGACCTTTAAGAATATGATATTATATAATCTCAAATTCAAGTTGTAAACTTAAACTATATAATGTGTATCATTATTCTAAGGACATTTATTATGCTAACAAATATCGCAGTAATTCGAGTCATAATAAATACATTTATTTAATAATCAAATGACATAAGGTTTATTTAAGAAACAATGTATTGCCTCTAGGGCACCTACACTAACAAATACAATAAATACGGTCTTAAATTTTCCAACTGATAATTTCGAAGAATTACCATCAGATCAAGAATTGATAAATTTTTTAAATGGTGTATTCTATCAAGACAGTCCTGATCAAACTGTCTGGAATAAAAAGAACTTCGTTCAGGAATGGGATTATTTGTTTGACACACTAGGTAGAGTCTTTGCCAATACTACTAAAGGGAACTTCGGGGTATTACCATCTTTCCTGCAGCATATTGGATATGCAGTTGCACACAACCGAAGAATTAATATTGGCAGACTACTGTGTGTTCCGATGGTTAGAAGAATCATTAATGCAAAGAAGAATTTTGATAATGGACATAAAGTATCATGTTATTATCCAAGATTCTTGTCATTGATTTTTAATCATCTTGTGGAACTAGAAAACCAAGCCCAATTCCTGAATGGTGAGTCACTGGCGTCAGGTAAACCTACTACCAGATTGTTCACTGAGTACAGCAACAAGCCAAAATTCACAAACATACCTGTAGTTGTCACCCAATACATGTCAAACTATATACAACTACCTGTTATTGAACCTGTACCAGAACCTGAACAACCAGAACAAAACCCTGAACCACCAGTGGAAAACATACTTGTTGATAATGAAAATCAAGGCAATCAACAAGTTGAACCTGCTCAGCAAATTGTTCCTCAGCCAGCTGCTCTTGCTGTTGAACATCCAGTGCAAGAAACTGCATCTGTCCCTGAACCTGAATCAAATCAACCCATCTTATCAGAGACTGTTGCGGAATCAGCTGACCAGGTAGGTCTGACCAAGGGGTTGTAGTACCACAACCTCTAACCAAGGTCGTAGAGCCAAACACTCAACCAACAAAACTCATATCTTTTCACTCCAGAAAGAAATTGCAAGTCAAAAGAAGTCAAATCAGTAGTGGCAGTATGAGTGAACCCACAGCTCTGCCTCTAGAAAAGAAAAGTAGAACTCAAACTGAGGCAACTGTAAGCCCGTCTGTATCCTCCCAACAGGATATGGAAGTTGATATGGCCGTTACACAGTTACTAGAATCATCTTCTCAACAGGATGATTCTATTGAAATTCGCCATAGGGCCGTGGCACCTTGTAGTGAGTCAAGCACACCTCCCCTATTACTCACAATGGGGGAAGACATACCTTTAAATGAGTCTCAAGACACACTGCAAGGAGAGCACGTAGAAAATGTAACAGTGCCTACCATAGTTACGGTAGAAGAGTCTTCACAGGCTTTAGAGGGAAATCTTGGTTCTCAGCCAACTTTAATAGAACCATCATCTCCCCTCCCAGGACAAACACTCCTGGCTCCTACAAGGGATTTTCCACTCGCAGTTTCGACTGGAGAAGGTGGAAGGCAACTTGATCAATCTACTACTGAAGCAATTCAGTCAACAATTTCAAATGTTCAAGTAGATTTGATTAAGGACAGGGATTTGCGAACTCCCATTGCACCACCACTGACCTTCCCAGAGGAGGCTAGGGTGATTTTACATGCAGGTACAAATCTGGAAGCAGCTAAGGAATCTGAGAGGAGTGATGTGAGGAATACCATAAAATTGAGTGAAACACATGCACTTCAGGGGAGTGGATCTCAAAGTGAACGTCAAGTGAGCGCACACACTGACACATACACTCTCTCATTATTACAAAAGATAACTGCTTTAGAGAAAGAACTTATAGTCAGCAAGGCTGAAACAGAAATCCTTAGAGCACAAGTGGGTGAGCGATCTTCTACATCCACCTCTGTCAACAGTCAGCTTGCTGTAATGAAGAAGGACATAAACTACTTAAAGACATCTTTCACCAAGAATATAGAATCTCTCGAACTCTCTCATGAAAAGGCACTTGATGACTCTGGAGATATTACTGTTGCTCAAGACATGTTAATTTCTGAGATTTCCTTGAAAGTTGATAATCTACAGTCAGAGGTACAGCACAATCAGGAATCTACTGATTCTCGTCTGGACCAGATCGAAAAGCAAAATGCACACCAGGCTAAAGGGTTAAGACATTTGTTTAATCTTGTAAGTCAAAGTCGCAAACCTACGAATGAAGAAATTGAATTCTTTACAAGTAAGGGTGGCGATGACGATGAACAAGATCCTGAAGCTGGGGCAACTGATAAATCTGTAGAGGATTCCTCAACTAAGGGGGAGAAATCAAAGGGGTCACAAGATAAAACTAAAGAAAGAGAGGGAGGAGAAGGAAAATCTGGTAAATCTGACCAAGGTGAAGATAAGAGGAAGAAAGTAGTTGAAGAAACTGAAGAAGAAATTCAAGACAAGAACACAGGTTATTATTACACGGGTGAACCGGATAACTTCGATGTTTTTGCTGATCTTGAATTCCCTGATCAAGGTGAAGAACTTCCTGAACCTGATCTTAGTCACTGGGAAGATGAAGAATCTGAAGAATTATTTGCTCAAAGGGAAGCTAATTTGCAACTGAGAGAAGAAAAACTTCAAAAATCATTAGAGCAAATTGCACGAAATGAAGAACTTCAGAAAGCTGAACAGCAAGCATTACAACGACTACATGCTATAAATGTTGAGAAGAGAAAAACATATATCAGACTAAAGAGCGGTGACAAATGGGAACGTGCTCAAAGAGCAATTGATTCACCTTAGAGTTCTGATTATGAAGATCGTCGTCTTGGATAAATTCTCGAGGAATTCAAACTGGCAAATCCAATTCATGAAATGTATATAAAGGCCTTACAGGTAGAAGTCATCAGGATAACTACTGCATTTTAACCCAAATCTGATGAGCTGGTAATGTTTGTAGATTGTCATAAAGTTGGAACTTTCAGAGTATCTATTCAGTTCTTTTATGACAGATCACTGACAGAGATATGGGTACTTAGGCCTAAGGTAAGAACATCTTCTGAGCTAGGTGTATTGTTACATGAAAAGTTCAAAGAATTTGCTGAAAGAGCTGGACCAGAAGTGATTAAGGAACCTCCACAAGTAAAATTTCTTAAGGGAGAGGTACTTCATACAATCAATCTTCAGACAGATGAGCTATACGAACATCATGCAAAGCACTTGGTATATGCTGAATATGCTCTCAGAAATCATGGATACTTGACTGAAGAAAAGGTAATAGCTGCAGATCACATTCGTTCCTATGCACAAACGAACATAAAAGATTACAAGAAATTTCAAGGTGAACTGAGAAAGAAGCTTGGAATTCCTTTAGTCTTACCTCAAGGATTGTCATCAAGAAGAGAACGCCTTGTTGATTCTGATCTACACATGAAACTTCAAGTCACAGATGAACCAGAAGAAGGAGAATTCAGAAGGGAAGACAACTGAAGAAAAAGAATTGCTCTACATGTTATATCTTTAGAGCCTAGATAAATCTTGATAGGAATTGATATCATATGATCAGTCTAGAGGATCATCTATCTTGTATTTATCTTTCATGTTTGAATCTGGCAAATGTTAAATATAAACCAGAACTTTTTTTCATATTTACTTAGTATTTAAAGTTTTATCTTTCATTTGGTTAAGTTGGATTAGTTGAGGTATCCTCTAGGAATTTGCTTGTTATTGTCTAACAAACAAATAGGGGGAGATTGAAAGGCATATGACTCAGCCTATTTGTAGTTAGAGGATCCTAATCAACTTAAACCAAATTGTAATAAGTAAATATACATATGAACTATCACAGGAATCTCAAGAAGTATTATCTGTCAGAAGAAAGAAGAAAAGTCAATCTATAGTTTTGATGTCATACACTGGAAGACGATTCAGTTATCTGATCAAGCCCCAGTACGGCATTGAAGTGAATGGATTCATTTGAACAGTGACAGAGATTTTTCGAGTGATAGTTTGAAGATCAGTTACAGTACAAGAGAATTGAGAGAAGTAACAAACCACAACCTAAAGTCAAAAGTGAAGAAGCATCATTGAAGTTAGTCGTTCATGAACCAGATAGTACATCGAACGTCAACACAAATCAGTGGTAATTCTTTACTACCTTTAGTGGTTTGTAAGAATTAAATTAATTATTTATTGATTTAATTAAATTCATTTATAATTGATATAAATTAATTTAGTTGATTTAATTAAATGAATTAATTCTGGAAGAATTAATTTATTAATTAAATTAATTATTGTATCAATTAAATATGAATTAGTTAATCATTAATTAATTAAATGGATCAATATGACTTAAAGAAAGAAGATTGGATTAAGTCTTGGAGAAGGAAAAATTCGGTATGACTTATTTTAAGTCTTACCGACAGAAGCTTTTCTGATTTAAGTCTTACCAACCTGATTTAAGTCTTACCGACCTCTGCCAGCTGTTGTAAGTCTTACCGACACATTTTATGTCTTAATGGAGGTTTGTGTAAGTCTTAATGAAGGAAAATCAAGTCTTGGAAGCAGTTTAAGTCATGTTGGAGCAGTTAAATATCCTACAGAAAGCCAGCAAGACCTGTTACTGATATAAAAGAACAGAACAGACCAGATTAAGTCATAACAGAGAAAACACAGCAGAAACATTTCATCAAGACCAGAATTCTCTCTCTCAAGAACACCAAGAACACCAAAGCTTAAACAATTCCCAGAAATTCAAGTTCTTCATCTTTGTGATATTCTATCCGATATAACTTGTTTATTTGTGATTCTTGTACTACTAGCGAATTAAGTTTCCTAGTTCTTATCTTGATTATTATTAACTAAATTAGAAAAGTTCATGTCGAATTTTCTAATTAGTTATTAACATCTTGATAAGTTGTTATACTGATTTTGTAACACCACATCAAGTTAATATACAGTTATATTCAACTTGAAAAATTGTGTTAAATAATTCCGCACATAAATTTGTCTTTATCAAATTTAATTTAAAGGACAAATTTCGATAAAAAGGTAAAGATTGTATTCAACCCCCCCTTCTACAATCTTATCGGACCTAACACTTTCCATATTTTTGTGATAATTCTATTTTCTCATAACCCGTCCAGGTGTAAGCTACGGTCTCTTGAGGATCTGAAACCGGACTGCTTTTGATTAGCAAAAAATACAACAATTCTAACCGGGGTTTCAACATTAAAAATATATCACTTAGAATTTCTTTATGATAATTCTTTTTCCTCGTAGCCTGTCCACTTGATAGTAAAATCATTGTGGTTAATGAATTTAACACTTCTGTTGCTTGCACAATGATTTTCTCTTTTACCGGTCTTGATAGCTTGAACCACTGAAGTTAATGACGAATAACCACTGTTTAATGTTGACACTCGATGCACGGTCTGGTTCATGAGTGACTAACCGCAATGACTGTTCTTCATATATTGACTTTAAAGTTGTGGTTCATGTCTTCCTTTTCTTCACTCTTTTTCAAACCTTTATTATCTGTATTCTGCCACTGTAGGAACCTTTTGTCACTATAAATAGAACCCACTGTCTTGATTACTCCACTGATGCTTGATCAACTGAATGAACTTTTTCAAGTGTAGTATAACTCAAAACGGTAGATTGACTTTGTCTTCTTTCTTTTGGCAGTTATGCAATTGAGATCCCTGTGACAGTACATATACTATTTACTATTACATTCTTGTTTAAGTTGAGTTGAATCCTCGAAATACAAATAGGCTACATCATATGCCTTTCAATCTCCCCCTATTTGTTTGTTAGAAAATAACAATCAAATACCTAGAGGATAACTCAACTACAAACAAGAAGAAGATAAAGCATTAAAGAACTATAGTAAATAATACAATAAAAAAAAGTCTGGTTTAGATATAACATTTCCAGAATCTCAGTAGATGAAATGATAGATGATTGTTCCTCTGACACTGAACAGATCTTCATTAAGTAACTCATCTTCGTTTCTCGACATACCTGCCTGATAACCCTTTACATCTAACATTGAATATTATCAGCAGATGCTTGGAAATTCTTCAGTGGTAAAGAATATGACTTTTCAACCACATACCGAAGAACTCTTCTTTGTCGTTCATACTTCTCTCCTTCCTTATGTCTCCCACCTAACGTGATATGTCTCCTCTTTATAACGGTGAATTGTCTCCCTTTCTAAGGTATATCCTTTTTCATATCTCTCCCCCTTAGATAGAAAATCTCCCCCTCACTAAGGTAAGCTTATACTCTCCCCCTTAGTTAAGTATCTAAGGAAATCTTTGAGTATATCTATATCTTCTTCAATTATATCTCTTATATCTCTCCCCCTTAGTTGAGTAATCCTCCAAGCATTCAATTATATCAAACATCCAAATGTAAATTAGATGATACCATTTTTTTCAATTATAACTCACTTCTTACCTTTAGTACAACAGATTCTTCATACATATAACATTGTCTGTTGCAATAAAGAAAAGAAGCTTTTCTTGTGTTGATGGATTTTCATGAAGACTTCCAGAATAGAAGTATGTAGACTGATCAACTTTGCCCTTTAGATATTATAGAATGGCCTCACTATTGATCATCCTGACAACCAAATCTTCCGACAATTTCCTTGTATCTCCCAAATCTTGTAAGTAAACTTTGTTTGGGAATAGGGATGAGATTTGGTGTTTATCTTTATTCCTCACTGTGAGTGTGTGATTCTATTTCGTGTACCTCACAAGTGTTTAGATCATCTCTCCACTCATATCACTTAAAATGAGTGATCTCATCTCTCAACTCTCAAGTGTTTACACTCATGCTCACTAGTGTATCACTCTTATCTCTCATAGCTCCAACATCCATGTGTACCTACAAGGAAAATTCACCATAGCCCCTTCTAGAGAGGTCACTGGTGGTGCAATGGGGTTTCGCAAATCCCCGATCCTCGTTAGACTCGTCAGACGAATCTGAGTCATAATCTACAAGTTGATAAAATTTTCCCTTTTTGTGGGTTTCAGAATTGAATTATGAGAAAGTAAACAATGAAATCAAAACTTAGAATTAAAATCATGTTTCCTTCTAATGTCGGTGAAGACATCTCCTTGTTTAACTCATCAGGTGAATCTGAATCATAGTTAACAAGTTACCGATCCGCACCTATGTCGGACCCGATACCCGCAGGATCCAGAGATGTTCCCTCTGGGGAGTCAGATAATGATCTTGTTGAATTTTGCATTGAGATCAATACCTTCTCTCGAGGTCTGTGAAGACTCTTGGTTCTTTGAGGAACCTTCAACTTATAATCCTAACCGTAATATGGTCGGAGTATGAGTTGTTTCCGTCAATTCTTCCTTAGTGTGTGCTATCTCACTTTGTGCATAGAAAGTATTTTAGAATTGTGTATGAGGTAGTGACTTACCAACAGATGCCCTGGCCGACAGGCGAATTTCAATAAACTCATCATTTTAAGATAATGAATCCAGAGACTGTTTTAGTGCCATTTTCAGCTCTACATCCTTTTGGGAGAATGCAGGCGAGCTTACAGATACCTCAAGTTGTATAAGACTATTCTCCTTGAGAGGTAGAGCTGTGGGTTTACTATCCCTCACATCCTTATTTGCTGTAACAAGTACATTTACTCCCTTATTGACCTTTAGTCTAATAGGTTACTTCCACTTCAGGGGGTAAGTTAGGATGTGTTTAGATTTGGATTTATAGTCCGGGATAGAAGTTGTTGGGTTTACAACCTCATGACTTACAATGTGAGAAAACTTCCACTAGGAGCTGAACCTGCATCACATAGCAATAGAGCAATATAGAGATAGAATGCATTTACATCATATCATAACATTGTGTGAAAACATATGCATTATATCTTGTAAGAGAATTGATGTACATTTATAATTTCAAAAAGTTTTACAATTATAAACAATCACAAATGTTGAATGATTTGAGTTTTCTTTTAAAAACTATTAATGTGCAAGAGTCTGTATTTATGCATATAACAATATATTATCATGTCTTTTAATGAAAACTAGGTCGTTTTAATTTTAAGAGACACAAACTCTTGAATTCGCATTAATTTAGAAAGAAAGATTTTCTTTAAGTGCTTATTATGTATAGAGAACTTTAACACAAAGTTAGTGAAAAGACTCATACAAGCACTTGATGTCGTTTAGGTGACAAAGTTACCAAGTACATAAGTACAGATAACCAATGTCTCTCCTTTGGCATTTCATTACTTAGCACAACATAAACTAAGTAATTGACTGATGGATGTAAAATATTCTAAGAATTATCATATGTATAAAGTGGTGTATAACCAGAATTAGAGAATTTTAATTTTGAAAAATCTTCACCACTTCAAAATATGATAGGAGACCGAATGTAACTTTAAGTCTAACTTACTTAGAAAGTTGAACACCTTAATTTATACTAACACTAATGATTTATAGATAAGACACATTTACTCAGAATAAATCCTAAGTAATATCATTAAAGATAATATATACATCACAATTAGTTTGCAATAAAGTATCAGAACAACTAGCAATTGTCAGTAAACAAATATTTTACTATTTGATACCAACTGCTAGTATTTATCAAATACTTTAAAATGCAAGTAACTGTGTTTATGATTACTTTACCAAAATTAAATTATGAGCAAATAAACCATTGAATTGCTTCACGTCATAATTTAACTAGGATATAAATAGTCACTACTAAATACTAAATATTCAATGATACCAATTGTTTGATAAATTCAATCTATTGTAAGATAAATTCAATTTAGTGAAGATTGAATTGTTACATTGAGTACCAATTGACAGAATGATTACTAGTATCTAACTACTTAAGAACATCATTCACTGATATTCATAAGTACGAGGAACTAGTTGACAAGAAATACACAAGCTCTTAAGATATAACATTTCAAACTTATGACTTCAAGGCAACTCCTCGATAATAACAATTGTTAACTCCTAACAACTGTTTACTGGTAGACAACCTTGGTTCTATAAATAAGACTCGATTACCAAAGCTGTCTTGTCTGCAATCTTAGAAATGATATTCTAAGTCCTATACACCTTGATCCATAGTATATAACATTTATTATCAAAGTGATTAGAAGCTTGCAAATAAGCATAAAAATTATTCCAAGTAACTGAACAATGGTCACATTAGATATTTCAATATCCATAGTTCTACTTAGAGAATTTTCATACTATGCATAGTAATATGAGTGAATTGTAAAAGATATAACAATGATTACTTAGAGGAGTTCTAAATAATTTCACACATACCAATATATCTCACAATTAGTTAGTAAATAGAATTTTAACTAAATATCATTAACTGATATAAGTCAAAACTTCAATACAACCAATTGTTAGAGCCATGATATTAATTATAGTGAATTTCTGAAAATGGGATATTAAAGTTCACTAGAATTAACATCTCATAACTGATTGAAGACCAATACAGATTAGGTCCAAATTAGTTATGTTGTTTATTTATTTTAATAAATATGAGGTACAGAGCAAATACTAAATTGAATTGCTTTAGATTCTATAACTCATATTAATCAAAGTAAATAATTAAATAAATAAATACTAAATCTCTATGAGTTAGATTTTAGCATTTAAGTATTTTATTATCCTGAAATAATCACCACTGAAATATATTGTAATTATACACATGGCAATCATTCAACAGATATTTCTCAGCGTGAGGTCTGGATGTAAATAAGTTCACAAGTCCTTTCAATATGGACAATTGAATACTTATGAACTTATTTATGAATTTCTTACAATGAATTCACAAGTCCTTTCAATACTGACAATTGAATACTTGTAAAATCATTTAATAATTACTTATAGTAAAATCATAAGTCCTTTCAATACGGAAAATTGAATACTTATGAGCTTACTTAAGAATTACTTAACAGATGGGATTTACAAATCATATAGCCTTACCAAAATCCCAAGTTTACAAACCAATCTTGAAAAATTAATTTCATCAAGTGATTTAGCAAACATGTCTGCAAGTTAATCTTAAATAAAGACATGCTCTCGAAATAATTGATACCTTATGCAAGTTGCTTAGTCCTTGAGTGTTCCACAGAGTTGTTGGAGATGAATTTGATTCCTTGTGTTCTCCTGCTTTTGTACAAATCATTTGATCTGTCTCTATGCAGCAAAACATGTCAGAACTGATGTCTCTAGGGTACCATCTCCGCAGATTTGGGTCCAACTTAAGACATCTGAAAATCAAGTGTAATAACTACAAGAATAGATTCTCTAGGATCCACTTGGGGCCTTGCACATTTGCATATTAAGTATAAAATATGTGTAAGTGATCTATTATCAACTGAATAAGATAATGAGCTGATGATTCCTCTATAGCCTGATTAGGTCCTAATTAGTAGATCCTGAACTTATTGGGTCAAATATCTATAGGGTGCCATTTCCTTGGATTTGGGTCCATCTTAAGATTTTTGATTACCAACTTGTTAGGTCCAAACTAATAGGTCAAAAGCCAGTTATAGTGGTGTGTTGGCAGAGAGTCTTGACAGGTTTAGAATCTTCTGAACAGAAACAAAAGATCCTGGACTTACTTTTATTGTCATCATTCTTTTGGCTTACTTGTGCTCCAAATAGAATTATTCTTTTGGCTTGCCTGAGCTCCTAAAAGGATTCTTCTATTGGCTTGCATGAAGTAATTCAAAAGAATTGCAACTTTACCAATATCAAAACAGCAAATATCTTGATACCAGTTTGTAGTTAGTAGATCAACATATAATATAATCAAGATATCATTGCACATATATAGCATTTATGTTTGTGCCTAAAGATGTAGAGAGTTCTATAAATGTGACACCAATTGTTAAAAGATACCAACTGTTAAAGATTGATACCAAATATTAAATTATAGGTAGGGTGTCATACCATGTCTTCCATGCTTGCTTGAGTGATGATACCAGTTCATACTAACCTGTAGAGATTTTCAATTATCTCACAAACTAGGAGTGCACTTGTTCACATTCCTCTAGCATCCAGATTCAGTAGGTCCAGATGTCCATTATGATCATGAATGTACAACAGGTGCCTGATATCCTCAAGTCTTGTCACTGGTGCTTCTTGTTAGATATACTGTCTTATCAGCCTGTAACCTTGCACCCATTTTTGCCTTGTCCCTCATAACAATGCCTTGACATCCAGTTAAACTTCTGGTTATCCTTATACCAAATACAGCCTTGTTGTTTGGTCTTGATACTAGTTTCCCTTCAATTTGCCTTTTGTAGTGATTGAGATCATCTTGCATTGCAATCACTCAATCTGAATCTTTCAGAGCTTTTGTAGCTTTCTTAGTTTCTTCTAAAAGAAAACTAAAGAAATAATCATTAGTACTTGAAGCTCTTCTAGTCTTTTACTTCCACCATTAGAAACACTAAGAACTAGGACAAAGAATTAATTGAGTCAACATTCTTTGTCTTGGCAGACATGTTCTCATAGTATCCTTTGACTTTTAGTGTGGTGTTGAGTTGACTAGTTGATCCTTCTGTTGCTCCCCCTAAGCTGCTGCTGGGTTTACATGAAGATTCTCAATGTTTGACATTACTTGGATCTGAATCACCATCACCATTGATATCTAGGAGCTAGAGGCTATTGAACATCACTAAGACTTTCAATCACCTTCTGTTGATTAATAACAATCAGCCTGTAGGCTGTTGACTCCACTGAGTAACCAAGGAAATTAACCTCTTGAGCATTAGCTGATTACTAGGATGCTCACTTTCATTTATCATTGCAAAACAATTTCCTACATACTTGTGGGGTCTTCCTATATTTCTTACTGATCAGGGTTCGATCATGTCAGTAGTAAACTATTGACTGCTTCAACATGAATACTCTTGAAGGTGCAAAAATCATCCAGAACACTAATTGTTAGGTCCTGTAATATGGTCTCCAAGTTGTCATTGTCAGTTTTACTTCCTGACACTCTTCTAGATGTGATCAATCACCATCAGTGGTGTCTTGTCTTCAGATTGTCTGAACAACAACTTGTTTCTTGAGAGAAGTCCTCAGTCATCATCACTAAGGTATATTTTTCATTGATGTAGAACTTCTGTGTGATACTTCTTTGAGTTCTCTTTATGACATGCCTCATAATTTTATTTTACTTTAATTCCAGATGAGGTAGTCTCCTTTACTGATTCGATTTCCAGGAAAGAATCTCTTGATATGACATTCAGGTGAGAGAGCTCCTTATGTCATAGCTGAACTCTTGTCTGATGAAGCTTTAGATTTGACCTTGTTGACTTCACCTTTGACTGACTTGTCGATACAGAACATATATCTGATCGACAACTCAAGTCACTCACATATATACAATTCCACAAGTGTTCAAATCATTTCATTCGATTTCTCAGGCAGCTAAAGTTCCAAAACCTCTGAAAACCCTAACGTCAAAAACTAAATTTCTTCTTCAACCTTCATTCTTTCTTCTCATCTCTCTATGTAACAATGGCAAATACCCAACTCACAATTCCTACCCACACCAATTTCATAGCAATAACCAACGATGTTGAAGCACCCAATGCAAACTTTAAATGCTTCGTTCGATGGATGTCTGAATCATACATCAAGGATGCACTCTCAGCCAACCCAACTCTGTATCTAGACCTACTAGAACACTTTTGGAGAACTGCTACTATGGAGGTTGTGGCCCTAGAGAATGCAATAACTTCATACGTGGTCTACTGCAAGATTCAGGATAGGGAAATCACCATCACTACTGAAGACATGAATCAAGCACTGGGGATACAACAAGAAGTGTATGACAGTCAAGCTACTGATCAGGAATTGGTAGACTTCTTTGATTTTATCAACTACTCAGATAGAATCAAGCTTTGAAATTTGAATAGGAAGTACTTGAGAAAATAATGGAGCTATGTCTTTGCCACTCTTCTTCAAGTCTTCACAGCAAGGAAGTCCAGCTTTGATCAAATCAGCACACCTGTTCAACAAATAGGCTATGCTCTAGCATATGGGAGAAAGATTGATGTTGGTTTGATCATAATGCAAGAATTGTATGGGAGACTTGGTAAGAACTCAGCCAAGAGAGGTAATGAAATTTTCTTCCCTCGCTTTATTCAATCTGTACTTAATTTCATAGATGCTAAATTGATTGAATTGCCTGGGTTAGACAAAAATAGAATACGCTATCCAAAATCCATGACCAAACTCATTTTTGGTAGCTTGGAGACTAGTAATGATGTGGATGTAAGACTCAAAATAACTCCTCATATGGAGAGTTTATTTAGGACTTACCCCCACAACATGCTAATATTTGCCTCAAAATCTGAGTTAGCTAGGCCCAAGCAAGTAGAGCAAAATGCTAACCTAGGGCCTGCTAACCAACCCTCTCAACCAAACACTTTACCAAACACAGAGCCACCTGCATCATCCTCTCAACAGGGTGGTGTCAGTAAAAAAGAGAAGAAGAGAAAACAGGTTGCTTCTGAACCTCTAAAAATCTTAACTAAAGCAGCATTGGCTGTAGAACTAGGTTTAGAAAGTGAGACACCTGAGTCACCCTTACACAGACCAAAGAAGAAGAAGAAATCTAAAACCACCTCTTCAGTCACACAAATGGATGAAGTTGTAAAATCAGGGGCACACAGTTCACTAGATGTATCCTCTCAACAGGGTGCATCTATAGAATCAAGCATCCTCCCCAATTCACAATCCTGTAAATAGTCAACACATGGGAGAGATAAGGCTGGCACAACACTGAGTGGAGAGCACATCAATATTGAAACTCCCTCTATTTCTCAGGGGGAGTTGTCAAAATCCATACTAAAAGACACTTCTCTTCTAGAATCTCACATTAAAATTACTTTGGAGCCTACAACTCAAGCAATTGAGGAGCAAGGCATTGATCACCAAGAATTTTCTTCTCTTGGTGAGCCAATGGACTCAAGTGACTTAGTGCATGACACTTTGCTCACCACCCAGGAACTACATTTAGATGGTGAGGGAATGCGAGCTGGGGCATATCCTAATGACACTATCAAAAACACGGAGGATTCACTAGTTTTCACTAGAGACTCTGTGCCTGTGTCAACTATTGGTGTAACTCATCCCACTTCTATGGAGACACAAGTAGTAGAGTCATTCCATCCGGTTACAGAAGTTGCATCTGTAATTGAGGAGTCTAGCTTGCCTAGCTCTAGCTCTGACTTTATGTCACAATGGCTGAAGCCTGTGCAATATGGCAGTGCTTCAGGATCAGGATCTGTTCCACCACAATTGACGGTTGAAGCACTTCAAAGCCTAGCTGTGGATCAGATTCCTGAGTTCACAAAGATTGCTCAACACCTTCTCACTTCAAATCTGCCAAACCCAGACTATGAGGCTATTCTCCTATGCCACAGAGATGATGTGGAGATACAAAAGGCAAAGATAATAGATGATGCTGAGAGAGATGGCAATGTAGATGCCTGGATGAAAGGAAAATTTGATCTCACTCTCAATGAAGCTCTTCGGTATCTAAGAGAGGAATACATCACCTCACTGGGTTCAAATTCTAAATCTCTAACTCCTGGTGAAGTGTATGAAGCCATCAATGACTCTTACAAAGGATTCCTCAAGGTTGCACACTACCTTGGAAAATGTGTCAAATCAGAAGTCAACAAGGTAAGTGATGCAACAGACCAGTCTGTGGGAGAGATAAAGAGGGCCTTTGATGCAAGGTTCCCTCAGTTGGACAGTGTTCTCAAAGACATCAAAGTCTGCAACTCTACCTGCACAAGGATGGATAATGGTTTAGCTTTACTGAAGGATGCTGTCACAGGTCTGGGGCATAAATTTCAAGCTCTATCAGATCAGACAACAGATGCCAATGCCATGCTCAGGACCCTCTTTGCAAACCAGCTTGGAGACAAGCTGATCACTGAGGTCCCAGTGCATGAGATGACCAAGTTTGAAGTGCAGAGACTCAAATAATAGTCACTTTCTGGTTTCAAATCTAATGAGTTATTCAAAAAGGTGGCTGCCCTGGAAACAGAAGTGACATCCCTCAAGTAATCCAATGCTCATCTAACAGACACAGTAACAACTATCTCTGAACAGTTGAGCACTCAAGCCTCCACCACAGCTGATGTTCTTCTGCATCAACAAACTATATTGTCTGCAATGATGAAGCATATGGGGCTCCCTCTTCCAGATGAATCTGCCAATCTCACCTCTTCCAACCCAAGGGCCCCTACTAAAGCCTCAGTGCCTGACACCAAGCCTAAGGGGGAGGAGAGAAACCTAAGGGAGAGTCAAAAGGAGGGAAGTCTAGAAAGGAGAAACCCAAGGAGAACGGTATTACAATAAATGAGGGTGGTCATCAAAGAAGTTCAAAATCTATAACCCATGTTCCAGGAAAAGGGAAAGCCAAAGTTGATGAACCTCCAACTACTCTGCCAGTTACTACTCTACCAACTCTGCACATCACTACTCCCAGTGGCCAGAAACAATCCATCACCGCCACAGTGGTTGCAGGGAGTATGCCATCTGATAAACCTCCATCCTCCAAACTTGAAAGTGCTAAGCCTGTAGAAGTAAAGGTGGTTACTGAGGCCAAGCTACAAGAAATTGCAAACTCTAATGATTATCATGATGATGCATTCTTGGAGTATCTGAAAGTCTTAAGAGAGCAGGCTCGTGACACTCAAGTATACCTAAGGAGCTTGAAGGATCAGATCGATTACTTCACTGTGATACCTAGAAAAGTTGATAGCTCATGGCTCAAGGAAGTAATGATGGTAGCAAAAATCCAGAATCTGGCATCTAACCTACAAAACTCTACAAGCCTTAAAACACTTAGAGATAGATGTGCTGATTGAGCTCGTAGAGAAGAGGAATGTAAATGAAAACAATAAGAGTCTGTATGATGACTTGAGGAATGGCCAACCTTCAAGGCTGCCAAAAGTGATTAAGAAGCCATGGACAATCATCTATCAGTCTGGCACCAAAATTGAAGAGATTAAACAAGTGTTCATTCCCAATTATCTCACTTCTCGAAATCACAGACTCATTATTGCCATCATTGATCTACTGCAAAAGAAGAAGGGGACAAGAACTGTTGAAGAGATAGAAGCACTACAAATCCTAAGATCATTCATTGCAACTGGTGTAATACTAGAAATGGCCAAGCCAAGGAGGATTAAGGATGATGAATATGAAGACAAGAGTGATGGGAGGAGAAGTCATCACAAGAGTGATAAGGGTGATGAAGATAAGAAAAAGAAGAAGGACAGCAAGGACAAGAAGGATGATGACCAAGGCAAAGTCTATGAGAGGAAGAATGGAAAACAGTAAGCCTTAGGCATTGCTAGCAGTAATCTCACCACAACACAAGACTCTAAGTCTAGGGTGAATACTATTAGTAATGACCTACCAAAATCTAATTCCATGGCTTCTGCAACTGTTTCACCACCTCAAGAAGAGAAGAAGATTCAAGTCAAGAAACCATCTGTATGTTTCAAAAAGCAAACTGCTAATGGAATACTACAATGGTCTACCAGAAAGGTCACATACTACTGCTAGGCAACCACACTAAAAGGATCAAATTCAAACAAGCAGCAAGAAAACCAAAGTTTTCAAAATCAAGAACCCTAACAATATATCCAGGCCTAAAACTCCAACCACTATATGAAGACTACAATGAAGACGAACTGGAATACCTTAGAGCTTAAAGAATCTATCATGTTTCAATTATTCATGACTCCCTTGAGATTAAGTATGCTGATAGAAGACAGAAGAAGTTTAAACAAGGGCAGTGTCAAAATTGAGGCAAGTTATATGACATAGAAAAGATTATTGCCATGTTGGATGCAAATGATAAAGTGGAAAGAGTATGGAAGCTGGAACTGATTGACTTTGTGAAGATGAAGAGAGATCATGAAGAGCTGATAAGAAAGGGGTGCCTTGAGAAGTGGATGAAAAGGGAAAAAGAAATTGATAAACTGGAAGCTGAAGCAGAAGTGTTGAGGGCTAAGGGATTGTGTAGAGTTCAATTCAATCCCTATGTGGTGAAGTATAGGAGAAGAAATGGAGATAATATCAATATAAGAATGAACCTACTCAATCACTATACCGTCAACATTCTGAAACCAGTACTTAAAGATTTCAAAAACTCTATCTTGCTTGAAGAATTCGATGCAATGGCAGAAATTATAAGAGCTATGGATACGAATGCAAGGAAGGAGAAAGAAAGGAAACAAAAGGCATATGATGATCTACTAGCCAAGGAAATGGAGATGGAATCAAATGATAAAGACTAGCATCTCATCATAGTCTGTAAGATTACACACTTGTATTTATATTCATGTTCTTAGTTCAAATCTACAAACCTGTACTTTTCAAAGTTTTATCTTTATATATGTTAGGCTTGTTATCAGGCATGAAATTGTGACTAAGGGTCTTACTCAAAATTTGGGGGAGATTGTTAGTCAAAGAGACATGCCTGTACTCATATAATAACAAGCCTAAGTATGTGTAATGCTATGCATTACCTACATGACCTCTTAACTGAGGGAACCTCTAGTTGTAGAGTTTCTATTTGTTTTGTACTTGTAATAGGCATCAAATCCTAGTTGTGTAACTGTACTTATAAAGTCAAGAATAATGCTTGAAAGAAGTTCCAAGGTTCATGCCTCAAGCAAGGAGATAAAGACTGTCAAATAATCACAGTTGGGATTTGAAGAAATGAAGAATTTGCCTAAGTATAAATTCGAGAAGTACATTTGTCTATTCGAGAAGTCTAGCATTCGAGAAGTCAGGGATTCGATATCTCAAAAGACACTGTTCGATATCTCTGAAGGACAACTAGTCAAAGCCTTATTCGAGAACTCAGAGATTCGACATGTCTAAATACTCTATTCGAGAACTCATGGAGTCAACAAGTCAAAGCATCATTCGAGTTCTCTAAGAGTCAACAAGTCAATGCTCTATTCGATATCTCCAGGACTAAAGAAGCTATTCGATATCTCAGGGATTCGATAAGTAAAATGCTCTATTCGATATCTCAAGGATTCCTGAAGAAAAGACTTATTCGAGAAGTCATTTGATATGTCAGTTTAACAGTATTCGAGAACTCAGAGTTATCGATCAAGCCAATTCTAGTTCTCGAATCACCAACAGAGTTACTTCTCGAATACAATCTTGGAGACAAAATACTGAAGAATTGTACAAGTCAGAGACCTGCAACAAGCTAAAGCACTTTATGGACCACAATCTGTAATGTACTTTGGAAAAGCCTACAAAGAAGCTTGGAGAGATGTACAAGAGACAAAGAGCTAAAGAAGTGGATCTGAACAGAGCTTTGCAAAGTCAAACCTGTAACCATTTGGATGCTTACTCAAAAAGGATAGATATACTAGAAAGTAAAGTTGTTTAGCTACCTAATTTGTAGTAAGTAGGTTGTATTCATGCTCTATAAGGATACAGCCTCACTTCCTTAGAAGTTAAGTTTTTCATACACAACAGAAAACATCTCTCTGAGAAAAACGAAGCTGAGAATACTAATTTTTGTATTCACAGATTGTAGCAAAATCTTTATCTAATAATATATTAGATTAAAGTGATATTGTGTTGTGTTGCTCCCTTATTATTTTCCGCACTTAAATTATAGCACACACTTAACACATATCTTGCTATACAGATTCAAGAACAACGAAAAGTTCAAGCATCCATTCACCCCCCCTCTGTATTCTTTAGTCGTATTCAATACTCAAAATTTTTCACATAACTCATATCACCTTTTTAATTTTTACGTTACTTTCTATTTTCTCAAGTTAAAATTTCTCTTTTTGCAATTATATCACGGGCAGTTTCATTTAATACAATAAACTAATAATATTATAATACTGATAATTAACCGATTACCTTTTTCAGCTAAAACGTATCATCTTTTCTATATATTTTTAACTAAAATCCCTCTTTTAATAGATTTATCATAGACAATATTAATTTTTCCTTTTCTAAAACATTACAAGCAATTGTACTTAGTAAAATAATGTAATTAAATTATAATTACTATAACCTAATCAATTACCTTTTTCACCTAAAACATGTTACCTTTTTAATTTTCTCTAACTAAATCCTCTCTTTTTCCAATCATATCACATGCATTCTATTTAATAAAATAAAATAATAATTTTATAATTACTAGCAATTAACCGATTACCTTTTTCAACTAAAATCTATCATCTTTTCTATATTTTCTAACTAAATTCCCTCATTTTCTAGAAATATCACGGATAACATTTATATAATTATTATCAAATCATGTCATATAAAAATTTAAGCCTCCAAAATTTATGTTTTAAAAAAAGTATTTTAAATTAATGAAAAAAATTCATATAATATTAAAAAAAATCCGTGCATCGTACGGGTTTTAAGCTAGTGCATAATAAATGAAGAAACAGGGAAAATGTTGCCCCTGTTTCGAAAATCTTATTTATCAGAAATAAGTTAATTATTCTGAAAAAAGTACATGAATATGTATTTTTTTTTGAAATAAGTAACTTATTTTTGCAAAATAACGAATGTTAAACTCCCCATACACATTTTTTTTTCCTAAAAAAAGTATGTAAATATAATTTTTTTCGAAATAAGTAAATTATAAATTACAAATAAGATTTGACAAACATGGCTGTTATGTGGTCTTGATAAATATGTCCACTGTGGCAAGTACCAATAGGCCCAGCTCAATGTAGAAAAACATAGGAGAGAAGCCCAAAAAGTACCTTACCTTACAGGCCCATATTGATCAGACTACAAAATGTTACCTGTGATGTGCTGGGATTATTTAACATTCAGAAGAAGCCTTTACCAACTCATGTAGTGGTTAATAGTATATCCTTTGTCGATTCAGGTTATGTGGGTTCGATCCTTGCTCATCCTCGAGAATTGTTACAACATATACTCATTTGTAAGTTTATAAACACTTTATTGTCAAAAAAAAACTATAAACTATCAGGGATTTTCTTAGAAGAATAATGACTCGTTAACAAACATTTTAATTAACTCGAGAAATATATAATCCGATGCGCATCGAATATCTTATCGTTAATCAAATATAATATTACGTCAAAATCGTATGAAATTTTGTCATTAGCCGATTGATCTGTTGAGTAAGTATTGGTTGAAGATATAATGCAGCCAGGGCATGGAACTGATAGGGATCATTAGTAGTGTGTATCCTGTTTGGGTTTTATCTTGACTTATATAGTTGAGGTAATTATTTCAATTGTGTGCTTGACTTTGTAGTAGTGTAATTTCAATTAAGTGCTTGTAATTTCAATTATGTTCTTGACTTTGTTTGCTGAATTATTATTGTACCCAGCTGTTTGGGTTTGTAAACAGCCTATATATATCCTTGTATTAGCTTCTTATGAAGGAGACTTTGATTATATACATAAAACTTTTCTCTAAAATATTGACGATGTATCAATTTGGGGTTGGCTTGGGGTAGAGATTGTTCTGCGGTTCAATCTTCCAAGGGTTTAAAATCATTGTTCTTGTTTTGTTCACCATAATCTTGTTTAATTGTTATTGTGCTGTATCAAATTGGCATCAGAGCTAAAATTCTGGTTGTTATCATTGTTATAGTTCATCCCATTGTTACTATCTATCCGCTGCTATATTCACCCGATTCCATCACTTCCATTTGCTGCCCAGAAAACTAAAAAGCTGCTCCTTTCTTACTTTTTTAAACCCTTTAAACATTCAGTTTCAGTTCTAACAACACCATCATATCACCACCATGGCACCACCAGATTCCATCACTTCCATTTGCTGCTCAGAAAACTAAAAAGCTGCTCCTTTCTTACTTTTTTTAAACCCTTTAAACACTCGATTTCAGTTCTCACAACACCATCTATAGTCACTAATCAAAACAGGTTTGGGAAAAGAAAACAAGAAAGTAAGAGAGAAAAGCTGCAAGGAGATAACAAATCTGAGAAAAGAAGGAATCACTAAAGTTGTCACCGCTGTCCTGCTGCTGAAATTATTGCGCCGGGCTGTTTTTTTCACTGGACATTTACATGACGCATCATCTGTTGTGTTGTGCTGCAACGAAACAAGGGAGGTAACCTATACCCTGTTAGGATATCCTAGTAGTCTTAATCATATTTGTTATATACAAATCTGACTCTTTTGACATCACAATTAGACAACTCTTTTTATTTCAGAAAAAGATAAAAGATTTTTCTCTTTAATTCTAGGACTTAATATTCATGTTTAGGAGTTTTAATTTACAATTTAGTATTTAAATCTCTCTTGAATTCGCATGACTTTATTTGCTTAGTTTGCAAAATATTCTATATTAGTTGCATATACTCGTCTTCTTTATTATATTTTCAGAACTAGTGATAGCATCAGTAGTCGAATATAATATAGTTGTTTAAGTTAAATTTCTATCATATCTCAGCTGTGCATTTAGTCATATCATGGTCATCACTCGTAGCGGAACCGGTATTAATTCACAAGACCAGCCTCCTGAGCCAACTTTGGCTCATTTGTTACAAAGTATCCAAGACCTCACTACATCTATGAACGACAAGTTTGATAGTTTAACTAATCGAGTCGAGGCCTTAGAGATTGCAAACAATGCTAGGAATTTAAATGTTGAACCACACATTGAGGACGTCGATAGAACTAATGAGGATATAGTTCCACCTCGGCGTCAGAATGTTGATGCAATTATTCCTAGACATATGGGAGAACGTAGGGGAGGTAGAAATCATAGAGAACCCCCTATACATCATAACAACTATAGGGATGACCCACCTGACTATGACGATCGTTATTTTGATAATGAGCGTCGAGACGAAGGATACCATAACTATAGGAATCATGATAGGTTTGAGCGAAGAGATGATGAGAGTTTGATGGGAGATTTGATCCAGATGCTTTCTCTGATTGGTTATCCAGCATGGATAAATTTTTTGATTGGCATACGATGAGTGACGAGCGAATGGTGAGATTTTCCAAGATGAAGCTTGTAAAACAAGCTAACATCTTTTGGGGGTAGTATCGAGAGAGACCTAGAGCGCACGAGACAGCCTCCAGTTAGCCATTGGGTCGAGATGAAGATGCGCTTATCTCAGTATTATCTACATTTAGGGCATAGAGATAGGTTAATGGAGCAGTTTGATAACCTAACTCAAGGTAATTTGTCTGTTACTGAGTATATCGACAAATATAGGGAGTTGGTTCAAAGGTGTGAGCTTAAAGAGAGTACTCGTATGAGCATTATAAAATTCAAAAATGGGTTACGACCCGAGCTCAAACGATAAATGATGAATACTCAATAAACACAATAGATGACGTTTTTCAGGTTGCATTAGAGCATGAGTATCAAATCAAGGAGTTCTCCCAACAGAGGGGGTTTTCCTATTTGAGGCAGCCAATGACTCGATCTTTACTACAAAGTCGGAATGTTCCCACATATCAGGGAGCTAGTAGTAGTACGACTAGGGACCCTACAAAAGCTCAGACCCCAGGGTCCTCCTCTCGATCTAGAAACCTAGAGACATGTTTTACGTGTCATGAGCCTGGGCATAAGTCATTCGAGTGTCCAAAGAAAAGGTTGAATCTTCTTGAGAACTATGGAGAAGATGATGAGTTTTTCGAGGGTGAGCTAGAGAGAGCACATAACACCGATGATGAGGATGCTTTACGAGACCTAGAGGAGACAGACAGACACGTAGGTGTTATGCGATGCTTGTATACCAACTCGAAAGAGAATGATTGGAAGAGGACTTCCATATTTCACACCTTTAGTAGAGTTGACGGGGCGACGTCTAAGGTCATTATTGATGGAGGGAGTTGTTTAAATGTAGTTGCACAATCTGCAGTTGCACGGTCAAAGTTAAAAGTAGAACCACATCCCCATCCTTATAGTGTAGCATGGGTCAACAAGACATCTATTCCTGTGACACATAGGTGTCTTGTTCCGATTCATCTCGGGGATTACAAGGAGAGTATATGGTGTGATGTCCTTCCCATGGATGTTTCTCATATTCTATTAGGACGACCTTGGTTGTATGACTGTAGTGTGACTCACTATGGTAGACACAACACATATGTGTTCATGCACAATGGGAAGAAGATCACATTGCTTCCTAGTAGACCACGTGAGACTGCTAAAAGCGATGCAAAGGCCAATAGTGTTCCTACACAACCAATTAAATCTCTCCATATTTTGAAGAGAAAGGAATTCGAGACATGTGCTTTATAGTCCAAGGTTGTGTATATACTAGTCGCTGGAGAGGCGAGAGACAATCATGATAGAAGTGCTATTGAGATTCCTAGTGATGTTCAACAGATTCTTGACGAATTTGTTGATATAATGCCTAGTGAGCTACCTGAGGGATTACCACCTCTCAGGGATATCCAGCATGCTATAGAATTTATCCCTGGATCCTCTCTACCTAACCTACCATACTATAGGATGAACCCTACTGAGCAGATGGAGATGTGGCGATAGGTAAATGAGTTACTTAGGAAGGGATTTGTCCGAGAGAGTCTTAGCCCCTGTGCAGTGCCGGCCTTGTTCACTCCTAAGGCTGATGGTAGTTTGAGGATGTGTTGTGACAGTCGAGCTATCAATAAGATCACTGTCATGTATAGGTTCCCCATTCCTAGACTTGATGACATGTTAGACATGATTGTGGGAGCTCAATATTTTACTAAGATCGACTTACGGAGTGGATATCATCAAATTCGTGTTAGAGAAGGAGATGAATGGAATACTGCCTTTAAGACGGCCGATGGACTTTATGAGTGGTTAGTTCTACATTTTGGGCTATCCAATGCGCCCAGCACATTCATGAGAGTCATGAAGCAAGTGCTTCGTCCAGTTATTGGCAGATTTGTTGGTGTGTATTTTGATGATATTCTCATCTATAGTCCCACGCGTGAGGAGCACTTGTCCCACTTGCGTCAGGTTCTGGCACTTCTCTTACAAGAAAAGTTGTATGTGAACTTGAAGAAGTGCTCTTTTGTGCAACATTCAGTGATATTCCTTGGATTTGTGGTCTCCAAGGATGGAGTTTCAGCTGACCTAGAGAAGGTAAAGGCTATTCGAGAATGGCCCGAACCTTCGACTATCCATGAGGTTCGTAGTTTTCATGGTCTAGCTACTTTCTATAGGCAATTCATTAGGGGTTTCAGTACCATCATGGCTCCCATCACCGATAGTATGAAGAAAGGGGAGTTTATGTGGTCTAAATTAACAACGAAGGCCTTTGTTGAGATTAAGGAGAGGCTGATACATGCCCCAGTCCTCATATTACCAGATTTTGGTAAGGTGTTTGAGGTCACATGTGATGCCTCGGGAGTAGGTATAGGCGGAGTATTGAGTCAAGATGGTCATCCTGTAGCTTTCTTTAGTGAAAAACTTAACAAGGCCAAGAGGAAATATACCACCTATGATAGGGAGTTTTATGCTGTAGTACAGGCACTTAGGTATTGGCGACATTATCTGTTGGCCAAGGAGTTTGTTCTTTATTCTGATCACCAGGCACTTCAGTACATTAATTCTCAGAAAAAGTTAAATCATCGACACGCCAAGTGGTTTGAGTTTGTTCAGGAGTATACCTTTGTTCTTAGGCATTGCAAAGGTACCGAGAACAAGGTTGTTGATGCACTTAGTAGAGTAACCATTATTCTTAACACTATGAGTGTCGAGGTCGTAGGGTTCACACATATGATTCAGGACTATCCTTTGTGTCGAGATTTTGGGGAGACTTATGCTAGCTTACAGGATCCTAGTTCACCACCTTCGAGGGATTATTGTATTCATGATGGATACTTGTTCCGGGGAATCCGTTTGTGTATCCCTAACACATCTTTCAAAGAGTATCTTGTGAGAGAGTTACATGCGGGACGATTAGCTGGTCACTTTGGTCGAGATAAGACCATTGCTATTGTCGAGGATAGGTTCTTTTGGCCTAGTTTGAAGAGGGATGTTGCTCGTATAGTCGTGGAGTGCCGTACTTGCCAGACGGCCAAGGGTAGGAAGCAGAATACGGGTTTATACACTCCTCTTCCAGTTCCCCATGTTCCTTGGGAAGATGTTAGCATGGACTTTGTGTTAGGATTTCCTAGAACACATAAGAGTCATGATTCAGTCTTTGTTGTGGTTGATCGTTTTACTAAGATGGCTCATCTCATTCCATACAGCAAGACTGATAACGCTGCTCGTATTGCCTCGATCTTGTTTAGTAAGATAGTGAGGATACATGGTGTTATGTTTACACTAAAACACGCAAGCATACGTGGTCACAAGTAATATATGAATAAGTCGAGTTCATTCCCACAGAGATCTGGTTAAGGTTTTAATTCAGTTATTGTACCTATGCAATAATGTATGGTTATTACTCACTGCTAAGACAAAAAACAAATTTGAGTTTTAATTAACTAAACTAACTAAGATGCAAATTATCAACTAAGAATTAACTAACTAACGATAATTAAAATCAAATTACTTATGCAATATGAACCATGGAATCCTAACTTCAATACAAACTTCCTTTAGAGATCATGCCCTTTTATCAATACATGTGGTGGTTACGATAACTAATTGGACAACACGAAATAAGTATACGTTACCTTTTAGTACACGCACACCAATCTACACAATATCCACATAAGATAGAAATCATGCAGGCACCAATTATGCTTAGACCCTATATGTCTATAGAATTTGAAAACATAATGGTTGAAGATCAAGTGTCCATAAGATTACTTAAGGTAGTATGAGACGGTTAGAAACACACCACAAACATGAATAACATTCATGGACTTATGCTAGCATGGCAAGTTCTAAATCCAAAGATCCACTGTCGCTTCACTAAAGATTAACAAGATAGATGTTAGCTACGCATCTATATGAATTAAATACAACCCTGCAAGGATATCGCAAATTCACCACACATATATCAAATTAAGCAATCAACATCTAAATTCCATAAGTAAATCTGTTAGAATCCCATGACAACGATTAGTTCATAATCGAACCTCTCGTCATCATGGGATCTGATGAAACCATGATAAAAACAAAGTATGAAAAGATACAAATAAAACTAAGCAATTGATATGTAATGGTGTCTGTTTTTTCTGTCCCCCAAGATGTGTATTTATAGCCCCAAGTGTCCTCTTCTCCAAGTAATTGCCTTCTTTGAGTTGGAATAGAAGATTGGCAAATTCCATCTTTGAATGAAATAGAATTGCAAATTCCATGTATAAGTCTGATTCTGGAAGTTTCTTACCATTCATGTGATTCCATAATGATTAGAATTAGCAAACAAAGCAATTTCCTTCTCAAAATCGGTTTCCAGCAGCGTTCTGTCCGAGTCTGGAGGTGGCAGGCGCGGCCGCGCTCCATTTTAGTGTAAAACGAGCGCTCCCGCGCTCTCCAAAATCCTCTTAGCAATTCTACCAGCGCGGCCGCGCTCCAAAACAGTGCAAATCCGGCGCACCCGCGCTCTGCATTCTGCCAGATATATTTTTATGCTCTAGAACATTCTCCAAGCTTCGCGTGGACAGCTTACGGGCCTCAAACGGACTTGTAGAACTCCAGATATGGCCAAAACAAAGTAGACTGCGCAACCTACCTGCAAATCCGAATTTTCCATAATTTGCTCATTTCTCTTCCGTTTTCTCTTCCGATTCTTTTGCCACTTCCCGTTCTTCAATTCTTGAATTATGAATCCTCATGGTAGCCTAGGGAAATTCACCACCCTTCATTCCAAAGCTCAATTTAAACTCCAAGACCAACGAAAATCAACAATCATAGCTGGCATTTTGCTAACCTGCATAGCTACACAAAACATATTAAAACACACAAATATTTGAGATACAAGCGATCAATTTAAGCCAAAATAGAACGTTCCAAGTGGATAAAAATCCACTTATCACACCCCCAAACTTAAACTGATGCTTGTCCTCAAGCATAAACAACATATCAATACATACTAACTAGTACCACTTCCGTAGGTGATCACGGTTGCATTTGGCATATGCAACAAGCCCTTTAAAACCCCTAGGTAGCCCTAGTGGACGAGTAAGGTCTCGTGAGGGCCTATAGTGAATGTACCCACAAAATCCAACTGACACAAACGACACAAACAATGCAATGCATGAATGCAACTAATATGAAAATGCAACAATCCCCTTCAAACTAACCAAAACCAACTAGCAAGCAAATATCTTAGAAAATGCAACTAAATCCAAATAGAGCTCGACCAAGTTCCCGTATACTAACAATACATGAACAGAAACGTGCGTGTGTGCAATGCTCATCAGAAATACTCCTAAAACTAGGTCAAAAATCATACATGCTCTTCGTCAAGACAATCACAGGTTTATAAATAGAATAGACTGTAGACACTTCATAACCTAGGAACACCTCCATCCTTATCCAAGGTAGACAGAAATTCATGCTTTATTACTAACTACTACGACACATATATACAAGCATGCTTATTTAACCGTGCAATGGATGAGACCCCGAAAGGCTTATACAATAATACCCATGTAGCGAGCGTTAGGTTAGTGGATCCCAGACTAATAAAACCCTTAGGTCACTAGGCACAAAGTCCCCACGAACTTAATTGCTCGAGTATTAAAGAGCTCACCCTGGTTAATTTTGCATAAAACAATTCACATAACTTTTTTTTTTCACAATCTGGAATGAGAATTCTCAACTCCAACCCTAGACTACTCATATAAATATGAGCCAACTACTAGCCATTTGACGCCTAGCCATTATTAACAATTATTTACAATTAAGCATGAAATCCCTGTTTTCCCCCAAACTTAGACTTAAGTGATCTAGGCCATCAAGGGAATAACGAAAATTCTAAATATAATCAAGTGATTAAATCTCAAAACATCCAAACAAGCATGACCTCAACCTAGCCCAAAAGCACCCAATGAGACTGTGTAATTATTTTTGTTTCCGAAACACACAAGTCAATTTCATAGAAACTATAAGTCAACCCTCTATTCATCATTACCACACTCAATTAGACACCTACCTACCAATCAGAATTAGCTCGTTCTAAGGGATCATGAAAAATGCATGCCATGCAAATGCAACTAAAATGAACTCACATGGTATACGAAAAATAAAAACAGAATGTCCTATATGAAACAAACATAATTAATACGAACATATATGCATGAATTACTACTACTAATATGCAAAACATGAAATCCTACATGAACACATAATACAACAACTACTAATCCCTCAAACCACCCCCAAACTTAAAATATTCAATGTCCGCATTGAATGGAAGTAAATACGATGGAAAGTAGAAAACATACCTTGGGTTGCCTCCCAAGAAGCGCTTCTTTAACGTCAATAGCTTGACGTTACTTCCAAGCCTCCATTAAGGATGATAATAGTTTGCCTAGTCCTCTCTTCGCGAGACTTCATCGTCATCACGACGGCACACTTTCTGCCCCTTCTCCTCGCTTGGCCTATTCGTGTAACAACTATGTCCTATTCCAATGCCTTCATCTGTTGACCCAAAATCTATCAATTTGTAGAACAACATACAATCGCGGGCTTCGCTTGAATATAATGGAGGAGGGTAAATGTAAGTTGCTGAAGCCTTTGGTTCCTCAAAGAGAACTTCCTCCATTGGCTCTAATGCGCTACCTCCATCTTCACACTTTGAGTTAAGTAGAAGACCTGCATCTTTCCCATGTTCTTCGGCCTCTTGGTACGCACATACCAATTCTTGAAATTTGTGCAGCTCATCAGTGTCTGTCCCAAATAGTGCCCTTTCCAAAGCATCCACCTCACCAGCATGATCAAATTCCTCACATGACTTGTGAACGCTCACCTCACCTTGGAATTTGTCTTTCTCAATTAAGCATGCAGCACCTTGCTCCAAGTCACAGTTACTTTCTGGAATTGCCTCTTGTATGAATTGTTGTTTCTCTTGTTTCACAGCACTCACAGCTCGAGCAACTAGAATCTCCAAAGATTTGATAGACTTCTCACTACTCTTTACAAGCATCATAAGCTCCTCCATAGTAGGAACCTCATCTGACTGAAAAGTAGGAGTAGGTTGCTGATGTTGAAACTCTTCACTTCCAAAGAAATATGTCATATCTGGAACATCTTGCTGGTACTGTTGAGGATGGTATGAAAAATATGGTTGTTCCTCACAAGTGACATATGGATCAACTCCTTCGTAGTAACAATATTGTGAGGGATCATGAACGCCAAAACACCGCTCACATTGATAAGGCATGGATGTCCTCGAATATGCCCACCATGGCAACTCCTCGCATGCCATCTTCAAAAACTCAAGTACCTGAAACACAACTACAAAATAGGTAAGAAAAACAAATCCGAGTCAGTGAACTCTAACGACCACTATTGACAAGCACATAAACCAAAAATAAAACACCGATGATCCCCGGCAGCGGCGCCAAAAACTTGTTTACACTAAAACACGCAAGCGTACGTGGTCACAAGTAATATATGAATAAGTCGAGTTCGTTCCCACAGATATCTGGTTAAGGTTTTAATTCAGTTATTGTACCTATGCAACAATGTATGGTTATTACTCACTGCTAAGACAAATAACAAATTTGAGTTTTAATTAACTAAACTAACTAAGATGCAAATTATCAACTAAGAATTAACTAACTAACGATAATTAAAATCAAATTACTTATGCAATATGAACCATGGAATCCTAACTTCAATACAAACTTCCTTTAGAGATCATGCCCTTTTATCAATACATGTGGTCGTTACGATAACTAATTGGACAACACGAAATAAGTATACGTTACCTTTCAGTACACGCACACCAATCTACACAATATCCACATAAGATAGAAATCATGCAGGCACCAATTATGCTTAGACCCTATATGTCTATAGAATTTGAAAACATAATGGTTAAAGATCAAGTGTCCATAAGATTACATAAGGTAGTATGAGACGTTTAGAAACACACCGCAAACATGAATAACATTCATGGACTTATGCTAGCATGACAAGTTCTAAATCCAAAGATCCACTGTCGCTTCACTAAAGATTAACAAGATAGATGTTAGCTACGCATCTATATGAATTAAATACAACCCTGCAAGGATATCGCAAATTCACCACACATATATCAAATTAAGCAATAAACATCTAAATTCCATAAGTAAATCCGTTAGAATCCCATGACAACGATTAGTTCATAATCGAACCTCTTGTCATCATGGGATCTGATGAAACCATGATAAAAACAAAGTATGAAAAGATACAAATAAAACTAAGTAATTGATATGTAATGGTGTCTGTTTTTTCTATCCCCCAAGATGTGTATTTATAGCCCCAAGTGTCCTCTTCTCCAAGTAATTGCCTTCTTTGAGTTGGAATAGAAGATTGGCAAATTCCATCTTTGAATGAAATAGAATTGCAAATTCCATGTATAAGTCTGATTCTGGAAGTTTCTTACCGTTCATGTGATTCCATAATGATTAGAATTAACAAACAAAGCAATTTCCTTCTCAAAATCGGTTTCCAGCAGCGTTCTGTCCGAGTCTGGCGGTGGCAGGCGCGGCCGCGCTCCATTTTAGTGTAAAACGAGCGCTCCCGCGCTCTCCAAAATCCTCTCAGCAATTCTACCAGCGCGGCCGCGCTCCAAAACAGTACAAATCCGGCGCGCCCGCGCTCTGCATTCTGCCAGAAATATTTTTATGCTCTAGAACATTCTCCAAGCTTCGCGTGGACAGCTTACGGGCCTCAAACGGACTTGTAGAACTCCAGATATGGCCAAAACAAAGTAGACTGCGCAACCTACCGGCAAATCCGAATTTCCCATAATTTTCTCATTTCTCTTCCGTTTTCTCTTCCGATTCTTTTGCCACTTCCCGTTCTTCAATTCTTGAATTATGAATCCTCATGGTAGCCTAGGGAAATTCACCACCCTTCATTCCAAAGCTCAATTTAAACTCCAAGACCAACGAAAATCAACAATCATAGCTGGCATTTTGCTAACCTGCATAGCTACACAAAACATATTAAAACACACAAATACTTGAGATACAAGCGATCAATTTAAGCCAAAATAGAACGTTCCAAGTGGATAAAAATCCACTTATCATGTTCCCTTGAGTATAGTTTATGACAGAGATGCCAAGTTTGTGAGTTATTTCTGGAGGACCCTCTAGAAATTACTTGGTACTAGCCTTAAGTTCTCTACATCCTATCATCCCCAGACCGATGGACAGACTGAGGTCGTTAATAGGAGTCTAGGTGATTTGATTAGGTGTCTTGTAGGTGAACATGTGTCTACATGGGATAGGGTCTTGCCTACAACTGAGTTTGCATATAATAGCTCTGTTAATAGATCTACAGGAGTCAGCCCTTTTCAGGCTTACATTGTTCATCAGCCTAGGAAACCCATAGATTTGGTTCCCCTTCCCCCTGCATATGGGTCTAGCGAGTCTGCATAGTCCTTTGCACATCACATTCATAAATTGCATGCTGAGATACGACAGAAAATTAATTTAAGCAATGAAAATTATAAGTCTGCTGCAGTTGTTCATCGCAGGTTTCGAGAGTATAATGAAGGTGATCATGTCATGTTGCGACACCGCACAGATAGGCTACCTCCTAGTGCTTGGAAGAAAGTGCATGCTAAACGGATGGGTCCATTTCGGATTCGAAAGAGGGTTGGTACTAATGCTTATGAGTTAGATCTTCCTAGTGATGTGACTATTGGCCCTGTATTTAATGTGGAAGATCTCACTCCTTTTCATGGAACCTCTGATATTTCTTCACTTTCTTCACGTTCTAGTGTTCCTATCCCTTCTAGCCCCAGTCAGCCTATATCTAACCCTCCACTACTTGAACCCCCTACACCTCCTTATGTTTCTGCACAGCCGACAGTAGATGTGCCTGTTGATGTTCTAGATGAGAGATTTATGCCAACTCGACAAGGTGGTTTTCGACAGTATTTAGTTCATTGGCGCAACAGGTCAGACGATGAGCGTACATGGATTAGTGCTACAGAGTTTCAACATCTTGCTCCTGACCTCTTTGAGCATTACACACGGTTCAGTTCGACATAGCCAAACCTTTCCTAGTCGGGGAGAGTTGATAGGGATCATTAGTAGTGTGTATCCTGTTTGGGTTTTATCTTGACTTATATAGTTGAGGTAATTATTTCAATTGTGTGCTTGACTTTGTAGTAGTGTAATTTCAATGTGTGCTTGTAATTTCAATTGTGTGCTTGACTTTGTTTGCTAAATTATTATTGTACCCAGCTGTTTGGGTTTGTAAACAGCCTATATAAATATATATCCTTGTATTAGCTTCTTATGAAGGAGACTTTGATTATATACATAAAACTTTTCTTTAAAATATCGATGATGTGTATCAATTTTTTTTTATGAGGAACTACCCCACATTACTGCGGGATTTCGAACCTCGGATATGTATCAATTTTGGGTTGGCTTGGGGTAGAGATTGTTCTGCGGTTCAATCTCCCAAGGATTTAAAATCATTATTCTTGTTGTGTTCACCATAATCTTGTTTAATTGTTATTGTGCTGTATCAGGAACCTAGAAAGAAGATAGTTATGGGAAATTGGAGAAAATGATTGTTAGAGAAATTGATTAGGATTTGGACATAGTGTAGATTTTGTTCATATGCAATTTTAAGATGAAAAAGAATTTTGTGAATAAAAAAAAAGAAAGATGAAAAAGAATATTACCATGGTAAAAATATATTCCAGTTTTATACGGCCATGACATTATTGCATTTATTTCATTGAAATTACCTAGTTTTTTTTATTTTTTGAATTGCATTTTTTTCTTCTTCTAAAAATACAATTTTTTTGTTTAATTTAATTTGGTTAGTTGTGTTTTTAATGTATGCATGATCCGCCATTTTCTTATTGTTTCTTTTAAAATATTTCAAAAATTTTCCGATACTATTCTCGACTCTTAGGCATTGTTATAGAAATCGTCGATTTCTAAAAAATCGCCGATAAATCGACCAAAAATCGATCAAAATTTTGGAATCGATTCAGCCGATTTTTCAACCAAATCACCCGATAAATCGTAAATCGGTAACTCAACCGAATAGTTTCGATTTCTAAAATCTGTAACACTGCTCTTAGGCCAACTATACTTCGGATGTAAATTTTGTGATCAGCTCATTCAAATGTAAGATTAAGAAAATCGACATATGTATTATCTATGCTTCTCAATTCTGATTTTTCTGAATAAGATAATCTCAGCTTACGTTAACATATTATTATTAAAGCAATATAAAAAATATCGTAATTGCTATTATTAGCAAATATGGATAATTTCCTTATTAAATTAGTTATATTTATTATTCTATCATAATATCAAGAGCGTAGGTTATCAACAACCATGACGATGGGACGAAAACAAAATAACAATGATGACATGTTTGTGGAAAAGATTGTACCAATTCAATGACAATTCGATGATTTATAAACAAGAACGACGATAAATCGATGATTGTTTCTCAATAATAAACCGATGACTTGATGATCATTTCTCGATAGAAACAATAACAAACGATGAAGATCGACGATGATCGTTTCTCAATTGGAAACGATGACTATTTTCAAGATTTTTTTTTATTTTCTTTTTATTTTGTAAACTATCGATACTTATTATTTTTTATATCTTGAGTTTGAGGGAAATATTAACATATTATTGTTGATATAATACAAAAAATATTTTAATTATTTTTATTAGCGAATAAAAATAGTTTTCTTATTAAATTAATCAATTTTATTATTAATTAGTATCGATTATATAAATAACCTCATCTTATGCTTTCATGATTGAATAAAAAAAATTTACGAATATTTTATCAGTTTACAATCATACTTTTTGAACAGCTTTTGTACAGAAACTTTAGCAGAAGGATGTATTATAGAAACGATATATCCTATTGCTTATTGTAAAAGTCTCTTTTTATGTCCCCATATATGAAAGTAATAACAAAGCTAGAATATTAAATGAGGGAATGATATTATAAAGTAGAATACATACAAAAGAAACTATAAAACAGATGACCTTTGGTTGGTTCTTTTTGTCTTTCTATATAAACAAATTAAGATGTGAAACTTGTTCGATCTATAGAGTTTACAACTGAGAGAGAGAGTAATATTGGAAGGAAAGCAACAATCTACTCGATATTATTAGAATGAAAGATTACAAAGGTATTTAAACGGAAATTGCTAAAACAGAATTGCATGATAGAAGCATATCACTTCCTAACTGATTGCTACTGCCTTATTCTTTCCTAATCGACTCCATGAAATACTCCAACTACCGAGACTAAGTCTAGCCTCAAATCTCGGCTAAAACAGAATGGAAATAACTCAAACAAATAACTAAACACATTTATTGAAACATGTTTAGATTAATCCAACACACTCCCCCTTAATCTAAACATTTTCTTCAAGCTTCTTGATCCCCAACAGTTCCCTCATTCTTATGAACTTGACTGCTGACATAGGTTTAGTAAGAACATCTGCACGTTGATCACCTGAACTCACATGTTTGATAATAACATCCCCACGTTCTACACAGTCGCGGATGAAATGAAATCGCACATCAATATGTTTGCTTCGGCCATGAAATACAGGGTTCTTTGCTAGGTCTATTGCAGACCTATTATCCACATACAAAGTGATGGGTTTCATCTCCGTCTCTGTAACTCGACTCAACAGTTTCTGTAGCCACAATCCTTGACACGCAGCTGCTGTTGCCGCCATGAATTCGGCCTCACAAGAAGACAAGGCCACGCAGCGTTGTTTCTGGGACATCCAAGTTATCAAGCTCTCACTTAGGTAGAACACCATGCCTCCAGTACTCCTACGATCATCATTATTTCCTGCAAAGTCACTGTCCGAATAACCAGACAACATGTGATTACCTGTGCTCTTCGAATACACGAGACCATAATTTATCGTTCCCTTTATATAACGCAGCACACGTTTCACAGCACCCAAATGTAGTGTGGTTGGCCTCTCCATAAATCGACTTACCATCCCAACAGCGTACGCTATATCTGGCCTGGTGTGAACCAGATAGCGTAAACCACCCACAATGCTTCTATATCGTGAAGAATCTACTGCTTTTCCCTTCAAATCCTTATGCAGTTGAATCTTTGGTTCCATAGGATACTTGCTTGGGTTGCAATCAGCCATTCCTGCAGCATCTAGAACCTTCTTAGCATAAGCAGATTGCTTCAACTCAATATGGCCTTTACTCTGATCAACCTCTATGCCAAGATAATATGATAATTTCCCTAAGTCGCTCATCTCAAACTCCTTGCTCATTTGCTCCTTGAACCTGATGATGTTGGCTATGTTCGAGCTCGTAATCAATATGTCATCCACATAGACACCAATGATTAGAGACTCGTTTCCCTCACGCTTGACATAAACTGCATGTTCGTACGGGCACTTCTCAAAACCAAGTTTTTCAAGAAATTTGCTCAGTCGTGTGTACCAGGCACGAGGTGCCTGTCTCAGTCCGTACAGTGCCTTGCGTAGTTTGTAGACCTTCCCTTCATGCCCTTTTACTTCATAACCCGTAGGCTGCGACACATACACCTCCTCTTCAATTTCTCCGTTAAGAAACGCGGATTTTACATCCAAATGATGTACTTCCCAACTGTTTGTTGCTGCTAATGCCAGTAAAAGTCGAATTGTTTCTAATCGTGTAACTGGAGCGAAAGCTTCTTCAAAATCCACACCTTGTTTCTGAACGTACCCCTTAGCCACAAGCCTGGCCTTATGCTTTACTATCGTGCCATTCGAATCCTTTTTAATCTTGTATACCCATTTCAAACCGATCGCTTTATGGCCTTTTGGCAAATCTGTCAACTCCCATGTATCGTTCCTTTCTATTGCTTCCAATTCGGTTTTCATGGCCTGCCTCCATTCCCTCTCTTTCACTGCCTGATCAAATGTTGCAGGTTCCTCGACACTTAGTAGCAGCATATCGTCGTCCAACTCAATTTCTTCTGTGTTGTTGTAAATGTCACTCAACCCTCTAAACTTTCTTGGTTCGCTCGATGCAGAACTTGTTTCTGACTCTTGATCACTGGTTGCAGGCTCTTGTTCACTTGTTTCAGAATCACTGGATGCCTCAGTAGACATGTTTCCATGACTTCGTGACATACTTCCATAACTTCGTACTGGTGTCGACATATTGCTGGGAATATTCGAGTCACTTCCTGGTTCCTCATTACCCATTTCACCTGCTTCTTCACCGTTGTGTTCGGCAACATTTTCCAACTCCAAACCAGGGAATACAACTTCACACCCAACTTGTTCACTTTGTTTTTCCCAATTCCAGAACCTGCCTTCCTGGACAACCACATCTCGACTCACACATATTATGTCTTTGTTTGGATCGTACAGTCGACTCGCTTTGGATCCAGGTTCCTTTCCTAGATAAATGACTGGCTTACTACGATCGTCCAGCTTCTGAGTATACACAGCAGGAATCTTCATGTAGGCAATACTACCAAACATTCTCAAGTGATGGAGATCAGGTTTGCTTCCTGTCCATGCTTCATATGGTGTCCTCCCCCGTAATACTTGTGTTGGCAGGCGATTAAGCACGTAAATTGAGTGCCTCACTGCCTCTCCCCACATGAAAGATGGCAACTTTGCTCCTTTCAAGAAACTCCGAGTCATAGCAGTCACCGTTCGGTTCCTACGCTCCACTACCCCATTTTGTTGTGGAGTGTAGGGGGCTGTGTAATGTCGCTGAATGCCAGCCTCTTCACAAAACTTCTCAAATTCATTTGAACAAAACTCTCCACCCCTATCAGTTCGAAATATCTTGATTTTCTGGTTTACTCGATTTTCGACAAGTAGTTTGAATTTTCTGAACGCACTGAATGCTTCACTCTTCTGTTTCAACATATAAACCCACATCTTTCTACTGTAGTCATCAACAAGTAAGAAGAAATATCGATTACCTGCTGGGGTTGAAGGTGAGATTGGTCCACAAATGTCTCCATGAATGAGTTCCAGCACTTTGTTGGCCTGAAAATTCGCTTGACTCGGAAATGGTTGCCTCGACTGTTTCGACATTAGACATCCCTCGCATTTCTTTGCTGGTTGTTTTAACTTAGGTAAACCATACACCATCTGTTCTTTTGCCATTAGCTCCATTGTCTGGAAATTTACGTGCCCAAGGCGGGCATGCCACAGCCATGTCTCTTCTTCTACATTATTCAATAAACACATTGGCACACTCTCCTCGAGACTAATTTTGTAAAGTCTGTTTCCCGACTTCTTCACTTTCATCAGTAGTCGTTCATTGTTGTCATACACCCACAAATAATCACCATTCATTACTACACGATTGCCCTCTTCAGATAACTGGCCAAGGCTGATTATGTTATTGCATAGGGTGGGGATATAGTACACATCTTTCAAAGTTTTCTCCTCACCATTTTTGCACTTAAACGAGACAACTCCCTTCCCTTCAATGCTTACCTTTGATCCATCGCCGAACTTCACTTCTCCTATCACCCTTTCGTCCAGTTCCTTGAATTTTCCTCGTTGCCCGGTCATGTGGTTACTAGCCCCATTGTCTAGATACCAAACTTGTGACTCCCTTTGTCCATCGATCTCTGTTCGAAACTGTGGTGTTATCGTTTCTTTCTTTAGTAGCATCTCTCCTACTTTCTCAGCGATCAACAACGCTGGTTCATCCTCCTGAATTCTAGTGAGATTAACCTGGTTATCTCTTTCCCTTCAAGGTTTACGACATTCGTTTGCGAAATGTCCAAAGGCCTGGTAGTTGTAACACCTCACCTGACTCCTGTCTCGTGATCCACGACCTCCATTTCTCCCACGAAACTCTCCACTACCTCGAGCTCCATCTTTGTTGGTTCTTCTCTGCCACTCCTCTCAAGTCATCAGCAATTGACCCTCATTGATTTCTTTCTTTCGCCATTCCTCCTCTGTCAATAGGAGTTTCCCTTGACTCGTTTCAGATTGCCCACGAACTCTCTCTTCATGTGCCTTTAAAGAGCCAATGACCTCCTCCGTAGACATCTCTTCCAAGTTTGCAAATTGCTCTATGGCAGATGCGATTTGCAAGAACTTCGAAGGAACTGCTCTGAGTAGTTTCTTCACCACGTATGCCTCCTCCAATGTTTCTCCCAAAGCCCTGATATTGATAACCAAGCCATTCATTTTCATGTAAAACTCGTCCAGTGGCTCCGTTTCTCCCATCCTTAATGCCTCGAACTCACCTTTTAAAGTCTGTGCTTTCGCCTTTTTCACTTTGTCTGCCCCAAGACTCATCGTCTTGACAGCCTCCCATGCCTCCTTGGCCGTTTTCTTTTCTGAGATGGCCATCAAAACTTCTTCAGGAATCCCTTGGTAGATGACAGCCAAAGCACGTCTGTCAAGTTTTTCCTCAATCGCAACCTTAGGATCTTTTGGTTCCACCGCATCCCACACGCCATGAGCTTGCATAAACACCCTCATTTTGAGTGCCCATGTCGCATAGTTTGTTTTTGTCAACATCGGATAGCTCGGACTAAAAGACGTCTCCTTGGCCTTGACTGGTTCCTGGGTGCCCATTTAGTGTGTAGTATGATGGCAGACACAAGCTCTGATACCACGTATAGAGTTTACAACTGAGAGAGAGAGTAATATTGGAAGGAAAGCAACAATCTACTCGATATTATTAGAATGAAAGATTACAAAGGTATTTAAACGGAAATTGCTAAAACAGAATTGCATGATAGAAGCATATCACTTCCTAACTGATTGCTACTGCCTTATTCTTTCCTAATCGACTCCATGAAATACTCCAACTACCGAGACTAAGTCTAGCCTCAAATCTCGGCTAAAACAGAATGGAAATAACTCAAACAAATAACTAAACACATTTATTGAAACATGTTTAGATTAATCCAACACGATCCAGGTCCATAAAATATTATTCAATGGAACAGGAAGAGACAAATTGATCATGAATGAATTCATTTAAAAAATATAATTATAAAATATACAGTTAGTAATCATCAAAACGTCTCTCTCACATCAAACACCTTGTACCACTCTGTCTCTCTCATCCCCTTCAAATCTTCTTCTTCTAAATTGGAAACCATGCGTATCAATACATGGGTTATAGAATGTGGACAAATTATTTTTTTGTATAATGTGTAGTTTGAAATTATCGAAATTTAAATACTCACATTCATATGTTACATATTTACGATGACACTCGAATCCTCAACCAGATATGTCAATTATATGTAGTGGTTGAGTTTTAAGAAACATAGAGGGAGTGACAAAATGTGGGGAGACAAATCAAGTCATTATCAACCCTAATTAATTGATAAATTAAGATAAGCAGTTAAGCACCCTATCTAGAAGATATAGCTAGGTTATATGCAGGAAATGATGAAATGGCTGAAAATGAGGTTTTGGACAGTTAAGTATGTGGGGATGGCATCACCGTACAACCCCACAAACCGCCCCAAAAAACCCCACTTGCTTAATTTACACTATGCTTCTTTCCCACCCCTTCCTCTTTAACAAACATGCACACATAATTAAATATATTATATATATATATATAGGCCTTTGCTCCATACAGAACACTCTTATATAACAAACAACAAAGAACACCTTAGATCTATTAGATCCTTTGGCCCCGCCAGGGGCACCCAATACAAAAAGTTATTATTTTTTTACCCTCTATCAAGTCTGCAAAAAAAAAAAAAAAAATTAAAAATTACTGTTCACGTGATGACGTCATCACGTGAACAGTAAATTTTCAATTTTTTTTTTTTTTTTGCTGGATGGATGGAGCCTAAAAAAATAAAAACATTTTGTATTGGGTGGCCCCGCCAGGGGCAATGGATCTATGAGATATGAGGTGTTCTTTATTGTTTGTTATATAAGGTGTTTGCCATGGAGTGCAACTCTATATATATATGCACACACATGTGTGTCTCTAGTGCTGTAAATGAACCGCTACTCATTAACCTCGACTTGACTCTATTCATTAAACTCAAATCGATTCGGTTCGGTTAACAATAAATTAAATTTGAATTTGAACAAAAAATTATGTTCGATATATTACTTATTGAGTTGATCCGAGTTGTATGATTGTTCGATTCGAACTTGATTCGAGATTAACTCGAACTCGACCTATATACATAAAAAATATTATTTAATTTACATAAAATAATATATTACAATACATAAATATAAATATATAACAATCAACTACTAATTATCTAATTTCTCATCATCCATAAAATTAAACATGAAAATGCATTAAATAGTGAAAAGAAGAATATTAAATGAAAATAAAATAAAATTTTACTGATAAACTCGAACTCGACTCGGTTCGATTGGGGTCGACTCGACTCGAAATGTTCGTGAACAATTCGAACTTGACTCGTTTGTTAACGAACTCGAGTTCGAACAACAGAAATTGATCGATAAGGTAATCGAGTTTGGCTCGACTCATTAAGAAAAAACTCGAATTCGAATTCAATAAGCAAAAGCTGCACTGGACTTGGTTCATTTACCACCCTACGTGTCTCTAAGTAGGTTAGTCTACAACGACGTAAGCTAAATTAATTAGCTATATTATTAAAATTGATAGTTGATTAAAATTTATTGTAGGTGATCTGCTCCAACATTCGTTGCCAATATATAGTGCTTGATTATGTGTTATTATTATTTTAAGTTGTTATAAATAAAATATATTATAATCTATATAATAATAGTAATTAATATAACCAATATTAATGAATTGATTAAAATTTTAGATAAAAGGAATGAATATTGGAGGAAAAACTTTTTCACAAATTATGTATAGTTTAGATTTATGGTATGATAACTAAAGTTTTAGCTAAAATTTTGTAACCATTGAAAATGCTGATAGAATTTAGAATGATGTTTTGTTTCTGTGCTGTTCTTTGCCAATGATAAGCTCGTTAAATAGATGTTGGTTTCACATTACTACTCTCTTTTTCTTTGGTTTTTTTACAACAAGAAGATGATTTTTCCTAGCTAGCATGTCATGATTTATGTGATAATGTCCCATGTAATTATATTGGAGTGCATGTTTTTGTGTATTTATCGATTGCATGCAAGAAACCAGACTGCTGTCTAGAAACTAATTAGCTAGGTAAACTCATGATTCAAATTACACTTGCTTTCTCAACGATTTTATAAGTGACCACCCATTTCACTCAAATATATCAAGTAGATCATTCATTTAAAAACGATATTATTTGAACCATTAAACTCATAATGTTTCCATAACCAAACGAAAGGTTAATAATTCTAGTATTTCTGATAATATATTTAGATAATTTATTATCATTTTTCTTGTTTTAATTAAAAATAAATAGTAAATAAGTTTTTTAAATTCTAAATATATTATCAAAAATGCTAGAATTCATAACCTTTCATTTGATTATAGTAGGATTTAAGAAAAATGTGTAGAACTCGATGAAAAATTATTTTTACTTCCCGATCGAGTACATATATAGAGGTGTTTGTTTGATATTTATTATGAATTTAATGATTCAAATGATATCGTTTTGAATGGATGATACTTGATACATTTGAATGAAATGGATGACCATTTTGATATAAAACCACGTTTTTAACTAAATTGACCTAGCTTAAAATTATCTAAGCTTTACATTTGTGTTTAGTGAAAGAAGCAAAATCACTTGATTAACTTACCCTACTAGACTGCAATCTTGATTGTTGATATGACTAACCGGTTTTGTTCATTGGTTTTTTATGACTAGCAGGTTTAGTTAATCGTAAAACGTAAAAAGAAGCAAAGTCGGTAGATCACATAAGATTTTCATGATTGTATGATCAGATCCTGTTGATTGTAGTAAATACTCATGGTTAATTGAAATTAATTATAGTCCCAAAGATTGAATGCTTAAAAGTTTAGTTGACCACTTTGGTTTTTCAACATATATTTCCGACCATTATCATTTTTCAGCAAAATAAATTTAAGCAAGTTATGATTAAGCTCTTCGACTACAAGAAATAGAGTCGTCATTTTCCACCAAATCTATACTATATTCTTTATTAATTAATGTGTAAAATTATGTTTTAATGTAATATATTAAAGTATCAATTTTTTTTTTTTAACATGGGAACCCGCAGCCCCCAGGATGGTATAATCACAAATCCGCCTCCCATGGGAGTCGAACCTGTGACCAAGAGGTGGGATGACCTCTCTTTAACCAACCGAGACAACCTTTCGGGCTCAAAGTACCAAATTTAGCTATCACTTAATTCGGGGTATGGTTCGATTCCTTTCAATTACATAATTATACAAAATTTATTTATTTAATTTCGTTCCGTGTTCGATTTTCTATAACTACATATTCAAAATAATATTTATTTGTTATTTACTTTTATCATTCAGTTATGTATAAGTACATATTTGAATAATACTTATTAAAGTATATTTATTTTTGATAATTTATTAATATTAATATATTAATTTTTGCTTGTGCTCGACGCCTGCCGTGCTTGGCACGGTAGTATATATTAGAACAAATATTTTCCTATTAGAAAAACCATTTTTGAGTCTGATATATTATTACTGGACTATCTCATAGCTTAATAGAGAAATTGTTGAAATATAATTTTCTGACAAATGGTCTGCTACAAATTTTTGATAAATGAACTGCTACAAAATTAAAATAAATATATATCCTGGGGAGGGAAAGAAAAGATCTAACAACCCACATAGTCACGGTCTGTTTTATAGTTTAAATATATAGAACTAAAAGCAAAGTCTCTTTCCATGTTTAACTTTGTCTTGACTCTAGAATGGATTCATTTCACTTAGACGACCACCCTGCAAGGGCGGAACTAAGAGGGACTAGGCTCGGCGCTAATCCCGGTCGAACCAAAAAAATTAAGTAATTTTTTTTAGCCCGTGGTATTTTCCGGATGATGACCTGATTGTGTTTTGTTCTTGACATCAAAATTATTTTAGCCCCGGATGATGACCTGATTATGCTTTGTTCTTGACATCAAAACTATAGTCCAGGTAGTAAAAATAAGTCACAAGCTCAACAGTCTCATCCCACACTCTAACTCTCTGCTTTCTTTCGATTTTTTCTTGACGTCAAAACTATAGTCCAAATAGTAAATATAAGTCATTTATAGTCCAAATAGTAAAAATAAGTCATTTATAGTGGCAACATTGTCGGATCCAGAAAATTTTCCCGTCGATGACAATAGTGTCGGATCCAAAAAAAATTTCGCCGGTAACACTAAGCTATTTGAGCCCCGGCTAGATTTAGGTTCTGGTTCCGCCACTGCAACAAACCATGTACAGGGTCGTTCTGATGATGTGTTAATCTTGTCGTTCTTGAGCCAAATTTTTTGCTCGTGTGAGTCGAGCTCGCGCGATTTGAGATTGGCTCGAACTCTCATTAAAATCGAAAAAGGTTATATTTATTCCGATTTTTCATAATATTCTTAACATTTTAAATTTAAATTTACAACCCAAATATCTTATCCATAAATCCTTTAGGCCTAATCGATTAAAACTTGAGACAGAGTTAAATGAAAATGATAACTAGTTGGATCAAGTGGGTTTGGACCAATTCTTTTTCATTTAAAAATATACTGTTCACGAGCTATTCGTTAAGAATTCGAGTTTAGTTCGGTTCGATTATGTTCAATAAAACTCAAGTGCGCTCAGTTCGTTAACGGCTCGAGCTCAAATACATTTCTTGTGCAATAAAATATTCGGTTCATTTCATTAAGAAAAAATATTAAAACTTGAGATAGGGTTGAACGAAAATGATAATTAGTTAGGTTAAGTAGGTTTGGACCAATTTTTTTCCATTTAAAAATGTATTATTCACGAGTTGTTCGTTAAGGATTCGAGTTTAGTTCGATTCGTTTATGTTTAATGAAAGATCAAGTACGCTCGGTTCGTTAACGGCTCGAGCTCAAACACAATTTTTATACAATAAAAAAATTTGATTCAATTCATTAAAAAAAAAATTAAATTCGGCTCGTTTAGATTAAATCTCGATTCATGAAGGACCCTACTCTTGCCCTACCAACAGGTACTTCATGGACATTCCAGTCCCCACAAATACAGTATATGTGTTGAGCAAAACGTAACAACAAACAATATTTTTCCCCCACCACTGGGATGAAATAGAATGTTCTAACCGAAAATTGATATAAAATGTTCCCTGTTCACTTTGTTTGGTAGTCTAATAGAGAAAGAAAAAGGTTTCTTTGTGCTTGTAGTTAGTTAATTAGTCTATATCCTTAATTTGGATTGTAGTTAATTATATGGGTTCATTAGATTTTCAAACTTGCAGATGTCTGACTGTGGTGGACTCCTAGAAATCCATGGTTCCATTTTCAATATATTAAAATAAGATGTGTGGAGTATTTTACCAAGAACACACTAACACATCACAGTGTATAGTGTTAAGTACTTATAATTTTACATTCTTAACTAAAAAAGTGTTCTATAATGTAAAATAAAACTTTACTTATTGAAGAGAGTATAGGATCATATGAGAGATAGGATCATATGGAACTTTCTTCTGGAATTTTAAAATCTTATTAGATAAATTATTTACTTGATATCAGAATATGTTATGTTATTCAAAAGGAAAGGATATTTATATACAAGTTATTTCGTACTTTTCAAAAATATGAAACTTGCACTTTTTGCAAAATAATTATCAAGAACACATTAACACATCGAATGTAAAAAATAATTGTAAAAGTTAATTATTTTACATTCTTAATTATTAACGTTGTCATGCATGCTCACAAGAGCCAAGGGTATTTATACACTGGTGATCATGTTTATAAACTAGTACTGTAGCCTTATCTTGAAAATCAGTTGAAACATCAATAAAGACACAACTTATGACCGGCCAAGCAAACAAGGATAAAGACAGATGAGTTAACTCAAATTCAACATTTATTAATTTGAAGAGGCAGAAATGATTAGTTCCGGTGATTTAGATAGCTCTAGCTTGCTTTTGATATGTCATCCACACCAGACGAGACACACTTCGTTAGTGGACTCTCTTAGTTTACAAGCCAAACGCACGAACTGACAACAAATAAGATCTGGGATTGTTGGGGTTTCGATAATCGATTTATATTTCATATTATTGTTTGATCGGAGTTCCATGAATCGACAACTTATATAGCTTGCTGGACTTGCACTTGTTATTGTTGTTTAATAAACGAGTCTTGCAATACACTGCGTTCCAGTTAATATTATGTGTTTATGAGTGGTCAGTGGTGGAACTAGACCTTAACTTCCGCTCTAATTTTCGAGAAATTGTTAATTTAATTTTGTAACGTTGACAGAATATTAAAGTTCTAGTATGTTTTTTTCGGTTTCTCAAAGTCATGCAACTGAAACAAAGGGATAAATAAGTAGGGATAAACGAGTTCGAGTTGCTCAAACAGCTCGGCTCAAATTACATATCTGCAGTAACAAGGGAGTATAAATAAAGAATTTATCGATATAATAAAATTAATAATAAAATTATAAAACGGTGGATTTAGGAGGTTGGGGGGGTGGCGTGAAAATTAGTGCCACGCCGTCCAAACAAACCTTTCATGTATCTCTGTTACCCCACGCGCAAATCTATATCCCCCCTTGTTTTTTCTTTGAATATAAATACAAACATAACTAGCAGGTCTTGCAATTAACACATTTCTCACAACACTAGTACTCGTATTCTTCTCTCTCTCTCTCTCGATCTCTCTGGGTCGTCAAAGCAGTTTCAGCTCAAATTTTAATTCAGGTTAGTTTCTTCGATCTCTTTGCATGACGCATATGTTTTTGTGTTATGAGTCTCCAATCTGATAAAGTTGAGAAAAATGTAAAATATTATTACAACTAATTCGAAGTTTATAATAAATGTCTCAATACTTATATAAAGTATCGAAAATATCTTAATACAATGATATAATATACCTATGTGTACTTGTAATTAAGTGGAAGATTATTTTCCTCTTACGTGCTTTTCCGATTCTGATAGCTTTCATAAGTTATGAGATAATATATAAATTTCATGGCATCCGATCCAGTTGATCGAGTGTTAATTAGCTATAGAAAGATGTGAGGATTGTTCTTAATTAATCCTTTTCACTACTAATATGGTCACTTTTTTCTTAAGCAGGCGGCGTCTTTGCTTAAGCATTTTTTTCTAAGCTTATGTACAAGAATTACACTGACAAATTCGAATAAAGAATTATATATGTATTGAGACTGAAGTGGGTGCAACCTTGGACCTTCACTTTCATCATCATCTAACAAAGAGTGGAGTTTACTAAAAGAAAAGTTAACATGCTTTGTACGCTTACATATTCTATCTACTAATATAAATATCTTGTCAAGCACAAAGAAATTAATACAGACGTGAAACAATACGATTTTAAAAATAAAAAATCAAGACACTTATACGATTTCTTTTGAATAAGTACGCTTGTATATCTTATAAGAGTATCTGTTTTTAATAAATTTCGGAGGAGCGAAAATGGAATCCAGAACGATAAAAAATAAATTCTAATCATATCTCATAGATGAAGCTCCAAAATTACTATGTTTCGATTTTTAAAATCATATATACCTTATATAGTATATATATTAGTTTGGTAAGATTTCACTCACACACACATGGTCAAGTTGAAAAAAACACATTCATGCAGCTAGTGTTCTAGCTATATCTATGGTCCCAAACCAATTTGGACTACAATCATAGCTTTTCTTCACGAATGGTTAAGAATCAATGGCAATCATACATGTTTGTATATCACTATAGAGCTTTGAGTTCTTTTCATTTCAACTATATATATATCTATATGTATATGCATGCATCCATAGGTCGTAATGATGATCTAGGAAGCTTCTTCCATTGACAAGGTTTAGTGCTGATTTGTTTCTGTTTTTTCTTTAGTTTCATGTTTGAACATGCTTTGAAGTCAAAAGAAATGTGAAAGGAATAATACAACTACTATACCTCTTCATATATATAATTTTTCAAATATAAATTTTTTAAAATTTTAGGTTGTGTTTTTGTTTTGCAGAAGCGGATCATTTATATGTCGTCGATGGAAGCCGAATCATGTGTTCCTCCTGGTTTTAGGTTTCATCCAACTGAGGAAGAACTTGTAGGTTACTATCTCCGGCGAAAAGTTAACTCTTTAAAGATCGATCTCGATGTTATTGTCGAAGTCGATCTTTACAGGATTGAACCATGGGACATTCAAGGTATATATTTAGACTTTTCATCGATCATAATAATTAAGCCTAAAAAAATCAAGGTTTACTGCACAAAATTAAAGATAATTTGTTTTCGAGGGGTAAAATTTGTTCATTCACTGTCAAAATGTTGCAATATTATAGCTTGATGCAATGGATGATATCATCATTTATATAGAGAGAGCTATATATATGTGAACTATAATCACTCAAGATGTATGTGTTGATGCAGGGAAATGCAAATTGGGATATGAAGAACAAAATGAGTGGTATTTTTTCAGTCACAAGGATAGGAAATATCCAACGGGAAGACGAACAAATAGAGCAACTTCTGCAGGGTTTTGGAAGGCAACAGGAAGAGATAAAGCTGTACTCTCAAAAGAAACCATAATAGGCATGAGGAAAACCCTAGTTTTCTACAAAGGCCGTGCCCCAACCGGGATCAAAACTGACTGGATCATGCATGAGTATCGTCTCCAATCATCCGAACACGGACCTCCACAGGCAAGTTATTCGATCCTTTCTTGAATATACGAAATATATATCTGGTGTTTCGAAATCAGCTATATTAATTATGTGCACACAAGTCTATAGATAATTGGTGATCTTTATTCATGCATCGCGCATTAAAAATTTATGTTTTTTGCCGATTAAAAAAGTCTTCTGTATGAAAGCGACACCACCATCTCCAGAAATCTTCTTTATGTGGTTGAAGATGTGAATAAGAAACTAAACATTCTATGTGCCTTTTGCGGCGCATGTGGAAGAACATATATGAATTACAAATTTTATTGGGCCGGGTGTCTAAGATAAGTTGTGATCACTAGCAATTAACACAGTAATTTAAAATTTACGACAAGTCACATGTTCGATTCTCCCTCCCTTTATAATTTATATTGCACTTGTGGCTTATTTGAATGACGAAAAAGTAATACTATATGTAATTTAATTGCAATAGTTACTAACATATTATGTATATAGAGACTTTACTAACTGTTATGATACAACTCTGCAGGAAGAAGGATGGGTCGTCTGTCGAGCATTCAAAAAACCGACTCCAAACCAGAGGCATCAAGAAAATGAGCAATGGAACAGTGGTCATTATTTTCGAAACTACAACAATTGTCAAGATATGCCAAATCCAATGCATGCAGCCCTGCTTAATCAAAGCACAAACTATTACCAAGTGCCATTTGACAGTAATTTAGACCAAAAGGAGATCTTTAACCATGCTCATCAGTTTGATCACGAGCTAGCTGATCTTCCACAACTCGATAGTCCAAGTACAGTTTCAACAAGTCTCGATCCTGATCAAGATAAGTTAAGTAACCATGTTAACAATTACAATGACATGATCAGCGTGCACAATTTTTACATGCCAAAAGTAATTGATCAACCAGATGCTTTGTTTTCCTTCCCGAACATGCCACTAATTCCGTGTGACGAGGATTTAGAGTCTCAGAATCATATGAACCATTTCCTTGGATGCTTTCCTGATCTGTAACCAACTAATGCGCAGTTCTAGTAATTGACTATAAATTCCCAGTAATAGATTTGGATGCTTTGTATCTAGATTGATTGAAAGTGTAGCGGATTAAAAAATTTGAGAACTAAGTTTTAATTTTTATGTACTCAATTATTTGTTATGAAATTAAAGTTGTCCATTAAAAAAACAAAGAAGAACTTAAGTTGTAAATCAGTGTACCTATGTTGATCATGTGTTGTATTGACAAATTCAAGTTCATATAGTTTTGTACTGATAAAAATTTCATCTAGCTCTGTGATATCGATAATTTATTATCAGGATTTCAATCTCATCTTGTAACACAAATCAAACCGTACAACCGGTCATGTTCCACTCTAAAACAATTGTTAGAAAGCAAACCAAGCTGATACCATCCATCTAGGGAGGTGCCTCTTTGTTGATAAGCTAATTAACAGAAAAAACTTTCATGAGCACCAGCTGGTAACAGAGTCCTTAAGGCTTGCGCAGATGAAAGAAGCTTCCAAAACTACTTGTCATGTTTCATGTGCTCTTATCTTTATGCTCCTGAAAATGAAGACAGAAAAGCTAGCAGTGCACCAAATTCAGGCACTATACATTTGTTGGTATATATCCTTTCATGTGACCCATTAATAATACTTGGTTCATTTTACAGCTCAATATTGTGACCACTAGAGTGTGAATAGTTGAACCGTTGCGAAAAATTGTTCTGCACTTTCTGGTATAAGAAGTATCCTCCACATCCTATAAGTAGTAAGAAACAGCTTTTTGAGATTTCTTCATGTATTAGACTGACTACCGTACTTTTATAAATGATCAATCTTGTAATTCTAACACACATGTGTTAGATAATGGTTGTGGCTTCGCTTGTACAATGAGATGCATCAAGTCGTCGAGGAAGGATGAGTGTCGTCGAGCATGCAACAGTTGTTGTGCTACATGACATTGTGTCCCCAGAGGCACGTCCTTTGGAAAGCTTAATGATTGTCCCTGCTATGATAATCTCAAGACTCATGGCAACCAGCGCAAGTGCCCTTAGTTATCTACTTGCAGTTTCCAGATTATATATATATATTCGACTATGCTCATGTCTCTGTTCTTGTACGCATAATGTGAGGCCAGAGTTCATGTCAACATTTGGCATTAGTCTTATTATAATTCCCGTACGTGCTTAAATAAACAGGTTGCTTTTGAGCAGAATTCCTATAAATAAAAAGCTTGCTTTTGTGATATACAAACATTTGGCATGTGTTGGATTGACAATTTGACATTCCTATAACCTTGAAAATGTGAAAAATGTGCCGGACTATTGTGCTACACTTTTTAAGAGAATGCAGAACAATTGTTCTCACATAATAAAATTTTCTCACCCGAATCACTGCCTTGGTACATAGCATGGAGTGCATTGTGCAGTGCAGTCGATTACAAAAAAAGTATTATAAACTTTTAAATGACACAGTAACAAAATTCCTCTTATTCCTCATTGTTTCTTTAGGGAAATGCAGCTTTTTCTTTACCTCAAGAACATCTCGGAACTTTTTGAGCAGTTTCGTAGATGGATCATCATCCTAAAGTCTTTAACTTCTTAGATAATTTTAGACACCATTCTAACATCATATTGAGGTAACTCTTTCTTTCGATTATTACACCAACATGGTAATTCGATCAGCTCATATGTTTTTTCGCAGTATTTTATCTTCCTCCCTAATACTATTAATTTTAGTCTATAATTAAATGTAGGAGCATAATTGCTTATAAGTTATATGTTTTTTTCTCTTCATCTGCTAAGGCCAAGTTACTTGTATTTGCAATTGAATATGATCTCCCTATCCTCGATGAAAGCAAGGCGGTACAAAGTAATCTGAGAATTTCACGTCTGATGATGTGATTACTGATTAGTAGTGCAGCCACTACAAAATCTGCAGACAATGGAAACACCATTAATACTAGTGGCCTGTTCCAGTGCCATGGTATTTACTGGTTTTCAAAGCCTCTGGCTTAATAGTATCATGCATAGAACTACGTTCGATCTCTACCATTGTAGTGTACTAGATACTTCTCTTCCCCAGGTTGAGTGTTCGAATCTCAGTGGAGATAGGGTGTAATAATAGTGTTTAAGTTTGTGTAATTGTACATTAAAATTACCAATAAAACTACATTTAAAAGCTGAAACTCCCCTTTAAGGAAGGCCTTGTGGTCACCATGAGGTTTCAACCTTTTAAAGTCATTTAACACTTCTTACTATGACAATTCATTACAATTATTTAATAATTACAACTTTTATTTTATTCAAACCACATTGTTACATGCTTAATCTTTTATGTTTAGCATATTTGCATACACAACATAAAAGAAAATTTATTTGTTACACCTTACACAAACCTTAAATTTTAAGATAATTGGAACTCAACCAGTCGACTTATCTGGTATGTCCAGCTTGTAAGTAGAGGTTCCAGTTGTCGATCACTTGATTGTTTAATCAAACAGTTGGAGAAACAAACGACATGAGCTCCTGGTCAGCTTCAAATTTAGCCATCTCATCCTCCTTCAAGTTAATCCATGCCTCAATTCCATCACCTTCTTTGTTGTCGAAAAAAGTAACCACATTACTAAACGTGAGTCGAGCAGATCCGATCCACACTGGATTTCCCCACCCGAAATCCACATCATACACACCAAACCTGCTCAAACTAGTGAAAGACATAGTAACCATTTCTCCTAAATTAAAATTTTTGGCCATCTGTTTCAGATGCATCAAATGATCCTCACCCTTCCTTAGCTTCTCCACATAGTTCGCGTCAACTGACTGTATTGCCTCTCTCGCCTGGTCAATTAAATCCCCATACTCATCTTTTTCTCCATTCTGCATGGATGGCATAAATATGGCCATACGATATAAATTGCCAAAATAATGCTTTGGAAGTGGCGGATCAAACCTCGTACGTAGATTCACTGGCAGAAACATTATATTTAGGTTCCCGGGAACTCCTGTGTTTTTTCCAGTAGCAGCCATATAACGGTGCCACATGAAAGCTGATAAAGCTTCAAAGCGTGTTGGTTGTGTCCGATCCTCTGTACCTTTAATTTTGTTATCTGCAGCACATTTGTTTTTTAATGCAAGTATGTTGGATGCATCAAACAGGAACCTCTTGCAAACTATGTTTTCTTTCATTACACCTATACGATCTTCATATCCAGAAATATCGAGTGGTGGAAATAATGTTGCCAAATCCAAAACCGGGGATGGTACGATCTGCTCCCCACGAGCAATAGCAGCCCAACTTTTCATGAAATTTACTAATGACAAACCATCAGCAAGCTTGTGGGAGATCACAGCACCAATAGCAATTCCTCCACATTTAAAGAAATTGACTTGAACAGCAAAGTTGAGGTCCACATCAGCATCATCCAGTTCAAGTGGAAGCAGCTTGGTGAGTTCATTAGGTACCGGATCACGAATAACATCTTCTAAATTGCAGTTGACACTGGCTTCAACATATTGTGCACCTTCGTCGGTGCAGTCAACGTGGCCATTTTGAACTAATCGACCAGCTAATGGATAAAATTTAGTCAGTGCCTCCGACAGAGATTTTTTGAGGTGCTCGGATTTGAGGTTGTGGTTGGCTTGATCATCTATAGTGTAGTAGAAGATTAGTGGCACAAAAACTCTAGGTGCAACTTGATCAAGAAACGAAAGGGTGTATTTTTTGAGGTGTTCGGGTGTTGGAACAGATGGTTTAATGTTCTGTTTCGAGAAAACTTCAATTTCAAGAGCCATTTTTGCTGCTGATGTTGCTACAATTGCTGTTATTTGTACTCTGTAGATATGATGATATGAGTTGATGTCTTTAACCCTGTACAGCCAAGACTTATATAGAATTTTTTTCCCAAAGTCACAACTACTAATGTCATAACAAACATTTACACTGCAGCTTCCGTTGTAACTTATATACATGCAAATATTTAAGTGGAATGGATCATACCTCGTCACCGTTTTGACCACGACCGAGCTGGAATGATCGAATAACACTTAAATTTTTTCGAACGGATTAATTTTTCGAATGGGATCGAATATCGAAATTTACTAACGATTATGTCACTTACCGTTGAGGGTTGATCCGATATCTCTCTCCAACTAAACTTAATAGTGAATGCTTCTTCTAGAAATTTATATCTAGTTAGAGTCTCAGAGATGATGAAGATGATGATGCGAATACATTGATATAGTTATTAATTTATTGTTCAACCTCCAACCTTTACCAAACTAGACTAGTAGTAGACTATGGGAGAAATGGCCAATTTTAATTTATGATTGGTGACGGCACAATGGACTGCGCGTTTATGGATTTGGATATGCAGTTGAATGAATTTGAAGAAACGTAAATATACATTGGTCTACTTGGATTTGAAGGCCCAACCAACATGGATTTCAAGACCCAGACGACATGTGATAGACTTTAAAACATCTAAACCCAAAGAGTTGTAGGGTGTACCAGTAGAATCGTACGCCCAACTAGCATGTAAACACTGGACCTTAGCCAGACAAGTATGGCTACAAGATTGAAATTCAAAGAAGAGCATGTGATTTGGCCCATACGACAGAGATTTTTTTTTTTTTTCGTATGTTTACTTACTTTCGTGTCTCTCCTAGGATACTTGGATGGTAAGTTTCTAAATCATGATTTTAATCAATTAAAATCAATTAGGACCCGGTGGTGGGTTAATCTTGTAACTTGTGTAGCTATACGTAGCTGCACTATTGACCTAATTTCGAGGGGGGGAAATCCTTTTTAACAAGAAAAATATTTCAAAAAATGATATATGTACATTTGTTATTTTTGAAGGGATTAAGTACATTTGTTAATGAGATTGGGGAACCTGAGATGTATCTCAGGTAAATTTCCTGAGATACATGTGAATTATATGCAAATCAGAAATTTTATAGTATGGGCATTTTTGTAAAATCAGAAATTTTTAATTAGTCCTGCGGGTTCAATCAGATTTAAAGTATATTTCTTTACTATCTCAGGAAACTCAGGGTCCTTTTTCTCTTTGTTAATATATCTAATTTTTATTATTAAAAAGTAAATTGAAAAATTATATAGGATGATCATTTTTACATAAATATATTACGACGAGAATATTTCATGAAACACGACACTTTTCAGTACTATTGTATCTATACTCTTTATTAATGTGTAAAACCATGTTTCAATAGCGTGCAATAGTACCAAAGTACCAAAATATCAAATTTGGTTATCATTAAATTCGAGGTTTGATTCCTTGCGACTACGTAAATATAAAAGATTTATTTACTTAAGTTTCTTTAGCTTCACCTCGGATTCGATTCCTTACAGTTACATAACTATACAAAATTTATTTATTTTAATTTCTTTAACTTCACCTATTTATACCCGTGCTTCGCACGGGTTATTAGCTAGTTTAATATAATAGGAGTAGAATATAGTGCATTATTAGGCATTCAAGTAAACACGCCTTTTGATCAAATTTTGTATCAACGTGCTTATGTGACACTAATCAAAGTGTTGCTTTAGAAGATCAAATTTTGTATCAATGTGCTTATGTGACACTAATCAAGTTTGCTTTAGAATGATTATGTTAAAAAGCAACAACCGGACAGATGTATACGTTTTATTCTGTTGCGCGCGCACAAACACATACAATCATATATGTCACCATTTCTGATCACATAATTAAATTAATTTTCAAATCTTAATTAAGAATATGTACAATTCATATTTGCTAATTGGTTACATCGCATCTGTGTTACAAGTCTGAAAAATCAGCTTACTAGTAATGTCTTATTAGTTTAATTATACAAGAAAGCTAGAACTTGATCTGCAATATCATACAAATACACACGTACTGACGTACATACATGTTGATACTACTATCTATTTTGCAAGGGGAATTATGCGAAGTGGAAGGCCTTCCTTCGGTACTGGGACGATGTGGGCTATTATCTTCTCGCGAGGATTGACCTTCTCCAATTTGTATCTGGTGACAATGTTATATATAAACACCAGAATTTCAAGACGAGCGTACTCTTTTCCAGGGCACATTCTAGGTCCTCCACCGAAAGGTACAAAAGTGTATGGCGCAGGTCCTTTCCCTTCGAATCTTGATGGATCGAATTTTTCTGGATCCGGAAAGCATTCTGGATTCTTATGTGTAGTACATACTGTCCACGATGCCTAAAACAATTTTTTATTAAATTAACAACATGTAACGTAGATGATAGAGTAGAGCGTACTGTAATGAGTATAGATAATATGAATAAGCATTCGTTAGTTACCTTCCATCCCTTTGGAATGGTATAACCAGCGAACGAAACATCATTCACAGCCTCCCTAAAGCCACCGTGAGCAGGTGGCGTGAGCCTTAGAGATTCGCAGACAACATTCCATGTGTATCTCATCTTCTGAATATCGTCCCACGTTAACAGTTCCCCCTCTTTTTTCGATTGTGCTATTGCAGTTAATTCTGATTCGTTTAATTAACAGACGCTAAACAGTTAGCCAAAAAGCAATTAACATAATTATGAAATTCTTCTTATTATGAATTTAAAGAAATTTTAATGCAAGGTAATCAGTACGGAATCGTATATAGTGCGTACCTTCGTAAACCTTATCATAAATATGTGGAAGCTCCGCAAGATCCTTGAGCATAAATGTAACAGCAGTGCTGGTGGTCTCATAGCTGGCGACAAGTAAACCAATAATATTATTAGATATCTCCTTATCGCTCAAAAAATTTCCATTTTCATCCTTCACCAGCAGCAATCGTGACAAAAAATCAGTAGACGATGATGACGTTTCGTTTTTCTCCATCATTTCCTTCCTCCTCTTGCTAATGATCTTCAAAAGCTCCTCTCGGACCATTTTTCCACCCTTAACACCTTTATTAAAGGCAGTGCCGGGGAGGTTGATTGGGACAGAAAATAATCCAGTAGTTACAAGCGTGAAGTGCTTGAATAGCCTCGTGACATGCTCAGCATCGACAACGTTCATAAACAATCTAATTGCCAAATCAAATGTGTACTTCTTCGACAATGGATGCACCTTTACTACTTCATTACCATCCCATTCAGATCCCACATGCTCTCGTGCCATTCCATCCATCGCCGGGATGTACTGTTTTAGAGCCTCCGGCCTTAGAATTTCATGCACAAAACTATGCATGACAGCCGAAACTTCGTTCACCGAAGAGTCCGTAAACTCGGGGAAAAACAACACGTTTTTCACCGACTCTGGCCACCAAGGGGTGAATAGTTTGGTGTAAACAAACTTATTCCCTTGCGCTCCACAAAACACAGCCATTCTTTGCCCGAAAAGACTAGTTTGAAACACATCGTTCGAGTACTTTTTTCGTCTTTCACTGATAAATCTTTGAGGACCGGATAATACAAACCTAATGGTTTCTCCAACCACTGGCCATCCAGTTGATCCTGGTGGAACTTTTATGTTTGAACGTCGATTCTTCGGTTTTATCAGTACGAAAAAAATCGATATCGGAACAATTATAAGCAACACATAGAGATACAAGCTCATGATTAGTGTTTCCATGGCTATATCAATCTTAGAAATGTAATATGAAGGTAGAATTACTTGAAGTTGGAAGCTTTGGATTTGTATGCTAAATTGTAAAGATGTGGTCTCTATTTATTGTGTCGAATAGGATGACAATTATTATTTTATTAACTAAATAGTCAACGAATTGTAAGTAGGTTTAGAGATGAAATAAATGAGGATTGATGTAATGAAAATAATGGATAATGTTTATCATGTTATTACAGTGTGTACGAGTTAGGTAAAACAGGACGCATATGGAGGTTGCAATTAATTATTTGTTGGTTAGTCACGGATAGGTTGAATATTTAGGTTTCCGTTGAAGTGACCCAAAATTAGTACATTTTTACATTAGAAAACGAGTTTGGTTCTTGAATTTTTTCTTGCTTACGATAGTAAATACTAGAGGTACGTGTACGTAGGGATGGGTAGTAAGGTATTTGAGGGTGGGGAGCGTTATCACTGCCTCCGATCCCTGTTTAAATTTGATTCTCGTTTTTCGACCTGATTCTTGTTGGAGATTATTTTTCATTTTTGTCCCCGGTTCAAACGGGTAACGGAATTCTGTGAGAAATCGAAAAATTTTGAATTCTAAAAATTGCCTATTTTCCATAGCTCATATGCATTAAATTAAGATAAAAAAAATATTACTTAGAGCATCTCCAACCATGTAGTTACCTTAGCTAAAAGTAATTAAAACATATTAAAAATAAAAATTATGTTAAAAAAAATCAACTCCAATGGATCATTTTCTTTGTCTATATTTTTAGTCAACCTCCTGATGTTGGCAATATTTTTAGTAAATACAATTTATTTACTACAATTTTAGAAAAATGCAACATATGAATTATAATGTTAATTTTATAATATTATACAATACAAATACATGTATCTATATGTGTGTGTATGTGTGAAGCTTATTACTCCCTCCCGTCCCATTGATTTGTATACATTGGGTTTGGAAACGGAGATCAAGAAAATGTATAAAGAATGAGTAAAGTGAGATGAAAAGTGCGTAAAGTGATGGGACATATTAATATTTAATAATAGATTTGAGATAGTGGAGGAAAGTAGTGAGTGTAATAGTGTTTTATATTATAGATTTGAGATATTGGAAGAAAGTTATTGGGTGTAATAGTATTTTTTTATAATTAAAACTTTACTATTTTTGGTATGTATAGAAATGATGGGACACCCCAAAATAGTAAGTGTATAGAAATGAATGGGATAGAGGGAGTAACTTATAGTAATTAAAATGTATTATATAAAAATATAAGTTATTAATATATATATATATATATATATATATATATATATATATATATATATAGGCCATTGCTCCATAAAGAACACTATTATATAAAGAACAATAAAGAACACTATAAAATCATTTATTCCAATAGATCCAATGGCCCCGCCAGGGGCACCCCATACAAAAAATTCTTATTTTTTTATCCTCTATCCATTCAGCAAAAAATACTGTTCATGATGATGTCATTGCTGAAGTCATCATGAACAGTTTTTTTTTTTTTGCTGAATGTATAGAGGATAAAAAATAAAAACCTTTTGTATTGGGTGCCATGACGGAACTCTTAGATTAGATTAAATATGAGTGTCATAAGGTGTTCTTCATGTAGTACAACTATACATACATATATATATATATATATATATATATATATATATATATATATATATATATATATATATATATATATATATATATAGGGTGCTACTCTACTACAAACTAAAATTAACTACAAACTACAAACTAAACACTAATTCAATATTTCATGCTAATCTAATGATCAAACTAGGGGTACCCCAATACAAAAAGTGTTTAAAATAATTGGATCCATTCAGCAAAAAAAAAAATAAAAAATTTCACTGTTCATGTGATGACGTGGCAGTGGATTTCACTGGTTAACGGTGCTTCGCACCTTCTTGTACGGCGCTTCGCGCCTTTATCATTCTAAAGTTGTAAGGAATGACAATCAATGGTAAAGGCAATAGACGATTGACGGGTGTGTCGAGGGCCTGCGGCCCTCATGACTACCTAACTCATCCGTTTACTGTCTTAAATGCTTCGTATTTCCACGGCAAGTTTTTTTTTTTTTTTGGTGGATAGAGCCAATTATTTTAAGCATTTTTTTGTGAAGGTACCCTTGGCGGGAACCTTAGAATAAATGAAATGTAATTATTCTAGTGTTAGTTTGTAGTTTGTATTTAAGGATTGGTTTGTATTTGAGCAAAAGCCTATATATATATATATATATATATATATATATATATATATATATATATATATATATATATATATAGGGAAAGGTTATGTGAGTAACTCATAAATTGAGTAACTTAGGAACTAGAATCCTAGCCCTTAAAAAGTGAATAGAATGAATGGATCAGAGTTACTACACGGAGACATAGTGGACAGTTACACTTACACGTATCGTACACCCCAAATAGACTAAAAATTATTTATTTTTCCATTCTTTTTATGATTTTTATCAAAATGTTTTATTGTATTTTATTTAATTTGTATTGTAAATTTTTATAATTTATATTTCTGTATGTTCTTTATTTATTTTGTGTTATGTATTTTTGTGTTGATGTTGTGTTATTCCCAGATTACACACTTGTATAATTGTAGAAGGGGGGTTGAATACAATTCTTGATATTTATAACTTTCTGATAAGAACTTCAGAAACTTATGAAGAGATAATTGCAATGTAAGATTTAAACACAAACACATATAAAATCAGGTGGTTAATATGCACCACCTGAAGCTTTTATTTGAAGAAAACTCTGTGATACAAAATGTACACAGCTGCCGTTTTTACAACTCTTTGCTTCTAAGGATATTCAAGAAACTCTAAGCAAATATGTCTGTTTTCTTAACCTACAAAGAGTTGTAACACTTGGTTATATATCCCAAGTTTTACAAGTACTACTGGAATAAGATAATACTAATCTAATTCTAGTTGACTTGCTACTACACTCCAAATACACATGTAGCCGAAAGGTTGTCCTTGTGTTCAGACATGTCTCCTGCACCTTTCTTGTATTCATAGTGTAAATAGAATGCTTCTTTCTTCTGTGTTTCCAAAGTATGGCTGCCATACTGCTTTTTGTATCTACTTTCAACTCATGTGATCTGTCAGTCAAACATGTCCTTATCAACTGCTAATCTCCAGCTAATCATAGAAAACAATGTCAATGATTATCCGTTGATGATGTACACTGACATCCGTTGATGATGCATGGAGCAGTATCCGTTGATATTGGGACTTGAGCTGTATCCGTTGATAGAGTGGATTTGAGTCGTATCCGTTGATAGAGTTTTGTCTTCATCCGTTGATACACTTTCACTTAGACAGAATTACATAGCATAGCTTATTTACAATTGGCTACCCTATTCTGCCTATCCGTTGATAGTCAACATGACTATGGATAAAAACACTATCAACTGATAACATAGAGATACTGCAGTGTGCTACAAAACCTCATCCGTTGATGAGCTACCTGTCAACGGATAGAGTTATAAATTCTCATCCGTTGACAGTTACAAAACCTTAAACAATTTGATTGATTGTGAAGTTATCATCAAGTACAACATATTCCTAACATGTTGTTTTCATTATTTATAATTTTTAGTAGATATTTCTAATTTATATTCATATTTTTTATTTTAATGTTTTTATTTAGTTATTCTGTATTTCCTTATGTTCTGTATTTTTCTGTTTTGTATTTGTTCTTGTTCTGTATTTTCTTTTATGTGTGATTTTATTTTAATTTTTAGGTGTTCTGTATTTCCTTATATTCTATATTTTTATGTTTTGTATTTGTTCTTGTTCTGTATTTTCTTATATATGTTGTATTGTAATTAACTATTGTTTTATAAAATATGAAGTTGTGTTTCAGTGTTCTGTAAAGAAAAATACAGAACCTTTGTGTGATGTACAATTGATTAACTACTTTTTTGTAAAAATTTTGTATTTGTATTGTTTTTATATTCATTCTTAAAAAAATCAAATGAATAAAGATTTATGTTTTTAAAATAATTTTAAAAATTCAGATGTTTGTAAATATTTTATGTTAACTTATTTCTATGTTGTTTTTTATTATTACAATGTTCTTTGAAGAAAGATTAAAATTTGAAATTAATGCGTAAGAATTAAAGAACTTTATATATAAAAGAAAAACAATTAGAACATGTGTACAAATGAAAATAACTGAACACGTGCATTAGTTGTCCTAGGTTTTTAATACAGGTATTAAGTTTTTAATCGAGCCATTCATTTCTATTGTATAGTAGGACTCATATTTAGTTACCAAGTTTGTTGAGTATTGAATACGGTAAAAGAATACAGAGGGGGGGGGGTGAATGGATTCTTGAACTTTTCTTTGTTCTTGAATCTTTGTAGCAAGATATGTGTTGAATGTGTAAAATATGTAAGAACAGATAACAAAGACAAACACAACACAATATCACTTTAATCTAATATTTTATTAGATAAAGATTTTGCTACAATCTGTGAATACAAATGGTAGTATTCTCAGCTTCGTTTTTCTTAGAGAGATATTTCTTGAGATGTATCTTGAAAAACTTATCTCTATTATCTAAGGAAATGAGGCTGTATCCTTATAGACATGGATACACCTACTTACTACAAATAAGGTAGGTAAACAAAATACTTTCCAGTCTATCTATCTTATTTGAGTAAGAGTCCAAACGACTACAGATTTGACTTTGCAAAGCCTGTTCAGATCCACTTCTTTAGCTCCTTGTCCCTTTGTCTTATCTCTCCAAGCTTCTTTGTAGGCTTTCCAATCTGCTTTATAGTACATAGTCAAATAAAGCGTCTTGGCTTGTTGCAGGTTTCTGACTTGTACAATTCTTCAGTATTTTGTCTCCAAGAATGTATTCGAGAAGTGGCTAAGTGATTGATTCGAGAACTCGAATTGACTTAATCAATAACTCTGAGTTCTCGAATAGTGTTATATTGACATATCGAATCACTTCTCGAATAGCTCTTTTCTCTGGGATTCCTTGAGATATCGAATAGAGCATTTTGACATATCGAATCCCTGAGATGTCGAATAGCTTCTTTAGTCCTTGAGATATCGAATAGATCATTGACTTGTTGACTCTTAGAGAACTCGAATGATGTTTTGACTTGTTGACTCCATGAGTTCTCGAATAGAGTAATAGACATATTGAATCTCTCAGATATCGAATGAGATATCGAACAGTGTATTCAGAGATGTCGAATAGTGTCTTCTGAGATATCGAATCTCTGACTTCTCGAATGCTAGACTTCTCGAATAGACAAATGTACTTCTCGAATTGGTACTTAGGCAAATTCTTCATTTCTTCAAATCCCAACTGTGATTATTTGGCAGTCTTTATCTCCTTGCTTGAGGCATGAACCTTGGAACTTCTTTCAAGCATTATTCTTGACTTTATAAGTACAGTAACACAACTAGAATTTGATGCCTATTACAAGTACAGAACAAATAGAAACTCTACAACTAGAGGTTCCCTCAGTTAAGAGGTCATGTAGGTAATGCATAGCATTACACACACTTAGGCTTGTTATTAGATGTATTCAGGCATGCCTCTGTGACTAACAATCTCCCCCAAATTGTGAGTAAGACCCTTAGTCACAATTTCATGTCTGATAACAAGCCTAACATACATAAAGATAAAACTTGACAGTACATGTATGAATTTTGATTAGCAATGTGGATAGAACTACAGGGTGAGTAATCTTACAACCTATGATGAAGTACTAGCCATTGTCATTTGTTTCCCTTTCCATAACTTTGGCTTGCAAATCATCATATGCTTTCTGTCTTCTTTCTTTCTCCTTCCTTGTATTCTCATCCATAGCCTTTATTATTTCTGCCATAGCATCCAATTCTTCAAGCAAAATTTAGTCTTTGAAATCTTCAAGTACTGAATTCAGAATGCTTGTAGGATAGTGGTTGAGTAGATTCATTCTGATGTGGATCTGATTCCCATTTCTCCTCCTATACTTCACCACATAGGGGTTAAACTGAACTCTACACAATCCCTTTGCCCTTAGCTTTTCTGCTTCAATCTCCAGTCTCTCAATTTCTTTCTCCCTTGCTAGCCATTTCTCAAGACACTCTTTTCTGATTTTCTCCTTATGATCTCTCTTCATCTTCACAAAATCAATTAGCTCCAGCTTCCATACTCTTTCCACTTTATCTTCTGAGCTCAACAATGCAATGATTCTTTCTATGTCATGTAGTTTGCCCCAGTGTTGACATCCTCCTTGTTTGAATTTCTCCTCCCTTCCATCAGTATATTTGATCTCAAGGCAGTTATCAACAATGGCAACATGATAGATTCTTTGAGCTTGTAAGAATTGCAGTTGGTCTTCATCAAAATCTTCATCTAGTGGTTGGAGTTTTAAGCCTGGATAGATTGTCAGAGTCCTTGACTTGGATAGCTTTGGTTTCCTTGCAGCTTGTTTGAATTTGATCCTTTTGACATGGTTGCCTGGTAGTAGCATGTGACCTTTGTTTGTGGACCATTGTAGTATTCCATTAGCAGTATGCTTTTTGAAATGTACAGATGGTTTCTTGACTTGAATCTTCTTCTCTTCTTGAGGTGGTAAAACAGTTACAGAAGCCATGGGATTAGATTTTGGTAGGTCATTACTAACAGCATTCACCCTAGACTTAGAGTCTTGTGTTGTGGTGAGATTACTGCTAGCAATGCCTAAGGCTTGCTGTTTTCCATTCTTCCTCTCATAGACTTTGCCTTGGTCATCATCCTTCTTATCCTTGCTGTCTTTCTTCTTCTTCTTGTCCTCATCCCCCTTATCACTCCTGCGATGACTTCTCCTCCCATCACTCTTGTCTTCATCTTCATCATCCTTATTCCTCCTTGGCTTGGCCATTTCTGGAATTACACCAGTTGCAATGTATGATCTGAGAATGTGCAGTGCCTCTATCTCTTCAGCAGTACTTGTCCCCTTCTTCTTTTGCAGTAGATCAATGATGGCAATAATGAGTTTGTGATTTCGAGATGTGAGATCATTGGGAATGACCAATTGTTTAATCTCTTCAATTCTGGTGCCAGACTGATAGATGATGGTCCATGGCTTCTTAATCACTTCTGGTAGCCTTGAAGGTTGGCCATTCCTCAAGTCATCATAAAGACTCTTATTGTTTTCATTTACATTGCTCTTCTCTATGAGCTCTATCAGTGCATCTATCTCTGAATGTTTCAAGGCATGTAGAGTTTTGTAGGTTAAATGCCAGATTCTGGATTTTTCTACCATCATTACTTCCTTGAGCCATGAGCTATCAACTTTTCTAGGTACCACAGTGAAGTAATCGATCTGATCCTTCAAGCTCCTTAGATACAATTGAGTGTCACCAGCCTGTTCTCTTGAGACTTTCAGAAACTCCAAGAATGCATCATCATGATAAACATTTGAGTTTGCAATTTCTTGTAGCTTGGCCTCAGTGACCACCTTCGCTTCTACAGACTTGGCACTTTTAGATATGGAGAGTGAAGGTTTATCAGATGGCATACTCCCTGCAACCAATGTGGTTGTGATAGTTTGCTTTTGACCACTGGAAGTAGTGATGTGCACAATTGGTAGAGTGACAACTGGCAGAGAAGTAGGAGGCTCATCAACATTGTCTTTTCCTTTGCCAGGCACATGAATTAGAGATTTTGAAGTTCTTTGATGAGCACCTTCAGTGATTTTGATGCCCTTTACCGGTGGTTTCTTCCCCTTTGTATTTGAGTTCCTTGATGTCCTCTTCTCCCCCTTAGGCTTGTTGTCAGGCACAGAGGCTGTAGTATTGACCTTTGGGGTTGAAGATTCTTCAGGTAGAGGGAGACCCATGTGCTTCATCATTGCAGAAAACATTGATTGTTGATGCAGAAGAACATCAGCTGTGGTGGTGGCTTGAGTGTTCAACTGCTCAGTTAGAGTTTGTACCTTGTCTGTAAGATGAGCATTGGACTGAGTAAGAGTAGCTACCTCCTTTTCAAATGCATCTACATTACTGAATAAGGCATTAGATTTGAAGCCAGACAGGGATTGTTCTTTAAGTCTCTGCACTTCAAATCTAGACAGCTCATGCACAGGAACCTCAGTTACCAGCTTGTCTCCATATTGATTTGCAAAGAGTGTCCTAAGCATGGCATTGGCATCTGTAGTCTGATCAGATAGAATTTGAAATTTACTTCCTAGACCTGTGACTGTATCTTTAAGGAGAGCTAGACTATTATCCATCTTGGTGCAGGTGGTGTTGCAGTGTCTGATATCTTTGACCACACTGTCTAGTTGAGGAAATTTGGCATCAAAGGCCCTCTTGATCTCTTCTACTGAAGTGGCTGTCTTGTCACTCACCTTGTTGACTTCAGTTTTGACTCCCTTGCCAAGATAGTGTGCAGCCTTGAGAAAACCCTTGTAGGAATCATTGACAGCTTCATACACTTCACTAGGGGACACGGATTTTGAATTTAAACCCAGTGAAGTGATGTATTCCTCTCTAAGATATTGAAGTGCTTCACTGAGAGTTCCATCATATTTTCCTTGCATCCAGGCATCTATATTGCCATCTCTCTCAGCATCATCAATAATCTTGACCTTCTGCATCTCCACATCATCCCTATGGCATAGTAGGATGGCTTCATAATCTGGATTTGAGATGTTGGAGGTGACAAGGTTCTGGGCTATTTTGACAAACTCAGGAATCTGATCCACAACATAGCTTTGGAGAGCTTCAATGGACATTTGTGGTGGAACAGACCCTGATCCTGAAGCACTGTCATGTTGCACAGGCTTCAGCCATTGAGACAAAAAGTGATAGCTAGAGCTAGTCAAGCTAGACTCCTCAGTTACAGATGCAACTTCTGTAACCGGATGAAAAGACTCTGCTACTGTTATCTCCACAGAAGTGGGATGAGTTACAACAGTAGTTGACACAAGCACAGAGTCTCTAGTTAAAACTAGTGAATCCTCTGTGTTTGTGATGGTGTCATTAGGAGATGCCCCAGCATGCATTCCCTGACCATCTAAATGTGGTACCTGGGTGGTGAGCAAGGTGTCATGCACCAAGTCACTTGAATCCATTGGCTCATCAAGAGAAAAGAATTCTTGATGATTAATGCCTTGCTCCTCAATTTCTTGAGTTGCAGGCTCCAAAGAAATATGAGTGGTAGATTCTGGAAGAGAAGTGTGTTGTAGATTAGATTTTGGCAACTCCCCCTGAGAGATAGAGGGAGTTTCAATTGTGATGTGCTCTCCACTCAGTGTTGTGCCAGCCTTATCACTCCCATGTGCTGACTCTGTACAAGTAGGTGCATTGGGGAGAATGCTTGATTCTATAGATGCACCCTGTTGAGAGGATACACCTAGTGAGTTGTTTGCCCCTGATTTTACAACTTCAGCCATTTGGGTGACTGAAGAGGTGGTTTTAGACTTCTTCTTCTTCTTTGGCCTGAGTAAGGGTGACTCAGGTTCCTCACTTGCTATGCCTAATTCTACAGCCAAGGCTGCTTCAGTTAAGATTGTTAGAGGTTCAGAAGCAACCTGTTTTCTCTTCTTTTTACTAACATCATCCTTTTGAGAGGATGATGCAGTTGTCTCTGTGTTTGGTAAAGTGTTTGGCTGAGAGGGTTGGTTAGTAGGCCCTGGGTTAGCATTTTGCTCTACTTGCTTGGGCCTAGCTAACTCAGATTTTGAGGCACATATTGGCATGTTGTGGGGGTAAGTCATAAATAAACTCTCCATAAGGGGAGTTATTTTGAGCCTTACATCCATATCATTCCTAGTCTCCAAGCTACCAAAAATGAGTTTGGTCATGGATTTCGGATAGCGTATTCTATTTTTGTCTAACCCATGCAATTCAATCAATTTAACATCTATGAAATTAAGTACAGATTGAATAAAGCGAGGGAAGAAAATTTCATTACCTCTCTTGGCTGAGTTCTTACCAAGTCTCCCATACAATTCTTGCATTATGATCAAACCAACATCAATCTTTCTCCCATATGCTAGAGCATATCCTATTTGTTGAACAGGTGTGATAATTTGATCAAAGATGGACTTCCTTGCTGTGAAGACTTGAAGAAGAGTGGCAAAGACATAGCTCCATTCCTTCCTCAAGTACTTCCTATTCAAATTTCCAAGCTTGATTCTATCTGAGTAGTTGATAAAATCAAGGAAATCTTCCAATTCCTGATCAGTTGCTTGACTGTCATACACTCCTTGTTGTAACCCCAGTGCTTGATTCATATTTTCAGTAGTGATGGTGATTTCCTTGTCCTGAATCTTGCAATAGATTACGTATAAAGTTATTGCATTCTCTAGGGCCACGACCTCCACAGTAGCAGTTCTCCAAAACTGTTCTAGTAAATCTAGATACAGAGTTGGGTTGGCTGAGAGTGCATCCTTGATGTATGATTCAGCCATCCATCGAACGAAACAATTAAAGTTTACATTGGGTGCTTCAACATCGTTGGTTATTGCTATGAAATTGGTGTGTTTAGGAATTGTGAGTTGGGTATTTGCCATTGTTACACAGAGAGATAAGAAGAGAATGAAGGTTGAAGAAGAAATTTAGCTTTTGACGTTAGGGTTTACAGAGGTTTTGGAACTTTGGCTGCTTGAGAAATCGAATGAAATGATTTGAACAGTTGTGGAATTGTATATATGTGAGTGACTTGAGTTGTCGATTAGATATAAGTTTTGTATCGACAAGTCAGTCATTCGAGAAGTATAAAACAACTATTCGATAAGTCAAGAAAGGCTTATTCGATATCTCAAGCAGTTTGTAACTCACAGCTGGAAGTTATTTAACTCAGAAAATAATTCTAAGCTAAATAAAATATGTTTTTATGAGCGAAATGAAATTTTGAATATAAATCCAAAAAGCGATTAAGTGTCAGCGAGAAATCAGCCTTTTCAAATGATTCGATAACTCAAATACAGTATTCGAGAACTCCATCATTAGAGAACTAAAATACTCTATTCAAGAACTCAAACTGTGCTATTTGATTTCTCAAAAGACACTATTCGAGAACTCAGGAGGGTTCTTGATAGGCCTATTCGAGAACTCGAGCCATGACAAAACAATGAACCATTCGAGAAGTCTGGCTTATCGAACTATACTTTTCATTCATAAAATTCAATTTTCACTATCTTTTAAAATTTACCAGAAATATTCATTGAAGAATATTCTACTAAATTAAATAGTGATTTTCTCAAAATTTCACAGAAATTTCAAGCTAAAGATGTATGATTTTCAACATATGCAGCATTGTGGAATATTTATAAATCATAATCCAGCCAATACTTACTTTAAAAATATTGAGCATTTGATAGAGTAAGTATTTACTGCTGCAACAATCTAGTTGATATACATTCACTCAGCCAGAATTTGAAGAATTCAGCATTCCAATCTCACTAACCAACCTTGTGAAGGTGGATTCATCTAATGGCTTAGTGAATATGTCAGCTAGTTGTTTCTCTGTGGGAACATAATGTAACTCAATGGTTCCATTAGTTGCATGCTCCCTTATGAAGTGATATCTGATGTCAATGTGCTTTGTCCTATAATGATTGACAGGATTGGAAACTATAGAGATTGCACTTGTGTTGTCACACATGATTGGAATTCTTTCCAACACAAGTCCATAGTCTCTAAGTTGGTTTCTGATACAAAGCACTTGAGCACAGCAACTTCCAGCAGCTATGTACTCAGCTTCAGCTGTGGAAGTTGACACAGATTGTTGTTTCTTGCTGTACCAAGAGACTAACCTTTGTCCAAGAAACTGGCAGCTACCTGAGGTGCTTTTCCTATCCACTCTGCATCCAGCATAATCAGCATCAGAATAACCAACCAGATTGAACCCTGTGTCTTTAGGATACCATAACCCCAAGTTTGGTGTGCCCTTTAGATATCTGAAAATCCTCTTTATTGCTATCATATGTGATTCCTTTGGATTTGATTGAAACCTTGCACACAAGCATGTTGCAAACATGATGTCTGGCCTACTAGCAGTGAGGTAGAGTAGAGAACCAACCATGCTTCTGTAGATTGAGATATCTACCTTCTTGCCCTTACCATCTTCATCTAACTTGGTAGCAGTGGCCATGGGTGTCTTTGCAGGTGAGCATTCTTCTAAGTCAAATTTCTTCAATAGATCCTTGATGTATTTGGTTTGACTTATAAAGATGCCATCCTTCCTTTGACTCACTTGCAGCCCAAGAAAGAATGTTAATTCTCCCATCATACTCATCTCATATCTGCTCTGCATGAGCTAAGAGAATTTCTCACACAGCTTCTCATTTGTAGAGCCAAATATGATATCATCCACATAGATTTGAACTAAGATAATATCATCACCATGTTTCTTGTAAAACAGTGTCTTGTCTAGTCTGCCTCTAGTGAATTGATTCTCAAGTAGAAATTATGACAATGTGTCATACCATGCCCTAGGAGCTTGCTTAAGTCCATACAATGCTTTAAGCAATCTGTAGACAAAGTGAGGGAATTGTGAATCCTCAAAGCCAGGTGGCTGTTGCACATATACTTCTTCTTCCAACTCCCCATTCAGAAATGCACTCTTGACATCCATTTGATAGACCTTGAAATTAGAATGTGCAGCAAATGCCAAGAAAATTCTGATGGCCTCTAGTCTGGCAACAGGGGCAAAAGTCTCATCATAGTCAATGCCCTCATGTTGAGAGTATCCTTTTGCAACCAACCTTGCTTTGTTTCTTATGACTACACCATTTTCATCCATCTTATTCCTTAGAACCCATTTTGTTCTATCCTTTGGTGCAGGCACAAGTTCCCATACTTTGCTTCTTTCAAATTGGTTTAGCTCCTCTTGCATAGCAATTATCCAATCAGGATCCAACAATGCATCTTCAAGTTTCTTAGGCTCAACTTGGGATAGAAAGCAACCATAGAGACATTCATTTAGAGTTTCTCTCCTTGTCCTCACTCCTGTATTTGGATCTCCAATTATCTGATCTGCAGTATGTGATCTATCCCATTTCCTTGTATGTTCAGATTGATTTCTCAGCCTTGATGTTGCTTCATCATCCAGATCATGATCATTTACATTTCCTCCCCCTGTGAAGTTTCCACTAATCACAGGTGTGTCTTGGATGCTTGTTTCTTCATTGTTGGTTGACACAGGTTCTTCATTCATTTGAGTTTGTTGAATTGTGGGCTCAAATTCAGTTTCAATCTCCTCATCAGAATCATCTAGATTGTCAAACTTCAAAGGATTTTTATCTTCATCATTGGCTTCTTCTAATCCAGGTAGTTTGCTGTCATCAAATGTCACATCTGTGCTTTCCATAACTTTCTTTTGAGTGATGACATAAACTTTGTATGCAATTCTTTCCATAGAGTAGCCAAGAAAAATTCCTTCAAATGCTTTTGCATCAAATTTTCCAACATATTCTGAGTTGTCTTTTAACACAAATAATTTGCTTTCAAAAGTATGAACATACTTTAGGGTGGGCTTCTTTCCAGTCATCAAGTTGTAAGGTGTCTTTCCAGTGTTTTTGTTGATGAGGGTTCTGTTTTGGATATAGCATGCAGTGCTCACAGCCTCAGCCCAAAAACATGTAGGCATCTTTGCATCAAGTAACATTGTTCTAGCAGCCTCAATCAGAGTTCTATTCTTTCTTTCAACACCTCCATTTTGTTGTGGAGTCCTTGGAGCTGAGAATTGTTGAGAAATACCATTTTCTTTGCAGAATGCTTCAAGCATGGCATTTCTGAACTCTGTTCCATTATCACTCCTTAATGCAATCACACTTGCATTGTTGGCCTTTGCTTCCTTGTCAATTTTCTTTATATGCTCAATGATTACTTGGGGAGCCTCATCTTTTGATGCTAGAAATTCTACCCATGTATACCTTGTGAAATCATCAACCATCACCAGAGCATACTTTTTCCTTCCTAGTGACATAATATTGACAGGCCCAAACAAGTCCATATGAATTAGTTGTAGGGGCTTGGCTATTGATGTCACTGTCTTTGACTTGTGGCTTGATCTTTTCATTTTTCTCTTTTGACAAGCCTCACACACTCCTTCTTGACAGAATTCAAGTGTGGGCATGCCTCTTACTAACTCTCTTTTGACTAGAGAATTAATGCCTTTGAAGTTCAAATGTGATAGCTTCTTATGCCACAACCAACTATCTTCATTTGATGCTTTTGAGTAAAAGCAACAGATTTTGTCCTTGTTTGCAGAGTTCATATTGGCTACAAACAGGCTTCCTTTCCTTACTCCAGATAGAGCAAAGTCACCAGTCTTTTTGTGGGTGATCAAACATTCATCTTTGTCAAAGTTCACTTTGAAGCCTCTGTCAGTAAATTGACCAACACTCAGTAGATTGTGCTTGAGTCCTTTGACCAGTGCTACATTTTCAATGATGACATTTCCAATTTCCAACTTGCCATATCCCAGTGTGTTGCCAATGCTGTCATCTCCAAAAGCAACCATTGGGTCAGCCTTCTCCTCATACTGTGATAGCAGGGCCATATCACCAGTCATATTGTTTGAGCATCCACTGTCCAAAATCCACATGACCTTTCTTTCACTTTCTTTGCCCTGCAAACACAAAGGTATTACTTCTCCTTTGGTACCCAAACAAGTTTGGGTCCATGTGGCTTAGCAACAGTCTTATCATAAACAACATGCTTATCAATTTTCTTGATGTTAGTCTTCTTGTCACTATTAGAAGTCTTAGAATCAGGGTTCTTAGACTTAGGTGACAGAGGCACCTTCCTAACTTTAGGAGGACTTGAAGACTTTGTTCTTGTGTAGTGTGTGTGAACATTGTGACTGATGCATCCTTCCATGAATTGTCTTCTCAAATTAAAGCAACTAGTCATTACATTCATGTTACATGGCATACAATCAAGTTTATCACAGAAAGGAGAGTCTCTATGTCTTAAAGGCACAGAGCAATCATAGAATGGTTTAGCAACACTACCAGATGGTTTCTTGCATGCATGAGTTAAATGATTAGTGCTAAAACAATTTTGACAAACTTTCCTAGAAGCATTGGGCACATAAGCATAGTTGTTGTCCTTGTTAATCCCTAATTTGCCATTCCTGTTTTGTTTCTTTTTAGCCACTTTCTTCTCAAACTCATTATTCCCAGCTGAAACAAACTTCACAAATTTCTCAAGTCTAGGTTTACCTCCTACTGACTCCTTGGCTTTGGTTTTGATATTCTCACTCTTAGAGGATGCTTGTTGTTCACTTGATTGTGCCTTATCTTCATCATCCAACATTTGTTTAATGAGTAAGGCATCCTCATCAATCTCAAGTGTTGGTGTTTTAAATATTGGGGTCTCAGCCTTTTTCAAAACCTGAGGCACTTCCTCTTGAACAACAATGTCATCTTCAATGACTGCATAGCCTTTCCTCTGCTTGAGAGTGTCATAATCAAGTCCAATAGCAGCCTTAGGTCTAGCTAGATTTTTCTCATGGTAGGACTGCAATAGACTAGAGGAATTCTTGAATGTTTTCAATTTAAATTCATTTTCAGCTAGTTCATCCCTAAGAGCCTTCTCCACTTGACTAGAACACAGAACCTTATTCTTTAGATATTCGATTTCTTGTTTAAGGTTTTCTATTTGCATAACAGTTAGTTCTAGTTCCTTATTTCTTTTGTTTAACAATTCATTCCTAGTAGACAGTTTAGCAATCTCTTCATTAGCAGCAGTCATACTAGTATGAATATTAAACATATCAACAAATAGTTGTTCAACCATAGATTTGTATTCAGAAACAGACATGTCTATAGTAGTGAGGGATGGTACCTGAGAGTCTGATTCAGATGGTTCTTCCTTGGAGTTGGCCATCAAGGCATAGTTGCAGAATTCTTGTTCTTCTCCATCACTATCAGAATCATCCCAACACTTCCCTTCAGCTATGTAGGCCTTACCTGGTGCATGCTTCTTTAGCAGAGCCTCATACTTAGCTTCAAGCTCAAGAAACTCCTTATCCTTCTTCTTAGGCTTCTTGCATTCACTGGCAAAATGCCCTAGGTCCTTGCATCTATAACATATCACAGATGACCTATCCACATAGCTGGTTTTGAATTTGTTTTTGTTTGCTTTCACAGGTGCCTTGCTCTTGTTGAATGAATGATTTTGAGATCTAGACTTGAAGGGCTGATTCCTCTTAAATCTGATGTTTGGGAATTTTCTAGCCATAAAAGCATATGAAGTGTTTTCCATGGCATCCAACTCTTCAAGAGTATAGAACTCATCTTCTTCCTTTTCATCAACAGGTTCAGTCACTTCTTCTTCAGTCTCTTCATCATCTACTATCTCTTCTATTCTCAGTTGACTTGTAGATGCTTCCAGGTCTTGAACGGATTTGTTGACAATCAAGGCACAGGATGTGTTTATCATTCTTCCTTGGTTGGCTTGGATAGCCCTCTTCTGAAGCAACTCAAGCTCATGAGTTTTTAAAACCCCATAGAGCACATCATATGTGACTTTGTTCAAATCTCTTTCTCTCAGAGATATGACCCTTTGCTTTAGATGGTTTGGTGCGGATAGTAGAAATTTCATGTTTAATTCCTTAGTGCTGTAAACCTTCCCATTCATTTGAAGCTCAGTCACCAGTTTGTGAAATCTCTCAAACATAGCAGTAATACTTTCTTTGGACTGTGCCATGAAAGCTTCATACTGTGTGACCAGTATCTGTTTCCTATTTTCTCTTACCTCCTCTGTCCCTTCACATAACACCTCGATGTGCTTCCACATGTCCTTGGCTGATGTGCATAATGCTATATTAGCAAACATCGACATATCCATGGAGTCTATGATCAGCAACATGAGATGAATGTCTAGGGCAACCTTTTCCTTCTCTGAGTCCATCCATTTAGATGGCTCTTTTGCAACAAATGATCTAGGAATGACTATTATGCCCACTGTAGATTCAGCAATTTCTTGTTGTGGTACAAATGGACCATTCTTAAGGATGTCAGGGTAGAGAGGATTGGCAGCTTTGATGAACAACAACATTTTTATTTTCCAGAGGTTGTAATTCTCTTTGTCGAACTTAGGGACCTTCATCGTACCTGTAGTCTTTGGTGTATTCGAACTCATGATCGCTTTCTGTTTAGATTAAACAGCCTGCTTTGATACCACTTGTTGAGTATTGAATACGGTAAAAGAATACAGAGGGGGGGTGAATGGATTCTTGAACTTTTCTTTGTTCTTGAATCTTTGCAGCAAGATATGTGTTGAATGTGTAAAATATGTAAGAACAGATAACAAAGACAAACACAACACAAAATCACTTTAATCTAATATTTTATTAGATAAAGATTTTGCTACAATCTGTGAATACAAATGGTAGTATTCTCAGCTTCGTTTTTCTTAGAGAGATATTTCTTGAGATGTATCTTGAAAAACTTATCTCTATTAGCTAAGGAAGTGAGGCTGTATCCTTATAGACATGAATACACCTACTTACTACAAATAAGGTAGGTAAACAAAATACTTTCCAGTCTGTCTATCTTATTTGAGTAAGAGTCCAAATGGCTACAGATTTGACTTTGCAAAGCCTGTTCAGATCCACTTCTTTAGCTCCTTGTCCCTTTGTCTTATCTCTCCAAGCTTCTTTGTAGGCTTTCCAATCTTTTTTATAGCTAGTACATAGTTAAATAAAGCGTCTTGGCTTGTTGCAGGTTTCTGAATTGTACAATTCTTCAGTATTTTGTCTCCAAGAATGTATTCGAGAAGTGGCTAAGTGATTGATTCGAGAACTCGAATTGAATTAATCGATAACTCTGAGTTCTCGAATAGTGGCTTGAGTGTTCAACTGCTCAGTTAGAGTTTGTACCTTGTCTGTAAGATGAGCATTGGACTGAGTAAGAGTAGCTACCTCCTTTTCAAATGCATCTACATTACTGAATAAGGCATTAGATTTGAAGCCAGACAGGGATTGTTCTTTAAGTCTCTGCACTTCAAATCTAGACAGCTCATGCACAGGAACCTCAGTTACCAGCTTGTCTCCATATTGATTTGCAAAGAGTGTCCTAAGCATGGCATTGGCATCTGTAGTCTGATCAGATAGAATTTGAAATTTACTTCCTAGACCTGTGACTGTATCTTTAAGGAGAGCTAGACTATTATCCATCTTGGTGCAGGTGGTGTTGCAGTGTCTGATATCTTTGACCACACTGTCTAGTTGAGGAAATTTGGCATCAAAGGCCCTCTTGATCTCTTCTACTGAAGTGGCTGTCTTGTCACTCACCTTGTTGACTTCAGTTTTGACTCCCTTGCCAAGATAGTGTGCAGCCTTGAGAAAACCCTTGTAGGAATCATTGACAGCTTCATACACTTCACTAGGGGACACGGATTTTGAATTTAAACCCAGTGAAGTGATGTATTCCTCTCTAAGATATTGAAGTGCTTCACTGAGAGTTCCATCATATTTTCCTTGCATCCAGGCATCTACATTGCCATCTCTCTCAGCATCATCAATAATCTTGACCTTCTGCATCTCCACATCATCCCTATGGCATAGTAGGATGGCTTCATAATCTGGATTTGAGATGTTGGAGGTGACAAGGTTCTGGGCTATTTTGACAAACTCAGGAATCTGATCCACAACATAGCTTTGGAGAGCTTCAATGGACATTTGTGGTGGAACAGACCCTGATCCTGAAGCACTGTCATGTTGCACAGGCTTCAGCCATTGAGACAAAAAGTGATAGCTAGAGCTAGTCAAGCTAGACTCCTCAGTTACAGATGCAACTTCTGTAACCGGATGAAAAGACTCTGCTACTGTTATCTCCACAGAAGTGGGATGAGTTACAACAGTAGTTGACACAAGCATAGAGTCTCTAGTTAAAACTAGTGAATCCTCTGTGTTTGTGATGGTGTCATTAGGAGATGCCCCAGCATGCATTCCCTGACCATCTAAATGTGGTACCTGGGTGGTGAGCAAGGTGTCATGCACCAAGTCACTTGAATCCATTGGCTCATCAAGAGAAAAGAATTCTTGATGATTAATGCCTTGCTCCTCAATTTCTTGAGTTGCAGGCTCCAAAGAAATATGAGTGGTAGATTCTGGAAGAGAAGTGTGTTGTAGATTAGATTTTGGCAACTCCCCCTGAGAGATAGAGGGAGTTTCAATTGTGATGTGCTCTCCACTCAGTGTTGTGCCAGCCTTATCACTCCCATGTGCTGACTCTGTACAAGTAGGTGCATTGGGGAGAATGCTTGATTCTATAGATGCACCCTGTTGAGAGGATACACCTAGTGAGTTGTTTGCCCCTGATTTTACAACTTCAGCCATTTGGGTGACTGAAGAGGTGGTTTTAGACTTCTTCTTCTTCTTTGGCCTGAGTAAGGGTGACTCAGGTTCCTCACTTGCTATGCCTAATTCTACAGCCAAGGCTGCTTCAGTTAAGATTGTTAGAGGTTCAGAAGCAACCTGTTTTCTCTTCTTTTTACTAACATCATCCTTTTGAGAGGATGATGCAGTTGTCTCTGTGTTTGGTAAAGTGTTTGGCTGAGAGGGTTGGTTAGTAGGCCCTGGGTTAGCATTTTGCTCTACTTGCTTGGGCCTAGCTAACTCAGATTTTGAGGCACATATTGGCATGTTGTGGGGGTATGTCATAAATAAACTCTCCATAAGGGGAGTTATTTTGAGCCTTACATCCATATCATTCCTAGTCTCCAAGCTACCAAAAATGAGTTTGGTCATGGATTTCGGATAGCCTATTCTATTTTTGTCTAACCCATGCAATTCAATCAATTTAACATCTATGAAATTAAGTACAGATTGAATAAAGCGAGGGAAGAAAATTTCATTACCTCTCTTGGCTGAGTTCTTACCAAGTCTCCCATACAATTCTTGCATTATGATCAAACCAACATCAATCTTTCTCCCATATGCTAGAGCATATCCTATTTGTTGAACAGGTGTGATAATTTGATCAAAGTTGGACTTCCTTGCTGTGAAGACTTGAAGAAGAGTGGCAAAGACATAGCTCCATTCCTTCCTCAAGTACTTCCTATTCAAATTTCCAAGCTTGATTCTATCTGAGTAGTTGATAAAATCAAGGAAATCTTCCAATTCCTGATCAGTTGCTTGACTGTCATACACTCCTTGTTGTAACCCCAGTGCTTGATTCATATTTTCAGTAGTGATGGTGATTTCCTTGTCCTGAATCTTGCAATAGATTACGTATAAAGTTATTGCATTCTCTAGGGCCACGACCTCCACAGTAGCAGTTCTCCAAAACTGTTCTAGTAAATCTAGATACAGAGTTGGGTTGGCTGAGAGTGCATCCTTGATGTATGATTCAGCCATCCATCGAACGAAACAATTAAAGTTTACATTGGGTGCTTCAACATCGTTGGTTATTGCTATGAAATTGGTGTGTTTAGGAATTGTGAGTTGGGTATTTGCCATTGTTACACAGAGAGATAAGAAGAGAATGAAGGTTGAAGAAGAAATTTAGCTTTTGACGTTAGGGTTTACAGAGGTTTTGGAACTTTGGCTGCTTGAGAAATCGAATGAAATGATTTGAACAGTTGTGGAATTGTATATATGTGAGTGACTTGAGTTGTCGATTAGATATAAGTTTTGTATCGACAAGTCAGTCATTCGAGAAGTATAAAACAACTATTCGATAAGTCAAGAAAGGCTTATTCGATATCTCAAGCAGTTTGTAACTCACAGCTGGAAGTTATTTAACTCAGAAAATAATTCTAAGCTAAATAAAATATGTTTTTATGAGCGAAATGAAATTTTGAATATAAATCCAAAAAGCGATTAAGTGTCAGCGAGAAATCAGCCTTTTCAAATGATTCGATAACTCAAATACAGTATTCGAGGACTCCATCATTAGAGAACTAAAATACTCTATTCAAGAACTCAAACTGTGCTATTCGATTTCTCAAAAGACACTATTCGAGAACTCAGGAGGGTTCTTGATAGGCCTATTCGAGAACTCGAGCCATGACAAAACAATGAACCATTCGAGAAGTCTGGCTTATCGAACTATACTTTTCATTCATAAAATTCAATTTTCACTATCTTTTAAAATTTACCAGAAATATTCATTGAAGAATATTCTACTAAATTAAATAGTGATTTTCTCAAAATTTCACAGAAATTTCAAGCTAAAGATGTATGATTTTCAACATATGCAGCATTGTGGAATATTTATAAATCATAATCCAGCCAATACTTACTTTAAAAATATTGAGCATTTGATAGAGTAAGTATTTACTGCTGCAACACTCTAGTTGATATACATTCACTCAGCCAGAATTTGAAGAATTCAGCATTCCAATCTCACTAACCAACCTTGTGAAGGTGGATTCATCTAATGGCTTAGTGAATATGTCAGCTAGTTGTTTCTCTGTGGGAACATAATGTAACTCAATGGTTCCATTAGTTGCATGCTCCCTTATGAAGTGATATCTGATGTCAATGTGCTTTGTCCTATAATGATTGACAGGATTGAAAACTATAGAGATTGCACTTGTGTTGTCACACATGATTGGAATTCTTTCCAACACAAGTCCATAGTCTCTAAGTTGGTTTCTGATACAAAGCACTTGAGCACAGCAACTTCCAGCAGCTATGTACTCAGCTTCAGCTGTGGAAGTTGACACAGATTGTTGTTTCTTGCTGTACCAAGAGACTAACCTTTGTCCAAGAAACTGGCAGCTACCTGAGGTGCTTTTCCTATCCACTCTGCATCCAGCATAATCAGCATCAGAATAACCAACCAGATTGAACCCTGTGTCCTTAGGATACCATAACCCCAAGTTTGGTGTGCCCTTTAGATATCTGAAAATCCTCTTTATTGCTATCATATGTGATTCCTTTGGATTTGATTGAAACCTTGCACACAAGCATGTTGCAAACATGATGTCTGGCCTACTAGCAGTGAGGTAGAGTAGAGAACCAACCATGCTTCTGTAGATTGAGATATCTACCTTCTTGCCCTTACCATCTTCATCTAACTTGGTAGCAGTGGCCATGGGTGTCTTTGCAGGTGAGCATTCTTCTAAGTCAAATTTCTTCAATAGATCCTTGATGTATTTGGTTTGACTTATAAAGATGCCATCCTTCCTTTGACTCACTTGCAGCCCAAGAAAGAATGTTAATTCTCCCATCATACTCATCTCATATCTGCTCTGCATGAGCTAAGAGAATTTCTCACACAGCTTCTCATTTGTAGAGCCAAATATGATATCATCCACATAGATTTGAACTAAGATAATATCATCACCATGTTTCTTGTAAAACAGTGTCTTGTCTAGTCTGCCTCTAGTGAATTGATTCTCAAGTAGAAATTGTGACAATGTGTCATACCATGCCCTAGGAGCTTGCTTAAGTCCATACAATGCTTTAAGCAATCTGTAGACAAAGTGAGGGAATTGTGAATCCTCAAAGCCAGGTGGCTGTTGCACATATACTTCTTCTTCCAACTCCCCATTCAGAAATGCACTCTTGACATCCATTTGATAGACCTTGAAATTAGAATGTGCAGCAAATGCCAAGAAAATTCTGATGGCCTCTAGTCTGGCAACAGGGGCAAAAGTCTCATCATAGTCAATGCCCTCATGTTGAGAGTATCCTTTTGCAACCAACCTTGCTTTGTTTCTTATGACTACACCATTTTCATCCATCTTATTCCTTAGAACCCATTTTGTTCTATCCTTTGGTGCAGGCACAAGTTCCCATACTTTGCTTCTTTCAAATTGGTTTAGCTCCTCTTGCATAGCAATTATCCAATCAGGATCCAACAATGCATCTTCAAGTTTCTTAGGCTCAACTTGGGATAGAAAACAACCATAGAGACATTCATTTAGAGTTTCTCTCCTTGTCCTCACTCCTGTATTTGGATCTCCAATTATCTGATCTGCAGTATGTGATCTATCCCATTTCCTTGTATGTTCAGATTGATTTCTCAGCCTTGATGTTGCTTCATCATCCAGATCATGATCATTTACATTTCCTCCCCCTGTGAAGTTTCCACTAATCACAGGTGTGTCTTGGATGCTTGTTTCTTCATTGTTGGTTGACACAGGTTCTTCATTCATTTGAGTTTGTTGAATTGTGGGCTCAAATTCAGTTTCAATCTCCTCATCAGAATCATCTAGATTGTCAAACTTCAAAGGATTTTTATCTTCATCATTGGCTTCTTCTAATCCAGGTAGTTTGCTGTCATCAAATGTCACATCTGTGCTTTCCATAACTTTCTTTTGAGTGATGACATAAACTTTGTATGCAATTCTTTCCATAGAGTAGCCAAGAAAAATTCCTTCAAATGCTTTTGCATCAAATTTTCCAACATATTCTGAGTTGTCTTTTAACACAAATAATTTGCTTTCAAAAGTATGAACATACTTTAGGGTGGGCTTCTTTCCAGTCATCAAGTTGTAAGGTGTCTTTCCAGTGTTTTTGTTGATGAGGGTTCTGTTTTGGATATAGCATGCAGTGCTCACAGCCTCAGCCCAAAAACATGTAGGCATCTTTGCATCAAGTAACATTGTTCTAGCAGCCTCAATCAGAGTTCTATTCTTTCTTTCAACACCTCCATTTTGTTGTGGAGTCCTTGGAGCTGAGAATTGTTGAGAAATACCATTTTCTTTGCAGAATGCTTCAAGCATGGCATTTCTGAACTCTGTTCCATTATCACTCCTTAATGCAATCACACTTGCATTGTTGGCCTTTGCTTCCTTGTCAATTTTCTTTATATGCTCAATGATTACTTGGGGAGCCTCATCTTTTGATGCTAGAAATTCTACCCATGTATACCTTGTGAAATCATCAACCATCACCAGAGCATACTTTTTCCTTCCTAGTGACATAATATTGACAGGCCCAAACAAGTCCATATGAATTAGTTGTAGGGGCTTGGCTATTGATGTCACTGTCTTTGACTTGTGGCTTGATCTTTTCATTTTTCCCTTTTGACAAGCCTCACACACTCCTTCTTGACAGAATTCAAGTGTGGGCATGCCTCTTACTAACTCTCTTTTGACTAGAGAATTAATGCCTTTGAAGTTCAAATGTGATAGCTTCTTATGCCACAACCAACTATCTTCATTTGATGCTTTTGAGTAAAAGCAACAGATTTTGTCCTTGTTTGCAGAGTTCATATTGGCTACAAACAGGCTTCCTTTCCTTACTCCAGATAGAGCAAAGTCACCAGTCTTTTTGTGGGTGATCAAACATTCATCTTTGTCAAAGTTCACTTTGAAGCCTCTGTCAGTAAATTGACCAACACTCAGTAGATTGTGCTTGAGTCCTTTGACCAGTGCTACATTTTCAATGATGACATTTCCAATTTCCAACTTGCCATATCCCAGTGTGTTGCCAATGCTGTCATCTCCAAAAGCAACCATTGGGTCAGCCTTCTCCTCATACTGTGATAGCAGGGCCATATCACCAGTCATATTGTTTGAGCATCCACTGTCCAAAATCCACATGACCTTTCTTTCACTTTCTTTGCCCTGCAAACACAAAGGTATTACTTCTCCTTTGGTACCCAAACAAGTTTGGGTCCATGTGGCTTAGCAACAGTCTTATCATAAACAACATGCTTATCAATTTTCTTGATGTTAGTCTTCTTGTCACTATTAGAAGTCTTAGAATCAGGGTTCTTAGACTTAGGTGACAGAGGCACCTTCCTAACTTTAGGAGGACTTGAAGACTTTGTTCTTGTGTAGTGTGTGTGAACATTGTGACTGATGCATCCTTCCATGAATTGTCTTCTCAAATTAAAGCAACTAGTCATTACATTCATGTTACATGGCATACAATCAAGTTTATCACAGAAAGGAGAGTCTCTATGTCTTAAAGGCACAGAGCAATCATAGAATGGTTTAGCAACACTACCAGATGGTTTCTTGCATGCATGAGTTAAATGATTAGTGCTAAAACAATTTTGACAAACTTTCCTAGAAGCATTGGGCACATAAGCATAGTTGTTGTCCTTGTTAATCCCTAATTTGCCATTCCTGTTTTGTTTCTTTTTAGCCACTTTCTTCTCAAACTCATTATTCCCAGCTGAAACAAACTTCACAAATTTCTCAAGTCTAGGTTTACCTCCTACTGACTCCTTGGCTTTGGTTTTGATATTCTCACTCTTAGAGGATGCTTGTTGTTCACTTGATTGTGCCTTATCTTCATCATCCAACATTTGTTTAATGAGTAAGGCATCCTCATCAATCTCAAGTGTTGGTGTTTTAAATATTGGGGTCTCAGCCTTTTTCAAAACCTGAGGCACTTCCTCTTGAACAACAATGTCATCTTCAATGACTGCATAGCCTTTCCTCTGCTTGAGAGTGTCATAATCAAGTCCAATAGCAGCCTTAGGTCTAGCTAGATTTTTCTCATGGTAGGACTGCAATAGACTAGAGGAATTCTTGAATGTTTTCAATTTAAATTCATTTTCAGCTAGTTCATCCCTAAGAGCCTTCTCCACTTGACTAGAACACAGAACCTTATTCTTTAGATATTCGATTTCTTGTTTAAGGTTTTCTATTTGCATAACAGTTAGTTCTAGTTCCTTATTTCTTTTGTTTAACAATTCATTCCTAGTAGACAGTTTAGCAATCTCTTCATTAGCAGCAGTCATACTAGTATGAATATTAAACATATCAACAAATAGTTGTTCAACCATAGATTTGTATTCAGAAACAGACATGTCTATAGTAGTGAGGGATGGTACCTGAGAGTCTGATTCAGATGGTTCTTCCTTGGAGTTGGCCATCAAGGCATAGTTGCAGAATTCTTGTTCTTCTCCATCACTATCAGAATCATCCCAACACTTCCCTTCAGCTATGTAGGCCTTACCTGGTGCATGCTTCTTTAGCAGAGCCTCATACTTAGCTTCAAGCTCAAGAAACTCCTTATCCTTCTTCTTAGGCTTCTTGCATTCACTGGCAAAATGCCCTAGGTCCTTGCATCTATAACATATCACAGATGACCTATCCACATAGCTGGTTTTGAATTTGTTTTTGTTTGCTTTCACAGGTGCCTTGCTCTTGTTGAATGAATGATTTTGAGATCTAGACTTGAAGGGCTGATTCCTCTTAAATCTGATGTTTGGGAATTTTCTAGCCATAAAAGCATATGAAGTGTTTTCCATGGCATCCAACTCTTCAAGAGTATAGAACTCATCTTCTTCCTTTTCATCAACAGGTTCAGTCACTTCTTCTTCAGTCTCTTCATCATCTACTATCTCTTCTATTCTCAGTTGACTTGTAGATGCTTCCAGGTCTTGAACGGATTTGTTGACAATCAAGGCACAGGATGTGTTTATCATTCTTCCTTGGTTGGCTTGGATAGCCCTCTTCTGAAGCAACTCAAGCTCATGAGTTTTTAAAACCCCATAGAGCACATCATATGTGACTTTGTTCAAATCTCTTTCTCTCAGAGATATGACCCTTTGCTTTAGATGGTTTGGTGCGGATAGTAGAAATTTCATGTTTAATTCCTTAGTGCTGTAAACCTTCCCATTCATTTGAAGCTCAGTCACCAGTTTGTGAAATCTCTCAAACATAGCAGTAATACTTTCTTTGGACTGTGCCATGAAAGCTTCATACTGTGTGACCAGTATCTGTTTCCTATTTTCTCTTACCTCCTCTGTCCCTTCACATAACACCTCGATGTGCTTCCACATGTCCTTGGCTGATGTGCATAATGCTATATTAGCAAACATCGACATATCCATGGAGTCTATGATCAGCAACATGAGATGAATGTCTAGGGCAACCTTTTCCTTCTCTGAGTCCATCCATTTAGATGGCTCTTTTGCAACAAATGATCTAGGAATGACTATTATGCCCACTGTAGATTCAGCAATTTCTTGTTGTGGTACAAATGGACCATTCTTAAGGATGTCAGGGTAGAGAGGATTGGCAGCTTTGATGAACAACAACATTTTTATTTTCCAGAGGTTGTAATTCTCTTTGTCGAACTTAGGGACCTTCATCGTACCTGTAGTCTTTGGTGTATTCGAACTCATGATCGCTTTCTGTTTAGATTAAACAGCCTGCTTTGATACCACTTGTTGAGTATTGAATACGGTAAAAGAATACAGAGGGGGGGTGAATGGATTCTTGAACTTTTCTTTGTTCTTGAATCTTTGCAGCAAGATATGTGTTGAATGTGTAAAATATGTAAGAACAGATAACAAAGACAAACACAACACAAAATCACTTTAATCTAATATTTTATTAGATAAAGATTTTGCTACAATCTGTGAATACAAATGGTAGTATTCTCAGCTTCGTTTTTCTTAGAGAGATATTTCTTGAGATGTATCTTGAAAAACTTATCTCTATTAGCTAAGGAAGTGAGGCTGTATCCTTATAGACATGAATACACCTACTTACTACAAATAAGGTAGGTAAACAAAATACTTTCCAGTCTGTCTATCTTATTTGAGTAAGAGTCCAAATGGCTACAGATTTGACTTTGCAAAGCCTGTTCAGATCCACTTCTTTAGCTCCTTGTCCCTTTGTCTTATCTCTCCAAGCTTCTTTGTAGGCTTTCCAATCTTTTTTATAGCTAGTACATAGTTAAATAAAGCGTCTTGGCTTGTTGCAGGTTTCTGAATTGTACAATTCTTCAGTATTTTGTCTCCAAGAATGTATTCGAGAAGTGGCTAAGTGATTGATTCGAGAACTCGAATTGAATTAATCGATAACTCTGAGTTCTCGAATAGTGTTATATTGACATATCGAATCACTTCTCGAATAGCTCTTTTCTCTGGGATTCCTTGAGATATCGAATAGAGCATTTTGACATATCGAATCCGTGTGATGTCGAATAGCTTCTTTAGTCCTTGAGATATCGAATAGATCATTGACTTGTTGACTCTTAGAGAACTCGAATGATGCTTTGACTTGTTAACTCCATGAGTTCTCGAATAGAGTAATAGACATATTGAATCTCTGAGATACCGAATGAGATATCGAATAGTGTATTCAGAGATGTCGAATAGTGTCTTCTGAGATATCGAATCTCTGACTTCTCGAATGCTAGACTTCTCGAATAGACAAATGTACTTCTCGAATTGGTACTTAGGCAAATTCTTCATTTCTTCAAATCCCAACTATGATTATTTGGCAGTCTTTATCTCCTTGCTTGAGGCATGAACCTTGGAACTTCTTTCAAGCATTATTCTTGACTTTATAAGTACAGTAACACAACTAGAATTTGATGCCTATTACAAGTACAGAACAAATAGAAACTCTACAACTAGAGGTTCCCTCAGTTAAGAGGTCATGTAGGTAATGCATAGCATTACACACACTTAGGCTTGTTATTAGATGTATTCAGGCATGCCTCTGTGACTAACAAAGTTACTCGATATATTTAGTTCTTAATTGAACCTAAGCCTATATTATATATATATATATATATATATATATATATATATATATATATATATATATATATATATATATATATATATATATATATATAGTTAAGTTCTATGGAGACCAATATTTCAGTGGAGACCATATACATTATGCACTTAAAAAACATGGCAAAACATATATGTTTGTATAGAATGTTCAATGAACATTATTATTTCATTCAAAATCTTAAAAATCATATATGATTTGCAAGCAGAAAATGTTTTGGAGAATAATATGTTCTGCAATATTTTGTTTGTAGAATTTGCATGTTGAATATATATGATTTTTAAGATTTTGAATGAAATAAACAAAATAGTGATTTTCATATAACATTATTCTCAATAAATAAGTTTTTGCAATGTTTTGATTAATATATGGTCTTCGATCTCCATGAAAATTTTAGTCTTCATAAAACTTAAACTATATATATATATATATATATATATATATATATATATATATATATATATATATTGATTTACGATTAGAATTTTGCAATTTTTTAAATATATAAAATCGTAACCAAATCATAAATAAGCGATTATTAAAATTATAACCGCAATTAATCCATATTTTACTATTATTCACAAAAGTGATTCGGTACGAAAGGTATGAGCGGTTCATGTGATTGCGCGAATCGTTTGTACACCTCTAAATAATACTATAAAATAATCCTAATGTTTATTGACATTTTTTTTCTTTTCATTAAAGTTTGACAAATTTGTGCTCACATCATACATGAACCCTCCCCCAAAAGCTAACTTATCTGATCCTCGAAATCCAATGGAAGAAGTTCCCATATTTGTAAAATATCTCTGGCGAAATATGATTATAAAATATTCGAGATTAAAATAAAAATTTGGTTTTTTTTAAAAATTAGTCAAATGTTAATATAGTTTTTTTATATAAATTTTTAACTAAAAATCATGATTATTTAAAAAAGAAATTATTAAATTTTTAGGTTAGGCAGGCCGGTTCACATATTTTATGCACTTATACACAGGTTTATTCTATGTATATATATCTTTATTCTTTAATATGAATTTGTTTTCTGAATCATTTACTGATTATTTTTCTTAGTAAAATATGTGCGATGGTTATCTTAATGTTGTATTTAGTAGAAAGTGTTTGGTAATAGGTTAGGTATTGATGGTTTTTGTTGAAGTATATCTGACTTTGACCCAACACTTCCATATATTTTTTATAAGAAAAATCGCCTCAAGATGATCACAGGGACAGAGATTTTAATAATCCTAATTTTTTTACTTGGAATTTTTTTTTTTATTTTATGGATGAATAGTAGTTGTATGTATGAATAGTGATTTTGAGAGTTAAGAAAATTTTCACGTTACCATATGTACGGGAAATGAAATGGATATTTCGAAGTGATACGAGTAATCTACGATGCAAATATAGTGTATGTAAACGCGATCAGAATTCAGAAAATCAAAACTTTATTTTTATAGAAAATTTGACCGAGCAGTGAAGAGCATATCAATGCAATCAAGACAAGTGAATTATTATATTAAGGATTCAAGGATTTTATTTTTATTAAATATGATTTGAGGATTTAGAACGAGAACTCTCGAGTTAGTATAACGAACGTTCTAGGAATCGCTAGAACTTTATAACGAGATTAAGCGATGAAGCGAACGCGAGTCAAATTATGGATTAAATACGTAACGAGATGAAAAACCCTACATGAGTATCTAGGGTTTATTATCAAGAGAATTTGGTGGAAAATAAATTAAGAAAAGAAAAGAAAATAGATTGATGAGGTGTGTGAACAAGAGCATGCCAACAATGCACCATGTCATTACTTTTCCAAAACACCACACAACTTGGACAAGTGTTTTAAGAGGATTAAGAGAGTGACATATCTGCTATACAACACCAAATATCATACAAACACTTTCCAACAACTAGTCAAACAAGAAAGAAAGAGAGAAAAGAAAGAAAACACCACCATTTCTCTCCAAGGAGCCATACCTTCAAAATGAGGACTTCCAACCACTCAAATTTCATGTTCAATATCTTAAAATAAAGCTTATGAAGATCCCAAGTTGTGGTAAATATTTGAAGACCAAACTCTTATTTTTCGATTTTATATGAATTTTACAAGATGAGAATGAATAGTGGTTAATAGGAACTTACATGGTTTTCTTGTTTTGATTTTAAGGTTTAGGCTTTATAAAGGCTATATAAAGCTTGTTTGAGGGTTATAAACACTTGATAGTGTTTCTAGAGCTTCCAAAAAGGTAAAACCCTAACCCACCTTTGAGTTTTATGTGAGTTTTGAAGTGATTTTGATGTTCATGCAAAATTAAGATCATATTAAGTGCTTTAGTGATTTTTTAACCTTGTAAAATGTGTAAAATGATGGGTGTTAGATTTTAGCCTCACCACTGACCTTAGAGGTGTATGATGGGTGTTTTTATAAGGTTATGGATGTATGGTATGCCTTGGTGATTGGTTTGGAGTGATTGTAAAATGGAAAGTTTCGATTTATAGTAGTCGTAATGACGAAATTTTGTTAACCCTTGAAAACAGTTTAAGCCCGAGACCATAAAATGATTTTAGACTTACCACTGCCTATGGTTGTAAACGTATGGTTGTCTAGTTTATTTTGCCGCAAGAATCACATTAAAAGAGTTTACGGTTTAAGAGTTATGCTAGTTTTAGTGAAAGTGGTTCGAGAGATTTTATCGCAGAAATATAACCACTTTGATGCTAAGTTCGAGACCCTTAAGAGTCGTTCTAAAATAAAACTTGGTGATAAAATGCTGAGGACGGTTATTAAGGTTTGTGCGAAGGTTTCTCATTAAAATGCGTAAGCCTAGGTTGCGCAAGTGAAAAAGCCTTTTTAGGATGTAACACTATTCATAACAAATCTTCTGCCCTATTTTGGTAAAATATGAAAAATGAGTCTTCTGATCAGGATCAAATTTTGAGTTAGTTACCTTCTTGACATTCTCTAGATCGTGTACGCGAAAACGGTGCATCATTTGAGTTAACGTTTATCGAGTTATGAACGTTTTAGTGAAAGAGGTGCAAATAGTAAAAATCAGAAGTTGACTGAATTTCAAAAAATATATTTCACCTATCTAGACCAGTTTTTTCGAATTGGAACTTTTATGACAAATAATATAAATACCAAAGATGAATTTAGGAGTTGTTTTGTAATTAATTATGCTTCCAGTGATTTATTAGAAATTTAGAGTGCAGGTCGTGCAATAGTAATTCTCTGGAAAGTCAACTCTAGAGGTACTACTTTGACCATCCATTTTGTCTAAGTTAAAAGAGGAGTTTCGAGTCGACTAAAACACAAAACTTGTTAAGGATTATTAAGACAATATATTGGTGCAAAGAACGAACCCTAAGTGCCTTTTTATGGTTTGATTAAGTGTATGTGTATTAAGGCACGAATGGATCGTGTAGGGGATTAATCATGTCATTGTGTTATGATTATGTATAGATTATCAGACCCCGGCATGAGAACCTACTACCACTACCAGAATTCCAAGCCAGTTTTCAAACCTATATCTTAAATAATGTTGTGGTTACTATTTTGTTAAGTACGAATGCTTTTACTAGTTTCTAACATAAAATTGTAATATCTTGTTGAATAAGAATTGAATAATTTAGTTTATATACTATCTTGATATAGTAAATATATAAGCCGGTATTTATAAAGGCTCTAAGTGATAGAGCATCCGAGTAAATTATAAACTCCAGGACGGGAGTCAGTGTATCGTAGAACTGTCATAAGACCCAGAGGAGCTCCGGAGACAGTGTATCTAGTTATGAAAAAGGAATAATCATCTGAACGACGATAAGGATATTCTGAATAAGTATTAAGTACTTGTGGAGTATTAAATAAATATTATTTGAATATTTATTTAATTAAGGGAATATTATTTTGAGGAATCATTTATCTATGGAGATTTATTTAATAAATATTTATTAAATATTCATTGAATATCTTTAATTTAGAATCCAAGAAATTGAGTATATAAAAATGTATTGGGATTAAGACCCTATCAATTAGGGTTCCCGAATTAGCAAATGTTTAAAACACCTCTGAACACGTTTTGCTCAAGGAGCAATGTGTTAAGTGTAATCTGGTCGACTAAAGGTCAGACCTCGAATACTCGTTTTAATTCCAAACGACTTCGAAAGTTAAAGAAATAGGGGACTCTGGCGTGGCAAAATCGTGCAAACGATTCTCGTGTATGGTATAAGCGGCCATAGCCAGGCGGTCCATCAATTATAACTTTCTCCAGTAAAGATGTATTGAGGGATGAGTATGAATGAAGGCCATCCAAAGGACAAGTATGAATGAAGTTTTGTCCAGGGGCAAGTACGAATGAAGTTTTGTCCTTCTACTAGTAAAAAAGACCCGTAGTGGATCGGGAAGCGATGACTGATCATCATCGATCCACGTCTAGAATTATTACGAAGTCCCACTCCTTCCATGCTGGAATCGATTGAACACTGTAACAAAAGCCAAGGTGTTAAGTTACCGATAGTGTTAGAATAAACATGAATTACGTATTTCTTATCATAGTAAACTAGAATTGTGAGTTTATAACTGGAAGTATAAAGAGAGAGAGAGAGAGAGAGATTAGGGTCAAGTACGAAGACCAGTAAATATATATATATATATATATATATATATACATATATTTTTGAAAGGTTTTGGTCGACTAAAATGACATGTATTGCAACCATTTCTTTTTCAAACATTTACCTTTTAAAAGGCATTATATTTTTATAATAAGGTACTTGTTGGGCTATATGCTCACCATTGCTTTGTTTTAAATTTAACCATAACAGCGAGAGAAGAGGGCAAGGACCCGCATGATACCCCGCAAGCGAATGGGAAATACAAGGCATTTCCATGAGCAGATGATGGCAGCCATTCCCGAGGTAAAGAAGACCAACTGGATAGGCTTACAACTTTTGTTAGTATGGTTTATTTATAGGTGTGACTTATGTATGACCGTACTCAGACACAGACATATTAGATGCTGATGCACCTTCAATTAGAGGTTTCATCAGCGGTTTATTCCACAAACATTTGGATTGTAATAATTTAACTTATTATTTTGGTTATGCTGTGTAAGTTATCGTTTCTGAGACTCTAACCCGTGTGAATGTGAATGTATATTGTGGGGTCATAGTATGTGGAATATTTTATTGTGAATAAGACAGGTACAACATGGAATAAATGGATCGTGACTACCCTAGATCCCTGACCCCGGGTCTGGGGGTGTCACAGAGATGGTATCAGAGATCCAAGATTTAACTCTAGATTTCGGAAGAGCTTTCAAGATTTTGTAGGAACCAAGTGAGCATGAGTTCGGCTTATCATCCACAAACAAATGGCCAAAGTGAGAGAATCATTCAGACCTTAGAAGACATGTTGAGAGTCTGTGCAATAGACTTTAAAGGAAGTTGGGATGACCACTTACCATTTGAAATCTTAAAGCGTGACTGATGAGATTTGGAAAGAAAGGGAAATTGAGTCCTAGGTTTATAGGACCGTTTGAAATCTTAAAGCGTATAGGGAAGTAGCCTACGAGCTATCCTTACCCCCAAAACCTGCAACACGTTCATAATGTGTTTCACGAGTCAATAACACACCGGTATAATGTAGATGCTCGACATGTGATAGAGTACGAGCAAGTAGACATACAACCAGATCTGACCTAGAAAGAACAACCTATAGAAATCTGGGATTGAAAAGAACAAGTGCTGAGGAACAAGAATGTTCAACTAGTAAAGGTGTTATGGAGAAACTAGAATGTCGAAGAGTCGATCTGGGAAATAGAGAGCGCAATGCGTGAGAAGTACCCTCAAATATTCACCGGCTGATTCCGGGACGGAATCCTTTTAAGGAGGGGAGACTGTAATAACCCTAATTTTTGTACTTGAGAAAATTTTTTATTTTATGGATGAATAGTAGTTGCATGGATGAATAGTGATTTTGAGAGTTAACAAAATTTTCACGTTACCATATGTATGGGAAAGGAAATGGATATTTCGAAGTGATATGAGTAATCTACGATGCAAATGAGTGTATGTAAACGCGATCAAAATTTAGAAAATCCAAACTTTATTTTTATGGAAAATTTGACCGAGCAATGAAGAGCATAACAATGCGATCAAGACAAGTGAATTATTATATTAAGGATTCAAGGATTTTTTTTTTATTAAATATGATTTGAGGATTTAGAACGAGAACTCTCGAGTTAGTATAACGAACATTCTAGGAATCGCTAGAACTTTATAGCGAGATTAAGCGATGAAACGAACGCGAGGTAAATTATGGATTAAATATGTAACGAGATGAAAACCCTACATGAGTATCTAGGGTTTATTATCAAGAGAATTTGGTGGAAAAGAAATTAAGAAAAGAAAAGAAAATAGATTGATGAGGTGTGTGAACAAGAGCATGCCAACAATGCACCATGTCATTACTTCTCCAAAACACCACATAACTTGGACAAGTGTTTTAAGAGGATTAAGAGAGTGGGATAGCTGCTATACAACACCAAATATCATACAAACACTTTCCAACAACTAGTCAAACAAGAAAGAAAGAGAGAAAAGAAAGAAAACACCACCATTTTCTCTCCATGGAAAAAAACCTACGGCCATACCTTCAAAAGGAGGACTTCTAACCACTCAAATTTTATATTCTATAGCTTAAAACAAATCTTATGAAGAGCCCAAGGTGTGGTAAAAATTTGAGGACCAAACTCTTATTTTTCGATTTTATATGAATTTTACAAGATGAGAATGAATAGTGGTAAATAGTAACTTACATGGTTTTCTTGTTTTGATCTTAAGGTTTAGGCTTTATAAAGTCTATATAAAGCTTGTTAGAGGGTTATAAACACTTGATAGTGTATCTAGAGCTTCCAAGTAGGTAAAACCCTAACCCACCTTTGAGTTTTATGTGAGTTTTGAAGTGATTTTTATGTTCATGCAAAGTTAAGATCATATTAAGTGCTTTAGTGATTATTTACCTTGTAAAATGTGTAAAATGATGTGTGTTAGATTTTAGCCTCACCACTGACCTTAGAGGTGTATGATGGGTGTTTTTTGAGGTTATGGATGTATGGAATGCCTTGGTGATTGGTTTGGAGTGATCGTAAAATGGAAAGGTTCGATTTATAGCCGTCGTAATGGAGAAATTTTGTTAACCCTTGAAAACAGTTAAGGCCTAAGACCATAAAATGATTTTAGACTTACCACTACCTATGGTTGTAAACGTATGGTTGTCTAGTTTATTTTGCCGCAAGAATCGCATTAAAAGAGTTTACGGTTTAAGAGTTATGCTAGTTTTAGTGAAAGTGGTTCGAGAGATTTTATCGCAGAAATATAACCACTTTGATGCTAAGTTCGAGACCCTTAATAGTCGTTCTAAAATATGAAACATGGTGATAAAATGCTAAGGACAGTTAGCAAGGTTTGTGCGAAGGTTTCGCAATAAAATTATTATTTTCCGATTTTATAAAAATGCGTAAGCCTAGGTTGCGCAAGTGGAAAAGCCTTTTTAAGAGGTAACACTATTCATACCAAAGCTCCTGCCCTGTCTTGGTAAAATATGAAAAATGAGTCTTCTAACCAGGGTCAAATTTTGAGTTAGTTACCTTCTATACATCCTCTAGATCGCGTATGCAAAAACGGTGCGTCATTTGAGTTAACGATTATCGAGTTATGAACGTTTTAGTGAAAGAGGTGCAAATAGTAAAAATCCGCAGTCGACTAAACTTCGAAAAATACATTTCACCTATCTAGACCCGTGTTTTCGAATTGGAACTTTTATGATAAATATTACAAATACCAAAGTTGAATTTAGGTGTGGTTTTGTAATTAATTATGCTTCCGGTGGTTTAATAGAAATGTTAGTGCGCAAGTCGTGGAATAGTAATTCTCAGGAAAGTCAATTCTAGAGGTAATACTTTGACCATCCATTTTGGCTAAGTTAAAAGAGGAGTTTCGAGTCGACTAAAACACAAAACTTGTTATGGATTATCAAGACAATATATTGGTGCAAAGAACGAACCCTAAGTGCCTTTTTGTGGTTTGCTTAAGTGTATGTGTATTAAGGCACGAATGGATCGTGTAGGGGATTAATTATGTCATTGTGTTATGATTATGTATAGATTATCAGACCCTGGCATGAGAACCGACTACCACTACCAGAATTCCAAGCAAGTTTTCAAACCTATATCTTAAATAATGTTGTGGTTACTATTTTGTTAAGTACGAATGCTTTTACTAGTTTCTAACATAAAATTGTAATATCTTGTTGAATAAGAATTGAATAATTTAGTTTATATACTATCTTGATATAGTAAATATATAAGCCGGTATTTATAAAGGCTCTAAGTGATAGAGCGTGCGAGTAAATTATAGACTCCAGGACGGGAGTCAGTATATCGTAGAACTGTCATAAAACCCGGAGGAGCTCCGGAGATAGTGTATCTAGTTATGAAAAAGGAATTATCGTCTGAACGACGATAAGGATATTCTGAATAATTATTAAGTACTTGTGGAGTAATAAATAAATATTATTTGAATATTTATTTAATTAAGGGAATATTATTTTGAGGAATCATTTATCTATGGAGATTTATTTAATAAATATTTATTAAATGTTCATTGAATATCTTTAATTGAGAATCCAAGGAATTGGGAGTAGATAATAAGATTTTCTCCCTTCACTGAGTATATAAAAATGTATTGGGATTAAGACCCTATCAATTAGGGTTCCCGAATTAGCAAATGTTTAAAACACCTCTGAACACTTTTTGCTCAAGGAGCAATGTAATTGTAATCTGGTCGACTAAAGGTCAGACCTCGAATACTCGTTTTAATTCCAAACGACTTCGAAAGTTAAAGAAATAGGGGACTCTGGCGTGGCGAAATCGTGCAAACGATTCTCGTGTATGGTATAAGCGGCCGTAGCCAGGCGGTCCATCAATTATAACTTTCTCCGGTAAAGATGTATTGAGGGATGAGTACGAATGAAGGCCATCCAAAGGACAAGTACGAATGAAGTTTTGTCCAGGGGCAAGTACGAATGAAGTTTTATCCTTCTACTAGTAGAAAAGACCCGTAGTGGATCGGGAAGCGATGACTGATCATCATCGATCCACGTCTAGAATTATTACGAAGTCCCACTCCTTCCATTCTGGAATCGATTGAACACTGTAACAAAAGCCAAGGTGTTGAGTTACCGATAGTGTTACAATAAACATGAATTACGTATGTCTTATCATAGTAAACTAGAATTATGAGTTTATAACTGGAAGTATAAAGAGAGAGATTAGGGTCAAGTACGGAGACCAGTAAATATATATATATATATATATAGATATACATATATTTTGGAAAGGTATTGGTCGACTATAATGACCTGTATTGCAACCATTTCTTTTTCAAACATTTACCTTTTAAAAAAAATTATATTGTTATAATAAGGTACTTGCTGGGCTATATGCTCACCATTGCTTTGTTTCAAATTTAACCTTAACAGCGAGAGAAGAGGGTAAGGACCCGCATGACACCCCGCAAGCTAATGGGAAACGCAAGGCGTTTCCATGAGTAGATGATGGCAGCAATTCCTGAGGTAGAGAAGACCAGCTGGATAGGCTTACAACTTTTGTTAGTATGGTTTATTTATAGGTGTGACTTGTGTAATACCATACTCAGACACAGACATATTAGATGCTGATGCACCTTCAATTAGAGGTTTCATCAGTGGTTTATTCCGCAAACATTTGGGTTGTAATAACTTAACTTATTATTTTGGTTATGCTATGTAAGTTATCGTTTCTGAGAATCTAACCCGTGTGAATTTGAATGTATATTGTGGGTTCATAGTATGTGGAATGTATTATTGTGAATAAGACAGGTACAACATGGAATAAATGGATCGTGACTACCCTAGATCCCTGACCCCGGGTCTGGGGGTGTCACAGGGACCTTACCTGAGGTTACATTAGTTATAGTATAAATATTGGATTACAATTTTATAATAATAAAACTCATCCTGCTGAATTTACAAAAATATCCATAACTTGTTATATATTTTGTCCTAACCTCAGGGTTCTTACCTGAGGGTGACCTCAGGGCCAGTGAACTCTATTTTTATGTAATTTTGTTAATTTTCTGGGACGTTAAGAGAATAGGATACACATGAACTAGTCCGTACGTATAACTCAAAAGCGCGTAAAAAATCAAATGAAATTAAAAACATAGGAAATTCTTGAACGATAGCCTTTCCTTTTAAGTTTATTCAGAAATAATGACATTTTTATCACAATTTTTATTATTTTTTATCAAACTATCGATGCATACAAAAGGTGGCCAAAAGTACCCACCTGTTACACATTTATTAAATGCTTAACAAAAAACATCTATTACGCATTTGTAACATGCATAACAAAAAAATTAAAAAAACAATACCCGTGCACCAAATGTGTAACATTTTATTTCCCAACATGAAATGCCTAAAAACTATATTACACTTACTACAAATACGTAATACACTTATAATACTCATATATACAATATTTTGGGTTAAGTAGTTTTCATTCGGGATTCAACGGATTCCAATATTTGGATTTTAGATATATTCAATTTTTAATTAAAATTTTTAAAATTATCTGTATCCCCTTAGGGGTTCAACGGTTAACTTTTGAACTTCAAGTTTTCCATTTTGGGTTTTAGAAATATTCAGAATGACTAATAAATCGTATACGGACTTAGGGTTTAGGGTTGTTTCCTAGACCCAAAACCCTAATTTATCCTGATTTTTTAAAAATCGGGGTTGGCCCCCGATTTTTAAAAATCAGGCCGCCGGACTCATTAAAAAAACACAATTTGAATTGACCATTTGATTATAAGTTTTTTAATAGTGTTTGCAAATATATATTTAGAAAAAAAAAACATTACCCTATTCTGAAATGCGTAATAGGTCTTGTTACCCTATTCTGAAATGCGTAATATATATTACCCCATCCGTAAATGCGTAATAGGTCTTGTTACCCTATTCTGAAATTCGTAATATGTATTATCCTTTCAATAAAAGGGTAATAGGCGGGTAGTTTTGGCACGCGCGTTTCGTTATTCTTGTCAAAGGAATTAATAAATGTGGTAATGATGGCCTTTATCCTTTTTTCAAATAACGTTATTTCGTATTTTTCATTTATAAATGATATCCTTGTTAACATATGTAATATTATAATTATATAGTTTCATTATTGTAATAGTTTCTTTGATAGAATAATTTCCTTTATTATTGTTTAGTTGTTGGCTATATATGTCCCTTTTCTTTTGTAACTGAGAACAAATTTCATTATAATAAAATATTAATTTTATCTCTTCTCTCCATACTTTATCATGGTATCATAGCTAGATTGATTCGATCTGAGATCGGGTGATTGAGAATTGAACGTGATATCTTCCGCATGTTGGGCTTAAAACATGTGTTTTGATTTTTACTTCTCATCAGCTTTTTCTTGTAATTGGTTGTATTTTTTTCTTGGGTAATAATGATTTTGGTTTCTAATCGTGATTGCTAAGTTATTTTTTTTTCCTTCTCGAATCAGTTGGGATGAATTCCCTGGTTGGTTGTCTTTTTCTTCTTCTTATTCGTTGGACTATTCATGACTAAAAATTGAATTTGGTTGGGTCTAGTCTACTGGTTTTGTTTTGCTTTAGTTGGGGCTCTCATACATACTCTTTGTTTCTCTCTCTTTGATGGGTTTGACTCGTTGGTATAATTATTTTTTTTCCTTTCTCTTCTCTTCCCTCGCCCTTCTTTCTTTCTCGTGTTCAGTGATGAGAGTAACCATTGTCACATCTGTACACCTTCTTTCTAAATAACATATAATCATCCACTTCAATCAACAGAATCACCCGCTTCATCCAATTTCTTCGTTGTGATAGTCTTCTCCATCCTGGTCCTCATCTCCATCTTTGACATTATGTCACCATCATCAATTTTGTCATGATGCTCTTCAGAATCCCACTTTTTTCGTGATTGGTATGAGACAATCACTTCCACAAATCCACCACACCCATCATCATCGTCATTGTGCTTTCGCATTATTGACATCTTCGTTCTCATGAGTTTTCTTTCTTCCGCACACAAGAACTCTTGTAGATTTTTTCTTGGGTTAATAGGCTATTTGGTTACAAACTGATACGTGGCTTGCAATTTCATCACCAAACTGAAAAAACTTGCAGTCAACTCATTGAACCCATATATAACTTTCATTTAGAATTTGACCATTTAAAAAATTAAAAAAATGGATGGAAAACTGACTATACTGCTTATGTGGACAAATTTTACTACATGGCTTAGTGAATATTGGATGATATGTATCCGAGTAAATAACCCACACCCAATTAAAATGCAACACAAATATGACCGTTACATGTGGGTGTATACATATCATTCATATCTCTGTATCTATCTTAATTCTCAATTAGGGTTTCTACTATGAGTTCTTCAAGTTCAAATTCCAGAAATTCCATTCGAACACCTAATCGAAGTAATACTGGCATCGAACAAGGTGTGTATTGTAGGTGTGGAATTCAAGCTTGTTGTTGGGAAGCTTGGAAACAAGGAACACTCGATCTGGGAATGAGGTTTTTTAGCTGCAGTAGATATAAGGTATGAGTTTGAGAAGCTTTATTTTTAGGTATGTTTTTCGAATGTAACAAGTGTTCATGGTTGTTTCATTGTTTTATAGGATCCTGAATTAAATTGAAAATTTTTTCAATGGTCTGAACCTCATTTTACAAAGAGAGCAAGAGAAGTTATTAGAAATTTGCATGGGCAACTCGGTGTGAAAGCTAGTGAAATTCAGAATTTAATTGATGAGTTAAGGTTTGCAGAGAGAAAGATGATGGTGTTATATGAAGAATTTGTTGCTGCTAAAGAGAAGAACAAAAAGATAGAGGAAAAGTTGTTGAAGAAGGATAATCAAATTTGGCATTTAAAGCTTGTGCTGGTCATTGTTATAATTTTACTACTGATTAGGTCCTGTTAGAATATTAGGTCATGTTGTTGAATTTACTTGTATGAAAATGTTATGGATTGAAATTGTTATTTTGGACTGAGTTTACTTGAATTAAATAACAACAAAAATAAAGAAAGAAAAAGGGAAGCATACTTAACAGTTAATACTTAACCTCACAATAAAAATCCAACACCATACTTAACCATTCAGAATAGAATCCTAAAATACAAGCATGACAAACATGTCCATAGCATTTAGTAGTTAAGCATCTTGGCACATGGCCATTACAATCAAAAACTTCATAATAGAAATCCTAAAGGACAAGCATGACAAACATGTCCACAACATTTAGAAGTTAAGCATCTTGGCATATGGCCACTACAATCAAAAGATTTACAGCATAATTATTTATAATTATTTCTACTTCTTCTTCCTAGGTGGAATAAACTACTTCTTCACATTTTTTGATTCACCCTTTTTTGTCACTGGTCCTGTTCCTGGATTCTTTTTTTGAGTCAGCCTTGTTGTTGGTTTTGATGTGGATGGACCTATAGGTGTGGTTGAAGGTGGTAGAGTGCAACCTATCCTAACTATCTGCTTGAGGCTTGGTGTTGGCATATACAATTAAGTAAATGTAAAATAATGAATGAGTTATTAATAAGTAAATAACTGAGCATTAATTAAAAAAAACTTACAAACTTCATTCCATGTGTTGGCTGTGCTTGTTTTGCTTCCATTGCATCTCTCATGAGCTTATCTATAATTTCAGCTTCTCCAGTTTCATTTTCTTTTTCCTGCTACTGGACTTCTTCCTCAATTTCATTATCTTGATTTTTATGAGTTTTTCCCCTTTTCCTCTTTGGTTGTGGGGGTTGATAATCTGCTGGCTTATTGGGGCAATTGATCTGTTTTGCCCCTCCCCTCTACATATACTACAGTGCATTTTTCCTCCTTTACTACTAATTCTTTACATCTTCCCAGATGCACTTCCCACCCAACCTTCCCTTCTTCTAAGTTTCTTTGGTCTTCCCCTAAGTACCTTTGAAATTTTGGGAGGTAGTATTGTGTCCCCTTCAAATCTGTATCCATTAATCACTTCAAGATTGTATGAGTAAGTTTTCATATATGTTTCTTTTGTGTACCATTTTGCTATCTATAGGGTTTTGCCTAGATGATTGTATTTAGTAACAGCATGACAACAAGGGACCCCAGTCAAGTATCAAATCTTATAAGAACAGCTTCTTTTCTATAGATTTACACATACTGAACTACCCTTCCCCTTAAAATTATAATTATCCCTACCATCCCAAAATACACTATAACCAACAGACTCTTCACAAGCATTATCAAGTTCTTTCTGAATTCTAGGCACAATCACACAATTCCTTCCTGCCATTGAATCCCTTTTCTGATGTATTCTTGTCATTAACATATCATGAATCTCAATAAGCATGTCTATAATGGGAATATATGTGGCTCTAAGAGTCCATGAGTTGAAGCACTCACTCATGTTATTCTCAGTACTATCTGTCATGGAGTGAGTGCTAAAATAAGCCTTTGACCAAACAATTGGATCTAGCTCCTTTATTTTAGCAGTAGCCCCCTTAGATGCTCTCTCAAGTTCTTTCATAGTTATTTTAAAAGCTTGATGATGAGCTGCAATAGAGGCCTTCCAAAATGCATCTTTCACCATTGAAGTAGGATACACTTTCTGCATATCATGCAAGTCAACATTTTTATAAGTTCTTCTAGTATTAGATGAGTAGCTTTTTTCAGGAACATGAATAAAATTACCACCATATTTTACTATCAGAGTAAACAAAGTACTCCTACACCATTATTAAAAAAAGCATATAACTTGCATATAATTTATAGTCAACGCCATTAAAATCCTATAATTTATAGAGCATATACAGTTGTAGAGGAGTTGTAGAGAATGAGACTTACATAATGTTTGATGTTCAATCTTCGTTCTCGTTCTTCGTTTTTCGATCTTTGTTCTTCGTTCTTCAATCTTCGTTATTCAATCTTCGTTCTTCGCTTTTTGTTCTTAATTTGGGAATTAGGTTAATAACTTGTAAAATATATTTGTTATGTATCGATTTATCCTAATCAAATGGGCCGGGTTTTAACATAAATGGGTTATTTGAATATATGTTGTTGGGTCATATTTTCTTATTGGTCAAAAAGCTGAGCTGGCGTTTTATCTAGCATGACTTTAACGGAACTCCGTTAAAGTCAATGACATTTAATGACCGTGAAAAAGTAATTCATGTTGAGTTACCTTTTAGAAAGTTATATAGGGGTTCAATGAGTTAATTGCAAGTTTTTTCAGTTTGGTGATGAAATTGCAAGCCGCGTATCAATTTGGTGACCAAATAGCCTATTAACCCATTTTTCTTCCTCACGATCTCACAGGTTTTTTTTTATCTCCCACCCATGCTCAAATTCTCGCAGGATATTCTCACACCATGAACTCTCTTAGGTTTTTTTTTTCCATTTCTCATTTGGCTCTTTATTCTTTCTCTCTCTACTGGTTTAGGATTATAAATTGGTTTTCTCAATTATAATTTTGATTTGGTTGGACATTAGATTTCCACACAAGTTTGCTGATTAGATTGGATAAGGTTTGTTGGTTAGATTTGTATACGTTTTGGATTTGATTCTTATTTTAGATAAAGTTTGGATTTGGAGTTAGTTTGGATAGGTTGTTGGGTTTGATTTTGGATTTGGATTCAGTTTGGGTTTAAGTATTTGTATTGTTTTCGATGGTTTCAGTTTGGTTGGATTTTTCTTTCTTGTTCATTAGTTGTGGATTTGTTTTATTTTTGAAGTTGTTTTGATTGGTTATTTGCTGACATTGATGGTTCTTCTCTTGCTGATTGGATTTCTTGTTAACTCTCATTTTGGTTCGAATACACTTGGATTTCACAGTTGTTTTGGTTAATTCTTGAACGACATGTATGGTTCGGATTTGTCTTTGGATTCTTACTGATTGGATTTTTCTCTATTCGCTTTGATTTTGGATTGGGTACATTAATTGGATTACAATTTTTGTTTTTTGTTTACTCTTGAATGACATTGGATACTACGATTTGATTTTTCTTTTGTTTTACGCTTGTGCGGAGCTCTGGTTCATTTGGAAGTGTTTGACTCGTTTGGATTCGTGAATCCATTTCTAGGATTCGTTTAGATGCTCTTATTTTGTGGTTGCAGTTTTTGATTTGTTTGCCTACATGGCTCATTTTTTTGTTGACAAACTGTCGATTTCCCGTCGTGAGTTTGAGGAGGATGTTAACATATATAATAATATTCTTATTAGATAGTTTAATTATTGTAATAGTTTATTTGATAGGATAATTTCCTTTAATTATTGTTGTTTAATTGTTGGTTAGGTAAGCCCCTCTTCTGTTGTGATTGAGAACAAGTTTTATTACAATAAAATACTAGATGATAACCCGTGCGAAGCACGGGCCCGAGAAAATTAATTTAAAGTGATCACTAATTTAGGTGGATACGAATATTAGGGTAAAATAAAATTTGGAGACTGAAATATCATTGGAACATATATATTACTTATTAACAAAGATTGTTTAATTCATTATTAGTTTAAGATTATTTTAAGAAAATCAAGAAAATACGATATATATTTATATATTTATATATATATAAAAGAATTGCAATTGTTCTAGGATAACAATAATTTTACTATTTTATTAAAGATAACATAGAGTTATGGAAGAAATAGGAATAAAAGGACGGAAAGAATTATAATTATTTTAGGATTGTAAAACATAAAGTTCTCAAAGAAAGATGAATGAAGGGGTGAAACTAAAAAAATGGTGTAACCAAATTTAATATCATAGTACCATTTAAAAGAGAGTTTCACTTATTAATGAAGGTTATAAAAGGCTAATAATGAATAAATTGACCTTAAAGTACAATTAATTAGGACGATTCTCCTTGCTCTGGAACTATAGTTAAATTTACTTCGGATTTTCTAAACATAATAAGGCTAGTCATAAATAAATTAACCTTAATCGGGCATATATACATGTATTCAATTTATGCAATTGTGATTGGTGATGTAATTATTCTATTATTTTAGTGAAAGTTGCCTTGGTTGTCTAATGTGTACCAACAAAAATTAAAGAGTATATGCGGATGGGTACCCGCACCATCGAGCACGATGAAAGCTAATATGAGCATGATGGAAAGCTAATATGTTGCTAAGATTTAAGTTTTCATGAAGGTTTATCTAAATATAATTAGGCTAATGATGAATAAATTGATCTTAATGGCACATTAAAGAGCAAGCAGATGGGCACAACTTGGCTCGCTAGAAAGCGATTATGTTGAAAAAAAATTTAGTTGTCATGAGATATAGAATATTTAACTTTCCACAAATTTGATTAATATCGCTTTTTTGTACTTCGTTGATAGATGGTGATCAATTCATCTATAACAATAGTTTGTATATTCGTTATTGTAAGTATATTTGTAAGTAGATTATACCCCAATGGTGTTTACCCGTCAGTGGAGTTTTACCCTACTGGTGTTTTACCTCGTGTTAATTAAAATAATTACAAAAAGAGAATTATTGTTATAATAGGTTTTTTAATTTATTAATTAAAAAAATAACATAGAATTCTAGTAGAAATCGGAGTTTAAGAGTGAAATCAAAATATGATGCGAACCAAATTTGATACAAAATGGTAGCATAAAAAAGGGGTTTCGCTTATTAATAAAGACTAGATGATAACCCGTGCGAAGCACGGTCAAGATAATTTATTTAAATTTGATCATTTTTTTATTAATTTTTTATAAAATTATTTTATTTATTACAAAAAAATACTTTAAAAAATGATAATGTACAAAAGAAAACTACGTTATATTTGCAACTCAGAAGTTTATAACAAAAGAATTGTAATTACATTAGAATTCCAATAATTCTAGAAGATGCGAATTTAGAAGGAAGTACCGTTAAAACGATATTTTACTTATTAATAAGATATTAGTTGGTAACCGGTGCGAAGCACGGGCCCAAATTTTTTTAATTAAATTGATCACTAATTTATTATAAGTATTTACAAAGAATTTGCTTATTAATAAAGGCCATTTATATATTATTATTTAAGTTTATTTAAGAAAATCGTGAAAAAAAACTAAATGATTCTGATATATACTTAAAAATGTGCATGATTATGATAAATACGTTATTTGTGAACTGAATAGAGTTGTAATAAAAAACTACAATTATAATAGTATTTAATAATTTTATTATTTTATTAAAAAAATAATATAGATACCTAGGAGAAATAGGAATCTTAGGGGCAGAACCAAAATTTGGAAATGAAGTAACATTAGAAATGGATTTAGTTTGTTGTAGATAAGCATGTTATCCTAGATCAACATATGTACGTAGTCTTTTTTGATTAAATTGTAATAAAAGAATTATAATTGTAACAGAATTGTTTGTTATTTATTTTGTAAAAACAACATAGAATTATAGGGGAAATCGGATTAGGGGAGAAACAAATATATATATAGTGCAAACGAGTTTATAAAATGTTATACGATCAAATTTTGTACAAAGTATTACATTAAAAATGAGTTTTGCTTATTAATAAAATTTATAGATCAATAAACGTTAGTGTTTTGTAAAATGTTATACGATCAGATTAAGTATTCGTTTGTGTTTACAAAAATTTATGTCAAGTAATTCTAGATTGTATTTTGTATTTGTTGGTGTTTTACCCTCTATTTTTTGGTAATTTTTTATTGTAGTCTTTTTCTAGTAAAAAAATTATAAACAAAAGAATTATAATTATCATAAAAATTCTAATTTTATTCTTTTTAAAGAAACATAATATTCTAGGAAAAATAGGATTTTATTAAAAAAAATTACAAATAAAAGAATTACAATTATATATAATAGGATTTATATTTTTATTCTATTTTTTAAAAAACAACATAAAATTCTAGGAGAAATAGAATTTTAGGCATAAAACCAAAATATAGTGCAAACTAAATTTAGTACAAAATGATATTATTTATTAATAAAGGTTATAGATTATATACATTATTTTAATCTCTTCTCTTCATATTTTATCCATCTTTACATTACAAGAAGTGCTTTTCCTACAAGTAAATTGGTATAAAAAGGTCTAAAAACGGGTTAAAAAAATGTATATATAACATTTTCTACCAGCCCTCATCGATAATTTTTTTTGGAGTCAAAATGTCAGTAGTGGAAAATAAAAGTGACCTGATAAACATGAGTTCCACGTATTGACGTGAGCACCACATGAAAATTGTACTATATACGTTCCATTAGTATTGTTAATGAATAAGGTTCTAAAAATCGGAAATCGGTTTAATTTGATTTAATTTCAGAAAAAGAGTATTTGGTAATCGGGATAGTACTCGGAATGAATACTCAGATAACTAATTGGATATTAAATTTATAAGTTTTATTAAAAATATTAAATTCACATATCACAATTTAGTGCATTAGTATATAAATACCAAAATTATGATTAGTAATATTTTTAACAATAAATACTAACAATGGTAATGTTAAAATATTAATACCTTTTACTTGATAATTTTATCAATACAACTTAAAATAAGACAGATCAATGTGGGATATGTACCAGATGCGTCAAAGAATGTGTTGTCTTTGAGTGTGTTGGCATCACGTGGGTACAGATTCGTTGGACGAGGGCGAAGTTGCAAGGTGTATAAGGGAAAGAGCTTGATTTTACAAGGGGTGATGAATAAGAAGAACATATATTGTTTAGATGGGGAAGCAACGATGATGAAGACCGAGAAAAAGGTAAGATTCTCAGAATCGGTTGAGATATTAGGGAATTCGAGCTGAGGGAGGATTTGTTGGGATCCGTCCCGAATTCCTAATTAAGTTAAGAATCCTATTATGAGAAGAATTCTATTTTGTGATAATTGAGGTAGTTCTTATTGTGGAAAGTTTTCTATCCAAGATAAGAAAAGATGATAATTGTCACAAATAGAATTAAAATAGAATAAGATTAAAATATTTGTGGTGCCTATAAATATATATATTTGTAGGGGTTTTGATATATTGCAAAAGTTAGAGAGTTGTGTTCGATACACAAGAGAGAGCTTTTGTAATCGAGGTGAGGTGATTGTATTCAAGAGTGTTGAGTGAGGGAGCGACTCAGATCTTGTAATACATTCATATTTAGTGGATTTGTGATTTTACCCTCCCTTGAGGGGTTTCCACGTTAAATTGTTGTGTTTTTTTACTTTCGTGTTTGTTATTGTGTTTGGTTAACGTTGATCTATAGTGGATGCGATCCTAACAAACTGGTATCAAGAGCTTGGGTTCGAGAAGTAGATACGGCGTTAAAGAGATGGCAATCACGAAGTAGACTGTTTGCGCGTTGTTAGTTGGTCTTGAGTTAATTTTCTTGGCTTGATGGAGGATCTAAAGTCGCTAAGGATTGATGCACCCAAGTATGATGGGAAGACGGATTTTACAATGTGGCAGTTAACCGTCAAGGATGTGTTAATTCAACAAGGACTTGATGATGCCTTAGAGGAGAAGAAGCTAGAAAAGATGAGCGATACAGATTGGGCAAAAATCAAGAAAAGAGCAGCGAGTACAATCAGGCTGGTACTTGCACCCGAGGTGAGGTATAACTTGTTGAAGGAGTCGACACCGAAGGAGATATGAGACAAGTTAGCAAGCATCTAAGCGTCGAAGTCGTTGACCAACCGACTTAATTTGAAGATGGAGTTGCACTCTTTAAAACTGGATGAAGAAGGTAGTCTCCATGATCACATTAGTTGTTTTAATCAGTTCGTGTGTCATCTGACTAATGTTGATAAGCCGATGAAAGGCGAGTGATAAGTGCATATTTTTGCATATTTTTATTACCTATTTATTGTTTGAATTCGTATTTTAATAAATTATTTTGTTGCATTTCAGGAAATTCGAGAAAAATGAAGAAATGACAAAATAAAAAAATAAAGTGCAAAGAAGGGAAAAAGAGGAAGAAAAATGACTATAATAAAAGAAGAAGGAAAAAGAATTAGGATCTTGGAGCAAATTGGAATATTTCAAAAGACCCCTTCCCCCTTTAAGTCACATCTTGTTGTAACAAGTGTGATTGTCAGAGTATTTCACAATACACGCAAGTGATGAATTACAGATTGATAAATTGTCAATGCACTGCAGCCGCCAATGTTTACAAAGAGAGCTGTGGCTGGCCTATAAATAGCTCTTGTAAATTCATTTTAAAAAAAAAAGAAAAAAAAAAGACAGACATATGGAGTAGTCACTTTGCTTTACTTTCTCTCTTTCTTGCCGATTCATTTTGCTTTCTTTTTAATACATCATAGCTTCTAGTTACCCAAAATTTTGTAGCCTCCATCTTGTAAACACTTCCCTTTTATTAATGCAAATTTTCATTCCTTTTTTATTTTCTTGGGATTCTTCTTCTTGGTTTGAGTTTATTGGAAAACACAAAATTTTCGATTAAAAATAATTTTCCGGTGAAACTTGGTAATTTTCCGGCCAACTCCATAGATTACGGTGAACTCCAACATTAAAATAATTTTGTTGGATCTTATTTGGAAATATTTTATTAAATTCAGAATAATTTCGAGCTTCATAGTGATATTTTTATTTTATTTTTCTGATAATTTTTCAATTAATTATAAATTTTAGAAGTTAAGTTTTCTACTTTCTTTTTCACTATCTTGTTCACTGCGTGCCTGCACCATGCCCTTTTCACACCATTTCCTTTTTAATCACCCGTAGATTTTACATTTGTAATAGTATCATCTTTATTATTTAATCATTAGCTTCTTTTTACTTGTTTTTGTTTGTCCCGTACTAATGCTTGTTTCACTGCAATGCTAATTTTTGGAATGAATTTGATCTTTTTGTTTATTAATATTTTTTTTATGCATGCTTCCCTGAATCTTTATGCGTAATAAATGTGTAATGCTTATTTATATAACTTTATATTAGTTTATATCAATTATTTAGTTTACTCGTACTTAATTATTAATTCATGTTTTTAGCATTTTTATTTTTCTTTGTTTATTTGTCAAATATGCGTAGCTAATTTTCTTATCCTAGGATGGAGATGAAGTTAATTTAATTATTCTTGATTTCGCCTCGTTTCTATTAATTAATTCTCATGATTTTTCTTGTTGCTTAATTGTTCAAATTAACAAAGTGATTTTGATATATTATTGTTACCGGATTTATTTTTCATGGCCTATGCTTGCTCTTTGAAGTTTTGATAGGTTATTGTTAGATAACAAGTTTCATAGTATACGCTTGTCTCGTTAATTGATATATCTAATTTGTGAAGAAAAGAGGATTGATTTTAGGACAAGTTGATATTACTTGTGATTGATTAATGGATTCGGATTCCTAGGTTTTCCATATTATTTTATAATCTTTGTTAATTAGGCGAATAAAATCTCACCACGAAATCTTTGGTCTAATTCGCCTAAATTAATTTTTAAGGAGTTGCGAAAAACATATAGTCTCTGTGGATCGAATCTCAAATATTAAAATGATAATCGTGCGCTTGCGATATTTGAATGTCATGTTTTTAGCATATTTTTGCATATTTTTATTACCTATTTATTGTTTGAATTCGTATTTTAATAAATTATTTTGTTGCGTTTCAGGAAATTCGAGAAAAATGAAGAAAAGACAAAATAAAAAAATAAAGTGCAAAGAAGGGAAAAAGAGGAAGAAAAATGACTATAATAAAAGAAGAAGGAAAAAGAATTAGGAGTTTGGAGCAAATTGAAATATTTCAAAAGACCCATTCCCCATTTAAGTCACATCTTGTTGTAACAAGTGTGATTGTCAAAGTATTCCACCATACACGCAAGTGATGAATTACAGATTGATAAATTGTCAATGCACTGAAGCCGCCAATGTTTACAAAGAGAGCTGTGGCTGGCCTATAAATAACTCTTGTAAATTTATTTTAAAAAAGAAAAAAAAAAGACAGACATAGGAGTAGTCACTTTGCTTTACTTTCTCTCTTTCTTGCCGATTCATTTTGCTTTCTTTTTAATACATCATAGCTTCTAGTTACCCTAAATTTTGTAGCCTCCATCTTGTAAACACTTCCCATTTATTAATGCAAATTTTCATTCCCTTTTTATTTTCTTGGGATTCTTCTTCTTGGTTTGAGTTTATTGGAAAACACAAATTTTTCGATTAAAAATAATTTTCCGGTGAAGCTTGGTAATTTTCCGGCCAACTCCATAGATTTCGGTGAGCTCCAACATTAAAATAATTTTTGTTGGATCTTAATTGGAAATATTTTATTAAATTCAGAATAATTTAGAGCTTCATAGTAATATTTTTATTTTATTTTTCTGATAATTTTTCAAGTAATTATAAATTTTAGAAGTTAAGTTTTCTACTCTCTTTTTCATTATCTTATTCATTGCGTGCCTGCACCATGCCCTTTTCACACCATTTCCTTTTTAATCACCCGTAGCTTTTACATTTGTAATAGTATCATCTTTATTATTTAATCATTAGCTTCTTTTTACTTGTTTTTGTTTGTCCCGCACTAGTCCTTGTTTTACTGCAATGCTAATTTTAGGAATGAATTTGATCTTTTTGTTTATTAATATTTTTTTATGCATGGTTCCCTGAATCTTTATGCGTAATAAATGTGTAATGCTTGTTTCTATAACTTTATATTAGTTTATATCAATTATTTAGTTTACTCATACTTAATTATTAATTCATATTTTTAGCATTTTTATTTTACTTTGTTTATTTGTCAAATAAGCGTAGCTAGTTTTCTTATCCTAGGATGGAGATGAAGTTAATTTAATTATTCTTGATTTCTCCTCGTTTCTATTAACTAATTCTCATGATTTTTCTTGGTGCTTAATTGTTCAAATTGACAAAGTGATTTTGATATATTATTGTTACCGAATTTATTTTTCATGGCCTATGCTTGCTCTTTGAAGTTTTGATAGGTTATTGTTAGATAACAAGTTTCATAGTATACGCTTGTCTCGTTAATTGATATATCTAATTTGTGAAGAAAAGAGGATTGATTTTAGGACAAGTTGATATTACTTGTGATTGATTAATGGATTCGGATTCCTAGGTTTTCCATATTATTTTATAATCTTTGTTAATTAGGCGAATAAAATCTCACCACGAAATCTTTGGTCTAATTCGCCTAAATTAATTTTTAAGGAGTTGCGAAAAACATATAGTCTCTGTGGATCGAATCTCAAATATTAAAATGATAATCGTGCGCTTGCGATATTTGAATGTCATGTTTTTAGCATATTTTTGCATATTTTTATTACCTATTTATTGTTTGAATTCGTATTTTAATAAATTATTTTGTTGCATTTCAGGAAATTCGAGAAAAATAAAGAAATGACAAAATAAAAAAAATAAAGTGCAAAGAAGGGAAAAAGAGGAAGAAAAATGACTATAATAAAAGAAGAAGGAAAAAGAATTAGGAGTTTGGAGCAAATTGAAATATTTCAAAAGACCCATTCCCCATTTAAGTCAAATCTTGTTGTAACAAGTGTGATTGTCAAAGTATTCCACCATACACGCAAGTGATGAATTATAGATTGATAAATTGTCAATGCACTGAAGCCGCCAATGTTTACAAAGAGAGTTGTGGTTGGCCTATAAATAACTCTTGTAAATTTATTTTAAAAAAGAAAAAAAAATACATACATAGGAGTAGTCACTTTGCTTTATTTTCTCTCTTTCTTGCCGATTCATTTTGCTTTCTTTTTAATACATCATAGCTTCTAGTTACCCTAAATTTTGTAGCCTCCATCTTGTAAACACTTCCCTTTTATTAATGCAAATTTTCATTCCCTTTTATTTTCTTGGGATTCTTCTTCTTGGTTTCAGTTTATTGGAATACACAAATTTTTCGATTAAAAATAATTTTCCGGTGAAGCTTGGTAATTTTCCGGCCAACTCCATAGATTTCGGTGAGCTCCAACATTAAAATAATTTTTGTTGGATCTTAATTGGAAATATTTTATTAAATTCAGAATAATTTAGAGCTTCATAGTAATATTTTTATTTTATTTTTCTGATAATTTTTCAAGTAATTATAAATTTTGGAAGTTAAGTTTTCTACTCTCTTTTTCATTATCTTATTCATTGCGTGCCTGCACCATGCCCTTTTCACACCATTTCCTTTTTAATCACCCGTAGCTTTTACATTTGTAATAGTATCATCTTTATTATTTAATCATTAGCTTCTTTTTACTTGTTTTTGTTTGTCCCGCACTAGTGCTTGTTTTACTGCAATGCTAATTTTAGGAATGAATTTGATCTTTTTGTTTATTAATATTTTTTTATGCATGGTTCCCTGAATCTTTATGCGTAATAAATGTGTAATGCTTGTTTCTATAACTTTATATTAGTTTATATCAATTATTTAGTTTACTCGTACTTAATTATTAATTCATATTTTTAGCATTTTTATTTTACTTTGTTTATTTGTCAAATAAGCGTAGCTAGTTTTCTTATCCTAGGATGGAGATGAAGTTAATTTAATTATTCTTGATTTCTCCTCGTTTCCATTAACTAATTCTCATGATTTTTCTTGGTGCTTAATTGTTCAAATTGACAAAGTGATTTTGATATATTATTGTTACCGAATTTATTTTTCATGGCCTATGCTTGCTCTTTGAAGTTTTGATAGGTTATTGTTAGATAACAAGTTTCATAGTATACGCTTGTCTCGTTAATTGATATATCTAATTTGTGAAGAAAAGAGGATTGATTTTAGGACAAGTTGATATTACTTGTGATTGATTAATGGATTCGGATTCCTAGGTTTTCCATATTATTTTATAATCTTTGTTAATTAGGCGAATAAAATCTCACCACGAAATCTTTGGTCTAATTCGCCTAAATTAATTTTAAGGAGTTGCGAAAAACATATAGTCTCTGTGGATCGAATCTCAAATATTAAAATGATAATCGTGCGCTTGCGATATTTGAATGTCATGTTTTTAGCATATTTTTGCATATTTTTATTACCTATTTATTGTTTGAATTCGTATTTTAATAAATTATTTTGTTGCATTTCAGGAAATTCGAGAAAAATGAAGAAATGACAAAATAAAAAAATAAAGTGCAAAGAAGGGAAAAAGAGGAAGAAAAATGACTATAATAAAAGAAGAAGGAAAAAGAATTAGGAGTTTGGAGCAAATTGAAATATTTCAAAAGACCCATTCCCCATTTAAGTCACATCTTGTTGTAACAAGTGTGATTGTCAAAGTATTCCACCATACACGCAAGTGATGAATTACAGATTGATAAATTGTCAATGCACTGAAGCCGTCAATGTTTACAAAGAGAGCTGTGGCTGGCCTATAAATAACTCTTGTAAATTTATTTTAAAAAAGAAAAAAAAAGAAAGACATAGGAGTAGTCACTTTGCTTTACTTTCTCTCTTTCTTGCCGATTCATTTTGCTTTCTTTTTAATACCTCATAGCTTCTAGTTACCCTAAATTTTGTAGCCTCCATCTTGTAAACACTTCCCTTTTATTAATGCAAATTTTTATTCCCTTTTTATTTTCTTGGGATTCTTCTTCTTGGTTTGAGTTTATTGGAAAACACAAATTTTTCGATTAAAAATAATTTTCCGGTGAAGCTTGGTAATTTTCCGGCCAACTCCATAGATTTCGGTGAGCTCCAACATTAAAATAATTTTTGTTGGATCTTAATTGGAAATATTTTATTAAATTCAGAATAATTTAGAGCTTCATAGTAATATTTTTATTTTATTTTTCTGATAATTTTTCAAGTAATTATAAATTTTAGAAGTTAAGTTTTCTACTCTCTTTTTCATTATCTTATTCATTGCGTGCCTGCACCATGCCCTTTTCACACCATTTCCTTTTTAATCACCCGTAGCTTTTACATTTGTAATAGTATCATCTTTATTATTTAATCATTAGCTTCTTTTTACTTGTTTTTGTTTGTCCCGCACTAGTGCTTGTTTTACTGCAATGCTAATTTTAGGAATGAATTTGATCTTTTTGTTTATTAATATTTTTTTATGCATGGTTCCCTGAATCTTTATGCGTAATAAATGTGTAATGCTTGTTTCTATAACTTTATATTAGTTTATATCAATTATTTAGTTTACTCGTACTTAATTATTAATTCATATTTTTAGCATTTTTATTTTACTTTGTTTATTTGTCAAATAAGCGTAGCTAGTTTTCTTATCCTAGGATGGAGATGAAGTTAATTTAATTATTCTTGATTTCTCCTCGTTTCTATTAACTAATTCTCATGATTTTTCTTGGTGCTTAATTGTTCAAATTGACAAAGTGATTTTGATATATTATTGTTACCGAATTTATTTTTCATGGCCTATGCTTGCTCTTTGAAGTTTTGATAGGTTATTGTTAGATAACAAGTTTCATAGTATACGCTTGTCTCGTTAATTGATATATCTAATTTGTGAAGAAAAGAGGATTGATTTTAGGACAAGTTGATATTACTTGTGATTGATTAATGGATTCGGATTCCTAGGTTTTCCATATTATTTTATAATCTTTGTTAATTAGGCGAATAAAATCTCACCACGAAATCTTTGGTCTAATTCGCCTAAATTAATTTTAAGGAGTTGCGAAAAACATATAGTCTCTGTGGATCGAATCTCAAATATTAAAATGATGATCGTGCGCTTGCGATATTTGAATGTCATGTTTTTAGCATATTTTTGCATATTTTTATTACCTATTTATTGTTTGAATTCGTATTTTAATAAATTATTTTGTTGCATTTCAGGAAATTCGAGAAAAATGAAGAAATGACAAAATAAAAAAATAAAGTGCAAAGAAGGGAAAAAGAGGAAGAAAAATGACTATAATAAAAGAAGAAGGAAAAAGAATTAGGAGTTTGGAGCAAATTGAAATATTTCAAAAGACCCATTCCCCATTTAAGTCACATCTTGTTGTAACAAGTGTGATTGTCAAAGTATTCCACCATACACGCAAGTGATGAATTACAGATTGATAAATTGTCAATGCACTGAAGCCGTCAATGTTTACAAAGAGAGCTGTGGCTGGCCTATAAATAACTCTTGTAAATTTATTTTAAAAAAGAAAAAAAAAGACAGACATAGGAGTAGTCACTTTGCTTTACTTTCTCTCTTTCTTGCCGATTCATTTTGCTTTCTTTTTAATACCTCATAGCTTCTAGTTACCCTAAATTTTGTAGCCTCCATCTTGTAAACACTTCCCTTTTATTAATGCAAATTTTTATTCCCTTTTTATTTTTTTGGGATTCTTCTTTTTGGTTTGAGTTTATTGGAAAACACAAATTTTTCGATTAAAAATAATTTTCCGGTGAAGCTTGGTAATTTTCCGGCCAACTCCATAGATTTCGGTGAGCTCCAACATTAAAATAATTTTTGTTGGATCTTAATTGGAAATATTTTATTAAATTCAGAATAATTTAGAGCTTCATAGTAATATTTTTATTTTATTTTTCTGATAATTTTTCAAGTAATTATAAATTTTAGAAGTTAAGTTTTCTACTCTCTTTTTCATTATCTTATTCACTGCGTGCCTGCACCATGCCCTTTTCACACCATTTCCTTTTTAATCACCCGTAGCTTTTACATTTGTAATAGTATCATCTTTATTATTTAATCATTAGCTTCTTTTTACTTGTTTTTGTTTGTCCCGCACTAGTGCTTGTTTTACTGCAAGGCTAATTTTAGGAATGAATTTGATCTTTTTGTTTATTAATATTTTTTTTATGCATGGTTCCGTGAATCTTTATGCGTAATAAATGTGTAATGCTTGTTTCTATAACTTTATATTAGTTTATATCAATTATTTAGTTTACTCGTACTTAATTATTAATTCATATTTTTAGCATTTTTATTTTACTTTGTTTATTTGTCAAATAAGCGTAGCTAGTTTTCTTATCCTAGGATGGAGATGAAGTTAATTTAATTATTCTTGATTTCTCCTCGTTTCTATTAACTAATTCTCATGATTTTTCTTGGTGCTTAATTGTTCAAATTGACAAAGTGATTTTGATATATTATTGTTACCGAATTTATTTTTCATAGCATGTGCTTGCTCTTTGAAGTTTTGATAGGTTATTGTTAGATAACAAGTTTCATAGTATACACTTGTCTCGTTAATTGATATATCTTATTTGTGAAGAAATGATGTTTGATTTTAAGACAAGTTGATATTAATTGTGATTGATTAATGGATTCGGATTCCCAGGTTTTCCATATTATTTTATAATCTTTGTTAATTAGGCTAATAAAATCTCACCACGAAATCTTTGGTCTAATTCGCCCAAACTAATTTTAAGGAGTTGCGAAAAATGTATAGTCTCTGTGGATCGAATCTCAAATATTAAAACGATGATCGTGCGCTTGCGATATTTAGATGTTATGTTTTTAGCACATCAACGAAGAACAATCTCTGTTGTTGTTGTCATCGTTGTCGTGTTCCTTCAAGTATTTTAAGCAGACGCTGTTAGTAGGGAGGACAACTCTTACGCTTGATGATGTGTTAAAAGCGTTAAAAGATAATGAGAGGATGACAAAGGATGCTGTTTCTCAAAGTGGTGAGGCAGTTTTTGTTGGGTTTAAACCCAATACGAATAGTATGGGTTTTGGTGATCCAAAACATATATGGATTGGGTAATAATTATATGTTTAGATAATTATTATAGATGGTATATTTAGATACCAAGTATGATAAGGATTGTAATTGGAAATCAAGTATGAAAAGGATATCTTGGTGGCTAAGTTTGTGATGGCTATATATACATAGTCATATCATATTTGTCTGTGGGGAGGTGAAAGCTTAAGAGATGTAGTCTTAAGTATTGTTTGGGGATGCTTGAGCATTGTTGGCTCAAGTATCGGGTTGGGACACCGTTATGGTGTTATTGTCTTGATGTATTATTGATATTGTTAAGATTAATAATACAAGTTTGGGACGTGGGTTTTCCGCGTCAAGTATTTGTGTGTTCTTATTTTGTACTTTGGTAGATCTTGTCAACTGATCGATTAGTTATGTGTGCTTTATTTTGGTGATTGTGAATCTCGGATTGTGTAAGTCCCCTAACCTAACAAGTGGTATCAGAGCCAAGGTTCGGGTTCGTGATGGATGAGGTTAAGGGAAAGTTCGAGGTTCAATTGATCTGGCAGAGTACAATAAAGGATTTGCTGATAAGAAGATTGCTACTAAAGCGTGTAGAGACAAAGTTACGTGCGGTATGGATTATTCGGTTGGCCTTGCACCGTGGATCAATCCTGTGCCGACTCAAGATGGAAGAAGATGGAAGAGGTCATCGCAACTATTTCAATGGCTTGATCAACCAGGTGAACTATTTGGATGATACTAGTGATTTTCTTCAGGAGACCGAAGGATTGTGAAAGCAAGGATCGGGTGACTCAACATGTGGAAGAGCACTCGTGGTGGTTGATGCACGTGATTTTGTAGATGGATACATCGTTATGGTGAAGAACGATGGTTTGGATGGTTTGGAGGGTCACTATACGGGTTTTAGCGACACTCAAGATTGGAGGAGCAAGATGAAAAGATTCCTGTTCGAGGGGAGGCGTTGGTAGATGGACGTCAATGACTTTGATGGTTACCATTTAATCCGATATGGGTATTGGGTTGAAGGGGAGGATTGTTGGGTTTAAACCCAATACGAATAGTATGGGTTTTGGTGATCCAAAACATATATGGATTGGGTAATAATTATATGTTTAGATAATTATTATAGATGGTATATTTAGATACCAAGTATGATAAGGATTGTAATTGGAAATCAAGTATGAAATGGATATCTTGGTGGCTAAGTTTGTCATGGCTATATATTCATATCGTATTTGTCTGTGGGGAGGTGAAAGCTTAAGAGATGTAGTCTTAAGTATTGTTTGGGGATGCTTGAGCATTGTTGGCTCAAGTATCGGGTTGGGACACCGTTATGGTGTTATTGTCTTGATGTATTATTGATATTGTTAAGATTAATAATACAAGTTTGGGACGTGGGTTTTCCGCGTCAAGTATTTGTGTGTTCTTATTTTGTACTTTGGTAGATCTTGTCAACTTATCGATTGGTTATGTGTGCTCTGTTTTGGTGATTGTGAATCTCGGATTGTGTAAGTCCCCTAACCTAACAGTTTTAGCTGTCCAAAGTGCTGAAAGAGGGAGGAGTCGCAGTCGCAATGACCTACAAGGAAGAAGTAAATCTCGATTGAGTTAGAAGGATATGAGCACTGTTGAGTGCTATTATTGTGGTTAAACTGGTCATGTGCGAATGTTCTATCCAAGCTTTAAAGAAGATCTGAAATCCTTTAAGCATAAGGGAAAGAACAAAGTTGATGATGCAGACTCTACACATGTGGTCGAGGATGGAGAGTTTTTGATGGCGAGCGAGGATACTGTTTCTGGTTCGGTGAAGAATAAATTAGAATGGGTGATGGAATCTGCTGCTTCCATGCATATATGTAGAGATCGAGCGATGTTTGAGACTTTATGCACTGATGAAAATCTTGGTAATATTTTTTTTGCCACAGTGATTTTATTATCTTAGTATCTGTTCTGATACATGGTAGGGGATAATCGAACCTTGGTGGAATCATGAGCTACACCATGATGAGAAGATGAAGGTTCAGTGAGTTGGAACTGTTCATCTTAAACTCCATGATGGTACGATCAAGAGAGCTCTCAATGTGGGATATGTACCAGATGTGTCAAAGAATGTGTTGTCTTTGAGTGTGTTGGCATCACGTGGGTACATATTCGTTGGACGGGGGCGAAGTTGCAAAGTGTATAAGGGAAAGAGCTTGAGTCTACAAGGTGTGATGAATAAGAAGAACATCTATTGTTTAGATGGGAAAGCAACGATGATGAAGACCGAGAAAAAGGTAAGATTCTCGGAATCGGTTGAGATATTTGGGAATTCGAGCCGAGGGAGGATTTGTTGGGGTCCACCCCGAATTCCTAATTAAGTTAAGAATCCTACTATGAGAATAATTCTATTTTGTGATAATTAAGGTAATTCTTATTCTTGGTAGGAATATTAATCGTGGAAAGTTTTAGATCCAAGATAAGAAAAGATGGTAATTGTCACAAATAGAATTGAAATAGAATAGGATTAAATATTTATGGTACCTATAAATATAGATATTTGTGGGGGTTTTGATGTATTGCAAAAGTTAGAGAGTTGTGTGCGATACACAAGAGAGAGCTTTTGTAATCGAGGTGAGGTGATTGTATTCAAGAGTGTTGAGTGAGCGACTCCAATCTTATAATACATTCATATTTAATGGATTTGTGGTTTTACCCTCCCTTGAGGAGTTTCAACTTTAAATTGTTGTGTTCTTTACTTTCGTGTTTGTTATTGTGTTTGATTAACGTTGATCTATAGTGGATGCGATCCTAACATAGGTGATGTGTTATTCATTGTACGAGAGTTCTTGTCTAATTAGAGTAATATATCGTGATCTATCGATTCATTATTTATTGGAGTAGTTAAGTTGGTTCGACCGTTGTATTAATACATGGATGTGATATGTAGGGATGGGCATCGGGGCACTTCGGGACCGTTGTATTAATAGTCTGATTGCCAAATCAAATGTGTATTTCTGTGACAACGGATGCACCTTTACTACATCATTACCATCCCATTCCGACTTCACTTGCTCTCGTGCCATTGAATCCATCACGGAAATGTACTGTTTAAGAGCCTCTGGTTTTAGAACTTCATGCATGTAACTATGCATTATAGCTGAAATTTCATTTATAGGAGTGTCTGCGAACTCGGGGATATGAAATAACTTCCTTATGGACTGTGGCCACCAGGGATTGAACACTTTGGAGAAGAAAAATTTGTTCCCCTGCGCTCCACAAAACAAAGCCACTTTTTGTCCAAAAAGACTTGTTTGGAACACATCTTCGGAGTACTTTTTTCTTCTTTTGCTGATAAAATGTTCGGGACCAGAGAACAAAAACTCGATGGTCTCTCCAACCACCGGCCATCCGCTTGAACCTGGTGGAACTTTTATGTTTGGGAATCCACTCTTTGGTTTCCGACATATGAACAGAAGTGATACGGAAAGAATTACTAATGGGAATATATATGGAAATAAAACAGTAACTAGAGTTTGCATAGCTATTTGTCTATGAATCTGTGAACAACAGCTTGTAATATGGAAAGGAAAATAATCACATATAGTTTCAAGCTCTAGATTTCTATGTTAAATCATATTTCTTTCATCGTCGTCTATATATAGAGGACCAGTTAAGTACCTATAGTAACACTCTATGGAGAACCACCTTACGTGGAGAGGAACGAATATTTTTTATTTTTTTTCTGATTCTGTAACAGAACCAAAAAAAAATTTTTTTTAAAAAAAAATCAAAACTGCCACGTCACCTGTCACGGCATCATTGCTGACGTGGCAGTGCCACATCATCGATGACGTCATCATTGATGACGTGTCACTGCCACGTGGCACTACCACGTCAGCAATGATGACGTGACAGGTGACGTGGCACTACCACGTCAGTAGACATGCCACGTCAGCTTTGCCCAGATTTTTTTTTGTAGACCCAATTTTTTTTATAGAACCAAAAAAATAAAAAAAATAAAAATTTGATTCTGTAATAGAATCAGAAATTAGTATAGAATAAGTGGTTCTCCACGGTTTTCCACGTAAGATGGTTCTCGATAGAACAATGGCCCGTATAACATTTTATAAAACACTAACAAATCTATAACCTTTATTAATAAAATCCCAGTTTAATGGTACTTTCTAACAAATTTGGTTCCACCCTTATTTTTGTTTCACCCTAGATTCCTACTTCATCTAAAATTCATATTATTTTCTAAAAAAATTGTTTGGAATTCTGTTATAATTATAATTCTTTTAATACGATCGTACTTAATTGTACAAAAAAACATAACCATGTCTGTTTTGTTTTCTTGATTGTCTTAAAATAATCTTAAATAATAAATAAATAAAATCTATATCAATAACCTTTATTAAGAATCAAAACCCCTTCACACCATATTATAATATAATTTTTTATTATAATTCTATTCAGTTCACAAATAATGTATTTATCATGATCATGTACATTTTTACGTATATATGAGAATCATTTAATTTTTTTCTTAATTTTCTTAAATAAATAATCTATAAAATGACCATTATTAATAAACAATTTTTCTGTAAATAACATAATTTTTTATAATAAATTAATGATCAATTTAATTAAATTTTATCGGCTCTGTCCTATTATATAATAAGAGTAAGAGGGATAATAAGGAGAAAATGCCCAAACTACCTCATATTTTTATGGAACATGCCCGAAATGCCTATATTCCAAAGACTCCGTCTTTTTTACCCACGGAGTACGCATATGTCAGCTGCGTAGTCCGGGATACGCGTTTTCATGATGCGTATTGCGGGTTACGCATTCAGCTGATGCCTATTGACGTCATCTGACGTCATTCTCAGCCTTTCTCGCTCCTCGCCGGCGATTCCTTCTCTCTCTCGTCTCTCTCTTGTTTCTCATCGACCACCCTCCCTGAGTACATCAGAATGATCGTCACATCCTCCTCTCCATTTCCCCTAATATCTTTGTCTCGATCTGGCCTCGCAGGGGCGTGTAAAATCAATTGAAAAAATAGATCGGACATGAAAATCGATTTAACGTTTGGTTTGGGGCTTTCAAAATTTTGCAAAAGAACTTAAAAATTGTTTGTATAGGATTGTAGAGGATTTCATTACGAGTCGATTGGTGTATAATATGTTATCGGAAAATGGCTCTATAGTTGTGAACGAAGCCTGGCCGGAATTCGAGTTTTTCACCTCAAAATCGCTCAGATTTCGTCGTCCCTCTCCCGTCTTTGTAGACGATGAACAGTAGCATATACGCTTGTTCAACATGCGTATCCCATACCACGCATGTTGAACATGCATATCCCAATACTGTTCAAACAACACACCAGCTCTATTTTACAAAGACCACGCTTTTTCGTAATGCGTGGTCAAGCTCCACGCAACTTAATCCAAAATTTATCCGATTTTAATCCGAATTTTACCCGAACCGAATCTGATCCAATCCGAACCGAACAGGCTCTAAATAGTACCTTAACCGAAAGTGGATCCGCATTTGTATAATGCGTCGCCCGTGGGTAAAAAGGGCGGACGATTCCAGCGGTGGGTATTTTGGGCGGTGGGAATTAAATGGTGGGTAGTTTGGTTTTTCACCCGGATAATAAGCGAGTACTACCATGCGTCAAGGGTTCGACTCTCACTAACAACATAATTAAATTTAATATTTATAACTCTAAATATACTAATAAAACATATGATAAATTCACTTTTCAACATAATTATATTTTTAACTCTAAATATACTAATAAAACATATGATAAAATCACTTTTCAAAACTCATTAATCATCTATTAAATCTATTACTATATATTAAAGGAGAACATAAGGGCAAATTTTACCATTTTAATGGCTGTGAAGTTACAATTTACCCTTTTATGTTAAAAAAATTCAAAAATGCCATTGTTTTATTATTTATACAAAAAACATATAAATTTGTGTTACCCATTAATCGAACCCCCAAACCTTTTTTTAAAGAAGTTCATGTCATAATCAGTGTGCTACTCATTCGCTTGTGTTTACTTTAAAAATCTTAATAGATAAATCACGCCTTCTCCTCTTATTTTACCTACTTTTTTTGTTATAATTTTTGAGTTAAATAAAAATATTAGATTGTATTATTTATAAAACTCTTTTTTTTTTAGATTTTTCTGTAGTTAGACAACACAAGGTGAAAAGTGTCAATAAAATAACTATGAAAATTTTATTTTATCCCTGTAAATTAAAAAATTACAAAAATGCTATCCTTTTATTATCTATTACTATAGTATTAAACTTCAACACAAGGACAAAGATTGCCAATTTAATGGGTGTGAAGTTATGATTTTACCCGTATTTTTTAAAATATTACAAAAAGACCATCTTTTAATAATTATGTAAAAAATAATAAAATTACGCTTGTGTTGTGATTTGAATTTCAAACTCATGCCTTAACCAATTGTGCTACAGTTAATTCTGAGTTTTGTCTAAAAATCCAATAAGATAAACCACCAACCTTCTCCTTTTGTGTCATCATTTTTTTCAGTAAATGAGATGTTGATTCATATTATTTTTAAAATATTGGATAGATAAATTATAAAATATGTTTTAATCAGCATACTATACAATCCTCTTTTCCCATTTTAAATAATTGATATAGAAAAAAAATAGATTATACATAATGTAACTGAGTCCAAAAAGAAAAAAGATTTATTTACATACGTCTCCATATAGATGTTAAATTATTTAAATAAAAAATAATATTTGATTTTAAGAAATATACAAATTTTAGTTATCAAACCATACATAATTCTGCATCATATTATGTATATAAAATTTTAAATATGTGAGTCATATTAGAGGGTTTTAGTCGACCAACTATTTAGACTTTCAACGATTTAAACATACTAGCTTAAAACCCGTGCGATGCACGGATTTTTTAAAATATTATATAAAAAATTTTGTATTAATTTAAATTATTTTTTGAAATATTAATTTTGGAGACTTAAATTTTTATATGAGATGATTTGATAATAGTTGTATAAATGTTATCTATGATATTTCTAAAAATGGAGAGATTTTAGTCAGAAAATGTAGAAAGATGATAGGTTTTATTGTTTAATTATTAGTAATTATAAAATAATTTTTTTATTTTATTAAATATAATGCCCGTGTGATGATTAGAATAAGAGAGGATTTAGTTAAAGAAAATTAAAAAGGTAACATGTTTTAGGTGAAAATGGTAATTGATTAGTTTATAGTATTTATAATTTAATTACGTTATTTTACTAAATACAATTGCTCGTAATGGTTTTTGAAAAGAAGACATTAATATTGTACGTGATATTTCTATTAAAAGAGGAATTTAGTTAGAAAATATATAAAAAATGATACGTTTTAGCTGAAAAAGAAAATTAGTTAATTATTAATATTAGAATATTATTAGTTTCTTTTATTAAATAGAACTTCCCGTGATATAATTGGAAAAAAATATATTTTAGCTATAGAAATAGAAAGGTAACGTGAAAATTAAAAAGATTATACGATTTATGTGAAAAAGGTAATTGATTAGTTTATAGTAATTATAATTTAATTAAGGCAATCGACTACTTACCATTATTTTAATTAATGAATTTTAATTTAATATAATTTAATATACTCATATTTACGGATTATACTAATTTTCCTTATTATAAACAACGTATACAGATTTTTAATGTATTTTTATTAATAATTGAAAAATATGATGTAATATTTTTGGGTATATATTAATGATTGTAAGATTAGTTTTAAATTAAAAAGGTAACATGTTGTAATTTGAAAGGAAATATTAATGATTGTAAGATATGATACGATTGATGTTTTTATAAACAACGTATACAGATTTTTAATATATTTTATTAATAATTGAAAAATATGATGTGATATTTTCGGGTATATATTAATGATTGTAAGATTAGTAGGTGTTTATAAAAGGTAATATCTTCAATTAAAAGTAAATGTGAAAAAAGGCAATCGACTACTTACCATTAATTATATTATGTTATTATTTATTTTAGGAGTTTTAATAGTATAGATATCATATATATTTTTCTTTATAATGAAGGGTAAATAAATAAATTCACTTAGTAACAAAAAACAGATACCAAAACTCTTTTATTGTTTCGGCTTTTATATAATAGTATAGATATTTGTGATTGTAAGATTAGTAGGTGTTTATAAAAGGTAATATCTTCAATTAAAAGTAATTGTGAAAAAAAGCAATCGACTACTTACCATTAATCATATTATGTTATTATTTATTTTAGGAATTTTAATAGTGTAGATATCATATATATTTTTCTTTATAATGAAGGGTAAATAAGTAAATTCACGTAGTACCAAAAAACAGGTACCAAAACTTTTAATGTTTCAGAATTTATATAATAGTATAGATATGTTGTTAGTGATTAGAAGATATGATGAGATATTTTTGGGTATATATTAATTATTGCTAGATATGATATGATTGGAAGATATGATATGATCGATGTTTTTAGGTGTTTATAAAAGATAATATCTTCAACTAAAAGTAAATATGAAAAAGACAATCGACTAATTACCATAATTATATTATGTTATTATTTATTTTAGGTGTTTTAATAGTATAGATATACTATATATTTTTCTTTATAATAAAGGTTAAATAAGTAAATTTACGAAATACTAAAAAGCATATACAAAAAAATAAGTGCCAAAATGTTTCTGTTAATGTTTTCTTATTATAAACAATGTATACATATTTTTAATATATTTTATTAATAATTGAAAAATATGATGTTATATTTTCGGGGTATATATTAATGATTGTAAGATTAGTTTTAAATAAAAAAGGTAACGTGTTTTAATTCGAAAGGAAATATTAATGATTGGAAGATATGATACGATTGATGTTTTTAGGTGTTAATAAAAGGTAATATCTTCAATTAAAAATAAATGTGAAAAAAGGCAATTGACTACTTACCATTAATTTATATTATGTTATTATTTATTTTAGGAGTTTTAATAGTATTGATATGATATATATATATATAGAGTTGCACTCCATACAGAATTCTTTAAATAAAGAACAACAAAGAACAGGCATTATCACCGTTGATTTTTTGGACGCCCAAGATTAAAAGATTAAAACATATACGCCAGTTCATAGCCAAACATAACACTTTTACGACTCCCGAAAAAACACGTCGGTACACAAAGTTCACGTAGGATAATCGAAGTCGAAATTGAAGATTCTAAGCCCATAATCGAAAAATTGAGGCCTAAATTGAAGATTCAAAGATCAGAATCATATAAACCAGACAGAAATCATCGAATCCAAGAAGAAATTGAAGAATCGAAGGCAGAAATTGAAGAATCGAAGCATAAATTAAAGAATCCAAGCTCATCGAAAACGGAGTTAATTCCTTTAATATTTAGTGTGGAATCGTCGGAAAAATAGTCAAAAGCTTGAAGAGTCGTTCAGAATCATTCAAAACTATGAGAAATCGTTGAGGTAATGGTTTAAAAGTTAAATTTTATGATTTTGTGTCTAATATCTACATGATACTTGCGATTGACGATTCTATCCAAATTTTGTATGTATATATCTGTATCTATATATGTATTTAATTCTATAAGAAATTTACAAGTGATTCTCTGTGAGATTCTCCAATATACGCATGATATTTGTTTTTATTAAACCAGACGATGGATATTTGTTTAAAGTGTTTTTTCCTAGAGTGCGAGTGATTCTTTGTTAAATTTACAAGTGATTCTCTGTTTGATTTTCTGTTAGATTTTAAACTAGATGATTTTCTGTTTAAAGCGTTTCTCAGTTTGTAATAAATTTGATTTTATAAACTTATATTATTTTGATTCTATTTTCAATGAGATGCTATATTAGATTCATGGTAAATATGATTCAATGAGATGCTATACTAGATTCTATGGTAAATATGATTCAATGAGATTCTATATTACGTGCTGACACATTCTCAGAGCTAATTATATTTGTATGTAGATTAATTTGCTCATGCTCTAAATTAACATTGTTAAGATTCTATGTTTAATCATGTGTGTGAGTGTAATTAGTTGTATAAAGTCTAATCGTTGATATGTATATAAGAAAATGTTATAGGGTTGATAAAAAATGCTTTTATTGATGTTGTTGCTACCTAGAGAATCATGTTCGACATATATGTAACAAAATGATCTAATTTATCCATGCTGAATGTTATACCTTCACAGGAAACTTGGATCATCTTACCTTTTCTAGTTTTACTGCCTTCTGGCTAATATTTGTATTCAGAACTCTGTTTGAAAGAGCTAGGATGTTGCTACTATTTATATGGTTCCTAGTTTCGTCATGATTTTGTTCCTGGATATCAATTTTGATGCTCTTATTACTTGATACTTTTGTTCCTGGATTTCAATTTTGATAACTTATAGTTGATTATTTTGATTGTATGGAGACAAGTGTAGTTGATTGGTGCCCCTGCGGGGCCTTCTAACAGATGACTTATGATGAAATTGAGCTATATGTCAGCTTCTGTGTCATTTGAGTCGGTGATTTTTCGATTTATTTTGACATATCTATTTCTTCTGAGACAGGTTACAATAGAGAGGATACAAGATTCTGTTGGTCAAAGGTGAAAACATGTTTTCGTACCTTTTTTCCACATGTTAAAGTTTGCAACTTGCTTTATCTAACTGCGTGACTTGTCTTTATTTTTTGCAGAGAATTTGAAGATGGTGAAAACTTGAAAGATGATCCTAAGGATCAGAGCTTGAGGGCACATTTAAGTAATAGTGATATCGATGAAAGCTTCAAAACCAATGATTCTGAAGTAAGAATTTACCAGCCAAAGGCATAACATTATCTTTATTTGTTGTTTCACCTTGCCACTTTTGTAATTTTATCCTTGCTTGATAAGGAATCCGCTTTTTGAATTTAAACATTTATTTAGACTTGGCATAAGTGGAGAAGATATTAGCATCTTATATTATACTTGAATCTCTGTGTCTCAGGAAGGATCTTTCAGCAACATGATTTCACATGTTGCAGAGCTGGATAAGATTCCCAGGGCTTCTAGTAGATCTGATATTACTATGTCAAGTTCAGAGACCAGCTCTGGACATAATACACCTACAGTACTTGACATGACTAATGTCAGTACCACTAAAAATGGTTGCAACTTCTTATCTTCTCTAGGTCATTCCCAGCTGGCTCAGAGGTCAAATCCTGATGGCTTGACAGAAATCTATGATGAACAGCCTAGGAAGCATACTTTGTGGCAAGCAAAATCAGATTTTACTGATGAACAAGCAAGCATAAACAGGTATATTTGTTGAATCATTCAAATTTTTTATACATGTCTCCTTTACCAAGACTTTGAATGCTGTTATCTTCATTCATTATTAATACCCAGCCATCAAGAAAGTAAGAACTCTGAATGTAAAACACATGCATTTATATTTCTTTCAAATTGTGGCTATATTTGGCACCTAGCTATTTAGGAGCTTTGGGTGTTTAGCTTTTGCCAGAAAATTTAGTTACTAGTATAAGTTTTTTTTTTCGGCTTGAAAAGCCTTAGTTTCCATGTACACCTTAGGTGAACCTATTCAGTATTGCTTGAAATGTTCTCTGCTCGGCCAGTCTGTGATGTGTAAATTGCGAGGGCAGTATTTTGGGCTCTGTAAAATTCCCAAAATAGTAGCCAACAGTAGTAGCTTCCAAGAAGTGGCGTCAGACTTTTGAAGATTGATCTTTCATTTTTATCCCCCTCTGTCTTACCCAGTCATATTCATTATCATTACATTTTATCATTATCATCACATTTTCCTAGGTTACTGTTAGCTTTCCACTAACAATAACCTAGGAAAAGGAATAGAAATTGAATGGAATGCAAACTAACATAGAATCTAATGTGGAATCATAGAAAAAACACACACGTTTGACATTTTAAATGATAATAATGTTCAGAGCTATCCTAAAAAAATATATATAAAAAACACAAACCGAGTATCACCCTTCCCTAGGTGTGGTGCAAGACTGCTATCTGCTATAGGATTGGGTGATTAAAGTTTGAATAATGATTCATATTGTTGATTGTTTACTCTGACAGAATGTGATGATACTAAACATCAGATTGGTTTAGACTCAAGCGCATCTTACCCGAATGAAACCAAGGCACTACTTGATTTGTATCTCTAATCTTTTTGTGAAACTGGGTATTTATAATCATTAAACTTAGATATAAGAAGAACGTACTATTGCTGAAAGTCATAGATTTACCTGGGCCTTTTAATTGAATTAACAAAAAAAGTAATTAAAAATGACTTTAAAATACTTAGACGTTGTTGTTATTTTATTTATTTAAATTGCCTCGGGTTATGTGTCTGAGGTAACCTCGGGTACTATCACTGTTGTATGTCTTATTGATCTTTGTCTGACCATATTGCAGTAGCCGGGGTCTTCTGTATGCCCTTCATGTCTTATCCAATGCTGCAATCACAACACAGAGAGTGATTAACCAGGAGGCTGATGGAGCGAGGGCTTCAGTGAAGATTTTATAAGAATTTGTTGAATAGCTGGGAGGCATGGCCCCGTATGCCAGGAGGAAAAGATACCACTGACAAATTCCATCCCAGATGAAGATATGCTGAATCAAGGTGAAGTAACTGACAGAAAGAGCCATTTGACAGTTAACTACCCAGACTACACATGTATACATTGTCGGCCCTAATACATCCAACCCTGCTGTTTTAGTACTAACAAATTGGTATACGAAAAATTCAGCTGTAAATGATGCATACATATGCACTTCTTAATTTTTATAGATTAATATTTTATAACTTAAGTGGATATGGGTATTTTTGATACTTTGTAGTCACTTTAGCTCTCGTTTTAGTCTCCCTATACAGGAACTGTTTTTCCAAACTAGCAAGTGTGGCACAACTTCTTTATAGAACTTTGTTCTACAAAAAATGCCAGATGAGAAAACAGTGCAAAATGTCAAAATCAATACACACCAAACTCATTACAACCACAAAACAAGCTTAATGTTAGGGTACAAGCAATCAAGAATCATCTAATGCTATACAATTGTAAATCTCAACAAACATCAATTACTATGATTGTAAAACACTATCGAACAAAAATAAAATAAAGTAGACACTACTATATAAAACTAGCTGCACACATCAATTACAATCCTCTCAAGATCAAAACAAAAATATTAGATCAGTGAGTGAGGTGCTGCCTCTGTTGCATCAGATCAGACATGAAATGCTGCCTCCCTTAAATCAGACTAGACTTCCTTCTTCTATGTCGATGAAGTGCGACCCTCAAATTTGGATCAGAGCTAACCATCTTAGTTTAAGTCGCTGCAAATGGGGCAGACTTTTGACCACTGGATATAGCGGTCTCAGTAACTGAAGCATTAGTTTCTACAATTACTTCAGTACCTGAAGCATTAGTCTCTCCATAACTGGATTTCTTATTGGGTTGTTTTAGAAACGTCTTAAAACGAGGATCTGAATAACCAAGAGACTGGGAAGTTGAAATTTGAAGGGAAGATCTAGCCCCAGATCTTATACTTCTTGCCATGCCTTTAACTTGTATTTCTGCAATAATATGCCTCTGGCGACTGGCTGCAGTCGAGATCATGAACCGAGGAGCAGATCTAACAACACTTCTCGTAATTAGTATGTATTTGTTCGTTAACTTTCTCAAAAAGGGCTAGAGCTTTAGAGTTTTATAAAGAACTACCTGAGGTAATTGCCCCAAATTTCTTATTTTGGACTTTCTTTTGAAAAATAACTACAGTTGTCACTTGTCACCATGTATCAGGATGTAAAGTTGCTGAATTGAAGGGGAAGAAAATTGCTGACTTTCAGGAAGAGATGAGGGACGCTGAAGATGAATTCGCGAAGATTTGTGAACAAATACGAAAGACCCAGTTCCTTCTAACTGAAAATGAAGAAACTCTTTGCAGAAAGTTATGATATCTGTAAAGATAAAGAAAATATTCCCACAAGTCAAGACGATGTCTGTAAAGAAGTTGCAGGAACGAGTAAATCTTGGCTTACACCCTTATACACTACTAAAACACTACTAGTATTAAAAGTGCCCCTGGCGGGGCCCATTTTAACAAAATAAAAAATAAAAATTTAATTATAGAGTAATATACTAGTCCTATAATTTAGGTAGTGTTTTAGTAGTGTTTAAGGGAGTAAGCAAAGATTTATTCTTATAGAAGAGCTGTTCTAGAAAGAAAAGTAAATGGCAAGACAAGCTACTATTCTTTACGGAATTACAAATGAATCATGGAGGGAAAGGAAATACATAAAGCAATTGGGAAGACTTCAGGACAAAGCAATAAGGGAACATGTACTATACCTAGGGAAATCCTTGAGAATCTGAGTTAGCATGCTGTTTCTGTAAACAAAAACTATAGCTTTGTCAGCATAAGAAAATAGCAGTACATGCATACCATTCTACAATCATGAATTCTGTCTGAAGGACTACAAGTACATGTTTCATCCACCTTTCTGTTTCTTTTGCATAGAAGGGATTCTGTGATAATTGCAGCATAAAACGTGAAGCTTACGCACATGCTTTCAAGTGTTAACAACCACTACTGTGGATCCAGCAGGATTACCTTTCATTTTTTGCCCCATCGAACGTATGACTGGAGTCCTTGGCTATACATTTCTGCTGAAAATTTTGCAATCACAATACCAGTATTTTAATATCACCCCTATTTTCTAGAACTATAGATCGCATCACTTTCTTGTGCTTCAAATATAAAGCAGAACCAATCTATCATGGTTACTTGACTTGTGCTTGACAAAGAGCGATTAATAATGCTCAAAGAATGCAGAAAGGCAATGTTTTGGACTACGATCATCCATAACATAAATTTGTGCATCACTTAAAAAAAATTATATCCAAGGTAATGTAGATGCATGAAAAAAAAGGCTTACATATGCGTTACTAAATGTTTGTGATTCTAGAATCTATAAGTCTGTAGTGTTGGACCATTAACTTGATGATTGCATCACATTTTAAAACTTAAAAGTAATATAGAAATGCTATAAGTTGACTGTCTCTTCTGGAGCTCGTTTAGGTCCTGAAGCACCGATACTAGAATCTTTGATGAGAATTTGAATATTCAACTGACAAAACAAAATAGAAATGACATTTCCTTGGTTTGAGGTGGAAGCGACTAACGAAAAATTATCATAATTTCTTCACTACTTTTTTCTTTGATCAAAATTTCTCCACTATTTATGTATAGCTTTTATCACAAAATAAAAAAATTAACGCTATAGGCCTTGTATGAATATTAAGATTCTATTTTTTTAGTTATCTTTGATAGCATTACATTTTCAGTTTACATATAGTTAGGAAGCTATATTATACATGATGCATTGCAGTAGTTGGCTGCCGGTTTAGAGCTGATTTGTGTATTACACGTTTAATGTACTCCTGCACGGACTTGTGTAACACATACAAAAAAGAGTGGTGTAAGTGTCTTTGTCGACAAAATGTACAACTTCTACTTCCGGCTTCCTAAACTTTGACCGACTTCACCACAATTATGCTTTAAAAAAAATTCTTATAGAATCGCTACAAAAATTTAACTGAAAACTAAAATACATAAAGAAATCGGGAAGACTTCATGACAAAGCAATAAGGGAACTTGTACTATACCTAGGGAATCCTTGAGAATCTCATTTAGCATGCTGTTTCTGCAAACAAAAACTATAGCTTTGTCAGCGTAAGAAAATAGCAGTACCACAGAAGCCATTATCTTTCTCAAAAGTTACATTTGGAAGTGCTGAGCTTGTTAATATCAGAAGATAGTATGCATGTAAAGTTAATGAGTACACACACATAAACCACAAGCCATTACTCCCTTTAGAAGGAAAACAATAGAAATACTATACATTGAAAGGTATATATTATATTTAGAGTTAAAGATTTTCAGTAGGTTAATAACTAACCTATAAGGAATATGACCTCTCTTTCTCCTAAGGGCTGCAATAACATCACCCAAAGCACAAAGAGAGAGATTAATAGCCCTTCCCTCATCCAATGTTTGTCCAGTGGCTCCTGTTTTCAGTAATCGCTCACTACCTCTAAGATCAACCATCCACAATTTGCTAATATCTGGTTTACCTCCCGACTCATCCCCCTGTCGATAGATGGTGATCCCTGTCAAGCTACATCCATAAAAGAACTTATTAAACAAATCAACTGGAGTGCCAAGTTGATCAATTAATTAATGTAACAGAATAATACTATATATCGAGAACCCACCAATGTGATCTACTAGATGCCTCATTTACATTAGTCCACGAAGTAGATCTAACTCGCTTCCCTTTAGTATACCACCATACTGCTTTTGCAAAATCAGAGATTTGCACCTCTGTGAGACCTTCAATCTCAACTGAACCTTTATATCTGTTTGTATATTAAGATTGTTGTAGAAGAATTAGCAAACGACATTATTATATGCAGAACCAGAATCATTTATATATCTTCGGGGTACAAAATTGATTAAGATTTTATTACCATCTTGACACAGAAGAAGCCCTGGTTGGTTTTGGAGCAAGCAAGTCCCTGACACTTCCCAAGTAAACTTCCAACATACTAATTGAAAACACAACCGCTGATGTGCTATCTAAAGAAGCTTTTTTGAACAACGTTTTTAAAGCTCTGGGAACAATGCCCAACATCGATAGATGCTTAGTGGTTTAGTGTAAATTATAGTTTGATAGTATAAAGAGTATAGAATCCAATATAGAATCAAAAATGACAAAACTTTAATAAATGATAAAAAATCATGGACAAACTAAACAAAATTATTAAAACAGAGAAATAGAATCCAGTGTATAATTAAATTATGTAGAATTCAGAAAAATCCGCAGAAAAAATAAAACCAAATGGAACACAGCTGCTAGTGTAGAGAGTGTAGAATCTAATACAAAATCAAAATAACAAAACTTTAATAAGTGATTAAAAAAACATGGAGTAACTAAACAGAACTCTAAAAACAAAGAATGTAGTGTAAAATCAAACTATGAACTATTTAGATAATTAACACAAATAACTAAACCACATGAACACAACTGCTAGTACAGAGAGCACAGAATCTAATGTAGAATCAAACTATGGACAATTTAGAAAATCCGCACAAATAACAAAACCACATGAAGACAGCTAGTAGTACAGTGACTACAACAGAATCTAATGTAGAATCAAAATATGAAAGAAAATTCGCACAAATAACAAAACTACGGAGACACACTGCGAGTATAGAGATTATAGAATCTAACGTAGAATCAAACTAAGCTACAACTCAACATCAATCGAAATACTGGATCTAAAATAAAATTATTTCAAATTTTATCACAATTAAAAATAAAACTCAACAAAGAATATATTATAATATATTTGACAATAATATTTAAAGCAAAATAACAGTTAATTTTTTTAACAATAGAATCTAAACCAGAATCACAACTATATACACAAATTAAACACAAACAAGTTAAAAAATTAGAATCTAATGCAGAAACACCACTCTCCTTTAAATAAAAAATTACATATTTGAGAAGCAATAGAATCTAAATCATTATCACAACTTCAAAAACCAAAAAGGAATGTAAAAATCATAGAAACACTGAATCTATACTTAAAAACACATAAAAGTATTAGAAGAGCGTATTCAATACTTTTTACATTAATCGATGTAACACTACAAATTGAACCTAAGCTAAAACTCAACATCAATCGAAATAATGGATGACGAGTAACACTACAACTGGATATATTTTTAAAAACACAAATAAACAAACCTGATGAACATTCGATAATAATACAAGCAGTAAATTTGAAATCAAACAACAAGAAATGATTCGACGAACACGTCATAAGAAAGAGCTCTTTAATTTCATCTTGATCGCTGAGAGACGAAAAGAGATCGAGAAATTATATATATGTATATGTGGGATGTAGATACAAGCCTGTTGTAAAATAATTCTGTTATAATTGATTAACGATAGGTTATAACAGAACCGTTAGATTGTAAATAAAATGCACGGTCCAGATTAGACGCAGGCGTTCTTTATTGTTCTTTATTTAAGGATGTTCTTCATGGAGCAATAGCATATATATATATATAGAGTCACACTCCTTAGAGAACAAACTTACATAGAGTCCATGTGGAGACCCATCATCTGACCATTAAATCAACCAACGGCTGTGATTAAAACAATAAAAAAAACAAAAATCAATTAAAAACAAAAACAAAACCCACGCACACTCTAACAACTCTCAGGCCTCAGTTCACTACTCTTTCCAAAATATACACACGATACATACAATCGTACGTCGGAAACGATAATACGCCTTGCCTCTGGGTCCAAGCTCAACTCTATTTGTTGGTGAAGAATGTTGTGTTCGTAGCTAAGTAGCAGCGCATGTGTTCATAATCTAACTCGAATTTTTTTAATTTCTTCAGGTTAAGCTCGAAAAAGATGTTTGGGAGAAGAATAGGTAATTTTTTATCTAATTCAAACTTTGATTCTATAGTAGAACTCGAAATTGATAGGTAATTGGTAATTATATGGTAGAATATAATCAGATCTGATATAGTTGTGTGTTTTGTGTATTTTGCTTCTGCTATAGAACCATGTTTATTTTGATATTCCTTGGCTTCATTTTGTTTTCTGTATTTTGATTCTAGTATAGAATCATATTTGTATTATAGCTGTTTTATGCTTTAAAAAATGTATATGCATGCTTAACTAGATCTGATTCTAAAGTGGTTCTGTAATAGAATCAAAATTTATGTTGTACATGTGGTTCTGTAAATGAGTTTTAGTTGTTTTATGTTGTTTATGTGGATCTGATACTTTTTTTTTGTTTTGTGTATTTTGCTTCTTCTATAGAACCATGTTTATTTTGATATTCCTTGGCTTCATTTTGTTTTCTGTATTTTGATTCTAGTATAGAATCATATTTGTATTATAGCTGTTTTTGCTTTAAAAAATGTATATGCATGCTTAACTAGATCTGATTCTAAAGTGGTTCTACACGTGGTTCTGTAATAGAATCAAAATTTATGTTGTACATGTGGTTCTGTAAATGAGTTTTAGTTGTTTTATGTTGTTTATGTGGATCTGATACTCTTTTTTTTTGTTTTGTGTATTTTAATTCTACTATAGAATCATGTTTATGTTGATATTCTTTGGCTTCATTTTTTTTTGCGTAAATTTTTGATTATACTACAGAAGGTAATTTGTCTACTTGTAGTTTTTGATTCTACCATACAAGCATGTTTGTATTTGTAGCTGTATATAACTTGTATAGTAGAATCACATGAGTTTCAGGCTTGTAATCACATGTATGTGTTGTGCCTAGATTTTGATTGTACTATTGAAGCATATTTATGTCTTTGTAGTTTTTTGATTGTACTATAGAAGCTATCTTTACTTATACTAAACTGCTTCTCATCTGCTGGAACACAATGGCATTCCATGGCTGTTGGAATTAAAGTTTTTTTGGTGTAATATTTGTATATTTGGTTCTATTTAATGTGTTCTAATATGGTTGCATTGTAGAACCAAAAAAACATAATACAATTGATTCTACATACGCTTCATTTAAAAATTTTCAGAATTATGCTTTATAGTGGAGGCCTTGACAAAAGTTTAAGACTCTGGTGGTTGCCAAAGTACTCAGTTGATAAACCAGATGGATCTTCTGTAAAAAAATAGTAGCAAAAATAGTCTAATTTCATTGTACTAGCTTGTGAGTGTTCGTCATAGCACTGGTCCGTTTTATAGCGTCTTAAGTGCTTGTTTATGTATTTAGTGTGCTTGTTTATGTAGTTAGCTATTTTGGTCGACAAAGAAAGTGATGATAGGTGCTTGTCCTGGTCATTTTGTTTGTTCATTGTGAAGTATCTACAAGTGATATTTGGTTTGATTACAGGGAAAAAGTGAAAATTTATAGGATACAAAGGCAGTAGGATAACATTGATTGTTTCATCTTTTGTTTTACACACAAGTTATACATTGTTTGGAAGTCTGCAATACGAGTTTCTTGTGTTTTTAGATTTCAATCAAAATTTCATCACAGTTTGACACTGACATTCAATGTTTCTTCTATGAACTCCATGCATCAATTGTTTCGAAGATTCCTTAACAGCTCTGTTGTGTTTGCCTTGAAATTGTTTTATAGATTCAGAATGTTTGTTTTAAAAATTTTCCAGGTACGCGTTCCGGGAATCGATTAAAACTTGGACCTAAAAGTTTTTCAGAAAGGAGAAAGAGAATGAAAAGAAAATCTGTAAAGATTATTAACATAGAAGAAGAGTTGAACACAAACACGTTTGTCCAACATCAAAGGTAAAAGAAAACATGATTTTTGTTTTTCCACTTTGTTGTCTTGAGTAGTTATAATTTCCTTTGCTTAAGAAAACATAATGATGTTAATATGTTTGTTTTTTTTTTGAAGTACTATCTGGAAAATGATACCAAGCAAAAAAAGAGAAGGTTGCATATGTTTTGACCCTTTATGGTACAGTTCATATGCTACGAAGAAAAAAGAATCTATAACTAATGTAATGTACTGGATCTCAATCGAAAGCGTTTTTGAGAAACGATATGTGTTCGTTCCAATGTGTCAAGCGTAAGTAAATATTTAAGAATCAATTGTTTTTTTTTCATATTATTTGCATCCATCCATTGAATAATTCTGATTAGTTTCAATTTTGTTTAATGACAGGAACCACTGGAATCTAGTGATTCTATGCAATTTGGGTAAGGATCTGAATAGCACAACAAGTCCATGCATATTGCTACTGGATTCACTTCAGAAAGCAAACCCCGAAATGCTTGAAACAGATATTAGACGGTACTTATTACTTTATATAATTAATTTATAACAAGTAGAAATTATAATTAAATCTGACTTGTTTTTGCTAATAATTTCATATTTTACAGGTTTGTCATTGATATTTACAAGAATGAGCACAGAGAAGGATATGATGACGTGTCATTCATGGTTCCAAAAGTCCCACAACAGAAGGATGGTACAAAATGTGGGCAATATGTGTTGTACTATATATACAAGTTCATATTGTCATGTCCAGAGCATTTCAATGTTAAAGAAGACTATCCAGGATTTGTAAGGATGTTTTTATGCTTCAAGACTTTTATACCGTTCGAGTGTTTTGATTATTAGATTTAATTCTACTATGGAACCTTAACACTGTTCTTTATTGTTATTCCTACCAGATGGATGAAAGATGGTTCAGTGACAGTGATGTTCAAGAATTTTTTGAAAGCATAGCATCTGGTCCAAATGAAGAAATTGAAAATGAAGACAAAGAGGAAGATGTTGGTGCTGAACCAGATGTTTCAAAGGAAGCTGATTTGGAAAAAGGTATGAACAAAGTTTATAAGCCAAGTCAGATAATGTGGAGTTGGTGTAATATATGTTCTTTTAAGTAGTTAGAAATGAGATAAGATAACGGAAATGTCGAATGTCGAACATTTTCGGGATACATTTCGGGATATGTACATTAATACACATATTAATAAATACAAGAGATTGTGAGTACCTTAGGGATAGGAATGAGAAACACTTAGCTTTTGTTTAATCTCCTGTGAGGAATTGAAGCCTGCTTGGGGGGTTGGGGGTTGCAAAGGAGAGGTGTTCGCTTATGGACAGTTGGTATGTCGTCTATGTGCATCACTGCATGTATATATAGTGCTGGGAACTCCCTTGTTAATAAATTATTCTACTAGCTTATATGTTCTTTTAAGTAAGTTGGAAACCAAATAAGTTTTTGTGATGGTATTATTGCATATATGAGTATTCTTTTCCTACAATCTTTAGCTAATTAGTTTTTTTTAATCCATCTAATGAAGATATAGGTGCAAGTACTCCACCTGTAAATGATTTGTTTCAAGGAAGCGATGCTCTACGTGCATTGGTGGTATACACTCCAGAGAGCTCGCAGCCAGATAGCTCACAAGAAATGTTTAAAACAGTCCAACCACCACTAGAAAATGTGCAGCAGAATGAAACTCACAAAGGGGATTCTGTGAGTTTCATTAATGAGTCAGATTTTGAACATAATAAAATGAAAGGTCCAAGGAGAGTGAGGATAAAGGTGAGGGCAAACAGAACACCTTCGAGGCTTAGAACTGATAAAGATGATGGCCCTGAGGTAATTGCTGTTTCTGATGTGGGAAAAGAGACAATCGAGATGGAAGAAAAGGTATTAAAACAAGATCAGGTATTAAAACTTTGCAGTAATTATTTAGTGGTTTAGTGGCTGAGTGTCTTGTATTTATTTTTTGTGTCTGGTATTTAGGCATAATGTGTTTTTTCTTTTTGCTGGTTTCTCACTGAGTTTGCAGTAGAGTAGAGTTTTTGAGTTTGTAAATTGTGGAGTCGTTCGGTTGTATGAGTTTTGAGTTCGTTGCTGTGTCACTGAGTTTTGCGAGTTGTGTTGTTTTGATGATGGGTTTTTGTAATAAGATTGTAGTTGAATGAACAGCCTTGTTTTGTTATTGTCTGCGATTTGATTCACAAGTTACTGTTGAGTTGACTCTGGTCCTGTTAATTTTAATAAGTATGATAGCTTGAATGGCACTAAGTTATCTGCATTGTTCCTTTGAGTCAACTGAGATGTAGTTGTTGTATAGTCCAAGTTTAAATTGCTTAGTTCAAATTTATAAATGATTGGCTGTTTGTAGTATTTTTAGTCCTCTTATGTTGTTTGAATTGAATTGTTGTTTTAAAGGTGAGGGCAAACAAAACACCTTCGAGGCTTAGAACTGATAAGGATAATGGCCCTGAGGTAATTGCTGTTTCTGATGTGGGAAAAGAGCCGAAGAAAAGGAAAAAACGAGATCAGGTATTAAAACTATGCAGTAATTATGATAATATATTTTTATGTTCATGGTTCTGCAGTAGAATCAAAAAAAAAATTGGATCTATAGTAGAATAAAGTATAACTAATACAATGACTAACTTGGATTGCATCAGGGTAAAACAACTACTGCAGCAAAAAAGAAAGGGAAATCGTCTACTATCATAAGTGGTGATGATAGTGATTTCGAAATAAGTCTACCTAAGAAAGAAAGAGGAACAGAGGAGGGGAAGAAAAGAAAAGCCCGAGTGCAGGTATAATGTAATTATTTAGTTTGTTGTCTTACATGAAAAAAGAGTGTTATTTTTCTTGGCAGCCGAGATCCAGTTGATCAACAGAAACTGGATTGGCTTGGTTTCAGGCAGTCACCTTATTTATTTTGACACCCTATTTTCTCCTTGTTGTTTCTGTCAGACAAGTCAGAAGAAAGGAAAGAAGCCAAAGAACCTGGCCGAAAAATCAAACAACCACGGGGAACCAGAGAAAGTGAATTTAAGAGCGTACCCATCTACATTCACAGCCGTGGTGGAAGGGCTGTCTACTGCTCAGAAAGAATGGGTGACCAAAGCAGGGTTTGGACATTTGCTTTCTTTTTCGATGAGGGGGAAGATGTTTCCCCATTTTCTGGCAGCAAAATGTCTATGGTGGTATGACCATATGCAGAGTTACATGTTTCTGGTTCCTGATCGAAAACTGAAAGTCACAGAAGAAGACGTTGTTGATGTATTAGGTCTTCCAAGAGGAAAGGCGGATGTTTCTTTTGATGGTGATAATGAAAGAATTGCTGAATGGAAAAACCAATTTCTGGGAAAGCTAGCTAGCAGAATTACCGAGAAGGAGGTTCGTGAAAGAATAGAAGCTTCTACCATGGCGGATGATAATTTCAAGCAAAATTTCATGGTATTGATGACGAACCTCTTTATCAAATCAAACAAAACCTCATTTGTCTGTCCAAAAGTATTGAAATTCACTGGAAATTATGATGACGCAAAAGACTATAACTGGTGCAAACCAGTTATAGAAGGTTTGCAAACTGCTCATGAGAGTTGGTGGGTAAATCCACGTACTCAGTTCTACACCGGTTCACTAGTTTTCCTACTTGTAAGTAATAATCATTTAAGTTTACTTTTATTTATTTAAAAGTATTCTTCAATTGTTATGTCACCTAATGCATTATAATGTTGTACATTGTAGTATTTCTACCTTTCCCGGACAGAGAACAATTTAGTCACTGTGGAAAAAACATATCCCACTTTCATTGGATGGGTTCACTCGAGGGTGAGAGAAAGGAATACAGCTGAGATGCTTGATAATACATTTGGCAAAGGAAAAATTGTAAGTCAAATTTTGTGATTCAGAAAACTTATTTACAATAGGTGTGATATTTGTATGATAATCATTTACAAAAAAAAAATAATGCAGATTGATATCCAAAAACCAAGAAACGAAGAGAATTTGGAGCAGAATACTAAAGATTTTGTTGAGAAGCATGATGAAGAAGTTGTTCATCAAGAAGTAGCTGACAAGGATGTTGGTATACCTGCTGAACAGGTATAACTGTATTATATGTTATAGGATGCCGTAGTTCATCATATACTATATTTGTTATGAGTTTTGGTTCTATTCAATTACAGAATCAAAAATTACATGACACTTTCAATTAAAGCGGATTGACTAAAATATAAATTGCTTTTAAACTAGAATTGAAGATTTTATATGATTTTTTTTGTAATATTGTTTTTGTGAGTTTTGATTGTGTACTAGAATCAAATTCAATTAAGGGGAATGACAAAAACATAAAGTTGGTCCTACAGTAGAATAAAAGGGTGTAGATGGTTCTAAAGTAAAAAATATATTGTTGTGTAGAATAAAATTACAATACAACTTGCTGACAAATTTCATGCAAAATTTTTAAAAAAAGGAACTTGGAGATACTCACATTGATGCTGATTTTGCTGAAGAGGAAGAGGCATGTGATACCAATTTTAACCAGCATGATGAAGGAACAGTTAGCAAGGTAAATTTAATTCTGTTCCTTTTCAAATTACTATTATCGTTTTTCCTACAGTTGTCTTTTTGGTGTTCTATTTGACTATAGAACAGAAAATAGAACTAGCTCAGTAGCAACGTTTATATCCTTCACAAAGCAAAACAATAATGCAGGTGACGGAATTGGAGTTTGAACAGAGAACAAAGAAAGACAATGTCGAAAACAATTACTGTCTACAAGAAGAAGATGCTGAGGTATGAAAATGAATTTTAATGATTGGATGGATAGTATTTAGGATTAACATGGTGAATGACTAATCATAAAACTTATCATGTAAAAAATAGCTGTTCAGAGATATTGATGGTAACTGGGATTATGCTGAGAAAGAAAATGTGCATGCCGGGGTATTTGCTGAGAATGTAAGTTGTCACGTAAATATTTATAAAAATGTCTTTACATATTTGTCCCTCTAGTACATTGTATGTGCTATGCTAATAAATCTAATACCCTGAATATTAGTACTTTATAATTAATTTATAACACATTAATATCCTGGTTCTATAGACTTGTTTTTTTTATAATGCTTTTGGGGAATCAGAAATTAACATATTTAAATATGCTTCTGTTATAGAATGATGAGGTGTAGTTTGGTTAATATTAAATACAATCACAATATTTTATCTGGTTCTGTAAGCTTGTTTTCTATAATACTTTTGTAGATATTTTTTTTTTTACATAATTAACTATGGTTCTATTATAGAATCTTAAGTTTTACCACCTGCTTTAAATTATATACAATTACTATATTTAATTTATCATATTAAATCTGGTTATGTAATATCTTCTAGGAATTTGGATATCGTGATGATTTGAGAACTCCAAAAGAAACTATTAGAGGGGTACAGAAAACTTTGAATTTTTCGCAAGGAGATGAAGTGAACGATTGTATCATGTCTGTAACCAGAGACATACAAAATACACATGATACATCTGATAAACTTGCAGAGAAGGTACAATATACCTTTGAATTATGTTTTTGAAACTCAGAATATTTGAAAGAATAGTTAGTTCAGTATTTATCATTTGATTTTGCTGAAAACTGTTTTTTTTTTATTTTACTAGGAAATGTTGTCAAGAGTCCAGAAAGACTTTAATGAACTAGAGAAGGTGAAGAAAATATGCTGTGACAATTTGGCAAAGGCGAGGGAACTTTTTCCAAATAATGAAGAGCTGAAACAATATGGACAGAAGCTTGCAAAGATGGATCAATTGTCAAGCACAGAAGTAGAAAGGTAATGCTATTTATGTTGATTGCAAATTTTATGTTTTTCTTAGCAAGGAATTTCTTAGCAAAGAAATTTCTTTTTTTTCCCCCCCAAAACAGTGAATGGCCTTATTTCACCAAGAACGATTGGAAAACATTCAACATTTTAATGCTTCCTGAACATGACCGAGCTTATAATAAATTAGTCGATATAGACGACTTCTTAGGTGAATTATATATAGGAGGGGAAATTGTTGATGATGATCTTTTTAAAAGAAAATCTACCAGGCAAATAGAGTTCGGTGCAAACAAATTAAGGAGGGAGCAAAAGGTGGGAGAATTCCAGAAATCGCCATTCCTAGATCGAACAATCGACTTCAACCGACCAAGATTTACAAAAGAAGAGGAAGAAGTTTGGAATTGGATCAATGGAACACGGCAAGGAGCTATGTAAGTATAATTTACACAAAATGAAAGAATTCTTATCTGTTCTTGTAAAATAGAAATTCTACTTTTGCATATTTAAAATACCTGCATTATTTATGTTGATTGTATGTATGATTATTCATTCACCAGGGATGATATTTTCTTCTGGAATGGTACTAGTTGTTTCAAGCACCACATTCAAAGCTTGCAACTCGAGAAGAAGATAGTTTTTAATGTCGTAGATGTGTATACGTGCATTCTAAACGAGGATGAGAAATACAAATCATCAAACTCTCCTCGCAGATTTTTTTGCAACACATTGACCACGGTAAAACATTTAAGAGTTTATTAGGATATTTTAACTATTTCTTTTTAGTGGGTTCTGAGTTTGATACGAAATTGTGGTTTTATGCCAATGCATGATTTAGAAAGTACTAATAATTATTTTGTAAATTGATTTGGCAGATGGGGAATGTGGTTGGAGGCGAAAAAAATGACAATACACTTAATTTTATGAAATTTCGTATAAATTTGGATTCAGTCCTTCACAAGCATAAAGTTAAAATCACTGATGTTGATCTGGTAAATTCTACAACAGTTATTGTGTAATTCTCTTTCTTTCATTTATATGCAAGATTCTGACCTATAGACTATTATGCAGATTTTCTTCCCCATCCATTATTCAAATCATTTCTATGTGGTTTGTTTCAATTTGAAGAATGTTGCAGCTGAGATAATAGACAACAGATATGGGGGAGATATATTTTCATCCTACAATGGAATCCCACAAAATTTGGTAAGTTTCTGACCTTACAAAGTACCTTATACCTATTCCATTTCATCCTATCAACTAATACAGTTTTATAAAATTTTAGCAAGAGAATTTTTCGAAGTACATGGAAGAGCATAGCTTAAGGAAGAGCCAGCAAATAAGGAATGCTACCATGACACTTTTACAAATGAAATGGCAGACAAAGAACAAGAATTCAGAAGCTGCAGTGTTTGCAATGAACCACATGGAGACGTACATGGGAAATGGCATAAAATTCTGGGATTGCAAATTTTCTGCTGAAAATGTAATTAATTTTCTGCTTCTCATCTTATTTTTCGCCGATTTTAATCTTGGTTTTGAGTTTAATTCTACTTTTCTTTTTAGCGTTTTGTTCGATTTATGGATTACTCTTGTTCTAAATCTTTGTTTTATTGATTTTGTTCGTTCGATGTCCGAGTTCTTTTCGTTTGATGTTTGAGTTTACAGAGTTAATTGTGTTCGCTAGTTTAGTGGTTTAGTGGCTGAGTGTCTTGTATTTATTGTTTGTGTCTGGTACTTAGGCATAATGTGTTTTTTTCTTTTTGATGGTTTCTCACTGAGTTTGCAGTGGAGTAGAATTTTTGAGTTTGTAAATTGTGGAGTCGTTCCGTTGTATGAGTTCTGAGTTCGTTGCTGTGTCACTGAGTTTTGCGAGTTGTGCGATGCTGGGTTTTTGTAAAAAGATTGTAGTTGAATGAACAGCCTTGTTTTGTTATTGTCTGCGAGTTGATTCACAAGTTACTGTTGAGTTGTCTGCGAATGGCACTAAGTTCTATGCATTGTTCCTTTGAGTCAACTGAGATGTAGTTGTTGTATAGTCCAAGTTTAAATTGCTTAGTTCAAATTGATAAATGGTTGGCTGTTTGTAGTGTTTTTAGTCCTCTTATGTTGTTCGAATTAAATTGTTGTTTTTCGAATATGGGTGCAGGACAACATGCAAAAAAGGCAACTGGAGAGAGCACGACAGATATATGCTGCAAAGATAATATACTCGCCGATCAATTATTTCAAGCACAAGATGTTCAAAGAGATCAAGTCTATGCATCAACAATGACAATTGGAAGTGATAATTGAATGAATTACTTGATTATGTGTGCATCCTTGTTAACAGTAGTAAAATGAAAAGTTAAAGAAATCTAGATTGATTTTCTTCTTGTAGTATTGTAGTTTGATGTTGGTGACTATTTTCTATTGGTTTGAGGTCAGATGTTGTTACAGTGAACAATGAATATCTTTATGATTATTGTGGGAAACAAATTTTGATGGTGTACTATCAGTCCAATGCAACCTATATATAATTGTCCTGTTATCGGAATGTGCTTTCTGAAAATGGAATTTCACAATGCCATTACAGGACAGTTGTATGTGGAAGGTGCAACTTATAGCCTGCAGAATTCTACAATGGAATCAAGAATACTTGAGATTTGATTCCATTGTAGAACCAAAAATTATACTTACATTTAATTTGTATAAATGTAAATATATAAATTAAATTATAAAACTAAAAACTAATCTAGTTATACAGTCCACCTTTTATTTATACATTGGAATAAAAAATAATTGATTTATATAATAATTTTCAAAGTCATACTATAGAATCAAATATTTATATAATAATTTTGTTAATTGCGTTTGTTTACTAATTACGTATACGATTTATTCGTCATTATAAATATTTATAAAACCAAAAAATGCAAATGTTGAACCCCAAAAAGTTAACTTTTGAACCCCTAGGGGAGGTACAGGTACAAATAAATTTAAAATTTTCATTTTAGTTACTAAGTCCGACGGCCTGGTTTAGGGTTGTTTAAACAACCCTAAACTCTAAACCTATATGCTTGTCCTGTTATCGGAATATGCATTCTACAAAAAGATTCTACAATGGAATCAAGAATAATTGATTCTACAATGGAATCAATAATAATTGAGTTTGGATTCTAAGTTCGTATACGGTTATTTTTTTATTCTGAATGTTTCTAAAACCCAAAATGCAAATGTTGAACCCCAAAAAGTTAACATTTGAACCCCTAAGGGAATACAGATAAAATTTTAAAAATTGATTTTGCTTACTAAATCCGGCGGCCTGGTTTTTAAAAAATCGGGGCTGACCCTAAACTCTAGACTTTAAACCCTAAGTTCCTATACGGTTTAATCGTCATTCTGAATGTTTCTAAAACCCAAAATGCAAATGTTGAACCCCAAAAAGTTAACATTTGAACCCCTAAGGGAATATAGATAAAATTTTAAAAATTGATTTTGCTTACTAAATCCGGAAATTTAATAATTCCAAAAACCAAATGGAACTCCTTAAACCCCAAATAAAAACTATTTAAAACCAAAGTAAATACCAATAAAATTTTAAATTAATAATTCAATAAAATGATATATAAATTTTTAATATTAGGAAAATTTATTATTAATAATTTTATTCTACATTGAAATCAAGAGTAATTTAGTCTGGATTACATTGTAGAACCACGAATTAGGTTGGGAAAAAGAATAAACGAAATGACAAAATTTAAAACTGGTGCTGCAATAGAATCAAAAAGTTCAATATAAAAAAATTACAAGAAACCATATAAATGAGTCACGACTCATTTTTTGAATTGAACACCTATTTAACTTAAGTTTCAATTTCAGTTACAACTACAAACCGCCACATATTTTCTCTTTCATAAAAAAGCAAAAGAAACTACCCTAAATTTATACAATATGACTTCATTATCCAAATCAATGAAAAAATCTGGCAGTTCATCATCAACAAGCAAGGATATATGGTTCCTTGAAGGTCGTAGGATTGAGGCGCACCCTGTGGCAAATTTTGGAGTACAAAATCCCATTCAACCAGTCCCGATTGAACAACTTCAATCATGGATAACACCAACATCTGCCGAAAGGGTTATGCATGCACAATCTCGCTATTCTGCAAGGGATAAATTTTTTTCTGATTTGGAATCAAAAGGTATAACTCCATTAGACTACTATAAATGTTCGCTTTTTGATGCTATTTCGAATGAATCAGGCAATGATATTCACAACACTTATCACTGCTCTTCCTATAATTGCTCCACAATTGTCCATCCTCCATTACAATTCTTTGTAAATGCTGAAAAGGCTTGGAAACTTAGTTGCTTAGGCTATTTTGTTGATCATGCTTTAAACAAGAAGTCTAACCTTCAAATGGTACAACAATTCATGTCATCAAGGTTTGAATCTTGGGGTTTTAATTTTATAAATTTTGATGAATCGGGATTCTTTTACTTTAAATTTGACAATGAAGAAATAAGGGACAAAGTCATCTCTCTAGGGCCTATAAATATAGAAGGGATGATCTTTGTTTTTGGTCCTATAATTCACAAATACCCTTCCATCAAACACACCCTTGATACATGTACCCAGTGGGTGAACATTAAAAATATTCCAAGGCCATATTGGTCCGTGGAAGGGCTTACATATATTGCTGAGGCATTAGGTACAATCATCCACAAGGATGGGCTTAGTACCTGGACTACTGCTGCCAGAAATGAGACTGGATATTCTGCCAAGATATGTCTTGAAATGGGTCTTATGCACTCTAGGCCAAAACACATTCTTGTTGTAGTTCCTGGTATTGATGAAACCTTCACCCATGCAAGAATTACCATAGAATACCTGCAAAATGGATCATGTTCACTATGTTGCAGCCCTGATCACAAACTTGAAAATAAATGTCCTCACAAACCAGGATTTGAGAGAGATTATAATCTCATGGACTGCTCTGCTGATCCTCTTGTTAATCTTTCTGAGGAAACCTCTAGTACTGCCGCTAGCCATGCAGGTGATCCTAATTATGCAGGTCCGCCTCGTCAAGCCATTAGACCGGTTATTTCACCTGATAGGGAAAATGATATAGCTGAAGGGCATGACAGCAACATGGAGGTCGACTAGTGTTGAAAAGGATCCTGAACACTTGATCATTTACTATGTTTTATTTAATATAGACTTGTTGGTTAAAGTGTAACTTTTATTTTGTGATTGCTTGTAAATAAATCTGTTTAAGAAATTATGGTAATTTGTTGTAAATAACTTTGATTCTGTACAAATTAGTCTTGTATATAAGTGGTTTGGATTTGTGTAATGTGTTCATTTCATGGTGAATATCCACATGAGTCTGCAACAGAAACAAAAGTATTTATCTTTTGCTTCTATTATGGAATCAATAGAAAGGAAAAAACTACAAATCGAAAGATTTGATTATCAATTAGTGACAGATTAAGTAATTTTATAGAGCACTAGAATAAAAAAAAAATATAATACAAAGAACATCAACTAATAAGGATGTTTAAAACCGTTCAAGCAAAACGGTGTCTTTTTACAATGTAGGAACAAAAAAATTAATACAAAACAAAGAAAATTGACATTATTCGGATATTCAAACTGTAAACAAAGAAGTAGTCAGAAATGAGCATTTTTAATCTTTTATCAATGTTTAAACAGAACAGATTTTCAATCTTTAACTCCATGAACTCCCTCAGTGAAAGTGTTGGATTCAATCCTCTATGTTTCTGAACACGCTGCATGAAAACAAAAACAAGACTTTAATTTTTTCACTCAACTGTAAAACTATAAAGCTCTATACAAACAAGTAAACAGTTAACTTAAAAATTCATTTTGATGCAGCTAGTATGGAAATAAGACAATTAGCAAGAGTTACCTGTTTGTACTTCAATAGTGGAAATGGGGATTCCATTTGTCTGAACATTCTGACAATCCAAAGACGGAGAGTGTACTTCAATACTGGGATCAGGGATTCCATTCGTATGAACATTCTGACCATCCAAAGTTGGAGGTTGCATGGACTGATTTGATTGAATCTGAACGCCCTGAACCTGTTTCACTTTTCCCGGGCAATTACGTTTATCATGATAGCCATACGAATCACATCCTTTGCACTTCTTCAGTTTTCTCTTTTTACCATCACAACTTAACTCTGCAGGACCAGGAATCCTTTTTCGGCTTCCTTTATTATTACTTGGCAGTGGCGGACGAACACTAGTTGAACCTGAAGGCCTAACACCAAATATTTCTTGAAGCATGTCATCCTTTGTTACTGGACACTTCTCATATTTTTCTTCAATTCTAGTCCTCAAACACTTCATTTCATCCAACAAATACTGTAAACCATTTACATTACTGGAAACATTATCAAAGCAAGCTTGGTACTCCCTCCATATTTTATTTGATGTATCTCTAATTATCTGCCCATCACTACTAATTTCAGTTTCAGCAGAAAACTTCAATTTGCAAAATCTATCTGCATTTCTCATCCAGCGCTTTAATAAGAACTGATTTGGAATTTTATCCACCCCCCAAAGACCTAAACAGTAAAAACAATGTCGACAGAGATAACCCACTCTAGTAAAAAGCTTGCAAGAACAGCTTACATCATTTGTTGACGGAGAAAAGACAACCTCAAAAAACTTCCCGTTCAAACTTTTATCATGAACTATGTGCTTATTCACACCATCGACAACCGTTGGTTGGCCTGCCAGACTGATATGAAAACAACTCGCCTTTATTTGTTTTTGAACCTTGTAGAACATAGAACGAGTGTAAAGCCGAGCTGCATGCTTTTCAATATCCTTCTCAGTTATAGGTTGTGGAATACAATTCAAATCAGTATTATTCAGTTTCTTTTGATCATGAAACTGTTTGTCAATGGCACTCTCATAACACAAGTAGAACTCTGAAAGTGTGTCACCTTTTTGAACAAAATGGTTAAAGAAAAAGTTGCTGCTTTCTGACCTTGAAGTTGTTCTGAGTAATGCTCCCATTGGCTTGTCCCTAAAGAAGGCAGGAATCCATGAGGCTCTAATAGAATAGATGTCTTTCAACCAAACATGTTCAGTCAATCCAAATTCCTTAAGCACCGCATCCCAACCTTCTTCGAATTCAGCAACCGTCAAGTGTGACGACCAAACAAACTTATTAAGTGCTTCCATGAAACCAGACTCCGCACAAAAAACAGGACCAATCTACAATTTTTTTAAAAAAAGAAGAAGCATAAAATCATAAGAAAAATGCCAAGTATGAAAACCAATACTAATTTGGTTTTATTACATTTGTTGTATTTGTGGTTCTTTAATAGAACCAGTTTTGTTTACAGATAGTAAGGTATAAACTATGATTCTTTAATAGAACAAGTTTTGTGCTTCTGTAATAGAACCAAAATTTGGAAAAATTTGGTTATACAGTAGAACAACTATTTAAATCAAATTTATTAAGTACTTCCATGAAACCAGTATCCGCACATAAAACATGACCAGTCTACAATTTTATTTTTATTTTTTAAAAAAAGAAGCATAAACTCATAAGAAAAATGCCAAATATGAGAACCAATACTAATTTGGTTTAAAAGTTAAAAATTTATAGAATTCATTTACCTTGGATGGAAACTTCTGCATGATGTGCCACATACAGTATCGATGCATAACACGGGGAAATGTTGTATCAATTGCTACTTTCATCCCAAGACACTGATCAGTTATTATGCATTTTGGAGGGCGTGTAAAAGCTTTTAGAAAAGTCTCACACGCCCATGTAAAATTTGTTGCATTCTCTTGGTTAAGCAAAGCAGAAGCGAATGTAACACTTTTCCAATGATTATCGACACCAATGAATGGCACAAATACCATACCATATCTGTAATACAAATAAATAATATAGTCAGTGATATATGTGAATGACTGAAAGATGATTGAATGTAAAGGTACAGTAAAAAAATTACTTATTTGTACGATATGTTGCATCGAAAGACACAACATCTCCAAAAACATCATAATTTCTGCGCCCTCGAACATCACACCAAAATAAACGAGTTAGGTGGCCATTTGAATCTGTCTGATATTCATAAAAGAAGCCTCCATCTGATGTGTCCCGTTTATTTTCAAATTTTTGAAGCAGCATGTCAGCATCATGCTTACCAATGTAAAGCTTAATATCCCTCATCCAATTTTGGAAATCCACAGCAGTTGCACCAACAGAAGAGTAAGAGCCAGAAATGGACTTGCAGAGGTTGTGAGCTCTATATGGGCCTAAGTTTGATTTTGCAGAATCTAAAACAAATCGACGCTCAAAAGAAGTCATACATCGATTGGACCGAAGAAATTCTTTGTCAGATGCAGATGTTAACGGGTGGTTATGACCTTCGATAAAAGAGGAAACTGCATAGCAATTCAAGCCCATGTACTTGAGAATTATCTTTGCATTGCATTCACATTTCTTAGTGACAGTCCTCCTACATTTAAGTTGCACATCAATAGTACTGGATGAATGAGATGAATCTGATTTAGCAGCCAGATTTTTTGACATAGAAGTTTCGTGGTGCCCTGCTTTTGAACAGACTATATATTTCGTAACAATAATGCCTTGTCTAACTTTTTGTGTTGACTTCCGAACCTCAAATCCACCCTGCCTTCCATACTCAGTGTAGAACTGAAAACAAGATTCAATATCGGTAAATTGAAGGCCAGGGTATGGTATAACTTTGTCATCAAACACTTTGGGAATCCATAAATTGCTGCTTTTACTAAAAGAATCGTCAAAGCCTTCTAACAAATCTTCGACCATATCATTAACAATGGAATCAGATGTAAGTTCAACAGCATCACTATTTTCAGTATACGGAACATTGACTGAATAAAAGACAAAAATAAACCATTAAAAATGTTAGTCAGGATAAAAATTCAATATTATGATAATGTAAAAGAACCAAGTAAAAGACAGTGAAAAAAGGCAGAGATGCAATTAGTGTACATCAGGTTTCAACTTGTTTAAAATATACCTAATTACCTTTACCTATACACCCTGTACAAATAATTACAAAACTAGACATTACGATGCTAGAATAATACACAGGGAAATGTAGACCTAACAAAAAAATTGGATACTAATACCTTGAGATGACTTTAGGTTCAATATTAATTGTAGCAGATATCAACTACTACGACTACTCAAATTAGGTCAACTGTATGTGGTGCAATAACAGAACCAAATATAATTTTGAAACTACATAGTTTCAAATCACAAAAACTAACTATGCAACTATTTTGATGCTAATGTAGAACCAAGACAAATACCAACATAATAAAGTAATTGTTGGATGTAGAATGAAAGTAATTGTTAATTGTAGAATCAAAGTGTTCATCAGAAGCACTGAAAATCGTAAAGCTTATAGAATACAATGGAATACTAAAGCCTATAAAATCATAAATTTATTTGTGATTCTACTATAGAATACTCTAAAAATCGAACGATATGTATAAAAAAATTATTGGTAATCATTCAATAAAGCTAAAAAGGAAGCATATGAACACAAATATGAACTTTTATCATAAACAGTAAATTGAAACTAATATGAATAGTACTAACTGATCATTGAAGGATCTTACAGGTTTGTTAGATTCGATAACAAAATCAGAAACAGTAGAATAAACTTCAAAAGAACAACTAAATATGTAACAAACATAATTTTGATTCTACTACAGAATCAAAACATAAACTAACAATTTTTTTTGTACGAAACTGAAGGATAAAGATTCAAGCATGATGAGCAGTCAATGTACAGTAGACGCATAGTTTTTGACATTATGATTTGATTCTACTACAAAATCGAAGCATATATTAACAAATTATGTGTACAAAACTGAAGGTTAAAGATTTAAACCTGATGAACACTCAATATCAAAAGTAGAATCATAGTTTCGAGCTTGATTTGATGAAGACGCCATAGTTTCCGTCGAAAATCACAGAAAGTGAGAGGAGGAGATCGTACGAAGAGAAAATGAAAAATGCGATTGATTAGATTGAGCGAAAACGATCTAAAATCGATTATAATCGAAGACTGCGAGAGAGATACAGTACGGAGACATATCGCCGGAGAAATTGCCGCTGAAATTTAATCGGAGAGATTATCGGAGAGATTGCAGGAGACGAGCTCGGTGTATAACAAACCTATACATACACAACGGCTACGATAATTATTTTTTTTTTTTTTTGATAATTAATTAGTAAAATATTTTGAACCATTGGATTAGACCTTGATCAAAAGGCTGAGATTAAAGGAGAGGGTTCTCCACTGGACTCTATCTAATTTGGTTCTCCATAGAATAATGGCCTATATATATATATATATATATATTTATAAATAAGGGTAAATAAGTAAATTCACCGCGTACCAAAAAACAGGTACCAAAACTTTTAATGTTTCGGCTTTTATATAATTGTTTTAATTCGAAAGGAAATATTAATGATTGGAATATATGATACGATCGATGTTTTTAGGTGTTAATAAAAGGTAATATCTTCAATTAAAAGTAAATATGAAAAAAGGCAATTGACTACTTACCATAAATTTATATTATGTTATTATTTATTTTAGGAGTTTTAATAGTATAGATATGATATTTATTTTTTTATAATTAGTGCGATGCACAGATTTTTTTGATATGTAACAAAATTTATTTTATGTTATAATTATATTTTTATATAATCATTATTTACAATATTTTATTTTAATTTTAATATTAATAATATAATATAAATTTAATTAATGATATGCATGGTTTAAAACTTATATTATAAAATTTTAAAATAAATACGTTTTTGATAGAATTCGAACCTTGAATATAATATATTTAATAATTAGATCTAACGATTTTCATTTTTTACTAAAAATTTAATGGTCATTATTCGTAGTATACGGATTTTTATTATATTTTGTTAGTGATTAGAAGATATGATGAGATATTTTTGGGTATATATTAATTATTGCTAGATATGATATGATTGGAAAATATGATATGATCGATGTTTTTAGGTGTTTATAAAAGATAATATCTTCAACTAAAAGTAAATGTGAAAAAGACAATCGACTAATTACCATAATTATATTATGGTATTATTTATTTTAGGTGTTTTAATATTATAGATATACTATATATTTTTCTTTATAATAAAGGTTAAATAAGTAAATTTACGAAATACTAAAAAACATATACAAAAAAATAAGTGCCAAAATGTTTCTGCTAATGTTTTCTTATTATAAACAATGTATACATATTTTTAATATATTTTATTGATAATTGAAAAATATGATGTTATATTTTCGGGGTATATATTAATGATTGTAAAATTAGTTTTAAATAAAAAAGGTAAGGTGTTTTAATTCGAAAGGAAATATTAATGATTGGAAGATATGATATGATTGATGTTTTTAGGTGTTAATAAAAGGTAATATCTTCATTTAAAAATAAATGTGAAAAAAGGCAATTGACTACTTACCATTAATTTATATTATGTTATTATTTATTTTAGGAGTTTTAATAGTATATATATATATATATATATATATATATATAAGGGTAAATAAGTAAATTCACCGCGTACCAAAAAAAAGGTACCAAAACTTTTAATGTTTCGGCTTTTATATAATTGTTTTATCGAAAGGATATATTAATGATTGGAATATATGATACGATCGATGTTTTTAGGTGTTAATAAATGGTAATATCTTCAATTAAAAGTAAATATGAAAAAAGGCAATTGACTACTTACCATTAATTTATATTATGTTATTATTTATTTTAGGAGTTGACATTTATTTTTTTATAATTAGTGCGATGCACTGATTTTTTTGATATGTAACAAATTTTATTTTATGTTATAATTATATTTTTATATAATAATTATTTACAATATTTTATTTTAATTTTAATATTAATAATTTAATATAAATTTAATTAATGATATGCATGGTTTAAAACTTATATTATAAAATTTTAAAATAAATACGTTTTTGATAGAATTTGAACCTTGAATATAATATATTTAATCATTAGATCTAACGATTTTGATTTTTTACTAAAAATTTAATGGTCATTATTCGTAGTATACGGATTTTTATTATATTTTTTTAGTGATTAGAAGATATGATGAGATATTTTTGGGTATATATTAATTATTGCTAGATATGATATGATTGGAAGATATGATATGATCGATGTTTTTAGGTGTTTATAAAAGATAATATCTTCAACTAAAAGTAAATGTGAAAAAGACAATCGACTAATTACCATAATTATATTATGTTATTATTTATTTTAGGTGTTTTAATAGTATAGATATACTATATATTTTTCTTTATAATAAATGTTAAATAAGTAAATTTACGAAATACTAAAAAACATATACGAAAAAATAAGTGCCAAAATGTTTCTGCTAATGTTTTCTTATTATAAACAATGTATACATATTTTTAATATATTTTATTAATAATTGAAAAATATGATGTTATATTTTCGGGGTATATATTAATGATTGTAAGATTAGTTTTAAATAAAAAAGGTAACGTGTTTTAATTGGAAAGGAAATATTAATGATTGGAAGATATGATACGATTGATGTTTTTAGGTGTTAATAAAAGGTAATATCTTCAATTAAAAATAAATGTAAAAAAAGGCAATTGACTACCAGTGGCGGAGCCAGCCCCCGGAGTGAGGGGGGCAAAAATGGTTAGTGCGGGATTATTTTTTCCGCGCGAAGCGCAGATTTTTTTTTCCCACTAAATCAAAGGGACATTTTATCGAACACTTGGGGAGTGTGGAGATCATCAATATCACTAATTAACAATTCTAACATATATATTCAAATTATTAGCCTGTTTGGCTAAGCTTATTTCATGGGCTTATGGACTTATTTTCGGGTAAAAATTTTATATTTTGATAATTTTTTTTATATATGTATTTAATGTATGTTTGAGATTTAATAAGTTACAAAAATAAGTTGGAAAATAAGTTGGAAAGTTAGGAATCTCTAATTTTGTCTTAAAATAAGTTGACTTATTCTGAAAAAAAGTTACCCCAAACACCCCCTATATACTTAAACAAAGACACAATTGAATATGGGCTATGTAAAAAAAAAAAAAAAAAAATTGGGAAGAAAATTTTTTTCAGGGGGGCACAGGCCTACCCTCGCCTGTGTGTGGCTCCGCCACTGTTGACTACTTACCATTAATTTATATTATGTTATTATTTATTTTATGAGTTTTAAAATGTTTTTAGGTGTTTATAAAAGGTAATATCTTCAACTAAAAGTAAATGTGAAAAAGATGGCTAATTACCATAATTATATTATGTTATTATTTATTTTAGGTGTTTTAATAGCATAGATATTGTATATATTTATGTCATAATCAGTTTGCTACTCATTCGCTTGTGTTTACTTTAAAAATCTTAATAGATAAATCACGCCATCTCCTCTTATTTTACCTACTTTTTTTGTTATAATTTTTGAGTTAAATAAAAATATTAGATTGTATTATTTATAAAACTCTTTTTTTTTTTTAGATTTTTCTGTAGTTAGACAACACATGGTGAAAAGTGTCAATAAAATAACTGTGAAAATTTTATTTTATCCCTTTAAATTAAAAAATTGCAAAAATGCTATCCTTTTATTATCTATTACTATAGTATTAAACTTCAACACAAGGACAAAGATTGCCAATTTAATGGGTGTGAAGTTATGATTTTACCCGTATTTTTTAAAATATTACAAAAAGACCATCTTTTAATAATTATGTAAAAAATAATAAAATTACGCTTGTGTTGTGATTTGAATTTCAAACTCATGCCTTAACCAATTGTGCTACAGTTAATTCTGAGTTTTGTCTAAAAATCCAATAAGATAAACCACCAACCTTCTCCTTTTGTGTCATCATTTTTTTAGTAAATGAGATGTTGATTCATATTATTTTTAAAATATTGGATAGATAAATTATAAAATATGTTTTAATCAGTATACTATACAATCCTCTTTTCCCATTTTAAATAATTGATATAGAAAAAAAATAGATTATACATAATGTAACCGAGTCCAAAAAGAAAAAAGATTTAATTACATACGTCTCCATATAGATGTTAAATTATTTAAATAAAAAATAATATTTGATTTTAAGAAATACATAAATTTTAGTTATCAAACCATATATAATTCTGCATCATATTATGTATATAAAATTTTAAATATGTGAGTCATATTAGAGGGTTTTAGTCAACCAACTATTTAGACTTTCAACGATTTAAACATATGATTGATCTAAAACATACATATTTAAATATATACGAAAGAATAATTGAAATTATGTTAAAAAAGATGAAAACTCTAAAAATATGATATATGTTATATATTAAAAAAAAAATATAATTAACATTCAAATTAAAATAAAAAAGATATAAATTTTTCAATCATAAATATTATAAAAGTACAATATTTAAAATGATCAGTTAGATTATAACTCGACTATAAAGTATGGTACGTATGAATTTTTATATAATATGTTGATCAATATAATATATAATATAATATGTAATGGTTGAGTTATGACATATAATTAGATCAATATAAGATAAAAAAAAAAAATTGATCTTGAATTTCATATACATGCACAGGTCATTAAGGTTGTCATATTTTACATCGATTGAAATATTTAAAAAAAATTAAAATCAAGTTAAAAAATAATTCAAAATTATAATATAGAAAATATTTCATTTTACCTATTTTTTTATTGAACTTCTATATAGTGTAATAAATATTAGACTAAAACTAAAAATTTAAGTTTAAAAGTGTATAAATGTATATGCTTAGAAAAAATGATCGAGACAGGTATACCAATGACTTTTATTCAATATTAAGAGATTTTGTAATATGTCTCAAAATATAGTCTTACATATACGAACAATTTTTTATAACAAAATCAATGAGTTTACATATGCCTCTATTGTAAACGGATAATTTTACTAAGATAATTATTTATATTATACTCAAATGTTCAATTTGATAAAGTTCATTTCACACAACTGAAAACTAAATTAATAATTTAACAATCATAAGTATTCATATGATTATTATCGTATGAATATTTATCCAGATTTTATGAAATATAATCAAATTATAAAATATTTGGTTTAAAAAAAAGTATACAATATTACAAAAAAAAACTATAAAAATATTCGGTAGTTCAAAATTTCCGTGCCCGTGCCTTGCATGAGCATTTACGCTAGTTTAATATTAGAAATTCATTAATCATCTATTAAATTTGATATTAGTACACGCCAAAAATTTAGTTTACAAGATAGCATTGAAAAAGTGCAAGTGCATAAGCACGAATCAGCCCTCATATCTTCTATAGAAAACTACTATTCCCCGGCTTTCAGGAAACAATCCAAAATAAAACATATGATAAAATTCACTTTTCAAAACTCATTAATCATCTATTGAATTTAATATTAAAAACTCATTATCATCTATTAAATTTGATATCAGTACACCCCAAAAATTTAATTTACAAAATATCATTGAAAAATTTCGTGTACATAAGCATGAAGCAGCCCTCATCTCTTCTATAGAAAATTACTACGCCCCAATTTTCAGGAAACAATCTAAATCAAATCTAACTTTAACTACTAAATAGTCCTGGTTCAAAAAAAAAAAATTCATGTTTGTCTTATGTACTTCAAATGTGCATAAATTTACGTTAATATTGAAAAAAAAAATCAGGTAATAATAAGATGTAACAAAAAAGTCAAAAAAACCTTAATATTAGTTACTTATATAATTTTTTACAAAATATATACTATCTATACTATACTATAATGAGCAAAATGAGATATATTTTGTAATTTGGTTTTGGTTATTCCGTTCATTTACAATTGTTAGATCGGTAGCTCAAATAGATGATGATAGTTAGATGCAATACTAAAAATTGTTATAAAAGTTGTTATATACAGAAGTCTAAGGTTCGAATTCCGTCAACAATATTTTAATTTAAAATTAATATTAAAAGATGTTACATAGAAATGATGAAGATTCGATTCCCGCCAAAAACATATTAATTTAGATTTAATACTAAAAGTTGTTATGTACAAAGGTAAAAGATTTATAATATTATGTAACTACATTATAAGTAAATTAATAAAAATTAAAACTCACCCGTGCTTTGCACGGGCTATAAGCTAGTATCTTATTATTAATAAGTGAAATCTCGTTTTGATGGTACTTCCTTCTAGATGTGTGTCTTCTAAAATTATTGAAATTCTGATGTAATTACAATTTTTTTATTATAAACTATTGAGTTTGCATAGATAACGTAGTTTTCTTCTGTACTTTTATCATTTTTTAAAGTATTTTTTTTATAATAAATAAAATAATTCCTATATATTTCTAATAAAGAAATGATAAATTTAAATAAATTAGCGTGATCCCGTGCTTCACACTAGATATCATCTAGTAATATTGTTATTATTAAATAGTTTTATTATTGTTATAATTTCTTTGATAGGATGATTCTTTTTGCTATTGTTTAGTTAATTGTTGGTTATATAAGCCATGTGATTGAGAACAAGTTTCATTATAATAAAATATTATCTTTATCTCTCATCTTCATATTTTATCAATCTTTGCAGTACAAGAAGTGCTTTTCCTACAAGTAAATCGGTATATATAAAAGATCTAAAAACGATTAAAAAAAAATATACGACATTTACTACCAGCCCTCATCGATACACTTTGTTTGAGTCAAAATATTATTCGTGGAAAATAAAAGTGACCTGATAAACAGCAACCACATGAAAATTGTACCATACGTTCCATTAGTATTGTTAATCAATTCCACAGTAGTACGATCTTACATACTAAAATTGTAGCGTGTGGTATACAACTTAACACGTCTAGCTTATATGAAAATCTGCAGGATGGACCCAGTTTACGAAGAATTTTGTTTTTTTTTTTTTGTGACAAAATTTGCGAAGAAAATTAAACTTGAGAAAGGTAAGGTTTGAAGCACAAAAAGAGTATACCAACCTCCTTCATATCGTTAAGCTGTACTGCTGTACCATACTGAACATGACCCAAACTTTCAGGGTAGGCCGAGACATGCATAGAGCACGTCACCTAGGTCCCCTCGAAGCAATCACACCTTTATATGTCAGCTTCAAGACTCAAGCATGGGCTCTGCGAGCCAAGTACTAAATCTAAATGTGATATAAGTACATGCATGTGAAATGCTATTCATTGTAGGAGGGTTCTTGTCTAATTACAGTAATATATCGATGATATGTCGATTCACTATTTGGAGTAGTTGAGTAGTTAAGCTGGTTCCACCGTTGTATTAATATATGCATGTGATATGTTCTTCATTGTACCAGAGTTCTTGTCTAATTACAATAATAAATCGATCTGTAGATTCACTATTTATTAGTTGAGTAGTTAAGCTGCACTACTAGAAAAACGTCAATAGACATCGGTTCTTCGCATGTGTAGAGAAAGGTAGGGGTCTTAGACATCAGTTTTTAACCGATGTCTGTAGTAGTTTTAGACATCGTTTCTAATAAAGAACTGATGTCTGTAGTAATTTTAGACATCGTTTTTGCAGTAATATGTCATGCCTATCATGTGAATTTTACGTTTATACAAGATTTATATCATCTTAAACATATGACATGTAATATAAATCAAGACATAAACATCGGTTGTTTAATTATCAACCGATGTCTATGAGTATAATATACATCGATTATTTATTAAACAACCGATGTCTATTATATATTATTACATCGTTTTCTGTTTTTAAACCGATGTCTATTGTATGTTATTACATCGGTTTCTTTTATGAAGCTGATGTGTTTCTATTCTTTTTACATCGTTGTCGTTACATATAGCTGTGCTGCTGTTACTTTGTCATATTTAACATAAGTTTTTTTTTGCAAAAGTGATGTCTGATTTATTGAAACAAAACCAAACACTAAAAGTAAACATCACAAAAACTAAATTAATCATTAAACAAGCTATCATTATCAATTACTAGAGATCAACCACAACATTATCCACAAATTGTACACCAACTTCTAGCATAAAATCTCCAACTACAATGATCAAACAAACTAAGCAACTACAACTAACCAAACTAACTACAACTGCCTGACAAGTTGCTGAAATAATTATCGGTGGCATCAAGTCCCCGAACCGCAACAATAAGATCTGACTGCACAGCAAGATTTCAAGAAGATTCTCAGTAGTAATTGTTGGTGTTCACCCACTTAGAAAGCTGCATAAAACAAGTTTATACCATGATCATTATCCAGAGAGTAGAAATCTTAATCTTGTCGAAAGACATTGTTACAAAATATAATAGCAAGAGTTTACACTAATCAGCACCACTTGTTATATGGCTACTAATTAATTAAGCTTGTTTTTAAGATTAATGTATACATTATCATTCACAACCAGAGAACTAGGTAAATAAATGTCACCTCCACTACTGAGCATGTAAATATATATACTCATCACTTACCTTCACTACAAAATGACACCAATGTTAAGAAATCAAGTTTCAATCCAGTAGCTTAAAAGTTAAAACCCATGTGATGTACACCTTTGTTTTCTGTTTAATTCATTTAATATTATAGTTACATAATTATAGATAGTGATGTGGAGCAAGAATTTATAGATTACCTTTTTTTATTTTACATGATTCATTAAGAACAAAATTGATCGAAATTTATTTTAAAGTTTAATTATATCAGATAAGTGGATTACTTAAACCTGCCTGGTCATTAGCTTTCTTTGCTTTTTACCATGGCTAATCCTGAAGTTCTTCAATCCACTGTAATAAGAAGAAAAGTCGTCATCCTTACTACAGTCATGTCATCCATGAAGTACACATCATGGTTCTCTTGTAAATAAGGAAATGGATCTATTAACCAAACCATATCGACATCATTGTACATGACGTTATACCCAAGCTCCATTGTATATGCAATAATACATTATTATGAGACATAAGTTTTCTCAGTCTTCGTTTGCACCACATCATCTATATCCTAAAGTATAATTATTAATTTAACATCTTAAGATAATCATTCTGATGTTCTGAATTTTTGGAAATAGAAGGAAAATATACTACTTGACAAGAAAATACAAAAGGGGGAGAGGGGGAGAGAGTTCATACTTCATCATTCTACTTCACATTGTACTTGCGCTTCCTTTCATCCTTTTCCTCTCGCCTCCTATTGTCCTCCTGTAAAGATGTCATTAAATACAACGATCTCAGTATGGTCATTCTGACAATAACACCGCTATATACAAGACATAAAAATTTAGTTATGATATCTCTACAAGAAGGGTTCACAACGATGTCAGTATGGTCATTCTTATCTCTATGTCCTGAACAACTCAGTCATAATTATTCTCCTCACTGAACAGAGCATCATCCCTTAACCAAAAAAGTTGAATCCTAATTAGAAGACGCCACAGAAACTTAAGTAAATAAAAAGACAGAAGAAAAATCAAAATGAGATACATAATGCATTACTAAACATTGCATTTATTGGATACAACCTACAAGAAAAGAATCTAAACAGAATTGTTCAGATTCTGTAGTCGCAATGCTAAAGCTTATACCAAATAGGTTCACAGGCAGTGCACACAGAAATACCCCCCTTCCCCTTCATAATGTGAGAAGTTAGCAGCTAGCTCAAAACTTTAATAAATGCTGTAATTACCTGGAAATCTGACAAATGCTGGTTTAATATCTGCTAGCATTTTGAAAAGATCATTCCGGAAACCATGTCCCTGTGCAGATACGTAGATAATTGTAGCTCCTGATTATTATTCTCGTGCGACTGCAGCCGTTGATTCTGTTGTGTATGTGATCGCATAACTCCATTGGCATTTGATCTCTTCTCGAAATGTTGCTTTAGAGTCTGCAATACTCTTTCCGGTACCAGAATTGTGGAGCATACTGATGAAAAACAAGTACAAAGTTAAGAACATACTACCATATATAAATGCAAAATTTTACGTAGTCTCGATTATACTGGAGTTCTTAGAGTCCGATATATGTTCAGCTTGAACATGTTTGCAGGTTTTCGCTAGACGATTAGTGTGCTTAAGATCAAAGTGATGAAAAATGTTTAAGGTGAATAATCTTTTTTACAAGGAGACATAGTTTCTAACAGTCACACCTTGCCATTGAAACAAATAACAGTTGCACCTTTTTTAAAAACTTTTAAGAAAATCAAAAATCAGAGATGCATGTCCAGTCCAGCACTCACGTTAGATGGATTAGATAAAGTAATTATGTAGTGGAATGAATCAGACAATTAGTCAATAATGATGATAATCAAACCAAATTGAGTTCTACAAGCAGAAGGCATTATGGCAATCAATAATTGGTTATGCAAGTAAAGAGGCTTTGTCAAGCCACTTGCTGGACCATACAAAAAAGATTCCAAGTGATCAACACGCAGATTATTGACATGTACAGTGACGGAATCAAGAGACAGGCCAATTTAAAATCAAAAACAAATTATATCAAGATTTAAAGTTTGTCGAAACTGAAAACAAAATCCTATCATCTTTAAAATTTCACTGAAATAATTTTTAAATGTCAATCGAGACCGTAGTATGGTCTGACTTGGCTCTATAATCAGGGACGGAGCCACTAAGTAGAAGTTGCCGGGCAGAAAATATTTTCAAAATGGGTACTGTGCAGCACTGGGACTCATGTACACAGCTCAACTCAAATGCTACATCTACTTGTGCAGCACTAGGACTCATGTACACAGCTTAACTCAAATGTAAGTGAAAAATGTAGAAAATAAAAATACAATTATACGGAGGCAGGGGGGGCACACTGGTCACATCTTGAACACCAAATAATTCAGTACCAATAATAAATAATTTGTCAAAAAGATAGATTCTAAAGTCAAAGAATCTTAATCAGAATCTATTACACACTACAAAACAAACTACAATACGTCATTTTAGAGAGTATAATTTTCAAAATAAATAGGTGGAGTACAGTAGAGTACATGACATACCTAGTTTCTTACGATACTGATGATCATAGGGTGTATTAATATTGCTATTATTGGTAGCTTGTGATGGCAAGAAAACACCAGTTCCCGATGATCCATTTTTCGACCCAAGAAACACCACTCTCATACCCGACCCGGCTTGTGCTGCACTCACAAAACCCGGCCTTCTTGCATGAGCATACCCATATTCTCTGTTTCTTGGTTGGTGTTGAAAGTGAGCCTTCTTTTGATGTTGATTTTGGTAACACTGTAAAAAAAAATTACCAAATTAAAATATTACTAGTATTCTATAAACAGAAGAAACCTAATAATACAAAACTTATGAATTAAGGAAATGAAAACAATTTTAGCCTCCTTGCTAGTGCATCTGGCCATGGATACACAGGGACAACCATTCGTTTAAATACAAACTAATTTAGCGTACAAATTACAGCGTAATAAGTTATACATATTTCGAGACCAGCGATATTGTAGAATACCATAAATACACTTCTCATTATGTACTCAAATAATTACAGCAATATCACAAATAAAATAATTAGGTGCATGAATGTATCTTAAAGACTTAAACTTTACCCTGTGGAAGGCCTCGATAGCAAATGACACTAGGGAATAGGGATCTTAAGCAAATGAAAATTAAAATTGTAATTCATGTGAGGATATAAAGTTCAGATTATCGCTATTTATGTTAACATGCTCGTAGGTAGATAATTCAAATGAGTTTTGTGTTCACCTGTGCACTGATAGAAGATGAGTTATAAAGACCCTCATCAGAGTGAGGTATTGCACGCAACTCTATTTCATTTCGGCTCCTCTCAGGTCTTGAAAACGATAGTAGAGTTGAATTTTCTACCACTTCACTAGAAGAACGTGGCGAAGAAAATGAATCCGCCGAATCACTCCTTGAAGCAAACCAAATTAGTAAATCGAACAATTAAAACAATAACAGGAGAGTTTTAGCATTGCTTTGAGCATGAACTAAGTGTAGTTGAAGAAACTTACCTCGTTGCCTGGCTTGAGATTTGTAAGTCCCCAAGAGTATGCTACAAGGTTGATAGCCTCTGTAGCATTTCTTGTAAACACAATCTCTCTAGAATCAGATGCATTAATGAACGTAGCAACCTTTTTTCTTGCTAATTCATATGCATCAGTTGCCTTTGCACTACATTGGGAGCAACAAGAAGCAAAGTTAATACAGTCAGTAGTGGTAATAATGAGGGTAAATAAGAGATACGAAGTATTAAGTAATTGTTAAAGATCGATGACCTGAGGAAATGAACACCGCAGTGTACATTAGAATTGTAAGCTTCGTAATAGTTGTGTAAAGCATTCAAAACAGCAGTTGGCTTCTGAGAAGTTGCAGCATTATCAAGGTAGACAAGCTTGGATCCATTAATTTCCTATAAGGCGGTAGTTTGTTATAGCATCCAATTCAATTATACATATAGAAATTATTACGGTATAGGAATTAAATTAGAGCAGTTGGGGTGTTCCATAGCATTGCAAAACAGACAGGTAGTCGAATTCAAAAACATTTGGTTAACATGATGATAATAGTTTAATCGAAAAGCAATTAAAAAAATATGTATATACCTGGTGTAGAATAGGGAAATCGGGACGGGTAGCGAGGCCAAGAGAAAGAGAATTAGGGTGGGGGGATTGGGTTTGGGCGGCTAGAGAAGCAGCAGCACATAAACTCCTCTTGATTGGCGCCCATGACTTGAGATTGAACAAACTACTAGTTGTTGTTGGAGGCCTGGGCCTTGGCCTTGTAAAAAATAAGGAACAAGAAGAACAAGGTGTCTTGCTAAATGCTCCGCCTATTGAACTCATCATCATCGCCCCTGTCTTAGCACCCCATATACCCAGATTCTAGTAGAAACAAACAAAGAAAGAAAGTAAATGAAGATATTGAAAGGTGTAATCCGAGATTGAAGGTGTAATTGAACAAAATGAACTTCTAGGGTTTGGTTCCAGCAGCGACTTCTAGGGTTTGAAAAAGGGGAAGAAACGGGAGAGAGAGTTTTGGGGAAGAAACGGGAGAGAGTTATGTTTTGTTTTGATATTTTGTTTTGTTTTTGTCTTTTATTGTTTTTAATTTGGGAAAGGACAGAGCGGGAGTGGAAAATATGTTAAGGGGGGAAAATTGAACTAAAAGTGAAAATTTTGGCTAAGGGCGGGGAGAAAATAGAGGGGTCGGTGGTTTCATTTTTTTAAAAAAGGGTTTAGACATCGCTTTACATATTAACTGATGCACAGCTATTAAAAATACAAAGGATAGCGAGTTTCAGTTTTTTTTAAAAAGGGCTTAGACATCGCTTTACCAATGGACTGATGTACATGTATTCAAAAGACATCACTTTTTAATTCGGTGATGTCCAAAACGCTTTTAACATCAGTGACTTTTCTAACCGATGTCTAATGTGTGATGTCTATTAACAGATTTCTAGTAGTGCTGGTACTCTCGTTGTATCACCGCACCAAGTTATATAATTCATTCTTTTGAACTAATATAGTAAACATAATTTTTGCTTAAATCTTCTCATTATTGCTTTTGTGTTAGGGGATGGTCCTGCTATAGGCTATCAATACTTGTGTTTAGGGCCTCCAATAAGGGACGAATTTAAGGTGGGCATGGTCCCCCAAAACCTTCCCTCAATTTTATGTTTTAAAAATGTTTGTAAAGTGTATTTGGTCCCTGATTTAAATTTCATACATATAAATTTGTAATTTTGTTATTGAAAATTTAGAATGCATGTCTCGTGAATTTTCAACTTCAAAATTTTGTTCTTGATTCCGCCCCTCCAAACCAAAAAAATTTCCCTGCCTCCAATGCTCAACGATCCCAAATTTTCGAATCACATGTATATAAGTCGTAGCCTAAAAACTGGTTTTGCCTAAAGTATCCCGGTATAGTGTTAATGTGCTATATTTTTTCAGTGATTTGTGCTCACCTCTGTTTATACTCCGACTCGGCCACGAGCTACTTCAAATGATGAGATGGTCAACACTTGTCATATATCATCAAATAAAATCAAAGATAAGGATTCAAATATGTTAGATTGGACAAAATTAGAGTTAAATTACTTGTTGGTATCTTCAACATCTTGCATTGAGAATTCCACATACCCTGACTCTAGCTGATGATGTTGGAAAGGTTACTGTAATAACCCGACTTTTCGGACTATTAATTCTAAATCGAAACTAAAAGGAAATACAATTTTATTAATCAAAAAGTCAATTACAAAGGTACTTATACAAAAGCGCAGCTAACATCTATCGAAAAGTCAATCTAGCCCAATTCTAAGGTCCTCGAACTCCGACACTAGCAAACTCGATCGTACACCAAACCTGAAATATTAAAAGAATGAGCTACGAAGCCCAGCAAGCAACTACCGTCCGACAGCTCAAAATAATATTTTTATAATTTTCAAAAACACGATTTCCACATGTAGCACATAACATCTATCACATAGTATCACACAAAAACTCGATAACAGTTACGATAAAAATGCACACAATATATTCTATGACAAATATCAAATCGATGTACACCATATTTTCAATAACTCACACACTCTAAATACTGAAGCGAACAAATAATTCTTAACATTAAATTCTTATTTTAATTCCCACAGTTCTAAATTACGGTCACACTATGCCAGTGACACGGCTTCTAAAATTCGATGGTTCGATGGGGGCCAGTTTACGTCCCTCGTTAAGTCTTACTCAACAAGGTATCTATGTGTTCCGGAACGTGCGTAAACTAGTTCTATATGCCACACTATCCAGTGACCGGATTCTATTATTCAATACGCAACTAAAACTGGGGAATCAAAACAAAGTTCTTATTTTATCAATCACATATCAATATCATATTTTCGATAACTAAAACAAATATCTAACAACATGTAATCAAACAACATAAATCACGCTTCAGAATTATACAGAGCAACATAAAGTTACTTACAACTACACGAAGCAACGAATAATTACTTACACAAATATTCAAGAACATGTAATCAATTAATATATATAAGCAGATTTCAAATTAATATGGAGCAACGAATAGTTACTTACCTCAATTACGCAAATCAAGAATTCACATAATCACATAAGAACACATGTAGCAACCCCCCAAGAAGCAAAACATCTAAAATCTTGAAAGACTCCATGATTACAATTCTGATCAGATCTGTATTTAACCTTTTTGACTTTCTAAACGACATTTTCTGGGAAAACTCAAAGAACCAAAGTTGTAGAGCACGAAAATATCTTTCCGAAAAGTGTAGAATCAACGAATTCTGACTTACGATGAATTTTCTACGAATTTTACAAGACTGCTGAATTGTGTGAAGAATAGACCTACGAATTTTGATAATAATGATGAAGAAGGAGAATATGATGTATTTATAATGTCTCACAAACCCTAATTAAATAAGGTAATTCTAAAAATTGATCCTAATAATTTTATAACCTCCCCAAGTAATTCTTAAAATAAAATATCCTATTTATGATATCAATCTTCTAAAATTTTCTCACGCTTCTTTCCCATAATAACAAATCTTATCTTTGATTAACTAACTTGTACAAAAAAGAAATTAATACTCTAAATAAGAATTAATCTAGTATATATTTAAAACTCTATTTCCAATTTTACTAATTATCCTAGTTTTAGAATCTCATCTATATTTTAGACTAATATCTTCAAATTCAATTTTAATACCTAACTTTTTAGTAATTTTTTATTCATTTTTTTCTATTACTCTTTTTTTATTATTATTATTCTAAAATAACGGGATATTATAGTTACTCGCAGTTCCACACACCATGACTCTAGTTGATGACGTTGGAAAGGTTACTCGCAACGATAAATCAAGTGCTGAAGTAGGATATTATTGTTTCAGAGAATTTATAGAATCAGAGTAACTGTATGTTTATGATTATTATTGTACATAGCTTATGAAGAACAGAACTGATTTGTATAAATATTGGAACTACAGGCTCCACACTCTGCATATATATGTAGATTTTTCTAGCTACGTATTGTGGCGAATAATGCGAAGCGGTAGACCTTCAGTTGGTATCGGGAAAGAGTGAAACACTATCTTCTCATGGGGATTGATTATCTCCAATTTGAATCTGGTGCCAATGTTATATATGAACACCAGAACTTCAAGTCGAGCATACTCTTTTCCGCAACACATTCTAGGTCCTCCACCAAAAGGCAAAAAAGTGTACGGGGCAGGTCCGTTTCCTTCAAATCTTGATGGATCAAATTTTTCTGGATCCGGAAAGCATTCTGGATCCTTGTGTGTTGTATACGCTGTCCAAGATGCCTAGAAAAAAAAATAGAAGTAAAAATTATTACAACGTTACGTAGATGTTTGATTATATGATGTAGTCCACGAGTCAGAGATTGTATGTGTGCATAAACAGTTGGCACCTTGTATCCCTTTGGAATGCTGAAACCAGAAAATGAAACATCGGTGACAACCTCTCTAAAGCCACCCTGAACAGGTGGTGTGAGCCTAAGAGTTTCACAAACAACATTCCACGAGTATCTCATCTTTTGAATATCTTCCCACTTTAACAATTCCCCTTCTCCCTTCGATTTTGCTATTTCCATTAATTCTGTATTTGTTTTTTCAATTAGTCTCACAATCAGCAATTAAACGAAACATTTGGGCCAAAAAACAAGCAAACCAAGTAATCATAATTTTTATACGAAATGAGGAATACATGATGACAAACCAGGTAGAAAAATTTAGGTGTAACATATATTGTACCTTTGTAGACCTCGTCATAGATATGTGGAAGCTCCGCAAGATACTTGAGCACAAAAGAAACAGCAGTGCTGGTGCTCTCATAGCTACCAATAAGTAAACCAATGATGTAGTTGGACATCTCCTCTTCGCTTATAAATTTTCCATTTTCATCGGTCACCATCAACATTCGAGACAAACAATCAGTATATGATAATGTTGTTTCGTTTGTTTCCATTTCCTGCCTCCGCCTAGTAATGATCTTCACAATTTCCTCCCGGACCAATTTCCCACCCTTAATACCTCTATTATAGGCAGTTCCGGGCAGATAAATTGGTACAGAGAACATCCCAGAAGTAACATGTGCAAAGTGCTTGAATATTGTTCTGACATGATCGATATCGTCAGTTACATTGACAAATAATCTATATGCCAAATTAAATGTGTACTCCTTCGACAATGGATGTACCTTTACTACATCATTACCATCCCATTTTGACTCCACGTGCTCTCGTGCCATGGCATCCATCACAGGGATGTAATTTTTCAAAGCCTCTGGCTTTAAAATCTCATGCACGAAACGATGCATTGCAGCTGATGCTTCATCCACAGGAATGTGCGAGAATTCAGGGGAAAACAAGATCTTTTTCACAGTCACTGGCCACCAGGATGTTAATGGTTTAGTGAACACAAACTTATTCCCTTGTGCTCCACAAAACACAGCCATTTTTTGTCCGAAAATACTCGTTCGGAATACATCTGTCAAGTACTTTTTCCTCTTTTCGCCAATAAATTGTTGAGTACCTAAAGACACATACTCAAAGCTTTCTCCAACCACTAGCCATCCAAATTATCCTTGTGGAACTTTCATGTTTGAGCCTCCATTCATGGATTTTCGAAAAACCAAAAAAATCGAAATCGGAAGAATTAAAAGTATTGGGAATGCATATGGAAACAAGCTCATAGCTAGTGTATGCATCGCCATACTTATAAAAATCTTGTTACTTGAATTTGAAAGCTCTGTGTCACGGTCTTAGAATTCATTCCATTTCTAAGCCAACCGTGCCGGCGTCTAGCGTTCGTCGCCCCCCAAGCGAACTACTAGACCAGCCTTACCCCAAGTGTTCCCTAACACTTGTACAACGGATGTAAGAGAAATATAAGAGTAGAAGACAATCACACTTACTAACAAAGACCCTTTCTTTATTAGTAAACAATATTACAAGAGTTGGATCCCTTGACCCACACTAGCCCCTTGCTAGTTACAAAGCTTAGCACTCAACCCTCACAAGAGAAGCACACTTGCTCTCCTGCTTGAATGCTCTCACTTTGCCTCTTGCTCTCTTCCACTCTATCCCTCTATTTCTCTATATCTTTCCTTCCATCTCCAAATGAGGGGTCTCACCCTTTTATAGGCTCCTCCATCACTTGGAGAGAATTCTAGAAGATGTACAACCCACATGTTTCTAGATTATTCCACTAACAAATCTATACAAGATAATTCGAGATCCTACAATATCTAGAATATACAAACATACATAGGAAGTCTCTAGAAAGCTCCCAAGCTCTTGAAGGTTCCGGAAGATTCCACGAGGCTCCACCACGTTCTGCCACCTTCTGGACTCCTCTCGAATTCCCAAGCACCTTCTAGAGAACTCCGCAATATTTCACTATATTCTAGAGCCATCCGGGCCCTCCCGATCTTCTCTAGAATCTTCCGCGCTTAGAGAGGTTGAATTTTGGCAGGGCGTGACACTCTCCCCCACCGAATCTGTCGACTCCCTCGTCGACGTCATCGCCTCCCAATAGCGTTCCAACGCCTCTTGGTGTTGCTCCAAGTTTGGCTCTAACTCCCACGTTGCTTTACTTGGTGCCACACCCTTCCATCTCACCAAGTATTGCCTACTCGGTGCCAAACCCTTCAATTTGACGAGCCGCTCCCCAAGTATTTCCTTCACCTCTATGGGTCGACCCTCGACCTTAGTTGGAAATACTTGTGATGACTCCTTCCTTACTCGCGTGCCAAGTACTTGCGGTTCCTCGACAACGCCCCCACGTTGCCTTGCTTTGCTTGGCGACACATGCCTCTTATCCTTCACTCCTTTCCCCTTAGGAGATCTTGGACCACCCTTAGTTGTGCTACCATTAGCACCATCGTTAGTCAAGATTATGCCCTCCGTAACCTTTAGCTCTGATACCAAGTTGTCACGGTCTTAGAATTCATCCCATTTCTAAGCCAACCGTGCCGGCCTCTAGCGCTCGTCGCCCCCCAAGAGAACTACTAGACCAGCCTTACCCCAAGTGTTCCCTAACACTTGTACAACGGATGTAAGAGAAATATAAGAGTAGAAGACAATCACACTTACTAACAAAGACCCTTTTTTATTAGTAAACAATATTACAAGAGTTGGATCCCCTTGACCCACACTAGCCCCTTGCTAGTTACAAAGCTTAGCACTCAACCCTCACACTAGTACAGAAAGGTCTTACAACGTCGCACTTTTGGCGTCGGTTCTAAAGAGAGCCGTGGCCTATACATACTTTAGGCGTTGGTTGCTAGCTTAACCGACGCTTAAAGTCATTTGTTTTGTACCTTTTGCGTCGGTTTACTAATTTAACCGACGCCTAAAACTGATCCTTTAACGTCGGACTTTACTCAACCGACGCCTAAAACCGAACCTTTAGTGTCGGTCAAGAAACAACCGACGCCTAAAACCGATCCTTTAGTGTCGGTCATCAAAGAACCGACGCTATAGTGCAGCTTTATGTTTCGCCATAGTTTTAACCGACACCTTAGCTTAAAAATAAATAATTTCTTAATGAAGTAATATTTCACAAATATTATAATATTTTATATTATATAATTATACAAATAAATTTTCCTTTTGAAAAATACGAAAATGAATAACATTACACAAATAATGTTTGTAAAATAATATTTTAATATTTTGATCGATGATAAAAATAAAAAAATATTTTTAAATGAAAATTTCTTAAATTAAGCAATACAAATAGTGTTTTAGTCATATATGCATTATGTAATCACTTTATATTAATATTAATATGTTTAAAAATATATTATTATTGTGATTAAAATATATTAAATTTATAGATTTAATTTTTGAATTATTGGTTAAATGAAGAGGAAAAAATTAAATTTTAGCGTCGTACTTTTGGTATCGGTCATCGTGAAATTCGATTGCTTGTTGAACCCTACGAATAAGCTTAGTATTAACAATCTATACTATTATATAAAAACCGAAACATTAAAAGTTTTGGTACCTATTTTTTGGTATTGAGTGAATTTACTTATTTACCCTTCATTATAAAGAAAAATAAATACACCTAAAATAAATAATAACATAATATAATTAATTGTAATTATTCGAGATATTAGCTTTTGTAAACACCTAAAAACATCAATCGTATCATATCTTTCCATCATTAGTATTTTCTTTCGAATTAAAACACGTTATAATTAATGGTAATTAGTCGATTAACATAATAAAATTAATGGTAATTAGTCGATTGCATTTTCACATTAGTATAATAAAATTAATGGTAATTAGTCGATTGCCTTTTTCACATTTACTTTTAGTTAAACATATTACCTTTTATAAACAACTAAAAACATCAATCGTATCATATCTTTCGATCATTAATATTTTTCTTTCGAATTAAAACACGTTACAGTAAAACCTCTATAAATTAATATAACTGGGACCTGAGAATTCTTATCGAAATTGATCATTTTTTTAACTGGCCCAAGTTGCGACCGGACGAAATTAATAACTTAGAGAGATTATTAATTTATTGAGTATTAATTTAAGGAGGTTTTACTGTACCTTTTTAATTTAAAACAAATCTTACAATCATTAATATATACCCGAAAATATCAAACCATAATTTTCAAGAAAAATATAACACCTAAAAAAAATAATAACATAATATATTTAATGGTAATTAGTCGATCGCCTTTTTCACATTTAATTTTAGTTGAAAATATTACCTTTCAATCACTCGTATCATATCTTTCAATCACTAATATTTCCTTTATAATTAAAACACGTTACCTTTTTAATTTACAACAAATCTTACAATAATTAATATATACCCGAAAATATCACAGCATATTTCTCAATTATTAATAAAATATATTAAAAATCGTATACGTTGTTTATAATAAGGAAACATTAGTATAATTTATAAATATGAGCATGTTAAATTATATTAAATTAAAATTAAAAAAATATTAAAATAATGATTATATAAAAATATAATTATAATATTAAATAAAATTTATAATATAATATAAGAAATCCGTGCAATGCACGGGTTATAAGCTAGTATTAATAAATTACATTAGTAAAAAAATAATTCAACATATAAATTTCTTAACTAAAAAAAACTGAAAATAAAAAAAATAATAAAACATAACACTCATATTTTACCTCGGACTTGGATCAAAACAGAGATTCCCTATTTTACACCCGACTATCTCATCCGAGCCCTAATTTTCATCCCCTCCATCTGCATCGTCGTTCTTGTGTTCCTCGTACTAATAGTAGACTGAGTTTATATTCTTTATTTTTTTTCTCTTCCCTGTTCTTTTTCCACACTTTGTTGTTTAAAGCTCTTACTGAGGATCTACAAGGCCAGATTACATAATAGTTGAAAGTTATAATGTATTTACTATCTATAAGTAATCTTTGATTTATTGTCTCAGTCAGGCATAATAATGTGGGGATTGGGGTGGGGGACTAGAATTTTACTAGCCGTTCCTGTAAAACAGACATGTTCATGTAAATGTGGGTTAATGTTATCAGGGAAAGTTGTACTGGAGGCTGGAATTTTGACTTGTGCTGTGGTGATTAGCCTTACTCTCTACACATTCTGGGCAGCCAAGAGAGGACATGATTTCCAGTTTCTCGGGCCATTCCTATTCACTTCTCTGTTGGTGCTGTCTTTTTGGCTTGATTCAGGTCATTATAACTTCTTTTATCACGGTTATTTATAGACAGTACCTCACTTGTCATTTCTCTGTAATTTTTTTGCCTACCGACATTATGTTCCGTTTAAATGTATGTCAATCTGTATATGCTTGATATTTTTTTGTGGTTATGTGTATATATGATTTTTAACTTATTGCCTGGGAATTTTATTATGAACATTTTTGAGCATCTTATTTTTCACCACTTCCCTATCGAAAAATCATGTAAGCAATTTAGCTCCTAGCAATTTGGCACATTGATATATGTGTCATTTCCGACAGTAATCTTTATTGTTAATTATTATTTATCATTTATAGGAGTGGAAAACAGGGAAGATATTAATCTAAAATTGAATAAGCCATACTGGGGTTTATACAATGGGTCAAGAATATGATCCGAGTAAGAAATAAGTTCTGATTTTTATACTAGAATAATTGAACTTTATTTAGGATAAAGTGTTAGAGTTAAGAATTAGAATAAAAAAGGAATATTAGATAAATAATTGCAGGTTATTTTGATGGCTTAAAAATGCTATGTGCTATGTACTCCACTAATTTATTCATTTTTTTATGTACTATGTTCATGATTAATGATTAATTGGGTAATGTTCACATAAAACTAGAAAAATATATTCTAGGACAAGGAGAATATTAGTAAGTAGTTGGCCGATCAGGAAACATTTTACTGATTTATGAAATGTTTTAGTCAAAACAATAGATATATCTTTTGGACCGAACCGAATTTCACGTAACCATTCTTTTTCAATTATTCACAGCGGTTTTGGAGATATGGCGCACAGTAGATGCTGTATGCATTGACATGGATAGCACAGTGTGTCTGGATGAGGGCATTCATGAACTTGCAGATTTTTGTGGAGCTAATGGACTGCTAGGTGGAGATGCTTTTAGTAACCATAAAATATTCAGTACAATTTGACCATTATAAGCATTGTGTTTTACAAATCCTTCACATATGATTTTTGTGGCTTTTTGAAGTTTGAGATTAGTCCTTTAGATGATAAATCTCATGTTTGTTGGTAGGGTATAATTGTAATTGTCATATACTAAATGATAATTGTTGGCAGGTTACTGAAATTTCAATTTTTTTTTAAAAAATGGACTTTAAGCGTCGGTTCTTAATAAACCCGACACTTATAATCTGATTTTATGCGTCGGTCTTTAAGCAACCGACGCCAATTATAGGAACAATAGCGTCGGTTCTTTAAGAAACTGACGCTAACTTATAGCGTCGGTTCTTTAAGTAACCGACGCCAATAGTAGGACCATAAGCGTCGGTTCTTAAGCAACTGATGCCAATAGTTAGACCATATGCGTCGGTTCTTTAAAAAACCGACGCTATTAGCAGCTGAAATGCGTCGCATATTTAACCGACGCTATAGGCATAGACCTATAGTGTCGCCTACATGTACTACGCCCAATAACCGACGCCTAATGCTTGTTTTGACCGACGCTAAAAGTCATTTTTGTACTAGTTTCACAAGAGAAGCACACTTGCTCTCCTGCTTGAATGCTCTCACTTTGCCTCTTTCTCTCTTCCACTCTATCCCTCTATTTCTCTATATCTTTCCAACCATCTCCACATGAGGGGTCTCACCTTTTATAGGCTCCTCCACCACTTGGAGAGAATTCCAGAAGATGTACAACCCACATGTTTCTAGATTATTCCACTAACAAAGCGTCGGTTCTTAAGCAACTGATGCCAATAGTTAGACCATATGCGTCGGTTCTTTAAAAAATCGATGCTATTAGCAGCTGATATGCGTCGCATATTTAACCGACGCTATAGGCATAGAACTATAGTGTCGCTTACATGCACTACGCCCAATAACCGACGCCTAATGCTTGTTTTGACCGACGCTAAAAGTCATTTTTGTACTAGTGTCACAAGAGAAGCACACTTGCTCTCCTGCTTGAATGCTCTCACTTTGCCTCTTTCTCTCTTCCACTCTATCCCTCTATTTCTCTATATCTTTCCAACCATCTCCAAATGAGGGGTCTCACCCTTTTATAGGCTCCTCCACCACTTGGAGAGAATTCTAGAAGATGTACAACCCACATGTTTCTAGATTATTCCACTAACAAATCTATACAAGATAATTCTAGATCCTACAATATCTAGAATATACAAACATACATAGGAAGTCTCTAGAAAGTTCCCAAGCTCTTGAAGGTTCCGGAAGATTCCACGAGGCTCCACTACGTTCCGCCACCTTCTGGACTCCTCTCGAATTCCCAAGCATCTTCTAGAGAACTCCGCAATATTTCACTATATTCTAGAGCCATTCGGGCCCTCCCGATCTTCTCTAGAATCTTCCGCGCTTAGAGAGGTTGAATTTTGGCAGGGCGTGACATCTGGCTTTCTATGCTAAGTCCTGTATATGCAGAGTGGTTTGTAACAACTGTCAGTTTTTCATGGATAAATGAAATCCAAAGGAAATCTACGGATTTTATGTTGAATGCATTACTACTGTTTTGCTTGGCAAAACGTTATGCTAGTCAAAATGGCTGATGTAATAGTGAACTGGATAGTTAAGAGGAGGGAGACCTTTTTTTACACAGATATATGCTTCTATTTTTTTAAAATAATTATTTTCAAACAATTGAACAACAACAATAATACTACAGTGCAATTAAAGTGAACTTTATTAAAGTACCATATTACAATACCATAAAACCAGTACCGGTTATAGACTAAATATCGATGATCATTTCACAATGTTTGTGGATTCATACTAATGAAGCTAGCTAGCTACATTTTATGGCGAATTATGCGAAGCGGAAGACCTTCCTTTGGTACTGGGAAAGAGTGGAACACTATCTTCTCTCGGGGATTGGTTATCTCCAATTTGAAATTTGTGACAATGTTATATAGAAACACGAGAATTTCAAGTCGAGCATACTCTCTTCCCGGACACATTCTAGGTCCTCCACCAAAAGGTACAAAAGTGTATGGTGCAGGTCCTTTCCCTTCGAATCTTGATGGATCAAACTTTTCTGGTTCCGGAAAGCATTCTGGATCCTTGTGTGTTGTAAGCACTGTCCACGATGCCTTTAAAAAAAGAAAAAAAAATGAAAAAACTTCTCGCATAATAACGACTATATATATGATTGAGTAGAATTGTATTTAGATTATATGTTTGTGTAGGTACCTTCCATCCTTTTGGAATGGTATAACCATCAAACGAAAAATCCGTGTCGGTCTCTCTTAAGCCACCATGACTAGGTGGTGTGAGCCTTAGAGATTCACAGACAACATTCCATGTGGGTTAAATCTCAAAGTGCTCACTGAAGTGGAGGGCTAGTATCAAATTGCTCACCCTAGTTATCGGCATCTCATTTGAATCATTAAAGTCATAATAAATATCAAATGGATACCTTTAAAATATACTCAAAAAATAAAAATAATTTTTCATTGATTTATACACATTTTTCTTGAATGGTTCCATAACCAAACGAAATGTTCATAATTCTAGTATTTTTGATAATATATTTAGAATTTAAAAAGTTTATTTACTATTTATTTTTAATTAAAACAAGGAAAATGACAATAAAATTAAAAATAAATAGTAAGTGAATTTTTAAAAATCTAAATATATTATCAGAAATACTAGAATTATTAACCTTTCGTTTGGTTATGGAAGTATTCAAGAAAAGTATGTAGAAATCAATGAAAAATTATTTTTATTTTTCGAGTATATTTTAAAGGTATCCATTTGATATTTATTATGACTTTAATGATTCAAATGAGATGCCGATAACTGGAGTGAGCAATTTGATACCAGCCCTCCAATTCAATGAGCACTTTGAGATTTAACCCCATTCCATGTGTATTTCATCTTCTGAATATCTTCCCACTTCAACAACTCTCCCTCTCTCTTTGTTTTTGATATCTCCATTAGTTCTGTATTGTTATTTATCTCCAATCATCAAAATAAGAAAATACAAATGTAATTAAAGATTACATAAATTAATGTATGAAGGGTACCTTTGTAGACCTCATCATAAATCTGTGGAAGCTCGGCAAGATACTTGAGAACAAAGGTAACAGAACTGCTGGTGGGCTCATAGCTAGCCAAAACTATACCAATTATGCTGCTGCATATCTCGTTTTCGCTCTTATCAAATTTCCCATTTTCGTCAGTCATCAGCACTATTCGAGACAGAGAATCAGTAGATTCTGATGACGTGTCTTTTTTATCCATCAATTTTTTCCTCCTCTCGATGACGATCTTCACAAGCTCCTCTCGGACCAGTCTCCCACCCTGAATACCAAGGTTATAAGTTGTCCCAGGCAGATTAATTGGGACAGAGAACAGTCCATGAGCAATAAGTGTAAAGTGCTTGAATAGCCTTGTGACATGCTCAACATCGACTACATCAACGAATAGTCTGATTGCCAAATCAAATGTGTATTTCTGTGACAAAGGATGCACCTTTACTACATCATTACCATCCCATTCCGACTTCACTTGCTCTCGTGCCACTGAATCCATCACGGAAATGTACTGTTTAAGAGCCTCTGGTTTTAGAACTTCATGCATGTAACTATGCATTACAGCTGAAATTTCGTTTATAGGAGTGTCTGCGAACTCGGGGAAATGAAATAACTTCCTTATGGACTGTGGCCACCAGGGATTGAACACTTTGGAGAAGACAAATTTGTTCCCCTGCGCTCCACAAAACACAGCCACTTTTTGTCCAAAAAGACTTGTTTGGAACACATCTTCGGAGTACTTTTTTCTTCTTTTGCTGATAAAATGTTCGGGACCAGAGAACAAAAACTCGATGGTCTCTCCAACCACCGGCCATCCACTTGAACCTGGTGGAACTTTTATGTTTGGGAATCCACTCTTTGGTTTCCGACCTATGTACAGAAGTGATACGGAAAGAATTACTAATGGGAATATATATGGAAATAAAACAGTAACTAGAGTTTGCATAGCTATATGTCTATGAATCTATGATCAACAGCTTGTAATATGGAAAGGGAAATAATCACATATAGTTTCAAGCTCTAGATTTCTATGTTAAATCATATTTCTTTCATCGTCGTCTATATATAGAGGACCAGTTAAGTACCTAAGTGGGTGGCGCTATTAAAGATGGCTGAAACTTCTGTAGAAGTACAATGATATGATCTTCTTTTTTTTTTTTTTTTTTTTTTTTTTTTTTTTTTTTGAGAAAGGAAACGAAACACAATTGATTTTGAGATACTAAAATGGTCTGTGCTGAGACTTGTATGAATTTTTTTTTCAAAGAAATTCTATGTTATTTTTTTAAAAATGGAATTAAAATAGAAATCCTATTATTATTATAATTCTTTTAATTGTAATTTTTTAATAGAATTCTATTTTCCTTAAAATACTATATTTCTTTAAAAAGAATAAAAAATAGAATTATTATGATAATTATAATTTTTTGGTTCATAATTTCTTTACAAGAAAAAGACTACGATAAAATCCATCAACGAATATAATATATAATCTAGGGTTATCTGATTTTAATTTTTTAAAATAATAACTAATACGTAGCCTGATCGTATAACATTTTATAAAACACTAAAAAATTTATAACCTTTATTAATAAAATCCCAGTTTAATGGTACTTTCTAACAAATTTGGTTCCACCTTATTTTGCTTTCACCCCAGATTCCTACTTCATCTAAAATTCATATTATTTTCTATAAAAATTATTTGGAATTCTGTTATAATTATAATTCTTTTAATATGATCGTACTCAATTGTACAAAAAAACATAACCATGTATGTATTGTTTTCTTGATTGTCTTAAAATGATTTTAAATAATAAATAAATAAAATCTATATCTATAAGCTTTATTAAGAATCAAAACCCCTTCACACCATATTTTGGTTTCACCCCTAAAATTTTATATCCCCAAGAATTTTATGTTGTTTTTATAAAATAAATAAAAAAATCCTATTACACTTATATTTCCTTTATTACAATTTAATAAAAAAAGATTACGAATAGATATGTTGATGCATGCTTATATATAACAAACTAAATCTATTTTTAATGGTAATTAGGTACCAAAATTTGGTTCCACCCCTAAGATTCCCGTTTCTTCTAGGATTCTATATTATTTTTTTAATAAAAAAATAAAATTGTTAAGTACTATTTTAATTATAATTGTATTCAGTTCACAAATAACGTATTTATCATGGTCAAGTATATTTTTACGTATATATCATAATCATTTAATTTTTTTTTCTTAATTTCTTTAAATAAATAATCTATAAAATGACCATTATTAATAAGCAATTTTTCTGTAAATAACGTAATTTTTTATAATAAATTAATGATCAATTTAATTAAATTTTGTTGGCTCTGTCCTATTATATAATAAGAGTAAGAGAGATAATAAGGAGAAAATGCCCAAACTACCTCATATTTTTATGGAACAAAAAATCGTTTGTATAGGATTATAGAGGATTTCATTACGAGTCGATTGGTGTATAATATGTTATCGGAAAATGGCTCTATAGTTGTGAACGAAGCCTGGCAGGAATTCGAGTTTTTCGCCTCAAAATCGCTCAGATTTCGTCATCCCTCTCCCGTATGTGTAGACGATGAACACTAGCATATACGCATGTTCAACATGCGTATCCCAATATTGTTAAAACAACACACCAGCTCTATTTTACAAAGACCACGCTTGTACGTAATGCGTGGTCAAGCTGCACGCAATTTCAAAATGCGTATACCCTGTACGCATTTGTATAATGCGTGGCCCGTGGGTAAAAAGGGCGGACGATTCCAGCGATGGGTATTTTTTGCGGTGGGAATTAAATGGTGCGTAGTTTGGTTTTTCACCCGGATAATAAGCGAGTACTACCATAGGTCAAGGGTTCGACTCTCACTAACAACATAATTAAATTTAATATTTATAACTCTAAATATACTAATAAAACATATGATAAATTCACTTTTCAACATAATTATATTTTTAACTCTAAATATACTAATAAAACATATGATAAAAATCACTTTTCAAAACTCATTAATCATCTATTACTATATATTAAAGGAGAACATAAGGGCAAAGTTTACCATTTTAATGGCTGTGAAGTTATAGTTTTACCCTTTTATGTTAAAAAATTTCAAAAATGCCATTGTTTTATTATTTTATACAAAAAATATATAAATTTGTGTTACCGAGGAATCAAACCCCCAAAACCTTTTTTTAAAGAAGTTCATGTCATAACCAATGTGCTACTCAATCGCTTGTGTTTACTTTAAAAATCTTAATAGATAAATCACGCCTTCTCCTCTTATTTTACCTACTTTTTTTTTTGTTTTAATTTTTGAGTTAAATAAAAATATTAGATTGTATTATTTATAAAACTCTCTTTTTTTTAGATTTTTCTGTAGTTAGACAACACAAGGTGAAAAGTGTCAATAAAATAACTCTGAAAATTTTAGTTTATCCCAGTAAATTAAAAAATTGCAAAAATGCTATCCTTTTATTATCTATTACTATATATTAAATTTCAACACAAGGACAAAGATTGCCAATTTAATGTGTGTGAAGTTACGATTTTACCCATATTTTTAAAATATAAAAAAAGACCATCTTTTAATAATTATGCAAAAAATAATAAAATTATGCTTGTGTTGTGATTTGAATTTCAAACTCATGCCTTAACCAATTGTGCTACAGTTAATTCTGAGCTTTGTCTAAAAATCCTATAAGATAAACCACCAACCTTCACTTTTTGTGTCATCATTTTTTTAGTAAATGAAATGTTGATTCATATTATTTTTAAAATATTGGATAGATAAAATTATAAAATATGTTTTAATCAGCATACTATACAATTCTCTTTTGCCATTTTAAATAATTGATATAGAAAAAAAATAGATTATACATAATGTAGCCGAGTCCAAAAAGAAAAAAGATTTATTTACATACGTCTCCATGTAGATGTTAAATTATTTAAATAAAAAATAATATTTGATTTTAAGAAATATAAAAATTTTAGTTATCAAATCATACATAATTCTGCATCACATTACGTATATAAAATTTTAAATATATGAGTCATATTAGAGGGTTTTAGTCGTCCAATTATTTAGACTTTTAATGATTTAAACATATGATTGATCTAAAACATACATATTTAAATATATACGAAAGAATAATTGAAATTATGTTAAAAAGATGAAAACTCTAAAAATATGATATATGTTATATATTAAAAAAATAATATAATTAACATTCAAATTAAAATAAAAAAGATATAAATTTTTCAATCATAAATATTACAAAAGTACAATATTTAAAATGATCAGTTAGATTATAACTCGACTATAAAGTATGGTACGTATAATTTTTTATATAATATATTGATCAATATAATATATAATATAATATGTAATGGTTGAGTTATCACATATAATTAGATCAATATAAAAAAAATAAAAAAAAATGATCTTAGATTTCATATACATGCACGGTGTAATAACCGCGAATTTTCGAATAATTTTTCCTACGTGATATTTGAAATTTATTTAAGATCGATGCATTAATATATTTAATTAGCACGTTTCGGTAAAATTTTATATTCGTATGTAAATAAATATTATACTAAATCTGTTTAGGTATAATTATTAGGTATTTATTAAAGTTAAAAAATTTAGGAAAACAGGATTCTAGTTTTGGACGGATATTTTTTTTAAAGCGCGAAATTATTTTTGAGAACGAATTTGGGTCTCGTTTAAATTAACCAGCAGGAAAACAACGAGATTGATATTACTGATTTAATTATCAAATCCTTAAGCACGAGAAGGGGACATCTTTATTCTTTCACAAAGCACGAACATCACTTTCACAAAACACAAATTGTTCCAACACTTTTACAAAACACTGAAAAATTCTCTTTTTATTTGTCCCAGGTCTTGTCTTTTCAGTCAAACAAACCAAACCATTTACATACATAATATACAGGGATGAACCGACTTTCAATCAAAAAAAAAAAATCCTCTCTTCTCTTTTTCTTTCTTTTTCTCTGCACCACCAGAGCCAACCAAACCCAGTTTACTACTCCTTTAAATCATAACACTCGACCATATTTGTATATATACGATCAACAGTAAACCTCGGGTAGTTCTTTTTACTTTTTCCTTTAATTGTTTTGTTTCGGTTTTCGTTTTGTTCCGGTGGGCTTGATTCGGGTGTGTGAATTGAATGAAGGGGGTTTGGTTGTGTGGTTGTGATAAACTCGTGGTTGAGTCGGAGAGAAGGAGGAGGGAGCTGTGTTGTGGTGGGTGTCGGAAGTGAAGGAGGAACGAGAGAGGAGAGTCGAAGAGAGATTAGAGTGGAGGGAGGGGGTTTGTGTTGTGAATTGGATCGAGAGGGAGGCGGAGAGATTGTATGTTGTTGGGTTTTGCCAGAGAGATACGAACGGAGTAATAAGGAGAGTTGGTGTTGATTGGTTTTAAATCGAAGTTGAGGGAGATTTAGATAGCGTGAGGCAGAGGGAGAGTTTGATGATTAGGTGTTGTTATTTTCCGAGTTGTAAACAAGATAGAAGAGGGAGTAGAGAGAGATTTAGGGAAAGAAAGAGAGAGGACATGAAGGATAGATGCTTGGTTGATATAGAGATGTCAAATTGCAATGTTGATAGTTGGTGATTGTGTTATAATTGGTATAAGTTGTCGGTTGTGTAAACGGCATATATGTGATTTGTGAAGTGAGTACATAGGAAGTGTGTTGTATGGGTACAGAGAAGAAGGGGTTGGACAAAGATTTGGAATTCTAGGGAGAAAAGGGAAGGTAAAGATTGTTACTATAACTACTTGGCTGCAGAGTTGTATAAAAAGATAGTAACTTTGTAGAGAGATTATACAAAGAGAGAGTTGAGAGATTCGAGAGAGAAAGAGACGAAAGTGATGACCGAGAGAGATTTTCGGAGGTGGTGCGCGGCGGCGGTGGTAACGGGTGGGCCCCACATGCCGCGATTGCAAATAAAAATAATAATAAAATAATAACGTACTGATAAATGAACGGTTGATCGTTATAATCGAGAATATTAAACGAATTAATAAAAAAAAGGGTTCAAACGGGTTTCGTTAAAATTGGAGTATTATTTAAGATGGGGAGAAATAAATAGTTTAAATAAAAATGGTTCAATTAATTAATTAGTGAAATAGAAATATTTTGAGATTATTTGAGCGTGATTTAGAGATTTAATAATTAATTGATAAAAGAGGGAATAATTATGAATAAATAGAGATTTATAATATTATTATTGCCCTAAAATGGATTTAATTAAAATAGAGATTTTATGTGAATTTTATTGAGATTTGTATGAGCCAATTATTTTAGAGGTTAAAATCGGATTAATATTAAAAATGAGTAAAACAAATTAGAATTGTGAGGATAATTAAAAGTAAAATTATTTTGATAAATTATTTTTGGTTAAAAGAGAGAATAATAATTATGGATTTAAATTGGATAGAAACGGATGGTGGAATTATTTTGTTTTGAATAAAAATAGAGGTTAATATTATTAAACTAGTGAAATTTTGAGAATTATAGAAAATTCATAAGAGCCAATTTAAAGTAGAAGTGCTATTTGAATAATTTATTTGTTAGCAAATACTTAGGAATAATTAGAGACCTTTTAAATGGAGAATGGTCGTTATATTCGGTAATCCTATTTTCGTTTTTAAGTAGGATTTACGGATATTAAAATATTATATAGATTGGATTCCTGAGTTCGGAGAAGAATTATTTATCCGAGGGATTTAGTGGGAAGTTGACTCAGAATTGTCGGCGAATATAAGTGAGGGTTAAATGAGGAAGGATGAAGATGGATGAGGTATTGGTTGTGGTTGTTGGATTCACTGTGAGGCGTTTTCCAACGGGAAAACATATATGTTCAGAGGGGACGTCTTCGATTATCTTCTTCCAACAGAGAAATTGGTGAGTATGGTTAATACGTTCAAGTTGAGTTTATAAGCGTTTATAGAAACTATTAGAATTGTCGTCTAGAGACTAAAGTATTGTCTTATGTTTGATATTGGAATTGACGCGCGAGCTCGATATCGGCGGATTAGACTCGTGGCAACCACAAGAGCGTTGAACCAAATATTGATCAAATTAGAAGATTGTGACGCCGTAAGACAGAAGATGAAAGCAGTATTACTGTGACGTTTCATGATAGCTGAGAATTCGAGGCAAGTGTTTTCCCTTCACTTCTTGTTCAAGTGAGATTATTTTTTTTATATGCTTATTATGGTATTATTCCATTTATTGTCGATCTTGTCGACATTTATTGTCATTCTTGTTTATTCAATTTATACCCCATTTACTGTATCGAACTTGTCGATAACCTTTGAGACTATTATTCCTTAATGATGCTTCCTTGTTAGGAGTACAACTAAACCAATTGTTTAGGTAGTCGGGATCCCACTAGTAGAGCACTGAACCTATTATGTCCGAATACCCATTTCATACTTTATTTTAATCCATTCTGTGTTGATAGATTTTTGATTCGAAATACTTCTCTTGTGATTTGAGTTTTGATAGATGTTATATGTTTTCATTAACAATGATATTATTATTATTATTATTATTATTATTATTCCTGTTTTACTACACACTCGTACAATTCGTACAATTCGAAGAGAGAAGAAGCAGACGATATCTTGAAGATGACTTGACGCGGGATGTCCTGATCCAGTGTAAGGTCTATTTTATTTAGTTGAACTCTGATAGTTATTATTATGTATTAGATTAGTTACCCTGGTATACTTCTTATCGAAGCCATACCAGTGATTTAAGTTTTGATAAAAGAGAATGTGGTAAAGCTGAAAGTTGCTATTTTATGGAATTTGGATTCTTGTTTCTAGCACTATAACCTAAAAGATCTTGGATTGTTTGGGTCACAGAGATTATATTTCAATTTTCGACAATTACACGGAATAATGTTTTATCAAAGTGGTGATGTTTATTTTGTGGATTCTTAGGTAACGACCAAATCTCCTGACCCGGATTTGGGGGCGTTACACACAGGTCATTAAGGTTGTCATATTTTACATCGATTGAAATATTTAAAAAAAAATTAAAATCGAGTTAAAAAATAATTCAAATTTATAATATAGAAAATATTTCAATTTACCTAATTTTTTATTGAACTTCTATATAGTGTAATAAATATTAGACTAAAATTAAAAATTTAAGTTTAAAAATGTATATGTTTAGAAAAAATGAGTGAGACAGCTATACGGATGACTTTTATTCAATAATAAGAGATTTTGTAATATGTCTCAAAATATAGTCTTACATATACGAACAATTTTTTGTAACAAAATCAATGAGTTTACATACGCCTCTATTGTAAACGGATAATTTTACTAAGATAATTATTTATATTATACTCAAATGTTCAATTTAATAAAGTTCATTTCACGCAATTGAAAACTAAATTAACAATTTAAAAATAATAAGTATTCATATGATTATTATCGTTTGAATATTTATCCAGATTTTATGAAATCTAATCAAATTATAAAATATTTGTTTTAAAAAAAAGTATACAATATTACAAGAAAACTATAAAAATATTCGGTAGATCAAAATCTCCGTGCTTGTGCCTTGCACGGGCATTTACGCTAGTTTAATATTAGAAACTCATTAATCGTCTATTAAATTTGATATTCGTACACGTCAAAAATTTAGTTTACAAGATAACATTGAAAAAGTGCGAGTACATAAGCACGAATCAGCCCTCATCTCTTCTATAGAAAACTACTATTCCTTGGCTTTCGGGAAACAATCCAAAATAAAACATATGATAAAATTCACTTTTCAAAACTCATTAATCATCTGTTGAATTTAATATTAAAAACTCATTATCATCTATTAAATTTGATATCAGTACACGCCAAAAATTTAACTTACAAGATATCATTGAAAAATTTCGAGTACATAAGCACGAAGCAGCCCTCATCTCTTCTATAGAAAACTACTACGCCCCAATTTTCAGGAAATAATCCAAATCAAACCTAACTTTAACTACTAAATAGTCCTGGTTCAAAACAAAAATTCATGTTTGTCTTATGTACTTCTTATGTGCATAAATTTACGTTAATATTGAAAAAAAAAATCAGGTAATAATAAGTTGTAACAAAAAAGTAAAAAAAAAAACTTAATATTAGTTACTTATATAATTTTTTTACAAAATCTATACTATCTATACTATACTATACTATAATTATACTATACTAAAATAAGCAAAATGAGATATATTTTGTAATTTGGTTTTGGTTATCCCGTTCATTCACAAATGTTAGATTGGTAGCTCAAATAGATGATGATAGTTAGATGCAATACTAAAAATTGTTATAAAAGTTGTTATATATAGAAGTCTAAGGTTCGAATCCCGTCAACAATATTTTAATTTAAAATTAATATTAAAAGATGTTACATAGAAATGATGAAGATTCGATTCCCGCCAAAAACATATTAATTTAGATTTAATACTACAAGTTGTTATGTACAAAGGTAAAACATTTATAATATTATGTAACTACACTATAAGTAAATTAATAAAAAATAAAACTCACTCGTGCTTTGCACGGGGCTATAAGCTAGTATCTTATTATTAATAAATAAAATCTCGTTTTGATGGTACTTCCTTCTAGATGTGTGTCTTCTAAAATTATTGAAATTCTGATGTAATTACAATTTTTTATTATAAACTATTGAGTTGGCGTAGATAACGTAGTTTTCTTTTGTACTTTTAAACATTTTTTTAAATATTTTTTTTATAATAAATAAAATAATTCCTATATAGTTTTAATAAAGAAATGATAAATTTAAATAAATTATCGTGACCCGTGCTTTACATTAGATATCATCTAGTAATATTGATATTATTAAATAATTTCGTTATTGTAATAATTTCTTTGATAGGATGATTTTTTTTTGTTATTGTTTAGTTAGTTGTTGGTTATATAAGTCATGTAATTGAGAACAAGTTTCATTATAATAAAATATTACCTTTATCTCTCATCTTCATATTTTATCAATCTTTGCATTACAAGAAGTGCTTTTCCTACAAGTAAATCGGTATGTATAAAAAGATCTAAAAACGATTAAAAAAAATTATACGACATTTACTACCGGCCCTCATCGATACACTTTGTTTCTGTCAAAATATTATTGGTGGAAAATAAAAGTGACCTGATAAACAGCAACCACATGAAAATTGTACTCCCTCCGTCACAAAATGTTTTTCCCGTTTTGACTTTTGGTACCGTTCATTCTAAGCAATTGATTACTAATTTACGTCTAATCTATAAGACCAAATATAGTCATGAGTGATCTTGTTGGATTCGTATTTGTGAGTATTTTAATATAGTGAAGTTTTTATATTTAAAACTAATACGAAATTGAAGATATTAACGATTAAAAATGTGCATTGGCAAACGTGATAATGATAAATGGGAAAAGTTTATTGGGACGGAGGGAGTACCATACGTTACATTAGTATTGTTAATCAATTCCACAGTAGTACGATCTTACATACTAAAATTGTAGCGTGTGGTATACAACTTAACACGTCTAGCTTATATGAAAATCTGCAGGATGGACCCAGTTGACGAAGAATTTTGTTTTTTTTTTTTGTGACAAAATTTGCGAAGAAAATTAAACTTGAGAAAGGTAAGGTTTGAAGCACAAAAAGAGTATACCAACCTCCTTCATATCGTTAAGCTGTACTGCTGTACCATACTGAACATGACCCAAACTTTCAGGGTAGGCCGAGACATGCATAGTCGCATAGAGCATAGACCACGTCACCTAGGTCCCCTCGAAGCAATCACACCTTTATATGTCAGCTTCAAGACTCAAGCATGGGCTCTGGCCTCTGCGAGCCAAGTACAAAATCTAAATGTGATATAAGTACATGCATGTGAAATGCTATTCATTGTAGGAGGGTTCTTGTCTAATTACAGTAATATATCGATGATATGTCGATTCACTATTTATTGGAGTAGTTTAGTGTTGACGGAGGAATTTGGGAACAACAAATTTCAAGGTACGTCGCCGGAAACAATATCTTAGACGGTAGTTTTTCTCCGGAAAAAGTGGTGGTGTGTGGTGGCGGTAGATAATTGGTGGCTAAAATTGATAGGGTTAGTGACGACTATTTTAGAGCTCTCGACTTCCAACCCCTCAATCGGCCTATGTACCCTGGTATTTATAGGGATCAAGTCATACGTAGTTCTTGTAGAGCAAGAAACACAAACGGGCTTGGATTGTAGGTCCAGCATCCGGAATGTTCTACTATGAGGCCTAACCACAAAGGCCCAAAGCTCATCCAAGATCTCAAGATTTCACGGATAAGGAAACTTCCCTCGTCGAGGACTAGTCCTTTCCGCTACCAGCTATTTCTTGATTTCAAGGATGCAGGTATAGCCGTGGTTTACCCCAAGTGCAGAACGCATCCTTGTCCCCCGAATGAAAAGTACCTACCAGATAGCAGGACAGGTGATCTAGAGCTTTTGGGTGCAAAGTGCAGGATTGTTCCGAAGTTCCCCAATGAGGACCCGCCCATTGGCTACAGGAACAGAGCTCCCAAAGTATACACCAGAAAGTCCCCATCTTTCCACCTTAGGGCGCGCCCTTAGTGTTTAAGAAGGGTCCCTATATCCAGGCAAACCCTTGGAGGCATCTACGAAGGACATCCCCCTCCTGAGATACGACAGGAGGGAATTCTTCAATAACTATTGAAATCCCAGCCTAAGTGGAATCCTAGAAGAGAATTCTTCAATGGCTCTTTGAAAACCAGCTTGAGTAAAATATTTCATCATGACTTGTCATTGAAGGCGCGCCCTCATAATCAGGGCGCGTCCTAACTTAACTCTTTTTCAACAGAACCTTAATTTGACCTAGAATTCTCTAAATTGAACCCGTATTTGACCCGAATCCATTTTAAATTAACCGAACCGAATTTTGGCTATAACATTGAGTAGTTAAGCTGGTTCGACCGTTGTATTAATATATGCATGTGATATGTTATTCATTGTAGAGGGTTCTTGTCTAATTAAAATAATATATCGAACTGTAGATTCACTATTTTTTAGTTGAGTAGTTAAGCTGGTTCCATCGTTGTATCACCGCACCAAGTTATATAATTCATTCTTTTGAACTAATATAGTAAACGTGATTTTTGCTTAAATCTTCTCATTATTAATTTTGTGTTAGGGGATGGTCTATAGGCTATCAATACTTGTGTTTAGGGCCTCCAATAAGGGACGGATTTAATGTGGGCATGGGGTGGCCATGGTCCCCCAAAACCTTCCCTCAATTTTATGCTTCAAAAATGTTTGTAAAGTGTATTTGGTCTGTGTTCTTAAAACCGGACCGGACATCGAACCGGAAGCCCTACTGGTTACTGGTTCGATTGGTTCAACCGGCTCGACCAGTGGTTCAACCGGATGACGTCATAATTATGTAATATATAATTACAAATATATATTTAATTATGTATGTATATATATATATATATATATATATATATATATATATATATATAATTATATAAATATATAATATAATCTGAAAAATTTTGAATAATCTGCATTTTACGTAGAGATAATATATAATATAATATATAATATTATGAAAAATTATAAATAAATAATATAAATTCAAATATAAAAATTTTACCCGAACCGGTTTTTTTTCTGATAAGCCGGTTTTTTTCTCATTAGCCGGTTTTTTTCTCATAAGCCGGTTTTTTCATACCTCATAAACCGATTTTTTTCAATAAAACGGACTTCGGTCCGGTTCGATCCCGGTTTTGTTCGGTTTTTGGCCGGTTCTTACTCGTTCTTAACAGGAAAACCGGGGAACTGGTTTTAGGGGTGAACCGAACCGGACCTGCCACCGGTTAGCGGTTCGACCGGTCGAACCGGCCGGTCCGGTCCGATTTTAAAAACTGAGTATTTGGTCCATGATTTGAATTTCATACATATAAATTCGTAATTTTGTTATTGAAAATCTAGAATGTCTCGTGAATTTTCAACTTCAAAATTTTGTTCCTGATTCCGCCCCTCCAAACCAAAATTTTTTCCCTGCCTCCAGTGCTCAACGATCCCAAATTTTCGAATCACATGTATATAAGTCGTAGGATACATAATATATATGCATGTTAGGGTCCTAAAAACTGGTTTTGCCTAAAGTATCCCGGTATAGTGTTAATGTGTTATATTTTTTCAGTGATTTGTGCTCACCTCTGTTTATACTCCGACTCGGCCACGAGCTACTTCAAATGATGAGATGGTCTACACTTGTCATATATCATCAAATAAAATCAAAGATAAGGATTCAAATAGGTTAGATTGGACAAAATTAGATTTAAATTACTTGTTGGTATCTTCAACATCTTACATTGAGAATTCCACATACCCTGACTCTAGCTGATGATGTTGGAAAGGTTACTCGCAATTCCACACACCATGACTCTAGTTGATGGCGTTGGAAAGGTTACTCGCAACGATAAATCAAGTGCTGAAGTAGGATATTATTGTTTCAGAGAATTTATAGAATCAGAGTAACTGTATGTTTATGATTGTTATTGTACATAGCTTATGAAGAACAGAACTGATTTGTATAAATATTGGAACTACAGGCTCCACACTCTGCATATATATGTAGATTTTTCAAGCTACGTATTGTGGCGAATAATGCGAAGCGGTAGACCTTCAGTTGGTATCGGGAAAGAGTGAAACACTATCTTCTCATGGGGATTGATTATCTCCAATTTGAATCTGGTGACAATGTTATATATGAACACCAGAACTTCAAGTCGAGCATACTCTTTTCCGCAACACATTCTAGGTCCTCCACCAAAAGGCACAAAAGTGTACGGGGCAGGTCCGTTTCCTTCGAATCTTGATGGATCAAATTTTTCTGGATCCAGAAAGCATTCTGGATCCTTGTGTGTTGTATACGCTGTCCAAGATGCCTAGAAAAAAAAATAGAAGTAAAAATTATTACAACGTTACGTAGATGTTTGATTATATGATGTAGTCCACGAGTCAGAGATTGTATGTGTGCATAAACAGTTGGCACCTTGTATCCCTTTGGAATGCTGAAACCAGAAAATGAAACATCGGTGACAACCTCTCTAAAGCCACCCTGAACAGGTGGTGTGAGCCTAAGAGTTTCACAAACAACATTCCACGAGTATCTCATCTTCTGAATATCTTCCCACTTTAACAATTCCCCTTCTCCCTTCGATTTTGCTATTTCCATTAATTCTGTATTTGTTTTTTCAATTAGTCTCCCAATCAACAATAAACCAAACACTTGGGCCAAAAAACAAGCAAACCAAGTAATCATAATTTTATACGAAATAAAGGAATACATGATGACAAGGCAGCTAGAAAAATTTAGGTGTAACATATATTGTACCTTTGTAGACCTCGTCATAGATATGTGGAAGCTCCGAAAGATACTTGAGCACAAAAGAAACAGCAGTGCTGGTGCTCTCATAGCTACCAATAAGTAAACCAATGATGTAGTTGGACATCTCCTCTTCGCTCATAAATTTTCCATTTTCATCGGTCACCATCAACATTCGAGACAAACAATCAGTATATGATAATGTTGTTTCATTTTTCTCCATTTCCTGCCTCCGCCTAGTAATGATCTTCACAATTTCCTCCCGGACCAATTTCCCACCCTTAATACCTCTATTATAGGCAGTTCCGGGCAGATTAATTGGTACAGAAAACATTCCAGAAGTAACAAGTGCAAAGTGCTTGAATATAGTTCTGACATGATCGATATCGTCAATTACATTGACAAATAATCTATATGCCAAATTAAATGTGTACTCCTTCGACAATGGATGTACCTTTACTACATCATTACCATCCCATTTTGACTCCACGTGCTCTCGTGCCATGGCATCCATAACAGGGATGTAATTTTTTAAAGCTTCTGGCTTTAAAATCTCATGCACGAAACGATGCATTGCAGCTGATGCTTCATCCACAGGAATGTGCGAGAATTCAGGGGAAAACAAGATCTTTTTCACAGTCACTGGCCACCAGGATGCTAACAGTTTAGTGAACACAAACTTATTCCCTTGTGCTCCACAAAACACAGCCATTTTTTGTCCGAAAATACTCGTTCGGAATACATCTGTCAAGTACTTTTTCCTCTTTTCGCCGATAAATTGTTGAGTACCTAAAGACACATACTCAAAGCTTTCTCCAACCATTGGCCATCCAAATGATCCTGGTGGAACTTTCATGTTTGAGCCTCCATTCTTGGATTTTCGAAATAACAAAAAAATCGAAATCGGAAGAATTAAAAGTATTGGGAATGCATATGGAAACAAGCTCATAGCTAGTGTATGCATCGCCATACTTATAAAAATCTTGTTATTTGAATTTGCAAGCTCTGACTTTCTATGCTAAAGTCCTATATATGCAGTGGTTTGTAACAACTGTCAGATTTTCATGGATATTCTAAAATATAATCTGGATATTAATAAAATGTTTTTGCTGAGTAACGGATATATAAATGAAATCCAAAGGAAATCTACAGATTTTATGTTCTGCTTGGCAAAACGTTATGTTTGTAACGGATATAGTTAAGAGGAGGGAGACCTCTTTTTTACGCAGATATATGTGCTTCTATTTTTTTAAAATAATTATTTTCAAACAATTGAAATGTATTTTCTCTCAATGTAAAATGATAATATTGCTGCCCTTTCTATCTATCATAACTTATTTTTGGAGTACAAATAATATTTGTTGGGGCCGTAACCAACCCAATAATATCATCGATTTTAAACTATTTTCTTGTAACATTATAAGGTACCCGCATCACAATTTACCAACAATCTATGCTCTTTATTAAAAAATAATCTTTAATTACCTTTGTATTTTCTTTAATTTATGTAATCTTTAATTACCTTTGTATTTTCTTATTTTGATGATTGGAGATAAATAACAATATGAACTAATGGAGCTATCAAAAACAAAGAGAGAGGGAGAGTTGTTGAAGTGTGGGAAGATATTCAGAAGATGAGATATACATGGAACGTTGTCTATGAATCTCCAAGGCTCACACCACCTAGTCATGGTAGTTTAAGAGAGACCGACACGGATTTTTCTTTTCCTGGTTATACCATGGTATAATCAACCCAATAATATATCATCCTTTTGCAATGGTATAACCAGCAAACGAAAAATCCGTGTCTTAAGCCACCATAACTAGGTGGTGTGAGCCTTAGAGATTCACAGACAACATTTCATGTGTATCTCATCTTCTGAATATCTTCCCACTTCAACAACTCTCCCTCTCTCTTTGTTTTGATATCTCCATTAGTTCTGTATTGTTATTTATCTCCAATCATCAAAATAAGAAAATATAAAGGTAATTAAAGATTACATAAATTAATGTATGAAGGGTACCTTTGTAGACGTCATCATAAATCTGTGAAAGCTCGGCAAGATACTTGAGAACAAAGGTAACAGAACTGCTGGTGGGCTCATAGCTTGCCAAAATTATACCAATAATGTTGTTGCATATCTCGTTTTCGCTCTTATCAAATTTCCCATTTTCGTCAGTCATCAACACTATTCGAGACAAAGAATCGAGACAGAGAATCAGTAGATTCTGATGACGTTTCTTTTTTTTCCTCTTGATGACGATCTTCACAAGCTCCTCTCGGACCAAAATCCCACCATTAATACCAAGGTTATAAGTTGTCCCAGGCAGATTAATTGGGATAGAGAACAGTCCATGAGCAACAAGTGTAAAGTGATTGAATAACCTGCCTTGTGACTGTTGGACAATTAAAAGACACCTAGAGAACATGTACTGCATTTTCATTCATATATTTCATATATTAATTCAATACAAACTAGCCAATATATATATAGGCTTTACACACACATGACATGACATAACCTAAAACCAACTACTAATTAGTGGGTAAATCATATTTACTCCACAACCCCACTACATGTAACTTCTAAATAATTTTAAAATACTACTTTTTTTAATAATTAATCTATCACTAAATATCTAATATCTAATAATTAAATAACTAATTAGGGGTGAGCATTTGGTCCCGTTAATCGAAAACCGAACCGAATAACCGAAATTAGCATTTCAGTTCGGTTTTTGGTTTTTCTTTTTCAGAAATTTCGGTTTCCGGTTCAGATCAGTTTTTAACCGCGGTTAATCGATTAACCAAAAAAAATAACCGAATTATTTTATATAATAATAAATTATTATTATTAAGTAATATACTCACAGTTTCACTTACTTTACTCTTCTGAGTGTTTTCTTACTTGACGACTGACGAGTGACTGATGATCTATTTCATTCAGACTACAAGTTTGGTTTGTACATAAATTAGTAACAAAATTCACCATCTTCTGTTTGGTAAAGAGGAATGGAACGAAAAATTGTTAACAAAACGTGAGTGTTAAACTATATAATTTGTATAATACTGAAAACGAAATCGTGATATATGATGTATGCCATCTTTTACGAGTCCTTTTGCTTGCTGCTTCTTCTAAGTGGAGTTTAGCTTTATATCTTGTTATAATTCATATCTGTAATGTGTTTCCAGAGTAAGATATTACAAGCTACTTTTAATTTATAATTTATACTCAGCAATTAGCATGTACTGAGTCTACATATCTGTTGCTGCCAGTACATTTATAACTAAATGAATACAGTGAAGACTAAAGACCGAAGCTTACTCAATTTTTTTGCATAATTTAAATTTCGGTTTTTTATATCGGTTTTCGGTTAATAACCAAGATTAATATTTCGATTCGGTTAAAAACCGAATTTAAATCTGTTCGGTTTTCGGTTTTGATTTTTTAAGAATTTCGGTTTCGGTTAACCGAATTAAAATTCGGTTCGGTTCGATTTTAACCGAATACTCAGCCCTATAACTAATATTTGAAGCATAATATCTAACAGTGACATGCTCAACATCGACTACATCAACGAATAGTCTGATTGGCAAATCAAATGTGTACTTCTGTGACAACGTATGCACCTTTACTACTTCATTACCATCCCATTCTGACTTCACTTGCTCTCGTGCCATTGAATCCATCACGGAAATGTACTGTTTAAGAGCCTCTGGTTTTAGAACTTCATGCATGTAACTATGCATTACAGCTGAAATTTTGTTTATTGGAGTGTCGTCTGCAAACTCGGGGAACTGAAGTAACTTCCTTATGGACTGTGGCCACCAGGGATTGAACACTTTGGAGAAGACAAATTTGTTCCCCTGTGCTCCACAAAACACAGCCACTTTTTGTCCAAAAAGACTTGTTTGGAACACATCTTCGGAGTACTTTTTTCTTCTTTTGCTGATAAAATGTTCGGGACAAGAGAACAAAAACTCGATGGTCTCTCCAACCACCGGCCATCTACTTGAACCTGGTGGAACATTTAAGTTTGGGAATCCACTCTTTGGTTTCCTACATACGAACAGAAATGATACGGAAAGAATTACTAATGGGAATATATAAACAGTAACAATAGTTTGCATAGCTATATATGATCAACAGCATGAATATGGAAAAGGGAACTAATCACATATAGTTTCAAGCTCTAGATTTCTATGTTAAATCTATTTATTTCGTTGGCGTCGTCCGTATATAGAGGTAGCAATATGCGGATAAGTATGATTTTTTATAAACGGGTGTGGAGTAAACTATAATGCTACACAAATAATTTATGTATAGGAGGTGAGTTTAGGTCGTTATTCTTTCTCTCTTTTTTTTTTCGCATTTTTAAAGAGGTTAAAGTACTTAAGTGGGTGGCTAGCTATAAGGATGACTGAAACTTCTGTAAAAGTACAATGATATTATCTTTTTTCTTTGAGGAAGGAAACGAAACACAGTTGCTTTTGAGATATTAATGATCTGTGCTGGAGTACTTGTATGAACTCTTCCTACAAAGAATTTTAATGACCTTTCTCTTGATTAGGTTTGAAATGTTTCACCTTTGGGTGTTGTAGTTCGGTTATGAAAACATTTGTAAACTTAACATTCTCAGCTGAGCAAAAGTACTCATTGATTTGCTTTCATTTCATCTTAGCATTTCACTACAGATGTGATACTCTTAAGTAGAGCTACCATACAAACTTGGACCATCGTCCTTCTTGTCTAGTACTGACAGCAGACAAAATAACCTAACCAACCTGCACTGACTTGCAGAGACAGCTACATGCCCTTGTATCTTTCTGGGATCATGTGCACTACCTATTACTACTACTAGACTGGACTCTCAATAGCATTACTGGACTGGACCATACTGAATAACAATAATTAGAGAAACAGACTAAACAGACCAATAATTAGAGAAACAGACTAAACAGACTTGGGCCTTGGACCTTGTATCTTCAACACTCCCCCTCAAGCTGTGTGTTCTGGAACACGAACGCCAAGCTTGTCCAGTAAAATTTTATGTTGTCCCACAATAAGAACTTTAGTGAAGACATCAACAACTTGCTCTGTAGTTGATATATAGGTAGGTTTGATTTGATCTTCAACAGCCTTCTCTCTAATGAAGTGACAGTCAATTTCCACATGCTTTGTCTTCTCATGATGGACTGGATTAGCAGCAATGGCTAAGGCAGCTTTGTTGTCACAAAATATAGTGGTAGATCCCAGATGTGTGAGTCCCAAGTCTTTAAGGAGCTGTTTGACCCATAACACTTCACAAACTGTCATTGCTAATGACCTATATTCTGCCTCAGCTGTTGAACTTGCCACCACAGATTGCTTCTTAGATTTCCAAGCTATAGGTGATTTGCCTAGCACAATGCAGAAACCAGATGTGGACCTCCTTGTGTTGGGACACCCTGCCCAATCACTATCACAATATGCCTTTAACTCAGCTGCTGAACTAGATGCTAATAGGATGCCTTGATTTATTGATCCAGCTAGATACCTTAGAACCCTCTTGGCAGCTTGAAAATGAGCTGATGTAGGGGAATGCATAAACTGGCTTAAGACATGAACAGTAAATGCAATATCTGGCCTAGTTATAGTGAGGTAAATTAACTTACCTATGAGTTTCTGATACACTTCAGGTTGAGGAAGGGGCTCTCCTGCAGTAGAGATTAGCTTCACATGAGTATCCATTGGTAACTTCAATGGCTTACAGCTTGACATCTTATACTCCTCAATGATGTCCTTGATATACTTTTTTTGAGATAGGAAAATCCCTTGCTCATTTCTATCCACTTCAATCCCCAGGAAATATCTTAATTCCCCTAAATCTTTCATATCAAATTGTGAGTTCAGAAACTTCTTTGCTTCATTTATTGCCTCCATGCTATTGCCAGTAATAAGGAGATCATCCACATAAGCAAGAATGGCTATGAACTTCCCACCTATTTGCTTAGTAAATAAGGTGGAATCAGCCTTTGATTGAGAAAAGCCATCGTTTTTCAAGGCTGAGCTCAGTTTTCCAAACCAAAGTCTAGGTGACTGCTTGAGACCATACAAAGTTTTAATGAGTCTGCATACTTTATTCTGCCATTTTGAGTTATCCTTGTACTCCCCCCTGTGATGCAGTCTGGAACCTGAAACCAGTTCCCTCATAACCTGGTGGAAACTTCATATAAACCACTTCCTCTAATTCTCCATGCAAAAAGGCATTCTTCACATCCATTTGATGTGTGAACCATCCTTGGATAGCAGCAACAGCTAAAAGAGACCTTACTGTTGTAAGTTTAGCCACTGGGGCAAAAGTTTGGTCATAATCAATGCCATACTTTTGCCTATTTCCCAGAACTACCAACCTTGATTTATATCTGGTGCTGTTTCTCCGAGGGTCATACTTAGTTGTGTACACCCACTTGCATCCTATAGCCACTTTCCCTGCTGGTAAATCAGTTATTTCCCATATGTGGTTGCTTTCAAGGGCATCCAATTCCTCATTCATAGCTTGAAGCCAATGGCTATGCTGAGCTGCTTCTTGAAAGGTTTTAGGGTCTGAATTTCTTGTCACAACATTCATAAAGCAAGTAAACTGTGGGCTTGCTTCAGTTTCAGTTACCTTTCTAACACAGTTGGCCCTTATTTGATAATCATTGTGCCATGAAGGTTCTCTATGCTCTCTTGATGACCTTATGATCAGAGGTTGTTCTTCAGTAGCATGCTCTTCATCTTCTTCAGAATTCATCTCCATCTCATTTTCTTCTGCATGATTTTCAATTTCACAGTCAACCCATGTAGGCTGACTGTCTCTTTCTTCATGTTCTGTATCAGCTTCCTTGACAGAGGTGGAGTGAAAAACATGATAAGGATATATGGTCTCATAGAACTTCACATCCCTGGATACAAATGTCACATCAGTTAACAAATTGTGCATTTTATATCCTTTTTGTGTGGATGAGTATCCAGTAAACACACATGGTACTCCCCTTGGCTGGAACTTATCCTTGCTCCTAGTTGGGTTGTATGCAAAAGCAAGACATCCAAATGACCTCAAGTGACCATACTCTGGCACCTTACCATACAAGAGTTCATAAGGTGTCTTACCCTTTAGAACTACACTTGGTAATCTGTTGGTAATATGTGTTGCAGCCAATACACAGTCCCCCCAGAATTGCAGTGGCAAAGCAGATTGAAACCTCAAAGCCCTTGCCATCTCAAGGATATTCCTATGCTTCCTTTCTGCTCTGCCATTCTGCTGTGGCCTATCAGTGCAAGAAGTCTGATGTAGTATTCCATATTTCTCAAAGAAAGCTTTACACTTGTAATCATCAAATTCTAAAGCATTGTCAGACCTTAGAATCTTGACTTGCTTCTGAAACTGATTCCTTGCCATCCTTACAAAGCTCTTAATTGCATTCAGGGCATCAGATTTAAATTTAATTAAGTGCACCCATGTCACTCTTGAAAAATCATCCACAAAAGTGAGAAAGTATCTGAATCTGCCTCTATACTTGATCTTATAAGGCCCCCATGTGTCAATATGAATTAACTCAAATAAGTCACCTGCCCTTGACTCACTTCTGGCAAAAGGAAGTTTGGTGAATTTTGCTAAGGGGCAAGCTAAGCAAACATCCTGGTTTTCTTCCTTTAAACCAATTTTCTTGATTAATTTTAATTTCTTCATAGGAGCATGCCCTAGCCTCTGGTGCCATAAAGTCTCTTTTCTCATTTTTGGCACATTTCTTATAATAGTAGGAATTCTTTCTCCAGTGTTTACAGCCATGGCCACCTTATCACTCAAGTTTTTCTTAGCCTTACTTGTTATGCTAAGGGTTTGTGCCTTAATATCTTTCCATGTCTTCTGAACTGACTCATTAATCATATAATATAAGCCATTCTCACCTTTTCCTACTCCCTTAACTTCACTTGTGGTTTTATCTTGAATGATGCAATAAACAGCATAAAATACTACACTGCAATTTTCATCTTGACACAGTTTGTGTACTGATAACAAATTGTGTTTAAATGCAGGAATACACAACACATTCTTCAGTTTCAAGCAATTCTTTAGATTTACAATCCCACTATGTGTGATTTGGGATTTGTCACCAGTAGGTAGGTTTATCTTTTGACTACTTTGACACATTTTGGCATCATTTAACACACTAAGCATGCTTGTCATGTAATCTGATGCACCAGAATCTGATATCCATTCCTCAGTTTTCATAGAATCAACAAAGTAACATGAAACCATACCTGCATAGCTTCCCTCCAGTTCATCATCTGTATCTCCTACTTTCGAGTTTGTAGGCAGCATCCTCAAGAGCTGCTCTAACTGCTGGGTGGTTATTGTTGTACTGCTGCTTGTTATAGACCTTGTGTCCTGCTGGTTTTGGCCTTGAACATTGGTAGCAAGCCTTGGTCTTCCCTTATTCCATCTTTGTTGATTTACATTACCACCACCTCTTCCCTTTGATTTTTCAGATGGTTGAGATGTAGATTTTGCCTTAGCATGCCAAGCTGGATATCCAACCACAGTCCAACACTTTTCTGTATTATGTCCACCTTTTCCACATGCACCACACTGTATAGCAGTTACAGAGTGAGCATTGGATGAAGCTCCCATTGTGCCTTTGTTGAACATTGCTAAGCTTTTTGACTCTTCTCTCACATGGCCAAGCACCTCCCTCTGTGCCTCTTCCTGTTTAATATAACTACAAGCTGTTTCAACAGATGGTAGATTAGCCATCATTAGCATCTGGCTTCTCTGAGCTCCATAAACTTCATCAAGTCCATTCAAGAACTGAAACAATCTTTGTTCTTCTCTTTGTGTCTGAAGTGCAGTAGTGAGCTTTGTAATATCTGTTGTAACTGTAGTAATCTCAGGAAGTGTGGTTAAAGATTCCAACTCCTCCCATAGAGATCTCATCTCTGTGTAAAACTCACTAACAGGCTTCCCTTGTTGTTTAGTCTCATACAACTCTTTGTTGAGTTTGTATTTTCTAGTACCATTTGTGAGAGAATATCTTTGTTCAAGCTGTTCCCAAATCTGATAAGCACTGCTTAAAAACATAATCGATTTCTTGATAGACTCAGACACAGATCCTAAGATCCATGATATTATCATGTTGTTACAAGTGTCCCAAGCCTCACCTTTGACTACATCAGTTGCATCTCTTGTTACAGTACCCTTTACAAATCCCAACTTTCTTTTTGACGAAAGAGCAATCTCCTTGGACCTCTTCCAAGATCTGTAATTTGCAGATCCTTGTAATTTTTCTACGGTCACGAAATTACCCCCATCTGAGGGATGTAGGTACAGAGGACTCAATGCATCTATTTTTGACATTTTTTCTTCACTGTAACTATTAGCTTAGCTTAGTTACAAGAAGTGATGAGAACAAGAAATACAAAGAAAATTATGTATATAATGCTAGTGGTCGAACCTAGCTCTGATACCATGAAAACATTTGTAAACTTAACATTCTCAGCTGAGCAAAAATACTCATTGATTTGCTTTCATTTCATCTTAGCTTTTCACTACAGATGTGATACTCTTAAGTAGAGCTACCATACAAACTTGGACCATCGTCCTTCTTGTCTAGTACTGACAGCAGACAAAATAACCTAACCAACCTGCACTGACTTGTAGAGACAGCTACATGCCCTTGTATCTTTCTGGGATCATGTGCACTACATATTACTACTACTAGACTGGACTCTCAATAGCATTACTGGATTGGACCATACTAAATAACAATAATTAAAGAAACAAACTAAACAGACCAATAATTAGAGAAACAGACTAAACAGACTTGGGCCTTGGACCTTGTATCTTCAACAGGTTATATGCAGTATCTCTAGAAAAATTATGATTTACCTTGTTGAGCCGATAATTAACTATTTGTGTTGCAGAAAATATGGGCGATAACAACAAAAATGTTGAGGCTCCACATCTTAGTTATTCATGATCTCTCATCGATTTACTATAACCTTCCCTATGAAGGATCAGGCTTGCGTCTGTAAGTCCTTGGAGATGATTATAATGTTCGGTTAAATATTTAAGGCTCAAAAGGTAAGAATAGATCACATGGTTTTGTTATGGATAGATTTATGAGAAGAAGGTAAAAAAGAAACGCTCTCTGAATTCATTGCTAATGGATAGATTGATGGTTTTGCGGATGGATGTTTAATGCGATTGATGTATAGATTCAACATACTGCAGATGGTCACAAAGTTGCATGTGAGTGTGGAGTAAACGAGAATTTGGTGTCTATCACTCTTAAGCCGCCACCCTGACCGGGTGCTGTGAGCCTTAAAACTTCACAGACAACATTTCAGGTGTATCTCATATTTATCTTCCCACTTCAATAAGTACTCCTCTTGGAGGAAGGGAGGGGGGGTGGCGGGGTGGCGGCCGTCCTCCCAAAAATTTTGAAATCCGAAAATTATATATATATTTAATTCAAAAATCTTCATTTAATCCTCCCATTTTACAAAAAAAATCATTTAATCCCCTGATTTTTTTCAAAAATCTTCATTTAGTCCTCATATTTGTTACAAAAATTTTCATTTAATCTCCTATTTTTTACAAAATATCTTCATTTAGTCCCCTATTTTTTACAAAAAATCTCTAATATGGTCATTTTCCGATTGATCGAAAAATTTGGTCCCACCAAATATATTTCTGGTTCCGTCCCTGGTCTTTTTGCAATCTCTATTAGCAAATGAATGTGTTCCAATGCAGACATTCAAGGAAACTTATAGATGATCGAATTCCATGAATACAGAACAAATCACATTTTTAATAAATAAATATTTAATCATATTTATTAAAAACTAATAAACACTTAGAAATAATTGTTTATACTAAATTTTATACCAAACTTTATATTATCATTTATAAATAATTTATAAATAAATTATACCAAACTTATAAGTGTTTATTAATAAATAAACATATAATTTATAATTTATAAATAAATTTGAACATATTTACTTAATAATTTGATATTTGGAAAATAGATACGAACAAGAATGGCCTTTTACACTAAACCGGTTAATAGTCCTTTTCAAATCTTTTCTTAATTATTACTCTTGGTTCTTGCGATCTTTATATTTATTCATTCGATTTGTAAATATGGAAAATTTCATGTATTAGTAAAACAATAGGCTTGTTCAGCTAAATGAAAGCAAATTCACTATATTATATATGGGCTATTGCAATGCTAAAAAAGTGTCATATTAGACCCCAAATGTGTTAGAATAGAGGTTTTTGCAACGTTTTTGCCAAAATTCAGCGTTGCATCTGCTGCCGTTGCAATAGATCCCTATAGCAACGTTTTATGTACTTATTGCAATATTTTTTAAGTATTACAATATCCCCTTTAGTGCAACACTTTTGCCTTGTTTAGTGACACTTTTATGATGTTGCAATAGACTACTGCAACACCATTTTGTAACATATTTTAGTTAAAAGTGTTGCAAAGTCAATTTATTGCAACATTTTCATGTAACATTTTCTCCCCTATTGTAATGTTTTTCGTTTTTAGCAACATTTATGTGCAACACTTTTGTTCATATTGTAATACATTTATATTTTTTTAGCAACATTTTTGTGCAACACTTTGTATTAGTCCAATTTGCAATATTCTTTGAAATGTCAATAAACCAACACAAAAGCATATGAAACTAGAATCACATTTCCAATTTCCCACATAGCAAATCAAACAGAATATATGTCAATAAAGCCCAAACAAAGTCTATTAATATACCATAAGATTATCTTATATCTAGTACATAAATCCAAAGTCGAAACACCAAGTCGACTTACACACCATAAATCTAGATAAAACTTGGTCTTTCATGTCAAAGTACCAAGCTACGAAAAGTACGTACATATATATGAGTGAATTAGGAAGGCCATGTATCCTTTCAAACTTGGCCTTTATATATGACATTTCCTCTTCAGTCTCAGGCCACTTCAGGTGGTGAAGGCCATTTTCTTCCAGGGCTTCTACGAAAGACCAAGTAATCTGAGAGATAATAGATCGGTGTATCCCAAACACTTCACCAAATGATACCAGTGAATCACCAGATTTTGGGTCACCAGAATTCATAGATGCATCACCCCCTGAAAATAAAATAAAAAAGGGAGTAAAATAAAATATGGATATAACCACCACCGATTTTAGGAAATAGATGATATACATGTATCCAAAAACATACCCTTAAAGGAGGTCATGGCTTTAATGTATGGAAGCAGTCTGTAGTCTTCAAATCCCAGACCTAAGATTAGTGCAGCATATATATCAATCACATAGTTATAAGAAAAAAAACTTTGTAGTCTTTTTAGCCTCAGCTGATGGACAATCGAAAGAACCAACCTTGACTGTGCAGTTACTTGATGTAGTTATAACACGAAGTCCATCATGTGTAAATATGGCCTCATTTACATACGATGAATGGCCACGAAACTCTTTCAACAGTTTCCTCGACTTAAGCCCATGTATTCTACAACAGCAGTAGAAATCAAATTTTTTAGTCATTTAGGTCTTGTAATTAACAAAAGAATCATAAGGTGGCAAAAAGATAGCAAGTTTAAAATTTTCAGCCAAGCACAATTAAATGGAATATATACTCATACAAGGACCTTAAGATAGCACTAGTCCTTTGATTTGCAAATCTGCATATTTTTTTTCAATCTTATTAACCTAAGGGTGGGAATATCTTTCAGTATACAAGTCCAGGTATTTCTATTATTATTTTCTTACATAGTCAGCAACCAATATTTGGACCTATACAGGTTCAACTGTTCCAGTACAAATAGTCTACTAATCCCAAGTCATTATAATACAGTTGACACTAGTTATAGTTAACTTTTTCTGCTTCCAAATTTTCTTCTAAACTGGAATTGAACCTATCGTGTCAATTCATTTCATTAACTACCTTTGACTTTATTAGGAAACTTCTAAATAGAGAAAAGATTTAGAACAGTGTAGTGCACCTTCATATATTGCACTTGCATAAGTTGCATGCAATAATTTCATGCAATCCCATGGTAGATGCGTTGAGAAATAATCTTTAAAAGTATATTAAAGGGTGTGTGTGTACAAAAAGAACGACAAAAAAATTAGCATTTTTGACAAAAGAATATCATTTAGATAATTTCTATAAATTTATAACTGCTTCTGGTGTATTTTTGATATCTTAAGTACCTCGATAAATCCATCAACATAGCAAGAAATAAGGAACTGGCCATCTGGTGAGAACCGAGCACATTCTGGGTGACTTTTTTTCCCCAAACTACAGGATCAGATCACCAGCAACATCATAAAAGAACCCAATATTGAAAAAAATCCTCACATTAAAGTAAGAAAAAACACTTAACCTAAATAGATCACTAACCATGAAGCTCAATAAAGGGAGAAATATATATGAGGTTCACATATCAAAGAATCACAAAAACTGAACATGCTAAAATTTACAATTTGGTGTTTCTTCATCTACATGCCAATTCATGGTACATGAGTAAATTGGCATTAGAATTATGATTCCACATGCAAAGTGACATAAGAATTAAGCAAAAATTATGCGATTACTTGAGTTACATAATATTTGAAAGAGAATTAACAGAAGGAAAAGTATTCCAGCTGTCAAATATTGCTTATACCATTGACAAATTTTATAGACAACAAGCTTTTTCGGAGCAATAAATGCTACATACCTGCTCATACAAATCCTCTAGTTTCTTTCTTGGAAGTTTAAGTTGCGATACTTGTGGCAAAATTGCATCCCACCTTCCACTGTTAATATCAACAACAAATGTTTCAATGCTGTCTACTGTATTCAAAGAAACTTGACACTCATTTTGTAATGTCTGGAAAGATTGGTGCAAAGAATTTTCCTTGCAAAACTGAAGAACTATCTTAATTACACTGCAAAAGAATGTGGAAGGTAAATCAGCTTCACAGTTAACTAGCAATAAAATAAGATAATTGGACTCACCTTGCATAGTACATACCGGTGCCTCTCTGCGTCTATCATGGATTTTTTTCCCCAGACAACCTATCTCACATGACAAAATTACATGTGAGAATTCACTTCAATCCATCAACTCATAACTATAAATGTGTCCTGAGGAATAACAAGATAGAGTAGTTCAAAATATAATCTAATGTATAGTATTTTAATGAATTTTCCACTCTTGTGAAGAGTTAATCTCCACTCCTGTGAAGAACTAGCAGTTACACTCACAGATGTTTTGGATGACTTCTTAAAACACATTCAAACAGCACAAACAGAACTGAATCAACTCTGCCCAGCAACCAAAAAACTGATAAAAACTGACCTTCCCTAATCCATAATATTCCGAAATTAGAATGATATATTCCTTTGTACATATAAGAGCTTATAATTAGACAACTAATTAACACAAAAGTAGGATAAAATTAGCACAAAATTCCTACTAATTAAAACAAAACTCTCATAAAAATAACACAAAATTCCCAAAAATTTAAAGTAAATCACTACACCATATATGACCTATTGCAAGCCTAAATTGCATTTATGTTGCACAAAGTGTTGCTATAAACAAGAAACTTACTAATCTATTGCAATATTTTTAAAAAGTGTTGTAAAAAATAAGAAAGTGTTACAAGCGAAATAAACTTTTGAACTATTGCAATACTTTTACAAAAATGTTACAATAGCGTTAACACTTTTGGTCAACTTTGACAAAAAAAATTGGGCGGGTGTTCAATTTTTCCAAGGGCAGGCTTCCAAAGTTTTTCCCCAGCAATTTTGGTACCAAAAACTTATTACAAAGACAAAAAATTATTTCACAAAAACAAAACCCAAAATTGCTTTATCTCCCTCACTCTCTCTCTCCCCTCACCCTCTCTCCCGCTCACCTCTCTCTCCCCCTAAAATCAATTAAAGAAAAATCCCAAAATTAATTAGAGTTTGGATTGGGTTAGGACTTTGATTTGTTCTTCAATTAGAGGTAAGTTTCGATTACGTTCAATTATATATATAAGCATGTTTGTATAGGCATCAGTTGAGGTATATGTATGTAGGATTGTTGAAATTTTTGATTATATGTGTATGATTTTTTATGAAATTAGTAGAATAATGGTGTTAAATTTTTGTATTGAATTATTAGGAGTTTACTGTTAAATTTGTGGAAATTTTGTGGGAGTTTTGTTTTAATTTTTTGGTAATTTCTTGTCAATTAGTGGTAATTTTTTGTTTCTTTGAAATGTAAATAATCACGAATTGGTTTGTGCTATCCTACAAAAGTTCTTTATCGGTCACAATTGTTGATAACTTGTTCTAATTCATTTAATCACTCAAGGTTGTTGTTGTGTTTGTCGGAGTTGAATTATTTTTCCATTCCAGCAAGGTACCTCAGTAATTACAATGTTTTAGTCATATTTTACATCATGGCCTGCTTCAATTTTGTTTCATCCAGGTTGCTAATACACTTCTAATTTACTACACTTAAGAGTCTAATATGTTGTGGATTATGTTCAGACAAAAAGCCAAGTACTTTCCGAACCAGTTCGTAATACCAGCCCTTGTACATCTTTTGTCATTCTTGATTTTGTACTCAAAATATGGGATGTCATCCTAATTTGTGCATTCAACAACAGGAATTCTGATATCAATTTGGTCAATTGGGCAATGAAACAATTACAGAAGACGATAAAGCTGCTTTATTGGAAGGAGGTGGACACCAGCCAGTCTCTCCTAGAGCTCGCAGTTTATTATCTACATCTCATATAATCAGGTTTTAAACAAATTTAAAATTATATCAGGTACAGAAGCCCTGTAATTAATTCAACATGGTTAATTTTTCTAATAAATTTTTAGGTTTGTTCTTATGGGAGAGTCTTTTTTAATCGAAAATTGCTCGACATTAAGAGCTATGTATGCATCTTAACTTTTAGTATCACCCATACTCAACCTTTCTCCAGATACTTATGAAAGTATGCTTACTACTTTTTTATTGTTCTCATTCTCGGCCTATTATTATCATATTGGAATTTAGTGGACTTTTGATCTATTACTACTTATGTGACCGGAAAAACTTTTTTGGTATTTTCTAGTCAATTAGTAGGCATTCTATGTTAATCAGTTATCACACCAGTATTATCTTATCCAGAAATTAGATGCGTAAACCCATTAGTGTTGTCAGACAGATCATTCCTTGGAACTTCCCCTCTCAAATGTTTGCGATGAAGGTTGGTCCAGCTTTAGCTGTTGGCTGCACCATGATCGTCAAGCCTGCCGAGCAGCCACCTCTTTCAGCTTTGTACTATGCTCACTTGACGAAGCTGGAAAGACATCCACTTAGTATTTTACAAAAAGTAGTACTCACTCTCACTTAGTAATTAAAGAAACAAATTTGTTCGACGATTATTAATTACTTAAAGTAAACTTGTTAGTATTGAAATTGATAGTATCATAACAAGGTTGCAGATATTGTTTCCTATTTTAATATATTGAACACCTCTTTTTAAAGATAATAAAAAGAAATATTTTTGTGGCATTGAGGGATTAATACTTGTAATCTAAGACAAATCAACCTGAAAAATTATTAAGAGTATTCAACTTTAATACTGGCCGGTCTTCCAGATGGAGTGCTCAATGTTGTAACAGGTTATGGGCACGTAGCTGGTGCTGCTATTAGTTCTCAAATGGACATTGATAAGGTTGTTGCAAGATCAACTTTGTTACAATTGATTACTACAAGGTACCAGTTCAGACATTATTTTAGTTTTATGCATTAAGCCAGGATATTTTTATACACACATATATAAATGAATTTACTAAAAGCAAATGCATGAAAACAAAGAAGTGAAGGAGGAGGAGCATTTCAAGCTGTAGACAAACTGAATGGGGAGCTATTGTGTGGCTACAATGATGTACAGGCTTACAAGGCAAGTCAAATATATATGGACTTAATCATAATCACTACATTTCAAGTGCCTATTTGTGTGTATATAATAATGAGCTGAATGATCAATTTGCAGCATGGATCAAGTGCATGTACACGCAGAGGAAGGTGATTACCACAACAGTACTTTTGTGATAAAAGCTTAAAGAAATCAAAAAATCAAGTGCATGGATCAGGTGTTTGTTTCTTTGGTTGAGACTCCCTTTAAAAATTTTAAGTTTGTTGTAACAACTAATTTTTAGACCAACCTTTGTGAAAGCGGTATTTTGGATTCATGTGGCAGTTCTAATCATGTTTGAATTTATTTATTTTTTGCCAAGTATTTTTCTAGTTATAGTTTATTTAGACTTTGAATTTCCTTTCTGTGTTTTCTGTGTTTATTTATGAGTGTAAAGATGAGAAGCGCGGGTTTGATATTGTTGCTCCTCTTGATGTTAGTTTATATGTTTTGTAAACATATTCACACACACAAACACATTATAACTATGACTGAAATTGAATAATTTGTAAGGCACCTTTGTACATTTTGTAGTACATGTCTCCTATGTGCTAGTTGATGTAATCCCAGAAAAGAGTTTGGCTTCTCACTTCAGTTTCACTTAGTTTAAACTGTCAGGATCTCGCGAATCTGTTAGACAATAGATACTAAACATCGTGTCCTACTTACACAATCGGTTAGTGATGTTTTGATATTCACATATACTTGTATATGGTTCATAGGCAGATTGGTGTAACATAAATTGCGGTATGACATTGATATACAAATAGTCGTGCACCTATCCAGGCTCTCAGCAAGTATCTGCTTATCGAATGTAGGCCACGTCGAATCGCCTGATTGTTCAAGGTTTGAACCCCACTCATGACATAAATACATGCACTCGTGATATTCTGGTTCACTACATTGCTCACTAATAATTGTGTTTATGCTAAGAGGAAGTGAAGTTCTGTAACTTTTTCCTCTAGTAACTAAGTTTTCTCAGAAGTTTGTTATATTTACATCTTTATTTTGATTATATACTTGCCATGTTCTGAAAAAATTGAAGTTGTACAGGTATTTAGACATCTAGTGATGCCAAGCATTTTCATGGTAAGAGCAGATTTTGGAGGAACCAAGTAATTCATTTGGCTTATTCAGCAAGGAGTTTTTGTCTCGGTACGGGCTTCACTTGCTAGGTACAACAAGCACATTGTTTTTGCTTGATATTGTTTGTTAATAACAGAAAATGGTGACACATACAAGCACGTGGTTTTTGCTTGATATTGACTAAGTTTGTGGATTCCCGATAGAAGAGTCCAGACTCTTAATAACAGAAAATGGTGTGTATGTGTTTTTTATCAGCTTGTAGTCTTTCTCATTTTCAATCATTTTAGGCTTAATCTATTGGAGTTCACTTAAGAAAACATACTATATCTCTTAAATGCACAATGAAACATATCTGAAGTAGAGAAAATACTTAGTAGTATTTCATATAAATAGTTTACCACATACAAAAAAGATGGCCTCTTATTAGTGAATGCAGCAGGTTTAGTGATGAATAATATACTGGATGCACAACCTGGGTAAAATAGGGGTGATGGATGAGTACTATACTTGATAACTTTTGTTATATTTTTATTTCTTCACCCAACATTTCATGTTGAAGACCTGGTTGTGGTGACTCCCCGCACGAGTTCACTCAAGTTCTATACTTGTATACGCAGTATTCCTATACCTTTCTTATATATACCTCTTTTGTTACTTTATTCTTCTAATCATACACAATGTTGTACAGAAATGTTTGACCGAGGAATGTATGCTGGTCCTGTTAGTTGGTTTTGAGGAGGAGAGACCAAGTTTACAGTCGGTATAAGGCTAGCCTTGGTAGATAAGGTGAGCTAGGAAATAGAAAATTGTTTGATTTGAACTTCCAGTCTCTCTTGTAATGTAGTTCAATATGTGACCCTGCCAATTGTCAAATTAAAGATAAAACTTTGCTTTTGTGTAGATTTTTATAATCTAGGAAACTAAAATGTTTTGTTCACAGTGTTTTATGATTTCACCAGTACACTTTCTCAGCAATCTTGTAACTGAAACAATGTGGATATTATAGGGACATGGTGCAATATTTTATGCTGGGATTGGGATTGTTGAAGGAAGTAACTCATCTCAAGAGTGGGAAGAACTGTAACTGAAGATCTAAAAGCTACTTTCCAATATCATGATTTGGCCTGCAGTTCACGAAATTGATGATAACAAAAGTTATCACTTTATGTAAAAAAGGACGAAATGGATATTGTTAACTAGGAGGTTGGTTATTATAGGCATTATGACAAGAATGGGAAATACTACGTTTTATTTAGATATTGGTGTGTAAGTCGACTATGTGTTTCGACTTTGGATTTATATACTAGATGTAAATGATCTTATGGTATAAGCCAATTTTGTTTGGGCTTTATTGATGTATATTCTGTAGGATTTGCTATCCGGAAAATTGGAAATGTGATTTCTAGTTTGATATACTTTTATGTTGGTTTATTGACATTTCAATTAGGATAATGCAAATTGGATTAATACAAAGTGCACATAAATGTTGGTAAAAATATCTAATTGTATATGGGAACAAAAGTGTTGCATATAAATGTTGCTAAAAAATCAAAAGCATTACAATAGGGGAGAAAATGTTACATAAAAATGTTGGAATAAATTGACTTTGCAACACTTCTAACTAAAATATGTTACAAAATTGTGTTGCAATAGTCTATTGCAACATCATAAAAGTGTCACTAAACATGACAAAAGTGTTGCACTAAAGGGGATATTGTAATACTTTAAAAATGTTGCAATAAGTAGGTAAAACGTTGCTATAGGGGTCTATTACAACGGCAGCAGATGCAGCGCTGAATTTTGGCAAAAACGTTGCAAAAACCTTTATTGTAACACATTTGGGGTCTAATATGACCCTTTTTTGGCGTTGCAATAGCCCATATTTGGTGTAGTTCCTGCTAATTCAATACAAAAAGCCCACAAATCTAACACTATTAAATTTCTACTAATCTAATCAAAAATCATACATATACATAAATATATATACATGTGTATGTACAAATCAAATATAATCGAAAGTTTCCTCTAAGCAAAGCCCTAATTTGATTGCTGTGGGATTTTGCAAGTGGAAGCCCTAATTCGATTATAGCTCTAATTTAGTTTTGGGATTATGCTTTAATTGATTTTAGGGTGAGAGGAGTGAGAGAGAGGAGTGAGGGAGAGGAGAGATGGAGAGAGGTGAGCAGTAGAGAGAGTGGTGGATCGAGAGAGACAGAGATGAGAGAGACAACGGTGGAGAGAGACAGTGGTGAGATGTGTTTTTTGGGATTTTTTTTGTTTTAATTGTGTAAGAAATATTTTGGCCCCCTTTTTTATCCCGCCCAGCCAAAAAAACCAAGTTCCCGCTTCAATTTTGAGCATCCCGCCCAGCCAAAAAAACCAAGTTCCCGCTACAATTTTGGGCAAAGTGTATCATCTATTGTAATGCTTCGCTAAAGTATTGCAATTGTTCTAAAATTTCAAAATGATCCTTTTGCGTGCAACACTTTTCGTATGTATTGCCACATTTTTTAAAATATTGCAATAAACTATCAAGTTTTGTGTCTATTCTAACACTTTATATAACACAAATATATATTGGGCATGCAATAACCCATATATGTTATAGTGATTTGTCACTTTTTCAATCGTGTTTCTCTCATATACGATTAATTTTATCCAATTTTAATAATAAAAACATGTACAATTTATCCGCTAAACCAAAATCTTATACTAAAAAAACAAACAATGAAAACCCTGTATATAAAAGTCAAGGCACCAAATTAATTAACTTGAAGAACGTGCAATGCCGTTATATTGATTGAATTAAAAATTTTAAATACTAGCTTTATACCCGTGTGATGCACGGGTAGTTTTATTAATATTTTGTAGTACCCTTTTTTATTATAATTTTTTTCTTTTAAATTTAGTTTTATAGCATTCTGAATAATTTGTTTTATTTTTTATGATAATAATACATATTATCTATGGTTTGTAGGATACATTTGTTCTTTTCTTGTAAATGGTTTTTCTATAATTTATATTTTAGGCCAACATATTTTTAGTATTTCATAATTATTTTTGATTTTTTTATTTAATTAGATTACATATGATATACTTGAAACATAGAGGTACTATATTCGTCTAACAATTTTTTATTATTTTCTATCATTTTGATTATATACTTTAATGGTTATCTTAAAATTTCTAGATCTTTTATTATAGTGCTTTTATAGTTTTTAAAGGTATTTTTTAACTTTTTTAGAAATATGTGTGTTATTAAGATTTTTTATTTGTTTTTATATTAATTATTTTTTTAACGATAATTTTATATTTTTGCCATGTGTGGTGTTTATTATGTGTTTTTTTAAGAGTAATTTTAGAGATTTTTATGTTGTATTATATTTAGATATTAATATAAATTTATTTTGTAGGGTTTGAATTGTTTTTTAACTTAAAATATGTTCATTATTGATTTGTGTTCACTTTTTTTTTAATTTTAATTTTTTCTTTTCAAAGTAAGAAATTTTTTATTTGTTGATTTGTACTCATATTTTTTTAATTTAAATTTAAGAAACATATTTGTTGTCAAACCTAAAAACAGAATCTTTAATGATTTTTATTAAAATTATTTTTCTTAAAGTACTTTTATTTTGTAAACGATCTTTACTGTAAATTATATTTAAGGTTTAGACTAACATATATTTTAATATTTCATACTTTTTGGGGTGTTTTCTTATATTTTATTAGAATATTTATAATATACTTTAGACATGTGGGAACTTATTAGTTTAACTATTCTGCATATATATATATATATATATATATATATATGGAGCTACTCTAATGAGGACCTCTTAGAATGAGAACTTAGTCCATAAAGCAAATCACCAAAATTCAGTAGAATCACCAAATCACAAAAAATTATTATTTTCTACTGCCACGTCACTGCTTACGTCATCGTGACATCACTGCTGGCGCCATCATGATCCCACAAATCACATCAGGACGTTCTCAAACGCACTGCTATTGCAGCCTGCAAGTGATGCTCTAAAGTGTAGGGAATTTCCTCAAACCCTGTCGGGCATGGCTCAAAGATGGTATAGCCGGTTGCCTGCAAATTCGATTGGCTCTTTTAAGGAGTTGAGTGCCGCTTTTGTCAGCCAAATCATTAGCGGAATAGTTCATAAGAAAAGCTCTGCATCTCTTATGTATGTGGTACAAGGAAAGAATGAAAATTTGAGGGATTACCTCAAGCGATTCATTAAAGAGACACGAAATATCACTGACTTGGAAAATAAGGTGGCCATGGTAGCCCTGGAGCACGGAACCATTGACCTCTTCTTTAAGAGGTCATTGGCAAAGCATCCCCCTGAGAACATGGCTGAGCTCCAACGAAGGGCTGATAAGTATATTAAAGATGAGGATAGCATGAAGAAAGAAGCCACAGTAGGTAATGGAGGGAGTAACAACTAGGAAGCGAAAGCAAGAGCAAGAGTACGATGCTAAGGACAAGTATCTCCGGACTAGCAAGGACTCTGACTCTACACCTAAGAAGAGTCTGGGACTGAGATTTTCTAATTATTCAAGGTGGAATGATCCTAGGAATCAAATCTTGTTAGACATCGAGAAGGATAAGGACTTCTGATGGCCGAAGCCACTCAAGGATGACCCCGCAAAGCGAAAAAGGATCAGTATTGTAGGTTCCACAAGGATGTGGAACATGACACCGATGATTGTAGGCAACTCAAGGATGAGATTGAATTCTTGATCCGAAGAGGGAAACTAAGCCACTTCACTAAGGGTAAAAATCGTGGAAATCAGAGAAGAGAGTATGATAGGAGCGACGATGATCGAGATCGCAACCCACAACCCCGAGGGCCAGTAATCAACATGATCTCAGGAGGCCCGACCTTGGCCGGGACAACAAAGAATTCTCGAAAGGCTTATGCCAGAGAAGTGATGCACATTGTTGGAGAAATGCCTAAAAGTGCAAAAACCGAGGTAACAATCAGATTCTATGATTCAGACCTAGAAGGGGTGAACTTCCCCCATGACAACCCGCTGGTCATAACTCCCGTGATTGGAAATTCAAAGGTGAAGCGAGTCTTGATAGACAATGGAGCTTCTGTGGACATTCTGTTCCATGAGGCCTTTGTGAAGATGGGGTATAACGACTCTCAGTTGATCGCCTCTAACAGGCCTATATACGGGTTCAATGGAGTAGAATCTAAAGTTGAGGGAACTATTCAGTTGCTCGTCACCATCGGACAGAAGCCGATAGAGGCCACTCAGATTCTGAACTTTTTGATTATCAAAGCATCTTCCACCTACCATGCCATCCTCGGGAGGACTGGACTCCTCGCTTTTAAGGCTGTGGCCACAACCTATTACATGAAGATCAAGCTTCCAACCAAGAATGGTGTAGGAGAACAAAAAGGTGACCAGAAATGGCTAGGAGCTGTTATGTAGCCGCTTCAAGGCATGATGGAGTCGGGGGGCAGGTCCTTCCGATTGAAGACATGAATGTCCGCAGTGATAAGGACACACCAAGAAAGGCCAGCAGAGGACATCACACAGAAGCCTCAGATAGCCATTAAGGCTAATGCATCAACTTACTTCGTGGTTGAATGTACCATTGGCAACCAAGAAGTCGGGGGGCAGGAGATAGTACCCCAAGTACGAAGTGAACTTCAGAATAAGAATGAGGAGACTAGAAGGAGTAGTGGGTGCTCTATTTTGATGGAGCATCAAAAACAAAATCAAGCAATGCAGGCCTAGTCTTGCAAAGCACCAATGGGTTCAAACTATCTTAGTAGGACTTAGCTTCATATTTATCTAGTAGAAGTAAGAAATAAGGTTCGATGAAATCATGCAGAGCATGTCGCTCCGAGTAGGACAGTAGTACTCTATGTAAGGGTTGAACCCATTTTAAGTTATTAACGAAAGTTTGCTTTTCGTTCTATGATTCTATTTATGTGCCAAGCACCTAATGTGTATAAATCAAAGATGACCAAGTACCGAAAATAAAAGAATACACGACTGGAAACAAACAAATGCATAAATAAAACCCTGAAGGGTAGTGAGTTTGTTTACAACACAACCAAATAAGAGTTTAAGTCCTTGAAGGACCCTGGATAAAAGACAAGCTGATAAAAAGGCACATCCGGCAATCGAAGCCATGCAAGGCTGTGGAGGTTAAGGACTAGATACCCTTCTATATAATTTTTTAAGCACTTGGGTTGAGAATCGAAGGATGAAGACCAACAGAGAAAATTGCATTATCAAGGGTCCTTGAACAAGGATTAAGAAGTTCAAGCAAGGTCTCGTCTCAAAAGTTTAAAAGGCAAGAAGCCCACGGGATTGTATTTCTCAAAATCTAAATCGAGGAATCAACCTTAAATTCTTGACCTAGAATCAAGAAAAATAAGAAGCAAAGATAGGTTTAAAAAACCCTGAAATCAAAACAAAGGTTCGAGATAAGCCATAAAAGGCATGAAGTCAAGAAAGGGATCCTAGAGAACTTTAGTTTGACATCAATCCAAAAGAAAGGTCGTGAATACTTGGTAGTCGACATATGAACACCAGCGTTGAACATGTAAACATCAACCTCGAATCCTAGGTTGAGAAACACGAGTTATTAGCCATGAAGTCCAAGATTAGCCATGAAGGACAAGATTAGCTATGAAGGCCAAACTTGAAGGGGTCATGAACCTCCAATCAAGATCCAAAGGTTGAAACTTCATGTTAAAACTTGAAAACCAATATGTAATTTTAGAGTCTCGATCCAGAATACCAACGTTGAATATCTGAACACCATCGTTCAACACTTGAATATCAACCCCGAAATGGAGATTGAAAACCTCCTAAGGAAGGTTCAAGACCTCGTGGGGATGACCAGAAACCTTCTGGCCTCGGACCGGAAGCTCTGATAGACGTTTTGGTGGTTTAAAACACCCTTGAGATTTAAAACCTTGATTTCAAACATTGGCGTTCAACATTCGAATATCGACGTTCAACACTCAAGGCCGAGCACATGCCAGCCGAGAGGCCGCCAGAGAAGCCCCAGGAACCAAGAAAAACTTTGAAGCCATGATGGCCAATCGAGTTGAGAAAGGTTGTTTTAAAAACTCTAGGTTGATGTCAACCCAAGATGAGGAGTCTGTAGGAGCCACTAACCAAAGGATAATAAGCAAGATTTTTGCACCCTTGACCGGGAAGACCATAGAGGTCTACATAGATGACATGTTAGTCAAGAGCCTATTCAATCCAGTCCATATTAAGCACCTCAAAGAGACATTTGAAGTGCTAAGGCACCACAAAATGATGTTAAATCCAACCAATTGTGCCTTTGGCGTGGGATCTGAAATTTTTTTAGGTCTGATAGTTTTAAAGAGAGGCACAGAAGCCAACCCTGATAAAGGCAATTCTGGATATGGAGCACCTCGCTCTATAAAGGATGTATAGAAGTTGACAGGCTGAATTGCAGCCTTAGGGAGATTTATCTCCAAATCTGGTGATAAGTGCTTGCCTTTCTTTCAAGCATTGAAGAAGGTTATGAACTTTGAGTGGACTCCTGAGAGCCAAGAGGCCTTTGAAAAGTTAAAAAAGTACATGACTGAAGCCCCGTTGTTGGCCAAACCTAGTCCCAGGGAGACTCTGTATCTATATCTGGCGGTGTCTGAACAAGTATTAAGTGTCGTTCTCATTCGAGAAGAGAGCAAGGTCCAGAAGCCTATCTACTATGTGAGCAAGGTGTTGCACGGGTCTGAGTTGAATTACTCTCTCATTGAGAAGTTTGCTTTGGAATTGAAGTCCTGACGGACCAACAATTGAGAAATATTTTGCACAGCCCGAAGGCCAGTGGACGGCTGATCAAGTGGGCTATCGAACTTGGAGAATTTGACATCACGTACAAGCCTCGGACAGCTATCAAGGCTCAGACATTGGCTGACTTCGTGGTTGAATGTACCATTAACAACCAAGTAGTCGGGGGGCAAGAGATAATAGCCCAAGAGGGCAAGAACCAAAAAACAAAAATGAAGGCGAAAACTATCCCCGATCATTAGGAATATTAGGTGCCCTATTTTTACGGAACGTCAAAAACAAAATTAAGAATATTATAAAAAAGGCTAATACTTTATGATAGAAACAAAGAAAAGTCTGGAGAATATATTCCAAGCCTGGATAGCCAGTTCAGGCTTGGTCAGCCTTGAGGGTCAATAACCTTAAAGTCTATGGAAATTGGTAGTCTTCTAAAGTGAATAATAAATTTGAATCCAAGGAGGAAGCTATGGAAAAGTACTTGAGATTATGAAGGTTTTGGTGGCTCAATTTGATGAGTGCTACATAGAGAACATTCCAAGAAATGAGAACATTAAGGCCGATGCCCTATCACTAGTACAAAAATGACCTTATACGTCGCCTTTTATACGTCGGTTCTAGCCAAAGGCGACGTATAAAGTAGTTATATACGTCGGTTCCGCCTAAAGGCGACGTATAAGGTCAATTTTACACATTTTTTACGTCGGTTCAAGAAAAAGCCGACGTATAAGGTCATATTATACGTCGGTTGAAGAAAAGGCGACGTATATAATGCTACTTTATACGTCGGTTGAAGAAAAGGCAACGTATATAATGCTACTTTATACGTCGGTTGAAGAAAAGGCGACGTATATAATGCTACTGTTAGCACAAAATTACGCAAGCGCACGTAGTCACAAGTAATATAATTAAGATTCGTTCCGCAGAGATCTGGTTAAGTTCAATCAGTAAATAAGCCTATGCAACAATGTTTAGTTTTAATCCACTGCTAAGACAATTAACAAGAATGAGGTTTTAATTTTCTAAATTAACTCGGAAGCAAATTATTAAACTAAGAATAATTAACTAATGAGAATTTAATATGAATTACTTATATGAGATAAAACATGGAATCCTAATTTAATTATCTACTTCACTTAGAGTCGCAGCCTTTAATCAATACATGTGATGGGGTTGATATCTGATCGGATAACACGAAACAAGTAAAAGCTACCTCTCGGTATACTAATACCAAACTACGCATGCATCCACAAAAGAGACAGAAGATGGGTAGACACCAATTATGTTTAGACCCTATATCTCTATAGAATTTGAAAACATAAAGGTTTAAGCACAAGTTATCCACTTAGATCACATAGGGCAGCATAATATCTCTATTTACGCCACAAATCATGATGTTAAAACATCAACCTATCCTATGCTAGCATGGCAAGTTCTAAATCTCAAGATCCACTCTCGTTTAGCAAGAGATTAACAAATTAGATGTTCGCGACGCATCTAAATACATGCAACACAACCATACGAGGATATCAAGAATTCACCACACATAAATCTTTAAAGCATATAAACTACTAAGCTACATAGATAACTCCGTTAGAATCCCATGACAACGATTAGCTCATAATTGAACCGTTCATCGTCATGGGTTTTGATGAAAACATGATAAAAAACAAGATATGAATAAAAGAAGTAATTATATTAATAAACAAAGAGTTAAGAAAACAAATCTATAATCCAGAATAACACAAAGGCTGAAGTAGATCTAGATCCGTTGCTTGTCACTGGCGTTGAATCCTTCTCTCCTTTTCCCCCTTGCAGATCTAAGCTATGTTACAATAATAATAACTAATAATATGTCTATATCTATTACAATGGTATGATGTGTTTATATAGGCACTACAAGTCTTGCCCAGCAAGAAAATACAAAACAGAATTATAATAGAATTTCTGCAAGATACGTTTCCTAATTTGATTATGTTTTGTAAGGAAAATTCGAAGTTGACTTTTCTTCAGATTTTCTGGAACGTTTCCCACGTAATTGGACCTCTGGACTATCTTAGAATGATAGGAAATCTCGTTATCTTCGCGTGGACTGCTTACGGGCCTAAAACGGACTTCTAGAACTCAAGATATGGCCAAAACAATGTAAACTGCGCAACCCTTCTCGAAAATCCGAATTTTAATCAATTAATTCCCAAAAAATTATAAAAGCATCCACTTTAGTCAACATTCTCGTAATCCTGCACAACTAAGCAAAACACATCAAATCTACAACAACTTGAGCCCAAGACAATCAATTTAAGCCGAAATTAAGCGATCCAAGTGGATATAAAATCCACTTATCACACCCCCAAACTTAAACCGATGCTTGTCCTCAAGCATAAACAATTACAACTAACTAACTAACTAGTACCACTTCCGTAGGTGATCACGGTTGCATTTGGCATATGCAACAAGCCCTTTAAACCCCTAGGCAGCCCTAGTGGACGAGTAAGGTCTCGTGAGGGCCTATAGCGAATGTACCCACAAAATCCATTTAACCTAATGCAATGCAATGCATGAATGCAACTAGAATGAAAAATGCAACGATCCCCTTCAAACTAACCAAAACCAACGAGCAAGCAAATATCTCAAAGAATGCAACTAAATCCAAATAGAGCTCGACCAAGTTCCCGTATACTAACAATACATGAACAGAAACGTGTGTGTGTGCAATGCTCATCAGAAATACTCCCAAAACTAGGTCAAAAATCATACATGCTCTTCGTCAAGACAATCACAGGTTTATAAATAGAATAGACCGTAGACACTTCATAACCTAGGAACACCTCCATCCTTATCCAAGGTAGACAGAAATTCATGCTTTTATTACTAAACAACTACAACACACAATATACAAACATGCTTATTTAACCGTGCAATGGATGAGACCCCGAAAGGCTTATACAATAATACCCATGTAGCGAGCGTTGGGTTAGTGGATCCCAGACTATAAAAGCCTTAGGTCACTAGGCACAAAGTCCCCGCGAACTTAATTGCTCGAGTATTAAAGAGCTCACTCGTGGCCAATTATGCAACTACACATTTACACAACTTTTTTTTTTCCTTTTTTGTTCTTTTTTTTTTCTCTTTTTTTTTTCCACATATGCAATCTGGAATGAGAATTCTCATTTCCAACCCTAGACTACTCATATAAATATGAGCCGGCTACTAGCCATTTGACACCTAGCCAACAACTAGCATGAAATTCCTGTTTTCCCCCAAACTTAGACTTTAGTGCTACTACGCTATCAAGGGAATAACGAAAATTCTAAATATAAACAAGTGATTAAATCTCAAACAACCAAACAAGCATAACCTCAACCTAGCCCAAAAGCACCCAATGGGACGGTGTAATTAGTTTTGTTTCTGAAGCATGCAAGTCAATTTCATAGAAACTATAAATCAACCCTCTACTCATCATTACCACACTCAATTAGACACCTACCTACCAATCAGAATTAGCTCGTTCTAAGGGATCATGAAACATGCATGCCATGACAATGCAACTAATATGAACTCACATGGTATACATAAATAAAAACAGAATGTCCTACATGAAACAAACGTAGATAATACGAACATAACATGAATGAATTACTACTAAGCATGCAAAACATGATATCCTACATGAACACATATATACAACAACAACTACTAATCCCTCAAACCACCCCCAAACTTAAAATATTCAATGTCCGCATTGAATGGAAGTAAATACGAGGGAAAGTAGAAAACATACCTAACCAGCTGAATCATAACCCTCCTCGGATGAATCTGGTGGAGGATAATGCGTACGAGCTCCATAGACTAGCCCTCTCCCAAATAACAAGAATCCTACAAAACCCCCAATTACAAGAACACAAATTCGTAATAAAAATAATATTAGAGAAGATTTAACCCAATTACGAATCAAAGAGGTGAACTTGTAATTAATTCCTCTTTAGAATTGAATTTAAATAAATAGAAGAGGAATTGGATTTGTATGTATGGGTGTGTATATATAATGGAGGGATTGGGTGAATAAAATTAATGTGAAAAGGAAAAATTTTGGGTGGGTATGAAATTTGATGTAGGATAGAAATAGGATTTGATGAATTAAAGAAAAAGAATTAGAATAGGTTTAGAATTTTAGAAGAGAGATGGGGGTTTTGGAATTGAAATAGGATTAGGATAAAATTTGGGGTTTGAATTTTTGTTTTGTTTTGTTTTGGTTTTTTTTTTTTTTTTTTACAAAGGGAAGAAAAGAAAGGAAAAAAACAAAATAAAAAAAAAAATAAAAAAAAAACTAAAAAATTGGAACCTGCGCAGCCTGCATAAAGATCAGTCACGCAGGCGCAGCCTGCGTAACGCAGGCGCAGCCTGCGCGACATCCAGTAACGCAGGCGCAACCTGCGTAACGCAGGCGCAACCTGCGTTACACGACCGAAATATTATTTTTTTTTTTTTTTTTTTTTTTTTTTTTCACACAACACTCACAACACTCATTTTTTTCACACAATTTTTTTTTTTTTTTTTTCACGAAGGCGTGGGTTGCCTCCCACGAAGCGCTTCTTTAACGTCAATAGCTTGACGTCAATTCCTCAACTCATGGCGGTTTCAAAAGAATAACTGAACCGTCTTCAACAGATAGACCATTCATACGAACGTTGACCTCTTGTTTGCTTGCTTTCCACAATTCTCTTCCCTCAGACTTCAACCTAATTTTACTACCAAATGGCCAAATCTTCTTCTTTTTCTTCTTCACACCTCTCAGGTGCTTCTCTGACTCAACCGGTTGAACAAAAATTTCCTCATCCTTATCATCTGCTTTCCACCTTCGCAACACGTTATCATGCCCCTCTTCAAAAATCACTAGCTCATTATTCAAAAGGACATACCTCAAATATGGTGGAAGTTTTCCAAGCTTTACTTTCGAAAGATCACGAACCGAAGAACTGTCCGATTTCTCGCTCAGCAACTGATCAAACTTCTTTTTCTGACCTGTATCAACTATTTCCACACTGCAACACTCTTCATCCTCTGTTGGAAATTTCATGGCCTTGAACACATTAAAGGTGACACTCTGATCTTGCACCCTCATTGTAAGCTCTCCTTTTTGCACATCAATCAAAGTATGGCCTGTAGCTAGAAAAGGCCTTCCCAAGATTATGGGAATCTTCTTGTCTTCTTCAAAATCCAAGATAACGAAGTCAGCAGGAAATATGAGCTTATCAACTTTCACCAAAACGTCCTCCACTATGCCCCTAGGATAAGTGATTGACCTATCAGCCAACTGCAAAGAGATGTTGGTTGGCTTTGGCTCCGGCAGACCAAGTTGCTTGAAAACAGACAAGGGCATGAGATTAATGCTAGCACCCAAATCACATAAGCACTTGCTGAAAGAAAGATTGCCAATAGTGCAAGGGATGGTGAAACTTCCCGGATCTTTAAGTTTAGGTGGCAACTTCTGCTGCAGAACTGCACTACACTCCTCCGTTAATGCCACTGTTTCAAATTCTTCCAACCTTCTCTTTCGTGACAAAATATCCTTCATGAACTTTGCATACCTCGGCATCTGCTCCAATGCTTCAACAAAAGGAATGTTAATGGACAATTTCTTGAAGACATCCATAAACTTCTGGAACTGAATTTCTTGACTTTTCTGCACGCGTCGAGGAAACGGAGGAGGAGGATAGATTTGATTATTCTTTGAAGATTGCTCCGGAGTAGACTTTTCAACAGGTTTCTTGCTCTTCTCACCATCAACCTGATCAGCCACTAAATCAGATTTCTCAATTTCTGGCACTGCAGATTTTTCAACCTGCTGATTCTGAACATCTTTATCTTCTTCAGCTGCTGATTGAGGGCCTGCTGTAACCTTTCCTGATCTCAAAGTCACTGCATTAACCTGTTCTTTGTTCCCCCTTCTGCCTGGATTTGTTTCCGTATCACTAGGAAGAGTCCCCTGTTGCATGTTCAACAAAGCACTTGTAATCTGTCCCATCTGGTTTTGCAAGATCTTTTGAGAAGCTTGAAGGTTCTTCAACATCATCCTCATATCATCCATTTCTGATTTTTCATTAGATGATTGCCCCGCTTGAGCCTGGGGTTGTTGCTGCTGAAATCCAGGAGGTTGATATGGTGCCCTTGGAGCATACTGTTGTTGATAGCCTTGATTGAATGGCCTAGCTTCCTGACTTTGAAACTGCTGATAAGACTGCTGAGGTTGTTGAGCACTTTGGTTGTTGCTCCAGCTGAAGTTAGGATGATTTCTGTTGTTCGGATGATAAGTGGCTGGGACTGGTGCAGCAGGTCTTTGGAAATTACTAACGAACTGTGCTGATTCAGAAGAGATAGCACATTGACTTGTCTCATGTGCGCCCGCACATAGCTCACAAATACTAGCCACCTGCTGAATCCCATAATTAGCAAGAGAATCCACCTTCATCGTAAGAGCCTTCAACTGAGCTGCAATAGCTGAAGCTGTGTCAACTTCAAGAACACCTGCTACCTTACCTTGAGAAAGCCTCTGGGTTGGATTTTGATATTCATTAGCAGCCATCATCTCAATAAGATCATATGCTTCCTCATAGCTCTTAGCCCACAGAGCTCCACCTGATGCTGCATCTAGCAAAGGTCTAGACTGTGCTCCCAACCCATTGTAAAAACCATTAATAACCATCCAATCAGGCATGCCATGATGTGGACACCTACGAAGCATCTCCTTGTAACGTTCCCAAGCCTCACACAAAGACTCGCCAGATTGCTGCTGAAATTGAGTTAACTGGTTCCGTATTGCTGCAGTTTTCGCCATAGGGAAGAATTTAGTAAGAAACTTCTGAGCAAGATCATCCCATGTAGTAATGGAACCAGCTGGTAGAGAATGTAACCAGCCTTTAGCCTTATCCCTCAAAGAAAATGGGAAAAGTCTCAACTTGATAGCATCCTCTGACACACCATTAAATTTGAAAGTGTCGCAGATCTCGATAAAGTCCCGAATATGCATGTTAGGATCCTCCGTAGAAGCACCCCCAAACTGAACCGAATTCTGCACCATCTGAATTATGCTCGGCTTGATCTCAAAGTTGTTCGCTGCAATAGCTGGCCTGACAATACTAGATTGTATGTCATTGATCTTTGGCTGCGAATAGTCCTTCAAAGCCTTGACTGCTGCTGGTAATTCTGCCATCTCTACAGTAGTTTCAAGTTCTTCTTCTGCCAGTTTTTCCTTACGAGCCTGCAAACGTGTTCGCATACACGTTCAAGTACCTGAAAACACCACGAAACAAACAACTAAGTAAGAAATCCGAGTCAGTGAACGCTAACGACCACTGATGACAAGCACATAAACTAAATTAAACACCGATGATCCCCGGCAGCGGCGCCAAAAACTTGTTAGCACAAAATTACGCAAGCGCACGTAGTCACAAGTAATATAATTAAGATTCGTTCCGCAGAGATCTGGTTAAGTTCAATCAGTAAATAAGCCTATGCAACAATGTTTAGTTTTAATCCACTGCTAAGACAATTAACAAGAATGAGGTTTTAATTTTCTAAATTAACTCGGAAGCAAATTATTAAACTAAGAATAATTAACTAATGAGAATTTAATATGAATTACTTATATGAGATAAAACATGGAATCCTAATTTAATTATCTACTTCACTTAGAGTCGCAGCCTTTAATCAATACATGTGATGGGGTTGATATCTGATCGGATAACACGAAACAAGTAAAAGCTACCTCTCGGTATACTAATACCAAACTACGCATGCATCCACAAAAGAGACAGAAGATGGGTAGACACCAATTATGTTTAGACCCTATATCTCTATAGAATTTGAAAACATAAAGGTTTAAGCACAAGTTATCCACTTAGATCACATAGGGCAGCATAATATCTCTATTTACGCCACAAATCATGATGTTAAAACATCAACCTATCCTATGCTAGCATGGCAAGTTCTAAATCTCAAGATCCACTCTCGTTTAGCAAGAGATTAACAAATTAGATGTTCGCGACGCATCTAAATACATGCAACACAACCATACGAGGATATCAAGAATTCACCACACATAAATCTTTAAAGCATATAAACTACTAAGCTACATAGATAACTCCGTTAGAATCCCATGACAACGATTAGCTCATAATTGAACCGTTCATCGTCATGGGTTTTGATGAAAACATGATAAAAAACAAGATATGAATAAAAGAAGTAATTATATTAATAAACAAAGAGTTAAGAAAACAAATCTATAATCCAGAATAACACAAAGGCTGAAGTAGATCTAGATCCGTTGCTTGTCACTGGCGTTGAATCCTTCTCTCCTTTTCCCCCTTGCAGATCTAAGCTATGTTACAATAATAATAACTAATAATATGTCTATATCTATTACAATGGTATGATGTGTTTATATAGGCACTACAAGTCTTGCCCAGCAAGAAAATACAAAACAGAATTATAATAGAATTTCTGCAAGATACGTTTCCTAATTTGATTATGTTTTGTAAGGAAAATTCGAAGTTGACTTTTCTTCAGATTTTCTGGAACGTTTCCCACGTAATTGGACCTCTGGACTATCTTAGAATGATAGGAAATCTCGTTATCTTCGCGTGGACTGCTTACGGGCCTAAAACGGACTTCTAGAACTCAAGATATGGCCAAAACAATGTAAACTGCGCAACCCTTCTCGAAAATCCGAATTTTAATCAATTAATTCCCAAAAAATTATAAAAGCATCCACTTTAGTCAACATTCTCGTAATCCTGCACAACTAAGCAAAACACATCAAATCTACAACAACTTGAGCCCAAGACAATCAATTTAAGCCGAAATTAAGCGATCCAAGTGGATATAAAATCCACTTATCAGCTACTTTATACGTCAGTTGATAAAAAGGCGACGTATATAATCCTACTTTATACGTCGGTTGATAAAAACCCGACATATAAAATATATCTATACGACGCCATTCGTATATCCGACGTATATACTATTAGTAGTCGATTAATAGTCAATAATCCCATTTCTTCCCGGCCTGCCTCCTCCTCCATCTCTCTATTTTCTCTCCATCTCTCGATCTCGCGCACATACACACACACACACGACACACCCGTCATACACACACCCACCCACAAACTCGCACATAACTCTCCTCCCTCTATTCCTCATCTCCGCTGCTACAACACAACCACCACCAATACCACCGGCAATCGACCACAGTGGTGCCTCACTTCTCCGACCAACCAACACCCACAATCCATACATAAAAGTACTCCTCTCATCCTCCTTAATCTATTCACGCCATCAATTTCGATAAAATCATCTTGAATCGAAATCCCCTAAATTATATATAAACCCTAATTTTTATACCCAATTTGGATAAAATGGGTTTTTGGTCAAAACAACAAGAAGCCGCCTTCTTGGGTAATTTCCATTTCGTTCTTGTTTTTGTTTCCAGCCCCAAATTCTCACAAACATCAATCTTCAAAGTGCTCATTACTTATTATTTTATCATGCAACTACAAAAGTCAGTTTCTGGAAAACACGAGGTGAGTATCAATTTTTAAATTGTAAGTTAAAAATGCAGTATTACTTATTATTTTATCATGCCGATAAATGAAATATAATGTTGATGTAATCTGATTGAAGTTTTAGCTCAACATTTCAGAACAAAATTGCCTGAACTAAGACATTTGATAGTAGCACAGCATGTGTTAGTTGAAGTTGTTATTACTGTGAGTCCGTGAATCAAATGAAGACTTAAATAAATTGTGTACAGTGCTTGCAGTTAGTAGCTGCTATAACTGCTTGACAACATTACTAGACTTCTATTATTTCTCAAATGTCTAACAATCATTTTGCATCATTGGACGATTAATTGGTTGCAATTCTTTTTGGCTTATAGTTTGTTTTCTGGTGAAACACAGTCATGAACTCCATACACCTATGGCTGCCGTAATTGGGTTGCTGGACATTCTTATGTGTGACGATTGTCTCACAAACGAGCAATATTCAACGATTACACAGATCCGAAGATGTTCAACAGCACTACTAAGACTTCTTAACAATATTCTGGATCTCAGTAAGGTGCCAAATACTTAGAAACTGGCATTTTCCTAATAAGATAGCATAGTTACTTAGTTAGTACGTAATATGTCATGCACATCAGTTATTATAAAGAAACAATTTTAATCAATAGATTAATACCCAAATTTTGAAAGTGTAATTTATCAAAAAATGTTCCATCAAAGTGTATTTTTTCAAAATAATGAAAGTAAATAACCAAAAAAGACATGTGATATGATTTTGTTATGGTTATTGGGTTATTCATTGAGGAATATCAATTTTGATGTTGTTAATTGAAAACTTTATGCAGGTAGAATCTGGAAAACTTGTTCTTGAAGTAGCTGAGTTTGACTTGGGGCGAGATATCGAAGGACTTGTCGATATGTTCTCTGTCCAATGCATTAACCACAATGTTGAGACTGTTCTGGATCTTTCTGGTAAGAACCTAATATACTCTTGCATACATTTCCAATATAATCTAGTGAATTAATATACAGTGGCTATTACTAAACATTAAATTACTTTTGCAGATGATATCCCATGATTAGTTCAAGGTGACTCTGGCAGAGTAGTGCAGATCTTTGCCAACCTTATCAGCAATTCTATCAAGTTTACAACATGTAGGTAAAATTTCTAATTTCTAACATTCTTTAGTCTATAGACGCTTGACCAGAGCTAAAAGAAATCATCATTAGTTTCAAGGTTTGCAATCTCTAATCTCTTATTATCACTGCATCACAAAATAATGTGCAATTTAAGTATAATTAGTTTGATTTTTATGACGCCTTTTTTTAAATTTATGCAACAGAATTAGCTAATCATAAAGCACCAAACATTATGATGTGAAAGATCATTACAATCATATTCGTGTGTTTCATGGCACACAGCAGGCTACATTGTTCTGCGAGGATGGTGTGAGAGTCCAAATATGTTGATTACCACAAGGAAGTGTTCCTTAGATCATGAGAAGGATCCAAGATCTACACCTAAGAGGAAGTTTAAGCTTAAAAAAAAACACGACAAAAGAATTTGAAATTATATATTACACATTGAGTAAGAATTTATGATTTATGAAGTGTCCAAAAAGATTGTTAAAGAACTTGGCAGTCATTTCTTTTGGTGGCAGCTTTCATGATATTCTAGCCATTAATTTTTTTTAGTTTTGATTTTCTAATATACCTTTTCCCTTCCACCTTTTTTACAGTCAATAGAGTCCATATGGTGAAAACAATGAAGGTGAAGCTGTTAATTTGTCACAGCTGGTATATTTTTTGCGAATAACTCTAGGCTGATGCATCTTTTTTTCTATGACTGTTTGGTGGCTCTTCTTGATATCTAGTTGTTCACTTTAATCAATTCTTTACCCTTCTTTAAGTTTTCACATTTTAAAGCATTCACATGTTCAAATATTGCTATGCTTGCAATATTTTACATCATGTACATATGTGAATACCTTTGTATTGGGTTTACTTGATAGACGTGTTTGCTTATCAGTAAATAGCTGTCTGATCTATTTTCCCCATTATACATTCTAGGAAAAACGAAAGCGTGGAAGAACTCCTACTCCTGGAAGATATCAAGGAGCAAAAGACAAACACGGTGAGAACAGTAATGATGAAATTTTAAATCCTAAAATGAAATCAGGCCTCAAACAGTTTTTTATGGTCAGGAGATGGTAGAAGACGATCTCGGAGCTACTCACCTCGGCGGAATGATAGAGATCGTTATTCCAGACAACATAGAGGAAAATCTCGCTCCTCCTATGGTAGAAAGAAAGATGATTACAACTCGCATAAGAGGAACAGACATCATTTCCCTGAGGACCGATGATAATTAAGACCCTTCAGTCACAGAAGACACAGGTATCACTTCTTGTCAGCCACTCTATTTGCTAATCAAAGGCATTGTGCCGCACTGCCAGTACTAATTACTCGTTTTTTGTAACCTGTGCCCTTGATAAATATTCATGTTGCTGTTTCTTTTTCATTAGATTATACCTTTAGGATGATGCAAGGGACCCACATATATTGGAATTTAAGATTGACGTGTGACTACACACATGAAGAAGGGGAGCACAAATTAAGAGGACTTACTATGCATGGGATTTGGTTAAGTCGTATTTCATATGGGGATGAATGGTGTGCTGATCTTAAGACTGCAGAGAGTGTAAGTATACTGAATGTATATCTTTTATACACACTTGATAGAATAGTTTTGTTTTTTTGTTACTAGGTTTACTCTTTTTTATATCAGTTGATTGACCAACTCGACCCAAAGGTGAAATCCAAAAAGGACCTGCACACACTTTGGAGTCCAAGAAATTGTGGATAGAGCAGATGTTCCAACATGGATATTTATCGTATAAGTAATAGGAGAAAGCCATAGAGGCTGCAATGCCATTTTTGAATGACATCCTCAATCATGAAGATACTGAAACAGGGGATGCTTCTGAGTGGCAATTACACGAGTCAAGAATTACAGGATGCACTGTACAAAAGAACTTGCAGGAGGATTGATATTAAGTTTGTATTTAATGTTTGTCATTTCGCAGGCGCAAAGAGGAAGCCTGGGAATTATGTTAATTGTTCCTGATTTTGAGAATTGTTCAGTTGAATTGATTGTATAGTACTGATGGTTTTTAAAAAAAATTCTGGGTTGTATAGAATTAGTAGGGACTGTTGGTTGTGGATATTTGCTGGACTGTTGGTTGTATAGAATGTTCGGTTGTACTGATGGTTGTATATATTTCTTGATTTTCTTTCTGTAAAGAACTATAGATCATACTGGAAAGAAATAAAAGGTTTATAATTGCTAGAATGCTGTTACAAATATCATAACGATGCTTCAATTTAAGAGGTTTTATAATTGCCAGAATGCTGCTATAAAATTTTATTTTTTTTAATTTTTTTGGATCATATACGTCGGTTATTTAGAAGAACCGACGTAAAAGAATAATAATATACGTCGCCTTTTTATTTTATACGTCGGGTACTCATACTTTTATACGTCGGTTAGTTTGGCCTTTTACGTCGGTTATTAAGCCGACGTATATATCTAAGTTTGCCTCTTCTGAAATAGAGAATTATGCGAAGAGTTTTTACTTCCAGGTCCTGAAGACCCTATCATCGATTCAAAATTGGTAGCACCAGTTGATGTAAGCTGAAGGATAGACCCTATCAAAGCTCATCTTAAGACTGGTTGGCTCCTTGATAAAGTATTGAAGGCACAAAAACTGCTAGTGAGAGTGTTTAGATAAGAGATCCTTTGTCATTCCATACTTAAAATCTTGAATCTCAAATCCCGACATAAAATTTAAGCCTTGATGGCCAACAAGGTTGTCTGCCTCCAATCGAGCTTGTCGTTTGAGTCTAAGGACTTGAATCAAGAGTCATCAATCGAATTCAAACCAAAGCAAGGTCCTGTGAGCATATGAAGAAGGTTAAAATCCTAGAATTAAAAAACTAACCAAGGCACACCAGACTTGAAGTCAAGTGCTAAGGAACAAGTCAACTTCTTTAACAATCAACCGAAGTAAGACCTCCACCATATAAAACAAGGGGGGCAAGAGCTAAGGGACTTCATCATTCCTGCATCTTAGAATGAGAGTTAAGGGTTGATGATAACCAATAAATTCAAGGTTTCGAATCAAGGATTCGGCAAATGAGTTAAAGCCCTGAAGGTCACGGAAACTAAGAGTAAAGTCGAGAATGTCTGGTTTTCGACATTCAAATGCTGACATTAGACGTTAGAATACTGGAGTTGAGGTTCAAATATTAACGTTCGAATATTAATGTCGAGTTATGCTTAAGAAAGCCTAACCAAGAAGATAGTACTAAGTATGGGATTAGCAGTGCTAATCAAAATGTAATTAAAGCCTTAAGCAAAAGTCATGAATGACCAGATTGTTAGCTTCCGAGTTGTTAAATTCGACGTTCAAGTATGAACGTTGATGTTCTGGTATTGATGTTGACGGCTGATATTCAAGATGGAAGCCGAGGTCCTGGAGGAGACAAGGTCGTCCCGAAGTAGGTCCCGGAGGCAACGGCCGACCGGCATCAGCCGACCAGGGCTCCGGGGACTCCCTAGCCGACCGCATCAGCCGACCCGCATCAGCCGACTAGGGCTCCGGGGATGCACCAGCCAACCGAGGCAACCGGCACTACCCCAAATATGGGCTATTGCAACGCCAAAAAAGTGTCATATTAGACCCCAAATGTGTTACAATAGAGGTTTTTGCAACGTTTTTGCCAAAATTCAGCGTTGCATCTGCTGCCGTTGCAATAGACCCCTATAGCAACGTTTTACCTACTTATTGCAACATTTTTAAAGTATTACAATATCCCCTTTAGTGCAACACTTTTGTCATGTTTAGTGACACTTTTATGATGTTGCAATAGACTATTGCAACACAATTTTGTAACATATTTTAGTTAGAAGTGTTGCAAAGTCAATTTATTCCAACATTTTTATGTAACATTTTCTCCCCTATTGTAATGCTTTTGATTTTTTAGCAACATTTATATGCAACACTTTTGTTCCCATATACAATTAGATATTTTTACCAACATTTATGTGCACTTTGTATTAATCCAATTTGCATTATCCTAATTGAAATGTCAATAAACCAACATAAAAGTATATCAAACTAGAAATCACATTTCCAATTTTCCGGATAGCAAATCCTACAGAATATACATCAATAAAGCCCAAACAAAATTGGCTTATACCATAAGATCATTTACATCTAGTATATAAATCCAAAGTCGAAACACATAGTCGACTTACACACCAATATCTAAATAAAACGTAGTATTTCCCATTCTTGTCATAATGCCTATGATAACCAACCTCCTAGTTAACAATATCCATTTCGTCCTTTTTTACAAAAAGTGATAACTTTTGTTATCATCAATTTCGTGAACTGCAGGCCAAATCATGATATTGGAAAGTAGCTTTTAGATCTTCAGTTACAGTTCTTCCCACTCTTGAGATGAGTTACTTCCTTCAACAATCCCAATCCCAGCATAAAATATTGCACCATGTCCCTATAATATCCACATTGTTTCAGTTACAAGATTGCTGAGAAAGTGTACTGGTGAAATCATAAAACACTGTGAACAAAACATTTTAGTTTCCTAGATTATGAAAAAAAAATCTCCACAAAAACGAAGTTTTATCTTTAATTTGCAATTGGCAGGGTCACATATTGAACTACATTACAAGAGAGACTGGAAGTTCAAATCAAACAATTTTCTATTTCCTAGCTCACCTTATCTACTAAGGCTGACCTTATACCGACTGTAAACTCGGCCTCTCCTCCTCAAAACCAACTAACAGGACCAGCATACATTCCTCGGTCAAACATTTCTGTACAACATTGTGTATGATTAGAAGAATAAAGTAACAAAAGAAGTATATATAAGAAAGGTATAGGAATACTGGGTATACAAGTATAGAACTTGAGTGAACTCGTGCGGGGAGTCACTAGAACCAGGTCTTCAACATGAAATTTTGGGTGAAGAAATAAAAATATAACAAATGTTATCAAGTATAGTATTCATCCATCACCCCTATTTTACCCAGGTTGTGCATCCATTATATTATTCATCACTAAACCTGCTGCAATCACTAATAAAAGGCCATTTTTTTATGTATGTGGTCAACTATTTATATGAAATACTACTAAGTATCTTCTCTACTTCAGATATGTTTCATTGTGCATTTAAGAGATATAGTATGTTTTCTTAAGTGAACTCCAATAGATTAAGCCTAAAATGATTGAAAATGAGAAAGACTACAAGCTGATAAAAAAACACATACACACCATTTTCTGTTATTAAGAGTCTGGACTCTTCTGTCCGGAATCCACAAACTTAGTCAATATCAAGCAAAAACCACGTGCTTGTATGTGTCACCATTTTCTGTTATTAACAGACAATATCAAGCAAAAACAACGTGCTTGTTGTACCTAGCAAGTGAAGCCCGTATCGAGACAAAAACTCCTTGCTGAATAAGCCAAATGAATTACCTGGTTCCTCCAAAATCTGCTCCACCTTCTGCTGGTCACTCTCAATGTCAGCTTGCAAGACTTTGGACATATCTTTGGCAGCCTCTTCTGCGTTCTTGGCCACAAGAGCTGTGTAACGTGCAGTTTCAAGCATCTTCATTCGCCAATAGTAAGTTAGTAGAGCTGGAAGTGCTTTTACCATCAAAATGCTTGGCATCACTAGATGTCTGAATACCTGTACAACTTCAATTTTTTCAGAACATGGCAAGTATATAATCAAAATAAAGATGAAAATATAACAAACTTCTGAGAAAACTTAGTTACTAGACGAAAAAATTACAGAACTTCACTTCCTCTTAGCATAAACACAATTATTAGTGAGCAATGTAGTGAACCAGAATATCACGAGTGCGTGTATTTATGTCATGAGTGGGGTTCAAACCTTGAACAATCAGGCGAGTCGACGTGGCCTACATTCAATAAGTAGATACTTGCTGAGAGCCTGGATAGGTGCACGACTATTTGTATATCAATGTCATACCGCAATTTATGTTACACCAATCTACCTATGAACCATATACAAGTATATGTGAATATCAAAACATCACTAACCGATTGTGTAAGTAGGATACGGTGTTTAGTATCTATTGTTTAACAGATTCACGAGATCCTGACAGTTTAAACTAACTGAAATAGAAGTGAGAAGCCAAACTCTTTTCTGGGATTACATCAACTAGCACATAGGAGACATGTACTACAAAATGTACAAAGGCGCTTCTCATCTGTACACTCATAAATAAACACAGAAAACACAGAAAGGAAATTCGAAGTCTAAATAAACTATAACTAGAAAAATACTTGGCAAAAAATAAATAAATTCAAACGTGATTAGAACTGCCACATGAATCCAAAATACCGCTTTCACAAAGGTTGGTCTAATAATTAGTTGTTACAGTAAACTTAAAATTTTTTAAGGGAGTCTCAACTAAAGAAACAAACACCTGATCCGAAATACATTATGTAATTCAAGACAAGCTCCACCTAACACCACCGACTATGCATATAGCCTAAATGGTATTCAACTAAATACTCAATCCTAAACACTTCATCAATTAATGATCTCACAAGCTCCTGTAGTCCCTGCAAACTCCTATAAGATCAGCACCATACAACCTGTACACAAAATTAATATCAAGCTGCGTTAAAAATTAAATATAACTTTTTTATATCAAAATTATTTGTTATAAATAATTGATGTGAATATTAATCAGTGTTTAAATGTTACAGTGATAAATCAGAGTTTAGCTGGAAGCAGTCAGAGTTCAGTTTAACGCTGACAGTTGGAAGCTCGACAGAGTTTGTTAAACTCTGTCTGGAGGCAGCGTCTATTGGTCAACAGTGATTGAAGATTAGTTGAGGACGCAATATCTTTGAAGATTGGATAGATGTCAAAGAGATTGAGTTGACTAAGGAGACTTGTAGCAATTGTAATTGATAACAATTGTATAGCTAATTTATAGGAGTATCAATTTTTGATTGTATAGCAGCTGTATATCTTATAAATACAGTTAGGTTAATCCTAGAAGGGTAGCGATTATTGTGAAACATTATTCATTGTAACCTAAGTAGCTCTCTGTGATATTTTACATCACTGAGAGAGGAGTTATTAATTCTAAACAGTTTTTAATTATTTAAACGCGTATTCTATTGTTAATCTCTCATACGAACTTGATTATAATTGTGTATTCGGCCTAACAATTGGTATCATAGCCAATCTGTTACTTTATACAGTTTAAGGTCCACACACACAGCTATAACAAATGGCAGAGATACCTGCTCCAACAGGTTCAAGTTCTGAGAAGGCTCAACAAACTACTGTGAGTCGTTATGAGACAATCAGGGTTCCTATTCTCAGGCCAGCTGAGTATTCAATCTGGAAGGTGAAGATGATCATGTTTCTGGAGGCTACAGATCCATAATATCTTGACAAAATTTATGAAGGTCCTCATAAACCTACAAAGCTATCTGTTGCTACTGTTGGTAAAGAAGCTAAAACAGTTCCAAAGGAAAAGAAAGATCTGACTCCTGAAGATCTTTCATCTATTGATAAGGATGCAAAAGTTAGGCATCTACTTCATAGTGCTTTAGACAATGTTATGTCTAATAAAGTGATTAACTGCACTACTGCCAAAGAAATTTGGGATGCTCTTGAGGTTAGATGTCAAGGAACTGCTGCTATCAAGAAGAATAAAAGGAACATACTCACACAGGAGTATGAGCACTTTGAGGCCAAATCTGAAGAAACCATGACAGAAACATTTGACAGATTCTGTAAACTGCTCAATGATTTGTCATTGGTTAATAAAGAGTATAATCTAGAAGACTCGAATCTCAAATTTCTTCTTGCTTTACCTGAAAAGTGGGATGTGAAGACAACCACCATAAGAGATAACTGTGATCTTGCTGATACTGAGATTGATGAAATCTATGGGCTGCTCAAAACTCATGAATTGGAATTGGAGCAGAGAAACAGGAGATCAGGCAAGAAGACAAAGTCTGTTGCTCTTAAGGTTGAAGAAAAACCCTTGAAGAAGGAAGCATCAAGGAAGAAAGCTAAGGGAAAGGCTTTAGTCATACATTCTGAAAGTGAGTCATCAAACTCTGATGTTGATTCAAACACTGATGAATCATCTTACTCTGAGGATGATGAAGAAGAAATGTTGCAAATTGCTGCTTTGATGGTGAAGACCTTCAAGAAGATGGGTTTCAAGAACTTCGAAAAGGGCAAAAGGTTTTCTAAGAAAGATTCAAATTCTGACAGAAAAAGTTTCAGAAAGTCTGAGAGAAAGGATACCAAGTCTGGGAAGAAGGACATGTCTGAGATTCAATGCTACAAGTGTAAGGAGATGGGTCACTATGCTCCTGAGTGCAAGAAGGGTAAAACTGAAAAAGCACTCTTCACAAAAGGCAGAGACTGGGCAGACACTTCAGACTCAGATGAGGATGTTAACTATGCTCTCATGGCTTCTATTGAGAATGAATCTGAAGATTCTGAAAACAAGGTACCTCTAACTACCTATGCTTATAATACTGATGATATAACTGAATTAAGAATTTATCTTAAGGCTTTGCATATCAGTTATAAGGATCAGAATTTAGAGAATGAGAGAATCAAATCTGAAAATTCTGAACTTAAAGTGAGAAATAAAATTGTTCATGAAAAACTTGAAAACATGCAACAAGTTCAGAAAGAAAGAGATGATGTTGTTTATCTAGAACAGGATTTGCTAGGAAAATATAAGCAACTTGAATCTGAATTGGAGAAGGCAAATCACATAATTAAAACTTGGACTCATTCTGGAAAAGACACTCAAGAGGTTTTTCAGTCAGACATAGTTGGTTTAGGTTACTGTGAGGGAGATGAACTTAGGTTTCAAAACAAAGTCAAAATAAGAACACATCTTCCATCTATAAAATTTGTTCATGGAATAAATGAACCTAAGACTGAAGCTGAAAAAGAAGCTGTTAAGAAAGAACCAGTAAAAACTAGTGTTAAACAGGTTAATATTGGTTCAATGACAGATAATTAACAACTCAAGAATAAGCTTAAGGAGTTAAAATCTATCAAGAAACAGAAAGTGTCTAGGAAGAATAGAAATGGTAAAGTAGGCATTACTCAAGGTAATTATCCAATGCTTGCTACTTTTGCTCCAAGAAAAACATGTCATAACTGTGGTAGCACTAACCATCTTGCTAGTTTCTGCAGGAAGAACAAAAACATTAATTCTTTACCTTCCCAGTCTGAAGTAAAGAAAGATAATGTTAGATCTAGACCACAGACTTTATGCAAACATTGTGGAAGTACTTGGAATTCTATTTATACTTGCAGGGATTATCATGCTATTTATCATAACTACTATGAACTTAAGCCCAATTTGAAATGGGTTAAGGTTAATTCTGCAAGTGTAAACTCTGATAAAGTTAGCTTAAACTCTGATAATGTAAATTCCGCTGCTAAAGCTAACAAAATTAAGAAAGCCAAATGATCCAAGCAAGTCTGGATCCTTAAATCTAATCTTCAGTAATTGCTTGTGATTGCAGGGCAGCAGGGAAAGTATCCTAGTCGTGGACAGTGGATGTTCTAGACACATGACTGGAAATAAAGCCCTGCTATCAGAGTATGTGGAGAAGGCTGATCCAAAAGTTTCCTATGGAGATGGCAACATAGGACGTACTCTGGGATATGGCAATATCAATCTTGGAAGTGTCATCATCACAAATGTAGCTCTGGTTCCAGGACTCAAGCATGATCTGCTATCTGTGAGTCAAATTTGTGACAGAGGATTTCATGTAGATTTTCAGCCTGAATACTGTGAAATCATTATTAAATCTACAGGGAAAGTTGTTCTAGTTGGACACAGGTACAATAATATATATGAAGCAAAGTTATTGGCAAACTCTGATGGAAAAGATGTGTGCCTGTCCACAAGAATGTCTAGTGAAGAGAGTTGGAAGTGGCATAAGAAACTCTCTCATTTTAATCTGAACAACATTAATGAGTTGATTAGAAAGGATCTTGTAAGAGGACTTCCAAAGTCCTTATTAAATGTTGATGGCATGTGTGAATCCTGTCAAAAGGCCAAACAAAGGAAGTCATCTTTCAAGAGCAAGTCTGAATCTTCAATTGTTGATCCTTATCATCTTCTACATGTTGATCTCTTTGGACCAGTGAATGTCTTCTCAATTGGAAGAAAGAAATATGCTCTAGTCATTGTGGATGAACACACCAGATATACATGGGTGTATATTCTAGCAAAGAAAGATGAAACTGCATTAACTCTGATGGAACATGTAAAGCTGCTGGACAAAGGATCAAAACACAAAGTCAAAATAATCAGGAGTGATAATGGAACTGAATTCAGGAATGTAACAATGGAAGAATTCTGCAAGAACAGAGGATTGAAGCAAGAGTTTTCTGCACCTGGTACACCACAGCAAAATGGTGTAGTTGAGAGGAAGAACAGAACCTTGATAGAAGCTGCCAGAAATATACTTGATGAAGCAAAATTGCCAACTTATTTCTGGGCATAAGCAGTTCAAACAGCCTGTTTTACTCAAAATGCCACATTGATCAACAAGCATGGAAAAACACCATATGAGATGGTGAGGGAAAAGAAGCCAAACCTGAAATATTTTCATATTTTTGGGTGCAAATGCTTTGTGTTGAAAACTCACCCTGAACACTTGACTAAATTTGAGTTAAAAGATGATGAAGGAATTTTTGTTGGCTATCCACTGTCAACTAAGGCATTCAGAGTTTATAATCTGAGAACTAAAGTGATCATGGAGTCAATTCATGTGTCATTTGATGATAAGAAAATAACTGGACTTGAAGATGTAGATTAACTTGATCAACTGCACTTTGAAAATGAAGACCTAATCTCGGATGAAGTAAACTCTGATGAAACTGATCTGACAAACTCTGTTGAAGCATACTCTGAACCTCTACTGGTAAACACTGAAGAAACTTCTCAGCCTGAACAAAGTGGAGAACCAGTTGAGGGGGAGCATGATCAAAATGATGACTCAAATTCTGATAGTGAGTCAACTGAAAAATCTGGATCAAACTCTGATGACTCAAACTCTGGAAGTGCAAAATCTGACAGTTCAAACTCTGAGCAGTCAAATTCAGGGGGAGCCTCAGAAAATGAAGAAAGACAACAAGAAAATTAGGAGAACATGGATCAAGGGGGAGGATCACATACTGATAGAAGCCATTTACCTTCAGCTAGGAAATGGAAAAAATCTCATACACCTGATTTAATTATTGGAGATCCAGATGCAACAGTAAGGATAAGAAGTGCTACAGCAAGTGAATGTCTATTTCATGCATTCTTGTCTAAGAATGAACCAAAGAAGGTAGAAGAAGCTCTTCAAGATGCTGACTGTATAACAGCAATGCAGGAGGAGTTAAATGAATTTGAAAGAAATGAAGTATGGACCCTTGTACCTAGACCAAAGAATAGATCTGTTGTTGGTACTAGATAGGTTTCCAGAAACAAAACTGACAGTGAGGGAGTTGTTACAAGGAACAAGGCTAGACTTGTGGCAAAAGGCTATTCACAACAGGAAAGAATAGACTATGATGAAACTTTTGCTCCAGTTGCAAGATTGGAGGCAATAAGAATTTTTCTAGCATATGCCTCTCACAAGAAATTCAAGGTATTTCAGATGGATGTGAAAAGTGCTTTTCTGAATGGGAAGCTTGAAGAAGAAGTGTTTGTTGAACAACCACCAGGTTTTGTGGACCCAAAATATCCATATTATGTATACAGGCTGGATAAGGCACTATATGGACTTAAGCAGGCAACAAGAGCATGGTATGAAACTCTGGCTCAATTTCTTTTAGAAAGTGGGTTCAACAGAGGTGCAATTGATAAAACAGTTCTATTTTAACTACGGTGATGACTTGCTTTTAGTTCAGATATATGTTGATGACATAATTTTTGGGCCTACTAATGATAAACTCTGTAAAAAGTTTGCCAAGCGCATGCAGTCCAGGTATCAAATGAGCATGATGGGGGAGCTTAGTTATTTTCTAGGCCTACAGGTGAAGCAAACAGATGATGGGATTTTCATAAATCAAGCAAAATATACCAGAAATCTTCTCAAGAAATTTGGTATGCTTGATTGCTCATCTACATCAACTCCCATGGAAACAGCAACAAAGTTGGACAAAGATACAGGAGCTTCAGTAGATATGACAAACAACAGAGGCATGAGAGGATCTCTTCTTTATCTAACAGCTAGCAGGCCTGATATCATGTATGCAACTTGTCTCTGTGCAAGGTTTCAGGCAGATCCCGAGAACCACATCTAACAGTTGTGAAGAGGATTTTTAAATATCTCAAGGGAACCATAACCTTAGGTTTGTGGTATCCTAGAGAATCAGATTTCAAGCTACTTGGTTACTCTAATGCAGACTTTGCAGGCTGCAAGATAGACAGAAAAAGCACCAGTGGAAGTTGTCAATTTCTGGGTAATAGACTTGTTTCCTGGTACAGCAAGAAACAGAAATCAATTTCAACATCTACACCTGAAGCAGAGTATATTGCTGCTGGTAGATGTTGTGCACAAATTTTGTGGATGAAGAATCAATTGCTGGATTATGGATTGAGGTACAGTAAAATTCTTATTTACTGTGATAATCAAAGTGCTATTGTTATGACAGGTAATCCAGTACAGCATTCAATGACCAAGCACATCAGCATAAGGTATCACTTTATAAGAGAACATGTAGAGGAAGGGAATATTGAGCTTTATTTTGTGTCTACAGAACAACAGCTTGCAGATATTTTCACCAAGCCATTGAGTGAAGCTGTATTTACAAGGCTGGTAAATGAACTAGGAATGGTCTCTGGTTTTGACTAGAGATATTGGTTAGACTCAAAATTTTACTTATGTAATATGTTGCTCATAATTCTATGGTATGATAACTGTTATGTGAACTCTGCTATGCAAACTCTGTTCATTAACTGTCAAACTCTGATAGCATACTTTGTAGGTCATACACTGTTGACATGTTGGATAAACTCTGAGAAACTCTGATAATGTTTTTGTTTGTTAACACCAATGAAGAAATTTGTATGAAGCATGATTCTCAGTAATTAATCATGAATCCTTCTAAGTTATTTGAGATCTAATCTTAGATTGTGCAGAAAATTAACATAGCATGATACTGTTTCATATTTATAGCATCTCTTAGTTTATTTATCCTAAACTTTGAGTCTGTGAATAATGTGTGCATTGCCTCTCATGAATAATCTCTGATGTTGATGAGCTCTAAACTCTGTTAGTTATACACTGTTAAATTAGATTCTGTTATTAGACTACCCTAAAGCTTATGTATATAGACTGTTAGAACTCCTTTGAGATCATGTTAGTGATTAGGATGACCCAGGAACTTGCTAATATATAGTAAGAGCTAAAATTCTTTAATTTTTGGTGACTAGTCAAAGACTAGGAAGATCCAGGAACTTATCAAAAATGATAAGGGCTAAAATTATAGGATTTTTGGTGACTAGTTCCAACCTCTGATTACTGGAGAAACAAAAAAAAGGGGGGGGGTTATAAATTAGTTAAACATTACTGTATATAAATCGTTTACTACAGAGTTTAGCATTCATCAGACATTCAGTGTTTACTATGAGAGTTTGTGCATCCAGTGTTTACTGATTTACTTTATGGATTTTATGAAAAATTAGATGCTCTAAACTTTGAATTAGTAAACTCTGCTATACACACACATAAATTCACACCTGTGCAGTTTTTGAAAGGATTATGGTAATGCAGTTGGAGAATTGACAAGCGCTGACGAATTTTGTCTAATACTCTAAGGTAATTTATTTCAGACAATTTACATACTTGGGGTAAAAAGAGTTTTTGAAAAATGAAATAAATTATTGCCAACTGTTAATGAGTGTTGGAGTGGTAAAGTGTGTTGGTAATGGGAGAGAAATTAGCAGTAATTATTGCTATAGTTACTGAAAGTGCATATTTGTTCCTATATATGTGCCACGTGTCCCACTCACCCACTAATGTGTCCCACTTGCACATTAATTGAGTAATTGATTGAGTGTCTTAATGTTAAAACGATTGGGTTTTACTTTTTCATTACAACACTAATCATTTTTACTTACACGGTTATTTTCTCTGCACACGATCCACTCACAATTACTTGCTATCTCATTTGCACATTTTCACAAACACCTTTGCTACATATCTTTTTCACTCATATTTTCTTCTCAAATCGATTCTAATGGCCACTAAAGCTTTTACTGCCCAAGGATTATTGTTTGTTCCTAACAATTATGCAGCCCCATTGAACAATGAAAAAGTTCCAGAGGCGTTTCACTTGATTCAAAACTTTTTGGGAGATTCAGAGATTGGAACAGCTCTAGTCGAACCACAAATGCTTTCTGCCACGCAGATTGCTACCTTCTGGAATAACTCTATGTATGACGATGGAGGAGAGAATGGGAATCCATCAATTGTTTTCACTTATGAGGAGACAGAGTATGTGATTACTCCTGCAACTGTTAGAGATACCATGGGTTTCGACACTCACACTTCATACACTGTTGCTGGTGAGAAACAATTGAAGGAGAAGTTGCAGCAGCTGAGGTTTTCTGGTTCTTTAGACAAGCTTGGTAATGTAAAAAGGCCAGGGCTCAGGAGGGAATGGAGTTTCTTCTTTGATTGCATCACAAGAGCTTTTGGCAAGAAAGTCACCAACTGGGATGCCATTCCTACTGACAGTCTTCAAATCGGGTATTCTCTTCTCTATGGAAGTAATTTCGATTTTGGTAGACTTGTGTTAATGAATTTAGGTGATAGGTTGTCAGAGTCTAGTACTGTCTATTTTGCTAGATTTTGTCAATTATTATTCACTGCATGTGTTTCTGGTGTTGAGATTGCTGAGAATGACACCATTCTAGCCTTTAAGGTTAACAAGAGGATATTCTCTGATCTAACCAACAAAGATGCTAACAAGGAGCAATTACCTGATTTGGTGTTGCCACTTGCAATTCGAAATTTTCTACACCAACCTCAAGAACCTCCACAGTCTCCACAACCTCAAGAACCTCCACAGCCTAACCCTGAACCTCACCAAAAACATTGAACCTCAAACTCAAACCACTGAACCACCACTTACCCAATCTCAACCTGAACAACAATCACCAGTTAACCAACCCAAACCAAAACATGGAGGTAGAAGAAAACACACAGCAGCAAATACACAGCATCGATTAGCTAAAGCAAAAAGAGATTCTGCTAAAGTTCAAAAGGAGTCTGCCAGACCTAAAATAACTAGAAAGGAAAGGGCAAACAGACCTCCATCACCTTCTGTCTTAGATGATTCTACTGAAGAAGAGACAGTTGAAGTGCCTCAGGTTAAAAGAAGAAGATTGATTCTTGATGATTCTGATAAAGAAATGAACATTGAAGCTCCAGAGGTGATTTCCAAGGAAATACCTACTGTTGAGATAAATACTGCAGAAGAAGCTGCCAATACATCTGCCAATGTACAAATGGATGAGGACAACAGAGAAGGTTTTACTGCTATGGATGATTTTTTTGAGATATTCATACCATTCTCTGATCACATTAATGTTCCTCTCTCACTTGTTGTTGCAAACTCTGAAGAAACTGGTGCAACTGATCAGCCAACTGTAGTACTTGATGAAACAGTGGCATCACATACTGAGCTATTCTTTGATGCTCACCAGGTTCCTGAACAAGGTGAAGAGGTTGAACAACTTGAAGTTCCAAAGTCTGTTGAGGCTAGAGACAGAACTGCAGAGATTGTTGCTGAAATAGCAGCAAATGTTACTGAACCTACAGAGATTGTTGTAGAGAATGTTACAGTGCATACTAATCAAGTTGAAGATGCGGCTGTTGATGTTGAAGATGAAGGAAGTGTAGAGTCAAACTCTTCTCAGAGTATACCAATTCAAACTGATGCTAAGCACACACCTTATTCTAAACCTTCAGATCAACATGACATTGAAGTTGAGAACTTTGCCAAGAATTCAAGGGATTGGTACAAGTCAGGCTGTATTTTTCCTATTGAAAGAGCAGCTAAATTTGTTCATCAATCTGCTACAAAGATCTCAAATCCTGATATTATCTCAAGTCTGCAATCAACCATTGTTCAAGTCAAGACTCTGAATGAAAGATTTGATGAGTCTCAAAAATAATTAATGAACTAAGAGCTGATGTTGTTGCTAGAGATATGACTATGCAGAGGGATAATCAAATAAAGTTCAAGACCATTTCCAAAGCTCAAGAAACTCTGTTTCAGAGACTAGGTCAAGTTGAACAGAATCAGACTATCTTGTCTGGAAAGATTGATTCCATTGCTAACTCCTTGGAGCTGATCACTTCTATCTTGATTCCTGATGATGTCAAAAAGGGGGAGAGAGTTGCTAAGTCTAAGTGCAGGCAATCTCAAACTCTGACTAAAGAGGATGAAGATACTGAAGATGGAGGAGCAGGAGCAAAGGACAAAGGGAAGAAAATATTAAGTGCTGATCAAAGTCTGAAAATATTAAGAGCTGATCAAAGTCTAAAATTTAGCAAATCTTTTAAGTCAAAGTCTGTTGGAATATACACTTATACTCAGGGTACTTCAAACACCAAGAGTTTATTATTCACTGAAAATCCACTGACTGAAGAGGAATTGGCTGCTAAGTTATTTCTTGAAGAAAATGAAGAAGGAGCTACTATTGAAGATATTAAAGCTGAAGAAAAGAACTTACAAGAATAACATCAGAAATCTTTAAAGTCTGGAAAGTTTAAAAAGAAAGAAAAAGCTCCTAGGCCTGTTCTTAAAGGTATTGTGATTAAAGAAAATGTTGGTGCTGATCAAAGATCACAAGTATCTAAGAAACCAACAGAAGCTGAAGCCATATTGAAGCTAAAAGGCATTGCTAATGAAGGAGAAGACTCAAAGAAGAAGAATACAACCTCTATTTCTACACAAGTTGTACAGAGACCTTTATCTACTCAGATGCAAATGGTTTTTGGAAAACCAATTCTTCATGATCCATCTCTGATGACTACAGGTACTACTACTACTGATTTTCTGCATGGTAGAGCTTTAACAGGAAACCAAGGTCGAGATAAATCTGGATTAGGCTCTCATAAAGAAGTCAAAATGAAAACTGGTCCAAGAGATCCTTCATCACTGGCTGTTCCAGGTCTTGGTGTTACTCAGGAGAGTTTAGACAGACTGGAATCAGTTCAGTTGATTCATCAAAGAAGTTTCGATAAAGACTTTCTACTGTATTTCATGGAAGATGGTACTGTATACAAAATTGGTGAGTATGATCTTGATTTGAAGCTATGGGAGGAATTAGAATATGTTCTATATCTTTTCAAGGTGAAAAATCGAAGGACTCAACAATCTGCAAATGTGCTAAGAAATAAAATGCTACATAATTTGGCAGTCAGAGGGATGAAATACAAAAGTCAATATGTCCCAAAATACAGAGATTATCATGGGAATATTGTTGAGATGAAGAAGGGTAGTGCTAAATTGAAGACAAACCTGGGTATAACAGTTCTTGATTTTAACTCAGAGTCAGCTAAAGCACAGTTCATCAGACTGGGGAATGAGATGAGAAGAAACAAAATCTATGATCTGAGATCTGCTATTTATCAAACTGGTGAAGATGATCCTAAGCTAAAGGAGATCAAGGAGGTTATGCAGACAGAGCTTGAGAATGCTGAAAGAAGATTACTTATCGACTACCTTAGAACAACACCAGATGTTGAGGAGATTAAGGATTAAAGCTCTGTAAGAATTTTTCTTGTTTTCTGTAGATTTTGTTAAGTAGAAGTTAAACTCTGTTTGTATATTAAACACTATATTTTTTTATTTCTTTTGACATCATCAATTACTGTTAAACTTGTGCATTTTTTTGCTAATGAACAAGTTGGGGGAGATTGTTAGAAATAATTGATGTGAATATTAATCAGTGTTTAAGTGTTACAGTGATAAATCAAAGTTTAGTTAGAAGCAGTCAGAGTTTAGTTTAACGCTGACAGTTGGAAGCTCGACCGAGTTTGTTAAACTATGTCTGGAGGCAGCGTCTACTGGTCAACAGTGCTTGAAGATTATTTGAGGAATCAATATCTTTGAAGATTGGATAGCTATCAAAGAGATTGAGTTGACTAAGGAGACGTGTAGCAATCGTAATTGATAACAATTGTATAGCTAATTTATAGGAGTATCAATTATCGATTGTATAGCAGCTGTATATCTTATAAATACAGTTAGGTTAATCCTAGAAGGGTATCGATTATTGTGAAACATTATTCATTGTAACCTAAACAGCTCTCCGTGATATTTTACATCACTGAGAGAGGAGTTATTAATTCTAAACAGTTTTTAATTATTTAAACGCGTATTCTATTGTTAATCTCTCATACGATCTTGATTATAATTATGTATTCGGCCTAACATTATTAATGCTAACAATTCATATTATATATTAAATATGATCGTATTTTTATAAATCAATTATATTATTAATCTAATTTTGCACAATAATTACTGACTCATTTTTTTGTTATTTAACCTGATTCAAATAATCCCAGATGTAATGGTTCGATTAATAATAATTATGTTTCTAAAATTAAAGAACATAGAAAAAAGTGCTATTAAACTCTCAATCTTTTGCTTTCTTTAAGCTTTTATCACAAAAGTACTGTTGTGGTAATCACCTTCCACTGCGCGTACATGCACTTGATCCATGCTGCAAATTGATCATTCAGCTCATTGTTATATACACATAAATATGGACTTGAAATGTAGTGATTATGATTAAGTCCATATATATTTGACTTGCCTTGCAAGCCTGTACATCATTGCAGCCACACAATAGCTCCCCATTCAGTCTGTCTACAGCTTGAAATGCTCCTCCTCCTTCACTTCTTTGTTTTCATGCATTTGCTTTCAGTAAATTCATTTATATATGTGTGTATAAAAATATCCTGGCTTAATGCATAAAACTAAAATAATGTCTGGACTGGTACCTTGTAGTAATCAATTGTAACAAAGTTATCCATCGATTTCCAAAGCACCATAACAGGTTTGAATCATGTCAATCATGTTTTGCAAGTTCTGTCCACATGCTAATAGTTTGACTGATACAGACCTAAAATAGTTAACCAAAACCAGTGATTTACTCTTGTCATAATTAACATGTTATCGTCATACTTAAAGATTCACCACATTTTAACACACTGTTATAGACAAGAATAGAACACACTAAAAATTAAAATTACTCAAAATTAACACAAAATTAAAATTACAGAGACAAGAGCAGAGTAAACAGATTCCAAAAAATATTCCAAGAACACTAAAATTACAAACCTAGTTTAGAGGCAGAGCAGAGAATACAAACACAAAAAATTAGAGAGACAATACAAGAAGAGAGTATAACAAATAGAGTACAACAAACAACAAACTCTCTATGTAATATAGTACATTTTCAAAAGTTTGCTAATTACTAAAATTACGGTGTGATTCATAAAGTCATTCAAAAATAACACAAAATCCCCTCAAATTAAACACAAAAATCCTACTAATTAACACAAAAATCATACTAATTAACACAAAATCTACAAATTAACACTTAATACCAGCTTAATCCAACATATAATCGAAAAATATCACAGGCATATGTGTGTGTATATATATATATATATATCTGTGTGTGTGTGTGTGTGTAATCCAATATAATCAGAGAAAGATGGTTAATCTACCTCTATTTAAAGCTTTAATTGGTTATTTGCTCAATCAGTTTTGGGGGTCATGTTCAAATCGATATTGTGAGAGATGAGTGAGAGAGATATGAGTGAGTTTATATTTTTGTGAGAGAGGGATGAGACGAGCTGCAGAGATGAGGAGTCGCGGAGATGAGAATGTGTTTTTGTTTCGGCGGACAAGAGAAAGATGAGTGAGAGAGAGAGAGAGAGAGAGAGAGAGAGAGAGATGTAAGATGAGGTTATGTAAGAAAAGATTAATTTTGTGTAAGAATTCTGTGAAAAGTTTAATTTAGTACCAATTTTCAGCCAAATTTGAGCCCGCCCAATGAAAATTTCAATTCCCGCCTACAACTTTCGGTCAATTTGACCAAAAGCGTTTTATCTATTGTAACACTTTTTCTAAAGTATTGCAATTGTTCCAAAAATTTCAAAATCATCCTTCGGCTTGCAACACTTTCATAGTTTATATTACATTTTTCAAAATGTTGCAATAGACTAACAATTTTTATGTCTATAGCAACATTTTTTGCAACACATATGTATATTGGGCTTGAAAAACAATAGGTCATATATGGTGTAGTGCGGGAGGCTCCAGCCGACTGGCAACGGCCGACCGGGCCAACCGGGAGGCTCCAGCCGACCGGGAGGCTCTAGCCGACCGGGCCAACCGGGAGGCTCCAGCCGACCAGGCCAACCGGGAGGCTCCAGCCGATCGACCTTTGGCCGATCAAGGGTCATGTCGATGTGGAAGGTCGGTCCCGATGTTGTCTTGAATATGAAAACTAAGCCGGAGCTGAAGTTGAGGCCGAGGCCGTCTAGCGCCGTTTAGTGCCGTTTTAGCGCCGTTTAGCACCATTCAGCGCCATTTAGTGTCATTTAAGCACCGTTTAGCACCATTTGATGCCACTGAGGTCATGTTTGGAGATTGAAATTCATGTTTGAATACTGAAATCCGTGTTAGAATACTAAAATTGACGTTTGAAACCTGAAATTGATGTTCGAAACGTGATGTTCAATATGATAAACCGAGAACCGGCCGAACGACCTTCCGAGGAGGCCATCAGCCGTCTAAGGTTGATGATTGAGTCCTGAGGTTGATGATCAAGTCTTGAGGTTGATGTTCATAGCCTCACCTTGATGTTTGAAATATGAAAACGAAGCCGGAGCCGAGGCCGTAGCCAAAGTCGAAACCGAAACCGGACCCTTCAACGCTGTTTGGGCCATATCTTGAGCTCCGGATATCAGATTTGGATGATCTTATAATCCACGCGAAGCTCAATGAGTTTTCTATAGTCTTAGAGACCCTTGGCCGATTAAGCTTGGCCGATCGAGCCATTTTGAAGCCCTTAGGCCGACTGGGAACTCAATCCGACCCTTCAACGTTGTTTGGGCCATATCTTGAGTTCCAGATATCGAATTTGGACGATCTTACAGTCCACGTGAAGCTTAATGAATATTCTACGGTCTTGGACTACCCTTGGCCGACTAAAGGTAGCCGACCAGAAGCCTAGAAGGCCTCCAGCCGACTAAGTGCTGGCCGACTGAGTACCACCGACCGGGAGCTCTACACATGCTCTAGCCGATTGAGCATTTATTTGGTAAAAGATTTTTTTGGTAAAAGATTTTTTTGTAAATTATATTTTAAATTTTAGCCTAACAGATATTTTAATTTTACATATTTTTTTGCATGTTTCTCTATTTATTAGAATATATATAATATACTTTAGATATTTGGGAACTTATTGTAATTTAACATAGATGTGAACAAACATACATTTGTACTTATTTTTTTAAAGAAAGTTTATACTATCTTTTATATTTTTGTGTTAGTTTATATTTGTTTTAATTGCATTATATTAAAGTTTATTGTTGATTTTATTTTTCTAAATTTAGATTTTTTTTTTTGAATTAGCGTTTGTTTTGTAGATTATATTTTGCTGAATTTTGATGTCAATGCCAATTATGACATGTTTTTTATTACTTTTTTAATATCTTACTTTACCATATATTTTCTTTATAAAAATTTAATTAAATGTAAATTGTTATTTTTTTGAAAAAATATTTTTTGAATTGAAATTGTGATGGTATACTTTGTTTACTTGTTTAAAGAATGAATTTGTGACTTATTTTTTATTATGGTTTTTTGCTATTTTATTCTTGTTTGGTAATTGTGTGTAAGTTTTGTGCTACTACAACTATTTTTACTATAACTCAAATTTATTGTATTATCAGCCATGACCAAACGACCACATATTTTTAACCCTTCACGACCATCAGACGACGACCACCTAAACCTCCTTACGCCAACGCCAATTATATATAGGATATAATTAGTAGACTAAGTCCGCGCTTCGCGACGGCTTTATAATTTTTAAAAAAAAAATTTAAATAAAAAGTTTTTAAGAAAAAATCGACAAATATATTTCTGTAATATCAATATATAAATCGGTGAACTCAATATTGTATAAATTAAATATACACAGATAATAAATAAATTAATCATGTATTTTCTATACCGATTTTGTCTCAAGATTTTTAGGCCGTCACCCGTTGTATATATTATAAAAATACTAAGAGTACGCAATAATAAAAATTTAAATACTAAAATGCTTTTTGATTTTGATTTACCGATTTTGCCTCAATTTTTTTTTTAAAATTTTGAATAAATATTATTTATGAAAAAAATCGACAAAAATATATCTATAATATCATTATAAATTGGTGAACATAATATTATATAAATTATTCATATATTTTTCTATACCGATTTTGTCTCACGAATTTTTTTAGGTCGACGCCCGTTTGTATAAATTATAAAAATACTAAATGTACATAATAATAAAAAATTTAATACTAAAATGCACTTTAACTTTGATTTACCGATTCTGCCTCACAATATTTTAGGCCGACGCTCGTTATATATTATAAAAATACTAAATGTATATAATAATAAAAATCATTAAAATTATTTTTGATTTTGATTCAAGTTTGCATGCCGATAAAATTTTCTTAAAATTCAATTAATTGGGATATATTGATATAAAAAAGTTAGAATTTGCTTTTTATATTTTAAATATAATATAATTTAGAACCGAGAGAGTTGTCTTTAACAACATCAATTATTTTTTTAATTACTTATTTTATATTTGAAAATTGATATAATTTATAAAATTAGATGATTGACTTTGGAGTGATTTCAAAACTCCACCAAACACAAAGGAAATTTCAAAGCTACACCGCTACACAGAGTACTTGCATTCCTTCGATCATCCACCAACAAAATATAAGATAAATTGTCCCTGGCCAAATTAAATTAACTTAATAACTCATAAAGAATTTCAAATTAAATTATAACAACATACACATTCATGCCATCAACATACACATTCATGTCATCCTATAGACTTTAAAATTTAACGTCATAATTAATTCATCATGGAATTCCTAGGATGCCGCCTACACTTACCACGCTCAGTTGATAAATCATTATGAAAATCGTAAAGAAATTTGAATAAATTTAAATTAAGTTGAAGATATTTTTGAAACATACACTAAATAAATTAATGGTATAAATTCTTAAACAATAACCTGCAAACTTCATGAAACCGGTCAATTTAGTAATACATGTAATGCAAATCATCAAAATACATCCATCTTATTTACAGTACAACAGAATTTGGTCCATGAGCTTCCTGCGTAATCAAAAATCTAAGCAATATTAAAACTAAGAGTTATTGTAAAATTCATAAACTGATCGATGAAAAGAAAAAAAATCATAAAACAAAGTCTAAAAAAAAGTCATGCGGACACATTGTATATGGGAAAATAGTCGAGTTATATAGTTCTTAAATAGAGAGCAAGATAATCGAACTCTTCTCCTATATAAATTCGAACACCTATTTTACTGAATATAATTTTCTTTTATATTTTAAATATGCAAATTTGACTTATTCTTACCTCCTACAAATTCGAAAACCTTTTCTATTTCGAAGATATTAATGTTAATTTTAAAAAAGTAAGTTTTGATTTCTTTTCTAAAAAATAGGATATAAAGAAGGAAGATTTGATTTTAATTATCTATCTATCTATTATTTATATATATATATATATATATATATATATATATATATATATATATCTATTATATATATAAAGGAAAACCCCAAGGAGTTTGGTGGAGCTCTAGAATCGCTCGATTCATATTTATCTATTTTTCTAGAGCTCCTCTATTTTAAATAACTAAAATAAAATTTCCTTCGTTAACCCCTATTTTTTAGAAAATAAATTAAAACTTCCTTTTTTAATATTAATATAAACATTAACATAAACATATTTGAAATAAAAAAAGGTTCTCGAATTTGTAGGGAAAAATAAAATTTCCTTCTTTAACCCCTATTTTTTAGAAAATAAATTAAAACTTCCTTTTTTAACATTAATATAAACATTAACATAAACATATATATAAAGGAAAACCCATAGGAGCTCTAGAATCGCTCGAATCATATTTATCTTTTTTTAGAGCTCCTCAATTTTAAAAATTTAAAATTAAACTTCCATCTTTAAGTCCTATTTTTTAGAAAAAAAAGTCAAAACCTTTTTTTAAGTTGTATTAAGTCCTATTTTTTAGAAAAGAAAGTCAAAACCTTTTTTAATTTGTATAAAATAAACCATAAATAAACCATTGTATATAAGGAAAGTCAAAACCTTTTTTAAGACGTTGTATAAAATAAACCATTGTATAAAAGGTAAATATAACCTCTAATTATCATAATTATATAATAATCGAAATCAAATATGTATTTTATGCTACCAAAACTTACTTCTAATTCAAATATGTATTTTATGCTACCTAATTTAAATATAAAAAACTGAATTTCCTTTTTTAATATTCTAATATTTAGGGAAGAAAATAATTATTAATATATTCGAAATAGAAAATATTTTAAAATTTATGGAATGACATCAAATTCGATTTTATCTCTAATTTGAATATTATAAAGGAGAGTTCATTCCTACAAAGTCTAAATAATTTTTCTCTCTTGGTTAGCATGCATCTTTTTTCTTTCTCTTTTCTCCGGACAACTTTTAGTTCTATGGTGACAGAATATTGTATTTAATTATGTTTCCAACCAAAATTAATATTTTTGTGTATCTTTAAATGCAGGCTCAGGTCAAGTCAGGAAGAAGAACAGGATGGTAGAATTTGTTAAAAATTTGATGATCATCCAAAACCTAACACATAGACGATTTGTTCTTTGCTTGCATACAAAGTTCGTAATAAGGTTGGCTAACATCTTATCTATATATTCTTAATTATTTTTGTTTAGAATAGTACTATATATGTGTGTGCGCATGAATTTGGTATATAATAGGTGTTTGATAAAAATAATTCTAAAAAATCCTGTAGGCTTAATAATTTTAACATGTTTTATTTTGGTATAGAATAAGTGTTTTTAATTTTTTTAATATAAATCGTTCGATTTATATTTATCTATTTTTCTAGAATTCCTTTATTTTGAATAATTAAAATCAAAACTTCATTTTTTAGGCTTTATTTTTTATTTAGAAAAGAAATCAAAACTTTCTTTTTAACATTATTAACATTAACATCTTTCAAATAGAAAAGATTTTTAAATTTGTAAGGAAGAAAAAGTCAAATTTATATTATCGAAACTTCAATATCTTCAAAACTTCCTTTTTAGGCCCTTTTTTGAAAAAAAAAAGATCAAAACCTTTATTTAAACTGAATTTAATTACCAATTAATTACGATTTATATAAAAGGATTCCCAATGTACATGCGATCAATTTTCTTAACAGGTACACGATTCAGAGTTAGCATAGGATGTGTGCTTCATCTTTAATTTGTTTTGAAACTAACATATGTGTAGAGTGTCAATATAGTGCCTCTTTATATGTGTAAAGTGTAGATCTTACTTTCATGATAAAAGTTGTAGTGCAGTATATTTGGATGTAGCTTTGGTTATGCTGACTAAACGTTTTTTAGGTTATGTGGTTTAATAATAAATTTCTGCAACCTATTTTTCAGGAATTTTGTCAAAATTGATGCATAAGCCAGAAGCCAGAAACTAGCTAGGTGCAAGTTAGTATCAACAACTTTGTTTATTCATATCCTTAGTTTTTTCTTTTTATGCGGTAGTTTACTCATCTCCATATTTTGTTTAACTTTTTTTTTGTATTCTATTTTATCATCATATTTGTAATTATTTTTTTTTACTTCTGTTTACTTTTATTTTCTTCTATTTTCTTTTTACTTTTTTATCCATTCTTATTTTCTATTCTCAATGAACATGGCTTCTGTTTAATTACTTTCATGTTAGTTGTTGTTTTTAAAGCTTGAATTTATTGACTTAATATTTGTTTTCTTCCTTTTATTTTTTAAATTTATGATTTGTTATGATTTCATTTATAATATGGATAATTAGTAACCATTTGTGGTTCTTTGCTTTGACTTTTGTATTTTTTTTGTTAATGATCTCGGTATAGAAACATCTGATCGTGTGAATAAGAATTAGAAAATCTTTCTCGAAAAACTTGACACTGAACTTTTACAATTTCCTCTATATTTATTTACTCTTAATTGTTAATTTGTCTTTACTAACTTTTCATTGTTCTTGATCATAATATTCCAACGTCTTCTTTTAATTAATTCAATCAAATTTGTTTTTTATCTATATGTATTTATTACAACGGGTGTCGACCTAAGAAAACGTGACACATAATCGACGTAAAAAATAAGTATACAATTTAATTTGTTTTCTATATTACATATATCTATATACATATATTAAAATTTGTACAATATTATGTTCACAAATTTATTTCTAGATATTTTCTTCTTGATTTCTTTCTTAAATAGACTATATTTTGAAAACAATTAAAAATATTTCAAGGTCGCCACGACGCGCGGTTATTAATTACAACGGGTGTCGGCCTAATAAAACATGATACCAAATTGACATAAAAAATAAGTATATAGTTTATTTAGTTGTCTATCTATATTAAAATTTGTACAATACTGTGTTCATTAATTTATTTATAGATATTTTTTTTCGATTTCTTTCTCAAATTTATATTTTAAATTTTAAAAAAATATATTATAAGGCCGCCGCGAAACGCGGCTTAGTCAACTAGTATATGTATAAAGGAAATTCCCCAGGCGTTTGGTGGAGCTCTAGAATCGCTCGATCCATATTTATCTATTTTTCTAGAGCTCCTCTATTTTAAATAACTAAAATTAAATTTCCTTCTTTATGACCTATATTTTAGAATATAAATTAAAACTTCCTTTTTTAACAATAACATAAACATTAACATAAACTTCTCAATTTTAAATAACTAAAATTAAAACTTCCTTCTTTAGTTCCTATTTTTAAGAAAAGAAGTCAAATCTTCCTTTTTTTAACATTAACGTTAACATATTCGAAATAAAAAAGGTTTTCAGATTTGTAGAATTTTTCTAGAGCTCCTCAATTTTAAATAATTAAAATTAAAACTTCCTTCTTTAGTTCCTATTTTTTAGAAAAGAAGTCAAAACTTCTTTTTTTTAACATTAACGTTAACATATTCGAAATAAAAAAGGTTTTCAAATTTGTAGAAAAGAAAAATTAAAATTTACATATTCAAAATAGAAAAGAAATTTTTTATATTTTTAAGTTAACATCTTCAAAATAGAAAAGGTTTTCGAATTTGTAGGAGAAAAAAAAAATCAAATTTACATATTTGACAATTTTAAATAATTATAATTAAAACTTTCTTCTTTAATTCCTATTTCTTAGAAAAGAATCCAAAACTTCCTTTTTTTAACATTAACATATTCGAAATAAAAAAGATTTTTGAATTTGTAGAGTTTTTCTAGAGCTCCTCAATTTTAAATAATTAAAATTAAAATTTCCTTCTTTAGTTCCAATTGTTTAGAAAAGAACTCAAAACTTCCTTTTTTTAACATTAACGTTAACATATTTGAAATAAAAAGGTTTACGAATTTGTAGAAAAGAAGAATTCAAATTTTTATATTCAAAATAAAAAAGAAATTTTATATTTTTATGTCAACATCTTCAAAATAGAAAAGCTTTTGAATTTGTAGGTGAAAAAAATTCAAATTTACAAGGAAAACCCCTAGGAGCTCTAAAATTGCTCAAATCCTATTTATCTATTTTTCTAGAGCTCCTCTATTTTAAATAATAAAATCAAAACTTTCGTCTTTAGTCCCTATTTTTTAGAAGAGAAATCAAAACTTCCTTTTTTAATATCAGCATTAACATCTTTGAAATAAAAATGGTTTTCGAATTTGTTGGGAAGAAGAAGTCAAATTTATATATTCAAAAAAAAAATTTCAGAACTTCCTTTTTTTAATATTAACATCCTCGAAATAGAAAAGGTTTTTGGATTTGTATGGAAGAAGAATTCAAATTTACATATTTGAATTAGAGAAGAAATTTTATATTCTTATATATATTTAAATAGAAAAGAAATTTTATATTCTTATATATATATATATATATATATATATATATATATATATATATATATATATATATATATATATACAATCCTAGCTTATAACAATCAAATTTTATCACAATGTTTGTAACCATTCTTTTTATGGTTCTCTATTTTTTTGCTTTGCTTTAAATATTATATTTTTTTTGTTACTGATCTCGGTACGGAAATAGCCGATCGTGTGAACAAGAATTAGGTGACCTTTCTCTGTTTGAGAAGTAAAACACTTGAGAAACTTGACATGAAAGGTTTGAACTTTTACCATTTACTATTTACTATCTTAAAACCCGTGCGATGCACGGATTTTTTTTAATATTATATGAATTTTTTCATTAATTTAAGTTAATTTTTTTAAAACATAAATTTTGGAGGCTTAAATTTTTATATAAGATGATTTTGTAATAACCACGAATTTTCGAAATAGATTTTATTTATTTTGAGCCGAATTTTAAAAAAAAAAATTCGTTTTAATTAGTAAACTCGGGAGAAAACGAGGTTATTATCACTGATTGAGAGAAAGAGACAGCTTGCACTTCACAAAAATCGGCTGAAAACAAGGCCCTTGTTTTCAGGGCATTACTTTTGACTCCACATTTTAATTTGTTAACATGTGTTAAACACAAAATACACACACCCACCTTTCTTTTTTTTATTACAATATTACAACCCTTCCTAGTTTTAAAACAGAAAAACCGTGACTTTCATTCTACACAAACAACCAGCACACTTTTGTTTTTCTCTTTCATTTGTTAACCAAAACACTCGAACCTTTTATACACATAAACAGAAACAAACACAAGTCCTGTCCTTTTTTTAACCAAAAACCAAAACCGGACTTGATTGCTTTTGACAAATCCATTCATATAAACCGCAGGTAGTTAGTCTCTCCAATTTGTTTGTTTAGTAATTGCCTTCATTTCGTTTTATCCTTTTTTTTGTTTTTGTGTTTCTTTCGTGCATGAATCTGGTGGTGTTCGGTTTATGATTGGCGATGTGTGTGTTGTTTGTTTTAAATCGGTGTTTGATGGTGGGGATTGAATCGAGAAGAGAGACGAGAGAGAGAGATTGTGTGTTGTGTTGAGGTTGCAGTCGGAGGAAGGGGAAACGAGGAGGAGGTGAGAACGGAAGAGAGGGTGAGACGGAAGGGGGATAGAGTGAGATGTTGGGAGAGAGATTGAGTCGAGGGGATTGAGAGAGGGAGAGATGAAGGAGAGATAAAGAGAGAGGGGAGCGATTGGCGAGAGGGAGAGGAGAGATTGACGGGAGAGAGATTTAGAGAGGGAGGGAGACGTACCGGCTTAGCAGGGGGGAGACGGCGGCGGTGGTGGCGCGTGGGCCCCACGCGTCGTTGTCGTTTCGATCTGTGTTGTATTGCCCGTGATATCAACGTATTTTTGGTTCGTTATATTATAATAATTGGGATTTAATTGTTTCGTTAAAAATTTGATATTACTTAATTTGGTTAGTAATTAATAATTTATTTAAAATGGTTTAATTAATTAGTTAATTAAATAAGATTTTAGATGTAATTTAGAATTTATTAATTAAATAAGTGTTGTTATGTGATTTTGAAAATAAATTAGATATTTGCAATTAAAAGGGGTTAATAAAATGGATTAATTATTAGTTTGTTAAAAAGAGTTATTTTGTGATTTTTAGACGAAAATTAGAGATTTAATAAATTGTTGATAAAAAGAAGAATATTTGTGAAATAAATAGAATAAAATATTTTTTATTTTGGAAAAGTTGTTTTTATTAATATTTCCAGATTATTTTATTAACCGGATCGAGTCGGATTTAATTTAGGGATTTTAAAATTTGTTTTATTAAAGAGTTTAGTAAATTAGAATTTGTGAGATTTCTTAAAAATTAGAATTCTTTGATAATTAGTTTAAAAATGAGAATAATTATTTGGATTTAAATTGAATAAAAACGGATGTTTGAATTTTTCATTTTGAGTAAGAATTTAGATTTCCAGAGATTAAAAATAGGATATATTCTCCAGATTTAATTTCTGTGTTTGAAGAAATATTTATTTATCCCGGAATTAATTTCTGTTATTTGTTCCGGAGATTTTATGAGATATTATATTATTATTAATTAGATTATCGGATCGGGAGTATTTCATTCTGAAGAATCGCTCACGTATTTCTGGTTGCCATTTTTAGAGAATAATCCCCGAACCGTAGATCAACGCCAAGTTCACGGGTAGAGTATAATTTTTTTATCTGCATTCATTTGCACTTCGAGATCGAGGCAAGTTCATTCCTACCCTAACTCTTAGAGATTTGAATTTCTGTTCGTATTATTTCATTCCCTATTTAATTTCGAGCTATCAATTATGAGATTTAATTATCCTTTTGAGCATTATTTTTTCGTTGCGATATTTTGTTACTGTTAAAACTAGTGAATTATATTCCTTATAAGCGTGGAATTAATTTCGTTGCTATCAGGTCGATCTCATTAATTCGAGACGACTATTATTATGATTCAGTGAAACTATTCTCATTTATTCGAGATAGTTAAATTTATTCCTTTCAGTCGAATTTATTGTACAAATTCGACAATAATACTTGATTATCTTTTAGTTGGTTCATCTCTCGAATCAATAAATAAGAGTTATAAAAATTAGGATCGTTAGAGTTTTACTCGTTGATCAAGTGAAAAATATTCTATTTAACGTTCATCAATTATGGGTATTATAAATATTCGAGGAGTACTACTTGTACAGTACGACTCCAAATTATTTCATTTTAAGACTATCCTCAATATTTCGAGATGGTTGACTTTATTGTCGAGGGTTGGCATCTTGTTCATGTCAACCAATAAAATATTATTATTGAGAATTTACCTCAGTCCATTGATCGGATTGGTGGAACAATTGAGTCGGTCTGGCAGTCCGCCAGATTTGTAAATGTTTTCATGGAAGAATTATTTCGAGTTATCTGTCCATCAAATATTCGGGAATTCTGTATTCTACTGGTCAAATTTTGGGAAAGAGGCCCATTTTAGAGAAAGAGAGACTTGTGTACCGTTATGCGGACACGAGATATATTGGCACTATGCTGCCAGGGTTTAATTAATAACCCCTATGATGCTAGCATTCATATATTTATATTATATTGTTGATAGCGTATTGTAGCCGTGATCGGGCGAAGTGCGATATCATTGGAGGACGGTATTCCTGGTCGGTTAGTTGATCGCCCCACCGAGATACCGAGAGGTGGAAGACCAGTTTATTCTTAAATCATGAGTCAACAGAGTTATATCAATTAAGTCTTTCGAGAATTCTATTTTCGAGATGAGTATTGAGTTTTTCGAGTATTCTGCTTTCAAGATGAGTACTGAGTCAAAATCCAGATTTGTGATATTCAATTAATTTTGGGAAATCTTATTATATTTTTATACCAAGTAAGAAGAGAACTTGCTGAGCACTGTAGTTGCTCATTCTTGCTTTACAACATTTTTTTATTCAGCTATTAAGAGGGAAAGAGGCGAGACGTCCAACCAGGAATCCAAGGGAAAGGAGAAAGCTCCAGGCTATGCGGACGAGAACTGGAATGTCTAGCTGAAATCTTTATCTACCTACTTCTGTAACATATGTAAAATATTATCCCGAGATGTATTATGTCGTATGATAACAATGTGTGAGACTGATCTTGGAATTGCGGAGTGGGACACTTATGCTCCGTTGTATTATATATTTTGCTTTATTACTGCGTAACTTGTGCTACAGGATATTGAGACAATGTGACGACCCGGGTCTCCGGTCAGGGTGGATCAGGGGGCGTCACAAAGTTGGTATCAGAACATTATTTATATTTTTAGGAATCGTACGAGCCTTAGAGTATAACCGGATGCGAGAATTTAGAGATGTAATACGAGCCTAGAACTATAACGCGACGTGAGAATTTAGAGATATATTATACGATGTTGAGATTTTGGCACTAAGCGCCTTACGCCTTTTTATATATATATTTATAGGCATATCTAGTCGATTGGAACCTGACCGAGGTTTTTCGTACTTTTGTAGATGTCTACTTCTGGACCAGCAGATTTTCGTTCTACTCGAGATAGACTTCCCACACCTTATTCACATGGACCCCTAGTTCCCAATTAATTTAATATAGGATGCCTAATTTCCCATTATAAATGAGATCGGATGATACCTTACAGAGTTTCCAGATTTTGTAAATGTTGTCAATACCTTTACCGGAGTCTACGAGTGTCACTTTTATTCCAAAATCGATAGTCGATCCTAAGAGCTTATGGTGTGCTAGGAAATCGTTCCTTAAGTAACTTCCTTAACAATGATTATCGGTGATTTTTATCATTCAAATTTACTCAGGCAATATCTATCCTGTTTGAAAAGACCTATATTGTTCAAAGGTTCATTTACAGAGCGTCATGTACTTCTCTAAATATAAAACTCTTTCATATCCCTTCTATATTTGTCACCCTTTGTGATACTGAGATGAACAACCCTACTTATACAGGGGAAGACTGTCTGTCTCTGTGATAGAAGTCTGGTGGGACGCCACCATTTGTACTGTTGTTTGTTAATTAGAGTACTAAAGGCTGGCCACCTTGTGTACTATGACGGTTGTCCTAATGATACATGCAACAAAACAAATGTTCGATGATCATAATGATCTCTCAGCTAATCCTTTCATAAAAGATTCTCACCATCAAGAATTGAGTGTGCACATGTGTTGTTTAACATCTATTCCTTATGAGTTATCTCTATTCAATGTTCTTATGGATCCTATAATGATTGGGGCCTAAGAATTCTAAAAGTGGTATACGAAAACTTGAAAGTGATGAAACTTCTCTTCCAGAAATGGAAATTTCAACAACTCAAGTCGGAGTGACAATTTCTAAATAGAAATAGACCTGATGCCCAGCCTGTTGGGTAGTAACCTTTATTATCTTTACTAGACTAGTATGTTGGTTAGATACTTTTACGATGTACTTATTATCAGCGACCAGTTTGTATTCAGTACCATGACCTGGACTTTACCAGTATGGAACCTTATCAGTATTATATTGTGATCTGCTATAGTACCGTTATCTCATTTTGTTTATTATAGATCTGTGTTATATTAGAATAGCCTGTCAGAATAATTTCCATGTTACCCCTGATTTAGTTAACAATTTCTTTTCCGATACTACGGCTTAAAAAGAATTTTCGAGAACTAGAGATTTATGATGATTGAATTTTTGAGAACCGCCATTTAAATTTAGATAAATCTTCACGAGTATCTAAAATCTTTTTATATCGAGAAATAAGAGTAACTGTTTATAAAGAGACAAGAGAGAGTCGTGATTTTGAGTATTGTGAGGAACCATAAATTTTAACCGAGTAGATATTTATGAATACCAATTTTAGTTGTGCCAGCAATGGTGTTTGAGAATTGCATATCCGAAGTATAACGTACCTTATTGTTTTCGCTCTTATAGTAAAAGATGCCACCAAAGAGAGGAAGACCCGCAAGAAATCCTCGTCCTCAACCCGAGGTGAATCCAGAGAATGAGGTTCCACCTCAGAACCAAGTTCCAAACCCGGAACCACAACTCGCTCGAGATCCTAACCAAGGAAATAACCCGATGAGTCTACTTATGAACTTTCTTATTCAGTATACCCAGAACCCTCAGCCTCAGCCGTACCAAAATGTAGGAGGGAATCCACCTCCAGCTCAACTGACCCAAACTACTGTGAGTTTCAAATCATTTAAATCCTTGAGTCCACCTGAGTTTAAAGGTACCACTAACCCAGTGGAAGCTAGAATCTGGTTACGTGAAATAGAGAAGACCTTTGAGATAGTGGGAGTGAAAGAGGATAAGAAGACGGTATTTGCAGCTTATATGTTGAAAGGTGAAGCTAATTATTGGTGGGCAGCGAAGAGAGCCATGGAAGGTGATGCGATTATACCGTGGGCTAGATTTACAATGTTGTTTCTAGAGAGGTATTTCCCCAAATATCTGGAGAACCAAATGGAGATAAAGTTTTTAGAGCTCAAGCAAGGAACGATGACTGTTGCAGACTACGAGGCCAAGTTTACAGAACTCTCGAGGTTTGTACCCTATCATGTAGACACTGAAGAGAAGAGAGCAAAACGCTTTCAACAAGGATTGAAACCATGGATACAAAATCGCGTTGCAGTATTTGAGATCACCAATTATGCAACTTTAGTTTAGAAAGCGGCGATAGTGGAAAGTGGAAGTGAACTATACCCGAAAGATGGAAATAAGAGGAAGTTTCAGAGCAGTGGAAGTAACTTTGCGAGGAGATTTGATAATCAGAGTGATAAGAAACCGTTTGTGAAAAGGGAAGATAAGAGTGCTGATACAAGAAGGTTTGGGAACTTTGACACCAGAGGAAGGAATCAGAGAATCAGACAGCCCCAGACAGTTAATGTGATGCAAGGAAGACCACCTTTGCCAGAATGCAAGACATGTGGGAAGAAACACCCCGGACCCTGTCATCTAGCGACCGTGAATTGTTATAACTGTGGACAGAAGGGTCATTATGCTTCTAGTTGCAAGGATAAATCTGTCACCTGCTTCAACTGTGGAAGGAAAGGTCACGTGTCCCGAGACTGCCGACAACCTGCGAAGGAAAATCCGGTGCCTCGACTCACAGAACCTCCCAGCAACAAGCCAACCGCGAGAACCTTCAACATGACAGTAAGAGATGCCATTGATAACAGCAATGTGATCATAGGTACGCTTCTAGTAAATTCTGAGGTTACGTGTGTTCTAGTTGATTCTGGAGCTACCAAATCGTTTATTTCTGAGAACTTCATGAATAAGTTGAATCTTGAGTCTGTGTCCATAAAAGAAATTTTGAACATAGAAGTAATTAATCAGGAAGTTATACCAGTGAATCGATTGTGTCTGAAGTATTCCATAGAGATACATGGGCAACGTTTTGATGCAGACCTCATTCCTTTTAAGTTAGGGGAATTTGACGTAATCCTAGGGATTGATTGGTTATCACGTTATGATGCGCTAATAGATTGTCGCCGTAAGAAGGTCAGCTTAAGTGGACCTAACGATATAAGTATTTCAGTTCGCGGACGGAAACCGACTAAGGATTTCCTGTCTATAATTCAAGCTAAAAGATTACTTCGGCAAGGATGTCAAGCCTATCTAGCTTATGTGATAGATATCGAGAAACAGACCCCTATGATCGAGGAGGTCCCTGTAGTTAACCCCTGTAGTTAACCAGTTTAGAGACGTTTTTCCCGACGAGTTACCTGGAATTCCACCAGATCGAGAGATAGAGTTTACGATCGATCTTGCCCCGGGAACTGCACCAATTTCCAAAGCACCATACCGAATGGCTCCAGTTGAGATGAAGGAGTTGGCTACCCAACTGCAAGAATTACTTGACAAAGGCGTAATAAGACCAAGTGTATCCCCGTGGGGAGCTCCAGTGCTGTTCGTGAAGAAGAAGGACGGATCCATGCGACTATGCATTGATTATCGTGAGTTGAACAAGATGACCATCAAGAATAAGTACCCTCTACCCCGAATCGATGATCTGTTTGACCAACTTAAGGGAGCTAGATGTTTTTCAAAGATTGATTTGAGATCCGGCTATCATCAACTAAAGATCAAGCCTGAGGATATTCCTAAGACTGCCTTTAGGACTGATATGGACATTAAGAGTTCCTAGTCATGTCTTTTGGATTGACGAATGCGCCAGCTGCTTTTATGGATTTAATGAATCGTGTGTTCAAGAGGTATTTGGATAAATTCGTAATTGTATTTATTGATGACATCTTGATATACTCGAAGTCTCCTTAGGAACATGCTGAACACCTTCGTTTGGTTTTGGAAGCATTGAGAAAGGAAAAGTTATATGCAAAGTTTTCAAAGTGCGAATTTTGGTTGAAAGAAGTTCAATTTTTGGGACACATTGTGAGCGGCGAAGGGATTTCTGTAGACCCCGCAAAGATAGAAGCCGTAGCAAATTGGGAGAGACCCAAGACTCCAACAGAGGTTAGAAGTTTTCTTGGATTGGCCGGATACTATCGTAGATTTGTGAAGGATTTCTCAAAGATAGCTACGCCACTGACTCGACTTACCAGAAAGAGTGAAAAGTTTGAATGGACCCCCAAATGCGAAGACCGCTTTCAGGAATTGAAGACGAGATTGACTACTGCCCCAGTGTTGACCTTACCTGATGAGAAAGGCGATTTCGTGATTTTCAGCGATGCCTCTCACAAAGGTTTAGGTTGTGTTCTGATGCAACACGGTAAAGTAATAGCTTACGCCTCTCGACAATTGAAGGAATATGAGTCCCGTTACCCTACTCACGATTTAGAACTTGCTGCTATTGTTTTTGCCCTCAAGATTTGGAGACATTACCTCTATGGAGAGAAATGTGAGATTTACACGGATCACAAGAGCTTAAAGTATATATTCACGCAGAAGGAATTAAACATGAGACAAAGAAGATGGTTGGAGTTGATCAAAGACTATGATTGTTCGATAAATTATCACCCAAGGAAGGCTAATGTCGTAGCTGATGCTTTAAGTAGAAAGGAAAGACTCAACCTGTTGACAACCTCAGAAGAATTAGTCAGAGAATTTAAGAAAATGGAATTAGAGATCAGGGTCCCAGTCCAAAACAATGAAATAGTATACAGTATTCAGTTTCAACCAGAGTTGCTCGAGAAGATTCGCCGTTGTCAGGAACAAGTAATGGAAGGAAAAAGATCAGAGTTGACTGGAGAAGAAGTTTTAAGTTCAAAAGATGATAAGGGAATTAAGCGATTTGCATCGAGAATATGGATTCCTAATGTTACGGAGTTAAAGGATGAAATTATGAGTGAAGCGCATAACTCGAGATATTCCATTCATCCAGGGAGCACGAAAATGTATCAAGACATCAAGCAAAACTATTGGTGGCCTAACATGAAGAGAGAGATTGCAGAATGGGTAAGCAAGTGCTTGACCTGTCAGAAAGTGAAAGTCGAACATCAACGACCAAGTGGACTTTTACAACCCTTAGAGATACCTGAGTGGAAATGGGAACATATTACCATGGATTTTGTCGTAGGATTGCCCCGAACTAGAGCAAGTCATGATGCGATTTGGGTTATCGTCGATCGACTCACTAAATCTACGCATCTCCTACCAATTAGTGATAAGTACTCTGTTGAGAGATTGGTAAACATGTATCTAAATGAAATTGTAGTTCGTCACGGAGTGCCTGTTTCGATTGTTTCTGATAGAGATGCCCGTTTTACTTCACGATTTTGGAAGAGTTTTCAGGAATGTCTTGGCACAAAGTTAAATCTGAGCACTGCATATCATCTACAGATCGACGAATAAAGCGAAAGGACAATATTTAAACCTCGGAAAAGCACGGGAGCAACCTCATTTCTTTCCTCTTCGCAATATTAAGATTTTGTGCACTTGATTTCAAAGAAAGTTGGGATGATCATTTGGCCCTAATTTAGTTTTCTTACAATAATAGTTATCACCCCAGCATAGGTATGGCACCATATGAAGCATTCGAAGTGGAAGGTAAAGCGATACTGAAAATTTCACCTTGGAAGGGAAATATGAGATTTAGAAAGAAAAGCAAGTTGAGTCCCAGATATATAGGACCTTTTTAGATTCTTAAGAAGATAGGACCACTAGCTTATCAGTTGGCTCTACCTCCAGACCTTCAGCATATCCACGATGTGTTTCATGTTTCTGCGTTAAGAGAGTACCATTCTGATTTCAGGCACGTTATAACCTACGAACCAGTTGAAATTCGTCCAGATTTGACCTACGAAGAAAAGCCAGTAGAGATCCTAGATTACAAAGTGCAAGAGTTAAGAACTAAGAAAGTGAATTTAGTGAAAGTACTTTGGAGAAACCACCAAGTTGAGGAAGCCACGTGGGAATTAGAAAGCGAAATGCGGAATAAATATCCTGAATTGTTTAGTGCATAGTTTTGATTCCGAGGACGGAATCCTATAAGGGGGGAAGACTGTAATAACCACGAATTTTCGAAATAGATTTTATTTATTTTGAGCCGAATTTTAAAAAAAAAAAAATTTTGTTTTAATTAGTAAACTCGGGAGAAAACGAGGTTATTATCACTGATTGAGAGAAAGAGACAGCTTGCACTTCACAAAAATCGGCTGAAAACAAGGCCCTTGTTTTCAGGGCATTACTTTTGACTCCACATTTTAATTTGTTAACATGTGTTAAACACAAAATACACACACCCACCTTTCTTTTTTTTATTACAATATTACAACCCTTCCTAGTTTTAAAACAGAAAAACCGTGACTTTCATTCTACACAAACAACCAGCACACTTTTGTTTTTCTCTTTCATTTGTTAACCAAAACACTCGAACCTTTTATACACATAAACAGAAACAAACACAAGTCCTGTCCTTTTTTTAACCAAAAACCAAAACCGGACTTGATTGCTTTTGACAAATCCATTCATATAAACCGCAGGTAGTTAGTCTCTCCAATTTGTTTGTTTAGTAATTGCCTTCATTTCGTTTTATCCTTTTTTTTGTTTTTGTGTTTCTTTCGTGCTTGAATCTGGTGGTGTTCGGTTTATGATTGGCGATGTGTGTGTTGTTTGTTTTAAATCGGTGTTTGATGGTGGGGATTGAATCGAGAAGAGAGACGAGAGAGAGAGATTGTGTGTTGTGTTGAGGTTGCAGTCGGAGGAAGGGGAAACGAGGAGGAGGTGAGAACGGAAGAGAGGGTGAGACGGAAGGGGGAGAGAGTGAGATGTTGGGAGAGAGATTGAGTCGAGGGGATTGAGAGAGGGAGAGATGATGGAGAGATAAAGAGAGAGGGGAGCGATTGGCGAGAGGGAGAGGAGAGATTGACGGGAGAGAGATTTAGAGAGGGAGGGAGACGTACCGGCTTAGCAGGGGGGAGACGGCGGCGGTGGTGGCGCGTGGGCCCCACGCGTCGTTGTCGTTTCGATTTGTGTTGTATTGCCCATGATATCAACGTATTTTTGGTTCGTTATATTATAATAATCGGGATTTAATTGTTTCGTTAAAAATTTGATATTAATTAATTTGGTTAGTAATTAATAATTTATTTAAAATGGTTTAATTAATTAGTTAATTAAATAAGATTTTAGATGTAATTTAGAATTTATTAATTAAATAAGTGTTGTTATGTGATTTTGAAAATAAATTAGATATTTGCAATAAAAAGGGGTTAATAAAATGGATTAATTATTAGTTTGTTAAAAAGAGTTATTTTGTGATTTTTGGACGAAAATTAGAGATTTAATAAATTGTTGATAAAAAGAAGAATATTTGTGAAATAAATAGAATAAAATATGTTTTATTTTGGAAAAGTTGTTTTTATTAATATTTCCAGATTATTTTATTAACCGGATCGAGTCGGATTTAATTTAGGGATTTTAAAATTTGTTTTATTAAAGAGTTTAGTAAATTAGAATTTGTGAGATTTCTTAAAAATTAGAATTCTTTGATAATTAGTTTAAAAATGAGAATAATTATTTGGATTTAAATTGAATAAAAACGGATGTTTGAATTTTTCATTTTGAGTAAGAATTTAGATTTCCAGAGATTAAAAATAGGATATATTCTCCAGATTTAATTCCTGTGTTTGAAGAAATATTTATTTATCCCGGAATTAATTTCTGTTATTTGTTCCGGAGATTTTATGAGATATTATATTATTATTAATTAGATTATCGGATCGGGAGTATTTCATTCTGAAGAATCGCTCACGTATTTCTGGTTTCCATTTTTAGAGAATAATCCCCGAACCGTAGATCAACGCCAAGTTCACGGGTAGAGTATAATTTTTTTATCTGCATTCATTTGCACTTCGAGATCGAGGCAAGTTCATTCCTACCCTAACTCTTAGAGATTTGAATTTCTGTTCGTATTATTTCATTCCTTATTTAATTTCGAGCTATCAATTATGAGATTTAATTATCCTTTTGAGCATTATTTTCTCGTTGCGATATTTTGTTACTGTTAAAACTAGTGAATTATATTCCTTATAAGCGTGGAATTAATTTCGTTGCTATCAGGTCGATCTCATTAATTCGAGACGACTATTATTATGATTCAGTGAAACTATTCTCATTTATTCGAGATAGTTAAATTTATTCCTTTCAGTCGAATTTATTGTACAAATTCGACAATAATTATTGATTATCTTTTAGTTGGTTCATCTCTCGAATCAATAAATAAGAGTTATAAAAATTAGGATCGTTAGAGTTTTACTCGTTGATCAAGTGAAAAATATTCTATTTAACGTTCATCAATTATGGGTATTATAAATATTCGAGGAGTACTACTTGTACAGTACGACTCCAAATTATTTCATTTTAAGACTATCCTCAATATTTCGAGATGGGTGACTTTATTGTCGAGGGTTGGCATCTTGTTCGTGTCAACCAATAAAATATTATTATTGAGAATTTACCTCAGTCCATTGATCGGATTGGTGGAACAATTGAGTCGGTCTGGCAGTCCGCCAGATTTGTAAATGTTTTCATGGAAGAATTATTTCGAGTTATCTGTCCATCAAATATTCGGGAATTCTGTATTCTACTGGTCAAATTTTGGGAAAGAGGCCCATTTTAGAGAAAGAGAGACTTGTGTACCGTTATGCGGACACGAGATATATTGGCACTATGCTGCCAGGGTTTAATTAATAACCCCTATGATGCTAGCATTCATATATTTATATTATATTGTTGATAGCGTATTGTAGCCGTGATCGGGCGAAGTGCGATATCATTGGAGGACGGTATTCCCGGTCGGTTAGTTGATCGCCCCACCGAGATACCGAGAGGTGGAAGACCAGTTTATTCTTAAATCATGAGTCAACAGAGTTATATCAATTGAGTCTTTCGAGAATTCTATTTTCGAGATGAGTATTGAGTTTTTCGAGTATTCTGCTTTCAAGATGAGTACTGAGTCAAAATCCAGATTTGTGATATTCAATTAATTTTGGGAAATCTTATTATATTTTTATACCAAGTAAGAAGAGAACTTGCTGAGCACTGTAGTTGCTCATTCTTGCTTTACAACAGTTTTTTATTCAGCTATTAAGAGGGAAAGAGGCGAGACGTCCAACCAGGAATCCAAGGGAAAGGAGAAAGCTCCAGGCTATGCGGACGAGAACTGGAATGTCTAGCTGAAATCTTTATCTACCTACTTCTGTAACATATGTAAAATATTATCCCGAGATGTATTATGTCGTATGATAACAATGTGTGAGACTGATCTTGGAATTGCGGAGTGGGACACTTATGCTCCGTTGTATTATATATTTTGCTTTATTACTGCGTAACTTGTGCTACAGGATATTGAGACAATGTGACGACCCGGGTCTCCGGTCAGGGTGGATCTGGGGGCGTCACAGATTTGATAATAATTATATAAATGTTATCCGTGATATTTCTAGAAAATGTGGTATTTTAGTTAGAAAATAGAGAAAAGATGATAGATTTAATTTACTTGAAAATGGTAATCGACTAATAATTAGTATTCATAGAATTAATATTTTATTTTATTAAATAGAATGTCTGTGATATGATTAGGAAAAGAGAGATTTTAGTGAGAGAAAATTATATATGTAACATGTTCTAGGTGAAAAAAGTAATTGATTAGTTTATTGTAATAATAATTTAATTACGTTATTTTACTAAATACAATTGCTCGTAATATTTTTAGAAAAGGAGAAATGAATATTGTCCGTGATATTTCTATTAAAAGAGGAATTTTAGTTAGAAAATATAAAATAGATAATACGTTTTAGATATAAAAAAAAGGTAATTGGTTAATTATTAATATTATAATATTATTAGTTTATTGTGTTAAATAGAACCGCCCGTGATATAATTGGAAAAAGCGAGATTTTAGTTAGAGAAAATAGAAAGGTAACGTGAAAATTAAAAAGATGACATGATTTATGTGAAAAAGGTAATTGATTAGTTTATAGTAATTATAATTTAATTATGTTATTTTACTAAATAAAATTGTTCATAGTTTTTAGAAAATGAGAAATTAATGTTGCCAGTGATATTTTTAGAAAAAAGGGAATTTAATTAGAAAAAATAGAAAAAATGATACGTTTTAGCTGAAAAGGTAATCGGTTAATTATTAGTATTATAATATTATTATTTTATTTTTATTAAATTGAAACGTCTGTGATATAATTGGAAAAAGAGAGGTTTTAGTAAGAGAAAGAAAAAATGTAACGTGTTTTGATTGAAAAAGGTAACCGTCCATGATATTGTTTATTATAATACCTGAGTCTACCCAGGTATACAGTTAGGTGTAGTTAGCCAATCAGAAAACTATGAATTATTTTAGGACCAATCATAAGTCATTCCTCAATTTTAGACCAATCATATTATATCAAAAGTTTACCTTATTTACCATTCTTATCCTATCATACTAACCATGGTTAGCTAACAATTCTATTTTAAATATAGTAATGACTTTATTTAACATATATATATATATGAGATTGGGGAACCTGAGATGTATCTCAGGTACATTTCCTGAGATACATGTGAATTATATGCAAATCAGAATTTTTATAGAATGGGCATTTTTGTAAAATCAAAAATTTTTAATTAGCCCTGCGGGCCCAATCAGATTTAAAGTATATTTCTTTAGTATCTTAGGAAAAGTTCTCTGAAATATATTACGTATTTTTTTAATATAAAGAATATATATTTATATATATATATTACATAATTTATTATATATATATATACTAGCTTATAACCCGTGCAATGCACGGGTTTCTTATATTATATTATAAATTTTGTTTAATATTATAATTATGTTTTTATATAATTATTATTTTAATAATTTTTTTTAATTTTAATTTAATATAATTTAACATACTCATGTTTATAAATTATACTTACTAATGTTTCCTTATTATAAATAATGTATACGATTTTTAATATATTTTATTAATAATAGAGAAATATGTTGTGATATTTTCGGGTATATATTAATTATTGTAAGATTTGTTGTAAACTAAAAAGGTAACGTGTTTTAATTATAAAGTAAATATTAATGATTGAAAGATATGATACGATTGATCTTTTTATGTGTTTATAAAAGGTAATATCTTCAACTAAAATTAAATGTGAAAAAGGCAATCGACTAATTACCATTAAATGTATTATGTTATTATTTATTTTAGGTGTTATATTTTTCTTGAAAATTATGGTTTGATATTTTCGGGTATATATTATTGATTGTAAGATTTGTTTTAAATTAAAAAGGTAACGTGTTTTAATTCGAAAAAAATATTAATGATCGAAAGATATGATACGATTGATGTTTTTAGTTGTTTATAAAAGGTAATATGTTTAACTAAAAGTAAATGTGAAAAAGGCAATCGACTAATTACCATTAATTTTATTATACTAATGTGAAAAAGGCAATCGACTAATTAGCATTAATTTTATTATGTTAATCGACTAATTACCATTAATTATAACGTATTTTAATTCGAAAGGAAATACTAATGATGGAAAGATATGATACGATTGATGTTTTTAGGTGTTTATAAAAGCCAATATCTCGACTAATTACCATAAATTATATTATGTTATTATTTATTTTAGGTATATTTATTTTTCTTTATAATGAAGGGTAAATAAGTAAATTCACTCAGTACCAAAAAACAGATACCAAAACTTTCAATGTTTCGGCTTTTATATAATAGTATAGATTTTCGGGTATATATTAGTGATTGTAAGATTTGTTTTAAATTAAAAAGGTAACGTGTTTTAATTCGAAAAAAAATATTAATGATCGAAAGATATGATACGATTGATGTTTTTAGTTGTTTATAAAAGGTAATATGTTTAACTAAAAGTAAATGTGAAAAAGGCAATCGACTAATTACCATTAATTTTATTATACTAATTGAAAAAGGCAATCGACTAATTACCATTAATTTTATTATGTTAATCGACTAATTACCATTAATTATAACGTGTTTTAATTCGAAAGGAAATACTAATGATGGAAAGATATGATACGATTGATGTTTTTAGGTGTTTATAAAAGCTAATATCTCGACTAATTACCATTAATTATATTATGTTATTATTTATTTTAGGTATATTTATTTTTCTTTATAATGAAGGGTAAATAAGTAAATTCACTCGGTACCAAAACTTTCAATGTTTCGGCTTTTATATAATAGTATATATATATATATATATGTAATAACCGCGAATTTTCGAATTTATTTTCTTCTTAATATTTAAATTGGATTTAAGAGCGATGCGTTATTATATTTTAAATAGCACGTTTTTAATTTTACATATTCGTTGTATATTTATTTATTCATATTTATTTAGTGTTTACTAAAATTAGGAAAATAGAATTTTTTTATTTTTTTTATTTTGGATCGAATTTAGTTTAGGACACGAAATTTAGAGTATCGTTTTAATTAGCCAGCCGGGAGAAAATAAGCTGATTAAGGGGTCATCATTTTTTTTTTAATTTTATAAATAGCACTAACCTTGTAATTATTATGCCATTTACAATTGTTCCCCATTATTTACTTCTTTTTAATTAATAAAATACCACACTAAAATTATCATCATTATTCAACATTATTGTGGTTTACAATTTATTCTATAAATAGCACAGGTTCAACCAGCCAAACAAATCATCACACTCTGTTTTTTTTTACCAAACCAATTCCAGTTATTTATACAAAAACCCGACCATATATTTAAAAGAGAGGTCATCAGCTGTGCCATTTCTTTTCTTGTAAAAAAAAAAAAAGAGGAGACCCAGCTCCCATCTCTTGCCAAAAACACAGTCTCTTTCCTCCCGTCTGTTATCTGCAAAACCGAAAACATCAAGCAAGGTAGTTTATCTACTTTTTTTTTTCTTTCGACCTTGTGCTTGGATTATGTTGTAGTCTCCGATTGTTGTTTGTTTCAGTGTGATGAATCGGGATTGAGGGGCGAGAGAGATGTGAGGTCGAGTGTGAGGGGGAGATTGATTATGGGTGGTGTGAAATCGGAAAGATTAGGACGAGATTGGGGAGGGTTGTGAGAGAGATTGTTGAGGAGATGAGTGACGAGAGGTTGAGAGATTGTTGTTGATTGCTTTGGTGGGATGATAAGGAGGCGACCACCACCGTTGCGGTGGTGGTGTTGATTGTTGTTGTGAGCGGAGGGAGAGGGATTTAGTTGAGGGAGAAAGAGACGAGAGAGAGAGAGAGAGAGAGAGAGAGAGAGAGAGAGAGAGACTGGGAGAGAGTCGAAGGGGGAGATGCAGGGGAGGGAAGGAAACAGGTGGGGCCCACACGGTGGGACCCACACCGAGGTGTAATTGTTGTTAACAATAATAAAATAGTAACGTAGACGTTCAGGTGTTATAAACGGGATTTTTGTTAAACGAAAAAAACGAGATTTAACAAGTTTTGTTAAAAATGGAATATTAATTAACTTGGTTTGTAATTAATAATTTATTTAAATTGGTTTAGTTAATTAATTAATTAAATAAGATTTTAGATGTAATTTAGAATTTATTTATTTACTAATTAAATAAGTGTTGTTATGTGATTTTTGAAAAGAAATTAGATATTTATTATTTTGCAATAAAAAGGGTTTAATAAAATGGATTAATTATTAGTTTGTTAAAAAGAGTTATTTTGTGATTTTTGGACGAAAATTAGAGATTTAATAATTTGTTGATAAAAAGAAGAATATTTGTGAAATAAATAGAATAAAATATGTTTTATTTTGGAAAAGCTGTTTTAATATTTTCCGGTTTATTTTTATTAACCGGATCGAGTCAGATTTAATTTAGAGATTTAAAATTTGTTTTATTAATGAGTTTAGTAAATTAGAATTTGTGAGATTTCTTAAAAATTAGAATTCTTTGATAATTAGTTTTAAAATGAGAATAATAAATATGGATTTAAATTGAATAAAAACGGATGTTTGAATTTTTCATTTTGAGTAAGAATTTAGATTTCTAGAGATTAAAAATAGGATATATTCCCCAGATTTAATTCCTGTGTTCGAATAAATATTTATTTATTTATTCCGGAGATTTTATGAGATATTATATTATTATTAATTAGATTATCGGATCGGGAGTATTTTATTTTGAAGAATCGCTCACGTATTTCTGGTTGCCATTTTTAGAGAATAATCCTCGAGCCGTAGACCGAAGCCGAGTTCACGGGTAGAGTATAATTTTTATCTGCATTCATTTGCACTTCGAGATCGAGGCAAGTTCGTTCTTACCCTAACTTTTGGAAACTGTGAATTTCTGTTCGTGTTATTTAATTCCTTAATTATTTTTGAGATATTATATATTGAGATTATCTGTTGCTCTATATGATGCAATAATTTCTTTTGAGAATTTTTTCTTGTTAAATAATATTATATTGTCAAGTTAGTTTATTTGAGAATTATAATCCCTATAAGCGTAGAAACAATTTAATTGATATCGGGTCGATCTCATTAATTCGAGACGACTATTATTTTATTCAGTGAAACTAATCTCATTCGTCCGAGATAGTTAAATTTATTCTTTTCGATTGAATTTATTGTACAAATTCAATCGTTATTTATTGATTATCTTTTAGTTAGTTCCTCGTTCGAACTAACCAATAGGAGTTTAAAATTATAATTGTTAGAGATTTTTATTCGTCGATCAAGTGAAAAATATTCTATCTAAACGTTCATCAATGTGAGTATTATAAATATCGAGAAGTACTAATTGTTCAGTACGACTCCCAATTACTTTAATCTTAGGACTATTCTCATAGGTTCGAGATAGTCGATTTTATTGTCAAGGTTTGGCATTTTGTTTATGTCAACCGATAAATTATTATTGAGGATTTACATCAGTCCATTGTTCGGATTGGTGGTGAAATTGAGTCATACTGGCAGTCCGCCAGATTTGTAAATATTTTCTGAAAGAGTTATCTCAAGTTATCTGTACCCAACTATTCGGGAATTCTGTATTCTACTGGTCAATTTTGGGCAAGAGGCCCTTTATAGAGAAAGAGAGACTCGTGTACCGTTTTACGGACCCGAGAATATTTAGGCATTCGTTGCCTTGGTTGAATTGATAACCATTATGATGCTAGCATTCATACATATATATTATAGTTGATATCGTATTGTAGCCGTGATCGGGCGAAGTGCGGTGTCATCGGAGGCCGGTATTCTTGGTTGGTTAGTTGATCGCCCCACTGAGATACGGAGAGGTGGAAGACCAGTTCATTCTTAAATCATGAGTTATCAGAGTTATATCAAATGAGCTATCGAGTATTCTGTTTCGAGATGAGTAATGAGTCTTTTGAGTATTCTGTTTTGAGATGAGTTTGAGCCTTTCGAGTATGATATTTTCCAGATGAATTTGAGTCAAATCTTATTGTGATTTTCAATATTAAAATTTTGAGTATTAATTTCGGTAAACCTTATTATATTTATATACCGAGCGAGAAGAGAACTTGCTGAGCACTATAGTTGCTCATTCTTGCTTTACAACATTTTGTTCAGCTGTCAAGACGGAAAAAGGCGAGACGTCCAGCCAGGGCTATAAAGGCAAGGGGAAAGCGCAAGGCTATGGCGTCAATAATTAGAAGACCCAGATAGAATCTTTATATTTCTACTGATGTGAACTTTTGTAATATATTAATTCGAGATGTATCAAGTTGTTTTGTATTACGCTGTGAAGACGATCTTGGATCTGCGGAGTGGGACATTTTATGCTCCGTTGTATATTATATTTTGCTTTGTTATTGCGTAACTTGTGCTACAGGATATTGAGACAATGTGACGACCCGGGTCCCCTGTCAGGGTGGATTTGGGGGCGTTACAGTTTTTGGTATCAGAGCATAGTTATATTTTTAGGAATCGTATGAGCCTTGGAGTATAACCCGATGCGAGCATTTAGAGATATAATACGAACCTAGAACTATAACGCGACGTGAGAATTTAGAGATATGATACGAAGTTGAGATTTTGGCACTAAGCGCCTTACGCCTTTATATATATTTATAGGCATAGCTAGTTGATTGAAACCTGACCGAGATTTTCGTACTTTTGTAGATGTCTACTTCCAGACCAGCTGATTTTCGTTCTACCCGAGATAGATCTCCTACACCTTACCCGCATGGACCACTTAGCTCAGGTTCAGACAGTGACCCGTCTGAAGAGTTTATGTTGATGGTTAGTGACACGGAGGATTCTTCAGTTCAGATCCTTACACCTTCTCCTCCACATGTGATAGATTTAGTAGATTCTCCTGACCAGATCATTGAGATAGTCGATTCTCCTCCACCAGTGATTGATTTAGAGGCTCCTACCCCTGAGACGTTCAGAGTTGAGACTCCAGTGCCCGAGATTACTGATCCAGTTGATGAGAGCCAGCTTTCACCCGTCCGTATTGAGATTGTACCTACCTTGTCAGCTCCAGTATCCGGAGTTGATGTACCTACAGGAGTAGCAGCTCTTGCTGAGTTGTTTACTTTACCTGTTCCCGTCTATGCTTCGACGCCGACAGTCCCTACCGTGCCGGACTACATGTTTCCACCTGTCAGTGCCATGCCTGCTTGTGATACTACTCCATTTGCACCTACCATACCTGCACCTGCTCCTGCTCAGCCCACTGTGGTTGCTACTACTGTTGCTATGCCACCTGTTCCTTCTGAGCATCCTGATGTGGCCGGAGGGATGGTCCCTTGGCATGTCCACCATACACTGTTCCAGCATTACCGTTGGTTGTGGGCACGTTATGAGGAGATTTTTACTACTAGGGATAGTATTCTTCGACTATTGTCAGTTTCAGAACCTCTTGCCGTGCATCATGGAGGGAGTCTGTTGGTGAGAGACGTACCCATGGAGATTATGCACCAGATTGCCCTGACGGTTTTGACCGGGCTTCAGACTGACTTAGCCGCATTACCATCATCCAGCAAAGGACAGATTGATCAGGCCAGAGTTGCCACCCTGGTTTCAGACATTATCAGAGAGTTCCATCGGAGAGTGGGCGAGATGTTTCTTCAGTGATGACGTCGAGTTAGACCCTTCTGTAGTAGGGTGCATATATCATGTTGATCTTTGTATTTTAGACCTGATACCCAGCCTGTTGGGTAGAAACCTTTGTTATCTCTACTAGACTAGTATGTTGGCTAGTTACTTTTACGATGTACTTATTATCAATGACCAGTTTGTATTAAGTACCATGACCTGGATTTCACCAGTATGGAATCTTATCAGTATTATATTGTGATCTGCTATAGTATCGTTATCTCATTTTGTTTATTATAGATCTGTGTTATATTAGAATAGCATGTTAGAATAATTTCCATGTTACCCCTGAATTAGTTAACAATTTCTTTTCCGATACTACGACTTAAAAAGAATTTTCGAGAACCAGAGATTTATGGTGATTGAATTTTTGAGAACCGCCATTTAAATTGAGATAAATCTTCACGAGTATCTAAAATCTTTTTATCGAGAAATAAGAGTAACTGCTTATAAGAGACAAGAAAGAGTTGTGATTTTGAGTATTGTGAGGAACCATAAATTTGACCGAGTATTTATTTATGAATGCCTATCATTACTTTGCCAGCAATGGTGTCGTATAATTGCAAACCTGAGATATAATACCATATTGTTTTCATCTTTATAGAAAAGATGGCACCAAAAAGAGGAAGACCCGCAAAGAATCCTCGTCCTCAACCCGAGGTGAATCCAGGGAATGAGGTTCCACCTCAGAACCAAGTTCCAAACCCGGAACCACAACTCGCTCGAGATCCTAATCAAGAGAATAACCCGATGAGTCTACTTATGAACTTTCTTATTCAGCATACCCAGAACCTTCAGCCCCAACGGAACCAACATCCAGTGGGAGGAAATCTACCTCCAGCTCAACTGACCCAAACTACTGTGAGTTTCAAATCATTCAAATCCTTGAGTCCACCTGAGTTTAAAGGTACCACTAACCCAGTGGAAGCTAGAATCTGGTTACGTGAAATAGAGAAGACCTTTGAGATCGTAGGGGTAGAAGAAGAGAAGAAAACCATCTTTGCAGCCTACATGTTAAAAGGTGAAGCGAATTATTGGTGGGAATCAAAGAGAGCAATGGAAGGGAACGTAGTCATACCCTGGACCAGGTTCACGCAGCTATTCTTAGAGAAATATTTTCCTAAATACTTGGAGAGTCAAATGGAGGTCAAGTTTCTGGAACTCAAGCAAGGCAACATGACTGTAGCTGAATATGAAGCCAAGTTTTCTGAACTCTCTAGGTTTGTGCCTTACCATGTGGATACGGACGAAAAGAGAGCTAAACGTTTTCAACTAGGGCTAAAGCCGTGGATCCAGAATCGAGTTGCGGTCCTAGAAATCACCAACTATGCTACTGTGGTTCAAAAAGCATCTATTGTGGAAAGTGGATCTGAGTTGTACTCAAAGGACAAGGATATGAATAAAAGGAAGTTTCAGAATCGTGGAAATAATTTTAAGAGGAAGCCAGATGATCGGAATGGAAAGAGACCTTTTGTGAAGCGGGAAGACAGAAGCAATGATACAAAGAGAATTGAGAATCAAGACACTAGGGGAAACAATCAAAAGTCCAGACCCCCTCAGGGAGCCAATCTAATTCAAGGAAGGCCACCGCTACCCGAATGCAAAAAGTGTGGAAGGAAGCACCCAGGACCATGTAATCTGGCCAACATTGTTTGTTATAACTGTGGACAAAAAGGGCACTATTCTTCTCACTGCAAGGATAAGGCCGTTACTTGTTTCAATTGCGGAAAGAGAGGACATATTGCACGAGATTGCAAGTCACCACCAAAGGAGACAACTGCACCTAGACTCATGGCACCTCCCAGCAACAAGCCAACTGCTCGTACTTTCAACATGACGGTGAAGGATGCTATTGCTGATAGTGATGTGATTGTAGGTACGCTTTTAGTCAATTCTGTAGATGCATGTGTTTTGTTTGATTCGGGAGCAACAAAATCTTTCATATCGGAGAATTTTAGGAATAAATTGAATATTCAGTCCGTACCATTAGGGGAGACATTGATTATAGAAGTAGCAAATCAGGAAAAAGTCCCTGTAGATCAGATATGTCCAGATTGTGGAATCGAAATCCAAGGACAACGTTTCGAAGCAGACCTTCTTTCTTTTAATTTAGGGGAGTTTGATATAATTCTGGGAATGGATTGGTTGACACGTTATGATGCTCAAATCAATTGTCGGCGTAAGTGGGTTAGTTTAAAGGGATCCAACGGCAAAAGAATACAATTTCGCGGAAGGAAACCTACTAGTAATTTTCTGACTTTGATTCAAGCGAAGAAACTACTAAGGAGTGGGTGTCAAGCCTACTTAGCTTATGTGGTTGACAACGAGAAGCAAGCCCCTGCCATTGATGAAATCCCTGTAGTGAATCAATTCGAAGATGTTTTTCCTGAAGAGTTACATGGATTGCCGCCCGACAGAGAAATAGAATTCAATATCGATCTTGCCCCGGGAACTGCACCAATTTCCAAAGCACCATACCGAATGGCTCCAGTTGAGATGAAGGAGTTGGCTACCCAACTGCAAGAATTACTTGACAAAGGCGTAATCAGACCAAGTGTATCCCCGTGGGGAGCTCCAGTGCTGTTCGTGAAGAAGAAGGACGGATCTATGCGACTATGTATTGATTATCGTGAGTTGAACAAGATGACCATTAAGAATAAGTACCCCTTACCTCGAATCGACGATCTGTTTGACCAACTTAAGGGAGCTAGATGTTTTTCAAAGATTGATTTGAGATCCGGTTATCATCAACTAAAGATCAAGCCTGAGGATATTCCTAAGACTGCCTTTAGGACCCGATATGGACATTACGAATTCTTAGTCATGTCTTTTGGATTGACGAATGCGCCAGCTGCTTTTATGGATTTGATGAATCGTGTGTTCAAGAGATACTTGGACAAGTTCGTGATTGTATTTATTGATGACATCCTGATATACTCGAAGTCTCCTGAGGAACATGCTGAACACCTCCGTCTAGTTCTGGAAACGCTGCGAAAGGAAAAGTTATATGCGAAATTCTCGAAGTGTGAATTCTGGCTAAAAGAAGTTCAATTTTTGGGACACATTGTAAGCGGCGAAGGGATTTCTGTAGACCCCGCAAAGATAGAAGCCGTAGCAGATTGGGAGAGACCCAAGACTCCCACCGAAGTTAGAAGTTTCCTTGGTTTGGCCGGATACTATCGAAGGTTCGTGAAGGATTTCTCAAAGATAGCTACGCCACTGACTCGACTTACCAGAAAGAGTGAAAAGTTCGAATGGACCCCCAAATGTGAAGATAGCTTTCAAGAATTGAAGAAGAGATTGACTACTGCCCCGGTGTTGACCTTACCCGATGAGAAAGGCGATTTCGTAATTTACAGCGACGCTTCTCACAAGGGTTTGGGATGTGTTTTGATGCAACACGGAAAAGTAATAGCTTATGCCTCTCGGCAACTGAAGGAGTATGAGTCCCGTTACCCTACTCACGATTTGGAACTTGCTGCTATTGTTTTCGCACTCAAGATTTGGAGACATTACCTTTACGGAGAGAAATGCGAGATTTACACGGATCACAAGAGCTTAAAGTATATATTCACACAGAAGGAATTAAACATGAGACAAAGAAGATGGTTGGAGTTGATCAAGGACTATGACTGCTCGATAAACTACCACCCAGGGAAGGCTAATGTTGTAGCTGATGCTTTAAGTAGAAAGGAGAGACTAAACCTGTTGACAACCTCAGAAGAATTGGTCAGAGAATTTGAGAAGATGGAATTAGAAGTCAAGGTCCCAGTCCAAAACAATGAAAGAGTTTACAACATTCAGTTTCAACCGGAGTTACTCGAGAAGATTCGACGTTGTCAAGAACAAGTAATGGAAGAAAGAAGATCAGAGTTGACCGGAGAAGAATTTCTAAGTTCGAAAGATGAAAAGGGAATTAAGCGATTTGCATCGAGAATATGGATTCCTAATGTTACAGAGTTGAAGGAAGAAATCATGAGCGAAGCACATAACTCGAGGTATTCCATTCACCCAGGGAGCACAAAAATGTATCAAGACATCAAGTTGAATTATTGGTGGCCCAACATGAAGAGAGAGATTGCAGAATGGGTAAGTAAGTGTTTGACATGTCAGAAGGTGAAGGCAGAACATCAACGACCAAGTGGACTTCTACAACCTTTAGAGATACCCGAGTGGAAATGGGAGCATATTACCATGGATTTTGTCGTAGGATTGCCCCGAACCAGAACCAGCCACGATGCTATTTGGGTTATTGTCGACCGACTCACTAAATCTGCGCATTTCCTACCAATTAGTGATAAGTATTCCGTTGAGAGATTGGTGAACGTATACCTAAAGGAGATTGAAGTTCGTCACGGAGTACCTGTTTCAATTGTATCTGATAGAGATGCCCGTTTTACTTCTCGATTTTGGAAAAGTTTTCAAGAATGTCTTGGCACGAAGTTAAATCTGAGCACTGCATATCATCCACAGACCGACGGACAAAGTGAAAGGACGATTCAAACGGTTGAAGATATGTTAAGAGCCTGTGCACTTGATTTTAAAGGAAGTTGGGATGAGCATTTGCCCCTAGTCGAGTTTGCTTACAACAATAGTTACCATTCGAGCATATGTATGGCACCTTATGAAGCTTTGTACGGAAGGAAGTGTAGATCACCGTTATATTGGGATGAAGTAGGAGAAAGGAAGATACTAGGACCGGAATTACTTCAACAAACTAAGCAAGCAACCGAGGTTATTCGAAAAAGGTTAGTTGCAGCTCAAGATCGACAGAGGAAGTATGCAAATCAAAAGAGGAAAGACAAAGCGTTTGAAGTGGGAGATAAAGTGATGTTAAAAGTTTCACCTTGGAAAGGAGTAATGAGATTCGGAAGGAAAGGCAAGTTAAGCCCCAGATATATAGGACCTTTTGAGATACTTAAGAAGATAGGACCACTAGCTTATCAGTTGGCCCTACCTCCAGACCTTCAGCATATCCACGATGTGTTTCATGTTTCTGCGTTAAGAGAGTACCATTCTGATTTCAGGCACGTTATAACCTACGAACCAGTGGAAATTCGTCCAGATTTAACATACGAAGAAAAGCCAGTGGAGATCCTAGATTACAAAGTGCAAGAGTTAAGAACTAAGAAAGTAAATTTAGTGAAGGTACTTTGGAGAAACCACCAGGTTGAGGAAGCCACGTGGGAATTAGAAAGCGAAATGCGAAATAAATATCCTGAATTGTTTAGTGCGTAAATTTTGATTCCGAGGACGGAATCCTATAAGGGGGGAAGACTGTAATAACCGCGAATTTTCGAATTTATTTTCTTCTTAATATTTAAATTGGATTTAAGAGCGATGCGTTATTATATTTTAAATAGCACGTTTTTAATTTTACATATTCGTTGTATATTTATTTATTCATATTTATTTAGTGTTTACTAAAATTAGGAAAATAGAATTTTTTTATTTTTTTTATTTTGGATCGAATTTAGTTTAGGACACGAAATTTAGAGTATCGTTTTAATTAGCCAGCCGGGAGAAAATAAGCTGATTAAGGGGTCATCATTTTTTTTTTAATTTTATAAATAGCACTAACCTTGTAATTATTATGCCATTTACAATTGTTCCCCATTATTTACTTCTTTTTAATTAATAAAATACCACACTAAAATTATCATCATTATTCAACATTATTGTGGTTTACAATTTATTCTATAAATAGCACAGGTTCAACCAGCCAAACAAATCATCACACTCTGTTTTTTTTTACCAAACCAATTCCAGTTATTTATACAAAAACCCGACCATATATTTAAAAGAGAGGTCATCAGCTGTGCCATTTCTTTTCTTGTAAAAAAAAAAAAGAGGAGACCCAGCTCCCATCTCTTGCCAAAAACACAGTCTCTTTCCTCCCGTCTGTTATCTGCAAAACCGAAAACATCAAGCAAGGTAGTTTATCTACTTTTTTTTTTCTTTCGACCTTGTGCTTGGATTATGTTGTAGTCTCCGATTGTTGTTTGTTTCAGTGTGATGAATCGGGATTGAGGGGCGAGAGAGATGTGAGGTCGAGTGTGAGGGGGAGATTGATTATGGGTGGTGTGAAATCGGAAAGATTAGGACGAGATTGGGGAGGGTTGTGAGAGAGATTGTTGAGGAGATGAGTGACGAGAGGTTGAGAGATTGTTGTTGATTGCTTTGGTGGGATGATAAGGAGGCGACCACCACCGTTGCGGTGGTGGTGTTGATTGTTGTTGTGAGCGGAGGGAGAGGGATTTAGTTGAGGGAGAAAGAGACGAGAGAGAGAGAGAGAGAGAGAGAGAGAGAGAGAGAGAGAGAGAGAGAGAGACTGGGAGAGAGTCGAAGGGGGAGATGCAGGGGAGGGAAGGAAACAGGTGGGGCCCACACGGTGGGACCCACACCGAGGTGTAATTGTTGTTAAAAATAATAAAATAGTAACGTAGACGTTCAGGTGTTATAAACGGGATTTTTGTTAAACGAATAAAACGAGATTTAACAAGTTTTGTTAAAAATGGAATATTAATTAACTTGGTTTGTAATTAATAATTTATTTAAATTGGTTTAGTTAATTAATTAATTAAATAAGATTTTAGATGTAATTTAGAATTTATTTATTTACTAATTAAATAAGTGTTGTTATGTGATTTTTGAAAAGAAATTAGATATTTATTATTTTGCAATAAAAAGGGTTTAATAAAATGGATTAATTATTAGTTTGTTAAAAAGAGTTATTTTGTGATTTTTGGACGAAAATTAGAGATTTAATAATTTGTTGATAAAAAGAAGAATATTTGTGAAATAAATAGAATAAAATATGTTTTATTTTGGAAAAGCTGTTTTAATATTTTCCGGTTTATTTTTATTAACCGGATCGAGTCAGATTTAATTTAGAGATTTAAAATTTGTTTTATTAATGAGTTTAGTAAATTAGAATTTGTGAGATTTCTTAAAAATTAGAATTCTTTGATAATTAGTTTTAAAATGAGAATAATAAATATGGATTTAAATTGAATAAAAACGGATGTTTGAATTTTTCATTTTGAGTAAGAATTTAGATTTCTAGAGATTAAAAATAGGATATATTCCCCAGATTTAATTCCTGTGTTCGAATAAATATTTATTTATTTATTCCGGAAATTTTATGAGATATTATATTATTATTAATTAGATTATCGGATCGGGAGTATTTTATTTTGAAGAATCGCTCACGTATTTCTGGTTGCCATTTTTAGAGAATAATCCTCGAGCCGTAGACCGAAGCCGAGTTCACGGGTAGAGTATAATTTTTATCTGCATTCATTTGCACTTCGAGATCGAGGCAAGTTCGTTCTTACCCTAACTTTTGGAAACTGTGAATTTCTGTTCGTGTTATTTAATTCCTTAATTATTTTTGAGATATTATATATTGAGATTATCTGTTGCTCTATATGATGCAATAATTTCTTTTGAGAATTTTTTCTTGTTAAATAATATTATATTGTCAAGTTAGTTTATTTGAGAATTATAATCCCTATAAGCGTAGAAACAATTTAATTGATATCGGGTCGATCTCATTAATTCGAGACGACTATTATTTTATTCAGTGAAACTAATCTCATTCGTCCGAGATAGTTAAATTTATTCTTTTCGATTGAATTTATTGTACAAATTCAATCGTTATTTATTGATTATCTTTTAGTTAGTTCCTCGTTCGAACTAACCAATAGGAGTTTAAAATTATAATTGTTAGAGATTTTTATTCGTCGATCAAGTGAAAAATATTCTATCTAAACGTTCATCAATGTGAGTATTATAAATATCGAGAAGTACTAATTGTTCAGTACGACTCCCAATTACTTTAATCTTAGGACTATTCTCATAGGTTCGAGATAGTCGATTTTATTGTCAAGGTTTGGCATTTTGTTTATGTCAACCGATAAATTATTATTGAGGATTTACATCAGTCCATTGTTCGGATTGGTGGTGAAATTGAGTCATACTGGCAGTCCGCCAGATTTGTAAATATTTTCTGAAAGAGTTATCTCAAGTTATCTGTACCCAACTATTCGGGAATTCTGTATTCTACTGGTCAATTTTGGGCAAGAGGCCCTTTATAGAGAAAGAGAGACTCGTGTACCGTTTTACGGACCCGAGAATATTTAGGCATTCGTTGCCTTGGTTGAATTGATAACCATTATGATGCTTGCATTCATACATATATATTATAGTTGATATCGTATTGTAGCCGTGATCGGGCGAAGTGCGGTGTCATCGGAGGCCGGTATTCTTGGTTGGTTAGTTGATCGCCCCACCGAGATACGGAGAGGTGGAAGACCAGTTCATTCTTAAATCATGAGTTATCAGAGTTATATCAAATGAGCTATCGAGTATTCTGTTTCGAGATGAGTAATGAGTCTTTTGAGTATTCTGTTTTGAGATGAGTTTGAGCCTTTCGAGTATGATATTTTCCAGATGAATTTGAGTCAAATCTTATTGTGATTTTCAATATTAAAATTTTGAGTATTAATTTCGGTAAACCTTATTATATTTATATACCGAGCGAGAAGAGAACTTGCTGAGCACTATAGTTGCTCATTCTTGCTTTACAACATTTTGTTCAGCTGTCAAGACGGAAAAAGGCGAGACGTCCAGCCAGGGCTATAAAGGCAAGGGGAAAGCGCAAGGCTATGGCGTCAATAATTAGAAGACCCAGATAGAATCTTTATATTTCTACTGATGTGAACTTTTGTAATATATTAATTCGAGATGTATCAAGTTGTTTTGTATTACGCTGTGAAGACGATCTTGGATCTGCGGAGTGGGACATTTTATGCTCCGTTGTATATTATATTTTGCTTTGTTATTGCGTAACTTGTGCTACAGGATATTGAGACAATGTGACGACCCGGGTCCCCTGTCAGGGTGGATTTGGGGGCGTTACAATATATATATATATATATATATATATATATATATATATATATATATATATATATATATATATATATATATATTACATATTTTTTTAATATAAAGAATATTTATAATAAATTAATATATTAAATTAAAACCAATTAGGATTATATAAATATATAATATTAAGCGATTTTTGCAAGATGAATTTTCCTTACAATATTACGAATTAATTTTCATAAAAATATATAAGAGCCAATTAGAATTTCCTACTAAAATTAAATTAATTATAAAAAGCAATCACAATGATATATTATTATATAATAGCACATCTGTTCTTTGCCCCACTCTCTACGTATAGAGCTATTTTCCGAAATTTCGTATTTATTAATTGTTTTTAACATAAATATATTATTTTAATGCATGGGTCTATTTTATTTATATTATAAAATATAATATTTTAATATCTCAAACACTCGATCCATAATCATAATCATAAGGTACAAACAAATTTGAATAAATCCATTCTATTCAATTAAATATTTTAAAATTTTAAAAATATTTACTACACCATTCCAAATACACAATTAAAATTTAAGTAATATAAACTTTAAATTAATCAATTATAAAAAAATTAAATTCAATCAATTAAAATATTAAAAAATCAATTTTAAACCAATTATCATTAACATTTTACTTATCAGTATTTTTTAGTTATGCAAGAATTAATGGAACAAATAAATTAACTTGATGATATATTTGAATTATTCAAGATACTGAATAGACTCTCAAATAGTATTAGACATTATTTGGTGTATATATTATCAATCCAAAAAATAAAATTCATTACAGAGTCAATAAAAATATTGTTAGTGAATGTTTTCATAGCAAATTGGTTAACTCAGCGGAAAAATTCTAATAAATCACTATTTTTTGATATTTCATAAACCAATTATCATTAACATTTTACTTATCAGTATTTTTTAGTTATGCAAGAATTAATGGAACATATAAATTGACTTGACGATATATTTGAATTATTCAAGATACTGAATAGATTCTCAAATTGTATTAGACATTATTTGGTGTATATATTATCAATCCAAAAACTAAAATTCATTACAGTGTCAATAAAAATATTGTTAGTGAATGTTTTCATAGCAAATTGGTCAACTCAGCGCAAAATTCTAATAACTCGCTATTTTTTGATATTTCATAGTAAATTGGATAACTCAACGCACAAATTCTAATAAATCATTTTTTATAGATAACTAATTTATCAACAAAAGGGCATATGTCATCTACACAAATAATCATTCAAATTTTCTTCTAAATCACTGTTTTTTATAGGTAAATAATTTATCAATAAAATATCATACATCTGTAAAAATAATCAAGACTAGACAAACATATTAAAATAGATTATATCAAGATAACAAGGGTTTTTAATCCAAACTACAATCGTTGATCAGATCTTAAATTGCGATACATCACTCGCTTATATCATTAAAATATATAGTCTTTTGGGCGAAATAATCCAACAATTTATTTATTCTATAATCGTGAGAGAAATACATATGCGATTTGTGAGAACGTATTTGAACAACTGACCATAACTGCGATTCTATATTATCCAAATCAATGAACCAATATAATAAAATCCTGTAGATCTAAGATCATTGATGCCAAAATAAAGGAACCTCCTTTTCAAAAGAGAAAGAACAAAACCCAATATATGGATAGACAAAATCCGTTAACGGGATACTAGACTCTCAGTAAAGAGATATATTTATTGAAAAATAAAGTAAAATCAAGAAAAAGAAACGGGAGTTATCATTCATAAGGAAAAAGTACAAAATCCAATATATCAGTAGATAAAACCCACCAACGTGGTACTAGACTCTCAATAGAAAGTTATTTATTGAAAAACAAAGAAATATCAAGGAAAACAATAAAAATGAGCTTATCATCAACCAAAATGGAGATGTCAACCCATAAACTTTAGTTTGGTATTTTTTTTAGGAGAAGAGGGGAGAGAGAAACGGCTATAGCAATCATTCAAAATTAAATATTATTGATAACTATATAGGTCAATACATATAAAATTATATATTGTTTCTAACAAAATGTGCCCATTTTAATTTTGTATTCTTGAATTCAAGTAATAGTATTCAATTCTCATATCCTTAGCACACATATCGAATTTGTTTGGTTGCTTAATAATATTTATTTTTAATATCAACAAAATCTTAAATATAGGTAAAAATTTAATAACTTGGTAGATATATTACAATCAAACAGATATATTTATTAACAATAAACAAAATAAGAAAATGAAGAGATTCATTTTTATGTACTCTACTCTTAGTTTTATTTTGTAGCATTTCAAGGTTATTTTCAATTATATAGGAACATACTTAGATAACTTGGACAGAGAGTAACATTACATGTAATTATTTTTTCTTTTCGCGTATTATTTTCTTTTCCTGTAAAAAAAATTGCATAGTTTAGTAGCATTTGATGTTCAAATTTTGGGTACACAAAATGATTTCATGTCATTTTCATGCAAGACCCCAAAGACACATGACATGAATGTAGAAATCACAAACGATTTTTCAGATCTACGTTAATATATGTTGGAAAAATATACTAACTGTTAAATGAAAATGAATTTCATGTTTTTTTAACTCAATAATTAAATTACAAGGACATATATATAATAATGTGATTACGTCTTAATATATGACACATTTGATTTTTGTTTCACGTACAGTTTTCTATTTTAACATGTTAGTCTTAGTCAAATAAAATATAGATAGGTGATACTCATTTTCAAATGTCTTATTTTACGTGTTTGGATGACAACGGGTTGGATGACAACGAGTTGGGTTTGATCCGAATTTTGTAAAATCCAAACCCACATCCAAATATTTTTGGGTTTTAAAAATAAATCAAAATTCAAAATTCAATATCCAAAACTAAATTCGTCGGATTTTGGATTAGATTTGGTTGTTTTGGGTATCCAAAAGAATAATGTAGGTACCCCAAATTGGATCCCTAATTTTTTCCCAAATTACACGTGTCATTATCTGATTGGTTATAACTATAATGGACCCGCCAGGGTCAAATCAATTTCACTAATTAAAATCCTCCATACAGCCAACTCATCCATGTCACATCATTTGGGAGCATTTTTTTTGTACCAATTTGGGGTACCTAGCATTACTCTATCCAAAATTAGTAATAATGTAGTCAAATTAAAATAATTGTTAAATACAAACAATATTAATTATATTTATACAAAAACTAAAAATTAAAATAATTAACTTTAGTCAAATATAACATATTATACGAATTAACATATTATGTAAAATTTTAAAATATGTTAAAAAATAATTCTTTTATACACAAATTTGAGACTGAATAGAAGTTCAAATTACTAAATTAGTATTGACTAATTCTAATAAAATATTTGAATAAAAATAAGTAAAATAATATGTCTTACATCTATAATACAACATAAAATAATTTCAAATTATATTATTATATGATTTGTGTATCGGGTTTCAGATTTTGGATAAGATATCAGTTTGGTACAACTTAAATCCAAATGCAAATCGATACTATTTCGGGTTTAAAATTTATATCCAAACCTGAACCCAAAAATTCAGGTTCTGTATATCCAAAATTTTGGTGTACGGATCGGGTACTGTCAGATCGAATTAATTTTCCTTCCTTATTTATGGGTAAAAGAAAACTAATATTTTTCTTTTTTGCCACGAAATAAAGCTTTCATTCAACTTTCAAATCGTTTAACAGTACATGAATCAAATCAGAGTGGACATTTTCCCCTCCCCAAATACAGTCAGCTATTGAACTACTGTGTCTCGCTATGAAGTTTAATATACCATATTCTGATAGAAAAGAATAAAAAATTCAACATACAAACTCCCAAGCTGAATATACACATTTTAAGTTGACATTAAAAACAAGCTGATGACAATCACCATAAACTCTAACAGTCATTTCTTACTCAAAGAACGGGATATATGGGATTTGTTTGGTTAATTGATAATGTTCATTTTTCTATAGTAAATCAATTCAATAATAAAAGAACATAAAATTTGTAAAAATGATATGGAACAAATAGACAGAAACCAGATTAAATGAAAGTTTTCCTTTATCATAATTACGTTCGTTTAATGGATCTTGCACAGTAGTGATCCATTATCAAATCGCTGAAACATGCAATCTTTTTTTTAGAGACAATCTAATGATTTATAACGATCATTAGAATTTAGTGTTTATGAATTTTTAATATCTATTCGAAAAATTGATCGCGACCCATGTAAATATTTGAATATTAATATAATAAAAATTATAGAAATCCAGTGTATTGCACATATAAATATACCCAATTTTCAAAATAACAAAACTAAAAATATGGATAAAAACTTATGAACTTGGTTGAAAGATTCTCAAAAGTGAGAGAAAGCAAATGAAAAATAAAATAAAGAAAAAAACAATAAAGAGGTGCGTAGTTAACCAATCAATATGACAACTCACTTTTTGGAAATTTTGTTTGGAAATTTTTTTGGTACCTTTAGAATTTCTCCCAAAAATTGCTCATTTCCTATTTTATTGCATTTATAGAATGAAAAATATGTATTTGATTTATTTTTCTATTAATAATAATTGTGTTTTATTGTTCTCTAAGCCTAATCCTCAAAACATGATTATATTGAAACGAATTTTCTGTAAAAATAGCATAAAATGTCGTTCAATTACTTGGGGAAAAACAAAAGGGAATAAGAAAATTGAAATATATCTCAGGTAAATTTTATCATATATCAAATGAATGTGTTTTGATATTAATCTTATTTTGTTTATACAATTTTTCAAAAACTTTTAACACGCGTTCATACAATTACACATAATTTGAGGAAATTTACTTGAGATTCATATCGGGTTCGTTATTCTCAAAGCAAAATATAACAAAATAATTTATTTTTTGATATACTATATATTTTTGTAACTATTTTAAAATTTTAAAATTATGTTTTTGGTGCGTAGCACGGGTAAAATGCTAGTAATTGGATAAAAAGAGATTTTAGTTAGAGAAAAAAGCAAGGTAACATATTTTGGCGGAAAAAGGTAATTGATTAGGTAATAGTAATTATAACATAATTGTGTTTTTTTATTATACAAAATTGCTCGTACTATTTTTAGAAAAGGAGAAATTTTTGTTAGATAAAATGTAAAAGATATTATATTTTACCTAAAAAAAATTATTTAGTTATTGAAAAATAGAAAAGGTAATATGTTCAATCTGAAAAAAGAAATTGATTAATAAAGAAGAAATTTTAGTTATATAAAATATAAAAGATATTGTAACCTGAAAAAGAAAATTATTTAGTTATTGAAAAATAGGAAAGATAATATGTTTAACCTAAAAAAGGAAATTGATTAGTTAGTAGTAGGATGGATTTTATCTGTAATTGAGTAAGGGTAAATAAGTAAAATCAACAGGTATCGTACCGTCTGTAATTGAGTAAGGGTAAATAAGTAAAATCAACAGGTACCGTACCGACCAACCGACCGACCAAACATTTAGTATATTGGTTTTTATATAATAGTATTGTAACGCCCCCAAATCCACCCTGACCGGGGACTCGGGTCGTCACATTGTCTCAATATGATAACGCAATAACAATACCAAATTTTATTACAACAGAGCATAAAATGTCCCACTCCGCAGGTCCAAGATCGTCTTCACAACATAGTACAATCCAACTTGATACATCTCGAAATAATATGTTACAAAAGTTCACAACAGTAGAAATATAAAGATTCCATCTGGATCTTCTAATTATTGTCGCCATAGCCTTGTGCTTTCCCCTTGCCTCTGTAGCCCTGGCTGGACGTCTCGCCTCTTTCCATCTTTACAGCTGAACAAAATGTTGTAAAGCAAGAATGAGCAACTATAGTGCTCAGCAAGTTCTCTTCTTGCTCGGTATATAAATATAATAAGGTTTACCGAAATAAATACTCAAAATTTTAATATCGGATATCACAATATGATTTGGCTCAAATTCATCTTGAGAATATCATACTCGAAAGGCTCAAAACTCATCTCAAAACAGAATACTCAAAAGACTCATTACTCATCTCGAAACAGAATACTCGATAACTCATTTGATATAACTCTGATAACTCATGATTTAAGAATGAACTGGTCTTCCACCTCTCCTTATCTCGGTGGGGCGATCAACTAACCAACCAAGAATACCGGCCTCCAATGACACCGCACTTCGCCCGATCACGGCTACAATACGATATCAACAATAATATATATATATATATATATATATATATATATATATATATATATATATATATATATATATATATATATATATATATATATATATATATATATATGAATGTTAGCATCATAATGGTTATCAATTCAACCAAGGCAACAAGGTGCCTAATTATTCTCGGGTCCGTAAAACGGTACACGAGTCTCTCTTTCTCTATAATGGGCCTCTTGCCCAAAATTGACCAGTAGAATACAGAATTCCCGAATATTTTGGGTACAGATAACTTGAAATAATTCTCCCAAAAAATATTTACAAATCTGGCGGACTGCCAGTATGACTCGATTTTATCACCAACCCGAACAATGGACTGATGTAAATTCTCAATAATAATAATTTATCGGTTGACACGAACAAAATGCCAAACCTTGATAATAAAATCGACTATCTCGAATTTATGAGAATAGTCTTAAGATTGAAGTAATTGGGAGTCGTACTGAACAAATAGTACTTCTCAATATTTATAATACTCAACATTGATGAACGTTTAAATAGAATATTTTTCACTTGATCGACGAATAAGAATCTCTAACAATTATAATTTTAAACTCATATCGGTTAGTTCAAACGAGGAACTAATTAAAAGATAATCAATAAATAACGATTGAATTTGTACAATAAATTCAATCGAAAAGAATAAATTTAACCATCTCAGACGAATGAGATTAGTTTCACTGAATCAAAATAATAGTCGTCTCGAATTAATAAGATCGACCCGATAGCAACTAAATTATTTCTACGCTTATAGGGATTATAATTCTCAATAAACTAAATTAACAGCATAATAATATTTAACGAGAAATAATGCTCAAAAGAAATTATTTCATCATACGAAGCAACAGATAAATCTCAACATATAATATCTCGAAAATAATTAAGGAATTAAATAATACGAAAAGAAATTCACAGTTTCCAAAAGTTAGGGTAGGAATGAACTTGCCTCGATCTCGAAGTGCAAATGAATGCAGATAAAATTTATACTCTACTCGTGAACTTGGCGTCGATCTACGTCTCGAGAATTATTCTCTAAAAATGGCAACCAGAAATACGTGAGCGATTCGTCAAAATAAAATATTCCCGATCCGATAATATAATATTTAAATATAAGGAATATTAATAATAATTTAATATCTCTTGAAAATCTCTCCGATAAATAACGGAAAATAATATCTGGATAAATAAATCCTTATTTAACTCTATTTATTCACAATTAATCTATCTCTTTATTAACGAATCATTAAATCTCTAAATTATGTCCAAAAGTCACTAATTAATTCTATTTAATTAATTAATCAGTTATGCCATTTTTATTAGACTATTTATTTCTCAAAATTTTAACTAACAATCCAAAAATTAAATGCTCTATTATTTTATTATTATTATATTTAACAGAACATTGATGTGGGCCCCACTCACTCCACCGTGGGTCCCACTCCACCGTGGGTCCCACCCCACCTCCGCTGCGTCTTCTCTCTCATTAGTCTCTCTCCCTCTAATCTCTCTCTCTCTCTCTCTCTCTCTCTCTCTCTCTCTCCGTCGATCTCTCTCTCTCTTAATCTCTCTACCCTCCGATCTCTCTATCACTCTCTCCGCCTCTTTCGACTCTCTCTTAATCTCTGCCGACTGTCTCTCCTCTCCCTCCGTCATCTCTCTCGTTTTATCCCCCCACTCCGACAACAACAATAACAAACACCACCACCGAAACGGTGGTGGTCGACTCCTCCCCCTTCCCCGAATCAATCTCTCTGCACACCCTCTTATCCATCTAACAATCTCCGACCCCGCCTCTCTCCCTCTATCCACTCTCTTCTTCGACTCTACATCAACAAAAACACAACCATCACAACCACAATCCACAACAATCACAGCCGACCCACCTAACTTCCTTCTCCGACTACAATCAATCGGAAAAAAAAGACACAAAACCAAACAATACAAGCACCACATCGAGCTTACCAGATTCTACAATACGAAATCGTCAAAAATAATTCACAGAAAAGAAGAAATAGCTACCTGGGTTGACTTTGTTTTTGTGTGTATGTATATATTGGGTCGAGATTTTGGTTAAAAAGAAGGAGACAGGAGCTGTGTTTTTGCTCTGTGTTTTTGTTTAGAAAAGTAGTAATTGGGTTTTTGCTTAACACTGAATAAGTGAATAGACAGTAAGGTTTGTTCGGTTTTATAAAAATAATTTCCACCCGTGATTCTAATGATGATGATACCACTTACTAATGCTGAGAACACTGACTTAGTAATTAAATAAAAAGAATTAAAAATCATGGGAGACAAACGAAAATGACATAATAATGACCAGGCTTAGTGTCTTGTTTGGTGAAAAGAGTTCGTCTCTCCCTGCTGGCTAATTAAAACGAGACTCTAATTTCGCTTCCTAAAATAAAGTCGACCCAGAATTAAAATATTATTTCTCTAAATTTCCTGATTTTAATAAACACCAAATAAATATAATTAATTAGATATAATATAATATTTACTTACATATGAATAAATAAAATCTTAAAATTTCACAAAAACACGATAATTAAATATACCAGTGTATCGTTCTTAAATAAAATTACATATCGAGTAGGAAAAATTAATTCAAAAATTCATGGTTATTACAGTCTTCCCCCCTTATAGGATTCCGTCCTCGGAATCAAAACTATGCACTAAACAATTCAGGATATTTATTCCGCATTTCACTTTCTAATTCCCACGTGGCTTCCTCAACTTGGTGGTTTCTCCAAAGTACTTTCACTAAATTCACTTTCTTAGTTCTTAACTCTTGCACTTTGTAATCTATGATCTCTACTGGCTTTTCTTCGTACGATAAATCAGGACGTATCTCCACTGGCTCGTAGGTTATAACATGTCTGAAATCAGAATGGTACTCTCTTAACACAGAAACATGAAACACATCGTGGATATGCTGAAGGTCTGGAGGTAGGGCCAACTGATAAGCTAGTGGTCCTATCTTCTTAAGAATTTCAAAAGGTCCTATATATCTGGGGCTTAACTTGCCTTTCTTTCCGAATCTCATTACTCCTTTCCAAGGTGAAACTTTCAACATCACCTTATCTCCCACTTCAAATGCTTTGTCTTTCCTCTTTTGATTTGCATACTTCCTCTGTCGATCTTGAGCTGCAACTAACCTTTTTCGAATAACCTCGGTTGCTTGCTTAGTTTGTTGAAGTAATTCCGGTCCTAGTATCTTTCTTTCTCATACTTCATCCCAATATAACGGTGATCTACACTTCCTTCCGTACAAAGCTTCATAAGGTGCCATACATAAGCTCGAATGGTAACTATTGTTGTAAGCAAACTCGACTAGGGGCAAATGCTCATCCCAACTTCCTTTAAAATCAATTGCACAGGCTCTTAACATATCTTCAACTGTTTGAATCGTCCTTTCACTTTGTCCGTCGGTCTGTGGATGATATGCAGTGCTCAGATTTAACTTCGTGCCAAGACATTCTTGAAAACTTTTCCAAAATCGAGAAGTAAAACGGGCATCTCTATCAGACACAATTGAAACAGGTACTCCGTGACGAACCACAATATCCTTTAGATATATGTTCACCAATCTCTCAACGGAATACTTATCACTAATTGGTAGGAAATGCGCAGATTTAGTGAGTCGATCGACAATGACCCAAATAGCATCATGGCTGGCTCTAGTTCGGGGCAATCCTACGACAAAATCCATGGTAATATGCTCCCATTTCCACTCGGGTATCTCTAAAGATTGTAGAAGTCCACTTGGTCGTTGATGTTCCGCCTTCACTTTCTGACATGTCAAACACTTACTTACCCATTCTGCAATCTCCCTCTTCAAGTTGGGCCACCAATAATTCAACTTGATGTCTTGATACATTTTTGTGCTCCCTGGGTTAATGGAATATCTCGAGTTATGCGCTTCACTCATAACTTCTTCCTTCAACTCTGTAACATTAGGAATCCATATTCTCGATGAAAATCGCTTAATTCCCTTATCATCTTTTGAACTTAGAAATTCTTCTCCGGTCAACTCTGATCTTCTTTCTTCCATTACTTGTTCTTGACAACGGCGAATCTTCTCGAGTAACTCCGGTTGAAACTGAATGCTGTAAACTCTTTCATGGTTTTGGACTGGGACCTTGACTTCTAATTACATTTTCTCAAATTCTCTGACCAATTCTTCTGAGGTTGTCAACAGGTTCAGTCTCTCCTTTCTACTTAATGCATCAGCTACAACATTAGCCTTCCCTGGGTGGTAGTTTATCGAGCAATCATAGTCCTTGATCAATTCTAACCATCTTCTCTGTCTCATGTTTATTCCTTCTGCGTGAATATATACTTTAAGCTCTTGTGATCCGTGTAAATCTCACATTTCTCTCCATAAAGGTAATGTCTCCAAATCTTGAGTGCAAAAACAATAGCATCAAGTTCCAAATCGTGAGTAGGGTAACGGGACTCATACTCCTTCAGTTGTTGAGAGGCATAAGCTATTACTTTTCCGTGTTGCATCAAAACACATCCTAAACCCTTGTGAGAAGCGTCGCTGAAAATTACGAAATCGCCTTTCTCATCGGGTAAGGTCAACACCGGGGCAGTAGTCAATCTCTTCTTCAATTCTTGAAAGCTTTCTTCACATTTGGGGGTCCATTCGAACTTTTCACTCTTTCTGGTAAGTCGAGTCAGTGGCGTAGCTATCCTTGAGAAATCCTTCACAAATCTACGATAGTATCCGGCCAATCCAAGGAAACTTCTAACTTCGGTTGGAGTCTTGGGTCTCTCCCAATCTGCTACGGCTTCTATCTTTGCGGGGTCTACAGAAATCCCTTCGCCGCTTACAATGTGTCCCAAAAATTGAACTTCTTTTAGCCAGAATTCACACTTTGAAAATTTCACATATAACTTTTCCTTTCTCAGCGTTTCCAGAACTAAACGGAGGTGTTCAGCATGTTCCTCAGGAGACTTCGAGTATATCAGGATGTCATCAATAAATACAATCACGAACTTGTCCAAGTACCTCTTGAACACACGATTCATCAAGTCCATAAAAGCAGCTGGCGCATTCGTCAATCCAAAAGACATGACTAAGAATTCGTAATGTCCATATCGGGTCCTAAAGGCAGTCTTAGGAATATCTTCAGGCTTGATCTTTAGTTGATGATAGCCGGATCTCAAATCAATCTTTGAAAAACATCTAGCTCCCTTAAGTTGGTCAAACAGATCGTCGATTCGAGGTAGAGGGTACTTATTCTTGATGGTCATCTTGTTCAACTCACGATAATCAATACATAGTCGCATGGATCCGTCCTTCTTCTTCACGAACAGCACTGGAGCTCCCCAAGGGGATACACTTGGTCTGATTACGCCTTTGTCAAGTAATTCTTGCAGTTGGGTAGCCAACTCCTTCATCTCAACAGGAGCCATTCGGTATGGTGCTTTGGAAATTGGTACAGTTCCCGGGGCAAGATCGATATTGAATTCTATTTCTCTGTCGAGCGGCAAACCAGGTAACTCTTCAGGAAAAACATCTTCGAATTGGTTCACTACAGGGATTTCATCAATGGTAGGGGCTTGCTTCTCGTTGTCAACCACATAAGCTAAGTAGGCTTGACACCCACTCCTTAGTAGTTTCTTCGCCTGAATCATAGTCAGAAAATTACTAGTAGGTTTCCTTCCGCGAAATTGTATTCTTTTGCCGTTGGGTCCCTTTAAACTAACCCACTTACACCGACAATTGATTTGAGCATCATAACGTGTCAACCAATCCATTCCCAGAATTATATCAAACTCCCCTAAATTAAAAGAAAGAAGCTTCGAAACGTTGTCCTTGGATTTCGATTCCACAATCTGGACATATCTGATCTACAGGGACTTTTTCCTGATTTGCTACTTCTATAATCAATGTCTCCCCTAATGGTACAGACTGAATATCCAATTTATTCCTAAAATTCTCCGATATGAAAGATTTTGTTGCTCCCGAATCAAACAAAACACATGCATCTACAGAATTGACTAAAAGCGTACCTGCAATTACATCACTATCAGCAATAGAATCCTTCACCGTCATGTTGAAAGTACGGGCAGTTGGCTTGTTGCTGGGAGGTGCCATGAGTCTAGGTGCAGTTGTCTCCTTTGGTGGTGACTTGAAATCTCGTGCAATATGTCCTTTTTTTCCACAATTGAAACAAGTAATGGCCTTATCCTTGCAGTGAGAAGAATAATGCCCTTTTTGTCCATAGTTGTAACAAACAATGCTGGCCAGATTACATGGTCCTGGGTGCTTCCTTTCACACGTTTTGCATTCGGGTAGCGGTGGCCTTCCTTGAATTAGATTGGCTGCCTGAGTGGGTCTGGACTTTTGATTGTTTCCCCTAGTGTCTTGATTCTCAGTTCTCTTTGTATCATTGCTTCTGTCTTCCCGCTTCACAAAAGGTCTCTTTCCATTCCGATCGTCCGGCTTCCTCTCAAAATTATTTCCACGATTCTGAAACTTCCTTTTCTTCATATCCTTGTCCTTTGAGTACAACTCAGATCCACTTTCCACAATAGATGCTTTTTGAACCACAGTAGCATAGTTGGTGATTTCTAGGACCGCAACTCGATTCTTGATCCACGGCTTCAGCCCTAGTTGAAAACGTTTAGCTCTCTTTTCGTCAGTATCCACATGGTAAGGTACAAACCTAGAGAGTTCAGAAAACTTGGCTTCGTATTCAGCTACAGTCATGTTGCCTTGCTTGAGTTCCAGAAACTTGACCTCCATATGACTCTCCAAGTATTTAGGAAAATATTTCTCTAAGAATAGCTGCGTGAACCTGGTCCAGGGTATGACTACGTTCCCTTCCATTGCTCTATTTGATTCCCACCAATAATTCACTTCACCTTTTAACATGTAGGCTGCAAAGATGGTTTTCTTCTCTTCTTCTACCCCTACGATCTCAAAGGTCTTTTCTATCTCACGTAACCATATTCTTGCTTCAACAGGATCGGTAGTACCCTTAAACTCAGGGGGATTCAGAGATTTAAATGATTTGAAACTAACGGTAGCCTGTGTCAGTTGAGCTGGAGGTAGATTTCCTCCCACTGGATGTTGGTTCTGTTGGGGCTGAAGGTTCTGGGTATGCTGAATAAGAAAGTTCATAAGTAGACTCATCGGGTTATTTCCTTGATTAGGATCTCGAGCGAGTTGTGGTTCCGGGTTTGGAACTTGGTTCTGAGGTGGAATCTCATTCTCTGGATTCACCACGGGTTGAGGACGAGGATTTCTTGCGGGTCTTCCTCTCTTAGGTGGCATCTTTTTCTATAAGAGCGAAAACAATAAGGTATGTTATATCTCAGGTTTGCAATTATACGACACCATTGCTGGCACAATTATGATAGGCATTCATAAATAAATACTCGGTCAAATTCTCGGTTCCTCGAAATAAATCATAACCACAATCGTGATTCTCTCTGGTCTCTTTATAAACAATTACTCTTATTCTTAGTATAACTGGCAGTTCTCGGGAAACCTTATAAGTTCTAAAATTCAATCGTTATTAATTTCTGGTTCTCAAATTTTGGTTAAACTCATTTTAAATCGTAACTTTTGCAAATAAGTTGTTATCTATATCGGGGTAGCATGAGGATACAATATCACATGATACTCTACTGTAACACAATTTTCCAATAAATAAAGCAAGATAGCAGTTCTACTAACAGATCAGAATATACAATAATGAAAAGGTATAACTACTGGTACGGTACATGTCATAACACTGAATATAATACATCTCAGCTACATCAAATACATATAACAAGAAACTATGTACCCCCAATACAGAAAGATCTAATGTGAAGCCATCCGGAAACTGGTTCACCACTAGCTACTCTAGTCAAACGATGAGGATGCTCAAGCGTGCAAATAGGTCATCAACGTGGGAACATCTCACCGACCCTCCTATGGAACTCTGCTACGATATCTGCAATCATGGTGGCAACTCTGGCACGGTCAATCTGCCCGGTACTCGATGACGGCAAGGCAGCAAAGTCAGTCTGTAGTCCCATCAAAACGGTAAGAGCAATCTGATGCATAATCTCCATTGGGACGTCTCTCACCTGTAAACACCTTCCGTGATGCACAACAAAAGGATCAGGAACAGCCAACAATCTAAGGATACCATCCCTAGTAGCAAAGATCTCCTCATAACGAGCCCATAACCATCGATAATGCTGGAAGAGGGAATGGTGAACGTGCCAAGGGACCATCTCTCCTGCCGCTCCCTCATACTCAGGGTGAACAGGTGGCATCGCAGTCGTAATAACAGGGGCCACAGTGGGCTGAGTCGGAGCACGAACAGGTATAGTAGGTGCCGATGGGGCAGTATCACAAGCAGGAGTATCACCGGCTTGTGGAAACATGTAGTTCGGTATGGTAGGGATTGACGGAGCCGAAATATATACTGGAACCTGGGAAGTAAACCAGTCAGCAAAAGCTGCCACTCTGGTGGGTGTATCAACTCTAGACTCTAGGGCAGCTGAACTAGGCACCACGTCAGTGTGGACAGGTGAATGCAGCCTCTCATCAACCTGATCAGCAATCTCTGGCTCTGGGGTCTCAGCTCTAAACATCTCGGGGGTAAACAGTGAGGTAGTCTGCTCTATCTGCTCAGTCTCTATCTGAACCTCATGTGGAGGTGTATCTAAGTCAATCACATGTGGAGGTGAAGGTGTAAGTATTTGGACAGAAGAATCCTCCGAGTCGCTACTGATCACCATGTACTCCTCTGATGGGTCACTATCCGTCCCTGAGCTAGGATCTAGAGGTCCTAGTGGGTATGGGGTAGGAGATCTGTCTCTAGTAGGAAAGAAACCGGTAGATCATGAAGAAGACATCTACAAAAGCAAAGAGTCTCGGTCACAAACAGGTTCTAGTCGACTATAAACTCATATAAATATATAAGGGTGTAAGGCACTTGGCACTAAAATCTCCACGTTGTATAATACCTTTAAATTCTCACGTCGTGTTATAATTCTAGGCTCGTACGATTCCTAAAAATATAACTATGGCTTTGATACCAAAACTTTAACGCCCCCAAATCCACCCTGACCGGGGACTCGGGTCGTCACATTGTCTCAATATGATAACGCAATAACAATACCAAATTTTATTACAACGGAGCATAAAATGTCCCACTCCGCAGGTCCAAGATCGTCTTCACAACATAGTACAATTCAACTTGATACATCTCGAAATAATATGTTACAAAATTTCACAACAGTAGAAATATAAAGATTCCATCTGGATCTTCTAATTATTGTCGCCATAGCCTTGTGCTTTCCCCTTGCCTCTGTAGCCCTGGCTGGACGTCTCGCCTCTTTCCGTCTTGACAGCTGAACAAAATGTTGTAAAGCAAGAATGAGCAACTATAGTGCTCAGCAAGTTCTCTTCTTGCTCGGTATATAAATATAATAAGGTTTACCGAAATAAATACTCAAAATTTTAATATCGGATATCACAATATGATTTGGCTCAAATTCATCTTGAAAATATCATACTCGAAAGGCTCAAAACTCATCTCAAAACAGAATACTCAAAAGACTCATTACTCATCTCGAAACAGAATACTCGACAACTCATTTGATATAACTCTGATAACTCATGATTTAAGAATGCACTGGTCTTCCACCTCTCCGTATCTCGGTGGGGCGATCAACTAACCAACCAAGAATACCGGCCTCCAATGACACCGCACTTCGCCCGATCACGGCTACAATACGATATCAACAATAATATATATATATATATATATATATATATATATATATATATATATATATGAATGTTAGCATCATAATGGTTATCAATTCAACCAAGGCAACAAGGTGCCTAATTATTCTCGGGTCCGTAAAACGGTACACGAGTCTCTCTTTCTCTATAATGGGCCTCTTGCCCAAAATTGACCAGTAGAATACAGAATTCCCGAATATTTGGGGCACAGATAACTTGAAATAATTCTCCCAGAAAATATTTACAAATCTGGCGGACTGCCAGTATGACTCGATTTTACCACCAACCTGAACAATGGACTGATGTAAATTCTCAATAATAATAATTTATCGGTTGACACGAACAAAATGCGAAACCTTGACAATAAAATCGACTATCTCGAATTTATGAGAATAGTCTTAAGATTGAAGTAATTGGGAGTCGTACTGAACAAATAGTACTTCTCAATATTTATAATACTCAACATTGATGAACGTTTAAATAGAATATTTTTCACTTGATCGACGAATAAAAATCTCTAACAATTATAATTTTAAACTCCTATCGGTTAGTTCAAACGAGGAACTAACTAAAAGATAATCAATAAATAACGATTGAATTTGTACAATAAATTCAATCGAAAAGAATAAATTTAACTATCTCAGACGAATGAGATTAGTTTCACTGAATCAAAATAATAGTCGTCTCGAATTAATAAGATCGACCCGATAGCAACTAAATTATTTCTACGCTTATAGGGATTATAATTCTCAATAAACTAAATTAACAGCATAATAATATTTAACGAGAAATAATGCTCAAAAGAAATTATTTCATCATACCAAGCAACAGATAAATCTCAACATATAATATCTCGAAAATAATTAAGGAATTAAATAATACGAAAAGAAATTCACAGTTTCCAAAAGTTAGGGTAGGAATGAACTTGCCTCGATCTCGAAGTGCAAATGAATGCAGATAAAAATTATACTCTACCCGTGAACTTGGCGTCGATCTACGTCTCGAGAATTATTATCTAAAAATGGCAACCAGAAATACGTGAGCGATTCGTCAAAATAAAATATTCCCGATCCGATAATATAATATTTAAATATAAGGAATATTAATAATAATTTAATATCTCTTGAAAATCTCTCCAATAAATAACGGAAAATAATCTCTGGATAAATAAATCCTTATTTAACTCTATTTATTCACAATTAATCTATCTCTTTATTAACGAATCATTAAATCTCTAAATTATGTCCAAAAGTCACTAATTAATTCTATTTAATTAATTAATCAGTTATGCCATTTTTATTAGACTATTTATTTCTCAAAATTTTAACTAACAATCCAAAAATTAAATGCTCTATTATTATTATATTTAAAAGAACATTGATGTGGGCCCCACTCACTCCACCGTGGGTCCCACCCCACCTCCGCTGCGTCTTCTCTCTCGTTAGTCTCTCTCCCTCTAATCTCTCTCTCTCTCTCTCTCTCTCTCTCTCTCTCTCTCTCTCTCTCTCTTCTCTCTCTCTCTCTCTCTCTCTCTCTCTCTCTCTCTCTCTCTCTCTCTCTCTCCGTCGATCTCTCTCTCTCTCTCTCTCTCTTAATCTCTCTACCCTCCGATCTCTCTATCACTCTCTCCGCCTCTTTCGACTCTCTCTTAATCTCTGCCGACTGTCTCTCCTCTCCCTCTGTCATCTCTCTCGTTTTATCCCCCCACTCCGACAACAACAATAACAAACACCACCACCGAAACGGTGGTGGTCGACTCCTCCCCCTTCCCTGAATCAATCTCTCTGCACACCCTCTTATCCATCTAACAATCTCCGACTCCGCCTCTCTCCCTCTATCCACTCTCTTCTTCGACTCTACATCAACAACAACACAACCATCACAACCACAATCCACAACAATTACAGCCGACCCACCTAACTTCCTTCTCCGACTACAATTAATCGGAAAAACAATACACAAAACCAAACAATACAAGCACCACATCGAGCTTACCAGATTCTACAATACGAAATCGTCAAAAATAATTCACAGAAAAGAAGAAATAACTACCTGGGTTGACTTTGTTTTTGTGTGTATGTATATATTTGGTCGAGATTTTGGTTAAAAAGAAGGAGACAGGAGCTGTGTTTTTGCTCTGTGTTTTTGTTTAGAAGAGTAGTAATTGGGTTTTTGCTTAACACTGAATAAGTGAATAGACAGTAAGGTTTGTTCGGTTTTATAAAAATAATTTCCACTCGTGATTCTAATAATGATGATACCACTTACTAATGCTGAGAACACAGACTTAGTAATTAAATAAAAAGAATTAAAAATCATGGGAGACAAACGAAAATGACATAATAATGACCAGGCTTAGTGTCTTGTTTGGTGAAAAGAGTTCGTCTCTCCCTGCTGGCTAATTAAAACGAGACTCTAATTTCGCTTCCTAAAATAAATTCGACCCAGAATTAAAATATTATTTATCTAAATTTCCTGATTTTAATAAACACCAAATAAATATAATTAATTAGATATAATATAATATTTACTTACATATGAATAAATAAAATCTTAAAATTTCACAAAAACGCGATAATTAAATATACCAGTGTATCGTTCTTAAATAAAATTAAATATCGAGTAGGAAAAAGTAATTCGAAAATTCATGGTTATTACAAGTATAGATTCATTTATTGTTAATTGTTAATTTGTCGTTGTTATCTCCTTATTATTCTTGATCATAATATTCCAACGTCTTCTTTTAATTAATTCAATCAAATATGCTATTTTATCTATATGTATTTATTACAACGGGTGCCATCCTAAGAAAACGTGACACAAAATCGACGTAAAAAATAAGTATATGATTTTTTTTATTGTCTATATACATATTAAAATTTGTATAATATTGTGTTCACTAATTTATTTATAAATATTTTTTGATGATTTCTTTCTTAAATAGTCTATACTTTGAAAAAAATTAAAAAATATTACAAGACCGTCGAGAAACATGTCTTATATGTATTTATTACAACGGATAGCGACCTAAGAAAACGTGAAACAAAGAATCAACATAAAAAATAAGTATATAGTTTCATAGTTGTCTGTATATATTAAAATTTGTACAATATAGTGTTTATTAATTTATTTATAGTTATTTTCTTTTCGATTTCTTTCTTAAATTCATATTTTTAAAAATTATTATAAGGCCGTCGCGAAGCGCGGCTTAGTCAACTAGTTTAAAATAGAAGAGCTCTAGAAAATAGATAAATAGGATTCGCGGCCTTATAATATTTTTTTTAAAATATGAATTTAAGAAAGAAATCGAAAAGAAAATATCTATAAATAAATTAATGAACACAATATTGTATAAATTTTAATATATATATATATATATATATATATATACACACACACACAACTAATAAACTATATTATTATTTTTTATGTTGATTTTGTTTCACGTTTTCTTAGACCGACACCTGTTGTAATAAATACATATAAGACACATTTCTCGACGGTCTTGTAATATTTTTAATTTTTTTAAAAAATATAGACTATTTAAAAGAAATCAAAAAAATATTTATAAATAAATTAGTGAACATAATATTGTACAAATTTTAATATATATATATATATATATATATATATATATATTTATAGACAAAAAAAAATCAAATGCTTATTCTTTAGTGTCAAGTTTTCTTAGGTCGACACCCGTTGTACATATAGATAAAAGAGCAGATTTGATTGAATTAATTAAAAGAAGACGTTAGAATATTATGATCAAGAATAATGAGAAGATAACAACGACAAATTAACAATTAAGAATAAATAAATAAATAAATAAATAGTGAATGGTAAAAGTTCAAACATTTTGTGCCAAGTTTCTCAAGTGTTTCTACTTCTCAAACAGAGAAAGATCTCCTAATTTTTGTTCACACGATCAGGTGTTTCTATACCGAAATCATTTACAAAAAAATACAAAATCCAAAGCAACACAAAAAAATAGACGAATACAAAAGCAAACATAAGCCAAAAAAAAGATTACAAACATTGTGATAAAATCTGATCGTTATAAGCTATAATTATATATACTAGCTTATAGGCCGTGAAAATCACGGGTTACTTTTAATTTTTTATAATTTGTTTATAGTGTAATATTATATTGTAAATATTAATTTTAATATGTTATTGAAAAATTCGAACCTCACATCTTTGTATATGATAATTTTTAGTATTAAATATAAATTAATATGTTATTAGCGGGAATCAAAACTTGGATCTCTGTATATATCAACTTTTGTTATTGTTATATCTAACGGTCATGATCTATTTGAGTTGATGATCTAACGGTTTTGAATGAGAGATAACCAAAAATGGGGATAAACAAACTACAAATTATACTTCCTTTCGCTTATTATAGCATAGTATAAAAGTATAGATTATGTTATTATTTATTTTAGTTGTTTTAATAGTATAGATGTCGTATATATTTTTCTTTATAATGAAGGGGAAATAAGTAAATTCACGAAATACCAAAAAAACAGGTACTAAAACTTTTAATGTTTCAGTTATTATATAATACTAACTTATAACCCGTGCGATGCACAGATTTTTTTTGTTATGTATTAAATTTTATTTAATTTATAATTGTATTTTTATACAATCATTATTTTCAATAATTTATATTCATTTTAAATTTAAATAATTTAATACAAAATTAATTAATGATATGTAAGGTTTAAAACTTATATTATAGAATTTTAAAATAATATATCATTGACGGAATTCGAATCTTAAAATTTTAGTAAATTAAGTTAATCATATAATATATTTAATCATATAATATATCTAATCATTATCTAACGGTTTTGATTTTTAACTAAAAATCTAACGGTCATTATTTGTTATATACGGGTTTCCATTCTATTTTGTTAATGATTTGAAGATATGGTGAGATATTTTTGGGTATATATTAATTATTGCAAGATTATATTTTAAATTAAAAACAAAAGATTATGTTTTAAATTAAAAAATATTTTTGAGTATATATTATGTTTTAAAGTTGTCAAAAAAAAAGATTATGTTTTAAATTAAAAGTTAAAGTCTTTTAATTAGAAAAAATATTATTGATTGAAAAATAAGATATTTAGATGTTTATAAAAGGTAACATCATCAATAAATTTTTTTTCCTTTTAATTAAAAAAGGCTATCGACTTATAATCATTAATTATATTATTTTATTAATTATTTTAATAATTAGGATTACTGTACCGAAAATCGAACCAACAAACTTTCAATGCCCGTGCGATGCACGAGTTTCTTTAATTATGTTATAATTTTTTTTTTAATATTACCATTATGTTTTTATATCATTATTATTTTTAATAATTTTTTAATTTTAATTTAATAAAATTTAATGTACTCATATTTACAGATTATATTAATATTTTCTTATTACCAACAACGTATACGAATTTTTAATATATTTTATTAATAATTGGAAAATATGGTGTGATATTCTTCGGTATATATTAATGATTGTAAGATTAGTTTTAAATCAAAAAGGTAAAGTGTTTTAATTATAAAGAAAATATTAAAGGTCGAAAGATATGGTACTGATAGATGTTTTTAGATGTTTATGAAAGGTAATATTTTTAACTAAAAGTAAATGTGATAAAGCCAATCGAATAATTACCATTAATTATGTAATGTCATTATTTATTTTAAAAACTAGGATAACCAAACCGATAAACTTTCAATCTATCCTATGCACGGATTTTTTTGATATGAAATAATTGTTATATATTACAATTATATTATTATATAATTATTATTTTTAATAATGATTTTAATTTTAATTTAAATTATATATATATATATATATACAATTATATAAAAGCCGAAACATTAAAAGTTTGGTTGGTCGGTCGGTCGGTCGGTACGGTACCTGTTGTGAGGGAAAATTGGTACAACACTTCAATGAGAGAATTACAATAATAAACCAAAAAAAACCAATAATAATGATTGAATAATCCGAATTACAAGCCAAAAACCCTAGTTTCATAAACCCTAATCCGAGAAGTGGAAGAATGATTTAATGGACTGAATTTGCAAGTACTCCAAGCTATATTGATCGAATATGACCTATTCCAAGCTATATATATATATATATATATTTATATATATATATATATATATATATATATATATATATATCCCATATATATACACACATATATACACATATTCCATGTATATTTGATGTTGATCCACGATAACCACCTCTGATATACTGTTCCTGTTGTTTTGGAGTTATCTACTGGGCCGTTTGGACGTCCCTTACCCGATTTTCCGTGTTTTAAGGAGCCCCGCGATCGCTGGTGCAATTTCTGGGAAATGTCGGGGTTCACGTGGTTGAACCCCTGCTTGATCGCCTGCCACCCAGTCGAACCCCTATCTAGCTTCAACACAGCACTACCCTTATCCAGGGTTCACATACTCGTACCCCTACATGAACATATCCCAAACCAACTGTCAGAATCCTTATCTTCGGTCTATTCCCAAGGCATAGTGGGCCAAAACACCCGTACATGGTTCAACCTATCCTTCCGTATCCATATTATTCGAACCCGTAACCTTAATGGGCCCTAAATCAAGCCCAAGGCGGATTTTGGGCACAACAACTACCCCCCGGTTCCTTGTAGCCATTTGAATGCAAAAGGAACCTAATGTCATTCATACCCAAGCCATGCCTTCATTCCACATGAACCCCTAAGCCTACGTGAGCGTACTCATTGTAAGAAACAAGGGATTCAACCATGAAGCTTCTGTGCTAACAATTGTACCTCCGAATTCACATTCTGGAGTTCACATATCCTCACCCTGGGTTACCCCCATCAAACTCCTTTGACCACAAACTTCCGTTTATATACCCATTTTCTCAAAAAATATTGTTTTTAAATACTCTTCTTAAACGATAATCCCCAGAATAACAAAAGTCCCATCCGAACTCCAATTACTCAGACTTCAGATTCCATTAAAATTCTAGTATTCTAAAATTTAATTCTCACATAACTACTCCATTTTTTCCATAAAATCTCATGTATTTAACCTTCCACCCGTCTAGATTCAAAACTCTTATATTCCCAAAACCCTGTTTGTAATTATCTTCATTCCTCCACCTCACACACGGGCCTATGCATGTTGAAACACGTGTAGCACCGGTTCATATCCCCATACGCCTATATATACATATCTTCCACGCCTTTTCCCCTTTTACGCTTTCTCACAAAATCGATGCCAAACCCTTTCCTCTCTCTTCCAATCGTTTCGTCTGCTCAAACTTAATTCCGGTGAAGGCTCCCATTCCTCGATCATTTCTTTTAATCAAAATGTACTTTCTGCTCTTATTCCTTCATTACTTCTAGTATTACTTGATGCCCAATGATTTTTATGTACACTGATGCACACATACGTACACCCAGACCTTGTATTTATATCTTTCGATGTTTGATAGTCCGTCCCGACTATCTCCTTGCCCTTTTCCTTGTGTCGAATACTGTTCTTTAGATGACGTTCTGTATTATTTGCATATGCATGCCATGCTTGACTGCCTAATTGAGTAGATCTGCTTACTTCTGATGACAATTTTCCATCTGCCTGTTCATATTCCACATATACATGTTTGTTTTCATACACCTGTTCTTCAATTGTGCACGAATCTCGATTTCGTTTTTGCACTTACTCATATTTGTTAATCGATATTTTGTCCAAAACCCGTGTTCCTGTAACGTCAATGGACTTCCATTCGTGTTTCCCCTACTCCAACCTCCCTGTACATGGGCTGTAGTTCGTCGAGCTCAGTCCTGGCTTTGTTAGTTTAGGGGTTCTACACTCGTAACCCCTTTCACTTAGCCCTGTGTTGTATATGCACAAGCCCTGTTTGAAATAATGTCCCAGTTACCTTTTCCCCTCTACCTCCTAGTGACCCATGGGTTCCTACCACAATGGATTATGACACCATCAACCTTTCCCCTTTTTTGGTGAAACGCCAGGAACAAATAATAAACCTTCTTAAATTTGGGATTCTCATACTTAAACCCCAATGATTGATGACACCCCCACGCTCCTTTGTCTTAAGAACTCATTTTTTATGGATTCAAGGCTCACTTCTGCTTTTCCTGCTGTAGATGTCGAGCCAGGCTACGTCTGTTGAGTCCCAGAATATGCCTACCATGATGGCCTCTCAATCACCATCCTTTTCTGGAGCTGACTCTTTTACATCTCCAAAACCCTTGTCCACACTTCCTCTCACGACCTCTACTGTGAGTGGTCGTACCCGTTCCAAGGTCAAAGTCCTTGACCCCACTGTTAGTTCTGATTCTCTTGGATCTGAGGAAGAAATCGACTCATTGGAGAACTTATCCCCAACAGTTGAACCCTTCAATGACCAGCCTGAGGATAATGAAAACCAGGATGAGGCTATCCCTGCTAAAACCCCCACTGCCCCTGTTCACCAGCTTTCATGTGTCGACACCTGTACCTCAATGACTACCCAAAAGTTAGAAAACCTATTAGGAGTTTGTAACCCTGGGTGTACTCTGGTCGTACCCCAACCTGAAGAAAGGTGCCATAACTTTTCCATCTTCGAACCAGCTCAAGTGATCCCATGTGCTGTCTTCTCTGCTCAGTTCTTTAGACTGGGATTATCATTACCTCTTCATCCCTTCATTGTGGATATTATTAACACCTACCAACTTGCCCCACTACAATTGACCCCAAATTCCTATCGCATGGCCATCTGTATGTACATTTTATATGACTCCATGTTCCAAATTAAACTGACTGCTCGTGAGTTGGGTTTCTTCTACCAACTCAAAGAGACTAGGAAGACTACTGGCTTCTTTTATCTCACCACCTAGAACGTCCATCAGGGGAAATGTATAAAAGGAAATAAAAAGGGAATGTCAGGATGGCATAAGCAGTTCTTATACTGCCACGACTGCCCAGAATACAGAAAATAGTTTAATCCTTATCCAGACATGCCTGTTCAAACCATACTAGAAGGAGACGAGCTAAAAAGGGCTCGTAAAGCTTTAAGGATGAGTGCAGGGCTAGGAGATGGTGCTAGCCTGCTTACCAAGAGAAAGTTACTCCGTTTAGGTTTTAGCAAAAAACTCAGCTCCAAGCCTCTAGGGGATGCCAGTACCCCTGTTAAGGAGAATCCTATTGACGTACCCTCCAAATAGATAGGTTCATGCTTATATCCCTGCTCGTAGGCGTACCCCTCCCCCTTTATTTGCTTTTCCCTTAGTGATTTATGCTTCACACACATGTTTTTTTTTTATTCATGCGATTTACTTGATATTTTACCGAAGAATATCTTTATTGTCGTTATGGCTTTGCTAACGATTCATGTGATAATGCAGATATGTCTTTTTCAGTGCCTTCCTTCATCACCAAGCGTTCAGCACACAAAAATGTTCCCAGATCACCTGTACCCCCATCACCTGTCGAGAGAACCCCTGCTCCCTCTGCAAAAGTCAACCCAGCTTCCACAAATAAGAATGTTTCCTCAAGGAAGAGGCCTATACAACATACTCCTGAAGTGTCTAGGGCATCTAGCTCTCGTGGAGGTAAACGTTCCAAGCATGAGATCGAACTAAGTCCCTCTGGCACCATCTCTCTAGCTCCCCTCAATGCTTTTGTTGATGCCATCAAAGATACAATCCATGCACGGTCTATCTCAGAGTGGGACAGCCTAAGTTTTGAGGAAGCTGCAAACAGGGTACCCCTAGTGAATGCTGAAAGCCTCTTCCTATCCCTGAAGTATAACAACCAGATTCTTGAGGCTTCCAAGGCTGTTGAAGAGCTTGACAGGGTACGTTCGGAGTTGAAGACCTACCAGAATGATAAAAAGAAGCTGTTGGCCTCAAACAAGAAGTTTTATGAGAGTGAGGGTACGGTGATCCAGGAGAGAGATAAGCTGCTGAAGGAGAAGGATACCATGGATGCTATCATCCTTAAAATGGATAAGGAGAGAGAGGATGCTACCAAAGCCAATAAGAAAGAGAAGGAGAAACTTGAGCTCAAGGTGAGAGCACTCCAGGGTTCAATTGCCAAATATAAAGTCATCATTGCCCAGCAAGAAAACAAGGAATATGACAATGGCTATAAAGCTGGGGTTAGAGACTACATGTCTTCCACGTATGAGGCTTTCCCGAACTTGGATTGGAACCTCCTGTGTCAAGACGCTGTTAATGCCATCAACCTGATCAAAGTTGAGCAAGCTGCGAACCCCCCCCCCCCCGAGGTGCATATGGAGGAAGCCCCCCAGGAGAAGGCTGAAGAGGTTCCTGCAGATGCTGTCGCAGAAGTAGCGGTTGAAGCCATAGAGACTCAGTCAGGGGAGGCTAAAGATGAGGGTCCAACCATGGAATCCCAGGTGAAGGCCACCTCATCCGATCATGAAGTTCAAAAGACCTCTCCACCTGACGAGAATCCTTCTGTCTCTCCACTCAAATCAGGCCAGTAATTTGATTACCGATCCTTTAAGCAAACTTTTATGAACCCTTTTGGCATTAATTGCCTTAAACTTGATATTTTGAGGGTGCGGACTCCTCTGAAGGTCTCGTAGATGTAATCTTTAACTTCATTTTCCTCGGATTCCTGTTAAGGTTTATGCACTTTATCTCCTTTTGATTAGTATATGCTTGCCATGTAGTTTGATTACATGTTTATACGTGCACACACCCTTCTTTTTACTCAGTACATAGTGTTCCTTACTTAGCATGCCATGCCTGGTAGAATATCCATGCTATGTACTTAAGGTAATTAGGCATCCGTTGTCGTAGGGGTTCACCTGTTGTACCCCTGGACGTTAATGAACTCGTATCCCTTCCTTAGGAACAATGGGTATTCCACCTGCTATATTTCTGACATGTTTTAACAAATCCTGTCTTAACTTTGTGAATTTTCAGATCTGTTAAGCCAAATGAAATCCTTCACGATCCTGCCATTTCCATCCCAAGTCTTTAACCTGCAACCAATCCTCCCTTAACCATAAATCCCTTGTTAATGGATGACCGGTGTTCCACCGGTCGTATCCTTGAGGGCGTTATTTCAGGGACACACCAAGCTTCCATCATTCTCGATTCCCTTTTCCATGTGATTTCCTCACAAGACCATTTTCCTTAGCCATTCTATTTTCCCAAAAGATTAAGCCTCACTCGCCCAGTTTCCCTGGGGTCGTAGCAAGGTTATTTTTCCACCTTGCACTTAGCTTCCACAGCCGTGCCCAAATCCTATAATGATTCTGGTTATCAACCACATTGATTACACGGTAATTTGGGGTTCAAACGGTTGAACCTCGTGATCCTAGTTACCCAAGAACCTTCATGCATTGGGGTTCCATCCCTTTTCATGTATAAGCCATACATATTCCAATCCATGCGCATGTAATCCACGTACGTTTCCATCCAAGTATCCGTATAGTCCATACATATTCCATATGACCCGCGTAATCCATTAACATATATTCCATATGATCCGTGTAATTAGTTAACATATATTCCATATGTTTTAATGATCCATATAATTTGTTAACATATATTCCATACGCTTTCCATCCTTAAACATATAATCCATATGTTTCCATTCCATTACATAAATTTTGCTTTCCAATTTGCCCATTTTTAAGCCGAGTTATCTTTCCATTAATTAGTGTACACCTACTACCCCCCGAGTTCTTTAGTATAATTATGCTTATAATGAAGAACTAGGTCCAACAGTCGTATCCTCTATCAAACATAAATAAAGCAGGTTACACATAGCATGCATCCATCCACATATACCCATACATTTCCATGCATAAAACAAAGATAAAGAAAAAGCAAGTTGATTCCAGTTTCATTAAATCAAATCATAATTGGTGTTCAACAGGTAGGCGTACATTCACAACCCCCCGAGCACTTAATTAACGAGAAAAGGGAAATTCCTACGCGATTGATCCTAGCATTAAGGTAGGTACAACTAGTAAGCCACTTTTATTTTCCTACACCTGAAAGAGGTCTACATGAAATGTTACCTGGATTCAACTACTGGTAATATTTCTTAAGATGTTCGGCGTTCCACGCCCTCGGGATTAGCTTCCCGTCCAAGTCCTCCAAATGATAAGTTCCTTCCCGTAGGACCGATTTGATCACGTATATATGGGCCTTCCAAATTTCCCTCAAAGGCCCCATATCCTGGGGTCCTCATGTTAGGCATCATCTTTCTTAAAACCAGATCTCCAACCTTTAAGGGTCGTGCCCGAACCTTGCCATCAAAGTACTTGCGAGTCCTTTGTTGATAGGCTGCAAGTTTCAGCTGAGAAGTTGTACGAACCTCTTCCACCAAATACAAGTACAAACGATTATTAACTTCATTTTCCATGGGATCAAAGTTATCCCTCCTAAATGAACCAGCACCAATCTCCACAGGTACCATTGCTTCGCACCCATACGTTAAAGTAAATGGGGATTCGCCACTTGTAGTCCTGTGTGTTGTATTGTAAGACCATAACACCATGGGAAGCTCCTCCGGCCAACAACCCTTCTTATCTTCCAACTTCGCCTTTAAAGTATGTTTAATGATCTTGTTGATGGCCTCTGTTTGGCCGTTGCTTTGTGGATGGCAAACTGCAGAGAAGCCCTTCACAATCCCAAGGTCTTCACATAAACCCCTCATTTCCTTACTATCGAATTGTTTGCCATTATCCGATATTAGCTTGTAAGGAACTCCGTACCGGCATACAATTGCTCAAAATACAAACTCTTTTAATTTGGTTGCAGTGATCGTAGCCAGGGGTTCGGCCTCTGCCCATTTGGTGAAATAATCCACGGCTACCACTGCGTACTTTACTCCTCCTTTCCCCTTAGGGAGTTCTCCGATTAAATCAATCCCCCAGACTGCGAAAGGCCATGGTATTGAGAGTAGCTTTAAAGGTACAACAGGGTTCCTATTCGAGTTAGCATACCTTTGGCACCGGTCGCATGCCTTTGCGAATTTGTGGGCATCCTGCTGTAGCGTTGGCCAGAAGTACCCCTGTCGAAGTATCTTATGAGCCAACGAGGTTCCCCCAAAGTGGTTTCCACATATGCCTTCGTGTACCTCCCGCATTATATATTCACATTCACTGCCCGCTATACATCGTAAAAGCGGCTTGTTGAAACCCCTCTTGTATAGCTTTCCATCATACAAAGCATAACGCGTAGCCTTATACTTCATCCTTTGGGCCTCATCCTTGTCAGCTGGTAGAACCCCCTTTGTTATGTACTCTAGGATGAGAGTAATCCAGGTATCTTTCACTTGAACCTCAACATCCATACAATCAAACCTTGGGTTGCTAGGTTGCTGCTGTATTTCCAAGGGTATCACCCCTAGCATGGTTGCTTCCCTAGTTGACCCCATTTTAGCTAGGGCATCTGCACTTTAGTTTTCTACCCTTGGAATCTGTACAAGGTTTATCTCCCCAAACTTTCTCATCAGCTCCTGAGCGTACCTCATGTATAGGTCTGTGCGTGGACCCCTAGCTTGAAAGTTGCTTTTGATATGTCCCACTACCAGCATGGAATCACTATAGACAGTCATGTTTACCACCTTCATCTCAAGAGCTAGCTTCAAACCCGCAATCAGGGCTTCATATTCAGCATCGTTTTTTGTAGCCTTGAATGTAAAATGAATCGAACTTTGTAACTTGTGGCCTTCAGGGCTTATCAGGACTACGCCAGCACCTGCGCCGTTTCCATTCACAGCTCCATCTACATACAGGGTCCACCAAGGTGCACATTGTAGCCTCCTTTTCTTGGGGTTCCATCACCTTCTCCTTGACTTCAACCTCTGAGGATGGTGGGAACTCTAGTAAAAAATCAGCAAGTGCTTGACCTTTGATAGCTGTCCTTGGCTTGTATTCAACATCAAATTGACCCAATTCCACAGCCCATTTCATTAACCTTCCCGAGGCTTCAGGTTTGTGCAGGACTTGCCTTAGTGGGAATGAGGTTCGCACCTCTATGGTGTGCGCCTGGAAATATGGCCTCAACTTTCTTGATGCCAGAATTAGGGCATAAGCCAATTTCTCCATATTGGTGTATCGAGCTTCAGCATCAAGAAGCCTCTTGCTCACATAATATACAGGATACTGGGTTTCATCCTCTTCACGGACCAGAACTGAACTAATTGAATATTCAGAAACCGCCAAGTATAAAATCAGGGTTTCACCTTCCACTAGCTTCGCTAGCAATGGGGGGCTTCCAAGTTGCTCCTTTAACTTAGTGAAGGCAGCCTCACACTCAGGTGTCCACTCGAAGCATTTCCTTCTCTTGATAGCCGCAAAGAATTCTCGACATCTATCAGAGGATTTAGAGATGAACCTGTTCAAGGCTGCCACTCGTCCCGTAAGGCTTTGGACTTCCTTCACACTCTGAGGGGACCTCATTTCAACCAGTGCCTTGATTTTGGCAGGATTGGCTTCGATTCCTCGGTGATTCACAATGAAGCCCAAGAACTTTCCAGATTCAACCCCGACATTTTTGGGGGTTCAGCTTCATTCTATACTTCCTTAGGATGCCAAACATTTCTTTGAGGTGGGTGACGTGATCGCTTGCTTCCTTGGATTTGACCAGCATGTCGTCCATATATACTTCCATAGTCCTTCCAATCTGCTCCTTGAACATCTTGTTCACCAATCTTTGGTAAGTTGCCCCAGCGTTCAACAATCCAAAAGGCATCCCAATGTAACAATAGAGGCCTCTGTCCGTTATGAAGGAAGTGTGATCCTGATCAGGCTCGTACATCAGGATTTGGTTGTAACCCGAGTATGCATCCATGAAGCTTAGCAGGGCATGGCCGACAGTAGCATCAACCAGTTGGTCAATGCGCGGAAGTGGGAAGCTATCCTTGGGGCATGCCTTGTTCAAATCAGTAAAATCCACACACGTACGCCATTTTCCATTGGGTTTCTTTACCAGAACTGGATTTGCCAACCACATGGGGTAGAAGGACTCCCTTACCAGTTTAGCCTTCAACAACCTATCTACCTCCTCTTCCAGAACAATAGCTCTTTTTCCACTTATAGCTCTCATTTTCTGTCTTACGGTCTACTTCTCTGGATCAATGTTTAGGTGATGGCACATCATCCTTGGATCTATCCCCACCATGTCCTCATGGCTCCATGCAAATATATACAGGTTGTCTTTCAAGAATGAGGCCAATGTTTCTCTGATCACAGGGTTCAGCTGCTTGCCAACTTTCAACTCCTTGGTAGGATCAGCTGCATCTACCAGGATAGACAAAGTGTCTTCAGCCGCGCCGGCCTTTTCCTTTTCTTCCGTCATACGCGGGTCAAGATCAATTTCCACCGGGTTCGCCTTGTTTACACCCTGATGATGTTTCACCAACTGACCGTTGGACCCCTTTACACCTTGCAGCTTATTTTCATCCTCCAAACTCTCAAAGTCAATGTCAATTACTTCTTCAACTATCCCTTCAATCAATGTATCTTCTATCTCTGAATTTTGAATTTTCGGGGCTTCCAGCATTAGCACCCTACTGGGGGTATCCACCCCCCGAAAACTTGTAACATCTGTATAAGGCTCCTCGCCTGGATGTTGCTCAATCATGATAACATTGCACGTGTCTCTTGCTGGCTTTGCTTCCTTCCGACGTAGGGGTTCCTCCTCCTGCCCTACACCGGGATCCAAGTAGCGATAACATTTCTCAGATGAACCCCCATCCACCAGCAAAAGATGTTTGCAAGCCTGCTCAGCAGTGTGCAAGGCTTTACTGTAACATTCCCTTGAATCAGATTGGCATCCCTGAACGCATCCGATTCCTCCCGGGATCGGGAATTTCATGGACATGTGGTAGATAGAAGTTACCACTCGCATCTCCTTGAGTAACGGCCTTCCAAGTATCCCATTATAAGAGATGTCTTCATTGACTACCATGAATTCTACTACTTGTGTTGCAGTCTGGGGTTCATCTCCCAAAGTAACAGGGAGCTTTACTCGCCCCTCAATTTGTACGGGGTTTCCCGTAAAGCCATATAACTCGTTATAAGAGGGAGCCATTTCTTTATCTAGTAACCCCATCTTCTGGTAGGTGCTGTAAGCCAGAATGTTAACCGAGCTTCCGTTGTCCACCAACACTCGGTGTACGTTCATACCTCCAATCGTAACCTTAATTACTAGGGCATCATTATGTGGATGGTGTACATGTCTGGCATCCTCCTCTATGAATGTTATATCAGCCGCTTTGCCTCTGAAAAGTTTTGGTGGCCTTTCGGACAAGTTGTACACATTTGTGAGGGGTGCACCCCTCGCTTCCCGGGTGTAATTTTTGTGGGCATTCCTGCTTGTACCCCAAATGTAGGGTCCACCTATGATAATATGTATACTGTTGGCCCTTGTACGACGTTCGGGGTTCTCCTTCTCGGTTTCCTTATTGATCCTATCATTCTTGTACCTCTTAGCTTCCTGGGCCACGAATTCAGTAAGGTAACCCCTCCTGATTAGATCTTTGATATGATCCTTCAAATGATGGCAATCCGCCGTTTCGTGCCCATTGACATCATGGAAAACACAGTATCGCCGTTCATTTTTGTTTCCCGGAGGCCCATTTCTTGTTGGCTTTCTGAACATTCCCGATTTGTTCCCTACCTCGTACACCTGCTCAACAGAAGCTATGAGCGGGGTGTACTCAGTATACTTGCCTGAACCCTGAGAATCCTTCCTCGAAGGATACTTATAGCTTACTGTCCTCCCTGTATTATTTGTGTTCACAGTGATAGGAGCCGTTTTTTCATCACGATGGGTGGACCTGCTAGAAGATCTTCCACCATAGGAGGTTCGTTTGTGGTACCCCCTATCCTTTGGGCTGTACAACCTACGCCTCTTGCTCCTGCTCCACTCCCTTGACCTTCGACTTTTTTCAAGTTTAGCCATCGATTCCTCAATTATCTTGTGAGTTTCTGCCTTTGCATAGAAATCTGCCAAAGTCTTAGGTTCCGCCCCTTGTAGCTCCTTCCAGAAATCAGTACCTGGGCGTACGCCCGCAATCAAGAAATTCTTGTAGGTTTCATCAGTGGTCTTCCTCACCTTAGGGACCTCCGCATTGAACCGTTTGAAATACTCAGTAAGAGTTTTATTCTTGTCTTGTTTGATGTTCGCCAGAGTGTTGGATGGGGGTGCGAACGCAACTGAAACCCGAAACTGTGTAACAAACAGCTCACTCATTTGTCTCCAAGATCGAATGGAATTTGGGCGTAGCCTCTTGAACCATTGGTGAGCACTTTCCCTTAACGTGGCCGCCAACAAGCGACACTTTGTTAAATCTTTCACCTGGTATACCTCAATTTCCGTGTCAAACCGACTAAGGTACTCCACCGGTTCGGTGGTTCCACTAAATTTCAAGTCTCCTACCACCCGATACTTTGGTGGGAGTGGCGAATCCCTCACCTTTTTGGTAAAGGGTGAAGCTACTGTTAAACCCTCCAACGACTGTTTTTCCAACTTTAACTTTTTCAGTGCTTCACGCAGGTCCTTCACCTTGTAATGTACATTCTCACCATCTGTGAATTGACTTCCATCGTCACTGGAATTCCCAGCTGAACCCTGGCCATCATCACGGTGATCAGGGTCATGCTGAGAGCTATAGCTTCGCTCATCATCACCCCCTTTGGAAAGCCTGTCGGACCGAGAAACAGATTTGTCCTTTCTGTGACTTTGCGATCCTCTCGACTGAGACCTCATATCCTGAGTTCTCCTAGTCTGCCTCTCCCTTTTTCCATCGAGTTTATGACGCAAATCCTTGTTAGTCATTTTTCTCCCCAGCCTATCGAAGACACTCAGGCTGCGAGTGGGTGAACCCTGGGACTGCTGAGTTTCTTCGTCTCCATCCTTCCAGTCCGGATTTGTCTGATTAGTTTCCGTATCAAAAAATCCCTTCTGTGATGCCTCCTTTTCCGACTCTTCCCCATCCTCATTACTGTCAAAGTCCAAACGAACCGGTGTAACCACCTTCTTTTTCACCTTTCGGTCCGTGAAACCGTGCTTTACCTTCCATTTCTTCAACTTCTCGGATTTCCTTTCCAAAGAAACGATTTTCTTTTCCGTCTTTTTAATCTTTTCTTTGAGCTCCTGGTTTGTGACTTCATCATCACGTCCTCCATTATCCTCACTACGTTCATCCTCCGGCGTATGAATATCACCTGAATTCCGAGACATCTCTTCCCTCAAGAGACAATACCAGCCCCTCCTTCTAGCGCCACAAATGTTGTGAGGGAAAATTGGTACAACACTTCAATGAGAGAATTACAATAATAAACCAAGAAAAACCAATAATAATGATTGAATAATCCGAATTACAAGCCAAAAACCGTAGTTTCATAAACCCTAATCCGAGAAGTGGACGAATGATTTAATGGACTGAATTTGCAAGTACTCCAAGCTATATTGATCGAATATGACCTATTCAATCGAATTCCAATAGCTAGGAGCAAGTGTTAGAGGTGTAAAATGTGTGTCTAACCTTGCAAATGGCCTACATACCCATATATTTATATGGGATCAAGTCCCATGTAGTTCTTGATAAATCTTCACCATATGATGAGCCTTATCCTCCATAAAACCACCTACCCTAATCGTTTATCCCTACTGATATGGTTGCTCGACTGTTATTCCAACAGAATCCTTTGATTATCCTTCCATATAGGAGATATATCCTTTTATTTATACGTATATATATATATATATATATATATATTCCATATATATACATGCATATATACATATATTCCATGTATATTTGATGTTGATCCACGATAACCACCTCTGATATACCGTTCATGTTGTTTTGGAGTTATCTACTAGGCCGTTTGGACGTCCCTTACCTGATTTTCCGTGTTTTAAGGAGCCCCGCGATCGCTGGTGCAATTTCTGGGAACTGTCGGGGTTCACGCGGTTGAACCCCTACTTGATCGCCTGCCACCCAATCGAACCCTTATCTAGCTTCAGCACAGCACTACCCTTATCTAGGGTTCACATACTCGTACCCCTAGATGAACATATCCCAAACCAACTGTCAAAATCCTTATCTTCGGTCTATTCCCAAGGCATAGTGGGCCAAAACACCCGTACGTGGTTCAACCTATCCTTCCGTATCCATATTATTCGAACCCGTAACCTTAATTGGCCCTAAATCAAGCCCAAGGCGGATTTTGGGCACAACAGTACCTATTGATTTTACTTATTTACCCTTACTCAATTATAGCTAAAATCCAATCTACTAATTAATCAATTTTCTTTTTCAGGCTAAATATATTATGTTTTCTATTTTTCAATAACTAAATAATTTCTCTTTTCACGTAAAATACAATATCTTTTATAATTGATCTAACTAAAATTTATCCTTTATTAATCAATTTCCTTTTCAAGGTTAAACATATTACCTTTTCTATTTTTCAATAACTAAATAATTTCAGGAAAATACAATATCTTTTACATTTTATCTAACTAAAATTTCTCCTTTTTAAAAAACACTATGAATAATTTTGTTTAATAAAATAACATAATTATATTATAATTGGTATTAACTAATTAATTTCCTTTTTCAGCCAAAACACGTTACCTTTTCTCTTTTCTCTAACTAAAATCTCTCTTTTTCCAATTATATCATGGACTTTTATAATTTATCTAACTAAAATTTCTCCTGTATTTACCTTTTCTATTTTTAAATAATTAAATAATTTCTTAAAAATACAATATCTTTTACATTTTATCTGACTAAAATTTCTCCTTTTTTTTAAAAACACTAGGATCAATTTTTTTAATAAAATAACATAATTATATTGTAATTAGTATTAACTAATTAATTACCTTTTTCAGCCAAAATACGTTATTATTTTTTTTTTCACTAACTAAAATCTCTCCTTTTCCAATTATATCATGGATGGTTATTTTTTTTTAGTCAAAACACGTTACTTTTTTCTTTTTTCTGACTAAAACCTATCCTTTTCCTGTTATATCATGAGGGTTTCTATTTAATAAATTAAAATAAAAATATTATAATACTAATAATTAACGATTACCTTTTCAGCTAAAACGTATCATCTTTTCTATATTTTTAATTAAATTCCCTTTTTTCTAGAATTATCACGGACAACATTAATTTCTCATTTTTAAAAAGTTTGAGTAATTTTATTTAGTAAAATAACATAATTAAATTTTAATTACTATAAACTTATCAATTACCTTTTTTACATAAATCATGTCATTTTTTTAATTTTCTTGTTACCTTTTTTTTTTCTATAACTAAAATATCACTTTTCCAATTATATCACGAACGGTTCTATTTAATACAATAAACTAATAATATTATAATATTAATAATTAACCGATTACCTTTTTCAGCTAAAGCGTATCATCTTTTCTATATTTTCTTAACTAAAATCCCTATTTTAATATAGAAATATCACGAACAATATTAATTTCTCCTTTTCTAGAAATATTATGAGCCATTGTATTTAGTAAAATAACGTAATTAAATTATAATGACTATAAACTAATCAATTATCTTTTTCACCTAGAACATGTTACCTTTTTTATTTCCTCTAACTAAATTCTCTCTTTTTCTAATCATATCACACGCATTCTATTTAATAAAATAAAATAATAATTTTATAATTAATAATAATTAACCAATTACATTTTTCAACTAAAACTTATCATATTTTCTATATTTTCTAACTAAAATCCCTCCTTTTCAAGAAATATCACAAATAACATTTATATAATTACTATCTTATAACCCGTGCGATGCACGGATCGCACGGATTTCTTTTAATATGTATTAAATTTTATTTTATCTTATAATTATATTTTTAGATAATCATTATTTACAATATTTTATTTAAATTTTAATTTACATTATTTAGTATAAATTTAATTAATGATATGCATGGTTTAAAACTTATAGTATAAAATTTTAAAATAAATATGTCGTTGATGGAATTCAAACCTTGAAATTTTAGTAAATTAATTTAATCATATAATATATCTAATAATTAGATCAAACGGTTCTGTTTTTATACTAAAAATCTAATGGTTATTATTCGTAGTATACAAATTTCTGTTATATTTTGTTAGTGATTAGAAGATATGGTGTGATATTTTTTGGTATATATTAATTATTGCAAGATTCTGTTTTAAATTAAAAGTTAACGTGTTTTAATTAGAAAGAAAATATTATTGATTGAAAGATATGACATTTTAGGTATTTATAAAAACTAATATCATCAATTAAAAGTAAACATTTTTTAATTAAAAAGGCAATCGGCTAATTATCATTAATCATATTATTTTATTATTTATTTTAATAATTAGGATGACTATGCGGAAAACCGAACCGACAAACTTTCAATGCTCGTGCGATGCACGGGTTTCTTTTAGTATGTTATAAATTTTATTTAATATTACAATTATGTTTTTATATAATCATCATTTTTAATATACTCATGTTTACTGATTATACAGATGTTTACTTATTATAAACAATGTATACGGATTTTTAATATATTTTATTAATAATTTAAAAGTATGGTGTGATATTTTTGGGTATATTTTAATGAATGTAAGATTAGTTTTAAATCAAAAAAATAATGTGTTTTTATTTGAAAGAAATATTAACGGTTGGAAGATATGATACAATTGATATTTTTAGGTGTTTATAAAAGGTAATATCTTCAACTGAAATTAATGTGAAAAAGGCAATCGACTAAATACCATTAATTATATTATGTTATTATTTATTTTAGATGTTTTTAGATGTTATTATGTGTTTTATAATGAAGGGTAAATAAGTAAATTCACGACGTACCAAAAAACATTTACCAAAACTTTTAATGTTTCCGTTTTTATATAATAGTATAGATCATCAAATAATCTCATGTTTTTTAAAAAATAATTTAAACTAATGAAAAAAATTCATATAATATTAAAAAAAATCCGTGCATCCCATGGGTTTTAAACTAGTATATGTATATATATATAGAATTAATGATATGCAAGTTTAAAACTTATATTATGAAATTTTAAATTAAATACGTCATTGACGAAATTCGAATTTTGAATGTTTTATAAAGTAAATTAATCATATAAAACATTTAATCATTAGATCTAATGGTTCTGATTTTTTTTTGCTAAAAATCTAACGGTAATTATACGTTATATAGGGATTTCTATTATATATTTTTATTAGTGATTGAAAGATACGGTGTGATATTTTTGGTTATATATTAATAATTGCAAGATTATGTTTTAAATTAAAAGGTAACATGTTTTAATTAAAAAAATATTAATGATTAGAAAATACGATATTTTAGGTGTGTATAATGGGTAATATGTTGAATTAAGTAAATGTATTTTAAATTGATTGAAAGATACGATATTTTAGGTATTTATTAAATTTTATTTAATGTTACAATTATGTTTTTTATATAAATATTATTTTAATAATTAGGATAACCAAACCGAAAACCAAACCGACAAACTTTCAATCTTTCGGATTTAATATAATAGTATAGATGTCATTATTTATTTAATAATTAATATAACCAAACCGAAAACCAAACCGACAAACATTCAATCTTTCGGATAGTACTAGCTTATAACCCGTGCAATGCACGGGTTTTTTATATGAAATAAATTTATTTTATTTTTCAATTAAATTTTTATATAATTATTATTTTAATTTTAATTTAAATAATATATATAAATTTAATTAATGATATGCATGGTTTAAAACTTATATTATGAAATTTTAAATTAAATACGTCGTTGACAAAATTCGAAACTTAAATGTTTTGTAAAGTAACTTAATCATATAAAATATTTAATCATCAGATCTAAAGATTTTAATTTTTTGCTAAAAATTTAACGGTAATTATTCGTTGTATATGAATTTCTATTATATATTTTATTAGTGACTGAATGTTTTTGGGTATATATTAATAATTGCAAGATTATATTTTAAATTAAAAAATAACATGTTTTAATTAGAAAAAAATATTAATGATTGGAAGATTATGATTGCAAAATTATGTTTTAAATTAAAAGGTAACGTGTTTTAATTAGAAAAGAAAATATCAATGATTGGAAGATACGATATTTTAGGTACGTATAAAGGGTAATATGTTCAATTTAAAGTAAACGTCTTTTAAATTGATTGAAAGATACGACATTTTAGGTGTAATAACTGTGAATTTTTCGAATAAATTTTTCCTACTCGATATTTAATTTTTAATTAAGAGCGATGCACTAGTATATTTTAATTAGCGCGTTTTTGTAAAATTTCGAAATTTTATATATTCATATGTACGTAAATATTATATTATATCTATTTAATTATATTTATTTGGTATTTATTAAAATTAGGAAATTTAGGAAAAATAGAATTTTAATTTTGGGTCCTATTTATTTTAGAGAACGAAATTAGAGTCTCGTTTTAATTAGCCAGCAGGAGGGAAACGAGATTATTGAGGAGACAACCGTTTCTTTTCACCTAATACGGGCTTTAATTTAAACAAAACACAATCATTGTTTTGGTAATCATTGTTTTGTGGCACTTCCTTTTGTCCCCCACGTTTTATCCCTTTTTATTCAATTAAACCAAACACCCGGCTTGTATCAACCAAAAACTCAACCTCTCCTTTTCTGTTAAAGACACAACCGACTATCTCCTTTGAATCAAAACCTCGACCATATACACAAAAATACAGGCTATGAGCCTTACTTTCTTTTCATCAAAACCAAACAAAACACAAGACTCGACCAATTATTTATTTTGTTTTGTCTCTTTACAATTAGAGAACAACTGAGGTAGTGTGTTTATTTAATTATTTATTTTTTTTCTTTTCTTTTCTTTCCTTTCCTGTTAAACTCTTCTCTCTTTTTCTTTTTTTTTTCCCGTTGTTGTTCCGATTGGTGTTAGCTAGAGTTGGAGTTGTTGAATCAGAGAATACGGAGAGAGATTGTTGAGAGAGATTGTTGGAGGAGGGAGGAGTTGTTGATGTTGGTTGTTTGGGGGAAGACAGAACCACCACCGATTGGTGGTGGTGGTGTGTTTGAAGAGAGAACAGCAAGGAAGAGAGTGGCGAAGGGAGAGGGAAGTAGAGAGAACGGAGAAAGTAGGGAAAGGGAGAGATAGATGATAGAGGGAGAGAGATGACAGAGAAAGAGACAGAGAGAGAACAGGAAGGGAGAGAGATAGACGGGCGAGAGAGAGAGTGGAGGGAGAGATGACATAGAGAGTGAAAAAAGAGAGAGAGATGGGAGATCGAGAGAGAACGAGAGATCGAGAAGAAGAGAGACGGAGATGAGAGAGATGAACGAGAGAGAGAGAGAGAGAGAGAGAGAGAGAGAGAGAAGAGAGGGAGAGAGAAGAGAGAGGGAGAGAGACAGATTGTAGTAGAGAGATTTCATGGGAGGGGGCAGACGCACGGCGGCGGTGGTGGCGCGTGGGCCCCACGCGCCGCTGCAGTGTTGTAATTATTCTGTCTTACTATTTTTATTCGGGGAATAAATAAAAATAAATACATATATATATAATAATAATAAATAAAGAGATAATAATAATAAAATAAAAGGTTGAATATTTTTAAAATTTGGTTTTAATAATTGATTTATTATTTTAAAAATGGTGAGAAATAAAGGGACTTATAAAATTGAAATATTATTAAAATTGTGAGAATAAAAAGAGTTTAATAAAAATGGTGTAATTAATTATTAAATTTTAAAAAGAATTATTTTGTGATTTTTGGACGCAAATTAGAGATTTATTAATTTGTCGATAAAAGAGGAATAATTGTGAATAAATAGGATTAAAAAGCGGTATTATTTTAGAAGATTTATAATTAGCATTTTTGGTTTATTTTAATTAACCGGATCGAGTCAGATTATTTTAAAGATTAAAATCGGAGTGATATTAATTATTTACGAGCTTTAAAAATGGAGTATTGCCGTAACCCTATTTTCGTTTTAAGTCGGATTTACGGATATTAAAAGTAGGATATATTTTCGAGATTTAATTCCTAAGTTCGAAGAGAGATTTATTTATCCAGGAATTATTTTTCGTTAATTATTGTAGAGATGTTCGAGAGATATTTTATTTAAATATTATATTATCGGTTGAGAAATATTCTATTTTGACGAAGCGCTCACGTATTTCTGGTTGCCATTTTTAGAGAATAATTCCCGAGCCGTAGACCGAAGCCAAATTCACGGGTAGAGTACAAATTTTATCTGCACTTATTTGCACTTCGAGATCGAGACAAGTTCCTTCCTACCCTAACTCTTAGAGACTTGTATTTCTGTTCGTATTATTTCATTCCTTATTTATTTTCGAGCTGTCAATTATGAGATTTATTTGTTGCCCCATATGATGCAATAATTCTTTTGAGCATTATTTTCTCGTTGCGATATTTTGTTACTATTAAAATTAGTTTACTTGCGAATTATATCCCTTATACGTGTGGAATCAATTTCATTGCTATCGGGTCGATCTCATTAATGCGAGATGACTATTACTGTGCTTCAGTGAAACTAATCTCATTTGTTCGAGATAGTTAAATTTGTTCTTTTCAGTCGAATTTATTGTACAAATTCGATAATAATTATTGATTATCTTTTATTTGGTTCATCTCTCGAATCAACAAATAAGAGTTATAAAATTAGAATCGTTAGAGTTGTCACTCGTTGATCAAGTGAAAAACATTCTATTTAACGTTCATCAATTATGAGTATTGTAAATATTCGAGTAGTACTATTTGTTCGATACAACTCAAAACATTCCATTTTAAGACTATTCTCACTGGTTCGAGATAGTTGCCATTATTGTCAAGGTTTGGCATTTTGATCGTGTCAACCAATAAAATATTATTATTGAGAATTTATCTCAGTCCATTGTTCAGATTGGTGGAATAATTGAGTCAGACTGGCAGTCCGCCAGATTTGTAAATATTTTCCTGGAAGAATTATCTCAAGTTATCTGTTCATCAAATATTCGAGAATTCTGTATTCTACTGGTCAATTTTGGGAATGAGGCCCATTATAGAGAAAGAGAGACCCGTGTACCCTTATACGGAAACGAGGATTTAGGCTCTATGATGCCAAGGTTGAATTAATAACCCACTATGATGCTAGCATTCATACATTTATATTTTATATTGTTGATATCGTATTGTAGCAATGATCGGGCGAAGTGCGGTGTCATTGGAGGACGGTATTCTCGGTCGGATAGTTGATCGCCCCACCGAGATACCGAGAGGCGGAAGACCAGTTTATTCTTAAATCACGAGTCATTAGAGTTATATCAAATGAGTTTTTCGAGTATTCGGTTTCGAGATGAGTTTTGAGTCTTTCGAGTATTCTATTATCAAGATGAGTATTGAGTCAATTCTGATTGTGAAATTCGACTGTTTATAGAAGTCTAAGTATTTCTTTCGGTAATATTAATATATTTATATATTGAGCAAGGGGAGAATTTGCTGAGCACCATAGTTGCTCATTCTTTCTTTACAACATTTTATTCAGCTGTCAAGATGGAAAGAGGCGTGTAACGCCCCCAAATCCGGGGTCAGGGATATGGGTCGCTACCGCGGAAAACCTTAACAACCAAACAATCAATTGCCAATATTAAATCTAAAACATGACATGCGACCCCTAACTACCAAGAATCTTTTCAAGTTATAGACTTGGAAACAGAAATCCGAAAACACTTAATCAATTCCACTTAACATATACAGCTATAATGCCTTTGACATTCTATGACACAAAATAATTAATAGATGATCCTCAATTCACAATTAATCTTCAACAGAGCACATAAATTCTCGAGACAGCAATTATCCTCAAATTAATACATAAATAGACAAATTAAACCCCAAGACACAATTAATCGTCGAAATGAATTCCTTGACACATATACATAAACATTTAGCACCCCAAAACATGCCTTTAGACCATTAAAGTCAAATAAGTTAAATAAATTTAAATGCAGGAGATTTTCAGAAAATTTCGGCATGACCTATTCGTTTATCGGACTATGGGCACAGCCCCTCAATTACATTACAACCCTGTTTTAACAAAAATAAACTACCTCAACTTGCAGCAACATAAAATAAACACATAAGAAAGTATCCGCCCTGACATGCAGCACATAACACATAATGATTTATATTACACTACTACTTACGCTACACCAATGATCGTATTTCTCACGTATTTTAAATGATACACGTGACAATCAATCATTGATGGTCGTAAGCCCTAGGGAACAACTCCTAGCACTAACTATTACTTACGCTATATCGATGATCACACCACATAAGTATATGAATTATACCCGTGATAGTTAATCATGGATATTCGTAATCCCTAGGGATTAGTCGAAAAGAATTACACAAATCTTTAAATATTGACATTTAAAAACTTGTGATCTTCTCATAACCCCTAGCACAATTCTAATTATTATAAAATTCTAACATTTAACATGTACCACGTATTCCCATACTTACCATTTAGTCAACTCATATAACTCCATAAATAATACCAACATTACCAATCCACCAATAATCGTTAAACCCGAATATTCTCGATACCACAAAACGATTCCAACAATTACAACTAGCACTTAACAATTAGCACTTGAACCTTTATAATTAGTAAGATCGTATAACCTTTAAATATTATTCGACTCTCACATTTTAACAATTAACATTTCTCAATTACTAACCCACACATTAGGCGACTAACAATTTGCAAGTAATGACCACTAAGCCCGAACATATTCTTGGACTCACAATTAATCATGATAATCATAATCTCCGAATTAACAAATAGCACTTAACAACTAACAATTATCCTCTTTCGAATTAAATCACCAAAAATTAATACAATCGTCTTGCACTTAATACCATCAATTATAATTAGCCATTATCGACCCTCTGAATTAAATCTTGGAATTACAATCAATATTCATAATTAACAATACTAAGCTAATTACAAAAATTAGCAAACAATCTCGCAATTTAAAATCAATTAAATTACGACAATTAATAATCAGTACTAACAATCATTTAACCACATATAACTCCACCTTCCACTAGTTTGAAAAATATGAAATTCAATAAATACCACGACTCGACTTATAACGTTTAGCACTTAGCACTTTAGCAATTAACAATTACAATTGAAAACTAACAATTAGCAATTAGCACTTAACATTTACTCGAACTTGCAATTAGTCCTTCACAATTATAATTAGCAACTTAACTCTCCAAATTAACTTATGGAAATTAAACAACAACCATAATTTAAAATATTAATCTACTTGTAAAAATTAACAATTAACTCACAATTTATCTCCAATTAAATCACCACAATTATAAATAGCAATTATACTCCTCCGAATTAAATACGGAAATTCAACTAATATTCTTAACTTACTACATTAATCTAATTACGAAATTATTAATTAACTCGCAATTTAAATCAATACAATTACAACGATAATCTCACAATTAACTAGTTCAATCACAACAATTACATAATCAAACTCAAATTTACTACGAATTTAATACGAAGATTAAATAATTAAAACACGAAAAGAATTATACCCTTTTCGTTTCCAAATTTCCCCCAAAATCTCTCCTTTTTCTCTTCCTCTTCCTCTCTCTCTCTCTCTCTCTCTCTCTCTCTCTCTCTCTCTCTCTCTCTCTCTCTCTCTCTCTCTCTCTCTCTCTCTCTCTCTCTCTCTCTCTCTCTCTCTTCTCTCTCTCTCTCTCTCTCTCTCTCTCTCTCTCTCTCTCTCTCTCTCTCTCTCTCTCTCTCTCTCCCTCTCTCTCTCTCTCTCTCTCTCTCTCTCTCTCTCTCTCTATCTCTCTGTACCAACTGCTGCTATTGCTTCCTGCTGCTCCGGCCTGAAGTCGCCGGAATCTGGCCGTCGTGGTGCCCGCTGCTGCTCCACTGGACTTCCCTGTCGTCGCCGCCAGCTGCGCGCGACCTCTCCCCCTCCCCTCTTCGAACTCGCACACAGCACACACAATACACACACCCACTCTTGATTAAACCCACACACACACACGATTGTATATATATATATATATATGTATAACCCCAATTCTATTTCTCTCTTTAATCTCTTTTTTATTTCCGATCTGATTTCTCTCTCCCCGAGGTGTTGTGCGGCTGAGCTTGTGCGCGTTTGTGTGTGTATCCCTGTATGTATATAACTCGGTTTGTGTCTATACTAATAGGGTCGAGTATTTGATTTTAAAACGAAAGAAAAGAGACAAAGATATGTAGGTGTCTAGCTGGTTTTATTTGACTCCGGGATTTAAGGCTGAAAACATGGTTTGTTTCCTGAATTCTCCGCTAAAAAAAATTATGATGTGCTCCTTAAAATCTGCAGGCTGTCTCATTGACTCCTCTTTCTGTAATATTTATCCCGTTTCTCCTCTGCTGGCCAATTAAAACGAAACTTTAATCTCATTTTTAAAAAAAATAACAATAAAAATAATAATTTATAAACACAAATCGTAAAAATAAAATAATAATAATTTATTTTGAAAATTCGGATTGTCACAGTCTTCCCTCCTTAACAGGATTCCGTCCCCGGAATCCGCAAAAGAAAGAACGGGATTCTAAGACGCACCGCTTCCTTACGCTAGAACACGAACACCATGTCGCCATTCGTTAAGACACAAAGGAATAATGAAAACAACTGAAATGACGGAATCCTTGAATAAAATAGATTCCTTATCAATTTGAATGTCACACAATGTGATCATGATTAAAAAGCTTGAGGCAACCATTAAAGGTTACAAAAGAATAACTGAGAGATCAATATGATCCAAGAAACTCAACGTTGCGTGTCTCAGTTAAGACATTACTAAAGGTAATTAGCCTTCTTGTATTGCACAACACACAAGTGATGGCGTCCCATCCAACTTCTATCACACAGACAGATAGTCCTTGTGTCCCCTATATAATAGGGTTGTTTGTCTCAGCTAGAGTAAGGAGTTTTGGAAAGAAATTTCTGGTTAAACAAATAAATAACATCTTATAGCAAGAAACTTTCAAACGTACACCTTGGACAAAACTAAACAAATTCCAAAGGTGTTAATCCCGAAAGAAAGATTTAACGGGAGAGGATACTAGCACATGACGAGCAAGTAGTGCTGTACCACGAATAAAATTTATCCACCATTAGAAATATTAAGGCGGAAGTTCAATTTGAACAAACCTATCAGGGCTTCAGAAAAACCTGAAAAATAGGTATCATGACAGCCTCTGACACAATCGAAACCCAACATTCGGGTGAATACCAATGTTTAAAAGAATTATAACTTAGAAGATGGAAAATATCTTCTAACACAATCCTCCAATGAAGGAGTATCAAATAAATTATGGATGAAAAAGAATATTGCCGCGATCTCCACAGATGCATCCTCGGTCGTCTCTTCTGACGAACAATCAATCAATTCTAAACTCTCTTCGCAACGTCTTAAGATACACAATACCCTACATCGATAACTACTCATAGCAGTCTCTAAAGACTCTACTGCCGCAATCTCCAATCGCAAGGAATTCTACTCGGCTCGGAACCACCATCCTAAGGTAGAATTCTAATCTCGACTTACTCATTGGAATATATCCGATAATCCAACATGAACTCTATGTGAGTTCAGACACCCTCACATAACTATATATATAATCCTACGCTCTCACTTGTTTCTAGTTTCTATAACCCTTGCTCTGATACCATTCTGTAACGCCCCCAAATCCGGGGTCAGGGATATGGGTCGCTACCGCGGAAAACCTTAACAACCAAACAATCAACTGCCAATATTAAATCTAAAACATGACATCCGACCCCTAACTACCAAGAATCTTTTCAGGTTATAGACTTGGAAACAGAAATCCGAAAACACTTAATCAATTCCACTTAACATATACAGCTATAACGCCTTTGACATTCTATGACACAAAATAATTAATAGATGATCCTCAATTCACAATTAATCTTCAACAGAGCACATAAATTCTCGAGACAACAATTATCCTCAAATTAATACATAAATAGACAAATTAAACCCCAAGACACAATTAATCCTCGAAATGAATTCCTTGACACATATACATAAACATTTAGCACCCCAAAACATGCCTTTAGACCATTAAAGTCAAATAAGTTAAATAAATTTAAATGCAGGAGATTTTCAGAAAATTTCGGCATGACCTATTCGTTTATCGGACTATGGGCACAGCCCCTCAATTACAATACAACCCTGTTTTAACAAAAATAAGCTGCCTCAACTTGCAGCAACATAAAATAAACACATAAGAAAGTATCCGCCCTGACATGCGTCACATAGCACATAATGATTTATATTACACTACTACTTACGCTACACCAATGATCGTATTTCTCACGTATTTTAAATGATACACGTGACAATCAATCATTGATGGTCGTAAGCCCTAGGGAACAACCCCTAGCACTAACTATTACTTACGCTATATCGATGATCACACCACATAAGTATATGAATTATACCCGTGATAGTTAATCATGGATATTCGTAAGCCCTAGGGATTAGTCGAAAAGAATTACACAAATCTTTAAATATTGACATTTAAAAACTTGTGATCTTCTCATAACCCCTAGCAAATTCTAATTATTATAAAATTCTAACATTTAACATGTATCACGTATTCCCATACTTACCATTTAGTCAACTCATATAACCCCATAAATAATACCAACATTACCAATCCACCAATAATCGTGAAACCCGAATATTCTCGATACCACAAAACGATTCCAACAATTACAACTAGCACTTAACAATTAGCACTTGAACCTTTATAATTAGTAAGATCGTATAACCTTTAAATATTATTCGACTCTCACATTTTAACAATTAACATTTCTCAATTACTAACCCACACATTAGGCGACTAACAATTTGCAAGTAATGACCACTAAGCCCGAACATATTCTTGGACTCACAATTAATCATGACAATCATAATCTCCGAATTAACAAATAGCACTTAACAACTAACAATTATCCTCTTTCGAATTAAATCACCAAAAATTAATACAATCGTCTTGCACTTAATACCATCAATTATAATTAGCCATTATCGACCCTCTGAATTAAATCTTGGAATTACAATCAATATTCATAATTAACAATACTAAGCTAATTACAAAAATTAGCAAACAATCTCGCAATTTAAAATCAATTAAATTACAACAATTAATAATCAGTACTAACAATCATTTAACCACATATAACTCCACCTTCCACTAGTTTGAAAAATATGAAATTCAATAAATACCACGACTCGACTTATAACGTTTAGCACTTAGCACTTTAGCAATTAACAATTACAATTGAAAACTAACAATTAGCAATTAGCACTTAACATTTACTCGGACTTGCAATTAGTCCTTCACAATTATAATTAGCAACTTAACTCTCCAAATTAACTTATGGAAATTAAACAACAGCCATAATTTAAAATATTAATCTACTTGTAAAAATTAACAATTAACTCACAATTTATCTCCAATTAAATCACCACAATTATAAATAGCAATTATACTCCTCCGAATTAAATACGGAAATTCAACTAATATTCTTAACTTACTACATTAATCTAATTACGAAATTATTAATTAACTCGCAATTTAAATCAATACAATTACAACGATAATCTCACAATTAACTAGTTCAATCACAACAATTACATAATCAAACTCAAATTTACTACGAATTTAATACGAAGATTAAATAATTAAAACACGAAAAGAATTATACCCTTTTCGTTTCCAAATTTCCCCAAAATCTCTCCTTTTTCTCTTCCTCTTCCTCTTCCTCTCTCTCTCTCTCTCTCTCTCTCTCTCTCTCTCTCTCTCTCTCTCTCTCTCTGTGTACCAACTGCTGCTACTGCTTCCTGCTGCTCCGGCCTGAAGTCGCCGGAATCTGGCCATCGTGGTGCCCGCTGCTGCTCCACTGGACTTCCCTGTCGTCGCCGCCAGCTGCGCGCGACCTCTCCCCCTCCCCTCTTCGAACTCGCACACAGCACACACAGCACACACAATACACACACCCACTCTTGATTAAACCCACACACACCCACGATTGTATATATATATATATATGTATAACCCCAATTCTATTTCTCTCTTTAATCTCTTTTTTATTTCCGATCTGATTTCTCTCTCCCCGAGGTGTTGTGCGGCTGAGCTTGTGCGCGTTTGTGTGTGTATCCCTGTATGTATATAACTCGGTTTGTGTCTATACTAATAGGGTCGAGTATTTGATTTTAAAACGAAAGAAAAGAGACAAAGATATGTAGGTGTCTAGCTGGTTTTATTTGACTCTGGGATTTAAGGCTGAAAACATGGTTTGTTTCCTGAATTGTCTGCTAAAAAAAATTATGATGTGCTCCTTAAAATCTGCAGGCTGTCTCATTGACTCCTCTTTCTGTAATATTTATCCCGTTTCTCCTCTGCTGGCCAATTAAAACGAAACTTTAATCTCGTTTTTAAAAAAAATAACAATAATAATAATAATTTATAAACACAAATCGTAAAAATAAAATAATAATAATTTATTTTGAAAATTCGGATTGTCACAAGGCGAGACGTCCAGCCAGGGATCCAGAGGAAAGGGAAAAGCTCCCGGCTATGCTGAAAAGAATTAGAATATCCAGCTGGAACCTTTATCTTTCTATTTTTGTGAACTTATGTGAGATATTATCCTAAGATGTATTAAGACGTATTGTAATATTGTGTGAGACCGATCTTGGATCCGCGGAGTGGGACATTTATGCTCCATTGTATTAAATATTTTGCTTTATTATTGCGTTGACGTGTGTTGCAGGATATTGAGACAATGTGACGACCCGGGTCCCCGGTCAGGGCGGATCTGGGGGCGTTACATTAGGTATTTATTAAATTTTATTTAATATTACAACTATGTTTTTATATAATTATTATTTTAATAATTTTTTAAATTTTAGTTTAATATAATTTAATATACTCATATTTACGGATTATACTAATGTTTCCTTATTGTAAACAACGTATGGGGATTTTTAATATATTTTATTAATAATTGAAAATATATTGTGATATTTTTGGGTATGTATTAATGATTGTAAGATTAGTTTTAATTAAAATGGTAACGTATTTTAATTAGAAAGAAATATTAATGATTTGAAGATATGGTACGATTGATCTATTTATAAAAGGTAATATCTTCAACTAAAACTAAATGTGAAAATAGTAATGGATAATTACCATTAATTATATTAAATCATTATTTATTTTAAGAATTAGGATAACCAAACCGACAAACTTTCAATCTTTCGGTTTTAATATAATAATATATATATATATATATAGGCATTTACCCCATACAGAACAATCTTATATAACAAACAATAAAGAACAACTTAGATCTATTAGATCCATTCGCCCCGCCAGGGGCACCCAATACAAAAAGTTGTTATTTTTTTACCCTCTATCAAGCCAACAAAAAAAATTGAAAAATTACTGTTCACTGGTGATGTCACTGATGACGTCATCATGATGACGTCAGTGAACAGTAAATTTTCAAAAAAAAAATTTTTGCTGGTTTGATATAGGGTAAAAAAATAACAACTTTTTGTATTGGGTGCTATGACGGATCTCTTAGATTATATTAGATATGAGGTGTTCTTTATTGTTTGTTGTATAAGGTGTTTGTTATGGAGTGCAACTATATATATATATATATATATATATATATATATATATATATATATGTATATGTATATGTATATATATAGAGCTGCATTCCATAACAAACACCATATATAACAAACAATAAAGAACATCTCATATCTAATCTAATATAAGAGTTCCGTCACGGCACCCAATACAAAAAGTTGTTATTTTTTTACCCTCTATCCATCCAGCAAAAAAAATAATAATTTTTTTTTTAAAAAAAAATTTACGGTTCATGATGACGTCAGCATGACGTCATCATGAACAGTAATTTTTTTAAATTTTTTTTTTATTGTTTTTTGCTGAATGGATAGAGGGTAAAAAATAACAACTTTTTGTATTGGGTGCCCCTGGCGGGGCCATTGTATCTATTAGATCTAAGGTGTTTTTTATTGTTTGTTATATAAGGGTGTTCTATGTGGAGCAATGACATATATATATATATATATATATATATATATATATTGGGTGCCCCTGGCGGGGCCATTGTATCTATTAGATCTAAGGTGTTTTTTATTGTTTGTTATATAAGGGTGTTCTATGTGGAGCAATGATATATATATATATATATATATATATATATATATATATATATATATATATAAGAATATAAAATTTATTTTCTATTTCGAATATGTAAATTTGATTTCTTCTTCCATACAAATTCAAAAACCTTTTCTATTTCGATGTTAATGTTAATGTTAGAAAAAGGAAGTTCTGAAACATTTAATTTATTTTCTATTTCGAATATATAAATTTGACTTCTTCTTCCCTACAAATTCGAAAATATTTTCAATTTTGAAGATGTTAGTGCTGATGTTAAAAAAGGAAGTTTGAATTTCTTTTCTAAAAAAATAGGACCTAAAGAAGGAAGTTTTGATTTTATTATTTAAAAAAGAAGTTTTAATTTCTTTTCTAAAAAATAGGACCTGAAGAAGGAAGTTTTGATTTTATTATTTTCTAAAAAAAAAATATAAATAGGATTCGAGCGATTTAATATAATTTAATATACTCATATTTAAGGATTATACTAATGTTTCCTTATTGTAAACAACGTATCGGGATTTTTAATATATTTTATTAATAATTGAAAATATAATTTGATATTTTTGGGTATATATTAATGATTGTAAGATTAGTTTTAATTAAAATGGTAACGTATTTTAATTAGAAAGAAATATTAATGATTTGAAGATATGGTACGATTGATCTATTTATAAAAGGTAATATCTTCAACTAAAAGTAAATGTGAAAATAGTATTGGATAATTGCCATTAATTATATTATATCATTATTTATTTTAAGAATTAGGATAACCAAACCGAAAAACTTTCAATCTTTCTTTTTTAATATATATATATATATATATATATATATATATATATAAGAATATTAAATTTATTTTCTATTTCGAATATGTAAATTTGATTTCTTCTTCCATACAAATTAAAAAACCTTTTCTATTTCGAAGATGTTAATTAAAAAAAGGAAGTTCTGAAATATAATTTTTTTTTTCTATTTCGAATATATAAATTTGACTTTCTCTTCCCTACAAATTCGAAAACCTTTTCTATTTCGATGTTAATGTTAATGTTAAAAAAAGGGAAGTTCTGAAACATTTATTTTATTTTCTATTTCCAATATATAAATTTGACTTCTTCTTTCTTACAAATTCGAAAATCTTTTCTATTTTGAAGATTTTAGTGCTGATGTTAAAAAAGGAAGTTTCAATTTCTTTTCTAAAAAATAGGATCTAAAGAAGGAAGTTTTGATTTTGTTATTTAAAAAGGAAGTTTTAATTTCTTTTCTAAAAAATAGGACCTGAAGAAGGAAGTTTTGATTTTATTATTTTATAAAAAAATATATAAATAGGATTCGAGCGATCCTAGAGCTTTTGGGGGCTTATTGTCAATACAATTTTGCAAAACAAAATATCAAATTATCATAAAAAAAGAATAAAAAAAAGATCAAACGTATCTAATAATTATATATTAAAAATAAATTGCAAATATATTAACAAAATTTGAAACCCTAAATAATAAATAAATACTTTATTATCAAACTGCCATCGATGAAACTTATGGGTGTGTAACTGTGTATTAGTGACTTTAGGCATACGATGTAGTAGTTTAAAAAAAGACATACGATACGATGTGTAGTAATACCAAACCGATTGAACATAATTAGTAATATGATTAATGGTAATTAACAATTGTCATTTTCACATTTGTTTTTAGTTAAAGATATTATTTTTTGTAAAAACATCAATCGTACCATATTTTCTTTCTAATTAAAATACGTTACCTTTTTCTTTTAAAATTAATCTTACAATCAATAGTATATACCCAAAAATATCACACCATATTTTCAATTATTAATAAAATATATTAAAAATCCCTATATGTTGCAAATTTGAAATTTTTTTCTATTTTGAAGATGTTGACATACAAATATAAAATTTCTTTTTTATTTTGAATATGACAATTTGAATTCTTCTTTTCTACCAATTCGAAAACCCTTTTATTTCAAATATGTTAACGTTAATGTTAAAAAAGGAAGTTTTGACTTCTTTTCTAAACAATAGAAACTAAAGAAGGAAATTTTAATTTTAATTATTTAAAATTGTGAAGTTCTAGAAAAATTCTACAAATTCGAAAATCTTTTTTATTTCGAATATGTTAATGTTAAAAAAAGGAAGTTTTGACTTCTTTTCTAAGAAATAGGAATTAAAGAAGGAAGTTTTAATTATAATTGTTTAAAATTGTCAAATATGTAAATTTGATTTTTTTTTCTCCTACAAATTCGAAAACCTTTTTTATTTCGAATATGTTAACGTTAATGTTAAAAAAAAAAAGATTTGACTTCTTTTATAAAAAATAGGAACTAAAGAAGGAAGTTTTAATTTTAATTATTTAAAATTGAGAAGTTTATGTTAATGTTTATATTAATATTAAAAAAGGAAGTTTTAATTTATTTTCTAAAATATAGGGAATAAAGAAGGAAATTTAATTTAATTATTTAAAATAGAGGAGCTCTAGAAAAATAGATAAATATGAATCGAGCAATTCTAGAGCTCCACCAAACGCCAGGGAAATTTTCTTTATATAATAATAAATAAATATATATATATATATATATATATATATATATTAATATAATATATAGTTTAATAATATATAATATAGTATAATATAATAAAATATAAAATAATAATAATAATAAAATAGAAATAGATATAATTGTACACCATATTAAAATGCTATTACGGAAACTTTATAATAACGGAAATAAAAAGGATAAGAGCAAAAAAGAAAGATAGTAACAGTAGAGCAAATAGTAGTATTAGCTGGAATTTCGTTCGGTCAAACAAGGAAAGTAAAATAAAAAAAAATCTATATATACCCTTGTCACCAGTCGTAAACATCCAATCCTTTGTAGTTTGTATTTCAATCCTTTGTATTTTCTTATTGCCCACGTACTCTCCTTTGCTTTAGATTTAGTACACCTCTTCTCTAGTCAATACATACGTTGTAACTCTTTATTTTTCCGGTGAAAATGGCCGGCGGTGGTCCTATAAGTTCCGGTAGTGGAAGGGCTTATCCAGGAGAGCTGACTACATATGTCATGGTAACATGCATTATTGCAGCCATGGGTGGTTTGATCTTCGGTTACGACATTGGAATTTCAGGTACAACATACAAGCGTTACAATATTTATTTATACATGTTGTTGCATGCATACTGTGGTCTACGAACGAGATATACGTACCGAATATGTTTCGTTTAATTTATTCGTTATGGTTTTCGATAATTTGTTTGCAGGTGGTGTGACATCTATGGATCCATTCTTGAAGAAGTTTTTTCCATCCGTGTACAGAAAACAAAAGGCTGATGATTCGACAAATCAGTACTGTAAATTTGATAGTTTTACACTAACGATGTTTACATCATCCTTGTACTTGGCTGCTCTATGTTCATCAATTGCGGCTTCATGGGTGACACGTAGATTGGGTCGTAAGCTGTCCATGCTTGCCGGTGGTTCATTGTTCTGTGCCGGTGCTCTCATCAATGGCTTTGCTCAAGACGTTGCTATGCTCATTATTGGTCGGATTTTGCTTGGTTTTGGTATCGGATTCGCAAATCAGGTAACAAAAAAATTTAATTTTAATTAAATATTTAATTTATTTTTTAGATTTTTGTGATTCGTTTGGAGTGAAAGAATCTTTGAATAATTATTCTATGTGATTTGTTTGGCAAACTACTTGTTGGTATCATCAAGACATAGTAATATGAAGGTGCTAGCTGCGATTATGAAGATTTTACATGCAATTAGTTAGATAATTATTTTGTCGAATCTTGAAAATTTATTGGTTGTAATTCAGTATTATAGTCCAACTAAAATAAATTTAGTTTTATCTTTTTAATTATGCACCCACAATATATGGTACTCAACTGGGCAATCAAGTCATGCAAATGCCTCGGTTTTCTAACGCATGGTTGTATTTATAAAATAGTATCCATGTTCTCTTTTCTTGCTTAGATTGAGACTTGAAATTTGTGTATAATTTGTATGTATTAAAAAAACTGTCATACTAACAAACCCATTATTTAATTAAAAAAAATTAAGGTTTGTTCATATGATTTAATTTAAATTATGTTGTTTTGGATTTGTAATTACAGGCAGTGCCACTCTACCTCTCTGAAATGGCACCATACAAGTACAGAGGAGCCCTTAATATTTGCTTCCAGTTATCAATTACCGTCGGTATCCTTGTGGCCAATGTCTTGAACTATGCCTTCGACAAGATTGAAGGTGGTTGGGGATGGCGTTTGAGTTTAGGAGGAGCCGTTGTCCCTGCTCTGATCATGATATGTGGATCGTTGTATCTCCCCGAGACTCCCAATTCAATGATTGAAAATGGAAAGCAAGAGAAGGCTAAAACACAGCTAATTAAGATTCGCGGTGTTGAAGATGTTGACGAGGAGTTTAATGATCTTATTGCGGCTAGTGAAGCCTCTAAGCAAGTGGAAAAACCTTGGAGAAATCTCCGTCAAGCAAAGTATAGGCCACAACTTGTTATGGCTGTACTTATTCCATTCTTTCAGCAAGTTACTGGCATCAATGTTATCATGTTTTACGCCCCGGTTTTGTTCAAGACTATTGGTTTTGGAGGTAATGCGTCTCTTATGTCTGCTGTGATCACTGGTGGAGTAAACGTGTTTGCAACTTTTATTTCTATCCTCTCCGTTGATAGGGCGGGACGGAGAGTTCTTTTCCTTGAGGGAGGAATTCAGATGTTTCTTTGCCAGGTACATTTACTATTTAACAAGTGTTGCTAGTGTTCATTCTTATATTTCTTATTCATTACTTGTTTTAACGTTGTTCTGTTCTTCATTATTTTTGGACAGATTGCTGTTGCAGTTTGCATTGGTATAAAATTCGGAACATCCGGCAATGTTGATCATTTACCCAAGTGGTATGCCATCCTCGTGGTCTTTTTCATATGCATATATGTTGCAGGATTTGCCTGGTCTTGGGGACCTCTAGGATGGTTGGTGCCTAGTGAAATCTTTCCACTAGAAATCCGATCAGCTGCACAGAGTATCTCAGTTTCAGTGAACATGCTTTTTACATTCATCATAGCTCAACTCTTCTTAATGATGTTGTGTCACTTTAAATTCGGACTCTTCTTGTTCTTTGCCTTATGGGTGTTTGTGATGACTTTGTTCATATACTTCTTCTTGCCCGAGACTAAGAATATTCCCATCGAAGAGATGACAATGGTATGGAAGACACATTGGTTCTGGAAAAGGTTCATGGTTGATGTCGATGTTCCTAAAGGTGGAGTTGAAATGAGCAACAATGGAGGGTATGTCTAGCAAATCTAGTCACCAAAATATCATTTTATTTTATGTTTAGTAGGTTGTTTTATATCCTATTATAATATGGTTGCTCTAGTTCATAATGATACATATCATGGTTGTCAAGAATCTACGGTTTTCGATTGTAACTCTTATTTTGCGGTTTGTTATTTACCTCTATGAAATACAAAATTTCAAACATATATGCACTTATGATGTGATTCAAAATGTGAATTTAAGAAAGAAATCGAAAAGGAAATATTTATAAATAAATTAATGAACACAATATTGTATAAATTTTAATATATAGAGACAACTAAATAAACTATATACTAATTTTTTATGTCGATTTTGTATCACATTTTCTTAGAACAATACCCGTTCTAATAAATACATATAAGGCACATTTCGCTGCGGCCTTGTAATATTTTTTAATTTTTATCAAAATGTAGACTATTTAAGGAAGAAAAAAAAGAAAATACTGTATCTATAAATAAATTAGTGAACAGAATGTTGTACAAATTTATATATATGTATATACAACAAAATAAACTATATACTTATTTTTTACATCGGTTTTGTGTCACATTTTCTTAAGTCGACACCCGTTGTAATAAATACATATAGATAAAAAATAGATTTGATTGAATTAATTAAAAGAAAACGGGGTGAAATCCCCAAATACCCATCTTTTCAAACCAACTAACCAAAATACCTATCTGCGCGCGCTTCCGCCCAAAATACCCATCAGATACGCATGTCCAGCATGCGTAGCCTCTTACACGCATGTTGGACATGCGTATTCTTCCTTTTTTTCAAGAAGCTGGCCACGCATTTCCAACATGGGTATTCCTTTTATTTTATTTTTAAAAAAAATAGACAACGCATTTGCATTATGCGTGTAGTCAAAATTTCTGAAGAATACGCATATTATCTATGTGTATAGCTCTTTGAAATTTAAAAAAAAATGCGGAGGAGGTACCCTGCGGGGCCAACATAAATAAAAAATACGCATAAGCTCCATGCGTATAGGTTGTGTTGCTGTATACGCATAACAATTATGCCTTTAGGACCCGATATGGACATTACGAGTTCTTAGTTATGTCTTTTGGATTGACGAATGCGCCAGCTGCTTTCATGGATTTGATGAATCGTGTGTTCAAGAGGTACTTGGACAAGTTCGCGATTGTATTTATTGATGACATCTTGATATACTCGAAGTCTCCTGAGGAGCATGCTGAACACCTCCGATTGGTGCTGGAAACGCTGAGGAAGGAGAAGTTATATGCAAAATTTTCGAAGTGTGAATTCTGGCTGAAGGAAGTTCAATTTTTAGGGCACATTGTGAGCGGAGAAGGGATTTCTATAGACCCCGCAAAGATAAAAGCTGTAGCAGATTGGGGGAGACCCAAGACTCCAACAGAGGTTAGAAGTTTCCTTGGGTTGGTCGGATACTATCGTAGATTCGTGAAAGATTTCTCAAAGATAGCTACGCCACTGACTCGACTTACCAGAAAGAGTGAAAAGTTTGAATGGACCCCCAAATGTGAAGATAGCTTTCAAGAGTTGAAGGAGAGATTGACTACTGCCCCAATTTTGACTTTACCCGATGAGAAAGGCGATTTCGTGATTTTCAGCGATGCCTCTCACAAGGGTTTAGGATGTGTTCTGATGCAACATGGGAAAGTAATAGCTTACACCTCTCGACAATTATAGGAATATGAGTCCCGTTACCCTACTCACGATTTAGAACTTGCTGCTATTGTTTTTACCCTTAAGATTTGGAGACATTACCTTTATGGAGAGAAATGCGAGATTTACACGGATCACAAGAGCTTAAAGTATATATTCACACAGAAGGAATTAAACATGAGACAAAGAAGATGGTTAGAATTGATCAAAGACTATGATTGCTCGATAAACTACCATCCAGGAAGGCTAACGTTGTAGCTGACGCTTTAAGTAGAAAGGAAAGACTTAACCTGTTGACAACCTCAGAAGAATTGGTCCGAGAATTTGAGAGAATGGAAATAGTGGTCAAGGTCCCAGTCCAAAACAATGAAAGAGTTTACAGCATTCAGTTTCAACCAGAGCTACTCGAGAAGATCCGCCATTGTCAGGAACAAGTAATGGAAGAAAGGAGATCAGAGTTTACCGGAGAAGAAGTTCTGAGTTCAAAGGATGATAAGGGAATTAATCGATTTGCATCGAAAATATGGATTCCTAATGTTACAGAGCTGAAGGAAGAGATTATGAGCGAAGCGCATAACTCGAGATATTCCATTCACCCAGGGAGCACAAAAATGTATCAAGACATCAAGGTGAATTATTGGTGGCATAACATGAAGAGAGAGATTGCAGAATGGGTAAGCAAGTGTTTGACCTGTCAGAAAGTGAAAGTCGAACATCAACGACCAAGTGGACTTTTACAACCCTTAGAGATACCCGAGTGGAAATGGGAACATATCACCATGGATTTTGTCGTAGGATTGCCCCGAACTAGAGCTAGCCATGATGAAATTTGGGTTATTGTCGACCGACTTACTAAGTCGGCACATTTCCTACCAATTAGTGATAAGTACTCGGTTGAAAGGTTGGTGAACATATACCTAAAAGAAATTGTAGTTCGTCATGGAGTGCCCGTTTCAATTGTTTCTGATAGAGATGCCCGTTTTACTTCACGATTTTGGAAGAGTTTTCAGGAATCTCTTGGCACGAATTTAAATCTGAGCACTGCATACCATCCACAGACCGACGGACAAAGTGAAAGGACAATTCAAACAGTTGAAGATATGTTGAGAGCCTGTGCACTTGATTTCAAAGGAAGTTGGGGTGATCATTTGCCCCTAGTTGAGTTTGCTTACAACAATAGTTACCACTCCAGCATAGGTATGGCACCATATGAAGCATTGTACGGAAGAAAGTGTAGATCACCTCTATACTGGGATGAGGTAGGAGAAAGGAAAATACTAGGACCGGAACTACTTCAACAAACTAAGCAAGCGATCGAAGTTATTCGAAAAAGGTTAGTTGTAGCTCAGGATCGACAGAAGAAGTATGCGAATCAAAAGAGAAAGGACAAAGCATTTGAAGTGGGAGATAAAGTGATGCTGAAAGTTTCACCTTGGAAGGGAGTAATGAGATTCGGAAAGAAAGGCAAGTTGAGTCCCAGATATATAGGACCTTTTGAGATTCTCAAAAAGATAGGACCACTAGCTTATCAGTTGGCCCTACCTCTAGACCTTCAGCACATTCATGACGTATTTCATGTTTCTGCGTTAAGAGAATACCATTCCGATTTCAGACATGTCATAACCTATGAACCAGTGGAAATCCGTCCTGACCTGACATACGAAGAGCAGCCAGTACAGATCCTAGATCATAAAGTGCAAGAGTTAAGAACTAAGAACGCAAATTTGGTAAAGGTACTTTGGAGAAACCACCAAGTCGAGGAAGCCACGTGGGAATTAGAAAGCGAAATGCGGAATAAATATCCTAGTTTGTTTAGTGCGTAATTTTGATTCCGAGGACGGAATCCTATAAGGAGGGAAGACTGTAATAACCGCGAATTTCGAATAAAGTTTTTCTACTCGTTGTTTAAATTTATTTAAGGTCAATGCATTAATATATTTAATTAGCGCGTTTTTGGTTAAATTTTAAAATTTTATATTCGTATGTAAATAAATATTTATTATATCTATTTATTTATATTTATTAGGTATTTATTAAAATTAGAAAATTTAGGAGAATAGAATTTTAATTTTGGACGGATATTAATTTTAAGTCGCGGAATTTATTTTTGAGAACGAATTTTTGGTCCCGTTTATTATTATCCAGCAGGAAAACGACAATATTATTATTACGGTTTTAACTGATCGGGTCGTTAAACACGAGGAGGGAACAATATTTCTCGGTCGCAGTATTCGAGTAATTCTTTTCCTAAACACGAATATTCTTTTACAGGGCACGAAGCATTCCAGTTTTTTTTGTTTTGTTGTGTCCCCCACGTTTTGTCTAGATCATAATTATTAGTACAGAACTGTATATACAGAGATACTCAGCCTTATTTTTCTATATGCAAACATAACACAGAAACCGTTTACAGGTCACTTTGTCACAAAACAAAATCCTCTCTTTTTTTTTCTTTTTTTCTGCACCACCGGAGACAGCCAAACCCAATTTACTACTCCTCTTTAAAACAAATACCCGACCATTCCTTTTTTTTTCTTTCACAAAGCAGAGTACTAGCACAGCAGGTAGCCATTTTTCTTCTTCTTTTTTTTCCTTCTTTCCTGTTATTTCCTTGCCGGTTTCGTTGTCGATTTTGTTACGTTCGAAGTATTACTCGTAGTGGGTTGTGTTTTGTGTGGGAGAGTTTGTGTTTGAGTAGGAGTTATAAGGGGAGGCTGTTGTGTGTTGTGTTTGTTGTTGTCGGAGATATAAGGGGGGGGTTGGGTTGTGAATTGGATCGAGAGGGAGGCGGAGAGGTTGTATGTTGTTGGGTGGTTCTTGAAGACAGCCACCACCGATTTGTGGTGGTGGTGGTGGTGATTATGATGGGACGAGGGGAAGAGGGAGACAGAGGGCAAGAGATTACGAGGGAGATGGAGAGAACGAGAGGTTGAGATAGAGAGTCGGGAGAGTGAGTCGACTCGGCTCATACCGAGTTGGAGAGAGAGAGAGAGAGAGAGAGAGAGAGGGGGGAGGGAGAGACAGGGAGAGAGAGATTGCGAGAGAGAGTGTGAAGCAGAGAGATTTCAAGAGGGAGAGTGAGGTAGAGAGATTTCGGGGGGGTTTGTTTTTTATTATTTTGTTTGTTCTGTTTTTTTTTGTTTTTTTGATGATTATTGGACTTATTTTGACCCATAAAAATATGAAATAAAAGGTTGTTTCATTTTTTAAAATTTGGTTTTAAATAATTGAAATATTATTAAAAAAATGGTTAGGAATAAAATAGGAGTTATATATTTTAATATTATTAAAATTGTGAGAATAAAAAGAGTTTAATAAAATAGTAAAATTGAGTAATTAATTAAATAAGAGTTAATTTATGATTTTTGGGCGAAAATTAGAGATTTATTTTATTTGTCGATAAAAGAGGAATAAATGTGAATAAATAGGATTAAAAAGCTATATAATTTTAGGAGTTTTATATTTATCGTTTTCGGTTTATTTTATTCACCGGATCGGACCAGATTATTTTAAGAGGCTAAAATCGGATTATTAAATCATTTACGAGATTTAAAAGTGGATTATTCCCGTTATAATCGGTAACCCCTATTTTCGTTTTAAAGTGGGATTTGCGGATATTAAAATAGTATATATTTTCTAGATTTGATTCCTGAGTTCGAAGAGAGATTTATTTATCCAGGAATTATTTCCCGTTAATTATCGTAGAGATTTTTTAGAGATATTTTATTATTATTAAGTATTATATTATCGGATCAGGGTTACTTTCTTTTGACGAATCGCTCACGTATTTCTGGTTGCCATTTTTAGAGAATATTTCCCGAGCCGTAGATCGAAGCCAAGTTCACGGGTAGAGTATAAATTTTATCTGCATTCATTTGCACTTCGAGATCGAGGCAAGTTCCTTCCTACCCTAACTCTTAGAGACTTGTATTTCTGTTAGTATTATTTCATTCGTTAATTATTTTTGAGCTATCAATTATGAGATTTATCTGTGGTTCCTTATGATGCAATAATCTTTATTTTCTCGTCGCGATATTTTGCTACTGTTAAAGTTACCTTACCTGCGAATTATATCCCTTATAAGCGTGGTATCAATTTCGTTGCTATCGGGTCGATCTCATTAATTCGAGACGACTATTATTGTGATTCAGTGAAACTAATCTCATTCGTTCGAGATAGTTAGATTTATTCTTTTCAGTCGAACTTATTGTACAAATTCGACAATAGTTATTGATTATCTTTTGGTTGGTTCATCTCTCGAATCAACGAATAAGAGTTATAAAAATTAGGATCGTTAGAGTTTTACTCGTTGATCAAGTGAAAAATATTCTATCTAAACGTTCATCAATTATGAGTATTATTAATATTCGGGAAGTACTATTTGTACAGTACGACTCCCAATTTCCTCATTTTTAAGACTATCCTCAATATTTCGAGATGGTTGAATTTATTGTCGAGGGTTGGCATTTCGTTCGTGTCAACCAATGAAATATTATTATTGAGAATTTACCTCAATCCATCGTTCGGATTGGTGGGACAATTGAGTCAGACTGGCAGCCCGCCAGATTTATAATTACTTTCCTGGAAGTGTTATTTTATTTCATCTGTTCAACAAATATTCGGGAATTCTGTATTCTACTGGTCAAATTTGGGAAAAAGGCCCATTTTAGAGAAAGAGAGACTTGTGTACCGTTATGCGAACACGAGATATATTGGCACTATGCTTCCAGGGTTTAATTAATAACCCCTATGATGCTAGCATTCATACATATACACATTATATTGTTGATAACGTATTGTAGCCGTGATCGGGCGAAATGCGATATCATCGGAGGACGGTATTCCCGGTCAGATAGTTGATCGCCCCACCGAGATACCGAGAGGTGGAAGACCAGTTTATTCTTAAATCATGAGTCACCAGAGTTATATCAATTGAGTCTTTCGAGTAATCAGTTTCGAGATGAGTATTGAGTGATAAGTGGATTTTTATCCATTTAGATCATTCTATTTTGGCTTGAATTGATCGCTTAATTCTCGAGTATTTGTGTGGTTTAATGTGTTTTGTGGAGTTTGTGCAGGAATTAGGTTTTTCGCAGGGAGTATGGTGTTTTGTGGTTTTTGGAACAGATGTGGTTATGAGGAAAAAAACGGCGTGCGAAGAAGAAGGTGCTAACAAAAAGTCTACAGAAACAGAATGTTTACAGCGCGACCGCGCTATGTTATAGTTGTTAGGGAGCGCGACCGCGCTAAAGGGATTTGGCAGATTTTGTGATAGCGCGACCGCGCCACAGTTGCACTACAGGACAGCGCGACCGCGCCAGGGAGATACTGAGCCGCCAGAAACTGTTCCAATTCTGATTTTAAAGAGGAATGTTGCCGTTTTCTTCTCCTATTCGACATGGAAATACTCTTGGACGGTGGGAATAGTCCAGAAGCTTTATTTGACAAGGGAAGTTACAATCTATATCATATTTAAAGATGGAAATTGTCAAATTCAATTCCTACTCAAGAATGACAATTATATGGAGAAGAGGCAATATTGAGCTATAAATACACATGCTGGGGGGTCAGATTTACACACACCAACACCAGAGATCAGATCACTTCACATTACATACACACTTTCTAGCACGAGATTGAGAAGCCAAGGCGAGGATCGTGACAACAAGAAGATCTAGACATAGTTTTCTTGTATTCTTACTTGGCGTATCTTTTGGATGCTTGATCATTATTCGACTTTGTTCCATAACTTTGTTAACATTGACTTATTCATTATTATTCTCTTCATCTTTATCATGTTTTCATCAAACCCCATGATGACGAACGGTTCGATTATGAACTAATCGCCGTCATGGGGTCCTAGCGGATTTACTTATGGAATTTAGATGTTGATTGCCTAACTTGATATATGTGTGGTGAATTTACGATATCCTTGCATGGTTGTATTTAATTCATATAGATGCGTAGCTAACATCTATCTTGTTAATCTTAAGTGAAGCGACAGTGAATCTTTTGATTTAGAACTTGCCATGCTAGGATAAGTCCATGAATGTTATTCATGTTTGTGGTGTGTTTCTAACCGTCTCATACTACCTTATGTAATCTTATGGATACTTGATCTTCAACCATTATGTTTTCAAATTCTATAGACATATAGGGTCTAAGCATAATTGGTGCCTGCATGATTTCTATCTTTGTGGATATTGTGTAGATTGGTGTCGTGTACTGAAAGGTAGCGTATACTTATTTCATGTTGTCCGATTAGTTATCGTAACCACCACATGTGTTGATAAAAGGGCATGATCTCTAAAGGAAGTTTGTATTGAAGTTAGGATCCCATGTTTCCATCTCATAAGTAATTTGAAATCACTTAGTTAATTAATTTAGTTGTTAATTAATTCTTATTAGTTAATTTTAGATTATCAAAACCAATTTGTCCATTGTCTTAGCATTGAACGATAATCATACATTGATGCTTAGGTACAAGAACTAAAATATACAATCTCTGTGGGAACGAACTCTACTTCATTCTATATTACTTGTGAACACGTGCGCTTGCGTGATTTTGTGCTAACAAGTTTTTGGCGCCGTTGCCGGGGATTTGTTATAGTTTATGTGCTTGACATCAGTGGTTGTTAAAGTTCATTGACTCGGATCGGTTACTTATAGTTTTTGTGTTGTTTTGTGTTTTCAGGTACTTGAGCGTGTATGCGAACGCGTTCTCAATCAAATAAGGAGAAGCTGGAAAATAAAGAAGAAACAGAAACAGAAACAGAAGCTCCAGTGATTCAAGTTGTAGAAGATATGGGAGAACCAGCAGCAGCAACTAAGGCTCTAAAGGATTTCTCGCAGCCAAAGATCAATGACATTGCATCGAGTATTGTCAGACCAGCAATCGCAGCTAATACCTTCGAGATCAAGCCTAGCACTATACAGATGGTCCAGAACTCAGTTCAGTTTGGGGGTGCTCCTACCGAAGATCCCAACATGCATATTCGAGATTTCATAGAGATCTGTGATACCTTCAGAACCAACGGGGTGTCTGAGGATGCTGTTAAGTTAAGGCTATTTCCATTCTCTCTGAGGGACAAGGCGAAGAGTTGGTTACACTCTTTACCAGCAGGTTCTATCACTACATGGGAAGATCTTGCACAGAAATTTCTCACCAAATTCTTTCCCATGGCAAAGACAGCAGCTATCAGGAATGCTATCACTCAGTTTTCACAGCAGTCTGGAGAATCTCTATGCGAGGCTTGGGAGAGATATAAGGAGATGCTAAGGAAGTGTCCACATCATGGGATGCCTGATTGGATGATAATCAATTGTTTTTATAATGGGTTGGGTGCACAGTCGAGACCCATGCTAGATGCAGCATCAGGTGGAGCTTTGTGGGCCAAGAGTTATGAAAAAGCTTATGAATTGATCGAGATGATGGCTGCTAATGAATATCAGAATCCTACAGGGAGGTTATCTCAAGGCAAGGCAGCAGGTGTTCTTGAAATTGATACAGCTACAGCCATTGCAGCTCAGTTGAAGGCCTTGTCAATGAAGGTCGATTCTTTGGCTAACATGGGAGTTCAGCAGGTAGCTAGTGTTTGTGAGTTGTGTGCGGGCGCACATGATACAACTCAATGTGCCATATCTTCTGAATCAGCACAATTTGTGAGTAACTTCCAGAGGCCACAACAGCCAGTTCCAGCCACCTATCACCCGAATAACCGCAACCATCCAAATTTCAGCTGGAGTAACAATCAAGGTGGTAATCAGCAGCAACAGCAATTCGGAGCTAGGCAATTCAATCAAGGATTTCAACAGCAGTACCAGCCCAGACAACAGTTTCAGCCTCCAGGTTTCCAGCAACAATCTCAGGGGAATGCTGGTCAATCTTCTAATGAAAAAGCTGAGCTTGAGGAGTTGAGGATGATAGTAAAAAGTCAGGGGGCATCTATGAAGATCATGGAAAGTCAGATCGGGCAGCTTGCTAGTGCTCTGTTGAACAGACCATCTAGAGTTCTTCCGAGTGACACTGAAGCCAATCCAGGCAAGAGGGAAACCAAAGAGCATGTCAAATCAGTTACTTTGAGATCGGGTAAGGTGACTGGTAATCAGAATTCAGCCATTGAAGAAGAAGAAGAAGTTCAAGAGCAACATGTGGCACCTACTGCAGATAAGGAACAAGTCCAGACTGATAGAGTAGCTGAGCAGTTGGTTAGCGAGGTGGAGAATCCTAAAAATTCTGCTAAGGAAGTTTCTCCAAAGCAGTCTACAGAGAACGTGAAAATCTTTCCTCCTCCTCCATATCCTGGCAGATTGAAGAAGCAGAAGAATGACAGACAGTTTGGCAAGTTTCTAGAGGTATTCAAAAAGCTTCAAATCAATATCCCTTTTGCTGAAGCATTGGAGCAGATGCCGAGCTATGCAAGGTTTATGAAGGGTATTCTCTCAAAGAAGTTGAAACTTGAAGAATTGGATATAGTAGCATTAACAGAAGAGTGCAGTGCCGTTTTACAGCAGAAGTTACCACCGAAGCTAAAGGATCCAGGCAGTTTCACTATTCCGTGCACCATTGGGAATTTGTCTTTCAGCAAGTGTTTGTGTGATTTGGATGCTAGTATCAATCTCATGCCATTGTCAGTTTTCATGCAGCTTGGTCTTCCAGATCCTAAACCTACCAATATCTCTCTACAGCTAGCTGATCGTTCTATTACATACCCGAGGGGTATCGTTGAGGATGTTTTGGTCAAGGTTGATAAACTCATCTTTCCAGCAGATTTTGTGATTCTTGATTTTGAAGAAGATAAGAAGATTCCTATCATCTTAGGACGGCCTTTTCTAGCTACGGGCCATACCTTGATTGATGTTCAGAAGGGGGAGCTTACGATGCGGGTGCAAGATCAGGATGTTACCTTCAATGTTTTCAATGCAATGAAGCTACCTTCAGATGATGAGGAATGTTGTCAGGTGGACTTGGTGGAGTCGTCAGTGAAGTTGAACTTTGATCAGTTACTGTTGGCTGATCCATTAGAGAGAGCTTTGCTAGGAGATTCTGTAGTTGAAGATGAAGAAAGAGAAGAGCAAATTCTGCAGTTAAGGGCAATTCCGTGGAGAAAGAGTTTTGAAGTGCTAGTTGAGTCACTTGGGCTGGAGGAGCTTAAAAAGTCACAAAGTCGTCTCAAACCATCTATTGAGGAAGCTCCTACACTTGAGCTTAAACAGCTACCAGAGCATTTGAGGTATGCCTTTTTGGGAGAAGCATCTACTTTGCCTGTTATAATTGCCGCTAACTTGACAGATAGTGAAGAGGAGAAGCACTTGAGGATATTGAGACAGTTCAAGACAGCTATTGGATGGACTATAGCAGACATCAAAGGAATCAGTCCTTCGTATTGCATGCATAAAATTCTGTTAGAGGAGAATTGCAAGCCTACTGTGGAGCAACAGCGTCGTCTCAATCCTATTATGAAGGAAGTGGTGAAGAAGGAAATCTTGAAGTGGCTTGATGCTGGTATTATCTACCCTATTTCAGACAGTTCTTGGGTGAGTCCGGTACAGTGTGTGCCGAAGAAGGGGGTATGACAGTTGTTGCTAATGAGAAGAATGAGCTCATCCCTAGACGTACCGTTACAGGGTGGAGAGTTTGCATGGACTATCGCAAGTTGAACAAAGCCACGAGAAAAGACCACTTTCCTCTTCCATTTGTGGATCAGATGTTAGACAGGTTGGCAGGCCACGAGTATTATTGTCTTCTTGATGGATATTCTGGATATAATCAGATTTGCATTGCACCTGAGGATCAAGAGAAGACTACATTCACATGTCCCTTTGGCACCTTTTCATTTAGACGAGTTCCGTTCGGACTGTGTGGCGCTCCAGCCACTTTTCAGAGGTGTATGATGGCTATCTTTTCAGACATGATTGGTATCAAGTTTTCATGGATGATTTCTCAGTGTTTGGTTCTTCATATGACGAGTGTTACATAATCTTGGTCTGGTTTTGAAGAGATGTGTGGAGACTAATCTGTTGCTGAATTGGGAAAAATGTCACTTTATGGTGCAAGAAGGGATCATTCTTGGGCACAAGGTTTCTAGCAAGGGACTCGAGGTGGACAAAGCAAAAATTGACACTATTGAGAAGCTTCCTCCCCCTATCTCTGTTAGAGGCATTCGCAGCTTTCTTGGTCATGCAGGTTTCTATCGTCGGTTCATAAAGGATTTTTCGAAGATCTCTAAACCCTTGTGCAATCTTTTGGAGAAAGATGTTCCTTTCAATTTTGATGAAGCTTGTCTTGATGCTTTCGAGCTTTTGAAGAAGAAGCTGACTACCACACCTGTTATTACTGCACCAGATTGGAGTGAGCCATTCGAGCTAATGTGTGATGCTAGTGACTATGCCGTTGGTGCTGTTCTTGGTCAGAGAAAGGAGAAAATATTTCATGTGGTTTACTATGCTAGTAAAACCCTTAATGACGCACAGTTGAACTACACCACCACGGAAAAAGAGCTTTTGGCTGTTGTTTATGCATTTGAGAAGTTTCGAGCCTATTTACTTGGCACGAAAGTCATTGTCTACACAGATCATGCGGCTATCAGATACTTGATGACAAAGAAGGATTCGAAGCCTAGGTTGATTCGATGGGTCTTATTGCTCCAAGAATTTGATGTGGAGATTAAAGACAGAAAAGGAACTGAAAACCAGGTGGCAGATCATCTTTCGAGGTTGGAAGATCATGGTAAGAATTCACAGGCTAAATCTCTGATTAATGAATCTTTTCCGGATGAGCAGCTTTTAGGGGTACAAGTGGAAGTGCCATGGTTTGCAGATTTTGTGAACTATCTTGTTAGTGACATCATCCCTCTTGATTTAACTTATGCTCAAAGGAAGAAGTTCTTACAGGATGTGAAGTGGTACCGATGGGACGAGCCGTATTTGTTCAAACAGGGTGCTGATCAGATTATTCGACGTTGCATTCCTTATAGCGAGACTGAAAGTGTATTGCGAGATTGCCATTCCACTGTTTATGGAGGTCATTATGGTGGAGAGAAGACTGCAGCTCGTGTTCTTCAGGCAGGTTTCTTTTGGCCTACAGTTTTTAAGGATGCTCATAAGTTTGTTTTGAGATGTGATCGCTGTCAGAAAGTTGGTAATATTTCTAGGAGGAATGAGATGCCTCTTAATATGCTCCTTGAGGTAGAGATCTTTGATGTATGGGGTATTGATTTCATGGGACCCTTTGTTTCGTCTTTTAATAATCAGTACATCTTGCTAGCTGTGGACTACGTCTCTAATTGGGTTGAGGTGAAGGCCTTACCAACCAATGATGCTAAGGAGGTGCTGAACTTTCTTCATAAACAGGTCTTTACGCGTTTTGGAACTCCGCGAGCTATTATTAGTGATGAGGGGACTCACTTTTGTAATCGTCAATTCACAGCAATGTTGGCGAAGTATAGGGTGACACATCGTGTTGCTACAGCATATCATCCCCAAACAAACGGTCAAGCGGAGGTTTCTAATCGTGAAATCAAGAGAATTCTAGAAAAGGTGGTGAATCCGTCGAGGAAGGATTGGTCCTTGAAGTTAGATGAAGCTGTTTGGGCCTATAGAACAGCTTACAAAACACCTTTGGCAATGTCTCCGTATCAGTTAGTTTTTGGAAAAGCATGTCATCTACCAGTGGAGTTGGAACATAAAGCTTTTTGGGCGATTAAGAAGTTGAATCTTGATATTAGAGCAGCTGGTGAGAAACGGTTATTGCAGTTGAATGAGTTAGAGGAATTTCGATCTCAGGCGTATGAGAACCACAAGATTTACAAGGAGAAGGTGAAGAGGTGGCATGATAAGAAGTTGATTCCTAAGGTCTTTGTGCCTGGTCAGTTGGTTTTATTGTTTAATTCACGCCTCAAGCTTTTTCCTGGGAAGCTTAAGTCAAGGTGGTCAGGGCCGTTCACTGTTAAAACCGTATTTCCGCATGGAGCCGTTGAGATTTTTGAAAAGTCACCTGATTTGGCGTTCAAGGTAAATGGTCAGCGGTTGAAACATTATTTTACAGGTGATCCAGTGGTTCGTGAAACAGATTCCGTGGATTTGGCAGAAACGTAACGACCGAGCAGCAAGTCAAGCTAATGACGTTAAACGAGCGCTTCGTGGGAGGCAACCCATGTGATTGGATATCATTATTATTGAATATTCTTTGTATCTTCATCTCTTGAAAAAAAAATATTGGGACAGCGCGACCGCGCTGTCTAGCAGTGTAAACAGAGCGCGACCGCGCTAAGTCGATTCTGGAGGTGCAGAAAGATTTCCGGAGCAAATTTTCAGCCCAAATTCCGATTTGAAACCCTAATCCCAGCCCAAATCCACTTCTAATCATTCTATAAATCCCAATTTTCGTGCTTAATCAGACCATATATCTCACCTTAATCTTTTTATACATCTCTCATATACCTATACATACATACACCCTTAAACCATAAACCACGATTTTGGAGCTTTGTAATTCGTGTTCATTCATCGATTGGAGGCTGGATACGCAGTGCTACCTCTCCTACAGATTCGTTTTGGGTAATTTCTTGGTTATTCTTGTTATTACGAATTGTAGTTTGCGTATTTTGGGATAATTGTTGTTAGGTTGCTGTGGGTTGCTATTTGTTTATATTTTCTGCTTGTTGGAGATTGTGTAATGGCCCCGAAAAGGACTCGTTTTGCTGGTGGTTCTAGTGGACATCATTCATCTGATTCCGATTCTAGTACGGAGGGACCCGGGGAAAAGTTTGTTTCTGTGGAGGCCCGGACGGAGTATAACAGGTTGATGTCAAAGACAGTAATCAAGGATAGGATGTTTTTAGCTGGTCCGTCTGATGGAGATCTAGTGGCGATGATTCAGTCGCGAGGTTGGGAGCCTATTTGTCAGTTGGCTATGGATATTCCGTTGTCTATTGTTCGCGAGTTCTATGCGAATGCGAAGGCTGAACGGAATGGTTATTCAGTGGTTAGAGGTTTGACAGTGGACTATACACAGCCTGCCATCAGCCGTTTGCTTGCTTTGCCTGCCAGACCTGCAGGTGCTGAGGATTGGACTTTTAAGTCCAGGACAGAGGTTGGCTTGGATGCTATTGTGACTAGGTTGTGTGTGCCTGGTACTGTGTGGAAGATGAAGCCAGGGAGTAATGAGCACTTGCATTTCCCTACTTCTGCGTTGAACAGGTATGCACGAGCATGGAATTTGTTTATCTGTGCTAACTTGTTGCCTACCACACATCAGCACGAGGTTAATGTGGAGAGAGGTATTTTGCTGTAGGCGATTCTGAATGGTTTTTATATTGACATTGGTTATATGCTTAACCAAAATATCTTGAGGTTTTTGAGAGCTAGTACTACAGGGGGGATTCCATATGGTTCTGTGGTTACTAGTTTGTGTATGGCGGTGGGAGTGAGATGGGCTGAGGATGAGCCGATACAGTTGCCGAGTGGTGCTATTGATTCTGGGACTATTGCGAGGATGGTGGAGTGGTCGGGCGGCGTTCCACATCCTAGGGGTTTGGGTTATCAGATTGCTGGTGCTGTTCCGCCACCACAGGTTCCCGAGGATATTCCTGTTGCCTCTCAGTATAGACGGTTGATGCGCCGCATGGATGCTATGTATGATTCTCAGAGCCGTTTTGCACAGGAGTTGACTCAGGCGCTGGGCACTGCTTTTGCTACCAGTGGAGTGCAGGTGGATTGGCCTGTTTTTGGGGCACATGGAGTCTATCCTCCGCCGGATTCTCCTCCTCAGGAGGGTGGTCCAGGTGGTCAGTAGGTATGTTTCTACTTTTCCCTTATTTACTTCCAATGAGGGCATTGGAAATTTCAAGTTTGGGGGTGGATTTGGGAATTATTAGTTGTTGTGATATATTTGTGGCATGTAGGAGTTCATATTGCATCATATTTGTATGTGTAGTTTAGTTTCATGCATGATACCTGTCATATAGAGCATTCTGTGTGCATGTGTATCGAGTTTTGCATGTGAGTTCATATAGTTGCATTACATGCATTTTTTCATGATCCCTTAGAATAAGCTGATGCCATAAGGTAGGTAGATGTTGATGTGGGTGTGAAAAGGATGAACAGAGGGTTGATTTTAAATTTTGTTGAAATTGACATGCATGTTTCATGAATAAAATTTTTACACAGTCTCGTCGTTTGCTCTTGGACTAGGTTGCGTCATGCTTGTTTGGATTTAGGATTTAATCACTTGTTTATCGATAGAATTTGCTTTATTCTCTTGATGATTAAGGAACACCAAAATATAAGTTTGGGGGAAAACAGAAATTTCATGCTAATGTTTTTGTGTTTGTATTTGTTGGCTAGGCGTCAAATGGCTAGTAGCCGGCTCATGTCTATGAGTAGTCTAGGGTTGGAATTTAGAATTCTCATTCCAGATTCCATGTGAAAAAAAAGAAGAAAAAAAGAAAAAAGAAAAAAAAAAGCATGTGAAAAAAAAAATGAAAAAGAAAAAAAAAATGTTGTGAGAGTGTGAGTATGCAGAATTGATCAGGGTGAGCTCTTTAATACTCGAGCAATTAAGTTCTTGGGGACTTTGTGCCAAGTGACCTAAGGCTTTTTATAGTCTGGGATCCACTAACCCAACGCTCGCTACATGGGTATTATTGTACAAGCCTTTAGGGGTCTCATCCATTGCACGATCAAATAAGCATGTGTGTTGTGTACATATTGTGTTTGAGTCATAATAAAGCATGAATTTCTGTCTACTTTAGAGGAGTATGGAGGTGTATCTGAAGTGATCTTGAGTTTAACGTTCATTCTATTTATAACCCTGTGATTGTCTTGGAAAAGAATATGTATGGTTTTGATCCGGTTTGGGAGTATATCTGTCGAGCATTGCACACACGCACGTTCTGATCATGTATTGTTAGTATACCGAAATTTAGTCGAGCTCTGTTTGGATTGATTGCATTCATTGAGATATTTGCTTGCTAAGTGGTGTTGGTTAGTTTGAGGGGATCCTTTGCATTTTCATATTAGTTGCATTCATGCATTGCATTGTTTGTGTCGTTTGTGTCAGTTGGATTTTGTGGGTACATTCACTATAGGCCCTCACGAGACCTTACTCGTCCACTAGGGCTGCCTAGGGGTTTAAAGGGCTTGTTGCATATGCTAAATGCATCCGTGATCACCTACGGAAGTGGTACTAGTTAGTTGTATATATTTATATCTGTTTATGCTTGAGGACAAGCATCGGTTCAAGTTTGGGGGTGTGATAAGTGGATTTTTATCCATTTAGATCATTATATTTTGGCTTGAATTGATCGCTTAATTCTCGAGTATTTGTGTGGTTTAATGTGTTTTGTGGAGTTTGTGCAGGAATTAGGTTTTTCGCAGGGAGTATGGTGTTTTGTGGTTTTTGGAACAGATGTGGTTATGAGGAAAAAAACGGCGTGCGAAGAAGAAGGTGCTAACAAAAAGTCTACAGAAACAGAATGTTTACAGCGCGACCGCGCTATGTTATACTCCCTCTGTCCCATCCATTTCTTTACACTTTCCTTTTTGGGATGTCCCATCCAATTCTTTACATTTCTAAACTTTCCTAAAATGGTAAAGTTTTATAATATAAAAATCAACTACATTCACTACTTTCCTCCACTAACTCATTTTATACATTATATAGTGATGGGTCCCACCACTTTACTCATTTTTCCTACTTCTCTCCTCCTTCTTTATATTTTTCCTTGGTCTCCGTGCCCAACCCAAATGTAAACATTTGGGTGGGACGGAGGGAGTAGCTGTTAGGGAGCGCGACCGCGCTAAAGGGATTTGGCAGATTTTGTGATAGCGCGACCGCGCCACAGTTGCACTACAGGACAGCGCGACCGCGCCAGGGAGATACTGAGCCGCCAGAAACTGTTCCAATTCTAATTTTAAAGAGGAATGTTGCCGTTTTCTTCTCCTATTCGACATGGAAATACTCTTGGACGGTGGGAATAGTCCAGAAGCTTTATTTGACAAGGGAAGTTACAATCTATATCATATTTAAAGATGGAAATTGTCAAATTCAATTCCTACTCAAGAATGACAATTATTTGGAGAAGAGGCAATATTGAGCTATAAATACACATGCTGGGGGGTCAGATTTACGCACACCAACACCAGAGATCAGATCACTTCACATTACATACACACTTTCTAGCACGAGATTGAGAAGCCAAGGCGAGGATCGTGACAACAAGAAGATCTAGACATAGTTTTCTTGTATTCTTACTAGGCGTATCTTTTGGATGCTTGATCATTATTCGACTTTGTTCCATAACTTTGTTAACATTGACTTATTCATTATTATTCTCTTCATCTTTATCATGTTTTCATCAAACCCCATGATGACGAACGGTTCGATTATGAACTAATCGCCGTCATGGGGTCCTAGCGGATTTACTTATGAAATTTAGATGTTGATTGCCTAACTTGATATATGTGTGGTGAATTTACGATATCCTTGCATGGTTGTATTTAATTCATATAGATGCGTAGCTAACATCTATCTTGTTAATCTTAAGTGAAGCGACAGTGAATCTTTTGATTTAGAACTTGCCATGCTAGCATAAGTCCATGAATGTTATTCATGTTTGTGGTGTGTTTCTAACCGTCTCATACTACCTTATGTAATCTTATGGATACTTGATCTTCAACCATTATGTTTTCAAATTCTATAGACATATAGGGTCTACGCATAATTGGTGCCTGCATGATTTCTATCTTTGTGGATATTGTGTAGATTGGTGTGCGTGTACTGAAAGGTAGCGTATACTTATTTCGTGTTGTCCGATTAGTTATCGTAACCACCACATGTGTTGATAAAAGGGCATGATCTCTAAAGGAAGTTTGTATTGAAGTTAGGATCCCATGTTTCCATCTCATAAGTAATTTGAAATCACTTAGTTAATTAATTTAGTTGTTAATTAATTCTTATTAGTTAATTTTAGATAATCAAAACCAATTTGTCCATTGTCTTAGCATTGAACGATAATCATACATTGATGCTTAGGTACAAGAACTAAATTATACAATCTCTGTGGGAACGAACTCTACTTCATTCTATATTACTTGTGAACACGTGCGCTTGCGTGATTTTGTGCTAACATTGAGTCAATGCCATATTGTGATATCCGATTTTAAAATTTCGAGTATTTCTTTTGGTAAATCTTTTTATATTTATTTACCGAGCAAGGAGAGAACTTGCTGAGCACCATAGTTGCTCATTCTTGCTTTACAACATTTTATTCAGCTGTCAAGATGGAAAGAGGCGAGACGTCAAGCCAGGGATCCAGAGGAAAGGGAAAAGCTCTATGCTATGCTGACAAGAACTAGATTATCCAGCTGGAACCTTGATATTTATACTTTTGTAAACGTTTGTAAGATATTATCCTAAGATGTACTAAGTCGTATTGTAATATTTTGTGAGACCGGTCTTGGATCTGTGGAGTGGGACACTTATGCTCCGTTGTGTAAAATATTTTGCTTTATTATTGCGTTAACGTGTGCTGCAGGATATTGAGACAATGTGACGACCCGGATCCCCGGTCCGGGCGGATCTGGGGGCGTTACAAATTTGAATTTTTTCCTCCTACAAATTCGAAAACCTTTCTATTTTGAAGATGTTAACATAAAAATATAAAATTTCTTTTCTATTTTGAATATGTAAATTTGAATTCTTCTTTTCTACAAATTCGAAAGCCTTTTTTATTTCAAATATGTTAACGTTAATGTTAAAAAAGGATGTTTTGACTTCTTTTCTTAAAAATAAGAATTAAAGAAGGATGTTTTAATTTTAATTATTTAAAATTGAGGAGCTCTAGAAAAATATGATTCGAGCGATTCTAGAACTCCACCAAACGCCCGAGGAATTTCCTTTATATAATATAATATAAAGATATATATATATATATATATATATATATATATATAGGGTCTTGTTTTAATAGAAACTAATAGACCCTATATATATATATATATATATATATATAGGGTCTTGTTCTAATAGAAACTAACTTAGAATAGAAACTAGAAACCAAACCCAAATTAAACATTTCAAGCTAATCTAATGATCAAACTAGGGTTACCCCAATACAAAAAAAGCATAATAATCTACCCTCTATTCAGGGAAAAAAAAAAGAAAAAGAAATCACTGTTCACTGTGATTACGTGGCAGTGATGTCAGCGTGAACAGTGATTTTTTTTTTTTGCTAGACGTTGGTGAGTTAATTTAGGACATTTTTTGTGAAGGCGTCCCTGGCGGGGCCCTTATAATAGATGAAATATAATATATTTAGTGTTAGTTTCTAGTTTCTATTCTAAATTGGTTTTTATTTGAACGCTAGCATATATATATATATATATATATACTATCTATACTATACTATAATAAGCAAACTAGGGGATAATTGGTAGTTTGGTTGTTTGGTTCAACCAAGCTCTAAAAGAATAGTGACCGTTAGATATTTAGTAAATAGGTGATAACCGTTAGATCTAATAAGAAGGAATATTCTATATTTAAATCTCTCTTCTAAAGATCCAAGGTTCGAATCCCGTCCACAACAAATTTACATTAAGATTTTATATTATTAATTTTAACAATACATGTCATTTATTAACTAAGTAAGTATTGTTATTACTAATAATTTTATTAATTAATATTACAAACTTAAATTATATCCATAATAAATTATTTTATTCTATTTTTTAATCATATAATTTTAAAAATATTTAAAAGTAATCCGTGCTTTGCACGGGCTATAAGCTAATTATATCTTTATATGTAATAAGCATAAGAGGGATCCTATCCATAAATTTCATCACTGTACTACCAAAATAATCTCAACCATTGAATCTTATATCTTTAAAAATAAATGATCAAGATTATATCATATTAAAAGAGAAAATTATAATCTAAAAATGATATAATTAAAAAAGTTGCATTAGAAGTGAATTTTAAAAATAAAATTATAATCTAAAAAGGATGTAATTAAAAATGTTGTATTAGAATTGAATTCTAAAAAGAAAATTATAATCTTGAAAGGATATAATTAGAAAAGGTTTTATTAGAATTGAATTTTATTTATTTTTTTATTATAGTATTTTTAAAAAATTCATATTTACTATTTGGGGTTATCTTGAAATCTAATTTAGATGATTTTACAATCCAAGCAAAACTCGTAAATTATCTTTAATTTAGTGATGATTTAATAATTATTATTCAACTAGAAACACTCAGAATCCCATGTGAAAATATAATTACGAATTTTGCATTAATCCTATTCAATGTAGAAGACCTACATTGATAATGTTATTCAATGTAAAAAACCTAATTATATATAATTTAGATCATTGACATACACCATTTCGTATTTTAATATTAGGGACTGATTCAGGTGAGAAAATATATTTGTTGGAGAACAATGAGAACACCACATTTCAAGCTATTCTAAAGGGCCCCGCCAGGGGCAATTAATACGAAAAAGTATTATAATTCTACCCTCTATTCATTCATAAAAAAAAATAAAAAATATATTTTTTAAATTTTTTTTGAAAATGATGACGTGGCAGCAGTTTTTTTTAAATTTTTTTGTTAATTTTTTTTTATGAATGAATAGAGGGTAGAATTATAAGACTTTTTTATGAAGGTGTACCTAGCGGGCACCTTTAAAATAGCTTGAAATGTAGTGAACACATTGTTCTCACTGTTCTCACAGTAACATGTGTTCTCACTAGAGCGTGACCATATATATATATATATATATATATATATATAGCTTTTAGTTTATAACATATAAAAATATAAATATTTTTTATACTAGATCAAATGGTTTTCTTCTATTTATTCTAAGATCTAACGGTTCTTATTTATTGTGTCGTACTGAGTACCAGACTACCGATTATCAAAGTTTTGGACAAAATCTCTCCTACACTTATTATTAAAATTATATTTGGTTGTTAGTAGAACTATCTTCAAATAATAACAAGGATATTTTTATAATCAAAATGAATTATAAGTAGAATTCATAAATTGAATAGAATTTTAAACATAAAAAATCGTAAATTTCTTCTCTCCTTTGTTTCTACGTAGGTTTAATTGGAAAATAATTGTTAAACCATCACTAAATTAAAGATTATTTTTTTGATATTACATGGCCTGTAAAATCGTGCAAGTCAAATTTAAAAAATTCAAGATAGAGTACAAGTATTAAATCGAATGTGTATCATCTTTTATATATCAATTTTTTAACAACAATTTGATATGTAAATTAATAACATATAAAATTAAAAAATTAATATAAATATAAATATTAAAAAAAAATTGTGCATTGTACGAGTTATTAGCTAATCTATACTATTATATAAAAGCTGAAATATTAAAAGTTTGGTCGGTCGGTTGGTCGATATTGATTTTACTTATTTACACTTACTCAATTACAGATAAAATCCATTTTACTAATTAATCAATTTCCTTTTTCAGGTTAAACATATTATATTTTCTATTTTTCAATAACTAAATAATTTCTCTTTTCACATAAAATACAATATCTTTTATAATTGATCTAACTAAAATTTCTCCTTTATTAATCTATTTCCATTTTCAGGTTAAACATATTACCTTTTCTATTTTTTAATAACTAAATAATTTCCTAAAAATACAATATCTTTTACATTGTACCTAACTAAAATTTTTACTTTTTAAAAAACACTACGAGCAATTTTGTTTAACAAAATAACATAATTATATTATAATTGGTATTAACTAATTAATTACCTTTTTCAGCCAAAACACGTTAACTTTTCTCTAACTAAAATCTCTCTTTTTCCAATTATATCGTGGACTTTTTTAATTTATCTAACTAAAATTTCTCCTTTATTAATCAATTTCCCTTTTCAGGTTAAACATATTACCTTTTCTATTTTTAAATAACTAAATAATTTCCTGAAAAACAATATCTTTTACATTTTATCTAACTAAAATTTCTCATTTTTTAAAAACACTACGAGCAATTTTGTTTAATAAAATAAAATAATTATATTATATTTACTATTAACTAATTAATTACATTTTTCAGCCAAAACACATTACCTTTTCTCTTTTCTTTAACTAAAATCTCTCTTTTTCCAATTGTATCATGGACGGTTATTTTTTTTAGTTAAAACACGTTACCTTTTTTCTTTTCTCTTACTAAAACCTCTCTTTTTCTAATTATATCACGGGGGTTTCTATTTAATAAATATAAAATAAAAATATTATAATACTAATAGTTAACCGATTACCTTTTCAGCTAAAACGTATCATCTTTTCTATTTTTTCTAATTAAATTTTTTTTTTCTAGAAATATTACGGGCAACATTATTTTCTCATTTTTAAAAAGTTTGAGTAATTTTATTTAGTAAAATTGTAACGCCCCCAAATCCGGGTCAGGAGATTTGGTCGTTACCTGAAAATCCTCAAAATAAAATCACCACTTTAATAAAACATTATTCCTTGTTATTGTTCAAAATTGAAATATAATCTCTGTGACCCAAACATTCCAAGATCTTTTAGGTTATAGTGCTAGAAACAAGAATCCAATTTCCATAAAATAGAAACTTTCAGCTTTACCACATTCTCTTAAATCAAAACCTAAATCACTGGTATAACTTCGACAAGGAGTATACCAGGCCAACGATACATAATAATAATAACTAGAGTTTAACTATATTAAATAGACCTTACTCTGGGTCAGGACATCCCGTGTCAAGTTTTCTTCATGATAGCGTCTGCTCCTTCTCTCTTCAAATTGTGTGAATATGTCTCGCCAAACTACCTTACTGAAAAGCTAGGGTTTCGAAACAAACAAGTATGAGCGGAAGAAATGCTCAGCAAGTGTGTAGTAAAACAGGAATAATAATAATAATATCATTGTTAATGGAAACATATAACATCTATCAAAACTCAAATCACAAGAGAAGTATTTCGAATCAAAAATCTATCAGCACAGAATGGATTAAAATAAAGTATGAAATGGGTATTCGGACATGATAGGTTCAGTGCTCTACTAGTGGGATCCCGACTACCTAAACAATTGGTTTAGTTGTACTCCTAACAAGGAAGCATCATTCAGGAATAATAGTCTCAAAGGTTATCGACAAGTTTGATACAGTAAAAGGGGTATAAATTGAATAAACAAGAATGACAATAAATGTCGACAAGATCGACAATAAATGGAATAATACCATAATAAGCGTATTTAAAATAATCTCACTTGAACAAGAAGTGAAGAGAAAACACTTGCCTCGAATTCTCAGCTATCATGAAATGTCACAGTAATACCGCTATCATCCTTTAACTTACGGCGTCACAATCTTCTAATTTGATCAACATTTGGTTCAACGCTCTTGCGGTTGCCACGAGTCTAACCCGCCGACGTCGAGCTCGCGCGTCAATTCCAATATCAAACACAAGACAATACTTTAGTCTCTAGATGACAATTCTAATAGTTTCTATAAACGCTTATAAACTCAACTAGAACGTATTAACCATACTCACCAATTTCTCTGTTGGAAGAAGATAATCGAAGACGTCCCCTCTGAACATATATGTTTTCCCGTTGGAAAACGCCTCACAGTGAATCCAACAACCACAACCAATACATCATCCATCTTCATCCTTCCTCATCTAACCCTCACTTATATCCGCCGACAATACTAAGTCAACTTCCCACTAAATCCCCGGATAAATAAAACTTCTCCGAACTCAGGAATCCAATCTATATATGATATTTTAATATCCGTAAATTCTTCTTAAAAAAACGAAAATAGGGTTACCGAAATATAACGACAATTCTCCATTTAAAAGGTCTATAATTATCTCAAAGTATTCGCTAAAAATTAATTAGCTATTAAAATCACATTTCCAAATAAATTAGCTCTTATGAATCATCTACAAGTCTCTAGAATTCTCTAATTTAATTAATATTAAACTCTATTTATTCTCAAAATAAAATAATTAAACAATCAATTTTTATTCAATTTAAAAATCCATAACTATTATTCTCACTTTTAACCAAAAGTAATTTATCAGAATAATTTTACTTTTAATTATCCTCACAATTCTAATTTGTTTTACTTATTTTTAATATTAATCCGACTTAGGCCTCTAAAATAATTGGCTTATACAAATCTCAAAATTTTCACATAAAAGCTCTATTTTAATTAGATCCATTTTAGGGCAATAATAATATTATAAATCTCTATTTTATTACAGAAATAAAATAATCCAAGAACTCATTTTAATCTTGTAAATAATTTAATAATAAATTTCGAATTTAGTATCTAAAATAATCTGACTCGATCTGGTTAATTAAAATAATCCGGAAATATTAAATATAACTCTTCTAAAATTGAAACCATAATTATTATTCTCTCTTTTTATAAGGAATTATTAAATCTCTAAATTATACCCAAATAATCACCAAAATATTTCTATTTAATTAGTAATAATCTCACAAAATAAAACCATATTTATCTCTATTTATTCACAATTTAACTCTTTTTATTCACGATTATTCCTCGTTTAATCGATAAAATAATAAATCTCCAATTTGTCCAAAAGTCCCAAATTAATTATCATTTTACTAGTTACTAACTAATTACCCCATTTAATCACTTTTTATTTCCCACAATTTAATAAACCAATTATTAATTCCAATTTTAAAACAATCACCTCTTTTATTTAATTAATTATCTTATTAATATTATTATTACTATTACTATTATATATATATATATATATATATATATATATATATATATATGTATGTATGTAGCGTTGTAGAACAGACACAGGAACTAGATTCTGCGACGGCGCGTGGGCCCCACGCGCCACCACCGTCGCCGGAAAATCTCCCCCCTGCTTTCTCTTCCGTTCTCTCTACTCCAACAAAACATCATAATACCCAAAATTTACGATTACTCTCCCTGGCTTCGTTCCTCTCTCCTTCTCGCCTCATCTCTCTCTCTTCTCAATCTCTCAATCTCCCAATCTCTCTCTGCAAATCTCTCTCTCTCTCTCTCTCTCTCTCTCTACCGAACCACCACCACACCACCACGGTGATCTCTCCTTCATTGCCCAAAACACACACAGCTCACACGACCCACACCCTCATCTCCCTCCCTCTTCGCCTCTTCTCTCTCCTGGCTCCCTCTCGTTCATCTCTCTGCACTCTCTATCTCTCCCTCTCCCCAATTCAATCTCCCCCTCTCCCCCTTATTTCACCACAACAAAAACACAACACACAACATCGATTCTGCAGTGGTCTGTGGTTTTTGCCGAGAAAGAAAAATATAGCTCTAAGTGTCCTGCAGTTACTTGGGTTTTTGTAGAGAGAAAGAACCAATTGTATATCTTTTGCAAGTGTATCACTAATACTCTATTTGTGAAAAAAATAATGTGGCCCCGGTTCTTTATTCTGTTTTTGTAACAAAAAGGCTCATTATTGTCTCTTTTAAAAATATAAAAAGGTATTAGAAAATAGGAAAGAAAGGAAAGTGGTTATATCTGTTTTGTGAAAAGAAAAGAGTGATATACCTGTTTGTGTTTAGTCGATTTAGAAGGAACAAAACGTGGGGACAAAACAAAAAGAACGTGCTGGAATGTTTCATGCTTTGTAAAAGAATACTCGTGTTCTGTAAAAAGCAGTTCGTGTTTTGTGAGAATAAAACTCGTTTTCTGCGATCGAAAAATGTTGTCTCTTTATCTCTTTCTCGTGTTTGACGACCCGATTAGTCGAAACCGTAATAATAATCTCATTTTCCCCCCCCCCGCTGGCCAAATAAAACGCGATTTTAATTTTGTTTTCAAAAATAAATTTTGGACATTAAATAAATAATATCAACCGAATAAAAATTTAAAATCATATTTTCCTAAATTTTCCTGATTTTAGTAAATACCAAATAAATATGAATAAATAATTATAATATACTATTTACTCCCAAACGAATATATAAAATATTAAGATTCTACAAAAACTCGTTAATTAAAATATACTAGTGCATCGCTCTTAAATAAAATTCAAATATCACGTAAGAAAAATTATTCGAAAATTCGCGGTTATTACAAAAATACATAATTAAATTATAGTTACTATAAACTAATTAATTACCTTATTTACATAAATCATGTCATCATTTTAATTTTCACGTTACCTTTCTATTTTCTATAACTATTTTCCAATTATATCACGGGCGGTTCTATTTAATTCAATAAACTAATAATATTATAATATTAATAATTACCGATTACCTTTTTCAGCTCAAATGTATCATCTTTTCTATATTTGTTTTAACTAAAATCCTTCTTTTAATATAGAAATATCACGAATAATATTAATTTCTCCTTTTCTAAAAATATTACGAGCAATTGTATTTAGTAAAATATCGTAATTAAATTATAATTACTATAAACTAATCAATTACCTTTTTCACCTAGAACATGTTATCTTTTTTATTTTCTCTAACTAAATTCTCTCTTTTTCTAATCATATCACTGGCATTCTATTTAATAAAATAAAATAATAATTTTATAATCACTAATAATTAACCGATTATCTTTTTCAACTAAAACTTATCATTTTTTCTATATTTTCTAACTAAAATCCCTCTTTTTCAAGAAATATCACGAATAACATTTATTTAATTACTAGCTTATAACCCGTGCGATTCACAAGGATTTCTTTTAAAATGTACTAAATTTTATTTTATGTTATAATTATATTTTTAGATAATCATTATTTACAATATTTTATTTAAATTGTAATTTACATTATTTAATATAAATTTAATTAATGATATGCATGATTTAAAACTTATAGTATAAAATTTTAAAATAAATATATCGTTGATGGAATTCAAACCTTGAAATTTTAGATCTAACAAATAAATCTAACGGTTCTGTTTTTATACTAAAAATCTAATGGTTATTATTCGTAGTATACGAATTTCTGTTATATTTTGTTAATGATTAGAAGATATGGTGTGATATTTTTTGGTATATATTAATTATTTCAAGATTCTGTTTTAAATTAAAAGTTAACGTGTTTTAATTATAAAAAAAATATCATTGATTGGAAGACATAATATTTTAGGTATTTATAAAAAGTAATATCATCAATTAAAAGTAAACATTTTTTAATTAAAAAGGCAATCGGGTAATTATCATTAATCATATTATTTTATTATTTATTTTAATAATTAGGATGACCATGCCGAAAACCGAACCGACAAACTTTCAATGCCCGTGCGATACATGTGTTTCTTTTATTATATTATAATTTTTATTTAATATTACAATTATATTTTTATATAATCATCATTTTTAATTAATTTTTAATTTCAATTGAATATACTCATGTTTATGGATTATACTAATGTTTACTAATTATAAACAACATATACAGATTTTTAATATATTTCATTAATAATTGAAAAGTATGGTATCATATTTTTGGGTATATATTAATGATTATAAGATTAGTTTTTAATCAAAAAGGTAACGTATTTTTATTCGAAAGAAATATTAATGATTAGAAGATATGATACAATTAATGTTTTTAGGTGTTTATAAAAGGTAATATAATGAAGGATAAATAAGTAAATTCACGACTTACCAAAAAATAGGTACCAAAACTTTTAATATTTCGATTTTTATATAATAGAATAGATTATCAAATCATCTCATATAAAAATTTAAACCTCCAAAATTCATGTTTTAAATAAAATAATTTAAACTAATGAAAAAATTTCATATAATATTAAAAAAAATCCGTGCATCGCATGGGTTTTAAGCTAGTATATATAATTGACGTAAGGAGATTTAGTGGTGTCGTCTGGTCGTGAAGGATTAAAAAGTAAATATGTGGTCGTTTGGTCATGAGTGCTAATACTACAATAAATTCAAGTTATAGTAAAAATAGTTGTAGTAACATAAACCCTACACACAATTAACAAATAAGAATAAAATATCAAAAAATCATAATTAAAAATAAGTCACAAATTCATTCTTCTATTATCTATCTATAGATAATAATTTATTCTTCTATTACGGATATAATAATTTATTCTTCTATTAAAAATAATAATTTATTCTTCTATTCTTCTAGTATAGATAGGATATAATAATTGTACACCATATTAAAATGCTATTAGCGAAATTTAATAATAACGGAAATAAAAAGGATAAAAGCAAAAAAGAAAGATGGTAACAGTTGAGCAAATAGTAGTATTAGCTGGAATATCGTTCGGTCAAACAAGCAAATTGTATACGGATTTCTATTATATATTTAATTAGTGACTCAAAGATATTGTGTGATATTTTTTGGTATATATTAATAATTGCAAGATTATATTTTAATTAAAAGATAACATGTTTTAATTAGAAAAAATATTAATGATTGGAAGATTATGATTGCAAAATTATGTTTTAAATTAAAAGGTAACGTGTTTTAATTAGAAAAGAAAATATTAATGATTGGAAGATACGATATTTTAGGTGCGTATAAAGGGGAATATGTTCAATTAAAATTAAACGTCTTTTAAATTGATTGAAAGATACGATATTTTAGGTATTTATTAAATTTTATTTAATATTATAATTATGTTTTTATATAATTATTATTTTAATATTATTTTAATTTTAATTTAATATAATTTAATATAATCATATTTACGGATTATACTAATGTTTTCTTATTGTAAACAACGTATGGGGATTTTAATATATTTTATTAATAATTGAAAATATAGTGTGATATTTTTGGGTATATATTAATGATTGTAAGATTAGTTTTAAATAAAATTGTAACTTATTTTAATTAGAAAGAAATATTAATGATTTGAATATATGGACGATTGATTTATTTATAAAAGGTAATATATTCAACTAAAACTAAATGTGAAAATAGTAATGGATAATTACCATTAATTATATTATATCATTATTTATTTCAATAATTAGGATAACCAAATCGACAAATTTCAATCTTATATATATATATATATAAGAATATAAAATTTATTTTCTATTTTAAATATGTAAATTTGATTTCTCCTTCCATACAAATTCAAAAACCTTTTCTATTTCGAAGATGTTAATATTAAAAAAGAAAGTTCTGAAATATATTTTTTTTTTACTATTTCGAATATATAAATTTGACTTTTTCTTCCCTACAAATTCGAAAACCTTTTCTATTTCGATTTTAATGTTAAAAAATGGGAAGTTCTTAAACATTTAATTTATTTTCTATTTCGAATATATAAATTTGACTTCTTTTTCCCTAAAAATTCGAAAATCTTTTCTATTTTGAAGATGTTAGTGCTGATGTTAAAAAAGGAAGTTTTAATTTATTTTCTAAAAAATAGGACCTAAAGAAGGAAGTTTTGATTTTATTATTTAAAAGGGAAGTTTTAATTTCTTTTCTAAAAAATAGGATCTAATGAAGGAAGTTTTGATATATAATATATAATATAATATAATATAATATAATAAAAATAATAATAAAATAAAAATAGATATAATTGTACACCATATTAAAATCTATTAGGGAAACTTAATAATAACGGAAATAAAAAGGATAAGAGCAAAAAAGAAAGATAGTAACAGTTGAGCAAATAGTAGTATTAGCTGGAATTTCGTTCGGTCAAACAAGGAAAGTAAAATTAAAAAAATCTATATAGACCCTTGTCACCAGTCGTAAACATCCAATCCTTTGTATTTTCTTATTGCCCACGTACTCTCCTTTGCTTTAGATTTAGTACACCTCTTCTCTAGTCAATACATACGTTGTAACTCTTTATTTTTCCGGTGAAAATGGCCGGCGGTGGTCCTATAAGTTCCGGTAGTGGAAGGGCTTATCCAGGAGAGCTGACTACATATGTCATGGTAACATGCATTATTGCAGCCATGGGTGGTTTGATCTTCGGTTACGACATTGGAATTTCAGGTACAACATACAAGCGTTACAATATTTATTTATACATGTTGTTGCATGCATACTGTGGTCTACGAACGAGATATACGTACCGAATATGTTTCGTTTAATTTATTCGTTATGGTTTTCGATAATTTGTTTGCAGGTGGTGTGACATCTATGGATCCATTCTTGAAGAAGTTTTTTCCATCCGTGTACAGAAAACAAAAGGCTGATGATTCGACAAATCAGTACTGTAAATTTGATAGTTTTACACTAACGATGTTTACATCATCCTTGTACTTGGCTGCTCTATGTTCATCAATTGCGGCTTCATGGGTGACACGTAGATTGGGTCGTAAGCTGTCCATGCTTGCCGGTGGTTCATTGTTCTGTGCCGGTGCTCTCATCAATGGCTTTGCTCAAGACGTTGCTATGCTCATTATTGGTCGGATTTTGCTTGGTTTTGGTATCGGATTCGCAAATCAGGTAACAAAAAAATTTAATTTTAATTAAATATTTAATTTATTTTTTAGATTTTTGTGATTCGTTTGGAGTGAAAGAATCTTTGAATAATTATTCTATGTGATTTGTTTGGCAAACTACTTGTTGGTATCATCAAGACATAGTAATATGAAGGTGCTAGCTGCGATTATGAAGATTTTACATGCAATTAGTTAGATAATTATTTTGTCGAATCTTGAAAATTTATTGGTTGTAATTCAGTATTATAGTCCAACTAAAATAAATTTAGTTTTATCTTTTTAATTATGCACCCACAATATATGGTACTCAACTGGGCAATCAAGTCATGCAAATGCCTCGGTTTTCTAACGCATGGTTGTATTTATAAAATAGTATCCATGTTCTCTTTTCTTGCTTAGATTGAGACTTGAAATTTGTGTATAATTTGTATGTATTAAAAAAACTGTCATACTAACAAACCCATTATTTAATTAAAAAAAATTAAGGTTTGTTCATATGATTTAATTTAAATTATGTTGTTTTGGATTTGTAATTACAGGCAGTGCCACTCTACCTCTCTGAAATGGCACCATACAAGTACAGAGGAGCCCTTAATATTTGCTTCCAGTTATCAATTACCGTCGGTATCCTTGTGGCCAATGTCTTGAACTATGCCTTCGACAAGATTGAAGGTGGTTGGGGATGGCGTTTGAGTTTAGGAGGAGCCGTTGTCCCTGCTCTGATCATGATATGTGGATCGTTGTATCTCCCCGAGACTCCCAATTCAATGATTGAAAATGGAAAGCAAGAGAAGGCTAAAACACAGCTAATTAAGATTCGCGGTGTTGAAGATGTTGACGAGGAGTTTAATGATCTTATTGCGGCTAGTGAAGCCTCTAAGCAAGTGGAAAAACCTTGGAGAAATCTCCGTCAAGCAAAGTATAGGCCACAACTTGTTATGGCTGTACTTATTCCATTCTTTCAGCAAGTTACTGGCATCAATGTTATCATGTTTTACGCCCCGGTTTTGTTCAAGACTATTGGTTTTGGAGGTAATGCGTCTCTTATGTCTGCTGTGATCACTGGTGGAGTAAACGTGTTTGCAACTTTTATTTCTATCCTCTCCGTTGATAGGGCGGGACGGAGAGTTCTTTTCCTTGAGGGAGGAATTCAGATGTTTCTTTGCCAGGTACATTTACTATTTAACAAGTGTTGCTAGTGTTCATTCTTATATTTCTTATTCATTACTTGTTTTAACGTTGTTCTGTTCTTCATTATTTTTGGACAGATTGCTGTTGCAGTTTGCATTGGTATAAAATTCGGAACATCCGGCAATGTTGATCATTTACCCAAGTGGTATGCCATCCTCGTGGTCTTTTTCATATGCATATATGTTGCAGGATTTGCCTGGTCTTGGGGACCTCTAGGATGGTTGGTGCCTAGTGAAATCTTTCCACTAGAAATCCGATCAGCTGCACAGAGTATCTCAGTTTCAGTGAACATGCTTTTTACATTCATCATAGCTCAACTCTTCTTAATGATGTTGTGTCACTTTAAATTCGGACTCTTCTTGTTCTTTGCCTTATGGGTGTTTGTGATGACTTTGTTCATATACTTCTTCTTGCCCGAGACTAAGAATATTCCCATCGAAGAGATGACAATGGTATGGAAGACACATTGGTTCTGGAAAAGGTTCATGGTTGATGTCGATGTTCCTAAAGGTGGAGTTGAAATGAGCAACAATGGAGGGTATGTCTAGCAAATCTAGTCACCAAAATATCATTTTATTTTATGTTTAGTAGGTTGTTTTATATCATATTATAAATATGGTTGCTCTAGTTCATAATGATACATGGACGACCATGGTTGTCAAGAATCTACGGTTTTCGATTGTAACTCTTATTTTGCGGTTTGTTATTTACCTCTATGAAATACAAAATTTCAAACATATATGCACTTATGATGTGATTCAAACCAATGAACAATGGATTGTGAATGGCTTTCTCTTTTGTTTTTACATGATTCTCCTTTCCCAGGATAAAACACATGAGGCGTCCACTATTATGTATAAAATTTAAGTTAAATGAATAATATTAAAAATAACATAATTTATACAAGTTAAAAAGATTATGTTAAGATATTAATTTATTTATTATAAACAACAAAATTTATCAATAAGGCATAAAAATATTTTTTAAAAAAATTTAAAAAACGGGTTAAAAATTCCAAATTCACTCAAGTTATGTATAATTTAATAAAAATAAAAAACCACATGATTTAGTATTCTATACTATACTATTATAACCAAAACAAGGTACCTTCCAAAAAATTGTTAACACCTTCCTAAAAATAACAAGTTAAAAAGATTATGTTAAAAATATTAATTTATTTATTATAAACAATAAAATTTTCCAATAAGGTTTTAAAAAAATTAAAAAAATGTTTTAAAAGTTCCAAATTCAGTTAAGTTATGTATAATCTTTACTATCTATACTATACTATTATAAGCGAAACATATAATGTTTGTTTTGTAGGAATTTATGTAAATTAAGCCGCGCTTTGCGGCGGCCTTGTAATATTTTTTTTAAAAAATTCAAAATGTGAATTTAAGAAAGAAATCGAAAAGGAAATATTTATAAATAAATTAATGAACACAATATTGTATAAATTTTAATATATAGAGACAACTAAATAAACTATATACTAATTTTTTATGTCGATTTTGTATCACATTTTCTTAGAACAATACCCGTTCTAATAAATACATATAAGGCACGTTTCGCTGCGGCCTTGTAATATTTTTTAATTTTTATAAGGAAGAAAAAAAAGAAAATACTGTATCTATAAATAAATTAGTGAACAGAATGTTGTACAAATTTATATATATGTATATACAACAAAATAAACTATATACTTATTTTTTACATCATATTATAATATGGTTGCTCTAGTTCCTAATGATACATGGACGACCATGGTTGTCAAGAATCTACGGTTTTCAATTGTAACTCTTATTTTGCGGTTTGTTATTATTTACCTCTATGAAATACAAAATTTCAAACATATATGCACTTATGATGTGATTCAAACCAATGAACAATGGATTGTGAATGATGCTTTTTCTTTAGTTTTTACATGATTCTCCTTTCCCAGGATAAAACACATGAGGCGTCCACTATTATGTATAAAATTTAAGTTAAAATTTCATGCTCTAGCACTTTCGCAATGTCAAAATTTCATGCTCTACCACTTTCGCCATGTCAAAATTAATCCTCTTACACAGATCAAGTGCTTGCGTTCTTTTGTTCATTATTCTACAAAGGTAGACTCTCATCACCGTTGGTTAAAATCATACCATTGTGTTCAAAGATTGCTCAGATTCAACTTATATAGGCTTGTTGCTATTCATTTTCCGAAAACTCTTGTAACTAACGTTTGGTGATCCGTTGATTCTTGAATACACAGTTGGCATGTAGAAATAAATTGATCTCTACATAATTCAACCTTCATAGCCTCAAAGTCATAGGACAAAAACTATGGACACAAATGGTAATTTCTCAAGATATGGGAACTGCAACTGTGCTTCACATTTACCATTTACAAGAACATAATACATTTAGGATGGTGCCAAATGCAGATCCCTTTTACCAAATGTTTGGTCATATTACTTTAAAACCTTTATACCTATTGAATGTTTGAAACCTAATAAATACACCTCCACTTACATGTTGTTGATGTTACTGATTATCATGTTTTTTTGTATATTAAAGTTTTAAATACACGTGACATGTTATATATGTGATACTACATTTTATTAACAGTTAAATTTTTATCAAATAACAAACTAGTTAAATTTTTATAAAATAACTCATTTCAATGTTATAAAACAATCATTTTTATTTAATATCAGTTAATTAGTTTCATGTTTAAAGTATATTTACTATAGGATTTATTTTATAGAAACTATTTTCAAAGTATGTTTATTTTAAAAATGAATTAAAATTATTTTAAATTGAGATATTAATTAATTAATAACAGAATTCAAGTTTTAATTTTAAGTACATAGCATATTTTCTAACTTAACCATAGCTGGTAAATTATTTTTTAGTATAACTGATGTGGTATATTTTTGTGTTCGTTCGCAGGGAGACATGTTTTATCAATTTTAATTTAATTATCACAAATTATTAAAAACAATTATTGAGAATTTTTATAAAACTAAACAACGCAAATAAATGTATTTTAAAGTCGATTAACTAAAAGTCTAGGATGATCGGGTTCACCATGTTTACACCGAAATAAATTATATGGATGTAGTAATTTAACAGATTTAAATAATTAGAGCATGTGTTAATCTCTCTCAAGCATTAACGCTCTCGGAAATCCAATTATGCTCTCGCACTAAAATTCAATTCCGCTAATCGTATGTATGCCTCTAGTGAATAAAATCTCTCGATCTATTATTCGTATTCGCAAATAATTAATTAATGATACCGGCCGATAACACAAATTAGATTTTATAACATATCGATTAGAATTATTTTATATCCGTTAAACAACTAATAAAATTAAAGCACTATCATGGTGTAAACATGGCTTCCCCTTACACCCTAGAAATAAACTACTCACATATGCTATTAATAGAATTGACAAAAATAATTAAACAAAACATGTAAAACATATATTAATAAACAAGATAAAATTAAAGAGTACCTCAAATTTGTAATAAATGGAGAATTAAGCCAAACAAAGTGTACATAAAAGAGAAGAAAACCAAGCCCCTAATCCTAGCTCTTGCAGTAGCCGAATAAAGATAGCTGTGTAGAAATAAAAAAGTGCAGGATGAGTGCTTTTCTTTTTGTAAGATGGAGTATGCTGCGTGTTCTGTGATTGTCCCCTTGAATGAACAAATGCCAAGTCCTTTTATAGGACTTTTGTTTGGTTACTTTTCAAACTTGGCATTTTCTTTTCAAAGTTGGCTGAATGTATTTTTCAAAGGACGGCTGGATGCTGTATTATTTCAAGGTTGCCTGCTTTGATTTCAATATTGCTTGCACTGCTTTTCAAAATTTTCTACACTTGCTTTGGGGTGTATTAGAAATATTCCAATTTGCTCCAAATTTCTAATTCTTTTTCCTTCTTCTTTTATTTCTTCTTTGCACTTTATTTCTATATTTTGTTATTTCTTTATTTTTACGAATTTCTTCCAATTTTAGCTCCAAAATAGCTCTTTAAGCTCAAATTCTTCCAATTTAGAAATTCTTGTCTTCCTACAATAAAACATCAAAATTAATTAAATAAATATCCAAATCAATGCAAAATGCAATTAAATATGGGAATAAAATTATCTAAAATGTATATAAAAATATATCTTATCAAACATCCCCACACTAAGCATTTGCACGTCCTCGGGCAAATAAGCGAAATAAAAACTAAATCCTAATATCACTTTCGTAGATGACACGATTGCATTGAGCACATGCAACAAGCCGTTAAACCCCTAGGCAGCCCTGGTAGGACGAGTGTTGTCTCGTGAGGGTTGTGAATTTACCCACAAAATTCATTTTTTTTCTGCCAAGTCACAAGTTTGCAACCTATCATAGTACTCCACACCAGTAAACCTCAATTGCACAATACTGAAAGTCTGTTCACTTACACATCATATGCACAAGACTATCCAAGTAAATACACAGTCTAGATAGATAAAAAGATCATGAAATATATATCAATTTTGCATTCAGTGAGTAACATGATATGGATAGAAAATCTCACATAACTCTCAAATCACACAAGTGTATAGGTGAAGTGTATTCGCTCAAGTTCAATCAATTAAGTCATGTGCTACCATATGCTTGGTTGTCCACCAAATCTCCACTACCTTGAATACATGCATGCACAAATCAAAAGGTCTTTGTTAAAGGTTGTAACGTGGCTAAGGTGAAGGGTAGGGAATCAAGAAAAAGGCTAACAAGTGGCTAACTCGACAAACTAATAGAGCACAATGTTCATTTATAATTAAAGCACTCAACATGAAATTTCGATCATGTAAAAGCTGATCAGACTCTCACAAGCATTAAAGTCCAAGCACATATTACCATGTACTTTTTCACTTTCATATTGTACAAACCAATGAACACAACTCTACTTGATCCTTTTTTATTTTTATTTTTTTTATATTTGGACCATTATTTTTTTTTTAACAAAGAAATCCCCACACTATGCACTCGCCAACCTCCAAATGAATCAGAATGCTCTACTAGTAAATCAATAGAAGAATAAACAAGTAGGCTCAAGAATAAAAAGCTCAAAGGGGTTCACTAAGGATATAATTCACTGGTAGTGTTTGGATAAACGTGGTTAATCCTAGTGCCTTTATCATTTTCATGCATACAGATATCATGTAATCTCAAAACGGTTTAAAGCAAGTTCTAGAGCAACATGCCAAATGATGAACAACACACAACAATAAAATTCGATTGATATAAGATGTATCAATCTCAAATTGGGCTCAAGTTCTCACAAGGTGAAAGCATGTTTCAGTAATCACTAAAATTGGCAATGATGTATCTCAAGTTTTAAAATTTTCACAAGCGCGAACAAGGAATCATCAAGTAACAAATGATTTTCTAGAGATATGACATGTCAAATAATCATGCAAAATAAGCTCACAAGATGTGTACCTATCCTTGTTAACAAACTACGAGACGAGGCAATTAATTTTCTAATTTTCTAATTTTTTTGGTATTTTCAATTTTATGTATTTACACTAAAAACCCTAATGAGAACATCCCCACACTTATCTCATGCATTGTCCTCAATGTATGCAAATAAAAAAATGAGATATGAACAAAAGTGAACGAAAACTTCCCTCAAAATAAGCAAGATAATTGTTCCTCTAGACTGAACATATCTTCAAGCTTTCCTTGCGTAATTCTTTCCACATAGCACGAATACTCCCCTTAGCTTTTCCTTCCCAAAAATAAATTTAAATCCGTGTCAGCGACCTTTTCCTTGCCTTTATTACGCCTTTTAGCTTCTTGCTCATCCACCTTCTCCCCCTCAGTTGGGTTATCCTCCAGAATAGTTCGATGTGGAGTTGGGAAATTAGAAGAAGCTGTTTTCATCAAAGAATTAATTGCATGACTAAACTGGGCTGCCATGGAGCTTAATTGAGCCTGGAATGCATCATTTTGAACAAGTTGCAGATTTTTGATTTCTGCAATGGACTCACGGATATGCGGCAACTCGTTCTCCAGTGTTTGGACCCGTGCAAGGAGTCCGTTGAATCCCGCTCTGGTTACAGGTGCATGTGGTTGAGCAGGTTGCCCACTCTCATGCTCTACTCGTGTTTCTCTCAACTTTTGTCCAAAACTTTCACCGAGATGCGTATCTGCAAATGAAATCATGCTAGCCCCTTTGTCGGATGGTGCAATGAAAGTTCGGGAGCTTCCATCCTCTCGTGAAGCAAGTTGCTGACCACTGGAAAAGAGTGATAAATCTGGAAAGAGATCCAGGGATTTTCTCTTCGGGAGGTTAAACTTGAATGGATTAAATGGCACAAGACCCAAGTTTCCCTTGAATGTCTCGGGTTCGCTAGGTTTACTCCGTTTAGCAGGAGGTAGATCGGCTGATGTAGCAAACTCCATATGTGGTGCTGATCTTACTGGTCTTGGTAACAATGGAAGTGGGACAGTCTTTAGATATTCAGTTAGGACTGTAGGCACATCCGTATAGCTCTTATTGCTTATGTAGTTAATTACATTCTTCTTCATGGAAGAGCATTCCAAATCTTGACCATTGTCCAAGCGTATCCTGTCTGCATCACTCAAAAAATCATTTAATATTAACTGCAGAAATCTTGGATATAAACATTCGACCCTTTGAGTCCGGGCATCCCTTGTTCCTAAGTGCTTCATCTTCAAAATGATTTGACCAAGCACTATCTTACCAAAATTAATCCCCAAATTATTGGCAACCGCATACCCTATTTTTTGAATAAACTCAGGTATTCTATCTAGATTTGTTCTAGCTAAGGAAAAAACATGGTTAAGAATGTGGAAGAAGAAATTCCAGTACTGGGTTAGATATGTTCTAGAGAGATTACCAGTACTGAAATTGCTATCTTGGTACATTATGAGACGAAAGAACCTTTCAATCTGGTCAGGTGTAGGATCAGCAACGAGATTTTCCATAGGAAAATGAAGAATTCGATTAACATCTCGTTCGGTGACCCTAATTGACCTACCAAGCAGTTGAAATGTGATTGCACTTTCGTCCACTCTAGAAGTGTCGACCGCACTGCAATATAACTCACGCAAGGCATCATGGTTAAGCGGCACCAGTGTAACTAAAGCATAGCGAACTATTGAATGCTCATTCAGAAATTGTGCCCAAGCCTGAAACTGCTCATCCCGGATGGTGTTGATTTCCTGGATAGAAGTAGGATTAACTCTAGCAATCCAGAAGCTTCCCTGCAATGCCATTTTCAAGACAGCTAGATGATGAGATCTTTTCCCGAGGAGGTTGAAATTTTCAGTATATGCTCTGTATATCTGTATAGCTGAAATGATGATTTTTAACACAGACAAAAACTCATTGATTTATAAAGAAAGATTAGCGGGTTAGGTGTGATATAGTACAAGCTATGTACTAGCTTGCCGCTTTCTTTTCTTCATTTAGCTCCAGCCCTACTCTCGCTTTTGTCTTCAAAGTCCTCCTCGAGCCACACAATGCTCATTCTTTTTCAATCAACAAAAATATTTGCATGGCCCTCTTCTAAATCAATTCAGTGGGGATGAGTTCTCGATGAACAATTATATAAAAGAGGAAAACAAGAAATCCTAAAAATTACAGAATAAATAATAAAAAAAATAAGAAAAGATAGAAAAATTCCCCTAATAGCTCACCCAAACCATTGGGTTGCCTCCCAATAAGCGCTCTTTTACCGTCATTAGCTTGACTTCTGCCTTCGAATCAAGGTTCCATGGAGAAATTGTCGAGCCGAATCGTCTCAATTTTTCCAACAAATGCGCCGTCCACATATAATTTAAGGCGTTGACCGTTTACCTTAAATTTTTCTCCATCTTGCCCCATGATTTCAATAGCACCATGAAATTTAACTCCAGTTACAGTGAAAGGTCCGGACCATCTAGATTTGAGTTTCCCAGGAAAGAGTCGAAGCCTTGAGTTAAATAACAAAACCTTGTCACCAACTTCAAAATCTCTTCGCTGGATCATCTTATCATGCATTTTCTTCGTTCTCTCTTTGTAAATCCGGGAATTATCATAAGCATCAAATCGAAGCTCATTTAATTCATTTAATTGAAGAAGTCTTGCTTCTCCCGCAGCCTTTAAATCCATGTTTAGTTCTTTTATAGCCCAAAAAGCACGATGTTCCAACTCAACTGGCAAGTGACATGCCTTGCCATATACTAACCGATATGGGGTAGTTCCAATAGGGGTCTTATATGCTGTCCGATAAGCCCAAAAAGCATCATCTAGCTTCAAGTACCAATCTCTTCTAGATTTTGCAACCACCTTCTCTAGAATGCTTTTAATTTGACGATTTGTAACCTCCACTTGGCCACTTGTTTGAGGATGATAAGCAAGACCAACCTTGTGAGTGACACCATACTTCTTCAACAAAGTTTCAAATTTTCGGTGGTGAAAATGAGAACCACCATCACTTATCACGGTTCTTGGAACTCCAAAGCGCGGGAAGATGATTTTCTTGAAGAGATTCATAACAACCTTAGAATCATTGGTGCGCGATCCAATCGCTTCAACCCATTTGGAAACATAATCAACTGCAACTAAGATGTATTTCATCCCACAAGAAGTTGGGAACGGTCCCATAAAATCAATACCCCATACATCAAATATCTCGACCTCAAGAATTCCGGTCTGAGGCATCTCATTGCGTTTAGAAATATTACCCGTTCTTTGACATGCATCACACGCCAAACAGAAAGCACGAGCATCCTTAAATAGAGAAGGCCAGAAGAATCCGGATTGAAGTACCTTAGCAGCAGTTTTAGAAGTACCATGGTGCCCTCCACATGCAAGAGAATGACAATGCTTGAGAATGTCATTAACTTCAAACTCAGGGACACATTTACGAAAGATCCCATCAGCACATTTTCGATACAAGAAAGGGTCATCCCAAAAATATTGTTTAGCATCATGATGGAACCGCTTTCGTTGTTGATAGGTCAAGTCTGGAGGATGAGAGCCACTCACACAAAAATTTGCAAAGTCTGCATACCATGGAGTTTTAGTGGCAACAGCAAATAAATGATCATCAGGAAAAGTGTCGTCAATAGGAGTATCAGATGCAACATCTGATATGAAACGCAGTCGTGAAAGATGATCTACAACCACGTTCTCAGCGCCCTTCTTGTCTTTGATTTCAAAGTCAAATTCCTGGAGTAACAGAATCCAACGAATAAGCCTCGGTTTTGCTTCTTTCTTGGCCAACAGATATTCAGTGCTGAATGATCTGTGTGAACAATGATTTTGGACCCAATGAGATAGGTCCGAAACTTGTCAAGAGCATAGACCATAGCTAGAAGCTCCTTCTCAGTAGTAGCATAATTGACCTGAGCTTCATCCAAGGTTTTACTTGCATAGTAGATGGCATGCAATACCTTGTCTTTCCTTTGACCGAGAACGGCTCCCACAGCATAATCACTTGCATCACACATGATTTCGAATGGAAGGCTCCAATCTGGAGGTTGTATGATTGGTGCACTAATCAAAGCTTCCTTGATCCTGTTAAAAGACTCCAAACAAGCGTCAGTAAACACAAAGGTGGCATCCTTAAGCAACAATTGAGTGAGGGGTTTTGCAATTTTTGAAAAATCTTTTATAAAACAACGATAAAAACCCGCATGACCAAGGAAACTCCTCACTCCCTTGACATTAACAGGAGGAGGAAGCTTCTCAATCACCTCAATTTTTGCTTTGTCAACCTCGATGCCACGTTCAGAAATCAAGTGACCAAGTACCACTCCTTCATTTACCATGAAGTGGCACTTTTCCCAATTCAAAACCAAATTCACCTCTTCACCTCTTCACAACGTTTAATTGTTTGATTTATCCAAACAATTAAACTAAAATTTATAAAAACTAACTGCCTCCCCGGCAGCGGCGCCAATTTGATGTAGTATATTTTTGTGTTCGTTCGCAGGGAGACAGGTTTTATCAGTTTTAATTTAATTATCACAAATTATTAAAAACAATTATTGAGAATTTTTATAAAACTAAACAACGCAAATAAATGTGTTTTAAAGTCGATTAACTAAAAGTCTAGGATGACCGGGTTCACCATGTTTACACCGAAATAAATTATATGGATGTAGTAATTTAACAGATTTAAATAATTAGAGCATGTGTTAATCTCTCTCAAGCATTAACGCTCTCGGAAATCCAATTATGCTCTCGCACTAAAATTCAATTCCGCTAATCGTATGTATGCCTCTAGTGAATAAAATCTCTAGATCTATTATTCGTATTCGCAAATAATTAATTAATGATACCGGCCGATAACACAAATTAGATTTTATAACATATCGATTAGAATTATTTTATATCCGTTAAACAACTAACAAAATTAAAGCACTATCATGGTGTAAACATGGCTTCCCCTTACACCCTAGAAATAAACTACTCAGACATGCTATTAATAGAATTAACAAAAATAATTAAACAAAACATGTAAAACATATATTAATAAACAAGATAAAATTAAAGAGTACCTCAAATTTGTAATAAATGGAGAATTAAGCCAAACAAAGTGTACATAAAAGAGAAGAAAACCAAGCCCCTAATCCCAGCTCTTGCAGTAGCCGAATAAAGATAGCTGTGTAGAAATAAAAAGCGCAGGATGAGTGCTTTTCTTTTTGTAAGATGGAGTATGCTGTGTGTTCTGTGATTGTCCCCTTGAATGAACAAATGCCAAGTCCTTTTATAGGACTTTTGTTTGGTTACTTTTCAAACTTGGCATTTTCTTTTCAAAGTTGGCTGAATGTATTTTTCAAAGGACGGCTGGCTGCTGCTTTATTTCAAGGTTGCCTGCTTTGATTTCAATATTGCCTGCATTGCTTTTCAAAATACAATTTCAAGGTTGCTTGCTTTGGGGTGTATTAGAAATATTCCAATTTGCTCCAAATTTCTAATTCTTTTTCCTTCTTCTTTTATTTCTTCTTTGCACTTTATTTCTTTATTTTGTTATTTCTTTATTTTTCCGAATTTCTTCCAATTTTAGCTCCAAAATAGCTCTTTAATCCCAAATTCTTCCAATTTAGAAATTCTTGTCTTCCTACAATAAAACATCAAAATTAATTTAATAAATATCCAAATCAATGCAAAATGCAATTAAATATGGGAATAAAATTATCTAAAATGTATATAAAAATATATCTTATCAATAACATTACGAAATGATGCATACAAGATGTTTACTGCCTTAGGTCAAGAGATAATGATGAAATTTTCTTCTTAGCCACAGGACAAGATGAGAATAATATATTCAAGCAAGAATAGGTTACATATATATATATATATATATATATATATATATATATATATATGTAACCTATTCTTGCTTGAATATATTATTCTCATCTTGTCCTGTGGCTAAGAAGAAAATTTCATCATTATCTCTTGACCTAAGGCATTTATATATATGTTAAATGAACAATGTTAAAAATAACATATTTTATACAATGCATGTATATACATGCATGGAATAAAATATAAATAATTAAATTATTTATTGTTGTATTTAAAAAATTAAGTTAAATGTATTATGTATAAAATATAAGTTAAATGTATAATGTTAAAAATAACATACTTTAGACAATGTATGTATATACATGCATGGAATAGAAAATGAATAATTAAAATATTTATTGTTGAACTTTTCAAAAATTAAGTTAAATGTATTGTGTATAAAATATAAGTTAAATGTATAATATTAAAAATAACATACTTTATACAATGCATGTATATACATGCATGCAATAGAATATGAATAATTAAATTATTTATTGTTGTACTTTTCAAAAATTAAGTTAAATGTATTATGTATAAAATATAAGTTAAATGTATAATTTTAAAAATAACATTATGCCGTTGGACACGGAAAACTTAGATTTTATACCATGCATTTATTCATAATCACAGAAAATTAAAAAACATTTAGGTGTTTTATGTTTTGCACAACGTATTTTATGTGTTGCACAGAAAAATAAATAGGAGGATTATAGTAGAATTATATGTGTAATCAATATCAATATCCATATCAATATAATCCTAATGTCTGTTAGTATTACATTTCGAAAATTACTATTATTGTCCTCCATTTTTCTAATCTTCTTTATTTCTTTGATTTCTTTAATGTCCTTTTTTGTCATTACACAGCATTTGGATCGACCCAAATCAAAAGCTCTACTACCCAATTTAGATTAGATCGACCCAAATATAAACCTCTACTACCTTAATTTTTTTATCTTCTTTATTTCTTTGATGCTCTTTTTTGTCATTACCCGTATCTATCTCTGTCATTACACAGCAAATCGAGATAAACCTCAGTATACAAATTTGTATCTGTAAGTCTCTTTCCCTCTCTTCTCACTTTTCATATCTATATATATACCCAAAAAAAAATAAACATATTAATTTAAACGGAATGCAACCATAAAAAAATATCCGATCTTACTTGTGCAATTAAGTAATTTGTAATTTATATAAATTTTTAAAAACCCTACATGGATACATTCATTTACCAATGTGGTGTATAAATTACGTAACACACGACTTTCGCCCTTTCCGTTGCAACAATTGCAGTTCACTTCTGTTTCGCCTCAAAATAATTTTTAGAAAACGGAAAATACAGTTTCATTTGATATAAATATAATGCCAAAAATATTATGTTGCAATGTAATTAATTGACCAAATACCATATTTATTATCTATAAAGTTTTTCCTATTTTTAAAAAAATAAAAAAGAGTTTTTAATTATGGAGCCAAAACATGAACAAAATAACTAAAAAATATCTTTATTTATAATTTCAATATAAACGGCATCATCTATGATCATTGTTTTGAAAATTTCGAATTTAGTCGACGAAAGCACCGTCTAGTTACTAATAAAAAATTAATCGATATAATTGTGACGCCCCCAAAATTCACCATCTGTGGACTTGGGTCGCCACTTACCGCCAATACCTGTCTTAATCCAAGAAACATTACAATACATAATTATCATAAAGGCTTTATCGTACAACAGTGGTTCCATCCCACAAGTCCAAGCGTCGACAAATCTCTGAATAGTACAACATAATAATAATTATGCAAGATATCGCTAGATACGCCAAACGTAGGCAGTCTTCGACAGGGTCGTCGCCTTAGAGGAAAGCATACTAGTTTGACTTCGTGCCCTGGTGCATATTCTCCTTCCCCTTGAAACGAGAGGTTTCGCCTTTTTCCAACTTTACTGAAAAACAATATTAACAACAAGAGTGAGCAACTAGGTGCTCAGCAAGTCCACTGACTCGCTCTCTCACTAATAATGGAAAAAGAATGGAAAGAAATCAACTCTGATCAAGAAAGATTCTCATTTGCAGGCAAAGTGTCTTGATAATGATAACACTTACTGATAGACAATAACAATCTATCTCAGAACAAAGAAGTTGAAATTGAAAAGCTTGAGATACTGGTCTTCCGCCTCTACGATACCCCACAGCGCGATCAACCGCTGTGTCGCAAGTACCGCACTCCCGTGATACCCCATAGCACGATCACTACTATGTCGCAAGTACCACAATATCATTCTGCTAGCGTAAAGGTGGTTGAAAAGTCAACCTGGCAACATTTGTGCCAAAATATAAATATTCTCTTTCGATACCACGAGTTTATTTCCCCCGTGTTGATCTGAAAGATACCATGGGCCATCTCCCATGTTGACCAGTGGATTATACGATTATTCCTCTGAATAAAATTGATTGATTTGGATTCATATTCACTTCTGGCCGATCGCCAGTCTACACTTTGTACAAAACCGACCTGGACAATAGGCCGTCACAATAATCTCAAAAGGAACTAATTTATTGTATTGACACAAACAATATGTCAATTCAAGACAATAAAGTAGCAACCTTGAACAAGAAAGGTTCGCGGATCAGAATAAATCTTGTGGAGTCGTCTTGAAATAATAAGAACGACCTGATACGGAATGAAACTTCTAAATACGTTGGATTAAGTGTTTTAGAGGAACTTCTGATGATATACCCTTCATCTCTTCACTATTCTGCGTACATCTACTTTGATTCGAACAATGAATCAAATTTAATTATCGAAATAAAGTTTATCGGATATGAACAATAGATCCGTTGGAAGTCAATGAAGATCTAACTACCTCGATATATGAGTGTAATTATAACTAAATAATATTTAATGGTCATCTCGAACAATAAGGTGCCCTAGAATTCAATCAAATTACGTTCTATAAATTTTAGAGGGCATTTCTATAATTTTCTAAATAAATATTTTGATAACATAATATTTTATCACGAACTAGCAATTTAAACAGAAAATTCAATATCATAATATCTCAGCATATCTCGAAATTTTTTTCAAAAGGAGTAAGGGTCAGAAGGAACTTGCCTCGATCTCGAAGTGTGGGAAATGCAGAAAAGATTTATACTCTACCCGTGGGCTCGACTTCGGTCTACGACTCGAGAATTAGGCACTAACAAAGTCAACCAGAAAACACGTGAGCGATTCGCCAGAATAAAATACTTCTCAGCCGATAATAATAATTAAATATAATAATAACATAACTCTCGAAAATCTGTTCGATAATTAACGGATAATATACCCCGGATAAATAAATCTCTCTTCGAACCACAAAATAAACCCGCAAGATTTATCGTAAATCCGACTTAATATGAAATACGGCTACGACGATACTCCGTGTCTTACGTCTCGTAAATAATTTAACTTTCTAATTATTCTCAAAATAATCCGACAATCCATTTTTATTCAATTTCATCCGTAATTAATATTATTTCTATTTATAGAAAATCGTACTTCCATTAATAGAAAAATCCTAATTTTATTCCATTTCGCTAACTAACTTCTCTTTTATTTTTAAATCTCGTAATTAACCTAATATTCCAATGTTAGCCTAAAAAAAAATTCTGCTCGATCCGGTTAATTAAATAATCCGGATCGCTATTTATAAGACTATTAAATAAATCTGTTTTTTTATTCCAATTATCCTTCGTTTTACTGACACAAATAAATCTCTCAATTTTGTCCAACAATCATCAAATAATTATTTTTAACAAATTAATAAATAATTACTCCATTTTTTTATCAAACTCCTTTTATTTTATAAAAAAAAATATCATCATTTCTCACAATTTAGATAATAAACTACTTTTTAACATTTTTCACCCTTTTTCATTTTATTTATTTAATAACTCATTATTATTATTATTATATTTATATATATATGTATTGTTTTAAAACGGACCCAGGAACTAGAACTGCGACGGCGCGTGGGCCCCACGCGCCACCACCGTCGCCGGAAAAACTCTTCCTCGAACTAAAAACAACACCACATCAATCTCTCAATCTCTCTCTTTCTCCCCCTCTCTCTCTCTCCCTCTCTCTCTCTCTCTCTCTCCCCTCTGTTCTCACCTCTCCCCCGTCGGTCTCTCTCTCTAAACCAATACAAGCCACAACACGATCAGACCAATAACCATTTCAACTCTGTCGCCCAAAACATTCTTGACAACCGCAATAACCTCTCCCTCGATAATCTCTATCCTTCGACCCCCCGTTCTCCGATTACCAAATCCCGACAACAACACCCCGGCCTCCCTGTTTCGACTACCACCACAATCGTCCCTCCCTTTACACTCTCTTCGACCACTACAACAATCACATACACGACCACCCACCTCGAACACAAACGGGACAACACAAGACATGACAAAAACAAGCACAACCAACAAATTGACAATAAAAAGAAGAAGTAATTTAAGTGAGATAACTACCTGGTGGTTTAAAACAATGGCCGGGTTTTTGTTTAAAAGGGACAGGGACAGTATGGCTTTAACAGGAAAGAAAAGAGAGGAATTGTGGTGTTTTAAGAGAGATAGGATAATGGTGTTAAGTGTTGATCCGGTTAGTCAAATAAAAAAAATGGTGGTTTAAAACAATGGCCGGGTTTTTGTTTAAAAGGGACAGGGACAGTATGGCTTTAACAGGAAAGAAAAGAGAGGAATTGTGGTGTTTTAAGAGAGATAGGATAATGGTGTTAAGTGTTGATCCGGTTAGTCAAATAAAAAAAAGGATTTGGCTTTTATTCTCTGTTTCTAAAACTGTAAAGGGGACAAAACGTGGGTGACATAACAAAAAAAATTGTGCCGGAATGTTTCGTGTATTGTAAAAGAAATGTTGTGTTTTGTGAGAATAAAACTCGTTTTCTGTGATCGAGAAATATTGTCTCCTCCTCGAATTTAATGACCCGATCAGTAAAACCGTAATAATAATCTCGTCGTTTCCCAAAATTCGTTCTCAAAAATAAATCCTGCGATATAAAATTAATATCCGTCCAAAAATTAAAATCCTATTTCCTAAATTTCTAATTTTAATAATTACCTAATAATTATAAATAAATAGATATAATAAACATTTATTTACATACGAATATAAAATTTTAAAATTTAACCAAAAATACGCTAATTAAATATATTACTACCTTGACCCTTAAATAAATTTACATAACGAGTAGAAAAATATTAATCGAAAATTTGCGGTTATTACAGCCTTCCCCCCTTAAAGGATTCCGTCCTCGGAATCAAAACTAGGCACTAAATAACTCAGGGTAATTATTCCGCATTTCACTTTCTAATTCCCACGTGGCTTCCTCGACTTGGTGGTTTCTCCAAAGTACCTTTACCAAATTTATTTGCTTAGTCCTTAACTCTTGCACCTTGTGATCTAGAATCTGTACCGGTTGCTCTTCGTATGTCAGATCAGGACGAATTTCCACTGGTTCGTAGGTTATGACATGTCTGAAATCGGAATGGTATTCTCTTAACGCAGAAACATGAAATACGTTATGAATGTGTCGAAGGTCTGGGGGTAGGGGCAACTGATAAGCTAGGTGGTCCGATCTTCTTGAGAACCTCAAAAGGTCCTATGTACCTGGGACTTAACTTGCCTTTCTTTCCGAATCTCATAACTCCCTTCCAAGGTGAAACTTTTAGCATCACTTTATCTCCCACTTCAAATGCTCTGTCTTTTCTCTTCTGATTCGCATACTTCCTCTGTCGATCCTGAGCAGCAACTAACCTTTTTCGAATCACTTCGGTTGCTTGCTTAGTTTGTTGAAGTAGTTCTGGCCCTAGTATCTTTCCTTCCCCTACTTCATCCCAGTATAACGGTGATCTGCACTTTCTTCCGTATAGCGCTTCGTATGGTTCCATGCCTATGCTGGAGTGGTAACTATTGTTGTAAGCAAACTCGACTAGGGGCAAATGCTCATCCCAACTTCCTTTAAAATCAAGTGCACAGGCTCTTAACATATCTTCAACTGTTTGAATCGTCCTTTCACTTTGTCCGTCGGTCTGTGGATGATATGCAGTGCTCAGATTTAACTTCGTACCAAGACATTCTTGAAAACTTTTCCAAAATCGAGAAGTAAAACGGGCATCCCTATCAGATACAATTGAAACGGGCACCCCATGACGAACCACAATTTCCTTTAGGTATAGGTTCACCAATATTTCAACAGAGTACTTATCACTGATTGGTAGGAAATGCGCAGACTTAGTGAGTCGGTCAACAATAACCCAAATTGCATCATGGCTGGCTATAGTTCGGGGCAATCCTACGACAAAATCCATGGTAATATGCTCCCATTTCCATTCGGGTCTCTCTAAGGGTTGTAAAAGTCCACTTGGTCGTTGATGTTCTGCCTTCACTTTCTGACAGGTTAAACACTTACTTACCCATTCTGCAATCTCTCTTTTCATGTTTGGCCACCAATAGTTTAGCTTGATATCCTGATACATCTTCGTGCTCCCGGGATGAATAGAGTACCTCGAATTATGTGCTTCGCTCAAAATCTCTTCCTTTAATTCTGCAACATTCGGTATCCAAATTCTAGAAGCAAATCTTTTAATTCCCTTGACATCCTTTGGACTTTGAAATTCTTCTCCTATTAACTGATCCCTCTCTTCTTCCATCACTTTCTCTTGACAGCGACGAATCTTTTCGATTAACTTTGGTTGTAAGGAGATTTCATATATTCTTTCATTGGTTTGAACAGGAATCTTAATCTCCAAGTCAAATCTCTCAATTTCCTTGATCAATTCTTTTGATGATACTACCATCTTAAGTCTTTCTTTTCTACTTAGCGCGTCTGCCACCACATTGGCCTTCCCTGGATGGTAATTAATCGAACAATCATAGTCCTTGATTAATTCTAACCACCGCCTCTGTCTCATATTCAATTCTTTCTGGGTGAAGATATATTTTAGACTCTTATGATCCGTGTAAATCTCACACTTTTCTCCATATAAATAGTGTCTCCAGATCTTTAATGCAAAAACAATCGCAGCTAATTCGAGATCGTGAGTTGGGTATCTTATCTCATAATCTTTTAACTGTCGAGAAGCATAAGCAATTACTTTTCCATGCTGCATCAATACGCATCCTAAACCCTTATGGGAAGCATCACTATAGATTACAAAATTTCCCGTATCGTCTGGTAACGTCAAAACCGGGGCAGACGTTAATCGTCTCTTAAGTTCTTGAAAAATTTCTTCACACTTGGGAGTCCATTCAAACTTCTCATTCTTTCTGGTAAGCTTAGTCAATGGTGTAGCTATCTTTGAAAAATCCATTACAAATCTCCGATAATATCCTGCTAGTCCAAGAAAGCTTCTTACTTCTGTTGGAGTCTTTGGCCTTTCCCAATTTGCAACAGCCTCCACTTTCGCAGGGTCAACCGAAATTCCTTCACTGCTCACAATATGTCCTAGGAATTGCACTATACTTAGCCAAAATTCGCACTTAGAGAATTTCGCATATAACCTTTCCTTGCGTAAAGTTTCCAACACTATTCGGAGGTGCTCTGCGTGTTCTTCTTGATTCTTAGAGTAAATCAAGATGTCATCAATAAATACAATCACGGACTTGTCCAAATATTTCTTGAATACACGATTCATCAAATCCATGAAAGCAGCTGGAGCATTCGTCAATCCAAATGGCATCACTAGAAATTCGTAATGTCCATAGCGAGTCCTAAAGGCCGTCTTTGGTACATCTTCAGGTTTGATCTTCAACTGGTGATAACCCGATCTAAGATCAATCTTAGAAAAATAAGCTGCTCCCTTAAGCTGATCGAACAAATCATCAATTCGTGGCAAGGGGTATTTATTCTTGATCGTCATCTTGTTTAGTTCTCGATAATCTATGCACAATCTCATAGATCCGTCTTATTTCTTCACAAATAACACTGGAGCTCCCCAAGGGGACACGCTGGGTCGATTTACGCCTTTGTCTAATAGTTCTTGCAGTTGTGTGGCCAACTCCTTCATCTCAACTAGGGCCATTCGGTATGGTGCTTTTGAAATCGGTGCAGTTCCAGGGGCAAGATCGATAGTGAATTCTATTTCTCGGTCTGGAGGTAATCCTGGTAATTCTTCGGGAAAGACATCCTCAAATTGATTCACTACAGGAATTTCGTCAATAGTAGGGGCTTGCTTCTCGCTATCAACCACATGAGCTAAGTATGCCTGACATCCTTGCCTTAGTAGCTTCTTTGCTTGGATCATAGTCAGAAAATTACGGGTCGGTTTCCTTCCACGAAAATGTATTCTTTTGCCGTCCGATGCCTTTAAACTAACCCACTTATGCCGACAATTGATTTGCGCATCGTATCGTGCTAACCAATCCATTCCAAGAATTATATCAAACTCCCCTAGGTTAAAGGAAAGAAGATTTGCATCGAAGCGTTGTCCTTGAATTTCGATTCCGCAATCTGGGCATATCTGATCTACAGGAACTTTTTCCTGATTTGCTACTTCTATAATCAAGGTCTCTCCTAACGGTACGGACTGAATATTTAGTTTGTTCATAAAACTCTCCGATATGAAAGATCTTGTTGCTCCCGAGTCAATTAAAACACATGCATCTACAGAGTTTACCAAAAGCGTAACTGCAATCACATCGTTATCGGTAATAGCATCCTTCACTGTCATGTTGAAACTACGGGCAGTTGGCTTGTTGCTAGGAGGTGCCATCAATCTAGGTACAGTGGTCTCCTTTGGTGGTGACCTGCAATCTCGTGCCATGTGTCCCTTCTTCCCGCATTTGAAACAAGTAGTTGCCTTCTCCCTCTCCTTGCAGTTGGAAGAATAATGGCCTTTCTGTCCACAAGTGTAGCACACAATGCTGGCAAGGTTACACGGTCCTGGGTGCTTCCTTCCACAAGTGTCGCATTCAGGTAATGGCGGCCTTCCTTGAAGTAAATTTGCTGTCTGAGGGGGTCTGAACTTCTGGTTGTTCCCCCTAGTGTCCTGGTTCCCAAATCTCCTTACGTCATTGCTTCTCTCTTCCCGTCTCACAAACGGTTTCTTTCCATTTCGATCATCAGGCTTTCTCTCAAAACTAGATCCATGATTCTGAAACTTTCTTTTCTTGATATCCTTATCCTTCGAGTACAATTCAGAACCACTTTCGACAATGGATGCTTTCTGAACCAAAGTCGCATAGTCGGTGATTTCTAGTACCGCAACTCGATTCTGGATCCACGGTTTCAGCCCTAGTTGGAAACGTTTAGCCCTCTTTTCTTCGGTATCCACATGGTAAGGAACGAATCTTGAGAGTTCCGAAAATTTGGCTTCATACTCAGCCACAGTCATATTGCCTTGCTTCAGTTCCAAATATTTGATTTCCATCTGGGTTTCCAAATATTTAGGAAAATATTTTTCCAAAAATAGTTGGGTGAACCTAGCCCAAGGTATGACTGCGTTCCCTTCTATGGCTCTTTTTGACTCCCACCAATAACTCGCTTCTCCCTTTAGCATGAAAGCTGCAAAGATGGTTTTCTTTTCTTCCTCCACTCCTACAATCTCAAAGGTCTTTTCTATCTCTGGCAACCAGATGCTTGCTTCAATCGGATCAGCGGTACCTTTGAACTCAGGGGGGTTTAAGGATTTGAAGGATTTAAAAGTAACTGCATTATTAGTTGGTGGTACAGGGGGTTGATCAACTCTGATTTGGGGTATTCTTTGCCTTGGTGGAGGGTTCTGTGTATATTGCCTCAGGAATTCCACAAGTAAATTCATAGGTTCATTTGGATTGGGTTGCGCTGCGGGTACTCGCCCTGGTTCAGGTTCTGTTTCGGGTTCTGGTTGAGGATCAACTTCATGCTGATCCTCCGCTGGGGGTACCCCTTGGTTCTTGCGGGGTCTACCTCTTCTTGGCATCTTTTTCTATTAAGATTAAAAATATAGAGTCTGGTTAAACAGAGTGAGATATATATACAGATCAGAGTATCAATGCTGGTGCTGTAAATCCTCAAGGTTATATGTCGATTTCTGGAATTACGGAAATTTATCTTATGCGATATATATATATATATATATATATTTTAAACAGAGGTGCTACTAATAGAGCGCAATAGTAATAATAAATCTGAAACAGATAAAAGCGTAAAAGTACGAATATCAACATATAATTTCAACTGGTACATCAGGTAAAATCAAAAACTACAACCAAAGTCCTCTAGTCAGCTAATACATCCAACTACTAAATCAACAGGGTGCAGATCTATCTATGACAACTAGATACAAACATAAGCACCCTAACAGAAGTCTATCCTCCAAACATAGTGAAAAACCCAAGCTACAACATCGGTAGTGGTCTCAATGACCGAACATCTCAATGACACGCCTGTGAAACTCCTCAACAGCTCTAGTGATCATGTCGGCAACAGTGCTACGGTCCACAGCTCCGGCGCTGGAAGATGGTAAGGCTGTAATATCAGTCCGCAGCCCTGTCAAGAAAGAGATAGAGATCTGATGTACGATCTCCATGGATACATCCCTCACAAGTAGGCTACCACCTCCGTGAACTATAATAGGATCCACTGACAATAATCGCAGAATGGCATCCCTCGTAGCAAAAATCTCCTCGTAGCGCGTCCAAACCCAGCGAAACTGCTGGTAAAGGTGATCATGTACAATCCAGGGCACTGGCTCTCTACCTACTATCGGCTGTGTAGGCATACCGACTGGCTGAGCTGGAAAAGCTGGAGCAGAAGATATCATCACCACTGGAGCAGGGATATGGATGGTAGGTGCAGGTGGAGCTGTGTCACAAGCTGGAGCATCACTATCTGATGGAAGCATGTAATCGGGTATGGTAGGAGCTGCTGAAGTCATCAGATAGACTGGCACAGAAGAAGTAGGTGCTACTACGCCGGTGCGAATGGGCGAAAACTGGCCCTCCACAATCGGCTCGGATAAAAACGGCTCAGGTGTCTCATGCATGTACACCTCAAGGGCTGGAGTCCGAGCTGGCTGCTCAACAACAAGAGTAGGAGTCTCTACATCAGTCACCGGAATAGGTGAATCGACTACCTCTATGATCTGGTCTGGGAATCTGCTAGATCTATCACCTGCGGAGGAGAGGGTGTAAGAATCTGAACCGAAGAGTCCTCCGAAACGCTATCAAGCGGCATGTACTCCTCTGACGGATCACTGTCTGAACCCGAACTGGAATCTCGTAATCCGTGCGGGTAAGGTGTAGGGGATCTATCTCGGATGGAACGAATGTCAGCTGGTCCGGATGTCGACATCTACAAAAGGTACAAAAAGTCTCAGTTATAACCAGGTTCCAAATCGATTAGATAAAGGTATAAATATAACGGTGTAGGGCACTTAGTGCTAAAATTTCAACGTTGTACTATATCTCTAAATTCTCACGTCGCGTTATAATTCTAGGCTCGTACGATTCCTAAAATATAACTAACGCTCTGATACCAAGCTGTGACGCCCCCAAAATTCACCATCTGTGGACTTGGGTCGCCACTTACCGCCAATACCTGTCTTAATCCAAGAAACATTACAATACATAATTATCATAAAGGCTTTATCGTACAACAGTGGTTCCATCCCACAAGTCCAAGCATCGACAAATCTCTGAATAGTACAACATAATAATAATTATGCAAGATATCGCTAGATACGCCAAACGTAGGCAGTCTTCGACAGGGTCATCGCCTTAGAGGAAAGCATACTAGTTTGACTTCGTGCCCTGGTGCATTTTCTCCTTCCCCTTGAAACGAGAGGTTTCGCCTTTTTCCAACTTTACTGAAAAACAATATTAACAACAAGACAAGAGTGAGCAACTAGGTGCTCAGCAAGTCCACTGACTCGCTCTCTCACTAATAATGGAAAAAGAATGGAAAGAAATCAACTCTGATCAAGAAAGATTCTCATTTGCAGGCAAAGTGTCTTGATAATGATAACACTTACTGATAGACAATAACAATCTATCTCAGAACAAAGAAGTTGAAATTGAAAAGCTTGAGATACTGGTCTTCCGCCTCTACGATACCCCACAGCGCGATCAACCGCTGTGTCGCAAGTACCGCACTCCCGTGATACCCCATAGCACGATCACTACTATGTCGCAAGTACCACAATATCATTCTGCTAGCGTAAAGGTGGTTGAAAAGTCAACCTGGAAACATTTGTGCCAAAATATAAATATTCTCTTTCGATACCACGAGTTTATTTCCCCCGTGTTGATCTGAAAGATACCCATGGGCCATCTCCCATGTTGACCAGTGGATTATACGATTATTCCTCCGAATAAAATTGATTGATTTGGATTCATATTCACTTCTGGCCGATCGCCAGTCTACACTTTGTACAAAACCGACCTGGACAATAGGCCATCACAATAATCTCAAAAGGAACTAATTTATTGTATTGACACAAACAATATGTCAATTCAAGACAATAAAGTTGCAACCTTGAATAAGAAAGGTTCGCGGATCAGAATAAATCTTGTGGAGTCGTCTTGAAATAATAAGAACGACCTGATACGGAATGAAACTTCTAAATACGTTGGATTAAGTGTTTTAGAGGAACTTCTGATGATATACCCTTCATCTCTTCACTATTCTGCGTACATCTACTTTGATTAGAACAATGAATCAAATTTAATTATCGAAATAAAGTTTATCGGATATGAACAATATATCCGTTTGAAGTCAATGAAGATCTAACTACCTCGATATATGAGTGTAATTATAACTGAATAATATTTAAGGGTCATGTCGAACAATAAGGTGCCCTAGAATTCAATCAAATTACGTTCTATAAATTTTAGAGGGCATTTCTATAATTTTCTAAATAAATATTTTGATAACAGAATATTTTATCACGAACTAGTAATTTAAACAGAAAATTCAATATCATAATATCTCAGCATATCTCGAAATTCTTTTCAAAAGGAGTAAAGGTCAGAAGGAACTTGCCTCGATCTCGAAGTGTGGGAAATGCAGAAAAGATTTATACTCTACCCGTGGGCTCGACTTCGGTCTACGACTCGAGAATTAGGCACTAACAAAGTCAACCAGAAAACACGTGAGCGGTTCGCCAGAATAAAATACTTCTCAGCCGATAATAATAATTAAATATAATAATAACATAACTCTCGAAAATCTGTTCGATAATTAATAGATAATATACCCCGGATAAATAAATCTCTCTTCGAACCACAAAATAAACCCGCAAGATTTATCGTAAATCCGACTTAATATGAAATACGGCTACGACGATACTCCGTGTCTTACGTCTCGTAAATAATTTAACTTTCTAATTATTCTCAAAATAATCTGACAATCCATTTTTATTCAATTTCATCCGTAATTAATATTATTTCTATTTATAGAAAATCGTACTTCCATTAATAGAAAAATCCTAATTTTATTCCATTTCGCTAACTAACTTCTCTTTTATTTTTAAATCTCGTAATTAACCTAATATTCCAATGTTAGCCTAAAAAAAAATTCTGCTCGATCCGGTTAATTAAATAATCCGGATCGCTATTTATAAGACTATTAAATAAATTTTTTTTTATTCCAATTATCCTTCGTTTTACTGACACAAATAAATCTCTCAATTTTGTCCAACAATCATCAAATGATTATTTTTAACAAATTAATAAATAATTACTCCATTTTTTTATCAAACTCCTTTTATTTTATAAAAAAAATATTCTCATTTCTCACAATTTAGATAATAAACTACTTTTTAACATTTTTCACCCTTTTTCATTTTATTTATTTAATAAATCATTATTATTATTATATTTATATATATATATGTATTGTTTTAAAACGGACCCAGGAACTAGAACTGCGACGGCGCGTGGGCCCCACGCGCCACCACCGTCGCCGGAAAAACTCTCCCTCGAACTACAAACAACACCACATCAATCTCTCAATCTCTCTCTTTCTCCCCCCCCCTCTCTCTCTCCCCCCCTCTCTCTCTCTCTCTCTCTCTCTCTCCCCCCTCTGTTCTCACCTCTCCCCCGTCGGTCTCTCTCTCTAAACCAATACAAACCACAACACGATCAGACCAATACCCTCCTCAAATCTGTCGCCCAAAACATTCTTGACAACCGCAATAACCTCTCCCTCGATAATCTCTATCCTTCGACCCCCCCCCCGTTCTCCGATTACCAAATCCCGACAACAACACCTCGGCCTCCCTGTTTCGACTACCACCACAATCGTCCGTCCCTTTACACTCTCTTCAACCACTACAACAATCACATACACGACCACCCACCTCGAACACAAACGGGACAACACAAGACATGACAAAAACAAGCACAACCAACGAATTGACAACAAAAAGAAGAAGTAATTTAAGTGAGATAACTACGTGGTGGTTTAAAACAATGGCCGGGTTTTTGTTTAAAAGGGACAGGGACAGTATGGCTTTAACAGGAAAGAAAAGAGAGGAATTGTGGTGTTTTAAGAGAGATAGGATAATGGTGTTAAGTGTTGATCCGGTTAGTCAAATAAAAAAAGGATTTGGCTTTTATTCTTTGTTTCTAAAACTGTAAAGGGGACAAAACGTGGGTAACATAACAAAAAAAATTGTGCCGGAATGTTTCGTGTATTGTAAAAGAAATGTTGTGTTTTGTGAGAATAAAACTCGTTTTCTGTGATCGAGAAATATTGTCTCCTCCTCGAATTTAATGACCCGATCAGTTAAAACCGTAATAATAATCTCGTCGTTTCCCAAAATTCGTTCTAAAAAATAAATCCTGCGATATAAAATTAATATCCGTCCAAAAATTAAAATCCTATTTCCTAAATTTCTAATTTTAATAATTACCTAATAATTATAAATAAATAGATATAATAAACATTTATTTACATACGAATATAAAATTTTAAAATTTAACCAAAAATACGCTAATTAAATATATTACTGCCTTGACCCTTAAATAAATTTACATAACGAGTAGAAAAATATTAATCAAAAATTTGCGGTTATTACAATAATAATGGAAGATAACTTAATATTATTAATTATTTAAATTTAACACATATTTATATATATATATGGAACACCGTCTGGTTTCTAATCAAAAATTAATCGATATAATAATGGAAGAAAACTTAATATTATTAATTATTTAAATTTAACACACACACACACACACAGATATATATATATATATAGAGGTGCTCAAATGGGAACTTTCTTAAAATGAGAATTTAGCCCACACTAAAATATATATGTTTCATTTATTCTAAGGGCCCTGCCAGGGGCACCTTCACTTCTACCCTCTATCCATTAATCAAAAAAACAAATTAAAAAAAACTGCTGCCACATCATCATTTTTAAAAAAATGTATTTTTTATATTTTTTAAGTTTTTAAATGTTTTTTTGAGAGCATAATTATTGAAAACAATGAAAAAGAAAAAACACCAAACACCAGTTTTATTTTACTTTTTTGGAATTTGCCTTGAAAAAATGTTTGCATAAATAATTTCATTTAACAAAAAGTTATTAAAAGCAACAACATAAAACTCAAATTATGCGTATCCACCACGCAAGTTGTTTGAGAACTCAGCATATTACTGGTGATCCGTATTTGCATAAAGCGGGTCCAAAATCTATATATATATATATATATATATAGGCCTTTGCTCCATACAGAACACTCTCATATAACAAACAACAAAGAACACCTTAGATCTATTAGATCCTTTGGCCCCGCCAGGGGCACCCAATACAAAAAGTTATTATTTTTTTACCCTCTATCAAGTCTGCAAAAAAAAAAAATAAAAATTATTGTTCACGTGATGACGTCATCATGACGTCATCACGTGAACAGTAAATTTTCAAAATTATTATTTTTTTTTTGCTGGATGGATTGAGCCTAAAAAAATAAGAACTTTTTGTATTGGGTGGCCCCGCTAGGGGCAATGGATCTATGAAATATGAGGTGTTCTTTATTGTTTGTTATATAAGGTGTTTGCCATGGAGTGCAACTCTATATATATATATATATATATATATATATATATATATATATATATATATATATATATATATATATACACTACACACCAAAATCTTGACACACAATTGCTCTAATCATTAAAATTATAATTATGGGATTTAGATGTCATCAAATCAATTAATTGATTCTTTAATCATTTATCTACGTTAAGATTAGAAACAAAATACCCTAATTGTATGCTCAAATTATGTACTATATCATTGCCTAACTTACATGTATATATTGATATTTTTATCATCATTTATTCATTCATCAGAGGAACATTGTCAAAAATTACAAAGCTTGAATGCCTCAAAAACCTCTTGGAAAATTAAAGTTAGAGTGACAAGAATGTGGCCAGTAATGAATGCTGAAAGAGTTTTCCGAGGACAGAATTTTTTGTTGGTAGATATAGATGTATGTACCTGATGCATTATATATTCATTTTTTTATGTAAACTTTTTAGTGATTATAACTTTTAATTATTTGACATATATGCTGTCTTCCAGGGTTATCATATTCAAGCATTTGTAAAAGATGCCGAATTTATCGATGTTGTGTTATAAAAATTTGAATTTCAGTATATCTACATTTCAATATCTAAGTTTTTAATATAAAACATAATCTATATATGCATTTAAAATTTTTGCGCAGAAAGAAGTTATTTGTCGTGTCAAGAAGTTTCCCTGTTCATGATAAAACGTATTTATAGTAATTCTAACCTTTGCGAATAAATTGTTCCTATAGTGTCTTAAAAAAAAGGAAAAGAAATAAAAGAAAAAAAAAAGAATCAATAAATGTTTATAGTTGTGGAGTGCTAGTGGAAGAAATGGCTAGATTGGGCTCATTAGTACCCGAGCAATTAAGTCTGAGAGGACTTTGTGCCTAGTAACCTAAAGCCCTTTGTGGTTTGGGATTGCTGACCCAACGCTCGCTACATGGGTATTAGTGCATAAGTCTTTTGAGACCTCAATCATTGCACGGTCATTTCAACCATTAGTGTTAATAAATTCTTAAGTCTAATAAGTCCTTAGTCTAATTCGCCTAAATTAAATTTTAAGGTGTGCGAAAATATTAGTCTCTGTGGATCGATATCTTAAATACTAAAACGACTGAATTGTGCGCTTGCAATTCAAATCCTTATTTCTAGCACATAAAGGTGCTAATGTTGGTAGAGGATGAAACTGCAACATCAAACATGATCCTCCTTCATCTACCTGCAAAAAGAATTCTTAATACCACTGCAACGAATTTAAGTCGAGCCTTGGAAAATGTATAATTTACAAATGAATTTTTTTGCTGTAATATAGACTCTATTAATGTCATCAAATAACTTTTTAAACTTAACTATATTTGTCTTCATATTTTGTAGAAAAAAGCAGTTGATACATTTCCGGAAGAGCTCAAAGATATTGTTAGGAATTTACCTTCACCATAATTCTCAATAAAGAAAATATTTTGAATAATTCTGACATTTTTTATCCATATGATCTTCATCAACAAGTATCTAACCTTGATTCAGAATCTCAATCTTATGTCACAATCAATCTAGATGATGTATGTTACTCATATATAAATAAAAAATAAAATATAATTTATAATTTTCTTATTTATTTATCTTAATCACGCATTATTATTTTATCAACAGGGATTAAATTCAGAAGAGGGTGATGTTACTCCATCAAATTCAAAATATTCTGGTAAAATGTTTACTGAAACACCGGGAACAGAGAAATCTTCTAACACATCATCAGTTGACAATCAGAGCAAAAAACAAAAAAAATGTTTAATATCTTAATTTTTCATTTTGACAATTTAGATTATTATTATTTTATTTCTTTTAAAAGTATTTTTTTTTTTAAAATGTGTTTCAGGTTTAATGCTTTGGAACTGTTGGCGATGAAGGAAATCATTTTCGCATTTGAATAATGAAGACAATTTATTATTTGTTTTCAATTAGAGAACAAAATTTCAAGAATATTTATTACTTTTATTGCAATTTTGATGGATAGAATAAATTTTTAACATCGTCAAAATAGAATTGTATGCTACTCTTTATATAAATTTTTTCATAACACTATTTCGTTAAATAATTATATAATTGTATAATTGAATGGAACATGTTTGTAGGTGATCAATCAAACTCCTAAAATTATTTAAAATGACATTGTAAATTAAATAAATGCTGTGTACAAAATACGGGCAAAATACTAATTTTCATAAATTGCATTTGGTAAAAGTGACCTGTATTCAAAAACTATGTACATTTATTTTCATTTACATTCGCATGGACTATGAGCTGTATAAATTGTGGTACTCAGGTCTTGACAACTCGAAGAACGGAGTGGGTATTCTTTTGGCAGAGGATCTAAAAGACAACGTTGTGGAAGTGAAGAGGTGCAACGACAGGATCATGTCCGTCAGGGTTGTGGTTGGGGAGAAGGTGGTAAACGTGGTGTGTGCGTATGCACCTCAAGTCGGTTTGAGCGATTCTGAGAAGGAGGCGTTCTGGGTCTGTCTGGATGAGTTGGTTGGCAGTATTCCTGACGACCAATTCTTAGTGGTGGGTGGCGATTTCAATGGTCACATTGGTGAGAGGGCAGATGGCTACACCAGCGCTCATGGCGGTTTTGGCTTCGGAACCAGGAATGTCGGTGGGTCCGCCTTGTTGGACTTTGCTACTGCCCAGAAATTGGTTATCGTGAATTCTGTTTTCCAGAAGAGGGATGAGCACCTCATCACCTTTAGTAGCGGGGGAAACTTCACTCAGATTGACTACCTTCTTATGCGCAGGCGGGATGTCAGGACGTGCATGGATTGCAAGGTGTTCCGGAGTGAGGCGTGTGCCTCCCAGCACCGGCTGTTGGCCATGGATCTGACCTTGGGGGTCGAGTTTTCCGTAGGTCGAGAGAGTTCAGACCGAGAATCCTGTGGAAGGATCTGAAGGGCGAGAAGGCGGTAGAATTCAGGGAGTCCCTCGTCATCGCAGGTAGTTTTGCTCGTGATGGAGATGCAAACTGTAGGTGGACAAGCTTGGCGAAGGACATTCGGTGTGTGGCCGAGAAAGTGGTGGGGATTTCCTCGGGTAGGTTCAGGAGCAATAAGGAGTCATGGTGGTGGAACGTGGAGGTTCAAACGAAAGTTAAGGCTAAACGTGAGCTCTTTAAAGAGCTTCTGTCGATGAGTGCAGGGGCGGAGAAGAGCCGGAAGATGGAAGAGTACAAGGTGGCGAGACGGGAGGCTAAGAAGGCCGTGGCGAAAGCCAAAGGGGAAGCCTATGAGGGGTTGTACAAGCACCTGGATACCAAGGAAGGAACGAATGCTATCTTTAAACTAGCTAAAGCTAGGGAGAGAGGGCGGCGCGACCTGGGTGCAGTAAAGTTTGTAAAGGATGATTCAGACAGAGTGTTACTTAATGAAGACGCTATTAAGGAGAGGTGGAGTTCGTACTTCCATAACCTGTTCAATGAGAATAGGAGGAGTTGGGCCAATGGGGAACTAGAGATCCCCCCTTCGTCTCCTTGTGAGCGTATTACCGAGGACGAGGTCAAGGGGGCCATTCGTAAGATGGCGAAAGGGAAAGCGGTTGGTCCGGATCAGATCCCAATCGAGGTGTGGATTTGTCTTGGCGAAGTTGGCGTTAATTGGCTAGTTAATCTGTTCAATGATCTCCTCTTGGGTGCTAAGATGCCAGCAGAATGGAGGCGTAGTGTTGTAGTTCCTTTTTTCAAGAACAAAGGCGATGCCCAGAGTTGTAGTAACTATCGGGGTATTAAATTACTCAGCCATACTATGAAACTCTGGGAGAGAAAGGTAGAAGGCCGGATTAGAAGAGAAGTTGAAATATCAGAGAATCAATTTGGTTTTATGCTGGGGAGATCGACGACCGAGGCTATTCATCTCGTTAGACGCCTTATGGAGAAGTTCAGGGAGCGCCGCAAAGACCTCCATATGGTGTTCGTTGATCTCGAGAAGGCATATGATAGTATCCCCCGGGAAGCGATTTGGAAGACCCTCATAGAGCGGAGTTTATCGTCGTCGTACGTAAGAGTGATTCAAGACATGTACTCCCAAGCTAGTTCTTGCGTCCGGACCCCAGTGGGAGACTCTCGTTTCTTCCCTGTTGAGATTGGGCTTCATCAGGGATCGGCTCTTAGTCCTCTTCTTTTCGCACTTATCCTTGATGGCATGTCACGCGGGATCCAAGACGCCGTCCCGTGGTGCATGCTCTTCGCTGACGATATCGTACTAGTGGCGGAGTCAAGGGGGGAGGTCAACGAAAAGTTGGAACTATGGAGATCTACTTTGGAGTCTCAAGGCTTGCGGGTGAGTAGAACTAAAACCGAGTATCTCTGGTGCAACTTCAGTGGCGAGGCCATCGACGGAGGGGTGGAGGTTAAGATCGAAGATCAGATCGTCCCGCGTACGGATAAGTTCAAGTATCTGGGGTCGATCATCCAGAAGGAAGGTGAGGTTGAAGACGATGTCAAGCATCGTATCAATGCTGGGTGGCTAAGGTGGAGGGCAGCGTCAGGGGTGATGTGCGACAAGAAGGTCCCTTTAAAGTTGAAAGGGAGATTCTACAGAGCGGCAATCCGGCCGGCGTTGTTGTATGGTTCTGAGTGCTGGGCAGCGAAGAAGACCCACGAAAACAAGTTGGAAGCAGCAGAAATGAGGATGTTGCGGTGGTCGTGTGGCCGCACGATGTTAGATAGAATCCCTAATAGGGTGTTCAGGACCGAGCTCGAAGTGGCGAAACTTTCTGCGAAACTTAGGGAAGGGAGGTTGAGATGGTTCGGCCACGTCCGTAGGAGGCGGCCGGAAGCCCCAGTGAGAAGGGTCGAGAGTATTTCGGTTGTTGGGGTGAGGAGAAGAGGCAGACCGAGGAGGTCATGGGAAGAGCAACTTAGGTTGGATCTGAAGGCTTTGAACCTAAGTGAGACCATGACCGCCGACAGGTGTTCGTGGAGGCGGCAGATCAGAGTGGTGGACTCTCTTTTAGGGGACGGCTCTGTAGTGGAGAACCTTAGAGTCGGGTTGTCTCGGATGGCCTTATCGTAGGAGTTCGGCTTTTTCCGATTTCTTTTTCCATTTTCATTTTGTATTTTTAGTATCAATTGTTTCCCGGTTGTGCAGGTACAGGGAGCTTTGCTTGGTGGTATCTAGAGGCATGGTAGGTAAGTCCCGTGTGGAGAATGCCATGGGCTAAGGTATTGCTGTGAACTTTGTCGCATATCTTTTACATTTCTTTGTGTAGTTCACACACCGTATATGTCGTGCACATAGCCGAGGGTCTTCACGGAAACAGCCTCCCCACTCTTTAAAGTGGGGGCATGGTCTGCGTACAACCTACCCTCCCCAGACCCTGCTCTGAGCGGGACATACTGGGTATGTTTGGTTTGGTTTTTTTTTTCATTAAAGATTCAGTTTCTGTATCACATGGATTTTGCTTAATTAAAATATCAACAACCAACAATATTTATAAGTGTTTATTAAATATTAAATATAAAATATCCTTCTATACAATAATATTTACACTAATTATGATAAGTTTGGTGTAATATTTATAAACATTTATAAACACTTATAAGTTTGGTATAATTTATAAATAAATTTATTTATAAATTATTCTTTGTATCTATTTATAAGTGTTTATAAATAAGGGTTTAGTTTATGATAGATTATCATGTGACAAATTTATACAAATACCAAACTGTACAATTTTAACCAACAACCATTTAAAGTCCAAATTTGCATTGAAAATTAAAATAAAAAGGTAGATATTTGTTATTAAAAAAATCAAATCTACCGCGAAATTACGATGAAGATTTTTTTATTAGTTTACAATATACCCCAAAAAACTCATCTTCCTACTAATAAAATGACAACGCCCTCGTGTTAGATTTTGGGCCCAAGTGGGTCATGGGCTCTCTTCTTATGCTGATAAAAAGCCCACATAATTCTTTTTGAGTTCACTTGAGGAGAAAGGAGGGAACAGCGTTTCTTATGCTGATAGTCACTTAAACTTGATCAAAATGTACAAAGTATATTAATCTATATTCTCACAACTCTTAATCTGTTCTTTTGTAGTGTTCGAGGAAGAGTAATACTAGCAAACCAAAAATGTTTTTCAAAAATTGTTCCAAATGACGTGGCACTACACTAAACATTTAGGACAAATTTTGGATTCTCTAGCATTTTTCATCAAGTATTTACGCTTGAACATGACATCATCAATACCAATAAACAAAATGAAGCTATTGAATCACCAAGTACTCCTCAAGGACGGTCGTCGAGTTTTGTGAAGTAGTTTTTTAAAAACCTTGATAAACACTCCGGCACTCTGATTCCTACCACCCTCTGCTTTCACCAACTTGAAGGCTCCAGTGCAGCCTAACCCTGCTATCCTCCTCGACGACACATCAGGTTCTGCCAGCAGTCCACGGCTAATTCTACATATCGTCTCTTCGTTAAAATCCTCCCATAACATGTCCATGTTATCTTCATCATTTCCTACCTTTGCGCCACCCTTCATATCTTCAAAACTCTTTCTTCCACAACTAGCTGGTCCTGATGCTGCGGAGCACTCCAGAAAATCGTCGTCTTCTTTATTTTCTGATTTTTCAGAGCTCGACGAAGAATGAGTAACACACCACCAGGGCATTGAGTCGATAGATACTTTAGTATTATCATTATTTGTGGTGACTGGGAAGGTGAAATCTTCCCTTTCCATTTTTTATAATGGCATCTTCTCTCTTGGTACTATTAGAATGATCCTCGGGATAAATAATAATGTACGTATTTTTTTGTGTGTGGAATTGGTTGTTAATTTGCTTTAAGAAATTCTAGTTGAACTGCTACACCCTACTCATTTTTTGATTCAAATTATTTGAAGGTTACACATAACACCTGCCATCACCATATTCGGAGTTGTAGTTGACAAAGTGACCTATATTCTCATTTTTTTCCATCCAACTTAGAAATAATGTTACTAGTAGTGTTAGTAATAAGTCCTGAAGTACATCCCACGTGATGCCTTCTCACGCTTATTCCATTCAAACATTGGTTATGTTGTTATCATTGTTATTAATACTCAACCCATACTGTCAATGTAGTTACCAATACTAAACCCATACTGCACCCATACTACACCCTCTGTACTTATAGTCTCAATGTATCTCTAGTCAAGTTAAGTTTTCAATACAAACTGATTTGCTATCTTTCAAGTAGGACTACTGAATGTATTACACACGCAAAAAAAAAAAAAATTGTGCAAACTGCGACTGACAGGTTCGAAAATCTTACCATGAATTTATCAGTGAACGAAATGGAATGGAAAAAATGAATTCTCAAGTCATTTCCATTGAACAATCCTGGAACAGCGCATCACAAATGTAAGAAGGTTAATACTAAAACCAATATGTGAACATAAATAAACCTGTGTTAGATGTTGCACATAGTAACCATTATATGTTCTTGTTTTAAACTGTGAGAATTGATTCTTACAGAATGAGCATGAGGCAATTATGATCGGTAAGAATTCTAATATTTGTAGACTTGTGCATTTAGAAAAAAATAACCCAACATACTTGCAAATATAAAAATACAGTACAAGATGAAAAGAGAAAGACAAAAGCACGTGAATATACCCTTGCCAGACATAAAACGTAGAATGTGTAGCCAACTTACAAAATTACATTTCTAGCAGAAGTTTTAGTATATTCTTCCAAGGGAGCAAAAAAGCATGAGCTAACACGATATATCAACATCACGCCAAAGTTCATAATCAAATTCATCAATCTCAACAGAGTGTTTCAAATGACAGATTTGCGCACTTGGTGAAGATCTAGAATACTTTAACATCTTTTCTGACACTTTTAATGCCACATCCCTACTCATGTTGTCCCTACGGTGGATGAACATTGTTTTCAGAAACGGAGAGTGACCAAGTAGAAACTTGACCAGCTCCAACTCAGCTTGGAGACCTTTGAATTCACTGAACGTGACAATTTCAAGATGACAAAGAGTAAAATCTTCAGAATCTTCTATCCAATAATTCTCGAGATCCCCTTCTTTGCAAACCCAGGTGGCCTAATACATAAAAATAATATTCTGGAATTGTCAAGCTTAACTAACTTAAAGTGATACAGAATGAGTTGAAAGAGCATGACTCACTGAGATATTTAGTTTGCACAAGTTCGGAGCACTCCGAATCAAGCAAAGCAAACAAGAAATCTCGGACAAAACAATAAAATTTAAATCAGAGATATTCATAGTCTTTAGGTATGGTAGTGGTTTAGAAAGCCTATTCGGAGAACCTCCTGCAGCCAAGTACTTTGAAAAATGTCGGGAACAAAGAGCACAAACAATTAGACATTGATCAGTAACGTAAAGTTGTAGACGACAATGTAAAGAGAATCTGAATATTACCTTGCACATCGCTTCTATAGAGAACTTCTCAATTTTAGGAACCCAATAAAAAATCTTGACCACATTGGATATTTTTGTCTTCGAAATCAACTCTTGCATATACTCGTACCCCGACAACAAGAAAGAATATTCTTCAAGATTTTCTAACCCAGCAAGAGAATATTCCGCGGTTATATAGCGACATACTTGATGTAGACATTTGAGTTTAGGAGCGAAGAAGTTGTTAGGAAAGAGATCCCCGCATATTATCAAAGTCAACTTCTCAAGCACAGGGCAATCAAAGATGACTTCTCTGCAGGGGCGGACCCAGTACTATGGGAGTGGGTTCCTAAAAACCCACTCAAATTTCCATATATACTATACATGTATACAAATGTCAAGTTAAATTGGCTTAGAGCAGTGGCAAGAACCCACTTGAACTTCGGGCAACACCCGAGTTCGAACCTCAATAACCACATTTTGGCCATTTTTTCACCAAACCTTCATGTATAAATTTTACATGCTCTTCAGGAACTCACTCAACATATTTTCTACGTCCGCCACTGCTTCTCTGGAATCAGAATCAACATCAATTAGCTCAAGCTTCGTTAGATAAGTAAATCTTCCTAATGTATGTTTGTAAGCAAAACAAACTCTTAAAAGCCTCAAATGGGTCAAGTCTAAAGAAGAGAAATTATGTGGCATAACATTTACAGGAGCTTCAAAGTCCTCTAGAATAAGTTGCTTAATACCATTTCTTGACAATAATGGAATCCACTGATCATGATGGAATGCACATCATGCACACCATTTTCATACGCTCCATTTGCCTCCAACAACCTGCCACCTTGCTTGCCTCCTAGTCATTCCCATGCAGGACCACTTCTAATAAATGTCTTGCTTATCCTTTAGTTGTTTTATCTTTTCTGTTATTGTAGGGGTCATAATTGTCTTTCATTCTAGCTGGTTCTTGTCCTCATGTGTCATGTTTGTCACCTATATAGATGAGGAGAATGTATTGATTCGATCATGAATGAATGAACAAAGCTTGACACCTGGTAGTTGGTTCTCAGATTGGCATTATTGCTCTATTTGTCCATATGGTATCAGAGCCTTTCACATGCCTTTTAGTTTTTTTCAAATCAACATAGTATTGTCAGCTATCTCATTCTTCCTTTCTCATCTGTTTTTCTTTTTTCAGATCTGAGAAAGCTAGAACCTTTCGTTTCCAAAAATGGCGAATGGTACAAGATTCACATTTGCAGATATGCAAAATCCGTTATTTATACACCCCTCAGATGGCCCTTTATCTGTAAGTGTCTCCAAACTTCAAGGAGCTTCAGATTACAGAATGTGGAAACGTTCATTTGAGATTCAGCTTTCTGCAAAAAGAAAACTTGGGTTCTTGACTGGTTCTGTCACCAGAGATGCAACTGATGCTGTTCAAGCTACACAATGGGACACCTGCAATGACCTCGTTATTTCTTGGCTACACAGCAATGTCTCTGACAGCATCAAGCAATCTATCATGTTTATCAACTCTGCTTCTGAGGTATGGTCTCGTCTCGAAAAACATTTCTTGTTCAGCAATGGTTCTAGGAAATATAAACTTAATCGAGATCTATTTGCCCTTAAACAAAACAACATGAAATTAAATGATTATTATACAACTTTAAGTAGTCTCTAGGAGGAGATTGAGTCAATGAACACGTTGCCAGTGGTTACTACTGTGGCTGTAGATGTGGCAGCTTTTATCTCTGCTATTGATAAAAATAAGGCTGAGTCTCGTCTGTTTCAATTTTTGAATGGTCTTGATGATGTTTATGCTGCCCTTCGTTCTCAACTCTTGATGCAAAACCCACTTCCTAGTGTTGAGGTTGCTTTTTCGACCCTGCAACAAGAAGAATTCCAAAAAGATCTATTTAATGTAGACACTACAGATGCTGTTGCCATGTATGGTAAATCTCAATCTGATTACAAAGGGCCTGCGTGCCATGCCTGTGGTCAGAAAAATCACAGTGGTGATCGTTGTTGGACTGTGGTTGGTTACCCTCGTTGGCATCGCAAGTATAAACCCCCCAATTCCAGGTCTCAACATGCTTCAAGGCAACCTAGGCAAGCCAATACTACAGTTCAAACAAATACCTCTGCAGACGTGAGTTTAACTGCTCAACAGCTACAACAAATCTTGAAGATGCTGCCTCAACAAACTACTGGCACATCTTTGACTGATGATGAACTCGAGAATTGTTTTTCTGGAATGGTGTCCTGTCACATGTCTACTGTGGACAATGCAACCTGGATAGTTGATTCTGGTGATCACATGACTTACAGCCTTGACAAACTGTGCAATGTTCGATCAGCTACTTCTGACTTGATAATCAAGTTGCCAACAGGGGCCAGTGCAAGAATATCTCACATTGGCAACTTAATTATGAAGAACGGTCTTGTCCTAAAAAGGGTGCTCTATGTGCCCCAATTTCAGCAAAATCTTCTGTCTATTCGCAGGCTGTCACAAAACAATAATTGTATGGTCAACTTTCACCCAGAAGGATGCACTGTGATTGATGCTACAACAAAGAAAACAAGAGCTACTGGCTGGCTTCAAAATGGGTTGTATTATCTCAAGGATTCCCCTACTTCGATTCCTGTCAACTCTGTCTCCAAGCATTTGATGTCAGACTATGCTCTGTGGCACAAACGTCTAGGTCACGCACCAATCTCTAAGCTAAGGTACATACCTTTCTTAAAAGATCATGTTCTGCCAGTTGATAAAGTTTGTGTCACATGCCCAATGTCTAAGTTTACTAAATTGCCATTTGAATTGAGTGACTCTCATGCATCTGAAAAGTTTGAACTGATACATGTTGACACCTGGGGTCCTTACAAAGTCGCAACAAGAGGTAAGTATAAGCACTTCCTAACCATTGTTGATGACTATTCAAGAGCTACTTGGGTATATCTAGTAGCTCAGAAATCAGACTATCTGTCAGTCATGAAATCATTCTGCAACTATGTGAATGTTCACTTCAAAAAGACAGTGCAAACCATAAGGTCTGATAATGCACCAGAGTTTAGTGATGCTTACTGCAGACAATACTATGCTGACAAAGGCATTCTACACCAGACATCATGTGTAAATCGACCACAGCAAAATGCTCGTGTAGAAAGAAGACACAGGCATGTGCTTGAAATGGCTCGATGTCTGCGTTTTCAGGCTGGACTGGGATTGGATCACTGGGGGGAGTGTGTGCTTGCAGCTGTCTACTTAATAAATCGCCTTCCAACTCCAGTTTTGGGAAACAAAACACCATATGAAGCCCTGTATGATGAACCTCCAGACTATGATCGTGTAAAGGATTATGGATGCCTGGCATTTGCTGCAAATCAATCCAACACTGGGGACAAATTTGGGCCAAGGGGAGTGCCATGCGTGTTTGTTGGATATCCCTTCACTCAAAAAGGGTATACTCTACTAGATTTGACAACAAAGAAGACTTTTGTATCTCGTGATGTGACTTTTCATGAGGAAGTGTTTCCCCTTAATGGTGCTAGTCCACAATCCTACATACAACCTACACCTGTGATCATGCCACAGAGTAACTCTCACTGTCATGATGATGTAGTGATTGATGAAGTCCAACCACAGCCTGAACATAATACAACTGAAGGTTCTAGTTCTCCTTCACCAGAACCTGAAGTCAGACGATCAACACGAATCATTCAAAGACCTGCCTGGTTTGGAGAGTATGTAACTACTGTTAAGCCATCTGCAAATATAGTAGAGGTCATTGACCTGCCCCTAGAGGCTCAATTTCACTGTTTCTCTGCAAATCTGATTGTCAATGCTGATCCAACTACGTTTAAACAAGCTGTGCAACATGAGAAGTGGAGAGAAGCAAAGAACAGAGAATTGAATGCCTTGGAAGAAAACAAAACCTGGAAAATAACTAAACTGCCACCAGGCAAGAAAGCCATTGCTTGCAAATGGCTTTTAATGAAGTATAACCCTGATGGATCTGTGGAACGATACAAATCGAGGCTTGTTGTTCTAGGCTGCAAAAAAGTGTATGGAATTGATTATGTAGACACGTTCGCCCCAGTGGCAAAGTTGACAACTGTGCGTACACTCTTGGCAGTTGCAGCAATACAGAATTGGACAACAGTCCAAATGGATGTTTCCAATGCATTTCTTAATGGGGAATTGGATGAGGTGGTGTATATGAAATTCCCTCAAGGATACAGTGGAATGGGATCAAGAATTTCTGCTGATTCGATCTCTGCTATGAGGTGTTCAACTACTGAATGGGTGTGTCAACTTCTAAAGTCTCTATACGGCCTCAAACAAGCACCTCGACAATGGTTTAGCAAGCTATCTGAAACTCTGTTACTTCTTGGATATGAGCAGTCGAAAACTGATTACAGTTTGTTTACAAAGACTTCTCAAACATCTATCACTTTGGTTCTAGTATACGTTGATGATCTGCTCATATCAGGAAACAGTGAGGCAGAAATAGATCACCTCAAAACAATGTTGGCCAAGCAATTTCACATGAAAGATCTTGGACCAGTTAGCTATTTTTGGGATTGGAAATAACACGTTCAACAGCTGGTTTATTCATCTCCCAGAAGAAATATACTCTCGACCTTCTGCGTGAATTTGATATGACAACCTCATCCCCACTTAAACTACCAATGGAATCTCATTTGAAGTTAACTCCAACAACTGGAGAGCCACTTGTTGACCCTCATCCTTATCAACGACTGATTGGAAAACTCATATACTTGACAGTGACACGCCCAGACATAGTCTTTGCCGTGCACATCTTCAGTCAATTCATGCACCATCCTATAGATGCTCATCTTCAAGCAACAAGAAAGCTACTTCGATATCTAAAAGGCAACCCATCCCAAGGTGTTCTTCTGGCAGCCAACTCAAGCCCTCAAATACAAGCATTTTCAGACAGTGATTGGGCCAACTGCCCAGTAACTCGTCCATCAACCTCAGGTTTTTGCCTCCTTTTAGGCACTTCCCCTGTCAGCTGGAAAACAAAGAAACAACAGGTGGTTGCTCGTTCAACTGCAGAGGCAGAATATCGCTCCATGGCATTGACAGCCAGTGAAATCACTTGGTTGACAGCCCTTCTTAAAGACATGGGACTTGCATCATTACCACCTGCACTCTTGCATTGTGACAATATGGCAGCTCTGTCAATCGCAGCAAATCCAGTTTTACATGCTCGAACTAAGCATATTGAAGTCGACTGTCACTTTGTTCGAGATAAAGTCAAGGCTGGTGCTATCAAAACCTGTCATGTTCCCTCTGAAGCACAATTGGCAGACATCCTAACCAAGCCTCTCTCTGTGAAGCAACATTACAGTTTACTAGACAAGCTTGGAGCTTCCACAGCACAGTCAGCTCAGCTTGAAGGGGAGTGATGGAATGCACATCATGCACACCATTTTCATACGCTCCATTTGCCTCCAACAACCTGCCACCTTGCTTGCCTCCTAGTCATTCCCATGCAGGACCACTTCTAATAAATGTCTTGCTTATCCTTTAGTTGTTTTATCTTTTCTGTTATTGTAGGGGTCATAATTGTCTTTCATTCTAGCTGGTTCTTGTCCTCATGTGTCATGTTTGTCACCTATATAGATGAGGAGAATGTATTGATTCGATCATGAATGAATGAACAAAGCTTGACACCTGGTAGTTGGTTCTCAGATTGGCATTATTGCTCTATTTGTCCATAGATCAATATATTCGTGGACTATATCATTCTGGTACACATCTTCAGTAATTGTAAGTGATAATCTGAGGATTGGACCATTGTGGAGTAGGAGGACTTTATTTAACACACAAGCAAATTTATGGGCCACCAGTTGTATATCATGATCCTCGCCATATTTTCTTGTCGTGCTATAGACAAATTCCTCGTCAAAGATTAGATGTGGAATCATAGTCCAACAATCCTTCCATGCTCTTGACAATATACCAGTTCTCACAGCATCTCGTATCGGCAAAAAACATAGGATAGTTTCTTCTATATTCTGAGGCAACTCACTAATTCTATCTTTCTTAAGACAACCGACCTTTCTCGTACTAGATTCTGCCATCATCTTCTGCAATAAGAAAATGACAACCCCTTCATGTTATTATATGCAGACCATATGTAAGGATTTGAAAACTTGGTGGATAAGACACCGCCTTGAGGAAGGTTCTGGACTCCTTCCTTGTGGGAGTTAGTTTCCATGTCGAATTGGGTGCCTTGGAGGCTACTCCTTATCCCAGGGCTATTCTAGAACGTTCCTGGTTTGTGGATCAGGCCCACGTTAAAAACAAGCTTATATCGGGCATCCCCGATTTGGGCTGCTTTTGGGCTTAATCATTAATTACGAATTTAATGCCCAACTAGTGTTTTAGGCCCCATTAATGAGCCATTTAATGCGACATTAATTATGTCTTTAGGGATTATTTTTCACCCACATCAATAACCAAACCGAAAACTAAAACTTTCAATGTTATGGCTTTAATATAATAGTATAAATAGATTGTATTTGGTTGTTAGTAGAAACATCTTCAAATAATTTACAGAGGTATTTTGATAATCAAAATGAATTATAAGTAGAATTCATAAATTACATAAAATTTTTAACGTAAAAAATCGTTAATTTTTGCGTAGGTTTAATTGAAAAATAATTGTTAAACCATCACTAAATTAAAGATTATTTTTTTTAATTTCACGTGGGCTGTAAAATCGTCCAAATCAATTTTTAAGAATTCAAGATAGAATACAAATTTAAATAGAATGTGTAAAATCTTATATATGTTATTTTTTAACAACAATTTAATATATAAATTAATAACATGTAAAATTTTAAAAATTATTATAATTATAAATATTAAAAAAGGAGCCCTGCATTGTACGGGTTATAAGCTAGTATATAACAATCAAACTAAGGGATAATTGGTAGTTTGATTATTCGGTCCGACCAATCATTAAAAGAATAATGATCGTTAGATATTTACTAAATAGATGATAACTGTTAAATCTAATAATAAGAAATATTATCTATTTAAATGACTTTTCTAAAGATAGAAGATTAGAATCCAACAACAAATTTACATTAACATTTTATATTTTTAATTTTAAACAATACATGTCATTTATTAAATAACTATTATTATTACTAATAATTTTATTAATTAATATAATAAAATTATATTATATTCATAATAACTTATTATACTATATTTTATTTATTCATATAATTTTAAAAATATTTAAAAATAACCCATGCTTTGCACGGAATATAAAGTAGTATGATTTAAATATGGATTTAGGTTAAGACCCAACCCAAACCTAAATTTATCGAAGCAAATTCAACCTATATCCATATTATGCCACCCCTAAACCAAGCTTTATCCACCTATGACATACTAATAGATTAAGAGGCTGGTCATAACTTAAGTTAAGTTTATTTGTTTTACTAATTTTATTTAAAGTAAATTTATTTAAAAAATTGACTAAAAAAATAGAAATTTATATTTTTTAAACATAATATAAAATTATAAAATACAAATATATGCAAGGAATATAATATGAGTTAAAAGTTGACTTAAATATATAAAAATTGATTTGAGAAAAGAATAAATTGAAAACTTTTTTTAACTAAAATTAACTTTAAATTGAAAAATTAAAGTGTACACAAACTGAAAAATAATAAAAAGTCCCCTAATACTAGGAAGTAGGAATATCTAAATGATTCCTTCTTATGACTTCTAAATAAATTAATTCATAAATTTACTTTGTGTTCTGAGTATAAGTGCTGTGAAGGGCCATCAATGAAAATTCTGCTCTTGCGTATTCACGTAGCATTCACCTACACGAGAAGCAAGAATCCACATATTATTCAGACTTACTGCAAGCTAGTTTTGACTTTAGTAAAAGCTATCAGGCATATGCATATTATTTGTTAAAATTGCACAACCAGCCAAGAGGAACCACACAAACCACCTAAAACGAAAAAGAAAAACAGAGCAGCACTGTCCCAGGTTTCACATCAATGAAATATTACCTTAAACTCTAACATGAGATCACATAACAAACCGGAGATGTTTATATCTATCTCTCGTGAACCCAGTCATGGAAATCAGGCTCTTGGTATGAATAAATGGTGTGGTAAAATCATAACGCCCACTTTCTCTTAACTTGCCAAACAAAAATTTCTTGGTAGTTTTTTGTTGGAGGTGATGAACAAAAATTCCTTTCCCTATCCAGTGAATTACCAGTGCTCCGTTTTGAAAGCCTACGATGCTTACGTCATCAATCTTTACCCTCTTGTGCAGTAACTTAACTTCTATATTGTATCTTTTTGTCCATGACCAACTCATATTATAATCTTCAACCGTCCATATGTTTAATACGTCTGTAAGTTCCCATAAAGATAGGTAACCATCCAAATCCAAAAGATGCATAAGTTTACGTTTGTTTTGGCTCGGCTGTACACTGGGAACTGAATCCATCAACGTAAATTCTTCCTTTATAATAGAAAATACCATGATCAACTGAAACCAATGAGCGGATCCGTACTTGTAGCACATCCAATGTAAACAATTGTGAAGATTCACCGGGGGTTCGTCAGTCATGGGTCGGGCTTGTAACTTTGATAGTGCGCTCCAACATATTTGTGGGTTTTCTTCGGATCTTGGCCTGAGCAACTTAAACTCGACGCGTGTATTTTTATTTGATGTCATCCATGATGATACCCATAACACACGAAATTCCCTTGCAATTGGGTGGAAATAAGCTCCACAGATGTCACCTTCGACATTAGAATCATGGGGAAGAGGCACCCATCGCCATGTGATAGGATTTACTACTATTGACATATATATATTTAGACATTTTTGTAGACATGGCACATCAAGGAAGAGCAACCCGTAGCAGGAAAATCTAACTCGCATCAATTCATCGATTGGACACCACTCATTAGAGTTACCTATTGACTTCTTGACGGATATTTGCTTACACTTTAAACCTCCCCGATGATCATCGTCAATGTAAAATAATCTCTGTTCATACAACGACCCACGGTGAACAATGATAGTGGGAAAGGCCCTCGGCAAGAACAGGTTATGGTTGAAATATGTGGTTGAAAATAAGGTGTTCCAATCCTCGTAAACTAACTTGCACTGATGGACACTCTCGGCTGGCATTCTACTAAATATTTCCATTAATAAATCGTCAGAAACAGGTCTCGAGACAGGTCTCGGGAGAGGATTGCCTGCTCCGTACCTTAATTTATCACATAATCCACTACATGTTTCTAGAAGACACCACCACAAGGTCCCCAACCATGTCATTACTCTTCTTCAGAAACCTGCCATTCAGTCGTAACAAATTAATTAAGAAGATTGATGAACGCTAATTTGTTAAACCAAAACATACTTACGTGCAAGTATAATGATGGTCGTATATATAGCCACATAAATTCATATACATAAAACTGAAACATCAAGATACTGAATTAGCCGTGACAATGTTTCTACGTATCAAATCAATAAATAATTAGTACGTATGCTCAATGTTTCAACGTATAAAATCACTTATCAACTTACGAGATCGGGATGTTCCAGTGATTCAGTACAGGATCGATACACCATATGAAGGAGCAAATCAAGTTTGCAACAGAACAACAAATAAATTACGTACAAAAATTGCCAGCATATGTCAACGAGTGCAAGCCGACGAGGAGATAGGGTTTTACAAGTTGGATGTACTAGCTTTTGAGGCCAACTAAGTCTCCAACCAAGTGATCCAAATTTGGATCCAATCCAAATTCTATTTTAGCAAATAAAAATCCAAATTCAATCCTCATTATTGTATTCATATATTTTTCAACCATGTGATCCAAATATTAAAAATATTAAAATATTGCATAAAAATATTAATTATCAGATTAATATATTCCTCCCATAAATGCTCGGTTAGTACATTTCGAAGTGTTAGATGAGCATGTTTATCTTGAATTTTTTATAGCGATTAATAAACAGTTGAAATCGACCATTTTCATCTTTCAGAACCGTCTCAACTTCTAGAACAAGAAATTCACGATTTTTCTGTGTTATCGTGAGATTTTCTGTGTTGTATTGTTTTATTTCATGTTTTTAATTCTCATGTATTTTTAAATTTAATGTATTTTAAATTTTTTGTATTCGAATTTATCATGAATTTAATTATATTCCAAAATTAATTAATTTACTTTTAATAAAATTAATAGAAAAGATAATAATATTGTAATGATATAAAGATTTGAATTAGTGAATAATAGTGATCCAAATTTGGATAGTACTATTCATTGATCCAAATTTACATAATTTTTTAGTCCGCGGTTGGAATGACTTGGGACAAAACTGCACCAAATTTGAATTTTTAAGTCCACGATTGGAGTTACCTTAAAGGCACGAGTACTTTAAAATATTCTATAAATTAAAATTGGATATTTCATTTTTATTTTTAAATTCTTTTATTCTGTCAATAACTTTTAATGAAGGCACTTACAGTTATTTATAGTTTTAATGTAATCTTATAAATAATAAATTTAATAAATTTTTTACTGAGATTTAAACCTTAAATTATATAAAATAAAATTTAGTATTATTTTTTTAATTTGATATATATGATTCGAACGATCTGAGAGTGTCGGGATTCTTCTTTATTATATCCTTATATATGATAAGCATAAAAGGGATCTTATCTAATAAATTTCATCACTATATTACCAAAATAATCTCAACCGTCGAACTAATATCTTTAAAAATAGACGATCAAGATTATATTATATTAAAAGAGGAAATTATAATCTAAAAAAGATACAATTAGAAAATATTGCATTATAAGTGAATTTTAAAAATAAAATTATAATCTAAAAAGGTTATAATTAAAAATATTGTATTAGAATTGAATTTTGAAAAGAAAATTATAATCTTGAAAGGATATAAATAAAAAAGATTGTACTATAACTAAATTTTATTTATTCATTTACTAGTATTTAGAAAAATTCATATTTAATATTTGGGCTCCATCTTGAGGTGTAGAAATCTAATTTAGATGGTTTTACAATCAAAGCAAAACTCATAAAATTATCTTCAATTTAGTGATGATTTAATGATTATTATTTAAATAGAAATACTCAAAATCTCATGAGAAAATATTATTACGAATTTTTGCATTAATCCTATTAACACTACACCATAAAAGGCCTACGACAACATATTTAGCCTGTGTTGCCATCAAATATGTTGCCTTTGCCATGATGTTTTTGGCTAAGACAACATTATTATTTTTATGTTGCCTTAGATAGCAAAAAATATGTTGGTATAGAATAAAAGTGTTGGCATGTTGGCATGTTGCTATAGGTATGAAATTGCGTTGCCATTATTTTGCAATGAACAAAATTTTACATTTTCTACTAATTAAAATAAAATTTTTAACCTTTTTTCACATGAAGATTAATTTATTTGAATAAATATCATCAAAAAATTTGTATAAGGGTTAAAACATTTTAAAATGAATAATTATATCTTTCTGTTCATTAAATATTATTAAATAAAATTTTTAAAATGATTTTTTTCTATATTATATAATTTAATATATTATTAATTAAAATAAAATTAGTTTCATATGTTATTAAAAATATTTGAATTATGTTACTTGAAATTATGTAAACGAATCATTTTAGCCAAAACAAAAAATAAGAAATCGAATATTTATAAAAAACTATATTATTTTCCAAAATAAAAAAAATAAAAAAATAATTTAGCAAAAGAAAAAAAAAATACAAGCTTGACCTAAATATTGGTGAGCGGCAAAAATACCACCCAACCAAATTTTAGACCCCGCGCTTCAGACCAAAATTAGACAAAATCCAAGTAGAGACACTCCTCCGCTCATTACACTCTCTCCGCTCATTTTCCAAAATCAGTTCTTCACTCTCCGCTCTCACTCACGCTCGCCGGTCTCTCCGCTGTCGCTCTCCGGTCTCTCCGCTGTCGCTCTCCGGTCTCTTCTCTCTCCGGTGAGACAGTTCCACACTCTCCTTTCTCTCTCTCCTCTCTCCCTTCTCTCTCCTCTCTCACATTCTCTGTTAATATTTACACATGCATCTGTCAATTGGGGCTTTAATCACTAATTGGGTTCTATTTGGGGCTTCAATTCACTAATTTGGGGTTTTTGTTTTTCGTTCTCAGGATTAATTTCGATCAGGTGATTTTGGGGCTTTGCAATTATGGTTTGGAATTGGGAGTTCGAGTATAAGGTATTTCTATCTCTTATGTTTTTTGGTACTTGTTTATGTTTTGTGGTATTTCTATTTGTTTGCATCTTTCAATTGGGGTTTTAATCACTAATTGGGTTCTATTTGGGGCTTCATTTCACTAATTTGGGGTTTATGGTTTCTTAAAGTAATTGTTTATGTTTTGTGCGTATTTGCTGGTCTTGTTTGCATAGACTGTATTTGTATCTATGATATTATTTTTATTCATTTGTCTTATAATTGTATTTGTTTCTTATAATCGCATAATTACTAGTAATAAAGTATATGTGGCCCTCTCGTAAATGAAGTACATAGGGTGTGATACACTAACCTGACATGGCACGTCCGGTTAGTAGTATTGTATTTTTATTTCTATAATCGCCTTACGTTTGTGTATCGTTCATTTTTAGTCCAAACTTATAGATTGGGGTTTTTAGTCGAAACCCCTTCTATATACACACACTGCTAGGTTTAATAATATAGGTGGTCTGGGCTTGCTTAGATTTTAATTAGCAAACACACAGACATAGAGATTGTTCATTATAATAGTTTTATGCTTCTCAATTGTAGTGATGGACAACGAAGAAAATGTTATTTTGATAAACCTACCAAAGTATAGTGAAGGATACATTAGTGGGGTAGAGGCATTTTTGCAAAATGCATTTCCCAAATTTGCCGTAGGTGATGAAATAACCTGCCCTTGCAAGATTTGTAAAAATGGCAAGTGGCACCGTGCAAATCTGATCTACGACCATCTTATCTGCAATGGTCCATCTCCATTATATGTCAATTGGATTTATGAGATTTCACTCCAGTCCTACAAAAATATTAATGAGGATCGTATGGATTATGAAACCGTATTAAATTTTTGAGATAACCTAGATGAGATGCTTCATCATGCTAATGGACCAAATGGCGAATTTAAAAATGGCAATCTCCATGTTGAAGAGGGGAAGCTACCTTTATATCCAGGCTGTGCAAACTTTTCCCGATTAGGTTTTATCGTTATGCTTTACTCTTTAAAGTGTGCTCATGGGATTTCAGAGTCAAGATTAGGGGAGATACTAGACTTGATTAGACAAGCCTTTCCCCAAGCACACTTACCTTTATCCTTCAATGCCGCAAATAATGTCATTAAAGATTTAGGTCTCACCTACCAAAAGATACATGCTTGCCCAAACAGTTGTATGTTGTATTGGGGGGAAAATGAAAAAGAAGATTCTTGCAAAACTTGCGGTGCTTCGAGATGGACTATAGTGGAAAGATCAGAACCCACTGGTTGGGGATGTCAATTATTACGGAGCAATTGAAGAGATATTAGAAGTTGATTATTGGGGGGAATTAAAAGTGGTATTGTTTAAGTGATGTTGGTTCGAAGAAGTAAAAGATTTGTACGGGCTGACTTGTGTTAATTTTAACAAATTATGCCAAAAATCCGGTCCCTACGTTTTGGCTTCACAAGTTCAACAAATATTTTATGTACAAGATCCAACAGACAAGATGATGTATAATGTTATCAAAAGGTTGCCTAGGGACTGGTGTGACGTCGAGAGTGAATATACGAATGAAGCTGAAAATGATTCGATATTACATGAAATTCATGGTGGTGTAGGACTGGAAAATGAACATGGTGATGTCAGTTGGTGTAGGGATGATCTCCCAGCAAGACAAGTCCCCGTTGAAAAAAATGCTTGATTTTTTTTTTGTAGAATCTAAATAGGGGACTAGTTTTTGATGTATTGTTTCATAAGCGAATGCTTAAATGTACTCCTTATTTAAGTGAACTTTGAATTTATTTCTTCTTAATGCTAATTCCTGCTTAATGCTAATTGCTAAATTGCTGCTTAATGCTAATTGCTAAATTGCTTCTTAATTTAGCTTTGTTTTCTAATGTAATTTTCTGCATATTGTACAGGATGGAAGATAAAATATTGCATCTCAGATACCACCACAAAGGAGAATTTGACGAAAGCCGATATGTTGGTGGAGAACAGATAGTGGTATACGACATTAGTTCTGATGTGTTTTCGTATACTGTCCTGATGGAGCATGTCAAAGATGACCTGCAATATTCAGAAATTGGAGGAATTTATGTAAACAAAGGCATGGAGTCGGGGGGTTGGCAGATGGTGACCAATGATGCTGAGCTGAATGCATTAGTTACTGGAGTTAACAGTGGTGACCACATCGATGTTTATGTCGACACGGTCATCGATCGTAAGGCTGAACCACTCAAGCAAATGCAGCCACATGTAATCATACGGCCAAGGCTGAATATATATGCAGGTATATTCTAAATGTTTATGCATCCCACTTGTGAATGTATATGGTAGGTATATCATTCTAAATGTTGTATTTTTCAGGTAAAAAGCAAGTGAAGCGCACGTATGTTACTGCTCATCACTTGCAGCAACAAAGGACCAAGAGATCAGTTGTACCTGATAAGACAGAGAAGATAAGTACTCGGAAATCGCCACGACTGAATAAGCTCCAAGTAAATAATGATGCAACTATGACTAAAAGGTCCCCAAGTGCTAGGAGGAAATTGGATTTGCAAAATCCACCTCATGACGATGAACAAATGGGTGAAAATAACTCTGAGGTAATTAAAATTTTGATTACTAATGAGTGATTTGAGCTGCTGGTGTTATGTTTTTATGTACTTTATGTAGGTTTGTATTCTTTCAGACCTGTTTTTGACAAGTGTTCTGTTCTGTTTATGTACGGCTTGCAGGACTACTCTCCACCCCCTCCACCACCTCTAACACCAGAAGAAAAGATGATTGTTATCTGAGCAACAGAGCATGAACTGCAACAGAGCACGATAGGCTACGGTAAGAAAAAGAATATGACTGAGTATGAAAAGAAGAGAGCTTCAAATGTAAAGAGAAACAATGAAGTGATGGTTGCTCTCAATTTGCCTACACTAGCAGCTGGAATGAAAGGTCAAAACTCGAAGAAAAAGGGAAAAGACAAGGTGCAAGGGGACAAGGATTATGTTCCAGAAACTGTGGAGGAACAAAGCGGTAATGATGCTTTGCAAAATCCACCAAAGGTACGTCGTAGCTAGATATTTAACTTTGCAATTATAAAACATATCAAGTAAAAGTATTGTCTTGGTACCTAATCCATTTTTTATGGCAGAGAAACAAACAAGTTAGGAAGACTAATTCTCTTGCTGGACCAACAACTCGTTCGCGGGCTAATGTCGCGCATACTAAGGATGCAGCTGAGGAGGACCCCGTTAATTCAATTCTTGAGGAACCTGGTAACATTGTGTTACCAGAACCAAAAGTTGGAGTTGGTTCAGTGGCCGCTTTTTTGGCTATGCGCAAACGCCAAAAGGAAAATGCTGGTAAGGCTACTGCAACTAAAAATGCTAGTAAGGCTACTGCAACTACGTGTGTTAGTGGAGAAACTCCCTTGACTGATTATGAAGATGAAGATGCTCATGAAGCTCAAGGTACCTAATTGCTTAATTTATTTTACTTTTTCTGTCAAAAGTGTCTCTACCCCTTAAGAAAGTGTGTGCTAATTTTTTATTTTTTGTACTTGATAATTGATGTTGTAGCTCCTAAGAGATTTAGAGGACCAACAAGAATGGACAAAGTACACACTAGGTCCAGTGACAAGAGAGTTGTTATTGACATGAATAAAAAGTGCCAACCTGTTTCAGACGATGACAATATAATTACTGAACTTAGTAACTTTCTCGGGACAATCTCCAAGCATTGTGTGTCGCTTACCTATGTAGATTGGCGCCATGTTCCAAGTAACTTAAAGGACACTATGTGGAATTATGTAAAGGTAACATATTTAGTATAAATAACTGCAAACTGTTCTTGCATCTGTAAACAAATTTTGTGATACAGTAGACTATATACGATTGATTTAATCCATTTTTTTGTTTGATTTATTTTAAGCAACATTATATCATTCCTGAGGAATTGAGAACCTACGTGTTGAAGTCAATTCAAGAATCTTGGAGGGGGCGCAAGAGTCGCTTGAAGAGGGATCATTATACCCCTTACCCTAATGATGCGTCTAGGCTAGAAAATAGGCCTGACGATGTCCCACTCGAGACTTTCAAGTCACTGTTGGAGTATTGGGGAGATGACAGTATTCAGGTAAATGTGTAAATTACAAACTCTAAGCATGCTGCTTGTTCACATTAATTGAGATGAAAAAAATACCAATTATTTTTCATGTGTTTTTTAGGAAAGGGCCAAGAAAAATGATGTGGCTCGCAGTAAAGTCACAGACTCACATACCGCTGGTCCTAGACCTTTTTCACAACTAAAGCACAAAACGGTAAATTCCCACAGTCTTTTATTCTTTGTATATAAAGCATGCAGGTATTTAATTACAAGTATTTTGTTCATACTACTGCTAAAGTAGCAATTATATCAGTCATGTCATGTTTGTTCACTTTTGTAGAAAAAAAGAGGCCAGATGAGGGTGAAGTACTGTCAAGAGGAAGGATTTTTATTAAAACTCGTAAGCGAAGAGAGGGGCGCACCTATAAGACTGATCCTGCAATTATGAATTACAGAATTGTAAGCATTTAAATCCTGCAATTAAATCACCTGTAATTGATAAAGCATTTTATTTTTCACAGTTGATGAATTGTTGATAATTCACTGTTGTATCTTATTTTTGTAGGAAAATATTAAAAGCATCTCAACACATAAGGAGAGGGATCAGGAGAGGGATCGGGAGATGCTTTTGATGAATTAATTACTGATGGAAAATCACACTGTTCGACATGGCTCATAGGGAGATCTACGAATCCATCAAACATTCCTACTCAAGCTGCAAAAGAGACCTATGTACAGGACCTAACATGCAACATAAGGGAAACTTTGGTTGAGGAAGTCGAGGCCAAAGTGAACATGAAACTGCAAGCAGAAATGGATGCACAGGTGAACAAAAAGGTGCAGGAAAACTTGACATGGATGCTTAAAAAATTGGGTGAGGCGAACCCAAACATGAAAGTTGATTTGGGCAAGCTTTGTGCGACCATCTTGACTGACAATGAAGGTGGTACTCCAATGACCGGTGGCACCAGCTCTTAATGCCATATGTTATGTTTTACAAGTCTTTTGCTATTATGTTAGACTTCCTTAGTAATTAAGATTGTAGTTTTATGATTGGTGGTACCGGATTTTATGTCTTTTGGTCTGAATTTTGTTGTTGGTTGGCTGTAATATTGAATATGTATGGATTATTATGATGGTAATGAATGCTGTTGTGTTTATGGGAATGAATATTTTCAATTTACCTATTTTTTGTTTAAAATAGAAAAGTGTTGCCTTTGAGGCTATAAAATGTTGGCAAAAGTAAAAATAATGTTAACAAATGTTGCTAGCAAAATGTTGCTGCAGCTAAAATTTGTGTTGCCATAAAAGTGGGTCCCACAGTGGTCCCCATAGTGTGCAGTCCTTTCAGTGGGCCCCACAATGGCCCACCACAATCGGCCCCACTGGTGGGCCCCACTTGTTTGCAAAATAATTAAGCCAAAGGCAACATAATATAATGTTGCTAAAAACTGATATATTGTTGCCATAGCTAGTCTACGCCAACAGAAAACTGATGTTGCCTTAGAGGAGTAGAATGTTGCCTTTGACCCCAAAGGCAACGACCAAAATAGCAACACAAGCAAAATGTTGCCTTTGGGATTTTTTGGCCCTAAGGCAACATATTTCGAGCCTACGACAACATTTTTTTGGTGTTGCCGTAGGCGTTTTATGGTGTAGTGTAAATGTAGAAGACCTACATTGATAATGTTATTCAATGTACACAACTTAATTATATATAATTTAAATAATTGACATACACCTTTTTGTATTTCATTATAAATAAACTTTTTAGTTAATAACATATTAAAATATAAATATTTTTTATGTTAGATCCAACGATTTTCATCTATTTATTTTGAGATCTAACAGTTCTTATTTATTTTTTCGGAGGACCAGATTACCGGTTATCAAAGTTTTAATGTTTAATTAGATTTGAATTTTTTTATTATTAGTATTTAAAAAATTCATACTTATTATTTGGACTTTATCTTGAGATCTAAAAATCTGATTTGGATGATTTTATAATCCAATCGAAACCCATAAAATTATCTTTAATTTAGTGATGATTTAATAATTATTATTCAATTAAAAACACTCAGAATCTCATATGAGAAAATATTATTACAAATTTATGCATTAATCCTATTCAATGTAGAAGAGCTACATTGATTATGTTATTCAATGTAAAAAATCTAATTATATATTATTTAAATCATTGACATACACCTTTTCGTATTTCAATATAAATACATTTTTTAGTCTATAACATATTTGATACATGCTAATTTTGTATATATTTTATAGCATGTTATCTCTCATTTATCCTTAATTTTGTGCTTGTTAGCATTGTTAGTAGCATTTTAATTTGAATTTGATGCTAAGATATTTTTTTATGTTTATAGGATAATTTTGGAAGCAAAAGGAGTCCGGTTTCAGATCATCAAGAGACCGTAGATTAAACCTGGACGAGCAATGAGGAAATAAGAATTGTCACAAAAACATTGAAAGTGATATATTCTTAAAGCAGGAATCCCGGTTGGAATTAATATAATTTTTGTTAAGCAAAAGGAATCCGGTTTCAGATCCTCAAAAGACCGCAGCTTAGGACTAAAAAATTTATTTAAATTAATAAAAAGTTACTTTATTTGGAAAATTATATTTATAAATATCTAATAATATTAGATATTTATTTTTATAATTTCTGGATTAAATTAATTATTTATTAATTAAAGATTATAAGATGTGCGGGTTAAAAAGCATTTCTAGGGAGCCCGTTCTAAAGTTAAAGGCCACGTGAATTGTTTTAACAAAAGAATTCAATCAGCATGGTTTATTCAAAAGAGATGAATTCTAAAATCAAAAGTGAAACACTCATGTCTCCTGTGCAAGTTGTCCTCATGTCTCCTCACTCACCTGTCAAGCGCGTGTACCAAACTCGCCTGGAGCTTTCCAGTAAAACAGAGCCGCGTGTTCTCACATTCCTATTTCGAGACTGGTTTTCTAGCAGTCATGTGATAAGAAAATAAATGAAGAAGCATTCTTTATGCCGAAAGTTAGTCCACTGGATTAAAATTTTGCAGTGCTGTTTTGTTGGTGGAAATATTTTATTGCAGATGGTGTGCTCACTTAGGCTATAAATAGGAATATTTTCCTTCGGTTTGGACACATCTCCTTTACTGAATATTCAGTAATAGCCTCTAAATTTTCATCAGCTTTCTTTTGTAATTTTAGTTTTATTTTATACACTTAAATTTCTGCAAATTCTATTTTGGTTGGAGAGCAAGGCTAGAAGGAATTTACTGCAAGCTTGTGAAATTCTTAAAGTTGTAATTTCTTCACTCTAAACTTTTTTTTATGATTTTACCATTTATTATATGCCTATTTTCTTTATCTAGCATGAGTAACTAATTCTATAATCCGAGAATTAGGTAGTATTCATAGGTGATATATGCTTATTTGATTGTGATAATAATTCTCTATTTTTGTTAATCTATCATTGAGGACTTAACCCAATTAAGGGAGTAGCTAACCTTTAATTGTATTCATAGGGATTATGATAAATCGGGAGATGAGTTATAATTCTTGTTCATTATTTGATAGACATAGTTCAATTATTGAATCGGGAGATTAATAAGAGGACTATGAAACTTATAATTCTCGGGTCTTAAAAATCTAAAATTGTATTTCGATTAATCATGGGAGTGATTTTTGAGATATGACTGTAGACATTATTTTGTATCTTGGGAGAGAACATTATAAAATTTAGAAGAATTGTTTTTAGCAAAATATGAGAAATATATATCACATTATAACAGCATTATTGAACCAATTGAAGAACCCTATTTCTCGGATTGCTTTTCATCATCAATTAAATCTTAGTTTTATTTGTTTGTAATTAGTTTAATTTGAACACACCAATTATTTCTCACATTTCTAGATTTTAAGAAATTAAAACTTGAACTTGTATTAATAGTCCTTCCCTGCGAACGAACTTCACAAAAATAACTTCAACAAATTGGCGTCGCTGCCGGGGAAGGCATCAATATTAAGTTTAGGTTAATTATTTCTTATAATTTAGATTTTATTTTGTTAAAAAAAAGAAGAAATTATTAGTTTCAGAAAATTTTTAGTAATTAATTTCCTGTTTCATTTTGTGTTAAATTCGAAGCAATTCTCTCCCCTGTTTTCGTTTCAACACAGACACCAAACCCAGCTCTACTCACCACACCTTTCTCTACACTCCACCCACTTCATAGTTCTCCAATTCTTCTTCGAACAAAACGAGCCCAGCTCTTCTTTTTCTTCTTTTCGGTTTTGTTTTATTCGAAACAAATATTAACAGTAGTCTCCCCTGCTTGTTGTTAATTCCTCCAAACCAATTTCCTCCTATCTCTCCCTCCTTTCTCTCCTTCTTCACTCTTCTCCCCAAACTCAAGCTCCAACCCAGTCCCTCCTTCTTCAACATCAATCCCATACTCTTAATTCCCTCTCCTCCTTTCGATTCCACCATAAACCCACAACCCCAATCCACTCCCCTCTTCCCATGTTTTAGGCGAACCCATAAACCCACGGAGTTTGATTTTCTTTTTGTTCCGAGTCTTTTTATAGTAGAATTAGTTTGTTTGAGATGGATTGCTGCGTGTGTCGTGTACAAGAAGCCGAGTTCTAATTTGCTATTTATTGAGTTGTTTTCCCTCTTTTGGTTTTGCTCCTAGTCGTTAATTCAAGTTTTGTAGATTGTGCTTGGATCGAATTCCCAATCTGAGTTGCCGAGTTCCCAAACCAAACGCTTCTACTTCATCATTTTGTTATTTCATCATCGCTGAGTCTCGTTTGGATTGTTGATTTGAGTTGTCACTGGGTCGTTTGTTTATGTTTTTTTTTTAAAATTGTATGATGTCGAGTTTTGAGTTCGTTCCATGAGTTCAGTTTTCACTGAGTTTGGTCGAGTGTATTGTGTTATGCCCGTTGTTTGCGTTGCTAAATCTTTTTGGGCGAGTTTTCGCTAAGTCAATTGTTATGCTGAGTCGTTTCTTCTCGAGCAGCAGTTTTGTGATGTTTTCATTCGAGTCACTGTTGTCTGGTTTAGGATTGTTCTGAGTTCGATTTAACAGCCGAGTTAATCAACTGATGTCGGCTGAGTTCTAGTTTGAGTTTTGCTACGTTTCTGCGCCTTTGCTATTTTTGTTTTATTTTTCTGCATATTGCTGTGTATTCTAATCTGCCGTGATGTTGTTTTTGTGCTGCTAAGTTTGTATTAGTTGGTCTTCATTGAGTTCGTTAATTATCCGTAGCAGAGTTGTCCTGTTTAATTATTCTTGCCAAAATCAATCCAGCCCATGTTAATTAGGTGGCCAATTTCTTTAGTTTATAATCCACGAGCTCCCCTCATGCTTTATACCAGTTGTCCATTTTGTACATTTTGTACACTTGTATAGTTTATTTGATTTTTTTTATCATTAGTGTAATTATTACCTAATCATTTAGTAACTCATTGTTACATTAATTTCTGTAAACTCATCTCAGTTTGTCTAGTCAATTTTCTAAAAAAAAAAAGAAATAAAAGTTTTAATTATGGTTTTAGAATAAAAATTTTAATTCATATATAGAATTGTTTAGAATAATTTAGAAAAATTTAAGTTTTAAAAGTTTAAATTCCCTTATTTTCTTTTAGTAGCTAAATTAGTTAAATCAAAAATTTTTCAAAACCTTAAATCAAAAATTTTCAAAACCCAAGTTTAATTTGACTTTAGAATTTTTAGAGTGATTAATTAAATTTTTTTTTTTCTTCATTTTTAATTAAATTTATTTAGCAATAGAAAAATAGATTAATTCTCTTTTAAATAAAAATAAATTTTACTTTAGGAATAGAATAATTATTAACTTTCTTTTGAAAATAGTTTAAATTTTATTATAGGAAATAAATAGTAAAAATTCAAATTCTTAAAGTTGTTGTGAATATCCCTAATAAATAAAAATAAAAAAATATACATATTTTGTTTGTTAAATAAGATTTAGTTTTAATTAGAACTTAAAATTGTTTAGATTAATTTAAATTTTTCTTGTCACTTTTATTTACAATTTTGTTGTTTGAAAATAATTAAAATTGGTGTTTTCTTTTCAAGTACTAAAACTCTTATATGCGACGTACAGTAAGTGCTGGAAATCTAGAATTTGATCCGGAAATCGAACGCACTGCTCGAAACTTAAGGCGAGGGGCAAAGCAAAGGAAAGAAAAATCTAAGATGGCTGACGAAGATCGTGAAGTTGCTATTATTGATGAGACTTCAATTTGGGACCATGAGACACCAAATCCTGCTAATTGCATGTACAAAACTCCAGAGATTGGGGCAGCCCAATTCAACATTAATCCAAGCCTAATTCAGATGATCAGCAATCAAGCTTTTGAAGGAGATATTGAACTAGAGGACCCACACACACATCTAGAGCGTTTCGTGCAGATGTGTGGCTCATTCATAATCAATGGTGTTACGAGTGACAAGATTCGTCTCCATATGTTTCCCTACTCTATTAAGGGAAGAGCTTTGGAATGGTTTCAACAACTTCCAGACACCACTGTTGCTACATGGGAGAGTCTTTCTACTGCATTCTTGTCCAAATATTATCCTTCTGACAAGACGCAACAATTGAGGACTATGATTATGAGTTTTAAAGCACAACCGGGTGAAGGTCTATATCAGGCATGGGAGAGATTTAAGGCATTATTGAGGAAGTGTCCACATCATGGTTTGCAAGATTGGCAGATAATTAGTACTTTTTATGGGGCCATGAATGCAGATATTCGTTTGAGTTTGGATGTGGCTGCTGGTGGAAATTTTAAGAAGGCACCAACTACACAGGCTAAAGCACTCCTTGAGGAATTAGCATCTAATAATTATTCATGGGCACCTAGTGGGACAAGCTCAGCAAAAGCAGCACAAGATTCTGAGATGATTAACATGCTGGCTCTCAAATTGTATACTCTAGCTCAGGAGATGCGAGGACAAAGGGCGAATGTGAATGCTATTTCTTCACCTATTGAAGGGTATAATGATTATAGTGCTAGTCAGAACTCTTATGTGCAACAATTTCCAGAAGAAGCATCTTTTATTCAGGGAAGGCAGCCGTGGCCTGTTCAGAATAACTCCTACTACAATCCAAATCAAAGGCCAAACAACAATCTTTCTTACAGTAGTAATCATACGGCTAATCCTTCCTATTCATTTCCAATGCAGAATCAACCTCCTGGTTTTCAGTCACGACCACCGTATCAAGCACAACAGCAGTATCGACCACCGCCAAAGAAAGAACCTGCTGATTGGGAGGTTGCACTAAATAAAATAATGCAAGGAACCTCTGGGGCATTGGCTAATATGGAATCAAGAATAAATCAGATGGCATCATCTCAAAAGATGCTAGAAACACAGATTGGACAAATTGCCTCCAAGATGGGTGTTCGTGAGCAGGGTTCTCTTCCAAGTCAACCCGACCAGAATGGTAAGGAACAATGCAAAGCAATTACTTTGAGGAGCGGAAGAGAGTTGCCCGAGGTTGAGGCTCTTGAGTCTAAAGAGAGGGATGTGGAAAAAGAAAATGAGATAGTAGAGATTGATGCAGAAAAGTCAGAAAAAGTGGATGAAGATAAGAAGGAAGAAAAAACAGAAAAGCCGTATGTTCCTCCGCCACCTTATGTTCCTTCTATTCCATTTCCACAGAGACTTCACAACAGGCAGTTAGAGAAGCAATACGAGAAGTTCTTGACTATGTTCCGGCAGTTGCATATTAATATTCCATTTGCTGACGCTTTGGCTCAAATGCCACTCTACGCCAAATTTCTTAAGGAGATGTTGTCCAGAAAAAGGAAACTTGAAGATGTGGAAACTATTACTCTCAATGCGGAATGTAGTGCAGTCATCCAAAAAGCAATTCCACAGAAATTGAAGGATCCTGGGAGTTTCTCTTTACCATGCACTATTGGAGCAATGGAGAATATTAAAGCCTTGTGTGATTTAGGGGCTAGTGTGAGTTTGATGCCACATTCCATTTGTGGAAGACTTGGTCTTGGAGAGCTCAAGAAGACAAGAATCTCACTTCAATTGGCTGATCGTACTATCAAGTATCCTTTGGGAGTCATTGAGGATGTACTTGTCAAAGTGGATAAATTCTTTATCCCTTGTGATTTTGTGGTGTTGGAGATGGATGAAGATGTTGAGATGCCCATTATTTTGGGAAGGCCATTTTTGGCTACTGCTGGAACCACAATTGATGTCAAAGCTGGGAAATTGGCATTAAATGTTGGTGATGAAAAGGTTGAGTTTGATCTCAACAAAGCTATGAAGATGCCTTAATTTGATGCTACATGTTTCAATATTGACATAGTGGATGAGATCATAAGTCTTGAAGATGCAGACTTCGCAAAAGTGGAACAAACCTTAGATGATAAAGAAGTTGAAGATGCACTTGCACTTGATATGCAAGAAAAAGGTACGCCGAAAATTGATGTGGCACTTTCAATTTCAGAGGCACCTCAGGTAGAACTCAAACCTCTTCCTTCTAATCTAAGGTATGCTTTTCTTGGTCCTAATGATACATATCCTGTGATAGTGTCCGCTTTACTCCATGATGATGAACTTGATAAATTGTTAAATGTGCTTAGGCAATTTAAATCATCAATTGGTTGGACAATTAAAGATATCAAGGGAATTAGCCCTGCTCTTTGCATGCATAGGATTTCTTTAGAAGATAATCATAAATCTGTGATTGAGGGACAAAGAAGATTGAATCCTAATTTGCAAGATGTGGTTAAGGAAGAGATAACTAAGTTATTAGATGCTGGCATTATATACTATGTTCCACATAGTAACTGGGTTAGTCCAATTCATGTTGTACCTAAGAAGGGTGGGATGACTGTCGTGCATAATGAAAATAATGAATTAATCCCCACTAGGACTGTAACAGGTTGGAGAGTTTGTATTGATTATAGAAAATTAAATAATGCTACTCGCAAAGATTACTTTCCTCTCCCATTTATTGATCAAATGCTCGAAAGACTTGCGGGTAATGAGTATTATAATTTTCTAGATGGATTCTCGGGATATTTTCAGATTCCCATTGCACCCGAGGATCAAGAAAAGACAACCTTTACTTGTCCTTATGGTACTTTTGCATATCGTAGACTACCCTTTGGTTTGTGTAATGGCCCATCCACATTTCAACGAATTATGACGGCTATATTCTCAGATTTTCTAGGAAAAACCATGGAAGTCTTCATGGATGACTTTACTGTATATGGTTCTTCCTTTGATTCTTGCTTAACCAGTTTGTCTCAAGTGTTGCAGAGATGTGAAGACACTAATCTGGTTCTTAATTGGGAGAAGTGTCATTTTATGGTAAAGGATGGTATTGTGCTTGGGCACAAGATTTCTAGTAAAGGCATCGAGGTGGACAGGGCAAAAATCGAAGTGATCGAGAAATTACCACCACCCTCATCTGTGAAGGGGATTAGAAGTTTTCTTGGACACGCCGGTTTTTACCGTCGTTTTATCAAAGATTTTTCTAAAATTTCTCGTCCTCTTTGTAATCTACTTGAAAAAGACAGTGTCTTTGATTTTAACGAGTGTTGTCTTGTTGCTTTTAATAGGTTGAAGAAGGAGCTTACTTCTGCACCTATCATGTCAGCCCCTGATTGGAGCCTACCTTTTGAGCTCATGTGTGATGCTAGTGATTATGCTGTGGGTGCTGTTTTGGGCCAAAAGAAGGAAAAACGCATGCATGTGATATACTATGAAAGCAAGACACTTGATGATGCACAAATCAATTATGCTACCACTGAAAAAGAGCTACTTGCTGTGGTTTTTGCCTTTGACAAATTCAGATCCTATCTTGTTGGGTCTAGGGTGATTGTTTATACGGATCATGCTGCGATTCGTTATTTAATGAAAAAGAAGGATGCCAAGCCTCGTCTAATCCATTGGATTCTTTTACTCCAGGAGTTTGATCTTGAAATTCGAGACAAGAAAGGTTCTGAAAACTTGGTAGCTGATCATTTATCCAGGTTGGACCAGGGAGATGAAGTGGTAGGAGTTAATATACCTATCAATGATGCATTTCCAGAAGAAACACATCTTGTAGTATCTTTGTCTACACCTTGGTATGCGGACTTCGTAAATTATCTCGTGGGTGGCATTATACCAAGTGGACTGACTTATCAACAAAAGAAGAAATTCTTATTTGATGTAAAACACTACTTCTGGGAAGAACCACTTCTTTACAAGGAATGTGCTGATGGTATCATGAGGAGGTGTGTGCCACACGAGGAAATTCCTAATGTCTTGAATCATTGTCATGCTTTAGAGTGTGGTGGTCACAACAGTAGCACAAAAACTGTTGCAAAAATTTGGCAGTCTGGATTTTATTGGCCTACAATGTATCAAGATGCCAGAAACTTTGTTGCAACTTGTGATCGATGTCAAAGAACAGGAAATATTGCAAGACGGAATGAGATGCCTTTGCAACCTATTCTTGAGGTTGAGCTTTTTGATGTGTGGGGTATAGATTTCATGGGTCCGTTCCCATCGTCTTACGGGAACAAATTTATTTTGGTGGGAGTTGATTATGTCTCTAAATGGGTGGAGGCGATTGCTAGTCCTACAAATGATGGTAGAGTGGTTAAGAAGTTCTTACAGAAGCATATCTTCACACGTTTTGGAGTGCCTAGGGCCATCATCAATGATGGAGGGTCTCACTTTTGCAATAAATTAATTGAAGATCTTTTGCGAATTATGGAGTGACTCAGAAAGTTGCTACACCTTATCACCCTCAATCTAGCGGGCAAGTGGAGATTTCAAATCGAGAGCTAAAACAAATTCTTGAGAAAATAGTGGCTAGCTCCAGAAAAGATTGGGCAAGGAAGCTTGATGATGCTCTATGGGCTTATAGGACGGCATTCAAGACACCTATCGGTATGTCTCCGTATAGGTTGGTGTTTGGAAAATCATGTCATTTACCCGTGGAAGTGGAGCACAAGGCACTTTGGGCGATAAGATTCTTGAACTTGGAATTACAAGCTGCGGGACTTAACAGGTTGATGCAACTAAGTGAACTTGATGAGTTGAGACTTAAGTCTTATGAAAATGCGGCAATATACAAGGAGAAGAAAAAGAAGTGGCATGACAGGCATATTAGACCGAAAGAGTTTGAAGTTGACCAGCAAGTTCTACTGTTCAACTCAAGGCTGAAACTCTTTCCTGGAAAATTAAAGTCAAGATGGTCTGGCCCTTTTAAAATTGTCAAGGTATATCCGTATGGTGCTGTGGACATCACTCGAGATGGTTCCGATGTGTTTAAAGTGAATGGGGAAAGACTCAAGCCATATTTGATTGGTGATGACATTCCAAGAGGAGTCAATTGGATTCTCTCCAGTCCTCAAGCTTAAGTTCATCACGAGAGGCGTCGAGCTAATGACGTTAAACAAGCGCTATTTGGGAGGCAACCCAAGGAATTTTGTTGATTTGAATAAAATTTTTGTTTGGACTATGCAGGAGGATCTTCATTTCAAGATGGATGCCACAATGGCAGTTCTTGGTTGCACATTACCACCTCGACCATGATTCAGGGGAGTCCTCTCTTTTTCCTCGCATATTAGTCCACTGTGTGTTGTTTCTTGTGGACAAGAAACGTGATAAGTTGGGGGGTGTTCATTTAGATAGAACCTTATTGGGGTTATTTGGTGCTTAAAAAAAATCAAAAAAATTAAAAATCACAAAAAGAATTCTGGCCTTGTAAAAAGATCACATACACTAGCAAGTTGAAACTGGTAGACTTTTTGAAGGTTGTAAGTGATTAAAAGGACATGAATATGTGCAAGATGATTTGGTTTACATGCTTTGAGTACAAGTAGGTGCATTAGAGAGACTTTTACCTGGGATTGATTATGCTTTGCCCCACCAAGTGAGTTTTGAGCCTATATGCATATCTTTTGCATTTCATATTCGTTTGGTTGAGTGTCCACATGTTGTTTGCATTGCTAGCACTTGTTTGAGGTCCATATGTGCAAGAATTCTTGAAATGCATGACATTATTTGATGATAACATGATAAAGGCATTTAGGGATAACCTCATATTTCCTATATTACCACACCATTTATACATGATCAATTAGTTACCCCGTTGAGCTTAATCATATTTTTTCGGTGACACACCACATTACTTGCCTAGACCTTTTTCTTTTATTGGCCTTGCTTTAACTTGAACCCAAATTGTCAAAGGCTAGTAGAGTGTTTGAGGGAGTAAAAAGGTGTGCAAAGGGGGGGTTTATTGATGATAATTACTTTTGGGAAAATATTGGGTTTGGTTGTTACTTGTTAGTCGAAGTTTGTAATAATATCAATGGATCATTGTTCTTGTTTATAATTAGCTCTCTTAAAAAAAATACTATTTATATGAGAGCATACTTATGATCCTTTTTCATTCGACTAGTCAAGTTACTTGTTAAAAGAGAATAAAAAGATTCAAGTGTGGGGATAATAGGGTGGAGTTGAATGAATTATGTTGTTGGGTACTAGCTTTTGACATTTAACCTGTTTTGGCTTTACTTGACATACCTTGTCCCTAGCCCCATTACAACACGAATAAAGACCTTTTGATTATCATCAGTGGTGTGTGTTGCGTTAAAGTTAGATTGATACCAAATGTCAAGCATGTTTATGATTTTGTTGGAATGGAGTGATACACTTACCCTTGTTCTTGAGTGAATATTCTTTTGTGAGTGAAAGGTGAGTTATTACCTGTATTTTGCATATGAGATCCCAAGTTTTGACTCAAAGATGTACTCTTGTGGGCTTAGCATGATTACCAACTTATTCTTACATTGACATGGACTGTTGAGAACTTATGCATCTTCTTTGAGTAGACTATGTGAATACTTGTAACTTCGACACAAGGCATTGTATTCTTCACTTTGATTCTTAAGTTGACATGGCATGAGAGAACTTGTATATGTGGTCTTGTAGTGGCATTCGATCTTTTACATGAGCTAGATGGATTTTGTGGGTACATTCACTACAGACCCTCACGAGACCTCACTCGTCCACTAGGGCTGCCTAGGGGTTTAAAGGGCTTGTTGCATATGCCAAATGCAACCGTGATCACCTACGAAAGTGGTATTAATAAGTAGTTATTTTGGTTTACTCGAGGACGAGCAAAAGTTAAGTTGGGGGGTATTTGATACATGCTAATTTTGTATATATTTTATAGCATGTTATCTCTCATTTATCCTTAATTTTGTGCTTGTTAGCATTGTTAGTAGCATTTTAATTTGAATTTGATGCTAAGATATTTTTTTATGTTTATAGGATAATTTTGGAAGCAAAAGGAGTCCGGTTTCAGATCATCAAGAGACCGTAGATTAAACCTGGACGAGCAATGAGGAAATAAGAATTGTCACAAAAACATTGAAAGTGATATATTCTTAAAGCAGGAATCCCAGTTGGAATTAATATAATTTTTGTTAAGCAAAAGGAATCCGGTTTCAGATCCTCAAAAGACCGTAGCTTAGGACTAAAAAATTTATTTAAATTAATAAATAGTTAATTTATTTGGAAAATTATATTTATAAATATCTAATAATATTAGATATTTATTTTTATAATTTCTGGATTAAATTAATTATTTATTAATTAAAGATTATAAGCTGTGCGGGTTAAAAAGCATTTCTAGGGAGCCCGTTCTAAAGTTAAAGGCCACGTGAATTGTTTTAACAAAAGAATTCAATTAGCATGGTTTATTCAAAAGAGATGAATTCTAAAATCAAAAGTGAAACACTCATGTCTCCTGTGCAAGTTGTCCTCATGTCTCCTCACTCACCTGTCAAGCGCATGTACCACACTCGCCTGGACCTTTCCAGTAAAACAGAGCCGCGTGTTCTCACATTCCTATTTCGAGACTGGTTTTCTAGCAGTCATGTGATAAAGAAAATAAATGAAGAAGCATTCTTTATGCCGAAAGTTAGTCCACTGGATTAAAATTTTGCAGTGCTGTTTTGTTGGTGGAAATATTTTATTGTAGATGGTGTGCTCACTTTGGCTATAAATAGGAATATTTTCCTTCGGTTTGGACACATCTCCTCTACTGAATATTCAGTAATAGCCTCTAAATTTTCATAAGCTTTCTTTTGTAATTTTAGTTTTATTTTATACACTTAAATTTCTGCAAATTCTATTTTGGTTGGAGAGCAAGGCTAGAAGGAATTTACTGCAAGCTTGTGAAATTTTTAAAGTCGTAATTTCTTCACTCTAAACTTTTTTTTTATGATTTTACTATTTATTATATGCCTATTTTCTTTATCTAGCATGAGTAACAAATTCTATAATCCAAGAATTAGGTAGTATTCATTGGTGATATATGCTTATTTGATTGTGATAATAATTCTCTATTTTTGTTAATCTGTCATTGAGGACTTAACCCAATTAAGGGAGTAGCTAACCTTTAATTGTATTCATAGGGATTATGATAAATCGGGAGATGAGTTATAATTCTTGTTCATGATTTGATAGACATAGTTCAATTATTGAATCGGGAGATTAATAAGAGGACTATGAAACTTATAAAATTGTATTTCGATTAATCATGGGAGTGATTTTTGAGATATGATTGTAGACATTATTTTGTATCTTGGGAGAAAACATTATAAAATTTAGAAGAATTGTTTTTAGCAAAATATGAGAAATATATATATCACATTATAACAGCATTATTGAACCAATTGAAGAACCCTATTTCTCGGATTGCTTTTCATCATCAATTAAATCTTAGTTTTATTTGTTTGTAACTAGTTTAATTTGAACACACCAATTATTTCTCACATTTCTAGATTTTAAGAAATTAAAACTTGAACTTGTATTAATAGTCCTTCCCTGCGAACGAACTTCACAAAAATAACTTCAACAATATTAAAATATAAATATTTTTTATGTTAGATCAAGCGGTTTTCTTCTATTTATTTTAATATCTAACAGTTCTTATTTATCTCATCGTACGGAGGACCAAACTACCGATTATTAAAATTTTGGACAAAATCTCTCCTATACTTATTACTAAAAGAGTAAAGTGCACTTTGTGTACGTGAAGTTAGGCTGTCAGACCACTTGGGATACAGGACTTTAGAAAGTACCACGGGCTATACTGCAGTTTACTTTTCGTTACGAGTTGCCCCTTTTCATGAAATACCTCTAATGTCGTTTGCCAATTTGGGGGTAAAAATGCCATTTCAATTATACGTATCATTTCTGCAGTATATGTAACGCTACTTTATCCAAACAAGACCACACTTCAATTAGGTTTTCATCTTTGTACGATTTGAGGAAGTCGAGCGGACTCAACAATGGTGTGGGTGGTTCGAGATCGTGCGGACAAAGACGCCTATGCTTCGAGAGAACATCTAGATTATTCAAGTAAGCTATCTATCGACATTAATTTACACTGCAAAAAACTAAGGTTTTTGCAGTATTTTATTTGGGGTTTTGTTTAGGGTTCTAAGTATTTTTTTCTAAGTATCTTCACAGTTAGGAATATTGCTTGGATTGCTAGGATTTTGCTTTATATAGTGTCTTTATATATAATGAAGAGTGGACCCTTGCTGTTTGTTTAAAGTAACAGTTGCAGTGAATATATTGTCATTGTGGTCCCTTGTGTCTCTAATCTTGTTAAATTGCCATGTGAAGTGCTACCGTGTTAGCATGTGTTCGACTACATTATTCATGTGTTTGAGTTATTTATTTCAGCTACCCCAGATCTGTTTACTATTAAATTGCATCATGGAGACAATTTTATGGAAAATCCTAAAAGATATATTGAAGGCAGTGTAGATTATATAGACTTATGTGATGTTGATACCATGAGCTTAATTGAGTTGATGACAATGTCAACGGATTGTGGGGATATGGGTGGTGTCATCACTCATTATTTCAAGCATCCTGGTACTGATATGGAAAGAGGAATGTGGATGTTAGAATCAGATTTTGATGTTGTAGAAATGTATGATATGATGCCAACATCGAGGATAATTTACATCTACTCAATCAGTGATAACCCATTAGTCAGCCTAACACCTGGAGGGGCACCTACGCAGGAGTATACACCATCTCAAAACCCCAATTTAGAATTTGTAGACAATTCCATCTCTGAACATGAAGATTCACTACAAGAAATTTGACATTTATCTACCAAATCTAAGTGTAGGTAAAACTTCATTATTGGTAAAGAAAGGTTTTTACCTACTAATATAATATTGGTAGTGATTGGTAGATAAAAGATGGTGGAGAAAGACTCTTTATCTACAAATATTTATTTTAGTAGGCAAATATTATGTGGATCCCACATAATGAGTCAGCAACTGATGTGTCCTTAGCTTTTATGACTAGGATGATCCACATGGCATGTCACAAGTTAGCCACATGGCAACTCATGAATGGTCCACATGGCACCTAGCATGCAAAACACGTGGCACCTCTCTTAGCTGGCCACATAAGCAATCCACGTGGCACCAAAAGTACCATATCAATTTGTAATCATTATTTTATTAAATTTTATTGGATTATAGAATTAAATTTAAAATTGTAGGTTTATTTAATTTTCTTTTATGTTTTATTGCTCATATATAATATAAAATGATATATACTTTTCATAAAATTCTTTATTGCTGCATAGAATTTAAACAACCAAACAATATATACTTGATCACACAATTACAAATGAAATTAATAAACTCCAGAACAATGAAATATGTTGAATTTTTTCTGAAAATGTTTAAATTACAAAGCTGAAAGTAATGATTCTCCTAATCTTCGTATCTCTAAACTCCTTAAGCTTTTCCACTTCACATATCAACTGATGAATTGAAGCTAATTTGCAATTTAGCTTTTTCCTTTGGTTGTCCGAACTTTTGAAAGCAAAACAAATCCTATACAAACACCGGAAAAGTAAAAAAAAAGAATCTATAAGAAGTTTGTTGTGAGTTTAGAGTGAAACTTAGTGCAAGTAATAAAAAGCTCACAGACCACACATGTTTTTTACATATAAATTCTGGAAATTGAAATAATGTTAATGCCACATAAAGAATCAAAAACCATACAATATTTAACATCCTTGAATCACGTTAATAGAATATAAGAAAATAAAGCCATACCGTCCAGTTAAGGATGTTAGCTAATTCATCTTATCCCAATCGCCAGAAAAAATCTTCAAAATTGAAAAGCTCAAAATTAGATAATCACTAAATAAGAATAGATCTAGGAAGGAAAAGAGGAAAGAAAACACTGAAGGTCAACTTCAACAACCGTGAAAGGGTCGTACTAGTATTTAGGAAGGCAGATGGAGATGGAGATGAATTAGGAAGGCAGTTACTTATCACTACTTCCACTTAAAAAGATAAGTACCTAGCATTAGCCCGCCTGGAATATTTTTATAAAAAAAAAAGCGGGGGGATTTGATTTTTCGTCAAAAACATAGCGGGAAATTTCTTTTCTATTTTGTTAAAAAGGGGGTAATTTCCATTTGCAGGTAATTTATGACATATTTATTAGAAAACAATTAAAAATTAATGAATAACCATTCACTTGACTAAGGGCCAGTTCGGAAAATATATATATTAAGTTAGTTTCCAGTGAGGAAAAAAAACATTAGAAACCCTGAGATTCAAAAAGATTCTAATTTTTTTACTTATTTTTATGAAATAATTACATGTTTACGTTTTAATTATCATTATATAATTTTCAATCAAAGTTTGAATCATTAATTGAATATTCAAAAAAAATATATGTGTATTTTCCAAAAAAAATAACTAAATTTTAAAAATGAATTTCTTAAAATGGTAATTAAAAATCATAGCAATATAGACTAATTAAAAACGGTACGAAATGATGTCCCAATATAGACTAGTGCTTTGTCACGAATTGTTGTTTCTATTTTTTAAAAAATATTTCTCGACGATCCAACCGTACCGATGTCGAGATATATTTAATTTAGTGATATTCCCAAATTTTCAAAAAGTAAAAAATTAATTTGGTTGAAGATCTTAGTGGATCACTACTAAGATAATTCTTAGTAGTGAAAGAGTTAATAATTATTCAATTATTTTTTGCTTTCTCCATTAATTATCCATTAATCCATAATTCAAATATTAATTCAATTATGTGTAAAAATATTTTAAACTACGTACAAAAGTCAAATTAAATTAAAAAAAATTGGATCGCATGATTAATAAAAAATGAATAAACCTTTATGAGTAAAAATAAAGAAAAATACTAGAGAACCAAACAAAATCTCCAAAAAAAATGTACAAAATGTCATGTGTCTTCTTTCTATAGGTTGATAGCATAAAAGGGCCCACAGAGGCATTAATTCATTGTGTTATTTCATAAAATCCCACCAATCAAATATTGCCACATCATTTTGGATACTTTTTTTTGGAGTTTTTGTTTGGTCGTGTAGAATTACTCAAAAATAAAACTAAATAAAGCTTTATGAGCAAACTGGTAAATGCTCATGGTTTAACAGCTGGCGTGCCGGGCGGGCTGCATGAGCTGCGTCCGGGCGGTTATGTTTTTTCTGTTTATCTGTTTATTCTGTTTTTCAATGCTCATGGTTTATTCTGTTTTTTTTAATCAATTTTGTAAATCATTCTTGTACAAAAATGTTATTAATTCTCCATTAATTCAAATATTTTTGTATAAAAATGAGTTGGTATACTAGATTAAATTCTGCATATATTTATAATTAAAAATAACATATATTTATAATAAAAAATTAATCAAATAATTCTAGTAGTAGAATTAAAAGTATACGATTTTTTTTTGGAATAAAAGAGAACGGTACCTTTGTAATTTTTGCTAAAACCGGAAATTGCTACTCATGATTTTTTCACCTAGGATACAAAATTTTAAAATACGATAACTATATTTATATTTTATGTGATTTTGAACATTTTATTATTTATTTTATTTATTTAAAAAACATAGTTTTATAAAATAGTTGTTCAATATTATTAATATTATTAGTAGAAGTGTGCATGTATAATTGTATACTAGTGGCGGGTCATGCGGGCCGGCCGTGCCGGTTCAAATAATTAAGAAAAGAATACAGAGTATGGGTTGTTCAGTTTTTTTTCCAATGCAATTGTTTTGTTTTTACATTTTATTTTTTACATAGCCTATGATACAATAATGAAGGTGGGGTGGGGACGTGAGGTTCATGCATAATATCCGCTCGAGTGGTTTCCCATTTGTGCACTTGTACTATTTAATTAATTATTTGGGAGATAAATCCAAAGTTTCTATTTAATTTTAATAGAAGCATCTTTTAATTCGGGGACGTGGTTGAAGCATCTTTGTTTGGACCCATGACAGGCACCACCATACCTACTTTTAAAAAGCATCATCCCACCATTAAAACACGGCCCCATTTCATTTTTATTTCCCATCATCAGCCCACCATTAAAACACGGCCCACAAACACTCACACACACATACTTCTTGATTTTCCTGCCACTTTTATCTACAAATATGAATATTGGTAACTAAAAGTTATTTTTATCTACTAATATATAATGGTAGGTAAATTATTATTATGTAAATATCAGATTTCTTGTAGTGATTATAAAGACCAAGATGATCCTGACCGAGAAGACAAGGGATATATTGAACTGAGTGATGAAAGTTGGGATTCAGATTCCTCTAATATGGATTCAACCGATGAAGAAGTGCGTGAATACAAGACTGAAAGGGTACTGAAGAGGAAGAATAAAGAAATTTCTAAGCAAAAGGAGAAAGGCAAGGACAAGGATAAAGCTAAACAGAAGCAGAAAGCAAGTGATGAAGGTCAAGCTGAAAAAGAACCAGAACATAACATGGCACCAGAGAAGGACATTGTTAGTGATGATGAATGGGACATTGCTTCTGATGTGTCAAGTCACTATACTAGCAGTGATGAAGAAAGGATGGCTGGGAACTCTATAGATGAGGATGAAATCTTATATCCAGCTTTTGATCACAACACAAAAATGGGTGATCCTAAGTTTCAGCTAGGGCTAATGTTTGCAACTGCAAAAATATTCAAGAGTGCAGTCAATAAACATTCCATTCTATATAGAAGGCTTATAAAACAGTGCAGAAACTATGGTTCCAGGGTGAAGTTTATTTGTGAATCACCATGTGAATGGAAGATATATGCTTCTAAAATGCAAAGGACCGACACATATCAAGTCAAGGTTTACAAGCCTATGCATAGATGCACACCAACCTTTCAACAAAAGCAGATTAACTCTACCTGGATTGCAGAACAGTATGAAGATGGTATAAGAATCAATCCAACATGGCCTTTGGCATCATTCCTGTAGAAAGTTGTAAATGAATGGCATTGCCATGTTTCAATATATACTGTTGCTAGGGCTAAGAGGAAGGCACTGAAAAATATTAATGGAAAACATGTAGATCAGCATGGGAAGGTTTAGGAATATGGGAATGAATTGTTGAAGGTTATGCCAGATAGTACAATCCAAGTTATGACTGAAGATCAAGAATTTAAAAATGGGAGAAAGAGATTCAAGAGATTCGACACATGTTTTGGTCCACTTAAAACAGGCTTTAGAAGTGGGTGCAAACCTTTGGTGGGACTAGATGGGTGCCACTTGAAAGGACCTTATGGGGGACAACTACTAGCTGTTGTGGGTACTGATGCCAATGATGGCACGTACCCCATACCATGGCTGTAGTTGAGGCTGAGAATACTGATAGTTGGAGTTGGTTTTTTGTCAACTTTAAAAGTGATCTAGGCATTAAAAATAATGGGGCATTAACTTTTATATCAGACAAGCAAAAGGTACCACATTGTTCCACTTGACAACTTTATCACACTCCTTAACTACACTTATTTATACATACCTAACTTTATCTACTTGATAGGGTCTAATCAATGCATTAGAAGATGTGTTCCCTACAACAGAACACAGATTCTGTGTGATGAACCTCTATAGGAATATGTGGAAGGACCACAAGGGGATAGGCGTGAGGATGTTGTTATGGTTGGCAGCAAGGGCCACCACTGAATACACCTTTAATAAACACATGCTCAAGCTTAAGCAGGTTAGTACATACTCCCACTTATTTATGCATGCATGCATATTTTAAATAATTATGACTGGGTTTTAATGCATATTTTTTGGTCACTTTGATAGTTGTCAAGGAAGTGTCATGACTGGCTTATTGAGAAGCCTAGAACACAATGGAGCAGGAGTGCATTTAGAACCCACTGTAAGTATGACATGTTTTTTAATAACCATTGTGAGGTTTTCAACAACAACATAAGAAAGTATAGGGATCTTCCTATAATATCTATGTTGAATGCTTTTCATAAAGATGTGATGAGAAGAATACAACAAAGGAGGGATAAAATGCAAAATAGCTATGCACTTAACCCTATCTTCCTAATGCCATGAGAAGACTTCACAAGTGAGTTAGATCTTTAATTTGACTTATTATTCCTTCATAAACGAATAGAATGCTTTTGCTAACATGTATTATGTTGCTAGGGCAATTGAACAAAGTAGGGGATGTCATGTTGTATGGAGTGGAGGGGCAAGATATTTGGTGACAATGACAAAATGGGGGTATGAGATGGTTGTGGATCTTGAAGCAAGGAAGTGTGCTAATAGAAAATAGGAGTTGTCAGGCATCCCTTGCTACCATGCATGTGCTTGCATTGCTTGGAGTAAGAAGGCATATGAACCATTTATCCACCAATGTTACAGGAAGGACGTGTTTTTGGAGTGCTATCAGTACATTGTAGAGCCAATATATGGTGAAATAGAATGGGAGGAAACAAGCTATCCTAAACCATTGCCTCCTGAGATTAAGGTCCAGACTAGCATACCTAAGAAAAAGAGGAATAAAGTTAATGATGTTGTTAATGATGATCCAACAAGATTGAAAAGATAGAATACAACAGTCAAGTGTAGCTATTGCACTGGATATAGTAATAATATGAGGACTTGTCCAGCAAGGATGAGCTTATATTTGTCCTCTAATGTTTTTGGGTTCTTTGTAGTCATATTTGTTTTTTTAATTTTGTTACTAATAAGGTAATTTGAAATAGGCTGCTGATAGAGCCAATGGGTGTGAGAGACAAGTGAAGACCAGCCCTAAACCAAAACCCAAGGCAGCTCCTATCACAAACAATTCTGCAGGAGACAATCCAGGGTCTGAGGCTACAAGTGTTGCACACAATGATAGAGGTGATATTAACAATCCCACACCTTCAATAGAGAAGCCAATTAGTACAACTAAGAGAGCTGATAGAGTGTATTTTATATATACTTTATAGGATTTTGTTCCCACATTTACGGTGCTTTTGCGAATAATCGTGTGGATTTAATGAGTTTGTGATGAGTTTGTTGCAGGGAATAAGCAATTGTCGAGTTGAAAGAAATCGAGCATTATTCAATAATTTTATGGTATTTCTAACTCGTAGGAATGATTTGTCGAAGTTGCAAGAGGAATTGTGGAATTTTGGATCGTTTCTAAGTATTATGGATGCAAAGAAGTGATGATCAGATAGCACGAGGCGCAGCAGTGCTTGTTTACAGCGCAGCAGCACGGGGAACAGATTGGTTCAAGGGCAGCAGCGCCATAAATCGCGCAGCAGCGCCTGAACGTGCCTGGTCTGTGTGGAAATTTGCAAAATTTTATCCCTTTTCCTACTTGTAATATAATTCTTATTATTTCATGTTGGCCTTTTTAATTAAGGCAAGTACTTAGACTTGGAGCATTATAAAAACACATCTAGGGGATTATTTTAGGGATCGAAAAAACTTATTATACACTTGAGAACTTTGTAAAATCTTTTGGAGATTTGTGGGAGAACTTTTATTTTTCTTTGAAGATTGAAGATTAAAGGTTTTTCTCTATGCTTTTAATTATGTGTTCAATTTATAATTCTAGGTTTGTTAATTCAATTATGAGTGAGTAGTTCATTAATCTAGGGTTAAGTTGAACCCTAGCTATGGTTGATGTGTGAATTTCCAATTCCCCCAATTTGATTATTTAATTGTTCTTGCTTATTGAGTTGTTTTAATCAGCAATTACAAATCAGGCGTGATTATGTTTATTGTTTGAACCAATATCTATTATATCAACGAGAGTTGGATTTAGATGGTTGTGATTTATCCAATAAGAACATGAAATTCTCCATGAGAATAGGTAGAATGGATTGTTAGGAAATTAGGATGCTATGTTTAATGTCTCTAAATTGCATGATACCATGAGAATAGGTTTGATTGTATTTTAAGAGAAGCCATTAATACCCGAGAGGGGTTATTGGTATTTATAGGGCGCATCTTTCCTGTTGAGTAATATATTCCGATTAATTTGGGAGGAAATTCACGATTGCATTGATCATGCTAGTGGGGATACTTAATTCTGGATGTTTTTAATATCTGATTAATATAAACACAATTCTCTTAGTATAAAATTAGTTTAAATAAATCCTCAAACTTTTCTGTGTTACTTGCTTAGCTGAATTAAATCGAAAACAACTGGTGATTGACACGTTTATCTCTGTGGGATCGACTCTGACTTATCCTACTACATAGTTAGAAGGAATTTGTTAGATATTATTATTTGATAGGCACGCGACGGCCTTGTCAAATTTTTGGCGCCGCTGCCGGGGACAAAGTAGTGTTAGATTAGTTAATTTTGAATTGATTTAGCTAAGTATTTTAGTTGTGTTGCTTCGGCTATTATTCCCTTGTTAATTGATCATCGTTTCTAGTTCTCTTGTTGCATGCACACTCGAAGTTCAGGTACTGAAAACTTAACTGTTATTGATCCTGAAATTGAAGCTACAGCAAGAAAGCAAGCGGGAAAGCGAAGGAAAAACAAGAACAAGGTAGTTATGGGTGATGCACCACCAGCTAAGGCTCTTAGGGAGAATGGTATGCCAGATGCTACAGGTGTACTCTCCAGTATTGTCAGACTAGCAATCACAGCTACACACTTTGAACTGAAGCCTCAGTTCATCCAATTCATCTTTAATGACTCTTTCGCAGGATTGTCCACTGAAAATCCTGTGGATCATCTTGAGAGTTTTCTGGAAAAGTGTGATAAAATAAAGATGACCAATGTAAGTGATGAAGCTGTTAAGCTGCGATTATTTCCATTCTCTCTTCGGGATGCAGCAAAAGATTGGTTGAAGGATGAAGGACCAAATACATTCACCACTTGGGATAGTCTTGCGAAGGTTTTTCTACTAAAATTCTTCAGTCAGAAGAAGACTTCTAAGTTCCGGAATGAGATCTCTAACTTTCGTCAAGATGATGACGAGTCACTTCATGATGCTTGGAGAAAATTTAAGCACTTCAAAGACAATGCCCTCACCATGGAATTCCTAACTGGTTGTTGATCCAAACATTCTACAATGGGTTGACGCAATAGTTCCGAAACTTTGTTGATGTTTCTTCTGGTGGGTCTATTATGAAGAAGAGTACTGAGGATGCGAAAGCTTTGTTAGACGAGATGGGGTCTAATGATAATTATCCATACAATGATCGAAATCATCCTAAGAAGGGTGGTAAGTATGATATTGATGCTCTAACCATGATTAATACCACTATGCAGGCTATGGTAAAAAATATTGAGCAATTGGATGCCAGAAGCACTCCATCTACTGTTGCTTCATGTGAGGTATGTGGTGTTGTTGGACACACCAAACTTGCTTGTCAGTACAATCCTTCTAGAATGGCAGTTGAACATGCAAATGCTCTTTACAATCAGAATCAGATACCGCAGTATAATCCTTACTCAAACACGTACAATCCAGGTTGGAGAGATCATCCAAATTTCTCCTACAGGAACAATCAGGGTCAAGCTCAATCTTCACAGAATAATTTTTCTCAGCCTCCTGGTTTTCAACAAGCTCAGCCGCAGAAATCTAACTTGGAGAATCTCATGGAAGGGTTTATTTCTACGCAATCAAAGAAGAATGAACACTTCGATTCGAGCATTAGAGAGATAAAGGCTCACAACAAATTGATGGAAAATACGATCACTCAGATTTCTCAACAATTGAGCCAGCTCAATAAATCTTCAGGCCAACTTCCTGGTCAAACGGAGCAACCACAAAGGGGTAATATCAATGCTATAACTTTGAGGAGTGGTAAAGACTTGAACCAGCCGGAATTAAACATTAGCAAAAATGTTGTGAATGCTAAGGAAAGTGAAGAGGAGACTGCAGCTGAGAAACCGGTAGAACCAGAGGTCATGGAAAAAGAAAAGAAAGAATCAGGAACTGTTCCTCCTAAGCCATACGTGCCACCTGTACCTTTTCCAAAAAGGTTGGCACAAGTAAAGCTAGAGAAGAAGTATGGTAAATTCCTTGAAATTTTGCAGAAACTACATATCAATATTCCCTTCATTGATGCTATCACTGAGATGCCCTCTTATGCAAAGTTCCTGAAAGATATTTTGTCAAGGAAGAGAAAAATTGAAGAAAGCTCTACCATTTCATTAACGGCAGAATGCAGTGCCATCTTGCAAAATGATCTTCCAAAGAAGTTAGCGGATCCAGGTAGCTACTCTATTCCTGTTCATCTTGGGGATGTCGAGATTAAAAGAGCTTTGTGTGATCTTGGAGCAAGTGTCAGTTTGATGCCGCTGTCAATGTGTGAAAAACTTCAGATGGGTGAACTGAAACCCATACGTATCTCTTTACAACTGGCCGATAGAAGTGTAAAATTTCCACTTGGAATTCTTGAAGATATGCCCCTTAAGGTAGGAAAGTTTTATATTCCATGTGATTTTGTTGTCATGGAAATGGAAGAAGATGCAAATATTCCTATCATTATTGGGAGGCCTTTCTTAGCAACAGCTGGAGCTATCATAGACATGAAAAATGGAAGAATTTCTTTTGAGGTAGGCGAGGAGAAGATGGAATTCAAGCTGCAAAGCACAATGGAGCATCCTTCTACGGATGACTCTGTAAATAGGGTGGATGTACTAGAGGAAGTGATCGACCTGAAAGCCAAAATTCTATTATCTGAGGATCCACTTCAAGCTGTTCTTGAGGGTAACGTAGATGAAGAAAATGGGGAGTGTATGGGTTACGAGAAGCTTTTGGATGTAGCACCTACATATAAGCATGAACATTTTAGTGTGCTACAGCATGAGGAAGTTAAGGAGAGTTCCACGCCTCCTAAGGTAGAACTGAAACCCCTACCTGCATCTTTGAAATATGTGTTTATGGGCCCTAATGAATCATATCCTATCATCGCTAATTCTGAGCTTGATGACATTAAAATTGAGCAATTGCTCATTGTCCTGAAGAAATACAAAAATGTTATTGGGTATTCTATTGATGATATCAAGGGCATTAATCCATCATTCTGTATGAATAAGATTATTCTGGAAGATGAGCACGCTTCTTCAATTGAGCCTCAACGGAGACTCAACCCTAATATGATGGAGGTGGTCAAAAAGGAGGTTTTAAAACTTCTTGATGCAGGTATAATCTATCCTATCTCTGATAGCAAGTGGGTCAGTCCGGTACATGTTGTGCCAAAGAAAGGAGGAATGACCGTGGTGAAGAATGATAAGGGTGAGTTGATTTCTACTAGAACTGTTACAGGGTGGCGCATGTGCATTGATTATCGGAAATTGAATAAGGCAACAAGGAAAGATCATTTTCCTCTCCCTTTTATTGATCAAATGCTTGAAAGGTTGGCGAAACATTCTTACTTCTGCTTCTTAGATGGATATTCAGGTTTTTTCCAGATTCCTATCCATCCAAATGATCAAGAAAAGACGACTTTTACATGTCCCTATGGTACATTTGCATACCGTAGAATGCCTTTCGCTCTATGTTGTGCTTCTCCCACCTTTCAGAGATGTATGATGGCAATTTTCTCAGATTTCATTGAAGACATTATGGAAGTTTTTATGGATGACTTCTCAGTGGGTGGAACTTTTGACGCCTGTTTACGTAACTTGGAGAAGGTGCTTCATAGATGTCAAGAAGTTAATCTCATCCTCAATTGGGAAAAATGTCACTTTATAGTACAAGAGGGAGTTGTTTTGGGTCATGTAGTTTCGAAGAGAGGCATTGAAGTTGATAAAGCCAAGGTCGAGGTTGTTGAGTGCTTACCACCCCCTACTTCAGTTAAGGGGATAAGAAGTTTTCTTGGTCATGCGGGATTTTATCACCGTTTTATTAAAGATTTTTCGAAGATTGCTCGACCTCTTACTGAGCTTTTGGGTAAGGAGGTACCTTATGTGTTCACTGATGCTTGTGTTGAGGCTTTTGAAACATTGAAGAAAGCTCTTGTCTCTGCTCCAATTATACAACCACCGGATTGGAGTCTACCATTTGAGATCATGTGTGATGCTAGTGATCAAGCTATTGGTGCAGTCCTAGGCCAAAGGAAAGATGGAAAGCTACATGACATATAATATACAAGTAAGACCTTGGATGGTGCTCAGATTAATTATGCAACAACGGAGAAAGAATTGCTAGCAGTGGTGTATTCTATGGAAAAATTTCGATCATATCTCGTTGGTTCAAAAGTTATTGTTCACACGGATCATGTAGCTTTGAGATACTTGATGAGTAAGAAGGATGCTAAACCTCGTCTTATTCGTTGGATTTTGCTTCTTCAAGAATTTGACTTAGAGATCAAGGATAAGAAAGGGGCTGAGAACGTGGTTGCTGATCATCTTTCACGTCTTACTCTTGATAAGGATGATGGTAAATCTACTCCGATCGATGATTCTTTTCCTGACGATCATCTACTTTCTCTTGCAAGTCTAGAGGTTCCTTGGTATGCTGACATAGCTAATTTCTTAGCTAGTGGAACTGTTCCTCATGGTTACTCATCGCAGCAAAAGAAGAAATTTTTCTATGATGTGAGGAAGCACTTTTGGGATGATCCGTTTCTCTATAAATCTTGTGCTGATGGAGTTATTAGAAGATGTGTTCCGCATAATGAGATTTCCTCTATAATCTCACATTGTCACGATTTGCCAAGTGGTGGTCATGCAAGTACTACGAAAACTGCTGCAAAGATTCTTCAGTGCGAATTTTATTGGCCAACTCTTTTTAAAGATGTCCACCAGTATGTTCATTCTTGTGATCGTTGTCAAAGAACTGGAAATATTTCAAGACGCAATGAGATGCCTCTTAATGGCATTCTTGAAGTGGAGCTTTTCGATGTTTGGGGAATAGATTTTATGGGACCATTCCCAAAGATTCTCCAGTGCGGTTTTTATTGGCCAACTCTTTTTAAAGATGTCCACCAGTATGTTCATTCTTGTGATCGTTGTCAAAGAACTGGAAATATTTCAAGACGCAATGAGATGCTTCTTAATTGCATTCTTGAAGTGGAGCTTTTCGATGTTTGGGGAGTAGATTTTATGGGACCATTCCCTCCACCTTTTAAGAATAGGTATATCTTGGTAGCTGTGGATTACGTCTCAAAATGGGTTGAAGCCATTGCATCTCCCACTAATGATGCTCGTGTGGTGAGCAAGTTCTTTAAGAAGATGATTTTTCCTAGATTTGGAGTGCCAAGGATTTTAATTAGTGATGGAGGAAAGCATTTTCTCGAGAATCGTTTTGAAGCTATGTTGAAGAAATATGGAGTTTATCATAAGGTGGGACTTTCTTATCATCCCCAAACCAGTGGTCAGGTGGAGATCTCTAACCATGAAATAAAGACTATCTTGGAAAAGACAGTTGCAATATTAAAAAAGGATTGGTCTATGAAGCTTGATGATGAACTTTGGGCGTATAGAACTGCATTTAAGACACCTATTAGGACAACTCCGCATAGATTGGTTTATGGAAAAGCATGTCATCTTCCCGTTGAGTTGGAGCACCGTGCATTTTGGGCTATCAAAGGTCTGAATTTTGATATGTTAGCAGCGGGTGAGAAGAGACTTCTACAACTTAATGAGCTTGATGAGCTTCATTTTGAGGCTTATGAAAGTTCTAAGCTTTACAAAGAGAAAACAAAGAAGTGGCATGACAAATGGTTGTTACGAAGAGAATTCAAGGAAGGGGAGTTAGTTCTTCTTTTCAATTCAAGGTTAAGACTTTTTCCCGTAAAACTCCGTTCTAGGTGGTCGGGTCCGTTCAAGGTACAAAAGGTTTTTCCATATGGTGCAGTTGAATTGTTGAATACCAGTGGAGAGTCGTTTAAGGTGAATGGGCAAAGAGTGAAGCACTATAGAGTTGGTGAACCAATTAACGAGGAGGCGGATATTCCGCTATATTCTCCTTCTGCGGAATGATTGATGAGTCGGTGTCGGGCTAACGACGTTAAACAAACGCGCTACTTGGGAGGCAACCCATGGAGTTTGTATACTGTGGAGGACTGGTGCCATTGAGGACATTGCCACATTTATGTGTGGGGGTGTGCTTTGTTGTAGTAATGTTGTTGTAAAAAAAAATTACAGAAAATTCGTCGCGCAACAGCGCCTCGCGTCGCGCTGCAGCGCCAAATTCCTCCTGTCCAGCAACGTTTTTTTTTCTTTTATTCCCCTTAACTCCATTACTTCCCCCACTTCTCAATTTACATACATAAACCCACATACACATCTTCCTCCCCAATTCCCTAACCCTAATTCCTCTCTACAACTCCAAATCCCTACACCCTAAACACAAACTCCTACTACAAATCTATCAATTTCCTAACCCATCTCCACTTTCTATACACCTATACACACAAATCCCCTCTTTATTCCAAAAATCGTTCAACCTCCATTAAAGCTTCAAGGGTTCTCTAATCCAAGTGTGGGGGTGTTCTTGCCAAGTTCTCATCTTCAATTCAAGTGGGTATCATTCTATTCTTCTTGATTATTTTTGATTGAATTGAATTATTTTATTGGAATTGGGTTATTGTGTGGAAGTATTATTTTTGGGATTTAGGAATTTGTTGCTAAGATTGTGGTTATGGCACCAAAAAGGCAAAAAGTTGTGGGTAGTAGTAGTACGCAACAATCTATGGAGGAAGATTTTGATACTGAAAAATTTCTTTCCCGGAAAGCCCAAGAGGAGTATGATGAGTTAATGTTGAAACCGGTTATTAAGGAACGGGGTTTCGCTCCCTCGAGAGAGGATGGAGAGTTAGCGGATATGATTGATGAGATGGGGTGGACGGCGTTTTGTGTTAAGCCTGTGGCGGTTCCGTTGAGCGTAGTAAAAGAATTTTATGCCAATGCCAAAATGGATAGAAATGGGTTAACTATGGTTAGGGGCAAGGCTGTGGATTACGGGCCTACGGCTATTCGTCGTGTTGTGCTTCAGCGGGCCCGACCTAGGGGTGCTGAAGATTGGGTACATAAGACTCGGACGGATGTTGATTTGGATGCCGTTTTGGCAGGGTTGTGTGTTCCGGGGACGGTTTGGAAGTGTAAAGCGGGCACGGCTGAGCCGCTTTCTTTCCCTGCAGCCGCATTGACTAGATATGCGAGGGCTTGGTTCACGTTTCTTTGTGCTCGCATAATGCCTTCGTAGCATGTCACTGATGTTACAGTCGAGCGGGCTATCATTTTGTGGGGCATTCTGAATGGAAAATATATTGATCTCGGATTTTTAATTCATTAGAATATTATGAAATTCTTGGGTGGCAGCACTACAGGGGGGATCCCACATGCGGTTATTGTCACTGATTTGTGCTATACGATGGGCGTTCGCTGGCATATTGATGAGATTCTGCAGAAGCCCATTTCTAACATTGATCATTATGCGATTAACAGGATGGCGGAATGGCCGGGCGGCATTCCTCATCCTAGAGGTCTTGGTTATGTGGTTGCTGATAATGAAGGTGGTAATCCACCACCTGAGGTGAGAGTTCCTAGGCGGGCAACTAGAGCGGGGCCTTCTCAGTCACAGACGAGTCAGGGTTCAGTGGTTTTTAGTGATGCTCAGTTCCGGCGCATGATGAGGCGGCTTGATACCTCTCATGACATCAACAGTCGATTTGCTGCGGACTTGACTAGAGCGTTGGATGGGGTGTACCAGCAGCAACGGGTTCAGGTTACATGGCCTGTTTTTGGAGCGCACACTGTCTACCCACCTCCGGATACACCACCTGAGAAGGGTGGCCCCGACAACGTCTAGGTATGTTTCTTGTTATCCCTTTTATTGTCTTCAATGTGGACATTGAACACTCCAAGTTTGGGGGCAATTTTAGGGGTAAGCAATAGTTATTGTATATTGTGTTGTAGAGTAAAAAAAAATTTGAAAAATTGAAAAATACCAAAAATAATTCTAGCCATATGAAGATTACTTACGTAAACGCACTCATGCATGCTTAGAAATCTTGTGTTTATGGATGCTTTTGATTGATAAGTGATATGTGATGTTCTTGTGCACACACTTACACTAGCAAGTAGAAACTAGTAGACTTTTTGAATGTGCTAAATGATTAGAATGACATGAATATGTGCAAGGTAATTTGGTCTATATGCTTTGAGTACAAGTAGGTGCGTTAGAAGAGATTGATTTTGGATTGATTATGTTTTGTCACACCAAGTGAGTTTTGAGCCTATATGCATATCTTTTGCATGATTATTTGTTTGCTTGAGTGTCCACTTGTCGTTTGCATTGCTAGCATTTGCTTGAGGTCTTTCTTAAGATGCATGACATTAATTGATGATAAGATGATAAAGGAAATAGGATAACCTCATATTTCCTATATATCCAAACAATTTATACATAATTCATTAGTTAACCCTTTGAGCCTAATCCTATTTTTTCGGTGACACACCATGTACTTGCCTATATCCTTTTCTTGTATTGGCCTTATAGTAATTTTTGAACCCAATTGTCAAGGGCTAGTATTGTTCGTAAGGGAGTGATAAGGTGTGTATAAAAGGGGGGTTTTATTGATGATCATAACTTTGGGGGAATATTAGGGGTTTGGTTCATAGCTTGTTAGACGAAGTTTGAAATCATATTTACGGGATCGTTGTTCTTGCTATTATTTTGCTCTCTTGAAAAAAATTAGAAAAAAAAAGAAAAAAATAAATATGAGAGCATTCTTATCTTTTGTGATCCTACTTTGATTCGACTAGTCAAGTTGTTTATAAATAAAAGTTCAAGTGTGGGGATGAAAGTATGGGAGTTATTTGAATTTTATTGTTAGGTACTAGCTTTTGACTTAACCTTCTTTGGCTTTCTTGACATACCCTGTCCCTAGCCCCGTTACAACCTTAACAAAGACCTTTTAATTGTCATTGATGATGTATGTTGCGTTAAAGGTTAGACTGATAACAAGGACGAAGCATGTTTATGATATTGTTGGAGTTGAGTGAAACACTTACCCTTGTTTTGAGTGAATATTCTTTGTGAGTGAACGGTGAGTTTTTGCTTTTGCATAGGATATCCCAGGTTGTGTCTCAAGATGTGCTCTTGTATGCTTATCATGTTTACCAGCTTATTCTTACATTTGACATGAATTTCTATGATCTTATGCATCTTCTTTGAGTAGACTATGTAGATACTTGCACTTTAGACACTGTAAGAACCCAAATTTTTGGTAGAATTAAAAATTTTATTTATTTAATGATGTAAGAATGAATAGTGGCTACGGCTACAATGTAATAGTTGATGTTTTAAAAGAATGAATGGAATTCGACTTTATTATTTCTATGTCTTGAAGAATGCTAAAGGGTGACAACATAGGTAAGAATAATCTATCTCCTAAGGGAATAAGATACGGCAATTCCAAGCAGGAGAATATTCTCATGTCATCCAGATCGATAGCGATTAATCCAGTGGTTCCGTAAAAAGGTTAAGGAACGATCGAAAGAGAATACGGACAATTGTACAAACCTAGATGAATAAGTAAAGAATAAGGATGAATAGTGATTTTGGTGTAATTGAGAATATTATTAGACGACGATATATAGAAGTACCCGGAACGAAATTCTGAGTTCGTATTATTGATCCGGAGGGAAAAAGAGTGTATGGAAAAGCTGTCGGATTCTGAAAAATAGCACTTTTATTTTCCCCGAGATTTCCCTGGACACTGAAAGACTTAAGGAATTATTGAAGGGATTTAAGGAAAATAGGTTCAAGAATTATTAAAGAGAATGGAGGATGATAGTATAAATATTAAGACGGTTTCCGGTAAAATCCTAACTAGAAACGAATGAGTTATTCCTCCGAACGATCAATCAAATTAAGTAATAACCGGACAAAGAGACAAGCAGAGAGCCAAGATACATGCATGTGCAAATAGATAAGATCAAGTAACTAAGTAGTTACAAAGTAACTAGCATCTTTAGAAACCAAATCACTTAGTTAGCTTGCATGACACCTTTCCACCACAAAATCACAACACTTGTCCCTTGGATTGCATCATGTATGAGCAAAGCACTTTAATAAAGTAGCTTTATGCTAGATATTATCATCAATAATGCATTTTGGACAAGGATGAGATCAAAGCAAGCAAAACAAACTCCATTCCTCTCATTCTCTCAAACTGTCCAGCAGAAACACTCTCCAAAGACAAATTCATATCTCCATTTATATCCATGATAAAATCACCAAATTTTAACCATAGCCTCTCCACTCCATGGGTAATATTCGCTCAAAATTTCATGTCAAACAAAATAGTATAGCCTAGTCAAATCCATGCTCAAAGTTGAAGAAGCCAAACTGATCTGTGCTTGACAGTTTCTATCCAGAGGAGAAAGGGGGCTCAAAACCCTAGCTAGGAAGCTTCAAATCTGATGATCTAGGACTCAAAACAAATCTTATGAAGAGGCCAAGATGTGGTAAAAATTTGAGAGACAAACTCTTATTTTTCTATTTTCTATGATTTTTACAAAAGTGATGATAAATAGTAACCCTTAGAAACTAACTTTGTTTTCTTGGTTTTCTTTGTTGCTCTAAGCTATATTAAGGTGATCCAAGGACTAGATCAAGGCTTGTTAGACTCCTAGACACACCAAGGAAGGTATAATACTTGAAAACCCTTGGTGTTATTTTAAGATCTTATGAGAATTATGGATGATTTAGTGATTAGTATGTTATTATAAGTTTAGATCCATGTTAGTAGTTGTTATGATTATGATTTGGTTTATGAACCATGTAATGGTTAAGATGAGTTGTTGATAGACTAGTCATGATGATTATCATGTGTTTGTGTGGTTGGATTGATCTTTGTTAGATCGAGATAAAGTGTAAAAACTTTGGAAAACGCATAAACATAGCCGTTATAATGCCCGATTTTACAATATCATGTTTTGTATGCCATTTTTCACATCAAGACCCTACTGTCCAGAAACTTTTCTGCCATGTTAGGATAGCTTATGTTATAAGCTTCGTTTTGATATAAAGATCACGTGAAACGGACTTACGGTTTAGGAGTTACGATAAAATTCATAAAAGTGGTTCGGAGCCGTAAACAAGTATTCGTACTTAAAATTGAACCCCGATAAAATACGTAAAGTCATGACGAATCTTGGTAAATAAATACTAGAGGTAAAAAGGGAGCCGTGAGAGAAAACCGTATGTCAAAAAGATCGTTTTTCGATTTATTAAAAATATTCGAATCGAGATTAAACACGAACGAACCCCTAAAAGACGACTCGTTTATAACTTCGTTAAAACACTTAGAAAACGAGCGATAAAACTCGAAGTATAATATTGGTTCGTAACGATCGACTTTCGGACTTATATGACTTAAGTATATGCCAAGTATAAGTACAGTGACATGTCGTATTAACGAACGAATGTCGGGTCGGATCGATGATAAAAGAAATACACTAAAAGGGGTATAACGAGATAACTCGAGAACGTGTTTCGATTTAAGTATAACTTAACCTTTAAAGTTTTAAGTGATTAATCCCGAATGTCTTGGCTATTTATAGATCACCAAGCTGACCCGGGACCCGCTACCACTACCCCTTACCGTACTCGACTACCAGGCAAGTTTCAATCCCCTTCTTTTAGGCTATTGTTGTGATTGAATATATATGTATGTTTTCTGTTATAATATGCCATAGCATGCATGCCTACTTTCAAGTTATATCATTATGCTTGTTCCCTGATTGTTATTGGCTTATAAATTAGATAGCTATCGTATCAATTATAAGCCGGTTATTGTAAGACCCTCAGAGAAGGGTGTATACATCTTATTCATCTAATATAGACCGGGAGTCAATATTTCTTGACATATCGAGATTACCTCGAAAGAAAATATCTAAGTAAATATTTTCCATTATTCGGGCGACGAATATTATTTGAATATTCGTTCGAGATTATTTATTTAACGATCCTTACTTCAAATAATTATTTGAACGTAACTATTCGACGAATAATATTTGTTTTTAATATTCATTCAGAGTCGAATTATTTATCGATTATTATTTCGAATATTCTTCTAAAGATGAGACTACTAAATGAATATTATTTGGATATTCATTTAGAATATTATTTTATTAAATAAATATTACTTTTGAATATTCATTTAGGATATCAATTACTTGATGAATATTATTTTAATATTCATCTGAAGCTTGATTTATTTATCGAATATTATCTCGAATATTCCTTTAAGGCTTGGATTACTAAATGAATATTACTTGATATTCATTTAGAATATTATTCATTAAATGAATATTACTTTTTGAATATTCATTTAAATTCCTAATTAATTATGAATATTGTCTTAAATATTCCTTTCAGGTCTTATTAATTAATGAATATTATTTTGAATATTCATTTAGATATTTATTTGTTCAATAAATATTCTCCTGATATTTCTTCAGGGATTATTTTGAAAAATACTCTGATTAAAGATATTCTTTCATATTCCTAAATATTCTTTAAATATTTTTAATTCAATAAATATTCTCTGAATATTTATTCCATACTTAGAATAACCTCAATAAGGTTTATCTTCTTTGATTATTACGAAAAATATTTCGGAGTCATAGTATTATTAATCTTATATCAAGAAAGGTTCTCAGACATCATTCTTCTTTGAGTCTATCTCCCTAATAATAAGGGAACCTTACTTGGAAAATGTTAATTATCTTGTCGACTTCCCGGTCATAAAGTATTCTCTTTACTCGCAACTCGGGTGCTATTGACTTATTAAGTCGTTGGTTACCTTCTCATCTTTCGAGGGGTAAGATTGTTGGAACAAGTTGATATTCGTTACCAAGCAATAGCTTGGAAGTTATTGGTGAATTTTCCTTTCCAACTAGATACGACTACCTTGTAGAGTCTTATCAACAAGTATTATACTTGGGGAAAGGGGGACGAACGTTACATTCAGAATCATGAATTCTATTTGAACTAGGAGTCGTGTAAATTGCACCGGTCCATCCCTTTTGGCCCAACCGTTGGCCGGGGAGAGCTAGTAAGGCGGTAGACAAGTAAAGCCGTCAGTTCTTCCTTCTACCGGTAGTAAATCTAATTTGAGCTGTACGATCTCGACTGATCATCAAGATTGGAACAGCGGGCGCGGTGAATACTCCATCATTGGTTCATCATCCAAACTTATTTATTTCCTGCAACATGATTACTGTTGGCAGAGCTGGAAAAGTGTTCATAACTGGAATTGCAATCTTTTCATGCAAGTTCCTCTTTTAATGACAACGAGAATATCTCGCTTACTTTTGATGTAGCAGATATTTCTACAAACAAATACTTTGAGTTACCTGGTAACTTCATCCTTTATATTATACTGGCAATAACTTCATCAAGGCATGGCATATGATTTCAAAGGATATCTTGAACTACTGTATATATGTATCACTGTTCAGTTATATTATTGTTGGTGGGCTTTCGCTCACCCTTGCTTTGTTCATATTATCACAACAACAGCTAGGACAGATGGCCCGCGTCAGGCGCACTCGGCGCAAGCAGGTTACCGCCGTTCGAGGACTACCCGCTGATGTCCTTGCTGCCATTGCTGAGGTAGCATAGATAGGCAGCTTTTGTTTATCAGTCTATTTATATGTAACATTAACGTTAATCAACGGCAAAACCTTTAAGCATATCATTTGGCTTGTAATAACTTTTATTCGTAAACTCTGATATTATGGACTTATTTCAATTTCATCTCTGGGACTATAACTGTTGTGTGTGTGAGTGGATATTATTGTGGGGTCACAACATGTGATTTATTTATTGTGGACTCAAGTCAAGTATTATGAATGGATGTAAGACCGTAACCACCAGATCCCTGACCCCGGATCTGGGGGTGTTACAGAAGTGGTATCAGAGCGTACGTTATAAACCCTAGAGATGAGGTGACGTTAAAACAATAAATTCACTAAGATAATAAGAACTCTTGCCAAGTTCATAGTCGGACTACTTAAGGTAGTAATGACGTATAAAACCCTTATGGGAACTCTTAAGTATCATGATAGTAACTTAGCTCGATATCGTATCGATGAATAAGGCAACAGACCTTGAGGTATAAGAGCAGCAGCGCGATGATGCTTTATGTGCTGAAGATCAGCGGGTAAATTCGATGGAGTACCCTACTGGATACCCTGAAGAGGTTACAGCAGATAAGGAAAATCCTGTTAGGATAAGGAGCTTACCCACGAGGAATGAGGGCTACAGCCAGAAAGACTGAGATGATTAAGGTATAGTGCTCAGAAAAGTGAGCATAAAGCGCTGAGTTATTAGCAAGAGAACCAAAGATTCATGTTGGATCCGTAGCCGGACTACTGGATGTAGTACCAGCGAGTAAGACGGATTGGAAGAATTACTTGAGATCTTATACGGGAATAGACGAGAATCCTCAGAGACTTTCATATTAACGAAGAAAGAGCTAGAGGGATGTATGATTATCAAAGACATTGATTTAGGGCGAGGAGCAGAGTCTCTAGAAATAGTTGAGAAGGAGGCAGTAAGTGCCATATCATTTGACAAATGAATTAATATGAATATTGTCAGTAATAATTCGCCATGAGAAGGCAGATGCCGTAGGTTGTAATTTATAAAACCAAATTGAGGTTGATGAAGTTGTTTTACACAGGAAAATGTCCATTTTATGAATGAATCAGTTAGAAAGTGAAAACATTGGGAAGTGACAGCATGATTGGATAAAGTTATATAAGGAAGTAGTAAGCAAGACAATGATCTCAGAACCTACCGGAAGATAAGACCAGTGAGTCAAGATGAACTCGTAATGAGACTATTATCAGAGACTAAGTATAGGGTTAATTTAACTCAGTGAAATGATAAACCAGAAACGTTAGATGCATGTGATTCAGAGGAATATTAAATTCTTTCTTTTCTTTGAATGGATTATAGTAGTTACCTTAAGTTTACTCCGACGCGGAATTATAATGGATCAAGTAATACGATCAGCAGTTAAAGAGAAAAATGTGAGAAAATCTTCCTGGAGCTAAAAGATGAAATTGGTAATGACCAAGAGTTGGCATTGTTTAATGGAAAAAGGGAGACTTTGTGCTTCCAACGACGCTTCGCATAAAAGATTAAGATGTGTGCTTGCGCAGCACGACAAAGTACTTGCGGATGCATTCGGATAGCATGGTTCACCAGGTTCGGATGGCCTTAGTAGTGCCAATTTTTGTGGAACAACCAACTCCGACGGTAATGTTCCTTCTGAGACTGGTAGTCAGGTAGACTGACATTTGGTAATATTGAATATCAAGACGTATAGGTATCAGGACGTTGTGACAAGTTTCAGTTTAAAACTGTTGATTCCCTTCTAAGGGATGTATATAATTGGTTCCTCTCCAGGGGTTAAATTTCCAACCCGATGACGATTATTTCGTTAATTATGACTGCTTACGGTTCTACCTACTAGGAGGTTCATAGAACTATTCTTCAGGTTTCGAAACTGGTATCCTTAGTGTTACCAGTCGATGGATAGATTGACCAAAATTTCCCTAATTCTGGGAAGAACTTCAACGAATTTTGGCAAACCTTGTCTTTCTGATTACCAGTGAACATCATGGAAGAGAGTAGAAACTGGGGCAAACCCCGTGAATTGGGTAAGGTAGCCACTACATGGGTTGGTGGACAGACCCCGGTTATCGCGATTGATTGTAGAAATACAATGATGAAGTGAGATTGGATGAAAACAGGAAATGTAAGTAAGAAACCAGCCGGACTGAGAAACTTCGGGATTGACTTAAGTGAAAAGGCTGTTATGCCAGGAATGGTAAGCTTGCGTGGCACGTGGGAGTGATAAGAATAGTTGAAAAGTTAAGAATAGAGGAAAGGTGACTAGAGATGGTGCCGAGAAGTCGATTAAGACCTATATGGAGTAAAGTTTTGGAAAGGTAGAAAGGTATCAAAGTAGAAGGCACTATGCCAGCAATTGCTAGAAAAGTAATGCTAATTAGCCAACCCCTAAAACCATATATTTTTATTTTAGTATGGTCGGTTGAGGCCAAGTCACAAAGGATTATCAAGTGACTAGACCAGCAATGAAAGGACAAAGCAGGGTTGCTTCTAAGTAAGCACCGACTGCAAGGGATTTTGATATAAAGGAAATATTAATGAGATCGTAGGAATCTTCTACTGAACCCTTTGCAACCCATGTTTGGATTGGGAATTTACTAGACTTTTTGGAATGGGGTCACCCGTACTAAAGTGATTCATGTGTATATGATTGCCCAAGATTACGAGTAAAAATAGAAGTATAATGACTTGAGATGTATGATGTTAGGGTATTATAAATACCATGAATATAGTATGATGGAGGAAAGTAAACAATGAAGGTATATGAAGAGAGTATAGAAATGGTCAGAAATTGAACAGTATGCTGTAGGAATTTTGTCTGAGGCAAGTACCTTTGTGAAGAACGATAAGCACTAAGAAATTCACGTTGAACTCGACCAATATCTTTCAGAACATCCTTGCTACTATTAACAAGTTCTGTAAGAGAGCAGAAAGACATACGTTGTCTTTTGGAAGGTCAAATAGGTTGACCACTATCTGAAAGAAGAAATTAGCAGTAAGCTACCGATCGATTATCAAATAAGAATGATTGAAAAGAGACCCTTATTAAGGATACATGATTTGATTGCCAATTATAGGATGCAGGAATTCCTTGGCAGTTGAATTAAGGATAAGATTTCCATAAAGTAGGCAAACCCTGGGGAATGCACAAGGGATGGCACTAACCCTAATAAAGACATTGTAAATTCAGATGATATGAGTTGGATTTGCTAAGGCAACAATGACCTGTAAAGATTATTAAAAAGAGTTCTCGAAAGAACAGAGATAGAATTATTAGAGTATTGATCAATGACGTTTTGATATACCCTGTACCTAGAAAATACAGGAGGAATGATGAGGACGACCTAAGAAACCTTACAAGGAAAAGTTAATATTCTGAGTTTCCAAATAGAAGTTTGGAAGAGAATGTAAGACACAATAACAATATACCAGATGATGCATGTATAAAACCCTGAGGGAGTATGGATTGAACCTATAAAGGTTGAGATTATCCTAAGATAAGGAAAGAACTAAGAAAAGAAGTATCCTAAGTAGGAGTGGGAATAAACGTGATAAAGTTCCCACGGGTAGATGGAAGCAATGACTTATGGAAAAAAAAAAGACTGATAGATATATTTTCTCCTTCAGCAGAGCTTAAGGGAGAATGCTTTCACCCAACAGTGATGGGAATGAGGTAGAAAAATTTGAGTTGGAATGTATCCAGAAAACATGGATTACAAGGAATTATTATTATCAGGAAAAGCCAATGAGGTGGCCGACAGTCTAAGTATAAAGGAATAATTACAAATGTTCATACCGAAGAAACAAAATGATATTTGGAAAGACCTTGAAGGTCATATCGGAGTGGAGGAATTTACATTCCTTTTTATGATTGTGCAAGAATCAAAGGTAATAATAGTTTAAGTAAAGATTCGATTCCTGATGGAGTCTTAAGCATATTACATACCTTGGAAGGTCCCGTTTTGAGGCAAACCAGGACCATGATACAAAATTGACGAAGTAAACCGTTAAGTTTCCAGTCTTTTATGGAAGCTGCATGAGTGATAGTTTCATCAACCGGACCTAGCTGCGATGCTTGAAACTTTTCTGTAATTTTATCTACTTCATGTAATATCTACATTAAGTTCAGGAAGTGTTCCTTAGGGATAAGGAATAGTGATTACTTTGTCTCCCTAAAGGATTTGTAACCCGTAAGGTTAGCTATTAACGGATTACGTAAACAACAATCGATGGTGATTCTTCTAAGAAAGTAGATGACAAGGTAAAGATAAAGAAAGTGTTGCTATTAATGAGCTAAGTGGCATGTTGATGAATGACAAGCAAGTTTGTGTTAGTGTACTTCTGCGCAAACAAGATAGAGAATATGAGGTTGATGATTCATGATGCTAAATGTATTCCCGTGAAAAGAATTAATGAGACTTAGAGAGAAGGGCAGTTGAGCCCGAGACTTATTAGGCCACCTGAGAGTTTAAAAGTGTTCGGAAGGTGGCATTCGAGCCAGTTTTACCCCCAAAGCTTATAGCATGGTAGTGACGTGTTTCATGTGGCAAAGCTACACCAGTAAAATGCAGATGCTCAACAGATGATAAGAGTGCGAGCAGGTAGGTGTACGACCTGGTCTGATTTACGAAAGACAACCTGTGAAAAACCGTGGGTAGAAAAGAATTAGTGATGAGAAACAAGTTGACAGAAGTAGATTATATTGGATCTAAGCTAAAGAAATTGGCCAGATTCATTTCGGAGGTCTTAAATTTGAAATAATGTGATGATTATAGAGTAAATGTGACGGGATACCAATAAGGAGGTGCCAAGTGCAAAAGATGTCTCAATAAAGAGATGAAGGTGGAAGTAAATAACAGAAGTAAATAAGAATCAGATAATAAGAAGGATGTGATTGATAAAGAAAAGACGGGGAAAGCAACTACGAAATAGGAAGCAAGGAATGTTAGGAATGGATTAATAAATGGGTTTTCCGATGAATTCTCGGGATGACAACCTGATAGTGTTAATATTATAGATATGAAAAAGCTAGTAGCGTGACATGGAATGTCAGTAACAATGGTGTCAAGCGAGAAACTAAGATTTAACTTGAAAGGTTCAAAGATTTTCCAAAAGTAAGTGTTGCTAAGGTGGAACCAAGGTACAGGTCCAGAGAATAGTGGACAAAGCAACAAGATATGTTGACACGTGAGGTTACGATCAAATAGTATTGAATATAATTATGATTAATTTCTTCCTTAATGAACCTCTATAGTTCAGAAGTAAATTCTGAGTATGATATTTTACAATCATGAAAACTTTCTATAATCCTTTAGAATTCTTTTCTTTTCTTCTCTCTTATTCATCTTCTTTATGAATTGAGAAGAACAACCCTTTAAGGAGGGGAGGTACTGCTACGTGACTATCTGTCTATGTGATAGAAGTCTAAGTGGAATACCATAACTTGTTTAATTGCTTGTCAAGTACTAAAGGCTGGCCCCCTTCTGTACTAGCTATGCAATATAACAAATGTTCAATTGATCATAGTGATCTCTCAATAAATCTTTCCACTTCTCTATATTGATCGAGATTGCAAAGATTAAAGCGACAGGAAATGCACAGTGTGAGTAAGGTTACCTCCAAATTCGCAGTGGGATAGTGATACCAATGTTACTGCAGATACCAATAAGGAAAATAGTATATAACTGGGTAAGAGCATGACCTGAATAGTGTATTGTACGAAAAGTGGCAGAGATTAATGAAAAAGGATAAAAGGATGTATTGTAGCACTAGTAAGATGTGCTGAAAAAGGATTGGGATTGATTAAGGATTGACTGGGAAACTGGAAAGTGAAATAACCCACGAGTACTCAATTGTCTTCTACCTGATTCCGGGACGGAATCCTTTTAAGGAGGGGAGACTGTAAGAACCCAAATTTTTGGTAGAATTAAAATTTTTATTTATTTAATGATGTAAGAATGAATAGTGGCTACGGCTACAATGTAATAGTTGATGTTTTAAAAGAATGAATGGAATTCGACTTTATTATTTCTATGTCTTGAAGAATGCTAAAGGGTGACAACATAGGTAAGAATAATCTATCTCCTAAGGGAATAAGATATGGCAATTCCAAGCAGGAGAATATTCTCATGTCATCCAGATCGATAGCGATTAATCCAGTGGTTCCGTAAAAAGGTTAAGGAACGATCGAAAGAGAATACGGACAATTGTACAACCCTAGATGAATAAGTAAAGAATAAGGATGAATAGTGATTTTGGTGTAATTGAGAATATTATTAGACGACGATATATAGAAGTACCCGGAACGAAATTCTGAGTTCGTATTATTGATCCGGAGGGAAAACGAGTGTATGGAAAAGCTGTCGGATTCTGAAAAATAGCACTTTTATTTTCCCCGAGATTTCCCTGGACACTGAAAGACTTAAGGAATTATTGAAGGGATTTAAGGAAAATAGGTTCAAGAATTATTAAAGAGAATGGAGGATGATAGTATAAATATTAAGACGGTTTCCGGTAAAATCCTAACTAGAAACGAATGAGTTATTCCTCCGAACGATCAATCAAATTAAGTAATAACCGGACAAAGAGACAAGCAGAGCCAAGATACATGCATGTGCAAATAGATAAGATCAAGTAACTAAGTAGTTACAAAGTAACTAGCATCTTTAGAAACCAAATCACTTAGTTAGCTTGCATGACACCTTTCCACCACAAAATCACAACACTTGTCCCTTGGATTGCATCATGTATGAGCAAAGCACTTTAATAAAGTAGCTTTATGCTAGATATTATCATCAATAATGCATTTTGGACAAGGATGAGATCAAAGCAAGCAAAACAAACTCCATTCCTCTCATTCTCTCAAACTGTCCAGCAGAAACACTCTCCAAAGACAAATTCATATCTCCATTTCTATCCATGATAAAATCACCAAATTTTAACCATAGCCTCTCCACTCCATGGGTAATATTCTCTCAAAATTTCATGTCAAACAAAATAGTATAGCCTAGTCAAATCCATGCTCAAAGTTGAAGAAGCCAAACTGATCTGTGCTTGACAGTTTCTATCCAGAGGAGAAAGGGGGCTCAAAACCCTAGCTAGGAAGCTTCAAATCTGATGATCTAGGACTCAAAACAAAGCTTATGAAGAGGCCAAGATGTGGTAAAAATTTGAGAGACAAACTCTTATTTTTCTATTTTCTATGATTTTTACAAAAGTGATGATAAATAGTAACCCTTAGAAACTAACTTTGTTTTCTTGGTTTTCTTTGTTGCTCTAAGCTATATTAAGGTGATCCAAGGACTAGATCAAGGCTTGTTAGACTCCTAGACACACCAAGGAAGGTATAATACTTGAAAACCCTTGGTGTTATTTTAAGATCTTATGAGAATTATGGATGATTTATTGATTAGTATGTTATTATAAGTTTAGATCCATGTTAGTAGTTGTTATGATTATGATTTGGTTTATGAACCATGTAATGGTTAAGATGAGTTGTTGATAGACTAGTCATGATGATTATCATGTGTTTGTGTGGTTGGATTGATCTTTGTTAGATCGAGATAAAGTGTAAAAACTTTGGAAAACGCATAAACATAGCCGTTATAATGCCCGATTTTACAATATCATGTTTTGTATGCCATTTTTCACATCAAGACCCTACTGTCCAGAAACTTTTCTGCCATTTTAGGATAGCTTATGTTATAAGCTTCGTTTTGATATAAAGATCACGTGAAACGGACTTACGGTTTAGGAGTTACGATAAAATTCATAAAAGTGGTTCGGAGCCGTAAACAAGTATTCGTACTTAAAATTGAACCCCGATAAAATACGTAAAGTCATGACGAATCTTGGTAAATAAATACTAGAGGTAAAAAGGGAGCCGTGAGAGAAAACCGTATGTCAAAAGGATCGTTTTTCGATTTATTAAAAATATTCGAATCGAGATTAAACACGAACGAACCCCTAAAAGACGACTCGTTTATAACTTCGTTAAAACACTTAGAAAACGAGCGATAAAACTCGAAGTATAATATTGGTTCGTAACGATCGACTTTCGGACTTATATGACTTAAGTATATGCCAAGTATAAGTACAGTGACATGTCGTATTAACGAACGAATGTCGGGTCGGATCGATGATAAAAGAAATACACTAAAAGGGGTATAACGAGATAACTCGAGAACGTGTTTCGATTTAAGTATAACTTAACCTTTAAAGTTTTAAGTGATTAATCCCGAATGTCTTGGCTATTTATAGATCACCAAGCTGACCCGGGACCCGCTACCACTAACCCTTACCGTACTCGACTACCAGGCAAGTTTCAATCCCCTTCTTTTAGGCTATTGTTGTGATTGAATATATATGTATGTTTTCTGTTATAATATGCCATAGCATGCATGCCTACTTTCAAGTTATATCATTATGCTTGTTCCCTGATTGTTATTGGCTTATAAATTAGATAGCTATCGTATCAATTATAAGCCGGTTATTGTAAGACCCTCAGAGAAGGGTGTATACATCTTATTCATCTAATATAGACCGGGAGTCAATATTTCTTGACATATCGAGATTACCTCGAAAGAAAATATCTAAGTAAATATTTTCCATTATTCGGGCGACGAATATTATTTGAATATTCGTTCGAGATTATTTATTTAACGATCCTTACTTCAAATAATTATTTGAACGTAACTATTCGACGAATAATATTTTTTTTTAATATTCATTCAGAGTCGAATTATTTATCGATTATTATTTCGAATATTCTTCTAAAGATGAGACTACTAAATGAATATTATTTGGATATTCATTTAGAATATTATTTTATTAAATAAATATTACTTTTGAATATTCATTTAGGATATTAATTACTTGATGAATATTATTTTAATATTCATCTGAAGCTTGATTTATTTATCGAATATTATCTCGAATATTCCTTTAAGGCTTGGATTACTAAATGAATATTACTTGATATTCATTTAGAATATTATTCATTAAATGAATATTACTTTTTGAATATTCATTTAAATTCCTAATTAATTATGAATATTGTCTTAAATATTCCTTTCAGGTCTTATTAATTAATGAATATTATTTTGAATATTCATTTAGATATTTATTTGTTCAATAAATATTCTCCTGATATTTCTTCAGGGATTATTTTGAAAAATACTCTGATTAAAGATATTCTTTCATATTCCTAAATATTCTTTAAATAGTTTTAATTCAATAAATATTCTCTGAATATTTATTCCATACTTAGAATAACCTGAATAAGGTTTATCTTCTTTGATTATTACGAAAAATATTTCGGAGTCATATTATTATTAATCTTATATCAAGAAAGGTTCTCAGACATCATTCTTCTTTGAGTCTATCTCCCTAATAATAAGGGAACCTTACTTGGAAAATGTTAATTATCTTGTCGACTTCCCGGTCATAAAGTATTCTCTTTACTCGCAACTCGGGTGCTATTGACTTATTAAGTCGTTGGTTACCTTCTCATCTTTCGAGGGGTAAGATTGTTGGAACAAGTTGATATTCGTTACCAAGCAATAGCTTGGAAGTTATTGGTGAATTTTCCTTTCCAACTAGATACGACTACCTTGTAGAGTCTTATCAACAAGTATTATACTTGGGGAAAGGGGGACGAACGTTACATTCAGAATCATGAATTCTATTTGAACTAGGAGTCGTGTAAGAGGCCGAGTTGCGCCGGTCCATCCCCTTTCGCCCAACCGTTGGCCGGGGAGAGCTAGTAAGGCGGTAGACAAGTAAAGCCGTCAGTTCTTCCTTCTACCGGTAGTAAATCTAATTTGAGCTGTACGATCTCGACTGATCATCAAGATTGGAACAGCGGGCGCGGTGAATACTCCATCATTGGTTCATCATCCAAAATTATTTATTTCCTGCAACATGATTACTGTTGGCAGAGCTGGAAAAGTGTTCATAACTGGAATTGCAATCTTTTCATGCAAGTTCCTCTTTTAATGACAACGAGAATATCTCGCTTACTTTTGATGTAGCAGATATTTCTACAAACAAATACTTTGAGTTACCTGGTAACTTCATCCTTTATATTATACTGGCAATAACTTCATCAAGGCATGGCATATGATTTCAAAGGATATCTTGAACTACTGTATATATGTATCACTGTTCAGTTATATTATTGTTGGTGGGCTTTCGCTCACCCTTGCTTTGTTCATATTATCACAACAACAGCTAGGACAGATGGCCCGCGTCAGGCGCACTCGGCGCAAGCAGGTTACCGCCGTTCGAGGACTACCCGCTGATGTCCTTGCTGCCATTGCTGAGGTAGCATAGATAGGCAGCTTTTGTTTATCAGTCTATTTATATGTAACATTAACGTAAATCAACGGCAAAACCTTTAAGCATATCATTCGGCTTGTAATAACTTTTATTCGTAAACTCTGATATTATGGACTTATTTCAATTTCATCTCTGGGACTATAACTGTTGTGTGTGTGAGTGGATATTATTGTGGGGTCACAACATGTGATTTATTCATTGTGGACTCAAGTCAAGTATTATGAATGGATGTAAGATCGTAACCACCAGATCCATGACCCCGGATCTGGGGGTGTTACAGACACCAAGGCATTGCATTTTCATTTTGATTCTTTAGCAGAAGTGGCATGAGAGGACGGGTGTGTGTGGTGTTATGTTGATGTGTGGTCTTTTGCATGAGCTAGATGAATTTTGTGGTTATTCACTATAAACCCTCACGAGACCTTACTCGTCCACTAGGGCTACCTAGGGGTTTAAAGGGCTTGTTGCATATGCCAAATGCAACCGTGATCACCTACGGAAATGGTACTAGTTAGTTAGTATAGTTTTTATATTAGTTTGCACGAGGACGCGCAAAGTGCTAAGTGTGGGGATATTTGATAGAGTGTATTTTATATATACTTTATAGGATTTTGTTCCCACATTTACGGTGCTTTTGCGAATAATCGTGTGGATTTAATGAGTTTTTGATGAGTTTGTTGCAGGGAATAAGCAATTGCCGAGTTGAAAGAAATCAAGCATTATTCAATAATTTTATGGTATTTCTAACTCGTAGGAATGATTTTTCGAAGTTGCAAGAGGAATTGTGGAATTTTGGATCGTTTCTAAGTATTATGGATGCAAAGAAGTGATGATCAGATAGCACGAGGCGCAGCAGCGCTTGTTTACAACGCAGCAGCATGGGGAACAGATTGGTTCAGGCGCAGCAGCTCCATACATCACGCAGCAACGCCTGAATGTGCCTGGTCTGTGCGGAAATTTGCAGAATTTTATCCCTTTTCCTACTTGTAATATAATTCTTATTATTTCCTGTTGGGCCTTTTTAATTAAGGCAAGTACTTAGACTTGGAGCATTATAAAAACACATCTAGGGGATTATTTTAGGGATCGAAAAAACTTATTATACACTTGAGAACTTTGTATAATCTTTTGGAGATTTGTGGGAGAACTTTTAATTTTCTTTGAAGATTGAAGATTAAAGGTTTTTCTCTATGCTTTTAATTATGTGTTCAATTTATAATTCTAGGTTTGTTAATTCAATTATGATTGAGTAGTTCATTAATCTAGGGTTAAGTTGAACCCTAGCTATGGTTGATGTGTGAATTTCCAATTCCCCCAATTTGATTATTTAATTGCTCTTGCTTATTGAGTTGTTTTAATCAGCAATTACAAATCAGACGTGATTATGTTTATTGTTTGAACCAATATCTATTATATCAAGGAGAGTTGGATTTAGATGGTTGTGATTTATCCAATAAGAACATGAAATTCTCCATGAGAATAGGTAGATATGTTTAATGTCTCTAAATTGCATGATACCATGAGAATAGGTTTGATTGTATTTTAAGAGAAGCCATTAATACCCGAGAGGGGTTATTGGTATTTATAGGGCGCATCTTTCCTGTTGAGTAATATATTCCGATTAATTTGGGAGGAAATTCACGATTGCATTGATCATGCTAGTGGGGATACTTAATTCTGGATGTTTTTAATATCTGATTAATATAAACACCATTCTCTTAGTATAAAATTAGTATAAATAAATCCTCAAACTTTACTGTGTTACTTGCTTAGCTGAATTAAATCGAAAACAACTGGTGATTGACACGTTTGTCTCTGTGGGATCGACTCTGACTTATCCTACTAAATAGTTAGAAGGAATTTGTTAGATATTATTATTTGATAGGCACGCGACGGCCTTGTCAAGAGCTTTTAACCCAAATGAAGGCACAAATGCTGGGGTTTTGAAGAAGAAAGCAGATCATGAAAAGGTTAATAACACTCTACTTGGTATTCAACCACAGCAAGGGGGGAATGGTTCTAAAACTAGCAGGGAAAACATTGAGGCAAAAAGGAGGGAAATGCAGGCTAAACTCACTAGTAGAAAACTGGTCTTTTACGTCGGTCAAATTGGTCTTTTACGTCGGTTAATTGGCGACGTATGCAGGGGCGACGTATAAAGTCACCTGTTTTTTACGTCGGTTAAAAAGCCGACGTATAAACTCATAATATACGTCGCCAAAAAGCCGACGTATAATGCCATAAAAAGCCGACGTATAAAAAAGATAAAAGCCGACGTATAATCCAAAGAATACCGACGTATAATGCTGAAAAAGTCCAGTCGTATATTGTCTTAAAACCGACGTATATTGTCTGAAATACCGACGTATAATGTCAAAATTGACCGACGTATAATGCTATAAAGACCGACGTATAAAGTCGAAATACAACCGACGTATAAAGTGTTAATACAACCGACGTATAAAGTCAAAATACAACCGACGTATAAAGTGTTAATACAACCGACGTATAAAGTCGAATTACAACCGACGTATAAAGTCGAAATACAACCGACGTATAAAGTGTTAATACAACCGACGTATAAAGTCGAAATACAACCGACGTATAAAGTCGAAATACAACCGACGTATAAAGTCTAAATACAACCGACGTATAAAGTCGAAATACAACCGACGTATAAAGTCTAAATACAACCGACGTATAAAGTCTAAATACAACCGACGTATAAAGTCGAAGAACCGACGTATAAAGTGTAAGAATAACCGACGTTTAAGTCTAAAAACCGACGTATAAAGTCTTAAAATGCCGACGTATAATGTTAACTAAATATCCATTTTTACCCTGTATATATATATGCACCAAAATTCCTATTATTCAAACCAAAATAATAAATAGAAATTGCAACCCAAATTTCTCAAAAAAGTGCTTAATTAAATTAAAACAAATATTATTACATAATTGATCCATAATATTTACAAATTTTTAATCCGAGTAACCATGTCATACATCTAATTCAACACAAGTGCTAATAACTATCATAAATCCAAAACATATAATATCCATTTTCCGATTGCTACAAGATTCATATCATACTCCGTCTTTCCAGCACCTGCAAAAATTATGTGTTCGAACTTGTTAGCACAAAGTACATATAATATAAAATACATGTAAAAAATTCTTGAAAACGAATAGTTTTTTTTAACTTAAAGAGTCGTGCATGTACCCGTTCACATATATTCACGAGTAATATAATCTGCCCAAATATCTCGAATTTCTTCAATTTGCTGGTTTGTGTATCTTTTTCCAAGACCCTACATGTCAATTCAAAGAATTGTTAACTTTATATGCAAGTAATATTTTTTCTAATATCTACATAATTCCATTTCAGATAGTTCGTACCTCTGTCCACTTAACTTTAGGATCTTTACGAGATAACATAACTATGTCATACATATATCTCATCACAAAATAACCACATTCTGTGCCTCCTTTTTGTTGAGGACACTACAAAACAAACTCAACATATTTAAAGTTGAGATAAAACAGAAAAAAAAACTTTCAAGATCAAGCTATGTATTGAAATATACCTGAACAGCCTCATGGTACCAAAGTAGGTTATTTTGATTATTTTTCCTACCACCATATCTGGTATATACTTTATATGCCCTGCATGTTATAGAGTTAAAAATGTCAAAATATAAAAAAGGTTTTGAACTCTTTGAAAAGTAAATATATTTATTGTACTTTTCAAAAATTTAATTTTTTCATAGCTTACGTATTCCAAGGAGCCTTCACGTAAAGGTCTCGTTTTTGATTTAGTGGATAAAACACGTATACAGCACTTTCATGAACACAAAATAAAAGCAAGATCCAGTGGTCACTGCAATTTAAACATACTTAAAATAAAAAGTGTAGTTGTGTGTTTTGGATTCAATCATAGAACTTAACAAAAGCTTATGTTCTTACCTCTGAATGTATGGTGCTAGGATAAAACGTTTCTCCTTGGCATCTCTCATTACCTCAGACATGTATCTAGATGTATCATCTTGATGCTTAGATGCCAATGTTAATACAGATGGACACATGAATGCAAATGAATTATCTTCCAAATCCTTGCACAATTTATGAATGTACCTTTAATGTAATATGGATTCTGCACTGTTAGTTGTTATGAACAATCAATATAAAATTATGTCTTATAAAAAAATGAGGAAGAAATTGATGTCTTACATCATAAAAACCTGCAGAACCGATATATTAAGACAACTTAACCTCAAAAACTCATTGATATCTCCTGGGGTGACATATATTGGAATTTTATTACTTTCATGAAACTTGAACAACTCCAAGTTTTTAGCAACGACAATAGAAGAATCAGGAGGACTATTATCAACCGAGAAACGTAAAGTTCGGCATTTTTCACTTATTTTGTCCTCATTATGCAAAGATTGATTCTTGTGTGTTGCTGATTCTTTACTAACAGCCATCTTTAGTATTTTCCGTTGAGCTATCTGGTGTCCTTTTTTCTTCTCAGGTTCCTAATTATAAACAAATTATGTTAAAACCAGAATTTTCTCTAATTATCTATGAATTTTCAGGTTCGCAAGTTTGTAAAGCAGTTCGAATCTTGTAAAGATGCATGTGCAAACTATATGAATGAATTTGAATAGCATTAAAATTACCTGCCCCAAGATTACAAGATCCTTTGGCCACTCAACAAAGCTACCAGCTGCATTGCCTATAGTTTCATGTTCATCACAGGGCACCGGAAGTGGGGCAAGTTGAAATTCAACTACAACTTCATCCACACATACTTTCACATTACTTGCCGCAATTGGTTTGCCATGAATAAAATTTCCGCCCTCGCTATTCAATGGGAAAACTTGCCCTCTTGCTACAACAACCCTTCCTTTGTCAGGATGTTTAAGACATAGACGACACAAGGTTGGAATCTGCATATTTCATCTTCTTGTTAAATGACCTTACTGTAAATTTGAGAATAAAGAATTGCAAAATCAGAGTAAAAAATTAGCATTGTCATATCTCTAGATATGCATTGTGATACCTGGTCCTTTCATTGTTCGAGTATACATTTTGCTTACAGAACATGCATCAAAACGGAATAGCTTTCAAATACTTGAATCCCGACTCTTAGAATGGAATAGCTTTCAAATACTTGAATCCGGACTCTTAGAACTGAATTGATTTTAGACTCTTAGGACTTGCAATAAAATAGTATAATCTATTCAGAATAGCATAATTTCAGATATGTTCGTTAAAATTTTTGTGCATTTGTCTTTTTAGGAAGAAAGAAAACAGTTCGCTATGAGTAAGTTGTATATTATTGGATCGAAAAATCTCAGATCTGAAGTTTATTAGATATGTGGTTTTGGCAAATATCTACAAGTGCTGCTACCATGTAAAGACCTATTGATCTACAAACCATTTGCCAGACAAAGCTAATTTACACACTTGTGCAAACTCTTGAACAGAACCTCGTTGATACAAGGTCAATAAATCCTAGCTCAGCTAGCAATTAAAGAGAGAACATGGATATAAAATGTTACATAACTCAACCACCATCATCAGTTCATAAACCAGCAAGCATCACGGAAATTCTAATTCTGGAACAACAAATCTGAGATTAACTAGCAGGTGCATTCACAGGAATACAAGCAAGCAATCTTTGCATGACATAATTTGATATTAACAGATTTGCACAAAAGGGTAGCAACAGTATCCACTATTCTGCTGTTAATATTTTAGCGATCAACTTCTCCCAAAAGGATGCTCACTCAGAAGACAAAAACTATAAGTTGCATGCACAAAACTTTCTCATCCACTTGAACAAAGAGGTGTCACCTTTGTTCCATGAGCCTAAATGCCTCCTGACTTTACATTGTATGTGAATTTTTTTGGTTTTTTTGTGTCACATTTTATTTAAAAAAATTCTGTGTATATATATGTTGGACAGGGAGCGTCACAGGGACAGAGGCATTACTATTAGATTTTCTGTGCTGCAATGATAACTTAGAATCACGAAAACAGTCTAACTTAATTGTAGAATTACCTGGACATCTAAGAAATTTTCTGCAGGCTGGTCCACCGATTGACAACTACTTCGAACCAAGTCATTTGATGGTGTACCTTTCTCCATCTGCCCCAAATTACCATCTGGAAGTGGCAAACCCAACAGCTTTAAATGATCAAATATCCCTTTCAGCTGGATATTCATCATTTCTTGGCACTCCTCCCTCACTTTCTTTGTAATTTCTTGTTTGATTGTATCTAATTCATCCCTAGAGACGATCCCACTTTGTTTGGTTTTTTGTGATCCAACTACATCCTTGATTTTAGCTCTTCCTCCAACCCCTCTAACACGTCCTCCATGCTCCTTATTCCCAAGTGCACGAGACAGTACATCATCGTGACCAGATGGGGTCCATACCCCGTCAGAAATTTGCCCTTCCAACTCTCCCTGCCCATTTATAAAATAAGTCAGTACACATAACAGGCAAGCAGTCAACCAAAAAAAAAAACAGAATATATGCTCAAAAACCATGCTTACCATTTTCCCAAAAAATTCCCTAGTATGCTCGTTAGGGATGTAATAACTTCCATCATCCTTTTTTCTCATTCGTGCTCTTATCCAATCGTAACTACGCTGAGTTGATAGAATGGATGGATCAATGGATGATGTGTCTAAAGAAGCGAGGGGATCATTTTTGCGCCACTTGTCCCTTTTTCCTTTATATCCACCTTTTCCAACAAAATGCGGATCTTTGTTGTGTTTTTGACTTTCTTTTGCTTTTTCACTAATTTCCTACATATTCAAGGATGCAAAACATTAAATTAAATTTAATTTCTACCCTTGTGATAAAACTTGTCACAATTCGATTTTTGATCCAGCTGAGCAGCCAAATATATAGATACATATTGCATCAAAAGGTATAGTTCTTGGGTAAAAAACTAATTATAAATAGAAGTATAATCTGGAAAATAAAATGGGGGAGGGGGTAGGAAAAGAAGATATTCAATTTGTCAAGATTATAAAATAATCAACAAAAAATCACAAATTGTGATTTGTTCCTTGTTTTTTCGTATATAATTCAGTGGATTGATTCTGACAATCAGTTACAATTGTATTAAACTTTTGTAGGATTCTTTTATTCAGTACAGATGTGCCACAATCATACTGTTATCAAATAAAATAAAAACTTAGAGGGTGTAATTTTCTTGTTTCCTAATGATGAATTTTGAGAACAAATAGTTAGTAGAAATAGTCTCAAGGAATTAATTAATGTTTACCTGGAACTCATCCGTTTCGTGTGCCTTTTTAAAAGCTTCCCAATCATCTTCGCTGATGTAAGGATATGTTTCACATGGATTCCTGCCTGTTTTTAGAAAATGTCTACGAAGATTCCCCTTGAAATCCCTCCAACTTTTAGCTGCAGCTTCCATGACTGGTTTTTTAAGTTGATCATCCTCCAATTTCCAGTGCATCTGTTATAACTGATTTTAATTAGTAAAACAAATAAAGGCTATGAAGAATAAAGGCTGCTTTAATTAATAAAACAAACAAAAGGCTGTGATTTAAATATATTTGCATACCCGAATATCTTCCCAAATCGTATTCTTCAATCCCTCGCTAACTAAATCCCAACTCTTTATATTTATGTTAACATGTAGTCGGACCTCTGTTCCAACATAAGACGCAAACTTGGAAGCCATATTCCCATGAGGGTTACCATCTTGATCAAACTCAATGCTGCAGTCTATTCTTTGATTTTTAATTTTGTCTTTTAATTTTGTGCACAATGTTGGACCTCTAGCCTTTCTCTTGTTTTCTTGACTAGAATTTGACTGACCATTATCCTCATCCATGGAAAATAGCTACATCACGATAGCAAATACGAAGTTAGTTAGCATGGAAAACTACAACATGGTTGATATATAGTTGAAAATAGCTACTCTGCGTAAATGGTTGATATATAGTCCCTCAGATAAACTAGTAACAGATCATGGATGAAATGAAACTAAAACAATTTTTGGAGCCCTGCATGTTGTAGAAGCCAATACTGCAGTTCTAAGCAGTGCAGAAAAGGTTTCAGTTCAAGGAAATTCTGATGAATCTGTTCTAAGCAGTGGGGAACTAGCTAGTTAGTAGTAATGTTTAGATGTCCTTTAATTTACTCTTCGCAGTCAATAAGTGGCTTGTGGTGTTCTTTTAAACTGCCTCTGTTAATAACTTGTGGCTTGTGGTGTTATGTTCATTTTTCATACTCATAATTAATAATTAATGCATCAAGTCTATATAAAATAGGAAGAAAAATCTAACATTAAAAATGACAAAGAAATAAGGATTTAAAAAGATGGACAAATATTTTTGTCAGAGTATTGTGCCGGATGGAGAAATATAGAATTCAGCAAAAACGTCAATAATATGTTGATAATCATTCTGCTATTAATATTTCAATGCATTTTAATCAACATCTGTAAGCAGAAAGATCATTAACCTTTGAAAAACCTAGTCCCTCAGATAAACTAGTAACAGATTACAACAGCCAATTACAACAGATGCAACTGCTGTTACAAAACAATAAGATTAGGCAACCAAGCACAAGTTTTAGCCTACACTGATTGACCACCTATCCTGCTAAATCATTAAGTTATTCACATCTATATCAACCATTTACGCAGAGTAGCTATTTTCAAGTTCAAGTCTGGTACATATAGTTGATATATATGTTGCATAGGTCATCATACAAGTTCAAGTCTGGTACATATAGTTGCTTCACAAATCTTTACTCTTTATAAATATTTAAAAGTGATTTAATTGTTTTCATTTTTTATGTAAATTGATTTTGGGGCAAGCTATGCCACATACATACGAGATACAGAGTCACAACCATTAGTAGAAATCCATTGCATAATATGTCGCTGTCTCACGAAATTTATGGTATCACATCAACGTATATGTAGACCTCAGCACAAACACTATCTCCCCCATTTTACTCTTACACGGATAGTTACCTGATAGTTTACACCTGTTGTGGATACAAGGCGAGCAAACCCTAGAAATATTAGTGGACTGGTGGATGAAATCGCCTTTTTCAAACCCCTGAAATTGAAAAGACAAGAAGTATATTTTAAGTTTTCTCTAGTCTACTAATGCAAATAAGATGATCAGAAAACAGCCTATATACACAATTAGGGAAGACTTGGAGCTGTTACAGAATTGTGAACTTCTTCTGTTTACCACTTTTTACTAATATACATCATTTAAATGTTAACTATTTCCTTAAACCAGAATTGTTATGAGGATACAACACCATTTTTTTCTAATTAATTTCTTTCTATTTTTAATTTAAAAGCATACCATTCTAGAATATTCTAAAACCGCTCATTCTTGGCGGTTGATCCATAGTCCTTCATCATGGTCATTACGTAAATAATGCGCATCCATAACCTCATTTACATTTGGGGTTGGCAATCCCATTGAGAAAGGGGGGTTCTCATCAATTTGGTCATACTCATCCTCGTCTTCGACATTTTCAATACCAAGAATACGTCTCTTACCTTGAAGAACAATGGACCACTTGGAATCAGCCGGGTCACGAATATAAAATACTTGCTTCACTTGTGTTGCGAATATAAATGGGTCATCTTCATGGCCAACCTGATTAAAGTCGACCAACGTAAATCCAAACTCATCAGACCGCACACCACGCTTATTGTCAAACCATTTACATCTAAAAAGAGCAACATTGAATTCTTTGTAACAAAGCTCCCAAATTTCTTCAATTATCCCATAGTATGACTGCTTCACATCTCGTGATGCACTATCTTTACCTCTACCAAATTCTGTTGATGAAGCTTCCACCGATACGCCACTATTCTGTATAGTACTTTTGGCATCTTGATGTTGTGTGTAGAAACTGTACCCATTTATATCATAAGCTTCGTAAGATCTCACAGGCATGTCAGGGCCATACGCCAACCATTTTAATGTATTGGAAATGACGTTAGATTTATGTGACAATTGAGACATTACTCGTTCCTTAAACCAACGACTGAACGAACGATTGTGTTCATTCGTAACCCACTTCCCACTCTTTGAAGGATGCATTTGCCGAATTGAGGCAATATGTTCTTTTAAATAAAGATCAACTTCACTCATGTGTTGTAAGACAAATAGATGGGCTCTTTCGCACAAATCAGCATTGGGAGAGATCATTTTTTTTCCCAATGTTCCTTGACCTTGAAGTCTACCCTCGTGACGAGATTTAGGAATTCCAATAGGATCAACAGCCGCTAAATACTCGGTGCAGAATTCAATAGTCTCTTCAATAGAATATCCTTCAATTATGCTACCTTCTGGCCGGTACCGGTTCCTTACATACCCTTTCAGGATACCCAAAAATCTCTCGAAAGGATACATTTGTCGCAGATATAATGGACCACATAGTTTAATCTCTCTCACCAGATGAACGACTAAATGAAACATAATGTCAAAAGTGCAACTGAAAAATACATTTCAAATTCGCAAAGTGTGACTATAATATCATTTTGCAATGTATCCAACATCAAAGGATCAATCACCTTGCTGCATATAGCATTGAAGAAGAAACATAATTTTGTGATGACCAATCTTGCATGCTTTGGCATTATCCCACGAATGGCAATTGGTAATAATTGTTGCATTAACACGTGACAATCATGTGACTTCAACCCCACCAGTTTCAAGTCTTTCATCGACACAAACCCTTTAATGTTTGAAGAATATCCAGATGGAACCTTAACACTAGATAAGCACTCACAAAAGCTAAGTTTCTCCTTCCTAGATAGAGTGTAACATGCCGGAGGCAAATATGAACGTTTTTCCGTGAATTGTGGTGCTAATTCTGTTCGTATTCCCATTTCTTGCATGTCTAATCTGGCATTGATGCCATCTTTTGTCTTTCCAGGAATATTCAACAATGTCCCAATGATGCTTTCACAAACATTTTTCTCAATATGCATAAAGTCAAGACAATGTCTAACCTGTAAGTGTTCCCAATATGGAAGATCCCAAAAAATAGATTTCTTCTTCCATACTTTGCTTTGGATGGGCTTTTTATAAAGTTTTCCTAATACAACATCAATATCTTTGACCCGTTCAAAAACCTGCTTTCCTGATAAAGGCAAAGGAGCAACCCGAGACTCAATATTTCCATCGAAAGACTTTTTGTTCTTCCGATAAGGGTGATTGGAAGGAAGAAATGCTCGATGACCCATATATACATTTTTCTTGCAATTGTTTAAGCGCCGATCAATCGTACCCTCTTCACAAATTGGACATGCTTTAGCTCCTTTAGTAGTGTACCCAGAAAGGTTTCCATAGGCAGGAAAATCATTTATGGTGCAAAATATCATGGCACGCAGAGTGAAATCAGATTGCATGTACGCATCATAAACCGTAACACCTTCATCCCACAATACCTTTAAGTCTTCAATAAGCGGCTGAAGATAAACATTTATGTTATTCCCCGGTTCCTTAGGACCTGAGATTAGCAACGTCAACATTATGTACTTGCGCTTCATGCACAACCATGGAGGCAAATTATAAACCGTCAAAAGAACTGGCCAGGTGCTATGGTTACACCTCATAGTGCGATATGGATTAATGCCATCTGCACATAATCCCAGCCGTAGATTTCTAGGTTCCTCGCTAAATTCTGGAAACTTTCCATCAATCGTTCTCCATTGCGGAGAGTCACCAGGATGTCTGAGCATCCCATCGGATTTTCTCCCTTCTACATGCCACCTTAGAAGCTTTGCATCTTTTGCACTCGCAAAGAGGTGTTTGAATCGCTGCACTACAGGTAAATACCACATTACCTTGGCAGGAGGCCTTTTCTTATCCTCATTACAAGCATTATTGCTTTGTCGCCTGTACCGAGATGCTCCACATTTGGGACATATGTCTAAATCTTCATGCTCATTTTGGAATAAGACACAATCATTCGGACAAGCATGTATCTTTTTTACATCCATGCCCATGGGACACAATATCTTCTTCGCCTCATAGGTAGAAGTAGGGAGCTCATTACTCGTAGGAAGTATTTCTCCTAAAAGCTGAAGCATCTCTGTGAAACTCTTATCACTCCAGTTATGCTTTACTTTTAGCTTACACAACTTCAAGGTTGTTGACAACCTAGTAAATTGATCCTTGCACCCTTGATACAGAAGTTTCTTAGAATCGTCAACCAAACTATTTAAAATGTCTGGTTGGTGCATGAAATGCTCTTCCATATCTTGTATCATCTCTTGTAACCTATCGTTTTCCATATATTCTTCATCATTATTCTTCATACTATCTTCCTCCCTTGCACGTTTTGTACCTGAGGTCCTCGTAGACTGTACTCCTTCACCATGCCAAATCCATTTCACATAGCCCTCCTTAAAACCACGACGGAAAAGATGATCCTCTACTATATCAACACTACGATACATTTTAAAATTCTTACAGTCACGACATGGACATAAGATCATTTGTTCTTTTCCCTCTTCCTTTTGCTTGTTTTCCAGATATAGCGTCGCACAAGTAATGAACTCTTTAACACCATCAATATACTCGGCTGTTGCACGTGAAATTGTGTACATCCATGTATGTCGATCCATTATATATTACTAAAAGAATGCAATAAAGGGCAAATTTGAGAGTTAGAATGTATGGAGAGAGAGAGAGAGAGAGAGAGAGAGAGAGAGAGAGAGAGAGAGAGAGAGAGAGAGAGAGAGAGAGAGGGAGAGAAGGAGAGGGAGAGAGAGATTAAGCAAGAGAGAGGAAAATATACATTTTACTAATTCTCTTTATTACACTTCTATTACAATATGTTGGGAGATCAACAATATACAAATAAGTAGGCAACAGAGAAAAATGTCACCTTACTTGAAGAAAACAACAAAACTAGCTACAGCATTAATATTTTTAAGCACCAATATGAAGGAAATGAAGCTAATTGGAGACCACAGATTTGTCACAATAGACCAAGGTGCTAGATGACCATTATTAGATTTATTTATCAAATTGTCTTTTTTGCTTTTTGTTCATAAAGTTGTGTTAAATTCATACATCTTGACTCTTGAGAATTTAGCCAATTAGACTTTGAGACTTTAATAAAACACTTGTTAATTGAATAACATTATTAAACTCATGAAATATTGAAGTATTGGACCGTTTGTGAACTTCCTTGAGCTTGCACTTAAAGATATCACTCATCATAAGCTAAGAGATATGCAGCTAGGGGTGTTTCGACTGTTGATGAGAATGGGAATACAATTGAATCGATGGGTCTAGTAAGGTATAAATTACCCGGTTAAAGGTAATGTGTTACCCATTCCAATCAAACAAATTCTCTGACCAAACACCAATACATGAAAATGAGACTCTAATTCTCATTAAAAGGATCCATTAACCTTAAACGGTTATTTATAATACCCCATATGTTGTCTTGACCCTATAATAGCATTGATAGGTCATTATTCATATGTCGTAAATCGCAATTGTCTCACTATTTTCTCTCTATACACATCTCTGATACTACACATATTACACATGCACTTGCATACATACACATGAAGACAATTAAAATGTATCAAAAATAATACATTTCCTTGTATAAGAGTAAAATCCTAAAAATTAACAGTGCAAAATTCTATTAAGAAAACTAGTCAATAAAGGAAAAATATTATTATAATATTCCGATACCATAACTTAACATATTCAATAAAATCTATGAATAAAAAAACAATAAAACTTTGCAATATATTACAATTAGCTATATTCCTAAACAAAAAAAAAAAACTAATACAACTTAATATTTTATTTCCTTGCTCCTCATTAAACTTCTTTTAAATTAGACGATTCTTTTCGCAATGCATTATGAATCAATAAGTATCGACTAAGAGCACAAAGGCAATTAACTTCATGACTTCAAACATCAAACACAGCATTACTTTAACTCTTCTTATGTATGCCATTCATATAATGATTTCTACGAAATGAATTGCTCTATGCAAATGATTCATGGCAATCCTTCCAAGGGCAACATCTTACAATCCCGACAAATAACACACAAAGTTAATCATAAGCACAACAAACTGATTTCATATCAAGGGCAACATAATTGCAATCCCGATGCATAACATACATTATTACAATCGAAACTACTACCAACACACCAATGGTACAATAACAACACACCTTGTTTGTAGGATTAGAGAGATACAACGCCAGCAATTTGACGGCCTGGAGAGGCGTGGCGGCAGATGAATCAATCTCGCTAATCACAAGCTATACATACAACAAAAACAACAATATATACACATATAAGATTAAAATCACGAAATTCAATTCATAGAATATGTGAATTGAGCGATGTAGAGAGAGAGAGAGAGAGAGAGAGAGAGAGAGAGAAGGAGAGGGAGAGAGAGATTAAGCAAGAGAGAGGAGCAGTAATTCAGGATAGGGTGGAGTCGTTACCGGTGTTGTTTCAGTGGTGGTGTTGTTGAAGCCGGCGGTGGTGTTGTTTCAATTAGCTCTGAGTCGTATTTGGGGAAACGTAGAGTTTAATTTGGGGACACTATCTTGTTTAATTTTTTATTTTAACATAAAAGTCTTATACGTCGGCATTTTGTTAACCGACGTATAAGAAGAACTTTATACGTCGCCTGCTATCAAACCGACGTAAAAAATGTATATCTTATATGTCGCCTGTTAGCACAAAATTACGCAAGCGCACGTAATCACAAGTAATATAATTAAAGTTCGTTCCGCAGAGATCTGGTTAAGTTTCAATCAGTAAATATGCCTATGCAACAATGTTTAGTTTTAATCCACTGCTAAGACAAATAACAATTTTGGTTTTGATTAACTAAATTAAACTAGGATGCAAATTTTAAACTAAAAATTAAATTAACTAATGAGATTGAATTCGAATTACTAATATGAGAATAAACATGGGATCCCAACTTCATTAAATACTTCCCTTAGATCTGACGCCTTTAATCTCTATATGCAATGATTTTGATATCTGATCGGATAACACGAAACCAGTATACGCTACCTGTCAGCATACGCATACCAAACTAAACATACATCCACAGAAGAGATAGAAGATGAATAGACACCAATTATGCTTAGACCCTATATGTCTATAGAATTTGAAAACATAACGGTTGAAGAACAGGTTATCCATTAAGATCACATAGGGTAGCATAAGTATTTTCATCTCACACCACAAATCATATTGACAATCAATTATGAACCTATGCTAGCATGGCAAGTTCTAAATCTCAAGATCCACTTTCACTTCACAAGAGATTAACAATTCAATTTAGATGTTAGCTACGCATCTAAAAGCATTAAGATTAACCATACGAGGATATCAATTTCACATCACACACAGATCTTTACAGCATCAAGATACTAAGTTCCATAAATAACTCCGTTAGAATCCCATGACAACGTTTAGCCCATAATTAAACTATTCATCGTCATGGGATTTGATGAAAACATAATAATTAACAAGATATGAAAGAAAGAAACAATAATATTAATTAAAACAAGAGTTGAGAAACAAATCTATAATCCAAAGTATACAGAAGATGAAGTAGATCTAGATCTTTGCTTGTCACTGAGCTTGAATCCTTCTCCACTTTTCTCTCTTGCAGTTCTACGTTACAATAATAATAATCTCATACAAATTACAAGGTATGATGTGTTTATATAGGCACTACAAGTCTTGCCCAACAAGAAAATACAAAAACAGAATTATAATAGAATTTCTGCAAGATACGTTTCCTAATTTGATTCTGTTTTGTAAGGAAATTTCGTGGCTGACTTTTCTTCAGATTTTCTGGAACGCTCCCCACGTAATTGGGCTTCTGGACTATCTTAGAATGATAGAAAATCTCGTTATCTTCGCGTGGACTGCTTACGGGCCTAAAACGGACTTCTAGAACTCAAGATATGGCCAAAACAGTATAAACTGTGCAACCCTTCTCGAAAATCCGAATTTTAATCAATTAATTCCCAAAAAAATATAAAAGCATCCACCTTAGTCAACATTCTTGTAATCCTGCACAACTAATCAAAACACATCAAATCTACAACAACTTGAGTCCAAGACAATCAATTTAAGCCGAAATTAAGCGATCCAAGTGGATATAAACTCCACTTATCACACCCCCAAACTTAAACCGATGCTTGCCCTCAAGCATAAACAATTACAACTAACTAACTAGCTAGTACCACTACCGTAGGTGATCACGGTTGCATTTGGCATATGCAACAAGCCCTTTAAACCCCTAGGCAGCCCTAGTGGACGAGTAAGGTCTCGTGAGGGCCTATAGCGAATGTACCCACAAAATCCATTTAACCTAATGCAATGCAATGCATGAATGCAACTAGAATGAAAAATGCAACGATCCCCTTCAAACTAACCAAACCAACGAGCAAGCAAATATCTTAGAGAATGCAACTAAATCCAAATAGAGCTCGACCAAGTTCCCGTATACTAACAATACATGAACAGAAACGTGCGTGTGTGCAATGCTCATCAGAAATACTCCCAAAACTAGGTCAAAAATCATACATGCTCTTCGTCAAGACAATCACAGGTTTATAAATAGAATAGACTGTAGACACTTCATAACCTAAGAACACCTCCATCCTTATCCAAGGTATACAGAAATTCATGCTTTTATTACTAAACAACTACGACACATAATATACAAGCATGCTTATTTAACCGTGCAATGGATGAGACCCCGAAAGGCTTATACAATAATACCCATGTAGCGAGCGTTGGGTTAGTGGATCCCAGACTATAAAAGCCTTAGGTCACTAGGCACAAAGTCCCCGCGAACTTAATTGCTCGAGTATTAAAGAGCTCAACCTGGTTAATTTTGCATATAAACAATTGACACTTTTGATCTTTTTTTTTTTTCTTTTTTTTTCTGCTTTTTTTTTCTTTTTTTCTATGCAATCTGGAATGAGAATTCTCAATTCCAACCCTAGACTACTCATATAAATATGAGCCGGCTACTAGCCATTTAACGCCTAGCCATTATTGACAATTATTTACAATTTAAGCATGAAATCCCTGTTTCCCCCAAACTTAGACTTAATTGTTCTAGGCCATCAAGGGAATAATGAAAATTCTAAATATAATCAAGTGATTAAATCTCAAACATCCAAACAAGTATGATCTCAACCTAGCCCAAAAGCACCCAATGAGACTGTGAAAAGATTTTGTTTCTGAAGCATGCAAGTCAATTTCATAGAAACTATAAGTCAACCCTCTACTCATCATTACCACACTAAATTAGACACCTACCTACCAATCAGAATTAGCTCGTTCTAAGGGATCATGAAACATGCATGCTATGAAAATGCAACTAGAATGAACTCACATGGTATACGAAACAAAAACAGAATGCCCTACATGAAACAAACATAATTAATATGAACATAACATGAATGAATTACTACTAAGCATGATATCCTACATGAACACATATAAACAACAACAACTACTAATCCCTCAAACCACCCCCAAACTTAAAATATTCGATGTCCGCATTGAATGGAAGTAAATACAAGGGATAGTAGAAACATACCTACTCGTCCTCGCTATCGTCACCCTCGTCATCCTCCTCAGATGAATCAGGCGGAGGGTACGGAATCCGAGCTCCAAATATAGGCCACTGAACAGGAGTACCTGGCGACTGAAAAGCTGCATCCAAAGCCACGGCCATGTCCTCGGAATACTGGCGACTGCTAACATGCATAGCATCCAACCGCCTAGTCATGCAACGAAAATAGGTATCAAAAACCGACATATCCACTGTACACCGCGGAGGACCTGTCATAACAACTCCTGGTGCCCTAGAACCCTGTGGTGGAGCACCCGCTCCCTGACCACCATTACCATCAACAACAAATCCTAAACCCCGAGGATGAGGAATGCCGCCCGGCCACTCCGTCAACCGGTCAATAGTAGCATCAGTAATGGAAGACATAGGTTTATGCACCAGCTCACCGTCATACCATTTTACTTTCGAAGCATCACACAAGTACGCTATGATAGAAGCATAGGGAATACTAGCCATCGAATTACTCCCCAAATAACGAAGAATATTTTGATTAATAAGGTAACCAAGGTCAACATACTTACCTTTGAGAATACCCCATAACAGAATAGCTCTATCAACAGTAACATCGGACACATGGCTTGACGGAATGATATTAGAACTTATGAACAAGAACCAAGCCCGTGCAAAACTAGACAATGATGCAGCTGGAAAAATCCTTTTCTCGGTGCTACCCGACCTACACTTCCACTCCGTACCCGGAACACACAGCTCACTAATGATAGCATCAAGATCAACATCATCCCTAGTCTTTTTCCCCCAATCCTTAGCACCTCTAGGTTTAGGCGGTTGCCTAATCAAAGTACGAATCGCACGAGGCGAATAATCCACCTTCTGGCCCCTAACAACCGTGGAGTTATTCCTTGCTATCGAAGCATTAGCATAAAACTCCCTAACCACATCCAATGGGGCATCATTAGCAAACTCACAAAATAAAGTCCATCCCCGCTCACTAATCATCGCCTCCATCTCCTCATACTTACGGGGCACAAGCCTTCTTTCCTGAATAACCCCCTTGACAACCAATCTACCATACTCCGCTTTGGCATCCTCATTCACAAATTTTCCCACTCCATCTCCCACAACATCATTCTCATCCAAAGATGGACGAGCACTATTACTACTACCTACTAATCGCTGTCGTTTAGGAGCCATGACAACAATTTATCAAGCAAAGAACCACAATCTCCAACAATTCACCAAACAAAAGAACCCCCAATTTACACACTCCAAGAACCCTAGCTTGCAAAATTCACAAATTCAAATAAAATATGAAATAGAATATTACCCAATTGAATCAAAGAGGTGAACTTGCTAGATTAATCCCCCAAAAATTCAAATTTGATTCTCCCTTGTACTTTGAATGGATGGAAGTTGAGAAATTTGGGTTTATATAGATGGGTGTGTGTATGTATAGGTAAGGTGTGTGTATGTATATAGATAATGGAGATGGAAAAGGAAAAGGAATTGGGAATTAAATTAGATGTAGGATATGCTTTAGAGATGTAGGATATGATTTTTGAGGATTTGGGGTTGAATTGAATTTGATTTAGGAAAAGAATTGTGTAAGTAATAGGATAGAAGATGAGAGAAAAGTAAAAAAAAAAAAAAAAAAATTTCGTGTGAACAGTAACCTTCTGCGCTTCCAGCGCCTGTGGCGCACTCCGTCCCTGCGTTACACAGCGCTTCCAGCGCAAAACGCGCCTGTTGCGCCACTTGCTCATGCGTGACACGCCTCTAGCGCGAACAGCGCCTGTGGCGCGGCTTGGTCCTGCGTTACTCCTGCGCTTGAGGCGCGGCTGGCGCCTGTGGCGTGGCTGTCTCCTGCAGAAAAGTGTTGTTGTTGTATATTTTTTTTTCTTTTTTTTTCACAACAACAATTTCTTTTTTTTTTCTTTTTTTTTTCCACACTCTTTTCTCTCTTTTTTTTTTTCTTTCTTTTTTCTTTTTTTTTTTTTCAAGAGAGAAACAATAATACAACAAAATACAAGAGCGTGGGTTGCCTCCCACGAAGCGCTCCTTTTACGTCATTAGCTTGACGTTCTTCTCCCAAAACAAGTAGACGCCAAAACGGCGGAAACCTTATCGCGTTGAAACGACCCGCCATAGTAATGCTTCAACCGCTGTCCATTCACTTTAAAAGCATGATCCGGTGTTGTTTCATAAATTTCAATAGCTCCGTGTGGATACACCGTCTTAACAATAAATGGACCCGACCACCTCGACTTGAGTTTTCCCGGAAAAAGCTTGAGGCGAGAATTAAATAGCAACACCTGTTGACCTGGCAAAAATGCTTTTGGTACCAACCGTTTATCATGCCACCTCTTAACCTTCTCCTTATACATCTTGTTATTTTCGTAAGCTTGCTCACGAAATTCCTCAAGTTCATTCAACTGAAGCAACCGCTTTGCACCCGCAGCCGTGATATCTAAATTCAATTTCTTCAACGCCCAATATGCTTTATGTTCCAACTCTGCAGGCAAATGACATGCTTTCCCATAAACTAACTGAAACGGAGACATACCTAGAGGAGTTTTGTAGGCAGTTCTGTACGCCCACACAGCTTCATCCAACTTCAATGACCAATCCTTACGAGACGAATTCACCACTTTCTCTAGAATTCTCTTGATTTCCCTGTTAGAAACTTCAGCTTGGCCATTCGTTTGAGGGTGATAAGCAGTGGCAACATGATGCGTCACATTATATTTCGCCATCAACGTAGTAAACTGGCGATTGCAAAAGTGAGTTCCCTCATCACTTATTATAGCACGTGGAGTTCCGAAACGCGTAAAAATTTGCTTATGCAAGAAATTCAATACCACCTTTGCATCATTGGTCGGCAACGCCTTAACCTCGACCCATTTAGACACGTAATCCACAGCTAGCAAGATGTACTGATTGTTGCATGAAGAGACAAAAGGTCCTATGAAGTCAATCCCCCAGACATCGAAGATCTCTACCTCAAGAAGCATGTTAAGAGGCATCTCGTTCCTTTTAGAAATATTGCCAACCCTTTGACAACGATCACATCTCAACACGAACTGATGAGCATCCTTAAACAAGGAAGGCCAATAGAAACCTGCTTGAAGCACACGAGCCGCTGTCTTTTCTCCACCATAATTACCACCATAAACAGTTGAGTGGCAATCTCGCAACACACCCTCCGTCTCACTATACGGAATACATCGTCTGATCATCTGATCTGCTCCTTGTCTAAAGAGAAACGGTTCATCCCAATGGTACCACTTCACATCATGTAGAAACTTCTTCCTTTGAGCACTCGAAAGATCTGGAGGAATAACATTGCTAACCAAATAGTTTACATAATCTGCAAACCATGGCTCTTCATCTTGCACTGCAAACAGCTGCTCATCTGGAAAAGATTCATTAATAAGAGACTTGTTATGCAATTCCTTACCGTGGTCCTCTAAGCGTGAGAGATGATCCGCTACTTGATTTTCCGTGCCTTTCTTATCCTTGATTTCCACATCAAATTCTTGCAAGAGAAGCACCCAACGAATCAATCTAGGCTTGGAATCCTTCTTCGACATAAGATATCGAATTGCAGCATGATCAGTATACACAATCACCTTCGTACCAAGCAGATAAGACCTGAATTTCTCGAAACCATAGACCACTGCTAGCAACTCCTTCTCCGTAGTAGTGTAGTTCAGCTGTGCATCATTGAGGGTTTTACTAGCATAGTAAACCACATGAAAAATTCTCTCCTTCTTTTGACCAAGCACAGCTCCAACAGCATAGTCACTGGCATCACACATAAGTTCAAACGGCTCCTCCCAATTAGGTGCGGTAATGACTAGTGTAGTAGTCAACTTCTTCTTCAAGAGCTCAAAAGCTGCAAGACACTCATCATCAAACTTGAAAGGAACATCCTTCTCCAAGAGATTGCACAAGGGTTTAGAAATTTTTGAGAAGTCTTTGATGAATCGCCGATAGAAACCCGCATGACCAAGAAAACTGCGAATTCCTTTTACAGAGATAGGTGGAGGAAGATTTTCGATTGTTTCCACCTTAGCCCTATCCACCTCAAGTCCTCTACCAGATACCTTGTGCCCAAGAATAATTCCCTCTTGCACCATGAAGTGACACTTCTCCCAATTAAGCACCAGGTTAGTCTCCACACAACGTTTCAAAACCAAGCCAAGATTATGCAAGCACTCGTCATATGAAGTACCAAAAACTGAGAAGTCATCCATGAAGACCTCCACATTTGAGCCAATCATGTCTGAGAAAATAGCCATCATGCACCTTTGAAAAGTGGCGGGAGCACCACAAAGTCCGAAAGAAACCCGTCGGAAAGCAAAGGTACCAAAAGGACATGCAAATCTGATTGTAGCCTGAATAACCATCAAGGAGGCAATAATACTCATGTCCCGCCAACCTATCTAGCATCTGATCAATGAATGGCAGAGGAAAGTGATCTTTTCTCGTGGCTTTGTTGAGCTTCCTATAGTCCATACAAACTCTCCACCCCGTGACTGTTCGAGTAGGGATGAGCTCATTCTTTTCATTAGCAACAACTTTCATGCCTCCTTTCTTTGGCACACATTGAACCGGGCTCACCCAAGAACTGTCTGAGATAGGATATATAATACCCGCATCCAGCCACTTTAGAATTTCCTTCTTCACCACCTCTTTCATAATCGGATTAAGTCTCCGCTGATGCTCATCAGTAGGCTTAGCTCCCTCCTCTAGCAGAATTTTATGCATGCAATAAGAAGGGCTGATTCCCTTGATATCTGCTATAGTCCAACCAATTGCTGACTTGAATTCCCTCAAAATTTGCAAAAGCTTTTCTTCCGCACTAGCTGACAAGTTAGAGGCAATAATAACAGGTAATGTAGATGCATCACCAAGAAAAACATACCGCAAGTGTTCCGGAAGTGGTTTGAGTTCAAGTGTGGGAGCTTCCTCAATAGATGGTTTCAGGCGCCCCTCTGAATTTTTCCGTTCTCCTAACCCAAGAGATTCAAAAGGCAAATCAAATCTCCTTTTCCAAGGGGCTGAATTTAGCTGCTGAAGTTGCTCGGCTAATTCCTCATCTTCAAAATCAGAGTCACCAACTAAAACATTTTCCAAAGAGTCCGACTTAAGCAACTTCTCCACTTCCATAGTAACTGTAGAATCAACCCAATCCACCTTCAAACATTCTTCTTCATCTGAGGGAAGTTTCATTGCATTAAAAACATTGAAAGTGACATTCTGGTCTTGCACCCTCATGGTGAGCTCCCCTTTCTGCACATCAATCAAAGTCTTTCCCGTAGCCAAGAATGGTCTTCCCAAGATTATGGGAATCTTCTTATCTTCCTCGAAATCCAAGATAACAAAATCAGCAGGAAATATGAGTTTGTCAACTTTCACCAACACATCCTCCACTATGCCTCTAGGATATGTAACTGAACGATAAGCCAACTGCAAAGAGATGTTGGTAGGCTTTGGTTCCGGTAGACCAAGTTGCATATAGACTGACAAGGGCATGAGATTGATGCTAGCTCCCAAGTCACACAAGCACTTCGCAAAAGACAAATTACCAATAGTGCATGGAATAGTAAAGCTACCAGGATCCTTTAGTTTTGGAGGCAATTTCTGTTGCAGCACAGCACTGCACTCTTCCGTAAGAGCAACGGTCTCTAATTCCTCAAGCTTCAACTTACGAGAAAGAATCCCCTTCATGAACTTGGCATAGCTCGGCATCTGTTCAAGAGCTTCGGCAAATGGGATGTTAATCTGCAACTTCTTGAACACCTCTAAGAACTTAGCAAATTTCTTGTCCAACTGCTGCTTCTGGAGTCTTCTAGGATAAGGAGGAGGAGGATAGATCTGAGTGTTCTTTGTAGACTGCTCCACAGAATTTTTAACAGGTTCCTTGCTCTTCTCTACTTCACCACCTTGCTGATCAGCCCCCAAATCAGATTGAGCAATTTCGGGCACTACAGATTTTTCAACCTGCTGATTCTGAACATCTTCATCATCTTCGACTGCTATTTTAGGGCCTGCTATAACTTTTCCCGATCTCAAAGTCACAGCCTTCACCTGTTCTTTGCTATCCCTCCTACCTGGATTTGCTTCCGTATCACTAGGAAGAGTTCCTTGAGGTCTACTAAGTAAGGCACTTGCAATCTGTCCTATCTGAGTTTCCAAGAGCTTCTGACCAGCTTGTAGGTTCTTTAACGCTATCCACACATCATCTGATTTTTCATTAGAAGATTGCCCCGCATGAGCCTGGGGTTGTTGCTGCTGAAATCCCGGAGGTTGATATGATTGCTTTGGAGCATACTGCTGCTGATAACCTTGATTGAATGGCCTTGCTTGCTGCCCCTGAAACTGCTGATAGGGTTGCTGAGGTTGTTGAGCACCTTGGTTGTTGCTCCAGCTGAAATTAGGATGATTCCTGTTGCTTGGATGATAGGTGGCTGGTACTGGTGCAGCAGGTCTCTGAAAATTACTTACGAACTGTGCTGATTCAGAAGAGATAGCACACTGATTCGTCTCATGTGCGCCTGCACATAACTCATAAACACTAGCAACCTGCTGAACTCCATAATTAGCAAGAGAATCCACCTTCATCGAAAGAGCCTTCAACTGAGCTGCAATAGCTGAAGCTGTGTCAACTTCAAGAACACCTGCTACCTTACCTTGAGAAAGCCTCTGTGTTGGATTTTGATATTCGTTAGCAGCCATCATCTCAATAAGATCATATGCTTCCTCATAGCTCTTCGCCCATAGAGCTCCACCTGATGCTGCATCTAGCAAAGGCCTAGACTGTGCTCCCAACCCATTGTAGAAACCATTAATAACCATCCAATCAGGCATGCCATGATGAGGGCACCTTCGTAGCATCTCCTTATAACGTTCCCAAGCTTCACACAAAGATTCGCCAGATTGCTGTTGAAATTGAGTTAACTGGTTCCTTATTGCTGCAGTTTTCGCCATAGGGAAGAATTTAGTAAGAAACTTCTGAGCAAGATCATCCCATGTAGTAATGGAACCAGCTGGTAGAGAGTGTAACCAGCCCTTAGCCTTATCCCTTAAGGAGAATGGGAAAAGCCTCAACTTGATAGCATCATCCGACACACCATTAAATTTGAAAGTGTCGCAAATCTCGATAAAGTCCCTGATGTGCATATTAGGATCCTCTGTCGAAGCACCCCCAAACTGAACCGAATTCTGCACCATCTGAATTGTGCTTGGCTTGATCTCAAAGTTATTCGCTGCAATAGCTGGCCTGACAATACTAGATTGTATGTCAGTAATCTTCGGCTGCGAATAGTCCTTCAAAGCCTTAACTGCTGCTGGTAAATCTGCCATCTCTACAATAGTTTCAAGTTCCTCTTTCTGATTATCTACTACAAGACCGTCTCCTGCCAGTTTTTCCTTACGAGCCTGCAAACGTGTTCGCATACACGTTCAAGTACCTGAAAACACCACGAAACAAACAACTAAGTAAGAAATCCGAGTCAGTGAACGCTAACGACCACTGATGACAAGCACATAGACTAAACAAAACACCGATGATCCCCGGCAGCGGCGCCAAAAACTTGTTAGCACAAAATTACGCAAGCGCACGTAGTCACAAGTAATATAATTAAAGTTCGTTCCGCAGAGATCTGGTTAAGTTTCAATCAGTAAATATGCCTATGCAACAATGTTTAGTTTTAATCCACTGCTAAGACAAATAACAATTTTGGTTTTGATTAACTAAATTAAACTAGGATGCAAATTTTAAACTAAAAATTAAATTAACTAATGAGATTGAATTCGAATTACTAATATGAGAATAAACATGGGATCCCAACTTCATTAAATACTTCCCTTAGATCTGACGCCTTTAATCTCTATATGCAATGATTTTGATATCTGATCGGATAACACGAAACCAGTATACGCTACCTGTCAGCATACGCATACCAAACTAAACATACATCCACAGAAGAGATAGAAGATGAATAGACACCAATTATGCTTAGACCCTATATGTCTATAGAATTTGAAAACATAACGGTTGAAGAACAGGTTATCCATTAAGATCACATAGGGTAGTATAAGTATTTTCATCTCACACCACAAATCATATTGACAATCAATTATGAACCTATGCTAGCATGGCAAGTTCTAAATCTCAAGATCCACTTTCACTTCACAAGAGATTAACAATTCAATTTAGATGTTAGCTACGCATCTAAAAGCATTAAGATTAACCATACGAGGATATCAATTTCACATCACACACAGATCTTTACAGCATCAAGATACTAAGTTCCATAAATAACTCCGTTAGAATCCCATGACAACGTTTAGCCCATAATTGAACTATTCATCGTCATGGGATTTGATGAAAACATAATAATTAACAAGATATGAAAGAAAGAAACAATAATATTAATTAAAACAAGAGTTGAGAAACAAATCTATAATCCAAAGTATACAGAAGATGAAGTAGATCTAGATCTTTGCTTGTCACTGAGCTTGAATCCTTCTCCACTTTTCTCTCTTGCAGTTCTACGTTACAATAATAATAATCTCATACAAATTACAAGGTATGATGTGTTTATATAGGCACTACAAGTCTTGCCCAACAAGAAAATACAAAAACAGAATTGTAATAGAATTTCTGCAAGATACGTTTCCTAATTTGATTCTGTTTTGTAAGGAAATTTCGTGGCTGACTTTTCTTCAGATTTTCTGGAACGCTCCCCACGTAATTGGGCTTATGGACTATCTTAGAATGATAGAAAATCTCGTTATCTTCGCGTGGACTGCTTACGGGCCTAAAACGGACTTCTAGAACTCAAGATATGGCCAAAACAGTATAAACTGTGCAACCCTTCTCGAAAATCCGAATTTTAATCAATTAATTCCCAAAAAATTATAAAAGCATCCACCTTAGTCAACATTCTCGTAATCCTGCACAACTAATCAAAACACATCAAATCTACAACAACTTGAGTCCAAGACAATCAATTTAAGCCGAAATTAAGCGATCCAAGTGGATATAAACTCCACTTATCATCGCCTAATAAAGCCGACGTAAAAAGTGAATCTTATACGTCGCCTTAAACTAAGCCGACGTATATAAGTATTTTATACGTCGCCTTTATGCGGAACCGACGTATAAGATATCTAGAAAAACAAATATACGTCGCCTTTTTGCGGAATCGACGTATAAAGGTAGAATATACGTCGCCTTTATGCGGAACCGACGTATATTAGGCGACGTAAAAGACCAGTTTTCTACTAGTGACTGAAGAAAAATCCTGTTTGGAAAATTTAAGAACTTTACAAGTTAACATGTTTTTGCCTTATGGCTTATGTTTTCCACCTGAATTATTGTCCACTGTGGGCCTAGTACTCTATTTACTTTTGTTATGTTTTCATGAATTAGGTTTGTTGGTTTGTGAAAACTCTATGTCCTTTTGTTATGTTGTGGTCAATGAAAACTCTATGTTCTTTTGTTATGTTGTCAAGAAGATAATGTTATCTTAAGTAGTTATTTGCCTTTGCCTAACTTGCTTCTTATTTCTGTTCGTTAGTTGTCATTGATATCATACTTAAGTAATCACTGATGAAGAGTAATAACAAAGTTCTCATTGATATTAAAGCTGCACTAATACAATAACATAGCTAAACTTGCTTAAACATGCCTAACTACACCTTCTAACTAATCCAATTTAAACAAGATCATCAGCATCATAGCCCGTGTGAACATCATCAGGATTAACTGAACTAAGTGCCCTGCCCATCATCACAGCAAATACCATAAACATTGACACCACCGTAAATCCTTGCTTGGTTTTCAGAGACCTCATTTCAGCTTTATACCTCTCTGCCATACGATTTAACCTACGCATGTGCCTCCCATCCGTCTCAACTATCCCTCCTTGCAACTCTGCTATGGCTTCAATAGCACGAGGTCCAAGATGTGGGTCGATCCACCTATGGTATGCACAAAGCGACTCAGGACATACCCTATATCTTCGACCAATATTTTCCCCATACCAGTGCATCTTCACAAAACTCATTACATCGCAATGACACATGAGCTCGAACACAGCATCAACTTCATCCTTGCTATATTTGTGCTCCATTTTATGTTTTGGGAGAAAGAGATGAAGAAATTAGAGATGAAGAAATTAGGGATTGAAACTGAATTGGGGGTGCAGCTGTCTATACATACACTAAACAGCCGTTGCAGCATTAAAATTGCATTTTTACCCCCAGGCTGGCAAACAGCGTTAGAGGTATTTCACAGAAAGGGGCAACTCGTAACGAAAAGTGAAGTGCAGTATAGCCCATGGTACTTTCTAAAGTCTAGTATCCCAAGTGGTCTGATAGCCTAACTGCACGTACACAAAGTGCACTTTACTCTTATTAAAATTATATTTGCTTGTTAGTAAAACTATCTTCAAATAATAACAAGGGTTTGATAATAAAAACGAATTATAAGTAGAATTCATATATCGAATAGAATTTCAACATAAAAAATCATCAATTTCTTCTCTTTTTTGCTTCTGCATAGGTTTAATTGAAAAATAATTGTTAAACCATAACTAAACCAAATTTGGCAGATCCTCAAATTTTGAAGATGAAAGCTTTTCCATTTTCTCTTGATGGAGCAGCTTTGGATTGGCTAGAGGAATTGCCTGTTGAGTACGTTACTTCTTGGGAGAAGCTAGCCCAGGAATTCTTGCAGAAATTCTATCCAGCAACTAGAGTCATGAGCATGAGAAGCCAAATAGCTGGAATTCGTCAGAATGCAACTAAAACTTATGCTGAGTACTATGCAAGGTTCCAAAAGTTACAAAAAAGATGTCCTCAACATGGATTTTCTAAGGGAAGTCTGTTACATTTCTTCTACCAAGGTCTTCTTGAAGGTGAAAAAAGACTCTTGGATTCTACTGCACAAGGTGCTTATGTGGACTTATCTCATGATGCTGCTGAGAAACTTATTGCCAAGGGAGCTGCAAATGAACTTCAATATGGGAGTCGTGGAAGGTCAAGCGTAACTCAGGGAGCTGGATCTGACCAAAGGCTTTCGAATATTGAGCAGAGCATTGAGAAGCTGAATGCATTAATTTTGAGTGGTAAAATACCAAAGGCTCAAATTTGTGGTATTTGCTCAAATCCGGGACATTTCACTGATGCATGTCCTACATTGATGGACCCTTCTTATCAAGACGTTAATGCTGTTGGATTTGCCAATCAAGGTGGAAATCAGTTCTTGAACACCTATAATCCAAGATGGAGGGATCACCCCAATCTGAGGTATGGACACACTAGTAATGCTTTGAATGGGTTTCAGTTCAAAAATGCTTCTGCACCCCCCGGTTTTCAACAACGGGGACAAGGCTCTCAGAACGTGAGTAGTGATAACAACGTTGAGAAATTATTGTCCAAGCTGGTTGATGGGCAAATGGAGATGCAAAAGCAATGCACTACAAATTCTCAAGACATTAAAGAGATGTAGAAGCAACTTAGGGATGTGATCAAGAAAATGAATCAAGAGCATGAACTTGGACGATTGCCTGGAACTACACAACCGAACTTGAAATTTGAACATGTGAACATTATTACCACTAAGAGTGGTAGGAACGTCATCCCAACTCGGAAGGTGTTGGAGAATGAAATTGATAGGAATGGGATAGAGAGAGATCCAGCAACTGAGAAAACTTCACACAACAAAAAGGTTGAAGAAATTGAAGATTCACAAGCTAGTGAAGTCATCCATGAGAAAGAGAAGGAAGCTGAGAGTGTGCACAAAAATTTGGAGGAGCATGTTTCACCGATTCCTGAAAGTAAGTCTCATAACCCTTCAAATTCAGTTATTACTAATAGTCGCTTCGAGTATGTCCCTTTTCCAGCTAGGTTGGTTTAAACAAAGAAGAGTGCACTAGAGACAAATATTTTGGAGACCTTTCGCAAAGTTCATATAAATTTGCCTCTACTAGAATGCATTCAGAATCTGCCCGCTTATGCCAAGGTATTGAAGGACTTGTGTACTAAATGAAGAAGGCTGAAAGGAAGGGAGGTTGTTGAGATGAAGGAGAATGTCTCTGCAGTTTTGCAAGGGAAGCTGCCAGCCAAGTGCAAAGATCCAGGGAGTTTTACAATTCCTTGCACCATTGGTAACTCTAAATTTGAGAATGCTTTACTTGATTTGGGTGCATCAATTAATGTTATGCCATCTAGTCTTTATGAGAAATTGTGTACTAAAACTGAACTTAAAACAGATGGTGTTACAATTTATTAGCTAACAGATCTCACGTTTATCCAAAGGGTGTTTTGGAGGATGTTCTTGTGCAGGTTGGCAGGTTCCAATACCCAGCAGATTTTTATATCTTGGACATGGGAGAAGCACCTAATGCACAATTGATTCTAGGAAGACCATTTATGTGTAGCGCTCAAACGAGAATTGACGTGGCAAGGGGAGAGCTTAGCATGGACTTTGACAATGAAACAATAAAGTTCAACATGTTTGAGATGATGAGATATCCCGTGGATACCGAGACGTGCTATACATTGAGCATAGCTAGAAATATTGCACAAAAGTACTTTGAGTTGATGAAAGATGATGAGCTGGAGACATTAATTTCTCAAGGCATCGGTGTTGACAGGGAAGGAAATTTTGAAGTCCTTGTAGAGAATTCAGATATGTACACCGATGGCATTTTGGAGCAATGTAAGGCATTACATGGAGCAGACTATGTCGAAGAAGGTCAAAGCTTGATACTCCCTAGTTCTACGAAAAAACAATTGCCTTCTATTGTTCAAGCACCACAACTGGAACTCAAACCTTTACCTGCTCATCTCAAATATGTGTTTCTAGGGAAGGAAGAGACATTGCCAATCATAATTTCATCAAAGCTCACATCTGAACAAGAAGAAAAAGTGATGAAGGTAGTTGGCAAACACATCAAATCTATTGGTTGGAGCTTGGCAGATATTAGGGGAATCAGCCCCACACTTTGTGTTCATAGAATCCACTTGGAAGAAGGTGCTAAGCCTGTGAGAGTACCTCAACATCGACTCAATCCTCCTATAATGGAAGTTGTGAAGAAAGAAGTCATCAAGCTACTGGATAATGGAATCATTTATCCTATTTCAGACTCAAAGTGGGTTTCTGCAGTGCATGTTGTTCCTAAGAAGTTTGGAGTTACAGTTGTAGCGAATGAGGAGAACGAGTTGGTTCCTCAAAGAACAGTGACTGGTCATCGTGTTTGTATTGATTATAGGCCTCTCAACAATGCTACAAGGAAGGATCATTTTCCCTTGCCATTTATTGATCAAATGTTGGAGAGGTTGGCTGATCATGAGTATTACTGTTTCTTAGATGGATATTCGGGATACATTCAAATTGCTATAGCTCCCGAAGATCAAGAGAAAACAACATTCACATGCCCTTTTGGTACCTTTGCCTTTAGGCGCTTGTCTTTTGGTCAATGTAATGCACCTGGAACTTTTCAAAGATGCATGATGAGCATATTCTCTGATTACGTGGGAAAAATCATTGAAGTTTTTATGGACGATTTTAGTGTCTTCGGTGATAATTTTTATGGTTGCTTGAAGAACTTGGGATTGATTTTGCAAAGATGTGAAGAAACCAATTTAGTGCTAAATTGGGAAAAATGCCACTTCATGGTGACTCAAGGAATCGTTCTTGGACATGTGATTTCTTCAAAAGGTATTGAAGTGGATAAGGCTAAAATTGACTTGATATGGTACTTGCCCACTCCGTCAAGTGTAAAGGAGATTAGATCTTTTCTTGGACATGCTGGTTTTTATAGAAGATTCATCCAAGATTTCTCTAAAATTACAAGGCCTCTAACTAATCTTCTTCAAAAAGATATATCGTTCGAGTTTAATGATGATTGTAAGAAGGCATTTGAGGAGCTGAAATTGAAGCTTACTTCATCACCTATCATAAAATATTGTGTGATGCTTCAGATTATGCTGTTGGAGCGGTACTTGGACAGAGGAAGGATAAGAAGATGCATGCTATCTATTATGCTTCGAGGACCTTAAATGATGCATAACTCAATTATGCAACCACTGAGAAAGAGCTCCTAGCTGTTGTTTTTGCTTTGGAAAAATTTTGATCATATTTGCTTGGTACAAAGGTGATTGTATACAGTGATCATGCGGCCTTAAAGTACTTGTTGGCCAAAAAGGAGGCAAAGCCCAGACTCATCCGTTGAATCCTGTTGTTACAAGAATTTGACATTGAAATTAAAGACAAGAAAGGATCCGAGAATGTTGTAGCTGATCATCTAAGTCGCTTGGTGAGGGAGGAGGAAGATGTACCCATAACCGAGACGTTTCAGGATGAACAACTTCTCCGAATTGAGGTAAGTGCTCTAACTAATTTTACTCCATGGTATACAGATATGGTGAACTATCTACATACTAAAATGTTGCCCAACACATTGACTCGTGCTCAAAAAGATAAAATCAAACATGATGCTAAATTTTATGTATGGGATGATCCTTATCTTTGGAAGCATTGTCCAGATTTAGTGATAAGAAGATATTTCCTGATAATGAATTTGAGTCTGTGTTAAAATTTTGTCATAGCTATGCATGTGGGGGACATTTTGGAGCGAAAAGAACAGCACATAAGGTTTTAGAATGTGGTTTTTATTGGCCTGCAATTTTTAAAGATGCTAAGGAATTTTGTAGGATTTGTGATAGATGTCAACGAGTAGGGGACATTAGTGCTAAGAATGAGATGCCCATGAATCCTATGTTTAATGTTGAAATATTTGATGTTTGGGGTATTGATTTTATGGGGCCCTTCCCGAATTCTAATGGTTTTGAATACATACTCTTGGCTGTTGATTATGTGTCAAAGTGGGTAGAAGCAAAAGCTACCCGTACTAATGATTCTAAAGTGGTTTCAGAATTCTTGAGGACACACATTTTTGCTAGGTTTGGAATGCCGAGAGTTGTTATCAGTGATGGAGGATCACATTTTTGCAATAGAACTATTGAGGCATTGTTTCGTAAGTACAACATCACACATAAGGTTTCTACACCTTATCACCCACAAACCAATGGACAAGCAGAGGTGTCTAATAGAGAAATAAAGCAAATTTTGGAGAAAACTGTGGGAGCTACACGAAAAGATTGGAGTCAACAATTAGATGATGCACTTTGGGCCTACAGAACGGCATACAAGACACCCATTGGTATGTCACCTTATCGCATTGTTTATGGGAAACCTTGTCATTTGCCAGTGGAACTCGAGCATAAGGCGTATTGGGCTATTAAAAAAATTCAACATGAGCTTGGATGAGGCTGGTTTGCATCGCAAGTTACAGTTGTCTGAATTGGAGGAGCTACGCAATGAAGCCTATGAGAGTGCTCGGATTTACAAGGATAAAACTAAGGTGTTTCATGACAAGATGATCCAACGAAAGCATTTCGAGGTTGGTCAAAAAGTTCTTTTGTATCACTCTAGGTTGCGTCTTTTTCCTGGAAAATTGCGATCGAGGTGGATTGGTCCGTTTGAAATTGTTGAGGTATTTCTGTTGGGTTTCGAGGCATAAAACGCAGCGGATAAACGTAAATAAAACAATAACTTTTCGAAACCCAAACCAGGATCCATGTATAATTATGGACAGATTATGGAGATTACGAATCATACCTTTTAAAAGCTTTACTTTCACGAACTCAACGAAGATCCTAGCTTTCACGACTTGTGTCTACCTCTCGGAAAACACCTCTATGGTATCCACACGAACATCTTCAAGAACGACTCACGAACTTGACTGCGGAATGGATGTACTAGCCTCCTTATTGATGAAACGATTTATGCCTTTTCTTGCTGCATTCTCTAGGGTTTTTTCACAAAACGTAAAAACCCTCTTAACCTATCATTATCAATTTATAATGATTGGTTAATAGGCCCTCAACAGCAAAAGCCCAACCCTTTTAGGTATAGGATTAAATAATAAAACGAAATTCTATTATTTAATTAATAACTAAGTCACACTTAATTATTATGGGCAGAAATACTCCTCTAACTCGAATTTATATATTATCTCAATTAATTAAGTCTCACTTAATTAACATAATAAAATTCAAATAATCACCAATTAATTTAAATCCATAATTTAAATTAATTATTCCTTTAAGTGCTCAATGTGTGTGACCCTATAGACTATTATTTAATTGGCAATAATTTTATTTTCCAATAAAACTATAAACAATGAGCGGTATCTAGTAATACATCATTGCTACCCAATTAAACAATAAATAAATCGTGATTCGATAAAACCTTTCATGATTAATGTTTCCATGTAATATAATCCCTTTAACCAAATATTATAGATTAAACTTGAGGCATGTGTTTCGTCATCCTCTTCAACATTTAATCCGGGTTTACTTGATCCATGAGTAGACTATTAAAAAACAAATCATTATTTGAGCACGGCCATGCATTTTATAGTCTCACTCAATCAAGAGGCCAATAATATCTTTCCTAATTCTAGGAGGGTTAAATCCTTTATCTATCATTCATATTTCTCATACGACTCATGATATACCCGATGTCCACTTTTATCATCACCCGATTAAAGGTAACTTTTAATGTAGTCAAAGTATATTAATCCTCGTATAGAAATATAATGATCTCAAGTCAAAGGATCATTACACCATTATCATTGTGAGTCTTTCTTATGACTTTATTAAACATGAAGAATCTCACTGTGGGTCTGTCCAGTACCATGTACTCCTACATGTACCTATGTATTGACTTTGGTATCTCCATACTTATAACCAATGAGATGTGGTTATCTGTCAAACAACATACTAGTCTATTTATGTATTATTATTGTCCTATAATAATAATACTCGACCAGGGACCTTTTAAGAATATGATATATTATATAATCTCAAGTTCAAGTCATGTACTTAAACTATATAATGTGTATCATGATTCTAAGGACATTTATTATGCTAACAAATATATCGTAGTAATTAAAGTCATAATAAATACGTTTATTGAATGATCAAATGACATAAAGGTTTATTCAAAGAAATAATGTATTGCCTCTAGGGCACCTACACTAACAATCTCCCACTTGTACTAGAGCCAATCACCCATGTATCTAATACCCATGGAACGAGTATGACCATCGTGCTTCTGCTGCGACAAGCCTTTGGTCAGTGGGTCTGCAATGTTATCATTTGTGTGCACTTGACATATGTGTATGTCACCCCTTTTATTAATCTCTCGAATAAGGTGAAATCTCCTGAGTATATGTTTGGATCGGGAGTGTGATCTAGGTTCTTTAGCCTGTGCAATGGCTCCATTACTATCACAGTATAGATCAGTGGGATCTGCGATCGATGGAACCACTCCCAGATCAGTAATGAATTTTCGAATCCAAACAGCCTCTTTAGCTGCTTCACAAGCTACAATGTACTCAGCCTCCATTGTAGAATCAGCTACTGTTTCTTGCTTTGAACTCTTCCAGCTTACAGCACCTCCGTTTAGACAAAACACAAAACCAGACTGTGATACAGTATCATCCTTGTCTGTTTGGAAACTTGCATCGGTGTAACCTTTTACAACCAGTTTCTCCTCTCCTCCATACACCAAGAATGAATCTTTAGTCCTTTTCAGGTACTTTAGAATATTCTTGACTGCCGTCCAGTGACCTTCACCTGGATTAGACTGGTATCTACTCGTCATGCTCAAAGCATACGAAACATCTGGGCGAGTACATACCATTGCATACATGATAGATCCAATTGCTGAGGCATATGGAACCTTACTCATGTGATCCTTCTCATGCAATGATTTTGGACACTGGTCTTTACAGATCGTTATGTGCTCTGACTTAGACCGATCATCCTTCTAGATCTATCTCTATAGATCCTCATTCCTAGAATGTAGGTTGCCTCTCCTAAGTCTTTCATAGAGAAGTTGCTCCCTAACCAAGTCTTAACAGCCTTTAGAGAAGGTATGTCATTCCCCATTAGTAGTATATCATCAACATATAGTACTATAAATGCCACATGGCTCCCACTAACCTTCCTGTAAACACAAGGTTCATCTTCATTTTGAACAAAGCCATACTCTTTGACTGTTTCATCAAAACGAATATTCCATCTCCTAGATGCTTGCTTCAATCCATAAATGGATCCACGTAATTTACATACCTTGCCAACATTCCTTGGATCGACAAAACCTTCAGGTTGTGTCATGTACACATCCTCTTCAAGGCTTCCACTAAGGAAAGCTGTTTTGACATCCATTTGCCAGATTTCATAATCATGGAATGCTGCAATGGCAAGCAAAATCCTTATGGACTTGACCATAGCCACTGGTGAGAAAGTTTCATCATAGTCAATACCATGCATTTTGTTCGCTATTTTCTCTACGCAAGTATACGCAATCCAAAAGCAATATAGGGAAATAAGGATCGTTCCCACGAAGACTTGGTGTATTTAAATAAATATGTTTATTCAACAACGTTCGGTTAATTATAGAAGCCTGAACAACGAAATGGTTGGTTTGTTCAAATCACAATTAATTAATGAAATAACGACTAAAAATAATATGATAAAGATTTTATATATGAGATAAACATGGGATTCTAATTTCATTATTTATTTCATTTAGAATTGATGCCTTAATGTAAAGTGATTCTGATAATTATGAAAGCTAGCCGGGAACACGAAACTAATATAAGCGCCTTTCAGCCTTAACTTATATCAAACCATACAAACATCCACTTAAAAAGATAGAAGTTGCGTGGACACCATTTATGTCTAGACCCTATATGTCTATAAGATTTGAAAACATAACTGGTTTACGAATAAATTCTTTATTTTTGGCTACACAGGGCGATATGATCCAAAACCCTACCACTAATCGTAATTATATATGATAATTACGAACCTGTGCTAACATGGCAAATTCTAAATTCTCAAATCCACTTTCGCATTCATTAAGAATTAATAATTTAGATGATAGCTACGCATCTAATAAATTAAGAGCAACCACGTTAGGCAATCGGAATTTTTATCATAACACAATTTATTAAGGCATCGAATTACTAAATTACGTAAATAATTCCATTAGAATCCCAATACGGCGATTAGTTCATAATCGAACGAATTGTCATCTTGGGATTAATTGAAAACATGGTATAAAATTGCATGAATAAAATATAAAATTATAAGAGTTTAGAAAATAAAACCGAAATAATTTCCACTGCAAGAAACAAGCACTTCTATAATTCCTGTAAGATAAGAAATTAGGAAATAAAACCGAAATAATTTCCACGAGCACTCCGATAATTCCCTGTAAAATAATAAATTAGAAAATAAAATCGAAATAGCTTCCACCGAAGAGAAGAGCACTCCAAAAAATTCCCGTAATTTCTTCAACTAAAATAAAGCTTATGCTAAAATTGTAGAAAATTTAATTGTATAAAATTACACTAAAATAACAAAGAAAATATAGAGAGAATTACAAGAGAGAATGATGCTCTCCAAATTGTTGTGTGGAAATAAGCTCAAGAACTAGGCCTATTTATAGGAAAAATTAGCACACCAAATTAATAAAATACAAATGAAAAGAATTAAAAAGAAATAAAAAAAAATAAACAAACAGCACATAATGAAATTATAGAGCCGAAAGTGATCACACCAACACCACCAACACACTACTGCGCTTAACTCAACTGTCGAAAACCAGCCACAGGTCACGCGCGTGTACCACACGCGCGGCGATTTCAGCACTGCCTCTAGGGCGTGTCTCCCACGCGCGCGTGGGAGAGTTGGCAAGAACAATTGATTCTGGCAGACAAGCTCTATACTATACCATTCTATTTTTCTTTTTCTTTTTTTTTTGTTTTTAAATCTGCCGACAGCACTTCCTTTCTGTTTTGATCAACTTGTTTTCTTTTTCTTTTTTTTTTCTTTTGTTAATTCAACTTGCACGTGAACAAGTTGGTGGGTGGTGACTTGTGATTTATTATAATTTCAACGAAACATATTTAATTAATAAATAATTAATTTAATTCCAAAATTATAAAAATAAATATCTAATATTATAAATATTTATAAATATAATTTTCTAATTAAAAAAAATATTTATTAATATAAATAAATCCTTAAGTCCCAAGCTGCGGTAAATTGAGGGCCTAAAACCGGACTCCTTTTCTTTCACGAAAAATATATCACTTCCAACCGGGTTTTTCTCTTTAAGAATATATCACTTTCCATCTTTTTGTGATAATTCTATTTTCTTATTGCTCGTCCAAGTACAAATTACGGCCTTTTGAGGATCTGAAACTGGATTCCTTTTGCGAAACGAAAAATATATCAATTCCAACCGGGGTTCCAGATTTAAGAATATATCATTCAGAATTTCTTTATGATAATTCTTTTTCCTCGTACTTAGTCCACTTGATAAAAATTGAGCCAGAAATCCACCTTTTTTAGCCTTTTATCGCATAGATACCTGAAGCTGCGAGTTCTGCACAACAAAAACTTAATTAATAAAAAAAATGAATAAAAAATCACAACATACTTAAGAATAAACTACTAATTTAGGTCCAATTAACGGAAAATAAGTGGATATAAAATCCACTTATCACACCCCCAAACTTAAACTGAAGCTTGTCCTCAAGCGAAAACAGACTCGACTACCTCTAAATGCATGAATGCAAACGATGCAAGGATCAGGCAAAGCAAATAACCAATTTAGCAGAGTGACTCAGAGAATGTGAAGATTCCAAATAGAGATCGACTAAATACCCGCATATTAACACGTACAAGTACATAAACGTGCGTGTGTGCAATGCTCATCAGAAATACTTCTAACACTAGATCAAAACCATACATATTCTTCGTCAAAACAATCACAAGTTTATAATTAGAATGAACGATAGACACTTCATAACTTAAAAACACCTCCATCATCATTTGAGTTAGACAGGAATTCATGCTTTATTAACAACTATGACGCATAATACTATACACAACACACATGCTTATTTGACCGTGCAATGGATGAGACCCCAAAAGGCTTATACAATAATACCCATGTAGCGAGCGTTAGGTTAGTGGATCCTAGACCGGAAAAGTCTTAGGTCACTAGGCTTGAGTCCCCTAGAACTTAATTGCTCGAGTATTAAAGAGCTCACCTGGACCAATTCTGCATACTCACACTCTCATAAACACTCTTTTTTTTTCTTTTTTTTATGCAATCTGGAATGAGAATTCTCAATTCCAACCCTAGACTACTCATATAAATATGAGCTCGCTACTAGCCAATTGACACCTATCAATTATTAACAAATACACACAAACTAGCATGAACCCTGGTTTCCCCCAAACTTATATTTAGTGATTCTACGCTATCAAGGGAATAAAGAAAATTCCAAATATAATCAGGTGATTAAATTTCAACAACCAAACAAGCATGACCTTAACCTAGCCCAAAAGTAACCGATGAGTTGTGTAAGATTGTGTTTCTGTAACATGTATGTCAATTCATAAGTATTTAAATCAGCCTTCTATCTATCATTATCACACTCAAATTCATCATTGACTACTAAACGGAATCTACAAGCGCTACGGGATCAAGGAAAATATGATATGCAACTAATCATGATTAAGCAATAATTTTTATTTTTTTATATATATGAATTATATGAAATTATACTATATGAAACTATATGCATACTATGACTCAATTAATCAAATATCCTAAATCACCCCCAAACTTAAAATATTCAATGTCCTCATTGAAGGTATAGATAAAGGATAAACGAGAACTCCCCTAACTGTTGGCATCGTTACCCTCCTCGGGTGGTGAATCAGGTGGTGGCAATGAGCTCCAAACTGAGGCAATGACCTGCACTTTCGACATAATACTAAACAAAATCACACCAAATCAAACCACACATAAAAATACCAAACCTATGGGTTGCCTCCCATGAAGCGCTTGTTTATTGTCGCTAGCTTGACTTCACCTTCGCACTTCAATTGGTAGTACCAAGAACCGTGGTTTCCGCTTCGCGATTCACATGTTCACCAAAATATGGCTTCAACCTCTGTCCATTTACTTTGAAAGCTGCTTCCGGTGTTTTATCAAAAATTTCCACTGCACCATGTGGAAACACTGTTTTAACCGTGAATGGTCCTGACCACCTTGACTTAAGTTTCCCTGGGAAAAGTCTGAGACGAGAATTGAACAGCAAGACTAACTGTCCCGGTACAAAAGACTTTTGCACCAAACGTCTGTCATGCCATCTCTTGACCTTCTCCTTGTATAACTTGTGATTTTCATAAGCCTGTAGCCGAAACTCATCCAGTTCATTAATCTGAAGCATTCTTTTCTCACCTGCAGCTGATAAGTCAAAGTTCAACTTCTTCAGCGCCCAATAAGCTTTGTGCTCTAGTTCGGCAGGCAGATGACAAGCCTTCCCATAGACAAGCTGATATGGTGACATACCCAAGGGTGTTTTATATGATGTACGATAAGCCCATGCGGCTTCATCAAGTTTTAAAGACCAATCCTTTCTCGAAGGATTCACCACTTTTTCCAGAATGCGCTTAATCTCACGATTAGATACCTCGGCTTGGCCATTGGTTTGTGGGTGGTATGCCGTAGCTACCCGGTGGTTGATGTTGTACCTTGCCATAAGATTAGTGAATTTGCGATTGCAAAAGTGAGTACCTTCATCGCTTATGATTACTCGAGGAGTGCCGAATCTTGTGAAGATGTTCTTGTGAAGGAAATTTAGCACGACATTGGCATCATTGGTCGGAAGTGCCTTGACTTCAACCCATTTGGAAACATAATCAACGGCCAGCAAGATGTATTGGTTGCTACATGAGGAAATGAATGGTCCCATGAAATCGATGCCCCAAACATCGAAGATTTCCACTTCTAGCATTATATTGAGGGGCATCTCATCCCTTCTAGATATGTTACCAACACGCTGACAATGATCACACTTCAGCACAAACTGATGGGCATCATTAAAAAGGGATGGCCAATAAAATCCCGCTTGAAGAATTCGAGTTGCGGTCTTTTCACTTCCATAATGGCCACCATATGTCGTGGCATGATAATCCCTTAGAATAGCCTCTGTTTCACTGTATGACACACATCTCCTAATCACCTGATCGGCTCCTTGTTTAAACAGATATGGTTCGTCCCAACGATACCATTTGACTTCATGCAAGAATTTCTTTCTTTGTGCAAAAGAGAGCCTGGGAGGAATCACTCGACTCACCAGAAAGTTCACAATGTCTGCAAACCAAGGCTCTTCTTCTTGTATCCCAAACAACTGTTCATCAGGAAAGGATTCATTAATGACGGTTTTGTCTTGGGATGTCTTCCCAAGGTCTTCCAATCGTGAGAGATGGTCGGCTACTTGGTTTTTTGTCCCTTTTCTATCCTTGATCTCCACATCGAATTCTTGCAGCAGAAGAATCCATCGAATCAACCTAGGTTTGGAGTCCTTTTTAGAGAGCAGATATCTGATAGCCGCGTGATCAGTGTACACAGTCACTTTCGTGCTAAGCAAGTATGAACGGAATTTTTCAAAACCATAAACTATGGCTAACAACTCCTTCTTAGTGGTAGTGTAGTTTAATTGAGCATCGCTGAGGGTTTTGCTTGCATAGTTGATGACATGAAACATTTTATTTTTCTTTTGGCCAAGAACAGCCCCAACTGCGTAATCGCTAGCATCACACATCATAGCGAAAGGCTCACTCCAATCTGGAGCAATGATCACGGGTGCTGAAATCAATTTCTTCTTCAGAGTCTCGAAAGCTGTGAGACATTCTTCGTTAAATTTGAAATGAATATCTTTTTCCAGCAGCTGACACAAAGGTTTGGAAATTTTTGCGAAGTCCTTGATAAAACGCCTGTAGAAACCTGCGTGCCCAAGGAAACTGCGAATCCCTCGCACTGAATTAGGTGGCGGCAGCTTTTCAATAGCTTCTACCTTTGCTCTGTCCACTTCTAGACCCTTCCTTGACACCTTGTGTCCGAGAATAGTTCCTTCTTGTACCATGAAGTGGCACTTCTCCCAATTGAGCAATAGGTTAGTTTCCACGCATCTTTTTAGCACTGAGCCAAGATTTTGCAAGCATTCATCAAAAGATAGACCGAATACAGAGAAGTCATCCATGAAGACTTCAACAGTCTTGTCAATCATGTCTGAGAAGATGGCCATCATGCACCTTTGAAAAGTACCAGGTGCTCCACACAAGCCAAAAGAAACCCGTCGAAAGGTGAAAGTGCCGAACGGGCATGTAAATGTTGTTTTCTCCTGATCCTCAAGAGCAATGCAGATTTGGTTATATCCAGAATAACCATCCAGAAGGCAGTAATAATCATGGCCGGCTAGTCTATCTAGCATCTGATCAATGAAAGGAAGGGGAAAATGATCCTTCCTTGTGGCTTTATTCAACTTCCGGTAGTCCATGCAGATTCGCCAACCGGTGACTGTGCGAGTAGAGATGAGTTCATTCTTTTCATTGGTAATCACAGTCATGCCTCCCTTCTTCGGTACACATTGCACTGGACTCACCCATGCACTGTCAGAAATGGGATAGATAATCCCTGCATCTAGCCACTTGATGATTTCTTTCTTCACTACCTCTTTCATAAGAGGATTTAGCCGCCTTTGATGCTCCACTGTTGGTTTACTACCTTCTTCCAATGGAATTTTATGTTGACAATAAGCTGGGCTGATGCCTTTGATATCCGCTAGGGTCCAACCAATAGCTGTTTTGAATTCCCTCAGGACTCTTAAAAGCTTGTCTTCCTCAGAGTCTGAAAGGTTAGCAGATATAATCACAGGTAAGGTAGATGATTCACCAAGAGAAGCATACTTTAAGTGATTAGGAAGTGGTTTGAGCTCTAGAGTTGGAGCTTCCTCGATAGATGGTTTCATTTGCTGATGCGGCCCCTTTAGTTCTGGCAGATCCAATGATTCAACTGGTCTTTCAAATTTTCTTTGCCACGGCAAAGCATCCAGATATTGCAATTGTTCATCTATATCATCTTCATCTAATGAATACTCTCCACTGAGGGCCTTTTCCAAAGTGTCATTCATGAACATGTGATCCAACTTTTCTTGTACCGTAGACTCAATCAAATCTACTTTCAGACACGGCTCTTCTTCTGTTGGAAACTTCATGGCTTTGAAAACATTGAAGGTGACATTTTGATCATGCACTCTCATTGTATGTTCCCCCTTTTGGACGTCAATCAACGTTTATCCTGTCGCCAAGAATGGTCTACCAAGAATGATCAGAATCTTCTTGTCCTCTTCGAAATCCAGTATGACAAAATCAGCTGGAAAGATAAGTTTGTCTACTTTCACTAGGAGATCTTCAACAATTCCCCGAGGATAAGTGATAGAGCGATCAGCCAACTGAAGTGACATGTTCGTCGGGTTTGGCTCAGGAAGGCCAAGTTGTAAGAAAACTGAGTATGGCATAAGGTTGATGCTTACTCCTAAATCATATAAACATTTGTCAAAAGACAAATTCCCAATGGTGCATGGTATGGTGAAACTGCCAGGATCTTTTAGCTTAGGCGGTAACTTTTGTTGCAATACCGCACTACACTCCTCTGTCAAAGCAACAGTTTCTAAGTCCTCAAGTTTTACTTTTCTCGATAGAATGCCCTTCATGAACTTGGCGTAACTCGGCATTTGTTCCAGGGCTTCAGCAAATGGAATGTTGATATGTAATTTCTTAAAGAGTTCAAGAAATTTTCCAAACTTCTTGTCCAGTTTCTGTTTTTGCAAACGTCGAGGAAATGGCGGAGGTGGATAGACATGCTCTTCTGCTTCTTTCTGTGCAAGGACTGATTGTTTAGGAGGTGGTATACTTTCTTCTACCTCCGTGCTTGAAATTGGAGCCTTACCCTTGTCTTCGGTATCTCCCAAGTTCACTGTTTCTTCATCGGGCAGAATTCTTTTTGCTCTTTCCAATTCAGTGCCTTCTGTGACTTTTCCCGATCTTAAAGTGATGGCTTTAATGTGCTCCTCGTTGTTCTTTCTCCCCGGATTAGCTTCAGTATCACTTGGGAGTGTTCCTTGTGGTCGGCTCATCATGAAACTAGCGAGTTGTCCCAATTGAGTTTCCAGATTTTTAATCTAAGCCGCTTGGCTTTTTGACGCCAACCTCAACTCCTCCAATTCTGCCTTTTCACTAGAAGATGATTGCCCAGAATTCCCATAGGATTGTTGTTGAAATCCTGGGGGTTGAAATTGTCGGGGGGCATATTGTTGCGGATATTGGTGCCCCTACTGTTGCTGGAATCCAGATGGATTATATGGCCTAGCTCCAAACTGCTGATTTTGAAATTGTTGGTAGGGCTGATTTGATTGTTGTGTTCCTCCTTGATTATTGCTCCAACTGAAATTTGGATGATTTCGGTTGTTCGGATGGTAGGAATTTGGAGCTGGCTGTTGCTGTCTTTGGAAATTGCTTACGAATTGAACCGACTCGTTTGAGATGGCACATTGGTTTGATTCATATGCGCCCGCACACAACTCACAAACACTAGCAAATTGATGAAATCCTTGTGCTGTCAAAGAGTCTATTTTCAAGTTCAAAGCCTCTATCTGAGCTGCTAAGGAAGTGGCTTTGTCGACATTAAGAATTCCTGCTACCTTCTGTTGTGGCATCCTCTGAGTTGGATTTTGATATTCATTAGCTGCCATCATCTCGATAAGATCGTAGGCCTCCTCATAACTTTTAGCCCATAATGCTCCCCCTGAAGCTGCATCTACCATTGGCCTTGATTGTATTCCTAGCCCATTATAGAAGCAATTTATGACCATCCAATTTGGCATGCCATGATGAGGGCATTGTCGAAGCATTTCCTTGTATCTTTCCCACGCTTCACATAAAGATTCACCAGACTGTTGAGAGAATTGCGTGATAGCATTCCTTATAGCTGCAGTCTTTGCCATGGGGAAGAATTTGCTAAGAAACTTTTGAGCTAGATCAGCCCAAGTGGTGATAGATCCCGGTGGCAGAGAGTGCAACCAACTCTTGGCCTTGTCTCTTAAGGAAAACGGAAAGAGTCTCAACTTCACAGCATCATCTGACACATTGTTGAATCTAAATGTGTCGCATATTTCTATGAAGTTCCTAATGTGTAAGTTAGGATCTTCCGTTGCAGTTCCTCCGTACTGTACTTGATTCTGCACCATCTGAATAGTTCTGGATTTAATTTCAAATGTAGGAGCCGCAATTTCTGGACGAATGATACTTGACTGAATGTCATCAATCTTCGGTTGTGAGTAGTCCATTAAAGCCCTTGCTGCTGCAGGTGCAACTACTTCGGCTTCTCCGTCCATCTTGTGAGTATTTGCTAGTTTAAGTACTTGCTTGGCTTTTAATGCTTTAGCACGTGTTAGCATAAAAATCCAAGTATCTGAACACAAATAATCACTTCAAAATATAAGATCAAATGTTCAAGTCAAACAAATTAACTTCTATTGTAGTAAAACACATAAACAAAATAACACCGAGTCCCCGACAGCGGCGCCAAAAACTTGTTCGCTATTTTCTCTACGCAAGTATACGCAGTCCAAAATCAATATAGGGAAATAAGGATCGTTCCCACGAAGACTTGGTGTATTTAAGTAAATATGTTTATTCAACAACGTTCGGTTAATTATAGAAGCCTGAACAACGAAATGGTTGGTTTGTTCAAATCACAATTAATTAATGAAATAACGACTAAAAATAATATGATAAAGATTTTATATATGAGATAAACATGGGATTCTAATTTCATTATTTATTTCATTTAGAATTGATGCCTTAATGTAAAGTGATTCTGATAATTATGAAAGCTAGTCGGGAACACGAAACTAATATAAGCGCCTTTCAGCCTTAACTTATATCAAACCATACAAACATCCACTTAAAAAGATAGAAGTTGCGTGGACACCATTTATGTCTAGACCCTATATGTCTATTAGATTTGAAAACATAACTGGTTTACGAATAAATTCCTTATTTTTGGCTACACAGGGCGATATGATCCAAAACCCTACCACTAATCGTAATTATATATGATAATTACGAACCTGTGCTAACATGGCAAATTCTAAATTCTCAAATCCACTTTCGCATTCATTAAGGATTAATAATTTAGATGATAGCTACGCATCTAATAAATTAAGAGCAACCACGTTAGGCAATCGGAATTTTTATCATAACACAATTTATTAAGGCATCGAATTACTAAATTACGTAAATAAATCCATTAGAATCCCAATACGACGATTAGTTCATAATCGAACGAATCGTCATCTTGGGATTAATTGAAAACATGGTATAAAATTGCATGAATAAAATATAAAATTATAAGAGTTTAGAAAATAAAACCGAAATAATTTCCACTGCAAGAAACGAGCACTTCTATAATTCCTGTAAGATAAGAAATTAGGAAATAAAACCGAAATAATTTCCACGAGCACTCCGATAATTCCCTGTAAAATAATAAATTAGAAAATAAAATCGAAATAGCTTCCACCGAAGAGAAGAGCACTCCAAAAAATTCCCGTAATTTCTTCAACCAAAATAAAGCTTATGCTAAAATTGTAGAAAATTTAATTGTATAAAATTACAATAAAATTACAAAGAAAATATAGAGAGAATTACAAGAGAGAATGATGCTCTCCAAATTGTTGTGTGGAAATAAGCTCAAGAACTAGGCCTATTTATAGGAAAAATTAGCACACCAAATTAATAAAATACAAATGAAAAGAATTAAAAAGAAATAAAAAAAATAAACAAACAGCACATAATGAAATTATAGAGCCGAAAGTGATCACACCAACACCACCAACACACTACTACGCTTAACTCAACTGTCGAAAACCAACCACAGGTCACGCGCGTGTACCACACGCGCGGCGATTTCAGCACTGCCTCTAGCGCGTGTCTCCCACGCGCGCGTGGGAGAGTTGGCAAGAACAATTGATTCTGGCAGACAAGCTCTATACTATACCATTCTATTTTTCTTTTTCTTTTTTTTTTTGTTTTTAAATCTGCCGACAGCACTTCCTTTCTGTTTTGATCAACTTGTTTTCTTTTTCTTTTTTTTTTCTTTTGTTAATTCAACTTGTACGTGAACAAGTTGGTGGGTGGTGACTTGTGATTTATTATAATTTCAACGAAACATATTTAATTAATAAATAATTAATTTAATTCCGAAATTATAAAAATAAATATCTAATATTATTAGATATTTATAAATATAATTTTCTAATTAAAAAAAATATTTATTAATATAAATAAATCCTTAAGTCCCAAGCTGCGGTAAATTGAGGGCCTAAAACCGGACTCCTTTTCTTTAACGAAAAATATATCACTTCCAACCGGGTTTTTCTCTTTAAGAATATATCATTTTCCATCTTTTTGTGATAATTCTATTTTCTCATTGCTCGTCCAAGTACAAATTACGGTCTTTTGAGGATCTGAAACTGGATTCCTTTTGCGAAACGAAAAATATATCAATTCCAACCGGGGTTCCAGATTTAAGAATATATCATTCAGAATTTCTTTATGATAATTCTTTTTCCTCGTACTCAGTCCACTTGATAAAAATTGAGCCAGAAATCCACCGTTTTTAGCCTTTTATCGCATAGATACCTGAAGTTGCGAGTTCTGCACAACAAAAACTTAATTAATAAAAAAAATGAATAAAAAATCACAACATGCTTAAGAATAAACTACTAATTTAGGTCCAATTAGCGGAAAATAAGTGGATATAAAATCCACTTATCACATTTGTTTGAAACCGTTTGCTACCAGCCTTGCTTTATAGGTCTGAACATTTCCATCCATGTTAGTTTTCTTCTTGAAAACCCATTTGCACCCTACGGGTTTTACCCCTTCAGGTGGATCAACCAAAGTCCATACTTGGTTTTCGTACCTGGAATCCATCTCAGATTTCATGGCTTCAAGCCATCTCTTAGAGTCTGGACTGTTCATAGCATCTTGGTATGTAAGAGGCTCGTCTTCATCTATAAGCATCAAATCACCACTTTGAGTCAAAAGAAATCCATATCTCTCTGGCTCATGGCGAATTCTACCAGTTCTACGAACAACCTATGTTTGTTGAGCATTATCATTATCCTGCTCTTGTTCTACTTCAGGTTCAGTGCTATTTTGTGGTTCTCGATCTTCATCGAGATCTATAGTTCTCCCACTATTTCTTTTGGAAACAAAATCTCTTTCCATGAAAATAGCATCTCGAGCAATAAACACTTTCTACTCAGAAGGAATCTAAAAATAATACGCCTTTGTTTCTTTAGGGTATCCCACAAAATTGTACTCTTCGGATTTAGGTCCAAGCTTGTCAGATACTTGACGTTTCACAAACGCCTTGCATCCCCAAACTTTCATAAAGCTCAAGCCTGACCGTTTCTCCTTCCATATCTCATATGGAGTCTTTTGAAACTTCTTAGTTGGAACACGGTTAAGTGTGAAAGCCGTTGTTTCTAGAGCATAACCCCAGAAACTAATTGGAAGATCTGCATGACTCATCATCGATCGTACCATGTCCAACAAGGTGCGATTTCTCCTCTCTGAAACTCCATTCCATTGAGGTGTACCTGGCGGAGTGAGTTGTGATACAATACCACACTCCTTTAAATACTCTTTAAATTCAGTGCTTAAGTATTCACCCCCACGATCGGATTGTTAGATCTTAATACTTGCACCAACGCCAATTTGCTTCTCTACTTCAGCCTTGTATTCTTTGAACTTTTCAAAAGAATCGGATTTGTTCTTCATAAGATATACATATCCATATCTACTGAAATCATCAGTAAATGTTATGAAGTAGAAGTATCCTCCTCTAGCCATCACACGCATTGGGCCACATACATCACTATGTATTAGCTCGAGACGTTGAGTGGCCCTTTAACCTTTACCAGTGAAAGGGGCTTTAGTCATTTTACCAAGCAAACAAGATTCGCATTCTTGGTATGATTCAAAATCAAACTTATCCAAATATCCATCCTTAAGTAATTTGGATATGCGTTTCTCATTTATATAGCCTAGACGACAATGCCAGAGGTATGTTTGATTTGAGTCATTAACTTTAAGTCGTTTGTTTTCTATATTACAGACAAGATTATCTAAATCAAGAACATATAAACCATTAAACAAACGCGCAACACCATAGGTTAAATCATTCAAAGCAAAAGAGCAACTGTTGTTCTTTATTGTAAACGAAAAACCTTTCTTGTCCAAACAAGAAACAGAAATAATGTTTCTGCGAATTGCAGGAACGTAAAAACAGTCTTCAAGTTCTAAAACAAGCCCAGAGGGCAAAGATAAATAATAAGTTCCTACAGCTAAAGCAGCAACTCTTGCTCCATTGCATACTCGTAGGTCCACTTCTCCCTTAGCCAAAGTCCTACTTCTCTGCAGTTCCTGCACATTTATACAAATGTGAGAAGCACATCCAGTATCCAATACCCAAGATGTAGAAGTAGACAGATTGACTTCTATAACATAAATACCTGATCCAGAAATCTGAACAGCCTTCATTTTCTTCAGATCCTCCAAGTAAACAGGACAGTTTCTCTTCCAGTAACCAGTTTTCTTACAGTAGTGACATTCACCCTTAGTAACCCCACCTTTAGGCTTTAAAGCCTGTTTGGGACCTGGCTTTGGCTTGGGTGCAGAATCAGATCCAATCTTCTTCTTACCCTTCCACTTGCCTTTCCCTTTGGCCTTACCTTTATTGCCCACCATCAGTATGGGAGTAGGTTCAACTATCTTCATGTTGTTCTCATATGTTCTCAACATAGCCAACAATTCAGTAGGTGTTTTATCAAATTCATTCATATTATAGTTCATAACAAACTGAGTGAATTTGTTGTTCAAAGAATTCATGATTAGGTCAATACTAGTTTCCTGACCAACCGGGAAACCCAGAGTTGCAAGATACTCAATGTAACCAATCATCTTCAAAACATGTGGGCCGACTGGTTCACTTTCCCCTTGTTTGCAATTAAAGAGTGACTTACTCGTGTTGAACCTTTCTTGACGAGTTTGGCTTGCAAACATGTTTTGCAAGTGCTCATTGATAGTATATGCATCCATATCCACATGCTGTCTTTGAAGCTCAGCACTCATACTTGCCAACATGAGACATGCAACATCATTTGCATCATTCCCATCCCTAGTGTGGGCCGCTCGTTCCTCATCAGTAGCGCCCCCAGGAAGGGGACCTGGCGGAGGGATATCAATGCAATGAAGCTTGCGCTCCTGCCTGAGGACAATCCTTAAATTCCTCTGCCAGTCCAGGAAGTTGTTTCCTCCTGTCAGCTTGTCCTTCTCAAGGATTGATCGTACGGATAGTGTGTTTGTGTTATTTGCCATTTGTTAGTATCTACAATGATAAAAGCACAAAATAAACATTAGATTGTATGAGTTATAAATTATTATGTTCAAATGATTATGATATATTCATAATATATATTAGAAATGATTGATGGAAACAGTGTTTAGGAGCTACAGCGACAAATCAGAGTTTAGCTGGAAGCAGTCAGAGTTTAGTTAAACTCTGACAGTCGGAAGCTCGACAGAGTTTGTTAAACTCTGTCTTGAGGAAGCGTCTCCATTCAACAGTATTTGAAGAATTAAAGAAGTTATTTACGGAAGCAATCTCTTTACAGATTGGACAGCTATCATAGAGATTGAGTTGACTTAGGAGATGTGTAGCAATCGTAATTGATATCAATTGTATAGCTTAATTATTGGAGTATCAATTAGCGATTGTATAGCAGCTGTATGTTTTATAAATACAGTTAGGTTAACCCTAAAAGGGTATCGTACATCGAACTATCTTTATTGTAACCTAGCAGCTCTTTGTGATAGTTTACATCACGAAGAGGGTTTTTAATACCAGAAGATTTTAAAGTGCATAATCATCTTTCTTGTTAAACTCTCATACGAATTTGATTATTATTTGTGTATTCGGCCTAACAAGTGGTATCAGAGCCAATCTGTTAATTTATTACAGGTTAAGATCCAAACAGAACAATAATCATGTCAGCAATTCCTCCACCAACATCAACTATCTCTGAAAAAGCTCTTACTACTGTGAGTCGTTATGAACCAATTAGGATTCCTATTCTCAGGCCATCAGAGTATGCCATATGGAAGGTCAAGATGACTATGTTTCTGGAGGCTACAGATCCAGAATATCTTGACAGGATTTATGAAGGCCCTCACAATCCTACAAAGCTATCTGCTGCAACTGCTGGTGAAGAAGCTAAAATAGTTCCAAAGGAAAAGAAGGACATGACTCCTGAAGATCTATCATCAATTGCTAAGGATGCAAAGGTTAGGCATTTACTGCATAGTGCTTTAGACAATGTTATGTCTAACAAAGTGATTAACTGCACCACTGCAAAAGAGATCTGGGATGCTCTTGAAGTCAGATGTCAAGGAACTGCTGCTATTAAGAAGAATAGGAGAAACATACTCACACAAGAGTATGAGCACTTTGAGGCTAAACCTGAAGAGACCATGACAGAAACATTTGATAGATTCTGTAAACTGCTCAATGATCTGTCATTGGTCAATAAAGAGTATGATCTAGAATACTCAAATCTCAAGTTTCTTCTTTCTCTATCTGAAAAGTGGGATGTGAAAACAACCACTATTAGAGACAACTATGAACTTGCTGAAACAGAGATTGATGAAATCTATGGGCTGCTCAAAACTCATGAATTGGAAATGGAGCAGAGAAACAGGAGATCAACCAGGAAGGCAAAGTCTGTTGCTCTTAAGGTTGAAGAGAAGCCTCAGAAGAAAGAGGCATCAAGAAGGAAAATGAAGGGAAAAGCTTTGGTCATACACTCAGAAAGTGAATCATTGAACTCTGATTGTGATTCAAATTCTTCTGAATCATCTGACTCTGAGGATGATGAAGAAGAAATGAGAAAAATGGCTGTGCTGATGGTGAAGACCTTCAAGAAAATGGGCTTCAAGAATTTCAAGAAAGGGAAAAGGTTTTCTAGAGATTCGAATGAAGACAGAAAAGGTTTCAGGAGGTCTGAAAGAAAAGAGACCAAGTCTGGGAAAAAGGATAAGTCTGAAATTCAATGCTACAAGTGCAAGGAGATGGGTCATTATGCTCCTGAGTGCAAGAAGGGTAAAACTGGAAAAGTACTCTACACTAAAGGCAGAGATTGGGCGGACACTTCAGATTCTGATGAAGAAGTTAATTATGCTCTCATGGCTACTACTGAATCTGAAACTTCTGAAAATCAGGTACCTTTAACTACCTATGCTTACAATATCGATGACATTTCTCAATTAAGAATTTATCTCAAGTCATTGCATATAAGTTATATGGATCAGACTTTAGAGAATAAGAGGATTAAATCTGAGAACTCTGAACTCAAAGAGAGAAATAAAATTGTTGAAGAAAAGCTAGAAAATATGCAACAAGTTCAGAGAGAGAGAGATGATGCTGTTTCTATAGAACATGATTTGCTTCAGAAATATAAACAACTAGAATCTAAGTTGGAGGAAGCAAATAAGAAAATTAGAACTTGGACTGATTCTGGAAAGGACACTAATGAAATATTTCAGTCAGACACAGTAGGTCTAGGTTACTGTGAAGGAGATGAACTTAGATTTGAAAATACGGTAAAAGTCAGACATCATCGTCTATCTAAAGGTAATGTTATGGGAACAGGTGGACCTAAGACTGAAGCTAAAAAGAAAGCTGTTAAGGAATCATATGCTAAAACTTTTGTTAAAGAGGTTAACATTGGTTTAATGATAGATAAACAACTTAAACATAAGTTAAAGGAGTTAAAATCTGTTAAGAAACAGGGAGTGTCAAATAAGAACAGAAATGGAAAAGTAGGCATCACTTCAGGAAACAAACCAATGCTTGCTAGTTTTGCTCCAAGAAAGACATGTCATAACTGTGGTAGTACTAAGCATCTTGCGAATTTCTGCAAGAAAAACAAAAATATAAATTCTTTACCTTCAAAGTCTGAGGTAAAGAAGAACTTTGTTAGAACTAAGCCACAGACTTTATGCACACACTGTGGAAGCACTTGGCATTCCATTTATACTTGCAGAGAATATCATGCTATCTATCATAATTACTATGAACTGAAACCCAACCTGAAATGGGTTAAAGTTAATACTGCAAGTGTAAACTCTGATACTGTTAGCTCAAACTCTGATAATGTTAATTCCGCTGCTAAAGCTAACAAAGTTAAGAATGTCAAAGGATCCAAGCAAGTCTGGATCCTTAAAACTAATCCTCAGTGATTGCTTGTGATTGCAGGGCAATAGGGAGGCAACCCTAGTCGTGGACAGTGGATGTTCAGGACACATGACTGGAAATAAAGCCCTGCTATCAGACTATGAGGAGAAGGCTGGCCCAAAAGTTTCCTATGGTGATGGCAATGTAGGAAGAACATTGGGATATAGCAATATTAATCTTGGAAATGTCATCATCAACAATGTAGCTCATGTCCCAGGACTCAAGCATGACTTACTATCAGTGAGTCAAATCTGTGACAAGGGATATCATGTAGATTTTCAATCTGAATATTGTGAAGTTATCAGCAAAACTACAGGAAAGGTTGTTCTAGTTGGTCATAGGCAAAACAACATTTATGAAATTAAGCTTTTGATAGACTCTGTTGGAAAAGCTGTTTTCCTGTCTACAAGAATGTCTAGTGAAGAGAGTTGGAAGTGGCACAAGAAACTCTCACATTTGAACTTGAACAACATCAATGAATTGATCAGAAAGGATCTTGTAAGAGGACTCCCAAAGGCTTTGTTAAATGTTGATGGCCTATGTGATTCATGTCAAAAGGCCAAGCAAAGGAAGTCATCTTTCAAGAGCAAGACAGAATCTTCAATCACTGATCCTTATCATCTTCTGCATGTTGATCTCTTTGGTCCAGTAAATGTTATGTCTTTAGCAAGGAAGAAATATGCTTTAGTCATTGTTGATGAATACACTAGATTCACTTGGGTGTATTTTCTAGCAAAGAAGGATGAAACTACATTAACTCTGATGGAGCATGTGAAACTTCTGGACAAAGGATCAAGTAACAAAGTCAGAATCATCAGAAGTGATAATGGAACTGAGTTCAGGAATGCAACAATGGAAGAATTCTGCAAGGACAATGGAGTGAAGCAAGAATTTCCAGCACCTGGTACACCACAGCAAAATGGTGTAGTTGAAAGGAAAAATAGAACTTTGATATAAGCTGCTAGAACTATGCTTGATGAAGCAAAATTGCCAACTTATTTCTGGGCAGAAGCTATTCAAACTGCTTGTTTTACTCAAAATGCTACACTGAACAATAAGCATGGAAAAACACCATATGAGATGGTGAAGAAAAAGAAGCCTAACCTGAAATACTTTCATATTTTCGGGTGCAAATGCTTTGTTATGAAGACTCATCCTGAACAGTTGACCAAGTTTGAGCTAAAGGAAGATGAAGGAATTTTTGTTGGCTATCCACTGCCAACAAAGGCATTCAGAGTTTACAATCTGAGAACTAAAGTGATCATGGAATCTATACATGTGTCTTTTGATGACAAGAAGATAACTGGACTTGAAGACATAGATGAATATGATCAACTGAACTTTGAAAATGAAGATTTAAACTCTGCTGAAGTAAACTCTGATCAAACCATTCTGACAGACTCTGTTGAAACAAATTCTGAACATCTACTGGTAAACACTGAAGAAACTTCTCAACCACAACAAAAAGAAGAACCAGTTGAGGGGGAGAATGATCAAGATGAAGACTCAAACACTGATGCTGAGTCAACTGAAAAATCTGGATCAAACTCTGATGACTCAAACTCTAAAAATTTAAATTCTGACTCTGGGCAGTCAAGTTCAGGGGGAGTCTCAGAAAATGAGGAAAGCCCACAACAAAATCAGGAGAGCATGGATCAAGGGGGAGGATCACATGCCGACAGGAGTCATTTGCCTTTTGCTAGGAAATGGACCAAATCACATACACTTTATTTGATAATTGTTAGGTCCGATAAGATTGTAGAAGGGGGGGTTGAATACAATCTATACCATTTTCTCAAAATTTATTCGTTAAATAATTTTGCCTTAAACGAATATTTTTGTGCGGAATAATATAACACAAATTTCAAGTTGAATATAGCAATATATTAACTTGAGGGGTGTTACAAAATCAGTCCAAATGATTATCAAGTAATTAATAACTAATTAGAAAATTCAACATGAACTTTGCTAATTTAGTTAATAAAATCAAGATATCAATTTGTGAACTAGGAAACTTAATTCGCTAGTAGTACAAGAATCACAAGTAAACAAGTTCCAATGGATAGGATATTACAACTGAGATGAACTTGAATTTACAGAATTAAATTTGAAGGTGTTCTTGAGCTTGAGAGAGAGAGAAAATAGCTGCTGTGTGAATTTTTCTTGTTTGGCTCGACTGGTTCTGATCTTTCTGCATTCTTCTGCCTTATATACACAGCCATAGTCATATTACTTTATTTAAACTGATATGACAATCATTTTACATTAATATGACAATCGGTATGACTATCAAATCAATGTAATATGACTGTCCAGCTTAAATATAACTTTCGGTATAACTTAATTAGTCAATATAACATTCGGTATGACTTACCAAATGAATATAACATTCGGTATAACTTACCAATTGAATGAAATATGACTATCTCTTTTGAACTTCATATGACTATCTCCTTTGTACTGAATATGACTATCGGTATAACTATCAGTTTAATAGTTATATCATCATATTTTTCAGTTTATAATTAATTAAATGACTTATAAAAAATCATTTAACTAATTAATCCTTTTTCATATTAATTCTTATTTAATTAATCTAATAATCATTTTAACAAATATATTAATTCTGATAGAATTAATTTATTTATTAACTTAATTACTTGACTTAATCAATTAAAATAGAATTAATATAAATTCTTTAATAGTCAATATTCCGCTGAAAACCACGTAATTATAATAAGGAACATACACTGGCATGATGTTGACGTTCGATGTACTGTCTGGTTCATGAACGACTAACTCCAATCTCTGTTCTTCATCGTGACTTTTAACACTGTGGTCTTTTTATACTCTTCACTCTCATCAATCATTCGGTACTGAAATTGTTTCTTGTCACTAACAGAAATCTCTGTCTTCTTAAATGAATCCACTTGTTTCAATGCTAGCTTGAGGCCTGATCAGATATCTGAATCTTCTTCCAGTGTAAAACATCAAAACTATAGATTGACTTGTTGATTTTTCTTCTGACGGTTATTATCTTTTGAGATTCCTGTGACAGTTGATATTATTTACTTATTACAATCTAGTTTAATTGGATTAGGATCCTCGAACTACAAATAGGCCGAGTCATATGCCTTTCAATAATTGGTGATCCAGATGCAAAAGTGAAAACAAGAAGTGCCGCTGCAAGTGAATGTCTGTTTCATGCATTCTTGTCTAAAAATGAACCAAAGAAAGTGGAAGAAGCTCTTCTAGATGCTGACTGGATAACAGCAATGCAGGAAGAGTTGAATGAATTTGAAAGAAATGAAGTATGGACCATTGTACCAAGGCCAAAGAACAGATCTATTGTTGGTACTAAATGGGTTTTCAGAAACAAGACTGACAGTGAAGGTGTTATCACAAGGAACAAGGCTAGACTGGTAGCAAAAGGCTATTCACAGCAGGAAGGAATAGACTATGATGAAACATTTGCTCCAGTTGCAAGATTGGAGGCAATCAGAATTTTTCTAGCATATGCCTCACACAAGAAATTCAAAGTGTTTCAGATGGATGTGAAAAGTGCTTTTCTAAATAGGAAGCTTGAAGAAGAAGTGTTTGTTGAACAACCACCAGGATTTGTGGACCCAAAATATCCAGACCATGTCTACAGGCTGGATAAAGCACTCTATGGACTTAAGCAAGCACCAAGGGCATGGTATGAAACTCTGGCTCAATTTCTCTTAGAAAGTGGATTCAACAGAGGTACTATTGACAAAACTCTGTTCTATTTCAATTCTGGGAGTGACTTTCTTTTAGTTCAGATATATGTTGATGACATTATCTTTGGGTCTACGAATGATAAACTCTGTAAGAAGTTTGCCAAGCTCAAGCAGTCCAGATATCAAATGAGCATGATGGGAGAGCTTAGTTATTTTCTAGGCCTACAGGTGAGACAAACAGATGATGGTATCTTCATTAATCAAGCAAAATATACCAGAAATCTTCTCAAGAAATTTGGTATGCTTGACTGTTCATCTGCATCAACTCCCATGGCAACAACAACTAAATTGGACAAAGACATAGGAGTTTCAGTGGATATGACAAACTACAGGGGCATGATAGGATCTCTTCTTTACTAGACAGCTAGTTGGCCTGACATCATGTATGCAACATGTCTCTGTGCAAGGTTTCAGGTAGATCCTAGAGAACCACATCTGACAGCTGTGAAAAGAATCTTCAAGTATCTCAAAGGCACCATATCATTAGGTCTGTGGTACCCCAGAGAATCAGATTTCAAGCTACTTGGGTATTCTGATGCAGACTTTGCAGGCTGCAAGATAGACAGAAAGAGCACTAGTGGAAGTTGTCAATTTCTTGGTGACAGACTTGTCTCTTGGTACAGCAAGAAACAGAAATCAATTTCTACATCTACAGCTGAAGGATAGACCAGTGGTATAGAAACAGAAATCAATTTCTACATCTGTAGGATAGACCACTTTCTTTCTCATTGATTTCTCCTTCTTCTTGTTCATCCATATCCGGTAGATTCTTGATCATTTCTGAATCAACAAGTAATTCCCTTCTGGATGACACATCTGTAGGATAGACCAGTGGTATTCCAAGTTTCTTTCTTAACTCACCTTGATACTGCTTGTACTTCTTCATGTTGGTCTGAGCATAGGATCGAATATGATTTGCAGCTTCAATCTTTTCCTGTGATGCAAAACCATGATTCCGAAGAGCATATTCAACATATACCAAGTGTCTGGCAAGGTGTGTATACAATTCGTCTGTCTGAAGATTAACAGTATGAATGACTTCTCCCTTAAGAATTTTAACTTGTGGAGGGTCATTTATAACTTCAGGACCAGCTCTTTCAGCAAACTCTTGAAACTTTTCATGAAGCAGTATGCCTAGTTCAGAAGATGTTCTTACTTTTGGTCTCAACACCCAAAGCTCTGACAGGGATCTATCATAGAAGAACTGAAGCAATACTTTGTGAGATCCGAGCTTATGACATTCAACAAAGATAAGTAGCTCACCATTCTTAGGATCAGATGCAGTGGTTATTCTCACAATTTCTGTTTTTAACGCTTTCAAATACATATCATGTATTGGGTTCTTCTGTTTAAAGCTTTCAAAAATAGCAATCATCCTACGATCATCATAGTCAGAAGTTTGTGGTGAGTCAATTACCTTTTGAGCACATTCCCACTTATCACCATTTTTGTACTTGATGTACATCTTCCTAGCTTCCAGCTTCTGAGCATGTTGCTTTTGAAGTGCTTCCTGTTCTGCCTTTTGAAGTCTCTCATTATGAGCTAACTGTTCAAGTGTCTTCTTGAGTCTTTCTTCTCTCATAGCTAGATTAGCTTCATTCTATTCGAGTTCTTTGTTTGCTTCAAAATTCATTTGTTGTGTTTTAACAGAATCAGGAATTATTTGCTCTTCATCATCCCAAAAACTGAGATCTGGTTCATCAAATTCTTCACCAACATCAAGAAACTGTAAGTCAGCAAATAGATCAATATCAGGTTCACCTGTATAGTAAAAACCTTCTACATCATCATCCTCCTGTTCTGCTGCTTGATTCTTCTTCCCTTCATTCCTATCTTCAATTTTTTCTTTACTTGCACTTCCTCCCCCTCTAGATTTATCCCCCTTAGTTGAGGAATCCTCTACAGTCTTGTGACTTGTACCAGCTCCAGGGTCACCTCCATCATTACCTCCAAAGAATTTCTTCTCTTCTGCTGTAAGTGAGTGAGTTCTGCTGATGATATTATATAAGTGTCTTAACCCCTTTGCTTGATAATCACTTTGCTTTTCAATCTGACTGAGACGATGTTCAGTGGTTAAGTGATTTTCATTTATGTTGTTCTGAAGATCTTCAATCTGATTAGCCATAGATGATATAATAAGATCTTGAGCCACTGTGACATCTCCAGAGTCTTCAACTGCTTGTTGTTGAGAGAGTTTAAGTGCATTGATTTTGTTGTTGAAGATAGTTCTCATGTTGTCCATATCAAACCTCAAGTTTTTGTTGTCCTCTTCAGCTTGAGCAAGACTTTCTTTCATCTGATTGAGTTGAGTAATGAGAGATAGAGTGGATGTGTCATTGTGTGCTCTCACCTCAACAGCTCTCTGAGTATCACTCACCTCACGTGCTAGTGTTTCACTCAGATTTGAAGTAATTCTCACATCACTCCTCTCATAATCCTGAGCTGCATCCATTGTACCTGCACTGGAGATCACCCTAGCCTCCTCTTGGAAGGTCAGTGGTGGTGCAATGGGATTTCGCAAATCCCGATCAACCTGTGAAGGTTCTTCTGCCGTAACAATGGCAGGCACTGTAACTTGCTCCACTTGCATAACAATGTTTTCAGCTTCATTTGCGAAAATATCTTCCCCCATTGTGAGTAACAGGGGTGAGCTTAAAGGAATGAATGGGTTTAAGATTGCCTTTGACATGGTTTTACTTTTCTTTTGTGATGGCAAATCTGTTTCACTCACAATATCACTACTGGGAATAGCTCTTTTGAATGACAATTTCTTTCTACGATAGTGTTTGGAGAATTTAGGATCAGTGTTTGGTGCATTGACCTGGGATAAAGGTTGTGGATCTACAACCCCTTGGTCACTTCTCACAATCATTTGACTATCAGAAAGATATTGAGATTGTAGCGGAGTTGAGTCAAATACCTGATCATTGACATGTACATCATCTTCATTCTGAGTGTGTTGATCCACTGGAAGTTGATGTTGAAGAACATTCAAGGATTCAAAATCAGGTTGAGGTACTGGAACTTGTTCTGCTTCAGGCTGTGGAGCTTGTTGAACTAAAGGTACCTCAGCATCTGGCTGTGGCATGACATTTGGCAAATGTATGTATGTAGACATATAAGGTGTTATGACTACAGGAACATGCAACAAGACCTTAGAAGTATCCAGCCTGGTGTAGAACTTCTTGTTTGGTTTACCAGACCATTGAATTCGATCATTTGGAAACGGAGCAGGTTGATCCTTAGGCATTAGATGATTAAAAATTAGTGTCAAAAATCGAGGATAATGACACTTAACCGGTTTACCTTTTCCAAAGTTCTTTGTAGCCTTCGTCAATCGATTCAGCAGAATAGGCCATATCAAGCTGCCAAAATTGATTCTTCTATTGTGAGCAATTGAGAAACCAATTGATTGTAACATACCTGTGATGACAGTATTGTTACTCTTTGTAGAATTAGCAAACACCTTTGCTATGATCTCGAAGAAGATATTCCATTCTTGAACAAGATTGCTTTTGAGTGGTCGTTTCAGATTCAGTTGACCATGATAGTTGATATTTGTGAAAAATTGAGTCAACTCATCATTTGAAGGCAATTCAGCAAATCGTTCAGTAGGAAGCCCCAGAGCAGCATTGAAGACAGATTCATCCACTGTATATGTCTGGCCATTAAAATCGAATGAAAACGATCTTTCATCTGAGACAGCTGTAGTACACATTAGTTTGAGTGGACCAAATTTCATTGGAACATTTGCAGTTATAGAGTGACTACAGAGATTTTGTTCGTTTAGGAATTTTATCCAGGACTTGAATCGATCCACTGGGCAATCCTCGGGATTAAAATATCCAATATAATTGTGATTCACAAGCTCAAAATTATTATAAGCACCAGCCATTGCAAATCAGGGATTAAAATTAATAAATCTGCAAAATTCAACAATTTAACCCAATTAAATTACCAAATTCGAATTAATAAATAAATAAAAAATTCGAAAAATCAAAATCTTTATCAAAAATTCTGAAAAATTTGGACAAAGATCTTGATTGCAATACAAACACACATGTATTTTTAGTTTTTACAAAATCACCACCAGTTGTTCGGATTTTTAGATCAAAAAATCGAATTTTTCAAACTCAAAAACTCAAAACCTCTATCAAATCTTACATTTTAACCTTGATTATGAAGATTATTGACTGGGTAATCAAGAATGGTCCTTAGAAATGTGTTTAGAGTATGATTTGAGGCAGAAATTCGACAGCAATTCGTTAGAAATCTGTGTGTATATGTGTATGTACCGTTCGAACGAATTGGGTGACTTAACACGCCAATATGACAACCACTGTAATATGACTGTCAAATATAACTTAGTTAATATATATCAAATAACTGTGATATGACTATCGGGTGATAGTCATACCAATAGTTATATTACGTTTAAAACGTAATATGACTACCCTAGGCTGTAAGTTATATCGCAGTTAATATCTAATATAACTACCGAAAAACACTCAATATAACAATAAAATCACAGTTATACCGATAGTTATATTACTGTAAAAACACACAATATAACTATAAACTATTTTAACAATTATATTTAAACAAAAACAAAAGCAAAATTATATCTAATTTATTACTAAGTTATATTGCACTATTTAAAACTAATATAACTAATCACAAGTTCGAATATAACAATCAAGGAGATTGTTATACCGATAGTTATATCCTAACAAATCAGTTAATATAACTAACTAAAAACAGAATATTAACAGAATTTTAATCAAGAAAATTACATTAATAATTTACATAATCAAAAAATAGCAAATTAATTTATACTAAAATTATAAAACCTAATAAAAATTATAAAAACGATCATATGCAGTCCCTTTTACGAAATCAAACATTAATAACAGAAAGACAAACATTACAAATCAAATAAAATAAAATAAAATAAAACCAAATAATTATACTACATATTTACATAATTATTTCTGATGAGTTAATAAATCTATAAATTTTCTAATAAAACAATTTCCATATAGAAAATTATTCAAAAAGAAACTATGATTTATTTAAACAACAAAAATAATCAAACTGAATTAAAATCAATAACATTTTCAAGAAAAATAGATTTCTCATAAATTACAGCTTGTAAAATTCGAGAAGAATATTTTCAAAGAAAATGAATTAAACTAAAAATATAATAAGTAATTAAAAATATGTAAAGAAGATAATAACAATGATTTAAGATGAAATAAGCAAGGGTATAAGTTGATAAAATAATTATACAAGTGATTTAATAACAAATATTAACACATCAATCACTTGTAAATTATTAAAGATCAAACCTCAGATATTAACCAGTTTAATTACTAGGACTGTTTAACATACCCAATTCACCAACAATTCTGGTAAATGTGGATTCGTCAAGAGACTTAGTAAAAATATATGCTGTTTGTTCTTCCGTGGGTACAAAAAATAACTCCACGGTACCATTCATGACATGCTCTCGAATAAAATGATACCTGATGTCAATATGCTTTGTCCTTGTGTGCTGCACAGGATTGTTAGAGACTGCTATGGCACTTGTATTATCACATAAAATTGGAATTTTATCAAGCACAAAGCCATAGTCTCTCAGCTGATTCCTGATCCACAAAATCTGTGCGCAACAGCAGCTATATATTCAGCTTCAGCCATTGAGTTGGAAACTGTCTGTTGTTTCTTGCTGTACCAGGAAACTAGTCTACCACCTAGGAATTGACAACTCCCAGATGTGCTTTTTCTATCCACAACACTTCCTGCATAGTCAGAATCTGTATATCCAACAAGATTAAAACCAGAATCTTTAGGGTACCAGATGCCTAGGTTTGGCGTACCCTTAAGATATCTCAGAATTCTTTTAACAACAATGAGATGAACATCTCTAGGATCCGATTGGAACCTTGCACACAAACACGTAGCATGCATAATATCAGGTCTACTCACAGTAAGATAAAGTAATGAGCCTATCATACCTCTGTAGCTTGTGATATCTACCTTGGCAGAATTTTCACATGCTCCAAATTTGACAGTTGTGGATGATGGTGTCTTTGCTGAAGAAGAGTCCTCCATTTGATACTTCTTGAGAAGCTCTTTGACATACTTGGATTGACAGATAAATATTCCATCTGTCCTTTGACTTATTTGCAATCCAAGAAAGAACTTCAACTCACCCATCATGCTCATTTCAAATCTACCCTGCATTAACTTTGCAAATTTCTTGCACAAAAGATCATTAGTAGACCCGAATATTATATCATCCACATAGACTTGGACTATAATTGTATCATTCTTATGTTTCTTTGTAAAGAGAGTTTTGTCTATGACACCTCTAACAAAATCATTTTCAAGTAAAAATTCAGAGATAGTGTCATACCATTTCCTTGGTGCTTGCTTAAGACCATAGACAGCCTTGAAAAGAAAGTAGACATAGTCAATTAAATCCTGATCTTCAAAGCCAGGGGCTGTTCTACATAAACCTCTTCATCTAGCTTGCCATTCAAGAAAGCACTCTTGACATCCATTTGATAAACTTTAAAGTTTGAAAATGCTGCGAATGCCAAGAATATTCTTATGGCCTCAAGTCTAGCCACTGGAGCATAGGTCTCATCATAGTCAATACCTTCAGATTGGGAGTAACCCTTTGCTACCAGTCTTGCTTTATTTCTCGTCACTGTGCCATCTTCATCAAGTTTGTTTCTGAATACCCACCTTGTGCCAACTACTGGTCTATCTGTAGGTCTGGGTACCAGCTTCCAAACTTCTTGTTGTTTAAATTGATTGAGTTCATCTTGAATAGCAATCACCCAATCAGGATCAGAAAGAGCTTCTTCAGTTTTCTTAGGTTCCATTTCAGATAGAAACCCTGAATAATTGCATTGATTCTGAAGAGCTCGTCTAGTCTTTACACCGACAACTGGATCACCAATGATTAACTCAAACGGATGAGCTCTATTCCAAACAGTCTGTCTGGGAAGATTAGATCTTGATGATTCGTCTTGACCTTCATTGGGATGTTGTGTGTGACCAGTTGACCCTTCATTTTCTCCCCCTGAGTTGTTGCCAGGTTGACTAGATGATGATTGATTATTAGAGTCAGGGGAATTTTGACTACTATCATTGATTTCATCATCATTACCCTGATCATCATTGTTGTCATTAGCATCAGCAAAAATCTCAGGTGCATTGTCATCATCTGAATCTGTATCTGTCATGTCATCGAAAGATAGCTTCTCAGATGGATTCTCAGTTTGGATACTAGGGAGTTTAGCGTCATCGAATGTTACATTGACACTTTCCATTATCTTCTGTTCATCAATCACATACACCCTGTATGCTCTCATTGAATAACCAATAAAAATTGCTTCAAATGATTTGGTATCGAATTTACCACCTTGATCATCACCTTCTTTAAGCACAAAGCACTTTGCCCCAAATACATGAAAGTATTTGAGTGAAGGTTTCTTATCAGCCATAATTTCATAGGGTGTCTTCATTTGATCTTTATTGATTAGAGTTCGATTCTGGGTATAGCACGCAGTATTGATGGCTTCAGCCCAAAAGTACAATGGAAGCCTTGATTCACTTAGCATAGTACGTGCAGCTTCAATCAAGGTTCTATTCTTTCTTTCCACTACCCCATTTTGCTGAGGAGTTCTTGGAGCTGAATATTGTCTGGTTATACCCTTCTTAGTGCAAAAGTCATTTAGAACTGCATTCTTGAATTCAGTTCCATTGTCTGATCTTATAGCTCTCACTGGATACGTAGAATCTCGCTCAATTAACTTGATGTGATCAATCACCAGTTGTGGAGTCTCATCTTTAGAATTCAAAAACAGAACCCATGTGTATTTTGAAAAATCATCAACAATCACTAGAGCATATCTCTTCCTTGACATAGACATCACATTAACTGGACCAAACAAATCCATATGAAGTAATTGTAATGGTTCAGTTATTGAAGATGTATCAGTGCTCCTGTGACTTTCCCTTTTTAGCTTCCCCTTTTGACATGCATCACACAGTCCTTCTTGAGTGAATTCCATTGAAGGTAAACCTCTCACCAATTCTCTTTTGACCAGAGAACTCATTGTCTTAAAATTAAGATGAGAAAGTTTCTTGTGCCATAGCCAACTCTCATCATTAGATGCTTTAGTGTAGAAGCAAGTAACTTCTTCAGTGCTTCCTGAGTTCATATTGGCTACGTACAGATTGCCTTTTCTAACTCCTGTCAGTTGTGGCTTTTCATGTCTCTTGTGTGAAATTAGACAATTCTTCTTGTTGAAATGAACTTCATAACCTTTATCACAGAATTGACTGACACTGAGCAAATTGTGCTCAAGTCCTTTCACAAAAGACACTTCATCAATGATAACATTTCCAGCTTCAAGTCTGCCATATCCATCAGTTCTACCTTTGCTGTTATCTCCAAAGGTAACTACTGGGCCGGCCTTCTCCACCACATTTGTCAGCAGGGTTCTATCTCCAGTCATATGCCTTGAACATCCACTGTCCAAGATCCATGTTACTCGATCAACCTGTTCAATACCCTGCAATGACAAATGAGTTAAACCTTCTTCGGGACCCAAATTTGATTGGGTCCTGCGTATTTAAAGTATTGACCTTTGTCAGGCAAAACAACATTTTTAAGTTTAACCTCTTTAGTCAATAAACATTTAACCTTATAAACAGATTTGAAAATCTTTTGTTTAATCTTGGGTATCCATGTTTCTCTCGCAGCAGTAACACTTGTGTCATTGACCGGACATTTGACCTGGTAGACATTCTTGGTAATCTTTTGTTTAGTCTTAGGTGCAAATGTCTCTCTCCTAACTTGAGGAGGAAAAGCAGTCTTAGATCGAACATTATTGTTCCTGTTCATGTGCTGTCGAGGAGCATTCTGTTTAACACATGCATAATTACCATTAAAATAAGCACGCATATTGTTAAAAGCACAAGACATACAATTGATAATACCACATGCTTTATGATTAGAATCAATAGTAGGCATGGTATTTTTCTGTTTTAACTTGTTACTACCTAATCCAGTCTTAGAAGTACTAGCTGATTCAACAACATTGACTGGTACTTTAGGTACATCTTTCTTGGGTGACACATTTGTTGTGTTAACGTCCTCAACTGATTTAGCCTTAACAAATATTGTGACATTTTTCTTGGATGACACATTCTTTGTATTATAGTTCTTAGCAGTTTTATCCTTAACACATTTATTCTTAACAAGAACTGTGCCATTTACAGCGTCCTCATTTCTCATTTCTTCATGTATAACCATAGAACGAATATCTGGTGGACCAGCATCAGATTTTGTAAACATTGGTTTTTCAACATTCTTGAGAATATGTGGTATACCTCTTTCTTTAGCTGGGATAGAATTAGGAGAATGATTACTCAAAGAACCAACAGCTTGACTGTAATCAAATCCTATTCCTACAGTTTGTTCTAATGCTTGTTTGTTGAAGAAATCTTTAGAAACTTTAATAGTATTATAACACGCTCTAACCTGTGTTTCAAGTTCTCTAATCTTGGTTTCTTGTTCAGCAATTTTATCAACTTGTTTTACCATGTATTCTCCTAGACCTTTTTCTCTGTAGTTAAGTCGAGCTATTTCTTCTATATTCTTATCTTGATTAACCTGCACCTTTTTTAAATCTAACATTTGATTTTCAAGGTTAGTGTTAACAAGACTTATTCTCTCGTACCCTCTTTCTGCATTATTCAAGGAACTACGTAAACTATCAATTAACTGAGCATCAGTAAGAATTACCGGAGTGGTATAATAAGTTGAAGATTCAGCATTTGCCACCAACGCAAAGTTTCCATATTCTTCATCTTCGCTATCTGTATCATCCCAGCTTTTACCAGCAGCCACATAAGCTCTTCCACTTTTCTTCTTTTCAGAAGCATAATCTTTCTTCTGTGCTTGCTTGGGTTTCTGACACTCAGTAGCAAAATGTCCCAACTCATTACAATTGAAACAACGGATTTTGCTTCTGTCAACAGTTCCAGTTTTATAACCTCCCCTGTTACTAGAGGATGAAGAACCTCCTCTCTGAAATCTGTTATTTGACTTAAACCTGAACTTTGGATTTCTTCTGAATCTGAAGTTACTAAATTGTCTCACCATCATTGCCATAGATTCATCTTCCAATTGATCCAGCTCTTCAAGTGAATAAAATTCTCCACCATCCTGAGTAGCTGGTGTTTGGCCAAGTTCTACTTCAGTTTGTTCCTTGTTGAAACTGATAGGTTGAACAACTCTAGTTTCCACTTCCTTAGGAACCTCAACCACTAAAGCTGTAGAAGAATTTGCCATTCTGCCTTTGCCATAGAATTCCTTTTGTTGTACTTGTTCTAATTCATATGTTTTCAGAACACCAAACAGCCTTTCAAGAGCAACCTGAGTTAAGTCTCTAGATTCTCTGATGGCAGTGATTCTATGCTCCAAGTGAGTAGGCATAGTTAGTAAAAACTTCATGTTGATCTCCTTCTGAGTATACTGCTTGCCATGAACTTGCAAGTTGTTGATTATCTTGTTATACCTTTCGAACACTTCCTGAATGCCTTCATTAGGGCCAGCTCTAAAGTGTTCATATTCAGAAGTTAGAATTTGTAGTCTATTTTCCTTGACTTCATCAGTCCCTTCATTAATGACCTCAATATTTTCCCAGATGTGCTTAACAGTTTTACAATTTCTCACATGGCTATACATTACAGCATCTAGGGAATCCAATAGAATGAGTCTCAAATTTTTATCCAATCCAGCTTCCTCCTTATCTTCAGAGGTATAGTTCTTAGGGTCCTTTGGATAGGATCTGGCAGGGACTGTTACAGTTCCATTTACAACTGTTTCAGTATCATGTTGCATGGGAGTTACTGGTCCATTTTCCAAAACCCACAAAAATCTTGGGTTTGCTACATCAAGAAATAACTCCATTTTGTTTTTCCACATATCATAATTATCTTTATTAAAGATAGGAATTTTAACATTGCCTTTGGCCGACATGATGAATTTTTAAGAGAGTTAAAAATTCGAGCTTAATTTTTGATTGTGTAAAAATAGGATCTTGATTTGTGTATCAATCAATAGGCTCTGATACCAATTGTTAGGTCCGATAAGATTGTAGAAGGGGGGTTGAATACAATCTATACCATTTTCTCAAAATTTATTCGTTAAATAATTTTGCCTTAAACAAATATTTTTGTGCGGAATAATATAACACAAATTTCAAGTTGAATATAGCAATATATTAACTTGAGGGGTGTTACAAAATCAGTCAAAATGATTATCAAGTAATTAATAACTAATTAGAAAATTCAACATGAACTTTGCTAATTTAGTTAATAAAATCAAGATATCAATTTGTGAACTAGGAAACTTAATTCGCTAGTAGTACAAGAATCACAAGTAAACAAGTTCCAATGGATAGGATATTACAACTGAGATGAACTTGAATTTACAGAATTAAATTTGAAGGTGTTCTTGAGCTTGAGAGAGAGAGAGAAAATAGCTGCTGTGTGAATTTTTCTTGTTTGGCTCGACTGGTTCTGATCTTTCTGCATTCTTCTGCCTTATATACACAGCCATAGTCATATTACTTTATTTAAACTGATATGACAATCATTTTACATTAATATGACAATCGGTATGACTATCAAATCAATGTAATATGACTGTCCAGCTTAAATATAACTTTCGGTATAACTTAATTAGTCAATATAACATTCGGTATGACTTACCAAATGAATATAACATTCGGTATAACTTACCAATTGAATGAAATATGACTATCTCTTTTGAACTTCATATGACTATCTCCTTTGTACTGAATATGACTATCGGTATAACTATCAATTTAATAGTTATATCATCATATTTTTCAGTTTATAATTAATTAAATGACTTATAAAAAATCATTTAACTAATTAATCCTTTTTCATATTAATTCTTATTTAATTAATCTAATAATCATTTTAACAAATATATTAATTCTGATAGAATTAATTTATTTATTAACTTAATTACTTGAATTAATCAATTAAAATAGAATTAATATAAATTCTTTAATAGTCAATATTCCGCTGAAAACCACGTAATTATAATAAGGAACATACACTGGCATGATGTTGACGTTCGATGTACTGTCTGGTTCATGAACGACTAACTCCAATCTCTGTTCTTCATCGTGACTTTTAACACTGTGGTCTTTTTATACTCTTCACTCTCATCAATCATTCGGTACTGAAATTGTTTCTTGTCACTAACAGAAATCTCTGTCTTCTTAAATGAATCCACTTGTTTCAATGCTAGCTTGAGGCCTGATCAGATATCCGAATCTTCTTCCAGTGTAAAACATCAAAACTATAGATTGACTTGTTGATTTTTCTTCTGACGGTTATTATCTTTTGAGATTCCTGTGACAGTTGATATTATTTACTTATTACAATCTAGTTTAATTGGATTATGATCCTCGAACTACAAATAGGCCGAGTCATATGCCTTTCAATAATTGGTGATCCAGATGCAAAAGTGAAAACAAGAAGTGCCGCTGCAAGTGAATGTCTGTTTCATGCATTCTTGTCTAAAAATGAACCAAAGAAAGTGGAAGAAGCTCTTCTAGATGCTGACTGGATAACAGCAATGCAGGAAGAGTTGAATGAATTTGAAAGAAATGAAGTATGGACCCTTGTACCAAGGCCAAAGAACAGATCTATTGTTGGTACTAAATGGGTTTTCAGAAACAAGACTGACAGTGAAGGTGTTATCACAAGGAAAAAGGCTAGACTGGTAGCAAAAGGCTATTCACAGCAGGAAGGAATAGACTATGATGAAACATTTGCTTCAGTTGCAAGATTGGAGGCAATCAGAATTTTTCTAGCATATGCCTCACACAAGAAATTCAAAGTGTTTCAGATGGATGTGAAAAGCGCTTTTCTAAATGGGAAGCTTGAAGAAGAAGTGTTTGTTGAACAACCACCAGGATTTATGGACCCAAAATATCCAGACCATGTCTACAGGCTGGATAAAGCACTCTATGGACTTAAGCAAGCACCAAGGGCATGGTATGAAACTCTGGCTCAATTTCTCTTAGAAAGTGGATTCAACAGAGGTACTATTGACAAAACTCTGTTTTATTTCAATTCTGGGAGTGACTTGCTTTTAGTTCAGATATATGTTGATGACATTATCTTTGGGTCTACGAATGATAAACTCTGTAAGAAGTTTGCCAAGCTCAAGCAGTCCAGATATCAAATGAGCATGATGGGAGAGCTTAGTTATTTTCTAGGCCTACAGGTGAGACAAACAGATGATGGTATCTTCATTAATCAAGCAAAATATACCAGAAATCTTCTCAAGAAATTTGGTATGCTTGACTGTTCATCTGCATCAACTCCCATGGCAACAACAACTAAATTGGACAAAGACATAGGAGTTTCAGTGGATATGACAAACTATAGGGGCATGATAGGATCTCTTCTTTACTTGACAGCTAGTAGGCCTGACATCATGTATGCAACCTGTCTCTGTGCAAGGTTTCAGGTAGATCCTAGAGAACCACATCTGACAGCTATGAAAAGAATCTTCAAGTATCTCAAAGGCACCATATCATTAGGTCTGTGGTACCCCAGAGAATCAGATTTCAAGCTACTTGGGTATTCTGATGCAGACTTTGCAGGCTGCAAGATAGACAGAAAGAGCACTAGTGGAAGTTGTCAATTTCTTGGTGACAGACTTGTCTCTTGGTACAGCAAGAAACAGAAATCAATTTCTACATCTACAGCTGAAGCAGAGTATATTGCAGTTGGTAGCTGTTGTGCACAGATTTTGTGGATGAAGAATCAATTGCTGGATTATGGATTGAGGTACAGTAAAATTCCTATTTACTGTGATAATCAAAGTGTTATTGCTATGACAGGTAATCCAGTACAGCATTCAATGACCAAGCACATCAGCATAAGGTACCATTTCATCAGAGAACATGTGGAAGAAGGGAATATTGAACTACATTTTATGTTTACAGAACAGCAGCTTGCAGATATCTTCACCAAACCATTGAGTGAAGCTTTGTTTACAAGACTGGTCAATGAACTAGGAATGGTCTCTGTTTTTGACTAAGAATGTTGGTTAGATTCAAATTTTCAATAAGTAATGTGTTGCTCATATTTCCTTGATTTGTTAAGTGCTAAGTGAACTCTGTTGATTAAACTCTGATAAGCATACTCTGTTAACATGTTTTTCTGTCAAACTCTGTTAAATTCTGTCAGCATGCCTGCATGTCATACACTGGTAATAAGTTTGATAAACTCTATGAATTCTGAGTTGATTTTTGTCTGAATGAAAACACCAATAACGAAATATGTATGAAGCATGATTCTCAGCAATTAATCATGAATCTTTCTGAGTTATTATGATCCAATCTTAGATTGTACAGAAAGTTAACACAGCATGATACTAGTTCATATTTATAGCATCTCTTAGTTTATTTTTTCCTAAACTCTGAGTCTATAAATACTGTGTGCATTGCCTCTCATGAATAACTACTGATGTTGATGAACTCTAAACTCTGTTAGTTATACTCTGATAGATTAAAATGATTAAACTATTAACTGCAATGCCCCCACAGAAAATGTATTTAGGTTGCTATACTCCTTTGAGATTATGTTGGTGACTAGGATGACCCAGGAACCTATTGGTATATAATATGGGCTAAAATTCTCTTATTTTTGGTGACTAGTCAGAGACTAGGATGACCCAGGAACTTATCAAAATGATAAGGGCTAAAATTTTTGAATTTTTGGTGACTAGCTCCAACCTCTAATTACTGGAATGAATAGAATAATAATAAAATTTTTTTTAGCAATATAGGGGGTATAAAATAAATTAAATGTTACTATAAATAGATTGACTACTACAGAGTTTAGCTTTCATCATACAGTCAGTGTTTACTATGAGAGTTTGTGCATCCAGTGTTTATTAATTTACTTTATGGATTTTATGAAAAATTAGATGCTCTAAAAATTGATTTGGTAAACTCTGCTATACACACACACATTTTCACAACTGTGCAATTTTTGAAAGGGAATCAGTGATAAAGTTGGAGAATTGACAAACGCTGTTGATTTTTGGTTAGTACTCTAAGGTAAATTTTTCATTTGGACAATTTGAAAATTTTGGAGTAAATAGTGGTTTTGACAAATGTTAATCCCTAATTGGTCTGTTCCTGATTTAATTGTGGTTGTTGATGAATTTGTTACTTATATGATTACTTTAATCAGTTTTCATTTTCATTGATTTAATTCTTTGAAGAATAATTCATAAACATAAGATTTGCAGAACACAGTGAATAAGATTAGAGAAACAGGATTTTTCATTGATAATAAGAAAGAGATTACATACAAATATTACATCTTTTTGTTCTCTCTATCTACTAATCTATTCAACAGGAAAATAAAAAGTAAAGTCCAAACCACTCCATTGATAGCAGCCATCCCAGATCCCATCTTTCCCACTTTGTTTGGATGGAAGTTGAAGGGATAAGGTTTTGCTGACATTTTCATTAACAATGGTTGGTGGTGTTGGATGAGGATGCTTTAGAGAAAAGCCATGTCAATGTTGCTTGAAGAGCAGCATCGATGTCGATCACTCTTGCAGGTTTTTCTCTCTCGATTTCTTCAAGGCTAGCATCCATCTGCAGCCATAGAGTTTCAAGCTGCCTGTCCCAGTCAAAGGCATCAAACTCTTCACGAGTATAACTGAAGATATCTCTGTTCTCTAGGAGATGGAGATTCTTTTCCTTGATGGTAAGCTTTGACATTGTTTATCGGTGTGTTGTGTGAAAGTTTTCGATTTTCAGGAGAAAATGAAAGATGAGAGGTATAGTGAACAAGTCTCTAGGCGTTAAATAGAGATGGGTAAGTAATGAAGTACTAAAACGCTTCATATTATGGTTATTAATGGTTCCAGGTGAACGCTACATATTCTGGTGTTTAATAGAGTGTTATTTGTTTTTTTTAAAAAATAAAATATTTTATTGTTATATTCAAAAATACATTTTTTTTAAAAAATAAAAAATAAAAAAATTTTGAGCGCGTGTCCCACTCACAAATTAGCTTGTCCCACTCACACATTATCGTGTCCCACTCACACGTTAATCTAGGAACTGTTGAGTGTTGGAATACATAATCGATTGAGTTTTAATTATTATTACAACTCTAATTACTTTTGTGTCCAACAGTTCTCTCAGTTTTCACTTGAACATTTTAGCAAACACCTCTCTTACACACAGTTTCTCCACTCTTTTTCTCTGATACTTCAAATGGAAACTAAGTCTTTTTCAGCTCGTGGTTTGTTGTTTGTGACTAACAACTATGCAGCGCATCTCGACAATGAAAACACACCTGCAGCGTTTCATCTGATGCAGAATTTTCTTCGGGATTCAGAAATTGGTCGCGCCCTGGTAGAACCTGAAATATTATCCGCTTCTCAAATAGCTTCTTTCTGGACAAACTCTGTCTATGATGATGGTGGCGAGGATGGAACTCCTTCCATTGTTTTCTCTCACTATGGCTCCAACTTTGTAATTACTCCTACCACTGTCCGAGAAACTCTAGACTTCGACAATCATACTTCTTTCTCAGTCATTGGAGATGAGATGCTGAGGGAGATGCTGAACCAAATAGGGTATGCAGGCCCTGTCAATTGCCTTGGAAAAGTGACACGTCCTCTGTTGAGAAAAGAATGGGCGTTTTTCTTCGATTGTATAACAAAGTGTTTTGGTAAGAAGTGCACCAATTGGGATGTAATTCCAATTGACAGTCTCCAAATCGGGTATTCTCTTCTCTATGGTCATAATTATGATTTTGGTAGACTAGTCTTGCGTAATTTGGGTGAACGATTGACAGAGTTTCCTACTACTGTTTATTTTTCAAGATTCTGTCAATTGTTGTTTAATGCTTGTGTTCCCAATGTTGAGATCCTGTCAGAAGATAGAATTGAGGCTTTTAAGGCAGCCAGGCATATATTCTCTGACCTTACAAATAAAGATGCTGGCAAGGAGCATGTACCTGCTATGTTTCTTCCACTTGCCCTATAGAATTTCACTAATCAGCCTCAAGAACCTCAACCTGAACAATCACCACACACAAACTCTGAACCATTAAACACTGAACCTACAACCTCTGCACCTTCTCCACCTAAAACCACTCCATCTACACCACCACCTCAACCTCAATCACATATTTCTTCACAAATTCCAAAGGATAAGCCTGTTTTAAGGTACAAAAGGAGAGCAAACAGACCACGTTCCCCTTCTGTCCAAGAACACTCATCCTCTGATGGATCAGAAGTTGCAGCTCAGACATCAATTCCCAAGAGAAGGAGGATTTTGATTGATGAATCGACTGATGAAAAAATTGAAGCTCCAGAGGATATTTTAAAGGAAGTTCCTGCTGTTGAGAGACACAGAGATACTGATGCTGAATTTCTTGAGCCATTGTTCCCTTTCTCTGAGAACATGGATTTCAAAATCTCTGATGACAATGCTGCAATGGATCAACCCACTGTAGTACTTGAAGAAACAGTGGCTTCCCACACTGAGATATTGTCTGATGCTCAACAACATATGGAAAAGGGTGAGGAAATTGATCAACCACCCAAGGAGCTAAACTCTGACAAGGTTGCACAAGTTTCAGAACATATGGACAAGCCAGATGAAGTTGTTGCAGAGCCTGTTACAGATGTTGTTGACCCAGTAGAACCTGTTGCTCTATCTTCTGAACATGTTGATATTGATAATGATTCTGAAGGAGGGAGTACTGAGTCAAGCTCTTCAAAGAGTATACCAGTAAAAACATCTGACAAAGCTCATGCTTTTGCTGGTCCTTCTCACCAAGCAGATGTTGAAGAAGAATTTCTCAATGCATACTCTACTGATTGGTTTAAAGATTCTTGCATATTCCCTGCATCTAGGGCAGCTGAATTTGTTCATCGCACCTCAAGGACAATTACAAATCCTGATATTGTATCATGTCTTAAGGCCACTGTTGTTCAGGTGAAGACATTAAATTCAAGATTTGATACTTGTCAACAAGCCATTTCTGATGTTAGAGGTGAAGTCATTCGAGGGGATGAAATGCTGAAGCTTGACAACAAAGTCATTCCAGAATCAAGAATCATTGTCTCAGAGGCTGAGCAAAGTAGAACAGAATCAAGATGCTATGTCCACGAAGCTAGATTCAATTGCTGCCTCCCTGGAATTAATCACTTCTTTACTCATGCCTGATGATGTCAAAAAGGGGGAGAGATTTGCTAAAGATACATGCAAGCAGTCTCAAACTCTGATTCAGAAGGATGATGCTGGAGATGGTGGAGCAAGTGATAAAGGCAAGGGCAAGGCTGTAGAAACTCAAAATCTAAAAGCTAGCAGCAAGTCTCTTAAATCACAGTCTGCCTGGTTAAACACTGATACTCAAGGTTCTTCAAAGACTAAGAGTTTGGTACTATCCTCTGATCCTCAGACTGATGAGGAAATAGCTGCTAAGTTATTCTTAGAAGAGAATGAAGAGGGAGTTACAATTGCAGATGTTCAAGCTCAAGAGAAAATATTTCTAGCAGAACATAAGAAAGCTGTGAAACCTGGCAATTCTAAGGAAAATGTGAAAGCTGCAAAGCCTGTTCTTAAAGGCATTCAAATCAAAGAAGTTGGTATTGAACAAAGGATGCAAGTATCCAGAAAACCAACAGATGCAGATTTTAAGAAAAAGCTGAAAGGCATTGCTGGAGAAAATACAACCTCTGTTTCTACACAAGTTGTAAAGAAGAATGAAAACACAACCTCTGTTGCTACACAAGTTGTGACCACACCTTTACAATCTTCTCAGTTGAAATCAACTTTTGGAAAAGGTAAATTTCATGATCCAAATCAAGCATCTGAAGCTCCTATGGATTTCACTGATGAAAGAGCCTTGTTTGGTAAAATTGGAGATAACAAAGCTGGTCTAGGCTCACACAGAGATAAAAGGCAATATACTGGTCCCAGAAATCCTTCTTCATTATCTGTTCCAGGTCGTGGGGTCACTCAAGATAAGATAGACAGTCTGGAATCGGTTCAGCTTATTCATCAAAAGAGTTTGAATAAAGATTTTCTTCTTTATTTTTTGACTGATGGAACAGTGTATAAGGTTGGTGAGCAAGACATTAATCTCAAGACATGGGAAGAGCTGGAATATGTTCTTTACATTTTCAGAGTGAAGAATGAAAGATGTCAGAGAGCTGCCAATGTGCTAACGAATCGAATGCTCAAAGCTAAGGCAATGAGTAGAACATCATACACTGGGCGTTATGTTCCTAAGTACAGAGACTGGAATGGAAATTTTATTGAAATGAGGAAGGGTACTGCAAAGTTGAAGACTGATCTGGGAATCACAGTACTTGATTTCAACTCACAGTCAGAGGAAGTAAAGTATATCAGATTAGGAAATGAAATGAGAAGAAACAAAATCTACGATCTCAGAGCTGCTATCTATCAGACTGATGAGAATGATCCTTAGTTGAGAGAGATCAAGAAAGCTATGGAGAATGAACTTGAAAATGCTGAAAGAAGATTACTTATAGACTATCTCAGAGCTACACCAGATCTTGAAGAGATTAGAGGTTAAAGTCTGTAAGAGTTTTCTTACTTCTGTAGATTTTTGTTAAGTAGAAGCTTAAACTCTGTTTGTATATTAAACACTGTAATTTTGTATTTGTTTTGACATCATCATTTACTGTAAACTTGTACATTCTTGCTAATGAACAAGTTGGGGGAGATTGTTAGAAATGATTGATGGAAACAGTGTTTAGGAGCTACAGCGACAAATCAGAGTTTAGCTGGAAGCAGTCAGAGTTTAGTTAAACTCTGACAGTCGGAAGCTCGACAGAGTTTGTTAAACTCTGTCTTGAGGAAGCGTCTCCAGTCAACAGTATTTGAAGAATTAAAGAAGTTATTTATGGAAGCAATCTCTTTACAGATTGGACAGCTATCATAGAGATTGGGTTGACTTAGGAGATGTGTAGCAATCGTAATTGATATCAATTGTATAGCTTAATTATAGGAGTATCAATTAGCGATTGTATAGCAGCTGTATGTTTTATAAATACAGTTAGGTTAACCCTAGAAGGGTATCGTACATCGAACTATCTTTATTGTAACCTAGCAGCTCTTTGTGATAGTTTACATCACGAAGATGGTTTTTAATACCAGAAGATTTTAAAGTGCATAATCATCTTTCGTGTTAAACTCTCATACGAATTTGATTATTATTTGTGTATTCGGCCTAACAATATATATCTCCCACTATTTTTATCAAATCAATAGCCCTTACTATTAATTCGGAAAGTATATCCCATAAATCTTTCTAGTGAGCCAAGGTCCATATTTCGTCATGTCCTAAGTCAACCACTGGTAGTCCTTAAAACATGATTATTTAGGTAGACAATAGTTGTCAATTATATCATATATAATTCTTGGATAGTTTGTTGATCAACGATTGATCTTATCTATCTAATAGATTTTTAACCAAACTCTATGCTTCTAAGTTCATAATAGTTGAATATAACCGTTTATTTCCATCTTATTATGACGACTCAGTTAAGTTAGACCCAATGATACAATGGCAGAATATAATCGTTTATATTCGTCGCATCTCACCACGATAGACAAGAGTCCCCTGCCACTGACAGCCCTTCCCCTTATCGATCTAGGATTCGATGCGTGTTCATTCATTGGAAAGCATCTGATTAAAATTAATATTTTATTAAAGGGTTTTAAAAATTTATAACGATCATGATCACATCATAAAGAGATCCTCAATTTTTCCTTGAATCAAATATTTCAAATTGACATCTTAGATTGTTCATTTCCCAAGTAGATGGAGGATCCCAAAAGGTCACACTTAATACCCATTAAACTTACGAATACGCATATCCGCTTTTGTCAGAAAATTCCAATTTTAGATATCAAAAGTCCATATTTAATTCCGTGTTTTAAAATCCATATTTCATAAACACAAGAATCTAATGATCGTTTGTTAATTTTAAAATCTCGAATCATTATAGATTTTATCTTGTTTAGCATGGCAAGCATGGCATGAGTGACGTATCTAATACATGCATACATCATTAATCTAATTAAAGCATGCATCTTCTACTCTACACATACATTCCATACATCATATGTAAAGTGCGTAAAGTAAACGTGCAATGGTTATGGCCCAATCCTATGTGATATTTTCAAGCTAATGAAAAGATCAAGGTCAATCTATGGGGTAATAATAACTATTACATTTGTCTTCTCTATTGCTTCCATTAACTCTTTAGCCTTCATGGATTGCCTCCTTGTTCCTCTTGTCCTTCTTGGATGTTACATTAATAACTATACTAATGAACTAACAAAAGAACTCGAGTTACATTCGAGATAAACCATTAAAATAGAAAATGACATGCAAGTTGTATTTATTACAAACCAAAAGAATAAACCAGTACAACTAGGGTCTTAGAGCCATAACCATGCACCATGGTCAAATAAAAAATTATGAACATATAAACAAACACTGAGGGGGTCCGGGGGCGGCAGCCCCCGGGCGGGGTCCGAGGGCGGCAGCCCCGGGCGGGATTTTTTTTTTTAATTCCAGAAGACTCGTCCTCTTAAGAAATCATCAATTTCTTAACAAAAGATCATATCTTTTAGCCTCTGCCGCCACTGCATCATATACAGTTCTAGAAGTATGTATCATATACATTCAAATCGAATCACAGTTTACAGATCGTGTCCATACACAATCTGTCCAACAGTTTATATCACAATATAAACCTGACAACATGCATAACATACAAAAATCGTATACTTATCAGTCAACATAACAGAATCATATATGAACGACATAACATATTGTAATCGATATATCTCATAACTGTTTCATGGCAGATTCATATAACATGCATACATGCATCGAATACAGTAAACACGTAACCAAATCAGCCCCTTATACATGTAGCTATGATGCCATTGTTGGGTTTCGAGGCATAAAATGCAGCGGATAAACTTAAATAAAATAATAAATTTTCGAAACCCAAACCAGGATCCATGTGTAATTATGGACAGATTATGGAGATTACGAATCATACCTTTTAAAAGCTTTACTTTCACGAACTCAACGGAGATCCTAGCTTTCACAACTTGTGTCTACCTCTCAGAAAACACCTCTATGGTATCCACACGAACACCGTCAAGAACGACTCACGAACTTGACTGCGGAATGGATGTACTAGCCTCCTTATTGATGATACGATTTCTGCCATTTCTTGCTGCCTTCTCTAGGGTTTTTTCACAAAACGTAAAAACCCTCTTAACCTATCATTATCAATTTATAATGACTGGTTAATAGGCCCTCAACAGCAAAAGCCCAACCTTTTTAGGTATAAGATTAAATAATAAAATGAAATTCTATTATTTAATTAATAACTAAGTCACACTTAATTATTATGGGCAGAAATACTCCTCTAACTCGAATTTATATATTATCTCAATTAATTAAGTCTCACTTAATTAACATAATAAAATTCAAATAATCACCAATTAATTTAAATCCATAATTTAAATTAATTATTCCTTTAAGTGCTCAATGTGTGTGACCCTATAGACTATTATTTAATTGGCAATAATTTTATTTTCTAATAAAACTATAAACAATGAGCGGTATCTAGTAATACATCATTGCTACCCAATTAAACAATAAATAAATCGTGATTCGATAAAACCTTTCATGATTAATGTTTCCATGTAATATAATCCCTTTAACCAAATATTATAGATTAAACTTGAGGCATGTGTTTCGTCATCCTCTTCAACATTTAATCCGGGTTTACTTAATCCATGAGTAGACTATTAAAAAACAAATCATTATTTGAGCACGGCCATGTATCTTATAGTCTCACTCAATCAAGAAGCCAATAATATCTTTCCTAATTCTAGGAGGGTTAAATCCTTTATCTATCATTTATATTTCTCATACGACTCATGATATACCCGATGTTCACTTTTATTATCACCCGATCAAAGGTAACTTTTAATGTAGTCAAAGTATATTAATCCTCGTATAGAAATATAATGATCTCAAGTCAAAGGATCATTACACCATTATCACTATGAGTCTTTCTTATGACTTTATTAAACATGAAGAATCTCATTGTGGGTCTGTGTAGTACCATGTACTCCTACATGTACCTATGTATTGACTTTGGTATCTCCATACTTATAACCAATGAGATGTGGTTATCTGTCAAACAACATATTAGTATATTTATGTATTATTATTGTCCTATAATAATAATACTCGACCATGGACCTTTTAAGAATATGATATATTATATAATCTCAAGTTCAAGTCATGTACTTAAACTATATAATGTGTATCATGATTCTAAGGACATTTATTATGCTAACAAATATATCGTAGTAATTAAAGTCATAATAAATACGTTTATTGAATGATCAAATGACATAAAAGTTTATTCAAAGAAACAATGTATTGCCTCTAGGGCACCTACACTAACAATTTCCACATGGAGCTGTGGTGATTAAAAAAGATGATGGAAATACATTTAAGGTGAATGGCCATCGTCTCAAGCCATATTTGGAAGATCCTTCGAGTCATACCAAGGAGAGCGAGGCTCTTAACGATGTAATTATCTCTGATGTTTGAAAAATAAGACGCAATGTCTAGCCAAAGACATTAAAGAAAAGCGCTTCTTGGGAGGCAACCCAAGCGTATTGTAAGTTTTGTATTAATATTATTATTATTATTATTATTATTATTATTATTATTATTATTATTATTATTATTATTATTATTATTATTATTATTATTATTATTATTATTATTATTATTATTATTAGAGGTAGATAATTTTTATTCATTTGTTTTTACTCTCACAAGATGCCTTAATGAATTTGTTGAAGTGTTTCAGCTTGCAAACATTTTGTAAAAAGTGTAAAATATGGATTAAGAGAAAAAAAAAAGAAGGTTGATAAAAACCACGGTATTCTGACAACAATTCCGTGGTTTACTTTCTCTGAGGTGAATTAGTGCAAAGCGGAAGAAAAAGGGGAAAAGAAAAAAGAACTAAGTCACAGGATTGTTTTAAAACCGGCGTCTTGTTGTGGAAAATTGCCATTTAAATTTTCTGTGGAAGTCAGCGTCTCAATACCGTGGTTTTGGTTTTATTAAACTAGCATTTCAATAAGTTAACGAGCTGGAATATTTTCCCCACATAGCTTTCGTATTTTCGATGAATTAATTATGCCTTTGGTCCCCTAGTCTTGCATGTTTGCAAGGTCTGTCTTGTCTATATGACAAGTTTTGATTTTATCGTATGCATATATCTTTAAAGTCTCCACAAATCTATACAAATTTCTCTCTATCTATAACTAGTATAATAAGCTACTGCATTATATATCTTATTCCATAAACAGTTTTATTATTCTTAAGGAAATGAATTCATCAGAGACAAGTTTGGAGGAACTGTATGCAAGGCTTGCATTGGAGGATGGAGATGATGGTGGGGTTATAGTTGCTGAATCGGAAGTACGGCCACAGAAAACTACGTACGTACTGGTGGGACGCATCATGAACGAGAAGAATATCAATTTTACTACAATGCAGAATGTCCTTGCATCCCTCTGGAGGCCGAAAGAGGGTATGGAGGTGCATGATATAGGAGGGAGTCGGTATTCTTTTATGTTTTATCATCCATTGGATCTTCAGAAAGTTATGGATGGAGGTCCCTGGACTTTTGAACAAAACATGTAGGTCTATCATAAGTTAAAGGAAAATGAAGATCCACATCTTGTTAAGCTGAATAGCACTGATATATGGGTCCAAGTGTATAACTTGCCACGGGGACTTATATCGGATAACATTCTTATGAATATCGGAAACTTTGTAGGAACATTTATAAAGGCTGATCCTACAAATATTACTGGAGGATGGGCATAGTATAAATGTGTCAGGGTAACAATGGAACTAGAAAAGCCATTAAAATGACGTATGAGAATCAAGAAGGAGGGAGGGGAATGGAGTTGGGTCAACTTCAAATATAAAAGACTGAGTACTTTTTGCTTTGTTTGCGGCTTGATAGGACACGCTGATCGTGATTATGGAATAGTATATGCATACCCTGAGAAAGAAATAGTTCAAGCATACGGAGTAGAGTTAAGAGCACCAACGAGAAATATGAAGAATCAGAACATGGGGGCGAAATGGTTGAGAACCGGTGGGGAATGAGGGATAAGTGGGAAGGAGAAACAACCGTCTACCACCGTCTACGCCGATAACAGCATGGACGCGTGATTTATGGAAGTAGATGGTAGAATAACCGAGATTCCAGGAGGAAATGGAGGAATAAGTGTTGAAAAGCGGGGTCAAGGAGATAATTCAAAAGGTGACAGCGTCAAAAGTCAAAAAGAAATAAACATGGAGGGAAATAGTGGGGGAATAGAAACAGTCATTACAGAATTTAAACGTAGAAGAATGGAAAGTGAAGAAAAAGTGGAAAGTGATCTGGAAGATACTCTAAATTGGCCTGAAAATTTGAATGGGTCAAAAAACTTGCCAAATGGAAAGTATGAGTCTTATTGCTTGGAACTGCCGTGGTTTGGGTAGGGCACGGACAGTTCATTTTTTGAAAGAAACTACCCAACAACTAAAGCCTTCTTTTATTTTTTTTGTCTGAAACATTAGCTAATAAAAATAGGGTGGATATGGTTCGACGAGAAATAGGTTTTGCAGGATGTGTAGTAGTTGAAGCTAGAGGACATAGTGGGGGAGTGGCTCTCCTATAGAAGAATGAAGGAGCCTGTGTAGTGAAAGAGGTAAATAACCATTTTATCGACTTTGAGGTTGAAAATGACCAAGTTGGACGGTGGAGGTATACCGGTTTCTATGGATGCCCGGAGAGGTCACGACGGCGGGAATCATGGAGTATAATCACGAATTTGGGAACTAAATCAGACCTACCATGGTGTATCATTGGTGACTTCAATGACCTCATAAATGTAGGAGATAAAAGAGGTGGAAGGGATCACCCTCGCTATTTGTTAAATGGCTTTGTTGACACGATTTCTGAGTATGGTCAGTTATTTGGGTTTTGTTGGAGAAATGTACACATGGGAAAAATCTAGAGGGACAAACAACTGGGTCCAGGAAAGATTGGATCGGGGTTTAGCCACTCAGGAATGGCGCACTCTGTTCCCACTAGTTGAAGTACAGGTGCTTGAAGTAGCAACCTCTGATCACTTACCACTTCATCTACAGCTAAATAAAAAAGTTTATGTGCCACGAGGAAAACGGTTCAAATTTGAAAATGTGTGGCTAAAAGAAAAGGATTGTGTTAACCTAGTCCAAACCAGTTGGAATCATTCTGAAGGGAAGGATATTTTAGACAAGATATACTACTGCTGTGTGAAACTTGAGGAATGGGGTGGAGGAATTAATCAAGAATACAAAAGAAAGTTGAATAGCTACCGTACTCAGATGCGTAAGTTCAGAGTTCGTCGTGACGCTGCTGGTATTCGAATATATAATGTAGCTAGGTGGGATTTTTTGAAATTGTTGGAGAAATAAGAGGTATATTGGAAGTAACGTGCTAAGTAGTTTTGGCTGCGAGAAGGGGATCGAAATACGAAGTTTTTCACAGGAATGCTTCAGGTCAAAAGAAACAAAATACAGTTCAGAAAATCAAAGACGAGGATGGAGTCTGGCGAGAAAATGAGGAGGAAATACAGGAAGTTGTTGTTGCTTATTTTACCAATCTCTTCAAGTCTACAGGAGAACATGAGAGACTTACTGACAGATAAAGTATGAACCAGGTGACAGCGGAAGAAAACGATGAGTTAGTATCACCAGTTACAATCGAGGAAGTAAAAGAGGCAGTCTTTGCGATGCACCCGGACAAATCACCCGGCCTAGATGGTCTAAACCCAGCATTCTTTCAGACTTTCTGGAGTTTGGTTGGAAGAGATGTATTTAAATTTTGTAAAGACTTTATGACTACAGGAGAGCTGCCGTTGGGAATAAACAAGACTATTGTGTGCTTAATTCCGAAAATGAAGATGCCACAAGTAATGGGTGATCTCAGACCTATAGCATTGTGTAATGTGTTGATATGGATTCTTTCAAAGGTACTGGCAAATCGTTTGAAACCATGCTTGACCTCGCTAATCTCTGATAAGCAAAGTGCATTCATAGAGGGTCGATTACTGACGGATAATGCCTTGATTGCCTTTGAAATTAATCACTATATGAAGAGACGTACGCAAGGAAAATCTGGCATTGCATGGCTAATTGATATTTTGAACGCATATGATTGGCTTGAATGGGGCTTTATTCGAAGTATGATGGAGAAACTTGGATTTAATGAGATATGGATTAATAGAGTTATGAAATTGGTCCAATCAGTTACATATAGTTTTCTCAGGAATGGCATTACGTTTGGTGAAATTGCTCCACAAAGAGGGATACGTCAGGGTGATCCCATCTCACCATATATTTATATTATGTGCGTGGAAGGATTAAGTGCTATCATTCGAAGAAATGAGAACGTGGGATTACTACATGGTTGTACTATTGCAAGGGAGGCGCCTACCATTTCACACCTTTTTTTTCGCGGACGACTGCTATTTCTTTTTCCGAGCAAATGGGTCTGAAGCGAGTATCATGAAAAACATACTCAACAGATATGAGAGTGTCTCAGGGCAGAAGATTAATTATAAGAAGTCTGGTATTATTTTTTCTCCAAATACAGATGAAGAATGTCGAAAAGAGGTATGTGACCAGTTGGGGGTTAGGGAACAACAGAACCCAGGGAAATATTTGGGGATGCCTATGGTGGTAGGGAAAAACAAAAATGCAGTTTTTTCTTTTTTACTGGATCGAGTGTAGCAAAAACTCCAAGGCTGGCACAATCAAATTCTCTCCAAGGCAAGAAAGGTTCTCTTGCTTAAAATAGCGGCTCAGGTAATCCCGAACATCTGGATGAATATGTTTCTGATCCCTGCAGGTGTATGTGATGGGATAGAGAAGGCTATGGATGCATTTTGGTGGGGAAATGGCTGCTCAAATAAGGGTATACATTGGATGTCGTGGGAGAGATTATGTGCAATCAAAGAGGATGAGGGGTTGGGTTTTAAGAGCCTGAGAAATTTTAATTTGGCCATGCTAGCGAAACAAGCATGGAGGCTGGTAAATAATGCCAATCCCCTTATAACGCAGCTGATGCGTGCTCGCTATTTTCCAAATGGTGAATTCTTAACTGCAAAAATTGGGAATAACCCAAGTTTTATGTGGAGAAGTATACTCGAAGTGCAGAATGTAATTAAGTAAGGTTGTCGACGTCGTATAGGGGACGGGCTAAGTATTAAAATCTGGAAGATTCCATAGCTTCCTTGTTTAGAAAATGGATTTCTTACAACTGAAATGCCATAGGAGCTCGAACATGGGTTAGTGCAGGGATTAATAAATGAGAATCAGGAGGGGTGGGATGATGAGATTCTTAATGATATTTTTAATGAGAGGGATAAGGAACTTATTCGAAAAATTCCAGTTTCAAGAAGGCAACCAGGTGATAATTGGTTTTGGATGCTGGAGGAGAAAGGGGATTTTACGGTGAAGAGTTGTTATCGCAGGGTAACAGGGGAAGCAGATTGTGTTGATAAAATGTTTTGGAGGAAATTTTGGAGGTTGAAACTACCTGGTAAGGTATTGAACTTTGTTTGGCGTGCTTGTCGAAGTTGTTTACCAACAGCTGCTACTTTAATTTCAAAGGGAGTCCACATAAATACTACGTGTTCTTGGTGTCATATGTATGTAGAAGACGATATTCATGTATTGTTCCAGTGCAGTTTTGCTCGTGAGGTTTGGGAAAAAGCTGGTTTAACATGGGTAATTACAGCGTGCCCAGACGATAAAGTAATTGATGTGCTGAGAAGAGCATTCCAGATAGGTAGTGATGATCTGATATCAATGGCTGGGTTGTTATGTTGGACCCTCTGGCAGCGACGAAACAGTTGGGTATGGGATAGATTAAATATATCGAGTTTTGGAATAAGGTCTAGGGCATGCATCATGTTACAAGAGTGGCAAAGAGCTTGAGATGAAAACGGTATATGCAAAATTCGATAGCAACAAGGTAGTCGAAAATGGTGTAAACCACCTCTAGGTTGGCTGAAGATAAATACTGATGCATCATGTATGCCGGTATCGAATCAGGTGGGGGTGGCCTGTGTTGTTAGAGATGAGTGGGGAAATTTTCTCCGAGCTAGAAACAAGGTAGTGCAAGGAAGTTTTCAGGTGCGGGAAGCCGAAGCTATAGGGCTTAAAGAGGCTATTCTATGGACGAGGGAGTGGAGGGGGAACAAATGTATATTCGAATGTGATGCGAAAGTCTTGGTTGAGACAGTTAATGGAGGGCGAGGTAATACATATTTTCATATGATAGTAGAGGATTGTAAGGATATTCTTAAACACTTTGATGAAGTGTTAGTGTGTTACACACATAAATCTGTGAATAATGTGGCTCATACATTGGCACGGGCAACATATTCTATGTCAGGTCTTACGGAATTGAATGTATCTGCTCCAGATTTTATAGTTTGTAGGGTAAATTCTGAGAAGTTATAATGCAAGTTAAAAACTGGCATTTCTATTCTCTGCTAGTGTGTACAAATTTCGCGCGGCGCTTTGCTTCTCTTCATCCGGCGCGTTTATCCCACTTGTTGGCCCATTTTATCTCCTGATAATTCCATCTGTGCTGCTGCTGGCCTGTCTTTATAGGCCCATCTTCACGAGCCCAATAGCCTGCATTCCTTGTCTAGTCCGCCAGGCTAACAAGCCAGCCAACACCAACTAGGCTTTTGCTACTTTAAATATGACGTTGTTTAAAAATAGATGATGGTATGAGGTTTTGAACCCCTGACCTGTGGGTATTCTACTAGATTTCTATTTCCACTGCTCAACCATTCCACCAAGCACGCTGTTGTGTTTATATAAACCATTATCATAACATCCACATCCTCGTTGAAATGCTCTAAACCCCTCTTTATTGTTTTTCTTAATTTTATTTTTCATTTGATTTTTCTCATTTTTCGAAATCTTGCTATCAAGTTCTTAAGTTTTTTTACCCATATTTTAAGTTTTGTTCTTTTAAAAATTTGGTGTATTTAAATGTAAAGTACCGTGGGTTTCTAGAATTTTTATCATGTTAATTTAATAAAAAAAATTATATGGGTTGCGATCAATTTTTCAAATACATACTGAAATTTCATAAACATTTATTTCACACGACCATAATAAATCATAAGATTTTCTCTCAAACAAATGTTGCACGTTTCAGCAATGTGAGAAAGGATCTCTACCGTGTAAGATCCATTAAACGAACGTAGTTACCATAAAGAAAACTTTCTTATAATCTAGTTTCATATGTGTTTGTTTAATATCATTTTTACAAATTGTATGTTCTTTTATTAGTAAATTGATTTACTATAGAAAAATAAATATTATCAATCAACCAAACATATCCAACATATCCCGTTCTCATAGTAAGATATGACCGTTAGAGTTTATGAGTTTATGGTGATTGCCCTCAACTTGTTTTTAATGACAACTTAAAATGTGTATATTCACTTTGGGAGTTTGAAGGTTGATTTTTTTATTTTGTTTATATTAGAACATGGTATATTAAATATTAGTTTTCTCTTACCCATAAATAGGGGTGGCAAATTAATTCAATCTAGTAGTAACCATTCCAAAGCCCGAAATTTTGGATGTACCGAACCCGAATTTTAGGATTCAAGTTTGGAATTAAATTTTAAACCCGAAATAGTTTCGATTTGGATTTGGATTTCAGTTGTACCGAACCGATATCCGATCCAAAACCCGATCCCATATCGAAACCCGATACATTTGTTTTGTTTTGTTTAGACAGAACAAAACTAATAAATATCTTTGTTTGTTTAGAATCTATCTACCAAGTTATTAAGTTTTTTTATCTATAGTAAATATATTTTAATTTGAAAATATGTATTTATGGATATGTTAAATAAAATCATTATTTTTATTTAAATTATATAAGTGTTAACCAACCATAGTTAATGTAGTAGGGTGAGAATGTAAATAAGGAAAACTCTTAATATAACATGATTGGTCAAAAATTTAGGAATGCATTGTGATTGGTTCTAAAATAATTCATAGTTTTCTGATTGGTTAACTGATATGTGATAGACTCAGGTATTATAATAAAGGATTTAAAGTTCTGTTGATATTAAAAATAAATATAATCAACCAACCAAGCGAATTTGATATATCTGTTCTTAGATTATGATGTGGAAATTGAATTCTATTAATTTAATTCAAGAATACAAAATTAAAAATGGAATATTTTATTAGAACAATATATAATTTTATGTATTTATAATGACGGCTATAACCATTCCTCTCTCTGCTCCTCTCCCAATTTTGGTCGATGATATGCCCACCTTTTATTGTTTTCCTTGATTTTGCTCTACTTTTTTCAATAAAAATATCTCTTTATTAAGATTCTAGTAACCCGTTAGTAGGTTTTATTTATTAATATATTGGATTTTGTATTTTGTCCTTATAAATGATAATTTTCGTTTTTTTTCCTTGAGTTTACTTTATTTTTCAATAAATATATCTCTGTATCGAGAGTCTAGTACCCTGTTAGTATTTTTTGTCTACCCGTTGATTTTGTTATATTGGTTCTTATAGCAATTTATAAAAAAAATTTAAATTTTTGATTATTTTTGTAGATTTCGTATGTCCTTTTATTGATAAATTAATTATATATAAAAAATAATGATTTATAAGAATTGTTGCGCTAAGTTGACGAATTTGCTATAAAAATATTCAATAACAATATTTTTATTGCCTCTGTAATGTGATAATTTATACACCAAATAATGTCTAAAACTATTTGAGAGTATATTTAGTATTTATGAAAATTAATCTGTAATATTAACTATATACTGTATTATAGTATGATTGTAGTTGATACTTATGAAAATTAACTCGTAATATATAATAATATAAATTTGATGACTTTAAATTAAAAGGTTGATAAGTAAATAAATATTTTATCACTTTAAAAAATATTTAATTTATGCATGTACTAAATAAAATAAATTTTGTATTTCAAAAAAATTGTTAAGTAACCAAGATAAGTAATTTAGGATGAGAATGATATAATTAATTTAATTTTTGTGGCAAATTCTAAACGGCTCTTATATATATTTATAAAATTAATCCGTAATGTATAATAATGTAATTATGACTAATTGTAGATCAAAAGAGTGGAAAATAAAAATTGTAAATAATGCTTAATATTATATTTATGTATAATCCTGATTGATTTTAATTTTGTATTAATTTATTATAATTGTTTTTAATATTAAAAAATATTTAATATATTGATATATTATATCAAGTAACTACTATATTGAATTTAGAATTTTTAAATAATGAATGTTAATATAATAGGATAAGAATGATAAATAAGGAAATGTTTTATTATAATAAGATTGGTCTAAAATTAGGAATTACCTCATATTGGTCATAAACAATTCAAAATTTTCTGATTGGCTAACTAAATCTAACTGTAATCCTGATTGATTTTAATATTATACTAATTAATTATAATTATTTTTTAACATTAAAAAATATGTAATATATGGATATGTAAAATCAAGTAACTACTATATTTAAATTAAAATTGTTAAGAATGATAAATAAAAAATCTTTTAATATAATAAAAGATTTATTAATTAATTTTATTAACAAATTATGAATAAATATATTTTTGAGACTTCAAAAAAATCGAGTTTTTGAAGATATGAATTTTATCCAAGTTATTTAAAATATGATTCAAATCCCATTTTGTAGTATTGGTTTATATTTATTAAATAATTAATTTTATTATCAAATTTTGAATAAATATGTTTTTGAGCTTTTAAAATAATCGAGTCTTTGAAGGTATGAATTTTATCCAAGTTATTTCAAATCCGATTTTTCAGATTTCTAGTGAGTTAGATTATAATTATTTAAAAATTTTAATTTTGCAACATAATTATGAAAATCTATTTATAGTGTATGATAGTCTTTGAAGGTAAGGATTTTATCCAAGTTATTCAAATTTGATTTCTAATCCGAATTTTCAGATTTATTGTTGAGTTAGATTATAATTATTTAAAAAAATTTAATTGTACAACATGTATTATAAGAATGGTTTATTAATGAATGAGTAATTATGAAATTTAATTTAAAATATATAATAATATATCATGATTGATTTCAAATTAAAAATTGTGACTTTTAGTAAATATTTTTTGATTTAAAAATTTGTATATATGGATATGTTAAATAAAATCATTATTTTATTTAAATTATATAAGTGTTAACCAACCATAGTTAATGAGTATAGTGAGAATGTAAATAGGAAAACTCTTAATATAACATGATTGGTCTAAAATTTAGAAATGCGTTGTGATTGGCTCTGAAATAATTCAAAGTTTTCTGAGTGGTTAACTGATGTATGGTAGACTCAGGTATTATAATAAAGGATTCAAAAAAAAATTAATTTTTTTAAAAAAAAATTAGAAAATTAAAATTTTTTGTATATAATTGGCTTGCCTCAAAGCATGTTAGCAAGGATAAGTACACATTTTGTAGATTAATTTTGCATGATTAATTCTGAGTGTGTATCATAGAATAAAAATCATTTGTTGCTTGATAATTCCTTGTGTGTGCTTTCAAAAATTTTAAAACTTGAGATGCTTCTTTGTCAAATTTAGTGAGTCGAGCATGCTTTCACCTTGTGAGATTTTGAACCTAATTAATGATTGATACATTTATATCAATCGAATTTCTTTGTTGTGTGTTGTTCGTCAATTAGCATTGCTCTAGAACTTGTTTTGATACCTTGTTGAGACTACATGTTGTGTGTGTGCATGAAAATGATAAAGGCACTAGGATTAACCTTATTGACCTAAACACTATCCTTTTGAGTTATATCATTAGTGAACCCCCTTGAGCTTATATCCGTTTCTTTCAATTGTCACCACTCCTATAATTTTTGAGCCTACTTGTTTATTCTTTTCTTGATTTACTAGTAGAGCATTGTGATTCAAATTAAGGGTGGGTGAATGTTTAAGTGTGGGGATTTCTTTGTTAAGGTTTGATATTTTGGTGGGAATTATATAGTGTGGTTACTTGATCTTCGTTCGGAAAAAAAAACAAAAAAAAGAGAAAAAAAAATGAAAAAAAGGAAAGAAAATAAAAAAAAGCAAGAAACGATACGAAGAAGATCAAGTAGAATTTGTGTTCAATGATTTTTGGCAATGTGAAAGTGGGGAAGTACACAATGATGTGCTTATGGGTTTAATGCTTGTGAAAGTTTAATCACTTTTACATGATCTACTATTCATGTTGACTACTCCAATTAAAAGTGAACATTATGCTCTATTAGTTTATCAAGCTTAGCCACTTGTGAGCCTATTTCTTTGATATCCCACCCCGTACCTAAGCCCCATTACAACCTTTAATGAAGACCTTTTGATTTGTGCATGCACATATACGAAGTAGTGGAGATTTGGTGGATAACCAAGCATATGGTAGTACATGTCTATTTTGATTGAACTTGAGTGAAACACTTACACCTATACACTTGTGTCAATTAAGAGTAATGTGAGACTTTCTACCCATTGGATGCTTACTTATTGAAGGCGACTTTGATGTTTATTTCATGATAGTTTTGTCTATCTAGACAACGTGTGCATACTTGGATTGTTTTGTGCAAGTGGTGTACTTTCAGATCTTCTCAGATTGTTGTGTGATTGAGGTTTGCATATGTGGAGTACTATGAATTGTTGTGTGATTGAGACTTGGTGATTGAAAATATATGAGTTTGTGGGTATATCTTCTACAAACCCTCACGAGACAACACTCGTCCTACTAGGGCTACCTAGGGGTTTAACGGCTTGTTGCATATGCTCAATGCAATCGTGTCATCTACGAAAGTGATGTTAGTTAATTAGGATTAGTTTTATTTCTTTTATTTACCCGAGGACGTGCAATAGATTAAGTGTGGGGATATTTGATAGAGTATATATTTATATGTATTTTATATGATTTTTATTCCCATCTTAATTATATTTTTCATTTAATTGGATCTTTATTAATTAGTTTGTAATATTTTATTGTAGGAAGCATGGAATTCTAAATTGGAAAGGATTGGAGCTAAATTACAATAAAATTCGGAATAATTGGCCTGCACGCGCAAGACACGTTGTTTGGGTCGTATCTTGAGTTCTGCATATCGGATTTCAGCGAGTAAACAGTCCACGCGAAGATAACGAGATTTTCTCCCATTCTAGACAGGCCCAGATATCAAATTCCACTTGGAGCAGCCCAATATCAGATGGGAAAAGTCAACTACGAATTTTGACCATATAGCCTTTTTAATTTCGAAAAGCCATGTATTCCTGGGAACGATAAAAAAAATAAGACTTTTGGAATTAGATTATTATTCTTGTGAGAGAGATACTTACGTATTTTTCATTGAGGAGGGGTCACCAAGAAGAAGAGAAGAAGATTGCAGGGAGAAGAGTGTATGCTTGGGAATTTCCATAGGGATTTCTTTTTCTATATCTCTGCTTTGTATTGTATTCTATCTCTTTATGACTTTTATGTGTTTTACCATGACAATGGTAGGCTAAACCTTATTATTGGAGGGCTGTTTTGAAGTCCTAAATTTTATGACAATTATGTTTTGATATTCGGAGATATGTGCTTGATTGTGCTTATACATGCTTCAATGCATATAGATAATCTTGAATTGACCGTGGTATGTGGACATCCAATTAGGTTGTATGATAGATTTTTCTGTAAAGTCAATTAATCTTTCTATGTGGTCCACGGGATTAATTGTATCAGTGTGTAATTTGTTTTATCCTTTCTATGTGGTCCATGGGGTTATACGAATAGCAGAGCTTGTTTCTATGTGGTCCATGACAAGTTCTCTATAAGTATCTCTCAAAACATATTACAAGAATCTTAGAATTGTGTCATGAGTTTAGTGGTGGATTAACATGCTTTCCAACATGTTTCTTTAATTGTTTACAAAAATTTTTGTTTGCTTTATACTGTTAGGCCGATTACACAAATAATAATCAACTTTGTATGAGAAATTAACAAGTAAAAGCGTTTATGCACTTAAAAAACTTCTTGTATTTCAAACCCTCTTCGTGATGTAAAATATCACAAAGAGCTGCTAGGTTACAATAATGATAATTCGTTATCGATACCCTTCTAGGGTTAACCTATCTGTATTTATATAACATACAGCTACGATACAATCTCTAATTGATATTCCTAATAATCAGCTATACAATGATATCAATTACAGATTGTCACACGTCTCCTATGTCAACTCGATCTCTTTGATAGCTATCCAATCTTCAAAGATATCGCTTCCATAATTAATCTTTAATCACTGTTGAACAGTAGACGCGCTTCCTTCAAACAGAGTTTAACAAACTCTGTTGAGCTTCCAACTGTCAGAGTTTACGCAAACTCTGACTGCTTCCAGCTAAACTCTGATAACTCCCTGTAACACTTAAACACTGATCAAAACACATCAATTATATTTAACAATCTCCCCCAACTTGTTCATTATCAAAAATGTACAAGTTAATGACAGTAATTGATGATGTCAAAACAAATAAATAAATACAGTGTTTATACAGATTCAGAGTTTAAGCTTAAAAACTATAGAGAATAAGAAAATTCTTACAGAACTTTAATCTCTAATCATTTCAAGATCTGGCATGGTTCTGAGATAATCAATCAGCAATCTTCTTTCTGCATTTTCAAGTTCAATCTTCATTGCTTCTTTGATTTCTCTGAGTTGAGGATCACTTTCATCTGTTTGGTAAATAGCATCCCTAAGATCATAAATCTTGTTTCTTCTCATTTCATTACCCAGTCTGATAAATCTGTCTTTTTCTGCCTGAGTATTGAAGTCGATTCCCAAATCAGTTTTTAACTTTGCAGTACCTTTCTTCATTTCAATGAGATTGCCTTGGTAATCCCTGTACTTAGGAATGTATCTGCTGTTGTATTTCTGTCCTCTAATAGCCAGATTCTGAGTCATCTTCTGTCTGAGTACATTAGCAACAGATTGAGTCCTTCGACTATTCACCTTGAGAAGATATAGAACATACTCTAGTTCTTCCCAATATTTCAAGCCAATATCATCCTCACCAACTTTGAATACTGTCCCATCAGCCATGAAGTAAAGAAGAAAATCTTTGTCTAAACTCTTCTGATGAACCAACTGCACTGATTCCAGTCTATCCAGACTCTCTTGAAGAACACCACGACCTGGAACAGGCAGTGAAGAAGGATCTCTAGGACCAGTATATTGCCTTCTGTCTCTATGTGAGCCTAGTCCAGCCTTATTATTTCCAATCTTACCAGATAAAGCTTTTCCATCAAAAATATTCACTGAGACTCCAGATAACACATTTGGATCAAAAATTGTTCCTTTGCCAAAAACAGATTTCAACTGTGAAGAGTGTAAAGGTGTGATCATTGCTTGAGATGCAACAGAAGTTATAACTTTCTTCTGTGAGCTTTCACCTTCAATGCCTTTTAGCTTAAGTTTAGCCTCTGCTGCAATTGCTTCCTTTGAGAACCGAGAACTTTGACTAACATCAGACTTTTCTCTGATCACAACACCTTTAATAACAGGTCTAGGAGCTTTTCCTTTTTGTACCTTATCAGACTTAAAAGCTTTAAGATGTTCTTCTTGTAAACTCTTTTCCTCAGCTTCAATGTCCTCAATCGTTACTCCTTCCTCATTCTCTTCAATGAATAGCTTAGCAGCCAATTCTTCATCAGTTTGTGGATTTGAAGATAACAGTAAACTCCTGGTCCTTGAAGTTCCTTGAGTATCAGTACTTCTCCCAACAGACTGTGATTTGGATGACTTACTAGTTCTCAGAGTTTGAACCTCCTCGGCCTTTTTCTTTCCTTTGTCTTTATTACTTGCCCCTCCATCTCCAGCACTATCCCTTCTGACAACTCTCTCCCCCTTTTTGACATCATCAGGCATAAGAATAGAAGTAATTAACTCCAAGGAGGTAGCAATAGAATCAATTTTAGCAGATAAATCAGACTGGTTTTCTTCAACTTTACTCAGTCTGGCAAAGATATTGTCTTGAGCTTTAGAAAATTTTGTAGTCACTAGTTTTGAATGTGTTTCCATCTTCATCTCTCTAGCTACAACCTCATTTCGCAAAGAAGTGATTGCCAAATTAGTATCATCAAATCGTCTATCCAGAGTTTTAACTTGAACTATAGTTGCTTTCAAGCACGAAAGAATCTCTGGATTAGAGATAGTATCAGCACTCTGCTTAACAAACTTAGCTGCTCTTCCTGTTGGAAAAATACAATCTTCTTTGTACCATTCAGCAGCATTCTTGGCAAATTGTACTCTTTCAACTTCATGAGAAGTACAAGGTTGAGGAAAAGGTGTATTTTTATCATCAGTTTGTACTGGTGCACTCAGAGAAGCATCAGAGTTTGCACTACTATCACCTTCAGCTTCAACACTTGTAGCGTTAACTGATTCATTTTCAGCCATAGGTTTAGCAATATCTTCTGTAGACTTTTCAGAATTGTCTTCATGTTGCTCAGGCTCAGCAACAGGCATTGACTGAAAAGTTACTTTGGTTGCCTGATCAATTTCTTCACCTTCTTCAACAGTGTGGTGAGCATCAGATATTACCTCAGTATGAGATGCCACAGCTTCAGAAGGAACAAAAGTAGGTTGATCAGCTACACCAATATTAGAGATAGGATCAGAGAATGGCATAAATGAATCAGGAATATCATTTATCGGAGAAATACCATCTCTTGCATACTCTTCTGCAGGCATTTTGTCCTCTGCAGGCACTTCATCCTCTGCAGGCATTACATCCTCTGCAGGTATGTCATCTTTCTCAACCTCAACAGGAGGTATTTGCTGTGAAGCAATCTCTGGAGCTTCAATATCTTCATCCACAGAATCAGAGAATATCACTTTTCTTCATTTTGCTAGAGGTACATTATCTGAATCCTCTTCACAAGGTGGTGACTTAGGCATGTTTGCTCGAGCTTTCAGTCTTTTCCCTTTTCTAGTGTAAACAGCTTCAGGAGATTTCCGTTTTGATTTCCTCTTTGTCTCTTCCGCCTGCCTTAAACTTGCATGTCGTTCAGCAAGTGCTTTCTTAACTCCTTGAGATTTAGACTTTGATTTTAATGGAGAATCAGAGTTTGCTGACGGCGAATCAGAGTTTGTGTTTGAAGTGGGTGAAGGTTGCTTTGCAGGTGATTCAGTGTTTGGTGCTGGTTGTGGGTCAGGGTGTGGTTCAGATTGTTGTTCAGGTTCATCTTGTTGTGGTGCATCTTGTTGTGGTTCAGGTTGATGTGGTTCTTGTGGTTGATTAAGAAAATTCCGTAGAGCAAGAGGCATGACAAAAGCTGGAAGATTTTCTTTACCAACATCCTTGTTAGTCATATCAGAGAATATGCGCTTATTGACTCTAAACGAATCAATTTCATCAGTTTCATCAAGTTCAAGACCAGGTACACATGCATTGAACAACATTTGACAGAAACGAGCATAATAAACAGTGGTAGACTCTGACAATTTATCACCTAAGCTCATCAAAACATGTCGACCAAAATCAAAATTAGAACCATAGAGCAGAGAATACCCGATTTGAAGACTATCCATTGGAATGGCATCCCAGTTTGTGACTTTCTTCTGGAATGTCCTTGTTATGCAATCAAAGAAGAAATTCCATTCCTTTCTGAGATTTGGTCGCTTTATACTGCCAAGCTTGTCAAGAGATTCCATGTAACCTATCTCTTGTAGCATGTCTCTCAGATAAGTTTCATTAACGAGAGTATAAGAAGTATGTGTCTCAAACCCCATTATATCTCGTACAGTCTGTGGAGTAATCACATGGTCTTGGTCTTCATAAGTGAAGATAATGGTAGGAGTTCCACTTTCTCCTCCATCCACATAAACTGAGTTCTGCCAGAATGAAGCAATTTGAGACGCAGAAAGAGTAGCAGGTCCAGTCAGAGCTTGTCCAATCTCTGAATCCCTCAAAAAGTTCTGCATGAGATGAAACGATTCTGGAACGCGTTCATGATAGAGTGGAGCCTCATAGTTATTAGGAACAAACCGTAAGCCAAGAGCAATGAATGCTTTAGATGCCATTGAGTTAAGAATTCCTAAGAATTTCCAAAAGATGTGTATGTAGAAAAGGTGTTTGCGTAAGTGCCCAAGAGAAAACTAAGAAAACTGTGAGAGTAAGAGTAAAGCAAACTCGTTTGGACACAAAAGTGATTAAATTAAAGAAAAACTCAATCTCTTATGTAACAGACACTCAATCAGTTCCTTGATTAATGTGTAGTGGGACACGATAATAGGTAAGTGGGACACATTAAAGGCGAGTGGGTCATGTGCGCCTATTTTTTAAAAAAAAGAGTATATTAAAATTAAAGCATTAAAATATTTGATTTTAACAAAAATCAAATAATACTCTTTTAAAAATATCTGGACCCAAGTAAAATCAGAATATGAAACGTTTACCTGTTGCCTTTAAAAACCAGAATACAAAGCGATTAAGGACTTCGTTCTTACCCATCTCTATTTAAGGCCTAGAGACTTGCTCAGATTATTCATTAAACCTTTAACCTTTCAGTCTCCCCTGTAAAATCACAAACCTTTCAAACCAAATACTCTTGAAAAACAATGGCCAACCTTACCATCAAAGAGAAAAACCTTCATCTTGTCGAGAATAGGGACATCTTCAGCTATACTCGTGAAGAGTTTGAAGCGTTTGAGTGGGAAAGGCAGCTTGAGACGCTGTGGCTGCAAATGGATGCTGGTCTGGAAGAGCTCGAGAGAGAGAAACCTGCAAGGGTGATTGACATCGATGCTGCCCTCCAAGCAACATTGACATGGCTCTCCTCGAAGGCATCCTCATCCACCACCACCAACCATTGTTAATGAATATGTCAGCAAAAATAACCTTATCCCTTCAACTTCCACCCAAATAAAGTGGCAAAGATGGGATCTGGGAATTTTTGCTAACAATGGAGTGGTGTGTACGGACCTTTTACTTTCCTGTTGAATAGATTAGCAGATAGAGAGAACAAAAAGATGTAATATTTACTTGTAATCTCCTTCTTATTATCAATGAAAATTTTGTTTTTCTAATCATATTCATTGTGTTCTTCAACTGTTATTTGTGTTATATGAACTGTTCTTCAAGTAAATGAATCAAGAAGAGAATATGAAAACTAATTAAAGTAATCATATAAAGAACACATTCATCAACTATCCACTGATTAACAGTTGTCAAAAACCCTACTTACTCCAAGACTTTCAAATTGTCCAAGTGAAAATTTACCTTAGAGTACAAATCACGAATCAACAGCGTTTGTCAATTCTCCAACTTTATCATCGAAACCCTTTCATAAATTGCACAGTTGTGAGTATTTGTGTGTGTGAAGCAGAGTTTACTAAGTCAATTTTTAGAGCATCTAATTTTTCATAAAATCCATAAAGTAAATCAATAAACACTGGATGCACAAACTGTCATAGTAAACACTGACTGTATGATGAAAGCTAAACTCTGAAGTAATCAAACTATATACAGTAACTTTTATTTTATACCCCCTTTATATACATTTTTTTTTATCATTTTTTTTTTCATTTTTCATTCCAGTAATCAGAGGTTGGAACTAGTCACCAAAAATTCAAAAATTTTAGCCCTTATCATTTTGATAAGTTCCTGGGTCATCCTAGTATTTAACTAGTCACCAAAAATCAGAGAATTTTAGCACCTATTATATACCAATAGGTTCCTGGGTCATCCTAGTATCCAACATAATCTCAAAGGAGTATAATAACCTATATACATTTTCTTTGGGGTATTGCAGTAAACATTTTATTTTATCAGAGTATAACTAACAGAGTTTAGAGTTCATCAACATCAGTAGTTCTTCATGAAAGGTAATGCATACAGTATTTATAGACTCAGAGTTTAGGACAAAATAAACTAAGAGATGCTATAAATATGATCAAGTATCATGCTGTGTTAACTTTCTGCACAATCTAAAATTAGATCTCAATAACTCAGAAAGATTCATGATTAATTGCTGAGAATCATGCTTCATACATATTTCTTCATTGGTGTTTTCATTCAGACAAAAATCAACTCAAAGTTCACAGAGTTTATCAAACTTATTAACAGTGTATGATATACAGACATGCTGACAGAGTTTAGAGACTGCATAACACAACCATCGACGGATAAGACCGTACAACCATCAACGGATAATACTGTACAACCATCAACGGATAAGACTGTACAACCATCAACGGATAAGACCATATAATATCAACGGATACAGTTCAGTTAGTCATCAACTGATGCAACCTACAATCAACGGATGACAAGTTGTCTGACAGAGTTTAACAGAGTATGCATAACAGAGTTTAATCAACAGAGTACACTTAGCATTTAACCAATCAGGAAATATGATTAATACATCACATAAGTAAAGTTTGAATCTAACCAACATTTCTAGTCAGAACCAGAGACCATTCCTAGTTCATTTACCAGTCTTGTAAATGTAGCTTCACTCAATGGTTTAGTGAAGATATCTGCAAGCTGTTGTTCTGTAGATACAAAATGTAGTTCAATATTTCCTTCTTCCACATGTTCTCTGATGAAGTGGTACCTTATGCTGATGTGCTTGGTCATTGAATGCTGTACTGGATTACCTGTCATAGCAATAGCACTTTGATTATCACAGTAAATAGGGATATTACTGTACCTCAATCCATAATCCAGCAATTGATTCTTCATCCATAAGATCTGTGCACAACAGCTACCAGCTGCAATATACTCTGCTTCAGCTGTAGATGTGGAGATTGATTTCTGTTTCTTGCTGTACCAGGAAACAAGTCTGTCACCAAGAAATTGACAACTTCCACTAGTGCTCTTTCTGTCTACCTTACAGCCTGCAAAGTCTGCATCAGAATACCCAAGTAGCTTAAAATCTGATTCTCTGGGGCACCACAGACCTAATGATATGGTGCCCTTGAGATACTTGAAGATTCTTTTCACAGCTGTCAGATGAGGCTCTTTAGGATCTGCCTGAAACCTTGCACAAAGACAGGTTGCATACATGATGTCAGGCCTACTAGCTGTCAAGTATAGAAGAGATCCTATCATGCCCCTGTAGTTTGTCATATCCACTGAAACTCCTGTATCTTTGTCCAATTTAGTTGCTGTTGCCATGGGAGTTGATGCAGATGAACAGTCAAGCATACCAAATTTCTTGAGAAGATTTCTGGTGTATTTTTCTTGATTAATGAAAATTCCATCTTCTGTTTGTTTCACCTGTAGGCCTAGAAAGTAACTAAGCTCTCCCATCATGCTCATTTGATATCTGGACTGCATGAGCTTGGCAAACTTCTTACAGAGTTTATCATTAGTAGACCCAAAGATGATGTCGTCAACATAAATTTGAACTAAAAGGAGGTCACTACCTTGATTGAAATAAAACAGAGTTTTGTCAATTGTTCCTCTGTTGAATCCACTTTCTAGAAGAAACTGAGCAAGTGTCTCATACCATGCTCTTGGTGCCTGCTTAAGTCCATATAATGCCTTATCTAGCCTGTAGACATAATCTGGATATTTGGGGTCCACAAATCCTGGTGGTTGTTCAACAAACACTTCTTCTTCAAGCTTTCCATTCAGAAAAGCACTTTTCACATCCATCTGGAACACTTTGAATTTCTTGTGAGAGGCATATGCTAGAAAAATTCTGATTGCCTCCAATCTTGCAACTGGAGCAAATGTTTCATCATAGTCTATTCCTTCCTGCTGTGAATAGCCTTTTGCTACCAGTCTAGCCTTGTTCCTTGTGATAACACCTTCACTGTCAGTCTTGTTTCTGAAAACCCATTTAGTACCCACAATAGATCTGTTCTTTGGTCTTGGTACAAGGGTCCAAACTTCATTCCTTTCAAATTCATTTAACTCTTCCTGCATTGCTGTTATCCAGTCTGCATCTTGAAGAGCTTCTTCCACTTTCTTTGGTTCATTTTTAGACAAGAATGCATGAAACAGACATTCACTTGCAGTAGCACTTCTTGTCTTTACTTTTGCATCTGGATCACCAATTATCAAATCAGGTGTATGTGATTTAGTCCATTTCCTATCAGAAGGCAAATGACTTCTATCAGCATGTGATCCTCCCCCTTGATCCATGCTCTCCTGATTCTGTTGTGATCTATTTTCGTTTTCTGAGACTCCCCCTGAACTTGACTGTCCAGAGTCAGAATTTGAATTTTCAGAGTTTGAAGCATCAGAGTTTGATCCAGATTTTTCAGTTGACTCAGTATCAGTGTTTGAGTCTTCATCTTGATCATGCTCCCCCTCAACTGGTTCTCCTCTTTGTTGTGACTGAGAAGTTTCTCCAGAATTTACCAGTAGAGGTTCAGAGTTTCTTTCAACAGAGTCTGTCAGAATTGTTTCTTCAGAGTTTCCTTCATCAGAGTTTAAAACTTCATTTTCAAAGTTCAGTTGATCATATTCGTCTTTGTCTTCAAGTCCAGTTATCTTCTTATCATCAAAAGAAACATGTATAGATTCCATGATCACTTTAGTTCTCAGATTGTAAACTCTGAATGCCTTTGTTGACAGCGGATAGCCAACAAAAATTCCTTCATCTGCCTTTAGCTCAAACTTGGTCAACTGTTCTGGATGAGTCTTCAAAACGAAACATTTGCACCCGAAAATATGAAAGTATTTCAGGTTAGGCTTCTTTTTCTTCACCATCTCATATGGTGTCTTTCCATGCTTATTGATCAGTGTTGCATTTTGAGTAAAACAAGCAGTTTGAACAGCTTCTGCCCAGAAATAAGTTGGCAATTTTGCTTCATCAAGCATAGTTCTGGCAGCTTCAATTAAGGTTCTATTTTTCCTTTCAACTACACCATTTTGTTGTGGTGTACCAGGTGCTGAAAATTCTTGTTTCACTCCATTTTCCTTGCAGAATTCTTCCATTGTTGCATTTCTGAACTCAGTTCCATTATCAGTTCTGATGATTCTGACTTTGTTGCTTGATCCTTTGTCCAGAAGCTTCACATGCTCCATCAGAGTCAATGCAGTTTCATCCTTCTTTGCTAGAAAATACACCCAGGTGAATCTAGTGTATTCATCAACAATGACTAAAGCATATTTCTTCCTTGCAATAGACATAACATTTACTGGACCAAATAGATCAACATGAAGAAGATGATGGGGATCAGTGATAGAAGATTCTGTTTTGCTCTTGAAAGATGACTTCCTTTGTTTAGCCTTCTGACATGAGTCACATAGGCCATCAACATTTAACAGGGTCTTTGGGAGTCCTCTTACAAGATCCTTTCTGATCAATTCATTGATGTTGTTCAAGTTCAAATGTGAGAGTTTCTTGTGCCACTTCCAACTCTCTTCACTAGACATTCTTGTAGACAGGCAAACAGCTTTTCCAACAGAGTCTATCAAAAGCTTGATTTCATAAATGTTGTTTTGCCTGTGACCAACTAGAACAACCTTTCCTGTAGATTTGTTGATAACTTCACAATATTCAGGTTGGAAATCTACATGATATCCCTTGTCACAGATTTGACTCACAGATAGCAAGTCATGCTTGAGTCCTGGGACATGAGCTACATTGTTGATGATGACATTTCCAAGATTGATATTGCCATATCCCAATGTTCTTCCTATATTGCCATCACCATAGGAAACTTTTGGGCCAGCCTTCTCCTCATATTCTGATAGCAGGGCTTTATTTCCTGTCATGTGTCCTAAACATCCACTGTCCACGACTAGGGTTGCCTCTCTGTTACCCTGCAATCACAAACAATTACTGAGGATTAGTTTTAAGGATCCAGACTTGCTTGGATCCTTTGGCATTCTTAACTTTGTTAGCTTTTGCAGCGGAATTAACATTATCAGAGTTTGAGCTAACAGTATCAGTGTTTACACTTGCAGTATCAACTTTAACCCATTTCAGATTGGGTTTCAGTTCATAGTAATTATGATAGATAGCATGATATTTTCTGCAAGTATAGATGGAATGCCAAGTGCTTCCACAGTGTGTGCATAAAGTCTGTGGCTTAGTTCTAGCAAAATCCTTCTTTACCTCAGACTTTGTAGGTAAAGAATTTATATTTTTATTTTTCTTGCAGAAATTTGCAAGATGCTTAGTACTACCACAGTTATGACATGTCTTTCTTGGAGCATAACTAGCAAGCATTGGTTTATTTCCTGAAGTAATGCCTACTTTTCCATTTCTGTTCTTGTTTGACACTTTCTTTTTCTCAACAGATTTTAACTCCTTCAGTTTTTGTTTGAGTTGTTTATCTGTCATTGAACCAATATTAACCTGTTTAACACTAGTTTTTACTGGTTTTCTTTTGACAGCTTCCTTTTCATTCTCAGACAAAAATTTACTGGTTCCATGAACAAATTTAGTTCTGACTTTAACTTGATTTTGAAATCTAAGTTCATCTCCCTCATTATAACCTAGACCAACAGTGTCTGTTTGAAAAATCTGTTGAGTGTCCTTTCCAGAATTAGTCCAAGTCCTAATTTTCTTATTTGCTTCCTCCAACTCAGATTCTAGTTGTTTATATTTCTAAAGCAAATCCTGTTCTATAGAAACAGCATCATCTCTCTCTTTCTGAACTTGTTGCATGTTTTCAAGTTTCTCTTCAACAAGTTTATTTCTCTCTTTAAGTTCAGAGTTTTCAGCTTTTATCCTCTCATTTTCTAAAGTCTGATCCCTATAACTTATATGCAATGACTTAAGAAAAATTCTTAATTGAGCAATGTCATCAATATTATAAGCATAGGTAGTTGGAGGTACCTGATTTTCAGAGGATTCTGATTCAGTAGTAGCCATGAGAGCATAGTTCACTTCTTCATCAGAGTCTGAAGTATCTGCCCAATCTCTGCCTTTAGTGTAGAGTACCTTTCCAGTTTTACCCTTCTTGCACTCAGGAGCATAGTGACCCATCTCCTTACACTTGTAGCATTGAATTTCAGACTTATCCTTCTTCCCTTTAGAATCTCTCTTATCAGACTTCCTGTAGCTTTTCCTGTCTTCATTTGAATCCCTAGAAAACCTTTTTCCTTTCTTGAAATTCTTGAAGCCCATTTTCTTGAAAGTCTTCACCATCAGCACAGCCATTTTTCTCATTTCTTCTTCATCATCCTCAGAGTCAGATGATTCAGAAGAATTTGAATCATAATCAGAGTTTGGTGAATCACTTTCTGAATGTATGACCAAAGCTTTTCCTTTCATTTTCTTTCTTGTTGCCTCTTTCTTCTGAGGCTTCTCTTCAACATTAAGAGCAACAGACTTTCCTTTTCTGCTTGATCTCCTGTTTCTCTGCTCCATTTCCAATTCATAAGTTTTGAGCAGTCCATAAATTTCATCAATCTCTGTTTCAGCAAGATCATAGTTGTCTCTAATAGTGGTTGTTTTCACATCCCACTTTTCAGGTAGAGAAAGAAGAAACTTGAGATTCGAGTCTTCTAGATCATACTCTTTGTTGACCAATGACAAATCATTAATCAGTTTACAGAATCTATCAAATGTTTCTGTCATGGTCTCTTCAGGTTTAGCCTCAAAATGCTCATACTCTTGTGTGAGTATGTTTCTCCTATTCTTCTTAATAGCTGCAGTTCCTTGACACCTGACTTCAAGTGCATCCCATATCTCTTTTGCAGTGGTGCAGTTAATGACTTTGTTAGACATAACATTGTCTAAGGCACTATGTAGTAAATGCCTAACTTTTGCATCCTTAGCAATTGATGATAGATCTTCAGGAGTCATGTCCTTCTTTTCCTTTGGAACCATTTTTGCTGCTTCACCAACAACTGCAACAAATAGTTTTGTAGGATTGTGAGGGCCTTCATAAATCCTGTCAAGATATTCTGGATCTGTAGCCTCCAGAAACATAGTCATCTTGACCTTCCACATTGCATACTCTAATGGCCTCAGAATAGGAACCCTGATTGGTTCATAACGACTCACAGTAGTAGGAGCCTTTTCAGAAACAGTAGGTGTTGGTGGAGGAATTTCTGACATGATTATTGTTGTGTTTAGATCTTAACCTGTAATAAAGTAACAGATTGGCTCTGATACCACTTGTTAGGCCGATTACACAAATAATAATCAACTTTGTATGAGAAATTAACAAGTAAAAGCGTTTATGCACTTAAAAAACTTCTTGTATTTCAAACCCTCTTCGTGATGTAAAATATCACAAAGAGCTGCTAGGTTACAATAATGATAATTCGTTATCGATACCCTTCTAGGGTTAACCTATCTGTATTTATATAACATACAGCTACGATACAATCTCTAATTGATATTCCTAATAATCAGCTATACAATGATATCAATTACAGATTGTCACACGTCTCCTATGTCAACTCGATCTCTTTGATAGCTATCCAATCTTCAAAGATATCGCTTCCATAATTAATCTTTAATCACTGTTGAACAGTAGACGCGCTTCCTTCAAACAGAGTTTAACAAACTCTGTTGAGCTTCCAACTGTCAGAGTTTACGCAAACTCTGACTGCTTCCAGCTAAACTCTGATAACTCCCCGTAACACTTAAACACTGATCAAAACACATCAATTATATTTAACATATACTTAGTTTAATTAATATCGTAGTTAAGAAAAACAAATCCATCTTGAATCTTGAGAAAATAAAAGTTAAAGTGAACCCTTGATCCTTGGAATTGAACGATACCCTTACTTATTCTAAATTACATACGACACAAAAAGGGTTTAAATTGAGACACACTAGTATTTTCTACTTGTAAAGAAAACAAGATAGACATGTACCAAATTTAAAAAGGTGGTTGTAATGTCTGCAATTTACAATTTGTTCTATAAACTTTCATGTTTGATCTAGTATGGATCTCGTGCCTTGTACGGGCTTTTATGCTAGTTATATATATAATTAGGGGTGAGCAAAACTGAATCAGAACCAAAAAACCGAACGTATAATTCGGTTCGGTTCGGTCCAAATTTTTTTAAAGTTTGGTCGATTCGATTTTTTTGGTCTGGACCGAAATTTATTTCGGTTCGGTTTGGTTCTTCCAAAAAAATTTTGGTTAGAACCGAACCGACCGAATTATATATATAAATATTAATATATATTTTATATATAATATATATATACACTCTTTATATTTAATATAGCATATATACTTTAAACTTTCAATATTTTGATTGCTCCAGATCTTCAAGTTGTTTGTAGAATGATTAAGAATTGATATATTTGGCTACAACTTTCATTCACCAAACAGTATCATCCATCATTCATCTTATCTGACATAAAATATGATTCCTTTTTCAGGACAGATGGATTACTTAGCCTCAAAAAATTAATGTATACTCTAAACTATTACTCCGTATTAGCCAGGTTTAGGGTTACGTAACAAAAAATAATCTTAACTGGAGTAACTAGCAAATTCAATTAAATCTCAAAAATCTAAAATTTTGGTTCTTACGGACCGAACCGAACCAACCGAATTATTTCGGTTTAGATCTGGTTCGGTTCTCCTTATACGTTTGGTTCGTTATAAACAAAATTAACAATCCGATTTTCGGTTCGGTTCTGTTCTGGATCGAACCGACCGAATGCTCAACCCTATATATAATAGGGCAACATCTTTCACATTTATATCCTCCATTAATTTTACTATTATGCCCTTCAAATTCAAGTTCATAATCTTCACATTGTTAAAAACTGAACCTATGACCTCTCAATTTTATTGTACTTTTAAGTCATCGTTACAATCATTGAGCTAGATGCGTATTTTTGTAAAAATCAGAATTCATTAGTTGTATATAACAATGCTTTCATTTTTTTTAAAAATTTCTTGAAATATATCATTCTTGATAAAATAATTGTTTCACTCATGTGTACTCTATTATTTTCATATCACGTGTATCATGATATTTATTGGAAAATATTACGGTTGCATTTTTCTAAATAATCAAAATGTTTGTAACGTTTTGACAATAAAGGGTCGAAAAAACTAATCTTGATAACACGTCCTCACTTTGAGGTACAACAAGAATGTAATTTTTTTGCCAACGTATATAAAAAAGTAATTTCACGACCATTTTATTGGTACTTTTTACTTTTTTGTGTTGAAGTTTAATATATAGTAGATTATCTATACTATACCATAATTTGTAGTTTAGTTAACCCCTTTTTTGGGTATCCCTCATCCACAATCGTTAGATCTTCAACTCAAATAGATCACTAAAAATTATTGTATACACATATAAGGTTCGAATTCTTCTAATGACATATTAAATTAATATTTATAATATTATACTACACTATAAACAAATTATAAAAAATTAAAAGTAACCTGTACTTTACAAGGGATATAACCTAGTTCTTGTGATGCACGGGCCTGGCATATAGCGAAATTATTATTCGCAAGAATTTATATATATACAAAATAAATTTGTAACTAAAAAATGGTAAAAGATAATACTTAAACCTTATCTTAGATTTCTACAATAATTTGTAATGTTGCATTAACATTTTCATGAATCAATTTTTCTTTCATTTTAGATTTTACAAAATTTGGATAGATATCTATATGATAAGAATTAGATGATTATTTGTAACTGTTAAATTATTAATTTAATATTAAATGACGTGAAATGAACTTTATCAAATTAAACAACTGAATATAATATAAATAATTATTTTAGCATAATTATTCGTACATAACACGGACGTACATAAATCTTGTGATTTTAATGAAATAACATGTGTATTGTTATAAAAATACTTTATGAATTTTATTTTAACTCAAAATGAATCATGTTCCATATATATTATATTTAATTTTTCAAAAAAATATTTATTTTCTTTCAAACAAATCCAACCATATATTTTTATCAATTGGATTATGACTAACCTTTTATATACTTGATTAATCATTTATCAGTCATTATTATATTATAAATGTAATAATAGTTATTTAGATATATGAATTTAAATTTTAGATATATTTATAAATATCAAATAAAGTTTGTCTCTGTATATTAAAGAGAGTAAGAAAATGAAAGAAAGTGGAAAAAAAAGGATAAAGTTATTATTCACTTCGTCTCATCATCAATCATTAACATGGTGAGTGGGGAGATTTATAATTATGAAGAAAGTTAAAAATTTGAAGAAAATGTGAGTTAATAATGAGAATGTAAGACATAGTAAAGTTATTAAAAAAAAATTACTTGCCATTTTGTAAGTGTAATACCCCGTAATTTTTAGAATAATGATAATAATAAAGAATAATAAAAAAAGGATTGAAATTGGATATTAAATAGGATTAAAAATGGAGATAGAATAATGGGTCTAAAATATGGATCATACTTGAATACGAATAATTAGTGGACTTAAAGTTAGGGTTTTTTACCGCTATATATTCATCATATTCTCCTTCCTAGTCCATGTAATCAAAATTCGTAGGGTTTTGTTCACACAAATCATCAGTCTTCTAAAATTCGTAGTAAATTGATCGTAAGTCAGAATTTGTTGTTTTTGTACTCATTGGAAAGATATTTTCATTCTCCACAATTTTCATGTTTTGAGTTTTTCAAGGAACATCGTTTAGAGGATCGAAAAGAGCTAAATACAGGCCTGGTCTAAATTGAATACATGATCTAGGACGATTGGATTCTTGAGTTTCCGCGTAGAGGTAAGTTTCTAATAGATCTTGCTCGTGTTTTCCAATTTACGTGTTATTTGTATATTTGTTTATCAAAACTTGGGTTAAGTGATGATATATTTTGAGATTATATATATTAGTGTATTTACGTGTAATATGTAAGCAATAGTCTTGCAATTCTGATTTATGCCTTGGTTGCGAAAATAAAGACTTAGGACCGAGTCACTGGGTTGAGTTACAGTTTTCGAAAAATTTAGGACCGTTATCGGGTTATAGTGGGCATGGTATAATTGTGGGTTTCAAGTTATTGTTGTTATGTGGTATCGTATCGAATAAGAATATTTGTATTGAAAGTTATTATTTTATGTATCGTATTGTACCGTTACGATTATTGTATTATTCTATGTGTATATATATTACTTTGTCTGGATGGTATTGTTAGACATAAATTCATGAGTTGTGATGTGTGGAATAGAATGACATTACACTTCTTGTAATACCTGATCTTATAAAGGGTTTAGCATTTGATCAAGGAGATATCTATTCTTCAAGATCTGCAGAATTGGTGAACAGTACTTCATCAAAGACTAGAGTCACGGACTACAAGTTTTCAGGGACTATGACAGATCCTGATAGTACTAAAGCTGCAAAATTGGAAAGTGTTATACTTTAGGATCTTTTATTCCGAAGATGGAAAGAAGTGCGCATTAAGAAAAGAATCAGAGCACTAGTGGAAACTATCAACTGGACGGCAGAACATTACCATGTATAGATTATTCTTTCTGTTATTAATTTATAGGTAGCATTATAAATACTCTCTCTATATCATTGTATAATGTTTTCGTGAGGTGTGTGATTATCATGAGTATACGAGTGAACAAACAGAGAGAGATTTGTATTGAGAGCAGCTGCTGAAGGTATTTGTACACCTTTGGTAGAGTTTGTATTTGATTTTATTAATGCAAATAGTTTGACTTGTTTGTTTATTATTGAGTACTTATTCGAGCAAAAATCAGATACAATTATATAACTTTTATTCAACCCCCCTTCTACAAGTTATCTAAGTTAACAATTGGTATCGGAGCAGGTTGATTTCAAATAATCAAAAAGATCTGCAATCATGTCTGGTTACGAGGATGGCAATACTAGGATCCCTATGCTCAAAAGAAACGAGTATACTCTGTGGGAAGTGAAGATGTTGCATCACCTGGAAGCAACAGACCCTGATTATCTTGAAATAATAAGAGATGGACCTTTTGTTCTAACCAAGGTTGTTGGTCCAGCAACTGTTGACGGTAAAGTTGTTCCAGAGCATACAGTAGAGAAGCCTAAATCTAAATGGTCAGATAAGGACAAGGAGAACGTTCTTAAGGATGTTAAAGTGAGGAACATTCTGTTTAACAGTCTTGAGTCTGTTCTCACTAATTATGTTCTTTCTTGTAAGACTGCTAAGGAGATATGGGACAATTTAAAGGTTCATTGTGAAGGAACTAAGCCTGTCAGGAAGAATATGAGAACACTACTTATACAATAGTATGAGTACTTTGAATCCAAGTCTGGTGAGTCACTAACTGATACCTTTGATAGGTTTACTAAACTTATCAATGACATGGCCATGCATGGTAAATATTATGACTTGGAGGATATGAATACTAAGTTCACAAAAGCCTTGCCTGATTCTATAATGAAAAGATATCTATAATTGAGGAAGCTAATGATCTGGATGAAATATCATTAGAGGCATTCTATAGAAAACTTAGGGCTTATGAACTTGATAGGCAGCAGAAGAAGAGCAGAAGTGAAGGCAAGATGAAAACTATTGCACTTACTGCTCAATCTGAGTCAAAGAAGCTTCTAAAAGAACAGATTATTGAGCCTACTATAAAGGACTCAAGGATGAAGAAAAGCAAGGAAAGTTCTGAGTCAGATACTACTGATATAGACTCTGATAATAGTGATTCTGAATCTAAGATGTACGAACTTTTTGCTATGTTTGGTAAAGCTTTCAAGAAAGGAAGATTCAACAGGAGAAGATTTAGTAAAAGACCTTTTCAAAAGAAAGAAGAGAAGAAGAGTGACAAGGGCAAGAGTACAATTGTCAAGCTTGATAAGGCAAAGATCAAGTGTTTCAACTGCAGTGAGCTTGGACACTTTGCTAGTGAGTGTAGAAGCCTAGGAATATAGGAAATGGTAATGCACTTATGGTCACACAGGGATTGGGTAGATTCCAGGGACTCTGAAGATGAATTGGATTATGATAATATTGCTTTGATGGCAAGTGCTTCAGACAAGCCTGGATCTTCAAAGAAAACTTCTTCATCTTCTGTTAAGGTATCTCTCCACTCTCTTGATTCATTTGATAGCTTAGAGTCTGATGATATTATATCTATCCATGCTGAGTTTAAGAATCTTATGACTAATTTCAGAATTCTTATTAATGAAAGAGATGAATTTAAGATTAAGAATGATGAATTAGGTTATAGGAATAATATTCTTGAATCTGAGTTAATTCAAATGGAACATTATAGAATAGATTCTGATAAAGCTAAGCATGATTATGGTGTTATTCTTAAGGCTTATGACTATGTTAGAAAAGAACTAGAAGAAGAGAGAGAGATGATGAAAACCATTAACAATTCTGGTAAAAAGACTCAAGAAATCATTGAAAGTCAAATTCTTGGAAAGGTTTATGGCTTAGGTTTTGAAAAGGATTAAAATGAAACTCCTGTAGCTATTGTCACCGATGATAGGAAAGAAGAAGCTAGAACATCTAAATCTGAAGGTAAGAAGATAGTTTCTGAACCTAAACATGTTAAATTTGTTAATTCAGAAGGCACCCCAGTTGTGCATATAAGTAATATCAATAGTAGTTCAGATGAAAGAGTGTTAGAAAAACCTAAGAATGTCAACATAGGCTTTTTGTCTAAGTCTCAGTTGAAACAAAGACTAGAAGGCCTTTCAAAGTCTACCAAGATCAAGAGAAATATGAATGGAAAAGAAGGTATTAACAAAGAGAATAATTACAAGAAAGTACCTGATGCACCTAGGAAGAAATGCTATAAATGTGGAAATCATAATCATTTGGCCCTAGATTGTAATCAAACCTTCTTGGAAAATTGAGTCAAGATTCCCCAAGACTCAGATAATTCAATACCAACCACAAAAGGCTTGTTATCATTGTGGTATTTTAATTCATTCCATTTATATGTGTAGAGAATATCATGAACTGTATTATGACTATTATTCTCTAAAATCTGAAACTCCTAGTCATAAACAATTTGTGAAATCAGAGTCTAAGATTGACTCTACAACATGTAAATCCAATGTAAAATCTTCAAAGCCTGTTGTTTTTAAATCTAGTAAGAAAGGATCCAATCAAAGTTGGGTCCTAAAAAAATTCTAAATAGTTACTTTTTGTTTGCGGGGCACAGGAAAGAAGCATTCAATTATCTTGGACAGTGGATGCTCTGGACATATGACTGGAAAGAAGTCCCTGCTTACAAAGTTTGAGAGGAAAGCTGGCCCAGTAATAACTTTTGGAGATGGCAACAAAGGAGAAACTTTGGGATATGGCTCAATTGTTTTAGGGAATGTCATCATAAAAAACGTAGCACTAGTTGAGGGCTTGACATAAGTCAACTGAGTGATAAAGATTACCAATCGATCTTTGATAGTGTAGGATGCAAAATCTTAAATATGAAGAATGAAGACATTGTTCTAACTGGTCAAAGACATGGTAACATTTATGAAGCTAGCTTGAGTGCACATCTAAAGGAATTGTCAGATGTCTTTATAGCAAAGCATCAAATGAAGAAAGCTGGAATTGGCACAAGAAGCTCTTACACCTCAACTTCAAGAAGCTTAATCAACTTGTTAAGCATAATCTAGTGAGAGGCCTACCTCAGGCAAATTATGTGCAAGATGGACTTTGTGATGCTTGTCAGCTTGGAAAACAAAGAAGAACCACTTTTAAGAGCAAGACAGAATATTCAATTACTGAACCATTTCACGTGCTGCATCTTGATTTATTTGGTCCAGTAAACATTATGTCTATCAGTAAGAAAAGATATGCTCTATTTATAGTGGATGACTACACAAGATTCGCATGGGTATTCTTTCTACATAAGAAAAATGAAGCTCATCATCAAATCATTGAACTTGTCAAGAATATTCAGAATAACTCTGACTACAAAGTCAAAGTACTTAGGAGTGACAATGGAACAAAATTCAAGAATTCTATAATAGAGGAGTATTGTGCAGATAATGGAATCACTCAACAGTTTTCTGCACCTGGGACACCTCAGCAAAATGGCGTAGTAGAAAGAAAGAACAGAACTCTCATAGAGGCAGCAAGAACCATGCTTGCAGATGCAAAGCTTCCAACCTATTTCTTGGCAGAAGCTATCAACACTGCATGTTTTACTCAAAATTGTACCTTGATAAATAGTCATGGAAAGACTCCCTATGAGATGATCAAAGGAAAGAAACTAAGTGTGAAATACTTTCACATCTTTGAATGTAAATGCTATGTCCTGAAAGTTCATCCAGAACAACTTTGAAAATTTGAAGCTAAATCGGATGAAGCAATCTTTCTAGGATATTCTACATCAAAGGCCTTCAAAGTATACAATCTCAGATCTCACATTGTTATGGAATCAATTCATGTTGCATTTGATGACATGAAATTTGGAATTATGCAAACTGATGAAAGTCATGACAAATTGGAATTTAAAATTTTTAAAGAATCTGAGATTCTCTCCAGTGATGATGAAGGTTCTCCAGAGGAAATTTCTATTTCTTCTCAAAGGAATTCTATTATTGAGGGGGAGCAAATAAATCAAGGAGAACACAGTACTAGTCAGGAGCAGACCAATCATTCAGAGTCTACTTCTTCATGGACTAATTCTTCAGAGACTAATGAAGAAAGTTCAAGTACTAGCAGTAGTATGGATTCTACTGATCAAGGGGGAGCTTTTGAAGGTAATGAAAATTCTTCTACAAGAGAAACCACTAACTTAGGGGGAGAGTCTAGCAGGAGTAATCTACCACCTGTTAGAAAATGGACAAGGGATCATACTGAAGACTTGATAATTGGTGATCCAAATAGTGGTGTTCGAACTAGAAGATCAGTTCAAAATGAATGCTTGTATAGTTGTTTTCTCTCAAAGAATGAACCTAAAAAGGTTGAAAAAGCCTTACAGGATACGGATTGGGTAATTGCAATGCAGGAAGAGTTAAATGAATTTGAGAGAAACAAAGTCTGGAAATTAGTACCAAGACCTAAAGACAGATCTATTGTTGGTACAAAGTGGGTTTTCAGAAACAAGCTAGATGAATCTGTTATGATTGTAAGAAACAAAGCAAGACTTGTGGCCAAGGGATACTCTCAGGAGGAAGGAATTGACTATGATGAAACCTTTGCCCCTGTAGCAAGATTGAAAGTAATCAGGATGTTTCTTGCATTTGCAGCTCATTCAAAATTCAAGGTATACCAGATGGATGTAAAGAGTGCTTTTCTAAATGGTAAACTTGATGAGGAAGTGTATGTGGAGCAACCACCAGGTTTTGTGGATCCAAAATTTCTAAATCATGTCTACAAACTTGACAAGGCACTCTCTGGACTAAAGCAAGCACCAAGAGCATGGTATGAGACTTTGTCAAAATTTCTTCTTGAGAATGGCTTCACAAGAGGTGCAATTGACAAAACTCTATTCTTTAGAAAGTTTAAAAGTGAACTGATTTTATTTCAAGTTTATGTTGATGACATTATTTTTGGTTCTACTAATGAAAAGTTATGTGCCAAGTTTAGCAAGCTTATGTAGTCCAAGTATCAGATGAGTATGATGGGTGAGTTAAACTCTTTTTTAGGCTTGCAAGTCAAACAGACTGAGACTGGTATTTTCATTAATCAATCAAAGTATATCAAGGATCTTTTAAAAAGGTTTGACTTTCAAGATTGTTCAGTTGTAAAAACACCCATAACAATAACCACTAAGCTAGACTCTGATCCTAAAGGAAAGAGTGTTGATAACACTAGCTATAGAGGCATGATAGGTTCATTGTTGTACTTAATTGCAAGTAGACCTAATATAATGTTTTCTACCTATTTATGTGCAAGATTCCAAAGTGATCCTAAAGAATCTCATTTAATTACCGTGGAGAGAATTTTCAGATATCTCAAGGGGACTCCAAATCTTGGTTTGTGGTATCCTAGAGAATCTGATTTCTCCCTAACTAGCTATTCAGACTCTGATTATGCTGGGTGTAAAATAGACAGGAAAAGCACTACAGGTACATGTCAATTCTTGGGAAACAGGTTGATTTCTTGGGCAAGCAAGAGGTAACAATTTGTCTCAACCTCAACTATAGAAGCTGAGTACATTGTAGTAGGTAGTTGTTGTGCACAGCTCCTTTGGATAAGAAATCAGTTGATGGATTATGGCATGACACTTAATAATGTTCCTATGTTTTGTGATAATACTGGTGCTATCAAAATTGCAAAGAATCCAGTTCAACATTCAAGGACTAAGCACATTGATGTCAGGTATCATTTTATTAGAGAACATATTGAGAATGGTACTGTGGAACTTCATTTTGTTCCTACTGACAAACAACTTGTAGATATCCTAACCAAACCACTTGATGAGGCTACATTCATTAGATTGGTTAGTGAGTTAGGAATGTTAAATTACTAAATCCTTAATATCTGCATGAAGTAGCAAGGTATGTTGTTAAGCTTATAGATGTGATAATTATATCAGTATCTATATCTATCATTCAGACTCTGAAGCTAATAATATTTTGCCTTGATGAATTGTAGTATGAGTATAACTATCATTAAGAACTAGATTCTAGAATTTTTCTTAGCCTCTGACTTGGTAATTTAGGTTTTGAATTACATAGTTGTTTAGTTCTAATGATTGTTAATGTTCTTGTTGATTCAATACATTCATACTAACACTTCTTTTGTTCAGTAAACAAGAAACATACAAGATAGATAAGCAGAAAGACTTGTATTTTCATTAATCAACAGGTTTACATACATGGAAATAAAATACAATTTTTTTTGTCTAACAGTAACTAATGATCTTATTCTTGTCTATTGTTATGGATGCATGAGTTGTCTTTTCCATGAGTCTTCAACGATCAATTTGTCAACTCCCCAAGCATTCCAGAAGCCATTTGGGGGAGTAGATGCACTGAGTACATCTACTCTTGAATTCCTTCTCTGAGCAATTTCAAGTGGTAAGTAGATGACTCTTGGCATCTTTTAGCCCCATGTTTATTGAGGAAGGATGACAGGAAAAGGAATAAAGATTTGACATCCTCCAGGCGAAAGGTCAAAATCATCATCCCTCTTTCTCTTTCCAGCCTGTACTTTGCATGATGGAGCTGAAGGCATATCATCTTCTTCAAAATCATCCTCTTCATCTTCATTAAATTCGTCATCCTCAAGCATAGGAGGTGGATTTTGTTCTAGAGGAGGGTTTTCAAGAGGATTTTCTTCAACATCATTTGGATCGATTCCAGCCATTTCCAACTCAAGAAGGAAATTCATATGTTCAAAGAGGTAGTCCATTTGCTCCTGATCATTACGAGCATTGAACTCCTCAGAGGATAGGAATCAAAAATTTGGGTTCATGTGGATATCTGGATTAAAAGCCATTGTGTTTAGAGAGTTCTTTGTGTTTATAGAGAAATCTTTAAGTGGTTTTAGAATGGAGAATGCAGAGAACACCAGGTTATATAGGGAAGTGTGAGAAGCTTGACAGTCTTTTGAAGTGTTCAATGCACCTATGATGTCATTACTACGCACGTGTTTAAGACTTCTCATATTTCCAAGATATTTTGAAATCTAATCATTATATTTTGCTTGGATTATTGGTGTTTTATTTTCAGGTTATTATCTGAGGTGCCACGTACGTGACTCCATTTTAGTCTCTGAAAGTCGTTTCAAATTCATTATAGACCCTGATTTAATTTAAAATCAATTTTGGATTTTAGTTTTCAAAAATTGTGGGTAATTACATATTTTCAGGGACTACCACCTGTCAATCTACGTGTGGACGTGGGTTAATGGGTCTGAAGGATTTTTGAAAATATTATTATTTTGAGACTCTGATTGTTTATTGCCTTTGTTATACTTGAATTCTCAGAAGCAAAAACTGACTCGAGCTCTCAAATTAACAATTCTTTTCAAGATTTTCTAAGTTCTTTCAGATCAAAATCAATGGCTGCTCAAAGAAGATTACCCAAGTCTGTAGCTTTCAAGTTTGGTGACTTCGACTTCATGACAAATAACCATGTTGTTTCAATCACCAACAATACAGGGGTATCAAGTGATTTCCATCTGGTGATGGAATTTATTGCTATTGGACCTTTGCGTTATGCATTGGCAACATCTCCAGAAATTTAATTTCACAAGATTGGGAGAATGCTGAGGTAGTTGATTCTGTTCAGGGTCAACCATGTAAGATTGTTCTAACTTTAGGATAAGATTCTTTAGATATTACTGAATATGTTGTTAATTCAGTACTTCACTTACCTGTTAATGTGAATTATGCTAGTGAACCATCTGATGATGATGTTAGAACTATGTTATCTGAATTAGGTTATAATGGACCTTTAGATAACATGAGCCAGTTGAAGAGGCCTTTTCTCAGAAAAGAATGGTCTTTCTTCTTTGATCAATTAGCTAAATGCTTTACTGGTAAATGTATTTCTTTTGAATAAATTACTGCTGTTGCTTCTCATACTGGTTATAGTTTGCTATATAACAGGGTAATTAATATTGGTCATATCATCTTAAGTCAGATGAGCATCAAACTTGGGACAAGAGATCATGATAGAAAAATGGTTTATTATCATAGATTTATGCAATTATTCATTAACCATTTTATTCCTAATGCTAATACCAAGTTTGGTAGACAATATTGTGTTCCTTCTTATTCACATCAAAAGAGAATTTTTTCTGATATTTCAAAGAAGGACAGTGAAAAGGATGAAATACCTGCTATGCATTATCCAAATCATGTTCAGGTACTTCTAATAACTCATCTTCCTACTCTCTATAATTCTTTTTTCATTGGTGGTGAAATGATTCAGGAACCTCAATTCGAGGAGGACACCCCTGTATCTACCCAAGTAACCCCAAATATTACAGTCTCTGAAACAATTCAAAAACCAAGTTTTGATCCATAGCCTATTGTTTCAAAGAAACCAACCTCTGGTGTTTCTCAAAAAGCACCAGTTGTAAAGAAGAGAAGATATGTAACTCCTATTTCTAGTAGTTCAAGCAGTGAAGATGATGATATACCTCTTGCTGAGAGAGAAGAATTGAAGGCTGCAATTCAACTTTCTAAGCTAGGTGAAAGAGGTGAAGGACCTAGTCACAGCCAGGCTACAGTCTCCCAAAAGACTGTAGTTCTTAAAAAGGGAAAACAGTTACTAGGTACAGTCTCTCAAAAGGCTGTGTCTATTGAAAAAAGATCTCCACCCAAGATCACCACCGAGTTTGCACCTCTTGAGTCTTCTCAAGATAAATCTATTGCTCACTATACCAAGAGAACAAGGAGAAAGATTCAGTTGTCACCTATACATACAAAGTCTAGTCCAGCTAATCTTTTGCAGGTTTCTAAGCATAAAGCTCTATCTGATTCATCAAGTGACAAGAGAGGCCTAAATCTTGATTCTTCATGGGAAACTACATTGATATATGGACTGGCTATGAAGCTTATTTCTATCAAAGCAAAGCTTTCCAGGCCTGTACAACAATTTCTGATTGAAAGAGTTCCAAAACTCTCTTCTCATGAAGAATATGGACTTCTGTACCAAAGACTTGACTTAATGAAGATGAATTTCTATGTATCTGTCAGAAAGAAATTATGCAAGTTATTTGGACTTTCCAAGCATGGTGCACTTCAATCACATCATACATATTTGTTTCATAAGGACTATGTTGTTGAAGATGCTCCAGCTCAAGGTGAACAAAAGGAGGTAGTAGATAGTGGAATGCAGTCAGCAGGAGATACTATTGCACCAGTGGTGGATAATAGGATAGATCAGATCACAATCACTGCAACACAAGAACCATCTAGTCAGAGGTTGGATGACTCAGGAATTGTGATAGCTGATGCTGCAAAGTCTTCTGTGGTGACTGAAACTACAAGTGAGAAACCCTATGATATGGGAGGAATGACTTTGATTGATTTTTCTGAAGATCAAACATATACTGTTCAGTCAGAGTCTATCCACCTTGATGGTGAGTCTCAATAAACAACACTTAGAGATGGTGACATACTAAATATGGTGTCTAATGAAGTTTTACTGAAGACATCAGAGTATAGTGTAGACCCTGAAAGTGGTATACTGGAGCCTATAGTCTCAGAAAAGATAGTAGATGTTTGTGAGGGATCAGAGACTATAGCAGCTCACTCCATGGAGAAAATCTCAAGCCCCTTGCCATATGAGGAACCCTCTCTCTATGTGAATTCAGGTATAACAACTTCTCCTAGCCCCTATTTTTCTGTAGGTCATGAGAGCACTTTTCCAAATTTGAGTGATACACTTGAAAAGATGGACATAGATCCACAAAATGAGAGGTTGGCTCCTGACCAGGCAAAAGGAGAGGTAGAAAGAGTGTAGACTTTAGTAAGTCAAAGTGAGAATGAGTGTATGGATGATCAACTCCATAGTGAGGGAGAGAAAACTAGGAAAGAACCATCTTTTGATTTCTGGGATCCGATTTTTCCTGAATCTTGGTCTGAGAATCTGGGTATGGATGCTGGTACTTACTCTTTCATTAAGATGTATGAGAAACAGGACTTAGCCAAGCATAATTCAAAGCCTAAAGTTAAAGCTCAGCAATATCAATAAAGGCTTGTGGATGCTATTAATCGTAGAGGATATAGGTTAAGAGAGTCAATTCTCATAATGTACCAGAAGATTTACCTCATGATCCTAGTGTCCCTCTATATGTGCAACCAATCTCAGCTAGGATTGAGACATTTGCAGAAGCTGGTCACTCTTTGGATGAGTCAGAGTCAGTAACTGTTAGCATACATGATGCTAGTGAAGGTCAGGATTTGTGCAGTGTTGGAAATTTGGTAACAATACCTTTTTCTTCAGCTTTAGATACTTTAGTTACAGTTGTAAGTCATTCTACTCAAGTACCTTTACTTGAATATCATTTTACATCTGTAGTTCGTGATTCACAGGAAACATCATCTGCAAAGGTTACAAAACCTTTATTTGGTTATTTTGATCAAAAGTGGCCTACTAATCTAGTATAAGCTTATGATTTAGGTCTTGATTCTTTGAATTTTACATTCATTCAACTACTTCAAGCAAATGACAGAGAACATGCACTTAAGAAAGCTACACCTTTGCATCTTGATTTCTTTAATCAGATTGATGATACTGTTTTAACTCATTCTGATACTGACTCTGAAGACAAGGAGACTTTTAATTATTGGGATCAAATTTTTCCTACTGAACTTACTCATGGTGATTTTACTACTGATCCTGATTCTTTCACACTTATCAAGCACATTGGTAAAATTGAGAAAGCTAGAGCCAAAGACAAATTGGAATTCTTTAACAAGTATGGTATTTATCCAGATGAAGTATCAGATCCTACAGCATTAGCTCATGCTAAAGGCATTGCTGAATTCAACTATCAAAGTGAGCTCCTTGCTGATTCTCATCAAATTTTGGATGCTGATCTTTCTTTTGTGAACCGATCTGTACAAGCTCTTGTTAATCAGGTTGCATGCATTGATAATGTAATTCAAGCTACCAATGATTCAATGAATTTTGTAACTTCCAACATTGATGTACATCTATATAAGCAAAAGACACTTTTTGAAGGTGTTCAACAATCTCAAACAGATGTTCATCAAAGACTTCAAGTATTAGAGGATAACCAAGTCACTATCATGGACAATCAGGCTGTTTGGATGAATCTTATTTGTTCTCTCACTGAAACTCTTGGAGTTAATGTTGCTGATGTCAAAAAGGGGGAGATAAAAACACTTAAGAGGAAACACTCAGGAATAGTCATCAGAGATTCTTTCAAGGATGATGCTACTGAAGACAAGTCTGATAGAAGAGATAAGGGTGATGGTGGTGGCAGTGGTGGTAATGTTGGAAAAGGAAAAGGTAAAGTTGATACAGGCATCGAAGCTGGTAGATCTACGAATTCAAGATCTAAAGACAAGCAAGTTACTAGTCAGTCAGAGTCTGTAACAAAGAAGGCTAAAACTCTTCAAGTACCAGATACTGCATCAATTCTTCTATAGGAACAAGTTGTAAAAGATGTAGTGTCAAGGACTACTGTAAATCTGAAGAATATAGGAATAACACAGGAGGAGATGATGAAATCACAAAATGTTCAATCTACTACTTCTAGTGTTAAGATACAGATTCATTCAAAAACAAAGGAACCATTTTATTGGACTATGAGTCAAAATTTACAGTCTTTAATTCCTAGAGGAAGAATAGGAATTGGTCATAGTGAGATTGGAAAGCATACCACAGATATTACAAAGCTAAAGGCTGATTCTCATTCACTCTTGGACGAGGTTGGTGAATAGATGACTCAAAGACATCTTAATAAGTTGATTTTTGCACAACTAGTTCATAGAGTGAAGACATATCAAGAATATGATGGAAAAAGAGGAATGGTTGATAAAGAAGACACAAAGGTTATTCTTGTATACTTCTTATCTAATGGTAAAGTGAGATGGAAGGATTTTTCTACGTTCTTATATTACAAGAAGGAAGAGGAGTTAGCATATGTTCAATTCTTACTACACAAAAATGCTGAAGTTACTCAGAATTATAATGCATCACTTATGCATTGGACTGGTGAAATTGATAAATTGTTAAAAAGATTATATGGAGCAAAGAAGGGGAATGTACCACCTTTCAAGCTATGTTATATTGATGATGATGGAAAAGATAAAGAGATTGAATTACAATCATTGAAGATTAATTCTGATGCAGGAGGATCATTTGTCTACTATCAAGCTATGGAAGGAAAGTATTGTTAGTGTAGGTGCCCTAGAGGCAATACATTATTTCTTTTAATAAATCTTATGTCATTTGATTATTCAATAAACGTATTTATTATGACTTTAATTATTGCGATATATTTGTTAGCATAATAAATGTCCTTAGAATCATGATACACATTGTATAGTTTAAGTACATGACTTGAACTTGAGATTATATAATATATATATCATATTCTTAAAGGTCGCTAGTCGAGTATTATTATATGGACAATAATAATACATAAATAGACTAGTATGTTGTTTGACTGATAACCACATCTCATTGGTTATAAGTATGGAGATACTAAAGTCAATACATAGGTACATGTAGGAGTACATGGTACTGGATAGACCCACAGTGAGATTCTTCATGTTTAATAAAGTCATGAGAAAGACTCACAGTGATAATGGTGTAATGATCCTTTGACTTGAGATCATTATATTTCTATACGAGGATTAATATACTTTAACTACATTAAAAGTTACCTTTCACCGGGTGATGATAAAAGTGGACATCGGGTATATCATGAGTCGTATGAGAAATATGAATGATAGATAAAGGATTTAACCCTCCTATAATTAGGAGAGATATTATTGGCCTCTTGATTGAGTGAGACTATAAAATGCATGGCCGTGCTCAAATAATGATTTGTTTTAATAGTCTACTCATGGATCAAGTAAACCCAGATTAAATGTTGAAGAGGATGACTAAATACATGCCTCGAGTTTAATCTATAATATATATGGTTAAAGGGATTATATTACAGAAACATTAATCATGAAAGGTTTAATATGGATCACCATTTAAATTATTATTACTTGGGTAGCAATGATGTATTACTAGATGCCGCTCTTTGTTTACGATTTTAATTGAGATTTTAAAATCGTTGCCAACATGATAATAACCTATAGGGTCACACACTTAAAATGTCTTAAAGGAGTTTTAATTTAAATTGAGAATTTAAATTAAATCATTATTAAATAAAGAATAGGCTAATTAATTAATTGGACTGGTCCTAATTAATTATCTAAGTAAATTTGAATTAATAATGTAAGAACAGAATTGGGTTTAAGGAAATCCAATAATAAAATCAGAATAAGATTAGAATTAGGTTTAAGGAAGCCCAATTTGGTTTTTTGATTTTAGCCCACTATCTCTCTCATATAAATACATGATGATGTATTACTTTAGGGTTAAGGAATCATAAATTCATTTTTATTAAAACCCTAGCAGCTCTAATTTTTGAGAGGCTAGAGAGAGAGAGAGAGGCTGTTCTTCATGGGCTAGTACCTGGCTCCTCGGATCGTTGAACGGTCGGATATTCGTGTGGATTACCTTAGAAACAAAGATCTTGTCGCGAAGATTGTGTGTGGTGATTACAAGCTAGGATCTCCATTGAGTTCGTGAAAGTAATGTTTTAAAGGTATGATTCGTTTCTCCATAATCTGTCCATAATTATACATAGATCCTGGTTTGGGTTTTGAATTTTTTTTGTTTTATTTACGTTTATCCGCTGCGTTTTATGCCTCGAAACCTAACAATGGCATCAGAGCTACGTGTATATGGGGATGATTTGGTTACGTGTTTACTGTATTTTTACGAGTATGCATGTTTGAGGAATCTGCCATGATACAGTTATGTTATATAATTGATATAATGAATCTGTATATAATCTGCTATGATACAGTTATGTTATATGATTGATATGATACTAGTATGTTTTGAATCTGCCATGACTCATGTATGCGATCTGTTATAACATGTATGCGATTTGGGATTAGGGTTACGTGTATACTGATACATATTTCTGGTAACTAGAATGAAGGTCGTGTGTATATTGATATATACTTCTGGAATTGTATTCTGATACATGATTTGCCTTGTATTTTGATACGTGATTTTGCAAAATTTCCGCCATATGATTTCGTTTAGGGCTTCATTTTAATTTGTGCCTGTGACATATGATTGATTTATTTGTTATTCATGATTGTCATGAAAGGTAATAAATAGTATGTCATCTTTATATGATCTTACATGTTCTTTAATGGTTACTGGAGCATGGTACATGGTTATGGCTCTAAGACCCTAGTTGTAATGGTTTATTCTTTTGGTTTATAATAAATACAATTTGCATGTCGTTTTCTATTTTTAATGGTTTATCTCGAATGTAACTCGAGTTCTTTTGTAAGTTCATTAGTATAGTTATTAATGTAACATCCAAGAAGGACAAGAGGAACAAGGAGGCAATCCATGGAGGCTAAAGAGTCAATGGAAGCAATAGAGAAGACAAATGTAATAGTTATTATTACCCCATAGATTGACCTTGATCTTTTCATTAGCTTAAAAAGATCACATAGGATTGGGCCATAATCATTGCACATTTACTTTACGCACTTTACATATTATGTGTAATAACCCGAATTTTGGATAGAATTAAAACTTTTCTTATTGTGGTTAAAGAGCACTAATGAATGGTGGTTTCAAAGAACAATGATTGTAATGAATGGATATTGCTTTGGACAATGATCCTGATGCATTGGTATATTGTCATAATAGAGTAATTCGATGGTTGAGGACCTAGATAAGAATAATCTACCATCCAGGAAGGAGCTAATGGATCCTTGAAGGGAAATGAGTACGTGCATAGTGTTTCCCATACGTGCATAGTGTTTTCCGTACGTGCATAGTATTTCCCATACGTGCATAGTATTTCCCGTACGTGCATAGTGTTTCCCGTACGTGCATAGTGTTTCCTGTACGTGCATAGTAATTTGGTGGATGAATAGTGATTTTGTAAGTTGGAAAACTTTTCACGCCACCCTATGTACGGGACGTGATATGGATGTTTCGAAGACATATTAGTAATACGCGGAGGAAATAAGTGAATGCAGAGACGATCGGAATTCAGAAATTCCAAATTCGTTTTCGGTATAATATTTGACCGGACAGTGGATTAAATATTATTATAATCCAAGAATTGAGATATTAACTTTGAGGATTTGATATTTTGGGATGTTATTATATTTGATTTAAGAATGAAGATAGGAAACCACTGAGGCAGTGAAACAAGCGTTCTAGAAACCGCTAAAACGTTATAACGAGATTAATCAATAAAGCGAACGAATCCTAGATTACGGATTAAGTTCGTATCGAGATTAAATATCCTATATGATCATCAAGAGAATTATATCAAGTGGATTAAATTATTTAATCAAGGATTAAATCAAAACAATTTAGGAGTTAAGTGATTTGAATCACTTAAATCAAACAAGAAACAAAACAAATATCTATCAAAACTTATCCAAGACTCTTGGCTCTTACCCCAATGCTATCAATCTCATCCTACCAGCTGATAATATCTAGTTATATGAGCAAAAAGTAGATGATCAAGTGGGAGAAAAGAGAGAAAAGCAAAAGAAAACATAGAACATACAAACTGTCCAGCAGAAACATAACACAAAGAAAAATTCATATCTCCATTTCTATCCATGATAAAATCACCAAATTTTAACCATAGCTTCTCCACTCCATGGTCAAGATTCGTTCCAAATTTCATGGAAATCCAAGTAGTATAGCCTAGTCAAATCCATGCTTAAAGTTGGAGGACCAAAACTGTCCAGGTTCTGATCAGAAGAAAGATGGGGCTCAAAACACTAGCTCCCATGGTTGGATTCTTGTGTTCTATAGCTCAAAATAAAGCCCTTGAAGAGTAGAAGGTGTGGTAAAAATTTTAGAACCAAACTCTTAGTTTTTGATTTTATATGATTTTTACAAGATTGACGATGAATAGTGGATCTTAGAAACTAACTTTGTTTTCATGATTTCTTTGGATGATCTAAGGTTTGATTAAGCTAGACAAGGACCATACCAAGCTTATTAAGGTTATATAATACTCCAAGGAAGGTAGATCTCTTGAAACCCTAGCATTTGATTTGAGATTTATGAATGTTTTTTATGGATTTAGCTTGGTATGATTATAGTGATAATTATAAGCATGATTATGTAATTAGTTATATGATTTAAGATGCATGATGATTTTGATGCTAAGATCAGTAGCTTCTGGACTTGTGAGATGATTATTATGTGTATAAGTTGTATTGATGCCCGGTGTGGCTTGGGTTGTTGATTGCGATTTTTGGAACGTTCGTATTATAGCCGTTATAATGCCGAAATTTCGTTAATCATTGAAAACCGTGCATCACAGTAGGTCTAATGGCTGAAACTGGACAAGTATCTAACATGCCCTTGTAGATCTTGAGCCGTAGATCATTTTGGAAAAAGAATCGAATCAAACAGACTTACGGTTTAGGATTTATGACCGATTTACTAAAAGTAGTTCGAATCCGTAAACGAAAGTTCGTAACTGAAATTGAACCCTCGTAAAATATGTAAAGTCATGACGAATCTTGGTAAATAAATACTAGAGTTAAAAGAAAGGTGTGAAAGAAAACCGTATGTCAAAAGGATCGTTTTTCGATTTATTAAAAATATATTAAAAAGAAAAGACGACTCTATTATAACTTCGGTAAAACACTTAGAAAACGGGCGATAAAACTCGGAGTATAATATTGGTTCGTAACGATCGACTTTAGAACTTGTATGACTTAAGTATGTCCCAAGTGTAAGTATAGTGACATGTCGTATTAACGAACAAATGTCGGGTCGGATCAATGATAAAAGGAATCCACAAAAAGGGGTATAACGAGATAACTCGAGAACGTGTTTTGATTTAAGTATAACTTAACTTTTAAGATGTTAAGTAATTAATCCCGAATGCCTTGGCTATTTATAGATCACCAAGCTGACCCGGGACCCGCTACCACTACCCCTTACCGTACTCGACTACCAGGCAAGTTTCAATTCCCTTCTTTTAGGCTGTTGTTGTGATTGAATATATATATATATATATATATATATATATATATATATATATATATATATATATATATATATATGTTTTCTGTTATACATATGCCATAGCATGCATGCCTACTTTCAAGTTATATCGTTATGCTTGTTCCCTGATTGTTTATTAGCTTATAAATTAGATAACTAACGTATCAATTATAAGCCAATTATTGTAAGACCCTCATAGAAGGGCGTATACATCTTATTCATCAAATATAGACCGGGAGTCAATATTTCTTGATATATCGAGATTACCTCGGAGGAAAATATTTAAGTAAATATTTTCCATTATTTGGGCGACGAATATTATTTGAATATTCGTTCGAGATTATTTATTTAACGATCCTTACTTCAAATAATTATTTGAACGTAACCATTCGACGAATAATATTTTTCAATATTCATTCAAAGTCGAATAGAATATCGATTATTATTTCGAATATTCTTCTAAAGATTGGACTACTAAATGAATATTATTTGAATATCCATTTAGACTGTTATTTTATTAAATGAATATTACTTTTGAATATTCACTTAAGATATTAATTACTTGATGAATATTATTCTAATATTCATCTGAAGCTTGATTTATTTATCGAATATCATCTCGAATATTCCTTTAAAGTTTGGATTACTAAATGAATATTACTTGATATTCATTTAGAATATTATTCATTAAATGAATATTACTTTTTGAATATTCATTTAAATTCCTTATTAATTAATGAATATTATTTTGAATATTCGTTTAAATATTTATTTATTCAATAAATATTCTCTTGATGTTTCTTCAAGGATTATTTGGAGAAATACTCTGATTAATGATATTCTTTCATATTCCTAAATATTCTTTAAATATTTTAATTCAATAAATATTCTTTGAATATTTATTCAATACTTAGAATAACCTCAATAAGGTTTATCTTCTTCGTTTATTACGGAAAATATCTCGGAGTCATATTATTATTAATCTTATATCAAGAAAGGTTCTCACACATCATTTTTCTTGAGTCTATCTCCCTAAAAATAAGGGAACCTTACTTAGAAAATGTTAATTATCTTGTCGACTTCCCGGTCATAAAGTATTCTCTTCACTCGCAACTCTGGTGCTATGGACTTATTAAGTCGTTATTTACCTTCTCATCTTTCGAGGGGTAAGATTGTTGGAACAAGTTGATATTCGTTACCAAACAATAGCTTGGAAGTTATTGGTGAATTTTCCTTTCCAACTAGATACGACTACTTTGTAGAGTCTTATCAACAAGTATTATACTTGGGGAAAGGGGGACGAACGTTACATTCAGAATCATGAATTCTATTTGAACTAGGAGTCGTGTAAGAGGCCGAGTAGCGCCGGTCCATCCCCTTTGGCCCAACCGTTGGCCGGGGAGAGCTAGTAAGGCGGTATACAAGTAAAGCCGTCAGTTCTTCCTTCTACCGGTAGTAAATCTAATTTGAGCTGTACGATCTCGACTGATCATCAAGATTGGAACAGCGGGCGCGGTGAATACTCCATCATTGGTTCATCATCCAAACTTATTTATTTCCTGCAACATGATTACTGTTGGCAGAGCTGGAAAAGTGTTCATAACTGGAATTGCAATCTTTTCATGCAAGTTCCTCTTTTTAATGACAATGAGAATATCACGCTTACTTTTGATGTAGCAGATATTTCTACAAACAAATACTTTAAGTTACCTTGTAACTTCATCGTTCATATTATACTGGCATCATTTCCGTAAATGCATGGCATATGGTTTGAAAGATACTTTTGAACTGTTATATATTATCGTTCAGTTATATATTATTGTTGGTGGGCAATTGCTCACCCTTGCTTTGTTATTATATCACAACAACAGCTAAACCAGATGACTCGCACAAGGCGCACTCGACGCGGGCGAGGACGATGAGACTACCAGAGCTGAAGAAGAAGCTATTGGTAGGATATATTTATTCTTTCAGTACCAAGTATATGGTCTAGTATGACTTATGTAAATGGATGGCAAAGAGTATGTATTTATATTGAAATTCTTTTGGATTGTAAGAACTCATAATGTGATTAATAAAAATTTGATTGTTACTCTGATTTCATCTCTGGGACTATAACGGGTGTGTTTTACATTGTTGTGTTGGGTCATAGAGATGTAATTTATTTTATGTTAAGGAAAGTTCAAGTGTTGTGGACAGAATTGGAAACCGTAACGACCAGATCCCGGACCCCGGATCTGGGGGTGTTACAGAAGTGGTATCAGAGCGAGAGTTATATATCCCAATAGATGATACGACGTTATATAATAATAAATTCACTAATATAATAAGGACCCTTGCCAGGTTCACCTAAAACCCTTACGAGAACTTTTTAAGTATCATGATAGTAACTTATCTTGTTCTCGTATCGACTAGTAAGGCGACAGACCTTGAGGCGTACGAGTAGTAGCATGATGATGTTTTATTATATGCTGACGATCGGATTGTGAATTCGATAGAGTACCCTATTGAGGACTCGAATGAGGTTCCAGCAGAGGAAAATTCTATTGAGGATGAGGAGTTTTGATAATTGCATATTTTTATTGCCTATTTATTGTTCGAATTCGTATTTTAATAAATTATTTTGTTGCATTTCAGGAAATTCGAGAAAAAAATGAAGAAATGGCAAAATAAAGAAATAAATGTCAAGGAATGACAAAAGAAGAAAAAGACAGACCAAAACAAGAAGAAACGGAAAAGCAAGGGGGGGTGGTGCATATTTTCACCAAACAAAATGGATGGCCAAGATTTAGCCAACACAAAACTAAATCAAGGGCCAAGATTCACCCACACCTACCAAAAACCCTAATTATTTCCTATAAATAGCCTTCATTTCTTCACTTGTACCACACCCATTACCTTACATATTAGACCTAGGTTGTATTACTTCATTTCCAAAAATTGTAGTTGTAATTTTCTATTTTTCTTGTAAACACTTTTTATTTTTATGCAATTTCAAGTTTCATTTTAATTCTTGCATCCCTCTTTCATTTTTATTTTCCTTCTTCCTTATTTCGTTATTTTCGTAAATTCTCGGGTGGATAAAGTAGCAACGCTAACCACACGGGATTGAAAGTATCGATTTGAAGAATTTGTTTGCGTAATTTTAATTTCCGTTTTAATATTAATTACACCCCTTTAAATCTCAATTTTATTGTGGGTTTTATAATCTGTTAATTGTAGATCTATTTTTTTTTTCATGATTTATGTGTTAGTTTATTAAAAAAAAATATTACAAAAATATTAATTTTAACTTCGTTATTTATTTCATGTCTCATTTTTTTTAGTTTAATTCGAAGCCTTAAGTTCTGAGCTCTGTTTTTATTTCACGTTTCAACAAAAAGATCCATTGCCCCTGTTTCTTTTCTTTACACTGCTTGCTTTGTCTCCTTCCCATTTTCGATTTCTCAATCCTCTTCGTGATTTCCTCCGTCGATTCAACAAAACCCACAACCCCCGCTGTCTTCTTCCTTGTCAAACCCACACCTATCTCTCCCATCCCTTTTCTTATTTGATTTTCCCTGCCTTCCCTCCAGCCTCACCTCCCTCTTCTTCTCTTCGCACAACACCCTCACCCCTCTTCTTTTGTTCGAACACCCATTCTCCTTTTCTTAATCTGAATCTCATTTTTTTTGTGTCGATTTGTTTAAACCGCCACTGGGTTTCGATAGTTTTGTTGTTCGTTCTCCGTTTTTTCCGAATAACTGAGTTGAATCTTTGGTTTTGATACCGGTTTAATTCGTGTTTTTGATTGTAAATTGCTGTCGAAAATCGCCGATTAATTTGCCGTGTATTTCATTGAGTTAGTCCGTTTTGCTGTTATGCCAAGTCGATTCGCTGAATTATTGTTCCTGTTTTGCGTGCCGAGTTCTGAGTTTAGTCGATTGTTGCTGCATTTTTGCGTTCGGAGTTTAATTGTTTTGCTTGTTTTATTGCTGTTCTTGCTAATCGCTGCGTTGTTGAGTTGTTATTACTTAGTGTTTTTGGTTGAAATTTGTTATCGAGTTTGGTTGGTACCAAGTTGAGCTTGTAGTCCAGACTCTATGTTGTTACTAAGTTTTTGTTCGATTTTTGTTTTCTGGGTTTGTATCTTGTTTTTAGTCCTGTGATTTGTTATGTTTTCTGTTCGAGTCTGTTTTATGCCGTTGTTCTGAGTTGTCTTTGCCTAGTCGAGTTTTACTGCATAATGTAATGTTCAGTAGAATTCCCGAGTCACTAAGTTGTATTAAGTTGTTTTCTAAAAAGGGCTTCTAAAAATTTCATGTAAATAATAATTAGTTAAAATTTAATCTCCTACATTAATAAATGTTTTTAGTTTTAGAATAATTTAGTTACTGTAAGAACCCCAAATTTTGGATATAATTAAAACTTTTTATTAAGTAATGATAAAATGAGGAACAATGATTCCGACAACAAGGTCACCAGCTCTAATGAATGGTGGTTTCAAAGAACAATGATTGTAATGAATGGATATTGCTTTGGACAATGATCCTGATGCATTGGTATATTGTCAGAATAGAGTAATTCGATGGTTGAGAACCTAGATAAGAATAATCTACCATCCAGGAAGGAGCTAATGGATCCTTGAAGGGAAATGAGTACGTGCATAGTGTTTCCCATACGTGCATAGTATTTCCCGTACGTGCATAGTGTTTCCTGTACGTGCATAGTAATTTGGTGGATGATTAGTGATTTTGTAAGTTGGAAAACTTTTCACGCCACCCTATGTACGGGACGTGATATGGATGTTTCGAAGTCATATTATTAATACGCGGAGGAAATAAGTGAATGCAGAGACGATCGGAATTCAGAAATTCCAAATTCTTTTTCGGAATAATATTTGACCGGACAGTGGATTAAATATTATTATAATCCAAGAATTGAGATATTAACTTTGAGGATTTGATATTTTGGAATGTTATTATATTTGATTTAAGAATGAAGGTAGGAAACCACTGAGGAGTGGTTATGGCTACAATGTAATAATTGATATTTGGAAGGAATGAATGGAATTCGACTTTATTATTTCTATGTCTTGAAGAATGCTAAAGGGTAACAACATAGGTAAGAATAATCTATCTTCTAAGGGAATAAGATATGGCAATTTCAAGCAGGAGAATATTCTCATGTCATCCAGATCGGTAACGATTAATCCAGTAGTTCCGTAAAAAGGTTAAGGAACGATCGAAAGAGAATACGGACAAGTATACAACCCTAAGAGAACAAGTAAAGAATACAGAATGAATAGTGTTTTGGTGGGAGTATATAATAATATGAGACGACACTATATAGAAGTATTCGGAACGGATTTCCGAGTTCATATTAGTGATCCAGGGGGAAAATAAGTGTATGTAAAAGCTGTCGGATTCTGAAAAACCGCACTTTTATTTTCTCCGAGAGTTCCCTGGACACTGATAGCCTTAAGTATTTAACGAATGGATTTAAGGAATATAAATTGGAAAGTTAGAATGAAAGATGGAGAATGAAAGTATTAATATTAAAGAGGATTCCCGGTAAACCCTAATTAGAAATCCGTGAAATATTCCCACGAACGATCAATCGAAACGGGTAATAACCGGACACAGAAACAAGCAGAGGAAGCAAGAGTCTTGTGCAAGCTACTAGATAAATATCTAGCAACCAAGTGGGCTAAGTAACTAGACAATTAGAGATTGAACAAGTACTTAGCAAGTAACTACCTAGTTAAGCTCTAACCACCATAAAACCAACACATGTCTTGCCATTTCACCATCCAACACCTCACCCCTTTGATAAAGTGACTTTTGCAAGATATTATGTTGCTAGTGGATGAGAGTGGATGAGATTAAAACACCAAAAAGCAAGCCAACCAAGCAAAACTTTCCTCCCCCCTTTTTCAAAGCTCCATTCGACCTTAACCCTAATTCAAGAATCAAAGTCCAAGCTCCCACCATTGTTTGATCTCCAAAAATTTATCATAGATCCTATATTTCATAGAAATGATACCCTAAAAATCTTAGCCTCAAACACCACCTTTTCCATTTTCAAAAAAATCAAGAAAGTGGAGGATGAATAGTAACCTCAAGAACAAAATTCTTGAATCTTGATTTTGGTTGATGATCCAAGCATCATGGAGGCTATACAAGGACTATACAAGGCTTAATAAGTGCATACATACCTCAAGGAAGGTATAAACTTCAAGAACCCTAGTCTTTGATTTGAGTTTTAATGGAGTTTTGGATAAATTTTGGTGATAATGTTGTTATAAGCATGTTTACATGATTATGTAGTTAGTTTGTTTGATTTAAGAGATGTGATGAATATGATGATATAATATGATGTTCCTAGACTTATGAGATTAGTATTATGAATGTAAGATGATTGGTATGCCCGGTGTGGCTTGGGTTGTTGATTACGATTTATGGAACGTTCGATTTACAGCCGTTATAATGCCCGATTTTGCATTACCATGTTTTGTATACCATTTTACATGTTGAACCCTTACTGTCCAGAGACCTTAACTGCCATGATAGGATAGGTAATGTTCTAAGCTTCGTTTTGATATAAAGATCACGTGAAACGGACTTACGGTTTAGGATTTATGACCAAATTACTAAAAGTAGTTCGAATCCGTAAACGAAAGTTCGTAACTGTAATTGAACCCTCGTAAACTATGTAACGTCATGGAGAATCTTGGTAAATAAATACTAGAGGTAAAAGGGAAGGTGTGAAAGAAAACTGTATGTCAAAAAGATCATTTTTCGATTTATTAAAAATGTTCGAGTCGAGGTTAAACGCGAACGAACCCCTAAGAGACGACTCTTTTATAACTTCGGTAAAACACTTAGAAAACGGGCGATAAAACTCGGAGTATAGTATTGGTTCGTAACGATCGACCTTAGAACTCATATGACTTAAGTATGTCCCAAGTATAAGTACAATGATATGTCATATTAACGAACGAATGTCGGGTCGGATCAGTGATAAAAGTAATCCACTAAAAGGGGTATAACGAGATAACTCGAGAACGTGTTTCGAGTTAAGTATAACTTAACTTTTAATATGTTAATTGATTAATCCCGAATGCCTTGGCTATTTATAGATCACCAAGCTGAACCGGGACCCGCTACCACTACCCCTTACCGTACTCGACTACCAGGCAAGTTTCAATTCCCTTCTTTTAGGCTGTTGTTGTGATTGAATAAATATATATATATATATGATTGCTGATATACATATGCCATTGCATGCATGCCTACTTTCAAGTTGAATTGATATACTTGTTCCCTAAATGTTATTGTTGGCTTATAAGCTAGATAGTTATATATCAGTTATAAGCCGGTTATTGTAAGACCCTCATGGAAGGGCGTATATATCTTATTAATCCAAAATAGACCGGGAGTCAATATTCCTTGATATATCGAGATTACCTCGGAAGAAAATATTTAAGTAAATATTTTCTATTATTTGGGCGACGAATATTATTTGAATATTCGTTCGAGACTAATTATTTTAACGATCCTTACTTCAAATAATTATTTGAACGTAACTATTCAACGAATAATATTTCTCAATATTCATTCAGAGTCGAATTGATTATCGACTATTATTTCGAATATTCTTCTAAAGATGAGACTATTAAATGAATATTATTTTGGATATTCTTTTAGATTATTATTTTATTAAATCAGTATTACTTTTGAATATTCATTTAAGATATTAAATACTTGATGAATATTATTTTAATGTTCATCTGAAGCTTGATTTAATTATCAAATATTATTTCGAATATTCCTTAAGGCTTGGATTACTAAATGAATATTACTTGATATTCATTTAGGATATTATTCATTAAATGAATATTACTTTTGAATATTCATTTAAATTCCTAATTAATCATGAATATTACCTTAAATATTCTTTTCAGGTCTTATTTATTAATGAATATTGTTTTGAATATTCATTTAAATATTTATTTATTCAATAAATATTCTCCTGATATTTCTTCAGGGATTATTTTGAGAAATACTCTGATTAAAAATATTCTTTCATATTCCCAAATATTCTTTCAATATTTTAACTCAATAAATATTCTCTGAATATTTATTCCATACTTAGAATAATCTCGATAAGGTTAATCTTCTTCGATTATTACAGAAAATATTTCGAAGTCATATTATTATTAATCTTATATCAAGAAAGGTTCCCAGACATCATTCATCTTTGAGTCTATCTTCTTAATAATAAGGGAACCTTACTTGGAAAAATGTTATTTATCTTGTTGACTTCCCGGTCATAAAGTATTCCCTTCACCCGCAACACGGGTGCTGTTGACTTATTAAGTCGTTGCTTACCTTCTCATCTTTCGAGGGGTAAGATTACTGGAACAAGTTGATATCCGTTACCAAGTAATAGCTTGGGAGTTATTGGTAAATTTTCCTTTCCAACTAGATACGACTACTTTGTGGAGTCTTATCAACAAGTATTATACTTGGGGAAAGGGGGACGAATGTAACATTCAGAATCATGAATTCTATTTGAACTAGGAGTCGTGTAAGAGGCCGAGTAGCGCCGGTCCATCCCCTTTGGCCCAACCGTTGGCCGGGGAGAGCTAGTAAGGCGGTACACAAGTAAAGCCGTCAGTTCTTCCTTCTACCGGTAGTAAATCTAAATTGAGCTGTACGATCTCGACTGATCATCAAGATTGGAACAGCGGGCGCGGTGAATACTCCATCATTGGTTCATCATCCAAATTTATTTATTTCCTGCAACATGATTACTGTTGGCAGAGTTGGAAAAGGGTCATAACTGGAATTGCAACCTTTTCTTGCAAACTCCTCTTCTTAATAACAATAAGAATATCTCGCTTACTTTGATGTAGCAGATATTTCTACAAACAAATACTTTAAGTTACCTTGTAACTTCATCGTTCATATTATACTGGCATCATTTCCGTAAATGCATGGCATATGGTTTGAAAGATACTTTTGAACTGCTATACTTTATCGTTCAGTTATATATTATTGTTGGTGGGCTATTGCTCACCCTTGCTTTATTATTATATCACAACAACAGCTAGACCAGATGACTCGCACAAGGCGCACTCGATGCGGGCGAGGACTATAAAACTACCAGAGCTGAAGAAGAAGCTATTGGTAGGGTATATCTATTCTTTCAGTACCAAGAATATAGTCTAGTATGACTTATGTAAATGGATGGCAAAGAGTATGTATTTATATTGAAATTCTTTTGGATTGTAAGAACTCATAATGTGATTAATAAAAATTTGATTGTGACTCTGATTTCATCTCTGGGACTATAACGGGTGTGTTTTATATTGTTGTGTTGGGTCATAGAGACGTAATTTATTTTATGTTAAGGAAAGTTCAATTGTTGTGGACAAAATTGGAAACCGTAACCACCGGATCCCGGACCCCGGATCCGGGGGTGTTACAGAAGTGGTATCAGAGCGTACGTTATAAACCCCAGAGATGAGGTGACGTTAAAACAATAAATTCAATAAGATAATAAGAACTCTTGCCAAGTTCATAGTCGGACTACTTAATGTAGTGATGACATATAAAAACCCTTATGGGAACTCGTAAGTATAATGTTAACACAAAATCACGCAAGCGTACGTGGTCACAAGTAATATATAAGGTTAAGTCCAAATTCGTTCCCACAGGGATCAGGTTATGGTTCTTTTCAGTAAATGCACCTATTCAACAATGTATGATCTTAATTCACTGCTAAGACAAATAATTAATTGAGATTTTAATTAACTAAATTTAACTAATATGCAATTTTAGAATTAACTAGCTAATGAGATCTAAAATCAAATTACTTATATAGGAATAAACATGGAATTCTAACTTCATTATCTACTTCACTTAGAGTCGCAGCCTTTAATCAATACATGTGATGGTTTTGATATCTGATCGGACAACACGAAATAAGTAAAAGCTACCTCTCGGTATACTAATACCAAACTACGCATGCATCCACAAAAGAGATAGAAGATGAGTAGACACCAATTATGTTTAGACCCTATATCTCTATAGAATTTGAAAACATAAAGGTTTAAGCACAAGTTATCCACTTAGATCACATAGGGCAGCATAATATCTCTATTTACGCCACAAATCATGATGTTAAAACATCAACCTATCCTATGCTAGCATGGCAAGTTCTAAATCTCAAGATCCACTCTCGTTTAGCAAGAGATTAACAAATTAGATGTTCGCGACGCATCTAAATACATGAAACACAACCATACGAGGATATCAAGAATTCACCACACATAAATCTTTAAAGCATATAAACTACTAAGCTACATAGATAACTCCGTTAGAATCCCATGACAACGATTAGCTCATAATTGAACCGTTCATCGTCATGGGTTTTGATGAAAACATGATATAAAACAAGATATGAATAAAAGAAGTAATTATATTAATAAACAAAGAGTTAAGAAAACAAATCTATAATCCAGAATAACACAAAGGCTGAAGTAGATCTAGATCCGTTGCTTGTCACGAGCGTTGAATCCTTCTCTCCTTTTCCCCCTTGCAGATCTAAGCTATGTTACAATAATAATAACTAATAATATGTCTATCTCTATTACAATGGTATGATGTGTTTATATAGGCAATACAAGTCTTGCCCAGCAAGAAAATACAAAACAGAATTATAATAGAATTTCTGCAAGATACGTTTCCTAATTTGATTATGTTTTGTAAGGAAAATTCGAAGTTGACTTTTCTTCAGATTTACTGGAACGTTTCCCACGTAATTGGACCTCTGGACTATCTTAGAATGATAGGAAATCTCGTTATCTTCGCGTGGACTGCTTACGGGCCTAAAACGGACTTCTAGAACTCAAGATATGGCCAAAACAGTGTAAACTGTGCAACCCTTCTCGAAAATCCGAATTTTAATCAATTAATTCCCAAAAAATTATAAAAGCATCCACCTTAGTCAACATTCTCGTAATCCTGCACAACTAAGCAAAACACATCAAATCTACAACAACTTGAGCCCAAGACAATCAATTTAAGCCGAAATTAAGCGATCCAAGTGGATATAAAATCCACTTATCACACCCCCAAACTTAAACCGATGCTTGTCCTCAAGCATAAACAATTACAACTAACTAACTAACTAGTACCACTTCCGTAGGTGATCACGGTTGCATTTGGCATATGCAACAAGCCCTTTAAACCCCTAGGCAGCCCCAGTGGACGAGTAAGGTCTCGTGAGGGCCTATAGCGAATGTACCCACAAAATCCATTTAACCTAATGCAATGCAATGCATGAATGCAACTAGAATGAAAAAATGCAACGATCCCCTTCAAACTAACCAAAACCAACGAGCAAGCAAATATCTCAAAGAATGTAACTAAATCCAAATAGAGCTCGACCAAGTTCCCGTATACTAACAATACATGAACAGAAACGTGCGTGTGTGCAATGCTCATCAGAAATACTCCCAAAACTAGGTCAAAAATCATACATGCTCTTCGTCAAGACAATCACAGGTTTATAAATAGAATAAACCGTAGACACTTCATAACCTAAGAACACCTCCATCCTTATCCAAGGTAGACAGAAATTCATGCTTTTATTACTAAACAACTACAACACACAATATACAAACATGCTTATTTAACCGTGCAATGGATGAGACCCCGAAAGGCTTATACAATAATACCCATGTAGCGAGCGTTGGGTTAGTGGATCCCAGACTATAAAAGCCTTAGGTCACTAGGCACAAAGTCCCCTAGAACTTAATTGCTCGAGTATTAAAGAGCTCACCCTGGTTAATTTTGCATATAAACAATTGACATCATTTTTTTTCTTTTCTCTTTTTTCTCTTTCTTCTTTTTTCTTTCTGCTTTTTTTTTTTTTTTTTTCTATGCAATCTGGAATGAGAATTCTCAATTCCAACCCTAGACTACTCATATAAATATGAGCCGGCTACTAGCCATTTGACATCTAGCCATTATTGACAATTATTTACAATTTAAGCATGAAATCCATGTTTTCCCCCAAACTTAGACTTAATTGTTCTAGGCCATCAAGGGAATAATGAAAATTCTAAATATAATCAAGTGATTAAATCTCAAAACATCCAAACAAGCATGATCTCAACCTAGCTCAAAAGCACCCAATGAGACTGTGAAAAGATTTTGTTTCTGAAGCATGCAAGTCAATTTCATAGAAACTATAAATCAACCCTCTACTCATCATTATCACACTCAATTAGACACCTACCTACCAATCAGAATTAGCTCGTTCTAAGGGATCATGAAACATGCATGCCATGACAATGCAACTAATATGAACTCACATGATATACATAAATAAAAACAGAATGTCCTACATGAAACAAACGTAGATAATACGAACATAACATGAATGAATTACTACTAAGCATGCAAAACATGATATCCTACATGAACACATATATACAACAACAACTACTAATCCCTCAAACCACCCCCAAACTTAAAATATTCAATGTCCGCATTGAATGAAAGTAAATACGAGGGAAAGTAGAAAACATACCTAACCAGCTGCATCATAACCCTCCTCGGATGAATCTGGTGGAGGATAATGCGTACGAGCTCCATAGACTAGCCCTCTCCCAAATAACAAGAATCCTACAAAACCCCCAATTACAAGAACACAAATTCGTAATAAAAATAATATTAGAGAAGATTTAACACAATTACGAATCAAAGAGGTGAACTTGTAATTAATTCCTCTTTAGAATTGAATTTAAATAAATAGAAGAGGAATTGGATTTGTATGTATGGGTGTGTATGAAATTTGATGTAGGATAGAAATAGGATTTGATGAATTAAAGAAAAAGAATTAGAATAGGTTTCGAATTTTAGAAGAGAGATGGGGGGTTTGGAATTAAAATAGGATTAGGATAAAATTTGGGGTTTGAATTTTTGTTTTGTTTTGTTTTGGTTTTTTTTTTTTTTTTTTTTATACAAAGGGAAGAAAAGAAAGGAGAAAAAACAAAATAAAAAAAATAAAAAAAAAAAACTAAAAAATTTTGACCTGCGCAGCCTGCATGAAGCAGGCGCAGCCTGCCTACATATCAGTCACGCAGGCGCAGCCTGCGTAACGCAGGCGCAGCCTGCGCGACATCCAGTAACGCAGGCGCAACCTGCGTAACGCAGGCGCAACCTGCGTTACACCCCGAAAATATTTTTTTTTTTTTTTTTTTTTTTTTTTTTTTTTTTTTTTTTTCACACAACACTCACAACACTCATTTTTTTTCACACAAATATTTTTTTTTTTTTTTTTTTTTTTTACGAAGGCGTGGGTTGCCTCCCACGAAGCGCTTCTTTAACGTCAATAGCTTGACGTTACTTCCTCAACTCATGGCGGTTTGAAAAGAATAACTGAACCGTCTTCAACAGATAGACCATTCATACGAACGTTGACATCTTGATTGCTTGCTTTCCACAAATCACTTCCATCAGATTTCAACCTAATTTTACTACCAAATGGCCAAATCTTCTTCTTTTTCTTCTTCACACCTCTCAGGTGCTTCTCTGACTCAACCGGTTGAACAAAAATTTCCTCATCCTTATCATCTGCTTTCCACCTTCGCAACACGTTATCATGCCCCTCTTCAAAAATAACTAACTCATTATTCAAAAGGACATACCTCAAATATGGTGGAAGTTTTCCAAGCTTTACTTTCGAAAGATCACGAACCGAAGAACTGTCCGATTTCTCGCTCAGCAACTGATCAAACTTCTTTTTCTGACCCGTATCAACTATTTCCACACTGCAACACTCTTCATCCTCTGTTGGAAATTTCATGGCCTTGAACACATTAAAGGTGACACTCTGATCTTGCACCCTCATTGTAAGCTCTCCTTTTTGCACATCAATCAAAGTATGGCCTGTAGCTAGAAAAGGCCTTCCCAAGATTATGGGAATCTTCTTGTCTTCTTCAAAATCCAAGATAACGAAGTCAGCAGGAAATATGAGCTTATCAACTTTCACCAAAACGTCCTCCACTATGCCCCTAGGATAAGTGATTGACCTATCAGCCAACTGCAAAGAGATGTTGGTTGGCTTTGGCTCCGGCAGACCAAGTTGCTTGAACACAGACAAGGGCATGAGATTAATGCTAGCACCCAAATCACATAAGCACTTGCTGAAAGAAAGATTGCCAATAGTACACGGGATGGTAAAACTTCCCGGATCTTTAAGTTTAGGTGGCAACTTCTGCTGCAGAACTGCACTACACTCCTCCGTTAATGCCACTGTTTCATATTCTTCCAACCTTCTCTTTCGTGACAAAATATCCTTCATGAACTTTGCATACCTCGGCATCTGCTCCAATGCTTCGACAAAAGGAATGTTAATGGACAATTTCTTGAAGACATCCATAAACTTCTGGAACTGAATTTCTTGACTTCTCTGCACGCGTCGAGGAAACGGAGGAGGAGGGTAGATTTGATTATTCTTTGAAGATTGCTCCGGAGTAGACTTTTCAACAGGTTTCTTGCTCTTCTCACCATCAAGCTGATCAGCCACTAAATCAGATTTCTCAATTTCTGGCACTGCAGATTTTTCAACCTGCTGATTCTGAACATCTTCATCTTCTTCAGCTGCTGATTGAGGGCCTGCTGTAACCTTTCCTGATCTCAAAGTCACTGCATTAACCTGTTCTTTGTTCCCCCTTCTACCTGGATTTGTTTCCGTATCACTAGGAAGAGTCCCCTGTTGCATGTTCAACAAAGCACTTGTAATCTGTCCCATCTGGTTTTGCAAGATCTTTTGAGAAGCTTGAAGGTTCTTCAACATCATCCTCATATCATCCATTTCTGATTTTTCATTAGATGATTGCCCCGCTTGAGCCTGGGGTTGTTGCTGCTGAAATCCAGGAGGTTGATATGGTGCCCTTGGAGCATACTGTTGTTGATAGCCTTGATTGAATGGCCTAGCTTCCTGACTTTGAAACTGCTGATAAGACTGCTGAGGTTGTTGAGCACTTTGGTTGTTGCTCCAGCTGAAGTTAGGATGATTTCTGTTGTTCGGATGATACGTGGCTGGGACTGGTGCAGCAGGTCTTTGGAAATTACTAACGAACTGTGCTGATTCAGAAGAGATAGCACATTGACTTGTCTCATGTGCGCCCGCACATAGCTCACAAATACTAGCCACCTGCTGAATCCCATAATTAGCAAGAGAATCCACCTTCATCGTAAGAGCCTTCAACTGAGCTGCAATAGCTGAAGCTGTGTCAACTTCAAGAACACCTGCTACCTTACCTTGAGAAAGCCTCTGGGTTGGATTTTGATATTCATTAGCAGCCATCATCTCAATAAGATCATATGCTTCCTCATAGCTCTTAGCCCACAGAGCTCCACCTGATGCTGCATCTAGCAAAGGTCTAGACTGTGCTCCCAACCCATTGTAAAAACCATTAATAACCATCCAATCAGGCATGCCATGATGTGGACACCTACGAAGCATCTCCTTGTAACGTTCCCAAGCCTCACACAAAGATTCGCCAGATTGCTGTTGAAATTGAGTTAACTGGTTCCTTATTGCTGCAGTTTTCGCCATAGGGAAGAATTTAGTAAGAAACTTCTGAGCAAGATCATCCCATGTAGTAATGGAACCAGCTGGTAGAGAATGTAACCAGCCTTTAGCCTTATCCCTCAAAGAAAATGGGAAAAGTCTCAACTTGATAGCATCCTCCGACACACCATTAAATTTGAAAGTGTCGCAGATCTCGATAAAGTCCCGAATATGCATGTTAGGATCCTCCGTAGAAGCACCCCCAAACTGAACCGAATTCTGCACCATCTGAATTATGCTCGGCTTGATCTCAAAGTTGTTCGCTGCAATAGCTGGCCTGACAATACTAGATTGTATGTCATTGATCTTTGGCTGCGAATAGTCCTTCAAAGCCTTGACTGCTGCTGGTAATTCTGCCATCTCTACAGTAGTTTCAAGTTCCTCTTTCTGATTATCTACTACAAGACCGTCTTCTGCCAGTTTTTCCTTACGAGCCTGCAAACGTGTTCGCATACACGTTCAAGTACCTGAAAACACCACGAAACAAACAACTAAGTAAGAAATCCGAGTCAGTGAACGCTAACGACCACTGATGACAAGCACATAAACTAAATTAAACACCGATGATCCCCGGCAGCGGCGCCAAAAACTTGTTAACACAAAATCACGCAAGCGTACGTGGTCACAAGTAATATATAAGGTTAAGTCCAAATTCGTTCCCACAGGGATCAGGTTATGGTTCTTTTCAGTAAATGCACCTATTCAACAATGTATGATCTTAATTCACTGCTAAGACAAATAATTAATTGAGATTTTAATTAACTAAATTTAACTAATATGCAATTTTAGAATTAACTAGCTAATGAGATCTAAAATCAAATTACTTATATAGGAATAAACATGGAATTCTAACTTCATTATCTACTTCACTTAGAGTCGCAGCCTTTAATCAATACATGTGATGGTTTTGATATCTGATCGGACAACACGAAATAAGTAAAAGCTACCTCTCGGTATACTAATACCAAACTACGCATGCATCCACAAAAGAGATAGAAGATGAGTAGACACCAATTATGTTTAGACCCTATATCTCTATAGAATTTGAAAACATAAAGGTTTAAGCACAAGTTATCCACTTAGATCACATAGGGCAGCATAATATCTCTATTTACGCCACAAATCATGATGTTAAAACATCAACCTATCCTATGCTAGCATGGCAAGTTCTAAATCTCAAGATCCACTCTCGTTTAGCAAGAGATTAACAAATTAGATGTTCGCGACGCATCTAAATACATGAAACACAACCATACGAGGATATCAAGAATTCACCACACATAAATCTTTAAAGCATATAAACTACTAAGCTACATAGATAACTCCGTTAGAATCCCATGACAACGATTAGCTCATAATTGAACCGTTCATCGTCATGGGTTTTGATGAAAACATGATATAAAACAAGATATGAATAAAAGAAGTAATTATATTAATAAACAAAGAGTTAAGAAAACAAATCTATAATCCAGAATAACACAAAGGCTGAAGTAGATCTAGATCCGTTGCTTGTCACGAGCGTTGAATCCTTCTCTCCTTTTCCCCCTTGCAGATCTAAGCTATGTTACAATAATAATAACTAATAATATGTCTATCTCTATTACAATGGTATGATGTGTTTATATAGGCAATACAAGTCTTGCCCAGCAAGAAAATACAAAACAGAATTATAATAGAATTTCTGCAAGATACGTTTCCTAATTTGATTATGTTTTGTAAGGAAAATTCGAAGTTGACTTTTCTTCAGATTTACTGGAACGTTTCCCACGTAATTGGACCTCTGGACTATCTTAGAATGATAGGAAATCTCGTTATCTTCGCGTGGACTGCTTACGGGCCTAAAACGGACTTCTAGAACTCAAGATATGGCCAAAACAGTGTAAACTGTGCAACCCTTCTCGAAAATCCGAATTTTAATCAATTAATTCCCAAAAAATTATAAAAGCATCCACCTTAGTCAACATTCTCGTAATCCTGCACAACTAAGCAAAACACATCAAATCTACAACAACTTGAGCCCAAGACAATCAATTTAAGCCGAAATTAAGCGATCCAAGTGGATATAAAATCCACTTATCATATAATGATAGTAACTTAGCTCGATATCGTATCGACGAGAAAGGCGACTGACCTTGAGGCATACGAGCAATAGCGCGATGATGCTTTATATGCTAAAAATCAGCGGGTAATTCGATGGAGTACCCTACTGGAGACCCGGAAGAGGTTCCAGCAGATAAGGAAAGTCCTGTTAGGATGAGGAGCTTACCCATGGGTAATGAGGGTCGCAGCCAGAATGACTGTGATGATTAAGATATGGTGCTCAGAAAAGTGAGTATAAAGAACCGAGATATTATTAAGAGATCTGAAGATGCATGTTGAATTCATAGCCGGACTACCAGATGTAGTACCAGCAAGAAAGAAGGATTGGAAGAATTACTTGAGATCTTATACGGAAATAGATGAGAATCCTTAGAGATTTTCATCTTAACAAAGAAAGAGCTAGAGGGATGTATGATTATCAAAGACATCGATTTAGGGCGAGGAGCAGAGTCCCTAGGAATAGTTGAGAAGGAGGCAGTAAGTGCCATATCATTTGATAAATGAATTAGTATGAATATGGTCAGTAATAATTCGCCATGAGAAGGCAGGTGTCGTAGGTTGTAAATTATGGAACCAAATTGAGGTTAATAAGGTGGTTTTATTAAGGAAAATGTTCATTTTATGAATGAATCATTTAGAAAGTAAAGACATTGGGAAGTGATAGAATGATTGGGTAAAGTTATATAAGGAAGTAGTAAGCAAGACAATGATCTCGGAACCTACCGGAAGATAAGACCAGTGAGTCAAGATGAACTCGTAATGAGACTACTGCCAGAGACTGAGTATAGAGTTAATTCAACTCAGTTAAATGATGAACCAGAAACGTTATATGCATGTGATTCAGAGGAATATTAAATTCCTTCTTCTCTTTGAATGGATTATAGTAGTTACCTTAAGTTTACTCCGACACGGAATTATAATAGATCAAGTAATACGATCAGCAGTTAAAGAGAAAAATGTGAGAAAATCTTCCTGGAGCTAAAAGGTGAAATTGGTAATGACCAAGAGCTGGCATTGCTTAATGGAAAAAGGAGACTTTGTGCTTCCAATGACGCTTCGCATAAAGGGTTAGGTAGACCGACATTTGGTAGTATTGAATATCTGGACGTTGTGACAGGTTTCAGTTTGAAACGGTTGATTCCCTTCTAAGGGATGGATATAATTGATTCCTCTCCAGTAGGTAAACTTCCAATCCGATTATGATTATTTCGTTAACTATGACTGCTTATGATTCCACCTGCTTGGAGGTTCATATAACTATTCTTCAGGTTTCGAAACTGGTCTCCTTAATGATTACCAGTAGGTGAGTAGATTGATCAAAATTTCCCTGAGTCTGGAAAGGAATTCGGTGAATTTTGGCAAACCTTGTCTTTCTGATTATCAGAGAATGTCACGGAAGAGAGTAAAATTGGAGCAAACCCTGTGATTTGGGTAAGGATGCTATAAAATGGGTTAGTAAACGGACCCTGAACATTACAATCGACGGTAGTGATAAAATGATGAAGTGAGATTGGACGAAAATAGGAAATGTAAGTAAGAAACCAGCCGGACTGAGAAATTCCAGGATTGACTTAAATGAAAAGGCTGTTATGCCAGGAATGGTAAGCTTGTGTGGCACGCAGGATTGATAAGAATAGTTGAAAAGATAAAAGTGGAGGAAAGGTGACCGGAGATGGTGCCGAGTAGTCGATTAATACTTATATGGAGTAAAGTTTTGGAAAGGTAGAAAAGTATCAAAGAAGAAGGCACTATGCCGGCAATTGCTAGAAAAGTAATGCTATTAGCCAACCCCTAAAATCATGTATTTTTATGTGTGGCCAGTTGAGGCCAAGTCACAACGGACTATAAAGCGACTAGACCAGCAATGAAAAGACAAAGCAGGGTTGCTTCTAAGAAAGCACCGACTGCAAGGGCTTCTGATATAAAGGAAACATTAATGAGATCGTTTGAATCTTCTGCCGAACAACCCATGTTTTGATTTGGAATTCACTAGACCTTTTTGGGATGGGGTCACCCGTACTAAAGTGACTCATGTGTATATGGTTGTCCAAGATTTCGAGTAAAATGGAAGTATAGTGACTTGAGATGTATGATGTTAGGGTATCATGAATACCATGAATATACTATGACGGAGGAAAGTAAACAATGAAGGTATATGAAGAGGGTATAGAAAAGGTCAGAAATTGAACAGTATGCTGTAGAAATTTTGTCTAAGACAAATACATTTGAAAAGAACGATAAGTACTAAGAGATTCACGTTGAACTCGACCAATATCTTCCAAAACATCCTTGCTGCCATTACCAAGTTCTGTAAGAGAGGAGATAGGCATACGTTGCCTTTTGGAAGGCCAAATAGGCTGACAACTATCTGAAAGAAGAGGATGGCATTAAGCCACCGATCGATTATCAAATGAGAATGATTGAAAAAGAGACCTTTATTAAGGATACATGATCTGATTGCCAATTATAAGATGCAAGAATTCTTTGGCAGTTGAATTAAGGATAGGATATCCATAAATTAAGACAAACCCTAGGGAATGCACAAGGGGTGGCATTAACCCTAATAACGACATTATGACTTCATATGTTATGAGTTGGACTTGCTAAGGCAACAATGACCGGTAAGGATTAGTAAGAGTTCTGGAAAGAACATAGATAGAATTATTAGAGTATTAATCAATGACATTTTGATATACCCTGTACCCAGAAAATACAGGAGGAAGGATGAGGATGACCTATGAAACCTTACAAGGAAAAAGGTAATATTCCGAACTTCAAAATGGAAGTTTGGTAAGGAATGTATGACATAGTAACAGTAATGCCAGATGAGGCATGTATGAGACCCTGAGGAAGTATGGATTGAACCTATAAAGGTTGAGATTATCCTAAGATAAGGAAAGAACTAAGAAGAGAAGTATCCTAAGTAGGATTGGGAATAAACGTGATAAAGTTCCCACGGGTAGGTGGAAGCAATGACTTATGGAGAAAGACTTTTAAATATATTTTCTCCATCAGCAGAGCTTAAGGGAGAATGCTTTCACCCAAAAATGATGGGAATGAGGTAGAAATGTTTGAATTGGAATATATCCAAGGAACAAGGATTACCGGAAATTATTATTATTATCATGAAAGGCCAATGAGGTGGCCGACAGTCTAAGTATAAAGGAATAATTATAAAAGTTCATACCGAAGAAACAAAATGATATTTGGAAAGACCTTGAAGGTCATTTTGGAGTGGAGGAAGTTACATTCCTTTTGATGATTGTGCAAGAATCGAAGGTAATAATAGTTTAAGTAAAGATTCGATTCCTGATGGAGTCTTAAGCATATTACGTACCTTAGAAGGTCCCGTTTTGAGGCAACCCAGGACCATGGTACAAAATTGATGAAGTAAACCGTTAAGTTTCCAGTCTTTTATGGAAGATGCACAAGTGATAAGTTTCATCAACCGGACCTAGCTGCGATGCCTGAAACTCTTCTGCAATTCTATCTACTTCATGTTCTATCTACATCAAGTTCAGGAAGTGTTCCTTATGGATAAGGAATAGTGATTACTTTGTCTCCCTAAGGGATTTGAAACCCGTAGGGTTAGCTATTAATGCACTACGTAAACAACAAGTGATGGTGATTCTTCTAAGAAAGTAGATGACAATGTAAAGATAAAGAAAGTGCTGCCATCGATTAACTAAATGGCATGTTGATGAATGACAAACAAGTTTATGTTAGTGTACTTCTGCGCAAACAAGATTGAGAATATGAGGTCGATAATTCGTGATGCTAAGCGTATTCCCGTAGAAAGAATTAATGAAACTTGGAAGGAAGGGCGGTTGAGCCCAAGACTTATTGGGCCACTTGAGAGTTTAAAGTGTTCGGACGGCGGTATTCGAGCCAGCCTTACCCCCAAAATTATAGCACGGTCATAACGGGTTTTCATGTGGCCAGGCTACGCCAGTAAAATGCAAATGTTCAACAGATGATAGGAGTACGAGCATGTAGATATACGACCTGGTCTGACTTACGAAAGACAACCTGTGGAAAACCACGGATAGAAAAGAACCAGTGATGAGAAACAAGGTTGGCAGAAGTAGATTATATGAATCTAAGTTAAAGGAATCGGCCAGATTCATTTCGGAAGTTTTAAATTTGAAATAATGTGATGATTATAGAGTAAATGTGACAGGATACCAATAAGGAGGTGCCAAGTGCAAAAGATGTCTCAATAAAGAGATGAAGGTGGAAGTAAATAACAGAAGTAAATAAGAATCAGATAATAAGAAGGATGTGATTGATAAAGAAAAGACGGGGAAAGCAACTACGAAATATGAGGCAAGGAATGTTAGGAATGGATTAATGAATGGGTTTTCTAATGAATTCTCAGGATGACAACCTGATAGTGTCAATATTATAATTATGATTAATTTCTTCCTTAATGAACCTCTATAGTTCAGAGGTAAATTCTGAGTATGATATTTTACAATCATGAAAACTTTCTATAATCCTTTAGAATTCTTTTCTTTTCTTCTCTCTTATTCATCTTCTTTATGAATTAAGAAGAACAACCCTTTAAGGAGGGGAGGTACTGCTACGTGACTATCTGTCTATGTGATAGAAGTCTAAGTGGAATACCATAACTTGTTTAATTGCTTGTCAAGTACTAAAGGCTGGCCCCCTTCTGTACTAACTATGCAATATAACAAATGTTCAATTGATCATAGTGATCTCTCAATAAATCTTTCCACTTCTCTATATTGATCGAGATTGCGAAGATTAAAGCGATCAGGAAATGCACAGTACGAGCGAGGTTACCTCCGAATCGTAGGGTGATAGTGATACCAATGTTACTGCAGGTATCAATAAGGATAAGACTGAGTAAGAGTATAACCCGGATAGTGAGTTGTACGAAAAGTAGCAACGTTGATGGAAAAAGGATACAGTATGGATTGTAGCGCTAGAAGATGTGCTGAGGAAGGGTAGAACGACTCTTTGCTTCCTACCTGATTCCGGGGCGGAATCCTTTTAAGGAGGGGAGACTGTAAGAACCCCAAATTTTGGATATAATTAAAACTTTTTATTAAGTAATGATAAAATGAGGAACAATGATTCCGACAACAAGGTCACCAGCTCTAATGAATGGTGGTTTCAAAGAACAATGATTGTAATGAATGGATATTGCTTTGGACAATGATCCTGATGCATTGGTATATTGTCAGAATAGAGTAATTCGATGGTTGAGAACCTAGATAAGAATAATCTACCATCCAGGAAGGAGCTAATGGATCCTTGAAGGGAAATGAGTACGTGCATAGTGTTTCCCATACGTGCATAGTATTTCCCGTACGTGCATAGTATTTCCTGTACGTGCATAGTAATTTGGTGGATGATTAGTGATTTTGTAAGTTGGAAAACTTTTCACGCCACCCTATGTACGGGACGTGATATGGATGTTTCGAAGTCATATTATTAATACGCGGAGGAAATAAGTGAATGCAGAGACGATCGGAATTCAGAAATTCCAAATTCTTTTTCGGAATAATATTTGACCGGACAGTGGATTAAATATTATTATAATCCAAGAATTGAGATATTAACTTTGAGGATTTGATATTTTGGAATGTTATTATATTTGATTTAAGAATGAAGGTAGGAAACCACTGAGGAGTGGTTATGGCTACAATGTAATAATTGATATTTGGAAGGAATGAATGGAATTCGACTTTATTATTTCTATGTCTTGAAGAATGCTAAAGGGTAACAACATAGGTAAGAATAATCTATCTTCTAAGGGAATAAGATATGGCAATTTCAAGCAGGAGAATATTCTCATGTCATCCAGATCGGTAACGATTAATCCAGTAGTTCCGTAAAAAGGTTAAGGAACGATCGAAAGAGAATACGGACAAGTATACAACCCTAAGAGAACAAGTAAAGAATACAGAATGAATAGTGTTTTGGTGGGAGTATATAATAATATGAGACGACACTATATAGAAGTATTCGGAACGGATTTCCGAGTTCATATTAGTGATCCAGGGGGAAAATAAGTGTATGTAAAAGCTGTCGGATTCTGAAAAACCGCACTTTTATTTTCTCCGAGAGTTCCCTGGACACTGATAGCCTTAAGTATTTAACGAATGGATTTAAGGAATATAAATTGGAAAGTTAGAATGAAAGATGGAGAATGAAAGTATTAATATTAAAGAGGATTCCCGGTAAACCCTAATTAGAAATCCGTGAAATATTCCCACGAACGATCAATCGAAACGGGTAATAACCGGACACAGAAACAAGCAGAGGAAGCAAGAGTCTTGTGCAAGCTACTAGATAAATATCTAGCAACCAAGTGGGCTAAGTAACTAGACAATTAGAGATTGAACAAGTACTTAGCAAGTAACTACCTAGTTAAGCTCTAACCACCATAAAACCAACACATGTCTTGCCATTTCACCATCCAACACCTCACCCCTTTGATAAAGTGACTTTTGCAAGATATTATGTTGCTAGTGGATGAGAGTGGATGAGATTAAAACACCAAAAAGCAAGCCAACCAAGCAAAACTTTCCTCCCCCCTTTTTCAAAGCTCCATTCGACCTTAACCCTAATTCAAGAATCAAAGTCCAAGCTCCCACCATTGTTTGATCTCCAAAAATTTATCATAGATCCTATATTTCATAGAAATGATACCCTAAAAATCTTAGCCTCAAACACCACCTTTTCCATTTTCAAAAAAATCAAGAAAGTGGAGGATGAATAGTAACCTCAAGAACAAAATTCTTGAATCTTGATTTTGGTTGATGATCCAAGCATCATGGAGGATATACAAGGACTATACAAGGCTTAATAAGTGCATACATACCTCAAGGAAGGTATAAACTTCAAGAACCCTAGTCTTTGATTTGAGTTTTAATGGAGTTTTGGATAAATTTTGGTGATAATGTTGTTATAAGCATGTTTACATGATTATGTAGTTAGTTTGTTTGATTTAAGAGATGTGATGAATATGATGATATAATATGATGTTCCTAGACTTATGAGATTAGTATTATGAATGTAAGATGATTGGTATGCCCGGTGTGGCTTGGGTTGTTGATTACGATTTATGGAACGTTCGATTTACAGCCGTTATAATGTCCGATTTTGCATTACCATGTTTTGTATACCATTTTCCATGTTGAACCCTTACTGTACAGAGACCTTAACTGCCATGATAGGATAGGTAATGTTCTAAGCTTCGTTTTGATATAAAGATCACGTGAAACGGACTTACGGTTTAGGATTTATGACCAAATTACTAAAAGTAGTTCGAATCCGTAAACGAAAGTTCGTAACTGTAATTGAACCCTCGTAAACTATGTAACGTCATGGAGAATCTTGGTAAATAAATACTAGAGGTAAAAGGGAAGGTGTGAAAGAAAACTGTATGTCAAAAAGATCATTTTTCGATTTATTAAAAATGTTCGAGTCGAGGTTAAACGCGAACGAACCCCTAAGAGACGACTCTTTTATAACTTCGGTAAAACACTTAGAAAACGGGCGATAAAACTCGGAGTATAATATTGGTTCGTAACGATCGACCTTAGAACTCATATGACTTAAGTATGTCCCAAGTATAAGTACAATGATATGTCATATTAACGAACGAATGTCGGGTCGGATCAGTGATAAAAGTAATCCACTAAAAGGGGTATAACGAGATAACTCGAGAACGTGTTTCGAGTTAAGTATAACTTAACTTTTAATATGTTAATTGATTAATCCCGAATGCCTTGGCTATTTATAGATCACCAAGCTGAACCGGGACCCGCTACCACTACCCCTTACCGTACTCGACTACCAGGCAAGTTTCAATTCCCTTCTTTTAGGCTGTTGTTGTGATTGAATAAATATATATATATGATTGCTGATATACATATGCCATTGCATGCATGCCTACTTTCAAGTTGAATTGATATACTTGTTCCCTAAATGTTATTGTTGGCTTATAAGCTAGATAGTTATATATCAGTTATAAGCCGGTTATTGTAAGACCCTCATGGAAGGGCGTATATATCTTATTAATCCAAAATAGACCGGGAGTCAATATTCCTTGATATATCGAGATTACCTCGGAAGAAAATATTTAAGTAAATATTTTCTATTATTTGGGCGACGAATATTATTTGAATATTCGTTCGAGACTAATTATTTTAACGATCCTTACTTCAAATAATTATTTGAACGTAACTATTCAACGAATAATATTTCTCAATATTCATTCAGAGTCGAATTGATTATCGACTATTATTTCGAATATTCTTCTAAAGATGAGACTATTAAATGAATATTATTTTGGATATTCTTTTAGATTATTATTTTATTAAATCATTATTACTTTTGAATATTCATTTAAGATATTAAATACTTGATGAATATTATTTTAATGTTCATCTGAAGCTTGATTTAATTATCGAATATTATTTCGAATATTCCTTAAGGCTTGGATTACTAAATGAATATTACTTGATATTCATTTAGGATATTATTCATTAAATGAATATTACTTTTGAATATTCATTTAAATTCCTAATTAATCATGAATATTACCTTAAATATTCTTTTCAGGTCTTATTTATTAATGAATATTGTTTTGAATATTCATTTAAATATTTATTTATTCAATAAATATTCTCCTGATATTTCTTCAGGGATTATTTTGAGAAATACTCTGATTAAAAATATTCTTTCATATTCCCAAATATTCTTTCAATATTTTAACTCAATAAATATTCTCTGAATATTTATTCCATACTTAGAATAATCTCGATAAGGTTAATCTTCTTCGATTATTACAGAAAATATTTCGAAGTCATATTATTATTAATCTTATATCAAGAAAGGTTCCCAGACATCATTCATCTTTGAGTCTATCTTCTTAATAATAAGGGAACCTTACTTGGAAAAATGTTATTTATCTTGTTGACTTCCCGGTCATAAAGTATTCCCTTCACCCGCAACACGGGTGCTGTTGACTTATTAAGTCGTTGCTTTCCTTCTCATCTTTCGAGGGGTAAGATTACTGGAACAAGTTGATATCCGTTACCAAGTAATAGCTTGGGAGTTATTGGTAAATTTTCCTTTCCAACTAGATACGACTACTTTGTGGAGTCTTATCAACAAGTATTATACTTGGGGAAAGGGGGACGAATGTTACATTCAGAATCATGAATTCTATTTGAACTAGGAGTCGTGTAAGAGGCCGAGTAGCGCCGGTCCATCCCCTTTGGCCCAACCGTTGGCCGGGGAGAGCTAGTAAGGCGGTACACAAGTAAAGCCGTCAGTTCTTCCTTCTACCGGTAGTAAATCTAAATTGAGCTGTACGATCTCGACTGATCATCAAGATTGGAACAGCGGGCGCGGTGAATACTCCATCATTTGTTCATCATCCAAATTTATTTATTTCCTGCAACATGATTACTGTTGGCAGAGTTGGAAAAGGGTCATAACTGGAATTGCAACCTTTTCTTGCAAACTCCTCTTCTTAATAACAATAAGAATATCTCGCTTACTTTGATGTAGCAGATATTTCTACAAACAAATACTTTAAGTTACCTTGTAACTTCATCGTTCATATTATACTGGCATCATTTCCGTAAATGCATGGCATATGGTTTGAAAGATACTTTTGAACTGCTATACTTTATCGTTCAGTTATATATTATTGTTGGTGGGCTATTGCTCACCCTTGCTTTATTATTATATCACAACAACAGCTAGACCAGATGACTCGCACAAGGCGCACTCGACGCGGGCGAGGACTATAAAACTACCAGAGCTGAAGAAGAAGCTATTGGTAGGGTATATCTATTCTTTCAGTACCAAGAATATAGTCTAGTATGACTTATGTAAATGGATGGCAAAGAGTATGTATTTATATTGAAATTCTTTTGGATTGTAAGAACTCATAATGTGATTAATAAAAATTTGATTGTGACTCTGATTTCATCTCTGGGACTATAACGGGTGTGTTTTATATTGTTGTGTTGGGTCATAGAGACGTAATTTATTTTATGTTAAGGAAAGTTCAATTGTTGTGGACAGAATTGGAAACCGTAACCACCGGATCCCGGACCCCGGATCCGGGGGTGTTACAGTTACTTAATTTCAGAACAATTTAGAATGGTTTTAAGAGTTAAATAATCATGTCAACAATTTTCCTGCAAACTTAACTTTTGTTTTATTCAATTTAAAAAAAACATTAGAAAAAAATTTAATTTTAGTTTGATTTTATAAAATTTTAATATTTTAATTAATGTAGAATTAGAATAGTAATTAAATTTTCTTTTTAAATAGTTTTTAGACCTTCAATTAGGAATTAATTAGTAAAACGTTAAATTCTCAAAATTCCAAAAATCCTCATTCTATTCCGCCTAAATTAATAATTAAGGATCGCGAAATAAAAATTATTCCCTGTGGATCGAATCTTAAAATACTAAAACGACTGAATTGTGCGCTTGCAATTTAAATCTTAATTTTTAGCACATCAAGTTTACTCCAAGGAAATGAGGGCTGTAGCCAGAGGGATAGCGAGAGTTAAGATTATAGTGCTCAGAGAAGTGAGCACAAAGAACTGAGATATTATTAAGAGAATTGAAATTTTATGTTGGATTTATAGCTGGACTACGAGAGGTAGTACCAGCAATTAAGACAGATTGGAAGGATTACTTGAGGTCTTTTATGGGGATAGATAAAGATCCTTAGAGACTTTCAGATTAATGAGAAAGGAGTTAGAATGATGCATGATTATCAAAGACGTCGATGTAGGACGGGGAGCACCCAGGAGCAGTTGAGATAGAGGCAACAAGTGCCATATTACCGGATAAATGGATTGGTGTGAATATTGTCAATGGTAATTCACCATGAGAAGGCGGATTTCATGGGTTATATTTTATGAAACCAAATTGAGATTGTTGAGGTGGTTTTATTCAGCGAAATGTCCATATTATGAATGAACCAGCTTCGAAAGTAAAGATAGTGGAAAGTGATGGCCTGATTGGATAAAGTTATATAAAGTAGTAAGCGAGACGATGATCTCAGAAACTACCAGAGGAAAAGACCAGTGGGTCTATGATAAACTCGTAATATGACTACTATCAGGTACTAAGTATAAGTTTATTTTTAACTCAGTAAAATGGTGAATCAGGAACGTTAGATGCATGTGATTCAGAAGAATATTAAATTCTTTCTTTTCCCCGAATAGATTATAGTAGTTACCTTAAGTTTATTCTGACACTGAATTGCAAATGGATCAAGTAATGCGATTAGTGGTTAAGAGGTAATAGAGAATGTTTTAAGATGAAATTGGTAACGACCCGGCGTTGGTGTTGCCTAACGGGAGAAGGAAGACTTTATGATACACTATGATGCATCTCATACAGGTTTAGGTGGTGTGCTTATGCAGCACGTAGAGTAATTACGGATGCATTCGAACAACACGGTACACCAGACTAGGATGGCCTTAGTAGTGCCAATTTTTATGAAACGACTAACTCCGACGGTAGTGTTCCTTCTGAAACCTGTGGTTAGGAAGACTGACATTTGATATTATCGACAACTAAGATGTATATGTATCAGGAAGAGGTGGCATGTTTCAGTTTGAAACTTTTGATTTCCCTTCTATGGGATATATATATTTGGTTCCTTTCTAGTGGTTAAACTTCCAACTTTATGTCAATAATTCCGTTATTATAACTGCTTATGATTCTACCTGCTTGGATGCTCATAGAACTATTCTCTAGGTTTCGAAATTGATCTTCATAGTGTTACCGGTGGTTGGATAGATTGACCAAAATTTCCTTGATTCTGGAAAGAAATTCAACGAATTTTGGCAAACCTTGTCTTTCTGATTATCAGAGAACATCATGGAAGAGAGTAGAAACTGGGGCGAACCCCGTGAATTGGGTAAAGTAGCCGCTATATGGGTTGGTGGATAGACCCCGGTTATCGCGATCGATTGTAGAAATACAATGATGAAGTGAGATTGGACGAAAACAGGAAATGTAAGTAAGAAACCGGCCGGACTGAGAAACTCCGGGATTGACTTAAGTGAAAATACTGTTATACCATGAATGATAAGCTTGCGTGGCACGTGGGATTGATAAGAAAAGTTGAAAAGATAAAAGAGGAGGAAAGGTGACCGGAGACGGTGCCGAGAAGTCGATTAAGACCTATATGGAGTAAAGTTTTGGAAAGGTAGAAAGGTATCAAAGTAGAAGGCACTATACCAGCAATTGCTAGAAAAGTAATGCTAATTAGCCAACCCCAAAAACCATATATTATTATTTTAGTGTGGTCAGTTGAGGCCAAGTCACAAAGGATTATCAAGTGACTAGACCAGCAATGAAAGAACAAAGCAGGGTTGCTTCTAAGTAAGCGCCGACTGCAAGGGCTTTTGATATAAAGGAAATATTAATGAGATCGTAGGAATCTTCTACTGAACCCTTTGCAACCCATGTTTGGATTGGGAATTTACTAGACTTTTTGGAATGGGGTCACCCGTACTAAAGTGATTCATGTGTATATGATTGCCCAAGATTACGAGTAAAAATGGAAGTATAATGACTTGAGATGTATGATGTTAGGGTATTATAAATACCATGAATATATTATGACCAAGGGAAGTAAACAATGATGGTTTATGAAGAGAGTATAGAAATGGTCATAGATGGATCGGTATGCTGTAGAAATTTTGTCTAAGGCAAGTACCTTTGAGAAAAACGATAAGTACTAAGAGATTCACGTTGAACTCGATCAATATCTTCCAGAACATCCTTGCTACCATTACCAAGTTCTGTAAGAGAGCAGATAGACATACGTTGTCTTTTGGAAGGTCAAATAGGCTGACAACTATCTGAAAGAAGAGGTTATCATTAAGCTACCGATCGATTATTAAATGAGAATGATTGAAAAGAGACCCTTATTAAGGATACATGATTTGATTGCCAAGTATAGGATGCAAGAATTCCTTGGCAGTTGAATTAAGGATAGGATATCCATAAATTAAGACAAACCCTGTGGAATGCACAAAGGATGGCATTAACCCTAATAACGACATTATGAATTCAGATGATATGAGTTGGACTTGCTAAGGCAACAATGACCGGTAAGGATTATTAAAAAGAGTTCTGGAAAGAACATAGATAGAATTATTAGAGTATTGATCAATGACATTTTGATATACCCTGTACCCAGAAAATACAGGAGGAATGATGAGGATGACCTATGAAACCTTACAAGGAAAAAAGTAATATTCCGAACTTCAAAATGGAAGTTTGGTAAGGAATGTATGACATAGTAACAATAATGCCAGATGAGGCATGTATGAAACCCTGAGGAAGTATGGATTGAACCTATAAAGGTTGAGATTATCCTAAGATAAGGAAAGAACTAAGAAAAGGTATCCTCGTGGAAGGAATTAACAAGATTAGAATGAAAGGAAGTTTAGCCCAAGATTCATTGGGCCATCTGAGAGTTCAAACGCGTCAGGAAGGTGGCCTATGAGCCAGCCTCACCCAAACCGGTAAAATGGTCATAACATGGTTCATGCGTATGTGCCTCATCAGTATACTATAGATGCCCGGCATATGACAGAGTACGAGCAGATAGATATACATAACATAATCTGAACTACGAAGAACAACCTGTGGAAATTATGAATAGAAAAGAGCAAGCGCTAAGAGATAAGGTTGTCAAGCTAGTGAGAGATTTGAAGAAAATCAAGAAGTGGAAGAATCCACCTGAGAAATAGAAAGTGCAATGGGATAGAAGTACCCCCAGTTATTCCTAAACTGATTCCGAGGACGGAATCCTTTTAAGGAGGGGAGACTGTAATAACCCGAATTTTGGGTAGAATTAAAACTTTTCTTATTGTGGTTAAAGAGCACTAATGAATGGTGGTTTCAAAGAACAATGATTGTAATGAATGGATATTGCTTATGATCCTGATGCATTGGTATATTGTCAGAATAGAGTAATTCGATGGTTGAGGACCTAGATAAGAATAATCTACCATCCATGAAGGAGCTAATGGATCCTTGAAGGGAAATGAGTACGTGCATAGTGTTTCCCATACGTGCATAGTGTGCCTGTGACATATGATTGATTTATTTGTTATTCATGATTGTCATGAAAGGTAATAAATAGTATGTCATCTTTATATGATCTTACATGTTCTTTAATGGTTACTGGAGCATGGTACATGGTTATGGCTCTAAGACCCTAGTTGTAATGGTTTATTCTTTTGGTTTATAATAAATACAATTTGCATGTCGTTTTCTATTTTTAATGGTTTATCTCGAATGTAACTCGAGTTCTTTTGTAAGTTCATTAGTATAGTTATTAATGTAACATCCAAGAAGGACAAGAAGAACAAGGAGGCAATCCATGGAGGCTAAAGAGTCAATGGAAGCAATAGAGAAGACAAATGTAATAGTTATTATTACCCCATAGATTGACCTTGATCTTTTCATTAGCTTGAAAAGATCACATAGGATTGGGCCATAATCATTGCACATTTACTTTACGCACTTTACATATTATGTGTAATAACCCGAATTTTGGATAGAATTAAAACTTTTCTTATTGTGGTTAAAGAGCACTAATGAATGGTGGTTTCAAAGAACAATGATTGTAATGAATGGATATTGCTTTGGACAATGATCCTGATGCATTGGTATATTGTCAGAATAGAGTAATTCGATGGTTGAGGACCTAGATAAGAATAATCTACCATCCAGGAAGGAGCTAATGGATCCTTGAAGGGAAATGAGTACGTGCATAGTGTTTCCCATACGTGCATAGTGTTTTCCGTACGTGCATAGTGTTTCCCATACGTGCATAGTATTTCCCGTACGTGCATAGTGTTTCCCGTACGTGCATAGTGTTTCCTGTACGTGCATAGTAATTTGGTGGATGAATAGTGATTTTGTAAGTTGGAAAACTTTTCACGCCACCCTATGTACGGGACGTGATATGGATGTTTCGAAGACATATTAGTAACACGCGGAGGAAATAAGTGAATGCAGAGACGATCGGAATTCAGAAATTCCAAATTCGTTTTCGGTATAATATTTGACCGGACAGTGGATTAAATATTATTATAATCCAAGAATTGAGATATTAACTTTGAGGATTTGATATTTTGGGATGTTATTATATTTGATTTAAGAATGAAGATAGGAAACCACTGAGGCAGTGAAACAAGCGTTCTAGAAACCGCTAAAACGTTATAACGAGATTAATCAATAAAGCGAACGAATCCTAGATTACGGATTAAGTTCGTATCAAGATTAAATATCCTATATGATCATCAAGATAATTATATCAAGTGGATTAAATTATTTAATCAAGGATTAAATCAAAACAATTTAGGAGTTAAGTGTTTTGAATTACTTAAATCAAACAAGAAACAAAACAAATATCTATCAAAACTTATCCAAGACTCTTGGCTCTTACCCCAATGCTATCAATCTCATCCTACCAGCTGATAATATCTAGTTATATGAGCAAAAAGTAGATGATCAAGTGGGAGAAAAGAGAGAAAAGCAAAAGAAAACATAGAACATACAAACTGTCCAGCAGAAACATAACACAAAGAAAATTCATATCTCCATTTCTATCCATGATAAAATCACCAAATTTTAACCATAGCTTCTCCACTCCATGGTCAAGATTCGTTCCAAATTTCATGGAAATCCAAGTAGTATAGCCTAGTCAAATCCATGCTTAAAGTTGGAGGACCAAAACTGTCCAGGTTCTGATCAGAAGAAAGATGGGGCTCAAAACACTAGCTCCCATGGTTGGATTCTTGTGTTCTATAGCTCAAAAGAAAGCCCTTGAAGAGTAGAAGGTGTGGTAAAAATTTTAGAACCAAACTCTTAGTTTTTGATTTTATATGATTTTTACAAGATTGACGATGAATAGTGGATCTTAGAAACTAACTTTGTTTTCATGATTTCTTTGGATGATCTAAGGTTTGATTAAGCTAGACAAGGACCATACCAAGCTTATTAAGGTTATATAATACTCCAAGGAAGGTAGATCTCTTGAAACCCTAGCATTTGATTTGAGATTTATGAATGTTTTTGATGGATTTAGCTTGGTATGATTATATTGATAATTATAAGCATGATTATGTAATTAGTTATATGATTTAAGATGCATGATGATTTTGATGCTAAGATCAGTAGCTTCTGGACTTGTGAGATGATTATTATGTGTATAAGTTGTATTGATGCCCGGTGTGGCTTGGGTTGTTGATTGCGATTTTTTGAACGTTCGTATTATAGCCGTTATAATGTCGAAATTTCGTTAATCATTGAAAACCGTGCATCACAGTAGGTCTAATGGCTGAAACTGGACAAGTATCTAACATGCCCTTGTAGATCTTGAGTCGTAGATCATTTTGGAAAAAGAATTGAATCAAACAGACTTACGGTTTAGGATTTATGACCGATTTACTAAAAGTAGTTCGAATCCATAAACGAAAGTTCGTAACTGAAATTGAACCCTCGTAAAATATGTAAAGTTATGACGAATCTTGGTAAATAAGTACTAGAGGTAAAAAGAAAGGTGTGAAAGAAAACCGTATGTCAAAAGGATCGTTTTTCGATTTATTAAAAATATATTAAAAAGAAAAGACGACTCTATTATAACTTCGGTAAAACACTTAGAAAACGGGCGATAAAACTCGGAGTATAATATTGGTTCGTAACGATCGACTTTAGAACTTGTATGACTTAAGTATGTCCCAAGTGTAAGTACAGTGACATGTCGTATTAACGAACGAATGTCGGGTCGGATCAATGATAAAAGGAATCCACAAAAAGGGGTATAACGAGATAACTCGAGAACGTGTTTTGATTTAAGTATAACTTAACTTTTAAGATGTTAAGTGATTAATCCCGAATGCCTTGGCTATTTATAGATCACCAAGCTGACCCGGGACCCGCTACCACTACCCCTTACCGTACTCGACTACCAGGCAAGTTTCAATTCCCTTCTTTTAGGCTGTTGTTGTGATTGAATATATATATATATATATATATATATATATATATATATATATATATATATATATATATATATATATATATATATATATATATATATATATATATATATATATGTTTTCTGTTATACATATGCCATAGGATGCATGCCTACTTTCAAGTTATATCGTTATGCTTGTTCCCTGATTGTTTATTAGCTTATAAATTAGATAACTAACGTATCAATTATAAGCCAATTATTGTAAGACCCTCATAGAAGGGCGTATACATCTTATTCGTCAAATATAGACCGGGAGTCAATATTTCTTGATATATCGAGATTACCTCGGAGGAAAATATTTAAGTAAATATTTTCCATTATTTGGGCGACGAATATTATTTGAATATTCGTTCGAGATTATTTATTTAACGATCCTTACTTCAAATAATTATTTGAACGTAACCATTCGACGAATAATATTTTTCAATATTCATTCAAAGTCGAATAGAATATCGATTATTATTCCGAATATTCTTCTAAAGATTGGACTACTAAATGAATATTATTTGAATATCCATTTAGACTGTTATTTTATTAAATGAATATTACTTTTGAATATTCACTTAAGATATTAATTACTTGATGAATATTATTCTAATATTCATCTGAAGCTTGATTTATTTATCGAATATCATCTCGAATATTCCTTTAAAGTTTGGATTACTAAATGAATATTACTTGATATTCATTTAGAATATTATTCATTAAATGAATATTACTTTTTGAATATTCATTTAAATTCCTTATTAATTAATGAATATTATTTTGAATATTCGTTTAAATATTTATTTATTAAATAAATATTCTCTTGATGTTTCTTCAAGGATTATTTGGAGAAATACTCTGATTAATGATATTCTTTCATATTCCTAAATATTCTTTAAATATTTTAATTCAATAAATATTCTCTGAATATTTATTCCATACTTAGAATAACCTCAATAAGGTTTATCTTCTTCGATTATTACGGAAAATATCTCGGAGTCATATTATTATTAATCTTATATCAAGAAAGGTTCTCAGACATCATTTTTCTTGAGTCTATCTCCCTAAAAATAAGGGAACCTTACTTAGAAAATGTTATTTATCTTGTCGACTTCCCGGTCATAAAGTATTCTCTTCACTCGCAACTCTGGTGCTATGGACTTATTAAGTCGTTATTTACCTTCTCATCTTTCGAGGGGTAAGATTGTTGGAACAAGTTGATATTCGTTACCAAACAATAGCTTGGAAGTTATTGGTGAATTTTCCTTTCCAACTAGATACGACTACTTTGTAGAGTCTTATCAACAAGTATTATACTTGGGGAAAGGGGGACGAACGTTACATTCAGAATCATGAATTCTATTTGAACTATGAGTCGTGTAAGAGGCCGAGTAGCGCCGGTCCATCCCCTTTGGCCCAACCGTTGGCCGGGGAGAGCTAGTAAGGCGGTATACAAGTAAAGCCGTCAGTTCTTCCTTCTACCGGTAGTAAATCTAATTTGAGTTGTACGATCTCGACTGATCATCAAGATTGGAACAGCGGGCGCGGTGAATACTCCATCATTGGTTCATCATCCAAACTTATTTATTTCCTGCAACATGATTACTGTTGGCAGAGCTGGAAAAGTGTTCATTACTGGAATTGCAATCTTTTCATGCAAGTTCCTCTTTTTAATGACAATGAGAATATCACGCTTACTTTTGATGTAGCAGATATTTCTACAAACAAATACTTTAAGTTACCTTGTAACTTCATCGTTCATATTATACTGGCATCATTTCCGTAAATGCATGGCATATGGTTTGAAAGATACTTTTGAACTGTTATATATTATCGTTCAGTTATATTTTATTGTTGGTGGGCAATTGCTCACCCTTGCTTTGTTATTGTATCACAACAACAGCTAAACCAGATGACTCGCACAAGGCGCACTCGACGCGGGCGAGGACGATGAGACTACCAGAGCTGAAGAAGAAGCTATTGGTAGGATATATTTATTCTTTCAGTACCAAGTATATGGTCTAGTATGACTTATGTAAATGGATGGCAAAGAGTATGTATTTATATTGAAATTCTTTTGGATTGTAAGAACTCATAATGTGATTAATAAAAATTTGATTGTTACTCTGATTTCATCTCTGGGACTATAACGGGTGTGTTTTACATTGTTGTGTTGGGTCATAGAGATGTAATTTATTTTATGTTAAGGAAAGTTCAAGTGTTGTGGACTGAATTGGAAACCGTAACGACCAGATCCCGGACCCCGGATCTGGGGGTGTTACAGAAGTGGTATCAGAGCGAGAGTTATATATCCCAATAGATGATACGACGTTATATAATAATAAATTCACTAATATAATAAGGACCCTTGCCAGGTTCACCTAAAACCCTTACGAGAACTTTTTAAGTATCATGATAGTAACTTATCTTGTTCTCGTATCGACTAGTAAGGCGACAGACCTTGAGGCGTACGAGTAGTAGCATGATGATGTTTTATTATATGCTGACGATCGGATTGTGAATTCGATAGAGTACCCTATTGAGGACTCGAATGAGGTTCCAGCAGAGGAAAATTCTATTGAGGATGAGGAGTTTTGATAATTGCATATTTTTATTGCCTATTTATTGTTCGAATTCGTATTTTAATAAATTATTTTGTTGCATTTCAGGAAATTCGAGAAAAAAATGAAGAAATGGCAAAATAAAGAAATAAATGTCAAGGAATGACAAAAGAAGAAAAAGACAGACCAAAACAAGAAGAAACGGAAAAGCAAGGGGGGGTGGTGCATATTTTCACCAAACAAAATGGATGGCCAAGATTTAGCCAACACAAAACTAAATCAAGGGCCAAGATTCACCCACACCTACCAAAAACCCTAATTATTTCCTATAAATAGCCTTCATTTCTTCACTTGTACCACACCCATTACCATACATATTAGACCTAGGTTGTATTACTTCATTTCCAAAAATTGTAGTTGTAATTTTCTATTTTTCTTGTAAACACTTTTTATTTTTATGCAATTTCAAGTTTCATTTTAATTCTTGCATCCCTCTTTCATTTTTATTTTCCTTGTTCTTTATTTCGTTATTTTCGTAAATTCTCGGGTGGATAAAGTAGCAACGCTAACCACACGGGATTGAAAGTATCGATTTGAAGAATTTGTTTGCGTAATTTTAATTTCCGTTTTAATATTAATTACACCCCTTTAAATCTCAATTTTATTGTGGGTTTTATAATCTGTTAATTGTAGATCTATTTTTTTTTTCATGATTTATGTGTTAGTTTATTAAAAAAAAATATTACAAAAATATTAGTTTTAACTTCGTTATTTATTTCATGTCTCATTTTTTTTAGTTTAATTCGAAGCCTTAAGTTCTGAGCTCTGTTTTTATTTCACGTTTCAACAAAAAGATCCATTGCCCCTGTTTCTTTTCTTTACACTGCTTGCTTTGTCTCCTTCCCATTTTCGATTTCTCAATCCTCTTCGTGATTTCCTCCGTCGATTCAACAAAACCCACAACCCCCGTTGTCTTCTTCCTTGTCAAACCCACACCTATCTCTCCCATCCCTTTTCTTCTTTGATTTTCCCTGCCTTCCCTCCAGCCTCACCTCCCTCTTCTTCTCTTCGCACAACACCCTCACCCCTCTTCTTTCTTCTTTTGTTCGAACACCCATTCTTCTTTTCTTAATCTGAATCTCATTTTTTTTGTATCGGTTTGTTTAAACCGCCACTGGGTTTCGATAGTTTTGTTGTTCGTTCTCCGTTTTTGCCAAATAACTGAGTTGAATCTTTGGTTTTGATACCGGTTTAATTCGTGTTTTCGATTGTAAATTGCTGTCGAAAATCGCCGATTAATTTGCCGTGTATTTCATTGAGTTAGTCCGTTTTGCTGTTATGCCAAGTCGATTCGCTGAATTATTGTTCCTGTTTTGCGTGCCGAGTTCTGAGTTTAGTCGATTGTTGCTGCATTTTTGCGTTCGGAGTTTAATTGTTTTGCTTGTTTTATTGCTGTTCTTGCTAATCGCTGCGTTGTTGAGTTGTTATTACTTAGTGTTTTTGGTTGAAATTTGTTATCGAGTTTGGTTGGTACCAAGTTGAGCTTGTAGTCCAGACTCTATGTTGTTACTAAGTTTTTGTTCGATTTTTGTTTTCTGGGTTTGTATCTTGTTTTTAGTCCTGTGATTTGTTATGTTTTCTGTTCGAGTCTGTTTTATGCCGTTGTTCTGAGTTGTCTTTGCCTAGTCGAGTTTTACTGCATAATGTAATGTTCAGTAGAATTCCCGAGTCACTAAGTTGTATTAAGTTGTTTTCTAAAAAGGGCTTCTAAAAATTTCATGTAAATAATAATTAGTTAAAATTTAATCTCCTACATTAATAAATGTTTTTAGTTTTAGAATAATTTAGTTACTTAATTTCAGAACAATTTAGAATGGTTTTAAGAGTTAAATAATCATGTCAACAATTTTCCTGCAAACTTAACTTTTGTTTTATTCAATTTAAAAAAAAAAACATTAGAAAAAAATCTAATTTTAGTTCGATTTTATAAAATTTTAATATTTTAATTAATGTAGAATTAGAATAGTAATTAAATTTTCTTTTTAAATAGTTTTTAGACCTTCAATTAGGAATTAATTAGTAAAACGTTAAATTCTCAAAATTCCAAAAATCCTCATTCTATTCCGCCTAAATTAATAATTAAGGATCGCGAAATAAAAATTATTCCCTGTGGATCGAATCTTAAAATACTAAAACGACTGAATTGTGCGCTTGCAATTTAAATCTTAATTTTTAGCACATCAAGTTTACTCCAAGGAAATGAGGGCTGTAGCCAGAGGGATAGCGAGAGTTAAGATTATAGTGCTCAGAGAAGTGAGCACAAAGAACTGAGATATTATTAAGAGAATTGAAATTTTATGTTGGATTTATAGCCGGACTACGAGAGGTAGTACCAGCAATTAAGACAGATTGGAAGGATTACTTGAGGTCTTATATGGGGATAGATAAAGATCCTTAGAGACTTTCAGATTAATGAGAAAGGAGTTAGAATGATGCATGATTATCAAAGACGTCGATGTAGGACGGGGAGCACCCAGGAGCAGTTGAGATAGAGGCAACAAGTGCCATATTATCGGATAAATGGATTGGTGTGAATATTGTCAATGGTAATTCGCCATGAGAAGGCGGATTTCATGGGTTATATTTTATGAAACCAAATTAAGATTGTTGAGGTGGTTTTATTCAGCGAAATGTCCATATTATGAATGAACCAGCTTCGAAAGTAAAGATAGTGGAAAGTGATGGCCTGATTGGATAAAGTTATATAAAGTAGTAAGCGAGACGATGATCTCAGAAACTACCAGAGGAAAAGACCAGTGGGTCTATGATAAACTCGTAATATGACTACTATCAGGTACTAAGTATAAGTTTATTTTTAACTCAGTAAAATGGTGAATCAGGAACGTTAGATGCATGTGATTCAGAAGAATATTAAATTCTTTCTTTTCCCCGAATAGATTATAGTAGTTACCTTAAGTTTATTCTGACACTGAATTGCAAATGGATCAAGTAATGCGATTAGTGGTTAAGAGGTAATAGAGAATGTTTTAAGATGAAATTGGTAACGACCCGGCGTTGGTGTTGCCTAACGGGAGAAGGAAGACTTTATGATACACTATGATGCATCTCATACAGGTTTAGGTGGTGTGCTTATGCAGCACGCAGAGTAATTACGGATGCATTCGAACAACACGGTACACCAGACTAGGATGGCCTTAGTAGTGCCAATTTTTATGAAACGACTAACTCCGACGGTAGTGTTCCTTCTGAAACCTGTGGTTAGGAAGACTGACATTTGATATTATCGACAACTAAGATGTATATGTATCAGAAAGAGGTGGCATGTTTCAGTTTGAAACTTTTGATTTCCCTTCTATGGGATATATATATATATATATTTGGTTCCTTTCTAGTGGTTAAACTTCCAACTTTATGTCAATAATTCCGTTATTATAACTGCTTATGATTCTACCTGCTTGGATGCTCATAGAACTATTCTCTAGGTTTCGAAATTGATCTTCATAGTGTTACCGGTGGTTGGATAGATTGACCAAAATTTCCTTGATTCTGGAAAGAAATTCAACGAATTTTGGCAAACCTTGTCTTTCTGATTATCAGAGAACATCATGGAAGAGAGTAGAAACTGGGGCGAACCCCGTGAATTGGGTAAAGTAGCCGCTATATGGGTTGGTGGATAGACCCCGGTTATCGCGATCGATTGTAGAAATACAATGATGAAGTGAGATTGGACGAAAACAGGAAATGTAAGTAAGAAACCGGCCGGACTGAGAAACTCCGGGATTGACTTAAGTGAAAATACTGTTATACCATGAATGATAAGCTTGCGTGGCACGTGGGATTGATAAGAATAGTTGAAAAGATCAAAGAGGAGGAAAGGTGACCGGAGACGGTGCCGAGAAGTCGATTAAGACCTATATGGAGTAAAGTTTTGGAAAGGTAGAAAGGTATCAAAGTAGAAGGCACTATACCAGCAATTGCTAGAAAAGTAATGCTAATTAGCCAACCCCAAAAACCATATATTATTATTTTAGTGTGGTCAGTTGAGGCCAAGTCACAAAGGATTATCAAGTGACTAGACCAGCAATGAAAGAACAAAGCAGGGTTGCTTCTAAGTAAGCGCCGACTGCAAGGGCTTTTGATATAAAGGAAATATTAATGAGATCGTAGGAATCTTCTACTGAACCCTTTGCAACCCATGTTTGGATTGGGAATTTACTAGACTTTTTGGAATGGGGTCACCCGTACTAAAGTGATTCATGTGTATATGATTGCCCAAGATTACGAGTAAAAATGGAAGTATAATGACTTGAGATGTATGATGTTAGGGTATTATAAATACCATGAATATATTATGACCAAGGGAAGTAAACAATGATGGTTTATGAAGAGAGTATAGAAATGGTCATAGATGGATCGGTATGCTGTAGAAATTTTGTCTAAGGCAAGTACCTTTGAGAAAAACGATAAGTACTAAGAGATTCACGTTGAACTCGATCAATATCTTCCAGAACATCCTTGCTACCATTACCAAGTTCTGTAAGAGAGCAGATAGACATACGTTGTCTTTTGGAAGGTCAAATAGGCTGACAACTATCTGAAAGAAGAGGTTAGCATTAAGCTACCGATCGATTATTAAATGAGAATGATTGAAAAGAGACCCTTATTAAGGATACATGATTTGATTGCCAAGTATAGGATGCAAGAATTCCTTGGCAGTTGAATTAAGGATAGGATATCCATAAATTAAGACAAACCCTGTGGAATGCACAAAGGATGGCATTAACCCTAATAACGACATTATGAATTCAGATGATATGAGTTGGACTTGCTAAGGCAACAATGACCGGTAAGGATTATTAAAAAGAGTTCTGGAAAGAACATAGATAGAATTATTAGAGTATTGATCAATGACATTTTGATATACCCTGTACCCAGAAAATACAGGAGGAATGATGAGGATGACCTATGAAACCTTACAAGGAAAAAAGTAATATTCCGAACTTCAAAATGGAAGTTTGGTAAGGAATGTATGACATAGTAACAATAATGCCAGATGAGGCATGTATGAAACCCTGAGGAAGTATGGATTGAACCTATAAAGGTTGAGATTATCCTAAGATAAGGAAAGAACTAAGAAAAGGTATCCTCGTGGAAGGAATTAACAAGATTAGAATGAAAGGAAGTTTAGCCCAAGATTCATTGGGCCATCTGAGAGTTCAAACGCGTCAGGAAGGTGGCCTATGAGCCAGCCTCACCCAAACCGGTAAAATGGTCATAACATGGTTCATGCGTATGTGCCTCATCAGTATACTATAGATGCCCGGCATATGACAGAGTACGAGCAGATAGATATACATAACATAATCTGAACTACGAAGAACAACCTGTGGAAATTATGAATAGAAAAGAGCAAGCGCTAAGAGATAAGGTTGTGAAGCTAGTGAGAGATTTGAAGAAAATCAAGAAGTGGAAGAATCCACCTGAGAAATAGAAAGTGCAATGGGATAGAAGTACCCCCAGTTATTCCTAAACTGATTCCGAGGACGGAATCCTTTTAAGGAGGGGAGACTGTAATAACCCGAATTTTGGGTAGAATTAAAACTTTTCTTATTGTGGTTAAAGAGCACTAATGAATGGTGGTTTCAAAGAACAATGATTGTAATGAATGGATATTGCTTATGATCCTGATGCATTGGTATATTGTCAGAATAGAGTAATTCTATGGTTGAGGACCTAGATAAGAATAATCTACCATCCATGAAGGAACTAATGGATCCTTGAAGGGAAATGAGTACGTGCATAGTGTTTCCCATACGTGCATAGTGTGCCTGTGACATATGATTGATTTATTTGTTATTCATGATTGTCATGAAAGGTAATAAATAGTATGTCATCTTTATATGATCTTACATATTCTTTAATGGTTACTGGAGCATGGTACATGGTTATGGCTCTAAGACCCTAGTTGTAATGGTTTATTCTTTTGGTTTATAATAAATACAATTTGCATGTCGTTTTCTATTTTTAATGGTTTATCTCGAATGTAACTCGAGTTCTTTTGTAAGTTCATTAGTATAGTTATTAATGTAACATCCAAGAAGGACAAGAGGAACAAGGAGGCAATCCATGGAGGCTAAAGAGTCAATGGAAGCAATAGAGAAGACAAATGTAATAGTTATTATTACCCCATAGATTGACCTTGATCTTTTCATTAGCTTGAAAAGATCACATAGGATTGGGCCATAATCATTGCACATTTACTTTACACACTTTACATATTATGTGTAATAACCCGAATTTTGGATAGAATTAAAACTTTTCTTATTGTGGTTAAAGAGCACTAATGAATGGTGGTTTCAAAGAACAATGATTGTAATGAATGGATATTGCTTTGGACAATGATCCTGATGCATTGGTATATTGTCAGAATAGAGTAATTCGATGGTTGAGGACCTAGATAAGAATAATCTACCATCCAGGAAGGAGCTAATGGATCCTTGAAGGGAAATGAGTACGTGCATAGTGTTTCCCATACGTGCATAGTGTTTTCCGTACGTGCATAGTGTTTCCCATACGTGCATAGTATTTCCCGTACGTGCATAGTGTTTCCCGTACGTGCATAGTGTTTCCTGTACGTGCATAGTAATTTGGTGGATGAATAGTGATTTTGTAAGTTGGAAAACTTTTCACGCCACCCTATGTACGGGACGTGATATGGATGTTTCGAAGACATATTAGTAATACGCGGTGGAAATAAGTGAATGCAGAGACGATCGGAATTCAGAAATTCCAAATTCGTTTTCGGTATAATATTTGACCGGACAGTGGATTAAATATTATTATAATCCAAGAATTGAGATATTAACTTTGAGGATTTGATATTTTGGGATGTTATTATATTTGATTTAAGAATGAAGATAGGAAACCACTGAGGCAGTGAAACAAGCGTTCTAGAAACCGCTAAAACGTTATAACGAGATTAATCAATAAAGCGAACGAATCCTAGATTACGGATTAAGTTCGTATCGAGATTAAATATCCTATATGATCATCAAGAGAATTATATCAAGTGGATTAAATTATTTAATCAAGGATTAAATCAAAACAATTTAGGAGTTAAGTGTTTTGAATCACTTAAATCAAACAAGAAACAAAACAAATATCTATCAAAACTTATCCAAGACTCTTGGCTCTTACCCCAATGCTATCAATCTCATCCTACCAGCTGATAATATCTAGTTATATGAGCAAAAAGTAGATGATCAAGTGGGAGAAAAGAGAGAAAAGCAAAAGAAAACATAGAACATACAAACTGTCCAGCAGAAACATAACACAAAGAAAAATTCATATCTCCATTTCTATCCATGATAAAATCACCAAATTTTAACCATAGCTTCTCCACTCCATGGTCAAGATTCGTTCCAAATTTCATGGAAATCCAAGTAGTATAGCCTAGTCAAATCCATGCTTAAAGTTGGAGGACCAAAACTGTCCAGGTTCTGATCAGAAGAAAGATGGGGCTCAAAACACTAGCTCCCATGGTTGGATTCTTGTGTTCTATAGCTCAAACGAAAGCCCTTGAAGTGTAGAAGGTGTGGTAAAAATTTTAGAACCAAACTCTTATTTTTTGATTTTATATGATTTTTACAAGATTGACGATGAATAGTGGATCTTAGAAACTAACTTTGTTTTCATGATTTCTTTGGATGATCTAAAGTTTGATTAAGCTAGACAAGGACCATAACAAGCTTATTAAGGTTATATAATACTCCAAGGAAGGTAGATCTCTTGAAACCCTAGCATTTGATTTGAGATTTATGAATGTTTTTGATGGATTTAGCTTGGTATGATTATAGTGATAATTATAAGCATGATTATGTAATTAGTTATATGATTTAAGATGCATGATGATTTTGATGCTAAGATCAGTAGCTTCTGGACTTGTGAGATGATTATTATGTGTACAAGTTGTATTGATGCCCGGTATGGCTTGGGTTGTTGATTGCGATTTTTTGAACGTTCGTATTATAGCCGTTATAATGCCGAAATTTCGTTAATCATTGAAAACCGTGCATCACAGTAGGTCTAATGGCTGAAACTGGACAAGTATCTAACATGCCCTTGTAGATCTTGAGCCGTAGATCATTTTGGAAAAAGAATCGAATCAAACAGACTTACGGTTTAGGATTTATGACCGATTTACTAAAAGTAGTTCGAATCCGTAAACGAAAGTTCGTAACTGAAATTGAACCCTCGTAAAATATGTAAAGTCATGACGAATCTTGGTAAATAAATACTAGAGGTAAAAATAAAGGTGTGAAAGAAAACCGTATGTCAAAAGGATAGTTTTTCGATTTATTAAAAATATATTTATTAAAAATATATTAAAAAGAAAAGACGACTCTATTATAACTTCGGTAAAACACTTAGAAAACGGACGATAAAACTCGGAGTATAATATTGGTTCGTAACGATCGACTTTAGAACTTGTATGACTTAAGTATGTCCCAAGTGTAAGTACAGTGACATGTCGTATTAACGAACGAATGTCGGGTCGGATCAATGATAAAAGGAATCCACAAAAAGGGGTATAACGAGATAACTCGAGAACGTGTTTTGATTTAAGTATAACTTAACTTTTAAGATGTTAAGTGATTAATCCCGAATGCCTTGGCTATTTATAGATCACCAAGCTGACCCGGGACCCGCTACCACTACCCCTTACCGTACTCGACTACCAGGCAAGTTTCAATTCCCATCTTTTAGGCTGTTGTTGTGATTGAATATATATATATATATATATATATATATATATATATGTTTTCTGTTATACATATGCCATAGCATGCATGCCTACTTTCAAGTTATATCGTTATGCTTGTTCCCTGATTGTTTATTAGCTTATAAATTAGATAACTAACGTATCAATTATAAGCCGGTTATTGTAAGACCCTCATAGAAGGGCGTATACATCTTATTCGTCAAATATAGACCGGGAGTCAATATTTCTTAATATATCGAGATTACCTCGGAGGAAAATATTTAAGTAAATATTTTCCATTATTTGGGCGACGAATATTATTTGAATATTCGTTCGAGATTATTTATTTAACGATCCTTACTTCAAATAATTATTTGAACGTAACCATTCGACGAATAATATTTTTCAATATTCATTCAAAGTCGAATAGAATATCGATTATTATTCCGAATATTCTTCTAAAGATTGGACTACTAAATGAATATTATTTGAATATCCATTTAGACTGCTATTTAATTAAATGAATATTACTTTTGAATATTTATTTAAGATATTAATTACTTGATGAATATTATTCTAATATTCATCTGAAGCTTGATTTATTTATCGAATATCATCTCGAATATTCCTTTAAAGTTTGGATTACTAAATGAATATTACTTGATATTCATTTAGAATATTATTCATTAAATGAATATTACTTTTTGAATATTCATTTAAATTCCTTATTAATTAATGAATATTATTTTGAATATTCGTTTAAATATTTATTTATTCAATAAATATTCTCTTGATGTTTCTTCAAGGATTATTTGGAGAAATACTCTGATTAATGATATTCTTTCATATTCCTAAATATTCTTTAAATATTTTAATTTAATAAATATTCTCTGAATATTTATTCCATACTTTGAATAACCTCAATAAGGTTTATCTTTTTCGATTATTACGAAAAATATCTCGGAGTCATATTATTATTAATCTTATATCAAGAAAGGTTCTCAGACATCATTCTTCTTGAGTCTATCTCCCTAAAAATAAGGGAACCTTACTTAGAAAATATTATTTATCTTGTCGACTTCCCGGTCATAAAATATTCTCTTCACTCGCAACTCGGGTGCTATGGACTTATAAGTCGTTATTTACCTTCTCATCTTTCGAGGGGTAAGATTGTTGGAACAAGTTGATATTCGTTACCAAGCAATAGCTTGGAAGTTATTGGTGAATTTTCCTTTCCAACTAGATACGACTACTTTGTAGAGTCTTATCAGCAAGTATTATACTTGGGGAAAGGGGGACGAACGTTACATTCAGAATCATGAATTCTATTTGAACTAGGAGTCGTGTAAGAGGCCGAGTAGCGCCGGTCCATCCCCTTTGGCCCAACCGTTGGCCGGGGAGAGCTAGTAAGGCGGTATACAAGTGAATCCGTCAGTTCTTCCTTCTACCGGTAGTAAATCTAATTTGAGCTGTACGATCTCGACTGATCATCAAGATTGGAACAGCGGGCGCGGTGAATACTCCATCATTGGTTCATCATCCAAACTTATTTATTTCTTGCAACATGATTACTGTTGGCAGAGTTGGAAAAGTGTTCATAACTGGAATTGCAATCTTTTCATGCAAGTTCCTCTTTTTAATGACAATGAGAATATCACGCTTACTTTTGATGTAGCAGATATTTCTACAAACAAATACTTTAAGTTACCTTGTAACTTCATCGTTCATATTATACTGGCATCATTTCCGTAAATGCATGGCATATGGTTTGAAAGATACTTTTGAACTGTTATATATTATCGTTCAGTTATATATTATTGTTGGTGGGCAATTGCTCACCCTTGCTTTGTTATTATATCACAACAACAGCTAAACCAGATGACTCGCACAAGGCGCACTCGACGCGGGCGAGGACGATGAGACTACCAGAGCTGAAGAAGAAGCTATTGGTAGGATATATTTATTCTTTCAGTATCAAGTATATGGTCTAGTATGACTTATGTAAATGGATGGCAAAGAGTATGTATTTATATTGAAATTCTTTTGGATTGTAAGAACTCATAATGTGATTAATAAAAATTTGATTGTTACTCTGATTTCATCTCTGGGACTATAACGGGTGTGTTTTACATTGTTGTGTTGGGTCATAGAGATGTAATTTATTTTATGTTAAGGAAAGTTCAAGTGTTGTGGACAGAATTGGAAACCGTAACGACCGGATCCTGGACCCCGGATCTGGGGGTGTTACATTATGTGTGGAATGTATGTGTAGAGTAGAAGATGCATGCTTTAATTAGATTAATGATGTATGCATGTATTAGATACGTCACTCATGCCATGCTTGTCATGCTAAACAAGATAAAATCTGTAATGATTCGAGATTTTAAAATTAACAAACGATCATGAGATTCTTGTGTTTATGAAATATGGATTTTAAAACACAGAATTAAATATGGACTTTTGATATCTAAAATTGGGATTTTCTAACAAAAGGGGATATGCGTATTCGTAAGGTTAATGGGTATTAAGTGTGACCTTTTGGGATCCTCCATCTACCTGGGAAATGAACAATCTAAGATGTCAATTTGAAATATTTGATTCAAGGAAAAATTGAGGATCTCTTTATGATGTGATCATGATCGCTATAAATTTTTAAACCCCTTAATAAAATATTAAGTTTTAATCAGATGCTTTCCAATGAATGAACACTCATCTAATCCTAGATCGATAAGGGGAAGGGCTGTCAGTGGCAGGGGACTCCTGTCTATCATGGTGAGATGCGACGAATATAAACGATTATATTCGACCGTTGTATCATTGGGTCTAACTTGACTGAGTCGTCATAATAAGGTGGAAATAAACAGTTATATTCAACTATTATGACCTTAGAAGCATAGAGTTTGGTTAAAAAAAATTAGATAGATAAGATCAATCGTTGATCACCAAACTATCCAAGAATTATATATGATATAATTGACAATTGTTGTCTACCTAAATAATCATGTTTTAAGGACTACCAGTTGTTGACTTAGGACATGACCAAATATGGATCTTGGCTCACTAGAAAGATTTATGGGATATACTTTCTGAATTAATAGTAAGGGCTATTGATTTGATAAAAATAGTGGGAGATATATTATGAATATATCATAATCATTTGAACATAATAATTTATAACTCAGACAATCTAATGTTTATTTTGTGCTTTTATCATTGCAGATACTAACAAATGGTAAACAACACTATCTGTATGATCAGTCCTTGAGAAGGACAAGCTGACAGGAAGAAACAACTTCCTGGACTGGCAGAAGAATTTGAGGATTGTCCTCAGGCAGGAGCGCAAGCTTCATTGCATTGATATCCCTCCACCAGGTCCCCTTCCTGAGGGCGCTAATGATGAGGAACGAGCAGCCCGGACTAGGGATGAGAATGATGCAAATGATGTTGCATGTCTCATGTTGGCATGTATGAGTGCTGAGCTTCAAAGACAACATGTGTATATAGATGCATATACTATCAATGAGCACTTGTAAAGCATGTTTGCAAGCCAAACTCATCAAGAAAGGTTCAACACGAGTAAGTCACTCTTTAATTGTAAACAAGGGGCAAGTGAACCAGTTGGCCCACATGTTCTGAAGATGATTGGTTACATTGAGTATCTTGCAACTTTGGGTTTCCCGGTTGGTCAGGAAACTGGTATTGACCTAATCATGAATTCTTTGAACAACAAATTCACTCAATTTGTTATGAACTACAATATGAATGAATTTGACAAAACACCTACTGAATTATTGGCTTTGTTGAGAACATATGAGAACAACATGAAGACAGCTGAACTTGCTCCCATACTGATGGTGGGCAATAAAGGTAAGGCCAAAGGGAAAGGCAAGTGGAAGGGTAAGAAGAAGATTGGATCTGATTCTGCACCCAAGCCAAAGTCAGGTCCCAAACAGGCTTTAAAACCTAAAGGTGGGGTTACTAAGGGTGAATGTCACTACTACAAGAAAACTGGTCACTGGAAGAGAAACTGTCCTGTTTACTTGGAGGATCTGAAGAAAATGAAGACTGTTCAGATTTCTGGATCAGGTATTTATGTTATAGAAGTCAATCTCTCTATTTTTACATCTTGGGTATTGGATACTGGATGTGCTTCTCACATTTGTATAACTGTGCAGGAACTGCAGAGAAGTAGGACTTTGGCTAAGGGAGAAGTGGACCTACGAGTAGGCAATGGAGCAAGAGTTGCTGCTTTAGCTGTAGGAACTTATTATTTATCTTTGCCCTCTGGGCTTGTTTTAGAACTTGAAGACTGTTTTTACGTGCCTGCGATTCGCAGAAACATTATTTCTATTTCTTGTTTGGACAAGAAAGGTTTTTCATTTACAATAAAGAACAACAGTTGCTCTTTTGCTTTGAATGATTTAACCTATGGTGTTGCGCGTTTGTTTAATGGTTTATATGTTCTTGATTTAGATAATCTTGTCTGTAATATAGAAAACAAATGACTTAAAGTTAATGACTCAAATCAAACAAACCTTTGGCATTGTTGTCTAGGCCATATAAATGAGAAACGCATATCCAAATTACATAAGGATGGATATTTGGATAAGTTTGATTTTGAATAATACCAAGAATGCGAATCTTGTTTGCTTGGTAAGATGACTAAAGCCCCTTTCACTGGTAAAGGTCAAAGGGCCACTCAACGTCTGGAGCTAATACATAATGATGTATGTGGCCCAATGCGTGTGATGGCTAGAGGAGGTTACTACAACTTCATAACATTTACTGATGATTTCAGTAGATATGGATATGTATATCTTATGAAGAACAAATCCGATTCTTTTGAAAATTTCAAAGAATACAAGGCTGAAGTAGAGAAGCAAATTGGCGATGGTGGAAGTATTAAGATCTTACGATCCGATCGTGGGGGTGAATACTTAACCACCAAATTTAAAGAGTATTTAAAGGAGTGTGGTATTGTATCACAACTCACTCCGCCAGGTACACCTCAATGGAATGGAGTTTCAGAGAGGAGAAATCGCACCTTGTTGGAGATGGTGCGATTGATGATGAGTCACGCAGATCTTCCAATTAGTTTCTGGGGTTATGCTCTAAAAACAGCGGCTTTCACACTTAACCGTGTTCCTACTAAGAAGGTTCAAAAGACTCCATATGAGAATGGGAGGAGAAATGGTCAGGCTTGAGCTTTATAAAAGTTTGGGGATACAAGGCATTTCTGAAACGTCAAGTATCTGACAAGCTTGGACCTAAATCCGAAGAGTACAATTTTGTGGGACACCCTAAAGAAAAAAAGGTGTATTATTTTTATAGTCCCTCTGAGCAGAAAGTGTTTATTGCTCGAGATGCTGTCTTCATGGAAAGAGATTTTGTTTCCAAAAGAAACAGTGAGAGAACTATAGATCTCGATGAAGATCGAGAACCACAAAATAGCACTGAAAGTGGAACAAGAGCAGGATAATGATAATTCTCAACAAACAGAGGTTGTTTGTAGAAATGGTAGAATTCGCCATGAGCCAGAGAGATATGGATTTCTTTTGACTCAAAGTGGTGATTTGATGCTTATAGATGAAGATGTGCCTCTCACATACCAAGATGCTATGAACAGTCTAGACTCTAAGAGATGGCTTGAAGCCATGAAATTCGAGATGGATTCCATGTACGAAAACCAAGTACGGACTTTGGTTGATCCACCTGAAGGGGTAAAACCCGTAAGGTGAAAATGGGTTTTCACTTCAAGAAGAAAACTAACATGGATGGAAATGTTCAGACCTATAAAGCAAGGCTGGTTGTAAAAGGTTTCAAACAAATTCATGGTATTGACTATGATGAAACTTTCTCACCAGTGGCTATGGTCAAGTCCATAAGGATTTTGCTTGCCATTGCCGCATTCCATGATTATGAAATCTAGCAAATGGATGTCAAAACTGCTTTCCTTAATGGAAGTCTTACAGAGGATGTGTACATGACACAACCTGAAGGTTTTGTCGATCCAAGGAATGTTGGCAAGGTATGTAAATTACGTCGATCCATTTATGGATTGAAGCAAGCCTCTAGGAGATGGAATATCCATTTTGATGAAATAGTCAAAGAGTATGGCTTTGTTCAAAATGAAGATGAACCTTGTGTTTCAAGAAGGTTAGTGGGAGCCATGTGGCATTCATAGTACTATATGTTGATGATATACTACTAATGGGGAATGACATACCTTCTCTAAAGGCTGTTAAGACTTGGTTAGGGAGCAATTTCTCTATGAAAGACTTAGGAGAGGCAACCTACATTCTAGGAATGAGGATCTATATAGATAGATCTAGAAGGATGATCGGTCTAAGTCAGAGTACATATATTGATAAGGTTTTGCATCATTTTGGTATGTAGAATGCAAAAAGGGGATTTGTCCCCGTGTCTCACGGGATAACGATCTCTAAAGACCAGTGTCCAAAATCATTGGATGAGAAGGACCACATGAGTAAGGTTCCATATGCATCAGCAATTGGATCTATCATGTATGCAATGGTATGTACTCGCCTAGATGTTTCGTATGTTTGAGCATGACGAGCAGATACCAGTCTAATCCAGGTGAAGGTCACTAGATGGCAATCAAGAATATTTCAAAGTACCTGAAAAGGAATAAAGACTCATTCTTGGTGTATGGAGGAGAGGAGAAACTCGTTGTAAAAGGTTACACCGATGTAAGTTTCCAAACAAATAGGGATGATACTGTATCACAGTCTGGTTTTGTGTTTTGTCTAAATGAAGTTGCTGTAAGCTGGAAGAGTTCAAAGCAAGAAACAGTAGCTGATTCTACAATGGAGGCTGAGTACATTGCAGCTTTTGAAGCAGCTAAGGAGGCTGTTTGGATTCGAAAATTCATTACTGATTTGGGAGTAGTTCCATCGATCGCAGATCCCATTGATTTATACTGCGATAATAATGGAGCCATTGCGTAGGCTAAAGAACCTAGATCTCACTCCCGATCCAAACATATACTCAGGAGATTTCACCTCATTCGAGAGATTAATGAAAGGAGTGACATACACATATGTAAAGTACACACAAATGATAACATTATAGATCCACTGAACAAAGGCTTATCGCAGGAGAAGCACGATGGTCATACTAGTTTCTTGGGTATTAGATACATGGGTGATTGGCTCTAGTGCAAGTGGGAGACTGTTAGTGTAGGTGCCCTAGAGGCAATACATTATTTCTTTTAATAAACCTTATATCATTTGATTATTCAATAAACGTATTTATTATGACTTTAATTACTGCAATATATTTGTTAGCATAATAAATGTCCTTAGAATCATGATACACATTGTATAGTTTAAGTACATGACTTGAACTTGAGATTATAATATATATATATATATATATATATATATATATATCATATTATTAAAGGTCCCTAGTGGAGTATTATTATATAGGACAATAATAATACATAAATAGACTAGTATGTTGTTTGACTGATAATCACATCTCATTGGTTATAAGTATGGAGATACTAAAGTCAATACATAGGTACATGTAGGAGTACATGGTACTGGATAGACCCACAATGAGATTCTTCATGTTTAATAAAGTCATAAGAAAGACTCACAGTGATAATGGTGTAATGATCATTTGACATGAGATCATTATATTTCTATACGAGCATTAATATACTTTGACTACATTAAAAGTTAACTTTCACCGGGTGATGATAAAAGTGGACATCGGGTATATCGTGAGTCATATGAGAAATATGAATGATAGATAAAAGATTTAACCCTCCTATAATTAGGAGAGATATTATTGGTCTCTTGATTGAGTGAGACTATAAAATGCATGGTCGTGCTCAAATAATGATTTGTTTTAATAGTCTACTCATGGATCAAGTAAACCCGGATTAAATGTTGAAGAGGATGACTAAATACATGCCTCGAGTTTAATCTATAATATGTTAAAGGGATTATATTACACGGAAACATTAATCATGAAAGGTTTAATATGGATCACCATTTAAATTATTATTACTTGGGTAGCAATGATGTATTACTAGATGCCGCTCTTTGTTTACGATTTTAATTGAGATTTTAAAATCGTTGCCAACGTGATAATAACCTATAGGGTCACACACTTAGAATGTCTTAAAAGGAGTTTTAATTTAAATTAAATCATTATTAAATAAAGAATTGGCTATTTAATTAATTGGACTGGTCCTAATTAATTATTAAAGTAAATTCGAATTTAATAATGTAAGAACAGAATTGGGTTTAAGGAAATCCAATAATAAAATCAGAATAAGATTAGAATTGGGTTTAAGGAAGCCCAATTCAGTTTTTTGATTTTAGCCCACTATCTCTCTCATATAAATACATGATGATGTATTACTTTAGGGTTAAGGGATCATAAATTCGTTTTTATTAAAACCCTAGCAGCTCTAATTTTTGAGAGGCTATATATATATATATATATATATATATATATATATATATATATATATATATATATATAGAGAGAGAGAGAGAGGCTGTTCTTCGCGGGCTAGTACCTGGCTCTTCGGAACGTTGAACGGTCGGACATTCGTGTGGATTACCTTAGAAACACAGATCTTGTCGCAAAGATTGTGTGTGGTGATTACAAGCTAGGATCTCCGTTGAGTTCGTGAAAGTAACGTTTTAAAGATATGATTCGTTTCTCCATAATCTGTCCATAATTATACATGGATCCTGGTTTGGGTTATTTACGTTTATCCGCTGCATTTTATGTCTCGGAACCCAACAAGTATGATTCTATATCTATTAAAAATCTTAATCGCTTCAGATACAGGCCAGATAAGCTAAGAGCTCTGCATTATCAAATCATTAATGATAATGGTGACATGTTAGATTTAAAGCAGAGTGTTGGTGAGGTTCTAGCCAAAACTGAAGATGCTTTGCTTGAAGAATTTCTCAGAGACAATTCACAGTTCAGAAGAATTAAGGTAGATTGAGTAACTGAGGTATTAGTGTGTTTTAACTTCATGTAAATATTAGTGTTAAGTATGTTTTATTCCAATTACATTGTTAGAGGTTTTGACATCAACAACTCAGATTTATGCTTCACTTCATAAAGCATAAATAGGGGGATATTGTTAGGAATAAATTCATGAGTTGTGATGTGTGGAATAGAATGACATTACACTTCTTGTAATATCCTGATCTTATAAAGGGTTTAGCATTTGATCAAGGAGATATCGGTTCTTCAAGATCTGCAGAATTGGTGAACAGTACTTCATCAGAGACTAGAGTCACGGACTACAAGTTTTCAGGGACTATGACAGACCCTGACAGTACTGAAGCTACAGAATTGGAAAGTGCTATACTTTAGGATCTTGTATTCAGAAGATGAAAAGAAGTGTGCATTAAGAAAAGAATCAGAGTACTAGTGGAAACTATCAACTGGACGACAGAACATTACCATGTATAAATTATTCTTTCTGTTATTAGTTGATAGGTAGCATTATAAATACTCTCTCTATATCATTGTATAATGTGTTCGTGAGGTTTGTGATTATCGTGAGTATATAAGTGAACAAACAGAGAGAGATTTGTATTGAGAGCAGCTGCTGAAGGTATTTGTACACATTTGGTAGAGTTTGTATTTGATTTTATTAATACAAATAGTTTGATTTGTTTATTTATTATTAAGTACTTATTCGAGTAAAAATCAGACACGATAACTTGTATTCAACCCCCCTTCTACAAGTTATTCGAGTTAACAGGTTAGATCGATTAGTTACTTGCTGGGCTGTATAGCTCATTACTTACAATTTTCAGGTTCGGTGTAAGCAAGTGGGATAACATTGTAGTTCAAGGATCTTAGGTTCGGAGTAAATCGTCATCGTTAGCTGCGCTTTTGTAACAGTTATCTTTGTAATAGACTTTTGGATTAAGAAGTTATATTTTCCTTTTAGTTTTGCTTTAGAATTAATAGTCCGAAAAGTCGGGCAGTTACAATAAAATAATAAATATGAAGTGTACATTCAGAAAAAGATATTGTTAAACAATAAGAGTGACGAACAAAGGACATGAAATGATTATTATATAATTTAATAATAATTTCAAGAATGATTTTTTAATTTAAAAATATACTTAAGAATAAATAATAAGATGCAATACATATTATATGCTACTTATATTAGATTAAATTTTTATATTATATTTTATGTATCAATACATCATTAATTTAAATAAAATATAATGAGAGATATAGTATGTACAAAATGCGAATCATAACTATTAATAACATAATCGATATCTTTTCAATCAAAAAAATATAAGTAAAGTAAAAAAATTTATAATTAATTAAAAACATAGTAATGCCATTATTTTACAGAAAACTCTCTTTTATAGTGTGATAGAGAAAATATTGATCAACAATAGAATTTTTTGATTAATTCTAAAATTGTGTTTAAAACAAAAAAATTGACTATAACGTAGAACAAAAATTATATAAAAAAAAATTAACACTTAATAGTTATAACTCAATATCACATATTCTTTAGGAGTGTTATTCCTGCTCTACATAGTAATATATACAGAGCTTTGAAAATTTAAATAAAAGGAGTTAAATAAATATTATAAACTAATATTTTATTTACTCAAGGTTAAAATAAGAAAATGAATAAGATAAAGGGATAAAATGTGGTTTATGTAGTAAGATATTTTTAAATGTTTCCAAAGCTCATCATAACACAATGGTTAAGATATGAATTATTAAGGAGAAAGCCAATGGTTCAATTCCTAATACATACACAATTTCTACTATTTTTGCATAAAGTATGTAGAGATGGCATTTTTGTAAATTTAAAAAATATAGGGATAAAAGGGTAATTTCACGAACAATTTCTTGGCACTTTTTTAACCTTATATTGACATATAATATATAGTAATAGATATATAGTAGGGCAACATTTTACATTTTATTTCTGACATTTTCATTTATATCCTCCATTAATTTTACTATTATGCCTTTCAAAATCTAGTTCTACAAAAATATTATATAATCTTCACACTGTTAAGATTTGAACCTATGACCTCTCAATTTTATTGTACTTTTAAGTCGTCATCATAACCACTGAGCTAGATGCAAATTTGTGTAAATATCAGAATTCATTAGCTGTATACAACAACACTTTCATTTTTAAAAAAAAATTATTTAAATATATCATTCTTGATAAAATAATTGTTTCTCTCATGTGCACTCTATTATTTTCATATCATGTGTCTCTTGATATTTATTGGAAAATATTACGGTTGCATTTTTCTAAATAATCAAAACGTTTGTATATACGTATTGACAATAAAGGGTCGAAAAAACCAATCTTGATAGCACCTCCTCACTTTAAGATACAACAAGAATGTAATTTTTTTTACCAACGCATATAAAAAAGTAATTTCATGACCATTTATTGGTACTTTTACCTTTGTGTTGAAGTTTAATATATAGTAGATTATATATATAATAGGGCAACATTTTACATTTTACATTTTATATCTAACATTTTACATTTATATCTTCCATTAATTTTATTATTATGCCCTTCAAAATCAAGTTCTACAAAATTTTTATATAATCTTCACATTATTAAGAACTGAACCTATGACCTCTCAATTTTATTGTACTTTTAAGCTAGATCTATATTTGTGTAAATATTAGAATTCATTAGTTGTATACAGTAACAATTTCATTTTTTTAAAAAAATTCTTAAAATATATCATTCTTGATAAAATAATTGTTTCACTCATGTGTACTCATTATTTTCATACCATGTATCTCTTGATATTTATTGTAAAATATTATAGTTGCATTTTTTAAATAATCAAAACATTTGTATATACGTATTGACAATAAAGGATAAAAAAAACCAATCTTGATAGCACCTCCTCACTTTAAGGTACAACAAGAATGTAATTTTTTTACCAACGCATATAAAAAAGTAATTTCATGGCCATTTTATTGGTACTTTTACCTTTGTGTTGAAGTTTAATATATAGTAGATTATATATATAATAGGGCAACATTTTACATTTTATATCTGACATTTTACATTTATATCCTCCATTAATTTTACTATTATGCCCTTCAAAATCAAGTTCTACAAAGATATTATATAATCTTCAGATTGTTAAGAACGGAACCTATGACCTCTCAATTTTATTGTACTTTTAAGTCATCATTACAACCACTGAGCTAGATTCATATTTGTGTAAATATCAGAATTCATTAGTTGTATCAGCAACACTTCCATTTTTTAAAAAAATTCTTGAAATATATCATTTTTGATAAAATAATTGTTTCCGTTATGTCCAAATCTGGAATAGACCTAAAATAAGTTCACTGGGCCGCAGAGAATTCAAATATGGTGATTGGGTCGCAAAAACCCAATAGCAGGAACCAACCCATTATATTTTTAAGGATACTTACAATCTTTAGAAGGGGATAGCAATCCCCAGCTTGGGATCGCTTTGCTAAGCGACTTCTGGTTAGAGGTCGCATCATTTACTACATGTTATTAAGGTCCAGCGTGGCCTAGAATACACTTATCATGAAGGCTCATAGCTAGGTCCAACAAGGCCGCATGAGTATGTTACACTCGGGCCGACATCGCGAAGTCGAACCTAGCAAGGTCGCACATGAGGTCCCTGTGAGAGTTCTCCATCAACCTCGTTGAAGGCATATCATGATTCTAGCATCATGTAGCCATAGGTAACTGATAAGTGGATTTATATCCACTTGGAACGTTCCATAACGGCTTAAATTGATTGTCTTGGACTCAAGTTGTTATAGTTTTGATGTGTTTTGCTTAGTTGTGCAGATTTACGAGAATGTTGATTAAGGTTGATGCTTCTATCGTTTTTGGAGGATTAATTGATTAAAATTCGGATTTCTGAGAAGGGTTGCGCAGTCTACACTGTTTTGGCCATATCTTGAGTTCTAGAAGTCCGTTTTCAGTGATCTTACAGCTCACGCGAAGCTTGAGAGATTTTCTACAACCTGAGATAGATAGCAGGTGCAGGGGACGTGCTGAATTAAATCGCGCACGTGTTCTATGATAAGCCATGCAGAAAATTCCAGTTTTGCCCTTTTTAAGTTCTAATTGTATTTTGGGCAGTTTTTAGTACCTTAATCGAATTCTAATTGTAATAGAAGGCAATTCTACTTTTTTTTTTCTTCTCCCCAAATTTCTTTTCTCCCTTTTTATACTATCATCTCCTAACCCAATCCTATTCCTATATTAATTCCAAAACCTCCCAAATCTCTTCTAAATTTCTACACCCAATTCTTTTCAAATTCTTTTTCTAGTAATTCTTAATTCTATCCTACATCAAATTCAAACCCATTCCAATTTCTCCTTTCCACAATCAAATTTAAATTCATCATATCACTCCATTATATATATACACCTATTCATACAAACCCAATTCACTCTCTCCATATCTACATCTCTAAAAATTCAAGTTCTAAAAGATTCAAGTTTGGGGGAAGTTGTACAAGTTCACCTCTTTGATTCATAGTGGGTATATTTCTTCTCTAATTTTATTTTTTCTATGAATTTGTGTTCTTGTAAATTGGGGGTTTTATTTTAGTCTTGTTATTTGGGTGTTTTTGGTGTGATTTTTGCTTGGTGGTTGTTTGTGGAATTATTGTTGAGTGGGATTTTGATTATTATGGCTCCTAAACGAATGAGGGGTGGTTCTAGTAGGGTGGAGAGATTTTCTTCTCAGGCGGCGGAGGTTGAGTATAATCGATTATTGTCAAGGCCGGTGGCGAAGGAAAGGGGGTTTTTGCCATCTCGTCATTATGGGTTGGTTGAGGTGATTAGTGAGTTACGTTGGGGAGAGATTTGTAAGGCACCTACTCCGGTTCTGGTAAATTTGGTTAGGGAGTTTTATGCGAATGCTAAAGATGAGCAGAATGGTGTGTGTATGGTTCGTGGTAAACGGGTGGATTACAGATCAGATGCTATTCGTCCGATTTTGGGACAACCACCTAAGCTTGTGGGGATGAAAATTGGGCACTGAAGACTAGTGATGATGTGGATATGGAGGCGATTGTTCGTGAACTTTGTGTTCCCGGTACAAGTTGGAAGTATAAATTGGGAACTAATGAGCCTCTTTCTTTTCTATCTTCTGCTATGAATAAGTTTGCTCGAGCATGGTATCTATTTCTTTGTGCCAATATTATGCCTACTTCTCATACGGGTGAGGTCACAGCTGATAGAGCGATTATTCTTTGGGGCATTCTAAAGGGAAAATACATTGATGTCGCCCATATTGTTCAGCAGAATATTCGCAGGTGTTTAAAGTCTAGTGTACTGTCATCGATGCCCCATGCTTCTATCATAGTTGGGTTGTGTATGGTTAGTGGTATTACCTGGGGGGCAGATGAGGAGTTGCAGTCACCTTTGGCTTCCATTGTTGATGTGTCTATTGATCGGATGCCAGAATGGCAAGGCGGAATCCCACATCCTAGGGGGCTCGGGTATGATGTTAGTGGTGCTGGTACTAGTGGTCAGGGAGCGGGCGCTCCGCCACGGGTTTCGAGAGTACCGAGGGTTTTGGATGCTCACTTTAGACGTTTGTATAGGCGTATGGATGTTATACATGCAAGTAACCGGGAGTATGCTGAGGATATGGCTACAGCTTTGAGAGATTCGGGTATTCAGGCTCGGTGGCCCGTTTATGGAGCTCGTACACCTTATCCACCGCCAGATACTGATTCATCCGAGGATGAGGACGAGTAGGTATGTTTTCTGCTATCCCTCGTATTTACTTCCATTCAATGCAGACATTGAATATTTTAAGTTTGGGGGTGGTTTGAGGGATTAGTAGATGTTGTTGTATTACTTGTTCATGTAGGATTTCATGCCTTGCATATTAGTAGTAGTAAATTATGCATTTATGTTCGTGTTATCTATGTTTGTTTTGTATAGGACATTCTGTTTTTATGTTCGTATATCATGTGAATTCATAGTAGTTGCATTTGCACCCATGCTTGATAGGAATTTTGTGTTGTTAACGCTTTTGATTGAGAAGTGATACGCTTTGTTCTTGTGCACACACATACACTAGTAAGTTGAAGTTAGTAAACTTATTGAATGTTGTAAGTAATTAGAAGGACATGAATATGTGCAAGATGATTTAGTTCTCATTCTTGGAATACAAGTAGGTGCGTTAGAGAGATTTTTGCTTGGGATTGAGTATGTTTATCCACCAAGTGAGCTTTTGAGCCTATATGCATATCTTTTGCATTGTATTCGTTTGCTTGAGTGTCCACGGATTGTTTGCATTGCTATCAGTTGTTTGAGGTCTTTCTTAAAATGCATGACATTAATTGACGATTAAAATGATAAAGGCATTAGGATTAACCGCATATTTTTCCCACATTACCATACCATGTTTACATGATCAATTAGTTAACCCGTTGAGCTTAATCCTATTTTTTCGGTGACATACCACATTACTTGCCTAGACCTTTTTCTTGTATTAGCCTTACATTAATTTGAACCCACATTATCAAAGGCTAGTAAAGTGTTTAAGGGAGTAATAAGGTGTGCAAGGAGGGGTTTATTGTTGGTCATACTTTTGGGGGAATATTGAAAATTTGGGTTTAGTTGTTTACTTGATAGTCGACATGTGTAATAAATTGTGGGATCATTGTTGTTTATATTATTGTTCTTGTTCTATATAGCTCTCGGAAAAAAAAAATGAAAAGAAAAAAAAATCTTAAAAAAAAAAGAGAGAAAACAAAAAAAAGAAAAAAAAAATATGTTATGAGAGCATGTTTGTGTTTATTGTGATCCTACTTTAGTCGACTAGTCAAGTGTTTTTGTTGAGAAAAGTATGGGAGGGAAAAATATGTGGTTGTGTATGATTCATTATGGTACTTACTAGCTTTTGACACTTCACCTGATTTGGCTTATTTGACATACCTTGTCCCTAGCCCCGTTACAACCCAAATAAAGATCTTTTGATTATCGTCATTGATGTATGTTGTGTTAAGAGTTAGACTGATACCAAATGTCAAGCATGCTTATGATTTTGTTGGAATTGAGTGATACACTTACCCTTGTTCTTGAGTGAATATTATTTTATGAGTGGATTGTGAGTATTTGCTTGTTTTTGCGTATGAGATCCCGAGTTTTGTCTCAAAGATGTACTCTTGTAGGCTTAGCATGTTTACTAACTTATTCTTACACTTGACATGGGCTTTTGAGAACTTATGCATGCTCATTAAGTAGACTATGTGAATACTTGCACTTCGACACCAAGACATTGCGTATTTACTTTGATTCTTAAGCTGATATGGCATGAGAGGATTTGAAGGTGTGGTAGGTTATTAGAGCTAGATTAATTGCATTTTCATTTAGCTGCATTCATGCATTGCATTGCATTGGATTTTGTGGGTACATTCGCTATAGGCCCTCACGAGACCTTACTCGTCCACTAGGGCTGCCTAGGGGTTTAAAGGGCTTGTTGCATACGCCAAATGCAACCGTGATCACCTACAGAAGTGGTACTAGTTAGTTAGTTAATTGTAATTGTTTATGCTTGAGGACAAGCATCAGTTTAAGTTTGGGGGTGTGATAAGTGGATTTATATCCACTTGGAACGTTCCATAACGGCTTAAATTGATTGTCTTGGACTCAAGTTGTTGTAGTTTTGATGTGTTTTGCTTAGTTGTGCAGATTTACGAGAATGTTGATTAAGGTTGATGCTTCTATCGTTTTTGGAGAATTAATTGATTAAAATTCGGATTTCTGATAAGGGTTGCGCAGTCTACACTGTTTTGGCCATATCTTGAGTTCTAGAAGTCCGTTTTCAGTGATCTTATAGCTCACGCGAAGCTTGAGAGATTTTCTACAACCTGAGATAGATAGCAGGTGCAGGGGACATGCTGAATTAAATCGCGCACGTGTTCTATGATAAGCCATGCAGAAAATTCCAGTTTTTCCCTTTTTAAGTTGTAATTGTATTTTGGGCAGTTTTTAGTACCTTAATCGAATTCTAATTGTAATAAAAGGCAATTTCTTGCTGGGCAAGATTTGGAGTGCCTATATAAACACATCCAACCTTTGTAAAATAGATTATGAGATACAATTAAAAATCTTATCATACCTTAGAGAGAAAGAAGAGCAGAGACGGAGGACCAACCATAGAAGAAATTCTCGGATTGTTTTTCTCCACTAGTTTGTTCAGAATTCTCTCCTTATCTTTTCATATTATGTATTCATATATTTATTTATTGTGTGATTTTGAGATCTTGAACATGAACTAATTTATTAAAGTTGGGATTTTTATGGAACCCTAGCATGAGTTATTGGTGATTTGTTGAATAGTGCTATTTGCAATTTCATGGTTTATTCATTCAAGTGCTTTTCATGCTAGTACTTGCTTTTGTCTGATCAACATTAGTGGGTTAATGAGTTAATTATAATTCTGCGATGAATATAGTTAATTGACACAAAACTTGAATGGTGCATGCTTAGATCTATTGATTTAATATTGTTGCGGTACAGAAATATATTGTGATCATGCATAGCTTTATGAATTGATGCTTAATTGAATTTCGAAGGATAAATCGGCATAGACATATGTTAGTTTATTTATTAGAAATTATACCATAGTGATTCTGCGAGGAACCTATGACCATAGAATTTTAGCTAGTAGACTGAGGATTGTGAAGGTACTGTGAGACTTGTTAACTGATTTTCATGTGCTAGGGGGAAGTAATTATCCTGACTTATTTTCACATATTTGAATCACAACAACTTTCGTGCTAGTTTAATTAGTTGGTTAATTTAGTTAATTGATTAGTTATAAAAATCTTCAACAATATTTTTGGTTCGATCAATCACTTTGCTGGATATTATTTGCAATTGGTACGAGTTAGCAGTCCTTGAGGAACGAATCTGATAATTACTACTATATTACTTGTTTGCGATTATGTACACTTGCACATCAGTATTTTACGCACTTCATTGGGCCATGGATCATGGGTAGAATTGATGACATATTTCCAAGTCAGCCCTAAAGCGAGCGGGCTTGGGCTATGACTTATCTCTTAAAACCCTAGCCCGTTTAGGTAACTTGTTGCCAAAGAACTACATATGGCTTGATCCCAATAAATAGGATACATAAGCACCTTGATATGGAGAGAAAATAGTTAACCCAAAAACACCATACAAGCTCAGCTAAATTTGCATACACAAACCCTAATCCTTGTTCTTTATAGCCTTATATCCGTATTTTGCTCAGCAAATCCAGCAACCTCCAAAATATTGTTAAAACCAAATTTTCCCTATAACATTTGGCGCTAGAAGGAGGGGAAGTCATTAATTTGGTAGAACGATGACTAAATCCAAGAAGAACAATCACGGTAATGACCACAACGAGGAGACACCAAAAGGCGATCCGCATATGAACGATCCGACCAAGGGTGATCCCCCAAAAATCGTTCCACCAAAAAGCATGGTAACTCCCCCCAAATAGGGGACAGACCATGATGAGGTGATGGCATATCTCAGAGGCCTTGGCAATCAAATGGCAGAAGTCCAGGAAAGGGTGGCCAAGGTAGAAAAGAGGTACAGATCAAGGGGGTCCAAGAGGAACGCTAGGAAGGGTCCTTACATCCATCAGGGGAAAGGTAGCAAGGGGCCCCACAAATAACTAATCGATGAGTTTGAGGACGTCACCATTAATCAGACCAACCTGGATTGGCAAGAGAAAGAAGAATATGAAGTCTCGAAAAAAAACCAATATCGTAGCCCAAGGCCCCCTCGTCTGAAGGAAAATCAATGTTTATGTTTGATCGTATTGGGAAGAAATTGACTGAGAAGGATCTTCACCTTAAACTTGAAAAGGTGGAAGGGGATAGAAAGGACAAGCGATCCCATGGGAAAGCACATGCTTCGCAGCGACCCCTATCTCCTCGGGATCGTGAGCAGTCAAACCACCGTGATGACAGACCCCCCCTCTCTCCACAAAGAGCATGAGCGGTCCCATCATCGTGACGATAGACCCCCATCTCATCGAGATCATGAGCGGTCTCATCATCAGGATCGCAACAAGAAGGATCGTAAAAATGATGATGGGGAATCAAGTGCCCCTAAAAAGACTCAATCCCACCATGGAAGTACTGGAGAAGGTCATTAGAAAGCTGATGATAAGGGGGCGAAAGTGGGTGATTATAAGTTAGAAGAGTTGAAAAAACCCTTAGATGCAATGAATGTGGAAAAAGGTCTTTTCAGCAATATGGGGTCGTCCTCACCTTTCACCCATGAGATCAGGACCACACCGCTCCCTGCTGTGTTTAGAGGTCACTGCTGTGAAACGGACCCGGTAGAATTTGTCATTCAATTTAACAATGAGATGGATGTATATTAGGTCTCCTAGCTGTCTAGGTGTAGGCTTTTTACAGCCTCGTTGAGGGGGAGTGCCCAACAGTGGTTCTCGAAACTTGGGACTCTTGTTGTCATCGAGTCGTGGAAGCAATTTGTGGACATCTTCATCATGCAATTCCAGTCCTCTATGTTCTATGCGCCACCTGTGTCCACCCTGGCCAACATAAAGTAGAGAGAAGAGGAGAATTTGCAAGATTATTTTAAGAGATTCAATACTGAAGTCCCAAGGGTACGAGGTGCAAATGACGAGGCTGTTAAAAATTTCCTAATCGTTGGGCTTAGAGATGGCACCGAGTTTTATAAGAAATTACAAGCCCAGACACCTAGCACTCTTGCAAAATTTTATAAGATGGCTGAACCTTTCAAATGGGTTGAAAAATCAATGGAGGGTCTAAAGAGAAATAGTGAGGCTGGAGGCAGTGAAAGCAAAGGCAAGAGAATGAAGAGGAAGGACTCTCGAAGCCCAAGAAGGAGAACAGATCACAGCCCAAGCCCTAAGAGATGGGATCGTGACACATTAAGGTGATCTCCGCCTCGATCTCGTCCTACAAAGAATGAAGATAAGTTTGTTTTACTGGTCGCCCCTATGGACCACATCTATGCAGTCAACGCAGACAAAGGAGTATTCACGAAGCCAATGGCCATGGGAACGAGAGGCACAAGGGATACCAAGAAATATTTTGCCTTTCATGAACAAACAGGACACGACACGATTGATTATTGGTAGTTAAAGGAACAGATTGAGCAATTGATTCGAGAAGGGAAGTTAACTGAATGAGTGATTCGCGAGGTGAAGAAGCACGGGGCCAAGAGAGGCCTCGGGTATAATGATGTGCCACCAGTTGGGCAAAGGGAGGAACCCCATAAATAGAGAGAAGAATGAGATGGAAGTATTCATGTAATCATTGGGGGACCATATATTGGTAGAGACAGCAATAAGGCAAGGAGAGGTATGCTCGCGAGGCAAGATAGTGACCCCTCACTAATGTTCACCGTCTACAGGAACAACCCCCAAAGCTCTTTAAATGGAAGGATACCAATATTATGTTCATAAAGGAGGATGCGAAGTGGGTCCACCATCCCCACTCAGATGCACTAGTAGTTCGGGTTCGCGTTGACTCCTAAAATATCTATAGAGTTCTTGTTGACAATGGAAGTGCTGTGAATGTTCTTATGTACGAGGTCTACAAGAAGATGGGATATGTGGATAAGGATTTGATTCCCATAGTAGGACACCTTTATGGATTTACTGGGACTCGGTTAGTGTCAAGGGTCTCGTATCGCTGCCAATCATCTTGGGAGACGAGCCCTGTATTACCACACAGGTCGATGACTTTATGTTAACAGACCAACCATCAGCATATAATGCCATCGTGGCGAAGCCCATTCTTAAGGAAATAAGAGCGGTAACTTCTATTTACCACCTCTCAATGAAGTTCCCCACTCCATATGGGGTTGCTTGTGTTAAGGGAATTCAATATGAATCTCTCGAATGCTACAATAAGGCCCTCAAGGCAGCAGAAAGGGGTGGCAGCTCTATGTCAGAAAAGATGGAATATAGCATGATCTCAATCGAGGAGCTCCCAGACGATTACTTTGATAAATTTGGTATTCTAGCAGAATCTATCCCAAGAGCTCTCATAATGGAGGCCTCACAACCTGTGTTAATACTTCAAGAAAGGATAGTTGAAGAGGCCAGTGATGATAAAGAGAGCCCAGAACAAGCTGCTGTGCGAGCCCGCAAGGGAAATGGGTTCGTAAGGAAACTTCGACCTTGGTGGACTTGCCAAATGGAATAACTCAAGAAACTACGGTTATATCTGAGTATGGGCATGTCAATATGACCCCCGAGATAGTGATCACAAAAAAGGATGAAGACGAGTCCAGTTTGGCTTGCGAGTACGAACTCGATCTAGATCCTCGCATCTCAGAATATGTTAAGCGAGCTGGAGCTGCAGAAGATACAATCTCCATTTTGGTTGATGCAAAAGATCCCACTAAGGTCCTAAAGGTCAAGTCGCAGCTTAATCCAGAACTCCGTGAGAAGCTCATTGGTTTTCTGAAGGCCAATGTAGATGTATTCTCCTGGTCCCATGAGGACATGATTGGGATTGATCCAAATGTGATGTGTCATAAGCTAAATTTGGATCATAGCAAGAAAGGAGTAAGAAAGAAAAGGCGACCCATAAGTGGAGAGCGAGATGAGGCTCTCAAATAAGAGGTGGACAGACTCCTCGAGGTCAGGCTCGTTAGGGAATCATTTTACCCTGTCTGGCTCACGAACCCCGTCCTCATAAAAAAGCCAAATGGAAAGTGAAGAACATGTGTAGACTTCACAGACCTCAACAAGCACTGTCCCAAGGATAGCTTTCCTCTTCCCAAAATCGATTAGTTGGTGGATGCAATAGCGAGGCACGCACTCCTTAGCTTCATGGATGCCTACTCTGGGTATGATCAAATACCCATGCATGGCCCCGATCAAGTGCACACCTCGTTCATAACATATAAAGGCCTCTACTGTTACATAGGATACCCTTTGGTCTTCTCATTGTTGGAGCCACCTATCAGAGATTAGTCAACATGATGTTTGAGAGGCAGATTGGCAAGACAATGGAGGTTTATGTAGATGATATTCTCGTCAAGTCAAAGGAGGCTCGGGATCACATTTCCCACCTTGCTGAAATGTTCGATATATTGAGAAAATATAGAATGAAGCTTAACCCCCAAAAGTATGTATTCGGGGTGGAATCCGGAAAATTTCTTGGTTTTATTGTCAATCATCGGGGCATCGAGGCCAATCCAGCTAAAATCAAGACCCTGATGGATATGAGATCGCCTAGGAGTGTGAATGAGGTACAAAGCTTGATAGGGAGGATAGATGCCATTAATAGATTTGTTTCCAAATCATTAGATAAGTGTCATGAGTTCTTCAAAGTCATCAAGAAAGTGGGAAAGAATTTCGAATGGACCTCTCAGTGCGAAGAGGCTTTTAAAAATATTAAGGAACATCTAGGCTCGCCACCATTGCCCTATAAGCCTAAGGATGGGGAGACCCTCATTGTCTACCTCGTAGTCTCAGAGCATGCGATCAGTGCAGTCTTGGTTCGTGAAGAGGAAAAGGTTCAATATCATGTGTACTATGTCAGTAGGAGAATGATAGATGCTGAGACTCGCTACAGCAATATTGAGAAGTTAGCCTATGCGCTAGTGTTGGCCTCGCAGAAGTTAAGACCCTATTTTTAGGCCCACAGCATTGAGGTTCGCACAACCTATCCTCTGAGGCAGGTGATGCACAAGCCCGAGACCTCAGGGAGACTCTTGAAATGGACTGTTGAGTTAAGTCAATTTGACATTGAGTACAAGCCTCGAGGGGCTATAAAAAGGCAAGCCTTAGCAGCTTTTATATTAGAATTTCCTCCCTAAATTGATGGAGATGCCTGGGCTCTGGTTGCGATCCCAGAGAAGATAGAACCTAAGGCCAAGGAATAGAATTTGGCCTCGTGGTGGGATTTTTATATGTAGATGGTTCATCTAATAAAGAAGGAGCATGAGCAGGGATCGAGTTAGTTACCCCTGAGGGTCGGAGATTAAGGAGTGCGGTCCACTTCGCTTTTGAGGCATCCAACAATGCAGCTGAGTACGAGGCTGATGTGTAAAATTATGTCTAACCGCAAGCGCACGGTATCAATTGTAGTAGATACTAGCAAATACGGGTCGATTCCTCAAGGAGACGGTTTCAATTTCAATTCAACTATTATCAATTGCTTTTAGTCACAAACGATTATTAGAGGATTTTATTAACTACTAAAACAAATTTAACAAAGGTTTTAAATCAATTAATTAAGGGATCTAGGGCAATTCAGGTTCACCATGCTTACACCAAACAAATCACAAAGGTATAGCTTTTTAATGGGGTTAAGTAATTAAAGCAATGGTTAATCTTTTTCAAGCATTAACACTCTCAGAATATCTAATGATTCTTTCACACTCACCTTCAATTCCGCTAATTGTATGTAAGCCTCTAGTAGTAAAATCTTTCGATCTATTACTCCTATTGCAATCAATTAATCCGTGATATTGCGCAATTACACAAATTAAGAATTAGAACATATCAATCAGAATTACTCTTTACCCATTAATCTACTAATCAAATTAAACCCAAATCATGGTGCAAACATGGCTCCCCTTGATACCCTAGAATTAAATTACTCACTCATTCTAGGATTAAAACTAACAATGATAATCAAGAAAGCCATAATAAACATGTAATTAATAAGGAGAAGATAAGAAATACCTTAAATCTTTGAATAATGAAGAACAATTAAATCCAAGAATTAAATTGAGCTTGCAAAGAGGGAGAGAAGAAAATAAAACCCTAGCTTTTAATATTAAGAACGTATGTAAAAATTGTGTGTCCAGGATCCCTTACAATGTATCCCTAGAAGTGTTTATATAGACTCTAGAAATCTTTCCCAGCAAGGAAACATCCTAAAATACAATTAGAATTCAATTTAGATGCAAGAAACTTCCTAAAATTCAATTAGAATTAGAAAAAGGGCAAAACTGGAATTTTTCTACTTTGCTTCTCATAGAACACATGCGCGAATTAATCCAGCACCCTTTCTGCACCTGATTTCTTCCTAAGGTTGTAGAAAATCTCCTAAGCTTCACGTGAGCTGTAAGATCACTGAAAACGGACTTCTAGAACTCAAGATATGGCCAAAACAGTGTAGACTGCGCAACCCTTCTCAGAAATCCGAATTTTTATCAATTAATCCTCTAAAAACGATAGAAGCATCAACCTTAATCAACATTCTCGTAAATCTTCACAACTAAGCAAAACACATCAAAACTACAACAAACTTGAGTCCAAGTCAATCAATTTAAGCCGTTATGGAACGCTCCAAGTGGATATAAAATCCAATTATCACACCCCCAAACTTAAACTGATGCTTGTCCTCAAGCATAAACAACTAACTCTACCTAATTAGTACCATTTCCGTAGGTGATCACGGTTGCATTTAGCATATGCAACAAGCCCTTTAAACCCCTAGGTATCCCCAGTGGACGAGTAAGGTCTCGTGAGGGTCTATAGTGAATGTACCCACAAAATCCAATGCAATGCAATGCATGAATGCAACTAGTATGAAAATGCAAAGATCCCCTTCAAACTAACCAAAACCAACTAGCAAGCAAACATCTCAAAGAATGCAACTAAATCCAAATAGAACTCGACTAAGTCCCTGTATACTAATAATACATGAACAGAAACGTGCCCTATGTGCTATGCTCATCAGAAATACTCCTAAAACTAGATCAAAATCATACATGTTCTTCGCCAAGACAATCACAGGTTTATAAATGGAATAGACGGTAAACACTTCATAACCTAGGAACACTTCCATCATCATTCAAGTTAGACAGATATTCATTCTTTATTGTTAACAACAACTATGACATATAATATACAAGCATGCTTATTTAACCGTGCAATGGATGAGACCCCAAAAGGCTTATACAATAATACCCATGTAGCGAGCGTTAGGTCAGTGGATCCCAGACCGGAAAAGTCTTAGGTCACTAGGCACAAAGTCCCCTCGTACTTAATAGCTCGAGTATTAAAGAGCTCACCCTGGTTAATTTTGCAATTCACAGTTCACATAACTTTTTTTTTCTTCATTCTTTTTTTTTTCTTTTCTTTCTTTTTTCTTTTTTTTTTCTAAATGCAATCTGGAGTGAGAATTCTCATCTACAACCCTAGACTACTCATATAAATATGAGCCGGCTACTAGCCATTTGACGCCTAGCCATTATTGACAATTATACACAACTAGCATGAAATCCTTGTTTTCCCCCAAACTTAGACTTTAGTGTTCTAGGCCATCAAGGGAATAAAGAAAATTCTAACTATAATCAAGTGATTAAATCTCAAAACATCCAAACAAGCATAACCTCAACCTAGCCCAAAAGTAACCTAATGAGACTGTGTAAAAATTTTGTTTCTGAAACATTCAAGTCAATTTCATAAGAACTATAAATCAACCCTCTATTGATCATTACCACATTTAGTTAGACACCTACCTACCAGTCAGAATTAGCTCATTCTAAGGGATCATGAAAAATGCATGCCATGAAAATGCAACTAGAATGAACTCACATGGTATACGAAAATAAAATAACAGAATGTCCTATATGAAACAAACGTAAATAACACGAACAATAATATGCATGAATTATTACTACTAATATGCAAAGCATGAAATCCTACATGAACACATAATACAACAACAACTACTAATCCCTCAAACCACCCCCAAACTTAAAATATTCAATGTCCACATTGAATGGAAGTAAATACGAGGAATAGTAGAAAACATACCTACAAGGCGCCTTATATATCCTTCCCCATCGCAACTCAACATGCGTGTTCGGCAAAAATCCCCTTTCTGTAGCAATACCCAACTCACAAGAAGCTCCACTAATAATCTCCAAGCAATAACACACCAAAAATATCCCAATTTCCTAGAATAATACAAAATCCCAAATTTACAAGATCACAAATTCGTAATAAAAATAAGATTAGAGAAGAGATAAACCAATTACGAATCAAAGAGGTGAACTTGTAATTAATTCCTCTTTAGAATTGAATTTTTAGAGATTTAAAGAATTAGAAAAAGAATTGGATTTGTATGTATAGGTGGGTATATATATAAGATGATGGATAAGATGAATAAAGAATTAAGTGTGTAGGAGAGATTTGGAGAGGTTAGGATTTGATTTGAAATAGATACAGGAATTAGGGATTGAAAGAATTTGAGTTGGGATAGAAATTGGGGAATTTTTTAGAGGTGAAAAACATGATTTTTGGCAAAAAAAACTGAACAAAAAGGGGTATAACGCAGGGGAGGACTGCGTTACAAGAGAAGACTGCGCCAGGGGAGTAGTAACGCAGCCGCTACCTGCGTTTCAGGGTGTAACACAGGTGCGGCCTGCGTTACTCTTGTTTTTTTTTCCCAGAACAGACCGCTGCTTGTACTTGTATATCACCTAGACAGAAACATTACGAGGCTGCGACGCCAGATTGGCGCTATGGCGCTGAAAACATTCTGTTCACATTTTTTTTTTCTCACAGCACTTGTTTTTTTTTTTGAATACAACACTTAATATTTTTTCCTATACTAACGCGTGGGTTGCCTCCCATGAAGCGCTTCTTTAACGTCAATAGCTTGACATTACTTCCTCAACTCATGGCGGTTTCAAAAGAATAACCGAACCGTTCTCAACAGAAAGACCATTCATACGAACGTTGACATCTTTTTTAATTGCTTTCCACAAATTTCTTCCGTCAGACTTCAACCTGATTTTACTACCCAACGGCCTAATCTTCTTCTTTTTCTTCTTCACACCTCTAAGGTGCTTCACCGACTCGAACGGCTAAACAAAACTTTCTTCTTCCTTATCACTACGCAGGCACAGTTGTAAGTTTTTTACCTCACAATTTGGATCAGCTGCACCATCCAACTCAAGAATAAATGAATCGACTTCAGCATGTCCTTCTCCTTCGTATGCTTCAAGCATGAGCACTGCTTCTAATGCATCATTCAATAGAATCTGAGGCGTCTCATCTCGGACAATTCAATCTATAACACCAATCCTGCAGCAAGTATTCTCAAGCAAAGGGGATTTAAGAGCAGAGGTTAGAGTAAAAGTAATTTTATCATCACAAACACTCAATGTGAGAGTCCCACTTTTAACATCAATAACAGCACCTGCAGTACAGAGAAATGGTCTACCCAAAATAATAGGTATTTGGCTATCCTTTTCCATATCTAGAACTACAAAGTCTACAGGAATATAGAATTTTCCAATCCTAACAGGCACATCCTCCAAAATTCCAAGGGGATATTTTATCGAACGGTCTGCCATTTGCAAAGTCATCTGTGTACATTTTAATTCTCCCATATTTAGTTTTTGAAAAACCGGGAGAGGCATGACTGAGACGCTAGCGCCTAAATCACATAAACCTTTATCAATGAACAATGCACCTAAATGACACGGGATAGAAAAACTACCAGGACCTTTAAGCTTAGGTGGAGACTTATTCTGTAAAACAACACTACACTCTTCAGTAAAAGCTACTGTCTCCACCTCACCAAAAGACCTCTTCTTAGTGAGAATATCCTTAGAAACTTTGCATATGATGGAACTTGAGAAATTAAATCAGTGAAAGGAACTGTTACCTCAAGGTTCTTGACAAGTGTCATGAACTTACCAAACTGCTGGTCCACCTTAGTTCTGTTCATCCTGCTAGGGAATGGGAGCTTTGGCAGAAATGGTGGAGGAGTAACTGCAGTCTTCTCTTTGTCCTTTTTCTTGCTTTCCTCAGTTTCACCTTCGTTTGCATCTTCAACAACTTTCTCTACCTTGTCTTCCTCAGAATCCTCTTTTTCTTTCTCAGTAGGAACATCGTCAATAGGCATTGGAGGAGCATCATATGTACGACCACTCCTAAGAGCAATGGCATTCACATTTTCCCTTGGCTGAGTTGGTTGTGCTGGTAGAGAGCCATGTTGCCTTGTAGATGAAGAACTAGCCATTTGAGCAATCTGAGTTTCTAGCATCTTATTATGTATCTCCATCTAGTTCATCTTCCTATTGGTATCCTCCATATTCTTTTGCATTTGTAACAATATCTTCATCATATCACCTTGATTATCATCCTGTGCAGCTTGATTGGCTGGAGGAGCATAATTCTGATAGGGCTTTTGAAATCAAGGGGGATTCATAGGTCCTTGAGGAGGCCTATACTGTTGCTGTGGAGGAGGCTGATACGACTGCTGATATTGCTGCTGCTGATTAGGAACATTTGAATTCTGAGCGTTATTGTTCCTATATGAGAAGTTCGGATGATCTTTCCAACCAGGATTGTAACTATTGGAGTAAGGATTGTACTGCTGCCTCTGTTGGAAAACATTTGCTTGCTCCATCTGAAAATGTTGTGAATTTTGAGCATTGTATTGGCAATCGTTACCATAGTGGCCTTGGATGCCACAGACTTCACAAACAAGATTATTCATAGGAGCCATGGATGACAATGCATTGATACTCATAGGTTGAGTAGAGGGCTGAGATGTCTTCAATGAGTGGATCTCCTGAGTTAATGCAGCTAGTTGAGATGATAATAGAGAGTAAGCATCCACTTCAAGTTTACCCCTTTTCTTGGCTGCTCTCGGATTACTGAAGTGATTGGCAGCCAAATTGGAAAGAAAAGCATGTGCATCATCAACTCCTTTGTCTAAAAACACGTCACCTGCAGCGTTATCAACCATCCCTTTTGTTTCAGGATCAAGACCATTGTAGAAGCGTTTAAGCAGAAACCATTTCTCAAGACCATGGTGAGGGCATGCACGTTGATAATCCTTGAATCTGTCCCAAGCATCCCGAAGAGATTCGCCATAATCTTGCTTACAACCCATCATCTTGTCGATCAAATCGTCGATTCTGTTAGGAGGGAAGAACTCATTTAAGAAAGCCTGAGCAATCTTATCCCACTCGGTCAGGTCAATATCATTCAACCATTTTTGAGCTTTGTCACGAAGAGAGAAACCGAACAACATGACTTTCAACTGGTCTGGAGTGACTCCCTGATGTTTAATTATAGATGATTTGTAGGGTCTTCAGAGGCAAGCCCAGCAAATTGATTATGTTGGATCATAGTGAGCAAAGCAGTCTTGATCTCGAAATTTGCTGCTTGAATCGCTGGCATAGCAAGGCTAGTAGGTACCCCACTCGGAGAGGGCTGTGAGTAGTTCTTCAAAGATTTGGGAGGGTTCGCCATCTCAATCTTTGGTTCAGGTATCTCTTTCTGCTTCTCTTTCCTTTGTAGATCTATGTATTATTGACAGGTGATCTCGAAATCTGGACTAAGAGGAGTTGTATCTTCCTTCGTTTGATCTTCTTTCGTTTGAGACCTGGTCCTGGGCATCAACAACTAAACAAGGAAAAGCAGTAAGATCGGTCTCGGTTGGAACAAGAGTTCCAAAGAGACAAGAGAAATAATCTAAAACAATCGAACTAAAATTATAGAAACTAGGCGTCTCCCCGGCAGTGGCGCCAAAAACTTGATGTGTTTAATTATGTCTAACCGCAAGCGCACGGTATCAATTGTAGTAGATACTAGCAAATACGGGTCGATTCCTCAAGGAGACAGTTTCAATTTCAATTCAACTATTATCAATTGCTTTTAGTCACAAACGATTATTAGAGGATTTTATTAACTACTAAAACAAATTTAACAAAGGTTTTAAATCAATTAATTAAGGGATCTAGGGCAATTCAGGTTCACCATGCTTACACCAAACAAATCACAAAGGTATAGCTTTTTAATGGGGTTAAGTAATTAAAGCAATGGTTAATCTTTTTCAAGCATTAACACTCTCAGAATATCTAATGATGCTTTCACACTCACCTTCAATTCCGCTAATTGTATGTAAGCCTCTAGTAGTAAAATCTTTCGATCTATTACTCCTGTTGCAATCAATTAATCCGTAATATTGCGCAATTACACAAATTAAGAATTAGAATATATCAATCAGAATTACTCTCTACCCATTAATCTATTAATCAAATTAAACCCAAATCATGGTGCAAACATGGCTCCCCTTGATACCCTAGAATTAAATTACTCACTCATTCTAGGATTAAAACTAACAATGATAATCAAGAAAGCCATAATAAACATGTAATTAATAAGGAGAAGATAAGAAATACCTTAAATCTTTGAATAATGAAGAACAATTAAATCCAAGAATTAAATTGAGCTTGCAAAGATGGAGAGAAGAAAATAAAACCCTAGCTTTTAATATTAAGAACGTATGTAAAAATTGTGTGTCCAGGATCCCTTACAATGTATCCCTAGAAGTGTTTATATAGACTCTAGAAATCTTGCCCAGCAAGGAAACATCCTAAAATACAATTAGAATTTAATTTAGGTGCAAGAAACTTCCTAAAATTCAATTAGAATTAGAAAAAGGGCAAAACTGAAATTTTTCTGCTTTGCTTCTCATAGAACACGCGCGCGAATTAATCCAGCACGCTTCCTGCACCGGATCTCTTCCTAAGGTTGTAGAAAATCTCCCAAGCTTCGCGTGAGATGTAAGATCACTGAAAACGGACTTCTAGAACTCAAGATATGGCCAAAACAGTGTAGACTGCGCAACCCTTCTCAGAAATTCGAATTTTAATCAATTAATCCTCCAAAAACGATAGAAGCATCAAACTTAATCAACATTCTCGTAAATCTGCACAACTACGCAAAATACATTAAAACTACAACAAACTTGAGTCCAAGTCAATCAATTTAAGCCATTATGGAACGCTCCAAGTGGATATAAAATCCACTTATCAGAGGCTCTCATCATTGGCCTTAAGCTCGCACTTGAAATGAAGGTAGAAAATATTGTTTGCTACAGTGATTCCATGCTAGTTACAGGGCACCTCCATTGTGGATGGCAAGCTAGGGGAGTGCAAATTGGGCTCTATATGTGATGTGCTTAAAGGCTAATGAAGTTATTTAATGAGGTCAGAGTAGAACATATAAGAAGAGAAAAGAATCAAGGAGCAGATGCCCTAGCAAAATTAGGGTCGTGTCGCGAGGCCACTTTACTTGGAATCATTCCATTAGAGATTCAAGCTAAGCCTAGTATTCTCGAAGACTTTGTTATGGAAATTATGAACTCAAAGCTCTCATGGATGGCCCCCATATTGGAATATGTGAAGAATGGGACACTACCTCAAGACAAAAAGGAAGCAAGAAAAATCAAATATCAAGCGGCTCGCTATGTGATATATGATGAAACTCTGTATAGGAGGGGGTTCAGCACACCACTTCTAAGATGTGTAGATGGTGAGTAGTGCAATTATATACTGAGGGAAGTCCACGAAGGGATATGTTGAAATCACTCGGGGAGTAGTTCTTTGGCTCAAAAGATTCTTCGACAAGGATACTTTTGGCCTACACTCAAGAGAGATGCATTTAAGTTTTCAAGGAAGTGCGATTCATGTTAGAGAATCACTAATTTTAGCAACGCTCCAGTGTCTCAACTCACCTCGCTCCCAAAGGCCAAAGGAGGAGTCAAATATGCCGTTGTGGCTGTAGATTATTTCACTAAATTGGCCGAAGCCGAGCCACATGTAACTATCACTGCCAAGAAACTAAAGGAGTTCGTGTATAGGGCGATTGTGTGTTGCTATGGGATCCCTTATCAACTCATATCAGATAATGGGAAGCAATTTTACAGCAAGGAAATGAAAGAGTTTTGTGAAAACTTGGGAATCATGAAGAGTTTTTCAGCAGTGAGGCTTCCTCAAACAAATGGCCAGACTGAGGCCATAAATAAAATAATCAAGCATACTTTGAAGGCTAAATTACAGGAAAGCAAAGGCAACTGGTCTGGGGAATTACCAAGGGTCTTGTGGTCATACAACACGACCCCAAGGACCACTACGGGAGAGAACCCATTTTTTTTACTTATGGATGCGAGGCCATGGTCCTAGTTGAGGTAAGCTCAGGGTCGTTCAGACGACAACACTACGATCCTGAGTCAAACGAAGTGAATCCTAGACTTTATCTGGACATAATTTAAGAGACTCGAAGCGAGACCCATACTCGGCTCATAGCTTATCAGAGGAGGACCGCAAGGTATTAAAATGGGAAGGTTAAGGCGCGACCTCTGCATGTGGGCGACCTAGTACTCAGAAGAGTGATGCCCAATACCAAGGTACAAAGTCATGGAGTTTTTGGAGCTAATTGGGAGGGGCCCTATAAGATCTATGTTATCCTCTAGGAAGGAACTATTACCTTGCAAGCATGGGTGATAAGGTCATACCTCGAGTTTGAAATGCAGAACATTTGAGGAAATACTATCAGTAGAGGCTTCGTTCTTTGGTAGTTTCTATCTTTTATTATTACTTAGCATGAATAAAATCATACAAAGTACTGGGGGTAGTGATCATATAGATACCTCCCATTTATGATGTAATGACTATTGGGCTTCGCCCCTTTGATTAAATACAAGTTCATTTTTCAATTTCTACATTGTTGTTTTTACTATTTTGCTAGCATTTTAAAACATTTTCAGGATTAGGCCAGCATTGTATGCAAGGCTGAAACTCCTCAGGTCGAAGGTAATGCGAGGCCATTTGCAGCTCATACCATGAACTGAGGGAAGATCCTTTAAAAAGAATTTTAATAAAGCAAATCAATATGGAATAAAACTATAATGTAAAGTACGATCTTAGTCTTGGGATCTCAACAGCGACCTCACATTATAAAAAATGAAGAAGGCATCGCTTGTTGCGACCCCGGAGGGATCGCAGCTCCACATGATCTATCACAATATAAAGCTACAAAAAGGAAGACAAAGCAACTCTATATTTACAGACATTGGACATATAAAGAAAAAGACAAAAGCGAAGTTAAACTACACAAAGATGGAAACATGATACTAAGTTAAAATGATGCTAATTCAGAGTTGCAGGGTCATCATGCGATCCCCAAGTAGTTCAAAGTTACCAGAGTTAATGAAACAATATTACATCTCGCGAGACATTCAAAGGGTGTCCGCATCCCTAATTCAAGAATTCAAATTACATTGGTTCAGGTATAAATAGTTCAAGTAGCGGCTTCGTTCTGATTAACTTGTTCGGCCTTGCTTGCCAGCCTCACTTCCTCCTCCAGCCTAGCCTCTTCGGCATCCTCGACTACGATCTCTTTCTTGAGCTTTTCTATGAAATTAGCATTGCCTGGTCCGAGTCGGTCCCAATGAAACTCAGGGATGTTTCTGATAAATCCCTTCATGAAAGTGACTTGACCCTTTGCCAAGAATGTGTCCTCGACAGTAGAAAATGCAGCTTTTGCAGCGTCCAGATCACGTGTTAGCTTCGCGATCTCATCGTCTTTCTTCTTAGCAGCTTCAGCACTGGACTTCTGCAACTCCTTCAAGTATTTCTCAAATTCATTCCTCTCTCTGCGAGCAGCTTTCAGACCAGTACGAATCTGAGCAGTGTCCTGTGAAAGCTTCTTCTTGTAAGTTTCCTCTAGGGACCGCTTGTCCTCCACTTTCTGGAACTCTAGGACTTTGATCCTTTTATCCTGTTGGAAGAAATGCTTAGTGTGGGCGGCCTGGCGGATGAAAGCCTTAGCTAGGCACTTAGTCAGGGCATTGGCATTCTCTTCTGTGGTTGCTTTCCACCAACCAGAAGCTTCAGCCTCTTTAGAATATTTGGAACCCAGCGAAGTGAAGAGATGCTGAGATGTCGTAGCAGTAACGACCCCAGAAGGTGGTTGTGATGGCCCATCCTTTTGCCCATCTTTCATGGCTTGCTTTAAAGGGCTCGCATCAGGAGAATCAGTTCGATCCCCATCTATGTTAGACAGAGCAGTAGGATCGGCAATGACCATCGGTGGAGCTATGGATTTGGATGAAGGAGGAAGAGCTTTTAGCCCAAAGATTTCTAGGGGTTGCGCCCTTCTTAGCTCCTTGCTGAAGGAAGGGAGGAACTTCGCTCTTGTCGCTCAGATTCGACATACCTGCAAGAAGAGAAAAAAGAAGATAAGTTAGATAGTTCAACGAAGTACGATAACAAAACTATGAGATTGAGCTACTATGCATGGAAAAAATAAAAGGGGTGCGATGCTAGAATCTAAATTATATCAAGAAATACCCTCATCCGTGATTTCTATATGCGAGAACAATATAGTGTTAAGACGAGGTATCAATTATGGCATGATTACAATCTAGGCACTGGTAATGTCACACAAGCGAATGGTTGGAGCAAGATTTGGAGGTTGGATCTACCTCACAAGGTAAAGATTTTCCTTTGGCGTATCTGTAGAAATACTATTCCTGTCAGGAAAAGATTGAGTTCAAAAGGTGTCTCCTTACCTATTACATGTCCTATGTTCAGATATAGAGCATATGTTGCACGTGTTTTTTGATTGTCCCTTTGCGTCTAGTTGCTGGCAGTATGTAGGAGCATCTTATAATATGCAGATGGTGGAGTATGCCCCAGAGTGGCTTCTTCAAAAAATCAGTAATGCAAAAGCTGAAGAGATTGTTTTGGTGGCTAAGGTGTTGTGGGGAATTTTGTTTTTTAGAAATAAAAAAGTATGGGAAAATAAAGTAGTGTATCATGTCGTAGCTATGGATTGGAGTGCTAAGTCCTTCTCTGACTAGAAGATCGCCAACGTAGTAGAGCAAGTTCTCAGACTTCAGGGATATGGGCCACTTTTCCAGCATCTCAGAAGTGATGACCTCCTCAGGAGGGTGTTCTTAAACTGAATGTAGATGAATTTATTAAAGCTGGATCAGAAACTTTTTCAGCAGGCCTGATCTTACGTGATCATCTAGGGGCTTTTGTGGCAGGGAAGACTATGTGTTTAAGGATGGTGAGCACAATGTTTGAAGCTGAAGCAATTGAACTTCAGGAAGGCCTGTATTGGCTTCTTTCTATGCCTTATCAAGCAGTAGAGATTGAATCGGATTCACTTCTTTTAGTTCAAGCAATCAATCGTCCCTATGATAATCATCTGGAAGTTGGTCACATATTGGAAACTTGTCGCACATCATTAAGATCTAGAACAGGATTTTCAGTTTCTTTTGTTAAAAGGCAAGCAATCATAGCAGGCCATTTGATGGCTCGATTACCTTGTTTGCTTAATTGCCAAAACTTGTTAACGTCTCCTCCAAATGTGTTGTTTGAGACCCTCTTATTATCTTGTATGATTTTTCTTCTTAATTGAAATTATCCGTTTGTTTCAAAAAAAGGAGGAAACATGACACAGACTGTCTTGAAGACTTGAGAGGCTATTGTTCATGTGGATATAACCGGGCTGCTCTTCTTGAGAGTTTTTACGATCTGAATCAAAGCGTTTGATTCTTACATACATAATCTCAATCTTTGGATATGGGCGGGCAAATTGAAGTACATTTGTTTCGAGAACAGAGGTAACCCGAAGAGGAAAGAAGACATCGAAAGTGATTTGAGAACCTCTACTTTAAGTGAATTTTATGATGGCATGATCAAGAAGCCAATATCAGTAAATTAGCAAAAAAAAAAAAAAGAAGCCAATATCAGCAATTCAATCCCTTTTAAGTTATCAGCACAATCTATTTGCAAACCACTTCCATCTGTCGATGAAAAAAGATGTTAGTGCATTGACTAACTACTAACACTCCCATGATCAGATTCAAAATGTTGCCATATTGCATTAGCAGCTTCACACTCAAACAAAGAATGCATAACAGATTGGAAAAATAGTACTTTCACTTACTATGGGTTGTAACTTAATTTGAAAAAAAGTTTTTACATTAAATTTATGTAATTAAAAAAGAGACCAAATTTACGCTCAAATCAGACAGCCGGGCTACAAGAGAAAACAAGCATTTTGAAATAGGTTGCATCCATAGGAATTCATGACACTATTTCCAAGATTAAGATTCTGAACTATTTGTCTTAACTCATGTATAAATTGTCAAATTCATCTTAGTTATTGGAGAACAAATCCTTGCATAAGTCTCCGTAAAATGTAGAAACCATATCAATAAAAACAGGACATCGTAGGTTATTCCAGCAGTAAAGAAGTTGTTCGACATCCATTAAATCCTTCATTCTCCCTTCTTCCGTTATCATTTCCACCAAGTAGTTCTCGAAACTCCTGCATGCCTCTTCTACTTCTTCAGAAAACTCATTTCTTCCAACATTGGTGCTACTAGTAGTTTTGCCTGGTGTCCGAAGACACGACTTCTCTCGATTCTCTGAAACAGCAGTAACATAATTAGTATTAGTAGTAGTAATTTTGCTTCTTGTTGGAACACGCGTCTTCTCTTGATTTTTTACAGCAGCAGCAGCAGCAGTCGCTGATAAGAGCACCCGCAGTGCTATTTGCCCAACTTGTACAATTCTTAACCCCACAATACAGCCACGTAACTCAAACTTGTCTTCTGAGAAAGTTGGCCAAAACCCTCCACCGAACTGGCCACTTTGTGTACTACTTTAATAATAGTTTTTATATTTTTAGATCCCACTACACTCAATCATATATAATTTATTTAACATATAATTATTTTATAAAATTTTCGTTAACATATAGTTTAATTAATAAATTATTATTTTTAATTAAGATAAATTTAGATATAAAATTCGAAACATTTTTCATAATTCAAATACATGACATATAATTAAAAAATTACGAGAAAACATAATCATAATTCGGAATTTAAAAACTTAGATATTTTAATGGGTAGCGTGAAATTATGAGATGTGCTCCACTAAATCAGTTTGTAGTTGACGATATTTTTGTCGATCACGAATTTGAGCAGTTTTTTCGACATAATTTTGATACGGGATAAAAGGCTCCTTGCCTAAATTTGGTTGTGGTATTCCATTTGTTGTGTCATCGTAAGATGGTAGCGGACCAAATGGAGTAGCATATGTGTCTCTTTCATCTTCGACAATCATATTGTGCATTATAATGCATGCTCTCATTATTTTAGCAAGATCTTCTTTATACCAGAAACACGCAGGACCACGTACAATTGCAAAGCGAGACTGCAGTACACCAAATGCTCGTTCAACATCTTTTCGTTGACTTTCCTGATATTTTGCAAATAACTTTCGCTTCTCACCTTGTGGACGTGGAATCGTTTTAACAAATGTTGCCCATTCTGGGTATATTCCATCTGCTAAATAATATCCTAAATTATAGTTGTGACCATTCAACGTATAATTTAATTCTGGGGCACTACCTTGTAGCACTTCGTCAAATACTGGTGAACGGTCTAAAACATTTATGTCATTGTTAGATCCGGCAACTCCAAAAAATGCATGCCATATCAATAGATTAGAAGAGGCGACCGCTTCAAGTAAAAGAGTTGGAACCCCCTTGTGACCACTCAAAAACATCCCCTTCCATGCTTTAGGACAATTCTTCCATTGCCAATGCATACAATCAATACTACCCATCATACCGGGAAAACCACGGACCTCGCCCATCTCTAATAAACGTCGAACATCATTTGAGTTGGGCTTTCGCAAGTACTCATTTTCAAATATCAAAATAATATCGGTGACATATTTTTGCAAGCATTCAATGGCAGTTGATTCACTAATTCGCACATAGTCATCAACAGCATCAGTAGCCACTCCATATGCCAACATACGCATGGCTGCAGTGCAGTTTTGTAGAGGGGATAAGCCTTTTCTTCCCAATGCATCAGCCCTTTGTTGAAAATATGGATCAAAATTTGAGAGCGCGTCAACAATACGAAGAAATACATGTCTTCCCATTCAGAACCTTCTACGAAATGTTTCCGGAGTATAGATTGGATTTTCTGTAAAATAATCTTTCAATAGACGTTCATGGCCTGCTTCACGGTCTCTGTATATCGTTCTCCGAGGTGTTGATGAAGAACCTTCATCGTGAAGTTTGTTAAAAAGATGAAGTCGATATTTCTCGTATTCATCATCATCTTCAGTGAACATCTCCTTACCAAAATCTCTGTGTATATCAAAATTATTTGTCATATTTGATATTTTGCTGATAACAAGATATGTGATGGATATAATTATAATGATGATCTTATATAGAGCATAAAACGAATTTATTTCAATGACTTTCAAACAAGAGCAACATTACAATGACTAGCTTACAAACACTACAAGCCAAACACTAAAATTCAAATACTACAAGCCAAACAGTACAAGCCAAACACTAAAATTCAAATACTAGAAACCAAATAACACTAATTGTTTTTACTTGCTCTTTTCCTTCTTATTTCATCAACCAATGATGCATGCACTTCACGTTGAGCTTCAATCATTATAGTCGTGTCCGCCATAATGATCTTTAATTCCATCTCCCTGTCTCTGGCTGCCATCTCTCTTTCATGATTTTTATTAAATTCTTCCAATAGAGATAACTTCCTACATTGAACAGCTGTCATTTCTTCATAGCGTTCAGCATCTAAATCGCAATTGACTTTCTTCTTTCCATTCCCTTTCCTTTTGGTTGCTTTTGTTCCTTTAGGACGAACCGGGGATTCCACGATATTATTTTCCTCTGGTGTTTCATTGTTACCCGATGACGAATAAGCTCGAGAATCACTTAACTTAGTTCTTTTTGTACTCCCACTATTTGTAGTAGGACCTCTCCATTTTGGTTGCCTACGAAGCTCCATCCAATGCAACTCAAAGTTACATTTCTTTCCATAAGTACTTTTATGGAGACTATGAGCTCTTTCTACAATATCAGTCATGTTTGAACCACTTCCAACTATTTTTTGTGCTTTATCAATGCATGCTCCAAATTTTTGAGCCCCTTCATTGATTCGTTGCCATCTTTTTCTTATAGCCGCAACGCCTCTTTTGATAAGACCAGGCTCGCTTTCTTCGCAATACTCCCGAATTCGTTCCCAAAATGTTTCGCCCTTTTGATCAGTACCAATCAGCGGATCAATCGAAACATTCAACCAAGCACCAATTAAAAGCTTATCTTCTTCCCATTTCCATTGAACACCACTTTCTCGTATATCTTCAGGTTCAACTTAAATCAACTTAAAGGTTCTATTATCTAAACGTCCGGGGGCAACATGCGTGCCTTTCGGTTAGATAATAAACTTTTTTGAATGAAAGAAACTAAATCCCTTTCTCCGGTTTCGCCGGTATTGTATTTCGATACAATTCATATACGAGAATGTATATTCTTTGACAAAAAAAAAAAAGTTGGTGTAATTTATTGGAAAATGTTAGAGTACTCAAATTGGATCCTAAAAAGTTTTCCAAATATCACGTATCATTTTCTGATTAGTTATATTATAATTAAATAAGATTGATTCCATGTATTCACATTAATCACATCAATTAAAATAATCTATTTTGACAAGTCACCAATGTCACATCATTTGGGAACTTTTTTTGGAATCTAATTTGGGGACCCTAACACTACTCTAATTTATAAGGGTTCAAGAGGGTTTGATAAATAGTAATGCCAGTTAGAGTAAGTCCAACAGCCTCCTTGTATTTTCCTTATAAATATTATAAAATATTAGGTTCTTACTGATTTAGGATATTATAAGTTATTACAACTCCAACAAGTTTCTTTATAATTAATCCTTATAATTGTTAAATAATAAATAAAAAAAGGAAGCAAGAACAAAAAAAGAGGGAAACAATTGAAAAGATGAAACAAATAATATTTTATTGATAAAAGTGATATAACCATAAAAATAAGAAATGACATGATACTCTTAACTTTTTCAGGAAAAGTTAAGAGACGGCTCGAACTCTATTTTATATCTAATTCCTTATAATTTAAGTTAGAAGGTCATATAAAAATCTATCATACCTGGTCTAATAGGCTTCACGTCCATACATGCTAAGTATCATGTTACAAACCATACCAAGTTCAAATGGAGAAGAGGACCATGCCAAAATATTTTTAATAACTTTCGTAATTGAATAATTTTGATAAACGAATAAAATTATCTATCCCAAATATATTAATTTATCAAAATTTAAATGTAACTAATGATTGATATCCATATTTTTTTTAAATCAGGGTGGTTGCACTTTAAATAAGTTATTATGAACTTATTTGTGGGTAAAAAATTCATATTTTCATAATTTTTTTATATACAAGTATTTAATGTATGTTTGAAATTCTATAAGTTTCAAAATAAAAAGTTAACTTTTTTTAAAAAAAAGTTAGGAATCTCTAACTTTTTCTTAAAATAAGTTGACTTATCCTGTAAAAAAGTTATCCCAAACACCCCATTGTAGGGGTAATCATAAATCGCACCAAATTGCAAAAACCGCCCGTACCGCACCACACCGAGTGGTTTGTATTTTTTTGTTGCGGTTTAAATTTTTGACAAACCGCGCGGTGCGGTGCGGGTTGCGGTTTTAGTTTTTGAAATGTGGTTCAAACCGCACCGCAATATTTAATATATCATATAATTGTATAGATACATATATACATATATATATATATATATATATATATATATATATATAATATTAGTATTTTGTTAGGAATCTAAAGGATAGTTTGCAAGATATTTGCTTCGTTAGTGCCTAGTATATTTTTGGAGGCTTAAGATGGGATTGGGATTGTAATTTTAAGGGGCTAACCCATCTTCTTCTTTCTATTTTAGTATCACAATATTTCAAAATAAAATGTTTATATTTCATTATGTCTGTAGAGGTCACGGTCTGCATAAGAATTAAGAAATATGGTTGAATAAGAACTTTAAAAATTAATTCCACATGTATGAAAATTAATATTTCAAATTTATAATTATTTTTATCGAAGGTGTAAACTGCAATAAAGCGTACCACACCACACCGCACTGCAATTTCGTAATGTGGTTTATGCAATTTTAAAATTTCGTGATGCTGTTAAAGTAACGGATTGGTCCGCGATTTTGGAAAAAAACTGCACCGCTCGCACCGCGATTAGCCCTGGCCCATTGTATCAGGTTTATAACTTTCTATGTTTGAAAGGGTACATTATTGTGATTTTTTTCCTACCTGAATAATTCTGGCCCACTTAGCCTCTACAGTCCACTATAAGAATTAATTTGTTGCTCTTGCCTCTGGGCTGCTCCAAACCTCACCTCAATAAATTCTCTATTTAGGAGTATTCACTAACAAATTTTCATAAAATTAATCAAAGGGCAATATATAGTCTAGCACTGAGATGGGCCGTGTTATGCTTTTTCTTAGAAATTAACTAAGAAATAAGAAATGAGGAAGAAGAAGATAGAAAGAGGAAGAGAACAAACAGAAATGTCATTACAATCAAAGATACAGATACAATTGTAAAGCTAGCTTAGATACCGGATAATACTAACTAACAGAATCTCAACTAACTCGTAATTTAACAGCTATATAGAATATTTTAGAGTGTAGAATCATGACAGGCCGTTCATCAGCAATTAAAATCTTGTTAGGGCCTTGCCAAGTCCATTTGGGGAAGAACATGTCAAAATAACATTGATGAATAATTTCGATTTTGATTAATATTTACAATATTAATCAAATATTTGAGCGGTTGCACTTGTTACTGTATCCTTGTTCAAATATTTGAGTGGTTGCACTTGTTACTGTATCCTTGTTTTGATGTTTTCTATGTCTGAAAAAGTACAACACTGTAAATTTTTAATTTTTTTAAAATCACCTGAATAATCCTGGCCCACCTAGCCTCTACAGCCGTCGGCCCAAACCTCACCTCAGAAAAACTACTATTCTGTATTCTCTTTCAATTTTCATCGAACTATTGATTGGGTTTTAAGCCCAATATATCAGCTTCTCCAATGGTTATTCAGAGACAGAATCTAACAATCCATTCAGGCCCGATACATAGTTTAAGCATTGAGATGGCTGATCATCAATGTTTACAGATGAATAACTTTATTTTTTTTAAATCTTTTATGACCCGATTGAAAACTGTATTTTAGTGTTAATTTTGAATTTTATCAAATCTATACTATTATATAAAAACTGAAACATTAAAAATTTGGTTGGTCGGTACGGTACCTGTTAATTTTACTTATTTGCCCTTACTTAATTACAAATAAAATCCATCCAATTAACTAATTAATTTCCTTTTTTAGATTAAACATATTACCTTTTCTATTTTTCACTAACTAATTAATTTTCCTTTTAAGGTAAAACACAATATCTTTTATATTGTATCTAACTAAAATTTCTCATTTCTTATAAATACTACGAGCATTTTGTTTAATAAAATATTATAATTATATTATAATTACTATTAAGTAATCAATTACTTTTTCAACCAAAACATGTTACCTTTTCTCTATTCTGTAACTAAAATATTTTTCTTTTTTCAATTATATCACGGGCGATTTTATTTAATAAAATATATAATAATATTATAATTCTAATAAATATCGATTACCTTTTTCAACTAAAACATATAATCTTTTCCATTTTTCATAATTAAAATTCATTTTTTTACAGATATATCACTAGTAACATTAATTTTTCACTATCTAAAGACACTATGAGCAATTAATTTAGTACAATTATATAAATTAAACTATAATTACTATAAACTAATCAATTACCTTTTTCACCTATGTCATCTTTTTAATTTTCACATTATCTTTTATATTTTCTCTAAATATAATATGTCTTTTTTCAATTTCACGGGTGGTTCTATTAATAAAATAAAATAACAATATTATAATAATAATAATTAACCGATTAAGTTTTTCAACTAAAATGTATCATTTTTTCTATATTTTCTAACTAAAAATCATCTTTTTCTAAAAATATCACGTAATTTTTCCTTTTTTAAAAACATTAGGAGCAATTTTATTTAGTTAACATATTTGAATTATAGTTACTATAAACTAATCAATTACCCTTTTCATCTAAAACATGTTTTCTTTTTAATTTTTTTAACTAAGACCTCTCTTTTTCCAATTAAATCACGACATTCTATTTAATAAAATTAAATAATAATTTTTTAAGTACTTATAATAAATCGATTACCTTTTTCAAATAAAATTTACCATTATTTCAATATTTTCTTATTAAAATCCCTCTTTTCCTAGAAATATCACGGATAACATTTATATAATTATTATCAAATCATCTCAATTAAAAATTTAAGCCTCCAAAATTCATATTCTAAAAAAAGTGATTCAAATTAATAAAAAAATCATATAATATGAAAAGAAATTCGTGCATTAGGCAAGAAGTGAATAAGCTCTTGGAAGCTGGTTTTATTGAAGAGATTCAGTTTCCTGAATGGTTAGCGAACACGGGTTTTAAACTAGTGTTGAGTAACTTTAAAAAGTTTAAATTTAAATTTCATTTTTTTATTCTAATAATACAATATTTTTAATATCATTTAAATTCATGATAAAATATTAAAATAAATATAAAAAATTGAAATGATAACTCAAATCTTGTCGATTGAAATCTATAAATTAAAGCGAAATTAATGTCCCTAATCTGATTCTTTTCCGAAGCATAAATTTTATACTTTCACTTTTCCAAAAATACAATTTGTAACTAGGAATTTTCAAAAAATGTAATTTAATTTTTTATTCAAACGTATAGTTTTTCGAAATTTATTTTAAAAAATACAGTAAACAATTTGTATATTTTATATATCAATTCGTTTCTATTCACATATTCAATAACATTATGTAATATGTATAATGGTTATGTAAAATAGTGAATATGCAAAATTTGTTGAATCTGTGAGTTATGTAAAAATGATTAGTTGAACAGTTAATGTACTCTAATACTATTATATACTTCCTCCGTCCTGTTTATATTGACCACAATTTCATATTTGTTTGTCACAAACTATTGTGCACATTTAATTAGCAAATCAAATTATGTATCAAATTTATTAAGTTTTATAAATATGTTAATAACAATGATTAAATATGGAAATTTTGACTTGATCGCTAAATACATGAATTTTAGATGGTGGCCAATATTAATGGGACGGAAGGAGTAGAATACTTGGCTATATGTTAAGAATACAAATAATTGTTGATGTTATAATGACATGTTATCAATACAATTTTTATAAAAAAAGTTAGATGTGGATTATATAATCAATTTAAAATAAATTAAGTAAAATTTTAAATAAAATAAGATAGGATTAGAGATGAGAAAACTAAAACACTTATGTAAATCAAATGACACATAACCATTTTTTTTAAAACGATAAATCGTTTCATTGATATAAAATATCATATAATACAATGATAATAAAAACTTATCATCTAATCGAAAGGAAAGAGATTCCTCCGAAAGTTTAGATAATAAAAAACTTTATATCCGACAAGAATAGCCTCGTTAAAACCCCACTAGAAAAAAATCGAATGGAAAAAATTCAAGGGAAAAAAAGAATACTCTAAAAAAAAATACACCGTTTTACAGATTGTTACTGAAAATAAACGGAACTGCCTATTGTTTTTGTGAGTCCCCATGACAATCAGTTATTTCCACAAACTTGCTTTCTTTTTCTTTTTATCTTGGTTGCTCCATACATCTTTTCTTTACACTTCTTCCCACCCAAGGAAAACTTCTCTCTTTTGCAAAAGGTTTACTCTGCACCTTGACTGCTTCATAACTTTAATTTGAAAGACAAAATTGATTTTTCTTGAAACTTCTTTTTTACTATTAAAACTGTACGTTACCAAAACAAACCTGTCAATAAATTAATAAAATCAAACGAATCACTTAAATGATATAAGATAAAATAAATTAAAATTATTTTGAAGTTTGACAAAATAGATGTTCACTTCTATCCAAAAAGTGACCCATTTGGTTATACATCTTGTACAATAACGGATAATTTTAAAAATTCATATATTAATTAATAAACAAATAAAATATGGAATTAAATATATATGGTGGTTCACTCTTAACTAACTAAAAGGGTCCCTTTGATTAGACATGTAAATTAAAATCAAAATACAATAAAATTATATTTTAAGACTTTATATTTATAAAATAAATAAATTGTCAATTACACTTATGACAAAACAATAATCATCAATAATGACCTAATTGGACCAAATCGCCAAATAGACGACATCCAAATATCCTAAAATTGGTGCAAAGAGTCATAAAATACGGCACATCCTTACAGGTACAAAAGTCATATAAAATAGAACAACAGTACTATTAAAAACTTTTCAAGATAAGAATCAAATAAAAATAAAATGCACAATCAATTATCCCATTAAATATTCAAAACGATTAAAAATTTTCAAGTTAAGAACCAACTCAAAATTAAGCGTACAATCAATTAGCCAACTAAATATTTAAAAAATATTTTAAAAAAATTTATACTTAAAAATAATATGAAAAATGGCTCTTAGTAAGTTATTGAATTGGTTTATGTGTCAAAATCCAACAAAACTTTTTATATTAGCTCTTTACTTATAATATATCCATAAATTAATTCCATTATGAACAAAATTTGTGCAAGGATTGGTGAACATGAATATTTTATTATTAAAACATAAGTTAAAAACTATTAGTGGTTCTTAGAAATGAGGATAAAGAAGAAACTATTAGTATTTTTAAGAAACACTAAGAATCATTTGGAGCACTATTTTTAATCTTTCCCCTCATTGTTTCAGTTAAAGCTAGAGTAGAGAGTATTTTGGAGATGCTCTTAGAGAGGTTCTCTACACTAAATTTTAACTCAAAAAATGAGGAGAGAAAATAAAAATATTACTCCAAGAGATTTTTAGTGGCTCTTAAAAGCAATAAGAGCCTCTTCTCTCTCCTCATTTTTAAGAGCCACTGGTAGTTCTTAACTTGTACTTTAATGCTAAAATATTCATGTTCACCAAATTTTGCACAATTTTTAGTTATAATGGGATTGATTTATTAATAAATTATAAATACTAGCTTATAACCCTTACGATGCACGGTTGCCTTAAGTTATTATTTTAAAATACATACATATACATATAAATATTATATAAAAATTATTTTTTAACTTAATAGAAAAAGTGAAATTTATCTAATCATGTAGACATTTTTTCGATTTTTATACAAAATTTTCTATATTGTAAATATTTTCAAGATTTTTTGTAATTTTTTACTATATAACTTATTACTCGTGTGATGCACGAATGTATTTTTTAATATTTTTTGTTTTAATACCCATATTTTCATATATATTTTTTATAATTAGTAGAATAAATTATAGAAGATAATAAAATATTGTAATACATGTTTGCTAGTATTTTTAATGATAGTGTTTTAATAATTAATAGTACGTTGTTGACGGAAATTGAATCTTAAAATCGTGAGAGTAGTTTATAAAATAATTTATATATTTAATAGAGATATGTTGTTGGTGGGATTCGAACTTGGAACCAGTAAGAATATTTCAAATATTAGAAAATGAATATTTTCTTAGCATTAGATCCAACGATTCTTATTTATTTATCTTAATTAGATCCAATAGTTCTAATTTATTCATTTTAAAATCTAATAGTTATCATTGAAAGTACAAAAAAAGGTGTACCAAACTCACAACTAAATATAGACTATTTCGCTTATAATAATATAATATAAAAATAGTTAATATAAAGAGTATTGTTGGAGTTTAACATAAAAACTAATGTATTAACTTGTTAAAAATCATTTATTAATATTATTTTTAGAAATGAATGTAGGAATCACTTAAAAATGCTCTTAATCGTTATACTGATTATCCAAAGAAGAAGACGGCGACTTGAATTGAAAACAGAAAAAATGGTAGAGCACTCTGTCAAATTGGGCTGTCTGAAATTCTCTAAATCATATACAAGTTTCAAATACTCTCTCCAAAGCTAACTAACCGTTGTCGGCGTCTTTCTATAAGTTTTGGGCCACCCTGACCGGCGCTTCGCCGGAATAATATTCAATTCTCAGTTTTATCCCCTAAATAGCTTCCCTGTATTTTGTTTGTGTATATTTTCAGTAGTCTTTGTAGATCGGTAGTAGTTCTTCTCAGTCCTCGTCCCCGTTCTTTTGTGCGTCAACACCAACACATTCAGCCCCCGGCCAACTCCAATCACCCCCAATTCTCACGCACCGCAACCAATACCTTATCTCCTCTCCACCAGCAGCTACCTTACGTCGTCCCTCCTCCCCACACTCGACCTTCAGCCTCCTCGTCTCCAACCCCAAACCGCAATCGTTCGCCCTTCACCACAACCTTTGCAATTCTTCACCTCCATTACTTCCCCTCGACAGAGCAACGCCACCCCACCCCACCTTCAGCCACTCTTCTCCGTCCACCGTCCACCGCAACCTACCGCATTCTCCGATATTGAGCTCCAACTCGTAAACTCGCAATCTCACTTCTTGCGACCCACTCGTCACTATCCTTTCCTCCGTCGAACCCACCACCATCTCCCCCCTTCTCCGTTTTTTCCTTCGTTTTTCGTTCTCTTCATCTTTCGTTTCCATCTCTATCCAACCTTCCTCTTCTCGTAACCCCTTCCTTCTTGTGCCTTCCTCTTTCGAATTAAAGCTCCATTCAACCCTCTTCTCCCTTCTTGTCTTCCACCCGCTGATTTACCCCTTCCCCCCTAATTTTCTCGTCCCCTATTGTACCTCTTTATCCAATCTCAAGCTCCTGTGGTTGGATTTTGTTTTGTCCGAACCTTTTCTTTTAAGGTTGCTTTTCTGTATCAGTTCTTACTTGATTATTGTTGTTTGGAATTATTTGTCTTAGTTTTGACTGTATATACCTAAAATAGTAAAGTATCCGCTGTTATTTGATATTTGACTACCTCATATATTTTGTATTTTTAGCATCTAAATTCACCTATTTTGGGTTTTATGAGTTTGGTCTGTTTGTTGTTTCTTTTTTTCATTCTCGGTTTTTAATTTTTTCTTTAGTTTGATTTTTTGTTTTGTTTTGTTTGGCCTCATTTAATTATTATCTATCGCTTGTTGTGTAGATGGTGAATAGTTTGCGAATCGGCAGTTTGAATTTAGGTACCCTATCGGGTAAATTTTTTGAGCTTGTAGATGTGCTTAAGAAGCGGAGAGTGGACGTGGCGTGTATCCAAGAGACCAGGTGGAAGAGGGCTCGTTTCAGAGAAGCGAACGGGTACAAATTATGGTACTCTGGCCTTGTTAACTCGAAGAATGGAGTGGGCATCCTTTTGGCGGAGGGCCTAAAAGACAATGTAGTGGAAGTGAATAGGTGCAACGACAGGATCATGGCAGCCAGGGTGTTAGGTCCAATCTGTTTGTAGAAGGGGGGGTTGAATACAAACAGTACTGTTTTATCGAAATTTGTCCTTATAATTTTGTTTATATTTTGACAAATTTGAGCGGAATTAAATGAAACAAAATTCAAGTTGAATATAAAATTATATTAACTTGAGGGGTTTGTTACAAATACAGTACAGAATTTATATCTAGTTAATAAAAACAAATTAGAAAATTCGACATGAATTTTTCTAGATTTGTTAATAAAAATCAAGATATAGATTAGGAGTAAAAACTCGCTAATAGTACAAGAGTATCAAGGAAATCAGTTCTATCGGATCAGATATTAAAAATAAGATGAACTTGATTTTCTAAATAATTTTCTGCTTCTTGTGCTGTGTTCTTGATGAGAGAGAAGAGAGAATTCAGTTCTTGAATGTAATATTTTCTGTGTTCTTTTTCTTGCTGATTGCTTCTGTCGATATATCTTGTTATATATCAATCACTGACTCTTTGTCTTCAAATATAACTGCCAAGACAATCGTCAATACAATTTATTCTTCCAAGACAACCAATTTTGTACTGCCAAGACAATAGGCAATACAATCGTCAAGACAATCAGGTTCTTCCAAGACAATCGTCAAGACAATCAAATTCAGATATCTTTGTCTTGCTTTATCAAATTTATCATTCTGTCTGAAGCTTTTTCTTTTTGATCATTATCAAGACAATCAAATTGAACTGCCAAGACAATCGTCAAGACAATCAAATTAGATTTTTATTCTACTTTTTAAAAGCTATTCAGACATTATCATTATCAAGACAATCGGCAAGACAATCAGGAATTGTCTTGCTTTATTGATTTCTTCTCCAATACAATCGGCAAGACAATCTCTTATTGTCTTGCTGTTCTGAATTTAACCTTCAAGACAATCGGCAAGACAATCAGGGATTGTCTTGCTAGTTCATTTTTCAGAATTAAATTAAAATTGATTAATAAATAATCATTTTAATTTATTCTTACTTAAATAATTAATCTGATTTAATTAATCTAATAATTAATTTAATTAAAGAATTAATTCAAGATGAATTAATTAATTAATTAAATTGACTACTTGATTTAAATTAATTAAACAAGAATAATTATATATCCTTGGATTGTCTTAATTCTTTTCTGAATCACTGAAAGTAATAAAGGAATACCACTGAATATTTTGTTGACGTTCCATGTACTGTCTGGTTCATGAACGACTAACCTCAATGACTGTCCTTTAATTTTCACATTAATAATGTGATTCATTTTTCTTCTCATCTCTTTCTCCTTCTTGTACTTCACTGTATACTGTCTGAACCTGTCACTCTAGAAATCTCTGTCTTAGAAATAAATCCACTTCTTTGATGCTATACTGAGGCTTGATCAGCAATCTGAACTTCTTCCAGTGTAAAACATCAAAACTATAGATTGACTTTAGGGTTTTTCTTCTGACAGATAGTACCTCCTGAGATTCCTGTGACAGTTAAAGTTATTTACTTATTACAAACTAAGTTTAAGTTGAGTTGAGTCCTCGAACTACAAATAGGCTATGTCATATGCCTTTCAATCTCCCCCTATTTGTTTGTTAGACGATAACAAGCAAATTCCTAGAGGATTACTCAACTAACTCAACTTAACTTAGTAAAAGATAAAACTTTAAACACAAAGTAAATAAACGAAAAGTTCTGGTTTATATTTAACATTTTCCAGATTCAAACATAAAAGATAAATACAAGATAGATGATCCTCTAGACTGATCATATAATACATTTTTCTATCTTGACCTATCTACACTCTAAAGATATTACATGTAGAGCTGATCTTCACTTTGAAGTTTCTTCATCCCTTATCTCTCCAGGTTCAACTTCATCTTCTTGCTCTAGGAATCTTCTGATATTCTCTGTGTCAAATCGTTCTTGATCATCCAAGGTTTTGATCAAATCCTTGTCAAGTACACGTTCATAATCTGACACAAGACCTTTCGGTTTCTTAGGCAAGATTCCAAGGTTACCCCAAAGCCGATTCCGAAGAATGTAATATTTCTTTTCAAATCCAGTTAAAGCATATGATCGAATAATGTCAGCAACAAAGATACTTTCTTTATCTTCGAATCCTGTAGTCCTCAGCATATGTTCTAACCATACCAGATGAGATGCAGTGTATAACTTCATCGATTTAGAATCAAGGAAACAAGAGTGTAGTGTATTACCCTTGAGAAACTTAACATGATGTGGAGTTTGAATAACTTGTGGACTATTCCTTTGAGCAAACTCCAAAAGTCTCTCATGAAGTAAAATATTCAGTTCAGAAAACCTTTTTACCTTTGTAGACATAATCCACAGTTCCATCAAGCTTCTCTGTTGAAAGATTTGAAGTGACACATAGAGAGAACCCATTGTACGAGAGTCAATCTGAATTATCAGTTGATCTGCACATCTATCAAATCCAGCTACTATCCTTGAAATTTCCAGCATCAGTGCATCCATATATTGCAAGTAATCTGGATTGGTCTCTTGAAACTGTTGAAGTAGTTGGAGTAAACGTTCATCATCATTAGCAGTGTTCTGAATAGAATCAAAAATCTCTCTTGCTCTAATCCACTTTGGACCAATCTTCAACTGAATATCTCTTTTCCTTTCCTGTACACTGATTGCATGTAGCTTTTGTTTCTCTGCATCTTCAGCTTGCTTCAGCTTCAATCTTTCATTCACTACCTGTCTGGTCTTCTCAAGCTTAGCTTGTCTCATCAGACGATCAGCTTTCTCCTCTTGCAGTTCCTTCTCAAACACAGGATCATCTTGCCAGTTTGAAAGATCTTCTTCGATATCATTTAATTGTTGTACTTCAAACTTACTATTCCTGAGATCAAAATCAAACTCAAATGCATCCTGATCATGAGCAGCTTGAGCAGCTTTTTCTTTTCCCTTGGTAGACTTCTCCTTATGCCTCCCTTGATCTCCTGACTTACTACCTCCTGCTTCTTCAGCTTTACCTGCTCCATCTCCAGACTTCTCCCCCTTAGTTGAGGAATCCTCTACAGACTTCCGTTGACTGAGAAGCTCCCTATTTGCATCATTATCCCCCTCATTATCATCATCATAGTCTTCAAAGTATGCTCTTTGTTCTGGTGTGATATTATGAGTAGGTTTAACAATGTTGTATAGATGATCAAGTCCTTCAAACATGTAATCATACTTCTCTTCAAGATTTGCAAAGGTTGTAGCATATGATTGAGCAGATTCATGCATTTCCACTTGAAGTTCATCCACCCTATTAGAGAGTCTGTCAATAGCATTTCGAATGTCTGTTCTTTCTGTAGATGCCTGGGAGTTAGATTGTATCAATGTATTGATTGCTGGAGTGAGTGTAGTCTTTATATTGTGGACATCGTCACGAATGATCATGAGCTGATTGTTGACAGAGGTGGAAGAAGAAGACCGTTCATCCACTTGTGCTTTCAAAACTTGTTTTTCAGCCTCAGTTTCCATCAATTTCTTTTGCAGTTCTTTGATTTGAGCCATTAGAGACAAAGTGTTTGTGTCACTCTCCTTTCGTGCATGTGTTTCACTCATATTTAAGGTGGTCCTCACATCACTCAACACTAGCTCCTTTCCTTGAGTTGTACCTGCATAAGAAATCACCCTAGCCTCTTCTGGAGAGGTCAGTGGTGGTGCAATGGGAGTTCGCAATTCCCAATCCTCAGTCATCTCTATCAATTCATTTGGATTTGATAACTGAATTTCTTCAGTGATAGGATGACCAAGTTGCCTTTCACTTTCACCAGATAAATCTGCGAGTGAAGAATCCCTTGAGGGAGCCAGGAATGTTCCTCCTGGGAGGGGAGATGATGACTCTATTATACTTGGCAGAGAGTCAAGATTTCCCTCAGAATCCTGTGAAGGCTCTTCTACCGTAACAATGGTAGGCACAGTAACAATCCTATCGTGCACTCCTTGCTCAGTGTCCTTAGCAACATCAGATTCTAAGTTAATGTTTTCCCCCATTGTGAGTAATAGAGGTGTGCTTGACTCTGTACAAGGTGCCACGACCCTTTGGCGAATTTCAATAATTGCATCCTGTTGAGAGGATGAAATTAGTAACGGTTCATCGGCCATTTCTATGTCCAAGTCCTGATGGGAGGAAATGGATGGGCTAACAGATGCCTCAAGTAGTAGGTTTCTTCTCTTCTTTGGTGGAGGCAGAGCTGTGGGATCACTCACATTATCACTTCTTCTATCAGCTCTTTTTGTCAACAACTTGCTTCTGGCTTTAGGTTTAGAGATTTGGTTAGACATAGTGTTTGGCTTTAAGACCTGGGATAGAGGCTGTGGTTCTACAACCTCTTGGTCTGACCTGTCAGCCACTTGGGCTCCAGAAACAGTTTGAGAGATAGAAGGCAATACCTGATTCATTGATGCAGTAACTGTACCTGAAGTAATAGATTGTTCCATTTGATGTTGATGTTCAGGGACAGGTACATCTTGAGGTTCAGGTTCAGGTGCATTCAAAAGTCGAGGAATGACAGGTAGATTTATGAAGTTAGACAAATATGGTGTAATATACACTGGCACATTTATCAACTTTCTATGTGTATCAAGGCTAGTGAATATTTTCTTGGTTTGCCTGCCTGATACCATAGGGTTATCATTCCTAAAAACTGTTTGTTGACCAACAGGAACAAGATGATTAAATAACAGAGTTAAAAATCTAGGATAATAACATAGAACTTTCTTACCCTCATCAAAATCCTTTCTGGCCTTAACAATCCTGTTAATAATAGTATTCCAAAGTAGATTACCAATATTGATTCTACGGTTGTTAGCAACAGCATAACCAATAGTTTGTAACATAGAGGTGAGTAAGTGAAAATTACCTCTGGCTGAATTAGCAAATACCTTGGAGATCGTGTCGAAGAATGCATCCCATGGTTGAACCAGATTCCTTTTGCTCAGGTTGTTCATATCAATTGCTCCATGATAATTAATATCAATGAAGAATTGATAGAGTTGTTCACTGGTTGGAAATGGATCAAAATTATCCGCTGGAAGACCCAAAACAGTAGTTAGGGTTGATTCTGTCACGACGTGGTGTGTACCATCAAAATCAAAAGAAAATGAGGTCAAGTCTTCAGACACCACAGATTCTGTGCAAATCAATCTCAGTGGTCCTATCTTAATTGGGGCTTCAATCGAAATGGCAGTTCGGATAATTGAGTCGTCATTCAAAAATCGTATCCAAGGCCTAAATCGATCGTAGGGACAATCGTTCGGATTAAAATAGCCAACCAAATTATGTTTCATTATCTCAAAATTATCAGCCATTTTTAAATACAAAAACACACTTTTAATTTTAAGAAAATTAAAACAATTCGAAAATTTTCAGAATTAATAATTAATTAAAATTAATTAAAAATTCGAATTAATTCAAAGTTGTCAGAAAAATCTCCAAAATTTATATGATGTTCTCTTGATCACTGAGAGTCTCAATCTATTTTTAGAATTCACAGAAAAAATCTAGAACTCTCAAAACAGTCAAAATCTGATTCTACTTTTTGAAAAATTTGATTTTCAAAAACTTAACCAAACTTGAAGATGATCGGTTCAAAAGAAGGATAATTGAACGATCTACTTAAATCTGGTCTTGTTTTTCAGATTGGTTGAGGAAATTTTAGCAGCAATTCAGTTCAAGAGTCGTGTGTATTGTATGTATATATATCAAGGCTCTGTGTAAATACACGAGAGAAAGAACTGATTGTATTGCTTTTGAGATCTGTTTTTTTCTGTTTTTTTTTAAGTACAAAACTATACTACAAGACAATCGGGTTGATTGTCTTGCCGATTGTCTTGTTAGTATTAATACTATCAAGACAATCAAGTGTATAACAGATTAAAATAAATTAACACACATATTATTATTATATATTTTTTAAAATTTTTAAAACAGAGAAAATACACTCCAAGACAATCAAGTGATTGTCTTGCCGATTGTCTTGTTAGTTCAAAACTATCAAGACAATCGTTTGTTTTGATTAAAACAAAAATAAAAACAGAATAAAAATCTGAAAAATGTTTTATTATCAACAAAATAACCTTCCAAGACAATCTGTGGATTGTCTTGGCGATTGTCTTGATATGATAATCACAATCATGACAATTAATTAAACTGCTAATTAAATGCTAATAAAATACAAATTAATGTGCAAAATTAATCCAATTAAAATACACTCTAATATATTATTAAAAATACAAAAAATAAATATTTTACAGAAACATGGATTAATCTTTTTACGAAAACAAATAAAAATAACAAAAGGACAAACATTACAAAACATTTAATAAAATAATTATTAAAATAGTAATAAATATCTACAAATATTCTAAAAATATAGAAATATGAAGTATTAAATAATATGAATAAACAGAGTGAAAAATAACTAAACAAGCAAGAAAATTAGTTGGTAAAATAATTAAACAAGTGATTTCAAACAACAAATATTCACAGTATAATCACTTGCAAAATTATTAAAGATCAAATTTCAGATATTAACAGTATTAATTACTAGGACTGTTTAACATACCCAATTCACTAACAATTCTAGTGAATGAGGATTCATTAAGCGACTTAGTAAAAATATCTGCAGTTTGATCTCCAGAGCCTACAAATAGTAGTTCTACTGTACCATTCATTACATGCTCTCTTATAAAATGATACCTTATGTCAATGTGCTTTGTCCTTGAGTGCTGCACAGGATTGCTGGTGATTGCTATGGCACTTGTATTATCACATAAAATAGGGATATTTTCCAATACAATACCATAGTCCATTAATTGATTCCTAATCCATAAGATCTGAGCACAACAGCTTCCAGCAGCTATATATTCAGCTTCGGCTGTAGAGTTGGAAACTGTTTGCTGTTTCTTACTGAACCAAGATACCAGTCTTCCACCTAGGTATTGGCAACTCCCAGATGTACTTTTCCTGTCTACAACACTTCCTGCATAGTCAGAATCTGTATATCCAATTAAAGTAAAACCAGATTCATTAGGGTACCAGATGCCTAAATTAGGCGTACCCTTTAGATATCTTAAGATTCTTTTGACAGCAGTGGGATGTATTTCTTTAGGGTTCGCTTGGAACCTTGCACACAAGCATGTGGCAAACATTATATCTGGTCTACTAGCAGTTAGGTAAAGTAATGAGCCAATCATACCTCTATAGCCTGTGATATCTACCTTGGCAGAACTTTCACATAAACCAATCTTGACAGCTATAGTTGATGGTGTCTTTGCTGATGAGCACTCCTCCATGTGATATTTCTTGAGGAGCTCCTTGATGTACTTGGATTGACAAATAAATATTCCATCTTGTCTCTGACTTATTTGTAATCCAAGAAAGAATTTCAGTTCTCCCATCATGCTCATTTCAAACCTACCCTGCATTAACTTAGAAAACTTCTTGCATAGAAGCTCATTAGTAGACCCAAATATAATATCGTCCACATAGACTTGGACTAGTATTATATCATTCTTATGTCTTTTAGTGAAGAGAGTTTTGTCTATGACACCTCTTATAAAACCATTTTCTATTAGAAATTCAGAAAGAGTGTCATACCATTTTCTTGGGGCTTGCTTAAGACCATAGATAGCTTTGTAAAGAAAGTAAACATAGTCCAGATGATCTTGATCTTCAAAACCAGGAGGCTGTTCTACATACACTTCTTCATCTAGCTTACCATTCAGAAAGGCACTCTTGACATCCATTTGATAAACTTTGAATCTTGAATAGGATGCATATGCCAAGAATATTCTGATGGCCTCAAGTCTTGCCACTGGAGCATAGGTCTCGTCATAATCAATGCCTTCAGCTTGAGAATAACCTTTAGCTACCAGTCTTGCTTTGTTTCTTATCATAGTGCCATCTTCATCTAGTTTGTTTCTGAATACCCATCTTGTGTCCACCACTTTTCTATCTTTAGGTCTGGGTACCAGCTTCCATACTTCTAGTTGCTTAAATTGATTGAGTTCATCTTGCATAGCAATCACCCAATCAGGATCAGATAGAGCTTCTTCTACTTTCTTAGGTTCCATGACAGACAGGAACCCAGAATAGTTACATTGATTCTGATAAGATCTTCTTGTCTTCACACCAACATCTGGATCACCAAGAATCAGCTCAAAAGGATGAGCTCTATTCCAAACAGTTTGTCTAGGAAGAATTGATCTTGATGATTCACCTAGATCTTCAGTATGATGTTGAGTATGACTTGTTGACCCTTCATTATCTCCCCCTGAGTTGTTGCCAGTTTGACTTGTTGATGGTTCAAGAGTATCAGTGGTGTCTTGAAAGTTATCATTGATTTCACCAGCATCACCTTGATCATTACCACCAACATTTGGATTATTATTATCAGCAACAACTTCAGGTTGATTGTCATCATCTGAATCTGAGTCTGACATGTCATCAAACTTGAGCTTTTCAGATGGATCTTCATTTTGGATACTTGGGAGTTGTGTGTCATCAAATGTAACATTGACACTTTCCATGGTTTTCTGTTGACCAATAAGATACACCTTGTAGGCTCTTCTCCTTCTTTTAACACAAAGCATTTTGTCCCAAATACATGGAAGTACTTGAGAGTTGGTTTCTTGTCATGTAGAGCTTCATATGGTGTCTTCATTAAGTCTTTATTGATAAGTGTACGATTCTGGGTATAGCATGCAGTGTTGACAGCTTCAGCCCAAAAGCTCAATGGAAGCCTTGATTCACTTAGCATAGTACGTGCAGCTTCAATCAAGGTTCTATTCTTTCTTTCAACTACCCCGTTTTGCTGAGGAGTTCTGGGAGCCGAGTACTGTCTAGTTATACCCTTTTCAGTGCAAAAGTCATTCAGAACTGCATTCTTGAATTCAGTTCCGTTGTCTGACCTTATAGCTCTTACTGAACGATTAGAGTCCAGCTCAATTAACTTAATGTGATCAACTACCAGTTGTGGAGTTTCATCTTTTGAGTTCAGAAATAGTACCCATGTGAATTTTGAGAAATCATCAACAATCACAAGAGCATATCTTTTCCTTGACATAGACATCACACTAACTGGACCAAACAAATCCATATGGAGAAGTTGTAATGGTTCAGTTATTGATGATATGTTAGTGCTCCTGTGAGTTGCCCTTTTTAACTTCCCTTTTTGACAAGCATCACATAGACCTTCCTGAGTAAATTCAATCGAAGGTAAACCTCTCACCAATTCTCTTTTGACTAGAGAATTCATTGTTTTGAAGTTTAGGTGAGAAAGTTTCTTGTGCCATAACCAACTTTCATCAGTAGATGCCTTTGAATAAAAACATCTAATTTCTTCTTTGCTTCCAGAGTTCATATTGGCTATGTACAAGTTTCCTTTTCTTACTCCAGTAAACTGTGGCCTTTCATTTCTCTTGTCTGATATTAGACAATTCTTCTTGTTGAAATGAACTTCATAACCTCTGTCACAGAATTGACTAATACTGAGCAAATTGTGCTCAAGGCCGTTCACAAAAGAGACATCTTCAACGATAACATTTCCAGCTTCTAATCTGCCATATCCATCAGTTTTACCTTTGCTGTTATCTCCAAAGGTAACGACTGGGCCAGCCTTCTCCACCACATTTGCCAGCAGGGCTTTATCTCCGGTCATATGCCTTGAACATCCACTGTCCAGAATCCACATGACTCGTTCAACCTGTTTCAAACCCTGCAATGACAAATTGGTTAGACTTTCTTCGGAACCCAAATTTGATTGGGTCCGGAGTACTTAAAGAATTGACCTTTATCAGGTAAAGCAACACTTTTTATTTTAACAACATTTTCTTCAGGTACTGGACATTTAACCCTGTAAACAGCTTTAGCTTGTTTTGGTTTCAGCTTGGGTAACCATGTCTTCAACATATCCTGAGAAGGACTTGGGGTCGTAATCTTAGAATTAGGTGATTTTTCAGTCCTGGATCTTACATGTTTATTTCTGCTCATTTGCTGTCTAGGAGCATTCTTATCAACACATGCATGATTACCGTTAAAGTACGCAGACATTATATTAAAAGCACAAGACATGCAATTAACAGCATCACATTTCTTATGAGCAGTATCAATAACAGGAATAGCATGCATGGTAAATTTGATGTTGCATTTATTCATGTTGTTACTTCTGCTACTAGTTTTCAATGAACTAGTAGACTCACCAACTCTTTCTGCTTTTACAAACACAGTCTTTCTATCTTTATCATTTTTAACAACTTGATTACTTTCTAAGACTACGCCATTAGCTACATCCTCAATGCGCATCTCTTCCTTAATGATTAAAGATGTTGTATCCAAAGGTTCTGCTATGGATTTCTTAAAGAGTGGGTTACTAACACTCTTAAGCACTGATGGTATACCCCTATCTACAGCACTGACACGATTAGGGGTATTAATGCTTTTTCGTCCAATAGCTTCATTATAATCAAACCCAATTCCTACGGTTTGATTAATTGCTTGTTGGTTAAACAACTCTTTAGCCACTTTACAAGAATTAGAAGTAGCACTAACCCTTATTTCTAGTTCAGCTATTGTTTCACGTTGTTGAACCACTATCTCTGCTAGAGACCTCTCAAGTTCTTTTAGTATTCTTATTTCTGATTTTTGTATAACATGGCAATTTTGTACATCATGTAATTCTGATAATTGATTACTAAGATCTGTATTTAACAAATTTAGCCTTTCAATCTCTCTATTAGCATTACCTAGTGTATCAGTAAGTTGATAAATATATTGACTTTCAGTACATGATACCTCAGATGATGTACCACTGGAGTTATCAGATTTTGCCATCAGGGCAAAATTGCCATACTCTTCATCTTCAGAGTCTGTATCATCCCAACTCTTTCCAGCAGCCACATAGGCTCTACCTGTCTTCTTCTTTTCAGATCCAAAGTCTTTTCTTTGGTTTTGTTTTGGCTTCTGACATTCAGTAGCGAAATGTCCAAGTTCATTACAGTTGTAGCATCTAATTTTACTTCTTTCAACTGTTCCAGTTTTGTAACCTCCTCTGTTACTTGAGGATGAAGAACCTCCTCTCTGGAACCTGTTATAGTTAGATTTGTACCTGAACTTGGGATTCTTCCTGAATCTGAAGTTACTGAATTTCCTTACCAACAAAGCCATGGACTCATCTTCCAACTGATCTAGTTCTTCTAATGAATAGAAGTCACCTTCATCTGGACTAGCATTCGTTTGACCAACTTCAACTTCCAGCTTGCCACTGTCAACACTACAAGGTTGAATAACCTTATCTTCCACTTCCTGTTTGTCCTCAACAATTAGAGCTGTAGAAGTATTAACAACTCTTCCTTTTCCATAAATCTCCTTTTGTTGAGATTGTTCCAGTTCATAGGTTTTTAAAACACCAAAGAGTCTTTCTACAGTAATTTCACTTAGATTCCTCGACTCTCTGATAGCTGTAATTCTATGATCTAGATGAACAGGCATTGATAGTAGAAATTTTCTGTTGATCTCTTTCTGAGTGTAGTACTTGCCATGCATTTGTAAATTGTTGACAAGTTTGTTATATCTTTCAAACACATCTTGAATACTTTCATTGTATGCTGATCGAAAGTGTTCATACTCAGATGTCAGAATTTCTAGACGATTCTCCCTAACTTCCTCTGTTCCTTCATTCACAGTTTCAATGGTTTCCCACATGTGCTTTGCTGTCTTGCAGTTAATCACATGACTGTACATCACAGAGTCTAGAGAATCTATTAAAATCAGTCTTCAATTAATGTCAAGTCCAGCTTCCTCTCTTTCAGCAAGAGTGAATTCAGAAGAATCTTTTTGTACAAGCTTTGCAGGGGTAACAACTTTTCCATCAGTAACAACTTCAGGAGTTAATCCAAACGGTATTATTGGTCCTTCTGATAAGACTTTCATGTATTTAGGATTTGCAACCTCGAGGAACATTAACATTTTGTTCTTCCACATATCATAACTGTTTTTGTCATATATGGGAATTTTCACAGTTCCGACTTTAGAAGACATGATGAATTTTTTAAGAGAGTTAAAAAATTCGGGGATGATTTTTAATCGAGTAAAATGGGATCTTTGGTTTGTGTATCAACCAAGCGGCTCGGATACCAATTGTTAGGTCCAATCTGTTTGTAGAAGGGGGGGTTGAATACAAACAGTACTGTTTTATCGAAATTTGTCCTTATAATTTTGTTTATATTTTGACAAATTTGAGCGGAATTAAATGAAACAAAATTCAAGTTGAATATAAAATTATATTAACTTGAGGGGTTTGTTACAAATACAGTACAGAATTTATATCTAGTTAATAAAAACAAATTAGAAAATTCGACATGAATTTTTCTAGATTTGTTAATAAAAATCAAGATATAGATTAGGAGTAAAAACTCGCTAATAGTACAAGAGTATCAAGGAAATCAGTTCTATCGGATCAGATATTAAAAATAAGATGAACTTGATTTTCTAAATAATTTTCTGCTTCTTGTGCTGTGTTCTTGATGAGTGAGAAGAGAGAATTCAGTTCTTGAATGTAATATTTTCTGTGTTCTTTTTCTTGCAGATTGCTTCTGTCGATATATCTTGTTATATATCAATCACTGACTCTTTGTCTTCAAATATAACTGCCAAGACAATCGTCAATACAATTTATTCTTCCAAGACAACCAATTTTGTACTGCCAAGACAATAGGCAATACAATCGTCAAGACAATCAGGTTCTTCCAAGACAATAGTCAAGACAATCAAATTCAGATATCTTTGTCTTGCTTTATCAAATTTATCATTCTCTCTGAAGCTTTTTCTTTTTGATCATTATCAAGACAATCAAATTGAACTGCCAAGACAATCGTCAAGACAATCAAATTAGATTTTTATTCTACTTTTTAAAAGCTATTCAGACATTATCATTATCAAGACAATCGGCAAGACAATCAGGAATTGTCTTGCTTTATTGATTTCTTCTCCAATACAATCGGCAAGACAATCTCCTATTGTCTTGCTGTTCTGAATTTAACCTTCAAGACAATCGGCAAGACAATCAGGGATTGTCTTGCTAGTTCATTTTTCAGAATTAAATTAAAATTGATTAATAAATAATCATTTTAATTTATTCTTACTTAAATATTTAATCTGATTTAATTAATCTAATAATTAATTTAATTAAAGAATTAATTCAAGATGAATTAATTAATTAATTAAATTGACTACTTGATTTAAATTAATTAAACAAGAATAATTATATATCCTTGGATTGTCTTAATTCTTTTCTGAATCACTGAAAGTAATAAAGGAATACCACTGAATATTTTGTTGACGTTCCATGTACTGTCTGGTTCATGAACGACTAACCTCAATGACTGTCCTTTAATTTTCACATTAATAATGTGATTCATTTTTCTTCTCATCTCTTTCTCCTTCTTGTACTTCACTGTATACTGTCTGAACCTGTCACTCTAGAAATCTCTGTCTTAGAAATAAATCCACTTCTTTGATGCTATACTGAGGCTTGATCAACAATCTGAACTTCTTCCAGTGTAAAACATCAAAACTATAGATTGACTTTAGGGTTTTTCTTCTGACAGATAGTACCTCCTGAGATTCCTGTGACAGTTAAAGTTATTTACTTATTACAAACTAAGTTTAAGTTGAGTTGAGTCCTCGAAATACAAATAGGCTATGTCATATGCCTTTCACAGGGTTGTGGTTGGGGAGAAGGTGGTGAACGTGGTCTGTGCGTACGCCCCGCAAGTCGGCTTGGGAGACTCTGAGAAGGAGGCTTTCTGGGTCTGTTTGGACGAGTTGGTCGGCAGTATCCCTGACGACCAATTGTTAGTGTTGGGGGGTGATTTCAATGGTCACATTGGTGAGAGGTCTGATGGGTACCCCAGCGCCCATGGGGGTTTTGGCTTCGGGGCCAGGAATGCCGGGGGGTTCGCGTTGTTGGAATTTGCTACTGCCCAGGAGTTGGTAATTGTGAATTCCTTTTTCCAGAAGAGGGCCGAGCATCTCATCACCTTTAGTAGTGGGGGGCACAACACTCAAATTGATTTCCTACTCACTCGTAGTCGGGACGTCAGGACTTGCGTGGATTGCAAGGTCTTCCGGAGTGAGGCGTGTGCCTCCCAGCACCGGCTGCTGGACATGGATCTAGTCTTGGGGGGCCGAGCGGCCCGCAGGTCGCGAGAGTTTAGACCGAGAATCCTTTGGAAATATTTGAAGGACGAGAATGCGGCAGAATTCAGGGAGGCCCTGGTCAACGAAGGTTGCTTTGCGCGAGAAGGTGATGCTAACTGTAGGTGGACTAACATGGCGCAGGCCATTCGGGGCATGGCCGAGAAGGTGGTGGGGGTTTCCGCAGGGAGGTTCAGTGGGCATAAGGAGTCGTGGTGGTGGAACGAGGAGGTTCAAAGGAAAGTTAAGGCTAAACTAGCGCTATTTAGAGAGCTTTTGTCATTGAGTGCAGGGCCGGAGAGGCACCTGAAGAGGGAAGCATACAAGGTGGCTAGACGAGAGGCAAAAAAGGCCGTGACGAAAGCCAAAGAGAAGGCTTATGAGGGGTTATACAAGCGCCTAGATACCAAGGAAGGGCTCCAAGGATGAAGTAAAGGCTGCCATGTTAAAGATGGCTAGAGGGAAGGCGGTGGGTTCAGATCAGATCCCAATAGAGGTGTGGCTTTGTCTTGGGGTTGTGGGCGTCCAATGGCTAACTGATCTGTTCAATGTTCTCCTCTCGGGTGATAAGATGCCACCTGAATGGAGGCGTAGTATTGTGGTCCCTTTTTTCAAGAACAAAGGCGACGCTCAGAGTTGTAGTAACTATCGGGGTATTAAATTACTCAGTCATACTATGAAACTATGGGAGAGAGTGATTGAAGGCAGGGTTAGAAGAGAAGTATAAATCTCGGAGAATCAATTTGGTTTTATGCCCGGAAGATCGACTCTGGAAAAGTTCAGGGAATGCCGCAAGGACCTGCATATGGTGTTCATCGATCTCGAGAAGGCATACGATAGCATCCCCCGGGAAGGTATTTGGAAGAGCCTCGAAGAGCGAAGAGTTTCGTCGTCTTACGTTAGGGCGATCCAAAACATGTACGCCAAAGCTAGTTCTTGCGTCAGAACCCCAGTGGGTGACTCCCGCTTTTTCCCTGTTGAGGTTGGGTTACATCAGGGGTCGGCCTTAAGCTCCCTTCTTTTCACCGTTATTCTTGATGTCATGTCACGAGGGATTCAAAATGACGTCCCTTGGTGCATGTTATTCGCGGACGATATCGTGTTAGTAGCGGAGTCGAGACGGGAGGTCAACGAGAAGTTGGAACTATGGAGATCTACTATGGAGTCCCAAGGCATGCGATTGAGCCGGTCTAAAACCGAGTATCTCTGGTGTAACTTCAGCGGGGAGGCCGTCGAAGAAGGGGTAGAGGTTAAGCTTGAAGACCAGATCGTCCCTCGTACGGATATGTTTAAGTATCTGGGGTCGATCATCCAGGAAGAAGGGGAGGTAGATGACGATGCCAAACATCGTATCAAGGTTGGGTGGCTAAATTGGAGGGCAGCGTCAGGGGTGATGTGCGACAAGAAAGTCCCTTTAAAGTTAAAAGGGAAATTCTACAGGGCCGCAATCCGCCCGGCGTTGTTGTATGGTTCGGAGTGCTGGGCGGCAAAAAAGGCCGTAGAAGGCAAGTTGGAAGCGGCGGAAATGAGGATGTTACGGTGGTCCTGTGGGCGCACGATGCTAGATAGAATCCCGAATAGGGTGTTTCGGAGCGAGCTCGAAGTGGCACCTTTTTCTGCGAAAGTGAGGGAAGGGAAGTTGAGATGGTTCGGTCACATCCGTAGGAGGATGCCTCAAGCCCCGGTGAGGAGGGTCGAGAGTCTGTCGGTTGTTGGGGTGAGAAGGAGAGGCAGGCCGAGGAGGTCGTGGGAAGAACAGCTAAAGTTGGATATGAAGGCCTTGAACTTAAATGAGACCTTGACGGCGGACATGGGTTCCTGGAAGCGGCAGATCACAGTGGTGGATTCGCTTCTAGGGAGCGGCTCTGTGGTGGAGAGCCTCAGAGTTGGGTTATCTCGTTTAGCTTTATCTTAGAAGTCATTCTACCGTCTTCTTGTCTTCTGTTTTTGTGGTTCTACAGGCACAGGGAGCTTAGCTTGGTGTGGGAGAAGAATGGGGGTCAGTTGCATTGGAGCTTAGCCAGGTTCTTCAGGGAGGCGGAGAAGGTGAGGCCCGTGTGGAGAAAGCCATGGGCTCAGGTATTCCTTGAACTTTCTCGCAGATCATTTAGATAATTTAGTATTGAACACCCACCTTAATTGTCGTGCACATAGCCGAGGGTCTTCACGGAAACAGCCTCCCTACCCTAAAAAGTAGGGGCATGGCCTGCGTACAACCTACCCTCCCCAGACCCTGCTCTGAGTGGGATATATTGGGTATGTTTGGTTTGGTTTACTCTGTCAGATGGTCAATTGAAAAATCTTATTTTTTAGAAATAAGTTACTTATTAGAGAAAAAAAATTAAATAATATATACTTTTTTTGAAATAAGTAACTTATTTTTGCAATATAACGAATATTAAATTCCCCTTACACATTTTTCTCAAATTTTTTTTATATAAATACGAATTTTTTTCCAAAATATGTAACATATAAGTTGAACTTCAACTTTGGTAAACGTGTCACTAAATCCCATTAATTTACAACACATAACCATTTTAATCTTACAAAATTAGCTCAATTTTCGCGTACTTTCTAGCCCTGTGCCAAATTTTCATCTCACTTTCTGTTTATACGATAAAAGATAAAAAAAAAAAAAAATTATAACGTAAAACACCCGTATATCCTCCTTTATGGATTCCAAAATAAGCTCCAAACTGAAAAAATCCAACAAAGCACACAGAATGACAGATACACATTGATTACACACACCAAAAAATAGTAGAGTACACACACACTTGCATCATATATACTTGCACAACACAGTCCCTTGAAAAATCATGACTCTACGCTTCCTCTCCAAACCATGAGACTTTCAAAGAGAAGACCACTCTCCTCTGTTCCATACCTCCATCTTCTTGCACACAAACCTGTTTGTTAAATTGCCTCTAAGAAAAAAATTTCAGTTAGAAGATGGAAGATGAAGAATCATCACAATTAAACAAAGTGGTCATCATAACTTTACCTCCTCCTCATGACCCATCTTTTCGAAGAACTGGATCTATATTTTCATACACTGATCATTCATTACAAGAACAATCTAGTCCTATTCAAGAAAACCCACTTCAAGAGCCACCTAATATGCCAATTCAACCACCTTTTACTCATCAAAATCAGTTCTTTTCATGAAGATTTTTGTTGGGTAGTCCTAGACGTGTTTTAGGCCTTGTGGGTATTTTTTTGATTGCTGTAATTTTGAGTTTTTCGACATACCCACAAAGTCTTTTTCAAGAAAATGGGCTTGGTGATCATAGGCTTAGGAGATGAGAATGATGGTGGGAAGCCAAGTTGTTTTATGTTTGATCTTTATCCGAAATTGGGTTTGCCTGATAAGTTGCGAAATGATGTTGAGCTTAAGTTACTTGGGGAGGTTTGTGGATGTGAATTATGATAATGTTGTGTCTACATTTGTTGATGATGGGGTTAATTCTAGTAAGATTAAAGCTGCGCTTTAGGCAGTGGAGTCTACTGCCATTTTACCTGTTGAGGGTGGTACTTATCCCGATGAGTATGTTGTGATCCTTCTTGTTTAAACATATTTAAGTCTGAAATTTAGTTAGTTCAATGTCAGTAGTTAAATGTAACAGAATCACTTGTTAATTGTAGATGCTTATTTATTATTAGATGGCTTTGGATGGTATTGTTGACTCATAAATCTGAAATTTGCGGTGTTTGACACATGTAGTCTTTAATTATCTCAATTTTTGCACACAAAATGAAGTTTCCACACTTGGTTTGGTGTGTAATTGTCAAGTAGGTACTTTACAGTAGCTTTTGTAGTATATGTAGCAACTGCATTGGTAAACATATTTGAATATTTTATTTAGTTTCACAACTTTTATAATAAGAATGAGAATATGAGTAATGAAGAGTACTGAATAAGTGGTATTGGTTTATTTCTGTTGGAATTTTTTATGCAAATGGCACATGTCTGCTGATGTAATTTTTCTCTTAAAGCCTTTTATAGCATTTATTTTATATGATCACTATACTGACCTAAATAATTCATTTTCCTAAGCGACATTCTTTTACTTTATTTCATATCATAAGTTAATGAACTTATGTTCTCCTTTAATGGTTGTATGTGATATGTCGCGTTATAACTGAAAACCTGGCTTATATTCTAGAATATTGTGAAAGGATAGGAAACAGAATGAAATTGACCGTCACTTCCTATGTGAAGATTAAAATGAGATTATACTTGCTTTACATATGAAGACGGGAAAAAATCTTAGCGGACTTGTATAAAATTACAACTCCTAAACAATCTATGAGATTGAATTTTCTTTTAAAGGGCTAGTGACTTGGAATTGACAAGAGACACATGTTAATGCCAAAAACCAAGAAGAGGGCAGGGGAATTTTGGAAACTGGTGTTCATACTGCCACCTTCTTTTTCTTGTTATCTATCTTATATCTCTGGTTCTGCATATATTTTGTCTCTTTTTTTTCCTACCTAATTATGTGAAACAGTCTTGAAATAAGAGTGTGGAAGATGCGTAAAGTGCAGAGTCTTCCCAATTGCTACATGTGATCGTGCTTGCATTTCCACCTCTAGATCTATGTTACCCGGACTCGGCTGGAAGTGTCCAACATGGATACGTATCCAAGTGTCGGACTCGGTAATAGTTTGGAAAAAAATACATGTTTTTGGCGTAAAATTCATGTTCGAGTGTTCATATCCATGGCCGAGTGACGAGTGTCCGACACGGGTATTTGAGGCAAAATGAAGAGTCGGGGTAACATACCTCTAGATAACTCTTCTCTAGGAAAAACACGTACAAAGTTTTCAGTTTCATCCAAAAGTCAACCAAACCAAGATATTTAGAGCTACTACACTTCAGTTAGTCATCCCCAAATATGCAGTTCACATCAAGATACGGACTTGGTAACTCAAGAATGTTTATGCCAGTTCTTGGTGTCTCAGTTATAGCTTTGATTTTGTGGGCTCCTGCTCTAGGTTAAACCAATTAGAATTCCTCAACTGTGATGTTGATGAGCCTAGTAAAAATGATTATGGTGAAAATGGGAAGCCAAATTCCATTATCTTTCCTATGTATTTAAGTCTGGTTTATTCAGAGGTTTATACAGAATTCATAAAGAAATGTTAAGTGATGATGTATAAAGAAATACTAATCTAACATTGGCTTCTCCACTCACATCTTAGTACCTCTTCTACCTGGAAAGTATTATATTTTTCCGAATGGGAGTGTTTAGTTTATTTATCGGCCTCAAATATGATATTATGTGATATTTGTAATAGCAACGAGGCAGTAGTTCAGTTTGTATTTTTACCCTAAGCATGCTAGTTAGATCCTTGTTTCTGATATCATGATAAATATCTGTATATTTTTTCATTATGAGTAGTCTAAGATATCTTTTTGCCTTCAAAACATGATTTTCCTCAATCTTCTCTCCGTTTAGGCTGTATTATACTATAATATTTGTGGGGAGCCTTGCAAGACCTTCCTTGACATAGATACTGGAAGTGACTTGGCATGGGCGCCTGTGTGATGCTCCATGCACTAATTGTGCCAAGGTAATGCAAAGTTCTAGTATATTCAGCTATATTTTTTGTATTCTGTTTTGGTCGAAAGCTGAATATGTCATGAGTGCAGATCTGTCATCTGATATATACAAGGATTAACTGTCCTATAACGTCATGTTGCTGCCCACGTTATATTTGGAGTATCAAACTTTGACTAGATTTGTACCTATATTCTGTATGTAGTATATATTCATTGTCACTTATTAGCTTCAGTTGATGTTATGTATATCAACAAAGACCAATCTACTGTTTTAATATGAGCAATGCATTATATTCAGTCGGTTCAGGCAGATCCCATAACTAGTTGCATATGAAACTTAATGCAGGGACCAAACCCTCCCTACAGACCCAAACAAGCGAACATTATACCTTCAAAAGATTCACTATGCACTGAAGTTCAAAAAATTCATTCAGGATACTGTAAAACATGCCATCAGTGTGATTATGAAATAGAATATGCAGATCATACTTGCTACTTGCTAGGGATGATATTCATTTGATGGCAGCGAATGGATTAGTTGTCAACATGAAAGTTGCTTCTGGGTAATGGCGTAATGCTAATTGTCATGGCGAACCAGTTATTATATTGATTTGTCAAGTTCTGCAAAATGATTTTCTCTCTGATGTTTGTCTGACTTTTTCAGATGTGCTTATGATCAGCAAAATCATTCACAAAAGTACCAGTTCCCAAAATACATAGCTCAGAGGGTCCAGTTGTATTGCTTTTTCACGATATGACATAGCCTTAATCCACAAATGATGCATCCATAGTGCTTTTGATTTCCCCGTAAATTACATATAGGTCGGGATGAATTTCTATGCTAGCACGGCTAGTAATCTATCTATCTATACTATAATATTATAAGCAAACCAACATCTATTTGGTTGGTTGGTAGTTTGGTCACTTTATTTGGTCACTTCTATACTATAATATTATAAGCAAATCAATCTCTATTTGGTTGGTTGGTAGTTTGATCACTTTATTTGGTCACTTCTATACTATAATATTAGAGCATCTCCAAGGAAATGCAACTGTTAGCAATATTTCCTAGCTGACACCTAATTTTACCTAATATCTAGAAAGTGGGCTTCTCCAAGGGAGCCCATCAGTTAGCCAAAATTTTAGATGACACAAATATATCATCTATATTTGTTGATCAATCAGCTGTCATCTAAAAATGTCCACGTCACCTCCCGCCCGCTATTCTTCCTTCCCGCTTCGCTCTTCCCGCTTGTTGCTTCAATCGTATATTTTCCCCATTTCAATTAATTTCAACCTAAATTAGGGTTAATGGCATCTCCATCACTATTGTAACTATATATATATAATTTTTCAACAATTTTTAAATTCTGTAAAATCGTGTTCTTGTTACAGAGAATGGAGGGTTCATTCGTATCTTTACTCAATAACGACTCATTTGATGATGAAGATTTTGTATTTTCTCAGCCACCCCCTCGGTCTCAATCTCAATCCCAAACCCAAACCCAACTCCAATACCAGCAAGAAGGGAAAGAGATCAAAGAACTTCTTAATTGAAGAGGATATGTTGTTGATTTCTGCTTGGTTGAATATAAGCATGGATCCGGTACAAGATAACAATTAAACATATACTTCTTATTGGAAGAGAATTTGGAAATATTTTGATGAAAATAAAGGAGGTCTTGCAAGTGATCGAACTGCTATTTCATTGTGTAATCGATGGTGTACAATCAATGAAAAAGTGGCCAAGTTTATTGGATTTTACAACAAAAGTATTGGAAGAAATGAAATTGGATTAACTGAGCAAGATAAGGTACTCGATGTTTTATTTAAATTGTTTTTGATTAATTGCTGATTGTCTCCTTCGGTATGATTTTAGTCTGTTTCGATTTAGAAAGTGGATTAGTTGTTCAAAATTAAGCAAGAAATGGTAGAGTGATGGCCATTTTAATTTGCAAAGTCCACAGACACTCTCTATAGGACGGGGGACGATGGGTGAAATAGATGTCTGTTTACTTAAAGGCTGTAATGGATGAAAGAGATTATATCTGTTTTATTAACGGCTGTGATTTCTGCCCAGGAAAAAAGTTGTCACATAGGTAGGGGTGAACAATGGTCGGGTTGGGCGGGTTGAAAGGACTAAACCACCCAACCCATATTTTATGGTTTTCGAATTTTGCAACCCGTTACCATAACTGTTACCTTTAGTAATAAATAAAACCGTCCAAATTATAACGGTTTGGTTTGGACGGGTTGGGTTTTAAACCACTTAAAAAATTTTAAACTTGCAAAAAATTAATCGACACAAATGTACAATGCATCAATGGACTCACATCACAAAATATCATCAAAATCTGGTAATTAAGTTACAAAGTCTTACGAACTAGCAAAATAACGTACAAAGTTTCATAAAATATAATCATACATCATCATTCAAAGTCTTACATAATTAAAAATAAATTAAAAATTGTATATAAAATGCACAAGCCTTAAAAATTACATAAAATATTTCTTAAATAATAATAAAAATAATTAATATATATTATTATATATTCGGGTGGAACGGTTTATATTGGTCGGTTTGATAAGGCAAACCAAACCCAACCATTATTTTTCGGTTTTTAAAAAATCGAAACCGTTACCAACCCGCACCGTTACAAAACAGTAAATTCTGGTTTGGACGGTTTGGATTGGGCGGTTTGGACGGGTTTGGAAAATTTTGCTCACCCCTACACATAGGCTTTAATTCCTGCCCAGAAAAAAATTTGTCACATTGCAGGTAAAATTAAGTTAACCATTTCTGTTTACCAAACTGGTCCCTAGTAGAATACTACTATGTTTCAGAAAGACTCGAACCTTATGTGGATTTTGAGTTCAAACAAGTTAACACATTGTTCCGGCTATTCTTTAACTGTCTCAGTCGCATTGTTCAAGGATTTTTGTTTCATTGTTAATCTTGTGGACTTTATTTGAAATGTAGAGTAATAGTGAAGCATTAGAGATTCTTGTGGCCTTGAATAATTCTTAACCAGTAGTAAATAATGATGCAGCTGCATTGCTTTAGTTTTGAAGCAATTCTGGTGGAAATCTCTATATATGTTGTCTCATTTTTTGTATTCCACAATTAAATGTCCTGTCACCAAATATATTTTACTCCCGACAACTTTCTGCAGTAGTCACTCGAGTCACATCTGCATTTTTTGAATTAAAAAACAGAAAGAAAAATGTAGTGCTTTTGGTTGTCCGTTATATTGACCCTCTGAAACTTAAGCTTCTAATTTTATACCTAAAATTTCTTTTACACTTGGTAAATGATCTGATTGATGTTCTTTGACACTCAAGTCACTTAAGCTGATTGATGTTCTGCCATTTATAACAAACGAAAGCCGGCACCTTGACACTATATGTTGACATTGTGATATCAGTATAATATACAGTTTCATTGACATTCTAAAAACAATACATAACAATAATCATGATTACAGAGAAGTATATTGATAGTTCAATAGACAAGAGAGTTACTTACAATAACTTTTGGCATCTTGTCCTTTGTTTCAATTTTTTCATTCACTCACTGTCTCCCTCCCAAGCAAAGTACATTTACTGGCAATCCTATATTAATTTTTTCATTCACTCACTGTCAATTCGCCAAGTTAGTGTGGTAATTTATTTCTTGTGTTCTCAGTTTCCTGTGGTAATTCTGTTGAATCAGGAATTTTGTGTGTTGAGTTAGGTTGAATCTTAGGAGTTTTGTAAGGTTTTTATCTAAAGTTTGAGCGGAACCTGACCCTATGTTAGTATACAGTTCAGTTCTAGTGAGAATATTTTCAAAGATAATGATTGAAATGTAAAGTAAAAATAGAGACTTTGATGATTTAGATGATACTCCCTCTGTCTCTAAATAATCTTCCCGTTTAGAATGTCGGTCCTGTTCATAACAAGAGACAAATTACTAATTTACGTCTAATTTATAAATTCAAATATAGTCATGAGTGATCTTGTTGGATTCGTATTTATGAGTACTTTAATACAGTGAAGTTTTTATATTTAGTACTAATACGAAATTAAAAATATTAACGATTAAAAGTGTGCGTTGACAAACGTGTCCAAAGGAAATGGAAAGAGTTTTATGAGATGGAAGGAGTACTACTATTCTTCAAGGTCAACTTCAACAACTATTTCATTTACAGAATGACTCCACAAGAAGTAAGACAACTTATCGAATACAATAGACAAAATCTTAAATATGGTAAACTTCGAACCGAAGAACAAGAGGAGGCAGTTGATGTAATTACGCATATGGAGCACAAGATGCCAGATACCTATGAGGTTTTATGTAGCATTTGTGGAGCACTTGTTATGTTTCCTTGAAATCAAATTGATTCAAGTGCTAGCCCATGTTAGAGTTTATAACATGCTTATGCAATCTACGCTTTAATTTGTACGATAAATAATTTGTATTATGTTTTAAAGTGGGAAATAAAGAATTGTTCATTGAGATCGTGATTATTGTTATTCATTGTTTGCAACGAACTCTTTTTGTCTCGTTTTTAAAAATTGCATTAGTTAGTGTAATGAGAAAATTATAATCTATGATGGTGTTGTTCCTACTTCTATGTTAGTCCCTTTAGTATGGACTGACCACAAAATCTTTAGTTTTGCAGTACTTGTCACTTCACTTGTTAAGTACAACATATATTTGATCCATTGAGACGTTTGTTAGGCTACTTCATTATAATATTCCGTTGGAGTATTTTCTCTCAGTTTCTTAAGCTGCTTCGTTCTTTTCTTTCCTTCCATGTAAAACGATCAGATGAGGAAAACTGAAGCAGCGGATGAGGAAAAAAAGCTGCAAAGAAGTTGAAGAGAGCTACAAATGAAGCAGCGGATGAGGAAGGCCTGCAACTTCTTAAAACAATGCAGAAAGATGCATTAGCTATTGCTTCTTCGAGGAGTGAATCAATTCAAATGAGCTTGCAAATGCAGAAGGAAATCATGCAGCTACAAAAAGAGGAGCTACAGATCCGCTTAGCGAAAGGGGAGCGTGAAAGACGGAAAGAGGAGTGAGAAAGACAGATTTACGAAGCATCCATCATGGCAATGGACACTAGTAAAATGTTGCTTGATCAAGCTAAATATTATGATGCCCTCAAAGCAAACATATCATAATTTAATTATCATGTTGTGTAATATTATGCAGGCGATCATAATGTATTTCATTGTGCCCACGTCCCAAAATCGTGATGGATCACGAATCATTGCAAACCAAGATTGCAACACTCCAAATGCTCTCTCAACATCCTTTGTTAGGTCCAATCTGTTTGTAGAAGGGGGGGTTGAATACAAACAGTACTGTTTTATCGAAATTTGTCCGGATAATTTAATTTATATTTTGACAAATTTGAGCGGAATTAAATGAAACAAAATTCAAGTTGAATATAAAATTATATTAACTTGAGGGGTTTGTTACAAATACAGTACAGAATTTATATCTAGTTAATAAAAACAAATTAGAAAATTCAACATGAATTTTTCTAGATTTGTTAATAAAAATCAAGATATAGATTAGGAGTAAAAACTCGCTAATAGTACAAGAGTATCAAGGAAATCAGTTCTATCGGATCAGATATTAAAAATAAGATGAACTTGATTTTCTAAATAATTTTCTGCTTCTTGTGCTGTGTTCTTTATGAGAGAGAAGAGAGAATTCAGTTCTTGAATGTAATATTTTCTGTGTTCTTTTTTTCTTCTTGCTGATTGCTTCTGTCGAGATGTCTTGATATATATAAATCTCTGCATCTTTATCTTCAATTATAACTATCAAGACAATCTTCAATACAATTTCTTCTTCTAAGACAACCAGTTTTGTACTGCCAAAACAATAGGCAATACAATCGTCAAGACAATCAGGTTCTTCCAAGACAATCGTCAAGACAATCAAATTCAGATATCTTTGTCTTGCTTTATCAAATTTATCATTCTGTCTGAAGCTTTTTCTTTTTGATCATTATCAAGACAATCAAATTGAACTGCCAAGACAATCGTCAAGACAATCAAATTAGATTTTTATTCTACTTTTTAAAAGCTATTCAGACATTATCATTATCAAGACAATCGGCAAGACAATCAGGAATTGTCTTGCTTTAATGATTTCTTCTCCAATACAATCGACAAGACAATCTCCTATTGTCTTGCTGTTCTGAATTTAACCTTCAAGACAATCGGCAAGACAATCAGGGATTGTCTTGCTAGTTCATTTTTCAGAATTAAATTAAAATTGATTAATAAATAATCATTTTAATTTATTCTTACTTAAATAATTAATCTGATTTAATTAATCTAATAATTAATTTAATTAAAGAATTAATTCAAGATGAATTAATTAATTAATTAAATTGACTACTTGATTTAAATTAATTAAACAAGAATAATTATATATCCTTGGATTGTCTTAATTCTTTTCTGAATCACTGAAAGTAATAAAGGAATACCACTGAATATTTTGTTGACGTTCCATGTACTGTCTGGTTCATGAACGACTAACCTCAATGACTGTCCTTTAATTTTCACATTAATAATGTGATTCATTTTTCTTCTCATCTCTTTCTCCTTCTTGTACTTCACTGTATACTGTCTGAACCTGTCACTCTAGAAATCTCTGTCTTAGAAATAAATCCACTTCTTTGATGCTATACTGAGGCTTGATCAGCAATCTGAACTTCTTCCAGTGTAAAACATCAAAACTATAGATTGACTTTAGGGTTTTTCTTCTGACAGATAGTACCTCCTGAGATTCCTGTGACAGTTAAAGTTATTTACTTATTACAAACTAAGCTTAAGTTGAGTTGAGTCCTCGAACTACAAATAGGCTATGTCATATGCCTTTCAATCTCCCCCTATTTGTTTGTTAGACGATAACAAGCAAATTCCTAGAGGATTACTCAACTAACTCAACTTAACTTAGTAAAAGATAAAACTTTAAACACAAAGTAAATAAACGAAAAGTTCTGGTTTATATTTAACATTTTCCAGATTCAAACATAAAAGATAAATACAAGATAGATGATCCTCTAGACTGATCATATAATACATTTTTCTATCTTGACCTATCTAAGCTCTAAAGATATTACATGTAGAGCTGATCTTCACTTTGAAGTTTCTTCATCCCTTATCTCTCCAGGTTCAACTTCATCTTCTTGCTCTAGGAATCTTCTTATATTCTCTGTGTCAAATCGTTCTTGATCATCCAAGGTTTTGATCAAATCCTTGTCAAGTACACGTTCATAATCTGACACTAGACCTTTAGGTTTCTTAGGCAAGATTCCAAGGTTACCCCAAAGCCGATTCCGAAGAATGTAATATTTCTTTTCAAATCCAGTTAAAGCATATGATCGAATAATGTCAGCAACAAAGATACTTTCTTTATCTTCGAATCCTGTAGTCCTCAGCATATGTTCTAACCATACCAGATGAGATGCAGTGTATAACTTCATCGACTTAGAATCAAGGAAACAAGAGTGTAGTGTATTACCCTTGAGAAACTTAACATGATGTGGAGTTTGAATAACTTGTGGACTATTCCTTTGAGCAAACTCCAAAAGTCTTTCATGAAGTAAAATATTCAGTTCAGAAAACCTTTTAACCTTTGTAGACATAATCCACAGTTCCATCAAGCTTCTCTGTTGAAAGATTTGAAGTGACACATAGAGAGAACCCATTGTACGAGAGTCAATCTGAATTATCAGTTGATCTGCACATCTATCAAATCCAGCAACTATCCTTGAAATTTCCAGCATCAGTGCATCCATATATTGCAAGTAATCTGGATTGGTCTCTTGAAACTGTTGAAGTAGTTGGAGTAAACATTCATCATCATTAGCAGTGTTCTGAATAGAATTAAAAATCTCTCTTGCTCTATCCCACTTTGGACCAATCTTCAACTGAATATCTCTTTTCCTTTCCTGTACACTGATTGCATGTAGCTTTTGTTTCTCTGCATCTTCAGCTTGCTTCAGCTTCAATCTTTCATTCACTACCTGTCTGGTCTTCTAAAGCTTAGCTTGTCTCATCAGACGATCAGCTTTCTCCTCTTGCAGTTCCTTCTCAAACACAGGATCATCTTGCCAGTTTGAAAGATCTTCTTCGATATCATTTAATTGATGTACTTCAAACTTACTATTCCTGAGATCAAAATCAAACTCAAATGCATCCTGATCATGAGCAGCTTGAGCAGCTTTTTCTTTTCCCTTGGTAGACTTCTCCTTATGCCTCCCTTGTCCTCCTGACTTACTACCTCCTGCTTCTCCAGACTTACCTGCTCCATCTCCAGACTTCTCCCCCTTAGTTGAGGAATCCTCTACAGACTTCCGTTGACTGTCAAGCTCCCTATTTGCATCATTATCCCCCTCATTATTATCATCATAGTCTTCAAAGTATGCTATTTGTTCTGGTGTGATATTATGAGTAGGTTTAACAATTTTGTATAGATGATCAAGTCCTTCAAACATGTAATCATACTTCTCTTCAAGATTTGCAAAGGTTGTAGCATATGATTGAGCAGATTCATGCATTTCCACTTGAAGTTCATCCACCCTATTAGAGAGTCTGTCAATAGCATTTAGAATGTCTGTTCTTTATGTAGATGCCTGGGAGTTAGATTGTATCAATGTATTGATTGCTGGATTGAGTGTAGTCTTTATATTGTGGACATCGTCACGAATGATCATGAGCTGATTGTTGACAGAGGTGGAAGAAGAAGACCGTTCATCCACTTGTGCTTTCAAAACTTGTTTTTCAGCCTCAGTTTCCATCAATTTCTTTTGCAGTTCTTTGATTTGAGCCATTAGAGACAAAGTGTTTGTGTCAGTGTGTGCGCTCACCTGATGTTCACTCAAGGATATGTCACTCTCCTTTCGTGCATGTGTTTCACTCATATTTAAAGTGGTCCTTACATCACTCAACACTAGCTCCTTTCCTTGAGCTGTACCTGCATAAGAAATCACCCTAGCCTCTTCTGGAGATGTCAGTGGTGGTGCAATGGGAGTTCGCAATTCCCAATCCTCAGTCATCTCTATCAATTCATTTGGATTTGATAACTGAATTTCTTCAGTGATAGGATGACCAAGTTGCCTTTCACTTTCACCAGATAAATCTGCGACTGAAGAATCCCTTGAGGGAGCCAGGAATGTTCCTCCTGGGAGGGGAGATGATGACTCTATTATGCTTGGCAGAGAGTCAAGATTTCCCTCTGAAGCCTGTGAAGGCTCTTCTACCGTAACAATGGTAGGCACAGTAACAATCCTATCGTGCACTCCTTGCTCAGTGTCCTTAGCAACATCAGATTCTAAGTTAATGTTTTCCCCCATTGTGAGTAATAGAGGTGTGCTTGACTCTGTACAAGGTGCCACGGCCCTTTGGCGAATTTCAATAATTGCATCCTGTTGAGAGGATGAAATTAGTAACAGTTCATCGGCCATTTCAATGTCCAAATCCTGTTGGGAGGAAATGGATGGGCTAACAGATGCCTCAAGTAGTAGGTTTCTTCTCTTCTTTGGTGGAGGCAGAGCTGTGGGATCACTCACATCATCACATCTTCTATCAGCTCTTTTTGTCATCAACTTGCTTCTGGCTTTAGGTTTAGAGATTTGATTAGACACAGTGTTTGGCTCTAAGACCTGGGATAGAGGCTGTGGTTCTACAACCTCTTGGTCTGACCTATCAGCCACTTGGGCTCCAGAAACAGTTTGAGAGATAGAAAGTAATACCTGCTCCATTGATGCAGTAGCTGTACCTGAAGTAATAGATTGTTCCATTTGATGTTGATGTTCAGGGACAGGTACATCTTGAGGTTCAGGTTCAGGTGCATTCAAAAGTCGAGGAATGACAGGTAGATTTATGAAGTTAGACAAATATGGTGTAATATACACTGGCACATTTATCAACTTTCTATGTGTATCAAGGCTAGTGAATATTTTCTTGGTTTGCCTGCCTGATACCATAGGGTTGTCATTCCTAAAAACTGTTTGTTGACCAACAGGAACAAGATGATTAAATAACAGAGTTAAAAATCTAGGATAATAACATAGAACTTTCTTACCCTCATCAAAATCCTTTCTGGCCTTAACAATCCTGTTAATAATAGTATTCCAAAGTAGGTTACCAATATTGATTCTACGGTTGTTAGCAACAGCATAACCAATAGTTTGTAACATAGAGGTGAGTAAGTGAAAATTACCTCTGGCTGAATTAGCAAATACCTTGGAGATCGTGTCGAAGAATGCATCCCATGGTTGAACCAAATTCCTTTTGCTCAGGTTGTTCATATCAATTTCTCCATGATAATTAATATCAATGAAGAATTGATAGAGTTGCTCACTGGTTGGAAATGGATCATAATTATCCGCCGGGAGACCCAAAACAGTAGTTAGGGTTGATTCTGTCACGACGTGGTGTGTACCATCAAAATCAAAAGAGAATGAGGTCAAGTCTTCAGACACCACAGATTCTGTGCAAATCAATCTCAGTGGTCCTATCTTAATTGGGGCTTCAATCGAAATGGCAGTTCGGATAATTGAATCGTCATTCAAAAATCGTATCCAAGGCCTAAATCGATCGTAGGGACAATCGTTCGGATTAAAATAGCCAACCAAATTATGTTTCATTATCTCAAAATTATCAGCCATTTTTAAATACAAAAACACACTTTTAATTTTAAGAAAATTAAAACAATTCGAAAATTTTCAGAATTAATAATTAATTAAAATTAATTAAAAAATCGAATTAATTCAAAGTTGTCAGAAAAATCTCAAAAATTTATATGCTGTTCTCTTGATCACTGGGAATCTCAATCTATTTTTAGATTTCTCAGAAAAATTTTAGAACTCTCAAAACAGTCAAAACCCGATTCTATTTTTTTGAAAAATTTGATTTTCAAAAACTTAACCAAACTTGAAAATAATCGGTTCAAATGAAAGATAATTGAACGATCTACTTGAATCAGGTATTGTTTTTCAGTTTGGTTGAGAAAATTTCAGCAGCGATTCAGTACAATATTGCGTGTATTGTATGTATATATGCTGAGATCTCTGTGTAAAGACACGAGAGAGAAAGAGAGATAATTGTATTGTTGTGATTTGTGATCAGTTTTTCTGTTTTTGTTTTTTTTTTAAGTACAAAACTACATTACAAGACAATCGGTTTGATTGTCTTGCCGATTGTCTTGGTAGTATAAATACTATCAAGACAATCGTTTACAATTCTGAATAAAATAAAATGAAAACGAAAATATTTTTTTTTTAATTTTATTAAAACACAAATTAACACTACAAGACAATCGGTTTGATTGTCTTGCCGATTGTCTTGTTAGTATAAATACTATCAAGACAATCAATTATTTAACTGAATAATCAACAAATTAACACACATTTTTTTTTAATTTTGAAAATAAAGAAAAACACTCCAAGACAATCAGTTGATTGTCTTGCCGATTGTCTTGTTAGTATAAAACTATCAAGACAATCGTTTGTTTTGAGTAAACTAAAATGAAAACAGAATAAAAATCTGAAAAATATTTTATTATCAACAAAATAACCTTCCAAGACAATCTGTGGATTGTCTTGGCGATTGTCTTGATATGATAATCACAATCATAAAAATTAATTAAACTGCTAATTAAAATGCTAATAAAATACAAATAATGTGCAAAATTAATCCAATTAAAATACACTCTAATATTATTAAAAATACTAAAAATAAATATTTTACAGAAACATGGATTAATCTTTTTACGAGAACAAATTTAAATAACAAAAGGACAAACATTACAAAACATTTAATAAAATAATTATTAAAATAGAAATAAATATCTACAAATATTCTAAAAATATAGAAATATGGAGTATTAAATAATATAAACAAAGTGAAAAATAACTAAACAAGCAAGAAAATTAGTTGGTAAAATAATTATACAAGTGATTTCAAACAACAAATATTCACAGAATAATCACTTGCAAAATTATTAAAGATCAAATTTCAGATATTAACAGTATTAATTACTAGGACTGTTTAACATACCCAATTCACTAACAATTCTAGTGAATGAGGATTCATTAAGCGACTTAGTAAAAATATCTGCAGTTTGATCTCCAGAGCCTACAAATAGTAGTTCCACTGTACCATTCATTACATGCTCTCTTATAAAATGATACCTTATGTCAATGTGCTTTGTCCTTGAGTGCTGCACAGGATTGCTGGCGATTGCTATGGCACTTGTATTATCACATAAAATAGGGATATTTTCCAATACAATGCCATAGTCCATTAATTGATTCCTAATCCACAAGATCTGAGCACAACAGCTTCCAGCAGCTATATATTCAGCTTCGGCTGTAGAGTTGGAAACTGTTTGCTGTTTCTTACTGAACCAAGATACCAGTCTTCCACCTAGGTATTGGCAACTCCCAGATGTACTTTTCCTGTCTACAACACTTCCTGCATAGTCAGAATCTGTATATCCAATTAAAGTAAAACCAGATTCATTAGGGTACCAGATGCCTAAATTAGGCGTACCCTTTAGATATCTTAAGATTCTTTTGACAGCAGTGAGATGTATTTCTTTAGGGTTCGCTTGAAATCTTGCACACAAGCATGTGGCAAACATTATATCTGGTCTACTAGCAGTTAGGTAAAGCAAAGAGCCAATCATACCTCTATAGCCTGTGATATCTACCTTGGCAGAACTTTCACATAAACCAATTTTGACAGCTATAGTTGATGGTGTCTTTGCTGATGAGCACTCCTCCATGTGATATTTCTTGAGGAGTTCCTTGATGTACTTAGATTGACAAATAAATATTCCATCTTGTCTCTGACTTATTTGTAATCCAAGAAAGAATTTCAGTTCTCCCATCATGCTCATTTCAAACCTACCCTGCATTAACTTAGAAAACTTCTTGCATAGAAGCTCATTAGTAGACCCAAATATAATATCGTCCACATAGACTTGGACTAGTATTATATCATTCTTATGTCTTTTAGTGAAGAGAGTTTTGTCTATGACACCTCTTATAAAACCATTTTCTATTAGAAATTCAGAAAGAGTGTCATACCATTTTCTTGGGGCTTGCTTAAGACCATAGATAGCTTTGTAAAGAAAGTAAACATAGTCCAGATGATCTTGATCTTCAAAACCAGGAGGCTGTTCTACATACACTTCTTCATCTAGCTTACCATTCAGAAAGGCACTCTTGACATCCATTTGATAAACTTTGAATCTTGAATAGGATGCAAATGCCAAGAATATTCTGATGGCCTCAAGTCTTGCCACTGGAGCATGGGTCTCGTCATAATCAATGCCTTCAGCTTGAGAATAACCTTTAGCTACCAGTCTTGCTTTGTTTCTTATCACAGTGCCATCTTCATCTAGTTTGTTTCTGAATACCCATCTTGTGTCCACCACTTTTCTATCTTTAGGTCTGGGCACCAGCTTCCATACTTCTAGTTGCTTAAATTGATTGAGTTCATCTTGCATAGCAATCACCCATCAGGATCAAATAGAGCTTCTTCTACTTTCTTAGGTTCCATGACAGACAGGAACCCAGAATAGTTACATTGATTCTGATAAGCTCTTCTTGTTTTCACACCAACATCTGGATCACCAAGAATCAGCTCAAAAGGATGAGCTCTATTCCAAACAGTTTGTCTGGGAAGAATTGATCTTGACGATTCGCCTTGTTCTTCAGTATGATGTTGAGTATGACTTGTTGACCCTTCATTATCTCCCCCTGAGTTGTTGCCAGTTTGACTTGTTGATGGTTCAATAGTATTAGTGGTGTCTTGAAAGTTATCATTGTTTTCACCAGCATCACCTTGATCATTACCACCAACATTTGGATTATTATTATCAGCAACAACTTCAGGTTGATTGTCATCATCTGAATCTGAGTCTGACATGTCATCAAACTTAAGCTTTTCAGATGGATCTTCATTTTGGATACTTGGGAGTTTTGTGTCATCAAATGTAACATTGACACTTTCCATAGTTTTCTGTTGATCAATAAGATACACCTTGTAGGCTCTTCTAGTATAACCAATAAATATTGCTTCATGTGCTTTTTCTTCAAATTTACCACCTTGATCTTCTCCTTCTTTCAACACAAAGCATTTTGTCCCAAATACATGGAAGTACTTGAGAGTTGGTTTCTTGTCATGTAGAGCTTCATATGGTGTCTTCATTAAGTCTTTATTGATAAGTGTACGATTCTGAGTATAGCATGCAGTGTTGACAGCTTCAGCCCAAAAGCTCAATGGAAGCCTTGATTCACTTAGCATAGTACGTGCAGCTTCAATCAAGGTTCTATTCTTTCTTTCAACTACCCTATTTTGCCGAGGAGTTCTGGGAGCCGAGTACTGTCTAGTTATACCCTTTTCAGTGCAAAAGTCTTTCAGAACTGCATTCTTGAATTCAGTTCCGTTGTCTGACCTTATAGCTCTTACTGGACGATTAGAGTCCAGCTCAATTAACTTAATGTGATCAACTACCAGTTGTGGAGTTTCATCTTTTGAGTTCAGAAATAGTACCCATGAGAAATCATCAACAATCACAAGAGCATATCTTTTTCTTGACATGGACATCACACTAACTGGACCAAACAAATCCATATGGAGAAGTTGTAATAGTTCAGTTATTGATGATATGTTAGTGCTCCTGTGAGTTGCCCTTTTTAACTTCCCTTTTTGACAAGCATCACATAGACCTTCCTGATTAAATTCAATCGAAGGTAAACCTCTCACCAACTCTCTTTTCACTAGAGAATTCATTGTTTTGAAGTTTAGGTGAGAAAGTTTCTTGTGCCATAACCAACTTTCATCAGTAGATGCCTTTGAATAAAAACATCTAATTTCTTCTGTGCTTCCAGAGTTCATATTGGCTATGTACAAGTTTCCTTTTCTTACTCCAGTCAACTGCGGCCTTTCATTTCTCTTGTGTGATATTAGACAATTATTCTTGTTGAAATGCACTTCATAACCTCTGTCACAGAATTGACTAATACTGAGCAAATTGTGCTCAAGGCCGTTCACAAAAGAGACATCTTCAACAATAACATTTCCAGCTTCTAATCTGCCATATCCATCAGTTTTACCTTTTCTGTTATCTCCAAAGGTAACGACTGGGCCAGCCTTCTCCACCACATTTGTCAGCAGGGCTTTATCTCCGGTCATATGCCTTGAACATCCACTGTCCAGAATCCACATGACTCGTTCAACCTGTTTCAAACCCTGCAATGACAAATTGGTTAGACTTTCTTCGGAACCCAAATTTGATTGGGTCCGGAGTACTTAAAGAATTGACCTTTATCAGGCAAAGCAACACTTTTTATTTTAACAACATTTTCTTTAGGTACTGGACATTTAACCCTGTAAACAGCTTTAACTTGTTTTGGTTTCAGCTTGGGTAACCATGTCTTCACCATATCCTGAGAAGGACTTGGGGTCCTAATCTTAGAATTAGGTGATGTTACAGTCCTGGATCTTACATGTTTATTTCTGCTCATTTGCTGTCTAGGAGCATTCTTATCAACACATGCATGATTACCGTTAAAGTAAGCAGACATTATATTAAAAGCACAAGACATGCAATTAACAGCATCACATTTCTTATGAGCAGTATCAATAACAGGAATAGCATGCATGGTAGATTTGTTGTTGCATTTATTCATGTTGTTACTTCTACTACTAGTTTTCAATGAACTAATAGACTCACCAACTCTTTCTGCTTTTACAAACACAGTCTTTCTATCTTTAACATTTTTAACAACTTGATTACTTTCTAAGATTACGCCATTAGCTACATCCTCAATGCGCATCTCTTCCTTAATGATTAAAGATGTTGTATCCAAAGGTTCTGCTATGGATTTCTTAAAGAGTGGGTTACTAACACTCTTAAGCACTAATGGTATACCCCTATCTACAGCACTGACACGATTAGGGGTATTAATGCTTTTTCGTCCAATAGCTTCATTATAATCAAACCCAATTCCTACGGTTTGATTAATTGCTTGTTGGTTAAACAACTCTTTAGCCACTTTACAAGAATTAGAAGTAGCACTAACCCTTATTTCTAGTTCAGCTATTGTTTCACGTTGTTGAACCACTATCTCTGCTAGAGACCTCTCAAGTTCTTTTAGCATTCTTATTTCTGATTTTTGTATAACATGGCAATTTTGTACATCATGTAATTCTGATAATTGATTACTAAGATCTGTATTTAACAAATTTAGCCTTTCAATCTCTCTATTAGCATTACCTAGTGTATCAGTAAGTTGATAAATATATTGACTTTCAGTACATGATACCTCAGATGATGTACCACTGGAGTTATCAGATTTTGCCATCAGGGCAAGATTGCCATACTCTTCATCTTCAGAGTCTGTATCATCCCAACTCTTTCCAGCAGCCACATAGGCTCTTCCTGTCTTCTTCTTCTCAGATCCAAAGTCTTTTCCTTGGTTTTGTTTTGGCTTCTGACATTCAGTAGCGAAATGTCCAAGTTCATTACAGTTGTAGCATCTAATTTTACTTCTTTCAACTGTTCCAGTTTTGTAACCTCCTCTGTTACTTGAGGATGAAGAACCTCCTCTCTGGAACCTGTTATAGTTAGATTTGTACCTGAACTTGGGATTCTTCCTGAATCTAAAGTTACTGAATTTCCTTACCAACAAAGCCATGGACTCATCTTCCAACTGATCTAGTTCTTCTAATGAATAGAAGTCACCTTCATCTGGACTAGCATTCGTTTGACCAACTTCAACTTCCAGCTTGCCACTGTCAACACTACAAGGTTGAATAACCTTATCTTCCACTTCCTGTTTGTTCTCAACAATAAGAGCTGTAGAAGTATTAGCAATTCTTCCTTTTCCATAAATCTCCTTTTGTTGAGATTGTTCCAGTTCATAGGTTTTTAAAACACCAAAGAGTTTTTCTACAGTAATTTCACTTAGATTCCTCGACTCTCTGATAGCTGTAATTCTATGTTCTAGATGAACAGGCATTGACAGTAGAAATTTTCTGTTGATCTCTTTCTGAGTGTAGTACTTGCCATGCATCTGTAAATTGTTGACAAGTTTGTTATATCTTTCAAACACATCTTGAATACTTTCATTGTATGCTGATCGAAAGTGTTCATACTCAGATGTCAGAATTTCTAGTCGATTCTCCCTAACTTCCTCTGTTCCTTCATTCACCGTTTCAATGGTTTCCCACATGTGCTTTGCTGTCTTGCTGTTAATCACATGACTGTACATCACAGAGTCTAGAGAATCTATTAAAATCAGTCTTAAATTAATGTCAAGTCCAGCTTCCTCTCTTTCAGCAAGAGTGAATTCAGAAGAATCTTTTTGTACAAGCTTTGCAGGGGTAACAACTTTTCCATCAGTAACAACTTCAGGAGTTAATCCAAAAGGTATTATTGGTCCTTCTGATAAGACTTTCATGCATTTAGGATTTGCAACCTCGAGGAACATTAACATTTTATTCTTCCACATATCATAACTGTTTTTGTCATATATGGGAATTTTCACAGTTCCGACTTTAGAAGACATGATGAATTTTTTAAGAGAGTTAAAAAATTCGGGGATGATTTTTAATCGAGTAAAATGGAATCTTTGGTTTGTGTATCAACCAACCGGCTCTGATACCAATTGTTAGGTCCAATCTGTTTGTAGAAGGGGGGGTTGAATACAAATTTGAGCGGAATTAAATGAAACAAAATTCAAGTTGAATATAAAATTATATTAACTTGAGGGGTTTGTTACAAATACAGTACATAATTTATATCTAGTTAATAAAAACAAATTAGAAAATTCAACATGAATTTTTCTAGATTTGTTAATAAAAATCAAGATATAGATTAGGAGTAAAAACTCGCTAATAGTACAAGAGTATCAAGGAAATCAGTTCTATCGGATAACATATTAAAAATAAGATGAACTTGATTTTCTAAATAATTTTCTGCTTCTTGTGCTGTGTTCTTTATGAGAGAGAAGAGAGAATTCAGTTCTTGAATGTAATATTTTCTGTGTTCTTTTTTTCTTCTTGCTGATTGCTTCTGTCGAGATGTCTTGATATATATAAATCTCTGCATCTTTATCTTCAATTATAACTATCAAGACAATCTTCAATACAATTTCTTCTTCCAAGACAACCAGTTTTGTACTGCCAAGACAATAGGCAATACAATCGTCAAGACAATCAGGTTCTTCCAAGACAATCGTCAAGACAATCAAATTCAGATATCTTTGTCTTGCTTTATCAAATTTATCATTCTGTCTGAAGCTTTTTCTTTTTGATCATTATCAAGACAATCAAATTGAACTGCCAAGACAATCGTCAAGACAATCAAATTAGATTTTTATTCTACTTTTTAAAAGCTATTCAGATATTATCATTATCAAGACAATCGGCAAGACAATCAGGAATTGTCTTGCTTTAAAGATTTCTTCTCCAATACAATCGGCAAGACAATCTCCTATTGTCTTGCTGTTCTGAATTTAACCTTCAAGACAATCGGCAAGACAATCAGGGATTGTCTTGCTAGTTCATTTTTCAGAATTAAATTAAAATTGATTAATAAATAATCATTTTAATTTATTCTTACTTAAATAATTAATCTGATTTAATTAATCTAATAATTAATTTAATTAAAGAATTAATTCAAGATGAATTAATTAATTAATTAAATTGACTACTTGATTTAAATTAATTAAACAAGAATAATTATATATCCTTGGATTGTCTTAATTCTTTTCTGAATCACTGAAAGTAATAAAGGAATACCACTGAATATTTTGTTGACGTTCCATGTACTGTCTGGTTCATGAACGACTAACCTCAATGACTGTCCTTTAATTTTCACATTAATAATGTGATTCATTTTTCTTCTCATCTCTTTCTCCTTCTTGTACTTCACTGTATACTGTCTGAACCTGTCACTCTAGAAATCTCTGTCTTAGAAATAAATCCACTTCTTTGATGCTATACTGAGGCTTGATCAGCAATCTGAACTTCTTCCAGTGTAAAACATCAAAACTATAGATTGACTTTAGGGTTTTTCTTCTGACATATAGTACCTCCTGAGATTCCTGTGACAGTTAAAGTTATTTACTTATTACAAACTAAGCTTAAGTTGAGTTGAGTCCTCGAACTACAAATAGGCTATGTCATATGCCTTTCATCCTTTCTAACAGATTCTTGTGCATTTGCAAAAAAAAAAAATTTGTTGCCTTGAGGTTTTGAAATAGTTTTGACAAAAGTTGGCCAAGAGGGATATGTACCATATGCAAGATAATATCCCATGTTATATTCATGTCCATTGATGGTATACCTCATTTCAGGGCCACGACCTTCTGCCAAATCTTCAAAAAGATGAGACCGATCTAAGACATTAATATCATTTAATGATCCCGGTAATCCAAAAAAAGAATGCCAAATCCACAAGTCTTTTGAAGCTATTGCTTTTAATATAATAGTTGGTTCATGGACATGACCTGTATACATACCTTGCCAGCCAGCTGGACAATTCTTCCACTTCCAGTGCATACAATCAATACTACCCAACATTCCGGGAAAGCCTCGTTGTTCATTCTTTGCTAATAATCTAGACAAATCTTCAGCATTTGGGCATCTTAGATATTCAGTTCCAAAAGCTTCAACAATTGCTTTAACAAACCTTTTTAAACTCTCTATTGTTGTACTCTCACCAATTCTAACGTAATCATCAACAGCATCAGCTACTGTACCATATGCAAGCATCCTAAGTGCAGCTGTCACTTTTTGAAGTGATGATAGTCCACGAATTCCCACAGCATCAGTTCGTTGAGTAAAATAATTGTCATGAGCTGTGACTGCTTCTTCAATTCGCAAAAACAATGACCTACGCATTCGAAATCTTTGACGAAATTGTGTCTCTGTATATGTAGGTGTATCAGAAAATTAATCTCTATACAGTCTAGCATGACCTTCTTCTCTATTGCGATCAATTACACTGTGATTCATTGTGGAACCACCATGATTCGGGATAGAATTTGCTCTTTGACGCTGATTATGAAGATAAGCCGCACCCATTCTCATTCTTGCTTCCTGCTCTTCTTCTTCTGCCTGCATAATATCAAGAATCATTCGTGTAGTATTATCCATTACAAATGAGTATTCAGATGGGTGTGTTGTTTGTATGGTGTTTAGTTCTCAATCAGGGTAAAAAAAATTCCTAACCCGACTACACACATGTTTATACGCACTGTTTACATCATTTTGATTTATCTATAAAAAAATTATATTTTGATGAGAAATTAATTTATATGTTATTTTTTGCTAACAAAATATGAAATTTTTATTTTTAAAATATTTTTAAAAAATTGGGAATGAAATTAAATTTTAAAAAATGTACAATTTGTATTATAAAATAAAACTACTTTAATTAATTAAATAACATATATCATTGTATATATAAAACCTTTATTTGATTGAATTTGACATTAGTAAAAAATAACATATTTTCAATTAATAAAATATTTAAATTAATTAAATAACATATATATTAATGTAAAAAGTTTATTTGATTGCATTTAGAAAAAAAAAATATTTTTGAGTTTTATCCCGAATAAATAATTACTATTTGAAAATATAGCCGTTAGGATTTCAAAAATAATAAAGTAACATATTTTTAAATATAGCTAACGTTTATAGCTAACACCATCAGAGGACATAAGCTTACAGGTTCAGCAAATTTAACATAATCATCTATTTTTCTGATTTTAGCTAACAGTTATACGTATCTCCCTTGGAGATGCTCTTATAAGCAAACCTTAAAATAAAATATTACATTAAAATAATAAAAGTAAATATAAACAAATAAAAAAAATAAGAAAAGGAAATTAAAACAAACACAACTTCTTCATCCTCGAACATCTATACTATAATATTATTTGCAAACCAACCTCTATTTGGTTGGTTTGGTTGGTAGTTTGATCACTTAGTTTGGTTACTTTATTTGGTCACTTCTATACTATAATATTATAAGCAAATCTTAAAATAAAATATTACATTAAAATAATAAAATTAAATATAAACAAATACAAATAATAAGAAAAGGAAATTAAAACAAACACAACTTCTTCATCCTCGAACTTACATTAAAATAATAAAAGTAAATATAAACAAATACAAAAAATAAGAAAAGAAAATTAAAACAAACACAACTTCTTCAACTAGCACATACAATCCATCCTATAATCTTCTTAAAATAAAATATTACATTAAAATAATAAAAGTAAATATAAACTAATACAAAAAATAAGAAAAGGAAATTAAAACAATCACAACTTCTTCATCCTCGAACTTACATTAAAAATAATAAAAATAAATATAAACAAATACAAAAAATAAAAAAGGAAATTAAAACAAACACAACTTCTTCATCCTCAAACAACACTAGCACATACAATCCATCATATAATCTCCATATGTAATCACCACAATTAGTCTCGAACCCACCCTCTAATCTCCGTATACGTCAAACAATTGTGTTACTAAACATACAAAAACACATATCTATAAACAAAAAAAAATAAAAAAAAATACGTGACTCTTATTTTTCTTTTATTCATGTTTCAAATTAGTTCATTTTTCCATGAAAGCCTCAATTAGTTCTATTAATGAAGGAGTTCATAAACACAATTATAGTAATATATTAAAAGTGAGATGAACGTCCTCTTATACATGGAAGAGCCTCTTTCTGCTAAATAAAAGTAAGAAAAAACTACTTTCATGTAATATTTATATATATATATATATATATATATATATATATATATATATATGTATGTATTTGAAAGTAATAATTAAAATACATAATTAGAATGATATTCATATTCATGAAATTTATAAAATTTAAAAATATTTTAATAATAAAAACATATATACAACTTATAATTTTAACAAAAAATAATTAAACAATTTATACGCAACGTGTATCGCACTTGTTATAGAGTAGTATCAACTAATTCAGCCTTTGCCATTCCTAGTTAGCAAATGTGTTTTCAGTAGCTTTTGTCGACATTTACTATCAAAATTAGCTTCCTCCTGTATACAAAATCCAATTTTGGAGTAGAGCAGGCACTTCCACTAAGTATGTTTATAGTCTGTGCAAAGTATGGATTACTTTTAATATTTTTTTTATTTACTTATAATGTAATATAATATTACGAATATAAATTTTAATAAGTTGTTGGAGGATTTGAACGTTAGACCTTGGTATAACATTAAACCTTTGTATATAACAATTTTTAATATTAAATTTAAATTAATAACATCTTTTAGTATTAATTTAAATTAAAATGTTGTTGACGGGATTCGAACCTTAAACCTCTATATATAACAACTTTTAATATTGTATTTAATGGCTATTATCTATTTGAATTTGTGAATGAAAGAGAGAACCAAAAATGGGATTAACCAATCTACAAAAACATGCCATTAGTATAGATTAGCTTATAGCCCGTGCGATGCACGAATTATTTTTAAATTTTTTATTTAATTATTCATATTTTAATATATATTTTTTACTTCGTAAAAAATAAACGATAGGAAATCATAAAATATAATAATACGTGTTTGATAGGAGTATAAATTTAGATTATGATTCATTTGAAATTATGGTTACTTGCCTCTGAGAGTAGTAAGAACAAGCGCATATTGTTGGCCAGCTTTTACTCCAGAAAGAGGTACAAGTTCACTTTGTAGACATTATCATCAGCAGCTGAAATATTGCAGCTATGCTCTCAGTTGTATCTGTGAAGCGATATAAATTCATAATATGAAAATTGAGAAAATATTGTATAAGCCAGACTGAAATTACAACTAAAATTTTGAGAAAATTGAGATTGATGATGTCAATTAAACATAAAGTTTGCTCCTTCCTTCCAGATAGAGAAGACGACGAAATGGAGTATAAACATAACTGGATATATATGCCTCCTGACATCTATTTCATATTCATAAATGTTAAACTTGGACCCGATAGACCAACGTGTAGCATAATTAATAACGGTTGATTAATTTCGCTTAAAACCATGACCCTATTAATCATTTGATGAGCTTCGGGTGCATAGATAATGTAAAGACGATGCAATAAGCTTTTACCTTTTAGGATTACAAAATTCTCCCATTTGCTTCATACTATAACCCTATCCGACCAGTATCACAACTTGTACAGTAACAGAAGAATTTTAGATAAGGAAATCGATTCAGAATATGTGCTAAAATGAAATTTTTCTTTGTCTTTCTCTAGTAGTATTTATTACATCATGTTCTCTTAAGTTATGTAAAGTACTTTTTGATTTCCCATTTCCTCCAACGTGCAGCAATTGTTCTCATATCCACATTCCTCATCATGCCTGAAAATATACCTAAAAAATATACCCAGAAAGCGTTATTAGTAATGTTCATGTAGTATTTTACTCTTTGTTTTCAAGTCTAAAGAAACCACCAACACAAAATTTAGAACTAATATTATTTCTAGTGCCAAGTAGTTCTCATAAAACTCACTAATCAATCCTGCATGTGTGCTTGTCCTCGAACAGATAGATGCAGAGAAACTAAGATAAGTCATACTAAGTTAACCTATATTTACACAACTTCAAATTAATGATACACAGCTCTATTTCTAAATAATATAAAGTTTCATTCCTTTTTTCCTATATATATGTAAGGAGGGTTGTTAACTTATAAAAGAGTAAAAGTCTTATCACATTTAGAATCAAGATTTGTTGCATATATAGTCATAGGCTTTTACTCAAACGACTTTGAACGTTTCTTTCTGGCATATGTGATAGACACTTAAACATAAATACATAGAAAAGTGAGATAACTACCCTGCTACATAAATTTTCCAGAGAACATTTATAAATAAGAAAAATGGAATAGATAAAGGCTAAGGCTGCCACGTAAAATCTTTGTAGCCTTCCTTTATGAAAATAGATTATAGTGAAAATATTTCATATTTATATGTAAGCTTACACAATTTTTTTTTTTTTTTGTCTGTGTGAATATATATGGAGTTCTTTTCTTTTATATGATATATGGAGTTTTAGTTGTACTCTTATAAATGCCTATACTTTCGATCTAGTTGTAACCATCTATATCTTCTTGTAAACATTTTCTTAGTTCCGGTTCACATTTAGGCAACTTAGGTAGCTTAGCTAGTATATCTCATAGCTTCAAAATTAACTTACTTTAATTGGATTTCTCCAAGCATGGAAAGGTTTCTGATGATATAATGCCTGACAAGCCTGAGAATTGAAACCTCTTCGATGGAGCCTCGCTTGATCGTCGCTGTCTGCAGATGATCATGTGACAGCGAACTGCCAAATTTTGGGAAGGCAAAGTAGGAAAGGCATAGAAAAAGATTATTGAACTTAAGACAGACGAAGAAGTGTTGCAGTGGTAGTCTATGATACATACACCTACAGAAATGGTAAAACAACTCAATTGTAGTTTAACACTGAATAAAATCAATGGCGTAACCCCTATGTTGTAGTATTATATAGATGACAGATAGTAGATAAAGTACCTAAAAAGGACACAGACCAAGCACTTGTAGGTTCAGCAATAAGCTTTGACAGGAGGCTTACTTGATTAAGGACTATGGAGGCATACTTGACTATGTATTCTACCCTTGACTTTTCGGTTCTTATCTTTCTTTGGCTTGCCAGAAAATCGAGGACCCAAACATCTAGGCTGGATGCAATATTGGTTGTCTCACACAATATGGCTCGATACAATATGCGGAGTGCTTAGGCTCTAATTTGGAATTGGGGATCTGACAACAGTTCGGCTCATAGCACATCTAAGCGATAGATCATGTGCCTATCTTTCCTCAGCAGTACATTTTCATGTACTGGTGCAAGGTCTGTATAAGTTCCCACTGCATGTGCTTGTACTCCATAGTAATGAGCACTTCCGGTTCTACCCCATAAAACCTGTAAATTTCCTAAGAGTTAATAGGCTGAATATATAAGTTTCCAATACTAGACTTGTAAAATCATTTATAAATGAACAGAACTGATTATATGAGGTGCCTACCTGTGTTTTTTTCTTTAGTTTAGTTATTGATGAATTGATGCAAAAGTAAAAAACGAGCAACAATTTCTTATAATTCTTTTAAATTAATGTGTAATACTTAACAAAGGGGCACTGCCATTCGCTCTTGGCAATCCACAAAACAACTATATGTTTCACTTTGGCAAGGAAAAAACTATAAGTAGTCTAAGTGATGATCTCTCTGCTCATGAAGAAAACACCAAAAGAGCAAGATGATCAACTTATAAACGTGTAACCAATTTTAAGCCTGCTTCCAAAACATTATGTAAGAACCATAACATCCCTAAATAAATGCAAATATCACCTATATAGTGTGTTATAGCTAACCGTCTTACTGTTAGAAGTCACCATTTACTTTATTGCTAGCAGCCGAGTTTGACTTCTAACACTTACCCTAAAGTCCTGCCGAGTCCCTTCATTCGCAATAAAAGATCAGCAGAACTATAGCATTAGAATCATTTTGATATTTCATACATGGGTAATTGTTCTATACCTCAAACATGAAATGCTCCTTATATGAAAGATAAACACCTAATATTGTCTAGGTAGGTCAACATTTGCAAACATCCACGGTTACTGAAAATCCAGAAATCATACCAGACATGAAAGACAATCACTTAAACTGTGTAGCCAGTAATTCGATTAAAGTTTGAGAAACGATTCTTTTAACATTCCCTTTCTAACATTGAGGTAGATTAGCAGATAAAACTTGTAGTACAGATATGTGCTAAATCCTATTGTATCAAGTATGCATAGAATTCATTGAAATCCAATGTAAAATATAAAGATCCAATTCATTCTCATTTAAACATATCATCATACAGGTAGTGCCGTTCCATATTTTGTGAGGTAGTGCCTTACATTCTCTTTCCTTCCTCGCCATCTCGTCTCCTTCTCATCGAATGGACATGGACGCAATATATACGTACGTAGCAGCTATAGAGATAAACGGACATGGAATAAAAAGATTCGTGCATGTTGAAAGGGGTTCTTTTTTAATATTTATAAAATGATTCGTGTATGTTGAAAGGGCTTCTTTTTTAATATTTACAATTATATTATTAAATAATTTTTTTTTAATATTCAAATTGGTTAATATACATTTAAACTGAATTTGATTCATATCATTTAAATTTTAAAAATATTAAATTCTTAAATTTAAAAGACTTAGAAAAAAAATTGACCAAATTTGAGTATAAGTAAATAAAACATTATTATTTATTAGATATAGTTAGTTTATTATTTTTACTTTATTTTAAATTTTAAAAATCAGGTTATGATGATTTCATAACTCACACAAAATTTAGAAATCATTTTTAATTTTGTGATATTTTAATAATTATTATCCGACTGAAATAACTCGGTAATTGAAGTGAAAATAAAGTTATAAATTTTTAAATTGAGAATTCTATTTAATTTAGAAAGCCTACTTATATTTAATTTAGATTATTAAAATTTACCTTTTAATATTTAAATATAATTATACTATCAATCGAATAAATTTTTAAATATTAGATCTAACGGCTCTCATTTTATCTATTTTAAGATCCAAATGTTTTTTACATTGAGAATTCTATTTAATTAGAAAACCATTATTACAATTACTTTTAAGTAAATATAATCCGACATTCAATCAAATAAATTTTTAACATTAAATTTAACGATTCTCATCTATCTAATTTAAAATTAAACTGTTCACCCAACGACCATTACATCCTTATATATAATAAGTAAGAGAGATCTTATCCATAATTTTGGTTACTCTACCTCCAAAATAATATCAACCATCGAATCTAATATTTTTAAAAATAGACGATCAAGATTATGTCATATTAAAAATAAAAATATAATGAAAAAATGTAAAAAGAATATAATTAAAAAATGTTGTATTATAATGAATTTTTTCAAAAATATATATTATGAAAAAGATATAATTAAAAAAATACAAATTGAATTTTATTTATTTTTGTATTAATATTAAAAAAGTTCATATTTACTATTTGGGTTCTATTTCGATATATATAAATCATATTTGGATGATTTTACAACCAACGCAAAACTCATTAAATTATCTTAATTAATGATGATTTAACAATTATTATCGAAATGGAAATACTCGAAATCTCAAGAAAAAATGTAATTATGAATTTTTACATTAAACATTTTTTTCCTAAATTATATTAATTCTATTAAACATAGAAGACCTACAATAATAATCCTATTAAATGTAGAAAACCTACTTATATATGATTTAAATCATTGATATACACATTATCGTATTTCAATATAGTTACACTTTTTAGTTTACATGTTAAAATATAAAATATTTTTTTATGTTAGATCCGACGTTTTTCATTTAAAATATTTATTTTAAGATCTAACGATTCTTTTTTACTTTGTGGGGACCAGACTACCGATTACCAAATTTTTGGACAAAATTTCTCTTATACATACTAGATTAAAACTGCGATACACATATTTTTTTTTAATATTATATGTTTTTTTCAATAACTTGAATAAAATTTTTATGGTATGAATTTTGTAAGTTAAATTTTAAAATATTATGATTTCATAATAATTATGTATATATATATATATATATATATATATATATATATATATATACACATTGGTCATATTATTTTTATTATTGAAAAATAAGAGGTTTTAGTAAGAGAAAATATTAAAGGTAAAGTGTTTTAGATGAAAATGTAATTTGATAGTTATTACTTATTAGTAATCATAATAATATTAAATATATTATAAAATATAGTTGCTTGTAGTATTTTTAGAATATAAAAACGAAATTAATTAGTTATTAAAATAAAGAAAAGGTAAAATATTTTTAGCAATAATAGATATTTCAGTAATGATGATTAAGTAATAAAAGAAATTTTGAAAATGAGATATTTTATATTTTAGCTGAAAAAGTAATTAATTAGTTATTAATAATTATAATTTTATTAGTTTACATGTTATAAATTTTATTTTATGCTATAATTGTGTTTTTATATAATCATTATCTCGTAAAATTTATTTTAATATTATTTTAATATAATTTAATATAAATTTAGTTAATGATATACATGATTTAAAATTTATATTATAGAATTTTAAGTTAAATATGTCATTGATGGGATTCGAAACTTGAATTTTTAGTAAAGTAGTTAAATCAAAAAATATACCGTATAATTACATATAACGATTCTTATTAATTACTAAAAATCTAACAGTAAAATGGTGTAAAAATTTTTGGTGTACATTAATGATTGCAAAATTATGTGGTTTAAAACTTATATTATAATATTTTTAAAAAAATGTCGTTGATAGAATTCAAACCTTGAAATTTGCAAAATTTTGTGATTTAAAACTTCTATTATAAAATTTAAAAAAAATACATCGTTTACAAAATTCGAACCTTGAAATTTTATTAAATTAATTTACACATATAAGATACCTAATCATTAAATCTAACGGTTCTGATTTTTTACTAAAAATCTTACGGTCGTTATTCGTTGTATACAGATTTCTATTATATTTTGTTAGTGATTAGACGATATAGCGTTATATATTTGGGTATATATTAATTATTGAAAGATTGTATATTAAATTAAAAGTTGATGTATTTTATTTAGAAAGAAATAATACTGATTGGAAGATACGATATTTTAGGTGTTTATAAAAGTTAATATCATCAATCAATTAAAAGAGAACCTCTTTTAATTAAAAAAAGGCAATCGACTAACTATCAATAATTATATTATTTTACTATTTATTTTAATAATTAGGATGACCGTGCTTTAATTTTAAAAAAAAGACATTCGGTTAATTATCAATAATTAGGATGCATGGGTTTATTTTATTATATTATAATTTTTATTTAATATTACAAATATGTTTTTATAAATCTTTATTTTAAATATTTTTTTAATTTTAATGTAATATAATTTAATATACTCATGTTTACGAATTAAACTAATCCCTATTATAAACAATGTATATGGATTTTTAATTTATTTTATTAATAACTGAAAAATATGGTGTGATATTAATGATTATATAATTAGTTTCAAATTAACATGGTAACATATTTTAATTCGAAAGGAAATATGAATGATTGAAAATTATGATACGATTGATTTTTTAGGTGCTTATAAAAGGCAAAGTATTCAACTAAACGTAAATGTGAAAAAGAAAATCGATGAATTACCATTAATTATATTACATTATTATTTATTTTAATAAATAGGATAACCAAACTGAAAACCAAAACTTTTATTTTAATAAATAGGATAACCAAACCGAAAACCAAAACGTTCAATGTTTCGACTTTAATAAAATAATATAGATAGATATTTCATTAATAATTAAAAATATGGTGTGATATTTTTAGATATATATTAGTGATTGTAAGATTAGTTTTAAATTAAAAAGGTAACGTGTTTTAATTCAAAATGAAATATTAATGGTTGGAAGATATGATACGATGAATGGTTTTAGCTGTTTATAAAAAATAATATATTCAACAAAAAGTAAATGTGAAAAAGGCAATCGACTAATTACTATTAATTATATTATGTTATTATTTATTTAATTTAGGTATTTTAATAGTATAGATATCATATATATTTTTCTTTATAATGAAGAACTAATATGTAAATTCATGAAATACGAAAAAACATATATCAAAAAATAGGTACCAAAGTTTTAATATTTCGGCTATTATATGATTAATTACTTTTATTTAATATACCCATGTTTATAGATTACTAATACGTCCTTATTTTAAATAATGTATACATATTTTTAACATATTTTATTAATAATTGAAAAATATGATGTGATATTTTCGAGTATATTATAATGATTGTAAGATTAGTTCTAAATCAAAAATATAATGTGTTTTAATTTGAAAGAAAATATTAATGATTGAAAGATATGATACTATTGATGTTTAAGATAATATTTTCAATTAAAAGTAATGTGAAAAACGGCAATCGACTAATTGTCATTAATTATATTATGTTATTTTTTATTTTAAGAGTTTTAATAGTATAGTTATCGTATATATTTTCTTTATAATGAGGGGTAGATAAGTAAATTCATGAAGTAGCAAAAAATAGGGACCAAAAATCATGTACCAAAACCGAAAGGATATATTAATAATTGGAAGATATGTTATATATTTATAGGTGTTTATAAAAGATAATATCTTTGGAAAATATGATACGACTAATATTTTTAGGTATTTATAAAAGGTAATATATTCAATTAAAAGTAATGTGAAAAAAGCAATCGATCAATTACCTTTAATTATATTATGTTATTATTTATTTTAGCAGTTTTAATAAGGATAAATATGTAAATTCATGAAATACCAAAAAACTGGTATAGAAAAACAAGTACCAAAAAATAGGTACCAAAACTTTTAATGTTTCGCCTTTTATATAATAGTATAAATTTCATTAAACAGAATGATCCGTGATATTTTTGAAAATCAGCTAGTAAGAAAAGTTAGAAAAAATAATGTATTTTAGCTTAAAAAGATAATTGATTATTTATTAGAAACTACGGTATCATTATTTTATTTTATATAACAGAAATATATGTTTTTACCAATAATAAATATTTAAGTAAGGATAATTAAGTAAAAAAATCAAGTTTGAAAATGAGATATTTTAGTTAGAAATATATTAAAAAAATATTATCTTTTAGTTGGAAAAGATAATTAGTTTGTTATTAGTAAATATACATTATTAGTTTGTTTCATTAATTAGAATAACTATATTTTTGGAAAGAAAATATTTTAGTTAGAAAAGTCAGAAAAGGTAATTGTTGACGGAGTAATTTGGTAATAACAAATTCGAGATACTTCGCCGGAAACAAGATCTACAGCGGTGGTTTTTTGCCGAAAAAAGTGGTGGCGTGTGGTGGCTGTTTGTAATTGGTGGTTGAGATTGATAGGGTTAGTGGTGATTATTTCAGAGCTCTCGACTTCGAACCCCCCAATCGGCCTACATAACCTGATATTTATAGGGATCAAGCCATACGTAGTTCTTGGAGAGTAAGAAATCCAAATGGGCTTGGATATCGGTCCAACATCCAGAATGTTCTATTATGAGGCCTAACCACAAAAGGTCCAAGACTCATCTAAGATCTCAAGACTTCAGGAATATGGAAACTTCCACCGTCGAATACTAGTCTTATTCGCTATAAGCTATCTCTTGATTTCAAGTATAAAATGCATCCCTATCCCCCGAAAGAGAAGCACCCACCAGATATCAGGACAGATGATCCGGAGCTTTTGGGTGCAAAGTGCAGATAATTCCAAAGTTCCCTAATGAGAGCGCACCCATTGAGTACAGGAACAAAGCTCCAAAACACACACCAAAGAGAGACCTATCTTTCCACCGAGGAGAACATGCCCTCAGTGTATAAGAAAGGTCCCTAAATCCAGGAAAACCCCTAGAGGACTTCTACGACATACATCCCCCTCTTGAGATACGACATGAGGAAATTATTCAATAATCCTTAGGGAACCAATACTTGTAGAATTTCACTTCATGTTGAACAACTTAGGGCGCGCAATACTTGCTAGGGCGCGGCCTGCCTTGTCTCCATTTCACCAAAACCCTAATTCGACTTAGAATTCCTAAATTGAACCTATCATTGACCCGAATCCACCTTGAAAATACCCGAACCAAATTTTGGCTATAACAACTACCTCCCAATTCCATATGAAATCAGATATAATGTATGAAATTTTTCCCTAGAAAACCCAAAATTCCCTCATAATACTTCAACTGGGCGCTCCCTTACTTATGGCGCATCATTAGAATTCCCATCGATTCACAACTGTCATCCATTACCCTTTTCTTTTGCCTATAAATATCCTCCTCTCTCTTACTTTACCCTTTTTCTATTCGCTCTTTCTTAAAAAGCATACTCCGGCGATTTTATTTTTCGAGCAATAATCCGACTGATTTTCTCAAGTTTTTTCGAGTTTCTTCAACCAATCGTACTCTAGAACTTGCAAGGTACATTTTTAAGTCTTCATTTCAAGTTTTGACCATGTATATTGCCTGATTTAGCAATTTGACTATTCAACTTTTTATGTTCTTCATTTCCCGACGTGTGTATTTATGTATGTATATGTTGTTTCAATTTTTCTTTCACATAATGTTTCTGCATAATAGTTTACTAATTTCCCTTAATCTCTGGGGCGCGCCTTAATCCCAGGGCGTGCTCAAAGATCTCCTAGCTCCCTTGAAAAACGTTAATTAAATAAAAGCAACCTTAGGACGTGCCTTCAACACAAGATGCGCCCTAAGTTCTTCTGATACTAAACCATCTTCAAAAATCGATCCTTCACGCACTTTAGGTTCCAAAAAATAGTTTAAGACTCCTTTGTACCATGATTAGTAGAAAATTTTATTTTGCTTGTTTCTTTCTTGGACGCGCCCTTAGAGCTTTTATCTTTATTTTGCAGCTGGATAGGCAGGGCGCGTCCTCTCCCTTTCACCCTTTCAAAGAATTCAACAAACGTCTTGGAATCTTCTCAGCTTTGCCAGCTCCTCTTCCTCCTGGTCAACCGAGGCCTCTTTTCTCATTCATTTCTTCAGAAGATAGGGCACGGCTTATTCAAGTTCAAGGACGAAACCATGAGCTTTTTAAGTGAAGATTCGTTGGACAACATTCCACTTATCGTTTGTTTAAAGAATAAAACAGAAACTTCGCCTTCAAAGAAACCTCAAACACCAAAAAAACCTTTAAACCCATCACATTCTGATCCATCTGACTATGATTACACTCCAAATTCCAACACCTCCAATGACACGCACTCCTCAGACACCTACTCAACCAAGGGCGTGCCTTGAGCTTCTTCCATTTCACCATTAATTAACTCAGAACCAACATCTCCACCGCCTTCGCCTATCCCGTTTAAACACTGGGAAATCCTTGATGAAGAAATTGACATCGAGTGGGGAAGATATAAAGACATGTCTGAAAAGGAGAAGAACTAACTCAGAAATAAACGATGCAAGCTAGCCTGCGTGAGTATGTCATCTACTGCTACAAATGATGAAGTGGAGTGGGCCATGAAATATTACGACCAAGAAGGACTTTGGGCCATTTCCCACTCCCACCATCGTCCCCATATTTTTAACTATGGTGGGAATTTCAGAATCCCAAGGATGCTTCTAAGTCCAAGACTTATTGAATGGTATGATCTAGCTCCAATTCAACTTTCTCCCAATAGCTACAAGCTTATTTTAGCTTTATTCATTCTTTACCATGATCTCGAATTCAAAGCACCCTCCATGCCAGAAGTCAGCTATTTCTTTAGCAACCGTCAATCAAACATTGGCTATTACTATTTGGTGATCAACAAACCTCATAATAATAAAGGCTTTTTCGAAGGAAGGATTATCCATATTAAACGATAGAAGGAACCCTATTTCTTTGTTTAGGACGTTTCTCGAGTTCGCCTTCAATTCAATACAAATCCTTGTAAGTGAGGGCGTGCCCTGCACTCCTTTTAACTTTCTTTTTAATCTCCTTTAACTATTATTAACTCCTTTAAGTTAAAACAAATAGAAGAATCCAAAAAACTCTTCAGGGCGCAACCGAGGCCAGGGTGAAAGCTATCCTCAAGGTCGCAGCAAAAAGATTTAACTTCCAAACTCTAATCACCGAGGACAATCTAAAAAGGGTTGGGGAACTTTGGAGTAATCTGCACTTTGTACCAAAAAGCTCCGGATCACCTATCCTACAATCTGGTGGTTGCATCTCATTCGGGGGAAAGGGATGCGTTCTACACTTGGGGTAAACCATGACTTTACGTGCATCCTAAAAATCAAGAAATAGCTTGTAGCGAATAGGACTAGTTCTCGACGGGGGAAGTTTCCATATTCGTGAAGTCTTGAGATATTGGATGAGACTTGGGCCTTTTTTGGTTAGGTCTCATAGTAGAACAATTCAGATGTTAGACTGATATCCAAGCCCATTTGGGTTTCTTGCTCTCCAAGAAACACGTATGGCTTAATTCCTATAAATAGCAGGGTATGTAGGCCGATTGGGGGGTTGGAAGTCGAGAGCTCTGAAATAGCGGCCACTAACCCTATCAATCTCAGCCACCAATTACAAACAGCCACCACATGCCACCACTTTTATCGGCAAAAAACCACCGGTGTAGATCTTGTTTCCGGTGAAGTACCTCGAATTTGTTGTTACCAAATTCCTTCGTCAACAATTACCTTTTCTAATTTTTTTAACTAAAATAATTTGTTTCTAAAAATATAGTTATTCTAATTAATGAAACAAACTAATAATGTGTATTTACTAATAACAAACTAATTATCTTTTCCAACTAAAAGATAATATCTTTTTTATATATTTTCTAACTGAAATATCTCTTTTTCAAACATGATTTTTTTACTTAACTATCCTTACTTAAATATTTATTATTGGTAAAAACATATATTTTTGTTATATAAAATAAAATAATGATACCATAGTTTCTAATAAATTATCAATTATATTTTTCAGCTAAAACTCATTATTTTTTCTAATTTTTCTTACTAGCTCATTTTAAAAAATATCACGGGTCATTCTATTTAATGAAATCTATACAATTATATAAAAGCCGAAATATTAAAAGTTTTGGTACTTATTTTTTGAGCTGAGGCTTTGATCATGGAGTTAACCTCGTCATCAGTGTTCATGTTTTGCCATAGATCAACCTCTTTCTCTTTGATAAGTGAAGCAGCGGCTGTCCCGATGAGGGTTTCGACATACGAGGGCGAGCGCTCAGTTCTTTGTTTTTTGCTTTTCTCAACAAGAGGCTGATCAACAACTTCAAAATTCCTTTTCAAAGTCTCAGCAGAAGAGTTTGGAGTTATGCTTGTGTCTTTTAGCTGAACAGGACGCGCTCTAGAATCAGAGGTGCCAACCTTGTCATTATTCTTTCCCTTGTCATTTTTCTTGATAGCTCTGAAGCCACGTGGAATCCTAGGAGCCATGTCTACACAAGAAGAAAAATTGTTAGGTTGCGCCCTCATAAAGGGCTACAAAGAGAAAAGATGCAGATGAAGAATACAAGTACTAGTTAAGGAAAAAAAACTAAGTACCATCTGTTTGTTCGGAATCCTCACTTTCACTATCACTGGATGAGGATAAAGGGACCTCAATGCCATTCTTAAATTTTCTAAATTTACATATAGACCCAACTCTATTAGAAAGGATTCCAACCCTTTTTAGATTTTCCTCGGTGATTAGAGTTTGGAGGTTAAATCTTTTTGCAGCGACCTTGAGGATAGCTTTTGCCTTGGCCTCGGTTACGCCCTGAAGAGTTTTTTGGATTATACTATTTATTTTAACTAAAAGGAGTTGATAAAAGTTAAAAGAAATTGAAAATAAAGTTAAAAGGAGTGTAGGGTACGCCGTCAGTTACAAGGATTTGTCCTGAATTGAAGGCGAACTCGAGGAACGTCCCAAACAAAGAAATAGGGTTCCTTCCAATGTTTGATGTGGCTAATCCTTCCTTCGAAAAAGCCTTTATTATTATGAGGTTTGTTGATCACCAAATAGTAATAGCCAATGTTTGATTGACGGCTGCTAAAGAAAAAGCTGACTTCTGGCATGGAGGGTGCTTCGAATTAGAGATCATGGTAAAGAATGAATAAAGCCAAAATAATCTTGTAGCTATTGGGAGAAAGTTGAATTGGAGCTAGATCATACCATTCAAGGATGTTTCTCAAGTATTGGTGCAAGGGCGTGCCCACACCCAAAGCAACAAGTCTTGGAATTAGAACCATACTTGGGATTCTGAAATTTCCATCACAGTTAAAAATATGGGGACGATGGTGAGAGTGGAGAATGGCCCAAAGTCCTTCTTGTCCGTAATATTTCATGGCCCACTCCACTTCATCATTTGTAGCAGTAAAAGACATACTCATGCAGGCTAGTGATAAGTGTGCATTTATTAATAATATTGTCCCTATATTTAAGTTATTTTGCATTGATTTGGATTTTTATTTAATAAATTGTAATGTTTTATTGTAGGAATTAAGGAGTTATAATAAAGGAAGGCTTGGAGTTTAAATAGCAAGAATTGGAGATTAATTTGAGTAAAATTCGGATTTTCCGGATAGCTTGCGCAGTCTACACTGTTTGGGCCATATCTGGAGTTCTACAAGTCCGATTCTGACGATTCAACAGCCCACGGAAAGCTTAGGAGAAGAGCTTTATTTCTAGAGTGGTCTTGAATTTAATATCCAGCCGAACCAGCCCAGAAACAGATCCCAAGATGCAGTTACGAATTTCTATTTTTGGAATTCAATTTTGATTGGGAAATTTCCTTGTAATTATATTAAATAATTAAAAATACTCTTATTAGAGATATTATTAGATATAGATCAGACCTAATACATACATACATACAACGTACGAGAGAGGGAGAAAAGAGAAGAGAAAGAAGAAACGAGAAGAAGGAGATTTCAGCCATTGAAGACGTTCAACTGGATTTGTTTTCTTCAACTTTTTGTTTAGAATTCTCTCCTTAACTTTTTACATCATGAATATGTGCTATCAATTCTTGTATGTTTTTGAGATCTTTAGTATGAACTAAATTTATAAAGTTGGGATTTTTATGGAACCCTAGCATGAGATTATTGGTATTTTGTTAAAGAGTATTGTTTGCAGTTCTACGGTTTACTCATTCATGTGATTTTCTTGCTAATACTTGCTATTGTCTGATCAACTCTAGTAGGTTAATGGGTTAATTATAATACCGAGAGGGTTATAGTTAATTGACATAAGACTTGAGTGGTGCATGCTTATACATCTTCTGATTATAATATTGTTGTGGTATAGACATATATTGTGACCGTGTATAGCTTTGTGAATTGATGCTTAATTGAATTTCGAGGGATAAATTGGCATAGACATATGTTAGTTTATTTATTAGAAATTATACCATAGTGATTCTGCGAGGAACCTATGACCATAGAATTCTAGCTAGTAGACTGTGGATTGTGACGGTGCCGTGAGGCTTATTAACTGATTTTCATGTGCTAGGGGAAAATAATTATCCTGACTTATCTTCTCATATTTGAATCACAACAACTTTCTTGCTAGTTTAATTAGTTGGTTAATTTAGTTTAATTAATTAGTTATAAAATCTTCAACAATATTTTTGGTTCGATAAATCACTTTGCTGGAATTTACTTGCAATTGATACGAGTTAGCAGTCTTGAGGAACGAATCTGGTATTTATTACTATATTACTTGTTTGCGATTGTGTACACTTGCACATCAGTATTTTACGCAACAAGTTTTTGGCGCCGCTGCCGGGGACTGTTTTAGTTGTTAATTGCAAAGTTAATTTTCTTGCAGTTTGGTTTTTGTTACTTCTGTGCTAACGGGAGTAATATTTGTTTCTTATCAGGTGTCTTTGTGTATGAACGAAGAACCTTCAGGATTATTTACCTTTGATCCTGAAATTGAGCGAACTTTCAGAGCAAGAAGAAAATTGCAACTCGAAGCTAAGGAAGCAAACTTAGTCATGGGTGATGAGATTGCTAATAACCGGAATGTGCCACCTAATCCTCCAAATGGCCCTAATCCTCCAGATGGCACAATGGTGTTGGATGACAGAGACAGTGCCATTCGGCAGTATGGAAGACCTCGTGTTGGTGAGCTAAACTCGGGGATTGTCAACCCTGTTATTCAGGCAGCACAGTTTGAGCTGAAGCCAGTCATGTTTCAGATGCTGCAGACTATCGGTCAGTTCAGTGGGAAGCCTACCGAGGATCCTCATCTTCATCTTCGGTTGTTTGCTGAGGTTTGTTATTCTTTCAAACTAAATGGAGTCACAAATGATGCTTTGAGATTGAAGTTGTTCCCATATTCTGTGAGGGACATGGCTAGAGATTGGTTGAATTCATTGCAACCAGGTTCGGTGGTTAACTGGGATGATTTGGCAGAGAAATTTCTAATGAAGTATTTTCCTCCTACCAAGAATGCAAAGCTTCGCAATGAGATTAATTCTTTTCAGCAACAGGATGATGAGACCTTATATGAGGCATGGGAGCGATTCAAGGCATTACTGAGAAAATGCCCACAGCATGGTCTTCTTCATTACATTCAAATGGAGACATTTTATAATGGTCTCAATACTCAGACAAAGCTGGTGGTTGATGCATCTGCAAATGGAGCTCTGCTAGCCAAATCATATAATCAGGCATATGAGATTCTTGAGACAATTGCAACAAACAATCATCAGTGGACGTCCAACAGAGCTCAAGTTGGAAAGAAGGTAGCTGGGTTATTTGAAGTTGATGATGTAACTTCAATGAAGGCTCAAATGTCATCCATTGAGAATATGCTCAAGAATTTGACGACGGGAGGAAATCAGTCTATGGGACAGTCGGGTAATCAGCAGGTCAATCAAGTCAAGAGTGTCTCATGTGTGTATTGTGGTGAAGAGCATACATATGATAATTGTCCTTCGAACCCCGAATCTGTCTACTATGTGGGAAATCAAAATAAGGGTGGCCTTTATTCAAACACTTACAATCAATCATGGAGGCAACATCCTAACTTCTCATGGAGCAATCAAGGGACTACTTCTGGGGCTTCAGCAAATACTTATCGGCCCAATTATCCACCAGGTTTTTCTCAACAAGCTCAACAACAACAGCCTCAACAAGCATCGCAATCTAATTCTCTGGAAAATATGCTCAAGGCATACATGGCAAATAACGATGCTCTCATACAAAGTCAAGCCGCATCACTTAGAAACTTGGAGAATCAAGTTGGGCAACTAGCAAATGAGCTAAGGAATCGACCACATGGCACTCTCCCTAGCGACACTGAAAAGCCTAAAAATGTTGGGAATGAACAGTGCAAGGCTATGACATTGAAGAGCGGGAAAGTCTTGGAGAATGCTGATTCTAAATCCAAAGAAGGTGATTCCTATGCAACTGAAAGTGAAGAGAAAAAGTCAGAAAAAGATGGTATCCAGATTTCTAAAGTGGTTCCTACACCCCAGCCACAACCACCATTCCCTCAACGGTTTCAAAAGCAGAAGCAGGATGATCAGTTCAAGAAATTTCTAGATGTTCTGAAGCAACTTCACATCAACATTCCACTTGTAGAAGCTCTTGAGCAAATGCCAAATTATGTGAAGTTCATGAAGGACATTCTTACAAAGAAGAGAAGGTTGGGAGAGTTTGAAACTGTAGCTCTTACACAAGAATGTAGCTCTTTTGTGCAAAATAAATTACCACCAAAGATGAAAGATCCAGGGAGTTTCACCATTCCTTGCACTATTGGGAATTCTTATTGTGGGATGGCATTGTGCGATTTGGGGGCTAGCATAAACTTGATGCCTATGTCTGTGTTCAGGAAATTAGGGATTGGAGAAGTTCGGCCTACAACTGTCACTCTTCAACTAGCGGATAGATCTCTTGCTCATCCCGAAGGAAAGATTGAAGATGTCTTGGTCAAGGTAGATAAATTCATATTTCCTGCTGATTTTATTGTCTTGGATTATGAGGCAGATAGGGAGGTTCCCATCATCTTGGGGAGACCGTTTCTTGCTACTGGGAGAACATTAATTGATGTGCAAAATGGGGAGCTAACGATGAGGGTTCAAGATGAAAAAGTGACTTTCAATGTTTTTAAGGCTATGAAATATTCTGATGATGTAGAAAATTGTTCAGCAGTCACTTTGGTTGATGATCTAGTTTCTGAAAAACTAGAGTATAATTCTTCTCATGACCCTTTGGAGCAATTGATTCTCAATGTATCTGAAGATGAAGTTGATGATGTTGATCTTTTAGCTTGGTTGGAAGCTAATTCACATGGTAAGAAAATTAGAGGCCATTTTGAGTCACTGGAATTATCATCAAGGGAATTTAAGATTCCAAAGCCATCCATTGTCGAACCACCAGAGTTGGAATTGAAGCCTCTTCCATCTCATTTGAAGTATGCTTATTTGGGACCTTCTTCTACGTTACCTGTTATTATCTCTGCTAAATTGTCCGGTGCTCAGGAAGATCAATTGCTGGAAATTCTTAAGAAGCACAAGAAAGCTATTGGGTGGACTATTGCAGATATTCGAGGTATTAGCCCTTCTATTTGTATGCACAAAATTTTGTTGGAAGAAGGTGCTAAGGGATCTATTGAAGGCCAACGTCGATTGAATCCTATCATGAAAGAGGTGGTCAAGAAGGAGATTATCAAATGGCTAGATGCAGGAATTATATATCCAATCTCGGATAGTTCATGGGTTAGTCCGGTTCAATGTGTGCCGAAGAAGGGTGGACTCACGGTGGTAAAGAATGAAAACAATGAGTTGATTCCAACCAGAACAGTCACGGGTTGGAGAATTTGCATTGATTACCGGAAGTTGAACAAAGCCACCAGGAAGGATCACTTTCCCTTGCCGTTTATGGATCAAATGCTGGATAGACTCGCGGAGAGAGAGTACTATTGTTTTCTTGATGGGTACTCAGGCTATAATCAAATAACTGTCGCTCCGGAGGATCAACACAAAACCACATTCACATGTCCGTATGGTACTTTTGCCTTCCGAAGAGTTTCGTTTGGGTTGTGTAATGCTCCTCCAACTTTTCAACGTTGCATGATGGCCATTTTTTCTGATATGGTGGGTGACTATCTAGAGGTATTCATGGATGATTTTTCTGTCTTTGGAGATTCTTATGATGATTGTTTACGTAACTTGGGCAAGGTATTAGAAAGATGCGAGGAAACTAATCTTGTACTAAATTGGGAAAAGTGCCACTTTATGGTGAGAGAGGGCATAGTCTTGGGGCACAAAATTTCAAGGAAGGGACTTGAAGTGGATAAAGCTAAGGTCAAAGTCATTGAGAAGCTACCTCCTCCTACTTCCGTCAAGAATATTCGAAGTTTTCTGGGACATGCAGGTTTCTACAGACGGTTCATTAAGGACTTCTCAAGAATATCTAAGCCACTCTGCAAGTTATTGGAGAATGATACCCCTTTTCAGTTTGATGGGGCATGTTTGAAGGCCTTTGAAGAATTAAAGCAGAGATTGATTTCAGCACCTATCATTATTGCACCGGATTGGAGCTTGCCTTTTGAATTAATGTGCGATGCTAGTGATTACGCAGTGGGTGCGGTAATGGGTCAAAGGAGGAACAAGATATTTCATCCCATCTACTATGCTAGTCGCACTTTGAACGGAGCTCAATTGAATTACACGGTGACTGAAAAGGAGCTTCTTGCTGTTGTGTTTGCCTTTGACAAGTTTCGTTCTTATCTTGTGGGCACTAAAGTGGTTGTCTTCACTGATCATTCAGCCATCAAATATTTAATCACTAAGAAGGATGCAAAACCACGGTTGATCAGGTGGGTTCTTTTACTTCAAGAGTTTGATATTGAGATACAAGACAGAAAAGGTGTTGAAAATCAAGTAGCTGATCATTTATCAAGAATGGAGTACAATGAGGAATCTAGCACTTTGATTCCGATCAAAGAAACATTCCCAGACGAGCAGATGTTTCAGGTACAAATTGCTAATGTTACTCCATGGTTTGCTGATTTTGCTAATTATTTAGCTACTGGGTTGATGCCGTTGGATTTATCAAGTCAACAAAGAAAGAAATTCTTGCATGATGTAAAATCTTATTTTTGGGATGAACCTTATTTGTTCAAGCAAGGTGCAGACCAAATTATTAGAAGATGTGTTGCTGAATTTGAGATGCAGGATATTCTTTACCATTGTCATTCATCTCCTTCTGGTGGACATTTTGGTGGGCAACGCACGGCTGCAAAGGTATTACAGTCTGGTTTCTTTTGGCCCTCTATGTTCAAGGATGCTCACGCTTATGTTGTTAAATGTGATCGTTGTCAAAGAGTTGGTAATATCTCGAGGAGAAGTGAGATGCCTTTGACTAACATTCTTGAGGTCGAGCTATTTGATGTATGGGGCATTGATTTCATGGGTCCGTTTCCTCCTTCTTTCAAGAATGAGTACATATTAGTGGCTGTTGATTACGTGTCTAAATGGGTGGAAGCAGCTGCCTACCCCACTAATGATGCGAGGGTTGTCATTAAGTTCTTGGACAAGCATATCTTTACTCGCTTTGGAACCCCACGGGCTTTAATCAGTGATGAAGGTACGCACTTTGTGAATAAATTAATGGCGAATACTTTAGCCAAGTATAATGTGAGACACAAGGTTGCTACTGCATATCATCCTCAGACGAATGGACAAGCGGAGTTGTCTAATAGAGAGATTAAGAGTGTTCTTGAAAAAGTGGTGAACCCGAACCGTAAGGATTGGTCTACACGGTTAGATGAGGCTCTTTGGGCCTATCGCACTGCATACAAAACTCCTTTGGGTATGTCTCCTTATCGCTTGGTTTTCGGAAAGGCGTGTCATTTACCGGTTGAGCTCGAACATAAGGCTTATTGGGCTCTTAAAAGTCTGAATTTTGACATGCATCGTGTTGGTGAGAAGAGGTTGCTGCAACTTGACGAGTTGGATGAGTTACGATTTTTCTCCTATGAGAATGCTAAACTGTACAAGGAGAAGACAAAGAAATGGCATGATAAAAACATTCAATCTCGAGTGTTTGAAGAAGGTCAGCAAGTGTTATTATTCAATTCAAGGCTGAAATTGTTTCCGGGCAAGTTGAAATCTAGATGGTCTGGTCCTTTCACAATTGTAAAAGTACATCCCTATGGAGCTGTGGTATTACGGGATAATCAAGGAGGAGAATTTCAGGTGAATGGCCAACGTGTGAAGCATTATTGGGGAGGTGAGGTTGTTCGTGATAAAGCCTCGTTTGAGTTAATGGAGCCTTGATCGGGATTCAAGTCGAGCCAACGACATTAAACAAAAGCGCTTCTTGGGAGGCAACCCATGATTTTGTATGGTTAGTAAATTTTTATTTCATTTTTTTTTTTTCTGTATTTTGTTAGTTTAGATATATTTTATTGTATATTTTTATTACTCTCATAAGGTGCTTTGATGAGTTTGTGTGAAGTGTTTCAGCGAAGAAAAAAAAAAAAAGGAGCAGCCGTACAAATTTTGTAAAAAAAAAAAAAAACAAAGGAAAAAGAACCGAAATAATATGATGGGCATGATGTTGATGTCTTGGCCGTGCGAATTTTAGAAAAAAAAAAATGTTAAAAGGACAGAAACAATTTGAGGGACATGCAGCTAGTGTGTTGGGCGTGTGAAATTCTCTGTGAGCGCGCACAATATTTAACGGGCGTATTAAACTTGTGATGCCCGTGCGAAGATGTCTGTGGGATATACAAATAGTCTTGCTCTGTTTCAACAAAATTCCTCACGCGCGCGACCTATTGTGTGCGCATGCATGCGCATAAGCTTGCATCCTGAGGCTGCGCTCGTACCTGCCATCTAATTCCGAGCCTGTTGCTGCTGTCCAAGCCTGCTCCGAACCTGATTGGTTGGCTGTTACAAAAATAAATTGAAAATGTTGAAGGCCAAGGGAATTGAACCCTTGACCTCGTGGGTAACAAAACAAGGTGGCAACCACTGCACCAGTTTGCGATTGTTTTAAATATGCGCAAGTTGAGATAAATATACTGACTTGAAGTCCAGCAGTTGGCTCAACAATTTGACACTTGAAGCCACTAATCTGGCCCAGCCCAGTTACTATGCAATTGTCCAGCCGGTCAACTGCCACATTAGTCTACAGTCATCCGCCACCTTATTCCAAGTCAGCATCCAGTCAGCTCCGAGTCACCACCACGTCATCTGCTTTGTTGGCAGCTTTTTGCAAAAATATTTTTGGAAATATGAAGGCCAGGGGAGTTGAACCCTTGACCTTGGGATATATATATGCATGCCTTCTATTTGCATATCCCAACCACTTGAGCTGTTGTGCGTTTGGTGCTAGTATCTGGACTACTATTCTTATGTAATGAAGCAGAGCCCTGGAGTTTAGCTATGGCTGCCTCTATTTTGCAATTATTTTTCGAGCGACACTTCGTGCATATGGGGAGTATTTTTAACCTTTCTTTGTACATATATATATATATATATATTTTGTTTTTCTCTTTTTCAATTTTTTTTTTATTTTTGTATTTTATTTTAGGAACCTTTTAGTTATAAATATATATATTATTATTCATTGGGGACAATGAACCACTTAAGTGTGGGGAGGGGTTTCCTTTATAAAAAAAACATTAAAAAAAATTAGGATCATTAATAATTTTATTTTTAGGATAATTTTTTTTCCTTAGTTTTATAGGACATTAGATTTTTCTTTTTTTAGATTTTCTTTTAGGATATTATTAAAAAATATTAGAAAAACACAAAAAAATTAGAAAATTTAAAAAATTGATTGCCTTGTCAATATAGCATGTTAATAAGGATAAGTACACACCTTGTAGGCTAATTATTCGTGTGTCATGTATATGTCTCCTTAGCGTAAAACACCTTATACATGATGATGTCTTGTACGTGCTTGCGAAAATTAAAAAAAAAACTTGAATGTACGTCATTGTCAATTTTGATGAGTATGGCATGCTATCACCATGTGAGATCTTGAGCCTTAATTTGTGATTGATACATCTTTTGTCAATCTATTTTTTTTTTTTTGTGGTGAGATATTCGTCATTGTGCATGTTGCTCTAGAACTTGCTTTAAACCAGGTCATGCGCATATTGATATTGTGTATTGTGTAAAAATGATAAAGGCACTAGGATTAACCGTATTGTCCCAAACAGTACCTTTAAAAATAATCCTTAGTGAGCCCCCTTGAGCCTATATCCTTTTTCTTTGTATATCACCATCTAATTCTTGAGCTTATATATTTCTTCTTGTCTTGATTGACTAGTAGAGCATTGTGGTGTATACATGAGATTGGTAAAATATTAAGTGTGGGGATATCTTTGTTATTGTGTGAAATTTTGTGTGGGAATTGGATTGGTTTGGCTACTTCCTCTCTGTGGCACTTCAATAATGTCACTCGAAACAATAAAAAAAAGAGGGAAGCAAGAAAAAAATAGAGAGAAAAAAATTGAAAAGAAAAAAAAAAAGAAAAAAAAAAGAAATCTCTATGTGAAAAAAAAAAAGATGAAAAATAAAGAAAGAGAGTGTATGTTCAATGGTTCTTGCAATGTGAAATTTATGGGTTTACATTATTATGTGGGATAATATCTCAAGGTTAGTTTCATGTTGAATGCTTTAAGTGTATATGAACATTATGCTCTATTAGTTGTCAAGTTTAGCCACTTGTTAGCCTATTTCTTTGATTTCCTACCCCCGCACCTAAGCCTCATTACAACCCTTGACAAAGACCTTTTGATTTATACGAACACGAGGTCTAGAGATTTTGGTAGACAAGCAAGCTTATGGTAGCACATGTGCATTTGATTGAACTTGAGTGATACAGTTGCACCTAAACACTTGTGTGATTTGAGTGTTTGTGAGGTTATTTTCCATCCAAAGCATGCTATTATCTTGTTGATTGAGACTTTGATGTTATTCTTGATATTTTAGTCTTTTGAGACTATGTGTGCGTGCTTGAATAGTTGTGTTGGTGTGTAAAGTTGAGGAATCGCATTATATGACATTTATGAGATATTACATGATTAAGTTTGCATGTGTGGAGTGCTATGATATATTTCATGTTTGAGACTTGGCAGTCAAAATAAAAATTAGGAATTTTGTGGGTAAATTCACTACAAACCCTCACGAGACCTTACTCGTCCACTTGGGCTACCTTGGGGTTTAAAGGGCTTGTTGCATATGCCAAATGCAACCGTGATCACCTACGGAAGTGGTATTAGTTAGTTAGGACTTAGTTTTTTCTTTCTTCTTTGCCCGAGGACGTGCAAGATGCTAAGTGTGGGGATGTGATAAGTGTGCATTTATTAATAATATTGTCCCTATATTTAAGTTATTTTGCATTGATTTGGATTTTTATTTAATAAATTGTAATGTTTTATTGTAGGAATTAAGGAGTTATAATAAAGGAAGGCTTGGAGTTTAAATAGCAAGAATTGGAGATTAATTTGAGTAAAATTCGGATTTTCCGGATAGCTTGCGCAGTCTACACTGTTTGGGCCATATCTGGAGTTCTACAAGTCCGATTCTGACGATTCAACAGCCCACGGAAAGCTTAGGAGAAGAGCTTTATTTCTAGAGTGGTCTTGAATTTAATATCCAGCCGAACCAGCCCAGAAACAGATCCCAAGATGCAGTTACGAATTTCTATTTTTGGAATTCAATTTTGATTGGGAAATTTCCTTGTAATTATATTAAATAATTAAAAATACTCTTATTAGAGATATTATTAGATATAGATCAGACCTAATACATACATACATACAACGTACGAGAGAGGGAGAAAAGAGAAGAGAAAGAAGAAGCGAGAAGAAGGAGATTTCAGCCATTGAAGACGTTCAACTGGATTTGTTTTCTTCAACTTTTTGTTTAGAATTCTCTCCTTAACTTTTTACATCATGAATATGTGCTATCAATTCTTGTATGTTTTTGAGATCTTTAGTATGAACTAAATTTATAAAGTTGGGATTTTTATGGAACCCTAGCATGAGATTATTGGTATTTTGTTAAAGAGTATTGTTTGCAGTTCTACGGTTTACTCATTCATGTGATTTTCTTGCTAATACTTGCTATTGTCTGATCAACTCTAGTAGGTTAATGGGTTAATTATAATACCGAGAGGGTTATAGTTAATTGACATAAGACTTGAGTGGTGCATGCTTATACATCTTCTGATTATAATATTGTTGTGGTATAGACATATATTGTGACCGTGTATAGCTTTGTGAATTGATGCTTAATTGAATTTCGAGGGATAAATTGGCATAGACATATGTTAGTTTATTTATTAGAAATTATACCATAGTGATTCTGCGAGGAACCTATGACCATAGAATTCTAGCTAGTAGACTGTGGATTGTGACGGTGCCGTGAGGCTTATTAACTGATTTTCATGTGCTAGGGGAAAATAATTATCCTGACTTATCTTCTCATATTTGAATCACAACAACTTTCTTGCTAGTTTAATTAGTTGGTTAATTTAGTTTAATTAATTAGTTATAAAATCTTCAACAATATTTTTGGTTCGATAAATCACTTTGCTGGAATTTACTTGCAATTGATACGAGTTAGCAGTCTTGAGGAACGAATCTGGTATTTATTACTATATTACTTGTTTGCGATTGTGTACACTTGCACATCAGTATTTTACGCAACAGCTAGCTTGCCTCGTTTCTTTCTAAGTTGGTTCTTCTCCTTTTCAGACATGTCTTTATATCTTCCCCACTCGATGTCAATTTCTTCATCAAGTATTTCCCAGTGTTCAAACGGGATAGGCGAAGGTGGTGGATATGTTGGCTCTGAGTTAATTAATGGTGAAATGGATGAAGCTGAAGGCACGCCCTCGGTTGAGTAGATGTCTAAGGAGTGCGTGACATTGGAGGTGTTGGAATTTGGAATGTAATCATAGTCAGATGAATCTGAATGTGATGGGTTTAAAGCTATTTTGGGTGTTTGAGGTTTATTTAAAGGCGAAGTTTCTGTTTTATTATTTTAAAGAACGCTAAGGGGAATGTTGTCCAATGAATCTTCACTTTAAAAGCTCATGGTTTTGTCCTTGAATTCTTGAATAACTCGCACCCTATCTTCTGAAGAAATAAATGAGAAAAGAGGCCTGGGTTGACTAGGAGGAAGAGGAGCTGGCAAAGGTGAGAAGATTCCAAAACGTTCATTGAATTCTTTGAAAGGGTGAAAGAGAGAGGACGCGCCCTGCCTTTCTAGCTGCAAAATAAAGATAAAAGCTCTAAGGGCGCGTCAAAGAAAGAAACAAGCAAAAGAAAATTTTCTACTAATCATGGTACAAAGGAGTCTTAAACTATTTTTTGGAACCTAAAGTGCGTGAAGGATCGATTTCTAAAGATGGTTTGGTATTAGAAGAACTTAGGGCACGTCCTGTGTTGAAGGCACATCCTAAGGTTGCATTTATTTAATTAACATCTTTCAAGGGAGCTAGGAGATCATTTAGCGCACCCTGGGATTAACGTGCGCCCCATAGATTAAAGAAAATTAGTAAACTATTATGCAAAAACATTATGTGAAAGAAAAATTAAAGCAAAATAAGATCAAGCACATATACATACATATATACACACATCGGGAAATGAAGAACATAAAAAGTTGAATAGTCAAATTGCTAAATTAGGCAATATACGCGGTAAAAACTTGAAATGAAGATTTAAAAATGTACCTTGCAAGTTCTAGAGTACGATTGGTTGAAGAAACTCGCAAAAATGTAAGGAAATCGGCTGGATGGTTGCTTGAAAAATAAAATCGTCGGAGTATGCTTTTTAAGAGGGGAATAGAAAAGGGTAAAGTAAGAGAGAGAAGGATATTTATAGGCAAAAGAAAGGGTAATGGATGACAGCTATAAATCGAATGGAATTCTAAGGACGTGCCCTAAGTCAGGGCGTGCCCTGTTGAAGTATTATTGAGGGAATTTTGGGTTTTCTAGGAAAAAATTCCATACATTATCTCTGATTTCATATGGAATTGGGAGGTAGTTGTTATAGCCAAAATTCGATTCCAAAATTCGGTTCGGGTATTTTCAAGGTGGATTCGGGTCAATGACAGGTTCAATTTTGGGAATTCTAAGTCGAATTAGGGTTTTGGTGAAATGGAGACAAGCTAGGCCGCGCCCTAGTAAGTATGGCGTGCCCTAAGTTGTTCAACCTGGAGTGGAATTCTACGAAGATTGGTTCTCTAAGGATTATTGAATAATCCCCTCATGTCGTATCTCAAGAGGGGGATGTCCATCGTAGAAGTCTTCCAAGGGTTTTCCTGGATTTATGGACCTTTCTTATACACTGAGGGCATGTTCTCCTCGATGGAAAGATGGGTCTCTCTTTGGTATGTGCTTTGGAGCTCAGTTCATGTACTCAATAGGTGCGCTCTCATTGGGGAACTTTGGAGTAATCTGCACTTTGCACCCAAAAGCTCCGAATCATCTATCCTGCTATTTGGTAGGTACTTCTCATTCGGGGGACAAGGATGCGTTATACACTTTGGGTAAACCATGACTTTATATGCATCCTTGAAATCAAGAAATAGCTTGTAGCAAATAGGACTAGTCCTCGACGGGGGAAATTTCCATATTCGTGAAGTCTTGAGATCTTGGATGAGCCTTGGGCTTTTTGTGGTTAGACCTCATAATAGAACATTCCGGATGCTTGATCGATATCAAAGCCCATTTGGGGTTTTTGCTCTCCAAGAACTACGTATGGCTTCATTCCTATAAATACCAGGGTACGTAGATCAATTGGGGTTTGGAAGTTGAGAGCTCTAAAATAGCCGCAACTAACCCTATCAATCTCATTCATCAATTACAAACAGCCACCACACGCCACCACTTTTTTCGGCAAAGAACCACCACTATATATCTTATTTCCGGGGAAGTACCTCGAATTTTGTTGTTCTCAAATTCCTCCGTCAATAAATTTGTGCTAGAAGGAGGGGAGCCAATCAAGATCTGAATCTTAGGAGGAAAAGATGTCTCATAACCAAGGTAGAGGTTCTCATAGAAAAGACGGATATTACTCTGAAGATCAAGCCGAACATGATGAATATGTTCCTGAGGAAGTCCCTGCTGTTCAATTCCCCCATGGAAATCCGGTCGCCAGTGGAGAGCCGCATGTCCTGATTAGCAATGCGGAGTTGATGGAGCAATTATATCGTATTGGAGATGCCCTAAATGATATCGGGGCAAGATTGAGTTCTGTGGAGGAAATGCAAGAAATTATGAGACAATCTCGGAGTATTCCATGAAATCATCATCGAACAGGGAAATCCCCTCAGATCGAGGAAGGTTCTCAAAGGGGGGAGGAAGTGCAAGAAAGGAGATTCCAGCTGGTCACTCCTCGAAGGTTAGATTATTCTGATCCTATTATTGAACATCCTAGTGAAGATAATTCTGCTCGCAAGTTGTCGAATCCTCAAGAGAGGGCGTGCCCTCACCCTCATCGCTTAGGGCGCACCCCAAGTGAAATCCAAAGGGATGAAGAGAGGATGGCTAGGGAAAAGAAAGATTTTGCAAGTCTGAGGGAACGCCATAGAATAAGGTTTAATGATGATGATCTAATGATGGTGCTCCTCGAGCATCAAAATAAGGAGAAGAATTTGGAATCGAGGCCCCCTGATCCGCAGCACGCGCCCCTGATAATAGGTTGAGGCCTCTTGGACATGAGCATGCCCTTTCTTAGAAGAATATCCATAGGGCATGCGCCCTGATCATAGGTGATAGAAGAGTAGAGGTGTACAGAAGAAATAGGCAACCTCATGGTCGTGAGGGCGTGCCTCAGGTGGAAGATCCCCTTGGATTTTCCAAGTTAACTCAAGTACTTCTAGTTAGGCGAGGTCAAGGGAGCGCCCTACCTCAAGAGGACAGCGTCAAGAAGGTTCTCAGGGAAATCCACAACCTCAGTGGAATCCTCAAGGCCAGCAGAATTAAACTAAAATTCAAGGTGATGTGCAATTACATGCTGGGACTACAGGAGGTGCTTAGGCAATAGCTCCACTCCACCCCCGGGGGGTACGCAGACATGTGCACAATCCAATATCCAGAATATTCCTGGAGTGGGAACTTTCAATGTGGATGATTTGAAGAGACTCCTTATTCATCTAGATGGAGGAAGAATATCTGTTATGGCATCGACTTCTTCTCCATTCTCAGTAGAGGTTAGAGAGGCATAGCTGCCTACGGGTTACAGGTCAATGACTAATGATCTGCATTTTCATGGAAATGCAGACCTTGTGGAATTCCTGGGGTGCTTTGATATTGAAATGGATGTCTATCAGGTGACTAGTTTAGCAAGATGTCGTTTGATGGCTGCAACTTTCAGAGAAAGTGCCCAACAGTGGTTTCAAAAGCTTGGACCAGGGGTAATCACCTCTTGGGAAGTGATAAGAACCTTATTCTTTACCAAATTTCAAGCAGCAGTGAAGTATGCACCTCTTGTCACTACCTTGGCTAATATCAAGCAGAAGGAATGAGAAAGCCTGCAATTTTATTTCAAGAGATTCAACTTGGAATCCACTTTGTTTTGAGGAGCAACTGATGAAATGCTTAAAAGTTTCTTGATAGCAGGATTGCAAGTTGGAACAAACTTCTGGAAGCATCTCCAAGGACGAGATCCAGCCACTTTGGCTGATATGTTTGCACAAGCGAAATCCTTCAAGATAGTAGAGCAATCCCTGGCAGATAATCAAAAGACAGACACACAGGGAACTTCTAAAAGGAGAGTGAATAAGAGAAAAGGCAGGTCTCTGAGTCCCTCACTCTGTACTAGGAGTGGTGCCAATCGTGTGAATTCCACTGAAGTTGGAAGGAATTGGGGACCTCCAGATACCTATGATTATAACATAAGGTCAAGTAACTATACTCCCTTAGCCGCCTCCATTGAGCACATCTTCGAAGTAAACAAGGACAAGGGACTCTTCAAAAGGCCGGAGCCACTCACCTCTTGGTAGAGCAGAGATAAGAAAAAATATTGTGAGTATCATGAGTTTTCAGAAAATAACACCCATGAATGTCGGCAGTTGAAGGATGAAATTAAAGACCTGATCAAAGAGGGATACTTGACTGAGTAGATTGTCAGAGAGGTGAAGAAGCATACGAAGAATCCTGATAGAAAAGACGGAGGGCATGCCCTCTGAGGTGATGATAATCCCGAGGAGAAGAAATTTGTCAGGGAAGGTAGTATTCATACAATATTTGGAGAACGACACCTGGGGGGTGATAGTAACCATGCTTTGGAGAGATATGAAAGTAAGGCAAAATATCGACCTCTCACTAATGTGAATAGCTTGGAATTCAGGCACCCAAGTTGTTCAAAGAAGAATGTGTGGATATCACTTTAACCGAGGAGGAGGCTAGATGGGTGCACCACCCTCATAATGATGTGTTGGTGGTAGCTATCCAGATTGGTTCCAAGAATGTACACCAGGTCCTTCTCGACAATGGAAGTTTAATGAATATTCTAAACTACAGCACTTACAAGAAGTTGGGACTCCTAGATAAGGACGTGACTTCAGAAATAGATGGATCTATGGTTTTTCGAGTGAATCTATGAAAGTTATTGGAACTATAAGATTACTAATCACCCTTGGTGAAGGTGCTCTTTCTATGACTCAGATGATGGACTTTATGATTTTGGATGTGGAATCATCTCAGAATGCCCTAGTGGGGCGCCCTTGTTAAAGGAAATAAAGGTGGTGACCTCCATCTACCATCTTGCGATGAAATTTCCTACACCTAACGGTGTGGGAACTGTATGGGGATCCCAACATGATTCAAGGGATTGTTATCACAGGGCAATCAAAGGGTTTAGAAAGCAACGAGATGTAGGGCGCTCCCTGAAAGAGGGAAGTTCAGAAAAGGACATGAGTCTTGTCCCGGAAGAGGTTAAAGTCCACTATCTTGTCCAAGAGCCAGAAGAGGAAACGCCCCTTTATAGGGCACGCCCTAAAGAGTTGTAGATGGAAAACATTCCAGTACTCAAAAGTTTACAAGACGGAATTCTAGAAGAAATTGAGGAAGACTCGGAGGATGTTATCTCTATCCATATTAGAGGCGAGCAAGTTGAAGGTAGGCGAATGTTGCTTGAAGGTTTAGTACATACCCTTGTTGAGGAAGACTTCCCTCTTAAAGAGGACGTGCCCTACAAGGATGATGCATTAATCGAAGATCCTTGAAACTTTGATCCTGACCTCGATCTAAGAACACCACAGCTGATTGAGAAGACGGGTCCTGCAGAGGATACAATTTCAATTTTGGTAGATGAGAAAGATCCGAGTAAGGTTTTCAAAATTGGATCTCAGTTGAATTCCAAGTTGAGAGGAATGCTCTCTAACTTTCTTTTGAATAATTTGGATATTTTTTTCTTGGAGTCATGTCGATATGGTGGGCACTGGGCATTGATCCAGAGGTGATGTGTCATCGTTTAGATATAGATCCCACCAAGAAGGGAATCTACCCGAAGTATCGACCTTTGAGTGGAGAGAGAGCTATAGCATTAAAATAAGAGGTTGAGAGACTTCTAAATGTTGTACTAATCAAGGAATCATATTATCCAGATTGGTTGGTAAATCCACTTCTTGTTAAAAAGCCTAATGTAAAATGGAGGACTTACATGGATTTCACCGATCTGAACAAATCATGTCCAAAGGATAGCTTTCCAATTCCAAGGATTGATCAGTTGGTGGATGCTACACTTGGCCATGCCCTGTTGAGTTTCACGTATGCCTATTTAGGTTACAACCAGATTCCAATGTATGAACCTGATCAAGAACATACCTCTTTCATTACGGACAGAGGACTGTATTGTTACATTGGAATGCCATTTGGTTTGATCAATGCTGGAGCAACCTATCAAAGATTAGTGAATATGATGTTTAAAGATCTGACTGGAAAGACTATGGAAGTGTATGTGGATGATATGCTTGTTAAATCCTTGAAGGAATAGGATCATGTAAAGCACTTGGAAGAAATGTTCAAGATTTTGAGGAAGTTCAGAATAAAGTTGAATCCTCAAAAATGTGTGTTTGGAGTAGAATCTTGAAAGTTCTTGGGTTTCATGGTGAATCGTCAAGGGATTGAGGTGAATCCAGCAAAGATCAAGGCATTGATGGACATGAAATCTCCATCCAGTGTGAAACAAGTCCAGAGTTTGACTGAGAGAGTTGCTGCTCTTAATCGCTTTGTCTCGAAGTCTTCAGGTGGGTGCAAGGAGTTTTTCAAGGCTATTAAGGGAGTCGCTAAAGATTTCGTAAGGACTCCCGAGTGTGAGGAAGCTTTTCAGAGAATCAAGTAGCAATTGAGAATCCCTCCACTCTTGGCCAAACCCGTGGAGGGAGAAACCTTGATACTGTATTTGGTAGTTTTAGAGTATTCCATCAGTACGGTGTTAGTAAGAGAGGAGGTTGATCATCAATCCTCGGTTTACTATGTGAGTAAGCATTTTCTTGATGCAGAGACCAGATATACTAACATGGAGAAGTTGGTCTATGCCTTAGTTCTAGCATCAAGGAAGCTTCAACCTTATTTTCAAGCTTATAAGATCGAGGTTCGTACTGTATATCCATTGAAAGGAATTCTTCATAATCCAGAAACTTCTGGAAGGATGCTAAAATGGGCGATTGAGTTGGGTGTTAACACAAAATCACGCAAGCGTACGTGGTCACAAGTAATATATAAGGTTAAGTCCAAATTCGTTCCCACAGGGATCAGGTTATGGTTCTTTTCAGTAAATGCACCTATTCAACAATGTATGATCTTAATTCACTGCTAAGACAAGTAATTAATTGAGATTTTAATTAACTAAATTTAACTAATATGCAATTTTAGAATTAACTAGCTAATGAGATCTAAAATCAAATTACTTATATGAGAATAACATGGAATTCTAACTTCATTATCTACTTCACTTAGAGTCGCAGCCTTTAATCAATACATGTGATGGTTTTGATATCTGATCGGACAACACGAAATAAGTAAAAGCTACCTCTCGGTATACTAATACCAAACTACGCATGCATCCACAAAAGAGATAGAAGATGGGTAGACACCAATTATGTTTAGACCCTATATCTCTATAGAATTTGAAAACATAAAGGTTTAAGCACAAGTTATCCACTTAGATCACATAGGGCAGCATAATATCTCTATTTACGCCACAAATCATGATGTTAAAACATCAACCTATCCTATGCTAGCATGGCAAGTTCTAAATCTCAAGATCCACTCTCGTTTAGCAAGAGATTAACAAATTAGATGTTCGCGACGCATCTAAATACATGAAACACAACCATACGAGGATATCAAGAATTCACCACACATAAATCTTTAAAGCATATAAACTACTAAGCTACATAGATAACTCCGTTAGAATCCCATGACAACGATTAGCTCATAATTGAACCGTTCATCGTCATGGGATTTGATGAAAACATGATATAAAACAAGATATGAATAAAAGAAGTAATTATATTAATAAACAAAGAGTTAAGAAAACAAATCTATAATCCAGAATAACACAAAGGCTGAAGTAGATCTAGATCCGTTGCTTGTCACGAGCGTTGAATCCTTCTCTCCTTTTCCCCCTTGCAGATCTAAGCTATGTTACAATAATAATAACTAATAATATGTCTATCTCTATTACAATGGTATGATGTGTTTATATAAGCACTACAAGTCTTGCCCAGCAAGAAAATACAAAACAGAATTATAATAGAATTTCTGCAAGATACGTTTCCTAATTTGATTATGTTTTGTAAGGAAAATTCGAAGTTGACTTTTCTTCAGATTTACTGGAACGTTCCCCACGTAATTGGACCTCTGGACTATCTTAGAATGATAGGAAATCTCGTTATCTTCGCGTGGACTGCTTACGGGCCTAAAACGGACTTCTAGAACTCAAGATATGGCCAAAACAGTGTAAACTGTGCAACCCGTCTCGAAAATCCGAATTTTAATCAATTAATTCCCAAAAAATTATAAAAGCATCCACTTTAGTCAACATTCTCGTAATCCTGCACAACTAAGCAAAACACATCAAATCTACAACAACTTGAGCCCAAGACAATCAATTTAAGCTGAAATTAAGCGATCCAAGTGGATATAAAATCCACTTATCACACCCCCAAACTTAAACCGATGCTTGTCCTCAAGCATAAACAATTACAACTAACTAACTAGCTAGTACCACTTCCGTAGGTGATCACGGTTGCATTTGGCATATGCAACAAGCCCTTTAAACCCCTAGGCAGCCCTAGCGGACGAGTAAGGTCTCGTGAGGACCTAATGCAATGCAATGCATGAATGCAACTAGAATGAAAAATGCAACGATCCCCTTCAAACTAACCAAAACCAACGAGCAAGCAAATATCTCAAAGAATGCAACTAAATCCAAATAGAGCTCGACCAAGTTCCCGTATACTAACAATACATGAACAGAAACGTGCGTGTGTGCAATGCTCATCAGAAATACTCCCAAAACTAGGTCAAAAATCATACATGCTCTTCGTCAAGACAATCACAGGTTTATAAATAGAATAGACCGTAGACACTTCATAACCTAAGAACACCTCCATCCTTATCCAAGGTAGACAGAAATTCATGCTTTTATTACCAAACAACTACAACACACAATATACAAACATGCTTATTTAACCGTGCAATGGATGAGACCCCGAAAGGCTTATACAATAATACCCATGTAGCGAGCGTTGGGTTAGTGGATCCCAGACTATAAAAGCCTTAGGTCACTAGGCACAAAGTCCCCGCGAACTTAATTGCTCGAGTATTAAAGAGCTCACCCTGGTTAATTTTGCATATAAACAATTGACATCATTTTTTTTTCTTTTCTTTTTTTTTTTTTCTCCTTTTTTTTTTCTTCTTTCTGTTTTTTTTTTCTATGCAATCTGGAATGAGAATTCTCAATTCCAACCCTAGACTACTCATATAAATATGAGCCGGCTACTAGCCATTTGACGCCTAGCCATTATTGACAATTATTTACAATTTAAGCATGAAATCCCTGTTTTCCCCCAAACTTAGACTTAATTGTTCTAGGCCATCAAGGGAATAATGAAAATTCTAAATATAATCAAGTGATTAAATCTCAAAACATCCAAACAAGCATGATCTCAACCTAGCTTAAAAGCACCCAATGAGACTGTGAAAAGATTTTGTTTCTGAAGCATGCAAGTCAATTTCATAGAAACTATAAATCAACCCTCTACTCATCATTATCACACTCAATTAAACACCTACCTACCAATCAGAATTAGCTCGTTCTAAGGGATCATGAAACATGCATGCCATGACAATGCAACTAGAATGAACTCACATGGTATACATAAATAAAAACAGGATGTCCTATATGAAACAAACGTAGATAATACGAACATAACATGAATGAATTACTACTAAGCATGCAAAACATGATATCCTACATGAACACATATATACAACAACAACTACTAATCCCTCAAACCACCCCCAAACTTAAAATATTCAATGTCCGCATTGAATGGAAGTAATTACAAGGGAAAGTAGAAAACATACCTGAATACCGAAGCAGTCACCCTCCTCGGATGAATCTGGTGGAGGATAATGCGCACGAGCTCCATAGACTGGTCACCTTGCCTGAATACTACAAAACCCACAATTGACAAGAACACAAATTCGTAATAAAAATAAGATTAGAGAAAAAGATTTACCCAATACGAATCAAAGAGGTGAACTTGTAATTAATTCCTCTTTAGAATTGAATTTAAATAAATAGAAGAGGAATTGGATTTGTATGGCTAGGTGTGTATATAAAATAATAATAATAATAATAATAATAATAATAATAATAATAATAAAAAATAATAGTAATAATAATTAGAATTAGAAAAGAATTTGGTTTAGAATTTTGGAGAAAAAGATGGGAGGTTTTGGAATGGAAATAGGATTAGAATTGATTAGGAGATGATGTTATAAAAAGGGAGAAAGGAGAAAGAATTTTGGGGAGGAAATTATTTTTTTTTTTTTTTTTTTTTACAAACAGCCAACAGCATTCGTCCAAACAGGCAGGCTGCGCGAGGGAAGGCAGACTGCGCCCAATGCAGTAACGCAGGCGCAGCCTGCGTCACGCAGGCGCAGTCTGCGTGTCTCACAGAAACGCAGGCGCAGCCTGCGTTACGCAGGTGCAGCGTGCGTTACACCCAATTTTTTTTTTTTTTTTTTTTTTTTTAAAACACTCTCACAACACTCATTTTTTTTTTTTTTTTCTCTTCTCTCTACACTACACCTTTTTTTTTTTTTTCTACACTAATGCGTGGGTTGCCTCCCACGAAGCGCTTCTTTAACGTCAATAGCTTGACGTCAATTCCTCAACTCATGGCGGTTTCAAAAGAATAACTGAACCGTCCTCAACAGATAGACCATTCATACGAACTTTGACATCTTGATTGCTTGCTTTCCACAAATCACTTCCATCAGATTTCAACCTAATTTTACTACCAAATGGCCAAATCTTCTTCTTTTTCTTCTTCACACCTCTCAGGTGCTTCTCTGACTCAACCGGTTGAACAAAAATTTCCTCATCCTTATCATCTGCTTTCCACCTTCGCAACACGTTATCATGCCCCTCTTCAAAAATAACTAGCTCATTATTCAAAAGGACATACCTCAAATGTGGTGGAAGTTTTCCAAGCTTTACTTTCGAAAGATCACGAACCGAAGAACTGTCCGATTTCTCGCTCAGCAACTGATCAAACTTCTTTTTCTGACCCGTATCAACTATTTCCACACTGCAACACTCTTCATCCTCTGTTGGAAATTTCATGGCCTTGAACACATTAAAGGTGACACTCTGATCTTGCACCCTCATTGTAAGCTCTCCTTTTTGCACATCAATCAAAGTATGGCCTGTAGCTAGAAAAGGCCTTCCCAAGATTATGGGAATCTTCTTGTCTTCTTCAAAATCCAAGATAACGAAGTCAGCAGGAAATATGAGCTTATCAACTTTCACCAAAACGTCCTCCACTATGCCCCTAGGATAAGTGATTGACCTATCAGCCAACTGCAAAGAGATGTTGGTTGGCTTTGGCTCCGGCAGACCAAGTTGCTTGAACACAGATAAAGGCATGAGATTGATGCTAGCTCCCAAATCACATAAGCACTTGCTGAAAGAAAGATTGCCAATAGTACACGGGATGGTAAAACTTCCTGGATCTTTAAGTTTAGGAGGCAACTTCTGCTGCAGCACTGCACTACACTCCTCCGTTAATGCCACTGTTTCAAATTCTTCCAACCTTCTCTTTCGTGACAAAATATCCTTCATGAACTTTGCATACCTCGGCATCTGCTCCAATGCTTCAACAAAAGGAATGTTAATGGGCAATTTCTTGAAGACATCCATAAACTTCTGGAACTGAATTTCTTGACTTTTCTGCACACGTCGAGGAAACGGAGGAGGAGGATAGAATTGATTATTCTTTGAAGATTGCTCCGGAGTAGACTTTTCAACAGGTTTCTTGCTCTTCTCACCATCAACCTGATCAGCCACTAAGTCAGATTTCTCAATTTCTGGCACTGCAGATTTTTCAACCTGCTGATTCTGAACATCTTCATCTTCTTCAGCTGCTGATTGAGGGCCTGCTGTAACCTTTCCTGATCTCAAAGTCACTGCATTAACCTGTTCTTTGTTCCCCCTTCTGCCTGGATTTGTTTCCGTATCACTAGGAAGAGTCCCCTGTTGCATGTTCAACAAAGCACTTGTAATCTGTCCCATCTGGTTTTGCAAGATCTTTTGAGAAGCTTGAAGGTTCTTCAACATCATCCTCATATCATCCATTTCTGATTTTTCATTAGATGATTGCCCCGCTTGAGCCTGGGGTTGTTGCTGCTGAAATCCAGGAGGTTGATATGGTGCCCTTGGAGCATACTGTTGTTGATAGCCTTGATTGAATGGCCTAGCTTCCTGACTTTGAAACTGCTGATAAGACTGCTGAGGTTGTTGAGCACTTTGGTTGTTGCTCCAGCTGAAGTTAGGATGATTTCTGTTGTTCGGATGATAAGTGGCTGGGACTGGTGCAGCAGGTCTTTGGAAATTACTAACGAACTGTGCTGATTCAGAAGAGATAGCACATTGACTTGTCTCATGTGCGCCCGCACATAGCTCACAAATACTAGCCACCTGCTGAATCCCATAATTAGCAAGAGAATCCACCTTCATCGTAAGAGCCTTCAACTGAGCTGCAATAGCTGAAGCTGTGTCAACTTCAAGAACACCTGCTACCTTACCTTGAGAAAGCCTCTGGGTTGGATTTTGATATTCATTAGCAGCCATCATCTCAATAAGATCATAAGCTTCCTCATAGCTCTTCGCCCACAGAGCTCCACCTGATGCTGCATCTAGCAAAGGCCTAGACTGTGCTCCCAACCCATTGTAAAAACCATTAATAACCATCCAATCAGGCATGCCATGATGTGGACACCTACGAAGCATCTCCTTGTAACGTTCCCAAGCCTCACACAAAGACTCGCCAGATTGCTGCTGAAATTGAGTTAACTGGTTCCGTATTGCTGCAGTTTTCGCCATAGGGAAGAATTTAGTAAGAAACTTCTGAGCAAGATCATCCCATGTAGTAATGGAACCAGCTGGTAGAGAATGTAACCAGCCCTTAGCCTTATCTCTCAAAGAAAATGGGAAAAGTCTCAACTTGATAGCATCCTCCGACACACCATTAAATTTGAAAGTGTCGCAGATCTCGATAAAGTCCCGAATATGCATGTTAGGATCCTCCGTAGAAGCACCCCCAAACTGAACCGAATTCTGCACCATCTGAATTATGCTCGGCTTGATCTCAAAGTTGTTCGCTGCAATAGCTGGCCTGACAATACTAGATTGTATGTCATTGATCTTTGGCTGCGAATAGTCCTTCAAAGCCTTGACTGCTGCTGGTAATTCTGCCATCTCTACAGTAGTTTCAAGTTCTTCTTCTGCCAGTTTTTCCTTACGAGCCTGCAAACGTGTTCGCATACACGTTCAAGTACCTGAAAACACCACGAAACAAACAACTAAGTAAGAAATCCGAGTCAGTGAACGCTAACGACCACTGATGACAAGCACATAAACTAAACAAAACACCGATGATCCCCGGCAGCGGCGCCAAAAACTTGTTAACACAAAATCACGCAAGCGTACGTGGTCACAAGTAATATATAAGGTTAAGTCCAAATTCGTTCCCACAGGGATCAGGTTATGGTTCTTTTCAGTAAATGCACCTATTCAACAATGTATGATCTTAATTCACTGCTAAGACAAGTAATTAATTGAGATTTTAATTAACTAAATTTAACTAATATGCAATTTTAGAATTAACTAGCTAATGAGATCTAAAATCAAATTACTTATATGAGAATAACATGGAATTCTAACTTCATTATCTACTTCACTTAGAGTCGCAGCCTTTAATCAATACATGTGATGGTTTTGATATCTGATCGGACAACACGAAATAAGTAAAAGCTACCTCTCGGTATACTAATACCAAACTACGCATGCATCCACAAAAGAGATAGAAGATGGGTAGACACCAATTATGTTTAGACCCTATATCTCTATAGAATTTGAAAACATAAAGGTTTAAGCACAAGTTATCCACTTAGATCACATAGGGCAGCATAATATCTCTATTTACGCCACAAATCATGATGTTAAAACATCAACCTATCCTATGCTAGCATGGCAAGTTCTAAATCTCAAGATCCACTCTCGTTTAGCAAGAGATTAACAAATTAGATGTTCGCGACGCATCTAAATACATGAAACACAACCATACGAGGATATCAAGAATTCACCACACATAAATCTTTAAAGCATATAAACTACTAAGCTACATAGATAACTCCGTTAGAATCCCATGACAACGATTAGCTCATAATTGAACCGTTCATCGTCATGGGATTTGATGAAAACATGATATAAAACAAGATATGAATAAAAGAAGTAATTATATTAATAAACAAAGAGTTAAGAAAACAAATCTATAATCCAGAATAACACAAAGGCTGAAGTAGATCTAGATCCGTTGCTTGTCACGAGCGTTGAATCCTTCTCTCCTTTTCCCCCTTGCAGATCTAAGCTATGTTACAATAATAATAACTAATAATATGTCTATCTCTATTACAATGGTATGATGTGTTTATATAAGCACTACAAGTCTTGCCCAGCAAGAAAATACAAAACAGAATTATAATAGAATTTCTGCAAGATACGTTTCCTAATTTGATTATGTTTTGTAAGGAAAATTCGAAGTTGACTTTTCTTCAGATTTACTGGAACGTTCCCCACGTAATTGGACCTCTGGACTATCTTAGAATGATAGGAAATCTCGTTATCTTCGCGTGGACTGCTTACGGGCCTAAAACGGACTTCTAGAACTCAAGATATGGCCAAAACAGTGTAAACTGTGCAACCCGTCTCGAAAATCCGAATTTTAATCAATTAATTCCCAAAAAATTATAAAAGCATCCACTTTAGTCAACATTCTCGTAATCCTGCACAACTAAGCAAAACACATCAAATCTACAACAACTTGAGCCCAAGACAATCAATTTAAGCTGAAATTAAGCGATCCAAGTGGATATAAAATCCACTTATCATTGGGGCAATTTGATCTGGAGTATACCCCAAGAACAGCTATCAAGGGTCAAGCTTTAGCTTATTTCATCCTGGAATTCGAACCAGAAAATGAAGAAAAGTAAATTGTGTTGGTTGAACCTGGGATTCCATCTAAGAGGGCACGCCCTCTCGAGGAAGTTCCACAACCTTGGTGGAAGCTGCATGTTGATGGAGCTGTGAACAATGGACGTGCTGATGCAAGCATAGTTTTGGTTACTCCAGATGGAAATCAACTGATGGGCGCAATCCACTTCAAGTTTCAGGAAACTAAAAATGATGCGGAGTATGAAGCTTTGATTAATGGATTGAGGATGGCTTTGGAAATGAAGGTTGTGAATTTGATCATATTGAGCGATTCAGAGTTAGTAGTTGGACGGGTCAAGGGTGGATTTCAATATATGGGTCCAAGAACAGAGCTTTACATGAAGTGTGCTCAACGTTTAATCCAAAAATTTTGTAAAGTAAGATAATATTGCATTCCTCGGGATGAGAATCACAATGCGGATATTCTGGCAAATTTAGGATCTCAGAAGGATGCTATGTTGTTAGGGACAATTCCTCTGCAGATTTAGGAGGCTCCAAGTATTCCAGAGGTGGAAGTCATGGAGGTAAAACTCACAACCCCCGTTACTTGGATGTCTCCGATTCAAAATATATTCGTTCGGGGGTACTTCCAGATGAGAAAGTCGAGGCAAGGTGACTTCGATATCAAGCAGCAAGATTTGTAGAGTATGGTGGAATTCTATACAAGAAAGGTTTCAATCAACCACTTCTCAAGTGCATAGATGGGGATGAATGCAATTACATCCTTAGAGAAGTTCATGAAAGGATTTGTGGCAATCACTCGGGGGGTGGTTCATTGGAAATGAAGGTTTTAAGACAGGGTTATTTTTGGCCTACCATGAAGAAGGACGCCTATGAGTTTGTCAGGGCGTGTGATAAATGTCAAAGGTTTGCCAATTACTCAACGAGTCATGTGACTACGTTGACTTCCATGATGAGTCCATGGCCATTTGCTATGTGGGGGATAGATCTGATTGGAGAACTCTCGAAAGCTAAAGGAGGTGTAAAATTTGTTGTTGCTGCAGTCGACTACTTCACCAAGTGGGTAGAGGCAATGCTCCTGGCTACAATTACTACAAAGAAAATTCGAGATTTTGTTTTCAACTCTATTGTGTGCAGATTTTGGATTCCGTATAAGCTTGTATCAGATAATGGGAAGTAGTTCGACGGCAAAGATTTGCGAAAATTATGTGATGACTTGGGAATCAAGAAAGAGTTTGTAGTTGTGTATCATATTGAAATTAATGGAAAGATAGAGGCTATCAACAATATTATCAAGCATACTTTGAAGACGAAGTTAGAAGAAAGCAAGGGGAACAAGCCTGAAGAACTTTCTATAGTTTTATGGTCATATAACACAACTCCAAAGACTAAAACTGGGGAGTCTCCTTTTGTGTTGTCTTATGGATGTGAGGCAATGGTTCCGGTAGAGATTAGAGCGGGATCGTTCAGGAGAGATTTTTATGATGAAGAAACCAATATGGTTAATCAAAGGCTGAATCTTTATTTTCTGGAATAGACAAGGGATAACTCACAACTGAGGTTGGAAACATATCAGCAAAGGGCTACAAGTATTACAACAGGAAGGTGCAAACCCGTCCTTTCAAGGTGGGTGATTTGGTTCTTCGGAAGGTTATGCCTAATACAAGGGTATCAGCTCATGGAGTTTCCGGTCCAAATTGGGAAGGGCCTTACAAGTTCAGGTCTATCATTTGGGAAGGCATGTATTATCTGGAGGACTTGGATGGCAACACAATCCCGAGAGTGTGGAATGCGGAACACTTGAAGAAGTATTATCAGTAGGGTGTGGCTTTGGCCCCCTATTTTATGAAGGCTTATATTTAAGTTATAGACTAGTATCAATAATTATTCTCCTAGTCTAGGGGGTAGTGCATATACGCCTTCCTTAGATTTAGTCGAGACTTGCTTGTTTTTCACACTTTTCAATAATTGTTCTCCTTAGCCAGGGGGTAGTGTATATATACCTTCCCTTGTTCTGTCGAGACTTCTATTATTAATGAAGATTTGAAGATTTTTTCAAATTTATTGAAGTTTTGTTCGTTGATGGAATCTCTAAAGTTTATTGAGTTTAAAGTTTATTGAAGTTTTGATCGAGGAGGACGCGCCCTAGCATACCTGGGCGCGCCCTACGTACATAGAAGAAATACTTAGAGATTTATAAAGATGTGTTACAAGAAAAGAACTTTTATTGGAATCTACAATTAAAAGTTAAAAGATAATTTTCTTTCTATTTTTCAAGAAGCCGCGCCCTTGAAATAAGGCATGCCTTGTGGTTTACTTCAAGCTCCTGGGGCAATAATAAAGTACTATTTAACAATGAAGTTGAAGAAAAATTGAAGGCAAAGCATAATATTTAAAATTAGAAGATATTCGAAGGTACCAGAAATCACGAGTTAAGCAATAAATTCGAATTACAACTTGCAGGGTTTTACAAAGGGCCCGTATCTTAAAAAAAGTTAATAATATCTTGGACCAAAAATTTAGAAGAATGTTATAACCTTAGGCACGTCCTTGGTAGAAGACGTGTCCTTTGTTGGGCAAGGATGGCTAGCAGCAGCAGGAGATACCACCTCGAGGATAGTATTTTGATCAAAAGGGTTGGTTGTAGGGATTTCTGAGTCTTTAGCTTGTTCTATCTCTAAAGGAGTTTCTTTAATAGAGGCGCGCCCTTTGGGTCCTCTTCCAGCCCAAGCTCAACTATCTTTGCCAAGATGGCATCAGCATTCTTGAGCTTAAAAGATGCTATATTCGCTGCACTCCCAGCACCAAATTTCTCCTCCCAGTTGTAGTCAGGGTGTTGGCAAGGAAACCAATGAGATAAAAATCAAATCCCGCTTGAAAGCTGCTATCTTCGATAGCTTCCTTTTCTTTATTCCAACAATCAAACTTCTCGATTTCCAGAGCATCCCGCTGTACTTTCAAGTCTTCGTTCTCTTTTTCCAACTGGTTGTTTTTATCAACCAGAAGTTGACGGTGATCAAATAATTCTTTCAGCTCGTCCTTTAGTGCAAAAATGTCAGCATCTTTAGCATCCAAATCATTCTTCCATTTGATATCATTTTTTAAGATCATTCTCAAATACTTCCTATTCTTAGCCTCAAGCTTGTTGATGTAAAGCTTTTCTTTATGAACCCTTTGGGCGCACCCTAGGGATTGAACCAAGAGTTGAGCCGAGGTTTTGATCATGGAGTTAACCTCATCATCAATGTTCATGTTTTGCCATAGATCAACCTCTTCTCTTTATTAAGTGAAGCAGCGACTGGCCCAATGAGGGTTTTGACATACGAGGGCACGCCCTCAATTCTTTATTTTTTGCTTTTCTCAACAAGAGGATGATCAAGAACTTCAACATTCCTTTTCAAAGTCTCAGCAGAAGAGTTTGGAGTTGTGCTTATGTCTTTCAGCTGAACAGGACGCGCCCTAGAATCAGAGGTGCCAGCCTTGTCTTCATTCTTTTCCTTGTCGTTTTTCTTGATAGCTCCGAAGCCACGTGGAATCCTAGGAGCCATGTCTGTACAAGAAGAAAAATTGTTAGGCCATGCCCTCATAAAGGGCTACAAAGAGAAAAGATGCAGATGAAGAATACAAGTACTAGTTAAGAAAAAAAAACTAAGTACCATCTGCTGGTTTGGAATCCTCATTTTCACTATCACTGGATAAGGATAAAGGGATTGCAATGCCATTCTTAAATTTTCTAAATTTACATATAGACCCAACTCTATTAAAAAGGATTCCAAAGCACACACCAAAGAGAGACCTATCTTTCCACCAAGGAGAACATGCCCTCAGTGTATAAGAAAGGTCCCTAAATTCAGAAAAACCCATGGAGGCCTTCCACAGCGGACATCCCCTCCTGAGATACGATAGGAGGGAATTCTTCAATAATCCTTAGAGAAGCAATCTTCGTAGAATTCCAGTTCAGGTTGAACAACTTAGGGCATGCCCTGGCTTATCTCCATTTCAGCAAAACCCTAATTCGACTTAGAATTTCCCAAATTGAATATGTCATTGACCCGAATCCAACTTGAAAATACCAGAACCGAATTTTGTCTATAACAGTAATAGCTGAAAAAGGTAATTGTATAGTTATTATTTAGTAGAAAATGAGATATTTTAGATTGAAATGATATTACCTTTTAGCTGGAAAAGATAATCCGTTAGTTATTAGTAAATTTAATATTATTAGTTTTTTCATTAATTAGAATGACATATTTTTGAAAAGAAAAGATTATAGTTTGAAAAGATAGAAAAGGTAATAGGTGAAAAAGATAATTTATTAGTTATTATTTATGAGAAAATGAGATATTTTAGTTAAAAAATATAGAAAAAGATATTTAACTTTTAGCTAGTTATTAGTAATTATAATATATTAATTATTTCAATACTGTAATTAGAACGATCATGTTTTTGAAAAATATAAATTTTAGTTAGAAAAGTTAAAAAATGTAATAGCTGAAAAAGGTAGTTAATTAATTATTATTTAGGAAAAGTGTTGTGAAGAGCTGCGTGTGATATTTTGAGAAAATTTTGTGTTTTGTTTCTTATTAAGTAAGTAAAATAATTAATGGTAATAAAGTAAAACAATTAAATAAGGTAAGTTTTGTGTCGTACCAAAATTTTTAAGGTTTCGTATTTTTTTTTTTGGAAAAATAGATTATAGTTAAAAAAGTTATAAAAGGTAATAGCTGAAAAGGGTGGTTGGTTAATTATTATTAGGGAAAGTGTTGAAAAGAGTTGCGTGTGATATTTTGATAAAAGATTGTGTTTTATTTTTTAATAAGTAAGTAAAATAATTAATATTTATAACTAAAGGTAAGTATTATACTGTACCAAAACTTTTAATGTTTCGTTTTTTATAATATAGTATAGATTATTAAAACTGTATTTATTTGTTAGTAAAACTATATTCAAATAATAAAAAGGTTATTTTGATAATCGAAACAAAATATAAGTAGATTTATTTAATCGAATAAAATTTTTAACGTAAAAAATCTTCAATTTCTTTTCTTTTTTCCTTGCTAATTTTAGTTAAAAAATAATTATTAAAACATCACTAAATTAATGATTATTTTGTTAATTTTATGTGTGCTGTAGAATCGTTCAAATCAAGTTTTAACAATTTAAAATAAATCACATGGTAAATTGAATGTGTGAAATCATAGTTCTAAAAATATTTTGTTCTTCTCAGTGCCTTATTGCTTTTATTTCAGAATTTTCGAAGTATGGTTACTGGATCATTAACAATTGGCGAATTTGATGATATTATGTGCTCATTGAGTAGCTTACAAATCAAAAAGATTTTATGTGACTGTTGGGCATTGAACTATCAACTAATACATTGCAGTTCATGAGAATCGAATTTCTCATCTATGATAGTATTTTGGGTAACACATCTTATTGTTATTATTTTATTTAATATATCGTAAATAAAACTCGAACCCTTCTTTATAGTAATACTCTCTTATTATATTCTTATTCTTTATTATATTCTTATTTTGGTTATATAATAAGATATTAGGTTAAAACACGTGCAATGCACGGGCTTTTTTAATATATAATAAATTTTGTTTTATGTTATAATTTATTTTTATATAATCAATATTTTTAATAATTATTTTTTTTCTGAAATAATTTTATATACATTTAATTAATGATACGTATGATTTAAAACATATATTATGAAGTTTTAAATTAAATACATCGTTAACGAAATTTGAACCTTAATCTTTAATAAAATAATTTAATTATACATAATATATTTTATTATTGGATCTAGGGAATCTTATTTATTACTATATATGAATAATTTCAAAATTATTTTTAAATTAAAAGGTAACATGTTTTAATTAGAAAACAAATATTAGTGATTGGAAGATATAATATTTTAGCTGTGTATAAAAGGTAATAGTTCAATTAAAAATAAATGTCTTTTAAATTGATTGAAAGATACGATATTTTAAGTATTTATTAAATTTTATTTAATATTACAATTATATTTTTAAATAATTATCATTCTAATAACTTTTTAAACTTTAATTTAATACATAATATATTTAATCATTGGATCTAATGGTTCTTATTATTATATATGAATGATTGCAAAATTATGTTTTAAATTAAAAGGTAACATGTTTTAATTAGAAAATAAATATTAGTGATTGGAATATACAATATTTTAGGTATATAAAAAGGGTAATAGTTCAATTAAAAGTAAACGTCTTTTAAAATGATTGAAAGATACAATATTTTAAGTATTTATTAACTTTTATTTAATATTACATTATGTTTTTAAATAATTATCATTCTAATAACCTTTTAAATTTTAATTTAATATAATTTAATATACTCATATTTACAGATTATACTAATTTTTCATAATTATAAACAATGTATAGGGATTTTTAATATATTTCATCAATAACTGATAATATGTTGTGATATTTGTGGGTATATATTAATTATTGTAAGATTAGTTTTAAATAAAAAAAATAGCGAATTTTAATTAGAAATTAAATATTAATGATTTATTTTATTAATAATTAATAATATGGTGTGATATTTTTGGGTATATATTAATGACTGTAAGATTAGTTTTAAATAAAAATGCTAACGACTTTTAATTACAAAGTAAATATTAATAATTTGAAGATATGGTACGATTGATCTTTTTATAAAAGATAATATTTTCAACTAAAAGTAAATGTAAAAATGGAAATGACTAATTACCACTAATTATATTATGTCATTATTTATTTTAATAATTAAGATAACCAAACTAAAAATGAAACCGACAAAATTTCAAAATTTTGATTTTAATATAATAGAATATATAATTAAAATTTTAGTTATCCAGATTACGGCTAATAGTACGTAATTTAAGTTATGCTAAATTTACATTTAAAATTTATATTATAGTTTCGCCAAAATTAATTTTTCTAAAATAATTCAAAATCAATATATATATATATATATATATATATATATATATATATATATATATATATATATATATATATATATATATATAAAGGAGGATACGCGGGTATAAAGGAGGATACGCGGGAGTTTAGGTGGCGCATCTAAGATTGTCTCAATCTATTTTTCTAATTGTTTAGAATTTTAGGATTTTAATACTAATAAATATAAAAAATATTTTTTAAAATATTGAAAGTAAAATAGGTGTTCGAATTTATAGATGAGAAGAGTTCGAATTTATAGGGAAGACATATAATTAAAAGTTATATTTGAAGTAGAATAGGTATTTAATTATAAGGCATATGATTAAAAGTTCTATTGGAAACAGAATAGGAGTTCGAATTTATATAGAAGAAGAGTTCAAATTTACGAGGAAGTGACAAATTATCTGAAAAACAACACCTAGAGGGGGGTGAATAGGTGTTTAGGCTAACAATAGTTATTTATGACCTGTTTGAAAATTTACCAGAAACATCGTGCTATTTGCTACAGAACTGCCATAGCTTGCAGTTTACCTAACGACAGTGCAGTTTACAAATGGCAAACTGTTTGTGCCTAAAATGCAATGCAGTAAATAAGATGCAGAAAATTAAATGTGACACAAAGTCTTTTAGCCAGGTTCGATCCCTAATCCTCTATGGTCAACGTCTTGGTCCCTTACCAACCTTGGTAAGAGAATATATTATCGGTCAACTATAAAACCGTTTACAAGATCCAACAATATATCTCCCTTTGACCCTTGCTGTTTATAAATGGCTTGCTGTTCGTTGTGCTGAGCTAACCCTCTAAGCAATACTTTCCAAGTATCCTTCTCTAGTCTAGTTCAACCCACCCGAAAACCTAAGCCAACGTTGTACAACAACAAATCAATACAACTTGAACAATACATTGTTTTAAAACAATTACAACTCAACCTATGAACCCCTCGGAATGTGTATGAATGTACGTGTATAATGGGTTTTGAAGGTTTGAAAGAATTTAGCAAAGAAGCTTGTGGTTGTATATGTATATCTTATTTCTGTACTCGTAAGGGATAGATAAGAACTGAGCATTTCACGTCCTTAAAGATGTACAAGAATACATTTGAAAATGGACACCAACGGTATGAATTATAACCGTTAGTTATGATTTTGTAGAATAATCAAGATGAAGAAGATGAAGAATATGTTTGTCAGATGATAATAAAGATATGGAGCGTGTTTGACAAGGTGAGGAATATTAGATATGATTAGGAAGACATCCCCATGTGTTTGGTTTTGAGAGAAGGTATTGTGAGGTATTAAAATAATGAAAAGTAGATCTTACTTTTCTTTTTATGACAAGGAATAAGTTTGTCTCCCAATATCTGTTAGATATGAGTATATGCAACTTCAGATATATTCAGAGGGGTCCTTACAATATTCTATCAACATTTATGCTTGATGCTCCTTGAATAACCGAAGCCTTCTGATTTTCTGACAGACGCAGTCAGCGTGCTGTTTGTACAAATGGCATGATGTTTGTACAACTGGTACGCTGATTGACCATGTAGTTGGCTTGTTGTTTGAGACTGATGCAGACTGACCAAGTCTACACTTGGTTTACCAATTGTCACTGTACTACAAAGATAGCTTGCTGTTTGTATCATACTGATTGTACCATTAGTAAGCTGTATTGACCTGCAAAACCAAGTTAGTGGGTCTACAAATGGCAGGCTGTTTATATCTGTTACTAAGCCAAATGACTTACTATTTGTGATCATCAAAACTTAGGAGTTTCATTATCTTGCTCTCTATTAAGAACTATATAACTCGACTTTTTCCCCATATACAATGTGTCCATATGACTTTTTTTTTAAAATTTTGTTTTATGATTTAGTCTTTTCAATTGATCAGTTTATGAATTTTACAATTATTCTTAATTTTAATATTTTTTAGATTTTTTGATGATGCAGGAAGCTTAACATGGACCAAGATTCTATTGTACTGTGGTAAGTGTAGGCGACATCTTGGAAATTTGATTGTCTTTTTCTTTTATTTTTTTTCTTAATCTTCACTTGCCATCTTCAACACATTTTTTTACAAATAATAGATTTTGCCCATGCTTGCAAAAAAGTTTATAGAAAAAGTGATAAGAAATAGAATAGATGTTCGAATTTATGAAGGAGAAAAGTTTGAATTTATAAAAAAAGACATATAATTAATTTTTTTTAAAAGTAGAAAAAAAAAGCTCAGAAAACATATAAAGACAGATAAAAAAAAGAATTCAATAGGAGAAGCGTTTTATTGGATTTTATTGAAGTGAATATCAATTAGAATAGGTATTCGAATTTGAAAAGAGAATAGTTCATGTTTATAAAAAAAGTTATATTTAAAAATTTGATTAAAAATAGAAAATGTGTTCAAATTTATAAAGGAAAACAATAAAACATATAAATTCCATGATGAATTAATTATGACGTTAAACTTTAAAATCTATGGGATGGCATGAATGTGTATATTGTTATATACAATCTTTATGAGTTATTAAGTTAATTTAATTTGGTCAGGACAATTTATCTTATATTTTGTTGGTGGATGTTCGAAGAAGGACTAATGCAAGTGCTCTGTGTAGCTTGTAACAAATGGCATCAACAGAATTTGTTAATCAGTTTCAACGTTCTTTTAGGATTTTGGAAGAACCTCCGATCTCATGGCGCCGATTAAAAAAGTTGTGAATGTAGCCAAGAATGATCCTCCTGTCATACCAAGATTCTTATTTTCGTTCAATTTATGCTTAATACTTTTAAGTTCTTTCTCACATACATGGTTCATAGTAATATATTTTGATAGTAGTAGTAAATTAGATTAATTCTTTAAAGATATAAACGAAATTTACATATTAAATAATCAACATATGATAAATTTCTAAATAAACTATTCGCGTGAAATTCAAGAAATAATGGAAAAGCGACTAATCGAAGAAAAATGTGTTTAACAAAATAGCGCTACATTATGTAAAAACATATTAATCTTTATAATTTAACAATAAATATGATTCTGAGTTATGTATCATTTTGAAGATAATAGATATTTAAATTTGGATAGACAACCAAGTCGAAGACAACGATGGTATTATACATGATAAACCTTTAAATTATTAAATGATATTAAATTCAATTTTTGGCCATGTTTGAATTGCTTGAGTTTGGTATGGTTTTAAACTTTTATGTAAACATGCATGAGATACAACACTAATTAAAAAAAGTGTTAATTATTTTATATTGCCATGTATGAAAAGAATTCATTTTATTAACCAAACGACCACTTTATAAAATAACTTTAGACAAAATTATAAAGTACTTTATTTATATTTTGCACAATTATTAAAATCATCAATCATCCATCAATCAATCAATACTATTATATAAAGAAGGATATGTGAGAGATTAGTTGACGCTTCTTAGATATTCTCAATCTATTTTAATAATTTTTTAGAATTTTAGGATTTTAACACTAATAATTATAAAAAATATCTTTTAAGATATTAGAAGTATAATGGGTATTCGAATTTATAAAGGAGAAATTCAAATTTATAGGGTAGACATATAATTAGAAGTTCTCTTGGAATTAAAATAGGCATTTAGAAGGTATATGATTAAAAGTTCTATTGGACGTATGATAGAAGTTCGAATTTCTAGAGAATAATAGTTCGAATTTATAGAAAAAACCTCTATTCTAAAAAGCAGTGATTATTCGGGATTAATTGACGGTGCCTCTCCGAATTGGGATAAATCGGGATTAATCGAAATTAATCGTCGATTAATCGCTATTCGGTGCCTCTACCGATTAAGTTCGATTCCCGCTTTTTACAACACTAGAACAAACACATAATTAAAAGTTTCATTGGAAGTAGAATATATGTTTGAATATATAGATGAGACATATAATTAAATATTTTATTGGAAGTAGAATACAAGGATAATGGCAACATCTTTTACTATCTTCTAAAATTATATTTTTTTTATATAAGTTAATTATACTTCTATTAGGAAATTTATTCATAAATCCAATATTATTCTCATAAAAAAAGTTTTCGTATTTAAAAAAAAGAATTGATATGTTAACATAATAAAAGAAAATTCTCATTTGGGAACCATAATTAAATACATGAGTATTTATAATATAAAGAGAAAATGAGATGTATTTTCATTTATTAAAACTCCATAAATTTTAGAAAGTTTAGAGAAGAAAGTAAAAATTATAATTCACTCTATTTTTAGGATTTGATTTTAAGAAAAAAAAGTTGGTCTATAAGATAAGTATTATCAATAAAATGTAATGAAGTTGGAATTTCGATCCCAAACGAGAGCGGCTCGAAACGTGTTTAACGGGAAGACGATTCACTATAAAAGATTGTATTATCTATTAGAATTTGATATTGATGTTATAAATTTTATTTTATTTTTAGAATTTGATTTTATGGATAAACATTGTTATACAAGTAATATATGTAACAGTTAGGTTTTGGTCTTAACGAGAGAGCGGCTTAATAGAAATAACCGTGTTTAACGAGAAAGCGGTTCATTAGAGAAGATCGTGTTGAATATTAATATTTAATAAATTTTATTTTATTTTTAGAATTTGATTTTATGGATAAACATTGTTATACAAGTAATATATGTAACAATTAGGTTTTGGTCTTAACGAGAAAGCGACTTAATAGAAATAACTGTGTTTAACGAGAAAGCGGTTCAATAGAGAAGATCGTGTTGAATATTAATATTTAATATTGATGACATAATAGAAGATAAATATATTTTCAGTTTTTTAGAATTTTATGATTTTAAATATTAATAACTAAAAACTATCCTTTAACATATTATAAGCATAACCGATTTTCAAATTTATAGAGAATAAGAGTTTGAATTTATAAGGAATACATATAATTAAAAGTTCTATTATAAGTAAAATAGGTGTTTGTAAGACATATAATTAAAAATTTTATTGTATGAAAAATATGAGTTCTAATTTATAGAGAAGAAAAATTTGAATTTATAGAAAATACATATTACTAAAAAATTATTGGAGGTAGAAAAGATGTTTATATATATATATATATATATAGGAGGCTACTCCAATACAAACCTCCTTAAAATACAAACCTACAAACCAAGCATAATCTAATATTTCAAGCTAATCTAATGACCAAACTAGGGGTACCCCAATACAAAAAATGCTTAAAATAATTGGCTCTATCCAACAAAAAAATAAAAAAAATAAAAAAAAATTAACTGTTCACGTGATGACGTGGCAGTGGATTTCACTGGTTAACGGTGCTTCACACCTTCTTGTACGGCGCTTCGCGCCTTTATCATTCTAAAGTTGTAAGGAATGACAATCAATGGTAAAGGCAATAGACGATTGACGGGTGTGTCGAGGGCCTGCGGCCCTCATGACTACCTAACTCATCCGTTTACTGTCTTAAATGCTTCGCATTTCCACGGCAAGTTTTTTTTTTTTTTTTTTATGGATAGAGCAAATTATTTTAAGTATTTTTTGTGAAGGTACCCTTGGCGGGAACCTTAGAATAAATGAAATATAATTAATTTAGTGTTGGTTTGTAGGTTTGTATTTTAAAAGTGGTTTGTATTTGAGCACTTGCCTATATATATATATATATATATATATATATACATATATATATATATATATATATATATATGTAAAAAATACATATAATAAAATATTTTTTGGAAGTAGAATACGAGGACGGTGGAGACGTCTTCTAGGATTTTGTAAAATTATATATATTTTTTCCTTAAAATACTTGCTTTTAACTTTTTCACAATTTAATTATACTTGCATTAGAAAGATATATCCATAAATTCAATATTATTTACATAACAGAAAACGTATTTAAAAAAAATTGGTGTAATTGCATAACAGAAAGACATTTCCATGAAGAAGCTTTAAATAAATACGGGAATATCTATAATATACAAAAAATATAAGATGTTTTTTTTCATCTTTTAAAACTCCATAAATATTAGAAAGTTTAAAGAATGTAAAAACTTGAATTTACTCTATTTTAAGGTTTTAATTTTCAAGAAAAAAAGTTATTTTATAAGATAAATGTCAATGAATAATATGTTAGAATTCGGTTCCAAATAAAAGCGGCTTAAAACGTATTTAACGGGAAGAAGGCTCACTAGAAAAGATTATATTAGCTCTTAAAAATTGATACTGATGTCATAATTTTTTTTTTTTATTTTTACGGTTTGATTTTTATGGATAAAAATTACTATATGAGTATTTATAATATATGTGTTCAATCAAAAAAATTATGTTTAACAAAAATTTGTTGATTAGAGAAGATTATGTAATTATTAAAATATAATATTTGTAATATAATATAATATAAATATGTATTAAATTTTTTTAAAAAAATTATAATGTCGCGAAGCATGATTTTATTAACCAGTTATAATCATATGTTTATAACATGTGTATAGGTGGCCCATTGGTTTTCACATAGTGTATAGGTCGTGCCTTGGCTCTATCCTCTATGTTTATAACATGTTACTATGTTCCGATTATTTTTTGATAAATATATATTTGCCATATATTCATATATAATTTTTTACGCCTCGATCATTATGCCTTTTTGATTTTTATCGATGATTCCTAATTTGAGATCTTTCATCTTGTACCATAGTTTTATTTATGTAATATATTTTATTCAAATATTGGATTCTTATATTACTCTTTCTGTCCCAAATTAACTGTCTTTTATCTTTTTCTGTCACGCATTTCAATGTGCTTGGAAGAGTTATTTGTAAATAATATTTTTTTATTTTTTTTGTTTTGTATAAAAATATAGATCTTATATTTTTATATAAAACAAAAAAATTGAAAATATATTATTTAAAAGTACCCGATCCGAGCGCATTGAAATGCGTGCCATAGTCAACAAACATAACTTAATATGGGACAGAGGTAGTATAGTTATGTTATACAAATTAAATCTTAATATATATTGTTAATGAGTATGAACACTTGACGTATGCTAGTACATGTTTATTATTATATAATATAATAGAATATAATAAGTCGCAAAGTACCGGCTATCATATATTATTATTGTTGTTGTTGTTATTATTATTTATTAATATATAATTATTTAATTTAATATTAAATTTTAATATATTTTAATAAATTTTATTATTAATTTAAATTTACATATGTTTCATAATTAATTTTATAATATAAATAAAAATCAATATTTTAACGTTGTTTTTAAAATTTATTGTTAAATATCTTAAAAATTCAATAAATATTTTTAAAAAATTATTTGGTATAACATAAAATCGTAGAAGAAAGAATCGTAGTAAGAAGTGTGTTTAGACGATAATTCTAATCGAGATAAATTAAAAACGTTTATAATTCTATAAAATATGTGTTTTTTTATTTTTAATAAATTATATACTCCCTCAGTTTATATTGATCACAATGTTTTTTGCATGTCCCAAAAATATTGATCATATTTTCTTAATAAAACAAATTAAGGGTTAAATATGTTAAATTTTTCTAAATTTGTAAACAATTGAGGGTAAGTTTTGGCGATTTTCACTTGATGGCTCAATACGTGGTTTTTGTTTGATAACCAATATATATGGGACGTAGGGGTATAATTTAATTGAATTCGGAATTTTTACAAGTTTTTAAAATTTTTGAAAAATGCACTTTTGTGCCTTATTGATAAATTTTGTTGTTTATAATAAATAAATTAATATTTTTAATATAATTTTTTTATTTGTTATTTTTAGCAACGTGTTAACAAATTTTTGGAAAAGTGTTAACCAACCAATCAAATATATTTTGTTTTGCTTATATTAGTATATGATAGATAGATTTTATTGTTCATAATAAATAAATTTATATTTGGTGTTAATAATTTTATTGAAAGATGTTAACCAACCAACCAACTAACCAAATTTATCTTGTTTTTCTTATAATTATATTGTATAGATAAGTCTATAAGGCATTGTTGGAAAAGCAAAAATTTCTTAAAAATATTGTCGAAAATAAAAACTATCAATTAATTGAAATAAAGAAAATTAATTAATAACTCATTTGTTAAATCTTTAATTTTTTTTTTAATTTTTTGATGTTAATATGTTTTCATTTACATTATGTGTATTCAATAAAATTTTAATTATTGTTTAAAAAATGGTGTTGAACAAAAATTTTATATGTGTTGAATAAAAAAATTGTAAATTTATATTTTTTATTATTTTTTTTACGAAACAAGCCCTACTTAAATATTAATGTATCACACCATTTTACCCTTTTTTTCTTAAATTCTTCACAATTTTATCTTATTTTTTAATCTCTGTATCCAATCCACATGTTATTAAATATTAGTAATAAAAATCTTAACAAAATTTAGGAGCTAATAATATATAAATATTTAAAAAATAGAAAATCAGTATAATTATAGATATAGAAAAAAGGAATTATATATTAGTGCACGAATTTAAACTAGTTTATAGTGAACTTGAGCAAAAAGTTATAGAACCAAATTCCTTTGATAATTATGTAACATTTTCCTTGTATGAGTTGGGAAACATTTGAATCGAGCTAAAATCAAAATTTCCTCAAAAAAAAAAATCAAAATCAAATCAAAACTAAAATGGAACCCGAGTATGAACCCAAGTCTATAAAAAATCAGTAGCAGCTGCCAGCTAGATGAGTATTTGGGCTTGTTTCAAACAAAACCCAACACAGACAGACTAGTAACCAATGTAAATTGTAATTAAATGGTGACGATCGGCCCAATCATTTCGCTTATAATTAAACTGAGCATTTCATTTGCTCACTCTGGCTGCTTCTCCGCTTTCCGGCACACGAGCATGTCAGAGGTAAATTCGATAATTTTACACATCTCTCTCTCTCTCTCTCTCTCTCTCTCTCTCTCTCTCTCTCTCTGTCTGTCTGTGTCGATAATTTTTCATTTGTATATTATTGTTTTTCAGTTTGCTTAGTTGTACATATTTGGGACAGATTTAGGGTTTATATCTCTAATTTTGTTTTTCTACTTTATATGATGCATCGACTTTGTTTTTCTTACTATTTGCTTTGAGTTAAGTTATTTCCATGTATAGTAGTCATTTATAATTGTTGCCATGTGTTTCTTAATTTTGAATGTTTGGTTGTATTATTAGTTATAATGTGTTCGGAAATTGATGATTTGTAGTCTTGTTGCTTCGATGTTTATTAATAAAAACTTGAATTTGGGGGATGTATGGTTCGTTTACGTGCTTTTTAATTTAGGGTAAAAATTAGACGAGGACACAAACTTTATTTAGATACCAATGAAACTCAAGTTTGTTTTATGGAACCAATAGTTGTTCAATGTAAAATTATATGGGTTAACTGAGTTGTCATTGCGGGGTGGGTACTTGTTAATTTATGTCAGCAGACACCAAAGGAGTTCATATTCAGATGATGATAGATGGTATAATAGATGTGCAACAGATAAACTTTTATGTGTTAGTGATTGTAATTCTAAATCTTGTGATTTGCTAGGAAATGTTAGCACCATAAGCTTTTTTTCTTAATTATTATCAATATCACCATTTAACTGTTTTAAACAACTTCTCTTTCTATTTTTCTATTTATGTGTATTACGGACCTTCCCTTATGTAAAGACTATATGTTATGTGTAGTACTAATTCATTTTATTTGTTTGCGTGTGTGGTGTGTGCTATTTTGTGTTGCTGACATAATAATGTAACTGATACATGTCTAGCTAATACCATCATTGTAGTGTCTCAAGAGATAGTTTCAAGTGTTTGGCCAGGCTTGATTTCTAGTATTCATCTAGAGGTTTCACTCTTGCACTATCTCAAATCTGTCAGCAATGTTTATATCCTCCCTGCTTCATAAGCATATGCATATCAAGTCACCTTTATACCATGCTTGACTATGTTGGGATGGTTCATTTACTCACGTTATATTATAGGGTAAAAATTTGATGAGGAGACAAACTTTAATTTAGATACCATGAAACCGAAGTTTGTCTTTTGGAAACAATAGTTGTACAATGTAGAGTTTTATGAATGTCCTTAATTTGGGGATTAAGATGGGAATATTGTGCTGTCCTACACATTGCTTTTGGAAATTTTTCAGCTACTGAAATTGGGCAATAGAATTAAGAAGCACATGAAACATGATGCTTAATGACAAGGTAAAATATGAAGCATGAGCCTGTTAAGGTAGGATCCTGCTCCCGTAAAAATTAGGCTAGTTTGTAAACTCTTATATTGAATATCTTGAAATGGCTAAATGCCATTATGTTCAGTATATATCATACTTTTGTAAGAAAAATGATATCGATATATAAATTCACTTACCCTAACGCTTTTAGAAATTATGAACACCTCTTGGTCTTCAATGCACATGCAAGGAAAAACAGTCAGCTTTCCGAGCACCTTGACAAGTTCTCACATTAAAGTATGTTGTTTTATAGGGTTATCAGAAATCTTGGGTTGAAGACAAGTGATGCATTCAAAGTTGAAACTGACCACCTAAGTTTATATTTAAATCGCTACTTCTGTGTTGTATGTTGCAAGATTTGGATATGTGGATGTCTAGGAATGAACTATGTTTGGATATTTCATTTATTCACTTCATGTTTTTAGTTAGCATGATAAAGAAGTTATTCTCCGATACCATTAGGTGTTAGAATATTTCTTTGAACTATCATTATGTTGTGAGTTAAGATTCTGGAGGAAGACTTTACCGTCCTACACATTACTTTTTGAAAAGCCTTAATATGTCACTTGTATAAAACTCTTTTCCTCTTTTATATATTTTGCTATATTTGAATTGATTTGTGTGCATAACATGTTTAGGGTTTAATTTCTAGGGTTGTTTTGGGTATTATGTTCACTTCTTCGATTTTCTTAGTTCTAAAGATTTAGGGTTTAATTTCTAGCATTGATTTGGGTTTAATTTCTAGCATTATTTGGATTCTTACTTATTCTTATGTTCACTTCGATTTACTCTGCAATTGTTTTTATTTTGTTTTATATTTATTTTACTTGTAGTTTACAGAAGAAAGTATGAGAAACATCACAATTTTGCAGATTTGGAAACAAAAAAATGGGGAAGGCGGAACGGCAAAGAGCAGGGAAAGAAATGGTGTTGTTGAAGAGTGAGTTGCAACAACTTCGGGCTGAGTTGCAGCAACTTCGGGCTCAGTTGAATGTCGTGAAAGAAGAGAATGTGCATTTGGTGACTAAAAAGGAAGAACAAGAGGAAAAGATTATGCAATTGCAAAATGAAAAGAAAGAAGCAGAAGTCGAAAAAAAACAATTAGCGGAAGAGATTGTACATTTGAAGAATAAGTATGAGGTGGAAAAGAAGAAACTACACGAGGAAATTATGAAGGAAGTAAATGGAGAACAATATAAGAAGTTGGTTGAAGAAATCACAGAAAAGATGGGGCTATTGGAGATGGCCATTTGTAAGAAAGATGAGATGATAAAAGAACTACAGCAAGATATTATTACCTTAGCTCATTTAACTGGTTAGATTAGAATTTGTTAACAGTAGTTATGTGAATGATTTTCCTCACAATTGGATTAGTATCTGTCTTAAATTGTATCATGATATATACGAGATCAGATAGTTTGATATGTCGATGCAAATGTTAAATACTTCTGAAAGGGACTTTTAATTACATCTGATAGACTACGATATCCCTACTACCCATATGATAATATTATTTTAATAGAATGTTTCAATATGTTTTAAGTATTGAGAGAATATGATATCCTTACCCATATGATAATATTATTTTAATATAATGTTACGATATGTTTTATTGAGAGAATTTTAGTATTATAACTTGATTATAGTAGAGCATCTGTAATGACATCAAATCCTTAACTAAATGCATCTGCATCATAAAGAATTGCAAAAGAAATTTAACATTTTAATCTTGTAATTTTTTAGCAATAAATATAGTCATGTTTAATTTGTTATATCTATCGAACTAGCAAAATTCTTAGACATGATTAACATTTTCATAATTATATATAACATTATTGTAGTACTGGCCACTTTCTTTGATTATAATTTTACATTATTATTATTTTATCATATTTTAACCAATAATTTTATATATTATCATTGAAGATGTTCTAAATATATATCATTTGAACTTCCATGTTAGTAGTATTTATTTAGATAACATATTAACATCATCAATTGCATGCATGCATAAGGTGGCAAGTTGTTTGTAGAAAAGGAAAGGAAGAGAAACCAAGAAATATTTACGCTATAAAAGATGGTCACACCGGTTATTTAAGTTGATAGTTAACATATTTAAGGGGATCAGAACAAATGTTTACTATGATAAATGATGAAAAGTAGAATTTTTAATCTAAAAACAGGAAAATTTTGTTTTTTATGTATTGCAAAACTTTTTTGTGAATAATTTATTATAAAAAAGAAAGTGAACAGAAAATTGCAACTGAAAAAGTGGTAAAAGAAGAGGTAGTGGAAGAAGAAAATAAAGAATCAACAGTTGTTTTGTTCCTGTTAGACGATACTTGTCACATGTTCCTTTTCTACAAAAGTACAAAGGTTGGCACAAGTTAAGCTAAAGAAGAAATATGGTAAAACTTTCCATCCGATCCCTCTCTTTTATGCCGATCTCAGTTATTTCTTAAAATTTTGCAGAAATTACATATCAATATTCCATTCATGAATGCTATATTTGAGATGTCCTCTTATTCAAAATTCCTTAAAGATATTTTGTTAAGGAAGAGAAAAATTGAAGAAAATTCTACTATCTCATTAACGGCAGAGTGTAGTGCCATCTTGCAAAATGATCTTCATAAAAAGTTAGCGGATCCAGGTAGCTACTCTATTCCTATCAAACTTGGGGATGTCGAAATCAAAAGAACCTTATGTGATCTTGAAGCAAGTGTCAGTCTGATGTAGGGGTGTCAAATTTTGACAAGACCCGAACCCAACCCGGAAAAGTACGAATTTGGGTCGAGTATTTTTAGTTTAGGGTCGGGTTCGGGTTGGGTAAAAATTGTTGGATATATTCACTAATAAAGCGATACAGAGGCAGTTATATATCGTTTTTAACATGTCAAGGCCAAGTCCAGAAATGACGAAACAAAGCACGAAGGTAAAACACATGCAAATTAGTAACTGTAGAAACGATAGAAGAAAAGAAGACAAACCCGAGCCCATTGTTATAGCAGTATATGAAAACAAGAATGTAAAGCAGCTGAGTCGTCAGAACTTCGATCAAGATCTGACTGCTCTTGAAGAGATAATCGCCCCCACTTACACAGTGTCAGGATGCTGGCGATCTTCTTCCAGGATAAAACAGCTCCGAGTTTAGATGATCACAGCAACCACAAAAACTCTACTTCGACTGGCACCTCAGTCGCTGGAATAACACTAACACTACTACTGCAGAATACAGAGGGAAAAAGGAGAATATAGAGTGAAGGGAGAATGTATGGTGTAAATAAACCAGCAACTTAGCTCTCTATTTATAGGAGAGGCTAAGTGTAACTGGTGCCACCAGCTTTAATGTAAGAAACGTAACTGCCCAATTAATAAAACGAAACGGCTGATAACGTCCGAATTAATTTAATAAAACGGCTGATATAACATTAATTCGACAGTTACGTTATACATATAATCCACACATATCAGTATCAGTTTTAATATATTAACAGAATATATTATCACGTCAGTTACAAGGCCCAACTAGTCCATCCGATTTTTAGTCCAACAAATCTGGTCCAGCCCAGCTCAACTGATAAGACAACCCAGCCCAATTGATAAATATATTTTAATTAAAATGTCGCCTCGCGTACGCGAGACGCCGAGACATTCGCCCAAATCGCCCTTCGACCCGACCCGAGTCGAGACGTGACGTGACGTGGCGGGGCGGGCGGCGGCGGCGGCGGCGCGCGCGCGCGTGGAGCACACAGTAACACCATGCACCATCATACACCTTAGTAGTTGTACACTACCCATGTGTGTGATTCAATATAAAGCCAACATCCCCCTTTATTCATTTCAATGTGGGACAAAACACACTCTTATTTTCAAGCTCTTTCAAGCTACCAACTTCAACTTCATTTCTCTATGGATTTCACTAAGAAAATTACTTAGACCCATATATGAAAATTTAAGTCCTCATAGCAAGGAATAATTTCCAAACGTTAAAAACCGGAATTAACTTCAAGAACATAAAATAATTATGCTCCAAAAACCCCATTTTCTAACAATCCCCCACAAATCAATATAGAAATGCTTCAAGGTTTTTCATCATGACTTGTTTTTCAGAGTCGGTACCCTTCCGGGTTTGAACCCTCCTGAGTCCCCTACTTCGATGACTACCGGATTCAGATGGAATGTTTCACCTTGAATCTTAATCCGTTTGATGTAATCATGTTCCATAGACGACGACAAATCAAAGGCTATGGTGCCAATCTACGGCTTTGAGACATTAATGGTCTTGTCTCGATCCTGTTCGTCGAATGCTTCAAGGAATAACCCTTTCCTCTAATTGCGACCACACAATTACATTCGCTTAGCTGGGCATCTCCAGAGATGTACTGCTACCATCTCGTCAAAATGACTTGACCCCATTCAGAGATTTAACACTCTTGCTATCCAGCAGTGTCAGTACCTTCTAGGTTTACAGGGAATAGACTCAGATACTGAAGTATCATCTATGTAGCAAAAGTACTACCAATTCACCCTTACAGCTTTGTTATTACCACATTGAATACACTTCGAGGGATCTCCTCTCATGTGTATTGGGTTCCCACTGTTGATGAACTATTATGGGTTGACAGTCCCATCCCCAACCTTGACTTAAAGACCACTGCAGGTTCCAGTCCCTTAGTCAGAGGATCAGCTATATTATTCTGAGTTCCTATGAACTCTATAGCTATAATCCTATCAGACACCAAACCCCTTATAGACTTCAGTCTAACTTGGATGTGTCTCTTTGTTTTAGCATTATGCTTTTTGCTGCTAATCTTGTCGATAGTTGTTCTACTATCACAATGAATAGCAATAGCAGGAAGCGGTCTGCTTACTACAGGTATTGCGGACATTAGTCCGTGTAACCATTCAGCCTCCGACCCTGTTGCATCAAGTGCACACAACTCAGCCTCAAATGTAGACCGAGTCACAATAGTCTGTCTAGTCGACCTCCAGGATATCGCTCCACCACCCAGGGTGAACACGTATCCAGTCTCTCCATTGGAACCAGACTTCTTAGCTATCCAACTTGCATCACTGTACCCTTCAAGTACACCAGGAAATCTCCTATAGTGTAGACTTAGGTACATTGTGCCTTTTAGATATCTAAGTACTCTATCAAGAGCATCCCAATGAGTTCTGTTTGGACAGCTTGTATATCTAGCCAACTTAGACACAGAATAGGAAATGTCTGGTCTAGTACAGTTAGCAAGATACTGCAAGCTCCCAATAATCTGAGAATACCTTAACTGAGACACTGGCACTCCAGAAGTATTCTTGACAAGGGCAACTTTAGGATCATAGGGTGTACTAGCGATTCTACACTGTGAATAACCATATTTCTCAAGTATAGATTTCTCTATATAATGAGATTGAGTCAAGGTTATTCCCTCAGCGGACTGAATCAGTTTGATTCCAAGAATCACACTAGCCTCACCCATATCCTTCATTTCAAAGTGCCTTTTCAAGAAAGCTTTTGTCTCGTTAATAATCTCAATATTGGTTCCAAACAGTAAGATGTCATCCACATACAGGCACATGATCACACACTCACTACCTTTAACTTTGGTGTTGTTAGGTCCAAATGTGTTGTAGAGGGGGGGGGTGAATACAACTTTTCGAATATGAGAAGCAATAAATACGATGCAATAAATGAACACACAGATTCAAGGAATATATGTCTTATATATAACTTGAAAGGGTTGCTACAACATTCATTACAAAGTATAACAGAAGTTGAGAGAGAAGTGAATGATACTAAGCTCTGTGAATGCACTCTCTCTTTTTCTCTTGTGTTTTTCTCTAGAATTGCTCACTGACTAAAACATTACACAAGTACTTCTATTTATACTACATGTAATCTATGTCCTGTAGTCTTCAAAGACTAAGATGTACGTGGCCCAATGATGTCCACATAATTCTTGCCTTATCTTGAAAGCTTGGAAATCTGCCAATCAGAAGATGCCATGTGTCATGTTGAAGCTGCACTCTAAGTAGAACTTCTACTTGAGAATTTCTACTTAGCCATCTCGAAGTTCTAAGTAGAACTTCTACTTAGAAACTTCTACTTGGTTATCTAGAATATTTAGTACTTAGAAAATATTCTGGTCTTCAACTTGAAACTTCAATGCACATCTCGAACTTGTGATATCTTCATGTCTTCTTTATTCTTCACTAAGCTCTTGAATATGGATCTTTATTACTGACATAAACTTGCTATCAATGTCCTGACACTTGATGCAACGGTCTGGTTCATAAGTGACTAGTCTTGATAGGGTTTTTGCTTCTTGAATAAGTTACCATATCCAATTAGAAATATGGCTTTCCAATATTTGCTTTCCTTCTTGTTCACTTGAAATCAATTGGTCTTATTGATACTGATAGTTATAATCTTGATCTTTGGCTTTCCAAATCACTGAGGCATGAACAACTTTGACTTGAACTTCTCTCAATGATTTCTTCTTGGATTGATCATAGTTAACATGTTGAATTGTATCAATTACCTTGTCTTCATTTAGTGTTGATTTCTTGTGACTTCTTGTTCTTGATTGTCTTCTGGTTAAGTATCTTTTCCTTTAGTTTGAGTTACATTAGTTATAGTGTTACAAGTTTATACACTCTGCCTTTCAATCTCCCCCAATTTGATTGTCTAACAATGACATTCAAATTAATGAAGGATAACTCAACTAAACAATGAGACGAGAAAAGATAATTAACATTACAGTCTTGAATAATTTACAATTGAAATTTACATGAAAACAATACAAAGAACTTAAACTAGAAACAGAATTCGAACTTCGAATTAAAGATCATTTGAGTGATTCCTATCACCTGGATTATTTCATACCTTTTAGTCAAACTTGTATCACCTTATTGGATTCACTCTAAGGTGAATTTTCCTCAAGTGAGTTAAAGCAACCGAAAGACATGAAGTTTTTCCAACTTCAAGTTCACACCACTCTGACCTTTAACCCTAATTCCGTTTCCTCTTTCTAGCTTCAGCAGCTTGGTCTCTCTCTTCTTTCTGCCTTTTGAGCTTCTCCTTCTGCTGCTTTTCTTTCTTGTATACTGGATCTTTAAGCTGCTTCCACCTAGCATTCAACAGACTTACAGCTTCCATTTCTAGAGGGTTCTTGGGCTCTGGATAAGGATGTTTGAAAAGCCTTCTGAGTTTGTCCACCTCCTGAGTAGTCCTGATCTTTGGAATATCCTCAAAGTTCTTCATGATGAGCTGAGATTTCCAATGTGTTTTATCAGCTTTAAACTGACAATAGATCATCTTGGGGTAGCCCTTGACACGGTTAGTATTGTGGACACTAGCCGCATCTCGCTCCATTTGCTTCTTTTCCACCACTACTTCAGACATGTAACTCATGAGTCTCTGCTTTTCTTCAACAAACTTATCTTCCACTTCGCCCCATTTGAATACATACAATACTCTCTCCAGAAATGCAGCATCTTGAGTCCGTAGCAGCCATTGTCTACTCATATGCAAGATTGTTTGATTTTGGTCTGCATCTATGAATACTAAGGCATCAGCTGTATCTTCAACATAAGCATGTATCCAGTATACACTTTCACTTCCTGGAACACCAATAGCCTCCCTTATTTCTCCTTGTTCTAGTGCTCCAGAAGGAAGAGTCAGAGCTTCATCAACATTCTTCATGGCTTGAAGAATATTCCATTTCTTCTCTATCAGCTCCGGCTCAATCTTCACGTCATCAAGAGGGTTTGGAGCAATGACATCACACTTCCACACCTCATTGCTCTTCTTGAATATAACTCTTTCAATGATCTTCACGGATTTATCTTTAAGTTCAGAAGCGAATCCCTTACTCATCATTTATCTACAGACAGCTTTGAGAGATTCCACTGAAAGCTCCATCAGATCATTTTCCTCCATGCTAACCCTCTTCATCTTTCCATCAACTACCATCCGGACAAAATTTGGATAAGCTGAGAATTCTGGACCCTTGTCCTCTGCTAGCTGCATTAACTGATCCCTGTACAGAATGCTTAGCTCCTCAGATTGATAGTACTGAATTTTAGTCGCTAGCAAGAACAACTCTGACGCAGATCTTCTCATTATGAATTGGTCATCCACATATAGGAAAGATGTTGGGACTCCTTCTACCAAAGACAAGATAACCTGCCACTCCTTAAGATTTGCATTGTATCCAACCCTGACTTTAGAAATTAATCTCTTCAAAGCATTTATATAGTCCCCAGTCATTGGATTCTGCAAATTCAAGTTGTAGAACAGATCATCTGCATCCTTGTTATGAACTCCTTTTGCACATGGTCCCATCATTATCTTCCTTGCTTCATCCCATTTCTGCCCTATCCATCTTTTGTCCAGATCAACTTGAGGATTAGCTAGCCTTGCAAGCTCATACTCATACTGCTTCCCTTGTAGCTCCACCTTCTGTTCTAGGAACGCAGCATGTTCTTGCATCATCTTCATTTTGTGGAACTGAGCTTGTTCCAAGGCTAACTGTTGAGCTTTAAGGGTTTCCTCATCAACAGGAAGTTCTTCAGGCATTCCGGAAGACATCCCAGCACCTCCACCTTGTTCCTTCAAAGATCTTTTTATTGCATGTGCCAGCGGTACGTCTTCCATGTCAGAATCTGAGTCAAGTACCTCCTGTACTGTTTCCTGATGACTCAGATCAACAAATGGTTCATCAACCATTACTGCCTTACCCTTTCTCATCCTCAGAGCCTCTTCATCAACAGACGGCTCAACTTCTGGTTCCTTGACAAGATCAGCGGGTTCTTCAATTTCTTCGATGTGAACTGCCTGCTGTCTCGTCTCCTTTCCACTCTCCCCCTTAGGTGAGTTATCCTGAGCTCCACCATGGTCTTCAGATCCACCAGCTGCATAGGAACCTCCAAAACCAGAACCAGAGGCTCCCGCTCCACTAGCACCACCTGCACCACCTGCACCAGCATCGGGGGGAGGTTGTTGCGACTCGAAGCACTCCGGGGGCACAAAACTCCTGACTGCGAACATCATTCTACTGATCTGCACAGTCATTGTATGCATTGTAGACTCCAATGCCCCCATCCTCTCATTGAGAGTGCTTCCCAAGACACCACCAGCATGGCCCAAGTCATTGACCTTATTTGTCAAATCATCAAAAGCTGTAGCTTGACTTGCCATTCTTGCTGCGTAGTCGTCTAGAGCCCTTTGGTTGTTTCCAATATTGATCCCTAACTGCCCCATTGTCTGCCCGAACTGCCTCATCTGATTTTCCATTGAAGTCATACGAGTATCAAAATTTTCAATATTAAGGGACGGTGTTTGGTTTAGGTGACCTCGCTCTACAATTCGTTCTGTTGGAATTTGACGCTCGGTTTCGGGCCTTGAAAATGAAGGTCCCTCTCTCCCTAACCTCTCACACACACTCCCTGTCTCACGCTCGTGTATGTCTTCAATGATTGATCCAAAAAGTGAAGCAGTACCTGCAGAAACTTGATAAGAAATGTTGTTGACAGTTATGGGATCAAATTCTGTTTGTTCCTGAGTTGGAATCTCAGGCTGAGAGGCTGCAAAGTGTCCTTGTACGACATTAGAACCGATCCTCTTTGCAGCATCAGTACGTACCGGTGAAGGTACGGCTGAAGTTCTTAAGACTCCATGTCCTCTTGAAGCAACAGTATCTTCAAGAGGTACATCATCCTCACCAAAATCAAAATCCCTATGTGCAGAATGTTCAAGGGGTGAACCACTCGCGTGAGGTGGAGTGGTTGCGTGTGACACGCTAGGGTTTGACTGTGGTTGTGAAGTAGCAGCGTGGAAAAGTTTAGCTTTCTTTCGAATAAGTTGCTGCTCTTCGGGTTCATTCTCCTCATCATCTTGTATATATATACGTGCTGGTTTTCTGACTTCCGTTAACAGGGGTGATAGAGAATAGGAATGTGTATCAGACTCAGAGTCAGAAATATGGCTCTTACCCTGGGATAGATCCTGCGGGTTAGCAGTCTCTTGGGTCGCGGAATCAGAAACGTAGGAGGAGGAATGAATAGTATGCAGAGAGAGATTACCTGATTGATTACCTTGTACATCATCGCTTTCCTCATCAGGAATCTCATCAAATGCCTCAGCATGAACAGATGGATTTTGAGCATGAGATGAGACTTGTGATGATGCCTCCAAATTGGTAACTCCTGCATCATATCTAAGCCACATTTGAATATTTTCAGGAGTAGACATTGGTTTACCTTGATGTTTATCCTGATTAGCAATGGTTGCAAGTGACTTAGTGCCCATCCCTAGCGATTCAGATGTGGGGCTTCTGGCAAATCCCTGTCTAATAGCAAGAGCATCCTTCGGTATTAAGTCATTGATTAGCATTTGAAGAAACCGAGGAAACCAGCAGACGACATCAGTGGTAGAGAGGTCTCTGCTTGCAAGGGATCCCATTGAGGCCACTATCTCAGAGAGAACTATGCGTCCATAGTTTATATCCAGTTCTCTTGCTAGGGCAACTGCAAAGGTTTGCATGGGAATTGGAATTTGATGAAAGTCTTTCTCGCGTGCCCGAAAACATCTTGTGATGGCCTCGAAAAAGTAATTCCATTCCGCATGGAAGAATTGCTTTTGGATATTTCCCGTGATTGGGCCTTTTGGAGGATAACATCCAATTTCTTCAAAGAATCTGAGGCGTTCTGCAGCAGTAGGTTCTGGATCAAAGGCATCTTTAATTGGGAATCCCAGAACTCTGTTGACAATTTGTTCGGTCACCTCATATTCCTGACCCGCTAAGGTAAACCTGAAACCGTAGGGGGTTGATTTACTCCCAAAAGTAACCGCACTAGTCCATAATTGCTGTAAAGCATCATGTACTAGTGTAGGTTTAGCAGTAAAAGCATGGCTAGCTTTGGAATACAAATTGAGAAATCGTATCCAAAACTTAAACCGCGGGAGTTGATCACCAATTTCCGTAGAAATATTATAAAAATTGGTTTTAGCAAGGGAAAATTGGTGAGCCATTTTAATTAAAATGTTTTTCCTTAACAAATGTGAATTTTAATTTTAATTTTCGAAAAACAATTAATTAAGGAATTATCAGTTATATCCCTTTTAATTTAACAAAAAAACCAAAAGTCACTCTTGAAAAATTAAACTACGGGTTATAGATAATTATCACTGTGAGAGGCGAAAATCAACAACCAATTAACAGAATCTGATACCAGTGAAATCAGTGAAGTTATGTGTGTACACACCAGTGAAATCGTGTGTATATGACTGTGAAGCGGTGTGTGTATATACGTATGTATATATGTCGAGAAAGAAGAACAAATACACAAACACACAAACTCAGATATTACTGGTCACTCAGATAATGGCAGTCAAAAAATCGGGCAGTAATTCGTTGTCCGTATGAGATTAGTCACAAAAATTACGAATCAGTGGTTGTAAGTCGAAATCGCCTGTATGTATATGGGGCGGCTGTAACACTCAATTAGGTAAAAGTGAAAGAATAGATCGAGTTAGAGAAATATATATAGACATTAATGTGAAATGACTAAAGTGTCCCTGTTAAAAAATATGAAAACTCTAAGTACATACAGGGAGAACCCAAGTCGAAATCTATCTCGAAGTCTAAGTCGAAGTCTATCTCGAAGTCTATCTCGAACATTTTAAGTCGAACTTCGAGATGGAGTTCGAGATAGATGTTAACTCGAAAAACTTACCATTTAACTATTAAAGACCATGTAAACAGCACAAACCACCAACAGTACTAGGGAAACCTATCTCGAAATTTAAGTAGAAATTCGAGATAGACTTCGAGTTAGGAGTTAACTCGAAAAATCCCCTTAAGACCAACTGAGAGCTCTATCTCGAACATCAAGTCAAAATTCGAGTTGAGTTTCGAGATAGAGGATAACTCGAAATTATTAACTAATTCGAAGTTATTCTCTCAGATCATTTCAAAAAATATCCCCTGTAAGATAGACATTATATGGAATATTTTGAATAAGGAAATAGGCACACTGGTAACTCAAATTCGAGCCCTAAGTCGAATTTCGAGATAAATTTCGAGATAGAGGCTAACTCGAAATTGTTCCCAGACTTAGAATTTTCAAAACTTCACTCTGGAAGCTCAAATCGAAATTCAACTAGAATTTCAAGATGAGTTTCGAGATAGTGATTAACTCGAAATTTTGAAGATACTTAGAATAATTTGACAATTTTTCTTTGAAAAACTCAACAATTAATTTTGCCAAATTAATATAAATATCAATTCAAGGATTTTAATATATGACATAATTAAAACATTCCTTGATAATTCTAAGGCCTCTAATTACATGAAAAACACAGGTAAATTCATCTAAAAATCATGCAATATTTAGAATATTATGAATTTAACTCCCCCTATGATCATGCAATCTAACAAACATAAATTCACAGACTTGTGCTATAAAAGACACTTAAAACACAAAGAATTCATGTAAAAACACACTATATGCAACCTATAACAATCATTGATTAGGCATATTAAAGTCTAAGCACATAATGATTGATTAGCTTGCACATACAAACATAAACATGGATTTTACAGATAGAAGGCTTTACTAACTTGTGTTAAGCATTCCCAATTCACCAACCAACCTATTGAATATTACTTCATCAAGAGGTTTGGTGAATATATCTGCAATTTGTTGCATTGTGGGCACAAAATGTAGCTCCACAGTCCCCTCCTCGACATGTTCTCTTATGAAGTGATACCTGATGTCGATGTGCTTGGTTCTTGAGTGATCTACAGGATTGTTGGTTATGGCAATGGCACTTGTGTTGTCACACATGATTGGAATTTTCTTGTGCTCCATGCCATAATCCTTCAATTGGTTCCTCATCCACAGTATTTGAGCTACACAGCTTCCAGCAACAATGTACTCAGCTTCAGCAGTAGAAGTAGATACTGTATGTTGCTTTTTACTTTGCCAGGACACCAATCTTCTGCCAAGAAATTGGCAAGCACCAGATGTGCTTTTCCTATCAATCCTGCAACCTGCATAGTCTGAATCCGAATAGCCAATAAGATTAAAACCTGTATCTCTTGGGTACCAAATCCCTAGATTTGGTGTGCCCTTGAGATACCTAAAAATTCTTTTGACGGCTACGAGATGTGATTCTCTAGGATCCGCTTGGAACCTTGCACATAAACAAGTTGCGAACATTATATCTGGTCTACTTGCAGTTAAATAGAGGAGTGAGCCAATCATACCTCGATAGCTTGTGATATCAACTGATTTACCTGATTTGTCTTCATCAAGCTTCGTGGCTGTTGCCATGGGAGTCTTAGCTGCTGATGCATCTTCTAGATTATACTTCTTGAGTAAATCTCTGACGTACTTGGATTGACAGATAAAGATACCATCTTTTCTCTGACTGATCTGTAATCCAAGGAAGAAGGACAGCTCTTCCATCATGCTCATCTCATATTTTTCCTGCATTAGCTTGGAAAATTTCTCGCACAAGCGCTCATTTGATGACCCAAAAATAATATCGTCCACATATACTTGAACAAGTATTAAGTCATTTCTCACAACTTTATAGAACAATGTTTTATCAATTACTCCCCTAACAAAACCATTTTCAATTAAGAATAGAGATAGGGTTTCATACCATCGCCTTGGGGATTGCCTGAGGCCATAGACAGATTTGAAGAGTAGATACACAAAATCTGTATGTTCTGGATCAACGAAGCCAGGCGGCTGTTCCAGATATACTTCCTCTTCTAACTCTCCGTTCAGGAAGGCACTTTTCACGTCCATCTGGAAAACTTTGAAGTTCTTATGTGCTGCAAATGCCAAGAACATCCTGACTGCCTCAAGTCTTGCAACTGGTGCATAGGTTTCATCATAATCAATTCCTTCTCGCTGAGAATAACCTTTTGCAACCAAACGAGCCTTGTTTCGTGTTACAAGTCCGTTTTCATCCAGTTTATTTCTGAATACCCACCTAGCTCCAATTACGGATTTGTTCTTTGGTCGGGGTACCAGTTTCCAAACTTTCTGCCTTTCAAACTGATTGAGTTCCTCTTGCATTGCAATCACCCAATCAGCATCGCCAAGAGCTTCTTCGATTTCTTTAGGTTCAAGCTTGGATAAGAACCCAGAATATAAGGAGATATTAGCCATGTCAGCTCTTGCAGTTCTTCTAGTAGTCACACCAGCATCTGGATCACCAATAATTAACTCAAACGGATGGTCTCTATTCCATACCCGTTCACCTGGAAATTGTCTAGATGATTCAGCTTGACTTTCTGAGATGGGGTGCTGACTACTTTGATTATTTTCACTAACTCCCCCTGAGTTAGTGCCAGCTCCTACAGAACTAGAGTCAACTCGACTCGAGCCTTGAACAGTAGTCCTTGAGCTGCTATTTACTCCCCCTGAGTTGTTGCCGGTTCGTACTGAAGAAGTCTCTCCTGATCTTGTAGAATTAGCTTGTTCACTAGACTCAGGTTCTTCATGTACGCTTGGAACATTTAATGGAACAACCAACTCAGGTTCATCTTCAAGATCTTCTAAGTCCAGATTCTGAAATTTTAGGGACTCAGGTTCACTAGAATCTCTTGAAATTGATGAGAGTTTGGTATCGTCGAATCTGACGTTGTAACTTTCAGTCACTTTTCGATCATTCACCAAGAACACTCTATAAGCTGCCACCACGTCTGTAGAGTAACCAACAAAGATTCCTTCACGAGCTTTTGCTGCAAACTTGCCTAGATTTTCATCATCTATAAGCACATAGCATTTTGCTCCGAAGATATGAAAGTATTTGATTGTTGGTCTTCTGTTGTTCATTAGCTCACATGGTGTCTTTTCTTTATCTTTTATGATCATGGTTCTATTTTGAGTGTAACAAGCGGTACTCACTGCTTCGGCCCAGAAATACAAAGGAAGTTTTGAATCATACAACAAAGTTCTTGCTGCTTCAACCAGAGTTCTATTCTTCCTTTCAACTACTCCATTTTGCTGTGGAGTTCTCGGGGCTGAATACTGACGACGTATTCCCTTAGATACACAGAAGTCATTTAGCACTGCGTTTTTGAATTCAGTGCCATTGTCTGATCTAATCGTCTTCACAGTAAGTGTTGAAACATTCTCAATTTGAGTGATGTGATCAATGATTAAGAAAGGTACTTCGTCTTTCGTCATTGCGAACAATACCCATGTATACTTGGAGAAGTCATCCACGATTACCAAAGCATATCTTTTCCTAGACAAAGATAGGACATTCACTGGGCCAAACAAATCCATATGAAGAAGTTGTAGAGGCTCAGTAATACTAGAAATTTCTTTGCTTTTATGCGATGCTCGCTTCGACTTTCCCATTTCACAAGCTTCACAGAGTCCTTTCGGAGCGAACTCCATTTGAGGTAGATCTCTCACCAATTCTCGCCTCGCGAGAGCATTCATCGTTTTGAAGTTTAAGTGAGATAACTTTTTGTGCCATAACCAGCTTTCATCATCCGAGGCTTTGCTGTAGAAACAGGTGACCTCATCCTGATTTGCTGAATCCATATCTGCAACAAAAAGATCTGCCTTTCGAACTCCTCTCAAAGCTAGTGAGCCTTCCTTGATGTGAGTGATTGAGACACCTTTCTTGTTGAAGACAATTTCGTAACCTTTGTCACAGAATTGACTTATACTCAACAGATTGTGCTTTAGTCCCTCAACATAGGAAATATCTTCAATGATGACATTGCCAGTTTTCAGTTTGCCATATCCCTTAGTCACACCTATGCTGTCATCTCCAAAGGTAACATAAGGGCCAGCCTTCATAACCAACTCTGTAAGCAGGGACTTGTTTCCAGTCATATGCCTCGATGCTCCACTGTCTAGCACCCATATAACTTTATTTCTATTCTGCTTAATGCCCTGCAATGACAGATTGGTTAGACATTCTTCGGAACCCAACTTTGATTGGGCCCGGCTTTTCGATAAGATCGAGAATCAACAGATTTAACAACAGGAGATGCACTTTTCTTCATATTACTAGAGCTTTCGACTATCTCCTTTCCTTTCTCAGACTTGACAGATTTGTCAGTCTTAGGAGAAGGTTTGTCACTCCTAACTTTAGGAGGACTGACAGTCTTGGCTCTACCATACTTTTTCTTGATATTTGAACTAGCAACAGTATTTGAGCATGACTGGCTAGATGCATTCATTAAATGCACAAAAGTTTGCATGATATTAAAAGTGCATGGCATACAATTAGGTTGACCACACTGTGCATGATTCTGATGCAGATTATTCATTGTATGTGTGGTAGGCATGGCATGTGCAGCAGGAACATTCATGTTAGCTTTGCATGCATAAGAAAGATGCTCAGTAGATTTACAATGATAACATGCTTTCTTTATTCGTTCAGCCTTAACCTCTTTTATGCCTTTTTCTTTCTTTCCTTGTTGTTTAACAGCCTTAGCTCCTAATCCCAGTCTAGATTCATCTCTAGGGAAATTGATTTTCACTTGTTTAATAGGAGTTATAGGTTGTTCTTTCTGGCGATCTTCTATCTCAATCTCATATCTAGCTATCAATTCAGTCTCTTCTTCTTCTATTCTAGGAACAAGATGTTTGTAGATAGGTTTGACAGCCGATTTAAGAATACTAGGTGTTTCCTTTTTAAGGTCACTGGAACTAGGGTCAATAGGTCTCTTTCCTTCTTTCTTAGGAAGGTCAGAATAATCAAGTCCTATACCTACTCCAGTTATTTTCTTAAATGTGTCATTATCTACATACACTTTACTAGCCGCTAGTTTGTAAGCTTCGCATTTTGTTTCTAACTCAGCTAGATTGTTCCTAAGACATGCTTCTACTTCTTCCTTAAGGACGAGCTTGTGTTCCAGAGATTTAATAAAGTCTCTTAGAGAAGTATCTACAGTGCAAGCAGCCTCTAGCTCTTCCACTTTTGCCTCAAGCATTCTGCATTTGGCAACAAGTGTTTTCTGTTCCTTTTGAGAAGAGTCTAGGCTTTTGCACAACATATAGATTTCTTCACTAAGAGCCCCGTTCTGTTCTTTATAATCATCAATAGACATTTCTACTTTAAGAGTCAGAACTGGTACCTCTGGTTCCTCTGATGTCTCAGCCATGAGGGCAAAGTTTGCTACATGAGTAACATCTTCCTCATCTGAATCATCCCAAGCTCTTCCTTCTGTCACTAATAAAGCTCGTTTTCCATGTCTTTCCTTCAACAGTGCTTCATAGTTGCTTTTGAGAGCTTCAAATGTTTCTTTTGGATAAGTCTGTTTAGGCTTTTTGCAGTCCGAGGCAAAGTGTCCAGCTTCACCACAATTATAGCATTTGAACTTCATTTTGAAATCCAAAGGAGATTTGTAGCTGGTATTCTTGCCTTTTCCTTTGTAGCCTGACGAACTACCACCACCCTTAGCAGCCCGATAATAAGATGAAGATTTTCTCTGTGGTCGGTTGCTCTTTCTAAATCTCATGTTGCTGAACTTCCTTGCCATGTATGCCACGACACTATCGTCCATGTTGTCCAGCTCTTCTTGGGTGTAGTAGTCATCATCACTGTCAGATGCGCACTCGTCATCATTATCAACTTGATGTGGTGCAAGTGATGATTTAGGCTTTGCTGCAACCATTGCCTTCTTAGACTCTTCCTCATCAGCAACTAATCCTGATGCACTTTCTTTTCCCTTTGAATCATTGTCCCATGCTTGATCTTGAAGAGTTTCCAGCTCATAGGTCTTTAATATTCCATAATATTCTTCCAGAGAAGTTGTATGCAAATCTCTGGTTTCTCTTATTGCGTAGACCCTATGTTCAATGCTTTTTGGCTGGTTCCTCAGATATCTTGTATTAGTCTCAACCATGGGGAGAGTTACACCTCTCAGATTCAAATCCAATACCAACTGACTGAATCGTAGGTAGACATCTGTTATGCCTTCTCCTTTTCGTATTCTGAAGGTGTCATACTCCATCTTGAGTATGAGTGTCTTGTTACTTCTAACCTCTGCCGATCCTTCCATGACAACTTCTATCTTGTCCCAAATCTTCTTCGCTGTAGTCAGACCTTTGACTATGTTGAACATTTCATGATCAAGAGATTCCATCAAGGTTTGTCGTATGGCAGTATCATAAGCTATTTGTTCCTTGTCAGCATCCGAAAACTCCGAGACCTTTTTAGGCTCAGACCGAGGTGGTATAACCACTCCTCCTTCCGTATGTGAAGGAATAACTACCATTGGGACAAATTTACCCTTGTCAAGGACTTCCTATTCAGGGTTAACAGTCTCTAGATATAGTCTCATTCTGAAAACCCATTCTTCATAGTGATCTTTGTTGAACATTGGGATCTTGAATGCATTTTTAGGAGCCATCTCAATTCTGGTCACTAAAAGTTTCTAAGTACCCAAGACTAGGCTATGTAGAATATTTATGTAGAACTTTTGCCTAAGTCGAAATTTCTCTAAGTAGAAATTTTGCTCAAGTCGAAATCACCAAGTAGAAATTGTCCAAGTCGAAATTCTATGTAGAAATTCTCAAGTAGAAATTCTATGTAGAAATTTTTGCCTTAGAATAATTTTTCTGCAGATTACTTTAATATTGAATAAACAATATTATCTCTTTAACACCTTTTGACTTTGAATGCTTTACTCACCTAACCCACCTAACCCACGTGCTAGGTAATGAATATGTCTTGTTCACTTTCGGCCGTGAATAATGCAAAGCACAAAGTCCAAAAACACCTTTTTATTCTTTTACTATTTTTCTGTTTGAAAAGGAGATCAAAAAGTTGTTGGGTTGTCTTCTTTGATAAGAACAGATGATGAACACTCAAGAACACCAAATATGAAAGTACCCAGATTAATTCACAAAAATTAATTAAAATACATCCAAGCTAAATAATCACACCTGGAGTATTTAAATAATTTTTCAGATGAGTTTTTCACCACAAACGATTTAAAGCACACTTTTCAAGAAAATGAAAAGTAGATCTAGAAAATGAAAACTCACGATTCTTCTACTCAACACAAGGATCTATGTTTTGTATGTTAAACATATAGCTTTGATACCAATTGTTAGGTCCAAATGTGTTGTAGAGGGGGGGGTGAATACAACTTTTCGAATATGAGAAGCAATAAATACGATGCAATAAATGAACACACAGATTCAAGGAATATATGTCTTATATATAACTTGAAAGGGTTGCTACAACATTCATTACAAAGTATAACAGAAGTTGAGAGAGAAGTGAATGATACTAAGCTCTGTGAATGCACTCTCTCTTTTTCTCTTGTGTTTTTCTCTAGAATTGCTCACTGACTAAAACATTACACAAGTACTTCTATTTATACTACATGTAATCTATGTCCTGTAGTCTTCAAAGACTAAGATGTACGTGGCCCAATGATGTCCACATAATTCTTGCCTTATCTTGAAAGCTTGGAAATCTGCCAATCAGAAGATGCCATGTGTCATGTTGAAGCTGCACTCTAAGTAGAACTTCTACTTGAGAATTTCTACTTAGCCATCTCGAAGTTCTAAGTAGAACTTCTACATAGAAACTTCTACTTGGTTATCTAGAATATTTAGTACTTAGAAAATATTCTGGTCTTCAACTTGAAACTTCAATGCACATCTCGAACTTGTGATATCTTCATGTCTTCTTTATTCTTCACTAAGCTCTTGAATATGGATCTTTATTACTGACATAAACTTGCTATCAATGTCCTGACACTTGATGCAACGGTCTGGTTCATAAGTGACTAGTCTTGATAGGGTTTTTGCTTCTTGAATAAGTTACCATATCCAATTAGAAATATGGCTTTCCAATATTTGCTTTCCTTCTTGTTCACTTGAAATCAATTGGTCTTATTGATACTGATAGTTATGATCTTGATCTTTGGCTTTCCAAATCACTGAGGCATGAACAACTTTGACTTGAACTTCTCTCAATGATTTCTTCTTGGATTGATCATAGTTAACATGTTGAATTGTATCAATTACCTTGTCTTCATTTAGTGTTGATTTCTTGTGACTTCTTGTTCTTGATTGTCTTCTGGTTAAGTATCTTTTCCTTTAGTTTGAGTTACATTAGTTATAGTGTTACAAGTTTATACACTCTGCCTTTCAGGTGTAGACACATTTATCACTTTCATTAATATCATAACTGAATGGCAACACAGTTTCATCAAACTTCTTATGCCAATCCCTGGGAGCTTGTTTCAAGCCATAGATGGACTTGATCAACTTACATACTTTCCTTTCATTGCCAGATGCAACAAATCCCTCAGGCTGATCCATATAAATCTCTTCTTCAAGATCACCATGAAGAAAAGCTGTCTTTACATCCATCTGATGTATTATAAGACGATTTACAGAAGCCAATGCTACAAGCATTCGGATTGTTGTCATTCTTGCAACAGGAGAGTATGTGTCAAAGTAATCAATTCCTTCTCTTTGCCTAAAACCCTTAGCTACCAATCTAGCCTTATACTTATCTATTGATCCATCTGGGTTCAGCTTCCTTTTAAAGATCCACCTGCACCCGATAGTAGAACACCCAGGAGGGAGATCAACCAACTCCCATGTTCCATTAGAAACAATAGAGTCAATTTCACTCTTCACAACGCCCTTCCAGTGCCTAGACTCCGAAGAATTCATAGCTTGTCGGAAAGTTAAAGGTTCGTCCTCGACATTGTAAGTGATAAAATCACTTCCAAAATCCTTGACTACCTTTGCACGCTTACTCCTTCGTGGTTCCTCTAACTCATTAGGAGTAGAGCTACTACTAGGTTCCGCCCCCACATTAGTCATCTTTTTCACATGATCAGGAATAGAACTTGATGTGTGAGTAGGATCTTCATTAGAAGTATCTTGAGGCATACCAGTCTTCATAGGGTAAACATCCTCAAAGAATGTAGCATCACGAAACTCAACTATCGTGTTTGCCACTATACCATCTATGTCAGATTTTAATACTAAAAATCTCATAGCTGTAGTGGTCTCAAGATAGCCTAGAAAGATACAGTCAACAGTCTTTGGACCTAGTTTCTTTCTCTTGTGTTCAGGGACAAGTACCTTAGCAAGGCACCCCCACACACGAAGATACTTAAGACTAGTCTTCTTGCCCTTCCATAACTCATAGGGTGTCTTATCCATGTGTTTCAAAGGGACTCTATTCAGAATATGGCAAGCCGTATTCAAAGCCTCTCCCCACATGTATTTAGGCAACCCAGAATTAATAAGCATACTATTAATCATATCTTTAAAGGTTCTATTCTTTCGCTCAGCAATCCCATTAGACTCAGGTGTGTATGGTGGGGTAACTTCATGAACTATACCATTGCTTGCACAAAATTCATTAAAAGCGTTACTCGTATACTCACCACCTCTATCAGATCTCAACCGTTTAAGTACCTTGTGACTTTGTTTTTCTACTTCAGTTTTATATATAATGAATTTACTAAGTGCTTCATCCTTATGTCTAAGTAAATAAACATAACAGTACCTGCTACAATCATCTATAAAGGTAATGAAGTATCTAAACTGGTCCTTGGTTAACACACCACCAAATTCACAAATATCAGTGTGTACTAAATCTAACAAGTCTGAATCCCTAACAATGTGATGAAAAGGTTTCCTTATTTGTTTAGCAGACACACATACTTGACATTTAGAATTCTTTTCTATGGTATGTTTTGGAATCAACTCTAAGTTCATCATATTCTTAAGAGCACCAAAATTTAAGTGACCAAGTCTAGCATGCCATAAATTTGCGGATTCAACACAGTTAACAACAGAAATATTATTAACTAAAGATCCCAAAACGGGTTCAGCATTTATTACAAATAAACCATTCGACAAGTAACCCTTGCCAAAGAAAGTACCAGTGTGAATAAGAACTACTTTATTACACTTAAACGAAATTTCAAAACCATTATAAACTAAACAGCTTCCACTTATTATATTTCTACGCATGTCGGGAACATGATGCACTCGAGTTAGAGATAGAACACGCCCCGAAGGGAACTTCAGGTCCACGTTTCCTACTCCATGCACTTGAGCAGCACTCGCATTCCCCATCGTCACTGTCAAGCTATGACTCTGTTGATAAGATACAAACAGACTAATGTCAGCACAAACATGCACATTAGCACCAGTATCGATCAACCATTCATTTGACAGATATGTAGAAAATATTACAAGGTTGTAGGATACATACCGGTCCATGTTGGTTTCAGAAGCCGTGACCTCACCAACAACCATGTTCACTACAGGCCCACTTGTGGTTCCAAGCACAGCATTCGCTTGTGCTACCACCTCGGTTTTCTTCGCTTTCTTTGTAGGGCAGTCCTTACTCCAGTGCCCAACCTGCCCACAAGACCAACATGGTTTGTTCGCCTTGGGTTTCTTGACCTTGTCCTTGTCGTTCTTAGGTTTATTACTATTAGGTTTCTTAGCAAAGTTCTTACGTTTCTGACCTACAGTTGCAACATTTACCTTCGAACTTCCATGCTCAGATGGCATCACATGTCCCTGTTTGGACTTGTGTTGTTCTTGCACCGAGATGTCCAGCATAAGGTTGGTCCATGTGATCTCTCCTTTCTGTCTTTTCAGGGAGAGAGAGAACTCTTCCCAAGACTTTGGAAGCTTTTCAATCACACTCATCACCTTAAACTTTTCGGGGAGGTCCATTCCAGACTCCTTCAAAGCATGCACTAACATCTCGAACTCATGCACTTGCTCCGTCATCGACTTGTTGTCCACCAGCTTGAACTCAAGGAACCTAGCCACCGAATACTTTTCCAGACCTTGTGAGTCAGTATTGTGGGTTTGGTCCAGCTTCTCCCATAAGAGTTTTGCGGTGTAGGCATCAGAAGAATACACATCAAACAATGTGTTGGTTAGAGCAGCCAAAATGGCCGCCCTTGCAACCCCATCCTTCTCAGCCCACTTCGCTAAAGCCTTAACCGTTTCAGCATTTCCTTGAATCACCACCGGCTTCTCATACTCCATGACGGGCCAAAGACCCTTTACAGTTAACCACAGCTTCATCCTCTTCTGCCAACGAGAGAAGCCAACGCCACCGTTGAACTTCTCGGGTAGACCAGTTAACTCAACTGGTTGTGGAAAACTATACGTGGTCCAATCAATGACCCCAACAGTTGCACTCGAACTACCATCAGCACCAGTGGCACCAGGAGCACCACTAGCAGGAATCTCACTCTCGTTAACCATTATGCTAAATACTATATAACAGATTATCTCTTCAAGAATGTTGGATATATTCACTAATAAAGCGATACAGAGGCAGTTATATATCGTTTTTAACATGTCAAGGCCAAGTCCAGAAATGACGAAACAAAGCACGAAGGTAAAACACATGCAAATTAGTAATTGTAGAAACGATAGAAGAAAAGAAGACAAACCCGAGCCCATTGTTATAGCAGTATATGAAAACAAGAATGTAAAGCAGCTGAGTCGTCAGAACTTCGATCAAGATCTGACTGCTCTTGAAGAGATAATCGCCCCCACTTACACTGTGTCAGGATGCTGGCGATCTTCTTCCAGGATAAAACAGCTCCGAGTTTAGATGATCACAGCAACCACAAAAACTCTACTTCGACTGGCACCTCAGTCGCTGGAATAACACTAACACTACTACTGCAGAATACAGAGGGAAAAAGGAGAATATAGAGTGAAGGGAGAATGTATGGTGTAAATAAACCAGCAACTTAGCTCTCTATTTATAGGAGAGGCTAAGTGTAACTGGTGCCACCAGCTTTAATGTAAGAAACGTAACTGCCCAATTAATAAAACGAAACGGCTGATAACGTCCGAATTAATTTAATAAAACGGCTGATATAACATTAATTCGACAGTTACGTTATACATATAATCCACACATATCAGTATCAGTTTTAATATATTAACAGAATATATTATAACGTCCAGGTTCATTCTATATATATATATATATTTCGAATACATCAGTTACAAGGCCCAACTAGTCCATCCGATTTTTAGTCCAACAAATCTGGTCCAGCCCAGCTCAACTGATAAGACAACCCAGCCCAATTGATAAATATATTTTAAATAAAATATTAAATCAATCACGAATAAAATCCCTCGCCCAGGTCGCCTCGCGTACGCGAGACGCCGAGACATTCGCCCAAATCGCCCTTCGACCCGACCCGAGTCGAGTCGAGTCGAGACGTGATGAAAGGCAGAGTGTATAAACTTGTAACACTATAACTAATGTAACTCAAACTAAAGGAAAAGATACTTAACCAGAAGACAATCAAGAACAAGAAGTCACAAGAAATCAACACTAAATGAAGACAAGGTAATTGATACAATTCAACATGTTAACTATGATCAATCCAAGAAGAAATCATTGAGAGAAGTTCAAGTCAAAGTTGTTCATGCCTCAGTGATTTGGAAAGCCAAAGATCAAGATCATAACTATCAGTATCAATAAGACCAATTGATTTCAAGTAAACAAGAAGGAAAGCAAATATTGGAAAGCCAAGTTATTCAGTGAATATGGTAATTTATTCAAGAAGCAGAAACACTATCAAGACTAGTCACTTATGAACCAGACCAGTGCATCAAGTGTCAGGACATTGATAGCAAGTTTATGTCAGTAATAAAGAACCATGTTCAAGAGCTTGTTGAAGAATAAAGAAGACATGAAGATATCACAAGTTCAAGATGTGCATTGAAGTTTCAAGTTGAAGACCAGAATATTTTCTAAGTACTAAATGTTCTGGATGGCTAAGTAGAAATTCTCAAGTAGAAGTTCTACTTAGGAATTTCGAGATAGCCAAGTAGAAGTTCCACTTAGGAATTTCGAGATAGCCAAGTAGAAATTCTCAAGTAGAAGTTCTACTTAGGTGCAGCTTCAACATGACACATGGCATCTTCTGATTGGCAGATTTCCAAGCTTTCAAGATAAGGCAAGAATTATGTGGACATCATTGGGCCACGTACATCTTAGTCTTTGAAGACTACAGGACATAGATTACATGTAGTATAAATAGAAGTACTTGTGTAATGTTTTAGAGAGTGAGCAATTCTAGAGAAAAACACAAGAGAAAAAGAGAGAGTGCATTCACAGAGCTTAGTATCATTCACTTCTCTCTCAACTTCTGTTATACTTTGTAATGAATGTTGTAGCAACCCTTTCAAGTTATATATAAAGAAATATATTCCTTGAATCTGTGTGTTCATTTATTGCATCGTTTTTTATTGCTTCTCATATTCGAAAAGTTGTATTCACCCCCCCTCTACAACACATTTGGACCTAACAATTGGTATCAGAGCTATATGTTTAACATACAAAACATAGATCCTTGTGTTGAGTAGAAGAATCGTGAGTTTTTCATTTTTCAGATCTACTTTTCATTTTCTCGAAAAGTGTGTTTTAATTCGTTTGTATTGAAAAACTCATCTGAAAAATTATTTAAATACTCCAGGTGTGATTATTTAGCTTGGGTGTATTTTAATTAATTTTTGTGAATTTATCTGGGTTAGTTCATATTTGGTGTTCTTGAGTGTTCATCATCTGTTCTTATCAAAGAATACAACCCAACAACTTTTTGATCTCCTTTTCAATAGTAAAAGAATAAAAAGGTGGTTTTTGGACTTTTTGATTTACTTTATTCGGCCGAAAGTAAAAGACATACTCAGTACCTAGCATGTGGGTTAGCTGGGTTAGGTGAGTAAAGCATTCAAAGTCAAAAGGTGTTAAAGCGATAATATTGTTTATTCAATATTAAAGTATTCTGTAGAAAAATTATTCTAAGGCAAAAATTTCTACATAGAATTTCTACTTGAGAATTTCTACATAGAATTTCGACTTGGACAATTTCTACTTGGTGATTTCGACTTGAGCAAAATTTCTACTTAGAGAAATTTCGACTTAGGCAAAAGTTCTACATAAATATTCTACATAGCCTAGTCTTGGGTACTTAGAAACTTTTAGTGACCAGAATTGAGATGGCTCCTAAAAATGCATTCAAGATCCCAATGTTCAACAAAGATCACTATGAAGAATGGGTTTTCAGAATGAGACTATATCTAGAGACTGTTAACCCTGAATATCTGGAAGTCCTTGACAAGGGTAAATTTGTCCCAATGGTAGTTATTCCTTCACATACGGAAGGAGGAGTGGTTATACCACCTCGGTCTGAGCCTAAAAAGGTCTCGGAGTTTTCGGATGCTGACAAGGAACAAATAGCTTATGATACTGCCATACGACAAACCTTGATGGAATCTCTTGATCATGAAATGTTCAACATAGTCAAAGGTCTGACTACAGCAAAGAAGATTTGGGACAAGATAGAAGTTGTCATGGAAGGATCTGCAGAGGTCAGAAGCAACAAAACACTCATACTCAAGATGGAGTATGACACCTTTAGAATACGGAAAGGAGAAGGCATTACAGAAGTCTATCTACGATTCAGTCAGTTGGTATTCGATTTGAATCTGAGAGGTGTGACTCTCCCCATGGTTGAAACTAATACGAGATATCTGAGGAACCAGCCAAAAAGCATTGAGCATAGGGTCTACGTAATCAGAGAAACCAGAGATTTGCATACAACTTCTCTGGAAGAGTATTATGGAATATTAAAGACCTATGAGCTGGAAACTCTTCAAGATCAAGCATGGGACAATGATTCAAAGGGAAAAGAAAGTGCATCAGGATTAGTTGCTGATGAGGAAGAGTCTAAGAAGGCAATGGTTGCAGCAAAGCCTAAATCATCACTTGCACCACATCAAGTTGATAATGATGACGAGTGCGCATCTGACAGTGATGATGACTACTACACCCAAGAAGAGCTGGACAACATGGACGATAGTGTCGTGGCATACATGGCAAGGAAGTTCAGCAACATGAGATTTAGAAAGAGCAACCGACCACAGAGAGAATCTTCATCTTATTATCGGGCTGCTAAGGGTGGTGGTAGTTCGTCAAGCTACAAAGGAAAAGGCAAGAATACCAGCTACAAATCTCCTTTGGATTTCAAAATGAAGTTCAAATGCTATAATTGTGGTGAAGCTGGACACTTTGCCTCGGACTGCAAAAAGCCTAAACAGACTTATCCAAAAGAAACATTTGAAGCTCTCAAAAGCAACTATGAAGCACTGTTGAAGGAAAGACATGGAAAACGAGCTTTATTGGTGACAGAAGGAAGAGCTTGGGATGATTCAGATGAGGAAGATGTTACTCATGTAGCAAACTTTGCCCTCATGGCTGAGACATCAGAGGAACCAGAGGTACCAGTTCTGACTCTTAAAGTAGAAATGTCTATTGATGATTATAAAGAACAGAACAGGGCTCTTAGTTAAGAGATCTATATGTTGTGCAAAAGCCTAGACTCTTCTCAAAAGGAACAGAAAACACTTGTTGCCAAATGCAGAATGCTTGAGGCAAAAGTGGAAGAGCTAGAGGCTGCTTGCACTGTAGATACTTCTCTAAGAGACTTTATTAAATCTCTGGAACACAAGCTCGTCCTTAAGGAAGAAGTAGAAGCATGTCTTAGGAACAATCTAGCTGAGTTAGAAACAAAATGCGAAGCTTACAAACTAGCGGCAAGTAAAGTGTATGTAGATAATGACACATTTAAGAAAATAACTGGAGTAGGTATAGGACTTGATTATTCTGACCTTCCTAAGAAAGAAGGAAAGAGACCTATTGATCCTAGTTCCAGTGATCTTAAACAGGAAACACCTAGAATTCTTAAATCGGCTGTCAAACCTATCTACAAACATCTTGTTCCTAGAATAGAAGAAGAAGAGACTGAATTGATAGCTAGATATGAGATTGAGATGGAAGATCGCCAGAAAGAACAACCTGTAACTCCTATCAAACAAGTTAAAATCAATTTCCCTAGAGATGAATCTAGACTGGGATTAGGAGCTAAGGCTGTTAAACAACAAGGGAAGAGAGAGAAAGGCATAAAAGAGGTTAAGGCTGAACGAATAAAGAAAGCATGTTATCATTGTAAATCTACTGAGCATCTTTCTTATGCATGCAAAACTAACATGAATGTTCCTGCTGCACATGCCATGCCTACCACACAAACAATGAATAATCTGCATCAGAATCATGCACAGTGTGGTCAACCTAATTGTATGCCATGCACTTTTAATATCATGCAAACTTTTGTGCATTTAATGAATGCATCTAGCCAGTCATGCTCAAATACTGTTGCTAGTCCAAATATCAAGAAAAAGTATGGTAGAGCCAAGACTGTCAGTCCTCCTAAAGTTAGGAGTGACAAACCTTCTCCTAAGACTGACAAATCTGTCAAGTCTGAGAAAGGAAAGGAGATAGTCGAAAGCTCTAGTAATGTGAAGAAAAGTGCATCTCCTGTTGTTAAATCTGTTGATTCTCGATCTTATCGAAAAGCCGGGCCCAATCAAAGTTGGGTTCCGAAGAATGTCTAATCAATCTGTCATTGCAGGGCATTAAGCAGAATAGAAATAAAGTTATATGGGTGCTAGACAGTGGAGCATCGAGGCATATGACTGGAAACAAGTCCCTGCTTACAGAGTTGGTTATGAAGGCTGGCCCTTATGTTACCTTTGGAGATGACAGCATAGGTGTGACTAAGGGATATGGCAAACTGAAAACTGGCAATGTCATCATTGAAGATATTTCCTATGTTGAGGGACTAAAGCACAATCTGTTGAGTATAAGTCAATTCTGTGACAAAGGTTACGAAATTGTCTTCAACAAGAAAGGTGTCTCAATCACTCACATCAAGGAAGGCTCACTAGCTTTGAGAGGAGTCCGAAAGGCAGATCTTTTTGTTGCAGATATGGATTCAGCAAATCAGGATGAGGTCACCTGTTTCTACAGCAAAGCCTCGGATGATGAAAGCTGGTTATGGCACAAAAAGCTATCACACTTAAACTTCAAAACGATGAATGCTCTCGCGAGGCGAGAATTGGTGAGAGATCTACCTCAAATGGAGTTCGCTCCGAAAGGACTCTGTGAAGCTTGTGAAATGGGAAAGTCGAAGCGAGCATCGCATAAAAGCAAAGAAATGTCTAGTATTACTGAGCCTCTGCAACTTCTTCATATGGATTTGTTTGGCCCAGTGAATGTCCTATCTTTGTCTAGGAAAAGATATGCTTTGGTAATCGTGGATGACTTCTCCAAGTATACATGGGTATTGTTCGCAATGACGAAAGACGAAGTACCTTTCTTAATCATTGATCACATCACTCAAATTGAGAATGTTTCAACACTTACTGTGAAGACGATTAGATCAGACAATGGCACTGAATTCAAAAACGCAGTGCTAAATGACTTCTGTGTATCTAAGGGAATACGTCGTCAGTATTCAGCCCCGAGAACTCCACAGCAAAATGGAGTAGTTGAAAGGAAGAATAGAACTTTGGTTGAAGCAGCAAGAACTTTGTTGTATGATTCAAAACTTCCTTTGTATTTCTGGGCCGAAGCAGTGAGTACCGCTTGTTACACTCAAAATAGAACCTTGATCATAAAAGATAAAGAGACACCATGTGAGCTAATGAACAACAGAAGACCAACAATCAAATACTTTCATGTCTTCGGAGCAAAATGCTATGTGCTTATAGATGATGAAAATCTAGGCAAGTTTGCAGCAAAAGCTCGTGAAGGAATCTTTGTTGGTTACTCTACAGACGTGGTGGTAGCTTATAGAGTGTTCTTGGTGAATGATCGAAAAGTGACTGAAAGTTACAACGTCAGATTCTACGATACCAAACTCTCATCAATTTCAAGAGATTCTAGTGAACCTGAGTCCCTAAAATTTCAGAATCTGGACTTAGAAGATCTTGAAGATGAACCTGAGTTGGTTGTTCCATTAAATGTTCCAAGTGTACGTGAAGAACCTGAGTCTAGTGAACAAGCTAATTCTACAAGATCAGGAGAGACTTCTTCAATACCAACCGGCAACAACTAAGGGGGAGTAAATAGCAGCTCAAGGACTACTGTTCAAGGCTCGAGTCGAGTTGACTCTAGTTCTGTAGGAGCTGGCACTAACTCAGGGGGAGTTAGTGAAAATAATCAAAGTAGTCAGCACCCCATCTCAGAAAGTCAAGCTGAATCATCTAGACAATTTCCAGGGGAACGGGTATGGAATAGAGACCATCCGTTTGAGTTAATTATTGGTGATCCAGATGCTGGTGTGACTACTAGAAGAACTGCAAGAGCTGACATGGCTAATATCTCCTTATATTCTGGGTTCTTATCCAAGCTTGAACCTAAAGAAATAGAAGAAGCTCTTGGCGATGCTGATTGGGTGATTGCAATGCAAGAGGAACTCAATCAGTTTGAAAGGCAGAAAGTTTAGAAACTGGTACCCCGACCAAAGAACAAATCCGTAATTGGAGCTAGGTGGGTATTCAGAAATAAACTGGATGAAAACGGACTTGTAACACGAAACAAGGCTCGTTTGGTTGCAAAAGGTTATTCTCAGCGAGAAGGAATTGATTATGATGAAACCTATGCACCAGTTGCAAGACTTGAGGCAGTCAGGATGTTCTTGGCATTTGCAGCACATAAGAACTTCAAAGTTTTCCAGATGGACGTGAAAAGTGCCTTCCTGAACGGAGAGTTAGAAGAAGAAGTGTATCTGGAACAGCCGCCTGGCTTCGTTGATCCAGAACATACAGATTTTGTGTATCTACTCTTCAAATCTGTCTATGGCCTCAGGCAATCCCCAAGGCGATGGTATGAAACCCTATCTCTATTCTTAATTGAAAATGGTTTTGTTAGGGGAGTAATTGATAAAACATTGTTCTATAAAGTTGTGAGAAATGACTTAATACTTGTTCAAGTATATGTGGACGATATTATTTTTGGGTCATCAAATGAGCGCTTGTGCGAGAAATTTGCCAAGCTAATGCAGGAAAAATATGAGATGAGCATGATGGGAGAGCTGTCCTTCTTCCTTGGATTACAGATCAGTCAGAGAAAAGATGGTATCTTTATCTGTCAATCCAAGTACGTCAGAGATTTACTCAAGAAGTATAATCTAGAAGATACATCAGCAGCTAAGACTCCCATGGCAACAGCCACGAAGCTTGATGAAGACAAATCAGGTAAATCAGTTGACATCACAAGCTATCGAGGTATGATTGGCTCACTCCTCTATTTAACTGCAAGTAGACCAGATATAATGTTCGCAACTTGTTTATGTGCAAGGTTCCAAGCGGATCCTAGAGAATCACATCTCGTAGCCGTCAAAAGAATTTTTAGGTATCTCAAGGGCACACCAAATCTAGGGATTTGGTACCCAAGAGATACAGGTTTTAATCTTATTGGCTATTCGGATTCAGACTATGCAGGTTACAGAATTGATAGGAAAAGCACATCTGGTGCTTGCCAATTTCTTGGCAGAAGATTGGTGTCCTGGCAAAGTAAAAAGCAACATACAGTATCTACTTCTACTGCTGAAGCTGAGTACATTGCTGCTGGAAGCTGTGTAGCTCAAATACTGTGGATGAGGAACCAATTGAAGGATTATGGCATAGAGCACAAGAAAATTCCAATCATGTGTGACAACACAAGTGCCATTGCCATAACCAACAATCCTGTAGATCACTCAAGAACCAAGCATATTGACATCAGGTATCATTTCATAAGAGAACATGTCGAGGAGGGGACTGTGGAGCTACATTTTGTGCCCACAATGCAACAAATTGCAGATATATTCACCAAACCTCTTGATGAAGTAACCTTCAATAGGTTGGTTGGTGAATTGGGAATGCTTAACACAAGTTAGTAAAGCCTTCTATCTGTAAAATCCATGTTTATGTTTGTATGTGCAAGCTAATCAATCATTATGTGCTTAGACTTTAATATGCCTAATCAATGATTGCTGTAGGTTGCATATAGTGTGATTTTGCATGAATTCATTGTGTTTTAAGTGTCTTTTATAGCACAAATCTGTGAATTTATGCTTGTTAGATTGCATGATCATAGGGGGAGTTAAATTCATAATACTCTAAATATTGCATGATTTTTAGATGAATTTACCTATGATTTTCATGTAATTAGAGGCCTTAGAATTATCAAGGAATGTTTTAATTATGTCATATATTAAAATCCTTGAATTGATATTTATATTAATTTGGCAAAATTAATTGTTGAGTTTTTCAAAGAAAAATTGTCAAATTATTCTAAGTATCTTCAAAATTTCGAGTTAGTCTCTATCTCGAAACTCATGTAGAAATTCGACTTGAATTTCGACTTGAGCTTCGAGGGTGAAGTTTTGAAAATTCTAAGTCTGGGAAGAATTTCGAGTTAGTACCTATCTCGAACTTCATCTCGAAGTTGGACTTGATGTTCGAATTCGAGTTACCAGTGTGCCTAGTTCTATCTTCAAAATATTCGAGATAAAGTCTATCTCGAATTTTATCTCTAAGGTTGAGATGAGGTTTCCATTAAGGGAATATTTTGAAAAGAACTGAGAATTAACTTCGAGTTAGTCTATCTCGAAATTTATCTCGAAGTTCGACTTGATGTTCGAGATAGAGTTCTTAGTCTATCTCGAAATTTATCTCGAATTTCGACTTGGTGTTCGAGATAGAGTTCTCAGTTAAGCTAAAGGGAATTTTTCGAGTTACACTCCTAACTCGAAACATATCTTGAATTACCCTGGACTTTTTGATTCAAGGAGGTATTTTGGAAAGAATTTGAGATTAACTTCGAGTAAGTCTATCTCGAACTTTATCTCGAAGTTCGACTTGATGTTCGAGATAGAGTTCTTAGTCTATCTCGAAACTCAACTCGAATTTCGACTTGATGTTCGAGATAGACTCTAACTCGAAAAGTATCTTGAATTTTCTTTTTTCCAAGTTTACTACAAATCAATAATGTTCAAGATAGTATTTCCCTATAGTTTCTGCTGTATAATTGGTTAAAGTGCTTAGTTGTGCAAAATTGTTCGAGTTAACCTCTATCTCGAATTTTATCTCGAAGTTCGACTTGGTGTTCGAGATAGAAAAGTTCGAGATAGAAAAGTTCGAGATAGAGTTCGACTTAGATGTCCCCTGTATGGACTTAGTATTTTTCACATTTTTTAACAGGGACATTTTTGTCATTTCTCATTCACCTATATATACATCTCTAACTCGATGCCTAATTCACTTTACCTAATTCTAATTTTCAGCAGCCGTTTCACAAGAACAGTGCGATTTCACTAATTACATACCTTTGATCCGTGTTTTTGTGATTAAACTCGTACTAATCACGAATTACTGCCGATTTGTTGACTACTATTGTCTGTGTTAACCTTAATCTTTGTGTTAGTGTGTTTTGTGAACATCCATACACGCGCATATACATACACACGAACATATATTGTTTGTGTACTGTTCATAAACGTGATTTCATTTTCTCCATCTATAAACACACACGATTCCACTGGTATACACACGAAATAGTAATTGGTAGTTGAATTGAATCCCGTAGTTTGATTTCTCAGATTCCGTTTGGTGTTCTTGAAAAATTAAAAGGGTTACAATTCTCTTTTGTAATTCGGAAAATTAATTGTTTTTCAAAATTAAAATAAAAATTCACATCTTTTAAAAGAAAAACATTTAATCAAAATGGCTCACCAATTTTCCCTTGCTAAAAACAATTTTTATAATATTTCTACGGAAATTGGTGATCAACTCCCGCGGTTTAAGTTTTGGATACGATTTCTCAATTTGTATTCCAAAGCTAGCCAAGCTTTTACTGCTAAACCTACACTAGTACATGATGCTTTACAGCAATTATGGACTAGTGCGGTTACTTTTGGGAGTAAATCAACCCCCTACGGTTTCAGGTTTACCTTAGCGGGTCAGGAATATGAGGTGACAGAACAAATTGTCAACAGAGTTCTAGGATTCCCAATTAAAGATGCCTATGATCCAGAACCTACTGCTGCAGAACGCCTCAGATTCTTTGAAGAAATTGGATGTTATCCTACAAAAGGCCCAATCACGGGAAATATCCAAAAGCAATTCTTCCATGCGGAATGGAATTACTTTTTCGAGGCCATCACAAGATGTTTTCGGGCACGCGAAAAAGACTTTCATCAAATTCCAATTCCAATGCAAACCTTTGCAGTTGCCCTAGCAAGAGAACTGGATATAAACTATGGACGCATAGTTCTCTCTGAGATAGTGGCCTCAATGGGATCCCTTGCAAGCAGAGACCTCTCTACCACTGATGTCGTCTGCTGGTTTCCTCGGTTTCTTCAAATGCTAATCAATGACTTAATACCGAAGGATGCTCTTGCTATTAGACAGGGATTTGCCAGAAGCCCCACATCTGAATCGCTAGGGATGGGCACTAAGTCACTTGCAACCATTGCTAATCAGGATAAACATCAAGGTAAACCAATGTCTACTCCTGAAAATATTCAAATGTGGCTTAGATATGATGCAGGAGTTACCAATTTGGAGGCATCATCACAAGTCTCATCACATGCTCAAAATCCATCTGTTCATGCTGAGGCATTTGATGAGATCCCTGATGAGGAAAGCGATGATGCACAAGGTAATCAATCAGGTAATCTCTCTCTGCATACTATTCATTCCTCCTCCTACGTTTCTGATTTCGCGACCCAAGAGACTGCTAACCCGCAGGATCTATCCCAGGGTAAGAGCCATATTTCTGACTCTGAGTCTGATACACATTCCTATTCTTTATCACCCCTGTTAACGGAAGTCAGAAAACCAGCACGTATATATATACAAGATGATGAGGAGAATGAACCCGAAGAGCAGCAACTTATTCGCAAGAAAGCCAAACTTTTCCACGCTGCTACTTCACAACCACAGTCAAACCCTAGCGTGTCACACGCAACCACTCCACCTCACGCGAGTGGTTCACCCCTTGAACATTCTGCACATAGGGATTTTGATTTTGGTGAGGATGATGTGCCTCTTGATGATACTGTTGCTTCAAGAGGACATGAAGTATTAAGAACTTCAGTCGTACCTTCACCGGTACGTACTGATGCTGCAAAGAGGATCGGTTCTGATGTCGTACAAGGACACTTTGCAGCCTCTCAGACTGAGATTCCAACTCAGGAACAAACAGAATTTGATCCCATAACTGTCAACAACATTTCTTATCAAGTTTCTGCAGGTACTGCTTCACTTTTTGGATCAATCATTGAAGATATACACGAGCGTGAGACAGGGAGTGTGTGTGAGAGGTTAGGGAGAGAGGGACCTTCATTTTTAAGGCCCGAAACCGAGCGCCAAATACCAACAGAACGTGTATTAGAGCGAGGTCACCTAAACCAAACACCGTCCCTTAATATTGACAATTTTGATACTCGTATGACTTCAATGGAAAATCAGATGAGGCAGTTCGGGTAGACAATGGGGCAGTTCGGGATCAATATTGGAAACAACCAAAGGGCTCTAGACGACTACGCAGCAAGAATGGCAAGTCAAGCTACAGCTTTTGATGATTTGACAAATAAGGTCAATGACTTGGGCCATGCTGGTGGTGTCTTGGGAAGCACACTCAATGAGAGGATGGGGGCATTGGAGTCTACAATTCATACAATGACTGTGGAGATCAGTAGAATGATGTTCGCAGTCAGGAGTTTTGTGCCCCCGGAGTGCTTCGAGTCGCAACAACCTCCCCCCGATGCTGGAGCAGGTGGTGCAGGTGGTGCGAGTGGAGCGGGAGCCTCTGGTTCTGGTTTTGGAGGTTCCTATGCAGCTGGTGGATCTGAAGACCATGGTGGAGCTCAGGATAACTCACCTAAGGGGGAGAGTGGAAAGGAGACGAGACAGCAGGCAGTTCACATCGAAGAAATTGAAGAACCCGCTGATCTTGTCAAGGAACCAGAAGTTGAGCCATCTGTTGATGAAGAGGCTCTGAGGATGAGAAAGGGTAAGGCAGTAATGGTTGATGAACCATTTGTTGATCTGAGTCATCAGGAAACAGTACAGGAGGTACTTGACTCAGATTCTGACATGGAAGACGTACCGCTGGCACATGCAATAAAAAGATCTTTGAAGGAACAAGGTGGAGGTGCTGGGATGTCTTCCGGACTGCCTGAAGAATTTCCTGTTGATGAGGAAACCCTTAAAGCTCAACAGTTAGCCTTGGAACAAGCTCAGTTCCATAAAATGAAGATGATGCAAGAACATGCTGCGTTCCTAGAACAGAAGGTGGAGCTACAAGGGAAGCAGTATGAGTATGAGCTTGCAAGGCTAGCTAATCCTCAAGTTGATCTGGACAAAAGAAGGATAGGGCAGAAATGGGATGAAGCAAGGAAGATAATGATGGGACCATGTGCAAAAGGAGTTCATAACAAGGATGCAGATAATGATGGGACCATGTGCAAAAGGAGTTCATAACACGGCGGCGCGCGTGTGTGTGTGTGTGTGTGCGCGTGGAGCACACAGTACCACCATGCACCATCATACACCTTAGTAGTTGTACACTACCCATGTGTGTGATTCAATATAAAGCCAACATCCCCCTTTATTCATTTCAATGTGGGACAAAACACACTCTTATTTTCAAGCTCTTTCAAGCTACCAACTTCAACTTCATTTCTCTATGGATTTCACTAAGAAAATTACTTAGACCCATATATGAAAATTTAAGTCCTCATAGCAAGGAATAATTTCCAAACGTTAAAAACCGGAATTAACTTCAAGAACATAAAATAATTATGCTCCAAAAACCCCATTTTCTAACAAAAATTTACCCGAAATATTCGGGTCGGGTTCGGATTGACCCAAAATACCCGAGTTCGACCCGAAAATTTAACATATATAATAAATTATATAAATTTATCATATAATTATATTAATATATATGTGAAATATTTTCACATCATTCAAATAATTTAATTTTATATGTCATATTACTAATACATATTTTAATATTTTATATATAAAAACTAATTAATATAAATAAAACTAATTATTTTTAATTATTTTCGGGTCAAAATGGGTCTTTTCTGGTTGATTGGGTACTAACAGGTCGGGTTCGGGTTGAACATTTTCAACCCATTTCGGGTTCGGGTCGGGTTCGGGTCAACCCAAAAATAGGACCGGGTACAGCAAACCCGACCCATTTCCCCAAATTGACACCCCTAGTCTGATGCCATTATCAATTTGTGACAAGTTTCAGATGGGTGAATTGAAACCCACACATATCTTTCTACAACTAGCAGATAGAAGTGTGAAATTTCCACTTGTAATCCTTGAAGATGTTCCATTTAAGGTAGGAAAGTTTTATATTCCATGTGATTTTATTGTCATGGAAATGGAAGAAGATGCAAATATTCCTATCATTCTTAGGAGGCCTTTCTTAGCTACAGCTGGAGCTATAATTGACATGAAAAATGGAAGAATTTCTTTTCAAGTAGGCGAGGAAAAGATGGAATTCAAGTTTCAAAACACATTGGGACATCCTTCTATGGATGAGACAATAAACAGGATGGATGCACTAGAAAAAGTGATCAACATTAAAGCCAACACTTTATCATGTGAGGATCTACTTCAAGCTATTCTTGAGCGTAACATGGATGAAGAAAATGAAGACTGTATGGGTTATCAGAAATTTTTGGATGCAGCACCTACATTTATGCTTGAACATTCCAATGTGCTACATCATTAGGAAGTTAAAGAGAGTTCCACGCCTCCTCAGGTTGAATTGAAACCCCTTCTTGCATTTGATATACGTGTTTATATGCCCTAATAAATCTAATCCTATCACTGTTAATTCTTAGCTTGATGACATTCAAATTGAGCAATTGCTCACAGTTTTAAGAAAATATAAAAATGTTATTGGGTATACCATTGATGATATTAAGGGCATTAATCCATCGTTTTGCATGCATAAGATTATTCTTGAAGATGAGCAAGCCTCCTCTATTAAACCTCAACGGAGACTTAATCCTAATATGATGGAGGTAGTCAAAAAGGAGGTTTTAAAACTTCTTGATGCAGGTATAATTTATCTTATCTCTGATAGTAAGTGGGTCAGTCCTGTACACGTAGTTCCAAAGAAAGGAGAAATGACTGCTGTCAAGAATGATAAGGGTGAGTTGATTTCTACTAGAACTGTGATAGGATGGTGAATGTGCATTGATTATCAAAAATTGAATAAGGCTACTAAAAAGGACCATTTTCCTCTACCTTTTACTGACCAAATGCTTGAAATGTTGGCAAAACATTCTTTTTTTTATTTTTTGGATGCATATTCAGGTTTCTTACAAATTCTCATCCATCCAAGCGACCAAGAAAAAAATGATTTTTACATGTCCCCATGGTACATTTGCATATCGTAGAATGCCTTTTGGATTATGTTGTGCTCCTCCCACCTTCCAACGATATATGATGACAATTTTCTCAGATTTTATTGAAGATATAATGGAAGTTTTTATGGATGATTTCTCTGTTTGTGGAACTTCTTTTAATGCATGCTTACATAACTTGGAAAAGGTGATTCATAGATGTAAAAAAGTTAATCTAATTTTAAATTGGGAAAAGTGTCATTTTATGGTAAAAGAGGGAGTTGTTTTGGGTCATGTTGTTTCAAAAAGAGGCATCAAAGTTGATAGAGCTAAGGTAGAGGTTGTTGAGCGCTTACCACCCCCAATTTCGGTTAAGGGAGTAAGAAGTTTTCTTGGTCATGCGGGATTTTATCACCGTTTTATAAAAGATTTTTCAAAAATTGCTCAACCTCTAACTGAACTCTTAGGCAAAGATGTCCCTTTTGTTTTTAATGATGCTTGTGTTGAGACTTTGACAAGTTAAAGAAAGCTCTTGTCTCTGCACCAATCATACAACCACCGGATTAGAATTTGTCATTCGATATCATGTGTGATGCTAGTGATCAAGCTATTGGTGTAGTCTTAGGTCAGAGAAAAGATGGAAAGCTTCATGCTATATATTATACAAGCAAGACCTTGGATGGAGCTCAAATTAATTATGCAACAACTGAGAAAGAATTGATAGCAGTGATGTATGCTATGGAAAAGTTTCGATCATATCTCGTAGGTTCGAAGGTTATTGTTCACACGGATCATGCATCGCTGAAATATTTGATGAGTAAAAATGATGCTAAACCTCATCTAATTTATTGGATTCTACTTCTTCAAGAATTTTACTTAGAGATAAAAGATAAGAAAGGGGCCGAGAACGTGGTTGTTGATCATTTTTCACGCCTTACTCTTGATGATGATGATGGTGGTGGTGGTAGAAATCTTCCAATTGATGACTCTTTTCCTGATGATCATTTACTTTCTCTTGCAAGGATAGAGGTTCCTTGGTTTGCTGATATAGCTAACTATTTAGCTAGTGATACTATTTCTCATGGTTACTCATCGCAACAAAAGAAGAAATTCTTCTATGTTGCGAGGAAACACTTTTGGGATGATCCTTTTCTCTATAAATCTTGTGCAGATGGAGTCATTAGAAGATGTGTTCCAGAAAATGAGATTGCCTTTATAATCTCGCATTGCCTCTCAATAGCATACTTGAAGTCGAGCTTTTCGATGTTTGGGGAGTAGATTTTATGGGACCATTCCCTCCATCTTTTACGAACAAATATATCTTGGTCGCTATTGATCACGTCTCAAAGTGGGTTGAAGCCACTACATCCCCCACTAATGATGCTCGTTTTGTAAGCAAGTTCTTTAAAGACGATTTTTCCTAGATTTGGAGTGCCAAGGATTTTAATTAGTGATGGAAGAAAACATTTTCTGAAAATTTGCTTTGAAGCAATGTTGAATAAATATGGAGTTCATCATAAGGTAGGACTTTCTTATCATCCCCAAACCAGTGGTCAAGTGGAGATCTCTAACCGTGAAATAAAGACTATCTTGGAGAAGACGGTCACTAAATCAAGGAAGGATTGGTCTACAAAGATTGATGATGCACTTTGGGCGTATAGAAATGTGTTTAAGACACCTATTGGGACAACTAAATACAGATTAGTTTACGGTAAAGCATGTCATCTTCTAGTTGAGTTGGAACATCGTGCATTTTGGGCTATTAAGGGTCTTAATTTTGATTTGTTAGCAGCAGATGAGAAAAAACTTTTACAACTTAATGAGCTGGATGAGCTTCGGTTTGAAACTTATGAAAGTTCTAAGCTTTACAAGGAGAAAACTAAAAGATGGCATGACAAAGGGCTACTACGAAGAGAATTCAAGGAAGGAGATTTAGTTCTTCTTTTTAATCGCGATTGAATCTTTTTCCCAGAAAACTTTGTTCTAGGTGGTCTGGCCTATTTAAGGTAAGAAAAGTTTTTCCATATGGTGCAGTTGAACTGTTGGATACCTATGGAGAGTCATTTAAGGTGAATGGGTAAAGAGTGAAACATTATAGAATAGGGGAGTTAATTGACATGAAAGTGGATATTTCACTTTCTATCCCTTATTCGGAATGATTGATAATGAGGTCGAGCTAATGACCTTAAAAAAGCGATTCTTGGGAGGCAACCCAAGCTTATTGTAAGTTTTGTATAATAATAATAATAATAATAATAATAATAATAATAATAATAATAATAATTATTATTATTATTATTATTATTATTATTATTATTATTATTATTATTATTATTATTATTATTATTATAATTATTAGAGGTAGACAATTTTTATTTCATTTTTTTTACTCCCACAGGTTGCCTTAATGAATTTATTTGAAGTGTTTCAGATTACAATTATTTCGAATATTGCAAAACATCGTAAAAAAAAGAAAAAAGTTTGAACGAAACTCACGATTTTTTGACTAGAACCCGTGGTTTAATTATTCTGAAGAAATTAGTGCAGGAATATTGGCATATGGTAGTTTAATATTTTATAAACCGGCATTTTCATTTCCTGTTACTTTTATAAAGGAGGACCATATATTCAATACCGGGGTATAGAGTTCTTGAACCCGCAGTTTACATTCTCTGCTTCACAGTTGTCTAATTCTCATACGATTTTCTGGCGGAGCCCAACTGCGGCTTGCATTACTTGTTGCACGGTCCTTGTCCAGTAAAGTCTTTCATGAAGAGCCTAGTTTCCTGATGAGTCCATCTTCGCGAGCCCAATCACAATCCAACTGTTGCTGTTGCAGGCCCATTCGTCCAATCCTTCATGATGCCCATCTGCTGACAATCCAGAAGCCGCATCATAAAAAGTTAAATCTGTTGCTAAAGGGGTTTCAAACCCTGACTTACAAGTGCAAAGCTTCTACGTGGACTGCTCAACCACCACACCAGCAAATGAGTTGTGTTATACTTTGCATTCTGATTTTCATAAAGAGAGAACTAAGCCATAAATTAATTGCATTGGAGTGGACTTCCACAATTAATTTTTAAAGGAGCCTTCATGCCATTTACTAGGGGAGTATTCTAACCTTCTTTGTATATTATTGTTATTATTATTATTATTATTATTATTATTATTATTATTATTATTATTATTATTATTATTATTATTATTATTATTATTATTATTATTATTATAATTCTTTTTGTATTTTTTTTAGAATTGCTAGACTTTTTTTTTCTTTTATTAAATTAGTCATTGAGGACAATGAAGCATTTAAGTGTGGGGATACGTTCTTAATGTATAAAAAAATCCAAAAAAAAATTATATGATAAAAATCCAAAAAAAATATGAAACAATTTGTATATATTTGCCTCGTCTTAAAAGCATGGATAAGTACACGTTGTGTAGATTAATTTTACATGATTAATTCTGAGTGTCATATCCATGAATAAACATTTGATTCTTGGTAATTTCTTGTGTGTGCTTGCGAAAATTATAAAACTTGAAATGCTTCTTAGTCAATTTTAGTGAGTCAAGCATGCTTTCACCCTATGAGAATTTGAGCCTAATTTATGATTGATGCATTTTATATCAATCCATTTCTTTTGTTGTGTGATGTTCATCATTGACATGTTGCTCTAAAACTTGTTTTAAACCGTTTTGAGACTACATGTTATGTGTGTGCATGAAAATAATAAAGGCATTAGGATTAACCTCATCGACTTAAACACTATCAAACTGAATTATATCCTTAGTGAACCCCCTTGAGGTTATATCCGTTTCTTTCAATTATCACCACTCTACAAATTTTTGAGCTTACTTATTTTATTCTTATCTTAATTTACTGGTAGAGCATTGTGATCAACTTAAGGGCGGGTGAATATTTAGTGTGGTGATTTCTTTCTTTAAAGTGTTATATTTTGGTGGGTATCAGTATTACTTGATCTTGAAATTGAATGGCTAGGATCTTTTACACATTTGGATGAAGCAAGGTTATTGGCAACAAAGCAGGTACTCCTTTGAGATTAATGGGTGGCAAGTGCAATGTCAAATAAAAGGAACGATCTATGTACATGTGCTGGTAGTAAGTGTAATTGTACTTTGGTGACTTTTCACTGCCCTTGGTTACTGGAGAATGACTTATTTTAAAAAAAAAAAGAAAAAAAATTATGAGTATGAAGAAGATCAAGTAAATTTTGCGTTCATTGGTTATACAATATGAAAGAGGGAAAGTACATGGTATATGTGCTTTGAAGTTTAATGCTTGTGAGAGATTGGTCAACTTTTACATGATTTACTATTCGTGTTGGGTGCTTTAATTAAAAGTGAACACTATGCTATTTGGTTTATCAAGTTTAGCCACTTATTAGCCTATTTCTTTGATATCCTACCCTTTATCTAATCCCCATTACAACCTTTAACAAAGATCTTTTGATTCATGTAATGTATGTATACGAAGTAGTGGAGATTTGGTGGACAACCAAGCATATGGTAGCACATGTACATTGATTGAATTTGAGTGACACACTAGACCTATACACTTGTGTGAATTGAGAGCAATGTGAGATATTTATCCATAGCATGCTTACTTATTGAAAGCGACTTTGATGGACTATTTCATGATATTTTTGTCTATCTTGACATTGTGTGCATACTTGGATTATTTTGTGGTAATGATGCTTAAAGTGAGAGTACTTGTACTTTCAGACACTTTTATGTTGTTATGTGATTGAGATTTGAAATGTGTGGAGTACTATGATATGTTGCATGCTAGAGAGACATGGTAATTGAAAATATTTGATTTTGTGGGTATATTTTATGTAAACCCTCACAAGACAAAACTCGTCCTTCTAGGGCTGCCTAGGGGTTTAACAGCTTGTTGCATATGCTCAATGCAATCGTGTCATCTACGAAAGTGGTGTATGTTAGTTAGTTAGGATAATATTAATTTCTTTATTTGCCCGAAAATGTGCAAATTCTAAGTGTGGGGATGTTTGATAAAGTATATATATATATATATATATATATATATATATATATATATATATATATATATATATATATATATTATGTGATTATATTCCTCATACTTATCATATTTTGCATTTAATTGGATTTTTATTTAATAGATTTTAATGTTTTATTGTAGGCAGGAAGGAAATCCTAAAGTTGGATGGATTGGAGAATAAATAGCTTAATTTGGAGATTTATTAGAAGGAAATTCGAATTTGTTGGGCTGCACGCACGTACTTCACTGTTTGGGCCATATCTCGAGTTCTAGAAGTTAGAATTGGACGATTCCACAGTCCACACGAAGATAACGGAATTCTCTTCTTTCTAAAGTGGTACAAGTGTCAAATAACAACTGGAGGAACCCAAAATTATTGAAGAAAAGTCAACAATGAATTTTTCTTGTAGAAACCCAATCAATTTAGGAAACGTATTTGTATTTTCCTAAAAACATTAAAATACTTTTTGTAAGAGATATATAGACATCAGATATTATTATTATTAGATAGACATACATAGACAGGGATACATACATAGTGAGAGAGGAGAGTGAAACTTTTAATTTTCTTTCTGATTGAAGATTTTCTTCTCTATTCTCGTTAATATTATGTGTTTTGTTAGTTTAATTATGAGTGAGTAGATCTTTAATCTAGGGTTTAGTTGAATCCTAGTTATGATTGATGTATGATTTTTCCAATCCCCCAATTTGGTTATGTTTTATGCTCTTTTTTATTGAGTTATGTTTAATTAATAATTACATGTCAGACCTGACTATGTGTATTGTTTGAACCAAATATCTATTTATCAACGAAAGTTGGACATGGATGGTTGTGATTTATCCAATAAGGACATGAACTTCTCCATGAAAATAGGTAGAACAGATTGTTAGGAAGTTAGAATGATGTGTTTAATGTCTCTGAATTGCATGATACCATGAAAATAGGCTTGAGTGTATTTTAGAGAAGCCATTAATACTCGAAAGAGGTTATTGGTATTTTATAGGGCACATCTTTCCTCTTGAGTAGTACATGATTAATTGGGGCGGGAAATCGTAATTATGTTGATTCATGCTAGTGGGGATACTTAATTCTAGATGTTTTTAGTTAATTGATGATAAATACAACACAATTTTCCTTAAAGTAATATTAGTTTAATAATCTCTCCAAATTTCATTGTGTTACTTGCTTAGTTGAATTAAGTCAAAATTACTAGTGATTGATACGTTTCTCTCTGTGGGATCGACTCTGACTTACCCTACTACATAGTTAGAAGGATTTGTTATATATTATTATTTGATAGGCACGCGGCAGCCTTGTCAAGGTTATTCAAGCCTTTTTGGCCATAACTTCCGATTTGCCAATTTTTAATGCTAGATGGTTATCTCATCCCTTTTTGAGCCCACCATAGCACACAATTTCAATATTCAATAAATAAGAATATTAGGGGGTAAGAGGGGCTCGAGCCTGAGACCTCCCACATATAGAGCTCTAATACCATATTAAGTTACCAGTTCTCCTAAAATCTCAAGGTGTTAGGGAAGCGGGCTTACCAGGATCATACTATATATTCAACGGTTTATTTCGTACTCGTTTGTCTTTCACAAACGAAAAATTAACCCTCCTTCTAACACCAAATGTTTTGTAACAACACAAATGGTGTGCTATGAAAAGTGTACAATCAATCCTAATATTGTCCCTAAATTTATGTTATTTTGCATTGATTTGGGGTTTTTATTTAGTAAATTCTAGTGTTTTATTGTAGAAATCAAGGAGTTACAATAAAGGAACGCTTGGAGTTTAAATAGCAAGAGTTGGAGACAAATTTGTTTAAAATTTGGATTTTCCGGGTAGCTTGTATAGTCTGCACTGTTTGGGCCATATCTGGAGTTCTACAAGTCCGATTCTAACGATTCAACAACCTACGGAAAGCTTATGAAAAGGGCTTCAATTTAGAAGTGGTCTTGATATCATATTCCAACTACATCATACTAGAAACAGAGCCCAAAAATCTATTATGCATTTCCTTTTTTGGAATTCAATTTTGATTGGGAAATCTCCTTGTAATTTTTAAAAATAATTAAAAACACTTTTATTAGAGAATATTTGGGGGATATTATTAGAGATAGATCAGACCTAATTGGGATACATATGTAGTACGAGAGAAAAAAGCAGACGGCTGAAGATTTACTTATCATCTATATAGTCAATGTACTTTTCTGGAGAGGAGTTTTCTTTCGTGGATGCTTAATTCGGATTTGTTTCTACAACTCTATTAGTTTCTTATTCAGTACTTATTTTACAATCATGTTTACACTTAATCCTATGATGATGAGCCATTCGTTTATGAACGAATCATTGTCATGGGATTCAAATGGATTTATCTACGTAATTTAGTAGTTTAATGCTTTAAATATTCGTGTGTGATGAACTCAGATTTCCTAGTATGGTTGTGCATAATTACCTTGGATGCATAGCTAACATCTAAATTGTTAATCTGTAATGATTGTGAAAGTGGATTTAGGGATTTAGAACTTGCCATGCTAGCATTGGTTTATGGATGATCTATTCATCCATGATTAGTGGGTTGATTTTAATTAAATCATGCTGCCCTATGTAATCATAAAGGATAATCTACATTTAAACCATTGATGTTTACAAATCACATAGACATATAGGATTTGAACATAATTGGTGTCCACCCAGTTTCTATCTATTTAGTGGATTATTGAGTGGTATGGTATGTGTAAGCCGACAGGTAGCACATATTAATTTCGTGTTGTCCGATTAGTTTTCGTAACCATCATATACGCTGATTAAAGGCATCAGCTCTAAATGTAGTATTTAATGAGGTTAAAATCCCATGTTTTCTCTTAAGTAAATTTGGTTTAAAATTTGCTAGTTAAATTACCTCTTAGATTGTTAATTTGCCTTATTAGTCAAGTTAGTTAAACAAAACTCACCTTGATATTTGTTCTAGTAGTGAATAATTAATCATACATTGTTGCATAAGCACACATTCTTATTGACATCAGGTCTTCATGGGAACGAACTGAACTTAACATTATATTACTTGTGACCGCATATGCTTGCATAGTTTTTAATAATCAACAAGTTTTTGGCACCGCTACTGGGGACTTCGGTGTTAAATATAGTTTTTGTGCTTGACATCAGTGGTCGTTAAGTTTCACTAACTCGGATTATTTTTCTTACCTATCTTGTTTGGTTCTGTGTGTTCCAGGTACGTTAGAGTGTATGCTAATGCGTGCTAAATCAGCAAAGCTTTCAAGAGAACTTGAAGCGAATATAGAAATAGGAGATCCAGCACCAAGAGCAATAGCACCAAGAGCATTGATGGATAATTCTCAACCAAAAATCGATGATATCCAATCTAGCATTGTCAGACCCGTCATTATAGCTAATACCTTTGAAATCAAACCTAGCACGATTCAAATGGTACATAATTCAGTTCAGTTTGGGGGAGCAGCAACTGAGGATCCCAATATGCACATTCGGAACTTCATTGAGATTTGTGACACTTTCAAATTTAACAATGTGTTGGATGATGCTGTAAAATTGAGGCTTTTCCTGTTTTCTCTCAGGGATAAAGCCAAGAGCTAGTTACATTCTCTTTATGCAGGTTCTATAACAACATGGGAGGATCTCACTCAAAAAGTTTCTCACCAAATTCTTTCCTATGGCAAAGACTACATCAATAAGAAATGCTCTCACTCAATTCTCACAAAAATCAGGAGAATCTTTATGTGAAGCTTGGGAGCATTACAAGGAGATGCTTAGGAAATGTCCTCATCATGGTATACCCGAACGGATGGTGATTAACTATTTTTATAATGGAGTAGGATGACAATCAAGACAATTTATAGACGTAGCTTCAGGAGGAGCTCTATGGGCTAAGAGCTATGAGGTAGCTTATGATTTTATTGAGATGATGGCAGCATATGAGTACCAGAATCCCGCTACGAGACTGCCTCAACAGAAATTAACAGGAATTATTGATGTTGACAAGGCCACAGCTCTAGCAGCTCAGCTAGAAGCTTTGAATTTGAAGGTGGATGCATTGGCAAATCAAAGAGTACATCAGATTGCTAGTGTTTGTGAACTATGTGCGAGTGCACATGAGACGAATCAATGTGCCATATCTCATGAATCGGCACAGTTTGCGAGAAATTTTCAGAGACAACAGCAACCAGCTCCCAACACTTATCATCATAACAACAGAAATCATTCTAATTTTAGCTGGAGCAACAATCAAGGTGGCATGCAGCAGCCACAACAACCTTATCAGCAATCCCAAGGTCAGCAATTTGGAAATAGGCCATTCAATCCTTCTGGTTTTCAGTAGCAAGGGCAACAGTTTCATCAACAACCGTATGCCCCAAAGCAATAGTTTCAGCTAGGGCTGAGCAAAACCGAACCGAAACCGAAAAACCGAACCGAACCGAAAAATTTCGGTTCGGTTTGGATTGTATTTTTCAGAAAATTTCAGTCATTTCGATTATTCGGTTTAAACCGAAAATAAATCGGTTTGGTTCGGTTGTCAGAATATCGGTTCGGTTAAAAACCGAATTAACCGAATTATATATACATATATTTTTTAATTATATATTCAACTTATATAACATCAATACTGACCCTTTTTTAGATAAACCCAATTTTATTTCATTTAACACCAAGAAATGTACTTTGTATCGGCCAAATCCTAATCTGGTGGAAAAGGCAATAGCCTCCATTTCATGTCTAACAACATAAGGCAGCAACAAGATGCCAAGAACAAGAACAGGAACAGCAGCAACAGCAACACCCCTCTCTCTCTCTCTCACACACACACACACACACACTCTCTCCTTCTCTTTTTTTTATTAAAGTTATTCATATAAATATAGATTTGATCGGAATGGTAGCATATGTTTGAGTTCTGGGTTTTATTAAATATAGTTCTGGGTTGTTTGAGTTTGCCGAAAAATTACAGATTTGACCAGAATTTGTTATAGATGACTATTTTAAAGTTTTAATTGTATAAATGTATAGATCGGTGTAAGTATGGTAGCATATGTTTTTGTTCGAATTTTCTGGGCATTTTGCTTCTCGCCGGATTTTATTAGTTTTGCCGGATTTATTAATTTCGGTTATATGGTAAACCAAATTGAATAAACTGATCCAATTTATTTCGGTTCGGTTCAATTTTGGTAGGTAATTCAGTTCGGTTCGGTTCTACAAAATTTGAAATTCGGTTATTCAGTTTTTCTAACCGAACCGACCGAATGATCAGCCCTAGTTTCAGCCACCAGGATTTTAACAAGAATCACAAGGGAGTGTTGGTCAGTCTTCTAATGAAAAATCAGAATTAGAAAAATTGAGGTTGATGTGTAAAACCCAAGCAGTATCGATCAAGACCTTGGAAAATCAGATTGGTCAAATTGTAAATGCCTTGTTGAATAGTCCACAAGGAACTCTACCTAGTGATACAGAGACTAATCCAGGGAAAAGTGATGGCAAGGAGCATGTTAAGGCTGTTATATTAAGATCAGGGAAAGTCACGGAAATCCAAGAAGAAGAACAGGGAGTAGACGAGCTGTAATAGCAGGGAGGCCACGCCCCTAACTGCATGCCCGCACCATCCACAGCGTGCCCGCGCCCCCTGGAAGCTGAATCTGATCTGTCAAAAGCTATGTTGAACAACAGAGCAAAGGGAAGTAAAAAGACTTTTGAAAAATCAGACATAGAGCAAAAGAAAGATAAGGAGCATATTTATACTCCTCCACCTTATCCACAGAGACTCCAGAAGCAGAGGCTAGACAAGCAATTTGCCAAATTTCTTGAGGTATTTAAAAAGTTACATATTAATATACCTTTTATAGAAGCATTGGAACATATGCCGAGTTATGTTAAGTTCATGAAAGGTATTCTATCAAGGAAGCTGAAACTTGAGGAATTAGAAATCGTTGCTTTAAAGGAAGAATGTAGTGCCGTTCTGCAATGGAAATTACCTCCAAAGCTCAAAGATCCTAGAAGCTTTACCATAATATGTACTATTGGCAGTCTATCCTTCGACAAATGCTTATGTGATTTGGGAGCTAGCATTAATTTGATGCCTCTGTCTGTTTTCGTACAACTTGGTCTACCGGATCCAGAACCTACCAATATCTCCTTACAACTAGCAGACCGGTCAATCACATATCCAAGAGGTATAGTGGAAGATGTCTTGGTAAAGGTGGATAAGCCTAGCTTTCCTACTGAGTTTGTCATTCTAGACTTTGGGGAAGATAAGAAGATTCCTATCATCTTGGGAAGGCCTTTTCCAGCCACTGGCCGAACGATCGATGTATAAAAAGGAGAGTGATAAATGAATTTTATATCCACTTGGATCGTTCTATTTCGGCTTAAATTGATTTCTTGGTCTCAAGTATTTTTGTGTTTTAATGAGTTTTTGTGTAGAATTGTGTAGGACATCAATTGCAGGCTTTCCAGTAGCTATATGGTGTTGTCAAGGTAAAGAAATCAAGTTGCGGTTGAAGACAGGAAAGAAATCAGCAAAGGAAATGAAACAGTGTGCAAGATCAAGAATTAGGCATGGGCGCGCTCAGGATACACTGAGGAAGCGCGCGGGCGTGCTTGGCATGACTGTATAATTGATCAGGCACGGGCGTGCTGGAAAAGCACGCGCGGACGCGCCTATGCGCGGAAGAAACTTCCTGAATTTCCTGGAAACCAATTTTAAATGGGAAATTGCTGAGTTTTATTTTTCTAACCATTATGGGAATTGCTTTGGACGGTAGGAACATTCCAGAATCAGTGGAAATCATGGAAATTGATAATCATATCCCGTTTAAAGATGGAATTTGCCAATCTTCTATTCTAACTCAAAAACGATAATTACTTGGAGGAGAGGCAACTTGGAGCTATAAATACACACCTTGAGGGACATCAAAATCATCATCTACACACCAGAGTTTAGTCCAATTCGTTCATAGCACGAGATCGAGAAGCCAAGGCGAGGATCGTGACGACAAGAAGATCTTGACATAGTTTACTTGTATTCCTTGTTTAGACATATCTTTTGGATGCTTGTTACATACACGGATTTGTTCTCTAAACCTTGTTGCACTATTGATTTATTCATCATTATTATCTTGGTCATTATCATGTTTTCATCAAATCCCATGGTGATGAAAGGTTCAATTATGAACTAATCGTTGTCATGGGATCCTAACGGATTTATCTATGTAGCTTAGTAGTTTGATTGCTTTAAAGATTTATGTGTGGTGAATTCTTGATATCCTTGTATGGTTGTGATTCATGTATTTAGATGCGTCGCGAACATCTAATTTGTTAATCTTTTATGAAACAAGAGTGAATCTTGAGATTTAGAACTTGCCATGCTAGCACAGGATAGGTTGATGGTTTAACATCATGATTTGTGGCGTAAATATAGATATTATACTGCCCTATGTGATCTAAGTGGATAACTTGTGCTTAAACCTCTATGTTTTCAAATTCTATAGAGATATAGGGTCTAAACATAATAGGTGTCTACTCATCTTCTATCTCTTTTATGGATGTATGTCTAGTTTGGTGCTAGTATACCGAGAGGTAACTTGTACTTGTTTCGTGTTATCCGATCAAATATCAAAATCATCACATGTATTGATTAAAGGCATTGACTCTAAGTGAAGTATATAATAAAGTTAGGATTCCATGTTTATTCTCATATAAGTAATTTGATTTTAATTCTCATTAGTTAATTAGTACTTAAATTCATAATTTGCATCTTAGCTAGCTTAGTTAATTAAAACCCCAATTTGTGATTCCTCTTAGCAGTGAATTAAAACTATACATTGTTGAATAGGTGCATTAACTGAAAAGAACTTAACCAGATCTCAGTGGAACGAACTTTAATTGTATTACTTGTGACCACGAATACTTGCATGATATTGCGTTAACAGGTTTTTGGCGTCGTTGCCGGGGATCATCGATGTTTTGTTTTTAGTTTATGTGCTTGTCATCAGTGGTCGTTAGCGTTCACTGACTCGGATTTCTTACTTAGTTTGTTGTTTCTTGGTGTTTCAGGTACTTGAACGTGTATGCAAACATGTTTGCAAACACGTAAACTGGCAGAAGAAGAACTTGTAGCAGCAAAAGAGATGGCAGATTTACCAGCAACAGCTAAGGCTTTGAAGGATTATTCTCAGCCTAAGATCAATGACATTCAGTCTAGCATTGTCAGACCAGCTATTGTAGCAAATACTTTCGAAATCAAGTCGGGCACAATTCAGATGGTGCAGAACTCAGTTCATTTTGGGGGTGCTCCTACGGAGGATCCTAACATGCATATCAGGGACTTCATTGAGATCTGTGACACTTTCAAGTTTAATGGCGTACTGGATGATGCGATCAAATTGAGGCTTTTCCCATTCTCTTTGAGGGATAAGGCTAAGGGCTAGTTACACTCTCTACCAGCTGGTTCCATTACTACATGGGAGGATCTTACTCATAAGTTTCTTACTAAATTCTTCCCTATGACAAAAACTACAGCAATAAGGAACCAGTTAACTCAATTTCAACAGCAATCTGGCAAGTCTTTGTGTGAGGCTTGGGAACGTTATAAGGAGATGCTTCAAAAGTGTCCACATCATGGGATGCCTGACTGGATGGTTATCAATGGTTTCTACAATTGGTTGGGAGCACAGTCTAGACTTTTGCTAGATGCAGCATCAGGTGGAGCTCTATGGGCTAAGAGCTATGCAGAGGCTTATGATCTTATTGAGACGATGGCTGCTAATGAATATCAGAATCCAACACAGAGGCTTTCTCAAGGCAAGGTAGCAGGTGTTCTTGAAGTTGACGCAACTTCAGCTATTGCAGCTCAGTTGAAGGCTCTTACGATGAAGGTGGATTCTCTTGCTAATTATGGAGTTCAGCATGTTGCTAGTATTTGTGAGCTATGTGCGGGCGCACATGAGACAAATCAGTGTGCTATCTCTTCTGATTAGCACAGTTCGTGAGTAATTTTTATAGACATGCTGTACCAGTTCCAACCACCTATCATCCAAACAACAGGAATCATCCTAACTTCAGCTGGAGCAACAACCAAGGTGCTCAATAACCTCAGCAGCCCTATCAGCAGTTTCAGGGTCAGCAAGCAAGGCCATTCAATCAAGGTTATCAGCAGCAGTATGCTCCAAGGCAACCATATCAGCCTCCGGGATTTCAGCAATAGCCCCAGGCTAATGCGGGGCAATCTTCTAATAAAAAATCAGAAATGGATGAGTTGAGGTTAATGATTAAAAGCTTGACAGTTTCTCAAAAGACCTTTGAAAACCAGATAGGACAGCTTGTAAGTACCTTACTTAGTAGGCAACAGGGAACTCTTCCTAGCGATACGGAAGCAAATCCAGGTAGGAGAGACAACAAGGAATAGGTGAAGGTTGTGACTTTGAGATCGGGGAAGGTTACAAAGGACCCTAATTCAGTAGCCGAGGAAGATGAGGAAGTGCAGAATCAACAAGATGAAAAATCTGCAGTGCCCGAAATTGGAAAATCTGACTTGGTTGCTGATGAGCTAGATGGTGAAGTAGAGCAGAGCAAAGAACCTGTTGTAAAAGATTCTCCGGAGCAGTCTACGAAGAATAATCAGATCTATCCTCCTCCTCCATATCCTAAAAGACTCTAGAAGTAGAATTTGGATAAGAAGTTTGCTAAGTTCTTAGAGGTGTTCAAAAAGCTGCAGATTAACATCCCTTTTGCGGAAGCTCTTGAATAGATGCCGAGCCATGCCAAGTTCATGAAGGGTATTCTTTCTCGTAAGTTGAAGCTCGAGGAATTAGAGACCATTGCTCTAACAGAAGAGTGCAGTGCGGTGCTGCAACAGAAATTGCCTCCGAAACTAAAGGATCCTGGTAGCTTCACCATTCCGTGCACTATTGGCAATCTTTCTTTCAGCAAGTCTTTGTGTGATTTGGGGGCTAGCATCAATCTTATGCCATTGTCGGTATACATGCAACTTGGTTTACCGGAGCCAAAGCCAACTAACATCTCTTTGCAGTTGGCCGATCGATCTATCACATATCCGAGGGGCATAGTGGAGGACGTCTTGGTGAGGGTTGATAAGCTCATCTTTTCGGCTGATTTTATTATCTTGGATTTCGAGGACGATAAGAAGATTCCCATAATCTTGGGAAGACCATTCTTAGGTACTGGTAGAACTTTGATTGATGTGCAGAAAGGAGAGCTCACCATGAGGGTGCAAGACCAGAATGTCACTTTTAACGTGTTCAATGCAATGAAATTTCCTACAGATGAAGAAGAATGCTTGAAGGTGGATTTGGTTGATTCTGCAGTCAATACAGAGATTGAGCAGTTGTTAAAGTCTGATTCTTTGGAGAGGGTTCTAGTTGGTGACTCTGATTTTGAAGAGGAAGACATAGCCGAACAGCTACAGTAATTAAATTCGGCTCCTTGGAGAAGGAGAGTTGACATGCCTTTTGAATCTCTTGGGTTAGCAGAGCTGAAAAATTCTACGGAGCATCTTAAGCCATCTATTGAAGAAGCTCCTATACTTGAACTTAAACCATTGCCTGAGCACTTGAGGTACGTTTTTCTAGGTGATGCATCTATATTACCTATTATTATTTCGTCTGATCTGTCAGGTAGTGAAGAAGAAAAGCTCTTGCGAATTCTGAGGGAGTTCAAGTCGGCAATTGGCTGGACCATAGCAGATATAAAGGGAATTAGCACTTCTTATTGCATGCAAAAAAATTTGCTAGAGGAAGGAGCCAAGCCTACTGTTGAACATCAGCGAAGACTTAATCCTATCATGAAAGAGGTGGTGAAGAAGGAAATTCTAAAGTGGCTAGATGCAAGTATTATCTACCCTATCTCAAACAGTTCTTGGGTGAGCCCGGTTCAATGTGTGCCAAAGAAAGGTGGCATGACAGTTGTTGCTAATGAGAAGAATGAGCTTATCCCTACTCGAACAGTCACGGGGTGGAGAGTGCGCATGGATTATCGGAAGCTCAACAAAGCCACAAGAAAAGATCACTTCCATCTGCCGTTTGTTGATTAGATGTTAGACAGATTGGCTGGTCATGAGTATTATTGTTTGCTTGATGGTTATTCGGGTTATAATCAAATTGCATTGCACCGGAAGATCCAAAGAAGACCACATTCACATGTCTTTTTGGCACTTTTGCTTTTCGATGAGTTTCTTTTGGGTTATGTGGTGCTCCTACCACTTTTCAGAGGTGCATGATGGCTATTTTTTCAAATATGATTGGTACGAATGTGGAGGTTTTCATGGACGACTTCTCTATTTTTGGTACTTCTTATGACGAGTGCTTGCATAATCTTGGCTTGGTGTTGAAAAGGTGTGTGGAGACCAATTTGGTAATTAATTGGGAAAAATGTCACTTCATGTTACAAGAAGGAATCATTCTTGGGCACAAAGTATCTGGTAGAGGACTTGAGGTGGATAGGGCTAAGGTGGAAACAATTGAAAATCTTCCTCCACTTACTTCAGTTAAAGGAATTCGCAGTTTTCTTGGTCATGCGGGTTTTTATCGGCGTTTCATTCAAGACTTCTAAAAAATCTCTAAACCTTTATGTAATCTGTTGGAGAAAGATGTTCCTTTCAAGTTTGATGAGGAGTGTCTAGCTGCGTTCAAGCTGTTGAAGAAGAAGTTGACAACCGCACCAGTCATTACCGTACCTAATTGGGAGGAACCATTCGAGCTAATGTGTGATGCTAGCGATTATGCTGTTGGAGCTGTGCTTAGGCAAAGGAAGGATAAAATTTTCATGTGGTTTACTATGCTAGTAAAACCCTTAATGATGCCCAGCTTAACTACACTACTAAGGAGAAGGAGTTGTTAGCAGTTGTCTATGCTTTTGAGAAGTTCAGATCTTATTTGCTTGGTACGAAGGTGATTGTTTATACGGATCATACAGCGATTCGATATTTGATGTCGAAGAAGCAGTGTTATTAATTCGTTGGGTGCTTCGTTGGGTGCTTCTTTTGCAAGATTTTGATTTGGAGATCAATGATAGGAAGGGCACAGAAAATCAAGTAGCAGATCATCTATCACGTTTAGAGGACCACGGTAAGGATTCACATGGCAAATCTCTTATTAATGAAGCTTTTCCCGATGAGCAACTATTTGGGGTACAAGGTGAGGAACCATGGTTTGCAGATTATGTGAACTATCTTGTTAGTAATGTCATTTCTCCGGAATTCTCTTATGCTCAAAAGAAGAAGTTTCTGTATGATGTAAACTGGTACTGATGGGACGAGCCATTCTTGTTCAAGCTTGGTATAGATCAGATCTTGAGGAGGTGCATTCCTTATAGTGAGACGGAAGATATTTTGCATGATTGTCATTCTACCACATATGGAGGCCACTACGGTGGTGATAAAACAACTCAGAAAGTACTTTAAGCGGGATTCTATTGGCCAACTTTGTTTAAAGATTCTCATAGGTTCGTGATGAGTTGTGATCGATGCCAAGGGGTTGGTAATATCTCTAGGAGGAACGAGATGCCTCTTAACACTATCCTTGAAGTTGAGATTTTTGATGTGTGGGGAATTGATTTCATAGGGCAGTTTGTTTCGTCTTGCAATAATCAGTACATCTTGCTAGCTGTGGATTACGTATCTAAATGGGTCAAGGTGAAGGCTTTACCGACCAATGATGCTAAGGTAGTGCTGAATTTTCTTCACAAGCAGATTTTCAGGCGTTTTGGGACTCCACGAACTATAATCAGTGATGAGGGGACACATTTCTGTAATCGTTAATTTACTGCTATGATGGCGAGCTATAATATGATGCATCGTGTTGCCACTACTTATCATCCCCAAACTAATGGTCAAGCGGAGGTTTCCAATCGTGAGATTAAGAGAATTCTCGAAAAAGTGGTAAATCCATCGAGGAAGGATTAGTCGTTGAAGTTAGACGAAGCCGGTTTGGGCGTATAGAACTGCTTACAAGACACCTCTAGGGATGTCTCCTTATCAGTTGGTTTTTGGTAAGGCATGTCATTTGCCGGCCGAGCTGGAGCATAAAGCTTATTGGGCATTGAAGAAATTAAATTTGGATATCTCAACTGTGGGTGAAAAATGTCTACTTCAGTTGAATGAGCTTCAGGAATTTCGTGAATAGGCTTACAAGAATGCGAAGATGTATAAGGAGAAGGTTAAGAGGTGGCATGATAGGAAGTTGGTGCATAAGTCGTTTGTGCCAGGCCAACAGGTGTTGCTTTACAATTCTTGTCTCAAACTTTTTCCGGGTTAGCTTAAGTCAAAGTGGTCGGGACCGTTCAAAGTCAAGACAGTATTTCCATATGGAGTATTGAAGATTTATAGGGGTTCTTATGACGATGCTTTAAAAGTGAATGGACAGCGACTAAAGCCTTATTTTGGTGGTACGGTGAACCATGAGAAGGTTGCCGCCGTTTTGTCAATAACGTGAAATCTCGAGAGTACGTCAAGCTACTGACGTAAAACAAGCGCTTCTTGGGAGGCAACCCATGGTGTTCATTTATTTTTAGTTATTCAGTAGGTAGGATTATCAAAAAAAAAAAGCTGCGCGCGGGCGCACCTGGAATACACAGCAATAGCGCGTGGCCGCGCCCGTTAGTCTGGCAGAAGAAAAAAAAATGGCAGTAGCAGTGTTACAATTCCCCAACCCTTATTCCTTGCTCTCCTAAATTCGAACCCTAGCCTCTCTAACCCTCTCATATCAACTCCTAATCATCTCCATATCATCTCCCCACCACATCTCACATACGTATACATACACACACTTACCTTTGCATACACCCAAACACCTATATCTATATCTCTCCAAAACCTTCATTGAAGCTTCAAGTGTAAGAACCTTGAATATTTAATTTATAAAATTTCTTTTTTGGTGAACTAGAACGAAAATATTTTATATTTTATTCGAGGATTGATGGGTTGATATGTTAAGTGTGTATTGTTCGAAAAGATTTCCGTATGTGGTTAATATGTGATATGTGTTATTAGAATTGGAGTAGAAGTTTTTTTTAGAAATTCGTGAAATCAGTTCGTTTTATTCGACAGATCCCGTTTTCAAAACCCCTGGGGCTTCGATTTTAAATCAATTCATATCAAAATTCATTAAATAAATCTCAAAATATTCGAAACCTATATTCTTTTTCGTTTTACAAGTTTTATAAATTTTCAGCATATAATTCGGTAATTTTTCGGAAATATTTCATTCGTGTCGGGCCCATAAAATTGTACTTTCTGGATTAATTAATCTAATGTACACGTGATATTATCTAGCCAATCTACAGCTTACTTTTGTTGACCAACCAGATCATAGCCACTTGTCCACCATCCATTCATCATTATCTAATTATTTTCAATAATTGAGAAAAAAAAAAACAAAGCATTGTTCTTGAAGATTGAGGCTTTGGTAGGAGGTGATTCCGGTGTCCATTTTTGTTGATCTTGTAGTCGAATCGAAGCTCGTGATCTCTACTTTCATATTCTGTGATCAAATCAACCCCAGGTATATTTCTGGAATTTTTATTAATTTTCTTATTAATATCTGAAAACTAGGGTTTATGTGATTATAAATTAGGGGTGTTTGATTCGTCGATTTTCTGAATGTTTTGATGCTTCCTTAAGCTTTATTTAGTTTCCAGGAGTCGAATTACATATTTAATTGTGAGATTTATGTTCATAAATGCCGAAATCGAGCTACATGTTTTTTTCGAATTTTTGCTTCATTGTTTCTTGATTTTGGGAGTTTTTCTGGATATTTGGAGATTATGATTAGATTTGTTATGTTCCCAGCTTTGTTTAGACACTTTATTTGCGTAATTTGATTCACAAACGACAAAGATAGAAATTTGGCCGGAGTTATGTTCAAGATCGCGGGAATCCTGTAAATCGTGTGTTGTTGTTGATGATTGTGGTATGAGAGGGATAAGGATGAGTGTATAAAACGATGGAGAGAATAAAACCGGAGAGATTGAGGCGTTTAAGCTGTTAACTGAGGTCGCCGGAAAAGGGGTTGTCGTCGCCGGATTCTGGAAAAATGTCGCCGGAATCTGGGGTGTTCTTCATTTTCCGGCGATGTTCTTGAGGGTGTCAGTTTTGATCTGTTTTGTGAGCACCAGTAAAAAATATTACATTTTTAACTTTTACAGTTTTACTTTGAAAAGTAAAACTGAATTATATATTTACTTATTTATTTTAAATTACTAAATATTTATTTATTTAATTTAAAAATCTGAATTTTATTTTTAAAATTCATAAATTTTATTGAAAAATTATAATTAAATTCAGAAAAATGCTCTGAATTATTTATTTAATTATTTAATTCGAAAATGATTTATTTTAGCAATTTTATTTATTTGAAAATTAATTAGAATAAAATACTTTTAATTACTTTAATTAATTTCAATTAATAATATAATTGATTTAATTATTTGATAAATGTAATAATTTATCAAATAATTTCATTAATTAGTTATTAGTTGATTTTAATTAATTTAATTAGAATTATTTAATTTTTGATTAATTCAAATGTGTTTTTAAATTATTTTTTTTAAATATTTAAAAATGATTTAAAAATAGTAGAAAATTGTTTAAAAATCCAGAAAATATTTTAAAAATATTTTCAAATATTACGAGTGGGATTTTATTTAAAAACCAAGATTTAAAATGGTTTCAAAATTATTTCTTGAGTTCAGTTAATTATTAGAGCGAGTTATATGGATAGTTATGTGAGAATTATATGCTTAAGTGCTATGTGAGTTATATGTGTTAACCGTGAGCGAGTTTAAGTTGGGTTATCTATGTGATTAATTTAACCTAATTATTATAGAGTCGAGCCAGAGGGACAGAGGCAAAGGCAAAGTCGAGTAATTATCAGACCAGTAGCCTGTAAAAGCTTTTGGGTACCAGGCAAGTGTTCTCTCTTCACTTTTCGTTCAAGTGAAAGTTATTTAAATTCCTCTGATTATGTTTTTATTTCATTTATTGCTGATCTCGTCGATATTTATTGCTACCGTTGTTTATGCAGTTATCACCCCAATTATTGTCGAACTCGTTGATATTTATTCTTATTATTGTTTATTCAGTTATCACCCTTTTCTGTATCGATCTTGTTGATATCGAAGATAGACAGTTGATTCCCTTTTTTTTTGAATAGTCGAGTTGTTCTGGATGGTGAGTGTTCTAGATTGTCTGATTGAGAGGGGTTGTCGATTGTTCCGACACCCAGTACGTTGAATGTAGAATTGGAATGTTTTTAACGTCCCTTCGGGGAGACCATATTATGGTCAGGGGAGTCCCTTCGGAGAGACCAGTTTAATGGTCAAAATTGAGGCCAATGTGTTGTTGGTGTATACTGAAAATATTTATTTAAAGTATTTACATTTATTTCTGGCCGGTTTAATTGAGAATCATTTAAATGTTTACATGTTGTCTAAATATTATATATTGTGAATAATCTAGTATCAAATGGGATACAGAATATTAGATTATTAAATACGGTTTATATAATATAATAAGGTTCACAGCACAGATGGAGTTAGACAATACACTGGAATGGCTGTAGTATTATTTAGATTAGTTTATATTGACTAATAAATAATACTAATATACTTTGTGTATATTGAACAGGATCAAATTTAGAATTGTTCCCTTATACTGATTAAGAAGGTGAACTAAGATTATATGTTATTATTAATGCTTAGGTTCTTAATCCGGAAATAATAATTGACACGTATATATTATTTACATGCTTTGATTTATATATGAAATAATTCTTTTGATTTATTTCATTATATTTTGGGTGATGAAATAATATATATGGTGGGATATTATTTATTGAAGGAATCCATGTCCTGATAATATTCGGGTTAATGATGTCCCCTTGAAAGCTCAAAACGATTTAATTATGTGAAACCCTGCAGGTGGATTTATTCCGGCATAATTAAATAAAGGTTGAGTGGATGATCAAGGATAAAAGATATTAATTAAATGAATTATCAGTAATTTATTTAATTAATGGACATGCGATATTTTAAACATGGGGAATTTAATAAGCAAATAATATTGGAACCGAATTAATTAATTAAATTACGGTATTAGGAAAGGTAGTGCAAATATTAATTCTTTAGTGGATTTAATTAATATTTAATTACATTGGGCTAGGCTCAAGATGTAATTAGAAGGCCCAACCTAATTATCCATGATCCCTATTGTAGCCTATATATATTCCTATTCTCTTCTTGCTGGGGGCTGGTCGAAAAAATTTTGTAGCCACCCAGGAGCAAGAGGAGAGGTTAACTTGAGAAGACGAAGGCCACACTTCGCTCAAGGGAATTTGGGAATACAATAGAAGAGCGTGGAATCAACCGTTAACAAGGTGATTTTTCTATTCGTACTCGTTAATTTAGTGTATCAAAATTCGCAGTGCCAAGATCTGATTGTCCCAACAATTGGTATCAAGAGCCTGGTTCATTGGTTCTACGAATTTTGATACGATGTCGATGTCGTAATTATATATGCATGTGTATAGTGGTGTGCTTGGATAATAATCTTTTGCAGGTTGTTTAGTATCCACTATTATGGCCATGTAATTTTAATTATGTGTTTGGATCCCACGTGGTTTAATCGTGGTTATTTTGTTTGGTTTCCACGTGGTTTATCGTGGTTGTAAAACACGAGGGTTGATCGTGTTAGAATAGATTTACAAAATTAGTTTTGTATTAGATCTATTTTTTTGTAATTGTTTAATGGATTTTGTTAAGATCCGGATATTTTGTAACAATTATGTGCGATCGGAAATCAAATCGGAGACAAAAATTTATCCGCTACGTAGCTGCTGGTTCGATTTGTTTTCAATGAAGTAGTCGACAGAGAGTGTTCGAATAAGGAGGAAGGAAACAAGTCTGGTGAATAGAAGCAGGCGCTCGAAAAAAAAAAAAATTCTGGTCAAAAGGTAGTAACGCAGGTCTGTCCTGCGTTACAGGAAGAAAAGGCTCTGTAACGCATGCCTGTCCTGCGTTACAGGATGAAACAGGTCTGTAACGCAGGCCATGAATGCGCAACAGCAAGGTTTTTGGCAGAAAAATGTTTTTTCAGCAAAATAAAGGGCTGGAAATTTATTTTTTTTTCAAGGGGCCATAATAGTGGATTTAAATTATATTTTTTAATTTTAATTCCACTATTTAATTTTTTAATTATTGCTTTAAATAATTATTATGTGTGTTGCTAATTATGTGTGTAATTTTAATTGCATGTTTAACATAATTAGGACGACATGGACATTAATTTTATTTATTGCTTTAATTTTATGATGCATGCTGCCATGTTATGTGTTCTTTGTATTGTTATTTTTATAACATGTAGACCTCGAAAAAATAACATAGGGCGATGCATCTAGATAAAATTCCTCAATTTTAAATAAAAAATTCTAAGTGGGTGAGGGAATTAATTAGGAATTAAATCCCATGGTCTCCATTATTGTTTGTATGTAATTTAACACCGAGACGAATATAAATTATATACATGCCACCCATCGTGGCGTATGATTTATGGTGTCAGGTAGTGTTATGGATATTACTAGAACAAATTTCCTAAATTAATTACGAATATTGAAAGGTATACTTGCCACCCATCGTGGCGTACCAAGTTTCATAGAATTCGATTAATTAGAAGGGTACCACTGATTGAATATAGATTTTCAATATTGAGAGAAAGGATGATTCTGTCTAGAAAGGGGTCTTAAGTGATGCCTCTTGACAATGCTCCCCCCGATCTGAGAATTATCCTATTATCGATTATTGATTTGAAATATTTAATGGTGGTATCCAGTCTTTTTATTAATTTAAGATTTAATAATGGTATACACTTAGCTATGAAAAATAATATATAGTCCACCCTAACGTGGCGTATTATTTAGTAATAGGACCGAAGTAATATTTAAACGAATTTAAGTGGTATATATGTCATCCATCGTGGCGTACCAGATACTTATGGTGTTTAAATATTAGTGCATTAATTTTAATTAATTGTTAGAGGAAACCAATAGGATTTAAGATTTATGCAACTATCTGATTATGTGTTACATGTATGATTCTCAGGATTAGATCACTATGGGCTTTAATCCACTATTTACCATACTTAAGGATAACAAACTTACTGGACCAAACTACATTGAATGGAAACATAATTTGGACATAGTGTTGACTGCTGAGGAGTACAAATTTTGTACTTATGAACCCAAGCCAGACCAGCCTGCTGAAGATGCTCCTGAAAGTGAGAAGGAGTATTATAAGCGATGGATTAAGGCTGATGAGATGTCGCGATGTTACATTCTGGCAGCAATGTCGGGTGTTTTGCAGCATCAGCATCAGGCTATGCCCACTGCTTCAGATATGCTCTTTAATCTCAAGGAACTTTTTGGAGAACAGAATAGGGCTGCTAGGCAAGTAGCAATGAAGGCTTTAATGAACACTCAGATGGTTGAAGGAACACCTGTAAGGGATCATGTTCTCAGAATGATGTCTCATCTGAATGAGATGGAGATCCTTGGTGCTGATATTGATGGGGAAACCCAGATCGATATCATCCTTATGAGCTTGCCCAAAAGTTTTGAGCAGTTCCGCTTGAATTACACCATGAACAAAAGGATGTATAGTCTCGCGGAACTTCTGACAGAACTTCATGCAGCTGAAGGACTCTTTAAGCAGAATGTTCAAGTGAATGTGGCCGAGAAAGCTTCTTCATCTAAGCCGAAAGGCAAGAAGAAGAAAAAGACTCAGACACAGAAAGCTGGAAAGATTGCTAATGCAGTGGGAGTTCAAGGTGTTGTGAAAAAGCCTAAGGGCAAGTGCTTCAGGTGCAAGCAGTCAGGTCACTGTAAACAGGATTGTCCTCTTCCTAAGAAGACAAACAATACTGGTATGTCTCTTTCTCTAGTTACAGAAACATATATAGCGGCTATATCTACGAGCACTTGGTGTGTAGATACAGGAGCCACTGACCATGTTTGTAACTCTATGCAGGGGTTCCAGCAATCCAGAATGCTTAGAGATGGCGAGATATATGTGTTCATGGGAGATGCTACGAAAGTAGCAGTAGTTGCAGTTGGAATAATTACATTATCTTTTGGTGATGATAGGATTTTGGTTTTGAACAATTGTCTTTATGTACCTTCGTTTAGAAGGAATTTAATTTCGGTTTCTAAACTTGCTATGGATGGTTATAATGTTTGTTTGGATCGTAATGTTTCTATTATGATGAATAAACGAGTTATATGTTCTTGTACATTGCAAGACAATTTATTTATTATTAATCCTATCCAACCAATGCTGCAACATAAGGAAACTAATAACATTCTTTCTAGCTCAAATAAAAGAAAGAAACCTTCTGAATTGAACCAAACATATCTTTGGCACTTAAGATTAGGTCATATTAACTTGAGGAGGATTCAAAGACTGGTAGTAGATGGGCCATTAGGCTCGTTGGCAGTGGAGCCATTTCCAGTTTGCGAATCCTGCTTGGAAGGTAAGATGACTAATAGGCCTTTTAAAGCAAAGGGGAATAGAGCTAAAGAAGTGTTAGAATTGGTTCATACTGATTTATGTGGACCTATGAGTATCCAAGCAAGAGGAGGTTATGAGTATTTTGTCACTTTCATTGACGATTATTCTAGATATGGGTACATTTATTTGTTGCGCCGTAAGTCTGAGTGCTTTGAAAAATTCAAAGAGTACAAAGCAAGTGCGGAGAAGCGACATCTTGGAAAATGTATCAAGTCACTACGATCAGATCGTGGTGGCGAATACTTGCTTGGAGAATTTAGGGAATATTTATCAGAAAATGGGATTGCATCCCAGTTGTCTGCACCTGGCACACCTCAGCAGAATGGTGTAACAGAGAGAAGGAATCGGACTCTTTTAGAGAGTGTTAGATCGATGATGAGTTATTCAGATTTACCCAAGTCGTTTTGGGGATATGCTATAGAAACAGCGGCTTACCTTCTGAACTTAGTACCTTCTAAGTCGGTTCCCAAGACTCCAATAGAATTGTGGACTGGTAGCAAACCAAGTCTAAGACATATTCGGATTTGGGGTTGTCCAGCACATGTGCTGAACAAGAACGCGACCAAGTTAGAATCTCGTACAGAAGTAAGGCTGTTTGTAGGCTATCCCATGGGAACGAAAGGTTATTCATTTTATAGTCCTAGGGATCGAGATATCATTGTTAGCACCAATGCTAGATTCTTAGAAGAAGACTATATAATGAAACACAAACCCATGAGTAGTATCGTTTTAGAGGAACTAGTGGGAGGGACAGATAATCCCCAAGTGCCAATTGTACAAGTAGATCAACCACAAGAAAATGCACAACCTGTCACTAATACCACACCGGTGCTTCGTCGTAGTGGGAGGGTTGTTCAACAACCTGATAGATTCATGTTTTTGGGAGAGTCCTCGGACTTGGTCTCTGGTGAACATGATGAGGATCCCAGGACATACGAAGAAGCAATTCTAGATAAAGATGCAGATCTTTGGCAAAAGGCGATGGAATCTATGTATTCTAATCAAGTTTGGGAGCTCGTGGAACCACCCAAAGGTGTAAAACCCATTGGATGTATGTGGATCTACAAGAAGAAAAGAGGATCTGACAAAAAGGTGAAAGCCTGGAAAGCACGACTTGTTGCGAAAGGGTATACTCAGAAAGAAGGGATCGATTATGAGGAAACCTTTTCGCCGGTTGTTATGCTTAAGTCGATCCGGATTCTTTTATCTATAGCAGCTCATCTCGATTATGAGATTTGGCAAATGGATGTCAAGACAGCTTTCCTTAATGGAAGTCTTGAGGAAACCATCTATATGCAACAACCAAAAGGATTCATTATGGAAGGCCAAGAGCATCTTGTTTGTAAGCTTAAGAGGTCTATTTATGGACTAAAACAAGCTTCTAGGGACTGGAATATTCGTTTTGATCAGGCAGTCCAGTCATATGGATTTGATCAAAGTCCAAGCGAATCATGTGTGTATAAGAGAAGTGAGGGTAATGCAGTGGTTTTTCTAGTACTGTATGTTGATGACGTTTTACTCATTGGAAACAATGTTAAGATGTTGTCATCAATAAAGGCATGGTTGTTCAAACAATTTGAAATGAAGGACTTAGGTGAAGCGGCATACATCCTTGGGATCAAAGTAATGAGGGATCGCAAGAAAAGGATGTTGGCTTTATCTCAAAAGCCCTACATTGATGAAGTATTAGCTCGTTTTAACATGCAGAACTCTAAGAAAGGTTTTCTACCTTTTAAGCATGGAGTGGCTCTATCCAAGGAACAGTGTCCTTCGACACCTAAGGATATAGAGAGCATGAAAGCAGTTCCTTATGCTTCGGCATGTGGAAGCTTAATGTATGCTATGTTATGTACGAGGCCTGACATCTGCTTTGCAGTAGGCATGGTTAGTAGATATCAGTCGAACCCAGGTCAGGAACATTGGAGTGCAGTAAAAACTATACTCAAGTACCTGAGAAGGACTAAGGAGTATATGTTAATTTACAAGGCCTCATATCTATTTCCTTTGGGATATACTGATTCAGATTTCCAATCAGATAGGGATAAGAGGAAATCGACCTCGGGATATGTTTTTACTTTGGGAGGTGGAGCCGTTATATGGAGGAGTGTAAAGCAGAAATGCATTGCAGACTCTACCATGGAAGCCGAGTACGTGGCGGCCTCTGAGGCTGCAAAGGAGGCTGTATGGTTCAGGAACTTCCTTTTGTACTTGGATGTGGTACCTAATTTGCTGTATGGTTCAGGAACTTCCTTTTGGACTTGGATGTGGTACCTAATTTGCCTAGGAGCTTGACAGTGTATTGTGATGACACTGGTGCTGTGGCAAATTCGAAGGAACCGCGAGATCACAAAGCAGCTAAACATATTGAACGTAAGTATCATCTCATACGAGGAATCGTAAAGCGAGGAGATATAGTTGTGGCTTACATATCATCAGAAGACAACCGGGCAGATCCTTTCACAAAGAGCCTGCCGACCAAGGTTTTTGACAGGCATGTGGAAGCGATAGGAGTCAGATGGATGGACACATAGTTTTCTGTGTAATAGTGGATTAAATAAACACTGATATACTCATAGAATATTTTGAGTATAAGTGGGAGATTGTTGGTGTATACTGAAAATATTTATTTGAAGTATTTACATTTATTTCTGGCCGGTTTAATTGAGAATCATTTAAATGTTTACATGTTGTCTAAATATTATATATTGTGAATAATCTAGTATCAAATGGGATACAGAATATTAGATTATTAAATACGGTTTATATAATATAATAAGGTTCACAGCACAGGTGGAGTTAGACAATCCACTGGAATGGCTGTAGTATTATTTAGATTAGTTTATATTGACTAATAAATAATACTAATATACTTTGTGTATATTGAACAGGATCAAATTTAGAATTGTTCCCTTATACTGATTAAGAAGGTGAACTAAGATTCTATGTTATTATTAATGATTAGGTTCTTAATCCGGAAATAATAATTGACACGTATATATTATTTACATGCTTTGATTTATATATGAAATAATTCTTTTGATTTATTTCATTATATTTTGGGTGATGAAATAATATATATGGTGGGATATTATTTATTGAAGGAATCCATGTCCTGATAATATTCGGGTTAATGATGTCCCCTTGAAAGCTCAAAAAGATTTAATTATGTTAAACCCTGCAGGTGGATTTATTCCGGCATAATTAAATAAAGGTTGAGTGGATGATCAAGGATAAAAGATATTAATTAAATGAATTATCAGTAATTTATTTAATTAATGGACATGCGATATTTTAAACATGGGGAATTTAATAAGCAAATAATATTGGAACCGAATTAATTAATTAAATTACGGTATTAGGAAAGGTAGTGCAAATATTAATTCTTTAGTGGATTGAATTAATATTTAATTACATTGGGCTAGGCTCAAGATGTAATTAGAAGGCCCAACCTAATTATCCATGATCCCTATTGTAGCATATATATATTCCTATTCTCTTCTTGCTGGGGGCTGGTCGAAAAAATTTTGTAGCCACCCAGGAGCAAGAGGAGAGGTTAACTTGAGAAGACGAAGGCCACACTTCGCTCAAGGGAATTTGGGAATACAATAGAAGAGCGTGGAATCAACCGTTAACAAGGTGATTTTTCTATTCGTACTCGTTAATTTAGTGTATCAAAATTCGCAGTGCCAAGATCTGATTGTCCCAACATGTGTACCATGGATCCATTTAGAGGAGGGACTTTGCTGTGTGCACTGTCCGGGGTTAGTGCGGGACTGATCAGCCGCCTAACTCCACTATTTTTTTTAATTATATATAAAAATCCAATTCTACTCTAAAAATAGAACTTGAGTTGATCCATATCCAAATCTTTGTGGTGGTTGTAAAATTCCCTAGTGATTGATTATAGTTATATCAGTTTATGCTATTGACATACTGTTGTTATTCTTGCTGAGCATTGTTAGCTCACCCTTGCTTTGTGACATTTATTTTCTTCAGCTAAATCAAAGGATGCCTAGGAGGAGAGGTGCAAGTGGCAGGGGTGACCGACGTGTGGTTGTACTAGGACGGGTACTTTTTCCCAGAGTGTTGTTCCTATTTTTTAAAAAATACTTATCAACGATACAATCGCATGTATGTCAATATATATCTAATTTAGTGATATTTCCAAGATTTCAAAAAATAATAAATTAATTTGGATGGTAAAAGTAGTAGTCTACTATCGATTTGACCCGTACTGCTAACTAGTGCTTTGTCCCGGATTGTTGTTCCTATTTTTAAAAAAATACTTATCGATGATCCAACCACACGTATGTCAATGTATATCTAATTTAGTGATATTCCCAAGATTTCAAAAAATAACAAATTATTTTGGATGGTAAAAGTGGTAGTCAACTATCGATTTGACTCGTACTACTAACAAGTACTTTTTTCCAGATTGTTGTTCCTAGTTTATAAAAAATACTTATCGAATATCCAACCGCACGTATGTCAACATATATCTAATTTAGCGTTTTTCCCAGGATTTCAAAAAATATTAAATTAATTTGGATGGTAAAAATGGTAGTCAACTATCGATTTAACCCAAATTGCTAACTAGTGCTTTATCCCGGATTGTTGTTCCTATTTTTTAAAAAATACTTATCAACTATCCAACCGCACGTATGTCAATATATATCTAATTTAGCGATATTTCCAAGATTTTAAAAAATAATAAATTAATCTGGATGGTAAAAGTGGTAGTCAACTATTGATTTGATCCATACTACTAACTAGTGCTTTGTCCCGGATTATTGTTCCTATTTTTTAACAAATATTTTTCGACGATCCAACCGCACGTATGTCAAAATATATCCAATATAGTGATATTCCCAAGATTTCAAAAAATAATAAATTATTTTGGATGGTAAAAGTGGTAGTCAATTATCGATTTGACCCGTGCTTTGTCCCGGATTATTGTTTCTATTTTTTTAAAAAAACTTATCGACGATCCAACCACACTAATGTCAATATTTATCTAATTTAGTGATATTCCCAAGATTTTAAAAATAATAAACTAATTTGGATGGTAAAAGTGGTAGTCAACTATCGATTTGACCCGTACTCGTAACTAGTGCTTTATCTCGGATTGTTGTTCCTATTTTTTAAAAAATACTTATCGACAATCCAACCGCACATATATCAATATATATCTAATTTAGTCATATTCACAAGATTTCAAAAAATAATAAATTAATTTGGATGGTAAAAGTGGTAGTCAACTATCGATTTGACCCGTGCAGCAACTATTGCTTTGTCCCGGATTATTGTTTCTATTTTTTTAAAAAAACTTATCGATGATCCAACTGCACTTATGTCAGTATTTATCTAATTTAGTGATATTCCCAAGATTTTAAAAATAATAAACTAATTTGGATGGTAAAAGTGGTAGTCAACTATCGATTTGACATGTACTCTTAACTTGTGCTTGGTCCCGGATTGTTGTTCCTATTTTTTAAAAAATACTTATCGAAAATCCAACCGCACATATATCAATATATATCAAATTTAGTCATATTCACAAGATTTAAAAAATAATAAATTATTTTGGATGGTAAAAGTAGTAGTCAACTATCGATTCGACCCGTACTGCTAACTAGTGCTTTGTCCCGGATTATTGTTTCTATATTTCAAAAAATATTTATCGACGATCCAACCACAGGTATATCAATATATATCCAATTTAGTGATATTTCCTAGATTTCAAAAAATAATAAATTAATTTGGAGGGTAAAAGTGGTAGTCAACTATCGATTTGACCCGTACTGCTAACTAGTGCTTTGTCCGAGATTGTTGTTCCTGTTTTTTAAAAAATATTTTTCGACAACCCAACCGCACGTATATCAATATATATCTAATTATTTCCAAGATTTCAAAAAATAATAAATTATTTTGGATGATAAAAGTGGTAGTCAACTATCGATTTGACCCGTACAACTAACTAGTGCTTTGTCCCGAATTGTTGTTCCTTTTTAAAAAAAAATACTTATCGATGATCCAACCGCACGTATGTCATTGTATATCTAATTTAGTGATATTTCCAAGATTTCAAAAAATAACAAATTATTTTGGATGGTAAAAGTGGTAGTCAACTATCGATTTGATCCGTACTGCTAACAAGTGCTTTGTCCCGGATTGTTGTTCCTATTTTTTAAAAAATACTTATCAACTATACAACCGCACACATTACAATATATATCTAATTTAGCGATATTCCCAAGATTTCAAAAAATAATAAATTAATTTGGATGGTAAAAGTTTTAGTCAACTATCGAATTGATCCAAACTGCTAACTAGTGCTTTGTCCCGGATTGTTGTTCCTATTTTTTTAAAAAATACTTAACGACTATCCAACCGCACGTATGTCAATATATATCTAATTTATCAATATATCCAAGATATTAAAAAATAATAAATTAATTTGGATGGTAAAAGTGGTAGTCAACTATCGAATTGATTCTACTGCTTTGTCCCGGATTATTGTTCATATTTTTAAAAAAATACTTATCGACGATTAAACCACACGTATGTCAATATATATTCAATTTAGCGATATTTCCAAGATTTCAAAAAATAATAAATTATTTTGGATGGTAAAAGTGGTAGTCAACTATTGAATTAACTTGTACTCCTAACTAGTGCTTTGTCCCGGATTATTGTTTCTATTTTTAAAAAAAAACCTTATCGACGATCCAACCGCACGTATGTCAATATTTATCTAATTTAGTAATATTCCCAAGATTTCAAAAAATAATAAACTAATTGGATGGTGAAAGTGGTAGTCAACTATCGATTTGACCCGTATTGCTAACTAGTGCTTGGTCCCGGATTGTTGTTCCTATTTTTTTAAAAAATACTTATTGACAATACAACCGCACGTATATCAATATATATATATAATTGAGTGATATTCACAAGATTTCAAAAAATAATAAATTATTTTGGATGGTAAAAGTGGTAGTCAACTATCGATTTAACAGGTACTGCTAACTATTGCTTTGTCCCGGATTATTGTTTCTATTTTAAAAAAAATACTTATCGATGATCCAACCGCACGTATGTCAATGTATATCTAATTTATTGATATTCCCAAGATTTCAAAAACTAACAAATTATTTTGGATGGTAAAAGTGGTAATCAACTATCGATTTGATCTGTACTACTAACAAGTGCTTTGTCCTGGATTGTTGTTCCTATTTTTAAAAAATACTTATCGACTATACAACCGCACGTATGTCAATATATATCTAATTTAGCAATATTCCCATGATTTCAAAAAATAATAAATTAATTTGGATGGTAAAAGTGGTAGTCAACTATCGAATTGACCCAAACTACTAACTAGTGCTTTGACCCGGATTGTTGTTCCTATTTTTTAAAAAAATATTTATCGACGATACAACCACATTTATAACAATATATATCTAATTTAGTGATATTTCCTAGATTTCAAAAAATAATAAATTAAGTTGGATGGTAAAAGTGGTAGTCAACTATCGATTTGATCCATACGGCTAACTAGTGCTTTGTCCCGGATTATTGTTTCTATTTTTAAAAAAATACTTATTGACGATTAAACCAAACGTATGCCAATATATATCCAATTTAGCGATATTTCCAAGACTTCAAAAAATAATTAATTATTTTGGATTGTAAAAGTGGTAGTCAACTATCGATTTAAACCGTACTCCTAACTAGTGCTTTGTCCCGGATTATTGTTTCTATTTTTTTTAAAAAAAACTTATCGACGATCCAACCATAAGTATGTCAATATTTATCTAATTTAGTAATATTCCCAAGATTTCAAAAAAAATAAACTAATTGGATGGTGAACGTGGTAGTCAACTATCGATTTGACCCGTACTGCTATCTAGTGCTTGGTCCCGGATTGTTGTTCCTATTTTTTAAAAAATACTTATCGACAATACAGCCGCACGTATATCAATATATATATATAATTTAGTGATATTCACAAGATTTCAAAAAATAATAAATTATTTTAGATGGTAAAAGTGGTAGTCAACTATCGATTTGACCCGTACTGCTAACAAGTGCTTTGTCCCGGATTATTGTTTCTATTTTTAGAAAAATATTTATCGACGATACAACCACATTTATATCAATATATCTAATTTAGTGATATTTCATAGATTTCAAAAAATAATAAATTAATTTGGGTGGTAAAAGTGGTAGTCAACTATCGATTTGATCCATACGGCTAACTAGTGCTTTGTCCCGGATTATTGTTCCTATTTTTAAAAAAATACTTATGGACGATTAAACCAAACGTATGCCAATATATATCCAATTTAGCGATATTTCCAAGACTTCAAAAAATAATTAATTAATTTTGATTGTAAAAGTGGTAGTCAACTATCGATTTACCACGTACTCCTAACTAGTACTTTGTCCCAGATTGTTGTTCCTATTTTTAAAAAAATATTTATCGACAATCCAACCGTAGGTATGTTAATATATATATATAATTTAGAGATATTCCCAAGATTTCAAAAAATAAGAAATTAATTTGGATGGTAAAAGTGGTAGTCAACTATCGATTTGACCCGTACTACTAACTAGTGTTTTGTCCCAAATTATTATTTCTATTTTTTAAAAAATATTTATTGACGATCCAACCACACGTATATCAATATATATATATAATTTAGTGATATTTTCTATATTTCAAAAAATAATAAATTAATTTGGATAGTAATAGTGGTAGTCAACTATCGATTTGACCAGTACTACTAACTAGTGCTTTATCCCAGATTGTTGTTCCTATTTTTTAAAAAATATTTATCGATAATTCAACCACACGTATATTAATATATATCTAATTTAGTGATATTCCCAGGATTTCAAAAAATAATAAATTTTTTGGATGGTAAAAGTGGTAGTCAACTATCGATTTGTCCCGTACTACTAACTAGTGCTTTGTCCCGGATTGTTGTTCTTATTTTTAAAAATACTTATAGACGATCCAACCGCATGTATGTCAATATATATCTAATTTAGTGATATTCCCAAGATTTTAGAAAATAATAAATTAATTTGGATGGAAAAAGTGGTAGTCAACTATCGACTTAACCCGTACTACTAACTAGTGCTTTATCCCGGATAGTTGTTCCTATTTTTTAAAAACTATTTATCGACAATCCAAGCACACATATGTCAATATATATCTAATTTAGTGATATTCACAAGATTTCAAAAAATAATAAATTAATTTGGATGATAAAAGTGGTAGTCAACTATCGATTTGACCCGTACTCCTAACTAGTGCTTTGTCCCGGATTGTTGTTCCTATTTTTTTAAAAAAATACTTATCGATGATCCAACCGCACATTTGTCAATATATCTAATTGAGCGATATTCCCAAGATTTCAAAAAATTATAAATTAATTTGGATGATAGAAGTGGTAGTCAACTATCTATTTGACCCATACTGCTAACTAGTGCTTTGTCCCGGACTGCTGTTCCTATTTCTAAAAAAATACTTAGATCCAATTGCACGTATGTCAATATATATCTAATTTAGTGATATTTCATAGATTTCAAATAATAATAAATTAATTTGGATGGTAAAAGTGGTAGTCAACTATCGATTTGACCTGTACTACTAACTAGTGTTTTGTCCTGGATTGTTGTTCCTATTTTTAAAAAAATATTTATCGACGATCCAACCGCACCTATGTCAATGTATATCTAATTTAGTGATATTCACAAGATTTGATAAAATATTAAATTATTTTGGATGGTAAAAGTGGTAGTCAATTATCGATTTGACTCGTAGTACTAACTAGTGTTTTGTCCCGGATTGTTGCGCCTATTTTTTAAAAATATTTATCGACAATACAACTGCACGTATTCCAATATATATCTAATTTAGTGATATTCCCAAGATTTAAAAAAAAAATTATTTTGGATGGTAAAAGTGGTAGTCAACTATCGATTTGACCCGTACTCCTAACTAGTGCATTGTCCCGGGTTGTTGTTCCAATTTCTAAAAATATACTTAGATCCAATCGCACGTATGTCAATATATATATAATTTAGTGATATCCCCAAGATTTCAAAAAATAATAAATTAATTTGGATCATAAAAGTGGTAGTCAACTATCGATTTAACCCCTAACTAGTGCTTTGTCTCGGATTGTTGTTCTTATTTTTTAAAAAATACTTATCGACGATCCAACCGCACCTATGTAAATGTATATCTAATTTAGTGATATTCAAAAGATTTTGTGACGCCCCCAAAATTCACCATCTGTGGACTTGGGTCGCCACTTACCATCAATACCTGTCTTAATCCAAGAAACATTACAATACATAATCATCATAAAGGCTTCATCAAACAACAGCGGTTCCATCCCACAAGTCCAAGTATCGACAAATCTCTGAATAGTACAACGTAATAATAATAATACAAGATATCGATAGATACGCCAAACATAGGCAGTCTTCGACAGGGTCGTCGCCTTAGAGGAAAGCATACTAGTTTGACTTCGGGCTCTGGTGCATTATCTCCTTCCCCTTGGAACGAGAGGTTTCGCCTTTTTCCAACTTTACTGAAAAACAATATTAACAACAAGAGTGAGCAACTAGGTGCTCAGCAAGTCCACTGACTCGCTCTCTCACTAATAATGGAAAATGGAAGGAAATCAACTTTGATCAAGAAAGATTCTCATTCGCAGGCAATGTGTCTTAATAATGATAAAACTTACTGATAGACAATAACAAATCTATCTCAGAACAATGAAGTTGAAATTGAAAAGTTTGAGATACTGGTCTTCCGCCTCTACGATACCCCACAGCGCGATCAACCGCTGTGTCGCAAGTACCGCACACCCGTGATACCCCATAGCACGATCACTACTATGTCGCAAGTATCACAAAATCATTCTGCTAGCGTAAAGGTGGTTGAAAAGTCAACCTGGCAACATTTGTGCCAAAATATAAACATTCTCTTTCGATACCACGAGTTTATTTTCCCGTGTTGATCTGAAAGAACCCCATGGGCCATCTCCCATGTTGACCAGTGGATTATACGATTATTCCTCCGATTAAAATTGATTGATTTGGATTCAAATTCACTTCTGGCCGATCGCAAGTCTACACTTTGGACAAAACCGACCTGGACAATAGGTCGTCACAATAATCTCAAAAGGAATTAATTTTATTTTATTGACACAAACAATATGTCAACTCAAGACAATAAGGTAGCAACCTTGAGCAAGAAAGGTTTGCAGATCAGAATAAATCTTGTGGGGTGGTCTTGAAATAATAAGAACGACCTGATACGGAATGAAACTTCTAAATACGTTGGAGTAGGTAATTTAGAGGAACTTCTGATGATATACCCTACATCTCTTCGCTATTATGCGTATATCTACTTTGATTCGAACAATGAATCAAATTTAATTTTCGAAATAAAGTTTAACGGATATGAACAATACACCCGTTTGAAGTCAACGAAGATCTAACTACCTCGATATATGAGTGTAATTATAGCTGAATAATATTTAAGGGTCATCTCGAACAATAAGGTGCCCTAGAATTCAATCAAATTACGTTCTATAAATTTTAGAGAGCATTTCTATAATTTCTAAGTAAATATTTTGATAACAGAATATCTTATCACGAACTAGCAATTTAAAAAGATAATTCAATATCATAATATCTCAGCATATCTCGGAATTTTTCAAAAGGAGTGAGGGTCAGAAGGAACTTGCCTCGATCTCGAAGTGCAAAAAAATGCAGATTAAATTATATTCTACCCGTGGGCTCGACTTCGGTCTACGGCTCGAGAGTTAGGCACTAACAATGTCAACCAGAAAATACGTGAGCGAATCGTCAAAATAAAATATTTCTCAGCCGATAATAATAATTAAATATAATAATAACATAACTCTCGAAAATCTGTTCGATAATTAACGGATAATAAACCCCGGATAAATACGTCTCTTCGAACCACAAAAATAAACCCGTAATATTTATCGTAAATCCGACTTAATAAGAAATACGGCTCCGACGATATTCCGTGACTCACGTCCCGTAAATAATTAAACCACTAATTATTCTCAAACAAAATAATCCAACAATCTATTTGTTTATAAAAATTTTAAATTCCAAAATTATTATTTATTACCAACAAGTCAATTACCATTTTAATATTCCACTAAATAAATAAATTACCATTTTTACTAACAATTTATTAAAACCAATTTTTAAAACACAAAATCATTTATTTCCTATTTATCCACAATTATTTCTCTATTTATCGACAAATCAATAAATCTCCAATTTTTATCCAAAATCATTAAATGAATACTTTTAACAAATTGATAAATAAATACTAAATTTTTATCCAACTCCTTTTATTTTATTAAGAAAATTCTCATTTCTCACTATTTAGATAATAAACTATTTTTAACATTTTTCAATCCTTTTTCATTATTAAATAAACATTTCTCTCAATTTAATAATTTTTAACCTCTTTTGTTATTATTTCTTTATTTATTTTATATATAAATATGCATATATATATTTATTTATTGTTACGTTTTTAATCCGATTATTACTCGAAACAGACAAACAGAAATCCCGTAATCTCTCTCTCTGCACTAATCTCTCCCCACTCTCGCCTCTCTCCTCTTGACACCCTCACGGCCACAGCTAACCACGACTGCAAACAATCTCCCGTTTTCTCTTTACTACAGCCGTACCCTACAATATACACCCCATCAAATCCCTCTGTCACCTCTGCCTTCAATCCCATAACACTACTTACTCACACTAATCTCCCGACCTTCACCCTTTACACCACTCCCTCGCCAATATTCGGCATCACCAAAACTACTCTATCTCTTTCGTCTATTCCCAAACTCTGTCAGCCCTCGCCCTCTCTGCTATCCCCTTCCCTTCGTCCCATCATAACCACCACCCAACACACCGAAACCATCACAACTTCACCCCTCCTTACTCCTACTTCTCCCTCTCCCCGACTGCATCAACACCCACCACAAAAACAATACGCAGCACAATACACTCACACTCCTCCCTCTCGTTCTTACCTCTCCAATACAACACAATCAACCCAAACAATTACTCCCCCTCCCTTATACCTCCGTCAACAACAACCAAAACAAACGTTTCCCCCTCTTCTCCTCTTAGACCGAATCAACACAACTCGCACAACAATCAACCAGAAAAAACCAATATTCCCCCGTCTTCTCAAAACATCAGTCGACAACTCCGATTTAAACAAAATCACAACACAATCAGCCATACCCACCAATCCAAACTCAACCACCAATTACAACGACCATCTCCCTAACCAATAATCTCTCTCTCGTCGAAGTCTCCTCCTCCGTCTTCCCTTCAACCTCCGACCGGACACACCCAGTAAACTCTCCCTCACTCGACTCTAACCACACCCCTCTCATCTCTCTCGTTCCCCCCTCCTCACTATACCACACGGCACACAGTACAACAGAGCACAACCAACCAATACAAATTCCAAATGGGTATAAAACGAAATGGGAAAGGAAGGATTAACAAAAGAACGAAAAAAAAAAAAGAAAACTACCTGATTTGATAATCGGTTTTGCAGATAGAAATAAAGAGAGAAATAAACTTTGGTTGGGTATTTGTTTTAGAGAGTAAGGAATTGGGTCTTGTTTTCTCTGGTGGTGCAGAGAAATAAAAAGAGAGGGTTTGGTCTTGTTTTTGTGACAAAAATAGTGAAGTAATTGTTTGTCCAGAAGAGTGGCCGGATTTTATTTCCTATTTGGCTGACAAAACAACAAGCATGGGCTGGGCTTCTTGTGTTAAACAAAAGAATATGGTGTGTTTTGTAAAAGGATGTCTCGTGTCTGTGAAAAGATTATCGTGTTTAGAAAAGAATTTCTCGAATACTGTAATCGAGAAATGCTGCCTCCTCCTCGTGTTTAACGACCCGATCAGTTAAAACCGAAACATAAATATCGTCGTTTTCTAAAATAAATTCTGCGATATAAAATTAATATCCGTCCAAAAATTTAAAATCCTATTTTTTCCTAATTTTCTAATTTTAATAAATACCTAATAATTATAAATATATAGATAAAATAAACATCTATTTACATACGAATATAAAATTTTAAAATTTAACCAAAAATACGCTAATTAAATATATTAACGCATTGACCTTAAATAAATCGAGTATAAAATATTATTCGAAAATTTGCGGTTATTACAGCCTTCCCCCCTTAAAGGATTCCGTCCTCGGAATCAAGACTACGAACTAAACAATTCCGGATACTTAATTCGCATTTCGCTTTCTAATTCCCACGTAGCTTCTTCCACTTGATGATTCCTCCAAAGTACTTTCACCAGATTTATTTGCTTAGTCCTTAACTCTTGCACCTTGTGATCTAGAATCTGCACTGGTTGCTCTTCGTATGTCAGATCAGGACGAATTTCCACTGGATCGTAGGTTATGACATGTCTGAAATCGGGATGGTATTCTCTTAACGCAGAAACATGAAATACGTCATGAATATGCTGGAGGTCTGGAGGTAGGGCCAACTGATAAGCTAGGGGTCCTATCTTCTTAAGAATCTCAAAAGGTCCTATATATCTGGGACTCAATTTGCCTTTCTTTCCGAATCTCATAACTCCCTTCCAAGGTGAAACCTTCAGCATCACTTTATCTCCCACTTCGAATGCTTTGTCCTTTCTCTTTTGATTCGCATACTTCCTTTGTCGATCCTGAGCTGCAACTAACCTCCTTCGAATCACTTCGGTTGCTTGTTTAGTTTGTTGAAGTAGTTCTGGCCCTAGTATCTTTCCTTCCCCTACTTCATCCCAGTATAACGGTGATCTGCACTTTCTTCCGTATAGCGCTTCGTATGGTGCCATGCCTATGCTGGAGTGGTAACTGTTGTTGTATGCAAACTCAACCAGGGGCAAATGCTCATCCCAACTTCCTTTAAAATCAAGTGCACAGGCTCTTAACATATCTTCAACTGTTTGAATCGTCCTTTCACTTTGTCCGTCGGTCTGTGGATGATATGCAGTACTCAGATTCAACTTCGTGCCAAGACATTCTTGAAAAATTTTCCAAAATCGAGAAGTAAAACGGGCATCCCTATCAGATACAATTGAAACGGGCACTCCATGACGAACCACAATTTCCTTTAGGTACAGGTTTACCAATCTTTCAACAGAGTACTTATCGCTGATTGGTAAGAAATGCGCAGACTTAGTGAGTCGGTCAACAATAACCCAAATTGCATCATGGCTTGCTCTAGTTCGGGGCAATCCTATGACAAAATCCATGGTAATATGCTCCCATTTCCATTCGGGTATCTCTAAGGGTTGTAAAAGTCCACTTGGTCGTTGATGTTCTGCCTTCACTTTCTGACAGGTTAAACACTTACTTACCCATTCTGCAATCTCTCTTTTCATGTTTGGCCACCAATAATTTTGCTTGATATCCTGATACATCTTCGTGCTCCCGGGATGAATAGAGTACCTCGAATTATGTGCTTCGCTCAAAATCTCTTCCTTTAATTCTGCAACATTCGGTATCCAAATTCTAGAAGCAAATCTTTTAATTCCCTTGACATCCTTTGGACTTTGAAATTCTTCTCCTGTTAACTGATCCCTCTCTTCTTCCATCACTTTCTCTTGACAACGACGAATCTTTTCGATTAACTCTGGTTGTAAGGAGATTTCATATACTCTTTCATTGGTTTGAACAGGAATCTTAATCTCCAAGTCAAATCTCTCAATTTCTTTGATCAATTCCTTTGACGATACTACCATCTTAAGTCTTTCTTTTCTACTTAGCGCGTCTGCCACCACATTGGCCTTCCCTGGATGGTAATTAATCGAACAATCATAGTCCTTGATTAATTCTAACCACCGCCTCTGTCTCATATTCAATTCTTTCTGGGTGAAGATATATTTTAGACTCTTATGATCCGTGTAAATCTCACACTTTTCTCCATATAAATAGTGTCTCCAGATCTTTAATGCAAAAACAATCGCAGCTAACTCGAGATCATGAGTTGGGTATCTTATTTCGTAATCTTTTAACTGTCGAGAAGCATAAGCAATTACTTTTCCATGCTGCATCAATACGCATCCTAAACCCTTATGGGAAGCATCACTATAGATTACAAAATTTCCCGTATCGTCTGGTAACGTCAAAATCGGGGCAGATGTTAATCGTCTCTTAAGTTCTTGGAAACTTTCTTCACACTTGGGAGTCCATTCAAACTTCTCATTCTTTCTGGTAAGCTTAGTCAATGGTGTAGCTATCTTCGAAAAATCCATTACAAATCTCCGATAATATCCTGCTAGTCCAAGAAAGCTTCTTACTTCTGTTGGAGTCTTTGGCCTTTCCCAATTTGCAACAGCCTCCACTTTCGCAGGGTCTACCGAAATTCCTTCGCTGCTCACAATGTGTCCTAAGAATTGCACTGAACTTAGCCAAAATTCGCACTTAGAGGATTTTGCATATAACCTTTCCTTGCGTAAGGTTTCCAACACTATTCGGAGGTGCTCTGCGTGTTCTTCTTGATTCTTAGAGTAAATCAAGATGTCATCAATAAATACAATCACGGACTTGTCCAAATATTGCTTGAATACGCGATTCATCAAATCCATGAAAGCAGCTGGAGCATTCGTCAATCCAAATGGCATCACTAGAAATTCGTAATGTCCATAGCGAGTCCTAAAGGCCGTCTTTGGTACATCTTCAGGTTTGATCTTCAACTGGTGATAACCCGATCTAAGATCAATCTTAGAAAAATAAGCTGCTCCCTTAAGCTGATCGAACAAATCATCAATTCGTGGCAAGGGGTATCTATTCTTGATCGTCATCTTGTTTAGTTCTCGATAATCTATGCACAATCTCATAGATCCGTCTTTCTTCTTCACAAATAACACTGGAGCTCCCCAAGGGGACACGCTAGGTCGAATTACGCCTTTGTCTAATAGTTCCTGCAGTTGTGTGGCCAACTCCTTCATCTCAATTGGGGCCATTCGGTATGGTGCTTTTGAAATCGGTGCAGTTCCAGGGGCAAGATCAATAGTGAATTCTATTTCTCGGTCAGGAGGTAGTCCTGGTAATTCTTCAGGAAAGACATCTTCAAATTAATTCACTACAGGAATTTCGTCAATAGTAGGGGCTTGCTTTTCGCTATCAACCACATGAGCTAAGTATGCTTGACAACCTTGCCTTAGTAGCTTCTTTGCTTGGATCATAGTCAGAAAATTACGGGTCGGTTTCCTTCCGCGAAAATGTATTCTTTTGCCGTCCGATGCCTTTAAACTAACCCACTTACGCCGACAGTTGATTTGCGCATCGTATCGTGCTAACCAATCCATTCCAAGAATTATATCAAACTCCCCTAGGTTAAAGGAAAGAAGATTTGCATCGAAGCGTTGTCCTTGAATTTCGATTCCGCAATCTGGGCATATCTGATCTACAGGAACTTTTTCCTGATTTGCTACTTCTATAATCAAGGTCTCTCCTAACGGTACAGACTGAATATTTAGCTTGTTCATAAAACTCTCCGATATGAAAGATCTTGTTGCTCCCGAGTCAATTAAAACACATGCATCTACAGAATTTACCAAAAGCGTACCTGCAATCACATCGTTATCAGCAATAGCATCCTTCACTGTCATGTTGAAAGTACGGGCAGTTGGCTTGTTGCTAGGAGGTGCCATCAATCTAGGTACAGTGGTCTCCTTTGGTGGTGACCTGCAATCTCGTGCTTTGTGTCCCTTCTTCCCGCATTTGAAACAAGTAGTTGCCTTCTCTCTCTCCTTGCAGTTGGAAGAATAATGGCCTTTCTGTCCACAAGTATAGCACACAATGCTGGCAAGGTTACACGGTCCTGGGTGCTTCCTTCCACAAGTGCCGCATTCTGGTAATGGCGGCCTTCCTTGAAGTAGATTTGCTGTCTGAGGGGGTCTGAACTTCTGGTTGTTCCCCCTAGTGTCCTGATTCCCAAATCTCCTTACGGCATTGCTTCTCTCTTCCCGTCTCACAAACGGTTTCTTTGCATTTCGATCATCAGGCTTTCTCTCAAAACTAGGTCCATGATTCTGAAACTTTCTTTTCTTGATATCCTTATCCTTCGAGTACAATTCAGAACCACTTTCAACAATAGATGCTTTATGAACTAAAGTCGCATAGTCGGTGATTTCTAATACTGCAACTCGATTCTGGATCCACGGTTTCAGCCCTAGCTGGAAACGTTTAGCCCTCTTTTCTTCGGTATCCACATGGTAAGGAACGAATCTTGAGAGTTCCGAAAATTTGGCTTCATACTCAGCCACAGTCATATTGCCTTGCTTCAGTTCCAAAAATTTGATTTCCATCTGGTTTTCCAAATATTTAGGGAAATATTTTTCCAAAAATAGTTGGGTGAACCTAGTCCAAGGTATGACTGCGTTCCCTTCTATGGCTCTTTTTGACTCCCACCAATAACTCGCTTCTCCCTTTAGCATAAAAGCTGCAAAGATGGTCTTCTTTTCTTCCTCCACTCCTACAATCTCAAAGGTCTTTTCTATCTCTCGCAACCAGATCCTTGCTTCAATCGGATCAGTGGTACCTTTGAACTCGGGAGGGTTTAAGGATTTGAAGGATTTAAAATTAACTGCATTATTAGTTGGTGGTGCAGGGGGTTGATCAACTCTGATTTGGGGTGTTCTTTGCCTTGGTGGAGGGTTCTGTGTATATTGCCTCAGGAATTCCACAAGTAAATTCATAGGTTCATTTGGATTGGGTTGCGCTGCGGGTACTCGCCCTGGTTCAGGTTCTGTTTCGGTTTCTGGTGGAGGATCAACTTTATGCTGGTCCTCTGCTGGGGGTACCTCTTGGTTCTTGCGGGGTCTACCTCTTCTTGGCATCTTTTTCTATTAAGATTAAAATATAGAGTCTGGTTAAACAGAGTGAGATATATATAAAGATCAGAGTATCAATGCTGGTGCTGTAAATCCTCAAGGTTATATGTCGATTTCTGGAATTACGGAAAATTTATCTTATGCGACATTTAAACAGATCATCATTTTTTTTATTATACAGAGGTACTACCAATAGAGAGCAACAGTAATAATAAATCTGAAACAGATAAAAATGTAAAAGTACAATATCAACATATAATCTCAACTGGTACAACAGGTAAAATCAAAGACTCCAAACAAAGTCCTCTAGCCAACTAATACATCCAACTACTAAATCAACAGGGTGCAGATCTATCTATGACAACTAGGTACAAACATAAGCACCCTAACAGAAATCTATCCTCCAAACATAGTGAAAAACCCAAGCTAAAACATCGGTAGTGATCTCAATGACCGAACATCTCCATGACACGCCGGTGAAACTCCTCAACAGCTCTAGTAATCATGTCGGCAACAGTGCTACGGTCCACAGCTCCGGTGCTGGAAGATGGTAATGCTGTAATGTCAGTCCGCAGCCCTGTCAAGATAGAGATGGAGATCTGATGTACGATCTCCATGGACACATCCCTCACAAGTAGACTACCACCTCCGTGAACTGTAATAGGATCCACTGACAATAATCGTAGAATGGCATCCCTCGTAGCAAAAATCTCCTCATAGCGCGCCCAAACCCAGCGAAACTGCTGGTAAAGGTGATCATGAACAATCCAGGGCACTGGCTCTCTACCTACTATAGGCTGTGTAGGTATACCGGCAGGCTGAGCTGTTAAAGCTGGAGCAGAAGGTATCATCACCACTGGAGCCGGGATATGGATGGTAGGTGCAGGTGGAGCCGTGTCACAAGCTGGAGTATCTCCGACTGATGGCAGCATGTAATCTGGTATGGTAGGAGCTGCTGAAGTCATCACATAGACTGGCATAGAAGAAGTAGGTGCTGCTACTCCGGTGCGAATGGGCGAAAACTGGCCCTCCACAATCGGCTCGGATAGAAACGGCTCGGGTGTCTCATGCCTGTACACCTCAGGAGCTGGAGTCCGAGCAGGCTGCTCAGTAACAAGAGTAGGAGTCTCTACAACCGTCACCGGAATGGGTGAAACGACTACCTCTATGATCTGGTCTGGGGAATCTGCTATATCTATCACATGCGGAGGAGAAGGTGTAAGAATCTGAACCGAAGAGTCCTCCGAAACGCTATCAAGCGGCATGTACTCCTCTGATGGGTCACTGTCTGAACCCGAACTGGAAACTCGTAACCCGTGCGGGTAAGGTGTGGGGGATCTATCTCGGGTGGAACGAACGTCAGCTGGTCCGGATGTCGACATCTACAAAAGGTACAAGAAGTCTCAGTTATAACCAGGTTCCAAATCGATAGATAAAGGTATAAATATAACGGTGTAGGGCACTTAGTGCTAAAATGACAACGTTGTACTATATCTCTAAATTCTCACGTCGCGTTATAATTCTAGGCTCGTACGATTCCTAAAAATATAACTAACGCTCTGATACCAAGCTGTGACGCCCCCAAAATTCACCATCTGTGGACTTGGGTCGCCACTTACCATCAATACCTGTCTTAATCCAAGAAACATTACAATACATAATCATCATAAAGGCTTCATCAAACAACAGCGGTTCCATCCCACAAGTCCAAGTATCGACAAATCTCTGAATAGTACAACGTAATAATAATAATACAAGATATCGATAGATACGCCAAACATAGGCAGTCTTCGACAGGGTCGTCGCCTTAGAGGAAAGCATACTAGTTTGACTTCGGGCTCTGGTGCATTATCTCCTTCCCCTTGGAACGAGAGGTTTCGCCTTTTTCCAACTTTACTGAAAAACAATATTAACAACAAGAGTGAGCAACTAGGTGCTCAGCAAGTCCACTGACTCGCTCTCTCACTAATAATGGAAAATGGAAGGAAATCAACTTTGATCAAGAAAGATTCTCATTCGCAGGCAATGTGTCTTAATAATGATAAAACTTACTGATAGACAATAACAAATCTATCTCAGAACAATGAAGTTGAAATTGAAAAGTTTGAGATACTGGTCTTCCGCCTCTACGATACCCCACAGCGCGATCAACCGCTGTGTCGCAAGTACCGCACACCCGTGATACCCCATAGCACGATCACTACTATGTCGCAAGTATCACAAAATCATTCTGCTAGCGTAAAGGTGGTTGAAAAGTCAACCTGGCAACATTTGTGCCAAAATATAAACATTCTCTTTCGATACCACGAGTTTATTTTCCCGTGTTGATCTGAAAGAACCCCATGGGCCATCTCCCATGTTGACCAGTGGATTATACGATTATTCCTCCGATTAAAATTGATTGATTTGGATTCAAATTCATTTCTGGCCGATCGCCAGTCTACACTTTGGACAAAACCGACCTGGACAATAGGTCGTCACAATAATCTCAAAAGGAATTAATTTTATTTTATTGACACAAACAATATGTCAACTCAAGACAATAAGGTGGCAACCTTGAGCAAGAAAGGTTTGCAGATCAGAATAAATCTTGTGGGGTCGTCTTGAAATAATAAGAACGACCTGATACGGAATGAAACTTCTAAATACGTTGGAGTAGGTAATTTAGAGGAACTTCTGATGATATACCCTACATCTCTTCGCTATTATGCGTATATCTACTTTGATTCGAACAATGAATCAAATTTAATTTTCGAAATAAAGTTTAACGGATATGAACAATACACCCGTTTGAAGTCAACGAAGATCTAACTACCTCGATATATGAGTGTAATTATAGCTGAATAATATTTAAGGGTCATCTCGAACAATAAGGTGCCCTAGAATTCAATCAAATTACGTTCTATAAATTTTAGAGAGCATTTCTATAATTTCTAAGTAAATATTTTGATAACAGAATATCTTATCACGAACTAGCAATTTAAACAGATAATTCAATATCATAATATCTCAGCATATCTCGGAATTTTTCAAAAGGAGTGAGGGTCAGAAGGAACTTGCCTCGATCTCGAAGTGCAGAAAAATGCAGATTAAATTATATTCTACCCGTGGGCTCGACTTCGGTCTACGGCTCGAGAGTTAGGCACTAACAATGTCAACCAGAAAATACGTGAGCGAATCGTCAAAATAAAATATTTCTCAGCCGATAATAATAATTAAATATAATAATAACATAACTCTCGAAAATCTGTTCGATAATTAACGGATAATAAACCCCGGATAAATACGTCTCTTCGAACCACAAAAATAAACCCGTAATATTTATCGTAAATCCGACTTAATAAGAAATACGGCTCCGACGATATTCCGTGACTCACGTCCCGTAAATAATTAAACCACTAATTATTCTCAAACAAAATAATCCAACAATCTATTTGTTTATAAAAATTTTAAATTCCAAAATTATTATTTATTACCAACAAGTCAATTACCATTTTAATATTCCACTAAATAAATAAATTACCATTTTTACTAACAATTTATTAAAACCAATTTTTAAAACACAAAATCATTTATTTCCTATTTATCCACAATTATTTCTCTATTTATCGACAAATCAATAAATCTACAATTTTTATCCAAAATCATTAAATGAATACTTTTAACAAATTGATAAATAAATACTAAAGTTTTATCCAACTCCTTTTATTTTATTAAGAAAATTCTCATTTCTCACTATTTAGATAATAAACTATTTTTAACATTTTTCAATCCTTTTTCATTATTAAATAAACATTTCTCTCAATTTAATAATTTTTAACCTCTTTTGTTATTATTTCTTTATTTATTTTATATATAAATATGCATATATATATATATTTATTTATTTATTGTTACGTTTTTAATCCGATTATTACTCGAAACAGACAGACAGAAATCCCGTAATCTCTCTCTCTGCACTAATCTCTCCCCACTCTCGCCTCTCTCCTCTTGACACCCTCACGGCCACAGCTAACCACGACTGCAAACAATCTCCCGTTTTCTCTTTACTACAGCCGTACCCTACAATATACACCCCATCAAATCCCTCTGTCACCTCTGCCTTCAATCCCATAACACTACTTACTCACACTAATCTCCCGACCTTCACCCTTTACACCACTCCCTCGCCAATATTCGGCATCACCAAAACTACTCTATCTCTTTCATCTATTCCCAAACTCTGTCAGCCCTCGCCCTCTCTGCTATCCCCTTCCCTTCGTCCCTTCATAACCACCACCCAACACACCGAAACCATCACAACTTCACCCCTCCTTACTCCTACTTCTCCCTCTCCCCGACTGCATCAACACCCACCACAAAAACAATACGCAGCACAATACACTCACACTCCTCCCTCTCGTTCTTACCTCTCCAATACAACACAATCAACCCAAACAATTACTCCCCCTCCCTTATACCTCCGTCAACAACAACCAAAACAAACGTTTCCCCCTCTTCTCCTCTTAGACCGAATCAACACAACTCGCACAACAATCAACCAGAAAAAACCAATATTCCCCCGTCTTCTCAAAACATCAGTCGACAACTCCGATTTAAACAAAATCACAACAAAATCAGCCATACCCACCAATCCAAACTCAACCACCAATTACAACGACCATCTCCCTAACCAATAATCTCTCTCTCGTCGAAGTCTCCTCCTCCGTCTTCCCTTCAACCTCCGACCGGACACACCCAGTAAACTCTCCCTCACTCGACTCTAACCACACTCCTCTCGTCTCTCTCGTTCCCCCCCTCCTCACTATACCACACAGCACACAGTACAACAGAGCACAACCAACCAATACAAATTCCAAATGGGTATAAAACGAAATGGGAAAGGAAGGATTAACAGAAGAACGAAAAAAAAAAAGAAAACTACCTGATTTGATAATTGGTTTTGCAGATAGAAATAAAGAGAGAAATAGACTTTGGTTGGGTATTTGTTTTAGAGAGTAAGGAATTGGGTCTTGTTTTCTCTGGTGGTGCAGAGAAATAAAAAGAGAGGGTTTGGTCTTGTTTTTGTGACAAAAATAGTGAAGTAATTGTTTGTCCAGAAGAGTGGCCGGATTTTATTTCCTATTTGGCTGACAAAACAACAAGCATGGGCTGGGCTTCTTGTGTTAAACAAAAGAATATGGTGTGTTTTGTAAAAGGATGTCTCGTGTCTGTGAAAAGATTATCGTGTTTAGAAAAGAATTTCTCGAATACTGTAATCGAGAAATGCTGCCTCCTCCTCGTGTTTAACGACCCGATCAGTTAAAACCGAAACATAAATATCGTCGTTTTCTAAAATAAATTCTGCGATATAAAATTAATATCCGTCCAAAAATTTAAAATCCTATTTTTTCCTAATTTTCTAATTTTAATAAATACCTAATAATTATAAATAAATAGATAAAATAAACATCTATTTACATACGAATATAAAATTTTAAAATTTAACCAAAAATACGCTAATTAAATATATTAACGCATTGACCTTAAATAAATCGAGTATAAAATATTATTCGAAAATTTGCGGTTATTACAGATTTGAGAAAATAATAAATTATTTTGGATGGTAAAAGTGGTAGTCAACAATCGATTTGACCCGTAGTACTAACTAGTGCTTTGTCCCGGATTGTTGCTCCTATTTTTTTAAAAATATTTATTGACAATCCAACCGCACGTATATATCTAATTTAGTGATATTCCCAAGATTTCAAAAAATAATAAATTATTTTGGATGGTAAAAGTGGTAGTCAACTATCGATTTGACCCGTATTGCTAACTAGTGCTTTGTCCCGCATTGTTGTTCTTATTTTTTTTTTAAAATACTTATCGACGATCCAACCACACGTAAGTCAATATATATATAATTTAGTGATATTCCCAAGATTTCAAAAAATAATAAATTAATTTGGATGGTAAAAGTGGTAGTCAACTATCTATTTGACCCGTACTGCTAACTAGTGCTTTGTCCCCGACTGTTGTTAGAATTTAAAAAAAAATAATTAGATCCAGTCGCACGTATGTCGATATATATCTAATTTAGTAATATTCCGAAGATTTAAAAAAATAATAAATTAATTTGGATGGTAAAAGTGGTAGTCAACTATCGATTTGACCCGTACTACAAACTAGTGTTTTGTCCCGGATTGCTGTTCCTATTTTTTAAAAAATACTTATCGACGTTCCAACCACACGCATGTCAATATATATCTAATTTAGCGATATTCCCAAGATTTCAAAAAATACTAAATTATTTTGCATGGTAAAAGTGGTAGTCAACTATCGATTTGATCCTTACTCCTAATTAGTGCTTTGTCCCGGATTGTTGTTCCTATTTTTTACAAAATACTTATCGACGATCCAACCACACCTATGTCAATATATATCTAATTCAGTGATATTCCCAAAATTTTAAAAAATAATAATTTAATTTGGATGGTAAAAGTGGTAGTCAACTATGGATTTGACCTGTAGTGCTAACTACTGCTTTGTCCCGGATTGTTGTTCCTATTTTTTTAAAAAATATTGATCAAAAATCCAACTGCACGTATGTCAATATATATCTAATTTATCAATATTTCCAAGTTTTCAAAAAATAAAAAATTAATTTGGATGGTAAAAGTGGTAGTCAACTATCGATTAGACCCGTACTACTAACTAGTGCTTTGTCCCGGAGTGTTGTTCCTATTTTTTAAAAAATACTTATCGACGATCCAACCGCACGTATGTCAATATATATCTAATTTAGTGATATTTCCAAGATTTAAAAAATAATAAATTAATTTGGATGGTAAAAGTGGTAGTCTACTATCGATTTGACCCGTACTGCTAACTATTACTTTGTCCCGGATTGTTGTTCCTATTTTTAAAAAAATACTTATCGATGATCCAGCCGCACGTATATTAATGTATATCTAATTTAGTGATATTCCCAAGATTTCAAAAAATAATAAATTATTTTGGATGGTAAAAGTGGTAGTCAACTATCAATTTGACCCGTACTCCTAACAAGTTCTTTGTGCCGGATTGTTATTCCTATTTTTTAAAAAATACTTATCGACTATCCAACCGCACGTATGTCAATATATATCTAATTTAGTGATATTCCCAAGATTTTAAAAAATAATAAATTAATTTGGATGGTAAAAGTGGTAGTCAACCATCGATTTGATCCAAACTGCTAACTACTGCTTTTTCCCGGATTGTTGTTCCTATTTTTTTAAACAATACTTATCGACTATCCAACCGCATGTATGTTAATATATATCTAATTTAGCGATATTCCAAAGATTTTAAAAAATAATAAATTAATCTGGATTGTAAAAGTGGTCAACTATCGATTTGATCCATACTACTAACTAGTGCTTTGTCCCGGATTATTGTTCCTATTTTTAAAAAAAATACTTATCGACGATTAAACCACATGCATGTCAATATATATCTAATTTATTGATATTTCCAAGATTTCAAAAAATAATAAATTAATTTTGATGGTAAAAGTGGTAGTCAACTATCGATTTGACCCGTACTGCTAACTAATGCTTTGTCCAAGATTGTTGCTCCTATTTTTCAACAAATATTTATCGACGATCCAACCGCACGTACGTCAATATATATCCAATTTAGCGATATTCCCAAGATTTTAAAAAATAATAAATAATTTTGGATGGTAAAAGTGGTAGTCAACTATCGATTTGACCAATACTTTTTACTAGTGCTTTGTCCCGGATTATTGTTCCTATTTTTTTAAAAAAACTTATCGACGATCCAACCGCACGTATGTCAATATTTATCTAATTTAGTGATATTTCCAAGATTTCAAAAAATAATAAACTAATTTGGATGGTAAAAGTGGTAGTCAACTATCGATTTGACCCGTACTACTAACTAGTGCATGGTCCCGGATTGTTGTTCCTATTTTTTTAAAAATACTTATCGACAATCCAACCGCACGTATATCAATATGTATCTAATTTAGTGATATTCACAAGATTTCAAAAAATAATAAATTATTTTGGATGGTAAAAGTGGTAGTCAACTATCGGCTTGACCCGTACTCCTAACTAGTTCTTAGTCCCGGATTGTTGTTCTTATTTTTTTTTAAAATACTTATCGACGATCCAACCGCACGTATGTCAATATATATCTAATTTAGTGATACTCCCAAGATTTGAAAAAATAATAAATTAATTTGGATTGTAAAAGTGGTAGTCAACTACCGATTTGACCCGTATTGCTAACTACTGCTTTGTCCCAGATTATTATTTCTATTTTTTTAAAAATATTCATCGATGATCCAACTACACGTATGTCTATATATATCTAATTTATCGATATTCCCAAGATTTCAAAAAATAATAAATTATTTTGGATGGTAAAAGTGGTAGTCAGGTATCGATTTGAGCCGTACTAATAACTAGTATTTTGTCCAAGATTTTTATTCCTGTTTTCTAAAAAATACTTATCGATGATCCAACCGCACGTATGTCAATATATATCTAATTTAGTAATATTCCCAAGATTTCAAAAAATAATAAATTAATTTGGATGGTAAAAGTGGTAGTCAATTATCGATTTCACCTGTACTGCTAAATAGTGCTTTGTCCCGGATTGTTGTTCCTATTTTTTTTAAAAATAATTATCGATGATCCAATCACACGTATGTCAATATATATCTAATTTAGCGATATTCCCAAGATTTCAGAAAATAATAAATTAATTTTGATGGTAAAAGTGGTAGTCAACTATTGAATTGACCCATACTGCTAACTAGTGCTTTGTCCCGAATTGTTGTTCCTATTTTTTTAAAAATATACTTATCGACGATTCAACCGCACGTATGTCAATATATACCTAATTTAACGATATTCCTAAGATTTCAAAAAATAATAAATTATTTTGGATGGTAAAAGTGATAGTCAACTATTAATTTGACCCAAACTGCTAACTAGGTGAATCTAATGTAAAAAATCTCAAAACTAGAAAATTAGTGAATCTAATGTAAAATTCACTGAATTAATGAGTATTAATATTTGAATTTTTATGAATTTTAATTCAAAATTTATATTTTTTATCTATTTTTAATTAATTTTAACAAAATTATGCCCGCCATGTTTCATAGCGAACGCCCGCAATGAAACATGGCGGGCGTCCGCCATGAGACATGGCGGGCAGGGGGATATTCCTCGGGGGTTCCTGATTAATTTCCATATATACATATATGTCCTACTCCACTAGAAACCAATTTACAACAGAAACTAGAAACCAGACCCAACCTCTTGAGAAATCACTAAATTATATTATTGAAATCAGCCGTTTATATTATAAAAATCACTAAATTATACGGTAGAAATTACAAACTAGTTCAGTAAAAACTTCAGAACAAAATCCATTTCTTCTTCCATCACCCTACCCCCTAAAACACCATTGCCTTCTCGAATATAAAACAAGTCAAGCACTGTGCGGCAATCATCATTTCCGATTGTACTTGAATAGACACATACAATTATATATATATATATATATATATATATATATATACATTTAATCTCATACACCAAGCAAAAAGTAATAAAATTGATGGTGTGTATTTGCAGATCATCGGAGCTCGATGGTGTCCCCTGCGGGGCCAGATGTCAGAGAGGAAGGAGGTGGTGGCTAGAGAGACTCTCCGGATTGTTGTCGGAGAAGATGGTGGTGATTCGAGCTCGACGGAAGATGGTGGTGAAGGGGTTGGGGTGGGGTTGGGGGGTCTTGGTTATTGGTGGAGAAGGTAGTATTGGTGTGGGTGTGGGGTTGGGGTTGTTGGTGGAGAAGGCAGTGGGGGTTGGGGTGGGGTGTTTATAAATTAATTAAAATTTTAGTGACTACTTTTTTAGATTTTAGTGATTTTTGCTGGGCTGAGATTGGGTTGGGGCTTGGTTTCCACTTTCTATTTTAAATTTTGGTTTCTATTTGATCACTTGCCTATATATTACCATTGTTCTATATAGAACCATCTTACGTGGAGAACCACTAATTTCTGATTCTATGACAGAACTAAAATTCTATTTTTTTGGTTCTATAAAAAAAGACCATTTTTTTTAGCTATACAAAAAAAAATCAGCACCAAATGCTGACGTGGCAGTGCCACGACATCGATGACGATATTATTGATGATATGGCACTACCACGTCATCATTAACGATGTGGCAGGTGACGTGGCAGCGCCATGTCAGCAGTGATAACGTCATCGATGACGTGACACTGCCACATGGCACTGTTGACGTTGTTGACGTGGAGCGTCAGAATTTATTTATTTTTTTTTAAAAACTATTGGTTCTATTATAGAAGCAGAAAAAATAAGGTGGTTCTCCATGTAAGATGGTCCTTCACGAAAAGATTGTTCACCAATTATAGCGAATTACCTATCCATCGTACATTAAATTTTGGATCATCGATTAAATCGATTTGATTGAGTTAAATGATATTACAATAAAAATTCAAAATTATAACGTCGTTTATTCCGAAAATCTAAATAAAACTAAAATATGTGTAATTTATAATTTTAAAAATTGAATAAAATTTGTAACTTAAATAGGATCATGTGATTGTGTTTAGGGAAAGAACATAAAATGAGTACCAAATCAATTTATTTCTGTTTAATTTTTTAGTCCCAAATAAATATCGGATTTATTTCTGTTGTTCCTATTTTTAAAAAAATACTTATCGACGATCCAACCGCACGTATGTCAATATATATATAATTTAGTGATATTTCCAATATTCCAAAAAATAATAAATTAAATTGGATGGTAAAAGTGGTAGTCAACTATCGATTCGACCCGTACTACTAACTAGTGCTTTATCCCGGATTGTTGTTCCTATTTTTAAAAAAACACTTATCGACGATCCAACCAGACGTATGTCAATGTATATCTAATTTAGTGATATTCCCAAGATTTCAAAAAACAATAAATTATTTTGGATGGTAAAAGTGGTAGTAACTTATCGATTTGACCCCTACTGCTAACAAGTGATTTGTCCCGGATTGTTGTTCCTATTTTTTAAAAAATACTTATCGATTATCCAACCGCACGTATGTCAATATATATCTAATTTAGCGATATTCCCAAGATTTCAAAAAATAATAAATTAATTTGGATGGTAAAAGTGGTAGTCAACTATTTATTTGACCCATACTACTAACTAGTGCTTTGTCTCGGACTGTTGTTCCAATTTTTTTAAAAATACTTATCGACTATCCAACCGCACGTATGTCAATATATATATATATATATATATATAATTTAGCGATATTCCCAAGATTTCAAAAAATAATAAATTAATCTGGATGGTAAAAGTGGTAGTCAACTATCGATTTGACATGTACTGCTAACTAGTGCTTTGTCCCGGATTGTTGTTCCTATTTCTTAAAAAATACTTATCGACGATCCAACCGCACGTATGTCAATATATATCTAATTTAGCGATATTCCCAAGATTTCAAAAAATAATAAATTATTTTGGATGGTAAAAGTGGTAGTCAACTATCGATTTGATCCGTACTCCTAACTAGTGCTTTGTCCCGGATTGTTATTCCTATTTTTTAAAAAATACTTATCGATTATCCAACTGCACGTATGTTAATATATATCTAATGCAGTGATATTCCCAAGATTTCAAAAAATAATAATTTAATTTGGATGATAGAAGTGGTAGTCAACTATCGATTAGACGTGTACTACTAGTGCTTTGTCCCGGATTTTTGTTCCTATTTTTTTAAAAAATACTTATCGAAGATCCAACTGCAAGTATGTCAATATATATCTAATTTAGCGATATTCCCAAGATTTCAAAAAATAAAAAATTAATTTGGATGGTAAAAGTGGTAGTCAACTATCGATTAGACCCGCACTACTAACTACTGCTTTGTCCCGGAGTGTTGTTCCTATTTTTCAGAAAATACTTATCGACGATCCAACCGCACGTATGTCAATATATATATATATATATATATATATATATATATATATATAATTTAGTGATATTTCCAAGATTTCAAAAAATAATAAATTAAATTGGATGGTAAAAGTGGTAGTCAACTATCGATTCGACCCGTACTACTAACTAGTGCTTTGTCCCGGATTGTTGTTTCTATTTTTAAAAAAATACTTATCGACGATCCTACCACACATATGTCAATGTATATCTAATTTAGTGATATTCCCAAGATTTCAAAAAATAATAAATTATTTTGGATGGTATAAGTGGTAGTAACCTACCGATTTGACCCTTACTGCTAACAAGTGGTTTGTCCCGGATTGTTGTTCCTATTTTTTTAAAAATACTTATCGATTTTCCAACCGCACGTATGTCAATATATATCTAATTTAGCGATATTTCCAAGATTTTAAAAAATAATAAATTATTCTGGATGGTAAAAGTGGTAGTCAACTATCTATTTGATCCACACTACTAACTAGTGCTTTGTCCCGGATTATTGTTCTTATTTTAAAAAAAATACTTATCGACGATTAAACCACATGTATGTCAATATATATCTAATTTAGAAATATTCCCAAAATTTCAAAAAATAATAAATTAATTTGGATGGTAAAAGTGGTAGTCAACTATCGATTTGAACCGTACTCCTAACTAATGCTTTGTCCCGGATTGTTGTTCTTATTTTTTAACAAATATTTATTGACGATCCAACCTCACGTATGCCAATATATATCCAATTTAGCGATATTCCCAAGATTTCAAAAAATAATAAATTATTTTGGATGGTAAAAGTGGTGGTCAACTATCGATTTGACCCTTACTTTTAACTAGTGCTTTGTCTCGGATTGTTGTTCCTATTTTTTTAAAATACTTATCGATGATCCAACCACACTTATTTCAATATTTATCTAATTTAGTGATATTCCCAATATTTCAAAAAAATAATAAATTAATTTGGATGGTAAAAGTGGTAGTCAACTATCGATTTGACACGTACTGCTAATTAATGCTTGGTCCCGGATTGTTGTTCCTATTTTTTAAAAAATACTTATCGACAATCTAACCACACGTAAGTCATTCGTTATGTATTAATAGGATAAATATATTTTTAATCCCAAATTATTAATCTATCGAGATATAAATATGTGTAAAGAGATATTAAATATAAAAAATTATTAAACAAAATTTATGTTTTTGAATGTTATTTGAAGAAAACGAATTCAAACATTTCTGAAATTTTGCTTTCATACCCAATTCTCCACCAGCGCTTTTACTCTCCGATTCCTTCCATCAGTCCCAATCCCCGATCTCTCAGGTTCGATTCTGTCCGATAATTTTACACTCTCTCTCTCTCTCTCTCTCTCTCTCTCTCTCTCTATCTATATATATATATATACATACATTTTTCCAATCTCTTATGTTCATTTGTATATTATTGTTCTTCGATTTGCTTAGTTGTACATATTTGGGACCGATTTAGGGTTTATATCTCTATTTTTGTTTTCCGATTTTATATGATGCATCGACTTTGTTTTTCTTACTATTTGCTCTGAGTTAAGTTATTTCCGCCAATCGTAGTCATTTATAATTGTTGCCATGTGTTTCTTAATTTTGTATGTTTGGATGTAGCATTAGTTATAATGTGTTCGGAAATTGATGATTTGTAGCCTTGTCGCTTTGATGTTTATTAATAAAAACTTGAATTTGGGGGAGGAATATGTAATGGTCTCTTGAGTTTTGATAGTCGAATTAAAGTAAACTAAGTAATTTACTGGGAATTAACCGGAAATGACAAAGACATAAAGTAGAATTGCAGAGATAAATTGAGATAAATTGTACATAATCCATTACAGAGTAAAATGAAGAAGAGCAATACAAAATGAAAAGTCTCATCAAGCCTGCACAACCCTCTTCCCTCTGCAGTATTTGTTCCCCTTGATGGCCACTTGTCCTGCTATTTGTGATTACTCAACATGTTGTTGGGCACAAGATCCCATAAATTCCGAGCTCCTTCACTATATGATGCATCATCGACTTTGTTTTTCTTACTATTTGCTCTGAGTTAAGTTATTTCTGCGTATCGAGTCATTTATAATTGTTATGTGTTTCTTAATTTTGTATGTTTTGATGTATCATTAGGTATATTGTGTTCGGAAAGTGATGATTTGTAGCCTTGTCACTTTGATGTTTATTAATAAAAACTTGAATTCGGGGGAGGAATATGGTTTGTTTACGCCAAACTTGATTTAGATACCAATGAAACTCAAGTTTGTTTTATGGTACCAATAGTTGTTCAATGTAAAATTTTATGGGTTAACTGAGTTGTTATTGCGGGTTGCGTACTTGTTAATTTATGTCAGCATACATCAAAGGTGTTCGTATTCAGATGATGATAGATGGGATAATAGATGTGGAACATTCTACTTAATTACTCTATATTGCATTTTCAGAAAGTACGAGAAAATGATTGTGCTGCTTACAATTACAAGTTGCCAAATACCATACTACAGTATTTTATTTGAGGACATGTTACCCTTTCTTGTTAGTATATAATGATGTTGAGATGTGTAGAAACCAGGTTTCAGAAATATGTAAACTGTTATGTTTTCATAATAGGGATATTGTGTGCAGATAATATTATCTGAGATTTCAAAAGTTATAAACATAGAGTGATTTATAGATAATTTTTTTATATTGCTTTTGACATTTGGGCCATATGATCACTTGAAAATTGGATATTGTAATATGTTCTGACAAAAACACTGATATATAGCTTCAACTACAACATTAGAAAAAAGATTGTCCCATTCTCACTACCCATGTGCAGTCTCTCCTGCCTTTTGTGGTGTATCTCAAATAGCTCAACTTTTCATATTTCCTACAACAGATTAATTTTTATGTGTTAGTGATTGTAATTCTAAAACTTGTGATTTGCTAGGAAATGTTAGCACCATAAGCTTTTTTCTTAATTGTTAACAATATCACCATTTAACTGTTTTAAACAACTTCTCTTTCTATTCTGGTTGGATAGTCTTTTATTTATGTGGTGCATAGATTACGGACCTTCCCATGTAAAGACTATATGTTATGTGCATTACTAATTCATTTTATGTGTTTGTGTGTGTGTGTGTGTGGTGTGTGCTATTTTGTGTTGATGACATCATAATGTAACTGATACCTGTCTAGCTAATACCTTCATTGTAGTGTCTCAAGAGATAGTTTCAAGTGTTTGGCCAGGCTTGATTTATATTCATCTAGAGGTTTCACTCTTGCACTATCTCAAATCTGTCAGCAATGTTTATATCCTCCCTGCTTCATAAGCATTTGCAATTTTGCATATCAAGTCACCTTTATACCATGCTTGACTATGTTGGGATGGTTCGTTTACTCATGTTATATTTTAGGCTAAAATTTTGATGAGGAGACAAACTTTAATTTTGCTTTTGACATTTGGGCCATATGATCACTTGAAAATAGACTCTGTATGCTATGTTCAACGTCAATATACTATTCCACTAAAATAAACTACAAGTTGCACATCATATAATTTGGTGCAGTCAATTACAGTTCTACTTGTTAGTTGATTCCGAGTTAATTTTTATATTCAAGGTGGATGACTTTTATCTTATGCTGTTGTACTAACCCTTTTTTCTGTCCTATGCAGGCAAATGGCTGAAATAAAAGAGGGGACTGCTTTTGACGGTATACATTGTTGCATAGCCTTTTGTTATTTTGGTCATGTAGAGTAGTTATAAACATTAAATCTGGAATATTATAGTCATTGTATTAGCTATGACAATGTTTACTTGTTTTTGTAGACTTATATAAAGATGTTCATGTTGCTGTTGTGGAGAGGGATAGGAAGTTGAAGGAATTTAGTGCTAGAATGTCAAGAATGTTAAGTGTCATGGATAAGATGCAGAAAGATTCAATGATTGAGTCAATTCACAATAATCTGAAGGGTGTTGTTGGTGATTCGACTTTGAATCAAGTTAAGGAAACAGAAAAGAAGATTGAAAAGCTTGAGGATTGTGAAAGAAAGCTCGTAGCTGAACTCAATAAGGTAATGTCGAATTTGTATCTATTACCGGGGTATGTCCTTGCAGTTTCAACTGGAGTTTCAGGTCTTCTCTCAAGCGATCCCCGGATTTGTGGCTTATTGGTATTCGTGGTTATGGTAGTCATTAGCTTCTTAGCAGCTTTGGGGCTTTCTGTGCATTTTGCCTTCCGACAGCTTAGGGCTCCATTGTCGAAGAAGAAAACTTTTGCTTCTGAGAGGAAAGAACTTTATAATATCTTCAAGGATGATTCTGGAGAATTAATTGGTATATATGCAACAGCTTCAACAGAGATTCTGACAAGCTTTGAAAAGGTTAATCAAGAATTGAAATTTCAAGCCGCCTACTACAGATGGTTTCTGCTGCTCATTACCTTTTCTGGAGTTCTCTATGCGATTATGCTTCTAGTAGCAGGATATTGTGTTCTTTGTGATTGTAAGGTAGTTGACAAATTATATTCGCCAAATGCTATGTTGTTTTATCCTATCTCTCACATTTTTTTTTTTTTTGCAGGCCATCTCGTTTGATACCCTTTTAGAAGAGTGGCTCTGGCTGTTGACCTATCTTAAGGCAAGTTTCTCTATCTTTAAATTTTGATGTTTTGGTATTTTGGTAGTATATATACTCTGTTTAAGTACGTGAATTGCTTGTACTTTGTTGAATTGGTGATTTGCTGGTAGTTGTTGTTGATTGGTGAAGTCGTGGTTGAATTGAGGTTTTGTTAAAGTGATATTGTTGAGTATTGGTGTATTGGAGTAGTTAAGAATTGTTGTGATTTCTGAGTAGAGCTAAATGGTGAACTGAAGCTGTTTGATATATTGCATGGGAGAATGAGCTATTATTGGAGATTTTGTGTTGCTGTGTAGAGCTAAATAGTGAACTTAAGCTGTTTGACAAATTCTCAGAAGTTATCTTGGAAAATTTAATTTCAGTGTGTACATTTAGTGTTGGGGGGATCTCTTCAGCCACCCTCCATGCCTGATTCTTTCTAGGATTCAGGTTTGAATAATTCTAGTGTTCAGAATGTCTTTATCCTAGAAAATACTGCATGATTGTTTTTTTCATACTTTGTAATTTTCTGGGGACTAATAGTACGGGACGGAGAGAGTATTAGAAGCACCAGTATCTGCAGTTGAAAGAAGCTTTTTACAGCCAATTGTCTTGATTCGAAATTGCTTTATTCAGCATTTGTAATAGTAGTGGCTCATAAATCACTGGTTCTTCGAAGGATTACATAGCATTTTATTCATTGTATCGGCCAAACCTTTCTAGATTGAAATATGAAACACTGAAAAAGAGGTTATTGTCTTTGGCAAAAGGGCTTGAGATCCTACAATAAGATGTCCACTGCCTTCATTAATATCCTTTGCCTCTTGTAGTTTTTACTAATTCTCTGCTAAGCTGATGCTTAGTGAGGTAAGACCTGATTTCCCCATAAACTTAGGATGAACTTGATTTCGCCTTAAACTTGATATTCAGATATTATTTATGCTTCGTTTTGGGTGTTATTGTCCTTTTGCTCATGATTCAGTGGGATACTTCTGATTTTTTTGGGTACCTGATGGGGACATAAGCATATTTTTTTACTTCTATATTTCTTATTTTGTAATGCTAAAAGTTTTATGAGATCTACATTTGATAGAACTGCTGATGATCTTTGGGTTGTATCTTCTACCATAGATCCATGATGTATACTAATACATAGTGATGGCCCTTTTATTTTGATCAGGCAAACAAGCATGCGACTGCAGATAAATAATTTTACGCTTGGCATCTGCTGGAAAAGGTAGTATATTGTCATAGTTTCTCTTGTTCAAGATACCAAGTTTACTGCAACTGCTGCTGACAAGCCGCCTCCTCTGGTGAAATAGGAAGTTATTCTGTTGAACCAGCTGAAAGAAAGTAGTGCTTCCTGATTACACTTTTTTGGGGTTTTGAGCTACACTAACTTGTTGAAAGCATTACGGCAGCTGAATAACCTGTTGAAACTTGAAAGCATTATGTCAGCTGAACATTTAGCTTCAAATATATTTCCATTTTCTTCATTTTTAACTTGAAATGGGCATTAGTCCTGACATCCGTATTATGTAATTTAGTTTAGTAAGCTAATTGTTCAGATAAATATAGGATTTGTTTGTCTCTTTGGTGCATTTGTTGGATCAGTACTTAATGGTTGGAATTTTTTTTTTCTTTTGTGAAGAATGGTTGGATTTCTTTTTATTTTTTGTTTGTCAAAATTATATTTGTTTTCTCAAAATATAATTATGATGTAGGTGTCGTCATCAAATGTTACCAAACACATATAAGAGACCAGTTTCCACTCTTCAGTGGTTCGTACTTGAAGCCAAAGCCCTACACGTGTTTCGTATAAATTTTTACAAACATATATACTCTATCTTTAGGTTGATTACTGTTTTGGTATTTTAGTAGTATATATACTCTCGTGAATTGTTTGTATTGTGTTAAATTGCTGGTAATTGTTGATTGATGAAGTTGCGGTTGAATTGAGGTTTTGTTGAAGTGATATTGTTTAGTATTGGTGTATTGGAGTAGTTGTTAAAAAATGTTGTGATTTCTGAGTAGAGCTAAATAGTGAACTGAAGTTGTTTGATATATTGCTTGGGAGAATGAATTATAATTGGAGATTATAGTTAAGATGTTAAGATGTGACTAGTATTAGAGATGTCAGATATTTATTCTTTGGTCCAACAGTTCACGTTTGTAACTGTAAAGGTGCATGGTATGCATTAGCACGAGCTATGTTTGGAGGGTAGTATAAGTGATTGACCTTCAAGTTACAATATGGACTGATCGACCTTCCAAGTTACAATATGGACCGTTGAAGTGTATACAAGAAATGAATACTTTTTTTTTTTTTTTGGTTTTCTTCTTTATCTTTATGGTTCTCTGCCAATAAAAAATATTAATGTTTTAAACTAGTCTGCAAGCTCGAATTTTATAATTCTTAAATCTATATGTTAAAATTTGTTGTACATTGCAAGGTAAAGGTGTGATACGAAAACTCAATTCTAGATAGTTCAGGTCTTAAATTGTCTGAGGAGTTCAAGTCCTGCCTCCGTTTTTACTAGTTATTTTGAAAAACTTGAATGAAAAACATTAATGAGTACGTTAACTGTTTGAGTGGAATTTGCGAACAACCATTGTTATTTTTTTGGAGTAGTTGTACTAGAATTTGGTGTAGTATCAACACTATTTGTTTTCACAAAATAGTTAATTTCTTATATCTGACTGCATCTCTAGGTAGTCTCTGTTTTATTTTCCATTTATTGATGCTAATGACACTTCCAAGTTATATTTCAAAGTTTCAATCTAGTAACATTGTTATAACGAAAGCAAGAAAGATGATAAACGTAAAGAGAAAAATATATGCAGAAGTGAAATAGTTTATATTGATCTTGAGGATAAACAGATTACATATTTTTCAGATACATCACAATCTTTACATGCATTTCTATTTATAAACACAATCTAATGGGTTAGGTGTGGTAGGTGGTGCCGGCGACGGCTACGTAAGTCAAGTCCGGCGGCTACAGATTCAAGGTATTTTAACAAATCTCCACCTTGACTTGAATCTTCTCACAAAAATAGATAACAGATGTGCCAGATGCATCATAATAATGCCAGATGTACCAGATAAAAAAAATCTCCTGCCTCAGATTTTGCCCTAAAAGGGCATTCAATAAGTCCGAATATTTAGCAAGTTCAAAAAATGTTGAAACTTGCTATGTGGAACCAGCTTGGTGAGCATATCAGCTGGGTTATCAGCAGTACCCACTTTGCTCACCTTGATTCTCTTCTCACTTCTTAGAAAATGATATCTCACATCTATGTGCTTAGTCCGCTCATGATGTATTTGATCCTTGGCTAAACAGATTGCACTGAGACTGTCACAAAATACTGTAGCCTGATCATGATGTAGACCTAGATCGCTGACCAATCCTTTTAACCAGATTCCTTCTTTTACGACTTCTGTCAATGCCATGTACTCTGCTTCTGTAGTAGACAAAGTCACTGTAGGTTGCAGAGTAGCTTTCCAACTAACAATCGAACCACCCAGAGTGAAAGCATATCAGTCATAGATCTTCTACTGTCAACATCTCCAACATAATCAGAGTCTGAAAACCCTGTCACCAAACACTCAGTATCACCTCCCTATAAATATCCATTCCCAGAATTTTTCAAGACGCACCCAAATCTTTCATTTCAAACTCAGCACTGAAAAGACCTTTCAACTTCTGAATATCAGACTTGTTCCCTGCAGCTATCAACATATCATCTACATATAGGACTAGATAAATGAAAGAACCATTTGCTGTCTTACTGTGATAAACACAACAATCATACAGACTCCTGGTGTAGCCAATACCTATCATATAACTATCAAATTTCTTGTACCACTACCTCGGAACCTGAAAACCATTTGGCTGAGTCATGTATATCTCTTTTTCCAGCTTTCCATGCAGAAAAGCTATTTTCACATAGAGTTGTTCAAGCACCAGATTCTGATGTGCAACTATCGCTAGTAGCACCCTGATAGAAGTGTGTCTGACTATTGGTGAAAAAATCTCATTGTAATCTATTCCCTCTTTCTGAGTGAACCCTCGAGCTACTAACCGAGCTTTATACTTGATACCCTCAACTGATGTTTCTCCTTCATTCTTCTTGTAGACCCATTTACAAGTAACAATCTTTCTGTCTCGAGGCCGCTTGAATAATTCCAAAGTCTTATTCTTCTGAAGTGACTCCATTTCATCTCCCATTGCAGCAAACCATTTTGTAGATTCAGTACATGTCATCGCTTCTTTGTAAGTGGATGGCTCATGTTGCGTGAAATATATATGTGCAAGTGTACACAATCGCAAGCGAGTAATATGTTAATGAATACCAGATATCGATCCTCAAGGACTGCAAATTTGTATTAATCGCAAGTAATATCTAACAATTCAGTTATCGAGCACAAAAAATTATTTGATGATTTTTATAACTAAACTAGTTATTAGAACTAAATTAACCAATTAAATTATACTAAAGAAGGGAGTTTAATGAGTTTTAAATATGAGAAGATAAATCAGGATAATTACTTCTCCTAACACGTGAAAATTGATAATAGAGTTATGTAGTACTTAGCAATTCCACAGTCTACTAGCTAGAATTCAATGGTCATAGGTTTCTCTCGAAATCATTATGGTATAATTCCTATCAAATAAACTAACATATGTCTATATCAATTTATTCTTCGGAATGTAATTGAGCACCAACTCACAAAGCTATGCATGGTCACAATATATGTCTATACCGTAACAATATTATAATCATGAGATCTATAAACATGCACCACTCAAGTCTTATGTCAATTAACTATAACCCTCTCGGTATTATAATTAACTCGTTAACCTACTAGAATTGATCAGACAGTAGCAAGTATTAGCAAGAAAATCACTTGAATGAATAAACCGTAGAACTGCATACAATACTCCTTAACAAAACACCAATAATCCCATGCTAGGGTTCCATAAAAATCCCAACTTTATAAAATTAGTTCATAATGCAAAACTCAAAATCATACAAAAATTGATAGCACATATTCATGATTGTAAAAGTTAAGAAGAGAATTCTGAACAAAAAAAGAAGAAGAAAAACAATCCAAGTGAATGTCTTCAATGGCTGAATCTCCTTCCTCAAGCTTCTTCTTTCTCTCTTGCCTGTGCCTCCCTCTCTCGTACGATGAGTATATCAATTAGGTCTGATGTATACATATAATATCATTAATAAAAGTGTTTTTAATTATTTAATATAATTACAAGAAGATTTCCCAATCTAAATTGAATTCCAAAAAAGAAAATTCGTAATTGATTTTTGGGCTCTGTTTCTGGACTGATGTAGTTGGAATCTGATATCAAGACCACTTCTAATTTAAACCCTTCTCATACGCTTTTCGTGGGCTTTTGAATCGTCATAATCGGACTTGTAAAACTCCAGATATGGCCCAAACAGTGTAGACTGCATAAGCTCGAAAAATCCGAATTTTAATCAAATTAATCTCCAAATCTTGATATTTAAACTCCAAGCCTTCCTTTATTATAACTCCAAATAAATAAAAAAGTTAAATAAAAATCCAAATCAATCCAAAAAAGTTAAATATGGGGACAATATTAATATTAAATCCATGCTTATCACATCCCCACACTTAGCATCTTGCACGTCCTCGGGCAAAGAAGAAAGAAAAAACTAAGTCCTAACTAACTAATACCACTTATGTAGGTGATCACGGTTGCATTTAGCATATGCAACAAGGCCTTTAAATCCCAAGGTAGCTCTTGTGGATGAGTAAGGTCTCGTGAGGATTTGTAGTGAATTTATCCACAAAATTCCTAATTTTTATTTTAACTGCCAAGTCTCAAACATGAAATATATCATAGCACTCCACACATGCAAACTTAATCATGTAATAGCTCTTAGATGTCATATAATGCGATTCCTCAACTTTACACACCAACACAACTATTCAAGCACGCACACATAGTCTCAAAAGACTAAAATATCAAGAATAACATCAAAGTCTCAATCAACAAGATAATAACATGCTTTGGACGGAAAATAACCTCACAAACACTCAAATCACACAAGTGTTTAGGTGCAACTGTATCACTTAAATTCAATCAATGCACATGTGTTACCATAAGCTTGCTTGTCCACCAAAATCTTTAGACTTCGTGTTCGTATAAATCAAAAAGTTTTTATCAAGGGTTGTAATGAGGCTTGGGTACGGGGTAGGAAATCAAAGAAATAGGCTAACAACAAGATAAACTTGACAACTAATAGAGCATAATGTTCATATATACTTGAAGCACTCAACATGAAACTAACCTTGAGATAGCATCCCACATACAATTGTAAACTCATAAATTTCACATTGTAAGAATCATTGTTCTCTTTCTTTCTTTTTTTCACAGAGAGATTTCCATTTTTTCTTTTTTTTCAATTTTTTTTTCTTGAGGTGTCACGAAGAAGGAATAGCCAAACCAATTTAATTCCCACCCAAAATTTCACACAATGACAAAGATATCCCCACACTTAATATTTTACCAATCTCATGTATATATCACAATGCTCTACTAGTCAATCAAGACAAGAAGAAATATATATGATCAAAATTTAGATGGTGATATACGAAGAAAAATGATATAGGCTCAAGGGGCCTCACTAAGAATTATTTTTAAGGGTACTGTTTGGGATAATACGGTTAATCCTAGTGACTTTATCATTTTTACACAATACAAAATATCAATATGCGCATGACCTGGTTTAAATTGAGTTCTAGAGCAACACATACAATGACGAATATCTCACCACAAAAAAAAAGTAGATTGATAAAAGATGTATCAATCACAAATTAAGGCTCAAGATCTCACAAGGTGATAGCATGCCATACTCATCAAAATTGACAATGACATACATTCAAGTTTTAAATTTTTGCAAATACGTACAAGACATCATCATATATAAGGTATTTTATGCTAAGGAGACATATTCATGACACACGAATAATAAGTCTACATGGTGTGTACTTATCCCTATTAACATGCTATATTGACAATGCAATCAATTTTTGTAATTTTCTATATTTTTTTATGTTTTTTCTATTTTTATTATCTTAAAATAAAATCTAAAAAAGAAAGATCAAATTTCCTACAAAAACTAAAAAAAAAAATTATCCTAAAAATAATATTATTAATAATCCTAAAAATAAAATTATTAATGATCCTAATTTTTATTTTTATGCTGGAATCCCTCCCCACACTTAAGTAGTTCATTGGCCCCAATGAATAATAATATTTATAAATTTATAACTAAAAGATTCCTAAAATAAAATATAAAAATAAAAAAAATTGGAAACAAAAAATATGTACAAAGAAAGGTTAAAAATACTCCCCTAGTATTGTGTGATGTGCCTTGAAGAAAATGTAGTTGAAGCTTGCAAAAGTTGGAGTCCAATAGCTTAAATCACTGGGCAGCATCCTTTATTTAATTAAGAAACATTTCTTTAAGCAGCTTGGTGTAGTGTTTGGTGGCTTGATTTCCTTGCTAGGAGGTTAGGGGTTCCATTCCCCACTATAACATTTCAACATTATTTTTGAATGAAAGCTGCTACCTACTACGTGACATGGCTGCCTACTGGGACTGAGTTGGAAATGACTGGATGCTGAACTCGGTACCAGGTGGCTGCTGACTGGTATGCTGAGAGGTCGCTGATGTGGCTTATGAGCTGGGCACAGGTGGGCTGGACCAGATATTGCCATCTGGGCTGGACCAATACATGGGCTGAAATGAGTCAGGCCCAATTACACACATACACGGACAGATGGACTGCATTTAACAGAAAGATTGGCACAACAGGTTTGCTGCTATGCACCGGGCCACAACTGAAAGCGGAAGTCATCTATTGAAATAAATTTGGACCACAGAGATTAACGCACGCCAATCAAATAGTCTCTGACTCCCAGTTCCTCAATTTTTATTTTTTTTTATTTTTTCTTTCTTTCAAAGTGGCACAACCATCTCACAAATTGCATTTGCAACATGTCATTCCTGTTCTTTTTCTCAAAACCAGCATAACCAACAATTTTTTTCCCCATATAATTTCTTCCGGTTCTTACTTTTTTTTTCCTGCTGAAACACTTCACACAAACTCATCAAGACACATTATGGGAGCGAGAAAATATACAATAAAATATATCTAAACTAAAAAAAAATACAAAAAAATGAATCAAAAATTTACTAACCTTACAAAAATCATGGGTTACCTTCCAAGAAGCGCCTTTCTTTAAAATCTTTATCTAGACATGACAATGAGCTTTTTACTTGATAAATTCACATTGTAGTATAAAATTTCGCACTGCATCACTATATGGCCATTTAATTATCTTCTTTGGCATCACGTTCTTGATGACAAGGTTCAGCTTTTTTCGCTCCACAAAAGTGCCTGACTCGTGCTTTTGTAAAACCTCCAGAAACAATTCTTCCTTATCAGGAGGTAAATCTGCTGAGATAATGATGGACAAAGTCGGAGATGTCAACCTTTTCTGCTTATCAAAAGAACCTATTGCAGTGTCCACTAACAAGATTTGCACATCTATAGTGCACATACTATCATGAAAATGTGAGATATTCCTTCCAACTTTCTTGTCCGGAGGTAATTCTGCTGAGATGATGATAGAAAATGTTAAACATGTGCTCGAATAGACCTCTTGTGAATGAGTGGACATCAACTTCAGTTCCAAATCAGGTGGTTCTTTGATAGAGGCTTTTGGAGGTTTAACTTCTGCAGATAGCACTTCCAATGATTCAAAATAATTCACTATTTCTACATCTGGTGAATTAACCTCCAACAAAGTTAGATGCTCCTCTTCATTATTCTCATGTCCAGAATCTAGAATCATGGGCAGCTCCAATGAATCTTCATCAAAATTCTGCTCTAGTTTATCAGAAACTAGAACATCTTCTATTGATATTGTTGAAGACTCCTCTACATATCCTTCATGAGCAGAAGTAATTTGAGAGACCTCCACCTCATATTCGCTTTCAACTACCACGGGCTCTGAATACTCATTCCTAATAACTTCATGATTATCAATATCACATGGCAGATAACCAGGCATTTGATTCTTTATCTCATCAACTGGCTCCTTAACTTGATTCTCAAAGTTCCTCAACAAATTTGAATTATTCTCTATAGCTTTCATCAGCAAAGTTTTTAGAGAACTATATTGATCTTCTTCTTCAGGCTCTTGTTGTTGAGATTGCAGAAAACATGAATAGCTAGAATTTATTGATGAAGTTCCAAGATAATCTCACTCATTACTCCATGGATTAGTGGGAGGTTGCTTCTAAGACTGGTTGCAAGAATCGGAATAAGAGCTACACCAGTTTTGATTACCTGCAAAGCAAATAGAATCCGGATTAGAAGGACAATAGTCATAAGTATGAGAACCACAACAATAAACACACGAAACCTTGTTCGCTTGGCTCCGTGGTGGACTTATAGGTTGCCACATAGGTTGATTCATTCTTATGCCAATATTCTTAATCGTCTCTGCCACATAAGATAATCTACTCTGCAACGAAAGAAGTTCTTGATCTCGTGTACCACACTCTTCATCATAGACCATATCCATCGCATATGAAGAATACATAACTCTCTGTTGTTAACCTGAAAAACGACAAGAGTTATCAACGTAAGCTCCACAAAATAAACCAAACTGCAAGATGATTAATTTCGCAATAAACACTATAACAGTCCCCGGCAGCGATGTCAAAACTTGTCACGTAAAATACAGATGTGCAAGTGTACACAATCGCAAGCAAATAATATATTAATAAATACCAGATATCGATCCTCAAGGACTGCAAATTTGTATTAATCGTAAGTAATATCTAACAATTTAGTTATCGAGCACAAAAAATAGTTTGATGATTTTTGTAACTAAACTAATTATAAGAACTATAAATTAACCAACTAAATTATATTAAAGAAGGGAGTTTAATGAGTTTTAAATATGAGAAGATAAGTCAGGATAATTACTTCCCCCTAACACGTGAAAATCGGTAATAGAGTTGCGTAGTACTTAGCAATTCCACAGTCTACTAGCTAGAATTCAATGGTCATAGGTTTCTCTCGAAATCATTATGGTATAATTCCTATCAAATAAACTAACATATGTCTATATCAATTTACTCTTCGGAATGTAATTGAGCACCAACTCACAAAGCTATGCATGGTCACAATATATGTCTATACCGTAACAATATTATAATCACAAGATCTATAAACATGCACCACCCAAGTCTTATGTCAATTAACTATAATCCTCTTGGTATTATAATTAACTCGTTAACCTACTAGAGTTGATCAGACAATAGCAAGTATTAGCAAGAAAATCACTTGAATGAATAAACCGTAGAACTACATACAATACTCCTTAACAAAACACCAATAATCCCATGCTAGGATTCCATAATATTCCCAACTTTATAAAATTAGTTCATAATTCAAAATTCAAAATCATACAAAAATTGATAGCACATATTCATGATTGTAAAAGTTAAGAAGAGAATTCTGAACAAAAAAAGATGAAGAAAAATAATCCAAGTGAATGTCTTCAATGGCTGAATTTCCTTCCTCAAGCTTCTTTTTTCTCTCTTGCAAGTGCCTCCCTCTCTTATACGATGTGTATATCAATTAGGTCTGATGTATATCCCATAATATCATTAATAAAAGTGTTTTTAATTATTTAATATAACTACAAGGAGATTTTCTAATCAAAATTGAATTCCAAAAAAGGAAATTCGTAATTGATTTTTGGGTGATGGATTTGGAATCTGATATCAAGACCACCTCTAAATTGAAGCCCTTCTCATAAGCTTTCCGTGGGCTATTGAATCGTCATAATCGAACTTGTAAAACTCCAGATATGGCTCAAACAGTGCAGATGGCATAAGCTACCCAGAAAATCCGAATTTTAATCAAATTAATCTCCAACTTTTGATATTTAAATTCCAAGCCTTCCTTTATTATAACTCCTTGATTCCTACAATAATACGTTAGAATTTATTAAATAAAAATCCAAATCAATGCAAAATAAGTTAAATATAGGGACAATATTAATATTAAATGCATGCTTATCAGCTCATCAGATCTAGGATCCACTTCTTCAGCTACCTGTAATGCATATGCCACCATATCTTCAAAACCATATTTCTTTGGAAACACTCCATAATAGCTCTCCTCGATCGATCAAGAGCTAAACTGTGCTAATTTACTACGGGTACTGATGATTTTGATTCCGATTGTGGTTTTTGAACTTCTTGTTGTGGTTCACTCTCATCTTGAGTGACTTCATGCTCCACCTATTTCTCAACACCACCACTTTCTAAAACAATCGTAGACTTCACAGTAGGGTTAAACATAGAATTTCATCAAAGACTAAATTTCTACTCAGTATAACCCTATTTTCAGATGGAGACTAGATTCTATAACCTTTAACTCCATCCCCATTGCCTACAAATACTCCCTTTTTAGCTCGTGGCTCCAATTTACCCTCATTCACATGATAATAAATAGTACAACCAAAAACTCCTAAATTTGAGTAATCAGCAGGCTTACCAGACCATTTCTCAATAGGAGTTTTGAGATGAATACCTGTGTGAGGTCCATGATTAATTAAATAACATGCTGTACTAACCGCCTCTGCCCAGAATCTTCTAGTTAGTCCAGCATTAGAAAGCATACACCTAGCTCTCTCCAGAAGTGTCTGACTCATACGCTCTACGACACCATTCTGCTGTGGTGTATCCCTGACTGTATGATGCCTAGCAATCCCCTCATTCATGTAGAAATCTGCAAACTTGGACGAGGAAAATTCCAGGCCATTATCTGTTCGCAACCTCTTAATCTTCTTCCCTGTTTGATTCTCCACTAGCGTATTCCACTGCTTGAAAATCTTAAAGGCTTTACTTTTGTGTTTTATGATGAACAACCAAGTCATTCTTGAGAAAACATCGATTATTGACATAAAATATCTGTGACCCCCTAAAGACTCCACCCGGGAAGGACCCCAAAAACCAGAATGGATGTAATCAAGTGTGCCTTTTGTTCTGTGGGTTGCTTTAGAAAACTTGCTGTGATGTAGCTTTCCAAAAATACAATGTTCACAAAACTCGAGACCTGTGACCTTATGACCACAAAGAATATCAGCTTTTGACAGAATTTGCATCCCCCTTTCACTCATGTGACCAAGCCTCATATGCCACAACCTGGTCATATTTTCCTTTTTAATTTCCGAAGACGCAACAACAACAGAACCTGTTAATGTAGAACCTTGAAGAAGATAAAAGGTACCACGTTTAACACCTTTCAGAACCACATCAGAATCCTTGCTGACATGTAAAACTCCACCTTCACCTTTAAAACTGAAACCCTTATTGTCTAACATACTTAGAGATATCAGATTCTTCGTCATAAGTGAAACATGCCTAACATCATTCAATGTACAAAAATTACCATCATGTGTCCGAAGTTTAATCGAGCCTATTCCAACAGTCTCACAAACAAAACTGTTAGCCATAGAAAATTTTTCACCGTCTACTTTTTCGTAGGTTGTGAACCATTCCCTGCGTGAACATATATGGTAAGACGCTCCAGAGTCAAGGAACCACACATTAGGGTGATGCGTGTCCTTGATAACAACTAGAGCAATATCTTCTTCGGAATTGGCATCAGCTACAGCAGTAGTTCCTACAACAGTATTCACTAATTTATCCTTTTACTTCTTTTTCTTGGGAAAGTCAGATTTCCAATGTACCTTCTTTTTACAATATTTGTAGACATCATTAGCTCTCGAACCCTTAGCAGCTGGTTTCTTGGATTTATACTTCCCCAACTTTCCATGTCCGGTACTCCCACTAGCTACCAACCCAGCAGCATGATTATCTACACCTGTACTAGCCGTCTTATGGTGCAACTCTCTAGAATGAAGAGAAGATCTAATATCCTCTAGATAAATAGTATCTTTACTAACAATAAACGATTGCACAAAGTTCTCATACGATAATGGTAAAGAAACTAACAGAATCAAAGCAGCATCCTCATCTTCAACTTTAACATCAATATTACGCAATTCTAATAAAATTGTATTTAATTGATCTAAGTGATCTTGAAGAGGCATACCTTCCTGCATTCGCAGAATGAACAGACGTTGCTTTAGAAGCAACTTATTTGTTAAAGCCTTTGTCAAGTAGAGACTTTCAAGCTTTAACCATAAAGTAGACGCGGTATTTTCCTCCACAATTTCAGTAATAATATCATCTGCAAGGCACAACAGGATTGTTGAGTGTGCCTTTTCTTCGAGATTGGTCATCTCAGCACTTCCAGAAGCAGCCGTTTTTGTGTTCAGCGGTGCCCAGGGCCCCTGTTGCTTTAACAAGGCACGCATCTTGATTTGCCATAGACTGAAACTATTTTTCCTAGTAAATTTGTCGACCTTAATGTTAATACCACCAAACATCTTTCTCCCAGAATCGTATACGTGAACAGTACCATATTTGTGAACAGTGCCATGAACAGTACCTTCTTCTCCGGTGATGGATAGTAACTCTGCCTGAACAGTGTCGTCTTCTCCGACGAGCTTGAAAAAATTCCAACGAAAATTTTATAAAAAAAAAAACACAATAGCTTCAACCAAGCTCCGATACCAGTTTGTTATAACGGAAGTAAGAAGGATGATAAACATAAAGAGAAAAATATATGCAGAAGAGAAATAGTTTATATTGATCTTGAAGATAAACAGATTACAGATTTTTTTCAGATGCATCACAATCTTTACATGCATATCTATTTATGGACACAATCTAAGGGGTTAGGTGTGGTAGATAGTGCCGGCGGCGGCTACATAAATCAAGTCCGGCGACTACAGATTCAAGGCATTCTAACAAACATCATCTCATATTCATTTGTAATTTTATTTTATTTTTTTGCAAATTTTTAGATATGGACCAATCAAATGAACCAATCCAATGACACTTTATAGAAGTTCTTGGAAATCATATAATTGTGCTTAAGATCGAATAGTTTAATAATTATATCAATATTCTTAATTTTATTTATCTTCTTTAATAAATATTTAAATGATTGAAAAAACTTTCATTTGGCATTATTCAGATGATAAATATATATTTTTTATCAAATATTATTAATAATTCAGCAAGGTATAATAGTAATTACTATCATCCATGTAATTTATCAAAAATTATTAACAAATAGCATGAATCATTCAGATGTTCAGAATAACTGTTTGTTCAGATTGTCTAGAAATTTTACTGATTCAAAAGGTATGATTCAGATTTGACAAATGATCCCTTACACAAACAAATTGTTCTCATACAAGGATCTTTAACGATTCATGACAACATAATAGTTTTGATCGAAAAAATAATTCCGACAACATAGATTTTTGTCCAGAATATAATTTCTATCATAAAAAAGTTTAATAAAATTAGCAATCTTGACATATACAAACATTTAACGAGAGAGTAGAACCGAGCATTCTTACATGATTAGTTCTCGTTGTTCTTGTCATGTCAGTTATCGGTGCAACAAGTATACTCATTCAACATCACTAGCCGAATATATTGGCTATAACAAATAACCAATATCGAAACCAACTAGTTAAAACAAGAGAGTCGCATCTAATATTCAATAAAATATAAATTCATATCAAATCAAAAAGCAGTGCAAAGATCTAATCCATACAACTCAATAATATATCAACATGTGTTATGAATAATTTTTATCTTTATTATATTATATAAAGAAGAATCTTGACACGAATCCCGACACTCTTAAATTGTTCGAATCATATATATCAAAATAAAATATAATACTAAAAATTATTTTATATAAATTTAAGGTTCGAATCTAAAAAAAAACTACTAAAATTAATATTTATAAAATTACTTTTAAAACTATAAATTAAGTCCCTTCTTAAAAAGTTATTGAAAGAATATAAAAATCAAAACGTAATTTATTTGTTGTTCTGTTGCGAAGTTGATTTGCTCCTTCATATGGTGTGTCCTCTACAATTAATTGTTTAAGCATATATTTATTCATTGTACTCAATCATAGAATATATTTTCTCGTAAGTTGATTAAGTGATTTGATACATTAAAACATTGAACATACTAATAATTTTTTGATTTGATATACGTTGAAGCATTGTCACAGCTAATTGAGTATCTTGATGTTTCAATTATATGTATATGAATTTATGTGGCTATACCTTTATACTTGCAACGCAAGTATATATGTTTTGGTTTAATAAATTAGCATTTATCAATCTTTTTAGGGGATATTTGGGGGATTTTTTTTTCAAAATAAGTCAATTTATCACGTACCACTCCTTTTGGGTCCCGATTATGCCTTTTTCTACTACGGAACTTTCTAGAGTGTCCTAGAATGTAATAGTGGCTTCTTGATGGGGAACACTCTAGAAACCTCTTGTACATACTTGTAAAATATCTAAGGTAGATATTCAAGAACCTTCCTTAGCGGAAGTATACTTTAGGGAATCTAGAACCTTCCTTGTAGTAGTATAAATAGAGGAGGTCCTCTCATTTGAAGGATCATCCAAGAAGTTGTAAGCTATCTCTAATGTAACATCCCCAGATCTGGGGTCAGGGATCTGGTCGTTACGGTCTTAATTTCCATCCACAAAATCAGTATAAATGAAACTACAACCTTGTGACCCAAAAATAACAACAACATACCCGTTATAGTCCCAGAGATGAAATCAGAGTAACAACTAATTTTATTAATCACAAGTTTGAATTCTTACAACCCGAAGAATTACAATTAATTATAACATGCTCTTTGCCATCCATTTACATATGCCAAATAAATAGGTACATTAGCTACTCGAAAGCTAATATCTAGTCTACCAATAGCTTCTTACTCAGCAGTGGCAGCTATGGTCTCAACAGTTAATCCTCTGACTGCTATCACTCCCTTGCACCGATTTTGCCTTGCGCGGGCCATCCGGTCTAGCCGTTGTTGTGATATAATAGATAAAGCAAGGGTGATCAATAGCCCACAAATAATAATATAACTGAACAGTGACAATATAATAGTTCTAAAATATCGAAAAGACCATATGCCATGCATTAACTAACAGGATGCCAAAGATAAGCAAGATATTATCAATTATTATCAAAGAGGAACTTACAGGAAGAATGCTGCAATTCTAGTTTCAAACACTTTTCAACTCTGCCAACAATAATGATGTTACAGAAAATAAATAGATTTAAATGATGAACTAATGCTTGGAGTATTCACCGCGCCCGCTGTTCCAATCTTGATGATCAGTCGAGATTGTACAGCTCAAATTAGATTTACTACCAGTAGAAGGAAGAACTGACGACTTTACTTCTCTACCGCCCTACTAGCTCTCCCCGGCCAACGGTTGGGCCAAAGGGGATGGACCGGCGCGACTCGGCCTCTTACACAACTCCTAGTTCGAATAAACGTAAAGTTCGTCCCCCTTTCCCCAAGTATAATACTTATTGATAAGACCCCACAAGGTAGTCATATCTAATTGGAAAGGAAAATTCACCAACATTACCCAAGCTTCTGCTTGTTAATGGATATCAACTTGTTCCAACACTTTTACCCCTCGAATCATGAGAGGGTACACCAGATTGAATAGATACATAGCAACCAAGTTACGAGTGAAAAGAATCGTTTTAGAAAAATTTATGCCCGGGAAGTCAACAAGACAAATAACATTTCTCAAGCAAGGTTCCCTTATTATTTGGAAGATATATTCGAAGGAAGAATGGAATTTTGAGAACCTTTCTTGATATAATATTAATAATTATATGATTCCGAAGAACTTTTCAGAATAATCGAAGGTCGAAGACAATATTGGAAGGAGATAAAACAATATTGAAAGTCATTTCAGAGTATTGAATAAATATTCAGAGAATATTTATTGAGTCACAAATATTTAAAGAATGTTTATAGATATGAAAGAATATATTTAATCAAAGTATTTCTCAAAATAATTCTCGAATGGTTTATAGAGAAAATATTTATCGAATGAATATATTTAAATGAATATTCGAAATAATATTCATTTAATCAGTAAGACTTAAAGGAATATTTGAAATAATATTTGATAAATAAATAGAACTTCGTATGAATATTTAAAATAATATTCATTAAGTAAATAGGAACTTAAATGAATATTCAAAAAGTAATATTCATTTAATGAATAATATTCTAAATGAATATCAAAATAATATTCATTTAGTAATCCAAGCTTTAAAGGAATATTCGATAAATGAATCGACTTTAAATGAATATTGAAAAATAATATTCATTGAATAGATAACGTTCAAATAAATATCTGAAGTAATGATCGTTAAATAAATAATCCCGGACGAATATTCAAAATAATATTCGTAAACCAAATAATGGAAAAATATTTACTTAAATATTTTCCTCGAAAGTAATTACGATATATCAAGAAGTACTGAATCCCGGTCTATATTCAACGAATACGATATATATGCCCTTCTCTAAGGGACTTAACAATATCCGGCTTATAACTGATATGTTATCTATCTAGCTTATAAGCCAACAATAATCAAGGAACAAGTAAAACAATATGAATTGAAAATAGGCATGCATGCAATGGCATATGTATAACAACAATCACACACACACACACACACACACAGATATATATATATATATATATATATATATATATATATATATATATATATATAATCACAACAACAGTTCCAAGTTTTGGAAACTTGCCCGGTACTCCTGTAGGGGTCGTGTGCCTCGGGTCAATCCGATGATCTATAAATAGTCACAATATCCGAGGTTAAGCACTTAATACTTTTAAAGGCTAAGTATAAACTTAACTTAAGTCGAAACACGTTTTCGAGATTTCTCGTTACGCACCCTCTAGTGTAATTTTTATTAACTTCGTTATGATCTGACATCCGCTCGTTATTAAGGCATGTCATTACACTTACACTTGGGATGTACTTAAGTCATATAAGTTCTAAGGTCGATCGTTTACGAACCAAGTTTATATCTCGAGTTTTATCGCGTTTTCTAAGTGGTTTTCCAAAGTTAAACCAAGTATTCGTTTTAGGGGTTCGTTCGTATTTAACCTCGACTCGAACATTTTTATAAAATTGAAAAACGATCTGTTTGACATGTGGTTTTCTTTCACATCATCCTTATGTCCTCTAATATTTAATTACCATGATTCATCACTCACTTTCATAATTTACCAAGGTTCAAGTTTAATAATGAACTCGTAGTTACGGTTTCAAACAACTTTTACTAAATTGACCATAACTCCTAAACTGTAAATCGGAAAGCTTTGATTCTTTCGCCAAAGTGATCTATGACTCAAGGTCTACAAGGTCGTGTCATATAATCAATAATTTCAGGAACTATGGCCACTGTCAAACTCAGTTTTTAAGTGTTAACAAAAATTCGGCATTACGACGGCTATAAATCGGACGTTTCCAAATTGTTTTCAACACAACCAAGCCACACCGGGCATCCATAAATCTCATACACATGTTATACACCTCAATAAGTCCAGAAATATCATACTTCATCATCATGTTCATTATATGCTAAATCAACTACAAAATCATGCTAACATGCTTATAATAACACTAATAACATAACTAATCTCAATATTATCCAATAATCAACAAAACTTAAACTAAGAGCTAGGGTTTCTTAAGATTATTACCTTCCTTGGAGTATTCTAAGACCTTACTAATCCTTGTTTTGTCCTTGTATAGCCTTAGGATAGCTTAGATCATCCAAACAAAACAAAAAATCAAAGTGAGTTTCTTGAAATCACTATTCATATCCTAACTTGTAAAATCTGTATAAAATCGAAAACTTAGAATTTGGCTCGAAAATTTTTACCACATCTTGGCCTCTGCATAAGCTTTGTTTTGAGTCCTAGCTCATCAAATTTGAAGCTTCCTAGCTAGGGTTTTGGACCCCCTTTTTACGCTGGACAAAAACTGTCAAGAATATGGCAGTTTGGCTTCTTCAACTTGGGGAAGGTATTTGACTAGGCTACACTCATTAGATTGCCATGAAATTTTGATCAAATGTTGCCCATGGAGTGGAGAAGCTATGGTTAAAATTTGGTAACTTTATAAGCTCTAAATCTTAGATATGAATTTTTTTTGAGCTTGGTTCTTGGTGGATAGTTTTAGAGAGATTGGTTGTTCTTGGTTTGCTTTTTGTTTTTGCTAGCTTCTCTTTTGCTCTCATCCACTCTAAAGTGTATTATTGCTGTGTTTAGGAAATATCTTGCCTAAAGCCACTTTATTAAAGTGCTTGTGTCATGGATGATGCATTTGCAAGGGACATGTGTTGAATTCTTTTGGTTTTGAACTAAGTACTTGGTTTAATTTCTAATTTTTCTAGTTCCTTTGGTAACTACTTAGTTACTTGATCCCATCTACTTGCACTTGCTTGTATCTTGGCTTCCTGCTTGATTATTTGTTTGGTTATTGCTCAATTCATTGATCGTTCGAAGGAATATCTCAAAGATTTCCAATTAGGGTTTTACCGGGAACCGTCTCAATAATTAAGCTATCATTCTCAATTCTCTTTAATAATTCTTGATCCTACTTTCCATAAATCCTTTTAATAAATCCTTAGGTCTTTCAGTGTCCGGGGATATCTCGGAGAAAATAAAAGTGCTATTTTTCAGAATCCGATAGCTTTTACATACACTATTTTTTCTTTCGGGTCACTAATATGGACTCAGAAATCTATCCCAGGTACTTCTATATCGTGCCGTCTAATAATATTCTTAATTCCACTAAAAACACTATTCAACCCTTTTTCTTTACTTATTCTCTTAGGGTTATACAATTGTCCTTGTTCTCTTTCGAGCGTTCCTTAACCCTTTTTCGGAACCACTGGACTAATAACAGACATCGATTTGGATGACATAAGAATAACCTTCTCCTTTGGAATTATCACATCTAAATTTCCTAAGAGATAGATAATTGTTATCTAAATTGTCAACCAATAGCATTCGTCATGGCATATAGATATTCGAATCCGAATCCATTGAATAATCGTTTGTTAAAACCACTATTACATCGTAGTCGTAATCACTATTCATTTCTACATCAATACATAATAAAAAGTTTTAATTCTACCGAAAATATGGGTTCTTACATCTATTGTAACCACTTGTACTCTTGTTAATACAAGTTCTCTTCTCTCTAAGTGTTCTTGTGTAGCTTACCTAGTAGGGTGAAAAGCTGACTTAGTAGATCTCAAGGGGAGACAAGCGCTAAGTGCCGGCACGGTTGAACTAAGGGAGTTCTAAGTCCGTGACACCTTGGTATCAGAGCCAAAGGTTACGAAGGGCGTAGTGTTGAAGGTATACATCATGAGCGGAGTAGAGGAAAATGTCACCGATGCTAGCAATGTGGTGGATCGAGGGAGAGATGTTGTTCCACGCAATGATAAGGATAAGAGATCCCGCGATTCAAGTAAGTCTCGTAATAACTTTGATTTACTTGAAAAGAAAATTTCTTCTCTTGAAAAAACTATGAGTGAACTAGTCCCACGCTTTGAGCAAATGACACATAACTTTGAAACTCTTGAGCATCATGTGCTTGAAGAAGTGGAAGAAGCCAAGTCGGACGTCGAGGGGATAAAGAATGATGTCTTAGAGCTCCAATATAAAGACAAAGCTAATGAAAAATGTTTACTTGCCATGGAGACCAAAATAGAGGGGGCAATCAAGGAGCTCAAGGATCAACTTTCAAGAGTTGAAGCCGGAATTGGTAATAGAGGGCTGGTGATTTGGGAGACATCGAGGCTCGAGATTCCTAAGCCCAAGACGTTCGAAGGAAAAAGAGATGCGAAGGAGGTGGAGAACTTCTTGTGGGATCTTGAACAATACTTTGATGTGATGAGGATTGTGGATGAGCAAGCTAAGGTACGCACCGCTACTTGTTATCTCTCTGATATTTCAACTTTATGGTGGCATAGGAAATGGGCAGATATTGAGAAGGCCTATGCACCATCGACACATATGAAGACTTCAAGAAAGAGCTTAAGTGCCAATTCTATCCAGAGAATATGGTGTACTGATGTGTAAAATTACGTCTAACTGCAAGCGCACGGTATCAATTGTAGTAGATACTAGCAAATACGGGTCGATTCCTCAAGGAGACAGTTTCAATTTCAATTCAACTATTATCAGTTGTTTCTAATCACAAACGATTATTAGAGGATTTTATTAACTACTAAAACAAATTTAACAAAGGTTTTAAATCAATTAATTAAGGGATCTAGGGCAATTCAGGTTCACCATGCTTACACCAAACAAATCACAAAGGTATAGCTTTTTAATGGGGTTAAGTAATTAAAGCAATGGTTTATCTTTTTCAAGCATTAACACTCTCAGAATATCTAAGGATGCTTTCACACTCACCTTCAATTCCGCTAATTGTATGTAGCCTCTAGTAGTAAAATCTTTCGATCTATTACTCCTATTGCAATCAATTAATCCGTGATATTGCGCAATTACACAAATTAAGAATTAGAACATATCAATCAGAATTACTCTTTACCCATCAATCTACTAATCAAATTAAACCCAAATCATGGTGCAAACATGGCTCCCCTTGATACCCTAGAATTAAATTACTCACTCATTCTAGGATTAAAACTAACAATGATAATAAAAAAAAACCATAATAAACATGTAATTAATAAGGAGAAGATAAGAAATACCTTAGATCTTTGAATAATGAAGAACAATTAAATCCAAGAATTAAATTGAGCTTGCAAAGATGGAGAGAAGAAAATAAAACCTTAGCTTTTAATATTAAGAACGTATGTAAAAATTGTGTGTCCAGGATCCCTTACAATGTATCCCTAGAAGTGTTTATATAGACTCTAGAAATCTTTCCAAACAAGGAAACATCCAAAAATACAATTAAAATTCAATTTAAGTGCAAGAAACTTCCTAAAATTCAATTAGAATTAGAAAAAGGGCAAAACTGAAATTTTTCTGCTTTCCTTCTTATAAAACACGCGCGCGAATTAATTCATCACGCCTCCTGCACCTGATTTCTTTCTAAGGTTGTAGAAAATCTCCCAAGCTTCGCGTGAGCTGGAAGATTGTTAGTCACAGAGGCATGCCTGAATACATCTAATAACAAGCCTAAGTATGTGTAATGCTATGCATTACCTACATGACCTCTTAACTGAGGGAACCTCTAGTTGTAGAGTTTCTATTTGTTCTGTACTTGTAATAGGCATCAAATTCTATCTGTGTAACTGTACCTACTAAGTCAAGAATAAAGCTTGAAAGAAGTTCTAAGGTTCATGCCTCAAGCAAGGGAATGAAGACTGCCAAATAATCACAGTTGGGATTTGAAGAAATGAAGAATTTGCCTAAGTACCAATTCGAGAAGTACATTTGTCTATTCGAGAAGTCTAGCATTCGAGAAGTCTGAAGTTCGATATCTCAGAAGACACTATTCGATATCTCTCAATATGCTATTCGATATCTCAGGGATTCGATATGTCAAAATGCTCTATTCGATATCTCAAGGAGTCCCAGAGAAAAGAGCTATTCGAGAAGTGATTCGATATGTCAAGATAACACTATTCGAGAACTCAGAGTTATCGATCAAGTCAACTCCAGTTCTCGAATCACTTACTTAGTCACTTCTCGAATACATTCTTGAGGACAAAATACTGAAGAATTGTACAAGTCAGAAACCTGCAACAAGCCAGGATACTTTATTTGACTCTATCCTATAAAGCATGCTGGAAAGCCTACAAAGAAGCTTGGAGAGATAAGACAAGGGACAAGGAGCTGAAGAAGTGGATCTAAACAGGCTTTTCAAAGTCAAATCTGTAGCCGTTTGGACTCTTACTAAAATGAGATAGACAGACTGGAAAGTGCTTTTGTTTTTTACCTACCTCATTTGTAGCAAGGGGGTGTATCCATGTCTATAAGGATACAGCCTCACTTCCTTAGCTGTTAAGGTTTTGAAGTTTCTCAAATATATCCAGAAAATATCTCTCTGAGAAAAACGAAGCTGAGAATACTATCATTTGTATTCACAGATTGTAGCAACATCTTAATCTAATAAAATATTAGATTAAAGTGATATTGTGTTGTGTTTGTGTTTAATTATCCGCATCTTCATATCTCACACACTCATCACTTATCTTGCTGCAAAGATTCAAAACCGAAGAAAAACTCAAGAATCCATTCACCCCCCCCCCTCTGTATTCTTTTACTGTATTCAATACTCAACAAGTGGTATCAGAGCAGGCTGTTTAATCTAAACAGAAAACGATCATGAGTTCGAATACACCAAAGACTACAGGTACGGTAAAGGTCCCTAAATTCGACAAAGAAAATTACAACCTCTGGAAAATAAAAATGCTGTTGTTCATCAAAGCTGCCAATCCTCTCTACCCTGACATTCTCAAGAATGGTCCATTCATACCACAACAAGAAGTTGCTGAATCCACAGTGGGCGCAGTAGTCATTCCTAGATCATATGTTCCAAAAGAGCCATCCAAATGGACGGACTCAGAGAAGGAAAAGATTGCCCTAGACAGCCACCTCATGTTGTTAATCATAGACTCCTTGGATATGTCGATGTTTGCCAACGTAGCATCATGCAGATCAGCCAAGGACATGTGGAATCACATCGAGGTGTTATGTGAAGGGACAGAGGAGGTAAGAGAAAATAAGAAACAGATACTGGTCACACAGTATGAGGCGTTCATGGCACAGCCCAAGGAAAGTATCACTGATGTGTTTGAAAGATTTCACAAGCTGGTGACTGAGCTCCAAATGAATGGGAAGGTTTACAGCACTAAGGAATTAAATATGAAGTTTCTACTATCGTCACCAAACCATCTAGAGCAAAGGGTCATATCTCTAAGAGAAAGAGATTTGAACAAAGTCACGTATGATGTGCTCTATGGGGTTTTAAAGACACACGAGCTTGAGTTGCTTCAAAAGAGGGCTATCCAAGCTAACCAAGGCAGAATGATAAACACATCCTGTGCCTTGATTGTCAACAAATCTATTCAAGACCTGGAAGCATCTGCAAGTCAGCTGAGAATAGAAGAGATAGTAGATGATGAAGAAACTGAGGAAGTAGTGACTGAACCTTCTGATGACAAGGAAGAAGATGAGTTCTACACTCTTGAAGAGCTGGATGGCATGGAAAATACATCATATGCTTTTATGGCTAGAAAATTTCCAAACATCAGATTCAAGAGGAATCAGCCCTTCAAGCCTAGACCTCAAAATCATTCATTCAACAAGGGCAAGGCACCTATGAAAACAAACAAGAACAGATTCAAAACCAGCTATGTGGATAGGTCATCTGTAAGATGTTATAGATGCAATGACCTAGGGCATTTTGCCAGTGAATGCAAGAAGCCTAAAAAGAAGGATAAGGAGTTTCTTGAGCTTGAAGCTAAGTATGAGGCCCTTCTAAAGAAGCAGACACCAGGTAAGGCTTACATAGCTGAAGGGAAGTGTTGGGATGATTCTGACAGTGATGGGGAAGAACAAGAATTCTGCAACTATGCCTTGATGGCCAATTCCAAGGAAGAACCATCTGCATCAGACTCACAGGTACCATCTCTCACTACCATAGACATGTCTGTTTCTGAATATAAATCTTTGGTTGAACAACTATCCGTTGAGATGTTTAACATTCATACTAGTATGACTGCTGCTAATGAAGAGATTGCTAAACTGTCTACCAGGAATGAACTGTTAAATAAGAGAAATGAGGAACTAGAGCTAACTACTGTGCAAATAGAAAATCTTAAACAAGAGATTGAGTATCTAAAGAACAAAGTTCTATGTGCTAGTCAAGTTGAGAAAGCTCTTAGGGATGAATTAGCTGAAAATGAATTTAAGTTGAAAACATTTAAGAATTCCTCTAGTCTATTGCAGTCTTATCATGAGAAAAATCTAGCTAGACCTAAGGCTGCCATTGGACTTGATTATGACACTCTTAAACAGAGGAAAGGCTATGCAGTCATTGAAGATGACATTGTTGTTCAAGAGGAGGTGCCTCAGGTTTTGAAAAAGACTGAGAATCCAATATTTAAAACACCAACACTTGAGATTGATGAGGATGCCTTACTCATCAAGCAAATGTTGGAGGATGAAGATGAGGCACAATCAAATGAACAACAAGCATCCTCTGAGAGTAAGAATGTCAAAACCAAAGCCAAGGAGCCAGTAGGAGGTAGACCTAGACTTGAGAAACCTGTAAAGTTTGTTTCAGCTGGAAATTATGAGACTAAGAAGAAAGTGACTAATAAGAGACCAAACAGGAATGGCAAATTAGGGATTAACAAAGATAACAACTATGCTTATGTGCCAAATGCCCCTAGGAAAGTTTGTCAAAACTGTTTTAGCTCTAATCATTTGACTCATGCTTGCAAGAAACCATCTGGTAGTGTTGCTAAACCATTCTATGATTGCTCTGTGCCTTTAAGACATAGAGACTCTCCTTTCTGTGATAAACTTGATTGTATGCCATGTAACATGAATGTGATGACTAGTTGTTTTAATTTGAGAAGACAATTCATGGAGGGCTGTATCAATCATAATGTTCACACACACTACACAAGGACAAAGTCTTCAAGTCCTCCTAAAGTTAGGAAGGTACCTCTGTCACCTAAGTCTAAGAACCCTGATTCTAAGACTCCCAACAGTGACAAGAAGACCAACATCAAGAAAACTGATAAGCATGCTGATTTTGATAAAACTGTCACTAAGTCACATGGACCCAAACTCGTTTGGGTACCAAAGGAGAAGTAATACTTTTGTGTTTGCAGGGCAAAGAAAGTAAAAAGAAGGTCATGTGGATTTTGGACAGTGGATGCTCAAATCATATGACTGGTGATATGGCCCTGCTATCACAGTATGAGGAAAAGGCTGGCCCAATGGTTGCTTTTGGAGATGACAGCATCGGCAACACACTGGGATATGGCAAGTTGGAAATTGGAAATGTCATCATTGAGAATGTAGCACTGGTCAAGGGGCTCAAGCATAATCTACTGAGTGTTGGTCAATTCACTGACAGAGGCTTCAAAGTGAACTTTGACAAAGATGAATGTTTGATCACCCACAAGAAGACTGGTGATTTTGCTCTGTCTGGAGTAAGGAAGGGAAGCCTGTTTGTAGCCAATTTGGACTCTGCAAGCAAGGACACAATTTGTTGCTTCTACTCAAAAGCATCAAATGAAGACAGTTGGCTGTGGCACAAGAAGCTATCACACCTGAACTTCAAAGCCATTAATTCCCTAGTCAAAAGGGAGTTAGTGAGAGGCATGCCCACACTTGAATTCTGTCAAGAAGGAGTGTGTGAGGCGTGTCAAAAGGGAAAAATGAAAAGATCAAGCCACAAGTCAAAAACAGTGACATCTATAACCAAGCCCCTGCAACTGATTCATATGGATTTGTTTGGGCCTGTCAATATTATGTCACTAGGAAGGAAGAAGTATGCTCTAGTGATGGTTGATGATTTTACAAGGTATACATGGGTAGAATTTCTGGCATCAAAGGATGAGGCTCCACAAGTAATCATTGAGCACATAAAGAAAGTTGACAAAGAAGCAAAGGCCATAAATGCAAGTGTGATTGCATTAAGAAGTGATAATGGGACAGAATTCAGAAATGCCATGCTTGGAGCATTCTGCAAAGAAAATGGTATTTCTCAACAATTCTCAGCTCCAAGGACTCCACAACAAAATGGAGTTGTTGAGAGAAAGAATAGGACTCTGATAGAGGCTGCTAGAACAATGCTACTTGATGCAAAGATGCCTACATGTTTTTGGGCTGAGGCTGTGAGCACTGCATGCTACATCCAAAACAGAACCCTCATCAACAAAAACACTGGAAAGACACCTTACAACTTGATGACTGGAAAGAAGCCTACTCTAAAGTATGTTCATACTTTTGGAAGCAAGTGCTTTGTGCTAAAAGATAATTCAGAATATGTTGGAAAGTTTGATGCAAAGGCATTTGAAGGAATCTTTCTTGGCTATTCTATGGAAAGAATTGCATACAAAGTTTATGTCATTTGTCAAAAGAAAGTAATGGAGAGCACAGATGTAACATTTGATGACAGCAAACTACCTGGATTAGAAGAAGCCAACAATGAAGATAAAGATCCCTTGAAGTTTGACAATCTAGATGATTCTGATGAGGAGATTGAAAGTGAATCTGAACTCATAATCCAACAAACTCAAGTGAATGAAGAACCTGTGTCAACCAACAATGAAGAAACAAGCATCCAAGATACACCTGTGAGGAGTGACAACTTCACAGGGGGAGGAAATGTAGATGATCATGATCTAAATGATGAAGCAACATCAAGGATGAGAAATCAATCTGAACATACAAGGAAATGGGATAGATCACACACTGCAGATCAAATAATTGGAAATCCAAATGCAGGAGTAAGGACAAGAAGAGCAACTATAAATGAATGTCTCTATGGCTGCTTTCTATCCCAAGTTGAGCCTAAGAAACTTGATGATGCATTGTTGGATCCTGACTGGATAATTGCTATGCAAGAGGAGCTAAATCAATTTGAAAGGAGCAAAGTATGGGAACTAGTGCCTGCACCAAAGGATAGAACCGTTGTTGGAACTAAATGGGTTCTGAGGAATAAGATGGATGAAAATGGTGTAGTCATAAGAAACAAAGCAAGGTTGGTTGCAAAAGGATACTCTCAACAGGAAGGTATTGACTATGATGAGACCTTTGCCCCTGTTGCTAGACTAGAAGCCATCAGAATTTTCTTGGCATTTGCTGCACATTCTAATTTCAAGGTCTATCAAATGGATGTCAAGAGTGCATTCCTGAATGGGGAGTTGGAAGAAGAAGTATATGTGCAACAACCACCTGGCTTTGAGGATCCACAGTTTCCCCACTTTGTCTATAGATTACTTAAAGCATTGTATGGACTCAAGCAAGCTCCTAGGGCATGGTATGACACACTATCACAATTTCTACTGGAGAATCAATTCACTAGAGGCACACTGGACAAGACACTGTTCTACAAGAAACATGGTGATGATATTATCCTAGTTCAAATCTATGTGGATGATATCATATTTGGCTCTACAAATGAGAAGCTGTGTGAAAAATTCTCTAAGCTCATGCAAAGCAGATATGAGATGAGTATGATGGGAGAATTAACATTCTTTCTTGGACTGCAAGTGAGTCAAAGGAAGGATGGCATTTTTATAAGTCAAACCAAATACATTAAAGATTTACTGAAGAAATTTGATTTGGAAGAATGCTCACCTGCGAAGACACCCATGGCCACTGTCACCAAGTTAGATGATGATGCTAAGGGCAAAAAGGTAGATATCTCAATCTACAGAGGCATGGTCGGTTCTCTACTCTACCTCACTGCTAGTAGGCCAGATATCATGTTTGCTACATGCTTATGTGCAAGGTTTCAATCAAACCCAAAGGAATCACACATGATAGCTATAAAAAGGATCTTCAAATATCTGAAAGGCACACCAAACTTGGGGTTATGGTATCCTAAGGACACAGGGTTCAATCTGGTTGGTTATTCTGATGCTGATTATGCTGGATGCAGAGTGGATAGGAAAAGCACATCAGGTAGCTGCCAGTTTCTTGGCCAAAGGTTAGTCTCTTGGTACAGCAAGAAACAACAATCTGTGTCAACTTCCACAGCTGAAGCTGAATACATAGCTGCTGGAAGTTGCTGTGCTCAAGTGCTTTGGATTAGAAACCAACTTAGAGATTATGGACTTGTGTTGGAAAGAATTCCTATCATGTGTGACAACACAAGTGCAATCTCTATAGTTGCCAATCCTGTCAATCATTCTAGAACAAAGCACATTGACATCAGATATCATTTCATAAGGGAGCATGCAACTAATGGAACCATTGAGTTACATTATGTTCCCACAGAAAAACAACTAGCTGACATATTCACTAAGCCATTAGATGAAGCCACCTTCACTAGGCTGGTCAGTGAGATTGGAATGCTGAATTCTTCGAATTCTGGCTAAGTGAATATATCAACTAGATTGTTGCAGCAGTAAATACTTACCTTATCAAATGCTCAATATTTTTAAAAGTAAGTATTGGCTGGAGTATGATGTATAAATATTCCAATGCTGCACATGTTGAAAATCATACATCTTTAGCTTGAAATTTCTGTGAAATTTTGAGAAAATCACTATTTAATTTAGTAGAATATTCTTCAGTGAATATTTCTGGTAAATTTTAAAAGATAGTGAAAATTGAATTTTATGAGTGAAAAGTATAGTTCGATAAGTCAGACTTCTCGAATGGTTCATTGTTATGTCTTGGCTCGAGTTCTCGAATAGGCCTATCTAGAACCCTCTTGAGTTCTCGAATAGTGTCTTTTAGAGAAATCGAATAGCACACTTTGAGTTCTCGAATAGAGTATTTTAGTTCTCTAATGATAGAGTTCTCGAATACTGCATTTGAGTTATCGAATCATTTGAAAAGGCTGATCTTTCGCTGACACTTAATCGCTTTTTGGATTTATATTCAAAACTTCATTTCACTCATAATATTCTTAACTTTGAATTTTCTTCTGAGTTAAATCACTGCCAGCTGTGAGTTAAAAACTGTCTGAGATATCGAATAAGCCTTTCTTGACTTCTCGAATAGTTGTTTCATACTTCTCGAATGACTTGTCGCTACAGAACACTTATCTATCGACAACTCAAGACATTCATACATATACATTCAACTTCACAACTATTCAATTCTTTTCGTTCGATTTCTCAAGCACCTCAACTCCTGAAACCTCTGAAAAACCCTAACTGCGAATTTCTTCTTCAATCCTAATTCTCTTTTCTTCTCTACCCAAATGGCAAACCCTAAACTCACCATATCATTCCAAACTAATTTCATCGCAATCACCAGTGATGTGGAAGCACCGAATGCCAATTTCAAGTGCTTTGTTCGGTGGTTGTCTGAATCATACATCAAGAGTGCGCTCTCAGCCAACCCAACTCTGTACATAGATCTATTGGAACAATTCTGGAGGACTGCTACTGTGGAGGTCATCGCTCTTGAGAATGCTATCACTTCTTATATTGTTCACTGCAAGATTCAAGGAGAGGATATCACTATCACCACTGCAGACATGAATCAAGCCTTGGATATGCAGCAAGAGACGTATGATGCTCTGGCCTCCAATGATGAGTTGGAAGAATTCTTTGACTTCATCAACTACTCTGATACTATCAAGCTGGGAAAGTTGAATAGGAAGTTCTTAAGGAAAGAATGGAGCTTTGTATTTGCTACACTCCTTCATGTATTCACTGCACGGAAGTCAAGCTTTGATCAGATTAGTACACCCGTGCAGCAGCTTGCCTATGCCTTGGCTCATGGGAGAAAGATAGATGTTGGACTTCTCATCCTACAGGAACTCTATGGGAGACTTGGTCAGACCACAGCCAAGAGAGGTAATGAAATTTTCTTTCCTCGCTTTATTCAATCAGTGCTTAACTTTAAAAATGCTTCTTTGATTGAATTGCCTGGAGTAGATAAGAGTAAAATAGGCTATCCTAGGTCCATGACCAAACTCATTTTTGGTAATTTGGAGACTAGGAATGATGTGGATGTAAGACTTAGCATAACTCCCCACATGGAGGGTTTGTTTAGGTCTTACCCCCACAACATGCCAATATTTGATTCTAAATCTTAGTTAGCACAGCCTAAGCAAGGAGAACAACGTGCTAACCCAAGGCCTGCTAACCAACCCCCTCAGCCAAACACTCTATCCAGCAAAGAGCCAACTGCATCATCCTCTCAAAAGGGTGATGTTAGTAAAAAGAAGAGAAAACAGGTTGCTTCTGAACCTTTAGAAATCTTAACTGAAGCAGCCTTGGCTGTAGAACTAGGGTTAGAAAGTGAGAAACCTGAGTCACCTATCATAAGCCTAAAGAAGAAGAAGAAGTCTAAAACCACCTCTTCAGTCACTCAAATGGCTGAAGTTGTAAAATCAGGGGCACACAGCTCACTAGATGTATCCTCTCAACAGGATGCATCTATAGAATCAAGCATCCTCCCCAATGCACCTATCTGTAAAGAGTCAGCACAAGGGAGTGATAAGGCTGGCACAACACTGAGTGGAGAGCACATCATAACTGAAACTCCCTCTATTTCTCAGGGGGAGTTGCCAAAATCTTGTCTACAACACACTTCTCTTTCAGAATCTACCACTCATATTTCTTTGAAGCCTGCAACTCAAGCAATTGAGGAGCAAGGCATTGATCATCAAGAATTCTTTTCCTTTGATGAGCCAATGAATTCAAGTGACTTGGTGCATGACACCTTGCTCACCACCCAGGTACCACATTTGGATGGTCAGGGAATGCATGCTGGGGCATATCCTAATGACACCATCACAAACACAGAGGATTCACTAGTTCTTACTAGAGACTCTGTGCCTGTGTCAACTACTGTTGTAACTCATCCCACTTCTGTGGAGACAACAGTAGTAGAGTCTGTTCATCCGGTTGCAGAAGTTGCATCTGTAACTGAGGAGCCTAGCAAGCCTAGCTCTAGCTCTAACTTTTTGTCTCAATGGCTGAAGCCTGTGCAACATGACAGTGCTTCAGGATCAGGGTCTGTTCCACCACAATTGACGGTTGAAGCACTTCAAAGCTTAGTTGTGGATCAGATCCCTGAGTTCACAAAAATTGCTCAGCACCTTCTCACTGCAAACATGCCCAATCCAGACTATGAAGCTATTCTCCTATGTCACAAAGAGGATGTAGAGCTACAGAAGGAGAAAATCATAGATGAAACTGAGAGAGATGGGAATATCGATGCTTGGCTGCAAGGAACCAATTCAATCCCTCTCTCAGAAGGTCTCCAGTATCTCAGAGAAGAGTACATCACTTCACTAGGGTCCAATGCCAAATCTCTCAACCCTACTGATGTGTTTGAAGCAGTAAATGACAGCTATAAAGGCATTCTCAAGGCTGCACACTATCTTGGTAAAGGCTTAAAGACAGAAATTAATGAAGTGTGTTCAGCTACAACCAAGGAGGTGTATGAGATCAAGAGGACTTTTGATGCTAAATTCCCTCAATTGGAGACTGTGCTCAAGGACATTCGAACCTGCAATGCTACTTGCACCAGGATGGACAATGGTTTAGCTATTCTCAAGGATGCTGTCACAGGTCTGGGGCACAAATTTCAATCCTTATCAGATCAGACAACTGATGCCAATGCCATGCTCAGGACCCTCTTTGCAAATCAATATGGAGACAAGCTGGTCACTGAGGTTCCTGTGCATGAGATGTCAAGGTTCGAAGTGCAGAGACTGAAGGATCAATCCCTATCTGGTTTTAAGGCCAATGAACTCTTCACTAAAGTGGATACTCTTGAAAAGGAGGTAGTCTCTCTCCACAAGTCCAATGCTCATCTTACAGACACTGTGACAACTCTGACTGAGCAGTTGAACACTCAAGCCACCACCACAGCTGATGTCCTTCTGCATCAACAATCAATGTTGTCTGCAATGATGAAGCACATGGGTCTTCCCCTACCTGATGAATCTTCAACTCCAAAGGTGCATCCTACAGTCCCTGTGTCTGTCAACAAGCCTAAGGGGGAGAAGAGGATATCAAAGAACTCAAATCCAAAGGGGGAGAGATCACTAGAAAAGGGCATCAAGATCACTGAGGGTGGCCATCAGAGAACTTTGAAATCTACTACTCATGTGCCTGGAAAAGGAAAGGACAAAGTTGATGTGCCTCCCACTTCTCTGCCAGTTGTCACTCTACCAACTGTGCACATCACTACTCCTGATGGTCAAAGGCAGTCTATTACAACCACAGTGGTTGCAGGGAGTATGCCATCTGACAAGCCTCAAATCTCAATATCTAAGAGTGCCAAGCCAGTAGAAGTGAAGGTGGTCACTGAGGCCAAGCTACAAGAAATTGCAAACTCAAATGTCTATCATGATGATGCATTCTTGGAGCTTTTGAAAGTCTCTAGAGAACAGGCTGGTGATGCTCTGCTATATCATGAGAGTTTGAAGAGTCAGATTGACTGTCTCACTGTAGTACCAAGGAGGCTTAATGATCTATGGCTCAAGGAGATATTGATGGTAGGAAAGAACAAGATATGGCACTTAACCATCAATACTCTACAGAGTCTAAAGCACTCAGAAGTGAATGTGCTCCTTGGACTAATTGAGAAGGGAAATGAGAACAACAAGAGTCTTCATGATGAATTGAGGAATGGTCAACCTTCAAGGCTACCTGAAGTTTTCACAGATCCTAGAACTATTATCTACCAGGCTGGAACAAGAATTGAAGATATCAAGCAGCTGGTCATTCCTAAGCATCTAACTCCTCAAAATAAAAATCTCATCATAGCCATCATTGAGAAACTGATCAAGAAGAAGGGATCTAGAACAGCAGAAGAATTAGAAGCTATATCTTATCTCAGGTCATATATTGCAACTGGCATTGTATCTGAGACTGCTAAGTTTAACCCAAGCAAAGATCAAGACAAGGATGAAGATAAAAGTGATGGAAGGAGAAGATATCACAGGAGTAATAAGGGTGATGAAGACAAGAAGAAGAAGAAGGATGATGAGAAGAGGAAGAATGATGATGATCAAGGTAAAGGCTCTGAGAGGAAAAGTGGAAGACAGCAAGCCTCAGGCATTGCTGACAGTAACCTCACCACAACACAAGACTCTAAGTCTAGGGTGAATGCTGCCAGTAGTGACCTTTCAAAATTTGCATCTATGGCTTCTGCAACTGTCTTGCCACCTCAAGAAGAGAAGAAGATTCAAGTCAAGAAACCATCTGTATGTTTCAAAAAGCAAACTGCTAATGGAATACTACAATGGTCTACAAACAAAGGTCACATACTGCTGCCAAGTAATCATGTAAAAAGAATCAAGTTCAAGCAAGCTGCAAGGAAATCAAAGCCAACCATATCAAAAACCCTGACAATCTATCCAGGCCTAAAACTCCAACCACTAGATGAAGATTATGATGTAGACCAACTGCAATTTTTGCAAGCTCAAAGAATCTATCATGTTGCCATTGTTGATAATTGCCTTGAGATTAAATATTCGGATGGAAGGGAGGAGAAATTCAAACAAGGAGGATGTCAACACTGGGGCAAGCTATATGACATAGAGAGAATCATTGCACTGTTGAGCTCAGAAGATAAAGTGGAGAGAGTATGGAAACTGGAGCTAATTGATTTTGTGAAAATGAAGAGAGATCATGAAGAAAAAGTCAGAAAAGAGTGTTTTGAGAAATGGCTGGCAAGGGAGAAAGAAATTGAGAGACTGGAAAGTGAAGCAGAAAAGCTGAGGAAAAAGGGTTTGTGTAGAGTTCAGTTCAACCCCTACATGGTAAAGTATAGGAGGAGGAATGGAAATCAAGTCAACATCAGAATGAATCTACTCAACCACTATCCTGCAAATATTCTGGAACCAGTACTTGAAGATTTCAAAGACTCAATTTTGCTTGAAGAATTGGATGCTATGGCAGAAATAATAAAAGCTATGGATGAGAATACAAGGAAGGAGAAAGAAAGAAGAGAGAAAGAATATGATGAATTTCAAGCCAAAGCTATGGAAAGGGAATCAAAAGACAATGGCTAGTTCTTCATCATAGGCTGTAAGATTACTCACTCTGTAGTTCTATCCAAATTGCTGATGGAAATTCATACTTGTACTGTCAAGTTTTATCTTTATGTATGATAGGCTTGTTATCAGACATGAAATTGTGACTAAGGGTCTTACTCACAATTTGGGGGAGATTGTTAGTCACAGAGGCATGCCTGAATACATCTAATAACAAGCCTAAGTATGTGTAATGCTATGCATTACCTACATGACCTCTTAACTGAGGGAACCTCTAGTTGTAGAGTTTCTATTTGTTCTGTACTTGTAATAGGCATCAAATTCTATCTGTGTAACTGTACCTACTAAGTCAAGAATAAAGCTTGAAAGAAGTTCTAAGGTTCATGCCTCAAGCAAGGGAATGAAGACTGCCAAATAATCACAGTTGGGATTTGAAGAAATGAAGAATTTGCCTAAGTACCAATTCGAGAAGTACATTTGTCTATTCGAGAAGTCTAGCATTCGAGAAGTCTGAAGTTCGATATCTCAGAAGACACTATTCGATATCTCTCAATATGCTATTCGATATCTCAGGGATTCGATATGTCAAAATGCTCTATTCGATATCTCAAGGAGTCCCAGAGAAAAGAGCTATTCGAGAAGTGATTCGATATGTCAAGATAACACTATTCGAGAACTCAGAGTTATCGATCAAGTCAACTCCAGTTCTCGAATCACTTACTTAGTCACTTCTCGAATACATTCTTGAGGACAAAATACTGAAGAATTGTACAAGTCAGAAACCTGCAACAAGCCAGGATACTTTATTTGACTCTGTCCTATAAAGCATGCTGGAAAGCCTACAAAGAAGCTTGGAGAGATAAGACAAGGGACAAGGAGCTGAAGAAGTGGATCTAAACAGGCTTTTCAAAGTCAAATCTGTAGCCGTTTGGACTCTTACTAAAATGAGATAGACAGACTGGAAAGTGCTTTTGTTTTTTACCTACCTCATTTGTAGCAAGGGGGTGTATCCATGTCTATAAGGATACAGCCTCACTTCCTTAGCTGTTAAGGTTTTGAAGTTTCTCAAATATATCCAGAAAATATCTCTCTGAGAAAAACGAAGCTGAGAATACTATCATTTGTATTCACAGATTGTAGCAACATCTTAATCTAATAAAATATTAGATTAAAGTGATATTGTGTTGTGTTTGTGTTTAATTATCCGCATCTTCATATCTCACACACTCATCACTTATCTTGCTGCAAAGATTCAAAACCGAAGAAAAACTCAAGAATCCATTCACCCCCCCCTCTGTATTCTTTTACTGTATTCAATACTCAACAAAGATCACTGAAAACGGACTTCTAGAACTCAAGATATGGCCAAAACAGTGTAGACTGCGCAACCCTTCTCAGAAATCCGAATTTTAATCAATTAATCCTCCAAAAACGATAGAAGCATCAACCTTAATCAACCCTGGTCTAAGATCCAACAAACTGCGGCAAGCATTACCCGTATTACAAGAAAATGATATTGATATTGATAATTAGGAGTACAAGCATTATGCCCGTATTACATACACTTTAATGAAAAATATTATTATATAAATATCATTATTAAAAGAAATTAAATATTGAATCTATATTTTTAATTTTAATATTTGAAAAATATTAAAATATCTTATCGATTTTTGATTTAATTAAATTCAACTAAGATAATGACTTAATTTAAGAATATAGTTTTTTTTTGACGAAACTGGGAAAATATATTACTCAAAAATATCAGCCAGAACAATAGCCTCCAAACCAATAGGAACAGACCTCCTATCGAAAACTCGACCTGGAAAAGAACACGACTCTCTCGCTAGAAAGTGAGACGCCATGTTAGCAGATCGTCTAACAAAACACATAACAATGTTTGAATCTACGAGCATCGAACGACACTCCATAATTATACTACCAAACGGAGAACCCATAGGAACATTGCTCCGAATTGCTTGGACAACCGCCAAACAATCCGTTTCAACCACTGCCTCCCTCCATTCCATTGCCTTCACTCAGCTCAGCGCTTCTTTAACAGCGATTGCTTCTGCAAATTCTAGACGCACAGTTCCTTGAAACACTTCTGATCTCCCCTGAATTACCTTACCTCTATCATTCCGAGCTAGCAAACCAATACCGTACTTCGAAGTCTCAGCAAAGATCGTAGCATCGACTGATACCTTGACTACATCTTTTTTTGGTTTCACCCAAGACATTGCTCCATCACCACTTTCCACATCCTGGTAAAGAGCCTTTGTTGTCATTACTTGGGCCTGCTTCCATTCTGCAAGGTACTGCCTTGTCAATAAAACCACAAAACCTGCTTCACTCCTTTTCTGATGCCACAACATATTGTTTCTAGCCTGCCATATGCTCCAACATAACGTAAAGATTTCTCCATATTCCTCCTTGTCAACTACATTCAGCATCTGCTCCAGCCAAGTATCAAAATTAGTATCATTTGTAGCTTGACAAGCTCGACCCCTTTTCCTCCAGCAACTAGCTGCAAAAGGACAACTGACAATAGCATGAGTCACTGTCTCTTGATCCCCATTACAAACTGGACAAGTCACAGAATCCGTAACTCGTTTAACATAAAGAGCCGTTCTAGTAGGTAAGGACTGAGATAATGCACGCCAGACCATATTAAGAACCTTAGGAGGAGCCTTAACTCTCCACAGACGTTTCCATATACCACTGCTATCACCTGTGCTCCATCCCCCTTTCTGTCTTTGAATCAATCTATATGCACTCTTAACTGTAACAACCGCGAATTTTCGAATAATTTTTTCCTACTCGATATTTAAATTTTAAATAAGAGCGATGCACTAGTATATTTTAATTAGCGCGTTTTTGGTTAATTTTAAAATTTTATATTCGTATGTAAATAAATATTTATATCTATTTAATTATAATTATTCTGTATTTATTAAAATTAGGAAATTTAGGAAAATAGGATTTTAATTTTGGACGGATATCAATTTTAAGTCGCGGATTTTATTTTTGAGAACGAAATTTGAGTCTCGTTTATTATCGGCCAATAGAAAACAACGAGATTAATATTACTGATTTTATTAATCGGATCGTTAAACACGAGAAGGAGACATCATTTTTCGATCACAGAAAATGAGTAATTTTTTTCCTAAACACGAGCACTCTTTTACAAAACACAACATTTTTTTTAAACACGAAATGTTCCATCACTTTCTTTTGTCCCCCACGTTTTGTCTCTTCAAATTATTTAAACAGAAAAATTGGGCCTTATATTCAGAAAACAGAGAACAAAAACGGAGACTATTTTATAAATATACAAACAGAGACAAAAATCCGGTTACTTCATTATATACAAAACTCGACCTTCTACATCAATATATAGAGTCGAGGTAGGAGAATTTGTACTTATTTTCTTTATGTTCCGATGTGTGTGAATTGGTGTTGTTGCGTGTGGGGGTTTTGTGTGTGGGGTGATTGTGGTTTGAATCGGAGTTATAAGGGAGGGGCCGTGTCGTTGTCGGAATAGAAAGGGAGAAAGGAGGAGTGTTGCTGTTGTGTGTCGTCGGAGAAGAGGGGATACGGGGTTGAGACAGAGAGGAGATAGCGAGAGAGGGAGGCGGAGAGGAATACGAGAGAGGAGAGAAAGAGGTTGAGGGAGAGAGCGAGTGAGATGTTGAGAGAGGTAGAGAGAACAGAGAGAGAGGGAGACGCGAGAAGAGAGAGGGAGATCGGAGATAGAGAGAGGACAGAGATCGGAGAAAGGGAGAGATTGGTGGACGAGAGAGAGAATAGAGGTGCAGAGAGAGATGTAGATGAGGAAGAGATGGAGAGATTAGAGTGAGAGAGAACGGATAGAGAGGTGCGGGAGAGAGAGAGTGGAGGAGGGAGAGACGGAAGAGTAAGTCGGGGAAGAGGGCGGCGGCAGTGGTGGCAAGTGGGCCCACGCGCTGCTGCGGTGTTTGTGAAGGGTTTAAATTGAATGATTAATCGGGTTATGATATGGGCTGAAAATAAGCCCTAAAGACACATTTAATATGGCATTAATTAGACCCTGAATGGTCCAAACGTGGGGCCCACCAGATGGGCCCAAAACCCCTATTATAATATTAATTTCGTAATTAATATTGGGGGAAATAAACAGCTCAGCAAATAAGAGTTGGATAAGGATAATATCCCCTTCAGACTTATCCTATAAGGCATCCAATTCAACATGGAAACTGATTCCTACAAGGAATAGATCTAGAACTTTCCTCAAAGACTTTTCTACCAAGTCTCTAATTCCTACCATAATTCTAAAGGCTTCTCAGCCTATATAAAGGGCCTGACCCCTCATTCTCAGAACTACGTTTTCTTGGCTTGATTCTCTAATACAGAGATACGTAGGCATTCTGTGAGGACCGATCAGTCTCGAACGCAGAAGCAGCCATTAAAGCTCGAAGCTCAACCACACTAGCATTAATTACAAATCATAAACTAGTTTTTATTCCACAACATTTGGCGCCGTCTGTGGGAAGAAGACATCAACCATGGTTCAAACACGAAGAACAACATCAACTGAGGCCATACCCCTTAGCACTGCTCCACCTGCTGTCTCTGATCCGCTCGTCACCGCTGAGGGAGGACAGTTACCCCCACCAACAGGGACGGTCATTCAACCTCTAACCTCTCAACCCTCAGGGACGATTCCCCACGTTGAGGGAACTGTGGCTATTCCTCAAAACCAAGAAACTAACCCTCTTCAGATGGTGGTTTCTCCTCTTGACAGCGCTGGTCGTACGCTACCTCCGGGGGTACAGATCCACACCACGGATCTCCCTTTGAACACCAACCCGATGTATGGGCTGCCTAATTATCCCCCTCAACGTAGGGAACCTGGACCGAGCGGTCATGCTTTACAGATCCGAGATCGGGAGTACGATGATTACTCTGGTCCCTATTCTGATGATTCAACTTCTGAGGATGACAATGATGATCGTGATGAAGCCCCGAGGAGGCGGCGTGCTAGTAAAGAACCTCGAAGGAGATCCCAAAGGATCCAGGATGAACCTCCACAAACGGCCGAGGAAAGGATTAAGGCTCATGAGGCAGAGATCCAAAGGCTGAAGGACGATATTGCTAGAGAGCAAGCAAGGCGAAGTCTGATTCAACCTCCTCCAGTTACAGGGAGGATTCCCATTATAAATCTGGAGAGGCCCTCAAGGAGGCAACGAAGGGCTGATGCCCCGATTGAAAAATCAACAAGGGTGGAGACCCCCAAAAGTAACCCTAGAGATCTGATGCCCCTTGGGGATCCTGATGATCCTACACCTCCGTTCACTGAGGAGGTAATGAATGCTCGCATCTCAAGGAAGTTCAAGATGCCGACAATTAAGGCCTATGATGGAACGGGCGATCCCGCAAACCATGTTAGGACGTTCTCAAACGCACTGCTGTTGCAGCCTGCAAGCGATGCCTTAAAGTGTAGGGCGTTCCCTCAAACCTTGTCTGGCATGGCTCAAAGGTGGTATAGCCGCTTACCTGCAAACTCAATCGGCTCGTTCAAAGAGCTGAGCGCCGCCTTTGTGAGCCAGTTCATTAGTGGGAGAGTTCATGAAAAAAGTTCTGCATCCCTTATGTATGTGGTACAGGGGAAGAACGAGAATCTGAGAGATTACCTCAAGCGGTTCACCAAGGAGACGCTGAATATTACTGATCTGGAAAATAAGGTGGCCATGGTAGCCCTGGAACACGGAACCACAGATCTCTTCTTTAAAAGGTCTTTGGCAAAACACCCTCCTGAAAATATGGCCGAGCTCCAACGAAGGGCCGATAAATATATCAAGGCCGAGGACAGCATGAAGAAGGATACCACAGGAAGCAATGGCAAGGGTTCTAACGATTCGAAGAAACGAAAGCAAGAGCAAGAGTACGATGCTAGGGACAAGTATCCCCGGACTAGCAAGGATTCTGATTCACCCCCGAAGAAGAGTATGGGATCAAGATTCAACGACTATGCGAGACTGAATGCTCCTAGGAGTCAGATCTTGCTAGATATTGAGAAGGATAAAGATTTCCGATGGCCGAAGCCACTTAGGGGTGATCCCACAAAAAGAAACAAGGATCAATACTGTAGGTACCACCGTGATGTGGGTCATGATACAGATAATTGTAGACAGTTGAAAGATGAGATTGAGTTCTTGATCCGAAAAGGAAAGCTGAGCAGGTTCACGAAGAATGATGATCGTGGAACCCAAAGAAGGGATAATGACAGAAGAGATAACGATCGTGATCGTGACCGTGATCGTAACCCACAGCCCCGAGGGCCAGTTGTTAATATGATTTGGGGAGGCCCGACAGCGGCCGGCACGACTCGAAACTCTCGAAAAGCGTATGCCAGAGAAGTAATGCACATCGTGGGAGAAGCCCCAAAACGTGCCAAGACTGAAATAGTTATTGGGTTTGATGATTCAGATCTCGAAGGGGTAAAGTTCCCCCATGACGACCCGTTGGTCATAACTCCTGTGATTGGAAACTCGGAGGTGAAACGAGTCTTGATAGACAATGGAGCTTCTGTTGATATCTTGTTTCACGATGCATTTATGAAAATGGGGTACACTGATTCTCAGTTGACCCCCACCAACATGCCAATCTACGGATTTAATGGAGTTGAGTCCAAGGTTGAAGGGACTATTCAGTTACCCATGACGATTGGACAGGAACCTAAAGAAGCTACTCAGATGCTGAATTTTCTTGTGATCAAGGCATCCTCGACCTATAACGCGATCCTAGGAAGGACTGGACTTCATGCATTCAAGGCTGTGGCCTCCACATATCACATGAAGATTAAGTTTCCAACCAGGAACGGTGTTGGAGAACAAAAGGGTGATCAGAAGATGGCAAGAAGTTGCTATGTATCCGCGTTAAGGGCTGATGGAATCGGGGGGCAGGTACTTCCGATCGAAGACATGGATGTTCGCGGTGATGATGAACATAGAGGAAAGCCAGCGGAGGACTTAATACCTATTCCTCTGGGGCTGGGCGACCCTGAAAAGGTGACTTATATAGGAGCCTCTCTGAAGGAACCCCTGAAGGGCAAATTGATAGCATTCTTGCAAGAAAATAGCGATGTGTTTGCCTGGACAGCAGCTGATATGCCAGGGATTGATCCCCAACTCATAACTCACAGATTGAATGTCGATCCTAATCGAAAGATAATACAGCAGAAGAGGAACTTTGCACCTGAAAGGCAAGAGGCCATAAAGCAAGAAGTGGAGAAGCTCTTGGAAGCTGGGTTTATTGAAGAGATTCAGTTTCCAGAATGGTTGGCTAACCCTGTGATGGTCAAGAAAGCCAACGGTAAGTGGAGGATGTGTATAGACTTCACCGACTTGAATGATGCATGCCCTAAGGATTGCTTCCCTTTACCTAGGATAGACATGTTAATAGATGCCACAGCTGGACATGAGATGCTGAGCTTCATGGATGGGTTTAGCGGCTACAATCAGATTAAGATGCACAAGGATGACGTCCCTAAGGTATCTTTCATAACTGACTTTGGTGTTTTCTGCTATCTTGTTATGGCTTTCGGTCTAAAAAATGCAGGAGCTACTTACCAGCGACTGGTGAATAAGATATTCGCCCATCTAATTGGAAAAACCATGGAGGTCTATGTTGATGACATGCTAGTCAAGAGCCTGTTCAAGGCAGACCACATTAAGCACCTCAGAGAGGCATTCGAAGTGCTGAGGCACCACAAAATGATGTTGAATCCAGCCAAGTGTGCCTTTGGCGTTGGATCAGGAAAATTTTTGGGTCTAATGGTTTCAAAGAGAGGCATAGAGGCCAACCCTGACAAGATTAAGGCAATCTTAGACATGGAGCCACCACGCTCTATAAGAGATGTGCAGAAGTTGACAGGCCGTGTAGCGGCTTTAGGAAGATTCATCTCCAAGTCTGGTGATAAATGCTTGCCGTTCTTTCAAGCGTTGAAGAAGGTGAAAAATTTTGAATGGACCCCTGAGAGCCAAGAGGCCTTTGAACAATTGAAGAAGTACATGGTTGAAGCCCCGTTGCTGGCCAAACCTAGTCCTGGGGAGACTCTTTATATATACCTGGCGGTATCTGAACAAGCGTTGAGCGCCGTTCTCATCCGAGAAGAGAAAAAGGTCCAGAAACCTATCTATTATGTGAGCAAGGTGTTGCACGGAGCGGAGCTGAATTACTCTTCCATTGAGAAGTTCGCTTTGGCATTGATAACAGCCTCGAGGAAGCTACGCCCATACTTCCAGGCACACAAGATTGAGGTCCTGACGGACCAACAGTTGAGAAACATTTTGCATAGCCCAAAAGCTAGTGGAAGGCTAATCAAGTGGGCGATTGAACTTGGAGAATTTGACATCACATATAAGCCTCGAACAGCCATTAAGGCTCAGGCATTGGCTGACTTCGTGGTTGAATGCACCATTAGCAACCAAGAAGTCGGGGGGCAGGAGACAATAACAACCCCTGAGAAGCAAGATAAAGATGGAGAACTTGAACCTGATCAGAAGGAATATTGGGTGCTCTATTTTGATGGAGCATCAAAAACAAAATCTAGTGGCGCAGGTTTAGTGTTGCAAAGCCCCGATGGGTTCACAGTCGAATATGCTTTGAAGTTGGATTTCCAGACAACTAACAATGAAGCTGAGTATGAGGCCTTGATAGCTGGTTTAGGCTTGGCCAGAATCATGAGAGTCAAGAACCTCAAAGTTTGTGGAGATTCAAGATTAGTAGTCTCTCAAGTGAATGGTGAATTTGAAGCCAAGGATGAAACTATGGCAAAATATCTGCGAGTTGTGAAAGCTGTCATGACTCAGTTTGATGAGTGTTATGTGGAACACATTCCGAGAGAAGAGAACGTTAAGGCCGATGCCCTATCCCAGTTCGCTTCTTCCGAAATAGAAAACTATGCAGGGAGTGTTTACTTCCAGGTCTTGAAGGCCCCGACTATCAACTCAAAATTAGTGGCACCAATTGATGTAGGAAGCTGCTGGATAGATCCTATCAAAGCTCACCTAGAAACTGGTTGGCTCCCCGGCAATGCCTTGGAGGCACGAAAGCTGTCCGTGAGAGCGTTAAGATATGCCTTGATCGAGGGCGTTCTTTACAAAAGATCTTTCGTTATCCCGTACTTGAAATGTTTGAGGCCCCAAGAGGCAAGGGAAGCTTTGGAAGAAGTTCATGAAGGAATTTGTGGGCAGCACTTGGGGGGCAGAGCCCTAGCTCACAAAATAACTCGTTTGGGATTCTATTGGCCAGAAATGCTGGCCGATGCACAGAGCTATGTCAAGCGGTGCGATCGATGCCAGAAGCATGCTCCGATAGTAAGGCAGCCGCCCGAGATGCTAACATCGGTTAACTCCCCTATTCCATTCGCGATGTGGGGAATGGATATACTTGGTCCCTTCCCCGTAGCTTCAGCACAAAGGAAGTTTCTGATAGTGGCCATTGATTATTTCACTAAGTGGATTGAGGCTAAACCTCTAGCCAAGATAACCACCAAACAAGTTGCCCAGTTCTTTTGGGAGAATATAATTTGCAGGTATGGAATCCCTCGAATTTTGGTGACAGACAATGGGACACAGTTCAATAATGAAGAGTTCAAGAAATATTGTGAGGAGAACGCAATTGAGCTTCGTTTTACCTCCGTGGCTCATCCACAAGCCAACGGGCAAGCTGAGGTAGCTAATCGAATTATCCTTGATGGACTGAAGAAGAGGGTTGAACGCTCTAGAAACACTTGGGTAGATGAGTTGTTGCCCATACTATGGGCATACCGTACCACTTGTAAGGTGACCACTGGAGCAACCCCGTTCCTGCTGGCTTACGGAGCTGAGGCAGTTGTGCCTTTGGAAATCATGCAAGCATCACCACGAGTTGAGGCTTTTGAACCAGAAACTAACGAAGAAGGCATGAGACTCGCCCTAGATCTGATTGACGAGGTCAGGGATGAGGCAAACGCTAGAAATGTGGAACATCAAAAGAAAGCATCCTTTTATTACAACCATAGAGTTAAGGAAAGGTTCTTTCGACAAGGCGACCTAGTTCTAAGGAAGATCGAGGCTTCTGGAGTTGGCCAGAAGGGAAAGCTAGCCCCTAATTGGGAAGGGCCGTATCGAGTCAAGAAGACGTTGGGACGAGGATCATATAAGTTGGAGACCTTGGACGGGGTTGAGGTGCCCCGTACTTGGCATGCTTTGAACCTCAAAGTTTATTATGTATAAGCTATCCTTGCATGGATTCAGCTTTCTATCTATTTATTATGAGGAGTAGAAATAAGGTTCGATGAAACCATTTCAGGGCTTTACGCCCCGAGTAGGACAATAATAAGCTATGTAAGGGTTAAACCCATTTCAGATTATTAATGCAAAGTTTGTTTCCCTTCAATGATTTTGTGATTTTGTTTATGTACCAAGCACCTGTTGAGTGTGAGTCTAGGAAGGACAAGTACCGAAAACAAGTAAGCAAACTAATGAGGAAACAAATGCATAAATAAAGACCCCGAAGAGCCAACAGTTAAGTTACATCAACAAGATAGATAAAAGTTTGGTCCCCAAGGACCGTGAATGAAATCTAGATAAATAAAGCCACATCTGGCTAACAAGGCCATGCAAGGCCACGAACTAACTCCAGCTACTCCTCCCCAGAACCCTCTTCTCCAGACTCCTCGCCGCTCTCCTCTTCCTCACTCTCCTCCTCTGAGTCTTCGCTGGACTCACCACCGGACTCTGTTATCACCATTGGCTGAGCTCTAGCAACTTTGGCTCCTTTTCCCTCGGAAGATGAAGAAGAAGTAGAACTGCCCTCGTTCCGGATTAGCCTCTTCCCAGGGATGGGTTGGCGAACTACTCCAACCTTCTTTGCAGGCAGGACTTTCTTCCCACGGGAGCCAGAAGAATGTGAGTCTTGGCTAGCAGCGGGAACAACCCCCTTTGAGTTGGACCCGGAACGACGATGACTGCCTCTGGAACCGGATCCTGATGCCTGGGGAACAATTTTAGTTCCCGAACCGGAAGCTAGGTTAACCGGAAGGGCACCCCAATTTGGGCAAGGAAAGTCTGCTGGATTGACCACAGATGGATGCCTATGATTCACAGCGTTAATAGCCTTTTCCCAACCAACAGACATGTTGAAGGGACGCACCTCATCATCATGATCATCAATGAGCTTGAGGAAATCTTCAGACCTATGGTAGGCTTGGATCACCTTGTCTGCATCAGAGGCCTTCTTTCTGGCTAGAGAAGCAAGCTGCTTGCGGGTAGATGCGGCGTCGGCCTCAGCTCGAACAACTTGGGAGTGTAGATCATCAATCTCTTCCCTGAACCTCATGGAGTCACTTCTCAAGCTAGCATTTTCGTCCCTAAAGGCCCGGCCTTGGGTCGAAATGGTTTGAAAATAGGCGTTAGCCTGCAACAAGGAGGCGAGTGAGCCACAAGGAATATGCAGAATTGAAATCAATGACAATGTCAAACATAAGGAATTTCATACCTGATATAAGGCCTGGGCGCCCATGAGTTGAGACTCATCCAGCTTGTCACCTGCATGCATTGTCGCTTGGTCAGGCGGAGTGATGGAGAGCTTAGACCAGTCTAGGGCCAGGTGAGGACTCCCGAAGACCGAGTCTTGTTCGCAGATGCCCCAAGGAGGAATGAAAGGAGTCCGGATATCCCCGTCAGCGTTTCGGGATCGTTTACCACCCTGAGAACAACGCTCCAAGAAATTAGGGATGTGAGGCTTAGTTGGATTCAGCTTCTCTTCAGCCCTTTTCTGCATCCTCTTTGTAACAGTTGGCCGGTTCACGGGGCGATTATCAATCTCCTCAGCAGCTGAAATACAAAGAGAAAAACATCGGTATAAGAACAAACAGAGTTCACAATAAGTTCAAGTAAGAAAGTTACCCTCAATGGAAAGAAAGCTAAGGCCAGCCCCAATGAGATTCTTTTCGTTTAAAATAGTTTTATAGTGTGTGCGACCGTCGTCAGCAAGAAGCCTATCCCGGTCCAACAATTCCGGATCAGAAAGGTCGCACACGAAGTGGGAACTATCTTCGACAGACCCGAATTTCTTCACAAAGAAGTTGCCCCAATCACCGCCCTTCCATTCAAGAACAACAAACTCCCTTTCCCAGAAATGTTGTGAATCTGGAAAGGAGAAGGGATTCACCATGTGGGGAAGCTTGGCTCGGTGCTTGAGGCTCACCCATCCTTTTTTGGATTCAGAAGAGTTGCTGGCCCCGAAAATACTTCGAAACATTGTGGTTGTCGGATGAATCCCCAGCTCCCGACACCTTATTAAGAAAATAGAAATGTACCTCCAGGCGTTGGGATACAATTGACAGGGGTGGATTTGATATTCAGCCAGCAGCCTAATAATAAAATTGTCAACCGGGAACCTGAACCCAGCATCTAAGGCACCCCAATAAACACAGATCCTTTCAGGGTGCCAGTTGCAAGTTCTATCTGATGGACTCGGGAGACGAACCTGGATGGCACTTGGAAAGTGATAAGACTCCCTTATCTTCTGAACGTCCCTTTCCGACAATTTACTGGAACTATTGAAAGAGTCTAGACTAGAACAGTTGGGAAATGTATCCCTCATGATATTTAAAAGTTCTAGCAATGATTCGAATCTATGTTCAACATATGAAGGAGGTTGAATTCTTTCTTTACCTTTAGCAGTCCTCATTTTACTCCTCTTTGACATGGCTTCCATCATGGAGACCGGGGGAGCCATGGGTTGATCACCTTCCGACATCTTGATGCAAGAGCTGAAACTTGATCTTGAATCTGAAACTTGATCTTGAAGCTCGAACTGGATCTTGTGACTTGAACCTTAGAAAACTTAAGAATCTGAAAGCTCAGAAATGAAGAAGTGAATGGAAATGAAGGCTACTTCGCCTCTTTTATAGAAAATACATGACCTGGTACATCAGGTTGAATCTCAGCTCGGTTCGTGTTAACAGGTCATCTATCGTTTCCAGACAAAAAAGGACAGAAATTATCCGCGTTGTACAGAAAGAATCGTTATAATTCATATCTGTCGGAAAAGAAACAGCTGGAATATTTACTGCATGGATGTTTGCACCTAAAGAGATAAACAACGAGTTTAATCTTAAACACGAGGTTAGTAGTGCTAATCCTGAATTAAGATGTAATCCCGATAGAAGTCACGATTGACAAAAATTGTAAACCTAGAATCGAGATTCAGCTTCTGAATCCCTAGGATCGAGATTCAGCTTCTGAATCCTTGAAAGTCACGGATGACCAAAAACCAACTTAGAATCGAGATTCAGCTTCTGAATCCCTAGGATCGAGATTCAGCTTCTGAATCCTTGAAAGTCACGGATGACCAAAAAACCAACTTAGGATCGAGATTCAGCTTCTGAATCCCTAGGATCGAGATTCAGCTTCTGAATCCTTGAAAGTCACGGATGACCAAAAACCAACTTAGGATCGAGATTCAGCTTCTGAATCCCTAGGATCGAGATTCAGCTTCTGAATCCTTGAAAGTCACGGATGACCAAAAAACCAACTTAGGATCGAGATTCAGCTTCTGAATCCCTAGGATCGAGATTCAGCTTCTGAATCCTTGAAAGTCACGGATGACCAAAAACCAACTTAGGATCGAGATTCAGCTTCTGAATCCCTAGGATCGAGATTCAGCTTCTGAATCCTTGAAAGTCACGGATGACCAAAAACCAACTTAGGATCGAGATTCAGCTTCTGAATCCCTAGGATCGAGATTCAGCTTCTGAATCCTTGAAAGTCACGGATGACCAAAAACCAACCTAGGATCGAGATTCAGCTTCTGAATCCCTAGGATCGAGATTCAGCTTCTGAATCCTTCGAAATGGTCGACCACGACACCCGAAGGAGCCATGGCCGACCACCTTGCAGCCGACCAAGGCACATGAAGATGCCCCGGCCGACCACCTTGTAGCCGACCAAGGCACATGAAGATGCCCCGGCCGACCACCTTGCAGCCGACCAAGGCAAAATCAAGAGCCCCGGCCGACCACCTTGCAGCCGACCAAGGCAAAAACAGTAGCCCCGGCCGACCACGAGCCATCCGACCAGGTGCCGGCCGACCACCTGAGGTCGAGGCCCTCCAGCCGACCAGGTGTCAGCCGACCACCTTGGTTGGAGGCCCTCCGGCCGACCAGGAGCTAGCCGACCACAAGCTGGCCCTGGATCCGGCCGATCGCGGGTCAGCTTGTGGTCCTGAATCTTGGTTTTTCAGCAATTCTCGGGCAGCTTCTGAACCTGAATCTTGATTTTTTCGTATGATTTCAGGAGCGTCGTTTAGTGCCGTTTAGCACCGTTTATCGCCGTTTAGCGTCGTTTAACATCGTTTAAACGTCGTTTAAGGCTGTTTAGCACCGTTTAGTGTCGTTTAGTGCCGTTTAGCACCGTTTATCGCCGTTTAGCGTCGTTTAACATCGTTTAAACGTCGTTTAAGGCTGTTTAGCACCGTTTAGTGTCGTTTAGTGCCGTTTAGCACCGTTTATCGCCGTTTAGCGTCGTTTAACATCGTTTAAACGTCGTTTAAGGCTGTTTAGCACCGTTTAGTGTCGTTTAGTGCCGTTTAGCACCGTTTATCGCCGTTTAGCGTCGTTTAACATCGTTTAAACGTCGTTTAAGGCTGTTTAGCACCGTTTAGTGTCGTTTAGTGCCGTTTAGCACCGTTTATCGCCGTTTAGCGTCGTTTAACATCGTTTAAACGTCGTTTAAGGCTGTTTAGCACCGTTTAGTGTCGTTTAGTGCCGTTTAGCACCGTTTATCGCCGTTTAGCGTCGTTTAACATCGTTTAAACGTCGTTTAAGGCTGTTTAGCACCGTTTAGTGTCGTTTAGTGTCGTTTAGCACCATTCAATGCTACTGGCACAATCTAGCGTCGTTGTAAACGCGTCGGTCGCTCCACGCTTTACGTCAAAACGATATCAAAGATAAACCCTGACCCGAGTCTCGAAAAAGGCCGTTAAAACTTCAAGGAAAACCTGATCAGTTTTCCTAGAAGTTGGGGGGCAAATGATATGGGCTGAAAATAAGCCCTAAAGACACATTTAATATGGCATTAATTAGACCCTGAATGGTCCAAACGTGGGGCCCACCAGATGGGCCCAAAACCCCTATTATAATATTAATTTCGTAATTAATATTGGGGGAAATAAACAGCTCAGCAAATAAGAGTTGGATAAGGATAATATCCCCTTCAGACTTATCCTATAAGGCATCCAATTCAACATGGAAACTGATTCCTACAAGGAATAGATCTAGAACTTTCCTCAAAGACTTTTCTACCAAGTCTCTAATTCCTACCATAATTCTAAAGGCTTCTCAGCCTATATAAAGGGCCTGACCCCTCATTCTCAGAACTACGTTTTCTTGGCTTGATTCTCTAATACAGAGATACGTAGGCATTCTGTGAGGACCGATCAGTCTCGAACGCAGAAGCAGCCATTAAAGCTCGAAGCTCAACCACACTAGCATTAATTACAAATCATAAACTAGTTTTTATTCCACAACAGGTTATATTATTAAAAAAAGGGGGGGTTATTTTGGGTTTAAAACTGGAATATTATTAAAATAGTTAGAAATAAATAATTTGACAAAAATGGTATAATTGATTTACTAATTAAATAAAAATATTCAGTAATTATTTGGACGTAAATTAGAGATTTATGGCTCGTTGACAAAAAAAAGGGTGAAAGTTTTTAAAATTGGTTTATTATTTAAATTGTGAGAAATAAATTGTCTAATAAAAATGGTATAAGTATTTTGTTAATTAAATAGAAATATTTTGTGAATATTTTGGACATAATTAGAGATATGTTGTTTCATTGGTAAAAGAGGGAATAATTATGAATAAATAGAGATAAATACGGTTTTATTTTGGGAGATTGTTATCTAATATTCGCGGATTATTTTAATCAACGGGATGAAATCAGATAATTTTAGAGACTAAAAATTATTATTAAATTATTTACAAGATTAAAATGAATTCTTGGATTTTGAGAATAAATAGAGATTTATAATATTATTATTTCCCTAAAATGGATTTAATTAAAGTAGAGCTTTTATGAGAATTGTTTTTGAGATTTGTATGAACCAATTATTTTAGAGGCTAAAATCGGATTAATATTAAAAATGAGTAAAACAAATTAGAATTGTGAGGATAATTAAAAGTAAAAATTATTTTAGTAAATTATTTTTGGTTAAAAGAGAGAATAATAATTATGGATTTAAATTGGATAAAAATGGATGGTGGATTTATTTTGTTTTGAGTATAAATAGAGGTTAATATTATTAAACTATTGAAATTTAAAGAATTGTAGAGAATTCATAAGAGCCAATTTAAAGTAGAAGTGCTATTTGAGTAATTTATTGGTTAGCGAATACTTAGAAATAATTAGAGACCTTTTTAAATGGAGAGTTGCCGTTATATTCGGTAACCCTATTTTCGTTTTTAAGTAGGATTTACGGATATTAAAATATCATATAGATTGGATTACTGAGTTCGGTGAAGATTTATTTATCCGGGGATTTAGTGGGAAGTTTGACTCAGAATTGTCGGCGGATATAAGTGAGGGTTAAATGAGGAAGGATGAAGATGGATGAAGTATTGGTTGTGGGTGTTGGATTCACTGTGAGGCGTTTTCCAACGGGAAAACATATATGTGCAGATGGGACGTCTTCGATTATCTTCTTCCAATAGAGAAATTGGTGAGTATGGTTAATACGTTCAAGTTGAGTTTATAAGCGTTTATAGAAAATATTAGAATTGTCGTCTAGAGACTAAAGTATTGTCTTATGTATGATATTGGAATTGACGCGCGAGCTCGATATCGGCGGATTAGACTCGTGGCAACCGCAAGAGCGTTGAACCAAATAATGATCAAATTAGAAGATTGTGACGCCGTAAGATAGAAGATGAAAGCAGTATTACTGTGACGCTTCATGATAGTTGAGAATTCGGGGCAAGTGCTTTCCCTTCACTTCTTGTTCAAGTGAGATTATTTTAAATATGCTAATTATGGTATTATTCCATTTATTGTCGATCTTGTCGACATTTATTGTCATTCTTGTTTATTCAATTTATACCCCATTTACTGTATCAAACTTGTCGATAACCTTTGAGACTATTATTTCCTTAATGATGCTTCCTTGTTAGGAGTACAACTAAACCAATTGTATAGGTAGTCGGGATCCCACTAGTAGAGCACTGAACTTATCATGTCCGAATACCCATTTCATACTTTATTTTAATCTATGATGTGTTGATAGATTTTTGATTCAAAATACTTCTCTCATGATTTGGGTTTTGATAGATGCTATCTGTTTTCATTAACAATGATTTATTATTATTCCTATTTTACTACACACTTGCTGAGCATTTCTTCCGCTCATACTTGTCTGTTTCGAAACCCTAACTTTTCAGTTAGGTAGTTTGGCGAGACATATTTACACAGTTCGAAAAGAGAAGAAGCAGACGATATCTTGAAGATGACTTGACGCGGGATGTCCTGATCCAGTGTAAGGTCTATTTTATTTAGTTTAACTCTGATAGTTATTATTATGTATTAGATTAGTTACCCTGGTATACTTCTTATCGAAGTCATACCAGTGATTTAAGTTTTGATATAAGAGAATGTGGTAAAGCTGAAAGTTGCTATTTTATGGAATTTGGATTCTTGTTTCTAGCACTATAACCTAAAAGATCTTGGATTGTTTGGGTCACAGAGATTATACTTCAAATTTTTGACAATTACACGGAATAATGTTTTATTAATGTGGTGATGTTATTTTGAGGATTCTCAGGAAACGACCAAATCTCCTGACCCGGATTTGGGGGTTGTTACATTAACAGAATAGATCCCACTACTTTCTTCATTCCAATACAACGTATCAAGTACTCCTGCACCCCCCACATCCGTATTCAAAATGCATTGTTGATCCCGTTGATTAAACAAATCTGCAACAATTTCCCTGTCCCACTGAAGCCCATCCAACGTCTTCAACGAGTTCACAGTAGCGTGGCTCAGCCCCTGTACTTCACTAGTGATATAAGGGTTTGATTCATCGTTAAGCCAAGGATGACCCAATACTCTAACTCGATCACCATTACCTAGCTTCCACCTAGCACCTGCCAAAACTACTGATTTGGCTTCCCAAATGCTCCGCCAAATGTAACTCGGATTATCCCCCAGACTTGAGTCAAGAAAATGACAGTAATTTAAGAATATAGTTAGTAGTGTGGATGATTGATTATCATGAAATATATATACAGGTCATTTAAGAAAAAATATTTATTTAAAATTTATGCATTTTGGTGCATATAATAAAAGGAAGTCACCTCAATGTCTAACTTTGTAAAATTTTGTTCGAAGAATGAAGTAGTAGATTAACTATTCATGTTATTATATTAAGAGTTAATTACGTTTCGTTTTTATTTGGAGGTCAGCTACATTTTATTACCCCATATTTTGTATAATTGTACCATGCATCTCGTAATTACAAATTCTAACACGATCGTATATATACACTCTTTAGGTTTAGTTTCACTATTAACGTTAAAAATGTCATTCGTAATTTTAGAAACTAACAATGTTAAATTACATTAACCGTTAAAGCATCACTCATTTTACAAACCCTTCAAAAAAATACATCTTAACTATTAAAATTATAAAATTTAACCCTTTCATTATAATTTGTTTCTATATTATTAAGAATTTTGAAAATATTTTTAAATAAAAAATAAAATGAACCGATCATTTTGTAAACAATTGAGTATGATATCCCGAATTTTTCTAATATAATTTATCAATTACGAAAATGGAAAACTTTTGAATGTTAGCAATCTTCAAAAAATTGCAATCCATATCAAATTTTGATCATTTTTGATGATTTAAAAAACCCTTTCAATTGTCACAACTTTTGTTCTCATTATGTTATCTCATATTATGTTTCGAACTATCTTCGAAATTATAATTCTTAGATTAATAACAACTGGTATACATACTCTTATAAACTGAAAGGAACTTCATGATTTTGAATAAATAGATAATAACTTAGTTTTATTTTTATTTAAATCAATTTTGTTGGAATTTATTTGAGTCAATGTAAATGGGTGGTCAAAGAAAGTTTAATTGTCAAATGATGAATAATAAGGTCAAATACATATAATCAGGTGAATATTTCGTGTGAGATGATGGCAAAATTAATTGACGAAAAAATTGAATCGTCACCTCTTGTAATAATATTAAACATAATTCAAGAACATGATTAGTAATTATGATGATAAGCTATTTGAGAAATTAAATATATTGTCGTTATTTTCTTTTCCAAAATTAATACAAATATAAGTTGAAAAATATATAGCAAAAGGTTACAGTGATGCTTTTCGGTGGTGATATATTTTAACAAATTTTAACCGAATAAAGAGTTGTTACGAATAGGTTATTGTAATTCTTAGATTAAGTTACAACTTTAAATTCTTTTAAATTAAATAAAATTGCATGATTTTGAATAAGTAGCTTAACAATTTTATTAATTTTAGTTTTTTGATTATTTGTTTGAGTTTATTTATATCTCAGTAATTGTATGGTTAAAAAAAAGTTTACTTGTCAACAGATAATTAATAATGTCAAATATGTCTAGTCAACTCGTGTAAGGTGGTGAGGAAATTAACTGACAAAAAGATTCGAATGGACTTTAGTTTGTGCAATTATATTTAACTCAACTATCGCTTAATTGGATTATTTAAGGATTGATATATATGTAGATTGATTGTAATATTTTTTTTTTGTTTAATTGAATGTAATTTAATTTGATACACAATGATCGATGGAAATTGTTGTTATTTTACAATATAAAATTTTTAAATATTATAATAGAATTTTGACTAAAGGTTTAAAGAAATTAAATTTGGATCAAATTATTAGTGTAGAATATACAAAGTAAGAACATAAAATCGAAGTTATTATAGAAAATTTTATTAGGAAGATAAATATCGTTGCACTTTATTGGGACATAAATGGTGAGATATGGCGAGATAAGTAGTTGAATATCGCCGGAATTAGCGAACATAAAAATATTATTGGCACAAACATTGAGCCATCATTTACTCTAATAGTAATTAACCTAAGTTAGGTTAGTAATTGAGAAAGGTGAATACATATATTTTGATTGAATATTAATATTGGTATTAATTGATAATTTTGAAACAAAAAAAATGAGAAATGAGAAAATTTTAAAAAAAGTGGAAAGTGATAAAAAAAAATGTGAGAGATAGAGAGAAAAAGAGAATAATTGGAGAGGAAATTAATAAATGGAGAAGAGAGAGAATAAGTGGATGGTAATAATGGAAGGGAGAAGAGAGAGAATAAGTGGAGGGATAGAGAGAGAAAAATAAATGGTTAAAAGACATTAATGGCCTTTATTATAATTTACATTAACTATGGTTAATCTTAACTCAATGGCATAGTAGGTAATTTGAATGAGTGGGTTACTTCAGGAATTAGATATAATAGCCGATAACCCGTGCGAAGCACGAATCGTAATAAATTATCTTAAATTTTTAATTTTTAACTTTTTTTAATAAAATACAATCTTGAAGCACCAAGTTGTATATAATACTATATAGCCGAAAACCCGTGCGAAGCATGGATCGTAATAAATTATCTTAAATTTTTAGTTTTTAACTTTTTTTAATAAAATAAAATCTTGAAGCACCAAGTTGTATATAATACTATATTCTCGACTTTTATTTGGATTTATAGTTAATAGACTCCTAGTATATAACTTCACTATTAAATTAATATTTAATATTATTATTTTAATTATTCAAATTTACATAACTTCATTATGGTAATATTATATAAGAGTAGCTATATTATTAATTGTATTTATTATCAACCTATTATAGATACTTTTAAATATTAGTTAAAGGAGTCCTAAGTTCTATTTAATACTATATTCATGATTTTTTTTATTAATTAAAAGAGTCCTAAGTTCTATTTGATACTATATTCATGACTGTTATTTCAAATTTTAGTTAATAAACTCATAATATATATAATTTCATTATTAAATTAATTTTTTATATAATATTACAATTTTAATTAATTAATATTTAGTGGCATACCGTGCATATAGCGGTATACAAGGCATGCCATTTACAGGGGTTTCTGCTTTGGTTTCTTTAACGCCCCCAGATCCGCCCGGACTGGGGATCCGGGTCGTCACATTGTCTCAATATCCTGCAGCACACGTTAACGCAATAATAAAGCAAAATTTAATACAACGAAGCATAAGTGTCCCACTCCACAGATCCAAGATCGGTCTCACAAAATATTACAATACGACTTAGTACATCTTAGGATAATATCTTACAAACGTTCACAAAAGTATAAATATCAAGGTTCCAGCTGGATAATCTAGTTCTTGTCAGCATAACCTGGAGCTTTTCCCTTTCCTCCGGATCCCTGGCTGGACGTCTCGCCTCTTTCCATCTTGACAGCTGAATAAAATGTTGTAAAGCAAGAATGAGCAACTATGGTGCTCAGCAAGTTCTCTCCTTGCTCGGTAAATAAATATAAAAAGAGTTACCAAAAGAAATACTCGAAATTTTAAAAATCGGATATCACAATCTGGCATTGACTCGATACTCATCTCGAAACTGCATACTCGAAAGACTCAATTGATATAACTCTGGTGACTCATGATTTAAGAATAACTGGTCTTCCACCTCTCGGTATCTCGGAGGGGCGATCAACTATCCGACCGGGAATACCGTCCTCCAATGATATCGCACTTCGCCCGATCACGGTTACAAAACGTTATCAACAATATAATATAAATGTATGAATGCTAGCATCATAGGGGTTATTAATTAAACCCTGGCAGCATAGTGCCAATATATCTCGTATCCGCATAACGGTACACAAGTCTCTCTTTCTCTAAAATGGGTCTCTTTCCCAAATTTGACCAGTAGAATACAGAATTCCCGAATATTTGTTGAACCGATGAAATAAAATAACACTTCCAGGAAAGTAATTATAAATCTGGCGGGCTGCCAGTCTGACTCAATTGTCCCACCAATCTGAACAATGGATTGAGGTAAATTCTCAATAATAATATTTTATTGGTTGACACGAACGAAATGCCAACCCTCGACAATGAAGTCAACCATCTCGAAATATTGAGGATAGTCTTAAAATGAAGTATTTGGGAGTCGTACTGTACAAATAGTACTTCTCGAATATTTATAATACTCATAATTGATGAACGTTTAAATATAATATTTTTCACTTGATCAACGAGTAAAACTCTAACGATCCTAATTTTTATAACTCTTATTTGTTGATTCGAGAGATGAACCAACCAAAAGATAATCAATAACTATTGTCGAATTTGTACAATAAGTTCGACTGAAAAGAATAAATTTAACTATCTCGAACGAATGAGATTAGTTTCACTGAATCACAATAATAGTCATCTCGAATTAATGAGATCGACTCGATAGCAATGAAATTGATACCACGCTTATAAGGGATATAATTCGCAAGTAAAGTAACTTTAACAGTAGCAAAATATCGCGACGAGAAAATAATGATTATTGCATTATAAGGAGCCACGGATAAATCTCATAATTGATAGCTCAAAAATAATTAACGAATGAAATAATACGAACAGAAATACAAGTCTCTAAGAGTTAGGGTAGGAAGGAACTTGCCTCGATCTCGAAGTGCAAATGAATGCAGAAAAAATTTATACTCTACCCGTGAACTTGGCTTCGATCTACGGCTCGGGAAATATCCCCTAAAAATGGCAACCAGAAATACGTGAGCGTTCCGTCAAAATAGAATATTTCTCAACCGATAATATAATATTTAAATATAATAATAAAATATCTCTCAAAAATCTCTACGATAATTAACGGACAAATAACTCTTCTCCGAACTCAGGAATTAAATCTAGAAAATATAAAATATTTTTAATATCTGGAAATCTCAATTTAATTAATTGTAAGACAATTCTCATTAAAAAGGCTCTAATAATTTCTAAGTATTCGCCGACAATTAATTAGCTATTTAAAACGTACTTTCAATAAATAAATATCTCTTATGAATTTTCTAAAATTCTCTAATTTAATAATCTATATTTATTCTCAAGATGAATTATCTCAAGGATCCATTTTATTAAAATCTTTTTATTCTCACAATTTTAATAATATTTCAATTTTATAACTCCTTTTTATTAGCGAGTCATTAAGTCTCTAATTACGACTTAAATAATTGCTAATTAATTATTCACTCGAATCACATTAAATATTAACACTTACAAAATTCCCAAAATTTTCTCTAAGTTTCAATTTTCATTTAAATAGGTCCTACTTTATTCTCACAATAAAATAACTCATTTTACACTAAATTCTAATTTTATTACAAATTACTCCTATTTTATTTCTCACCATTTTTACAATAATATCTCAATTATTTAAAACCAAATTTTAAAAATAAACAACCTTTTATTTCATATTTTTATGGGTCAAAATTATTATTAGTCAAATAATCATCAATAAAGAAAATACCAAAAAAAAACATTCAAACCCCCTCTTCATCTCTTTCTCTGCAAATCTCTCCCTCTCGATCTCCAAATCTCTCTGCACTCTCCATTCCTCTCGCATCTCTCTCTCGTCTCATCTCTCTCTCGGACTCATCTCTCTCTCCGCCTCAACATCTCTCTATCTCTCTCCCTATTTCCTCACTGTCTCTCCCCCTTCCTATTCCGATACCACCCAATACACACATCGCCAACAACAATCATTCCCCTTCACCGATTACAACCACCAAACACCGATTACCCCTCTATCTCCGACTCACCTCTGCCTCCCGACTCAGTCCCCCAACACACTCTCTCGTTCTTTCTCTGATTCAATACTCCCACACCGAAGCAATACACAATAACACAACGGTCTCATTTCCCCTCCCCCAAATTGGATACAAACAACATCCGCCACAATCAAAACATACCCTTCGGTAACCACGCAGTCGACAACAAAATTAACAGAAAAAAAAGAAAAAAAAGAAAGGAAAGAAAACAATTATACATTTACCTGATGTTCACTCGAATTAGTGTATATATATTTATATATATATATAGTTGTTGAAAGAGATATGAGTGTGTATATATGTTTGCAGATTTTGTTTTCTGTTTGATATAAAACAAGGAGAGAAGAATAAAATAGGATCGGTTTGTCCTGTTTCTACTGTAGAGAGAAATGATAAGGCCTGGTTTGATTCCGTTTGTCAATATGAATGGCCGGGTTTTTAATTTAGTAGGAGATGTGGTCTTTTACAGGAAAGGGAGAAGGGTGGTTCTGGGTTGTGTTTGTAGAGAAAAGAATAAGGCCCGGGTTTTGTGTTAATTTATGTGTTTATGAAATCTGTACGAGACAGAACGTGGGGAACAGAAGGAAGAAAATACTGTGCTAGAATGTTTTGGGTTTGAAAAAAAAAATATCGTGTTTTGTGAAGAATATTTGTGTTCTGTGAGAATATAATCGTTTTCTGTGATCGAAAAATGCTGTCTCCTCCTCGTGTTTAATGATCCTATCAGTTAAAACAGTAATAATAATCTCGTCGTTTTCCTGCTGGCTAAATTAAACGAGACCCAAATTTCGTTCTCTAAAATAATTTCTCGCTTTAAAAATCAAACCAAAAAAAATTAAAATCCTATTTTCCTAAATTTCCTAATTTTAATAAATACCTAATAACTATAATTAAATAGATATAATATAACATTTATTTACACACGAATATAAAATTTTAAAAATTAACCAAAAATGCGCTAATTAAATATACTATTGCATCGCCCTTAAATAAATTTAAATAACGAGTAGAAAAATTTTATTCGAAATTTTGCGGTTATTACAGTCTTCCCTCCTTAAAGGATTCCGTCCTCGGAATCAAAACTACGCACTAAACAAATCAGGATATTATTCCGCATTTCGCTTTCTAATTCTCACGTGGCTTCCTCGACTTGGTGGTTCCTCCAAAGTACCTTTACCAAATTTACGTTCTTAGTTCTTAACTCTTGCACTTTGTGATCTAGGATATGTACTGGCTGTTCTTCGTAGGTCAAATCAGGACGGATTTCCACTGGTTCGTAGGTTATAACATGTCTGAAATTAGAATGATATTCTCTTAACGCAGAAACATGAAATACATCATGAATATGCTGGAGGTCTGGAGGTAGGGCCAACTGATAAGCTAGTGGTCCTATCTTTTTGAGAATCTCAAAAGGTCCTATATCTCTGGGGCTCAACTTGCCTTTCTTCCCGAATCTCATTACTCCCTTCCAAGGTGAAACTTTCAGCATCACTTTATCTCCCACTTCAAATGCTTTGTCTTTTCTCTTTTGATTTGCATACTTCCTCTATCGATCCTAAGCTGCAATTAACCTTTTTCGAATAACTTCGGTCGCTTGCTTAGTTTGTTGTAGTAGTTCTGGTCCTAGTATTTTCTTTTCTCCTACCTCATCCCAGTATAGAGGTGATCTACACTTCCTTCCGTACAATGCTTCATATGGTGCCATACCTATGCTGGAGTAGTAACTATTGTTGTTAGCAAACTCAACCAGGGGCAAATGATCATCCCAACTTCCTTTGAAGTCAAGGGTGCAGGCTCTTAAGATATCCTCAACTGTTTGAATTGTCCTCTCGCTCTGTCCGTCGGTCTGTGGATGATATGCAGTGCTCAGATTTAACTTCGTGCCTAGACATTCCTGGAAACTTTTCCAAAATCAAGAAGTAAAACGGGCGTCTCTATCAGATACAATTGAAACAGGCACTCCATGGCGAACCACAATTTCTTTTAGGTATATGTTCACCAGCCTTTCAACTGAGTACTTATCACTAATTGGTAGGAAATGTGCAGATTTAGTGAGTCGGTCGACAATAACCCAAATTGCATCATGGCTAGCTCTAGTTCGGGGCAATCCTACGACAAAATCCATGGTGATATGTTCCCATTTCCACTCGGGTATCTCTAAGGGTTGTAAAAGTCCACTTGGTCTTTGATGTTCGGCTTTCACTTTCTGACAGGTCAAACACTTGCTTACCCATTCTGCAATCTCTCTCTTCATGTTAGGCCACCAATAATTCAGCTTGATGTCTTGATACATTTTTGTGCTCCCTGGGTGAATGGAATATCTCGATTTATGCGCTTCGCTCATAATCTCTTCCTTCAGCTCTGTAACATTAGGAATCCATATTCTCGATGCAAATCGATTAATTCACTTATCATCCTTTGAACTCAGAACTTCTTCTCCGGTCAACTCTGATCTCATTTCTTCCATTACTTGTTCCTGACAACGGCGGATCTTCTCGAGTAGCTCTGGTTGAAACTGAATGCTGTAAACTCTTTCATTGTTCTGGATTGGGACCTTGACCTCTAATTCCATTTTCTCAAATTCTCTGACCAATTCTTCTGAGGTTGTCAACAGGTTAAGTCTTTCCTTTCTACTTAAAGCATTAGCTACAACGTTAGCCTTCTCTGGGTGGTAGTTTATCGAGCAATCATAGTCTTTGATCAATTCTAACCATCTACTCTGTCGCATGTTTAATTCCTTCTGCGTGAATATATACTTTAAGCTCTTGTGATCCGTGTAAATCTCGCATTTCTCTCCATAAAGGTAATGTCTCCAAATCTTGAGGGCAAAAAAAATAGCAGCAAGTTCTAAATCGTGAGTAGGGTAACGGGACTCATATTCCTTCAATTGTCGAGAGGCGTAAGCTATTACTTTCCCATGTTGCATCTGAACACATCCTAAACCCTTGTGAGAGGCATCGCTGAAAATCACGAAATCGCCTTTCTCATCGGGTAAAGTCAAAATTGGGGCAGTAGTCAATCTCTCCTTCAATTCTTGAAAGCTGTCTTCATATTTGGGGGTCCATTCAAACTTTTCTCTCTTTCTGGTAAGTCGAGTCAGTGGCGTAGCTATCTTTGTGAAATCTTACACGAATCTACGATAGTATCCGACCAATCCAAGGAAACTTCTAACCTCTGTTGGAGTCTTGGGTCTCTCCCAATCTGCTACAGCTTCTATCTTTGCGGGGTCTACAGAAATCCCTTCGCCGCTCACAATGTGTCCTAAAAATTGAACTTCTTTCAGCCAGAATTCACACTTCGAAAATTTTGCATATAACTTCCCCTTCCTCAGCGTTTCCAGCACCAATCGGAGGTGTTCAGCATGTTCCTCAGGAGACTTCGAGTATATCAAGATGTCATCAATAAATACAATCACGAACTTGTCCAAGTACCTCTTGAACACACGATTCATCAAATCCATGAAAGCAGCTCGCGCATTCGTCAATCCAAAAGACATAACTAAGAATTCGTAATGTCCATATCGGGTCCTAAAGGCAGTTTTAGGAATATCCTCAGGCTTGATCTTTAGTTGATGATAGCCGGACCTCAAATCAATCTTCGAAAAATGTATAGCTCCCTTAAGTTGGTCAAATAGATCGTCGATTCGAGGCAGCGGGTACCTGTTCTTGGTGGTCATCTTATTCAGTTCACGATAATCAATACAGAGTCGCATGGATCCGTCCTTCTTCTTTACGAACAACACTGGAGGTCCCCACGGGGATACACTTAGTCTGATCACACCTTTGTCCAGTAACTCTTGCAATTGTGTTGCCAACTCCTTCATTTCCACTGGTGCCATTCTATACGGCGCCTTTGAGATTGGTGCGGTTCCTGGTGCTAGGTCGATTGTGAATTCTATCTTTTTATCCGGTGGCATTCCCGGTAACTCGTCAGGAAAAACATCTTTAAACTGATTAACTACAGGGACCTCTTCGATCATAGGGGTCTGTTTCTCGGTATCTACATGAGCCAAATAGGCTTGACATCTTTACCGAAGTAATCTTTTAGCTTGAATTATTGACAGGAAATCCTTAGTCGGTTTCCGTCCACAAAATGGAATTCTTATACCATTAGTTCCCCTTAAGCTGACCCTCTTACGACGACAATTTATTTGAGCATCATAACATGATAACCAATCCAACCCTAGGATTACGTCAAATTCCCCTAACTTAAAAGGAATTAGGTCTGCATCGAAACATTGCCCATGTATCTCTATAGAACAATTTGGACACACTCGGTTTACTGGTATGACTTCTTGATTAGCTAATTCTATGTTCAGAATTCCCTCTAAGGGCACAGATTCAAGATTCAACTTATTCATGAAGTTTTCATAAATAAAGGATTTGGTAGCTCCAGAATCAACTAGAACACACGCATCCTCAAAGTTTACTAGAAGCGTACCTGCGATCACATCGCTGTCATCGATGGCATCTCGTACAGTCAAGTTGAAGGTTCTTGCTGTCGGCTTGTTGCTGGGAGGTGCTGTGAGTCGAGGTACTGGATTTTCCTTCGCAGGTTGTCGGCAGTCTCGGGACACGTGACCTTTCCTTCCAAAGTTGAAGCAGGTGACAGATTTATCCTTGCAACTAGAAGCATAATGACCCCTCTGTCCGCAGTTATAACAATTCACACTCGCTTGATGACAGGGTCCAGGGTGTTTCTTCCCACATGTCTTGCATTCTGGCAAAGGTGGCCTTCCTTGCATCACACTAACTGTCTGTGGCTGTTTGAACCTCTGGTTGCTTCCTCTGGTGTCATGATTCCTAAACCTACTTGTATCAGTGCTTCTATCCTCCCTCTTCACAAATGGTTTCTTGTCGCTCCGATTATCAAATCTTCTCACAAAGTTACTTCCGCTGCTCTGAAACTTCCTCTTCTTTTCATCCTTAGGGTACAGTTCACTCCCACTTTCCACTATAGCCGCCTTCTGAACTAAGGTTGCATAATTGGTGATCTCAAACACTGCGACTCGATTCTATATCCAGGGCTTCAATCCTTATTGAAAACGCTTTGCTCTCTTCTCCTCAGTGTCTACATGATAGGGTACAAACCTCGAGAGTTCTGTAAACTTGGCCTCGTAGTCTGCAACAGTCATCGTCCCTTGCTTGAGTTCTAAAAACTTAATTTCCATCTGATTCTCCAGATACTTGGGGAAATACCTCTCTAGGAACAATGTTGTAAATCTGGCCCACGGTATAACCGCATTACCTTCTATAGCTCTCTTCACTTCCCACCAGTAGTTAGCTTCACCTTTTAACATATACGCTGCAAACACTGTCTTTTTATCTTCTTCCACCCCCACAATCTCAAAAGTCTTCTTTATTTCTCGTAACCAGACTCTAGCCTCCACTGGGTTAGTGGTACCTTTAAACTCAGGTGGATTCAAAGATTTGAACGATTTGAAACTCACTGTAGCTTGAGTCAGTTGAGCCGGAGGTGGATTTCCTCCTATCAGATTCTGGTTCTGCTGAGGTTGAGGGTTTTGAGCATGTTGAAGAAGAAAGTTCAGAAGTAGGTTCATCGGGTTATTATTCTGGTTGGGATTTTGAGCGGGTTGGGTTTGGATTTGGGTTCGGAACTGGGTTCCGAGGTGGAACCTCCTCATCTCGATTCCCTTCAGGTTGAGGACGAGGATTTCTTGGGGGTCTTCCTCTCTTTGGCGGCATCTCTTTCTATAAAGAGCGAAAACAATAAGGTATGTTATATCACAGATATGCAGTTATAAGACACCATTGCTGGCACAGTTATGAAAGGTATTCATAAATAATTACTCGATCAAATTCCTGGTTTCTCAAAATAAATCATACTCAAAATCATGACTCTCTCTTGTCTCTTTATAACAATTACTCTTATTTCTATAAAAAGGTTTCCGATATTCGTAAGGATCTATCCCAGTTTAAATGGCGATTCTCAGAAAACCTTATAAGTTCTTAAAATTCAATCGTCATTAATCCTTGTTTCTCGAAAGTTTTTTTTTACAAGAGTGCTATTAATAAAGCGCAACAGTAATAAAATATCAACATATAATTCCAAATGGTACATCAGGCAAAATCAAAGACTACATCCAAAATCCTCTAGTCAGCTAGTACATCAAACTACTAAATCCAGTGAGTGCGGGTCTATCTATGACAAACTAGATACAAACATAAGCACTCTAAACAGAAGTCTATCCCCCAAAAATAGCAAAAACCCGAACTACAATATCAGGAGTGGTCTCAGCGAGCAAACATCTCGATAACACGCCTGCGAAACTCCTCAATAGCTCTAGCAATCAGGTCGGCAACAGTACTACGGTCCACAGCTCCGGTACTGGAAGATGGTAAGGTTGTAATATCAGTCCGCAGCCCTGTCAGGATAGAGATAGAGATCTGATGTACAATCTCCATGGATACATCCCTCAAAAGTAGGCTACCACCCCCATGAGCTGCAATAGGATCAAATGACAATAATCGCAGAATAGCATCCCTCGTAGCAAAAATCTCCTCGTAACGCATCCATACCCAGCGAAACTGCTGGTAAAGGTGATCATGTACAATCCAAGGCACTGGCTCTCGACCTACTATCGGCTGTGTAGGCATACCGACTGGCTGAACTAGAAAAGGCGGAGCAGATGAAATCATCACCACTGGAGCAGGGATATGGATGGTAGGTGCAGATGGAGCAGTGTCATAAGCTGGAGCATCACTGACTGATGGAAGCATGTAATCGGGTATGGTAGGAACTGCTGAAGTCGTGACATAGACTGGCCCAGAAGGAGAAAACACGTCAATGGGAGCTGCTACTCCGGTGCGAATGGGCGAAAGCTGGCCCTCCACAATCGACTCGGATAGAAAAGGCTCAGGTGTCTCCTGCCTGTACATCTCAGGAGCTGGAATCTGAGCTGGATGCTCAGCCTCAAGAGTAGGAGTCTCTACATCAGTCACCGGAACAGGAGAATCGACTACCTCGATGACCTGATCAGGAGAATCTGCTAGGTCTATCACCTGCGAAGGAGAAGGTGTAGGAATCTGAACCGAAGAATCCTCCGAAACACTATCAATCAGAATGTACTCCTCTGACGGATCACTGTCCGAACCCGAACTGGAATCTAGTGGTCCGTGCGGGTAAGGTGTAGGAGATTTATCTCGGATAGAACGAGTGTCAGCTGGTTCGGATGTAGACATCTACAAAAGTACAAAAAGTCTCGGTTATAACCAGGTTCCAAATCGATTAGATAAAGGTATAAATATAACGGTGCAGGGCAGTTAGTGCTAAAATATCAACGTTGTACTATATCTCTAAATTCTCACATCGCGTTATAATTCTAGGCTCGTACGATTCCTAAAAATATAACTAACGCTCTGATACCAAAACTGTAACGCCCCCAGATCCGCCCGGACTGGGGATCCGGGTCGTCACATTGTCTCAATATCCTGCAGCACACGTTAACGCAATAATAAAGCAAAATATTTAATACAACGAAGCATAAGTGTCCCACTCCACAGATCCAAGATCGGTCTCACAAAATATTACAATACGACTTAGTACATCTTAGGATAATATCTTACAAACGTTCACAAAAGTATAAATATCAAGGTTCCAGCTGGATAATCTAGTTCTTGTCAGCATAGCCTAGAGCTTTTCCCTTTCCTCCGGATCCCTGGCTGGACGTCTCGCCTCTTTCCATCTTGACAGCTGAATAAAATGTTGTAAAGCAAGAATGAGCAACTATGGTGCTCAGCAAGTTCTCTCCTTGCTCGGTAAATAAATATAAAAAGATTTACCAAAAGAAATACTCGAAATTTTAAAAATCGGATATCACAATCTGGCATTGACTCGATACTCATCTCGAAACTGCATACTCGAAAGACTCAATTGATATAACTCTGGTGACTCATGATTTAAGAATAACTGGTCTTCCACCTCTCGGTATCTCGATCGGGCGATCAACTATCCGACCGGGAATACCGTCCTCCAATGATATCGCACTTCGCCCGATCACGGCTACAAAACGTTATCAACAATATAATATAAATGTATGAATGCTAGCATCATAGGGGTTATTAATTAAACCCTGGCAGCATAGTGCCAATATATCTCGTATCCGCATAACGGTACACAAGTCTCTCTTTCTCTAAAATGGGCCTCTTTCCCAAATTTGACCAGTAGAATACAGAATTCCCGAATATTTGTTGAACCGATGAAATAAAATAACACTTCCAGGAAAGTAATTATAAATCTGGCGGGCTGCCAGTCTGACTCAATTGTCCCACCAATCCGAACAATGGATTGAGGTAAATTCTCAATAATAATATTTTATTGGTTGACACGAACGAAATGCCAACCCTCGACAATAAAGTCAACCATCTCGAAATATTGAGGATAGTCTTAAAATGAAGTATTTGGGAGTCGTACTGTACAAATAGTACTTCTCGAATATTTATAATACTCATAATTGATGAACGTTTAAATAGAATATTTTTCACTTGATCAACGAGTAAAACTCTAACGATCCTAATTTTTATAACTCTTATTTGTTGATTCGAGAGATGAACCAACCAAAAGATAATCAATAACTATTGTCGAATTTGTACAATAAGTTCGACTGAAAAGAATAAATTTAACTATCTCGAACGAATGAGATTAGGTTCACTGAATCACAATAATAGTCATCTCGAATTAATGAGATCGACTCGATAGCAACGAAATTGATACCACGCTTATAAGGGATATAATTAGCAAGTAAAGTAACTTTAACAGTAGAAAAATATCGCGACGAGAAAATAATGATTATTGCATCATAAGGAGCCATAGATTAATCTCATAATTGATAGCTCAAAAATAATTAACGAATGAAATAATACGAACAGAAATACAAGTCTCTAAGAGTTAGGGTAGGAAGGAACTTGCCTCGATCTCGAAGTGCAAATGAATGCAGAAAAACTATATACTCTACCCGTGAACTTGGCTTCGATCTACGGCTCGGGAAATATCCTCTAAAAATGGCAACCAGAAATACGTGAGCGTTCCGTCAAAATAGAATATTTCTCAACCGATAATATAATATTTAAATATAATAATGAAATATCTCTCAAAAATCTCTACGATAATTAACGGACAAATAACTCATCTCCGAACTCAAGAATTAAATCTAGAAAATATAAAATATTTTTAATATCTGGAAATCTCAATTTACTTAATTGTAAGACAATTCTCATTAAAAAGGCTCTAATAATTTCTAAGTATTCGCCGACAATTAATTAGCTATTTAAAACGTACTTTCCATAAATAAATATCTCTTATGAATTTTCTAAAATTCTCCAATTTAATAATCTATATTTATTCTCAAGATGAATTATCTCAAGGATCCATTTTATTAAACTCTTTTTATTCTCACAATTTTAATAATATTTCAATTTTATAACTCCTTTTTATTAGCGAGTCATTAAGTCTCTAATTACGAATTAAATAATTGCTAATTAATTATTCACTCGAATCACATTAAAAATTAACACTTAAAAAATTCCCAAAATTTTCTCTAAGTTTCAAATTTCATTTAAATAGGTCCTGCTTTATTCTCACAATAAAATAACTCATTTTACACAAAATTCTAATTTTATTACAAATTGCTCCTATTTTATTTCTCACCATTTTTACAATAATATCTCAATTATTTAAAACCAAATTTTAAAAATAAACAACCTTTTATTTCATATTTTTATGGGTCAAAATTATTATTAGTCAAATAATCATCAATAAAGAAAATACCAAAAAAAACATTCAAACCCCCCTTCATCTCTTTCTCTGCAAATCTCTCCCTCTCGATCTCCAAATCTCTCTGCACTCTCCATTCCTCTCGCATCTCTCTCTCTCGTCTCATCTCTCTCTCGGACTCATCTCTCTCTCCGCCTCAACATCTCTCTATCTCTCTCTCCCTGTTTCCTCACTGTCTCTCCCCCTTCCTATTCCGATACCACCCAATACACACATCGCCAATAACAGCCATTCCCCTTCACCGATTACAACCACCAAACACCGATTACCCCTCTATCTCCGACTCACCTCTGCCTCCCGACTCAGTCCCCCAACACACTCTCTCGTTCTTTCTCTGATTCAATACTCCCACACCGAAGCAATACACAACAACACAACGGTCTCATTTCCCCTCCCCCAAATTCGATACAAACAACATCCGCCACAATCAAAACATACCATTCGGCAACCACGCAGTCGACAACAAAATTAACAGAAAAAAAAGAAAAAAAAGAAAGGGAAGAAAACAATTATACATTTACCTGATGTTCACTCGAATTAGTGTATATATATTTATATATATAGACAGTTGTTGAAAGAGATATGAGTGTGTATATATGTTTGCAGATTTTGTTTTCTGTTTGATATAAAACAAGGAGAGAAGAAGAAAATAGGATCGGTTTGTCCTGTTTCTACTGTAGAGAGAAATGATAAGGCCTGGTTTGATTCCGTTTGTCAATATGAATGGCCGGGTTTTTAATTTAGTAGGAGATGTGGTCTTTTACAGGAAAGGGAGAAGGGTGGTTCTGGGTTGTGTTTGTAGAGAAAAGAATAAGGCCCGGGTTTTGTGTTAATTTCTGTGTTTATGAAATCTGTACGAGACAGAACGTGGGGAACATAAGGAAGAAAATACTGTGCTGGAATGTTTTTGGTTTGAAAAAAAGAATATCGTGTTTTGTGAAGAATATTTGTGTTCTGTGAGAATATAATCGTTTTCTGTGATCGAAAAATGTTGTCTCCTCCTCGTGTTTAATGATCCGATCAGTTAAAACAGTAATAATAATCTCGTCGTTTTCCTGCTGGCTAAATTAAACGAGACCCAAATTTCGTTCTCTAAAATAATTTCGCGCTTTAAAAATCAAACCAAAAAAAAATTAAATCCTATTTTCCTAAATTTACTAATTTTAATAAATACCTAATAACTATAATTAAATAGATATAATATAACATTTATTTACATACGAATATAAAATTTTAAAAATTAACCAAAAACGCGCTAATTAAATATACTATTGCATCGTCCTTAAATAAATTTAAATAACGAGTAGAAAAATTTTATTCAAAATTTTACGGTTATTACAGTTTCTGCTTTTAATAAAGAGCATAGATATTGATGATATTTGATTAATTTATTTGAAAGTGCTTAAGGACTGCAAGGTATAATATCGGATTGAGTATTCGTTTATTCGATTACGAATTGACCCCTCAATCTGACAGTCTTTTCTATCTTCACATCAAATCAGTTCCCGACAACCTTCTTCTCTTTGCTCTTCATTTCACTATCTTCCATTATATAATTAGGGCAAAAATCTTAGCCTGCAATTTAGATGGCCAGATGACCAATAAAATATGATTGGTGATGGAGTGTTATTTTTTTTGTTTACACTTTGCAAGTTATCACTAATAAAGCAAAGCCTAAATAATCAAATAATCTTGTAATCCGAAAGAAACGCTAGTGATCATGAACCCTTATGTAATTGCACTACTAATCCTTCCTATATCAGTCATTTTCGTTTTCTTGATCTCGCGAAAACCAAAGAATGAATGCTCGAACGTAAACTTTCCCCCAGGATCAAGGGGATGGCCACTGGTCGGAGAATCTATTCAGTATGTTCTGTTCGGTCCTCAGAAATTTATCGATAAAAGAATGGAAAAATACTCCCCGAATGTATTTAAAACCACTCTATTCGGAGAAAAAATGGCTGTCTTCTGCGGACCAGAGGGAAACAAGATTCTCTTCACCAATGAGAACAAACTAGTCAGGTCCTGGTGGCCTCTGTTTGTGACAAGGCCATTATATTATCCAGACGTCGATGAGGCAGCCTCTGTGGACGAAACCACAGCTGTAATGTTTAATTCTGTACATAATATTTTAAAGGTGGAAGTTCTAAAAGAGTACATTCCGACGATGGATTCCATGGCACGAGAGCACATGGAGTCGGATTGGGCTAATGAGGAGGTAGTAAACCCGCTTCCTCTGTTAAGGAAGTACACGTTCGATTTATCGTGTAGATTATTTATGAATGTTGTTGATGATGAGCATGTCACAAAGCTAGCCAAGCACTTTGCATCGGTTGCTAATGGAGTCTATTCTGTCCCACTTGATCTGCCTGGCACTGCTTATAATGGAGCTATTAAGGGTGGAAAATTGCTAAGAAAGGAACTTATGAAGATTATTACCGAGAGGAGAGATGCAATGTTGTTGGAGAATTGCGGTAATGAAAACTCGGTTACTGGTCAAGACTTTCTGTCTCGATTGCTGCTGGTGACTGATGAAAATGGGAATTTTATGACAACGAAGGAGATTTGCAACAACATTATTGGCTTGCTTCTCGCTAGTTACGAGACCACAAGCACTGCTGCAACCTTTGTCTTCAAGTATCTGGCTCAACTTCCGCATATCTATAACGAGGTTTACAAAGGTACAAGTATTACATTATGTAAACTTATAAATTTTTATTAGTACTATTTTATTTCATTTTTTTGCAATGGGTGAACCTCACACACCTGCCTTTAGTAAGGCTCGAATTCTCAAGCTTCTGACATATAAACTTGCAGAACAAATGGAAATAGCAAATTCGAAGAAAGAAAAGGAATTGTTGAATTGGGAAGACATTCAGAAAATGAAATACTCCTGGAATGTGGTTTGTGAAGTTCTAAGGCTGGATCCAACTGGGAATGGTGCATTTAGAGAGGCTATAACTGATTTCAACTTTGCTGGTTTCACCATTCAAAAAGGAATGAAGGTATTTTACACTCAATTCTTATTTATATTAGCATATATGGTCATAGAATTAAATCTACCAGTTGCTTTGATTTGTAGACGCATTGGACAGCCTATACAACACACAAGAATCCCGAATACTTTCCTGATCCTGAAAAATTTGATCCATCGAGATTTGAAGGTAATCGAATTGCTCCATACACTTACGTTCCTTTTGGCGGAGGACGTAGAATGTGCCCCGGGAAAGAGTACGCTCGACTTGAAATTCTGGTGTTTATACACAACATTGTTACAAATTTCAAACTGGAGAAAGTGAGTCCCAAGAAAATATTGTATGTTTACCCATCACCAGTGAAAGGTGTTTTACTTCGACTAATCCCCCATAAGAAATAAAGACCAAACGAGAAAGAGTACTCATGGCGTAATTTGTGGTATGTTGCGCTTTCTTTTCATACTAGCCGGTAACCGTGCGATAAGTGCAGAGATTAAAATATTAATATAAATAAATTATCGATAATAAATATAATTATTGAGTATTATTTAAATATGTATTTGTAGAAAATTGAATGACAAAAGCATATAACAAATAAATATTATTAAATTACGTAGTTATAGGGAATCAAAAGAGTGAAATTAAATAAATTAGAATACATAAGAATTGAATGATAAAAGTATTCAACAAATAAACGCTATTAAATTATGTAGTTATAGGGAATCCAACACGGGGTGAAATTAAAGAAATTAAATTAAATAAATAAATCTTGTATAATTATGTAGTTGGAAGGAATCGAACTCCGAGTTATAAACGGATAACCAAATTTGGTACTTTGGTATTATTGCGCGCAACATGGGGTGAAGTTAAAAAAATTAAATTAAATAAATAAATCTTGTATAATTATGTAGTTGGAAGGAATCGAATCCCGAGTTAATTGATAACAAAATTTGGTATTTTGGTACTATTGGACACCATTAAAGCATGGTTTTGCACATTAACATAAAGTATAGACTAGGTAAGTTATTTTTCCTTTGATAAAAAATTAGGTCAAGCTAAGTTATTCAAACCTTATGTATGGTAGTTTTTGTTCCGAAAAACACTAAGGTCAAATAGTTGTTATTTTGATGTTGGTAATGATTAAGGAATGGTAAAATTTATGTGAATGTGGGAGGGTCCATCATAATTAATTAAAATGGTATCAACAAAATTCTGACACGTAATATTTGTGAACAAATTTGGAATCGAATTTGGTGACTCTACCATTCTCCATTTAATATATTTGATAGTTGGTACGGATCACTATAATAGGTATGTCTGAATATTTGTTATGGATGATTGTAAGATTAACTATGTTGCATATCAATATTTGGTCTAATATGTATCAATATTGTATATAAGTTGTTGATGAATATTGTAGAATTTTATAATTGTGCTTATTTAAAATTGTACAAGAGGGTCAAAAAAATGTATTTTTTCAAGTTAAAGTGATTATTAATATCCTAGAATTTTTTGAAAATCTACCAATAAAACCTAAACACTAGATATCTGCCAATTTTTTTTTAGAATGTTGAACCGAACGAGCCGTGCACGAGCCCAAGAACTGTGAACCGCAGCCCGACACGTTCGGCACGTCCAACCCGTGAGAAATGAAAAAAGCACGCCCAGCTCGTTCGGCACGCGGGGCACGGCACGCCAAGTTGTTAGAGTCTGGATACACATTTCTGTGTTTATGATTTAATTGAGTCATGAGGCGATGAATCACCAGACAAGACTGTACAATTTTTTTAGCACGTCGACTGTCATCTACTGTGATCTCAATTTTAAGCTACTAAAGTAAAATATCATTTTTATCCGTTTTCTATCCGTATCTTCTTAAAAATTCGAAACATTTTAATATATAATTAAATTAAAAGAAAAAAGTTACAAATTCGAAACATTTTAATTCGAAACATTTCATATTTTGAGAATATTAAAAGTAAATATTAAATTAACAAAAAAAATTCAAATTTTATGTACAATTTCTGAGTGTACATCTTCGAATTTTCCTATATAAAAAAAAAAGTCCACCAGCCCGCCTAGCTCGCGTGTCATTCACGGGCTTCAAATTCAGGGGCACGGCACGTCCAAACCATGTGTGCGTGCCCATGCCTTGTTTGGTGGAGCTCGGCACGTGGCAAAACCGGCACGGCCGTTTGGCCACCACTACCTGTAACGCCCCCAAATCCCCTACAGGAATCCAGGTCGTCACATCTCTTGCGGAATATTCGATTACCTGTTCACAATATAATATACAACAATACTCATAATAAACACCATCTTTTACTACACGGGTTATAGACTTAGAACAAGCACTCAATAATTCCAAAAGATATTACATCTCAAGTTCACTTCCCAGAATCTCTAAAATACTGTTACAACTCCAAAGAACTAGATAGTTAAACAACACCTTTCCAACCGGTAATCTCCTCAGATGCTTTAAGGTTAACATGCTGAATCAATGGTCCTCCCCTTTCCTTAATTCTGATTTGTTGTACTAATGTCGGCTCTGATTGTCACTGCTTTATAATTTTAAAAATAGCAAGAGTGAGCCAAAGAATGCCCAGCAAGTACATATATATATCATATAATAAAACAACTTGACCAAAGTATGGTTTTCACCACTCTATAATATACTTATTTCGAAAAGAGATCAACTCGGAAATTTTTATAAACCTCGACATATTACCCATATGAAAGAACAAACATATCTCAATAACTTCTCAAAAATACTATTCATATGAATGAATAAATATATCTCATAACTTCTCAAAGTACTACTCGTATGAAATAATAAATATGTCTCAATAACTTCTCAAAATACTACTCGAAGATAATCAATAACTTCTCAAAATACTGCTCGAAGATAAATCAATAACTTCTCAAAATACTGCTCGAAGATAAATCAATAACTTCTCAAAATACTCCATTGATAATATAATATAACAACTGCTCAGATCAACACCCTAGTTAACAGAACCACACAGGCATCGGTTAACCGATAGGATGTCAATGATTAAATTTCTGCTCATAACGCCTACTCAAGTAATGGATGATCAATCCATTATCACTACTCGTTTTCTATCGATAGAAGGATGAGCCGAAGTCTCGAACACACCCTTAATACTACTCAGTTGGGCCGGTGCGTTACTCCGGTCACTTTTGCCTTCATAAGCAATGAACATTAGACACCAATAATATAGTTTCCCTCTCGAACGATTAGAGGAAATATTATGAAAAACTGTTCTGATTATGGAATCGAAATGAGGTGATCCATATCAGTATACATAACTTACTTTATATATATATATCCCCACTATTAAACATAAACTCGAAAGACGTATCTCAATAAATGTTCCAACAATATGGACCAACTCATGAAATAAATTTGGACACCTCGTGATATAATATGTCTGGATAACAGCTCAGCAATAATATACATGAATGTAAATTGCATGAATAAATATCTGGTATAAATCACTCGAAAGAATACTTGATTTTGTAAATCAAAAATTTAATCAACATACTTAAAAATATAAATACCCCGAACAATGGAGTACGAATTAGTAAACTTGCCTGGTTCTACGATATGATACTCCAACCTGCTCCACACCTCTGGTTCTCCGGTATTTCACCTTCTCGGACCCAGTTCAGCTATTATTTAACTCCACTTCTGATCACCTTTCAATCAACTTTTATTCACCAATATATAATACCCCTGCATATCTACAACTTTCGTTCTTCAAGTTTTTCCAAACGAGTCTCCTAACTCATCCTAAATCCTATCCTAAAATAGTTCCTCGAATAATTCCAAACTCAACATTTTTACGCGAAACCTTTTCCATTTTTAAATCTCACAAATAATAATTTACTAATAATCCGATTTTTAACTTCTAAAATAATCTGGTCCGATCTGGTTAATTAAAATAATCCGAAAATGCTAAATACTAATCCTCCAAAATAATACCATTGACATCCTATATAAAAACTCAAAATAATCCTAAAACAATTATCTTACTCCACGATAAATAAACATAATTAACCAATTAATCCTCGAGACAACACTTAATCCTTAATTTAAATAAATAAATCCTCGAGACAATAAATAAATCCTCAAATTAAATAAATAAATCCCCAAAACAACAATTAATCCTCGAATTAAATAAATAAATCCTCAAATATTAAATATCAGCTTTCTAAAATAATACCCTATTTAACTCTATTTATTCATAATTATCTCCTCTTTTATCAACAATTATTAAATTACTAAATCACGATCAAATAATCACTAATTATTTCTGAATGATTGTTAACAATTAATTATTCAAATTGCACTTATAAATCTAAATTAGCTCTCGTAAATTCTCTAAATTCCTAAATTTCATTAATATTATTCTCACAACAAAAATTATTTAATTATACCATTTTTAATAAATTATTACTTACTAATCAAATTAATTAATATTCCATATTTAACAAAACTTATTGAATCCCCTATTTTTTTTTCGTTTATAACAAAATTCCCATTATAAAACCCGAACATTAATTTTGATCAATACGTTAATATTTTATTATTTTATTCCCAACTGCACATCGGTGTGGGTCCCACCCACACCGTGTGGACCCCACCTGCATCTCCCCCTCTCCCCTGCATCTCTCTCTCGTCTGTCTCTCTCAATCTCTCTCGCTCTTACCTCTCTATCTCTCCTGATTTCAATCTCTCTGCACCCTCTCCAATCTCTCCCGATTCCCTCTTCTCTCCCTCTCTTTAATCTCTCTCCCCGTTCTCTCCGTCTCTTCTCCGTTCCCCCTACCACCGTCTCCCCGACTTTCATCTCTCCCACCACCCTCGTATCTCTCTCTCTCTCTCTCTCTCTCTCTCTCTCTCTCTCTCTCTCTCTCTCTCTCTCTCTCTCTCCCTGTTACTCCCTCCGATTCAACCACAAACACCACCACCGCAACGGTGGTGGTCGTCTCCTTATTACTCCACCATCACAAACCAATCTCTCCCTTTACTCTCCCTCGTCTCCGATATAACACCCAACCACCGAAACCATACCAACACCCCAAAAATCTCTCCTGCCGTCTCTCTATTTCTCACGACCCTCTCTTCGCCTTTTGGTTCACCATCAACAGCAACACCTATTCTATCCCGATTCATCACCCATTACAACCACACAAACCACCCACCGGAACATACCCAATCGACACCAAGGTCGAACCCCCCCTCACTTCGTCTCTCCGATAAAAAAAAAACCCGACAACAACAATACCCATCAATCTCTCTCAACTCTCCCTCGTTCTCTTCCTTTTCCGACAACATCAACACGACTCTCCCCCCCCCCCTAATACACTGGTAACACGCCGACCACCACAAAAACTAACACCACCCAATACCCCCTTCTCCGATGTGAACTGATACTATCGGAAAAAAACGAACCCAATCCTACCATATCAAACCACGAAGTCACAATATTTGCCAGAAGAGGAGAACACTACCTGCTATGCTCTGTTTTCGTGAATAAATGAAAAGGATTTTTATTTCCTTTTGTTCTCTGTATTGTACCATAAATAAGTCCTCATTTCTTATTTTAAATTAATAAAATAATTAAAACAAAAGTGTGGGGGACAAATTAAAGTGGGATTTTTAGTGCCCCTAATTGTAGTTTTCAAGTGGACAATTAAATAATAAAAGTGGGAGACAAAATAATTGTTGAATAATAAATAAAATAAAAAAATGATTATGTCTATATTTAATGAAATATTTGGTGAAAAAATATCGTTTTCCCCCGTCTAATTAAAACGAATTTCTAATTTCGTTTCTTAAAATAATTACGACTCAAAATTTAAAAATACTATTTTTCTCAAATTTTTAATAAACACTAATATTTAAATATAATACGAATAAATTTTAAAAAATTTATAAAGGGTACTAATTAAAAATATATACTAGTGAATCGTTTCTAAAATATTTTAAAATAAAAATATAGAGTAGATTCGAAAAAAAAAAAATTTATTCGAAAAATTTACGGATATTACAGTCATCCCTCCTTAAAAGGATTCCGTCCTCGGAATCAACGTAGGCAATAACTAAGGTTGCTAATATCTTCTCAGCACTTTTACCAGCTTTATGCTTCCCATATCTCAATTATAAACTCTTATGCTATACCGTCTATTTTCCTACCGGCTCCTCATTGATACCTAATTCCTTCGTTTATTCTTATCTTCCCTCTATCCTCAAATTACATCTTATCCTCAATAGTAAATCTAAATTATTCCTTAAAACTCCTCATATCATTTCTCTCATTAAATATACCTCTTTCTTCTCATCTTTATCCTTCTGAATTAATTCACTCTAAACCTTGCATCATTATTTCCAATCTATTGTTTCAATACCTGTCGAAAACTTCCAACTCCTTCCCCCTCCTCCAAATCCATACATAATACCATCATACTATTCTTGTTTTGTTTCTATCTATAAAATCCACTCTATTTATCTCTTCTGTACTTCTCCAAACGTCACAGCCCTACTCGATTCCACCTATCCCAATATGGTTTAGTCTAATAAGATTGCATACCCACGAAATATTTATTTATGAAAACAAACAGTACATATCTGTACATATACACATATATACACATATATATCTGCAGTTATAGATATATGTATATTTATGTATACTTACCTCTATATACTCATATTTCACCCAATAAATAAATCTTGGATACACATTTCTCTCGTCCTAATTGATTCTACTGCTAATGGCCATCCTGCCTCCACCTCGCAACTCCTATTATATATATACCTATCGATTTCTTGGCTTCTAAACTCCCTTTCATATAGTCCTAACTCCTCCTACACTCGTTCTAAGACTTATAACCTACTGCTCTGATACCATTACTGTAACGCCCCCAAATCCCCTACAGGAATCCAGGTCGTCACATCTCTTGCGGAATATTCGATTACCTGCTCACAATATAATATACAACAATACTCATAATAAACACCATCTTTTACTACACGGGTTATAGACTTAGAACAAGCACTCAATAATTCCAAAAGATATTACATCTCAAGTTCACTTCCCAGAATCTCTAAAATACTGTTACAACTCCAAAGAACTAGATAATTAAACAACACCTTTCCAACCGGTAATCTCCTCAGATGCTTTAAGGTTAACATGCTGAATCAATGGTCCTCCCCTTTCCTTAATTCTGATTTGTTGTACTAATGTCGGCTCTGATTGTCACTGCTTTATAATTTTAAAAATAGCAAGAGTGAGCCAAAGAATGCCCAGCAAGTACATATAGATATCATATAATAAAACAACTTGACCAAAGTATGGTTTTCACCACTCTATAATATACTTATTTCGAAAAGAGATCAACTCGGAAATTTTTATAAACCTCGACATATTACCCATATGAAAGAACAAACATATCTCAATAACTTCTAAAAAATACTATTCATATGAATGAATAAATATATCTCATAACTTCTCAAAGTACTACTCGTATGAAATAATAAATATGTCTCAATAACTTCTCAAAATACTACTCGAAGATAATCAATAACTTCTCAAAATACTGCTCGAAGATAAATCAATAACTTCTCAAAATACTGCTCGAAGATAAATCAATAACTTCTCAAAATACTCCATTGATAATATAATATAACAACTGCTCAGATCAACACCCTAGTTAACAGAACCACACAGGCATCGGTTAACCGATAGGATGTCAATGATTAAATTTCTGCTCATAACGCCAACTCAAGTAATGGATGATCAATCCATTATCACTACTCGTTTTCTATCGATAGAAGGATGAGCCGAAGTCTCGAACACACCCTTAATACTACTCAGTTGGGCCGGTGCGTTACTCCGGTCACTTTTGCCTTCATAAGCAATGAACATTAGACACCAATAATATAGTTTCCCTCTCGAACGATTAGAGGAAATATTATGAAAAACTGTTCTGATTATGGAATCGAAATGAGGTGATCCATATCAGTATACATAACTTACTTTATATATATATATATATCCCCACTATTAAACATAAACTCGAAAGACGTATCTCAATAAATGTTCCAACAATATGGACCAACTCATGAAATAAATTTGGACACCTCGTGATATAATATGTCTGGATAACAGCTCAGCAATAATATACATGAATGTAAATTGCATGAATAAATATCTGGTATAAATCACTCGAAAGAATACTTGATTTTGTAAATCAAAAATTTAATCAACATACTTAAAAATATAAATACCCCGAACAATGGAGTACGAATTAGTAAACTTGCCTGGTTCTACGATATGATACTCCAACCTGCTCAACACCTCTGGTTCTCCGGTATTTCACCTTCTCGGACCCAGTTCAGCTATTATTTAACTCCACTTCTGATCACCTTTCAATCAACTTTTATTCACCAATATATATAATACCCCTGCATATCTACAACTTTCGTTCTTCAAGTTTTTCCAAACGAGTCTCCTAACTCATCCTAAATCCTATCCTAAAATAGTTCCTCGAATAATTCCAAACTCAACATTTTTACGCGAAACCTTTTCCATTTTTAAATCTCACAAATAATAATTTACTAATAATCCGATTTTTAACTTCTAAAATAATCTGGTCCGATCTGGTTAATTAAAATAATCCGAAAATGCTAAATACTAATCCTCCAAAATAATACCATTGACATCCTATATAAAAACTCAAAATAATCCTAAAACAATTATCTTACTCCACGATAAATAAACATAATTAACCAATTAATCCTCGAGACAACACTTAATCCTTAATTTAAATAAATAAATCCTCGAGACAATAAATAAATCCTCAAATTAAATAAATAAATCCCCAAAACAACAATTAATCCTCGAATTAAATAAATAAATCCTCAAATATTAAATATCAGCTTTCTAAAATAATACCCTATTTAACTCTATTTATTCATAATTATCTCCTCTTTTATCAACAATTATTAAATTACTAAATCACGATCAAATAATCACTAATTATTTCTGAATGATTGTTAACAATTAATTATTCAAATTGCACTTATAAATCTAAATTAGCTCTCGTAAATTCTCTAAATTCCTAAATTTCATTAATATTATTCTCACAACAAAAATTATTTAATTATACCATTTTTAATAAATTATTACTTACTAATCAAATTAATTAATATTCCATATTTAACAAAACTTATTGAATCCCCTATTTTTTTTTTCGTTTATAACAAAATTCCCATTATAAAACCCGAACATTAATTTTGATCAATACGTTAATATTTTATTATTTTATTCCCAACTGCACATCGGTGTGGGTCCCACCCACACCGTGTGGACCCCACCTGCATCTCCCCCTCTCCCCTGCATCTCTCTCTCGTCTGTCTCTCTCAATCTCTCTCGCTCTTACCTCTCTATCTCTCCTGATTTCAATCTCTCTGCACCCTCTCCAATCTCTCCCGATTCCCTCTTCTCTCCCTCTCTTTAATCTCTCTCCCCGTTCTCTCCGTCTCTTCTCCGTTCCCCCTACCACCGTCTCCCCGACTTTCATCTCTCCCACCACCCTCGTATCTCTCTCTCTCTCTCTCTCTCTCTCTCTCTCTCTCTCTCTCTCTCCCTGTTACTCCCTCCGATTCAACCACAAACACCACCACCGCAACGGTGGTGGTCGTCTCCTTATTACTCCACCATCACAAACCAATCTCTCCCTTTACTCTCCCTCGTCTCCGATATAACACCCAACCACCGAAACCATACCAACACCCCAAAAATCTCTCCTGCCGTCTCTCTCTCTCTCACGACCCTCTCTTCGCCTTTTGGTTCACCATCAACAGCAACACCTATTCTATCCCGATTCATCACCCATTACAACCACACAAACCACCCACCGGAACATACCCAATCGACACCAAGGTCGAACCCCCCCTCACTTCGTCTCTCCGATAAAAAAAAAACCCGACAACAACAATACCCATCAATCTCTCTCAACTCTCCCTCGTTCTCTTCCTTTTCCGACAACATCAACACGACTCTCCCCCCCCCCTAATACACTGGTAACACGCCGACCACCACAAAAACTAACACCACCCAATACCCCCTTCTCCGATGTGAACTGATACTATCGGAAAAAAACGAACCCAATCCTACCATATCAAACCACGAAGTCACAATATTTGCCAGAAGAGGAGAACACTACCTGCTATGCTCTGTTTTCGTGAATAAATGAAAAGGATTTTTATTTCCTTTTGTTCTCTGTATTGTACCATAAATAAGTCCTCATTTCTTATTTTAAATGAATAAAATAATTAAAACAAAAGTGTGGGGGACAAATGAAAGTGGGATTTTTAGTGCCCCTAATTGTAGTTTTCAAGTGGACAATTAAATAATAAAAGTGGGAGACAAAATAATTGTTGAATAATAAATAAAATAAAAAAAATGATTATGTCTATATTTAATGAAATATTTGGTGAAAAAATATTGTTTTCCCCCGTCTAATTAAAACGAATTTCTAATTTCGTTTCTTAAAATAATTACGACTCAAAATTTAAAAATACTATTTTTCTCAAATTTTTAATAAACACTAATATTTAAATATAATACGAATAAATTTTAAAAAATTTATAAAGGGTACTAATTAAAAATATATACTAGTGAATCGTTTCTAAAATATTTTAAAATAAAAATATCGAGTAGATTCGAAAAAAAAAAAATTATTCGAAAAATTTACGGATATTACACTACCTACAAGGCTGTGTAGTAGAGATCGCATGCCACTTATAATGTTGAAATGTTGTCTAGACATGTTTTGTGAGTAATAATACCTAATTATCCGTCAAATTTGTGACCAAGTATTAATTGACCGCTATTTATGATAGGTTTAAATTTTCATAATCGATTTTAAATGTATTTTCAGTCAAATATAATCTTTAATTAAATATTCGTTAGTTGAAAATAACTTTTTTTCCTAGTAATGTTAAATTTTCTTGTATAACATTGAAAAGATAGATGACGATTAGGAGAAGTCAATACAAAAATAACAAACATAAAAAATTATTAAGCTAGTCATACAATTATAAGTATTTTGTTTAAGAATGAGTTTGATACATTATTGGTATCTAGATAAGGGTTTAATAGACACAACAACAAGTTTTGGCTGGGGGAAGACAAAGTCCTCCACTGTAATTTGCGTCTCTGCAAAGATCATCACACATCTTCGAATCTTTACATTTTATGTTCCAACATTCACCTACCCTTCCTCCACCATTCGCCTTAGCCGGTCCCGGCACTGGTACAGCTGTATTCTCCTCTGCAGACACTGAATGGAGAAGACTATTAGTTTTGCAAATGTAACACCTGTTATGTAAAATAAATTATATTTAATGTGAAAATCAGAAAGTGTGTGTGCATGTAAATTTAATGATGAACAATTATTATACCAAGGGAGACGATTAACAAAATAAGTGCAATCCTTGTTACAAGCTTCTTAGCCATGAAAGAACTGATAGAATTATACGATATATATATATATATATATATATATATATATATATATATATATATATATATATATGTATATATATATATATGTATATATATATATTAAAGGAAAAATGTTAAGAGATTGTAAAGGGATTCCAGCATGTATTGAGAACAAGCCGTGTCTTTTTGTGTGCTTATTCAACTAGAATTTCTTCTCTATTTATAGGCTTCTTCAAACATCTTCCACCCCTTTACTTGTAACTGCCCCTTGATTCTTTCACCAAAATAAATTAGAAATGTGTAACTCCCACAATTAATTTTGTAACTCCTACAATTGTAACTCCCACAATTGTAACTTCCTCCATTACTTTTGTAACTCCCAATTCAATATATCAAATATATTTTTGTTACAAGCTTCTTAACAAAATAAGTGCAATCCTTGTTACAAGCTTCTTAGCCATGAAAGAACTGATAGAATTATACGATATATATATTAAAGGAAAAATGTTAAGAGATTGTAAAGGGATTCCAGCATGTATTGAGAACAAGCTGTGTCTTTTTGTGTGCTTATTCAACTAGAATTTCTTCTCTATTTATAAGTTTCTTCAAATATCTTCCACCCCTTTACTTGTAACTTCCCCTTGATTCTTTCACCAAAATAAATTAGAAATGTGTAACTCCCACAATTAATTTTGTAACTCCTACAATTGTAACTCCCTCCATTACTTTTGTAACTCCCAATTCAATATATCAAATATATTTTTCTTGTAATAAATTAAATATATTTGTAACCTCATGTATTTTATTTTATTTATATTTATCATATTAAGTCAATTTTACAACATCTCCCAGTTGACTTATTTGATAAATATATAAGTAACTCCAACTTTTCTCACATATTAAAATATGATTTAAGTTCAATTTCTCTCATCAATTTAAAAACATCAATTAAAAAAAATATCACTAGTGATAACATAAAGCATGTCATTTTCACTTAACAAACATCAAACTTCCCAGTTCACGGATTCACATTGCAATACCTTAATCCTTTTTCATAATCAACAAGATTGGCACCAGACTGCAATTCTGCATCCCAAAAGATTAAACACTTTTACCAAATTAGAGATTCCATAGCCTCTAAAACAACTTGTTTGCCTTTAATAAATCTTACTTCTTGGTTGCAACCTTAAAACTCTTAACTTAGGCAACAATTTATTTATTTTGTCACAACATCTCAAACTTACATGTCATACATACACATGTAAAATAACTCAAAAACAATTTAAACAATAAATGTGTATATTATTATCATTGATGATACTTCAACAAAAACTTCAAACATTTCACAGGCTCATACATGCCCATTATTGACACACTCAAAACAAAATATAAAACTCAAAGACAACTCACGATCGGGCCCACACTTGCCCGTTGTTCATAAATTAAAAATTACATATTCAAAGCTTAAACAACTCATGATCGGGCTCATACTTGCCCATAGCATACACCTTCTTATCCTTTCCGATTGAAACTTGATTATTATAAAATCGCACTTCCAATCCATTCTTAAGCAGTGCAGGAACCGAAACAAGATTGCGCCTCATTCCAGGAGCAAACATCACATTCTTGAGGATCATCACACTATCCCCAAGATCCAACCTATAAGAACCAATCCCCACCACATCCAAGTAGGTGTTATTCCCCATAAAAATTCTTTGTTCACCCTTCTTCAACTCCTCAAACTCGGTCAAGCCTTGCTTAGTTTTCGCAATATGGCGGGTTGCTCCAGAGTCAATCCACCATCCATCAATGTCTCTGGCTACATGACCGGCATTGCATTCATTAACCCCAACAAACTCACGTTTGTTTTGCCCCTTTTGATCTTGGCCCTTGCCCTCATCTCCTTCTTGAGTCTCGGGACATTCATTTTTGAAATGTCCATACTTTCCACAAGCATAACAACTTCCAAGTGGAAACTTCTTCTTTTGCTGACGTGGCTTAAAAATTCTTCCTTTCGAAGGACCAAGCCTTCCTTGTCCCTTATTTTGATAGCTTGACTTAAATTTTCCTTGAGCTAAGTTAAGCTCCTTATCTTGCACCATATTCAACTCCAATCGCCTTCGGCTATTAACCAAATCATGTTCCATAGCCAAAGCCGCAGAAAGTTGAGATGCACTTTTGATTGTTCCATTCAACCTCAAAGTTGTTGCAGCCATGTTAAGTGAGCTCGGGAGACTATTCAAAATTCCATCAATTTGCATATTTTCGGATAGCTCATTTCCTGTTAACTCGAATAACTTGTAGAAGGGGGGGGGTTGAATACAAGTTATATAATCGTGTCTGATTTTTGCTTGATTAGATGATCAAACTTTGTAAGCAGGGACTTCTTTCCAGTCATATGTCCAGAGCATCCACTGTCCAAGATAATTGAATGCTTCTTTCCAATGCCCTGCAAACAAAAAGTAGCTAGTTAGAATTTTTTAGGACCCAACTTTGATTGGATCCTTTCTTACTAACTTTTGAACCAACAGGCTTTGAAGATTTTGCTTTTGATTTACCTGTTGCAGAGTCAACCTTAGACTTTGATTTCACAAACTGTTTGTGACTAGGAGTTTCATCTGAATTGCTATTGTTAATTCCCCATAATAATAGTCATAATACAGTTCATGATATTCCCCATAATAATAGTCATAATACAGTTCATGATATTCCTTACACAAATAAATGGAATGAAGTAAACTACCACAATGATAACAGGGTTCTTGTGGTTGGTATTGAATTCTCTGAGTCTTGGGGAATCTGGACTCAGTTTTCCAAGAAGGTTTTTGATTGCAGTCTAGGGCCAAATGATTATGATTTCCACATTTATAGCATTTCTTCCTAGGTGCATCAGGTACATTCTTGTAATTATTCTCTTTGTTAATACCTTCTTTTCCATTCCTATTTCTTCTGATCTTGCTAGACTCTGAAATACTTTATAGTCTCTATTTCAACTGAGACTTAGACAGAAAACCTATGTTGACATTCTTAGGTTTTTCTAACACTCTTTCATCTGAATTGCTATTGTTAATTCTTTTGTGCACAACTGGGGTACCTTTGGAATCAACAAATTTAACATGTTTAGGTTCAGAAACTATCTTCTTACCTTCAGACTTAGATGTGCTAGCTTCAGTTTTACTATCATCATTGACAATAGCTACAGTATCTTCTTGCCTAGCCTTATCAAAACCTAAACCATTAACTTTACCAAGAATTTGATTTTCAATGATTTCTTGAGTCTTTTTACCAGAATTGTTAATGGTTTTAATCACATCTCTCTGTTCCTCTAGTTCTTTTTTGACATAGTCATAAGCCTCAAGAATAACACTATAATCATGCTTAGCTTTATTAGAACTTAACCTATATTCTTCCATTTGAATTAACTCAGATTCAAGAAAATTATTTCTACTAACTAATTCATCATTCTTAGCCTTGAGTTCTTCTTTTTCGCTAGCAAGAATTTTGAAATTAGTCATAAGATTCTTAAACTCTACATGAATAGATCTAATATCATCAGAATCTAAGCTATCAAACTAATCAAGAGAGTGAAGTGATACCTTAACAGAAGATGAAAAAGTTTTCTTTGGAGATCCAGGCTTGTCTGAAGCACTTGCCATCAATGCAATGTTGTCATAATCCAATTCATCTTCAGAATCACTGGAGTCTGCCCAATCCTTCTGTGTGACCATGAGTGTATTACCCTTCCTTGAATTCCTAGGCTTCTTGCACTCACTAGCAAAGTGTCCAAGCTCACTGCAGTTAAAGCACTTGATCTTGGCTTTATCAAGCTTGATAATTGTACTCTTGCCTTTGTCATTCTTCTTCTCCTCTTTCTTCTGAAAAGAGCCTTTGCTAAATCTTCTCCTGTTGAATCTTCCTTTCTTGAAAGCTTTAGCAAACATAGCAAAGAGTTCTTGCATCTCTGATTCAGAATCATTATCTTCAGAGTCTATATCTGTAGTCTCTGACTCAGAACTTTCTTTGCTCTTCTTCTTCCTCAAGTCTCTTTCAGTAGATTCAAACTTTTCTTCTGGAAGATTCTTTGATTCAGACTGAGCAGTGAGTGCAACAGTTTTCATCTTTCCTTCACTCCTGCTCTTTTTCTACTACCTGTCAAGTTCATAAGCTCTCAATTTTCCATAAACTGCTTCTAATGATATCACATCAAGATCATTCGCTTCCTCAATTGCAGATATCTTCTCATTATAGAAATCAGGAAGAGCTTTCATGAACTTAGTATTCATATCCTCCAAGTCATAATATTTACCATGCATGGCCATCTCATTGATGAGTTTAGTAAACCTATCAAAGGTGTCAGTAAGTGACTCACCAGACTTGGATTCAAAGTACTCATATACTGCTGTATGAGAAGTGTCCTCATATTCTTCCTAACAGGTTTTGTTCCTTCACAGTGAACCTTTAGATTGTCCCATATCTCTTTAGCAGTTTTACACGAGAGAACATAGTTAGTGAGAACAGAATCAAGACTGTTGAATAATATGTTTCTCACTTTAGCATCCTTAAGAACGTTCTCCTTTTCCTTATCTGTCCATTCAGATTTAGGCTTCTCTGCTGTATGTTCTGGAACAACTTTTCCTTCGACTGTTGCTTGAGGAACAAGCCTTGTTGGAACAAAAGTCCCATCTCTGATTCTGTCAAAATAATCAGGATCTGTTGCTTCCAAGTGATGCAACATCTTCACTTCCCACAGAGTATATTCGTTTCTCTTGAGCATAGGGATCTTAGTATTACCATCCTTGTAACCAGACATGATTGCAGATCTTTATGATTATTCGAAATCAACTTGCTCTGATACCAATTGTTAACTCGAATAACTTGTAGAAGGGGGGGGGTTGAATACAAGTTATATAATCGTGTCTGATTTTTGCTTGATTAGATGAACAAGAATAAACGAATAAATCAAACTTTGTTTGTATTAAAATAATCAAATACAAACTCTACCAAAGGTGTACAATACCTTTAGCAGCTGCTGACAATACAAATCTCTCTCTCTGTTTGTTTCGAACTCTCGAATACAAATCTTACGAACTCACTTGCTCACACCCTTTTTACAATGATATTGAGAGAGTATTTATATTGCTACCTATCAACAAATAACAGAATTATAATCTATCTATGACAATGTTCTGCCGTCCAGTTGATAGTTTCCATCAATAGAGAATTCGTTTCCTTCACGATATCTTCTTGCTTGTTTTCTAAAACAAAGATCCTGTTTTATAGCACTTTCCAGTTTCTGTAGCATCCATAATGACATCATCAGTAACATGACTGATATCATCAGTAACACGACTGATATCAGGATTTCCCATTGCATCAGGATCTGATTATCCCATCAGTATTTGATCAGGATCTGAATTAATGTATCAGGATCTGCTCCTCTGTTCCAGACATGTAGTCCCCGATACACTGTTCCTGACATGTAGTCTCTGACGCACTATTCCTGACTAAATTCTACAGATTACTGTTTAACACATATATCCTATACAAAGTTCTAAATCCTTTATAAGATCAGGATATACAAGAAGTATTAGCAAAATTCTATTCTTAACATCAAAACTTATGTTATTCCCAACATTTCCAGCCGCTGCTAAATCCTTGGCCATCACTAGCATCTTGTTACAATGATCAATTACATTATCGCTCTCACTCATTTTGCAAGTATTGTACTTGTGCAAAAGGAGTTGCACATTCACATCATAAATGGCTTCATATTTTTCTTTGAGTGAATCCCAAAGCTTTTTGGCACTTTCATACGTCTTAAACACCTTGATCAAGTTGTCTTCCATAAACATCAACATAAAACTCTTTGCCTTTTTGTCACAAATTTTCCATTGCTCGTACTCCTCCTTTTCAGCATCACTAGATTTTTCTCCCAATGTTGGACAATCCTTTTCAATGGCACTTTTCAAATTATCATGTATCAAACCATATCTGATTTTTCGGCTCCACATGTCATAATTTGTGCCATTCAATCTTTCAATTTTTGCCAATTCCGATGCAATCAATTTGCTTGTCATTTTGAATCTAAAAATATTATCAAAAGAGACAATTAAATAGTTGATAAATGGCAAGCAAAGAAATATATTACAAAATATATTCCAACTTGATTTCATCAAACAAAAAGATACTTTGTAAAAGAAACGACTAAACCAAAGAATACAACGAAATGAGCATAATAAAATAACTAGCAATTTAACATAATTGGATATAAAAAAAATATATCTGGCTATAAGAAACATTAAGACAGGCTCATGTAAATATGACAGGGCATGATATCTAATTAAAAAAAAATATAGCATGGCATGATTAAATATATAACACGTACTAAATAAAACAAACAAAAAAATATATAGACTGATGCAGAGAGAATAAAAAACTAAACCCAATTTATGTAACAAAAAAAAACAAGACGCATCTAAAAAATAGATTAACATTTGTCTTAAAGCACAATAAAAAACTTAGCATGGAAAAAAAATTAAAAGTGAAACAAAATGGGCAACAAGTGGTATGGTGAAGATTAAAAAAAATACATAAGATAAACATGTACATCTATTATAACAACACATGCATGGCTGAGACATCAAAACGAAAAAAAAACATAAAGATGATGCATTTATGTACATTAAGAAATACCAGGAACATGTTAATGGGTAAAAATCTAATAACAAAGCAGGAATGCAGGATAGAGAAAATAGGACGTAGCACATGCAGAAAGAAAGCAACAAGACAATCGTACAATCATTAGAAGTTAGTAACTACTAGTAAAAGAAAGTAAACCAAACCAATGAACCTGACAACAAGTAAAAGATGTCAGTTGAATACCCACCAAACACACAAAGCCTGCTAACGGTGAAGCTCTGATACCACTGATACAATTAGACGATATATATATTAAAGAAAAAATGTTAAGAGATTGTAAAGGGGTTCCAGCATGTATTGAGAACAAGCTGTGTCTTTTTGTGTGCTTATTCAACTAGAATTTCTTCTCTATTTATAGGCTTCTTCAAACATCTTCCACCCCTTTACTTGTAACTGCCCCTTGATTCTTTCACCAAAATAAATTAGAAATGTGTAACTCCCACAATTAATTTTGTAACTCCTACAATTGTAACTCCCACAATTGTAACTCCCTCCATTACTTTTGTAACTCCTAATTCAATATATCAAATATATTTTCTTATAATAAATTAAATATATTTGTAACCTCATGTATTTTATTTTATTTATATTTATCATATTAAGTCAATTTTACAACAAAAACTCATGTACTTCATTTATGCTTACACAGTATATAATTCTCAAAAAATAACGTGAATTGCTTTTGTTAGGTCCAAAATAGTTTATAGAAGGGGGGGTTGAATACAAACTATACCGTTTTATCGAATTTGCTCTTTTCTTAAAAATATTAAAATATTAAATCAAGAACAAATTGATACGGAATAAAACGAATATCGATATTTCAAGTCGAATATAAAATTTATATTAACTTGATGGGGTGTGTCTAAATACACGGGTACAAATTACAAGGTTTGATGACCAAACTAATTATTACAAATTCTATAGAAAATTCGACATGAATTTTTCTATATTTGTAATTAAAAAGATCGAAATTTATTATTACAAATTCTATAGAAAATTCGACACGAACTTTTCTATATTTGTAATAAAAATATCGAGAGGTTCTAGGGAACTTAATCCGCTAGATAGTTTCAATAATACAAGAATCAAACTCTAGTGGTAAGATATTACAATATGTTCTAGAGATGAATTTACAAGTTATTAAAACTTCATTGATGATCAAGAGGGGAGGAGAAAATATAACTTTGGTGCTCTCTTTTTCTCCCCTAAATTCTCTCTTGGTCTCTCTTTTTTTCTTCTGTGAAGTGTTTCAGGAAGAGGCTGTGAAGATTCTGTCCGTGTGTATATTTGTTGCTTTTATAGCAAAGTATTGATATTTTGCTACCACCATGACATAAACTGCTCCATGACATAATCCCATAATCTCGGTATGACATAATCTATGTCATGACATAATTCCTTAAGCTCGGTATGACATAATCTGTGTCATGACATAAATCTATAAGCTCGGTATGACATAATCTGGACCATGACATAATTTCACCTGGTCGGTATGACATAAACTCGGATATGACTTAATTCTGGATATGACATAATATTGATCAAGACATAATTGGTTTCTGTCGGAATGACATAAACGTTGCCTTCTGTTCAATATGACATAATTCAGCTGTTCTCATTCAATATGACATAACTCAGCTGTTCTCTTTCAATATGACATAATTCAGCTGTTCTCTTTCAATATGACATAACTCAGCTGTTCTCTTTCTTACATCATTCTTTTAAGTCATATAAACCATATAAACTATCTAGTGATTAATTAATTAATTCAGACTTAATTGATACAATAATTAATTTAATAAATAAATTAATTCTTTTAGAATTAATATATTAATTAAATAAACTATAATGATTTATATCAATTAAAGGTGAATTAACTAACATCAATAAATAATCAATTTACCTCAATGAACCACTGTAAATGGTGAATAACTTCCACTTGACAATTGTTGACGTTCGATGTACTGTCTGGTTCATGAACGACTAACTCCAATCTCTGTTCTTCACTTTGACTCTCAGTTGTGATCCACTTGATAGTAAAATCCTTGTGGTTAATTAATTTAGCACTTCTGCTGCTTGCACAATGATTTTCCTTCATACCAGTCTTGATAGCTTGAACCACTGGAGTTAATGACGAACAACCACTGTTTAATGTTAACACTCGATGCACGGTCTAGTTCATGAGTGACTAACCGCAATGACTGTTCTTCATGTATTGACTTTAAAGCTGTGGTTCCTGTCTTCCTTTTCTTCACTCTTCATTCAAACCTTTATAATCTGTATTCTGCCACTGTAGGAACCTCTTGTCACTATAAATAGAACCCACTGTCTTGATTACTCCACTGATGCTTGATCAACTGAATGAACTTCTTCAAGTGTAGTATAACTCAAAACGGTAGATTGACTTTGTCTTCTTTCTTTTCTGACTGATAATACAATTGAGATCCCTGTGACAGTACATATACTATTTACTATTACATTCTTGTTTAAGTTGAGTTGAATCCTCGAAATACAAATAGGCTACATCATATGCCTTTCAATCTCCCCCTATTTGTTTGTTAGACAATAACAATCAAATACCTAGAGGATAACTCAACTACAAACAAGAAGAAGATAAAGCTTTAAAGAGCTATAGTAAATAATACATAATTTTTTTTTCTGGTTTAGATATTACAATTCCAGAATTTCAGTAGATGAAATGATAGATGATTGATCCTCTGACAATGAATTAAGTAACTCATCTTCATTTCTTGACATATCTGCCTGATAACCCTTTACATTTGATATTGAAAATCATCAGCAGATACTTGGAAATTCTTCAGTAGTAAAGAATATGACTTGTCAATCACATACTGAAGAATTCTTCTTTGTCGTTTCATACTTCTCTCCTTCCTTATGTCTCCCCACCTAAGGTGATATGTCTCTTCCTTATAACGGTGAATACTCCTTATCTCCCCTGACAAGGCGAATAAATCTATCTCCTCCTGACAAGGTGAATACTCCCCCATTCTAAGGTATATCCTTTTTCTTCCATATCTCTCCCCCTTAGATAGAAAATCTCCCCTCACTAAGGTAAGCTTATACTCTCCCCCTTAGTTGAGTATCTCTTACTAAGGCAATCTTTGAGTATATCTTCTTCAATATATCTCTCCCCCTTAGTTGAGTAATCCTCCAAGCATTCATTTATAGCAAACATCCAAATGTAAATTAAATGATACCATATTTTCAATTATAACTCACCTCTTACCTTTAGTACAACAGATTCTTCATACATATAACATTGTCTGCTGAAATAAAGAAAAGAAGCTTTGCTTGTGTTGAAGGATTTTCATGAAGACTTCCAGAATAGAAGTATGTAGACTGATTAACATTGCCCTTTAGATATTATAGAATGGCCTCACTATTGATCATCTTGACAACCAAATCTCCCGACAATTTCCTTATATCTCCAAAATCTTGTAAGTAAACTTTGTTTGGGGAATAGGGAATGGGATTTGGTGTTTATCTTTCTTCCTCACTGTGAGTGTGTGATTCTGTTTCGTGTACCTCACAAGTGTTTAACTCATCTCTCCACTCATATCAATTAAAATGAGTGATCTCATCTCTCAACTCTCAAGTGTTTACACTCATGCTCACTAGTGTATCACTCTTATCTCTCATAGCTCCAACATCCATGTGTACCTGCAAGGAAGATTCACCATAGCCCCTTCTAGAGAGGTCACTGGCGGTGCAATGGGGTTTCGCAAATCCCCGATCCTCGTTAGACTCGTCAGACGAATCTGAGTCATAATCTACAAGTTGATAAAAAAATTTCCCTTTTTATGGGTTTCAGATTTGAATTCTGAGAAGGTAAACAATGAAATCAAAACTTTAAACTCATCAGGTAAATCTGAATCATAGTTAACAAGTTGCCGATCCGCACCTATGTCGGATCCGATACCCGCAGGATCCAGAGATGTTCCCTCTGGGGAGTTAGATAATGATCTTGTTGAATTTTACATTGAGATCAATACCTTCTCTCGAGGTCTGTGAAGACTCTTGGTTCTTTGAGGAACCTTCAACTTATAATCCTAACCGTAACATGGTCGAAGTATTAGTTGTTTCCATCAATTCATCCTTAATGTGTGAAATCTCACTTTGTGCATAGGAAGTATTTTAGTATTGTGTATGAGGTAGTGACTTACCAACAGATGCCCTGGCCGACAGGCGAATTTCAATAAACTCATCATTTTAAGATAATGAATCCAGAGACTGTTTTAGTGCCAATTTCAGCTCTGCATTCTTTTGGGAGAATGCAGGCGAGCTTACAGATACCTCAAGTTATATACATCTATTCTCCTTGAGAGGTAGAGCCGTGGGTTTACTATCCCTCACATCCTTATTTGCTGTAGCAAGTGCAGTTACTCCCTTAATGACCTCTAGTCAAATAAGTTACTTCCACTTCAGGGGGTAAGTTAGGATGTGTTTAGATTTGGATTTATAGTCCGGGATAGAAGTTGTTGGGTTTACAACCTCATGACTTACAATGTGAGAAAACTTCCACTAGGAGCTGAACCTGCATCACATAGCAATAGAGCAATATAGAGATAGAATGCATTTACATCATACCATAACATTGTGTGAAAACATATGCATTATATCATGTGAGAGAAATGATGTACAATTGTGACTTCAAAAAGTTTTATAATATAAGCAATCACAACTGTAGAAAAAATTGAGTTTTTCTTTTAAAAACTGTTAATGTGCAAGAGTTTGTATTTATGCATAAAACAATGTATTATAATGTCTTTTAATGAAAACTAGGTCGTTTTATTTTTAAAAGACACAAACTCTTGACTTCGCAGTAATTTAGAAAGAAAGATTTTCTTTAAGTGCTTATTATGTATAGAGAATTTTAACACAAAAGTTAGTGAAAAGACTCATACAAGCACTTGATGTCGTTTAGGTAACAAAGATTACCAAGTACATAAGTACATATAACCAATGTCTCTCCTTTGGCACTTCATTACTTAGCACAACATAAACTAAGTAATTGACTGATGGATGTAAAATATTCTAAGAACTATCATATGTATAAAGTGGTGTATAACCAGAATTAGAGAATTTAATTTTGAAAAATCTTCACCACTTCAAAATATGATAGGAGACCGAATGTAACTTTAGGTCTCACTTATTTAGAAAGTTTAACACATTAATATATACTAACACTAATGATTTATACATAAGACACGTTTACTCAGAATAAATCCTAAGTAGTATCATCAGAGATTATATATACATCACAATTAGTTTGCAATAAAGTATCAGAACAACTAGCAATTGTCAGTAAACAAATATTTTACTATTTGATACCAACTGCTAGTCTTTATCAAATACTTTAAAATGCAAGTAATTGTGTTTATGGTTACTTTACCAAAATTAAATTATGAGCAAATAAACCATTGAATTGCTTCACGTCATAATTTAACTAGGATATAAATAATCACTGCTAAATACTAAATATTCAATGATACCAATTGTTTGATAAATTCAATCTATTGTAAGATAAATTCAATTTAGTGAAGATTGAATTGTTACATTGAGTACCAATTGACAGAATGAATAACTACTTAAGAACATCATCCACTGATATTCATAAGTACGAGGAACTAGTTGACAAGAAATACACAAGCTCTTAAGATATAACATTTCAAACTTATGACTTCAAGGCAACTCCTCGATAATAACAATTGTTAACTCCTAACAACTGTTTACTGGTAGACAACCTTGGTTCTATAAATAAGACTCGATTACCAAAGCTGTCTTGTCTGCAATCTTAGAAATGATATTCTAAGTCCTATACACCTTGATCCATAGTATATAACCTTTATTATCAAAGTGATTAGAAGCTTGCAAATAAGCATAAAAATTATTCCGAGTAACTGAACAATGGTCACTTTAGATATTTCAATATCCATAGTTCTACTTAGAGAATTTTCATACTATGCATAATAATATGAGTGAATTGTAAAAGATATAACAATGATTACTTAGAGGAGTTCTAAGTAATTTCACACATACCAATATATCTCACAATTAGTTAGTAAATAGAATTCTAACTAAATATCATTAACTGATATAAGTCAAAACTTCAATACAACCAATTGTTAGAGCCATGATATTAATTATAGTGAATTTCTGAAAATGGGATATTAAAGTTCACTAGAATTAACATCTCATAACTGATTAAAGACCAATACAGATTAGGTCCAAATTAGTTATGTTGTTCATTTATTTTAATAAATATGAGGTACAGAGCAAATACTAAATTGAATTGCTTCAAGTCCATAACCCATATAAATCAAAATAAATAATCAAATAATTAAATACTAAATCTCTATGAGTTAGATTTTAGCATTTAAGTATTTGAATTATCCTTAAATAATCACCATTAAAGTATATTGCAATTAAACACATGGCAATCATTCAACGGATAATTTTCAGTGTGAGGTCTGGATGTAAATAAGTTCACAAGTCCTTTCGATACAGACAATTGAATACTTGTGAGCTTACTTAAGAATTACTTAACAGATGGGATTTACAATCATATAGCATTAATAAAATCCCAAGTTTACAAGCCAATCTTGAAAAATTAATTTCATCAAGTGATTTAGCAAACATGTCTTCAAGTTAATCTTAATTAAAGACATGCTCTCGAAAGAATTGATACCTTATGCAAGTTGCTTAGTCCTTGAGTGTTCCACAGAGTTGTTGGAGATGAATTTGATTCCTTGTGTTCTCCTGCTTTCTTACAACTCATTTGATCTGTCTCTATGCAGCAAAAAATGTCAGAACTGATGTTTCTAGGGTACCATCTCCGGAGATGGGTCCAACTTAACACATCTGAAAATCAAGTGTAATAACTACAAGAATAGATTCTCTAGGATCCACTTGGGGCCTTGCAAATTTGCATATTGAGAATAAAATATGTGTGTAAGTGATCTATTATCAATTGAATAAGATAATGAGCTGATGATTCCTCTATAGCCTGATTAGGTCCTAATTAGTAGATCCTGAACTTATTGGGTCAAATATCTCTAAGGTACCATTTCCTCAGATCCGGGTCCATCTTAAGATTTTTGATTACCAACTTGTTAGGTCCAAACTAATAGGTCAAAAGCCAGCTATAGTGGTGTGTTGGCATGTAGTCTTGACAGGTCTAGAATCTTCTGAATAGAAACAAAAGATCCTTGACTTACTTTTATTGTCATAATTCTTTTGGCTTACTTGTGCTCCAAATAGAATTATTCTTTTTGCTTGCATGAGCTCCTAAAAGGATTCTTCTATTGGCTTGCATGAAGTAATTCAAAAGAATTGCAACTTTACCAACATCAAAACAGTAAATATCTTGATCCCAATTTATAGTTAGTAGACCAACATATAATATAATCAAGATATCATTGCACATATATATCATTTATGTTTGTGCCTAAAGATGTAGAGAGTTCTATAAATGTGACACCAATTGTTAAAAGATACTAACTGTTAAAGATTGATACCAAATATTAAATTATAGTTAGGGTGTCATACCATGTCTTCCACGCTTGCTTGAGTGATGATACCAGTTCATACTAACCTGTAGAGATCTTCCACTATCTCACTAACCAGGAGTGCACTTGTTCACATTCCACTATCATCTAGATTCTGTAGGTCCAGATGTCCATTATAATCTTGAATGTAAAATAGGTGCCTGATATCCTCAAGTCTTATCACTGGTGCTTCTTGTCAATTATACTGTTTGATCAAATTATAACCTAGCAGCCAGTTCGGCTTTGTCCTTCATAACAATGCCTTGACATCATCCAGGTAGACTTCTGGTTATCCTTGTACCAAATACAACCTTGTTGTTTGGTCTAGATATCAGCTTCCCTTCAATCTGCCTTTTGTACTGATTGAGATCATCTTGTATTGCAATCACTCAATCTGAATCTTTCAGAGCTTTTGTAGCTTTCTTAGTTTCTTCTAAAAGAAAACTAAAGAAATAATCATTAGTACTTGAAGCTCTGCTAGTCTTTTACTTCCACCGTTAGAAACACTAAGAACTAGGACAAAGAATTAATTGAGCCAACATTCTTTATCTTGGCAGACATGTTCTCATAGTATCCTTTGACTTTCAGTGTGGTGTTGAGTTGACTAGTTGATCCTTCTGTTGCTCCCCCTAAGCTGTTACTGGATTTACATGAAGATTCTCCATCTTTGACATTGCTTGGATCTGAATAACCATTACCATTGACAGCTGGGAGCTAGAAGTTGTTGAACATCACTAAGACTTTCAATCGCCTTTTGTTGATTAATAACAATCACCCTGTAGGCTGTTGACTCCATTGAGTAACAAAGGAAATTATCCTCTTGAGCATTAGCTGATTGCTAGGATGCTCACTTTCGATTTAATATTGCAAAACAATTTCCTTCATACTTATGGGGTCTTCCTAAAATTCTTACGAATCAGGGTTTAAGATGTGATCAATCACCATCAGTGGTGTCTTGTCTTCAGATTGTCTGAACAACAACTTGTTTCTTGAGAGAAGTCATCAGTCATCATCACTAAGGTATATTTTTCATTGATGTAGAACTTCTGTGTGATGCTTCTTTGACTTCTCTTTATGACATGCCTCGTAATTTTATTTTACTTTAATTCCAGATGAGGTAGTCTCCTTTACTGATTCGATTTCCAGGAAAGAATCTCTTGATATGACATTCAGGTGAGAGAGCTCCTTATGTCATAGCTGAACTCCTATCTGATGAAGCTTTAGATTTGACCTTGTTGACTTCACCTTTGACTGAGATTCCATATCAGCTACAGATAAGTTCTCTTTCCTTAATCCTCGAACAGTAGGCTCTTCATCTTATAAAAGATGTTTTATTACTGACAACATTCCTTAGCTATTGAATAGCCTTGACCCTAGGTCATACCCTTGTTGTTGTCTCCAAGGGATAAACCACTTGGCCTGTCTTCACATTCACATTTGATAGCAGGGTTCTTTCTTCGATGATATGCTTTGAATAAATCAATAATAATGCATAATCGATTAAGGTGTTAAGCCCTACATTCACAAATGGATAAAAAGTTCTTGGTACCCAAATTGTTTAATTGGGTCCAGATGGATTAGAGATTTCTCTTTTATTAGAGTTAACAACAGTTTTAACCTTAACATGCTCATTCTTATCTTTGGCTGACCATTTCTCCTTTTTAATGTCATTGACAAAATATTCACTAAGCAAAGAGAATAATGGTTCCTTCCTAACATAAGGAGGACTAGTAGTCTGTACCTTATTGTTATTCTTAAACATGCTTTTTCTATGATCAATGCAAATACTAAGAAATGCATTTATGACATTTGAAATAAGCAGGCATGATAATAAGAATACATTGCATACATTCAGCATTAAAACACTGCAGATAAGAATTATGCAAATTAGGCATGTTATGCATTTTAGAAAATTCAGTACTATCTACTTTAACCTATGTACACTTGTGTAAAAGGTAGCAAGTAGATTTACAGATATTCAATAATTTTCTAAACATGCATGGAATAGAAGAATTAACAATTAATCACTAATTCTATCCAATCCATTCCTATTGTTATATTATATTATATAATCTCTATTACCTAAGTCAGTTTTACAAATGACTTGATGTTCTACTGACACCCTAGGTAATTATTCCATCTTTTAAATTTTTTAAACCTTAACAAACAATTCAGAATGAATAAGCAAATCTTGTTCTACTGGGGATCCTGAAACTAGCTTAAGCAGAGGTCATATATGCTTGACATATATCATTTAAGAATTGAGAGATATTGTCTAAGGAACACTTTAACTCACTATTGAAATTAATTAAATTCAACAAATATTTATACACATAATAAGATCTTCTAACCAAAGATATAATAATTAAATACTAAGATCTTAACATGCTTTGAATTTCTGAGAATTACATATTACACTAGTTCGAAGAATTGATACCTGAGACATGTGAGGTGAATCATCTTCAGAGATTGCTATGAAGGAAAGATATTAATTATGCTCTTCTCATCATCATCTGATCCATCCCAACTCTTTTCTTCAGCAAGATAAGTTCTGCACTGATGCTTCTGTTTCATCTTATTTAATGAATCCCTATTCATCCTTGTCTGTCAGAATTATGTACCATGTTGCACACCTTGATAGTTACTTATCACATAAAACTTTTCATAACTGCAACTATCATGTTTTGTTCTTTCCACTAACTCAGTCTTGTAGCCACCTCTTGAACTGTATCCTGAAGACTTTCTGCTTCGGAATAGATAGGCCTAATTCCTGGATTAAACATTTGTACTCTTTCTAAATTAGTAACTCTTCATGTATGTTCTGAGGTTCCATCATTAATTCCTGACTGAGATGTATAACTGTCTAGTCCATTCTCAAACCTCCTTGATTCCACTTTTCTAAAATCTCTGTTGATTCCTTGAAAGATATTTCTTGGTATAATCCACTAAGTGTAGTAGATGTTATATTGGAGCAATTCACTTAGTGTTTGTATATCACGGAATCAATAGACTTAATTCAAATCTTCGAGAAAAATTCTATCCACTAAAACCTCTTCCATTTCTGCTTCTGAAAAACCAGTGAATTCTATGGATATAATTTAGAGGAGCTTCCACAAATTTTTCTTCAGTAGGTAGAAATTAATTTCATTGAAAAATGCATTTTCTTCAAAAGATTCAAATCATCTTTGACAATTCGTAGGAATCTTCAACTAACAACCTTCTTAGAACTATTGGTTTAGAATAAATTCAAAATATTTAAAATTCAAAAACTTCAAGGACTCGAAATTTTTTGAGAAATAAAGAATCTGAAAGTAAGTTCAAATTAATTAAAATTCGAAATTAGTGTCAAATTAATTAAGAATCAAAAAATCTCAAGAAATGATAATTTTTTAGAGTTAAAGAATCTGAAAATAAATTCAAGTTAATTAAAATTCGAAATTATCAAGAATTAAAAATTTTGAAAATTAAACAATTTGAAAATAAACTCAAGTTGTTTAAAAATCAAAATTTCCAAGAATTAATCATTTCAAGAATTAAAAAAATTCGAATATAAGTTAAGATTACTTAACAATCAAAAATATCATAAAATGAAAATTTTTGAAGATTAAACAATTTGAGAATAAATTCAATTTAATTAACAATTGAAAATAAACTCATATTGTTTAAAAATCAAAAATATCATAAATTGAAAATTTTTAAAGGTTAAAGAATTCGAAAATAAATTTAGATTATTTAAAATTCAAAAATCTCAAAATTGAAAATTTTGAAAGTTAAAGAATCCAAAAATAAATTCAAATTATTTAAAGTTCAAAAATCTCAAGTATTGAATTTTTGAAGGTTAATAAATTTGAAAATAAGAGGAGTTGACTTTTTGGTATAATGCCGGATTTAATTTCTGTATGGGGCAACAAACTCGAAATCCAATTGGAGAACCACAAAAATAAGGATCTTGATTTGTGCGTCAATCAAAAGGCTTTGATACCAATTGTTAGGTCCAAAATAGTTTGTAGAAGGGGGGGTTGAATACAAACTATACCGTTTTATCGAATTTGCTCTTTTCTTAAAAATATTAAAATATTAAATCAAGAACAAATTGATGCGGAATAAAACGAATACCAATATTTCAAGTTGAATATAAAATTTATATTAACTTGATGGGGTGTGTCTAAATACACGGGTACAAATTACAAGGTTTGATGACCAAACTAATTATTACAAATTCTATAGAAAATTCGACATGAATTTTTCTATATTTGTAATTAAAAAGATCAAAATTTATTATTACAAATTCTATAGAAAATTCGACATGAACTTTTCTATATTTGTAATAAAAATATCGAGAGGTTCTAGGGAACTTAATCCGCTAGATAGTTTCAATAATACAAGAATCAAACTCTATTGGTAAGATATTACAATATGTTCTAGAGATGAATTTACAAGTTATTAAAACTTCATTGATGATCAAGAGGGGAGGAGAAAATATAACTTTGGTGCTCTCTTTTTCTCCCCTCAATTCTCTCTTGGTCTCTCTTTTTTTCTTCTGTGAAGTGTTTCAGGAAGAGGCTGTGAAGATTCTGTCCGTGTGTATGTCTGTTGCTTTTATAGCAAAGTATTGATATTTTGCTACCACCATGACATAAACTGCTCCATGACATAATCCCATAATCTCGGTATGACATAATCTGTGTCATGACATAATTCCTTAAGCTCGGTATGACATAATCTGTGTCATGACATAAATCTATAAGCTCGGTATGACATAATCTGGACCATGACATAATTTCACCTGGTCGGTATGACATAAACTCGGATATGACTTAATTCTGGATATGACATAATATTGATCAAGACATAATTGGTTTCTGTCGGAATGACATAAACGTTGCCTTCTGTTCAATATGACATAATTCAGCTGTTCTCATTCAATATGACATAACTCAGCTGTTCTCTTTCAATATGACATAATTCAGCTGTTCTCTTTCAATATGACATAACTCAGCTGTTCTTTTTGTTACATCATTCTTTTAAGTCATATAAACCATATAAACTATCTAGTGATTAATTAATTAATTCAGACTTAATTGATACAATAAGTATTTTAATAAATAAATTAATTCTTTTAGAATTAATTTATTAATTAAATAAACTATAATGATTTATATCAATTAAAGGTGAATTAACTAACATCAATAAATAATCAATTTACCTCAATGAACCACTGTAAATGGTGAATAACTTCCACTGGACAATTGTTGACGTTCGATGTACTGTCTGGTTCATGAACGACTAACTCCAATATCTGTTCTTCACTTTGACTCTCAGTTGTGATCCACTTGATAGTAAAATCCTTGTGGTTAATTAATTTAGCACTTCTGCTGCTTGCACAATGATTTTCCCTCATACCAGTCTTGATAGCTTGAACCACTGAAGTTAATGACGAACAACCACTGTTTAATGTTGACACTCGATGCACGGTCTGGTTCATGAGTGACTAACCGCAATGACTGTTCTTCATGTATTGACTTTAAAGCTGTGGTTCCTGTCTTCCTTTTCTTCACTCTTCATTCAAACCTTTATAATTTGTATTCTGCCACTGTAGGAACCTCTTGTCACTATAAATAGAACCCACTGTCTTGATTACTCCGCTGATGTTTGATCAACCGAATGAACTTCTTCAAGTGTAGTATAACTCAAAACGGTAGATTGACTTTGTCTTCTTTCTTTTCTGACAGATGATATAATTGAGATCCCTGTGACAGTACATATACTATTTACTATTACATTCTTGTTTAAGTTGAGTTGAATCCTCGAAATACAAATAGGCTACATTATATGCCTTTCAGCTTTAGAAATTTTGACGATTATATATAGGATTTTCTAACTACAGCATTAAGTGCTAGATAAAACCAAAGACTTAATTAAGTGATGTACTTAATAATAAATGAAAGCGTTATATTTATTGCGCTTTAACAATTAATTAATTACCCGTCTTTTCATTTCATATGCTTATATTCCTTTTCTATAATTTAGGCTAAATAAATGAAAGTAGTAAAAAAAAAAATTATTACTATTTTAAGGTAAATAAACCTCTTTCTTTACAACAGAATAACATAAATATATAACTAAAATGTTACTTGAAATTCTAAAATTTTATAGGGCAAAACGAATCACTCCTAATAACACAATCCAAATTCAGATTAATATAGTCAAACGTGGTTGTTTGCTAATAATTTTTTATTTTTATTTTAGAATTGTATTTATTAAAAATAAAAATTTATTTTGTAGTTTTTAATAAAGGTGTTTCTACTTATTTTTGGAAAACAAGAAGCACCATTTTATTCTATATGTTGCAAAATAGTTTTTATGTAAATTACTCGAACTCGAGTGAGTTTATGTCTCAAAAAAATAATTATTTCATAAAACCATATTTACAATTTTTATTGCTATCTCTTAAAGAATTTTGAATTTTTTATTTTTTGAAATAAAAATTTATTTTTCAATATTTTTGCTTGTAGTTTCGATACTATTAAATATATTTCTTTACAGTGGTACACAAATTAGTCTAAAGCAAAACAGATGATCCGGTAGCCGAATACGAGCGTAAAAATCCATGCAAGGCACGGAAACTAAAATAAATTTTCGTCCGAAACTTTATATATATTGAAATAATTCTGTAATTAAAAATATGATAAACGATAAGATTTCGATTTATTTCATATTTTTATAGTTAGTTTTAATACAAATTTCTTAAATCAAATATTTTATAAATTGATTAGATTTCATAAAATTTGGATAAATATCTATACGACAATAATCACATAAATATTTGTTATTTCTAAATAATTAATTTAGTTTTCAATTGCGTAAAATGAAATTTATCAAATTGAAAATTTTAGTATATAAATAATGGGTGAAAGACCAATTTACTTTTTTTTTTTATAAATAAAGTCCCAAAATACCCATAAGCGGGAATGTCCGCCCAAAATGCCCATTGAAAACGCATTTTTAAAATGCGTTTTCAGAATACGCATCCAATGATTGAGCAGACCTTACTTATTGTCAGCTATGCGCATTTGTGTGATGTGTACACATTAAATGCATACGCAAAACATGCTTGGAGCTAAATACGCATTGTAGACATGCGTGGAGCAGAATATGAAATAAAAATAAATAAATAAATAAGCCGCACACGCAAGTATGTAATGCGTGGCCATCCTATACGCATGAGTCTAAAGTGTAGTCACTCCAGCAGCAGGTGTTAAATGTGTATACGATTCTAAACCCTAAATTTGTATACGAAAACACAAAACGGAAATATTAAACCCCAAAGATTAATTATTGAACTCCTAAGGGAATACACAGATAAAATTTAAAATTTTTTGTAAAGCATAGTGTAATGTAATATGTAATAGAGACATATATAACTCAACTAGGATAAAAGATAAATAATGTTAACTCTATACAGGAATCATGAAATTTGAAGAACAGGCATCAACAAGGATCAAGTCGTTGAAAAAAATTCATTAACATGATCAAGCCTCAGTGACAAAATAAAATGTACAGACGATTCAGTTGAAGGGCCAAAAGATTCCAGTGATAAAGTTTTTATGATTGCACAATTCTTAGCAGTGTTCTTAAAGACATGATATGAAGACCACGAGTGAATGTTAGTCGTCTGTGAACCAGACCAGTTGCACTAGGCGTCAACACTTCATAAAAGAATCGAAGTATCTAACTCAGAAAAACTGTTCAAGAGGTATGATTGAGTTTAGAGCAGTATTGATATCCTCTGGTTAGTTGGAAGCTGAATATTTAAGGATGTAAAATTAAGAGGAAAATGAATAGTATCCGAAATTACTATTCATGTGATTAGTATCTGAAATCACTATTCATATAAATAGTACTATTCATGTGAATAGTAACCAACGGTTACTATTTGGGGGTTGTTGGAATAGTGCTCGGTTACTATTTGGGGGGTTGTTGGAATAGTGCGCGGTTACTATTTGGGGGTTATTGGAATAGTGTCAAATAGTAACTTTCTAAAACCTATAAATAGGCCTGTTGTATTTCATTTCAAAACACACCTCAACACACAACTCTCTCTTCTCTCTCTTATATCTTCTCTGTATAAGCTGCTAGACAGTCCATCTAGTAGGAAAGCCGCCTTAGCCCGCTTTCAGGAAGTGTCGGGTAGAAGGTCCTCGTGCCTAAACCATCCTTAGGAGTGTTCAGGTTTTGAAGCTAATCCATTGGATTAGAAGTTGTAACCCCCCTTCGAGTTTATTATCAATAAAGATATATTCTCAGAATTATTTTTTTTTGATAGTATCGTATTCAACCCCCCCTTCTATGATACTTCGGGACCTAACCATGGGAATGAAGGATATAGGCATGAAAATACCAGTTCTTGACAAAGATAATTACTTTCACTGGAAAGTAAAGATGCATTTACATCTCTTATCCATTGATGAAGGTTATGTAAACTACATCGAGAAAGGCCCTCATATTCCTATGAAGGTTAATACTACAGTTGGAGCAACAGCTGGAACTGCAGCTGCTGGAAGGCCTATTCCCAAACAGCCAGCAGAATTCATAGAGGCAGACAAAGAAGAAGTCTAGAAGGACAAGAAAACCATGAACATACTGTTCAATGGAATTGATCAAGACATGTTCGATAATGTCATAAACTGCACCACTACCAAGCAAGTGTGGGACACTATACAAACACTCTGTGAAGGGACTGAGCAAGTTAGAGAGAATAAGATGCAACTCCTCATACAGCAGTATGACCATTTTCACTTTAATTCAGGTGAAAGTTTAACTGATATATTTATCATTTTTTAAAAACTGTTAAATGGGCTAAAGTTGTATGGGAGAGTATATGAAACCAAAGATTCCAACCTAAAATTTATGAGGTCTTTACCTAAAGAATGGAAGCCAGTGACAGTCTCATTGAGAAATTCTCAAGATTACAAAGATTTCACACTTGAGAGACTGTATGGAATTTTAAAGACCTATGAGCTCGAGTAGCAACAAGATGAAGAAGTTGAGAAGAGCCAGAAGAAAAGTGGAAGTGTAGCTTTGGTGGCCAATATTCCAATAAACCAAGATGGAGAGAAGATGAAGAATGTGGAAGCCACACTAAGTCAAAGAACTTGTGAAGGTAGAGCTGCAACTAGCAAAGGTAAAAGCAAGATGATTGAAGAACCTGATGCATTAAGTGAGAATGAAGCTGAAGATCTAGATGAGTATTTGGAATTTCTATCAAAGAGATTTTCGAAGCTAAGATTCAAGAAGAATCCAGCAAAAACTGGGCAATTCAAGAAAAGCTATCAACCGAACAAAGATGTGGTTGAAAGATCAAAGATCAAATGCTATAGCTATGGAATTGCCGGTCACTTTGCCAATGAATGCAGAAAATCCAAAGCTGAGAAAGAGAAGAAACAGTTCGAGACTGTTGATTACAAAAAGAAATACTTTGATCTTCTCAAGAAAAAGGAAAGAGCATTTGTATCTAGAGATAATGATTGGGCAGCTGGAGGAGACTCAGATGCAGAAGAGGAGTTTGTCAATCTTGCACTCATGGAAAACGAAACTGATGAAGTGGCTAGTTCAGCAAGCAACCTGGTATACTCTACAAACCTAACTGAACTTTCCAAAGATGAATGTGATAATGTTGTTAATGAAATGTCTAATGAATTGTATAACATGCATGTCACATTAAAATCGCTTAACAAGGAGAACAAAAAGATTAAAGATCTTAATGCTAAGATAGGTGATAGGAATACTCTGTTAGAAACTCAACTAATTGATTTTGAAGCAATGAAAAGAGATTGCCAGGATGCTAAGAATGAGTTACTTGAGGCTCTGAAAAGAGAAGAGTGTTTAATAAAACAGTTAAAAGAGGAACAAGACTTAATTGCTAAGTGGAAGGGATCAAAGGCTAAAACTGAAGAAATTTATAGTATACAAGGAGTTGATTCTTTTCACAAATTAGCAGAAGTTAAGTTAGATGTTGATAGGGAAATTGCTTCAGACAGTGATTTAGTCAAAAAATAATGTTCTTTGAGACTTAAGCCTGTTAGCAAAGCAACTTTAACTAAATTGAATAAAAAGTACGGGCCTGTCAATAAGAACTTTGTTAATGGAGAGTGTAGCAAAACCAAGTCAGTTGAACAAGGAAACATGGGCAACTTGTCAATCAAGAAATTGAAGGATAAGTTAGAAAAGACTGAACCTAAGGCTAAGGCTAATAAGAAGAATAGAAATGGCAAGGTAGGAATTAACAAACATAGTAATTACACACCTGATAAATACGCTCCTCGAAAGGAATGTGTGAACTGTGGTAGTGTTAATCATTTATTTGTCAACTGTAAATCTGTTAAGAATGCTTCTGTGCCTAGTATGCCTAAGTCAGTACCTATGCCTGCTATGAATGTTATGCCAAACATGTTTGACCAGCCTGCTCATGCATCTAGTCATTATGCTAACATGCCAGTCATGTATAATCCATATTACAATGCTTTTAATATGCCTTAGTTGCCATGGATGATGAATAACATGTTTGCACAGACTATGTCAAATTATACATCTAGTTTTAATGCATGTGAGCAAGTGAAACAACCTATTTTTCAGAAACCTACACCAAGAGTTAAGGTTGATTTAACTCAATCAGAATCCCTGGGTAGTAAGGGATTGAAAAATAAGAAAAAGGCTAACAAGGCAGGACCCAAGAAAACTTGGGTACCAAAATCAACTTGATTTGATTTTGATGTGTGCAGGGACACAGAAAGAATCTTTGAACCTGGATAGTGGTTGTTCTAGGCACATGACTGGAGATTCTACCCTGCTCACTAAGTTTGAGGAGAGAGTTGGCCCTAGCATTACCTTTGGAGACAACAGCAAAGGATATACTAGAGGATATGGCTTGATTTCACAAGGGAATGTTGTCATTGAAGAAGTAGCACTGGTTGATGGACTTAAGCATAACTTGCTAAGTGTCAGCCAACTGTGTGATAAAGGCCAGAATGTCTGGTTCACATCTGAAGCTTGTGTCATTTTCAAGAAAAGTGACAACAAGGTAGTGTTGACAGGAGATAGAAGAGGAAATGTGTACATTGCTGACTTCAATTCAACAAATGCAAACATAACTACATGTCTTCTCAGCAAGGAAAGTGTTAGGCCGAATACACTATTATAATCAAGATTGTATGAGAGATTAACAATAAAACACACGCTTAAACAATTAAAAAACTGTTTGGAATTAATAACTCCTCCCTCAGTGATGTAAAATATCACAGAGAGCTGCTTAGGTTACAATAATAATGTTGCACGATAATCGATACCCTTCTAGGGTTAACCTAACTGTATTTATTAGATATACAGCTGCTATACAATCGATAATTGATACTCCTATAAATTAGCTATACAATTGATATCAATTACGATTGATACACGTCTCCTTAGTCAACTCAATCTCTTTGACAGCTATCCAATCTTCAAAGATATTGCTTCCATAATTATCTTCAATAATTCTTCAAACACTGTTTACCAGTAGACGCTTCCTCCAGACAGAGTTTAACAAACTCTGTCGAGTTTCCATCTGTCAGTATTTAACTAAACTCTGACTACTTCCAGCTAAACACTGATAATTCACTGTAACACTTAAACATTGATTATTATTCACATCAATTATATCTAACAATCTCCCCCAACTTGTTCATTAGCAGAAACGCACAAGTTAACAATAATTGATGATGTCAAAACAAATAAACAAATACAGTGTTTAATATATAAACAGAGTTTAACTTCTACTTAACAAAATATACAAAAAACAAGAAAATTCTTACATAGCTTTAATCCTTAATTTCCTCAACATCTGGTGTTGATCTGAGATAGTCTATAAGTAATCTTCTTTCTGCATTTTCAAGTTCTGTCTGCATAACTTCCTTGATCTCTTTCAGCTTAGGATCATCTTCACCAGTTTGGTAGATAGCAGATCTCAGAGCATAGATTTTGTTTCTCTTCATTTCATTACCCAGTCTGATGAATTGTGTTTTCTCTGACTCTGAGTTAAAATCAAGAACTGTCATACCCAGATCTGTCTTTAGTTTAGCACTATCCTTCTTCATCTCAACAATATTCCCATGATAATCTCTGTACTTTGGGACATATTGACTATTGTATTTCATACCTCTAACTGCCAAATTATGCATCATCTTCTTTCTTATCACATTTGCAGCTTGTTGAGTCCTTTGATTTTTCACTTTGAAGATATGTAGAACATATTCTAATTCCTCCCATAGCTTCAAATCAAGATCATACTCATCAATTTTGTACACAGTACCATAAGCCATGAAGTACAGAAGAAAACCTTTGTTCAAACTTCTTTGATGAATCAACTGTACTGATTCCAGTTTGTCTAAACTCTCTTGAGTAACACCAAGACCTGGAACAGCCAGTGATGAAGGATCTCGAGGACCAGTATTCATTCTAACTTCTCTATGTGAGCCCAAGCCAGATTTATCTCGACCTTGCTTACCTGTTAAAGCTCTGCCATGTAGAAAATCAGTAGTAGTACCTCCAGTCATCAGAGTTGGATCATGAAGTGTTGGTTATCCAAAAACCATTTGCATCTGGGTAGATAAAGGTTTTTGTACAACTTGTGTAGTAACAGAGGTTGTATTCACTTTCTTTGAAACCTTTCCTTCTTCAACAATGCCTTTCAGCTTCAATTTAGCTTCTGCTTCTGTTGGTTTCTTAGACACTTGTAACCTTTGATCAGCACCAACATTTTCCTTAATAACAATGCCTTTAAGAACAGGCCTAGGAGCTTTTTCTTGCTTCTTGAATTTTTCAGACTTCAAAGCTTTCTGATGTTCTTCTTGTAGATTCTTTTCTTCAGCTTAAATTTCTTCAATGGTAACTCCTTCTTCATTTTCTTCAAGAAACAATCTAGCAGCCAATTCTTCATCAGTCTGTGGATTTTCAGTGAATAACAAACTCCTGCTTTTTGAAGTACCCTGAGTATTAGTGTTTATTCCATCAGACTTTGATTTAGAAAACTTGCCAGATCTCAGACTTAGATTTTGATCAGCTCTTAATCTCTTGCCTTTGTCATGTGCTCCTCCATCTTCAGTATCATCCTTCTTAGTCAGAGTTTGAGATTGCCTGCATTTAGACTTAGCAACTCTCTCCCCCTTTTTGACATCATCAGGAATCAAAATAGATGTAATCAGCTCCAAGGAGTTAGCAATAGAATCAATTTTACCAGACAAGACAGTCCGATTCTGTTCAACTTGACCTAACCTTTGAAACAAAGTTTCTTGAGCTTTGGAAATGGTCTTAAACTTCATTTGATTATCTCTCTGCATGGTCATGTCTCGAGCAACAACATCATTAAAATTTTACTTTTTTTCTCCGATTTTATAAAACAATTGCAATTTTAAATACTCTGTAATAAAATATGCTAGCATGAGAATGTAAACGCCAATTTGAAGAATGCAAGATTGACCAAAAAAGAGTACAATAATCTGATTTCCCATAGAGGATTTAAATTTTAAACACTTCTAGAAAAAGCAATAATTTAAGATATTCCTTATTCTGTCATGATTAACCATGCTGATCTTCTAACAATTAGACTAAAGAATCTGTACAGTTATACCTCATTTTGTTTTTTTAGTGTACTTCTTTACTAATCCTCTGCATTTGCTTTCTCTATATATACAAACACCATTAACAAGATTTAGCATAGAAACACAGAGCTTTTTACTATTTTATCTCCCTCTGCATACACATCAAGAAACTGAAGTATTTAGCTATGGAAACACTAGTCATCAGCTCACTCCCATATCTGTTGTCATTACTCATCATTCCTATATCCCTGTCTATTTTCTTGATTTTGCGAAAACCAAATGCTGAAGGCTCAAATGTAAATGTTCCGCCAGGATCAAGTGGTTGGCCATTAGTTGGTGAAAGTATCAAGTTTGCTTTATCAGGTCCTCAAGAATTTGTGAAAGAAAGAACGAAAAAGTACTCTCCGGATGTTTTTCAAACGTCGCTGCTAGGAGAAAAAATGGCTGTGTTCTGTGGAGCTCAAGGAAACAAGTTCCTCTTTACAAATGAAAGTAAACTACTTACTTCCTGGTGGCCACAGTCCATGAAAAAGGCATTGCTTTTCCCTGAGTTTGTCGAGTCTTCTTTGAAGGAAGTTTCAGCTCTCAAGCGTAGTTTCATGCATGACATTCTCAAGCCAGAGGCTCTAAAGCAATACATTCCTGTCATGGATTCAATGGCACGAGAGCATGTAGATTCTGAATGGGCTGGTAATGAAACAGTAAAGGTGTTTCCGATGTCAAAGAAGTACACATTTGATTTAGCATGTAGACTATTTATGAGTATTGTTGATGCTGAGCATGTTACAAGGCTAGCCAAGCACTTCACTCTTGTTACTTCTGGAATGTTCTCTGTCCCAATTGATTTGCCTGGTACTGCTTATAATGGCGCTATTAAAGGAGGAAGGTTAGTTCGTAAGGAGCTTATGAAGATCATCACTGAGAGGAAAAGGGAAATGCTGGAGAATAAATCAGAAGCAACGGCTCGTGATTTATTGTCTCGAATGCTGTTGGTGACGGATGAAAATGGAGAATACATGAGTGAAATGGAGATTTCGAACAATATTATTGGTTTACTAGTTGCAAGCTATGAGACCACAAGCACGGCAGTAACCTTTGTGTTGAAGTATCTTGCTGAGCTTCCACATATTTATGAAAAGGTTTACGAAGGTACATTATCTGAACGTTTATAGATTATTTGTTTCTCTGCTTATGTCCAATTGACATGATGATTAATTACCATTTGTGTGGTTGAAATGATCGTACAGAAAACATGGAAATAGCAAAAACGAAAGAAGCAGGGGAGCTGTTGAAGTGGGAAGATGTTCAGAAGATGAAATACTCGTGGAATGTGGCATGCGAATCTCTGAGGTTGGCACCACCTGGTCAAGGTGCATTCAGAGAAGCAGTCACTGATTTTACCTTTGCTGGTTTTACCATTCCTAAGGGATGGAAGGTATACATTCAAGCGAACTCATAATAGCCTCCTAAACCAGCTACTAAAATCAATTTATGAAATCGAAAATGCATAGTACTAGTGTACAAATCCAGGGGGAGGTACTCTCTTGCCCCATGGTTTTACCAGACTACCACCTGTGTCGATCTCATAGAATTAATCTAATGCTACTTCTGCTCAATTGTATAATCTAACAAAATAATCATTCTTGTCTGTAGACATTTTGGATGGTGCATACAACACACAAGAATCCTAAATACTTTGCTGATCCTGAAACATTTGATCCATCAAGATTCCAAGGGACTGGACCTGCTCCATACACTTTTGTACCTTTCGGAGGAGGACCTAGAATGTGTCCTGGAAAAGAGTATGCTCGACTTGAAATACTAGTGTTTATGTACAACGTCGTAACCAGATTCAAATTGGAGAAACTAAATCCTCAAGAGAAGATAGTATTCTATGCTTCCCCTGTCCCAATGGAAGGTCTCCCAGTTCGCCTCATTCCCCACCAAACATAACTTGCCCTGTCATTCAATGTTTGTGTTTTCTTTATGCCCCGAGCAGATTGAGTTCTGATCTCTATGAAATATTGTACTATTGCTTTTAATTAATAAAACACATTTAATAAGTTACTATTAAGATTTACTTGGCTGAATAAATTTCTTCACATTCAGTATCAAAAAACGTGGAACATAGTTGGACGGATGTGTAATGTGACGTAGTCGGACAGACTAAACTCAGACAAATATTTATGCACCAGCCACTTTTTCCTCTCTGAGTTCGGTTTTTAATGTCGTTTGAATAATGAGATTTCAATATGATTAGGAGGAACAAAATTCACCGGAATTTTTCTCATTAAAATCAAGAACGGTTTTATGTTTACTAGAAGTGCAATTACGAAAAAATTGAATGTATAAAACAATGAATCCGTTTCCTATCACTGTCTAGCGTCCTAGGCTATTGGAGTATTGGATAAAAATTCCCAGAAATTACAGAATTTTCCAAGAATGGTGATTAAGTATGCGTTTATTTTATATTCTACATTTAAAAACCATTGCTATTTTAGCCTCTGCTAACTTATGAACTCTTAGCCTCACACCAAAGAGAGTGCCATACGAAATTTCCTAATGCATATTGGCAATACTAAAAATTAACATGTTGTGTAATCATACTCAATCTTCACATTTATGCTTTGATTGAGTTTGTTCACCTCATTTAATGGTTAGTTGGATCAGCTTTCATATGACTGGTTTTATTAATGAGATTTCAAAGCTTGAAGCTTAGCTGAATCCTTTGTACATGTTTTAGATATGCATCTAACTATGGCTGCAGTAGAGATTATGAATCCATATATACTTCGATTACTAATTCTCCCTATGTCACTCATTTTCGTATTCTTGATCTCGCGAAAACCAAAGAATGGATGCTCGAATGTGAATTTTCCCCCGGGATCAAAGGGATGGCCACTGGTTGGAGAATCCATTCAGTATGTTTTATCAGGTTCTCAAAAATTTATCCACGATAGAATGGAAAAATACTCGCCAAACGTATTCAAAAGCACGCTATTTGGAGAAAAAATGGCTGTCTTCTGCGGACCAGAGGGGAACAAGATTCTATTTACGAATGAGAACAAGTTAGTCACATCATGGTGGCCAATGTCCATGAGAAAGGCTTTATATTCCTCTGAATTTGCGGATGCTTCAACAGACGAAATTGCAGCTGTGTTGTTAACTTTTATACGTGATATTCTGAAGTTGGAGGTTCTAAAAGAGTACATTCCAGTGATGGATTCCATGGCACGAGAGCATTTGGAGTCCAATTGGGCTGGTAAGGAGGTTGTAAAGGTGCTTCCAGCGTCAAAAAAATTAGCATTTGATTTGGCATGTAGATTTTTAATGAATGTTGTTGATGATGAGCAAATCACCACCCTAGCCAAGCACTTTGTTCCGGTTGCTAATGCAATTTATGCTGTCCCACTTGATCTGCCTGGAACTGCTTATAATCGCGCAATTAAGAGTGGAAAATTGCTTCGAGAGGAACTTAGAAAGATCATTACAGAGAAGAGAAATGCAGTGCTAATGGAGAACAATAATAATGAGAATTCCGCAAAAGGCCAAGACTTGCTGTCCCGATTGCTGCTGGTAACTGATGAAAATGGGAAATTTCTTAGTGCAAAGCAAATATGCAACAACATTATTGGCTTGCTTCTTGCTGGTTATCAGAGCACTGGCACTGCTATAACATTTGTGTTGAAGCATCTAGCTGAGCTTCCACACATCTATGACGAGGTTTACAGAGGTACTACTTTAGTGTAAATTGATTTATTCTTTTTGCTATGATCATACTGACACACACTTGCTAATGGTAAGGCTCGATTTCTCAAGCTACTGACATATGAACTTGCAGAACAAATGGAAATAGCATATTCGAAGAAAGAAAATGAATTATTGAAGTGGGAAGACGTTCAGAAAATGAAATACTCTTGGAATGTGGTTTGTGAAGCTCTAAGGTTGCTTCCAACTGGTACAGGTGCCTTTCGAGAGGCTATAACCGATTTCAACTTTGCTGGTTTCACCATTCCAAAGGGCATGAAGGTATTATACACTGATTTTATACATTCCGCTCAATCAAAAACCGGAGAATTGTGAAAACCAATATTCTGTTCTTTTGAAAACATTTCTCTACTTGAAAAAAATGTACAGGAACTACATTCGCGAAAAAAATAAACTGTGACTAACATGTTTTCATCTGTAGGCACACTGGACGACGCATACAACACACAAGAATCCCAAATACTTTCCTGATCCTGAAAAATTTGATCCGTCGAGATTCGAAGGAAATCGAATTGCTCCATACACTTTCGTGCCTTTTGGCGGAGGATCTAGGATGTGTACCGGAAAAGAGTATGCTCGACTTGAAATTCTGGTGTTCATGCACAACATTGTTACAAATTTCAAATTGGAGAAAGTGAGTACCAAGAAATGTGTCTTACTTCGCCTCGTCCCCCATAAGAAATAATTGCTAGGAAAATTTATCTACATTCGACAAATAAGTATACATGCACTTAACACCTATAAGTGTTGTGCGAGTTTGGAACCTAAATTTCAGTGTGCATGTTAATGTATCACAGGTTATTCAGTTCATTTCTGATCTTAACAAATTGTGATCAAAAAAGTTAAATTTAAGATCTATCTTAAAAATTTGTGACGGTGTAATGAACATTTTCGATTTTTTAGTTCTGGGAAGCCCACTGTATAACCCAGAGTTATATAAGCAGTCAAACGATGATTTATAAGATGTAAAAAATTGAGAAGGACGAGCTCCAAATTTATATTTTTACGATGAATCGTACAATTATTTATTTTGCATCTAAGTTTTGATAAAATCTACGTGATTCGGGTAAAAATTCAGTAACACACTAAACATGAAGCACATAAAATAATTACGAAATGTTGTCCTAAAAAAATTTATCACATAACTTAATCAGAGGTGGTTAGCTCGCTTTTGTCTTTTGTCAGTTGTTACTGTCATCAAGAAAGTGATTGATATTGATAATTAGGAGTATGATATTGATTAATTTATTTGAAAGTGCTTAAGGACTGCAAGGTATAATATCGGATTGAGTATTCGTTTATTCGATAACTGAACCGAAATATATTTAGATTACGATTGACCCCTCAATCTGACAGTCTTTTCTATCTTCACATCAAATCAGTTCCCGACAACCTTCTTCTCTTTGCTCTTCATTTCACTATCTTCCATTATATAATTAGGGCAAAAATCTTAGCCTGCAATTTTGATGGCCAGCTGACCAATAAAATATGATTGGTGATGGAGTGTTATTTATTTCCTCTGTCCCATTCATTTCTATATGTTTTATTTAGAGTGACGGACACGCATTTTAAGGTGCATAATTAGTATAGTTCCATAATTTATTTTTAAAATTTTCTTTTCTTGTATAAAAATAGGATTGTTCTATTTTTATAAAAAAAAATTGTAAAAATAAGTTATTTAACTATAGTAGTTAGGAGCCTTAAAATGCGTGTCACGCCCCCGTCCCCCAATGTATATAATTCATTGGGACGGCTAATAAAGCAAAGCGCCTAAATAATCAAATAATCTTGTAATCCGAAAGAAACGCTAGTGATCATGAACCCTTATGTAATTGCACTACTAATCCTTCCTATATCAGTCATTTTCGTTTTCTTGATCTCGCGGAAACCAAAGAATGAATGCTCGAACGTAAACTTTCCCCCAGGATCAAGGGGATGGCCACTGGTCGGAGAATCTATTCAGTATGTTCTGTTAGGTCCTCAGAAATTTATCAATAAAAGAATGGAAAAATACTCCCCGAATGTATTTAAAACCACGCTATTCGGAGAAAAAATGGCTGTCTTCTGCGGACCAGAGGGAAACAAGATTCTCTTCACCAATGAGAACAAACTAGTCAGGTCCTGGTGGCCTCTGTTTGTGACAAGGCCATTATATTATCCAGACGTCGATGAGGCAGCCTCTGTGGACGAAACCACAGCTGTAATGTTGAATTCTGTACATAATATTTTAAAGGTGGAAGTTCTAAAAGAGTACATTCCGACGATGGATTCCATGGCACGAGAGCACGTGGAGTCGGATTGGGCTAATGAGGAGGTAGTAATCCCGCTTCCACTGTTAAGGAAGTACACGTTCTATTTATCGTGTAGATTATTTATGAATGTTGTTGATGATGAGCATGTCACAAAGCTAGCCAAGCACTTTGCATCGGTTGCTAATGGAGTCTTCTAAAGTTTAGTGTATGAAACGAGTTTGATAGATAAGCACAAGAAAGATACAAAACCAGAAACATGAATTACATTGTATCAAAGGAAATTAACTAATCGTGCATACATAACTACCCAGAGAAAACACAATGCTACATTCCTTTATAGACTACTGAAAAGCTGGAAAAACTAATAAGGAATCTTGATCCTATCTTGACAGCTAGGTTCCCACGTTGGTATGTCCAGTGCTAGCTCCTCATGTGCTCCATGATACTTGAATGATGGCCAACTGACATTACACATGTAGTGCATGATGCTAACAATAGGCATGCCATAATATTCCCCCTTCAAGATGAATGTGGTTGCTGAACATTCAGCTTGGAAAGTATGGACCAATGAGCCTGTCGACTAAGGCCCTTGGTGAAAACATCAGCCAGTTGAGAAGCACTAGGAGTGTAGATTGGTCGTATAAGGGAAGACTGGACTTGTTGGCGAACAAAATGACAATCCAAAGGAAAATGTTTGGTTCTTGGGTGGAACACAGGGTCTGCTGCAATATCAATGGCTGCTTGATTATCAGTGTGTACTAAAATTGGTAATGTTTGTGGAACCTGTAACTCTGAAAGAAGCAAAATAAACCAAGACAATTCACAGGCTGTATCAGCCATTGCACGAAGTTCAGCTTCAGCCGTGGAGCGAGAAACCACCTTTTGTTTGCTAGAATGCCAAACAACCAGTGAAGATCCCAACAACAAACACATACCCGTTACACTCTTTAACAAACCAGTAGAGTCCAAACAAGAACCCCAATCGCTGTCACAGAAGGCTTCCAGTTTGAGTGATGAAGAGGCTGAGAAGATAATACCTTGAAATGAAGTGGCTTTAAGATAACGAAGCACCCTCTGAACAGCAATCATATGTGGAACTCGTGGCTGGTGAAGGAATTGACTCAAGTGATGAACAATGAAGGTAATATCAGGGCGTGAAGCTGTTAAATACAAAAGTTTTCCCATAAACTTGCGATATATGGAAGGATCTTCAAGTAACTCACCATCATGAGGCGAGAGTTTAACATTTGCATCAACAGGAAGAGATAGGGGTTTGCAATCTTCTAAACCTGCTTCAACTAACATGTCAAAAACAAATTTGTGTTGATGAATGTACATACCCTCAGACGTACGATGAATTTCAAGGCCCAAGTAATACTTTGCCAAGCCAAGATCTTTGATGGTGAAAGAAGAGTGTAGTACAGACTTGAGATGAGTGATAAAAGCAACATCTGTTCCAGTAATTAGAATGTCATCGACATATACTAGAGCAACTACAAAAATGCTACCATGAGTGTAAATGAACAAAGAATAATCTGCAACAGTTTGTATAAAACCCAGACTAATTAGAACTGATGCCAACTTTTCAAACCAAACTCGAGAAGCTTGTTTCAAGCCGTAGATGGACTTGTTAAGTTTGCAAACTGCACCAGTACCATATAAAGGATGCCCTTGAGGTAATTCCATGTAAATCTCCTCAGACAAGTCACCATGAAGGAATGCATTATTAATGTCAAGTTGATGGATATCCCAGTTCTTAACAGTGGCTAATGCAAGAAGGGTACGAACTGTGGCCATTTTGGCCACAGGAGCAAAAGTGTTGTTATAATCTTGTCCATCAATCTGTGTGTAGCCCTTAGCAACAAGTCGAGCCTTAAATTTATCCAGGGAGCCATCAGCTAGATATTTTACTTTAAAAACCCATTTGCAACCTATCACACGTTTGCCAGTGGGCACACAATTAACAAGGATCCATGCATCATTATTTTCTAAGGCTGACAATTCTACATATACAGCATCCATCCAACGAGGATCAGTTTGAGCTTGCTTGAAATTATGAGGTTCCTTAAAAGCAGTAGTGGAACTAACAGCACACGCATAAATCCCTTCTGTTGTAGAGTAATGAGACATGTTGTATTTGTGGTTGTCGATAGGACAATTAAGCATAATGTTGTTAGCTTGAGAGATATTAGAAGGAACCACATAATCTTTCATCCAAGCTGGTTGGACTTTGTGGCGAAGAGAGATCCGTTTGGACGTTGGTATGGTTATGGTGGGTGGATCAGACTGAGAGGTTGATGATAAAGTAGGTATGGCAGGAGATATATCATCGATTTCTCTTGGAGATGAAGGGCTATGTGGCGACTGTGAATCTAGGATTTCTTCTTCAGAATCAAAAGTATCAAGGGGTGTCGAAGATGTGATGACACTGTGAGTGGGTGAGGGTACTGTGAAGGACATAGTTGAGGGTATGATATTATCAGAAACCAATGGAAAAACGTCCTCAGTGAAGGTGGCATGTCGAGAAACATGTATTTGTTGAGAGACAGGATCAAAGAGTTTATATCCCTTTTGAGTCATGGAATAGCCTACGAAAATAGTTTTTAATGCTCTAGGGGATAGTTTGTCTAACTCATGTATGGACATGTGAGCAAGGCAACCAAATGCCCTTAAATTATTATAACTAGGAGGTTTGCCAAACAATTTTTCGTATGGTGAAATATGTCCTAGAACAGAAGTAGGTATTCGATTGATGAGATAGGTGGATGTAAGAATGCATTCACCCCAAAATGAAAGGGGAAGATGTGCTTGGAAAAGGAGAGCACGAGACATCTCAAGTAAATTTCGATGTCGTCGTTCTACTCGCCCATTCTGTTGAAGAGTGTAAGGACAAGTGGTTTGATGTGTTACTCCAAGAGATGAGAAGAAAGTTTTCAACTCATGATTAATAAATTCCCCCCCCCCCCCATTATCAGTTCGAACACCTTTAATGTTGACAGAAAATTGTTTACGAACATAGGCAAAAAAGTCTTGCAGAGAACTTGAAACATGCTGTTTTGTAGGTAAAAGAATAGTCCAAATTTCTCTTGAGTAGTCATCTAGAATGGTTAGGAAGTACTTACAACCATTGTGTGTGGGAACCCTATAGGGGCCCCAAACATCACAGTGAATGAGTTCAAACATACAAGATGCATTCGATTGACTTAAAGAAAATGGTAACTTGCATTGCTTTGCTAAAGGACAAATGGTACATGATTCATGGTTCTCAACAACAGAACTTTGCACATTAGAAATCTTAGACAAAACTCTGAAAGGTATGTGTCCTAGACGTTTGTGCCAAAGTGAAGCTGGTACAAGAGAGGCGGCAAGGGCTTGATGTGGGAGATGATTTGAGGAATTGAGAAGTTGATATAGGCCTCCATTCAGTTCACCAAGAACCAATGTCTTCATCTGGGATTGGTCCTACAAATAGCAAGTGTTCGAAGTGAAGTGAATGGTGGATTGTAATTGAGATGAAAGCTTACTGACAGATAGTAAGTTGAAAGTGAAGGAGGGCACGAGTAAGACATCAGAAATAAGCACTGATATGGGTTGGATAAAAACTGAACCTACGTGTGTGACCACAGCATTTTCACCATTAGGAAATTGAACAATTAATGAATGTTCTAGTGATTGAACATTCTGCATATAATCTATGTGACAACACATGTGGTTCGTTGCCCCTGTGTCCAAAATCCAAACATTTTTAGATATGTTATTAGAAGGTGAATGAGGATATGTTGTACCTGCCAGATGAGTAGGCAGACTGTAAGTAGGGGTAGTGGGAGCATTTGAGGTGCTAGGAGCAACATTAATACTCTTCATGATGGACTGTAGTTGTGATTGAAGTTCTCCTATCTTGGAGGACAGATCACAGGACTGAATGTCAGATGTGTTTGAGAAGGATGGAGAAACGGAAGCTTGAAGTGCAGGGACGCCCTTAGTCTGAGATTGTTGGTATCTTGGGTTCTGAGGAGGTCTTCGTTTTCTTTTATTGCAGGGATGATAAGCATGATCAATAGGGTAGCCAACTATCTTGTAACACTTCTCTTTTGTGTGTCCTTTCATGTGGCAATGTGAGAATTCCTGGATAGGGGGTGATGATCTATCACTAAAACGATTAGGGACATAGGAAGGAACAGCTGATTTAGACACATTCACCATCATAGAGATGGGAGATGGATTGATACTGTGAGTTTGCATTTGTCTTTCCTCCTGTTTAAGCAGCATGAAAGCCTGATTAACTGTAGGCCATGAGGACATCATTAGCAATTGTCCTCTAGCAGCTGTATAGCTAGAATGCAATCCCATCAGAAACTGAATCAAACGAGTTTTCTCTAATTGTTGATCCCATTCTTTACTAGCTGGGCAAATGCATTGAATGACAGGAGATAGGGCTTTGAGTTCATCCCAAAAACCCTTGAGTTTGTGAAAGTATAACTCGACTGAACCCTTGTTCCAGTTGGAACAGTTCACGTTGAGTTTCATAATGCTTGTGACCACTAACAGCAGAAAAACGCTCATGTAGCTCCTTCCAGACTGCAGCTGCATCATCCATGTAGTTCATGCTATTTCCAATTTCATCTGAGACAGTATTAATGATCCATGTAATGACCATGTCGTTGACTCGCCTCCAATGAACGAATAAAGGAGATGTTTCCTCTGGTGCAACAAAATCACCATTGACAATAACTAGTTTGTTCTTTGCAGATAGAGCGATTTGCATCGAACGTTTCCATGAGGAATAATTTTCAGATCCTGTAAGTCTTTTAGAGATCAAGATCATGCCAGGTTGATCATTATTGTGTAGATATAATGGGTGTGTGTTGTTCTCAATGAGAGAAGAATGTTGATGTGGTGGAATGACAGTAGCATTCTCGGTAGATGTCATTGCGGAAATATGTCCTGCAACAGCATCGGCATATGATGGAGAAGTCATTTTACATATCGTAAATGACAGTAAGGATTTGACAGATTATGACCAATGAGATCCAAACAAAACAAAAATGCTCGAGAGGTGATGATAATGCTCAACAACTCGTGATTAGATATTCAACCAACAAACAATTAACAACAAGGTTTAAGAAGAACGTACTAGACGAGCTCAAAATGAAAAATTCAAATGTAAGTATTGATGACATTTGTTGGTCATTTTCATCTAGACTAGCTTTGATACCATCTAAAGTTTAGTGTATGAAACGAGTTTGATAGATAAGCACAAGAAAGATACAAAACCAGAAACATGAATTACATTGTATCAAAGGAAATTAACTAATTGTGCATACATAACTACCCAGAGAAAACACAATGCTACATTCCTTTATAGACTACTGAAAAGCTGGAAAAACTAATAAGGAATCTTGATCCAATCTTGACAGCTAGGTTCCCACGTTGGTATGTCCAGTGCTAGCTCCTCATGTGCTCCATGATACTTGAATGATGGCCAACTGACATTACACATGTAGTGCATGATGCTAACAATAGGCATGCCATAATAAGTCTATTCTGTCCCACTTGATCTGCCTGGCACTGCTTATAATGGAGCTATTAAGGGTGGAAAACTGCTAAGAAAGGAACTTATGAAGATTATTACCGAGAGGAGAGATGCAATGTTGTTGGAGAATTGCAGTAATGAAAACTCGGTTACTGGTCAAGACTTTCTGTCTCGATTGCTGCTGGTGACTGATGAAAATGGGAATTTTATGACAACAAAGGAGATTTGCAACAACATTATTGGCTTGCTTCTCGCTAGTTATGAGACCACAAGCACTGCTGCAACCTTTGTCTTCAAGCATCTAGCTCAACTTCCACATATCTATAACGAGGTTTACAAAGGTACTAGTACTCCATGATGTAAACTTATAAATTGTTATTACTATTTAATTTCATTTTTTTTGCAATGGGTGAACCTCACACACCTGCCTTTAGTAAGGCTCGAATTCTCAAGCTTCTGACATATAAACTTGCAGAACAAATGCAAATAGCAAATTCGAAGAAAGAAAAGGAATTGTTGAATTGGGAAGACATTCAGAAAATGAAATACTCCTGGAATGTGGTTTGTGAAGTTCTAAGGCTGGATCCAACTGGGAATGGTGCATTTAGAGAGGCTATAACTGATTTCAACTTTGCTGGTTTCACCATTCAAAAAGGAATGAAGGTATTTTACACTCAATTCTTATTTATATTAGCATATATGGTCATAGAATTAAATCTACCAGTTGCTTTGATTTGTAGACGCATTGGACAGCCTATACAACACACAAGAATCCCGAATACTTTCCTGATCCTGAAAAATTTGATCCATCGAGATTTGAAGGTAATCGAATTGCTCCATACACATACGTTCCTTTTGGCGGAGGACGTAGAATGTGCCCCGGGAAAGAGTACGCTCGACTTGAAATTCTGGTGTTTATACACAACATTGTTACAAATTTCAAACTGGAGAAAGTGAGTCCCAAGAAAATATTGTATGTTTACCCATCACCAGTGAAAGGTGTTTTACTTCGACTAATCCCCCATAAGAAGTAAGTGTTAGTTGTATTTGTCTACATTCAACAAATAAAGACCAAACGAGAAAGAGTACTAGCCGGGTAACCCGTGCAACAAGTGCAGAGATTAAAATATTAATATAAATAAATTATCGATAATAAATATAATTATTGAGTATTATTTAAATATGTATTTGTAGAAAATTGAATGACAAAAGCATATAACAAATAAATACTATTAAATTATGTAGTTATAGGGAATCGAAAGAGGGGAATTAAATAAATTAGAATACATAAGAATTGAATGATAAAAGTATTCAACAAATAAACGCTATTTAATTATGTAGTTATAGGGAATCCAACACGGGGTGAAATTAAAGAAATTAAATTAAATAAATAAATCTTGTATAATTATGTAGTTGGAAGGAATCGAACCACGAGTTATAAACTGATAACCAAATTTGGTACTTTGGTATTATTGGGCGCAACACGGGGTGAAATTAAAAAAATTAAAATAAATAAATAAATCTTGTATAATTATGTAGTTGGAAGGAATCGAACCCCGAGTTATAAACTGATAACCAAATTTGGTACTTTGGTATTATTGCGCGCAACATGGGGTGAAATTAAAAAAATTAAATTAAATAAATAAATCTTGTATAATTATGTAGTTGGAAGGAATCGAATCTCGAGTTAAGTGATAACAAAATTTGGTACTTTGGTATTATTGGGCACCATTAAAGCATGGTTTTACACATTAATATAGAGTATAGATTAGGTAAGTTATTTTTCCTTTGATAAAAAATTAGGTCAAGCTAAGTTATTCAAACCTTATGTATGGTAGTTTTTGTTCCGAAAAACACTAATAAATGTGATTTTTAATATAAAATTGAGATTTAAATTTAAATTTTCAGTTCAGGGACTTACATAATAAAGGCCTAATAGTTTAGGGACTTGCATAAGAAATGCCTAATAGTACACGCCAGCAAAAGTTAACGGACGTTTAATGAATTTTAACGGAAGGACTTTGATGAGAAAAATTTAAAAGTTCAATTACCTATCAATTTACATTTTTAGTTCAGGAACTTAGATAAAAAATGATTAATAATTCAGGGATCTTAGAATTAATTTTTCCTATTTGTTATGGATGATTGTAAGATTAAGTATGTTGCATATCAATATTTGGTCTAATATGTATCAATATTGTATATAAGTTGTTGATGAATATTGTAGAATTTTATAATTGTGCTTATTTAAAATTGTACAAGAGGGTAAAAAAATGTATTTTTTCAAGTTAAAGTGATTATTAATATCCTAGAATTTTTTGAAAATCTACCAATAAAACCTAAACACTAGATATCTGCCAGTTTTTTTTAGAAAATTGATCAAAATTTTGAAGAATTTGATCATAGATATAAAAGGTCATAAAATATTAAATTTATACTTGGTCCCTACAAGTAGAGGTGGCCAAACGGGCGGTTTGGCCCAGCCCGTTCATGAATTATTCGTCAAAAAAACCGTTCAGCCCGTTACAGTACACAAATTTGATCTCCTTCCATACTTCACAAGCAGCAGCTAGCTCGTGCCCAACCCGTTCAGCCCATTACAGTGAACGAGTCGTGCACGAGCCCAAGAACTATGAACCGCAGCCCGGCACGTTCGGCACGTCCAACCCGTGAGAAATGAAAAAAGCACGCCCAGCTCGTTCGGCACACGGGGCACGGCACGCCAAGTTGTTAGAGTCTGGATACACATTTCTTTGTTTATGATTTAATTGAGTCATGAGGCGATGAATCACCAGACAAGACTGTACAATTTTTTTAGCACGTCGACTGTCATCTACTTTGATCTCAATTTTAAGCTACTAAAGTAAAATATCATTTTTATCCATTTTTTATCCGTTCTTTCGATCTTTTTTTATTTCAATATAATTCATATAATCGTATCTTCTTAAAAATTCGAAACATTTTAATATATAATTAAATTAAAAGAAAAAAGTTACAAATTCGAAACATTTTAATTCGAAACATTTCATATTTTGAGAATATTAAATTAACAAAAAAAATTCAAATTTTATGTACAATTTCTGAATGTATATCTTCGAATTTTCCTATAAAAAAAAGCCCGCCAGCCCGCCTATCTCGCGTGTCATTCACGGGCTTCAAATTCAGGGGCACGGCACGTCCAAACCATGTGTGTGTGCCCGTGCCTTGTTTGGTGGAGCTCGGCACGTGGCCAAACCGGCACGGCCCGCACAGCACGGCCGTTTGGCCACCACTACCTACAAGGCTGTGTAGTAGAGCTCGCATGCCACTTATGATGCTGAAATGTTGTCTAGGTATGTTTTGTGACTAATAATACCTAATTATCCGTCAAATTTGTGATCAAGTATTAATTGACCGCTAGTTATGATAGGTTTAAATTTTCAAAATCGATTTTAAATGTATTTTCAGTCAAATATAATCTTTAATTAGATATTTGTTAGTTGAAAATAACTTTTTTTCCTAGTAATGTTAAATTTTCTTGTAAATAACATTGAAAAGATAGATGAAGATTAGGAGAAATCAATACAAAAATAACAAACATAAAAAATTATTAAGCTAGTCATACACTTATAAGTATTTTGTTTAAGAATGAGTTTGATACATTATTGGTATCTAGATAAGGGTTTAATAGACACAACAACAAGTTTTGGCTGGGGGAAGACAAAGTCCTCCACTGTAATTTGCGTCTCTGCAAAGATCATCACACATCTTCGAATCATTACATTTTATGTTCCAACATTCACCTACCCTTCCTCCACCATCCACCTTAGCCGGTCCCGACACGGGTACAGCTGTATTCTCCTCTGCAGACACTGAATGGAGAAGACTATTAGTTTTGCAAATGTAACACCTGTTATGTAAAATAAATTATATTTAATGTGAAAATCAGAAAGTGTGTGTGCATGTAAATTTAATGATGAACAATTATTATACCAAGGGAGACGATTAACAAAATAAGTGCAATCCTTGTTACAAGCTTCTTAGCCATGAAAGAACTGATAGAATTATACGATATATATATATATATATATATATATATATATATATATATATATTAAAGGAAAAATGTTAAGAGATTGTAAAGGGATTCCAGCATGTATTGAGAACAAAGCTGTGTCTTTTTGTGTGCTTATTCAACTAGAATTTCTTCTCTATTTATAGGCTTCTTCAAACATCTTCCACCCCTTTACTTGTAACTGCCCCTTAATTTTTTCACCAAAATAAATTAGAAATGTGTAACTCCCACAATTAATTTTGTAACTCCTACAATTGTAACTCCCACAATTGTAACTCCCTCCATTACTTTTGTAACTCCCAATTCAATATATCAAATATATTTTTGTTACAAGCTTCTTAACAAAATAAGTGCAATCCTTGTTACAAGCTTCTTAGCCAGAAAGAACCGATAGAATTATACGATATATATATTAAAGGAAAAATGTTAAGAGATTGTAAAGGGATTCCAGTATGTATTGAGAACAAGCTATGTCTTTTTGTGTGCTTATTCAACTAGAATTTCTTCTCTATTTATAGGCTTCTTCAAACATCTTCCACCCCTTTACTTGTAACTGCCCCTTAATTCTTTCACCAAAATAAATTAGAAATGTGTAACTCCCACAATTAATTTTGTAACTCCTACAATTGTAACTCCCACAATTGTAACTCCCTCCATTACTTTTGTAACTCCCAATTCAATATATCAAATATATTTTTCTTGTAATAAATTAAATATATTTGTAACCTCATGTATTTTATTTTATTTATATTTATCATATTAAGTCAATTTTACAACATCTCCCAGTTGACTTATTTGATAAATATATAAGTAACTCCAACTTTTCTCACATATTAAAATATGATTTAAGTTCAATTTCTCTCATCAATTTAAAAACATCAATTAAAAAAAATATCACCAGTGATAACATAAAGCATGTCATTTTCACTTAACAAACATCAAACTTCCAAGTTCACGGATTCACATTACAATACCTTAATCGTTTTTCATAATCAACAAGATTGGCACCAGACTGTAATTCTGCATCCAAAACGATTAAACACTTTTACCAAATTAGAGATTCCATAGCCTCTAAAACAACTTGTTTGCCTTTAATAAATCTTACTTCTTGGTTGCAACCTTAAAACTCTTAACATAGGCAACAATTTATTTATTTTCTCACAACATCTCAAACTTACATGTCATACATACACATGTAAAATAACTCAAAAACAATTTAAACAATAAATCTGTATATTATTATCATTGATGATACTTCAACAAAACTTCAAACATTTCACAGGCTCATACATGCCCATTATTGACACACTCAAAACACAATATAAAACTCAAAGACAACTCACGATCGGGCCCACACTTGCCCGTTGTTCATAAATTAAAAATTACATATTCAAAGCTTAAACAACTCATGATCGGGCTCATACTTGCCCATAGCATACACCTTCTTATCCTTTCCGATTGAAACTTGATTATTATAAAATCGCACTTCCAATCCATTCTTAAGCAGTGCAGGAACCGAAACAAGATTGCGCCTCATCCCAGGAGCAAACATCACATTCTTGAGGATCATCACACTATCCCCAAGATCCAACCTATAAGAACCAATCCCCACCACATCCAAGTAGGTGTTGTTCCCCATAAAAATTCTTTGTTCACCATTCTTCAACTCCACAAACTCGGTCAAGCCTTGCTTAGTTTTCGCAATATGGCGGGTTGCTCCAGAGTCAATCCACCATCCATCAATGTCTCTGGCTACATGACCGGCATTGCATTCAATAACCCCAACAAACTCATGTTTGTTTTACCCCTTTTGATCTTGGCCCTTGCCCTCATCTCCTTCTTGAGTCTTGGGACATTCATTTTTGAAATGTCCATACTTTCCACAAGCATAATAACTTCCAAGTGGAAACTTCTTCTTTTGCTGATGTGGCTTAAAAATTCTTCCTTTCGAAGGACCAAGCCTTCCTTGTCCCTTGTTTTGATAGCTTTACTTAAATTTTCCTTGAGCTAAGTTAAGCTCCTCATCTTGCACCATATTCAACTCCAATCGCCTTCGGCTATTAACCAAATCATGCTCCATAACCAAAGCCACAGAAAGTTGAGATGCACTTTTGATTGTTCCATTCAACCTCAAAATTGTTGCAGCCATGTTAAGTGAGCTCGGGAGACTATTCAAAATTCCAGCAATTTGCATATTTTCGGATAGCTCATTTCCAGCCGCTGCTAAATCCTTGGCCATCACTAGCATCTTGTTACAATGATCAAGTACATTATCGCTCTCACTCATTTTGCAAGTATTGTACTTAGGGCTGGAAAAAAAATCCGAAAAATCCGATATTCGTCCGAAATATCTGTATTCGTATCCAGAAAAAAGCGGATATTATCCGTATCCGGAGTCAACCGGATATTATCCGTATCTGAATCCGAGAGTTTAGGATACAGATATGGATATAGGCGCATCCGTATCCGAAAATATCCGTATCCAAAAGTAATAATATATAATATATTTTTAATATATATAATATATAATTATATATTTTAAACCCATTTATAGTTATAAGACCATTTATATATTTTTATACACACACTTATAGTTATAGGCCCACTTATTTTTGATGAATTTGCAAGTTATTTAGAGACAATGATGTGTAATGAAGTTATTTTGATGTAAATTTGCATATGCAAATTTGGATAATGTATATGATTTTTGTAATTTTTAAATTAGAACCGAGTATCCTTTTAATATGCCTGTTTTTATATCCGGATTCGGATATAGCTGTATCCGTATCCGTATTATCCGTTTTCCAGCCCTAATTGTACTTGTGCAAAAGGAGTTGCACATTCACATCGGAAATGGCATCATATTTTTCTTTGAGTGAATCCCAAAGCTTTTTGGCACTTTCATACGTCTCAAACACCTTGATCAAGTTGTCTTCCATAAACATCAACATAAGACTCTTTGCCTTTTTGTCACAAATTTTTCATTGCTCGTACTCCTCCTTTTCAGCATCACTAGATTTTTCTCCCAATGTTAGACCATCATTTTCAATGGCACTTTCCAAATTATCATGTATCAAACCATATCTGATTTTTCGGCTCCACATGTCGGGGGTGTTTGGGAGAACTTATTTTTCAGAATAAGTCAACTTATTTTAAGTTGAATAAGATTCCTAACTTTCCAACTTATTTTCCAACTTATTTTTGTAACTTATTGAATCTCAAACATATATTAAATACTTGTATAAAGAAAAATTATCAAAATATAAAATTTTTACCCGAAAATAAGTCCATAAATCCTTATATTAAGGTGAGCCAAACAGGCCAGTCATAATTTGTGCCATTCAATCTTTCAATTTTTGCCAATTCCGATGCAATCAATTTGCTTGTCATTTTGAATCTAAAAATATTATCAAAAGAGACAATTAAATAGTTGATAAATGGCAAGCAAAGAAATATATTACAAAATATATTCCAACTTGATTTCATCAAACAAAAAGATACTTCGTAAATGAAACGACTAAACCAAAGAATACAACGAAATGAGCATAATAAAATAACTAGCAGTTTAACATAATTGGATATAAAAAAAATATATCTGGCTATAAGAAACATTAATACAGGCTCATGTAAATATGACAGGGCATAATATCTAATTAAAAAAAATATAGCATGGCATGATTAAATACATAACACGTACTAAATAAAACAAACAAAAATATATAGACTAATGCAGAGAGAATAGAAAGCTAAACCCAATTTATGTAACAAAAAAAAAAAGACGCATCTAAAAAATAGATTAACATTTGTCTTAAAGCACAATAAAAAAAGTGACGCATGTTAGCATGGAAAAAAAAATTAAAAGTGAAACATAATGGGCAACAAGTGGTATGGTGAAGATTAAAAAAAATACATAAGATAAACATGTACATCTATTATAACAACACATGCATGGCCGAGACATCAAAACAAAAAAACCATAAAGATGATGCATTTATGTACATTAAGAAATGCCAGGAGCATGTTAATGGGTATAAATCTAATAACAAAGCAGGAATGCAGGATAGAGAGAATAGGACGTAGCACATGCAGAAAGAAAGCAACAGGACAATCGTACAATCATTAGAAGTTAGAAACTACTAGTAAAAGAAAGTAAACCAAACCAATGAACCTGACAACAAGTAAAAGATGTCAGCCGAATACCCACCAAACACACAAAGCCTGCTAACGGTGAAGCTCTATACCAATGATAGAATTATACGATATATATATATATATATATATATATATATATATATTAAAGGAAAAATGTTAAGAGATTGTAAAGGGGTTCCATCAAGTATTGAGAACAAGCTGTGTCTTTTTGTGTGCTAATTCAACTAGAATTTCTTCTCTATTTATAGGCTTCTTCAAACATCTTCCACCCCTTTACTTGTAACTGCCTCTTGATTCTTTCACCAAAATAAATTAGAAATGTGTAATTCCCATAATTGTAACTCCCTCCATTACTTTTGTAACTCCCAATTCAATATATCAAATATATTTTTCTTGTAATAAATTAAATATATTTGTAACCTCATGTATTTTATTTTATTTATATTTATCATATTAAGTCAATTTTACAACAAGAACTCATGTACTTCATTTATGCTTACACAATATATAATTCTCAAAAAAGAACGTGAATTGCTTTAGAAATTTTGACGATTATATATAGGATTTTCTAACTACAGAATTAAGTGCTAGATAAAACCAAAGACTTAATTAAGTGATGTACTTAATAATAAATGAAAGCGTTAACAATTAATTAATTACCTATCTTTTCATTTCATATGTGTTGTGAGGGAAAATTGGTACAACACTTCAATGAAAGAATTACAATAATAAACCAAGAAAAATCCAAGAACAATGATTAAATAAATCGAATTACAAGCCCAAAAACCCTAGTTTCATAAACCCTAACTCGAGAGGTGGAAGAGTGATTCTTTGGACTGAATTTGCAAGTACCCCCAGCTATATTGATCGAATATAACCTATTCAATCGAATTCCAGTAGCTAGGAGCAAGTGTTAGAGGTGTCAAAAGTATGTATAACCTTGCAAATTGCCTACATACTCCTATATATATAGGAGATCAAGTCCCATGTAGTTCTTGATAATTATTCTCCACCTTCCTTTGCCATATCCCTCGTAACTAACCTCCAGTGCTCGTTTATCCAGTCTTCCATAATTATCCAGCAGTTACCTCATAGTTTATCCTTTTATTCCCATGATATATCTCCCATATATACGTATATATACATATATACGCGCATATATATACATATTCTGTGTATACGTGATGTTGATCCACAATAACCACCTCTGATATGCCTTTCCTATTGTTTAGGAGTTATCTACTGGGCCGTTTGGACATCCTCCACCCGTTTTTCCGCGTTTTAAAGAGCCCCGTGATCGCTGGTATAATTTTCTGGGAACTGTCGGGATTCACGCGGTTGAACCCCTGCTTGATATCCTGCCACTCAGTCGAACCCTCTTCTGGCCTCCACACAGCTTTACCCTTAACTGGGGTTCACATGCCCGTAGCCCTATATGAACATACTTCATATTTAACACCAGATCCTCATCCCTCAACCCTTCCTCGATACATTCCAAACCATCACATTCAACCTTGGACCTAGCTTATCCTTTCACATTCAACTAATTCGAGTCTGTCCTCTTAATGGGCCTTAAACCAAGCCCAGGGCGGATTTTGGGCACAACAATATGCTTATATTCCTTTTCTATAATTTAGGCTAAATAAATGAAAGTAGTAAAAAAAATTATTACTATTTTAAGGTAAATAAACCTCTTTCTTTACAACAGAATAACATAAATATATAAATAAAATGTTACTTGAAATTCTAAAATTTTATAGGGCAAAACGAATCACTCCTAATAACACAATCCAAATTCAGATTAATCTAGTCAAACGTGGTTGTTTTCTAATAATTTTTTATTTTTATTTTAGAATTGTATTTATTTAAAATAAAAATTAATTTTGTAGTTTTTAATAAAGGTGTTTCTACTTATTTTTGGAAAACAAGAAGCACCATTTTATTCTATATGTTGCAAAATAGTTTTTATGTAAATTACTCGAACTCAAGTGAGTTTTATATCTCAAAAAAATAATTATTTCATAAAACAGCATATTTACAATTTTTATTGCTATCTCTTAAAGAATTTTGAATTTTTTATTTTTTGGAATAAAAATTTATTTTTCAATATTTTTGCTTGTAGTTTCAAAACTATTAAATATATTTCGTTACAGTGGTGCACAAATTAGTCTAAAGCAAAACAGATGATCCGGTAGCCGAATACGAGCGTAAAAATCCATGCAAGGCACGAAAACTAAAATAAATTTTCGTCCGAAACTTTATATATATTGAAATAATTCTGTAATTAAAAATATGATAAACGATATGATTTCGATTTATTTCATATTTTTATAGTTAGTTTTAATACCAATTTCTTAAATCAAATATTTTATAAATTGATTAGATTTCATAAAATTTGGATAAATATCTATACGACAATAATCACATAAATATTTGTTATTGCTAAATAATTAATTTAGTTTTCAATTGCGTAAAATGAAATTTATCAAATTGAAAATTTGAGTATATAAATAATGGGTGAAAGACCAATTTACTTTTTTTTAAAAAAATAAAGTCCCAAAATACCCATAAGCGGGAATGTCCGCCCAAAATGCCCATTGAAAACGAATTTTCGAAATGCATTTTCAGAATACGCATCGAGAATACGCATCCAGTGATTGAGCAGACCTTACTTATTGTTAGCTATGCGCATTTGTGTGATGTGTACGCATTAAATGCATACGCAAAACATGCTTGGAGCTAAATACGCATTGTAGACATGCGTGGAGTAGAATATGCAATAAAAATAAATAAATAAATAAACCGCACACGCAAGTTTGTAATGCGTGGCCATCCTGTACGCATGAGTCTAAAGTGTAGTCACTCTAGCCGCAGGTGTTAAATGTGTATACGATTCTAAACCCTAAATTTGTATACGAAAACACAAAATGGAAATATTAAACCCCAAAGATTAATTGTTGAACTCCTAAGGGAATACACAGATAAAATTTAAAATTTTTTGTAAAGCATAATGTAATGTAATATGTAATAGAGACATATATAACTCAACTAGGATAAAAGATAAATAATGTTAACTCTATACAGGAATCGTGAAATTTGAAGAACATGCATCAACAAGGATCAAGTCGCTGAAAGAAGTTCATTAAGATGATCAGGCCTCAGTGACAAAATAAGATGTACAGACGATTCAGTTGAAGGGCCAAAAGATTCCAGTGATAAAGTTTTTATGATTGCACAATTCTTAGCAGTGTTCTTAAAGACATGATATGAAGACCACGAGTGAATGTTAGTCGTCTGTGAACCAGACCAGTTGCACTAGGCGTCAACACTTCACAAAAGAATCGAAGTATCTAACTCAGAAAAACTGTTCAAGAGGTATGATTGAGTTTAGAGCAGTATTGATATCCTGTGGTTAGTTGGAAGGTGAATATTTAAGGATGTCAAATTAAGAGGAAAATGAATAGTATCCAAAATTACTATTCATGTGAATAGTATCTGAAATCACTATTCATATGAATAGTAACCAACGGTTACTATTTGGGGTTGGTGAAATAGTGCCCGGTTACTATTTGGGGGTTGTTGGAATAGTGCTCGGTTACTATTTGGGGGTTGTTGGAATATTGTCAAATAGTTACTTTCTAAAACCTATAAATAGGCCTGTTGTATTTCATTTCAAAACACACCTCAACACACAACTCTCTCTTCTCTCTCTTATATCTTCTTTGTATAAGCTGCTAGACAGTCCATCTAGTAGGAAAGCCGGCTTAGCCCGCTTTCAGGAAGTGTCGGGTAGAAGGTCCTCGTGCCTAAACTATCCTTAGGAGTGTAAGCTGCTAGACAGTCCATCTAGTAGGAAAGTCGGCTTAGCCCACTTTCAGGAAGTGTCGGGTAGAAGGTCCTCGTACCTAAACTATCCTTATGAGTGTTCAGGTTTTGAAGCTAATCCATTGGATTAGAAGTTGTAACACCCCTTCGAGTTTATTAGCAATAAAGATATATTCTCGGAATTATTTTTTTTGATAGTATCGTATTCAACCCCCCTTCTACGATACTTCGGGACCTAACAATTGGTATCAAGAGTAAGCTTCTAACATACAAGAAGTTTAAAGATCACCACTATGGGAATGAAGGATATAGGCGTGAAAATACGAGTTCTTGACAAAGATAATTACTTTCACTAGAAAGTAAAGATGCATTTACATCTCTTATCCATTGATGAAGATTATGTAAACTACATCGAGAAAGGCCCTCATATTCCTATGAAGGCTAATACTGCAGTTGGAGCAACAGCTGGAACTGCAGCTGCTGGAAGGCCTATTCCCAAACCGCCAGCAGAATTCACAGAGGCAGACAAAGAAGAAGTCCAGAAGGACAAGAAAACCATGAACATACTGTTCAATGGAATTGATCAAGACATGTTCGATAATGTCATAAACTGCACCACTACCAAGCAAGTGTGGGACACTATACAAACACTCTGTGAAGGGACTGAGCAAGTTAGAGGAAATAAGATGCAACTCCTCATACAGCAGTATGAACATTTTCACTTTAATTCAGGTGAAAGTTTAAATGATATATTTAGTAGATTTCAGAAACTGTTAAATGGGCTAAAGTTGTATGGGAGAGTATATAAAACCAAAGATTCCAACCTAAAATTTCTGAGGTCTTTACATAAAGAATTGAAGCCAGTGACAGTCCCATTGAGAAATTCTCAAGATTACAAAGATTTCACACTTGAGAGACTGTACGGAATTTTAAAGACCTATGAGCTCGAATTGCAACAAGATTAAGAAGTTGAGAAGAGCCAGAAGAAAAGTGGAAGTGTAGCTTTGGTGGCCAATATTCCAACAAACCAAGATGGAGAGAAGATGAAGAATGTGGAAGCCACACTAAGTCAAAGAACTTGTGAAGGTGGAGCTGCTACTAGCAAAGGTAAAAGAAAGATGATTGAAGAACCTGATACATTAAGTGAGAATGAAGCTGAAGATCTAGATGAGTATTTGGCATTTCTATCAAAGAGATTTTTGAAGCTAAGAATCAAGAAGAATCCAGCAGAAGCCGGGCAATTCAATAAAAGCTATCAACCGAACAAGGATGTGGTTGAAAGATCAAAGATCAAATGGTATAGCTGTGGAATTGCTGGTCACTTTGCCAATGAATGCAGAAAATCCAAAGCTGAGAAAGAGAAGAAATAGTTCGAGACTGTTGATTACAAAAAGAAATACTTTGATCTTCTCAAGCAAAAGGAAAGAGCATTTGTATCTAGAGATAATGATTGGGCAGCTGGAGGAGACTCAGATGCAGAAGAGGAGTTTGTCAATCTTGCACTCATGGCAAACGAAACTGATGAAGAGGCTAGTTTAGCAAGCAACCAGGTATACTCTACAAACCTAACTGAACTTTCCAAAGATGAATGTGATAATGTTGTTAATGAAATGTCTAATGAATTGTATAACATGCATGTCACATTAAAATCGCTTAACAGGGAGAACAAAAAGATTAAAGATCTTAATGCTAAGATAGGTGATAGGAATACTCTGTTAGAAACTCAACTAATTGATTTTGAAGCAATGAAAAGAGATTGTCAGGATGCTAAGAATGAGTTAAGTTAGATGTTGATAGGGAAATTGCTTCAGATAGTGATTTAGTCGAAAAAGAATGTTCTTTGAGACTTAAGCCTGTTAGCAAAGCAAGTTTAACTAAATTGAATATAAAGTACGGGCCTGTCAATAAGAACTTTGTTAATGGAGAGTGTAGCATAACCAAGTCAGTTGAACAAGGAAACATAGGCAACTTGTCAATCAAGAAATTGAAGGATAAGTTAGAAAAGACTGAACCTAAGGCTAAGGCTAAAAAGAAGAATAGAAATGGCAAGGTAGGAGTTAACAAACATAGTAATTACACACCTGATAAATATTCTCCTCGAAAGGAATGTGTGAACTGTGGTAGTGTTAATCATTTATTTGTCAACTGTAAATCTGTTAAGAATGCTTCTGTGCCTAGTATGCCTAAGTCAGTACCTATGCCTGCTATGAATGTTATGCCAAACATGTTTGACCAGCCTGCTCATGCATCTAGTTATTATGCTAACATGCCATTCATGTATAATCCATATTACAATGCTTTTAATATGCCTCAGTTGCCATGGATGATGAATAACATGTTTGCACAGACTATGCCAAATTATACATCTAGTTTTAATGCATGTGAGCAAGTGAAACAACCTATTTTTCAGAAACCTACACCAAGAGTTAAGGTTGATTTAACTCAATGAGAACCCCTCGGTAGTAAGGGCTTGAAGAAATAAGAAAAAGGCTAACAAGGCAGGACCCAAGAGTTTGAGATTGCCTGCATTTAGACTTAGCAACTCTCTCCCCCTTTTTGACATCATCAAGAATCAAAATAGATGTAATCAACTCCAAGGAGTTAGCAATAGAATCAATTTTACCAGACAAGACAGTCTGATTCTGTTCAACTTGACCTAGCCTTTAAAACATAGTTTCTTGAGCTTTGGAAATGGTCTTAAACTTCATTTGATTATCTCTCTGCATGGTCATGTCACGAGCAACAACATCAGCTCTCAGATCAGTAATGGCCTTTTGAGACTCATCAAATCTTTCATTCAATGTCTTGACTTGAACAATAGTTGCTTGCAGACTTGAGAGAATATCAGGATTTGAAATCTTTTTGGCAGATTGATGCACAAATTTAGCTGCTCTTTCAGTAGGAAAAATGCAATCTGCTTTATACCAATCCTTCGAATTCTTGACAAAATATTCTGCTTCAATGTCATGTTGATGTGAAGGTTGAGAAAAAGGTGTGTGCTTAGCATCAGTTTGAACTGGTATACTCTGAGAAGAGTTTGACTCTGCACTTCCTTCATCTTCAGCATCAATAGTTGCATCTTCAACTGGATCAATAGGCTCAGCGACATGTTCAGCAACAGTTTCTACAACATTCTCTGCAGTTTCATCAACAACATTCTCTGCAAGTTGCTCTCTAGTTTCAACAGTCTTATCAACAGACGTTGCATCTTCAAGAACTACATCCATAGGCTCAGAAAATACAGCCTTGGTTGATTTCTCAACTTCTTCACCTTTCTCAGAAACCTGGTGAGCATCAGAGAATAGCTCAATGTGTGACGCTACTGTTTCATCAAGTACTACAGTAAGCTGATCAATTGCACCAGTTTCTCCAAAATTAGCAATGACAGGTGAGATAGGAACATTAATGTGATCAGAGAATGGTATGAATGTTTCAACAAAATCATTCATAGCAGCAAAACCATCTCTGTTTGACTCATCCATTTGTACATTTTCAGTTGTATGAACAACTTCTTCTGCAGTATGTACCTCAACAGTAGGTATTTCCTTAGAATTAACCTCTGGAGCTTCAATGGTCATCTCTTCATCAGACTCATCAAGTATCAACTTTCTCCTCTTAGCTTGAGGCACCTCAACTGCCTCTTCTTCTTCAGTAGAATCTTCAACAACAGATGGTGATGGAGGTCTATTTGCTCTTTCCTTTCTAGTCCTGACAGACTGCTTTTTAGCTTTAATAGATTCCCTTTTAGCTCTAGCAGATCTATGCTGTGTATTCTCTACTGTGTGTTTTGTTCTACCTCCACATTTTGATTTGGTATTTGTAGGTGGTGGTTGTTGTTCAGGTTGAGGTTGGGTTTGTGGTTGAGTTTGAGTTTCAGTGTTTAGAGTTTGAGGTTGAGTGTTTGCAGGCGGTTGTATGGGTTCAGTGTTTACAGGTTTATGCTGTTGTGGTTCAGGCTGTTGTGGTTCTTGGGGTTGATGTAGGAAATTTTGTAGAGCAAGAGGCAAAACCGAGGCGGGTAATTGCTCCTTGGTGGCATCTTTGTTAGTCAAATCAGAAAATATTCTCTTATTAACCTTAAAGGCCAGTATGGTGTCCTCCTCAGTAATCTCAACACCAGGAACACAAGCAGTGAATAACAATTGATAAAATCTAGCAAAGTAAACAGTAGTAGACTCTGACAATCTATCACCTATGTTCATTAAAACAAGTCTACCAAAATCGTAATTACTTCCATAGAGAAGGGAATACCCAATTTGTAGACTGTCATTAGGAATAGCATCCCAGTTTGTGACTTTCTTTCCAAAGGCCCTTGTTATACAATCGAAAAAGAAACTCCACTCTTTCCTTAGCTTTGGCCTTTTCACATTACCAAGTTTTTCTAAAGGACCTGAAAACCCAAGTTGCTGCAACATCTCTTTCAGTTGATTCTCACCAGCAACACTGTATGAAGTGTGTGTGTCGAAACCCATAGTGTCTCTGACTGTTGTAGGAGTAATCACATACTCTGTCTCCTCATATGTGAAGATGATTGAAGGAGTCCCATTCTCTCCTCCATCAGCATAAGTAGAGTTCTTCCAGATTGTAGCAATCTGCGTGGCAGAAAGCGTTGGTGGTTCGACTAAAGCTGTACCAATCTCTGAATCCCACAAAAAGTTTTGAATCAAATGAAACGCCTCTGGAACGTTTGCATTGTTCAATGGGGCTGCATAATTATTAGGAACAAACAATAACCCTTGAGTAGTAAAAGCTTTGGTGGCCATTAGAATCGATGTGAGAAGAAAATATCAGTGAAAAAAAAAGATGTATGAAAGGTGTTTGTGAAAATGTGCAAGTGAAATAACAAGTGACTGTGAGTGGGTTGTGTGCAGAGAAAATAACCGTGTATGTAAAAATGATTAGAGTTGTAATGAAAAAGTAAAACCCAATCGTTTTAAACATTAATACACTCAACCAATTTCTTGTTTAATGTGTAAGTGGGACACGTGGCACACATGCAATGAAAGTACTTTGCACGTTCAGTAATTGTGGCAATAATTACTGCTACTTTCTCTCTCCCACTAACAACACACTTTAACACTCCAACACTCATTAACAGTTGGAAAAATTCTTTTTACCACAAGTATGTAAATTATCTGAAAGAAAATATACCTCAGAGTATTAGACAAAATTCATCAGTGTTTGTCAATTCTCCAACTTCATTACCATAATCCTTTCAAAAACTGCACAGGTGTGAATATATGTGTGTGTGTATAGCAGAGTTTACCAATTCAATTTTTAGAGCATCTAATTTTTCATAAAATCCATAAAATAAATCAGTAAACACTTGATGCACAAACTCTCATAGTAAACACTGAATGTATGATGAATGCTAAACTCTTTAATAAACAATTTATATACAGTAACATTTAATTATTTTATACCCCCTTTTAACTAATTTGTTTTTCTCTTTCTCCAGTAATCAGAGGTTGGAACTAGTCACAAAAAATCCTATAATTTTAGCCCTTATTAGTTTGATAAGTTCCTGGCTCTTCCTAGTCTTTGACTAGTCACCAAAAATTAGAGAATTTTAGCCCTTACTATATACCAGCAAGTTCCTGGGTCGTCCTAGACACCAACATAATCTCAAAGGAGTTTTAGCAACCTATATACATTTTCTTTGGGGGTAGTTTAATAATAGCATTTAAATTAACAGTGTATAACTACCAGAGTTTAGAGCTCATCAACATCAGAAGTTATTCATGAGAGGCAATGCACACAGTATATACAGACTCAGAGTTTAGGATAAATAAACTAAGAGATGCTATAAATATGAAACAGTATCATGCTATGTTAATTTTCTGCAGTCTAAGATTAGATCACAAATAACTTAAAAGGATTCATGATTATTTACTGAGAATCATGCTTCATACATATTTCTTCATCGGTGTTTACATTCAGACAAAAATAATTTCAGATTTTCTCAGAGTTTATCCAACATGTCAACAATGTATGACCTACAGAGCATGCTAACAGAGTTTAACAGTTAACGAACAGAGTTTGTATAGCAGAGTTTAACAACAGAGTTCACATAGCAGTTAACATATCACAGAAATATGAGCAACACATAACATAAGTAAAATTTTGAGTCTAACCAATATCTCTAGTCAAAACCAGACACCATTCCTAGTTCATTTACTAGCCTTGTAAATATAGCTTCACTCAATGGCTTGGTAAAGATATCTGCAAGCTGTTGTTCTGTAGACACAAAATGAAGCTAAATATTCCCTTCCTCTACATGTTCTCTGATAAAGTGGTACCTTATGCTGATGTGCTTGGTCATTGAATGCTGTACTGGATTACCTGTCATAGCAATAGCACTTTGATTATCACAGTAAATAGGTATTTTACTGTACCTCAATCCATAATCCAGTAATTGATTCTTCATCTACAGAATCTGTGCACAACAACTACCAGCAGCAATATACTCTGCTTCAGCTGTAGATGTAGAAATTGATTTTTGTTTCTTGCTGTACCAAGAAACGAGTCTGTCACCCAGAAATTGACAACTTCCACTGGTCCTTTTTCTGTCTATCTTACAGCCTGTAAAGTCTGCATCAGAGTATCCAAGTAGTTTGAAATCTGATTCTCTAGGATACCACAGACCTAAGGTTATGGTGCCCTTGAGATACTTAAAAATTCTCTTCACATCTGTTAGATGTGGTTCTCTGGGGTCTGCCTGAAACCTTGCACGGAGACAAGTTGCATACATGATATCAGGTCTGCTAGCTGTTAGATAAAAAAGAGACCCTATCATGCCTCTGTAGCTTGTCATATCTACTAGAGCTCCTGTGTCTTTGTCCAACTTTGTTGCTGTTGCCATGGGAGTTGATGTAGATGAGCAGTCAAGCATACCAAATTTCTTGAGAAGATTTCTGGTATATTTTGCTTGATTTATGAAAATCCCATCATATGTTTGCTTCACCTGTAGGCCTAGAAAATAACTAAGCTCTCCCATCATGCTCATTTGATACCTGGACTGCATGAGCTTGGCAAACTTTTTACAGAGTTTATCATTAGTAGACCCAAATATTATGTCATCAACATATATTTGAACTAAAAACAAGTCATCACCATAGTTAAAGTAGAACAGTGTTTTATCAATTGCACCTCTGTTGAACCGACTTTCTAAAAGAAATTGAGCCAGAGTTTCATACCATGCTCTTGGTGCCTGCTTAAGTCCATAGAGTGCCTTATCCAGCCTGTAGACATAGACTGGATATTTTGGGTCCACAAAACCTGGTGGTTGTTCAACAAACACTTTTTCTTCAAGCTTCCCATTCAGAAAAACACTTTTCATATCCATCTGAAATACCTTGAATTTCTTGTGAGGGGCATATGCTAGAAAAATTCTTATTGCCTCCAATCTTGCAACTGGAGCAAAAGTTTCATCATAGTCTATTTCTTCTTACTGTGAATAGCCTTTTGCCACAAGTCTAGCCTTGTTCTTTGTACAACTCCCTCACTGTCAGTTTTGTTTCTGAAAACCCATCTAGTACCAACAACAGATCTATTCTTTGGTCTAGGTACAAGGGTCCATACTTCATTTCTTTCGAATTCATTTAACTCCTCCTGCATTGCTGTTATCCAGTCAGCATCTTGAAGAGCTTCTTCTACATTCTTTGGTTCAGATTTCGACAGGAATGCATGAAACAGACATTCACTTGCGGTAGCACTCCTTGTCCTTACTTTTGCATCTGGATCTCCAATAATTAAATCAGGTGTATGAGATTTTGTCCATTTCCTAGCAGAAGGTAAATGGCTTCTATCAGTATGTGATCTGCCCCTTGATCCATGTTCTCCTGATTTTCTTGTTGTCTTTCTTCATTTTCTGAGACTCCCCCTGAATTTGACTGCTCAGAGTTTGAACTGTCAGATTTTGCACTTTCAGAGTTTGAGTCATCGGAGTTTGATCCAGATTTTTCAGTTGACTCACTATCAGAATTTGAGTCATCAGAGTTTGATCCAGATTTTTCAGTTGACTCACTATCAGAATTTGAGTCATCATTTTGATCATGCTCCCCCTCAACTGGTTCTCCCCTTTGTTCTGGCTGAGAAGTTTCTTTAGTGTTTACCAGTAGAGGTTCAGAGTATGCTTCAACAGAGTTTGTCAGATCAGTTTCATCAGAGTTTACTTCATCAGAGATTAAGTCTTCATATTCAAAGTGCAGTTGATCATGTTCATCTACATCTTCAAGTTCACTTATTTTCTTGTCATCAAATGACACATGAATTGACTCTATGATCACCTTGGTTCTTAGATTATAAACTCTGAATGCCTTAGTTGATAGCGAATAGCCAACAAAAATTCCTTCATCAGCTTTTAACTCAAATTTGGTCAACTGTTCAGGATGAGTTTTCAACACAAAGCATTTTCACCCAAAAATATGAAAATATTTCAGGTTTAGCTTCTTTTCCCTCACCATCTCGTATGGTGTTTTTCCATGCTTGTTGATCAGTGTGGCATTTTGAGTAAAACAAGCAGTTTGAACTGCTTCTGCCTAGAAATAGGTTGAAAATTTTGCTTCATCAAGCATAGTTCTGGCAGCTTCTATCAAGGTTCTGTTCTTCCTCTCAACTACACCATTTTGCTGTGGTGTACCAGGTGTAGAAAACTCATGCTTCACTCCTCTGTTCTTGCAGAATTCTTCCATTGTTGCATTCCTTAATTCAGTTCCATTATCACTCCTGATTATTTTGACTTTGTGTTTTGATCCTTTGTCCAGCAGCTTTACATGCTCCATCAGAGTTAATGCAGTTTCATCATTCTTTGCTAGAAAATACACCCAAGTGTATCTGGTGTGTTCATCAACAATGACTAGAGCATATTTCTTTCTCCAAATTGACAAGACATTCACTGGTCCAAAGAGATCAACATGTAGAAGATGATAAGGATCAACAATTGAAGATTCAGACTTGCTCTTGAAAGATGACTTCCTTTGTTTGGCCTTTTGACAGGAATCACACAACCATCAACATTTAATAAAGACTTTGGAAGTCCCTTTACAAGATCCTTTCTTATCAACTCATTAATGTTGTTCAGATTCAGATGAGAGAGTTTCTTATGCCACTTCCAACTCTCTTCACTAGACATTCTTGTGAACAGGCACACAGCTTTTCCATTACAGTTTGTCAACAAACTTGCTTCATAGATATTATTGCGCCTGTGTCCAACTAGAACAACTTTCCCTGTAGATTTACTGATGATTTCACAATATTCAGGCTGAAAATCTACATGATATCCTCTATCACAGATTTGACTCACGGATAGGAGATCATGCTTGAGTCCTGGAACCAGAGCTACATTTGTGATGATGACACTTCCAAGATTGATATTGCCATATCCCAGAGTACGTCCTATGTTACCATCTCCATAGGAAACTTTTGGGCCAGCCTTTTCCACATACTCTGATAGCAGGGCTTTATTTCCAGTCATGTGTCATGAACATCCACTGTCCACGACTAGGGTACTCTCCCTGATGCCCTAGAATCACAAACAATCACTGAAGGTCAGATTTAAAGATCCATACTTGCTTGGATCCTTTGGATTTCTTAACTTTGTTAGCTTTAGCAGCAGAATTAACATTATCAGAGTTTAAGCTAACATTTTCAGAGTTTACACTTGCAGAATTAACCTTAACCCATTTCAAATTGGGCTTAAGTTCATAGTAATTATGATATATAGCATGATAATCCCTGCAAGTATAGATAGAATGCCAAGTACTTCCACAATGTTTGCATAAAGTCTGTGGTCTAGTTCTAACATAATCTTTCTTTACTTCAGACTTGCAAGGTAAAGAATTAATGTTTTTATTCTTCCTGCAGAAACTAGCAAGATGGTTAGTGCTACCATAGTTATGACATGTCTTTCTTGGAGCAAAAGTAGCAAGCATTGGATAATTACCTTGAGTAATGCCTACTTTACCATTTCTATTATTCCTAGACACTTTCTGTTTCTTAACAGATTTTAACTCCTTAAGCTTATGCTTGAGTTGTTTATCTGTCATTGAACCAATATTAACCTGTTTAACACTAGTTTTTACTGGTTCTCTCTTAACAGCTCCTTTTTCAGCTTCAGACTTAGGTTCATTTATTCCATGAACAAATTTTGTAGATGGAAGATGTGTTCTAACTTTGACCTTATTTTGAAACCTAAGTTCATCTCCCACACAGTAACCTAAACCAACTTTGTTTGACTGAAAAACCTATTGAGTGTCTTTTCCAGAATGAGTCCAAGTTTTAATTATGTGATTTGCCTTATCCAATTCAGATTCTAATTGCTTATATCTTCCTAGCAAATCCTTTTCTAGATAAATAGCATCATCTCTTTATTTCTGAACTTGTTGCATGTTTTCAAGTTTCTCTTCAACAATTTTATTTCTCACTTTAAGTTCAGAATTCTCAGATTTGATTATCTCATTCTCTAAAGTCTGATCCCTATAACTGATATGCAAAGACTTAAGATAGATTCTCAATTCAGTTATATCATCAGTATTATAAGCATAGGTAGTTAGGGGTACCTAGTTTTCAAAATCTTCAGATTCATTCTCAATAGAAGCCATGAGAGCATAGTTAACATCCACATCTGAGTCTGAAGTGTCTGTCCAGTCTCTGCCTTTTATGAAGAGTGCTTTTTCAGTTTTACCCTTCTTGCACTCAGGAGCATAGTGACCCATCTCCTTACACTTGTAGCATTGAATCTCAGACTTGTCTTTCTTCCCAGATTTGGTATCCTTTCTCTCAGACTTTCTGAAACTCTTTCTGTCAGAATTTGAATCTTTCTTAGAAAACATTTTTCCCATCTTGAAGTTCTTGAAACCCATCTTCTTGAAGGTCTTCACCATCAAAGCAGCCATTTGCATCATTTCTTCTTCATCATCCTCAGAGTCAGATGATTCATCAGTGTTTGAATCAACATCAGAGTTTGATGACTCACTTTCAGAATGTATGACTAAAGCCTTTCCCTTAGCTTTCTTCCTTGATGCTTCATTCTTCAAGGGTTTTTCTTCAACCTTAAGAGCAACAGACTTTGTCTTCTTGCTTGATCTCCTGTTTCTCTGTTCCAGTTCCAGTTCATGAGTTTTGAGCAGCCCATAGATTTCATCAATCTCAGTATCAGCAAGATCATAGTTATCTCTTATGGTGGTTGTCTTCACATCCCACTTTTCAGGTAAGGCAAGAAGAAATTTGAGATTTGAGTCTTCTAGATCATACTCTTTATTAACCAGTGACAAATCATTGAGCAGTTTACAGAATCTGTCAAATGTTTCTGTCATGGTTTCTTCAGATTTAGCCTCAAAGTGCTCATACTTCTGTGTGAGTATGTTCCTTCTATTCTTCTTGATAGCAGCAGTTCCTTGACATCTAACCTCAAGAGCATCCCAGATTTCTTTGGCAGTAGTGCAGTTAATCACTTTATTAGACATAACATTGTCTAGGGCACTATGAAGTAGATGCCTAACTTTTGCATCCTTAGCAATAGATGAAAGATCTTCAGGAGTTAGATCTTTCTTCTCCTTTGGAACTGTTTTAGCTTCTTGACCAGCAGTAGCAACAGATAGCTTTGTAGGTTTATGAGGACCTTCATAAATTCTGTCAAGATATTCTGGATCTGTAGCCTCCAGAAACATGGTCATCTTCACCTTCCAGATTGAATACTCTGCCAGCCTGAGAATAGGAACCCTAATTGTCTCATAACGACTCACAGTAGTAGGATGAGCTTTCTCAGTACTTGAACCTGTTGGAGGAGGTATCTCTGCCATTGATTATAGCTGTGTGTGGATCTTAAACTGTATAGAGTAACAGATTGGCTCTAATACCAATTGGGGAAAAGGACATTTTCATCACTGTACTATTTTCGGAATTGCAATTGCACTACTGTACTACAAACGGACTACTATACTTTAGCGTTTTTAACAAATTCACCACTCCCGTCAGTCAAATTGTAAAACAGTAGTGGTGAATTTGTTATAATTTGACTGACGGGAGTAGTGAATTTGTTAAAAATGCTAAAGTACAGTAGTCCGTTTGTAGTACAGTAGTGCAATTGCAATTCCGGAAATAGTCTAGTGGTGAAAATGTCCTTTTACCCAATACCAATTGTTAGGCCGAATACACAATTATAATCAAGATTGTATGAGAGATTAACAATAAAACACACGTTTAAACAATTAAAAAACTGTTTGGAATTAATAACTCTTCTCTCAGTTATGTAAAATATCACAGAGAGCTGCTTAGGTTACAATAATAATGTTGCACGATAATCGATACCCTTCTAGGATTAATCTAACTGTATTTATAAGATGTACAACTGCTATACAATCAATAATTGATACTCCTATAAATTAGCTATACAATTGATATCAATTACGATTGCTATACGTCTCCTTAGTCAACTCAATCTCTTTGACAGCTATCCAATCTTCAAAGATATTGCTTCCATAATTATCTTCAATAATTCTTCAAACACTGTTGACCAGTAGACGCTTCCTCCAGACAGAGTTTAACAAACTCTGTCGAGCTTCTATCTGTCAGCATTTAACTAAACTCTGACTGCTTCCAGCTAAACTCTGATAATTCACTGTAACACTTAAACACTGATTATTATTCACATCAATTATATCTAACAGAAAGTGTAGATGAAGGTTGGCTTTGGCATAAAAGACTGTCACACTTGAGTTTTAAAGCAATGAATGAGTTGGTAAAGAAGGATTTGGTTAGAGGTATTCCAAAATTGGATCCAAGGATGGATTGTGTGATGCATGCCAGAAAGGGAAGCAGAAGAAGGCCTCTTTCAAATCACAGTCAATGTCATCAATTGATCAACCCTTGCAACTACTTCACATGGATCTCTTTGGACCATTCAATATGTTGTCAATCTCAAAGAAGAAATATTGTCTTGTGATTATTGATGATTTCTCAAAATTCTCTTGGACATTCTTTCTGCACTCTAAGGATGAGGCATAAGTCATTATAAATCACATCAAGATAGTCAACAATAATCCTTTATCCAAAGTAAGGAGAATCAGAAGTGACAATGGAACTGAGTTCAAGAATTCTGTAATAAGAGAGTTTTGTGAAGAAGAAGGAAATATCCAAGAATTCTCTATACCAAGAACTCCTCAACAAAATGGTGTAGTGGAAAGAAAGAACAGAACTCTAATTGAAGCTGCAAGAACAATGCTTGAAGAGTCTAAGCTACCAACGTACTTCTGGGCAGAAGCTATAAACACTGCATGCTACACTCAGAATATTTCTTTGTTCAATCAAGCAAAAGGCATGACACCTTATCAACTTTTCAAAGGCAAGAAACCAACAATCAACTTTCTGCATGTCTTTGGATGCAAATGTTTTGTACTGAAAAATCATGGTGAGCATCTTGGAAAATTTGATTCAAAGGCAGATGAAGCTATCTTTGTTGGATACTCGGTTGGAAAATCCTACGGAGTCTACAACCTAAGACTAAACATTGTAATGGAGTCCATACATGTTGTCTTTGATGACAAGAAAATATCTGGTCTAGTAGATGAAGGTTTTCATGAGTCTCTCTCATTTGAGAATGAGAGAAGTGGTGAAGAAAGTGAAGATGATGATGAAGAATGGAGATCAAATGGTGTGAGAAACAGACAAGGATCATCAGTTGAAGTGCAGAATGAACCACCTGTTGAAGAGCAACTTACACCATCAGTTGGAAATCAAAGAGAAGCATCTGTTGATGAATCTGCAAGTACTCCATCAATCTCGAGGGACATACACTCAGGGGGAGTTTCTCACAATGATCAACACAGAAAAAATGAAGCCACTTCATCAAGGTCAAACTTACCACCACAAAGAAAATGGACCAGGGATCATCCATTTGAGCTTATCATTGGAGATCCTAATGCAAAGGTCCAAACCAGAAGAGCAACTCAAGAAGAATGCTTATATAGCAGTTTTCTATCCAAAGAGGAACCAAAGAGAGTTGAACATGCTTTTCTGGATCCAGACTGGGTTTTAGAAATGCAAGAAGAGCTAAACCAGTCTGAAAGAAATGAAGTATGGAAACTTATACCCAAACCTCAAGACAAATCAGTGATTGGCACTAAGTGGGTATTCAAGAACAAGATGGATGAGAATGGCATAGTCACAAGGAATAAAGCTAGATTATTTGCTAAAGGCTACTGTCAAGAGGAAGGAATTGATTTTGAAGAAACCTTTGCTCCAGTGGCAAGGTTAGAAGCAATAGGGATCTTCCTGGCCTATGTAGCGCATACCAATTTCAAAGTCTATCAAATGGATGTCAAGAGTGCATTTCTGAATGGTATACTGGAGGAAGAGGTGTATGTTAGTCAACCACCTAGTTTTGAAGATCTAGACTTTCCAGAATATGTGTTCTTTCTACTCAAAGCACTCCATGGCCTGAAGCAAGCACCTAGAGCCTGGTATGACACACTTTCACAGTTCCTTATAGAGAATCACTTCATTCGAGGTACTATTGATAAAACTCTCTTTTATAGAAATGTCAATGGCTCTATGATACTTGTCCAAATTTATGTAGATGATATAATATTTGGGTCTACAGATGAGAAACTTTGCAAGAGATTTGCCAAACTCATGCAAAGTAGATATGAAATGAGTATGATGGGTGAATTAACTTATTTTCTTGGTTTACAAGTTAAACAAGTGAATGAGGGAATTTTTATAAGTCAAATAAAATACATTTATGATCTTTTGAAAAGGTTTGATTTAGCAGATTGCTCTTCTGTAAAAACACCCATGGCCACTGCCACTAAGCTTGAACTGAATACTAAGGAAAAGAAGGTGGACATGACAAGCTATAGGGGCATGGTTGGATCTCTTTTATACTTAACAGCTAGTAGACCTGATATTATGTTTTTTACATGTTTATGTGCTAGATTTCAAGCTGATCCTAGGGAATCTCACTTAGTAGCTATTAAAAGGATTTTCAGATATCTCAAGGGAACACCAAACCTTGGCATTTGGTACCCTAGAGATTCTGGTTTTGATCTAATTGGTTACTCAGATGCAGATTATGCAGGTTGCAAAATGGATAGAAAAAGTACCACAGGAACCTGTCAATTCTTGGGAAACAAGCAGGTCTCATGGTTCAGTAAGAAGCATAACTCGGTATCTACCTCAACTGCAGAGGCTGAATACATAGAAGCTGGGAGTTGCTGTTCACAGATTCTATGGATGAGAAATCAACTACTTGACTACGGAGTTAAAGTTGAAAAGATCCCAATTTTCTGTGATAACACTAGTGCAATTGCAATATCACAGAATCCAGTGCAGCATTCTAGAACCAAGCACATAGACATCAGATACCATTTCATCAGGGAGCATGTGATGGAAGGCACTGTGGAACTGCATTTTGTTCCTAGTGAAAAATAGTTGGCAGACATTTTTACTAAAGCTTTGGATGAAGCAACCTTTTCAAGGTTGGTAAGTGAGCTTGGTATGTTAAATTTCACATGATCTTTTAAAATGTCTATTCAATTTGCTTGCAGCCAGTGAATCTCATTCTCTGGATTTTGTATGTTTTATTTTTTTATCTGCATGATTATTCTAGAGATATCATTGTAGCATAATTAAATAAATATTTTATTGACATATATCAATTAATGATATTTTGTTAATTTCATGTCTATTTAATTGTGAGTTTATCCGATTATTGTGGATTAATTCTTGATTCATTGCGTGAATCCATAATAATTAGAAGTATTAAATATGTGTGTATGTGTATAGGCTCATAGATTTCGATGATAAGATGTTTTTTGGCTGACAGGTTTCGGTGATAAGATGTTTTTCGGTTAATTGATTGATTAGGTGAGAAATTATTGGTTGATTAGGTGAGAAATTATTGAGCGGTGTTATTCAACATAACCTGTCACTATCACACCTAACCCACTAATCCTTGAAACCTTATAAATGATGAGTTTTTGTTTGTGTTTAACATCATCATTTTTCAGAAATACAGAGCATTGACACACAATTGCTGAATATTTCGAGCTTTGATCGGAAAGATCTCTCAATCTAGCTGGTGGTTTTTAGATCGGATTTCATATTTTTGCTTTATACATCATCCTTTATAAAAGCTAACCCTTGTTTTTGAATTTCCTCAATGTTTTGAAAATGGCATTGCAGGGAAGCTTTTTAATTGCTAAAGTTAATCCTATTTCCATTCAGCAAATCGAAACCATTCTGGATGAGCAATTTCGGGCTTGGACACAATTTCTGAATGAACATTCATTAATTCGCTATGCTTTAGTTACACCAGTGCAGCTTAACCATGATGCATTGCATGAACTATATTGCAGTGCGGTTAACAATTATGGACAGGACGGGTGTGCATTCACATATCGACTATTTGGTAGGTCGATTAGGGTCACTAAACGAGATGTTAATCGAATTCTTCATTTTCCTGTGGAAAATCTTGTTTATGATCCTACACCTGAACAGGTTGAAATGTTCTTTCGTTTTATAAGGTACCAAGATGGCAATTTCAATACTGGTAATCTTTCTAGAACGTTTCTAACCCAGTACTGGAATTTCTTCTATCACACTCTTAACCATGTTTTATCCTCAGATAGAACAAATCAAGATCGAATACCTGAATTTATTCAAAAAATAGGGTATGCGGTCGCCAATAATTTGAGGATTAATTTTTGAAAAATAGTGTTTGGTCAATCATTTTAAAGATGAAACACTTGGGAAGAAGAGATGTTCAGACTCAAAATGTCAAATGTCTATATCCAAGGTTTCTACAGCTAATATTAAATGATTTTTTGAATGATGAAGACTGGGTACGCTTGGAAAATGGTCGAAAGGTGGAATGTTCTAACATGAAGACGAATGTAATTAATTACATAAGCAAAAAGAACTATACGGATGTGCCTACAGTCCTAAATGTATATCTAAAGACTGTCCCACTTCCGTTGTTACCAAGACCAGTAAGAGCAGGTATACGACAAGGTAATATGTCAATCCCTGCTATTCCAACCTCTGTATTCCCTGTTGTGACATAAGAAATACAGTTTCTACAGCCCCTAGTGGCCATCTTACCCGACCAAGAGCAGGAAATCCCACCGACTCTAACACAGGTCGAAGAGCCCATTCTACAAATGCAAACAAAAACACAACAAACTCCTACACCTCAATTGTCACTTTAACGACCATCCACCAACACTTTTGAGGGAGATAGTGCCTCAGCAGCACCACATAAGGAGTTATTTACATCAGCCGCTCTACCTCATTCTATACGGAGTAAACCCAATGAACCTGAGGTAACGGCAGCTGTTAGTGAAACAATTCTTCCTTATCCAATGAGTGAAAATGTAAATGAGGTTGAATTGACGGGAGAAACTATCTTGAGTTCCATTTCACGGAACATAAGAGTGGTTGATGATCTTTCTAAAGATCAAATGCCTTCACAGGCATCCGAGGTGGAATTACCTACCTCAATAACTGCTGGTGAATCTTCCATTTTACGGAAAGATCCATAGGTAGGTGGTTCTTTTATGAACCAAGTGTCTTCACAGACATACGAGGGAAACTTGGGTTTTGTGCCATTTAATCGATTCAAGTTTAACCTCCCAGAGGGAAAATCTCTGGATCTCTTTCGAGATTTACCACTCTTTACCAGTGGTCGGTAACTCGTTCACGCGAGGATGGAAGCTCACGAACTTTCATTGCACCATCCGTGACCTCTGAAAAAGGGGCTAGGATGATTTCATTTGCAGGTACACATATCGGTGGAAGCTCTGGAGGAGAGTTGAGGGAAACACGAACAGAACATGTAAGTGTAACCCAAACCACTAAACCGAGTGAATATAGAGTGTTGAGTGAAACACCTGCAGAACGTACGAGTGAGCAACCTACTCAACCACATGCACCTGTAACCAGAAAGGAATACAATAGACTCCTTACACGGGTCCAAACAATGGAGAAAGAGTTGCAAAATATCTGTAAGTCCATTGCAGAAATCAAAAATTTGCAACGTATTCAACATGATGTATTCCAAGTTCAATTGAATACTATGGCAACCCAGTTAAAAGATGCAATCAACTCCTTGGTAAAGCCATCTTCGTCTAATTTACCAGCTCCACATCCTACTACTCTGGAGGATAACCCAACTGAGGGGGAGAAGTTGGATGATCAAGAAAAATCTACTAGGCATAAGGGCAAATAAAAGGTTGTTGACACGAAATTAACTTTATTTTGGGAAAGGAAAAGCTAATGGGAGTATTAGTGCTATGTGGAAAGAAAGAAAGACAAACTTGAATATATGTTCAGTCTAGAGGAACAATTTGTCTTGTACTTGTTCAAATTTTAGAAATCTGGAAAATGTATATATATGATCCAGAATGCACTTTAATATTATTTATCTTTGTATTTTATTTTGTTGTATCAGTTGAGTTATCCTCTAAGAATTTGCTTGTTAAACCCTAACAATCAAATAGGGGGAGATTGTAAAGCATAATGTAATGTAATATGTAATAGAGACATATATAACTCAACTAGGATAAAAGATAAATAATGTTAACTCCATACAGGAATCGTGAAATTTGAAGAACAGGCATCAACAAGGATCAAGTCGCTGAAAGAAGTTCATTAACATGATCAAGCCTCAGTGACAAAATAAGATGTACAGACGATTCAGTTGAAAGACCAAAAGATTCCAGTGATAAAGTTTTTATGATTGCACAATTCTTAGCAGTGTTCTTAAAGACATGATATGAAGACCACGAGTGAATGTTAGTCGTTTGTGAATCAGACCAGTTGCACTAGGCGTCAACACTTCACAAAAGAATCGAAGTATCTAACTCAGAAAAACTGTTCAAGATGTATGATTGAGTTTAGAGCAGTATTGATATCCTCTGGTTAGTTGGAAGCTGAATATTTAAGGATGTCAAATTAAGAGGAAAGTGAATAGTATCCGAAATTACTATTCATCTGAATAGTATCCAAAATCACTATTCATATGAATAGTACTATTCATATAAATAGTAACCAACGGTTACTATTTGGGGTTGGTGAAATAGTGCCCGGTTACTATTTGGGGGTTGTTGGAATAGTGCTCAGTTACTATTTGGGGATTGTTGGAATAGTGTCAAATAGTAACTTTCTAAAACCTATAAATAGGCATGTTGTATTTCATTTCAAAACACACCTCAACACACAACTCTCTCTTCTCTCTCTTATATCTTCTCTGTATAAGCTGCTAGACAGTCCATCTAGTATGAAAGCCGGCTTAGCCAGCTTTCAGGAAGTGTCGGGTAGAAGGTCCTCGTGCCTAAACTATCCTTAGGAGTGTAAGCTGCTAGACAGTCCATCTAGAAGAAAAGTCGGCTTAGCCCGCTTTCAGGAAGTGTCAGGTAGAAGGTACTCGTGCATAAACTATCCTTAGGAGTGTTCAGGTTTTGAAGCTAATCCATTGGATTAGAAGTTGTAACACCCTTTCGAGTTTATTATCAATAAAGATATATTCTCAGAATTCTTTTTTTTTATAGTATCGTATTCAACCCCCCCCTTCTACGATACTTCGGGACCTAACAATTTTAATTATAAAATTCAATATTTCTAAACCCCAAATTGAACCCGTTGAACCCCAGATAAAAGCTATTTAACCCCAAAGATTAACTGTTGAATCCCTACGCATATGTTGTATGCATAGTCAATGAAAAGATAATCACCCTGCTGACTGACCACATGCCTTAACTACACAGTTTTTATCATTTATCATTGCATTTACTGTATAAATGGAATACGCATTGTATATATGCATAAACGGGATACGCATTGTATACATGCGTATTCAATGGGTAAAAAAGGGCAGTGTCTCCCGTCGACAGGTATTTTGGGCAACTTCCTTTCCAAAAGTATGTATTTATGTCAATTTCTCATAAATAATTATCCTTGTAAAATTGTCCGTGTATAATAGAGACGTATGCAAACTAATTTGATTTTGTTATAAAAAATTGATCGTATATGTAGGATTATATTTTGAGACATATTAGAAAATCTCTTAATATTGAGTCAAAGTCATGTTTATGGTAGTTTCAATCATTTTCTTTATACATATGCATTTTACACTTTCAAACTTAAATGTTTAGTTTGTCTTTTGTTTATTACACAATATCGAAGTTCGATTGAAAATTGGGTAAACTGAAATATTTTTTATATTATAATTTTGAATTATTTGTTTAACTCAATTTTAATTATTTCTAATATTCAATCGATGTGAAATATGATAATATGACCTTAATAATCCGTGCATGTGTATAAAATCCAAAATCAAATTTTTTGATTTATCGTATATTGATTTAAATATATGTTATAACTCAACCATTATATATTATATTGATCAATTTATTATATCGTATAAGAATTCATATGTACTATAATTCATAGTCGAGTTATAATCTAATTGATCATTATAAATAATTATTGTAGTTTTGTAATATCTATGATTCAGAAATTTAAATCTTTTGTGATTTAATTTGAATGTTAATTTATACTATTTTATAAATAAAACATAGATCATATTTTTAGAATTCTCATCTTTTATTTTGCTATTTTTTAACATAATTTCAATAATTTTTCGTATAGTTTAAATATTTACATTTTCAGACCAATCATATATTTAAATCATTGAAAGTCTAAATAGTTGGTCGGTCAAAACCCTCGAACATGACTCACATAATAAAAATTTTACTTACCTAAAAGTTATGTGATGCAATTATTAATTATGTATGATTTGATAACTAAAATTTACATATTTCTTAAAATCAAATTTTTTTATTTCAATAATTTAATAATTTAATGGAGATGCACGTAAACAAATCCTTTTTGTTTTTTACTCGGTTACATTAGGTATAATCTATAATTTTGTTTTTTTATATCAATGATTTAAAATGGCAAAAGAGAATTGTAAAGTATACTCAATCGATTAGAATAATTTTTTCAAATATTCTAGAAATAATATAAAACAACATTTCATTTACTCAAAAATAGAAATAAAAGAGGATGAGACAAGAAGAGAAGATGTGGTTTATCTTATAGGATTTTTAAACTTACCTCAAAATTAAGTGCAGCACATTTGGTTATGTCATGAGTTTAGTAGGATAAGGTTAGTGGTTCGATTCCCAACACTAACACCGTCCCTCTCATTTTTTTATAGTTTTTTTCAATAATGGACACGCATTTTAAGGTATATAAACTCACCTGTCAACGGGTCGGATTCGGCTCGGATCAGCCTAAATCCAAATCCAAAACCATTTAATTTTAGCGGATTCAGATGGATCGGACTGTCAACGGGTCGGATTCGGCTCATATTAGCCTAAATCCATATCCAAAACCATTTAATTTTAGCGGATTCAGATGGATCGGATTATACCTCGAATATTTTAGGGGCCGATCCATTTCTAATCCATTTATTGTAATGGATAATCGGATCGGATTTCGGATATCTATTGCTCCAGTTATATTTAGAATATAACAAAATTAATTATGTATATATTATTCACCATTTCAAAGAAAATTAGTAACACCAGAAAAGTTACAATCTAATATTTCAATGTGTAAAATTTAAGTAGCAATCCAAAATTCAAATTATTTCAATGATACTATTATTCAAACATAATGTTAAATAAAAAGGTAAATCATAAGTTCAAATCAAACCAAATAAATATATCAAATCAAGTATTTCAAATTTATAAAACGACTATCCAAATATATTTTTTCTCAGCTTAGAGTTTAGCCCATGCTAAACAATTAACTTAAAAGAGATGTATGAAAACGTTAAATTAGGTATTAGACTTAGAAGTTTTACGAAATTTACTTATTATAAAATGCTTTCCATTTTATATTAAATGTAGAAAAAATTATATAATATATAGTATATTATCATATATATACATTATATAATTAATTGGATCGGATAGTGGATTAACAAATCGGATCAGCCTAAATCCATATCCAATCCATTTGTTATTCGGATCATCTTTATCGGATTGGAAATCAGTCCATATCCATTTAAATCAGTCCAGATCGGATCGGATATCCGATCCGTTGACAGGCATTATTATAAAGTATAGTTTCATGGCATATTTTTAAAATTTTCTTTTTTCGAATAAAATTTAAAACATTAAATTTTTATTCACAAAAAAATTATGAAACTATACTTTATATGAGTCTTAAAATGCGTGGACGGAGAGAGTATATGTCAATGCAGATCAGTCACCATGTGTTATATGTTAATGCAGATCACTCACCAATTTCTGATCTCTAAAAATAATGTTAAGATGCATGAATTCGATAAAATATTGTGTTTAACAAGTTGATTTCAAGTTTTCTCAAAAACATTTGCATGTTTTCAGAGGATCAATATATTAAAGGAACTAATTGTAATGTACTTTTGTCCGGAAAACTACGTTGTATGATGTCTCAGAATCTCTTGAATCCACTTCTTTAGTTTTCTCTTTTATCGATCTTATTTTAAAATGAAAAGGAACAAAGAGATAAGAAAAGGTCGGGAGATTTTGCAATTATTTGACGATTCTTCTCAATAACATATCTGAAAATACTCGTTGATACATTGTTAACACTATTTCTAATACGATATGTACAATCTAAAATAACTGACACTATAAATTAAGAACCGGGGTTCTAATTATAGTTGGTTTTTAGAACGCATCAATGAAGAATGACGATCTAAAGACACTATAAAAATTCTAAACCTGCAATCTCTTGTTGCTTTTAGCATCTGCCAACAATCTCCCTAACCACCTCTGAAACTTCTACGAAAACTGCCCGGTCCTCAAATAACGAACCACTATTACTTCTAGCAAAAAGGGCTTCGTTAAAACCTCACAAGAGTAAAACCCAATGAAAAAAAATTCAAGGGGGAAGCGTTGGTAATTTTTGTCGGACTATTTTGGCACCTCTATCTCCCAACGCAATTTTTCGTTTGTAAATATCTGTTACTGAACCGTTGCCTATCGATTGTTAGTTATATTATTAACTTTTTAAAATTATGATATGTGTTGGCAATCCTTAGTAATTTTCAACGGACAGATTTCCGTTGGTAACTTTCGTTAGTAAAATTTGGACTTCTTGTAGTGCGTTAATCGTTGTTCAAACATCTTTGAGCTGGATGAATCAAGTTTGGATATTTAATTTACTCAACTCTTCTATTTCAATTCCGATGTCAAGAAGATTAAGGACAAATACAGATCATAAGAACCGTGATCAATAAAGTGTATTTATATTTTATAACATTTCACCAAACACCGTATAAGAACTGTGGTTGATGAAGTGGTCCTTGCACAAGATAGGCCCCGACAGGGATGGGCATCGGGGCACTTCGGGGTCGGGGAGTGCTATCCCCGCCCTCATCCCCGAATTCAAACTCAATCCCCGTCCCCGGCCCGCTCCCCGTTGGGGATTGTTTTTTATTCCCCGTCCCCGGCCCACACGGGTAACGGGGATCCCCGCAGGGAATTGGGGAATTTCATTTTAAACAAAAAATAATATCTTAAATAATTTTAAACACTAACTAGTGAGTTTGAAATTATTTTTTCTTGTGATATATTATGAAATTAGCAACTAAAGCTAGATTAGATGTTCCCCTCGTCAAAAAATACATACAGACACATATCTAGGCTTCTTCACTTGCTAGTTAGATTTCTGACAAAACACCAATCTTCGACATCCTCTCAGTCGGATTTAAATCCAACACACACGCTAGCTCTCGGCCGGCCGGCGATTAACTATCTGGTGTCTCGATTCTCTCAATCAAGAATGAAGGGTAGAAAATCCGATTCTGCAACTCACCGCCTCCTCAATTAACTGGTCAAACAATTGATCGAATTTATTAGAGGACCATGTCATCCATGCCTAATTGATCGATATTTCACAGGAGATATCAATTGTACCGATTCGCTACTGATATCGGATTAAATGTTGGTAGTTCGGGGGGATCTGCGATTATTGCGGTTTGGGTGGTGACTAGACACGGCGAACAATTATCCCGTACTGGTGATTCGTAGATGAGTCTTTGGCTGCTAATTTCAATTCTGGTGACTCAGTGCTTTATTTGCTTTGGGTTGGAGTTATATTGCTATGTGTATGACCATCATAGCCACGTAATTTGTCTAGACTGATAAACATGGTTTTGCTTTGGGTGTTGGCCTGATTATGTAGCCGCAAAGTTCTATTTGGTAGCCTCAAAGCTCTAATTGGTATATTCTTTTTATTTCATTATACCCTTTTGAGTTATATTGTTCTAAATTTGTTCTGTTTAACAATGCTTTGGTTTATTCCATGAAATTTAGTATGTATGTATATTAGTATGTTCTGAGTAATATGTACCATGAAAGGTTAATTCATGGCGGCCATGATGGATGGCTTGATTGTGTCTTTAAGAGGCAATATATTATCATGAATGATAGCGTTGGGGTCTCAAAAAACAACAGTACCATGGAGGCTGGTAAGTGATGTAATATAGGTTAGTTTAGTTACGAAGAAAATCAATGTTTTATGCGAATGATGCCAGAAGGTTATTAAAAGTATTGAGAATAATCATAAGGTTATATCTAAAGGAATTGATACCTTTGTATCTAGTTTTTAATCATTATTCCAAAATAGATAGAAATTTAATATGATCTACAAGCAGAAATTGGTAAACTCCATAGATATATTTATTTTTAAGAAGTTGATAAGTCTTTTAGATTAAAAGGTCAGTTTTGGAAGGAAAAACATTATGTGAATGTAATTAAATGGTTTATTAATAAATTGGAGACATGGTAAAAAGAGAATAGTAGACATATGGACCTTGTTATGGGATTAGTAAAAACAATAAAGTTGGTTAAAGATTGGATTTAAGTAAGAAATTAAAATATTATGTTTAGGGTTCATAAAACAAGCTGAAATTAAGGATTATATGTTTTCTTATGTTAAATAAACAAACGGAAACTTGGATATGTACCGATTTTAATAGCTAATTTCTAGCTACATTTTAGTTGATGCAGTTAGGAGACAAATCTAGATTGAATAAGCAAGATATGCAGTTTTACAGGCTGTATAAAGGAAATTTAGAAACAGTTACAAATTATTTGTATAATTTATATTGGATTTGGAATTTGATTAATGAATTGGAATTGGAATTTGAAGTTGATTAATGATTTAGCGCGAAGAATTAGGAGTCTATATAGAAAGTTTTCAAATTTGTAATATTTGGAGATTTTATCATGCAGAGAGAATGAAGACAGATTAAGAGCAAATTAGGGAAGTTGTTAGGATATTTTATAAATATCCATGATTCTAGATATTATGCACTTTTCACTTGTATGTTCAGATATAAAAAGACCTTTAGGGTAGTACACTTATCTCATACCTCTCTTGTTGACTACATTAGCTTTATATAATATATCATGTAATCCTCTTTATGGAAGGTGCTGAAAATGTTTCCCCAGAAAAGCTTCGGCTAAACTCTCATGAATTAGAAGTGGTATCCAACCCATCATTAGTCTTTGAGCCGGAAATAGCTGGAATCCCTAAGGTCATCTATGGTCGAACGTTGACAGGGAAATCAGTGAACAAAGTAGGTCTGAAGAATTTGTTTGAATCTTTATGGCAGAACAAATCTGGTATAAAGATTGAGGATTACGCTGATGGTATTATTACTCTCTTTTTTGAATCAGAAGTTATCAAGAATAGGATTTTGAGAGGGCAGCCATGGCATTTTGCAGGAAACTATCTGATATTAATTGAGGCTGATGTGATGGTTCAAATAACTGCGGAATTGTTCCAACAGATTCCGTTCTGGGTACAAGCTAAAGGGATTCTAATTGGATATCTTGCGAAGCCATATGGAGAGAGACTGGGAGAGGAGATAGCTAACTCTATTGGGGAGTTTATGGAATTTGATCCGAACTATCGACAAAGATTTATGAGGATTCGAGTTAAGTTGGATACCTCCAAACCAATTCTCAGGGGAATATTCCTTGATCTAGACAAGAGCAAGGATAACATATGGATATCCTTTCAATATGAAAGACTTTCCAAGTTCTGTTATTTTTGTGGACATCTAGATCACGTACTAAAAGATTGTGCAGCTTTAATGGAAGAACTTGAGAGGGGACACAGACCAATTCTACAATACAATGATTCTTTAAAGACGACTGGACTGGCCTATGTAGCAGCTCCTGAAGTGAAGTCTTTTCAAGGGCCAAATAAGAAGTCTATTGGTCAAGTTGCTATGGAAGCATCTCGAACACGCCCTAAAGTAGCGGATATGGACAACTCCACAAAGCGAATGAAATATGGTAACACAAGTAAGTTAGAACCTTACGTTTAAAATCCTGCCAAAATAGGTTAAGTATTACAGGTATAGATTTGAGCTAATTCATATTTGGTGTACGTTGGTCTAACAAGCTGATTTATATTATTATTATAATGGTGATGCAGAGGATAATATGGGAGTAGTTGAGAACATAAATAAACATATGGAGGCTCAAGGAGGTGCAAGCATGATTACTCCAGGCTCAACAAAAACTATATCTAAAGGAATGAAAGCAAATTCACCTACTCGGAAACAAGTAGGTCGTGGCCAGGATGAGTTGTCTGGCAAGTAGAGAAGGGATGATGTACTCATATCTAGGAAGAGTTGAAGAAGAAAGAGATAGGAGCTTTTCCAGATGTAATGCTGGTCTTAGTTTTTTAATTGATAAATAAAAGTGAAGCTTTGTAAGATGAAAAATTGTAATCCTAGAGGGTACATGGTGTCTGTGTTTGGTTTGAATTTTCAATGTAGTATGGGTTGAATTAATAAAACCATATCTTTTATATTCTGATGTTGGATGTAAATTATAGTGTTTTGATGCTGACTATATTAATATAAATTATATTAACATATAATGCACAACTAAAAAGGAAAATATAATACAGGATGTTAACTTCCACCCGTTTGGACTAAGTAATCTAAATTCATAACAATCTAGGCTTTAGTCTGGATTCATACTATATAACTTTCTGATTTAGTGGCATACTTTTCAATTCTTCTGAATATGAGAATGTATGATGTTAAACTTTTAGAAAATTTATACCTTATTGTAAGAATTTTATATGTTTAAGATATTAAGGACATATAGTAGATACAGTTAGCTGCAAAAGGATCTGTAAAAATAATAGAAGAAGATAGGCTGAATTTTAGGAAGAAATCAATGTTTTGGAAAATGTATAGAAATAAAGCTAAATCTGAGGAATAGATAGCTTATAAGCTGATCTTATAAACTAAATCTAAGGTTCTAGTAGTAAATATTCTGATTTTGTTAGATATGAGAATTGTAAGGAAAGCTGAGTTGTCAATGGTATGGGCCTAGCGTAGATAAAGACAGTATAATATCTATAAAGATACATATAGAAGGTAGCTAAAGATACATATAGAAGTCTTGACAAAAATACATATAGAAGGAAAAATCAAGGGAGTATTAAAAGTTATGGTAATAAAGATCATAGAGGAATAATGGTAGGGATCTTAAATAATGTAATGATTTTAAAAAAGGAAGATATAGGAAAAATTAGTTATTATGATTGGAGACAATAATTATAAATTGAGCAATGTAACTAATACTAGATTTTAATTTTCTCTACTTGTAATTGAATATATGTCCATATAATTAGTGATAAAATGGAGAGGTTTCTACGAACGTGATTTTAGAGTTCAGTATCTAAAGAATCAATAAAGGAAGGAAGTAAAATTTTGTTAGCAAAGGGTTTTCTTCCAAAACCCATCTCCTTCTGTTTTAGAAAATCACGTAGATGGCTATAGTGAGTTGGAATGTAAGGGGCCTAAACAGGGAAGAAGCTATGAAACAAGTGAAACTTTTAGTAAAGTACCATAAGCCAGATCTACTTTTCCTAATGGAAACGAAGCTAACAGAAGGTAAAATTAATTTTGTCAAAAATAGACTGGGTTTTGAGCACGGGTTCGAAGTTCCAAGAGTGGGACTTGGTGGAGGATTAATGGCTTTATGGAAAGATAAAGTGGAAGTTACGATTCTAACATCATCTCTTAATCATTTTAGTTGTTTTTTAAGGTTGGACAATCAACAAAGGCCTTGGCACTTTTGTGGTTTTTATGGGGACCCGAGGGTAGCAAATAGACACAGTACTTGGGATTTACTACAAAAACTCAAGATAGTAACTAGTGGACCTTGGCTTGTTATGGGAGATTTCAACGAGATTTTATGCCAAGAAGATAAAGATGGTGGGGGGGTGAAAAGCGAGACACAGATTGAAGCTTTCCGAATTTCTTTGGAAATTTGCGCATTACAACCACTGGATTACAGGGGTGATCACTTTACATGGATAAGGAAGACGACTGAGGGTTGTATTTGAGAAAGGCTGGATTGGGCAATGGCAAATGAGGAGTGGATGGAATGTTTCCAAAATAATTATCTAGCTCATCTTGATTTTTTTCACTCAGATCATAGAGCCCTCTATTTGAGTCTCCAAAACTACTCGGATATGCACCAGCAAATTACCAGAAAACGACCCAGATTTAGGTTTGAGAATATGTGGATAAGAGAACCTGATTGCAGAGAAATTATTACATCTAGTTGGCAGTCAACAAGTCAAGATACCTTATTATCAGTCATTGATAATATAAAACAGTGTTCCATTAACCTAGCAAGTTGGAATCAATCCAAATTTGGCTCTCTAGATAGAGAGATTAAAGAAACCCATGAGAAAGTTATACATCTTCATAATGTTCAAGATCAGTTGGATAACAATAGAGAATTAAAGGCGAATGAACAGAAGTTAAATGAACTGCTGTATAAAGAAGAATTTTTTTGGAAACAGCGCTCCAGAATTTTATGGCTAGAAGCTGGGGATCGAAACACAAAATTTTTCCATCAAAGGGCCAAAAAAAGGAACAAAACAAATGCCATCAAAGGGCAGGATTATTATTTCTAACTACTATATTCTTCTATGAGTAGGTGAGCGTATAATAGGGGGTCTGACTTAGTGTTAATGTGAATAAGACTTATTTTATCTTATACTGAAATAGACTTTTAGTATTAGGCTGAGTTTAATGTATATATAAATAATAAACGTGGAACGATTTAAGTATTTTGAAAAGGTTAATTTAGCTCTAAGCCTGCTACGAACCTGGCCAAATGAGTAGTGGAGTGTGGTTCTAGGTAAAAGTAGCAATCCTGAATCATGTTTATCGGTGCGGAAAACGTATACAGTCCTGGATGGAAGGAAATCTAAAGAATGAACAGAATGGTGTATCAAATGTGTAGATTATATATGTTTCCCCAAGAGAAGGCGTCATTAGGATAAGGGACTTTAAGACTTGTAGTCTATCTGGAGTATTAACATAAAAGATTGCGGTATTGGATTAACGTCTTTTAGATCGTCAATCACAAATAAATAAGAATACTAATTGAGGTAATATTAATAATTAGGTTCTGATGGTGGATTTAGGTGTTTCTATATTATTTTCTATAACATAATGAAAGTATGACCCTTTAATTTTATCTTACAAGACTACTGAATGAGGAGAATGAGTGGTGCCCAAATGAGACGGATTGTAGTGTCATAATTCAAAGGTTCTATCAAAATCTGTTTACATCGACCTCCCCAGCTGCTGAGAAAATAGATGAACTATTAATAGCAGTCAAACCAGTAGTAACTGATGAGATGAATACATCCCTCGAAAGAGCTTTTACGCTGAAAGAAATTAAAAATGCCATGTTCTCTATTTCTCCTGACAAAAGCCCAGGACAAGATGGAATGAATGCTATGTTCTACCAGCAGCATTGGGACATTGTAGGACCACTTGTTTCGAAGGCTATATTGGATTGTTTGAATGGAAATGAAGAGCTGGAGAGAATAAATACTACGCTTGTTACTTTAATTCCAAAAGTCAAGGAACCAATGTCTGTTGGGGATTATCGTCCAATAAGCTTATGCGATGTATTATATAAAGTAATCTCGAAGGTGCTAATTAACAGATTCAAACCTATCCTGCCGCCGATTATTAGTGGCACACAAAGCGCTTTTGTTCCCGGTCGACTCATTACAGATAATGCTTTGATTGCTTATGAATGTTTACATCATTTGAGATTAATGAAGGAAGGAAAAAGATGTTATGCGGCAATGAAATTGGATATGAGTAAAGCATACGATAGGGTGGAGTGGATTTTCATTGAAAAGATGCTAATAAAAATGGGATTCTCAATGCAATGGGTAAACAAAATTATGAGATGTGTTAATTCAGTGAGCTACTCTTTCCAAATAAATGGAAAGACCTATGGTGAGGTACGTCCATCAAGAGGGCTGAGGCAAGGAGATCCTCTTTCACCATATTTGTTTCTTATATGTGCTGAAGGTTTTTCTGCCTTATTACAACAAGCAGAAAGTAGAAGAGACATTACGGGATTGAAAATAGCAAGAACAGCACCATCTATTAGTCATTTATTTTTTGCCGATGATAGTTTGCTCTTTTTAAAGGCCTCAACAAGATCCATACAAGCTATCAAGAATATTTTCTCTCTCTATTCCCAATGCTCAGGACAGGTAAAAGAAAAAACTAATGTTTCTTTGAGGTATACAATGATATAATAATGAATATATTACAAATAATATTATTTCAAACCTCACCTTTATTGTATAATGGCAAATAGTAATGATGGTTTTAAATTGGGTTGAAAAGCAACTATCCAATAGAGCAACACTGATAGGCCAGGTTAATAAGATTTTTAAGTTTGTTGACACTGGTGCTATATGTGCAGGTGATTAACTTCAATAAATCCATCTTATTTTTCTCCCCGAATATGGAAGAAGGCATTCGTTCTATATTCGAAACTTCCCTAAATATACAAACAACCGATGCCATTGAAACATATCTGGGATTACCTATGATGGGGGGAAAAAATAAGAAAGCCATGTTTAGATCAATAAAAGATAGAGTATGGGTGAAGTTACATTCCTGGCGACCCGATCTTTTCTCACAGGCCGGCAAATAAATTCTCTTAAAATCAGTAATTCAAGCCATGCCAACATACCTGATGTCTTGTTTTAGAATCCCAGAGGGGCAATGTGAAGAATTAGAGAAATTAATGGCACGTTATTGGTGGGGATCTGTTCATTCCAAATGCAAAATGCATTGGAGAGCGTGGAAAAACATTTGTGTTCCTAAAAGTGAGGGAGGACTTGGATTCAGAAAATTCAGGCAATATAACCAAGCATTGCTAGCTATGCAAGCATGGAGAATATTGATAAATCCATCATCTCTCATTACACAGGTTCTACAGGCCAGATACTTCACTCAATCGGGGTTTTTGGATGCTAGAGAAGGAAATTGCCCATCGTTGACTTGGAGAAGTATTTGTTGGGGAAAAAGCTTATTAGTAAAAGGATTAAGAAGGCGTATAGGAAACGGTCAGAACACAAATGCCTTTAAAGACCCTTGGATCCCAAGGCCCTCGTCGTTTCTACCGATTACAAAAGGTTTAAATGACAATGTGAAAGTGTCGGATCTAATTCAATATCCTGGTAAGTGGAATAGGGAGCTAATTCAGCAATGTTTCTTGGCTCCAGACGCTCAGCTTATTTCAACGATACCACTAAGTCCTTTCAATCACCCAGATTCATGGCTTTGGCACTATAATAAAAATGGGATCTACTCGGTAAGAAGTGGTTACCATTTAGCTTTAAGAGCAGATAGAGCTGAAACATCATCATCATCTGAAGCGATTTCAGCATGGTGGAGAGCTTTTTGGGCAACAAAAATCCCACGTAAGATGTTAACGTTCGGGTGGAGAGGTTTTCACGAAATCTTACCTACGACAAAAGGGTTATATCGCAGAAAAGTGGTTTCTCACAGCGGCTGCCCGATATGTGGTTTTGGGGAAGATTCTAATGCACACGCAGTGTTCAGGTGCCCTTTTGCGCAAGAAGTGTGGTTGCTTTTTGAATATCCTTTTCTGGTGGGGGCAAAAGAAGATATATCCTTTAAGGGAGTGCTACTTTACGCAACAGAGCTTTTAGAAAGAAATGATTTTGATAAATTCTTAATTATTGCATGGGTTATATGGACCGAAAGAAACAAGAAGACTCACGGACAGCAACCTAGATCATCAGAACAAATAAAAATGTGGCTATTATCATACTATGAAGAAATAAAGGATGTGCGTGAAAGAACATATGTTTTTCCATATAGGGAGGAGTTATCACATGGAGATCACCTGGAAGTAGAAACTCGGGATCTTGCACTCTTTGTGGATGCAGCAATTTGTATGAATACTCAAATGGTAGGCCTTGGAGCTGTAATTATTGCAGCTAACAAAAAGACGATCGCTGCCCTGTCAAAACCTCTTAGCGGTTTACTATCAGTATTCCACGCGGAAGCGTTGGCACTACTGGTTGGGTTACGCTGGGCACATGAGGTGGGTTTACCAATAAAGAGGATATTATCAGATTCTTTGTCTCTTGTTCAAGCCTTAAACAAAACAAAGGTATATCAAAATGAACTGGGAATCATCTTTGCTGACATTAGAATGTTATTGTCAGATTTCCCAGAGGCATCTATCTCCCATGTCAGTCGAAAGTTTAACGTTACAGCTCATAACTTATCCAAACATGCGCTTAAATTAGATGACGAACTCTCATGGGTGGAAGGAATTCCTCAAGGTTCTGAAAATAGTGAGTAGCTGTCCCTAACTCTATAAGTTTCCCCAGTGAGTTAAGTTCATTGATTATTGAGGAATTTTATATTCAGACTTTAAGTCCTCTGAGTAGTTTTTCCCATGGGACTCCTTTCCTGGAAGAGGGCTAGTAGATTTTTCTGTTAAGTAAGAGAGCTGGTTTATTTACTTTGCTTTTTATCTAAATGTATAATATTCTTTAGGCTGTCTACTACAACAATGAAAGTTTTCCAAATTAAAGCTTAGAAAGATTACTTTGGGATTTTAGACTGGATAAAAAACCAATCTTCTACCAGAAGGTACCAAGAGGTAATTCTTACTACGAAAAAGCACTGACTTTATCAACCAGAAGCTTAAGCACTTATGCAGGTCTTGCGTAAACTTATTAATTGCAGGTATTTAGCTTCTTTCATAACTATTGTTCAAATTGTAGTTGTTTGTATAACATATGGTGGAGGTAGCTATGTAGTTGATTTGGCACTAAGAAGGATATTGTAGTTTAGAGTTATAGCAGCTGATTCTCGGTTCAGGTCATATACTTGTACATACATGAAGTATCTTAAAATCATTTAATTCCACAAAATCAAGTACTTAACCATTCCTACTATATGTATGCAACCAATTAGGACCAAACTAGAATCCACACATGGCCACATACGAACATTAGACGTCAGTTATGGTGTTCTAGTTACTATGCAAGACAAACCTATTGCAAAGTATTGACCAGTATGAAAAATAAAGTATTTCTGACTATTTTAATGATTTTTTCTGAAATGTTATTGTACATAAGTGTTAAAGGACCTAATATATTAGAATGATAAGACTAATGAATTCTAAAAAGATGAAGTAAACTCCTCACGGGTTATGGTTCCAAAGCACAAGAGGACCAAAATATGTTTCTATGTTTTAAAAAGATTCTGTTGAATCTTGAATAAACCTGTATGGAGGTTTACTTATTGTATTGTAATGAACTTTCAAATTGTCATAAAAATCGTGAAATTCTGACATGAAACTGATGTTATGAGCTTCTTACGATGACAAATCTATTCTATTGATGATGTTTTTCCTCGTCCTTATCTTAAACCTAGTTTAAGCATTAATTTCTAATATACCTCCTAATTAAATTTACAGTCATTTCCACGCATACTAAGTTTAGTTATTTCATAATATATTGAAGAAAAGAGTCATGGGGATTACATGAATAATTATGTATACCTGACAATGACATGGATGCATATAAAATAAATAGTTAACTTGTGCGTAATTGTTTTTATTCATGGAGGCATGTTCTAAACTCTGTTAGCTTGAATCTGAATATTTTTTCCTTGGTTATTGATGTTAGGTGCTTCAAAATTGCCTTGATGACTTTGTTGTTTACAATATCTGAAACAAAAATTGTACTATTTACTTTCAAGTCATTGCATAAAAATCTCGCGAGAGGTAGAGGAATTCTTTCGAAAATGCTTAAATTTGTACTTCTGGACAGGCAATTTGGAAAGGGTTCTCTACAATAATTCGATTATTCTCAACTGCTTTTAACTGAAAGGGTGCATTTGATCCACCGATATTAATTCTGTAATCAGAAATATTTCTAGCTAACTGTTTATCTTGTGTCCCCCGCTAATGCAGGATAATTACAACGAGGCAATTACGTATTATCATAAGGTAATTAAGTTAATCTATGATCTCAATGCTTTGTAGCTAATATGATAGCAAGAATGCTGCTTAGGACATTGAAGACTTCAATGGATGACTTAAATCATTTGAATGGCTATTATATATATATTTTACTGTCTGTTAGAAAATCAGTTTAGTAGTTGTGTGTTGGTCATTGGCATGATTCAATTTCTCACTTTCGTTTGCAATTAGGCATTGTGGCTGAAGCCTGATAACCAGTTCTGCACGGAGATGGTAACGGTAGCCCTTGCAGATGAAAGCCGCAGTGGTATTGATTCCTTAACAAAATCTCGACGAGGTGAACTATTTTTGTAGTTAAAGAATAACTCAGTGTTGTATTTATGTTGTATCATATTTTGGGTATCAATTTCTGGCGTGCCATGAGAGCCAAATTATTATTGTGATTCGTGTCGGGAATCCAATTAGTAGGGACTGGACGGCTGGGGCTTGGGGAATAGAGCTGTTAGCGGCAAGGAATTTATTTGTATTTTAGTGATACTCAGTTTTCTGTAAACTTGTGTGCTGATTATTGCTTGGAACCTGTGGATAAACCATAGATTTTTGCATGTAAAACGTATTTACTCCTTGGATCATCCGACTGATATCCAGCACTTCAGTAGTTACACAGTGTATAAAATTACTAGATCAAGGTATATACTTGCAACAAGGACGCGCTGGAGTATTTTACTTTGGATGAAGGTCTTGGTTAATAAAACAATAAATCTGATCATCACTTCATATTGTAGAACGTGAAAAGAAAATAGTAAACTGTTTTAGTGGTTAAAATAGTACTCCAATATGTAGTACATTGCCTTGTTTGTGTTTTAAGAGATTTCCCCAAAATGAGTGTCATTCTGGGAGAAGGGTGTTGATTTGATTATGAACCAGAATTCATTTGCCGTGGTATGTCTCAAATCTATGTGTTTACATACATTCAAAATATAAGTCAAACTAGTGGAGATTATGTTTTGCTAAAGTCTGAATTAATGGGTGCATAACAAGCAGCTATCACAACAATCATGTGTAATGTAACCTTAAATATATTTTCTTATGCTTTTAGTTTCATGAATTGTATGGAACGGCTGGCTTGTAACATTAATTAAGTTATTCCCTAAGCTGTAAGTGTTTATAAAACCTTGTTTAGTGTTATCAATGCAAATGCGAGTATCTTCTAAATTAAATTATGATCAAGGGAACTGAATGCAGCACCTTTCGGAACAAAGGTTTTGTTTTATTCTTAAACACACAGAAACTCCCTTATAGATGCATGAGTTTGCTATTTACTTGGTGGGAAGATTAATGTGAGCACAAATTCGCTCTAGGAATTTAAAGTAGAGGTAGATATTGCTAATATCATTGGGTTTGCGGTATACAAGCTTCACATGTTTTCCTTTCATATGTATATTTATATGCGTAATTTGATATGGTAGAGGGTATAGTAAGGCTTCGATATACCTAGTTCCATAACCAAGATAGTTCATTGTCCGATGATTTAATTTCGATTAGTTGTATCTTGGGTGGATTATACATTGTAAAAGTTGGCTACAAATTTATGGATTGTCAGTTGTATGGGCATTTATTTTTTGCTCATATTTAAGACTATAGGAGGCTAGTGTAGTAAACCATCAATTGGGTGGTGTGACTAGTAGTTAGTTGTTTATCCGTATGTGCATTCCAATATGTACAAGTTTGGATGTGTGTTTTGTGTCTAATCAAAGGGTTTCCCTTTGATTAGATTTTATTTTTTCAGTTGATTAGATTTTAATTTTAATCTCATTGTAATATCACTAGGATTTTGAAATAATTTTGCTGTATTACTTTTTAATATTGACTAGAAAGATTTGTAATCATTTTTTGTGTTTCTTTCAGGTGAGAAGACTTTGGGAAGTCTCTTTTCGGACTTTAAAGTCTTATTATCTAAACTTCCGAGGATATCTATGCATGTCCTACGGTTAGATGATAAACTTTATTGAATGAAAGAAACTAAATCCCTTGCTCCGATTTCCCGGTATTGTATCTTGATACAATTCATATACGAGAATGTATATTCTTGACAAAAAAAAAAAGCTAGATTAGATGTTACGTTACCACGTTTTTTCATCACCATTAATCGCATAATAAGTTTATCTTCAGATTCACAAGCATATATGTTACCTCTTAAAATTTCTTTTTGAAATCTAAACATTACAAATCAGTAGCTAATATATATGATTATTAATATATATGGTTATATATATTATAATGTGGTGAAATAGATTCGGGGATTGAAAATCGGGTTGGATGGAGAAAATCGAGTCGGGGGTCGGGGATCGGGCCGGGGAGACATAAAATCCCGACCCCGGCCCGCTCCCCGATTTTTTTTGAAAATTATCCCCGCTCCCCGGCCCATACCCGAAAAAATCCCCGATTCCCCGTCCCGTTCGGTGCGGGGAACGGATCGGGTTCGGGCGGGCCAGGGTGAATGCCCATCCCTAGCTACGAGGATAATGCATGCCTTATGTGGGATGGAGGCCCGTCTTGAACTTTTGAGGCTGTGTTAAATATAAAATGTGGCATCAATGCTCTATAACAATTACAGTGACACCAAAATTATGTAAATAATGTAATTATCCGGATAGATAATTTCGTAAATTTTCGAGCAATCGTGAAAGAAATATAAATTTTAGATCTATTTTATTATTCAAAAAATAAACATATATGTAGGTTTAGAAATTAGGAACCTTTCAAATTTTGAGACCTTGTGCTGTAAGGCTTCTTGCAAACCCTGGTAGACGGTCTTATTAGGATGAAGAGTTTTTGCTCTCTAATTGTTCTATTTTTTTATAAAAAAAAAAAGAAGCGATATTGGCTAATCATTTATCCTAAAGTTGCATTCACATCAATTTTCAATATTAAACCTATTTACACCAAAAATTTGTTACCCTTTAAATATTAGTAAGTTTTAAAGTTTGCGGTAGTCGGAGATAGGGGTGTCAAACGGATAATACGGATACGGATACAGCTATATCCGAATCCATTTTTCAAAACCGTATCCGAATCCGTATCCGAATCCGGCGAATATTATCCGGATGCGGATAATATCCGAATCCGAATCCGTTTTACAAAGAATGATTTTTTTTTTTTGCATCTCTCCCCCTCTCTTCTATCTATCTATCTCTCTGCATCTCCTCTCTCCCATCTCTCTCTCTGCATCTCTCTCTCCCCTTGCACACATACACACACCCGCACATATACACACACATAACTCACGCATACACACACACACAACCGCATTGCACACACATCTCTCATCTTTTGCTAGATGCAATCGCACAAATCCATCGTCACAGCTCGCCTCCTTTTCCCCATTCCTCCTCAACACCCCCTGTTCCCCTTTCCTCCTCAACACCCGTCGTCGACTCAACCACCACCGCCTCTCTTCGGTTCACCGCTATCAACATTCAACACACAGCAACCAACCCCGATTCAAACAAAACGGAGCCTCCCCAACAAAACCCAAACCTCAATTTTCCCAATTTTGATTTGAAATCCTCGCCGCCCTTCGATTTCTTTCTCTACCGGTGTGTATAAATTGTTTGCGTATGTTTTTTTGTGTAATGGCTGCTTATACGTGTTGTTTTAGTACATGTTAATGGGCTTGGCCCATCTAAATTAAAAAAAACTAATTAGTAGTACTGTATTAACTATTTACTAATATATATTTAAAAAAATAAATATTTTGAACTCACAATTTGATTGACAAAAATCAAAAATCTAGAATAATTATATACTAGAATATTTTTAAAGATTTGTAGAAAAAGAATTATAATTAAATCTAATTTTTTCTTATATAATATATATAATTATATATTAATATATATTATATATAATTAATTTCGGATACGGATATTTTCGGATACGGATGCGCCTATATCCATATCCGTATCCTAAATTCTCGGATTCAGATACGGATAATATTCGGTTGACTCCGGATACGGATAATATCCGCTTTTTTTCGGATACGAATGTAGATATTTCGGACGGATATCGGATTTTTCGGATTTTTTTGCCAGCCCTAGTCGGAGACTCCGAGTAGTATTTGAAATCTGGATTTTTAGTTGGTTTTGGTCGTAGACTCGTAGTGTTTAGTAGGTACCCTATTGGGCTGGGTTATGGTTTTGTTGGGAAAGTTTTTGGAGAATAGTTTCTTTTGGGCCTTTACAATGATATAATTCTTGGGTTGGGTTATTAAGGTTGGGCTAGTGCATTTCAAATTAATGGCTAGCATGCATCCCATTGACTCATTTCTAATATAACTTGCGTTTCAGAAAAAAGAAAAAGAATCTATTTTTTTCTTAAACCAAGAAAAAGAATCTAATAAAACTCTAATATTTTTTCCCGGCCCTACTAATTCCTGAAATGTTTTTAAAAACTTTGCCGTTTCTCGTATCTGAATTTCTATTCCAATTCTGGATTTCAGAGTGGAGAGGTCATCATCCTGTTTTTCGCAACAAGGAGAGATTACATTCTTATGGACCCAACCCAAGTTAAATTAACGTGGAAGAAGGGAAAAGAAAAGAACAGAAAATTTCAAAATTTCATTCAAAATGGTTTTTGAATTTTTTCAGGAAAGAAGAAGAGATTCGAAAAAAAATTCTTAACAACTTTTCTCCTATATAATTTTCTTTTCCAAAAATGGGGTAATTTGTAAAAAAACTCTAATATATTTTTTAAAAAAATTTCCTTCATAAATCATTTTTTTTCAATTTTTTTTCTGCCACTACTTTTAATATATAGAAGGAGACCCCAAAAATTTGAAAAGTCCAAGTCTTCACGCGTATAACCTGTTTGTAGTCCAATATGGGACCTACCATAGACTTTTGTTTGTTTTTCTCTCATGACTTTCTGTTACAAAAAAACTACTTTATCTAACTCCAATTTTTCTTTTACATTTTCTTTAATATTTCTAAGTTTCAACATTTAAAAAATTTCCAAAGTTTGTCATTTTTAAACTAAATTTTTGATATGCAAACTCGTTTATATGTTCAATATAATTTTTTAAACGTGATGAGATAATGTATGTATTAACAGTTTATTCTCGTTCGTCATTGCGGATTTTGGTTCAATTTTCTAAAAATTTATTCAAAAAAATAGGTTTGGTTTATTATTTTATGAAATTTTATTTTGTTTATCATATTTTACAACCCCACCAAAAATTAAATAAATAGGAGTAATTACCAACCATTAACTAGTCCCTTCTCATTTTTGGAAAAAACACATATATTAAGCAAAATTTAATAATATAAATTATTTTCATGTATTATTCTTAATTATTATATTAAATGATAAAATTAATTATAATTCACTATTAGAATTAGAAATGGAGGGGATAGATATGAAAAAATTGATAAAAAAAATTAGAATCAAATAAGATAATTATTTAAAAAAAATTCAAATATGACAATTAAAAAGGACGGGTATGATTTAGCAAAAAAAAAAGAAAAAAGGACGGGTATGAATTTCTTGGTTTTTACCATTGTCATTCTTGGTCTGAGTCAACGTTAGTCCTACACGGTACTTTAACTACAACTAGTCTTGTCTACTGCTGCCATTTGCTTTACATATATACTTAAGTTACATTCCTCTGTATGTATAGAATAATCTAGTACTGAATCTTACTTCTGCACCAACTCCAAGACTCAGTTCAGTTCTGTTCTGTTCTGTGTTTTTTTTTTCAAGAATCAATTTCTTGTCTCCTCACACACAACACAAGCTAAAATGAGAACAAGGTATGTTGAAATCATCTCTGTTTTGCTCTGTTTTTTCATGATAAATCATGTTTCTTGTCAGTTACTTCCTGCCCAGAACTCAACTATGACTAAACTTTATGATCTTGTTACATCAAACATAAGTTCAAACCCATGGATTAATGTTACGTTTGGTCCAAACCCATGTTCTTGGATTGGTGTTTCTTGTAGTTCTGATAATAGTACTGTTACTGGACTTAAGTTACCTCAGTTTTCATTGTCCAATGTTGATGTTCTGTCTGTTTCTTGTGAAATTGATAGTTTGGAAAGTCTTGATTTTTCTTATAATCATTTTGGGGGAATTTCTGATGAGTTTTTTAGTGTTTGTGGTAAGATTAGTGGGTTGAAGAGGTTGAATTTTAGTAGGAATAAGATTGTTGAGTTGCCTGTTTTTAAGGGTTTTGTTGGGCTGGAATACTTGGATTTTTCTCATAATGAAATGAGTGGGAAATTAGGTTCTCAGTTGAATGAGTTAGTTGGGTTAAAAGGATTGAATCTTGGGTTTAATTTATTATCTGGGTCGATTCCGGAGGAAATTGCAAATTGTGTGAATTTGACTATGATTGATCTTGGTGGTAATAAGTTGTCTGGGTCAATTCCTGAGAGATTTGGAGAGCTTTTAAAGTTGGAGAGTTTGATTTTGTCTGTTAATAATTTGACCGGGGAAATCCCCAATTCGCTGCTTAAAATCACAAACCTTTCGCGGTTTTCTGCTCATCAGAATAAATTTGTTGGTGAAATTCCAGTTGGATTAACTAAACATCTCAAAAATTTAGACCTTAGTTTTAATGAACTAAATAGGTCGATTCCGGTTGAGCTTCTGTCACCATTGAATTTGGAGACGGTAGATTTGTCGAACAATAGATTGGAGGGACCAATACCTGCAAATTTATCTCCAAGATTGTTTAGGTTGAGACTGGGAAACAACCAACTAAGTGGAAACATTCCAAGCTCATTTGGAAAGCTTAACGATTTGACATATTTGGAGCTGGAAAACAATAAGCTGACTGGACCAATTCCTCCTGAACTGGGGCTTTGCCATAGTTTAGCACTGTTGAACTTTGGTAACAATAACTTGAATGGTACTTTGCAGGAGCAGTTGCGTAAACTTACCAACCTCCAGGTATTGAATTTGCAATTCAACAATTTGTCTGGGGCAATACCAGAACAGATTTCAGAATTAAACACCCTTCAAAGACTGAATCTCAGCCAGAATGCCTTTACTGGTCAAATACCATCATCCATCTCGAGTTTGAAAAATCTCACAAATTTATATTTGCAAGGGAACCAGCTTAGTGGCTCAATACCTGATACAATTGGTAATTTAGATAAATTGATTGAACTTCAACTTGGAAACAACCATCTTAGTGGAATCATCAAATCTTTGCCACGAAGCTTGCAGATTTCTTTGAATCTCAGCAGCAACAACTTTGAAGGAGAGATTCCGAAGGTTCTATCTTCATTAGTTCTGCTTGAAGTTTTGGACTTGTCCAACAATAAGTTTTCTGGCGAAATTCCTGAATCACTCACAAACTTGGGCACCTTAACTCAACTTTTATTGTCAAACAATCAATTGTCTGGCATTATTCCGAAGTTTAGACCATATGTTACAATTGATACAAATGGGAATAAGGGTCTAATAAATATTACAACCCCTTCTCCGACAGTCCCAAAAGGCAAAAAAAATGTTTCGGTTGGGGTGGTGATTGCAGCCGCTGCTGGTGTTCTGGCTGTTGCCACAATTGTATGTATTTCTTTATATATCTTCAGAAGATATTACAGAGTGAACAATGTACACTCAAGTTCAGGAGAAGATGTACCTCAACCACAAGTCGTCCAGGGTAAAATGCTAACTGAAAATGGCATTCACAAGTCGAATATCGAGTTCAATTCAGCTATGAATGCTGTGGCTGATCCCTCAAACATCATGGTCAAAACACGGTTTTCAACCTATTACAAAGCTGTAATGCCATCTGGAAAAATGTACTTTGTCAAAAAGCTGAATTGGAGCGACAAGATATTCCAACTGGGTAACCATGAGAAGTTTGGAGAAGAGCTGAAAGTTTTGGGGAAGTTGAACAATTCAAATGTCATGTCCCCACTTGCCTATGTCTTAACTGTTGATAATGCGTACCTGTTCTATGAATTTGCAGAAAATGGTACCCTTTTCGATTTTCTTTCCAATGAATCGGACAATGAGTTGGAATGGTCAAGTCGTTACAGTATAGCACTTGGAGTAGCTCAAGGTTTGGCTTTCCTCCATGGATACACCTCTGGTCCAATTCTACTCTTAGACCTTTCGAGTAAAAGCATAATGCTGAAGTCCTCGAAGGAGCCTCAGCTTGGAGATATTGAGCTTTTTAAAGTCATTGATCCTACAAAGAGCACAGGCAGTCTTTCTACTATTGCTGGTTCTGTTGGCTACATTCCTCCAGGTATGCAGCTGTTATATATTACTACATTGCAGTATGTCGTATTACCATTGATCTATAGTTGACATCGTGTACTGTAACTAAAACAAGAGTGTATCAGAGATGTTTAACTACAGAATGTACATGGTTATTACTAATAGGAATTGCACACGTAATGGGGTGTATCCAAGGGTATCGGTTATATTACTGACAGATGTTTCTGTAGCTGCCAAGTACATTTTTGTATAGTCAATTTTTGTTTGAACATAGTGAATTATCTTAATGCAATAATTAGAATATGAAAATTAGCACTTGCCTACTATATAGTTTTATTCCTATCATATATGAGATTAATTTTATATGTGGTTCCCAGCAAGTCTATCTATCTCCTTAAAGACCACAACCTTTCTTGCGACAAGTCCTGATCTGATAAATTTGAATTTGCCCAACACAAAAGTTTTGACGATATGTCTTTGTTATAACTTTCAGAGTATGCTTACACGATGAGGGTCACGATGGCTGCCAATGTTTACAGCTTCGGGGTTATTCTGTTGGAACTACTATCCGGAAAACCAGCAGTTTCACACGGGACCGAGTTGGCAAAGTGGGCTTTAAGCAAGTCGTCTCAGCAAGATAAGCTGGATCAAATCCTTGATTTCAGGCTGAGCAGAACATCTCCAGCAATCAAAAGCCAGATGCTATCAATCCTTAAGGTTGCACTTACTTGCGTTAGTGTCTCACCAGACTCAAGGCCCAAGATGAAGAGCGTGCTTCGAATGCTATTAACAGCAAGATAGAGTATTCTCGAGGATGAAGCCACAATACCATCAAATTTATACATACATAAGCATATAAATTTTGACAGTGTGTGTGTAATTGTAGCAATGTAGTTCTTTTCCCATTCAGTATACTACAGAAGTTTGATTATACGATGTAAGATATAATTTATCTTTTATAAGCTAAGCCCGAGTTTGTGTTTGTTCTTAATAACCTTTGTGCCCCTTAACTTTAGCTTTTTGTGTTTGCAACTGAATTTAGTTCAACAGATGACACAAACAGTGAAAAGTACTTTGTTAGATGTGAATGTACTGTTATTTGAAGTTTTCTCCTTCATCTAATATGAAATTCTAGTTAAGAGGCAATACACAGTGGCATCTGTATTTTTGAGAGCTCGCGCCCAAGTCAGGAATGTTAAGGAGGCGCCAAATCTGTAGCTACAGAGAAAGTACTCCCAATGAGATAAAGTATGAGATCGTAATTACGGTCCTTAGTTTCTTAGATATCAAGTTTTTAATAGAAGAATGCTTGTCTAGTACCATAAATTACATGATGATCAGCTTAACATTTATCTGTAGAATTACACTTTGCAAAGTGCAAAGTGAAGCTGCATTCACTTGCAGAATAACCTTGCAGTTGCAGCACAAAGACAGTATTGCGTCTAGAATGGGAGGTGACTTATGAAAAACAGAGCTTAAGATCTGTTAAGACATTAATAAAGATAAGTGCAGTATGTTGTGTGTCTGTGTTATTCTGTCTTTCATGTTCATTAGCTCATTATAAGTGACGTGCATTTTATTTCGAGTAACGAGGCTAAATGGATCAAACTTGTGCACAAAACTTTCATTACCAGCTAAGCCAGGACAATGCAGGTAAACAGTGGCCGAGGCAAGATTATAATTTATAATCCCAGGGAGCCAGTTTCAATTAGAAACACAACTAAACTATACCAGAAGTGGCAAAAAAGAAAAACGAAACACCAAAAATGAGATGCACCTTTCCAAAAATACATTTCCAAAAATACTGATTATGCTGATCATACCAAAAATAACTGATCCAGCACTACAGTTCCAAAAATAATGATCATATATGCTCTCTGGTTTTGCAATAACCTTGCCTTCGAATTTATTTGAGTCTATCGTCGAGAGTTGGTGTCTTCACTGGTGACCTGGAAAAAGGTACATTTGTAGCAAGAATGAACAGAAGGAAAAAAACCCAACTCAATTAAATCTTACAGAAAGCCAAATACTGTATACTAACTGACCAGACTTTACTAGGACAAAGATTGATTAAACAGATACAAAAAGTTACAACTTAAAATAGAAACGCATACTTCGAACAGACAATTACCCAAGTCTGGTGGTTTCCAGACACTACAATTACTGAATTACACAAACAACTCTACTAATAAAAATTACAACTTTTAATAAAAGTGCACCCCTTTATCACTAGGTTCCATACCTAGTTTCTCCATCTCCTTCTCGAACAAGTCATGAACAGAATCTCGATCACCAACAAACGTCTTGATCCAAGTAAGATGAACATGGATACCATTGATCTTCAACTTCAACTTCTTGCCACCCTTGTATGTGTCTCACCCATCGACATTATGTTGCCAACGATACCATCATGTAAATAAGTCAATACATTCAAAGATTCGAGAACTTGAGAGATCTTGGTGTCAGAGTTGAGTTGCTCGTTGGGCTTGAAAAAGATACGTTTATCGACACATATAGTCTTCATACCGGTTGTTTCTTGTTCAATTCCGAGAAGATTCGACGAAGAATCCACGTATCATTTGCGAGTGTGAGTGATGAATGAGATACGAAGAGCATGTGGTGACTTGCAATTCACAGGGCATGGACCGACGACTTCAAGAGGACGGGTTTTTCGAACTCGGACTTCCAACTGTGATCCACGGCGTTTCACAAACTTAGGCGCCATAGCTTAACAGAAGATGTATTGTATGTGAATAGAGTGGAAGATGTATTGTATGTGAATAGAGTGGGATATATATAGAGAGAGGTGTTGTATTGGTTTTCCCTGAGAGGCTAGGATTGGATAGTACAATCTAAACTTGGGCACCAAGGATTAGTTTGGAGTTTCTTGGAAGCCTGTCAAATTAACTGCCTTTGTTTTTAAGTGTTAAATTGTAATTTGTTTTGAGAATTTCATTTGTAAATTTGTTAAATGAGCCGAGTCGGGTTGCTGTTAAAAAGCCGAGCGGGTAGCTGTTTAGTCATTGAATTTACATTTTTATTAAATTCTAAAAATTACTTATTTGTTTGTTAAAAAGAAAATCTGAAAATTACTTATTAATTATATAAACATCTTTACACATAATAAAATAAAAAAAATAAACAAACAAGATTTTATAAATTATTTAATTACAAATTATCAAAAAAATTAAATATGATAAAAAATTATGTAATTTTCATTTATTTAACCAAATATAACAAGAATTGTAGTGATATTATCTCCAAACAAATTAATTTTTTATTTTTTAAAATTTTTAGAATATCATTAAATTAGATATATCTTGACATCCGTATGGTTGGATCGTCGAGAAATATTTTTAAAAAAATAGAAACAATAATCTGGGAGGAAGCATTATTTACAAGTACTAGACAATATAGTAGTGTTCTACTAAGATCTCCAACCAAATTAATTTTTTATTTTTTGAAAATTTTGGAATATCATTAAATTGGATATATCTTAACATCTGTACGGTTGGATCGTCGAAAAATATTTTTAAAAAAATAAAAACAATAATCTGGGACGAAGCACTAGTTACGAGTACAAGACAATATAGTAGTTGTTGTGGATCTAAAACTCGGTTACGATTTGTAATTATTGCTAGGGTGGTTGAGCTTCGCGCTTTAATGGCTGTTTCTGCGTTCGAGACTGTAATCGGTCCTCACAGAGTGCCTACGTATCTCGTATTGAGAATCAAGCCAACGTAGTTCTAGGTGATGGTGCCCTCGAGGCTATGGCGGCGAGAGCTCACCTAGGACGCAGTGGCTTCTATGTCCTTATTCGAGGATTAAGCCAAAACGTGGTGGGTAACGTATGGAGCTGTGTCCAAAACGTAAGTGACGTATTGAGCTCTGCCCAAAAACCTAGTTCCGAGGGTGAAGGAGCAGGTCCTTATATAGGCTGAGAAGCCTTAGAATTATGGTAGGAATAGGAGACTTGGTAGACAAGTCTTTGGGGAAGGTTCTAGATCTATTCCTTGTAGGAATCAGTTTCCATATTGAATTGGATGCCTTGGTGGCTAAGTCTGGTGGGATAAATATCCTTATCCAACTCTTATTGTTGAGCTGTTTATTACCCCCAATATTAATTACGAAATTAATATTATAATTGGGGTTTTGGGCCCACCTGGTGGGCCCCACGTTTGGACCATTCTTGGCCTAATTAATGTCACATTAAATGTGTCTTTAGGGCTTACTTTTTGCCCATATCATTTGCCCCCCAACTTCTAGGAAAACTGATCAGGTTTTCCTTGAAGTTTTAACGGTCCTTTCCAAGACTCGGGTCAGGGTTCATCTTTATACACTATTGTTTCACGAGTATTGTCTTTATGTAAAGCGTGGAGCGACCGACGCGTTTACGACAATGTTAATTCGATGCTAATCGGCACTAATCAGCCTTAACGACATTTAAACAATGTTTAAACGACGTTGAACGGCATAAAACGGCACTAAACGGTACTAACTAGCCTTAAATGACACTTAAACAACGTTTAAGTGACGCCAACCGGCATTAAACGACACTGAACGGTGCTAGAAGACACTGTCGGTGCTAACGATATTACTGGTGCTATCAGCACTAACGGTGCTTATCGGCACTTATTCGGTGCTTATCGGCACTAACGGTGCTATCGGCACTAACGGTGCTTATCGGTACTTACGGTGCTATCGGCACTAACGGTGCTAATCGGCACTTAATCGGTGCTTATCGGCACTAACGGTGCTAACGGCACTAACGGTGCTAATCGACACTTAATCGGCGTTTAACGGCGGAGATTCGGGACAATTGTAACCTCTTCCGGGAAGCGAGTCATCGACAAGGGTCCTGGCCAGCTGTCAGGTGCTCCTGGTCGGCTGCCAGGAGATCCTGGTCGGCTGCCAGGAGATCCTGGTCGGCTGCCACGAGATCCTGGTCGGCCAGGGGGTGTTCCTTGTCGGATGGAACCTTCCAAGGTTGTAGAAAACTCTGTGACCTTCGCGTGGGCTGTAAGATCGCCCAAATCTGATACCCGGAGCTCAAGATATGGCCCAAACACCGTGAGGTCGGCTGACAAGAGAGATCCTGGTCGGCCAGACCCTCTCTGTGGCACCTGGTCGGCTGCCAGGAGATCCTGGTCGGCTGGGGACCTTCCAAGGTTGTAGAAAACTCCAAGACCTTCGCGTGGACTGTAAGATCGCCCAAATCTGATACCCGGAGCTCAAGATATGGCCCAAACACCGTGAGGTCGGCTGACAAGAGAGATCCTGGTCGGCCAGACCCTCTCTGTGGCACCTGGTCGGCTGCCAGGAGATCCTGGTCGGCTGGGGACCTTCCAAGGTTGTAGAAAACTCCAAGACCTTCGCGTGGACTGTAAGATCGTCCAAATCTGATACCCGGAGCTCAAGATATGGCCCAAACAGTGTGAGGTCGGCTGCTTCGTGGTTGGCGAAGAAACCCGGACCTGAAAACCTATTCATGGAAATTAAGGATCAAGAACCTCGATCTCGATCCTAGGGATCCAGAAGCTCGATCTTGATCTCTAATTTAGTATCTTGGTCACCCATGACTTTCAAGGATCCAGAACCTCGATCTCGATCCTAGGGATCCAGAAGCTCGATCTTGATCTCTAATTTAGTATCTTGGTCACCCGTGACTTTCAAGGATCCAGAACCTCGATCTCGATCCTAGGGATCCAGAAGCTCGATCTTGATCTCAGGTCGTCAGTTTGGTCATTCGTGACTTCTATCGGTGTTACCGGCACTAACGACACTAAACGACACTAAACGGAGGAGATTCGGGACAATTTTAACCTCTTCCGGGCAGCGAGTCAGCCGTCAAGGGTCCCGGCCAGCTGCCAGGTGCTCCTGGTCGGCTGCCAGGAGATCCTGGTCGGCTACCAGGAGATCCTGGTCGGCTGACCCTCCTTGATGCACCTGGTCGGCTGCCAGGAGATCCTGGTTGCCTGCCGGGTGCTTCTCGATCGTCTGACACGTGCTTCTCGATCGTCTGACATGTGTTTCTTGATCGTCTGACATGTGCTTCTCGATCGTCTGACATGTGCTTCTCGATCGTCTGACATGTGCTTCTCGATCTTCTGACATGTGCTTCTCGATCGTCTAACATGTGCTTCTCGATCGTCTGACATGTGCTTCTCGATCGTCTGACACGTGCTTCTCGATCGTCTGACATGTGCTTCTTGATCGTCTGACATGTTGACGGGAGATCCAGGTTGACATTAATGATGTCACACGATGCTTAAACGACGTTTCAATGTTTGTGTAAACGACGTTAAATGGCATAAAACGGCATTGAATGGTGCTAATTCGAAGGTCGATGTTTGTCACGGAAAGTGAGAAACCATCAAACGATTCAATCAAACAATAGGGGGTGCCAAAATGAGTATCGGGAAGTCAGATGGAGCCTCTCCGTGGCTCCTGGTCAGCTGCCAGATGCTCCTGGTCGGCTGCCAGGAGATCCTGGTCGGCTGCCAGGAGATCCTGGTCGGCTGACCCTCCTCTGTGGCACCTGGTCGGCTGCCAGGAGATCCTGGTTACCTGCCAGGTGCTTCTGGTTGCCTGCCGGGTGCTTCTTGATCGCCCGACAGGTGACTCAAGTTGTTTGGAAGTGTTTAAATGACGTTTCAACTTGACCTTCAATTTAGTATCTTGGTCACCTATGACTTTCTAGGATCCAAAACCTCGATCTCGATACTAGGGATCCAGAACCTCGATCTTGATCTCGATCTTGATCTCTAATTTAGTATATTGGTCACCCGTGACTTTCAAGGATTCAGAACCTCGATCTTGATCTTAGGGATCCAGAACCTCGATCTTGATCTCGATCTTGATCTCTAATTTAGTATATTGGTCACCCGTGACTTTCAAGGATTCAGAACCTCGATCTTGATCTTAGGGATCCCGAACCTCGATCTTGATCTCGATCTTGATCCTACAGAACCATCAAGCGATTCGAACAACTGACGGGAGGTGCCATGAGGTCGGCTGCCAGGAGATCCTGGTCGGCCAGACCCTCTCCATGGCACCTGGTCGGCTGCCAGGAGATCCTGGTCGGCCAGACCCTCTCCATGGCACCTGGTCGGCTGCCAGGAGATCCTGATTACCTGCTAGGTGCTTCTGGTTGCCTGCCGGGTGCTTCTTGACCGCCCGACAGGTGCTCCATTGTTGCTGTGTCGTGCCTCTCGGAGCTTTTCGCAATGCCTGGAGTCTCGTTCTAGAATCACGTCCTTGATCATGAATGTTGTATACCTCCTTTCAAGGCATAATTAATCTCTCTTTCTTGTTCTAAGATGTGGAGCTTGTGATGAAGCTTTTTAGTTCTTGCCCCCCTTGTTTAATATGGTGGAGGTCTTGCTTCCCGTTTGATCGTTCAATAAGTTTCTTTTCCACTGAGCACTTGACTTCAAGTCTGGTTTGCATCGTTATCTGGTTGTCAACCCTTTATCTTGATTCTAGGTTTCCAACCGTCCTTTGGTTTGAATTCGATTGACGGCTCTTGATTCAAGTCCTTAAACTCAAACGACGAACTCGATTGGAGGCAGACAACCTTTTTGGCCATCTCGATTGGAGACAGACAGCCTTTTTGGCCATCAAGGCTAAACATTTGTATCGGAATTTGAGATTCCAGATTAAGTAAGGAATGACAAAGGACCTCTTATCTCAACATTCTCATTAACAGTTTATGTGCCTTCAAGGCATTATCAGGGAGCCAACCAGTCTCAGGGTGAGCTTTTATGAGGGTCTATCCTTCAGCTTACATCAATTGGTGCTATCAATTTAAAATAATAGACGGGGCCTTCAAGACCTGAAAGTAAACTCTTCCGGCGTAGTTCTCTATCTCAGAAGAAGTAAACTTAGATTGGGCATCAGCCTTAACGTTCTGTTCTCTCGAAATGTGCTTCTCATACCATTCACTCAAACTCAGTCATCATGGCCTTCACGACTTTCAAGTACTTTGCCGTAGTTTGAGATTCTTGACTCTCACTATTCTAGCCAAGCATAAACCGGCTATCAAGGCTTCATACTCAGCTTCGTTGTTAGTTGTCGGAAAGTCCAATTTTAAATCATACTCGACTATAAACCAATCGGGGCTTTGTAAGACTAAACCTGCATCACTAGATTTTGTTTTTGATGCTCCATCAAAATAGAGCACCCAATGTTCATTCTGATCAGGTACAGGCTCTTCATCTTTTTCTTCATTTCCAGGGGTGGTTACTATATCCTTCCCCCCGACATCTTGGTTGCCAATGGTACATTCAACCACGAAGTCAGCCAATGCCTGGGCCTTAATGGCTATTCGAGGCTCATACGTGATGTCAAATTCTCCAAGTTCAATCGACCACTTGATTAGCCTTCCACTAGCCTTCAGGCTATGCAATATGTTTCTCAACTGTTGGTCCGTCAGGACTTCAATCTTATGTGCCTGGAAGTACGGGCGTAACTTCCTCGAGGCTGTTATCAATGCCAAGGTGAACTTCTCAATGGGAGAGTAATTCAACTCGGCTCAGTGGAGCACCTTGCTTACGTAGTAGATAGGCCTTTGAACCTTGTTCTCTTTCTTAACGAGGACGACACTCAATGCTTGTTCAGACATTGCTAGATACAGATAAAGAGTCTCTCCGGGACTAGGTTTGGCCAGCAACGGGGCTTCGACCATGTACTTCTTCAACTGTTCAAAGGCCTCTTGGCTTTTATTAGTCCATTCAAAATTTTTCACCTTCTTCAATGCTTGAAAGAAAGGCAAGCACTTATCACCAGACTTGGAGATGAATCTTCCTAAAGCCGCTACCCGGCCTGTCAACTTCTGCACATCTCTTATAGAGCGTGGTGGCTCCATGTCTAAGATCGCCTTGATCTTGTCAGGGTTGGCCTCTATGACTCTTTTCGAAACCATCAAACCCAAGAACATTCCAGACCCAACGCTAAAGGCACACTTGGCTGGATTCAACATCATTTTGTGGTGCCTCAGCACTTCGAATGCCTCTCTGAGGTGCTTAATGTGATATGCCTTGAGTAGGCTCTTGACTAACACGTCATCAACATAGACCTCCATGGTTTTTCCAATCAGATGGGCGAATATTTATTCACCAGTCGTTGGTAAGTAGCTCCTGCATTCTTTAGACCAAAAGCCATAACAATATAGCAAAAAACACCAAAGTCAGTTATGAAAGATACCTTAGGGACGTCATCCTTGTGCATCTTAATCTGATTGTAGCCGCTGAAACCATCCATGAAGATCAGCATCTCATGTCCTGCTGTGGCATCTATTAACATGTCTATCCTTGGTAAAGGGAAGCAATCCTTAGGGCATGCGTCATTCAAGTCGGTGAAGTCTATACACATCCTCCACTTACCGTTGGCTTTCTTGACCATCACAGGGTTAGCCAACCATTCTGGAAACTGAATCTCTTTAATAAACCCAGCTTCTAAAAGCTTTTCAACTTCTTGTTTAATGGGCCTCCTGCCTTTCAGGAGCAAAATTTCTCTTTTCTGTTCTATTATCTTCCGCCCCGGATCAACATTCAACTTGTGAGTTATGAGTTGGGGATCAATCCCTGGCATATCAGCTACAGTCCAAGCAAACACATCACTATTTTCTTGCAAGAATGCTATCAACTTGCCCTTCAGGGGTTCTTTCAAAGATGCTACCATATAAGTAACTTCTCAGTTCGCTTGGCCGTCATGGCTTCAATGTCTGTCTTGGTCTTGGGTGTCGAACGTCGATGTTCAAAGGTTGAACTCCAAAGTTTGAAATCAAGGGTTTTCAATCTCAATGGTGTTTTAAATCACCGAAATATCTATCAGAGCTGCTGGTCCAAGGCCAAGGGGTTTCTAATTAGCCCCACGAGGTCTTGAACCTTCTCTGGGAGGTTTTCAAGTCAATCATGAAGTTTCAACCTTGGATCTTAATTGGAGGTTCATGACCCCCCTCAAGTTTGGCCTTCATAACTAACCTTGGCCTTCATGGCTAACAGCTTCTGTTCTTCAACCTAGGATTCGGGGTTAATTCCTCGATATAGATTTCGATAAATACAATCCCGTTGGCTTCTTACCTTTTAAACTTCTGAGACGAGAGCTTGCTTGAACTTCTTAATCCTTGCTTAAGGTTATCTATTGGCCTTCATCCTTGGATCCTTAATCCAGGTCCTTAATAAGTACTGAAGAGTAGCTAGTCCTTAACATCCTCGGCCTTTCATGGCTTTGACCCTTCGGGATCTTCACCTATGCATTTGTTTGTTTTCCATTCGTTATTCTTTTATTTTCGGTACTCGTTCATCCTTGACTTGCACTCATCGGGTGATAGAGTACTATTGTCCTACTCGGAGCAACATGCTCTGCAATGGTTTCCATGAACCTTATTTCTGCTTCTACTAGATGAAGCTAAGTCCTACTAGGATAACTTGAGCCCGTCGGGGCATTGCAAGACTAGGCCTGCATCACTTGATTTTGTTTTTGATGCTCCATCAAAATAGAGCGTCCACCATTCCTTCTGGTATCCTCATTCTTATTCTGAAGTTCACTTCCTGCTTGGGGTACTACCTCCTGCCCCCCGACTTCTTGGTTGCCAATGGTACATTCAACCACGAAGTCAGTTAACGCCTTAGCCTCAATGGCTGTCCAAGGCTTCTGTGTGATGTCCTCTGCTGGCCATTCTTGGTGTTCCTTACCTCTGCGCACATCCACGTCTTCAATTGGAGATACTTGCCCCCCGACTCCATCAGGCCTTAACGAGGCTACATAACAGCTTCGTGCCATCTTTTGATCACCTTTATGTTCTCCAATTCCGTTCCGGGTTGGAAACTTAATCTTCATGTGATAAGTAGACGCAACATCCTTGAACGCATGAAGTCCAGTCCTTCCCAGGATTGCGTTATAAGTCGAGGATGCTTTGATCACCAGAAAATTCAGCATCTCAGTAGCCTCTTTAGGTTCTTGCCCAATTGTCATGGGTAACTGAATAGTCCCTTCAACTTTGGACTCAATTCCATTAAATCCGTAAATTGGCATGTTATTGGGGGTCAACTGAGAACCAGTGTATCCCATCTTCACAAACGCATCATGAAACAGAATGTCAACGGAAGCTCCATTGTCTATCAAGACTCGCTTCACCTCCGAGTTTCCAATCACAGAAGTTATGACCAGCGGGTCGTCGTGGGGGAACTTCACCCCTTCAAGATCAGAATCGTCAAAACCAATTGCGATTTTAGTCCTAGCCTGCTTCGGGGCCTCTCCCACGATGTGTATCGCTTCTCTGGCATAAGCCTTCCGAGAATTCCTTGTTGTGCCGGCCGCAATCGGGCCTCCTGAGATCATGTTGATTTCCTGGTCAGCATCTCTGGCCAGTAAAATCTCTAATTTGATTAACGTCATCTTTGAGTTGCTTGCAATCATCAGTGTCATGCCCCACATCTCTGTGGAATCTGCAATACTGATTCTTGTTTCTCTTCGAGGGATCACCCCTGAGTGGCTTCGGCCATCGGAAATCCTTATCCTTTTCAATGTCAAACAAGATTCGACTTCTAGAAGTATTCAACCTTGCATACTCATTGAACCTCCGTCCTTGGTTCTTCTTAGGGGCATAGTCGGAGTCCTCGCTAGTTCGGGGATACTTGTCCCTAGCATCATTCTCGTGGTCATCATACTCATGGTCTTGCTTTCACTTCTTTGTATCATTGTTACCCTTGCCATTGTTTATCACGACATCCTTTTGGGTACTATCCTCGGCCTTGATATACTTATCAGCCCTCCGTTGGAGTTCAGCCATATTCTCAGGTGGATGCTTTGCCAACGACCTTTTAAAGTACAGGTCAGTAGTGCCATGTTTCAGGGCTACCATGGCCACCTTGTTCTCTAAGTCGGTGATGTTCAACGTCTCCCTGGTGAACCTCTTGAGATAATCTCTCAGATTCTCATTCTTCCCCTGTACCACATACATGAGGGATGCAGAACTTTTCTCATGAACTCTTCCGCTGATGAATTGACTCACAAAGGCAGCGCTTAACTCCTTGAAAGAGCCAATCGAGTTTGCAGGTAAGTGGCTGTACCATCTTTGAGCCATACCCGACAGGGTTTGAGGGAACGCCCTACACTTCAAGGCGTCACTTGCAGGTTGCAACAGCAGTGCGTTTGAAAACGTCCTAACGTGATTTGCGGGATCACCCGTTCCGTCATAAGCCTTAATCGTCGGCATCTTGAACTTCCTTGAGATGCGAGCATTCATTACCTCTTCAGTGAACGGAGGTGTAGGATCATCAGGATCCCCAAGGGGCATCAGATCCCTAGGGTTACTTTTGGGGTTCTCCACCCTTGTCGATTTTTCAGTTGGGGCTTCGGCCCTTCTTCGTCTCCTAGACGACCTCTCCAGATCTATGACGGGAACCCTTCCTGAGATTGGAGGAGGTCGATGCAGACTTTGATTCTGCCTTGCTTGCTCTCTGGCGGCGTCATCTTTTAGCCTGTGGATCTCAGCCTCATGAGCCTTGATAATTTCCTCAGTCGTTTGTGGAGGTCCATCATGGATTCTTCGGGACCTCCTTCGAGGTTCTCTACTAGCACGTCGCCTCCTCGGGGCTTCATCACGATCATCGTTGTCATCCTCAGACGTTGAATCATCAGTATAGGGACCAGAGTAATTATCGTACTCTCGATCTCGAATCTGTAAGGCATGACCGCTCGGTCCAGGTTCCCTGTGTTGAGTGGGATAGTTAGGCAGCCCATACATCGGGTTGGTATTCAAAGGGAGATCCGTGGTGTGGATCTGTACCCCCGGAGGCAGCGTACGACCAGCGCTATCAAGAGGAGAAACCACCATCTGAAGAGGGTTAGTTTCTTGTTCTGGATGGACAACCATAGGCAGCGTACTCCCAGCAGGGGGATTCGTCCCTGGAGGCTGAGAAACTTAAGTTTGGGGGATCGTCCCTTGTTCAAACGTGGTTGTCCCAGAGGTAAGAGGCGGAGCGGAGCTGATTGATAAAGCTTCGGTAGAGCCTGGTGCAGTTTTTCGTGTGCTAACCATGGTTGATGTTGTCTTCCCACAGACGGCGCCAAATGTTGTGGATCTAAAACTCGGTTACGATTTGTAATTATTGCTAGGGTGGTTGAGCTTCGCGCTTTAATGGCTGTTTCTGCGTTCGAGACTGTAATCGGTCCTCACAGAGTGCCTACGTATCTCGTATTGAGAATCAAGCCAACGTAGTTCTAGGTGATGGTGCCCTCGAGGCTATGGCGGCGAGAGCTCACCTAGGACGCAGTGGCTTCTATGTCCTTATTCGAGGATTAAGCCAAAACGTGGTGGGTAACGTATGGAGCTGTGTCCAAAACGTAAGTGACGTATTGAGCTCTGCCCAAAAACCTAGTTCTGAGGGTGAAGGAGCAGGTCCTTATATAGGCTGAGAAGCCTTAGAATTATGGTAGGAATAGGAGACTTGGTAGACAAGTCTTTGGGGAAGGTTCTAGATCTATTCCTTGTAGGAATCAGTTTCCATATTGAATTGGATGCCTTGGTGGCTAAGTCTGGTGGGATAAATATCCTTATCCAACTCTTATTGTTGAGCTGTTTATTACCCCAAATATTAATTACGAAATTAATATTATAATTGGGGTGTTGGGCCCACCTGGTGGGCCCCACGTTTGGACCATTCTTGGCCTAATTAATGCCACATTAAATGTGTCTTTAGGGCTTACTTTTTGCCCATATCAGTAGTGTTCTATTAAGATCTCCAACCAAATTAATTTTTTATTTTTTGAAAATTTTGGAATATCATTAAATTAGATATATCTTGACATCCGTACGGTTGGATCATCGAATTTTTTTTTTAGAAAACAGAAACAATAATCTGGGATGAAGCACTAGTTACGAGTACTAGACAATATAGTAGTGTTTTATTAAGATCTCCAACAAAATTAATTTTTTATTTTTTGAAAATTTGGGAATATCATTTAATTAGATATATCTTGACATCCATACGGTTGGATCGTCGAGAAATATTTTTAAAAAAATAGAAACAGTAATATGGGAGGAAGCACTAGTTACGAGTACTAGACAATATAGTAGTGTTCTATTAAGATCTCCAACAAAATTAATTTTTTACTTTTTAAAAATTTGGGAATATCATTTAATTAGATATATCTTGACATCCGTACGGTTGGATCGTCGAGAATTTTTTTTAAAAAATAGAAACAATAATTGTAATATTAAAATATTACAATAATAGAAACAATGTTGTAGTACTATTAAAATATGCCCTCAAAAAAAATTTGTACTATTAAAATATTTTTGTACTATTATTTCGCTAATATTTCAATAATAGAAACAATGTGGTAGTATTATTATTTATTAATATTATTTATCAATAATATTTTGAATATTATTTTGCTTTGTTTTGTATACTATTTAGATTGTCATATATTAACACAATAGTGGCGTAGCCCAAGTGGTTGGAATGTGGCATTGGAAACCCTCAAGGAAGGAACGTATGGTTGTGGGTTCAAATCCCTCCTCATGCAATATTTTGAAAAACAACAAAAAAATTTGTAAACGAGCGATCTCGCGAGCCGGGTCGAGTTTTTGAGTCGGGTTTCATTCGAGTTCGGCACATACACGGACCAACTCGTTTATATAATGAGCGAGCTCGAGCCGTGTCGAGTTCGAATTTTCAAGCCGGGTTACATTCGAGTTCGGCACATATCCGGACCCGACTCGTTTATATAAACGAGCTTGAAATCCCTGCCGAGCTTGAGTCGAGCCGGGTCGAGTTCGAATTTTCAAGCCAGGTTACATTCGAGTTCGGCACATACCCGGACCGGCTCGTTTATTTAAACGAGCCTGAAATCGCTGCCGAGCTGGCGAGCTCGAGTCGAGCTGGGTTCAGTTAAACGAGTTCGAGCCGGTAGGCTCGCGAGCTACCCAACTCGAATTACAGCCATAGGTTTAGATTTGGTTTCATTTATTTTTTATAAATAATTTTACTGATAGTTCCATAATTCATCATATTTTTAATACCTATTTTATGTCTGTTTCTGTAATTTTATTATTTAATAAATTGTTTTATTTTGTTTTATAAGAAAATAAATAAAAAGAAAAAACTGAAAAATGAAACTTGAATTACCAAATCATTTTATTTTATCTAATCAATCCAGCAAATCAGGCTGAACCAGTGTTGCAGTATTTACAAACTGCATCGGCATTAAAACAAATAAGGCAATGACCTGTAGGGGTGTACGCGGTGCGGTTGCGGGTGGTTTTTGGCGATTACGGTGGTTTTTCGATTTTGGCGGTTTTTAAAATTTTCAACCACAACCGCAATTACGATTGCGATTATTCGCACTTGCGGTTGCGGTTAAAGTCACGGTTCTGCGGTTTGCGGTTCAACCACCTATTAAAATTTGTATAAAAATATATTTTTAAATTGAAAAAATTTGATATTTTTTGTGACTAAAATTTTCATAAATAATTGGTGATATTTCAAGACTAAAAGTCATGAATACAAAGAAATGTAAACCAACATAATACAAAGAAATATGATGTATAAGCCTAAGACAAGAAAAGACAATGGGATAAGTCCATGACAAGAAAAGGAAATGTAAAACTAACATAATTATAGAAATATGATGTAAGGCCCAAACATCAATGCTAAAAAATTAGCGCCAAGACTTCATTATATAATATAAAATATGATTTATTAATTTATATTTATAAAAATATATAATATAAAACATATAAATTTTTAAATTTATATATATATATATATATATATATTGCGGTTTGCGGGTGCGGTTGCGATTTTACGGTTTTTCAATATGCAAATTCGCAGCTAACCCGCAAGTATGCGAGTGGTTGCGGTTGCGATTTTACGGTTTTTCGATTATGACGGTTTTTGCGGTTGCGATTGCAAGTGGTTTGCGGTGCGATTGCGGTTTGCGGATAATTTTTACACCCCTATTGACCTGTGTATTACTAAGCAACTGCTCACGAGAATGGACTTTGATTATTAATATTTAATTTATATAAATGTATAATATATATGATATATAATTAATTGGTTCGGTTCAATTCGATTAGATTTTTTTTGATTCGGTTGAAATCTAAAATTGAAATCGAATCATTGATAACGATTCGGTTCTTATCAATTTTGATTCGGTTTCAATTTTTTTTCTCGCCCCTAATAGAAGGACACAAATTATAAAATGTTTAACAGTTCACATTAACAATAAGAAGAAAAACTTAGCTTACTCAGTTATAATACCACTCAAAGTGGTGTCTGAGGAGGGTAGCTGTACGCAGACCATGCCCCTATACAATAGGGAGGCTGTTTCCGAAGGACCCCCGACCATTACAAATACAGAAATACAAATACAGAAAGGAAACCTAATACAAACTAAGAAACTCACGCACACGCAGGAGTCGAACCCCTGACCTCCTTCAAAGGAGGCCAGTGACTCAACCACTGCACCAACATCTTGCAATATTTTAGAAAGTCCAAGTCTTCACGCGTATAACCTGTTTTTAGTCAAACATTGGTCCTACCATAGACTTTTGTTTGTTTTTCTCTCATGACTTTCTGTTAAAAAAAAAAACTACTTTATCTAACTCCAATATTTCTTTTACATTTTCTTTAATATTTCTGAGTTTCTACATTTAAAAATGTTCCAAAGTTTGTCATTTGTAAACTAATTTTTGATATGCAAACTCGTTTATATATCAAAGGATCAGGATCAAATAATTTCTTTTTATAAATATTAGCTTACAAACTTTTTTTGTTCAATACATTTATAACTTCGGTTCAACATCGATTATTATCAAATAATAATTAAAATTTTATTAAATGCACATAATATAATTATTCAAAAACCTTTTGGGATTCACAAATACCAAAATAGGGTATAGAAATATGATATTTTATTTGTTTAATATAAGGTGTGTTAAATCGTAGTTCAAAATTTGTTGAACAGATATTATAAAATTCTCAACTATCCTTTCGGGTTCACCAATACCCAATTAGAATATAAAAATATGAAATATTATTAATTTAATACACTTTTCTTAATTATAGCAATGTAAAATTATATCATATATTTGGATTTAACGGAATTATAACTATTGTTCAACAGATTATGTTTGAACTCAAGTTATGTATATGTTGAACATCCTTATAAAATAATCCAAATTTTCATAAAAAATGTTGCAAATATGTTTTTAATAAATTACAAAATGTTATAAATATGTTTCCGATTTCAATTATGTGCATTCAATAAAATCTTAATTATTATTTTATAAATGATGTTGAACCTAAGTTATATATGTATTAAAAAAAATTGTAAATTTTATTTAATAAAATTTTTACTAGAACTCAACCGGATATATCAATATAATTTTTTAAACGTGATGAGATAATGTAAGTACAATATTAACAGTTTATTCTCGTTAGTCATTGCGGACTTTGGTACAATTTTCTAAAAAATTATTCAAAAAATAGATTTTGATTTACTATTTTATGTAATTTTATTTTGGTTATCATATTTTACAACCCAAACAAAAATTAAATAAATAGGAGTAATCACCAACCATTAACTAACAATTTCTTGTTTTTACCATTGTCATTCTTGGTCTGAGTCAACGCTAGTCTTGTCTACTGCTGCCATTTGCTTTACATATCTATATTATTATATAATAAGCAGGGATATAATTTGGTTGTTTTGTTCAACTTGGTTCAACCATCTAAAAGAATAGTGACCATTAGATATTTAGTAAATAGATGATAGTCGTTATATCTAATAATAAAGAATATTATATATTTAAATCTCTCTTCTGAAGATTCAAGTTCGATCCCGTCAACAACAAATTTACATTAATATTTTATATTATTAGTTCTAATCTATACATATCATTTATTAAATAACTATTATTATTACTAAAAATTTTATTAATTAACTACAAAGTTAAATTATATCCATAATAAATAATTATACTCTATTTTATTTAATCTTATAATTTTAAAAGTATTTAAAAGTAACCCGTGCTAATACTATTAACTTACATTCCTCTGTATGTATAGAATAATCTAGTACTGAATCTTACTTCTGCACAAACTCCAAGACATACAGTTCAGTTCTGTCTTCTGTTCTGTTCTATTTTTGCCCCCTTTTTTTCACTTAAGAATCAAATTCTTGTCTCCTCGCACACAACACAAGCTAAAATGAGAACAAGGTATGTTAAAATTGTTGCACAATCTGCGATAAATACAAGCAATATGATATTCGTGCGTGTGTGAGTAACAATAACGTGTAGAATCAAAACAAAATGAAAAGGTGACAAGAACAGAAAAACCTGAGTCCAGTGCGTGACTATCTCCTTAAAGCGTATTTGCCCTCACTGTATGTGCGAGCGAAATGCCTCCCAGGCACCGTATGTGCGAGCGAAACGCCTCCCAGGATAAAACGGATTGCAATGAGGCTACAGGAGCGTCACTCTCAGCGAGCTTGAAACGAACAAGAATATCACTGAAGGAAGAGAAGAGGATGTGTATGAGAAGATGAGGTGTGTTTTCGAGTGAATAATCCTAGAGCTCTATATGAGTATTTATAGGATAGGTAAACTTGTGCGCTACACAATTGCCCTAATTAATTAGCTACGCTAATCAAGAAGTCGGTGGCAATTTCCCTAATTAATTAACCGCGTTAATTAATTATGTTAAGTCCGTGGCAAAAAATTCGTTATAAAAACGGAAAATAATTAGCAAAACTAGTCCAGGTTTATTCGGCCCAATTTTCTGCTGCATTCGTATCCGCAGGTCGCACATGCGGAAAGCTCGAAGGTTTGCGAAGCCTCGAATTTCCCCTCGAAATCCCCTAATTCGGCGCCCGCTTAGGAGATGGAGCAACACTTAACCAACGCAAGTGAATGATACTCATGTGTTGTGCTATATAAAGCAAAGGAACCTCCTTATCATTCTATAACAAAATTTCCACTCTTAAGGGACCAACTTTGAGTAATCATAACTCATCCATCCCTTAGTCGTTTTGAGTGTTTAAACATGCATTGGAAAGCTCTCGCGGAGGAGAACATTCTCCAAGCATAACTTGTTGCAAACACGTACACAAGGCACACTCAAATCGGAGCTCAAAATGACTCGACAATGTGGGTCTAAAAACCCACATTTTCTAACAGAAATCATCTCTGTTTTGCTCTGTTTTTTCATGATAAATCATGTTTCTTGTCAGTTACTTCCTACCCAGAACTCAACTATGACTAAACTTTGTGATCTTGTTACATTAAACACAACTTCAAACCCTTGGACTAATGTTACGTTTGGTCCAAACCAATGTTGGAAAACAACTCTTGTGTTTCTCTCTAGAAAACAACTCTTGTGTTTCTCTCTTTTATTTCTCTTGATATATTTTACAAATGCAATGAATTAACATATTTATAAGCCTCATCCTAGTACCTTGACATCATTGCTTACATAACTTATATTTATTTCAATCCTACAATCTATGACTTCACCAACCAAGCCTACAATTGTTGAACATTAATATGCATGTGTTGCTTTGATTTTTAGCCTCCATTCTAGAAGAGTTTGAATTCTAACACTCCCCCTCAAACTCGACTTTCCATTTCGAGTGATTTCCGAAACTCGTAAATCTTTGTTGCAGATAAACTCTTCGTAAATATATCTGCAACCTGATTTTCGGTCCTGACTGCTTTCATGTCAATATCTCCTTTAAGTACTTTTTCTCGTAAGAAATGATAATGTACTTCGACATGTTTGGTCCTAGCATGAAAGACCGGATTCTCGGCCAAACAGACTGCTGATATATTGTCAGACTGTAATGGAACTCCATCTTCTATTGGTTGGTTCAAGTCCTTCAAGAGTTGAGTCAACCAAGCACACTCTTGTTTAAGTGCCAAAATCTTTTCTTCCATGGCCTTTCTCCACTCTGGACTCTTTGATGCTTCATCAAAGTTAGTTGGCTCTTTGACCTCAGCATAGGCAGCATCTATATATTTTGGATTTGGCCGTCTATCTCTGTTAGACCTTCGCACTTGAGGTTGTGAAGGCTCTTGTTGTTGCTCTTCCGGTTGATTAGTCTGTACTTCATCTGGTGTTTCATGAACACATGTTCTCCAAGGACTTCTTGACTTAGATCGTACCTCCAACTGATCCGTCGAGGATTGTGGTTCCTCTGTATCACCATTGTTTTGAGATGAATCTAACTGTAACTTGATTTAAGCTTATCTTGCAGCTCCTGTGTATCTGGGATCGCTACCTTGTTTGTGTACCATGAAGATGCCTCATCAAATACAACATTTCGTGAGACATATATCTTGTTTGTATTGGGATCACAACATCTCCAACCTTTCTTTTGTTCGTCGTATCCCACAAAAATGCAGCGGATAGCTTTCTTATCAAACTTACTACGGTCTTCATCTGCAATAAATACATAACATACACAACCAAATACCCGGAAATAATTGACAGTTGGTTTTAGGTTATACACCTTCTGAAATGGTGAAACAAATTCCAACCTTGGTTGAGGTAGCCTGTTAGTGATATAGACCACCGTCTTTATGCATTCTGCCCAAAATCTTGTATCAACATTCTTGGCATGTAGAAGACTTCTACACGTCTCTGCTAGATGGCGGTTCTTCCTCTCCGCTACTCCATTCTGTTGTGGAGTTTTTGCACAAGTGAGTTGTCTTCGGATGTTGAACTTCTTGAGGTAGTTGTTGAACTCATTTGAAGTGTATTCTCCTGCATTATTAGTGCGAAGGCACTTGATTTTTCTTCCGAGCTCGCGTTCTACCGTGTCCTTGAATTCCTTGAATTTTTCAAAAACCTCATCTTTATGTTTTAAAAAGTATACCCACACATACCTCGAAAAATCATCAATGAAGGTTAACAAATATTGATAACCACGAGTTGATGGCTGTTTGATTTTTCCAAGAACATCTGAGTGCACCAGCTCCAACGACTCCTTTGCTCTAAACTTTGACTCCTTGTACGGCAATTGATGCGCCTTACCATATTGACATCCAGCACATATAGTATCATGACGGATCTCAATTTGTGGGAGTCTCTTTAACATTGACTTTTGCATCATAATCTTCAATTTGCTGTAGTTGACATGCCTGAGTCGTGCATGCCACAAGTCGCCTGTGTCACTCTTTCTAGCCTTGTCTACATAGGCCTCTTCAGCTGACATCACATAGATAGCCTTCATTTTTGGTCCTTCTATGAAAGGTGTACCTTTGACTTTTAATTCTTTATACACCTTCACATCATCTGGGCCGAATAGTACATAGTTACCTGAAGTTGTTAGTTGGGGTACTGACAATAGGTTATTCTTCATCCCTGGGACATGATAAATATTTTCTAGTTGCATTTCTTCATGTCTGTACTTTTGTGACAGCTGCGTCTTGCCAACATGGGATATTGGCAAATGTGTGTTATCTGCTATTACGATAACACGATCTCCTATGTACTTTGTTATGCTCGAAAATTTTGACTCATCTCCGGTCATATGATTGGAACAGCCTGAATCAACGATCCAATCTTTCTTGTAGTCGACTGACTGCTCACATACAGCAGTAAGTGCATGTTCTTCTGTTGGGCCTTTCCTTCGTGCATCAACAATGTCTTTCTCTTCCACAAAGAAAGAAGTGTCGAAGTTCCAATCTTTTTCTCCAACGTCTTCGTTTTTAGAAGATGTTGCGACATTTCCTTCAATTTTCTTGGACAAACAATTTCTTGCGTAATGTCCCTTCTGAAGGAATTTATGACCGTAGCGGAAGTGTAAATCACATTTACTTGCATAAAAACCTAATTAATCATGTATATAGATTTAAAAATGGTATGAACACAAGAAAAATACCTTGATAGCTTTCCTGGGATTGTTATGAATGTGTCTATGATTTCCAGCAATCACCCCTCAAGTGTGGAGTGCTCTAATGGTATCCACCAAGATCAAATATCATATAGTAGATTAAGAACAATTGAGAAAATTAATTAAATGGTTTGGAATGATTTTGATGAACTTCAAAAGCTCTCCATGATCTTCTAAACCTCCTGGGATGTTTTGTGTTGTGTGTTTGTGATGTCCTCCAACTCTTGGAAATGTTTGATATTTAAAGAAATAAAGTCTTTACTTTATCTAATTAAATAATCATTTAATAATTAAAACCCTTTTAATTATTAATCCCATTCTGAAAATAATTCTCTCATAAAATTTAATTTCTCAAACTAAATTTTGTAATTAATAATTATTAAGAACTTTTCTTAATTTATTTATAATCTATTAAATCTCATTTAATAAATTATAAATAATTGCTAATTAATTATTTATTCAATAAATAAATAATTCATAGCCATTATTAATTATTCTCATCATCTATAAATATTTAACCTTTTTATGGTGTGACCCTTTAGGTTCAATATTAAGCCGGTAGTAGAAATAAATAATAATAAACTATTTATTATTACTTATACGAATTACTAATTAATTCGTTAAATATAATTACATAAGTAATTAATATTTATTCTACATCGTGAGTGATACTTTTGAATATATCGCGACTATCCGGATAATATGAATTCATTGCTTAGAATATATAAAACCTATTCAGCAAATGGTTACCGTACAATCAATTCCTTCTACCCGACAATATCCCGATTAAATACAAGGCATGGATCGCGTGTCAAGCCTATTTAATTTAATCATATAATTTCTTATACATTATGTCTAGTTCATTTGAATTAGAAACTCTTTCTAACTTCAATTACTCTGGCCAGAGATTCCAGAACTAACATAGTAAGAACATCATAGGATATTCACTTTCTTTTACTGAAAGGGGTAGATTCTTTATCGATCGTTAACTATCTTTATATACAAATTCCTATACCCGGAATAGAACTAATGATTGTCCCTTGAGGACTTAGAACTAAACCAAAACATAGTTCATTGTATATAAGATTACTTTAACGGTCTCAAGTCTAAGGACACTTGTACCACCATCAACTTATGAACAACTATTAACACGTGAGTAAACTCCATTAGTCGTTCATTAGATCAAGTCACGTTCAGTGAACTTATTCTCCAATAAGCACCTACATACTAGCTATAGTGTCACCACACGAATGTCTATGAGAACAGACATCCTTCCAAGGAAGCAAGCATAGTATGTACCGATCTTTACGGATTGACTAACTCCCAATTAGTTATCCTACGACCGGGAACTATTTAAGTTTAGTGTTATCATCTTCTAGATCTCATTATTATAATCTCATTATAATTCTAGAAGCTTTACTCTAAACTATGGAACTTCTTATTTAAACACTTAAAATAGATAAAGCCCGTAATAAAAACAACAAGTCTTTTATTAATATAAATAAAATCAAATAAGATTACATGAAAGTATTTCCTAACCCATCACACATGATTGGGTTTAGGACAAAATACTATCAAACTCCCACTTGTACTAAAGCCAATCACTCTAGTATCTTATACCCATCTTATCTCTATGTCGATCAAAGTGAGCCTGAGACAATGCCTTAGTAAATGGGTCCGCTATGTTGTTATGTGTGTCAATTCTTACGATGTTGACATCCCCTCTTTCTATGATCTCTCGAATCAGATGAAAGCGCCGCAACACGTGTTTGGAATTCTTATGGGATCTTGGTTCCTTAGCTTGAGCTATCGCAGCGTTGTTATCACAATACAACACTATAGGATCCTCAATGCTAGGAACTACTCCCAAATCAGAAACAAATTTCCTCGTCCAGACAGCTTCCTTTGCAGCTTCACATGCAGCTATATATTCCGCTTCCGCTGTGGAGTCAGCCGTTGTAGGCTGTTTGGAACTCTTTCAACTAATCGCTCCCCCATTTAGAGTAAATACATTCCCTGACTGGGATCTGCTACCATCGCCTTCTGATTGAAAACTAGAGTCTGTATAACCCTCAATTTTCAATTCAGATCCACCAAAAACAAGAAAAACATCTTTAGTCCTTCTCAAGTACTTCAATATGTTCTTCACTGCTTTCCAGTGTTCTTCACCTGGGTTAGACTGATATCTGCTCGTCACACTAAGTGAATGAGCAACATCAGCTCTAGTACATAACATCGCATACATGATGGATCCTATTGCCGAGGCATAAGGAATCCTACTCATGCGCACCCTTTCCTCATATGTCTTTGGAGACATCTTCTCGGAAAGAGTAATCCCATGACTAATAGGAATGAGACCTCTTTTCGAGTTCTCCATGCTAAACCGTTTTAGCACTTTATCGATGTATGTACCTTGGGATAGGCCAATCGTTCGATTAGATCTATCTCTATAGATCTTCATCCCTAAAATATAGGATGCCTCTCCCAAGTCCTTCATAGTGAAGTTCTTTGATAGCCAGACCTTGACTGATGTTAACATCGGTATATCATTTCCTATTATAAGTATGTCATCCACATACAATATAAGAAATGTTACCGCGCTCCCACTAACCTTCTTGTAAACACATGGTTCATCTAAGTTTTTGATAAAATCAAACTCTTTGATTGTCTCATCAAAACGGATGTTCCATCTTCGAGAAGCTTGCTTCAAACCATATATGGTTCGCAGCAGTCTACATATTAGATTTTCGTTTCCACTGGAAACAAAACCCTCTGGCTGTGTCATATACACTTCCTCTTCAAGTTTCCCATTGAGGAAGGCCGTCTTTACGTCCATTTGCAAGATCTCATAATCATAGTAGGCTGCAATCGCAAGCAAAATCCTAATGGATTTGAGCAAGGCTACAGGCGAAAAGGTTTCATCAAAGTCAATCCCTTGTCTTTGTTTGAATCCTTTTGCCACAAGCCTGGCCTTATAGGTCTCCACCTGGCCATCTGCTCCTAACTTTCGTTTGTATACCCATTTGCACCCAATGGGTTTAATTCCTTCAGGTGCCTCAACCAAAGTCCACACTTGGTTTATATACATCGAGTCCATTTCGGATTTCATGGCATCCTGCCATTTCTCTGAGTTATTACAACTCACAGCCTCTTCATAAGTCATAGGGTCCTCATCATCAACAAATGAAAAATCATCATCATTTTCAATGACAAGCCCGTAATATCTTTCGATTGGGCGGGACACTCTCTCTGACTTACGTAAAGGTTGTTCTACAGAAGGTTGTTCTTTCTGAACAGGTACTTCTTCTCTAATCGTTGCATTTTGTGGTTCTTGAACTTCATCAAGTTCAATATTTCTCCCACTATTTCTATCAAGGAGGAACTGTTCCTCTAAGAAGTGTGCGTGTCTAGAAACAAATATCCTTTGATCAGAAGGATCATAGAAATAATATCCATGACCTTCTTTAGGATATCCCACAAAACTGCATTTCACGGATTTAGGTTCCAACTTATCATGTTCAACTTTCTTGACATAAGCTGGACACCCCCAAACCTTAACATGTTTAAGACCTGGTTTCTTCCCACTCCACATCTCATGTGGGGTCGTGAGAACCGATTTAGAAGGCACCTTGTTCAGTAAATACGCTGACGTCTCTAAAGCATAACCCCATAGTGATACTGGAAGATCAGTAAAGCTCATCATGGACCTCACCATATCTAATAGAGTACGATTCCTTCTCTCAGATACTCCATTTAACTGTGGAGTATAGGGAGGGGTCAATTGAGAAACTATACCATTTTCTTTAAGATAACCTAAAAACTCTCCGCTTAAGTACTCACCTCCTCGATCTGATCGAAGAACTTTTATACTACGTGCGGTTTGTTTTTCTACTTCATTTCTATATTCCTTGAACTTTTCAAAAGCTTCGGATTTGTATTTCATAAGATATACATATCCTAACCTGGATCGATCATCCGTAAAAGTAATGAAGTATGAAAATCCTCCTCTAGCACTTGTTGACATTGGTCCACATACATCTGTGTGTACCAAGTCTAACAACCCCGCAGCTCTCTCTCCATGTCCAGTAAATGGAGATTTAGTCATTTTACCCATGAGACAAGACTCGCATGTAGGATATGATTCAAAATCAAAATGTTCTAGTAACTTATCCTTATGTAATGTGCGAAGTCTGTTCTCACTAATATGACCTGGTCTGCAGTGCCATAAATAAGTTGGATTTTTATTATCTCTTTTTCTTTTATTATTAGGTTGTTCAATTTGAAACAAATTATGTTCTAAGTCACATATATACAAACCATTATGTAATGTACCGTATCCATAAGTAATATTATTTCTCTTAATTAAACATTTATTATTCTCAACAATAAATGTAAAACCATCCGAATCAAGTACAGGAATAGAAACAATATTTCTTACAATAGATGGTACATAATAACATTTATTCAACATGATAGTTTTGCCCGTAGGCATATGCAAAGGAAATGATCCTACAGCTGCAGCAGCAACTCTTGCTCCATTGCCCATCAATAGAATCACTTCATCTTCCCCCAGAGGTCTACTTTGCTTTAGTCCCTGCAACGAATTGCAAATATGAGACCCACAAGCAGTATCCAATACCCAAGTAGAAATCTGACTTAAAGACATATTTAGTTCAATCATGAACATACCTGAATCTGAAGCGGTAATCTCATTGCCCTTCTTATTCTTTAACTCTGCAAGGTAAACCTTGCAGTTCCTCTTCCAGTGTCCCACCTTGTTACAGTGGAAGCAAACTGCTTTGCTTTTCGGGTCAGCCTTTGGTGGAACAGGCTTATTCTCACCCTTTTTCTTATTCTTCGGCTTCCAGTTCCTCTTCCTCTTAGTAGAGGTACTGGCACCGATCATAAGAACAGAACCCCTTTTGGAGAGAAAATTCGCCTCAGCAGTTTTCAGCATGTTGTGGAGCTCAGCTAAGCTGGCATCCAGCTTGTTAATGTGAAAGTTCATAACGAACTGCGAGAACGAATCCGGGAGTGACTGCAAGACTAAATCTTGGCATAACTCCCCATCCATGACAAAACCTAACTGCCCAAGATGCTCAATCAGATTGATCATCTTAAGCACATGGTCATTCACAGACGACCCTTCAGCCATTCTACATTGGAATAGCTCTTTCGATATATCATATCGAGCGGTTCTCCCTTGTACATCATAAAGCTCCTATAGATGTATCAGAATGGTTGGAGCATCCATTTTCTCATGTTGCTTCTGTAACTCAGGTGTCATGGATGCTAGCATGACACATTGAGCAACATTAGCAGCATCTAACCATTCATTATACACTTCTCGTTCATGGAAAAGTGCATCATCAGAAGGAGGTACAGGTAAAGGCGAGTCAAGCACATAATCCTTCTTCTCAGCCCTGAGAACGATTCTCAGGTTTCGAAGCCAATCAGCATAATTGGGACCAGTCAATTTGTTCGCATCAAGTATGCTACGGAGTGATAGAGCAGAAGACATGATCTATAAATCTGAAATTTGTGAACACATAACAACATTAGTAGATATCCAATTTTATTATAACACTTTATGAATCGAGCCTTTATTCATAGGTGGCTCCCACAGTTTTATTAAAATTATACAACCCTCAAATGTATAACTTAAGCATTCTCAATGCATGTGAGAATAGGGATCCTACTTTCCATTATATAACCTCGGCTGTAGCACGAAACGCTATGTAATGTTCCATAGGCAGATAACTCTTTATCAATTACATCTCATGTTATTCCCTAATTCCATTTAGCCTCTTGAATCATTGAATCACGGCTGTAGCACGTCTAAATTCAATATTCTAAGTCAAGTGAGACCCAACATCTCGTTAAATTAATAAGATCTCAATAGCCCACGGCTGTAGCACGTAACGACAATTGGATTCTAATTAATTATACGCATCTCATGTAATAGACAAGTAATTCCTATTTTTGAAAACGAAGCCCTCGGCTGTAGCACGAAACGACAAAGCTCAAAACTAAGAATCACTTTCTACCATGTTGGAAGGCTATGACCGACACAAGCCCGTTGTGACATTGGCCATTTTATTACTTGATATTAAATAACGAGGGATTTTATATTATTTAGGTTACGAAACGTTTTCGTTGAAACCTAAAGTCAAACATGCATTTTATATACGATATATAAACAATATATATTATCTCATGGCATTTCTATGCACACATATATATAGGCAAACATGTTATATCATGTTAAACATTGTTAAACATCTATATGAAACAATATTAGTATTTTAAAGCATTTTAACACAATTAAAACGGGCTTTAAAACACTTCCGGAAGCTATAACCATTTTAAAATTAATTTTTAAAATTTATTTGACCACTCCATTAGATCCGTCTCGAAAAAACGAATCCAACGATATATTATACGCCTCAAACGGAGTTACGGATCAACGGGAAAAATCAAAATACGAATCAGGATCATTTCTGTCACATACAGACCCTGTAACGCATTACCAGAATGCGTTACAGGCCAAAAATAGCATTTTACTTGTGTAACGCATTCAACAGACGCGTTACACATGGGAAGACGTCATGCTGACGTCATGCTGACGTCAGCATCCGGCAACCCATGACCCGACCCGACCCATGACCGACCCGACCCGGCGCGTGAGCTGCACGCGCGGCGCGTGAGCTGCACGCGCGGCGCGTGAGAGTGCCAGCGCGTGAAGCCCACACGCGTAGCCCAGTCGCGCACAGTGCTTTTCATTTCAGTCGACAGAAACTATTTTAAATATATATATACATATACTATATCAGTCGGCCATTTTAAATATCTGATACTTTCCAGCCCACCAGCCCAATAATACAATATTTTGGGCCCCCAATAATACTACCCATCTAGATATTTTTATAAATAATATATATTTATAAACAGATTATTATTTATTAATTTCTAAACTCTTTAAAAATCAATAATAAATAATCTATCCATGGGAAAATTATGAAACTTTTTCTGGGACTTCTACAACACTTGTAGAAAATATATCAGTGATCAAAATTATTTTAAAAAATAATTTGTTAATTAATTCGTAATTAATTTGATTATAGCCTCCTAGAACTTCAAAAATTCATAACTAATTCATACAAGCTTGAAAAATTCCGAAATTTTTTCTGGGATCTATATACATGCAACCTATGCTCTGATACCATTGAAGGAATTTATGACCGTAGCGGAAGTGTAAATCACATTTACTTGCATAAAAACCTAATTAATCATGTATATAGATTTAAAAATTGTATGAACACAAGAAAAATACCTTGATAGCTTTCCTGGGATTGTTATGAATGTGTCTATGATTTCCAGCAATCACCCCTCAAGTGTGGAGTGCTCTAATGGTATCCACCAAGATCAAATATCATATAGTAGATTAAGAACAATTGAGAAAATTAATTAAATGGTTTGGAATGATTTTGATGAACTTCAAAAGCTCTCCATGATCTTCTAAACCTCCTGGGATGTTTTGTGTTGTGTGTTTGTGATGTCCTCCAACTCTTGGAAATGTTTGATATTTAAAGAAATAAAGTCTTTACTTTATCTAATTAAATAATCATTTAATAATTAAAACCCTTTTAATTATTAATCCCATTCTGAAAATAATTCTCTCATAAAATTTAATTTCTCAAACTAAATTTTGTAATTAATAATTATTAAGAACTTTTCTTAATTTATTTATAATCTATTAAATCTCATTTAATAAATTATAAATAATTGCTAATTAATTATTTATTCAATAAATAAATAATTCATAGCCATTATTAATTATTCTCATCATCTATAAATATTTAACCATTTTATGGTGTGACCCTTTAGGTTCAATATTAAGCCGGTAGTAGAAATAAATAATAATAAACTATTTATTATTACTTATACGAATTAATAATTAATTCGTTAAATATAATTACATAAGTAATTAATATTTATTCTACATCGTGAGTGATACTTTTGAATATATCGCGACTATCCGGATAATATGAATTCATTGCTTAGAATATATAAAACCTATTCAGCAAATGGTTACCGTACAATCAATTCTTTCTACCCGACAATATCCCGATTAAATACAAGGCATGGATCGCGTGTCAAGCCTATTTAATTTAATCATATAATTTCTTATACATTATGTCTAGTTCATTTGAATTAGAAACTCTTTCTAACTTCAATTACTCTGGCCAGAGATTCCAGAACTAACATAGTAAGAACATCATAGGATATCACTTTCTTTTACTGAAAGGGGTAGATTCTTTATCGATCGTTAACTATCTTCATATACAAATTCCTATACCCGGAATAGAACTAATGATTGTCCCTTGAGGACTTAGAACTAAACCAAAACATAGTTCATTGTATATAAGATTACTTTAACGGTCTCAAGTCTAAGGACACTTGTACCACCATCAACTTATGAACAACTATTAACACGTGAGTAAACTCCATTAGTCGTTCATTAGATCAAGTCACGTTCAGTGAACTTATTCTCCAATAAGCACCTACATACTAGCTATAGTGTCACCACACGAATGTCTATGAGAACAGACATCCTTCCAAGGAAGCAAGCATAGTATGTACCGATCTTTACGGATTGACTAACTCCCAATTAGTTATTCTACGATCGGGAACTATTTAAGTTTAGTGTTATCATCTTCTAGATCTCATTATTATAATCTCATTATAATTCTAGAAGCTTTACTCTAAACTATGGAACTTTTTATTTAAACACTTAAAATAGATAAAGCCCGTAATAAAAACAACAAGTCTTTTATTAATATAAATAAAATCAAATAAGATTACATGAAAGTATTTCCTAACCCATCACACATGATTGGGTTTAGGACAAAATACTATCACCTTCTTGCCACAATTAAAACATTCCTCACTTTGATGGTCCTTTTGTTGCCCCCGGTTCTGACCACCCTGATTATTTTGAGCTCCACGAGCTCCCCCTGATTGGAAACCTCTATATTGGTTTCCTCGAACAGCTCTTTCTTGACTATTGAATCTCCCGGCACCACGTCCTTGTCCTCGACCTCTACCACGACCACGTCCTCTGCCGTCTCTCCTGTTGGTGAAAAGAGCCGTCTCTTCACGAATGGGTGGTTGACTAGACATGGGTTTGTCTAGATCCTCTTCATTAATTAGCAAATTCTCCAGATCTGCTAATACTCTTGTACTCCGGCTTTAGTCCATGGATGATAATTCTTTTCATCCTGGTCGGTGTAATACCATTTTCTGGATCTAGTTTGGAAATCTCGTCATTGAGAGATTTTACCTTTGAGAAATATTGACTCACGGTCATATTTTGCTTGGAGATGGACAAAAGCTCATTTTCGAGCCTTTGTAATTTTGCGTCATTCTTCTTCCTACGCCTCTTTCGGCGTTTGGGATCTTTAATTCGCTGTAGAAATTCATCCTCCACAGCTACGGTTAAAGCGTACATGGCTTTCCTGCCTTAACCTTCCATTTCTTTAAGATCTCAGGGTCAGCTACCGGTCTTTGAGGTGTAGCCTCTGGTCGTGCCGGTGTTGAGGTTGAATCGACGGAACTTGTGTCTATACTTCTGGCCTCCCTTGGTGGTGTTGTATCACTGCCATTTACAACATCCCATAAATCCTGTCCAAGCAGATAAAACTTTATACGGGTACTCCATGACCCATAATTATTGTTGTTGAGTTTTTGAATAGAGTTTGTAAAATCTCCCATGATTTTTATAGTGAACAGCACTTCGTCTTCTACGGTGTGAACAGTGTCGTCTGTATGAATAGTGCCATATGAACAGTTCCGTATGAACAGTACCGTATGTATGAACAGTACTTCGTCTTCTCCCGCGTGAACAGTACTTCGTCTTCTACGGCGTGAACAGTGTCGCCGGAATAGTAACTTGCCGGAAAATTTACAGAATTTTCAGAATTTAACAACCAAGCTCTGATACCAAATGTTGGAAAACAACTCTTGTGTTTCTCTTTTTTATTTCTCTTGATATATTTTACAAATGCAATGAATTAACCTATTTATAAGCCTCATCCTAGTACCTTGACATCATTGCTTACATAACTTATATTTATTTCAAGCCTACAATCTATGACTTCATCAACCAAGTCTACAATTGTTGAGCATTAATATGCATGTGTTGCTTTGATTTTTAGCCTCCATTCTAGAAGAGTTTGAATTCTAACAACCCATGTTCTTGGATTGGTGTTTATTGTAGTTCTGATAATAGTAGTGTTACTGAACTGAAGTTAGCTCATTTTTCATTGTAGCTACAGAGAAAGTACTCCCAATAAGATAAAGTATGAGATCCTAATTACGGTCCTTAGTTTCTTAGATAGCAAGTTCTTAATAGAACAATGCTTGTCTAGTACCATAAATTATATGATAATCAGCTTTAACATTTATCTGTAGAATTACACTTTGCAAAGTGCAAAGTGAAGCTGCATTCACTTGCAGAATAACCTTGCATTTGCAGCACAAAGACAGTGTTGAGTCTTAAATGAGAGTTAACTTATAAAAAACAGAGTTTAAGATCTTTTAAGACATTAATAAAGATATAAGTGCAGTACTATGTTGTGTGTCTGTGTTATTCTGTCTTTCATGTTCATTAGCTCCTTATAAGTGACGTACATTTTATTTCGAGTAAGGAGGCTAAATGGATCAAACTTGTGCACAAAACTTTCCTTACCAGCTAAGCCAGGACAATGCAGGATTGCAGGTAAACAGTGGCCGAGGCAAGATTATAATCCCAGGGAGCCAGTTTCAATTAGAAAAACGAAACACCAAAAATCAGATACACCTTTTATCCTGCTCCTGATATAAGTGATCCAGCACTACAGTTCCAAAAATACTGATCATGCTCTCTGGTTTTGCAGTAGCCTTGCCTTCGAATTTATTTTAGTCTATCGTCGAGAGTTGGTGCCTTCACTGGTGACCTGGAAGAAGGTACATTTATACCAAGATTGATCGAATGCTACAATAGTTCTGCACTGCAATTCTACAATAGTTTAACTAGCATAAAATTAAAGTGGTATGCATTGGATTTTTTTTGCCCGTACAAGTGGGGTTGCAAAATGAAATTAATACACACATTAACACTTACGGAACTAGATAGAAACTAACCTATGATTAAACCTTGGTTAAGCCGAAAATTTTAGTGTAGATTTTTTTTTAAAATCTCGAGTAATCAAACCTCGACTAACATTCAAAAATTATCAATATTTTATTTTAATCACAGTTGTATCTGTGATTAAAAAATGCTATCTGTGATTACAGCTAATCACTACAACTTATAAGGTCATTTACGACCGAATACTTGTGACAGATTCATGGACATGGTAAAATTTGGACAAAAATAAAGTTAAACAGTGTATACGGCTATATTACCTCTGATAGCAAGAACGGAAAACAAAGTTAGCCACATTTTCTTTGTCAAAAAAAAAAAGTTAGCCACATTTTCCATTAGTCAACTAATTAACTTTGCCACTTAGGTGATAGCCACATTAGTTATATTATAATGTAATGTAATATCTCCGTCTCAAAATAATAATCTCTTTTGAGAAAAAAATTACCATAATATATATTTATTTTTAATTTTCAATGTAAATTTTTGTTCATTTTTCCTAAACTACCTTTTTCAAAATTGTATAGCAATTGAGAAATGATCAAGAGTATAAAGAAGTTTATGTTAGATCCATACATTTATAATGGGTATAAAAAAAATGTATTACCTAATTAACATTTTTTTTAAATACTTATTTTTTTTAAAAAAGATTTGTATTATGAGATGATGAATATGACTAGGTGCATCACCAATCATCAGTAATTAAGTATCCATTTTTTTAATGTATACTCTATATTTTTATTTATGAATCTTGTTTCCTTGCAGGGTCAACTAATAGCATGCTGCAATAACTCATGGGTTTAATCTGATCATTGTAAGTTGTAACAACCTTAATGAGTAAATAGTCACATTATTAGTACAAACTGTCAGTTCTTTATTAAATAATTAATTAAGTATTGTCAAAATATCAGTTCTTTATTAAGGTCTGACCCGTAGAAATAAAAATTAAATGTCCAAAAGACCAAGGAAGCCTTTCATTAAAATAAGTATCGACTTCTGCAAATAATTAAAATAAGTTTCCGTATATCCCTATTTTAAAGTTACTAAAATCTTACAGAATGGTGACCGTATTTTATACTGATTTTCAAAAAAGTGGTCAGTCTTTCAATTGCTCAAATTAGTGGTCAACCTTTCACTTTGTCTTTGAAAATAGTGGTCAGTCTTTCAATTTCTCAAATTAGTGGCCAATCTTTCATTCCGTCATTCAAAAAAGTGGCCAATAGTAGACTAATTATCTCTAAAGTGGCCACTTTTTTAAAACGCGGAATGAAATGTTGGCCACTAATTTGAGAAATCGAATATCTGGCCACTGTTTTGAAAGACAAAGTAAAAGGTTGGCCACTAAATTGAGAAAATGAAAGACAAAGTGAAAGGTTGGCCACTAAATTGAAAAAAATGAAAGACGTGTCACTTTTTTGAAAATTGGAGTAAAGTACTAATTTAGTATAGAATATAAAATAACGGAAATAAATATATAACTTAGAGTTAGCTATGATGTGGTAATGAACGTTATCCATTTTAAGATTTTAATTTGTTTTTGATAATCCGGTGTTCGGATCAGTTTTCGCAGGTATCTAATTTGGAGAACTGTTAGTACATTCGTACCCACTGAGCATGCCAATTCACTTACTTCCGTGTCTCCCAGAAATTGAACCTATGACCTTGGGATGGTAAGTCACTAAAGTCACGATCCCAAGCAACTGGGACACCCGTAATGGATATTAAGATTTTAATTTTTGGAATTTCAAAATTGTAGTAATATGATGGTTATATATTAATTACTTTTGAAAATAATGGTTAAGGGCAATTTTTTAAAGAAAAATAGTAATTATTGTTCTCATAAAAGTGATATTTAGCTACCTTTTTGAAAGGAAAACAATGTTTGAATTATTATATTACAAAAACTCTGACCATCAAAATTTTAAATAAGATTGAATTCATCTTAAATTAAATAAGGTTAAATTCGAGTACAACTCTATAATTTACTCTATAACTTAATAATTAAACATGCACTCTGTATATCATCGTATGCAGTGGCGGAAACCGATTTTCAAAACATCCGCGACTGAAATGAAATATCATCAATAAATATTTTGACGCTAATCGAGACTCAATAAAAGTTTTTAACTGATTTTTAACTAAAAATCTAAGTTTAAATAAAAAGTTTCTAATAAAATTTTGATTTAACTGAAATTTCGGCCTAGACTTCCCTCTATACACCCTTCTCGATATAAAGTCTTTTCTAGCACCCTCTACTAGGGCTATGCATGGATCGGTTCGGCTCGGTTTTTACTGAAAACCGTTACCAAACCGTACATATCGATTCGGTGATTTTTACTTATTAACTATAACCGAACCGTTCGGAACGATTTTTTCGGTTCGGTTAATCGTTTGTCGATTTTGATTTTTTTTCGGTTTTTTAATTTTTAATACTTACTACCTTAATATTATGCTAATAAAAATTTATAAATGTTATCTTAACATTTACGATAATATTGTACAGTTATTTAGTTTTACAACATGTTTGATGACATTGTATTGTACGGTTATAAGTTAACAATATTGTAAGTATATTGAGATGGAAAAATTGAAAAGAATTAAAAGAACACTTATTAGTGAAAAGACACTTCTGACTGTATATACTTGCTAAGTTTGAACCTCAATCAACTAGGATGGAAGTTTTATTAGTATAAAAGCAGAGTCTTTATTAGTAATGGCTTTCTTGAGTTGTTTTAGACTTTTAGTAACCTCAGTATTACTAATGTAAGTAATAAGATGAAGGATACAATTAGATATGACACATCTTGAGACTTAAAGGTCAAATAGATTAGGATTAGTATAATATATATTTTTAGATATGACACGTCTTGGGCTGTTTTTGGCCCACTTTGTTTGGATTTGTATGGGTAGATTGGGTTTCGAGTTTTCCACTTGAAGGGTTACCAATAGGGGTGAACATGGGTTGGGTCGGTCGGGTTAGAGGCGATAAAATGACCCAACCCAATTAATTCGGTTTTTAAAAATATTAACCCATCGGCCCAAAAATATATGTCCAACCCAACCCTAGCCTTTGTATGTTGGGTTGGGTCGGATCGGGTTGGGTTAATCGGGTTAAAAGTAATATTATCAATTTATCATGTCAAAACTTAAAAGAAAAAAACTATATAAACCCTGGATAAATTCAAAACATAAGTTAAATCCATAATAAACATTCAACAATACATGTCAAGTTCTCAACTGCCAACATATTACAGTCCTCCATAAAGTAAGATTAACAAAAGTCTGAAAATTTTAAACCATAAACAGGTCCAAATTAAAAGTCTGCTAGCTTAAAATACATTATAGCATAATTTGTGATGAATTAATCATCAATAATATCAACGGTCTTGGTCTTGGTCTTGATTTTGGCATTCGATGCACCAGTGGCACTGACCTTATCCATGTTACCTACAAGAACTCATATTAAAACAAGAATACAAATAAGCATGGAAACAAAAAAGAACATAATTTTGATTAAATTTGTTTTACCTTCTTCAAGAAAATCAAATGCATGAATGTCATCCAAAAATTCTTTGGCTTTTATCCCACCACGACCCTCTTTCAACCAGCTTTGCGTGCAAACGAGTACTTCCAACATTTTTGGGCTCAAAGAACTTCGAAATGGGTCTAATAATCCTAACATATTAATTAGGAATAAAATTGAAGGAACTAGAAAGTGAATGCTTACAGGGACTAGAGTAGACGTCTAGACGAGGACGAAGTCACGAAGAACGGAAGAAGATCGTATTTGTGGCTTGTGGGAGACTGGGAGTGAGTAGCGGCCGTGTTTGTGGGAGTATAATATAAGTGACTAAGTGTAATGATATGTAAAAGAAAGATTTAGGTTAAATCTTGAAAATGGGCTAGATTGGTTAATGGACCAGGTAGACAGAACTGAGATATGGGCCTTTACTGTATAAACGGGTTGGGTTAGGTGGGGGTTAAATTTTGTTAAACCCTGACCCAACCCAACTTATTCGGGTTTTTAAAAATTTAAACCGTTTAAACTTCAGTTTCGGACGGTTCGGTTTGTTCGGCCTAAAAAAGGGGTGGGTTGGGTCGGTTTGGCGGTTTGATCGGGTTTTTGTTCACCCCTAGTTACCAACCTTTTTAATGAAAATTTTAATTATAAAAAAAGTATAATATATATTTTTATTTAATATAATGGATATAAATTGTATAAGTGTCTGTACTCTGTATATCTATAAAATCCTATATTTTATATAAGTATATAATATAAAATTATAAATTATTAAAATAATATATTTTCGGTACGGTAAGCCAATACCGAAATTGTTACCAAACCGCAGTATCGGTTCAGTTACCATTTTCCACGATTTTACGGTTACAATTTTTTTTTTCAATACGATTTTTCGGATCGGTTTCGGTTTTTTGGTTTTTTTTGCACACCCCTACCCTCTACGCTCCACGGCCTCCACCATTGACAAATATATGACAAGATCCACCATCTATACTATCGATAAATGGTATATTAAAAAATGGATTAAATACCTATCTGGTCACTGTACTATATGAAAACGTTTAGGTGGGTCAGTAACACAATTTTTTTTTCAGTTAAACACTTGTACACGCAAAACATTTCACTTGGGTTACTGTCGTTAACTTCTATTAAAAACATGGACGGAATGCTTATGTGTCAGCTGACGGAACGAAGTTTAACTACTAATATATCACCGAACTTTATGTCAATTTTCAATTAGGTCATCAGTATTTTCTTTTTGAATTTTTGAATGAATTTTTAAATTTTCAATGAAGTTTAAATTTTTCTAAAATTTTTAAAATTTTCAATTATAAACATACGCATTCAATTTATATGCGTATAAATCGATACATGCGAACAAATATTTTAAGATATCACGTTTTTTCAATCCAAATTGATTTTTTTGAATTTTAAATTTTTTTTTGAATGATTAGAATTTAATTAAATTAAAAAAATGAATTTTTAAATTTTTTTTCGAATGATTAGAATTTGATTAAATTTAAAAATAAACATACCTTTGGAAATGACAGTAAGGGTATATATCTAAGGGATATGGTGTTTAATTTTTCAAGATATTTCAAGATATGCGTATAAACTTTTTTGAATTAAAAGTTTCAAATCTTTTCGAATTAAAGCGTTTAAATTTTTTTTAATTAAAAAATTTCTAATTTTTCAAATTAAAAAATTTCATATTTTTTAAAAATTTTCAAGATATGAGTACATTTTATTTTTTTCATTCTAAAGTTTAATTTTTTAATTTCTAAATAGATATTTTAATTTATTTTGAGTTTACAGTTTAATTTTTTTTTTTATCCAGTGACCTAATTGAAAGTAAAAATAGTTTAACGTTTCTCCGTCAAAGTCAAACCATATTTAACGACAATGAAATTTTTTTTATAATATAGTGTTACGACTGAAAGTAATTAATGGTTCCATTATGCGATTGAATTTTTTTTTTTTTTTGGATCGTGACCCAACTGAAAGTTTTCAAATAGTACAATGACCAAATAGTTATTTAACCCATTAAATAAGAAGTGGTATATTCTATAGTTCAGTTAATCACTCATTTTTGGTTATTCCTTTCGTTCACAATCGTTAGATCTTTAAATCAAATAAATGATGATTGTTAGATACAATATTAAAAGTTGTTATATACATAGATCTAAGGTTCATTTCCACCAACAACTTACTAATTTATATTTAATATTAAAAGTTGTTATATTAAAATTAATTAATATCTATAATGTTATACTACATTATAAGCAAAATTACAAAAAATTAAAAATACTACACATTTATATTTAAATAATAATTATTAATTACATTTATTTTTTAATTTCTTTAGTTTCACCTCATGTTCGATTGCTTATAACTACATAATTTAATTGTGTTAATTCATTATATGCTTTTATCATTCAATTTTCTTCAAATATATATTTAAATAATAGTTATTAATTATATTTATTATTGATAATTTATTCATATTAATATTTTGATCTCGACACGTGCTCGATACGTGCCCCTGCGAAGCACGGGTTACCAGCTAATCTATACTAAACCATAAGTAAATTGGGGGATAATTATTCGTAATTTGGTTTAATGGTTCAACCATACAAACAATAGTAACCGTTAGATTTTTAGTAAATTGATGAGAACTGTTAAATCTAACATTAAGGAATATTCCATATTTGTGCTAATTTAATGAATACCCAATATTCGAATCCCGTTAACAACAAATTAAAGTTAAGAATTTATATTATTAATTTTAAACATACACGAACTTTTGACTAATATATAAAATTAAAATAACTATTAAACTAGAAAATTAGATAAAAAATTAATTTTATTATAAGAAAATATTATATCATTTTAAAAAAATCGTGCATTCCACGAATTATAGTATAAATAATAACCGAGACATGATTCGCTACCCTTGATTCCTACTAAACTTTAGAAAACCATTAAAGTTGTAAATTATGGCCGTTTTACTTACCTCATAGCTATATTGTTGAAATACCATAAATCCATCCATTATATATATTATACGCCAACAAAGCCTTTCAAATTTATTTATTAATTTACTAATTTTACCTTCCATCATATTAATATTTAAAAAAAGTTTGTCATGAGAATTGAACTCAGGACCTCCATATTAAGAATGAATAATTTTTACATCTCCAACCACTATACCAAAGAAATTTTTAGAATCTTTTTATAACTCATTAACTACATACACCAAAAACTCATTTATTATGTTGTTCAATATTTTTAGTAATTCATATATTTTATTGTCAAGCTTGAACCGAATTGTTCATATTCAAACTTTTTTTGAAATAAGTTCACTTCGAACTTTACTCGATCTTGGCTAATAAAATTTTCAAATTCAGTTTGATAGTATTCGAGTTAAACTCGAACTTTATCTATTTAAGTACTTTACCAAACAAAGTTCAAATTTTAAATTACTCGATTCTTGAGGTTCGCGAGACTAATCGGACTTTTAATATTTAATTGTTTAAATTATAAAATATTTTAATGTAAATATTCAATATTTTATATAATTCATATATTTTATCGAGTTTAACCCGAGTCGAATCCGAGTCGAATCGTTTCTATTCAAACTTTTTTCAAAAAAGGTTAAATCAATTCGAGATTTCAAGCTTTATGAGTGTTGATGTGTATTTTTATGAGTTTCGTTCATAAGGAAGGACTAATATCAATGTCAATTAAGTCTTTTGTTCTTACAATTCAGAAGTGCGGAAGAATTTATGGGTTTTTTAATTATCAACTAATTAACCTAATAAATAAATAAAAACTATATAATAAATATGAGAGAAAATAATCCAAGAATTCTTCAATTGGCTATCATGAATGTCTAATTTATGTCTCTTGTTTTGCTAAAAAAAAATCCTTCTAATTTTTATAAAATCCTCTCCCAAAGTAAATTATAGTGCCATTCCCATGGTCAATCAAAGTATGATTATAGACTATTAAGAATGAATGATTTTTAGTTTCACAATTCATATATCAATCTCCCGATCTAATACTTAAATTGTGTCTATCATATCATGTACTAAAATTACAACTCCTCTCCCGATTCATTATAATTCCTATAGATTCAATTAAAACTTCGCGATTCTTCTAGTTGTATAAAGCGCTCAATGACAGATTAATAATAACAACAAGAAAACCACAATACAATCAAACAAACGTAACAAGCCAACGAATACTACCCAACTCTTGGATAAAAGGATTAACTACTCATGTTAAGATAAAAAAAAATATGAATTAAGAACACAAACCATGAGTTTAAGAATTGAAGTACATAGTGTATAACTTGAATAGTTCCAATCTCGATATCAAGTGTTTCTCTCCCCTCTCTCTATCACTATCTCTACGTGTCTATGTCTGTAATACGGCTATCTATGGTACCTCCTCTCTAAAACCTAATACATATGTTTTTATATATTTGGATGGGCTTTTTAAAATCATACAAGGCAACTAAAAACAAATTACATTGGGTAAACAAGTCTATTTTCGTCTAGCTCAGGATTCCTGAATGTGATGCTTAGGCCCCCTGAGCTTTCTGAAGCTTCCCTCACGGCCCCTGAGTGCGAGGCTCAGGTCCTCTGACTCCAAAAAGTAAAAATTCTGATCCGCTCAGGGCCCCTGAGCCTAAGCTCAGGACCCATTTTCTCTAAGTTTTGTCTCCATCCAGCATGCCTTCTTGTCCCCAACACCTTGCTCATTTGGAATCTCCTACAGACATAGAAAACACCCACTTAGCATCCAAAAAGTTAAATAACAATTGACATTATTTATATAGGACCAAAGTATCATAAAACAAGGTCAATGAGGATTAATATGAAGCAAAATATCTACATTATAATCATACATCAATGAGTCAAGTTTCGAGGTTAAAATTAAAGAACCAATTGAACTTGAGCTCGAGTTCAAGCTTGACAGAACTTTTTAGCCGAGTTTGAGCTCGAGTGTGGCAGTGTTCGACTCGAATAGATTACACCCCACTCACATTGCTATTGGGTAAAATATTTTGATAGACAAGAAAAAGATAATTTAAGGAAAAAAAACAAAAGTTATTGCAGATGAGATTTGAACTTCATATTAATTATTAGATAATTATTTAGATAAAACACATAGTTAGGTCAAAAATATTTATTAAAAAATAAATTATAGATACTCTTTTAAAAATAATAGATTTAAAACGTCTAACTGTATTATTGAGATATGATACTTAGTAGATAATATATCACAATGGATATGAATACAAACCAAAATTTTAGCTAATTTTTATATAAATTACAAGAATATTAAATCAGTGTCATATGGTCACATGACCACTGCCACGCCACCACCACGATGACAATGACATGCACCACTACCAAAATTACCAGAATTTTATCTTTAATAACATGAACACCACCACTTACATCACCAAAATCACGATTATCATAGCAAATCATTAGGAATTCAACTAAAGTTACCAAAACTTAAATGTAAATCACTTAAAAATTTGAACACAAATTACAAGAATATTCCATATTTTGAATTGTGTAAAAGTTTGAAATTGTTGGTAATGGTGTTGACGATAGTAAAGTGAGTAAAAATGCCATCGATCGACGTTACAAACTTAGATCTATTGAGGGAGGAATGAATAATTTAGTGAGATGTGATCAGGAATGTGATAGGAATTCGTGACAAATATGTTCATCAGTTACTTTCGGAGTGGTGGTCGATTTGGTGACAACAAAAGATCGCAGAGTGATGATGGTTTATACACACACTCCCTCTCTCTCACCCACTCACACACATTATACATACATGTGTGTATATCATGAACGATGATGATAAATGAAATGTGGTGGTGAAAACGGCGGTGTAAAGCAAGTGCTGGTGTCTAAGGTCGCCGAAAATGGAAGGGGCATATGAGTGGATGTGGGTGAAGGTTGAGATGTAAATTAGATTTGAATATATGACCGTGATTAGTTTTCGATTCTCATATCTAGAAATGATTTTATTAGCACTTGTCTATATATAAACACGTGAGTCTACTGACTCATGATTAGATTTTTAAATTACGTATCGTTTAATCATTCCAAGTTATGTTTTTTTAATTGTTAGATGTGATTGTATCGTTATGATCATATATGAAATTCAGGTAAGAAATTTGAGTTATTACTAGTGTCCATAAAAAATACCACACTAATGACATATATTGTTTCCAAAATTAGAAATCGTCTATTTAAAAAAATCAAAACAACAACATTTTATGAATTTAAATGATGCCCGTGCTTTGCATGGATTATCATGCTAGTTTGTGCTTAACTATCACAAAATTTTGTTACTCTTTGTAACGAGTTTATGGAGTACCAATTTTATTGGAGTCCACAGAATCCCAAACATATCCTGTTCGTAAAATGTTGTAAAATTTATTGTTCTGCGAACATATTCCATTTGTTTATCCAAAAAAAATTTGTTTGCCCAAAAAAAAAATATTATGTTTACAAAAAATATATGGTACTCCAAATTCTAATATAATTGGACTTGATGTCAAATTATATAACCGTAAGTGCACGATGTATATTGCTATTATGGAGTGACAAGAGGATCGTACTCCACAAGAAAACATGTTCTATTGATTTCGATTCAGTTATCATACGTAAATTGTTTCAAGCAAACGATTATTTGAATTTTTACTAACTAAGAACTATAACTAAATTGACAATAATTATGTAAATACTAAACTAATGAATATAAAACCTCGGGCAAATAGGTCCATCATGCTTGCAAAATAACTGGCACCTAAGCTAAAGCAATTAACGTGATCAAGTAACTAGAGTTTGTTATTCTCACTCAAGTAATAACACTCTCGAAAATACTTACAAAATTAATCACTTTTAGTAATTCAATCATTTAGGTAATTAAAGCAATGTTAATCTCTCTCGAGTATTAACGCTCTCAAAAATCCAATGATGGTCTGGAACTCAAATTCAATTCTGCTAATCGTATGTGTGCCTTTAATGAGTAAAATCTCTCGATCTATTACTTCTATTCGCATAGAATTAATTCATGATATCGGCCGATTACACAAATTAATATAAAAAATAATCAATTAGAATGACCATAATCAATCAAATCACGGTGAAATCATGCCGAGATCATAGTGCAAACATGCCTTCCCCTCTAATGCCCTAAAACAACTACTGGCTAATAATTAAAAACAAAAAATAAAACAACTAATATGATTAAAAGAAATAATTAAACTAACAAGAGAAGAGAAGAAAACTTGGAACTTTTAATATTGTCACACCAAGAAAAGCTATAGTCTCTCTCCCTCCATATCCTAATAAATCCCTAATCTAATAATATACAATGAGAATAAAATATGATCTTATCTCATATAAAAAAAAGTTTTTTTTAATATCTAAATTAATATACAAGTAGAACTCCAAAATCATGTAGGATTCTTCATCAAAATTCGTAGCTTTCTTTGCTCCTCAGTTTACGGGCTTTTTCAATTGGATTTTGTTTCGTGGACTGTCTCTAAATTAAAGAGAATTTTATGAGTTTCGCGTGAACTGTAAGATCATCAAATCCGACTTCTGGAACTCGCCCAAATAGTATAGGCGGTCCGTGTAGCCCAATTTTACGAATTTTCTTCGATTTTAACTCTAAAATAGCTCTTTTTGCTCTAAATCAAATCTATGAAATAAAAATCCAGATCAATGCAAAACACAATAAATATAAATATGAGAATAAAATGATCTAAAATATATGTAAAAATATAACGGGTTCTAGCAACCTTAAAAATTGAAGTCACATTGTTGGCAAGTACATAGACAACATACATATGATCAGATTCCTACCCAATATTACAAATAGTCTACCTGGTGCTTACTGTCAGTTCTTAAGGTGTGATTCCCATAGTTAACAATTAAGGTTTTGCTTGGAAAACATAAGGCTGCCTTATATTAATAAGGGTTCCCGGTCTTTGGCAACCGGTTGCCAATCTACTGTTTGGCAATCGGTTGCCAATAACTACTGTTTGACAACAGACGGTTTCTACACCGTTGGATAAACCATCCAACGGCTGGAATTAAAAAAAAATTCGTACTGTATCGTAGAAATTTTTCGTGGTACGGGCAAATTACCAAAATACCGTTCATCTGTTTTCACACCAAAAATCTATTGTACACGACCTCCGAAAAATACGTTTGCAATACGGTACGGACCGTTTACTGAGGCAAACGTTTGTTGTACGTGCCCCATTAATAATAGCATTGACTTTCAAAAGAAAGTTGATAGAAAGTTTCTATATTTGCTTTTTTATTGCTTTCTTCTATATATAGATTTCAATGCAAACCATTCAACAGAGAAACTTGAAACTGATATAATTAGCTATGGTTACATTAGTGATCATGAGCTTATTCCCATATATGTTGCCATTACTAATTATTGTTCTATCTCTGTTTCTTCTTTTCAACATCTTACAAAAACCAAATGCAAATCTTCCACCAGGATCAAGTGGATGGCCAGTGGTTGGAGAAAGCATCAACTTTGTTTTATCAGGTCCTCAAGAATTCGTCGAAAAACGAAGAAAGAAGTACTCCCAAGATACATTTCGGACCTCGTTATTTGGGAAAAAAATGTCTGTGTTCTGTGGACCACTGGCGAACAAGTTTATTTTTTCTAGTGACGCCAATTTACTTACCTCCTGGTGGCCAGTGTCCGTGAGAAAGGCCTTGTATTTTCCGGAGTTCGTTGAGACTTCTACAGACGAAATTTCGGCCATTATGTTCAGCTTTATACATAATATTCTGAAGCCGGAAGCTCTAAAACAGTACATTCCAGTGATGGATTCCGTGGCACAAGAGCACGTGGAGTTAAATTGGGTTGGGAATGAGGTATTAAAGGTGTTTCCAGTGTCAAAGAAGTACACATTTGATTTGGCTTGTAGATTATTTATGGGTATAAATGCCGAGCATGTCACAAGTCTAGCCAACTATTTCAGTCTTATTATAACTGGATTGTTTTCTGTACCAATTGATCTTCCCGGCACTGCTTATAACAGAGCTCTAAAGGGTGGAAAACTGATGCGAGAAGAGATTATGAAGATCATTGCCGATAGGAAAAAGGAGATGCTGGATAAGAAATTAGAAACAGCTAGTAAATCAGATTTTCTGTCTCGAATGCTGCTATTGACTGATGCTAACAATGAATTTATTAGCGACAAGGTAATATGTAACAACCTCGTTGGTTTGCTTTTTGCTAGCTACGAGACTACTAGTACTGGAGTCTCCTTTGTGTTAAAGTATCTTGCACAGCTTCCACACATTTATGATGAGGTCTACAGAGGTGCTTGTTTTCATATTTCAATCACTTTCTGTAGATAATATATTCGTATGTGATTAATTTCCACGCGATGATTGATGATGATCTATTAGTTTTTTGATCGAGGTTAATTATTAATGAAACAGAACAAATGGAAATAGCAAAATCGAAAAGTGAAGGGGAATTGTTAAAGTGGGAAGATATACAAAAGATGAAGTACTCATGGAACGTGGTTTGTGAGACTCTAAGACTCGTACCACCTGCACTCGGTGGGTTTAGAGAGGTTGCCAGTGATTTTACATTTGCTGGTTTCACCATTCCAAAGGGATGGAAGGTATATATATCTGATATTTGTGCTCAACATATTTATAATCAATCATCTGTAATTTTGATACTAGTGCAAATTTGATTTTGTTTCTAGACATTTTGGATGGTGCATACGACAAACAAGAATCCAAAATACTTTCCAGATCCAGAAAAATTTGATCCATCAAGATTCGAAGGAAATGGACCTGCTCCATACACTTTTGTACCTTTTGGTGGAGGATCAAGAATGTGTCCGGGAAAAGAGTACGGGCGCCTTCAAATTTTAGTGTTTCTTCATAATATTGTTACCAAATTCAAATTAGAAATAGCCAATCCCCAAGAGAAGATAGTATTCCACTCTTTCCCGGTACCAGCAGAAGGTCTTCCCCTCCGTATAATTCGCCATAAAACATAGATATCACTTGTTAAGACATGTCTGTTTGTGTGTTCTGTCTAAAGTTGACCTGTATTCCCAGGTGTGTATGTTTATGATCAAACTATATATTGAAGCAGATCATGTTCTGATCTCTATGAGTTATGATGATGGAACATCAGTGTAAGTTGGCTTCAACTACTGTAGTGGACGAAGAATAATATTTTCCTTGCGAATAATAAAATTGAGGAGGGAATCCTAATTAAGGTTCTCAGTTATCCTAATGCTTAGGTACAGAGACAGTCTTCAATGCAAGACAACCATAATAGACCAAGCTTATTAAGAATAATTTGTTTAAATATGTTATATTATCCCCAGACCCTGCTCTGTGTGGGATATACTGGGTATGTTTGGTTTGGTTTTTATATTTCATCCTTATATGTCATAATGAAAATAGCATCTGGTTTTGATATATTCTCATCTCTGCATCTACATAAAAGGTTGAAAATCGAAAAACAGAAAATGATTACACATCAACATCAGGAGCTGAAGCTACATAACAAGAGCACCTAACTGAGTACCAGGAATCGAAACATTTTTAACTACCTGGCTATATTAAGTTATATAAATACTAAGCTGATTAGAGGTGTTGTAGTAGTAAAATATTTTACTATTAAGTACATAGATTTATGTATACATCCACGTATGTATGATCAAATTACTAATAAAAATCTTGTCATCATGTGTTCAGGTGATCAGCAAAAGAGATTCGAAACTGTGGTATATATATAGATACCAGTAATCCCCTTTAACATACCAACCAGCAAACTAAAATTTCTTGGTATGGATACAGCAGTTATCATGAGCTTATTCCCATCATTTTTGTCAATACTGATCGTTGTTGTATCTTTTTTTCTCTACTTTTTCATCTTTAAAAAAACAAATGCAAATGTTCCACCAGGATCAAGTGGATGGCCAGTGGTTGGAGAAAGTATCAGATTTCTTTTATCAGGTCCTCAAAAATTCATCCAAGAACGAACAAAAAAATACTCACAAGATGTATTCCAAACCTCTTTGTTTGGACAAAAATTGGCGGTGTTTTGTGGACCGCAGGGGAACAAGTTTGTCTTTGCCAATGACACCAAACTACTCACTTCCTGGTGGCCACTGTCACTGAGAAAGGTCTTGTTTTTCCCCGAGTTCGTCCAGGCTACTTCAGACGAAGTTACAGCTTTAACGCATGAATTTATGCATGATGTACTAAAGCCGGAAGCTCTAAAACAGTACATTCCAGTGATGGATTCCATGGCACGTGAGCATGTGGAACAGGAATGGGTTGGTAATGAGGTAGTAAAGGTGTTTCCAGTTTCGAAGAAGTACACATTTGACTTAGCTTGTAGATTGTTTATGAGTGTAGTTGACGTTGAGCATGTCACAAGGCTATCCAAACATTTCACTCTTATTGCTTCGGGATTGTTCTCTGTCCCAATTGATCTTCCTGGAACTGCTTATAGCAGAGCTATGAAGGGAGGAAAATTGATACGAGCGGAGATTATGAATATCATTAGCAAGAGGAGAAATGAAATCCGAGAGAATAAATTAGAAGCAGCAAATAGATCAGATTTCCTGTCTCGAATGCTGCTGGTGCCTGATGAAAATAGGAAATTTGATATTGAAAAGGATATATCTAACAATATTGTTGGTTTGCTTTTTGCTAGCTACGATACTACTAGTACTGCAGTCACTTTTGTGTTGAAATATCTCGCAGAGCATCCACATATCTACCAGAAAGTCCAAAAAGGTTTGTATAGTGGTTTTTGCTATGGTACTTTGAACTGTTTGAGTAAAAAAATTGGATTGCCGTGATAAGTTCATAGAACATGACTACCTCTTGTATATATGAATGTTTATTGATAATGTTTTGAATCTGATTGATCGGGATGCATGAATTTGTCGAAACCAAATCAATTAGTTTTTCTAACTATTGATTGAACAGAACAAATGGATATAGCAAAATCGAAAAGTGAAGGAGAGCTGTTGAAGTGGGAAGATATACAAAGGATGAAGTACTCATGGAACGTAGTGTGCGAGACTCTAAGGCTCATACCACCTGGACTCGGTTCCTTTCGAGAGGTTGTCAATGAATTTACTTTTGCTGGTTTTACCATTCCAAAGGGATGGAAGGTATCTATCTCTTACATAATTACATATATGTAAAACTTGAGATCAACATATATAATCATTATCTGTAATCTTGATAGCCATCATTGTTGAAGAGTATAAGATCTTGTTGGGGTCTTCCTCTAACGCCTTGAGATTTCAGACGTACTAGTCACTTAACATTCATATGTTTGAGTTTTTTGTAGACATTTTGGATGGTGCATACCACACACAAGAATCCGAAGTACTTTCAGAATCCGGAAACGTTTGATCCATCAAGATTCGAAGGGAATGGACCAGCTCCATACACTTTTGTACCTTTTGGTGGAGGATCTAGAATGTGTCCTGGAAAAGAGTATGCTCGTCTGGAAATTCTAGTATTTCTTCATAACATTGTTACCAAATTCAAATTGGAGAAAAGCAAGCCCAAAGAGAAGATAGTATTCCACTCTTTTCCGGTACCAATGGAAGGTCTCCCACTTCGCATAATTCCCCATAAAACTTAGATACATAAATCAAGAACCCATGTTTGTGTGTGTGTGTGTGTCTGTGTGTTGTGGTCTTGTGGAAAGTATATTTGTAGTTCCTACGTGTGGAAGTCTATTAGCAAATTTTAACGCAGATCATTTTCAGATCTCTATTACCTGTATCGATTAACATTACCGTAAGCTACCCTGAAGAATTTGTCTGAAATTATTGTAATGGAAGAAGAATGATTTCTACACATATTTGTTGGGATGTATGAACTTGAACTTGAACTGGAACAACGCTTGATCACTCAGCACTATAAAATTAGACGTTGATCAGCTGAAACATATACCTGTAAAGTTTGGACTCTGCACATGCGAAGTACTATTAGGTTGAAATGAAGCTACATATAACTTGCAGATCATTAGCCAAGAAGCACCAAATAGTCTTCGATGTAAGAAAATTTATAAAAGACCAAACTTATCAAGATTTTCCAAGGTACTAATTAAGATAATGGTCTGTTTTGATAGTATCATTTCATTTAATATGATGGTATTGGCTAGATGATCTGTCTGGGATTAAAAAAAAAAAGTGTACCGAGGCAAGACCATCTGAGTATATGCCAAATTTTTAGAACTTCATATGATTTCCTAATGTCTGTCATTCAAATTCTACACTTCTCTTTCTTCCTTGATAAGTGTTTTCTTCTGTTTAAGACTTTACTGATGATTGATTACATTTTTTTATATTTTGCTAAAAAAATTATTACAGTTTTTCCGGCACAAACATAAATATGTAGGGACGACGAAAGCACTGGTTCTGAGTTGCATTCCATTTTGCGTATTTTCTCCCTGATGTTGTGTGTGTATTTAGTTGTAGTACTCTGTTGTATGTCACTCTTTCCGGGAATATAGTTTTACTGCAAATCTGATGGAAAAAGACTAAAGAGTAAGATAATATTGTCACAAAAGTTAGTTAACTGGGACCTTTATTTGTCATCCGAAAGATACAATGGTGTAGCTGATGCTCCTAAAAGCTCTGCTTCTGTAATCTGATTGAAACAAAGCAATTGAGTTACGGACAGGTGATGGTGTTGAAAATCCAGCGTGAACAGTAGTCACGTTCACATATGAACCAAAGTAAGAAAAACTAATAAATGAATGTGGAGCAAACTGTTTTGCTGAAGAAAAAAACAATGTTTAAAGTTTCTGGTTGGTTTTATGAAGCAAACAGAGTATTTACTGGGCTTAATGTTTTTTTCCTTAGTAAGAATATTGCTTGGGCCATTTATTATTACTAGCCGATAACCCGTGCGGATCGTAATAAATTATTTTAAATTTTAAATTTTTAACCTTTTTAATAAAATAAAATCTTGAATCACCAAGTTGTAATATAATATTTAATATTAAATTAATATTTAATATTGTTATTTTAATTATTTAAATTTACATAACTTTATTCTGATAATATAATATAAGAGTAGCTATATTATTAATTGAATTTATTATTAATCTATTATAGATACTTTTAAATATTAATTAAAGGAGTCCTAAGTTCTATTTAATACTATATTCCTGAATTTTTATTAATTAAAGGAGTCCTAAGTTCTATTTGATACTATATTCATGACTTTTATTTCAATTTTTAGTTAATAAACTCATAGTATATAATTTCATTATTAAATTAAATTATTATATAATATTACAATATTAATTAATTAAATTAATTAATATTTAGTGACATTGCATACCGCCGTATACATGAGATACCATTTAAATGGGTTTTTGCTTTTAATAAAGAGTATAGATACGGAACACGTAGGTGCAAATGCAGTTGTTTCCACGGGGCACCAAGCAACCTCAGCTGTGTAGTAGGCTGTTCTTGGGGGGACAAGGGTGATTTTTTTATTCTTTGGTTTAGTTCGGCATGCCAATTTCAACATATAATGCCAATTTCAGTTCGGCATTTTTTTGTACGTCTTTTTGTGTAAGCTTAAATTCTGCACCCTGGAAGATATGTGTAGTTGCTCTCTTCCTGTCGCTCACCTGTTGAAGTAGTCTAACTTCTGCACTGGATGCGTCCTTTTTGCCTCTTTTACGTGTTGGGCTGACACAGTACGCAAGGCTAGGATAAACGAGTGTTAATCCATAAGAACACGAACAAATCCGCAAGCAAAAACTTGATTAAGATAACTCTGGAATCCACCACAAAAAATGAGAAAACTCTCACTACTACAGCGTTGCAGCTTCTGCCATGTGTTGCTATTTTACTGTGATCAGGCAGTCCTGTCCTGGTATTCGCACAAGTTTCTTTATGTATATATGCTATTAACTGATTAGTGGTAAAGGGAAACATTGCCGCCCTTTTATATATACACCCGACATGTGTGTGATCAGCTTTCCGACACAAATTGTCGTCATCTATCTGTCCATCCAGATTTCACATTATGATTCTAAACGGCAACATAGATAAAAAATGTACCAATACAAGTATTAACTTTTGAAATTAATAGGTAAGAGCATCCAGAATCCAGATACCTTTGTGTCGCTGTCTATATATGGTACCTGCAGCACAGATGATTTTACAAAAAGATTTTGATGCTACAAAGTAATCTTCTTTCCATAGACATGGATACACAAGTCATTATGAGCTTATTCCCGTATATATTGCCACTACTAATAATTACTGTGTCGATGTTTCTCTTTTTCTTCATCTTTCAAAAACCGAAGGCAAATGTTCCACCAGGATCAAGTGGGTGGCCAGTGGTCGGAGAAAGTATCAAGTTTGTTTCATCAGGTCCTCAAGAATTCATGGAAGAACGAACGAGAAAATATTCCCAAGGTGTATTCCAAACCTCCTTGTTTGGACAAAAAATGGCTGTGTTTTCTGGACCTCTTGGGAACAAGTTTCTTTTTACCAATGAGACCAAATCACTGACCTCCTGGTGGCCACTGTCAGTGAGGAAGGCCTTATTTTTCCCCGAGGTTGTAGAGTCTTCTACCGACAAAATTACTTCTGTCCAGCATTGTTTTATGCGTGACATTCTCAAGCCAGAGGCTCTGAAACAGTACATACCAGTCATGGATAAAATGGCACGAGAACATGTAGAATCTGAATGGGCTGGTAAAGAGGTAGTAAAGGTGTTTTCAGTGTCAAAGAAATACACGTTTGATTTGGCTTGTAAAATATTAATGAGTGTGGATGATCCTAAGCAGGTCACCAGACTAGCCAAGCATTTCACTCTAGTTAATTCTGGATTATTCTCTGTCCCAATTGATCTGCCTGGAACTTCTTATAACAGAGCCATTAAGGGTGGAAAATCAGTTCGAGCTGAGCTTATGAAGATCATTACGAAGAGGAGAAAGGAAATCATGGAGAATAAATTAGAAAGAGCTAATAAATCAGATTATCTGTCTCGAGTTCTGCTGGTGACCGATGAAAATGGGAAATTTGTTAGTGAAAAGGAGATAACTAACAACATCATTGGTCTGCTTTTTGCTAGCTATGAGACTACCAGCAGTGCATTTACCTTTGTGCTCAAGTATCTTGCGGAACTTCCACTTATTTATAATGAAGTCTATAAAGGTATTTAGATTTATGCATATAAATGTAGGATTTGAAGTCTGTAGCTAATATGACAACCATGCATTATTTGGTTAATATAATGATCGGGGCTATATATTACATATGCAGAACAAATCGATATAGCAAAATCAAAGAGAGAAGGAGAGCTGTTGAAGTGGGAAGACATACAGAAGATGAGGTACTCATGGAACGTTGTATGTGAGACTCTAAGGCTAATACCACCTGCACTTGGTGGGTTTAGAGAGGTTGCCAGTGATTTTACGTATGCAGGTTTCACCATTCCTAAGGGATGGAAGGTATGTATCTTATACATGATACTTATGAACTATGTGCAAGTACAAATACTAGGGTAAGGCCCCCCATCAAAACCTTATCAGCCTTTAACAAAACAAATTACTTGTGCCTTTAACTTATATCCTAATTGATTTACTGTATTTGTTTGTAGACGTTGTGGACAGTTCATACAACACACAAGAATCCAAAATACTTTGCAGATCCGGAAACATTTGATCCATCAAGATTTGAAGGTAAAGGACCGGCTCCATGCACCTATGTACCCTTTGGTGGAGGATCTAAAATGTGTCCAGGAAAGGAGTACGCTCGACTTGAAATTCTGGTGTTTCTTCATAACATTGTTACTAAATTCAAATTGGAGAAAGTGAATCCCCAAGAAAAGCTAGAATTGTACTTCCTCCCGGTAGCAAAGGAAGGTCTTCCTGTGCGTCTAATTCGCCATGAATAAAAATTTAAGTACTATAAATAAAAAACACATGGGGATTTGTTTTTCTTTGTCATATTCTGCAGAAACTTGACCTCTTATATGTTCATATGTTTATGAACCAATTTTACACAGATCAAGTTCTAATCTCTATGAACATATGTGTGTGTGGAGTGTGGACTAGGTGCAAAGAAGGTGCACGAGTATTTCCTACGTGCTTTGTTTTCTACGTCAAATTGTAATGGATATCAAGTTCTGATCTCTATGAGTAATGACAATGAACCATTAATATTGTAAGTTGAGTCTTAGACTTGTCTGATGCAACTGTAATGGTTGAAAGAATGATTTTCACAAAATTTTGTATGTTTGGGATGAACGTATGTTCGTTCCTTCTGCTCACAAGTCATAGCATACATACCAACATTAAAGAGGACTTGTTAAGTTAAAGTTCATACGAAAAACAAAACGAAAGAAATGAAATAAATCCTAATCCTTATTATTTGTGTCCATCACTCTTCACTTGCCATTCTGAGGTAATTCCTTCCGGTCTGAGCCCTTCATTTCTTTCTCTGCTGACTTCCTTTGCTCCTTGGTAAGGTGCCATTTGAAGGATTCTCCTGTGCTGATACTACCTGTAACCCAATGACCACCACCTTTTGTTGAGTTTCATTTACCTGCACTAGTGCAATCTCTTTGCACACTTGTTTACCTTTGTCAAGGTTACCTTCTTGCATGTATTGTAGACCTATTCTTCATGCTTTCATGTATACCATGAGTGGCAGCTGTGTTAGAATCTCCTTGCCTTTGCATATGCCTTTGTCAGTGATGTTAGTCCCATTCTTGCTTTGTCTTACAGTACTTGAATCAGAGTCGAGCAAGAAATGGTGATTAACTTATCCTGTTGAAGACCACCAGTCCTGGTGGTAGCAACTTTAATAGGATATTCCTAATTCTTGTTTCTTTTCCTTTTTCCCTTGGATCCAACCATAGCCCCACAATTTTCACCACTATTAGACTGTGATAAGTATTCCTTCTCCATCTTGAATAAATCCTTACCAGGCCTAGAATAGTCACATGAATTAGGAAGCAATTCAAATGTAGCATCTTAAGCATGAGTAGAGTGTTTGGGTGACAGGCACAATAGACATCCTTCAGGAACATGTAAATAGCAACTTGATCTTGGCCATAAACTAATCAGAATGACTAGGTATAACTAATATGAGAACATTAGATTTTGAGCTATGAAATTTAACCTCAACACAAGCAGAGGCCTTAACATAGAGTTTTTAGTTGTCTGTTTTTTCAGGCAACATTCCATGTAACAAATTTATTATCATATGTACAGACATGTTTAGCATATGTAAAGGATAAAATTACGTCCTTTATTTAGTACAGACTTGTTAAGTAACCAATATATCTAAAATTTTAAAGTTAATAGAGAGAGCCCTTACCTGAATTTTACGAATTTGAGGCCTTTGTCAACATTTGAAGTAACCAATTCATCTAAAACGTTAGAAGGAGTTTTTACCATCATCTTATATTATTTTAATGAGACTACAAACAAGACTACATACTGCTACTCTGCTACAATGAACACTGGTTTAGTGTCATACTTCAGTTCGTGCATCTTTTTTCTTTTTTTGCTGGTGATGTGTTGGTTTAGTTGTTGATTGTGGTTCTTGTACTGTTGAGAAAACTTTACCAAAAAAGGGTAAGGAACCCTGTCGTAACAAATGTAAATGTTGATGATCCATTCCACAAAGTTGCCTAGTGTATTTGATGCCTCTAAATTTGTAATTTTGTTGTTTTATAATTTGACGGGGTCCAACCCCATGTTAGCAAATTTGTTCCATTATCAACCACTCGTTAGGTTCACTCATTTTTAAATACGTTAATTACAGATTACTAAAAGTAAATTAAGAGCATCTCCAATGTCATTCCTCATCTTCAACCCCTAAAATATAATAAAATAATCATTCCTTAAAATATAGGGTACCAAAAAACTGTTTTACTCCAACGGTATTCCCTATATCGGTTCCCTATAATTCAAAAGTAACATTTAATTAGTATTTTGAAATTTAAATATATCGGTTCCATATATTCCTAAACTTCTAAAATTCATATCTTTAAATCTATCCATTCAAAATTAGTGATTTATATATGTGTGTGTTCTATAATTCGGGAGCTATCTACTGATATATAAATTCATCGATTTTGATATAAAAAAATTCTGGGTAAAATTTTAATTTGACTTCGGTTTTTGAGTTTGGCGATAAATTTGATGATTATGAATTTAATGTGATGATTCTGAATTTAATGGAGATGAAGAAAATGACTTGGCAAATGACTTGGCAAGATAGGGAGCCTCTCTCCTCCCCCTACATGTAGGGAACCTCTCTCCTCCCCCTAAATTTTTTTGGTAAGGGGTTGTATCATTGGAGAGTGATTTTTCAATTTTGATTCCCTAAATGATGCCACGTAGACTGATATAGGTAAGGGGGATGAGCCTTGGAGATGCTCTAACACATCGATCCAAAAATTAGGGATAATTAATCAAGTTGACTTGATTAGGGTGCAGAAGGGATAATATTTGATATTGAAACGAGGGGAACGAGATCGATATAATTAATATTCGCAGGGATAAGTTATTGTTGAGTAACCAATGGCTTTATACAATTATGTATTGAAAAATAAGATGTTACTCAGGACTGTAGATTGATCGGACTATCCGATATCTCGACTTATATTCGGTTCGAAAATATGATACATATTTTAGATTCGTTTTATAAATAATCCAAACTTAGTGGAAAAATTGAACCTGGATAAAAATATGATCCCGAATATGAGCATCCATATACCCGCTCAGATTAAGTCTCATATTTTTCTTATAAAAACGATCCTACCTGAATATGTTTAAGAAATAATGCTCAAAATGCCCACATTTTAATTCGAGCTGTCCAAAATACCCATGAATGAAATTGTCCGCCCTTTTGACCCATGGACCGCGCAATACACACATGCGTGGAGGGTATACGCATGTTAGTATTGCGTGGAGGTCGACCACGCATCGTACCTATGCGTGGCGTTTGTTAAAATTGCTTCTGAATTTATGAACAGTAACTGAGGATACGCATGTTGAGCATGCGTGACCCCAGATACGCATGTTCAACATGAGTATGCCTCACTACTGTTCATCGTCTCCCAATAGTGCCGGCGTCATTTTATCGACGAAATCTTTGACCAATCGATTCAGTCCATTCCAGGCATCGTTCAATAACGTGCCATATACCAAAACGATCGCCTTTTCGTACTCTACAAGAACATACCAACCATTTTCCATTTGATTCGCCGTAAACGAAAGCCCCAAAATCGAGTGCTTTTTCCGATTGAGTTTTCAGATCGTTCGTACACGCCCCTGCGGGGCCAGAACTCATCAACTGAATATGGCAATATGTAGAACAATGTCTGGACATCATTTTGATGTGCTTGGTTTTTGTGGAGGTGGCCTGAATCGAATGGACGGGGGAAGTCGATTTCCAGGCGATTTTTTGGTCGTCGGAGCTCCAGAGCTGTTAACGAAGAAATGACGCATGCTGACGTCATTGCTCATCTGGGAAATGCGTGACCCCAGATGCGCATTCCCTGAATGCGTATCTCAGTGTACGCATGATACACATGCGTACACCGTGGGAAAAAAGGGCGGACTGTTTCATTCGTGGGTATTTTGGGAAGCTGGAATTAAAATGTGGGCATTTTGGTTTTTCACCCTATGTTTAATGATCCATACGGTTCAAACCCGAATTTGAATTATATTTTATTTCATTATATATCTAACCGAATAGCATATTATAATCTCTTAATAACATTTATAAATTTAGATTTTTATAAAATACGAGTTATCCACCCGAGTATTTATCATCAAATACTTAATAGATCAATTATTTTAGTTTTCAATTCATGATTATTATGTTTCTATAATATTATATTTATTTTATAATAAATGAATATTTATATAATTTAAATAAAAATGATACATAATGTTAGTGGATTATATTTGACCCGTATTCGATAAATTACAAAGTACTCTGTTAGAAAAAAGAAAATACTATACTGGCGCATATTCGGTTCAGATCCGACTCTCAGTATTCGGGATTGGTTTAGATCCGAACAAAATTATCCCGACCCAAATATGGACACGATAAAAATAAAATGATCCAATATTTGACTAAAGGGGAGTCCGGTTCTACCTGGATTATTTTCCAGCCCTGCTTCTCATCTCATTTTACATGTATTTTTGATTTTTTGGTGATCAAATTGATTAATTTTTTACTAAATATTAATAATTATTTAATTTTTATTTTTGAAAATTAAAAATTACAATCTAAAATAGATTATATATACTATTTAATGATGTACTTTTTTTATTTTTCTTAATTACATAATACATATATATTTCCATCAAATTTTGGTCAATTCGTGTAGTCAAAAGTTAAGAGGGACATGTAAAATATAAGATAAGGAATAGTTTTTTAGCACAATCGCTGAATTAGCTCACAGAGAATACTCGGTTATGTTATATTTATGTTATAAGTTTTTAAACAAGAAATTATAAAATTAATTTTAAAATATTAATCAAATGTTTTTTGTCATGTACATATAAAATGAAATTCCTTACATTACTATTATAATATTATGAGTAAAGTGCACTTTGCGTACGTGCAGTTTACTGTCAGACCACTTTGGATACTGGACTTTAGAAAGTACCACGGGCTATACTGCACTTCACTTTTTGTTACGAGTTGCCCCTTTCCGTTAAATGTCTCTAACGACGTCTGCCAACCTGGGGGTAAAAACGACATTTCAATTATACGTATCGGTTCTGCAGTATATGTATCACTACTTTACCCAAACGAGAGCACAGTTCAATTAGGTTTTCATCTTAGTGCGATTTGAGGAAGTCGAGCGGACTGAACAATGGTGTGGGTGGTACGAGATCGTGCGGACAAAGACGCCTACGCTCCGAGAGAACATCAAGATTATTCAGGTAAGCTATCTATCTATCGATGTTAATTTACACTGCAAAAACTAAGGTTCTAAGTATTTTGTTTGGGGTTCTGTTGTAAGAGAACCGTGCTTGATTATTTGAACTTCAGAGTTAGGAATATTGCTTGGATTTTGCTTTATATATTGTCTTTATATATAGTGAAGAGTGGACTCTTGCTGTTTGTTTAAAGTAGCAGTTGCAGTGAATATAGTGTCACTGTGGTCCCTTGTGTCTCTAATCTTGTTAAATTGCCATGTGAAGTGCATTATTTTCTGGATGGCTGCTACTGTGTTAACATGTGTTCGACTACTTTATTTATGTGTTTGAGTTGTTTATTTCAGCTGCCCCAGATCTGTTTACTATTAAATTACATCATGGAGGCAAGTTTATGGAGAATCCTAAAAGATATGTTGGAGGCAGTGTAGATTATATAGACTTATGTAATGCTGATACTATGAGCTTAATTGAGTTGATGACAATGTCGAAGGAATGTGGGGATTTGGGTGCTGTCATCACTCATTACTACAAGCATCCTAATACTGATATGGAAAGAGGATTGTGGATGTTAGAATCAGATTCTGATGTTGTAGACATGTGTGATATGATGCCAGCATCGAGGATAATTTTCATCTACTCAGTCACTCATAATCCATTAGCCAGCCTAACACTTGAAGGGGCACCTACTCAGGAGTATGCACCATCTCAAAATCCCAATTTAGAATTTGTAGACAATCCCATCTCTGAACATGAAGATGATGAAGACCAAGATGATCCTGACTGGGAAGACAAGGGACATGATGAACTGAGTGATGAAAGCTGGGATTCAGATTCCTCTAATATGGATTCAACCGATGAAGAAGTGTGTGAATACAAGACTGAAAGGGTACTGAAGAGGAAGAATAAAGAAATTTCTAAGCAAAAGGAGAAAGGTAAGGACAAGGATAAAGCTAAACAGAAGCAGAAAGCAAATGATGCAGGTCATGCTGAAAAAGAACCAGAGAATAACATGGCACCAGAGAAGGACATTGTCAGTGATGATGAATGGGGCTTTGCTTCTGATGTGTCAAGTCATTATGCTGGCAGTGATGAAGAAAGGATGGATGGTAACTCTACAGATGAGGATGAAATCTCATATCCAGCTTTTGATCACAACACAGAAATGGGTGATCCTAAGTTTCAGCTAGGCCTAATGTTTGCAACTGCAAAAATATTCAGGAGTGCAGTCAAGAAACATGCCATACTACATAGAAGGCCTATAAAACAGTGCAGAAATTATGGTTCCAGAGTGAAGTTTGTTTGTGAAGCACCATGTGAATGGAAGATATATGCTTCTAAAATGCAAAGGACTGACACATATCAAGTCAAGGTTTACAAGCCTAAGCATACACATATCAATCCTTGCTTGGTTTTCAGAGACCTCATTTCAGCTTCATGCCTCTCTGCCATACGATCCAACCTGCGCATGTGCCTCCCATCCGTCTCAACTATCCGTCCTTGCAACTCTGCTATGGCCTCAACAACACGAGGTCCAAGAGGTGGGTCGATCCACCTATGGTATGCACACAGCGACTCAGGACATACCCTATATCTTCGACCAGCATTTTCCCCATACCAGTGCGTCTTCACAACACTCATTTCATCGCAATGACACATGAGCTCGAACATAGCATCAACTTCAGCCTCGCTATATTTGTGCTCTATTCTGTGTTTTGGGAGAAGGAGAGGAGATGAAGAAATTTGGGAGAAGGAGATGAGATGAAGAAATTAGGGATTGAAAGTGAATTGGGGATGCAGCTAGGTTATACATACACTAAATAGCCGTTGCAGCATTGAAATGTTGTTTTTACCCCCAGGCTGGCAGATGTCGTTAGAGGCATTTAACGGAAAGGGGCAACGCGTAACAAAAAGTGAAGTGCAGTATAGCCCGTGGTACTTTCTAAAGTCCAGTATCCAAATTGGTCTGACAGGTAAACTGCACGTACACAAAGTGCACTTCACTCTAATATTATTTGAAAATTATAAGTTACAAATTTTTATTATATTTTAGTAAAATTTTTGTACTTAATTTAGATATTTTTATTGACACATTCGATATTTTGCTCAAATAGGTTTTTTTAAGCAAAATACAACTAAAACATGTAAAAAAAATTATAACACTAACTTTCAATGGTAAATAATATTTTGTCATATTTTCGACATAATTTATTAACTCCTAAATTTTTAATATTATTTATTATTAATTTAGAGTAAAAATTATTGATTAATTATTAAAAATTATTATTTCAAAAGGGAAAGAATCAATCTCAATCAACGAATAACGAAAAATATCTTCAACAAATATTGTTAATATCAAAATGACAAGATTAAATTAGTAATTGACTTTATCCCTTATCCCTGAAGTCTCTCAGGTGTGGGCTTGATCTTGATCCAATATAAATATGTATGGAGCGAAAATGAGATTTGATACATGAAATCCTATTTTTCAGTAATCCTATTCCCTTAAAACAACGTGTTGTAACGAAATTTTTTCAACAACAAATAATAAATATAATAAATATTTATTAATTATAAAAATATAAAATTATAAGTATTTTAATAAATAATTTTGATGGAAGATGATAAATTGAAAAATAGTAAGAACATATAATTAGTGAAAACATGGAAATGGGAAATGGGGAGGAGAGACAATTAGACTGAAAGAATATTAAATTAGTGGGTGGAAGATGACATGACAAATTATATATAATTTTTGAAAGAAATTATTAAAAGAGAGGATGCCATATATGTGTGTTTAGAGGTATAATCTTAGCTAGGTAGAGTCGAGTTTTTATGTGTGCTTAGAAGTGTAATCTTGACTAGGTAGAGTCAAGTTTTTGCTTTTTGAGTTCGAATTTTTTTTTTTATTGAATCGAGTTTAAAATTTATCGAACCCACTAATGTTCGAACTCATGTCACCATCTGTTGAGCACGGATCTTTGTAAAGACTCCGAACTGCAACATATTTAAAAATTGTAATTACTGTATTATTAGAAGCGTTGACTATGGAAATTGACTGATGAGAGTTCCGTATAATTCCTGTACTGCTATCTGTATAGAGACCGAATGCGTATGATTAAAACTTAAACGAGGTTTGAAGCTTGCAGTTGCAGGTAAGCCCTTCGCATAGATACATATAAATGTCGATACTGATACATTGCATTTTGAGCCATGGATACACTAGTTATCATGAACTCATTCCCATATATATTGCCATTTCTAATCATTCTCATTTCTATGTTTCTCTTTCTCTTCAACTTTCGAAAACCGAAGGCAAATGTTCCACCAGGATCAGGTGGATGGCCAGTGGTTGGAGAAAATATTAAGTTTGTTATGTGATGTCAGGTCCTCAAGAATTCATCGAAGAACGAACAAAGAAATATTCCCAAGATGTATTCCAGACCTCTTTATTTGGACAAAAATTGGCTGTCTTTGTTGGACCACGAGGAAACAAGTTTCTCTTTGCCAATGAAACCAAATCACTTACCCCCTGGTGGCCAAAGTCCGTGAAAAAGGCCTTGTTTTTTCCCGAAGTTGCAGAGTCTTCTGTGGATGAAATTGCATCTCTCATGTATTGTTTTATTCGTGAGATTCTAAAGCCGGAAGCTCTGTGCTGGAACCAGATATTTCCGAGTAGGGCCTTCGGTCAACCTGCAAGACAAAAGAATGCGAGGGTGTTGACCCTCGATTCACCTCCGGCGTAAGAGTAAGTTTTCTGGTTGTTTAAATGATAGGGTAAAACGTAAAGAAATTGTGAAAGAGAATACTTGAGTAGTGATAATGAATTGTCCCTTGTTGTTGCTTACTCTCTTCTATTTATAGCCTTCGGATATGGGCCCTAGGAGATGATGAGGAGAGGACAGCCATACCCCACATTCTGAGGTGTCACTTACTGATTGGACCGAAGCACCAAGGGATCTCTATGTCTTGGATTCGGATCTCTATGTCTTGGATACTTAACTTAGGTGTACAGTGATGGGCTTAATATAGCCTATTGGGCCGATGGGCCTCCAACATGTCCCAGGGCTTCGGTAAGAGGTATCCTCGGACTGAAGGCCGAAACCAATAGCCCATCTTCGGATTACCTTTTCGGCCGCCTTTTTTCGGACATGGATAACAGCTATTGATGAGAAGGAGTCGCGTGGGGAGTCGTGTCCATTAATGATGACAGTTACTCCTGTCTTAAGATCTGTGCTTAAATCGTAGCCGTTGAATTTGTAACGTTCTCTACTTTCAAGGGTCGTGTCTATTAAAACCTCAAAAAACCCCTTTGGCCGTTTTATTTTTCCCTTTTCACATCGGCTTCTTGGTAAAAAATTTCCTCTCAACTTTTCTTCCAAATTTAACGATTGGGAACGCGGGTTCGAAAGGTATTGCTGCTCCAACTTCAGTCGCGGTTCATCTTCAAACAAACTTCTCCCAGGAACTCGACCTTATCTCCTACTGGACAATAAGTAAGTTCTTTTTCTTTCTTTTACGATACCTATTAGTATGAAGATTCGCGATTTTATCTTATGCAAATGCATGTATGTTTGTATATGTATATGTACATGTAATAGGGTTTTTTGACAATAAGAGATTTCTGGGGATATGGGTTTGAACCGTTTTGGGCGTTTAGTAGTTTTTTGTGGGTTTTTGCTTTTGTTTTGGGAATTTCTGGGGTAAGAACTTTCCTCGGTGTCCCCAATACTTAAGAACACCCTTCGGTTCGTATGAATCGGGGTTTTATTCGGCCGATTGATCCAAGCCCTCTGTACTCGGTTATTGACCGAATAAGTTTTTTTCTCGAAGTTTTTCTTATTTTCCGAGTACATGGCTGACTCCTCTGTTTCCGAACGCAGGGGATGACTCAATCAGGTGCGGTTTCTCTGTATTCGGCGATGGCACATTTTGGCGATGAGTCAAAATTTCCAGCAGCCAATCTTCTTTCGGATATGTCCGAAGAAGAAGTTTTACACATGCATAGTAGATATGACTTCCCTGAACAATACGAGGTATATCAGGCCGAAGAAGATGACCTCGTCTATCATACCCCTGTTTCCCCTTGTCCCCATGGAAGTTTTAAAATAGGCATCTCTGAACGAGCCTTCCATTGCGGCCTTAGACTTCCTCTTCTTCCCATCATTAGGAGGTTCTTGATTCATACGAGGGTGGCTCTAGGTCAGCTGGACCCGAACAGTTTTATTAATTTCAATGCTTTTCAAACTAGATGTATAAAAGCCGAGGTCGAACCCCGATTGGTCCTCTTTCTTCATCACTATGATATAAGGAGGAACCCTAAGTCGACGGGCTTCTACACGATAGCCCGAAGACCTGGTCGGGCAGATTGGGCTGCCACTAACTCTAGTAATCATAACACGCATACTAAGTGGTTTTTCATTAGTGGTCCGAGATTAGATAATTACCGAGTATGGCGAGAAATAGAACCTCGGAATGTACTTGCACCCGAGATGTCTGATCAAGATAAGGCTGATTATTACAAAATTAGCCGATCGATGATTCCAGATAAGATTCCCCTAGCTATGAGCCGAGACAAGGGTTATCTTGACGCTATCCATTGGCGTGGTGGTAACATATCTTTTCGTTCTTCAGTGAATTTTTATTCATAAGTGATATTTTGCTGATTTTGTGCTTTGTTGTTGTAGTGTCTTCTAAGCAGGATTTGGCTCGGAGGCAGGCCGAGAAAGCGGCCAAGAAAAAGGCCGAGGAGGAAGCTAGACTGCTTCGGTTGGCTGAAGAGGAGGCCAGGCAGCAACCTTTAATAACCGACGGAACCGAGGCCGATCAGAATGATCCGAAAACAGTATCTGAGTCCGGTCATCCAGCTGGTTCTTCGTCTGGCGGCACTGCTGATAATGTGAACAAGAGGATTCGTAATACCGAAGAGGTTATTCAGTCCTATCGACCTTCTTGGTCGATTATGTCCACGGATAAGTTTGCTGCCCCTGCTCCTGCGGAAGCGAAGCAGGTTTCCGACGACTTCCTTCATGCCATGATTCTTCCTGCCGACCGATCTGTCTACGAGTCCGCCGATCCTGTGTCGGCTTGTGCCGAGCTGTTGGGGCACCTTACCATGGTATATTTCTTGTTACTTTATACTTGTATTTTTTGCACGTTTTTTCATTCGTTTCATGTTTGCTTTCTTGTTTGTTTCAGACTGCTCCTTGGGCTGCGGCCGTTCAGGACAAGGTGAAGGATATGTCCAAGCAGCTGAAGGAGGTAGAGTCTCTTCGGAGGAAGAATGCTGAACTCCAGACTCGTGTTGAGAATTTGGAGATTGAACGTAAGTCTCTGGAGCTGGAGAGAGATGCGCAGACGAGGCTTGCGGCGAGGAGGACTGAGCAAGCCAAGCGGGGTCGGCGGTTGCTGAAGAAGTCTGAGAAGAAGATGATCCAGTGCGAAGACAGAAGTTATGCAGCTGGCTTTGATGAGGCAGTGGTTCGGGCTCATGAGAAGGGTTGGGACTACAAGCAGATTCTGGGCATGTTTGAAGATCCCGTTACTCGTCCCCCAGAACCCGATCTACCTCTTGAAGTCAGTTCGGGCTCCAAGCCGGAACTTTCTGATTGAATTTTCTTCTTTCGATCACATAATGTAAGCCTTCGGGTATGACTTTCATTCGGATTGATGTAAGCCTTCGGGCATAACTCTTTTGTCCTTTTGAAATATTACGTCGCTTGTTTTCTGTCCAATTTATATTTTCCTTAGCATAATTTTCATTTTTATGCGTCTTCGGATGATATTGCATCTTCGGCCGGAGCCTAGCTCTTTATTTGTCCTTAGCATAATTTTCATTTTTATGCGTCTTCGGACAATATTGCATCTTCGGCCGGAGCCTAGCTCTTTATTTGTCCTTAGCATAATTTTCATTTTTATGCGTCTTCGGACGATATTGCATCTTCGACCGGAGCCTAGCTCTTTATTTGTCCTTAGCATAATTTTCATTTTTATGCGTCTTCGGACGATATTGCATCTTCGGCCGGAGCCTAGCTCTTTATTTGTCCTTAGCATAATTTTCATTTTTATGCGTCTTCGGACGATATTGCATCTTCGGCCGGAGCCTAGCTCATTATTTGTCCTTAGCATAATTTTCATTTTTATGCGTCTTCGGACGATATTTCATCTTCGGCCGGAGCCTAGCTCTTTATTTGTCCTTAGCATAATTTTCATTTTTATGCGTCTTCGGACGATATTGCATCTTCGGCCGGAGCCTAGCTCTTTATTTGTCCTTAGCATAATTTTCATTTTTATGCGTCTTCGGACGATATTGCATCTTCGGCCGGAGCCTAGCTCTTTATTTGTCCTTAGCATAATTTTCATTTTTATGCGTCTTCGGACGATATTGCATCTTCGGCCGGAGCCTAGCTCTTTATTTGTCCTTAGCATAATTTTCATTTTTATGCGTCTTCGGACGATATTGCATCTTCGGCCGGAGCCTAGCTCTTATGTCCCCAAGTATTTAAGGGATTTGTAAATAATTAAGGCTCTCCTCGGTTAATGAAAAATATTTCCTCCCTGCCTTAATTGTGTCAAAATATCATAAATACTAAACCAGAAATAAGAACACATGTTTTATTCGGTCTGCCCCAAACATGGGTTCCTTATATTTACTTTATTTACAATAAGATGAAAAGATCTTACTGGTAAAAATGACGAAGGCGGGATGCATGCCATGTATTTTTGATAAGGTTCCCGTCCGAATGAGCTAGCTTGTATGTGCCTGGACGAACTACCTCTATCACCACGTAGGGACCTTCCCAATTCGGCATGAGTTTACCTTGCCTGGTCGGCATCGAAGTGGCTAATTCTCGGAGGACTAAATCTCCCACGTGGAATGATCTTTTCTTTATTCCTGAATCGTAATATTGGGCTGCCTGAAGTTGGTATCTTAAATTTCTCTGATAGGCTGCTTCCCTTTCTTCTTCAAGCAGATCCACATTTGCTCGGAGTCCGAATTCGTTTGTTTCCACGTTGAATACCTGTGTCCGATATGATTCTAGGCCGACCTCAGTTGGCATCAAAGCATCGGTGCCGAAGGCGAGTTTGAATGGGGTTTCTCCGGTCGACGATCTCGGAGTTGTTCGGTAGGCCCACAAGACATACGGTAATTCTTCAGCCCAAAGTCCTTTAGAATCTCCTAGCCTTTTCTTTATCCCGTCGAAAATGATCTTGTTGGCCGCTTCGATTGCTCCATTTCCTTGAGGATGGCCAACTGAACTGAACCTTTGCTGAATTCCGAATTCAAATAGGAATTTCCTGAATTTGCTTCCAATGAATTGTGTCCCATTGTCCGACACACATATCATCGGGATTCCGAACCTTAGAATAATTTGTTCTAGCATGAACTTTTTTGCAGCTTCTTCGGTGATGGCTGAGAGGGGTCTTGCTTCTACCTACTTAGTCATGTAATCAATGGCCACAATGCAATATTTAGCCTGCTTAGTACTAGTTGGCAGGATGCCCACAATATCTACCGCCCACATAGCAAAAGGAATCGGATTGAGTACCGAGGTCATTTCTTCGGGTGGTTGCTTCGGAACGTTACTGAATAATTGACATTGTTTGCATTTCTTTGCGTACTCCGACGCATCCTCCCATATCGTTGGCCAATAGAAACCTTGCCTTAAGATTTTGAAGGTAAGTGACCGTCCTGCGAGGTGTTCACCACAGATGCCTTCATGAATACTTTCTAATGCCATTTTTTGCTCGTCGGGGTCCAGGCATCGGAGCAAGGGCTGAGTGGCCGATCTCCTAAATAATCTACCTTCAATGATGGAGTAACTGGCCGATCGGTATCTGATTTTATGGGCCTGTTTTTTATCAAGGGGAAGGGTGTCTTTTTCTAAGAAAGCTCTGATCGGCGTCATCCAATTAATTCCTTGATGAATTTCCAAGCATTGTTTTTTGTCTATCGATGGTGCCTTGACTTCGGTCAAATAAATTGAACCTGTGAGATTCTGAGTTTCCGCCGAAGCTAGCCTTGATAACGCATCGGCTCGGCTGTTGTTCTCCCTGGCTACTTGGCTTAATTCGAATGATTCGAACAATGATGAATTTTTGCGCACCTTCGTGGCATAGGCTTTTGTTCGGGGGTCTCTTTATCCGTATTCTCCTGAAAACTGTTTGACAACTAGCATAGAATCGCTGAAAACTCTTAGGTGTTTCACCTCCAAACTTTTTGCTAAATCTAGACCTGCTAATACCGCTTCATATTCGGCCTCGTTATTGGTTAAGGAGAAAGCGAATCTGATCGCTTGACATATCTCGAAGCCTTCAAGACTGGTTAGTATGAGGCCTGCACCACACTTCGATCCTACTACCGAACCATCTACAAAAAGTTTCCACTTTCCTGGTGAATGTATTAATTGTTCTTCAGGAGCCAAATCCTTCGGACCAGAGAAAGAGCATTCCGTTATGAAGTCAGCAAGGGTTTGAGCTTTGATTGCTGTTCGGGGAACAAATTCCAGGTCCTATTCTCCTAATTCGACCGACCAAGCAACCACTCGGCCCGAAGCTTCTGGTCTTCGCATGATCTTCTTTAGGGGTTGATCGGTTACTACTTGGATTGTTCGGCCTTGGAAGTAGTGCCGTAACTTTCTTGAGGCCATCACTAGCCCGTAAGCAAACTTTTCGGCATTGGGATATCTTGTTTCTGCATCTTTTAGGATGTGAGAGATGTAGAACACAGGATGTTGGTTCCCTTCATGCTTTTTAATCAGTACCGCCCCGAGTGTTCGGTCGTTCACAGCCAGGTATAGCTGAAGAGTTTCATTCGGGCTCGGTCTCATTAAGAGTGGGGTGTTTACCAGGTATTCTTTCAGTTCCTCAAAAGCCTTTTGACAACTCGGTCCCCATTCGAAGTTTTTTGTTCCCCGAAGCACCTCAAAAAATGGCAGAGCGTTTTCAGCTGATCGAGAGATGAACCTCCTCAAGGCTGCCATTCGTCCGGTCAATTTCTGAATATCCCTGATCGTCCTCGGTGCTTCCATATCGATGACTGCTTTAATTTTTTCAGGATTCGCCTCAATTCCTCGGGCGCTGACCATGTATCCTAAAAATTTTCCACTATTAACCCCGAACGTGCATTTGTTCGGGTTAATCCTCATGTTGTTTTTCCTTAGTGCTTCGAAGCATTCCCTCAGATCTTCGGCATGATCTCCAAACAAGGATTTGACAATCATATCATCCACGTAGCACTCCATGTTTCGGCCTATTTGGGCTTTGAAGACTTTGTTGATCATCTTTTGAAACGTTGCCCCTGCATTTTTTAGTCCGAAGGGCATTTTGATGTAGGCATAAGTGCCATTCGGTGTAATGAATGTTGTTTTAGGAATGTCTTCGGCATTCATAGCGATCTGATGGTATCCGGAGAATGCATCCAAGAAGCTGAGTATTTGATGGCCCGAGGTGGCATCTATCAACTGATCGATGTTCGGTAAAGGGTAATGGTCCTTCGGGTAATGCTTGTTTAGGTCGGTGTAATCGACGCACATTCTCCACTTTCCGTTTGACTTTTTGACTACCACCACGTTTGCCAACCAATCGGGGTAATCTATTTCTTCAATGAATTTGGCTTCTAGGAGTTTTTCGACTTCAGCTTGGATGACCTTTTGTCTTTCCATAGCGAAATTTCGCTTTTTCTGCTTCACCGGTTGGGCATCGGGTTTCACGTTGAGGCAATGTTTAGCGACTGATGGGTCTAAACCTGGCATGTCTTCGAGATTCCAAGCGAACACGTCGTGAAATTCTCGAATGACTTTGATGACTCTCGCTTTCAGTTCGGGATCTAGATTCTTGCCTATCTGGATCTTTTTGCCCGACTGGCCTACGTATAGCTCAACCTCCTCGGTCTCAGTTGCCGGTTCGGCAATCGGACTAGATAAATCGACTCCGAATTTTTCTAGCTCGATATTCAGCAATTGATGGCTGCTTCCGGCGTCATCGTTGATCCTCTTTCTCTTCCCCGCTTCGGTCATCTCCATGTCCTTGTCTTTCTCTAGGTCTTCCAAAATTATGATCCGTGCGGCTTTCTGATCTCCCCTCATTTCTCCGACCCCGTTCTCGGTTGGAAACTTTAACTTTAGATGCGGTATGGAAGAGACGGCTTGAAATGAGGATAAAGCTGTCCTCCCGAGGATTCCATTGTATGGACTGTCGACCCGAACCACGTAGAATTTTGCTTCCTTCGTTACAGTGTATGGTGCTTTTCCTAGCAAGACGGAGAGAGTAATTGTTCCTTCAATCGGTATGGGCTGATTTCCAAAACCGTACAATGGTGCTTCATGGCAGGGTTCTAATTCTTCTCCTCCGAGATTCATCTTGCAATATGTTCGGTGGTACAAAATGTTTACCGAACTGCCTTCGTCAATTAGCACTCTCCAAATCTTATTTTCGCCGATGACTGGGTTTATGACAAGTGGGTCTTCGTGCGGCCATATTACGTCCTCGTAATCGTCTTCGGTGAAAGATATAGGTAAACTCTGCTTCGCGGTGTTTGATTGACAGAGGTTGTAGATTTGTCTGGCATACTTCTTTCGGGCGGTTTTACTGTTCCGATCGAGAATCGTGCCTCCGAAAATGGTTTTCACCTCTCCTCGGTATTTTTCCAACACTTCGGCTTCTTTCTTTTCTTTGTTGTCCAGCTTCTCCCTCATATCTCCGATGAATTGTGCTAGGTCTCCCTCCCTGATCATTCTTTCTATCAGATTCTTTAGATGGTAACAATCATTGGTGTTATGGCCTTTATCGCGATGGTAATCACAGAACTTATTCTCGTTTCTTCGGTGTTCGAGAGCTCGCATCTTGGGTGGTCGAGTGAATCCAGGCCTTCCTTTAATTTCATGAAGAATTTTTGAGATTGGAGCGTTGAGAGGTGTAAACACGGCATTCTCTCTATCTCTTCTTCGTTCGGTTCCTTTATTGGGCCTCGCGTCATTAGGCCTGTTTCTGGTATCCCCACGATCTCTTCGGTCGTCCCTTCTTTCGTCTCTTTTATCATTTTTATCATTTTTCTTATCTTTGTACCCATTGATGGATTCTAACTTTCTTCGGATAGCTTCTCCTCGTAAATATATATCGTTCAAGGATTTTGGGGGTGCATCATATAGGGAGGATCGAAGCTTTCTCCCTTTAATGGGATCGAGTCCGGCCGAGAGGAACCCGGCAGCCTTGACTTTGTCCACGTTCGTCACCGTCCCTGCTTCGTCTTTGAATCGGGCCAGGTATTCCCCCAACTCCTCGTTCGGCCTTTGTCTGCAATGAATCAAGGCTTCCGTATCTTTTTCTCTTCGGCACATGTGGGAGTAGTGCCTTATGAATTTCCTTTTGATTTGTACGTATGAACCAATAGACCTGGGTCTTAACGAACGATACCACATTGACGCTGATCCTTTCAGATATGTCTTAAACATTTTGCACAGCATGACATTACAGTGTCCCATACCGGTCATGAGCGATTCATATTTCTCGCAATGATCTTCGGGATCCCCTTTTCCGTTAAATTCGTTCATCTTCGGAAATTGTCTCCCTGGTGGGGGTCGGTATTGTTCTACGTCTATGGTCACCACAGGCTCATGGCTCATCCTTCTTTCGCCGAACATCACCTTTTCTAGCCTTCGGATTCGGTCATCCGTGCGAGGACCTTCTTCTTCAGAATCCGAGGAATAATTGTTTTTGGATCTTGCTCTCTTAGATTGCGATTCCGAATTCCAAGATTCGTCTTCGTCATCTCTGGTTCTCTTCTCTATTTCATCTTCGACTTTTGGATTTTCGGCCTCTAGGGCCTCACGAAGCAGTTTTTCTTGTAGCTCGATTTCTTCTCGTTGGAGCTTGAGGGCTTCTAACTTCAATCGATCGGCCGCCTTTTTCTTATCTAGTCTTTCGGCTTCTTTATCGTTTACTTCCTTCTGCTTTCCTTTGGTCTTCTGCTGTTCTCTCCATTTTATTAGCATTTCTTGTTGCTCTTCGGGAGTAGGCATGTCTCCTTCCTCATCGAAATTTAATATCCTTTGGGCAACAGAAGGATTTTTCTGGGACATAGGAGCGACTCTTTGGATGGTAGGAGTGACGGGACTGTCTCCAGCTACGGTGCTGGCGTCTGGTAAGGGCGTGTCTTCAGCTGCCATAATTTTTGATAAACTCGAACACAATCGTTTCTCTACGTTCCCACAGATGGCGCCAAATGTTGGAACCAGATATTTCCGAGTAGGGCCTTCGGTCAACCTGCAAGACAAAAGAATGCGAGGGTGTTGACCCTCGATTCACCTCCGGCGTAAGAGTAAGTTTTCTGGTTGTTTAAATGATAGGGTAAAACGTAAAGAAATTGTGAAAGAGAATACTTGAGTAGTGATAATGAATTGTCCCTTGTTGTTGCTTACTCTCTTCTATTTATAGCCTTCGGATATGGGCCCTAGGAGATGATGAGGAGAGGACAGCCATACCCCACATTCTGAGGTGTCACTTACTGATTGGACCGAAGCACCAAGGGATCTCTATGTCTTGGATTCGGATCTCTATGTCTTGGATACTTAACTTAGGTGTACAGTGATGGGCTTAATATAGCCTATTGGGCCGATGGGCCTCCAACACTCTGAAACAATACGTTCCTGTGATGGATTCCATGGCACGAGAGCATGTACAGTTGGAATGGGTTGGTAATGAGGTAGTAAAGGTGTATCCGGTTTCAAAAAAATATGCATTTACTTTAGCTTGTAGATTGTTTATGAGTGTTTTTGATGCTGAGCATGTCACAAGGCTAACCAAGCATTTCACTCTTGTAAATGCTGGATTGTTCTCTGTCCCAATTGATCTTCCCGGAACTGCTTATAACAAAGGCATCAAGGGTGGAAAATTGGTTCGAGCTGAGCTTATGAAGATCATTACCGAGAGGAGAAAGGAAATGGTGGAGAATAATTTAGAAACAGCTGGTAGATCAGATTTTCTGTCTCGAATGCTGCAGGTGACCAATAGTGACGGGAAATTGGTAAGCGAAAAAGAGATAACCAACAACATTGTTTCTTTGCTTTTTGCTAGCTATGAGACTACAAGCACTGTCATTACCTTTGTGCTCAAGTATCTTGCCGAGCTTCCACATATCTATGATGAGGTCTATAAAGGTATATAGATAATGTAATCATATCCGATTAATTACAATTTAGTCATTAGTAGAAATGATGATCGAAGTTAACTATTAATTAAACAGAACAAAAGGAAATAGCAAACTCGAAAAGTGAAGGCGAGTTGTTAAAGTGGGAAGATATACAGAAGATGAGGTACACATGGAACGTGGTGTGTGAGACTCTAAGGCTCATACCACCTGGACTCGGTGCGTTTAGAGAGGTTGCTAAAGATTTCTCATATGCTGGTTTCACCATTCCAAAGGGATGGAAGGTAATGCGTGATACGTATAATACGTTCGATTAGCAGGGCAGGGGCACCTGTAATCTTAATTGCGTGAATTTGAATTCATTTATTTTATTTTCAGGCATTGTGGACAGTTCATACAACACACAAGAATCCAAAATACTTTCCAGATCCGGAAAAATTTGATCCATCCAGGTTCGAAGGGAGTGGACCTGCTCCACAAACTTTTGTACTTTTGGCGGAGGAGCTAGAATGTGTCCTGGAAAAGAGTATGGTCGTCTTGAAGTTCTGGTGTTTCTTCATAACATTGTTACCAACTTCAAATTGAAGGAGGCGAGTCCCAATGAAAAGATAGTATTGCACTTTCTCCCACTACCAATGGAAGGTCTTCCTGTCCAACTGATTCGCCATTAAATTACATTGTCTAAATGAAGAGTGTGACAGATGTGTGCTGTGTTTGTTGTGCAAAATGCAGACTTGTAATTCCTACGATCTTATGTTGATTTCATCAAATTTTAATGTTCATAGAGGCCGTTTGGGATTGCTTAAAATAAGTTACTTTTGACTTAATGGAGGTGTTTTTAACTTAAAGGAGAAAGTAAAGTTGTTTACTTTAAGTTGAATGAATGTGTTTGGGTAATTTTACTTAAAGTTAAATGGGGGTTTAATAATATTGACTTCAAGTGAAATTTGACTTTAAAAAATTATAAATTCATAATATTTAAACTTTACAAGAATCGAGAAAAAAAAACTCGATAAGTCATAAGTCCTAAGTAAAAAATACCTAAATAGAACTTATGACTTAAAGCAGTTTTTTAGCTTAAAGTCATGGTACCCAAACGCACCTAAAACGACTTAAAGCCAAGTGGACTCTTAATAAGTGATTGCCAAACGGCCTGTTAGTTTTTATCTAAATATTTTTATGAACAGGTGCTTTAGTTGCCGAGTGAACGTCTATTGAGTTGTTTTGCTTACCATTCGATTTCACCTGATTTCATTATGGTTGAGGGCCATAACAATGTACTAAGAAACATTTATCCTCAATGTAAAACTAATATTTTTAGAAATTACAGAGTACAATTTTTTCCTGAAAGAAGTTATCTCGTTTTTCGTATGTTTAGTTGTAATGTCACCAGAAACTAAAATGCGCTTCTAAGAATCAAACGGACAGTAGTCTAAAAAGTATGCAGTTACCATATAAATGAAAAGATACCTCATTTTGTAAATTAACTTTATATAGCCTCTTAATTCTGTTGGTGAGGACAGACTTTTGCTAGACCAGGCTTTAACAGAATTATAATGTGCTAAATCCAAGACTCATCAGGCCCTAACCTTCGTGGGATTATGTAAATGGAATTAATGTTTTGGGCAATATCAAAACCAATTGACCATAAATTCGACCAATATAAATCGAATTTGGGTGCTGTCAAATTTGTCCTATCGAATCAATTGACAGTCGTATTTTCTTCTAGTTCGAGTTTATCCTTCACTTCTTTTAGTCTGAGTTAACCTTTTTACAAAAATAAAGTTAAGCCAGAATGAAGTTAAGATTGATTATGCAGCACAAAGACGGTCTTGAAGGTAAGATGATTTATGATAGACCAAGCCAGAATGAAGTTAGATTGATTATGTAACACAAAGACGGTCTTGAAGGTAAGATGATTTATGATAGAACAAACTTATTAGTATTATTTTCACTATAATTATCATAACGGTCTGTTTTGATACCAATATTTTTAGTATTTTGTCAGTACAAAGATGGATTTGGCTGATGTTAGGTCCCAAACAAAGGGACAACCCTTGACGCAACGGAATAACACCCCAAAGAAAATACCTTTACGTAGAACTCAACTTCTACCACCATAAGTTATATGCTATAACACAAGACAGTAATCAAAGTAAATAGTAAATCGAAAACACAAAGAAGAAAGATTTTTGTTGGCCAAGTGAAAGAGCCTTTTTCTTGTATATATTGATACGTTTTTTTTCTCTATACAATATCACAATCTTAAAACCTAGCTAATTCACTACCATTTATATATCATATTAACTATGGGCCTAGTTTAAGAATTAACCAAAAAAATACTTTTGGGCCAAAAATACCCGATCCAAGTCGCCTCACCACGGGGTGCTTAATCCACACCGTGGTGCAAAAACCCCTTCCACTACCTCAATAAACAGGCCTTCTACACCTCCGAATCCGATCTCCACCGCTCATAATTTAGATATATGAGTAAGGAAGACGCTGTCCAAAATTCAGGGCGATCCGACCATTGGAACTCTGGGAAACGTAAAAACAAAACTGCTAACGCAACCAGAAAAATTTCTGCGAATTTTTCACATTAGCACAAAAAACTAGCCCAACCTTTCAACCTCACAATTCTCCACCTCGTACATCATTTGATAAACCTCAAATTATGGACGAACACTGAGAATACCATGAAAGCCTTGAAATGTAAACCCCAACCGACTGTTCCATATTACCATAGCTGCCTACGTACCCTTAACCGGGATCTAGCCACCGTAGTTCACACCATGGGGTGAAATCTCCACCTCACCCCAACACCGCCCCGAAGGGCAATCAATACCGGATGATATTGAGCAAGTCCAAGCAATGTTGAACTTGCTCCCTGCAGGCAATGAGACTAAATCCCCAATTCGTTTCTTTTCCAGAGTCTCCGTCTCTTCTTCCTTCGCTGTCAACCAACTCTCACTATTACAATTCCGAATAGCTTCTTTGAAGGAAATATAGGCTCATCATCCTCCACCGAGAGTGCATACTCTACTGCATTAACCTGCCCGTAATGTTTCAAAGGCTTATCTGACCCAAGCTTTTGAACTTGTTTGTATGCCCGTTTTGGCCTACCAGAAGCCAAACTTTCCTCGAACTATTGTCGTTCGCGTGCCTGCACATTTTCTTGCTCAACAGTCTCATATTCAAACTCATCATCCTCATTATCATGAGTGTCTCCATGATCTTCCTGTTGAACATGACTAGAACCTGGATGACTTGCGGATTCTATCTCAACCACTTGAGACTTAGAAGTCTCAATGTCACCACCACTAGTCACCTTAGCTTTCGGAGAAGCTACCATAGTGTCCTCATCAAACGTAACATCCATGCTGATTATGAACTTAGAATCATCAATAGACCAAAGACGATAACCTTTTGTACATGTTTGCATACCCAAGAATATAGCCTTCTTGGCCTTCGCATCAAGTTTTCCCTCGTCAACATGGTAGTAGGCCGTGCACCCAAAAATTCTAGGTCTCCCATAATCTGCATGTTTTCCAGACCATACGTTATAAGGTACATCTCCATCTAGAGATGCATGAGGTGACCGATTGACAATAGAGCGAGCTGTATTAATTGATTCCACCCACCATTCTTTACCCAAACCAGCATAGGATCGCATACACATTGATTTTTCTCGTAACATGCGATTGAGCCTTTCTGCAACCCTATTTTGCTGTGGTGTTTTTCTGATTGTCCAGTGTCTAACAATGCCTTCCTGATCACAAAACTCCTTGAAAGCACCATCTGTATACTTTGTACCGTTATCAAATCGTAGTGTCTTCAACTTTTTACCAGTTCTGTTCTCAACCATTGTTTACCACTTCTTAAATATGTTGAATACCTCATTCTTATGTTTCATGAAATACACCAAAACATACCTAGAATAATCATCAACAAAAGTGACAAAATACCTCGAGCCTCCCTTGAAAGTGACTGAAGCTGGACCCCAAACATCCGTATGCACATAGTCTAATATACCTCTGCTTCTATGTTTGCTTGCCTTGAACTGAACTCGGTGTGCTTTACCGTACACGCAATGCTCACAAAAATCCATGCAAGCCTTTTTCATGTTCTACAACAAACCCTCTTCACCAAGATAATTTAGACCATTCTCCGACATATGCCCAAGACGCATATGCCTTAACCTAGTGCATTCACATGGATCTCCACCACTGGCAGTAGCTACAACCGCCACACTATTAGTCACCGCTTTTCCCAGAAGCGCATAAAGATTTCCTCTAGAAATACCTTTCATCACAACCAAAAAACCACGAATAACTTTAATCTCACCGTCTTGTGTAACAATTTTACACCCACCAGAATCCAAAGCACCAACAGAAATAAGGTTTTTCTTCAATTCAGGGACATGTCTCACATCCGTCAACGTTCTTACCACTCCATCATGCATCCTAATCCTTATAGAAACAAGTCCTACCATTTTACAAGCATGGTTGTTCCCCATCACTACGGTTCCACCTTCGATGCCTCTATAAGTTGTAAACCAATTTCGATTCGGACACATATGGTAAGAGCAACCAGAATCGAGAATCCACTTATTTGTGATTTCTCCTTCACATGTGACAGAATAACAATCATCACTGACCCCTTCCTCCGAAGCATAACCAACCTCTTGTTTCTATTGTACTTTTCTGGTATCCTTGTTGTTCTTGTTCTTCTTCCATGCAACCTTTTTACTAGGACAATTTGCTTTGTAATGCCCAGGCTCACCACACTTGTAGCACTTCCTCTCCGTAGGAGGTCTAGAATTCGACTTAGACTTGCCTCTCCCACCTTTTCCTCGATCATTACCTCTACCCCTTACAAACAACCATTGTGCCTGCTCATTATTACCACTAGTATCCATACCGCTAGTTGTAATCTTCCGAAGATCATCCGTTAGAAGTGAAGTTCTAGTCTCATCCATCGTAAGAGTGTCACCCACAAGCATCAATGTTTGTACAAGGTTCTCATATGACTTCGGCAACGAAAGAACTAACAAAAGTGCTTGATCTCCATCACCTACCTCCACATCAATATCCTTCAAATCTGATATGCACCTATCAAACTTGTTGATGTAGTCCCGGATAGATGATCCTTCCTCCATCTTGCAAGTATATAGTCTCGACTTCAAATAGATCCGATTAGTTAGAGTCTTCCTCATGAAGTTGGACAACCCTTGACGCAGCGGAATAACACCCTAAAGAGAAGATCTTTACGTAGAACTCAAGTTCTACCACCACAAGTTATATGCTATAACACAAGATAATAATTAAAATAAATAGTAAATCGAAAACACAAAGAAGAAAGATTTTTGTTGACCAAGTGAAAGAACCTTTTTCTTGTATATATTGATACGTTTTTTTTCTATATACAATATCACAACTTAAAACCTAGCTAATTCACTACCGTTTACATATCATATTAACTATGGGTCTAGTTTAAGAATTAACCCAAAAAACACTTTTGGGCCAAAAATACCCAATCCAAGTCACCTCACCACGGGGAGTTTAATCCACACCGTGGTGCAAAAACCCCTACCCCTACCTCAATAAACAGGCCTTCTGCACCTCCAAATCCGATCTCCACCGTTTAGAATTTAGATATATGAGTAAGGAAGACGCTGTCCAAAATTCAGGGCGATCCGACCGTTGGAACTCCAGGAAATGCAAAAACAAAAATGCTAATGCAACCAGAAAAATTTCTGCGAATTTTTCACATTAGCACCAAAAACTAGCCCAACCTTTCAACCTCACAGCTGAAATGACCTGTTTTGGATTGGAATAAAATAGTGTACCGATTTTTAATTTTCGAAGCATTTCATTTGTAATTCTATAATTTTTTTTCCTTCCTAGAATCTAGGTTCTTCAATATTTTCTTTGATCTCTCCTTGTGGTATCTCTGCTCGTGGCTAGTTTTCATTTGCAAAATTATCTTCGGAACAGAGCTTTAACACCTAAATGAGGCATGAAAGTGACTTACAAGCTTGGTGCATGACAAATGAATTGATAAATAATTTTAATTTCATTTTTTTTGCTAAATGAATGATTTCAATGACCAACACAAACATAAATATGTTAATGCTGGTTGACAAAACAAATTTCGAATACATAGACTGAAAGAGTATCTGAATACAAGCGGTGGTGGAGCCAGGAATATATATGAGGGAGGGTTTAAGTATACTATAAATTTTTTCTCAACAGTATATAAAAGAATGCAAAAAAAACATCATAAAGAATACAATTTATTAGCACTCAGCACTCCTCTATGAGATTTCATATTCTGAAATGTTTGAAGTACATCTTCAGTTTTCACGCTTAAGAAACTATCTCGCTTAATATAGGCTACCAAGTGATCATTCAACCATTCATCCCCTATCCTATTACGAAGTCGAGTCTTGACAATATTCATAGCAGAAAAGGTCCTTTCCACTTCCGCTGTTGCAACCGGTAAAAGCATAGCCAACTTGATAACTCTCTCATAATTATTGCCCCGCCCCGCCCCTTCCCTTCCCTTGTCCACGTACTTGTCCATGTCCCTCTCGTATACCCCTGCAATGGTGTTTAACTTATTTAATGATCAAACTTCATACTTGAAGGGTTAAAAGATACATATTGTGCAGGGGTATTATTGGAAGAAAAATAGGAAAAAAGGTTAAAAGGTATGCAGTGACATATTAGGGGTTAAAAGGTTATTTAATGATCAAACTTCATACTTGAAGGGTTAAAAGGTACATATTGTGCAGGGGTATTATTGGAAGAAAAATAGGAAAAAAGGTTAAAAAGTATGCAGTGACATATTAGGGGTTAAAAGGTACAAGTTGAAACGTCAGAGGGGTTAAAAGGTACAAGTTGAAACGTCAAAGATTGTACACAGTAGTAAATTTTAATAGCTGAAAGGTCATTAAGCCTTTTTATTATATTTTAGTAAAATTTCCGTACTTAATTTAGACATTTTTATTGACACATTCAATATTTTGCTCATATAGGTTTTTTTAAGCAAAATACAACTAAAACATTTTAAAAAAAATTATAACCCTAACTTTCAGGGAAAAATAATATTGAAAATATTTATAATATGTATTATAAATTGAAAATATTTGAATTTTAATAATTATGGCATGTATTCACAATTTTAGAAAGTTTGTGGGGTTTATTTGAAAAAAGTAAGATTACTGATTAAATTGCAAAAAATAAACAAGTTTGTTGGATTTTTTAGCTAACAGCTCGTTTGTCATTAATAAAAATGTTATTTTTTAAAACTAATTGAATACAGCTCAGAGTCATCCCTTGGGCTGTTACTTGCTAAAAACTGATACCAGTACAAATGATTTAACAGAGGAATTCAAAAGCTTGTTAACTCAATTTAATCCCCTTGCTGCAGAATTGAGTTAATACATAAATCATAGAAATGGATACACTCGAAGTCATGAGTTTATTCTCATTAGTAATCGTTGTTGTGTCTCTGTTTCTCTATTTCTTTATCTTCGAAAAATCGAACACAAATGTTCCACCAGGATCAAGTGGATGGCCAGTGATCGGAGAAAGTATCAAGTTTGTGTTATCAGGTCCCCAAAAATTCGTCGAAGAACGAACAAGAAAGTACTCTGAGGATGCATTCCAAACCTCTTTGTTTGGACAGAAGATGACAGTGTTTTGTGGACCGCTTGGGAACAAGTTTGTCTTTGCAAATGAGACCAAATCGCTCACCCCCTGGTGGCCACTATCTGTAAGAAAGGCCCTGTTTTTCCCCGAGTTTGCAGAATCTTCTACAGACGACATTACATCTATCATGCATAGTTTTTTGCGTGATATTCTCAAACCAGAGGCTTTAAAACAATACATACCAATCATGGATTCAATGGCACGAGAGCAGTTAGACTCCCAATGGGCTGTCAGTGAAGTAGTAAAGGTGTTTCCAGTGTCGAAGAAGTACACATTTGATTTGGCTTGCAGATTATTAATGGGTGTAGTTGATGTCGAGCATGTCACAAGGCTAGCCAAGCATTTCACTCTTGTTTATGCAGGATTGTTCTCCGTCCCAATTGATCTGCCAGGAACTGCTTATAACAAAGCTATTAAGGGTGGAAAATTGGTTCGAGATGAGCTAATGAAGATCATTAGTGAGAGGAAAAAGGAAATAATAGTGGAGAACAATTTAGAAACAGTTGGTAGATCCGATTTTCTGTCTCGAATGCTGCTGCTGACTGATGAGAACGGGAAATTTGTTGGCGAAAAGGAGATAACTAACAACATAATTGGTTTGCTCTTTGCTAGCTACGAGACTACTAGCACTGCTGTTGCCTTTGTGCTCAAGTATCTTTCGGAACTGCCACATATTTATGATAAGGTCTATGAAGGTACATTAATATACGTGTATACGAATGAACGAATGACTGTCGATATAGCTAGCTAATATTTCTTATTTATCATTTATAACCTTGAATTCACTAGTTAAAGTAATAATCAAGGTTAAATATTGATGGAGCGTGCAGAACAAAATGAAATAGCAAAATCAAAAACTGAAGGGGAGTTGTTGGCATGGGAAGATATACAGAAGATGAAGTACTCATGGAACGTTGTGTGTGAGACCTTAAGGTTGCTGCCCCATGCAAATGGTGGCTTTAGAGAGGTTACAAATGATTTTACATATGCTGGTTTTACCATTCCAAAGGGATGGAAGGTATTTATCTTTTACATGTTACATGTATCTAATACGTGCGAATATTAAATCATCTTAATCAATCATCTTCATCTTCATGGTTACCATATCTTTTGATTAATTTGTTTTGTTTGTAGACAATGTGGACAGTTCAGACAACACACAAGAATCCGAAATACTTTGCCAATCCAGAAACGTTTGATCCATCAAGATTCGAAGGGAATGGACCTGCTCCATTCACTTTTGTACCATTTGGTGGAGGATCTAGAATGTGTTCTGGAAAAGAGTATGCTCGTCTTGAAATTCTGGTGTTTCTTCATAATATCGTAACCAAATTCAAACTGGAGAAAGTGAATCGCCCAAAAAAGATAGTACAGTACTTTCTTTCGGTACCATTGGAAGGTCTCTCTGTCCGTCTAATTCCCCATAAAGTTTAAATATTTTACATTTGGAATAGCTATGTGTGTTTTGCTGATGGTGCATATGTCTATGATCAAACTTCCATACTTTAAGTTTTGATCACTGTGAACATATATATGTGTTTAAGGTGAAATAAACTTGTATGATGCAGTTGTAATGCAAGAAAAATCAATTTCTTCCAGTTTACTTATATCTTTCAGCTCATCCTCCATTTTACATAGACACTTCAACACTGTTAAACTATAGATCATTTCTTACAGTTTATGAGTGAGGAAGTTTGACACCGTAATGTAAGTTATGTAACTGTAACCTATATATGTATAAACGTTTAAGGGAATAACTTACCAACCATGGTAAAAAAAAAAGTCACATTGTTAGTACATACTACATACACACACAAAATATGTTTGATAAGATAACGTATCCAAATTTCATCTGCTAGTCATTATCATTTCACTCATGCGGATATAAAGATTCCGCACAGTAATATGTATGAATCACAAGGATGATATTGGTCTGTACATCATGACCATATAAAAGCCAGGGAATGACCCTGATGAATTAAGTATCAGCTTTAATGACCCTAAATGCTAATACAGAGAGAAGCAGCACTCGAGAGTCAAACTTAGCAAAACTACAAAAGCTGTTAAGAGTAGTTAATGTTAGCATATTTTCTGTCTATTTCTTAGTCTGTTTCTCTACTAGTTCTACCAGGCCTTTGCAGAGGTCCGTTGCTTTATCTGTCTTTTGTCTAGTACTTTAGTAACAGCTAATGTACTTGAGCTGTGATAAATAAGGGTAGTGGAGTTGTATGGTTAGAACAGATCATTATCAGAGTTATCAAAGAAATCATTTTGCTCTGCATTTCATTGCTTCTTCACCTTGCATTCTCTAAAAAGTATCATGGTATCAGAGCTGCAGGTGTTGATAGCATAAAAGTATCTTCTTTTCAAATCAAATATGTTCATCTTTACCAAGGTTGTTCATCCATCAAATCAAATCACGACAACCGGTAGCAAATTTACATTGACAGATCTTCAAAACCTTTCATTTTTACACCCTTCTGATAGACCAACGTCCATAAGTGTCACCAAGCTCCAAGGAGCGGCTGACTATCGTACATGGAAGAGATCCATGGAAATTCAACTTGCCTCCAAAAGAAAGCTGGGATTTGTTCAAGGCACAGAGCTCAGAAGTACCACAGACACCACTGATACAGTACAATGGGATACTTGTAACAACATGGTGCTTTCATGGATTCACAATAATATCATTGATGCCATAAAAACATCAGTGTTGTTCATTAACTCTTCTGCAGAGATCTGGGCACACCTTCAGAAGCTATTCCAGTTAAGCAATGGGGCAAGAAAATACAAACTCAGTAAAGGTATGTACAACTTGAGACAAAATAGTAAATCTCTGGTTGAATACTACACTGCTCTAAGTGGTGTGTGGGATGAGCTTGAGGCAATTAGCGAACTGCCTCTCCTTACAACTACAACAGACGAAATCAAAGCCTTGTTAAAGGATATTCAAGTTCAAAAAGATGAATCTCGACTATTCCAATTTCTCAATGGTTTAGACGAACACTTTGGCCCACAAAGAAGCCAACTATTGATGATGTCCCCACTACCAAGTGTAGAGATGGCATGTGTTGTCATCCAGCAAGAAGAATCCCAAAGAGATACCCTTCAAACCACTGTTGGCGATGAGTTCTCAGCTATGCTTAGCAAGGGGTTCAACATGAATCCTGACGAACTGGTAGTATGCACTTCTTTCAAGAGAAAGGGCCACACAGCTGACAAGTGTTTCAAAGTGGTTGGTTATCCAAAGTGGTACTCTAAACCATCCAGACCTACAGGTAGAGGGGGCTACAACTCTGGTAGATGGAATGGTAGAGGAGGAAGCAAATCTGGAAGTACTTCATCGGCCAATAACGTCAACAGAGCAGGCGATGACAAAGGTGATATGTCTAATGTGATCTTGACATCTTAACAATTTGAGCAACTCCTAAAGATAATCCTTGGAAGCATGAGCAAGAGCAGCACTGAAGAGGAACTGGACACTCCTTTTTCAGGTATGATTACTAGTAATGCTGTTAATTCTGTGGTAAAAGATTGGATTATAGGCTCTGGTGCATCTAATCATATGTCATGCTCCTTGAATTTACTGCACAATGTTAAGCCTGCTCCATCACATCTCACCATTAAACTACCTACTGGTACCACCACACAAATTACACATGTTGGTGATGCTATGCTCAGCTGTGGATTAGTTTTACAAAATGTTTTGTTTGTGCCTCAATTCACACACAATCTGCTATCTGTTACTAAGTTATGCAAAGTTAGTAACTGTGAGGTTCTTTTTGGGCAAAGCATGTGTATGGTGGTTAATTCTGAGCCAAGGAACACTGTGTATTGGGCAGCTAAGAAATAACTTGTACTACCTGAGTGATAAGGCCCTGATTGGTGATGGAAACAAAATGTGTAATTTAAGCTCTCAAGATAGTTCATCTTCAGAGATTAGTGACATGTATGCCACTTGGCATAACAGGTTTGGACACGCATCTAATTCAGTTCTTAAACATATTGCGTGTGTCAAACCTTTCATTCAAAATCAGACAAGAGTCTGCTTGATATGCCCATTGTCAAAGTTCACACACCAACCTTACTCTCAGAGTTCATCACATGCAACAAAACCTTTTGAATTGGTGCATATCGATACTTGGGGACCTTATAAAGTCTGCACTAAGCTTAAATACAAATATTTTCTGACAATAGTCGATGATCATACTCGAATGACATAGCTGTACCTGATGCAACACAAATCTGATTATGGTAAAACCATTCAAACTTTTCACCACTTTCTGGCAAATCAGTTCCAGAGCTCAATCAAAATCATCAGAAGTGACAATGCCCCTGAATTTAGTGATTTTGCCTGCAAGAAGTTCATGGATGAGCAAGGCATAGTCCATCAAACGTCATGTGCTCACAGGCCTCAGCAAAACACAAGAGTGGAACGAAAACACAGACACGTGTTGGATATAGCCCGTGCCCTGAAGTTCCAATCAAATTTGCCTCCATTCTACTGGGGAGACTATGTTTTGGCAGCAGCATATATCATCAATAGAACTCCATCCTCGGTATTGAACAATGTGAGCCCTTATGAGAAGTTGTTCAAAGAACCCCCAAATTACAACATACTGAAATCGTTTGGATGTTTGGCAATAGCATCGCCTCCTAGAGTTGTTTCTGATAAGTTCAAACCTAGAGCTGTTCTCTGCATATTTGTGGGATATCCTCCATATAAAAAAGGATTCAAGCTGCTCACATTGAACTCAATAACTCCATTTGTGTCCAGAGATGTCAAATTCTATGAACACATCTTCCCTCTCAACAATGCTACTCTTCAGACATATATGAATCTTATCCCTCCTGAAACTGTACCTACAAGAAGTCATGTGACTGATTGTGATGAATTCTATCAACTGCTGAATGAAGAGCACTCAGATTCTGATTATTCTGTAATGAATGAACAGGATACTGATTCAACCTCACATGAGACGTCAGATCATACCACTTCAACCCCAATTGTTCGAAGGTCACAAAGGAAGAAAAATGCTCCAGTTTGGATGGATGCATACATCACTAATCCACCACCTGCATCCACGTCATTATGTGCAACTGTTGTCTCACAACATGTGAAACCCTCATTTCAGTGCTTTGTTTCCTCAATTGTCAACACTGAAGACCCTAAAACATTTGGTCAAGCTGTTGAGCAGCAACATTGGATAGATGCCATGAATGAGGAGTTGGACGCTCTGGAAAACAATGGTACTTGGGATATTACCACGTTGCCTGAAAAGAAAAAAGCCATTGGATGCAGATGGTTGCACAAGACGAAGTTCAAGCCAGATGGAAGTGTGGAAAGATTCAAGGCAAGGTTGGTGATACTGGGATGTAAACAAGTGTATGGAGTGGATTATGAAAATACTTTCGCTCCAGTGGCTAAAATGACTACAATCAGGGCTCTGTTGGCAGTCACTGCAGTAAATGACTAGATGGTAAATGGATGTTAAAAATGCCTTCTTGCATGGGGATCTGGAGGATACTGTGTACATGAAGATACCAATGGGATATACTCACTTTGGATGTAGGATTTCCAAAGATAAGCAAAAGTTTGTAGCTAGTACTGCACCACTGATTTTGCACAGACTCAAGAAGTCCCTCTATGGTTTGAAACAGGCACCAAGAAACTGGTTCTCCAAGCTGTCCGCGATTCTAATTGATCTTGCTTTTGTGCAGTCAAAATCTGATTACAGCTTGTTCACCCTCACTGATACTAGTTCAATTACCATGGTTCTGGCTTATGTAGAGATTTAATGATAGCTGGAAATTTAGGATGTGAAATTGATAGTCTCAAACGAATGCTGTCTACCAAGTTTCACATGACAGATCTTGGTGAACTTCGATATTTTCTGGGACTGGAAGTGGACAGAAATGCTGCAGGTTTCTTTGTCTCATAGCACAAATATCTTGTGGACATTTTTAAGGAATTCAACATGCAATCTACTACTCCTATGAAGATTCCCATAGATATTCATCTTCGCCTCACTAAAGAAATGGGGATTCCTCTCAGAGACCCTCATCCTTATCAACGCTTGCTTGGTAAATTGATATATCTCACAGTCACTAGACCTGACATTGTGTTCACAGTGCATATTTTGACTCAATTCATGCAACATCCAACTGATTCTCATATGCAAGCTGCACTTTATCTACTAAGATACTTGGTTGGTACATCTACTCAAGGCATCTTGTTGGCATCCAAATCAGCTGCTCAGCTAAATGCCTATAGTGATAGTGACTGGGCCACTTGTCCCATGACTAGGAGATCTACTACTGGGTTCTGCATTTTGTTTGGATCAAGCCCAATCTCCTGGAAAACAAAGAAGCAGTATGTGGTTGCTCGCTCGTCTGCAGAAGCAGAATATCGTGCCATGGCACTTACATGTGTGAAGTCACTTGGTTACAAGCATTACTCAAGGATCTAGGAATTAACAACCTTCCTCCTGTAGTGTTACATTGTGACAACAAATCAGCCATTGTTATTGAAAATCCAGTCTTACGTGAACGCACAAAACATGTTGAAGTTGACTGTCATTACGTTCGTGACAAGCTCAATTCAGGAACCATCATCACTGCTCATACTCCAACACACTCCCAGCTCGCAGATGTTCTGACCAAGGGGCTTTCAGCTAAGAAACACTTCTACCTATTGTCCAAGCTTGGTGTCCAATCACCACCTACCACCACGCTTGCAGGGGAGTAATACAGAGAGAAGTAGCACTCGAGAGTCAAACTTAGCAAAACTACAAAAGCTGTTAAGAGTAGTTAATGTTAGCATATTTTCTGTCTGTTTCTCTACTAGTTCTACCAGGCCTTTGCAGAGGTCCGTTGCTTTATATATCTTTTGTCTAGTACTTTAGTAACAGCTAATGTACTTGAGCTGTGATAAATAAGGATAGTGGAGTTGTACGGTTAGAACAGATCATTATCAGAGTTATCAAAGAAATCATTTTGCTCTGTATTTCATTGTTTCTTCACCTTGCATTCTCTAAAAAGTATCAAATGCTGTTTTAAGAACGAAATAAAAGTCTGCAATTCGATCTTCCAATAAAAAATCTTTTCGCATGTTACCTGCTGGAAAGTCACGCAACAGAGCTATAATATATTAAACCCTGACATGTGTTAGTTAAAATATTGACAAAATTAAAATTAATTGATGACATCTTACGTACATCCCCAGATACTGACTTTCTAGAATTGATTACTGAGAGCTTCCCCTTTCCAGATTAACACTACATATGATTTAACATAGAAATTCAAAGCTTGCAACTTGAAGTTGATAAATAAATTTAGACACTGATATCAATGATATGGATACACTAGAGGTCTTGAGCTTATTGGCATTAGTAATCATTGTTGTATCTCTGCTTCTCTTTTTCTTCATCTTCCGAAAATCAAAGGCAAATGTTCCAGCAGGCTCAAGTGGATGGCCAGTGATCGGAGAAAGTATCAAATTTTTTTGGTCAGGTCCGCAAGAGTTCATAGAGGAACGAACAAAAAAGTATTCGAGAGATGTATTCCAAACCACTTTGGTCAACAAATGACAGTGTTTTGTGGACCGCTTGGGAACAAGTTCATCTTTGCCAATGAAACCAAATCACTTGCCTCCTGGTGGCCACTTTCTGTAAGAAAGGCCTTTTTTTATCCCAGTTTGTAGAGTCTAATACGGACGATGTTTCGTCCCTCATGTTTTGTAGCATTCGTGATATTCCAAAACTAGAGGCTTTAAAACAATACATACCGGTCATGGATTCAATGGCTCGGGAATATGTAGATTCGCAGTGGACTGTTAATGAAGTTGTGAAGGTGTTTCCACTGTCGAAGAGATACACAATTGCTTTGGCTTGTAGAATACTAATGGGTGTTGTTGATGTCGAGTATGTCACAAGGCTAGCCATGCATATCACTCTTGTTAATGCTGGATTGTTCTCTGTCCCAGTTGATCTGCCCGGCACTGCTTATAGAAAAGCTATTAAGGGTGGCAAATTGGTTCGAGCTGAGCTTATGAAGGTCATTACCGAGCGGAGGAAGGAAATGGTGGAAAATAAGATAGAAACATTCAGTAGATCTGATTTTCGGTCTCGAATGCTGCTGGTGACTGATGAGAATGGGAAATTTTTAGCGAAAAGGAGATCACTAACAACATTGTTGGCTTGCTTTTTGCTAGCTACGAGACTACTAGCACTGCTGTTACCTTTGTGCTCAAGTATCTTGCGGAACTTCCACATATTTATTTATGATGAGGTCTCTAAAGGTATTTTTATTATTTATCTGAATGAATGTCTATAGCTAATATCTTCTTATATCTGATAAAGTACCTTGCATTTACTTATTGAAACGATGATGAGGTTAGATATTTGATTGAACAGAACAAATCGAAATATCTAAATCAAAAAGCGAAGGGGAGCTGTTAACGTGGGAAGATATACAGAAGATGAGGTACTCGTGGAACGTTGTGTGTGAGACTCTAAGGTTAATACCACCTTTACTTGTTAGGTTTAAAGACGTTGTTAGCGATTTCACATATGCTGGTTTCACCATACCCAAGGGATAGAAGGTATGAATTTATGCCTTACATAGTTTTACTTACATAAATCTAGCTAGTCCATACGAGGAATAGGGTAAAGTCCCTGTCAAAAACCTTACCTGCCCCTTAAAAAAGGTGCTTGCGCTATTTCCATGTTTCAGTAGATGTACTGAAATGTTGCAATCGGTAGGTGTTAGACCCTTAAGAGATTTTCATGCCCTAGTGTTGGGTGTAGAGGCGAAGGCGTGCTCGAGGTTCACGATTCTGTCTTGGGCATGAACACTAGGCGAAGTCAAGTATGGGACTTGACATAAAAACTAAGGCATTGAGATGAAGTGGGCATTTGAGGCACCTACACGGATTGGGCTTGTCTAAGGCATGAAGCATTCAACCAGGCACAGACATAGAGAATGTGGGCTTGAGCAGAGGCACACTTGGGCTTAGGGGAGTCATGCAGCATGGCGCAAGAGGGAGAGAGGCAAAGCATGGGCCTGGCCACTCCAAAGCAATGGGCCTCCATGACACACATGCGACATTGGAGAAGAGTCTTCTAGTTCAAATATAGTGAGGCAAAGCTGGGCCAGAATTCTATAGTTGGGCAGGTTCGAAGCAGGATGCAAGTTAGAGACATGGGCCAAGGTGTAGGGTGTTGGGCTTATCAGATTTGGGATAAGACCATGTCTTTGGAGATCATTCCAGAAGAATCAATTAGGGATTGCAATCTTCTGCAGAAAGGGAAAGTCTATCAGAGTCAAAGATACGATTAGGGTGGATCTTCTATGGAAGGAAAGGCAATCAGGAAGATTGAGGATATCTTGAAGATCTCAGGCAAAGATGGAAAGTAGGGTTGGGCTTAGCCTAGCCTAAAGCCCGTAAAGCTACTTATATAAGGAGAACTTCTTCATTCTCATTCATTCATTCAGATACACAGTAAACAGTTGTATAGAGAGTGAGAGCATATACAGAGAGAGCTAGCATTGTAGTTAGGCTTTCTTGTATTCTAGCAGTTAGTGGGTAGCTGTGCCGACGTGTGGGCAGCAGGCCTAGATTGTTAGTCCTTTTTGTTAAAGTAATAAAAAGGTTGGGGTTGCCCGTAACTCTGTCTTCGTTTATCTTTTGGTTATCACTAACCTTCTTTGCAGGCACAAAGGTTAGTTGCGCATTGCTGGCCAGGCTCTAGGTTGGGGAGTTGGCGCATCACTAGGCGACATGTTTGTGAAAAATTTCGCGCTTCCGCACGCCTACGTGATAGTTGGCATCATAGCTTGATTGGTGTCTTTTAGAGCACCGTTGGCGAAAGAGTATTATGGCTGGTCCTACAGTTGCTACACTTAGTGAGAAGGTTGCTAGGCTTGAGGGGTTGATTGGCATACCAGAGTCGATCGATGTTCAACCATTGCAGACCTAATGTGTGAACATGAAGGCTGATCTTGATCAAATCCGACTGATCTTGGAAAATCACATGCGTGAGTCTGAAGAGAGGCTTGTTCAGTTGGAAACTTCTTATTCAGAACTCTACGAAGAAGTGACAATCCTAAGGAAGGCGGTGGCTGTTGGTGGCAGTACCTCGAGTGATGGGGCAAGAAAGTTCAAAGTGCCAGACCCGAAGACATTTGAGGGAGGGCGTGCTGCCAAGGCATTGGAGAATTTCTTGTGGGACATGGAGCAATACTTCAAAGCATCTCGTATTGGAGAAGAGGAACAGGTAAATGTGGCTAGTATGTTCCTTGCAGGTGATGCTAAGTTATGGTGGCGCACTCGAATGGAGGATGTTGATGGCACAGGGAAACCCGGTATTCAGACTTGGGAGGTCATGAAGAAGGAGGTTAGGGAGCAGTTCTTGCCTAATAATGCTGCGTGGATGGCTAGGGAGAAACTAAAGCACCTAAAGCAAACGGGGTCTGTGCGAGAGTATGTAAAGGCATTTACTTCTAATCTGTTGGACATTCGTGACATGGAAGAAGCGGACAGGTTGTTCAACTTCATTTCTGGGTTGAAGCCATGGGCACATGCTGAGCTGAGGAGACAGAATGTCAAGGACCTGACAGCAGCTATTGTAGCGGCAGACAGCTTGGTGGACTTTGCAACAAGTTCTAATAATAGCAAGGGGAAACAAACCCAAGGGGGTAAAGAAAAGGGGCAGAAGTTCAAAGGCAAGAAAAAGGTCCAAGATGAGGAATCTAGCAAAGCCAAGAATGGTGGTGGGCAAACAAAGAAGCAGCTGAAGTGCTATATTTGTGATGGTCCTCACATGATGAAAGATTGCCCAAAGAGGGAGAAGCTGAATACTATGACTGTGGCCGAGGGAGAGGAACCAGGAAGGGTGAATCCGCTCAGGATGGTCAATGCACTACAGACAAAGGAGGCCGTGAAGTCATCTAGTTTGTTGTATGTGCAGGTTGAGATAAATGGTCATGAGGTGATGGCTATGGTAGATACTGGAGCTACCAATAATTTTCTAGCTGATAGGAGTGTGGAATCTCTTGGCTTGGTTTTGGGAGCAAGCACCAGCCGAGTGAAAGCTGTAAATTCTGAGGCACAGGTGGTCAAGGGATCAACTGAGGCAGAGCTTAGAATGGAACCATGGACTGGAAAGGTAACTCTCTTGGCTGTTCCTTTAGATGATTTCGATCTTATATTGGGGATGGACTTCTTAAGGAAAACTAAGGCGCCGGTGATGCCACATCTGGGTGGGGTGATGATTGGAGAGGAAAGCAACCCTTGCTTTGTGAAGGGTGTGTTTGATCGTGACTTGGGCAAGAAAAGGGAGGGAATGTTGTCAGCTATACAGGTTGAAGCTGGGTTGAAGCATGGTGAAGTGACTTATCTAGCGGCTCTTATGGAAGAAAAGCCTGATCAGTTAGAGATACCTGATGTTGTTGTTCCTACTCTCAAGGAGTTTGAAGATGTCATGCCCCCAGAGTTGCCTAAGAAATTACCGCCAAGAAGGGATGTGGATCACAGGATTGAACTCGAGCCGGGTGCACGGGCCCCGTCTCAAGCCCCCTACCGTATGGGGCCGATGGAGTTGGCTGAAATGAGAAAACAGTTGGACGAGTTGTTGGAGAGCGGATTCATTCAACCGTCTAAAGCTCCTTATGGTGCCCTAGTCTTATTCCAGAAGAAGGCAGATGGGTCATTGTGGATGTGTATAGACTATCGGGCCTTGAACAAGGTAACTATTAAAAATAAGTACCCTGTTCCAAATATTGTTGAGCTGTTTGACAGGCTCTCGAAAGCTAAGTACTTCACGAAGTTGGATCTGAGGTCGGGATATTGGTAAGTCAGAATTGCTGCAGGGGATGAGCCTAAAACCGCATGTGTAATGAGGTATGGGTCTTATGAGTTTCTAGTTCTGCCATTTGGGTTAACAAATGCACCTGCAACATTCTGTAATTTGATGAATGATGTGCTATATGAGTACCTAGACCGTTTTGTGGTAGTGTACTTAGATGATATTGTGATCTATAGTGATAGTCTGGAAGCTCACTTAGAACACTTAAAGTGCATTTTCACTAAACTGCGAGAACACAGTCTTTATGTCAAAAGGGAGAAGTGTGAGTTCTGCAGGGAGGAGATCCATTTCCTATGGCATGTGCTGAGCCAAGGAATGGTGAAGATGGACAAGAGGAAAGTCTAGGCCATCATTGATTGGCCTGCCCCAAAGAAGGTAGCTGAGTTGAGATCTTTTCTTGGTCTTGCTAACTATTATCGCAAGTTTATACAGGGATACTCGAAGAAAGTAAATGTCTTGACAGATTTGCTAAACAAGGATCATGTTTGGGAATGGAATGATGAGTGTGAAGCGGCGTTTGTGGAGCTAAAAGTTGCAGTTGCTTCAGAACCCGTGCTAAAACTTCCAGATTTTGGGGTGCCATTCGAAGTGCACACCGATGCTTCTGATCGTGCAATTGGTGAAGTGTTGGTTCAGTTGGGACATCCGGTGGCATATGAAAGTCGAAAGCTAACAAATGCCAAACAGAGGTACAGTACTCATGAAAAGGAGATGACTGCAGTGGTTCATTGTTTGGAGGTGTGGAGGCACTACTTGCTTGGAGCGGAGTTTGTGGTTTGCACAAACAATGTGGCAAACACTTATTTCAAGACTCAGAAGAAGCTAACCCCAAAGCAGGCCCGTTGGCAGGAATTTCTGGCTGAATTCGATTTTGTATGGTTGCATAAGCCGGGAGCACAAAACCAGGTAGCCGATGCACTGAGCAGAAAGGTGCAAGAGTCTGTGGCATCCATGACAGTGGTGGACACTGAGTTCCTAGAGGAGATCAAAAGGCAGTCAAAGACAGATGCTGTGTATGGTAAACTTGTGGAGGAAGTGAAGACATGGGTGGTTCGCAAATACTGGTTGGAGGATGGGTTGCTGTATTGTAAAGGTAGTCGACTTTATGTTCCACATGGGGGAATTCTCCGGCAGCGAATCTTGAAAGAGTCTCATGATGCTAAATGGGCAGGACATCCGGGGGTAGCAAGGATGCTAGCATTGTTGAGTAGATCCTACTATTGGCCGAAGATGATGGATGACGTTGAGGCATATGTCAAGTCGTGCTTGGTGTGTCAACGTGACAAGACTGAAAGGAAGAAGGAAGCTGGACTTCTACAACCTTTACATATTCCAGATAGACCGTGGCAGTCAGTATCTATGGATTTTATTCTTGGGTTGCCTCAGGTGGAGGGAAAGGGGTCAATCTTTGTGGTGGTTGATCGGTTTTCGAAGTATGCTGTGTTCATTCCTGCACCAAAGGTGTGTACAACAGAGGTAGCAGCTGGCCTGTTCTTTCAGCATGTGGTGAAACATTTTGGGTTGCCAGAGGATATTATTAGTGATCGTGATAGCAGGTTCACAGGGCGGTTCTGGACAGCATTGTTTGGGTTCTTGGGAAGTGAGTTGAAGTTCTCTACTGCAAATCATCCCCAAACAGATGGTCAGACGGAGCGGATGAATCAGCTACTAGAGGAGTATCTCAGGCACTATGTTTCAGCTAGTCAGAAAAATTGGCTAGAATTGATGGATGTAGCACAGTTCTGCTACAACCTACATCAGTCTTCAGCGACTGGTAAGAGCCCCTTCGAGGTGATTTTTGGGTTTCAGCCGAGAACCCCAAACGAAGTGGCAGTTCAGAAATCAGGTGGTACTTTTCCCGCAGCCTACAGGTATGCGTTTGGTAAACATGAGATGGTTGATGAAGCCAAAGCTAGTCTAAAGAAAGCTGTTTGGAGGATGAAGAAGTACGCTGATAGAAAGCGTCGTCCCTTAGAGTTTGAGGTTGGCAACCAGGTGTTGTTGAAGTTGACACCACAGATCTGGAAGAAGATAAAGTCCAGAAAAATTAACAAGGGGTTAGTTCAGAATTATGACGGGCCCTTTGAGATAGTGAAGAAGGTAGGCACTGTGGCTTATCGGTTGAAGCTTCCCGACAGATTGAAGGTGCATCCTACTTTTCATGTGAGTTTCTTGAAGCCGTTCCAACCAGACTTACTGCTTGATGGGAGGAAGCAGAAGAAAAGAGCACCTCCGGTGGTCAGAGTACAGTTTGAGAAGAAGATAAAGAAAATTCTGGATCATAATACTCAAGGGATGAGTAAGAAGAACAGGAGGACTGATTATCTTATTCCATGGGAAGGCGAGGAAGAAGCTGATGCTACTTGGGAGAAAGGTGTGACCTTGTGGTAGTTTGAAGATCAAATTCAGGAATATTGGGATTGCCCCTCGATGAGGACATCGAGCTCTTTGAGTGGGGGTGGTTTGTTAGACCCTTAAGAGATTTTCATGCCCTAGTGTTGGGTGTAGAGGCGAAGGCGTGCTTGAGGTTCACGATTCTGTCTTGGGCATGAACACTAGGCGAAGTCAAGTATGGGACTTGACATAAAAACTAAGGCATTGAGATGAAGTGGGCATTTGAGGCACCTACACGGATTGGGCTTGTCTAAGGCATGAAGCATTCAACCAGGCACAGACATAGAGAATGTGGGTTTGAGCAGAGGCACACTTGGGCTTAGGGGAGTCATACAGCATGGCGCAAGAGGGAGAGAGGCAAAGCATGGGCCTGGCCACTCCAAAGCATTGGGCCTCCATGACACACATGCGACATGGGAGAAGAGTCTTCTAGTTCAAATATAGTGAGGCAAAGCTGGGCCAGAATTCTATAGTTGGGCAGGTTCGAAGCAGGATGCAAGTGAGAGACATGGGCCAAGGTGTAGGGTGTAAATGGGCTTATCAGATTTGGGATAAGACCATATCTTTGGAGATCATTCCAGAAGAATCAATTAGGGATTGCAATCTTCTGCAGAAAGGGAAAGTCTATCAGAGTCAAAGATACGATTAGGGTGGATCTTCTATGGAAGGAAAGGCAATCAGGAAGATTGAGGATATCTTGAAGATCTCAGGCAAAGATGGAAAGTAGGGTTGGGCTTAGCCTAGCTTAAAGCCCGTAAAGCTGCCTATATAAGGAGGAGCTTCTTCATTCTCATTCATTCATTCAGATACACAGTAAACAATTGTAGAGAGAGTGAGAGCATATACAGAGAGAGAGCTAGCATTGTAGTTAGGCTTTCTTGTATTCTAGCAGATAGTGGGTAGCTGTGCCGACGTGTGGGCAGCAGGCCTAGATTGTTAGTCCTTTTTGTTGAAGTAATAAAAAGGTTGGGGTTGCCCGTAACTCTGTCTTCGTTTATCTTGTGGTTATCACTAACCTTCTTTGCAGGCACAAAGGTTAGTTGCGCATTGCTGGCCAGGCTCTAGGTTGGGGAGTTGGCGCATCACTAGGCGACAAGTTTGTAAAAAATTTCACGCTTTCGCACGCCTACGTGATAGTACGCAACGTACAAAATACTAACACCCGGGGAGAGTGTTGCCTTGATGATTTTTCTGCCTAAGCCAATACTTTTTGGGTATAAAGCAACAATATTTTGTGTTGTTTTAGGCCATCTATGGTGTATTGCCCAACTACATCATCAATAATTTAAAATGCTGATAGTTAGCTGATACTGGTATTGACTTTGTTTATTTTTTTCAGACATTGTGGACAGTGCATACAACATACAAGAATCCGGAATACTTTGCAGATCCTGAAACATTTGATCCATCAAGATTCGAAGGGAGAGGGCCTGCTCCGGGTACTTATGTACCTTTTGGTGGAGGATCTAGAATGTGTCCAGGAAAAGAGTACGCTCGTCTTCAAATTTTGGTGTTTCTTCATAACATTGTTACCAAATTCAAATTGGAGAAAGTGAATCCCCAGGAAAAGATAGAAATGTACTTTCTCCCAGTACCAAAGGAAGGTCTTCCTGTGCATATAATTCACCAAAAAATTTAGGGGTAAATGGCCATTTTCGTCACTGTACTATACGAAAACTTTCACTTGGATCACCAGCCCAAAAAAGCTTTCAAACGAATTACTTAACTCAATATAACTTTCCATTGGGTCATTGTACATTAAAAATATTTCACTGTCGTTAATTTTTCGTTGATTTAACGGAAATCCGTTAACTTTTTACACATCAGCCTGCCACCTAGTTGCCACACACTTGCCACGTTAAAAGCCCAAGTTAAAACCATTAATCTTTACCATATCATTAGTAAAACAGATCAGACACAACTTAGCAATTTATACAAAAATAAAAATTCAAGAACAATATAATTATTCTTCCCTTTTTTTTCCAGTTTCCGGTCAAGGCCCAGAATTCGACGACCTTTCCCAGAAACCGGCGAGCCAGCTCCTCCCCGTTTACCCTCGTTTCTTGCACGTTTTGCTTAGTTTTTGGTCTAAAATTCAAGCTACACTTTCCCTTTTACACCACTGATACCACAACATCACGATAACAACAGAAATAACGAATTCCAGCAAAAATCGAAGAAAATCCGGCGAACTACGATTTTTCATAATATCAAACCAACTTGCGTGTTCTACATGTCAAATCAAAGCTGAGAATAACTACAATCTGACTGTGGTTTCAATTTTTATAAACAAACAACAACCTTCTCCTCTGTTCTTCTCCGACACCCAACTTCGTCATTCATCACTACTCTACCCTCCCTCCTTCGACTTTCTTGTCGCCTCACTACTCTCGTCACTCGTTTAATCTCGTTTAAGGAGAAAGGCTTACCGGGGTGAGGGAGAGATGAAGCTGTGGTTTACCGTGGTGGTGGGGATTGAGGGAAAGACGGTGGTGAAGAAAAGAATGAGAGAATGAAAGAGAAATAAAAACAGGGTGAAAGAAAGAATAGGTGGTTTTTTTTAACCGATCAAAAATAAAATGGGCCAGACACGTAGGAGTCAACGTGATCATTCCGTTAGTTAATTTAACGGAGACTGACGGCGATAACCTATTTGAAATATTTTGATAGTTTTAGTGTTTGACTGAAAGCTTTTTTGGGCTGATGACCCAAGTGAAAGTTTTCGAACAGTACAGTGACGATTTTGACCATTTACCCAAAAATTTAAATGGTAGGAGTATTAATCAAGAACATATGTGCGAGTTGTGAAGATCAATACCTGTATTTCCTAATTTTCCTGTGTTTATGATTAAATTCTAATACAAATCAAGTTCTGGTCTCTTTATATTATGATATTGAAACAATAATCTAAGTTTACTTGATGACTTGTCTGGTCCAAGTATCCATATGTAATAGAATAAAAATTGAAGTGTCTTTCACTTCCCCCTCCATTCCTTTTCCAGCCAACTAAATAACAGCTCATTTCTCCCAATCTATGCATAAGGATTCAGAAGTCATTTCATTTCATTTGTCAAACGAATTTATGAATTATTTCAGTTGTACCAACACTAACATAAATATGTTAAATTTTCTTAACTAAAGAAATTTCAAATACATAGGTGATAGGCCTAAAGAGAACATGGAGAATCTGCTTAATGCCCTTTAATTTCGTGCATTGTACTGCATCTATTGTGAAATATGTGTCTTCTGTTCTTTGAGACACCATTACATGTAAAAAAATTATCACCAAGTGTAAAAAAGATTTGTAACAAAGTTTAGTTGATAGGGATTCCTATTTGTCATCGTATAGATAACATAGTGTATTTGATGCTACTAAAATCTAAAATTTTGTAAACGGAGACTGAGAGACATGTGAATATGTGATCGTATTGTAAGCTTAAACAGAGCACTCCAGATTATGTACCGAATTTCACACGTATTGTAAGCTTAGACAGAGCACTCCAGATTATGTACAGTGTTTGACACGTATTGTAAGCTTAAACAGAGCACTCCAGATGATATACAGAATTTCACCAATTTACGTTCATTTTTTGCTCCATCTACTGATAAGGGCCCTCCTGATTATAAATCACTTGTTAGGTTCATTCATTTTTAAATATGATAATTGTCTGATTTAAAGGTAAAGTAATACATTGATCCAATGATTGAAGTACCATGAAATTTATATATGCACAACACAGGTATGATGATTATGACACTTAAACAAAATTTCTGTCAGTATCTGTTCTGGCGGATCTCCATAAAAAGATCCTAAACTGCAGCTTAGTTAAAACTTAAAATTAGTTTTAAGTGTTGACTTCTGAAATAATTTGAGGGAGAGTTTCATATCCCTTGTGTTGCCGTCTACCGTAGAACCTTGTTAAATTAAAAACCCGCGATAAATTAATATTTTCAATACTTATTTTCTATCCCAACATATTATATGAAACCTTGACATTATTTTTATCCCAACATAATAATAATTTTAAACCTTGACATGTTAGTTAAAGAATTGTATACTGTTATATTAAAGCGAGTATTGACTATTTACAATTAATCGATGAGAGCTATATATAGATATCAGAATATATGATTTAACATAGAAATTCAAAGCTTGCAACTTGAAGTTGATACACAAATCTAAACACAGATATTTGATATGGTAACACTACAGCTTTTGAGCTTATTGGCATTAGTAACCATTATTGTTGTATCTCTGTTTCTCTTTCTCTTCATCTTTCAGAAATCAAATGCAAATGTTCCACCAGGCTCAAGTGGATGGCCAGTGATCGGAGAAAGTATCAAATTTTTCTGGTTAGGTCCTCAAGAATTCATCCAAGAACGAGCAAAAAGGTATTCGAAGGATGTATTTCAAACCTCTTTATTTGGTCAAAAAATGGCTGTGTTTTGTGGACCGCTTGGGAACAAGTTTGTCTATTCTAATGAAACGAAATCACTCGCCTCCTGGTGGCCACTGTCTGTAAAAAAGGCCTTGTTTTTCCCCGAGTATGTAGAGTCTTCTACGGATGATATTTCATCCATCCTGTTTTGTAGCATTCGTGATATTCTAAAACCAGAGGCTTTAAAACAATATATACCAGTCATGGATTCAATGGCACGAGAACATGTAGATTCCCAGTGGGCTTTTAATGAAGTAGTGAAGGTGTATCCACTGTCGAAGAAGTACACATTAGCTTTGGCTTGTAGAATATTAATGGGTGTTGTTGATGTCGAGTATGTCACAAGGCTAGCCAAGCATATCACTCTTATTAATGCTGGATTGTTTTCTGTCCCAATTGATCTGCCCGGCTCTTCTTATAACAAAGGTATTAAGGGTGGGAAATTGGTTCGAGCTGAGCTTATGAAGATCATTTCCCAGAAGAGAAAGGAAATGATGGAGAATAAATTAGAAACAGGCAGTAGATCCAATTTTCTGTCTCGAATGCTGCTGCTGACCGATGAGAACGGGAAATTTATTAGCGAAAAGGAGATAACTAACAACATTGTTGGTTTGCTTTTTGCTAGCTACGAGACTACTAGCACTGCTGTTACCTTTGTGCTCAAGTATCTATCGGAACTTCCACATATTTATGATAAGGTCCATAAAGGTATCTATTCGTTTACATGATCTAATGTCTCTATAGCTAATAAATTTTTATATCTTATAAACTACCTTCAATTTACTTGTTGAAACGATGATCGAGGTTAGATATTGATTGAACAGAACAAATCGAAATAGCTAGCACAAAAGGTGAAGGGGAGCTGTTAACGTGGGAAGATATACAGAAGATGAAGTACTCGTGGAACGTTGTGTGTGAGACTCTAAGGTTGATACCACCTTTACTCGGTGGGTTTAGGGAGGTTGTTAATGACTTTACATATGCTGGCTTCACCATTCCCAAGGGATGGAAGGTATATTTCTTGAACATTATACTTGCATAAATCTAGTCTAGACGAGTTCTAGGGTAAAGCCCCTGTCAAAAACCTTATGTTGCAGTAAATGTACTAAATGTTGCATTAGGTACGAAAGGCAACTTTCGTAATATCTAGCACCTGGAAAGTGTTGCTTTAGTGATTTTGCTTCGAAAGACAATATTTTTTTCGTTTGTTTTTACATCATATAAGGTGGTGTTGTAACACATGTACATCATCAATAATCTGAATTCCTGATAGCTGATATTAGTATTGAATTCTTATTATTTTTGTAGACATTGTGGACAGTGCATACAACACACAAGAATCCGGAATACTTTACAGATCCTGAAACATTCGATCCATCAAGATTCGAAGGGAGAGGACCTGCTCCGACTACTTATGTACCTTTTGGTGGAGGAGCTAGAATGTGTCCAGGAAAAGAGTATGCTCGCCTTCAAATTCTGGTGTTTCTTCATAACATTGTTACCAAATTCAAACTGGAGAAAGTGAATCCAAAGGAAAGGATAGAATTGCACGTTCTCCCGGTACCAAAGGAAGGTCTTCCTGTGCGTCTAATACGCCATAAAATTTAATTAGTATAAAGCAAGAACAAATGGGTGTGTTGTGCAGAAAGTGGACCTGTCTTTACTATGTGCATATGTTAAATTACCAACAAATTTTCATGTAGGTCGAGTTCTGATCACTATGAACAAATGTGTGAGTTGTGAAGATCAGTACCTGTATTTTTCCTAATGTTCCTATGTTTATGATCAATTTCTAATGCAAATAAAGTTCTAGTCTCTATATATTATGATAATAACATATTAATCGGGTTTTATATCAAACAGGCCACTCTATTCGTCAAAAACTATCAAGTAGACCACCGTTCTCATCGGGGTCTCATTTAAACCACCCAACTGCAAAAATATATCATGCCATTATCTATTTTTTTAAAAAGTAACGGAAGTGCTGATTTGGCGCTGACGTGTCCTAGTTGTGGTTGGGTTAGACATAACAGCTCTTTTATTGGTGAGTCAGATGTTAGTGAATGTAATCAGTTGACCATGGATATATATACACTGACATACACAAGTACATATCATCTCTATAAATCAAGATTAGATTATGTGTATCAATTCCTCTCATAGATAACACAAGTTCATTCCATTCCATTTCAAGATCAACAAAAACCATAGTACACATGTCCCAAAAGCAGTAGGTAGCATACATACATTAAATAAGTTCACCAAAAGGGCTACCATGGAAGTAAATACCAGCAAATTAAGTTCAACAAACTAAGTACCATAGCATTTAAGTTAAGCCAACTAAACAAACTAAAGTGCAGTGGAGCTAGATGGAGGTGGTTCAACTGTTGTAGATTGAGGTGATGGAGGTGGATGACATGAACTTGGATGTGGAACCACCTGAGAAGCTTGTGTAGGAATGACTGGAGGTTCTTGTATCACTATGCCTGAGCTAGCCTTCTTTCTAATTGGCAATTTTGGCCTTCCTACACCCAACTTTGTTCTTTTACTGACATTAGTCTGAGCTTGTTCTTGACCTGCAGATTGACCACCCTCTTCCTGGCCTTCATTCCGTGGTTGCAAATCAGGGCATTTGGGTCTTCTGTGACCTGTTTTACCACATTTGCTACAATGTTGTACCCTTTTCCCACTCCATCTCTGCACCTTCTCAACAGTGTTGTCTCCTTTTCCATGGCTTCCCCCCTCCCATTCTTCTCTCCTTCTTAATCTCTTAGGCCTTCCCCTTAACTTTTTAGGTATTTCTGGTGGAAGCAAGACCTCATCAGAGTGATAATCCCAGTAGTCAATGCCTTTCAATGCAGTTAAAGGGTATGAGTAGCTGGCCAAGTACTTTTCCCTTTTGTAGTATTCTGATACATAGTCAATAGGCTGATGCCTTCTATCGTATATAGCAGCTAAAGCATGAGGACATGGAATTCCTGTAAGGTCATAGTTTCTACAGTCACATGACCTTTTATCCAAATCAACTGTTACAAACCTTGTATTATACTTCACTTGATACTTGCTCTGTCCATCCCAAACTGCCCTCCACTTCCTTGATTGAGTGATTCTGTCATCAAGTATTCTCCTAATCTTGGGACATAGCTGCAAATTACTGTCTCTCATTTCATCTCTCTTCTGTCTAACTCTTGACAGTAGTTTGAAATGGATTTCTTGAAGCATATCCAACACTGGCATAAACCTGCAATTAGTTTGAAATAATTAGTATAAATTAATACTTGGTAGGAGTTAAATAACTAGTTGTTTCTTTTATTACCTCTCATTTATTATCCAGGAGTTAAAGCACTCGGACATATTATTTTCAATGTTATCAGCTTTTGGTACAGTGGATATGAATGCTTTTGACCATGATTTGGCATCAATTCTCTTCAAGTGCTCAGCAGCTAGCTTAGAGGTGTTTTCAATTTGCTTCATAAAGTTTTTATGTGCAGCTGGGTGTGTTGAACAAGCAGCATTCCAAAAAGCTCTTTTAATAATGCTAGATGGATATCTATAATGCAACAGATTAGAATAATGTGCATGGGAATGGAATATATGACAACAGATTATAAGTTTCTATAAGGCTTACTTTTTGCTGAAATTGCTGAAATATATGACAACAGATTATAGATCCTTTTGAACCTACTGACATCACCATCATTTAACCTTGTTCCACATATTTTAACAGTGTTCTGTGGATTGTTCTTCAACACTTCATAGCCATAATCCCTAACTCTAGAGTAATGGACCTTCAACTGATCAGCCACTCCATCAAGTGCTGCTTTTCTCAACCTCATTATCTTGATCCAAGGAACCTCTATTTCCATTTCATTCCTAATGGTTTCAATCATCTCCTTTACTTTCCATTGAGGATTTTTCCTTATCCTGGCACCATACCTCTCTGTTAAATAATTTACACTTGCTAGCTTGTTCTTATATGGTTTAGTACAGAGGTGCTCATTCACTAAGGTTCGTATCTCCACTATTTCACTTTGATTCTGTCTTCTAACCCAAATCCTGAAGGGACATCCAGTTTCACATTTGACATGACATCTATCAGGTTCATTAGTTACAAAATGGATAGCTCTCCTTTCCTCTATTCCATACCTTCTCACAGAACTCCTGAATTCTTCCATGTTGATGAAAGCCATTCCAATACTCCATTCCACCTTGTCACTCCTTCTATTTGACAGTCCAACAACCTTTCTTCTCTGTTTTTTTGACACATCAGGTGGTCCAATATATCCAATTCGACAGTTTTCATCCTCACTTGAGGATACAATAGACCTCAACTCATCAGAGTCAAAATCTGACTCATCAAAAGGTGCAGTGGCCATTGCTTTCTTCATTTCCTCCCTGAACTCCATACTTTTTTTCTTGTTCTCCCTCAGCTCTTCATCACTTTCAATATAGAAATATCCTTCACTTGAACTATCATCTGTCTCAGATTCTTTGTACGCAAAGTCCTCATCATCCCATTCATCCCCATCATCCCCCCAATCCTCATCATCCCCCTCATCTCCATCATTAGCAGGCCCCTTACCTTTGGCCTCAGTAGTATTATCATCAGTGAATGTGTGATCCACACAGAGTTTAATTGTACCAAAAGGCTTATAAACATCAACACAGTCTCTAATCGTCACATCATCATACAATATTCTCATTCCATTTGCCATATTTAACCCATCAGTCATAAAATGAATCAAACATTCAGCATCATAACCATATTTCTTAGCAAAGAAATCTAAATCTCTGAATGACAGCAAATCAGTATCAAAGTTCTTAATAACATCCAAATATCCTCCAATATATCTAGGGTTTCTTGCATCCGAGTTGAAATAACCATGGTGGTTAATCTCTATATTCATTCGCATACTGTCACATGCATTCAATACGAGGCAAATAAACAGTAGGGAGTACAATTTACCTTGTTCAATGATGATGGAGAGTAACGATCGAGCCTCCAGAATCCCTTAGCAAGATGGTATCGATTGAGCTTCCAGAATCCCTTAGCAAGAGCCGCTACTTAAGATTAGGGTTTTTTAGTTTTCCCCAAATTACACTTACCCAGTTACCCGCGCCAAATAAAGGGTAATCTGTTCAATTTCCTTTTTATTAAAAGTCGATATTATGTCAGCTGCCAAATCATTACAACGTGGATGATACGTGGACAACCAACTCAGCATTTGACTTCAAACTAACGAAAAATTCAAATATTTAACGTTTTCCGTTACTTTTAAAAAAATAGATAACGGCATGATATATTTTTGCAGTTGGGTGGTTTAAATGAGACCCCGATGAGAACGGTGGTCTACTTGATAGTTTTTGACGAATAGAGTGGCCTGTTTGATATAAAACCCCATATTAATCTATGTTTACTTGAAGACTTGTCTTCATCCAAGTATCCATTCTGGAATAGAATAAAAAAATGATAATAATACATTTTTGCTGGTTTTGCGATTGATTAATGCTAATGAAAGGGTGAACAAAAATAAAATTTGAATGCTTTTTAAACATTTACCCATATCTTTCACTTCTTCCTCCATTCTTTTTCCAGCCAACTAAACTACAGCTCATTTCTTCCAATCTATGCATGAGGATTCAGAAGTCGTATCATTTACGATTATTATTTTATGTACAGTAATATATATCTTTTGTTCAAGGCATAGTAGTCGATGCTTCGTACTTGGAGGGAATTGAGAGGACACAATTGGAGCAAGGAGCTCCTATAAGAAGATGTATATGAAATTTGCTCCGCATGATTCTTGGAATGGTCTTTTATAGATGAAATTGAACACTTTGGTTGATTGTGAAATGGCATTTGCTATGTATGCATTATTGTTTTTAGGTACTGAAAGATAAACACATGTACTAAGACTACATGACTTCAAATTATACTTTAAATCAGCTTGGGGTGTGATTAACTAAAAGTTCGTTGATTTTACAGAAGATCGTTCATACTATGGTACTGATTGATTGGGATGTCATTAATTTCATTTTTAGCTTTAATCGGCGAACCCTCAAATGACCTATCTAAGATTAGGGGGGAGATCTTCAGTAGTGGTAACCCTTTCACTCTTCCACGGACTGATAGATGTACCGAATGCTCATACGGAAAAGTTGACTTCTGGGCCCGGAACCTGGGGGGTTGCTCCGATAAATCCTTTCTTTCTCGTCCACTCAGGGGGGTGAGGACACACCTGCACGGATTACAGGTGACAGTTACAAGAATGGCGGTAATATTTAAATTCTATTTGTTAAACGATCATGAAACAAATCAACTAATTGTGTTAGCTTGTCTATTTGTTTTTCAATCTGGTTGTATCGCCAATTAGTGTTTTGCCGGGCTGTGTTTTGTTCTAATTAATGAAAATTGCTATATTTTTTTGGGAAAAAAAAAAAAGAGGTTCGTTGATTTTTTTTTTTTTTTTGCCTGAGAGTGTTTTTTCAAAATCATTATCATATATTTCAAAAGATTTCTGTATCATTTCCCGACCTCTCATACCATGTTAGATAAATAACTTATCTAAAATTTTAAAATATTAGAAGAAGGTCAACCAGATCTTATATTATATTTAAACAACTAGGAGCATCGCCCCTGATCTAATCTAGAGATGTTCAAAAAGCCTGAAGTCCGAAATTCGATCCGATCCGGAAAAAAGCCCAAAAGCCCGGCCCGAGGGCCTAAGATGGGCCTCCTATTTTACTCGAAGCCCGGCCCAGCCCGAAGCCCGAAAAGCCCGGTTAAAAGCCCGAACAAAAGCCCGGTTCGGCCTGGATAAAGGCCCGGGCTTTTTAAGAAATCCGAATAAAATTCTGATTTTTTTTAGATAAAATCTAAAATTATTTAATATTTTTAATAAAATTCAAGAATATTAAACTTAGCAATACGATTTGAAGGAATATGAGACGAGCAAGAATCAACAATATGCAAGACAAATACTTCTTTCAAGAAGACTTATTGAGTGTAGAGGATGTGCTTCTCAAAATGGTCATCTACGAGAAGATTTGTACGATGTGTTTCTTATGTATTCTGAATTCTAGAAGTTCGGGGATGTAACTCTTTAGAGATTTTTTCTTTTGTAAAGATTTTTTTTTGTATATTAATATATTAGCTTTGCAAAAGAAGACAAAAATTACGTATATAAACTAAAAAAAATCTCGGATAAAAGACCGGCCCGGCCCGATTTTGGAAAAAGCCCGGCCCGACCCGATTCTTAAAAAGCCCGGGCTTTTCAAAGCCCGGATGAAACCCGGCCCGAAGGACTTTTTGTGCAACCTTAATCTTTTTTTTTTTTTTGAAAATTGGAAATTTCATTACTTCAAAAATCGGACAAAAGTGTCTCCAACAAACAACTTGGAGGAGACGGAATTACAATGAAGCTATTAAGTTCACATGGAATTCTAGCGATTCTATGAGCAACTTGATTCGCTTGTCTTCTAACAAAACTAACCTTAAACCTCTTATTAACTTCTAACGAGGCCTTACATTGTTGTACTAGGTCTCCAAACTCAAGCAGATTCTCCTGGTTGTTCTTCAAAGCATTGACAGCAAGTAATGAGTCACTTTCAATTTCCACCTCTCCATCCGCTACCTCCTGTGCCCAAGCTAATGCTTCTGCTACTCCTGTCAACTCTGCTTCCAGGGCTGAAACCCTACCTACACATCTCATTACCTTACCAGCAATATAGTCATCCTGATGATTTCTGATAACCATGCCCAGAGAAAACGAGTTCTGACCTTCTATGACTGATGCATCTACATTAAGTTTTAGACTACCTGGAGCTGGTTGATGCCATTTTGTGGTAGTGTCTTGTCTGCCTTCATTCACCCCTGTTGCAATCCTATTCTTCCTGTTTTCTAACCTCCAGTCTGTGATCTGCTTTTCACTCCATTTAACTGCTACAGTTGTTGTCATGTTCTTACTTTCGAACCACTTAATCCTACTTAATCCTATGACCTCTTCTTTTGATATTTTAATTTGGTGGAAGGAGAATTCTGAAAGGTATAAAATTTTATCAATGACTGCTAGAGATGTACTTGCTATTCAGGTTTCTATCGTTGCTTCCGAATCTGCCTTTAGTACTAGTGGTCGTGTTCTGGACCCGTTCCGGAGTTCTTTGAGTCCGAAAATGGTGGAGGCATTGGTTTGTACTCAAAGTTGGTTGAAAGGTCAACAAGGGGGACTGAAATTGGACAACTATATTGATGAAATGCATGCTTACGAGTTTCTTGAAGAAGGTATTTGTTATCTAATAACTCATATAGATCAATTGATTTTCAGATTTGTAATTTTCTTGCAATTTTTACTTCTAGCAAGGTAGACTGAAAAACATTTAATTTTTTTATTTTTTAGACAATGCTGAGATGAAGGACCATGCTGAGAAGAGCAAGGTCAAGAAAAGCATCATTATCGACATTGATGAATGATTCACCAGTGTAGTTTTATGTTTCTGTTCAAACATAAAAACTATGTTCATGTTCAATATTTAATCAATCTTTCGGTGTGTAATAACTTAAATATTTGAGACTTATTTGAGATGGGTATGTACTGCTATATTTAATTTATTTTGACTTTTTCAGTTTATTATTAGTAGTTTAGTACTAGTTGTTAAATAAAAAATTGTTTCATATATTTATTAACCCGATCACTCCGACCCGAACCGATCCAAACCGAAACACCTTAAATTGGTTGGATTACAAATTTTATTTTTATAGGTTGGTTTGAAAATTTAAAAACCCGATTTAATTGGTTTGGGTCGCTAAATTCTATTAACCAGCCCAACCCGAACCGTGTACACCCCTACCTAAAACCGACCCCCTCCCACTGGGAACCTTCCGCGGTTGTTAACTGCAAAAATATTAGTTCATAAAGAGTTCAACACAACATTATGGAATAAGTATAAAGAGTAAATGAGAAACAATAAGCAAATGAAAGCTGTAAATAATTGTTTGACAGGAGAGTGGAGAAGTGCACTATTTCGTCTTACTGATCATCTCAAACTGATGGTTACAAATAGGCTACTAGCTTGTACTTGAACTGACCCTACTGACTACTACATCCAAAACATTCTAACAACTTCCAACATGATAACAACTTGGTAATTAATACCTTAGGTACTACTACTGGGAATGTACTTCACCTTCATTACTACCACATAATTAAGCATAACGAATCCTAAATACTCTGCCACCTCATTGCTGATGAGGTTGCCACTTCATTGCTGACATGTATCTTCATAACCCCCCCCCTCAAACTTGGAGGGAGGTTGGACTGAAGTTCCGAGTTTGTTCAACAGGTAATGGTGCTGCTTCACTATCAATGCCTTAGTGAGTATGTCCGCAACTTGAGCATGAGTTGGAACATGCTCAGTGATGATAGCTCCAAAATTGATTTGATCTCGAATGTAGTGGCAATCTATTTCCACATGCTTGGTTCATTCATGAAGGACAGGATTAGCTGCAATAGATAGGGCTGCTTGGTTGTCACATTTGAGAATAGTTGGTGGCAACTCTGTTAGGCCAATTTCTTTGAGTAACGAGGAGAGCCAAGTTACCTCGCAGGCAGTGAGAGCCATTGCCCTGTACTCTACTTCAGCAGTGGAACGGGCAACTACAGATTGCTTTTTGACTTTCCAGGAAATAGGGGATGCACCAAGCAGTATACAGAATCCTGATGTTGATCTTCGAGTAGTAGGTCATCCTGCCAAGTCATTGTCACAATATGCAGTGAGCTGGGCTGCTAAGTTTGATGCCAAGAGAATTCCTTGCCCTGGACTTGCAAGTAGGTATCTGAGAACTCTTTTTGCTGCTTGTATATGCACAGTTGTTGGGTGCTGCATGTATTGTGCCAGGATGTGCACATATAATTCTATGTCTGGCTTTGTGACTGTTAAGTAAATGAGCTTGCCAAGGATTCTCTGGTATGGTTGAGGGTCTGCAAGGAGGTCCCCTTTGTCTGGGGACAACTTAAGATGAATATCCATAGGGAGTTTCAAGGGGGTGGCTGTCAACATGTACAGTTCTTTCAACAGATCAAGAGCATACTTTTTCTGGGATATAAAGAATCCAGCTTCAGACCTGTCAATTTCAAGGCCAAAAAAGTACTGAATTTCTCCAAGATCTTTCATGTTAAAAGACTGTGATAGCATTGTCTTCAAATGGCAGATAGAAGAGTTTTGATTTCCACATATCAAGAGCTCATCTACATACACCAACACCAGTGTGATGGTGCTAGGAGTTGTATGAATGAACAAGCTGTGATCTTGCTTAGATTGTGTATAACCAAGTGCTATCAATGTATGAGACAGTTTTTGAAACCACTTTCGAGGACTTTGTTTAAGACCATAGATTGTCTTTTTCAATTTGCAGACTTTGTGACCCCCAAGAGCTTGAGACTAACCTGCATTTGATGTGATTCTGCTTCCAAATTCATGATAACCTTGTGGGAGTTTCATATAGACAGTTTCGTCGAGATCTCCATTTAAGAATGCATTTGCAACATCCATTTGAGCAGTGAACCATTGTTGAATTGCAGCCACTGCCAGAAATGTCCTCACAGTTATTAATTTTGCCACGGGGGTAAAAGTTTCAGTGTAGTCTATCCCATACTCTTGTTTACATCCCAGAGCCACCAACCTTGACTTATATCTTTCAATCGTTCTATCATAATTGTACTTTGTCTTGAACAGCCATCTATATCCAATGGCTTTGTGACCAGGTGGCAAATCTGTTACTTCCCAGGTTCCATAGTTCTCCAAAGCATTCAATTCATCATTCGTTGCCCTGAGCCAGTGTTCTTCTTAGACTGCTTGACTGAAGGTTACAAGGTCTACAATTTTGGTTATGTTGGCAAGGAAACAGTGAAAGTTTGGTTTAACAGTTTGGCTAGCGACTTGTACTATGTTTGCAGACAAGTTTTAGCCTGGCAAGACATAGTCCTCCATCCAGGTTGGTTTCTTTGTGTGTCTGGTTGATTTTTTAATAGGTGGAGAGTTTGGTGGATCACTCAAATTCTCAGTGTGAGATTGAGACCCTGTGGTGTTTTCAAGGTTTGTAGTTTCTAACTCTTCATCTATAGGTTCATCATCACAAATGTACTTTGGTATGGGTGAAGGAATAGTTCCATGTAGTTGTTTTTAGAGTTGGGATTCAAGGGAAACACTGTTTCATGGAATATTACATCTCTGGAGACAAAACTTGTATTTGAAACCAGGTCTAGCAATCTATATCCTTTCTGAGATGAAGGATACCCTATATGGATACAAGGCACTCCTCTGATTTCCAGTTTATCTGCAATATGCTTAGGATTGCAAGCAAATGCTAAGCAGCCAAACACCTTCAAGTAACTGTAGTCAACAGCCTCATTAAACAGCACTTCATAGGGGATTTTATTGCCTGTTGCTGAAGAAGGTAGCCTGTTGATAAGGGATTTTATTGCCTAGTACTGAAGAAGGCAGCCTGTTGATCAGATGTGCTGTAGTGAGCACACAGTCTCCCCAATACGAGGGATTCAAACCTGCCTGAAATCTCAAGGCCCTTGTTACTTCAAGTACATGCATATGCTTCCTTTCAGCTCTTGCATTCTGCTGTGGTCGATACAAGACGTTTGATGCACAATGCCATTTTTTACAAAATAAGCTTTACAAGATATATCACTGAACTCTAAAGCATTATCTGACCTTATGGTCTTTAGAGCAGTTTTAAAGTGATTTGAAGCATAGTTGTTAAATCCAACAATAGTGCTAAGAAAATCAGATTTGTTTTGCAATAGGTAAATCCATGTCATTCTAGAGAAATTATTAACCAATATAAGAAAGTATCTGGTTAACATCAAAACTGCACCTGCAAACTTCACTATCAAACTCTCTACAGGGGCATCAGCAAAAATCACACATATAGGTGATGTTTACTTGAAGAATGGTCTAAAAATGACCAATGTGCTGTATATCCCATAGTTCAATCATAACTTGCTGTCTATTCACAACCTTTCCAAAGATAATGCCTGTGATGTCATGTTCTACCCAGAAACGTGTGTGATACTGGACACTACTTCCAAAAGGGTCAAGGTTGTGGGAAGAATGAAGGATGGGCTATACTACTTGCTGAATGAAGATGTGAGGACTAAAGCACCTATGTGCTTAACTGATGAAAAATTGCAGCCAAGGAAACTTGCAAATGGTATTTATGCTTTGTGGCATCATCGATTGGGGCATGCTCTAGCCTCAAAACTAAAGCACATACCTAGCATTGCCCCTGAGTCCACAATCCACTCATTTTCTACTATCTTCATCTTTACAGTGTTTATTATGCCTGCAAAGGGGCTGTCCATCTCCTCTTTAATTCCAACATCTCTAGCTGAATTTTCAGGCAACAGTTTCAGTAACTGTTCCAGTTGTTGAGCAGTGAGCTTGACATCTTGACTCTCACATGACCCTCTTGCAGCATTTGCCATTCTTGTGCCTCCAAATCTGTTTGCACTCCAATTTCCAGTCGTTGACTGATTTTTTGAGACTGGTTTCTTGTATTTGTGATGCCATTTCGGGTATCCCACCACAGACCAACATTTTTCTCCACTATGTCCTTTGCCACCACAAGCTGAACATACAAGTGTTTTGGCAGTTTGGCCTTTGCTGTACATGGCTACCATATCTGCAGTTTGCAACATTGTGTGGTGCAGCACATCTCTTTGTGACTCTTCTTGTTGGAGAGCTGCACACGCCATTTCTACTGTGGGTAGTGGTACCTGCTTCAACAATTTTCTCCTTTGTGGACTGTACACATCATCAAGTCCATTTAAAAATTGAAAGAGTTTAGCCTCTTCCTTCATAGTATCTATGGCTTTTAACAGAGCACTAATATCTTCTACTATAGCGGTTACAGTAGGTAATATATTCATGGCATCAATTTCTTCCCACAACATACTTAAGGAAGTATAATACTCAGAAATACACAGACCATTTTGTTTCAATCCAAACAGATCTCTATTTAATTTGTACTTCCTTGAACCATTAGTCAAAAGAAATCTCGTTTCCAATTGTTTCCATATTTCACTAGCAGAGTTAACAAATAAAATAGATTTCTTGATAGATTCTGAAACACTATTATGTAGCCAAGATATTACCAGGTTGTTGCATGTATCCCACTGTGTAGATTCAGAATCTTCTGTTGTGCTTCTTTTCACCTTCCCCTTTACAAAACCTAGCTTCCTCTTTGATGCCAGCTGAATTTCAATGGATCTTCTCCATGTTCTATAGTCTCCAGATCCTTCTAGCTTTACAACACTGAGAGAGGTAGGTCCATCTGAGGGGTGTATGAACAATGGGTTTTGCATATCTGTATAACTGAAGCTACTGGTCGTTGTTGCCATTGATCAAAGACGATATCAGATATGCAATTTTTGTGTTTAGCAAATCTCACATCAACTCTCTTATCTTAAACACTCAGCTGTTCATTTACAGCTCTGATACCATAAAGAGTAAATGAGAAATAATAAGCAAATGAAAGCTGTAAATAACTGTTTGACGGGAGAGTGGAGAAGTGCACTATTTCATCTTACTGATCATCTCAAACTGATGGTTACAAATAGGCTACTAGCTTGTACTTGAACTGACCCTACTGACTACTACATCCAAAACATTCTAACAACTTCCAACATAATAAAAACTTGGTAATTAATACCTTAGGTACTACTACTGGGAATGTACTTCACCTTCATTACTACCACATAATTAAACATAACGAATCCTAAATACTTTGCCACCTCACTGCTGATGAGGTTGCCACTTCATTGCTGACATGTATCTTCATTAAAGTATAATACTGATGGTGCTTGTTATTCAAGTCTTTAGAAATAAGTACTTGCGCCAAAAAAGTTGGAGGTGAGGTAATTCTAACCAACACAACCAGCCCATAATATAGTCATGTAAGGTCTAATAAAGTTCATCATTAGATTTTCCAATTAAAGACGAAATTATCGTACAAGCCCCTCTTAGTAATCATGTGAATGCTAGAAGGAATATCAACAGATTTTACTCGAAAAACTATTTCCTTGTAGCTCGGCATAACTCTTGCCTTGTCTTTAACGCGGTCTTCCAACAGATTTATCCAGACAAATTAAGGTACAAGCACCACTTAGTAACAATATGAGGACTCAAATCTCTCTTGGCATAAGGAAACTATGTTGTCGTACTCTAAATTTAAACTTGGACCCTTACTCTTTCCTTAATCTGTTATTCCCGCCTATGTGCTACAGACACAGAGACATAATTCTGAATCTTGTGAGTTGGTTATATAACGAAAAAACAACATCCTTCTCGAGTTGGTCGACCTCTTCTCTTCAACAACCACAGGGTGGCCGCCTAGTGAGATTGGTGAAGCCTGAGAATATCGAAATAGAATAGGCAGTCAATTATAAAGATTAAAAGAGAGGCTTCATATACAGGAAACATGTAGTGTTTTGTCATTCCTCAGTTGAAGATAAATGCAAGAGCCAAGCATAGAAATGTCCTTGGAATCGTTTGACGTGCACCACAGAAAATAATAAATCTATAACAACATGAAACAACAATGTAAATATAACATTCAGAGATTAATCTCTAACCAAGTTCATATACCGCCCATTAATCACTCATGACTGTTACGGCTATAATCAGGTTTACTAAAAAAAGATATATCTCAGACAGACTTTTGAATGTATACTATAGAGGAGTATACTGAATTGCATCTGTTACTTCAGTGACAAAAATCATGCCATATGGCAGATGTTTCTTTCATTTATGTTGCTAATTATAATTTTTACCTAGATGTCATTTAGGGTGTACAATGCTATAAAACAATACTTCTTGTGGAGCCCAGACCCAGATAAGAACCAATAACAAGCCCAATGTAATAGGACTACTATGTAATAAGCCAATTATGTAATAGGCCCAATAACCAGCTATATATAGTAGAAGAGTAGTATTATAATAGGATTGACATTTTGATATTAGAATACAGACATTCCCTAACACTGTAGAGCCCAGGCCCGGATAGGAACCAATAACAGGCCCAATATAATAGGACTACTGTGTAATAAGCCCATTATGTAACAGGCCCAATAACCAGCTATATATAGGAGAAGAGTAGTATTGTAATAGGATTGCCAACAACATGTTGGTGCAGTGGTTGAGCCACTGGCCTCCTTTGAAGGAGGTCAGGGGTTCGACTCCTGGGTGTGCGTGAGTTTCTTAGTTTGTATTAGGTTTCCTTTCTGTATTTGTAATGGCCGGGGGTCCTTCGGAAACAGCCTCCCTATTGTATAGGGGCATGGTCTGCGTACATCAACCCTCCTCAGACACCACTTTGAGTGGTATTATAACTGAGTAAAGTTTCGTTTTAGTAGTATTGTAATAGGATTGGCATTTTGATATTAGAATACAGACATTCCCTAACAGTGGCGCTAGATGGAGGGCTCGCTTCCCGTGGTCGACCGTAATTCCAAAAGGAAAAATAGCCAGAACGGAACAAGAGTTAGGGCGGAGACAACCGCCTAACACAGTGGAAATTGAAAGCATAAAGCGTAACAACAAAGAAGTAACAAAAGAGGTTCAGCCACAAAGGTTGTTCCAGGATGAACATGAAGGCAGTCTAGGAGCAAGACCATCTCAATCAGAACCAGGTACGAGAAGCAAAAAGCGTGATAAGAAAACTCGCGCATTGGTTGAGACGGCACAAGGAAAGAGAGTCCTCTCCAGCGACATGAGGTTGCATTTATATAAAATCAAGTGTAAAAAGAAGGTAGATAACAGCAAGTGGCAGGACAAAATGGGAGGAAAAGATGAAGAACTTCTCCAGCTCGAACAGGAACAAAAAATTTTGATGGAAAAACTTAGACAAAGAAAAGAGATTCAACGCCTGAAAAAAGAGCTGGAAAATGTTTCTCAAGGCCGAGTTTCAAAAGAAAATCAAACCGAAGACTATGAATCTTCGTGGAGGGAGTCAGCCACTGAGGAGTACCCTCAACAGGAGGATTCCTCGATATCACTCAGTTCGAAGAGAAGGAGGCGCCGAACTCGGGATGCGAAAATGTCAGACGAGGAGGAAGGTAGTGAGAACACTCCAGGAAAGTAAAAAGATGTCTAAGTTGGAGAAGTTACGAGATGATATTGCACTTTGTAAGGACTTCATAAGAACACATTCGGGAGGGATAGAAGTACCTACGGAAAGTCCATTGTCAACAAACATTGAGAATATTCGAGTCAATAGAGAACTAAAGGTCCTGCCATCAACATTTTTTATGGCAGGATGGGGTTCTTCGGCTCATTCCGAGGTAGCGAGGTGCCATTTCTTTTCAACTTGCTTGAAAACCGTTGGTTCAATAACCTCCAACCGCGTTCTATATGTTCGTGGAATAGTCTGAAAGGAAAATTCATTACCAGGTTCTCCAGCAACAAAAAAGGAGGAAAGATAACGGCCTCTCTAATGACTATCAGGCAGAGATCGAAAGAATCACTAAGGGGATATTTGGGAAGTTTCAGAACCGAAATATTCGAGATCCCGATTTTAATTGAGGAACTCGCTATAAACTATTTAGCTGCCGGAGTGGACAAATCTCGACATGGACTACTCCTGGAAGAGTTTTTCGAAAAGAATCCTAGGACCTTACAGGCCTCTTTACAAATAATTGAGCATAAATTAACACTTCAAGAGGCCGTGGGGAGCATACAGCTGTCAAGATCTCCCAAAGTACGGACAGAACAAGATTCTTCAAGACGAGATCCCCAAAAAGAGGAGCGAAGAAATGAATCCAGGTCATCATACCATTTTGAAAGACAACGAAGGATTCATATCCCAGTCGCTCGGAGCCTACGGTCCCGAACGCCTCAGAGCCGACAAGGTCACTATCTCATCAGTCTTCCAGATCTTGGCCCCCCCCCATCCACGTGACGAGCGGGACTTCACGAAACTCAATGTGGATAGGGCAACCATACTAGGCGACCTTAAAACAGACCCCTCTTATGAGCCACCACACCCCATGAATCCTGGTAGACCTCCAAGCAACAAATATTGCGAGTATCATGAGGATAAAGGACATGCGACAGAACGTTGCTATCAGCTAATGAACTTGATTGAGGATAAAATACAAAGTGGATAGCTAACACACTTCATTCAACGAAGTGACCCACAAAGAAATGAACAGCGAGATCAAGACAGGGTAATTGATGTCATATCAGGGGGTCACGCTGCCGGGGGCACCTCAAACAACTCAAAGAAAATATACTCCAGAGAGGTATTCCAAGAGGGTTCTAAGAGGCCCAGGAGAAATCCAACCCCTGTTATATCCTTCTCCGATGAGGATTACGGGGAAAATTTGATAGAGGGTCATCAACATGCCTTTGTTATCACTGCTAAAGCTGGATCGAACACAGTAAAAAAGATCTTGATAGATAACGGAAGTTCCGTTGACATCTTATACCATCACGCATACTCAAGAATGAATTTGGGAGAACGAAAGATTGGCGAGGCAAAAAAATATTCCATTGTACGGGTTCACAGGCAATGAGGTAAAAGTTGTTGGAGTCATTGATCTCCCGGTGTTATTCGGGTCAACGTCGTGCCAGGTGTGACAAAGAGTAAAATTCCATGTTATCAACGCAGCATCGAGCTACAATTCGATCTTAGGAAGAACGACTTCAACATCTCTAAAAGCCGTTACTTCAATACCTCATCTTAAGATGAAGTTCCCCACTGAATTTGGGGTCGGGGAAGTTCGGGGTGATCAGCATACCTCAAGACAATGTTATCTAGGAAGCGACATACTAAAAAAATTACCTCAGTCTAGAAGTTCTATTAATCAAGTCATTGAGGTCGACCCTAATGAGATTATTGAAATCCCTAAGGTGCCGACGTACGAGGCAGTTGAGGCAACAGAGTCCATGGTTTTAGATCCAACAAGACCCGAACGAGGAATCACTATTGGAACTCATTTAGACGAGCCACTCAAGATTGGGTTAAGGGCGTTACTTCGAGAATTTACCGAAGTCCATAGCATTACACAGGCTCAACATAAAAAAAACAAAAACATTCGCTCGGTAAAGCAAAAAAGGCGAATATTTTCATTGGAAAAACAACAAGCTATTGACAAAGAGTTGGATCGCCTCTTATCGGCTGGATTCATAAAAGAGGTACAATTCCCTCAATGGCACGGTACTCGTGAAGAAAAGCAACAGGAAATGGCGTATGTGTGTTGATTACTCGGACCTCAACAGGGCATGTCCTAAGGACTTCTATCCTCTTCCAAATATCGACCAACTCATCGACGCAACAGAGGGACACGAACTGTTGTCCTTTATGGACGCCTTTTCGGGGTATAATCAAATAAAGTTGGCAAAGGAAGATCAAGACGACACTGCCTTTATTACGCACAGAGGAGTATTCGCGTATATAGTGGTCCCATTCGGTTTACTTAACGCTGGTGCGACCTTTCAGAAAGCAATGGACACAATTTTTGCACCTCAAATAGGCAGGAATGTACAAATATAAGTCGACGACATAATTGTCAAAACATTGAAGGCCAAAGAACACATTAAAGATCTTAGAGAAACCTTCGAGAGGGTAAGGGCTCATAATGTCAGACTTAATCCGGCAAAATGTTCGTTCGGGTTGAGTGGAGGAAAGTTCCTCGGGTTTCTTTTCACACAGCGAGGTATAGAGGCAGATCCCGTGCAAATTAGAGCCATTCGTGATATGCCTGAACCAAGGAACATAAAAGAGCTCCAAGTGCTAACTGGCTGTATAGCAGCACTTCGACGCTTCATTCCCCAATCCTCTAAAAAATATTTACCGATGTTTGAGGTCATCAAGAAGGCCTCAAAATCTGGGACCTTCGAATGGTCGAGTCGGTGTAAGGACAGTCTGGAAAGCATAAAAAGCTTCCTAGCCACTCCATCGGTGTTGACGAAGGCAGCACCTTGCGAGCCTCTAAAAATTTACTTATCTGCTGTGGACATAACAGTGGCGGCCATTTTGGTAAAGGACGTGGGGATGGAACAAAAACCGGTATACTACACTAGCCACATGCTCAAGGATTCAGAAGCCCGCTACTCAAAATTAGAAAAGTTGGCATTCGCTCTAGTTATGGCCAGTAGAAAACTTTGACAATACTTTCAAGGACGTTTAATAATAGTCATGACAAATAAACCTCTTCGAAGGATCCTGCACCGCCCCGACATGTCGGGAAGAATGGCCTCATGGACAATAGAGCTGAGCCAGTTCAATATTGAATTCCAACCAAGGCTAGCCCTGCGGTCACAGGTCCTATCAGATTTTGTGGCAGAATGCAACTTTTCAGATGAAGAAGAGGGGGAAATACGTGACAGTGACACAATTCGGGCATGGTCCCGCTTCACCGATGGATCGTCAATCGCAAGAGCGGGAGGCGTAGGCATCATATTGACAAGTCCAGAGGGGTTCAAAGTGCAACAAGTCATTCAATTCGCATTTTCAACCACCAATAATGAGGCGGAATATGATATCTTTTGCGATTCACAACTGGTGGTCAAACAAATACAGGGAGAGTTCAAAACTATGAATGACAGGATGACCGCATATGCCAGTGTAACTTCTAAGCTTCTGGGGCAATTCACTTCATGGACTCTGAGCAACATAGATAGATCCAATAACCAATGGGCCGATACACTATCGAAGTTGGCTACCTCCGTGAGCACGGTACCTCGCGATCCCATTTACTTCGAAAAACTCTCCAGATCATCTATTTTGAGTGTCGAAGTTAATTGCGTAGACGATGCTCCGGACTAGCAAACTCCCCTAATCCAGTACATTAAGGGCACCTTAACCAGAGCAGACGAATTGGAGTACCGAAAAATAGCCTTCAAAGCAAAAAAAACTATTGTCTTATGGACGACAAACTCTACAGAAGGGCCTTAGCTGAACCGTTGTTACGATGTGTAAAAAAAGAAGAGGCGGAATTAGCAACGAAAGAAGTACACTCAGGAATATGCGGAGAGCATCTGGCTGGAAAGAATTTTGCATTAAAGATCATTAGACACGGTATATTTTGGCCCACGATAAGGAAAGACTGCGAGACATTCACCCGTAGGTGTGAACCTTGTCAGCTCTATAGATCAATAAGTCATCGACCTTCTACGACATTGAGTTCAACGACCTGTCCCTGTCCATTTTTTATGTAGGGAATTGATATAATCGGTCCGTTGCCAAAGAGTACAGCCCAGCGATAGTATATAGTTGTAGCAATCGATTACTACACCAAATGGGTATAGGCTAAGGCCCTCGCAAGAATCAGGGTGGCAAAAATTATCCAATTTCTCATGGAATTTGTGGTTTTTAGATTTGGAGTCCCACGAATTGTGGTCACTGATAACGGGACCCAATTCACGGGGAAAGACTTCAAGGACACCTTATAACAGCTCAAGGTTCAACATATCCGAGCTTCCGTCGCATATCCCCAGTCAAACGGACAAGTTGAGATCACTAACAAAGCTATCCTGAAAGGATTAAAGAAAAGGATGATAGAGGCTGAAAGGAACTGGGTAGACGAGTTGCCTAACGTATTATGGGGACATCGAACAACACCAAAGACTCCTACTGGCAAAACCCCCTTCCGCCTAGCGTACGGCACGGAGGCGGTGCTTCCAGTCGAGATAAGCATGCGCTCGTTCAGGGTCGAAAATTTTGACCCTGAAGGGTCGAAGAAAGGGCTTCGCTTAAATGTGGATCTTCTGGAAGAGTAAGAGACTCAGCAGCTTTGAGAGTCGCCCAGTACCAAGATAAGACAACAAAGTACTACAATTCTAAAATCAATCCAAGGGAATTCAAAGAAGGTGACCTAGTCCTACGGGAACACGCAATCTCTTTGCCAACCAAGGTCAACAAACTGTCTCCTTCATGGGAGGGACCTTACAAAATTTCCAAAGTCATAAAGCCGGAAACGTATCGGCTAGAGTACCTCAACGAAGCAGAAATTCCCAACACTTGGAACGCCAATCACCTCAAGAGATTCTACCCTTAAAATATTCTCCAATTAAATTATGTAATAAGGAAGCTTATTATCGACGGCCTTGAAAAGAGGTTATAGATGATTCAAGCCCATACCTATGTACTGCGGTTAGTGAAATTAATGCACTTTTTGTTTAGTAAGGTTCTCTTTTACTTTACTTTTTCTTTTTTTTTCTTTTCTTTCTTTTTTTCTGCTATTTCTTAATCTCTACTTTTTAGAAAAAACACTTGATCTTTTGTAACGAAAACAAACAAATTTATCTTGTTAAAAAAATATTTTACCAACATGTTAACATAAAACAATATCGATAGCTTCACTTCAAAAAGAAAAAAAATTCTCCAAAAGCATAAGCAGTAATATATATAGCACCGCCACGAAGGACTCCACAATTCAAATTCAAGCCACATAAAGGCTTCAATACCAAATTAGTTCAAAGGAAGCAACAAAATAGCCACGTAGGGCTCAAACGAAAAAGAAAGAAATGAGATTTAAACTGTTGCATCATCAGGTTGATTAGAAGACCCCGCTCCATCCCGGTTAAAAACCTTCTCTAAATCAATCAAATAGCTTTCAAATGAATGCGCGGCCACATCACAACCTGAGCCAGAAACTCGACTCCAACAAGTTCGGTACCCATCTTCAAAAGACTTAACAGATTCCTCTTGACTACGGGATAAATCCACTTCAACGCCTCGCAACTTCGCCTCGATAAGCTTCTTTTCTTCAGCAAGTGCATCTATTGCAGCTCGGTTATCGTCCTTCAACTTAACCAAACTCGACTTCAACTTGAAAGTTTGGAATCACGAATCTTAACAGATGCACTCAATGAATCACACTCAGAAATTAAACCAGAATTCTCAGAAAGCAAAGTAGAGATCTTTTCGGCAGAGGACTTCTTCTGTTCCGTAACACCAACTAACTTCTTATCCACTTCATCTTTAGACTTCCGCAACACGTCAAGTTCACGAAGAAGACGCGATAATTCTCCTGCATCGATGTTTGCATCAAGTTTCAACAAACGATCCAACTCCAAAGCAAGCTATAAATCCAAAAAGGAAAGGAAAAACATAACAATCCAAAGAAAACAAAATATTGAGCAAAGCAACAACAATGAAAGATCATATACCTTATCAACATAGCCCTTACAAGACTGAATTATCATGGAATTAGAAACATCGCTCCCGAGAGGGTTCAAATCACATAAAGTATGATCTGCAACTACCCCCAAATTCGAGGCTACAGCAGTGCCATTAGTGTGCCCTACACCATCTCGAGACTTCTTTTGGTGACGAGATGAATTCCCATCTCGGTGGCGTTTCTTATCACGATCCTTCACCAATGAAGACACTTCAACACCGCCAACACCTGTAACCTCAGGTGGAATCTAAACACGTTTAGACTCGCCCTCAACCCCAGCTTCAGTCCCAACACCGGCAACAACCATAGATGCGCTAGGTCCCTTCTTCTGCACCAACAAAGCTAAAAAGGAATCCGAAGGCATCATTCTTTGGAGGTCAAGAATGCGCGACAACTTAGGACCTTCTACTGCACAAAAGCAAGCCTATCATTAGCCTTACAACAACCAAAAACAAAATATACACAGTTTACAAATAAGATCTTACAACAATGACTATTCAAAAAACCCAGTATCAGAAAAATCATCAACGGTATATTTCGACGAGTTCCCATGGAACAAGTCCAAATCAACATCACACTTCGAGTGCAAAGCGGTCAGATTTTTCAATCGTGAAGGAAGCATCTTTCGCCAAGGACCGATTTGGCTCAATTCACCACCCTCATAATAAAACCACTTCGAATGCCAACCCGAGTTGGAACTCAGGGAATCAACCAGCTTCACTCGACCAGGTTTTTTATCAAGATACACCTGGGCTCCCGAAGTCTTCACCCGGTATAACGAAAATAAAAGCCCCAAAGTAGGGTAAATTCCTAATTCTTCACACCGGGCTATCACTCCATGGATCTGCAGAACGGTGTTAGGAGCCAATTGGGCAATCCCACATTCAAACACTTCGAGAACAGACAGAAAGAAGGGATGCATGGGTAATCTCAATCCGTACTCAAACCACAAAGTTGGAATTGCTTGCCAACCAACACTCGGCGATATTCACATACGGTCAGCATCTTTAGGAGAATGGACACGATATCCTTGAGAAAAGTCACAATAAGCGGAAAGAGACGGCTGATCTAGGGAATCTCCGGTGAAAGCGCTGCGACAATTAAAAGGGGCCTTAGATGTAAAGAATTTTACTCTAGCTTTCTCTTTGTCTACAGGAGGAACTTCTACAATCAAAGACCCAAAATCAGCAACACTCGTTTCTCCGTCAAACTCACCAACATCAGGAAAATCAAGATCACCATCAAAAGTACAAGTACCTTCAGAGATGAACGAGGGAATGGGGACACGATTCAAAGAATCTAAACCGTCCAATTCCTTTCCTTTAATATAAAGGTCTTCGCTTTCGGTTCGTGAAGAAGTAGCAGGACTTTCGTCCATCTCCAAGACAATGAAGAGAAAAAGAGGAGAACAAGAAACCCCCTACATGAAAGAGAATCAAAGGAAAAACTATAAAGAAATTAAAAGATACCTATCGGAATCAGCAATCTTGAGAGGAAGAGACGTTGAAAGAACTTCCACCAAAGTTGAATTTCCAAAAGCCACGGACGTTTCAAAATTTAAACAGAAGGAAAGCAAAAAGACTGTTCAAATATCAAGAAAATTGTTCGTCCCAAAGCTAGACAAACAGGTTTACGAGGATTCAACCCAGCAAAAAGAGGGGGAATAAAAACGCAATATCTAAGGATACTACACACAAAGAGGGGGGACTACTGTGGAGCCCAGGCCCAGATAGGAACCAATAACAGGCCCAATGTAATAGGATTACTGTGTAATAAGCCCATTATGTAACAGGCCCAATAACCAGCTATATATAGGAGAAGAGTAGTATTGCAATAGGATTGGCATTTTGATATTAGAATATAGACATTCCCTAACACTGTGGAGCCCTGGCCCAGATAGGAACCAATAACAGGCCCAATGTAATAGGATTGCTGTGTAATAAGCCCATTATGTAACAGGCCCAATAACCAGCAATATATAGGAGAAGAGTAGTATTGTAATAGGATTGACATTTTGATATTAGAATATAGACATTCCCTAACACTTATAAGTTGACACCCTTAATTTTAAAAAAAAATTATTTTTAATACAAAAAATTTAATACGTGAATGTAAAATAGAAATATTGAAATACAAAATACTTCACGCAAAAAAGTACTAAAAAAATACATTATTTACGTAATGTGAGCAGCAATCTCATCACGTTTTGTAATCCACATATTATTATCAGTGTCATCCTCTCTTTCGGTCTCTTCCTCCCTACTATTAGTTCCCGTAGTAGAATTTTGAGGAATGTAAATTTCACTTTCAGCAGTTTCAAACGCACTATCTTCGGTATTTGACTTTTTAATAAAATTGTGAATTGTCATTGTAGCCAAAACGATATCAATTTGCGTATCCATTGCATACATTGGCATATTTGCTAAAATAGCAAATCTAGCTTTCCAAACTCTAAATATTCGCTCGATAACCATTTGACATGAAGAATGTAAATGATTAAATTTTTCTTTAGCATTTCGAGGTGCACATGCGGTACCATTAGCCCGGCGAAAATCTTAGATGTGATATCTTATTCTTGTTGGGCTTGCTTAGCGACCTTAACTCCACATTAGTATGATATTGTCCGCTTTGGGCCGATCCCGCACAGATTTATTTTTGGGTAACTCCCAAAAGGCCTCATACTAATGGAGTTAAGGTCGCTAAGCAAGCCCAACAAGTGGTATCAGAGCTCATGATTCGGTAGTTGGATCCTGGGTTATGGGCTGCAGGTGTTCGATGTGGGAGGTTCCCCTCGGTGGCGACTGGAGATCTGTTACGTTCCTTGTGTCGAAAGTCTTCCTGAAAGGTGTTCAGGCGGAGGGTTCCGCGGGTGTGGCGGCGGTTTAAGATGTAGACAGATTAATCGTAGGTGTAAGACCACGGGTTATGTGGTTCTTGGTTTGAGGGGAGGATTGTTCGGTGGTGTCAACCCAAGTAACACATCGAGGAGAAGAGAAATAATTCTCTTGTATATAGAGCAGCCGGTTAACTCCATTAGTATGAGGCCTTTTGGGAGTTACCCAAAAACAAATCCGTGCGGACTCGGCCCAAAGCGGACAATATCATACTAATGTGGAGTTAAGGTCTGCTTGGCAAGCCCAACAAGTGGTATCAGAGCTATGGTTGTAACGATCCATAACAATCTCGTATAGGCTCCCAGAATGGCCAAGGAAGAGGCAGATGGGCTATCCCAGGATGGGCTTAAGGAGGAGCAGGTGGGCCTTCCAGTGTGGGCCTAGGGGGAGCCAGATAGCAAGATGGATTTGCAATATGGGTCAAGGGGAGCAGATCACACAGAATGGGTTCAAGAAGGATCCAGGAAGAGGCAGATGGGCAATCCTAGAATGGGCTTAAGGAGGGGCAGGTGGGCCTTCCAGTATGGGCCTAGGGGAGCCAGATAACCACGGACTTCCAGTATGGGTCAAGGGAGAGCCAGGCAGATTCGACAGGTGTCGAGCCCAATGTTTTAAGGGGGAGATTTTTTTAGAGTTGTCCCACATTGTTTGTGTGTGAATGGGGAGATTGTTGGGAGTTGTCCCACATCGTTTGTGGGAGGGGCAGATAGCTAGTTTATAAGCTAGCCAGATAACTCCATTAGTATGAGGCCTTTTGGGAGGAGCCCAAAAATAAATCCGTGCAGGCTTGGCCACGGCCCAGAGCGGATAATATCATACTAATGTGGAGTTAGGCTCGCTTAGCAAGCCCAACAAGTGGTATCAGAGCTATGGTTAGAACGACCCATGATAACGATCACAGTGGGCTCCATAATGGATCCAGGGAAGAGGTAAATGGGCTATCCCAGGATGGGCTTAAGGAGGAGCAGGTGGGCCTTCCAATGTGGGCCTAGGGGGAGCCAGATGAATTTCCATTATGGGTCAAGGGGAGCCTAACTCCACATTAGTATGATATTATCCGCTTTGGGTCGTGGCCAAGCCCGCACGGATTTGTTTTTGTGTCACTCCCAAAAGGCCTCATACCAATGGAGTTAACTGGCTGCTTATTAACTAGCAATCTGCCCTTCCCACAAACGATGTGGGATAACTCCCAACAATCTCCCCCTTCACACACAAACGATGTGGGACAACTCCCAACAATTCTTCCACCTTTGCAGGGAGCCATATATCCTCATTTTTGTGGATAACCTGGATCTACAAGATAGAATTTATTTCCAATTGGATGTGGAAAATTAAGTTCACTTCTAGTTCTAGCCTCTGTTATAATGCGACTATCATGTGCGCCGCTTCCCATCTGGCCCAGACAAAAGTAAAATACATGTTAAAATCACACACCGCAAGAATATTTTGAGTAACATATCATTTTCGACCAAAATAAGGTGTACGTTCTAATTCATGTATCCGAAATTTGATATGAGTACCATCAATAGCTCCAATAGCATCCTACATCAAAATTTGAACATATGTAAAACAATATTATATTTGGGAAAAAAATATAAATGCACTTAAAAACTTATTTTAAAATGGGGATAATATTGTCTGTGTTGAGGTTTATGGTATCCAACTCCAATATTATACTTTCGTGCCGGAGTTATTATGTCCCTTGCCATCCTACATATAGCTTCCAAAACAGAATGAAAATGTCGGCTAATTGTTTCACCAGAGTGATTAAACATTTCTTGCATCAAACGATTTCCTGTCCCATGAGCAATAGTCATTAGGAACATACCAACCACCTCGTATCCAGACATTCCACGCGTTGGAACCAATCCATATTTTTGAACTAAATTTTGACATAAAGATTTAAATGCAATCTTATTCATACGAAAATCTTGATAACACCGAGTATCATTTCCTTCTAATATTTCATAAATTAATCTTGATCCTGTACGAACTGGATCATGGCACGACTCTTTGTGTATAAATGTGTTATAGTAGTACACCAAAGTGTATGCAGCGGCAGTACATTAAATTTTCTTCACTTTCTTCCTCATTTTCTTCTTCTGCATAATTGTTTGAAGATTGACTAAAAACATATGCATTGCCAGATTGATCAAAAGAATTGTAAGGGATGGAAGATTGATCAAAAGCATTATATGTATTTGATGATTGAGCAAAAGCATTATATGTATTTGATGATTGATCAAAAGCATTGTGGAAATTAGAAGCATTACCAAAAGGATCAGTAGAAGACTGCCCAAATTGATGATTTGTATTGGAATATTGACTAAAATTATCATTGGAAGACTGCCCAAATTGATTGATGATTTGTATCGGAATATTGAATAAAATTACCAGTGGAAGACTACCCAAACTGATGATTTGTATCAGAATATTGACTAGAGCATGGTTGGATAGCCCAAGTGGTTAAGGGTATATCCTTTTTCGACCCAGGTAATGGGTTCGATCCTCGCTCACCCCCGAGAATCATTAGAACTGATACTCATTTGTAAGCTTATAAGCACTTTATTGTTAAAAGAAAAAATTACCAGTGGAAGACTGCCCAAACTGATGATTTGTATCGGAATATTGACTAAAATTATCAGTGGAAGACTGCCCAAATTCTTCAAAAGGATTGAACTCCTCTGTAAAATAATTTCTGTTGAAAGGATCCATATAGAGTGCTTGCAGTGCCCTGTTTTTTGCTGTATATTGAAGAGGATATTGAACAAAAGTGTTTGATGCGTTATGTTGATGCAATGAACTTCATATATATACAAGAAATAATGCTACCAATACTGTGTACATGTGAACATACACTGTGGGAGCATGTGAATGTCAAATAATTCATTACACGTTCAAGGTACAAGCCTCAAGGTAGAAGATAATCTAAAGCTAACATATCAGGATAAAGAAGATTTGAAAATCTCATCCTGTCATATTCCATCAATACAAACAGTTTTCAAATAGTTAAAACACACCACTTATTCCAACTACACTTGACTGCCATGAGATAAGATCATTCAGTGAATTGAAACAGGACAATTCACTGCCCACCCCGATGCCTCCCAGCCCTAGTAAAATTGTACATAAGTTCACCGTAGCGTATTTCGTCGTTGCGTGCCTTAAGGAAAAGGGTCCTGTTTCCCTTGTCAAGTAGATATCGCCTAGCATAAAAATACAAGTCAGTACCGCATTGAACCTGCTCCATGGCATCAAGTAGATCAACTGCTTGATTCAAAGTTGCCTCTTCAGTGGCAGCGGTTGATGAAGTACTCCTGCAGGATATTGCAGCAACAAGTCCATCAAGACCTGCACGTAACGACTCAGCTCCGGATTGCTTCCTTTTCGAACCACTGCTCCTGCCAGATTTTAATGAAGATGGAAATAAATTCGATGGTGTCTGTGCGTTGTTGTCATCACTGTCACCGCTGCCTTCTTTTCCATCATCATCCTCACCAAGCACCTCAGTAAACTCGTGGCCTTCTTCAAGATTCACCGCTGAATAAGTGTTCGCAGCTTTTGCTCTTTCACCAGTAGCAACAATATCACCAAACAAATTGTCATAATAGCGCATGTACAGCGAGAGGTCTTTGTTTCTGAACTTCCCGTACTTTGGATTCTCCTGAGACAGAAATGTTAACATTAGCAAACATATAGTTATAAAAAAACAGTAAGCCATGCAGGCGAAATCAACAAAAATGTGCTCGGAGTTCAATCTCTTGTAGAAAAACAAAAGGATAAATGCTGGTTTGTAGCACAAAATATGACAAAAGATACGATAAGTAATGTATCAACAATATTGAACAAGAAGTGATATCAGATAGCAATATTGTGCATTCATCATGTTACAGCTAATAAGGCCACATTCGATACTCTCTGGAAACACACTAATCAGATCTAATGTTGAAAACTCACTCCGACAACCTTAACAGGCAGTTGTATAACTTAATATATTTGCAAAAAGAATTCCAAGGGGGGCATCAATAAGAAATGCCATTGATCATCATCAACTTTTATAACAGCTAAATCCAGTTGTAATTCCACAATATGTTAATCAGAGCAGCTAAAAGCTTATAAACATCCATAACACTTCCAGGTTATACATTAACACTGAAACAGATACCTTCAGTTTTGACTTGTTTGATTTATTGATAGATACCTATCAAGGTTCTATCAAATAACTTGCTTTGTCTCGGCAATTTTCGACCATGATGATCCAACATAGAACCAAACTGATCATCTTACCTTAATTGCTATGAATTTAATGACTACAAAACTGAAGGAATTTGTGCAAGTAATTGCTATTGTATTAAACAAAGAACACCAATAAATCAAACAAGTCAAAATAATTGTCAAGCATCTTCGACAAAAACAGAGAATATTTCTTGACACTGGACAATTCACCTTTGGAAGATGGAATCCAGGCATATTTATCCAGAAAATAATCAACCAAACTTGTATAAAACAACTCATAATCACAATAATCACAACAGCTCATCTATATAAAACTATGAAAAAATTTTTACCTGTATCTTTCCTGCCCACCATGTCGAAGACGCCTCAATTGTCCTAGTACTCTCGATACTCGTTCCATCCCAAACCACTCTCCTCCCCAAATTTTAATTTTTTGAAAAGCTGGTAATCAGCTTTCATTGCATCCCAGTGATTCTTGAACTGTCTAATACTGTACGAAACATTTTTTTTTTGTCTCCTAAATTCCTTATGAACCGTATTCCACCCTTCTTTGTTTAAAGTAGTCCCAACCTTGTTTCCCTTGATAACCTCAACAGAGCATAGCTCACAAAAGAGTGAATGTAATTCATCCGTCCACTTAGCAGATCCACCTGTTGCCGCCATACCCTCCGTCGCCACCATCTGCATTTTCAACCAAAAAGAAAAGCCTGGCTTTAGATAACAATGAAATCAGAAACTCTGTTTTTGTGTGTATAGCATCACGAGAGATTCACATACCGCAATTGATAGATCAAAGTGGAGAGAATCTCAGTATTAATAATAGAGATGTGTTGTTTTTGTTTAGAAGTTTTACTTGATAACAGCAAAGCAATAATGAAGAACAGTATGAATGAACAGATGGTTGTTGAAGGCGTTAATATTTGTTAGGTATTGCTGTATGGGGAGAGAAAAAAGTGGGCTGCAAATAAGCTGAAAGTACCTTTGGACATACCCTCAACTTATCACACTTAAGTGCTATAAATGGGCGTTGGCTTATTTTGCCAAACAATCGTGTTAAATTGTAAACGGGCTTTCGGCCCAAATAAGCCCAAATTTCTGTTTGCCAAACACCCACTATATATGTTAATGCATCTGATTACAATGAATAGGTGAACACAGAGATATTGAACTACTTAAATAAATACAATTCATGTACAACATTGTCAACGTATCGACAACATTTTACACTCTCGTACCTTAACTGCATCTTGTACAGAGCTTGCTTCCTCAAATTCCACAAATCCAAAACAGAAACCTTGCTGCCATGATACAAGATATATGTTAATAATTGTAAGTTTGGTATCCCCCATAATTATGCAAACAGGTAAGTTGATGCATACCTTGCTGCTAAATTGAATGCCACCATTCTTTATGGTACCAAATTTTTTGAACTCATCCTCCAAAAGAGCAGGTGTTACATCGTATGGAAGACCCTTAATGTAGATTGAGTAGCCCTCGCCTGCACAAAAATAATAGAGAATATGTACATGAGGTAAGAAGAAGCTGAACAAAGAAAGTTTACACGATTAAATTACATTGGCATTTCGAGAATATAAGCCTACAAGCATACATGAAGATGAATTTTAATACCTTCCCCATCTTGGCTCTTCCCACTTTCAGGAGCACCTGAAACTTCAGCCGATGAGACTGTCGGCGGAGCATGGTTCGCCTTTTGCTCTTGACTCTTTGATAGAGTTTTGCGAGGGACAGGTGGTGGAGATGAGAAAGGGAGAGAATTACCCTTTAGATCCTTCACCTGCAAAAACAACAAAAGTTACGATATTTTCATATGTCTAAAGCCGTTCAGTTTGGTGATTAAGGTAGATAGTTGATGGATACGAAGCATATAATTCATAAGTATATATAACATTCTTGCTATATACTTTAGAAGTGAACAATCAAACATAAGTGACCAATTTAAGCAATTTCATGTTCAGATCAAAGAAATTGTTTGAGTTGAACAATCATACAATACAACATGATACTCTTTGTTTAAGCAAACAGTGATACCCTAGTTTTTGATGACTTACAATTGAAGCAAAAGACTTCTTTGGCGCTTCTTCAGTTTTGACGTTAGTTTCAACAACCAGTTGTGAATTATCCGGTACAGCATTAACGACCTCAGCCACTGGCTCTTCTTCTTGTTCTTCTTTAGCATCAACAATTTTTCCATTCTCAAAGGGAATGTGAACTTCCCCATTAGCCTCCTCAGCCACCCCATTGGTCTGCTCTATAATATGATCACTCTCTACTGGAGCAACTTCCGTAATCACTAAAGAAAAACAGAGGAGATTCAGATAGGTGGTGTGATCAAGTCTGGAAAACTCAAAATTTATTGATAATTACTTACCTTGCTCAGTAGTAATAGGAATTTCAACTTCCTCAAGCAAAACCTGGTTTTTGCCTTCAGGTATGCTGACCTTATCCACATACCGAAACATGTCATTGAGCACGAAGTAGCCCCCCCTGTTTTGCGGGGCAAGAAAGAAGGATTGAGTGAAATTCCGCTCTATGTTATCCGGTCCAGTCATATACCCAGTTACAAGCACATGGACTCCTGAGCTAAGAGATTCTTGGGCATCAACAGACTTGATCGCTGCCTTATATTCATCATACTTAAGAGACAGGAATTTTTCATTTATGGCCTGTATGTTAAAAAACAACCAAGGTAGCGGAGTCAAAACGTGAAAAATGGAAGGAAATTAAAGTTAACAATTACAATTTAATGCCCATGAAACCATAAGATACATGCATTACATCTAAATCCAGCCACATATGTAACAAATAATATCCTCGTCTTCCTAAAATACTAACATAATTCCAAAAATTTAGTAACTCAAAATCTAAGCTTACAACAAGTCTCTACCAAAGCTACAACTCAATTTAATATTTTAAAAAATCACGATCCACAAAACAATGAGTATCTTTACACATCAATATTGACTTCAACTACGTCAGCGAAAGAGATCATCATTACCGTCATAGTTGTAGTAATACTTGTTGTTCCATCCTCCTCAGGACGACCAAGTTGGCTAATATCTTGGTAAAATTTATGAACTTTCGAAGGTAAATGATGCAGTATTTGGTAATACTGCGTAACAAACGCATTGCCAACCTGTAAATAACAAGAACAAATCAAACCAAATATTTAAAAAAAAGGCAGCAGTACTAACAACAAACAAAAAAGAATCGAACTTTAAACTAAAAAACATAGAAAAGGTATACCAGCATAAAAAGTAACAAAAAAACTCAATCTTGAAACTAAAGAAAACATGAAAAAGTATACCATCACACAAATTACAAAAAAAAAAAAAAAAAAAAGACTTTTATCTTGAAACCTGAAAAACATAAAGAACAATACCCTCGTACAATGTAACGAAAAAGACTCAATTTTGGAACTAAAAAAACATGAAAAAGTATACCATCACATAAATTAACAAAAAGTCTCAATCTTGAAACTATAGAAACACAAAAAAGTGGTACCAGCATACAATAAGACAAAAAAGACTCAATCTCAGAAATAAGGAAACACAAAAAAGTATTACACAAAAAATACTCAATATCAAAATTAAGGAAACACAAAAAAGTAGTACTAACATACAATTAAACATAAATACAACTAATATTTTTGCTGAAATTAACATAAAGAACTATACCATCATACAAATTAACAAAAAAGACTCAATCTTCAAAATCGATTTAAACACTATACCATCATCCAAATTAACAAAAAAGACTCACTCTCGAAACTCAAAAAAAAAAAACATAAAGAACTACACCATCATCCAAATTAACAAAAAAGACTCAATCTTGAAGCTCGAAAAAACATAAAGAACTAAACCATCATCCCAAATAACAAAAAAGACTCAATCTTGAAACTCGAAAAAAATCAAACACTATACCATCATCCAAATTAACAAAAAAGACTCAATCTTGAAGCTCGAAAAAACATAAAGAACTAAACAATCATCCCAATTAACAAAAAAGACTCAATCTTGAAGCTCGAAAAAACATAAAGAACTAAACCATCATCCCAAATAACAAAAAAGACTCAATCTTGAAACTCGAAAAAAATCAAACACTATACCATCATCCAAATTAACTAAAAAAGACTCGATCTTGAAACACAAATTAACATAAAACACTATACCATCATCCAAATTAACAAAAAAGACTCAATCTCGAAACTCGAAAAAACATAAAACACTATACCAACATCCAAATTAACAAAAAGACTCAATCTTAAAACACAAATTAATAATTAAAAAAAAAGTATACCATCATAAAATCAAACAAAAAAGATTCAATCTTTACACTAAAAACCCAATTAAAACACACTCACTGTTTGAGCAGTTGGTGGCGCAAGTACCTCCGCCGCAACACCAGCCGTCCCTGCCGCCATCACTGATTGATCCGCAAAAAACCAATTTAAAAACCCACCAAAACACACACTCAAAGCTAATTAAAACAAGGATCTAATTAAAGATAGATAGATCATACCTGAATTATAATTGAGCAGTGAAGAAAGATTGTAGCTTTGATTTACTCTCTCTCTCTCTCTCTCGAGTCTAGGGTTTTGGAGAGAGAGAGAGGGGCTTGTGGATCTTGAAAATTGGTGATTGGTGAGAGTACAATTTCATTTATATTGACTGACTAGTTCAAATAGTACGTATTGCAGAACAAAAGTGATAAGGATACTATACGATGCAGTGATCATGATGAGTGTATATGATTGTGTCCGCCTGCTCGACTGTTCTTGGAGTCATAGTTTTGTTAATCACCATCTGTTGGTACCAAATTACTGATACTGGCCACAGCTTCAAGCATTTTTTTTTTTTTTTTGATCGCACAGCTTCAAGCATTTCAATATTTTCAAAAGGGTTTGTCTGACACATACTAAGAATCAATACTATCAATTGTCAAATTTTGATTTGGTGGGTATTTATGGGAATGTACAAGGTCCATAACTATTAATGAAATCTTCAATTAAAATTTGATAACTTTTGATAACTAAGCTAGTACCAATTCTTAACATGTATTTTTGGGTATACATTATAAAATTCGTTTTCACAAAAGATACTATTTATAGATAATGCTAGTTTAAAATTCGTGATGTTTTATAACAATATATAAATTCTTTTTTTTTTAATTTTGAAAATTGAACTAAAATTTTTAAGATATAAAATTTTTATGCTTAAAATTTAATTTATATGATTTGATATTAATTATACTAGCTTATAGCCCGTGCAAAGCACGGGTTACTTTTAATTTTTATTTAATTTACTTATAGTTTAGTATATCTAATATTATAAACATTACTTTTAACATGTTGAGAGAATTCAAATTTTAGATCTTTGTATATAAATAGTTTTTAGTATTAAATCTAAATTAATATGATGTTGGTGGGAATCGAACCTTCAATCTTTCTATATAACATAATCTAGTATTAATTTTATATTAAAATGTTGTTGTCTGAATTCGAACCTTGGACCTCCAACTTTTAGTCATCTTGTATCTAATGGTCATGATCTGTTTGAGTTTAAGATCTAATGGTTGTGAATGAGTGATAACCAAAAATGAGGGGTAACCAAACTATAAATTATACCCCTTTTCGCTTATTATAATATACTCCCTCTGTCCCATAAATATTGTCTTAAGTTGAATTTTCAAAGTCAAATTTATCAATTTTGACCAACAAATTAAACATATTATATAATAATATCTATTTTTATAAAAAATATAATAAAAACTAGAAACCAACCTTAGAATAGAAACTAGAAACCTACACTAAATAAATTATATTTCATTTATTTTAATGGCCCCGCTAGGGGCACCTTCACAAAAAACGTTTAAAATTCTTGGCTCTATTCAACAAAAATATAAAAAAAATTAAAAATTAAAAAAAAGTACTGTTCACGTGCCACGTCATCACGTGAACAGCAACTTTTTTTAAAAAAATTTTTTTATTTTTTTATATTTTTGTTGAATTGAGACAATAATTTTAAACGTTTTTTGTATTGGAGTACCCCTAATTTGGTCATTAGATTAGCTTGAAATATTTAATTTAGGTTTAGTTTCTAGTTTCTATTCTAAGTTAGTTTCTATTAGAACAAGACCTTATATATATATATATATATATATATATATATATATATATATATATATATATAATGGCCTTATTAAAATGTAAGTATCAAAATGGATAATGGCCAAAAATGCCATTTTTAAAGATTATATTACACAAATACCGATTTTAAATTTTTTTACTAAAAATACCAGCCTATTACCTATTTTCAAAATGGATAATGTTATTATGCATTCGAGGAATGGGTATCATGTAAGAAATTCTAAAAAAAAAAAAAAATGGTGATACGCATTTTCACACTTATGTTAATGGTGATACGCATTTCTGGAATGCGTAGCACACTCAATTTTTTTTTGTTTTTTTTTCTTTCTATGTAATACCCATTTAAAAATGCATAATAATAATATTTATTTTGGAAATGCGTAATACACTGGTATTTTTGGTTTAAAAAATTAGAATGGTATTCTCGTCAAAAAGTTAAAAAAATGGTATTTTTGACATTTTTTCTACCAAAATATTGGTAGCGTATTGACAGATTCATCGATCGATTATCGAAATTTTAATATTTCGATTATTATAATCTAGTATAGTATATACTTCCTCCGTTCTCCTCAATTGTTTACATTGGGGGACGGGGACGTGACACGCATTTTAATGCTCTTAACAAGTATAATTCCATAAGTTATTTTTAATTTTTTTTTCTTCTAAATAAAAATTTAATGTCTAAACTTTTATTCAAGAAAAGAAAATTTAAAAAATAAGTTATGGAACTATACTTTATATCTATACTATTATATAAAAGCGGAAACATTAAAAGTTTGGTCGGTCGGTACGGTACCTGGTGATTTTACTTATTTACCCTTACTCAATTACAGATAAAATCCATTCTAATCAATTTCCTTTTTCAGGTTAAACATACTATCTTTTATGTTTTTCAATAACTAAATAATTTCCTTTTTTAGGTAAAATACAATATCTTTTATATTTTATCTAACTAAAATTTTTCCTTTACTAATCAATTTTCTTTTTCAAGTTAAACATATTACCTTTTCTATTTTTCAATAACTAAATACTTTCCTTTTTAAGGTAAAATACAATATTTTTTACATTTTATCTAACTAAAATTTCTCCTTTTTTAAAAACACTACGAGCAATTTTTTTTAATAAAATAACATAATTATATTATAATTACTATTAACTAATCAATTACTTTTTTCAGCCAAAACACGTTACCTTTTCTCTTTTCTCTAACTAAAATCTCTCTTTTTCCAATTATATCATGGATGGTTACCTTTTTCAGCCAAAACACTTTACCTTTTTTCTTTTCTCTTACTAAAACCTCTATTTTTTCAATTATATCATGGGCATTTCTATTTAATAAAAATAAAATAAAAATATTATAATCTATACTATTATATAAAAGCCGAAACATTAAAAGTTTTGGTACCTGTTTTTTGGTACTAAGTGAATTTACTTATTTACCCTTCATTATCAAGAAAATTAATCATACCTAAAATAAATAATAACATAATATAATTCATGATAATTAGTCAAGATATTACCTTTTATAAACACCTAAAAACATCAATCGTATTGTATCTTTCCATCATTAATATTTTCTTTCGAATTAAAACACGTTACCTTTTTAATTTAAAACAAATCTTACAATCATTAATATATACCTGAAAATATCACAACATAATTTTTAAGAAAAATATTACACCTAAAATAAATTATAACATAATATAATTAATGGTAATTAGTCGATCAACATAATAAAATTAATGGTGATTAGTCGATTGTTTTTCACATTAATATAATAAAATTAATGGTAATTAGTCGATTGCCTTTTTCGCAGTTACTTTTAGTTGAAGATATTACCTTTTATAAACACCTAAAAACATCCGCATCATATTTTTCGATCATTAATATTTCCTTTTGAATTAAAACACATTACCTTTTTAATTTAAAACAAATCTTACTATCATATATACCCGAAAATATCACACCATAATTTTCAAAAAAAATATAACACCTAAAATAAATAATAACATAATATAATTAATTGTAATTACTCGATTGCCTTTTTCACATTTATTTTTAGCTATAGATATTACCTTTTATAAACATCTAAAATGATTAATTGTATCATATCTTTCAATGATTAATATTTCCTTTATAATTAAAACACGTTACCTTTTTTTAATTTATATTTCAATCATTAATATTTCCTTTCCAATTAAAACACGTTACCTTTTTTAATTTATAACAAATCTTACAATCATTAATATATACCCGAAAATATCACACCATATTTTTCAATTATTAATAAAATATATTGCAAATCGTATACATTGTTTATAATAAGGAAACATTAATATAATCCGTAAACATGAGTATGTTAAATTATATCAAATTAAAGTTAAAAAAATTATTAAAAATGATGATTATATAAAATATAATTATAATATTAAATAAAATTTATAATATAATACAAGAAACCCGTGCTTTGCACGGGTTATAAACTAGTACTAATAATTAACCGAGTACCTTTTTAGCTAAAATGTATCATCTTTTCTATTTTTTCTAATTAAATTCTATTTTTTCCAAGAAATATCACGGGAAACATTAATTTCTCATTTTTTAAAATCTATTAGCAATTTTATGTATTAAAATAACATAATGAAATTATAAATAATATAAACTAATCAATTATCTTTTTCACATAAATCATGTCATATTTTTAATGTTCACGTTACCATTCTATTTTTTCTAACTAAAATCCCTCTTTTTCCAATTATATCACGGGCGGTTCTATTTAATACAATAAACTAATAATATTACAATATTAATAATTAACCGATTACCTTATCAGCTAAAACATATCATCTTTTCTATATTTTCTAACTAAAATTCCTCTTTTAAAGGTAAAATATAATATCTTTTACATTTTATCTAACTAAAATTTCTCCTTTTTAAAAAATACTACGAGCAATTTTGTTTAATAAAATAACATAATTATATTATAATTACTATTAACTAATTAATTACCTTTTTTAGCCAAAACACGTTACCTTTTCTCTAACTAAATTCTCTTTTTTTTCCAATTATATCATAGATGGATACCTTTTTCAACCAAAACACATTAACTTTTTTCTTTTCTCTTACTAAAATCTCTCTTTTTTCAATTATATCACGGGCATTTTTATATAATAAAAATAAAATAATAATATTATAATACTAATAATTAATCGAGTACCTTTTTAGCTAAAATGTATTATCCTTTCTATTTTTTCTAATTAAATTCTCTTTTTTCCTAGAAATATAAAATAACGTAATTAAATTATAATTACTATAAACTAATCAATTACCTTTTGCACATAGAACATGTTACATTTTTAATTTATCTAACTAAATCATCTCTTTTTCTAATAATATCACGGACATTCTATTTAATAAAATAAAATAATAATTTTGTAATTACTAATAATTAACCGATTACCTTTTTCAACTAAAACCTATCATATTTTCTAACTAAAATCCCTCCTTTTCTAGAAATATCACGGAGAACATTTATATAATTATTATCAAATCATCTCATATAAAAATTTAAACCTCGAAAATTCATGTTTAAAAAAACAATTTAAATTAATGAAACAAATCATATAATATTAAAAAAAATTCATGCATCGCACGGGTTTTAAGCTAGTATACCTTAAAATGTGTGCCAAGCAATGCTGAAAACATGTAAAGAAATGAGAGGGACAGAGGGAGTAGTATAGTATACATGGATAGCATAGAATATATATTAAGTAGATAGATTTTAACTTTTTATTTTTATTTTTGCATACAAATTTAAAAAAATTAATAATATAGATAGATAGTATAGAATATACATTTGTAGATAGATTTTAATTTTTTTTATTTTTGCATAAAAATGTAAAATTTATAATTTTTTATAACACAAAATAATTAAAAAGAAAATACATGTTCCCAAAAATCTTAATATTTGTTAAAAAATTAACAAATTGGAAGGGAGCAATAAGTAATAACGAATTATGTGCCCGTTTGGCAAATTTAAGATAGAACTTATAAGTTACTTATTTCGGAAAAATTTTGTATTTACATATTTTTTTTAGAGAAAAATGTGTTGCAAAAATAAGTTAATTATTTCAGAAAAAAAGTACATATTTCCTATCTTTTTTCCAAAATAAGTAACTTATTTCTGAAAAATAAGATTTTCCAAACGAGCCCTAAAAATGACCGAACATATGTGTATTTAAACATGGGTCCTGGTCCTTGACAATCAATTATCAAGGACCATTTATTTAACAATCGACTTCCTGGCCGTTGGATTGTTGATCCAACGGCCAGGATTTAAAAAAAATTCTCCCGATCCGCGCTAATTATCCGCGGAATGCTACTAATCCGCGCATATTTTCCGCGGAACGTACTAGCGATCCGCGCATATTTTCCGCGAAAAACTAAAAGACCACCCTTCGCGGTTTTGACCCTAAAATTCAAGAAACACAAAATCGTGTTAAAAATAAAGAAATTTATGCTTGATTATTTGTTTGTAATTTAGCGGGGGAAAATAAGGATAAAGGAGGTGTTAATGATGATAAAATTTTTATGGGTAGTAGTACTAAAGGTAAACGCCGTCGAGATGTTCTTCCTAGATGTGGTTGTAAGGTTAGAATGTATGTCGTGAATAAAAAAACATCTCATTGGGAGATAACCGCACTAGAGTTAGAGCACAATCACGAGGTTGTGACACCTTCTAAAATGAATTTGATTCGAAGGGAGAGACATGTAACCGCGGCACAAAGAAATTTAATGAAAACATTATATATGTCGGGTGTTCCTCCTAGGCAACAAATGTCCATTTTTGGAAATTTGAAAGGTGGACAACAACATGTAGGTTTTGATGGACAACATGTAAGGAATGTGGTACGTGAGTTTAGGAAAAATAATTTAGATGTTAATGATGCTCAAGCGGGCTTAGACTTGTTGAATTGGTTGAAAGAAGAAAGTGGTGGCAAATTTTACATTAGGACATTACTTGATGAAGAGCAGAGGTTGAAGTATCTAGTATGGGTTGATCACCGTTCTTTGATGGCATACCAAAATTTTGGTGATGTAGTTGCATTTGATACCACTTACAGAACCAATAGGTATGCGATGCCATTTGTTCCTTTCACCGGGGTAAATCATCAATATCAATCGGTTATTTTTGAATTTGCACTAATGAGGGATGAAATCAAAACAAGTTTTGAATGGGTATTAGGTAGTTGGCTTGAGGCGGTTGGAAACAAACATCCCTTGACCATCATACCTATCAAGATCAAGCCATGCACGGGGCTATTGCATCACAACTACCTAACACCACCCATTTGTTGTGTACTTGGCACATTAGTAACAAATTCCCCGAAAAACTTACAAGTTACTACTCCAAGCACCCGAAAAGTTTCAAGGTTGATTTCAACAATTGCATATACAACTCATTGACCGAAGATGTGTTTGAGGATAGGTGGAAAGCATTGGTTTTGAAGTACAAATTGGAAGATAATATATGGCTACAAGGATTGTACACTTTGAAGCATAAATGGATCAAGGCCTTCACTCGAAACACTTTTTCTGCGGGTCAAACCACAACTTCAAGGAGCGAGGGAATGAATGCATTTTTTGATAGCTATGTTAGTTCGTGCACGGGTTTGAAGGAATTTGTTGAAAATGCTCAAAAAACTTTAAAAAGACAATTTATGCGGGAGAAAGAGGAGGATTATAAGACTCGATAAACTTATCGTGGGATAAAAATGAAGACCGCTTTGGAGCAACATGGTGCTTCCATATACACCAAAACCATGTTTAGAAAATTTCAAGAGCAATTGATGGAAGCTACAACATACTTCGTGGAGAAAGATAGAGATCGTTCATTGGAAGAAGATGAAAATACATACTACAAATGCTTTAGGCAATTGGTGGATCCCGATAAAAGAACTATTTATCTTGTTACATTCAACAAAATGACTCGAAGTGGTAGTTGCAAGTGTAGAATGTATGAATATTTGGGAATTCCATGTCGACATATTATTGCCGTGTTGACAAAGAGATGTGTTTCCGAAATACCCAAGGCCTTTTTGAGAAGACGGTGGACTAAGGATGCTAATAGAATGATGGTGTGTTGCCTTACCATTTGACCGGAGAAGAAATATCATCCCATGATTTGACTCCTACCGAAAGATTCAACAACATGACTTTACTTACTATGGCTTTTTGTCATAGTAGCATGGCATTAAAGGAGCGTTACGAGTACGCTGTTTCGGTCATTAATCGGGAAATCGAAATTCTTGAAAATATGGGAGTTGATGGAATTGAACATGTAAGGAGTGAAGTTGGCACAAAAACAACTCAAGAAGGTGGTCATGACTTGCATGAGCCAATCCTTGATCCCGTTGTCTCACAAACAAAAGGAAGGAAGAAAGAGCATCGTTTCAAAAGTCCAATAGAGACACTTCATAAGGCCCCGAGGAAATGCAAACGTTGTAAATTGGAAGGGCATGATATTAGAACTTGTCCAAAAGTACAAGAATATCTTAAAAATGTTCAAAGTGGTCAAAATGTTGAAAATTTTGAAAAAGCTCAAAAAAGTGGTCAAAATATTGAAAATGTTGAAAAAGCTCAAAGTGATCAATTGTAATTGTTATAAATCTCTAATTTTTCGTTTTGTCATTTACATTATGTCCTTTTCACACTATCTAACAAAATCCTTTTTATTGTCATGTGTAGGTAACATGGATAGTGGTGATGTTTCGGATGTTAGTGATTCACTCTCGGCTTCTTCCGGAAGTGAGTCATACATTAGTGATTTATCGGACAATGCAGCGGATGAAATATGTCGCAATTTACCACAATACTATGACATAATAGGGGAAGCCCTTGAGCCCCCACTGATTGTTGAGGAGGAGGATAGTGAGTTATATCCTCCGGAGTAAGAGGCTTATAGGTCAAAGAATTGGACCGAAGCATGTCGTTGGATGGGCACCGAAGAAATGATGGAGAGGGTAGCGTATAATGTGGATCCCTACTTTTTTCCCGTCTTGAACTTGGGGAAGGACACCGAAGGCAAGTGGAGGATTTCCGATTGGGATGGTTGACTTCTTGATTACTGTGACAATATTAGTGACATTTACAAATTGAGGCCTCGCGAAGATTGCACACGTGATCAAATGCGTGTGTCATTTGTCAAGGGATGGGTTTCCCACGTAAAGGATAGTAATCATCCTCGTTGTTGGGCAACATTTTATCTCTATGATGGATCGATCCCTATACATGTCTCTCTTTGGAACAACACCAACACTCACAAAGCCACTGCTAGTGGTGTCATCCGCGAAGGTTGTGTTATTGTCTTGTACCAAGTTGTCGCGTTTGTCAAGGTGGATGCTCCTCCCGGTACTCCGACTCACCGTTTGTCGGCCGGCTTCTCCAATATTTTAGCCATATTTGGTTAGATGATGGAAATTTGTAATTTTAAGGTCATTTTATTTTGAACACTTGCTTGAACTTATGATGTAGTAATTTATGTTGTAATATTTGGAATTGTAACTCTTATGATGTAGTAATTTATGTTGTAATATTTGGAATTGTTGTGGTTTAATTTTTAAATTTATATCCAAATTTGCATGTCATATTATAATTATAACGAAATGAATGTAATTGATTGGAAATAAAATCTTAACATAATGGTTGAAGAATGTATGGTGTGTTTTGCAAAAAATTCAAAAGTGTAGAGGTGATTTGAAAAAGGGATTCATGTGCCTCAGGATGACCTCAGGGTTCTACCTAAGGTTAAAAGGTTTTTAATACAAGTTTAAGGATATTTAGGTAAATTACTTGAGAAAAAAAATTCATATTTACAAAAATGTCCCTGCGGGGCCAATTACTTTATAAGCTCTTTATGTTATAACCTCAGGAGAGATCCCTGAGGACAAACTCAGGCCCATTTTTCTCTTTGAAAAATCCCAAAATAAACATCATTTAGACGTATTTTAAGGAATTTTGAAAATTTTATAATTTTAACCAATTAATGTTTTTTTTTCCAAAAATTCACTTATTATAACATTTTAAGATTTTAGAAACTTAAATAAAAATTTTTGACAGAAATTTGCCACTAACTTCCAAAAGTTAGTGGAAAAACTGCCTTTTATACAGTCTGGTTTCCCCCTGTTTCTACCATTCTGCGGAAATTTAAAGCGGAATGCTATGCCAATTCGCGAAAAATTACAGCGGAACAGCCTGGTTTTTTTTGACATAACCTGCCTGTTTCCAGCACTTCCCACCTGTACCAAACTAATAAAACAACTAGTGCAGCTATTCTGCAACTGTCTCAGCAAAAAAATCAACCAAAAAAAACAATAAATTTTACGAAACCTCCAAAATATGGCCAAAATCGCCTAAAATTCACAAAAGATGAAATTTTTCATCTCCTCCAAATCCAATGAAAATACAACCAAAGGGGAGGGGGACAACATGAATGAAGAAAATGTAAACGGGGTGGGGAGAAACAACATGCAAGTACAAAAAGTTATAGAGGAAACGGGAAGGGACACGGTCGATAAACGACCGATATAAACCAAATAAAACCATGTATTTCATTGCAACTAAGTCAAGTACATGAATGTGTTCAATTCTAATAACAATGAGAGGTTCTAACTAACTACAATTAAAAAATGAAAAAGAACTAAACTGCGCATTTTCGATTCTCTGACGCATAAGAAAGCCCGGAATTCGTCTAGCCTTGCCCTTTTGAAGCTCAATGGCAATCCTATACCGGAAAATCTCAATGTCTTCGTCCGTCCACACCAATGAGTCAATCTTATATCCTTGTAGGAGATAGTCCATGTACTTCATCACGAAGAGGCCACAATCCGTACTATTCTTCTATTTAGACTTACAGAATCCAACTTACAAACACATACTATATAACCACACAATAAAAACAAAGTAAATTAATACAGTACTGTTTAAAACAAAACTTACATTCATCTGAATTTAACATAATCTCCCAAGATTACATACTACAATTCCCCAAGATTACATACTATAATTCAACATAATCTCAACATCTCAGAGCAGAACTTACATTCATCTCCCCAAATTTAAAACATTTTCCACAAGAACACTGAACACTCAACATAACAGTATAAGTTGAACAGTATAAAATAACTCGAATTTGCAGTATAAACTCAAGGAATCAATTCGATTCGAATTGATTCCAATTCAACCAAAGGAGACAATTCCAATTCCAATTCAATTCAAATATACATACAAAGGACAACATACAACCCAAATTCAACCAAAGGACTCGAATTAACATCTATATTGTATGCATACAATTTCAACCAAAAATTTAATTCAATCCGAATTTATGCTTACAACCAAAAATCAATACATACAAACCTAAATTCATACATACAAGACCCGAAATCAACCAAATCAACGGATACGAAGCCCCAATTAACAAAATTTGCATAAACCCTAACCCTAAAGCCCCAATTCGTTCGAATTAAAAAATTCGAAACCTATAATTTGCATACTTGTGTTCGTAATCCTTCATTCCACCCTCCGTCGTTCGAATTGCAGCACGGAATGGGAGAAAACACCGTTAACCAACCAAATCGCACCAAAATTCGCACCAAAAATTGCACAGACTAATATTTTAGGTTTTGAAAAGGGTTATACAGGTTAATTTCGGATTGAACTGCGTATATCACATTTTCCAGTTATTCCGTGCTTTTTTAACGCGGAAGGAATTTTGGGATTTTCACGCTCCGCGGAAAATATGCGCGGAATGGTAGGGGTCCGCGGAAATTATGCGCGGATCGGGCGATTTTTTTTTAAATCCTGGCCGTTCAGGAAGTCGATTGTTAAATAAATGGTCCCTCACAATCAATTATCAGGGACCAGGACCCTTTAAACATTAAATTAAAAGTTTATCTTTGGGTTTTTTAATAATATGCCCCAATTTGAAACATGATTTGTAAATATGTCCTATATTTATTTGAAATTTCAAATATATCCTAAAATCAATTTTTCATTCAAATTTCAACATAAAAAGACCAGTTTACCATTTTTAATTAAAATTATTTTAAGATATAATGTCTAATAAAACGATGATTTGATTAATTTAAAGAGAAAAAGGTGCCTAAGCATGAGCTTAAAACAAATTAACACTATAAAACTTGTGACCCGCATGAGAATTTTTGTAAATATCAATTCTTTTTCAGTGATTTACATAAATATCCTTATATTTGTATTGAAAAACATTTTAACCTTAAGCTTTTACCTGAGAACACCCACATGAGCATCAAGTCCTAAAATTTAAATTATAAAATTTAATATTTATTTGTGTAATGGTGCCCCTGACGGGGCCTGTTCTAAGCAAAGTAAATAAAAAAACAATTTTTAGTGGTAGAAATTAAAAAATTACCCCCGCATGTTCCAAGAATAAAAATACTTCTTTAGTGATTAAAATTGAAAAATTGTGGTGTATTTATAATAATATTTAATTAATATAACAACGATATATTGATTTCTATTTAACTTAAAAACTGATAATGAGATATTTAATTAATATATTAATATGATGAGACATATTTATGAACTGACCGATCGGACATATTATACAAATTTCCTTTTTTATCTTTTCTGAATAAAGTTGTAAGAACGTTAGCCATGGTAGAATCAGCTCTTTTCTCCATCAATCATCCCACCATTCCTTCTTTCAGTCCTTGCCCACCATTATCCTATTACCAATCTTCCAACATACCCAAATTGAGGACACATACTAGCACTACAAACCCATTTAAAATCAGAGCTGTTGTTGCTGATTCTTCATTGACAAATGATCAAACAGGTGGTGTGCAAACTGGTTTTAAGCACAAACCAGGAAGGCCTAAGAGGGTGTTCTTCTTAGATGTGAACCCTCTTTGTTACAAAGGAAGTACTCCAAGTTTACGGTCTTTTGCTCACTGGGTTTCTCTGTTTTTCTCTCAAGTCAGTATCAGTGACCCTGTTATTGCTGTAAGTCTCTCTCTCTCTCTCTCTCTCTCTCTCTCTCTCTCTCTCTCTCTCTCTCTCTCTCACCCTCTTCCTCTCTCTCTCTCTCTCTCTCTCTGTCTCTGTCTCTCTCTCTCTCTCTCTCTCTCTCTCTCTCTCTCTCTCTCTCTCCCAACCACTATCTTCATACAATGTATTAATCTCTCTCTCTCTCTTTCTCCACCCTATGTTAGAGCTAGGAAAATGGGTACTTTGGCTCCCTTTTTGGATTATGTTGTGTTATGTATAGTTTCTTGGAGAAAGTATTGATTTTGATATGTTATATTGTCAAGAACACTATGTATTCGATATGTGAAAGCTAAAAAAATGTGTACTTAAGCTCCAATTTTAAAATTATGTTGTGTTATATATACTTTCTTGGTGAGAATCGATTTTGATATGTTTCATTATCTAGAACACCATGTATTCGATATGTTAAAGCTAAAAAAAGGGATGCTTTATCTCTGATCGTAGCATTATGTATATAGTTTCTTGGTGAAAGAATTGATTTTAATATGTTCTATTTTCAAGAACGTTATGATTTGATGTGTTAGAGCTGAAATAACCTCTCTAGCTTCCATTTTATCATTATGTTGTGTTCTATACAGTTTCGTGGAGAAAGAATTGATTTTATGTATTTTATTTTCAAGAACACTATGAATTTGATATATTAGAGCTAGCATTATGTTGTGTTATCAGTTATGTACACTTTCTTGGAGAAAGAATCGATCTTGATATGTTTTTATTATCAAGAACAATATGTATTTGATACAGTATGTTAGTATGTTACATCTACAAAAACTTTAAATTTGGCTCCTAATTTATCACTGTCTTCTGTCTTGTTCAAGTGTACTTTCTTGGAGAAAGAATCCATTTTGAAGTTTTTTTTTGCCAAGAACACTGGATGAAATCTAGTAATTAGAGTGGTCAATCCGTAACAAATACACATAGTTACTTTTATTAACTGTCTTTTTTTTTTTTTTTTATGTTAATTTGTGTATGCTAGATGAAATGTAGTATTAACTAGTCTATCCTTCACAAGTAAGCAGCTCGAAAGCCAATTTGCTGTTTGAAGAGTGGATCACTAGGAGTCCATCTTCTGGGCATAATCAACTCTAGTGTCTAAATAAAATAACAAGACCTCTCCTATTGCTCTTATACCATGTTAAGTAACCAGTTCTTTGTAATAATAAGATATTAGGACGGGTACTTAATAAAATCATATGCTATAATTTAACAAATATGCTCAAAAAGCCTATGATTTTAGCTCCCATTGAGCATTAAGTTGAATTATATATATAGTATCTTAGAGAAAATATCATTCTTGATATATTTTAATGTCAAGCATACTCAAATGAATTGTAGTAATACAAGTGGTCAATCCTTACCAAAGTAACTGAGCTCACAAGATATGTTTACACTCCCCATCGTAACATTTATATTGTTTAATGGATATATTATCATTTTGATAAATTTTATTATCAACACACACTAAATAAAATGTTGTAATTCGAGTATTCAATCCCTTCTAAAGTTACTGAGATCATAATGGTATTTTTGGAGCATTTTAAATATGGAATTATTTGTTTGAAGACAAAATTAAACTTCTTACCAAAATTTATTACATTTCCCAAGTATATATGCTTTCTTTTTTATTTGTTATAGAACTAAAATTGAATTGTTACTTAAGATACTCTTTAGCGTGATTTTGTGTAGTCCATTAATATGAAACATCTATACGCAGGTTATTGATGGGGAAAGAGGCAATGAGTATCGCAGACAATTGTTACCTTCATACAAAGCACGTAGGCGGAAGTTTGTCCAACCTTTATCAGCTTTGCAAAATTGTGGAAAGAGTTCGATTGGAAAACATCAAGTCATTTTAGATGTTCTAACTAAATGCAATGTGCCCGTAAGTCAACCTTGTGATTATCATATTATGTGATAGTGAAACACAGTCAGCTTTAGCTACATTACTAGTGACTTCTATTATGCTTGTCTTTTGGTTTGGAATATTATAGGTGACTATCTACACCAAGATGAAGGCATGATCAGTTGCTGCATTCTAAATTTCTTATTGTTGAACATGCAGGTTGTTAGAATTGAATCGCATGAAGCAGATGATGTTGTAGCTACACTTGTAGGTCAAGTTTTGGAAAGGGGATACCGCGTTGTTATTGCCTCTCCTGATAAAGATTTCAAGCAACTGATATCTGAAGATGTGCAAATTGTAATGCCTATGCCAGACTTGAATAGATGGTCCTTTTACACTCTAAAGCACTATGTTGCGCAGTATAACTGTGATCCGCGCTCTGATCTGAGTCTCAGTGAGTATGATTCTTATATTGGTACCTACTCTGATGTATTCATATGAGCTCTGAACATGGATTTTACGTGCGAAATAGACTACTAATTTAAAAGGTCCATTACAATGTGTTATAGAAACTCTCATAATTTGGATTCAGGGCATCTGTTGCATTCATGTTTTCTTTTCAAGATGCTGCCATCATGAATCTTTTAGGATTAGTTAATTGAGAGAGTTTCTTTCACAGTTTACCGATTAGGAAAGGACCTTTCAAGACTGGAAGTGACCTTGAAAATTGAGGACAATATGTTACAGGAATAGTCATTTTAAGTCACATATGTCATTCCTGGTATATCCAGAAGCATCTGCCATGGAGCTTGTATTGTAAATGCACATTGCATCATATACATATCATTCCCCTTTTAATGGTTCCTTTTGTGGTTACGGAAATGGCTCTGAGTAGGAAGTACAGGGTATGTCTTTTCTGTTTGTAAAGAGCCTTGAAATATATTATTTAACACCATGACATCTACTGAGATATACTCAATATGCTATTTACTAAATTGAGGAATTATATCTGACCTCTATTGTCAGTGTCTTAATGTCCCGGGATCAAGATATGAAAAAAAGTAAAATGGGTGTTTGGTGTAGGTAAATTTCCATCATAGTCTTTTACTATGCAATAAAGTTACGTTTATAAGTGGAATTAATTACATATTTCTGTACTTGTCTACACAAAATAACCTTATCTCTACACTATGAAAGTAATTCAAATTCTCATTATGGTGATGTAACAATGTAGGATGCATTATGGGCGATGAGGTCGATGGTGTTCCTGGAATTCAGAAAATGGTTCCTGGATTCGGTCGGAAGACCGCCATAAAGCTTTTAAAGAAGCATGGTTCTTTGGAAAATTTACTTAGTGTTGCTGCAGTAAGGACCATTGGCAGACCGTATGCTCAGGAAGCCCTTATAAATTATGCAGACTACTTGCGAAAGAATTATGAAGTTCTTGCACTGAGGAGGTTTGAACTTTTCTTTTTTACCAAAATTTGGTATGTAGTGTCACTCGTAATCGTAATTGTTGACGACAACATAGTAAATGTTTCAGGGATGTTAATGTGCATCTTCAGGAGGATTGGTTGTCTGAAAGAGACGTTAACAATGATGCTGAAAGTTTATCAGACTTCATTAAATTAGTGGGTGAAACTGCTCAAAGTAGATCTAGTTCCAACAAATGATATTGTAAGTTAAAAAGTGTTTAGAAGTTTTGCGGCCCATATCTTCCTTTCTACAATTTAATTTCTCCTTCTCTTTCCTTTTTGTGCAAAGAAGATTACTTGGCCTTAGGGCACAAAGTTCTCTTATCTTTTCAGTTTATAGCTCGAAAGAGTTACATATTGTCAGTTAAATGACTTTCGATAGGATCTAAGTTATTAGCACAGCTCATTTGAATTAAGAAATCTCACCATACATCAATAAATTTTTGTATTTATAATTTAATGGAAGCTAAAACATGAGAAAAATCAAAAAAGTATATCTGTAGCTTAAATTTAATTGTATATTTGTTGCATTCCAGGTACTTGTTAACATATGCTTGAGAACAGAGTGCTTCCACTCCTTCCAGGGCTTTAATGTGTATATGACAAGTGCTGTGTCCCATCGGGTAAGATTTCGTTGCTTTGAATTGCTGGATGTGGAAGCGCAGAAACCACTGGCTATACGATAAATTTAAAATGAATGTGTGTGGTTGCTATTGTTTTTAACTATCTCTTTCTGGCATATTTAATATTGTTGTTTTTCTCAGCAGGGAAATTTACATTCTTTGAGACCACAGGTTGATATTTCCATGGCTTGTTCACTTTGAAGCTGGAATATTCATAATTGCAATGCAAATTGCCGAGGTTAAAGCTTATCTATATATCTGATCCTTACTGCCTGGATTTAAGTTTTTACACACTAATTCTTATTTTTACCCATCCCTTTTCATTGGTTATAGTGGTTGGGAGGAAGGAGTGTGGATTAAAACTGCAGTGACTGGTTTAACAAGCTTGTATAGGCATGAATAGAGTGTTATCATCCATGAATAATAAAGATAACTACATATACAAGGATCTATCTCTATATCTGTCATTGTTGGCAGTAACAGTTTGTACTTATTTCTTCTTGACATCATGCAGTCAACGATTATATATCCTAGTAATAGATTGTACTTGTTTCTTCCTCGCATAGTGTAGACAATGATTTATGTATCCTAGTTCATATATGACTGCACAAAAAATATTAAGCAAAACCAGACTCTCCAGTCTCCACGAAAGGATGTATAAAGAAAGGTGGTCCGGGGTCATTCTCATAATCATTTTCGTCAGATTCATAATTGGGAAAATCAACCCAAAAGTTCCATGTATCAACAAAAATATCTGGTTCCTGGTTGTGAAGACTATAGGAAATCAAATTGTATAATTCTATAATGCTCTTGGTGCAAGTTAGCCAGGTGATCGGAATTCTGGTAAGTCCTTTCCCCAACATCTTAACATACAACGTAGCAGAGTCCCAAGAGGAGATGCATTGAAGCAAAAAGTTCAGATGTACAGAGGAGTTCCTATAAAATCAAGGAAGAAACAGTAGCATCTATGTAAGTATACCATTTGACATTTTACAATTTACACTTTCATATCTGCCAAGGATGAGCATGTCAGATTTAAATTTGGTTACATTAGTATTCCATCACAGATTCATACCTATCCAATTTACAGTACCTGCTATTATAGTTCCATCCTCAAAGTTTCTTCCTATCCAAACATACTAAAAAAAAATTCTGATAACTCGGTAACAAATTTTCTGAAATATAAGTTATATATAGAACCGATAAGATTATTAAATCTTTAACTTACATCACATTATTGTATATCTAATCAGTTATACTTCTTTTATTTTTACCACGATTTAAGATACCGATTATTATAAAAAGGAAAATAGAGGTCTATCCACTGAAAAAGCAAAGACATCATTGTAATGCATTGCACTTGAAAAGAAGGTTAATAATAATAATTTTTAGTTAAAATTAACAAAATAATTAATTATTGGGGTGTTAGGTTGTTTTTAACGATATAAAATCCTTTTTTCACAAATGCCTGTCTGAAAAAATTATTTATATTTTTATGATATCCATTTGGGTATATATATATATATATATATATATATATATATATATATATATAGGCTTTTGCTCAAATACAAACCAATCCTTAAATACAAACTACAAACTAAAATTAGATTAATTATATTTCATTTATTAAGGTTCCCGCCAAGGGTACCTTCACAAAAAATGCTTAAAATAATTGGCTCAATCCACCAAAAAAAAAAAAAAAACTTGCCGTGGAAATGCGAAGCATTTAAGACAGTAAACGGAAGAGTTAGGTAGTCAAGAGGGCCGCAGGCCCTCGACACACCCGTCAATCGTCTATTGCCTTTACCATTGATTGCCATTCCTTACAACTTTAGAATGATAAAGGCGAGAAGTGCCATACAAGAAGGTGCGAAGCACCGTTAACCAGTGAAATCCACTGCCACGCCATCACGTGAACAGTGAATTTTTTTTTTTTGCTGAATGGAGCCAATTATTTTAAACACTTTTTGTATTGAGGTACCCCTAGTTTGATCATTAGATTAGCATGAAATATTGAATTAGTGTTTAGTTTGTAGTTTGTAGTTAATTTTAGTTTGTAGTAGAGTAGGACCCTATATATATATATAATATAAAAATATCTTAATACCAAGAATGTATGAATACCCAACCGTAATTTGGATATTTACCAACACTTCTTAAAATGGGGTATTTGATTAAATCCAACAAAAAAATGAGTATTATTCACATTGACAAAAAAAAAAAGGGTTTTTGATTAAGTTCAATTAAAAAATAGGTATTATTTTAGCAAAAAAATTATTCCCTCCGTCCCATTTTATGTGAACCTCTTTTCTTTTTGGTACGTCCCAAAAAGAATGAACATAACATACTTACTATTTTTGAATACTACTTTTCACTATTACACCCAATACTTCTTCACTTTTTTATTAAATAAACACTATTACACTCACTACTTTCCTGAACTAACTTTATTCTATTTCTACTACGTTTTCTTAATCCCCGTGAAAGTTAAACAGGTTCATACATTATGGAACGGAGGAAGTAAGTACACCCGACACAAAAATGGAATATGATTGTAGCTTGCAGGCATATCTTACATTTCAATTACCAAGTACTCCTTCCGTCTCTTAATGTTCTTCCCATTTAGAATGTCGGAACTGTTCATAACAAGAGACAAATTACTAATTTACGTCTAATCTATAAATCCAAATATAGTCATGAGTGATCTTGTTGGATTCGTATTTATGAGTACTTTAATACAGTGAAGTTTTTATTTTTAATACTAATACAAATTAAAAATATTAACGAGTAAAAGTGTGCTTTGGCAAATGCATCCAAGAGAAATGAGAAAAGTTTTATGAGAGGGAGGGAGTATTGAAATAGACTTTTATGAGGTGGATAAATTTATGGATACAATGTATATGTAACAGTTATAGCAACCGAGCTTTTGTCTAAACTTTTTAAACACCAGAGCTTTTTTTTTTTTTACGAATAAGATCGGACCGAATTTCAGGCTTTTTGTAACATGTGTAAGCAGCCATATCTTACATTTCAATTTGCAAGTACTGAAATAGACCTTTATGAGGTGGATAAATTTATGGATACAATGCATATGTAACAGTTATTTCCCACTTGAGCATCATTTTCTTAATTCTATCCACATTTTTAGAGGGCTGTAGAATTAATTTTCAAAACATGTTAAAATTAACTCTTTCATACTTCTATTTTGGAAAACAGTTATATATTTAAATTTTATATTAAAAGTTATAGAGACATAATAAAAATCTATCAAAACTTATTCAAAACAACTCCGTCTTACATAGATAAACTCGAATAAATATATTTATTAAAAGGGTAAGGAGAAAGTACAAAAATTCTCTACCCCATGCAGATTAAAACATTACACAAAAATTAGTGGATACACAAAATTACATAGAAATTGATTTTGTATATGATGTAATTTTTAATTAAAAAATGATTTAAAATCTGAACCGTTATATTCATGTTGTAAACCATATATAAAATACCATGTTAAATTAAATGTATTTTTAAAGGATAAAATTTAAAAAAATTTGCAGACCTACTTATTTTTGCATAAAATTTTTATCGATATGGGTAGATTTACAAAAAAATTGATAAATATATGATTTTAAGTCGCATATTAAAGAATTTTCCTACGGTGTCAGGTAAATTCTTTTTACCCTTATTAAAAAACTAAAAATTTTCAATTGAAGGAGCTTAAAGATTGTTTGGCAATCAATAAATGTATAGATATTGAGTTAAAGATACAGAGTATCTTGGCCATTCTCTTGACCCGTCTGGGAAATCTTATTTCTCATAAATAAGTTACTTATTCTGAAAAAAAATTAATAAATATATATTTTTTTCTGAAATAAGTAACAATAAATATTAAATTTCTCATACACATTTTTCTCTAAAATAAATTTTGTCAATACGATTTCTTTTTTCAAAATAAATGACTTATAAATTCATCATTAAATTTGCCAAACGGGCACTCTATATGGTTATCAGCTACTATCCCAACAAACTGCATGAAAAAAACAAGGTTGTAAAAATCGGAAATCGGTTCGACTCGGTTTGATCTTTAAAATCCGAGTAATCGGCCGATTTTCCGAGTACTCGTTTTTAGCATCCGAGTACTCGTCCGAGTACTCGGTTAAATCCGAATCGGTTGATCACCGATTTCCGAGTACTCGTCCGAGTCAACCGATTTTTACAACACTGGAAAAAAACAAGCAATTTTTGTTATTTGTTCACTTTAAAAAAGTGAGGCAAAAGGAAAATGGAGAGGATCAAACAATATATGATAGTGATGTGGTCACTAAATTGTTGGAATGCAAAAAAGAACATTTTATTGAAAAACTAAAAAGATAGTAATTGAAAGGGACGCAGAAAAGAAGCATGAAATAAGAGGTAAGCAAGTATGTCATGCAATTTAAAATTGTTTCTAAATTGTATATTAAGAAACAAACCTAGTCAATACATACATCACCACCATTCATGCATTCATTGACTAAAAAACCATTTATTTTACTTAGGTTGCTTCCTTGTCTGTTCTTTATGTTAATCCTCAACACTTTCAATTACTCAAATTATTGCATGAAGATTCTTAAGTGAGTGTAAAAGAATCTTCCAGTTGGGTTCTGTGGGTACTTTGTGGATCCAAAGATCATTCAAATTTCATAATTCAATGTACATACTTGAAATTTTAATATTGTATTATTTTCTAGTTTGAGAATTATTTCAATTCATGTTATTAACCAATTTGGGAATATGATTATTTTTGTTTTTTTTTGCTAAATTAAATATATATTAGAAAAGAAAGAATATACAATGAGATTTATCCATGCTCTATGACATGCCATAGACAGGACTATCTATATGCAATATGAGGGGACAGATTGAACATATATATTTTTTTGCTTGTTTTAATCCAGATGATACTACCAATTGGGGGTTTATTCCGATTGTTTTGAAATTTTCGTCAAAGTAAATCAATAATATACTTTCTTTTAAATATTAGCAAAAGAATTTGCTAAGTGTTATTTCTAATATTTTATAATTAAATGCAATTAATTTCTAAGAGAACTATAGTCTTGTTAATCAAGATAAAACACTAAAAATAATTAACAAAGACCAATCCATCACTAATATAAAAATTTGATATGAAAAAAATAATGTGAACTATCTATGAACGGCCTAGATTAAAGGAAAAAATAATCAAGGGTCAAGATTGATTGTATAATAACATATTACCATGGACCCACATTGATTCAGACAAGTAATGCTACTTGATACCAGAAGTGAAATACCCTTGTTATATATACTTACAGTTCAGTTTGTTTTTCTCTTTCACATTCTCTATCTCCATTATATATATATCTGCTCTATCTCAAACCCCAACAAGCTGCATCTTTCTAATCTTCAATTTGGTGAGTTCTTGATCTTATCTTGATAAAGTTACAAACTTTATTTATGAATTTTTACTTTTTCATTTTTTTTTAATTTTTTTTGGGTATTTTTTAAATTTTGTTGTGAATATTTATGTTTAGTTGTGTAAATGTTAGTTCTTGATTTGTTTGTCTTTTGATATCTTGAAATTAATCATGGGTTTTGCTTATCTTGATAAAGTTACTAACTTTATTCATTGAATTTTGCTTTTTTGTATTTTGTATGTGTATTTTTAAATATCTGTTGTGAAATATTAATGTGTAGTTGTGTATGTGTTAGTTCTTGATTTGCTTATCATTTGACTGCTTGAAATAAAATATGGGTTTTGCTTGTTGTGTTTGTATATATATGGATGAAGTAGTTTATGATTCTTGTTTGGATTTAGTTGGAAGATATTAAAAGGGGGATTTTGCTGAAATTGAGGTATAGTGAAGAATGATGCTAGATTTATCTTTAATGTGGAAAAAATTATTTGGAGTTGGGGATTGAATGTATAATATTGAACTGTCTCGAACTCTCGATGCATAATTCTGTGTGTGGGAGTGTGTGATATGTGTGTGTGTATGTGTGTGCATCCAGAACAAAGGGCTCCCTTTTATATAATTATTTTTGCTGTTCGATAATTTTATCTTACTTCATAGTATAGTGGATTATTGTTTTTAAAAATATTTGATCTATAAAGGCGATCTTCGTGCTTTACTGGTTTACTTTACCGTTTTGATTGGACCTGGTTTCTCTCGAATTTGGTGCGTGAGGGTTCTAAGTGATTACTCTTTCTTTGATTGTCGTTCTGGTTTACAGATTTCTAGCTTTTGATTGGTGTGATAAAAGAATAATGGATCTTCAAAAGAGGTTGTGCGGAGTAGAAACATGGACGAAATTACCTTCGTCTACGCAACTTGAATTACAAAAGAAGGTGCCTCCTGATCAACAGTCGTTCATTAATTTCAGTTCTCAGCAAAATCTGCAAAAGTGGAATGATCCTTCACTTATTGATTACTCTACAAGGATCGGAGATCAATTTCCTGAGTTCAGTCAGCCTTCCCAAACCACAAGTGCATTTACTTGCAACAACGATAATCAGATGAAAATTCTTGGTCAACTAGATGGTCAGGTGAATGGGATTCGTGATGCAATCCGAAATTGTGATTGGGATCCAAGAGTGATGCTGAATAATCTCTCAATCATGGAAGAAAAGATCCACCAGCTCCAAGATTTGGTCCATTCGATTTTTGGAAGGAGATCTGAAGGTATGAAAGGGTCTGAAGAACTTGCAGCTCAGCAACAGCAATTAATTAATGCTGATCTTACCTCGATTATAGTTCAGCTGATTTCAACTGCTGGTAGTCTTCTGCCATCAGCCAGAAATACCTTCTTCTCTGGCAAACCTTTTGGAAACCAACTTGGACAGCCTGGTGGAATTGGATATCCTTCTGGACCTTCTGGAACTGGAAATAAAAATTTAAGCAAGGTAGAAGATCATTCCAACCAGAATGATCTGATTGTGAACACTGTTGAAGAACATGATCTGAAAGACGAAGAAGAAGTTGATGAAGGCGAACACCTACCCCCGGGTTCGTATGAAATTTTGCAACTAGAGAAAGAAGAAATTCTTGCACCTCACACTCATTTCTGTCTTATATGTGGAAAGGGTTTCAAGAGGGATGCCAATTTGCGGATGCACATGAGAGGTCATGGGGATGAATACAAAACTGCAGCTGCACTTGCAAAGCCCCACAAGGAGATGTGTTCCGAGCCAGCACTTGTAAAGAGGTATTCTTGTCCTTACATTGGTTGCAAGCGGAACAAGGATCACAAAAAGTTCCAGCCTTTGAAAACGATCTTGTGCGTGAAAAATCATTACAAAAGAACCCATTGTGACAAAAGCTACACTTGCAGTCGATGCAATACAAAAAAGTTCTCCGTAATTGCCGACCTTAAAACACATGAAAAGCATTGTGGCAGAGATAAATGGCTCTGTTCATGTGGAACAACTTTCTCAAGAAAAGACAAACTTTTCGGGCACATAACACTTTTCCAAGGCCATACACCTGCAATTCCACTTGATGAAAACAAAGGGATGCATGAGTATTCTGATCATGGGGAAACCAATGAAGCTCCAAGTAAGGTTGCTCGAACAGAATTTGACTTCAGCCCTGCTGCCTTCCAAAATGTTATGGACGGCAAAGGGATTGCTGACGAAGATACAAGAATTTTCTCACCATTGGACTTTGACATTGGCAGTCTGAGTGGTTTTAGTGACTTCCCCAGGCCTCCATTTGAAGACTCAGATAATTCTTTGTCTTTCCTGATTTCAGGTGCTTGTAATTACCCTAGGGAAACTGAAAGAAATTCAGGTTCTAATTATATAGAATGATATATTAAATTCATTATAGCATGTTTCAACTGTGGTTTGGGGTAGGAGTTTTATTATTTATTGATCAAATTTCTTTTTAAATGTAAAATGACTCTTGGTCTTAAATAAATATTTTTTTTCATAAACACTGGATCCTGCTATAGTGATGCTTTTTTTTTTCTTTGCTTAGCATGGGTTTTGAACAATACATCGAGGGTTGATTTATTTGTCTCAATGCATATGTGGTAGTAGTTCAAATAATGGTTTGTTAAGGTGTACAACTGTACAAGTAGTGGTGAGGTTCTGATTTGTAAATTCCAAGTCAACAATTGTTAGATAAAAAAAAAGGGTCAACTAGGCTTGATTAGCAAAAACAAAACAAAAAAAGGTCAACCAGGGTTATGATTTTACAACTGGCAAAATGTTAACTTCTAAAGGACTAGGTTATAAACAACTCATATATAATCTTGAGTTGGATTCGTGAAGGTTTTCATTTAAAATGAAATGAGAGCTACAGGCAAGAAAACAAATCTTATGGCTATGAAATTCCACTATGAAATGTCGTGCACAATAGAGATGAGAAATGCATATAGGGAATACAGTTGTTCCAGTTCGATAGAAATTGGGATTAGTAGACTAAAGTTAGCGTTATGGAGCAATATGAGCTCCAATCCCTTCAAGCTTTCTCCTGATCCTAATGGCTTCTTGAGAAGGCCATGGTAGTACTTCACCCTTGGAACAATGTCATCTAAGAAAGACCGAGTCAGTCCTCTAGGACTGTAGGACAGCCTTTTGCCCAGAAGAATCTAATACAGAACGGAATCACGAGGCTCTCACCAGATTCGTCTGCCTCACAGATCATTCCTTGTAGACATACACGAGAAGAGAGAGAACGATAGAGAGCAAGAGTGTCTTAATTTTGTACAATTTAAGAAAACGCTATAATTGACCTTTTCAACTGCTGAGCATTTTCGCAACAGTTGCTGCTTCTAGTAGTAGTATCACTGCAGCAGCATTTGCTGGAAGACTCAGAGAGCAGAGATCGTTTAGGAACCCTGCTCACTTGATTCTGTATTATTTGTTTTACTTCCAGACTCGCTTGATATTTCAAGGCAGGTCATACCAATTTACGTTCCTTGGAGGACCTTTGATGGGTGATTCTCTTTTTCAGTAGACGAGCAATGCTTCATTTGGAACAAAGTTCAAGCTAACAAAGACCTTTGAAGGAATTGATGATGCTTAAGAAGCTTGATGTTTTTCAGAACCACGATTTATGGAGTGAGTAGAACCACAATAAACCATGATCAAATTTCAGAAAAGTAATTCACAAATGTCGTGTTGTTGCCATGAATCATTTTCCGCATCAAATGATATTCACATCCATTAACAACGCCGAATTGAATTCCAGAAATGTAATTTACAATTTTACATAGTGTCATATCTTTACAGATTCAAAGCACACAACTATCTGAATTATGTCCTAACCAAACATGCAGAACCATTAACGAGAAAACACTTTGTTGGTATTATAAGGACGAAATCACTCTCCTGACTTACGAATCTTGTATCTTTTTCCATGGCACATATCCTTTACATTCTGCATAGACATTATTATAATATTCACAAGTACATAGATTGCAGTAGATTACTTCGGACTACCGAGGGAAGAAAAAAGAAAAGGCAATAACTTTGACATGTCCAGAAGCAAAACAGCAAAATATGATTATACTTGGTGAAAAAATATATGAACAAGGTATCAGATAACATACGACAAAACAGAAACACACAAGCATAATACATAATTAAGCAAAACCAGGGAAACCCCCAATGCATGCATGCGCAGTGATGATCAACAAAAAAGACATCAACTGAACAAGGCTTGGCTCGATAGTTTGTTCAATTATTTCAATCAGTATTTGGCAAAACCAGATTCTCCACAAAAGGACGAATGAAAAATGGTGTGTAATCATTCTCCTGACTTACGAATCTTGTATCCTTAATTCTATAATTCTGCAAATAAAGACATTACTGCAATACTCACAAGTCACAAGTGTTGGGTTTTGGTTTCTATCTATGAGATTAAAAGCCCAATTGGATTACCCTTATTTTGGCCCACAAAGAGATAAAAATAAAGGAGCCCTATATATATAAATAGGATCTTGTTCAAATAGAAACCAAATTAGAATAGAAACTAGAAACTAAACCCAAATTAAATATTTCACGCTAATCTAATGACCAAACTAGGGGTACGCCAATACAAAAAACGTCTAAAATTCTTGGCTCTATTCAACAAAAAAATAAAAAAAATTTAAAAAAATAAAAAAAGTTACTGTTCACGTGATGACGTGGCACGTGAACAGTAAATTTTTTTAATTTATTATTTTAATTTTTTTTTATTTTTTTTTTGAATAGAGCCAAGAATTTTAGACGGTTTTTGTGAAGGTGCCCCTAGCGGGGCCCTTAAAATAAATGAAATATAATTTATTTAATGTAGGTTTCTAGTTTCTATTCTAAGGTGGTTTCTATTTGATCACTAGCCTATATAAATATAGGAGGATTATAATCAATATATATATATATATATATAGGCTAGCGTTCAAATAGAAACCAACCTTAGAATAGAAACTAGAAACCTACACTAAATAAATTATATTTCATTTATTTTAATGGCCCCGCTAGGGGCACCTTCACAAAAAACGTTTAAAATTCTTGGCTCTATTCAACATAAAAAAAAAATTTAAAAAAAAGTTACTGTTCACGTGCCACGTCATCACGTGAACAGTAACTTTTTTTTAAAATTTTTTAATTTTTTTTATATTTTTGTTGAATAGAGACAATAATTTTAAACTTTTTTTTGTATTGGAGTACCCCTAATTTGGTCATTAGATTAGCTTGAAATATTTAATTTAGGTTTAGTTTCTAGTTTCTATTCTAACTTAGTTTCTATTAGAACAAGACCCTATATATATAAAGGAGGATAACGCGAGTTTAGGTGACGCTCTAATATCGTCTCAATCGATTTTTCTAATTTTCTAGAATTTTAAACACTAATAAATATAAAAATATCAATTAGCATATTAGAAGTAGAAATAGAATAGGTGTTCAAATTTATAAAGGATAAGAGTTCGAATTTATAGGGAAGACATATGATTAGAAGTTCTATTGGAAGTATAATAAGTATTTATAAGACATACGATTAAAAGTTCTATTGAAAGTAGAATAGGAGTTCGAATTTATAGAGAATAAGAGTTTAAATTTATAGAAAAAATATATAAATAGAAGTTCTACTAGAACTAGAATAGGTGTTTGAATATATAGAGCAGACATATAATTAAATATTTTATAGAAAGTACGATCTTCTTAAATTATATATTTTTTATATACGTTAATTATACTTATATTAGGAAAATTTATTCATAAATCCAATACTATTGTCATGAAAAAAGTCACCGTATTTAAAAAGAAAAGAATTGATGTGTTAACATAATAAAAGAACAATGAGTAAAAGAACAATCTCATGCAGGAATCCTAAATAAATACAGGAGTATCTATAATATAAAGAGAAAATAAGATGTGTTTTCATTTTCTAAAACTCCAAAGATTTTAGAAAATCTAGAAAGTATAAATTGGAATTCACTCTATTTTTTAGGTTTTGATTTCAAGGAAAAAAATTGTTGTGTAAGATAAGTATCATCAATAATATGTAATGAAGTTAGAATTTCGATCCCAAACGAGAGCGGCTTGAAATGTGTATAACGGGAAGACGGCTTACTATAAAAAATTGTACTAGCTATTAAAATATCATATGATGTTATAAATTTTATTTTATTTTTAGGATTTGATTTTTATGGATAAACATTATCATACAAGTAATATATGTAAAAGTTAGGTTTTGGTCTTAACGAGAGAGCTAATCAATAGTAATAACTGTGTTTAACAAGAAAGCGGTTCATTAGATAAGACCGTATAAAAGATGTTTAAATATATAATTAATACATAAAATAAAATATTTTATTTGAAGTAGAATATGAGGACGGTGGAGACGTCTTATACGATTTTTTAAAACTATACATCTTTTTTCCTAGAAATCCTTTATTTTAACTTTTTTATACAAGTTAATTATACTTGCATTACAAAAATATATCCATAAATGTAATATTACTCCCGTAACGAAAAGTCTTTGTATTTTAATTTTTTTTTAATATGTTAACATAACAGAAAGACTTTCCCATGCGGAAACTGTAAATAAATACAAGAATATCTATAATATACAGAAAATATAATATGTATTTTCATCTTTTAAGACTCCATAAATATTAGAAAGTTTAAAGAATATAAAAATTGGAATTTACTCTCTTTATATAATGAAGTTAGAATTTCGGTTTCAAATAAGAGCGGCTAGAAACGTACGGCTCGCTAGAAAAGATTGTATTAGCTATTAGAATTTGATACTAAAACCTAGGGGTGAGCATGGTTTTCCAAAAACCGACCAACCCGACCAAACCAAACCGACCAAACCGAAAATTTAGTTTTTTTTTCGGTTTGGTTTGGTTATGGTTTTATATTTTTAAAAACCGAAAATTTTGGTTTGGGTTTGGTTTCACTAGTTTACCCATCCGATTAAACCAACCCGACCATCAAGTCGTATAAAAATATTATATATATATATATATATATATATATTGTATTTTTCGTGTGGTTATTTCTTCAACACACCTATCTTCAACACACTTATAGACTATAATATTATATGCCTTAACCATGCTTACGTGTGTGCATGCGTGTTTTGTATTTAGTTAGATTTATAGTGGTTAACTTGTTTTATTTCATGTCAAAAATCAGTTAAAAGAAGAAAGTACCAGAAAGCTATATATAAGACTTTTGAGACTTATTTTATGATTCAATGAAAATATTTGAGGAGTATAATTTATTTTATAACTATTTTTGATGATATTTTGTGCTACTATATTTTGTTGGCTCTTTTAAAATAAAATTGAATCTTGTATTTAGTGTTGGAGAAAATAAATAACATCAAGTATAAATATATATTTAATAACGGTTTTAAACCGAAACCGACCAAACCAAACCGTTATAATTTGGTTGGTTTTTTTAGAATGATATGGTTTTTGGTTTGGTTATGGTTTGAAAAATTAAAAACCCGAAATTTATGGTTTGGTTGGTTTGGCCGGGCCGTCCCAAACCGCCCAAACCACCCGATGCACACCCCTACTAAATCCATAATTTTTTTTATTTTTACGGTTCGATTTTATAGATAAAAAATATTATATAAGTCTTTATAATATATGTTAAAAAGTTTGGATTTCGGTTTTAACGAGAGAGCGGCTCAATCGAAAGAATCGTATTTAACAAGAAATTGATTCATTAGAGAAGATTATTTAATTATTAAAATTTAATATTAATATTATAATATAACATAAATGTATTGATTTTTTTTAAAAATATTGTAACGCCGCCGCGAAGCGCGGCTTTATCAACTAGTTAAAAATAAGAGAGGAAAATAGACACAAGAGAGATATAGAGTGAAAAATTCGCAGCAATTTTTCTGGTTGTACAAGCTGCCTTATTTTTGTGATTCCCGGAGTTCTACCGATCAGATCGTCCTGATTTTTGGACAGCATCTTCCTTACACCGATATCTAAATTCTGAACAGTGGAGATCGGATTCGGATGTCAATAAGGTCAGTTATTAAGGGGTTGAACAGCAGTGTTTGTACCACGGTGAGGCTTAATCTCCCCGCGGTTAGTTTCTCATTGTTGTCTTATTTGATTCCATACTTCTTGACGACTCATTTCAAGAGTGTGAAGGTGATTGTATTCCTCTAGTTTTATCTAGAGAAGACTTGGTGTATTACCATATAATTTGTGATAGTGAATTGTTTGGGTGGACTACGGTCCCGTGGTTTTTACTCCTTATCTTTGAGGGGGTTTTCCACGTATAACTTTGGTGTCTTGTTTTTCCGTTTATTGTTACTTTACTTGTTTGTTCATCAAAGGTTCATACGAGTAGGGATAAGTATTGTCCAACGAAGTTTAATTCCGCACTTAGTTGTTACCGTTGTGGTCACTTTTTTCCCATCAAATTGGCATCAGAGCTTGGCTGTTATTGAACTTGTTTGAACGATGGAAACGAATACAAGTAGAATGGTTAATTTGAATGGTTCTAATTATCATGTTTGGAAGGGGAAGATGGAGGATCTTCTTTATGTGAAGGAATATTATCACCCTGCGTTTACTACGGAGAAGCCTGCAAATAAAACAGAGGCAGAATGGACTATTTTGCATCGACAGGTTTGTGGGTATATACGGCAATGGGTGGAGGATAACGTGTTGAACCATATTAGTGGGGAGACACATGCGCGTACTTTGTGGAACAAGCTTGAGCAACTCTATGCTCGAAAGACTGGAAATAATAAATTGTATTTGATTAAACAGTTGATGTCTCTAAAATATTAGGATGGCATTGCAATTTCTAATCACTTGAATGCATTCCAAGGAATTATGAATCAGCTTGCTGGAATGGGTATCAAGTTTGAAGATGAGATACAAGGATTATGTCTTTTTGGGTACTTTACCAGATTCATGGGAGACATTCAGGATGTCTTTGTCGAGCTCAGATCCGGATGGTATTATCAGTATGGAATTAGCTAAGAGCAGTATTCTGAATGAAGAGATGAGAAGAAAGTCACAGGGTTCCTCTTCACAGTCAGAAGTCCTAGTCACTGAAAGGAAGGGGAGAGCTCAAAGCAGAGGTCCAACCAACAGAGGTAATCAACAGAGTAGTTCTAGAGGTAAGTATTCTAATGTTGAGTGTTATCATTGTGGTAAAAAGGGGCATACAAAGAAGTTCTGCAGAAAGTTGAAGCGAGAGAATAAAAAGGATTCAGACAAAGATCAGACGAAAACTGATAGTGGTAATGATAATTCTGTGGTGATTGCTACTACTGATGAGCACCTGATTCTGTTGTGATGGAGGTATTGTTAACCTTGCACAAGATGATCTGAGTTGGGCAACTGATAGTGGTGCTTCGTGCCATGTTGCGTCACGAAGGGACTTCTTTACATCTTATACTTCTGGTGATTTTGGAGATGTTAAGATGGGTAACCGATGAAGTATATTTTTCTGTTCGTTCGCAGGGAGACAAGTTTTATCAATTTTAATTTAATTATCACAAATTATTAAAAACAATTATTGAGAATTTTTATAAAACTAAACAACGTAAATAAATGTGTTTTAAAGTCGATTAACTAAAAATCTAGGATGACCGGGTTCACCATGTTTACACCGAAATAAATTATATGGATGTAGTAATTTAACGGATTTAAATAATTAGAGCATGTGTTAATCTCTCTCAAGCATTAACGCTCTCGGAAATCCAATTATGCTCTCGCACTAAAATTCAATTCCGCTAATCGTATGTATGCCTCTAGTGAATAAAATCCCTCGATCTATTATTCCTATTTACAAATAATTAATTAATGATACCGGCCGATAAAACAAATTAGATTTTATAACATATCGATTAGAATTATTTTATATCCGTTAAACAACTAATAAAATTAAAGCACTATCATGGTGTAAACATGGCTTCCCCTTACACCCTAGAAATAAACTACTCACACATGCTATTAATAGAATTGACAAAAATAATTAAACAAAACATGTAAAACATATATTAATAAACAAGATAAAATTAAAGAGTACCTCAAATTTGTAATAAAATGGAGAATTAAGCCAAACAACGTGTACATAAAAGAGAAGAAAACCAAGCCCCTAATCCTAGCTTCCAAATAAACTTGCCGAATGAAAAGAGATGTTGTAGAATGAAAAGATATAAAGTGGTGTGCTTTTGTCTATGCAGTGTGTCTCTCCTTTTAAACTAATGAAGGTTGTTCTATATATAGGCAGTATTAATGCCCTTTGTAAACAAATGCTGCTGGCATGCATTGACAATTTCAAAAGCTGTGTTCTTTTTTATATTCAAAGTTTGCTGCTCTTCAAAGTTTGCTGCTCTTGCTTTATTTTCAAGATTCCTGGCTGCTGAAGTTTTTTTTTTCAAAGATATCTGCTCCGTAAATGAAGGTTTTTGGGGTGTGTTTGAAATATTCCAATTTGCTCCAAACTTCTAATTCTTTTTCTTTCTTCTTTTATTTCTTCTTTGTACTTTATTTCTTTATTTTGTTATTTCTTTATTTTTCCGAATTTCTTCCAACTTTAGCTCCAAAATAGCTCTTTAAGCCCAAATTCTTTCAAACTTAGAAATTCTTGCCTTCCTACAATAAAACATCAAAATTTATTAAATAATATCCAAATCAATGCAAAATGCAATTAAATATGGGAATAAAGTTATCTAAAATGAATATAAAAATATATCTTATCAAACATCCCCACATTAAGCATTTGCACGTCCTCGGGCAAATAAGCGAAATAAAAATTAAATCCTAATATCACTTTCGTAGATGATACGATTGCATTGAGCATATGCAACAAGCCGTTAAACCCCTAGGCAGCCCTAGTAGGACGAGTGTTGTCTCGTGAGGGTTTATAGTGAATTTACCCACAAAATTTATTTTTTTTCTGCCAAGTCTCAAGTATGCAACCTATCATAGTACTCCACACCAGTAAACCTCAATTGCACAATACTGAAAGTTTGTTCACTTACACATCATATGCACAAGACTATCCAAGTAAATACATAATCTAGATAGACAAAAAGATCATGAAATAGATATCAATTTCGCATTCAGTGAGTAACATGATATGGATAGAAAATCTCACATAACTCTCAAATCACACAAGTGTATAGGTGAAGTGTATTCGCTCAAGTTCAATCAATTAAGTCATGTGCTACCATATGCTTGGTTGTCCACCAAATCTCCACTACCTTGAATACATGCATGCACAAATCAAAAGGTCTTTGTTAAAGGTTGTAACGTGGCTAAGGTGAAGGGTAGGGAATCAAGAAAAAGGCTAACAAGTGGCTAGCTCGACAAACTAATAGAGCACAATGTTCATTTCAACATGAAATTTTGATCATGTAACAGCTGAGCAAACTCTCACAAGCATCAAACCCCAAGCACATATTACCATGTACTTTTTCATTTTCATATTGCACAAACCAATGAACACAACTCTACTTGATCTTTTATTTTTATTTTTTTCTTTATTTTTTTTAATATTTATTTTTTTCTTTTTGATTCCCACCAAATTTTTCACACTTTAACAAAGAAATCCCCACAATATTCACTCACCAACCTCCAAATGAATCAAAATGCTCTACTAGTAAATCAAGAGAAGAATAAACAAGTAGGCTCAAGAATTTAGATTGGTGATATACAAAAATAACCGATAAAAAGCTCAAAGGGGTTCACTAAGGATATATGATTCAAGGGTACTGTTTGGATAAATACGGTTAATCCTAGTGCCTTTATCATCTTCATGCATACACATACCATGTACTCTCAAAATGGTTTAAAGCAAGTTCTAGAGCAACATGCCAAATGATGAACAACACACAACAATAAAAATCGATCGATATAAAATGTACCAATCATAAATTAGGCTCAAGATCTCACAAGGTGAAAGCATGCTTCAGTACTCACTAAAATTGACAAAGACACATCTCAAGTTTTAAAATTTTTGCAAGTACGTACAAGGAATCATCAATTAACAAATAACTTTCAGAGATATGACATGTCAAATAATCATGCAAAATAAGCTCACAAGATGTGTACCTATCCTTGTTAACACAGGCAATTAATTTTCTAATTTTCTAATTTTTTTGGAATTTTTAATCATCGAGAACTCATCCCCACACTTAAGTGGTTCATTGTCCTCAATGAACAATTATATAAAAGAGAAAAATTAAAAACAAAGAATCCTAAAAATTAGAGAATAAATAAAAAATAAGAAAAGGTAGAAAAACTCCCCTAATAGCTTGCCCAAAGCATTGGGTTGCCTCCCAATAAGCGCTCTTTTACCGTCATTAGCTTGACTTCTGTCCTCGAATCAAGGTTTCATGAAGAGATTGTCGAGACGAATCATCTCCATTTTTCCAACAAATGCACCATCTACATATAATTTAAGGCGTTGACCGTTCACCTTAAATTTTGCTCCATCTTGCCCCATGATTTCAATAGCACCATGAAATTTAACTCCAGTTACAGTGAAAGGTCCGGACCATTTAGATTTGAGTTTCCCAGGAAATAGTCGAAGCCTTGAGTTAAATAACAACACCTTGTCACCAACTTGAAAATCTCTTTGCTGGATCATTTTATCATGCATTTTCTTCGTTCTCTCCTTGTAAATTCGAGAATTATCATAAGCATCAAATCGAAGCTCATCTAATTCATTTAATTGAAGAAGTCTTGCTTGCCCCGCAGCCTTTAAATCCATGTTGAGCTCTTTTACAGCCCAAAAAGCACGATGTTCCAACTCCACTAGCAAGTGACATGCCTTGCCATAGACTAACCGATATGGAGTAGTTCCAATAAGAGTTTTGTATGCCGTCCGATAAGCCCATAAAGCATCATCTAGCTTTAAGTACCAATCTTTTCTAGATTTTGCAACAACCTTCTCTAGAATGCTTTTAATTTGACGATTTGAAACCTCGACTTGGCCACTTGTTTGAGGATGATAAGCAAGACCAACCTTGTGAGTGACACCATACTTCTTCAACAAAGTTTTAAATTATCGGTGGTGAAAATGAGAACCACCATCACTTATCACGGTTCTTGGAACTCCAAAGCGCGGGAACATGATGTTTTTGAAGAGTTTCATAACAACTTTAGAATCATTGGTTGGCGATCCAATTGCCTCAACCCACTTGGAAACATAATCAACTGCAACTAAGATGTATTTCATCCCACAAGAAGTTGGGAATGGTCCCATAAAATCAATACCCCATACATCAAATATCTCGACCTCAAGAATACCGGTTTGAGGCATCTCATTGCGTTTAGAAATATTACCCGTTCTTTGACATGCATCACACGCCAAACAGAAAGCACGAGCATCCTTAAATAGAGAAGGCCAGAAGAATCCGGATTGAAGTACCTTAGCAGCAGTTTTAGAAGGACCATGGTGCCCTCCACATGCAAGAGAATGACAATGCTTGAGAATGTCATTTACTTCAAACTCAGGGACACATTTACGAAAGATCCCATCTGCACACTTTCGATACAAGAAAGGGTCATCCCAAAAATATTGTTTAGCATCATGATGGAACCGCTTTCGTTGTTGATAGGTCAAATCTGGAGGATGAGAGCCACTCACACAAAAATTTGCAAAGTCTGCATACCATGGAGTTTTAGTGGAAACAGCAAATAAATGATCATCAGGAAAAGAGTCGTCAATAGGAGTATCAGATGCAACATCTGATGTGAAACGCAGTCGTGAGAGATGATCTGCAACCACGTTCTCAGCACCCTTCTTGTCTTTGATTTCCAAGTCAAATTCCTGGAGTAACAGAATCCAACGAATAAGCCTTGGTTTTGGTTCTTTCTTGGCCAACAGATATTTCAGTGCTGAATGATCTGTGTGAACAATGACTTTGGAGCCAATGAGATATGCCCGAAACTTGTCAATAGCATAGACCACAGCTAGAAGCTCCTTCTCGGTAGTAGCATAATTGACCTGAGCTTCATCCAAGGTTTAACTTGTATAGTAGATGGCATGCAATACCTTGTCTTTCCTTTGACCGAGAACGGCTCCCACAGCATAGTCACTTGCATCACACATGATTTCGAATGGAAATCTCCAATTTGGAGGTTGTATGATCGGTGCACTAATCAAAGCTTCTTTAATCCTATAGAAAGACTCCAAACAAGCATCAGTAAACTCAAAAGTGGCATCTTTAAGCAACAACTGAGTGAGAGGTTTTGCAATTTTTGAAAAATCTTTTATAAAACGTCGATAAAACCCCGCATGACCTAAGAAACTCCTAACTCCCTTGACATTAACAGGAGGAGGAAGTTTCTCGATCACCTCAATTTTTGCTTTGTCAACTTGGATGCCACGTTCAGAAATAAGATGACCAAGTACCACTCCTTCATTGACCATGAAGTGGCAAAACCAAATTTACCTCTTCACATCGTTTAAGCACCTTAGAAAGATTATGCAAACATGCATCAAAATCAGAACCATAGACACTGAAATCATCCATAAATACTTCCATAATAGACTCAATGAAATCAGAAAATATGGCTGTCATGCAACGCTGAAAAGTAGCAGAAGCATTACACAATCCAAACGGCACTCTTCGATAGGCAAAGGTACCATATGGACATGTGAATGTAGTCTTTTCCTGGTCATCTGGGTGTATAGGGATCTGAAAGAACCCTGAATACCCATCTAAATAGCAAAAGAATTCATGTTTAGCAAGTCTTTCAAGCATCTGATCAATAAATGGAAGAGGATAATGATCTTTTTTAGTGGCCGTGTTTAACCTGCGATAATCAATACACATTCGCCAATCAGTGATAATTCTAGTGGGAATTAATTCATCTTTGTCATTTTTAATCACAGTTGTCCCTCCTTTCTTTGGAACTACCTGAACCGGGCTTACCCATTTTGAATCAGAAATTGGGTAGATGATGCCTGCATAAAGCAATTTTATGACTTCCTTTTTAACCACTTCTTGCATGTTAGGATTTAAGCGACATTGACCTTGTATGCAAGGTTTATGATCTCCATCAAGATTAATTCTATGCATGCAAAAGTCTGGGCTAATCCCCTTAAGATCATCAATGCTATACCCAATGGATTTTCTATGCATACGTAACACAACAAGAAGCTTGGCAATTTGATTATCCTCAAGTTTAGAACTAACAATCACGGGACAAGACTCATCATCATCAAGAAACACATACTTAAGACTAGATGGCAAAGGCTTTAACTCTAGTTTCTTTACCTGAGGTTTATCACAAGAAGTAATAGTGTTTGTTACCTCACAATTCCCTGAACTAGCCATACCATCCAACTCAAGGATCAAAGAGTCAATGTTAGCGTGTCCTTCTCCTTCTGAAGCTTCCAGCATAAGAACTGCTTCCAATGGATCATCCAATAAAATTTGAGATAGCTCATCTCGGATAATTTCATTAATGACATCAATCCTGCAACATGTATTCTCAAGCAAAGGGGACTTAAGTGCAGAGGTTAGAGTAAAAGAAATTTTATCATCACCAACACTCAAAGATAAAGTCCCGTTCTTAACATCAATAACAGCACCTGCAGTACATAGGAATGGCCTACCTAAAATAATAGGAATCTGGCTATCCCCTTCCATATCCAAAACTACAAAGTCTACAGGGATAAAAAAATTTCCAATCCTGACAGGCACATCTTTTAAAACACCCAATGGATATTTTATAGAACGGTCTGCCATCTGTAATGTCATTTGTGTGCATTTCAATTCTCCCATGTTTAATTTTTGAAAAATTGAGAGAGGCATGACAGAGACGCTAGCATCTAAGTCACATAAAGCTTTGTTAATAAATAATGCACCCAAATGACATGGGATTGAAAAACTTCCAGGATCTTTAATTTTGGGTGGAGACTTATTTTGTAAAACAGCACTACATTCTTCAGTAAAAGCAACTGTCTCCACCTCACCAAAAGATCTTTTCTTTGTCAAAATATCCTATAAAAACTTTGCATATGATGGAACTTGAGAAATTAAGTCTGTGAAAGGAATTGTTACCTCAAGATTTTTGACAAGTGTCATAAACTTACCAAACTGCTGTTCTACCTTTGTTCTGTTCATCCTGCTAGGGAATGGTAACTTAGGCACAAATGGTGGAGGAGCAGTCGTAGTCTTCTCTGATTCGTCTTTCCTGTTTCCTTCAGTTCCATCTACATTTGTTTGATCAACAACTTCTTCTACCTTGTCATCTTTGGTGCTTTCCTTTTCTTTGTCAATGTTCACATTATCAGTAGGCATTGGAGGACCATCATATGAGAGACCACTTCTGAGAGTAATGGCATTCACATTTTCCTTGAAGTGAGATGGTTGAGATGGCAAAGAGCCAGGTTGCCTTGTATTAGAAGACGTGGCCAGCTGTGTAATCTGAGTCTCCATAATCTTATTATGAGTCCTCAATTCTTTAATCTCCCTCATGTTCTCCTCTTGATTCTTTTGCATTTGTATCAGCATTTTCATCACATCGCTCATTTGATCAGGCTGTGCAGTTCGACTGTCTTGAGAAGTGTGTTGCTGAGGAGGTCTCTGAAATCCAGGAGGATTCATAGGCCCCTGAGAAGACCGGTATTGCTGTTGTGGAGGAGGTTGATAAGAATGCTGATACTGCTGCTGCTGATTAGGCAAAGATGGATTCTGAGCATTGTTGTTTCTGTATGAAAAATTTGGATGATCTCTCCACCCTGGATTATAAGTGTTCGAGTAGGGATTGTACTGTTGCCTCTGTTGAAAAACATTTGCTTGCTCCATCTGAAAATTTTGTGAATTTTGAACATTGTACGAGCACTCGTTACCACCTTGGACGCCACATACTTCACAAAAAGAGGTTTGCATAGGAGCTGTAGATGATAATGCATTAATGCTCATTGGAGGAGTGGTTGACTATGTAGTCTTCAATGTATGGATCTCCTGAGTTAATACAGCGAGTTGAGATGATAAGAGAGAATATGCATCAACCTCGATTTTACCCCCCTTCTTGGGCGCTCTCGGGTTACTAAAGTGATTAGCAACCAGGTTTGCAAGAAAGGCATATCCGTCGTCAACTCCTTTATCTAGAAATACACCACCTGCAGCGTTATCAACCATACTTTTCGTTTCTGGGTCAAGACCATTATAGAAGCGTTTAAGAAGAAACCACTTCTCAAGACCATGACGGGGACATGAACGTTGTATATCCTTGAATCTTTCCCAAGTATCCCTAAGAGATTCTCCATAGTCTTGCTTGAATGAAGTCAGTTGATTTACCAATTCATGTGTTCTGTTCGGAGGAGAATACTCAACTAAGAAGGCTTGAGCAATTGCATCCCACTCGGTCTCTTTAATATCATTCAGCCATTTTTGAGCTTTGTCTCGAAGAGAAAAACTAAACAACATGATTTTCAACTGATCTGTAGTGACTCCCTGATGTTTGATGGTAGAATAGAGCTGTTGAAACCTTTGCAGATGAAGTGTAGGGTCTTCGGAGGGAAGACCAGCAAACTGATTATGTTGGATCATATTGAGTAACGCCGGTTTGATCTCAAAGTTTGCTGCTTGAATAGCTGGCATAGCGAGACCAACGGGTACCCCACTCGGAGAAGGTTGTGAATAGTTCTTCAAAGATTTAAAAGGAAGGTTGGCCATTTTAATCTCTGAGAAATGGATCTTTCGCTGCGTTTTATTTCTCTGTTTGTCGATGTATTGTTGCAGAGGTTCTCTGGAATCAAGACCCCGAGTAGAATCCGGAGTTATAATTGTGTCTTCAGTAGACCTGTGCATCAACAACAAAAACAAGAAAAACAGTAAAACCGGTCTCAATTGGAACTAAAGTTCCAATGAGACAATGGAAAAATAAACGAATTAAAATTTTAACACAAAATCTAACAAATTAAACAAAATATAAAAAATGTTTTTTTTATTAACTATTTAAATTTTATTTAAACTAAAAACTGAATTTCGAATTTACACTATTGGCATTAAAAGTTGATTTTATTTACAGAAAATTTTAACTAAAATTCGACATGATTTCTTTGTAAATTCGACTAGCCAAATCAGAAATTAACGAACCAAATACCGAGAACAAACAATCTTAAATTCCAGCAGAGAACCTTTAAAACCAATTTCAGCAACTTAATACCAAAATCTCAAAAACTCAGAAAAAATATAGACTGAGTAACAACAAACACGCAGATCAATAATTAACAAACCTACAGACCGAAATTAACAAACAGTCGACTTATTATTTTAAAAAGCAACTAAACCGAGCTAATTCAGAACCACAACGACGCAGCTCAGCACAAAACAAAATCTCAGTAATGAACAAAACGTAAAATTAACAACGACTCGGAAATGACTCGGCAAAGACGACTCGGTTAACTCAAAAAAAATGCAGCACAACTCTGAACACCAACTCGGATATCAGAAATAACTCGGCAACAATCCAGACAATAACACCAAGTCCAGACTCGGTCGATAACAACAGTTAGCAATTCAAAAACAGCGAGGAAGCAAAAACCAACACAGTAGTAACTCAATTATCAACGACACCAATATATCAGCTACAACTGCAACTCGCCGGAAACTACTGAACATAAATAGCAATTTAACAATCAGAAAATAGAGGAACTCGAACTCGGACTCTCGACTCTGAACAGAACTCAGAAATCGGTCATTAGAACAGCGATTCGGCAAACACTACGCAAATAAAGACACAACAACGAAACTCGGCTTCACTGCATTGAGTCGACTCAGCAAACTTATTACAATTAGATGTAGAACTCGCACAAAATGAAATAAAAGAGGGAGAGATTAAGAAGGGAGATGGTGGGTTTGATCAGTGGTCGAGGAAGAAGAAATAAAAAGAAGGGGGATGGGGTGCGGTGGAGGGGGTGTGTGGACGGAGAAAGAAGGCCAGAAGGGAGATGGTGTTTGTGCGGATAAGGAGAGGAGAAAAGAAGGAGGGGCAGTTGGGTTCTGCGTTTCAACGAAAACAAAAACAGAGGAAACAGATTGGGTTGTTGGACTAAAACAGGGGAGAGACTTCCTTCGAATTAAACACAAAATGAGACAGGAAATTAATTACTGAAAATTTGAAAATTTTATGAAACTAATAATTTTTTTTATTATACTAATAATTAATTTAAAATTGATAATTTTTGCCTCCCCGGCAGCGGCGCCAATTTGATGAAGTATATTTTTCTGTTCGTTCGCAGGGAGACAGGTTTTATCAATTTTAATTTAATTATCACAAATTATTAAAAGCAATTATTGAGAATTTTTATAAAACTAAACAACGCAAATAAATGTGTTTTAAAGTCGATTAACTAAAAATCTAGGATGACCGAGTTCACCATGTTTACACCGAAATAAATTATATGGATGTAGTAATTTAACGGATTTAAATAATTAGAGCATGTGTTAATCTCTCTCAAGCATTAATGCTCTCGGAAATCCAATTATGCTCTCGCACTAAAATTCAATTCCGCTAATCGTATGTATGCCTCTAGTGAATAAAATCCCTCGATCTATTATTCCTATTTACAAATAATTAATTAATGATACCGGCCGATAAAACAAATTAGATTTTATAACATATCGATTAGAATTATTTTATATCCGTTAAACAACTAATAAAATTAAAGCACTATCATGGTGTAAACATGGCTTCCCCTTACACCCTAGAAATAAACTACTCACACATGCTATTAATAGAATTGACAAAAATAATTAAACAAAACATGTAAAACATATATTAATAAACAAGATAAAATTAAAGAGTACCTCAAATTTGTAATAAAATGGAGAATTAAGCCAAACAACGTGTACATAAAAGAGAAGAAAACCAAGCCCCTAATCCTAGCTTCCAAATAAACTTGCCGAATGAAAAGAGATGTTGTAGAATGAAAAGATATAAAGTGGTGTGCTTTTGTCTATGCAGTGTGTCTCTCCTTTTAAACTAATGAAGGTTGTTCTATATATAGGCAGTATTAATGCCCTTTGTAAACAAATGCTGCTGGCATGCATTGACAATTTCAAAAGCTGTGTTCTTTTTTATATTCAAAGTTTGTTGCTCTTCAAAGTTTGCTGCTCTTGCTTTATTTTCAAGATTCCTGGCTGCTGAAGTTTTTTTTCAAAGATATCTGCTCCGTAAATGAAGGTTTTTGGGGTGTGTTTGAAATATTCCAATTTGCTCCAAACTTCTAATTCTTTTTCTTTCTTCTTTTATTTCTTCTTTGTACTTTATTTCTTTATTTTGTTATTTCTTTATTTTTTCGAATTTCTTCCAACTTTAGCTCCAAAATAGCTCTTTAAGCCCAAATTCTTTCAAACTTAGAAATTCTTGCCTTCCTACAATAAAACATCAAAATTTATTAAATAATATCCAAATCAATGCAAAATGTAATTAAATATGGGAATAAAATTATTTAAATGTATATAAAAATATATCTTATCAGTAACACTGACATATCAAAAGTTGTTGGCGTTGGATATGTGTGTCTGAAGTTTGATACATGCATGGAGTTATTTCTTCGTGATGTTAAGCACGTTCCAGACATGAGAATGAATTTAATTTCTACTGGCCTTCTTGATGATGAAGGGTATGTTAGCAGCTTTGGTAATGGTCAATGGAAGCTCACTCGGGGTTCTTTAATTGTTGAAAGAGGGAAGAGGTCTCCGAAATTATATATGACACAACCGCAAATCTCCAAAGGCGTTGTTAATGCAGTTGAGAATGTTGATATGATTGATTTATGGCATAAGAGACTTGCTCACATGACAGAAAAAGGAATGAAAATGCTGTCGAAGAAAAAGGTATTATCTGGTTTGGCTGATATACATTTGAAAAGGTGTTCTCACTGTGTGGCAGATAAACAGAACAGAGTTTCTTTTAAGAGTCGTTCTCCCTCTCGTAGAGAGCATATACTTGACTTGGTGCATTTCGATGTTTGTGGTCCTTTGAAAACCAAAACTAATGGTGGTTCATTATATTTTGTTACATTCATCGATGATCATTCAAGGAAGTTGTGGGTTTATACCTTGAAGACGAAAGACCAAGTGTTAGATGTGTTTAAGCATTTTCAGGTTTTAGTTGAGAGACAGACTGGGAAGAAACTGAAGTGTATCCGGACAGATAATGGAGGGGAGTATACAGGTCCCTTTGATATGTATTGTAGACAACAGGGTATTCGGCACCAAAGGACTCCACCAAAGACACCTCAGCTTAATGGTTTAGAGCAACTCCAACCATACATGTTCCTTACCTATAATGTGCTTAGGTGGACAAATATAGGGATTTTAAGTTTAAAAGTTAAGCTCCAACCCTACCCCTCATCCCCTTTATTTTTTAGGGGAGAGAAAATATAACCCCTTATTTGAGGGATCAAAATTAGATCCCTATATCCTCCACCTCAGCTATCCTCCACCTCATTGGTTAATTTATAAGAATGTTCAAAATTTAAATTTCAAAAAACTACACTAAAAATTACTTTTAAAATATAGGGTATGAATATAGGGTATATGATTGGAGTGAAACATAATTTTATTACCTATATTTTTAATAATCCCTATTTTAGGGGTTAAGAAAAGGGAAGAGCATTGGAGTTGCTCTTAGTAGAGAGGATGAACAGAACATTGGTGGAACGAGTCAGATGTTTACTTTCACATGCTGAGTTGCCGATGTCTTTTTGGGGTGAGGCACTAAATACTGCGGTAAATGTGTTAAATCTCTCACCTTGTGTTCCTTTACAGTTTGATATTCCAGATAGAGTTTGGAGTGGTAAAGATGTTTCTTATAATCATTTACGTGTCTTTGGATGTAAGGCTTTTGTGCATATCCCCAAAGATGAGAGGTCTAAACTTGATGTTAAGACTAAAGAATGTATATTCCTTGGTGACCTTAAAAAAAAAGTCGATGAATAGTACCTGCCACGTGGCAGGTATTGTTCATCGACGGTTACTGTTCATCAGAATTATTTTTTTTAAAAAAAGAAAAAAGGGTTGGAAAAAGAAAGATAGTATTTTTGCAATTAAGAAACTTAAGATAGTAAATATGCAATGAATTAAAGAGATGGTATTTTTGCAAAAGGAAACTTGAAACCTAGTATTTTTGGTAAATACCCTAAAATTATCTTGGTTTACATAATATAATTATCTTGATACACATAATAAAAAAATTATATCAATTGTTTAAAAAATAGGAATAGTTAATTGGAAAGTATTATAAGAAATATATAGGATCATAATCAAATATTAAATTGATTATTACATTATCAATTACAATCAATTAAAATAAATAGTTATAAATTACAGTTGATCTTAATTAACTTTCATTATTCATAATTGATTTTTATTTTACATAAATAAATTTTTAAATTTTTTTTGAGATTATTGGATTCTAATTATATCCTTATATATAATAAGCATAAGGGGGATCTTATCCAAATTTTTGGTCTGGTCGCTGTACTGCAAAAATCATATGATCCGTTGGATTAAAAATAGACGATCTAGATTAGATCACATTAAGAAGAAAATTATAATCTGAAACGGATATAATTAACTAGAAAAGGTTGCATTAGAAGTGAATTTTAAAAAAATATATATAATAAGCATAAGGGGGATCTTATCCAAATTTTTGGTCTGGTCGCTGTACTACAAAAATCATATGATCCGTTGGATTAAAAATAGACGATCAAGATTAGATCACATTAAGAAGAAAATTATAATCTGAAACGGATATAATTAACTAGAAAAGGTTGCATTAGAAGTGAATTTTTAAAAAAAATTATAATCTAATAAGGATATAATTAAAAAAGGTTGTATTAAAATTGAATTTTAAAAAGAAAATTATAATATGAAAAGGATATAATTAAAAAATGTTGTATTAGAATTGAATTTTATTTATTTTATTTATTAGTATTTAAAAAAAATTCATATTCACTATTTGGACTTTATCTTGATATTTAGAAATCCGATTTAGATGATTTAACAATCCACGCGAACCTCATAAAATTATCTTTAATTTAATAATGATTTAATAATTATTATTCAAATGGAAATATTCAAAATCTCAAGGAAAAATAAAATTACGAATTTTTAAATTAATCCTATTTAATATAGAAGTCCTACATTGATAATGCTATTCAATGTAGAAAACATAATTATATATGATTTAAATCATTGACATATTTTTATTTTCGTATTACAATATAAATACACTTTTTAGTTTACGACATATTAAAATATAAAATATTTTTTAATCCAACAGTTTTCATCTATATATTTTAAGATATTTATCGTACGAAGGACCAGACTACCGATTATCAATGTTTTGGACAAAATTCCTCTTACACTTATTGACCAGACTACCGATTATCAAAGTTTTGGACAAAATCCCTCTTATACTCATTATTAAAATTGTATTTGGTTGTTAGTAGAACTATCTTTAGATAATTACAATGGTATTTGATAACCAAAACGAATTAGAATTAGAATTAGAATTCAAAAATCAAATAGAATTTTTAGTGTAAAAAACCGTCAATTTCTTCTCTTCTTTGTTTCTGTGTAGATTTAATTAGAAAAAAATTATTAAACCATCACTAAATTAAAGATTATTTTGTTAATTTCACGTGATTTAACGTGGACTGTAATCGTTCAATCAAATTTTAAGAATTCAAGATAAAGTACAAATATTAAATCAAATGTATACAATCTTATATAATAATAATTTGATATGTAAATTAATAACATATATAATTTAAAAAAATTGACATAATTATAGTTATAGATATTAAAAAAAGGGACCGTGCGTTGTACGGGTTATAAGCTAGTTTACTAATTACAAATATAAAGTATATCTACAACTTTATATTTGGCTAATTTTGTTTAGTTTTCAAAAATTAATGTGTTTTAAATTTGAAAAAGTAAATATCTTATTGTTTATTATTTTGGCTGATTAGAATATATATATATATATATATATATATATATAAACTTACTTACTCTTATATATATATATATATATATATATATATATATATATATATATATATATATATATATATATATATATATATATATATATATATATATATATATATCAGATATCAGATTCATATATGACTTAGCTCTATACTATATAGTAAAAAAAGTTTCTCTGTAATCCTCCAAAGAACAAAGAAAAAGTTTCTCTTTAGTTCTACAAAGAAAAAAAACATGTTTTTCAGTTCTACGTAGAGCCATATGACGCAAGTTCAGCTATTAACGTTTGCAATAGCTACAGTTTGATTTTTAATATAGATTGCTTTAGTGCTATTTTTGGTTGTATATAAGTTGTTAATTTCTTATAATTATATACTTTGTTAATTTTGCATATTCAGAAAACAAAACAGTAAAGAAGAGTTTTGCTGCAGCAAATTCTGAACAAAACTCATTTGGAACATTGATATGTCTTAAAGCTCTGTAGTTTTTTTTGTTCATTATGTTCAAAAAACATACAACTCATGCAATTTTGTACATAATTTTCAGAGAGTACCGGAACCATTTGCAAAGGAGTTTGGCATGAACATTCCTCGAAATATCAATATAATATGCAAGAAAGGTGTAATGTGGAAAGCGCTTTAAGCTAGTGGGCGACTTAAAATTACGGGATTGTAGGAATTCATGAGGATTCATAAGGTGAAACAACTGTATACTTTATTATTGGATTATCTTGGTGATGGATATCTCAATGTTCAAATATATAACGTGCGGAGTAGAAGTATTTCAGTACAGATGTCTTTGGTTCATTGAGAATAGGTGCTCAAATTAAATTGAGTGAGTATGTCCTTGGCCTTGACAAATAGAAGATAAGAATGTGAGTTCACTGTTTTTCAGTACTGCCTATGGTAGTGCCTATTGACGTTACTTACGTTTTCACGAACTTAGTATGGATGAACCTCAGTTTCATGCTGGGTTGAACAGAATGGTGCGCATATTATTAATGCATTTATTATTATGTTGTACTTTCTTTATAATTATTTTTATTTTTAATATCTTGTCTTTTTCAACCAGATGTTACTAAAAAATATTTGAGATCTATATGGCAACTGGAAAAACGGCGACATAAGAAATGTAATTTTATGATGTCGCCGTTTTTCCAGTTTCTGTATAGATCTGAAATATTTTTTGGTGACATCTGGTTGAGGAAGACAAGATATTAAAAATCAAAATAATAATAAAGAAAACATAGTACAACATAAAAATAAATGCATTAATAATATGCGCACCCAACTGTTCATCCTAGCATGAAACTAAGGTTCATGCATACTTAGTTCATGAAAACGTAAGTAACGTCCATAGGCACTACTGAAAAATAGTGACCTCGCCTTCTCATCTTCTAATTTGTCAAGTCCAAGGACATACTCACTCAATTTAATTTCAGCACCTGGATTCTCAATGAACCAAAGACATCAGTACTGAAATACTTCTACTCCGTACGTATTATATATTTGAACATTAAAATCTCCATCACCAAGGTAATCCAATAATAAAGTATACAGTTGTTTCACCTTATGAATCCTCATGAACTCCTCCAATCCCGTAATTTTAAGTCGCTCACTATCATAAAGTGCTTTCCACATCACACCTCCCTTGCATATTATATTGATATCTCGAGGAATATTCTTACCAAACTCCTCTGCAAATGATTCCAATACTCTCTAAAAATCATGTACAAAATTGCATGAGTTGTATGTTTTTTGAACATGATGAACCAAAAAAACTACATAGCTTTAAGGCATATCAATGTTCCAAACGAGTTTTGTTCAGAAATTGCAGCAGCAAAACTCTTCTTTACTGTTTTGTTTTCTGAATATGCAAAATTAACGGAGTATATAACTATGAGAAATTAACAATTTATATACAACAAAAAAGAACACTAAAACAATCTATATTAAAAATCAAACTGTACCTATTGCAAACATTAATAGCTGAACTTGCGTCATATGCCTCTGCGTAGAACTAAAGAACAGGTTTTTTCTTTTTTCTTTGTAGAACTAAAAAGAAACGTTTTCTTTGTTCTTTGGAAGACTACTAAAAAACTTTTTTTACTGTATACTATATAGCTAAGTCATATATGAATATGATATCTGATATATAAAAGGTAAGCATGTTAATATGTATATGTATATTCTAATCAGCCAAAATAATAAATAATAAGATTCACTTTTCCAAATTTAAAACACATTAATTTTTGGAAACTCAACAAAATTAGCCAAATATAAAGTTGCAGATATACTTTATATTTGTAATTAATAAATTAGAATCCATTAATATCAATATTTGTTTTAAAATCTATTTATGTAAAATAAAAATCAATTATGAATAATAAAAGTTAATTAAGATCAATTGTAATTCATAACTATTGATTTTACTTTATTGTAATTGATAATGTAATAATCAATTTTTTATTTGATTAAGTTCCTATATATTTCTTATAATACTTTCCAATTAACTATTCCTATTTTTTAAACAATTGATTTAATTCTTTTATTATGTGTATCAAATCCAACAAGTGATCAAGATATTTATATTATGTAAACCAAGATAATTTTATTGTGTGTATGTCTATATACATATATTCATATATTATCTAATTAAACATTGATAATTATATACATGTAATGAAAACATATAAATATTATAACTTGCTAATGTCAAGATTGATTTATAAGTCGGATATATCTATTAACCTTATAATCAAGCAAATTACCATCAACAATGATATACATATCTTGTGTTCTTTGTACTGTTCTAATTCCTCGATTCTGTTCTTTAAAATCTCAGAAAGCCAAGGATTTCGACTACATCTTTATCTCTAGCTATTTAAAGTATAATTGTTTCTTTTCAACAAGTAGTAGGTGAACACCCTTTATATCTTGTGCATTGTATAGATTGTACCATGGTTTTGATATTAATTAATATAGGATTAAATTTTTTGCAGGAAGAAAATGTTTGACAGACTTGCGCAGCTTAATGAATCAAAGGGATCGTGGAAGGCAAAGTACGTGTGAGCAGGATGTGGTTTTCTTCATCTTACAATGGAATTTTCAAGGATGCAACCTAATTTTGCTAGCTAAAGAAGTACGAATTAATTTTTATTTCTTGATTATAGAAGTACGAATTTGATAATGTTAAAGGATCCTACGATCCTTGGGCAAAAAAAAAAAAGGATCCTACTATCCTTTAATTAAAAAAAATTTCAAATTAAAATTATTTTACTTCCCCGTTCTTATCCGGAACGAGGATTCCCGTCGAAAATAAAGTTTTTATTAAAATAAAATTTATTTATAAAATTAATTCGATAAATAATGATTTATAATATGTCGTTTATTTATTTTTATTGTCATGAGTAATATATTATTTTAATTTGTATTGTATTTTAGTTAACAATTTGAAATAACATTTATTTAGAATAATAAAATATGAAAGATAAAATTCAAGTCAATATAACTAAGTTATTTTTTATTAACAACTTTAATAATTTGTAAAATGTACTAAAATTTTGATAACACATATAAAAAATAATTATCTTAAATAATTTAGTTTATGTAGAATATTTATCTTATTTTTCGGCTCAACTTGAAAGGGGTGGTAAATTGGATCGGGGTTAAGCGGAGCGGGTGAAATGTTCATCCCTACTTTTTTAGATGAATTTCCGGTTGTACAATTTCAAAATACGAAGCGTCGTCATTAGTCGATGATGAGAAACCTTTTACTAAAAAAGCACGTTATTTATATGTGCTGGATTGCATTGTTACTTTCATCATCTGATGATTTTGATAATCTAACTCTTTTTATTTGCATTTGTTTTATAATAGAGTAATCGAACGATATCACAATTTCAGGACTGTCAATGCAGAAACTATCAACACGAGAGAGTTTTAGTCTAAATGATGAGACTTCGGCAGAATGATGGATAAACAAGCAATAAAGAATGGAAAGACCAGTGTCTCCTTCGTTTTGTTGACAAGGTGAAATTAATCCAAACTCCGTTTATTTTTATATTAAAATGTAAATTATGTGATAAAAACAAAATTATTAAAGAATGCGAAATAGTAATATGTTATTAGGCGAATTGTTGCAAATTGCCCACGTTCATGGATTGATACGGTCGGAGTGTATGTCTAAACTTTAAGATGTATTTGAAAAAGGCAACGTTTATGTCATTCAAATTTTTATTGTAGAATATTGTAAAATTGATTTAATCAAGTGCATTCACAATGCTACAAAGTTAAATTTTTAACTAAAAATTCTAAATTTCTGATTGTGTGCGTAGCTAAAACTGAAGAATAAAATATGTAATTTTTCGGATGATACATATGCAAATTTTGAAGTTAAGTATATATTGGATGACTTATTCATTTTTGCAAATTCTTATGACAATTCTTTTTATATAATCGCCGTATTTTGTTTTTTAATCATTAATTAACTAGATAAATAAATTAATTTTTCTGTGTGCGAAACACGAATAATATTGCTAGTAATATTAATTTATAGAGGTTTAACTGTAGTTAAGTGTTTAATCGAATTGCTTTTGATATTTTTTCTTGTAAACATGGTTAATAACTAACTTACTTAATTATTTAATATATTTTCTAAGAAATTCCCTTTACTATTTAATCTCCATGTACTTAGGTAATTACTATTACCTTTTATTTTAAAAAATATCTTTTTATTTGGTATTTCATAACAGGGAATTAGTCTTTTGCATCTACTTATGAAAATCAAAATTTCTTCCATAATTATTTGACATTAGTTATTAAATCATTTTAAAGGAGGAAATATTAACAACCTCGTTATAGTGACTAAATTGTTCCCCTCAGAAAAAAATATGTCTTGCCCATATTCTTTTTACTACCAGAAGAAAAAGCTAAAAATCAAATTCGATTTACTTCGATTAAATTAAAGGTCAAATTATTATTTAATAGAAATTAAAATATAACTTGTATGTGGAAGAAACTTGGAGAACAGGAAATGTAAAGTTTGTTATATCTCAATAACTTGAAAGAAACACACAGCATAGTTCAATATTTATAAAAGTAGGAAATAGTCAACATTAAGTTGACTTGACAGCTGGAATTACTAAATTTGTAAAATATAGAAATTACATTCAAATACTATTTGTCAACTTGAACACCACTTGAACTTGCATAGCTAACTGAATGTTTGCCTTGTGCTGTGGTTTACCACTTGCCACAGATAAAGCACTATTTACATGAGCATTTGCTTCATTAGTCTTATTATTCTTATAACTATAATTATTATTAAAATAGAGTTTGAGGTCAATTATATTTAATTATTTGTATGGGATGGCAATAAAATTTCAAAGAATTTCGAAAAATTAAATACCATGTTGGTTAGCCAAGGAGGTTTATATGATTCTCCTAGTTATTAGAGAAAGAGGGGTAATTTGAGAGTCGACTCGAAATTGCACGTATAAAAATTGAGTTCGAGCTTTTTTCTTAGTCAAGTCGAGTCTTAAAATTCGTGAATATAAAATCTGTGTCAGAAATCGACTCAATTTACTATATATACGTGTCAAGTTTGATTTGTTATCGAGTTTTCAAGTTTATCAAACTTTTAAATGACTTTTCAAGTTTATCAAACTTTTAAATGATCTTAATCACTTTATATACTAATCATGTATCACAACAATACATCTGTACTAAACCATGACAATAACTTGTGAAATACAGTACAAAACACTCATAACAATAAAGAAATCACACAGTCTTTTCCCGAAAACATGTACCATATCATCATCAGCAATTTGTATAAATAATATACACAATATCGAATTCTTATAAAACTTTAAAAAAGAAATATGCCAATGATACAAATATTCATGTTTGATCGACAATTAATTTGATAAACACATCAGATAATATAATATATATGATCAATACTAATAATTCAACATAAGATAGGTTCGAATATCAATTGTTAGATCTAAATAAATAATCACGGATCATCTTATATGATATTATCAAGGTTACAGGATAAAAATTTAGTGCGAAAGCGTACCTAGCTAATTACATAACGTTAGGTATGATACGGATTATGGGACTTGATCTTCCACATACTTGATTCGCTTCCACTTCCAACCGTATCTCATTCTGAATGATGGGAATAGAATTATTTATATAGTAGTCTAATTAGACCGCATTAACCAGATTATTATTGGGTATTACACATTACAAAGCCCATACCGAATAATATGTTATTGAATCCTTTATTTAAGACCACTTAATTAGTACAAATATAGAATAAATATTAAATATAAGTGTCTTTAATTTGTAAGCCCATAAATTATTATTATTATAAAAATAATCTAACAGAAATATTTTACAAATGCATTTTAATTAACTAGCTACTTGATGAAAAATAATGTGAATGGTTGTATTATTTGTTATTGTTGAAATACTAATAAACAAAAAACTGAAAAGGAATATGTTAGAAGAATCCATAAAAAAATAGATGTATCATACACAATGCCATGCAGAGGCAGTAAGCAAACACCTGTCCTGCCATCCTAAAGAGATAGCTGTGTTTTCATCTCTTTCGAAAACCCTAAATCCTCCATTTTCTCCATCACATTGCACTGGACAATATTGGCTCCTGATTTTAAGAAGAAGCTTAGCTTGCATGACACTTTTTGAGCTTAATTTAACACCTTCAAATCCATGACCTTCCATTCTTGCTTTCCATGTTTCCATCCTCTCATATTTCATGCAATTTGTGACATCTTTTTCGTAGTTTATAAAGCTTTTGATTTCCCTACCAAGATGATTTTTCTCGATTCCCAATCTCTCCGCGCTATCAAGTGGAAGACAATCGTCTAAAGAATCAAACATTGCAGCAAAATAGTGTAAAGATTCCATGAATCGCGCTAAGAAGCTTCTAGGGTTTCTACTACCATCTTGTTCCACTAAAATAACCGTTGCAGGGTTCAAGAGATGTACCGATTTCAAGGTATCTGAAATCTTTGAGAAACTAGTGAGAGTGTTGAGATGAAAGACTAAATTTACTGCCAATGTTTCATTGTTCCTTCTCTTTATGTTCGAAAAACTTGAACCTCTTAACAACCCTTGAAATTCAAACACCATGTATCTAAATCCCTTGGCAAAACACACTAGTCTTGTCTCAGTTTCATGCAGTTCTTCTATGCTTCTTCCAAAGGCAGTTATTCGAAGAGATATACGATTGCTGTTCGTGGTTTTATCTGATAAAGATTGTATCAGGGAAGGCCATTGGAACCCATATGAGACATCAAAATCAATAACATGCAAAGCCCTGTTATTATAATCCTCTTCCTTCTCATAGGCTTCTATAATAGCCTGATTAGCTGTGAAATGAGCAAACTGGTAATAAGGGGACACCTTGTAAAGCTCAGTGAATGCCGAGAACTCTTCTTCAGGAGTTGGTTCCTTCATTATCATATCGAAAAAAGGCGATTTTCGTGTAAGAAGTTTTGCCACCAAGCCATCAGCAAAATAGGCTGCAACCCTTTGGATAGAATCTCCTGCTAAACACACATTTTGAAACAACTCACTCAAACTCTCAATCGACGAATCAAGCTTATTTTCATCAACAGAAGTGGCTGAAATAAGGAGCAAATGGATCAAATGAAGCCCTTTTCCATCTTCAGCCACTCCTTTTCTCTTGTGATCTAGTTTTAACATTTCTTCTCTCAACTGAAGGAGGCTAAATATTTTACCTTCACACTCTTCATTCGAGCTAACAACTTCAGGCTCGATGGGAGCTTCCGTCTTGATCCTTTTCCTCTTCTTATCGAAACATGAATTTTTGACAGTCGCAAGTGTTAAAGTCAAAAACTCTTCATCATGATCTGTTGCTTCCATGTATACAAGTTAAAAAACTCAACTGAGAAAGATGAATGAGGAGAGTACAAGAAGAATATTATGTGGCTAGCTAAGCCTATTTAACCAAAATGTGGAAAGGGTAGGGAAATATATCTTTTATTTTAAAAACTAGATTTATATGCCTATTTGTAATAAATTTCAGGTATGAGCGAGAATTGAACTGAAAACTGGGACGTAAAAAGATAATTTTCTACTAGTTGAGCTATCTGATCGTGCTGATAAGGAATATATCTTGAAAATTCTTTGATGGCAACACATGGAGTAGAAACAAAGACAAGGGAGAGTTCTTACAAACATATAACCAAAACTTAAATCGGAGATAGTGTACATTTATAATATTGTTAAGTTGATGTAAATGATACCTAAAACTACAAGTTTTAAGCATTTAAGAAAGAGTTAGATTTGTTGTAACTAATATCACATATATTCAGAAAAGGGATATGCTGAGTACTATGAAAGATGATTGTTTTGTTTTGTTTTCTTAACTTTTTGCTTGGTGGATCAAGAGATGCCATTTGAAAGCGACAAATATGAGTTAGAAATTATTAACGAATCTAACCTACCGTATACCACAAAAACTTGTCTTTTCACGTTCTTCTAGATGCGATATCAATCACTTTTTGTTTTCCTTTTGCTTAACACTGATAGGCGGAACGACTTTATATGAACCGTTAATTATATAAAATTCAAAATTTATGTTAATTATAAATTTGTAAATTAAAATAAAGTTCTTATTTTGACCTATTTTAATACTTTTACGAATATTATCTATAGCATATTTTTTTTAAGAAAATGGCAAACATTACGAAATGACTAAGAATCTTGTTAGTAAGCTACAATATGCATTAATATTCCTACACAACAGGATATTATCTACGCAAAAGACAAATACAAGGCGCAACTTTTTACAATGGAGCATCTACACCAGAAAAACAAACGATTCGATACTAACAGCAACGATATATTAAATATTTTTTTACACTTTTGTTGTTTAATGAATTTGTCAAAAGTATCTTACGTGCGGGCGCAACTTTTTTCTTTATTTGCGTTCAATTATTAGATGTGACATGTATCCTCGTATTAGCTCCGTTTACACAAATACAAGAATACTTTTAATCGGTTGTAGATAAACAAAAAAATATAGTTATAACTTAAATGAAATTTCATCAATATTTCGATGCTAGCTAGGATTTAATAAACTTTTTCATTGATTTTTTAATAAAAAAATTGGTATCAGAAAGAAAACTCTCTGCTAAAATTTTTGACTCAACCAGAACTTTAGCCTAAATTTGCAATTCTTTGATTTCGTCCTTGCCTTTAATCCAATTTTTTTTTTATAAATATTATTTACGATTTTTTAGAAATAATTATTTCAAAGTAAAAATATGTGTTAATTCGTCGCCAGGGACGGATTTAACGGGTCAGGGCATGGGATAGTCATGTCCGCAAAATCTTCCTTAAAGAACTTAGTTTTCTTCAATTTTATGTATGAATTTTGATTATATAATGTATTGGGCCCTCCATAATCTAATAAATTTTAATGCTCCCCCAAATATATTCATAAATTTCATATATTAAATTTTATATTTAATATATTATATATATTTAATATATATTCATATATTTGTTCTTGAAAATCTATAATGTCACTTGTATTTTTGTCTTTAAAAATTCGTCCCCTCAACTCATTTTTTTCTGGTTCTGTCCCTTCTCATTGTGACGACATTACAAACTATAAATGAAATAGGCGAATCGAACATCTGAGTCGCATTGCATTCCAAGTTCGTTAATTTTTACTTCACAATTACGGGACAGCATCACAACATATTAAATATATTATTACATTGAAAACTATGTTTGAAAGAATCAAGCTGATTTAGAACCTGGCATGAAAACAAAAGAAGTCGTTAACATCACATATTGAAATTCAACTCTAAATGAATATTGTACTTCTTGTTAATGCAGAAGTGTTGTAAAATTTTGTCTTATACAATGTTACAAAAATTGATAAATCTGACAGTCCTTATCCTCATGGTCTGTATCTGCAGACACAATCATTAAGTTAAGATTTAAGAATATATAAATTGAGATTATTAGATTCTTGTAGCTGAAACATGAAGTTGACATTTGGCGAATCATGGCATATACTATGCAATGGCACCGGAAAGACTGGTAGCTATCGTCTGTTCCCCTCTACATTATATTTTCCGTTGAATATGACATTGTGCACTGTCATGGATTTTCGTCTATTATTATTCTATTTAAACTTTGATTTGTATTTTGAAACTGGCAAAACACGTGTTACGCCATATTTTTTGTTGTCTCAATTATTTTTCAAATTTCTTAATACGAATTTCATAATAATTGACTTAATTTTCGAATTAATTAATTTCCTCTCTTTGAAACAAGGAATAATCTTGAATTAATAATATAAAATATCTCCAAACGATATCTTTCAAATCAGGAAGTTGGGATAAATGTATATTCTTTATTAAAAGCAGAAACCCCCTTTAAATGGTATGCCATGTATACCGCGGTATGCGCGGTATGCCACTAAATATTAATTAATTTAATTAATTAAAATTGTAATATTATATAATAATTTAATAATTAAATTATATACTATGAGTTTATTAACTAAAAATTGAAATAAAAGTCATGAATATAGTATCAAATAGAACTTAGGACTCCTTTAATTAATAAAAAATCAGGAATATAGTATTAAATAGAACTTAGGACTCCTTTAATTAATATTTAAAAGTATCTATAATAGATTAATAATAAATTCAATTAATAATATAGCTACTCTTATATTATATTATCAGAATAAAGTTCTGTAAATTTAATTAATTAAAATAACAATATTAAATATTAATTTAATATTAAATATAATATTACAACTTGGTGCTTCAAGATTTTATTTTATTAAAAAAAGTTAAAAATTAAATATTTAAGATAATTTATTACGATCCGTGCTTCGCACGGGTTATCGGCTAGTATAATTTAAATAGATAAAATCTACTAACTCCCAATACATCCCTGAATAATCGTAGGGATTAAAAATCAAATCTTTAATAGAACTGTGTTGGCTTGATATATATATATATATATATATATATATATATATATATATATATGAAAGAAGATCCGACACATCTAACAAGTCGAGACATTTCTCAAGTCCAATCCCAAACATCCAAAATCTCAAATCCCCCATATTTTAATAGGTTCGTTATTCCAGCAACCTCCAAAATTTGTTATCATCAAATTCCTCTCCATTAAACACGTCTTAACTTTAAATTCATAATAGTACGATATTATTCATTTTAAATCAATTCCGCATGAATGATTGGTTCCATATTTTCAAGAATATTGTTTTTTGATTTATCGATTTAAGACTTGAGTTGACACAATTGCTTGTCATGTATAATTTGTTATCAAACTAAATCACATCTGATTTGATTCGCAAGGGGTATTTGGTTAACCCTCCATGATCACATTTTTTTATTTATGGACGGCTATTAGAAATATAAAGTAATATGCTTCATTTTCGGTGTTTAGAATTTAAAATTGAACTATATATTCCCAGCTATATATATTGAAGAGTTCGACTTAAAAAATTTCATATTACACGGGAAAGGTTTAAAACATAATCAAGAACAATTTTACTACTGTTGAGGCACTTTCAATCCAACTTTCCGAAATGACAGTTAGTTGCATTGCGAAATTGTTTTCATTTTCCTCGATACCGAATTATCAAAAAAAAAATTATTCTCATTTTATTTATGTTATTATACATCTGTTATAGACGACAATCGTCGTTCTAGTTTCATTTCGGATTTTCAAATTTTACAACTGAAAACATCAAATTTCATTTGTTCCCGCATGGTATCTATCAAGATCATTAAACTTAAAGACCTGCGACGCTGAACAAAGAAAGAAAAGGACTTGGAATATCTCAGGCGCTGAGCTCTAGGGATGCGCATTTCACCCGCCCCGCACGATCCCGATCTGATTCCCGCCCCGTTCGGGTTGGGGATTCGGAGAATTTTTCGGGTTCGGAACGGGGAGCGGGGAATATTTTTATAAAAACTCGGGGATCGGGGCGGGATCGGGGATTAGGGGATCCCTGCCCCGATTCCCAATCCCCAATTTTAATTTTTAAAAAATTATATATTTATATATGTATATAATTAAATTATTATAAGTAAAAATATTTACATATATTATTAGTGCTTAAAATTTTTAAATCATTTCACATATTCAAAAGTTTAATAGTAAATTTTAATATAATTAAAATAATTTAATTATATCTTTTAGTATAAATAGAAATTAATTCGAAATATTTTTTAGAATAGGTCATTGAATTTAAAATATATATTATAATTTGGTAAATTAATTTTATTAAAAAATTTGTTTAAGAATCTATAAAAAAAATTAAATAAAAATAAAAATCCCCGATTCCCCGCGGGGATCCTCGTTCCCCGTTCGGGGCGGGGATCGGGAGTAAAATATTCCCCGTTTGGGGATCAGGACGGGTTCGGAGAGCGGGGATCGGGGGCGGGGATTACATTCCCCGATCCCGAAGTAACCCGACGCCCATCCTTACTAAGCTCTGAGGACTCTGTTAACCCGCAAAACAATTCTCATCTTATAAAATAGGGTAAAAGATTGGACGTGTACAAATCAAAACAAAAATGTTGTTGATCAAACACTAGCGAGGTAAAACCTTATCAATGGAGTAAAACACCAACGAGATACAATCTATTTACAAATATACTTACATCAACAAATATACAAACCATTGTTATAGATGAAGTGATCACCATCCATCAACAAAGTACAAAAAACCGAAACATATCAAATTTGTGGAAAGGTAAAGATTATATATCTCATGACAACTTAATTTTTTTTCGACATAATCACTTTCTAGCCATCCAAGTTGTGCCTATCTCTGCATTCTCTTTAATGTGCGATTAAGGTCATTTTATTCGTCATTAGCCTAATTATATTTAGATAAACCTTCATGAAAACTCATATCTTTGCAACATATTAGCTTTTTATTAGCTTTTTTCATATTAATAAGCAAAACTCTTTTTAAAATTGTATTACGGAACCAAATTCGGTTTCACTTTTTTTTGGTTTCACCACTTTATTCCTATTTCTTCTAGAATTCTATATTATATTTAATAAAATAATAAAATTATTGTAATCCTAGAACAATTGAAGTTATTTCCAGCCCAAAATCTAAAAATGTGATCCATGTCATATATAAAAAAAAAATAACATAATTAACATTCAAATTGAATAAAAAAATATATAAATTTTTGAATCATAAATATTACAAAACTACAACAATTATTTACAATGATCAATTAGACTATAACTCGACTATAATGTGTGGTACATATGAATTTTTATGTAAGATAATATATTAATCAATATAATATATAATGATTGAGTTATTACATATACTTGGATTGATATACAATTAATCAAAAATTAGATTTTAGATTTCATATGCATGCATTGATCATTAAGGTCGTTTATCATATTTTATTTCGAATGTTTTTAATAAATTATAAAATGTTATAAATATGTTTTCGTTTTCAATTATGTATATTTAATAAAATCTTAATTATCATTTTATAAATGATGTTAAACGTTGCAACAAAAAAAAAGTTTGTAAATTTCTATTTAAATTTTTTTTTACCTCATGCCTATTTATATAATACCATATTCACTTGAATTATTATAGTATATGGTTAGGAAAATTGAGAACACATTTTTTCAATTTCTGTACGATCTCCATGGAACTGCCATGCCATGTATGCATGAAAACACGTATGAGTAATAAGTTGGCCAATTTTCAGGATGTAGGTAGCCGAACCAGGTCGGATAATTCACAATTACTTCTAGATGATTTTACGAGCACTCTTTGCTCTCTCTGTTACGCGAAACCCTCTGCCTGAGAAAAAAGAAAATCAACCAAACAGCCTCGGGGATGATGAGGCTGGATTTGCTGGCAAAAGCGGAGAAATATTAGTTTCTGATCATGCTTCATCGAACAAATTCTCGTCTGCTGCTATCATGGGGAGTTATCTGACCGAAGGAAGAGTCTCGTACAACGTCCTCAGTTGAAAACCTACAGGGTTTTGAGTAATCAAGTTCTGTTGCTTTTGATCCAAGTAATGAATGGTTCTGTACGGGATCTGCTGATTGTACTATTAAGATATGGGACTTGGCAGGTGGAAAGTTGCAGCATACACTTACGGGACACATTGGACAAGTCCGAAGCCTTGCTGTTAGCAACAGACACACATACATGCTTTCTGCAGGGGATGATAAACAGGTTAAATGCTGGGACTTGGAACAGAACAAAATTATTCAGTCTTTTCATGGTCATCTAAGATTATTGCTACAAGTTTCAGCTATCTTCTTACTTTGTTCTTCTACCTAGTAAGGCTTTCAATTCATCTCAAAATCTGGATAATAAGTAAACATTTTTTTAAAAACCAATTTTGACAATTCTTCTATGGAAAAATGAATATTTAACTGAAAGCTAAACTATGTGTTGATCGTAATATGTAATGGAAATCAAAACTTGAATATAACAAATGGAATTTTTGTTCCACCAAGGATTACAAAAGGTGCCATTGATGGCAGTATCATACTAACGACATGCAAATACATAAAACATAGACGGGAACTTCTCAAACCATTTATTTTAGTACTGTAAACTCCAAAAAAAATACACATTTTTTTTTTTGTTGTTCTGACAAGAAACAAACAATTTAGTCTAAATCAACGCATAAATCTTTCATGGCATGGCTACTTGATGGTACTAGGTATATAGATAAGTCTGTTCATTAATAACCCCAACGAATAAGGGGAATGACGGAGAATTTCATGAGGCCATCCTTGCAATGGATGCCATTGTGTTCACCACAGGACAGATAGTAAGGCTTCTTACTCTTCAACACCAACTCAAATCCATTTCCTCCACCTTGTGTCACTGAAGCCAACCTTTTTGCCCTTCGTAGGTCGCAATTCATAAAACTCTGATAATTTCGTAGCAGATACACGCTATGAGGATATGTAGTATTGCTTGGCGGATCATACTTGAACACTGCAATCACAAAATACACATACATACGTAAATGCATGAATATAAATTACTCTGCTTCTCTGCACTTTACGATTTTGTACTAGCCTTCCCTTATTAAAAATGCACGAAATTAGTAAGTACATCATCCTCAACTCTTAACTAGTAACTTAAATGTTTAGTAGTGTTAAATAATGATCCTGATGGGGCCCTCCTCTGACACCTTAAGGTTTTAGATGAGCTGGTTACTTAACATGGTATCAAAGCTCGGTTTAAGAGGGGTCTCGGGTTCGAGTCCCTCCACCCCATTTATTTAATTTAAATATTTGTTGTTGGTATTGGTATTGGTATTGGTTATATATGTTGTCGTTGGCTGGTCAATCGGTACGAAACGTATCGTACGATTGAGGGGGAGTGGCACTTATTTTGTAACAAAATATGAGTGTATGAACATACCTAGAGTGTCATTGAGATAAAACGGGCCATTCTTGATAGCCCAGTTGGTGTAGTTAAAGCCAAAATGCCATTTCTGGTCATCGCCCACGACAAACCTTCTCGAACTCTGAGGAACATTTGGACCTTTCCATGGCCAACCAGCTGTAAAATTGAATCCAGGAGGACTGCTGTAATTTTGTGGAGTGTTTGGTGAATTCCATGGCCAACCGGAGCTAAAATTGAAGCCAGGATTCCAATTCTGAGGTCCATTAGTGAGGTTTCTGTTAGCGTCACTAACCACCAACAATGTAGCTGCTACAGATAATAGCATCACTAGTTGTACATACTTGGAAGCCATGATAGCAAAGATTTAAGAAAATTAATCCAAAAGTAAATACTTGGTAATTAGAAATATATAACGATGGTTTGTGTGGAAGAGAGTACTTGTTAATGAGCTTATATAGCAAAAATTCCAAGAAATCTAGAAGAGGAGGAGAGTGCAAATTGGCCTAATATTCAAGCGCTTCCTGGTACTTGGTAAATGGGTTGGTTTGACACTTGAAATTGGTCATGTACTAATGTGAAAATTTTGAGTCCACATTTCAGCATTTCCTAAACTTAACTTAATATTCTCAATGCTTTTTGATCCCAACATGATAGCGGCAATATAAATTTAATCTTGATTAATTAATAATCTCGATAAATAAATAAAATTCATCGATATAGAACGTTAAGATCTCGGAATTTAGTGAGCATGTGTCGTGTGAATATTAAATAAATTGTTATGACTGACCAATACAACAAAGAAAATAAAATGATAGTTGGAAATTGGAACTACCTTTTGATTCGTCTCCAGAGTTTAAGAACCGGTTCCGGTTAATTTAAAAAATATTATTTATAATTTAAAATGTAATTTATTCACTTTAAGTGAAAAATGATAATTTTAATTTTCGTATGTATTTGGCTAATTTTACTTAAAATAAATTTATTTCAAAATTTTTATTAAAAAAATAGAAATTTATATATTTTAAACATAAAATAAAAGTGAAAAGTTCAAACATATGCAAAAAATAAAACATGACTTAAAAGATGACTAAAATATATATAATTTGATGTAAGAAATAAGAATAAGAGGGTGTTTGGGATTGCTTAAAATAAGTTATTTATGACTTAATGGAGGTGTTTTTAACTTAAAGGAGAAAGTAAAGTTGTTTACTTTAAGTTGAATGAATGTGTTTGGGTAATTTTACTTAAAGTTAAATGGGAGTTTATTAATTTTGACTTAAAGTGAAATTTGACTTAAAAATAATTTAATTAAATATTTTTTAAACTTTACAAGAATCCTGGAAGCAAAAAGAAAAAACAACAAAAAAACAAAATAAGTCATAAGTCATAAGTCAAAAATACCTTACAGGTACTTATGGCTTATGACTCTTTTTTTACTTAAAGCCGACCGAAATGGAATGTTGCCAAACAGGCCAATTTGACTCAACGCAAAAGCCATAAGCCATAAGCTTGTTCCCAGACACGCTCTAAGTTGAAAAAAAAAGAACGATACTTAAATTTTGTCTTGTTCTCTGTCACGGGCTGTGAACTTTGTTTGAAAGGAGAAAAAAGAAAACTTTTTTAAATTAAAATTAATTTTAATCTGAAAATTTTAATACAATAGTACACAACACTGATAGGCCAAACAGGCTCTATATCTCATCTATAAATCTGACCACTTCAATAAAAATATGATATGAAAATAGCCTAAATGTGAATTTGGTTTTTCAACCTACATAAAAGATACACGATCATCCAAGTGGACTAGTCCTGCTTTAATTAATTTTTACTCAGTAGTAATTCACCATGATTAGTGGGTTGTTGCCAAAAATTAGTGTAAATACAAGTCTACCCATTCTGCTGCCTTTCACAAATGAAAAATGCTAGTGAAATGAAAAATGCTAGAAAATAAAACAATTTTTCCAAAAATATTTCCAAAATGATATGACATGACTAATAAATGAGATGAATCCTCTACGTTCACATCAAATCCACCAATTAAAACTTCCAATTTTAACGCATCACCACTTCCCACATCATTTTGAACAAGGTTTTGGGAAAATTGTTTGGTTCCCTATCATTACTCTTCACAAATACTCCAAAAAATACAGAAAAATCTCGTTAAATTAATATTCGATATCATGATAAATTAATATTTTGAATGTAGATTTTTGATACTAACAAAATAACGACGATATAAATTTTACCTCGATTAATTAATAATCTCAATATTTTAATAAAATTTACCGGTTTCAACGATATTAATTTATTTAGATTTTAACAAGAAGACGTACAAGAACAAGTCAACCAAGTGTGCTCCAACACTAGTACTATTGCATTTAAACCTGAAAATAAGCGCATCTAAATTCAAGTAGTAGTTGGCAGGATGCACATTGTTGCAAGCCTGCAAGGCTGCAACACAACTATGAGTCAATGACACTGCGATGACGATTTCTTCACATCCTAGAATGTAAGTATACATAGGCTAAACAAAACCTTCTAAATCTATATATCTCTTGGTTTTTTTTTTGGTTTGTTTAGCAAATAATTAAATATTCAAAAAAAGTTTAAAATGAAATTAAGATGGGTAGACAAAGTTGTTAAAGTACTAAAAAAAAGTAAAAATAATAATAATTGTATAAGTGATATATTTAAAAAATAAGAAATCACTTATAATTTTCACGACAAATTTCATGAGGATTATTATATATTTTTTGGAATCTCAACTATTTAATATAATTTTATTAAACGTTTCAGCTATAAAATAAAAATAATTTTTTTAATTCGGACAATAGTAGAATGGCAATTCATCTTCCGGTGATAAATTATTTATTTATTAAATTTTCTCTAATATCTTACAAAACTTATAACATATAACATTATATCTTATCCATAATTTTGGTCTGTTAAAATAATCTCAAACGTCGAATATAATATTTTTAAAAATAAACGATTAACATTATATCATATTAAAAAGAAAATTATAATCTAAAATTGATATAATTAAAAAAAGGTTGTCTTAGAATTGAATTTTAAAAACAAAATTAGAATATGAAAAGGATATACTTAAAAAGGATACAATTGAATTTTATTTATTTTTTATTAATATTAAAAAAGTTCATATTTACTATTTGGGTTGTATCTCGAGGTCTAGAAATCAGATTTGGATGATTTTACAACCCATGTGAAGCTCATAAAATTATCTTTAATTTAATGATAATTTTACAATTATTATCGAAATGGAAAGACACGGAATCTCAAGAGAAAATGTAATCCTATTCAATGTAGAAAATTTTACTTTAATCATATTCAGTGTAGAAGACCTATATTGATAATCCTATTCAATGTAGAAAATCAAATTATATATGATTTAAATTATTGACATAGAGTTTTTCGTATGTCAATATAAATACATTTTTAATTTTAAATGTTAAAATATAAAATATTTTTTATGCTATATTCAACATTTTTCATCTATTTATTTTATGAACTAAGGGTTCTTATTTATTTTGCAGTATTGAAGATCAGACTACTTACTACCAAAGTTTTGAAAAAAAATCATTCTTACACTTATTATTAAAACCGGTTGTTAGTAGAACTATCTTCTAATAATAATAAGAAGAAGGGTATTTTGATAAGCAGAACGAAATATAAGTAGATTTAATAAATCAAATTGAATTTTAAACGTAAAAAATCGTCAATTTCATCTCTCTTTTATTTATTTTTTGAAGACCAGACTACCTACTACCAAAATTCAAAAAAAAATCATTCTTACACTTATTATTAAAACTGGTTGTTAGTAGAACTATCTTCTAATAATAAGAAGAGTATTTTGATAAGCAGAACGAAATATAAGTAGATTTAATAAATCGAATTGAATTTTTAATGTAAAAAATCGTCAATTTCATCTCTCTTTCGTTTCTACGTAGTTTTAATTGGCATGTAATTGTAAAATCATCTCTAAATTAAAGATTATTTTGTTAATTTCATGTATGCTGTAAAATCGTCCAAATCAAATTTTAAAAATTCAAGATAAAACACAAATATTAAATTGAATGTGTAAAATCTTTTATATATATATATATATATATATATATATATATCAATTTTTTAACAACAATTTGATAATTTGTAAATAAAATAATATTTAAGCTTAGATATGGAAACTAAACGAAAAATATAGTAAATTGGTAAAAACGTGGATTTTGATTGATGGACAATATAAATGGGACCAACGAAATATTATTTATTTTAAATGTTTCAATAGTATAAATATGGCATATATTTTTCTTTTATAATAAAAGATAAATAAATAAATTCACGAAGTATAAATTCACGAAGTATCGTGGAGGAGTCGTGGATTTCATTACACATCAGTTGTATCTATTCTGAAAAACCTTTCACACTGGATAAGAAACCCGAAATCATTAAATTTCGAGAGTAAAGTTTTTAATTTTTGATTAAATTATCAATATTTTTTAAGTTTTACTATTTTTTAATTAAAAACAACATAAAATTCTATTAAAAATAGGAATTTAGGGTGAAATCAAAATATAGTGCAAACCAAATTTGGTACAAATTGGTATCATTAAAAAGGGGTTTCTTTTATTAATAAATATATATACTAGGCGGTAACCCGTCGAGCACGAATCGAGATTAAAATATTAATATGAATAAATTATTGATAATAAATATAATTTATATGTATTATTTAAATATGTATTTGTAAAGAATTCAATAATAAAAGTATATAATAAATAAACTCTATTAAGTTATGTAGTGTGAAATTAAAGAAATTAAAATAAGTAAATAAATAAAATAATTAATAAGTATTATTTAAATATAAACTTGTAGAGAATTGAATGATAAAAGTATATAAAAGAATAAACACTATTTAACTATGTAGTTGTTGGAAATCGAATACGGATTGAAATTAAATTAAATAAATTTTGTATAATTATGTAAATGCATTAAAACATGATTTTTGCAAATTAATAAAGAGCATAGAGTATAGATAAATCTTCCACCAAGCGTGTATAACTCAAACATGACATAAACATTACAGGTTTGAAAATATATATCCGCCAAAAAAATATGCTAAACTGTACTGCAATTTTTCATTAAGGTTTAAGTATTCCCTACACGTAATATGAATTCGTTCACATAATGTATATATGGCTGCGCATAAATGTATAATATGTATGCATACACTGCTTTAGTGGCCGCCACTAGATTCAAGTGTTATTCTGGCTGATGTTTTAGGCTTTGGAAGCAAGACCATCGCCAAACCGCCGCTAATTGCAGCGCAAAACATACCAATTACGAACATTGGCACGTTTCCACCATGTCCAAATGCTTCATCTATCTGTCCACTCGTCATAGAAATAATGATCTGTGTTTTTCACATTATCATTGCAAGTTGTTAGCTCAGAATTGATAACTTTACTCTAAGAACAATTTAGTCACACTTTGCAGGCTAGAGATTTTATGTAAAGTCAATAAGTGGTAGATAAATAAGAAAGAAAATATACCTGTGGTATACAGATTGAGATGTTTAGAACCCCCAAAGAGAGACCTGTACATTAAAAGTTCGGATGAATCTCAGTTGTTCATCGTAAGAATCAATTAACCAAATAATTTTGTGGTTTCAGAATCAGATAGGAAATAAAAAATCAGATAGGCTTAGAGCTAATTTTACCTTGTCCGGCTTTGGAACCAGCTGAGAATATGGATGCCAAAGCAAATGGAATGCTAAAGGTCACCTGTATCGAATATTTGAGAGACCAGAATGTTACATATAATCAATGTTACATGAATATATCAAAACTAGGCATACTGATGTGTGTGTGTGTGTGTGTGTGTTTTGTATGCACTCACCGCAAGAGGGATTCCTAGTACTGCGAAAATAGAGAGAGCACCAGCCCTAATTCCAGCAGAAGGTGTTAAAGCATCCCCATCAGGACCAAATTGGCGTTGGAAACGAGCAATATATGTCACAAGTATCATCATACCAAATCCTACTGCCAATAAAAAGTTGACAAACCCCCACAACAATTTCACACCACCAACTCCACGTATTGTGCGCTCCACGACCAAAGATGTAAGTCCCAAGACTATTGAGTTAAGCATCAGTCCCAATGAACCCTTATGGACTCCGGCATCGTAGGCCTTTCCTTGATTTGGATGCCCACCATACACTTCTTTCCCCATCCAGTCTGTATCGAACAACAAAAATGGAAACCATGCAATCCAGTTCAAACATGTCACAACTAGTAACATTACCATTGGACGTGACAATCCCTTAAATGCACCAAATATTTGTCCGAAAACTGGGACACCGCCACTTGAGCCATCGTCTTCAATATCTTCAGGTGACAGCTTTTTCTCCTTAACCAAAGAAATTGCTACTAGTGTAATGGTCATGAGTAATATTATAGCAATGATAAAACAAGTCTTGAGGTTTGCACAATATACATCACAGGCCTGGGTTTTTGAAACGGGGAAAATCTTGTATAGCTTCTGGTAGGAACCAGCAGCGTACCCAAGGATATTACCAACAGCCATAAAAAAAGAAAAGAATGTGTTGGCCCTGCTCATGAGATTCGTATCGCCAGCACATAAGTCCGCGAGAAAGGCCCTGCATGGGCCCTGCAACATGTTGTTAGCAACATCCAGTACCCAAAAACCAACGACAAACACCGTAATAGCACGCGGCTTCAACGTTTTTGTCAGGTCATCACCAGCTGCGTAACCAATATCAGCAGCAAATCCGATCAATACAACAGCAATGGCAACGCAACACGCACCACCTAGAATAAAAGGACGACGACGGCCATAGGCAGCAGTGCAACGGTCAGAGTAGTAACCAACAATTGGTTGGACTAACATGCCAGAGACAGGGCCACAGAGCCAAATGTATGCAGACCAGGTGTGGGGAATCCCGAGAAGCTGAACGTAGGGTGTGAGAAGAGAGAGCTGGAGAGCCCAACCAAACTGGACACCAGCAGCAATGGCGGAAACAAGAACCAGTTTCCATATTGGCGCTGGTCCATCTTCATGCCTGGAGGAAGGTCTATCGACTTGATCCATTCTGAGGAACCTCCGTGCACCTTTAAATGTAGAGAGTGAGAATAGCAACCTTCAATCCGGATCCAATAACCTGTAAAAATCAAACTATTATCAGCATATAAACTTTTTATTCTTATGTGTTATAAATTTGTAATCGAAGAAACTAGTCTCTGTTTTGGTGACCGTGTCTCAAGTTTTTAGCAGAATATTTCCATAAAAATTTATAGTGGACTGGTAATATGTCTCTCTAATGTCTGCTCAATAATCTGTAATACGGGTTGGTTCAAAACTAGACTATGAAACACATCATAAATAAATATAAATAATATTGCGAAACAATCATACGTGTGCGATATGTGTGCGAATAACAAATACAAATAAGTGCATAACAGTGAATACACAAATAAACAATAAAAAGTACGAGCAAGAAACTATGCGCAAATAAACAACAAAAAGTACCAGCAAGAAACTATTACCAGGGTTTTAGAAGTGTTTAGCTGCGAATTGAATGATTAACCCTAGACCTAAGGGTATTTATAGGTTTGACAATAGCTACACAATTACTTTAATAAAATTTTAATTAAGATAAGGTCGTAACGATAAGATAAGGATAAAACTTATGCATTACACCGTATCTGTAATCAAATCAAATCAGATTACACAATATCTGAAATCAAATCAAATCTGATTAAACCAAATCAATTTAATTTAAACAGATTAATTTATTTTAAGTCCTCAAATCAGATCACACAATATCTGAAATCAAATCAAATCAGATTATACCAAATCAATTTAATTTAAACAGATTAATTTATTTTAATCCAAATAATAATTACTCCCTCCGTCCCGCTAATATTGGCCACCATCCAAAATCAAGTTAAAATTATCATATTTAACCATAATTATTAACATATTTATGAAAACTTGACAAATTTGACACATAATTGCTTTGTTAAGGAAATGTGGACAATAGTTTTGGTACAAGTAAATATAGATTTGTGACCAATATTAGCGGGACGGAATAGCAAAACTAGTTTCGGTTCAGTCGGCCCAATTTTCTAACTAAAATATCTTCTTTTTTCAAAAACATGATCGTTTTAATTAATGAAATTAACTAAAAATATTATAATTACTAATAACTCATTGATTACCTTTTCAAGCTAAAAGGTAATATATTTTTATATTTTCTAACTAAAATATTGTATTTTCTCCTAATTAATAACTAATCAATACCATTTTCAGCTATTTAACTTTTCAAACTAAAAAATATGCTTTCCAAAAATATGACCGTTCTAGTTAATAAAATAAATTAAAAATTTAATCAAAATAAAAATAAACTAAAAAACCCCAACTCAACCGGAAACCACCGTATCTGAGCATCGGAACGATGAAATCGAGACTAATTTGGTTGTCGTGGATGGAATCTTTGTGATTATCATAATTTTCCTTCATACAGAATTGCGCTGGTATGTTCTTCATCCCTTTGATTTCAAGAAAAAAAAATTAATTTCCATGGCACTTTGTTTTGTTTTCTTTGCATCATATGCTAAGATAGAATTGTACGATCCCTAAATTTTGTATCGATTTTTTGTTAGTATCAGTTGAATTCAATTTTACCGATTGTTCTTTATGTTTACCCATGGTTTATGATACTTACATTTGCATATGACATCTTAGAATTGATAAAATATGAACCCTGCATCCATTTGATGTTTGGCAATTACGCCATTTGGTTGTAAAAATTTTATTTATTTGTTTCAATTTGCATACAACTCAATGGACAATGGTTAATTTAATTTTAAGATACCTTCACATTATAATTTCAGAGTATATCTTGTGACAGTAGAACTTTTAATTGTAGAATAGAAATAAGTATTATAATTGTATAGACACCTAACTATAAATAGCAGTGTTTGTTTGAAGGTCTAAAACATTTTGTAATCGAAGTTTAACCTCTTATATTATGGAGTTGGAGTACAAAATCTGCAATCTAATGTCATCTTTAAATTTGACAGAGTTGTGCAGGTTTCAAGGGAAGGGAAATGTACACAATCTGATGTTCCTCGGCAGCTAATTTATGGAACTATGGTCTATGTCCGGCAGACAGTTGTATCTGATGCCTCTGTGGCTTTATCCCGAGCAGTTACTATTGCCACAAGGTATAGTTGTGTGCGTAGACAATTTGGATCGCAGAATGGAGGGCCTGAGACTTAGGTATTCTATGTACCTTTTCGTGATGCATTGTAGTGTTTTTTTAAATAGTGATGTACAGGATACAATACTACCAAGTTTTATTTTGGCTTTAATTAATTTACCTGAAGTTTAATGTAACAAAGCTATTCTAGCATATGCTTTATCTCCACAACATGACCAGTACTAAAACTATGAAGGATGTCTATTTTATTAATCTTTAAGGCACTTTCTTTTCACTATATATTCAAAAAAGAACACCAGTTAATAGCGGTATTATTTTTGGTTGAGTACTATGGGAGTTTTTGGATGCTATGTTGGTATCACATTCACTTTTCCCCTATTCTTGGCAGTGTTTCACACAACACTATATTTCATATTTATTTTCATAAGTATGCTTTTCATAGAGTTTTTTGAGTATAATTTATAATATCACTATATCTTATGTAAAAAATGATAAAAATACATGGACTATTGGACTATATGCACTCAGCTATGATCTGCAAGGCATATACTACATAAAATGCACGTGACAGTGTGTGATTGTCTTATCAAGCCATCAATCTCATGCTGTTTGTAGTTTGTACAACAAATCCATTTCACCATATTCCTTTTTTGTATTTTTTTTTTCAAGGGTTATACCATTATACCAAATATATCCAAAAGTAATGAGTGCTGTTTTTTCTTTTGTTAAAGAACCAAATAATTGTAATGTTAAAGTCCCCCTTTTTTTTTTATCCCCAAATGATGCATGTACTACAGATATTATAATTTTGGTTAGTTGATACTTGATACTATTACGTCTGGAGGTGACAAATATTTTGTATGCAAAGAAAGGCGTAGCGATCGAAAGGTTTTCCAGAAAACAACGTTATTCCCCGAATTAATCGGCATAAGAAGTGTTTAGATTTTTAGGGGTAAGTTTGTTAGTGAGCATGGGAGAAGATGACCTCTTGCTGAATGCTGGCTTACTTTACCAACCACCGACACTTGGGTCTACTAAAATTAAACATTTTTATGTATAAATATGAATAGAACATGTATGGTAGTTGATGTGTCAAACTATCAATTATCCTGGACTCACACATATTTAAATTTAAGTAAAGGTCTTTAGCAAATAGATATATCATGTGTGTGTGTTTTGTATTTTAAGCTTAGAGAACAATGATTTTTCTATTTAGCAAAAAAAAAACCAATGCTTTTTCTCTTTATAAGTTGCTTACTGGATAGTGTATTTTTTACTGCAGTGAATTCTAATGAGTGTTTGATGACAAGAATGCAAGAGATGTCATTAGATTATCATTTTACAGTGGAGCAAGAAGTGGGATCAGCTACTCATGCCTTCGTTGGCTTTAATGGTACCTACTTTTCAACTTCTTTTTTAATACATACTCGATTTTCCAACTTCTCTTTTAATTCAAATTTCTTCTGAATAATGCACATTTACAAAGATGACTTATACCTTATCATTGTATCATAGTGGAGGCACGGTGTATGAGTATATAAATTTATGCAATTGGTCGTTACCTCAAAAAAAGGAAAAAGGAGGAATGACTTCACAAAATGTGCTTATTTTTATCTGTTGCTTTAAAACTGATGTAAAAAAGATACCATTTGATGAAATGGACACTGATTAAGGTTGCAAAGTGTTGTGGATTCAATCAACAGCCTTGACATGTGACATCGTAAAGGCAGAATATCACCAGGAAAATGGTCCATGGTTATCAATAACTTGATCACTTTTTGACACTTATTATTTCCAAAGATGTATAATCATTACATTATTTTCTTTTAAATGATAATGAAATTTATTTATGAAAAATTTCAAGTTAATTGTCAAAAGGCAACAACAAGTGTACGTTGGGTTTGATTCAGGTATCGTAATAATTTTAGAATTTATTTCTCATGTATCTATTTTTTTTCTTATTCTTATTTTTACTTTTATTCATTTCATTCACGTCTCGGCTTTTTAGAAAGTATGGATAGGTTTGTTTGTCACCTCTGCATTCTCGCCTTCTTTTGGATATGGTTTATTTTGAATTTTGGATGATGCTAAAATAAAAATCTACTGTAATTTGGTACATACTTGAAATTGATCTCTTGCGAAAGAATTTTCTACTGCTGCCTGCTTGCCTTTTGTAATTTTTACACTATTTTTGCTGCTGATTTGCTTGAAGTTAAATGATCATTTCTCTTTAAAAAAAATCTCAACAAGGCAGGCAAAGTATTTTTGTTTTTTTTTTTTTTTTGAATTGTGGTGGCTCTGTCATATCTGCTTTAAGGCTTCTTTTTTTTCATCTGTTCTAAATTCTTCATATGTTGGATACTTGTGTTGCCATAGCAATATAGCTATCAACTAAAATCAACTATCAACTAAACTGTTTATGGTATGTTTATAACTAATGTTACTATGTTGGTGAGTAAGGTGGCTTTGGTCCTAATATTCAGGTTAAAAACCTTTAAACTTTTGGTGAGTGATCCAGGTTGTATTATTCTCTTTATATTATACAAGTAATATTTCTAGTATTTTATTTGACTCAATCCTTCTTTCTTATATGTCAGCACAACATGTCCGGTCTGGATTTGATAAAGATGGCCATCGGAAAAGGTGATTACACTGATATGGTGAGGTATTAATATCTAATATTTGATCTCTTCAGTTTTCTTTTGTTTTTGCGGTTTGACATGACCTACGACTCTTAGAAGATTATTTTATGTCACTGGTATGGATGATGTTGCTGCGGCTGAATTCTGTTGTCCAACAAATTATGATCTGATCTTTAAGGGGGTGTGTTTCTTAAACTTTTGTAGATAACACAACCTCGCCATTAATTGATATGCCTGAACTACATATTTTATATTGTTAGCTAAAGTTTTATGCGTTGCATAAAAAGGTTCATTCTTCACTTCCATGCATATTAGAATTAAATGGTAAAGCAAGATATTTCATTCCATGTTCCTTACAAAACTTATGTATTATTTATATACATTTTCACCCTTGCTATGCACAGATCAACAATACAGCTCAGAGTAGATATTAGCAGATGAACAAAAAGATCTCTAATAATCATTTGTTTCCAGTATTCTTATTTGTCTCTTGAGGTTCCATTTGATCAGCGATGGTTGGGAGCACAATGGTAACATTACAGCTGAATTTAGAGAAGAAGTGCATATCGTGGGAGTTGAACGTTTGCCATCTGGTCATAAATTCTAAGGTTAGAAGTGTTTCCCACCGCCACTTGCGCACTTTTCTCTGTCCTTACTCAATTTAATATGGTTGATTGTCTTGGTTCTTTCATTGCCAATTTGGTCGAACTTTGGTTGTGTCTGCAGTCTACAGTCTATTCTTAATTAAGCATGGGCAAATTCCCTATTTCATTATCATTTAAGCTTCTTAATTTTGTATAAGCGATATTAATTCCCTATTAATTTTAAGCTTCTTAATTTAATTTTAAGCTTCTTAAGAATTAATTTTAAGAATCAATATTAATACTTAATCCTTAATGGAAAAAATGTGATATCACAACCACGTCATTAAAAAATGGATCAGGTGGAGATTGTATTCCAGTGGATGAATATTCATGGAAGAAGTATGTTCAGAAGCTAATTCCAGGCACATCCTTTCCAAGGTACTACTAATTTCCTACTCCAGTTTAATATATTTTTAGAAATGTAACTTAGCGGAATTTAGTCGAGATTTGTCTTATCGAATTCGAGTTTTTAGTCATCGAGTCTATTGAACTAAATTAGTAGATAAATTTGTACTTTTAGTAAACCAATTGTATATCACTTAAGTCGTTAACAATTTGAGTCGAGCTGAAATATATGTTTGATCTAGAAAAGAAACATTTTAGAGCTCTTTAATAAAGAAGTCGAGCTGGTGAACATTTTGAGTCAAGCTAAATTCGTATGTGTTTAACAAAATGGAGTTTATAATCGAGATTGTGAACATTTTGAGTCTGCTCTTTTGCACCAAGACTTTGGAGTTATGAATTTATCGTTTAGTTTTGCTTAGTCGAATTCATCCGTATGCAACAATATTAATTAGATTGAAATTGGATGGGATATTGCAAATGCAATAGTGCCAAGGGATGTCTAGCACGAAAACGAGTGGAGAGAGCTAGCAATGTGAATAAGGCATGTTTTTCTCTAGCTGCTCATGTGGTTCAGAAATGTTGGTAACACCATTTGATATGTGACTTTTTTAACATACAGGATTCTGTTACTTCACCAGGAAAGCTTGAAAAGTGGCTTTCATCACCGCCATTAAAGGCTTTTGAAAATTTTTCGACACTCTTGGATAGAGCAAGCTTGAGAAATAGTAACCTGGAGCATGGTTTGGATTTTCATGGAAGAACTGACTACAGGAATGGTACCTGTTGCCTGGAATCTTAGTAAGTGTTTTTCTAGCACCTTCTGCATGCTAAAAATCTATATGTGCATGCCTTCCAGCATTATACCTGTTATGGTCCTGATAATATAAAAGGAAAAGCAAAATCAGAAATTAGAGACCATCATCCTAACTGTGAGATTTATGTATCAGTATCAATTGTCAAATGTATATACTCACTGGATAAACACTATAGTTTGGACAGTATAGAGTATAGACACACACAAATAAAGAAACTTAATGACAAGTAGATGGAAAATTCATAGTTATAGAGTATAGAGTGTCTATCTGATAACACTCGCTAAAGCTACATCGAATAGTTATTCTTGCTTGCTAGATTATAATCTTCAAGCCAATTTTCTTTTTCACATGCTGACAGCCATTGCTCTATCCTATTAATAATTTCTTTTCGGCTTGATGCTTCATCCTTAGGTTTGATTATTTGTCCTTCCAATATTTGTCAAGATTTCACAAGGATCTACAAGACCTGAAAAGAAGCATTTTTTAATAAACCACGTAGCAAACTGGGGCAAAGTGGTAAAGATGAGCAACTTATGCTTCAATTATATGTATGAACTATTTCAACTGAAAGAGAATTTGGTCCAACAATTTCCGTTTCTGATGAAATTGAGATGATTCTGGTGCAACTACGTTTCTCTTCTCTTCTTAAGTCCATCAAATTCCAAAGTTCATGTACTGCTCCAGGCCCTCCTGTTCTTTGACATTACTAACTATTTTAATATATTAGCACCGAAAAAGTCAAGAGTTCAAAATTCAAAATATGATATAAACATATTCTTTATGGCATGCGAGGCAAGAACAGTTGTAAACTCTTTATTTCACATATTTTAATTTAGCTACTCGACCAAATGCGTCTTCTTATATGGTACGGAAGTCATAATTATTTTAAACTATTGTTTACATTTTAAACTATTGTTTACATGCTTCTTATTTTCTGTTGTAAAATTGTTGATTGTTTGCATTTAATTAGAAAATATGACCTGCATTACAGTTTCTAATGTAGCAAAAAAAACAAAGACGGGAATGGGATACTTTGACACCAAGAAGTGAAAAGTTTATATACTTTGACACTCCATTATTATTATTGTTTTTGTGTTATGCTCTTCGAATCAAGTTAAAAATCTTCTGATTAACCATATCCTTTTGTTTTCATTTTTAGGTTTGCGCATATTTACTGAGAAATGAGAATCAATCTATTTTGTAGTATGAAGGATATTCATGCAATACTGCAACCAAGTTTGTTGCAATACGTATGACAATTCACTGGAATTGAAGGGTAAATGTTTTGCTGCAATATGTTGTATCTTGGCTTAAATTTTAATTAATGATGCTCTATTAAAGATATACTCTCAGCTTCCTAAATAAGACAGTTCCATTATCATTGTTTTTATGTTATGCTCTTTGAAAAGAATGTCCAATTAATTCTATCTTTTTTGTTTTCTTTTTTAGAAGTGCACACATTTTGTGATATCTGATCTATTTTAATGAAAATTGTAGCTAGGTGTGCTATGTGTTGGACAACTCACTGGAATTGGAATTAAAGGTTAAATAGCGTTTCGTACCAATGCCCTCGAGAGTATCTCATCACTTGATGGGGGCATGGAATGAGTCATTAATTTCTAGATTCTAGGGATAGTGGCAAATTTGTTACTTATGATCTGCATGTAAAATTGTTTTGCAGTTGGTATCTCAGCAATTCATCCAATGCTCAACTCTTCCATGGTACTTGCTACACGGTATAGGCAATCATCAACCCTTTGACTTTCTTTATTTGATGTTCGCCGCAGGAATGAGGTATTTACAGATGAAGTTTTTTAATTGATATAAGTTTTTTATTTGATGTTCCCCGTATTTCAGACATCATGGGCTACTGAAGAAGTATTTGAAGAAGTATTTGGTATGGGTTATCGTGAAGTAAAGCATGTGCCTCCTGTTGCTTCAAAGTTCAAAGTCTTTAACTGGTAATATACCTCCTCTCCATGCAAAAAATTCTGGTGTAAGGATTGCTAGAGGGAGAACAAAACATGCTGATGGGAAATCCAAAGTGATGTTAGGGAAGATTCTTAAATAGCTAATAGGGATTTTGACAACTGTATATCTTTCATTCAAGTCCTGTTAGCTGATATTGCCAAAGTATTATTATACTCTTAGTTAAAGATTTTTCTTACGGGTAATGTTCAAATTTTGCTAATAATTAATTAGTGTGGGCATACAAATATTATAGAGTATAATATAAAATAAATTGCTAGAAATATTCTTCACCGCAATGTAAATTCTAAAAATAATATTCAAGTCATTAAAAAGTAATAGTTATTTTGATAAATAAATAATTCAAATTTATTACGAAGATGTCAAATTAACTTTGTGGTTTATTTCCTGACAGAAAAAAAAAAACTTTGTGGTATATTCACAAATTGCGGATGCAACGACGTCGGTTGGGATCAAGTAGGTAAAGGAGGCATGCAAAATCTTAAAAATGTATTTAGTATTATATTTCATAAATATTTAAGACACCAGAAAATAAGTCATTTTGATAACCATTAATAATAGTTATTTTATTTCAAAAAAGTCTATATCTATACTATTATATTAAAACCGAAACATTGAAAGTTTTGGTTTTCGGTTTGGTTATCCCATTTATTTTGGTTTTCACAGATAATTAAATTATAAAAATAACTTAAAAAGCTAATTACTAAGGTTAACGTAATTATATTCAGATTAATATTCCTTTATCCATATTGAGCTTCTACTTGGACTCTTTTTTCAGCTCAATTACCCATTTTTTCTAAAGATTTTACTTCTAATTGAAACACTTTACCATTTAATTTAAAACTAATATTACAATAATTAATATATATATATATCCAAAATATCACACCATATCTTTCCGTAATTATTTCAGTAGTAATTTTTGTAATTAAAACAAGTTACTTTTTAATTTAAAATTAATCTTGCGATAACTAATATACACCCAAAAATATCTCACCATATATTCAAATCATTATTTTTAGTAATAAATAAGAATCGTTAGATCTAATAATAAGATATATTATATGATTAATTTACTAAAAATTCAAAGTTAGAACACGTCAACGACACTTTTAATTTAGAATTTTACAAAATAAATTTCAAACCATGCATATCATTATATAAATTTATATTAAATTAAAATTAAAATTAAGGATTATATAAAAACATAATTATAATGTTAAATAAATTTTATAACCTATCAAAAGAAACCCGTGCTTCGTATAATTAAATAAACTTTGGTCGGTACGGTACCTGTTGATTTTACTTATTTACCCTTATTTAACGCTATATGTTATTTTACATAATTATCATTACTTAATTGTTTATAATTTATAATAACTAATAAATTTTCTTTTTCAGAGAAAACATGTTACCTTTTCTATTTTTCAATAACTAATCAATTTTCATTTTCACGTAAAATATAAGCATTTCTATTTAATAAAATAAAATATTATAATTACTAATAACTAACCTGTTACCTTTTTTACATAAAGTACATTATCTTTTTTTAGCTAAAATATGTTACATATTTTACTTTTTTATTTTTTCTAGTAAAACCTGTTCTGATAGCTTTATTTAAGTAAAATGTTTCCCTTTTCAGGTAAAATATGTTAACTTTTCTATTTTTCAATAAATAATCAATTTATTAATTTATTTTTTCACGTAAAATACACCATCTTTTAGATTTTATCTAACAAAAGGTTTTTTCTTTTCTAAAAACTAAGAGCATAAAATATTATAATTAATAATAATTATGCAATTACCTTTTTAGTTAAAATACGTTATCTTTTTAATTTTTTAATTTTTTTCAGTAAAACCTATTCAGATAGCTTTATTTGAGTACAATAAAATTATAATATAATAATAACTAATAACTAACCGATTATGTTTTTCAGTTAAAATATTTCATCTTTTCAATATTTTCAAACTAAAATGTATCATTTTCTAAAAATATCAAGAACAACATATATATAATTATTATCAGATCATATAATTTAAATTTTTACAGGCAACAAAATTCATGTCTTAAAATTTTTAATTCAAATAAAAAAATTCCATTATATTAAAGAACATCCGTACGTGTACATCTGTACTTCGTACAGGTTAATGCATTACCTTTTCTATTTTTTTTATTTTTTTCCAGTAAAACCTGTTCGGGTAGCTTTATTTAAGTAAAATGTTTTCTTTTTTCAGGTAAAACATGTTATTTTTTCTATTTTTCAATAACTAATCAATTTATTTTTTTCACGTAAAATACAGTGCTTTTTTGATTCTATTTAATAAAATAAAATATTATAATTACAAATAATTAACCAATTATCTTTTTCAGTTAAAATACGTTCCCTTTTCTATTTTTTTCAGTAAAACCTATTCGGGTAACTTTATTTAAATACAATAAAATAATAATATTATAATAACTAATAACTAACTGATTACGTTTTTCAGCTAAAACATTTCATCTTTTCAATATTTTCAAACTAAATCCATCATTTTCTAAAAATATCACGGATAACATATATATAATTATTATCAGATCATATCATTTAAAATTTTAAGCCAACAAAATTCATGTCTTAAAATTTTTAATTGAAATTAAACAAAAGTTTCTATTATGAACATCCGTGCATTGCACGGGTTTTTAACTAATATTACAATAATTAATAAAATTCCTTTATCCATATTGAGCTTCTACTTTGACTCTTTTTTCAGCTCCAACAACTCAATTACCCATTTTTTCTAAAGATTTTACTTCTAATTGAAACACTTTACCATTTAATTTAAAACTAATATTACAATAATTAATATATATCCAAAATATCACACCATATCTTTCCGTAATTATTTTAGTAGTAATTTTTGTAATTAAAACAAGTTACTTTTTAATTTAAAATTAATCTTGCGATAACTAATATACACCCAAAAATATCTCACCATATATTCAAATCATTATTTTTAGTAATAAATGAGAATCGTCAGATCTAATAATAAGATATATTATATGATTAATTTACTAAAAATTCAAAGTTAGAACCCGTCAACGACATTTTTAATTTAGAATTTTACAAAATAAATTTCAAACCATGCATATCATTATATAAATTTATATTAAATTAAAATTGAAAAATTATTAAAAATAAGGATTATATAAAAACATAATTATAATGTTAAATAAATTTTATAACCTATCAAAAGAAACTCGTGCTTCGCACGCCGAAACATTGAAAGTTTTGGTTTTCGGTTTGGTTATCCTATTTATTTTGGTTTTCGGTTTGGTTAATTTAATTTTTAATTAATTTTAAATATAAAATAAATCAATTTTAATCCGTTATTGGTTATAATCCTAAAGACACAATAGTATTTTATATTTACACCATTACTAATACAGCTAAACTTAAAACCTCTGTTGCCTTTAATTTCCTCCACTTAATTAATGTTTTTTTTAAATTTAAATAAATACTTATGCATTGTTTAACTATGTATAAAAATCTATCTATACTATCTATCTATCTATACTATTATATTAAAGCCGAAACATTGAAAGTTTTGGTTTTCGGTTTGGTTATCCTATTTATTTTGGTTTTCGGTTTGGTTAATTTAATTTTTAATTAATCTTAAATATAAAATAAATCAATTTTAATCCGTTATTGGCTATAGTCCTAAAGACACAATAGTATTTTATATTTACACCATTACTAATACAGCTAAACTTAAAACCTCCGTTGCCTTCACGAACACTGCGCACAGAACTCTATTCTTCTAAACCTAATTTACACCATCTTTATCAATTCAATACACAAGTTTCTTCGGCTTTTCTCTTCTTTTGCAACACTATATATATCATTAAAGTGTAAGTATAAATAATTAAATTACAAAAACAACTAAAAAAGCTAATTACTCATGTTAACGTAATTATATTCCGATTAAAATTCCTTCATCCACATTGAACTTCTACTTGGACTCTTTTTTCTGCTCCAACAACTCAATTACCCATTTTTTCTAAAGATTTTACTTCTAATTAAAACACTTTACCATTTAATTTAAAACTAATATTACTATAATTAATATATATCCAAAATATCGCACCATATCTTTCCGTAATTATTTTTAGTAGTAATTTTTGTAATTAAAACATGTTAATTTTTAATTTAAAATTAATCTTGCCATCACTAATATACATCCCAAAATATCTCACCATATATTCAAATCATTATTTTTTAGTAATAAATAAGAATCGTTAGATCTAATAATAAGATATATTATATGATTAAATTAATTTACTAAAAATTCAAAGTTCGAACCCATCAACGACATTTTTAATTTAGAATTTTACAAAATAAATTTTAAACCATGCATATCATTATATAAATTTATATTAAATTAAAATTAATAAATTATTAAAAATAAGGATTATATAAAAACAAAATTATAATGTTAAATAAATTTTATAACCTATCAAAAGAAGCCCGTGCTTCGCACGGGTTATAAGCTAGTTATTATATAAAAGCCAAAACATTAAAAGTTTGGTTGGTTGGTCGGTCGATTGGTCGGTACGGTACCTATTGATTTTACTTATTTACCTTTACTTCAATTACAGATAAAATCCATTCTACTAATTAATCAATTTTCTTTTTCAGGTTAAACATATTATGTTTTCTATTTTTCAATAACTAAATAATTTCTCTTTTCACGTAAAATACAATATCTTTTATAATTGATGAAACTAAAATTTCTCCTTTATTAATCAATTTCCTTTTTCAGGTTAAACATATTACTTTTTCTATTTTTCAGTAACTAAATAATTTCCCGAAAATACAATATCTTTTACATTTTACCTAACTAAAATTTCTCCTTTTTAAAAAACACTACGAGCAATATTGTTTAATAAAATAACATAACTATATTATAATTGGAATTAACTAATTAATTACCTTTTTCAGTCAAAACACGTTACCTTTTCTCTTTTCTCTAACTAAAATCTCCCTTTTTCCAATTATATCATGGACTTTTATAATTTATCTAACTAAAATTTCTCCTTTATTAATCAATTTCCTTTTTCAGGTTAAACATATTACCTTTTCTATTTTTAAATAACTAAATAATTTCCTAAAAATACAATATCTTTTATAATTTATCTAACTAAAATTTCTCCTTTTTAAAAATACTAGGAGCAATTTTGTTTAATAAAATAACATAATTATATAATAATTAGTATTAACTAATTAATTACCCTTTTCAGCCAAAACATGTTACCTTTTCTCTGTTCTCTAACTAAAATCTCTCTTTTTCCAATTATATCATGGATGTTTTTTTTAGTCAAAATACGTTACCTTTTTTCTTTTCTCTTACTAAAACCTCTCTTTTTCCAATTATATCACGGGAGTTTCTATTTAATAAATATAAAATAAAAATATTATAATACTAATAATTAACAATTACCTTTTCAGCTAAAACGTATCATCTTTTCTATTTTTTCTAATTAAATTCCGTTTTTTCTAGAAATATCGCGGGTAACATTAATTTCTCATTTTCAAAAAGTTTGAGTAATTTTATTTAGTAATGTTATTCCCAGATTACACACTTGTATAATTGTAGAAGGGGGGGTTGAATACAATTCTTGATATTTATAAATTTCTGATAAGAACTTCAGAAACTTATGAAGAGATAATTGCAACGTAAGAATTATACACAAACACATATAAAATCAGGTGGTTAAAATGCACCACCTGAAGCTTTTATTTGAAGAAAACTCTGTGATACAAAATGTACACAGCTGCCGTTTTACAACTCTTTGCTTCTAAAGATATTCAAGAAACCCTAAGCAAATATGTCTGTTTTCTTAGCCTACAAAGAGTTGCTACACTTGGTTATATATCCCAAGTTTTACAAGTACTACTGGAATAAGATAATACTAATCTAATTCTAGTTGACTTGCTACTACACTCCAAATACATATGTAGCCGAAAGGTTGTCCTTGTGTTCAGACATGTCTCCTGCACCTTTCTTGTATTCATAGTGTAAATGGAATGCTTCTTTCTTCTGTGTTTCCAAAGTATGGCTGCCATACTGCTTTTTGTATCTACTTTCAACTCATGTGATCTGTCAGTCAAACATGTCCTTATCAACTGCTAACCTCCAGCTAATCATAGAAATCAGTGTCAATGATTATCCGTTGATGATGTACACTGACATCCGTTGATGATGTATAGAGCAGTATCCGTTGATATTGGGACTTGAGCTGTATCCGTTGATAGAGTGGATTTGAGTTGTATCCGTTGATAGAGTTTAGTCTTCATCCGTTGATACACTTTCACTTAGACAGAATTACATAGCATAGCTTATTTACAATTGGCTACCCTATTCTGCCTATCCGTTGATAGTCAACATGACTGTGGATAAAAACACTATCGACTGATAACATAGAGATACTGCAGTGTGCTACAAAACCTCATCCGTTGATGAGCTACCTGTCAACGGATAGAGTTATAAATCCTCATCCGTTGACAGCTACAAAACCTTAAACAATTTGATTGATTGTGAAGTTATCATCAAGTACAACATATTCCTAACAATCTCCCCCAATTTATACTTGATGGCAATAAAGCATAAATTCAGGACCTTGATGATAACAAAACATTCCTAAAGATATATAAAGAACAATACATAAATTGTATTAAGCTACAATAATTAAAAACTGAAAGTTTGAGAAATTTACAGAGAAGTGCTCCTCTAGACTGAGCAGATTAGGACTGTTTCTTTCCTCTTGTTGGCATCACCCTTGATTTTCCTTCCTTGGCAGAGTTGGACTCAATCTGAATTTGGAGTTGCCTATAGAAGGCATCTTCTTCATCTACCTTTGGATTTAGCTTCTGTTGTAGCCATCTCAGGTATTGAGAACTAGCCTTTGGCAGTTGGTCTTCTAACCTGAAGAATCTCCTGTTACCATCTTCATCCCTGAACTCCATCATCCAGAAAGGTTGGAGGTGGATTTTCTGTCCATTGTATGGGATCTTCATTTTCCTTGGTAGACTTGATGGTGAGTTCCAATCCCTCCTTATTTGTTCTATTTTGTCCAGTATCTCCCCTTTTGCTATCTTGGAGAACCCTGTGTATCTCTTGATTGCAGAGAACACTTTGGTTAAGGTATGATAATTTTCTCCAAGAACCCTTTGCAGTGGCCATGTCCTTTCCGTTCCTCCCTTGTATACAAAGACCAATCTTTCAGGCAAATGTTTATATTTGTCAATTCCTCTTACTTCTGACAATTCATCCAGATAAAGATTCATGTCAGAGTATTCTTCAATATCTGCCTGATAGATAAAATCATCCTTGTTTTCCAAGATTGGCTGCCTGACAATTGCAGGTACCCTAGCAACTTGAATTGGTTCCTTTGAAGGTTGCTTCCTTGGTTTCCTTTTCTTCTGTGTAGGCTTCTGTTGAGGCTTCAGCAAGAATGAAGGAACCTCAATGGAGTCAAGATTCATTGGTTCCTCTTTAGGTACTATAGGCTCACCATGGAAATTTACATCTGGGTTGAATACTTTCACATCAATAGGTTGTGATGAACCAACTGTCTCTTTGTTTTCAGTTTCTGGAGAGACAGGCCTCCTTGCATGTGATTTTAATCTCTTGGATTTGGGGACTGATTTCCCTTTCTTTTTGAATTTGGGGACTTCCTCAGGTTCCCTCAATTCATCCTCTACCTCATCCAATAACTCTTGAGCCAGCCTTGCTTGCTTCTCATCTGAGTTTTCATATAGATATTCAGTGCTTGGTTGAGATTCTCTTAGCAGCCTTGAAGTTTCTTCTCTCTTAGCTTCAACAAATCTAGGATGGCTGTTGGATATGTTTAGAACTTTTCCATTCCTTATGATTACAGCCATCCATTCTCTTACACAACTGTTAGCCTTCTCCTTGAATTCCTTGATTGCCTTACCCATCAACTTCTCTTCATCATCCTTGGGAAATGGAAAGTCCAGTTGTAACTTGTTCTTCCCATTTGCTTTTGGTGGTGAGAAGGGTCTTGATTTGATGTAGGGTTCAAATTCCTTAACATGAGAAGGCTCAGCATCATAGAATGTAGGAGCCACAATTGCTGGAGTGAGCACCTTCAGAATTGTTGTAGATATTGTTGGAGCTGAGGTTTGGCTAGAGAACAGATTTGATGCAATAGATTGATTGATCAATCTTTCTGTCCTCATTATCCTTTCATAGTTTTCTTCTTTCATCTTTTGGAGAGCTTCAATTTTGGCTAGCTTTTCTTCTTCTGTCAAGTTTGAAAGATCAAACTCTCCATATAGAGGTTTGGATTTGCTGGGGGAAGCTGTGACAATGAATTCTTGTGGATTGACCACTATGGTAGGCTGCTGCTCCCCCTCACTTGCTGCTTCCCTTCTTTCAGAAATTAAGATTTGACTTGAAGTTGCCACAGCCTCTTTTACTTTCTCCCCCTTTTTGTTAGCATCAAGGGTTTGACTAGAAGTTGGGGCTGCAACTAACCTTTCTAGCAGTTGGGTTTGCAGTTTCTGATGTTGAAGAAATTGCTCCATCTGGGATTCCATCTTTTCCACTCTTGAAGTGAGAAGTTGCACAGATTTAGCCAGGTTGTTCTCTTTGAGAAACCTTTGTTGCAACACCCTCTGAGTGGCTGTAGGAGCTAGTTGCTCTAGCTTGGAATCCACAGAGATTTTCACATCCTTGATTTCTTGTTTGACCTCCTCTAAATTGGATCTCTGAATCACCATTTGCATCTTTTGTAACTTTAGGGAGTCAATTGCCTGTTGAAGAACAACCTTTCTCTGTGGATCTGCTTCTGGGTGCTCAGCCAGGGCAGATTTATATTGCCTTATGATTTCCATATCAAGTTGGTGATAGGTGTAGTTTTGAGCAAATGCAAAATCATGAATACTGCTACCACCTTCATCTTCAGAGCTCTGGCTGTCTTCATCTTCAGAATTGTCAAATTCATCACTCTCAGCAGTGGTTGGCAGAGCTGCTATAGATTCCTTAGCTCTAAGTAGAGATTGTGAGGTGTGCACTAGGTGCAGTGCCTCCTCTGCTTCCACATTGCCCTGTTGTGCCAGAATTTGATAGGCAGGAACAGGGTGAGTAAAGGTTTCAGCATCCAGAGAAATGGAGTCAATCATGGACTGATATTCTCTTTGAAATTCCATTTCCTTGGATGCATCCTCAACCCCCATTGACTCACTAGCAATGGCTGCTTCTTCCATCCTTATCTCTCCTGTAGTCCCTTCTCTCACCTCATCTCTCTTTTCTTGCATCAAGGGCTCCCCTTGGCTCACACCTCTCACACCCTCACCTTCACCTACTAAGGTGGTACTCTCCAACTCTCCTTTTGCCTGACCGGAAGAAATGGCCAGCCTCTCATTATTTATCTCTCCTTTTGCCTGCTCACAAGGCAGCCTCTCACTCCCTTCCCTCAAACCTAAAAGTGTTTCAACTACTGAGAACTCCTCTACACTTGACACTGGAATGTCAGATATAGCAGTGGTAGAGTGAGTTATCAACGGATAAGGAATATCCGTTGATGAAGTAGTTATAGCTGTCAACGGATGGCTAGATAGAGGCGCATCCGTTGATGGAGAAACACTTGTCAACGGATGAAGGATATCCGTTGAGGAAGGAATAATTATATCCGTTGAAGAGAAAACCAACACTGAATCTGTGGAGATTGATTTTAAGTTCGAGGCCACAGTCTGTGTTGAGAATTCTGGAAGGGAAGATTGATGGTCCAACAAATCATCTAAAAGATGATGACCACCAATTATAGAGTGGGGCTTCTCCAAGAATCTTAAAGATGGAGAATCAGGAATTGATGTAGATATCATATCCACATCCAGAGAAGGAGTTGGTGATGGTGGATTGTAATGTGTATCGATTTGAAGATTAAGATCAAGGGGCTGTGACTCCACATTTATTGAAGTCACATCAAACTGAGTTTGAGAAGGTACAGTTTCCTGTACAGTGTGTGTGCCCTGTGATTCCCCTGTGGTTTTAGATTTCACTCTTCTTCCATAGGTTTTTGAGATTGGGCTATATGTGTCCCTAACCCTCTTGTGCAGTGTTCCTTGTGGGGAACTTGATTCAGTAGTCACACTCTTTTGGGAGAGTGTGACTAGAATTTGGCCTGTAGTTACATTAGCAGTCTTTTGAGAGACTGAAATGGTGGTTGCACTCATCTCTCCTTCCTTATCCTTAGGGCTTCTTTGATGTTCACCCTGTCCCTCACCACTCACTACCACCTTCACACTCCCCTCAAGAGGTTTGGTAGTTTTTACAACAGGTGTCTTTTGAGAGACACTTGAGGTTTGCCTTTTAGAATGTGGTTTTGGAACTTTGGATTTGGTCACTTTGGTAGGAGCCTGTTTGGTCACAACTACAGACTCCATTGTGACACTAGAAGGTAAAGAAATTTGGGGGTTGGAGATAGAGGTTTCAGAGTTAGAGATAGTTACCTGAACAATTGGTAGATATACCAACTGTACTCCTGCATTGAGGTTCATTCGAATCAGGTCACTTAAGACTCTCTTCTCCTGAACAAAACATTGGAACTTGCTATCCGGGTTAGCAATGGATAGCTTATTCTCAGACACATGCAGTGCTAAGAGCATTAAAAATCTAGCAAAGTAGATATTCTTGCTCCTAGTTTCCTTTTTACCCAACTTTGCAGCTATCTCATACAAAACTAATGTGCCAAAATTATAGAATTTATCATTTAAAAGCATACACATCATTGTTAGCATGGACAGGGTAACAGCATCAAAATTGCTAATTTTTCCTGAAAAAGTTTTAATGAAGGCATCACAGAAGTAGCTCCATTCTTTAACCATTCCTTTTCTAGCAATTTTCCCTAAGTTTTCAGTACTAAGGGCATAATTAATAGAATTAAGCATGGCAACAATTTCAGCATCAGTAGGTACTTTCAGACAGTTATTCTCAGGCAATTTTAAACAAGCAGTTATTACATCAGAATTAACCACATAGTTTTTACCCTTTAAAGAAAAAGCAATTGTACCGTCTGTGCCATTGTACTCAGCAGATGTCCACATTTCTTCAATTACCTCGTGGATTAAGGGAGTGGTAGCCGTCATAGCATATGACAGTTTGCATTTCTTCACGAAACTCATCAAAGTGTGGTAAGCTTCTGGAGCATTCACTGTGTCAACAAAGGCCGCGAAATTGTTCTTCTCATAGGTAAACCCAGTGGAGGACATCATCTTAACAATAGGCGCCATTGAAGTGATTGAACTTTGGTTACAGAGAGTTTTAGGGAAGAAGATGCAGTTAACTTTTGATATGCTTGAAAATGAATAAAAGTGAGATGTGAGAGTACAAGTCCGCCTTTTATATTTTTCAAGAATTAAAAATGAAATAATTAAAAGTAATTACTCCATTGGTCAAAAGTAACTGTCAGATAGTAAATAAAAAGAGAATAAGTACAGCCATGATTAGATATACACGGTTACCAACGGAAAAGAAAAAAAAAAAAATGTATATCAACGGATATAGAATGAACGGTTGAGATACAGTTTATCCGTTGATGACGTGGATAGCCTGTTACCCGTTGACATGCAAAAATCTAGTAATGTGTTTATACTATCAACGGATAAAAGGATATCCGTTGATAAGCTAATTTTGCCTTAGGCAAAATTTCTGCAGAAAATTTTTCTGAAAGTTTTCACTTTCAGGTAAATCAAAACACATTTCCAGCTTCAAATCATTGAAATCAAATATCACTAGGAATTATGACAAATTAAGCATACCTAGCTCACCTACCAATCTTGTGAATGTGGATTCATCAAGAGGCTTGGTGAAGATATCTGCAAGCTGCATTTTACTTGGCACAAAGTGCATTTCTACTGTACCATTCATCACATGTTCTCTAATGAAGTGGTATTTGATGTCAATGTGCTTGGTTCTCGAATGTTGCACTGGATTCCCTGTGATGGCAATAGCACTTGTGTTGTCACAGAAAATTGGAATCTTCTCAACTTTTAGACCATAGTCAATGAGTTGGTTTCTCATCCATAGAATCTGTGCACAACAGCTTCCAGCCGCAATGTACTCAGCTTCAGCTGTAGAAGTGGAGACTGAGTTTTGTTTCTTACTGAACCATGACACAAGCCTGTTTCCTAGAAATTGACAGGAACCTGTAGTACTTTTCCTATCAACTCTGCAACCTGCATAATCTGCATCTGAATAGCCAGTTAGATCAAAACCAGATTCTCTTGGGTACCAAATGCCAAGGTTTGGTGTTCCCTTGAGATACCTGAAAATTCTTTTAATAGCTATTAAGTGAGACTCTCTAGGATCAGCTTGAAATCTAGCACAAAGACAGGTAGAAAACATTATATCAGGTCTACTAGCTGTTAGGTATAAAAGTGAACCTACCATGCCTCTATAACTTGAGATGTCCACAGACTTTTCCTTAGTATTCAACTCAAGCTTAGTTGCAGTGGCCATAGGTGTTTTAGCAGATGTACAATACATTAAGTCAAATTTCTTTAAGAGATCATAAATATATTTTGTTTGACTTATGAAAATGCCCTCATTAACTTGCTTTACTTGTAGGCCAAGAAAGTAAGTTAATTCACCCATCATACTCATTTCATACCTACTTTGCAAAAGTTTGGCAAACTTTTTGCAAAGCTTCTCATCTGTAGACCCAAAAATAATATCATCTACATAGATTTGAACAAGTATTGAAGAGCCATTAATATCCCTATGAAATAAGGTTTTATCTACTGTACCTCTAGTGAAGTGGTTCTCCAAAAGAAATTGAGATAAAGTGTCATACCAGGCTCTTGGTGCTTGCTTCAAACCATAAAGTGCTTTCATGAGAAGATATACATATTCTGGAAATTCTGGATCCTCAAAACCAGGAGGTTGATGGACATAGACCTCTTCTTCCAGTTCCCCATTTAGAAAGGCACTTTTGACATCCATCTGATAGACTTTGAAATTGGCATGTGCTGCATAGGCTAGAAAGATTCTTATTGCCTCAAGTCTTGCTACTGGAGCAAAAGTTTCATCAAAATCTATTCCTTCTTCTTGAGAATAGCCCTTTGCCACTAATCTAGCTTTATTCCTCACAATTATGCCATTTTCATCTGTCTTATTCTTGAGAACCCATTTAGTACCTATGACACTTCTATCATCAGGTTTGGGCACAAGCTTCCATACTTTATTCCTTTCAAATTGATTTAGCTCTTCTTGCATTGCTAACACCCAATCTGGATCTAGAAGGGCATCTTCCACTTTCTTAGGTTCCTCTTGAGATAGGAAGCTACTGTATAGACATTCAGCTTGAGTGGCCCTTCTAGTTTGGACTCTTGAATTTGATTCACCAATGATTAACTCAAATGGATGATTTCTAGTCCATTTTCTTGCAGGTGGAAGATTTGATCTTGATGAGGTTGCTTCATTTCCATGATCATGTTGATTTAGCATTGAACTTTGACCATGAGAAACTCCCCCTGAGTTTGTTGTCCTTGCTGAGTTATGAAGTTGACTGTCAATGGATGCATCATTTTGCCTGTCGACGGATGCTTGAGAATTTCTATCAACGGATGCATCTCTAATAGTGTCAACGGATGTTGCAGAATGACTGTCAACGGATGCTCCAGAATGACTATCAACAGATGCTTCATTTACAGTGTAAGCATCACTTCTAGTTGGTGTAACAGCTCTAGGTGGATCTCTGTGGTCATGATCTTCATTCTCCTCATCATCATCATAGTACATTCTTCCTTCACCTTCATTCTCAAATTCCAACTTTTCATGGTAGCCTTCATCATTTAGGCCTAGAATCTTTTGATCATCAAACACAACATGTACAGACTCCATAACAATGTTGGTTCTTAGATTGTAGACCTTGTAGGCTTTCCCTGCTGCATATCCAACGAAAATAGCTTCATCTGCCTTTGCTTCAAATTTGCCTAAATTATCTCCATGATTCCTTAGCACAAAACACTTACATCCAAAGACATGTAGAAAAGCTAAAGTTGGTTTCTTGTTGGTTAATAACTGATAAGGAGTCATTCCTCTAGCTTGATTGACCAAGGAAATATTCTGAGTAAAGCATGCAGTGTTGACAGCTTCAGCCCAGAAATATGTTGGTAATCTTGATTCACTTAACATTGTTCTAGCTGCTTCAATGAGAGTTCTGTTTTTCCTTTCAACAACCCCATTTTGTTGAGGTGTTCTGGCAGCAGAAAACTCATGGACAATTCCATTCTCTTCACAGAAAATCTTCATTGTGGAATTTTTGAATTCAGTACCATTGTCACTTCTGATCCTTTGAACTCTGTCTTCAGAACCATTGTTTAGCATTCTGAGGTGATTGATAATGATTTCACTTGCACAATCCTTGGAGTGCAGGAAGAAAGTCCATGTGAACTTAGAAAAATCATCTACAATCACCAGACAGTATTTCTTCTTTGAAATAGACATGACATTTACTGGACCAAATAAATCCATATGCAGCAATTGAAGAGGCTTAACAATGGATGACTCTGTCTTGCTTTTGAAAGATGATTTCTTTTGTTTCCCTAATTGGCAGGCATCACATAGCCCATCTTTGACAAACTCCAAATGAGGGATTCCTCTAGCAAGATCCTTTCTTACCAAATCATTCATAACTTTAAAATTCAAATGTGACAGCTTCTTATGCCATAGCCAACTCTCATCCTTACTTGCTTTGCTGAAGAGACAAGTAATGGATTCTGAGCATGCTGAATTGAAGTCAGCTATGTAAACATTTCCTTTTCTAAAACCTGTCAATACCACATTGTTGTCTTCCTTGGCAGAAACAACACAGGCTTCTTTTGTGAACTTTACTTCATAGTCTTTGTCACAAATCTGACTGATGCTCAGCAAATTGTGCTTTAAACCTTCAACTAAAGCCACTTCTTCAATGATGACATTGTCTTTTGAAATCAGGCCATATCCCTTAGTATATCCTTTGCTGTCATCTCCAAAGGTAATTCTAGGGCCAGCTCCTTCCTTGAACTCTGTGAGCAGGGTTGAATCTCCTGTCATGTGCCTAGAACATCCACTGTCTAGGTACCATAGATTCCTTCTGTTTCCCTGATTGCTAGCTGAACTTGCTTCCTGCTCTCCAGAATCAGCCATTAAAGCAAGGTTGACTAACTCAGCATCATCATCAGAATGATTGTCATCAACAGCCCAGTCATACTCTTGGGTCAAGAATGCCTTTCCTTTCTGCCTGAGAAGATCAAAATATTTCTTCTTATAGTCAACAACCTCAGTTGGCTTTCCCTTGTTCTCAGATCTAGGTTTCCTGCATTCACTTATCATATGACCAGCAATCCCACAATTGTAGCATTTAATTTTGGATTTATCCACATAGTTGTTTGTGGAAAAATCCTTGTTAAATGGCTTGGCCATCCCAGAGTTTCTCTTGAATTTCAGCTTAGAGAATCTCCTAGATAGAAAAGCTAAGTGCTCATCTATCTCATCCAATTCATCCTGCTGAAGGGCATTCAATTCCTCAGATACCTTTACCTTGCTCCCGCTTGATTCTGCTCTACCTTTACAAACCTCCCTGTTTGGTGTAGAACTAGCAGTTTCTGTCCTTTCCTCCTTTTGCTCCAAATTGGCAACGAGTGCAACTGACCCACTTTTCTTTTGAGACTTCTCAATCTCTTCATCCTGCTCCATTTCCAGCTCATAGGTCTTTAAAGTTCCATAGAGCCTTTCAAGAGTAAATGTCTTGTACTCTTGAGTGTTTCTTAGAGAAACAGTCATTGGCTTCCATTCCTTGGGCAGTGATCTCAGAAATTTGAGATTAGAGTCTTTAACCTGATAGACTCTTCCATACAGTTTCAAACCATTTAGTAGCTTTTGAAATCTACTAAATGTATCATTCAATGTTTCTCCACTCTTAAAGTGAAAGTGTTCATACTGTTGGATTAGTAGTTGCATCTTGTTTTCCCTTACCTGTTCTGTTCCTTCACACAGGGTTTGAACAATGTCCCATACTTCCTTGGCGGTAGTACAGTTAATAACATTGTCAACCATGTCTGTTTCTAGACCATTGAACAGAATATTCATGGCCTTTTTGTCTTTGTGGACTTCTGCAATATCTTCAAGACTCCACTCAGAAACAGGTTTGGGAATGAAAGTGTCAGGCACATCATCAGCCAGGCCAACTCTTGTTGCTGTCTTCATTGGAACGTGAGGACCCTTGTCAATGCAATCCACAAAACCCTCATCAATAGACGAGAGATGTAGACGCATTTTTACTTTCCAGTGAAAGTAATTTTCTCTATCAAGAACTGGAATCTTCACTCCATAATCCTTCTTAGACATGTTGGAAGTGTGTTGATCTTTAAACTTCAAATATGTTAGAAGCTTGCTCTGATACCAATTGTTATTCCCAGATTACACACTTGTATAATTGTAGAAGGGGGGGTTGAATACAATTCTTGATATTTATAAATTTCTGATAAGAACTTCAGAAACTTATGAAGAGATAATTGCAACGTAAGAATTATACACAAACACATATAAAATCAGGTGGTTAAAATGCACCACCTGAAGCTTTTATTTGAAGAAAACTCTGTGATACAAAATGTACACAGCTGCCGTTTTACAACTCTTTGCTTCTAAAGATATTCAAGAAACCCTAAGCAAATATGTCTGTTTTCTTAGCCTACAAAGAGTTGCTACACTTGGTTATATATCCCAAGTTTTACAAGTACTACTGGAATAAGATAATACTAATCTAATTCTAGTTGACTTGCTACTACACTCCAAATACATATGTAGCCGAAAGGTTGTCCTTGTGTTCAGACATGTCTCCTGCACCTTTCTTGTATTCATAGTGTAAATGGAATGCTTCTTTCTTCTGTGTTTCCAAAGTATGGCTGCCATACTGCTTTTTGTATCTACTTTCAACTCATGTGATCTGTCAGTCAAACATGTCCTTATCAACTGCTAACCTCCAGCTAATCATAGAAATCAGTGTCAATGATTATCCGTTGATGATGTACACTGACATCCGTTGATGATGTATAGAGCAGTATCCGTTGATATTGGGACTTGAGCTGTATCCGTTGATAGAGTGGATTTGAGTTGTATCCGTTGATAGAGTTTAGTCTTCATCCGTTGATACACTTTCACTTAGACAGAATTACATAGCATAGCTTATTTACAATTGGCTACCCTATTCTGCCTATCCGTTGATAGTCAACATGACTGTGGATAAAAACACTATCGACTGATAACATAGAGATACTGCAGTGTGCTACAAAACCTCATCCGTTGATGAGCTACCTGTCAACGGATAGAGTTATAAATCCTCATCCGTTGACAGCTACAAAACCTTAAACAATTTGATTGATTGTGAAGTTATCATCAAGTACAACATATTCCTAACAAGTAAAATAACATAATTAAATTATAATTACTATAAACTTATCAATTATCTTTTTTACATAAATCATGTCATCTTTTTAATTTTCACGTTACCTTCCCATTTTCTATGACTAAAATATCACCTTTCCAATTATATCACGGAAGGTTCTATTTAATACAATAAACTAATAATATTATAATACTAGCTTATAACCCGTGCAATGCACGAGTTTCTTGTATTATATTATAAATTTTATTTAATATTATAATTATGTTTTTGTATAATCATTATTTTTAATTTTTATTTAATATAATTTAATATACTCATGTTTACAGATTATATTAATGTTTCCTTATTATAAACAATGTATACGATTTTTAATATATTTTATTAATAATTGAGAAATATGATGTGATATTTTCTGGTATATATTAATGATTGTAAGATTTGTTGTAAATTAAAAAGGTAACGTGTTTTAATTATAAAGGAAATATTAATGATCGAAATACATGATAAGGTTGATGTTTTTAGGTGTTTATAAAAGATAATATGTTCAACTAAAAGTAAATGTGAAAAATGTACTCGATTAATTACCATTAATTTAGATTTGTTTTAAATTAAAAAAGTAATGTGTTTTAATTCGAAAGAAAATATTAATGATCGAAAGGTATGATACGATTGATTTTTTAGGTGTTTATAAAAGGTAACATGTTCAACTAAAAGTAAATGTGAAAAAAGACAATCTACTAATTACCATTAATTTTATTATATTAATGTGAAAAAGGCAATCGACTAATTACCATTAATTTTATTATCTTAATCGACTAATTATCATTAATTATAACGTATTTTAATTGGAAAAAAATATTAATGATGGAAAGATATGATACGATTGATGTTTTTAGGTGTTTATAAAAGGTATTATCTCGACTAATTACCATTAATTATATTATGTTATTATTTATTTTAGGTGTATTTATGTTTCTTTATAATGAAGGGTAAATAAGTAAATTCACTAAGTACCAAAAAACAGGTACCAAAACTTTCAATGTTTCGGAATTTATATAATAGTATAGATTAATAATTAACCGATTACCTTTTTCAGCTAAAACGTATTATCTTTTCTATATTTTTTTAACTAAAATCCCTCTTTTAATATGGAAATATCACGAACAATATTAATTTGTCCTTTTCTAAAAATATTACGTGCAATTGTATTTAGTAAAATACGTAATTAAATTATAATTACTATAAACTAATCAATTACCTTTTTTACCTAGAACATGTTACATTTTTTATTTTCTTTAACTAAATTCTCTCTTTTTCTAATCATATTACGGGCGTTTTATTTAATAAAATAAAATAATAATTTTATAATTACTAATAATTAACCGATTACGTCGAAACATTAAAAGTTTGGTTGGTTGGTCCGTCGGTCGGTACGGTACCTATTGATTTTACTTATTTACCCTTACTCAATTACAGATAAAATCCATTCTACTAATTAATCAATTTTCTTTTTCATGTTAAACATATTATGTTTTCTATTTTTCAATAACTAAATCATTTCTCTTTTCACGTAAAATACAATATCTTTTTATAATTGATCTAACTAAAATTTCTCATTTATTAATCAATTTCCATTTTCAGGTTAAACATATAACCTTTTCTATTCAATAACAAAATAATTTCCTGAAAATATAATATCTTCTACATTTTATCTAACTAAAATTTCTCCTTTTTAAAAAATACTACGAGCAATTTTGTTTAATAAAATAACATAATTATTTTTTAATTGGTATTAACTAATTAATTACCTTTATCAGCCAAAATACGTTACCTTTTCTCTTTTCTCTAACTAAAATCTCACTTTTTCCAATTATATCATGGACTTTTATAATTTATCTAACTAAAATTTCTCCTTTATTAATCAATTTCCTTTTTCAGGTTAAACATATTACCTTTTCTATTTTTAAATAACTAAATAATTTCCTAAAAATACAATATTTTTTACAGTTTATTTAACTAAAATTTCCTTTTTAAAAATACTAGGAGCGATTTTGTTTAATAAAATAACATACTTATATAATAATTAGTATTAACTAATTAATTACCCTTCTCAGCCAAAACACATTATCTTTTATCTTTTCTCTGACTAAAATCTCTCTTTTTCCAATTATATCATGGACGGTTATTTTTTTAGTCAAAATACGTTACCTTTTTTCTTTTCTCTTACTAAAACCTCTCTTTTTCCAATTATATCACGGGGGTTTCTATTTAATAAATATAAAATAAAAATATTATAATACTAATAATTAACGATTACCTTTTCAACTAAAACGTATCATCTTTTCTATTTTTTCTAATTAAATTCCGTTTTTTCTAGAAATATCACGTGCAACATTAATTTCTCATTTTCAAAAAGTTTGAGTAATTTTATTTAGTAAAATAACATATTTAAATTATAATTACTGTAAACTTATCAATTATCTTTTTTACATAAATCATGTCATCTTTTTAATTTTCACGTTACCTTCTGATTTTCTATGACTAAAATATCACCTTTCCAATTATATCACGGACGGTTCTATTTAATACAATAAACTAATAATATTATAATATTAATAATTAACCGATTATCTTTTTCAGCTAAAACGTATCATCTTTTCTATATTTTTTTTTTTAAACTAAAATCCCTCTTTTAATATAAAAATATCACGAACAATATTAATTTCTCATTTTCTAAAAATATTACGAGCAATTGTATTTAGTAAAATAACGTAATTAAATTATAATTACTATAAACTAATCAATTACTTTTTTCACCTAGAACATGTTACCTTTTTTATTTTCTTTAACTAAATTCTCTCTTTTTCTAATCATATCATGTAACGCCCCCAAATCCACCCTGACCGGGGACCCGGGTCGTCACATTGTCTCAATATCCTGTAGCACAAGTTACTCAATAACAAAGCAAAATATATAATACAACGGAGCATAAAATGTCCCACTCCGCAGATCCAAGATCGTCTTCACAGCGTAATACAAAACAACTTGGTACATCTCGAATTAATATATTACAAAAGTTCACATCAATAGAAATATAAAGATTCCAGTTGGATCTTCTAATTGTTGTCGCCATAGCCTTGCGCTTTCCCTTTTCCTTTATAGCCCTGGCTGGACGTCTCGCCTTTCTCCGTCTTGACAGCTGAACAAAATGTTGTAAAGCAAGAATGAGCAACTATAGTGCTCAGCAAGTTCTCTTCTCGCTCGGTATATAAATATAATAAGGTTTACCGAAATTAATACTCAAAATTTTAATATCGAAAGAAACAATATGATTTGACTCAAATTCAACTTGAAAATATCATACTCGAAAGGCTCAAACTCATCTCAAAACAGAATACTCAAAAGACTCATTACTCATCTCGAAACAGAATACTCGATAACTCATTTGATATAACTCTGATAATTCATGATGTAAGAATGAACTGGTCTTCCACCTCTCCGTATCTCGGTGGGGCGATCAACTAACCAACCAAGAATACCGGCCTCCGATGACACCGCACTTCGCCCGATCACGGCTACAATACGATATCAACTATAATATATATGTATGAATGCTAGCATCATAATGGTTATCAATTCAACCAAGGCAACGAATGCCTAAATATTCTCGGGTCCGTAAAACGGTACACGAGTCTCTCTTTCTCTATAATGGGCCTCTTGCCCAAAATTGACCAGTAGAATACAGAATTCCCGAATATTTGGGGTACAGATAACTTGAGATAACTCTTTCAGAAAATATTTACAAATCTGGCGGACTACCAGTATGACTCAATTTCACCACCAATCCGAACAATGGAATGATGTAAATTCTCAATGATAATTTATCGGTTGACATGAACAAAATGCCAAACCTTGACAATAAAATCGACTATCTCGAACCTATGAGAATAGTCCTAAGATTAAAGTAATTGGGAGTCGTACTGAACAAATAGTACTTCTCGATATTTATAATACTCAACATTGATGAACGTTTAAATAGAATATTTTTCACTTGATCGACGAATAAAAATCTCTAATAATTATAATTTTAACTCCTATCGATTAGTTCGAACGAGGAACTAACTAAGAGATAATCAATAAATAACGATTGAATTTGTACAATAAATTCAATCGAAAAGAATAAATTTAACTATCTCGGACGAATGAGATTAGTTTCACTGAATTGAAATAATAGTCGTCTCGAATTAATGAGATCGACCCGATATCAATTAAATTGTTTCTACGCTTATAGGGATTATAATTCTCAAATAAACTAACTTGACAATATAATAATATTTAACAAGAAATAATTCTCAAAAGAAATTATTGCATCATATAGAGCAACAGATAATCTCAATAAATAATATCTCAAAAATAATTAAGGAATTAAATAACACGAACAGAAATTCACAGTTTCCAAAAGTTAGGGTAAGAACGAACTTGCCTCGATCTCGAAGTACGAAAGAATGAAGCTAAAATATATACTCTACCCGTGAACTTGGCGTCGATCTACGTCTCGAGAATTATTTTCTAAAAATAGCAACCAGAAATACGTAAGCGATTCTTCAGAATAAAATACTCCCGATCCGATAATCTAATTAATAATAATATAATATCTCATAAAATCTCCGGAATAAATAACAGAATTAAATTCCGGGATAAATAAATATTTACTCGAACACGGGAAATAAATTTGGGGAATATATCCTATTTTTAATATCTGGAAATCTAAATTCTTACTCAAAATGAAAAATTCAAACATCCGTTTTTATTCAATTTAAATCCATATTTATTATTCTCATTTTTAAACTATTTATCAAAGAATTCAAATTTTTAAGAAATCTCACAAATTCTAATTTATTTAAAATAAATCAAATATTAATCTCTAAAATAAATCTAACTCGATCCGGTTAATAAAATAATCTGAAAATATTAATAACAGCTTTTCCAAAATAAAACATATTTTATTCTATTTATTTCACAAATATTCTTCTTTTTATCAACAAATTATTAAATCTCTAATTTTAACAAATACAAATAAATATAAATAAATAGATATAATATAATATTTATTCACCTATAAATAAAATCTTAAAATCTCACAAAAACACACTAATTAAATATATTAGTGCATCGCTCTTAAATAAAATTTAAATATCGAATGGAAATATTTATTCTAGAATTTACGGTTATTACAGTCTTCCCCCCTTATAGGATTCCGTCCTCGGAATCAAGACTATGCACTAAACAATTCAGGATATTTATTCCGCATTTCGCTTTCTAATTCCCACGTGGCTTCCTCAACTTGGTGGTTTCTCCAAAGTACTTTCACTAAATTCACTTTCTTAGTTCTTAACTCTTGCACTTTGTAATCTAGGATCTCTACAGGCTTTTCTTCGTATGTCAAATCTGGACGAATTTCCACTGGTTCGTAGGTTATAACATGCCTGAAATCAGAATGGTACTCTCTTAATGCAGAAACATGAAACACATCGTGGATATGCTGAAGGTCTGGAGGTAGGGCTAACTGATAAGCTAGTGGTCCTATCTTCTTAAGAATCTCAAAAGGTCCTATATATCTGGGGCTTAACTTGCCTTTCTTTCCGAATCTCATTACTCCTTTCCAAGGTGAAACTTTTAACATCACTTTATCTCCCACTTCAAACGCTTTATCTTTCCTCTTTTGATTTGCATACTTCCTCTGTCGATCTTGAGCTGCAACTAATCTTTTTCGAATAACCTCGGTTGCTTGCTTAGTTTGTTGAAGTAATTCCGGTCCTAGTATCTTTCTTTCTCCTACTTCATCCCAATATAAAGGTGATCTACACTTCCTTCCGTACAAAGCTTCATAAGGTGCCATACATATGCTCGAATGGTAACTATTGTTGTAAGCAAACTCGACTAGGGGCAAATGTTCATCCCAACTTCCTTTAAAATCAAGTGCACAGGCTCTTAACATATCTTCAACTGTTTGAATCGTCCTTTCACTTTGTCCGTCGGTCTGTGGATGATATGCAGTGCTCAGATTTAACTTCGTGCCAAGACATTCTTGAAAACTTTTCCAAAATCGAGAAGTAAAATGGGCATCTCTATCAGAAACAATCGAAACAGGCACTCCGTGACGAACTACAATTTCCTTTAGGTATAAGTTCACCAATCTCTCAACGGAATACTTATCACTAATTGGTAGGAAATGCGCAGATTTAGTGAGTCTATCGACGATAACCCAAATAGCATCGTGACTGGCTCTAGTTCGGGGCAATCCTACGACAAAATCCATGGTGATATGCTCCCATTTCCACTCGGGTATCTCTAAAGGTTGTAGAAGTCCACTTGGTCGTTGATGTTCTGCCTTCACTTTCTGACATGTCAAACACTTACTTACCCATTCGGCAATCTCCCTCTTCATGTTGGGCCACCAATAATTCAACTTGATGTCTTGATACATTTTTGTACTCCTTGGATGAATGGAATATCTCGAGTTATGCGCTTCGCTCATGATTTCTTCCTTCAACTCTGTAACGTTAGGAATCCATATTCTCGATGCAAATCGTTTAATTCCCTTTTCATCTTTCGAACTTAGAAATTCTTCTCCGGTCAACTCTGATCTTCTTTCTTCCATTACTTGCTCTTGACAACGTCGAATCTTCTCGAGTAACTCCGGTTGAAACTGAATGTTGTAAACTCTTTCATTGTTTTGGACTGGGATCTTGACTTCCAATTCCATTTTCTCAAATTCTCTGACCAATTCTTCTGAGGTTGTCAACAGGTTAAGTCTCTCCTTTCTACTTAATGCATCAGCTACAACATTAGCCTTCCCTGGGTGGTAGTTTATCGAGCAATCATAGTCCTTGATCAATTCTAACCATCTTCTCTGTCTCATATTTAATTCCTTCTGCGTGAATATATACTTTAAGCTCTTGTGATCCGTGTAAATCTCGCATTTCTCTCCGTAAAGGTAATGTCTCCAAATCTTGAGTGCGAAAACAATAGCGGCAAGTTCCAAATCGTGAGTAGGGTAACGGGACTCATACTCCTTCAGTTGCCGAGAGGCATAAGCTATTACTTTTCCGTGTTGCATCAAAACACATCCTAAACCCTTGTGAGAGGCGTCGCTGAAAATTACGAAATCGCCTTTCTCATCGGGTAAGGTCAACACCGGGGCAGTAGTCAATCTCTTCTTTAATTCTTGAAAGCTTTCTTCGCATTTGGGGGTCCATTCAAACTTTTCACTCTTTCTGGTAAGTCGAGTCAGTGGCGTAGCTATCTTTGAGAAATCCTTCACGAATCTTCGATAGTATCCGGCCAATCCAAGGAAACTTCTAACTTCGGTTGGAGTCTTGGGTCTCTCCCAATCTGCTACGGCTTCTATCTTTGCTGGGTCTACAGAAATCCCTTCGCCGCTTACAATGTGTCCCAAAAATTGAACTTCTTTTAGCCAGAACTCACACTTTGAGAATTTCGCATATAACTTTTCCTTCCGCAGCGTTTCCAGAACTAAACGGAGGTGTTCAGCATGTTCCTCAGGAGACTTCGAGTATATCAGGATGTCATCAATAAATACAATCACGAACTTGTCCAAGTACCTCTTGAACACACGATTCATCAAATCCATAAAAGCAGCTGGCGCATTCGTCAATCCAAAAGACATGACTAAGAATTCGTAATGTCCATATCGGGTCCTAAAGGCAGTCTTAGGAATATCCTCAGGCTTGATCTTTAGTTGATGATAGCCGGATCTCAAATCAATCTTTGAAAAACATCTAGCTCCCTTAAGTTGGTCAAACAGATCGTCGATTCGAGGTAGAGGGTACTTGTTCTTGATGGTCATCTTGTTCAACTCACGATAATCAATACATAGTCGCATAGATCCGTCCTTCTTCTTCACGAACAGCACTGGAGCTCCCCACGGGGATACACTTGGTCTGATTACGCCTTTGTCAAGTAATTCTTGCAGTTGGGTAGCCAACTCTTTCATCTCAACTGGAGCCATTCGGTATGGTGCTTTGGAAATTGGTGTAGTTCCCGGGGCAAGATCTATATTGAATTCTATTTCTCTGTCGGGCGGCAATCCAGGTAACTCTTCAGGAAAAACATCTTCGAATTGATTCACTACAGGGATTTCATCAATGGCAGCGGCGTGCTTCTCGTTGTCAACCACATAAGCTAAGTAGGCTTGACACCCACTTCTTAGTAGTTTCTTCGCTTGAATCATGGTCAGAAAATTACTAGTAGGTTTCCTTCCGCGAAATTGTATTCTTTTGCCGTTGGGTCCCTTTACACTAACCCACTTACGCCGACAATTGATTTGAGCATCATAACGTGTCAACCAATCCATTCCCAGAATTATATCAAACTCCCCTAAATTAAAAGAAAGAAGGTCTGCTTCGAAACGTTGTCCTTGGATTTCAATTCCACAATCTGGACATATCTGATCTACAGGGACTTTTTCCTGATTTGCTACTTCTATAATCAATGTCTCCCCTAACGGTACGGACTGAATATCCAATTTATTCCTAAAATTCTCCGATATGAAAGATTTTGTTGCTCCCGAATCAAACAAAACACATGCATCTACAGAATTGACTAAAAGCGTACCTGCAATCACATCACTATCAGCAATAGCATCCTTCACCGTCATGTTGAAAGTACGAGCAGTTGGCTTGTTGCTGGGAGGTGCCATGAGTCTAGGTGCAGTTGTCTCCTTTGGTGGTGACTTGCAATCTCGTGCAATATGTCCTTTCTTTCCGCAATTGAAACAAGTAACGGCCTTATCCTTGCAGTGAGAAGAATAGTGCCCTTTTTGTCCACAGTTATAACAAACAATGTTGGCCAGATTACATGGTCCTGGGTGCTTCCTTCCACACGTTTTGCATTCGGGTAGTGGTGGCCTTCCTTGAATTAGATTGGCTGCCTGAGGGGGTCTAGACCTTTGATTGTTTCCCCTAGTGTCTTGATTCTCAGTTCTCTTTGTATCATTGCTTCTGTCTTCCCGCTTCACAAAAGGTCTCTTTCCATTCCGATCGTCCGGCTTCCTCTCAAAATTATTTCCACGATTATGAAACTTCCTCTTCTTTATATCCTTGTCCTTTGAGTACAACTCAGATCCACTTTCCACAATAGATGCTTTTTGAACCACAGTAGCATAGTTGGTGATTTCTAGGACCGCAACTCGATTCTGGATCCACGGCTTCAGCCCTAGTTGAAAACGTTTAGCTCTCTTTTCGTCCGTATCCACATGGTAAGGCACAAACCTAGAGAGTTCAGAAAACTTGGCTTCATATTCAGCTACAGTCATGTTGCCTTGCTTGAGTTCCAGAAACTTGACCTCCATTTGGCTCTCCAAGTATTTAGGAAAATATTTCTCCAAAAACAGCTGTGTGAACCTGGTCCAGGGTATGACTACGTTCCCTTCCATTGCTCTCTTCGATTCCCACCAATAATTCGCTTCACCTTTTAACATGTAGGCCGCAAAGATGGTTTTCTTTTCTTCTTCTACCCCTACGATCTCAAAGGTCTTCTCTATTTCACGTAACCAGATTCTAGCTTCCACTGGGTTAGTGGTACCTTTAAACTCAGGTGGACTCAAGGATTTGAAAGATTTGAAACTCACAGTAGTTTGGGTCAGTTGAGCTGGAGGTGGGTTCCCTCCTACATTTTGGTATAGCTGAGGCTGAGGGTTCTGGGTATGCTGAATAAGAAAGTTCATAAGTAGACTCATCGGGTTATTTTCTTGGTTGGGATCTCGAGCGAGTTGTGGTTCTGGGTTTGGAACTTGGTTCTGAAGTGGAACCTCATTCCCTGGATTTGCCTCGGGTTGAGGACGAGGATTTCTTGCGGGTCTTCCTCTCCTTGGTGGCATCTTTTTCTATAAGAGCGAAAACAATAAGGTATGTTATATTTCGGATATGCAATTCTCAAACACCACTGCTGGCACAATTGAAATTGGTATTCATAAATATCCACTCGGTCAAAATTTACGATTCCTCACAATACTCACAATCACGACTCTCTCTTGTCTCTTTATAAGCAGTTACTCAATAATTCAATCATCATAAATCTCTGGTTCTCGAAAATTCTTTTTAAGCCATAGTACCGGAAAAGAAATTGTTAACTAATTCAGGGATAACATGGAAATTATTCTAACATGCTATTCTAATATAACACAGATCTATAATAAACAAAATGAGATAACTGTACTATAGCAGATCACAATATAATACTGATAAGATTCCATACTGGTGAAATCCAAGTCATGGTACTGAATACAAACTGGTCGCTGATAATAAATACATCGTAAAAGTAACTAGCCAACATACTAGTCTAGTAGAGATAACAAAGGTTACTACCCAACAGGCTGGGCATCAGGTCTAAAATACAAGGATCAACATAATATATGCACCCTACTACAGAAGGGTCTATCTCGACGTCATCACTGAAGAAACATCTCGCCCACTCTCCGATGGAACTCTCTGATAATGTCTGAAACCAGGGTGGCAACTCTGGTCTGATCGATCTGCCCAGTGCTGGATGATGGTAATGCGGCTAAGTCAGTCTGAAGCCCGGTCAAAACAGTCAGGGCAATCTGGTGCATAATCTCCATGGGTACGTCTCTTACCAACAGACTCCCTCCATGATGCACGGCAAGAGGTTCGGAAACTGACAATAGTCGAAGAATACTATCCCTAGTAGTAAAAATCTCCTCATAACGTCCCCACAACCAACGGTAATGCTGGAACAGTGTATGGTGCACATGCCAAGGGACCATCCCTCCGGCCACATCAGGATGCTCAGAAGGAACAGGTGGCATAGCAACAGTAGTAGCAACCACAGTGGGCTGAGCAGGAGCAGGTGCAGGTATGGTAGGTGCAGATGGAGTAGTATCACAAGCAGGCATGGCACTGACAGGTGGAAACATGTAGTCAGGCACGGTAGGGACTGCCGGCGTCGAAGCATAGACGGGAACAGGTAAAGTAAACAACTCAGCAAGAGCTGCTACTCCTGTAGGTATATCAACTCCGGATACTGGAGCTGACAAGCTAGGTACAACCTCAATACGGTCGGGTGAAAGCTGGCTCTCATCAACTGGATCAGTAATCTCGGGCACTGGGGTCTCAACTCTGAACGTCTCAGTGGTAGGAGCCTCTAAATCAATCACTGGTGGAGGAGAATCGGCTATCTCAATGATCTGGTCAGGAGAATCTACTAAATCTATCACATGTGGAGGAGAAGGTGTAAGGATCTGAACCGAAGAATCCTCCGTGTCACTAACCATCATCATAAACTCTTCAGACGGGTCACTGTCTGAACCTGAGCTAAGTGGTCCATGCGGGTAAGGTGTAGGAGATCTATCTCGGGTAGAACGGAAATCTGCTGGTCCAGAAGTAGACATCTACAAAAGTACGAAAAATCTCGGTCAGGTTTCAATCGACTAGATATGCCTATAAATATATATAAAGGCGTAAGGTGCTTAGTGCCTAAAATCTCTACATCGTATCATATCTCTAAATTCTCACGTCGCGTTATAGTTCTAGGTTCGTATTATAACTCTAAATTCTCGCATCGGGTTATACTCCAAGGCTCGTACGATTCCTAAAAATATAACTAAGGCTTTGATACCAAAACTGTAACGCCCCCAAATCCACCCTGACCGGGGACCCGGGTCGTCACATTGTCTCAATATCCTGTAGCACAAGTTACTCAATAACAAAGCAAAATATATAATACAACGGAGCATAAAATGTCCCACTCCGCAGATCCAAGATCGTCTTCACAACGTAATACAAAACAACTTGGTACATCTCGAATTAATATATTACAAAAGTTCACATCAATAGAAATATAAAGATTCCAGTTGGATCTTCTAATTGTTGTCGCCATAGTCTTGCGCTTTCCCTTTTCCTTTATAGCCCTGGCTGGACGTCTCGCCTTTCTCCGTCTTGACAGCTGAACAAAATGTTGTAAAGCAAGAATGAGCAACTATAGTGCTCAGCAAGTTCTCTTCTCGCTCGGTATATAAATATAATAAGGTTTACCGAAATTAATACTCAAAATTTTAATATCGAAAGAAACAATATGATTTGACTCAAATTCAACTTGAAAATATCATACTCGAAAGGCTCAAACTCATTTCAAAACAGAATACTCAAAAGACTCATTACTCATCTCGAAACAGAATACTCGATAACTCATTTGATATAACTCTGATAATTCATGATGTAAGAATGAACTGGTCTTCCACCTCTCCGTATCTCGGTGGGGCGATCAACTAACCAACCAAGAATACCGGCCTCCGATGACACCGCACTTCGCCCGATCACGGCTACAATACGATATCAACTATAATATATATGTATGAATGCTAGCATCATAATGGTTATCAATTCAACCAAGGCAACGAATGCCTAAATATTCTCGGGTCCGTAAAACGGTACACGAGTCTCTCTTTCTCTATAATGGGCCTCTTGCCCAAAATTGACCAGTAGAATACAGAATTCCCGAATATTTGGGGTACAGATAACTTGAGATAACTCTTTCAGAAAATATTTACAAATCTGGCGGACTACCAGTATGACTCAATTTCACCACCAATCCGAACAATGGAATGATGTAAATTCTCAATGATAATTTATCGGTTGACATGAACAAAATGTCAAACCTTGACAATAAAATCGACTATCTCGAACCTATGAGAATAGTCCTAAGATTAAAGTAATTGGGAGTCGTACTGAACAAATAGTACTTCTCGATATTTATAATACTCAACATTGATGAACGTTTAAATAGAATATTTTTCACTTGATCGACGAATAAAAATCTCTAATAATTATAATTTTAACTCCTATCGATTAGTTCGAACGAGGAACTAACTAAGAGATAATCAATAAATAACGATTGAATTTGTACAATAAATTCAATCGAAAAGAATAAATTTAACTATCTCGGACGAATGAGATTAGTTTCACTGAATTGAAATAATAGTCGTCTCGAATTAATGAGATCGACCCGATATCAATTAAATTGTTTCTACGCTTATAGGGATTATAATTCTCAAATAAACTAACTTGACAATATAATAATATTTAACAAGAAATAATTCTCAAAAGAAATTATTGCATCATATAGAGCAACAGATAATCTCAATAAATAATATCTCAAAAATAATTAAGGAATTAAATAACACGAACAGAAATTCACAGTTTCCAAAAGTTAGGGTAAGAACGAACTTGCCTCGATCTCGAAGTACGAAAGAATGAAGCTAAAATATATACTCTACCCGTGAACTTGGCGTCGATCTACGTCTCGAGAATTATTTTCTAAAAATAGCAACCAGAAATACGTAAGCGATTCTTCAGAATAAAATACTCCCGATCCGATAATCTAATTAATAATAATATAATATCTCATAAAATCTCCGGAATAAATAACAGAATTAAATTCCGGGATAAATAAATATTTACTCGAACACGGGAAATAAATTTGGGGAATATATCCTATTTTTAATATCTGGAAATCTAAATTCTTACTCAAAATGAAAAATTCAAACATCCGTTTTTATTCAATTTAAATCCATATTTATTATTCTCATTTTTAAACTATTTATCAAAGAATTCAAATTTTTAAGAAATCTCACAAATTCTAATTTATTTAAAATAAATCAAATATTAATCTCTAAAATAAATCTAACTCGATCCGGTTAATAAAATAATCTGAAAATATTAATAACAGCTTTTCCAAAATAAAACATATTTTATTCTATTTATTTCACAAATATTCTTCTTTTTATCAACAAATTATTAAATCTCTAATTTTAACAAATACAAATAAATATAAATAAATAGATATAATATAATATTTATTCACCTATAAATAAAATCTTAAAATCTCACAAAAACACACTAATTAAATATATTAGTGCATCGCTCTTAAATAAAATTTAAATATCGAATGGAAATATTTATTCTAGAATTTACGGTTATTACATATCACGGGCATTCTATTTAATAAAATAAAATAATAATTTTATAATTACTAATAATTAACCCATTATCCTTTTCAACTAAAACTTATCATTTTTTCTATATTTTCTAACTAAAATCCCTCTTTTTCTAGAAATATCACGAATAAGATTTATATAATTACTAGCTTATAACCCGTGCGAAATACGAATTTCTTTTAATATGTATTAAATTTTATTTTATGTTATAATTTTATTTTTAGATAATCATTATTTACAATATTTTATTTAAATTTAATTTACATTATTTAATATAAATTTAATTAATGATATGCATGGTTTAAAACTTATAGTATAAAATTTTAAAATAAATATGTCGTTGATGGAATTCAAACCTTGAATTTTTTGTAAATTAATTTAATCATATAATATATTTAATAATTAGATCAAACGGTTCTGTTTTTATACCAAAATCTAATGGTTATTATTCGTAGTATACGAATTTCTTTTATATTTTGTTAGTGATTAGAAGATATGGTGTGATATTTTTTGGTATATATTAATTATTGCAAGATTCTGTTTTAAATTAAAAGTTAACGTGTTTTAATTAGAAAAAAATAATTATTGATTGGAAGATATGATATTTTAGGTATTTATAAAAAATAATATCATCAATTAAAAGTAAACATTTTTTAGTTAAAAAGACAATCGGCTAATTATCATTAATCATATTATTTTATTATTTATTTTAATAATTAGGATGACCATGCCGAAAACCGAACCGACAAACTTTCAATGCCCGTGCGATGCACGGGTTTCTTTTATTATATTATAAATTTTATTTTATATTACAATTATGTTTTAATATAATCATCATTTTTAATTATTTTTAATTTTAATTTATTATAATTGAATATACTCATGTTTATGAATTATACTAATGTTTACTTATTATAAACAATGTATACAGATTTTTAATATATCTTATTAATAATTGAAAAGTATGGTGTGATATTTTCGGGTGTATTTTAATGAATGTAAGATTAGTTTTAAATCGAAAAGGTAACGTGTTTTTATTCGAAAGAAATATTAATGATTGGAAGATATGATACAATTAATGTTTTTAGGTGTTTATAAAAGGTAATATCTTCAACAGAAATTAATGTGAAAAAGGCAATCGACTAAATACCATTAATTATATTATGTTATTATTTATTTTAGGTGTTTTTAGATGTTATTATGTATTTTATAATGAAGGGTAAATAAGTAAATTCACGACGTACCAAAAAACAGGTACCAAAACTTTTAATGTTTTGGTTTTTATATAATACTAGCTTATAACCCGTGCGAAGCACGGGCTTCTTTTGATAGGTTATAAACTTTATTTAACATTATAATTATGTTTTTATATAATCCTTATTTTAATAATTTTTTAATTTTAATTTAATATAAATTTATATAATGATATGCATGGTTTAAAATTTATTTTGTAAAATTCTAAATTAAAAATGTCGTTGACGGATTCGAACTTTGAATTTTTAGTAAATTAATTTAATAATGATTTGAATATATGGTGAGATATTTTGGGGTGTATTTAGTGATCGCAAGATTAATTTTAAATTAAAAAGTAACATGTTTTAATTACAAAAATTACTACTAAAAATAATTACGGAAAAATATGGTTTGATATTTTGGATATATATTAATTATAGTAATATTAGTTTTAAATTAAATGGTAAAGTGTTTTAATTAGAAGTAAAATCTTTAGAAAAAATGGGTAATTGAGTTGTTGGAGCAGAAAAAGAGTCCAAGTAGAAGTTCAATGTGGATGAAGGAATTTTAATCGGAATATAATTACGTTAACATGAGTAATTAGCTTTTTGAGTTGTTTTTGTAATTTAATTATTTATACTTACACTTTAATGATATATATGGTGTTGCAAAAGAAGAGAAAAGCCAAAGAAACTTGTGTATTGAATTGATGAAGATGGTGCAAATTAGGTTTAGAAGAATAGAGTTCTGTGCGCAGTGTTCGTGAAGGCAACGGAGGTTTTAAGTTTAGCTGTATTAGTAATGGTGTAAATATAAAATACTATTGTGTCTTTAGGACTATAGCCAATAACGGATTAAAATTGATTTATTTTATATTTAAAATTAATTAAAAATTAAATTAACCAAACCGAAAACCAAAATAAATAGGATAACCAAACCGAAAACCAAAACTTTCAATGTTTCGGCTTTAATATAATAGTATAGAAGTATAGATAGATTACCAAATCATTTCATATAAAAATTTAAACCTCCAAAATTCATGTTTTAAAAAAAATAATTTAAACTAATGAATTTTTTTTATATAATATTAAAAAAAATCCGTGCATCGCACTGGTTTTAAGCTAGTTATAGTTATTTTATTACTACTCATTGCACGAACAAATCTATACTATTATATAAAAATCGAAACATTAAAAGTTTTGGTACCTGTTTTTTGGTACCTTGTTTTTGGCACTTCGTTAATTTACTTATTTACCCTTCATTATAGAGAAAAATAAATACACCTAAAATAAATAATAACATAATATAAGTAATGGTAATTAATAATAATAACATAATATAATTAATTGCTATTAGTCGATTGCCTTTTCACATTTAGTTTTAGCTGAAGATATTACCTTTTATAAACATCTAAAAACATCAATCGTATCATATATTTCGATCATTAATATTTTTTTCGAATTAAAATACGTTACCTTTTTAATTTAAAATAAATCTTATTATCATTAATATATACCCGAAAATGTCACACCATAATTTTCAAAAATAATATAACACCTAAAATAAATAATAACATAACATAGCTAATGGTAATTAGTTGATTAACAAACTGAAATTACTGGTAATTGATCGATTACCTTTTTCACATTAACATAATAAAATTAATGGTAATTAGTCGATTACAGTTTTCACATTTACTTTTAGTTGAAGATATTACCTTTTATGAACACCTAAAAACATCAATCTTATCATATCTTTCGATCATTAATATTTCCTTTCGAATTAAAACATGTTACCTTTTTAATTTAAAACAACCTTTTTCACATTAACATGATAAAATTAATGGTAATTAGTCGATTGCCTTTTTCACATTTACTTTTAGTTGAAGATATTACCTTTTATAAACACCTAAAAACATCAATCGTATCATATCTTTCGATCATTAATATTTACTTTCGAATTAAAACACGATACCTTTTTAATTCAAAAAAAAATTTACAATCATTAATATATACCCGAAAATATCACACCATAATTTTCAAGTAAAATATAACAGCTAAAATAAATAATAACATAATATAGTTAATGTTAATTAGTCGTTTGCCTTTTTCACATCTACTTTTAGTTGGAGATATTATCTTTTATAAACACCTAAAAAGATCAATCATATCATATCTTTCAATCATTAATATTTCCTTTCTAATTAAAACTCTTTATCTTTTGATTTAATCATTAACATATACCCGAAAATATCACACCATATTTATCAATTATTAATAAATATATTAAAAATCGTATACGTTATTTATAATAAAAAACATTAGTATAATTCGTAAACATGAATATATTAAATTATATCAAATTTAATTTAATTTAAAAATTACTAAAAATAATTATTATATAAAAATATAATTATAATATTAAATAAAATTTATAACATAATACAAGAAACTCGTGCATTGCACGGGTTATAAACTTGTATAGATGTAAAATTTTAAAAATGTTTAATTTAATGATTTATAGGGAATAAAACTTGAATTTTGAATACTTTAAAAATTATTATATTTAAAAAGTGACTTAATAAATATTTAAAATTTATTTTTTTCATATTTTTACAAATAAACTATACACAAGGAATATACTAAACTAAATTTTGATATCAACCTAGAATTTGAGAAAATCGTTTTTCATAGTGATATAATGATAGGTATTTTTTTTGTCATGACTCAGTCAGAATTATTAATGACATAAATTGCCAAAAAATATAGTTACTTACAGAATTTATTATACAAGTATAATTTCTTATACAACCTCGATAAATGAATAATTTCAATAAATGAATAATTTTTCCGGGTCCCGGCTTGGGCAAATAGGTTTAATGAATAACCTCGCTAAATGCATTAATGAATAAAAAAAAAGTCTATATAGGTCCTATTTAAATATAAATGAATAATCACTATATTTCGAATAATATATTTATATTTATATAAATATATGAATACACTTAATCCAATTAATACTTTTCATAACATTAATAAATCATACTTTCTCGAAAAATGTTTCTAAAGTTGATTGTTTTTTTCAATTTATGCATGTTTTTTAACATTCTACACACAATATGTCTAACTTTTAACCAAGGTGATTGTCATAAATAAATTCTACAGATAATAAATAATTATGAAAATCAGTAAAACAATTTGTGGAAAAATCATTACTATTTTTAAAATTTTGGATAATTAGAATGTGAGGCATCTTCTGACAATACCAAGAAACCTTTAATTATATTTTATAAATATTTAAGACATCAAAAAATAATAGTTATTTTGATAACCACAAATAATAGTTATTTTATTACTATTCATTGCACAAACCCATATATGGATGTAAAATTTTAAAAATATTTTATTTAGTGATTTATAGAGAATAAAACTTGAACTCTAAATACTTTTAAAAAGTATTATATTTAAAATGTGAGTTGATGCCATGATTTAATAAATATTTAAAATATACTTTTTTTCATACTTTTATCCAAATAAACTATATAGGTATTTATAATGAATAAATTAAATTATAAAATTTAAATATCAACCTAGAATTTGAGAAAATCTTTTTTCGTAGTAGTATAGTGATAAAAAAATTTTGTGTCACTATATAGTTAGAATTATTAATGACATATAAGTTGCTAGACTGCCGAAAAATATAGCTACTTACAAAAGTTAGTATACAAATATAATTTCTTTTATTCATTTTTGTAAGTTATATGTGATATTCATATAAAAATAATTAATATACTTTATTAAAATAACTTTATTTGGAGATATATTAAACAAATTTTATTATATACAAATATAAATTTAATAATATATAGTTTAATACATTTTCTTAAAAGTGAAAGACCTTTTTTTTTGTTTTTGAAAATAAAAGTGAAAGACCTTTATACTCGGTTTTGAGCTTGACGATCCCAAAATGCCCACGGACGTGAATTACATCACAAATATCCACGAGATATGTCTTTAGCAGTGGCGTATCACCATGTCACGCCAGCAGAGACGACAAAAATGGAAAGCAAGTCTCTCAAATTACATACATACGCAGCGTTTATAAGCGTATGATACGCTTATGCCATATCTGTGCTTGATCAATACGCTTATGGGTAAGCAATATAGACATAAGCCTATGGTAAACAGTGTTCTAAAAAGCGGGCTAAGCGGCCGCCTAGGCGGAAAAATACTACTAACCGACTCGATTTTCTACTAATCGGACTATTAAGCGTTTTTTGTAATTAAGCGGGGATTAAGCGGGAATTAAGCGGAATTAAGCGGTTTTGACCGGAATTAGGCGGGTTTGACCAAATTTTGAACCTTAAAAATATATATTTTTTAATATTTTTATTTATTTATTTATTTTTTCTTTAATTATTTTTCAAATTTTATATTATAAATGACTATATGTATTAAAATTTAAACTTGTATAATTCACAACCTCTAAATATATAATTAAATAATTAAAAAATATTTATGTATATATTCACAATCCGCTTAACGTCCCGCTTAGAAATCCGCCTAGGCGTCCGCTTAGCCCGCCTAGGCGCTAGAAGGTCCTCCCACCGCTTAGAACCGCTTTCCGCTTTTTACAACACTGATCGTAAACAAATCACCTACCATGTAGCCCTTTATCTTTGTATATCGATTGTGTGGGCCTCTCTACTAAAAGTCTTCATTGTTTTTAATATGTAAGCCAATAGTTACTAGTTGATTTGTTTGACTTTTCTTTACCGAAGTAGAAATCCATTTTATATAATTGAAGGCGCGTTCATTGGATGTAACCTGCCCTGTAGTTATTTTTTGTAAACTCGATGTAGGCTTCTTTCATATAATATCTTTCTTCTTCGAGGCGCGCCCACAAGCTATCACCAAGTCACTGCCTCGTTAATGCAAGTGCATAGCACAACCTATATATTTACTTTCTTTATCCCTAAGGCCATGTTTGTTTTAGGAGATTATAATCCTTGGAAAATTATAATATCTTTTTTAAATTTAAAGGATTATAATCCCATGGAAGTATATTGCTATCATCTTTTTGATTCATTTCTATGGGATTATAATACCTTGTGAAAGAAGGTATTATAATCCCATGGGAGTGAACTAAAACAATGATCAAAATGTGAATTCATGGGATTATAATTCCTTACGTTTGAGATTTATAAGGTAATAATTTGGGGATTATAATCCCTTGAAACAAACATGGCCTAAGGGTCCAGCTTCAGACTTTGTATTATAGCTTCAGTTACTTTTTGGATCTTACCAATACCTCCAAGGCTCTAAGTTGGTTCCACTGTGTCGTATAGATCATGTTTACCCGTAAGCGTAGGGGTGAGCAAAAAACCGAATCAAACCGAAACCGAAACCGAAACCGATGAAAATCGAACAGAAAAAAACCGAAACCGTTAAAAACCGAATCGAAACCGAAAATTTAAAAACCGAAACCGATTATGCGGTTGCGGTTTTAAGTAGGAACCGATCCGAAAAAAACCGAACCGATCCGATTAAAATATATAAATAAATAAATTATAAATATATATATATATATATATATATATATATAATTAAAAGATACAGCAATTTTATGTTCGGTTGGGCTTTTACAATTTGGTCCAGCAGACTGCAGCCCAGCCCATTCTAAATCTGATAAGAGTCTGAGAATTTGTCTTGCAACTTTTTGTTTTGTTTTCTGACTTTGATTAAATATAAATATAAATATTACTAGTGAGTTTAGCACCTACTGGAATAATACAAATTTCCTGAAGGAGAGGTTTATGTGGCAACCTTATGTTTGTGGAAGTCTAGACAATATTAGCTGCATTTAAGAATAAAGTGCAAGATATTTTGAAGCTGGAACCCAATTCAGAAATGTATTGTTACACACTTGGTTTCTAGAATATGTGAAGAGTTTCCAGAATATAAAAGTCTATGAATCAGAATAAATGCATTAGTACTTGTGAATGCAGACCGAAAGTCTCAAATGTTCAAATTAAGACAATTGGCACTCCAAAGTACTCGTAGTTTATAGTAAATCAGAACACTAACTTCTGCAGACTGCATATTCATTGGACTCCCACGGTGGTTTCAGTTTTTCTTCTTAGTATGTTTCCAAAATTCTTGTAATCATTTTTATTTTGTCATTTTTATTTGAAGCGGTTTTATAACCGAAACCGAACCGATTGAAACCGATCCGACAAATTTGAAACCGAAACCGAACCGTCGGTTGCGGTTGCGGTTTCGGTTTTCAATTTTAAAAACCGAGGGTTTGCGGTTGCGGTTTCGGTTTTAACCTAAAACCGAACCGTTCCGTGCTCCCCCCTACATAAGCGTATAGGTTCCACTATGTCGTATAGATTAACACTTGGTAGCATTGGATTTTATTTCTTTCTATCTATTTCACTGCCAAATGTCTTTGTTCACTGTTAATGACATACGCCTTTGACTCAGGCGTATAATGTGGGTAAAAAGGTTACCATGGACCGAGAATGAGTATATCGGGCATGCTCCTATTTAAAATTGAGTATTTAGGGCAATTATGCAAATAAAATTGAAAAATCGCCCATAATACCTCTTTTTTAATCTCACGATGTCTTATTTACCCGATGTCGGTTCGCGTGACCTTTTTACCCACCAACAACGCCCATGGGTGAGGCATATTTCAACTAATATTACACTCAAAAACAGATATCAAGCCCCTTTACCGCATCCAACTTAACCAGGTCCAAAAGACACTTTACACCCCTACAATCCCCTTCCCATCCACTTCCAATTTCAAAACCCTCTCAATTGTTTATGGTCGGAGCTGTTGCGACAAGTTTTCTCCCGGACCTTAGTTCGGTCGGACCTGCAGAAGAAGAATGCGAGGGTTTGGCCCCCCGATTCACGTCCGTTGTGAGAATAAGTCAGTCGGTTCTTTGTAAGGTAAGTAGAACGTAGAGAGCTTGTGTATTGTGTGTAAAATTGTGAATGAATGATACCTCAAACCTGAATCCACCTTATCCTCTTGACACTCGTCGGTTACCGAAGGGTGGGGCGAGTGGGAAGACGTCCCACGTTATCAGGATCGTGCAACTGAATGGACCATTACAAGCAAGTGGGCTGGATGAACCTTGGGCCTTAGTGAACGACATTGGGCTTTCGGCTCGGCCCGCTGAGGAAATGGGTCTCCAACATGTCCCTGGGCTTCGTTCAGAATTATCCTCAGGACGGAGACCAAAGCCCTTGGTCCATCTTCGGAATTAATCTTTCACCATCCTTCGGATAAGGATGCTAATTCTCAGTGATAAGACCGTGCACTAGGAGCCGTGTCCCTTTAATGCTTGACAACTGTACCATCTCGAGATTCGCGCTGGAATCACAGCCGTTGAATTCGTAACGTTTGTCCAAACGTCATTTCCCCTTATTAAAACTCCAAAGACTTCTCACGTTTCATTTTCACACTTACAATATCACCCAACTCCCAATTCCTCAGGAACATTTCGAGAGCAGCGATTGGAAACGTCGCATCACTTCCGGCCACTCCCAGTTCTCCTACTCCGGTAGCAGTTCATCTTCAAGAAAACTATCCCCAGGAACTCATTCTTATCACCCATTGGCAAATCAGTAAGTTCCTCTTCCTTCTTTTTGGTTATTAATAGAGCATAATATGCTTGTTCACGCCTCTGTTCATCATGATTCCACATTTTGTGTACGTATATACGAGTATATGCTTGAATGTAACTATCAATGGATTACATTTAATTTCTGGATAGGTTGTATGCATGTAGGGGTTGTGTTTAGATATTAGCCTTTTAGGATTTCTACCTTTTTTTGCATTTCTCTGAGGATTCTTCTGGGCAAAAGCTTCCTTCGGGGTCTTCAAACCTTAAGAATTTTCTTCGGATTGTCCCAATCCCCAACTTGTGGTTTTTAGATCTCCTTTAAATAGCTTCGCCCTAGACTTTAGGATTCCCCGACCGGTTCTGGCCCACTATACTCGGCCATTTCTTTCTTCTATTTTCCCCTCTTTATTCTGCCCGAGTACAAGGCTAACGTCTCTTCATTTCCGGATGCAGGGACATGGATCGGTCAACCGAAGGCGCTGGCCCTTCGGAGAATTCTCCCTTTAATAACATTGAGCTATATCCGGCCGCCAACATTCGGTCGAAGCTGACCAAAGAGAACATTGAGACATTTTTGGGCCAGTACGTAGTTGAAAGGAGCAAATGGTTCTTCTTCGTTCCAAGAAAGAGAGGCTGAATCTGGCATAACCCCGAAGTGCCAGCAGCTTGCGGGGGAGGTTTGGCTACGGGCATAACCGAAGCGACGTTCAAATGCGGCTTTCGGTTGCCTATGCTACCTCTCCTCAAAAAAATACTGAAGCAAGTAGGGATCGCCATAGGACAACTAGATCCGAATAGTTTTTTCACATAAATGCCTTCCAGGCCCGTTGTCTGGCGAAGAAGATGACTCCCAAGTCAACTTTATTCTGGCATCATTATGAGTTTCATAGGAATCTGAAGAGCCGCGGCTTTTAAACCATCGCCCGTCAGAACGGTAGGGCTGACTGGGCTCAAACAAATTCCAGCAACAAAGGAACTCATGACAAGTGGGCATTTTTTCGGGCCCGAGGATGGAGAAGTTCGGCGTCTGGCGTGAAGTCGACCCGTCAAGTAAGGCTGCACATGGGTAGGGTTGGGTCGGGTTTTTGTCAAACCCCGACCCAACCCAATTAGTTCGGTTTTATAAAAAAATCAACCCATCAACTTAAAAAAATAATTGTAACCCAACCCCGACCCAACCCAATTAATTCGGTTTGGTTCGGGTTGGGTCGGGTTAAATTTGATAATCGGAAGAACTTTGCAGAAAATTTTGCACTTCGCAGAAAATGTTGTAGAAAAAGTTGCAGAAGTCAGAAAGTGTTGCAGAATGTTGCAGAAAGTATTGCAGAATGTTGCCGAAAGCGTTGCAGAAGCCAAAAAGTGTTGCAGAATGTTCTAGAAATTGTTGCAAAAAATTTATATAGTGCAGAAAATTTATATAGTGCAGAAATTTATAGAAAATATGCAAAAAATATATAAAATATGCAAAAAATTCTGCATTTTATGTAAATGGATTGGGTTGGGTTGGTTAAGGGTTAAAAATTTTTAAACCCTTACCCAATTATTTCGGGTTTTTTAAAAATTAACCCGTTTAACCCATGATTTTGAATGGTTCGGTTTGATCGGTTAAAAAGAGGGTCGGTTTGGTCGGGTTTCGGAACCCATGTGCAGTCCTACCGTCAAGAATAATATATCCAGAGCTTTTAGAGGCGGATAAACACGACTATCGCCTTCTCTGCGAACTTAATATGGACAGGGTTCCTCTGTCGGACAATAGAGACAAAGACTGGTTAATCGGCCTTTGGGGTAGTGGTAACATTCTCTTGTTTTATTTCCTTAATTATGCCTTCTTGTACTGCATACTTGTACTGCATACCTGCCCCTTATGACACATACATATTTAACTTGTCTTGTTTTGTGCAGTGTCTTCCCACTAAGAAATTTTATAGCGCAAGCGCAAGAAGGCGGCCGAAGCTGTCGCTGCCGCTCTTGCCGCTGCTAGTTCTTCAGCCTTGGCGGCCGTTGCAACGGAGAAATCAGCTCTCGATCAGAGGGAGGGAAATGTGGTCGCCACGCCAACTGCTACTTCTCCTTCACGTGAATTGGAGCAAAGGATCGAACCTCTGGCCGAACCTCGAAAAAGGGTTCGAGCGGACGATGTGGAGTTGAAAGTATATGCTCCTCAATGGGGAGTCTTGGAGAATGACGCTATCATTTGTTCGGCTCCATCCCGGCTAGGGTCATAGGTCCCGATCTTTGCCGGGGTCTCGTCCCTCCGGCCGACCGGACATTGGCGCCTGTACTGAAATGTTGGCCCTTCTGTCCATGGTAAGCTTCCCTCCTTTGTATCGTTTATCCAGCCCATTTACTTGCCTTCAACATTTAACCTTTTCCCTTGTTTATTTTCAGGGTGTCTCTTGGGCTGCTGTGGTTGCCGAGCGAGTGGAAGGCGTACAGGGCCGGCTGAAAGAAGTTGCTTCCTTATAAACCAGGGTGGTCAAAGCTGAAGAAGATCTTAGAAATGCAACAACTGAGCTAGAGAGAGTGACCGGCCAGGCTACCGCGCTGAAGACCAAGAATGATGTTCTGAAGGAGAAGCTGAAGGAGTTGGATACCATGAAGAAATGCATTGAATGGAGGAATCAGCAGCTTAGGGCTTCAAGGAAAAGCATCCGTAAGTTAAGGAAGACTCTCGATCTGACTGAAGAGAGATGCTACCAGATGGGGTATGATGATGCCGTGTTGATGGTTCATACCGCTGGTTTCGATCATACCAAACTGCTGGATGTTGGTATGTCCGATCCAGTTGGTCGAGAAAGTGTTGATGAACTCCCAGTAGTCTCTTCGGGTGAAGATGAGGCACTTTCGGACTAGTTCCCTTGTATTTTTAATGTTTTAATTCTGGTGGCCCCCGTGCCTTGTAACGTTTAACTTTGCCTTCGGGTTTTACATTTGTGCCTTCGGGCTTATGAAGTATTGTCGCCTTCGGGCTTTGCTTATTTGCCTTGGCAGAATTTATTTTTATTTTTATGCATCTTCGGTATTTCTTTACCATAGCATAATTTCTGTTTGTCTTTATGCATCTTCGGCTTTGTTTTGCCTTTGCATAATTACTCATATTTTTATGCATGTTCGGCTCTTTTGGCCTTCTGCATAGTTATTTATGTTCTTATGCATCTTCGGCTCTTTTTTGCCTTAGCATATTCCTTTTGTTTTTATGCATCTTCGGCTTCAGCCTAGCATGTTCTGCATTTTCGGTCGTAACCTAGCTGCCCCCAGTATTTAAGGGGTTTTGTAAATGATTAAGGTCCCATTCGATCGGTGAAATATTTCTTCCCGGCCTTAATTAGTGTCAAAGTGACTTAAATACTAAGACAATTATAAGGAAGCATATTTTTCTTCGATCGGCCCCAAATATGGGTACATTAAGCCTTTGTAATGTACTTAACTACTAATACGAGTTGAAGGACACATGTTTTATTCGGTCGGCCCCAAACATGGGTCCGCTCAGCTTAATTTCGTGTACTCAAACCATTTGGTTGTAAGTGTACTTAGCTAGTAACAGTAGTCATGAAGATGGAGCAAACAATCTTCCATTAATCATGTAACAACTCATACATAGTTTCATATTACAGATTGATGCTTACTTAGGGAATTCAAAATGAAATTGCATGAAGCAAGATATTAAATTAAAAACAATAAAATGCATCCTATAAGCTTACTGGTAAAAACGGCGAAGACGAATAGCATGCCATGTATTCTTAATTGGGCTGCCGTCCGAATGAGCTAATTTGTAGGTGCCTGGCCGAACCACTTCAATCACCACGTAGGGACCTTCCCAGTTAGGCATAAGTTTTCCTTGCTTGGCAGGCATTGAAGTAGCCAATTCCTGAAGCACCATGTCCCCGAATTGAAACGATCATTTTTTCACGCCCGAATCATAATATTGTGCTGCTTGGAGCTGGTACCTTAAATTTATTTGATGAGCTGCTTCCCTCTCTTCCTCCAATAAATCAACGTTCGCCCGGAGTCCAAACTCGTTCATCTCGACGTTGAACACTTGTGTTTGATAAGACTCTAAGCCGACTTCAACTGGTAGAAGAGCATCTGTCCCGAAGGCTAACCTGAATGGTGTTTCCCCGGTCGAAGATCTTTCTGTCGTTCGGTATGCCCAAAGAACCCAAGGTAACTCTTCGGCCCAAAGTCCTTTAGCTTCTCCCAGTCTTTTCTTGATCCCATCGAAAATAATTTTATTGGCCGCTTCGATCGCCCCATTTCCTTGAGGATGCCCGACTGAACTAAATTTCTGTTGAATTCCGAACTAGGCCAAAAACTTCCAGAACTTCCTTCCAATGAACTGAGTTCCATTATCTGATACACATACCATAGGAATACCAAACCTTAAGATTACCCGCTCCAACATAAATTTTACTGCTGCTTCTTCGGTAATGGCTGAAAGGGGTCTGGCTTCTATCCACTTGGTCATGTAGCCGATCGCCACAATGCAGTACTTAGCTTGTTTAGTACTGGTAGGCAAGATCCCTACGATGTCAACTGCCCACATAGCAAATAGAATATGGCTAAGGACTGAAGACATCTCTTCGGAAGGTTGCTTCGGGATTGTACTGAATAGCTGGCACTGTTTGCACTTCTTAGCGTACTCAGTTGCATCTTTTTTCATTTTCGGCGAGAAAAACCCTTGCCTAAGAATCTTGAAGGCTAAGGATCTTCCTGCCAAGTGTTCTCCACAAATTCCCTCATGAATTGTTTCGAGGGCCAACTGTTGTTCTTCTTTGTCCAAGCATCGAAGAAGTGGTTGAGTTGCTGATCTTCTGAACAAACGGCCCCCAACCAAAGTATAACTTGCCGACCGATGCTTCACCTTTTGTGCCTCCTTTCGGTCGAGCGGCAAAGTTCCCTTCTCCAAGAATGCCCTAATTGGGGTCATCCAGTTGACCCCTTGATGAATTTCCATACAATATTTTTTATCTATCGAATGTGTCTTTACTTCGGTCAGATAGATTGACCCATTAAGATTTTGGGTTTCTGTCGAAGCTAGCTTCAATAGGGCATCTGCTCGACTGTTGTTCTCTCTTGCTACTTGACTCAACTCAAAAGATTCAATCATTAAGGATTGTTCGCGTACCTTGAGGGCGTAGGCCTTTGTTCGGGGATCCTTCTGTCCATACTCCCCCGAGAACTGCTTCACCACCAACATTGAGTCACTGAATGCCCTGACGTGCTTAACTTCCAATTTTTTTGCTAAGTCCAATCCTGCCAAAAGGGCTTCGTACTCGGCTTCATTGTTCGTCAGAGGGAAAGTGAACCTGATATCCTGACATATTTCAAATCCCTCTGGACTTGTTAGAATTAACCCGGCTCCAGATTTTTCTTTGGCGACCGAACTGTCGATAAACAGCTTCCATTTTCCTGGTGCCTGAATCAACTGTTCTTCGGGAGCCAAGTCCTTCGGTCTCGAGAATGAGCATTCTACCATAAAATCTGCAAGCGCTTGGGCTTTGATCGAAGTTCTCGGTGTATACTCCAAATCGTGTTCCCCCAGTTCGATCGCCCAAGCTACTACTCTGCCCGATGCCACTGGCCTTTGCAAAATCTTCTTTAAAGGTTGGTCTGTTATTACTTTGATCGTTCTTCCTTGGAAATAGTGCCTCAATTTCCTGGCGGCCATTACCAACCCATAGGCAAACTTCTCTAGAAGACCAGGTGCTGATTCCCCTCATGTTCTTTGACCAATACAACTCCAAGTGTTCGGTCGTTCACGGCTAAGTATAGCTGCAAAGTTTCTTTCGGGTCAGGCCTCATTAAGAGTGGAGCTTTCACTAAGTATTCCTTGACCTCCTCAAATGCTTTCTGACAGTTTGGCCCCCACTCAAAATTCTTCGACCCTCGAAGTACTTCAAAAAATGGCAAGGCCTTTTCGGCTGACCTGGAGATGAATCTCCTCAAGGCTGCTAATTGTTCGGTCAGCTTCTGGATATCTGTGATGGTTTTCAGGGCTTCCATGTCTACTACTCCTTTGATCTTTTCTGGATTTGCTTCTATTCCCCTTGCACTGACCATGTACCCCAGGAACTTTCCGTTGTTAACCCCGAACGTACACTTGTTCGGGTTGATCTTCATGTTATTCCTCCTTAGTGTCTCGAAGCATTCTTTCAGATCTTCTGCATGGTCCCTGAAAAGGGATTTCACGATCATATCATCGACGTAACACTCCATGTTTCGTCCGATCTGATTTTGAATACTTTGTTCACCATTTTCTAAAAGGTTACCCATGCGTTCTTCAGTCTGAAGGGCATCTTAATGTAGGCATAAGTGCCGTTCGGTGTGATGAATGCTGTCTTAGGTATGTCCTGGACATTCATGGCAATTTGGTGCTATCCAGAGAAGGCATCCAGAAAACTGAGTATTTGATGCCCTGAAGTAGCGTCTATCAGTTGGTCAATGTTTGGCAGCGGATAGTGGTCTTTCGGAAAATGTTTATTCAAGTCAGTATAATCCACACACATTCTCCACTTGCCATTTTCTTTTTTAACCACCACCACGTTCGCCAACCAGTCGGGGTAGTCAATGTCTTCAATGAACTTTGCTTCCAGTAGCTTTTCCACTTCAGCTTGAATAACTTTTTGCCTTTCCATGGCAAAATTTCTCTTTTTTTGTTTTACAGGTTTGGCTTCGGGAGCCACGTTCAGACAGTGTTTGGCTAACGAAGGATCCAAACCCGACATATCTTCAGGGCCCCAAGCGAACACGTGTGGAACTCCCTAATGACTTTGATAACTTTTTCCTTTAACTCAGGCTCCATTTTCTTTCCAATTTGAATCATTTTCCCATACTGGCCTACATATAGCTCCACCTCTTTGGTCTCGGCCACTGGTTCGGCAATCGGGCTAGATAGATCGGCCCCAAATTTCTCCAACTCTATGTTCAGTAGTTGGTGACTGCCCCCAGCTTCATTCTCACTTCTTTTTCTTTTACTAGCTTCAGTCATTTCCACGTCCTTGTCTTTTTCCAGATCTTCTAACATAATGATACGGGCAGCCTTCTGGTCACCTCTCATCTCCCCGACTCCATGCTCGGTCGGAAATTTCAATTTTAGATGGGGGATGGAAGATACGACCTGAAAAAGAGATAAAGATGGCCTCCCCAAAATACCATTTTACGGGCTATCAACTCGAACCACATAAAACTTAGCATCTTTGACCACCGTGTACGGTGCCTTCCCCAGCAGGACTGACAAGGTGATTGTCCCCTCAATCGGTATGGGCTGATTTCCGAAACCATATAGTGGTGCCTCATGGCATGGCTCCAGTTGCTCGCCCCCAAGATTCATTTTACAATATGTCCGGTGATACAGAATGTTAACCGAACATCCTTCATCGACCAGCACTTTCCAAATCTTGTTCTCCCCAATTACTAGGTTTATGACAATTGGATCTTCGTGCGGCCATATAACATCCTCATAGTCGTCCTCCGTGAAAGAGATCGGTAACGGCTGTTTGGCTGTACTTGACTGGTAGAGGTTGTAGATTTTCCTGGAATACTTCTTCCGGGCTATTTTGCTATCCCGATCGAGTATGGTTCCTCCGGATATGGTTCTTACTTTGCCTTTATACTTTTCTGACCCTTCTGCATCTCTAGAATCCCTTTTCTTTTCTTTTGACTCGAGTTTATCCCTCAAATCTCTCACAAACAGGGTTAACTCTCCATCTTTGATCATTTTCTCAATCAACTTCTTTAAGTGGTAGCATTCATCGGTATTATGCCCGTTATCCCGATGATAATCACAGTACTTATTTTCATTCCGCTTGTGCTCAGGGGTCTTCAGCCTGGCCGGTCGGACGAACCCAGGCTTACCTTTTATCTCGTGGAGAATCTTCGAGATAGGTGTGTTAAGTGGTGTAAACACGGTACTATCTCTATCTCGCCTTCGATCGGCCCCCTTATCCGGCCTTGTGTCATTCAATCTACTCTTGACATCACCACGACCCCTTCGGTCATCCTTTCTGTCATCCCTTCTATCGTCCCTTCTACTATCATTCTTTTTACTCTCCTTATACCCCCCAATTGATTCCATTTTTCTCCTAATCGCCTCTCCCCTCAAATAAATATCATTTAAATTCTTAGGGGGTACACCGTAAAGAGAGGACCGAAGTTTTTTACCTTTAACAGGGCCAAGACCTGCGGCTAGGAATCCTGTTGCCTTTACTCTGTCCAAATTGGTGACCATCCCAGCCTCCTCCTTGAACCTCGCTAAGCCCCAGTTCTTCATTCGGCCCCTGTCTGCAATGAATCAGGGCTTCAGTGTCTTTCTCTCTTCGGCACACATGGGAATAGTGCCTCAAAAACTTTTTCTTGATCTGCTCGTATGAGCCAATCAACCTGGGCCTCAGCGATCGATACCACATTGACGCTGGCCCTTTCAGGTAGGTCTTGAACATCTTGCAGAGCATCACGTCACAGTGCCCCATACCAGTCATGAGCGATTCGTACTTCTGACAATGGTCTTCGGGGTCACCCTTTCCATTGAACTCATGCATCTTCCGGAACTGCCTTCCTGGAGGTGGTCGATATTGCTCAACGTCTTCAGTAACCACGGGCTCGTGGCTGATCTTTCTCTCACCAAACATGACTTTCTCAATCCTTCGGATTCTGTCATCAGTATTAGGGCCTTCTTCTTCCGACTTGGAGGAGTAAACTACCTTCGATCATGTTCTTTTGGAGTACGATTCAGAGTTCCACGACTCATCTTCATCGTCTCTGATCCTCTTCTCCCTTCGCTCTTCAGGTTCCGTGTCTTCGGCCTCTAGGGCCTCGCGGAGTGCCTTCTCTTGTAGCTCGATCTCTTCTCTCTGGAGCTTCAAGGCTTGTAACCTTAATCGATCGACCTCCTTCTTCTTATCCAATCTCTCTGTGTCTTTGTTGCTCTTTTCTCTATTAGCCTCCTTCCGTTTCCCTTTGGCTTTCTGCTCCTCTCGCCATTTCAGAATCATCTGTTCTTGTTCTTCGGGAGATGGAATATCTCCTTCTTCTTCGAAAGTCAGCAGCCTTAGGACGACAGGAGGAGAAGTCCTCGGAATAACAGGAGTAGTGTGGCTATTTTCGGCCACGGTAATGTTATCAGTTAAGGGTGTGTCTTCTATCGTCATAGCCTCTGGTAAATCTCAACACGAATGTATCTCTACGTTCCCACAGACGGTGCCAAATGTTGTGACCAGTTTTCTCCCGGACCTGCAGAAGAAGAATGCGAGGGTTTGGCCCCCCGATTCACCTCCGGTATGAGAATAAGTCAGTCGGTTCTTTGTAAGGTAAGTAGAACGTAGAGAGCTTGTGTATTGTGTTTAAAATTGTGAATGAATGATACCTCAAACCTGAATCCTCCTTATCCTTCTGACACTCGTCGGTTACCGAAGGGTGGGGCGAGTGGGAAGACGTCCCACGTTATCAGGATCGTGCAACTGAATGGACCGTTACAAGCAAGTGGGCTGGACGAACCTTGGGCCTTTAGTGAACGACATTGGGCTTTCGGCTCGGCCCGCTGAGGAGATGGACCTCCAACAGGAGCATTTATGGTGGGTTCTTAAAATTTTATTTTGGCAACCTATGCACATCAATTATTTAATGAATGTTATAAATGGTTGATGGTAATGCGGTGGGGTTGTTGGGTTGAAGGGGTCTTTCATTATCACTTTGATTTTCTCTCTCAAGATCTAGCTATAGATATGGTGTGTGTATGTAAAATATGGGATACAACTCAGTCATCGACATATCGAAGTATAAGTCTGAGATTCATATGTGTCCATATGTTACTCCTCAAGACAAGGCGTATTCATATGATACTACTCGAGGCGTGGCATATTCGGTTAATACCACTTGTCCATAGGCGTAATTGGTACACTACCCAAATTCTTGGTCACTAGCGCATCAAGTGGATACTCCTCAAACTGGGGCGCATCTGCCTTATACTCTTTTCATGTAGGCGTGTCCAGAGGCTTCACCTATGATAGACTATTTGTTTTTCTGAGCATATGCGCCCAATACTACTTATGTAAAGGCGTATTCCACAAACAATGATTAAGTAGAGGCGTATGTACTGATTTCAAAAGCAAAATTGAATGAAGGCAGGCTTAGGTTGCTAGAGGAGACGTAGGAGACAAATACGCTGCTGTCAGAAGCATTTCTCATGGGTATTTAGGATAACATGTAGTGCGGGTAGGTATTTTGGGAAATTTCAACTCAAAAATGAATATTTGGGGCTTTCACCCAAGAAAATTATAATAATAAAAGGTAAAATATATTTTAATTAAGTAACTCACTTATATTGATGTTATAATTAGATATCTAACTCCTAAGCAATTGATCGCGATTGTTATTATTCAAATCTATAAATATAAGATATTTATGAGAATAATTCAAATAACTTTTGGATTTTAAAATTGATTATTTACCAAAAATACTAGATTTAAAGTTTCTATTTACAAAAATACCATCTCCTTTAATTCATTGCAATTTTACCAACCTAAGTTTCAAAATTGCAAAAATACCAACCCTAACCCTCCCCCCTCCCCCTTTCTACCGACTCATTCCTTCCGCCTGTGTACTTTTTTTTTTGGTTGATTTTGGGTTGCAACCATATTCAACCACATTCAACACTTTTTTTTTTAAGGTGGGGTGCTATTTTGGTTGATTTTGGGTTGCAACCATATTCAACCACATTCAACACTTTTTTTTTTAAGGTGGGGTGCTATTTTGGTTGATTTTGGGTTGCAACCATATTCAACCACATTCAACACTTTTTTTTTAGATGGGGTGCTATTTTGATGGATTTTGTGTTACAACTTAATGCAACCACATTCAACCAAATGCAACCACATTCAACTTTTTTTTGGTTGATTTTGGGTTGCAACCATATTCAACCACATTCAACACTTTTTTTTTTTAAGGTGGGGTGCTATTTTGGTTGATTTTGGGTTGCAACCATATTCAACCACATTCAACACTTTTTTTTTTAAGGTGGGGTGCTATTTTGGTTGATTTTGGGTTGCAACCATATTCAACCACATTCAACACTTTTTTTTTTAGATGGGGTGCTATTTCGATGGATTTTGGGTTGCAACTTAATGCAACCACATTCAACAAAATGCAACCACATTCAACTTTTTTTTTTAAGGTGGGGTGATTTTGGTGGATTTGGATTGCATGGCCCCGCCAGGGGCAATATTCAACCAAATGTAACCACATTCAACTTTTTTTAAGGTGGGTGATTTTGGTGGATTTGGGTTGCAAGGCCCCGCCAGGGGCAATATTCAACCAAATTTAACCACATTCAACTTGTTGCATTCAGTTGCTGATTTCAAGTTCCATTTTTCAGTTGTCATTTTCGACCTCATTTTTTAACTCTAATATATATATATATACACATATATATACATATATATACATATAGGCTAGCGTTCAAATAGAAACCAACCTTAGAATAGAAACTAGAAACCTACACTAAATAAATTATATTTCATTTATTTTAATGGCCCCGCTAGGGGCACCTTCACAAAAAACGTTTAAAATTCTTGGCTCTATTCAACAAAAATATAAAAAAAAAAATTTAAAAAAAATTACTGTTCACGTGCCACGTCATCACGTGAACAGTAACTTTTTTTAAATTTTTTTTGTTTTTTTATATTTTTGTTGAATAGAGACAATAATTTTAAACGTTTTTTGTATTGGAGTACCCCTAATTTGGTCATTAGATTAGCTTGAAATATTTAATTTAGGTTTAGTTTCTAGTTTTTATTCTAAGTTAGTTTCTATTAGAACAAGAGAGAGAGAGAGAGAGAGAGAGAGAGAGAGAGAGAGAGAGAGAGAGAGAGAGAGAGAGAGAGAGAGAGAGAGTCCAAAAAAGAGGTCGAAAATGACATTTGAAAAATGAAACTTGAAATCAGAAATTTAGTTGCATGTGGTTGCATTCAGTTGCAAATTTAGTTGCATGTGGTTGCATTAAGTTGCTGATTTCAAGTTCCATTTTTCAAATGTCATTTTCGACCTCTGTTTTGGAATATATATATATATATATATATATATATATATATATATATATATATTAGAGTCCAAAAATGAGGTCGAAAATGACAACTGAAAAATGGAACTTGAAATCAGAAATTTAGTTGCATGTGGTTGCATTCAGTTGCATGTGGTTGCATTCAGTTGAATATTGCCCCTGCGGGGCCATGCAACCCAAATCCACCAAAATCACCAAACCTTAAAAAAACAAAAAGTTGCATGTGGTTGCATTCGGTTGAGTGGTTGCATGCAGTTGAATGTGGTTGCCCCTGCGGGGCCATGCAACTCAAATCAACCAAAATAGCACCCCACCTTAAAAAAAAAAAGTGTTGAATGTGGTTGAATATGGTTGCAACCCAAAATCAACCAAAATAGCACCCCACCTTAAAAAAAAAGAAAAAAAGTGTTGAATGTGGTTGAATATTGTTGCAACCCAAAATCAACCAAAATAGCACCTCACCTTAAGAAAAAAAAGTGTTGAATGTGGTTGAATATGGTTGCAATCCAAAATCAACCAAAATAGCACCCCACTTTAAAAAAAAAATTACACAGACGGATGGAATGAGGGTGACGTAAGGAATGAGGGAGGAAGGAGGGGGGAGGGAAAGGGAAAGGGGAACCTAGTATTTTTACCATTTTGAAACTTAGTTTAGTAAAATTGCAAATAGTTTAGTAAAATTGCAAATTGCTATTCTTAACCAAAATAAATGTGCAAAAATTTACTTTTTCCTATTTATTTATGAAAAAAGCCCTTTAAAATTTGGATAATTAAAGTGTGAGACATTGATGTTGGAAAACCTTCAATTATATATCATAAATATTTAAGACACCAAAAATTAATTGTTATTTTGATAATCACTAATAGTTTTATGACATTGTTATAAACATAAGTTAAAGAAATAATTCAAATTTATTACCAACGTGTTAAATTAGCTTTGTGGTTTAGGCACAAACTAAACATATAGTAATATTATTTACTAATCTGTATGAAACAAATCAAAATATTATTATTTCAATTTAATATTATATAAAATTTTATCGAATCTGCATATGATAAATCAAATGTAATTTTAATTATCGATATTATTTAAATTTTAAATTTTCAAACTAAAATAATGTATTAAAGGGAAGATGGCAAAAAAATAATTATTAACTTTCCCCAACGTAAAAAAAAACACCTTAATTACAACTTTTACCAATTTTTTTCGTCCAACAAGAAATTTTATTGTTTTTTAGAAAAACAATTTAACACAATTCAATTCACTTTAACGTAATAAACATAGCACGTACATAGCACGGGCAAAACACTACTAGTAAACTAAAATATTGTATTTTCTCCTAATTAATAGCTGATCAATTACCATTTTCAGCTATTTACCTTTTCTAACTAAAATATCTTCCTTCCAAAAATATGGTCGTTCTAATTAATGAAATAAACTAAAAATTTTATGATTACTAATAACTAACTAATTACCTTTTTCAGCTAAAAGGTATAATATTTTCTATATTTTTAACTAAAATATCTCATTTTCAAACTGACTTTTTTATTTAATTATCCTTACTATTTAATGAAATAAACTAATAAATTGTAATTACTAATAGCTAATTGATTATCTTTTTCAGCTAAAATGTAATATCTTTTCTATATTTTTTAACTAAAATATCTCATTTTAATTTTTTCTTTAATTATCCTTACTTAAATATTTATTATTGATAAAAACATGTTACATATTCTAACATGCTTTTAGCAATAATAAATATTTCAGTAATGATAATTAAGTAAGAAAAAAAATTTGAAAATGAGATATTTCATTTAAAAAATATAGAAAAGATATTACGTTTTAACTGAAAAAGATAATCAATTATATTAGTAATTATAATTTTATTAGTTTATTTCATTAAATAGAATGACCCGTGATATTTTTGGAAAGTAGAGGTTCTACTCAGAAAAGTTAGGAAAGATAATGTGTTTTTGCTGAAAAGCTAATTGGTTCGTTATTAAGAATTATAATATCGTTATTTTAAATTAAAAATAAAACTACATGTTTTTACCAATAATAAATATTTACGTAAGGATAATTAATTAAAAAAATCAAGTTTGAGAATGTGATATTTTAGTTAGAAAATATAGAAAATGTATTATCTTTTACTTGGAAAAGGTAATCAGTTAGTTATTAGTAATCATAATTTTTTTGTTTATTTCATTAATTAGAACGACCATATTTTTGGAAAGAAGAGATTTTAGTTAGAAAAGTTAGAAAAGGTAATAGTTGAAAAAGGTAACTGGTTAGTTATTATTTAGGAGAAAATGAGTTATTTTAGTTAGAAAATATAAAAAAGATATTACATTTTAGCTTGAAAAGGTAATCAGTTAGTTATTAGTAATTATAATATTTTTAGTTTATTTCATTAATTAGAACTATCATATTTTTGGAAAGAATAGATTTTAGTTAGAAAAGTTAAAAAATTTAATAGCTGATAAAGGTAATTGATAAGTTATTATTTAGGAAAAGTGTTGTGAAGAGTTGCGTGTAATATTTTGAGAAAAAATTATGTTTTGTTTTTTTACAATTTAATAAGGTAAGTACTGTACCGCCGTACCAAAACTTGTAATGTTTCATCTTTTATAATATAGTGTATTTTTATAATTAAGTAAATTAATTAAGGATAATAAAATATAACAACTAAATAAGGTAACTTTTTCAGCTATTACCTTTTTAACTTTTCTAACTAAAAACAGGATCGTCTTAATTAATGAAATAAACTAATAATATTATAATTACTAATAAATAACTGATTACCTTTTCAAGTTAAAAGATAATATATTTTTATATTTTCTAACTAAAATATTGTTTTTATTCTAATTAATAACTAATCAATTACCTTTTCAGCTATTTACCTTTTCTAACTAAAATATCTTCCAAAAATATGAACATTCTAATTAATGAAATAAACTAAAAATTTAATAAACTAAAATCTCGCATTTTCTCGTAATTAATAAGTAATCAATTACCTTTTTCAGCTATTTACCCTTTCTAACTAAAATATCTTCCTTCCAAAAATATGGTCGTTCTAATTAATGTCTAATTAATGAATTAAACTAAAAAATTTATAATTACTAATAACTAACTAATTGCCTTTTACAGCTAAAAGCTAAAATCTTTTCTATATTTTTTAACTAAAATATCTAATTTTCAAACTTGATTTTTTTTAATTATTTCTTACTATTTAATGAAATAAACTAATAAATTATATTTACTAATAACTAATTAATTACCTTTTTAAGCTAAAACGTAATATCTTTTCTATATTTTCTAACTAAAATATCTCATTTTCAATCTTTCTTTAATTATTCTTACTTGAATATTTTTTATTGGTAAAAACATGTTACATTTTCTAACACGCTTTTAGCAATAATAAATATTTAAGTAAGGATAATTAAGTAAGAAAGAAAGTTTGAAAATGAGATATTTTATTTAAAAACTATAGAAAAGATATTACGTTTTAGCTGAAAAGGTAATTAATTATATTAGTAATTATAATTATATTAGTTTATTTCATTAAATAGAATGACTCGTGATATTTTTGGAAATGAGAGGTTCTAATCAGTTAGTTATTAGTAATTATAATATTTTTAGTTTAATTTATTAATTAGAATTATCATATTTTTGGAATGAAAAGATTTTAGTTAGAAAAGGTAATAACTGAAAAATGTAATTGATTAGTTATTATTTAGGTAAATGTTGTGAAGAGTTGCGTGTAATATTTTGAGAAAAGATTGTGTTTTGTTTTTTTACAATTAAATAAGATAATTACTCTACCGTACCAAAACTTTTAATGTTTCGTCTTTTATAATACTAGCTTAAAACCCGTGCGATGCACGGATTTTTTAAAATATAATATAATTTTTTTTGTATTAATTTAATTTATTTTTTGAAATATTAATTTTGGAGGCTTAAATTTTTATATGAGATGATTTGATAATAGTTGTATAAATGTTATCCATGATATTTCTAAAAATTGAGAGATTTTAGTCAGAAAATGTAGAAAGATGATAGGTTTTAGTTGAAAAAAATAATTGTATAATTATTAGTAATTATAAAATAATTCTTTTATTTTATTAAATATAATGCCCGTGTACTGATTAGAATAAGAGAGGATTTAGTTTAAGGAAAATTAAAAAGGTAACATATTTTAGGTGAAAAAGGTAATTGATTAGTTTATAGTAATTATAATTTAATTACGTTATTTTACTAAATACGATTGCTCATAATGGTTTCTGAAAAAAAGAAATTAATATTGTACGTGATACTTCTTTTAAAAGAGGGATTTTAGTTAGAAAATATATAAAAGACGATACGTTTTAGCTGAAAAAGAAAATCAGTTAATTATTAATATTAGAATATTATTAGTTTCTTTTATTAAATAGAACCTCCCGTGATATAATTGGAAAAAAAAAATATTTTAGCTATAGAAATAGAAAGGTAACGTGAAAATTAAAAAAATTATACGATTTATATGAAAAAGGTAATTGATTAGTTTATAGTAATTATAATTTAATTAAGGCAATCGACTACTTACCATTATTTTAATTAATGAATTTTAATTTAATATAATTTAATATACTCATGTTTACGGATTATACTAATGTTTCCTTATTATAAACAACGTATACAGATTTTTAATATATTTTTATTAATAATTGAAAAATATGATGTAATATTTTCGGGTATATATTAATGATTGTAAGATTAGTTTTAAATTAAAAAGGTAACATGTTGTAATTTGAAAGGAAATATTAATGATTCTAATATATGATACGATTGATGTTTTTATAAACAACGTATACAGATTTTTATTATATTTTATTAATAATTGAAAAATATGATGTGATATTTTCGGGTATATATTAATGATGTAAGATTAGTAGGTGTTTATAAAAGGTAATATCTTCAATTGAAAGTAAATGTGAAAAATGGTAATCGACTACTTACCATTAATTATATTATGTTATTATTTATTTCAGGAGTTTTAATAGTATAGATATCATATATATTTTTCTTTATAATGAAGGATAAATAAATAAATTCACTTAGTAACAAAAAAATAGATATCAAAACTCTTTTATTGTTTTGGCTTTTATATAATAGTATAGATATTTGTGCTTGTAAGATTAGTAGGTGTTTATAAAAGGTAATATCTTCAATTAAAAGTAATTGTGAAAAAAAAGCAATCGAATACTTACCATTAATCATATTATGTTATTATTTATTTTAAGAATTTTAATAGTATAGATATCATATATATTTTTATTTATAATGAAGGGTAAATAAGTAAATTCACTTAGTACCAAAAAACAGGTACCAAAACTTTCAATGTTTCGGAATTTATATAATAGTATAGATATGGATTAGTTTATAGTAATTATAATTTAATTACGTTATTTTACTAAAATACAATTGCTCATAATGGTTTTTGAAAAGAAGAAATTAATATTGTACGTGATATTTCTATTAAAAGAGGGATTTTAGTTAGAAAATATATAAAAGACGATACGTTTTAGCTGAAAAAGAAAATCAGTTAATTATTAATATTAGAATATTATTAGTTTCTTTTATTAAATACAACCTCTCGTGATATAATTGGAAAAAAAAATATTTTAGCTATAGAAATAGAAAGGTAACGTGAAAATTAAAAAGATTATACGATTTATGTGAAAAAGGTAATTGATTAGTTTATAGTAATTATAATTTAATTAAGGCAATCGACTACTTACCATTATTTTAATTAATGAATTTTAATTTAATATAATTTAATATACTCATGTTTACGGATTATACTAATGTTTCCTTATTATAAACAACGTATACAGATTTTTAATATATTTTTATTAATAATTGAAAAATATGATGTAATATTTTCGGGTATATATTAATGATTGTAAGATTAGTTTTAAATTAAAAAGGTAACATGTTGTAATTTGAAAGGAAATATTAATGATTGTAATATATGATACGATTGATGTTTTTATAAACAACGTATATAGATTTTTAATATGTTTTATTAATAATTGAAAAATATGATGTGATATTTTCGGGTATATATTAATTATGCAAGATTAGTAGGTGTTTATAAAAGGTAATATCTTCAATTAAAAGTAAATGTGAAAAATGGCAATCGACTACTTACCATTAATTATATTATGTTATTATTTATTTCAGGAGTTTTAATAGTATAGATATATATTTTTCTTTATAATGAAGGATAAATAAATAAATTCACTTAGTAACAAAAAACAGATATCAAAACTCTTTTATTGTTTTGGCTTTTATATAATAGTATAGATATTTGTGCTTGTAAGATTAGTAGGTGTTTATAAAAGGTAATATCTTCAATTAAAAGTAATTGTGAAAAAAAGCAATCGAATACTTACCATTAATCATATTATGTTATTATTTATTTTAAGAATTTTAATAGTATAGATATCATATATATTTTTATTTATAATGAAGGGTAAATAAGTAAATTCACTTAGTACCAAAAAACAGGTACCAAAACTTTCAATGTTTCGAAATTTATATAATAGTATAGATAATGTATTTTTATAATTAAGTAAAATAATTAAGGGTAATAAAATATAACAATTAAATAAGGTAAGTATCGTAATATACCACACCAAAACTTTTAATGTTTCGTCTTTTATAATATACTAGCTTAAAGCCCGTGTGATGCACAAATTTTTTTATTTTAATATTATATAAATTTTTTCATTTATTTAAATTAACTTTTTAAAAGATGAATTTTGGAGGCTTACATTATTATATCAGATGATTTGATAATAATTATACAGATGTTATCCGTGATATTTCTAGAAATGGAAGGATTTTAGTTAGAAAATATTGAAAAGATTATAGGTTTTAGTTGAAAAAGGTAATGGATTAATTATTGGTAATTATAAAATTATTATTTTTATTAAATAGAATGCATGAGATATGATTAGAAAAAGATACGTAGGATTTAGTTAGAGAAAATTAAAAAGGAAACATATTATAGGTGAAAAATATAATTGATTAGTTTATAGAAATTATAATTTAATTACCTTATTTACTAAATACAATTGTACGAAATATTTTTAGAAAAGGTGAAATTAATATTGTCCGTGATATATATATCAATTAAAAGAAGGATTTTAGTTAAAAAAATATAGGAAAGATGATACGTTTTAGTTGAAAAAGGTAATCGGTTAATTATTAATATTAAAATATTATTAGTTTATTTTATTAAATAAAACCTCCCTTGATATAATTGGAAAAAGATAGATTTTAGTTAGAGAAAATAGAAAGGTAACGTGAAAATTAAAAAAATGACATGATTTATGTGAAAAAGGTAATTGATTAGCTTATATAATTATAATTTAATTATGTCATTTTACTAAATAAAATTGCTCATAATTTTTAGAAAATGAGAAATTAATGTTGTCCGTGATATTTCTAGAAAAAAAAGGATTTTAATTAGAAAAAATAGAAAAGATGATACATTTTAGGTGAAAAGGTAATCGGTTAATTATTAGTATTATAATATTATTATTTTATTTTATTAAATAGAAACATCTGTGATATAATTGGAAAAAGAGAGATTTTAGTAAGAGAAAAGAAAAAGGTACCGTGTTTTGGTTGAAAAAGGTAACCGTTCATGATATAATTTGAAAAAGAGAGATGTTAATTAGAGAAAAAAGAAAAGGTAACGTGTTTTGGGTGAAAAAGGTAATTGATTGGTTAATAATAATTATAATATAATTACGTTATTTATTAAACAAAACTGCTCGTACTATTTTAAAAAAAAGAGATATTTTAGTTAAATAAAATGTGAAAGATATTCTATTTTACTTGAAAAAGAAAATTTTTTAGTTATTGAAAAATATAAAAGGTAATATGTTTAACTTGTAAAAGGAAACTAATTAATAAAGGAGAAATTTTAGTTAGATAAAATATAAAGGGATATTATATTTTATTATAAAAAGAAAATTATTTAGTTTTTGAAAAATAGAAAAGATAATATGTTTAACCTCAAGAAGGAAATTTATTAGTTAGTAGAAAAGGTAATATGTCTAACCTGAAAAATGAAAGTGATTAATAAAGGAGAAATTTTAGTTAGATAAAATATAAAAGGATATTGTATTTTAGGAAATTAGTTAGTAAGATAAAATATAAATGGATAAAAAGGAAATTATTTAGTTTTTGAAAAAGAGAAAAGATAATATGTTTAACCTTAAGAAGGAAATTGATTAGTTAGTAGAAAAGGTAACATGTCTAACCTGAAAAAGGAAATTGATTAATAAAATAGAAATTTTAGTTAGATAAAATATTAAAGGATATTATATTTTAGGAAATTAGTTAGTTCTTGAAAAATAGAAAAGATAATATGTTTAAACTTAAGAAGGAAATTGATTAGTTAGTTTATCTGTAATTATTTATTAGTTAGTAGAAAAGGTAATATGTCTAACCTCAAAAAGGAAATTGATTAATAAAGGAGAAATTTTAGTTAGATAAAATATAAAAGGATATTGTATTTTAGGAATTTAGTTAGTTAGATAAAATATAAAGTGATATTATATTTTATCATAAAAAGGAAATTATTTAGTTTTTGAAAAAGAGAAAAGATAATATGTTTAACCTTAATTGATTAGTTAGAAATTGATTAGTTAGTAGAAAAGGTAATATGTCTAACCTGAAAAAGGTAATTGATTAATAAAGTAGAAATTTTAGTTAGATAATATATAAAAGGATATTATATTTTAGGAAATTAGTTAGTTCTTGAAAAATAAAAAAGATAATATGTTTAAACTCAATAAGGAAATTGATTAGTTAGCTTATCTGTAATTAAGTAAGGGTAAATAACTAAAATCAACAGTACCGACCGACCGACCGACCGACTGACTAACCAAACTTTTAATGTTTCGGAATTTATATAATAGTATAGATTATAAATTTATTATTAATTTAAGATTATTCTAAGAAAATTAAGAAAATACGATATATATATATATATATATATATATATATATATATATTGTTCTCATAGATTATTTTGTAACTCAATACGATTATAATAAAAGAATTACAATTGTTTTAAGATTTAAACAATTTTACTATTTTATTAAAGATAACATGGATACCTAGAAGAAATAAGAATAAAGGCCTGGAAGGAATTGCAATGGTTTTAGGATTACACAATTTTATTATTTTATTAAAGATAATATAGAATTCTAGAAGAAATAGGAATAAACGGGTGAAATCAAAAATAGGTGGAACCAAATTTAGTACAGTAATACAATTTAATAGAGGGTTTCACTTATCAATATGAAAAAAGCTAATATGAGCATGTTGAAAAGCTAATATGTTGCAAACATTTGAGTTTTCATGAAGCTAATATGATAAATTGACCTTAATGGCACATTAAAAAACCAAATTTATTACCGTAATACAATTTATAAGAGGGTTTCGATTATCAATTGAAAAAAAACTAATATAAACATGTTGAAAAGCTAATGTGTTGCAAAGATTTGAGTTTTCACCAAGATGATTTGAGTAATATGGATCCTTCCACCAAGCGTCTGTGTATACCTCAAACATGACATTTTTATGGTTCAAATTCCAGTATATAGATTGACATGAACATTACAGGTTTGAAAATATATACCCGCCAAAAAAATGTGCAAAACTGTACTGCATATTTCATTAAGGTTCAAGTATTCCCTACACATACCATGAATTCGTTCATAATGTATATGGCCGCGCATAAATGTATAATATGTATGCATACACTGCTTTAGTGGCCGCCACTAGGTGCAATCGTTAATCTGGCTGATGTTTTAGGCTTTGGAAGCAAGACCATCGCCAAAACGCCGCTAATTGCAGCGCAAAACATACCAATTACGAACATTGGCAAGTTTCCACCATTTCCAAATGCTTGATCTATCGGTCCACTCGTCATAGAAATGATGATCTGTGTTTTTCACATTATTATTGCAAATTGTTAGTTCAGAATTGATAACTTTACTTTAAGAACAATTTATTCGCACTCTGCAGGCTGAAAGATTTTATGATGAAAGTCAATAAGTGGTAGATAAATAAGAAAGAAAATATACCTGTGGTATACAGATTGAGATGTTTAGAACCCCCAAGGAGAGACCTGTACATTAAAAGTTCGGATGAATTAACTCAGTTGTTCATCGTAAGAATCAATTAACCAAATAATTTAGCGTTTCAGAATCAGATAGGACTGGGTAAAAAATAAAAGGTTGAGCTTTAGTATCATGTAACCGTAAAGAATGAAAAGTACAGTATTTAAATTTCTGTAAATGATTGTTTAACAAGTTTAAATTTTAAGATGCATTGAAGTAGAGTCCAAAGACATTTACTTAATTAGGTGTTGAAATAGGCTTAGAGCTAATTTTACCTTGTCCTGCTTTGGAACCAGCTGAGAATATGGATGCCAAAGCAAATGGAATGCTATAGGTCACCTGTATCGAATAATTGAGAGACCAGAATGTGGCTGTTAGCATATAGTATACTGAGGTACACTCCCGAATTTCCTATAAGGTTACATGAATATATCAAAACTAGGCATACTGATGTGTGTGTGTGTTTTGTATGCACTCACCGCAAGAGGGATTCCTAGTGCTGCGAAAATAGCAAGAGCACCAGCCCTAACTTCAGCAGAAGGTGTTAGAGCATCCCCATCAGGACCAAATTGGCGTTGGGAATCTGCAACTTTGGTCACAACTATCATCATACCAAATCCTACTGCCAATAAAAAGTTGACAAACCCCCACAACAATTTCACACCACCAACTCCACGTATTGTGAGCTCCACAACCAAAGATGTAAGTCCCAAGACTATTGAGTTAAGCATCAATCCCAATGAACCCTCATGGACTCCGGCATCGTAGGCCTTTCCTTGATTTGGAACTCCACCATACACTTCTTTCCCCATCCAGTCTGTATCGAACAGCAAAAATGGAAACCATGCGATCCAATTCAAACATGTCACAACTAGTAACAATACCATTGGACGTGACAATCCCATAAATGCACCAAATATTTGTCCGAAAAATGGGACACCGCCACTTGAGCCATCGTCTTCAATATCTTCAGGTGACAGTTTTTTCTCCTCAACCAAAGAAATTGCTACTAGTGTAATGGTCATGAGTAATATTATAGCAATGATAAAACAAGTCTTGAGGTTTGCACAATATACATCACAGGCCTCGGTTTTTGCAAAGGGAAGAATCTTGTATAGCTTCTGGTAGGAACCAGCTGCGTACCCGAGGATATTACCAACAGCCATAAAAAAAGAAAAGAATGTGTTGGCCCTGCTCATGAGATTCGTATCGCCGGCACATAAGTCCGCGAGAAAGGCCCTGCATGGGCCCTGCAACATGTTGTTAGCAACATCCAGTACCCAAAAACCAACCACAAACACCGTAATAGCACGTGGCCTCAACTTGTTTGTCAGGTCATCACCAGCTGCGTAACCAATATCAGCAGCAAATCCGATCAATACAACAGCAATGGCAACGCAACACGCACCACCTAGAATAAAAGGACGACGACGGCCAAAGGCAGCAGTGCAACGGTCAGAGTAGTAACCAACAATTGGTTGGACTAACATGCCAGAGACAGGGCCACAGAGCCAAATGTATGCAGACCAGGTGTGGGGAATCCCGAGAAGCTGAACGTAGGGTGTGAGAAGAGAGAGCTGGAGAGCCCAACCAAACTGGACACCAGCAGCAATGGCCGAAACAAGAACCAGTTTCCACATTGGCGCTGGTCCATCTTCATACCTGGAGGAAGGTCTATCGACTTGTCCCATTCTGAGGAACCTCCGTGTACCTTTAAATGTAGAGAGTGAGAGTGTTTTATAGGGAGGGAAGGGGTCACTTACGGAGAAGAATAGCTACCTTCAATCCGGATCCAATAACCTGTAAAAATCAAACTATTATCAGCATATAATCTTTTTATACTTATGTGTTATTAATTTGTAATCGAAGAAACTAGTCTCTGTTTTGGTGACCGTTTGCTCAAGTTTTTAGCAAAATATTTCCATTAAAAATTTATAGTGGACTGGTTATATGTCTCTCTAATGTCTGCTCAATAATCTGTAATATGGGTTGGTTCAAAACCAGACTATGAAACATTGAAACAGCATATATAAATATAAAATAATGTAAGTTACCTTGAGCTTTGGATCCGGATGTGTTGGTTGTGCTATTGCTCAATCTTGTACGCCTTTCTTCTATAAAAAAAACCCTTACTTTCCCTCTACATCTGTGAAGTACCACAAATAAGTTGATTTCTCGAAAAGAAAAATGATAATGATGATGATGAAGGTATGTATATAAGTAAAAATCTACATTGGTACTTCTGGTTTTGTGAGGTTCTCCTTTTTGTTAGGACAGCCTTCTCTTCATTGAACATTTTGTCCAGACAAAATTAATGATGCTATCTATAGTTATGTAGAAATGCCCCAGTTTTGTTATAACTTAATGCGTTATAGTTAAACCTGATTTCTTGGATGTCCACCGGTTTTAATCTGTTTAACTTTTCCTTTACTTTTATAATTCCTAGGCTACATTGTCACAAAAACTCACACCTAACATAAAGGGCAAGAAATCTTATTCCCATGACTTTATAGTATTAAACTTAAATGAACACAAGTTTTCTGTACACTATTTTTCAGTACAATAGATTTTTAAATCCATGAGGAGGGAGTGAGACTCATAATCTAGACCTCATCTAGAACTAGGAGCCGCAACTTTGTCAATCGTGATCAGTTCAGTTTTCCCCAGAAGCATTCTTGTTGAGCAAGGACCTATAAGTATCAATAGGTTTTTTTTTTTTTAAAGTGTGATAATGAAACGTCCTGGATGGCTGGAATAAGTATCTACTGTTTGGATAACACTATGTTAGCCCATTTTCCAACCAAACCAAATTCATGATAAGCTCTGTTAGCACAGTACAAGAATATACATCACAAATCTAAGATAAATATAAAACCAACAAATGACATGATGAGAGAGATGTTCCTGACCAAAGAAATGGAATTGAAAAAACAATTATACGAAACCAACAAATGAGATGAGTTGCTACTGGTGTAGAAGGAACTGGACAAATCACAAATTTGGGGGAATTTGAAGAAATCACATAGGGACTCAAAAATACAGTTTGATGAGAATTTGTACATGGTAGTGTTAGTAACCACTAGCACAAGCAACTGCAAAATGTTCTTCACTTTACCTTTTATTTAGGGGATACAAAGCGGAAACGAACCCATTGAGAATAGTAAATTGAGCACACAGATACGCCAAACTAGCACCAACAGAGTAAGGGAAAGGAATTCAGTACAAGAAGCTGACTGTACTGTACTTTGCTCTAAAAACTGCAATGTTACTACGTACTACTCTAACGCCAGTGCCTATTATTTCCTCCATAGCTCAGGCAGAAACATTGAGTTTAATTTTAAAGAACACGAAATCTGTTCTCAACACTTGTCAAAGTATCCGTATTGACTCCATTATCGCCTAAACTTGTGTTTGTTGAGATGTACTCAGCACATATAAATTAAGCCTTGGTGAAAAAAAAAAAATATAAGTTTTGATTTCCAAGTAGAAGGAAGGATGACAAGGAGTAGAACGAACCGTAGAAGGAAAGAAAACTAGTGGATATTATAAGGGTTATATCAAAATTATATTGTATGAATAAAACTGACTGTAACTATAATCCAAAGTCTTTTTCCTAGTACGAAACTTGCAAGTTAATTACAGTTGGTGTACTGATAAGATACTTAGCCAAGTAATATAACAATTTACAAGATAGAGATGTTTTACTCCGGGGCCTCACATTGTCTTGGTTATAAAGTCCAGAATATTGTGTACAAGTGCAGGTAATCACCACACTATATAATGTTGTGGATGTGATTATCAAAAGATTATATTCCGGAAAAGGCCTTAAGCAATTGAAATCTCGTTTGATGACGGATATTTCCTATCATTATACTCTCCACTAAAACATTCTCGTTAGGTAACGGAAAAGCAACATTGGTTGATAGTTTACTAGTGGATCATGTGTTGCAGCAGAGTTTCATATGAAAACCCGGCATTACCAAAAGCGCCACTTACCTCCAAGTAATGTACAATATCTACATTCTTATCGATTACCTTAAAATGTAAACAGACACAGTAAATTAATCTATTTATACCAAATAGAACAAAAAAAAAATAACAATTTACAAAAAAATAACTTTTCCAAGCTTCCAAATTCATATCTGATGGTCTAACAAAGTGATCACATGCATAATGAGAACCAAACTATTAACTGCATTAGGGAATAGCATGTAAAAATGTAGTTACCATACTCTGCGTGCCTCAGTGTGACTTCTTTAAACTTCTTCCATAACCTTTTGATGAAGGCCTGGACAAGCGAGGATCCGTCATCAATATCATCAGCATTCATTTTAAGGTGACTCTTAATTGCCTATCTGTGCTTTCGCTAACGAGCAAGTGATCCACTCCTTACTAATGACCATTTCGATGTGGAGACACCAAGACTCCGACTGATGAATTATCTTAAGTGAATCTCCTCATAGCGAATTCCATTTATTAAATCATCAACACTTCACAACTTAGAGTTCTCTTCAGCTTCAAGTTATGCACAAAACTCGTAAATGACAAATTGCTGACACCCTATAGCAAGAATCAAGAACTTCATCCTCATCCTTATTATGACAAATTTAAAACTAGTTCTTAATTTAATATTTTTATTACCTCAAATCCCCATCTTTTAAGTGTACAAAACCTGGAACGACAGAAGATAAACTAACCCATCTAAAAAGAAAATGTTGGGTACCCCAAATTGGTTCCCAAAAAAAATTCTCAAATATTATATCAATTTAATTGATTACAATAATGTGAACCCTTGCATTCACACCAACCATTCAAATAAAAAATTTCTATTATGTAAGGTAAGTTTTACTACATTATTCGGGAGCAATTTTTGTGTACTAATTTGGAATACCTAACATTACTCCCGTCTAAAATATCAGGTATCCGAAATAATCCCAACAGCATCTTATACAATGAAAGTTAATTAAAGCTTAAAAGGCTAACACAGACAGTCACATAAATTACAAACGGTTTAAGTAGAAGGCACCATAAGTCTTTATACCCTTCAAGCAGACAAGAAGCACACACTCCTCTCTTCAGTTGAAACCAAAAACATCCATAAATGAATCTTTTAATTTAATTGAAATATTTTGCTCAGTTTTCATTTCTTATTTTGTTATGCACGGATTTTTTAAATTTTAATATTATATGAATTTTTCATTTATTTAAATTAATTTTTTAAAACATGAATTTTGGAGGCTTACATTTTTATATGAGATGATTTGATAATAATTATATAAATGTTATCCGTGATATTTCTAGATATGGAGGGATTTTAGTTAGAAAATATAGAAAAGATGATAGGTTTTAGTTGAAAAAGGTAATCAATTGGTAATTATGAAATTATTATTTTATTTTATTAAATAGAATACCCGTGATGTGATTAGAAAAAGATAGGATTTAGTTAGAAAAAATTAAAAATGAAACATATTCTAGGTGAAAAAGGTAATTGATTAGTTTATAGTAATTATAATTTAATTATCTTATTTTATTAAATATAATTTCACATAATATTTTTAGAAAAGGAGAAATTAATATTGTCCGTGATATTTCTATTAAAAGAAGGCTTTTAGTTAGAAAAGATGATACGTTTTAGCTAAAAAAAGGTAATCGATTAATTATTAATATTAAAATATAATTAGTTTAGTTTATTAAATAGAACCACCCTTGATATAATTGAAAAAATAGAGATTTTAGTTAGAGAAAATAGAAAGGTAACGTGAAAATTAAAAAGATGACATGATTTATGTGAAAAAGGTAATTGATTAGCTTATATAATTATAATTTAATTACGTCATTTTACTAAATAAAATTGTTCATAGTTTTTAGAAAATGAGAAATTAATGTTGCCTGTGATATTTCTAGAAAAAAAAAGGAATTTAATTAGAAAAATAGAATAGATGATACGTTTTAGCTGAAAAGGTAATCGGTTAATTATTAGTATTATAATATTATTATTTTATTTTTATTAAATAGAAACATATGTGATATAATTGGAAAAAGAGAGGTTAAGAGAAAAGAAAAAAGGTAATGTGTTTTGTCTGAAAAAGGTAATCGTCTATGATATAATTGGAAAATAGAGATGTTAGTTAGAGAAAAAAGAAAAGGTAACGTGTTTTGGGTGAAAAAGGTAAATGATTAGTTAATAGTAATTATAATATAGTTATGTTATTTTATTAAACAAAACTGCTTGTACTATTTTTAAAAAAAAAGAAATTTTAGTTAAATAAAATGTGAAAGATATTCTATTTTACCTGAAAAGGGAAATTATTTAGTATTGAAAAATAGAAAAAGTAATATGTTTAGCCTGAAAAAGGAAATTGATTAATAAAGGAGAAATTTTAGTTAGATAAAATATAAAAGGATATTGTATTTTACCTGAAAAAGGAAATTATTTAGTTCTTGAAAAATAGAAAAGATAATATGTTTAACCTCAAGAAGGAAATTGATTAGTTTTTATATCTGTAATTGAGTAAGGATAAATAAGTAAAATTAACAATTACCGTACCGACCAACCATGTTTCGGCTTTTATATAATAGTATAGATTTACATATGTTAAAAGTATATTGTATTTACTATGTAATTAAACTCTGCTCTAAACGAGATGTATGGATATATTTACTATATTCCGTGTAAATATGAGATAAATTTTTAAAAATATATAATCACATCCTAGTTTCATACTCCAAAACAAAAGCGAGATAATATAATTTAAAAATATTATAATTTCCAGAAATATCAGTGATAAGATTATTACACCCGAATTATAATCCCGGGATTATAATCCCTAAACAAACATGGCCTCTTCACCCGGTGACGAAAACTTGAGATCCTCTAGTAAAATGTTTGTTTCGTGGACTTTGCTTCATACGTTGTAATGTCTTGTAGCTCATTCAGATAAAAAGAAATAGTAATAACACTCACAAGATTGATACATATGCACAAGAGCCCTAACTTAGACAAAATTGTGCCACAAGTTATTTAAAACCTAATGGCTATAGTACAAAATTAAATAAACAATAAGATATATTAAATATGTAATGCACAACATGATAAAGCCCAGTACATCTCCTACAGCTGTGCCTTCACATTTCAATGTCGTCCAAATCTGGCAAAGGAAACCGAAGGATTGCTGCGATTCCAGTTATCTGTGCCAGTTCTGTTAAACCATAATATAGTTAGTCCAAGTGATATTTAACAAGGAAAAGTAGAACCATAATAATCACCATCTTTATAGGGGTTGTGACCTAAAAGAGCATGGAGGTTCTCACTTATAACTTGTATGACTAGATCATTACGTATAGCAAGAGGAAAGATACAATATACTTACGCTCTCCTGAAGCATGCATTGCTGAAAATATATGTGCAGTGCCTCCTGAATCCTTTACCGAATCGACTAAATCGACATATTTTCTCCTTGTTCCTACATCAGAATTCCTGCAAGCAAAAGAATCGCTGCCAGTTAGAAACTGCCAAACTTTGTACCTCTATCAAGTAAAAATGTTGCAGCGATTTAATGAGCTGTCACAGATATTAGATAAACACTTAAAACCGAGTTCAGAACTTGGAAAACAGTCTCAGGAGTTTTGTAGAGATAGGTATAGCGAAGATTACTAACCTAAAGAGCTCATCGGTGATGAGAAGTGTTTGCACAGCCATGCGTTCGTGGGCAACCTCAACATGCTTTGGTCCATAACATGCTCGATATGCATCCTACACAATTTTAAAAAAAAAAAAAACTTAAGAAATTAAAACGGAGAAGTGAAACATTTGTATACCCATACATGTATAATTGTATTTGTGTATAAATATGCAAGGGACCATTTACGATTTTTATCCACCATGAACTTTCCTTTGTTCCCAACGCTAGATACAAAGGCACAAACATAAATATGTAGACATGTGAACCCCGTTAAACAAAGAGAAGTGATGAAGATTGTTCACAATGTGTGATGACCTATATTACATAAGAAATGATGTATTATATAAAGCATTCAATCTTACATTTGAAAGCATGTTGTAAAAGTCTTTTAGAGCTCGGACCTGAGTAAACAAAGGAAAAAATGTGTTAGTAATTAAAGAGAAAGTGCAGATGCCATGAAGAAGAAAAAAAGGGACGAGAGAAAATAAGAAGTTATTTCTCATGCTGATAATTATAATTTGGCACTTCTCTTTCTAGATATACCTCCTCTGCTGCCTTTGTATCTTTTATCATATTCATCACATTTGGAGCACCCAGCACCTCTCTTAAACTATGCCTGTGTATAAGTCAAGCAATACTTAGATTAGACTATTACAAAAAAAAAAAAAAAAAATCTGCCCCGTGACGGATAGATCACATGTCAATGACAATTCCAAAAAAAAAAAAAACTTGACCACGAGTAGGTGGTTTAAAGACCAAGCACAAGAAAGATGAAGCCCGCTGGACCCCTGGGCCTATATAAATACTAAAACATAATACTAAGATTAACTCAGATTGATACAGGATTCCATAATCCCCAACAAAAACATAAAAAAGACTGCAACATAACAATATGCAAGAAATTCGAGGCATCTCATTATTTCTCAACAAGCACTTTAAAGGTCACATCATGCTGGATAGACAAATGAAAGCTACTGATTAGGTTTATAGTGTTCTGCTCATTCGTCAGTCACATCAGTTTAATTTGGGTAACTGTTTAATTGTTTTTCAAACATAAAGGCCATCTAAGAAAAACTAATATTTAGAAAACTAAGAAATATACAATATAATTGACTTGAACATAGAAGTATATAATATAGCTATGAACTTGTGAAACTAGATTCTGAGAACTATCTACCTCCATATCAACCATGCCTACTATTGAAACTCCTATTAACTTTTTTCTTTGCTTCCATCCTCACTTGACAAAGAAAAGGGAAAACAGTAGGAAGGTGGCTACACGCTAATGCAGTAAAGTTGAAAAGATTACACCTAGAAGGAACTATCGAGAACGCCTGGAAAGAAATATCCAATTCATGTTTTACTTTTATGAAATTAGTCCCAGTAGAAAAGATTCGCGAGCCTGTGAAACAAGGCATATTTTGCAACCAAAATTCTGCTTAAACTAATAATGAGCCCAATAGTCTAAACATTCAAATATAATTTTCATCTTCTGTCAAAAGTTTTTAAAAATGTTACTGTGAAAAGTGAGCTCAACATACTTGTATCCTGAGGTCGTGTGCACAAGAACTATGCGCGACTTGTTTTCGATTATAGCTCTAACCGCCTTCCTTTCTGCTTCCAACATTAAGTGACGATGAAATTGATCCTGAAACAAATCAGGAAACAGCTCCAAATATATTAAATTATATTTCAAAATATTTATGATTTCAGTTGTATGCAAAGACTTCACTTAAAAACTCAATTTCAAAGCTTACTACACAAAAAGCAGATAAACTATATGGGGACTGGCAGCCTGGCCTCCCTTCACGCAATCACTCAGAACTAAATAAAGAAAAAAAAAATCTATGACTCACCCTTGTGAATCCTGGACTTGCAATCACAGCACAGCGGACAACCTGGAAATCAATATGTTTCAAGAAAGCCTGTATTGCACCCAAAAAAAAACAAAAAACAAAATGAGGCCAAATATAATTTAAAACGTTTCTGTTGGATATCAGGACATAGTCATAGAACTCGGTTTAAGGTCTCACCTGTGTGACATTCTCAAAGAATTTGTTCAAAGCCTGTAATCAGTAGTTACAAAATTCAATTAATATCATTATATACACACTATACTAACTGTCACTGTTTACCATCACAATCTGCATTAAATGAAATCGATCGATTTATTATATTTTGAAAAGGAAACATACTTTGTCATAACCAGCTATAGCAGGTCCATGCTTCCGAGGTATTGAAGCTTCTATCCGTGTACGGGTAACTGTTACACTGTTCACAACTCACCAAATTACAAAAATCCAATTTTGACAAATTCAACAAATAAGTTCTCAAACTACAGACATATACAGTACAGAATAACTGCATAATTGTAGCTCGTCACAATATTAGTTACATATATTAGAGCAACTTGCGTGCAGTACTTAGTCGACATTAATTAAGAAGCACCCATAGACGAAAATTATTAGAAAGAAACTCTACTACTATAATTCCAGAATTTAGATTTTTCACAAAATGTGCTTATTAATATTAAGACTCTATTTTCTTGGCAGACCCTCCTAACAAGATCACTTCAATTCATATAAAGCAATATTTAATTATATATTTATTTAATTAATTTGAATATTCCTTCCAAAAGAAGTTAATATGAATATCTTGAGTTTAAACTCAAAGGTTTGAATTAGAATGCAAGTCCATTAAAGTTAAAAGTATATGAGAAAGGTCAAAAACTTAAACAGTAAAAAGATATTTAGTGTCTTTGGCAAATATAAAGTTAGTGGACTCGTGGAGAGATCATATAAAGGGAAACCATGTCTTATGGTGCTTAGACTTGCCAAAAGCGGCAACAAGAGAAACATGTTCGCACTAAAGGGAAGCTCACTAATGTGAAATCTACATCAATATTTCCATATAATAGTCCTAAAGATCCGGTAACTATAATCTGGTAACTTCTGAACATTTGACAAAACAATTCAGATTGTTGCAAGTGTCTTACTACCCATCTAAAGTTCTAAACACAAATATGAAGTTCCTAATGTCTAAGCAAGATATTGATGACCATGCAGGTTCATAGACTATAATCTCTACAACTGCTACAGGAATTCATAATCTGAAGGGTGAACACTTTTTTATACTAAACCAAGTACAAATATGGAGAACAAAAGAGCATATGAAAACTCTTTGCACCAGCAGTACAATAAATAACTAATAATAGACTATTTGGAATCTCATCAACAAACATATATGGAGAGGCAGGTCTACACTCAAATGTACCTTTTTCCAATAAGGAAGATCTGTGCCAGCCCTTCTTGCATCATAACCACAGCCAAATCAGCACTTGCAGAAGGATCTGAAGGACAGATAAAGTAAGAAGAATTTCTAAAAAAACAGATAATTTTAAGCATACAGGAGAAAAGACACAAAAAGAGGTGGTATAAAGCATTTTAAAGTTTCGCCACTTTGCATAGCATATGTAAAAGCAAAACAAACACACAGACAAGCACAATATTGTAAAACCCTCACATAGATATGAAACAGCTGATACTCAATAAACACTTATAGAGATGCCATTGTGAAGCAAAAAAAAGTAAGCCAGTCCACTGGGCACTTGAACATATAACTATTTTCTCCCTTAAAAACTTACATTTCAACTTAAAGGTTACATACCTATTCAAATTTTTATTGGCATTACTTCATAATCAGAGTAATTTATGACATCAATGTACAACAATGTTTCCGCTAAGCAACAATTCCTTATCATACAACAGATGCTTGTTTACTTTCCCAAATAGTACAAATGGAATCGTATCTCTGGCATCCACTAAAGTTTGGAAATGTCGACCAGCAGTAGAAAGCAGGAACTTATTCTATTTCATTTTGAGGAGAGAGGTATTAGGGCCTAAACGAAATGGGCTCCACTAGTTCCAATTTTTTTCATACTTGGACAAACTCTCGAAAAGATAAAATAAAAGGAGAAATTAAAACCATACACATATACAACTTTTGACTACAGTCATCGTGCATCAGAAGTAGAAATGTCTTCAGCAATTGCCATTCTTCAATGTGGCTAAATGCAGTATATGTAGTATGACATCTTTCTATCTCTTCATTATACAAAAAAAAAAAAAAAAACTACACAAACATCTAACCAAATAATCTAGAGATTAGCACTACCTAATCTGATGAAATTATAATTAAATAAACAAATAAAGTAAAGAACAAGTAGAGAGCAATAAATAGGGATGCACGGAAGTTGCAAGAAATACATATAGCATAATTTCTAGAAGACATGCCATACTTCATATTCACTTCAAATATGTGAATTGAGGAAATTTTAGCTGAGATTGCATACCAGAGGCTTGATGGAGTACTTCTAATGCCACTGTATCCCAAACCACCTGTTGAAGAGACAAACCTCAATTAAAATATTGAATAAATGACTCCATAAAGTACAAAGGTAACTGAATCCTGATTGCGCACATAATTAAAATTATTATATCATTGGGTGCCAATGAGGAAAACCCCTTTTACACAGATTTACAATATAACCACAGAAGGTAATTTAATTGCAAATACAGCTTATGTTGAATTTTTGTTTATCCACAAGTAGATATTCGAAGCAGATACTATCAGGTAGACATGCATATACACAACTCCACATGAATTATCTGACAGCAGCACTCCTGTCAAAGTAATCCATTATATCACTTACACTTGGTTTTCACTATATATAAAAATATAATACTTTTTGAAACCCGTCTGAAACTTATTATGGGACCAAGAAATGATTGTCTAGTACCGTCTTAGGATACCACCGTGATTCGGAATACAAACATTGTGAATGAGGTAAACAGATAGGCAATTAAATTTGATTGACACAGATACCAAGAGAAACGCATACCTTTCTTAGCACAAAAGGTCGGTGCAGCTCAAGTTCAAGCGTATGAAAAGCTCCAACCTGAAACAGATTGCTTAAGCCTTAAAGTTCACTGCAGCAATATAATGAAACCAACAATTCACATATCATTTTTATGTTTAATTGTACATACCTTTACATGTTCATTTTCCACAATGTTTTTTCCTCGAATACGCAAGACAGATCCTTCTTTGTCATAATCTACAGCCTACATATTAATTCATAACAAGGAACATATAAAAATCATATCTCTTGTATATCAATGACACAATTTGCTTATGATTCCTCAATAAATGCAAAAGATATGCATGTTTACGGTATAACTCTTGCTATCTATCGTTTTCTGGGGATAACCACCTTTAAAAGGCTCAAAGATGGTGCAACATAACAGGGAAAAAAACAAGAGTGATATCTGGAATGACGGTACCACTAACCCCCCTTCCCCCCCCCCCCACAACCCAAAAAAAAAAAATTGACATAGTGATTTTAGCATCGTCTCTACTCGTACGTTTCTCTTCATATTAAAAGAGTACATAATCTACTCCTTATACTTGCATCACATAATCTCCTTGGTATGCACATGATGAATTACATGAAACTATATTAACTCTACCACATATTTAACAGTCCTGAACCTAAGCTAAACCACCGTTTCTGATGCATGGTCGACTGGTCATACCTCAACTTTGATTTCCAGTATCAATTTTACACGCTCTGCATCTCTTCCGCCAGAAGCTGATTCCCTTAGTACTTTCCTGCAAAATTTTAAAATATATATTTCATGAAAATCTTGAAAACCAGTCATTTGCATGATATATGTTGATTATGCCAACATCAGTATATATACACAGGTTGAGTTATACTGCCAAGGTAATTGTAGCTTAAAATAGGTTTCCAAAATTAAATTTTACTGCATTATAGTTGATCCATTATCCACAAAATCATGCGATCACGATTTAATTTTTATAGTTAGGATTACAATTCATATCAGAAAAGAAGAAATATTTTTACCTCAGAGTATAGCACGCAAAGAAATTGGTTTAAAGTTTTGTTAATATAATAATTTAATTACAGTTGATCCCCTACAAAATTGCCTAGACCACAGTAAAAGTTCTAGTAATATTTAGGCTACTGATTAAGCACTAGAGGATTGGATTCCGTTTCACCACAATAGAGTTCAAAAGCAGGCATTCGTAGATATTACATTTAGTATAATTGTACTCTTATCAGTTATTAGGCCTTCTTTTGCAAAAACGTTTTTCGCAATTAAGCTTCTTTATCATGGTAAGTAATATCGCACATTACCAATTACTCTAGAATCATAATAGAGGATTCGTTACTTCACCAAACTTAATGAAACATCATGTCATATCCATTCACCTTTTTAGCCTTCATAACGCAATAAATATATTAAATTCTTGCTAATCCGTCCACTCGAAAAAACATAAAAACATCAGCAATCAGCATAATTAATTTAAAAAAAAAAAAAAAAGAGTGTTCAACTTCTTACTTAAAATACTAAACACACAACCAAGTTAATCCCAATTAATAGTTCTTGATCAAGAACACAATACATGACATAAAGTTACAAACTTTACTTTCTTTCCCACAAAATTTAGCAACCCAATTAATACAAAACCAATCTTTACTAAAAATTTACAAAATTATATGAAAAAGAGAAACAAAAAAGAAATTAGCAACCCAGTTAATAAAAATTCAATCTTTACTAAAATTTACGAAAATTTTCGAAAAAAAGAAAGTACCTAACAGTACCAGACAACACTTTGTCACCTTTACTAATCAAATTATAAAGCAACCATAAATCATCTGCTTCTTCAGGAACCATCTGAAAAATCAAACCAATACAAATTAAACCAAGATTTAAAAAAAAAAACAAATACCCATTAAGCAAAATCACACAAAACATTAATAAACATAGAAATTTATGAGAATTGTACCTTAACACTACCAGGGCCATTAGGGTCTATGTCTCTGTGAATAATCTTCATCTTTATTAAGCTCTAGTGTGTGGTTGTGTGTGTGTTTTATGTTTTTGTGTGTGTATAGAATGAGTTGTGCATGCATGAAAAAAGACAGAAGCAAAAAGGCTGTTTATATATATGAGTGGAAAAATAATCAAATCCTATGTAGGATTTGATTACAGAAAAGGAGGCAAATTTGAGAAGAGGGGAAGTTTATACGGGTCGGGTTAGCATTATTTAATCGGGTATTTGGGTTTGGTTTATTTAATTTGGGTTTATGACTTTGGGTTGAGACTGGGCTAAGGTTGTTGATTATGTATGGGCTCGTTTATTTGTTTTTGAAGCTTGTTGCATGGTCGGGATTTGCCTGGCTGAATTTCTTTCGTATTAATGCTAGAGAATTCAAAAAAAATTCCAAAATTTGTTCCAAATGTTTTCGTGTCATTCATTTAATTAGTAATTTTCTTAATAAAAATATGAGATCCCGCATGCATATATATGCGCACCAAATTAAAATATGACATGTATCATATCACATTATTTGAAACAAATTTTGGGGAAAAAATTTGAATTTCCTAACATAACTCGTAATGTAATTTGCTTAAAAAAGATTGTTGGTCATGAGGTCATTGCTTTGAGTTTAAAACAAATATCAGTATTATTGCAGGGATATAAATCGTGTGATGCATGGATTTCTTTTGATATATAATAAATTTTATTTTATGTTATAATTATATTTCTATATAATCATTATTTTCACTATTTCATTTTAATTTTAATTTTAACAATTTAAATTAGGATAATCGTACCGAAAATCAAACGGACAAAATTTCAATGTTTTGGTTTTAATATAATAGTATAAATTTATCAAATGAGTTGAAAAAATTGTAGTAAGGGTGTGTTTGGCATTGTTGTTGCAGACAGCAATAACAACTTTTTTTAAAAAAGCAGCTAGAAAGTGTTCGATAAATTTTTTTTTGAAGAAAGTGTTCGATAAAATTAATAATTGCTTTTTTGAAAATTAATTTTGGCCTAAAATTTGCTTTTAGTAAAAGCAACTGCTTTTCAGCTTTTATGGAAAGCAGTTGCTGGTTTCAAAATCAAACCTCACCAAAAAAAAATTTTTATTATATTTTTATCTCAAAACATGCACATATTAAACATATTATCAAATTGTCTTCAGCTTTTTACAATTTAGTAGTACTTTTTCTAACAACACATCAATTTTTAACAACAATTCCAAACAGAACCAAAGTTATTGTTGCATAGTTTGTTTTACGCATTTTTCCCTCTCCCCTGCATCCAAGCTACTGTAACACCCCCAGATCCGGGGTCAGGCATCGGGTCGTTACGGTCTCCATTCCCATAAATAACACTTGACTTGAGTCCAAAATAAATAAGTAGCATGTTGAGACCCCGCAATAATATCCACTCACACACACACACACAACAGTTATAGTCCCAGAGATGAAATTGAAATAAGTCTACTAATTATAGAATCCACGAATAAAAGTTATTACAACCCAAAAGGTTAACATCATAAGTTTAAAAGTTCTTGCCGTTGATTAGGATTAATTATACATATAATTAAACTGGTAAACCAAAAGCTGACTATCTATGCTACCTCAGCAATGGCAGCAATATGATCAGCGGGTAATCCTCGAGTTGGGGTAACCTGCTTGTGCCGAGTGCGCCTTACGTGAGCCATCAGTCCTAGCTGTTGTTGTGACATAATAAATAAGCAAGGTGAGCAATAGCCCACCAACAATAATATAACTGAACAGTGATGATATATAATTGTTCAAATATCTTTGAAACCATATGTCATGCATTAACGAAGATAGTGCCAGTATAATGTAAATGATGAAGTTACAAGGTAACTCAACATATATAATCCGTGGAAATATCTGCTATGTCAAAGATAAGCAAGATATTATCATTTATCATAAAAGAGGAACTTGCAGAAAAAATATTGCAATTCCAGTTTCAAACATTTTTCAACCCTGCCAACAATGATAATGTTGCAGAAAATTTCCAATTCTGAGAAAATGAACTAATCCTGGAGCATTGACGCGCCATAAGACATAATATTTACGATGATCGATCGCATGTTATGCTCCCCACTTTTGTTCTCTACATGTAGAAGGAAGCACCGACGGATTTACTTGTCTACCGCCCTCTGGAACCCCCCGGCCAACGGTTGGGCCATTGCTGGACCGGCGCCACTCGGCCACTTACGCGACTCCTAGTTCGAATAACATCCAGGACTCTGAAACATAAAGTTCGTCCCCCTTTCCCCAAGTATAATACTTGTTGACAAGACTCCACAAAGTTGTCGTATCTAGTTGGAAAGGGAAATTCACCAATATTTCCCAAGCTACTGCTTGTTAATGGATACCAACTTGATCCAACAATCTTACCCCTCGAATGATGAGAAGGTACACAAAGATTGAATAAGCAAATAGCAACCAAGTTGCGAGTGAAAAGGATAATTTCGAAGGATTTATGACCGGGAAGTCAACAAGATAAATAACATTTCTCAAGTAAGGTTCCCTTATAATTTGAAAGTTAGATTTGAATGAAGAATGGAAATTTGAGAACCTTTCTTGATACAAGTATTAATAATAAGACTCCGAAATAATTTACATAATATTCGAAGGTCGAAGATAATATCTGAATGAAGTAAATCATTTTTGAAAAGAGTTAGAAGAATTAAATAAATATTCCAAAGATTATTATTAAGTTAAAAATATTGAAGGAATAATCTTAATATAAAATATCACTCGGAATAATCCTCGAATAAATATTCATAAATAATATTCATTAAATAATTAATGAATATTTAAATTAATAATACTTATCAAATAAATAAAACTCGAATGAATATTCGAAATAATATTTAGATAATGATCAGATGAATAATTTGAAATAATATTCAATAAATAAATAATGAATAAATTCCAAAGGAATAATCGAGATAATATTCGATAAAATGAATCAACTTTAAATGAATATTAGAAATAATATTCATTGACTACATAAAGTTCGAATGAATATTTGAAATAATATTTATTGAATAAATATTGGAGAAATATTAACTTAAATATTCTCTCCGGAATAATCAAGATATATCAAGAAATACTGACTCCCGGTATATATTCGAAGAATGAGACTCAAATGCCCTTTCCTAAGGGTCTTTAGCAATATCCAGCTTATAACCGATACGTTATCTACCTAGCTTATAAGCTAACAATAAATCAGGGAATAAGGATCACAATATAACTTGAAAGTAGGCATGCAAGCAATGGCATATGTATAACAACAATAATATATATAATATCACAACAACAGTTCCAAGTATGGGAAACTTGCCTGGTAGTCGGGTGGAAGTAGTGTGTCCTGGGTCAGCTCGATGATCTATAAATAATCAGAATATTCGAGATTAATCACTTAACATTGTTTAAAAAGCTAAGTATAAACTTAACTTAGGTTAAAACACGTTTTTTAATTATCTCGTTATGCACCCTTTTTGTGTACTCTTATTAACCTCGTCTTGACCCGACATTTGTTCGTTATTACGGCTCGTCATTACACTTACACTTGGTATATACTTAAGTTATGTAAGTGCTAAGGTAGGTCGTTTATGAACCAAGATTATACCTCGAGTTTTATCGCCCGTTTTCTAAGTGTTTTACCAAAGTTATAACCAAGTGTGTTTTTAGGGGTTCGTTCGCGTTTAACCTCGATTCAAACATTTTTATAAAATTGAAAAACGATCCGTTTGACACGAGGTTTTCTCCTATACCTTCCTTATGATCTCTAATATTTAATTACCATGATTCGTCACTAACTTAAATATTTTACCGAGGTTCAATTTTAATAACGAACTCGTACTTACGGTTTAGAACGACTTTTAGTAAATCGGCCATAATTCCCAAACCGTAAGTCCGTTTGTTTCGATTATTTCGCCAAAACGATCTATGACTCGAGAACTATAAGGCCATGTCATAAATTCATCAAGGACATAATTTATACCAACTGTTATGAACGGATTTTTTAGGAATATGTTGTACTTGATGATAACTTCACAATAAATTAAATTGTATAAGGTTTTGTAGCTATCAACGGATGAGGATTTATAACTCTATCCGTTGACAGGTAGCTCATCAACGGATGAGGTTTTGTAGCATACTGCAGTATCTCTATGTTATCAGTTGATAGTGTTTTTATCCACAGTCATGTTGACCATCAATGGATAGGCAGAATAGGGTAGCCAATTGTAAATAAGTTATGCTATGTAATTCTGTCTAAGTGAAAGTGTTTCAACGGATGAAGACAGAACAATATCAACGGATACAACTCAAATCCACTCTATCAACGGATACAGCTCAAATCTCAACATCAACGGATACAGCTCAAATCTCAATATCAACGGATACAGCTCAATATATCATCAAATGATGTCAGTGTACAATGTCAATGGATAATCATTGACACTTACTTCTATGCTAAGCTGGGGATTAGCAGTTGATAAGGACAGGTTTGACTGACAGATCACATGGGTTGATAGTAGATACAAAAAGCAGTATGGCAGCCATACTTTGGAAACACAGAAGAAAGAAGCATTCCGTTTACACTATGAATACAAGAAAGGTGCAGGAGACATGTCTGTTCACAAGGACAACCTTTCGGCTACATGTGTATTTGGAGTGGAGTAACAAGTAAACTTGAATTAGATTAATATTATCTCATTCCTGTAGCACTTGAAAACTTGGGATTTATAACCAAGTGTAACAACTCTTTGAAAGCTAAGAAAACAGATACATTTGCTTAGGGTTTTTATTGAATATCCTTAGAAAGCAAAGAGTTGTAAAATAGAAGCTGTGTACATTTGTATCACAGAGTTTTCTTCGAATAAAAACTTCAGGTGGTGCATTTAACCACCTGATTTTTATGTGTTTGTGCATTAATCTTTTTACAGCAATTATCTAAGTATAGATTTCTGGAGTTCTTATCAGAAATTTATAAATATCAAGAATTGTATTCAAACCCCCCCTTCTACAATTATACAAGTGTGTAATCTGGGAATAACAGGATTCTTAAGGTTTAACGAAAATCGGGCATTACGATAACTATAAATCGAACGTTTCCAAATTTACCACAATCAAAACAAGCCACACCGGGCATACCATACATCTCATACACATAATATGCATCTCAACAAGTCCAAAACAGGCCTCTTTACCAACATGTTCATTATTTCTTAATTCACTAAATCAATCTCATAATCATGCTAGTTATAACACCATAATCATAACTTAACTAACAATCACCAAGAACATCCATAAACTTAAAGTAAGAGCTAGGGTTTTGATGAGATATACCTTCCTTGGAGAGTCCTAGAGCCTTACTAAGACTTGATCTAGTCCTTGTGTGGCCTAAACTAGCTTAGATCAATCAAAAGAAACCAAGAAATCAAGGTTAGTTCATGAAGAATACTATTCATCCTCACCTTGGATGATTTATTTGAAAATGGAAAACATGGAGATTGGAGCTGAGATTTCTAGGAGATTACTTTTATGAAATATAGGACTCACCATAAAAGTTTCAAGATCAAATGATGGTTAGATGGATGATTTTGGTTCTTGAATTCTTGATGTTGCTGAATGGAGTATTTTGAGAGAAAAGGTGAGTTGCTTGGTTGATTTCTTGAATAATAATGCATAAAGTGATTTGTTTTGGATAATATCTCAAGTAAAGTAGCTTTAATAAAGGTGTGATGTCATGGATGAGGTTTTTGGATGGACAAGTGTTGATCTTTGGTGGTGATTATGCTTACTAAGTAGTTTGATTGCTAAGTACTTGGTTGATCCCTAAGTGTTCTTGTTAGTAATGTAACTAGCTTGGTTACTAGATATTTTCTACTTGCACATGCATGCATCTTGTTTCCCTGCTTCTTTCTTTGTCCGGTTATTGCTCAATTCATTGATCGTTCGGAGGAATATCTCAATCTTTTCTAGTTAAGGTTTTACCGGAAACCTTATTAATAATAATAATACTTCCATTCTCATTTCTCCTTCATAATTCTTGCATTTAAATTCCTTAAATCCTCTTAATAAATCCTTAAGTCTTTCAGTGTCCAGGGAAATCTCGAGAAAAATAAAAGTGCTATTTTTCAAAATCCGATAACTTTTACGTACACTATTTTTCCCCGTTGGATCATTAATACGAACTCATAAATCCGTTCGGATACTTCTATATAGTGTCGTCTAATAATATTCTTATTTCCACCAGAAACACTATTCATCACTTATTCTCTCTTTATTCCTTATAATTAGAAAAATGTCCTTGCGCCTTCTCGAGCGTTCCTTAACCCTTTTACGGAACCACTGGACTAATAACAGATATCGATTTGGATGACATGAGAATAACTCTCCTATTTAAAATTAACATATCTTACTTATCGAGGAGATAGATTATTCTTATCTAAGTTGTCAACCAATAGCATTCTTCAAGACATATGAACATTTGAATCCAAATCCATTCTTTTTTCATTCATTAGAACAACTGTTACATCGTAGTTGTGACCACTATTCATATTTACATTAATACATAATCAAAGTTTTAATTCTACCAAAAATCTGGGTTCTTACAGTTACTATGGAAAAAATGGTGCTACCGTGAAAATATGGCACATATAAATTACAACAAAAAGGTCAATTTGTCAATTATTTTTATATCAGAATTATTAATATAAAAAGAAAAAATACCAATCTTCACAATAATTCACATATATAATATGAACCATATAAGAATCATCAAAGAGAATTATTTAAACCCAATCTAATCTTAACCTAAATACTTATACATTTATATATATATATATATATATATATATATATATTTTGCCAAGATACATTTTTATAATTTTTAATTCTACTAACTCTTATGTGTTTGGACTAGTGAGAATCCAAGTTATAGGGATTTGTGGATCGAGATTAATGGACAAAGAGAATTGATACCAAGTGATTAAATCTAAATGCCTACTCCCTCCGTTTCAATTTGTGTGTCCTGTTTTGACTTTGGACACTGTTTATTATAAATGATTGACTACTAATTTACCCATAATCTATAAGACCAAATATACTCATGAGTGATCTTGTTGGATTCGTATTTATGAGTACTTTAATACAGTGAAGTTTTTATATTTAATACTAATACGAAATTGAAGATATTAACGATTAAAAGTGTGCGTTGGCAAACGTGTCCAGAAGAAACAGGACACACAAATTGAAACGGAGGGAGTATATGATATGGACATTATATACACATGCTTTGAAATGTTCTTTTACTTTTTAGCTTTTTAGTAGGGGCCGATCTGATTTGAGACTTTATAGACATAATGAGTGTTTTCTTTGAGTGAAAGATCTATTGACAAAGAGGATAAAATAAAGGTTAGATTCATAACATCTGTAGGAGCACTAATTATGTAATATTCCACTAATTACCTTGGATTTTAAGCTAATCACAGACAAGAATGTGCCCTTTCCATGACTTGATCAGTTGATTTGAAGTTCAAGAAGTTCCACTAAGAACCTAGTAGTAGTCTACTAGTACCGGTCATCATTATAAATTCATTATGTGCAATAACTTTCCGCATCATAATAACAACAATAATGGTTCAAATTCAATTATTACAACTTCTTACATCAAATTAACTTGTTTAAATTGGCCTAAAGTGGATATCGAATCTGATTACCCATCAATTAGCGAGGATGGCTTATATGTTCCAGATCGTAGTTTTGATAGTAGTCCTATCCTTGCAGAGGTGAAGAACTATATGGGGGTTGATTTATTGAATTAATAATATTATTTCTTTTTCGTCAAAAAGTAAATTTAAACTTTAATTAAATGATCGTAACTTATTCTCTCCTACCCAAAATACTTGTTCCTTTGATTTTTTAATATATTTTAAGATGAATAAAAAATTTAATTTCGCATATTATTTTTCGAATTTTCTTTTTTTAATTAAACTTTAATTCAAAAAAATAAAAATTTAAAAATAATATGTAGAGCTATCATTTTTGTGCACATTAAGATACACGTAAAGAGTCAATAAGACATGTATTTTGGAATGGATGGAGTATCTTGATTTAGGACATCTGAGTATTTGACATATGAGATTGAGGAGCCTATGTATCTCAGGAAGTTACCTGAGATACATAGAATATTGTATGCAAGTATAGGATGGACATTTTTGTAAAATTATAATTTTTTAATTAGTTCTGTGGGCCCAATTAAATTTATAGTATATTTTTAAGTATCTCAGCAAAAGTTCCCTGAGATCAATCTCAGAATCCTTTTTGTCTTGACATATTTAATTTTCAAACTTGAGTTTATTTATTTTTTGCTAACATATCGCACAGATATTTATAGTATATTTTAATAAGCAAAAGGGACATATTTTGTAGTTTGGTTAACCCCCTTTTTTTGTTATTTCCTTTTTTTTATTCTTTACATTCACAACTGTTAGATCTTCAACTCAAATAAATGATGTCGTTGGATACAACAATATTAAAAATTATTATATACAAAGGTTTAAGGTTTGATTCCCACCAACAAAAAATTAATTTATATTTAATACTAAAAATTGTTCTATAAAAAGGTATAAAGTTCAAATTTATCCAAAAATTTTCTAAAATTAATATTTATAATATTATATGATACTATAAAAAAATTATAAAAAAATAAAAATAACTACTCCCTCTGTCCCAATCAATTGTTTACACTTTTCTTTTTAGGACGTCCCAACCAATTCTTTACGTTTCCTAAAATAGTAAGTTTTAACACTATTACACCCAATACTTCACTTATTTTTAATAATACTTTACACTATTACATCCACTACTTCACTTATTTTAACAATAAAATCACTATTACACCCATTACTTCACTTATTTTAACAATAAAATCACTATTACAGGATTGTATAAGTAAAATGTAACATCTTGTCATCGTAATTCTACTATTTATAAATGAAAGTGGGAAAGTAACGACTAGTGTCTAATGAATTAAAAATAATTAAAAAAAAAGGAATAAAATCTTGAAATTCCCATAGCAATGTTCTTATGCATGCAGACGTCACTTTCTGGTTGTACTCTTTTCCAGTTTTACTTAACACTTACAGTTACAGCTAACTGTTCACTGTCGCCGCCATTAAATATACTCCACCTCCTCTCTATTTTTATATTTAAATATTATTTTCATAGAGGTTAGTTCTCCAATATTATTTTTGCAGATAATAAATATAATTAAATAAAAAGATCTCAAAACGGAATTGCTATATACATAGCAAAATATTTATTTTTAAAAAAAACAATAACACAATATAAATACATCTCCACCTTAATATATATGGGGACTGATCTTTAGCATACGTATGTTGTAGCATATTGTATCACAGAACATATCGTATCGGAAAAATTTTCTGCGATACATGTACAGTAGGATTTTTGGTGTGAAAACAGGGGACCCATCTCTTTACGTACCGCAGAATACTGCAAAAAGTTTTTGCGGTATGATGTTGCGGTACGGTATACTACAATATACGTATGCTAAAGACCGCCCGTCAATATATATTACCTCTATTCCATTCTAATATCTTATAGGTTTAATGACATGTTGACCTTTCAAGTTTGGATCGTTGTACCAATAAATTCTTAAAATTTAAAAGCGTTCCTTATTGATATAAAATCGTCGTCTTTTTAACACAAAATTATCGCATTTTAAATCCAAAGACGACAGTTTGTGTCAAAAAAGAAGATTTATGATATTCCATAGGTGAAAGTGAATGTTTTTAAACTTTAAAGATTTATGTCCAAACTTGAAAGATGAAAAGATCATTAAATCTATTTTATATGGATTGATTCACGAAAATTATAATGTAACTGTTTTACGTTCCTAAAATGCGTGTAGAAAATAAGAGAGTATATACACACCGTTGCATTGGATTTTCCCTAGTCTATTTCCTTCTCTTCCTTTAAAAACATTTAAGTATCAATTAAATTATGAGTAGTGTTAGGTTTTTCAAAATTTTCATCAAATGATATAGCATGACATGTGACCAAATTTCATTTGTGAATGTATATTAATAGGAATCACATCTTATTATTAGAAAAATCACATTTACATTGATTACACATCAACATTTGGTAACAATTTTGGGAAATTTTCCTTGTCTATATTTTTAGTCAACCTCCTGATGTTGTCTATCTACAGACCTGTAAGAATATTCCACGCATCTCTTACCATATTCAAATGATATATTTTATTTATAATAACTTAAAATAATAATAACATACCATTTTTAAAATACAGTCAATCAATATAATCAGCACCATCAAAGCATAACGCCTTATAGGTTCACTAAATTTTACATAATCAGTATTTTTTCATTTTAGCCAACCCCATTGGAGATGCTCTTGGACCCCTTGCATGCACAAAAATCTATACCAATCAAAATTTTCCAAGTCAATCAACACGGATTCTTAGCATGTGCCCTTGGGCACACACTAGACAAACCCTTAAATAAATACTACTATCTTACTTCTCATTTAAAGTGTTGTAAAAAACGGGAATAGTACTTAATCGATAGTAGCATTGTTTAAGAATATTTGGAAATTAATCGGAATAATTAATCAAATATTTGGGTTATTAACGAGTACAACAATGTTCCTTTAACCTAAATTCCATCTTTATTATATGGCCTATACATTTTATTTACAATTATACCCCTACCAAATATCTAACAGTACTGGTGCACATATATCTAGCTAGGCCTGTGTTATGTCTCTGTATCCATCTTCATATCATTTTCTCATCAATACATAAACCCCCCATAAAACCCCTCCCTCTCTCCTCTCTCTCCAAGTCTCTAGCTTCTTGTTATCTTGTATTAACTCATTATTATCATTTTTAATATAATTGTTATGAACACATAATTAATACTATTAATGTTTCCTTCACCTTCTTCATCCTCTCACCCTCTCATCTCCCTCATAGTATAGTAACATACATAAAAACACACACACACACACATAGTCCAGTCTTGAAAATCAAAATGGCTGATAAAGACCTTGATTTTTCCTCCCACAAACTCCCTACTCCATCCCAGGTACACCACAAAAATATTTGTATCTTTTTAACATGTTCATGTTTCGATTTTTTATTTTATTTTTATACAAGAGTGTTTGATTCTTTATGTAGTTTTTCGTTCGAAGTACAAACTGTTTTTGCCTACAAACCTCAAACATATGATTTGTAGTACTGAGACCGGTGATTTGTATTATTATGACCAACTTTATTTATAGTGTACTTAAATTTGTACTACTATTACTGTCCGTAAAGTTTGTAAGCTAAAATAGTTTGTAGTGAACACGTACAAGTTATAAATATTTTTAGTTATATATATAATGTTATGTCGATTTTTGTAAATACAGGTGGTGGAAGAAATGAAGGAGCTATGGTCCATGGCGTTGCCAATAACAGCAATGAACTGTTTAGTCTACATTCGAGCCGTCGTCTCGGTCCTCTTCCTCGGGTGGCTCGGTAGCTTAGAGCTAGCCGGAGGTGCACTTTCGATAGGTTTCACCAACATAACTGGTTACTCAGTGTTAGTAGGTTTAGCTTCAGGGCTCGAACCAGTTTGTAGCCAAGCCTATGGTAACAAGAATTTCGACTTACTGACACTGTCACTTCATCGTATGATCGTTATTTTATTAGTCACAATAATTCCAATAAGTTTGTTGTGGGTAAATCTGAGCTCAATTATGCTTTTTATCGGTCAAGATCCTGATATTACAGCAACAGCTGCGTTGTATTGTATTGTTTCGTTGCCTGATTTGTTAACGAACTCGTTCTTGCAACCGTTAAGAGTTTATTTGAGGTCACAAGGTGTGACACAACCTATGATGTGGTGCACATTTGTCGCGGTTGTGTTTCATGTTCCGTTGAATTATGTGATGGTTGTTGTGATGAAGCTTGGTGTGAGTGGTGTTGCATTGGCGTCGGTTTTAACTAATGTTAATATGTTGGTGTTTTTGTGTGTGTATGTTTATGTTTATGGGAGGTGGGAGTGGAATTGGAAATGGAGGGCTGGGATTGGAGGAGGTGGTGTGGGACCGCTATTGCGATTAGCGGTCCCGAGTTGTATTGGGATTTGTTTGGAATGGTGGTGGTATGAAATTGTTACTGTTCTTGCTGGGTATTTGCCTAATCCGAGACTTGCGGTTGCTGCTACTGGGATTTTGATACAGACTACTAGTCTTATGTACACTGTTCCTATGGCTTTGGCTGGTTGTGTTTCTGCTCGGGTAAGTTACTTAAATTTCTGTCAAATTTTATCGTTTTGGTCAAAGTTTCCACTGTCTCTCCAACACGGCTTAAATTTTATCGTTTTGTTTGGTCTTGGGGTAGAACACGATGATATACTAGTGTCTACTTATCGTTGATTAGTTACTGTTGTTGGAATCCTTGAAAACAACTTCGAACACAGTGATCTAGTGACTAGTTATTATCCTCTGTTTACTGTTAATTAGATCATTTTAGAGGCACTGGTCTAGTGTCGGCATATTAGTGGTTATCAATTATCAGTTTGATCATAAGGTTCGAAAATCTGGAAACAACCTCAGCCGCAGTCTCGTAATGAAAAATAAGGTGATGAAATTATTATTAGCATAGCATTTTTATGTCAACATTACTTGTCATTTTGGTGTAGTTACATGGTGTCATGTAAAAGGGTGATAATTATTTATCCAAAAAAGAGTGATCATGAATAACATAATATAGCATCTTATGACAGCATTGCTAGTCGATTTTGTGCATTTGGGTACTATAAAGAGGAAGGATCATGGTAATGAACTTGTATAATTAGGTATGTAATAAGTGATTACGGAAAACAGATACTTGCACGGCTTGTTATGTATAGATATGGTTACAAGTGATGCTCATTTTAGGCTTTATGTGTATATATGTGCTTATAGCAAATTTGATTTCTTTACTTCTTTGAAGCATAGTTTTGTTTGTGCAAGTGACATGTTCATCAATACAGCATGAAAGTGTTTGATATCGTATGTATTAGGATCTGTTATATGGTTGCATCATACTTCCACTTGTAGGCTTACACAAATCTTGTTTGTAATGGTGAATGGACAGTTTTAGCATAGGATAATCTTTATCCTTTCACTTTCCTCTTCTTATTTGAGCTTTTTATGGCCAGTTTGAGTGCCCATTTGGGCTGTGACAAAATCATTTAACAAACTAAAGTTGACCTAGTGGCCTTGTATTAAATAATCATGTAGCATAGTGGGAAAATATATGAGATTGCAGGGGATACGATATTTAGAAAAAATTAAATCTGTGCAAGTGGGCTTTACAATAATCAAGTCATCATTCGTGTTATACTAGAAAAAATTATGGGACAGGCATATTTGATATTCCTTGTTATGGCCTCCACATCTACAGGTCTTCCACTATGATTTAGTTGGATAGTACACACATATGTTTTTGGGGATCAATCAAATGATAGCGATATTAAGAGATGCCTGGATGTGTTTGAGTGATATGTTCATTCTCGATTGTCATTATGATGGATTATGGTGCCTAGGATATTCGTACATGTAACACATGAATTATTGTCTATTACTGTAATTATGATGTTCTTATGGTATATGTGTAGGTAGGGAATGAACTAGGAGCTGGAAAGCCATACAAGGCCAAGTTAGCTGCAATGGTTGCATTAGGCTGCGCTTTCTTGATTGGGATTATCCATGTTTGTTGGACGTCGATATTTCGAGATAAATGGGCTGGATTATTTACCAAAGATGAGATGTTGAAAGCTCTGGTTGCATCAGTTATGCCAATAATGGGACTCTGTGAGCTCGGAAACTGCCCCCAAACGACCGGTTGTGGCATTCTACGTGGCACTGCGAGGCCAGCAGTGGGTGCACGCATAAATCTTGGATCGTTTTATTTTGTGGGCACTCCGGTAGCTGTTGGTCTAGCGTTTTGGTTTAGTGTGGGGTTCAGTGGGCTGTGGTTAGGTCTCTTGTCAGCTCAAGTGGCTTGCGCGATTTCTATTTTATACGCCGTGTTGGTGAGCACGGATTGGGAAGGCGAGGCTTTGAAGGCTATGAAACTTAATGAACTGGAGATGGTGGAGAAATGTGAGAATGGTGAAGAGAATATCAGGTTCCTGGCAAAGGCAAATGGCAATACTAATTGTTGATGGTATTGCACACAGAATGGAAGCAATTTTCACATGAAAAAGCAAACAGAGAAAGGAATGGAGTGACCAGATAGTGGGCCTTGTTTGTTTGTTTTTTAGGTTCATTTCCTTGGCCTATTGCAAATTTTAGTTGAATGTTGTGCTTGTGCAGCATGGGAGTTATCATAGTTCTTGACATCTTGTGTGATATATAGGCAGAAGACTTTATGCCCCATACTAATGTTACAGGGGAAGTGCTTCACAGAAATATTTATGTACTGAGATGTCATGGATATTAACAGCAGTAACCACACAAAGGAAATCACACATTAAAGCAAAATTGTAAATGATTTAGAAAGTTGGCTCATGTAGTTTATGCAAGACATAAGTATTATGCAACATTAAGAAGTTCATTTCAATGTATAGCTAGGGAAATCAGATTTGAAACAGTTTTTCCGATTTTCAGTGGCAGAGATTCAAATTATTCACTCGCCTACTATTATGTGTTTCTATTGAAATTTGAACACTAATATTGCATTACCGAAACAAAAAGAATATCGACTACGGACAAGAGAAAAGGGACATACTCAGTTATCCCGTTTAAGGTGAGTTCTAAGAAAGGGTATGATGTACGCAGTTTACATTCCAAATTAGGAATTGAAACCACCTAATTAGTGTGCCTACTCAACTCCTTCACTGCAGAGTGCAGACAAAGTATCAAGATTAAATTTATAACATTCGTTTGGCTTTTCTGAAATGTGAATCTTGTATTTATGATGTCTCATTATCTAATACTAAATTCTCTTTACAAATCTGATTAAATTCTCTTTACAAATCTGATTATAGACTTTAAGTCTTCCTAAAGTATCACTAGAAGGGTGCTGCTTTTTTAACAATGACGTAGCTCTGCAGTTTATTGGCAACTTTTTATACAGAATATACGGACTTGAGAACAGAGATATAAAGACTATCCAAGTACAAAAAGAAGCATGATTATGCAACTGTTCTGTTCCTCCACTTGGAATAGTTTATTCACTGAAATTTCCCAAAGGCAATTTCTTTTTCTTGACAGGTAAAGGCAAGTTCACTAGCACTTTTCTAAAAGAACTGAGACCTAATTTCTAAGTACCCCCTATTATTGAATTCTGTTTCTCTAATAAAGGTGTCAAGACACTTGAAAATATGACAACATACTCTGTTTGGGTCAAGCAAAACATGACCACCTTATTATCGTTAGAATTTTTACTTCCAAAGTTGTATTTGTAGCATTTCATCGAAAATCGACTATTAGAATAAGGTGTGCGTACATCTCATCTCCTCGCGTACATCTCATCTCCTCCACACGCCACTTCCGACTTATTTTCTCCATGGCTTACCTATTCTATCAAATAAACTCAAAACCAACTAGGAATATTTGTAGGGAAAGGGCATGGAGGAAGTGTCCAAATCTTTTACTTTATGAACAGAGAAGTGGGCACCTAAAAATGGAGTACAAATTGGAAATGATGGGAGTGAAAGGTAGTGGACAGGGATAAAGATTTTGTATACATAAATATGTATGATGAAATTGTGGGTGGGAGGCATAGAATGTGACAATACAGAGTTTGATTGAAGCATAGTGCTCAAATAAAACCACCTGCTCAACCACCATATTCTGCTGGCTCTGCCCTCTGCCACTTCTCTTTAAACCCCTTCACTCAGCTTCTTGACCCTACTTCCAATCATGGTCTCTCCAATTTCCTTTTTCTAACAAGAATTGCCCTCTAACTTTATTGTCCGTGCAAAAAGATTCTCCATTGTAATCACTTGTTTACCACATACTAATGTTTTAACTCAGCTGTACCAATTGTCCAAATGTCCAATATAGGATTACATTACATACATCTTTATTTATTTGAATTCAAAGAGAGATTTTCAAGAAGTGATGGCTTTATTCGCTTTAACAATAATTGCGACGGATCAAGCATCTGCCCTACATGTTATTAGTAGTGTTACGAAAAGTGATGAATATTCTTTATCGAAAAATCATAAGAAAAATGGCTGAACTTTTTTCAAGAATAATTTCAAAAGGTTGATCATCAAACATATAGAGATTATGTGTTGATTTCAGAATATGAGATCTCTAGGATTTTAGCTAAAGATGAGTTCCATGTTAACAAGGGGTGAGCCAGAGGATAGCGATACCAAGATGAGTTCCATGTATAACAAAAAACAATTGTGAATACTTCAACCTTCAGATCTAAAGCAAGTTTATTAACAAGTGTGAATACTTGAACCTTCAGATCTAAAGCAAGTTTCCAAGAAATTGCTTGAGTTTTAGCAAAAGTAAGTATCCGGAATCATAACCAATGATCTCCTGGGCTGATGGCCGGTATCTCTTGCTTCCTTATGGGATGTAGGGCTGCACATGGGTAGGGTTGGATCGGTTTTCGTCAAATTCCGACCCAATCCAATTAGTTCGGTTTTATTAGAAATCAATCCATTTATTGAAAAAAAAATTTGTAACCCAACGCCATTAGTTCGGTTTGGTTCGGATTGGGTCGGGTTAAATTTGTTAATCAGAGAAAATTCTGTACTTCGCAGAAAATGTTGCAGAAAGTGCTGTATAATGTTGCAAAAAGTGTTGCAAAAGCTAGGAAGTGTTGCAAAAAATTTATATAGTGCAGAAAATTTATAGTGTGCAGATATTTGTAAAAAATACTCTGAAAATATACAAAATATGCAAAAAATTCCATTTTATGTAAACGGATCGGGTTGGGTTGGGTTGTGTTAAAATTTGTTAAACCCGTTTAACCCAGATGATCGGTTTGGATCAGTTTAGTTGGTTTTTGGAACCCATGTAATGCCCTACCGGTTGGTGACTTGAGAGATTGGTGCACTCAGGGCAATGTGACAACAATTGTTTTGTAAACCAACAAATATAGTTGTGAAATCATGTTCACTATCAGACATAATAAATTCTTGTTTTCAAATAACAAAAGAAGAAGAAGAAGAAGAAAAATTCAGGCCAAACTAAACAATTATTTGTAGGATTAAAAGATTCCGAGATTCGTAATCACTAAACATCTAAGCAACTTTCAAGATCGGTACACAGAACAATAAGTTTAAACACTTTATACCTTCTAATAACAAGAATCACAAAATCTGCAAAAAATTTAGCTTATAGAATAAGAAATTACCTTCTTATTATATCTTCTGGGGGTGCGAAATGCCGATTTATATTTTCGATAATCAGAAGCTAGAAAAATTCAGTAAAGAGATAGCACGCAGTGACTGCACCATTGTCCAGTATGATTGGCACCATTACTAATTTTTCTTAAAGATTTTTCGATTTCTATGAGAATTTCGGTGTCAAACTGGCACCATGCATTGGAGCTCAGGAATTGATAATTTGCATGAGCTGAGGAACATGCATTGGAGCTCAGGAACCATGCACTCTAGTATTCCTTTCAAACCACCACTTACTAAAAAGCCACAGACAGAAGAAGGTTTAGGACTCTGTTTCTGTTTAAAAATTAGTAGTATCTCCAAGACTCCAATTAGTACTTCTAATCCAGTCTCTAGCAAGAGGTAAAGGACCGTATTCCTGGTTAAAAATTTCCAGCAGAGAAGTGCAAGAACGGAGTTCTTGAGTTGTTTTCGATCCCAGAATCGCATGAAGCAAACCAGGTTAACATGCAGGCCGGAATTTAGCATGCACATCATTAAATTTTAGATCAACTTTTACTTTTTTTAATGTGCACATCATTAAATTTGTAGCATTTCGTGTTTTAAGAAATTTTCGAATGTGTTGCATATTAAGTAATGAGCTCATTTAAAATCCTAAGGTAGGAATGCACGAAAATTCATATTTACACGTAAGACAATAATTTATCCCCGCATAATATGCTATAACAATCCTACTTGCTGGGTCACTGCTACGAGCCCCCATAATAAAAAGTCCCTCTCGCTTAGTTAAGAAAATGGCAAGTCCACATATATTAGGATCTTCCCACAGACTGCAAGCGAATTTGTGCATTGGGCCATATCTTCAAATAGGAAGCATATTTTTTTTTTGAATAAATCGTACTTGCATTAATTAAAAATTATCATTTTCGAGTACATGATTAAAAAAAACAGGAGGAGTGACAGACCACTCTCCATAGCCTGACATAGAATTTATGCAGCATTTGCAAGCAAAAGAACCACACGATTCGCAGACCAATAATCGAACTACTAGCACTTGATAATTGTGCTTTAGTGATTTTATCCAAGAAATGACTTCTTGACAACAGCTCGCTCAAACCTGATCTTCCCTCCAACCCTCAAGCAAATTTTGAACCAAGTGTTCAGAAGTCTCAGTTGAATAAACTATGGTTAGAGGAATGTCACTCCAGCTATCTACGTGCCGGATACCAGCTATAGACATGCCGAAAAAGGAAACCCCCAAAGGATTAGCAATACCCCAGCTATCTACATGCCGGATACCAGCTATAGACATGCCGAAAGTGAAGACCCCCCACAGGTAAAGAACAATCTTTGATTGTGAGTTGCGAGCTTTTGCAATAATCGTCAGCATCCCAGCTTTGATGCAGACTTTCCAGATCTCGTAGACCTTCATCAAACCAAACAAACCAAACAAACTCTCACAAGGAGAGACAAATAAACCCAATTAATGGGTAAACAAGCCAAAAATTCACAATCCGGAGGATGATTATTGAAAAAATAAAGAAACTAGACAAGAAAATAGGAAGCATATTTAAGTACAAACAAGGATGCAAGCTAAATTTCATCAAATTATGAAATTATTTTCTTATTCATGTAATCCAACATGTATAGTTGTCACAATATTGCATGCCACTGTGATATTATTGCATGCCAACAACATGTTGGTGCAGTGGGTTGAACCCTTGTCTCCTTTGTAGGAGGTCATGGGTTCGACCCCTGGGTGTGTGTGAGTTTAGTTTGTATTAGTTTCCTTTCTTTGTATTTGTATTTGGCCGGGGGTCCTTCGGAAACAGCCTCCCTATTGTATAAGGGCATGGTCTGCGTACATCTACCCTCCTCAGACACCACTTTGAGTGGTATTATAACTGAGTAAAGTTTCGTTGAGTGGTTACCCTCCTCAGACACCACTTTGAGTGGTATTATAACTGAGTAAAGTTTCGTTGAGTGGTATTATAACTGAGTAAAGTTTCGTTTTTTAGGACCTCAAGTTCTGAAATGGGTGACCAGTTTAATATAAAATCCGTACAACATTCACAGCTTCTGTTGGATGAAAAGCATCAAAACTTGCTTGTTCCTATCTTCACATGTAGATGCTCCTTTCTCACATAAATTTCCTGCTTCCGGGCCTTCACTTGCTGTCAGAAGTTGGCAACAAGGTTGGTTCGCATTTGCGAAACCTAAGCATATCGAACATCAAAACTTGCTTTTAGTAAGATTGATCAAGCACACATCAGGTAAAAAAGGTTATAACACTGGTTACATGTTTTTACCATTTGAAGCAGGGCTTCTGATTATATCTCGAATAATTTTGTATGCATTGACCTGACCATAAGTCATAACAACATCAGGACCAGGCTTTTGTGGCTTAATGCCTTTTCTTAAATCAACTTGGTATCATGTCAAAAGTTTCATCGTCCTACTGCTGTTGTACTGAACGTTGAACAGATCAACACATAAGAATGTCATAGATATAAAGTTGTTCTCTAAACACCTTATGATTTGTTGATAACTTTAAAATATTGTTGATGACTTAAATAGGATACATAAATTTTTTTTTGATATCTAATTAATACGGTAATGAACTCTTTTGATCACATATGTAATTATCTTATTCAAAGTGAACTGTTCTTGAAACCACTTACGATTATAAGTGTGTAGGTAGCTTAATAACTTTAACACATTTGATGCCAAATGTATATTCATAAGATAGCAAAACTATACCGCTGTGGAGCCAGTCCCATTCAGGATTCCAGAGCCACCGGATGCAAAAGTAACACCAACAGCTGTATGATTTCCCTTTGTAGATGGATCAAGGAAAGCTGGAATGGATGATGAAATGTTCAGCAATTCTCCAAGAACATCGATAAAAGTCTTGCCATTACTAAACCTCCCAGAAGGTCCAAGTGGAGAATCCATGCCATAAAGCAAATAATCAGCTTCAGTTCTTGTTTCAAGAAAGTTATTGTTACCATTGTCAACAAAGGAGTCTCCAAACACAAACATTCCTCCAATACTACTATAATTTCCATCTGCTATACTTTCTGCATTAGAGAAAATTTTTGTTGGAGAAGAACAAGAAAAAAGGAGGAAATTCAAAAATAAAAACGTCGAATGCAATGAAGGAAGAATATTTGTTGGAGCCATTGCTTTCAAGCTAGGTACCTTGTATTTTGGTGTTTTCGACACTGCATTAAAAGGGTAATGAAGAGTAGTAGCAAGCAAGTGCTAGCATTTCTATGTAGTATAAGGTTTTGTAACTGTAATTGCAAGTACTCCTACATTTGGCAAAAAAAAAAAATTACTCCTTTTTAAAGTCAAATAATTCCTTTTTAACAAATGAAAAAAGTTTTTACTTTTATTAAGGGGTAGGTTTATTATTATTTTGGTAGGTTCTATTATTACATTAAAGAGTAGGTTTAATTTAATAATGCATGCCTTAAACATAAATCTTAACCAACCAGTATTTTTCTCTTCAAGAATCAAATGTTTTTCATGAAACACGAGAAGGCTTTTTTTTTCAGGTCATTGTTGTCTCAAAAGTCTTGCTGGATATGCAATCTTTTCTTAGAACTTCACTGTCCAATCCAAAAGGCCACTTAAGTCTATTATGATGGTAGATTAGGGAGCCTCAGCTAAGTTATATATGAGATTTATATACAAATATGGGGTCATTTTTGTAAAATTAGAATTTTTTGATTAGCCCTGCGGGCCCAATCGAATTTAAAGTATATTTTTAAGTATTTTAGGAAAAGTTACCTAAAATCAATCTCAGAGTCCTTTTTTCTCTTATTATAATATTAGGGCCATTGTTCTATGGAATACCATCTTACGTGGAAAACCACTTATTCTATGCTAATTTCTGATTCTATTACAAAACCATTTTTTTTTTTTGGTTCTATAAAAAAAATTGGTTCCACAAAAAAAAATCTAGGCAAAGCTGACGTGGCAATGCCACGGCACCTACCACATCATCACCTAAACACATCGAAATGATATTCACTTTGTTCGCGAAAAAATTTCTCCAGATGAGTTTCTTGTACTTCACATTCCCTCCTGTTACCAGATTTCTGATATTTTTTACCAGAGGCCTTCCTCACATACTTTTCATCTGTATATTTTACATTTAGCATGACAATATTAATTCTAGCCTTAATCAATCTCATATTGTACTAATTGTAGCCATTTTTCTTCAGTAGTGTACTCTCTTGTATATATGCTTCGCAACATAAATGAGAAATCGATTCACAACATAAATGAGAAATCAGGGCAATAGAATTCTTTAACTTAGAGAAGCAGTACTGGAAGTTGCAAACCAAAAACATAGAGAAATAGAAGGCACAAGTAGGAGTCCTAACGTTGAACATCATTTCAACACTTTTTCGCTTTCATTGACCGCAACTCCTCAAGCATAGATCATCTTGTAGCCTCTCCCAGCCTAACCTGGAGGACTGACTTGGTTACCATGATAAGTAGCATTACTTAGACTACGTGTATGAGATAGAGTTACAACTCACAAATATTATCACAAAGTCACTTATGAGGCTATCCAGTTTAAAAATTTTGCAATAAAAAAAAAACATTATAGCCCGCAAAAAACTAAGCAAATTAGTTTGAGATGCCACTTGGGACTTCCGTTAAAGAATACAAGGTTCGTGAATCACATAATCACTTTTGTCATTCTTCCACATATGATCCCAGTTGATCACTCTATCAGACTATCACATTGATAAACATCAATCTTTAAAGAAAATTGATGTCATGAACCCTCCCTATCCACTTCTCGTCAATCAACAATCACATCTACCGCAGCCTGCAGAATCTGGAAACTCATGCAAGAGTTACGAAACGTATCTAACACGTATAGAACACAATGTCCTGAAAAAATAGAATACTGGAATAAAAGCTAAGGAAAAACTAAAGCATATATTACCCGTACAAACCGGAACATAGTCCTCAAAAGCTGAACAGAGTTGTCTGGTAACAGAATCTACAATTTATGACAGGAAAGTAAAACACTATAGTCCATATATAAACAAAGTTCATAACTTGATCACCCAGAACAACTTTTTAAGAAATTTAGCAAGTGGAGCAATCAACTAAGCAATATTAGAATCAATTTTTAGAACCAGCAACAATGGAAAAATATATTATTGGTTAGTTCTTAATCATAGATGGAAAAATTTTAGTTCATATAGGTGATTAGGAATGAAAATGGAATTACAACATGGACTAGATAACTTCAGAGTTGTAACAAAGGGATTCTGGTGGCCTTTGTATATAACTTTGGAGCACTTGGTAAAATGGTTTTGTTTTCAGAAATTCAAACTAAGATTTGAAATTGATACATAGATAAACACTTGGATGACAAATACCTTTGAACCAAATACGAAATGGTCCATCTGTTCATACTTCTAATCTTAAATCTTCAATAAAAAATGGAATATCCAAGTCTTATCAGTGCGTAAGTACAATGCGAACTTTTAAGCAATAAAGACAAGTTACTGAATGACGAGATTACTCAGATGGTAAATAGCAGTACATGAACATATATTTGTAGCTTAATCAGAAGTACAGAACATTAATCTCAAGCACGAACGCAATATTGTAAATAAACAATTCAACATCACTAGGAGGTAATATGAGAAGTACTTGTGCTAAATACTGAATCATCATATATCTGAAAATTTAAAAGCCATAGGCAAATTTGTTCATCAATACAGGACAAGCTAGACAAAGCAACAATTCAAAAAATTATGTAAAAAAAAGTATCGATAAATATATGCAGCAAGTGATTGTTTGCACAAAGGGAAAAGTCAAAACGTAGCCACCATGACCATAGCAGTAAATAGAAATACCAGATCTAAGATAATAAGATGACAGAATTCAAAATATGAGCGTATACACTCAGCATATATGAGAAGGAGCAAACCTTTCTATGACGCTTCAACATAAACCGCGTCTTTAATAAGTAGGTGTCTCGTTTGAAGTACTCTTCCTGGTTCTTGAGACATCTGACCTTTCATGTGGTCTCCTACGAACATTTTGGTGTCCAGGCAGTTCTTTACCTCTGGAGTACCTAGGCGATTGCTCGTCGCGAGTTTTACTGGGGTATCGTCTATCAGTTTGGTTTGGCTTATCTGTCATAGAGGCTTCTTCACCTCTAAAACGTTGGTGTGACTGCCTGTCCTGAGTTCCACTCGGATGTCTTTTAGCATCATTATTTCGCTCATTTCTCCACGGGTGTTTTCTTCTTCCAGAAAATGTTGAAGACTGTTTGTCATGAGTTTTATCGGGGTACCCTCTCTTTGATTCATTTCTCTCATTTCTGAAATTGCCTTCTCTCCTTCCGGAAAATGTTGGCGACACTCTGTCCAGAGTTTTGCCGGGGTATGTTCCATTCCATTCACCTCTCTCATTTCTCATAGGGCTTTGTCTTCCCCTTGCATACGATGGCGATTGTCCATCAAGAGTTTTATTGTGGTACCTTCTATTTGATTTGTCTCTCTCAAATCTTGCCCGGTTTTCCTTTCCGCTGGAATGTGGAGCTGACTGTCTGTCCAGAGTTTCACGTGGGTGTCTTCTTTCAGATTGCTTCTGCTCAGTCCTCAAAGGTCTTATCTTTTCTCCGAAATTAGATTTTCCACCCGTTCTTCCTCCTCTGCCCGTTCTTCCTCCTCTGCTCATTGTACTCTCATGTTCTTCATCATCATCATCATCAGACTCAGACTCGTCCTCATAGTCATCATCATCAGACTCCTCCTCAAACTCGGAATCTGACACACAATTCGAATTTTCATCTTCTTCTTCCTCATTTTCATCGTCCTTCGACTCCTCTTCCTCCCCTTCTTTCGAATCATCGCTACTCTTCTTCCTTCGAGTCTTACCAACTTGAGCACTCTTTGCTTTATTCTCCTCCTTCACCGTAGTCATAAGATGAATATACTTAGACCTCATATCCATCACTAGATTATGCTTCCCAATCAATAAATCCCTCTTATAAGCATCCCTCAAAACAACAGTATGAGTATGAAGCTTACTCGAAATATAAAAAATCCCCGGATGTTGAAGCAAAGCCTTCTTAAACCTCGACCTAACCCCCAAATAATCTCCCAGCAAAAGAATATTATCCTTCTCAGTCTTCTTCGGAACAAAAAGACTAAGCACCTCATGCAAAACCCCGACTGCCCACTTATCAAATTCATCCCCTTTACCCTGAAAACTCATCCCATTCTCATACGGAGAAACGTAAGGCAACTTCTGCCAATCATCAACCCACTTCTTAAACTTCTTATCAACCTCAAACCCTCTAGAATACTGTAAAGGAAACGCAATCGGCATTCCCTTACTATACCCTTCTCGTCCACTCATCGCCTTTTTCTCCATCACCGAAACAGCCAATTCATCACTCCAACAAACCAATTCAAGAAACATTAAATCATTACATTCCCTAACACAAAAATAATCCGGAAACTCGGGAACAATACTATCAACATAATCATTAGGCAAACCCAAATCCCATTTCAACTTATCAATAATACGCAACGGAATTTTATTAATCTTACCCACCATAAGCAGCCTCAAAAGCCTATCAGCCACATCTTTCTTATGCACCCCATTCACAAACACCATTTCCTCTTCCCCATCCAATTCCATAACCTCCGGGGTAAGCCTAACATACGGGTTTACTCCGATACCTCCCGGGAGAAATTCTTCGAAAACAGAAGGGTATCTTCGAATAAACTCAATGGGACGAAAAGGGATTTGAAGGGCATGTTTGTTTTGTAAAATGAGAGAGATTGGGAGGGTTTTAGAGGGTTCTTGTTTGATGAAGTTCTTGAGGTTTATTAAGGGTTTTAAGTTTCTTTCCTTTTCTACAGCATGATCTAAGGCTCTGTCTCGAACCCATTTGATTGAAGTGGCTGAATCGAAGATTGAACGTGTTTGTTGGTGTAAATTGAAGGGTTTGTAGAGGTAATTTAGTGGGAATTTCATTTGGGGGTTTAGGGTTTTAGAGGGTGAAATGAAAGGGGGGGTTTTAGGGTTTAAGGGTTTGTAATTATGAAAAGAGGCGAGAGCCGAGGTATAGGTGGATTATGGGTCCGCTTACATTAAAATAAGTAATTTATAGATTAAAGTGATACGTGTTATTTAAGGGGTTAAATGACTATTTGGTCATTGTACTATTCAAAAACTTTCAGTTGGGTCACCAACCCAAAAAAGTTTTCAATCGCATAATAAAGCACTCAAAAACTTTCAATTGGGTCACTGCCGCTAATCATTGCCGTTAACTTTAACAGAAAAACGTCAGCTTTCAATTAGGTCATTAGTATTAAGTTTAACTTTCAATTAGGTCATCAGTATTATAAATTTTTGATTTTTTTTTTAAATTTTGAGAATTTTGAATTAAATTTTTTTGAATTTAAATTTTTGAATAATTTTTAAAATTTTTGAATAATTTTTTAATTTTTTTCGAAAATTCGAAATTTTTGAATTTTTTCGAAATTTTTGAATATAAATCTATTAAGTCGAGTTAAGTTTGTGGGAATCGTGAGCGTTTTATAAAGTTAATTTGACTGCAAGTAGTTCCAAAAATATACACACATATAGAAACATACTGCTCTCCCTCTGCATTGAATTTTTTTTTGAATTTTTTCGAAATTTTGAATAAATTAATAAATTTTGAGAATTTAAATTAATAATTTTAAAAATTTGTTCAAAAATTTAAATTCAAAAAAATTTAATTCAAAATTTAAAAAAAATTTCAAAAATTTATAATACCGATGACCTAATTGAAAGTTAAACTTAATAGTGATGACCTAATTGAAAGTTGACGTCTTTCCGTTAAAGTTAACGGTAATGACTAACGGCAGTGACCCAATTGAAAGTTTTTGAGTGCTTTATTATGTGATTGAAAACTTTTTTTGGTTGGTGACCCAATTGAAAGTTTTTGAGTAGTACAATGACCAAATAGCCATTTAACCCGTTATTTAAGTGAGCTTATAATATTTAACAAAAAGAAATAAATAAATAAAATTAGAGCTTATAAGTGTTAAATCAAAACTTATAAATCAATGGAGTGTTTGGTAAATTAGAACTTATAAGTTAACTTTTTTTATTATTTTCAAAATATTTGTTTTTTAATATATATATCAATGGACATCAATGGATAGATCTTGATGAGTAGAGAACTTTGATATATACATATCAATTTTTTAATGAACGGGTCAAAAGATATATGATTTCGAAGATTTGAAGGACTTTATATATTACGTATATCGAGAAAACAGAATAAGTTGAAAGTTGAATGTTAGGATTTACAACTTTCAACTTATCAACTTATTTGTATAAATAAGTCCGTTCAACTTATTTTGCTAAACACCCCTTGAAAATGCGAAACGGGCATTTGATCCCCTTTAGTTGAGAATGGACTTATTTCCCGTTTGCCAAACAGCACTATATTCCTCTGTTCTTTGAGGGTTTTTCAAAATTACCTGTTATTGATTTTTTTTTTTTGTAAATCTTCTTTTCTTAATTTTGTAAAAATGTCATTTTTTTTCAATAATTTGCGAAGATAAGGTTTGTAATTTTACAATCCCTTAGAGCATTTCCATCCCGTCCCTTATCTCCACCCCAAAAACTTACTAAAAATAGTAAATCCCCAAACCAAAATAGTAAATCCTCAAAATTATTAAAAATGTTCTACACTCCATTCCCCATTTTTCATCCTCATATCCTTATTTTCTTTTTTTATGTTACTTATTTCTCTCTCTTTCATTTACCATTTTAACTACATTTATAATTTAATATTATATAAAGCATGAGAGAGAGAGAGAGAGAGAGAGAGAGAGAGAGAGAGAGAGTAATGTTACAGCGATATGCGGTTAAGGATGAGGGTAGTACAAGAGTCCTCAGATATGCAAACTCAAAATTATTCCCCCAAAACAAACCCCAAAATAGGGTCCCGAATGGAGCTTGCTTTTTAATGAAAAGTGGTCATTTTCATTTTTCCCTAAATATTTAGATATGGGGGAGCCAATGTGAATGCTCTTATGCAATTGCTCATAATTTTATATGTAAATTCTAAATTTTTAAAGTAATCAAGAGCAAGTGAGTAACCAGAATCAACTTCGATTATTGTCAAACTTTTACCTGTTAATCATGAACTAATCTTCAAATTCATTCTAATCAATCTACTCATTATCAAAAAAATCTTATCATTGTAAAAATCTTAAATGAGAGGCGATCCCCTTTCTCACCCGCCGCCACATCTCAATCTATAGATACCGCATGAGACCCATCTTCTCCTTTCTCTTATCTTCTTTTTTGTTTTTTCCTTTAATAATTTTCAATAATTTTCATCTTTGGGTAAGTTTTCGATTCTCGCATCCATTTTTTGGGTGTTTTATGTCTATCCTTTTTGGAGTGGTTTGTGTCTGTCCTTTTGAAGTGCTTTTGTTACGTTTAATTTGGTTTGTTATCGTGTTGTTTTAAGAATGATTTCTATGGTGTATTGTGAAAGCTGGGAAGCCCGTTTTAAATCTAGAACGGTGGTGATTATCGTGAGAGTTCATCTTGCACAACGAAAGATTGTTCAATATGTGGGGGCATCTGTACCCCCAACCTTAGTTAGTGTAACTGATGAACACTGGATCATCACCATGTGCATAGGTCAATTGTGATACTACTATTTTCAGGGATGTTGGTGTCGACTGGATTATTCGGGAAACCTTTGTAATCATATTTATTGTCAAGAATATTTATATTCAATCTATTAATCGATCTGAAAACAAAATGTTTAGTTCGTTTTTTGTTTCACAATCAGGTTGTAGTTGACAGTTCGGGAATTTATCCCGATTGAGTTCTAATATTTGAGTATTAATAAAATCTTCTTGTTTGTCAAAAAAGAAATCTTATTATTCATCTCATCTATAATTAAATCACACAAGTCGATTTACAAATTAATATATGCGTATATATATATGTATGTATATGAACACGATTTGGTTGAGTTACAATTTGAATTGCCTCAATTGTTTCTGTATGTGAAAAAACAAACAGATAATTGAGAAGAGAAAAAAGAAGGAATATGAAAGATTGAGAGAGAAAGAAGAATGAAGTAAGAAAAAGAGTAAAACATGTTGCATTAATTAAGATTAGGTTGCAATTTTTGCAAATATGTTGTTGGTATTTATGGGTGATAGCATAGAGACAACTTAACTAGATTTCCCTGCACTTAGTTTTTACTAAGAACATACTGTCACAGCCAGAGTATGTCCTTGTAATCAAATAATTGTTGTCATGTAATAATTGTATGTCTTGAAAGAAGTTCATGCATTTGTTCAAGCCTCAAGGAATACATCCAGTAGACAGCAAGAATAATAGTTACTGTCATAATCTTGACAGTAAGATTACAAGAAGACAAATGTTGCAAAGTCATGACAAAGGCTACATCTGACAGCAACATTGGCTGAAGCACGAGACAGAAACATTCTCACACTTGACAGCAAGTCTGGAGTTCCGACAGCAACTTTGGCGGGAGCTTGTACTGTCAATATCTGAATATTCCTTTGACAGCAGACTTGGCGGTTAAGGTTACTGTCTCAGTGAATTATTTGATTTGGGGATTTTTCTCAGTCAAACCCGTGACAGTTTAGATGTTCAAGAAACAGATTTACTGCAACACTCCATCAATTGTAGCAGACCTACAAAGACTGTGACAGAAGCTTGAAAGATCACAATACAAGGCTGGTCAATTCAAAGAGTATGATATATCCACATCTACTAGAATTGTATTAGCTAGAAATGGAAAGAATCTAGGTTTCTTTACTTGTATTGTTAACAATGTCTGTATATAGCAATTTAGGAAAGTCACATGGGTGTGCAAATTGTAATGAGCTGCCACTTGAAAACGACAGCAGCTCAACACCCCATGCGATAGGGACAATAGAGTATCTTAGTCTACTTAGATACACGTCTCTAATTCTTTTTATTGTACTTCTTCAACGAAACAACTTCTATCTCTCAAGAAGTTCACAGCTGGAGTATTCTTTCTCTAGGTTGTAGCACCACTTCAAAAGATAAATAAAACATTTATTTTGTGAGAAATCTTGTTCCATTTATGTTTGCATCTTACCACTGATAACTTGTAATCTTTATCATCGTTGTTGTTTTAAAGATTGTAAATTATCAGTATTGCATTCAACCCCCCCTTCTGCAATACTTCGGGACCAACAACTGGTATCAAAGCAACAGATTGATATACAAATCTGAGATCATGACGAGTGTTAAGAAGTCAAGTGGTATCAAGATTCCAGTCTTTGATAAAGAGAACTACAATTTCTGGAAAAGAAAGATCTTGTTATTTATCAAAGCTGCCCATCCACTGTACATGGGAATCCTTGAGAACGGCCCCTTCATTCCTCAGAAGGAAGTAGCTGCTGCTACTTTAAATGACGAAGTCATTCCAGCCCACTGGGTTGCTAAGAGGCCTTCAGATTACACAGAGACTGAAAAGGAGAAAGTAGCCTTGGATGACTACTTACAACTTATCTTGCTCGACTCTCTCGCTTTAGACAAAGCCATGTGTGGTAATGTCATGGGATGTTCATCTGCAAAAGAGATGTGGAGTAAGATAAAGCTGCTGTGTGAAGGAAGTGAAGAGGTCCGAGAAAATCAAAGGCAAATCCTTGTATCACAATATGAAGCTTTTATGGCCAAGACAAGTGAAGAACTAACCAACATGTTTGAGCGATTCAGTAAGCTGATAGCTGAGTTACAAATTCATGGGAAGTTCTATGACAAAAAAGAGATTAACATCAAATTTCTGCTCCCTCTCCCTTAGCATCTTGAGCACAAGGTCACAACTATACGAGAAGGAAGAAACTTGAATGAGGTTTCTCTTGAAACTCTATATGGTGTGCTCAAGTCATACGAACTCGAACTCTTCCAAAAGAGAACCATTCAGACTGGAACCAAAGGAAAGGTAGCAAACATGTCAGGAGCCCTTGTAGCCCATGAACCACAAGTAGCTTGTCCAAGTGAACCCTCACAAAGTTCACAACCAACACAGATGCCATCTTTGAAGATTGAAGAGGTGTTGGATGATGAGGAGAAGGTGGTTCTGCGGCTAAAAGATGTTGAAGATGAAGACTTCTACACAGTAGAAGAGATTGAAAGCATGAATAATCCAACCATGGCTTATATGGCTAAGAAATTTAAGAATATCAGAAGAGACAAGCCTTATAAGCCACAGGGTCAAACATCTAAGTTCAACAAGGGAGGTTTTTCAAAGACCACTGGTGGTGCCACAAGAGGTGGATACAAGACAGGGATGGTGGATAGGTCGAAGTTCAGGTGTTACAATTACAATGAGCTAGGGCATTTTGCTACAAAGTGCAGAAGGCCAAAACAGAATCAAAGATTTGTAAAATGGTCTGGAAATCAGTTTAAGAAGAATCAAGGAAGAGCCTATGTGGCTGAAGAAAAATGCTGGGATGATTCTGATGAAGAGGAGGAAGAAGAATATGTAAACTTGGCCCTCATGGCTAAATCTGATGAAGAAGCTTCAAGTTCCTCTAACCAGGTACCATCTCTCATTTTACTTAATATGTCTAAAACTGAATATAAGCAAACCATTGAAGATTTAAGTGCTGATATGTTTAACATTCATGTTAGTTTATCTGTTGCTTATGAAGAAATTGCTAAGTTAACTAAACAGAATGAAACTCTCAAATCTGAAAATGAAATGCTTTTGCTTAAAACCAGTCCTATGGATTCACTAATCAAGAGAATGCAAGATTGAAAAATGATATTGTCTGTGCTAAGAAGATAGAAGAATTTATCAGAAACCAAATTGCGGAAAATGAGTTTAAACTCAAAGCCTTTAGAAACTCTTCTAAGTTAGTTCAGGAATATCATGAGAAGCACACTGAGAATCAGAAGGTAGGAATAGGTTTCGAATATTGTCGGAGGCCTGGAAAGGCAATTATGCTTGAGATTGTTCAGATGGTGATGCTGTCAAACCTCATATCCTCAAAAGAGTTTACAAACCGATTTTCAAAAATATTCAAGCTGATTTTGATGAGACCTTCTTGTTCATCAAACAAGAGCTTCTTGATGAGGATGAATGCATTGACAACACACCAAATGAAGGAAAAGATATTGTCAAGTCTCCCGTGACAGAAACTTTGCCAAGCAATCAGACAGAATGTTCTAAAGTAGCTGTCAACAAGGATAAGACAGAAACTTCAAAAGATACTGTCAATAGAGAACCCAAGATAGCAACTTTCAAACCTGCTATCAAGACAGAGGGAAAGAAAGGTACTGTCAAAGGCAACCCGACAGCAACTTTAGAACATGCTGTCAGCACGAATGTCTACAAGCCTAAGAATAGGAATGGCAAGTTAGGAATTGACAAGAAGAATGGTTATGCTTATGTTAAGGATGCTCCTAGGAAGCTTTGCAATAATTGTGGCTCATCTCAATATTTAACATTTGTTTGTAAGAAACCCAATCAGAACAAGGTTAATGCGACCAATGTTAGTGGTAACTTACATAGAACCCCTATTATGAAAAGAAATATGGACGTCTGTAATAACATTGACTGTATGCCATGCAAGATTGTTGTCATGAGTATTTGTTTTAATATGCCTATTTTGTCTACTGAAAAATGTTTCTATATGCAAACTACTGAGACTTCAAAGCCTACCAATGTTGGTAAAAAGGCAGCATCCACCAAGAGAAAGACCAAGTCTAACTCTAAGTCTAAGTGGAATGTGAAAGAAATTAAACATGAGGATTCTAGTGGTGATTTAAATGTGAGACAGAATGATATGAACAATGATGCTGTAACTGCAGGACCCAACAGAGTTTGGGTACCAGATGAAAATTAAAATCACCTGTTTTGCAGGGAAAAAAAGCAGAAGCAAGTCATGTGGATCATCGATAGTGGATGTTCCAGGCACATGACAGGTGATATAGCTATGCTATCACATTTTGTGGAGAAAGCCGGCCCAATCATAACTTTTGGAGACAACAGCAAAGGTTACATTATGGGATATGGCTGTTTGAAAATTGGAAATATTGTCATTGAAGATATCGCTCGTGTAGATGGATTGAAGCACAACCTACTCAGTGTCAGCCAATTCAGTGACAGGGGATTCAAGGTTGATTTTGATATGATGGTTTGTAATATCTATCACAAGAAAGATGGAAGCCTTTCTTTGAAAGGAGTTAGGAAAGGAAGCTTGTTTGTTGCAGACTTAAATTCTATGAAGAAAGACAAGACTTACTGTTTTTATAGTAGATCATCAGTTGGTGAAAGCATGCTTTGGCACAAGAAGCTCTCCCATCTCAATTTCAAGAATATGAATATTCTGATGAAAACGGAATCGGTGAGAGGACTACCTCAACAGGAATTCTGTCAAGAAGGACTATGTGAGGACTGTCAAATGGGTAAATTGAAAAGATCAGTGCACAAGTCAAATCAAGTGAATACCAACACTGAGCTACTCAAATAAATTCATATGGATTTCTTTGGCCCAGTAAATGTTCAATCTCTTGCCAGAAAGAGATATGCCCTGGTAATGGTGGATGATTACTCAAGGTACACTTGGGTGAAGTTTTTAGAGTCAAAGGATGAAGCTGCTCAAGAAATCATTGATCACTTAAGAGTTCTTGAAAGAACCCCGAATGCCAAAGTTCAATATCTGAGAAGTGACAATGGTACTGAGTTCAAAAATACCATATTAGGAAACTTCTGCAAGGAAGAAGGCATTTTCCAACAATTCTCCACTGCCAGGACACCATAACAAAATGGAGTTGTAGAAAGGAAAAACAGAACTCTCATTGAAGTTGCGAGAACTATGTTAAATGATTCTAAATTACCAAAATATTTCGGGGCAAAAGCTATTAACACAGCTTGCTACACACAGAACAGAACCCTGATCAATAAGACTCATGGAAACACTCCTTACTATCTGTTAACAGGAAAGAAACCGACTGTCAAATAATTTCATGTATTTGGGAGTAAGTGTTTCATGATGATTGACAACCATGAAAGAAAAGGAAAGTTTATTGCTAAAGCTTATGAAGGCATTTTCATGGGATATGGATTAGAAAGGATTGCTTACAGAGTCTAATTCATTGATCACAAAGTCATTGAAGAAAGTGTGAATGTCACGTTTGATGAAACCAAGTTTCCAGGATTACAAGAGGATAGTCAAATGGAGTCTCTTAGGTTTGAAAATCAAGGGTACTTGAAACAAGAAGAAATTGTTGCTGAAGAACCTACTTTCACTCAGACCATTGAGTTTGAAAGAGATGTTGTCAACACCAATGATGCTACTCAAACTCCAGCTCAATCTCAAACTATAACATCTAATCATCAGAATGAGAATGAGTCTAGAGACGTTGAAGAACATGAAGGAGAAAACATCAATGGTGGAGAATCAACACTTCAAAGAGGAGCTAATCATGCCGATCAAGAAAGAAGCTTGCCTAGAACCACTAAGTGGAACAGAGATCACACCTGCAATCTAATTATTGGTGATCCCACTACTGGTATAAGGACAAGAAGAAATGTTTCTACAGACAGCATGTTTTCTTGCTTTCTATCTCAAACTGAGCCAAAGTCAATTGATGAAGCATCGTTAGATTCGGATTGGGTGATAGCTATGCAAGAAGAGCTCAACCAATTTGAGAGAAACAATGTATGGAAGCTGGTTCCTAGACCTAAAGGGAAGTCAGTTGTTGACATAAAGTGGGTTTTCAGAAACAAGCTGGATGAAAGTGGAAATGTGACAAGAAACAAGGCAAGGCTAGTAGCTAAAGGCTATTATCAATAGGAAGGGATTGATTATAATGAGACATTTGCACCTGTTGCCAGACTTGAAGCTATTAGGATATTCTTTGCTGCACACTGTAACTTCAAGGTGTTCCAAATGGATGTCAAAAGTGCCTTTCTTAATGGAGAACTAGAAGAGGAAGTGTATGTTGAACGGCCACCTGGATTTGAGGATGCTGAATTGTATGATTTTGTCTACAAGATGTTCAAAGCACTTTATGGATTGAAGCAAGCCCCCAGAGCTTGGTATGAAACTCTCTCTACTTTTCTCATTGAGAATCAATTTACAATAGGTGTAGTGGATAAGACATTATTCTACAAGCACCATGGCAAGGACATCATTTTGGTTCAAATTTATGTTGATGACATAATCTTTGGTTCTACAAATGAGAAGCTGTGTGAAAAGTTTTAATCTCTTATGAGGAATAAATATGAGATGAGTATGATGAGAGAACTGTCATTTTTCCTAGGTCTACAAAATCATGAAAAGGATGATGGCATCTTCATAAGCCAATCGAAATATGTCAAGGAACTTCTTAAAGTTCAACTTGGAAGTTGCATCACCTGCAAAGACACTTATCTCTACTGTAACCAAACTGGATTTGGATCCTAAAGGAAAGAAAGTGGACTCTAGTACCTACAGAGGCATGGTGGGATCTTTGCTATATCTAACTGCTAGCAGACCAGACATCATGTTTGTTACATGTCTCTGTGCAAGGTTTCAAGCTGATCCAAAAGAGTCATACTTGGTAGCAATAAAAAGAATCTTTAGATATCTTAAAGGCACTCCAAATTAAGGCCTTTAGTATCCTAAAGATACTGGATTTGATCTGATAGGATATTCTGATTCAGACTATGCTGGATGCAAAATTGACAGAAAATGTACAACAGGAAGCTGTCAATTTCTTGGTGGAAGATTAGTGTCATGGTTTAACAAGAAGCAGCATTCTGTATCTACTTCAACTGCAGAAGCTGAATACATTGTAGCTGGAAGTTGTTGTGCTCAAATTCTTTGGATGAAAAATTAGCTACAGGATTATGGTTTACAGTTGTCCAATATCCCTATTTATTGTGATAACACTAGTGCCATAGCCATTTCAGACAATCCAGTTCAACACTCCAGGATAAAGCACATTGATATCAGACATCATTTCATTAGGGAGCATGTTGAAAAGGGAACTCTAAAGCTGGTTTATGTTCCAACAGAAAAGCAACTTGCAGACATCTTCACGAAGCCACTCGATGAAGCAACCTTCAACAGGTTGGTAAGTGAATTGGGAATGCTAAATCTGGTATGTTAACTTATTAGTTTTTACATTCTCAATGTGGTAATTTGCAGCTTGTGACTGTAGCTTTCAATGTTACTGTCATGAGAAGTTACTGTCTTATGTGCTACTTGTTTATTGACAGCATGTTTGCTATGACTATGCTTAATTCAAATTACATGCTTGTTTCAATTTATGTAATGAGTAGTCACGTGACATTAACTTAAATCACACGTGTGCCAGTGATAATTATTCGTGTCATTTGAAATGACCCTGGGTATTTGTCAGCCTTTTTCTTTTAAAGTTAAATACTTTATTAAAAGGAAGCGTGTTTGAAACTGTAGCGTCACTTAATGTGTTATAAATAAGACCGAGGCCAAACCCTTATTCTTCATCACACACTTAAGAGACTCTAGAGATAACAATGAGCAAGAGTAAGGCGTCAGAAATGTCAACATCGGAAAACTCCAAAGCCGAGGAGATACCGAAGAAGGAGGAGACTACTGTTGTTGTTGAGGATTCATTTGACCTTTGACTTGATGAGCTTCAGGCTTATTTAGATATGCTGGGGGTCTCCGATGAGAAGGAGATCAAGAAGATCGTGGAAGGGCTGCTGCTAGAAGCTTTTCCAAAATTAAAATAATGTTTAGTTCTCAAGAACTTTTATGTATTGTTTTAAGTTTTTTTTAATGAAAAGATCGTTTTATCTTCCTAGTGTTCTTGCATGCCTTTCTTATTCGTATCTTCTCATCTTAGTTATCTGTTGATGGATGCATGTGTGTATGTTTGTGTGTATGGGTGTATGTGGATGTGTACTTGTTAAACAAATATGCGCTTAAATCGATTGAAATGCTAATTGGTAATTTTTCTTTTAAGCAATGATCAAAATCGATTAAAATTCATGATACAAATTATTTCCGTACAAGTTGTTGTCCTTAAGTGAAGATGCTATCACGATGTACCTTGACAACAAGTTCCTTAGACAGCACAAAGGAAAAAGTTTCTGTCACGAAATTTAAAGGAGATTGTATAAATTGCTTAATGGTGACAGCATGTTCTTGCGCCGATGTTACTGTCAAACAAAACCTGCTGTCACCCTCTCCAAATTACTAATGAATTTGTTACAGCGCACAGGTTACTGTCAAGTTAGTGGACCGATTTAATTGGGACATTACTTCCACGATTTACAACCACTAAAAAGTAACTACCCACGACACCACGTGACTGATTAATGGGTTAAGACAAGGCCACTTTCCCCTTTCTCAGTAAAACATTTGCTATTCTCATATAAGCAACTATCAAACACACAAACACATAACTTTCAAACAGAAACTTTCTTTCTCAAAAGCAAAATCTCTCTCCCAAAACTCAAAGCACAAAAATGGCACCAAAACAATCCTCTTCTCAAACAAACTTTGCTGGTATTCTCACTGCTGGAGATGCTGGTGAAGACTCGTATCCTTCATCAACAAGTCCTATCTGGGTCATGCTATAACCTCTACTCCATCTTTAGACCTAGAAAGACTTGAAGATTTCTGGAAATCTGTCTATGTTCCAGGAGGTGCACGTAAGGACACCATAAATTACAAAATCAAAGGAGTTACCTGCATTCTCACAATAAAAGGCATCAACGAAGATTTGGGAACTGGATTACAAGCAAAGGAATCATACAAGGAACTTGCAAGTGATGAAACCCTAAAGAAGTTTTTCTTGAAAATTGGGTATTCTGGTCCTGTTCTTAAAGAGGGTACATCAAAATGGTACTCAACTGGTGAAATGGACAGAAAGAATTTAAGGAAAGAATGGAGCATGATTCTTGATGTCATGGTGAAGGTTTTCTCAACTAAAACCACTGGTTGGAATGGTATTCCCTCCTACATCAAGAAACTCACTCACTCTCTGGTCCATGGATACAAAGTGGATGTTGGAAAACTACTTATGAGTCAACTCAAATCTGCCATAAGTAAGAAGGTACATATCTACCCTCGCTTTCTCACAATGTGCTTAAACTCTTTATGTGGTGTTGATAAAAATGTATCTCTCACAATGGAGTGCAATGTTTTGAAAATAAATACACACACAACACTCAATTCACATGATTTGAATGCACATATTCCACTCTGTTTCACCAAGCACATGGCTGATCAAGAGCCTCATCTTGATTGTGACCTACCCTCTGGGTATGTTATTTTCTCCCTTAAGAATGAAGCTGAATTAGACCCAAATTCAATTAACCCACATTCTACTCCATTCGTTCAAATCAGACCTTCTAGACAAACAAAAGCCACGAAAATAGCCCTGCAAGAATCCAAGACCCTTGGAAACTGGTGTTGGTGGTAGTTCTGAGAATGTTGAGGGAGAAACTGCACTTGATGCAACAAATAAGGATGTTAGTCAAAGTGAACCCACAATGGTTCCTCTTGAGCCTAAGAAGAAGAGAGCTAAGAGGGGCAAAGCCACTGTCAGCCACCCCACAGTCTCACAAAAGGCTGTGATGGATAAAAAGGAATCAAACACATCCTTAGGTGCTTCTTCTCAACAAGAAGTATCTATTAAAACTAGCCTATCTCCCAAGGCAACCTGTAAAGAGTCTGCACAACCTCATGTACTCACTCATGAGGAGCCTACACTTGTAGATATGCACACGGAGTTAGGGCACAGTGAGGGTCATGAAACTTCTACTCTTGATGTTCCATAAGTTGCCCCTATGGAATAGTCAAAAATCTCATCTATACCATCACTTTCTTTATTCTCTAATCCATCAATTGTTTATTCTCAACAACCTAGGGAAGGGGACAGTCCCAACCCTTTAGGTTTTGATCATCCATCTCATGTCATGGATGAGCCCCCATCAAATGGTTCACAGGAACCCATTTCTCAAAGTGAAATGGAAACCACTCCCTCAAACACTGAGCAAGATCAAGATGGAACTCTGCCAGAAAATGAGACAACCAACATCTTGGTTGAACTTCAAAAAGCAACTGACCTTAAGGAAGTTGCTGTCACAGCCTCAGCTGTTGTCAAAGACACCAAAAAAGTTGTTGTCAATCCACCCGTGGACAGTAACATTTTGGGTAAAAATGTTGTCACCTCTACACAGCTTGATCAAGATTCAGTAATTGTTGAAGATGCTTCTGATGATGATCAAATAACTATCTCTGCTATAAAGGTACAATCTAAACTTTCTACTTCTTCAACTACAATGCATGTAAGTACTGCTCATACCCATGCATCTAGGATGAGTGAGGGAGAGAAAAGAAAAGAGAGGTGAGCATAAAAATGAGAGGCAGCCAAACGAGCTGGCAAAAGGTGAGGGACTTGAGCATGTCCAGAGTGAAATTGAGGGAACCCCACACAAAAAGGCACTAGGCCTTGAGAGTCATTCTGTGAGGAGTGATGAGATCACTCTGAAAAACAATGAGTGTGTGAGAAACCCTATAGCCTCCTTGCCCTGGTCTTTTCCTTTGCCATCAAAAAGGTTGAGATCTGGTGGTCCTTCTAAACAAGTGAATCAAGGTTGAAATCCATTGAGGGCAGATGTGCATCTATGGAAACTAAACTTGATGCTCTGTCCACCATGGTAGCTGCTGGTTTTTCTGAGATTCAATAAACTTTTCTATCATCTCTGCTACCCTTGGTGTTGTTAACTTAACTAAGGGGGAGAGAGTGGTGGATCATAATAAGGAACAAGTGGTAGATCAGAATACAGCAAAACTGGTAGAGAAGGAGAAACAAGGTGGAGCTACAGGTGAGGGGGAGTCAAGAAGTGAGGGGGAGCAAGTTCAAATGGAAGAAGGTGGAGATGAAAGTGAGGGGGAGTAAGAGGAAGAAGAAAGAAACTTTGGTGAAGAACTGAAGGCAGCAGGAGATGACAATTTCATTGAAGGTGAAATGGATGGTGAGGCAGTATTGTTAACTAAAGAAGTATTGGAGCAATTAAATACGACTCAAAAGTCTGAAAGAACAGTACTGCCACCACTGAAAATCAATGAGCCAAATCCTGAAGGAACAGAAGCTCCATTCCAGCAATTGCAGAGAGAATGGAGAGAAAAAGAGAAACAAAATGCTCTGGGTAAAGGCAAAGGCAAAATGCCTGAATATGTGAACATGATATTGGAAATATCTGGACAGATGGAAGTGAATATAGCCCTGAAGATGCAGAATTGATGATGGTTAGCTACATGGAGAGTACTTTGAACAACAAAGATGAAGAGTTCAGTAAGTTGGTGGATGAAACAATTAGTGAAGCAGGGGGAGCTTTTACAAAATTGGCATCAACACTGAAAGGCAAAGTAATAAGTATCTCTGTGAGAACTAACTTGGAAAGAAGATGGGCTGTTCAAATTTATCTGAAGACCGGATTGACCATATTCATCACAATGAAACTTTTACAAAGTTTGCAGGCTAGAGTACTCCAAGTCCTTGGAACATTGGTGGTAAGAAATTCAATAACCTTCAATGACAGTCTGTTAGCACAAATTGAGAGGATGGTTGAAGATAAACTCCCTGAGGTGATTCACAATCCATATGGTGTGTGCTTTAGAAAGGTCACAAAAACAGGAGCAAGAAGACTGAATTTCCTACCCTTGGGCAAAGGTTTAGGACTAAGCACTGACTCAATCATGACAGTGCTGAAGAAAATTCTCAAATCCAGTATCACCAGTGACAAGGTTAAAGCTGTCAAATATATTCACAAGCTATTGGCAAAAAGAGATGAGGATATTAGCTCAATCATAAAGAAGCTGATCTCTGATGCCAATGCTAAAAGAGGTGAGAAAGGAGGAAGCTGTACCTATGATGATACTTTTGGATGATGATGAGAATGACATTGGAGGAAGTGGTGGACCTGGAGAAAACAAGAGTTATGGAAAAGAAGCCTCTGAGAATGTTGGTTCAGAAACTCAGAAGGATGGAACCCAAAAGGAGCAAGAAACTCCCAGTACTGAAAAGAAAGATGTTGTCAATGATGAAGGGGAGTTAGAAATTCTTGAAGCTTTGGAGGCAAGTATCTTGAGACTTGTAGTTGAATGCTTTAATGCTGAAAAAGATACTGTCAATAAGGATGTTGTCAAAAAGGCTAAAGACACTGAAATGAAAGATGTTGTCAAAGAGGACACTGTCAAAAGCCAAGACAAAGAAGCTGTCAAAGATGCTGTCAAGAGTCAACTTGAAGAAACTGTCAAAGTACGAAGGCTTGTTAAGAACTTCACGTCTAACAGAACTAATACTAGAGCACAAGCCTGGCGTACAACCAAAATAAAAGGGAAGACAGTTGCAGCAGTAAAGAAAAAGAAGAATGGAGCAATCTTGACAGAGAAACCCATTGGTAGAAGAAAAGTAAATAGTTTTAAACTATTGAAAAAAAATCGATGGGACTATTTCATTTGTCTCAGTGGAACTGGACCCAGTCAGCAAGAATGTATCCAAGTATGTTCTTAAAAGCTGTGGAACTACAATCATAGTTGTGGAATTAGATTTCACTATGGAGATAGATTCACATGTGGTAGGCAGATATGACATTTCGTTCAAATCTGTAAAGGTAAGGAGAAGAATTGATTTCTTCATTCTGGAAAGGATGATCACTCTCATGGAAGCAAACCAAGATGTTTCCAGCAGTATCTTAGAGCAAATCAAAGAATACTATGCTAAAAGATATGCTGAATTCCATGAGAAGTATGGTGATTGGAGAGCATATGATGATACAGACCTGGAAGTCAACTCAGATGATGAGCCAATTCCTGATGTGGACCTTACAGAAGCACATCGCCCTTTCACAAAGGCTGGCATGGTTGAGTATGAGGCAGAACAACTTTTCAGGCTGCTAGAGTTAAATCATCCCAACCTACTAAACCTACCAAACCTGCCAAACAAAGTGCTGAAGACCTAGAAGCTCAACTGAAAGAAAGCTACAAGAAAATCAACAAGCTGAACAGTGAGAAAGCAGGTTATTAGCCCTGTGTACTAGATAATCCTCTCAGAATTAAAAATGGAAAAGAAGACATCTATGTTGATAGTTTTCACAAACTGAGGACCAGTGTACTGAAGGATCTCTACTGGAAAGTTGTTGGATCATTTCATAAGCTCGAAATTCTAGTTGCTTGGGAACTAGAGGTAATATTTGATCAAAGGAGAGATGAAGATCCAAAGTTAGACAGAAAAAGGAGAGCATCTCTGAATGCTTTTCCTGGAAGGAGATTCAAGATCATCCAAGGAACTTTGAAGTTCAGAACATTCACTTATGATTTTGAAACTTGGTTTGATCTGAAAGATGCTAAAGTATTTCCTTCTCGAGTGATTCAAGGGTACATTGAAGATATTGAAGATGATGCCAGATCTCCTGAAGAAAAGACTTTAGTTGAAGACCTCAAGAAGGCAAAACAAGAAGCTCTCAAAAGAGAGGGAAGAATCTGAACAACTGAAGACTGCTAAAATCAAGTTAAGTAAATCTCTGATCTGCTCATTCTATAGGAGTAGTTGATTTGAAGTTAGATCATCAGTTTTATGTTCCAAATTCTTCAACATTTATCAGTTATGGTTTCTTAACTATTCTGATCTATGTTAGTTAAGTTGTCAGCACGCTTTAATTGTAAATTTGTTGTTATTGTCCATAAAAACAAATTGGGGGAGATTGTTGGGATTTATGGGTGATAGCATAGAGACAACTTAACTAGATTTCCCTGCACTTAGTTTTTACTAAGTAGAACATACTGTCACAGCCAGAGTATGTTCTTGTAATCAAATAATTATTGTCATGTAATAATTGTAGAAGTTCATGCATTTGTTCAAGCCTCAAGGAATACATCCAGAAGACAGCAAGAATAAGAGTTACTGTCATAATCTTGATAATAAAATTACAAGAAGATAAATGTTGCAAAGTCACGACAAAGGCTACATCTGACAGCAACATTGGCTGAAGCACGAGATAGAAACATTCTCACACTTGACAGCAAGTCTGGAGTTCCGACAGCAACTTTGGCGGGAGCTCGTACTGTCAATATCTGAATATTCCTTCGACAGCATACTTGGCGGTTAAGGTTACTGTCTCAGTGAATTATTTGATTTGGGGATTTTTCTCAGTCAAACCCGTGACAGTTTAGATGTTCAAGAAACAGATTTGTTGCAACACTCCATCGATTGTAGCAGACCTGCAAAGACTACGATAGAAGCTTGAGAGATCACAATACAAGGCTGGTCAATTCAAAGAGTATGATATATCCACATCTACTAGAATTTTATTAGCTAGAAATGGAAAGAATCTAGGTTGCTTTACTTGTATTGTTAACAATGTCTGTATAGCAATTTAGGAAAGTCACATGGGTGTGTAAATTGTAATGAGCTGCCACTTGAAAATGACAGCAACTCAACACCCCATGCGATAGGGACAATAGAGTATCTTAGTCTACTTAGATACACGTCTCTAATTCTTTTTATTGTACTGCTTCAACGAAAGAACTTGTATCTCTCAAGAAGTTCGCAGCTGGGGAATTCTTTCTCTAGGTTGTAGCACCACTTCACAAGATAAATAAAACATTTATTTTGTGAGAAATTTTGTTCCATTTACGTTTGCATCTTACCACTGATAACTTGTAATCTTTATCATCGTTGTTGTTTTAAAGATCGTAAATTATCAGTATTGCATTCAACCCCCCCTTCTGCAATACTCCGGGACCAACATATGTTCATGATAAAATTGTAAAAAAAATTAAGAAAAATGATATTTTTGGAAAATATCCTTGTTCTTTTTCTTTGCTAATGGATTTTAAAATTTTATTAAATCCTTCCAAATTTTAAAATGATTGAATACCCTTTCTAAAGAAATGACTTAAAATGATATATAAGGTGGATCATTCGTTAAAAAAAATCATTACAATAAAAAAATCTAAATCTTCACGATACATCAATAAGATATATTTTAGGGTATTTAACAAAAATACTAGGTTTCAAGTTTCTTTTTGTAAAAATACCATCTTCTTTAATTCATTGCATATTTACTATCTTAAGTTTTTTAATTGCAAAAATACTATCTTTCCTTTTCCAACCCTTATTTTTAAAATAATTCGGATGAACAGTAACCGTCGATGAACAGTACCTGCCACGTGGCACTACCACGTGGTAGGTACTGTTCATCGACTTTTTTTAAGGTGGGGTGATATATTGGTTGCAACTGAATGCAACCACATTCAACCACATGCAACCACATGCAACTTTTTTTTTAAGGTGGGGAGATTTTGGTGGATTTGGGTTGCATGGCCCCGCCAGGGGCAACTTTTTTTTTTTTAGGATGGGGAGATTTTGGTGGATTTGGGTTGCAAGGCCCCGCGAGGGGCAACATTCAACTGAATGCAACCACATGCAACTAAATTTCTGATTTCAAGTTGAATGTGGTTGCATTCAGTTGAATATGCCCCTGCGGGGCCTTGGAACCCAAAATCAACCCACCTTAAAAAAAAAGGTTGCATGTGGTTGCATTCAGTTGAATGTGGTTGCATTCAATTACTGATTTCAACTTCCATTTTTCAGTTGTCATTTTCGACCTCTTTTATGACAACTGAAAAATGAAAGTTGAAATCAGAAATTTTGTTGCATATGGTTGTATTTGGTTGAATTTGGTTGCCCCTGCGGGGCCATGCAACCCAAACAAAAATAGAATCCCTCCTTAAAAAAAAGTGTTGAATATGGTTGAATTAGGCGGGCAGGCTGCTGGGCAGCTGGGTAGGAGAAGGAGGGTTGCCCTAAAAGGTACTCCCTCCGTCTCTCTCATTTCTTTACATAAAAAATTACGTGTTTGGCACGCATTTTAAGGATAGTTCTATGACTTATTGTTAATATTTTCTTTTTTTTATAAATATAGAATTGTTTTTTTATACAAAAAAAGAAAATATCAAAAATAAGTTATAGAACTATCCTTAAAATGCACCTTAAAATGTGTGCCGGAAACTGGTCCCAAACGTAAAGAATTCGGAGGGACGGAGGGAGTAGTATTTTTGCAATTTTGAAACTTAGGTTAGTAAAATTGCAAATATCTTTTATTAACAAAAGTAAAATTGAAAAAATTTACTTTTTTATATATATTTATGAAAAAAACCCTATATTTTATGATTATCGTCATATGTTATATAGTGATATTAATAATATTTTAATACATTTTTTATAAATTCAAACATAAATTTATGATATTATATTGTTTATCTAAAATTATAAATATTATTTTTAAATGTATTATTAGAAAATATCAAACCGTCGTAATATTTTCATATTCTTTCTCTTATTGTAAGTATTATATAAAGGACATTATTTACAATTCAAAATTTCCATTACAAATGCACGATGAAAAATGTGTATATTTTGAAGTAAAATCTTGTGCGAAGGTCCAAGACTCATGAAACTACAAGTTGAAAACTTAATTACTCATAATTTGTGTTAGTGAACTATATAATCTGGGAGATGTCAAATGATGCATCCATAGTTTAATTCTTTTTAAGTATGCCTAAGAGAATTATTTGAATTAGTTTATCTGCTCAAGATTAATAAATATGAGCTGTATTAAAATTTACAATTAAAGAAGAATCTAACCAAAGGATCCCTTTGTTCTAGATTTCTTACACTTGTTGCCAAACTATATGTTTGTTCATATAGTAGGTTTATAAAATATTTGTTAAATAAATTTTGGGGACTAATTCTTCTTTTGTCATTTCTTTTCTTTTCGTATGGGTGCGTGGAATTTGGTTGGTTAGAGTATAACAGATGCGGCGCATAAAGATCTTTATTACCTCGTGATTCAGATAAATATTTTCTTTGTTAATGGTTTCTCTCTTGGTGTTCTCTTTTCGGACTTTAAGGTTTTACTGTTTCCGGGAACATCTTTGCATGTTTTTCGATTAGATGATAAGCTTTATTGAATGAAAAAAATCAATTTACGGTATTGTATTTTGGTACAATTCATCATACGAGAATGTATTTTTTTGACAAAAAAAAATGTGTAGTTAAATAAAAATAAGAATTCAAAGGATATAGTTTGTTCAAATTTTCGATAGGAAAGTTTAACAAAAAAAAAAACACAAGAGAGAAAAAAACCATTGTTTTTACTGTAATGGATGTAACTAAAATGCAATTCATTTTTATTAAATGTAGTTCATTGAAATTACATCTAAACCTATTAAATGTGAGATACTCGTAGGCCGTAACTACTACTTTGTTGATTACAGTGTGTGTATATTAGTTTGGGACAGCTAATTTGCGTCCTTGTGACACATGACAAGAAGTAGTATTTGAGTAAATTGCACTGTAGTGGTCAGATGAATTAATTTTTTGCACTTTGATGGCTAAAGTTGCAAATCTTGCACTATGATGGCTCGAAATACTTTTTTTAGCCACTTAAATGACTTCCGTTAGCATGGCTTTAACGGAGTTAAATTGTTAGGGGTATTATTGTCCTTAACCTTACACATTTATCATATAATTATAAAATAAAATAATTATAAAATGAAAATAATTAGGAAAAATAAATAAAACTTTTACCAAAAAGATAAAAGTAATTATTCTTAAAAATTCTGTCAGGATAAAACAGTTAAAATATTAAAACCACAATTTTTTTACCACATTGCTACTACCACAGATCAAACCAACCGACTAATTAATACAATAAAATGAAAAAAACAAGAACACCTTGAATGTTCTTCACCAACTGCAGTTTCCGGCCACCATTCCCCAGAAACGGGCAACAACCCAGTTTCCGGCGACAGAATTTTTAAGAATAATTACTTTTATCTTTTTGGTAAAAGTTTTATTTACTTTTCCTAATTATTTTCATTTTATAATTATTTTATTTTATAATTATATGATAAATGTGCAAGGTTAAGGACAATAATACCCCTAACAATTTAACTCCGTTAAGGCCATGCTAACGGAAGTCATTTAAGTGGCTAAAAAAGGTATTTCGAGCCATCATAGTGCAAGATTTGCAACTTTGGCCATCAAAGTGCAAAAAATTAATTCATCTGGCCACTACAGTGCAATTTACTCTTATTATTTTGATTAGTTACGTTTCTAACTTGTTTTTGATGTATTTTATTGCTATATTTACTAATTTTTCAACTTCTTTTTTAATGTTTATATTAGCCATAACAAATTTTACGTGTATAAATTATTTTATATACAACGATTTCCCTGCATTCATATTAATATCAATTAATAAAAATATTTATTTCTGTCACATCATTTTTTAACTATTTTATAAAAGACGTTAAAATAAAATCTTTTATACTTGATAAAAATAGTTAAATAACTTTTTACAAATAGTTTATATTTTTATTTCAAAACAACATTTTTATTTTGTATGATTTGTTTTTAAAAAAATTTTAAAGTATACTTAGTTGGGTAAAATAAAAAAGGGTAAAAAAATAACAAAAAAATAGTTGAAAGATGGTGAAAAAGAAAATAGTAAATACCAACTTGATTAAACGTGAAAAGTAATAAGTATTATACTTACATATCAACTATAAACAAACGAAGTGTAATAAATACATATTAACCGTTAACCTGTGTCCCATGGCACAGGTTAGGCACATGTTAGCAAGCCCGATATTTTAGTTACAAGGTACATTAAATAGTAATAGCAAAGAACTTTTCCACCGAAAGGAAAAGTAAGTTCCTCTCTAGCTTCCTTCTTTCTTTTTCGTCTTCATCAGCTTTTTTTCCTCCGGCGGTGGTTTATCCACTGACCGGAGGTCCCTTTTCTTGTCTAATTTCTTTATTTTTTCAATAATCATCCTCCTTCTGTGAGGATTGTGAATTTTTGGCTTGTTTACCCATTAATTGGGTTTATTTGTCTCTCCTTGTGAGAGTTTGTTTGTCTCTCCTTGTGAGAGTTTGTTTGGTTTGGTTTGATGAAGGTCTACGAGATCTGGAAAGTCTGCATCGAAGCTGGGATGCTGACGATTATTGCAAGAGCTCACAACTCAAAATCAAAGATTGTTCTTTACCTGTGGGGGGTCTTCATTTTCGGCATGTCTATAGCTGGTATACGGCATGTAGATAGCTGGGGTATTTCTAATCCTTTGGGGGTTTCCCTTTTCGGCATGTCTATAGCTGGTATCCGGCACGTAGATAGCTGGAGTGCCATTCCTCTAACCATAGTTTATTCAACTGAGACTTCTGAACACTTTGTTCGGAATTTGCTTGAGGGTTGGAGGGAATATCAGGTTGGAGAGAGCTGTTGTCAAGAAGCTATTTCTTGGACAAAATCACTAAAGCACAATTATCAAGTGCTAGTAGTTCGATTATTGGTCTGCGAATCGTGTGGTTGTTTTACTTGCAAATGCTGCATAAATTCTATGTCATGAAGAGTGGTCTGTCACTCCTCCTGTTTTTTTAATCATGTACTCGAAAGTGATAGTAATAGCAATAGAAACCCATAGTTACAAGGTAAATTAAATAATAATAGCAACAGAAACCCATATCAACAAGTGTGATATCACAAGTGATAAAAGTCACAACAAATAAATAGTCTGAAGTTTATCTTAAATATTAAATTTTTTATAATCATTATTTAAATTTTTAAATTTATACATCATATTCTTAACAAATTTTACGTTTTAAATATTTATTATCGATTAATACAATAATATAAAAATTGTTTTACTTTCATTAGTACCTATTTTTGATATTGTTGCAACAAAATTTCTTAAAATTAATATTATTGGGATAAGTGAATTTTATTTATTTATAGAGTTTATTAATTAATCGAGGTTAAATTTATATTATCGTCCTTATGTTGAGACCAATAATATGTATTAAAAAATATTAATTTATCGTGATACCAAGTATTAATTTAACAAGGTTTTACTTTAATTTTTTTTAATGTGGGAACCCGCAGCCACTATCCTTTCGGGTGCGCACTAGGTAAATTCACGAGCTCACGCAATAGCCTGCAAACCACGTGAACCAGGTAAACCGCACAAGTGCGGCAGACTCTGACCAGGATGACATAATCACACATCCTAATATGATTTGATTTTTTATAAAAGGTATTTTAAAAGTATGATTAATTATTTTAAAATAGAGTGAAAACTAGTTTGTATTGAAATATTAATTATAGTAATTATAATAATAAAAATCATTTCTCTATATTAAATAGACGATAGAAGTAATTAATAACTATCAAAATAAATAATATTACATGAAAAATGTTAGAGATACAAAATTAGTATCGAAAATGATTGTGAAATGACACGATCACATTTTGATTTATTATAATAATGTTAAATGAAAATAGATTCCTTATATTTATAATAATAATATCAATTAAAATATTCTATATTACGAGTATCATTTTTTGTTTCTTAATTTTAAAGAGGAATGACAATCCATAACAATTGAGATGCTTCCCTAACACATAAAAAATCATTATTAAATAACTATACGTAGTTAAATATTAAAATGAATAATTATGCATTACAAATTAGACGAAAAATGAATTGAAAATTAAAAAAAAAAATTAGTTTTGAAGACTTGAATGAATGAAGTTAATCTTTTATTCACAGATTTTTTGACAATTTTTTTTATTAACTTTTCGTATAAGTACTCCATATAAACTAGCAATTCTTTCCATATTTTTAAAATAATAATTATTAACTATTTTAAATAAAAATAAATAATATTTTTAAAATTGATATGAAATTAACCTACAGGAAAAACTCGTTAAATTAATACTCGATAAATTAATAATCTCTCTAAGTTAATAATAATTTATTCTGGTCCCAACTTGGGTTAGTTCAAAAAATGATCAATTTCGATAAAATAATAAGATAATGATTTTTTTGAAAAACTCTATATAAATATATGGTCCCAATAATATTATAAATTAATAATTCCTTTATAATCATAAAATTATATGTATCACTCTTTTGTAAATATTGATTCTAGGGTTCTTAAAATTTGAATCTATATGAAATTCATTTTTAACCATATTTGTTGCATACAAAAGTTCGAATGTGGTGTTTTCTTAAAGCATTAAAAGTTATTAATCAATCTTTAACCATATTTGTTGCATCCAAAAGTTCGAATATGGCGTTTTCGTAAAACATTTAAAGTTATTAATCAATGTTTTTGATGCATTGGGTGCTTGTTTACGCGAAAAAGGGTCAAAAAAATGTTGTTTGATCCTTGATATCATCTAAATATACATGAATATTTACTTTGAATCTCGCAAATACTCATTAAATTTGTAAACTATATATATTGAATTAATTGAATTAAGTATAAAACATAAATTGTACAATTCATTCTATTTAAATGTATATAATTGGAAATTAATTTTATTTGATGTCAAAAATTCTCTAAATTAATAATTATTAATTTATCTATTAATTAATACCTCTCTAAATTAATAGAATTATCCGGTCCCAATATATTAATTTAGAGGTTTTACTGTATTTTGACATATAGTAATCATAAAATTATTTTGAATAAATTATTCAAATGCAAATAAATTTTAGTGTCAATAAGATCATGTATCGTAAAAGTAACATAATTGATCAAGGTGTCCTGAATGCCATTCTTCATAAATTGCATTTAAAAAAGTTGTATTTGCTCCTATGTGCAGTGGTTGAGCCAATGACCTTCTTTGTAGGAGGTCAGGAGTCGAACTCCTGCGTGGTGCGTGAGTTTCTTAGTTTGTATTAGGTTTCCTTTATGTATTTATATATCTGTATTTGTAATGGTCGGGGGTCCTTCGGAAACAGCCTCCCTATTGTATAGGGGCATGATCTGCGTACAGCTACCCTCCTCAGACACCACTTTGAGTGGTATTATAACTGAGTAAGCTAAGTTTTTTAAATAAACGTCTTTACTTGCACAGAAAAACAAAATAAGAGCATTATTGTAACTTTTGCTAGAAAAAAAAGAACATATTATTGTGTACCTACACCGAACAGCATTTAACAATTTTCACCTGTATTTAGAAATCATAGTTGTCATACACGGTGCATCTAATTCCCAATTTCTCTCTCAAAATTAGGGTTCATTTTGAGCTCGTAAAAAGTAAAAACACAGAAAACCCCAATCAAAGCTCACTGTGTGTATAATTGTATCGAAGCAGACATGAGTAGCTGCACCGATCTTCTCCACTCTTCAGGTCCGTACGCTCTCTTCAATCTAATCCTCATAATTTTATGTTTGTTTTCTCGAATTCATGTTTAATTAGTTGTTGAAATTGTTTAGTTGTTTAGAGAAAAGTTAGATCAATTACGTTGTCGAAGAAGCTTACATCGAAAACGTTGCGAATCGAAACTCCTTCGCAGTCTATTGCTGCTACGAGGCAATGTTGCACATTTTTGTGCGTGTTTGTTAATATTCTGTTTAATACTCGGTATCGGGTATCGCGAATCTGGAGGTGTTGAGTATGTGAGGAGCAGAGTTGTTGTGATTGTTAGTTAGGTTTGTTGTTGAGTTTTTTATGTTTGTTGCAGGCTACTTGCACGCGAGGGGTTAAATGCTGAGCAGTTTGCTCGAAACCGTAATTCGTTTGAATTGAAGGTACAAAAATTGATTATATGCTTAGCAAATTTGATTAATGTCCAATTTGACCTGTGGAACAAATTAATATGATAGTAAGTGTAAGTAAAGAGTGCAACTGTGCAACACTTGGAAGTTTGTTTTTTTGTATGTCCTTGTAATACTATCATTAGGAACACAAAGTTTGTACGTGATTGCTGCCGCTTAGTAATATTATACAGTTACGTAATGTTGTTAGAATTTCATATTTTAATTTGATAGACCGAATGAAAATAGGCTTTGTACACTAACTTACAAGGTTGGAGAACACAAAAAAATTCCACATCCGCGTGGAAGGTATATATGGAAGATATATGTGGCTAATGTTTATTACTTCAATTGTTACTTCATAGGCATTAATCATTTTTTATATGATTTTTCTAAATGGCGTCCCTAGACTTCATTTTGATAATTTTATTGCGCTGTGTTGTTCTATCAATGACCACTTGAGTCATAACACTCTTTCATTCGATTCTTGAAGACAACATTTGAAGATGTTATTCCTGATAAAACAACAAGTGTTGTGGAGAACCTGCAACAGGTTTGTTGAAGTTCCTCATGCTTAAGTATTACAAATCTTGACATACAACACACTTGAAGGGTCCTTGCATCTAATAACATTATTTAAAAATTCAAGCATTTGGTACTTGTAGTGGGTGTCTTATTTGTGATGTTCTTTAATGGTGCACCAGGTCCATGAAATTGCAATGGTATCAGCTGTCTCATAAGGATAATGTTTAAAGCTTTAATGATTATACGATGACAATATTGGAGGTTTGCAGTATTGTACTTGTCATTATTATTCCTTTCTATTTCAATTTAGCCCATTTGTTTAATGTCTCAATTCAGTTTGCTATCACATCCATTTACTTTTAGTAGCATGTTATGGTAAATGGTTAAGAAAACATTGATTCATCATTTGTTATATTGCAATGCCATGAAATCAATCTAAATAAAACTAGGGAGGCATCGACTGTCAACTAGTAGGGAAAGATTTGATTATCCAGCTTCTATTCTATGATCTGTCTATGGCAAATATCAATGTGACTCCATAGTACCCTTAAAATCGTACTACCCTTGTACCATCCAACACCACCGTTGCAATTGGGGTGTTTTGCGTGTGACAAGGGAATTTTTGGTTGGGAGTGGTGAATCCCCGCTACAGAACAATATCAATATTCAGGTTGGGATTTGAGTCATTAAACTCTTATCTTTTTGATAATGGTTTTATAAAATTGGGATATTAATATTTATAATATTTTTGGAGTTGGACACTCGTGTTAGTTTATGATTTTTTAGTATTAAATAATTAGCAAATCATAAAATTAAATTAACTATGTATATATGTTTGTAACAAATAGGACACTCGGTTTATGGAACAAATATATGTGTTTTATTTAGAAATTTTATCCAAGGTATTATTTAAATGCGTAAATCATATATTTCTTATAAACGTGGTGAAATGTGTCATGTCTAGGCTACTTAATTATCTGAGTGATACATGGAAAAAAGAAAAATAATTAAAGGTTAGAATTTAGCAGGTTTAGCTTTTTGTATAAGGAATCGAATGAAAGTGTAGAATTGACCTTGTCTAGGTTTCAAACGGTAACAAGGTCCTTAAACAACTAACCAAACAAGGAAGTCGTAAGATGAAAAAGTGACTTGTTCCTGATCGGATACTTGTTTTGGAGTGAGAGTTCACCCTTTAATAAATCGTAGTATCCTTGTACCAACCAATACTGCCTTTAAAGATAGGGTGTGTCTTGCGTGTGACAAGGGAATCTTTGGTTGCGAGTGGTGAACTCCGGGGTACCCTTAAAACCTTAGTACCCTTGTACCATCCAACATTGCCTTTAAAGTTAAGGGTGTGTTGCGTGTGACAAGGGAATCTTTTGTTGCAAGTGGTGAACTCCGTAGTACCCTTAAAACTGTAGTACCTTGTACCATCCAACATTGCCCTTATAGCTGGGGTGTGTTGCGTGTGAAAGAGGAATCTTTGGTTGTGAGTGGTGAAACTCTCGCTACAAAGCAATATTCGGGTTGGGATTTGAGTTAAGCTCCTTGCTTCATCACTATACTAATATCTTGTTGAAAATGGGTTTTAGAATTTGGTTTCATTAAATTATAAGATTATAAGATTTTTGGAATTGGACAATCGTGTAAGTCTATGATAACTTTGTATATATGATTGTAAGATAGATAGAAAATTAAAAAAAAGTTTGTAGAACATATATATGTTGGAGTGACCATCAAGTTTAAGCCAACAGTTTATGGAACAAGTATCTACGTTTCATTTAGAAAAATTATCCAAGTTGTTATTTGAATGCTTAGATCATATATTACTTATATGCGAGGTAAAATGTGTCATGCCTAGTTTACTTAATTGTCCGAGTTGTACATGGAAAAAAGAAAAAGAATTAAAGGTTAGAATGTAACAAGTCTATCTTTTTGTATAGGGAATAGAATGAAAGTGTAGAATTATCCTTGTCTAGGTTTTAACCTGTAAAAGGGCCCTTAAAATACTAACCAAACCAGGAAGTTGTAAGATGACAATGGCACTTGTTCTGGATTGGGTAATTGTTTTGGAGCGAGGATTCATCGCTTGAAACCGCAGTACCCTTGTACCATCCAATACTGCCTTTAAAGCTGGGGGTGTATTGCGTGTGATAAGGGAATCTTTGGTTGCGAGTGGTGAACTCCGTAGTACCCTTAAAACCATAGTACCTTTGTACCATCCAACAGTACCTTTAAAGTTAAGGGTGTGTTGCGTGTGACAAGGGAATCTTTGGTTGCAAGTGGTGAACTCCGTAGTTTCCTTAAAACCGTAGTGCCCTTGTACCATCCAACACTACCCTTATAGCTGGGTTGTGTTGCGTGTGAAAAGGGAATCTTTGGTTGTGAGTGGTGATACTCTCGCTACAAAACAATATTCCGGTTGAGATTTGAGTTAAGCTACTTGCTTCGTCGTTGTACTATTATTTGTTGATAATGGGTTTTAGAAATTGATTTAATTAATTTATAAGATTTTTGGAATTGGACACTCGTGTAATTCTATGATAACTATGTATATGTGATTGTAAGAAAGATAGAAAATAAAAAAAAATAAAGTTTGTATAACATATTTATGTTGGAGTGACCATCAAGTTTAAGCCAAGAGTTTATGGAACAAATATCTATGTTTTATTTAGAAAAATTATCCAAGTAATATTTGAATGCTTAGATCATAGATTACTTATATGCGAGGTAAAATGTGTCATGCCAGTTTACTTAATTGTCCGAGTTGTACATGGAAAAAAGAAAAAGAATTAAATGTTAGAATGTAACAAGTCTATCATTTTGTATTGGGAATAGAATGAAAGTGTGGAATTATCCTTGTCTAGCTTTCAACCTGTCAAAGGGCCCTTAAAATACGAACCAAACCAGAAAGTCGTAAGATGACAATGTCACTTGTTCTTGATCGGGTAATTGTTTTGGAGCGAGGGTTCACCGCTTGAAATCGTAATACCCTTGTACCATCCAATAGTGCCTTTGAAGCTGGGGGTGTATTGCGTGTAACAAGGGATTCATTGGTTACAAGTGGTGAACTCCGTAGTACCCTTGTACCTTCCAACAGTACCTTTAAAGTTAAGGGTGTGTTGCGTGTGACAAGGGAATCTTTGTTTGTAAGTGGTGAACTCCGTAGTACCCTTAAAACCGTAGTACCTTGTACCATCCAACACTACCCTTATAGCTGGGGTGTGTTGCGTGTGACAAGGGAATCTTTGGTTGTGAGTGGTGAAACTCTCGCTACAAAATAGTATTCCGGTTGAGATTTGTGTTAAGCACCTTGCTTCGGCGTTGTACTATGATTTGTTGATAATGGGTTTTAGAAATTGATTTTATTAATTTATAAGATTTTTGGAATTGGACACTCGTGTAATTCTATGATAACTATGTATATGTGATTGTAAGAAAGATAGAAAATAAAAAAATAAAGTTTGTAAAACAAATTTATGTTGGAGTGACCATCAAGTTTAAGCCAAGAGTTTATGGAACAAATATCTACGTTTTATTCAGAAAAATTTTCCAAGTTGTTATTTGAATGCTTAGATCATATATTACTTATATGCGAGGTAAAATGTGTCATGCCTAGTTTACTTAATTGTCCGAGTTGTACATGGAAAAAAGAAAAGGAATTAAAGGTTAGAATGTAACAAGTCTATCTTTTTGTATAGGAAATCGAATGAAAGTGTAGAATTATCCTTGTCTAGGTTTCAACCTGTGAAAGGGCCCTTAAAATACGAACCAAACCAGGAAGTCGTAAGATGACAATGTCACTTGTTCCTGATCGGGTAATTGTTTTGGAGCGAGGGTTCACCGCTTGAAATCGTAGTACCCTACCATCCCATACTGCCTTTAAAGCTGGGGTGTATTGCGTGTGACAAGGGAATCTTTGGTTGCAAGTGGTGAACTCCGTAGTACCCTTAAAACCGTAGTACCCTAGTACCATCCAACACTACCCTTATAGTTGGGGTGTGTTGCGTGTGACAAGGGCATCTTTGGTTGTGTGTGGTGAAACTCTCGCTACAAAACAGTATTCCGGTTGAGGTTGGAGTTAAGCTCCTTGCTTCGTCGTTGTACTATTATCTTGTTGATAATGGGTTTTAGAAATTGATTTTAATAATTTATAAGATTTTTGGAATTGGACACTCGTGTAATTCTATGATAACTATGTATATATGATTGTAAAAAAGATTGAAAATAAGAAAATAAAGTTTGTAAAACATATATATGATGGAGTGACCATCAAGTTTAAGTCAACAGTTTATGGAACAAGTATTTACGTTTTATTTAGAAAAATTATCCAAGTCATTATTTGAATGCTTAGAGGTAAAATGTGTCATGCCTAGTTTACTTAATTGTCCGATTTGTACATGGAAAAGAAAAATAATTGAAGGTTAGAATGTAAAAAGTCGTATCTTTTTGGAATAGGATGAAAGTGTAGAATTGATCCTGTCTAGGTTTAAACCCGTAAAAAGGCCCTTAAATACTAACCAGACCAGGAAGTCGTAAGATGACAATGTCACTTGTTTGGGTAATTGTTTTGGAGCGAGGGTTCACCGCTTGAAACCGCAGTACCCTTGTACCATCTAATACTGCCTTTAAAGGTGGGGTATATTGCGTGTGACAAGGGAATCTTTGGTTGCAAGTGGTGAACTCCGTAGTGCCCTTAAAACCATAGTACCCTTGTACCATCCAACAGTACCTTTAAAGTTAAGGGTGTGTTGCGTGTGACAAGGAAATCTTTGGTTGCAAGTAGTGAACTCCGTAGTACCCTTGAAACCATAGTACCCTTGTACCATCCAACACTACCCTTATAGCTGCGGTGTGTTGCGTGTGACAAGGGAATCTTTGGTTGTGAGTGATGAAACTCTCGCTACAAAACAATATTTCGGTTGAGATTTGAGTTAAGCTCCTTGCTTCGTTGTTGTACTATGTTTTGTTGATAATGGGTTTTAGAAATTGATTTAATTAATTTGTAAGATTTTTGGAATTGGACACTTGTGTAATTCTATGATAACTATGTATATGTGATTGTAAGAAAGATAGAAAATAAAAAAAATAAAGTTTGTAAAACAAATTTATGTTGGAGTAGTTTAAGCCAAGAGTTTATGGAACAAATATCTACGTTTTATTTAGAAAAATTTTTCAAGTTATTTAAATGCTTAGGTCATATATTACTTATATGCGAGGTAAAATGTGTCATGCCTAGTTTAATTAATTGTCCGAGTTGTACATGGAAAAAAGAAAAGGAATTAAAGGTTAGAATGTAACAAGTCTATCTTTTTGTATAGGAAATCGAATGAAAGTGTAGAATTATCCTTGTCTAGGTTTCAACCTGTGAAAGGGCCCTTAAAATACAAACCAAACCAGGAAGTTGTAAGATGACAATGTCACTTGTTCCTGATCGGGTAATTGTTTTGGAGCGAGGGTTCACCGCTTGAAATCGTAGTACCCTACCATCCCATACTGCCTTTAAAGCTGGGGTGTATTGCGTGTGACAAGGGAATCTTTGGTTGCAAGTGGTGAACTCCGTAGTACCCTTAAAACCGTAGTACCCTAGTACCATCCAACACTACCCTTGTAGTTGGGGTGTGTTGCGTGTGACAAGGGAATCTTTGGTTGTGTGTGGTGAAACTCTCGCTACAAAACAGTATTCCGGTTGAGATTTGAGTTAAGCTCCTTGCTTCGTCGTTGTACTATTATCTTGTTGATAATGGGTTTTAGAAATTGTTTTTATTAATTTATAAGATTTTTGGAATTGGACACTCGTGTAATTCTATGATAACTATGTATATGTGATTGTAACAAAGATAGAAAATAAAAAAAATAAAGTTTGTATAACATATTTATGTTGGAGTGACCATCAAGTTTAAGCCAAGAGTTTATGGAACAAATATCTACGTTTTATTTAGAAAAATTATCCAAGTAATATTTGAATGCTTAGATCATAGATTACTTATATGCGAGGTAAAATGTGTCATGCCTAGTTTACTTAATTGTCCGAGTTGTACATGGAAAAATAAAAAGAATTAAAGGTTAGAATGTAACAAGTCTATCATTTTGTAATGGGAATAGAATGAAAGTGTGGAATTATCCTTCTCTAGGTTTCAACCTGTGAAAGGGCCCTTAAAATACGAACCAAACCAGAAAGTCGTAAGATGACAATGTCACTTGTTCTTGATCTGGTAATTGTTTTGGAGCGAGGGTTCACCGCTTGAAATCGTAATACCCTTGTACCATCCAATAGTGCCTTTGAAGATGGCGGTGTATTGCGTGTAACAAGGGATTCTTTGGTTGCAAGTGGTGAACTCCGTAGTACCCTTAAAACCATAGTACCCTTGTACCTTCCAACAGTACCTTTATACTTAAGGGTGTGTTGCGTGTGACAAGGGAATCTTTGTTTGTAAGTGGTGAACTCCGTAGTACCCTTAAAACCGTAGTACCTTGTACCATCCAACACTACCCTTATAGCTGGGGTGTGTTGCGTGTGACAAGGGAATCTTTGGTTGGGAGTGGTGAAACTCTCGCTACAAAACAGTATTCCGGTTGAGATTTATGTTAAGCACCTTGCTTCGGCGTTGTACTATGATTTGTTGATAATGGGTTTTAGAAATTGATTTAATTAATTTATAAGATTTTTGGAATTGGACACTCGTGTAATTCTATGAGAACTATGTATATGTGATTGTATGAAAGATAGAAAATAAAAAAATAAAGTTTGTAAAACAAATTTATGTTGGAGTGACCATCAAGTTTAAGCCAAGAGTTTATGGAACAAATATCTACGTTTTATTCAGAAAAATTTTCCAAGTTGTTATTTGAATGCTTAGATCATATATTACTTATATGCGAGGTAAAATGTGTCATGCCTAGTTTACTTAATTGTCCGAGTTGTACATGGAAAAAAGAAAAGGAATTAAAGGTTAGAATGTAACAAGTCTATCTTTTTGTATAGGAAATCGAATGAAAGTGTAGAATTATCCTTGTCTAGGTTTCAACCTGTGAAAGGGCCCTTAAAATACGAACCAAACCAGGAAGTCGTAAGATGACAATGTCACTTGTTCCTGATGGGGTAATTGTTTTGGAGCGAGGGTTCACCGCTTGAAATCGTAGTACCCTACCATCCCATACTGCCTTTAAAGCTGGGGTGTATTGCGTGTGACAAGGGAATCTTTGGTTGCAAGTGGTGAACTCCGTAGTACCCTTAAAACCGTAGTACCCTAGTACCATCCAACACTACCCTTATAGTAAGGGTGTGTTGCGTGTGACAAGGGAATCTTTGGTTGTGTGTGGTGAAACTCTCGCTACAAAACAGTATTCCGGTTGAGATTTGAGTTAAGCTCCTTGCTTCGTCGTTGTACTATTATCTTGTTGATAATGGGTTTTAGAAATTGATTTTATTAATTTATAAGATTTTTGGAATTGGACACTCGTGTAATTCTATGATAACTATGTATATATGATTGTAAAAAAGATTGAAAATAAGAAAATAAAGTTTGTAAAACATATATATGATGGAGTGACCATCAAGTTTAAGTCAACAGTTTATGGAACAAGTATTTACGTTTTATTTAGAAAAATTATCCAAGTCATTATTTGAATGCTTAGAGGTAAAATGTGTCATGCCTAGTTTACTTAATTGTCCGATTAATACATGGAAAAGGAAAATAATTCAAGGTTAGAATGTAAAAAGTCGTATCTTTTTGGAATAGAATGAAAGTGTAGAATTGATCCTGTCTAGGTTTAAACCCGTAAAAAGGCCCTTAAATACTAACCAGACCAGGAAGTCGTAAGATGACAATGTCACTTGTTTGGGTAATTGTTTTGGAGCGAGGGTTCACCGCTTAAAACCGCAGTACCCTTGTACCATCTAATACTGCCTTTAAAGGTGGGGTGTATTGCGTGTGACAAGGGAATCTTTGGTTGCAAGTGGTGAACTCCGTAGTGCCCTTAAAACCATAGTACCCTTGTACCATCCAACAGTACCTTTAAAGTTAAGGGTGTGTTGCGTGTGACAAGGGAATCTTTGGTTGCAAGTGGTGAACTCCGTAGTACCCTTGAAATCATAGTACCCTTGTACCATCCAACACTACCCTTATAGCTGCGGTGTGTTACGTGTGACAAGGGAATCTTTGGTTGTGAGTGGTGAAACTCTCGCTACAAAACAATATTTCGGTTGAGATTTGAGTTAAGCTCCTTGCTTCGTCGTTGTACTATGTTTTGTTGATAATGGGTTTTAGAAATTGATTTGTAAGATTTTTGGAATTGGACAGTCGTGTAATTCTATGATAACTATGTATATGTGATTGTAAGAAAGATAGAAAATAAAAAAAATAAAGTTTGTAAAATAAATTTATGTTGGAGTAGTTTAAGCCAAGAGTTTATGGAACAAATATCTACGTTTTATTTAGAAAAATTTTCCAAGTTGTTATTTGAATGCTTAGATCATATATTACTTATATGCGAGGTAAAATCTTTCATGCCTAGTTTACTTAATTGTCTGAGTTGTACATGGAAAAAAGAAAAGGAATTAAAGGTTAGAATGTAACAAGTCTATCTTTTTGTATAGGAAATCGAATGAAAGTGTAGAATTATCCTTGTCTAGGTTTCAACCTGTGAAAGGGCCCTTAAAATACGAACCAAACCAGGAAGTCGTAAGATGACAATGTCACTTGTTCCTGATCGGGTAATTGTTTTGGAGCGAGGGTTCATCGCTCGGAATCGCTGTACCCTTGTACCATCCAATACTGCCTTTAAAGCTGGGTGTGTATTGCGTGTGACAAGGGAATCTCTGGTTGCAAGTGGTGAACTCCGTAGTACCCTCAAAACCATAGTACCCTTGTACCATCCAACAGTACCTTTAAAGTTAAGGGTGTGTTGCGTGTGATAAGGGAATCTTTAGTTGCAAGTGGTGAACTCCGTAGTACCCTTAAAACCGTAGTACCCTTATACCATCCAGCACTACCCTTATAGCTGGGTTGTGTTGCGTGTGACAAGGGAATCTTTGGTTGTGAGTGGTGAAACTCTCGCTACAAAACAATATTCCGGTTGAGATTTGAGTTGAGCTCCTTGCTTCGTCGTTGTACTTTGATTTGTTGATAATGGGTTTTAGAAATTAATTTAATTAATTTATATGATTTTTGGAATTGGACACTCGTATAATTCTATGATAACTATGTATATGTGATTGTACGAAAGATAGAAAATAAAAAAAATAAAGTTTGTAAAACAAATATATGTTGGAGTAGTTTAAGCCAAGAGTTTATGGAACAAATATCTACCTTTTATTTAGAAAATTTTTCCAAGTTGTTATTTGAATGCTTAGATCATATATTACTTATATGCGAGGTAAAATGTGTCATGCCTAGTTTACTTAATTGTCCGAGTTGTACATGGAAAAAAGAAAAGGAATTAAAGGTTAGAATGTAACAAGTCTATCTTTTTGTATAGGAAATCGAATGAAAGTGTAGAATTATCCTTGTCTAGGTTTCAACCTGTGAAAGGGCCCTTAAAATACGAACCAAACCAGGAAGTCGTAAGATGACAATGTCACTTGTTCCTGATCGGGTAATTGTTTTGGAGCGAGGGTTCACCGCTTGAAATCGTAGTACCCTACCATCCCATACTGCCTTTAAAGCTGGGGTGTATTGCGTGTGACAAGGGAATCTTTGGTTGCAAGTGGTGAACTCCGTAGTACCCTTAAAACCATAGTACGTACCCTTGTACCATCCAACAGTACCTTTAAGGGTGTGTTGCGTGTGACAAGGGAATCTTTAGTTGCAAGTGGTTAATTCTGTACCCTTAAAACCGTAGTACCCATGTACCATCCAACACTGCCTTTAAAGTTAAGTGTGTGTTGCGCGTGACAAGGGAATCTTTGGTTGCAAGTGGTGAACTCCGTAGTACCCTTGAGCGTAACCTAGGTATTCAACTTGACCCATCTCTAGGAATTGAAGACCCATCTTAGGATTGACCCATCTTGAGATTTACTCATCTTGGAGTTAAGGATCCATCTTGAGATTGCCCATCTTGGGATTCAACTATCTTGGGAATATGTAATTGAGAATGTTGGGATACCGGGAATCGAATTTTCGACCACACGATATATTTTAGGCAATGTGAAAATGCAGAAAGTTCCGCTTTTCAGCACAACGGTGGATGACCACCAATCAGTCCTTGAATTGATTATTTTGAAGAAACTGAGACTCGACTTTGTGATCACTCAGTATTAACAAGCCTATGTCTGAACACAGGAGGAATATCAGATTCCGTCATCCCTTGAACTATAAGCAACTGGAACCGTATTTGGTAGATTGCATCCCTTAAGATCGTCCATGAACTGGTCCCTCTGCTTCTTTTACAAGAATGAAATGCAAGATATAGCAGTGAACTGTGTGTATGTATTTGTATACACACTACTACTTCCGCTGCTTTGTCGCTTTGTCATTTGTGGCAGTGAACTGTGTGTACATCTGTATATACACTACTTCTGCTGCTTCGTTGGAATAACGCCCCCGAACTATTTAATTTGCAGTATCGTAAAAAATTGGAGAGATACCGTAATATCAACAATCACTTGAATACTACACAATTAAATCTATAACCGGGGCAAACTCCTAAACTAAAAATGATATGCTTGTACAAACGATCCTAACAGAATTTCCCTTGAGAAAATAACTATTAAATATTTTAACGGATCTAAATACATATAATCATTTTATTTAGGAAAAAATAATAAATCGGGTCAATAAACTAACCCACCAATTTAAAGAGGCTGTCCTCTTTTGTTTCTGGCCCAACAATAAAAAAAAGGCCCAATAAAAACAAATAACTGGCCTCTAAGTCATAACCCTTTTTTTTCATTACAGCCATTACCCTTTTGCTTCTGTCAAACCTCAGTCGATATATACATACGTGCATATATACACGCACATATCTCCTCTGTTCTTTGTTTTCAAATAACCCAGTTCCCTTCTCTTTGTTTTTGTTCTCCTTTCTCTTCGAACAAACCCCAGTTCGAGTCCAAACCCAAATAAACTTTCAAACAGACAAAGATATATGTAGGAAGATTATACATACACCGTAGTATATATAGCAGGAATTTTATTTGAAATATGAGACTAGATCTGAAAGGCAGTACCACGGTTGGATTCGGAATGAGGAGGTGAGCAAGAAGTCTAACTGGAGCTTCGCCAAAAACACACCGGAACAGTGTCCACGCGCCGGTGCATGACGCGCGTGGGGCGAATCTGAGGCGCGTTCGGGCGCGTGGATGGCCGTTTTTCAGCTCGGAAAATTTCTGGTAGGTCGCCTTCCAGAGTACGGTTTGGTGGTATATTTGTATTTTTGTTTTGGTAGGTTTTGGTTTTTTGATTGCTCAACAGACTGTCTTGCTTGCTTAAAGAAAGTGATTCAAATGTTATCACCTGCTGAGTACCAGTCCCACAATCACCTGCTCTGATACCATGTTGGAAATATAGCATATAGAGAGTTCACAGAAGAAGTAGAGTTTGTATATATTTGTGTCTGTCTTACAGGAGCTCTCTGAAGTCCTATATATAAACTATAGTCTTCCTAACTCTTAACAATATACGTAATCCATTACATCACAGTACCACTGTAGCAAGTAGACTTATTTTAACAATATTTGACAAAAATGTTTCGCTCCCTCGCAATCTATTGCTGCTAATGAGGTAATATATGTACATTTTTGTGCGTGTTTGTTAGTGTTCTGTTTTATATTCGGTATTGCGAATCTCGAGGTGTTGAGTATGTGAGGAGCAGAGTATGTGAGGTTGTTAGTGTTTATTGTTTATTTTGTTATGTTTGTTGCAGGCTACTTGCACATGAGGGGTTGAATGCTGAGAAGCTTGCTCGAAACCGTAATTCGTTTGAATTGAAGGTACAAAAATTGACTATATGCTTAGCAAATTTAATTACTGTCCAATTTGACCGACCTGTGGAACAAATTAATATGATAGTAAGTGTAACTAAAGAGTGCAACTGCACAACACTTAAAAATTTGTTTTTTGTATGTCCTTGTAATACTGTCATTAGGAACACAAAGTTTGTAAGCGATTGTTGCGGCTTAGTAATATTATACAGTTACGTAATTTTGTTGGAATTTTATATTTTAATATGATAGATTGAAAGAAAATAGGTTTCTTAAACTAACTTAAGTTAGTTTAAGAAACCTATTTTAATTTTGTTGGAATTAGAACTGAGATAATTGTGATATTTGTGGATTATCCTCTCCTGTCTTATTACATGTAGCTTCTTACCCACTTGTTTCTTTTCTACAGGTGCTTTAAAAGAATCAGCGGCAGACCCTTTATCTTCTCCATGTACTTTATCCCATTTGGTTTTCATTATTGTTCCTGAAAGCCTTTTATGCTGAACAACACTCCTTGATCTTCTGGGAGCTGGGTATGATATATGATTCACAAGAGTGTGGTTGTAGAAATATTAGTTCAATATTTTATATTTTAAAGTAAATGTTCTTTACACATTAATGACTACACACTGGATTAAATAACGATATTTCGTATATATCCTCTCATCATATGAAGTGTCAGAGTAACTTACCTTTTGAAGAGCTTAATACACAGGTGAATCCAGAATTAAGAAAAATCCCAAATGCTACAAGTGCAATAGTTGACTTCCAGTATATGCTTCCACTGTAGTTCAGTCCGTGGTTTCTTAGGAGTTGCTTCCCTATAGTAGCATTTGAATTTGACACTTATATGTAGAACACATACCAAGGATTCTTGAATGTGTCAAAAAGTCTTTAGTATATGACATATTTTGTGTCTGTTCTGATTTTACCTTTTGCCAATCTTGGAGCTAGGAATTCGTTTACTGAAATGCCAAGCTCTGCATAAGTTAATGGAGAAAACCAAAAGCCCCACTCCAACTAGTTCGGTAAAGAGGCTGCATTGAAAATTTATTTGTTATTGCTCTGTTATAGAAAAGGTAATTTAAGTTTGAAATGTAGTGGTTACCGAAATGGATAGCCTTACATCGTGGCATTATAAAGCCACAAAATAAAAACGTTGCTAACATGTAGAAAAGACCACAGAAGATGGCAAGAGATTGATTGGTACATATGGTGTTTCAGCAGTAGTATAAATTATAAGATCCTAAGTTCATACAGTTGAACCTCTCTATAAGAATACTGTATCTAAGAATTACCACTATTACGGTCCCAACATTATATAATTAATTTAAAAATCACCTCTATTTAGGAATAATATTTTTTCAGTCCCAATGATATTACTGTATAGAGGTTTTACTGTATATACAAAGAAATTGCTAAGGTATGTGGAAAAGAACTTAAGATGTACACTTAGGTACTATACCATACCTTTCTGGTTTAGGACTGTAACCTATGACATAGTAGGTAAGTGCGCACCAGATAAAAGCATCTAGAATTGAAAACGGAATCTTTAGAATGGCTGCTGGAATGGAAAAAGCCCATACAGGGTAAAAGTAGGAATCCTTTTGCTTGTAGAAGATGGCAAGTCTAGAAACAGTCATAGGAAGCTCTGGGATTGCATGGGTTTTTATTCTGATTAGGGAATAAAATAGAGAAGCCAGGAAATAATTAGCACCGGCATCATCAATCTTTGTCTGTGTGCGCAAACATACTGTCATTGTTATGAATTCCACAACCATAAGCTGCATCAATTAATGTGAAGTTAACTTCTGCTATATAATCCAATGTGATAGACATGGTATAAATCGAAAAACAGTTACTAAAACTTTGGCATGTTAATGCTGATTTTTTTCCCCCCAATTTCCCGGAGTATCCCTATATTTCTTTTTAAGTTTATTGTGACAACTGACAAGTATTGGACCCTTGGAGGGTATTTACTTCTTAGCCTCTACTGTCTTTGACTTTTGTTCCTTATCTAATCTTCGTGTAGCTCTGGCTGAAAATGGAAAATTTCTTCTTGGTGCTCGAAAGTCCAGACATGCAACTTTCACAGAATACATCATCTCTCTCAATGCTGATGACATGTCAAAAGGGAGTAGTGCATATATTGGAAAGCTAAAGTGTGTTCTGAGACCTTACTTGTTTGATTTTTGAATGCTAATTATTTCCGCTATTCTAATTGTTCTTTTTCCCCCCTTGTTCTTTCTTGGCAAAAGATCTAATTTTTTAGGGACCAAGTTTTCTGTATATGATGCTATGCCACTTCCTACTGGAGCTAAAATGACAAGGAGTCGCTCCACTAGGGTAATCGGATCAAAACAAGTTCTGCCTAGTGTTCCTTCTGGAAGCTATCCAGTAGCACACATTTCGTTTGAATTAAATGTGATGGGTTCCAGGTAAGAAAAATCCTTATGCAGTTCATATCATTATATTGTTGCTTATGGATGGTGATATAGCTCATAAAACAAAATTTATGCTGCGCAAATCTACCATAGTATACAAATTTAACATCAATAGAGTTTTAGCATGTGTACAACCTGTAGCGTGTGTGGGTGGAAAGAGGGTACAGTAGTTTTTCATAGAGGGAGTATGTTTTCTTTTCCTAAAGTTTAGCATACTATACATGTTAAAAGAAATGTTGTAATATAAGTTATAAGTAGAAGGTGAGCTACTATGTTGTATTAAAAAATTAAAATAATTACAAGCATAAGATGCCATTCCCTAGCTATGCATGCCTTAAATATCTGCCAATTCCTTGGGGAGGTATATTTGGTAAATGATAAAGCACTATCAATAGGCACAGCTTTATTGATAGGCTGAGAGAGGTCATCACCCAACTTCTTTCCTCTATGAAATCTCTTAAATTGATAACCAAACTCTTTCGGAGAAATGTAAGTGGTTTGTGCTCGTAGATCCAGTACTGCGCTTGATCCTTCTTAGAAACTACCAGCAGAGACAGATTTGGAGGTGGGATCTGTTTCAAAAGTAGTAGTTGGACATATTCAAAGATCATACTTCTTGAAGGAAGTCAGCAATGCCTTTCCTAGGAGGGCACCTGAACCCACACCTCAAAGAACTCTAAACACTATTTCGAGGCCCATGGTATACAGTCTTTCCTTCAGCTATAAGAATGATGTCGTCAAAGAGACTATATGTTTTTGGGGCAGGCTGAAGTAGTGACACCATAGTAGTGTAAAGTATGTCAGTTGCTGAAGACAAGTAACAACCTTAAAGGTGGTTGAACTATCTAAGCCATTTGATATTCCGTCCATGAGCAGAATTCTTGATGGACCACTTATCATCTCCCCTAAAACATTGAATATGTAATAATTGTTATAAGAACACACTGACATTATGTCAAGTTTTCATTAAGTAATGTTAGTATTCGTATGCAACACCTGTTGTCAGCCTTTTCTTTTGACCTCCTGATATTCCTCTTCGCATTGCATCTCCAACAATTGTATAAGCACAAATATCCAGTCCAAGTATCTAAGCCAAACAATTACATCTTATTGAATCATTTTGAAGCAAGAACATTGGAAAGGAAATATTGGCAAGAAAAGTAATCAGTGATGACGTTCCTGTAATGAATCAAAAATGTATGTCTGTAGCTAAGCTGTTAACAGTATAAGTATTATGTAACTTTCATGTTGTATTAAATTAATCTATGTTTTTAGACTTTTTTGTTGTCTATAATGTGCAAGTATCATGCATTTGCAGGTGCATGAGATTTGATGCCAATATGCTTTGCGATACCCTTTTCAGCATTAGCATTTCGTCTGTCCCTGTATATTTGTAACAAGATATGCCAAATGGGGTAGGAAAATCCTTCCACAGTTACATTTAACTTGAGGTAGGAGATTTGGGAGTTGCAACTTGTAATGATTGCTAATTAGTAATTAGTATCAGCTCCAAAATTCAAAAATAGAGGTAAGCGAGCTTTTTAAACAACAAGATTTCATATTTGTGTACTCTTAATTTGATTTTGTTGAACCCGAGAAAGATATTGAAAAAAGTCAATTAAAATAATAAAGTTTATAAAACATAAGATCATATCATATTTTTTAAAAAATAGGGGAACAAAATTAAATCGTACTAAAACAATAATCTCAATCGTCGAATCGCTTTTTTTTTAAAAATAGTCGAACAAGATCATATCATATTAAAAAAATATTATTATTTTAAAAAAGTTGTATTAAAATTAAATTTTAAAAAGAAAATTAGTCTAAAATGGATATAATTAAAAAAGATTGTATTAATAATGAATCATATTTACTATTTGGGTTCTATCTTGAGATCTAAAAATCAGATTTGGATGATTTTATATTCCACGCGAAACTCATAAATTTATTTTTAATTTAATGATGATTTACATTATTATCCAAATATAAATACTCAGAATCTCAAGAGAAACGATAATTACGATTTTTTACATTAATCATAATAGCTTAAAGCCCGTGCGATGCACGGATTTTTTTTTATTTTAATATTATATAAATTTTTTCATTTATTTAAATTAATTTTTTAAAAGATGAATTTTGGAGGCTTACATTATTATATGAGATGATTTGATAATAATTATACAAATGTTATCCGTGATATTTCTAGAAATGGAATGATTTTAGTTAGAAAATATAGAAAAGATGATAGGTTTTAGTTGAAAAAGGTAATCGATTAATTATTGGTAATTATAAAATTATTATTTTTATTAAATAGAATACATGTGATATGATTAGAAAAAGATAGGATTTAGTTAGAGAAAATTAAAAAGGAAACATGTTATAAGTGAAAAATATAATTGATTAGTTTATAGCAATTATAATTTAATTACCTTATTTACTAAATACAATTGCACGAAATATTTTTAGAAAATGAGAAATTAATATTGTCCGTGATATTTCTATTAAAAGAAGGATTTTAGTTAAAAAAATATATAGAAAAGATGATATGTTTTAGTTGAAAAAGGTAATCGGTTAATTATTAATATTAAAATATTATTAGTTTATTTTATTAAATAAAATCTCCCTTGATATAATTGGAAAAAGAGAGATTTTAGTTAGAGAAAATAGAAAGGTAACGTGAAATTTAAAAAAATGACATGATTTATGTGAAAAATGTTATTGATTAGCTTATATAATTATAATTTTATTATGTCATCTTATTAAATAAAACTGCTCATAGTTTTTAGAAAATGAGAAATTAATGTTGCACGTGATATTTCTAGAAAAAAAGGGAGTTTAATTAGAAAAAATAAAAAAGATGATGCGTTTTAGCTGAAAAGGTAATCGGTTAATTATTAGTATTATAATATTATTATTTTATTTTATTAAATAGAAATATCTGTGATATAATTGGAAAAAGAGAGATTTTAATAAGAGAAAAGAAAAAAGGTACCGTGTTTTGGTTGAAAAAGGTAACCGTTCATGATATAATTGGAAAAAGAAAGATGTTAATTAGAGAAAAAAGTAAAGTTAACGTGTTTTGGGTGAAAAAGGTAATTGATTAGTTAATAGTAATTATAATATAATTATGTTATTTTATTAAACAAAACTAAAACTGCTCGTACTATTTTTAAAAAAAGAGATATTTTAGTTAAATAAAATGTGAAAGATATTCTATTTTACTTGAAAAAGGAAATTATTTAGTTATTGAAAAATAGAAAAGGTAATATGTCTAACTTGAAAAAGAAAATTGATTAATAAAGGAGAAATTTTAGTTAGATAAAATATAAAGGGATATTATATTTTATCAGAAAAAGGAAATTATTTAGTTTTTGAAAAAAGAGAAAAGATAATATGTCTAACCTATAAAAGAGAAATTATTATATTTAATTAGAAATTAGAAATTAGAAAAGATAATATGTCTAACCTATAAAAGAGAAATTATTATATTTAATTAGAAATTGATTAGTTAGTAGAATAGGTAATATGTCTAACCTAAAAAAGGAAATTGTTTAATAAAGGAGAAATTTTAGTTAGATAAAATATAAAAGGATATTGTATTTTAGGAAATTAGTTTGTTCTTGAAAAATAGAAAAGATAATATGTTTAAACTCAAGAAGGAAATTGATTAGTTAGTAGATCTGTAATTAAGTAAGGGTAAATAAGTAAAATCAATAGATACCGTACCGACCAACCGACCGACCGACCAACCGACTAACCAAACTTTTAATGTTTCGGCTTTTATATAATAGTATAGATTCAATGTAGAAGACCTACCTTGATAATCTTATTCAATGTATATTATATATGATTTAAATCATTAACATATACTTTTTGTATTTCTATATAATACACTTTTTAGGTTACAAATTTAAATATAAAAGATTTTTTTATGCCAGATCCAACGATTTTCATCTATTTATTTTAAGATTTAGCCGTTTTAATTTATTTTGTCGAACTGAGGATCAGAGTATCGTTTACCAAAGTTTTCGACAAAATTCCTCTTACACTTATTATTAAAACTGTATTTGGTGTATTTGATTGTTAGTAGAACTATCTTCAAATAATAAAAATTGTATTTTGATAATCGAAACGAAATATTAGTAGATTTCCTAAATCGAATAGAATTTTCAAAAATAAAAAATTATCAATTTCTTCAATCTTTTGTTTCTGTGTAGTTTTAATTGAAAAATAATTGTTAAATCATCACTAAATTAAAAATTATTTTGTTAATTTTAAGTGGGGGTGTAAAATCGTTCAAATCAAATTTTAAGAAAAACATAACAAAACACCAATAGTCTTTATATTAAACGTGTAAAACCTTATATACTGGTAATGTGGTTTTTCCGTCTGGGCTGACTTTGAATAAAGTGCTCTGTGTTCCCTCCTTCAAAAACAAAATAAACATAACTAAACAAAAACATAACAAAACACCAATAGTCTTTATATTAAACGTGTAAAACCTTATATACTGGTACTGTGGTTTTTCCGTCTGGGCTGACTTTGAATAAAGTGCTCTGTGTTCCCTCCTTCAAGCATAATTTGCTGTCTGTGCAAAGATTGATCGCTAATAACAATTGTGCAGTGGAGTTCTTCACTACTCATTGCACAATAGTTGACAGAAACACTCAAGAGCTCAAAGGAGTAGGATTTGCTAGACAGGGCATCTACTATCTAAACACTAGCTCAGCTTTTCCACCATCTGTCTGCAACAGTACTTCCACCTCTGTTACAGGTATCAACCTCACTCCTCTCTCTTTATGGCATCATCGACTCGGGCATGCATCTTTAGTCAAATTAATGCATATTCCTTGTGTCAAAAAATACACTGCTGATAAATCTCAACTTTGTGTTACCTGCCCCATGTCTAAATTTACTGTGTTGCCTTTTCCTAATAGCAGCTCTCATGCTGAGAGCTCTTTTGACTTAATACACATCGATATATGGGGCCCTTACAAAGTGCCATACCTCAACAACTATCGCTTCTTTTTAACCATTATCGATGACCATACACGACACACTTGGGTTTACCTCCTCCAGCATAAGTCGGATGCTTTGTCCAATCTTAAAGCTTTCTTTCACTATGCCCAGACCCATTTTCAGTCCACTGTTAAAACTCTAAGGTCGGATAACGCCCTTGAATTTGATGATAAAGCTTGTCAAGCTTTCTTTTCTGAACATGGTGTTCTTCACCAAAAATCTTGTGTCAAACGACCTCAGCAAAATGCTCGAGTCGAACGGAAGCATCGACATATTCTAGAAATTGCTCGTTCCCTTCGTTTTCGCTCTGGTTTTCATTTATCGTTATGGGGGCATGTGTTATGACCGTTGTACACCTCATAAATCGATTACCAACCCATGTTCTCAACAATCAGACCCCATATTATATGCTGTGTCTCTCTCTTTGAAGTGTGTGTTTTGTCTCTTCTTTTTGGGTGTTTTGTTATGTTTTTGTTTAGTTATGTTTGTTTTCGTTCGGTGTTGGATCTGTTGAAAATGATTTTGTGGATGATTTTTTGGGATCTGGAAAGCCCGCATCGAAGCTGGGACGGTGGTGATTATTGCAAGAGCTCACCTGTCGCAACAAGATTGTTCATTCTTTAGGGGTTCTCACTTCCGGCATTTCTATAGGTTGTATCCAGCATGTAGATAGTTGGGGTGTCGTTCCTCTAAACTCAGTTTATGCAATTGAGGTTTCCGAATGCTGGGCAAACAATGGTTTTTATGTGATAAGGTCAATTGTGAGTTTGAATCGCTCGGGATGTCTTCGATTTCGTTTTTGGCTTTAAGAACTTTTCAGTTCAGTGTGTTAATTATTTTTAGTGTGTTATTTGTTTTTCCAACCTGGTATCGGCAGTCGGAGGTTTGTCACGGGTGTGATCTGTTGTATTGAGTGAAACATGCTTTATTTTTTTAGCAAAAAAAAAAAAAGGAGTCGTGCGTTGCAGGAATTATAAGCTAGTAATAAGTAATTAACGTATAAAAGAATTGTAAATATTTAAAAAAAATCGTAAATTAATATAATCATAAATATTAGAAAGACCGGTGAGCTATTATAAATAGATGGATAGATAGATAGATTTAAGTGACAAATTTCTTAAAATTATGAAATCATTGTTTAAATTATTTATTTTAAGCAAAGTTGTCTGGCCAGTGTGACATTATTAATATGCTAGTTTTACATCAACCGGCATTACATCAAGTTCTGAAGCAAATCAGAGAAACTGAACTCTAGATTCTTGCTAGTGTCCAGACATTGAAGGGATAAACTTCTCTTGTGAAAATGGAACTATAAGCTTTTCTGGCTAATATAACATTCACAGCTTCTGTTGGATGCAAACCATCAAAATACACAAACTTGTTCCTATCTTCACATGTTGATCCTCCTCTCCTGCATGAAATCCCAGTCCCCCCTTGTGCTCTTGATAGCACTTCGCAACAAGGTTGTGTCGTGTTAGTAAAACCTGCACAAATCATACATCGGAATTTGATTTTAGTAAAGATTGATCAAGTATATCTAATATCAGGTGGTAGGAAGATTGTACCAGTGGCTATGTACTTTTACCTCTTAAAGCAGGGAATCTGAGGATATCTTGAATAATGTTGTATGCATTGACTATGACAAGGTTTGAACCAGGCATTGGCGGCCTAATGTTGTTTACCAATGATCTTAAATTTGAGTTGAATAACTCAGCAGCGTCATTGAGGAATTGAACGCAGCCAGTTCCCTGTGGTTGTGCAGCAGTGCTTACAGGGCTGCAGCCTAGAGGATACAATGACATGAGTACAAACTTCGATGCCCCCAAACTGTACAGCTTCTGCAATAATATTGAGAATTTTTGAATGATATGTATGTGATCCAAATGAGGAGGGTGCCCGCCCCCTGCGTGTAGCCGTGTTGGAGAGACAGTGGAAACTTTGACCAAGAAATGCCAACTGAAAATTTACCTTAATTTGAGAAGAGAGGGTAGCTGTGAGGTTGTCGGTGAATTCTTGAACACTGACATTAGGTTGTGATCTATTCAGAAAATAATTCAAGGTGTAGTCATTTCCTCCGCTTCCAATAACAAACAAGTACTTGGATAATGCCTCTCTGCTGCTGTTCTCCAAATTCGGCAATGTTACTTCCTCAAATAGTCTGATTTGCTCACTCAAACTCAACACTCGTCCCTACAAAACAATATACTGGACTAGTGAAATTTCCATGTTGTCAGAAAAGTATAGAAAAAAGAAGTGGAAGTGGAAAATGCTACGCCATAGCAAGAAAAGTGACATTTTACAGCGAAAAAACAGAGATAGTTCGCGTCTGTCTTATCTACAGCAAAACAAGAAGGAAGTAACTTCAAGAGAAATAAATCACATTTTATGATTGGCATGTATGCTCGATTCTATGCTCTAAGATACATTGTTAGTTTCTGTTATATTTGACTTAATTTCTCAAATGTAACTTAAAAGAAATAGATGCATAATTATTAAGTATTATGTATTAATATGTAAGTTACATATTGAATATATTAATGATATTGATTAATATATTAAATGGGCGGTCATATTTGAGGGATGAAGGATGTGTTTGGTTAGCCCATATATAATGGTTGAAACCAAAATGAAGAAGTACTTCTTGATACATGCTTGCTTTAAACACAATCCGGAATCCCCTTCCATTTCTTCAATCTTTTCTCCATTTATACTATATAATAATATACACAAGTGAACAATTTACATCAGTTTCATACTCACGTTTTCATTTTTTCAAGTTGCTATCGTGTCACAGGTTTCATCATAATTTACTATTGCTGTTGTACTGCACATTTAACGCCTAAATTTAAGGGGGCCGATCAGGAACAAACGTTTGCTGTCGCAAACGGTGAAACATGTACCGCAATTTGCTGCGAAAAACCATTTGCTGGTGACCGACAACCAAATTTAAATATATTAAGTTGTCTTCTATACACCTTAAGATCATGTTGATCACATACATTTGGTGAGAGAACTCTTCTGAGCACATTAATATGATATGCACTGTAAACCCTTCTCCTTAGAAAAGGAAAAGATTAGCGTACTTGATGCTTACGAAAAGTATGTAAAAAAACGATATTGAAAATGTACCGCTATGGAGCCAGTATCATTTAAGATTCCAGAGCCACCGGATGCATAATCAACACCAACATCTGTATCATTTACATTTGTAGATGGATTAAGGAAAGCTGGAATGAATGCTGGAATGTTAAGCAATTTTCCGAGAAGATCGATAACATTTTCGCCATTAGTAAACCTCCCAGTAGGTCCAAGTGGAAAATCTATGCCATAAGGCAAGTAATCAGCTTTAGCTATGGTTGGAAGAAAGTTGTTGTTACCATTGTCAACAAAAGAACTTCCAAACACAAACATTCCTTTAATGCTATTAATCCCAACTGATCTTATGTTTTCTGCAGCATCAGGTGAAAGTTTGTTTGGTTTGAAACAAGAACAGAGGAGGGAATTAAAACATAAGGATATTAAAAGTATCCAACCAAGAAGATTCATTGGAGTCATTGCTTTTGAGCTAGCCAGCTTGCTTCTTTGGGGATGTTTACAGTGAAATTTATAAGGCATTCAAATGGTCACCAAGTATAGCAAGTGCATGCTAGCTTCTTTTACAAGCCTATGAAAATCAAAATGTTTATATACAACTTGTTTATGACGGCATTACAGTCAACTGAATCTCGACATAGATCCGCATAAAAATACATATATATCATGCTAATTTCGATCATAGATTGTATTTTTACAAACATTTTATAAAAACATGTAAAAATGTTTACATTAAACCCTAGCCTCCATTAAATTCTAAACCACTCAAATGTTTACACCACTCAAATTCTAAACCCTAGTCTCCATTAAAAAGTTTTGAGGGGGCTTCCATCAGTTTTTACTAGTGGAAAGCCCCAATCCCTTTACGTTTTCTTGTTTCATATCTGTTTTCCTTAGATAAGTTTTCAATTTATTTGAGTTTCAATAATTTTCCAATTTATTTGGGGTTTGTTAGTTTCTCCTTGCGAGAGTTGATTTTTTGCTTTGATTGAGTTTTGATGTTTTCCATGGCTGAGGTGATAGATCGACAAGATTTTCATGGTTTTGATTTAGGGATAAAGGTTATTATGGGATCGCATCTATGGTCGTTTGCACAGAACAGTCCGATGAAAACAAGTACATACTTTAAATCATCTTCAAATCGCTTGGTTGCGTCTAGGAAGGATTTAACAGCGATGCCCTTAAGCGTATGTCCTGTCGATTATATTTGCAGATGCCGTAAGGCTTTTGATTAATGAATTGATTTTTTTTTTTTAAAAAAAAACATGTATAAAATTCATGTAACATAAAATTGTTTTTTGATTCAGTTACAAAATTTTTAATGTTCTTTGCAAAATTTTTTTTATTATCTTTTCTTTTTACAAAAATATGATTTGAAGAAATTTTTTTGTATAATTACGATTTTGCAAACATGCCTAGATCAACTCCCTCTCGAGGACGCTAATATAAAAGAGTATGATATTGAAAATGTAATGTTGAGGGACCGTTTCAATATAGGATAAATCATTTTATATAAATGGGAGTAGGATATTAATAACGTAATGCCAAGAGACCATTTTAGCAAGGGATAAATCTTTTTACATTCACTCTCTTTTTTTTATTTGACCTTTTTCATGGCCAACTTCGGTGCCATTTTTTTGTGACGACTGACGAGACGAGATCATTAACAAACTCAAGTTGATCTAGTGGACCGGTACACTTGTATTACTAATCATGTGGCATAGACTCGTAGAAATATACGAGATGTGAAAGCGAACTGTGGGGCTCTAAATCGAACTGCGTGAGCAGGGGTCGAATTTTTTAAAAGAATCGAGTCATATTTATGATCGAACTCGACTTGTTTAATTAACGAATATATAGGATAAACATTTTGTTATAACGGAAGTAAGAAAGATTATATGCAGAAGAGAAATAATTTTATAGATCTGAGAGGATAAACAGATTACAGAGGTTTTTTCAGATGTTATTTACAATCCTTACATGTATATATATTTATAGACACAATTTAAGAGGTAGGTGGTGTTAGGTGAGTCAAATCCGGCGGTTACAGTGGCGGCGCCGGCCGGCGCCGACGGTGGCTACAAAGTCAAGTCCGGCGGTTAGAAGTTTCAAGGCATTCTCACAAATCTCCACCTTGACTTGAATCTTCTCACAAAAAAAAAACAGATAACAGACGTACTAGATGCATCATAATAATGCCAGATGTACCAGATAACAGATCTCCACCTTGACTTGAATCCCCTCACAAAAACAGATAACAGATGTACCAGACGCATTATAATAATGCCAGATGTACCAGATAAAACTCTTCTGCCTCAGATTTTGCCCTCAAAAGGGCAGTCAACAACTCCGAACATTTAGCAAGTTCAAACAATGTTGAAACTTGCTATGTGGAACCGGCTTGGTAAGCATATCAGCTGGGTTATCAGCAGACCCCACTTTTCTCACCTTAATTCTTGTCTCACTTCTTAGAAAATGATATATCACATCTATGTGCTTAGTCCGCTCATGATGGACTTGATCCTTGGCTAAACAGATTGCACTGAGACTGTCACAAAATACCGTAGCCTGATCATGACGTAAACCAAGATCGCTGACCAATCCTTTCAACCAGATTCCTTCTTTTGCGGCTTCTGTCAATGCCATGTACTCTGGTTCTGTAGTAGACAAAGTCACTGTAGGTTGCAGAGTAGCTTTCCAACTGACAATCGAACCACCCAGAGTGAAAGTATAACCAGTCATAGATCTTCTACTATCAACATCTCTAGCATAATCAGAGTCTGAAAACCCTGTCACCAAACACTCAGTATCACCTCCATAAATGAGACCAACATCAGACGTACCTTTTAAGTACCGAAATATCCTCTTCACAGCTTGCCAATGCTCCTTGTCTGGATCACCCATGAACCTACTAACAACACTGACAGACTGTGCAAGATCGGGTCTAGTGCAGACCATTGCATACATCAAGCTTCCTACTGCACTAGCATAGGGAACTCGAGACATGTACTCTTTTTCCTCAGTAGACTTAGGTGCAAAAGCAACAGACAGATGTGCATTTGCAGCACTAGGAGTATCTATGGGCTTTGCTGTAGACATGCCAAACCTTGACAAAATCTTCTGAATGTATCCCTTCTGTGACAAGAAGAGCTTTCTTTTGTTTCTATCCCTATAAATCTCCATTCCCAGAATTTTCCGAGCCGCACCCAAATCTTTCATTTCAAACTCAGCACTGAGGAGACCTTTCAACTTCTGAATATCAGACTTGTTCTCTGCAGCTATCAACATATCATCTACATACAGGACCAGATAAATGAAAGTACCATTTGCTGTCTTACTGTGATAAACACATCAATCATACGGACTCCTGGTGTAGCCAATACCTATCATATAGCTATCAAATTTCTTGTACCACTGCCTCGGAGACTGCTTTAGCCCATACAAGGACTTCAATAACTTGCAAACATAATCTTCTTTTCCAGGAACCTGAAAACCGTCTGGCTGAGTCATGTATATCTCCTCCTCCAGCTCTCCATGCAGAAAAGCTGTCTTCACGTCGAGTTGTTCAAGCTCCAGATTCTGATGTGCAACTATTGCTAGTAGCACCCGGATGGAAGTATGTCTGACTACTGGTGAAAAAATCTCATTGTAATCCACCCTCTTTCTGAGTGAACCCTCGAGCTACTAATCGAGCTTTATATTTGATACCCTCAACCGATGTTTCTCCTTCCTTCTTCTTGTTGACCCATTTACAAGTAACAATCTTTCTATCTCGAGGCTGCTTGACTAATTCCCAAGTCTTATTCTTCTGAAGTGACTCCATTTCATCTCCCATAGCAGCAAACCATTTTGTAGATCCAGTACATGTCACTGCTTCTTTGTAAGTGGATGGCTCTTCAGAGATAGGGTCCACTTCTTCAGCTACCTGTAGTGCATATGCCACCATATCTTCAAAACCATATTTCTTTGGAGGCACTCTATACTTAGCTCTCCTCGATCGATCAAGAGCTAAACTGTGCTGATTTACTACTGGTACTAATGATTCTGATTCTGACTGTGGTTGTTGAACTTCTTGTTGTGGTTCACTCTCATCTTGAGTGACTTCCTGCTCCACCTGTTTCTCAACACCACCACTTTCTGAACCAATCGTAGACTTCACAGTAGGGTTAAACATAAATTTTCATCAAAGACTACATTTCTACTCAGTATAACCCTATTTTCAGACGGAGACCAGATTCTATAACCTTTAACCCCATCCCCATAGCCAATAAATACTCCCTTTTTTGCTCGTGGCTCCAATTTACCCTCATTTACATGATAATAAACAGTACAACCAAAAACTCTTAAATTGGAGTAATCAGCAGGCTTACCAGACCATTTCTCAAAAGGAGTTTTGAGATGGATACCTGTGTGAGGTCCACGATTAATCAAATAACACGCTGTACTAACCGCCTCTGCCCAGAATCTTCTAGTTAGTCCAACGTTAGAAAGCATACACCTAGCTATCTCCAGAAGTGTCTGATTCATACGCTCTGTTACACCATTCTGCTGTGGTGTATCCCTGACTGTATGATGCCTAGCAATCCCCTCATTCTTACAGAAATCTGCAAACTCGGACGAGCAAAATTCCAGGCCATTATCTGTTCGCAGCCTCTTAATCTTCTTCCCTGTTTGATTCTCCACTAGCACCTTCCACTGCTTGAAAACCTTGAAGGCTTCACTTTTGTGCTTTATGATGAACAGCCAAGTCATTCTTGAGAAATCATCGATTATTGACACAAAATATCTGTGACCCCCTAAAGACTCCACCCGGGAAGGTCCCCAACAATCAGAATGGATGTAATCAAGTGTGCTTTTTGTTCTGTGTGTTGCTTTAGGAAACTTGCTGCGATGTAACTTTCCAAAAACACAATGTTCACAGAACTCAAGACCTGTGTCCTTATGACCACAAAGAACATCAGCTTTTGAGAGAATTTGCATCCCCCTTTCACTCATATGACCGAGCCTCATGTGCCACAACCTGGTCATGTTTTCTTTTTCAATTTCCGAAGACGCAACAGCAACAGAACCTGTTAACGTAGAACCTTGAAGAAGATACAAGGTACCACGTTTAACACCTTTCAGAATCACATCAGAACCTTTGCAGACATGTAAAACTCCACCTTCACCTTGAAAACTGAAACCCTTGCTGTCTAACATACTCAAAGATATCAGATTCTTTGTCATAAGTGGAACATGCCTAACATCATTCAATGTGCAGAATTTACCATCATATGTCCGAATTTTAATCGAGCCTATTCCAACCGTCTCACAAGTAAAACTGTTAGCCATAGAAATCTTGCCACCGTCTACTCGCTCGTAGGTTGTAAACCACTCCCTGCGTGGACATATATGATAAGACGCTCCAGAATCAAGAATCCACACATCAGAGTGATGCGTGTCCTTGACAGCAACTAGAGCAATATCTTCTTCAGAAGTAGCATCAGCTACAGCAACAGTATCTGCAGCAGCATCATGTTGCTTCTTTTTCTTGGGACAGTCGGATTTCCAGTGTCCCTTCTCTTTACAGTAATTGCAGACATCATTAGCTCTCGAACCCTTAAAAGCTGGTTTCTTGGATTTATACTTCCCCGACTTTCCATGTCCGGTACTCCCGCTACCTACCAACCCAGCAGCATGATTATCTGCACCTGTACCAGCCGCCTTATGGCGCAGCTCTCTAGAATGAAGAGAAGATCTAACCTCCTCTAGGGAAATAGTATCTTTACCAACAATAAACGATTACACAAAGTTCTCGTACGATAATGGTAAAGAAACTAACAGAATCAAAGCAGCATCCTCATCTTCAACTTTAACATCAATATTACGCAATTCTAATAAAATTGTGTTTAATTGATCTAAGTGATCTCGAAGAGGCATACCTTCCTGCATTCGCAGACTAAACAGACGTTGCTTCAGCAACAACTTGTTTGTTAAAGACTTCGTCATGTAGAGACTTTCAAGCTTCAACCACAGATTAGACGCGGTATCCTCCTCCGCGATTTCAGTAATAATATCATCTGCAAGGCACAACAAAATTGTTGAGTGTGCCTTTTCTTCTAGACTGGCCATCTCAGCGCTTCCAGAAGCAGCCGTTTTTGTGTTCAACGGCGCCCAGAGCCCCTGTTGCTTTAACAAGGCACGCATCTTGATTTGCCACAGACTGAAACTATTTCTCCCAGTAAATTTGTCGACCTTAACGTTAATACCACCAGACATCTTCTCCCAGAACCGTATATGTGAACAGTGCCCATGAATAGTGCCTGTGAACAGTGCTCATGAACAGTACCCGTGAACAGTACCGTATGAATAGTACTATATGAACAGTACCGTATGAACAGTGCCGTATGAACAGTGTCGTCTTCTCCGATGATGAACAGTGTCGTCTTCATCTGGCGATGAACAGTAACTCCGCCTGAACAGTGTCGTCTCTCCGGCGATGAACAGTAACTCCGGCGAGCTTAAAAAATCCGGCGAAAAATTTTGCAGCAGTTTCGACCAAAGCTCTGATACCAATTTGTTATAACGGAAGCAAGAAAGATTATATGCAGAATAGAAATAATTTTATAGATCTGAGAGGATAAACAGATTACAGAGGTTTTTTTAGATGTTTTTTACAATCCTTACATGCATATCTATTTATAGACACAATTTAAGGGGTAGGTGGTTGTTGTGGAATAAAAACTAGGTTACGAGTATTGTGGCTAGGGTTTGTGTATTTAATGCAAATGTGTGTGAGCTTCGTGCTTTAATGGCTGCTCTCGTGCTCGTGGCTGAATCTGCCTTCACAAGATGCCTACGTACTTTGATGAATATCAAAGATCAAGCCAAAAAACGTAATTCTGAGGTGAGGGGTCTGACCCTTTATATAGGCTGAGAAGCCTGAGAATTATAGTAGGGTTAGGTGACTTAGTGGGCAAGTCAGCCTTGAGGAAGGTTCTAGACTCCTTCCTTGTAGGAGTCTGTTTCCTTGTATGACTATGTGCCTTGGAGGCTACTCTTTGGAGAGATAATATCCTTATTTGACTTGTACTTCCCAACTGTTAATTATCCCTCAATATTAATTACAAAATTAATATTTAAAATAGGGTTTTGGACCCTGTTGGTGGGCCCCACGTTTGGACCATACCGGGTCTAATTAATGCAACATTAAATGTGTCTTTAGGGCTTATTTTTAGCCTATATCATTTGCCCCCCAACTTCTAGGAAAACTGATCAGGTTTTCGTAGAAGTTATATTTGCCTTAATCGAGACTCGGGGTCGTTTTTATCCCTTACCTGGGACTTCTTAATTTTCCTACCCTTATATGGGAATTTTGATTTACACTAGTGTTTCACGAGTATCGTCTTGATTGTAAAGTGTGGAGCGACCTACACATTTACGACGATTGGCCTTATTCGAGGCTTTAATTTGTGCTTGCTTTTAACAATTTCGACACTTTCATAGAGCTTTTATGCATTATTAGCATAAAGTATTGCTCAATTTGTCGAGAAAATATTTCTATAATTTTCCTCGTATTTTTCCGTACTTTTTCTAACATTTTAGGAATTTTTATGTACTCACAGGTATTTTCCATAATTTTTCTTAATAATTTAGGAATTTTTATGTACCAACAGGTATTTTCCTTAATTATTCCTAATAATTTAAGAATTTTTATGTACCCACAGGTATTTTCCATAATTTTTCCTAATAATTTAGGAATTTTTGTGTACAAACAGGTATTTTCCATAATTATTCCCAATAATTTAGGAATTTTTATGTACCAACAGGTATTTTCCTTAATTATTCCTAATAATTTAGGAATTTTTATGTTCCCACAGGTATTTTCCATAATTTTTCATAATAATTTAGGAATTTTTTATGTACCAACAGGTATTTTCCTTAATTATTCCTAATAATTTAGGAATTTTTATGTACCAACAGGTATTTTCCTTAATTATTCATAATAATTTAGGAATTTTTACGTACTCACAGGTACTTAATTATTCCTAATAATTTAGGAATTTTTATGTACCAACAGGTATTTTCCTTAATTATTCCTAATAATTTAGGAATTTTTATGTACCCACAGGTATTTTCCATATTTTTTCCTAATAATTTAGGAATTGTTATGTACCAACAGGTATTTTCCTTAATTATTCCTAATAATTTAGGAATTTTTATGTACCCACAGATATTTTTTTTGTCAAAATGCGAAGTGCAGGGACCTTTGTGTAAAAATATAAACAGCAGGGGTCTTTTCTTCAAAATTATACACTAAGGTATTCTTTCTGTCAGTTCGTAAACTATAGGGATCAAGATGCAGGAATGTCAGAACCTTGGTGGCCTAGTTGCATTTTTGCCAAAAGTATTTACCTGGTCGACATTTTTTGCCTGGTCGAACGTTTTGTCGAGCAGGAATCCTGCTCGTTTCGAGCAGGAATGTGGTCGAGTATTTTTTTTTTGTTTCTCCTCTTTATTTTTTTTTAAAAATATTATTATTCAATAATAATATTTCTTTTGTCCGAATCACGGATAATTTCGATCCTTAAATCGGAAGTGTCCCGCTTGGATAAAATTTCACTCGAATGAAATTCGACCCGGATTTAATTATTATTATTTTTAATAATAATAATATTAATTTTTGTAATTTTAGAGGGGTCCTCAGCCCTAATATTTTCGTAATTTAAGATCGCATTTTTGGCTTCATTGGTTCCCAAATCTTTGAAATTCGTCCCGAATTGAGGTCATTCATGACTCTAGCCACATAAAAATTTTCATTATATAACCCCTTTTTTTTGTACCAGGATTCGTGGTATTTTAGATCAGGATTTCGATCAGAAATGCTGATCCTTAGATCCGGATTTTCGATCAGGATGCTGACCCCTAGGTCAGGATTTTCGATCAGGATGCTGACCCCTAGGTCAGGATTTTCGATCAGGAATACTGACCCCTAGGTTAGGATTTTCGATCAGGATGCTGACCCCTAGGTCAGGATTTTCGATCAGGATGCTGACCCCTAGGTCAGGATTTTCGATCAGGAATGCTGACCACTATGTCAGGATTTTCGATCAGGAATGCTGACCCATAGGTCAGGATTCTGATCGAAATAAGGGTCTTCCTAGCTTCTTGGTCGAACAGATTTTCGGTTAGGATTCCTGGTCGTTTCGACCAGGATCTTGGTCAAAATAAGGGCCTTCCTAGCTTCTTGGTCGAAAGGATCTTCGATCATGAATCCTGACCCCTAGGTCAGGATTTTCGATCAGGATGCTGACCCCTAGGTCAGGATTTTCGATAAGGAATGCTGACCCTTAGGTCAGGATTTTTGATCAGGATGCTGACCCTTAGGTCAGGATTTTCGATCAGGAATGCTGACCCTTAGGTCAGGATTCTGATCGAAATAAGGGTCTTCCCAGCCTCTTGGTCGAAAGGATTTTCGATCAGGATTCCTGGTCGTTTCGACCAGGATCTTGGTCGAAGTAAGGGCCAACTTTTGGTTTGGTCGGACGGACTTTCGATCAGGAATGCTGACCCTTAGGTCATGATTTTTGATCAGGACGCTGACCCTTAGGTCAGGATTTTCGATCAGGAATGCTGACCCCTAGGTCAGGATTCTGATCGAAATAAGGGCCTTCCCAGCCTCTTGGTCGAAAGGATTTTCGATCAGGATTCTTGGTCGTTTCGACCAGGATCTTGGTCGAAATAAGGACCAAATTTTCGCTTGGTCGAATGATTTTTCGACTAGGATTCTTGGTCGTCTCGACCAGGATTTTGGTCGAAATAAGGACCAATTTTTCGCTTGGTCGAATGATTTTTCGACTAGGATTCTTGGTCGTCTCGACCAGGATTTTGGTCGAAATAAGGGCCTCTTAATGGCTTTCAGGTGTCTTCGACTGTGTGACTTCGGCCTATGGCCTTTCGGGAGGTGCTCGGTCGGGCGAGCTCGGCTGTTGCCCTTCGCGAGGGACTTCGGTTAGGGTTACTCGGCCTTGAGGCTTCCTTGAGGTGCCTCGGCCTTGTGGCCTCGGTTACATCGAATGAAATTTCTTAAGTTCCTGAGTTCCTTGTTTTTGAGCCCAAATTCTTTGCATTGGAGTCAAGCTAGAGTTCTTGGAAACCTTGTTTGGCACCGTGGCTTTCATAGTTTTTACTACTTGTTGTTCTTGATTTAAAAAGGAGAACTCGTTCGGTGTTGGTTATCAAACATTCAACCGTTAACTCTCGTTCTATAATGTAGAAATAATGGAGTCCCTTAGTTCTTGCCCCCTTGCTTCATATAGTGGAGGTCTTGCTTCTCGGTTGATCGCTCAAAAAGTTCACTTGCCACTAAGCACTCAACTTTAAGTCTGGTATGCCTTAGCTGGTTGCCAATCCTCTATCTTACTTCTAGGTTTCCAACCTTCTTCTTATACTTGTAGAACCTTGACTAGGTTTTAAGTAGCCTGATGCCTCTTGTCAGGTTCGTTTGGAGGCAGATAACCTTGTTGGCCATCAAGGCTTGAATTTTGAGATTTGAAGTTCAAGACCTCAAGTGTGGAATTGTAAAGGACCTCTTATCTCAACACTCTCATTAACAATTTATATACCTTCAAGGCATTATCAAGGGGCCAACCAGTCTCAAGATTAGCTTTAGGGTCTATCCTTCAGCTTACATCAACTAGTGCTACCAATTTCGAATTGATGGTCGGGTCTTCAGGACCTGGAAGTATTCTTGAATATTTGAACATATTCTTTTCTAGCCTCAAACTCTTCATTTACTTGTGAGACTACCAGCTTTGAGTCTCCATAGGCTTTCAGGTTCTTGACCCTCAGGGCTCTTGTCAATCCAAGGTCGGCTATTAGAGCTTCATACTCCGCCTCGTTGCAGGTTATTTGGAAGTCCAACTTCAAGGCATACTCGAGTGTGAACCCATTGGGGCTTTGCAGAACTTAACCTACACCACTGGTTTTTGTTTTTGATGCCCCATGAAAATAGAGCTTCCAATACTCCTTCTCTTCCAGGGGTTTCTCACCTTGCTGACCTTCCTGGTCTGTTACCTCCTGCCCCCGACTTCTTGGTTGTCAATGGTATATTCAACCATGAAGTCAGCTAGAGCCTGGTCTTTTATGGTCGTCCTATGCTTGTACTTAACATCAAATTTTCCTAGTTTGATTGCCCACTTGATGAGCCTTCCATTGGCTTTCTGGCTATGCAATATGTTTCTCTAGCGGGTGTTCCATCAGGACTTCAACGTTTGTCTTTATCCAGGGTCCTTCAAGGACTTAAACTATTATCTGCTATAACCTAACTCTACCCTTCGGGGTATGCATTTGTTTGTTTCCATTCGTGTATTCTTTTATTTTCGGTACTTAGTCATCTTTGACTCACACATCAGGTGCTTGGCACATACACAATCAATGAATGGAAAACAAACTTGCATTAATAACTTGAAATGGGTTCAACCCTTACATAGAGTACTACTGTCCTACTCGGAGCAACATGCTCTGCAATGGTTTTAATGAACCTTTTTTCTACTTCTACTATATAAATATGAAGCTAAGTCCTACTAGGATAACTTAAGCCCAATCGAGCCTTTGCAAGACTAGGTCTGCACCACTTGATTTTATTTTTGATGCTCCATCAAAATAGAGCACCCACCACTCCTTCTGATCTCCTCATTCTTATTCTGAAGTTCACTTCCTGCTTGGGATACTACTACCTCCTGCCCCCCGACTTCTTGGTTGCCAATGGTACACTCAACCACAAAGTCAGTTAACGCCTTAGCCTCAATGGCTGTCCGAGGCTTCTGTGTGATGTCCTCTGCTGACCTTTCTTTGTGTTCCTTACCACTGTGGACATCCATGTCTTCAATCGGAATGACCTGCCCCCCGACTCCATCAGGCCTTAACGAGGCTACATAACAGCTTCGTGCCATCTTCTGATCACCTTTATGTTCTCCAACACCATTCCTGGTAGGGAACTTGATCTTCACATGATAAGTTGAGGCAACAGCCTTGAATGCATGAAGTCCAGTCCTTCCAAGGATAGCATTGTACGTTGAAGCCGCCTTGATTACCAGGAAGTTCAACATCTGAGTGGCCTCCTTGGGCTCTTGCCCAATAGTTACAGGTAGCTGAATAGTCCCTTCAACTTTGGATTCTACTCCATTAAATCCGTATATAGGCATGTTATTGGGGGTCAACTGAGAATCAGTGTATCCCATCTTCACAAACGCATAATGAAACAGAATGTGCAACACCTCTCGGGCATAAGCCTTCCGAGAGTTCCTAGTTGTCCCGGCCGCAGTCGGGCCTCCTGAGATCATGTTGATTACTGGCCCTCGGGGCTGTGGGTTGCGATCTTGATCATCATCCCTTTTATTATATTCTCTTCTCTGATTACCACGGTCTTCACCCTTAGTGAAATACCTCAGTTTCCCTCTACGGATCAAAAACTCGATCTCATTTTTGAGTTACTTGCAATCGTCAGTGTCATGCCCCACGTCTCTATGGAATCTGCAATACTGATTCTGGTTTCTCTTTGTGGGATCACCCCTGAGTGGTTTCGGCCATTTGAAATCCTTATCATTCTCAATGTCCAACAAGATTCGACTCCTAGGAGTATTCAACCTTGCATACTCAGTGAACCTTGACCCTTGGTTCTTCTTAGGGGCAGAGTCGGAGTCCTCGCTAATTCGGGGATGCTTGTCCCTAACATCATATTCTTGATCATCACAGTCCTGGTCTTGCTTTCGCTTCTTGGAGTCATTGTTACCTCCTCCTCCTCTTACGGTGCTTTCTTTCTTCAAGCTATCCTCAGCTTTAATATACTTATCAGCCCTTCGTTGGAGCTCAGCCATGTTCTCAGGGGGATGCTTCGCCAATGATCTCTTGAAGAAGAGGTCAGTGGTTTCGTGTTCCAGGGCTACCATTGCCACTTTATTTTCCAAATCAGTGATATTCAGGGTCTCCTTAGTGAATCGCTTGAGGTAATCCCTCAGATTTTCATTCTTTCCTTGCACCACATACATAAGAGATGCGGAGCTCTTCTCATGCACCCTTCCGCTAATGAATTGGCTAAAGAAAGCGGCACTCAACTCCTTAAAAGAGCCAATAGAGTTCGCAGGCAATTGGCTATACCATCTCTGAGCCATGCCCGATAGGGTTTGGGGGAACGCTCTGCACTTTACGGCATCACTTGCAGGCTGCAGCAGCAGTGCGTTTGAGAACGTCTTGACGTGATTTGCGGGATCACCCGTTCCATCATAAGTCTTAATTGTCGACATCTTAAACTTCCTAGAAATATGAGCATTCATCACCTCCTCAGTAAACGGGGGTGTGGGATCATCAGGATCTCCAAGTGGCATGAGATCCTTCGGGTTACTCCTGGGGGTTTCCACCCTCATAGCTTCTCTTGTTGGGACATCAGCCCTCTTCTGTCTTCTTGAGGACCTCTCCAAATCTATAACGGGAATCCTTCCTGAGATTGGAGGGGGTCGAATCAGACTCTGTCTTGCCTGTTCCCTTGCTATGTCATCCTTTAGCCTTTGGATCTCAGCCTCATGAGCCTTAATCCTCTCCTCAGCCGTTTGTGGAGGTCCATCATGGATTCCTTGGGTCCTCGCCCGAGGTTCTCTGCTAACACGTCGCCTCCTTGGATGTTCATCACGATCATCATCCTCAGATGACGAATCATCAGAATAGGGGCCAGAGTAGTCGTCCTGATAAGGACCCAATCCTCTAATATAGGATGGATCCTGTGTTTGCATGGCATGTCCGCTTGGCCCTGCTCCCCGAGCAGCTAGAGGGTGGTTAGGCAGACCATACCTCGGGTTAGTATTCAAGGGGAGATCCGTGGTATGGATCTGTACCCCTGGTAGTGGGTTGTCAGGATTAAAAAGAGGAGAGACCGCCATCTGAAGAGGGTTGGTTCCTCGTCCTGCTTGGTCGATCAGAGGCAGCGTACTCTCAACGTGGGGAATCGCCCTTGATTGTTGAGAAACTTGAGACTGGGTGATCACCCCTGATGCTGGGGGAGCCTGTTGGATGATCGCTCCTGATGCTGGGGGAGCCTGTTAGATAATCGCCCCTGATGCTGGGGGAGCCTATTCGGTCAGGGGTGGAGCAGAGCTGAGTGGCACGGCCTCAGTTACAACTGGTGTTGTTCTTCGTGTTTGAACCATGGTTGATGTTGTCTTCCCACAGACGGCGCCAAATGTTGTGGAATTAAAAGTAGGTTACGAGTATTGCGGCTAGGGTTTGTGTATTTAATGCAAAGGTGTGTGAGCTTCGTGCTTTAATGGCTGCTCTCGTGCTCGTGGCTGAATCTGCCTTCACAAGATGCCTACGTACTTTGATGAATATCAAAGATCAAGCCAAAAAACGTAGTTCTGAGGTGAGGGGTCTGACCCTTTATATAGGCTGAGAAGCCTGAGAATTATAGTAGGGTTAGGTGACTTAGTGGGCAAGTCAGCCTTGAGGAAGGTTCTAGACTCCTTCCTTGTAGGAGTCTGTTTCCTTGTATGACTATGTGCCTTGGAGGCTACTCTTTGGAGAGATAATATCCTTATTTGACTTGTACTTCCCAACTGTTAATTATCCCTCAATATTAATTACGAAATTAATATTTAAAATAGGGTTTTGGACCCTGTTGGTGGGCCCCACGTTTGGACCATTCCGGGTCTAATTAATGAAACATTAAATGTGTCTTTAGGGATTATTTTTAGCCCATATCAGTGGTGTTAGGTGAGTCAAATCCGGCGGCTACAGTTGATAAGCCATAAATAATCAAGGCCCAACAAGGAGCCCAAAACAATAAGCGAATCATCTCATGAGGATAAGAACGGCCCAGCCCAGAGTAGTGGACCTCGGGCCCGGGGCCACTACCACGTGGCGTGGTCCCCACCCCAGACTAGGGGGCCCCAGATTGGTGACACTCAACATACGTGGCACCCCACCTCAGCTGACATTCCTACATATGGTGCTGACCAACACTAAAGGACAAGGGGAGGCACGTGCCAAGCTACGTCTACAACAACATGGCCACACTCCAGCCAACGGTCACCCCAGACTAGTCCACGTGTCCTACATCCCGGATATTCAGCGGTTTGTCCCCCAGATCCAACGGTCGGGGGTGAAGGTAACCTACCCCTAAACCCTAGGCCTAGGGCTATAAATACCCCCTAGTAAAGAGGGTTTAGGGGTTGGACACTATTACACACCCACACACATTTATTACTTTGTGATACTCTCCTTGATTATAGTCTTCCAAAGCCAACTCTTATTCTCACGCCGGAGGCACCTCGGGGCCGTACCCCCCTCCGGTGTTGTTTTGTAGGCACCCCACCACAGCTACACCCCTTCCGAGGCAGGAGTTGGCGAGGAAGGACCCGATCAAGATTCGGAGTTATCAACAGTGGCGGCGCCGGCGGCAACGCCGGCGGCGGCTACAAAGTCAAGTCCGGCGACTAGAAGTTTCAAGGCATTCTCACACATTTTCTTATTTTCTACCCTGTAATCAAAGTAGGAGTTGTGATTAACTCTCTGTTTTACTCGAAAACATGATGGCTTTTTAACTATTCAAGCTATTCACTGGTATGCAAGTATATGTACACTTCAACATTCACGAGGAGTACTGCAAGCCTGGTAAAATTATTCGAGAGTGTCTGTTGTGATATTAGGTTATCTACTGTCGGTTGGAGAGGAAAGCATTTGGTATTGAAGTTGGGAGTTGGTATACTCAGGGCAACGTATCAACATATTATTGCAAAACTTAATAATTACAGTTGAGATGGATTCTTGCATACGAAAAAAAATCAAAACTTAAGAATTATAGTTGATATGGATTCTTGCATACGAAAAAATCCCTGCCACAGTAAATTAATCATTTTTAGGTTTGGATGATGAAATTACTCTATATTTGTGGGACTTTCAAATATACTCGATAATTTTGTATTTTGATGATCAAAACTAACAAATTTCCGAACTTAATTTGAGGGACCCTCAGCAGGGCGGTCCTGAGAGTTACGAGGTCTTAGGCGAAATCAAATTTTGAGATCCTAATGCATATATATGTTACATATTTGAAAATTTTACATAGAAGAATTTGAAATTTTCGGTACCCTAAGTATCGGGATCCTATGCGCAAGTCTTGTCCATAGTGGCGGAGGGAGGTGGGGGCTTATGGGTGCATGTGCCCCCATAAGTTCCCCATAAGTTAAAAGAAAAAAAAAATTATATGTTTGACCCACACAATTATAGTACTAAAATATGGATACTACTACCCTGTGCTCCCATGCTGCTTTTCCATTTTTATTTTTTATTACTTATTTTGTTAGAAATTTGAGATGTGCCCTCTTTAGTATAACATCCTAGCTACGCCACTGCTTGTCCGCCCGTAGCGAAGGCCCCTAACTCTCATCAAACTTTCACTAATAGATGGCAACTGGCAAGTAACAAACTGCACCTTTGTACAGTCATTACTCATAGTACATTGAGAAGTATATTCTTAGTTATTGGCAGAGTTTCATGTCAACTGGCGCCTAGTGTCAATGCAAAAACAAACCCAGAATTCTTTATCAATAGTTCTTCTCATCCAGTAGTCTGAAATTACGACATGACATGAGTTTACGATTAGTCTGAGTGTTAGTTGATCAAAATACAGTACATATTTGTAACTTCCAAATATTAAATTAAATTTTACCATGCAGGCAAAGGCATTCACGGAGAAAAAACATTAATGAATTTTGATGTGAAATGTGAACTTTTGGCAGTTAAATATTGTAAATCTATAAAGCTGAGACATTCTCTTCTTACATGCTCTTTCTATTAAGATTCGAGAACTAGGTCCTCATCTTCTCTCCCTCAAGAAGTCATGATAGACTAAATAAAGGATAACCTTAACTGGCAATTTGAAACGCTTGAGCAACTAAACACAGGTAGAGAGGTAACGAGGTAAATGATCTGATAAGTTGACACCTTCACAAGTGGTGTCCATTTTCAGCCAATGTTTCAACTTCGAAAGGCATTGTATCATCTTAAAGACTTCAACAACAGGCCTTGGTATCCTCGAAGCTTAGAAGTGTGAAATTTACATTAGCACTGGCATAAAATACATAGAATACTCTACTTGCTGGTGTAAGTAGACTAGCGAACAATCTAGAAACCATGTAAAACACAATACCATGTAATCAACATATGTGCTGCCAGTGGATCCTGTCACTAGTCTTGCATATTTTTTTTTCATTTTTTTATGCTAAGTTAGTCTTGCACAATTTTTGGCTGCAACGATTGACACGTTACACCTGGTCGCACGTAATCTTCAGCACTTTCGCCTTTCACTCGTGCAGTTGGACTGAATACTGACTTTGAACCTTGAGACCGAGCCCTTACTCTCACCTTTCGGTTCATTGCAAGTAAAGGCTAACAAAAGGCAGCTTGAAATGCCAGCCTGGCTCCACTTTTGCTAATGCTGGACAATTAGATCTTGTGCCTCATCCGCCTGAAGAAGCCTATGTCTTCCGACTTCATTTCTGAACGAATACTAATAGCTATGCGAAAGTAGTGTGGTGCCACGGAACATAAGCATGGCTATGACAGATCACAGACATGGTTTGGACTTTGGAGATACTTGAAGCTAACTGGGCACAACTGTTCTGCTATTACAATTTTGACAGGATTAGGAATTAACTGGGCACCTTAAAATTATAGACATATTATAGACATACTGATTATTAATGTGATATCAGAACTCGATTTAGATTCGAGTCTCTTCATCCCCATTTATTTAATTTAAATATTTATTCGTATTAGTAATTGGTCTATGTTTGTTCATATTGTAGTATTAGATCCTCTTGGTGGTTGCGTATGTTTGAAAACTAAACATTAACTGCTTCATGCATACGGTAAGTTGTGAATTAGGATAACGAGATGCAAGATTATTGAAATAAAAATTTGAAAATCATTTTTCAATACAGTTAATTACAAGAAAGAAATCCTGTGATTAATTTGTCAACTTTCATGTAACCTTCATGTTACTTTCTATATTACTATCGGTTTTTTCAGTGTATTTCCAAGGGCACATGCTAAGAATCTGTGCTTGCTTAGTTGTCAAATTTTAATTGGTAGAGATTCATTAATAATGATGGACCCGTTGCATGCACAAAAATCTCCACCAATCAAAATTTTGTAACTCATCAAACACGTATTCTTAGCATGCACACACTAGACAAACCTTATTACTATATTATTAGGTATCATAAGATTCAATTTTTAATATTTCTTTGCCCCATCTGTACTTGACTAAATCCCCTGTCCCCACCTTGCGGTCATCCTTTATATATATTATTATAGGCCAACAAAGCCTTTCAAGCCAATTTAGTAATTTACTAATTTGCCCTACCATCATATAAATATTAAAAAAAAGATGTTTATCATGAGAATTGAGCCCATGACCTTTATGTAAAGAATGGATTATTTTCACATTTCCAACCACTACACCAAAGAAGCTTTTAGAACCTTTTTATAACTCATTAAATACATACTCCAAGAACTCATTTGTTATGATATCCAATATTTCTATTAATTCATATATTTTATAGTCAAAACCGAGCCGAATTGTTCAGCGGACTAATCGGAGTTTTAGCGAGCAAAGTTCAAGTTTTAAATTACTCGATTCTTGAGGTTCGCGAGACTAATCGGACTTTTAATATTTAAATTTTTTAAATATTATAAATATCTTTCAATGTAAATATTCAGTATTTTATAATATTCATATATTTTATCAAGTTATACCCGTATCGAACATTAGTCGAACCGTTTATATTCAAACTTTTTTCACAATAGGTTTTATGAGTCAAGTTTCGAGGTTAAATTAAAGGACCAATTTAACTTGAGCTCGAGTTCAAGATCGACGGAACTTTTTAGCCGAGTTTGAGCTCGAGTGTGGCAATGTTCGACTTGACTCGATTACACCCCACTCTCATTGCTATTGGACAAAATATTTTGATAGACTAGAAAAAAATTATTTAAGAAAAACAAAACAAAAATTATTATAGATGAGATTTGAAATTCATATTATATATTAGATAAACATTTAGATAAAACAAATAGTTGGGTCAAAAATATTTATTAAAAAATAGATTATAGATATTCTTTTAAAAATAATATATTTAAAATGTCTAACTGTATTATTGAAATATGATACTTAGTAGATAATATATAACAATATACATGAATACAAACCAAAATTTTAGCTAATTTTAATATAAATTACAATAATATTAAATCACTATCACATGACTAGGGGTGAGCACGGTTTACCGAAAACCGGTTAAACCGACCAAACCAACCCGACCAAACCGAAAGTTTAGGTTTTTTTTCGATTTGGGTTGGTTATGGTTTTAAATTTTTAAAAACCGAAAATTTTGGGTTGGGTTTGGTTTTACTAAATTTTCCACCCGATTTAACCAACCCGACCATTAAGATTAAATAATATATAAATATTATATATATATAGATATATATATATATGTGGTTCTTTTAAATTTTTTCAGCTATTTGTCGAGTTCTCTCATTAACTCATTTTATTATAGTTTCTCCTTCCTAAATGGGATAGATCTCTACCTACCTATGCATATGGATAATAACTAATTTATGTCATGGTTTTAAACCGAAACAGACCAAACCAAACCGTTATAATTAGGTTGGTTTTTTTAAAATGTTATGGTTTTTGGTTTGGTTATGGTTTGAAAAATTAAAAACCCGAAATTTATGGTTTGGTTGGTTTGGCGGTCCTAAACCGCCCAAACCACCCGATGCTCACCCCTACACATGACCACTTCCACGCCACCACGACCACGACATGTACCACTACCAAAATTACCATAATTTTATCTGTAACAACATGAACACCACCACTTACACCACCAAAATTACTATAATTTTATCTGTAACAACATGAACACCACCACTTACACCACCAAAATCACCAATATCAAAGCAAAATTACTAGGAATTCAACTAAAGTTACCAAAACTTAAACGTAAATCACTAAAAAATTTGAACGCAAATTACAAGAATATTCCAGATTTAGAATTGTGAAAATACTCGAAACTGTTGGTAATGGTGTTGACGGTAGTAAATTGGGTAAAAATGTCATCGATCGACGTTACCAACTTAGATCTATTTAGAGAAGGATGAATGAATTAGTGGAGGTGTGGTCGGGAATGTGAGTGGAATTCATGACAAACATGTTCATCAGTTACTTTCGAAGTGGTGGTGTATTTGGTGATAACAAAATATCACAGAGTGATGATGGTATACACACACACACTCTCTCTCTCACCCATTCACACACATTACACATTTGTGTGTGTATATCATGAACGATGATGACAAATGGAATGAGGTGATGATAACTATAGTGTAAAGCAAGTGATGGTATTTAAGGTCGCCAAAAATGGAAGGGGCATAGGAGTGGATGTTGGTGGAGGTTGAGATGTAAATTAGATTTGAATGTGTGGTTATGATTAGTTTTTTATTCTCATATATATAAAAATCTTATTTAGCACTTATCTATATATAAACACGTGAGTCTACTGACTCGTGATTAGATTTTTAAATTACGTAGTGTTTAATCATTCAAAGTTATGTTTTTTAAATTGTTAGATGTAATTGTATTGTTATAATCGTATATGAACTTTATGTAAGAAATTCGAGTTATTACTAATATCCATAAAAAATACCACAATAATGATGTATAGTGTTTCAAAAATTAGAAATCGTCTATTTAAAACAATTAAAACAACAACATTTTATGAATTTAAATGGTGCCCGTGCTTTGCACGGGCTTTCATGCTAGTTGTTTATAGAAGTCCTTTAGCAGTAGGTGGAATCACTTTAACTTAATACTCTCTAAATTGATAATTTTTGTAAATTAATAAAATATAAATCAGCATCAATACTAAAATGAGAAAAAAGATCGTGGGATATATCTCAGGGAACTTTTCCTAAGATATATATAAAATAATATTTAAATCTTATTGGGCCCGCATGACTAATATACAGGGAACTTACCTGAGATATATCTCAGGCTCCCTACTCTCTACTAAAATTTAATAACTTCATTATTGTAATATATAATATTTTCTTTATAATGTTAAATATTGTTCCCAATTTTTACATAAAATGATTTTTTTGCAAAATACATATTTTTGTTCATTTTATGAGTACGGAAAATATTTATGATAATATTTTGGCAAAGATTTCTAATCTAAGAATTTTCAAATTATTCATTATCATCTTTATTGTCTTCAATTGATCAGCGTGAGCTTGGCATTATGAAAAATGTTCATATAAATAAATAATGCTATTGAATTTATAACTAATATTTTGCATTAAACGTGTAAATATACATACCTTTAGTATATATATTTCAATTCAAAGAAATCATATATATTATACATTATTGCGTATAAAATAAATTTTAATTATCTTGAAATCGAAAAAGTTGAAATCTTTATGATATTTTTTTTTTCATTTCCAAAAAATATCACTTTATACGAATGTACAATAAGAAATGTTGATTTTCATTGTCAACTTATGTTTGGTAAACCATATATTTATCGAGTACTAATTAAAAAAAATCATTAATTAATGCATGTATATTATATTTATGGAGTCTTGGTTCTCAGGTCGATGTCCAGGTACCACATCAACTAGCCTGCAGGTAGCATACTACTTGAAATAAAATTTTACAAGATTTGACTTTTTTCTTTTTTTTTTTTTTAGAATAAGAACCAACAACTCCAGTTTAATTTGTCTTTACTATTTGATTTTAATATATTGGGAAATCGGAATATTGTCTGTAGCACGCTTTAGATCTGTCTAAAACTAAACCAGCTGAAAGTAAACGCTAATTTTATATAAATTTAATTAGGATGTACGTACACACTGAAAATTTTAATAAGATTATTTTTATAAAATCACGATTTATAGCTAATATTTAGTAAAAATTTTACTTTAAATTCCGACTAATTTATAAAAATTAGCGAATATTCATTTTAGTCCGTGCTTATAATTATGGTTTCCATATATCGATGCTTCAAAGCGATACTACTTTGTTGGTAAAATGAGATCTAACTTAAAGATCCACGGCATTAATGTCATTGCTGGATACCGTGAGATCTGGACGTTTTCAGTTTCAACTTGCAGTAATTTATTTCTCCATGTCTACCACTTGAGCCATTTATTTATTTGTTGGAACAACGCTGCACTTGCATACATACTGCTTGCTTCAATGCTTCATACGAGAAGGGAATAATATATGGTTTTAGATTTTGACATAGCTAGTTGTTACGCCATATTTTCTGTAACACCCTCAGATTCGGGGTCCGGGATCCGGTCGTTACGGTTTCCAATTCTGTCTACAACACTTGAACTTTCCTTAACATAAAATAAATTACATCTCTATGACCCAACACAACAATGTAAAACACACCCGTTATAGTCCCAGAGATGAAATCAGAGTAACAATCAAATTTTTATTAATCACATTATGAGTTCTTACAATCCAAAAGAATTTTAATATAAATACATACTCTTTGCCATCTATTTACACAAGTCATACTAGACCATATACTTGGTACTGAAAGAATAAATCTATCCTACCAATAGCTTCTTCTTCAGCTCTGGTAGTCTCATCGTCCTCGCCCGCGTCGAGTGCGCCTTGTGCGAGTCATCTGGTCTAGCTGTTGTTGTGATATAATAATAAAGCAAGGGTGAGCAATAGCCCACCAACAATAATATATAACTGAACGATAATATATAACAGTTCAAAAGTATCTTTCAAACCATATGCCATGCATTTACGGAAATGATGTCAGTATAATATGAACGATGAAGTTACAAGGTAACTTAAAGTATTTGTTTGTAGAAATATCTGGTACATCAAAAGTAAGCGAGATATTCTCATTGTCATTAAAAAGAGGAACTTGCATGAAAAAATTGCAATTCCAGTTATGAACACTTTTCCAGCTCTGCCAACAGTAATCATGTTGCAGGAAATAAATAAGTTTGGATGATGAACCAATGATGGAGTATTCACCGCGCCCGCTGTTCCAATCTTGATGATCAGTCGAGATCGTACAGCTCAAATTAGATTTACTAACGGTAGAAGGAAGAACTGACGGCTTTACTTGTCTACCGCTTTACTAGCTCTCCCCGGCCAACGGTTGGGCCAAAGGGGATGGACCGGCGCTACTCGGCCTCTTACACGACTCCTAGTTCAAATAGAATTCATGATTCTGAATGTAACGTTCGTCCCCCTTTCCCCAAGTATAATACTTGTTGATAAGACTCTACGAAGTAGTCGTATCTAGTTGGAAAGGAAAATTCACCAATAACTTCCAAGCTATTGCTTGGTAACGAATATCAACTTGTTCCAACAATCACTACGCCATAAGTGGGCTACTGTAATGCTTTTTTGTAAGCGTTACACAAATATTGTTACAATAGCTAGTAAAGTTCATACCTATTGTAACACCGCTCGATTGGTGTTACATTAGCCATATATCTAGTGTTACTCTGAAATTACGGTGTTACGTAAAATGTAACACCACACCGTGGTGTTACAATAGGTAATACTAGTTTTTGAATTTTACTTTTTTTTTAAAATTTTTAGTACTAATATTTATTTTTTTAATAACTTTTAATTAATAAATCTATTACTCTTTAACCCAATTTCCGGAAAATGAAAACCCTCTTTGATTTTAAATTAACGAACTCCTTATTTGGATTAAATATTAATTTTAGAAATTCATATAATAATAATAAGTACTAAATAAAATAAATATGTTAGTGAAGTGGTAAATTTTTAAAAAATTTGCTAGATGTATTTGGTTTGGTTTTATAACTGTCAAACCGGTCAAAGTAGACTTTCCTTTTAAGTAGACTTGTCTCGAATGATGAATCTATTTATTAAATTATTTTTTCGACGGTCCAAATGTACGGATGTCATGATCTAACGATTTTAGTGATGTGGTAATTTTTTTAAAAATATTCCTAGATGCATTTGGTTTGACTTTATAACGGTCAAACTGGTCAAAGTAGATGATTTTATAAGTAAAATGATTTCTTCCACGATTTTATATTTTTACATATAAAATTATATGTAAAAATGATTTCTTCGACAATTTTATATTTTTTTACATGAACATGATATTTATGTATGTTTAAGTGATAAATTTTTTAATTTATACTATATATTAATACATGTGATATATTTTTATTTTTATATTATAATAAATTTAATAATTCAATTAAATTATAAAAGATATAAGTACAGTAAAGTGTGTTGCCCGAGGTGAAAAATGGGGCGGGCTTTTTCCCCCCAAATGAAAACTAAACATTTTCATTTCCCCCTGAAACAAAAGTATACACATATCTAAACAAAACATTCCTCTCTTATAGCTCTTTCTCTCTCTCGACTCTCTCGGCCGGAAGAAGCCATCCAATAAATGGTTTCTGTGGTAACAAATTTTCTAATCCATATCTCGATCTCTCCCATCTGTAAATTTGCATCTAATTTTGTTACTCACAATTTGAAACCCTAGATTATGAATCACTTTCACATATACGAAGCAATTGGCCATGGAAAATACTTGGTATCGCTTTCGATTTCAACTTATTGCTTTTAATTTGTGGTTATTGCAATCAATTTAGTATATATATTCGTATTAATGTGTTTTGTGTGTTTTTAATTGTAGACTGTGTATAAGGGGAGGCTAATGGTATTTCATATTTGGATTATTGTGTATCTTGATTAGAGGCAGGACAGGATGGATATGAGAATGATGGTTTTATAGTGGATGATGAAGAAGAAGACGACGGCGGAGATAGTGATGAGGAGAAGGTAAAGAAGAAAAAGCGAAAGAAAAGGTTAGTGATTTCTTTTGAGCCCTCACATAAATTTGCATTTCTATTAAGCTAATTATTTTTTGTCTTTGAAATCACAGGGATTCCCAGAAGAACTACGTTCTTGATGAAGATGACTATGAGCTGCTCGAGGATAATAATATCACGGGTTTCCGACGTCCAGAGGTGGGTTCAGACAATCATATTCTTGGATGGTTTTCTCCCGACACTTAATTAGTTTCCTTCATCCTTGAAATGGTCATGTTTTGATTGAACAGGAAAGCAAAAAGTTTAAGCGTTTGAAAAAAGCTCAGAGGGATCATCATTCTTGACTTTCTGATGGTGATGAGTTTGATAGATCTGGAAGGGGTGTGCGAACGGCCGAGGAGATGCTCCAGAACAGCCTATTTGGCGATGGTGAGGGTAAAGCTTTGTGAGCACACATTTTGAATGGGTGATTGTACATAACTGTCCATTTGGCTAATGTATATGTTTAAATTTCAGGAACGCAACTTGAAGACATTGCAGAGGAGGAGCAACTAGAAGAAGATGATGAAATTGGAGATGAGGATGATATATCTGGCTTTATTGTTGAGCAACTTGAACGCAATGGTTATAATTTACTTATATGTGCATGTAGATAACAATTTTTGTTATATGAATTCAATGAAATAGCAGAGTTCAGAATATATTTGAACTCGATATTAGTTTATACTTAGTTATCTGTTAACATAGAGTGAGCAAGTACTTAGTTTTCCAACTAATTGCAGTCAGCGATGAGCCCTGATGCAGCTACATCTACTACTGGTACTAAAAATGCAATTGGTGTCTAGGCATATTCTAGCCTCGCTGTTCCTGGTTCGTGTTACTTGCGAATTTACTGATTCCTGTCAATAAATTTATCAACTGAAAATAATGACCCTAATTGATTCCCTTAGTCCCTTAGACCTGCTGCAAACATCGATCATGTAAGATAAAAACCAAGGTACCAAGCATCATAATAAAACCACATACTTTTTTGATGAAATTACAGAGACAAGGCAGTAATAAAAAAGTAGTGCATTGTCAATATTACTCATTTACTCTGAACAAAATCGATGAGACAGGAAGGGAGTAGAAAAAGTCTTCAGAAAGTCTGGGTGATTATTATGTATTTGGTTTTTTATTCCTCAAACTCGGCCTTAATGGATGATTTGTATTTGAACACAAACCAGAAGATATATTTGCTTACACCAGAGGCATAGAAAGGCACCCAAGTTCTTGTTTCCAGTACAAAACATTTATTGTTATGTAAACTTGCATATCTGATATTGAATTCGAATTTTTATACTCTATGCATTTTAAAATAACAGGTCTTCTCCTATCCTGAATACTTTTTCAAGTTGCTACCTCACATCAATAACTGCGCAAGGTGCTTGCTTCAAATTTATATTACTTACATGCCTAGTCTTTGGCTATTATAAACTTAAGAGCTACGAGAGTAAAAGCAGCAGAGGCTGAGATATCTTATATACATTATAATAGTTCAATAAGACTTCAATTATAATTCTCAGTTTCATTACTTGGTAGATGGTTGTGCTCCATTAAGCCTAATGACTGGTTAATCAATTAAGTCAACAAATGTATTTAAGGTTCATATATCATATCATCAAAATAACTTAATACACAACAGTTGTTACTATATGGAACTTTCTCTATATTGATGTTTGTTTTGTAAGTTGTTTCTTACATAGTACTCATCATTCAGAAGGAAGGTAACCAAAAAATAGCCCAGGCCAGGAGACTCTTCATCTGCATTACAGGAAGCTCGTGATATTTTTGGAAATGTGGATGATCTGTTAAAGCGTCGCAAGCAAGGATTAGCAGAGATGAGTGAATATTATGATGCATCTGGTAGAAGAAAGGAAAGGAAATTTTGCAGGTAAATATTGATTTGGGTATCTGGTTGTACTTTGGCATTTCTGCAGGCCTTTTTTTTTTGGGTAATAACTGTTCCTTGTACTATAGATCTTCTATGATAATTTTGAGTATATTCTTGAACTTTATGTTCACTAACAAGTCTGTTACGTAATCTTGTTATAGGTCGCTTTTATTGCTATGTACAGAAAGGATGAATGCCCAAGTCTGTTTAGGGATCCAGAGCAGCTGGAAGCTGATGCTTTTCAGAATAGCTCTGACATAAAACCAGCATTAAGGTAGCTTTTTTGTTGTTTCGGATTTTAGTTTGCGTAATTATCGTGTTTTAGTATTGTCTGTTCATGTGGCAGTTTTGATTGTTAATTTACGAATTAAGTATCAGTGACGCTTTACATTGATTTTGTAAAAGTTACATAGCTTGCTTTTATGCCATCAAACAGCATGGAAATGAAATATTTGATACAAAAGTAACGATACTTGCACTCTGCCAGTTGAATTAAAAATATTGGTTGAACCAAGGTACTAACACTTATTAGTCATGATGCATCATAGCTTCATATATTCACATAAACATTTGATTAGATAAGTGCATAAATCTCACACAGCATCGCAAAGTAGTCTTAATTCTTGATTCATTCATTTCATATTTCATTCATTCGATTTAACTATTGTTTTTTATCCAGAAGCTTTCAACTATGATGAAGACAACGGTACTCCTATGACTCAAAGCGGAACCGAATAGCAATATGATTACGTAACTGTGTAATGGTTTCGTACTTTTAAAATTTAGACTTAATCGTATGTGCTTGTTGGTTTAGAATTATGTTGGATTCCTTTTGGAAGTATTTGTAATGGTTTTATTAGGTATTAGTATGATGTTGGTGTGGATGATTGTAACTATTTGGTGGCTGGTTGAATGTTTTGGATGGCTTTGAATGCCTTTGAATGTATTTTGATGGGTTTCTTTATGTAAAAAACAGAATATTGTAGAAATTTTAATTAAAGCGTTGCATTTGATTGGAGTTTGTTGGCGTAGTTTGGAGGTTTGGTTGGAGTAGTATGGAGATGGCTTTTGGTTTATTACGTAGTTTGGAATTAATGTAGTGGATCTTGTTGTGTTGGCTGGGAATATTATTAATGTAGAGCCTACATTTCAAAATTTCAAAAATTTACCGTTACGTTTGCTTATTGTAGTGTTACATTTGTTAATATATAGTGTTACAATAAATAGAAAATAGTGTTACAACAGATAAAAATGGTGTTACAATAGGGTATGTGGGCCCCCTATAAAATATTTACCAAGTCAAATGTAACACTTAATATGTGTTACAATTGCCCAGTATAGTGTTACAATAGAGGCTGGTGACGTGTACACAGTGTGCCACGTGGCGCAACATGTGTTGCCACGTGGCCACGTGGTGCCACGTAATGCCACGTATGCACATGATGCCACGTCTGAAAAAATTGAACTGAGCTATTGTAACACTCAAAATGTGTTACAATTGGGCCCCTGGTGTTACAATAGGTGCCTATTGTAATACTTTTGCTACTGTTACAATAGAGAAAAAAAGCGTTACATTAGGGTATGTATTGTAATGCTCGTAAACGTAACGCCTCCTGGTGTTACAATAGATCTAATGTAACGTTTTTCGGGCCTATTGTAACATCAGAGAGGCGTTACATATGCCCATCTATGGCGTAGTGAATCTTACCCCTCGAAAGATGAGAAGGTAAACAACGACTTAATAAGTCAATAGCACCCGAGTTGCGAGTGAAGAGAATACTTTATGACCAGGAAGTCGACAAGATAAATAACATTTTCCAAGTAAGGTTCCCTTATTTTTAGGGAGATAGACTCAAGAAGAATGATGTCTGAGAACCTTTCTTGATATAAGATTAATAATAATATGTCTCCGAAATATTTTTCGTAATAATCGAAGAAGATAAAACTTATTGAGGTTATTCTAAGTATGGAATAAATATTCAGAGAATATTTATTGAATTAAGAATATTTAAAGAATATTTAGGAATATGAAAGAATATCTTTAATCAGAGTATTTTTCAAAATAATCCCTGAAGAAATATCAGGAGAATATTTATTGAATAAATAAATATTTAAATGAATATTCAAAACAATATTCATTAATTAATAAGACCTGAAAGGAATATTTAAGGTAATATTCATAATTAATTAGGAATTTAAATGAATATTCAAAAGTAATATTCATTTAATGAATAATATTCTAAATGAATATCAAGTAATATTCATTTAGTAATCCAAGCCTTAAAGGAATATTCGAGATAATATTCGATAATTAAATCAAGCTTCAGATGAATATTAAAATAATATTCATCAAGTAATTAATATCTTAAATGAATATTTAAAAGTAATATTTATTTAATAAAATAATATTCTAAAAGAATATCCAAATAATATTCATTTAGTAGTCTCATCTTTAGAAGAATATTTGAAATAATAATCGATAATCAATTCGACTCTGAATGAATATTGACAAATATTATTCGTCGAATGATTACGTTCAAATAATTATTTGAAGTAAGGATCATTAAATAAATAATCTCGAACGAATATTCAAATAATATTCGTCGCCCGAATAAGGGAAAATATTTACTTAAATATTTTCCTCCGAGGTAACCTCGATATATCAAGAAATATTGACTCCCGGTCTATATTTGATGAATAAGATATATACACCCTTCTCTGAGGGTCTTACAATAACCGGCTTATAATTGATACGTTAGCTATCTAATTTATAAGCCAATAAACAATCAGGGAACAAGCATAATGATATAACTTGAAAGTAGTCATGCATGCTATGACATATGTATAACAGAAACATATATATATATATATATATATATATATATATATATATATATATATATATATATTCAATCACAACAACAGCCTAAAAGAAGGGAATTGAAACTTGCCTGATGCTCGAGAAGTGGTAGGGCTCGTGACAATGTCAAACAATCTAGACAAAGTCAAAAGAAAACGTACGATTAATCCCCTAGATGATTCACTTATAATTCAATGCTTAAACACGTAAGCAATACACAACGAAGGCGTTACTAGCTCGCTTTAGGCTCGTACTATGTCCATGTCAATCGACAAATACTTAAGGCGAAGATTTGTTTTAGAATTCGGATCTCATTCTCCCGTTTCACTAAGCGGTTTACAAAGTTATAATCGAGTGCTCCTTTAAGGGGTTTCTTCGCACTTAACCTTGATTCAAATATTTTTATAAAATCCAAAAATAATCTTTTTGACACAAGGTCTTCTCTCATATCTTTATTATGACCTATAGTATTTAATTACCAAGATTCGCAACCGAATTTATCACTTTAAAGGGGTTCAATTGCAGTTACGAATTCATACGTACGTTTACGAACTGCTTTTACGAATTTTACGATTTCTCCTAAACCGTAAGTCCGAATGCTACGATTCTCATGTCAAAACGATCCTCGTAACATGAGTCAACTATTCATGGCAGGAGATGCTACTGGTGAGTTGGTCACTTAGCACGAAAATGGCATACAAATCATGGCATTGTAAAATCGGGCATTATAACGGCTATGTTTACACGTTTTCCAAAGTTTTCGCATCATCGCGATTCAATCAAGCACTACACCCCATCCATTCTATCATATGAACACATCATTACAAGTCTAATAACATCACATAATCACCATCTCATGGATCATCATCCAACTAATCAACAACCATCAACTAAAATCATAGATCTTAACATACATAACCTACTAACACTAAAATCATCCATAAAAACATATAATACTCAAAGTAGCTCTAGGGTTTATGAACTTTATACCTTCCTTTGAAGTATGAAAACACTTAACAAGCCTTGCTTGATCCTTGTAATACCTTAACCAAGCTCTAGATCAACCAAAGATTCAAGAAAATAAAGTTAGTTTCTAAGATCCACTATTCATCGTCAATCTTGTAAAAATCATATAAAATCAAAAACTAAGAGTTTGGTTCTAAAATTTTTACCACACCTTCTACTCTTCAAGGGATTTCTTTTGAGCTATAGAACACAAGAATCCAACCATGGGAGCTAGGGTTTTGAGCCCCATCTTTCTACTGATCAGAACCTGGTCAGTTTTGGTCCTCCAACTTTAAGCATGGATTTGACTAGGCTATACTACTTGGATTTCCATGAAATTTGGAACGAATCTTCCCCATGGAGTGGAGAAGATATGGTTAAAATTTGGTGATTTTATTATGGATAGAAATGGAGATATGAATTTTTCTTTGATCTTTGTTCCTGCTGGGCAGTTTTGGAGTGTTTGGTGTTTTTGCTTTGTTTTCTCTTGTTCTTGCTTGCTTTATGGCCAATAATGCTAACATCTTGTAATATATATCTAATGTCTTTGGATGCATCTCTTCAAGATGTGTTGTCATGCTTTGATTGGTCCTTTTTAAAATATCTTAACCTCACAATTACACTTACGTACTCATCTCTTGCCTTTTAGCACTTAAGTCCCTGGGTAAACTGCAACTAGGTGCTTAGATATTTCTATAAAGGTGTGATGTCATCTTCCACTATCTTTGGTGGATGCATCCTATCTTGTTCGTTCGTTTCTTTGTTCGGTTATCGCTCAATTTCGCTGATCGTTCGAAGAATAACCAAGTAGTTTCACCTCTAGGGTTTACCGGGAAATTTCTCGATATTCATAATACCTTCCCCAATCCTTAATATAATCCTCGTGATGATCATGTAGGATATTTAATCTCGATACGAACTTAATCCGTAATCTAGGATTCGTTCGCTTTATTGATTAATCTCGTTATAACGTTTTAGCGGTTTCTAGAACGCTTGTTTCACTGCCTCAGTGGTTTCCTACCTTCATTCTTAAATCAAATATAATAACATCCCAAAATATCAAATCCTCAAAGTTAATATCTCAATTCTTGGATTATAATAATATTTAATCCACTGTCCGGTCAAATATTATACCGAAAAAGAATTTGGAATTTCTGAATTCCGATCGTCTCAGCATTCACTTATTTCCTCCGCGTATTACTAATATGACTTCGAAACATCCATATCACGTCCCGTACATAGGGTGGCGTGAAAAGTTTTCCAACTTACAAAATCACTATTCATCCACCAAATTACTATGCACGTACAGGAAACACTATGCACGTACGGGAAACACTATGCACGTACGGGAAACACTATGCACGTATGGGAAACACTATGGACGTACTCATTTCCCTTCAAGGATCCATTAGCTCCTTCCTGGATGGTAGATTATTCTTATCTAGGTCCTCAACCATCGAATTACTCTATTCTGACAATATACCAATGCATCAGGATCATTGTCCAAAGCAATATCCATTCATTACAATCATTGTTCTTTGAAACCACCATTCATTAGTGCTCTTTAACCATAATAAGAAAAGTTTTAATTCTACCCAAAATTCGGGTTATTACATTTTCGGTTGCCACTAATATTTCCCAAATTTTCAAATACGAATCTAATAATAATTAACTTAATTGCCAAGTTAATTATTTTCTCTCTCTGAAACGAGGAATTATCTCCAATTAATGATAGAAATATCTCCAAACGATATACTTCAAATCAAGAAGGTATCCCAACGCGAATATAATTCAAAGAGATAAAATCTACTAATTCCCAAAATACATCCCTTAACAATCCTAGGGATTAAAAATCAATCCTTGAACTGCGTTGGCTTGATCCTTATAAATATATGGTACGCAGGCATCTTGAATAGGGATCCGACACATCTAACAAGTCAAGACACCTCTCAAGTCCAACCCAAACATCCAAAATCTCAAATCCCCTATTTTCATAATTCTCTATTCCAACAACCTCCGAAATTTGTTATCACCAAATTTCTCCGTTAACAATTGGCGCTAGAAGGAGGGGTTATTTTTTGATTGTGGAGGACAATCAATTCATACGCATGGGGTTATTATGGATCTGGAGCTGTTTAAATGGAGGAGCTAAATGGTGGAGACAATGACTCTATTCTTAATTAAGATAAGTTTTCTTATGATTTTGTCCATACAAATCTGTTATCTTATAAAATTCGTATTAAATTCATAACATATTGGATTTTGATGATTTTTAATGATTCGGAAAGCTTTTTAAATTGTCTATAACTTTCGTTCTTTGAGTTTTATCAGATTATATCTCGATCTATTCTCAAAATCACAAAAAACAATCAGATCTCGTTTTTCAGCATCGAGAAATCAATCAATAGACATTTTATTCGATTCCCGATTCGTTATAAGTCCGTTTTTGATGAGCCATATATCGTTGGAAAGGTCTTTTCGTTCTCTACAACTTTCGTGTTTTGTATTTTCCAGGAAAAAATTGTTTACAAGGTCAAAAATAGTTCAGGGCAGAATTTGAATTGAGAAGATTTTCAAGATTTTAGGTGTAATCTTCGTTATAGATGATTTTGGAAGGCTCTTATTCGAAGAGTTTGTTATTTTAGAAGGCCCTCCTTTGCAGGGGTATTATTTTGGAAGGCTCTTATTCGAAGAGTTTATTATTTTAGAAGGCCCTCCTTTGCAGGGGTAATATTTTGGAAGACTCTTAATTGAAGATTTTATTGTTTTAGAAGGTCCTCCTTTGCAGGGGTAATATTTTGGAAGACTCTTAATTGAAGATTTTATTATTTTAGAAGGTCCTCCTTTGCAGGGGTAATATTTTGGAAGGCTCTTGTTCAAAGAGTTAATTATTTTGGAAGGCCCTACTTTGTATGGGTAATATTTTGGAAGACTTTTATTCGAAGAGTTGATTTTTTAGAAGAGCCTTCAAGTGTTGCTGATATTTCTTGGAAGAATCTTGGGATATTGATATGACTTTGGGAAGATGACCTTCTCTAAGGAGGGTCTCCCTTATTTTTTTGTGTTAGACGACCTCCTCTAAGGAGGGTCTTTGTGATTTATTTAAAAGACGATCTCCTCTAAGGAGAGTCTTAGTGAAAATGAAGCGAACTTCGGAAAATCCACCTCCTGTGAGGAGGGTATTTCTGGAATGGGGAGCGACCTCCTTTGAGGAGGGTATCCCAAATTATCAAAATCCTTGCAAAAACCGCACTTCCGGGGGGGATGTCCGTACTTCCGGCGCCTCATCAAGGTACGAGCTTCGGAATATCCACTTCCTGTGAGGAGGGATATTTCTGGAATGGGGAACGATCTCCTTTGACGAGGGTATCCCAAATTTTTAAATCCTTGCAAAAATCGCACTTCCGGGGGGGAAGTCCGTACTTCCGGCGCCTCATCAAGGTACGAGCTCTAGGAATATTACCTCCCGTGAGGAGGGTATTCTCTGGAAGCATTTATGGAAATTCTGGTGGATATGACCTTCTTTGAGGAGGATATTTTCAAGAATACGTTATGGAAACTCTAGAATACGTCCTTCTTTGAGGAGGGTATTTCTCGGAGTGCTTAATAAAGGATATTTCTTTGAATATTTGCTTTTCAGGGTATCGCTCGGAAAGTTTTGCACGACTCTTCGAATAATGCTTGGATGGCTGTTGGGTCCAAAATAGTATGTAGAAGGGGGGTTGAATACAAACTATGTCGTTTAATCGAATTTGCTCTTTTCTTAAAATATTAAATCAAGAACAAATTGATGCGGAATAAAACGAATACCGATATTCAAGTTAAATATAAAATTTATATTAACTTGATGGGGTGTGTCTAAATACACGGGTACAAATTACAATGGTTTGATGACCAACTAATTATTACAAATTATATAGAAAATTCGACATGAACTTTTCTATATTTGTAATAAAAAGATCGAAATTAATTATTACAAATTCTATAGAAAATTCGACATAAACTTTTCTATATTTGTAATAAAAATATTGAGAGGTTCTAGGGAACTTAATCCGCTAGATAGTTCCAATAGTACAAGTAAACAATTTCTAGTGGTTTAGATTTAACAATACAAGCTAGAAATAATTTACAAGAATTTATTTGAAGTTCAAGGAACCATTTTCTCTCTTGGTCTCTCTCTGCTGTGATTTTTCTGGAGAAGTGAAGATTTTGAGCTGTTCTGCTGTGTCTGCTGCTTCTGTTTCCTTGATAGCATAACCCTTGTGGTCTTCTATGTCTTGATAAATTTGATCCTCCACAAAGATTATTCCTTAGCAAGTGTTGATTGCAAAACCATTGTGGTTAATTAATTTAGCACCTCTGTTGCTTGCACAATGATTTCTTCCATATACCAGTCTTGATAGCTTGAACCACTGAAAGTAATAAAGAATTACCACCGAATTTTTGTTGACGCTCGATGCACGGTCTGGTTCATGAGCGACTAACTCCAACGGCTTTTCTTTATTTTTGACTCTATGATTTGGTTCATGTCTTCCTTTTCTTCACTCTTTTTCAAACCTTTATAATCTGTATTCTGTCACTGTAGGAACCTCTTGTCACTATAAATAGAACCCACTGTCTTGATTACTCCACTGATGCTTGATCAACTGAATAAACTTCTTCAAGTGTAGTATACCTCAAAACGGTAGATTGACTTTGTCTTCTTTCTCTTGACAGTTATGCATTTGAGATCCCTGTGACAGTACATATACCATTTACTATTACATTCTTGTTTGAGTTGAGTTGAATCCTCGAAATACAAATATGCTACATCATATGCCTTTCAATCTCCCCCTATTTGTTTGTTAAACATTAACATACAAATTCCTAGAGGATAACTCAACTACCTCACTTAAACAAGAAAAAGATAAAACTTTTAAGAATTAAGTAAATAATACAAAAAAAATTTCTGTGGTTTAGATTTAACAATTCCAGAATCGTCAGTTGATGAGATGATAGATGATTGTTCCTCTAGCACTGAACTGATCTTCAATAGATAACTCATCTTCATTTCTGATTCTTCATATCTCTGCCTGAAAATCCTCCACATCTTACATTGGTGATTATCAACAGTTCTTGATTTACAATCACTTCCCATTTCTGACACAGCTTTTCTCACTAAAGACAAACAGCTGTTCCTACTATATAGACAATGGTGAATCAATACCATTTCTATAACTTCTGGTGAATTTACTACTCTTCCACTTAGCCTTTATACATAGTACATTGAAAGACTAATAGAATAGTATTGTGATGTAATTCTCCTTATATCTCCACTTTCATAACAAATGAAAGTTCTTTTGCTTCTTCATCTAAGGCTCCCCCTTAGAAACTAGACTTGACGGTCTTCTTTCATCCTAAGCACAGTCCTGCTCCCCCTTTCTAACTCACTCCTCTTTTACTTGTACCCCAAACTTCTCCCCCTTAGTTGAGTATATCCTACTAAGGTAAGCTTATCTTTTACAATATATCTCTCCCCCTTAGTTGAGGAATCCTCCATTCAACTAATTGACAAAGTAGTTGATACCAAATTGTTACCAATTTATACCAATCGTTAGAGTACATTGAAATCAATTCATAAAGCTTTGTTAGAAAGGAAGTTTCATTTTCTTCCTCACTGTGAGTGTGTGAAAGTGTTTAGTGTACCTCACAAGTGTTTCACTCTTCTCTCCACTCATTTGTGTTGAGTGTCTCACTACTCTTTGTGTTTACACTCTTGCTCACTGGTGTATCACTCATATCACTTATAGCTCCAACATCCTTTAGTGCACCTGCAAAGAAAAATCACCCTAGCCCATTCAAGAGAGGTCAGTGGTGGTGCAATGGAAGTTCGCAAATCCCAAATCCTCATTGGACTTGTCAGACGAATCTGAGTCATAATCTACAAGTTGCTAATTTCCCTTTTTAGGGTTTTCAGATTTGAATTCTGAGAAGGTAAACAATGATCTATAAATTTAGCATTGAGATCAAGATTCCCTTCTAATGTCTGTGAAGACATCACCTTGTTAAACTCATCAGGTAAAATCTGAATCATAGTTCACAAGTTGCCAATCCGCACCTATGTCGGATCCGTTACCCGCAGGATCCAGAGATGTTCCCTCTGGGGAGTTAGATAATGATCTTGATGAATTTTGCATTTGAGATCAATACCTTCTCTCGAGGTTTGTGAAGACTCTTGATTCATTAAAGAACCTTTAACTTATAATCCTAACCGTAAAATGGTTGGATTACAGGTTTCCGTCAATTCATCCTTAGTGTGTGCAATCTCACTTGTGCATATGAAATATTTTGGCTAGTGTATAAGGTAGTGACTCTCCAACTGAATATCCCACACATCCTTGTTTGCTGCATCAAGTGCAGTTACTCCCTGGTGACCTCTAGTCTGATAGGTTACTTCCATTTAGGGGGTAAAATAGAATGTGTTTGAGTTTGACTGTAGTCTGGGATAAAAGTTGTTGGGTTTACATCCTTATGACTAAACATGTGAGAATACAAAATTCCTTGTAGATGAACCTGCATCACAGAATATGAGCAATTTAGAGATAGAATGCATTTTTAACATTGAAAAGTTTTATGAGAAAATATTGCATTTATCTTAAGAGAAATGATGTACAGTTGTGATTTCAAAAGATTTACAATGTAAGCAATCACAGCTGTAGAAAGAGATTTTGAGTTTAGGAAGGTAAAGATCTTAAGCTGGTTTTACTAAACAAAAACAAGGACAAAAATTCAATTAATAAAAATTAATCGAATTAATGTAAGTTAATGTTTAAACCAATATAAACAAAACTATTTTATCATGCTTTAGGTCCTGTAAAATAGATACCAGCTATTAGAAATTGTTAGCACTTGATAGGTCTTGTCTTCCAATTGTTAGATCCTGAAAATCAAACATTAGTTCCTAACCAATTGTATAGACACATACCAATTTGATACCAACATTAGTCAATTGTTAAGTCCTTAACACGAAGATCTGTTAACAGCAATCACAAAACAAAGATTTATACTTAAACTGCAGGTTTTGTGTGTGTTAATAAGAAGAACAACAAAAGAACCAAGTATAGTGACCTACTTGTAAGTTTTGAAAGTATAGTGACTAAACTGTAAAAACTATACTTACAATTTATATACACATGAAAAATAATATTCAAAAATAAGAAATAATATACATAATAATAATATTAAATAAAAACTAAAAAGAAAAGAAAATTCAAATAAAACTAAACAAAGAAGAAAAATTTGAATTAACATAAAAATAATAAAACTATACATAAATTAATAATTTACATAGCTTAAACTATAAACGAACATACGACTAAAATAAAAAGACAAACACTACAAAACATGTTAAATAAGATTAACATTTAAAAATTACAATACATGTACAAAAACATTAAGTATATACAAGAGTATTTATAATAGGTTAGCAAATCCATATATTTTCTAACAAAACAACTTTCTACTAGAAAATTATTTAGAGAGAAAATATGATTTAATAAACTATCATAAATATGGAAGCTATTTTAAAATAATGAAATTTTCAATAAAAATAGCTTCCTCAAAAATTCTAACTAGAGAATTAGAGAAAAATATTTTTAAAGAAAATTATTATTTTAAAATAAAGAAACATGGATTAAAACATTAGAATGATTATGACAATTCTTTTTAGAAAGATAACAAGATAGAATTCGGAAAGAATGTCATACCAGTTACTTGGTGCTCAAACCTTGGCACCAACTTCCACGTTTCTTGTTGTTCCAGATGCGCAAGTGCCTTCTCAGATTCCTTAGATTATATACCTTGATTCTGAGAAGCCCTTTTAGTTCTTACTACAACATCTGGATCACCAATGATCAGCTCTATTCCAAACACACTGTCTGAGAAAGTTGAGTCTTGATGAATCGCATTGTTCTTCATTGTGATGTTGTGTTTGACTAGTGAATCCTTTGTTTACTTCCCTCGAGTTGTTGCCAGAATGACTTGATGATTATTTTCCAGTGACATTGGTATTGCCAATAACAAAATTGTTTCTACCACTATCACTTGGATAATTATCATCATTAACATTTTAAACTTATGACTTCAAGACAACTTCTCGATAACAACAATTGTTAACTCCTAACAACTGTTTGTTGGTAGACAATCTTGGTTCTAAAAATATAACTTGATTACCAAGACTGTCTTGTCTGCAATCTTAGAAATAATTTTCTAAGTCCAATACACCTTGATTCATAGTATAAAACATTTATTATCAAAGTGATTTGAAGCTCGCAAATAAGCATAAAAATTATTCAAAGTAATTGAACAATGATAACTTTAGATATTTCAATATCCATAGTTCTACTTAGATTATTTTCACACCATGTATAATAATATGAGTGAATTGTAAAAGATATAAAAATCATTACTTAGAGGAGTTCTAAGTAATTTCACACATACTAATACATCTCACAATTAGTTAGTAAGTAGAATTCTAACTAAATATCATTAACTGATATAAGTCAAAATTTCAATACAACCAATTGTTAGAACCATGATATTAATTATAGTGAATTTCTGAAAATGGAATATTGATAAAATTCACTAGAATTAACATCTCACAACTAATTGAATACCAATACAGATTAGGTCCAAATTAGTTATGTTGTTTATTTATTTTAATAAATATAAGGTACAGAGCAAATACTAAATTGAATTGCTTCAAGTCCGTAACCCATATAAATCAAAATAAATAATTAAATAATTAAATATTAAATCTCTATGAGTTAGATTTTAGCATTTAAGTATTTAAATTATCCTTAAATAATCACCACTAAAATATATTGCAATTATACACATGGCAATCATTCAACAGATAATTTTCAGTGTGAGGTCTGGATGTAAATAAGTTCACAAGTCCTTTCAATACAGACAATTGAAAACTTGTGAGCTTACTTAAGAATTACTTAGCAGATGGGATTTACAATCATATAACATTTAATAAAATCCCAAGTTTACAAACCAATCTTGAAAAATTAATTTCATCAAGTGATTTAGCAAACGTGTCTGCAAGTTATTCTTAACTAAAGACATGCTCTCAAAAGAATTGATACCTTATGCAAGTTGCTTAGTCCTTGAGTGTTCCACAGAGTTGTTGGAGATGAATTTGATTCCTTGTGTTCTCCTGCTTTCGTACAACTCATTTGATCTGTCTCTATGCAGCAAAACATGTCAGAACTGATGTCTCTAGGGTACAAAATCTGCAGATTTGGGTCCAACTTAAGATATCTGAAAATCAAGTGTAATAACTACAAGAATAGATTCTCTAGGTTCCACTTGGGGCCTTGCACATTTGCATATTGAGAATATAATATGTGTGTAAGTGATCTATTAGCAATTGCATAAGATAATGAGCTGATGATTCCTCTATTGCCTGATTAGGTCCTAATTAGTAGATCCTGAACTTGTTGGGTCAAATATCTCTAGGGTACCATTTCCTCAGATCCGGGTCCATCTTAAGATTTTTGATTACCAACTTGTTAGGTCCAAACTAATAGGTCAAAAACCAGCTAATGATGTGTTGGTAAAAAGTCTTGACAGGTCTAGAATCTTCTGAATAGAAACAAAAGATCCTTGACTTACTTTTATTGTCATCATTCTTTTGGCTTACTTGTGCTCCAAATAGAATTATTCTTTTGGCTTGCCTGAGCTCCTAAAAGGATTCTTCTATTGGCTTGCATGAAGTAATTCAAAAGAATTGCAACTTTACCAACATCAAAACAGCAAATATCTTGATCCCAATTTATAGTTAGTAGACCAACATATAATATAATCAAGATATCATTGCACATATATATCATTTATGTTTGTGCCTAAAGATGTAGAGAGTTCTATAAATATATGACACCAGTTGTTAAAAGATACCAACTGTTAAAGATTGATACCAAATATTAAATTATAGTTAGGGTGTCATACCATGTCTTCCACGCTTGCTTGAGTGATGATACCAGTTCATACTAACCTGTAGAGATCTTCCACTATCTCACTAACCAGGAGTGCACTTGTTCACATTCCTCTATCATCTAGATTCTGTAGGTCTAGATGTGCATTATAATCTTGAATGTGCAGCAGGTGCCTGATATCCTCAAGTCTTGTCACTGGTGCTTCTTGTCAAATATACTGTTTGATCAAATTGTAACCTAGCATCTAGTTTGGCTTTGTCCCTCATAACAATGCCTTGACATCATCTAGGTAGACTTCTGGTTATCCTTGTACCAATTACAGCTTTGTTGTTTGGTCTGGATACCAGCTTCCCTTCAATCTGCCTTTTATACTGATTGAGATCACCTTGCATTGCAATCACTCAACCTGGATCTTTCAGAGCTTTTGTAGCTTTCTAAGTTTCTTCTAAAAGAAAACTAAAGAAATAATCATTAGTACTTGAAGCTCTGCTAGTCTTTTACTTCTACCATTAGAAACACTAAGAACTAGGACAAAGAATTAATTGAGTCAACATTCTTTGTCTTGGCAGATATGTTCTCATAGTATCCTTTGACTTTCAGTGTGGTGTTGAGTTGACTAGTTGATCCTTCTGTTGCTCCCCCTAAGCTGCTACTGGGTTTACATGAAGATTCTCCATGTTTGACATTGCTTGGATCTGAATCACCATCACCATTGACAGCTGGGAGCTAGAAGTTGTTGAACATCACTAAGACTTTCAATCACCTTCTGTTGATTAATAACAATCACCTTGTAGGCTGTTGACTCCATTGAGTAACAAAGGAAATTATCCTCTTGAGCATTAGCTGACTGCTAGGATGCTCACTTTCGATTTAATCTTGCAAAACAATTTTCTTCATACTTATTGGGTCTTCCTAAAATTCTTACGGATCAGGGTTTAAGATGTGATCAATCACCATCAGTGGTTTCTTGTCTTCAGATTGTCTGAACAACAACTTGTTTGTTGAGAGAAGTCATCAGTCATTACTACTAAAATATATTTTACTTTGATGTAGAACTTCTGTGTGATGCTTCTTTGACTTCCCTTTATGACATGCCTCATAATTTTATTTTACTTTAATTCCAGATGAGGTAGTCTCCTTTACTGATTCGATTTCCAGGAAAGAATCTCTTGATATGACATTCAGGTGAGAGAGCTCCTTATGTCATAGCTGAACTCTTGTATGATGAAGCTTTAGATTTGACCTTGTTGACTTCACCTTTGACTGAGATTCCATGTCAGCTACAAATAAGTTCTCTTTCCTTAATCCTCGAACAGTAGGCTCTTCATCTTGTAAAAGATGCTTTATTACTAACAACATTCCTTAGCTATTGAATAGCCTTGACCCTAGGTCATACCCTTGCTGTTGTCTCCAAGGGATAAACCACTTGGCCTGTCTTCACATTCACATTTGATAGCAGGGTTCTTTCTTCGATGATATGCTTTGAATAAATCAATAATAATGCATAATCGATTAACCTGTTAAGCCCTACATTCACAAATGGATAAAAAGTTCTTGGTACCCAAATTGTTTAATTGGGTCCAGATAGATTAAAGATTTCTCTTTTATTAGAGTTAACAACAGTGTTAACCTTAACATGCTCATTCTTATCTTTGACTGACCATTTCTCCTTTTTAATGTCATTGACACAATATTCACTGAGCAAGGAGAATAATGGTTCCTTCCTAACATAAGGAGGACTAGCAGTCTGTACCTTATTGTTATTCTTAAACATGCTTTTTCTATGATCAATGCAAATACTAGGAAATGCATTTATGACATTTGAAATAAGCAGGCATGATAATAAGAATACATTGCATACATTCAGCATTAAAACACTGCAGATAAGAATTATGCAAATTAGGCATGTTATGCATTTTAGAAAATTCAGTACTATCTACTTTAACCTATGTACACTTGTGTAACAGGTAGCAAATAGATTTACAGATATTCAATAATTTTCTAAACATGCATGGAATAAAAGAATGAACAATTAATCACTAATTCTATCAAATCCATTCCTATTGTTATATTATATTATATAATCTCTATTACCTAAGTCAGTTTTATAAATGACTTGATGTTCTACTGACACCCTAGGTAATTATTCCATCTTTTAAACTTTTAAACCTTAACAAACAATTCAGAATGAATAAGCAAATCTTGTTCTACTGGGGATCCTGAAACTAGCTTAAGCAGAGGTCATATTTGCTTGACATATATCATTTAAGAATTGAGAGATATTGTCTAAGGAACACTTCTAACTCACTATTGCAATTAATTAAATTCAACAAATATTCATACACATAATAAGATCTTCTAACCAAAGATATAATAATTAAAAACTAAGATCTTAACATGCTTTGAATTTCTGAGAATTACATATTACACTAGTTCGAAGAATTGATACCTGAGACATGTGAGATGAATCATCTTCAGAGATTGCTATGAAGGCAAGATATTAATTATGCTCTTCTCATCATCATCTGATCCATCCCAACTATTTTCTTCAGCAAGATAACTTCTGCACTGATGCTTCTGTTTCATCTCATTTAATGAATCCCTATTCATCCTTGTCTGTCAGAATTCTGTACCATGTTGCACACCTTGATAGTTACTTATCACATAAAACTTTTCATAACTGCAACTATCATGTTTTATTTTTTTCACCAACTCAGTCTTGTAGCCACCTCTTGAACTGTATACTGAAGAGTTTCTGCTTCGGAATAGATAGGCCTAATTCCTGGATTAAACATTTGTACTCTTTCTAAATTAGTAATTCTTCATGTATGTTTTGAGGTTCCATCATTAATTCCTGACTGAGATGTCTAACTGTCTAGTTCATTCTCAAACCTCCTTGATTCCACTTTTCTAAAATCTCTATTGATTCCTTGAAAGATATTTCTTAGTACAATCCACTAAGTGTAGTAGATGTTACATTGGAGAAATCCACTTAGTGTTTGTATATCACAGAATCAATAGACTTAATTCAAATCTTCGAGAAAAATTCTATCCACTAAAACCTCTTCCATTCCTGCTTCTGAAAAACCAGTGAATTCTATGGATATAATTTTGAGGAGCTTCCACAAATTTTTCTTCAGTAGGTAGAAATTAATTTCATTGAAAAATGCATTTTCTTCAAAAGATTCAAATCATCTTTGACAAGTCGTAGAAATCTTCAACTAAAAACCTTCTTAGAACTATTGGCTTAGAATAAATTCAAAATATTTAAAATTCAAAATTTCAAGGACTCGAAAATTTTTTGAGAAATAAAAAATCTGAAAGTAAGTTCAAATTAATTAAAATTCGAAATTAGAGTCAAATTAATTAAGAATAAAAAAATCTCAAGAAATGAAATTTTTTAGAGTTAAAGAATCCGAAAATAAATTCAAGTTAATTAAAATTAGAAATTATCAAGAATTAAAAATTTTGAAAATTAAACAATTTGAAAATAAACTCAAGTTGTTTAAAATCAAAATTTCCAAGAATTAATCATTTCAAGAATTAAAAAATTCGAATATAAGTTAAGATTACTTAACAATCAAAAATATCATAAAATGAAAATTTTTGAAGATTAAACAATTTTAGAATAAATTCAATTTAATTAACAATTGAAAATAAACTCATATTGTTTAAAAATAAAAAATATCATAAATTGAGAATTTTTAAAGGTTAAAGAATCCGAAAATAAATTTAGATTATTTAAAATTCAAAAATCTCAAAATTGAAAATTTTGAAAGTTAAAGAATCCAAAAATAAGTTCAAATTATTTAAAGTTCAAAAATCTCAAGTATTGAATTTTTTTGAAGGTTAAAAAAATCGAAAATAGAGGAGTTGACTTTTTGGTCTAATACCGGATTTAATTTTTGCATGGGTCAACAAACTCGAAATCAAATTTGAGGACCACAAAAATAAGGATCTTGATTTGTGCGTCAATCAAAAGGCTCTGATACCAATTGTTAGGTCCAAAATAGTTTGTAGAAGGGAGGTTGAATACAAACTATGTCGTTTAATTGAATTTGCTCTTTTCTTAAAATATTAAATCAAGAACAAATTGATGCGGAATAAAACGAATACCGATATTCAAGTTAAATATAAAATTTATATTAACTTGATGGGGTGTGTCTAAATACACGGGTACAAATTACAATGGTTTGATGACCAACTAATTATTACAAATTCTATAGAAAATTCGACATGAACTTTTCTATATTTGTAATAAAAAGATCGAAATTAATTATTACAAATTCTATAGAAAATTCGACATGAACTTTTCTATATTTGTAATAAAAATATCGAGAGGTTCTAGGGAACTTAATCCGCAAGATAGTTCCAATAGTACAAGTAAACAATTTCTAGTGGTTTAGATTTAACAATACAAGCTAGAAATAATTTACAAGAATTTATTTGAAGTTCAAGTAACCATTTTCTCTCTTGGTCTCTCTCTGCTGTGATTTTTCTGGAGAAGTGAAGATTTTGAGCTGTTCTGCTGCTTATGTCTTTTTGATAGCATAACCCTTGTGGTCTTCTATGTCTTGATAAATTTGATCCTCCACAAAGATTATTCCTTAGCAAGTCTTGATTGCAAAACCATTGTGGTTAATTAATTTAGCACCTCTGTTGCTTGCACAATGATTTCTTCCATATACCAGTCTTGATAGCTTGAACCACTGAAAGTAATAAAGAATTACCACCGAATTTTTGTTGACGCTCGATGCACGGTCTGGTTCATGAGCGACTAACTCCAACGGCTTTTCTTTATTTTTGACTCTATGATTTGGTTCATGTCTTCCTTTTCTTCACTCTTTTTCAAACCTTTATAATCTGTATTCTGTCACTGTAGGAACCTCTTGTCACTATAAATAGAACCCACTGTCTTGATTACTCCACTGATGCTTGATCAACTGAATGAACTTCTTCAAGTGTAGTATACCTCAAAATGGTAGATTGACTTTGTCTTCTTTCTCTTGACAGTTATGCATTTGAGATCCCTGTGACAGTACATATACTATTTACTATTACATTCTTGTTTGAGTTGAGTTGAATCCTCGAAATACAAATAGGCTACATCATATGCCTTTCAATGGCTCTCCAAGATACGTACTCTCACACCTATAAAACTTATTTTTTACATCTCGCATATTGTCTCGTTTACATCTACATGCATATTACGAGCACCTTGGTGCTCCATATTTTTTACTAATATTCCTCTCCTAGCTGTTTCAGTGACTAGGGAAATTTGGAAGATCGAAGCATTCTTAGTTCTCCACTGCAGCAAGCTACAATGAAGAACTGGGGGGTAGTTGTAACTACAATTGTTAACGGAGGAATTTGGTGATAACAAATTTCGGAGGTTGTTGGAATAGAGAATTATGAAAATAGGGGGATTTGGGATTTTGGATGTTTGGGGTTGGACTTGAGAGGTGTCTCGACTTGTTAGATGTATCGGATCCTTTTTTAAGATGCCTGCGTACCTTATATTTATAAGGATCAAGCCAATGCAGTTCTGTTGAAAGGATTGGTTTTTAATCCCTATGATTGTTAAGGGATGTATTTTAGGAATTAGTAGATTTTATCTCTTTCAATTATATTCGCGTTGGGATACCTTCCTGATTTGAAGAATATCGTTTGGAGATATTTCTATCATTAATTGGAGATAATTCCTCGTTTCAGAGAGAGAAAATAATTAACTTGACGATTAAGTTAATTATTATTAGATTCGTATTTGAAAATCTGGGAGATATGAGAGGCAACCGAAAATATGACGTAACACTAGGCAACATACTTTGAGTGCATGCAGCAATATCATTTGTTGTGTCAATGGTTTTTCAGCTTTGGTCCAGTGGCGAATTCAGCTCCAAAATTAAATGGGATTATAGATAATATAAATCAACGATTAATCCGTAGATGATAATTCATTAATGATTGTATTGAGATTAAAATTTATTTTTTAATAAAAATAAGACAAGAATCATTCAAAATTGTTCTAACTAGATAAAAATTGGATTGCTCTGTAAAAAATTATATGATTGGTAAAAATTAGTATTGTGGAAAAAAGTAGCGGAACACTAATTATTTTTTCCCTAATTATTATATTTTTTCCCTATTTAGGATCAATTTAAATTTATATACCCTCAGCATATAAATAAAACCACGAAAATAGAAATCTAAGGGGGTCAATTGAGAAAAAAGGCCCCCAATATCACAATTTCAAGACAAATGGTCCCAAATATCATAATTCTGTATATCACTCCAAAACACTACATCGTGTAGCGTTTTGGAATTTTTGTAAGAGACGCTAATATGTCTAGCGTTGTGTGTGTTTTTGTGGTGGGGGGAGAGGGGTAACGCTAGATTAACTTTTGTTTAGAGGATGGAAACGCTGGATCGTCTAGCGTTGTGTGTGTCTTGTGGTGGGGGAGGGGGTAACGCTAGATTAACTTTTGTTTTGAGGATTGAAACGCTGGATTAATTTTGGTTTTGAGGATGGAAACGCTGAACTAACTAGCGTCTATAAAAAAAAACAAACCTATAAGACGCTAGACACAATAGCGTTATAAAAGAAAACTTAAAACGCTAAATAATCTTGTGTTTTAGAATGATATTTGGGATCAATATTTTGAACTGTGATATTTAGGACCATTTGCTTTCAAATTGTGATATACAGGGCCAACACCCGTCGATTGACCCCTCTTACCCATCCGACTTGCTTATGTCCCTCACACCTTGTTCAATATTATTTAAAAATAGTTAACTTTGAAGAATATAATTTTTAACTTATGAATTAGTATTTTTAAAACTTATGCAGCTTTAATTGTATCATTAGTTATGATTAATATAGTTTTAAAATTCTGATTTATCATGATCCGTGAAAATAAAAATAATTATCGAATCACCTGATTGTAGTGATTTTTTTAAAAAAATTTGGGATAATTATCAACGGATTGTAATGATAGTGACATGAATTATGAATTTCACGTTATTACATGTTATGTAATGTCTATCATATCCAATAAAAATATGAAATTTTTTTATTCGTATCATATTATGTTGATACCATGTCCTAGTTTCCTTTATGTGTCTAAATGTTACTTGGTTCATTAGTTTGATCGATTGGCTTCTTGTTAAATTGTATAACTTATTATTTAAAATATTCAGGTTTGTCGTAAGATTGAGTACTTGCATTTTCGAGTTCAAGGACCTTATAATAATTGGAATAAATTGACTCATTGTTAGTTGCTTTTTTGTAACAATTATTTTTAAAACAGATTTTTGGAATAATAGATTGTATTTCAATTTTACCTTTGCTCGAATAATAATCCAAAAAAATGCGGGATGTTATAACTAGCAAAATTGTTCTAGCACTACGCCATATAAGACTTTACACAACATTTTTCCATAGCTATTGTACAAACAAAAACCATATGTTTTTAATAAAAATAAATTGTATATTCGTTTTACATAGAAATAATTTATTTTTATGAAAATAATAATTTACTGAAATTATTTTTAATATTTTTTGTGAAAATTGCTTTTTTATTGTTTTGAAATTATTAATTTTAATAGGAGTGAATGATAATTTTTATTTACAAATAAGTTATTTTTATTAATTAATTCTAAAATGAACAAATTTAAAAAATTTATTCTAAAACAAATAATTATTAAAATACTTTATTAGAGATGAAGCGGTTCATTTTCATAAAAGCAGCTGGTAACTGGTGGGCGACAAAAACTACGGCCCCTCTCTTTCAAATAAAAAAACTTTTTTTTGTGAAAAAAACTAAAATTAGATAATTATTTTACATAGAAAGTTATAAATTTTGTGAAAATTCTTTTTATCAATAAAATTAGCAGTTTAAAATTGGATTGAATGATAATATTTTTACTAAAGTAGAATAAAATTGATCATGTTGGTATAAGTTAAAAAATGTTGTCATTGACTCTACGGCAACGGCTAAAAAACTAACACCCGAAAAGTGTTCAGTAGAAATTTTTGAACTTACGCTAACAATTTTTGGATTTTCTGTAACAGTTTTGAAGTGTTGTAGAAGGCCATCTATGACGTAGTGTAGTAAAAAAATGATAAATAGTAAAGTAATATATGTAGAGTCCCCTTCTAGAGAGAATTTATTACATAGAGAACTGGAGAGAAACAATCTTAGCCATCCAATTATTTAATGGCAAAACTGTAATTAATAGTAAAACTGTAAAATACAGACACAATTAAACACACGAGGCTTAACCGTTGTACGGGACAAAACAGCTATACACACACAAGCTGCTCACCGAGAGAGAGAGAGAGAGAGAGAGAGAGAGAGAGAGAGAGAGAGAGAGAGAGAGAGAGAGAGAGAAATCAGACAAAAAACGCCATTAAAGCTTCAGATTCGAGCTATTCAGGTTCTTATTTTTCTTATAATCTTCGTTATTCTTTCAATTATAATCTTATTTTTCTTCAATTGGTTAATTTAGGGTTTTGAATTGTAATTTTCAGGTTAATCTCCATCGGATATAGAGATTAAAATGTTTCCGAGGAGAATAGGTATTATGAGCTGTTTTTGCTTTAAAAAATGCATATGCATGCTTAACTAAATCTGATTCTACAGTGATTCTATAGTTTTTTGTTGATTTGAGTCAGTTTTTGTTGATTATCTACATCTGTATGTACATGTGGTTCTGTAATAGAACCAGTTTTGTGTATAAATCGTAAGGTATCAATAGATCTGATTCTATTAGTGATTCTATAGTTTTTTGTTGATGTCAGTCAGTTTTTGTTGATTATCTACATCTGTTGTAATGTTGTGGTTCTATAATAGAACCAGTTTTGTGTATAAATAATAAGGAATAAATTGTGTTTCTATAATAGTATCAACATTTCTGTTGTATTATTGTGGTTCTATAATAGAACCAGTTTTGTGTATAAATCGTAAGGAGTAAATTAATAGGTAATTGCTAATAATTTGATTCTACAGTAGATTAGAACCAGATATGATGTTTTTTTTTATTTGTGTATTTTGATTCTACTATAGAATCATGTTTATGTTGATATTATTTAGTTTCATTTTTGTTTTGTGTAAAATTTTGGTTCTACTACAGAAGGTTATTTGTCTACTTGTAGTTTTTGATTCTACCATACAAGCAGTTTTGTATTTGTAGCTGCATATAACTTGTATAGTAGAATCCCATGAGTATAAGGCTTTTAATCATGTGTATGTGTTGTGCCTAGATTTAGATTCTACTATTGAAGCATATTTATGTGGGTTATCAGTTTAAAGTGATTTTTTATTGCATAAGTTTTGATTCTGTAGGTAATTTAGTTTCTATTATGTGTACTTTTGTATATTTGGTTCTATCTAATGTGTTCTAATATGATTGCATTGTAGAACCAAAAAAATAGAATACAAATTGATTCTACATTGACTTCTATCTGATCCTATCGTAGATTCAGAATGTTTGATTTAAAAATTTTCCAGGTACGCGTTCCGGGAATAGATTAAAACTTGGAAAAAAAAATTCTTCATCCAGGAGAACGCGAAAGCAAAGAAAAGCTGTACACCAACACAATCTTAATCTTCTGAATAGTAATATAGAGGAAGAGCTGAACACCGACACATTTGATGTTCATCAAAGGTAAAGAAAACATTTATATGATTCTTCTTTTGCTTAAGTAATGTTCTTGTAGAATAATATAATGATGCTTATATATTTGTTCTTTTTTGAAGTACTGCCTGGAAAATGATACCAACCAAGAAAAGAGAAGGATGCATATGTTTTGACTCTCTATGGTACAATTCGTATGTTACAAATAATAAAGAATCTATAAGAAATGTAATGTACTGGATCTCAATCGAAAGCGTTTTTGAGAAACGATATGTGTTCGTTCCATTGTGTCAAGCGTAAGTAAATATTTAAGAATCAAGTTGTTTTTCTTTATATTACTCCATCTATCTATTGCATAATTCTGAATATTTACAAATTTGTTTAATGACAGGAACCACTGGAATCTGGTGATTCTATGTAACATGGGTCATAATCTGGATAGCACAAGAAGTCCATGTATTTTGCTACTGGATTCGCTTCATGAAGCAGAACCCCAACGGCTGGAAAAAGAAATTAGACAGTAAGTACATTTCTTGTTATAATTATTACTTTATGTAATTACTTTCTAATAAGTAGAAATTGTATAACTATAAATCTGACTTGTAGTTTCTAATGATTGCATATTTGACAGGTTTGTCATTGACATTTACAAAAATGAGGACAGAGAAGGATATGATGACATCTCATTCAAGGTTCCAAAAGTCCCACAGCAAAAGGATGGTACAAAATGTGGGCACTATGTTTTGTACTACATGTACAAGTTCTTGATGTCCTGTCCAGAGCATTTCAATATTGAAGAAGACTATCCAGGATTTGTAAGGATGCTTTTCTGCTTTAAGACTTTTATAACTTAGATAGTCTTTTTAATTCTACTATAGAACAGATGACAAATTAGATGATTTTAATGGCAGCACTTTTGATTTCACTATAGAGTTTTTAGCTATAACCTTTGATTCTATTCTGGAATCAAAAATAGAAGTGTAAATTGTAGATTTAAGTTATGTGATTTTTTTGTTTAAAGAATATAATCAAAATTTAATTTATTTATATTCTATAGTAGAATCAGAGTTTATATTCTTCATTTGTATTTATGATTTCTGCTATAGTATATGTAATTTTTTGCATTACGTTGTAATGTACTGATTCTTTTATTTTTTGTTATTCCTAACAGATGGATGAAAGCTGGTTCACCGACAGTGACGTTAAAGAATTTTTTGAAACCATAGCATCTGTTTCAAAGAAAGATGCTACTGAACCAGTGTTTGAAAAAGGTATGAAAAATGTAACTAACAAAGTTTATGAGGCAAGTCAGATAATGTATACTTGGTATGCTATATATTCTTTTAAGTAGGCTGGAAGCGAAATAAGTTTTAGTGTTGCTATTGTATATATGGGCATTCTTTTCCTAGAATCTTTAGCTAATTATTTTTTTTATTCCAACTAATGAAGATATAGGTGCAAGTACTCCAGAAGCAAATGATTTGTTTAAAGAAAGTGATGCTCTGCGTGCATTGGTGATATACACTCCAGAGAGCTCACAGCCAGACAGCTCACAGGATATGTTTAAAACGGTGCCACCAGCAACAGAAGTCATGAACCAGGATAAAAATAACAAGGACGAATCTATGACTTTTATTAATGAGTCAGCTTTCAAAGCACCAAGGAAGTTGAAATTCAAATTAAAGCCAACTAGAATGTCACATAGGCTTAGTGATGCAAAAGCAAGTAAAAATTATCCAGCACCAAATTCTTCAGTGGATAATCAGTTCAATGAGCCTGAGATAATTGGAGTTTATGAAGAGCAAGCTGAACTTGATGAGCCGGAGAAGATTGAAGTTTCTAAAGTGGAGAAAAGGAAAAAACATGATCAGGTATAATAAATATGCAGTTAGTATGACAATATATTTTTTGTGCATATGGTTCTGCAGTAGAATCAAGAAAAAACAAACTTGAATCTATAATAAAATAAAGTATAACTAATACCAGGCTGAATGACATTTTTCTTTGTAATCATTTCTAGGCTATTTTCCCTTTGTGATAATGTTTATAATATGTTGACTTTCTTAATTGGTACGTATTTCACTTTTTTTTTTCTTTCTTTGCATCCCATCAGGGTAAAACAACTGCAGCAAAAAGGAATAAAGATTTGCCTACTATCATGAATGATGATGATAGTGATTTTGAAATGATTCCACCTAAGAAAGCAAGAGCGACAACCAAGGCGGAAAAAAGAAAAGCTAAAGTCCAGGTATTTGATACGATTTGTGTTTGCAATCTGTTTGTGATTTTGGCTTTTACTATCAGATCATGCTTGTTTATGTTAGTGTACATTTAGATCTATTTGACTTAGTTTTAACTATGAATGAAAACAAACTTTTTGTAGTTTGAATGCTATTGACAGATCATGCTAGTTTATATTGTTCTAGTACTGGTCATATTTAAAACTGTTTTTAAATTTTTTATCAGGTAGAAAAGAACAAATTGAAGAAAGTGAAGACAAGTACAGAAGAAGAAACCGAAGAGGAGGAAGCAGAAAAAGTAGACGAGGCAGAAGAGAAGGAAGAAGAGTTGGAAGAAGAGGAGGAAGAGGATGTAGAGATGTCACTTAGAAGGGAAAAGCCAAACAAAATCCTTACTCGAGCTTACCCATCAACTTTCTCAAAGGCTGTGGAAAGAATGTCAGATGCTCAAAAACAATGGGTAAATGAAGCAGGATTTGGTCCTTTGTTGTCATTCTCGCTTATGGAAACGTTGCCACACTCTACTATTGTCAACTGTTTGTGGTGGCTTGACCAAGAAAAAAGCGAGATGGTTTTGTCTAATAACAGAAGTATTAAGATCACAGAGAATGACGTGCACGGTACCCTTGGGATTCCAAAAGGTGATTTAGAGGTTACTTTCGGAAATTCCAAAGAAAAAATAAAGCACTGGGTATCACAGTTTGGTGGCAAGCTAGCTAGTAGGATAACAGAGAAGAACGTGCGTGTGAAGATGGCAGAATCTAGAGAAGCTGATGATCACTTCAAAGAAAATTTTATGGTTCTAATGTCAAACATGTTTATAAGAACAAGCAAAGGATCGTTTGTGTGTACAAAGATTCTGAAATTTTCTGAAAATTTCGATAATGCGAAAAACTACAATTGGTGCAACCTTGTTTTAAATGAATTGAAGGAAGCTCACGAGAATTGGTGGATTAATCCCCAAACACAATACTATACTGGTTCATATGTGTTCCTACTTGTAAGTTATTTTTTTAAAAATTCTTCTGTTTGTATAGCAGTACATTCTTCACTTTTAATAAACACTAATACTTGTCATTTTTTATTCTACTTTAGTACTTTTACCTTGCTCGAACCAGTCATCCTGATGTTAAGGTAAAAACGACATGCCCGGCTTTCCTTGGCTGGAAAAACTCATTCATTGATGATAGAAACAAAAGAGAACTTCTTGACAACAGTTTTGGGCAAGGGGATATTGTAAGTATCTTTATATAATTTAGGAGTTTAATTAATTATTTTTTGAAAACCTTAGTTTATGTCATAATCAAAAATAATCATGCAGGTTGAGGACTTTGAGGTGGAAAAGCCAACAGAAGAAGGTGATTTGCATGATCAACAAGACATTGAGGTATAAAAATTGAATCCCAATAAGTTAGTAGTATTTTGGATAAGTATCAAAAATTACTTATATCGTAAATTCAAAAATTTCCAACTGAAAATTAACTTGGTTCCATAGTAGTGATTGGATGGATGGTATTTAGGATTAACATGGTGAATGACTAATCATAAAACTTATCATGTTAAAAATAGGTATTCCGAAATATTGATGGTAGCTGGGATTCTGCTGCGAAAGAAAATGTGCATGGAGGAGTATATGCTGAAAATGTAAGTTGTCACATAAAATTTATAAAAATATATTTACATATTTGTCCCACACGTACATAGTATTTGTTTTTGATTAAATTTGTTCTGTAGATACATCAAAACCCTGAATATTGAATACATTGGTTCTATATACTTGTTTTTTATAATGCTTTTGCAGAATCAGATATTTAACATATTTAAATATGGTTCTGTTGTAGAATGATGAGGTGTATCTAGGTTAATATAAATAGCATCACAATATTTTATCTGGTATTGTCTAAGGAGAATATTTAATTACAGAATAATCCACTATGGTTCAATAGTAGAAATAAAAATCATCCCACTATTCCTTAGCTGTTTAAATATATATGTTAAAGTGCCTTAGCTGTTACATTTTAAAGTCGAGAAATTATTTATTTGTTTGTATTATGTTAGGAATTTGGAGGCAATGACAATTTTAACACCCCAGAAGAGACAATTGAAGGAGTACCCTGCAGTCTAGTGGTCTCTCTAGAGGACCCAGTCAATAATTCTATATTGTCCATTGCTAGAGATGTTCAAAATACACACAGTACAAGTGATACGATTACAGAAAAGGTAAAATTTAGTTTATAAATAGTGACTGAAAATTATCACATTGTCATATCATTGTGCAATAATTCAAATATTTATGTGAAACTAGGGTATCCTGTCAAAATTGAAACAAGAATTTGTTGAACTAGAAAGGATGAAGAAAGTATTTGCTGAAAGTTTGGGAATGGCAAAGAAACTTTTTCCAAACAATGAAAAGGTGAAAGAATATGAACAAAGAATGGGATCAAGCACAGAACAAAGGTATAAAAATTTTACTTGGGTTAATTTAGTTGTGTAATATGTTACAAAGTTGTACTTGCATCAAATGTAGCTATAACTTCTTAGCAAGATCTTTGTTTGTTCGAAACAGCATTGAAAAGGAATGGCCTTATTTCACAATCAATGACTGGAAAACGTTCGACATATTATTGCTTCCTGAACATGATAGGGCTTATAATAAGTTGGTCGACATAGATGATTTTTTAGATGAATTAAAAATAGGTGGTGAAGTTGTTGATGGTGATATTTTTAACAAATTAATTCCTAGGAAATCTGGAATGGAAGAAGAGTTTGGTTATAACAGAATAAGAAGAATGCAGAAGGTGGGGGAATTACATAAATCTCCATTCCGAAATCGAACGATTGATTTGAACAGAGCGAAACTTACAAAAGAGGAAGATGAAGTTTGGAATTGGATTTATGCAGATCGACAAGGAGGAATGTAAGTGTATATAGTGCATAATTTTAATCTCCTATTCCATCAAGTACATCCTATAGAAAATGTTGGAAATTGATTGATTTTGTTGTACAAATGCAGGGATGAAATTTTCTGCTGGAACAATACTGTATGTTATAGGCACCATATTCAGAGTTTAAGATTTGGAAATGAAATATTTTTTAATGTGGTGGATGTGTATACCAGTATTCTGAATGAGGATGAAAAGTACAGAGCAGCTAAGTCTCCTTTTAGATTCTTTTGCAACACATTAGTAACGGTAAAATTTATGAAACATCCCTGCTTTTATCATCAGTAGAAATTACAATTTATGAAGTGTTAGTTTTTTTCGATTATCAGTTTACTAGATAAGTTAATATTAACTATATACATTTAATGTGGTAGTTGGGAAACGTGGTTAAAGCAAATCAGGTTGGGGACGAGAGTAGAGAGAGTCACGTGGTATTTATGAAGTTCCGTTCTCAGTTGGATGCAATACTTTTCAAACATAAAGTTGACATTAAAAATGTTGATCTGGTAATTCATGTCTACATATTCATCACTAGTCATTTTGGAATGTTTTGCGATAGTCATACATGAAGTTGACATTTATGTTTTTTATGTAGATCTTCTTCCCCATCTATAACGCAAACCATCACTACGTTATATGCTTCAATTTGAAGAAATTTTCAGTGGAGATAATTGACAACAGGGTTGGGGGAGATATGTTTTCATTATATGATGCAATACCCGAAACTTTGGTAATTTTCCGACCTTAAAAAGTACCTTAAACCTAATTTATTTCATCCTGTTAACTAATACCATTTCTATAAAATTTTAGCGGGAGAATCTTTCCAAGTATATGGAAGAGCATAGCCTATGGAAGACACAGCAAATAAGGAATGCTCAAATTACACTCTTAGAAATGAAATGGCAAACAAAGAACAAGAATGTCGATTCTGGAGTGTTTGCGATGAATCACATGGAAACTTACATGGGAAATGGAGTAAGAAAATGGGAATGCAAATTTGCATCTGAAAATGTAAGTAATTATTATTTCATTGATATAAAAATGTAACAATGTCTAATTGTGTGTGTTTGGTCAGTAATATTTGAAAAAATAATTGGAGATTTCGTTTAGTGTGGTTAGAGTTAAGTTTATTGTTGTTTTGTTGTTTTTATGTTGTTATGTTTACGAGTATAGATAATGTGGATGTTAGTGATGGGAGTGTTTTAATATTATACTTGCAATTTGCATATCTGGGTAATAATAGTTAGTATCAGCTAAATACAAACACCTGTTAATTTGTAGCACAACTCTTGGAAAGCAAAATAAGGAAGCATAGTAAAATCACTGATGGGCTTTACTAACCTGGTTGAACATACATACTTGTATGTAGATGTATTATATGAAATGTGTGTGCTTAACTGTAGAATATACTTCAGAGTTGCAACTAATTATTTAACTAAAATACTGTTTTGATTGTACTACAGAATCGAAACATCTACTTAGGTACACTGTTTCGATATGAGTAATGAAAAAAATATGGTGTGTTTGAATCTTTGATTGAATTGTAGGATGTTTTATCTCAAACTTAAGTCAAATCCTAGCTTTACTAATCCTAAATATACCCTTGATTTACCTATGATTTATTTGTTATGAAATTTTGAACTAATTTTTAATATTGGTGAAGGAATATATGCAAAGAAAGCAGCTGCAGAGAGCACGCCAGATATATGCTGCAAAGATCGTATACTCCCCCATCAATTATATCAAGGACAAGATGTTCAATGAGATCAAGGCAATGAATGAACACTGATAGTTGGATGAAATGACAGGGAATTATAGATGTAGTTTTTGATTTTCCTCTTCAGAATTATCTTAGATACTTTGATTACGTATTCTAGATGCTTTTAACAGTAAATGCGAAGTTAACTTTGTCTGTTGAGATTGAATTTTAATCTTAGTTGTACTTTGTCTTTTGAATTTTAAGAAATCTGGATTGGTTATTGTGATTATTGTGGGAAACCAAGTTCGGTGGTGAACCATCGTTCCAAGGCAACCTATATATGCTTGTACTATTAGCAGAATGTGCATTCTACAAATGCAATTTCACGAGGCCATTACAAGACAATTGTATGGGAAAGTTGCGACTTATAGCATGCAAAAGATTATATAATGGAATCAAGAATAATTTAGTTTGGATTCCATTTAAAACCAAAAAAATTATCTTGCAAAACAAGCAAGGGAAATGACCAAATATCCACCTGGTTCTACAATGGAATCAAAGATACTTAAGTTTGGATTCCATTGTGGAACCAAAAAATTGAAGATCTTAATTGCTAAAAATTATCAAAAATTATAGATCTTTAAACAAAAAATTATCTTTATTGTTGTATTCACTCTCACTCTTCTCACTTGGGCATTCTCTTTAATGTGGTTCTAGAATAGAACAATTATTTAAAAAATAAGCCCATGTTACTTTTAAGAGTACGATTCATTTTATTTTACAGTATTACTATTAGATTATTAATAATAAATTAAATATCATATTAATGATTTTTTTTTTATAATTTGGTTATAAAATAGAAGCAATAATTAGAAAATTATATGTTTCAAAATTATAATATAGAATCAAAATTTATATAATAATTTTTTTAATTGAGTTTGTTTACTAAGTCCGTATACGCTTATTTTACTTTCTAAATCCGGCGGCAAAAAGTAAACTTTTACTTTTTCTAATTTTACTTTCAAAAAGTAAACTTTTGAACCTGAGGGGAGGTATAAAAAAAATTGACAAATTTAAATTTAAAAATTTAATAGTTAGAAAACCCAAATTAAACTCGTTGAACCCCAAATTAAAATTATTTAATGGCAAACAAAATACCAATAAAAATTTAAATATTAATTCAACAAAAATATATATAAATATTTGATATTTTTATTCTACATTGGAATCAAGAATACTTGAGTGTGGATTCCATTGTAGAACCAAGAATTAGGATGGAAAAAGAATAAGGGAAATGACCAAAATTTGACACTGGTTCTGCAATAGAATCAAAATGCTCAATATGAATCAATTAGAAAAAACCGTACTAATGAGTCACGACTCACATTTTGAATTGAACAGCTATTTAAGTAGAGTGTCGATTTCAGTTACAACAACAAACCGCCACATCTTTTATTTCTCATAAAAAAACAAAAGAAACTACCCCAAATTTATACCCTGTATAATATGGCTTCATCATCCAAATCATTGGGAAAATATGGCAGTTCATCATCAACAAGTAAGGAAATATGGTTTCTTGAAGGTCGTAGGATTGAGGCCCACCCTGTGGCTAATTTTGGAGTCCAAAATCCCATTCAACCAGTCCCAATTGAACAACTTCAATCATGGATAACACCAACATCTGCCGAAAGGGTTATGCATGCAAAATCTCGCTATTCTGCAAGGGATAAATTTTTTTCTGATTTGGAATCAAAAGGTATAACTCCAATAGACTACTATAAATGTTCGCTTTATGATGCTATTTCGAATGAATCAGGCAATGATATTCACAACACTTATCACTGCTCTTCCTATAATTGCTCCACAATCGTCCATCCTCCATTACAATTCTTTGTAAATGCTGAAAAGGCTTGGAAACTTAGTTGCTTAGGGTATTTTGTTGATCATGCTTTAAACAAGAAGTCTAACCTTCAAAGGGTACAACAGTTCATGTCATCAAGGTTTGGATCTTGGGGTTTTAAATTTATAAATTTTGATGAATCAGGCTTCTTTTACTTTAAATTTGACAATGAAGAAATAAGGGACAAAGTCATCTCTTTAGGGCCTGTAATTGTAGAAGGGATGATTTTTGTTTTTGGTCCTATAATTCACAAATATCCTTCCATCAAATACACACTTGATACTTGTACCCAGTGGGTGAACATTAAAAATATTCCAAGGCCATATTGGTCTGTGGAAGGGCTTACATATATTGCTGAGGCATTAGGTACAGTCATACACAATGATGGCTTTAGTACATGGTCTACCGCTGCCAGAAATGAGACAGGATATTCTGCCAAGATATGTCTTGAAATGAGTCATATGCACTCTAGGCCAAAACACATTCTTGTTGTAGTTCCTGGTATTGATGAAACCTTCACACATGCAAGAATTACCATAGAATACCTGCAAAATGGATCATGTTCACTATGTTGCAGCCCTGATCACAAACTTGAAAATAAATGTCCTCATAAACCAGGATTTGAGAGAGATTATAATCTCATGGACTGCTCTGCTGATCCTCTTGTTAATCTTTCTGAGGAAAGCTCTAGTACTGCCGCTAGCCATGCAGGTGATCCTAATTATGCAGGTGTGCCTCGTCCAACAACTAGATCGGTTCGTTCACCAGATAGGGCAAATGATATAGATGAAGGGCATGACAGCAACATGGAGGTCGACTAGTGTTGAACAGGATCATGAACGTTGGATCGCTTACTATGGTTTATATAATCTAGACTTGTTGGTTAAAATGCAACTTTTACTTTGTGTTTGCTTGTAAATAACTTTGTTGGACAAATTATGGTACTTGGTTGTAAATAACTTTAACTACTGTACAAAGTACAAAGTACTCTTGTATATAAGTGGTTTGGATTTGTGTAATGTTTTCATGGTGAATATCCACATGATTCTGCAACAGAATCAAAAATATTTTTCTTTTGGTTCTACTATGGAATCAAGAGAAAGGAAAGAACTACAAATCGAAAGATTTCATAATCAATTAGTGACAGACTAAGTAATTTCATAGAGCACTAGAATAAAAAAAAATACAAAACAAAGAACATCAAGTAATACGGATGCTTAAAACCATTCAAGCAAAATGGTGTCTTTTTACAATGTAGGCACAAAAAAGTTCATACAAAACAAAGAAAATTGACATGATTCAGATATTCAATAAGCCAATGAAACTTTAATACAGAGAATTAGTCACAAATGAACATTTTCAATCTTTTATAAATGTTTCAACATAACAGAGTTTCAATGTTTATCTCCATCAGCTCCCTCAATGCAAGTGTTTGATTCAATCCCCTCTTTTCCTGCACACTCTGCATGAAAACAAATACAAACTTTAATTTTTTCTTTCAACTGAAATTAAAAGCTCTATCCACAAACAATTACATAGTTAACTTAAAAAATCAGTTTGATACAGGTAGTATGGAAATAAAACAATGACCAAGACATACCTGTTTGTTGTACTTCAATAGTAGAATTGGGGATTCCATTTGTATGAACGTTCTGACTGTTGGAAGGTTGAGGTTGCATGGACTGATTTAATGAAGGATTTTGTTGAAGCTGTTGACCCTTTTTCGGACATTTACGTGAATCATGATAACCTAATGTATTACAAGATTTGCACATCTTTAATTTCCTCTTTTTACCATCGCGACTTATCTCTCCTGGACGGATGATCCGTTTTCTACTTCCTTTGTTATTGCTTTCGAGGGGTGGAAGTACAGTGCTTGAGCCAGAAGTTTCTTCCAGAATGTCATCTTTTGTTGTAGCAGAATTTTTGAATTTACCTTCAACCCTGGTTTTCAAACTTTTCATCTCGTCCAACATGAATTTCAATCCCTCAATATCATTAGAAACTTTGCCAAAACAGCCTTGGAACTCAGACAATATTTGCTTCGATGTATCCCTAATAATATGACTACTGCTGCTTTCAAATTCATTAGGAAACTTTAATGTGCAAAATTTTTCCAAGGCATTTTTCATCCAACGACAAGACAAGAATTGTTGTGGAATTCTTTCCACACCCCAAAGGCCTAAAATATAAAAGCAATGTCTACAAAGATAACCTACTCTCGTGAAAAGCTTACAAGAACATGCAACATCATTGTTGGAGAAAGAAAATTCAACCTCAAATAGTCTATCATCGAAACTTTTATCTCGAACAACATATCTGTTTACCCCATCAACCACAGTTGGTTGGCTTGCCAAACTAATATGGAAACAACTCGCCTTTATTTGTTTTTGAACCTTATAGAACATATTACGAGTGTAAAGATAAGAAGCATGTTTTTCAATTTGCTTCTCGGTTATGAGCTGTGGAAGACATGAATCTCCATTATCAAGTTTTTTGGTTTCATGTAGTTGCTTGTCAATTGCACACTCATAACACATGTAGAATTCTGAAAGTGTGTCTCCTTTCTGGACAAAATGATTAAAGTAGAAATTACTGCTTTCTGACCTTGATGTAGTTCTAAGTAAGGCTCCCATTTGCTTGTCCCTGAAGAAAGTAGGAATCCATGATTCCCTTATAGCATAGATCTCATTCAACCATACATGCTCGCTCAAGCCAAACTCCTTCAACACCGCATCCCATCCTTCCTCAAATTCAGTTACCGTCAAATGTGATGACCATACGAATTTGTTTAGCTTTTCCATGAAACCAGATTCAGCACAAAAAACAGGGCCAATCTATAGAAAATGTAAACAAGTAGAATTTAAAATCGAAAGGTCTTAAATACTAAGCATAACAACAAGGTGATTATTTTATGCAGTTTAGTAAATTTTACCAACGAGTAATAAAATTTGGCCTGTGCCAGAAAGAATCATGAATGTAGCTCCAAAAAAAAAAATTTGAACAAAATATTAAGATTCTATAGTAGAATCCCTCAAGGATATAATTTAACAAAGAAATGAACACTTGTCAAATTTTTAAATTTGCTTAACTATCCATTAAAAATTTTGATTCTATAGCAGAACTAAAAAATATGTTTTGAAAGGAGGCTGATGCTACAGTAGAAGCAATTATTAGATGTGTTTTGTAATATGTGTGAACCAAAAATTCAATTGACATAAGTAATTTATGGACAGGGAAAAATAATTTACAAAATAAATTTTATTTACCTTTGCCGGGAACTTCTGCATCACATGCCACATACAATATCGATGCATAGAATGTGGGAAAGTTGCAGCAATAGATACTTTCATTGCAGGGCACTGGTCAGTGATTATACATTTAGGAGGGCGTTGAAAAATTTGCAAGAACATTTGACATGCCCATGTAAAATTGGTTTCGTTTTCATGGTCAAGCAGAGCAGAAGCAAAAGTGATGCTCTTCCAATGGTTGTCAACACCAATAAATGGGACGAAAACCATGCCATACCTGTAAAAAAATCAAATAAAACTCAACATAATTAGAAACTGACCAGTTTGTTTGCCTTGGTAACAATTCGAAAGGAGCTAACACCCTGTTATAAATATAACTCTGGTAGATTGTTGTAACACAGCCATGTATAATCATCCGTTGCACTAGATTATCAGACTTAACAACTTTTTTTGCAAACTTACTTGTTGGTACGGTAAGTTGCATCAAACGAAACGACATCCCCAAAAACTTCATAATATTTGCGACCTCGAACATCAGTCCAAAACAGGCGAGTAAGATGACCATTTGAATCCGTCTGGTACTCGTAAAAAAAGCCTCCATCTGATGTCTCATGTTTCGTTTTGAATTTTGCAAGTAACATATCTGCATCATGTTTGCCTATATACAGCTTGATATCTCTCATCCAATTTTGAAAATCAACAGTAGTTGGGCCAATATCAGAGTACAAACCAAAACAATTTTTATAAAGACCATGAGCTCTAAAAGCACCAATGTTTGTTCTTGCAGCATCCAGAAGGAAATGGCGCTGAAGTGCAGTCATAGATCGATTTGCACGGAGGAATTCCTTTCCTGATTCAGTTGCTAATGGATGGTTATGACCCTCGATGAAACAACTGATTATATAGCCGCCATCTGAACCCAAGTATTTTAGAATAACTTTTGCATCACATTCAGTTTTTTTTGTCACAGTCCTTCTCCTTCTAACTTGCACACCAGAAGCACTAGATGTATGCGATGAGTCTGATTTAGAATCACAAAATTTTGACATTGAAGTCTCATGATGCCCGGCCTTCGAACAAACAATATACTTTAGCACAATTTTATCGTTCTTGGTATGTTGGGTTGATTTTCGAACATTAAAGCCACCTTGCCTTCCGTATTCAGTATAGAAATCAAAGCATGCTTCAATGTCATCAAAACGCTGACCAGAATATGGTTTGAATTTGTTGTCTGTGACTTTAGGATTCCACAGCTTAGTCGTCCTGCTGAATGATTCATCAAAGCCTTCTACAAACTCCTCAATTAGACTAGTATCAGCTGATTCACAAACACCTTCAACAAGAGTACTGTTTTCTGAATTGAAAATGTTCACTGAGCAACACAAGGAATGGGAAAAATAATGAACATCAGAATACATTAAGTTTACATATAAAACAACAAAACTTAAGACAAATACAAAGTTACACTTTCTTAAAGGTATAACATACAAAATTAATTTTTTTCCCTGTGCAAAAACAAAAAAAAACACATTGCTAAGAATTATTCATCCAGAATGATATACAAAACTTATAATTGTGATCCTACTATAGAAACTCTAAAAACGGCACAATATATACAAAACAGTTACAAAACTAGACATTAAGATGCTAAAATAATACACAGGAAAATGTACCCCTAACAAAAAAATTGGATGCTTGTATTTGCTACGGTTAATATGGAATGTAAAGGCATCTCAAGGAATTAGCATCCTTATACAAACTACTATGACTACTCAAATTTGGTCAACTGTATGTGGTTCAATAACAGAACCAAATATAATTTTAAAACTACATAGTTTGAAATCACAAAAACTGACTATGCAACTATTTTGATGCTACTGTAGAACCAATACAAATAATAACATAATAAAGTAATTGTTGGATGTAGAATCAAATTAATTGTTGTTTGTAGAATCAAAGTGTTAATCAGAAGCAATTAAAATCGTAAAACTTACAGAATACAATGGAATACTTGTGATTCTACTACAGAATCAAAACATAAACTAGCAATTTTTTTGTACAAAACTGAAGGATGAAGGTTCAATCATGATAAGCAGTCAATATACAGTAGAAGCATAGTTTTGAGATTGTGATTTGATGCTACTACAGAATCGAAGCATATATTAACAAATTATATATTCAAAACTGAAAATTAAAGAGTGAAACCTGATGAAGAGTCAATATCAACAGTAGAATCAAAATTTCGAGCTTGATTTGATGAAGAAGCCATACTTTCCGTCAGAAATCAAATAAAGCAAGAGAAGGAAATCGTACGAAGAGAGAATTCATCGAAATCGACATCGATCAAAGAGTGCGAGAGAGATGGAGTACGCAGAGATATTATCGAAGAAATTACCGGCGAAATTTTATCGGAGAGATGCTCGGAGAGATTGTAGGAGAGGAGAGAATCTACAGATACAACGGCTACTGTGTATTATTTTTTATTTTAATAATTTATTCTTGAAATGATCTGAGCCGTTGAATTAAAGTTTAGATCAAAGGCTGATATTAAAATAGGAAATTCTCCCATATTCTCCATATAAGGAGGTCCTCTCTAGAATAATGGCCAATATATGTATATATAAAAATAATGAAGAAAAAGTTGGATTAATTTTATAATTTTATAATATTAAAAAAATACAAGAGAATTAAAAATGTTACCTTTAAAACTATATTATCGTGAACGCTTATAAATTCATATGTAACATACTATTTTCCCACTACAATTAACACAAGTACACAAGCAAACTTCCACTACAATTTTCCCGTCCAAAATATTTTTAGCCAACATGTTGGGGATCAAAGAGTTTCGAAAGGCACAACAGGCTGGAGGTCCGGCGACTGTTTTGGCGATCGGAAGAGCAACGCCACCCAACTGCTTTGATCAAAGCACGTATCCGGATTTTTATTTTCGTGTCACTAATAGCGAAGATAAAAAAGAGCTCAAAGAAAAATTTAAGCGCATGTGTAAGTTTCTTAATTCATCGGTGAAGATATATTAGTCTATCTTCATGAAAGATTCAAATATTTTTTCCCTAAATTTTTAATATTTTTGATATTATGGTAAATATTTTAACTTTTTTCAGGTGAGAAATCGATGATCAATACCCGTTACATGTTCTTGACTGAAGAATTACTGAAAGAAAATCCAAATATGTGTGAGTATAATGCACCATCCTTTGATGCTAGGCAAGACATTCTGGTTGAGGAAGTGCCGAAACTAGGTAAAGAAGCAGCTACAAAGGCCATAGAAGAATGGGGGCAGCCAATGTCCAAAGTCACCCACCTTATCTTTTGTAGCACTGGTGGTGTCGATTTGCCAGGTGCAGACTACCAACTCACCAACCTTATGGGGCTCAGTCCGTCTGTCATGCGCTTCATGATGTACGATCAAGGTTGTTTTGCAGGTGCCACGGTTCTTCGTCTGGCAAAAGACTTGGCTGAGAACAACAAAGATGCTCGTGTGCTTATTGTTTGCTCTGAGCTTACTGTCCATACATTTCGGGGGCCTCATGATACTCATGTCGATAATCTAGTAGGCCAGGCCATTTTTGGTGATGGGGCAGCTGCGGTGATAGTGGGCTCCGATCCAGTAGTTGGAGTTGAGACACCATTGTTTGAGATTATTTCTGCAGCCCAAACCCTCGTTCCGGGTAGCGATGGTGCTCTCAGCGGTCATCTTCGCGAGGTGGGGCTTATTTTTCACGTTGTCAAAGATGTTCCTACGCTAATTTCAAAGAACATTAGGCAGAGTCTAGTTGAGGCATTCAAACCCTGGGGTATAACTGACTGGAACTCAATTTTTTGGATCGCACATCCTGGTGGCCGAAGTATACTAGATGCGGTTGAAAATGAGTTAAGCTTGACGCCTGATAAACTTAAGGCTACAAGACAGATTCTTTGGGACTATGGGAACATGTCAAGTGTTGGTGTTCTGTTTATATTGGATGAAATGAGGAAAGCTTCGACTAAGGATGGAAAGAGAACTACTGGAGAAGGACTTGACTGGGGTGTTCTTTGTGGTTTTGGACCTGGTCTCACCATTGAGACTGTGGTTCTTCACAGTGTGCCTATCTAAGATCTTCATTCTGTGATTGAATTGTATGTTTACTATGTAACGTTATCGGTGATATCGACATAGGCTATTATTTTGTATGGAAATAATTCAAGTTAGTGACTTGATTACGAATAAACATGGAGTGTACGTCAAAGTTTACTAATATTTGATCATAAGTGTATTTGATATAAGCATATTCCACGCTCTCACATTAACCATGGATTTTTCATTCTTTTTTTTTTTTTTTTTAAATGCATGGCTCTTAAGTATGTGATTAGATTAACAAAACGGAGAAAAGATGCACGCATTACATAAAAATTTGTTGTGACAATGTGATGGAACTGTTAACGGAGGAATTTGTGATAACAAAATTTGAGGTTGTTTGCCGGATTCAAGATCTGTGACGGTGATTCTTCGTCGGAAAAGTCACCGGAGTGTGGTGGTTGTGATGAATTGGGGGCTGCGATTGAGAGGATTTTTTGGTGGTGGCTCGAAGAGCTCTTTGCTTCCAATCCCCCTCAATGTGCCTACGTACCTCTATATTTATAGAGGATCAAGCCCACGTAGTTCTTGAAGAGCAAGAAACCTAAGTCCATTAGAAATAGGTCTCTTTGCTTGCAGGCCCAAAAGGCCCACTACGATAGGTTGTCGAACTAACCATTCACAAAGCCCATTTGGAAGAGTCTATGCGATGAAGCCTAGCCCAATAACCCCAAGGCTCAACTAAGACCGAGGACTTCACGGATACAACATTAGCCCTAACTATCGGAGCTAACATCAACCGCTACCAGCTCTTTCCTCGTACATTAGTTGCAGGAACAGTCATGACTTACTCCAAATGCACGAATGGATCCCTACCCCCCGATGAGGCTAACCCACCAGACTACAGGGCAAGTTCTACCAAATTATGTCACGCGGAGCATCTTGTAATACCCCAACAAGGAAAACTTGTTAGAATACAGAATTAGATCTCTAGAACGTATTGACAAGCTTAATCACCTTTGATGCCTCAATAAGGACAACTTATTGGAATATAGAATCAGGTCTTCAAATGTATAAGAATCTTCATTTTGTCTTCAATGTACATTTTGTAAGCATTGTCGCGGCAAACACTTCGTTGCCGCGGCAACGTGACTAGTTATATTTCGTAGACTCACATTTTCCCTTTGTGTACATTTTTGTGGCATAACACCTTCATTTCGTCATCGATCATTTCGTTCAAGAGCAAACATGACTAGTTGTCGCGACAACTATAACTAGTTGGCGCAACAACATATTACAAGCCTATCTAGTTGTAAATTTTTTGTCACAATCCCAGTGGGAGAACAATTCCTTACAGATTTCCCTTGACCAAGTCAACATTTCCTTGTGTAAATTTTGGGCATAACAACTACCCCCCAAGCCTCTATTGTATTTGAAAAATGCAAAGGGGCTTTTAAGCATAAGCAAAAAATTTATAGAAGCTTCATAGTTGGCGTGACAAACACATTGTAGGCGCGGTAACCACTTTAATTGTTTGACTCGGCAACCACTTGTTTGGCTCAACAGTACTTACGGTTCAGCATTAAACTCAACTTTTGCAGAATAATTCCCAAAATTAAGGAATTTAAAATTTGAACTACTGATCAAAGTATAATTCACAGAGGATATTTATGCAATCGCAACAGTAACGAAAGGACAGTTGTAGGTCAGTCATGATCTAGGGTATTTAAACCCAATATCAGCCTCTAACAATCATTTCTTTCTTCTCTAGAGCGGTAACAATGTTGTTGGCTCGGCAACATTTTGTTGGCTCGGCAACATGTGCAACACTGTGACAAATTTGACTTTCACAATAAATGCAACAAATTTCACTTTCTCCACTATGAGAATAGACTTGGCATCCCAAGAGCAGTTGGTGAACGATAAGTACACTTCTTTTTGCTTCCCTTGAAGAAGATGCCACCAACCTCACATTGAAGGTGGAAGACTTCTAGATGGATGGCTGACCGCAACTAGAGCATCAAATTAGGCAAATGCATGGTTGGATTCATGGTAGATTTTTTGTAGAAAAAATAAGTTGAATCCATTGCTCCGAAGAGAGTTAAGCTTGAAAAGATTGTGGCTGTCGAGGCAACGGAGTTGGCGCGACAACAGACTAAGAATGCCCAGCTTACAGAAAATTCTAGCAAGAAAGATGACAATGTTGACGAAGTTGAAGTATGACTTCCTTTATATCTAGTTTTGAACAGTAACATGCAAGTCATGTGACTATGCAAGTTGTAAACATTGCTTATTCTGCTATGCACCATTTGACTGATAGTTGGCGTGACAACAACAGTTGGCGCGGCAACGTAGTCGAGTAAAGAAATCCCTGTAAATAATAGTTGGCATTGTAGCTTGGCCATATTTTCCAACTACATCTTTCAATCATCACCTGCAAATAATAATTGTCTGGTGAGGTGTAAATATACTACCCCCCGAGACTAAGAATAGATTATGTAAATACGTAGGACCGTCACGTGGACTTCTCTATAGATAATATCTTTCAAACCAAGTAGGTGGCTTACGCCTCGCACTACTGATAACGTTTCGCATTTTCTCTAAGTAGGTGGTCGTAACCCTGCACTACTTGTATCATTCTTCATTTTATTTAGTAGGTGGTCGTAGCCTGTCACTACTTATCTCACAACTGATGGTTCTTTCGAACAATTCACATATATCAATTCAAGTATACCACCTGTCCCATGGCTTTTAGCTCAATGGGTATATAGCATTTAGGAGGGTGTACAAATTCTACCCCCCCCCCCGAGTGTAGAACTAGTTCATATTATCATCCCGTATAGGGGCATCTCACGAAGAGGAATAAATTCAAAAGTGACTTTGTCACAAATTATCCAGGAAAACCCCCGGAGGCCTTCAATCCAAGGAAACCATTGGAGGCCTTCATCCGAACAAAGTCTTGAAGGTCTTCTATCCAAGCAAAACCCTTAGAGGCCTTCATATAACTTAGCAATCAAAGATGACTTAATCGAGCAAGGATGACTTGGTATGCAAATTTGACTTTCCTTCAATTATCTTGAAGAGTTGGCCGTTCCAAATTGGGTTGGCGCGGCAACTTAGTTAAAAAAGTGTTCTGAGATAGTTTCTGGCATCCTCCTAAATACTTCCTCACTACAATTCCTGCAAAAATCTAAATCATAACAAGAAAAGATGAACACATTAGGTTCTACCATTAGGTGTGCCTCAAGTGTAGTTGGCGTGCCAACTCAGTTAGAATGCTCCAAAAGGATTCTTGGCAATATTGGTGGCTCAACTTGTAGGAAATGAGAGTCATATTTGAACCCATGAAACATCACCTTGTGGAATAAGAGTCAAATTTGACCTAGCTGAACATTACCCCGAGCACCCCCAACTTAGTTGAAAACTACCTGAGCAAAGCCAACGTAGTTGAAAATGTCTTGAGCAAACACAGCTTGGTTGGAAATGTCATCAAGTGCAAACCCAACTTATGTAGCAAACATTATCGGGTACAAACCCAACTCAGGTTGCAATCATCATCAGGTACAAATCCAACTTACGTTGCAAACGTTATCATATACAAACCCAACTCTAAGTTAAAAACGTCATTCACTGCTAACGCAACTCTAAGTTGCAAACGTCATTAGGCACAAACGCAACTCTAAGTTGGAAACATCATCTAGTGCAAAGGCAAATCTAAGTTGCAAACGTCATTGGGCACAAACGCAACTCTAAGTTGGAAAAGTCATTTAGTGTAAATGCAACTCTAAGTTGCAAACATCATTAGATGCAAACGCAACTCTAAGTTGCAAATGTCATCAAGTATAAACAACCAGGTTGCAAACGTTCCATATCTTACATAGCATAAATTAAGTAACCCAATGACAAAGGTGACTCAATGACAAAGATGAATCAGCATGTAGGTGACTTAGCAAGTAAAGATGACTTAGCACACTCGGTACCCTAGTTGACTTAATCAAAAAATCAACTCTTGCCTTATGGAACTTCCATGGAACAAAATTGAAGTGAGATTACAAGTTCAAGGTTGTATATGTACTACCCCCGAGTGATTGCCATAGATTCCTTCATGCACTTCTCTCATGATATAGTCACATTCGTCACCATCTATACATTTTAACAAAGGTTGGTCAAAACCCCTCTTGCTTAAGAGCATCTCTCACCTCAGCAGGGAAATGTGAAGAAACTTGAATTGCCAACATAGTAGCCCCTTCCAAATGAACAAGCAACTTCTTGAGGTTATCACATTTACATTCCTAACAAATGTAATATTCTGGATGTTGGTCGGCCGACTTGCCACTTGCAACCCACTCACAACAGGAGGGGTTGGTCTTCTAATGCCTGAGTTATGATAGCTAGTTGGAGATCCGGTGCAGTTAAAGCCACTGGGGTGACGTTATGATTGAAAGACTTGATTGTGAAGAAAGAATAATTTCTGAGTTCAAAGTTTAAGCAACCATTCCGTAATAACCAAATAATAGCATGAAGTTGAACTCCCTAAAGATCATTAATCTGGTCCTTGACAACTTGCTAGATGAAATATATCCACCATCCTATTAGAGAGCCTTTATTGAGAGAAATGCCTTGAGAAACGACCAAAATGACCAAAACGTCCAAAAAGACCAAAATGACCAAATCACCAAAACGACCAAAATGACGAAAATGACCAAAATGACCAAAACGACTAAAAAACAAAAATGACCAAAAAGACAAAAATGACCATAACGAACAAAACAAACAACAACAACAAGAACAACAACAACAATAACAATAACCGAATGAAATGAACGACCGAACGAAACGAACAACAACAACGAACAAAACGAACGAAACGAACAACAACAACAACAACAACAACAATGAACAAAACGAATGAAACAAACGAAACGAACGACAACAACAACAACAACAAAGAACTAAACGAATGAAATGAACGACAACAACAACAACAACAACAACAACAATAAACTGAGTGCAAAATGCATTATAAAATGCACTATAGGTGCAAAAATGCACTCTGGCACGGCAGCTCCATTGGCGCGTCAAGTGATGATAAAAGTGGCTCGGACGACAGGTTCTCCTCCCCTGAGTCATCTCCAGAATCAAATTTTTTCTCCTCATCCCAAAAGTATATGAAGAATGCAAAATTCATTAAGTACAGAATGCATTGAATGCAGTATAGAACGCACTTTGTGCATAAAGAGCAAGTTCAACTCTGGAGTTGGAAATGTACTATAGTACAAACCCAAGTTAAAATTGTCATGAGATGCAAATGTAGCCTAGTTGGAAAGGTCGCATATGAAAATTCCATCTCTTATGTATCCTAAGAATCCTTGTACTATTTATTCTCCGAGCATCCTTCCTACAAAAGGCCAAATAACAATAACAAATAACAAGAATGTTAGTTATTTACCTGGTGTACTCCAACATGACTTGATCATGTAGGCGCGCCAACTTGTTGAAGACGAATGCATCCTAAAGGCATGCTTGGAGGGTGTTGGCGCGCCAACTAGTCAGAGGTGGTTGTAAACGCTGTGAGTCAGAGGTGGTTGCAGGTGCTACGTCGACCTTGAAGATGCAATCCTAAACTTTAGGAATTTCCATTTATACAACCTTCTTCCTCCGTGTTTCTAGGATCTCGCATATCTCAGGTCACCATAAAAAACCCTTACTGCTAATGTAAAACCATGTCCGGAACATCTTACTGCTGGGCTAGAATTATGCCTGAAGTTACAATCGCTATTAAACCTTCTCTATAAGAACCCCATCATGATGAAACATCCTTCCTTCTAGATGTAGATCTTGAAATGCCCCTCCTTCTAGCGCCACTTTATTAACGGAGGAATTTGTGATACCAAAATTTGAGGTTGTTTGCCGGATTCAAGATCTGTGACGGTGGTTATTCACCGGAAAAGTCACCGGAGTGTGGTGGTTGTGATGAATTGGGGGCTGCGATTGAGAGGATTTTTTTGTGGTGGCTCGAAGAGCTCTTTACTTCCAATCCCCCTCAATGTGCTACGTACCTCTATATTTATAGAGGATCAAGCCCACGTAGTTCTTGGAGAGCAAGAAACCTAAGTCCATTAGAAATAGGTCTCTTTGCTTGCAGGCCCAAAAGGCCAACTACGATAGGTTGTCGAACCAACCATTCACAAAGCCCATTTCAAAGAATCTATGCAACGAAGCCTAGCCCAATGACCCCAAGGCTCAACTAAGACCGAGCACTTCACGAATACAATATTAGCCCTAACTATCGGAGCTAACATCAACCGCTACCAGCTCTTTCCTCATACATTAGTTGCAGGGACAGTCATGACTTAGTCCAAATGCACGAACGGATCCCTACCCCCCGATGAGGCTAACCTACCAGACTACAGGGCAAGTTCTACCAAATTACGTCACGCGGAGCATCTTGTAATCCCCCAACAAGCACAACTTGTTAGAATATAGAATTAGATCTCTAGAGCGTATTGACAAGCTTAATCACCTTTGATCCCCCAATAACGACAACTTATTGGAATACAAAATCAGGTCTTCAAATGTATAAGAATCTTCATTTTGTCTTTAATGTACATTTTATAAGCATTGTCGCGGCAAGATAGCCTAGTTGGCACGGCAAACACTTCGTTGCCGTGGCAACGTGACTAGTTACATTTCGTAGACTCACATTTTCCCTTTGTGTACATTTTTGTGGAATAACACCTTCATTTCGTCATCGATCATTTCATTCAAGAGCAAACATGACTAGTTTCCGCGGCAACTATAACTAGTTGTCGTAACAACATAGTACAAGCCTATCTAGTTGTAAATTTTATGTCACAATCCCAGTGGGAGAACAATTCCTTACAGATTTCCCTTGACCAAGTCAACATTTCCTTGTGTAAATTTTGGGCATAACAGGAACATAAGTTGCATATGAGCATAAGGTCAAGTTTGAAACTGTAATCTATACTAGTGAATCAAATCAGTGGGATGTAATCAACATTTGTCCTGCAAGTGGAGGATCTTGTTACTAGCTAGTCTTGCATAATTTTTGGCTGCAGTGATTGACACGTGACGTACATCTGGTTGTACATAATCTTGATTCTGGCCTTTCACTTATGCAGTTGGACTGAATACGGACCGTGAACCTTGAGACTGAGCCCTTATTATTACCATTCGGTTCATTGCAAAAAAATGCTAATAAAAGGCAACTTAAAATGCCATCCAGCCTCCGCCTGGATACACAGATATTTATGTATGCAATTTTATCACAAAAAATGGGTTATATCTATAGTTTATAACTGTGGTGAAAAGGAAGTAATTAAAAAGAACAAAACCATACAGTTTTATTAGAGTTTGAAATGTATAGAGATTCTCTTTTTTCGTAGGAATAGGGCTAAATGCACGTAATTGGCTATTGAAATATTGCCCGGCACTACCAGAAAACAAGGCTAAATGTGACCAAATAAATTCGACTGCGGCTAAATATGACCGAATTCGGTCGACAATTTTGACCCGGCTAAATATGACCGAATTCGGTCGAATTTAGCCGCGATCGAATTTATTCGGTCGAATTTAGCACTAAATTCAACCGATTTTTGTTCGGTCGAATTTAGTAGCTACTAAATTCAACCGATTTTCTTTCGGTCGAATTTAGTAGCTACTAAATTCGACCGTTATTTTTGTTTGGTCGAATTTAGTAGCTACTAAATTCGACCGGTATTTTTGTTCGATCATATTTAGTAGGAGAGCGGGAAAACTGCCGCCCAAATTTTTTTCAAATGTGACCGAAATTTGGTCGAATTTATAAATATGACCGAATTTGGTGAAATATTAAATTTGACCAAATTTGGTCTAATTTACCAGCATTAAATTCAACCAAACTTGGCCGAATTTAATAGCTGTGACCAAATTCCGTTGAATTTATTATTTTCAGAAATTGAAAAAATATTATTAAATATTTAAATGTTTGTACACATCATGAAAAAATATTTACAAATACAAGGATAACGTTATTCATATGTATAAATTTAGTTTGTGCGTAAAAAATATTCATACGATAGGAGAAAGTTGAATTTTTAGTAGATTGTTTAAATAAATTAAATAAGTATCTAATTAGTTTGAAAAAATATTATTAAATATTTAAATGTTTGTACACATCATTAAAAAATATTTATAAATACAAGGATAACATTATTCATATGTACTAAATTAGTTGTGTGTAAAAATATTCATATGATAGGAGAAAGTTGAATTTTTATTTAGTAGATTGTCTAAATAAATTAAATAATTACCTAATTAGTTTGACAAAATACAAAAACAATTATGAGGGTATTGGAAATTCATATGGTATATAACCTAATTTTTTTAAACAAAAAATAAATAGCAAATTCGACCAAATTTGGTCGAATGTAATAAATGTGACCAAATTTGGTTGAATTTATTATTTTCAGAATTTAAAAAAATATTATTAATTATTTAAATGTACGTACACATTATGAAAAAATATAAATAGAAGGATGACATTAATCACATGTAAAAATTTAGTTTTCACAAAAAAAATATTCATATGATAAGAGAATGTTGAATTTTTACTTATTATATACTTTCAATTTTTTTTTGAAAAATATTTTATTAGTTGTAAAAAAATAAAATAAAAAATATAAGAGTATCCGGAAGACATATTACATTCTATAACTAAAAATTAGAAAATTATAATGAGGGTAAAAAATTAATGGTCAACTAGTACTTTGACTAGAACCCCTAAACAGGGTTTCGTCGGGGTTTAGTGTTTCGATTTTTTTAAAAATATTTCTCGACGACCCAACCGTACGGTGGTCAAGATCCATCCTTTCTAATGTTATTGCCAAAATTTCAGGAAAAAATAAATTAATTTGTTTTGGTAATTTAACTGTAAACTTGTACTTTGACGATAACCCCTAAACAGGGTTTCGTCATGGTTTAGTGTTTCGATTTTTTTAAAAATCTTTCTCGACGACCCAACCATACGAAGGTCAAGATCCATCCTTTCTAATGTTATTATCAAAATTTCAGAAAAAAATAAATTAATTTGGTTTGGTAATTTAACGATCAACTTTTACGTTGACTTTAACCCCTAAACAAGGTTTCATCGGGGTTTAGTGTTTCGCTTTTTTAAAAAAAAAATCTCGATGACCCAACCGTACGGTGGTCAAGATCCATCCTTTCTAATGTTATTGCCAAAATTTCAGGGAAAAAAAAATTAATTTGTTTTGGTAATTTAACGGTCAACTTGTACTTTGACTATAACCCCTAAACCAGGTTTCATCATGGTTTAGTGTTTCGATTGTTTAAAAATATTTCTCGAAGATCCAACCATACGGTGGTCAAGATCCATCCTTTCTTATGTTATTGCCAAAATTTTAGAAAAAAAAAATAAATTAATTTGGTTTGGTAATTTAACAGTCAACTTGTACGTTGACTTTAACCCCTAAACAAGGTTTCGTCGGGGTTTAGTGTTTCAATTTTTTTAAAAATATTTCTCGATGACCCAACCACATGGTGGTCAAGATCTATCCTTTATGATGTTATTGCCAAAATTTCAGAAAAAATAAATTAATTTGGTTTGGTAATTTAACAGTTAACTAGTAATTTGACTAGAACCTCTAAACAGGGTTTCGTCAGGGTTTAGTGTTTCGATTTTTTTAAAAATATTTCACGATGACCCAACCACATGGTGGTCAAGATCCATCCTTTTTAATGTTATTGCCAAAATTTCAGAAAAAAATAAATTAATTTGGTTTGGTAATTTAACGGTCACCTAATTTGGAAAATAAATTAAAAAATTAAAAAAAAATATTAAAAAAACCAAAATTCAATTTAAATTTATGCACACCAAAGTAGTCATACTCACTATTTGTGAGATGAATCTTACCCTACTTTCACTAATATCCCTTTTTTTAATTTTGTTTTCCCCATTTTTAACTAGTTTGTAAAATAAATAAAAAAATTAAATAAAAAAAGAAAAAATGCCTATTTTGGAACATAAAATTTGGTGGTATGACTACGTGTATGATTATAAATTCTAAATAAAAATTTGGTTTTTTCTATTTTATTTAATTTTTTTGCCTTTATTCCTATTTTTATTAATTTTTTAAAATAAGCAATTCAATTGAATTTTGACCAAATATTAAATTCGACCGAATTCGGTCGAGTTTAGCCGAGCTCCTAATTTCAACTATATTTGGTCGAATTTAATCATAAATTCAACCATATTTGGTCGAATTTAGCCGTGTTATCATTATATTTGAATTTCTCAATCATCGTCTACGTGACTATCTCTCATTGGTCAATTTAGTATCACATGGATTGATGAATCAAGCAATCCGAGCCCTAAAAAAAACAAATCCTAACCATACATTTTAGAAACATATATATATATATATATATATATATATATATATATATATATATATATATATATATACACACATACATTTAAATTGATTTTTATTTAGTTGGGTGCCCTTCCATAACCAACGTTGGTTGAAAAATGGCGCACAACCACCAAGTCGTACACTGCCGCAAGTGTTCATTGCGGCAGGAAAAAATACACCTGCCGCAAGTGTTCATTGCGGCAGCGTTTTTAACTTAAAAAAAACTTTATTTTATGTAGAGTCGATCTCAGGTCCTTCACCAAAGATAGCAACAACTTAACCACTACACCAAACAAAGATATTTGTAATTTTCTTCAAAACAAAACACTATTACATATTATTTTACGTTATTATACTTTTTTTTATTATTTATTAAAATTAATAAAAATTATAAATTAATACATTATAAAATATAAAAATGTTTATAAAATTTGAATTATTACATAAAATTTTAAATAAATTATTATAGTTTTATATTTAATAAAAGTAATAAAAAATAATAAATTAATAAAAGCTGTTTGAAATATAGAAACCAGTACAAATATGAAATTACGTTTTCACCCTCCAAACTGCTATAGCAATGATACAAAGCGGAGGAAAGAAAATCTGAAATTACATTTCTACCCTTATTGCTGCCGCAATGAAACATTGCGGATGTCTAAAAATATGCAATTACATTTTTACCCTTAATTCTTCTACCGCAATGATACAATGCGGAGCCAAGAAGTACACAATCACCCATTGTGGTTTCCGCGAACCGAACTAAACTCTAAATATACACAGAGCTCGATCTCAGGCGATTTCCAGGCGACTCTCAGGAGATTTCCAGCCGATTCCGGGCGATTAATACACAGCGACAACTAATCTCAGGCGATCTTCCTCCACTAGGTATCTTCTAATTGATACTTACACACACTCGCACATAGTTATACATACACACACGCATTACTATATACATTGCTACTCACGATTATATTTACATGGTTTGATTCGATTTTAACTGTGGGTGGTGTTTATTTGCTTCATTTTAGTTAAAATCATGAATTAAATCGAATTATTAGGGTTTATAGTTCGAATTTTAGCCTTTTTTGGTTTGAACTAGTTTGAAATTAGGGCTTGTACCCTCAACTGAGTTGAAATTAGGGTTTCTCATCTTCAATTAGGTTGAATTAGTTCGAATTGCCCAATTTCTTATTATGATTCGAATTATTATCCGAATTTTTATTAAAATTATGAATTAATTCGAATTATTAGGCTTTATAATTATGAAATTATAATTATAAATTTTTTTATGAGTTGTGGAAATTTTAATTCCAATTTTTGAATTATTAATTTGAATTTTTGAGTTTAAATTCGAATTTATGAATTAATATAATTTATTAATTCGAATTTTTATTAATTAATATTATTTGTACTGCATTTTATTTGATAAATGATATTCATTGTTAATTTTTTTTGTAATCATAATTGTACGCTCCAATACCATGTGAGTTGGTAGTGGATAGCATAGACAACAAGGTTGCCTATGGCATGGCTTACCCAGATGGAGGAGAAATGAGTAGGAAAATACATGGCAAGCCAATGCCTACTGGATGTCTGAGAGTGTCAGTGGATGGTGGGATTAAACTAGAAGCCTTGATTCCAGTTCCAATACTTGGTGAGATGGAGACGGTCAAGCACGCAGTTGGATCTCATGTCGCATGGCCCAAGGAATGGAAAATAATATAAAGGTCTAAAATGCAAGAAATAAAGGTCTAAAATGCAAAATTATAGAAATAAGGGTCTAAAATGCAAGAAATAGAAAAATAAAGGTCTAAAATGCAAAATTATAGAAATAAGGATCTAAAATGCTAGAATTATAGAAATAAGGGTCTAAAATGCAAGAAATAGAGAAATAAAGGTCTAAAATGCATGATCGGTGTATCTTGTAGGTTGAGACTACATCAGCTGCTCCTCCTGTTACACAGATGACCCCGGGATCTTGCCCTCCTCCTTCACAGTCTACCCCGGCATCTGTCCCCCCTGATGCTCATATTGAGGTACTAATCTCTCCTATTTGTGATTTCTTTTCTTATATACCAACTTTAAATATGTTCTTCATGTTTTTATCACATTGTGGTTGCAGGTTAGCCCTCCTCATTCACAGGCGATACAGGTTCAGACTACAGTTGACAAAGGAAATACCGAGGTTTGTATTTCTACAAAAATAATATAGTATATGTGCATGATGTGTAATTTGCCAACTTATAGTGATTTCCCTTTTTATATACCAACTGTTGAGGTAAAGGTCTAAAATGCAAGAAATAGAGAAATAAATGTCTAAAATGCAAAATTATAGAAATAAGGGTCTAAAATGCAAGAAATAAAGAAATAAAGGTCTAAAATGCAAGATAAAGGGAAATAAAGGTCTAAGATGCAAAATTATAGAAATAAGGATCTAAAATGCTAGAATTATAGAAATAAGGGTCTAAAATGCAAGAAATAAAGAAATAAAGGTCTAAAATGCAAGAAATAGAGATATAAAGGTCTAAAATGCAAAATTATAGAAATAAGGATCTAAAATGCTAGAATTATAAAAATAAGGGACTAAAATGCAAGAAATAGAGAAATAAATGTCTAAAATGCAAAATTATAGAAATAAGGGTCTAAAATACAAAATATCTTGTAGGTTGAGACTACAACAGTTGCTCCTCCTGTTACACAGACGACCCCGGGATCTTGCCCTCCTCCTTCACAGTCTACCCCGGCATCTGTCCCCCCTGATGCTCATATGGAGGTACTAATCTCTCCTATTTGTGATTTCCTTTCTTATATACCAACTTTGAATATTTCATCACTTTACTCGTCTCGTTCCCCGATTTGTTAAACAACTCAATCAATGATCGGGTGATCGGATCGATGTTGCGCGATGTTTGAAAAAATTGTCTCTTGTCCGGTGTTACCATGGCATGATTGTGTTTCAAATCAACCAAAATTAACTTCCATTTGTTTACATTCACTAGATGACATATGTACATTCGAGCATGACAATTCGTTCGTGGATCTACATCCCTAATGCGTCGTTTTCCTTTATCACGATAATCCGATTCCGGTGCTACTCTTCCACCCTTCTTATAAATAAACATACGGGATGATGGATCATGACTCCGTTGATGTCTATGAGTATTCCTAATTATTATCTCGAATCCGACATTTCGACCATAATTTCTATAAAAACTTTCCGCCTCATCTAATGTATCAAAATCATTCCAACACAAGGCACAACCTTATTAACATCCACAAATGTATACTCACAATTTTCGTTTCCAATATCCTTATCATCATCATTTTTTCCCATCCTAATATCCTCATCATCATCAAATTTTCTCATCCTAATATCCTCATCATCATCAATTGTTCCCATCCTAATATCCTCATCATCATCAATTTTTCTCATCCCAATATCCTCATCTCCTTCATCATCGTTTTTTCCCATCCCAAATTTCTCATCTTTTTCATCATCACCATCACTAATAATTATCCTGTTTTTACCCTTTCCACCATCATTTTTTTCTCCACCAACATCATCAACATTCATTTTATCTTTATGAACATTGTAATTCACTCTACGTTTATGAACACTACTATAATAATTATCAATATCTACATCATCAATGAATAATTTACGAGAAACATGATTTTTTTTAACAGGCGGCGTAACATAATCATCACCATTACGTTCATTAGATGAACTAGAAGAGCTAAATAAAATGAAGCCATTGAATAGAGCACTAACCTTAATTTTGGATGAATTTTTGAGCTCCAAACCCTTAAAATTCGTAGGTGTTTTCTGCTATTTGAAAAAAGGAAATTGAAGAAGACAAATTCTTTGTAACCTTAAAGGAAACAGATTTCACGCCTGCCGCATTGTTTTATTGCGGCAGGAAGCCTTAAATGCGAACTGCCGCAATGAAACCTTGCTGCAGGTGGTTCATTTATTATCAGCCACCAACTGTATTTAATGTTGAAATTTTTTTCTGAGCCACAACTACACATTGCAGCAACAAAAGCTGCCGCAATGAGCCCATGCGGAAGGATATTAAGATTTTTCATTTTTTTAATTTTATTTTTAAATCTTCAAATATGCATCCAAATAATAAACTATATTAATTTTAACTTTAAAGTATCTTTAATAATGTATTATGGATATTTTTAAATGTTATGTAGTTTAAATAATGATGGATTGACATGTACATCTCAATCTTAGATAACTGTTGAAAAATAAATCAGTATGGTAACATTTTTTGTTATTTTTTCTATTTAAAATATTCAATATAAATTTTTTCTTAACGCTTTCATTCATTTTAACTTATATTACTGTTTTATGCTATTTTTTTCATTTTTAAGAATACAATAATATATATTATCATTATTTTCAAATGTTGACTTTACAAAACATTTTTTTCCTAAATTTGTTTAAAATTTAATTAAATAATAATTTAAATGTGTCATGGTTAGAAGTCATTCCCATGTTCAACTCGTTTATACACATTTTTATATGTTATTATCTATTAATTTACTATTTTTTATTAATTTTATAAATATATATCAAATTACAATAATGTAAAATAATATGTAAGATAATGTTTCTTAAACTTGCAAGAGTACAAGTTGGTGGTGTGGCAAAATGTTTGTTTCATTTGGAAAAGGTCAAGAGTTCGAATCCAAACGAATGGTTTTAATTAACTATTTTTTATTAATTTTATAAATAAATATTTATCAAATTAATAATTGAGATTAGGGAGCCTGAGATATATCTCAGGTAAGTTTCCTGAGATACCTATATTTTGTATGTAAAAATGGGGTGGGCGTTTTAGTAACTTCAGAATTTTTTAATTAGCCCTACGGGCCCAGTAAAATTTAAGGTTATTTTGTATTGTATCTCAGGAAAAGTTTCCTCAGATATATCTCAGGGTCCTTTTTCTCTTAATAATTTTAAATAATATATAAGATAATTTTTTTTAAAATTTCTAGAGTATAAGTTGGTGGAGTGGCAAAAGTTTTGTATAATTTGTAAAATGTCAAGAGTTCGAATCCAAACTTATGCTTTGTTTTTTTATTTAAACAACTAATAAATACTGCAACAATGAAGGACTGCGGCAGCACTACTGCCGCAATGAAGGGCTGCGACAGTGCTGCAGCAATGAAGAGTTGCGGCAGTTGTGGTGGCTGTTCCAACCAACGGTGGTTGTGGACCAAAACGCTATTTAGTTTTCAAGTTACTAGCCCTTGTTTTATTTAACCTTAAACACCAGCACCCCCCATTTCAATTTCTTCGGCTTTGTTTCTCGCATTCTCTCTCTCTTCGTAAACTCTCTCCTCTCTCTCTTTTCTCTCTCAAATCCTTATCTAAAACCAACGAAGGTATAAGTTTTGTGATTAAATCCTTCCTCTTTCAATTCTCTACACACCTATTCAATCAATTACAAGTTTTGCAGTTTTCAAATTTTAGGGTTTGAGATAGAACTCGATTTCTACGAGTTTTTGATGTTATACGTTCGAGTTAAATTTTGTAACAGAGCTTAGAGATGAAATTAAAGCAAAGCCCCATGATTTGAGTGTTGCTTGTGATTAGTCGGTCACCGGTAGTGAACTCCGGTGAGCCGGTGACCTTTGTTGGATTCTTTTTCATAATCATTTATGCTTATTGCGATTTAACGGAGTTGTATCTGTAGTTGTATATTGTAAACTCCAGTGTTATTGAATTTTTTGTTCGAAATATTGTTTGAGTCGAAATTTAAATTAGTTAAATTGATTAATTTGCTGCTTGTTTATTGTTAATAGTTGTGCTACTCGTGTAAAAATGGAGTTCATGTATGTTTTTATGTGAATTTTCTGCCTTGTGCTCTTAGTTTTGTTATGCGAATTTTGTGGTCTCTTTGAATGCTAGGTACTTGGAACTTGGAAGGTGCCTTTATTTACGATAATGCAGCAGATAGCAACTTCTCATAATAAGAATTCAGTTATAGTAAATGCTCCTAGACAGAATAATAGACAAGATCCTAGTGGAAGGATTATTAAAAGCATACTGCTTTCGTTCGGATGAATTTTCTGCCCTGTTTTTGTTCTATTTGGTGGTATTACTGCTGGATTTTTGGAGCATCAGAATGCAAATTCTGCATTTTGTTGCTGTTTTTTTTAAATTGTTGTTCCTTAAATTTGACCGAATTCGATCGAATTTAGCCCACTAAATTCGATTAGATTTGGTCGAATTTAGCACTTAGGCGCCATTTTAAAAAAATTTAAAATTTTCGCCAAAATTTAAAATTTATAGTCGAATTTATATTTCAACTGATTTTGGTCGAATTTAGTGTACTAAATTCGACTGAATATAGGCGAATTTATGTACAAAATATGACCGATTAATTCGGTCGAATTTATTAATTCGACCGAATTATTCGGTCGAATTTAGGATAAATTCGACCGAATTACTAAATTTGACTAGCTTAAATATGACCAACAGAAATTCAGTCATATTTAGCTAAATTTGACCGAATTCGGTCGAATTTATCTAAATATGATCGAATTTTTTCGGTCATATTTAACCATTTTTCTTGTAGTGCGGGCAAAGCCTATGTGGCATATATATATATATATATATATATATATATATATATATATATATATATATATATATAATCCTTGTGAAGTACAGGCATACGGATTGAACACCAATCAAAATTAAATATTAATATTAATACATTATTTAATTATGTAGTATAAAGAATCGAACCTGAGATAAAACTAAAAAAAAAAGTAAAGTAAATAAATTTTTATAATTATGTAGTTGTAAGAAACCGAACCCGAGATGAAGCTAAAAAAATTAAAATAGATCAATCTTTTCTAATTATGTAGTTGTAAGGAATCGAACCCCGAATTTAGTGCTAACCAAATTTGGTATTTTGGTACTTTAGAATTATTGTGTACCAATTAAACATGGTTTACACATTAATAAAAAGTATAGATGTGTATGTGAACTTTATGACGAGCAAAGCTCGTATGGAAAAAAAAGTTGGTGTCTGGAAAAAAAGAATAAAGAAGGCAAACTTCCTGAGGGAAATTTTCGTAAAAGTTAGAGCTGCAATAGTAAAATGGTATGTGGAAAAGAAGCAAAAAGAAGACAAGCCTTCCAAGTGAAGTTTTCAACAAATTTAGAAATCTATTTGGGATAGTCAAAATTAAAGGGGTGTTAAAAATAAAATATAATTTTGATTCATAAAATAGTAGAAGTGTGCGGGTGATTCTAGATTATTCTTGATACATGTATTGGTCTTTTCTATGTTCGATGTATTGGTCTAGATGCATGTAATATCTAAAAGGGGCCTGATCTTTGGCAAACGGTTGTTGTAGCATGTCGTACCGCAAAAATTTTCCGCGTAAAAGCCGAAGACCGCCAGTCTATCTAGAAATCCATAGAAAGTTCTAGTAGTTTAGCATTTAAGTAACTGTGTGAATCCTTCTATAAAATTCTATGCAAAGCCATGTAATATGTCATTCAGAAATTGAGTAAGAATTCATATATTCTTCTCCAAAATGTGTGTGAGTAAGAATCAAATATTCTTCTCCTATATCTTCTTTTGTGTTAGTTCAAGTGTGTTTCTTCCAACAATAATCAATTATATATAACCAATTATGTGATGACAACTCAGCATTCCGGAATGATTTTGGGAATTAGAAATCTAACATTTCTCTTATTTTTATTCTAGAGTGGCACCCTATAAATCAGACTCTCCGTACTCTTCTTGTTTTCATTCTCACATATTTTGCATCCTACAATTCACCATGTCTAACATATTCCTCTCCATAATATGCACAACTTGGATATTTTCTGTCATCCTCCCCGAAGACTTCTGCAAAAGCATCCCCAGTAAATCCCTTAGCCCTAGAAACGAAAAGCTAAGCCACTTACACTTCTACTTCCATCACATAGTCAGTGGCCCTAACCCTACAGCCATCCGTGTGGCGACCTCTACTATAACCAACACGTCATCATCACTTTTCGGTCTCGTAGTAGTACACGATGATCCGTTAACAGAGGGAACAGAGCTAAGTTCCAAACAAGTGGGAAGAGCTCAAGGAATGTTCGCAGCTTCTTCGTTGAGTGAGCTATCGTTTTCGATGGTTTTCAACTATGTTTTTACGGAAGGGAAGTATAATGGGAGCTCGCTAAGTATATTAGGCCAGAATCCGTTGTCTTCGGACGTGAGGGAATTGCCGGTGGTCGGAGGAAGTGGACTTTTCCGATTTGCACGTGGATATGCTCAGGCACGGACTCTTGTGATTGACTTCGGAACTGGGGATGCTGTTGTGGAATATAATGTTTATGTTTATCATTATTGATTTTTGGCAGTACTTGATGAAGCATCTTTTTAATTTTCATGTGGATTGGCTGTTTTGTAATGCTTAATAAAAGATTTCACTATCATTAATTGTTGTCTAGCAAGAGGATATATAATATTCATGTATTTCATTATAGTACCAGTAATTTGCAGTTTACATCCCCAAACTTTTGATCAAATATAATTGTATATATTTAGTTTTATAAATTATATTTTGCATTTTTTTATTTTAAAAAATAAATTAAAACACAATTTCTTACATGTTTATAGTCAAGTTACAAAATTAAACTAATTAAATTTAAGAATGAAAAATTATATATACTTTCATAGAATATATACTTATCATATATACATCTCTCACCAAATTTACAAAATCAAACTCCAATTTTTAATATATAAAAATATGCATTTATTAGTTAATGATAAATAAATCATATTAAATTGTAACCTATAAATTTTATGATATTAAATTAGTAACATGTGTAAATAAGGATTTATGTAATCATTTGTAATAGTTTTATAACACATTTTTCCATTTTGTCTATTTAAAATTAATATTTCATTTTTACAAAAATATTACGGAAGATTATAATTTGACTGGTTATATAAAGTTTAAAAATGCAAAGTAAAATTTATTAAACTACATATACAACAAAACTGTATTTATATTGTGCTCAAGAGATTTTTTAGTAAATAAGAGAAAAGAAGATGAAAAAAGAGAAAAAAAATCTCTTATATGTTCCAAAGTTTTTATGGAAAGAAGAAAATTTTGAAAAAGAAATATGGAGAAATTTTTTTTAAAATGTATATTAGAGTTTTTCTTCAAAACATTTCATTTTTGGAAAGAAAATTATAGAAAAATGGTTGTTAAAATTTTTTTTCCCTTCTCTCCTGAAAAAACTCAGGAACACGATTTGGGAAGAAAAATTTTAAAAATCTATCCTCGTCTCTAGTTAATCTTGGATAAAGATGAGGGATGCGAACTACTCCCTCTATCTCATAAAACTCTTCTCACTTTCCTTTTCGGGACATTCAAAATATTCTTCCCCTTTCTATTTTAGGCCATAAAATAATTATATTCTATACCCACTACTCCACCCACTACTCCTTAAAATAATATAAAATACCCACTATTCCACCCACTAACCCTTAAAAACAATATTCAATACCTACTATTCCTTCACTACTCTTTAAAAAACCATTTTTTCTAAAAACCCGTGTTTTTCCCCAAAAGAGAAGAGTTTTGGGAGACGGAGGGAGTATAATTTATTCTTATAAAACACTGTCTCTTAATTGACTTGTTTTCCTGCACGTGGATTCGATTGTTAGTATTCTATTTCTTCCATCCAATTGTTTAGTACATTTTTTAAAGGCTATTCGATACGTATTTTAAGGTACATTTTAAGATAGTTCCATAACTTATTTTTAAAATTTCTTTTTTCTTATATAAAAATTTAGACATGAAATTTTATACAAGAAAAGAAAATTTTAAAAATAAATTATGAAACTATCTTTAAAATGCATCTTAAAATGTATGCCGTAGACCTCTCTTTAAAAGTGTAAACAATTGAATGGGACGGATTGATATTGTTCGCACCCAAATGGGGTAGTTCGTCCCGGAGTATTAAGAATTGGTAAATGTTACATATCTCAAAATATTCTTCAAAAATATTTCCAAATACTTATATGTCATGTCATCTGCTAACTTTCCTAATTATAAAATAGACCTCACATACATATATATATATATATATATATATATATATATATATATAATATAGGGAAAAGAGTATCTAAAGTACACAATAGAGAAGTTCTCTATTAGTGCGGTTTAAATTATGATAAATTAGTTATTATTTGAATAATCCAACTATACGGATGTTAAATTCATACAAAAATATGTGAATGTACAAGTTTTCGTGTAATTTAATTATTTGGAACTATAAATTTATAGCAATAAAATTATGATAAATCTGTGTCGTTGAATATATATAGAAAATAGTATTATTATAAAAGTGATGCTCCACTATTTCAAATATAATAAAAATTTGTATACAATGTTATTTGGACATAAACTTTTCATCCGTACGGTTGGATTATCAAAAATAATAATAAAATACAAGATTTAAGGTGCACTAATAGAGAACTTCTCTATAGTGCGCTTTAGAAACTCCATGCCCATATATATATATATATATATAATTGCACTCCATAACAAACACCTTATATAACAAATAATAAAGAACACTTTAAATGTAATAGATCCAATGCCCCTGGCGGGGCCACCCAATACAAAAAGTTGTTATTTTTTTACCCTCTGGCCCTCCAAAAAAAAAAATTTAAAAATTCACTGTTCATGATGACGTCATCAGTGATGACATCATGAACAGTGAATTTTTGAAAAAATTTTTTTGTGGATGGATAGAGGGTAAAAAAATAACAACTTTTTGTATTGGGTGCCCCTGACGGGGCCAATGGATCTATTAGATCTAAGGCGTTTTTTATTGTTTGTTATGTAAGGGTGTTCTGTATGGAGCAACGGCCTATATATATGGGGCCCGGTCTATGGCATGCGCATGCCCTAGATCTACTATTCAATATACGGTTTTTTAACCGTTGGATGGTTGATCCAACGATCCTAATTTAAAAAAAAAATTATATCGTACCTCATAAACTTTTTGCGGTACGGAGAAATTACAAAAAAGTCCTTACTGTTCACGTACCGCAGAAAGTTTCTACGGTACGGTGAACAGTAGATTTTTGGTGTGAAAACAGGGGGGCAATTTGGTAATGTCTCCGTACCGCAGAAAGTTTTTGCTGTACGGTGTTGATTTTTTTTAAAACACAGCCGTTGGATAGTCGATCCAACGGCTTAAAAACTAGGGGTGTACACGGTTTGGGTTGGGCGGGTTAAGAGAATTTAGCGACCCAAACCAATTAAATCGGGTTTTTAAATTTTCAAACCAACCTATAAAAATAAAATTTGTAATCCAACCCATTTAAGGTGTTTCGGTTTGGATCGGTTCAGGTCGGAGTGATCGGGTTAATAAATATATAAAACATTTTTTTATTTAACAACTAGTACTAAACTACTAATAATAAACTGAAAAAGTCAAAATAAATTAAACATAGCAGTACATACCCATCTCAAATAAGTCTCAAATATTTAAGTTATTACACACCAAAAGATTGATTAAATATTGAACATGAACATAGTTTTTATGTTTGAACAGAAACATAAAACTACACTGATGAATCATTCATCAATGTCGATAATGATGCTTTTCTTGACCTTGCTCTTCTCAGCATGGTCCTTCATCTCAGCATTGTCTACAAAATAAAAAAATTAAATGTTTTTCAGTCTACCTTGCTAGAAGTAAAAATTGCAAGAAAATTACAAATCTGAAAATCAATTGATCTATATGAGTTATTAGATAACAAATACCTTCTTCAAGAAACTCGTAAGCATGCATTTCATCAATATAGTTGTCCAATTCCAGTCCCCCTTGCTGACCTTTCAACCAACTTTGAGTACAAACCAATGCCTCCACCGTTTACGGGTTATGGGTCATGACTACTAATGGGCTTATGTATTGGGCCAACATTACATACAAGTATAATTGTTACTGGAGTCTGGAAGTCTGGAACATTTTATCAGCCTAATTATTTTATTTTTTAATTAAACTTTATTATTTTTAATCGGGTTGGGTTGGTTCGGGTAAAAAAAATCGAAACCCATACCCAACCCATTTAAACCGGGTTTACTATTTTTCAATCCAAATACATTTCGGTTTAAAAAATTCGGTTTGGATCGGGCGAAAAAAGGTCGGTTTGGATCGGATTGGTCGGTTTGGATCGGTTTTGTACACCCCTATTAAAAACCATGTGTTAAATAACTCGTCCCTGGTATACATTTGCCAGGGACCGGGAGCCTATATATATATATCATAAATTAAAATGTATCATATATGTCATGTTATTTAGTAAAATTTTTGAGAAAAAATTTGGGAAACCTAACATTGCTATGGAGAATTTGAAATGTAAAATCAAAATTGGATAGATTAGATTTACTTTTTAATCGAACATTGAAATCAATCATCCCGTCCACAGTCATTTCCGATGTTTTGATTGATTATTATATACTACTATCATCATGATGGTACTATTATGTAATCATATCACGTGAATCAAGAGAATATTAAATTAATTAGCAATATTATCGATCACAAAAATGATCAAAAATAATACATGATGACGTGCACATCTATTACACTTTATTATTATTTTCAACCAGTTGGTCAAATTACAAATTTTAAAATTGATTAATACATGTTGATTGATTTTGATATTTAAGCACGATATTTTTTTAGTGAAATTTTGTAATAACCATCAAAAGCATAACATTGACAAACATGTTGTTCAATCACGCTATTTGGGCAGGATTTGTTTTGCTAAAAATTAAAATAATAGTCAAAAAGGCAAAATCGACCAACAAACATTGGTCGTTTTTTTTTTGTTTTCTAGCAAATTACGTAATAAATAATAAAATAATAATAATAATATAATTTTATTTTGCATAACTTTAACAAAAAACTAGTTAAATACTCCACTTTTGAAGTTTGAACGGGACTCGTGCCTGATTAAAAAAAGTTAAAAATAATTTTTTTAACAATTCAATCGTACAAATGTTAATACCTTTAAGTGATATGCAAAAATAATTAAAAAATAAAACTTTTATCTTGCAAGATTAGTAAAAGTACTAATTCCTCAAATGTGCCTGAGCTATTATTTTCATCTTTCATTTCTTTAAAATTCTTGCACACTTCTGTAGATTTTTGGGGGCGAAATATGTTAAATTTTGCATGCAAGAAGCAAGACTAACATTATTTAACTTTACATAGATCAGCATAACATCAAGTTCTGCAATTGTGATCTACACTAGTGGACCGGTACACTTGTATTAGTGATTATCGGGGATAGAGTTGTAGGCATGGTTGTAAAAATCGGTAATCGGGATAAATCGGTTGAGGTACCGATTTAAGATTAATCGGATAATCGGGGATTAATCGGAAGGATTAATCGGAGTATTAATCAGGTATTATAATATATTTAATATATTAGTCTAATTTACAATTAAACATATTATTTTAAATAAATTCACAGGATTAATCGGATTTCAAAAATCGAATCGGTTGGTTACCTTACAGGATTAATTAGAGATTAATCGGCTAAATCGGGGATTTTTATAACACTAGCGTAGGGTAGAAATTTACTAGATGGGAAGCATGTGCATGGATTCACTTATAACCTTTATTAATAAGTAAATTTGTTTTTTAATGATACTACTTTTTTGATTTATATCATAATTTGGTTTTTTTTTATCATATTTTAGTTTTACCCCTAAACTCTTATTTCTATTAGAATTATATATTGTTTTTTAATTAAATAATAAAATACCTATTATAATTATAATTCTCTTTTTGCAAATATTTTTCGCACCATATTTTACTTTCAACCCCTAAACTCCTATTTCTACTAGGATTTTATATTTTTTTAATTAACAAAATAGAAAATCTATTATAACTATAATTTTCTTTTTGCAACTATTTTAATTAACATGAGGTATTTTACAAGTGCAATTCATTAAATTAGCTCAACATTATAAAATAATTCAAAGACATAAAAAAATGGAATCATGGCAACGTGACCTTAAATCCTCCCATCACTTTTCTCCCTCTGTTAATAAACAAAACACTCTTTTAACAGTACCTATCAAATTTGGTTCGCACTATATTTTGGTTTCATTCCTAAAATTCTATTTTGCCTAGAATTCTATGTTTTTTTAAAAAATAATAGAATAAATATAGAAATCCTATTATAATAATAATTCTTTTATTTGTAATTTTTTAATAGAATCATATTTCCCCTAAAATACTATGTTTCTCTAAAAAGAATTAAAAAATAGAATTTTTATGATAATTATAATTCTTTTGTTTATAATTTTTTTTCCAAGAAAAAAAACTAGATCAAAAACCACCAACAAATAGAGGGTAAAACATCAACAAATACAAAATACAATATTTGGCTACTTGATATAAATTTTTGTAAAACACCAACAAATACGTAGCATGTTCGTATAACATTTTATAAAACAATAACGAATATATAACATTTTTAATAAATTCCTTTTTAATGTTAATTTTGTAACAAATTTGGTTACGCCCTTATTTTGGTTTCACCACAGATTTCTACTCCCTAAAATTCATATTATTTTCTGAAAAAATTGTTTGGAATTTTGCTATAATAATAATTCTTTTACTATAATCTTACTCAATTATGTTTTCTTGATTGTTAATATAATATTAAATAATAAATAAAATTTATATCTATAATCTTTATTAATAAACAAAATCCCTTTTTAATGTACTACTCCCTCCGTCCCTCCGAATTCTTTACGTTTGCGGACCACTTTCCGGCACGCATTTTAAGGTACATTTTAAGGATAGTTCTATAACTTATTTTTGATATTTTCTTTTTTTGTATAAAAATAGAACAATTCTATTTTTACACAAAAAAAAAGAAAATATCAAAAATAAGTTATAGAACTATCCTTAAAATGCACCTTAAAATGCGTGTCAAACACGCAGTTTTTTATGTAAAGAAATGAGAGGGACAGAGGGAGTACTTTGTACCAAATTTGGTTCGCACCATATTTTGGTTTCACCCAAGAATCCTATTTCCCCTAGAATTCTATGTTGTTTTATAGAATAAAAAAAAATCTTATTACAATTATAATTATTTTATTACAATTTAATCAAAAAAGATTACGAATACATATGTTGATCTGTGGTGACATGCTTATCTATAACAAACAAAATCCATTTATAATGGTACTTCTGTACCAAAATTTGGTTGCACCCCTTCCCTAAGATTTCGATTTCTATTTCTCCGAGAATTCTATTAAAAATTTATAAAATATTAAAATTGTTATATACTATTATGATTGTAATTTTTTATTATAAATCTTTTCAATTCACAAATAACGTATTTATCATAATCATGTATATTTTTACGTATATATCGAAATCATTTAGTTTTTTTTCTCGATTTCCTTAAATAAACTTAAATAAATAATGTATAAAATGACCTATATTAATAAGTAGATTCTTTGTAAGGAACATTATTTTTTATAATAAATTAATGATCACTTTAATTAAATTTTCTTGGGACCTTATCATCTAAAATCTTATTAATAAGTGAAATACCGTTTTAATTTTACTTTATTCTAGATTCGTGTCTCCTAGAATTATTGGAATTATGATGTAATGATTATTCATTTATTATAAACTAATGAGTTATATAAATAACGTTGTTTTCTTTATACATTTATCTTTTTTTAAATTAATTTTTATGATAAATAAAATAATCTTTATAAAAAATTAATAAAAAAATGATCAATTTAAATAAATTATCTCGTCGCAGTGATTATCATTATCATCTAGTATAATAGAAATATACGAGATGGGAAGTGAATTATCGGATTATAATTTAAGTGAGCTGGGTAGCTAATTATAGGACTATAATTCTTCTCACCCAGTACTCTGAAATTACGATATAAAATGAGTTTACGATTGATCTGAGTGATAGTTTGATCACAAGTATAGAAGATACAAATTTGTAACTTCCATATTTTAAATTAAAGTTTACTACATACTACATAGGCAAATGCATTTACGGAGAAAAAACATTTTCGAATTCTGATGTGAATTTTTGGCAGCTAAGTTATCTTTGTGAATCAATAAAGCTGAGACATTCTCTTCTTACATGCTCTTTCTACTGAGAGTCGAGCACTGGGTGTTAGTATTGGTGCCCTAGAGTCAATACAATCAATTGTATTTGTGTTTGAGTGATTTTATGTATTTGATATATATATTTATTATTGGCTTTATTTACTGCGAAATAAATAAAGTATAATAAATGTCCTTAGAATCTTGATACAAATTATGTAGTTGCAAGTATGTGACTTGAACATGAGATTATATAATGATTGTATCATATTCTTAAATGTCCCTAGCCGAGTATTATTATTACTTAGGACAATAATAATACATTAAGGCTTGTTTATTGACAAGATGACCACATCTCATTGGTCATAAGTATGCAGATACTAAAAGCAATGCATAGGTAACTGTACGAGTACAGGGTACTCGACAGACCCACAGTGAGATACATCATGGTAAATAATAATAATAAATGTGTCATATGTATTCTCACAGTGATAATGGTGTAATGATCCTTAGACCTGAAGTCGTTATAATTCTACATGAGAATTAATATATTTTGAATTCGTCAAAAGTTATCTTTAACCGGATAATGATAAAGGTGAATATCGGATATATTATGAATCATGTGAGAAATATGAACGATCTAGATGGGATTTAAATCTCCTGATAAAGGAGTGATATTATCGGCCTCTTGTTTGAGTGAGACTATGAAATGCATGGCCATGCTCAAATGTTGATTTGATTAAATAGTCTACTCATCGATCAAGAAAATGAAGATTAAATTATGAAGAGGATGACACATTACATGCCTCGAGTTTAATCTATAATATCATGATTTAAAGGGATTATATTACATGGAACATTAGTCATAAAAGGTTGATTGAATCGTTGATTTAATTATTGTTTTATTGGGTAGCAATAATGTGTTACTAGACGCCGCTTATTGTTTGTAATTTTATTAGAGAATAAAATTATTGCCAATCAAATAATAACCTACAGGGTCACACACATAGAATGTTTAAAAGGGAAATTAATTTATTTCATGAATTTAAATTAATAATAATTTAAATTATGATTTTAAATTAATAATAAATAATAATTCGAATTTTATAAAATTAATTAAGTGAGACTTGATTAGTTAAAGATAAAATTTGAAGATGTATTTTCTTGACTTATTTAATTAATTAAGTATGACTTAATTAATTTATTTAAATAAATAAGATTTGTTTAAATAAAAATGGCCTAATTGTTTAATGGTCCATTTTTCTTTATTTCTCTTTATAAGCCAAAGGTTGGCTAGTCTTCTTGGGGAAACACAACTGAAAATTTCAGTTCATACACATCTTAGAGACAAGGGAGAAATCAAGATTTGTCAAGAACACATCGATTATTTATTTTGGCTAGTACCTCGTCCCGTGGCGAAAATCGTTCGACGATTCAAGCAAGCATTCAAGTGTGGATTCCGGTGGAGGAGTTATAATTTTAACTCTCAAGATCAACAAGCTAGGATCTCCATTTGACATCCATTGGAAAGCTTAAACAAGGTATAATCTTGTTCTTGAGAATTTTTATACCATAATCATCATTTTATACATGGATCCGGGCTTTGGAATTCGTTTTTAATTGTTATTTACGTTATTTCCGTTGCGTTTTCATGCCCGAATTCCAACAATGGTATCAGAGCTACATGTATAAAAGGATGATTTGGTGTTTTGTTCTTGAAAATGAAACATACATGAATTTATGAAATTTTGCCATGCTTCATTTTAACATACAAAAGGTGATCTATAAATTGTTATAATTGTTTGTATGATGTTATAAATTGTTATAACATGTTTTGGATGATGTACTATATGCTAGATATGTTAAACACATCATTAGGATACATTTTAGAACTGATCAGAATAGCTGAAAACATTCTGCAAAGTTTCTGGCGCTTCTGCAACATTCTGGGAAAAACTGGTATAAAAAGCTGTAACGCATTACTGTCATGCGTTTTACCAGATTTGTACAGTTGTTACGCATATTGATAATGCGTTTCGTTAGAAAACTACAGGTATTACGCATGCATGTCATGCGCATCAGTGATATACAGGTACTGCGCATGATAAAGTTGCGTATCAGGAGCAGGCAGACTCAGTAGTGGGCAGATACAGTCTGTGCGCTATAATGAAATTTTAACTTTTTCTAAATTTTAAAATTTCCCTTTACTTTTCCTTTTACTTTAGAAAAGAAAACTTATTGGTTTTAATCATTATATTCCTAATGCCTTTAATGATTAAAGTTTTAATAATTGAATATTTAAATTATGAATTTATATATTATTATTAATTCAAAATTTTATTAATTAATTTAATTTCGAATTTTGTAATATATTTAAATTATGAATTTGAATATTATTATTAATTCGAATTTTATTTTAATTAATGCTTTTAATAATTGAATATTTAAATTTCGAATTTAATATTATTATTAAATGCGATTTTGATTAATTTTAATTTTAAATTCGATTTTAATAATTAAAATTGATTTTTTTTAATTCCTTTTTAAATAATTAGGTATTTAAATTAAGGAGTTAAATATTAATCGTTATATATGATGTGATAATGATTAATGCGATGTCTATAATTGTTATATGAGCATGGTGCATTGGTTATGGCCTAAAGACCCGTAGAATAAATGTTGTAATTTTATTTATGGTCTGTAATAATTAAATACGACTTGCATGTCGTTATTCTTGTAATTATTTTATCTCGAATGCAACTCGAGTTCTTTTGTAATGTATTTCAAAACGAGCTTGGAGGCAATCAATGGAGGCTTTGGAAGCGATGAAGAATTTTGTAATAATTAGTTATTACAACCATAGATTGACCTTGATCTTTTCATTAGCTCGAAAAGATCGCATAGGATCGGGCCATAACCATTGCACGTTTAATTTTGCGTAACTGCACTTTACATATGATGCATGGATATATTAGATATATGGATGGATGCAAGGATGTATGGATATTTTAGAATGTATGTATTAGATACGACACATATGCCATGTTTAAACAAGATAAAATCTGTAACGATTTAAGATTTAAACAGACGATCAAGATCGTTAAATTTTTCTAAAAATCCCTTAAGAAATATTAAGTTAAACAGATGCTTTCCAACAAATAACACTCATTAAATCCTAGATCATTGAGGAGTGGATTTGCCAAAGCAAGGGCTTCTCTTTTATCGTGGTGAGATGTGATTAAGTAAACAAGCTTACTTAAAATGTTATTGTTGGGTTCAACTTAAATAAGTCGTCATAATAGGATTATGAACTTATAAGCATAGAGTTTAGTGAAATCTATTAGATAGATCGGAGCAATATGTTGTTCACTAAACTATCCAAGAGTTATATACGATATAATTGACATAACGGTCTACCTAAATAATCATGTTTAAGAGGAAAGCCAAAGCTGACTTAAAATATGATGAAATATGGATCTTGGCTCACTAAGAAAAGGTTTTATGGGAACCATTTTCCGAATTGATAGTAAGGGCTATTAATTTGATAAAAATAGTGGGAGGTATATTACGAATATGCTATAAATCAACTTGAACATAATTGGTTTTACGAAACATGCAAACTAACTCATTTTATGCGCTTTTACAAAATTGTAGATAATAAATGGCAAACAACACAAACCACTTTTCGATACGATCAGTCCTAGAAAAGGAAAAGCTGACAGGGACAAACTTCCTAGATTGGTTTAGGAACTTGAGGATTGTCCTCAGGCAGGAGCGAAAGCTGTATGCCATTGAAGTTCCTCACCCAAATCCTCTTCCTGCTGGAGCCACACGTGCCGAGCAAAATGCTTATCAGAAGCATTTGGATGACTCAAATGATGTGTCATGCCTTATGCTTGCATGCATGGCTCCTGAGATTCAAAAGCAACATGAGTTGATGAATGCTTTTGAAATAATTGAGCACCTCAAAAGCATGTTTGAGGGACAAGCTCGCCAGGAGAGATATGATACTAGCAAGGCTTTGTATGCTTGCAAACAGGGAGAGCGAGACCCGGTTGGACCACACGTTCTTAAGATGATTGGGTACATTGAACAACTAAGTACCTTGGGCTTCCCGATTGGTCCGGAGGCTCAAATAGATTTGATCTTACAATCACTCAACAAGAATTTTTCTCAATTCGTTATGAACTACAACATGAATGAGATAGATAAGACACCCACTGAATTGTTGGGCATGTTAAGAACTGCTGAAACCAACATTCAGAAGGAATCTCCTACTCCCATGCTGATGGTTAACAAAGGAGGTGCCAAGGGGAAAAGAAAGTGGAAGGGCAATAAGAAGAGGAATGTGTCCAAATCTGCTGCCAATCCTAATTCTGCTCCCAAGAAGGCTACCAAGCCCAAAGGAGGTGTCGAAAAGGGTGATTGTCACCACTGTGGTAAACCGGGACACTGGAGGAGAAACTGTCATGCATATTTGGAAGAACTTAAGAAGAAGAAGGCTGCTGGCCAGACTTCTGCTTCAGGTATTTATGTAATAGAAGTCAATTTGTCTACTTCTACATCTTGGGTATTGGATACCGGATGTGGTTCTCACATTTGTATAAATGTGCAGGAACTGCAAAGGAGTAGGACACTGGCTAAGGGAGAGGTAGACCTACGAGTTGGAAATGGAGCAAAGGTTGCTGCTTTGGCTGTAGGGACTTACCATTTATCGTTGCCCACTGGGCTTATATTAGAACTTGAAAACTGTTTGTATGTGCCTTCTATTTGTAGAAACATTATTTCTGTTTCTTGTTTGGACAAGAAAGGTTTTTCATTTACCTTTAAAGACAATGGTTGCTCTTTTGGTTTGAATGACATTACCTATGGTGTTGCACAATTATTTAACGGTTTGTATGTTCTTAATTTAGATACTCCTATCTTGAATGTAAATAACAAACGACTTAAGACTAATGACTCAAATCAAACATACCTTTGGCACTGTCGTCTAGGACATATAAACGAGAAACGCATTTCCAAGTTACATCAAGATGGTTTCTTGGATCAGTTTGATTTTGAATCATATGATGAATACGAGGCTTGTTTACTTGGAAAGATGACTAAAGCTCCTTTTACCGGACAAGGTAAGAGGGCCACCGTACGGCTAGAACTAATACATAGCGATGTATGTGGTCCTATGAGATCGATGGCAAGGGGTGGCTATTTCTACTTCATTACGTTTACTGATGATTTCAGTAGATACGGATATGTATATCTTTTGAAGAACAAATCCGAGGCATTTGAAAAGTTCAAAGAGTATAAGGCAGAAGTAGAAAAGCAAACTGGCGAAAGCATAAAAACTCTAAGATCTGATCGAGGAGGTGAATACTTAAGCCATGAGTTTAAGAACTATTTGAGGGAGTGTGGTATTGTATCACAACTAACTCCTCCTGGAACACCACAATGGAATGGGGTTTCTGAAAGGAGGAATCGTACCTTGTTGGACATGGTGCGATCTATGATGAGTCAAGCAGATCTTCCAATTAGTTTCTGGGGTTATGCCCTAGAAACGGCTGCATATACACTAAACCGTGTTCCTACTAAAACGGTTCAACAAACTCCATATGAGATATGGACAGAGAAACGGCAAAGCATGTCCTTTATGAAAGTATGGGGATGTGAAGCATTTGTGAAACGCCTAACATCAGACAAGCTTGGACCGAAATCTGAAAAATGTAATTTTGTGGGATACCCAAAGGAAACAAAGGGTTATTCTTTCTATAGTCCCTCGAAGAACAAAGTAATTGTTGCTCGAACTGCTGTATTCTTGGAAAGAGAGCTAGTCTCTAGAAAAGACAGTGGGAGGAAAATAGATCTCGATGAAGATCGAGAACCACTTGATAACATTGAACCAGAAGGGGAGCATGAGCAAGAAATACAAGATAACATTGCTCAAGAAACACAGGTTGTTCGTAGATCTAGTAGGATTCGCCATGAGTCAAAGAGGAATTATGGATTTCTCTTAACTCAAAATGACGATGTGATGCTCATAGACCAAGATGAGCCTCTCACCTACCAAGATGCTATGAACTCACCAGACTCTGAGAGATGGCAAGAAGCCATGAATTCTGAGATGGATTCCATGTATGAAAACCAAGTATGGACTTTGGTTGATCCACCTGAAGGGGTAAAACCTATAGAGTGCAAATGGATTTTCAAGAAGAAAATCGACATGGAAGGTAAAGTACAGACCTATAAAGCTCGACTGGTTGCAAAAGGCTTCAAACAAATTCATGGTATTGACTATGATGAAACCTTTTCACCAGTAGCAATGATAAAATCCATCAGAATTTTGCTTGCAATAGCGGCTTACTATGATTACGAAATATGGCAGATGGATGTCAAAACAGCCTTCCTTAACGGGAGCCTTGAAGAGGATGTGTACATGACACAACCTGAAGGTTTTGGAAATCCAAAGGATGCCGGAAAGGTATGTAAGCTGCATAGATCCATTTATGGATTGAAGCAGGCCTCTCGGAGATGGAACATCCGGTTTGATGAAATAGTCAAAGGTTTTGGCTTTATTCAGAACGTGGATGAACCATGTGTTTACAAAAAGGTTAGTGGGAGCCATGTGGCATTCCTAGTATTATATGTCGATGATATATTACTAATAGGGAATGACATTCCTTCTCTACAGGCTGTAAAGACTTGGTTAGGACAAAGTTTTTCTATGAAAGACTTGGGCGAGGCTACCTATATATTAGGGATCAGGATCTATAGAGATAGATCAAGAAGATTAATCGGCTTAAGCCAGAGTACATATATTGACAAGATTTTGCATCGTTTTGGAATGCAAGATGCAAAAAGGGGATATGTCCCCATATCTCATGGGATAACGATCTCAAAAGAGAATGGTCCTAAATCATTGGATGATAAGGACCGCATGAGTAAGATTCCATATGCTTCAGCAATTGGATCTATCATGTATGCAATGATATGTACTCGTCCGGATGTTTCGTATGCTTTGAGCATGACGAGCAGATACCAGTCTAATCCAGGTGAAGGTCACTGGACGGCGGTCAGGAATATTCTTAAGTACTTGAAAAGGACTAAAGATTCATTCTTGGTGTATGGAGGAGAGGAGAAGCTAACGGTAAAGGGTTACACGGATGCTAGTTTCCAGACTGACAGAGATGACTCTGTGTCTCAGTCTGGATTTGTGTTTTGCCTAAATGGAGGTGCTGTAAGCTGGAAAAGTTCGAAGCAAGACACAGTAGCTGATTCTACAATGGAATCCGAGTATATTGCGGCATGTGAAGCAGCCAAGGAGGCTGTATGGATACGGAAGTTCATTACAGTACTTGGTGTAGTTCCATCGATCGCAGATCCCATAGATCTTTACTGCGATAATAATGGAGCTATAGCACAAGCCAAGGAGCCGAGAGCTCACAGCAGAACAAAGCATATACTTCGGAGATATCACCTTATTCGAGAGATAAATGATAGAGGAGATATTCACATATGTAAAGTGCATACTGATGATAATATTGCAGACCCGCTGACTAAGGCTCTGTCGCAGCAGAAGCATGAATGTCACACTAGTAGCATGGGTATTCGATACATGAATGATTGGCTCTAGTGCAAGTGGGAGATTGTTAGTATTGGTGCCCTAGAGTCAATACAATCAATTGTATTTGTGTTTGAGTGATTTTATGTATTTGATATATATATTTATTATTGGCTTTATTTACTGCGAAATAAATAAAGTATAATAAATGTCCTTAGAATCTTGATACAAATTATGTAGTTGCAAGTATGTGACTTGAACATGAGATTATATAATGATTGTATCATATTCTTAAATGTCCCTAGCCGAGTATTATTATTACTTAGGACAATAATAATACATTAAGGCTAGTATGTTTATTGACAAGATGACCACATCTCATTGGTCATAAGTATGCAGATACTAAAAGCAATGCATAGGTAACTGTACGAGTACAGGGTACTGGACAGACCCACAGTGAGATACATCATGGTAAATAATAATAATAAATGTGTCATATGTATTCTCACAGTGATAATGGTGTAATGATCCTTAGACCTGAAGTCGTTATAATTCTACATGAGAATTAATATATTTTGAATTCGTCAAAAGTTATCTTTAACCGGATAATGATAAAGGTGAATATCGGATATATTATGAATCATGTGAGAAATATGAACGATCTAGATGGGATTTAAATCTCCTGATAAAGGAGTGATATTATCGGCCTCTTGTTTGAGTGAGACTATGAAATGCATGGCCATGCTCAAATGTTGATTTGATTAAATAGTCTACTCATCGATCAAGAAAATGAAGATTAAATTATGAAGAGGATGACACATTACATGCCTCGAGTTTAATCTATAATATCATGATTTAAAGGGATTATATTACATGGAACATTAGTCATAAAAGGTTGATTGAATCGTTGATTTAATTATTGTTTTATTGGGTAGCAATAATGTGTTACTAGACGCCGCTTATTGTTTGTAATTTTATTAGAGAATAAAATTATTGTCAATCAAATAATAACCTACAGGGTCACACACATAGAATGTTTAAAAGGGAAATTAATTTATTTCATGAATTTAAATTAATAATAATTTAAATTATGATTTTAAATTAATAATAAATAATAATTCGAATTTTATAAAATTAATTAAGTGAGACTTGATTAGTTAAAGATAAAATTTGAAGATGTATTTTCTTGACTTATTTAATTAATTAAGTATGACTTAATTAATTTATTTAAATAAATAAGATTTGTTTAAATAAAAATGGCCTAATTGTTTAATGGTCCATTTTTCTTTATTTCTCTTTATAAGCCAAAGGTTGGCTAGTCTTCTTGGGGAAACACAACTGAAAATTTCAGTTCATACACATCTTAGAGACAAGGGAGAAATCAAGATTTGTCAAGAACACATCGATTATTTATTTTGGCTAGTACCTCGTCCCGTGGCGAAAATCGTTCGACGATTCAAGCAAGCATTCAAGTGTGGATTCCGGTGGAGGAGTTATAATTTTAACTCTCAAGATCAACAAGCTAGGATCTCCATTTGACATCCATTGGAAAGCTTAAACAAGGTATAATCTTGTTCTTGAGAATTTTTATACCATAATAATCATTTTATACATGGATCCGGGCTTTGGAATTCGTTTTTAATTGTTATTTACGTTATTTCCGTTGCGTTTTCATGCCCGAATTCCAACACTAGGTCCTCAGCTTCTCTCCCTCAAGAGATCATGATTGACAAAAAAAAAGCAAAAATTTTTGGCAATTCAAAACGCTTGAGCAACTAAACAGGTAGCGAGGTAGTTAGGTAAAAAAATCTGATTTGTTGACACCTTCACCAGGGGTGTCAACTTTCAGCCGATGTTTCAACTTCTAAAGGCATTGTATCATCTTAAAGATTTGAACAACCGGCCTTAGTATCCTCGTAGATACGAAGTCTGAAATTTGCAATAGCACTGGCATGATATACTCTACTTGCTGGTGTAGCATGTCCAGAAAAGCTCCTCTAGACTAGAGCTTTTCGGTCAAGCTAATCCGGGGAAGAATCCAAAACCTCTTAAAAACACAATACAAAGCGGATAAGCAGACATGGTTGAGGGGAAAGAAAATTGGTTACCAGTCTACTATACTTGAAGCTACCTCAGGAATTACATGATTCAAATGCTATGCTACAAATAATTTTAAGTTTTTGAAGCAGGAAGCTATGTACTTAATCAGAGGACCATGAATGAACCAGGATTATTGATTGTACAGCTAATTACATCAGTAGCAATTAGTGTTGTGGAATAAAAAGTAGGGTATATTTATTGCGTATTAACTACTAGGGTTTGTGGGAGCTTCGAGTTTTAATGGTTGTTCTTGTGTTCGTGGCTGAATTTGCCTTCACAAGATGCCTACGTACTTCGATGAATATCAAAGATCAAGCCAAAAACGTAGTTCTGAGAATGAGGGGTCAGGCCCTTTATATAGGCTGCGGGAGCCTTAGAATTATGGTAGGATTCGGAGACTAGGTGGGCAAGCCACCTCCTTGAGGAAGGTTGTAGACTCCTTCCATGTAGGAATCAGTTTCTATGTTGAATTGGGTGCCTTGGAGGCTAAGTCAGGCAGGAGTAATATCCTTGTTTGACTCTTATTGCTAAGCTGTTTTTCACCTCCAATATTAATTACGAAATTAATATTTAAAATAGGATTTTGGACCCTGTTGGTGGGCCCCACGTTCGGACCATACCGGGTCTAATTAATGCAACACTAAATTTGTCTTTAAGGCTTATTTTTAGCCCAAATCATTTGCCCCCCAACTTCTAGGAAAACTGATCAGGTTTTCCTTGAAGTTTTAACGGTCCTTTCCAAGACTCGGGTCAGGGTTCATCTTTATACACTAGTGTTTCACGAGTATTGTCTTTATGTAAAGCGTGGAGCGACCGACGCGTTTATGACAATGTTAACTCGATGCTAATCGGCACTAATCAGCCTTAACGACATTTAAACAATGTTTAAACGACGTTGAATGGCATAAAATGGCACTAAACGGTACTAACTAGCCTTAAACGACACTTAAACAACGTTTAAGTGACGCCAACCGGCATTAAACGACACTGAACGGTGCTTATCGGCACTAACGGTGCTAATCGGTACTTAATCGGTGCTTATCGGCACTAACGGTGCTATCGGCACTAACGGTGCTAATCGGTACTTAATCGGTGCTTATCGGCACTAACGGGCCTTGAACGACACTTAAACAATGTTAAGCGATTCTAAACGGCGCTAAACGGTGCTAAACGGCACTAGCGGGGGTCCGGGGGCAGCAGCCCCCGGGCGTGGTCCAAGGGGCGGCAGCCCCTGGCGGGGTCCAAGGGGCAGAGCCCCTGGCTGGGGTCGAGCTGCCAGGTCAGCTGGGAAATTTTTTATTTCCAAGGGCTAGTACTATTCAGAAATTATCATTTTGACTCAAATTTCTGAGTTTTAATCACAAATTTCGATCAGGAAACTTCACATTTTTCGACCAGGATTTCGACCAGGATTCTGGTCGAAATAAGGTCTGATTTTTCGAGCTCAAACTAGGGCTAGGTCGCAGCTTTTGGTCACAGTTTTTAGTTCAAAAACGACCTGGGTTCAACGGCCTCAAATTGGGGTACACACGACCTCATTTCATGTCCTGGTCGCATGGTTTTCTCCATTTTTCTAGTTCATTTTCGACTAGGATGCAACGAGCTCAACGTAAGCTTTTTCTATGTCCAGGTCGCACGTTACGAGCCCTATTCGTAGTTCAACTACGATTTCAAACGTACGACCTCACTTCATGATCTAACGACCTCAAATGAGACATTGGTCGTGCTCGACGACTTCATTTCACTGTCGATATTCAACCAGGATTGCACGACTTCGACCCAAGGTTATCTCGACTTCATTCTGGGCTTTAGTTTACACCTAGGTCGCACATTTTCGTATTCACTTTTAGTTCAAGTACGAGCTCGATGCTTCGACTTGGAATCGATATAACCACGACCCCATCTCTTAGGTCGTTTACGACCTCAAATGGGAGTGAGGTCGCTCACATGACTTGAGATTGCTAGTTCTTTTTCGAGCAGATTCGCACGAGCTTATCTTATCACATTTACGACCTCAACCCAGGGTTTTAATCGACTTTTTGGTCGTTTGAACGAGTTCGAAAACATGCTGCAAAACGAGGTCGTTGGTCTCGACCTCAGACAACTTCGTTTGGGACCTTTGTTTTTTTTTTTTGGGCCTTTCCTCGTGAACCCAATCGTATATTTGGGCTCTTCATCTTGAAGTCCTAATTGATTTTGACTTGGGCCTTAACAGGCCTTGTTACTCAAGTCCAACTAAAAGTTTGTTAGGCTTTCGTGCCTTTGTTATCAACTTTCGCCATTCATTTTTGTCTGGACCTTATCAGGCCTTTAGTTTGGGCTTGATCCAAGATGGGCCTACATAATTTATTAAGCCTACTATCACTTGTTCCTTCATTCTTGAGTCATTTGCTTGACTTGGGCTTTGTAGAGCCTTTAGGCCACTTTTAATCATTTCAGCCTTTTGGGATTTCTACAGAAATTTGATTGGGCCATGTTAGGCCTTGATTGCGTCATGGTGTTTAGCCTTTAAGACTAAACCTAATTAATTTCCGGCCTTTTGTTCGACGTGGGCCTCACATTTCAACTGTTTTTCGACCTCATCCGTAGGTTATTAACGACCTCAAGGTTTCGTCCACACAGGGATGTAGATCGTCGTGTTTTACCTTACCTCTGCATGTATTTTCGAGCTCAAACTTGCGAGCTCAAACCTTTATTTTTCGACCTCATTCCAAGGCCTTTCACGATCTCATTTCGCCGAGAGGTCGAAGCATTCAAACCTCTTTTGTGGTATAATTTCGACTTTACCTCTGCAACTTGGAATTAGCACTAACTCGACTTTAAAATTTTGAGTGCTCCTTTCGGGAGTTTATTCTGTTGGACATGACCCGTTTGGGGTTTGGGCCTAGCCAACATGGGCCTTGATTGAACTAGGCCTAACCTGGCCTAAATTCATTGCCTCGCTTTGAGCTTAGAGTTTTCTGGGCCCAATCTTCATTTATTGAAGATTTTCTGGATTCGATCTTCATCCCTTGATGATTTCTTGAAGACTTGAAGAACTTCTGGGATTAAAATTGTTGATCATGCTTCCCAACATCCATGATAATGCACTAAGATTTCATAGAAATTATACTGGTCTTTTTCGAGACTTGGGATCTTATTTCGGCTTCAAGCCTTACATTGAGCATATCGAATGATGGGGTTTGGACTGAATGTCTTAGGTTCATGGGGTTTCAACCCTTTAGTCCATTTCGGATAATTCAATTTGCAACCTCAGCTTGCCCATCTGCTTCAGGATGGGTAACAGAAGTGAAACGCGATTGGATATCATTCTCTTCACAATACTTCTTGAACTCATCATTGTTAAACTGAGTTCCATTGTCCGTAACTAGGATTCGTGGAATTTCACATCTGCATATTACACTTTTCCAGAAGTGCATTACTTGTTTGGTGGTTATCTTGGCTGAAGGTTTAGCCTCAATCCACTTGGTGAGCCTTCCATTATCTTTCGAGCTATGAAATATGTTTCTTCAGCGGGTGTTCCATCAGGGCTTCAACGTTTGTCTTTATCCAGGGTCCTTCAAGGACTTAAACTCTTATCTGCTGTAACCTAACTCTACCATTCGGGGTATGCATTCGTTTGTTTTCATTCGTGTATTCTTTTATTTTCGGTACTTGGTCTTCTTTGACTCACACATCAGGTGCTTGGCACATAAATAAAATCACAATCAATGAATGGAAAACAAACTTGCATTAATAACTTGAAATGGGTTCAACCCTTACATAGAGTACTACTGTCCTACTCGGAGCAACATGCTCTGCAATGGTTTTAATGAACCTTATTTCTACTTCTACTATATAAATATGAAGCTAAGTCCTACTAGGATAACTTAAGCTCAATCGGGGTTTTGCAAGACTAGGCCTGCACCACTTGATTTTGTTTTTGATGCTCCATCAAAATAGAGCACCCGCCACTCCTTCTGGTCTCCTCATTCTTATTCTGCAGTTCACTTCCTGCTCGGGGTACTACCTCCTGCCCCCCAACTTCTTGGTTGCCAATGGTACACTCAACCACAAAGTCAGTTAACGCCTTAGCCTTAATGGCTGTCTGAGGCTTCTGTGTGATGTCCTCTGCTAACCTTTCTTTGTGTTCCTTACCACTGTGGACTTCCATGTCTTCAATCGGAAGGACCTGCCCCCCGACTCCATCAGGCCTTAACGAGGCTACATAACAGCTTCGTGCCATCTTCTGATCACCTTTATGTTCTCCAACACCATTCCTGGTAGGGAACTTGATCTTCACATGATAGGTTGAGGCAACAGCCTTGAATGCATGAAGTCCAGTCCTTCCAAGGATAGCGTTGTACGTTGAAGACGCCTTGATTACCAGGAAGTTCAACATCCGAGTGGCCTCCTTGGGCTCTTGCCCAATAGTTACAGGCAGCTGAATAGTCCCTTCAACTTTGGATTTTATTCCATTAAATCCGTATATAGGCATGTTATTGGGGGTCAACTGAGAATCAGTGTATCCCATCTTCACAAACGCATCATGAAACAGAATGTCAACGGAAGCTCCATTGTCTATCAAGACTCGCTTCACCTCCGAGTTTCCAATCACAGGAGTTATGACCAACGGGTCATCATGGGGGAACTTCACCCCTTCCAAGTCTGAGTCATCAAAGCTAATCGCTACCTCAATTTTTGCACGCTTCGGGGCCTCTCCCACGATGTGCAACACCTCTCGAGCATAAGCCTTTCGAGAGTTCCTAGTTGTCCCGGCCGCAGTCGGGCCTCCTAAGATCATGTTGATTACTGGCCCTCGGGGCTGTGGGTTGCGATCTTGATCGTCATCCCTTCTATTATAGTCTCTTCTCTGGTTACCACGGTCTTCACCCTTTGTGAAGTGCCTCAGCTTCACTCTACGGATCAAAAACTCGATCTCATCTTTGAGTTGCTTGCAATCGTCAGTGTCATGCCCCACGTCTCTATGGAATCTGCAATACTGATTCTGGTTTCTTTTTACGTGATTACCCCTTAGTGGCTTCGGCCATCTGAAATCCTTATCATTCTCAATGTCCAACAAGATTCGACTCCTAGGAGTATTCAACCTTGCATACTCAGTGAACCTTGACCCTTGGTTCTTCTTAGGGGCAGAGTCGGAATCCTCGCTAGTTCGGGGATACTTGTCCCTAGCATCATACTCTTGATCATCATAGTCCTGGTCTTGCTTTCGCTTCTTGGAGTCATTGTTACCTCCTCCTCCACCTACGGTGGTTTCTTTCTTCAAGCTATCCTCAGCTTTAATATACTTATCAGCTCTTCGTTGGAGCTCAGCCATGTTCTCAGGGGGATGCTTCGCCAATGATCTCTTGAAGAAGAGGTCAGTGGTTCCGTGTTCCAGGGCTACCATTGCCACCTTATTTTCCAAATCAGTGATATTCAGGCTCTCCTTCGTGAATCGCTTGAGGTAATCCCTCAGATTTTCATTCTTTCCTTGCACTACATACATAAGAGATGCGGAGCTCTTCTCATGCACCCTTCCGCTAATGAATTGGGTAACGAAAGCGGCACTCAACTCCTTAAAAGAGCCAATAGAGTTCGCAGGCAATCGGCTATACCATCTCTGAGCCATGCCCGACAGGGTTTGGGGGAACGCTCTGCACTTTAGGGCATCACTTGCAGGCTGCAGTAGCAGTGCGTTTGAGAACGTCCTGACGTGATTTGCGGGATCACCCGTTCCATCATAATCCTTAATTGTCGGCATCTTAAACATCCTAGAAATATGAGCATTCATCACCTCCTCAGTAAACGGGGGTGTGGGATCATCAGGATCTCCAAGTGGCATGAGATCCTTGGGGTTACTCCTGGGGGTTTCCACCCTCATAGCTTCTCTTGTTGGGACATCAGCCCTCTTCTGTCTTCTTGAGGACCTCTCCAAATCTATAACGGGAATCCTTTCTGAGATTGGAGGGGGTCGAATTAGACTATGTCTTGCCTGTTCCCTTGCCATATCTTCCTTCAATTTTAAGATCTCGACCTCATAAGCCTTGATCCTTTCAGCAGTTGTCAAAGATTGTCCATCACGGATGTCTTGAGTCCTCCTTCGATGTTCTCTACTAGCACGTCGCCTCCTTGGGGCTTCATCACGGTCATCATCCTCATCGTCGGAGGAGGTTTCATCAGTATAAGGACCCGAATAATCGTGATACTCTCGATCTCGGATCTGCAAAACGTGACCACTTGGGCCTGTCCCTTGGATAGGAGGATAATTAGGCAGCCCGTATGTCGGGTTAGTACTCACGGGGAGATCTGTAGTGTGGATCTGGACCCCATGCGATGGGTTGTTCGGATCAATCAGAGGAGAGACCACCATCTGAAGAGGATTGGTTTCTCGTCTTGTACGGGTAATCGGAGGTAATGTACTCTCAACGTGGGGGATCGCCCCTGATTGTTGAGAAACTTGAGATTGGGTGATCGCCCCTGATGCTGGCGGAGCTTGTTGGGCAATCGCCACTGATGCTGGGGGAACCTGTTCGGTGATGGGTGGAACAGATCTGAGAGGTATGGCCTCAGTTGCAACTGGTGTTGTTCTTCGTGTTTGAACCATGGTTGATGTTGTCTTCCCACAGACGGCGCCAAATGTTGTGGAATAAAAAGTAAGGTATATTTATTGCGTATTAACTACTAGGGTTTGTGGGAGCTTCGAGCTTTAATGGCTGTTCTTGTGTTCGTGGCTGAATTTGCCTTCACAAGATGCCTACGTACTTCGATGAATATCAAAGATCAAGCCAAAAACGTAGTTCTGAGAATGAGGGGTCAGGCCCTTTATATAGGCTGTGGGAGCCTTAGATTTATGGTAGGATTCGGAGACTAGGTGGGCAAGCCACCTCCTTGAGGAAGGTTCTAGACTCCTTCCTTGTAGGAATCAGTTTCCATGTTGAATTGGGTGCCTTGGAGGCTAAGTCAGGCAGGAGTAATATCCTTGTTTGACTCTTATTGCTAAGCTGTTTTTCACCTCCAATATTAATTACGAAATTAATATTTAAAATAGGATTTTGGACCCTGTTGGTGGGCCCCACGTTCGGACCATACCGGGTCTAATTAATGCAATACTAAATGTGTCTTTAGGCCTTATTTTTAGCCCATATCAATTAGAAATTTCTTTTCAGTAAGGAATTTATTCATTATCATTACATGTCTTCATTAATGAATCCCAGCCTGAGCTAGGATGAAAAAAATGTGAGATTTTGAAAATCTTTCCACAATTCACTAAATTGCAGACAAAAGATAAGAAATATCAGTACATGCCAATAATTATACGAGTATGAGCATAAGATCAAGTTTGAACTATAATCTATATATACTAGTGAAACAAATCAGTAGGATGTCATCAACTTTGGTCCTGCAAGTGGATCCTGTTATTACTTATTAGTGTTGCATAATTTCCGGCTGCAACGAGTATGTTTTCCAACTTCTGTTCTGAATGCATATTAATAGCTACGCGGAAGTGGTGTGGCGTCACAGATCATAAGCATGGCTATGGCAGACATGGCTTGAAAATACTTGAAGCGAACCGGGGAATTGTTATTCTTCAAGTCATTATAATTTTGAGAAGTACGAAAGCTATACAGTTAATTGGAGGATAAGGGATTATTCAGTATTACTGTATTATTGTGGTACTAATAATATTAGTAGCAATGATACATTTCTTTTTAGCAAGGGTTATATTCGTTGTTAAGATAAGTTCTCATCAGTGAATTTCATTTTCAGGTAAAATATGTTAAATTTTGCATGCAAGACTGTAACGTTATTGATAAGACAACTTTACATAGATTAGCATAACATCAAGTTCTGCAATGGTGATCTAGATTAGTAAAACAAATCAGAGAAAATGACCTAGATTTGAGCTAGTTCCCTGATATTGAAAGGATAAACTTCATTTGTGGAATTTGAAGCAAAAGCTTTTGTAGCTAACACAATATTCACAGCTTCTGTCGGATGCAAACCATCGAAATACACGTGTTTGCTCCTATCTTCACATGTTGATCCTCCTCTCTTGCATGAAATTCCATTTCCCCCTTCTTCCAACGACGGCACTTGGCAACAAGGTTGTGTCGCGTCAGTAAAACCTAAGCGGATTAAACATCAGAACTTGCTGTTAGTAAGATTGATCATGTTCACCAGGTTGTAAAATAGTTAAATAAATTTACCTTTTGAAGCAGGGTTTTTGATTATATCTCGAACTATTTTGTATGCATTGACTACAACAAGATTAGAACCAGGCATTTGTGGCCTACTGTCATTTACCAGGGATCTTAAGTTGGTATTAAAGAAATGAGCTGCTTGATTAAGGTATTGATTGCAACCCTTCCTCTGTGATTGTGCAGGCGCACCAATGGTTCCGGGGCTGCAGCCCAGAGGATACAACGACATGAGTACAAACTTCCGTGCCCCCAAACTGTACAACTTCTGCAATGATATTCAGAATTTCGTTAAACTATACATAAACAATCCAAAAAATCAAAAAAATGACAACTTCATCAGAAAATTAACTTTAACATCATTGAAACTTTAATCAGAAAATAACTCAATTCTGGGGAACGAACACCTGGATAATGTGATCAGAAGTACTACATTTTACACAAACAGATGTATTTGCAAGTAAAAGCATGCGATCAAACAGATTTTACCTTGAGTTGTGTAGAGAGAGTACTCGTGAGATTGGCAGTGAATGCTTGAACACTGAGATTAGCTGGTGATTTTGTGAAAAAATAATTCAAAGTATAGTCATTTCCTCCGCTTCCAACCACGAACAAGTACTTGGATAATGACTCTGTGCTACTGCTCTCAAGCTGACTCTCCAATTCCGGCAATGTCACTTCCTCAAATTTCTTGATTTGCTCATTCAAACTCATCACTTCTCCCTAGAATAGCATCCACGGAACTCGTAAAATCTGTTTCTACTATTGTTTAAAAAATGAAAGAAGTGCAAAAAAAAAAAAAAAAAAAAAAAAAAAAAAAAAAAAAAAAACTGGTTCATAGCAAGAAAGATGACATGAAAGGTGTGGAAAACGAAGAACCAATTATTAATTTGTGTTTGTGTTATCGATCAGCAAAACAAGAGAGAAGCAACATAGAGAGAAATAGATAAACATATAATTAATAAACATGTGTGCTTAATATCAATGTTCTAAAATTATGAGAGATGTGCATCTTAAAACAATTATTAAGTTTGTCTCTTGTTGTCTTTTGATCATTTATCTTAAAAGTTACATCGAACTGTCACCATTGTTTCTTTTAAACATATTGACAAAATCCCTAGCATTATAATTTAATGGATATCTCTGTTCTCGCAGTGCTAAGAGGATGAAAGTAAAAACCGCAAAGGAGAAGGCTCGAGACTCCGAGGAGACATGTGTAAGAACTAACGTAAAACACCCCTATCAAAAATTTAACAACCTAATAACATATTAGTCAACATGCATGTAAAAAAACTGATCCGTTTACCACTATGGAGCCAGTCTCGTCGAGGATTCCAGAGCCACCGGATGCAAAGTTAACACCAAGAACTGTCCGATTTCCCTTCGTAGATGGATCAGTGAAAGCCGGAATAAATGCTGGAAAATTAAGCTGGTCTCCGAGAAGATCGATAATATTTTTGCCATTAGTAAACCTCCCAGAAGGACCAAGAGGAAAATCTATGCCATAAGGCAAGTAATCAGCTTTAGCCAAGTTTTGAAGAAAATTATTGTTACCATTGTCAACTAAAGAGCTTCCAAACACAAACATTCCTCTAATGTTAGTACTCACATCTCCTACCTTTTCTGCATTCGAGAAAATCTTGTTTTCATGAAGACATGAAAAAAGGAAGAAATTAAAACACAAAGAGATGAAAAGCATTGAAGGAAGAAGATTCAGTGCAGCCATTGCTTTCAAGCTAGGTGGCTTGTATTCTTGGAGCCTTTTTAATGCAAATTTGCAATATTTAGTTGGCCTGGATTGAATTAGAAATGAAGTGCAGTAAGTGGTAGCTGCCAGACTTTTATTTAAGTTTAATGAATAGCCCCGTGTTATAAAGTATTCCATACTATTTTAATTTTTATTCTAGAGAAGTGAATTTGTTCTAGAGAAGTAGTACAATATTTACAAAAAATTCACAAATTTGCATAAATTTCATTAGAGATAAATAAATTTTTGAATTACATAAGTATATAATAGAGAAAAATGTTCCTATAGTTAACTATAGAAAAAGTTCCTAAAGTTAACCTTTAAAATCATTTAATTGTTATCTTTTATTTATAAGGGCCCCGCAGGCGCATTAATGATGTGTGTTTTATTTAGAAAAATATGTGATGTGTCTTTATTTCAATGGTTAACTGTAGGAAATTCTCCTATAGTTAACTATAGGATCATTAAGCCCTATATAATATACTCCCTCCGTCCCTTTTTAGTTGACACATTTGTAAAAAAAATTGTCCCTAAATAGTTGTCACATCCCTTGTTCCAATACATTTTTAATCAATTTTTCCATATATATCCCTTTATTTCTAGTACCAATGTTTGACTTTATATTTAATATACACACTCATAACTCATCATTTAATGTTAAGATTAAGGGCAAACATGGAAACAAATTATATAATTAATTCTTTCTTAATATGTGTGTTTTTTGCAAATATGTCAACTAAAAGGGGACGGAGGGAGTATATGTTTGGGTGTCTTTTCACAACCAACGTGTCAACGTTGGATGCCAACTACCTACTATAAAATTACGACAACAACCAATTACTGTAATGTTTCTTTGAGATAACCGAAATGAGATTTTGCGATAAAAGTCCCATACATCACGAGTCCCGTGAAACAAGTTCGGCTGTGCTCTCATGAGTTGAATTTTATTACTACATTCCCACCCCGTGATGTCATTGCTTTTGAATACATAAATATATTGAATATTAGTATTGATTTGACCATTCCAGAGGAGTACATAATTTTGGTAGGCAATCTCAAAAACGACAAGTGCATCAATTAAATTGACTATGCTAGACGTACGTTGGTCGGAGCCATAAAGATAAGTACATTATGGTGCAGGTACAATGTCGGAATATTTACAAGTAAGGGAAGAGTAATTAAACTTCCAAATCAATTAGCAAAAAAAATTAAACATCCAAATCCAGTGTGTTACAAAATTGAGTACCCCATTTGAACAAAAGTCAGATCGTTAATTTTGATAATCTAAGTTTTTTTTTTCTTAATTTTACAGCATACGATTCGTCTTGAACAATCGATCGAATTTTATTTTTCTTCGGTGGAATCAATTGATTGGCATTAATTTACTATCTAATCGATACATATCCATCTTATTTTATTCGTATATCAATCTCTCGATCTCACATCCGAATCATTGTTTATCTAAAGAGTTTAAGATAATGAATATTCAGTTCGTTTTAAGATATATGTCTCTTTGACTTTTTACACGTACTTTAGGATGAATGAAAAACATAGTTTTACATATTATTTTTCAAAATTTCTTTTCTTCTAAATTTAAATTTTATATTTAAAATTTAATTCACAAAAAGAAAATTTAAAAAATATCATGCGAAATTATCATTTTTATGTAACTTAAAATATGCGTAAAAAATTAAAAAAACATATATTTTGATACGATGGGAATAGTTTATATACTACTACTACTATTTTGGTGAACCATTCTTTAAAAGCTACCAATTCACGATTTCTAAAAATCTGTAAAAACATTGAAAGGGGTGGGTAGAAGTTAGTTTGAGCTTATAAATGAAAGTCAAGTGTCAGAATAAATAATTATAATTATTTATTGTATGGCAAAAATCTAAGGATATACTGGAGACTGGAGTACTATTGATTTAGAGAGAGATGAAACGCACAGTTGACCCATGCCAAATTTAATGAAGTAGGAGTACTACTATTGAGAAATGGATGGGATTGGGAATGCAGGCTGCTTGTTACATTCAAAGTAGTGTAATTATGGACTGCCCGATAAGGGATGCTCAATAAATTTACTTTAGCTTCCATGTACAATAGTATATTTCTACATCAAACGCCCTTAACATTTATTATTCTCTTTCGGTAGTTGACGACTTGACGATGTGTAGCTCTCGCATCCACGGTTTTAGGACAAAAAAAAAACAAAAACAGCGGTACCACTTATCCCTAAGAGAAAATTGTGCCTCAGATTGTCCTCAGCGGATGATCATAATGAAAAGCTTTGTGTAAAAATTTTACAGATGCATTGTAAAAAATACCAAACCGTGGTATAAAAATCTTGTAACTTTACAATTACGTGAATTTTCACAAAATTCGACTTAAATTCGATAATATATTTTTTAGAAATGCTAGAGATCACGAAAATGTTCCCGAAACCATTCCCGAATGTTGAGTTGTTATCATATGCAAATTAATTTTATTTTTATTAATGAAATGAATTCCTCATATATTAATATGAATCTCACGAATAAAACGATGTCACATGTTATTTAAGAATATTTTTAGAATTATTTTCGGGATAAAGCTTGATGTGCCTGAGGTTGTCCTCAGGTTCTCCCCTGAGATTAAAAGATATTCAATATAAATTTAATGGTATATATGTAAATTAATGTAAAAAAAATTATATTTACAAAATTGTCCCTACGCTTTGTATTCATTTTCAGTTTCAAGAATCTATGGATTCAGTGTGTTAAGCGGTCTGAAAACAATGTGGCTATTTGCTTAGCTCGTTTATTATTTATCAACCTGATTGCATTGTCAGTTGGGGGTTTGTCCTGACTAGACTTGTTTTAATTTAATGGAATGAATTTGCATTTTGTCAAAAAAAAAAATTATTATTCAACCGAAGTTTATCGACGTGTATATAAAGTCAGGTTTAGTATAAATAAAACCTAAGTTGAAACCTCAATTCAACTGAAAATTTAGTAAGAATTTTTTATAAATTCATGATTTTTAGTTTAAATCAGTAAAAAAATTACATAAAGTCTTATGGCCTGTTTGGCTTAGCTTAACTTATGGACTTATGGACTTATTTTTGGGTAAAAATTTTATATTTTGATAATTTTATTTTATACAAGTATTTAATGTATGTTTGAGATTCAATAAGTTGCAAAAATAAGTTGAAAAATAATTTGGAAAGTTAGGAATCTTAACTTTCAACTTAAAATAAATTGACTTATTCCGAAAATAAGTTCTCCCAAACACCTCCTTAGCTACCGCTTAAAAGTTAGTATTCATTTTAGTATCGACTGTTTTTTGATCCTTGTTCCGGATTTTGTTATTGATTAATTAATTTAAATTTTTTGCATATGAAATTAGGGCCCCGTTTGGAAAATCTTATTTTTCAGAAATAAGTTAATTATTCTGGAAAAAGGTATGTAAATTTGTACTTTTTTTTAAATAAGTAACTTATTTTTGCAAGATAACGAATATTAAACTCTCCATACACATTTTTTTCTAAAAAAAAAGTACGTTAATACAAATTTTTTTCCCGAAATAAGTAACTTATAAATTCGAGTTAAGATTTGTCAAACGGGACCCACGAATGTAAAAAAACGTTATCCATAAATATAAAAAAGAACATGAAATGGATCCTTCTAGTTTATGGGTTGTAGTTTTCTGTTATAAGGGTTTCTATCCTTCTGGACTGTCATTTTCTCTTTTATGGGTTTCTACCCTTCTGGACAGCCCATATACGGCCCACCATGCATTAATCAATAACACTGTTTGTTTGTCATTGTCATTTGTTTGCTGGTTTAAACTTGAGAAAGAAAGGAATAAAGGTAAAAACTCATTAACTTGACCAAAATATTTCTTTGTTTTGAATAATTAAGAGCATCTCCAATCATATCAAACTCTTAGCTAAAAATCTACGTATCTTTCCAAAAATAAAATTTATACATAATATGTAAAAAAAATTACCATTCTAAGAGCATCTCCAATGGAGAAGATCCCTTAGCTAAAATCACAAATATATTACCAAAAATAAAAATTATAAAAATTATGTAAAAAAAACATCACTCCAATGGAACATTATTGTTAGCTATATTTGGCCAACCTCTAGAGACCTGTAAGGAAGATTTTACATGATCTATTACCTTAAAAAAATAGATTCTATTAATAACAACCTGAAATAATAATAACATACTATATTTACAATATATACAACATTATAGCCAATATACCATTGGAGTATTTTATCTGATTTAGCCAACCATTTTTAGATAAGACCGTTGGAGATGCTCTAAGAGCATCTCCAATAGCGTTAGCTAAAAATGATTGGCTAAATTACATAAAATATTGATTATGTAAAATTTATCGAACCTGTAAGATATTGTGTTCCGATGGTATTGGCTATAATGATTGGTTATATTTTAAAAATGGTATGTTATTAATATTTAAAGTTGTTATTAAAGGAATATATAATTTTAATATAGAAATAAGTGATGTGACAATTCACTACAGGTCTGTAGAGGTTCGACAAATATATCCAACATTAAGAGATTATCTATAATTATAGACAACTGTTTTGTCCCATTGGAATGCAAATTTTTTTAAACATTCTTTACAATTCTTATTTATGGTAATTAATTTCAAATTTTACCTAAGAGGTCTCTCCCATTGGAGATGCTCTAATGGGACAAAACCCTTATCTATAATTATAGATAATCTCTTGAAGTTAGCTATATTTGTCGAACCTCTAGAGACCTGTAGTGAATTGTCACATCACTCATTTCTATATTAAAATAATATATTCCATTAATAACAACTTGAAATATTAATAATACTAGCTTATAGCCCGTGCAAAGCACGGGTTATTTTTATTTTTTTTTAAATTTGTTTATAGTTTAGTATATATAATATTTTAAACATTATTTTTAGTTTAGTATTAAATCTAAATTAATATGTTGTTGGTGGGAATCGAACCTTCAACATTTCTATATAACATAATCTGGTATTAATTTTATATTAAAATGTTGTTGGCGGGATTCGAACCTTAGGCCTTCAACTTTTAGTATTGTTATATCTAACGGTCATGATTTATTTGAATTGAAGATCTAACGGTTGTGAATGAGGATAACCAAAAATAAGGGGTAACCAACTACAAATTATACCCCCTTTAGCTTATTATAATATAGTATAGATATCATTTTTAAAATATAGTCAATCATTATAGTCAACACCCTTGAAGCACAATGTCTTACATATTCAACAAATTTTACATAATCAATATTTTAAGTAACTTTGGAGATTCTCTAAGCTTACAAATTACAATAAATTTATAGATGAGTATCCATTTTAAAAAATTTCGATGCCGAGTAGATCCGAACCCAAAAACTAAAATGGTAAAACATAACTTCTTGTCATTTGAGGGTTTCATCCCGTTACTTTTTAATTCTAATGTCTCCGTAACTATTTTTTTTTTTAAGAACAAAGGTGTTAATTCAATAATAAAAAGTAATACGACATCTACACCAATGATCGAGTAGAATAAACAGTAAATTGTAATCGTCTGTTCTCATGAAAAGATAGTTTAACGATATTTTGAAGATAATGTATATACAAATACAAGTACCCACTTATTGCATCCTCGTTGGATTACTGGTACCTTCATCATCATGCCCCGATGGAGCTATTGTCTAAGCTATCGACCAGAACTGCAATCCCATACAAAATTTCATCACTAAATCAAGACCCCCGTTCATAATCAAGAAGCGAAAATCTTGCCGATCTATAATCTCGGCCATGGAAAACATCAAAACACAATCAAAACAAAAACCCAATTCTCACAAGGAGAGACTAACACAACCAAAATAAATTGGAAATTTATTGAAACCCAAATAAATTGGGAGATTTATTGAGGGAAACAAGATATGAAAGCAGGAAAAATGAAAAGGAATTGGGGCTTCTATCGATATTGGGGTTTTCCACCGATGAAAATCGATGGAAGCCCCTTCAAAACTCTTTAATGGAGGCTAGGGTTAGAAGGGAGGGAGGGAGGAGTGCGTTACTTAAGTTTTACGAAATAGTCGGGACACGTGTTCTTAACTGTTATTGTTCGGTGTAACGAAATTTAAATCTGTCACCAATAAAATGCAAACAAGAATATATCTTCATCATTCACAGACTAGTATTGTAATGCCCCCGCCCTCGTACCGCAGAAAGTTTCCGCGGTTACAGGCCCTTTTCTTTTGTTCTTCCTTTCGACAATAGCAGTTTCACAGACAACATAAACACATAATTAGGGATTTAGAGGCGATTCTCTGGAGAACACAAGGCGATTGGCTGTTCTTCATCATTCTAGGTGTGTATTGCATTTTTCCAACGCTTTCTGCTATAATGTGTGTCTAACTTCGAATGTATGTATAATATATAGTTTGGTAGCGATTTTATATGTTTGATGTATGATATTGTGTGTATAATTGTATTAATTCGAATTGAGGATTGTTGGTTGAATTTAGAGTTTTTTTTTTTGAATTATAGAGTCCATTTGCTAGGGAGCTGTTTCATAACATATGATGTCCATGCCGTTGGATCAACCATCCGTTGATCCAACGGCTGGGGTTTAAAAAAAATCGACATCGTACCGCAGAAACTTTCCGCGGTACGGGGTAATTACAAAAATGCCCCCGCCCTCGTACCGCAGAAAGTTTTCGCGGTACGGGGCCTGTTCCCTTATCTAGAACCGAGCTGAACCTTGCTCCTCATTTTATACACCACACAAAAACTGCCCAGCACAACTGCTTTCTTTCTCTCTCAAATTCAAGCAATTCACTCCAGATTTGTAACCTTGTTTCTCTCTCAAATTTGAGGTAACATTTATCTCTACCTTTTTTGTTGTTTATTATGGCGGATAGATTGTTTGCTCGTATGTTTGGTTCAAAAAATAAAAAAGATAATGAAAAATATATAAAAAAAAAAAAGTTGAAGATTCATTACATATTGATGATTTAAGTATGGATGATGCTTTAGATGTAAGTAGTGATGAGCCTAGCACTCCCAAATTTGTTTATAATGATGAGTTCATTAATGTTGATCAATGATAGTGTTGAAGAAGATGATGATTTAGATGGTGAAAATATAAATGAAAATGAGGATAATGTAGAGTGCGAAAATTTGTATGAAAATGTGGACGGAAATGGCATTCCATATATGCATTAATTGTTTCATACTTTTGAACAAGCGGAAATTTTTTTCAGGGCATATGCCCTAAAAAATGGATTCGGCATTAAAATTCAATCAACCCAAAGGCGCTCTAAAAGTAGTGAAATATATAGTCATTTGTATGTTTGTAAACTTGCGGGGAAAAGTGGTAAAAGTAGTAGTTCTAAACGACGTAGAGAAATTCTTCCTAGGAGCGATTGCAAAGTAAGGATGTATGTGAATTATTCGAAAAATTTAAGTGTTTGGGAGATAACTAGTCTTGAGTTAAATCACAATCACGTACTTGTCACTCCTACCAAGATGAAGTTGATACAATGAGAAAAGCATGTGAATACCGCTACTCGTAGTCTGATCAAAACTCTTCGTGGTTCGGGAGTTCGTGATTATCAAGTAATGAATATTATCGGTAATATGCATGGAGGTAATGAAAAAGTAGGGTTCAGTAGTCAACATGTTAGGAATGTGATACGGGATGATAGGAAAAAAAAGGTTTGAAAAGTGTGATGTTCAAGCTCCATTAGACTTGTTACATAGATTCAATGAAGAAAGTGGTTCTAAATTTTTTTATTAGAACACAAGTTGATGAATATCAACATTTGAAATATCTTGTGTGGGTTGATCCTAGATGTTTAATGGCCTAACAAAATTTTGGTGATGTTGTGGCATTCGACACGACATATCGGAGAAATAGATATGTCATACCATTTGTCCCTTTTACCGGCGTAAACCACCATTACCATTCAGTGATATTTGGTTTTGCACTAATGCGGGATGAACACGTAACAACTTTTGAGTGGGTTCTGAGTACTTGGCTCGAAGCTGTGGGGAATAAGCATCCAATGACTATAATTACCGATCAAGATCAAGCCATGGTAAATGCTATTGCAAGTGTACTCCCGAATACTACCCATTTGTTGTGTTCGTGGCACATTAGTAACAAATTCCCGGAAAAACTAGCACATTATTATCCCACCTTTCTGGACTTCAAAGTGGACTTTAGCCATTGTATTTATAACTCGTTGACCGAATATGAATTTGAGGCTAGATGGGAGTCTTTGATGGAGAAGTACGAGTTACAAGAAAATAAATGGTTACAGGGGTTATATGAGTTGAAGGAGAAATGGATCATTGCATATACTAGGAACACTTTCTCTGCGGGTCAAAATACTACTTCAAGGAGTGAGGGGATGAATTCTTTCTTTGATAGTTATGTGAGTTCCGCCACAGGGTTGAAAGAATTCATTGAAAATGCTCAAAAGGCATTGGCAAGACAATTTTTACGGGAGAAAGAAGAAGATTATGTTACATGTAATTTAAAGCATCCTATGAAAATGCATTCCGCCTTGGAGATTCATGGTTTCAAAATTTATACCAAGGCGATGTTTAGAAAATTTTAAAGATGAATTGGTTGAATCTTTACAATACTTTGTTATGAAAGACAAAAAAGCTTGTGAAGAAGGGGAGAAGGAAAGGGACGGAAATACCTATTATTGTTTATATAGGCAAAATTTGGGGCCAACATCAAAACTAAATTACGTTGCATTCGACAAAGAAGCTTTCACGGGGATGTGTATGTGTAGAATGGTTGAGCATGTAGGGATACCGTGTCAACACATCTTGGCGGTCTTGAATAAAAAAAGAATTCCCGAGATTCCCGATTGTTTTATAGTTTGAAGGTGAACTATGCATGCTAATAGAGTAAACGGTTTGTTGCCTTACCAGTTGAACATCGGAGAATCTCATGAGATGACCCCAACCGATAGATTTAATAGCATGATGATGCTCACGATGAGTTTTTGTCATATTAGCATTGCATCTAAGGAACGATATGACTATGCCGTCGAGGTAATGAATCGAGAAATACCAAGTCTCGAAAGTATGAGGGTTGATGGAATTGAATCTCATGAAAGCAATGTAAATTCTCATGATGCAACACAAGATGATGAACCAATTTTTGATCCTATTGTGTCCCAAACGAAAGGGAGCAAAAAAAAATCGTCCATTTTAAAAGTCCCGTAGAATCCCTTGGTCAAGGGAAGCCCAAAAGAAAGTGCACGCAATGTAATTTTGAAGGACATGACAAAAGAAAGTGTCCTCAAAGACTACAAGTTTTAAATGCTCAAATTGCTTAAAATGCTCAAAGTCAAAGTGATCATATGTAATTGCTTCACCAATTATCTTTACTTATTCATTTTTATTGTCACATTATCTAACAAAATTATTTTTATTGTCATGTGTAGGTAACATGGATGGTGGTGATGTTTCGGATGTTTCGCATGTTAGTAATTCACTCTCAACTTCTTTCGGAGGAAGTGAGTCATACATTTCGGACAATGCGGCGGATGAAATATGTCGCAATTTACCACCATACTACGACATAATGGAGTTTAATGATGCCCTTGAGCCCCCACCGATTGTTGAGGAGGAGGATGGTAAGTTATATCCTCCGGATGAAGAGGCTTATAGGTCAAACAATTGGACCGAAGCATGCCGTTGGATGGCCACCGAAGAAGTGTTAGAGAGGGTAGCGTATAATTTGGATCCGTACTTTCATCCATTCTTGAACTTGGGCAAGAACACCGAAGGCAAGTGGAGGATATCCGAATGGAATGGTGGATGGCTTGAGTATTGTGATAAGATTAGTGACATTTACAACTTAAGGCATCGGGAAGGTTGCACACGTGATCAAATGCGCGTTGAATATGTGAAGGGATAGGTTTCCCAATTGAAAGATATTAATCTCCCTCGTTGTGATGTAACATTTAATCTCTACGATGGATCGATCCCTATAAGTGTCTCCTTTAGGGACGACTCCAACACTCACCCCGCCGTTACTAGTGGTGTACTCCGCAATGGTTGTGTTGATGTCTTGTACCATGTTGCCGCGTTTGTGGATGTGAAGGCTCCTCCCGGGACTCCTTCTCATTACTTGTCAGCCGGCTACTCCAATGTGTTGGCTTTGTTTGGTTAGAAATTTCGGATTTGTAATGAATTTATTATATTTTTAGTGAACTTTGGTGTAATTTATGAAGTTTGGTGTAATTTATTATATTTTTAGTGGTGTAATGAATTTATTATATTTTTAGTGGTGTAATTTATGAACTTTGGTGTAATTTATTTATTATATTTGTAATGTTTGGCACCTCCCGGGATTTGTAAAGAATTTTTAGAATGTACTCCTCATAATGTTTGAAGAATGTTTGGAAAATTCCCAAAGAAAAAATGATATAATTTTAATGAAATTTATGAAATTAATGTAATTTATTATAATTTTATTGAAAAAAATTTAATTATTTGCAAAACCATGTTATTATAATGTTTGAAGGATGTAGGGTGTGTTTCAAAAAAATTTCAAAGGTTTGGAGGTGCATGAGAAAATTTGTGCAATAACATATTTTTTTGAATAATTTAAGGAATTTCTAATTTTTTTTATTTTCAACAAATTAATGTATTTTTTTCAAAGATTTCACTAATTATAACATTTTAAGATTTTAGAAAGTGTGATATATTTTTTTAACATAAATTTGGCACTAACTTCCAAAAGTTAGAGCAAATCAGTTGTTTACGCAGTGAGTTTTGCTCTGTTTTCCTCTATTTTGCCCTGTTTCTCCAGCCCGTACAGCAGAAAGTTTCCGCGGTACGTGCTGGAAACTGCAGAATCTGCAATTTGTAAACTGAGCATCCCTGCAACACACTGCAACAAAGCCAACACTGGCATCCAACACTGCAGTCATACATCAACTAAATTACTACTACAAATCCAAGTAAAAGCCAACCAAAATCCAACAACCTTTCCAACTAAATTACTAATAAAAATTGAAGTAAAAACCAATTAAATTACAATTAAAACCGGACTAAAATCCCACTAAATTTCTACTAAAATCCAAGTAAATTACTTTTAAAATCAAATAATTTACAACTAAAACTCCAAGTAAAATCCATGATATATTGCTCAACTACTTGATGACGTTCTCGCATACGAACACCGAATATCCCTCTTTCCTTTCCCTCCTGAAGCTCCTTTGTTATCCTATACCGGAACGTATCAACTAAATGTTGTGACCAAGATGAGACCGAGGTTATATCATAACTTTGCAACATGTGATCCATGTATTTCATCACAAAAACACCGCAATCATTTGAATTCCGCTGCTTCGGTCTTTGCGGTAAAGGTACTAACTGGGACGAGTAAGGATCACATTCAATCCGAGGATTTAGCTTGAGCAAGAATCTTGACAGTAACCAGGACTACATAAATTAAAAGAAAGACAACGTTGATAACTAGTAAATGAAAAAAACAATGACAAGCTACATACAAAAGAAAATAGTCATACCACAACTTCTATTTTCTTTGGATAAGCCGCATCATCGTTCATTGAATCTAGAAGGAGAACATCGAACGTCTTCGTAGAAACCATGAACAATATCCAATGGACACTCCCAACACACCATGGAATGAATATGTAATCCGCCTCGATGACGGAGGGGCCAATGGTCGAAGTGGCAAAACCATGTAAACTCCGGAGTGCTGCATGCCATGCCTTGTTCAACTTACTCTCACCATTTCTAGCTACTCTTCTGATTTTTTTTCATGTGATCCCACCCAGGGACAATGAAGTAAGGATCCATGAAGTAGTAAATTTGCTTCCTCTCCCACATATATTGGACTTGTGAATAGCTTCCTCTCACTCCCGTAGCAATCCCCGAAAAGAAACACATAAATATGGTCACATAAAGAAGGACAATTAGATATTTGTGCAATATGTAAAACAAGGACAAGCATAAGATTATACCATATAGCAATAAATGATCCTGTCATCAATCCATAAAACTAGAGCTAAGCTCTGCATCGCAGTCTCTGATATATGATAGCCACGCACTTCAAGTCCTCCATTCAACTTCGGCTTTTGCCCAATGCCCCACCCCCAATCATCATAGATTTTATTCCGCTTCTGCACATCTAAATCCTTGGTGATACTTCACTTCTCCCCCCTCATTATACGGGTTGGTAGTTTTGAAGGCCTACTAGACGATGCACTAGCACTGGAAATGAGAGGCTGAGACACATGTTGGGATGGTTGTGTCATCTCAATGACATCGTGCGAAGGAATGGTTGCAGCACTAGGTTCGAGATCTTCTTCATAAAGTGAAAGTGGTTTAATGTTCTCAAATTTTGGAGGTTTGTAGGCCGGTCTTTTGATCTTCTTCATCAACCTTGTGAAAGGAGTGAGAAAGGTATCTGAAATCTTCCCAAGATCCTCCAAAAACTCAACGGGAACCCTAGAATCCAACTGCTTAAGCATATCAAGTGCAGCTACCATCTACAAAATAAAATAATGTTCATAATTTAAATAAAAGAATGTGGTGTGTACTGTGTAATACAAATGTAGGAAAGTTAGGATACTTACAACTCGATATCCTTCGACGCCATCATACAGCTCCCTCGTTTGGTACCTTAAATAGGGGACAGGTTCTGGCTTCCCTACACGTGCACGGCTAATCCCTGAATACCAAGCCATGTAGTCAGCCTGGGATGCAATATTAGAAGTGAAATCAACCAACCCCTCCAAATCAGAACAGATTCTAGCCCACCTCCCAATATCAACAAACCACCGAACCAACCAATCCTCAGGGGCAGAAGTGGTTTCCTTAGGTTGCCTATAGATGCTCATGTTAACAGGAGCCTGATGAATCTGTGGCAAATTACCAAACTGCCTCATCACCCTCTCCGGATGCTGCCACTCAACCACATCAAAACATACCAAGGAGACTCGAGCATTACCAGCTAACTGTGCCTGTAGCATCTCCCAATCAACAGCCTGGTCAAATCTAGCATATGGCCTCCACACAACACATCACCAGCAACTCCATCAAACTCACCCCTATAAAATGGTAGGATGTGGTGAGGACCTGCCTGATGCCGCTTCTTATTAATACCCTGAAGAGACGAATAAGCCCAACCCTCTACAATCGAATAGTCATCCTGACCAAGGTCCCGCTGAGGCACGCCAATGCGAGGAAATCTCTCATAAGACCAAATATGCAACAACCACACACAAGCAGCAACACTCTTACTACTCTTCCTCGCAGCAATCTCCAACCCTCTGTACAAATGAGCTAACACCGCTACACCCCAAGCATAATTATGAATCTCCCGGATGTTGGACACGGGCACAATGTATCTCACATGAGCATAAGCTTTGTCTTTGGTAGGGAAAAGAATAGCACCAAACAGAAATAGCAAGTATGCCTGTGTGTGTACAATAGTTGCCTGGGCATTACCTTTCTCCGGCTTCTGCTTACCATATCTGTCAAACAGCCATGTCAACTTTATATGGCCTCTGAACAAGGCATTCTCCACTTCTGCATTTGTCAAAGGCTCAAACCAGTTACGAACAAAGAACTCTTTCCGGTTCTCTATAAGCCCACAAGTCACAACCTCACCAATAACCGGCAAACCTAAGATATAACCAACATCCTCCAAGGTAACTGTCATCTCCCTTTGCCTCATGAAGAAGGTATTGGTCTCAGGCCTCCACCGCTCAACCAAAGCAGAAATGAGCCTCGCATCATTACCCAACACAACATGGGGGTTAGTAAAAATCCCAAACCCCATCATATGTAGAAGCTCCCTCTGTGGTCTTCTTAACTTCCAATCCTGCATCGCCCTATTACCACATATACACTCCAACTCCTCTCTACTAGTACCATCCCACAAATCCTCGCTAACATGATATTTATTATCCCAAATGATTTCCCCTCTACTCGGGCCCGGCAAAATATCAAGCAAGTCATCGTTGAAATGGTCCATACCTGCCAATTACATAAGAAAACAAGTTCACAGAATATTCAAGAATATTATCTAAAAATTGAAACAAATAACCAAAAATTCGAAGTATCCTCATAATTCTTAAACCCTAAAGCATAATTCTTAAACCCTAAATTCAAATGCAACAAAAAATTCCTCTAAATTAAATAAAAATATACCCTATTCGAACCGTCTATACGACCAAAAATTAACAAACCCCTAATTTAAATTGCAGAATTCGAATTTTTCAACTAATTAATTTAATTAAACACATAAATTTATAATCATGCAAAAACATTCAAAATGGACTCTATAATTCAACAAAAAATACTCTAAATTCAACCAACAATCCTCAATTCGAATTAATACAATTATACACACAATATCAAACATCAAACATACAAAATCGCTACCAAACTATATATTATACATACATTCGAAGTTAGACACACATTATAGCAGAAAATGTTGGAAGAATGCAATACACACCTAGAACGATGAAGAACAGCCAGAGAATCGTATCAATCGCCTTGTGTTCGCCAGAGAATCACCTCTAAATCCCTAATTATGTGTTTGTGTTGTCTGTGAAACTGCTACTGTCGAAAGGAAGAACAAAAGAAAAGGTCCCATACCGCTGAAACTTTCCGCGGTACGAGGACGGGGGCATTTTTGTAATTACCCCGTATCGCAGAAAATTTTTACGGTACGATATCGATTTTTTTTAAATCCCAACCGTTGGATGGTTGATCCAACGGCATAGACACCATATGTTATGAAACAACTCCCTATCAAATGTTTGTTAGGGAACGGGAGCCATACCAAACATACCTAAACCTAAAAGAAGATGCATGTTATTGTATCGTCTTGCATGACAAAATTCCATAAATTTATATTACTACAAGATATTGCTAAAATATTATTACACATCGATTTTAAATAGATTGAATGTTGACTATGCTCTATGAGTCCAATCAGTCAAATACATTGCATTTTAGGAGATACTGTATATGCAAAAACATCTTTGCATATCCAGCTCAAAATAAATTTGTTATTATGATGATTTTACTGTAATTAGTGTTGTGACATTTGCTACGTTGACTTACAAATAAACCTGTACTAGATATTTTACCACATTCCTGAATCCCCAAAAACTGACTTCAAAAAGCCACTAGCTACATTAACAGAGACCTTCTCTTATACATGGCCAAACCGGACCGGAACCGGACCTAAACCATCGGTTTTTTTATTTTTAAGGTTCAGGTTACGGTTCGTATTAATAGAAAACCGGTGAACCGCCGGTTAACCGCCGGTTCAAACCCGCCGGTTCGAACCGCCGGTTCGAACCGCCGGTTCAAACCGCGTAGTAGTTGGTGGACTTATATATTTATGCATGCGGTTTATAAGAACGATAATTTCAAACAAACGTAACTTTGCTGCGAGATCATGCAAGGCTGCAAGTTGTGTAATATTAAATTATTTCTGCATAAATGGAAACGAACCAAGAGGTGGATTTAAGATAAACTAATCAGTGTTACAGATATTAAATATATAAAGTAATGAAAGTGGCTTGAGACGACAACGTCAAAATTGACTGATCCAATTAACCGCGTATATTGTATTGTTTTGAATCAATGAAAGTGGCTGCAAGTTGTGTAATATTGTTTTAAATATATGTACTTTATCCTGTAATAATAAAATATATGTACAAGGATATTTTTTCTACTTCTTTTCCTCGAGTGATGTTCCTTTGCCTCAAAGCAAGTTATTGTCGGGAGACTACTGATTTTATATTTTATAAAACTATTTGCATGCATTTTTATATTGTTTTAAGAGTAATATGCATAAAAAACAATAATATGAAACTTAACAACTTAGAATACTATAACGTTAATATCTAACGTTAACATGTAACGGCTCTTTTTTTTTTCCTATAAATACCTTACATATTAAAATTCTTAACTCATAATTTACAACTCAAACTCTCTCATTCTCTCATTCTCTATTTATTCTATTCACAACTCTCTTGTTTTATTATATATATTTTATAAATATATATAATTATTTTACATAATATAATTTATTTTATATATTAAATGGCTAATATTGGATCGCAAGAAAGTAATATGCAAGCCGATGGAAGTGGATCGAGTTCGAGAAGACAACTTTCATCCGATATTTTTACAAAACATTTTAAGAAGGGTCCGTTGAAGTCGGATAATAAAATAGACGCCGTTTGTAATTATTGTGGAACGAAATACTCGTGGCAAGTGGGAGGAGGTTATGGCACTTTGAATCGACATTTACAAACCAAACATCCTGAGAAGGTAGGAATGGCAATGGGACAAACACAATTATCCGGGTTTGCAACTTCTTGTCCTAATCCTCCTACATTATTTCGTTATGATCATGCTAGTAGTTCTTATGGTTTAGCCGAAGCTATTTCGGTAGACTCGTTATCTTTTAGTTTTGGTGAAAATGTTGGTATTAATGATTGGATTAGTAGAGATGTACAACCCGCATTTAAGAGAATACCTAGAACATCACTTAAGAGAAATCTGATTAAATCTTATAAAAAAAAGAAAAAATAATTTGATTGAATATTTTAGTAATAATGATGCACATGTGTCTATTTGTAGTGATATTTGGAGTGATCATAATCAAATACATTCATATATGGGTCTTACTTGTCATTATATTGATGAAAATTTTGAATTAAATAAAAGAGTTTTAGCTTATCGAGTATTTGATGATTCGCATACAGCAAGTAATATATGTAAAATAATTCATGCTATTTTAGAGGAATATAGACTGATTAATAGAATTTTTTCATGTTCTTTCGATAATGCTTCCTCTAATAATGCCTCCATTCCCGAATTAACTAGAATTTGCCAACCTAATTTTGGTGGAAGATTTTTTCATGCTAGATGTGCATGCCATGTTTTAAATTTATGTGTTCAAGATGGATTACGTATTATACAACATTTAATCAAACCAATAAGAGATGTTATTAAATATATTTGGGTACACCCTAATGTTACTAGAACATGGTTAAAATATTGTGAAAATAATAATGTGCACCCGAAACGTTTTACCAAAGATGTTGGTCATCGTTGGAACTCTACTTATGTTTTACTTTGTCAATCTTTAGAATATCAACCTCTATTATGCTCTTTTGCCACCGAAAATATACCAAATTCTAATCTTTTATCACAAACTTGGGATTTATGTGCTAAAGTTATGGAGATTTTTAAAAATTTTAATGATGCTACTTACACTTTTAGTTATGTTTACAAACCAACCTCTAGTTTATTTATTGTTGAAGCTTTAAATATTGCATTTACATTAAACGAGGGTGAAAAAATATATGAAATTCATGAAGGAGTTGCACAAATGAAAAAAAAATGGCTAACTTATTATAAAATAATTCCTGATATTTATCTTGTAGCTGCTGTATTTGATCCTAGATTTAAATATGATGGCTTACAAGAAATGTTAGAAAATTATTATGAATATTTAGGATTACAAGATGATCTTGAAATTGATATAAATAATATAATGATTAGAGTTAAAAGACATTTACATGATTTATGCAGTCATTTTCATGTAATTGATAATGTTGACTCTCCTCTTCCTCCTACACCATCATCATTTTCATTACGTCCGGGAACAAAATTTTTAATGGATCGTTCTAAAAAACAAAGGCATTCGAGCTCACATTCGGAGCTCGACATTTATCTAACAACAATTTTTGAGTTTGATACAGATTTAGATTTTAACATATTAGCTTGGTGGAAAAGGCATAAGAGGACTTTCCCTACACTTACTAAAATTGCGAGTCAAGTTTTAGCGGTTTCAGCCTCAACCGTTGCGGTGGAACAAACATTCAGCATAGGAGGAAATATTTTGGATCCAAGAAGATCAAGATTGGCTCCCGAATCTTTAGAAACACAAGTTTGTGTGAATGATTGGAAAAAGGCAGAATTAAGAAAACAATCCAACATCGCTTCATCATCCTCATCTGATGAATATTGTGGAGATCCTACTACAATTCCTACTACCTCTGAATCAGATGGATCGAGTTAGTATAGATTATAAAAATTATTGTAATAAATTATATTGTTTGTTGTATTCTTGTAAAACATATAAAATTTATTGTAATATATTTACTAGTTTTTTAATTAAAAAAGTACAAATGAATTTAACAATATTTTTAATATAAATAATTTTTTTATTTATAAGGTTCAAACCGGAACCGGAACCGGTCTTGAACCGGGTCAAAACCGGAACCGTCAGAACCGGAACCGAATGTTTATATCATGTTAAGGTTCAGGTTCCGGTTCAAGATTTTTACGAACCGGAACCGGCAGTTCACGAACCGGAACCGGCGGTTCACCCATGTACTTCTCTCTCTCTCTCTGGGTCATACACGGAGAGAGACACACAATATACCAAAAGAGAATCTTGTTCTAATTACAAAGATCCCTCCTTTACTTTTTCCCATCTTTAAAGAATCAAAGCAAGTACATCAGATACTTACATTTATAAAAGACAAGCAACAAGGTTAGTGTATTGGACCTAAAGATTGAAACTTTATGTTTTTTAGTTAATACCCATTTGATCTTTTAGATACCCATTGTTATAATTAGTGTTTTGTTGATGTTTTTTACTTAAATGGTAGTAATTATGATGAAATTGTTATGATTGTGGCCTTTTTTGAGTCAAGATCCCTCTAGGGTACACTCTTGTTGTTCAAGATTTTACCTTTTTTGTAATTATTATTGTTGTGTATGATTTATTTTATTTTATTTTATGCAAAATGTTTGTTTGTATTGATGATTTTAGCTTTTAGATGCAAGTAATTGGACTGCTTATATGTACTCGAGTGATTTGGAAGTGATTTGGCATTGCTTAGATTTTTGTGTATGATGTTGAACTCGGGTTATGCGGAATACAATTTATTAGAATTTGAATGTAATCAGGCTTCATTCTCCTTTAATTTTGGGTATAGGTGACTGTTATCGGTTTTTTTGTGGTGTTTGGATTTTAAGGTGCTGCGGACGTTATATTTTTCATTGGTGTTTGGATAAGAGAGTGTTGCTTACTCTTGTTTTTGCCTTTTGGAAATCTCAGTAGGGAGCTCCAGGTTCTCTTTTTTATTGGCATCACAAGTCCGACCATTTCAAACTCTGGCTTATGGTTCAGGATTGCTAGCCTTTCTTGTTGTTGCTAGTGTTTAATGTGGTCGTTTTTACTTTTTTGGTCGTTTTTACTTTTACCTTTAAAAACAAATAAGGATATAGATTATATCTAGCGATCATACAATCTCGTGGACTACATATTTCGACTTTGAATGCAACCTGATTGGTAAATGATAGTATATAAACAACTATTGCCTATTGCGGACTGACATCCTGCAGAACAACTAGTGCTAATACCCGCCAGAGGCTGAACCTGACTCTCCATTATACTAACTTATGACAGACGTGTTTCACCCGTTGAAGGTCTTTCTAAGCACCATTATTCGCGCCAGGTCCAGCGTATGGCCTCCGATTCCATGGTTAACTATAAATCAATAGGGAATTTCTTTAGTGGCAAGAGTTCATTGGTTCCTAACCGTCTGGTATAACCCCAATACTATAGGCCTAATGAGAGTTGAAGGGGTGTATGAGTAGGATTGGGGGTTATTCCTGATGGTTCAGAATCAATGACATTTTGCCACGTAGAAGATTCCATTTGATCTTAAGCTGACCGGTGTGGAAGCAAGACACTGGAACTGGCGCAAATGATGCCTTTTGGAAGAATAATCTTCAGGTCATTTTTGGTAAATGACGGGATGCAGTAGGCTTCTGCGTGCGCCACGTGTCTGGGCGCACCTGACCCTGTCTCTTGTTGCTTTTAATGTTTTTCGTGGGTGTTTTTATGGGCTTTGTGTTGTTATATCTTTGGCTGGGACAGTTCATGTAGTGAAATTATAAATTCCTAGATACTTTGAACTTAACAAATTTCTTTATATGGCGAATGGTTCATGGGACTTACAAAAGGCGCAATAAAAGGCGCAATAAATTACTAATAAGTCAGTGCAAATAGTCCTAACTGGGCTATTGTATTTGAAGACAAAAATCATTAGGATTGTTAAGATTTTAACCTTTTTTATCGTTTTGAATTAACTATGTTCAATCTATTCTTTCTGGTCTAAACTGTATAAGAGGAATGTTAATGTTTTTCTCTTGAAGAAACTATTGGTTAAATTAATGGTAAATCTAATACGAACGTTCATACATCAAATTTAGTCACTTAATATTGATGTTTTATAGTCTGCTCCATTTGACAATATTAGTGTAAGGCTGGGCATGCTCAAAATACTCAACAAATTTCTGCCTTAGGCCCTTATATCTTCTGTTTCTTTAGTAGTTTTCTGTAAATTTTATTGTTCATTAATTGATTGATCCCTTAATATATAATTTGAATTCCTAATGCATCTTAGGTGTATAAATAGTTACATATTTTGTTTCATTCTTTATTGACTAAACTGCTAGGTTTATTACCTCTCATAAAGCTATAAAATTGTTCATCCTGTATTATATGCACTTTTGATTGGGTTGGAGGCTTGGAGCTGTAGGAGAGTCAGGGTATCTGATGTGTGTATAAGTTTTCTTTTGTACATTCGATTTGATTTTTTGTGCATTGAGTGTTTATAATTTCTCAAATTTTGGTGCTTCAGAATAAAATTTCTTTTGAGAACAAAGTTACAGAGAGGAAAGTAGCAGAGTATTTCGAAATTTTATTTTCTTATGTTTTAGTAAAAAGATGCTGGTTATTGGTTACTGTTGGCAGAGTACCAATCTTGTCCGTCGTTTTTCTTATCATAGTTGATGTTGCACACAAAATACCTCCCATTCTTTTCTTTCGAACCTTACAAGACTTTCCATATGGAGGAAGTATGATCTTCTGCATTTTTGACAGTTCGACAAGTCAGTTAATTGGCTAGTTAAAGACGTCAAATATTTATGTGTCTGTATTAGGTTGCAGTACTACATGTGTTCGTGTATGTATGTCTAGGTTACTAGGTTTAGCAGAAATTTATTTTCTAAAGAGGGGCATACTATTAGAGAAAGTCTAATATTGGATATATAGTATTTGAGAAAACAATGTTAATGTATGAGTAGGATTGCAACTTGGACTCTGATTTGGAAGCCAATAGATGATTGTTGAATTATTTAATTTTTGGTACAACTTTTCTTTTGGTTATACTGCATGTCAAGTATTCTTGATTGTTTAAATCAGGAATAAAGTCCTCTCTTACCAGCTACCGCCAACCACGAATTCATTATTTGTCCTGTACATCATAACCATTTTGTCCTTGGTAATCTTAAAGTTGTCCTTTGCAAATATGCTAACTCATTTATCTCGCTCATTTGTATTATACTCGATAATATTATTTACCGTCATCGTCTCAGCTTCATGTTTCTTGTACTAAAATGAAATTTGTGTTTCCTGTTGTATGTTGTCATGTATGTTACAGCAAATTAGTTGGGGAAGTCTGAGAGCTGTGAAAGGCAAATATGAGTCTGGCATGTATTGCATGCCACAATGTTGAAAGTCCTTCACACTCCTTGAGAAGTTATTCTACCTCTAGTTCAGACAACGAAGGAAGATGTTCTGTTATCACCAACTGTTTGATTAGGAAAGCATCACTTCACCAGCAACTAGCAAACATCAATTTTTTATCGTCGTCTAAGGTGTCCCCACAACCAACGGAGCCACCAAGGTTAGTCCGAAGCCGAGCAGTCAGGAGAGACATCGTGCAGGACTGGAATTTTAATGAATCTATTGTCATGGTCTCAGAATAGAAAATCAGATTTGAGTTTTGTCATTTGTTCCAACTTCTCATTTGCTTTGTCACCAATACTATGTAGCGATTTTCGTATTAAGCACTAATTTCCTTTCTGTTTCTCTGTTGTACGCTTTGTCATAAAATGTCTTCTTTATATGATAGAATTAATTATTAATTAGTATTATAATTTATAGTATGTCATTGTTAATATCATAATTGTGAAAACATTAGTAGTTTACTGTTAACAAATTATTATCAATGTAATACGAAAAGTTGTCGTATTACATCAATCTATTACTATATATTAAAGGAGAATATAATGGCAAAAAGTGGGGTGAAGGGCCAAAATGGCACAAATTCCGATCAAAATGTTCAAAATGGCACTCCCTGAAAATACTGCCCTCCGCCGGCACATACATAACGCAGGTAGAGTATGTGTTACCCTCGAAACGCAACTAGCAGATGTGTTACCCATTAAAGCGCAAGTGCACACCGTGTTATTCATGTATTCTCCATGGCAGCCTTAATGCATAACGCATCATGCAGTTGCATTATGCAAAAAACGCAGTTGTATGTTGCGTTATGCAAAAAAAAGGGGAGCAGCAACACAAAACGTCAACAGATCTTGCGTTTTGCTTAAAACGCAATTGTTACTTACGTTATGCCCCAAAACGCTGACAAAAGTTACGTTCTCTGTGCCTGCCTGCCAGCTGTTGATGCATTAAAATTAAGGAAATGCATGTACTGATTGTGTTTTGGGGTAACGTGCTAAATGTGCGATGTGTGTCCTAGTGGAGGGCACTGTTTTCAAGGAGAGTCACTCTAAGTTTGTGCCATTTTGGGCATTTCTCCCAAATAGTGCCAAAAAAAATGGTTGTGAAATGTCCGCTATACCTTTATTTATCATATAATTACAAAAATGTCATTATAATTTTATTAAAAAAATTATAGTGAGGATGAGAATTGAACCCATGACCTTAGACTTAAGGATGACAATATTAACAACTATGCTAGATGCTCATTTTGATAAAAATATAAAACTCTTTATCTATATGTGCAAGCACCCCATATATTATATATTAACCTTTTTTGTATTATAATCAAGTAGTCGATATATGCTTGAAATAAAATTATCAAATTTTTAAAACTAAGTTTCATAAATTAAATTTTAATTATTTAAAAATGAACCTAATTTGCGTAAATGTATATATTATGTACATGTGTTTGAACACATTAAAACTATCATTTATTGGGAAATATTTAAATTTAAATATAAGATCATCGGGATAGTTAAATCAATTTTTTACTGTTTATTAATATTTTTAAATTAAATTATTTGTATTGTTAAATTTGAGTTAAGCTTTTTAAATGATCGTATAATCAGAATCTAATTTTAATTGAGTAATTGAATCATCTTTTAGTGAATTTACTAATACTTGTGAAAAGTAAAAAAAAAATTATTTTTTTGAAATAAATTACAAAAATAAATTTATTTTTAAAAATTGACTAAAAATAAATACGTAGTAAGAAATTTTAAATTCAAATTTATAATCACAATAAATAATATAGCAAATAATACAATTTAAATAACACGTTTTATGCTAGTCTATACTATACTATTATAAGCAAACTTGGGTATATTTGATTGGTTGGTAGTTTGGTTATTTTATTTGGTACACTCAATAACAACTGTTAGATTTTAAGATAAATAAATGAAAACCGTTAGATATAATGCTAAAAGAATATTCTTTTTCTAATATTTAAACTACTTTTATAGTTTCCAAGTCTGAATCCCACCAAAAACATATCTCTATTAAACATATATATTATTTTATAAACTACTCTAACGAGTTTAAGAATCAATTTCCGTCAACAACATATTATTAATTAAAACACTATCGTTAAAAATATTATCAAACATGTATTATAAAATTTTATTATCTTCTATAATTTATTTAATTAAAAAATATTTTAACAATAAAAAATACATACAACTTAAAATTTTAATAATAAAATATAATTTAAAAAATTTACAAGCAACGTTAATAATAACACGTGAACGTTACTTAGCATTTGTACTTGTAAATAATAATAGTCTCTTCAGTCTTCAACTGCATCATCATTTTCAAGGGCCTATATTTGAGCCTTGGCCCGTTGGCTTATCTAACATTGGGCTTGCAAAACATAATAGCTGGGTTGGTTTGACTATTTGATTTTAATTTTTGGGCCTCGAACCAAGTATTTTTACTATTCAACGATTGGAATTCAATAAACACCGTATCTTTCAAAATTTCTTCTGTTTGTCTTAAAGAGGACATTTACAATTGACTTTAATGTCATTACTGTCAAAGTAGGTGGTTGGGAAGGGAGCTGTTCAAAACATTAATACAAACATAGAATTTTCAAAAAAAATTAAATTTTAAAATGATGTTATTTACGAGAATCGAACCTTATTCGGTGAAAGCGTTTTCTTTTCTTACACACAAAATATTTATTTAGCACAAAAAATTAAATTAAATTCTTTGAGTTCTTTCTGCTCTAGACAATAATAGATTAATGTAACTTAATCTTGTTGTGTTTGTGAATATACTTTCCTTTAAGTGGAAGACTAGCCTAGTGGTCCAATATATGAAACACCACAAAATTTCACTACCATTGGGTACAATTTTGTGTTATATTCAAAATTCATTCAATTTTAACCATATGGCATCATTTTGGTGAATGACTTTAGAAGTTGTATGTATCATGTATGTATAGAATTCAAACTTTTGTACAATAGGAATGGAGCAACCATGATGTAATCTTGACATTAAAATAGCTCAAACCAATATTATATATTTTATTCTTTAATATCACTTTATCTTGCCTTTTTCCAATTTTATTTTAAAGTCAATTTTTAAACCTATCTATTTTGTATCTTTTTATTTTATATTCCTCCGTCCCATTCAATTCTTAACATTTGAAATAGAAGAGTCGGCACATATTTTAAGGTGTATATGAAGTATAGTTTCATAATTACTTTTTGTGATTTTTTTCTAAATAAAAATTTAAATACTAAATTTTTATTCAAAAGAAAATATAATTTAAAATAATTAATGAAACTATTTTTGTAAAAATCTTAAAATGCATATCGAATTTTTCATATCAAATGTTAAGAATGGAATGTGAAGGAGTATAAATTTTGTTGTAAATGAAGATGGAATAATATTGAGAGAATCGTCACCGTCTTTCCTATTCTTGGGATTTGTACTTTTTCTAAGAAACTTGTTGTTTACACCAACATTTCATTAGTAGTAAATTAGAGGGCATATAATTAATTACACCAACCTTCGTTAGTAAAATAATTAATTAATTATTTTATGTTTGTGACAATGACAATAATCTTAATTCTAATTGGCTTGGTTGTGAAACCAATAACATAGAAATTTGTTTATTGTCAAGTTGTGGTGAGTCCCACTTTTTATTGGATAAAAGTAGTTGACATATAACTAACCAACAATACTCTTTCATCTTTCAATATTCTTCGAGATTGAAATTTTCATACAATCCTCTAGATTAGTCTCGATAAAGAGTACCACTAATTTTGAAAATTAAGATAAGATTAATAACAAATTAAAAGTGATTAACTAATAACTTAATACCCCCAACTTGTTTTTCTTGATTTTATTTCTACCAAAGAATCAAACTTTTAATAAGTAATTATTATTAAATTATTAAATTTTTGGGTTAGCCAAAAAGAAAATTATTAAATTTTTGTTTAATACATAATATTCTGCAATTTAAAAAGGCTTCTTTTGGGTGCCCTTTTTCCACCGGCACGCATTGTAGACCAAGAAAATAAATAAAAATAAATCAAAGCTGTTGTTGAGTCTCCCATAATAAAAGCATAATACAACATGGGCCCTCCGATGGGCGATGAGTTTATAGTCCATGCTAATTTATTCTTACATAGTTTTACTTTCTTTTTTTTTAATAAATAATTCTTACATAGTTTTACTTTTTAACTCAATGAGACAGTAACAATTTGAATTGCAAAAATAGTAAATAGTCTCAACAATTTTGTCATTACTTCTTTTCTGTAACAAAATTTGACAAGATAATACGAAAACACATATCTGGTAGAGCTATTATGAATGTGGCACGAACTCGACTCGAATTATTTCACCCGTTTAAAAAAAATAAGTTACAAGCATGCATACATGCACAAAAAGCTTCATGAATTGGGATTTATTCGGATTTTAAAAAGCTCGCATTTTTTCTTTATGAAAGGTGATAATTCAATTCATAAAAGTCGTACGGCATCTACAAGAATGATCGGATCGATCAAACATAGAACATGATGATACGCTCGTCTTCATAATCAAAATGAGACAAATAAGTCGCTGTCGAAAAAAAATGATATATCTATAGATACTCGCTCTACGCTCAATATCTTCGCCAAAATTCGTTTGAGCTAATGACCACAAATGCAATTCCGAACAAGCTCTTATCGTTGAATCCGAACCAACTCTCTCGCATTTTTAAAAATCTGCTTAATTAAATTAGTATCAATTTTATTTCAACATTTAAGATATAATCTGAAACAAACACTATGCATAACTTTAAATTAAAAGTCTTAATACTACATATGTTAAAAACTAAATTGTCATTCTTTTGATATATATATAATATACAATGTATAAATAATGAACATAATATAAGCTTGATTGTACATTAAAAATTTATATTTTAATTTGGACCAACTTCAAATTATCTTAATAATCCTAAAAAAGATTTAAATATTTTAATAATTTGAAATTTATCAGAATTTCATAAAATTGTACTCTTTTCATTCCAATAATGTTCAATTGACATATTATTATGATGTAATACGAGAAGTTATCGTAATTATTATTATTATTAAAAAAAAGATAAAGTTACCTTTATTACGATTAGACATTTGCTATATAAACTATTATTATATTGTAAACAAATTAATGCTTATATTTTACTGAATAAACGAGTATGAAAGGCATATGATGTAGCCTATTTGTATTTCGAGGATTCAACTCAACTTAAACAAGAATGTAATAGTAAATAGTATATGTATTGTCACGGGGATCACAATTGCATAACTGTCAAAAGAAAGAAGAAAAGTCAATCTACCGTTTTGAGGTATACTACACTTGAAGAAGTTCATTCAGTTGATCAAGCATCAGTGGAGTAATCAAGACAGTGGTTTCTATTTATAGTGACAAGAGGTTCCTACAGTGACAGAATACAGATTATAAAGGTTTGAAAAAGAGTGAAGAAAAGGAAGACATGAACCACAACTTTAAAGTCAATATATGAAGAACAATCATTGCGGTTAGTCACTCATGAACCAGACCGTGCATCGAGTGTCAACATTAAACAGTGGTTATTCGTCATTAACTTCAGTGGTTCAAGCTATGAAGACTGGTAAAAGAGAAAATCATTGTGCAAGCAACAGAAGTGTTAAATTCATTAACCACAATGATTTTATTATCAAGTGGACTGGCTAAGGAACAATCTTTGTGGAGGATCAGATTTATCAAGACATGGAAGAACACAAGGGTTATGCTGTCAAGGAGATGTATTAATTCTCTCTTAATTGATTAAATCATTTGGTTGATTTATTTGATGAATTAATTCTATGAGAATTAATTTATTAGGTAAATTAATTAAAAGGGTAATTAAGTTGGAATTAATATAATTATCAAAGGACAATCAAGAGAAATGAGAAGAGAAAAAGAATCACATCTTATAGTCTAAATGAAGAACATCCATTGGAGTTAGTCGTTCATGAACGAGACAGTACATGGAGCGTCAACAGATAATTCAGTGGTATTCCTTTATTACTTTCAGTGATTCAGAAAAGAATTAAGACAATCCAAGGATATATAATTATTCTTCTTTAATTAATTTAAATCAAGTAGTCAATTTAATTAATAAATTAATTCATCAAGAATTAATTCATTAATTATTAAATTAATTAAATATGAATAATTATTTAAGTAAGTCTAAATTGAAATGATTATTTATTAATCAATTTAATTTAAAGCTGAAAAATGAACTAGCAAGACAATCAGATTGTCTTGCCTATTGTCTTGGAGAAGGAAATCAGAAAAGCAAGACAATCGGGGATTGTCTTGCCTATTGTCTTGAAGAAGGAAATCAGAAAAGCAAGACAATCAGGGATTGTCTTGCCGATTGTCTTGATGATGATTATACCCAACAGCTTTAAAAAAGGAGACTAAAAATCTTATTTGATTGTCTTGACTATTGTCTTGACAGTTCAAATCAGATTGTCTTGATAATGATCAAAAAGAAAAAGTTTCCGACAGATTGATAATTATTGATAAAGCAAGACAAATATCTCAGAAATTGATTGTCTTGCCGATTGTCTTGGTGGAAGCAGATTGTCTTGCCGATTGTATTGCCTATTGTCTTGGCAGTACAAAATTGATGTCTTGGAAGTTCTTATTGTCTTGCCGATTGTCTTTCAAGTGTTAATATCTTAAAAAGAGGCAGGAGATCAATTTGTTTGATTTTATATAAATCAACCAAGGCGGCTGCTTTTAAAAATACAATATTCACCACTTCATCTTCTTCAACACAGACGGAAGAGAGAAAAAGAAGAGACCAAGAGAAATAGTTCCTGAGCTTCAAATAAATTCCTGTAAATTATTTATGAGCTCTATAATTAAATCTGAACCGATAGAAATTGTTTACTTGTAACGTTGGAACTATCTAGCGAGTTTTTACTCCTAGAACTTATCTCTCGAATTGCTTTTAGCATTCGATCTTTTTATTACAAATATAGAAAAGTTCATGTCGAATTTTCTATAGAATTTGTAATAATTAGTTGGTCATCAAACCATTGTAATTTGTACCCGTGTATTTAGACACACCCCTAATATAAATTTATATTCAACTTGAAATATTGGTATTCGTTTTATTCCGCATCAATTTGTTCTTGATTTAATATTTTAAGAAAAGAGCAAATTCGATTAAACGACATAGTTTGTATTCAACCCCCTTCTACAAACTATTTTGGACCTAACAGAGTATTTGCGAATGTTTTAACAAATAAATTCTTAAAACTTTTTTATTTTAGAATGTGTGACTCATTTTCTAAAATATATTTTTCTCTATCCAGTTATAACGTTAAGAATTTAACGGAATAGATAAAATATATGTTATGGGATTCGAATTCGACTCAAATTTTAATCGATTCATAATATTCACAGATAAATCAATTCAATTTATTTCATACGAATTCGAGATTAAAGAAAAAAAATAAGTTGGAAAAATTGGTTGAAATCAATTTAGAAAAACAAATCGAACACAAAGTTTAATAAAAAAAAACTCAAGACTTGATAATTTGTCTACTTTTATATCAAAAATTAGTTAGAACATAATCGTCAATATTGGTATTAAGCACCCATCTCCCATAACTTAACGGTGCATATACACCAAGATGAAGATATAAAACCCATACGACTAACTTGGTATTAATTTCGTAGTTATGATAAAGATGTTACATAAATAACTAATATTTGTTATAAATAACTAATATTTGTATAAATAACTAATTCTCGTTATAAATTTGTATTAAATTATGAAAAAGATGTGGAACAAGAAAAGAAGTTATTTGTAAAATTCTTAATATACAAGCACAATGTCACCATTCAGATTCCATTTCTCCAAAATTTTAATCAAAAAATTATATTTTCAGTCAAGCAGTTTCGAACAATTGAGGCTAAGAAAATGGTTCGTTACTTTCTAAACGATGGATAGATTTTAAAATTTTTTTGTCATCACAATTCGAGATGTCAAAAATTTACTAAATTTAATTTCAGTTGCGGTCTAAGTTACACATGTCAAAAAATTGTTAAATTTAATTTCAGTTGCCGTCTAAATGCTAATAACTAAATTCTTTAGCTAAATCGATTGATTATAATGATTTTTTTTTTCATTTTTTACCTAAGAAGAATTGTGTATTTCAATAGTATTATTAATAATACTAGTAATATATAAATATAATTAAGGGAATTTGGTTTAATAAATATAACCAATTAAATTTAATTATTTAAATTTTTTGTTAAGAAAAATTATAAAGTGAAATATTAAAAATTTTATATATTATTTATAACTTGTAAGTGTTCTAAAAAAACGTCCGATATTTTAAAAATCGTCGATAAATCGTTAAAAAATATTAAATACTATTAAATATTAAAAATTTATCCGATTTTTATTTCAATTTATCATTCCGATAAGAGTTTCATGTGCCTGGGATGACCTCAGGTTAGAACCCTGAGGTTAAAAAAAATTAATACAAATTTAAGGATATTTGTGTAAATTATTGATAAAAATTTGATATTTACAGAAATGTATCTGCGAAACCACTTACTTTATAAGTATTTAAGTAATATTTGACATTGTCCTCAGCCCAGTTTTCCCTTCCGATAAATCCTAATATTAAGTATTTAAACCATTTGGTTTCGATATTTCACAAAAGAAGGGAAGACTGGTAAGCCAAAATGTGTGTCCTGCAACGAGACAAAAGGCCGCCCAAGTGTGGTTTTTTCAACTCCGGATCTAGGTCCAACGCGCGTATTTATATGACCCTTAAGCATATGATAAATTAATATAATTATTATTCCTAACAATTTATAAAATTAAAATATAGAGTATTTATCAAAAATTAATAACAAATATAATTGCATTTTATTATAAAAATAAAACTATAGACAAAGATTTATAAACATGATGAGGCATATAACGATAACCAACATAGGTTAATATCGTTTATGTTTGTGTTTTATTATTGATGTAATATGAAAAGTTATCGTAATTATTATTATTATTAAAAAGGGATGATTTTCTTTGGTACGATTAGGTATTTGTTATATAAGTGAGCATTATATTATAAACGAATTAAGAATTAAGAATTCTGGTTGTGAGAGGTCTCAGATTCGACTCCCTCCTACCCTCCAATATTCTTATTTATTAAAATATTAAAATTGTGTGATATGATGAGCCAAAAAAGGGATGTAATCCCTCCTAGTATTGAAAATCGAATCAAACGGACGCTAGGACCAAAAAGGCACGAACAAACTAGTGATACATCCATTCTTTGCCCAAATAATGGGTCGGACGAACTGAACGCTAGGATCAAAAAATGCATGAACAACCTAGTAATCCATTCTTTGACCCAAATAATGGGTCTTCAAGTGAGGGGATGTTAAGATAAATATATGATTCTGGTAAGTCCAACTCCTAACATATTGAGGTTTTAGAAGAACTGGTAACTTAACATTATGCGTTTGGTTTCTTAGTTTATAATATTGTTGAATTTTTTAGGATATTTAAAAAAATTATGAATAAGAACAAGACATATGCAGATTCAGTTGTACAATATGTATTTCAAAAATATGTATATGCTATTTAATGATAATTTGCTATACATGCTTGTATGATTGTTGAATATTTATTATCGAAAATAATAATAAAATGATTTTCAAATAATATAGTGATTATTAAAAATAAATATATAAATATACAGAAGAAAAAATAGTTTATAAAAAACTCTAATAATTACCTGGACTTTTAATTCCAAATCTTGTCTATTCATCCCAAATTTTATATTTTTGATTCACTCTAATTTAAATCCAGATTTTTTTTTGATAAATTAAAATCCAGAATTTTTTTTTTTGCCAAAATTAAAGCATATTTCATGAATAATTTGAAATAGATGCAATTGGGACAGATTCTCAACTGGTCATGCAACCAGGTTGAAAAACAAACAAGCTAAACAATTAGCCGCTTTGTTTTCGGATCGCATAACAAACTGAATATAAATATTCTTAAAATTAACAATGACTTTAATGGTCTCCCGAACAATCCAGTCTACGTCTCCCCTGAAAACAGTAGTTTCGCAATTGACCCTCATAATAATTTCGTGGATAGTGTGTTAAGAGAATTCACTTATAAAAATTGAGTTAAGAGGCATCATGTTATAAACAAACTTTTTTTGTGAGAGGTGAGTATATGCGATTTTCACCATCGTCCCAAGCACATCTCAACTATCTACATGTCGGACACATTCATAAACATATCGAAAGTGTTATCGTTCAAAAATATCCAAATCTTCCAATATATCACATATTTTATTTTCAATACACATTAAAAAAATAATTGCAATAATTACAATTGGAAGATTACCAAGATTTCAAAACTCCTTAAAAAATATCCAATCAAATAATCACAATAATAGATATACACACAAGCATGCCACAATATAAATATGACGCGTATCACATTAATCACCCTGATTTTGAGCTTATGTAACACACACACACACACAAAATCCATTGTAGTATTTTTTACTCATAAAATCTCCTGACTTTTCATATCAGTATACGTCGACATAGAGCCCGTTTGACAACAATAGCTTAAAGCTAAAAATAGCTTTAAGTAGTTTTTGATTTGTTTGGCAACCATTGCTTTTGTTAAAAAACTCCATTAAGTCATAAGTTTTATTTAAGTACTTTTGACTTATCGAGTTTTTTTTTTTTTACGATTCTTTTAAAGTTTAAATATTATGAATTTAAAATATTTTTAAGTCAAATTTCACTTTAAGTCAAAATTATTAAATCCCCATTTAATTTTAAGTAAAATTACCCAAACACATTCATTCAATTTAAAATAAACAACTTTACTTTTTTCATTAAGTTAAAAATAACTCCACTAAATAAAAAGTAACTTATTTTAAGCAATTCTTACACATGCACACAACTATACAAACATATGTGAACTTGATGCCACTGTCGGAGCTGTAACAAAATACAGTGGGACCCTCTTTCAAGAATTTATTTTTCTTGTTGCTTCTCTGTTCAACCCCTTTTCATTTCATTTCATTCTTTTCAATTTCTACTCATCTCTCTCTCTCTCACACATTCTTTTTCAATTTTTACTCTCTCTCTCTCTCTCTCTCTCTCTCTCTCTCTCTCTCTCTCTCTTTTTCAATATTTACTCATCTCTTTCTCTCTCTAGCTGACTCATCATCCTTTCTTTCTCAGTTATTTGAAATTGAATTACTAAGTTATCACAAGACATTCTTTGCTTTGCTTTTCAGATATATACAAAGTATACTTTTATAAATTTATAGACACACATACAAATATCATCATATTCTTACAGATTGGCTTCTGGGTTATTCAAGATTTTCTGCTGTAACTGTAAGTTCTTTTTTCCCTAATCTTCCCTTTTTTTTTTTTAAATTTTGATATGTATTGGAAAATCTTGTTTAAGCCCAAGTTTGGATTTTTAGTCAGTTAATTAGCTCATTCTTTATATAATTTTAATTAATTGTGTAGTGAAAATAGATGGACCTATTGGGTAATTTTTTTCTCTTTTTTTTTGGGTGGGGGGATTGCATTTGATCTTGCACTATGTTTTTTGAGAAAAATATGACCTTGCACTATTTTAAGTAGTTAGATTCTTGTTTTTATCTCTTTGTAGCTTAGTAAATGGTTTTGATCATTTTTGTTTGTTGTTTTATTGTTAATTTTAGGTGTGTTGTTTGATATGAGTTAACCTTTAATCTTTCTGCTATACTTTTAGGTTCCCATCAGATTTAGATGTTAAATTTGAATTAAATTATTAATTTCTAGAAGGGCTAGTTGTGATCACCATTGCATCTCTGTATTGAATTTATATACATGTACATAATATAGTGTAGCAAATGATTTTGATCATTTTGTCTGTATTTTTTTTGGTTGTTGCAAGTGTTATGTTTGAAATGAATTATAGGTTCAAGCTTTTTGCTGTACTTTGGATACCCATCAGATTTAGATGTAGCTTTTGGATTGAATTATTAATTTTTAAGGGATTATTGTTGTGATCACTATTGCATCTGTAAAGCAATAAAATTATGTGTTTACTTTGGCACTAGGAAATGGTTAAGTATCGTGACTCGGGTAAAGATTGATCATCATATTGGTGGCTTCTGTTGTTTTGTATAATTATTCGTTCAGTTGTGGAATGTTTATTAACTGCTACTGTAATGATTTATGGGTTGGCACTTTGGATCTTGTTACTCTCATTGTCCATAATCATTACATCAATCTTTTAAAATTTAGCGATTTTATGATTTCTGTATTTGTCTGTACTAATTTCCTTAGATGGAACTAGTTGTCGTGGTTGTCTGTTTTTAAATTCTCTGCCAAAATTCTCAGTTATACTGTACTTGTTTACATTTTGTTTTAAACTTTGATTGGTGTATCAAGTTATTATGCTTTCCTGATAATTATTCAATGAGTACAATTTAAATGAATATCTAGTTTATGTCCTGTGGAGAGAATGTGGTGACACTTTAAATTTCCAATATATAGTTATATATAAAAAGCCACTCATGATTATTTACTTATGCTCTAATTGTATGGTGTTCAAAGATGTTATATCAGCACAAGAGGGGTTTCCATATTCAGTGATGGTAGTTAATTTTTTCTTTATTTCAGAAGTTAAGTGAAAGAAGTAGCTTATATTTACTCTTATACAGGTTTTTAAGTTTTAATTGGGGTGAGCTTCAAGACACAGGTTAAAAGAGTTCGATATAGGTCTGAAATGAGTTCAGCGGCTTTACTCGCAAGCACGTCTAGCAGTGTCTCCACATCCAGTAAACTTTCTCCCTATTATTTTTCTAGTCCACAACCAATGTGTCAAAATAGTGATTTTTATATTTATTGTCTCCTTCCTGTTTTCAGGTGACTTTTCGGTTGATGGGTACTCAAATCGCAGGTATCTGCCTCTGCCATCTCTGCAAGATAAACAGTTTAAAGTTATACACACAATCAAAAACTATTTAATACTCTGTACATTTATAGGGATTCCCAAGAAGTAGGCAGTTCAGGCAGTGTTCAAGATGAGTACAACCATAGCTCAGTGGACAGTCTACATGACACGAGCCTCCCTCCTCATGGAACTGGACTACTCCCGTCGAATATGATTGAGCAGAACAGCCTAAATGGAAGCGCAAGTTTTAATAATGGGCACACGGGTAAAGATGATGACTTTATGCAAAAGGCCAGTAACTTACCCTTTCACGAGGAGAGAGAAAACAATCATTTCCATAAAGGTGAAATGGATCTCGAATATTGGTTACCCCCAGAAACAGAAGATCAAGAAAATGACATGGATTGTAGTGTGGCAAATTATGATGATGATGATGATGAGGGTGACGATGGTACAAATTGGGGTAGGCCTAGTTCTTTAAGTGGCTTTGGAGAGGAAAGTGGTGGGAGCTTCAGTTATAAAAAGGAGAAGCAAAAAGCAATGGACAAGGTGATGAACTGCAAGTTCAAGGCCCTTGTGCATCATCTTCTTAAAAATGCTGGGGTTACTTCTTCGGGCAAAGATGGAGACAATTGGGTGGATATAGTGACTTCTTTATCCTGGCAAGCTGCTTCCTTTGTAAAGCCTGAGATTGGTGAGGGAAAGGCAATGGATCCTGATGGATATGTGAAGGTTAAATGTGTCGCAACTGGTTCTCGAAGTGAAAGGTGATGATATGAACCCTTGCTTATTGCTGCTAATGGCCTAATGCTATTTAATTGTCTCAAGCTTACAGTTCAGTTCTAATAAATATTTTCCAATAACAGGCTTATGGTTTTTAACCTACTATATCTTGTTTCACTTGTTTGTTGGTTATCAAGACTGTACTTCATTAAGTGCATCCCTCTCTCCTTTTCATTTTTTTTTCCTTACCAGGTTTAACTTTTTTGTAAGCTAAGAAAACTGTACAACTACATAGATATCTATTAACGTAGGGATTGTGATGACAAATACTGATGAGCGAAATTTTATGTGATTACTGTTAATGACCAATGTTTGAAAAACATTATGGCTGGAATCTAATAATTGCTTTTGATGTGCAGCCAATTAGTCAAAGGGATGGTTTTTAAAAAACACGCCGCACATAAGCACATGCCAACAAATTACAAAAAGCCTAGATTGTTGTTGATCAAGGGTGCATTGGATCTCTCCTTGAGTGGATTGTCATCCTTTGAATCAATGAATCAGGTTAGAAGATTAAAAAATAGATGACTTTTTGTATTTTTACGACTCACTCTCTAATTCTTATTAATTGTTCCCTGTGAGCAGGAGAAGGATACTCTGAAATCCATTACGGAAACATTAGACATGTGCAATCCGAACGTGATTTTAGTTGAAAAGACCGTCTCTCGTGATATACAGGAATCCATTCTTGCAAAAGGAATGACACTAGTTATTGATATGAAACTCCACCGCCTGCAGAGAGTTGCTCGTTGTACTGGTTCATCAATCTTGTCTCTAAATACATTGACTGGAAAAAAGCTTAGACAGTGTGATTCATTACATTTCGCGAAGTTTGTGGAGGAGCATGCTGCTGCTGGTGAAAGTGGGAAGAAACCCAGCAAAACTTTAATGTTCATCAACGGTTGTCCTACACGTCTTGGTTGTACAGTAAGTTCTCCCAGCTTTGAAAATGTGCATCTTGTTTAAGCTATTCATCATTTGAGTTTCCAAAAATAAGCAGTTTTCATACCGTTGTTTATCTATAAGTTTTCAGTTATTATGACAAAGAATTAATAAAAATAAAAGGTCACTTTCTGTTTGTCTTAAATTAAGTTTTTACTCATTTGAGAGGTAAACTGTAATGTCTCTGAACTTACTAGATAACATATCAATTTTTGAATTAAACTGTTTGATGTGGTTGCTAATTAAATATTGGTATAATAGGATAAGTTCTTGCAACCATGGTCGAGGAGGAACATAAATTAAGATTTGTAACACACTTAAACCGAAAATTGTTTCCATCTTTTGAGGCATGTCCTTGTCACAGTTTTACATGCCTATCTGCATGAAAGCTCCTATGCTGAGCTGAAGCAGATATTCTATTTTGTCTCGGCTGGTGACTGATGCTGTTATAGAAACCAGTATTCCATCTAATTCTCAGAATTATGAAAATTTTCAGATTTTATTGAAAGGAGCAAACAGCGAAGAGCTAAAGAAGATTAAGCTTGTGTTCCAGTATGCAGTCCTTGTGGCATATCATTTAATTTTAGAGACGGCTTTCCTTCTAGATCAGAAGGCTATGTTTTCTACCCTCCCTCTGGATGGACTGGTGAACTTATTAGGTGCTAATCAAACACCATGTATGTCACCCCGTGAGGAAAATGTTGCTATGCCAGAGGATTCTATTGTTGAAAGTGATTCATCAGAAGTTATTGACATTCCCATCGCTAATGGAATTCATAAAGAAGGGCCCAGTGATGTGGGATTAGAAAGTGAGACTGATACCTTATTCCCTTATGAGCCATATAACCCTCTAGTTTTTTCTGGATTTTCATCCATATCAGCCTCCCTAAGGAGAGCTTTTGGCAATAGTGTTCCTCTTTTATCTTCTCAGCAGTCTATTTCTACATATATTGGCATCGATGGAGAGGTTCCTAACAGTCAGGTCCAATCCAGTAACGAGCACACAACCCATCTAGAGGCAAACGGTCATTCTGATATTCTAACAAAGGATGATTTTGGTGAAGCGAAGGCCCTCGATAATGCTGGAACATCAGTTCACAAAGAGTCCCAGTTGGATACACGAAATTCTGTTGGGGAATATGAAGATCAAGCACAGTTAAAAGATGGCACTAGCTCCATGCTTAATGCTGACAGTATCCTGATATTGATGTCGCGCAGAAATTCCTCCACTGGAAGTATATGCGAGCAGAGTCATTTTTCTCATATCAAGTTCTATCGGAATTTTGATGTTCCTCTTGGGATATTTTTGCGGGATAATCTACTCAATCAGGTTCAAACAAAATTTGCGTGCTTGTGTGTTTCGAAAAATTGTAATGTTCCCAAGCATGTCTAGAGCATTTCGTATAATTTTGTTAGATAAAATATTATGAGCTTTACTTGGAGATTCCTTTTTTGTATTTATGTGTTTTGCATGTATTGCTTCAGTTACGTACTTATATAGCTGCTTTCTGCAGAGACTCCTTTGCAGCTTGTGTGGTGGATCGCCAGAAGCTCATATATATTACTATGCGCATCATAATAAACAGCTTACAATACAGGTGAAACATTTTCCTATGAACAAACATCTTCCTGGTGAATCCGATGGGAAAATTTGGATGTGGAGTCGCTGTGGTAATTGTAAACCTCAAAGCGGCAACACACAATCTACAAAAAGAGTCTTGATATCAGCTGATGCCCGTGGTTTGTCATTCGGAAAATTTTTGGAGCTCAGCTTATCGAACCACCTGCCGTCTAGTAGATTTTCCATATGCGGGCATCCATTGCATACTGATTGCCTCTACTTCTTTGGGTATGTAAAGCTGTGAATGTTTTTAGTTTTTGCAAAAATGGAGTATATGATTTGCGAAATTTTTTTTTTGGTGGTGGGGGGAGGGGTAACAATATTGTTTTAAAGTTATATGTGTGTTTGTGTGTGTTTTTTGCGGTTTATCTGTTAAATAAAATGCTTATATTTTGCTCATGCTTGGCTTGCTCAGGTTTTGTGAGATACTACCTTGTTAAGTTGTTATTTTGGCCTAATTTCATTGTCCATTTTGCAGATTGGGGTCAATGATTGCAATGCTCAGATATTCACCGGTCACGACATATTCTGTATCACTACCTCCCGAGAAGCTAAAATTTGATAGTCAAATTAGTGCGCAGCGGCTTAGAAAAGCCTTTGACAGTGTAAGTATGTTCAGGAGTAGGTTTTTTTTCCCACATCCTAGTGGGCTTTAACGTTTCTTTGGCTGATGATATATGCTCTTTAGCTTTGTTTCAACTGATAATTGATCTTTTTTTTTCCTATATAGATATCAAATTTATATGAGAAAGGGCTTGAAGTATTTCTTGAGGTCGAGAAATCTTTAAAGGATGTTGGTACTCGGTTTATAGGGTCGAAACTTAACATTCAAGGATCATTGAAGGAATTCTCCGATATCGTGGAGATGTTAAAGCAGGAAAGATGCCAATTTGAGGTTATGATTCTTACTTATTTTTGATGTCTTATAAAGAATATGGTAGGCAGTGCAGTTTGATGACGATTGCTTCAGGTTAATAAAAGACTCACAAAACTTTTCATAGTTTGCATATATTCACACCTTTTTCTGAAAATATATTGATTTTAAGTTTTTAACTGATAAAATGTTGTAGGTTCTAGAAAATAGGGAATGTGAGTGTAAAAGCAAATATTCAGTCAGTTTATCAAGTTGTGAGTTTAACTGTAAAAACAAGTCTTTACTACAGAATTTAGACACTTCTATGCTGTCTTCTCTCAGAAGTGATGCTATATTATAAATTTATAATTTTTGACTTTTGAGTTCTGAATACAATTAGTACTCCTTTGAGGTGCTTGAAGTTGTATTTGTCTGGTCTATCTATCAGGTATACACTCTTAAGTTTCAAAGATGTTAAGTGGCTTATTATTATTTATATAATTATATGGGTGAGACATAAGATGAGTAATTACTGGAGCATGTGATCACCTGACAGTGGCCCCCCCCCCCCAAAATGTAAAGTATTACCTATCTAAATACACAGACTGCATTTAGCAGTACTCTTATTTGTTATCTTGATTATTATTGTTTTGCTTTAGATTTTTTCTTCCTTCCAAAATTTAGGACGATCTTCTGAAAGCTTCGAAGAATTGGGATTCTGGCGACCCTATTTACAAAGTTGTCAGTCTGAACCGCGTACAGTGGGATATGTTGGTTGCATCATGTGTGTGGGATCGACGTCTTCATTCACTACTCTCATCCAAGATTACTACCGATAATCCGACTTGCAACAAACAGATGCAAGACCAAAGTAATGTAGAGGAGGATGATTACACTAGGAAAGAACCTGATTATGCAGTTGAATGTGAAAACAATGGTGCTGACCTTGGTAAGTATGAAGGTGCATCTGTTGAAACAACTGGTGTAATTGAAGTACCCATTGAAGGAGATATTCAAGGATCTTCTGGGCAAAATAACTTGCTGAATACATCTATAGGAGAAGAGGAGATGCATAGGCTTAGTGAGGGGATGTTGAATGCCAATGGGTCAAACAACGAAGATTTAACACTTCCTGATCCTTCCAGCAATTTTCAGTCTGCTCTTTCACAAAATATTGCTCCAACTGCCAATGATCCTCTAGGAAATGTTAATGCTTCAAATCTATCTCAAGGGAAGTGTTCTGTTTTAATGGTATCTAGTGCGGAGAATTCTGAATGGATCTGGTCACCATTTCCAGACATAAGGAATGAATACATGAAAGACCTTCAGAAAGGTTACTCAATGAAGTTTGAGCCTATCAATACCTATCCGCAAGGGTCGAGAATTCAAGATGTGATAAATGATGAAGGCTCCAGGCTCCACATTCCTCTTGGCACTGACAACTCTATTGTTTCTGATCATGAGGATGAATTATCGAGCATAGTAGCGTGTGCTCTTGCCTTGTTGAAGGATCCATCAGTATTGGTAGATTCTAATGAAGATCCAACCAGAGAGAGGGGACTGGATTCCAAATCATATGAGAGATCGTACAGTGTTTCTCGACCCTCTTCTTTAAATTCTTCTTATTGGTCTTCATTTGGCTCTTTTACTTCAGATGGTATATATTCTTCAACTAGTGCTCCAGATGAATCGAGCTTGTTGAGCACTAATGGGCTTTATCTGTCAGATTCCTTGATTTACTTCGAGGATATGCACCTAGAGGTTTCTATGGGGTTGGGCAAAATACCTGGAAAGGGCAAATATTCTGTAGTCTCTCTTTATGCCAGCCAATTTCAAGATCTGCGGAGGCGTTGTTGTCCATCTGAACTTGACTATATTGCCTCCTTGAGCCGTTGTAGAAACTGGGATGCCAAAGGTGGAAAAAGCAAGTCGTTTTTTGCAAAAACTCTGGATGACCGCTTCATCATAAAGGAAATTAAGAGGACAGAGTATGAATCTTTCTTAGAGTTTGCTCCGGATTACTTTAAGTATATGAAGGACTGCTTTGAGCAGGGGAATCAGACTTGCCTGGCAAAAATTTTGGGAATTCATCAGGTTATAACTGGTTGCCTGATAAAGTTTATATACATTTATTCATAATATTATGCAGACCCTAAGATTAAGTTTTGCAGGTTACTGTGCGGCAAAAAAATGGAAAAGAGACAAAACATGATCTCATGGTAATGGAAAACCTCATGTTCGGGCGAAATATTAGTAGACAGTATGATCTTAAAGGGGCTTTGCATGCGAGATTAAATTCAGCTCCTGATGGCTCTGGGGATGTTCTCTTGGATCAAAACTTTGTCAACGACATGAATAACTCACCTTTCTATGTTGGTAGACAAGCAAAGAGAAATTTACAACGAGCGGTGTGGAACGACACTACTTTCCTCAATGTGAGTATACCATTTCATGTCTTCCAATATTTTTTCGTTACTGTCAATCTTATTCTCCAGCACAAGCCTGATTGTGAGTTGATTTAACTGGGAGAGGCTTGCTGCTGTATTAGTTTATCTTTTGTTAAATTTATCTGGGAGAGGCTTGCTACTGTATTAGTTTATCTTTTGTTAAAAGTTTTATTTTTCATAGAAATTGGTTATTTTAAAAATGCACGAGAGTTGTCCTTTGGAAGCAGCAACTGAATTTCCACGAGGAATTTGTTGAACAACGAATGAGATTCATTTGAATTACTCTCACTTCTCTTATACGACGATTGTCCCACTAAAATATCCCAAAGATTTAAGTAGTTGTTGCAAATGAATTTAGTAATATGTTGCGAAATAGTACATAAACAAATATCATTTCCCAATTTTATGCAATAACCAGTTTTTTTTGTTGGCATTTGCAGTCAATCAATGTCATGGACTATTCCCTACTTGTTGGAGTCGACACCCAAAAGGGGGAACTTGTCTGCGGGATTATTGATTATGTGAGACAGTATACATGGGACAAGCAACTTGAAAATTGGGTAAAGTCATCACTTGTTCCTAAAAACCAGATGCCAACTGTCATCTCCCCAAAAGAGTACAAGAAGAGGTTCAGGAAGTTTATTACTACCCATTTTGTGAGTGTTCCGGATCATTGGTGCTCACATATATTATCCAATCCGGGAGACGATGACAGTTCTTCTCATGGTAAGTCCCAAGGAAAGGAGTATGAAGAGTAAGGAAGGACTATAAAGGTTACTTGAATGTTTACTCTGTGGAGCAAGTGAAAGAAATGGTTTTGTTGGTTGAGTTTGTCGTATATAGTATATTAGTATTCACTTTCGATATGTACTGTGCATAGTTCTATATCATGTATAAGTTTACATGTTCTCTCCACCCCGCTCATTCTGCATTATTTTGGCAAATATCTGGGGAGTACTGGAAGGGAGTATAATTTTTTTGTAAATTCTAATATTCTATCCGAGTCAATTATAGAAAGTCCGCTATAGTTTGGACTCCTACAATTTTTTGCAATATATGAAAAGTTGATTGCGGTACATATGTTGTATACATCACTTAGTTTTGATTTCTACGATGTTGTAAAACTTTTCCTTTACTTTTTAGGCAAATTACAATCAAGGTGTGAATCTGGATATAAATAGAACATCATTACGCAAGCAGCCAAGCAACACAGTGAAGCTGCTAAAATGTGTTTATCAGTCAAACATGAAGTAAAGAAACAGAAATTACAGGTCACTGATAAACTCAAGTAAAGCCTGATGGCTCTCAGAGTTGCAAAGATTTGTTTAATTTTTTAATTATAGATTAGTTCAGAGTTGACATTTATTAGCAAGTTAAAGTTAATACCGAATTAATAAAACCAGAATGAGGCACATAAGTTCATATAGCAACAAAATGCAACTTCCATCGAAGATTGATACTGCTATCTAACAATCCACATAAGACACATGCTTGCACATTCAAAGATGGATCATCGTCTCAAAAGTTATACAAATGACACAGGCCTTTAAACAACTGCGTTAGAAGTGTGAAGGAAGTCCGAGAGAAGGGTCGGATGGATCAACAAGGGTGTGCGTAGTGTTTGTATTCCCTGTTAATTCACATTTAGGCTATAAAATTCATCATCTATATTAGTGGCATTCTTATGTGCTGCAAAAGATGTTGGACTGCGAGAAGATCCTGATACTGTACATGGACTATATAGAGAAATGATTACTTCCTCAAGTCGAGAAACTTTGTGCATATGAACTGCTGCCTAAGAGCATATCAAATTGCATACGTCGTTGATTCTTGCTTGTGACAGATTGAAGGGAAAAACTTTGAACTTGTCAGTACCATCGCATGTCAATGTTAGACGCCCTTGGCTAACCATTGTCTGCATTTAGAGTGCATGGAGTAAGTATTTATTTCAAGTGCATAAAAATTCACATCATAAAAGTAAGGATGCTATACAAGTGTTCACCTTTTAGAGTCCGCTCAGTATATGCAGAAAACTAGGTTACTTACAATCCGAAAAAACAGCGAGTATGATGCAGGGATCCTAAAGATTATACAATATTAACCAATGCTATCCAAATAGTATGAAGCAAATGAGTCAGCTTATATATCAGATGATTGTGGTCCTAGATCTCTTAAGCATGACTAGCTTCATCAGATAATAGTAATTAGGTAAAAAAAATCAATGTTAAGATTTTGTCTTCTACTATCTCAGGAAGACAGGCAGTACCATTAATACTAAAAAAGAACCAAGAAACTAAAACCAGCGAAAAATTTCAAGATAATGCAATAGTCTTTCTCGCAACTTCGAAATAGACCATATAGGGCATTGTTCCTTTTCACCTGAGTTTGTTATCAGTTACAAGTTAATAGTTGTTTCAAAGAGACTACACAGGCAAATTAGTATGGACAAAAGACACTAAAGTAGTCCCTTCAGACATGAAAAGTCGACTAAATCAACTGCATACTATATATGTTTCGACAAATAGCGGATTTCAGCACAGTATTTTACAGTTTTTTTTAATTAGGTTTTATCCTTTCCTTTTCTCTTGGTTTAAATTGATTGTGTCTCAAGTCTTCATCAGAAATAAATACCTCACAGTGCATCTGTTCACCGCTGCAAGTCCACCAGTTGGAGGGGATACAGTCTATATACTGACATGATGGACAGTGCTTGTTCAGATTGATTCCATGGAGATATGCCAGGGTCAAACCAGCAAGTCTGCACAAAGGAAAACTTCACTTATGAAGATACAAAATCTTTTTACAAGTACATAGGTGATGGAACAAGGAGGAAGGAGAAGGTTGGAGAGGGATAAAAAACTTACACAAGAATGAACAGAGCAAGAAAAACAATCCTCAGCACAGGCCTGTCCAGCCTCTGTCTTAACTGGAAGGAATGCTCGACTTCATACTCAAACAACCCTGCTTTACTCTGGGACAGTTTTCTTAGATCAGGCTTGAATAGGAGAACAAAACCAAGAAGAAAGCCACACAAGAATCCTCCAAGGTTCGAGAAATTGTTGATGTAAGGTAGCAGACCAAGGAGAATATTTATCACGAAGATGAAGTAAAATATGCCAAAAGCTTCAGACTGCAATAAAGTGGTCAAGAATTTTACATCTGTAGCAAGCAGAACAAGGCATACCAATACGGGAGAAAATGCAAAGTACCTTTCTAGAGTAAATTTTCCAGTTTTGGATAAGAGCAGAAAGCATGGTACCAAGCAACCCAAATAGGGCTCCAGAGGAAGTAACGGTTGGCCTATCTTGAAGAAAAAGCGCAGCCACCATGCTTCCAGTGATAGCAGAGAGTAGGTAGATAACTCCAGTCCTTACTGAATGAAAAGAAAAGTAAGCATTGTAAAAACAAATACAGCAATATGTATGTGTCTGTATACAATGCTGAGACATAAATGTCAAATATAAAAGTTTACATGGTCCGAACTCCTGCTCCAAGTGAAGTCCAACAAAGAGTACGCTGATGAGGTTAATTATAAGGTGAAAAACTCCTGAATGCAACCACGTGCTTGTGAAAAGGTGCCACATTTCATGACCTCTCATCAAAAGTGTTGTCCGCAGAGCCCCCATTTCGTCCAGGCTGCAACACCAATCAAACGAAAACAAGAGCTAAATTGATCATCAAACTACTTCAGTAATGATATAATTACTATCTCTAAAGTTATATGTATCTGACTTTCTTAACATCAAAATCCCGTTGAAAACTTGCAATGTCAAATTTGAATTAAGAATCTAAAAAACATCCATCAAAAAGTTCAAAGTCCACACAAGGAAAGAGCAAACTCGAATATAAATCTGAAATAACTTCGAACTTAAGCTGAAAGCAGATGTAAAATAAAGAAGTACTTCAGAACAAAACTCGCATATAATCTACATTCCTTTGACTCATTACCTTAATAATGCTTAAACAAATAATAAAATTCACACAAACATACGAAAACACAAAAGCGTAAAACATTAAAGTTCCTAATCTGATTCACGATAAAGCATATAATCATAAACAGAACTCATATATGTTCAGTTAGCTAATCCAGACTCAAAAACTCATCAAATTCTTAATTTATCAGTTGAGCCACAGAATAAACTCATCACATTTATAATTAATCAGTCAATCCACAGTTCAAAACACTATACAATTACATAATTAACTAGCTAATTCACAGCTAAAAGCTCAATAGTATTCATAACTAATTCACATTTGAAATTATTTAAACGACAAGTAAAACTCGATAAAATCAAAATTAATCAATAAATCCATCATAAACATCGAAGAAATTGACTCCCGCGGAAGCAACACTTGATAAATTTGTTAATCTGCACTTTATAACTCGATAAAATGTACAATCAATCAATCAAATTCATGAAAAACATCGAAACAATTGACTAACATGAAAGCAAAACTCGATCAAATTCATAATCAATCAGTTAATCCAGACCTAAAAACTCGATAAAATCCACAATAATCAAACAAATTAACCGAAAACATCGAAGAAATCGACTAACATCGAAGCAAAACTCGATATAATTCACAATAAATCACTGAATCGACACTTAAAAACTCGATAAAATCACAATTAATCAATCAAATTGATCGAAAACTTCAAAGAGACTGAAACTTACATGGAAGCAGAAGGACCGAGAAGCGGATTCTCACCGAGAGGCTGAAACGAGAACCTACCGAGAGACTGAAAAGCGCAATCACGGTGAGAATTGTGCCAGCAATTGTTGATAAACATCGTAGCAGCGAACACAATGACATGTAGAAACACGAAAAGCGAGATGATCCACGCGTTCTCTTTTCGGTGCGTTAGGCTTCTAAAGAACGGAACCTTCGGGTTCTTCGCCGGAACGGTGTCGTCGGCGTCGACTGAGAATCGCGGCTGTTGTGTGATAGTGATCGGAGTGTGATCGGTGATGGCCGTCGGAGTTGGAGTGGTCGTCATTGAGAAATGTAGTGTAAAAACTAGAGAGAGAGAGAGAGAGAGAGAAAGAGTGGAGAGAGATGAGTGAGAGAGAGAGAGAGAGTTGGAGGGGAGGTTAGTTTCCCGCCAATATTCGAACCTTGTTGTAATGCGGGTTGGCCCGAAAAGACTGAATTGGTCTTTTTATTAGGGAGCCCAATTCTAGCTTCTGTATTGGTAAAGAAATTGGACAAAGTTGGGTACAAGAAATAATTATTTTTTTGATATTTTTCCTGAAAAAAAGGTTCAATATTTAAGGTTCAAATCTTACTCAAAATATCATTTTATACCTAATTATTCACAATTATGGATTATATAAGAACAAACTTATTAACTTGTTAAATTCAAAAAAAAAAAAAGGTAATAGTCAAGATGGGATTTATAGGGGAAATGAGATGAGAATGAGGTATGATGATTTTACTTTTACCAGTAATGCAGCTAACTGCTTAGTTTGAGAATTATATAATTTTTGGTCATGTTTTTTTTTTTTTTTGGAACAAATTTTTGGTCATCTATACTATACTATATTATAATAAGCGAAAGGGGTATAATTTGTAGTTGGTTACCCCCTTATTTTTGATTATCCCCTTATTTTTGGTTATCCCCATTTACAACCGTTAGATCTTCAATTCAAATAGATCATGACCGTTAGATACAACAATACTAAAAGTTGAAGGTCTAAGGTTCGAATCTCGCCAACAACATTTTAATATAAAATTAATACTAGATTATGTTATATAGAAAGGTTGAAAGTTCGATTCCCACCAACAGCATATTAATTTAGATTTAATACTAAAATAAAAATAATGTTTAAAATATTATATATACTAAACTATAAAAAAAATTAAAAATAAAATAAAAATAACCCGTGCTTTACACGGGCTATAAGCTAGTGTTTTATAATAGTAATGTTTAGCTGTAGGAGTACAAGTTAACATGCGCTGTATAACAATTTTATTAAGTATTCTGCTAATTATATTAGGTGTTTCACTAATTCTACTAGGTGTTTTCTATCTTTAACTTAAATGTAATAGGCGTTCTACATAATCTATATTATTATTATTAGGGAAATTCTCATTGGTACCCTTTTGGAATTGGCTTTTCCAGATGGTGTCATTTCGTGTTTTGGACTTACGACTGGCACCCATAAAATAACTGATTACCCTAGTTATGCCATTCTGTTAATCAAAACTTTAAGAAACGTTAAAAAAGTTCAACATTTATTCCATAATAAAATTTTATGTCATATAACCCACAAATTAAAAAAAGTTAAATGTGGAATTATGTTATTTTATGATCAGAAAATGACTGAACACATATTTTAGATTAACAGTATGTTAACTTATTACAGATTAATGTTTAATATTTTTTAATTAGTGGTACATTAATAATTATAAATTAGTATTTAATTTTTTTAACTAGTAATACGTTAAAAACTTATAGATCATTATTTATTTTTATAGCTTTTTTAACGTTTCTTCACGTTTTGATTGACAGAATGACATAATTAGGATAATCACTTACTTTAGGGGTGTCAATCGTAAGTCCAAAACACGAAATAGTACCATCTGGAAAAGTCAATTCCAGAAGGGTACCAACGAGAATTTCCCTTATTATTATATAAAACCCAAAACATTGAAAGTTTTGGTACCTATTTTTTGGTACTTTGTGAATTTACTTATTTACCCTTCATTATAAAGAAAAATATATAAGATATCTATACTATTAAAACACCTAAAATAAATAATAACATAATATAATTATTGGTAATTAGTCGATTGCCCTTTTCACATTTACTTTAACATAATATAATTAACGGTCATTAGTCGATTGACTTTTTCACATCTACTTTCAGCTGAAGATATTACCTTTTATAATTTTGGTACCTGTTTTTTGGTACTTGGTGAATTTACTTATTTACCCTTCACCTTTTATAATTTTGGTACATGTTTTTTTGGTATTTCATGAATTTACTTATTTACCCTTCATTATAAAGAAAAATATATACTATATCTATACTATTAAAATACCTAAAATAAATAATAACATAATATAATTAATGGTAATTAATCGATTGCCTTTTTCACATTTACTTTAACATAATATAATTAATGGTAATTAGTCGATTGCCTTTTCACATTTACTTTTATTTAAAGATATTATCTTTTATAAACACCTAAAAATATCAATCGTATCATATCTTCCAGTCATTAATATTTCTTTCGAAATCGATTGCCTTTTTCAAATTTACTTTTAGTTGAAGATATTAACTTTTATAAACACCTAAAAATATCAATCGTATCATATCTTCCAATCATTAATATTTTTTTCAAATTAAAACACGTTACCTTTTTTATTTAAAATTAATTTTACAATCATTAATATATACCCGAAATCTATACTATTATACAAAAGTCGAAACATTAAAAGTTTTGGTACATGTTTTTTGATACTTCGTGAATTTACTTATTTACCCTTCATTATAAAGAAAAATATATACGATATCTATACTATTAAAACACCTAAAATAAATAATAACATAATATAATTAATGGTTAGTCGATTGCTTTTTTCACATTTACTTTTAGTTGAAGCTATTACTTATTTACCTTTTATAATACCTAAAAACACCAATCGTATCATATCTTCCAATCATTAATATTTCTTTCGAACTAAGACACGTTACCTTTTTGATTTAAAACTAATCTTACAATTATTAATATATATCCGAAAATATCACATCATACTTTTCAATTATTAATAAATATATTACAAATCCGTATACATTGTTTATAATAAGGAAACATTAGTATAATCCGTAAACATGAGTATATTAAATTAATATTAAAAAATTATTACAAATGATGATTATATAAAAATATAATTGTAATATTAAATAAAATTTATAACATAATAAAAGAAATCCGTGCATCGCACGGGCATTGAAAGTTTGTCGGTTCAGTTTTTGGCATGGTCATCGTAATTATTAAAATAAATAATAAAATAATATGATTAATGATAATTAGTCGATTGGCTTATTAATTAAACAATGTTTACTATTAATTGATTATATTACTTTCATAAACACCTGAAATATCATATCTTCCAATCAATAATATTTTTTTTTCTAATTAAAACACGCTAACTTTTAATTTAAAATAGAATCTTGCATTAATTAATATATACCAAAAAATATCACACCATTTCTTCTAATCACCAACAAAATATAATTGAAATTCGTATACTACGAATTAATGACCATTAGATTTTTAGTAAAAAAATAGAACCGTTAGATCTAATGATTAGATATATTATATGATTAAATTAATTTACTAAAATTTCAAGGTTCGAATTCCATCAACGACATACTTGTTTTAAAATTTTATACTATAAGTTTTAAATCATGCATATCATTAATTAAATTTATATTAAATTATGTAAATTATAATTTAAATACAATATTGTAAATAATGATTATCTAAAAAAATAATTGTAACATAACATAAAATCTAATACATATCGAAAGAAATCCGTGCATCGCACGGGTTATAAGCTAGTTTTACTAAAAACACTTAATTAAATCTTAAATAAAGGGTCAAGGGTTTATCTTCTGTTGTCCCAGGTCATGGTTCGATTCTCGCTCATCCCATTTGATAATCCAAATGGTAAATGGTGTATCCTTTGTTGTCCAAAGTCATGGTTCGATTCTCGCTTATCCCGAAAATTTATTAGAACAGATACTAAATTATAAAGCATATAAGCCTACATAGTCAAAAAAAATGTTAAATAATTTTATTTTATTTATGAAAACACTTAGTAAGATCTTATAAGTGTTTTAAGTGTTTTTGAATAAAATTTAATTCATTAATGATAAGTTGTCTCTCCAAGAAGGAAGGATTCAACAACATATGATAAAGTGTATGTCCGATTTTGATTGTATTTATAGATGCCGTATGATTTTTGATTAATGAATTGATTTCTTTTTTTCAAAAAAAAAAAAAAAAAAAAATGACACATGACATTATTATTTTATTTATGGGACTCATGTTCATGTAGGAGAGGTCCATCTTATTTGTGAAAGCATAACTCTCAACATTCAAGATTCAAGAACGATTTTGGAAATGATTTCAGGAATTCAAGCATTTCTCATGTGTTTTTAGTGCTGCTCCCTCACAGTCAGTGTTTGAGATTGTCCGGTCTAACTTATCATGATTGATGATACATGACTTGGTTATTTGGTTTTCTGTTATGTTTATGTGAGTCAGTAGCATCTAAATCTTGTTTTCAAGATGTTCGATGAAATGAGTGAATTATCTTCTATTACTATATATTATAGGCTGACACAGGGGTAAAAAGTTCCGCTTTATTACCAGTGAAATTACCTATATAGCCTTATCTGTCTCTAAATAACGAAAGTGCCCAGCAACCGGTAACGCTTTATTCTTCCGTTCTCTAGAACGCGACCTAATATTCCTCTATTCGCACAAATTCGTCGGATTCACAAGTTCATCGGTTCATAGTGGTCCTTCGATTAGGAGGAAGACGGAGGAGGAAGTGGTTCAACATTTGATCTCTGGTAATCCCATCATCTTTAAGTAATTGTGATTATGAGATTTGCCTAATTTTTTTGTGGATTGTGATTGGTCTGTTCTTAATTCACCTTTTCTTTCCGGGGTTTTAGGTTTAGGGTTAGTCATTTTGCTGCTTTTGGTCAAATTGGGGTGGGGGTATTGTTTGGTTTAGGATAACTTTACGTTTTTCATATTGGCGAAAATGATGTTACTGGGGTCTTAGTATCATCTGGCGTAGGTGGTGTCAAACCGAATCTTGCTCAAGTAGCGAATGATATTGTTAGTACCGTGAGGGTTGGTAAACTATTTACAAACACTATTTTAAATAATTTAGTGTATATAGCATTATGTGCAGGTATTGTTCTTTCTTTTCTGGTTTAGTTTTGCTGGGTGATTGCAGCATTTCAAGTATGTTGTTGGCATTTGCGGATTTCCTGAATTATGGAATTTAAGGAATCTTCAGTTGTCTTGAATTTGATTAAACATGAATTTAACAAACCGCATCAGCTTAATTGCAAAAAATATTATAGGTAAATCAAATTGTAGAATACTGACATCATGTTTGAGCAAGGTTATTGCATAATTGATGATGCTAGGGTTTAACATATGTCCAAAAAAAAAGGGAACTCCAGGATACCTTAATAATAGTAACAGCAACTAATTCGACACTCACGGAGATTTCAGAGGCTCTTACAAGCATAAAGAGCATGTCTATGCGGGGGAGTATAGGCCATAACGGAGTTATAAGATGCTGCTAACATTAAAAAAAAGGGGGGCATCAGGGGTCATGGCCTTTGGTAGCATCGATTTTAACTGTGAAATGTATATATAACATTATGTTCATTTTTAGCTTTTTAGACATAAAAGAACACAAGCAATTCTGCCCTTATTGATTTTTTTTATTACCTCAGATTCCCACCAGTGTTAGCCACAACACGCACCACCCATTTCTGCTTTCTCCACAACTTCTACACAAAATTCTGCGTGGAAGATTATAGCAGTATTTAATCATTTTCCCTTATTACTTCCAGCGTAAAATTCAAGCTTCTCACAGAATGTATACTTGGCTTGGCACATGGATAATTTGCATCCCCCATTTCAGTTTTCTTATATTAATGATTTGTTCAATAAGGGAGGTACAATTTATTTATTTATTTGAGGGAGGTCCCGTTTTTTTTAGTGTGTATCATTCAAAATTTCCTATTCATGTTAAACTTTACATGTTTTATTGATGTTTCATTATTTTTTTTTGGGATGGGGAAGAAGGGGATTATATATGTTGGTATGACGATTTTACTAGCTCATGTTTATTCCTTCAAATGTTACACGTACTTTGCATTTCCTATTCAGTGGTAATAGCATATAGTTTGAGAGGAAGGATGTGTACATCGTGCAATGCAGTACTGTAATACCTTGTAGTTTGAGAGGAAAGATGGGAAAGTTGTGTTCCCCTTTTCCACCAAGATTTTTATTTAGTATTAAGAAACAAATCCATGAGTGACAACAACTTATGTAATACTCTGGTTGTGTTTAATGTATAACTCACCTTGTAGTTTTAGGATTGATGTTGGTCATGGTACCCTTCTCTAAGGGCATCCCACAAGTACGTTGTCAGTCCGTACGCACATTTTGCCATTTGATTTTTCCCTGATTTATTGCGTGACAACTGTATATGGTCAAGTTTATTTAACGTTCTGTAAAGGCTTGTTCGTGTTTTTGGAAATATAAATATTGCCTTTTTCAGAACTTGCCTAAATTATTTATCTACTCCTTATATTTATAAAAAACAGGGGAACAACTCACATGAATTGCTAATTTTACAGAAGTTCAATTTGTAGGGGCTTTTTTCGATGGAGCAGAAGCCGAGGAAGAGGGGGCGGCTTAAACTTTTTCTAACCAAAGAGATGGTGGAGGAGCGGAGACTATTGAAGCGTCTTTGCAAAGAGATGGTGGTGGATAATCTGAATTTAATTGTGTACATGATTCTTATTTAATACTTAGTGCCATTACTGTTGTTATATGAATCCGTGCATATTCGTTTTTTGGCTTTTTGAAAGTAATGTACAGTGTTAACATATTTTAAAAAATCCTCTTCAAGAAGAATACGTGTGTTCTAGACGATAAATCTTGGTCCAGTTTTGACCCATCTATTACTATATATTAAACGGGGACAGAAGGGCAAAATATGCCAAAAAATTCGCTGTGAAATGACCTTTTTGACCTTGCTTCACTGAAATTAACAAGAATGCCCTCGGCCGTATTCTTATACACAACGTATGAAATATATATTACACATTCTTATTGGCAGACCCTCTCTTCGCTTGCTTCCCAATTATCTCTAGAAACTGTCTTATAATCGTTGCAGGTATGTCTGATATGTCTGATTTCGAGCTAACCAATCGAATTTGTAATCAAAAATTGGGGGAATTTAGGATAATTTAATTTCAAAAGTGCTGGTTTAGGGTTTTTGCAAATGGGATTTGGTGTAATTGTTAAGTTCTTGAATATCGGTGTTTATAGTAGTTTTCAGTATGTAGAGAGGTTTGCGAGTTTTTGTTGCAAATATTGCGTGTATATTTTTTTGCACTATAATGAAATTCTTGGTTAAGGAGCATCAAAGACAGTGTATCAATCCCTTTAATTAGCACTACCCTTTTCTAAATATATGAAAAATCTAAACTTTATTGCTATTTTTTATTATTTTCCTTGATGGATTTTAATTGTTGGCCATGAAGAATGTGGTTGATGGGCATTTTAGGGCTTTTATAGCCCAGTTGTTGCAGGTTGAGAATCTTCCAGTGGATGATAGTAAAGAAAGTTGGTTAGAGATTGTTACATATTTGTGCTGGGAAGCTGCCACGCTTGTGAAGCCAGATAAAAGCCAGGACGGTGGAATGGATCATGGTCGTTATGTCAAGATCAAATGCATAGCTTGTGGGACCCGTGATGAGAGGTAACCTTATATGTATGCTTAAGATTAAACATTACAATTTGTTTTTAGTTAAATAAGGACCTTGTCAACTGATGTGGATAAAGTTTTCTCAATGTTATTTATAATTTTTTTTGGTTTTGCACAAAAGTATTTAGATGGTGCTTAACTGTAATCTAGATTGTGCTATATGGATTTAAGAATTGATATATATTTTATTTAGGCTTGATTTGGGGACTTCTGGCGGAGTAATTGTATACTAGAGAGAATGTTTTACTAAAAATTTTGTTTAATGCTTTCAACTACCAGACTTACATATGTGGACATGAGAATTCCTTTGTTAAAGAAAATTTGCTTATTATTTAATTAAAGATCTTTTTTTGTCTTAGGAAAAGTTTGCAAGAGCATAATATTTTCAGGTATGCAAGGGATAATATGAAATTCATAGATAGTTACATTAGCTTTCCAGTGGTTTAAAAATTTAAGTAATTATGTTAAAGAGGGTACCTTTTTTCACTCAAATTTGTATAAACTATCTAAGGTCCTATATATAAAAAGCCTTAATTTTATTTCTTTTTCACCCTGGCTTTAAGGACCCACCAGCGATCCTATTCTTAAAGTCCACGTTCACATGAAAGGAATGGTAGTTTTTTTTAGGCATTCACCTTCAATATAAGCTAAAGGCATATATTTGTAAGAAATTAATGCTTGAAATCTATAGAATCTCCTATCTGCTGACTCTACATGCAAATATAACTTTTCACACTTTAATGGTCTTGATATGCGACCCTGTCATCATATTTGTTTTCTGACGAGATTATATTATATTCATTAATGTGGTGGTTAAAGGGGTTGTTTGTAAGAAAAATTTGGCAAATAAGAGAATGGCATCAAAAGTAGAGATATCGCGATTTCTGATACTTGGTGGTGCCTTGGAGTATCAGAGGGTTGCTAATCACTTGTCAAGCGTTGATACTTTATTGCAGCAGGTTTCAACATCTTCCTCTTGAGATGTAGATAATATTTTCTGCACGTCCGCAATGATCGAGCACTTTACATTATGTAAACTATTAAGTGTTTTTTACTCTTGTTTTTATATGGTTTTCAGGAAATGGTCTACTTGAAGATGGCAGTTGCAAAGATTGATGCTCAACACCCTAATGTTCTTTTGGTTGAGAAATCAGTTTCTCGACATGCACATGATTTCCTACTTGCGAAAGGCGTATCACTTGTTTTAAACATTAAAATGACACTTTTAGAAAGTATGGCCCGTTGCACAGGTGCACAAATAGTCCCATCAATCGATCATCTTACATCACAAAAGTTAGGGTATTGTGACTCGTTTCATGTGGAGAAGTTTATGGAAGTGCATGGCACTGCTGGGCAAGGTGGGAAGAAGTTAACGAAAACATTAATGTCTTTTGAGGGTTACCCTAAGCCATTGGGTTGTACTGTAAGTTCTAAACACACCAGAATATATTTTTATAACTTTAATTTATTTTGACTGGGTTTGATGGAAGGAAAACCAAATCTGGGTGTCATAAAGTCTCTGTAGTCTTGTTGATATAGTATTTTGAGCAACTAGCATCAGCAGTTTAAATATTCTGGGTAGGAGTGCGTGTATATGCAGTTTAGTTGTTTGTATTAATCTAATTACGATGATTTGTATTCCAGATTCTGTGAAGGGTGCTAACGGTGATGAATTAAAATGAAATCTGTAGTTCAGTATGGGGTATTTGCTGCTTATCACTTGGTTGTGGAGACATCGTTTCTTGCTGATGAAGGTGCCTCTCTCCCAGAACTTCCTTTAAAGGCTCCAATAGCAGTTGCATTACCTGATAAACCTTCATGTATCGACAGGTCTATTTCAACAGTTCCTGGTTTTATTGATTCAGTAACTCCAAGGCTTTAGGGCAGTCAGAACTTTAGTGAACCATGTCAGCTTAACATTAACCTTCTATCTAATGTCTCATCATCCTCCAACACTGCCTCATGCAAAGTTGATGGGCCAAGGACCTTCCACTCCAAGTACCCTAGCTCCCAACCTCTAAATGTATAACTTCCTGCTAGCTCAATAGATGTTTTTTCTTCAGCTGCTTGCTCGTATCATCCAGAGCATAACTCTTCAGATATGCTCAGACCCAATCTTACAGCTAATCATGCCTCTATCAAGGATGATAAGATGGGTATCAAAGAATCTATGGAGAGTAAAACATCAACCACTAATGATCTTGTGCCAGAAGATAATATACTTTCGAATCGCTTTGGTAAATCAGAAACAATATTGCAAGGTGCTGGCATTTGTAGTAGTCATGGTACTGTAGTACCTACAAAACGTCTAGGTGATCTGAGATTCTCCTCATCAGAAAATCATCAGGATGAGGCAGAGTCGCTAGAAGACTTCCCTACCTCACCTTCGGACAATCAAAGCATCCTGGTGTCTTTATCAACACGTTGTGTGTGGAAAGGAACTATCTGTGAGCGTGCACAACTCTTTCGGATTAAGTACTATGGAAATTATGATCGACCATTGGGGCCGTTTTTGCGAGACCATCTGTTCGATCAAGTACACACTCTCTCTCTCTCTCTCTCTCTCTCTCTCTCTCTCTCTCTCTCTCTCTCTCTCTCTCTCTCTCTCTCTCTCTCTATCTCCATATACACAATACAATGCACAAATATTTGCTAAGCCTATTTACATATTTGTACAACTTGAGTTGAAAATTGACTATCATACCTTCAAAAGAGAATTACCAATGCCGCTCATGTCAGATGCCTTCAGAAGCACACGTGCATTACTATACACATCGGCAAGGCAGCCTAACAATCTCCGTGAAGAAGCTTTCGGAGTTTCTCTTGCAGGGAGAACGAGAAGGCAAGATCTGGATGTGGCACAGATGCCTGCGATGTCCTCGAATTAATGGGTTTCTTCTAGCCACCCGGAGAGTACTACTGCCTGAGGCTGCATGGGGTTTATCATTTGGAAAGTTTTTAGAGCTCAGCTTTTCAAACCACGCAGCTGTAAGCCGGGTTGCAAGTTGTAGGCACTCAAGTTGTGGTCCTTTCATAGCGAATATTTTGGCATATTTTGCCCTTCTGTCCCGTTTAATATATAGTAATAGATTTTACCCTTTTCTTGAAATTCATATTTATTTTACAGGTATAGAGCTTTTGATGATTATGTGGGGATTGAAGTGGCCTGGAATCAGGTAAAGCTTTTCGATTTTCTACGAAGATCTTGAAAGGTTGTATTGTGAAATTCATCTGCTCAAGACTTTGAAGCACAAAATTATCATGAAGCTTTATATTTTTTGGGTTAATGCTGCTAATAGAAAGATTAATTATGTGACAGAATTATTTACCTCTGGTAACCTCAGACAGTAAGTTGATTGTATGGTCTATTATATGCATGATATTGACTTGATTTGATCATTTATACATGTATTTGGTTTCCGTGATGAATTTAATGGTTTTGATTGTTTGATAGGTATAGAAAAAACACAAAAAAGTTCACATTAGAGCTTTAAACATTGGTGAAAACAGATCTTGCAAGGCCTTTTATACCTCCATAGCCATGACGCTCCCATGATCTTATGTTGCGTAGAGTCCCGGCCTTCTCATTTGTAAGATTTTTTTTAATATTTTGTCATTTTAATAAGAAAAATTGTATGTTACGGTGATTACTTTTGAACCTGATTGTATCTTGCTGAGTTGCATACCCATCAACTATGTGATTTATGAGAATTTTTCCCATTTTTTAGTACATGACCAGGAAGTAGTGCAATATATTGAAAGACCTACACATTTGATTATATTGAAAGACCTTTACTCTTATGATCGTGTGTTATATTTGGCAACAAATGTGTTACAATTTTCAGCGTCGATGAAGACACGAGAAAAATTGTTTATTTTCTATTCTAGACCATGTTATGATTTTTAAGGCCTTGACTAGCTGAAATGCTATTAACTAGGTCTTTCATGAGTATTCTATAGATGCCACTCACCATCTCACCTTTTCCTTTTGGGGTAACTTTTTTCATCTTTTATCTGCATAATTTGAATGTTTTTACTTTTACGATTTGTTTATTTTGCATCTTTAAAATGGTTTACAGCAGTAATGCTTGGTATTAGGTATTTTATTGTGACGATAATTAATAATCTTTAAATTATGTGAATGTTTTGCTTAGTTTTCATCGATACACTGTGGCTTATTGGTAATGCCCTTGACAATTAGGTTGGGAAGAATGCTATTATTCATGTCTTTCGTAAATATACTATATTTGCCACGCACCGTCTCTTTTTTTCCGGGTAACTCTCTATCTCTTTTATTTGCAGAATTTGAAGCTTTTTACTTCTAAAATATGTTTCTGCTGCATCTTTGTACATTTAGAGATGTTTAGAAATCAGTTTTTGTCTTTGAACATTCAAATATTATTCACCTTTGTACGTCCAAAGATTATTAAAAATTTGGTTCAGTTTTATGGTTGCGGTGAAAAGCAAGAGAAAGAGGAATACAAAGTCTTAAAGTGCAAACTATAATCTGATTCATGTTGTTTCACGAGGACTAAAAGAAAACTGAGAAGTGAAAATTGGTATGATGAAGGGTAAAAAGGTTAACATAGAAAGAACTAGACATAAGAACATTTGTCTGCATGTTATCCTTGACAAGCATTCAAGAATATAGTCATAGAGCTTCTTAAAATGTGGGGTAAAAAGGACAGAGAAACAACTGACATTAGACATTCGTGTGCATATTATCCTCGGACTAGCAACATTCATGTTAATATTAGTGGTATTATTATATTGACAAACTTTTAATTTTTAAACCTCTCTAGAATAAGTATCAGTACAAAAGACTTATATTTTATACCTCTACAATTTACTGGTGTCCAGGAAGAAAATCTCTTACATCTCAGCACGATGTATTTTTCCCGCGCACTTAAAATGACAAGGAATATAGAGTCAGGTTTGAGTATGGTAAAATGTATATGCCTTTTGTTTTCTTTTTGATATTACTGATATAGTTTATGTATTTCATTTCTTGCAGAGCTTGCGTTAGAGGACAGATTTAGAAAAAATTTTGATAAAAAATCTGCACTGATGTGGGTGTAGAATTGAAAGCTTCGTACATCGTACAATATAAGACTTAGTTTCATTAAAATCCTTATGTTATGAAGGTTGAAATTTGGTGTAACTATTTGCTTTTCCAAACAATTATATTCGAGTGTAAATTTTAACAAATTATATGAATTTCCTTTTGCAACAGTCTATACATATTTTATATATGATGGAAAATATGAGTAAAATTACAGGCGCTAGTATTATCTTGAAACGATATGGTTTAGAATTCAACGATATTCGAATAAAAACAGGAATGCATCATCTTCTTAATTGTTCATGCATTCTTGTGTTTGTTTGCATTGCCAGAATTTATTATTTGTATACTTTAAATTACCTCTTTCTGTTTAGTCTTCTATTTGTAACAATATCTCAATAATTCAGTCTCATAGTCATTAATGTAACAGATCATCCATCTATAATGTTGATGACATACTATACATTATATTACTAATTATTATTTTATTTTTTTTAGCAGTTTTTTTCTACTAAAGAATAAAATCTTAATTAAAAGAAAACAAAAATGTATCATATTTTTTTGAATAAGTAGATTTATATGCTTTACAATGAGTAACTGTTCTCAATAAATATGGGGAGGAGGGAGAATCGAAACCAAGACCATAAGCTCTAACCATTTCATATTAATCTCCTCTGAAATGCAAAATTTCGATAACTATGCACTTTGGTCCAACCTTAGTAGCTGCTGAGCTATGCAGTAGAACTAGTTCTGTAAAAAATTTGCTTGTGCCATGTTGTGAAAAGGGGTGATTCTGGGGTGTAATGACTACTGACTAGCTGCACAACAAACAGAAGCATTTATTACTCCTATGTAGCTTTGTTTTTTTGGGGCCGGTCAAGGACAAACGTTTGCCACAGCTAACGGTAAAACACGTATCGCATAATACATGTAAAGTAGGGTTTTTGGTGTGAAAACAGGGACCCCCGTCTCTCTATGTACTGCGGTACAGTTTGCTGCAAAAAAATGTTTGCTGGTAACCACCAGCCTTGTTTTTTTGTTTCTAATTTATGAACTGCTGAAGTATAAGTTATGGCACAGTCAAGTGCATCCACCTATACTTTGAACGTTCGATTACACTTATAATGGGAAGGAGTATCCGATAGGCTTAAGCCAAGGCATCATTATATTAGTACATCTTGTTATCTGCATTTCTTTTTTCTGTGTAAAGCTTTAACTCTAGCAGAAACACATCGACGTAAAATTAATGGCAAACATAAACTTTCCAGTTGCAGTGTTGCTCTGTTTGGTGATGTGCTTAGCTGTAACTTATTCTAGCTCAACCAGTACTGACCGTGATGCTCTTCTCGCCATCAAATCTAGTATAACTTCCGATCCTTATGGCATCTTGGCAACTAATTGGTCTAGCAACACCTCTTTTTGCTACTGGCATGGTGTGTATTGTGGTAGGGATGCTGAAAGAGTAGTGTCCTTGAGTCTTCACAACATGGGTCTCAAGGGAACAATTGCACCACATATAGGAAACCTTTCATCTGTAGCTTCACTTGACATTGGTCAAAACAAATTCCATGGCAAGCTACCGGAAGAGCTGGTTCATTTACATAATTTGAAGAGGTTATACTTGGATGATAATGAATTCAGTGGCGATATTCTGTCATCCTTTGGTGGCTTGTATAATCTTCGTTACTTGCATCTAGAGAATAATAGTTTTACCGGTGTAGTTCCACCTTCAATTGGTAATATCTCAAAGCTTGAGGTGTTAAATATAAGTTTCAACTCTCTACAAGGAAATATACCCGAAGATATTGGCAAACTTTTTGGCTTGAATTATTTATCCTTGATGTATAACAAGCTCTCAGGTTCATGGCCTTTGGCTATAAGCAACATGACTTCATTGCAAGAGATTAGTCTTTCAGCTAATAAGTTATTAGGTACTCTTCCAGAGGATTTGTGTGATCAGCTTCCTCAGCTCGAAAGGCTATCTCTTTCTCAGAATAAGTTTTATGGTACAATTCCTTCTACTATAAAGAACTGCCAAAAGCTTGAATACTTGTCCCTGGCCAATAATGGATTCTATGGCAGCATACCAAGAGAGATTGGAAACGTGACAGCACTCAAGTCCTTGTATCTTGGTGAAAATTACTTCCAAGGTATGTATTTATCTAGGAGGTAGATTCAGTATGGCTATGTTATGATTTTTTATCTGATTTGGAAATGAGAAGTGATAATATTCATCCATAGAATGTCCCTTGCATGCAATCTATAAGCTGCATGCATTTGTCATTTCTTGGTGAAGCTTGTTGTAAAATGATCTGAAGAACTTGATGGCCCTCGGGTTAATTTCAAAAACTTTCGTGGTTGACTTAGGGTTTGCACTACAGACTAAAGTTAATAAATGTATCAAGAAAAAACTAGGAATCAGAATTTATTGGTTACATATTATAAAAGCTCAAGAAATTTCATATTGCCTGTGATGTGTATGCAGGTCAAGTTCCAGTTGAATTAGGTAACCTTATCAATCTACAGGAGTTGAGAATATCGAATTGCTCTTTAATAGGGGTGCCACCTACCATATTCAATATCTCTTCTTTGAGGATGATTGATTTCACAAACAATAATTTATCTGGAAGTCTCCCGGACCACATGATTGACTACGATCACTCAAATCTGAAAGAACTATACCTGAGCTCCAATCATCTTACTGGTCAAATTCCCTCCAGCATTTGGAAATTGAGAAGCCTAGAAATACTTTCATTGTCACACAATGGGTGGATTGGAAGCTTACCCAAAGAGATTGGAAACTTAACTATGCTCAAGTATCTTCATCTCGGGGCTACCAACTTGACAGGTATAAATGCTAAACAACCAAGCATGCGTAATGCATATAACATTGAACTGCTAAAATTGATGACTTAATATCTTAAATCCGATGTAAAGTATAATGTTCATTGTCACTGCAGGTGGAATCCCTAACGAGATTGGAGGCCTGATAAATCTCAAGGAACTAAATTTCCATGAAGGTAGATTCAGTGGTCCGCTTCCGTTTAATCTTTTCAATATCTCAACAATAGAGATAATTGATTTGTACAGAAATGAGTTTTCTGGCCATCTCCCATTAAGCATGGGCCTTTTGCTTCCAAATCTAAAAAGCCTCGTTCTAAGTTATAACAACTTTAGTGGAAAATTTCCAGAGTCTACAAAGAACGCCTCAAAGCTTGTTACAATAAACTTGACAAGTAACTCATTCTCTGGCCCTGTTCCGAATAATCTTGGGGAGTTAGAATTCCTAGAGCGCCTGCTAATTGGAGGAAACAATTTGACCCGTGAAAATTTTACTCCGGAATTGAGGTTTCTCTCCTCGTTAACAAATTGCAGAAACCTGAAAATGTTAGGGATAGCTTTAAATCCGTTAGATGGTTTTCTTCCAGAATCATTTGGAAATCTCTCTTCTTCCCTCCAACTACTCCAAGCATTTGGAAGCAAAATTAGAGGTAGCATTCCCATCGGAGTAGGAAACTGGAGCAACTTGAGGTATCTCGGTCTAGATGACAATGAGTTAACAGGACCAATTCCAAGCTCAGTAGGAAGACTACACAATCTAGAAGTTTTGTACCTCGAGAAAAATAAGCTTAACGGCCACATACCCGATGATCTTTGTGCATTAAAAAACTTGGGAGACTTGTATGTTAGCCAGAATGGACTGAAGGGATCTATACCAGCATGCTTGGGTGGACTCAAATCTTTGCAAAGGCTATTTCTGGACTCCAACAGATTAACTTCTACGATACCATCAACCTTATGGAGCCTAAAAGATTTAGTCCTTCTAAATCTGTCAAGGAACTCTTTAAGAGGCGAGTTGCTATCAACTGTTGAAACTTTCAAGGTCTTGACTCTTTTGGACTTGTCATATAATCAATTATCAGGTTTCATTCCAAGAAGCATTGGAGGTACCCAACAGTTAAGTTCCCTGTCCTTGTCTCACAATAAACTTCAAGGAGATATCCCTGAATCAGTGGGAAATTTGATAGGCTTGGAATTCTTGGATCTCTCAGATAACAACTTGTCCGGCAGTATTCCAAAATCCTTGGAGAAACTGAGGTATCTCAAATATCTGAATGTGTCCTTGAATAGACTCAAAGGAGAAATTCCTGGTGGAGGAAGCTTTGTGAACTTCACAGCTCTATCATTCATAGGAAATGATGCACTATGTGGCACACCCCAGTTGCTAGTCCCGCCTTGCAGATTCAGAACTACCAGCAGATTCCGATCAAAATTTGTTTCTTTACTCAAATATATCATACCTGTTATGGCTCTAGTACTAATTCTTGCAGCACTTATAATGTTTTTACTGAGATTTGGAAGTAGAAATATTAGACCATCGACCACAGGAGATTCCAAGATACTCGAATGGAGAAGGGTGTCATATAATGAGCTTCTTCGAGCAACAGAATCTTTTAGTGAAAGCAACTTACTCGGGACTGGTGGTTTTGGATCTGTATATAAAGGGACTCTTTCAGATCGTAAGATGGTTGCAATAAAGGTATTGAGACTGGAGCAAGAAGGAGCCATAAAGAGTTTTAAGGCTGAATGCGATGTATTGCAGCAAATTCGTCATAGAAATATTGTTCCAATCATCAGCAGCTGTACCAACTTGGATTTCAGAGCCTTAGTACTTGAGTACATGCCTAATGGGAACCTTGAGAAGTGGTTGTACTCTTATAACAATTACTTGGATATGTTTCAGCGTTTAAACATCATGATCGATGTTGGATTAGCCTTGGAGTATCTACATCATGGTCAGGGTAAACCCATTATTCACTGTGATTTGAAGCCTAGTAATGTCTTGCTTGACGAAGATATGGTTGCACATGTTAGTGATTTTGGTCTCGCAAAAATTTTGGGTGAAGAAGAGTTTATGGAACGAACTATGACCTTGGCGACAGTTGGGTACATGGCACCTGGTAAGCTTAATAATCATCAAGACACTTTCACAATATTTCATCTGAAATATTTGCGAATAGCCTAATACTAATGACATTAGCTTAAATAAAGTTAACGAATGTTAATTTCTGATAACATTTACGAATCTTGTGCTTTCATGCAGAATATGGAAGGGAAGGACTGGTATCTACAAGAGGGGATGTGTACAGTTATGGTGTCGTATTGATGGAAACATTTACGAGAAAGAAGCCAACTGATGAAATGTTTTCTGAAGAAATAAGCTTGAGAAATTGGGTCAATGTTGCATTACATGGTTCGATATATGATGTTGTCGATAAGAACTTGTTAGCAAGTGATGCTGAACATTTGCCTGCTAAAGAACGATGTTTGTTTTCGATCTTGTCATTGGCATTGGATTGTACGACAGTTTATGCAGCTGAGAGGCCAACTATGGAAGATGTTCTTGTTAGGCTTCAGAAAATCAAAACTGTTGTCTCCTTATCAGTCAGACAAGGATATGGAGCCATGGAGGTGATGTAAGAAGTCAGAGGACTTACTTGTGTTCTTAGCGGAGCGTGACTCTATCATTTATAAATAAATAAACAAATCTGTATATTTTATTTCTATTTTGTTGATATCGATATAATCTGTCATTTTGAAATATATTCGAATTTTACATTTGCATTATTCATCTAGTTTTGATTTTGAATTTTATTTCTATTCTATTCTGTTTTTCCCCAATCAAACAAATATCAAGTTTGTAGCAGCCATCAATTATATACGGCACTGAATATCACGTGGGCTGTTCTCAAATATATCAACTTTGATGTTCTTGGTGAAGTCATCAATTTCTGTAATGAAGTCTCAATTATTTATATTGATTACCACAGCTATACGGGTGAAAACGAGTCGAATATATGCTAATAGCAGTGTGATCAGATTCGTCTCGAATTTATAATTACTCGTTCGGATCTGGTCCAGATTTGAATTAATATGTTGATATTTTGCTCCAATTCGACTCGAATTCGAATATGAATGTTCGTAATTGATTAGATTCAACTTGATTGAGTTTCTTAAAAAATTAAGAATATTGGATCAATTATTTAAAATAAACTAAAATATGCTAATTTGTAGAATATTGCTTTTGTAAATATGATATAACAATACCTAATTTTTTGAAAATATTTTCAAAAATACTACCTGAAGTTGCAAATGAGATTGCTACGCTGGCACCGCAGGTGAAAATCGGTTGCAAATGAGGTTGCAAATGGGGTTGTAAACCTGGTTGCAAAATGTTGCAACCGTATTTTTGAAAAAAAGTTTTGCAACTTGGGTATTTTTGAAAAAAGCCCAATGTTTTATAATACATACATAACTTACGAATTCTAGTCGAATACATATAATAAACGCATTATCGAGTACTCTAAAATTATTCGGGTTATTCTGTATAAAAATGAACGAAAACAGAAATGGTGAGATTCGACTCGATATTCGTTCGAATCATAAAATATGATTCAAATTCGCCCGTTTATTGTACGAATATGAATAATATTCGTTTTTAACTAATCGAATCCGAATTCGAGCCTGAATTACTTAGAATTTTCCTTTTCAATTTTAAGAAAAATGATTGAACACTTTCCCTCGCTGCTGGGCTCGAGAGAATCAAATATGGCTCTCGGGTCGTAGCCCAGTTCCGCGGCAGCCCGCTTTACACTCTCGAGGGTAGGAATCTTTTGAGATAACCTGCTCCACCGGGTCTCCAGCAGCTCCTTTATTTATATTTTATGGGCGGTCCGGTTTTGGGCTGCAAGCCCCTGGATATCCGCCCTTTTTAAAGGGGGCACCTCGGGCTCCCTATTCTTCTCCGCACCCTTTCGTTTGGGTTTTTTGGGGCTAGGCATAAAAGCTTTCGCGGAATAGGAATAGCGAATGCAGGCACAAAGGGTAATTTACCTTATGGGATGAATTCTGATAGCCCTTGCCGCTATCAAGGTTAAGGAGTCAACTGAGCATCTCAGCGGCGGGATTGAATACCCGGATCGAATCAGAGTTCACGCCGCCCGCCCTGAACAAATAGGAGGCGTGGGCCACAGGTCGCACATACGCCGCCGGATCGCACGACTTTCAGTCTTACACAGAAAAAAATAATGGAAGCTGTGAATTTAGAGAATGGCTATCAAGGGGAGTTCTATGTAACTTGACACTTGTCACTTCTATTATGAAAGCATTTCTTTTTCGAAAAAAGAGGTACAAATTAAAATCGTTATAAAAACATGCCTTCACTGGGTCTTGAAATTTCGATATTCTACTCTCGAGAGAAGATCGTATTCACCAGCTACAATGCCAGTAACTAAATCCTATTTCTGTCAGAGCCTTCAATTCTAAATTGAGCAAAAAGACACCATGACAAACTTGAACTTTCCAATAGTGTTGCTAAGAGCATCTCCAATAGGAGTTGCCAAGAAGGTTGCCAACATCTATGTGGCAAGCAATCTTGGTTGCATTCCTATTGGAGAGCCGAGGTTGCCTTAAGGTTGCCAACAATTGTTGCCAAAAGTTGTCAACTTCCTCAAATGGTTAAAGTGCATATTTTTGTTTAAAAGAAATATACTAATATACCTATTTTACATGTCTTCCTTCAAATTTACATTATTTAATTATTCATATGGGGACCATTTATATAACTTTTAGAGTTGCCAACCATTGGATCATGTTTCTATTCAAAGTTGCCAAATTGAAGATCAATTAAAAAATTAATTTTTTTTGATGATTTGACAAAGTTGGCAACTTGATTAGCAACTGCTATTGGAGATGCTCTAAACTCTCTGGTGGTGTGCTCTGCTATGACTGATTTTAACTTAACCATTGATCACGATGCTCTTCTTGCCATAAATTTTGTATAAGTTCTGATCCTCTCAGTATCTTGGACACCTGGTACTATTTGGTCCTATTTTGTCAAAACAATTTCCATTTGCTTATCTCTTAAACTGTATCACAATAAACTAACTTTTTTTTTTTGACAAAAACAATAAACTAACTTGATTTGATCAAATACAGTTTTTCCTTCTTTAGTTGTCATCAATCATGTAACATTCATATTTATATGTATCAATTTTTCGTGTGTGCACATATATTTTCTGGAATCGGAATCCCAAGTAAAATTTTCTTATCTTTGAGTGAGAATTTGATTTATTCTTGAAATTAGATCTTCTATTTTCTGTTTTTTTTATAATGAGAAGTTTTTTTTTTTTTTTTTGACGAAATGCCGCGATATATTAATTCAAACGATTATATCCACAACCAAAGCCTCATCATACTTACAGTAGAAATTGGTAGATCTCCAAATTAGATTAGTCCTAGCAAGCTAAGGGATTATCCAGCTGGTAAACACAACATTATCTTCACAACCAAGAATATTTCAATGCTGGTAATTGTCTATAAATAATTCTGAAGCCTTACTTTTCAATTAAAACTACGCAAAAACAAAATAGACAAGAAATTGATGATTTTTTATGTTGAAAATTCTTTTCGATTTAGGAAATCTACTCTAATTTCGTTTTGATTATCAAAATACCCTTCTTATTATTTTAGTTTTAGCAATAAGTGTAAAAGGGATTTTGTCCAAAACTTTGGCAATTGGTAGTTCTATGAAAATAAATAAGAACCGTTAGATTTTAAAATAAATAGATGAAAACTATTGGATCTAGCATAAAAAAATCTTTTATATTTTAATATGTAAACTAAAAAGTGTATTTATATTGATATATGAAAAAGTGTATGTTAATGATTTAAATCAAATATAATTTGGTTTTTTTTAATAGGATTATCACTGTAGGTCTTCTACATTGAATAGTTTAATGTAAAAATTCATAATTATAGTTTCTCTTGAGATTCCGAGTGTTTACATTTGGATAATAATTGTTAGATCATCATTGAATTAAAGATAATTTAATATGATTCGTGTGTACTGTAAAATCATCTAAATATGATTTTTAGATCTCAATATAGAGCCCATATAGTAAACATGATTTTTTTAAATATTAATTAATAAATAAAATTCAATTCTAATACAACCTTTTTTAATTATATCCTTTATAGACTATAAATTTCTTTTTAAAATTGAATCCTAATAAACATTTTTCATGTACATCCTTTTTAGATTGTTAGGATCCAAGCGCTTACCACTACAACAAAAGCAGCTACTTGTGGAGAAGGCGCAACTCATAACTTTCGCCACGTTTCGATTTAGGAAGATGACAATGGTTGATTCACACATGCATATTATGTATCCTTGTCTTGAAATAAATATGCGCGATCGTGGGATTCGAACCCGTGATCACAACAATTACTGTTCACCTCTTTTTGTATTTACTTACGATTTTCACAGAAAATTTCATCAAACATGTAATATGCACATTAAAAAACAACATGTAATTTACAATTTTAATAGTAAAATAATCTAAACTAGCTCTCAAACGACAATTCTTACTTGATGTTTATCTGTGATGTGCGCATTCAAAACAGCTTGATCAGGGAAAATAGATCCACATACATCGCATATCACAGGGTTCCCATTCTTGTACATTTTCCTATGTGTAAACCTATTGTGAATGTCAATAGCATCTTCAGTAGCAAATCTATCCGTGTAGTGAAAACAATAATTCTCAAGTCTCTTCCCCATATCCCCTTGCTGTCCCCTCACTACACCATAAAATGCCTACGGCAACACCAAAAAAATGTTGTCATAGGCCCAAAATATGTTGCCTTAGGCCCAAAAAACCCCAAAGCCAACATTTTGCTGGTGTTGCTATTTTTGCCATTGCTTTTTGGGTCAAAGGCAACATTCTACTTCTCTATGGCAACATCAGTTTTCTGTTGGCGTAGACTAGCTATGGCAACAATATTATCAGTTTTTAGCAACGTGATATTATGTTGCCTTTGTGTTAAACATTTTACAAAAAAGTGGGGCCCACTTTTTGGGGCCCCACCAGTGGGGCACACTTTTTGGGACCCACTGGTGGGCCCCACTTATGGCTATGCCAACACAATTTTTGTCTACTGCAACATTTTTTTGGCACCTTTTTTTAACATTAAATATCCTTTTTACCAACACTTTACAGCATCAATGGCAACACTTTTTTATTTACAACAAAAATACACAATTTGAATATATGCATTTCCAAAATAACCAAATCAATACAATTATTATAGTTCATAATCCTTATTACATCCCCTGATTACATATAATTCTTTCAAATAGTCAAGCAACAAATTTGACTCTCAGGATTCTTTCAACATCATCAATTCTGATTTTGGACACTGGTATATCCCCTAATTCCACCGGATAAAATAAATCATCCAGAAACAATTCATATCTGGAAGGCACCATCACCTACAAATTTTTATAAGGTAGAAATTGATGTTAGTAACATTAAAAGACCTTTAGCACAGGTGTTAATTTTCAGTCTTTACCATGTCAACTCCTGCATTGAAAGTTGATAGCACACATTGTCGGTAATTTAAGCCGTAGGGATTGGAAAGTCTGTCAAGTGCTTCCCAGTCAGTAATTACCATACCCTGCAGCAAAATACATCTCTGAATTTTTCTCCGTTTACTTTATAAGGAAACGAGTTTCACATTAATAATGGAGCAATGCACATAATTCTCTAATTAGAATCAGCATGCTTAAAAAGAAAAGGATGCGCCTGATAATGATTCTGCAGTTTGGATTAAGAAAAAATTATTAACGGTTACACTACCTTAAATCCTAGCTGATTTTTGTTTAAAGGTATCAGATTCATTAAGTAGTTTCCCATGACACCTCAATAAAACTACGATGATTAATCACAAATACTCTTAAAATAGTAGTGGATGAACAAAACAGAGGTTTGGAGGCACTATCAAGAAAAGCAAAATGTGTTCACCAATGCAAAGCAATAGAGGCACATAATAGCAACAAAACAGTTTCTGTACCTAAAACATTAGAAAACATAGACATGATGATTGGAATGTCATGTTTGAGCCTGCATATCACTGAAGTACCGCGCAAGAGCTTCAGCAGCTGGTATTCTGTCGCTAGGATTCCATCGCAGCATTCTCTAAGAACACAAACAGCATAATACAGTTGCTTGTAATTCAAGATCTTCACATTTTATAGATGTAAAAGAGCACTTGTTGATAAAATATTATGCAAAAGTTTCTGCAAGTAAGAAGGCTACACTTTTGTTAGTCCCCCGCATGCCAAGAGTGTAACACCTAATCCAGTGAAAGTCAAGCCCTTTATATGCAGTATAGTTAAGCTCTGTAGACAGCTGGAGCTGGCCAGCGTCAAAAGCCCAACATTAGTAACAGAGCTATATGACAAATTTATCTTCCAAATTATACACAAAACTTCAATACCGATCCATCACTTTTTCATCATTTAATAGAAGTCTTGTGATGGTAACTCAGCGTTCACATTGCACTAAAGACATATACACTTATGAATGAAGTAATATTAACTTGTAAAAGTTATGACCGCGAGTGATAACCTGTATAAATCAAGTTCTGTTAGTTTTGTGCAGCTCATGCCAATGTAACTAAGGCCCTCATTGGTTATGTTGAGACAAATTCCTAGTTTTAAGCTGTTCAGATTTGAGCACCTTGAGATAGATATCAACCCTGTTAAGACATCAGAACAAGACAAAGTAAAGGCAAGTTGGAGAGAATTTATAGTTATAATGAGTGTGAATTTAACATTTACTAAATACACCCAGCTTGAACCTTTTGTCATCCTCCACTTAGCTACTCTTCTATCAAACAAACAATCAAAACTAAAATATGATATGGGAAACTTAATCGCACTGAACATGTGCAATAACTCTCTTAAACTTCTAGGTAACCTGATCCACAAAATTTATAAAGTCACAACAAATCGAAACGATATTAACACTAACATATTAATACAAAAAATCAACTCAATATTAACACAAAACAAAATTGAACCAGATTTAAGCCCTAATATTAAAGCTACAAAATAAAATCAAACTCACAAAACAAATAATACATTCAATATATATAACACAAAAGATAAATATACCATAAGCTCAAAGCCCCAAATTGAACCCGATTGAAGCCCTAATTTTTAATACCCGGACTAAACGTGATTGAACCCGACCCGATTGAAGCCCAAATTTCAATATCAATCCCGAGACATCAAAAATACAAATCAAAATCAGTCCTAAATTAAACAAACATATGTATGTATAGATAATATGTATATATGTATAGATAATAGTCCTAAATTCAAAAAGTCATAAATTAAAGAAGCATACAAATAGATGGAAATCGAAGAGTGTATATTATATGTATGTATGTATGGATAATAGAAGGAAATTGAAGAGTCTCTGCGTGTGAGCGTGGGAGAGAACGAGAGAAAGGCGAGGAGCTATCACTGAAAGAGAGAACGAAATTTGAAAAATGAAGTTAAGTGAAAAGAGAGAGGCGGTATATTTTGATGTTGTCTGAAAATTTTGGATGAGGCGGTATTTTTGCCGCTCATCCAACTTGTCCCAACTTTTCATCTTTTTGTCACTTACAAGAAAAAAAATAATTTACTTTATCATTTTTTATTTATTTGAAAAAATAATTTAATTTTTAATTAAACATTCAATTCTTTTTACATAATTTGAAGTAATATATTCAAAAAAAATTAATCATATACGAAAATATTTTTATTTTCATGATATACTAAAATATATATTTAGGAAAAAAATATTTTAAAAATTTTGTTTAATAATATTTAATGATCATAAAAATAAAATTACACATCTTAAAATGTTTTAATATTTTTAGTCAAATATTCACTTCTAATGGAATCTTCTAGATTTTTATTAAAAAAAATTGATTATTTTTATCCAAAAAAAACTAATTTTCATGTGAAAAAAGATTAAATTTTTTATTTTTAGTAGAAAATGTAAAATTTTGTTCATTTCAAAATTAAGGCAACGCAATTTGATACCTACAGCAACATGCAAACACTTTTATTCTATGGCAATATATTTTTGCTATATGAGGCAACATAAAAATGACAATGTTGTCTTAGCCAAAAACATGCATGACAAAGGCAACATATCCTATGGCAACACAGGCTCTAAATATGGTCGTAGGCCTTTTATGGTGTAGTGCCTCGTCCTTTGCACCAGGAAGTGTTTTACTAAATTTAATTTGAGATTCTGAGTGTTTCAATTTTGGATAATAATTAGGAATGTGCCTCTCCTATTATGTCTATAATAAAATATTTGGTGAACTTAAGTATGGAGAGACTAGGGAGGAGAATGTGCAATGTGCATGTTATTTCGAGGTCATTGTTCTAGGAGTGTGCCTCTCCTATTATGTCTGTAATAAAATATTTGGTGGACAAGTAGGGAGACTCAGCTTAAGACTATTGGATGGAGCAAATAGTCTTAGAACAGTTTACATAATTCTGTATCCTCTACCTACGTTGTCTGCTTTCTCTTGTGTAAAAAATGGTGAATCCTCAAGTCATAGTAAAAGGCATAGTGGAAGAATGGGAAGTATAAGAAGTGGTAGTACTTCAATATGGAGAGATCAAGGCATGGATGTTTTTTCAAAATCAACAAGAGATGAAGATGATGAAGAGGCTTTGAAATGGTCTTCTCTCGAAAAGCTTCTTACTTATGATAGGTTGAGAAAAGGCTTGCTTCTTGGATCACAAGGGGATGGTTTTAATGAAGTTGATATCGATAATCTTGGAATGCAGCAGAGGAAAACTTTGCTTGAGAGGCTTGTCAAGGTGGTTGAAGAAGATAATGAGAAGTTCTTGTTGAAGATCAGAGATCGAATCGATAGGTATTTTTTGTTTTTGGATGATTTGAGTTTTTGTTATATTACTAATTTGTTGATAAATGAAATTTGGGTTTTTTTTGTAAATGTGATTGCTTTTATGTTATTAGAGTTGGAATGGAGTTGCCTACCATTGAAGTTAGATTTGAGAATTTGAATATTGAAGCAGAAGTTTTTGTAGGGAGCAGAGCTTTGCCTTCTTTTATTAACTTCAATCTTAGTTTAGTGGAGGTATGAACACTTATATGTAGGCACTTATCAATAGCCTTCCTTTTCATTTTCTTGTAAGCTGTAACACTGTTGTTTATAGTTATTAATCGGCAAATGTTGTTTATAAAGTAGAAGCTTGAGACTATTTGGAATATGTAATAAATTAAGACTGACATGTGTTTTATTTTATGGTTTGTGATTTTGTGACACAGGATGATTGATTTTTTAAAATGTGTGCGTTTGCCAAAATCCTTAATCAGCTTTTACATATACTAGCATGATAGCTCGTGCAAAACACGTGCATCATTTTAATTTTTATATTCACGTATTTCATATATCGTTATTAAGTTATTATTGTGATTATCGTTGCACGGGCATCGTGTTAATTTTTATATTCACGTATTTCGTATATCGTTATTAAGTTATTATTGTGATTACTGGCGGTAAATGAGTATTTTACATGTTATTGTATAAAAAAATATGACTTTTTTGCACGACAGTGGCCTGAACTATAATTTTTTTGCAAAAAAATGGCCAACATATAATACTGAACACCCGCATGGCCAAACTTTAATATTTTAATCACTCAATTGCATTCCGTCAAATCTGTGTAACGGACGTCAGCTTTAAAGGGGCAATATGGGAATTTCAGTATTTTTCTGCTATTTTCCCCAGTTTTTCTCCTTTACTTAGTTCTTTTTATTTCACTTCTTCTTCGTTCTTAATTCGAAGGGGAATGAACGGAGATGGGGGCTGTGGTGGATTATTGAATGGAGGGTGAACGGTATTTTGAATGGGAGGAGAAGAGGGGAGGTGGTGATTGGCGAAAGAAGAAGGTTGTGGTGGGGTGGTGAAAGGCGCAAGTGAGATGGATGGTTACGGGGTGTAATTGAAGTTAAAGGAGGGCAGGCTGGGTGGTGGTTTGCAGCGGTGATGAGAATGAAGGGTGAACGGAAAGGAATGGTGAAGAGGAAGTAGTGATGCGGTTGAATGAAGAGGAGGGGAGTTGGGTTGGAAAGGAGGTGCAGTGATGGTGGGTGCTGGCGGAGTCGCGAAGGAAGGTGAAGAGAGGGGAGGGGAGTTTTGTTCATCTTGATCTGCCTCGACGGAGGTGAAGAGAGGTGGTGAACGGATGGAAAAGGTGGTGAAGGAAAAACGGAGGTGAAGAGAGTTGACAGATGGTCGGTGGTAGAAGGCTGGAGTTGCGAGATGGTGCGTTGGTGTAGGAGGAAGTAGTTACCGATGGTTGAGATTTGGTGGTGATTTGTGGATGATTGAAAAGGGTAGATGTGGAGAAGATTGCAGCGCGAAGATTGAAGAAGATGGCAGCGTCCCATATTGCCGCTCTAAAACTAACGTCCGTTACACAAATTTGACGGAATGCAATCGGGTGATTAAAATATGAAAGTTTGGCTATGCGGGTGCTCAGTATTATATGCTGGCCATTTTTGTGCAAAAAAATTATAGTTCAGGCCACTGTCATGCAAAAAAGTCAAAAAATATTTATTATGGGTATATCTCATTCATTAATTTTTCACAGAAATTGTGGATGTCGTTGTATTCTTTTACACGAACTACATTTTTTTTTTATTATTATTAATATTATTAAGCATATATTTATATGTCGTTAAGAAGTCATCACTATCGTGTAAAAATTAGGTATTTTTGTAAATATGGGATATTTACAAAAATACCTATATTTACAAAAATACATAACTTTTTGAAAATATATTTAAAAATACTACCTAAAGTTGCAAATGAGGTTGCAACGCTGGCACCGCAGGTGAAAATCAGTTGCAAATGAGGTTGCAAATGTTACAAATGGGGTTGTAAACCAGGTTGTAACTGTATTTTTGAAAAAAAGTTTTACAACTTGGGTATTTTTGAAAAAAACCCTACATAACTTACGAATTCTAATCGAATACGTATAATAAACACATTATCGAGTACTCTAAAATTATTCAGGTTATTCTGTATAAAAAAACGAATACAGATTTGGTGAAATTCAACTCGATATTCGTTCGAATCATAAAATAAGATTCAAATTCGCTTTATTGTACGAATATGAATAATATTCATTTTTAACGAATCGAATCCGAATTCGAACCTGAATTACTCAGATTCATTTTCAGTCTTACACAAAAAAAAATGGAAGCTGTGAATTTAGAGAATGGCTATGAAGGGGAGTTCTATGTAACTTGACACTAGTCACTTCTATTATGAAAGCATTTCTTTTTCGAAAAAAGAGGTACAAATTAAAATTGTTATAAACACATGCCTTCACTGGGTCTTGAAATTTCGATATTCTACTCTCGAGAGAAGATCGTATTCACCAACTACAATGCCAGTAACTAAATCCTATTTCTGTCAGAGCCTTCAATTCTAAATTGAGCAGAAAGACACCATCACAAAATTGAACTTTCCAATAGTGTTGCTAAACTCTCTGGTGGTGTGCTCAGCTGTGACTGATTTTAACTTAACCACTGATCACGATGCTCTTCTTGCCATAAAATCTCGTATAAGTTCCGATCCTCTCGGTATCTTGGCAACTATTTGGTCTAGCAACACAAACATTTGCTTCTGGCATGGTGTGCATTGTAGTCGTGATAATAATTGAGTTGTGTCGTTAAATCTCCACAACTTGGGTCTCAAGGGAACAATTGCTCCACATATTGGAAACCTTTTGTATCTTGCTTCACTTGACATTGGTTAAAACAGATTCTACGGTGACATACCTGAGAAGCTAGCTCAGTTACATGGTCTAAAGAGTTTATATTTGGATAATAACGAACTCAATGGAGATATTCTTTCGTCGTTTGGTGGACTATATAATCTTCGAGACTTGCATCTAGAGAACAATAGTTTTACTGGTGAATTTCCGCCTTCAATTGCTAACATCTCATAGCTAGAAGTGTTAAATATAAGTTTCAACCATCTGCAAGGAAAAATTCCAGAAAGCATTGGCAATCTTTCGAGCCTAAAACATTTATCCTTGATGAATAATCAGTTATCAGGCTCATTACCATTGGCTGTCTTCAACATGTCTTCCTTCCAAACAATTGAACTTCCAACTAATAATTTTGTTAAATATATATGAGTATAAGATCCTTGAAAGGGCCTTCTTCAACACCTTAAGGTTTTGGGTGAAACGGTTTCTTAACATGGTATCAGAGCTCAGGCACGCAGAGGTCAAGATTTGCAAATCTCGGATTGCTTTTTAACAGGGGTTTCGCCTACAATATTCAATCTCTCTTCTTTAAGAACGATAGATTTCACAAACAATAATTTGTTTGGAAGTTTCCCAGACAACATGATTGACTATGAGCACTCAAATCTTAAGGAAATATATCTGACATACAATCATCTTACTGGTCAAATTCCCTCCAACATTTGGAAAGTGAGAAGCCTAGAGAGATTATCATCATCATATAATGGGTGGATCGGAAGCTTACCAAAGGAAATTGGAAACTTAACTAGGCTCCAAGCCATGTTTGTTTCATAGGATTAAGTAGGGGATAAGACTATAATACATTAAAAATTTTAATCCCATGTTTGTTTGTAAAAATTTACTTGGGATTAGATTAAGGATTATAGTCCTTTAAAATAACAATCCCATGTTTGTTTGGTGGGATAAGGGGTGGGATTATCCTCTCTAATACTTGGTTAGAGAAGGTATTATTTAATCCCATCTCACAAGTCATTTTTTTTAAAGGATTATAGTCCTTTCACTATAATCCCTTCTAAAACAAACATGGGATTAAAAATTTTAAAGGACTATAGTCCAATCCATAGGTTATCCCTCAAAACAAACATGAGATAGGATAATTTAAAGGATTAAATTTTTTTAAAGGATTATAGTCCAATCCTAGACTTAATACTTCAAAACAAACATGGAATGAGATAATTTAAAGGATTATAATCCTAAGGATTATAAACGATGGGATTATTATAGTAGGATTATTATCCCGGGATTATAATCCCTCCAAACAAACATGGCCCAAGTGGTTTGTTGACGGAGGAATTTGGGAACAACAAAATTCGAGGTACGTCGCCGGAAACAAGATCTGATGCGGTGGTTCTTTGCCGGAGAAAACGGTGGTGTGTGGTTGTTGAGCGTAATTGGTGGCTGAGATTGATAGGGTTAGTGGCGGCTATTTGTGAGCTCTCGACTTCCAACCCCTCAATCGGCCTACGTACCCCGGTATTTATAGGGGATCAAGCCAGACGTAGTTCTTGGAGAACAAGAAACCCAAATGGGCTTGGATAACGAACCAGCTTCCGGAATGTTCTACTATGAGGCCTAACCACAAAGGCCCAAGGCTCATCCAAGATCTCAAGACTTCACGGATAAGGAAACTTCCCCCGTCGAGGACTAGTCCTATCCGTTACCAGCTATTTCTTGATTTCAAGGATGCAGGTATAGCCATGGTTTACCCCAAGTGCAGAACGCATCCCTGTCCCCCGAATGAGAAGCACCCACCAGATAGCAGGACAGGTGATCCAGAGCTTTTGGGTGCAAAGTGCAGGATTACTCCAAAGTTCCCCAATGAGAGCGCGCCCATTGGCTACAGGAACAGAGCTCCCAAAGCACACACCAGAAAGTCCCCATCTTTCCACCTTAGGGCGCACGGATGCCTCCCTTAGCGTCTAAGAAGGGTCCTTATATCCAGGCAAACCCCTGGAGGCCTTCCGCGACGGACATCCCCCTCCTGAGATACGACAGGAGGGAATTCTTCAACTTACGGAATTCCAGCTTGAATGGAATCCATGTTTGAGTGGAATCCACGCTTGAGTGGAATCCTAGGAGTGATTTCTTCAATGTCTTCTTAGAAAACCACCTTGAACACATTTATCCCCATATTTCACATTTAGGGCGCGCCCTAACTATAAGGAAATCCAGGGCGCGTCCTAATTCCTCCAACTTGAGTCAAAACCCTAATTTATTCTAGAATTCCCCCAAATTGGACCCACAATTGGCCCGAATCCATCTTGAAAATACCCGAACCGAATTTTGGCTATAACAACTACCCCCCAATTCCATACGAAATCAGAGATGATGTATGGAATTTCTCCTAGAAAAACCCAAAATTCACTCAAGATTTCCTTTAGGGCGCGCCCTAAACTAAGGCGCGTCCTGAGGAATTCCAAACGATTTTACAGCTGTCATCCACCATTTCCAAATCTCTATAAATACCTTCCTTCTCTCTTACTTTACTCTTTTTCTATTTTCTCTCCCAAAAAACGAACTCCGGCGACTCCAACATTCAAACATCAATCCGGCCGTCTCCGTCACGTTTTCTGTCGTTTTCGTCACCAAATCGCATTCCAGAACTTACAAGGTACGTTTTCATGTCCTTATTTTTCATTTTGACCGTGTAAATTGTCCATTCCGACATTGCAACTGTTCACATACCCTATGTTCTTCGTTTTCCGTTGTATGTATATATGTATGTATGTGTGTTTTGATCTTGTTTTGCTGCTATAACCTCTTCAAAATATGTTTCTGATAAATAAATATGATTAATTAAACTTCAGGGCGCGTCCTTGACACAGGGCGCGCCTTGGATTCCTCTGATACCATAATATAGCTTTAGAAACCTAATTCTTCATGACCCTTTCATATTGCTTAACACCATACACTAGGATACGCCTTAGATTTTTAGAATATTCATCGCATGTCTAATATCCATTTATTAAACTCCTGGGCGCGCCCTAAGTCCCTTTTTATTAATTTTTGCAGCTGGAGGACAAGGGCGCGTCCTCTCCCTTCCATCCTTTTAAGGAATTCAACAAACGTCTTGGAATCTATTCTCCCTTGCCATCACCACTTCCACCTAATCGCTACAGACTTCCTTTCTCATTCATCTCTCCAGAAGATAGGACGCGCCTTATTCAAGAATTTGAAGACGGCACCATGAGTTTTTCTAGTGAAAACTCATCCGACGCTACCACATCTGATCAACCTTCCAATGAATTTGATGCTCAACCGTCCAAAGAATCTCAAACACCCCCTGAGGCGAACTATTCTTACAACTCTATAGAGGATAGTGATTTTGCTCCAATCTCAGAAACATCGGGGGACACTCATTCTTCAGACACATACTCAGCTGAGGGCGCGCCCTCAGCCTCTTCCATTTCTCCTCCAATAAATTCTGAGCCAACATCTCCACCACCTTCCCCAACTCCCTTTGAACACTGGGAAGTTCGTGACGAAGAAATTGACCTCGAATGGGGTAGGTATGGAGATATAACTGAAAAAGAGAAGAATTCACTCCGAAAGAAACAAGGCAAACTGGCTTGTGTAAACATGTCTTCTACTGCAACAAATGACGAGGTAGAATGGGCCATGAAATACTACGGTCAAGAAGGACTTTGGGCCATTCCTCATTCTCATCACCGTCCCCACATTTTCAACTATGGTGGAAACTTTAGAATTCCAAGAATGGTTTTGACCCCTCGACTCGTAGCCCTTGGTGTGGGCGCGCCCTTACACCCATACCTTAGAGAAATCCTTGAATGGTACAATCTGGCCCCAATCCAACTTTCTCCCAACAGCTACAAACTTGTTCTAGGTTTGCTAATTCTCTACCGTGACTTGGGGTTCGAAGCACCCTCGATGCCAGAAATTAGCTACTTCTTCAGCATCCGCCAATCAAACATTGGCTATTACTATCTAGTAATTAACAAGCTTCACAACAACAAAGGCTTTTCTGACGGAAGGATTAGCCATATTAAACGGTGGAAAGAACCCTACTTCTTTGTCTGGGATGTTCCTAGAGTCCGTCTTCAATTCAACACAAACCCATGTAAGTGAGGGCGCGCCCTACACTCTTCTTTTCTTCCATCTTTATTAACTTTTTATTAATCTTTTAAAAACTAAAACAGATAGAAGAATCCAAAAAACTCTTCAGGGCGCGGCCTCAACTCGAGCTACTGCCGTCCTTAAAATTGCAGCTGAAAGATTCAATCTTCAAACCTTAATCACTGAAGAAAACTTAAAAAGGGTTGGAATCCTTTCTGATAGGGTTGGTTCAATTTGTAGATTTAGAAAATTTAGAAATGGTATCGCCGTCCCTCTATCTACTGCTAGTGACAACGAAAATCTTGACTCTGATCAGGATGAAGGTATGAAATCTCAAATTAGGGCGCGCCCTAACCTTCTGATTTTGCAGCCTATCCTTATTATATATCTTGTAACCTGTTATATGAGTAACTTATTCCTTGACTTAACATTTTTATTATTTTTTCTCATGCAGATATGGCCCCCCAAATTCCTCGCGGCTTTGGATCCAAAAAGAAAAATGACAAGGAAAAACCAACTGACAAAGTGGGTTCTTCTGACACTAGGGCGCGCCCTAGTCAAATTCAGCAAGAACCCAACCCAACAATTCCTACTTCCAGATCCTTGAAAAGGACTACTGAAGCCCAAGACCCCCCTGTTGACAAGGGCAAAAAGCCAAGAACTGAGGGCGCGCCTTCGTACGCTGAGACCCTCATTGGTCCAGCTGCTGCATCTCTTGTTGATGACAAAGAGGTTGATCATTGGCAAAACATGAATGCTGATGATGAAACAAACTCTATGATCAAAGCCTCTGCTCAACTTCTAATTCAATCCCTAGGGCGCGCCCAAAGGATTCACAAAGAGAAGCTTTACATCAACAAACTCGAAGGGGAAAACAGAAAATATGCAAAGTTGATTGTGGAGTCTGACAACAAATGGAAGAGCAAGTGCGATTCTAAAGATGCTACTATCCAGGACCTCAAGAATGACTTGCAAGATGCTGCCAATCATCGCCAACTCCTGGCCGACAAGAATGACAGGTTGGAGAAAGAAAACGAAGATTTAAAGGTGCAGCGGGACACCCTTGAGATCGAGAAGGCAGATTGCTGGAAAGATGAGAAGCAAGCCATGGAAGATAAAAATTTCCAATCTGGGTTTGATTTCTACCTTCTTGGTTTTCTTGCAAATGACCCAGATTACAACTGGGAAGAAAGGTTTGGTCCAGAAAGTGCTGAGGACATCAAACAATTTAAAATACTGCACGCGGATGCCATCTTGGCAAAGAGGATCGAGCTGGGATTGGATAAAGATCCACAGGGCGCGCCCTCAACTGAAGAGGCTCCCCTGCAATCTGAACGAATTGAAGATCCAGAGATCCAAACCATCGATCCTTCCAAACAAAACTCTGTTCCTGAAATGATCTCTCCTCTCACTGTTGTTCCCCCTGGTGATGCTAAGGACGCGCCTCCTTCTCCCCCCAAGGACGCGTCCTAAAATTTACCTTCAAGTTTATCCGAATTTATTCTAACTTTCAAGGCGCGGGTCCTTTGTAAAACCCTGCAAGTTGTAACCTAACTTTTGAACTTTATTTGCACCGTTAATGACCTTAATGTTAATTGCAAAATTACGTTTGCCGTAAAACAGCTATAGGGCGCGCCCTAACACATAGGGGGCAACCTTCGTAAAATTTTCTTTATTACTTGTTAAAACACATCTTCAAAAATTTTCAGATACTTCTTCTGTGCAAACATCATATGATGTGAAAAGTTGTTAGCTAAAATACTTGTAAACTCTTCAGTATAAATACAGGGCGCGCCCTTTATTTGAGCGCGGCCTCTTGTGTTTTATCAGCCAATATTCTTCCAACTCTTGAAAACGTTGAAACACTTAGAATAAAAAATCTTCATTCATATTGAGGGCGCGCCCTAAGGCATTACCCTTTTTCCAATATTCCTTTTACTTGTCAATTATTGCTTGGATTTAGACAGAATTTCACAGGGCGCGCCCTAAGGCATAGAGCACGACCTCTTGTAATAAAAAGAATCTTCAAAAACTTGAAAGAATGTCTTGATAAACTTTATTAATTCTTCAAATAAACTCAAATCTCAACAGAACAGGGGAAGGTATACATGAACTACCCCCCGAGCTAAGGAGAATAAACTTCGAAAAAGCGTAGAATAAAAACAGCAAGTCTCGACTAAAACTAAAGAAGGCGTACGTGTACTACCCCCCTAGACTAGGAGAAGATTTATTTATGCTAGTCTATAACTTAAATATAAGCCTTCATACAATAGGGGGTCAAAGCCGCACCCTACTGATAATATTTCCTCAGATGCTCTGCATTCCATGCCCTTGGGATTGTGTTGCCATCCAAGTCTTCTAGATGATAAGTCCCTTCCCAGATGATAGACTTGATCTTGTAAGGTCCTTCCCAGTTAGGACCAAAGACTCCATGCGCTGCTACCCTTGTATTTGGCATAACTTTCCGCAGAACTAGATCACCCACCTTAAAAGGTTGAGCCTTCACCTTCTTGTTATAATACCGTGCAGTCCTCTGCTGATAAGTTGCCAATCTCAACTGCGAATTAGCCCTCATTTCTTCTAGGAGATCAAGATTTAATCTTTGATTAACCATATTTGATTCTTCATCATAAAAATCTCTTCGGAATGACCCTGCTCCAATCTCCACTGGCACCATTGCTTCACATCCATAAGACAATATGAAAGGAGATTCTCCAGTTGTGGTTCTTGGAGTCGTGTTATACGACCATAAGACCATGGGAAGTTCTTCAGGCCAACTCCCTTTGCTTTCTTCCAACTTCGTCTTCAAGGTGTGCTTGATTATTTTGTTGACAGCCTCTGTCTGCCCATTACTTTGAGGGTGATACACAGCTGCAAATTCCTTCTTTATCCCCAAATCATCACACAATTTCCTCAATTCCTTGCTGTCAAACTGCTTTCCATTATCCGACACAAGCTTATATGGAATTCCAAACCTGCACACAATAGAGTTGAAAACAAAATCTCGAATCTTTCTTGCTGTAATTGTGGCCAGGGGCATTGCCTCCGCCCACTTGGTAAAGTAATCCACAGCAACAACAGCATATTTCACTCCTCCTTTGGCTTTAGGGAGCTCTCCGATAAGATCTATTCCCCACATAGCAAATGGCCACGGACTCATCAAAGAAGTCAAAGTGGTAGCAGGGCTGGTAGAATAATTGGCGAACCTCTGACACTTGTCACATGCCTTAACAAATTCGTAAGCATCCTTCTTCAAGGTAGGCCAATAATATCCTTGCCTTAACACCTTCATTGCCAACGAACCACCCCCCGAGTGATTGCCGCATATACCTTCATGAATTTCCCTAAGAATGTAATTGCACTCATCTCCATCTATGCACTTGAGAAGTGGTTGATTGAAACCCCTCTTATATAAAATCCCATCATACTCCACGAATCTAGCTGCTTGATACTGAAGCCGCCTGGCTTCCAACTTCTCACCGGGAAGTATCCCTTCTCGAATATATTTTTGAAGGGGAGTCATCCAAGTAACACTGGGAATAGATTCCACTTCCATGACTTCAACCTCTGGAATGCTAGGAACTTCTTGTATTTGCAAAGGTACAGTCCCCAATAGCATAGCGTCTTTCTGTGACCCCAACTTGGCTAACACATCTGCACTACAGTTCTCATCTCGTGGAATACACTCTACCCGTACTTCTCGGAACTTTTTGATCAATCGTTGAGCGCACCTCATGTAAAGCTCTGTCCTTGGACCTCTACACTGAAATCCACCTTTTACTTGTCCGACCACCAGTTCTGAATCACTTAACACAATGAGATTCACTACCTTCATCTCCAAAGCCATCTTTAGCCCATTAATCAAGGCTTCATACTCTGCATCATTATTGGTCGCCTGAAATTTGAAGTGAATAGCACTCATAAGTTGATTCCCTTCGGGGGTAAACAAGATTATTCCTGCTCCAGCCCCTCCATTGTTGACAGCCCCATCTACTTGTAACTTCCACCAAGGTTGAGGAACTTCTTCAAATGGGGTTGCCTTCTTAAGCAGAACTTCAGGCTCAATCAATACAATTGATTTTTCTTCATTTTCCGACTCGAATTCAAGAATGAAATCAGCTAAAGCTTGACCCTTTATAGCTGTCCTTGGAGTATATTCCAAATCAAATTGTCCCAGCTCAACTGCCCATTTTAACATTCGACCAGAGGTTTCCGGCTTGTGGAGAATTCCTCTCAATGGATATGCCGTACGAACTTCAATTTTGTGAGCCTGAAAATAAGGACGAAGCTTCCTTGACGCCAAAACTAAGGCATAAACCAACTTTTCCATGCTAGTATATCTGGTTTCCGCATCGAGCAAACGTTTACTCACATAGTAAACCGGAGACTGATGATCAACTTCTTCTCTTACTAATACCGCACTGATAGAATGTTCTGAAACTGCCAAGTATAAAATTAACGTCTCTCCTTCCACGGGCTTAGCTAAGAGAGGGGGATTTCCCAAATGCTCCTTTATTCTCTGAAAAGCTTCCTCACACTCAGATGTCCATGCAAAATCTTTGGCTGCCCCCTTTATCGCCTTGAAGAATTCTCTGCATTTATCCGACGATTTTGAAACGAAACGATTAAGGGCTGCTATCCTTCCCGTGAGACTCTGAACTTGCTTTACACTAGACGGAGATTTCATGTCAAGAAGAGCTTTTATTTTTGCTGGATTTGCCTCGATTCCACGATGATTAACAATAAATCCTAGAAACTTCCCGGATTCTACCCCAAAGACGCATTTTTGAGGATTCAACTTCATCCTAAACTTCCTCAAAATCTCGAACATCTGTTCCAAATGCTTTACATGGTCCTCTGCTTTTAAGGATTTAACAAGCATATCATCCACATATACCTCCATGGTTTTCCCTATCAAATCCTTAAACATCATGTTCACCAATCTTTGATAGGTTGCGCCAGCATTGATTAACCCGAAAGGCATTCCAATGTAACAATACAATCCTCGATCTGTAATAAAGGAAGTGTGCTCCTGATCCGGCTCATACATAGGAATCTGGTTGTAACCAGAGTAGGCATCCATGAAACTTAAAAGAGCATGTCCTGCCGTGGCATCTACCAACTGATCAATCCTCGGGAGTGGAAAGCTATCCTTCGGGCATGCCTTGTTCAGATCAGTGAAATCCACACAAGTTCGCCATTTTCCATTTGGTTTTTTCACAAGAACTGGATTAGCCAACCAATCTGGATAATATGACTCTTTGATTAGCCCAACATCTAGAAGTCTATCCACCTCTTCTTTCAAGGCTACGGCTCTCTCTCCACTTACTGGCCGGCGTTTCTGGCGAATTCCCTTCTTGGTGGGATCTATATTCAGACGGTGACACATAACCTTCGGATCAATCCCAACCATATCAGCATGACTCCAAGCAAAAACATCCAGGTTGTTTAAAAGGAAATTAGTGAGCATGCCTCTTAACTTGGAGTTCAACTGCGATCCAATCTTCAGAACCTTAGTTGGATCCCTCTCATCCACCAAAATAGAAATTGTATCCTCTGCAGGACCAGTCTTTTCCACTGGTTGCGGTGTCCTTGGGTCAAGGTCGAAATCAAAACTTCGAGGATCTTCAACCGGTGCTACGTCTTTGGAGGGCACGTCCTCTTTAAGAGGGAAGTCTTCCTCAACAAGGGTATGCACCAAACCTTCAAGCAACATTCGTCTCCCTTCAACCTGCTCACCCTGGAGATCAAACGAGATTACTTCCTCTGCATCTTCCTCTATTTCCTCCAAAATTCCTTCTTGAAGCTCATCAAGAACCGAAGTATCATCCTCGGGGCGCGCCCTGTATAGCGGTTCTTCCTCTTCAGGTTCCTGGACAAGATAATGGGCTTTCACCTCTTCTGGGACAACACTCGTGACTCCAGAACCACTCTCACGCAGGGCGCGCCCTCCATCTTGCTGCCTTCTGAACCCTTTAATCGCCTTATGGTAGCAATCTCTGGAGTCGTGCTGAGAGCCCCGTACAGTTCCCACACCATTTGGCGTAGGAAATTTCATCGCAAGATGATAGATGGAGGTCACAACTTTCATTTCCTTCAACAGGGGTCGTCCAACTAGAGCATTATGTGAGGAATCCACATTCAAAATCATGAAATCCATCATTTGCGTCACAGAAAGGTTTCCTTCCCCAAGAGTTACCGGTAATTTAATAGCTCCCATAACTTTTACCGATTCTCCTGAAAAACCATAGATCCATCCGTTGTCTTGAATCATGTCTTTGTCTAAGAGTCCCAGCTTCTTATAAGTACTGTAGTAGAGTATGTTCACCGAGCTTCCATTGTCCACGAAAACCCGATGGACATTCTTCGAACCAATCTGAATTGCTACTACCAGAGCATCATTATGAGGATGATGTACCCATCTAGCTTCTTCTTCAGTGAAAGTAATGTCAGCACATTCTCCCTTGAACAATTTAGGTGGCCTCAATTCCAAACTATTCACATTTGTGAGAGGTCGATATCTCGCTTCCCTGGAATACCTCTCCATAGCGTGATTGCTATCTCCCCCTAAAGGGTGTCCTCCGAAGATGGTGTGAATACTTCCTTCTTTGACGAATTTCTTTTCTTCTAGCTTACCTTCTCCGTGGAGGGCGCGCCCTCCGTCTCTCCTGTCGGGATTCTCCCTATGCTTCTTCACCTCCCTAACAATCCATTCCGTCAGGTATCCTTCCTTAATCAAATCTTCAATCTCTTCCCTGAGTTGACGACATTCATGTGTGTTATGCCCTGCGGATTCATGGAATTCGCAATACTTTTTCTTATCCTTGCTCTGCCAGGAAGTCAATGGTTCCGGCTTTCTGAAGAACCCTTTGTTCTTATTCACCTCAAAGATATGTTCAATAGAAGCTGCTAAAGGAGTATAGTTGCCCGGCCTTTGATCGTAAGCGTATGTATCAGGTGGACCCCAACTCCTTCCAGTTTCAGTTAGATTTATCCGGTTCGCACCAGTTGCTATACGACGGGTAGGACTGGGAGACCTATCCTTCCTTTTACCAATCTTTGCCTTGGAACCATTCTGACTGTCAGTTTTTCGGTTGTCTGCCAAGGATTGTTCCACAATTTTGAAAGACTCAGCTTGTGCAAAAACATCAGCCAACGTAGGTGGATCACGTCCTTGAAGATGTTTCCAGAAATCTGTTCCCACCGACAATCCAGCAATTAAGAAACTCTTGAGTGTTTCATCTGTCGCTCCTCTCACCATAGTGGATTCCGAGTTGAATCTCTTGAAATAGGATTGCAAACTCTCTCCTTCTCTTTGTTTGATGTTGGCCAAGGTCGTGACCGGAGGAGCATATTTTACCGCAGCCTGGAACTTAGTCAAGAACAAGTTCCTCATCACCTGCCATGATGTAATTATCCCCGGACCAAGCTTCTGAAACCATTGATGAGCACTCTCCCTGAAAGTTGCCGCCAACAATCGACACCTAGCCAGTTCTGTAACTTGATAGACATCCATCTCAATATCGAAACGTCCAAGGAATTCCACAGGGTCTGCATTTCCATGAAATCGCAAATCATTGGTCATCGATCTATACCCAGCAGGGAGCTGCGCCTCTCTAACCTCAGTTGAGAAGGGAGAAGATGTTGGAGCAGTTGCAGATATTCTTCCTCCGTCTAGGTGAGCAAGGAGTTTCTTTAAGTCATCCACATTAAATGTTCCCACTCCAGGAATATTCTGGATATTTGGTTGTTCCACAGTCTGAGTACCCCCCGGGGGCGGAGGTGGCGGTGGAGCCGCCGTCTGAACACCTCCTTGAATTTCAACTTGTGGTTGAGTCACAACCTCTTGAGTTTGAATTTGATGACCCTCGGGATTTCCATGAGGTTGTGGATTCCCTTGAGAACCTCTCTGATACTGTTCTCCCGAGCGAGAGTGCGTCCTCGACCTGGACTCACTGGAAGTACTTGAGGGAATTTGATGGATGCGGGGGGTTCTCCCCCCTGAGGGCGCGCCCTGATTACGGGGGCGCCTGTTTCCTTGATGCCAATCCATTCTTCTGTCTCCGTTATCACGGTTTCTTCTTTCGGTATTATCACGATGAGGAGTTTGGTGGAATCCAAGGGGCCGCGACCTGTTTTGAACAGGGGGCACGCGCTGTGGATTATCATTTCGAGCAAGAGTTCTCTCGTGTCCAAGGGGCCGCAACCTGTTGTCAGGGGGCACGCGCTGTGGATCATGACTCTGAGGAAGGGCTCGCTCATGTCCAAGGGGCCACGACCTGTTATCAGGGGGCACGCGCTGTGAATCATGGGGCCTCGATTCCATATATTTGTCTTTCTTCTGAAGCTCGAGGAGCACCATCCTCAAATCATCGTCATCAAGCCTTATTCCAAGACGTTCTTTCAAGCTGGCAAAATCTCTCCTTTCTTTAGCGATTTGCTCTTCGTCCCTTTGAATCTCATGAGGAGTGCGCCCTGAACGGTGAGGATGAGGGCGCGCCCTCTCTTGAGGATTCACCAACCTGCGCTCAGAATTATTTTCACTAGGATATTCAATAATAGGATCAGAATAATCTAACCTTCGAGGAGTAACCAGCTGAAATCTCTTTTCATGACTTTCCTCCCCCCTTCGAGAATCTTCCACGTTCTGAGGGGATTTCCCCGATCGGTGATGATTTCGTGGGATACTCCGAGATTTTCTCCTTGATTCTTGCTCTTCCTCCACCGAACCCAATCTCGCCCCGAAACTATTTATGGCATCTTGCATAACATACAGCTGTTCCATTAATGCCGAATTACTCATGAGAACGGGCGGCTGTCCGCCGATGGCGGCCGGAGTTCCTTGATGTCGCGGAGGAGCAGCTATATTTTCCGGGACGTAAGCTTCATGTCGCGCTCGGTTATCTCCCAAGCTATCTTCAGAATCGTAACCATCTTCTCCTTGAGAACCTCTGCCCTGATTGTGAGACATCTTTTCCTCCTAAGATGTAGATCTTGATTGGCTCCCCTCCTTCTAGCGCCAATTTGTTGACGGAGGAATTTGGGAACAACAAAATTCGAGGTACGTCGCCGGAAACAAGATCTGATGCGGTGGTTCTTTGCCGGAGAAAACGGTGGTGTGTGGTTGTTGAGCGTAATTGGTGGCTGAGATTGATAGGGTTAGTGGCGGCTATTTGTGAGCTCTCGACTTCCAACCCCTCAATCGGCCTACGTACCCCGGTATTTATAGGGGATCAAGCCAGACGTAGTTCTTGGAGAACAAGAAACCCAAATGGGCTTGGATAACGAACCAGCTTCCGGAATGTTCTACTATGAGGCCTAACCACAAAGGCCCAAGGCTCATCCAAGATCTCAAGACTTCACGGATAAGGAAAATTCCCCCGTCGAGGACTAGTCCTATCCGTTACCAGCTATTTCTTGATTTAAAGGATGCAGGTATAGCCATGGTTTACCCCAAGTGCAGAACGCATCCCTGTCCCCCGAATGAGAAGCACCCACCAGATAGCAGGACAGGTGATCCAGAGCTTTTGGGTGCAAAGTGCAGGATTACTCCAAAGTTCCCCAATGAGAGCGCGCCCATTGGCTACAGGAACAGAGCTCCCAAAGCACACACCAGAAAGTCCCCATCTTTCCACCTTAGGGCGCACGGATGCCTCCCTTAGCGTCTAAGAAGGGTCCTTATATCCAGGCAAACCCCTGGAGGCCTTCCGCGACGGACATCCCCCTCCTGAGATACGACAGGAGGGAATTCTTCAACTTACGGAATTCCAGCTTGAATGGAATCCATGTTTGAGTGGAATCCACGCTTGAGTGGAATCCTAGGAGTGATTTCTTCAATGTCTTCTTAGAAAACCACCTTGAACACATTTATCCCCATATTTCACATTTAGGGCGCGCCCTAACTATAAGGAAATCCAGGGCGCGTCCTAATTCCTCCAACTTGAGTCAAAACCCTAATTTATTCTAGAATTCCCCCAAATTGGACCCACAATTGGCCCGAATCCATCTTGAAAATACCCGAACCGAATTTTGGCTATAACATGGTTTATCTCGGAGGTACTAACTTGACAGGTATGTAGAACAACTAAGCATTTGTAATGTATATAGTATGCAATGCTACGTCTGATGACTCAGAAAACTACAATACAATTTATAATGTATGTTTCGTAGAAGACGTCTAACAATTCATCTGCATGGTGTTCCATCGTGTATGCAGGTGGTATTTCTACCGAGATTGGATGCCTGATGAATCTTAAGGAACTAAATCTCCATCAAGGCAAATTTAGTGGCCCAGTTCCGTTAAATATTAAAACACTCATTTTACATGATAATAATTTTAGTGGAACAATTCCAAGGTCCATTGCCTATGCATCAAAGCTTTCTACTATAGACTTGACTAGTAACTCATTCTCTGGCTCTATTCCAAATAATCTTGGTGATTTAGAATCCCTAGAGCGCCTGCTACTTGGAGGAAATAATTTGACTCGTGAGAATGGTAATCAAGAATTAAGGTTTCTCTCCTCATTGACAAATTGCAAATATTTGAAACTGGGGGGAATAGCTTTAAATTCACTAGGTGGTTTTCTTCCAGCTTCATTAGGAAATTTCTCTTCCTCTCTCCAACTAATTCAAGCATTTGGAAGCAAAATTAGTGGTAGCATTCCCATTGAAGTTGGAAACTTGAGTGGCCTGAGGTATCTCGCTTTAGATAACAATGAGTTGACAGGACCAATTCCAAGCACAATAGGAAGATTACACAATCTCGAAGTTCTATATCTCGAACAAAATAAACTTAAAGGCCACATACCTGATACGTTAGCCAGAATGGAATGAATGGATCTATACCAGCATGCTTGGGTGGACTGAAATCTTTGCAAAGGCTATCTAGACTCCAACAGATTAACTTCTATGATACCATCAACATTATGGAGCCTTAAAGATTCAGTCCTTCTAGATCTGTCAAGGAACTCTTTAAGTTTCAACAGTTGTCATCAACTGTTGAAACTTTCAAGTTCTTGACTCTTTTGGACTTGTCATATAATCAATTATCAGGTTTTATTCCAAGAAGTATTGGAGTTACCCAACAGTTAAGTTCCTTGTACTTGTCTCACAATAAACTTCAAGGAGATATCCCTGAATCAGTGGGAAACTTGATAGGCTTGGAATTCTTGGATCTCTCAGATAACAACTTGTCCGGAAGTATTCCAAAATCCATGGAAAAATTGAGGTATCTCAAATATCTGAATGTGTCCTTGAATAGACTTCAAGGAGAAATTCCTGGTGGAGGAAGCTTTGTGAACTTCACAGCTCTATCATGCACTTTGTGGCACACCCCGGCTGAAAATCCCTCCGTGCAGATCAAGAACCAACAATAAATCTCAATCAAAATTTGTGTCTCTACTCAAATTTATCTTACCTTTTACGGCATTGGCTCTACTTATTGCAATGATTATAATGTTTTTACTGAGATCTCGAAAGAGAAATATTAGACCATTGACCACAGGAGATTCCATACTACTGGAATGGACAAGGGTATCATACATTGAGCTTCTTCGAGCAACAGAATCTTTTAATGAAAGCAACATACTTGGTACTGGTGGTTTTGGATCTGTATTCAAAGGAACTCTTTCAGATGATAATATAGTTGCAATAAAGGTGTTGAACCTGGAGAAGGAAGGAGCCATGAAAAGTTTCAAGGCTGAATGCGATGCATTGCAGCAAGTTCGTCATAGAAATATTGTCCGAGTCATCAGCAGCTGCACCAATTTGGATTTCAGAGCCTTAGTACTTGAGTACATGACTAATGGGAGCCTTGAGAAGTGGTTGTACTCTCATAACAATTATTTGGATATAGCTCAGCGTTTAAATTTCATGGTGGATGTTGGACTAGCCTTGGAGATTCTACATCATGGTCAGGGAACACCCATTGTTCATTGCGATTTAAAGCCCAGTAATGTATTGCTTGACAAAGATATGGTTGCACATGTTGGTGATTGTGGTCTTGCAAAAATATTGGGGGAAGAAGACTTTATGGACCGAACTATGACCTTGGCAATGGTCGGGTATATGGCACCAGGTAAGCTTAAATGTTTCATGTGATCAGAAATTATTACGAAAGAAAATGACAGGATAGTAGGTCTCGTGTTTTTAACATTTATCTTTTTATGTGTTCCATGAAACGATTTCATATATCATTTACGACACGACATGACACAATTTCCAAAGGTTTAATCACAATTTTCATTATTTGCAGAGTATGGACAGGAAGGACTAGTATCTACAAGAGGGGATGTGTACAGTTATGGTGTCATATTGATGGAAACATTTACAAGAAAGAAGCCAACTGATGAAATGAGCTTGAGGCATTGGGTTGAAGTTTCAATACATAATTCGATTTATGATGTCGTGGACAAAAATATAGTAGCAAGTGATGCAGAACATTTGCCTGCTAAAGAACAATGTTTGTCATTTATAGTCTTGTCACTGCTAAATACATGTGTTAAAATGCATGTACATTTCTAACATTATGTACATCTTTATTTTAAAAAGAAGACAAAAAAATTGTGATGATTCTATATGTACATTTATATATAATCCTCCACTGTTGGAATCCAACTGATTACTATTGTGCTGTCTTTAAATCCGGTTATGATGGTCAGGAGCATTGGGATGATCTTCAAGGCTTTCTACATCACTTACCGTACTAAAGGATTGTCTGGCTTCTACGTAGGTCGAATTACGAGGATTTCTTGGGGATTCTACATTGACAACTCTAGCAGATAATTGTCTTCCAAGATGTAGCCATGTCTTGATAAAATTAGCTTTGACAAGATTAGCGTCGTCTGGCTTTGGACACAAAAATTGATTAAGGACATACATGGCAAGTGCAATTGTTGATATGCCTCCGGAAATGCCAAAGAGTATTGAGAAGCTATTTAAGCCAATACTACCATCGTCATTCGGAACAAAATCTGCATCCAAACACTCTTCAGAGTTAATGTATTCATTCTCAAGTTCTAGGAGCTTCCCACTTTCAGTGATGTTCATTATCGCCTTGTTTATTTCTGGAAGCATTGAAAAGTTCTTCTTAAATGCCTGTCATTATACATAGGAGAAATGTTATCATACACTGAGAAAACATATGGTTTTACATCTATCACAATGCAAAACAAGAACGAGGTATGTCACTAAGAGAAGTTGATGTGCTGTAAACTAACTACTATAGAGCAAGTCACAAATAACAGTGCCAATATGTTTCTGGTAGTATCCCTTAATTATCAGAGTTAGGTAAGGATATACAACAAGAGGAAGAGAACTTACAAAACCGAATCCTCCAACTTTAAAGGTTTTCTCAGTTTTTGTGAAGCTTTTACAGTATTGAGCAAGAAAGACTTTAGCAGAAGGAACTTCCAGAAAGATGCCAGCTATCTCCTTGCTGTTGAGGGCTTCGGCATATGCATGTGTGGAATTATACTTTCTGATATTTGCATCTTTGAAGTCTAAGGCTTTAATCATGTACGATCTAAGAAACGACCCTCTGCAATACCCTACTGTTGCATTCATCTTCTTAAGTGTTTCAACATTCTTTATAGCTGGCTCTAGCCTTTGGGCAGTTAGCATACTAGCCAGGCTAGCTGTGTAACTCTGTGTGATTATTAGTGCCACAAAAAGCCACACTACCATTGCCATCCTTGACAAATTACTATGCAGTTTGTCCCCTGTAAAATATTTTAGAGCACAACACTAGTATGTGTTAATTGTGTATATATCGTAATGTTTTCCCTGAGAACAATTGATCAAAGTTGCAAAAATAGGACTTACCCCGCAACGTGAAGAGTGTGCTGAACGCTAACCAGAAGAGTATTCCAATTTGATTCCAGACAGTGCCTGATCTGAATTCATCATTGTCATTTCTTTCTATCAGCCAAACTGCAAAGCCATTGTAAATGGTGATGGCTACTATTACACCCCACATTTCATTTGTGAAGGGCTTCAGGAAGAGCCACATTCCATTAGGTAAAGTGGATTGAATGGGTACTATTAAAACCATTCCTGATTCGGTGTAAGGCGTTGAAAAATCTGCATATTCGTGTCTTACTTCCAAAATTGTTACATCACCAGCTACTGCATCAAACATCTGTTCAAATTAATGATAATTAGATACCAAGACAAAAAATAACAGTTGTTCTTAGAAAAATACAATAAATTTGAGTGATCTTACCCCTAAACCTATTTGTTCCACCAACTTGTTATACTCTCCATAGAAAGGAGTATAATTGTAGGTCAATTCATTGTTAACATCTGCAAGTTTCATTGCTTCTTTGAACACTTCGATAGAAAATCCATGGAAGGAAGTTGCATTAGTTTTTGGATCTTCTTTTAGCTCTACAAATTGTCGAAACAGAGACTCTGCAGGTACACCTACCCTAAGAGGCTCTGATTTACCTGCAAGAATACGCCTCTGTCTCTCTGTGTGCCATGGTTGTGCAGGCCACAGGACTTCATTCAATATTTTCATTGAAGTGTGGTGAAGAGCTTTATCGTCGATAGCTTCTGAAAATCCAAGTCCTTCTGTCCAATAACCACTTTGATAACTCTTTCCAATTACATTCACAATTTCAACTACTTTAGCTGAAGCTACTTTCCAGTTAGTAAAATCCGCAACTGAAATCCCTACAAACAGATTGGTGATATTGCGTTTGTACAGTAGATTAAGCATGGCATCATAGGCCTGTGAAGCAAAGATACCAGGCTCGTCAAATTCTTCATCAGGATAGATATTCCTGAACTTTGAGCGGAATCGTCTCCTGAAATCTTGAAATTGTGGTGAGTTTTCTGGAAAATATGTTTTGGTGCCAACAATACCCTGCATGGATGTCAATTTTTTGGGACTGATGGAATGGAAGAGATCAGTGATGCTGTTTGTTGCGATCCATGCATAGCCATCTCCTGTCATGTTCAGTTTCTTCACATTTTGGTACAGAAGATATCCAATTTCAGGTCTTGAATGGATGATAAAGACTTTGTATTTCTGTTTCTTGAGCTGATTGAGCTCTTTCTGTAACGATTTGAGAGAGAAAGAAGTTAGAGCAAAGATGTGAGATAGCTCGCCCCCAGATTGTTGAAGTGCCTGAGAGAGTTGAGAAATTATTAAATCGGGTGATGATAAGGTTGGGGCATTCTCATATATTAGAGTAGCTTGATTCAGTCACCAAGACTGTATAATAGCTGCAATTGCATTCATCTGTACTTCCTGGCTTGGTGTCGCTTGAAGAACGGAATGGGATACTGGGGTTGTTGGAATTGAATCAGCAAAAGATAGTACGGGCACATCACGAGCTTCTTCACTAGCAGCCTCAGAAATAGCTGATGTTTCATCCCACGTATGAGCTCCTAAAATGGCTTTTACACCATATGTTGATATAAGATCCTTTGCTGCATTAATGTGCAAAATTTCAAGTTGTTTAGCATGCGAAAAAAAGGAATATGAGTCAGTGGATACGGAAGAAAAGGTTAAAAATTGCTTTCTAACAATGTAACATCGCAGAGACATGTGGGAGCGAGTATTTCTCTTCTGAAATACCTCAGCAAACCTATTGAATAACAATTAACAGGCAATGGAATTGCGAAGAGATTGAAATGAACAAAGAAATTTACCTAACAAAGCTGCACGAACAGGTTTTCCTCGAGAGTTTCCGTAGTGAATTTGCAGAATTTGATTCCCAGCTGAATTAAAATCATGAATCACAATCTCTATGGCTACTTTAGCCTCTTTGCCTGGTCTAGACGTATCGTCGAAGATAGCACCAATACTAATTTCTCCGGCCCCTTCATGGTTCACGACTGCACTATCCAGGCTGCCGTTGGCTATGGTTGCAGGTCCATACCGAAAAGGCGACCCCAGAGATATAATTACAAGCAAAATGAAGTGAGAAAGCATGTTCATAAGTTTTGTTCGTTGAATTATGCATCAAAACTCTGTTTAATTATTTTCTTCTATGTTGGTGAATGGTGGTTGTATTATATATAACTTGCATTAAGGACCCTTTCAAACTTGCATTTGCACGACTTAAAAAATATTTTTCTTAAGATTGGCCGGCAAATTATAGAATTGAATAGAGGAAAGAAATTGAGTGTAATCTTCTTACGTTGCTTTCATGAACTCACCACCGTAGCTGGTGATGTGATTTCAGTCTAGAAAATTTGGTTCCTTGATTCTCAAGGCATCCTTAATTATTTTACAGTAATATCATCATCATCGTTGTTGTTTAACCGAGTCTAGATGACAACATTAATCCCGTCAAGGGATGTTGTTACGACGATTGTTCTATAATTCACATTAATCTCATCAATTGATTTTACATTGACGATTTGTTTTGCATAAATATCGTTTAATTAGGTTGCGATTGATGTTATTCACTATTCAGAGGGCGCCTTAATTTTTTTTTTTTTTTATAAAAGTTTTAGAAGATAAAAATAGCAAAACACATGTAATGAACAAAGAAATGCAGACTACGATAATGCAAGATATTTAAGCACTTGCAAATGGTATGAAAAGAATTGAGATACAGTCAATAGTATGGAAGTCAACGTAGATATTCTAAATCGAACGCTTCTGCACTCCAAGTTTATTTTTAATGTTCTTAATTTAGGAAGTCAAATGTATTTACACAATTTATGCAGCTAAGAGGTCGACTATTGAAGACGCTATTGTTAGGCTTTAAAAATCAGAGCAATATTCCAATAGAGTTTATCTGGATGTAATGATGTGATGATTTCTGCACAAAATTTCTAGAAATAAGTTACGAGAGTCGAATCCATGACCTCGTGGTCATTCTGGTAACTCATGATCTCATGATCATGAATAACCCACTAGGCAAAATTATATAAACTTTTCTATGATTTCTAATAAACACGTTAGGCCTTCTAGATCTTCTGACCAAGTAGTGAAACATGAACATGACAGTTTGTGAATGTAAGAATTTAAAAGTGTAAACAAAAGTCAGATCAAATAAAATACTATGGAAAAGAAACACCGAAAATAAAAAAATCAATCTATTCTGGATGCAAATCCATGTGTTAATATTTATGTGCGTCTTGATTATAAACAAAAGAACAGAAATTCAAAATAATTCTGTATATACATTCATAGATAATCCGACATTATGTTTGACTCCAACGGATTACTGCTGCGCTGTCTTTAAAAGTGGTTAGGATGGTCAGGAGCATAGGGATGATCTTCATGGCTTACTGCTGCGCTGTCTTTAAAAGTGGTTAGGATGGTCAGGCGCATAGGGATGATCTTCATGGCTTACTGCTCAGCTGTCTTTAAGAGTGGTTAGGATGGTCAGGCGCATAGGGATGATCTTCATGGCTTACTGCTGCGCTGTCTTTAAAAGTGGTTAGGATGGTCAGGCGCATAGGGATGATCTTCATGGCTTACTGCTGCGCTGTCTTTAAAAGTGGTTAGGATGGTCAGGAGCATAGGGATGATCTTCATGGCTTTCTACATCACTTCCTATACTAAAGGATTGTCTGGCTTCTAAGTAATGAGCATCAGGGGGATTTCTGGGGGGTTCTATATTGATAACTCTAGCGGATAATTGTCTTCCATGATGTAGCCATCTCCGGATAAAATTAGCTTTGATAAGGCTAGCGTCGTCTGGCTTAGGAAATACAAAGTATTTAAGGATATACATTGCAAGAGCAATTGTTGATATGCCTCCGGAAATGCCAAAAAGTACTGAGAAGCTATTTAAGCCAATCCTACCATCATTCTTTGGGGCAGAATCTACATCTTTACACTCCTCAGAGTTAATGTATTGATTCTCAAGTTTTAGAAGCGTCCCACTTTCAGTAATGTTCATTATTGCCTTGTTTATGAACGGAAGCATTGAAAAGTTCTTCTTAAATGCCTGTCATTATATATGGAGAAAAAAAGATGATTTTACATCGATCACAATTAAGCATTACAGGAGGAATAGGGTATGTCCTAAAACACATAATCATGAAAACAGGTTATGTGCTGTAAAGTTGCTACTACAGAATAAGTCACAAAACAAACAGTCCCAATGTGTTTTGGTAGTATCCCTTATTAGAGTTAGGTAAGAATATATAGCAAGAGGAAGAGAACTTACAAAACCGAATCCTCCAACTTTGAAGGTTTTCTCAGTTTTCGTGAAGCTATTACAGTACTGAGCAAGAAAGACTTTAGCAGGAGGAACTTCCAGAAAGATTCCAGCTATTGCTTTGGTGTTGAGGGCTTCGGCATATGCATCTGTGGAATTATATTTGTTGATCTTTGCTTCAGGGAATCCCAAGGCCTCAACCATGTATGATTTAAGAAATGACCCTTTGCAATACCCAACTGTTGCATTCATCTTCTTAAGTGTTTCAACATTCTTTATAGCTGGCTCAAGCCTTTGCGCGGTAAGCATACTAGCCAGGCTAGCCGTGTAACTCTGTGTGATTATTAGTGCCACAAAAAGCCAAACTACCATTGCCATCCTTGACAAATTACTATGCAGTTTGTCCCCTGTAAAATATTTTAGAGCACAAGACCAATACATGTTAATTACATACATGCCAGTCATATTGTTTTCCCAGAAATATAATCTTGCAAAGTTGCAACAGGACTTACCACGCAATGTAAAGAGTGTGCTGAATGCTAACCAAAAGATTATTCCGATTTGATTCCAGACAGTGCCTGATTTAAATTCATCATTGTGTTTTCTCTCTATCAACCAAACTGCAAAGCCATTGTAAATGGTGATGGCTACTAGTACACCCCACATTTCTTTCGTGAAGGGCTTCAGGAAGAGCCACATTCCGTTAGGCAAAGTGGATCGAATGGGTACTATTAATACCATTCCTGATTCTGTGTATGGCTGTGAAAAATCTGCAGAATCGTGTCTTTCTTCCAATATTGTTACATCACCAGCTACCACATCATATTTCTGTCAAATTGAGGATAATTAGATACCAGCCCCAAAGTTAACAAGTAGGTTCTTACCGATTTACAATAAGTTTAAAGTAATCTTACCCCTAAAGATATTTGCTTCACCAAATCATCATAGTTATCTCCATAATAAGGGGTATAATTGTATCTTAAGTCTCTGTTAACATATGCAAGTTTCATTGCTTCTTCGAACACTTTAATTGAAAATCCATCGTACAAAGTTGCATTAGTTTCTGAATCATTTTTAAGCTCTACAAATTGTCGAAACAGCGAATCTGCAGGCACACCCACCCTAAGAGGCTCTGATGTCCCTGCAAGAATACGCCTCTCTGTGTGCCATGGTTGTGCTGGCCACAGGACTTCTTTCAATATTTTTATAGAAGTGTGGTAAAGAGCATTGCCGTCCATAGTTTCTGAAAATCCCAGTCCTTGTGTCCAATAACCACTTTGATAACTCTTTCCAAACACATTCACAATTTCAACCACTCTAGCTGGAGCTATTTTCCAGTTGGCAAAATCCGCAGCTGAATTTTTTTGGAACAAGTTGATGATATTGTGTTTGTAGAGTAAGTCCTGCATGGCATCGTAGGCCTGTGAAGCAAAGATGCCAGGCTCATCAAATTCTTCATCAGGATAAATATTCCTGAACTTTGAGCGGAATCTTTTCCTGAAATCTTGATATTGCGGTGAGTTTTCAGGAAAATAAGTTTTGGTTCCAACAATCCCCTGCATGGATGACAATTTTTTGGGGCTAATGGAATGGAAGAGATCAGTGATGCTGTTTGTTGCGATCCATGCATAGCCATCTCCAGTCATGTTCAGTTTTTTTGCAATTTGGTAAAGATGATATCCTGATTCGAGAGTTGCATGAACCACAAAAACTCCGTTTTCTTGTTTCTTGAGCTGATTGAGCTCTTTCTGCAACGAATTAAGAGTAAATGAAGTGAGAGCAAAAGTATGAAATACTTCACCCCCAAAATGTTGAAGTGCTTTGGAGAGTTGAGAACTTATTAACTCAGGTGATGACAAGGTGAGGGAGTTCTCGTATATTAGAGTAACTTGATTTAGTCCCCATGACTGTATAATAGCTGCAATCGCGTTCATCTGTACTTCCTGGCCTGGCGTGGCTTGGAGAACGGAAGGGGACACTGGCGTTGTTGGAGTTGAATCAGCAAAAGACAGTACAGGTACATCATTAGATTCTTCATGACTAGCCGCCTCAGCAATAGCTGATGTTTCATCCCACGTATGGGCTCCCAAAATGGCTTTTACATCATATGTTGATATAAGCTCTTTTGCTGCATTAATTTGCAAAATTTCAAGTTATTTAGCATGCAAAAATCAAGAAAATAATTCAGAACATTGTAGCATAGTGGAAACATAACAAAGAGGTTGAAGAATTTACCTGCAAAAGCGGCACGAACAGGTTTGCCGTGAGAGTTTCCATAGTGAATTTGCAGATTTTGATTCCCAGCTGAACTAAAATCATGAATCACAATCTCTATGGCTACTTTAGCCTCTTTGCCTGGTCTAGACGTATCGTCGAAGATAGCACCAATACTAATTTCTCCGGCCCCTTCATGGTTCACGACTGCACTATCCAGGCTCGACCCCAAAGATATTATCATAAGAAAAATGAACTGAGAAAGCATGTTCATCAGATTTTTTAGTCCAATTATGCAATCAAAACTCTGTTTAATTATATTTTTATGCGGTTGGTGAATGGTGATTGTATTATCAAACTTGCATAAGGACACTTTCAGACTTATAGAGATGAGAGATCTTTACTAACAAGTTTGCGAGTAACATAAAAGTCTATTTGCACGACTGGAATATTTTCATGAACTCGCCATCGTATGTAGCTAGTGATGTGACTGGAGTCTAGAAAATTTATTTACTTGATTCTCAAGCCATTATTAGTTGCTACGACGATTTCAAAATTTGTTCTATATTTCCGATTTTGCTACGATAATTTCAGAAAACTGATTCGAACATCGGATTATTAGTTATTTCCTGAAGTTTCTTTCGAAAATAATTGACGTTGGACTTTTTAGCACAGAATAACTACATTTATGAAAACGACAGAGAGAGATGCAGACGAAGATAGTGTCACATATTTTCTAGTATCTGGTATGAAAAGAACTTGCAAGTTGCAAATGGTATGAAAAGAACTGAGATATTCATTCAGTTGTATAAAACTCAACGTAGAATTTTCTATACCTCAGGCTTAAAAAACTCCATATTTTCTTCTTGTCAAAAAAAAAATTCCATATTTTTTTTGGATTTTAGTGTTATCTATAATAATTAAAAATTCAAATATATTTCCTGACAAAAAGAAAAGTCAAATATATTCACACAAATTAGGCACGGTATAGTCAGATACGAATTCTTAATGCTAGAGAACCAAAAAATGCTTTCAAAAAAATGTCCAAAATTATGTAGTATAATTGACTTGACAAATGAGGTGTTTTAATTGACTACTCATATTAATACACCCCGGATCCAAATTATTAGTTATTATTGTCAGCAAATAACAAGTAAACATGTGGTATTTTGGACAAAATTTTGAAACTTTTATTGGTTCCCTAGCATTTTTGTTCTTCCATATCCATTCACACCGTAGCTCTCAATGCATTTAACGGAGTTTATGTTCGTTACCTTCTTTTCTTTAAAATTTTATTTAATATTTTTTGAATATAATTATTTAATATTAATCTTAATCTTAATATAATACATAAATATATTCAAGGTAAAAGAAGACTGTTCACTGAATCACTGGTGTTTGTTTGTTTTTTTTTTTTTTTGCATTTTTTTTTTCAGATTATAGATAATTAAATATAAATGATATTTATTTTTATTTTTATTCCAACTACCAGTACCATCGTCTTGAATGCGTTTTCACACAATCAATTTAGGATAGATGCTTTTGTTTTGCCTTGACTGCATTTCTTATTTTGTTTACTTTTTTTAAATTTTTTTTATTTTAGAAAATATTTAAGTTACAGCTCGTTCGATCTAATAATATTTATTTAAAAATGTTAGAAATCATAATTATTTTTCCAAAACTTTAACATATGTCATATATGTATTTGGTAATTTTTAAATAAGATCTCGCGCGCATTTATATATATTCACAAATTTGACAAATATCATGTCATCTCATTCCATAAAAATTTGAATAAATTTTTTGAATACGTAGCACTATTTTATTTATTTGATTTAATATATAAAATTCGTATAATAAAATATACTCATTCATGTCATAATGGGGGTACACACGTTCTGGCGACCTGCATGCTTACTCTATTTGGAAAATGTTAGGTATCCGTATACAAAATAATTCCTAAATGCCTAGTATATTATTATAATTGGTCATAATAAAATGGACCTTCCTGAATTCACACCAACCTCTCAGATCAAAATTTTCCAATTTGTCATGTCAACTATGCCACATTATTTAGGAGCAAATTTTGGATACCAATTTGAGGTACCTAGTTGTAAGAAGTATATTAAGAGATTGTACCTTAAATCAATATTATAACAAGGAAAAATACCGAAAAAATGTTCGAGTCACGTGAAAACCACGCTTTCCATAAAACAGATTAGCCCCTTCCGTAAGGTGCTTGGAGGATGAATGGCCTCCCTCTCCCAGGATACAACGAACAAAGGTGATTTTCAAGCACTTAGAAAACCCGCCTTCTACGAACCGAACAAGTACCACTCTATCACACAGAAATGAACCTAAAGCTCCAAAGAAGATGCAAGGAAACCAATGAAAGACTTGAGGAATTTTGGTGTGTCAAAACAATGAAGCCCAAGTCTCCTTATATAGGAGTAGAAGAATGTAACCCCCAACAACAATAACTTTGTAAGAGCATCTCCAACGATGTTTTGTAAAATAATTGGCTAAATATTGATTATGTAAAATTTGTTGAACCTGTAACGTGTTTTACTCCAATGGGATTGACTATATTGGTTGGCTATATTTTAAAAATGGTATGTTATTATTATTTCAAGTTGTTAAAAATAGAATGTATTATTTTTATATGGTAATTGATGATGTGGAGTTAAACTACAGGTTGCTAAAGGTTCGACAAATATAGCCAACCTATTGTGATTATCTATATTTTTACCTAAGAGTTTTGTCCCATTGGAGTTGACAAAATTTTACAAATTCTCTATATATTTTATTTAAGGTAATTTATTTTGAATTTTACCTAAGGGCTTGACACCATTGGAGATGCTCTAACCCACCCAAATCATTAACTTTGTAACCCCAAACATATAATAAATATATGAGTTATAAAATTAAAAATGGAGTTAAAAAATTAAAAGTGGAGTTACAAAACAAATAATAAAAATATACTAATTTTTATTCACAAAATAGTCCAACACTAGCATTATTCTTAAAAATATGACGTAACGCTGTTTATGTCATAAAAAAAACTTTTAGGTAATGTAATAGGACTATAGGAGTTTTAACATGAATCAATATTTTAAAAATAAAGATAAATTAGGATTTAGAGTTCCTAAGTTCGTATACGGTTTATTTGTTATTTTGAATATTTCTAAAATCCCAAATGGAAATGTTGAACCCAAAACTTAACTGTTGAACCTCTAAAAAAATACAAATAAAATTTAAAAATTTCAATTAAAAAATTGAATATTTCTAAATCTCAAATAGAACCCGTTAAATCCCAAATAAAAACTATTTAACCCAAAAAAAATATTGATAAAATTTTAAAATATTAAAATTAAAAAAAAACAATATATAAAATTTTAATATTTTAATATTTGAATAATTTTAATATTTGAATAATTTAATATTTTAAATCTCTCACCCGTAATGCCATCTACCCAAAATACTATATTTACCTCGGCCCCTCCCTCCCAGTGAGTTGCCCCTACGCATAGAAGGCTAGATGAAATTGAGTTTCCCCTCTTCAAGAAAACGGTCTATCCTTTGCGTTCATCTCCGACCTCCTAAGCGCTACATCGTGTAGCATCTAACCCTTTTAAATGTTATACGAAATATATTCTACATAAAAAAAAATTTGAAAGTATAGTTTTAGAGTTATATTTGGAATCAATTTTTTGAGTTGTGATATTTAAAATCAATTAGTATAGAATTGTGATATTGGAGACATTTTTCTCAATTTTTAGATAAAATCTCTTGTGAGTGTTCACAAATCAAAATTTGACAAATGTCATGTCACATCACATCATTCGATAAAAATTTTGATAAAATATTCGGATTCTTAAAACTATTTTATTATTAATTTTTTAATATATTAAATTTGTATAATAAAATGTACTCATGTGATAATTTACTGGGGTACACACGTTCTGGCGACCTGCATGCTTATTTTATATATATTTTTATTTTCAGGTCAATAGTCTCCAGAACCTTATCAGATTTACATTGTGATCATAAATGTTTAAAATTATGACGTATCGCTGCTTATGTCATAAAAAAAAATTGGGTAATGTAATACTCCCTCCGTCCCGCCCATTTATTAACATTTCTAAATAGAGTGTTTGGTACGTATTTTAAGATAGATTTTAAGATAGTTCTATAACTTATTTTTGACATTTTTTTTGTATAAAAATAGAATAATCCTATTTTTATACAAAAAAAAATTTTAAAAAAAAATTATGAAACTATATTTAAAATTCATCTTAAAATGAAAGTGACAAAAAAGTGTTAAAAATTGGGTGGGATAGAGGGAGTACGAGTTTTAACATGAATCTTCCGACTTACCTTCATACTGATATTCGGCAGTCCAGATTTCAGAAGCAAGCATCTATAACTTCAGTGAAAACTTCTTTTTCAATATGCAATTTCAGTAAGACGATAATTTACGGTTGGATTAAGATAAAACCGACTGTTCTTAAGCGAATTCGACCAATTTTTCAATCGAAATTAACTTTATTTTTAAAATGTGAAATTTATTTCTAATTTTACGCATGTTACCGATAATTTTTAAATTTAACTGTATCTCTTTTAAATAAAAATAAATTTACCAATAATCATGAGCACAAAAAAAAAAAAATCTTTGCTTATATCCCACTAAAAAAATACAACAACAAAAAAAAGAATTGGCTGTGGTTGATTTAAACGGTTGATTAAGTCTTCAACTAACATGTCACTATAAAAATTTTAAAACATTGGTTGTTACAGGGAACATATTTCTCATATTTTAGTTTTTGGTTCAGACCATTAATTACAGAAATATTAGCATTATATATAATGCACATTCTATTCATCTCAGCATGCACTTGTTCAGCCAGCACTTTCGAAATGGCAAAAATCCTTGCAAGAACTCTGTTCTCTACTGCTCTGCTTCTATTTTTCCTCAATGCTGAAGTGAGTGCTCGAGATTTGCATTTTAAGAGCCTTGATCGATTGGTTTCAGATGGTCAGTTTACTAATAATGCTGCTAGGGAGAATGTAATCGAGTCTTCTGTTCTGCATCTTAAAGGAATGGATCATACGTCTGAGGCAGAGGCGCAATGTGAGCATATGTATGGTTTTTTGCCATGCTCCGAACGTCTATTAGGCCATCTTTTTCTCATTGTGGTTTATGAGTACTTATTGTTTCATGGCGAAACTTATCTTCTGTCTGGAGGTGGCCGGATTTTCGAGATTCTTGGTACTGGCTTCTTTGGTGCAAGTGGTTTTCCGATCATTGCTCAACTTCCCGAATCCTTAATACTACTTGGTATGCTTGTCATGAACATAATATAATTTTTTTTAAAAAAATTATGCACTAATCACTAACATAATTCTAGAAGCACTTTTTAATGCAAATTATCGATCATTTTCTAAGTGGTTCTGGTCTGATCTGTTATTTAAATTTGTGATTAATGCAATTTTTTACTACTACTACTACTACTACTACTACTACTACCTAATGGAGTAACTAAATTTGTGAGCTCTTTGCAGTAAGTGGGCTGTTTAGTACTGATGAAGGAGCTCAAGAAAATGTCTTAACTGGAGTAGGAATGGTAGCAGGATCGACAATTTTCAATCTCACATTGTTATGGGGAACTTGTCTATACTTAGGCAGACAAGTTTTTGTACAAAAAGCTAATACTAGTCCTCCTGACAGCAATAGCTCTGCAAAAACCGAGCAAAAAAAACCTCCAACGCTATGGACTGGTGCGTCTTGGTCACACATTTCTTGATTAATTTTTCTGAACTATCATGTTTGGCTTCTTTCCACCAATTTGCGATGTTCTGCTATAGTTTATCTTCTTAGTCTTATTCGTCTTTTTTTTTGTTTTGTTTACAGGTTATGGTGTGGGCTCAGATGGAGAGACTAGTTTTACTGCAAAAGTTATGCTTGGATCACTGATACCAATGATAATATTAGTACTACCGAAGATTTTTAATGTACAATATGATTCAAGGAAATATAAATTCGATATTTTAGTTACACTTTCAGCTCTGGTTGTGACCTTAGTTGCATACTTCATCTATCAGGTATTTACATTCTCTAAAGATTACGAGTTATCATATCATACAAGCTTAATTAATAGCCAGAAAGTTCTATTTAACAGTCTGCTTATTCTTCTTTCCTTTGATAGTTTTCTCACAGTTCAATACAAGATAGAAGGTTGGATTATTTAAAAGTTGTACATCAGACGCACGTCAAAGCCGTGATACAGCATGTGCAAGAATGTGTACCGGAACTCGTGGATGAGCATGGCGTGCCAGATGAAGCTGCAGTTTTGAGGTTGAACATTTGCTTAGCTTTATGTTGCACAATTACAAGTTTTTTCAAGATGTTGGTTATCTGAACTCTGAAGTGTAAATATTTCACAATGCAGGCTGTTCAATAAATTAGATAAAGATGGTGACCAACAGTTATCTTCCTCTGAGCTTATGGAACTTTTCAACAAAATCAGACTGATCAGTAAATCATCAGTTTTGAACAGGGAAAGGATTATTGAGCATTTCATGAAAGAACTTGATCATGATGGAAATGAACATATCAGTTACCAAGAGTTTGTGGATACAATTAAAGACTGGATTCATACGGTATGTGCAGTGGATGAGCCCACAAGGCATCCGCTTGTCCCTGGACAGCCACTCAAGCATATATACGAGGTAACTAGATTACAGAACATGAACAACTGAGTATGTCATTCCCGCGTTTGAATTATCTGCATACATAAATCAATTTTTTTAAAAAGCTTAAATGAATATAAAGCTCTTTCTATATGTTTTCAGGCTGTTACTCTTGTGCTGGAAAAAGAAAAATTGAAGAATGTGAGAAAGAAACTCCTTGAAGTGGTTAAAAATATGAAAGATGGAGAATCCGAAGAGTCTGCAATAGTAAAGTAAGTCATATTGCTATTTGTCATTGAACAATCATGTTAATCCTAAATTGGCTGCTTTTCTAGCACATGAATGTTCATTAATATTATAATTTTATACCTTTTGGCGAGTGAATAACCATTAAGCAACTTTACTTTCAGGTTGTTTGAGATACTTGATGTTGACCAAAACAAATGTCTGACACTGCCTGAACTGAAGGCACTGCTCGCTGATCCCAACATAGATAAGACGAAAATGGCTGCAGAACATGAGGCAATGGTGAAGATCTTTAAAGATCTAGATACAGATAACAATGGAGAGATTAGTCTAAAAGAATTCACAAAGGGAGTCAAAAACTGGATCAAGTCGATAGGAGCCAACACCAACCAATGCAAAGTATAAAGAAAGATGAACTTAGATCTTAACTATTGTTTAAACTGGCAACATTGCTTATGGTATATAAATGATATGCTTTTGTCCTATCACTCACTTAAGTATTATAATGTGTAGGTCGACAGATCTGCAGGGGCGTGGTCGAAAGCTATATTTCTACTCGTTGTTGGAATAACTATGTTAGCAGTTTTAGCTGAGCCTCTTATACACAGTGTTCAGAAATTTTCATCTTCTGCAAACATACCGTCTTTTTATGTTGCTTTTGTTTTAGTTCCCCTGGCTACAAGTGCTAGAACAGCCATTTCAGCAATCCGAGCCGTAAGAGAAAAGATACCAAAAAGCACTCTTTTGACATTTTCTGAGGTTTGTCGAACTGTGACTCATTATCATATCTTATTTAGGCCAGATTATATTTCATGAGTCATAAATATTGCTAATATGTGAATGCAGATCTATGATGCTGTGTTCATGAACAATGTTCTCGGATTTTCTGTTCTTCTATCCGTTGTTTACTTCCGTGGTTTGACATGGCATTTTTCTGGGGAAGTGATGATTGTAGTTATCGTTTGCTCTACAATGGGCCTTATTGCATCTTTCAAATCCAGGCTCCCAGTTTGGATAATGTTCATTGCCTACTCGCTATATCCGTTATCTTTGATCCTGGTTTACTTCGTAGATGATTACTTTTTGTCACCCTAAATATTCTGTTACCAGAAGGAAGTGTATGTAAGCTCCTGCTGCAATTTTTTTTTTCTAGAATCATTTAAGGATTATTTCTGGTGATACCTTTTTACAATAAACATTCTAGTCCGGGTTAGACACATACAGTGTTATTGTAATAGTTGTCTTCCGATATAATATGATCTGATTTTGTAGTCTGAAGTTGCTTTCATATGCCTTTTAAGTACATGGGCACTCTACGTATTCCGAAACGGATCCCGAATTTATTCTCGAATGATTGTGGATTCATATGTATACAGGATGAACCCATCTCATTAATGTAAAGGAATGTTTTGGGAACTTTTTTGGGGACTCTAGCATTTCTCTACATCAAAATTGAATGTATTCATTTAAGATTTTAGAAATTCCTTTAAAATCTTCAAGTATTCAATCAGAATTTTAAAATTACGTTAAAATCTGATGGTATTCAATTAAGATTTAAAACAATCATTTAAAATCTCTTGGTATTCAAAAAGTCGTGAATTTTTTGGATTCTTAAAAATTGATAGATTTTGATGAATTTCGTAGTGTTTTTTTATATATTTTGAAATCCGACCAAATTCTATGAGAGATTTTGAAGAATTTTATTAAAATCAGCTAGACTTTACATAAATTCCGCGGGATGTCACATCAAATCTGACAAATTCCGTGTAGAACTAAAATTTAACAAAGATTTTTGAAAATCCATCGATTATTATCAATTCGTTAAAATTTTTCAAAATCTGAATTGAATACACTCCTTAATAATTATTTATGCAATAAGCCATCCAATTAAGTCATGTAAATCATAAATCATAAAAACATAAAAGAAGCATAAACGTAACAAATTTACTATTTTATTTTCGATTGAATTCGATGTATACGGTTACATAAAATTTCCGAAACTAATTACACTGGGATGGGGCTGGAATAGTAACACCACATGTAGCAGCAACCTTTTTAGCACCAGGGGAATTAATGTACTTCGCGTAAGCAGGATTTTTAAGGTAATCACAAAAACAAGGTTGTTGTGCTTTCAGGTTAGTACAACAATGAGGTGCTGGTGGAAGACATGCTACTAATGACAATGGATTGCAATCTGCGGTTGCAGATTGTATTTCTATTGATAAAATTACAGTAATTGCTAGTACTGTAATTAAGATTTTGTTGATCAAGCTATTCTTTGAAGTGAATGCCATTTGAGAAAATTCAAGTAATTAGCAACTATTTTACTTAGCAATGAATGGTAGAATTATGAGTTAAAATAGCTGGTTTTTAGGTGCTATTTATAAGGTAATACAAGGTGCTTAGTAAACGTTGTAGGTAAGTAACATATGTCACTACAAGAAACAGAGCCATTTCCGATCGTTTCAACGGTCGGTTTTAACCGACTAACGGTCGGTTTTAATGTGAACAGTCGGTTTTAATTGGTCAATTTTAACCTAGTCGGTTTTGTGGCAAAACGGTCAGTTTTAATCGTTGACTGCCATTGACCACCAAAGGCCTCTGTGCCGCGTGTCGTGGGGCCCAGCTGACGTGGCGGTCCCACATCAGTGACGTGTCACTGCCACGTGACCGGGTCCACGACACGTGGCACAGCATGAAATTTAATTGTTACTTATTTTTTATTTTTATTATTAACGGTCGGTTTTATTGGTCGGTTTTATAAAACATGAATTGATAACATACCATTAATGATCTTTCAATATTCTTCAACATCTTCACCTTACAAAAATTTTCTCCCCAACCATAAAATAAATGAAGAGAAATTGATATACAATAAATGAAGAGGAAGAAGTAAAGAAAAAGAGACGTATAGATAGAATAAGGCCAGTCATATATCCGACCACAACGGTCGGTTTTATTAAAATAATATTAAACTTTCTCAAGAAACGGTGCACAGGTTGGTGGTAGCATTTAATGCAGGTTTAATCCGACCAAAAACATATGGTCGAATTTAATTGGTCGGTTTAGGACGACGTGGTAAGGACAAAAACATATGGTCGGATTTAATGGTCGGTTTAGTGATTTAGAATGAATGTGGGCTCCACCAATAATAATGGTCGATTTTATTGGTCGGTTTAGTATGACGTGGCCCATCAGTCAATTATTTAGTATCAATGTGTGTCGTAGGGCCCACCGATTAAATCTTCACATCATCAGCGCCTGCCACATCATTTTGTACATTGTTTTGGGAAAATTATTTGATTCCCTAGCATTACTCAAGCATCATTTATACGTTTTTTTGGAAAAATTATTTGGTTCCCTAGCATTACTCAAACAAACAATATCTAGTGGACCTTGACATAATATTATTTATGAATATATAAGTACTTATTTGCAAATATAATATTTTTTTTCATTTTTTTGTTCCGTATTAAAGTTTGAATGTACTACTTTGCTACAAGTCCAAAATCTCGAAAAAATATTATGTGCAACTAAGATATTTTTTAGTCCGAAAATGACTGAAACACATAAAAATCATATTTTTTGTCATAGCAAATCATATTGCAATCGATTTTTTTTTTTTTCAGAAATGCACAATCATTATTAAAAAGGGCATAGCAAATTAGCAAGAAAAGAAAAAAAAAAAGGGCATCGTTTACAGGCATTTCATGTTAATAGATAATAAGATTGCACAGCACCAACATAATTTAAGTAAATGTTAATATGAAAATTTTACTAAAAACCTAGTCTGTTGACGTATCACTCTAAAAGGATTGGCAGTCTGTTATTTCTTAATGGTGAAAATAAAATAATAGCCAATTATTATTTTTATTTATTTATTTATTAAAATCATAAAATTCCTTTTAATTAAAAGAAAATTAGAATTTTCTCTCTCCTGTTCTTGAAGATCAAACCCATATTTGAAGGTGTTATTGGAGTCCAAATTCAAAGATCAAGTACTCAAATCGGAGCTCTCAACATCATCCTTCATAACCTCATTTAGATTTTAGTTTGGGTAATATTTCGATTTTATATGAATATTTCTTTAAATCTGGAAATTAGGGTTCTTGGTGGAAATTAGGGTTTTCTAATTCCTTGATTGTTCAGTCCTTTTGATGGTTTGTATAGCTTTATATGACTGTGAGGAGTCCAATTATTTGCTTAATTTCAAACTTTTTGTCCGAATTTATAAAATTCGAATTTTATGGTTTTTAATCAAATTAGGGCTTTTTAATATGTGGTTTGTTCGTGTGTTTTGATGATTCCATTAGTTTTGTATGATGATTTACAGTCGACTTGAGTATTTAATTGCAAGCTTTGTGTTCGATTTTGTATAAACCGAGCTAAGGGGTTTTGTTAGTTTATAAATTAGTTCGTTTTGATCAATTTATACATTATTGTTCATGTAATTGGTTGTGAGTATTGAATTTGTTGTTGTGTAAGCTTCGTTTTTCCATAAAAATCATCAAGTTTGGTTCCCGTTTTGTGAAAAACGAAGTTCGCCGAATTTCTTTAAACTGAGCTCGCCGGATATTTCGTTTTTTGGTTATTTCCGAGTTGTTTGGTTCGTTTTTGCAGTGTTATGGATTGTCCTGTAGCTAGGGAATGTTTTGGTGTTAGTTTTATTTTTAAAATAAGGAAAATTATTTTCTATAATCTTATTTTTAAAGTTGGATTATTTCTGAATTATTTGTTCAAAAATAATTAAGAATTAAATACTTTTAATTATGTTAATTAATTTCAAATAATAATTTAATTTATTTATTTATTTGATAAATGTAATCATTTATTAAATAATTTTTTTAATTTGTTGATTTTAATTAATTTAATTAAGGTTATTTAATTTTTAATTAATCTGTTTTATGTTTAAATGTATTAAAAATAGTGATTAAATTTTTTAAAAATCCAGAAAATGTTTTAAATATTCTAAGTCCAGTTTTATTTTAAAACAAGGACTGAGTGATGTTTTAAAAATATTTTTGGAGTTTATTAATTGGAAATGTTAGTTAACTGACCTGTTTAATACAGTTTAACTATGTGAATTACGTGTTAGCGAGTCATAAAGGTGATTAGGTGTTTAACTAATTGTATAACTGCTCTGTTTGAGTCCAATATGTTTACGAGAGGTGTTTAAAGTAGAATAATGACAGTCAGATGTGTTAATGTGAGTTAATTATTATAGAATCGAGTAGACGGGAAGAAGGGAAGTCAATAGTTGAGTGAGTTGGCCAGATAGTTAGACGATATAAGCTTGTGGATACCCATGCAAGTGTTTTCCCTTCACTTCTTGTTCAAGTGAATTTATTCTTTCATTATTATAATTATGACACCACCCCTATTATTCGTATCGATCTTGTCAATACCTGTTGAGATTACTTTTCCTGTATTTATTATCACCCTGAATATTGTGTCGATCTAATCGACACATGTTGTTATTGATGTTTCTTAATCTATCACCCCATTTATCGTATCGATCTCGTAGATACCTATTGATGTTATTGTTTATTCATTTACTCCTCATTTATCGTATCGATCTCGTCGATAACTATTGATACTCTTGTTTATTCATTCATCACCCCAAATAATGTGTCGATCTTGTCGACACCTATTGATATAGTTTTCCTATATTTATACCCTATTTATTGTATCGATCTCGTCGATACTAGATGTTATTGTCACTCCTTTATTATTACCCTAATAATGAGTTGTTGTTCTAGAACGTGAGTTTTCCAATTATTTGGTTGGCAAGGGTTGCTGATTGTTCCGATACCTAGTGTGATTGGTATAGAATTGGAATGTTTTTAAATAGAGACCTTTTATGATCAGGCCAGATTCGTGGTCAGAAGTTATAAGGCCAACGTGTACCGTGGATCCATTCCGTCAGGACATTGTTGTGTGCTATGTATGGGGTTAGTGCATGACTGATCAGCAGCATAACCTTGTTATTTTTAAAATATATAAAAATCCAATTCTAATCTAAACATTTAATTTGAATTGCTTTACATCCGGATTCTCACAGAACTTAAGACGATAATCATTTTTTTATCAGAACTTGTATCTGTTCTTGATACTGATGCATATTTTTATACTTGTTGAGAATATTTGGCTCACCCTTGCTTTGTCATGATTCAGTTTTCCAGTTAACAGAGAAGATGAGTAACTCTAGTCGAGCGAGCGTTCCTGTTCTTGCAGCTAAGGGAGACGCTCGAGTTATTATCTTTGGACGGCTCGTAGATTTTGAGCTTTGTCAGATGTTAGTTGTCTGGTTCTGTTGTTGAACCTAGTTTGGTATCGATTTGTATAACAGATTAATTCTGGAGTTAGTTTGTAATAATATAGTTTAATGAGTTGTTTCATACCGTAATTTGTATGCGATCTTGGATCAGTGGTACTTTATCATTATATTTGGCTTATATTCGGGTATGTATTATATTAATTTTGGTCGAGCGAGCATTCATGTTCTTGCAGCTAAGGGAGACGCTCGAGTTGTTGTCTTTGGACGGATCATAGATTTTGAGCTTTGTCAGATGTAAGTTGTCTGGTTCTGTTGTTGAACCTAGTTTGTTATCGATTTGTATAACAAATTAATTTTGGAGTTGGTTTGTAATAATATAGTTTAATGGGTTGTTTCATACCGTAAACTGTATGCGATCTTGGATCAGGAGTATTTTATCAATATATTTAGCTTATATTCAGGTATGTATTATATCAATTGTGGTTCGTGACCCCAAATCTTTATCCTGGATTGTGGGATGTCACATCAAGCACGAGATTATCCACCCCTAACGGAGTCTTACATTACAATATCTCCCAAATCTTACGTATATCATAATTTAATTAAAAGGACATTACTCAAAGATCACACACCCACATATCATACAAATTGGACAATAAAGTATAATATCATACCTGATCAGTCTGAAAGAATGGCAATTTACTCTATAAAGATGAACTCAAATAAAAAATTATAGAACACGAAAGTTGTAGAGGATTCCAAAATCTTTCCAGAATGGTGAATTTCTTCAAAAATGATGGACTAACGAATACATAAATTAAACAAATAGGGGCTGCCTGAACAAAATAGCCCCTGATCACACTAGTAATTTGATGTTTAAGACATTAAGATCACAAAATTTGTCAACGGAATGTAACACAAAATGCAGATAACAAAAAGCGATTTCTAGAATGACATTACATATAATTTTTGAATCAAAATTGAATTAACCATCAATTTTCAAAGTTACAACAAAACAACTCAAATTAACCCACCAGACTATAAACGGTAGATTTAAGCATACTTACAAGCAGAATTTCAAAAAATACAAAGGATGAAAGTTGTAGATAATCAAAAGAACTTGTTAGGTTAGGGGCTACACAATTAACGAGATTCAAACAAACAAATAAAACAAAGCACACACACAAATATATTTGACGCGGAAAACCCACGTCCCAAACTCGTATTATTAATCTTAACAATATCAATAATACATCAATCACTCGGTGTATCACTCACACAATACTCAAGCCAAACAATACTCAAGTATATATCAAAACATAATATGACTATGTTTATATAGCCACCCAAAACTTAGTCACCAAGACTTGCCATACTTGTTTTACAAGTCTTACCATACTTGTTATACAAGCCTTCCAATTCTTGGCACCTAATTACATAACTTTGTGAATAAGACATACCATATATAATAATTGTGTGTCCATACAATTATTACCTTACCCATATATGACTTATATCACCAATACCCATACTACCGTATTGGGTTTAAGCCCAACAATCTTCCCCTTCAACCCAATACGGTTCCATGCACAACCGATTTAACGGTCACCATCAAGACATCGACGTCCATCCGCTAATGCCTCCCCTCGAACAATAACCTTTCCTTCTAACACAAAAAGATTTCTTTTGTCCTTCCATCCTTTGAGTATCTCTAAATCCCTTTTAGTGACCTCCAAAATACCGTTCTTCATCATAACAATATGTCCCAAATCAACTAATTTACCCAATGAAATTAGATTTCGATTTAACTCCGGTACGTACCTCACTTGAGTTAACTTTCGAACTCGACCATTGTGAAGTTTCATCATTACCTCACCAATACCAGCAACCTTTACCCTTTTACCGTTTGGTAAAGCAACCATCTTTCCATCACACTTCTTGTAGGACGAGAACCACTCCCTCCTAGCACATATGTGATGAGAACATCCCGAGTCAAGCACCCATTCTTCTTTCGATCCCTTATCTTCTTGTACCAAAAGAGCATCACCTTCCACAAGAGAAACACTACCCCCTCCTCGAGTTTTCTTCAACTCCTTCAAGTCTTCTCTTACCTTTGGACACCAGGATTGTATATGACCCAATTCATCACAATAAAAGCACTTGATATTAGGGTTATGTTTCTTACCAGACTTCTTTTTCTTGTCACGTGCATCCATCAGATGCGTCACTCAATCCTTGCTTCATCACTCTTTCGGACTCCAGAAGAACAACAATAGTCTCGTCCAAAGCTAACTCCGTATTCCCAACCAATAAAGAAGTAATCACAGTACTATACTTCTTTGGTAGAGACACAAGTAGAAGAACAGCTTTGTCCTCATCCTTCAATTTTTTAGGGTTATCCTCCTCAAGAACATCATACTTGATTTCCGGTGCAAGGGCCAAACGGATTGTCGATGCTGCATGTAACTTCATATCTGCCCACTTTGGATCTTCCACATCAGCAGGCTTCTTGTCTTCAATAGTTGCATACAACCCTCATTGAATGAACAGATCTTTCACCGTGCTCTGCCACAAAGTAAAATTGTTTCTTCCATTAAACAATTCAATCTCGAATCCCCCGACCTTATCCATCACGAACCTCAAACCTCGGCTCTAGATACCAATTGTTAGGTTAGGGGCTACACAATTAACGAGATTCAAACAAACAAATAAAACAAAGCACACACACAAATATATTTGACGCGAAAAACCCACGTCCCAAACTCGTATTATTAATCTTAACAATATCAATAATACATCAATCACTCGGTGTATCACTCACACAATACTCAAGCCAAACAATACACAAGTATATATCAAAACATAATATGACTATGTTTATATATCCACCCAAAACTTAGCCACCAAGACTTGCCATACTTGTTCTACAAGTCTTACCATACTTGTTATACAAGCCTTCCAATTCTTGGCACCTAATTACCTAACTTTGTGAATAAGACATACCATATATAATAATTGTGTGTCCATACAATTATTACCTTACCCATATATGACTTATATCACCAATACCCATACTACCGTATTGGGTTTAAGCCAAACAGAACTTTCTAAAGAGTACAAGATCATAACATTCCCATAAATAACAAATCATATACGAATTTTTGAAAATTCAGATCAGCGAAATTAGATAACAAGATATATATACAAATTTGGAGTTACGGTACGAAGGCAAAAAGAGTAACCAAGAAATCGATACTTTATACCTTAACGATTATGAACATTCTTCACTAATTTTAAATTACCCAATCCAAGAACCCTAAGTTGCACATCAAAATTATAAATTGTAAATCTTAAACATAAGACACTTATATATCAAAGACGCACTACACCATAAAACGGCTATTGCAACGACAGGAAAACATTGCCTTAAGGCCTATATTTGTTGCAGTAGAGTCTATGGCAACAAATTTGCAAAATTTGGGCGTTGCATCCGGTTGCCTTGCAATAGGTCGATTTAGCAACGTTTTTGATACCATACAGCAACAAAATTAAATCATTGCAATAACTTTCAGTAGCAACATTTTAGACTCTATAGCAACAATTAAAAACTATTGCAGTAGCATAAGAAGAAAATTTATTGACACTTAAAGGCAACATTTTTCAGACCAATTGCAATGATTTTTTATAGATTAATGCAACGTATTTTGACCCTATTGTAACATTTTTTCAAAAAAAAAATTTGGTAGTAACATGCTGAAAATACAGTAAATCAGGCCATTTATAGCCACAATCCAAGCATCATTTGCATTTCATAAACCAGGGCAACTTAATGCCAAATATCCAATTACATGTGTTTGTTCAATCAAATAAAATTACAATTCTTTACATCAAATTTTCCTAAACAATTATTATATTGGAAAACCAAAATAAAGTTAAAAACTACATATGCCAATTGCTTTTTCCATATATTTGGCTTGGTTTTTGCAAATCAACAACGAGAAATCCGTGATGAGCTTATAAAAGTATTGCACCCTGTGTCCTACAATGCATACGCCTGCAAGTACAAAAGTTACTAATTATGAGTAAAACATTAAACTCTAAAAATTGCGAATATTGCGAATTTGCAAAACAAATTCAAAATAAGCATTTACACGGGATGACAATGCAAAATAATCTGCGATATTTACTATATCAATACTATGAGGATAACTCCCGTCTACCAACATTCTCCTGAAAAGCAGCTGCTGCTCGTCTATAATTAACATAATCACAAAGTATTGCGTAAAGTATAGAGAGATTATCACATTTTATTTTGCAAACCACTAAACATTTAGGAAAAAAAAATAAACATGAGAGATATACACACACACACAAACAGCTCAATCACCTTGTTAACAGTGTCCTTAAGTCGAACATTGGTGTTCTTCAGGTCATATGTTGTTTGTCCACCTGCAAGCCGTAAAACACAAGTTAGTAAGTGGTTACAGAAAATCTTAGTAGTTCAGAATTTATAGGCAGTGGAAAGGAAGATACAATCAGAGTATAAAACTCATATGCAGCAAACCTCATTCATGTCACCAGCCATGTGTTTCAACGTATCCAAACCTTAGATGCTGAAGATGTTTCATGTTTGTCAAGGAGTATGGCATGTTCTGGCTCCTTTACAGGTGAATAACTGATGAGTCGTTGCAGGTAACTCCTGTCCATGACTCTGCACATGGATCCCCACCATCAGTCTTCCATCCCTTGAGCTGTGATGGAATATTCAGGGTTCTGTACAATAAAGTGAACCTGATTGAAACATATGAAACGACCATTGAGCAACTTACATTTAAGTACACTGTCACATCAATATTTATGATATCTCCATCCTGCAAACGGAATTACAAATAAGTATATGGTCACATGAAAAAAAAATTTACTATGACTTTATGAGCATGAAACAGCGATAAGGATAACACAAAACCTGTAGCTGACGAGAATAAGGTATTCCATGGCACATGCACTCGTTGACTGAAGTACAGACACTCTTTGGGAAGCGCTCATAACCAAGCGGTGAAGGATAAGCACCAGCATCAATAATCATTTGGTGAACTGCTTTATCGATTTCATTTGTTGTCACTGATGGCTGATTAGCAAGCAAGAACATCACAACAAGGTCGTACAACATTTATTAAGATTTTAGATGCATCAAAAGCTTGCTTTGGCTTATGTAGCTGCTAGCGAAAAGGAATATTCAGATTCTACAAGAAGTGAAATACAAAAAACATAAAGAGTACGGATGTAATGTTCAAATAAATATATGTGAAGACCATGTTAAAAGATCCCAGTGCTGTTAAAAGATCCCAGCTACAACAGGAAACTAAAAGGTTACTTTTTAACAAAATAACCACTTCTGCTGTAGTTTTGGAAATTTGTCTCTCAGGTATAATATAATGAAGGCAAGCTGAACTTAGTATGATATCTAGTTTTTCCTGTGTGTTCAATTTTGTGCCCTTTTTTGTAGAATTCATCTTCCTGGTGCATATTCTTCAGCACATAGCACGACATAGTATCTTTTAAAGGATCTAAGTTCACACACTCCTGTCAGGTAGCTTAAGAGACAAGAGGAGAGTATAGATATTTAGAGGGCTAGAGAAATATGAATAGTTATAGAGATGACCTTAATGTCTCCTTCACTATATGACCTTCGCAACCCATAAATAGCACTGAAGTCCATTCCTGGAAACTCCAGATAGTTGTCTCTTACTGAATTCCCCTGTATCCATCCCGTTGAGTTTAGACACTCTGAACTAGCACTTTTAGGTATGTTGATCTGTGGAAGCACTTTTTCCTCTCTAGTAGGATTTTCAACTGTTGCCAGAGGAATCTGGATTTGCAGGACCTCAGACAGTGATGTTCCAGCTGCTTCATTTGCCAAGAGATCCTTCTTAAATTCACAAAATACCTCACTCAGCATTTGCTCATTCTGCATTAATTCAATATCAACATCTTCTGCCGTTGAAATCATTGATATGGCAGCTACCATGGGGTCAAGGGCTACCATTGGTTCCTCAATAACAGGTTTCGGTGCTTCAAAAAGATCCCCTTCTGCCCCAAGGTCGTATTCCAATATGGTGGAGGGCTGAATTGGTTTGCCAATATAGAGAAATTAAATCAAGTATTATAAGCATTGAAATAGCAAGAAAATTAACGATTTGTAGTTGATGCTTAGCTAAAGGTTTTGGGGAATCCTTTACGTAGTAACAGAATTTAGAGGAAATCAATAATCTGAATGTAAAATTATACATGAATCAGTTTCGTTTGTTCCCAAGGAAAAACTAATTAGTAATTTTTTGTGGGGTTAAAGATAGGCTCAAGAACTTGCAGTGTCAACAATCTAAGCCCCAAAGGAGTTTTCAAAATTCTTGCTTCACCTATCACTACAGTAGCTTGTGAAAAACATGTCTTTTAACTCAAACATATAGCCCAAGTCCTTCAAGAGAAGAGGAAGCTGCCCGGACAAGTGACTAGATGATCAAAAAAAAAATTGAGCAAAAAACATAAGATTATGTTAACTTATCCCAAACTCTCAATCTGTTAGGAGAAATGCTTAATATCATTAAGACTACTCCCTCACTCGAAATCGTTTCTGGGTTGAATGGATCAGTTCATATGTCTCTCTACTGCTCAAGTCAATTAAGAACTCTGCTCCTATTACCATCACCAAACATACAACGACAACAATTAGCGTAACCTCCAAACCACAACGTCTACTTCCACCAAACTTCGGAATCATGATTAAATTAACCAAAACAGGATAACATATAAAATCACAGAGAAGCAATTGCAGTAAAGTTGCATATACAAACTTAGTATTTTTAAAGAAAACCCAAATTGAAACATATTTATACAAACATACATATGTTAATTAAAAAAAACATACATCAAACTCTAATTAACAAGAATCCCAAATTAAAGCACAAAAATTAAACCCTAATTGGAATTCGATTAAAACTCAATTTGGGGAAAAATATTTTTGATGAACATACCATATTCGTTCTTGAGTCTTATCCATCCTTCGAGCGTGAGTCTCTTTCAATTTTGTATTTTCTTCCATTTCTTAGTTTTCTTTGATTCAGTCTCTGTGTGTAATTGTGGTGTGTCAGTGTAATTGTGTATGTTTATAGGTTTTTGTTGTTTATGTTAATGTTTGTCTGTGTTCCAATGTTATGTTTTTTTGTTTAATTAAGTCCTGACAATTTTTTAAAGCCCGCTCAAGGTTTTTAAAAGCCCGCCAATTTTTTGGGCCTAAAAATCAAATTTACTGCAACAATTTAAAAAAACTGTTGCAATAGACTGGATGTTTTTAACTCTCTTGAATTTTTTTAATGCTATTGCAATGTTTTTCAAAGGCGTTGCAATTTGTGTGATTTGGTTTCTCAATAGCAACGTTTTTCGACAAACCTTGAAAAATATGGTTGCAATAGGCATTATATGGTGTAGTGACGGTTTTAATCTCTTGCCTTAGAACTTTATAATTCATGGACTTTTTGTTGTTCTCCTCTTTCTTCTTCTTCTTCTTCTTCTCTTTTTCTCTTGTCTGATATGAGTAACGTAAGTATTCCAAAACTCTTATTTTTTTTATTATATCTATCCTTTTTTTCTTCTAAATATTTATATTCTTTCTTTTAACTAATAAACTAAATCAAAATCCAAATTATAAAATACATATATTTTTACATAAAAATAATATGAATAATATAAATAATAGCTCACTAATAAAAACTAATATAAATTAATATAATTATAAAATATCGGGATGTTACATTACCCGTGCAAAGTACGAATACTTTTATACATATTCATTAATATCAATATTAATTTAATTACTTTTATATTATTTTATAATTGTTTCAGATTCATTTACCTTTATTAATGTTTTTAGAACTATAATATGAGAATAAAATAATATTATTCATTGGTGTTCTTAGAATTAATAATTTAAACATCAATATATATATATATATATATATATATATATATATATATATATATATATATATATAAAGGAGGATAGCGGGAATTTAGGTGGCGCTCTAAGATCGTCTCAATCTATTTTTCTAATTTTCTAGAATTTTAAAATTTTAAACACTAATAAATATAAAAATACCAATTAACATATTAGAAGTAGAATAGGTGTTCGAATCTATAGAGGAGAAGATTTCGAATTTATAGGGAAGACATATGATTAGAAGTTCTATCGGAAGTATAATAAGTATTTATAAAGTATACGATTAAAAGTTCTATTGGAAGTAGAATAGGAGGTCGAATTTATATAGAATAAGAGTTCGAATTTATAGAAAAAATATATAAATAAAAGTTCTACTAGAAGTAAAATAGTTGTTTGAATATATAGAGCAAACATATAATTAAATATTTTATAGAAAGTACGATCTTCTTAAATTATATATTTTTATATAAGTTAATTATACTTATATTAGGAAAATTTATTCATAAATCCAATACTATTGTCATATAAAAAGTCACCGTATTTAAAAAGAAAAGAATTGATGTGTTAACATAATAAAAGAACAATCTCATGGAGGAATCCTAAATAAATACAGGATTATTTATAATATAAAGATAAAATAAGATGTGTTTTCATTTTCTAAAACTCCAAAAATTTTAGAAAGTCTAAAGAAAGTATAAATTGGAATTCACTCTATTTTTTAGGTTTTAATTTTAAGGAAAAAAATTGTTGTGCAAGATAAGTATCATCAATATTGTAATGAAGTTGGAATTTTGATCCCATACGAGGGCGGCTCGAAACGTGTTTAATGGGAAGACGGCTCACTATAAAAGATTGTACTAGCTATTAAAATATCATATTGATGTTATAAATTTTATTCTATTTTTAGGATTTGATTTTTATGAATAAACATTATCATACAAGTAATATATGTAAAAGTTAGGTTTTTAGTCTTAACGAGAGAGCGGATCAATAGTAATAACCGTGTTTAACAAGAAAGCGATTCATTTGATATAAGACCGTATAAAAGATGTTTAAATATATAAGTAATACGTAAAATAAAATGTTTTATTGGAAGTAGAATACGGGGACGGTGGAGACGTCTTATACGATTTTTTAAAGCTATACATCTTTTTTCCTAGAAATGCTTTATTTTAACTTTTTTATACAAGTTAATTATTCTTGCATTACAAAAATATATCCATAAATATAATATTATTCCCGTAACGAAAAGTCTTTGTATTTAAATTTTTTTGATATGTTAAAATAACAGAAAGACATTCCCATGCGGAAACTGTAAATAAGTACAAGAATATCTATAATATACAGAAAATATAAGATGTATTTTCATCTTTTAAAACTCCATAAATATTTGAAAGTTTAAAGAATATAAAAATTGGAATTTACTCTCTTTATATAATGAAGTTAGAATTTCGGTTTCAAATAAGAGCGGCTTGAAACGTATTTAACGGGAAGACGGCTCGCTAGAAAAGATTGTATTAGCTATTAGAATTTGATACCGAAGTTATAATTTTTTTTTTATTTTTATGGTTCGATTTTATGGATAAAAAATATTATATAAGTCTTTATAATATATGTTAAAGTTGGGATTTCGGTCTTAACGAGAGAGCGGCTCAATTGAAAGAATCATATTTAACAAGAAATCGATTCATTAGAGAAGATTATTTAATTATTAAAATTTAATATTAATATTATAATATAACGTAAATGTATTGAATTTTTTTAGAAATATTATAATGCCGCCGCGAAGCGCGACTTTTTCAACTAGTTAAGTTATATTACTAATGGGATTCGAACTAACTACGTCATTAGTTTTAAAGCTATAGTTTTTTAAATTTTGATATATTATTGATAAAATTCGATCCTTTAATTCAAATATGTCGAATGACTATGGAACTATAATATCTTTTATGCTTATAAGATTCTTTACGTTTATTATATATGATATAATAATATGATAATATATTTTTGGTACGTGAAATCAACTTTTATTTATATTATGATTCTTCTATCATATCATATTTAATTTCTAATTTTATAACTGTTAGTAATCTATATTCTATTTATGTTTTATTAGAGAATATTCTTAAATGCTTTGGATATGAAATAGATTAGTATTTTGTATAAGATCTAATGGTTCTAATTTATTTGTTTTATGATCCAACGGTTAATATTTTTATTTTTTGTAATACTAACGACGACCCTATCACCAAATATTCTACTTTTACGTTTATTATATATAATAAAGTATATAATAATATAAAATAGATTTTTAGTATGCATGTATATGGGCTAGAATACCGAGCCACGATCAACTACCAATATTTCGGATTTAATAGTATAGTATAGATTAGTAATTAATTCTATTTATATTCTAGAAGAGAATATTCTTAAATGTTTTAAAAATATGAAATAAATTAACTTTTATATAAAATTTAATAGTTTTCAGATTTTTTATTTTTTAATCAAACGGTTAATATACTACTTATTATATGATTATATAATAATATGCATTGTTCTAAAAATCCCCAATTTAGCCGATTAATCCTCTGTAAGGTAACCAACCGATTCGATTTTTGAAATCCGATTAATCCTGTGAATTTATTTAAAAAGATATGTTTAATTGTAAATAGACTAATATATTAAATATTATTATAATATCCGATTACTACTCCGATTAGAGTGAGCATCCTCTATCTGTGTCCCCTGTACAAAAAGGGTGCCCCTGGCGGGACCCATTTTAAGAAAATTGTAAATAAAAATAATTTTTCTTAAAATGGCCCCGCCATGGACACTTTTTAATACAGTGGACACATAAGGGAGCATGGAGAAAAAGACAGAGAATTCGGGCTCCTCCGATTAATCATTCCAATTAATCCCGATTAATCTTAAGTCGGATGTGGCGGACTACGAGATTCATTCTGATGGATTCAAGATGGACAACATTTTTCCTGTTATAACCATCGACAACGACGACGAATTACTCAAACATTGTGCTATGGATATAGGGTTAAACTGATATGATAAGAAAACCAAACTGATAACCTTGAGTGAAATGCTCAATTGGGATTGAAATAAAAGTACGAGTACAAGAGTTATTTAAAGGAAACTAACAGCAACTATCACTCGTATAAACAGGGTGACTAACATCAACTAAAACTCCTATAAGAAAGCAATCAACTAGACTCAAGCTGATCATATCTTAACCAACTTGACTTATTCAAAATGCGTAACAAACTAACTAGCAATCACAAGATACGTTTAGACAACAAGCCCATCACATGTTTAGACAATAAGCCCAACATGCTCCCCCTTAGTCTAAACATGCTTCAAATCTTTAACTCCAAGTAGACTCCGCATCTTCTCGAACTTAGCTGCAGATAAGTTCATCAAACTTATCATGCTTGATATGGAGTAACATTTGAGAGAGCTCGTGTGGGCAGCTTGTTCAATATATATACAGCATGTGTGACAGCTACCCCCCAGAAATTTGTGGGAACTCCTCTTTCTTTCAACAAGCTGCGAGTCATAGCTACCACAGTGCGATTACGTCGCTCTACTACGCCGTTCTGTTGAGGCGTGTAGGGCGCGGTGTAATGCCTTAGAATGCCTGCTTGTTCACAAAAAGATTCAAATTCTTTGGAGCAAAATTCTCCTCCTCGATCAGTACGAAACACTTGTATGGGCTGTTTTGCTGCCTTTTCAACAAGCAACTTAAACTTTTTAAAACAAATCAGTGCCTCATCTTTAGATTTTAGCATATACACCCACATCATACGAGAGTTTTCATCTACTAGTAACATAAAGTATTTATTACCAGCAGGGGTTGGAGGTGAAATTGGTCCACACAAATCCCCATGAACTAACTGTAAAGCATGCTCAGAGACAAATTTAGATTGAGTACGGAAAGGCTTACGAGATTGTTTTGACATGAGACACCCATCACAAAGCTCACTTGGTTGGTTCACGGAAGGAAGTCCATATGCCATTTGATTTTTCGACATCAGTTGCATTGCTTTAAAATTCACATGTCCTAGACGTTGATGCCAAAGCCACATTTTCTCATCTTCTTTTGTCAGCAAGCACGCCTCTTTTGTGTCTTCAATGTGGATTTTGTAGAGGCGATTAGGAGAGCGTCTCACATGCATCAACAGTCTCCCACAACTGTCATAAACCCACAAGCTTTCACCATTCAGCACAACACGATTTCCCTCTTCAGAAAGCTGGCCCAAACTAATGATGTTACTTCGTAGTGTAGGGATGTAATAAACTCCCTGCAGTACTCGTGTCTCACCATTCTTGCAGTTGATTCGAATTGACCCTTTTCCCTCAATCCTGACCTGTGAACCATCACCAAACTTCACCTGTCCTCTCGTTGTTTTGTCCAAACTTTCGAACTTTTCACGACAACCAGTCATATGGTTGCTTGCTCCATTGTCTAAATACCAGATATTTTCTGATTTTGTGTTTGAATTTGCCTCTATACCTTCAGATAGAAGTACCACGTCTTCTGCACTTTCTTCACTCATGGCCATTAAAAGTGCAGGCTCATCATCATTTGCTTGAGTCAGGTTAGCTTCTCCACGATATGATCGATCCTTTCTTGGTTTCCTACACTCAACTGCGAAGTGTCCGAAGATTCCACAGTTAAATCATCTCACTTTGCCTCTGTCAACCCTGTTTCGACCACCTTGATTGTCTCTTTCACGATAGTCACTTCCACCTTGTGACCCCCTTTTGTTTGTCCGCTGCTGCCATTCTTCGCGTGTAAGTAGAAGTTTACCAATGTTATTCTCCCGTTTTGACCATTCCTCTTCGGTCAATAAGAGCTGTTGTCCCTCTTTGCTATCACCTTGCCCAGACAGCCTTTCTTCATGGGCCTTTAACGATCCAACCACCTCTTCAACTGACATTTTCTCGATATTTCCAAATTGCTCGATAGCTGAGGCAATTTTTGTAAAAATTTCGTTGGAACCGCCCTTAACAATTTCTTCACAACATACTCCTCTCCAATTGTCTCTCCAAGTTCCCTGATTTTTGCAACCATGCCATTTAATTTCATACAAAAGTCATCCAACTGATCTGAGTCCTTCATGTTTAAGGACTCGAACTTAGACTTAAGTGTCTGAGCCTTAGCTTTCTTAACCTTATCTGCACCCAAAGACACCGTTTTGATCGCCTCCCATGCTTCCTTTGCAGTTTTCCGTTCTGCTATTGTCAACAGTAGATCCTCTGGTATACTCTGGTAAATCATGGCCAAAGCTCGATTATCCATCTTGTCATCTACAACGGCCTTAGGATCTTTTGGTTCTACTGCTTCCCAGACACTGTGAGCTCGCATAAAGACACGCATTTTCATTGCCCAAGAGGTGTAGTTAGTCTTTGTTAACATAGGATAACTCAGACCGATTTGTCCCTCCTTCTGCTTACTCGACTCTGACATTTTGCTTGATCAAAACGATGTTAACAGGTAAAGAAAAATTGCTCTGATACCAGATAAAGGGTTAAACTGATATGATAAGAAAACCAAACTGATAACCTTGAGTGAAATGCTCAATTGGGATTGAAATAAAAGTACGAGTACAAGAGTTATTTAAAGGAAACTAACAGCAACTATCACTCCTATAAACAGGGTGATTAACATCAACTAAAACTCCTATAAGAAAGCAATCAACTAGACTCAAGCTGATCATATCTTAACCAACTTGACTTATTCAAAATGCGTAACAAACTAACTAGCAATCACAAGATACGTTTAGACAATAAGCCCATCACATGTTTAGACAATAAGCCCAACAATGGTGAGGTTGGGGTCCTGGATTTACTTTTTTGGGGGTATAAGCAATATACAATATTATTGTGTGCATGCAGAGGGAATTGAACCGCCGCCTCCTCCTTTCTCTGATGAACTAAAGCTTTCGATCCGATTTCTCGACGTAGACCATCTGGAGTTAGGCCTCTACCGTGCAGCCTCCCTCAATGCTCCAAAGGAGGTCCCTTGCATCTTCTCCGCTCGTGGCATGATTTACACCTTAAGATCCTCACGTACAGTTTGTAATTCTATTTTTACTCTTGATGATGATGCTAGTAGTGTTTGTAGTGGTAAAAACATTATAAGATGCTCAAGTGCATACCCATAAGATTGAGTTGCGTTTGTTTATATAGATGAAGTTGTTACAATCTATGTTTAGATGAGGAAACATGACAGCCTAGCCACCATGCCACCATGATACTTGCTAGCCTAGCCACCATGTTACCAACCTAGTTGTCTAATACAAAAGTTATCAAATACATCTGTTATAACTACTTTACAGAACTTAACTTTCTCTAACAGGTATGACCCTATAGATGACAAGTGGCAATTACTGGCTGACCCACCCCTGCCATTTGGGAAGATTACCAAACACGCAGTTACTTGGTGTGATTCTACGACCCTGATAGGGGATAGGTACGTTTGCATGGGAAATACTGACGTCGAGGTGTTTGTCCTCTTCGACCTTGATACCCAAGACTGGTCCTTGTTGCCAGCAGCCTACTTTCAATATCACTTCCCATATGGCTCCCTCTGCGTGGATAACTCCCTCTACTATCTCATTGGATATGGCTCGCATAAGTTTGGAACTCAATTCGATACAAACCGTGACCGACTTGATCAAAAAGAAGCAAGAGATGAAGATTGTGATGATGATGACTTAAATTTACAGATTGTTAAAAGAGGTCCTCTCCTTGTACCTGATGATCCCTCTGAGTTGTTCAATAACCTTTGTTTACGCCCCGGATATAAACAGCTCATGACTAGATTGGACCAAGTTTCCTTCTTGCTTGATAGTATGAATCATTCGGAATGGAGGGATATCTTCCACTTGGGGGGACGCTTTTTTTTGTTATGTGGTCACTGCCCAGCTTTACTCTGTCAAAGACCGCACCCGCAGTCAACCTTATTACCGTAGTGTTTGGATTGATGTTCTCGAGGAGGTGAAGTTGCCTGCATCTAAATCTACTCATTTCCGGATTTTAGCATCTTTCTCCTACAGAATTCGTACTCCCTTCGAAAATGCTGGCCTTTACATCCGCTGCTGTGCTTTTGGCTCTGTTCCAGACTGTATGTCCTCTATTTCCCTCTTTTCTCTGTATTTGTATTTGTCTGTTTCCTTTCCCTAAACCTAATTATTTTTTTTTGGTCTATTCCCTGTTCTTATTTGCCTATTCATGCTTAATCTATGTAAGTGATAATTGTAAATTGTTGCATCACTACCTACTTAGTAACCACAACCACTATGTGGCACTTTACGTCTCGTATCGGGGCTTAGGCTATTTTTTGTTACTCTGTCAAAGGGGGTAGCCAGAGAAGCAAAATTTACACAACTGGGAAATAAGTAAGCTTGTGTGTGAGCAACTATGCCTAACCCCACACTATCAGCTTATTCAGCCACAAAGTATAATCTCCATTGTTATTGTTATAACTAGTAGATGTTACACTTTTTAATGTAGAGATGAAGAAAGAGTTGAGAGAGGTTGGCCTAATAATATTTCATTTTCTGATAATAATGCCTAATTTAAACATTAATATTTAACTGAAAACATATATCCACAAAAAAACTAGGTCTATAAAAGACCAAAAACTACCCCTATTTCTATACTAATTCTGCTGAGTTACCCTTGTACTTTTTAGATTATCATTACAGTAGACTCTTAAGATTTCTATTGGGGTCTTGACAATGACCATATAATCCATCTATCTCGATGTATATTAGGATATGATGCAACTTCATCGGATTACAAATATAAGAGAAAAAAATCAGAAGTTTCTGTGTAAAGTGAGATTACATTCATCTTCTGCAAACATACCGTTTTTTTGTAACCACACAGTACGAATCAAACAAATAACAAGGGAAATGAACTCAAAAGTAAATTTACTGGAATTCAAAATAAGGTAAAGTACTTCAAATTACGGAAGGAAAAGTACAGAGAGAACAATACAGAAGAAAATAAACACACATCTCAAGCTACCCTCTCCTCAGTACAATCATGTGCTTATATCCCTCTCAAGTTCCTACTGCCACGTGGCTACATACTACTGGTCAGGAGCAATAATTCATTATGCACCGGATCCAATGTTGATATTCTAAACGACCTCGTTTTAGGATATGACTAAACGACATCGTTCTGATTTATTAGAATAACTTAAGTAAATAAATATTATAACAAGATTGACCAGCAATAGTCAACTTGTTACAATACTCCCCTCTTCGAACAATCCATGTCCTCATGGATTAAAATCTGGATATTGCTCTTGAATCTGTCCTGCGTCTTCCCAACTTGCATCTTCAGGGATGGAGTTGGACCATTGGATGAGCCACTGAATAACAGCAGAATTTCCCTTTTTAATCATTCGCCTTTGATGTAGTTTAGCTGGATAAACCAGAAATTGACCATCCTTCCCTAGCCTTGGTAGTGAGGTAGTGACTGTATACTTGGAACCCACTTTCTTCTTCAATAGGCTCACATGAAACACTGGATGAACTTGGCTCCCCTCAGGCAAGGCTAGTTTATATGCGACCTTTCCAACTTTCTCTAAGATGTTGTAAGGACCAAAGTACTTGTGAGCTAACTTCATATGCTTCCTTATAGCCACTGATAATTGTCTATATGGTTGGAGTTTTAAGTACACCCAGTCCCCAACCTCAAAGGATGCCTCTGTCCTCTTCTTGTTGGCATAGTACTCATACCTCCCTTGAGCTGTGCTAATAGCTTCTTTCAAAAGATGATTCATGGCCTCTATCTTAGTCTGAAAATCCTCAACTGTATCAATGGACGATCTGTGTGAATCAGGCATGCAAATTTGACGTGGCTTGACTCCATACAGTGCTTCATAAGGGCTGCATTTTATAGCACTATTATAGCTTGAATTGTACCACCACTCTGCTAAAGCCAACCACTTGGCCCAATGCTTTGGTCTCTGGCTAACCATGGCCCTTAAGTATTGTTCCAGGCACCTGTTTAGTCTCTCCGTTTGGCCATCCGTTTGTGGATGGTATGAGGTGCTCATATGTAGCTGTGTGCCCATAGACTGAAATAACTCCTTCCAGAAACTGCTAGTGAATAGCTTGTCCCTATCTGACACCATGGATTTAGGCATGCCATGGAGCTTGAATATATTATCCAAGAACAGTTGGGCCACTTGTGTGGCATTAAAAGGATGTGCTAAGGCAACAAAATGCCCACCTTGGTTAATCTATCAACCACCACCATAATACAGTCCTTTTCATTTGATTTGGGCAACCCTTCTATGAAGTCCAAAGAGATGTCCTCCCATATTTGGTGAGGCACTGGCAAGGGCTGCAGCAACCCTTGAGGAAACTGGTTTCCAGCTTTAATTCGTTGACAAACATCACATGACTGCACATATTTTATGACATCGTGTCTTAGACCTGGCCAGTGAAAGAACTGACAAATTCTTTGTAGGTAACCTCTTGACCAGAGTGCCCTCCAACTGGTCCATCATGCAATTCCCAGAGGATTTTATTCCTCACATCACCAGAGCTTCCCACAAAAAAATTTTGTTGCTTCTTTATGAGCCCTTGTGAATACTGGTAGTCCTTAAAGGCTTCGTTTCTCTCAGCTATGCCCTGTATAACAGCTTGAGCTTCTGCATCCTCACTATAGCTTTGAATCACATCTCTTAACCACCCAAATTCCACAGTACTGATGGCATGCAGTGTACCTTCACTTCTACCCTCAGGAAGCCTTGATAAGGCATCAGCCACAGTGTTTTCTTTACCCTTTTTGTAGACAATTTCATAGTCTAACCCCAACAGTTTTGCTAGCCACTTCTGTTGTAGTAAGGTAGTCATTCTTTGCTCTAAAAGATATTTCAAGCTTTGATGGTTAGTTCGAATAATGCAGTGATGCCCTTGTAGGTAGCTGTGCCATTTTTCTGTAGCTTTTACTATGGCCAGTAACTCTTTCTCATAGGTGGAGTAAGCTTGATGTTTGGGTGCCAATCCCTTGCTAAAATAGGCTATAGGTCTGCCTTGCTACATGAGCACTGCACCAATGCCATTACCACTTGCATCAGCTTCAATTACAAATGGAAGTGAATAGTCTAGCAGGGCCAACACAGGTGTAGTGCACATAGTCTGTTTCAGATTCTGGAAAGCTGTCTCTGCTTGAGGACTCCAAGAGAAGGATCCTTTCTTAAGTAAGGCAGTAAGAGGTTTACTGATCTCACCGTACCCTTTTACGAAACGTCTGTAATAACCAGTTAGGCCAAAAAATCCCCTCAGTTGCTTAACATTGGTTGGCACAGGCCATGTCTGCATAGCTTGGATTTTGCTAGGGTCTGTAGCCACCCCTTGTGCAGAAATTACATGCCCCAGGTACTCCAGCTGCTGCTGTCCAAATGTGCATTTACTGACTTTAGCAAACAGTTTGTGATGCCTCATTCTCCTTAAACTTGCTTCCAAATGTAAAACATGTTCTTGCAAACAGCCACTATATACTAGAATGTCATCAAAGAACACTAGGACAGTTTTTCTAAGTAAATCCTTGAAGATATCATTTATTAAGCACTGAAATGAAGCAGGTGCATTGCATAATCCAAAGGGCATAACCAAAAACTCATAGAGTCCTTGGTGCGTTCTAAAAGCAGTTTTAGGAATGTCTTCACTAGCCACCCTTATTTGATGATACCCTAACCTTAAATCTAACTTGGTGAACCAACAAGCACCCTTTAACTCATCTAACAACTCATCAATTATAGGTATGGGGTACTTATTTTTCACCGTAATATCATTAAGCTTCATATAGTCTACACACATCCTCCAGGAGTTATCTTTTTTCTTGACAAGAATAATAGGGAAGGAGAATGGGCTAGTGCTTGGCTGGATAATACCTGTCTGTAGCATCTCCTTTATCTGCTTTTCAATTTCTGTTTTCTGGACATAAGGCACTCTATAGCTCCTTTGGTTGATAGGTTGACTGCCTGTCAGCAATGGGATGTGGTGGTCATGCTGCCTGGAAGGAGGTAAGCCCGAGTGTTCTTTAAAGACATCTTCATACTGACTTAGCACCTTTTTCAACTCCATAGGTGTTTTTGTTGAGTCCTCTGTGGGCAGTGCTTTTGTTTGGAGCACACAAATATAGCCTTGAGGATGACCATTGGACCTTTTAGCCAGTTTCTGTAGCTGCTTCCCAGTAATCTCCTTAATACTACCCTTACTGATGGCCCCTTGTAGCATTACAGTGTTTCCCTCCTTTTGTATAGCAATGTTCATAGCCTTGAAGTCAAAGGTAATGGGGTTGTGCTGTTGAAGCCAATCAACCCCTAGTATCACATCAGAGCCACCCAATGGATACAGTCTGAGATCAGTAGAGAAGGTATGTCCTTGAATAACATACTTTAGATTTTTACAAGCAGTATCCACCAATTTAGTGGTCCCATCAGCTACTGTAACAGATAGAGGAGGAATTACCTCTGCAACCAGTTTCAACTCCTTCACCAATTGGGTGTCAACAAAACTATGGGTGGATCCACTGTCAATGAGGATATGGATGGGTCGATTCTTAATCCTTCCTTGCAGTCTGATTGTACTTGGAGTTTGGTTACCAAACAAAGCATTCAGTGAAATTTCAGCAGGGTTGGTTAATAGTGGCTGGCTCTTATCCTCAACTCCTTCCCAATAGGCACTATCTTCTTCCTCTTCTTCTCCAGAGATCATATAAAGTCTAGCTTTACAGTCTTGCCCTGGATGATAGGTGTCTTCACAGTGAAAACACAATCCCCTAGCTCTTCTGTCCATTATTTCCTTGCTGCTAAGAGTGGACTTTGACCTCTTCTGGTCCTTATTGGCAATGGCTTTGTAGCTATTGCCTGGGGTAGTGGTTGCTTCTTTGGCAATAGTAGTAGGGCTTTTACTTATAGGCTTGATCATAGGAGCCACTGGTTTCAGAGTTTTTGCTTCTTCTTGTTTTGCCAGAAAAATGACATCTCCCAAGGTTTGTGGCCTAAACATTTTCACCACTCCTTTGATATGCTCCTTAAGACCACTTACAAAACTAGAGACAAAATACTCTTCTGTAAACCCATTGTTTCTAGCCATGACCAGAGCTCTCAATTCCTCAAAGTTATCCTCATACTCTGAGACAGTACCAGTTTGTCATAACTTATTAAAAAGATCATGCACATCTCGGTTCTCTGGGTTTTCGAAACGCAGTACAACATCGTTCACAAATGCACGCCAATGTACCATCCCTCTACTAGCTTGGTAGAATCTAAACCAAACATTAGCCCTACCCTCAAAGTGCAGGCCAGCTAGTTTTACCTTTCTTGTTTCATCAATGTTAATAAACTCAAAATACTGTTCTGCTCTTAACACCCAACCTTTAGGATCTGTGCCATCAAACTTAGGGAATTCCAGTTTTGGAATGGGGTTGAAGTTTGTAAAATCAGTTCTAGAGTGTGAGGTGGGTGTGACTGGTGGGTTGTAGTTAGGAAGAGAATAAGGGGGCACCTGATTTGGATAAGTGAAACCCATTGGTGGCGGAATATATAGTTGTTGTAAGCCTGGGTTTGGCACCGAGGTTCTAGTGGTGTAATATGGGGGGCTACATGCATAACTCACTGAGGTAGGAATTGACATTGTCTGAATTGGGTTATTGAATAATCCAGAGAACGATAATTGAGTAGTAGGTGGTGCATACATATTGTTTGTGGAAATAAGTGTTTGAGGAGCTACAAACGGAGCAGGAACAGGGATAATCGGAGTAATACCTGAGGGTGGAGGATTGGAGGCTTGAGATTGCGTCGTGGATCCCAATTCAGAAGTTTCACCTGGAGTCGACCGACTTGATTTTGTAAGCCCATACTCAGAGATCTGTTTGTGTGGCTGTAACCCTTCCAACAGCAAGCGAATCTCCTCCAAGCTGTGTTCTACTTTTTGAAGACGGTTATCAACAGATCCAAAACGTAAATTAACCCCATCCTTGTTCTGTGTCAACACTTCTTTAATCTCCCTCAACTTAGAATCATGAGAGTTGAGCCTTTCTTCTGCCGTCGTCAACGCCTTTTTACTACGTGTGCCTTTCGCCATCGTTCCGAGTACTCACACCCAGCCAAGGAACGATGGCTCTGATACCACTTGTAACCACACAGTACGAATCAAACAAATAACAAGGGAAATGAACTCAAAATTAAATTTACTGGAATTCAAAATAAGGTAAAGTACTTCAAATTACGGAAGGAAAAGTACAGAGAGAACAATACAGAAGAAAATAAACACACATCTCAAGCTACCTTCTCCTCAGTACAATCATGTGCTTATATCCCTCTCAAGTTCCTACTGCCACGTGGCTACATACTACTGGTCAGGAGCAATAATTCGTTATGCACAGGATCCAATGTTGATATTCTAAACGACCTCGTTTTAGGATATGACTAAACGACATCGTTCTGATTTATTAGAATAACTTAAGTAAATAAATATTATAACAAGATTGACCAGCAATAGTCAACTTGTTACATTTTTATGTTGCTTTTGTTTTAGTTCCCCTGGCTACAAGTGCTAGAACAGCCATTTCAGCAATCCGAGCCGTTAGAGAAAAGATACCAAAAAGCACTCTTTTGACATTTTCTGAGGTTTGTCTAACTGTGACTCATTATCATATCTTATTTAGGCCAGATTATATTTCATGAGATATAAATATTGCTAATATGTGAATGCAGATCTATGGTGCTGTGTTCATGAACAATGTTCTCGGATTTTCTGTTCTTCTATCCGTTGTTTACTTCCGTGGTTTGACATGGAATTTTTCTGGTGAAGTGATGATTGTAGTTATCGTTTGCTCTACAATGGGCCTTATTGTATCTTTCAAATCCAGGCTCCCAGTTTGGATAATGTTCGTTGCCTACTCGCTATATCGTTTACGTTTTGTCGCCCTGAATATTCTGTTACGGGAAGGAAGTGTCTGTAAGCTCCTGCTGCATTTTTTTTTCTAGAATCATTTAAGGATTATTTCTGGTTATACCTTTACGAAAACATTGTAGTCTGGGTTCAGACACATACTGTGTCATTGTAATAATTGTCTTCCGACATAATTTGGATTTTTAAATAATACATTGTCTTTTAAAATCTTTAGGTATTCAATCAGGATTTTAAAAATTACTTTAAAATCTGATGGTATATAATCAAGATTTAAAACAATCCTTTAAAATCTATTGGTATTCAAAAAGTTGTGGATTTTTTGGATTATTAAAAACTGATAGATTTTGATGGATTTCGTACAGTTTTTTATATATTTTGAAACTGGCCAAATTCTATGAGATTTTGAAGGATTCTATTAAAATCAGCGAGACTTTACGTAAACTCTGCGGGATTTCACATCAAATCTGACAAACTCCATGTAGAATTAAAATCAACAACAATTTTTTCTTTTTTTTTGAAATGAAGAATACTCTTTAATCAGAAAACTCAGAAGATAATGTCGATTATCCGTTAAAATTTTTCAAAATCTGAAATGAATACATCCCTTGATAATTATTTATGCAATAAACCATCCAATTACGTCATGTAAATCATAAATCATAAAAACATAAAAGAAGCATAAACGCAACAAATTTACTATTTTATTTTCAATTGAATTCGATGTATACGATTACATAAAATTTCCGAAACTAATTACACTGGGATGGGTTTGGAATAGTAACACCACATGTAGCAGCAACCTTTTTAGCACCAGGGGAATTAATGTACTTCGCGTAAGCAGGATTCTTAAGGTAATCACAAAAACAAGGTTGTTGTGCTTTCAGGTTAGTACAACATTGAGGTGCTGGTGGTATGCTCGGATCTGTTATGGATGGAAGACACGGTGCTAATGACAATGGATTGCAATCCGCGGTTGCAGATTGTATTTCTATTGATAAAATTACAGTAATTGCTAGTACTGTAATTAAGATTTTGTTGATCAAGCTATTCTTTGAAGTGATTGCCATTTGAGAAAATTCAAGTAATAAGCAACTATTTTACTTAGCAATGAATGGTAGGATTATGAGATAGAATAGCTGGGTTTTAAGTGCTATTTATAGGACATACAAAGGTGGTTGGTAAACGTTATAGATAAGTAACGTATATGTAAGATAAATGTTAACCATTTATAACGTATATGTAACAGGTAAAAGTGTGAAACGTAAATTGAATTATATATAATCAAAAGTGGGAAAATTACAAATGAGCTAATAAAGTAGGCACTTAGAGCATTCACATCCCATTCCCCATCCCCAACCCAAAAAACTTACTAAAAATAGTAAATCCCCAACTAAAAATAGTAAATCCCCAAAATTATCAAAAAGTTCCTACATCCCATTCCCCATTTTCCATTTTCCATTCCCCTATCCCTATATTCTTTTTTATATTACTTCTTTCTTTCTCTTTCACTTACAATTTTAACTACCAAAACTCACCCACTATTATAAATACAATTTAATATTATTATATGAGGAGAGAGAGTGTATGAGGATGGGAATGAAGCATCAACTTTGGTCCCTAAATATGGGGACTCAAACTTTGGTCCCTAAATCAAACCCCAAAATGAGGAATGGGATGGAGGAGTGTTTTAGAAGAAAAGTTGGACAAATCCTCAAATTATAAGGATGGGGTTGGGGATGGGGGATGGGATGTGAATGCTCTTAGAGGGATAATTTTATACAAAGCTCTCTCTCTTCTCTCTTCTCTTCACCTTCCCCACTTTCCTCTTCTTCTCTAAGACCACCACCAGCTCTGTTCCTCCTCCGGCGGTGGCTCCTCCACCGGCCGGAGGTTTTTGTTCATATTTGTGTGGTTTGTTTTCTCTTCATTTCAATAATCGTCCCATGTATTGGATTGTTTGTCCCATTTATTGGGTTTCAAGGTTGTTGTTAGTGTGTTTTATGCCCGGGATCGCAGATCTGCGGGATGTTTGGCGTGATGGTTCGTTGAAAAAGAGTTATATGGGCTTGCAATTATGGTTGGTTTATCGAGCACATCATGTTCATCACTACGTCAAATCGTTAGATAGCCCCTTCAGTAAGGCTGTTTTTACCAGCGATGTTAGTAAGGGACCGCACAGAATTGAAGATCTGATCAACGGTTGTAGCTTCGATGAAGAAAACTTAGATTTAATCTTTGTTATGTACTTATTAAATTTCAATCATCTCTTTAGATGTTGGATGACTTTTAATCAATGAACTAGCTTTCCTTTCAAAAAAAAGTAGGCACTTAGAGGGGATAGGATACTCTAAAATTAAGTATGTAATCTCTGCAATATCATGTAATCTCTACAATATTCGCGAAGCTAACATGTACATCCATCCGTCCTCATTTTTTTACCATTTTTTTCACAAAATATTATGTATAACTATGTTAATATTTTTTGGTCCGAATATGACTAAATGACAAAATATATCTTAGTTCCACAAACAAGCTTTTATGATTTTTATTTGTTTTAGTCATTTTTGGACCCAAAAAAAAAAAAATCTTAGTTACACATAATAGTTTTTCGAAATTCTTGCTTTGTAACGAAGTAGAACGTTCAGACATTAATACGGAACAAAAAAAATGGAAATAAATTGATAAATATGTTTTTAGACCCCTCAACATGTCTCCATATATAAGTTGTTATGAGTTTTATGTGTTTTTCTCATTTTCGGACCAAGAAATATCATAAGTACATATATTAAATTTTCAAGTTTTTTAACTTGTAGTAAAGTAGAACGTTAAAATTTTAATACGGAACAAAAAAATGAAAAAATTATATTTGCAAATACATTTTTTAAATCTTTCAAAACGACTATTAACCACCATTAAATTTCTTTTGCAAAATGGCCAAGTACAAAAAAATAAAAAGAATAATTAAACAATAGGCAACGTCATTTCAAGTTGAGTTTTCTATTGAAAATTTACTAAATAGAAAATGTTTTTCAACCATACCATTTTTGAAATTTTTTTTAAAAAAAATGTAGCATAAATGAAAACCATCTCATTTATGGTCCAGGAATGAGACGGAGCCCCTTTTTTTTTTTGAGAAAATAATATATTCATTCATGGAAAAAAACAGATAATACATCTGTAAAAATAATAAAAGCTTATTATCTAAACGAAAGGTGTGCTTAACCAATCCATGGATCTAACGATCCATAAGAAAGAGATTCCCCCGGAAGTTTAGATAATAAAACCTTAATATCCACCAAAAAGGCCTCGTTAAATACCCCACAAGAGCAAAACCCAATTGGAAATAAACTCAAGCGGGGAAAAAAGAGTACAAATTGAAGTTCTTTTTTTATATAAAAAAAAGGGACCTTTCCGACCTTACAAAAAGTCGTGGATTTTTTGGATTCTTAAAAACATATAGATTTTGATGGATTTCGTTGTGTTTCTATATATTTTGAAACCGGCCAAATTCTATGAAATTTTGAAGGATTCTATAAAAATCAGCTAAACTCTGCGGGATGTCAAATCAAATCTAATCTGACATACTCCGTGTAAAATTAAAATCAACAACAATTTTTTAAAATTTATTGATTATTATCAATCCGTAAAATTTTTCAAAAACCGAATTGAATACATCCCTTAATAATTATTTATGCAATAAACCATCCAATTAAGTCATGTAAATCATAAATCATAAAAAAATAAAAGAAGCATAAACGCAACAAATTTACTATTTTATTTTCAATTGAATTCGATGTATTACGATTACATAAAATTTCCGAAACTAATTACACTGAGATGGGTTTGGAATAGTAACACCACATGTAGCAGCAACCTTTTTACCACCTGGGGAATTAATGTACTTCGCGTAAGCAGGATTTTTAAGGTAATCACAAAAACAAGGTTGTTGTGCTTTCAGGTTAGTACAACACTGAGGTGGTGGTGGTATGCTCGGATCTGTTATGGATGGAAGACATACTGCTAATGACAATGGATTGCAATCTGCAGTTGCAGATTGTATTTCTATTGATAAAATTACAGTAATTGCTAGTACTGTAATTAAGATATTGTTGATCAAGCTATTTTTTGAAGTGATTGCCATTTGAGAAAATTCAAGTAATTAGCAACTATTTTACTTAGCAATGAATGGTAGAATTGTGTGATAAAATAGCTGGCTTGTAGGTGCTATTTATAAGGGAATACAAGGTGGTTAGTAAACGTTATAGATAAGTAGTTATAGATAAGTAGTAACGTATATGGAAGATATTGTAAAATTTAATAAAATAAGATAAGATCATAATAAATGGGATAATAATAAAGTAATAGTGGAAAAAAATGCACTACAATTCAAAACAATATTTAGTGGATCTTGAGATAATATTATTTATGAATATATATATATATATATATATATATATATATATATATATATATGGGGCACGTTCCACAGCCCCGGTTGGATATCCCCCTAAATCTCGATGGCCGCAATGAAACATGGCGAAGCCCGCCATGTTTCATGGAGGGCGTGACGCCCTCCATGTTTCATGGACGGCGTAAATTTGTTAAATTTAATTAAAAATAGAAAAATAAGACTAGTGATATAGAGTATAGTGTGTATGAATTTTCAATTCGAATTTAAACTTTTTTACGTTTTTAATTAATTTCATAATATATTTCACAAACTAAATAAAAATTATTAAAAAATTAAAAAAATAGAAAAATATTGATATTGAGTTGAAATTCATCCCAAAACTAGTGACTACCACTAATTGAGTCTGTATGAATTTTTAATTCAAATTTAATTTTTTTTCTTCCTTTCTAATTAATTTATATTATATTTCACAAATTAGTAAAAAATTATTGAAAATTCAAGAAAATAGGAAAATAATGATATTGAGTTGACATTCATCCCAAAATTAGTGACTACCACTAGTATACTGTGTATGAATTTTCAATTCGAATTTAAACTTTTTTACGTTTTTAATTAATTTCGTAATATATTTCACAAACTAAATAAAAATTATTAAAAAATAAAAAAAATAGAAAAATATTGATATTGAGTTGAAATTCATCCCAAAACTAGTAACTACCACTAATTGAGTGTGTATGAATTTTTAATTCAAATTTATTTTTTTTCTTCCTTTCTAATTAATTTATATTATATTTCACAAATTAGTAAAAAATTATTGAAAAATCAAGAAAATAGAAAAATAGTGATATTGAGTTGACATTCATCCCAAAATTAGTGACTACCACTAGTATAGTGTGTATGAATTTTCAATTCGAATTTAAACTTTTTTACGTTTTTAATTAATTTCATAATATATTTCACAAACTAAATAAAAATTATTAAAAAATCAAAAAAATAAAAAATATTGATATTGAGTTGAATTTCATCCCAAAACTAGTGACTACCACTAATTGAGTGTGTATGAATTTTTAATTCAAATTTAATTGTTTTCTTCCTTTCTAATTAATTTATATTATATTTCACAAATTAGTAAAAAATTATTGAAAAATCAAGAAATAGGAAAATAATCATATTGAGTTGACATTCATCCCAAAATTAGTGACTACCACTAGTATAGTGTGTATGAATTTTCAATTCGAATTTAAACTTTTTCACATTTTTTATTAATTTCGTAATATATTTCACAAACTAAATAAAAATTATTAAAAAAACAAAAAAATAGAAAAATATTGATATTGAGTTGAAATTCATCCCAAAACTAGTGACTACCACTAATTGAGTGTGTATGAATTTTTAATTCAAATTTAATTTTTTCTTCCTTTCTAATTAATTTATATTATATTTCACAAATTAGTAAAAATTATTGAAAAATCAAGAAAATAGGAAAATAATCATATTGAGTTGACATTCATCCCAAAATTACTGACTACCACTAGTATAGTGTATATGAATTTTCAATTCGAATTTAAACTTTTTTACGTTTTTAATTAATTTCGTAATATATTTAACAAACTAAATAAAAATTATTAAAAAATCAAAAAAATAGAACAATATTGATATTGAGTTGAAATTCATCCCAAAACTAGTGACTACCACTAATTGAGTGTGTATGAATTTTTAATTCAAATTTAAATTTTTTCTTCCTTTTTAATTAATTTATATTATATTTCACAAATTAGTAAAAAATTATTGAAAAATCAAGAAAATAGAAAAATAGTGATATTGAGTTGACATTCATCCCAAAATTAGTGAGTACCACTAGTATACTGTGTATGAATTTTCAATTCGAATTTAAACTTTTTTACGTTTTTAATTAATTTCGTAATATATTTCACAAACTAAATAAAAATTATTAAAAAATCAAAAAAATAGAAAAATAATGATATTGAGTTGAAATTCATCCCAAAACTAATGACTACCACTAATTGAGTGTGTATGAATTTTTAATTCAAATTTAATTTTTTTCTTCCTTTCTAATTAATTTATATTATATTTCACAAATTAGTTAAAAATTATTGAAAAATCAAGAAAATAGAAAAATAGTTATATTGAGTTGACATTCATCCCAAAATTAGTGGCTACCACTAGTTGAGTGTGTATGAATTTTTATTTCAAATTTTAACTTTTCTTCGTTTTTAAATAATTTTATAATATATTTCACAAACTAGATAAAAATTATTGAAAATCAAGAAAATAGAAAAATAGTGAAAAATAGAAAATAGAAAAATAGTTGATATTTATTAGTTTTTAAATTTATTTGAAATAATAATTATTATACGAAAAGTAAAATCTCTATTTAAAATAAAAATAAATAATGAAAATATTTTGGGATCCTGACGCCCTCCATGAAACATGGAGGGCGCCCGCCATTTTTCATGGAGGGCACCCCGGATTCCCTCCATGATTTTTTTAACTTTCCAGTCTTTTCTTCCAATTTTCCAGCTTTTTTTTTCCCAAACTGCACAGTTTTTCAGCAGCTTTTTTCATCTTTGGAGAGCAAAAAAATAAGGTTAGAATTTTCATGGCCTCTTATTTATTTAATTATGATTCTAACTCTTCTAGTGATCATAACGAGTTTAATTATGTAACTCCCGTTCGAAGTAAAAGAGTTTATCGTAAACTTTTTGATGAAAATGGTGTTGAAATTCATGAAATAATAGATGTTGATGATATTGATGATAATGTTAGTAAAAACTTTGGTGATGCTTCTAATTTGAAGGGTAAAGAAAAAATAATTATTGATAGTGATGAAGATGTTAATAATGGAAAAAAGGATGATATTGATGGTCATGACAATGATAAAGCTAATATTGGAGAAGAAAATATTGGATCTTTTTTTGCAAATATGAATGATGAAGTGCCTTATGTTGGTATGAAATTTGATTCTTTAGAAGAAGCGGAATTATTTTATAAAAATTATGGTCGGGAGGGAGATGGGAATGGCTGTTAATCCCGTCGCCAGAGAGAGATGTGTAGAATTGGAATTAGGGTTTTTTGTGTGTATAATCGGGTTTTCAGATTATATCGGGTTCAGGTATAATCGGGTAGCAGACACCCGCAATGTTTCATTGCGGGCAAGTAAGGGTTAAAATGTAATTTTACTAATGTCCGCAAAGTTTCATTGCGGGTGTGTTGACATTTTTCTTTCCTCAAATTCGTTTTTGGTTTATTAAAAATTTTTAAAAAATTCAAAAATTTGGTAATATTGAGTTGACATTCATCCCAAAATTAGTGACTACCACTAGTTGAGTGTGTATAAATTTTTAATTCAAATTTAATTTTTTTTCTTCCTTTCTAATTAATTTATATTATATTTCACAAATTAGTTAAAAATTATTGAAAAATCAAGAAAATAGAAAAATAGTTATATTTTGTAAAAGTGGCAGTCAACTATCGGTTTGACCCGTACTCCTAACTAGTTCTTTTGTCCCGGATTGTTGTTTCTATTTTTTAAAAAATACTTATCGACGATCCGACCGCACGTATGCCCATATATATATAATTTAGTGATATTCCCAAGTTTTTAAAAAATAATAAATTTATTTGGATGGTAAAAGTGGCAGTCAACTATCGGTTGGACCCGTACTCCTAACTAGTGCTTTTGTCCCGGATTGTTGTTTCTATTTTTAAAAAAATACTTATCGACGATCCGACCGTACGTATGCCCATATATATATAATTTAGTGATATTACCAAGTTTTTAAAAAATAATAAATTTACTTGGATGGTAAAAGTGGCAGTCAACTATCGGTTTGACCCGTACTCCTAACTATTGCTTTTGTCCCGGATTGTAGTTTCTATTTTTTAAAAAAATACTTATCGATGATCCGACCGCAGGTATGCCGATATATATCTAATTTAGTGATATTCCCAAGTTTTTAAAAAATAATAAATTTATTTGGATGGTAAAAGTGGCAGTCAACTATCGGTTTGACCCGTACTCCTAACTAGTGCTTTTGTCCCGGATTGTTGTTTCTATTTTTTTAAAAAAACTTATCGACGATCTGACTGCACGTATGCCGATATATATCTAATTTAGTGATATTCCCAAGTTTTTAAAAAATAATAAATTTATTTGGATGGTAAAAGTGGCAGTCAACTATCGGTTTGACCCGTACTCCTAACTAGTGTTTTTGTCCCGGATTGTTGTTTCTATTTTTAAAAAAATACTTATCGACGATCTGACCGCACGTATGCCCATATATATATAATTTAGTGATATTCCCAAGTTTTTAAAAAATAATAAATTTACTTGGATGGTAAAAGTGGCAGTCAACTATCGGTTGGACCCGTACTCCTAACTAGTGCTTTTGTCCCGGATTGTTGTTTCTATATTTTAAAAAATACTTATCGACGATCCGACCGCACGTATGCCCATATATATATAATTTAGTGATATTCTCAAGTTTTTAAAAAATAATAAATTTATTTGGATGGTAAAAGTGGTAGTCAACTATCGGTTTGACCCGTACTTCTAACTAGTGCTTTTGTCCCGGATTGTTGTTTCTATTTTTAAAAAAATACTTATCGACAATCCGACCGCACGTATGCCCATATATATATAATTTTGTGATATTCCCAAGTTTTTAAAAAATAATAAATTTATTGGATGGTAAAAGTGGCAGTCAACTATCGGTTTGACCCGTACTCCTAACTAGTGCTTTTGTCCCGGATTGTTGCTTCTATTTTTTAAAAAATACTTATCGACGATCCGACCACACGTATGCCCATATATATATATAATTTAGTGATATTCCCAAGTTTTTAAAAAATAATAAATTTACTTGGATGGTAAAAGTGGCAGTCAACTATCGGTTTGACCCGTACTCCTAACTATTGCTTTTGTCCCGGATTGTTGTTTCTATTTTTTAAAAAAATACTTATCGAGGATCCGACCGTACGTATGCCCATATATATATAATTTAGTGATATTCCCAAGTTTTTAAAAAATAATAAATTTACTTGGATGGTAAAAGTGGCAGTCAACTATCGGTTTGACCCGTACTCCTAACTATTGCTTTTGTCCCGGATTGTAGTTTCTATTTTTTAAAAAAATACTTATCGATGATCCGACCGCACGTATGCCGATATATATCTAATTTAGTGATATTCCCAAGTTTTTAAAAAATAATAAATTTATTTGGATGGTAAAAGTGGCAGTCAACTATCGGTTTGACCCGTACTCCTAACTAGTGCTTTTGTCCCGGATTGTTGTTTCTATTTTTTAAAAAAAACTTATCGACGATCTGACTGCACGTATGCCGATATATATCTAATTTAGTGATATTCCCAAGTTTTTAAAAAATAATAAATTTATTTGGATGGTAAAAGTGGCAGTCAACTATCGGTTTGACCCGTACTCCTAACTAGTGCTTTTGTCCCGGATTGTTGTTTCTATTTTTAAAAAAATACTTATCGACGATCTGACCGCACGTATGCCCATATATATATAATTTAGTGATATTCCCAAGTTTTTAAAAAATAATAAATTTACTTGGATGGTAAAAGTGGCAGTCAACTATCGGTTGGACCCGTACTCCTAACTAGTGCTTTTGTCCCGGATTGTTGTTTCTATATTTTAAAAAATACTTATCGACGATCCGACCGCACGTATGCCCATATATATATAATTTAGTGATATTCTCAAGTTTTTAAAAAATAATAAATTTATTTGGATGGTAAAAGTGGCAGTCAACTATCGGTTTGACCCGTGCTTCTAACTAGTGCTTTTGTCCCGGATTGTTGTTTCTATTTTTAAAAAAATACTTATCGACGATCCGACCGCACGTATGCCCATATATATATAATTTTGTGATATTCCCAAGTTTTTAAAAAATAATAAATTTATTGGATGGTAAAAGTGGCAGTAAACTATCGGTTTGACCCGTACTCCTAACTAGTGCTTTTGTCCCGGATTGTTGCTTCTATTTTTTAAAAAATACTTATCGACGATCCGACCACACGTATGCCCATATATATATAATTTAGTGATATTCCCAAGTTTTTAAAAAATAATAAATTTACTTGGATGGTAAAAGTGGCAGTCAACTATCGGTTTGACCCGTACTCCTAACTAGTGCTTTTGTCCCGGATTGTTGTTTCTATTTTTTAAAAAATACTTATCGACGATCCGACCGCACGTATGCCGATATATATCTAATTTAGTGATATTCCCAAGTTTTTAAAAAATAATAAATTTACTTGGATGGTAAAAGTGGCAGTCAACTATCGGTTGGACCCGTACTCCTAACTAGTGCTTTTGTCCCGGATTGTTGTTTCTATTTTTTGAAAAATACTTATCGACGATCCGACCGCACGTATTCCCGTATATATATAATTTCGTGATATTCCAAAGTTTTTAAAAAATAATAAATTTACTTGGATGGTAAAAGTGGCAATCAACTATCGGTTTGACCCGTACTCCTAGCTAGTGCTTTTGTCCCGGATTGTTGTTTCTATTTTTTAAAAAATACTTATCGACGATCTGACCGCACGTATGCCCATATATATATAGTTTAGTGATATTCCCAAGTTTTTAAAAAATAATAAATTTACTTGGATGGTAAAAGTGGCAGTCAACTATCGGTTTGACCCGTACTCCTAACCAGTGCTTTTGTCCCGGATTGTTGTTTCTATTTTTTAAAAAATACTTATCGACGATCCGACCGCACGTATGCCGATATATATCTAATTTAGTGATATTCCCAAGTTTTTTAAAAATAATAAATTTACTTGGATGGTAAAAGTGGCAGTCAACTATCGGTTTGACCCGTACTCCTAACTAGTGCTTTTGTCCCGGATTGTTGTTTCTATTTTTTAAAAAATACTTATCGACGATCCGACCGCACGTATGCCTATATATATATAATTTAGTGATATTCCCAAGTTTTTAAAAAATAATAAATTTACTTGAATGGTAAAAGTGGCAGTCAACTATCGGTTTGACCCGTACTCCTGACTAGTGCTTTTGTCCCGGATTGTTGTTTTATTTTTAAAAAAATACTTATCGACGATCCGACCGCACGTATGCCCATATATATATAATTTAGTGATATTCCCAAGTTTTTAAAAAATAATAAATTTACTTGGATGGTAAAAGTGGCAGTCAACTATCGGTTTGACCCGTACTCCTAACAATTGCTTTTGTCCCGGATTGTTGTTTCTATTTTTTAAAAAAATACTTATCGACGATCCGACCGCACGTATGCCGATATATATCTAATTTAGTGATATTCCCAAGTTTTTAAGAAATAAAAATTTATTTGGATGGTAAAAGTGGCAGTCAACTATCGGTTTGACCCGTACTCCTAACTAGTGCTTTTGTCCCGGATTGTTGTTTCTATTTTTTAAAAAATACTTATCGACGATCCGACCGCACGTATGCCGATATATATCTAATTTAGTGATATTCCCAAGTTTTTAAAAAATAATAAATTTATTTGGATGGTAAAAGTGGCAGTCAACTATCGGTTTGACCCGTACTCCTAACTAGTGCTTTTGTCCCGGATTGTTGTTTCTATTTTTTAAAAAATACTTATCGACGATCCGACCGCACGTATGCCGATATATATCTAATTTAGTGATATTCCCAAGTTTTTAAAAAATAATAAATTTATTTGGATGGTAAATGTGGCAGTCAACTATCGGTTTGACCCGTACTCCTAACTAATGCTTTTGTCCCGGATTGTTGTTTCTATTTTTTAAAAAATACTTATCGATGATCCGACCGCACGTATGCCCGTATATATATAATTTAGTGATATTACGAAATTTTTAAAAAATAATAAATTTACTTGGATGGTAAAAGTGGCAGTCAACCATCGGTTGGACCCGTACTCCTAACTAGTGCTTTTGTCCCGGATTGTTGTTTCTATTTTTTAAAAAATACTTATCGACGATCCGACAACACATATGCCCGTATATATATAATTTAGTGATATTCCCAAGTTTTTAAAAAATAATAAATTTACTTGGATGGTAAAAGTGGCAGTCAACTATCGGTTTGACCCGTACTCCTAACTAGTGCTTTTGTCCCGGATTGTTGTTTCTATTTTTTAAAAAATACTTATCGACGATCCGACCGCACGAATGCCGATATATATCTAATTTAGTGATATTCCCAAGTTTTTAAAAAATAATAAATTTACTTGGATGGTAAAAGTGGCAGTCAACTATCGGTTGGACCCGTACTCCTAACTAGTGCTTTTGTCCCGGATTGTTGTTTCTATTTTTTAAAAAATACTTATCGACGATCCGACCGCACGTATGCCCGTATATATATAATTTCGTGATATTCCAAAGTTTTTAAAAAATAATAAATTTACTTGGATGTTAAAAGTGGCAATCAACTATCGGTTTGACCCGTACTCCTAACTAGTGCTTTTCTCCCGGATTGTTGTTTCTATTTTTTAAAAAATACTTATCGACGATCTGACCGCACGTATGCCCATATATATATAATTTAGTGATATTCCCAAGTTTTTAAAAAATAATAAATTTACTTGGATGGTAAAAGTGGCAGTCAACTATCGGTTTGACCCGTACTCCTAACTAGTGCTTTTGTCCCGGATTGTTGTTTCTATTTTTTTAAAAATACTTATCGACGATCCGACCGCACGTATGCCGATATATATCTAATTTAGTGATATTCCCAAGTTTTTTAAAAATAATAAATTTACTTGGATGGTAAAAGTGGCAGTCAACTATCGGTTTGACCCGTACTCCTAACTAGTGCTTTTGTACCGGATTGTTGTTTCTATTTTTTAAAAAATACTTATCGACGATCCGACCGCACGTATGCCCATATATATATAATTTAGTGATATTCCCAAGTTTTTAAAAAATAATAAATTTACTTGAATGGTAAAAGTGGCAGTCAACTATCGGTTTGACTTGTACTCCTAACTAGTGCTTTTGTCCCGGATTGTTGTTTCTATTTTTTAAAAAATACTTATCGACGATCCGACCGCACGTATGCCCATATATATATAATTTAGTGATATTCCCAAGTTTTTAAAAAATAATAAATTTACTTGGATGGTAAAAGTGGCAGTCAACTATCGGTTTGACCCGTACTCCTAACTATTGCTTTTGTCCCGGATTGTTGTTTCTATTTTTTTAAAAAATACTTATCGACGATCCGACCGCACGTATGCCGATATATATCTAATTTATTGATATTCCCAAGTTTTTAAAAAATAATAAATTTATTTGGATGGTAAAAGTGGCAGTCAACTATCGGTTTGACCCGTACTCCTAACTAGTGCTTTTGTCCCGGATTGTTGTTTTTATTTTTTAAAAAATACTTATCGACGATCCGACCGCACGTATGCCGATATATATCTAATTTATTGATATTCCCAAGTTTTTAAAAAATAATAAATTTACTTGGATGGTAAAAGTGGCAGTCAACTATCGGTTTGACCCGTACTCCTAACTAGTGCTTTTGTCCCGGATTGTTGTTTCTATTTTTAAAAAAATACTTATAGACGATCCGACCGCACGTATGCCCATATATATATAATTTTGTGATATTCCCAAGTTTTTAAAAAATAATAAATTTACTTGGATGGTAAAATTGGCAGTCAACTATCGGTTTGACCCGTACTCCTAACTAATGCTTTTGTCCCGGATTGTTGTTTCTATTTTTTAAAAAATACTTATCGACGATCCGACCGCACGTATGCCCGTATATATATAATTTAGTGATATTACGAAATTTTTAAAAAATAATAAATTTACTTGGATGGTAAAAGTGGCAGTCAACCATCGGTTGGACCCGTACTCCTAACTAGTGCTTTTGTCCCGGATTGTTGTTTCTATTTTTTAAAAAATACTTATCGACGATCCGACAACACATATGCCCGTATATATATAATTTAGTGATATTCCCAAGTTTTTAAAAAATAATAAATTTACTTGGATGGTAAAAGTGGCAGTCAACTATCGGTTTGACCCGTACTCCTAACTAGTGCTTTTGTCCCGGATTGTTGTTTCTATTTTTTAAAAAATACTTATCGACGATCCGACCGCACGAATGCCGATATATATCTAATTTAGTGATATTCCCAAGTTTTTAAAAAATAATAAATTTACTTGGATGGTAAAAGTGGCAGTCAACTATCGGTTGGACCCGTACTCCTAACTAGTGCTTTTGTCCCGGATTGTTGTTTCTATATTTTAAAAAATACTTATCGACGATCCGATCGCACGTATGCCCGTATATATATAATTTCGTGATATTCCAAAGTTTTTAAAAAATAATAAATTTATTTGGATGGTAAAAGTGGCAGTCAACTATCGGTTTGACCCGTACTCCTAACTAGTGCTTTTGTCCCGGATTGTTGTTTCTATTTTTAAAAAAATACTTATAGACGATCCGACCGCACGTATGCCCATATATATATAATTTAGTGATATTCCCAAGTTTTTAAAAAATAATAAATTTACTTGGATGGTAAAAGTGGCAGTCAACTATCGGTTTGACCCGTACTCCTAACTAGTGCTTTTGTCCCGGATTGTTGTTTCTATTTTTTTAAAAATACTTATCGACGATCCGATCGCACGTATGCCGATATATATCTAATTTAGTGATATTCCCAAGTTTTTAAAAAATAATAAATTTACTTGGATGGTAAAAGTGGCAGTCAACTATCGGTTTGACCCGTACTCCTAACTAGTGGTTTTGTCCCGGATTGTTGTTTCTATTTTTTAAAAAATACTTATCGACGATCCGACCGCACGTATGCCGATATATATCTAATTTATTGATATTCCCAAGTTTTTAAAAAATAATAAATTTATTTGGATGGTAAAAGTGGCAGTCAACTATCGGTTTGACCCGTACTCCTAACTAGTGCTTTCTTTCTATTTTTAAAAAAATACTTATAGACGATCCGACCGCACGTATGCCCATATATATATAATTTAGTGATATTCCCAAGTTTTTAAAAAATAATAAATTTACTTGGATGGTAAAAGTGGCAGTCAACTATCGGTTTGACCCGTACTCCTAACTAATGCTTTTGTCCCGGATTGTTGTTTCTATTTTTTAAAAAATACTTATCGACGATCCGACCGCACGTATGCCCGTATATATATAATTTAGTGATATTACGAAATTTTTAAAAAATAATAAATTTACTTGGATGGTAAAAGTGGCAGTCAACCATCGGTTGGACCCGTACTCCTAACTAGTGCTTTTGTCCCGGATTGTTGTTTCTATTTTTTAAAAAATACTTATCGACGATCCGACAACACATATGCCCGTATATATATAATTTAGTGATATTCCCAAGTTTTTAAAAAATAATAAATTTACTTGGATGGTAAAAGTGGCAGTCAACTATCGGTTTGACCCGTACTCCTAACTAGTGCTTTTGTCCCGGATTGTTGTTTCTATTTTTTAAAAAATACTTATCGACGATCCGACCACACGAATGCCGATATATATCTAATTTAGTGATATTCCCAAGTTTTTAAAAAATAATAAATTTACTTGGATGGTAAAAGTGGCAGTCAACTATCGGTTGGACCCGTACTCCTAACTAGTGCTTTTGTCCCGGATTGTTGTTTCTATATTTTAAAAAATACTTATCGACGATCCGACCGCACGTATACCCGTATATATATAATTTCGTGATATTCCAAAGTTTTTAAAAAATAATAAATTTACTTGGATGGTAAAAGTGGCAATCAACTATCGGTTTGACCCGTACTCCTAACTAGTGCTTTTGTCCCGGATTGTTGTTTCTATTTTTTAAAAAATACTTATCGACGATCTGACCGCACGTATGCCCATATATATATAATTTAGTGATATTCCCAAGTTTTTAAAAAATAATAAATTTACTTGGATGGTAAAAGTGGCAGTCAACTATCGGTTTGACCCGTACTCCTAACTAGTGCTTTTGTCCCGGATTGTTGTTTCTATTTTTTTAAAAATACTTATCGACGATCCGACCGCACGTATGCCGATATATATCTAATTTAGTGATATTCCCAAGTTTTTTAAAAATAATAAATTTACTTGGATGGTAAAAGTGGCAGTCAACTATCGGTTTGACCCGTACTCCTAACTAGTGCTTTTGTCCCGGATTGTTGTTTCTATTTTTTAAAAAATACTTATCGACGATCCGACCGCACGTATGCCCATATATATATAATTTAGTGATATTCCCAAGTTTTTAAAAAATAATAAATTTACTTGAATGGTAAAAGTGGCAGTCAACTATCGGTTTGACTTGTACTCCTAACTAGTGCTTTTGTCCCGGATTGTTGTTTCTATTTTTTAAAAAATACTTAACGACGATCCGACCGCACGTATGCCCATATATATATAATTTAGTGATATTCCCAAGTTTTTAAAAAATAATAAATTTACTTGGATGGTAAAAGTGGCAGTCAACTATCGGTTTGACCCGTACTCCTAACTATTGCTTTTGTCCCGGATTGTTGTTTCTATTTTTTAAAAAAATACTTATCGACGATCCGACCGCACGTATGCCGATATATATATCTAATTTAGTGATATTCCCAAGTTTTTAAAAAATAATAAATTTATTTGGATGGTAAAAGTGGCAGTCAACTATCGGTTTGACCCGTACTCCTAACTAGTGCTTTTGTCCCGGATTGTTATTTCTATTTTTTAAAAAATACTTATCGACGATCCGACCACACGTATGCCCATATATATATAATTTAGTGATATTCCCAGGTTTTTAAAAAATAATAAATTTACTTGGATGGTAAAAGTGGCAGTCAACTATCGGTTTGACCCGTACTCCTAACTAGTTCTTTTGTCCCGGATTGTTGTTTCTATTTTTTAAAAAATACTTATCGACGATCCGACCGCACGTATGCCGATATATATCTAATTTAGTGATATTCCCAAGTTTTTAAAAAATAATAAATTTACTTGGATGGTAAAAGTGGTAGTCAACTATCGGTTGGACCCGTACTCCTAACTAGTGCTTTTGTCCCGGATTGTTGTTTCTATTTTTTAAAAAATACTTATCGACGATCCGACCGCACGTATGCCCGTATATATATAATTTCGTGATATTCCAAAGTTTTTAAAAAATAATAAATTTACTTGGATGGTAAAAGTGGCAATCAACTATCGGTTTGACCCGTACTCCTAACTAGTGCTTTTGTCCCGAATTGTTATTTCTATTTTTTAAAAAATACTTATCGACGATCTGACCGAACGTATGCCCATATATATATAATTTAGTGATATTCCCAAGTTTTTAAAAAATAATAAATTTACTTGGATGGTAAAAGTGGCAGTCAACTATCGGTTTGACCCGTACTCCTAACTAGTGCTTTTGTCCCGGATTGTTGTTTCTATTTTTTAAAAAATACTTATCGACGATCCGACCGCACGTATGCCGATATATATCTAATTTAGTGATATTCCCAAGTTTTTTAAAAATAATAAATTTACTTGGATGGTAAAAGTGGCAGTCAACTATCGGTTTGACCCGTACTCCTAACTAGTGCTTTTGTCCCGGATTGTTGTTTCTATTTTTTAAAAAATACTTATCGACGATCCGACCGCACGTATGCCCATATATATATAATTTAGTGATATTCCCAAGTTTTTAAAAAATAATAAATTTACTTGAATGGTAAAAGTGGCAGTAAACTATCGGTTTGACCCGTACTCCTAACTAGTGCTTTTGTCCCGGATTGTTGTTTCTATTTTTAAAAAAATACTTATCGACGATCCGACCGCACGTATGCCCATATATATATAATTTAGTGATATTCCCAAGTTTTTAAAAAATAATAAATTTACTTGGATGGTAAAAGTGGCAGTCAACTATCGGTTTGACCCGTACTCCTAACTATTGCTTTTGTCCCGGATTGTTGTTTCTATTTTTTAAAAAAATACTTATCGACGATCCGACCGCACGTATGCCGATATATATCTAATTTAGTGATATTCCCAAGTTTTTGAAATATAATAAATTTATTTGGATGGTAAAAGTGGCAGTCAACTATCGGTTTGACCCGTACTCCTAACTAGTGCTTTTGTCCCGGATTGTTGTTTCTATTTTTTAAAAAATACTTATCGACGATCCGACCGCACGTATGCCGATATATATCTAATTTAGTGATATTCCCAAGTTTTTAAAAAATAATAAATTTTTTTGGATGGTAAAAGTGGCAGTCAACTATCGGTTTGACCCGTACTCCTAACTAGTGCTTTTGTCCCGGATTGTTGTTTCTATTTTTTAAAAAATACTTATCGACGATCCGACCGCACGTATGCCGATATATATCTAATTTAGTGATATTCCCAAGTTTTTAAAAAATAATAAATTTATTTGGATGGTAAATGTGGCAGTCAACTATCGGTTTGACCCGTACTCCTAACTAATGCTTTTGTCCCGGATTGTTGTTTCTACTTTTTAAAAAATACTTATCGACGATCCGACCGCACGTATGCCCGTATATATATAATTTAGAGATATTACCAAGTTTTTAAAAAATAATAAATTTACTTGGATTGTAAAAGTGGCAGTCAACCATCGGTTGGACCCGTACTCCTAACTAGTGCTTTTGTCCCGGATTGTTGTTTCTATTTTTTAAAAAATACTTATCGACAATCCGACCACAAGTATGTCCGTATATATATAATTTAGTGATATTCTCAAGTTTTTAAAAAATAATAAATTTACTTGGATGGTAAAAGTGGCAGTCAACTATCGGTTTGACCCGTACTCCTAACTAGTGCTTTTGTCCCGGATTGTTGTTTCTATTTTTGAAAAAATACTTATCGACGATCCGACCGCACGTATGCCGATATATATCTAATTTAGTGATATTCCCAAGTTTTTAAAAAATAATAAATTTACTTGGATGGTAAAAGTGGCAGTCAACTATCGGTTGGACCCATACTCCTAACTAGTGCTTTTGTCCCGGATTGTTGTTTCTATTTTTTAAAAAATACTTATCGACGATCCGACCGCACGTATGCCCGTATATATATAATTTCGTGATATTCCAAAGTTTTTAAAAAATAATAAATTTACTTGGATGGTAAAAGTGGCAATCAACTATCGGTTTGACCCGTACTCCTAACTATTGCTTTTGTCCCGGATTGTTGTCTCTATTTTTTAAAAAATACTTATCGACGATCTGACCGCACGTATGCCCATATATATATAATTTAGTGATATTCCCAAGTTTTTAAAAAATAATAAATTTACTTGGATGGTAAAAGTGGCAGTCAACTATCGGTTTGACCCGTACTCCTAACTAGTGCTTTTGTCCCGGATTGTTGTTTCTATTTTTTAAAAAATAGTTATCGACGATCCGACCGCACGTATGCCGATATATATCTAATTTAGTGATATTACCAAGTTTTTTAAAAATAATAAATTTACTTGGATGGTAAAAGTGGCAGTCAACTATCGGTTTGACTCGTACTCCTAACTAGTGCTTTTGTCCCGAATTGTTGTTTCTATTTTTTAAAAAATACTTATCGACGATCCGACCGCACGGATGCCCATATATATATAATTTAGTGATATTCCCAAGTTTTTAAAAAATAATAAATTTACTTGAATGGTAAAAGTGGCAGTCAACTATCGGTTTGACCCGTACTCCTAACTAGTGCTTTTGTCCCGGATTGTTGTTTCTATTTTTAAAAAAATACTTATCGACGATCCGACCGCACGTATGCCCATATATATATAATTTAGTGATATTCCGAAGTTTTTAAAAAATAATAAATTTACTTGGATGGTAAAAGTGGCAGTCAACTATCGGTTTGACCCGTACTCCTAACTATTGCTTTTGTCCCGGATTGTTGTTTCTATTTTTTAAAAAAATACTTATCGACGATCCGACCGCACGTATGCCGATATATATCTAATTTAGTGATATTCCCAAGTTTTTTAAAAATAATAAATTTAATTGGATGGTAAAAGTGGCAGTCAACTATCGGTTTGACCCGTACTCCTAACTAGTGCTTTTGTCCCGGATTGTTGTTTCTATTTTTTAAAAAATACTTATCGACGATCCGACCGCACGTATGCCCATATATATATAATTTAGTGATATTCCCAAGTTTTTAAAAAATAATAAATTTACTTGAATGGTAAAAGTGGCAGTCAACTATCGGTTTGACTTGTACTCCTAACTAGTGCTTTTGTCCCGGATTGTTGTTTCTATTTTTTAAAAAATACTTATCGACGATCCGACCGCACGTATGCCCATATATATATAATTTAGTGATATTCCCAAGTTTTTAAAAAATAATAAATTTACTTGGATGGTAAAAGTGGCAGTCAACTATCGGTTTGACCCGTACTCCTAACTATTGCTTTTGTCCCGGATTGTTGTTTCTATTTTTTAAAAAAATACTTATCGACGATCCGACCGCACGTATGCCGATATATATCTAATTTAGTGATATTCCCAAGTTTTTAAAAAATAATAAATTTATTTGGATGGTAAAAGTGGCAGTCAACTATCGGTTTGACCCGTACTCCTAACTAGTGCTTTTGTCCCGGATTGTTATTTCTATTTTTTTAAAAAATACTTATCGACGATCCGACCGCACGTATGCCGATATATATCTAATTTATTGATATTCCCAAGTTTTGAAAAAATAATAAATTTATTTGGATGGTAAAAGTGGCGGTCAACTATCGGTTTGACCCGTACTCCTAACTAGTGCTTTTGTCCCGGATTGTTGTTTCTATTTTTAAAAAAATACTTATAGACGATCCGACCGCACGTATGCCCATATATATATAATTTAGTGATATTCCCAAGTTTTTAAAAAATAATAAATTTACTTGGATGGTAAAAGTGGCAGTCAACTATCGGTTTGACCCGTACTCCTAACTAGTGCTTTTGTCCCGGATTGTTGTTTCTATTTTTTAAAAAATACTTATCGACGATCCGACCACACGTATGCCCATATATATATAATTTAGTGATATTCCCAGGTTTTTAAAAAATAATAAATTTACTTGGATGGTAAAAGTGGCAGTCAACTATCGGTTTGACCCGTACTCCTAACTAGTTCTTTTGTCCCGGATTGTTGTTTCTATTTTTTAAAAAATACTTATCGACGATCCGACCGCACGTATGCCGATATATATCTAATTTAGTGATATTCCCAAGTTTTTAAAAAATAATAAATTTACTTGGATGGTAAAAGTGGTAGTCAACTATCGGTTGGACCCGTACTCCTAACTAGTGCTTTTGTCCCGGATTGTTGTTTCTATTTTTTAAAAAATACTTATCGACGATCCGACCGCACGTATGCCCGTATATATATAATTTCGTGATATTCCAAAGTTTTTAAAAAATAATAAATTTACTTGGATGGTAAAAGTGGCAATCAACTATCGGTTTGACCCGTACTCCTAACTAGTGCTTTTGTCCCGAATTGTTATTTCTATTTTTTAAAAAATACTTATCGACGATCTGACCGAACGTATGCCCATATATATATAATTTAGTGATATTCCCAAGTTTTTAAAAAATAATAAATTTACTTGGATGGGAAAAGTGGCAGTCAACTATCGGTTTGACCCGTACTCCTAACTAGTGCTTTTGTCCCGGATTGTTGTTTCTATTTTTTAAAAAATACTTATCGACGATCCGACCGCACGTATGCCGATATATATCTAATTTAGTGATATTCCCAAGTTTTTGAAATATAATAAATTTATTTGGATGGTAAAAGTGGCAGTCAACTATCGGTTTGACCCGTACTCCTAACTAGTGCTTTTGTCCCGGATTGTTGTTTCTATTTTTTAAAAAATACTTATCGATGATCCGACCGCACGTATGCCGATATATATCTAATTTAGTGATATTCCCAAGTTTTTGAAATATAATAAATTTATTTGGATGGTAAAAGTGGCAGTCAACTATCGGTTTGACCCGTACTCCTAACTAGTGCTTTTGTCCCGGATTGTTGTTTCTATTTTTTAAAAAATACTTATCGACGATCCGACCACACGTATGCCCATATATATATAATTTAGTGATATTCCCAGGTTTTTAAAAAATAATAAATTTACTTGGATGGTAAAAGTGGCAGTCAACTATCGGTTTGACCCGTACTCCTAACTAGTTCTTTTGTCCCGGATTGTTGTTTCTATTTTTTAAAAAATACTTATCGACGATCCGACCGCACGTATGCCGATATATATCTAATTTAGTGATATTCCCAAGTTTTTAAAAAATAATAAATTTACTTGGATGGTAAAAGTGGCAGTCAACTATCGGTTTGACCCGTACTCCTAACTAGTGCTTTTGTCCCGGATTGTTGTTTCTATTTTTTAAAAAATACTTACCGACGATCCGACCGCACGTATGCCCATATATATATAATTTAGTGATATTCCCAAGTTTTTAAAAAATAATAAATTTACTTGAATGGTAAAAGTGGCAGTAAACTATCGGTTTGACCCGTACTCCTAACTAGTGCTTTTGTCCCGGATTGTTGTTTCTATTTTTAAAAAAATACTTATCGACGATCCGACCGCACGTATGCCCATATATATATAATTTAGTGATATTCCCAAGTTTTTAAAAAATAATAAATTTACTTGGATGGTAAAAGTGGCAGTCAACTATCGGTTTGACCCGTACTCCTAACTATTGCTTTTGTCCCGGATTGTTGTTTCTATTTTTTAAAAAAATACTTATCGACGATCCGACCGCACGTATGCCGATATATATCTAATTTAGTGATATTCCCAAGTTTTTGAAATATAATAAATTTATTTGGATGGTAAAAGTGGCAGTCAACTATCGGTTTGACCCGTACTCCTAACTAGTGCTTTTGTCCCGGATTGTTGTTTCTATTTTTTAAAAAATACTTATCGACGATCCGACCGCACGTATGCCGATATATATCTAATTTAGTGATATTCCCAAGTTTTTAAAAAATAATAAATTTTTTTGGATGGTAAAAGTGGCAGTCAACTATCGGTTTGACCCGTACTCCTAACTAGTGCTTTTGTCCCGGATTGTTGTTTCTATTTTTTAAAAAATACTTATCGACGATCCGACCGCACGTATGCCGATATATATCTAATTTAGTGATATTCCCAAGTTTTTAAAAAATAATAAATTTACTTGGATGGTAAAAGTGGCAGTCAACTATCGGTTTGACCCGTACTCCTAACTAGTGCTTTTGTCCCGGATTGTTGTTTCTATTTTTTAAAAAATACTTATCGACGATCCGACCGCACGTATGCCCATATATATATAATTTAGTGATATTCCCAAGTTTTTAAAAAATAATAAATTTACTTGAATGGTAAAAGTGGCAGTAAACTATCGGTTTGACCCGTACTCCTAACTAGTGCTTTTGTCCCGGATTGTTGTTTCTATTTTTAAAAAAATACTTATCGACGATCCGACCGCACGTATGCCCATATATATATAATTTAGTGATATTCCCAAGTTTTTAAAAAATAATAAATTTACTTGGATGGTAAAAGTGGCAGTCAACTATCGGTTTGACCCGTACTCCTAACTATTGCTTTTGTCCCGGATTGTTGTTTCTATTTTTTAAAAAAATACTTATCGACGATCCGACCGCACGTATGCCGATATATATCTAATTTAGTGATATTCCCAAGTTTTTGAAATATAATAAATTTATTTGGATGGTAAAAGTGGCAGTCAACTATCGGTTTGACCCGTACTCCTAACTAGTGCTTTTGTCCCGGATTGTTGTTTATATTTTTTAAAAAATACTTATCGACGATCCGACCGCACGTATGCCGATATATATCTAATTTAGTGATATTCCCAAGTTTTTAAAAAATAATAAATTTACTTGGATGGTAAAAGTGGTAGTCAACTATCGGTTGGACCCGTACTCCTAACTAGTGCTTTTGTCCCGGATTGTTGTTTCTATTTTTTAAAAAATACTTATCGACGATCCGACCGCACGTATGCCCGTATATATATAATTTCGTGATATTCCAAAGTTTTTAAAAAATAATAAATTTACTTGGATGGTAAAAGTGGCAATCAACTATCGGTTTGACCCGTACTCCTAACTAGTGCTTTTGTCCCGAATTGTTATTTCTATTTTTTAAAAAATACTTATCGACGATCTGACCGAACGTATGCCCATATATATATAATTTAGTGATATTCCCAAGTTTTTAAAAAATAATAAATTTACTTGGATGGGAAAAGTGGCAGTCAACTATCGGTTTGACCCGTACTCCTAACTAGTGCTTTTGTCCCGGATTGTTGTTTCTATTTTTTAAAAAATACTTATCGACGATCCGACCGCACGTATGCCGATATATATCTAATTTAGTGATATTCCCAAGTTTTTGAAATATAATAAATTTATTTGGATGGTAAAAGTGGCAGTCAACTATCGGTTTGACCCGTACTCCTAACTAGTGCTTTTGTCCCGGATTGTTGTTTCTATTTTTTAAAAAATACTTATCGACGATCCGACCGCACGTATGCCGATATATATCTAATTTAGTGATATTCCCAAGTTTTTGAAATATAATAAATTTATTTGGATGGTAAAAGTGGCAGTCAACTATCGGTTTGACCCGTACTCCTAACTAGTGCTTTTGTCCCGGATTGTTGTTTCTATTTTTTAAAAAATACTTATCGACGATCCGACCACACGTATGCCCATATATATATAATTTAGTGATATTCCCAGGTTTTTAAAAAATAATAAATTTACTTGGATGGTAAAAGTGGCAGTCAACTATCGGTTTGACCCGTACTCCTAACTAGTTCTTTTGTCCCGGATTGTTGTTTCTATTTTTTAAAAAATACTTATCGACGATCCGACCGCACGTATGCCGATATATATCTAATTTAGTGATATTCCCAAGTTTTTAAAAAATAATAAATTTACTTGGATGGTAAAAGTGGCAGTCAACTATCGGTTTGACCCGTACTCCTAACTAGTGCTTTTGTCCCGGATTGTTGTTTCTATTTTTTAAAAAATACTTATCGACGATCCGACCGCACGTATGCCCATATATATATAATTTAGTGATATTCCCAAGTTTTTAAAAAATAATAAATTTACTTGAATGGTAAAAGTGGCAGTAAACTATCGGTTTGACCCGTACTCCTAACTAGTGCTTTTGTCCCGGATTGTTGTTTCTATTTTTAAAAAAATACTTATCGACGATCCGACCGCACGTATGCCCATATATATATAATTTAGTGATATTCCCAAGTTTTTAAAAAATAATAAATTTACTTGGATGGTAAAAGTGGCAGTCAACTATCGGTTTGACCCGTACTCCTAACTATTGCTTTTGTCCCGGATTGTTGTTTCTATTTTTTAAAAAAATACTTATCGACGATCCGACCGCACGTATGCCGATATATATCTAATTTAGTGATATTCCCAAGTTTTTGAAATATAATAAATTTATTTGGATGGTAAAAGTGGCAGTCAACTATCGGTTTGACCCGTACTCCTAACTAGTGCTTTTGTCCCGGATTGTTGTTTCTATTTTCTAAAAAATACTTATCGACGATCCGACCGCACGTATGCCGATATATATCTAATTTAGTGATATTCCCAAGTTTTTAAAAAATAATAAATTTTTTTGGATGGTAAAAGTGGCAGTCAACTATCGGTTTGACCCGTACTCCTAACTAGTGCTTTTGTCCCGGATTGTTGTTTCTATTTTTTAAAAAATACTTATCGACGATCCGACCGCACGTATGCCGATATATATCTAATTTAGTGATATTCCCAAGTTTTTAAAAAATAATAAATTTACTTGGATGGTAAAAGTGGCAGTCAACTATCGGTTTGACCCGTACTCCTAACTAGTGCTTTTGTCCCGGATTGTTGTTTCTATTTTTTAAAAAATACTTATCGACGATCCGACCGCACGTATGCCCATATATATATAATTTAGTGATATTCCCAAGTTTTTAAAAAATAATAAATTTACTTGAATGGTAAAAGTGGCAGTAAACTATCGGTTTGACCCGTACTCCTAACTAGTGCTTTTGTCCCGGATTGTTGTTTCTATTTTTAAAAAAATACTTATCGACGATCCGACCGCACGTATGCCCATATATATATAATTTAGTGATATTCCCAAGTTTTTAAAAAATAATAAATTTACTTGGATGGTAAAAGTGGCAGTCAACTATCGGTTTGACCCGTACTCCTAACTATTGCTTTTGTCCCGGATTGTTGTTTCTATTTTTTAAAAAAATACTTATCGACGATCCGACCGCACGTATGCCGATATATATCTAATTTAGTGATATTCCCAAGTTTTTGAAATATAATAAATTTATTTGGATGGTAAAAGTGGCAGTCAACTATCGGTTTGACCCGTACTCCTAACTAGTGCTTTTGTCCCGGATTGTTGTTTATATTTTTTAAAAAATACTTATCGACGATCCGACCGCACGTATGCCGATATATATCTAATTTAGTGATATTCCCAAGTTTTTAAAAAATAATAAATTTTTTTGGATGGTAAAAGTGGCAGTCAACTATCGGTTTGACCCGTACTCCTAACTAGTGCTTTTGTCCCGGATTGTTGTTTCTATTTTTTAAAAAATACTTATCGACGATCCGACCGCACGTATGCCGATATATATCTAATTTAGTGATATTCCCAAGTTTTTAAAAAATAATAAATTTATTTGGATGGTAAATGTGGCAGTCAACTATCGGTTTGACCCGTACTCCTAACTAATGCTTTTGTCCCGGATTGTTGTTTCTATTTTTTAAAAAATACTTATCGACGATCCGACCGCACGTATGCCCGTATATATATAATTTAGAGATATTACCAAGTTTTTAAAAAATAATAAATTTACTTGGATGGTAAAAGTGGCAGTCAACCATCGGTTGGACCCGTACTCCTAACTAGTGCTATTGTCCCGGATTGTTGTTTCTATTTTTTAAAAAATACTTATCGACAATCCGACCACAGGTATGTCCGTATATATATAATTTAGTGATATTCTCAAGTTTTTAAAAAATAATAAATTTACTTGGATGGTAAAAGTGGCAGTCAACTATCGGTTTGACCCGTACTCCTAACTAGTGCTTTTGTCCCGGATTGTTGTTTCTATTTTTGAAAAAATACTTATCGACGATCCGACCGCACGTATGCCGATATATATCTAATTTAGTGATATTCCCAAGTTTTTAAAAAATAATAAATTTACTTGGATGGTAAAAGTGGCAGTCAACTATCGGTTGGACCCATACTCCTAACTAGTGCTTTTGTCCCGGATTGTTGTTTCTATTTTTTAAAAAATACTTATCGACGATCCGACCGTACGTATGCCCGTATATATATAATTTCGTGATATTCCAAAGTTTTTAAAAAATAATAAATTTACTTGGATGGTAAAAGTGGCAATCAACTATCGGTTTGACCCGTACTCCTAACTATTGCTTTTGTCCCGGATTGTTGTTTCTATTTTTTAAAAAATACTTATCGACGATCTGACCGCACGTATGCCCATATATATATAATTTAGTGATATTCCCAAGTTTTTAAAAAATAATAAATTTACTTGGATGGTAAAAGTGGCAGTCAACTATCGGTTTGACCCGTACTCCTAACTAGTGCTTTTGTCCCGGATTGTTGTTTCTATTTTTTAAAAAATAGTTATCGACGATCCGACCGCACGTATGCCGATATATATCTAATTTAGTGATATTACCAAGTTTTTTAAAAATAATAAATTTACTTGGATGGTAAAAGTGGCAGTCAACTATCGGTTTGACTCGTACTCCTAACTAGTGCTTTTGTCCCGAATTGTTGTTTCTATTTTTTAAAAAATACTTATCGACGATCCGACCGCACGGATGCCCATATATATATAATTTAGTGATATTCCCAAGTTTTTAAAAAATAATAAATTTACTTGAATGGTAAAAGTGGCAGTCAACTATCGGTTTGACCCGTACTCCTAACTAGTGCTTTTGTCCCGGATTGTTGTTTCTATTTTTAAAAAAATACTTATCGACGATCCGACCGCACGTATGCCGATATATATCTAATTTAGTGATATTCCCAAGTTTTTAAAAAATAATAAATTTACTTGGATGGTAAAAGTGGCAGTCAACTATCGGTTGGACCCATACTCCTAACTAGTGCTTTTGTCCCGGATTGTTGTTTCTATTTTTTAAAAAATACTTATCGACGATCCGACCGCACGTATGCCCGTATATATATAATTTCGTGATATTCCAAAGTTTTTAAAAAATAATAAATTTACTTGGATGGTAAAAGTGGCAATCAACTATCGGTTTGACCCGTACTCCTAACTATTGCTTTTGTCCCGGATTGTTGTTTCTATTTTTTAAAAAATACTTATCGACGATCTGATCGCACGTATGCCCATATATATATAATTTAGTGATATTCCCAAGTTTTTAAAAAATAATAAATTTACTTGGATGGTAAAAGTGGCAGTCAACTATCGGTTTGACCCGTACTCCTAACTAGTGCTTTTGTCCCGGATTGTTGTTTCTATTTTTTAAAAAATAGTTATCGACGATCCGACCGCACGTATGCCGATATATATCTAATTTAGTGATATTACCAAGTTTTTTAAAAATAATAAATTTACTTGGATGGTAAAAGTGGCAGTCAACTATCGGTTTGACTCGTACTCCTAACTAGTGCTTTTGTCCCGAATTGTTGTTTCTATTTTTTAAAAAATACTTATCGACGATCCGACCGCACGGATGCCCATATATATATAATTTAGTGATATTCCCAAGTTTTTAAAAAATAATAAATTTACTTGAATGGTAAAAGTGGCAGTCAACTATCGGTTTGACCCGTACTCCTAACTAGTGCTTTTGTCCCGGATTGTTGTTTCTATTTTTAAAAAAATACTTATCGACGATCCGACCGCACGTATGCCCATATATATATAATTTAGTGATATTCCCAAGTTTTTAAAAAATAATAAATTTACTTGGATGGTAAAAGTGGCAGTCAACTATCGGTTTGACCCGTACTCCTAACTATTGCTTTTGTCCCGGATTGTTGTTTCTATTTTTTAAAAAAATACTTATCGACGATCCGACCGCACGTATGCCGATATATATCTAATTTAGTGATATTCCCAAGTTTTTAAAAAATAATAAATTTATTTGGATGGTAAAAGTGGCAGTCAACTATCGGTTTTACCCGTACTCCTAACTAGTGCTTTTGTCCCGGATTGTTGTTTTATATTTTTTAAAAAATACTTATCGACGATCCGACCGCACGTATGCCGATATATATCTAATTTAGTGATATTCCAAAGTTTTTAAAAAATAATAAATTTTTTTGGATGGTAAAAGTGGCAGTCAACTATCGGTTTGACCCGTACTCCTAACTAGTGCTTTTGTCCCGGATTGTTGTTTCTATTTTTTAAAAAATACTTATCGACGATCCGACCGCACGTATGCCGATATATATCTAATTTAGTGATATTCCCAAGTTTTTAAAAAATAATAAATTTATTTGGATGGTAAATGTGGCAGTCAACTATCGGTTTGACCCGTACTCCTAACTAATGCTTTTGTCCCGGATTGTTGTTTCTATTTTTTAAAAAATACTTATCGACGATCCGACCGCACGTATGCCCGTATATATATAATTTAGAGATATTACCAAGTTTTTAAAAAATAATAAATTTACTTGGATGGTAAAAGTGGCAGTCAACCATCGGTTGGACCCGTACTCCTAACTAGTGCTTTTGTCCCGGATTGTTGTTTCTATTTTTTAAAAAATACTTATCGACAATCCGACCACACGTATGTCCGTATATATATAATTTAGTGATATTCCCAAGTTTTTAAAAAATAATAAATTTACTTGGATGGTAAAAGTGGCAGTCAACTATCGGTTTGACCCGTACTCCTAACTAGTGCTTTTGTCCCGGATTGTTGTTTCTATTTTTGAAAAAATACTTATCGACGATCCGACCGCACGTATGCCGATATATATCTAATTTAGTGATATTCCCAAGTTTTTAAAAAATAATAAATTTACTTGGATGGTAAAAGTGGTAGTCAACTATCGGTTGGACCCATACTCCTAACTAGTGCTTTTGTCCCGGATTGTTGTTTCTATTTTTTAAAAAATACTTATCGACGATCCGACCGCACGTATGCCCGTATATATATAATTTCGTGATATTCCAAAGTTTTTAAAAAATAATAAATTTACTTGGATGGTAAAAGTGGCAATCAACTATCGGTTTGACCCGTACTCCTAACTAGTGCTTTTGTCCCGGATTGTTGTTTCTATTTTTAAAAAAATACTTATCGACGATCCGACCGCACGGATGCCCATATATATATAATTTAGTGATATTCCCAAGTTTTTAAAAAATAATAAATTTACTTGAATGGTAAAAGTGGCAGTCAACTATCGGTTTGACCCGTACTCCTAACTAGTGCTTTTGTCCCGAATTGTTGTTTCTATTTTTTAAAAAATACTTATCGACGATCCGACCGCACGGATGCCCATATATATATAATTTAGTGATATTCCCATGTTTTTAAAAAATAATAAATTTACTTGAATGGTAAAAGTGGCAGTCAACTATCGGTTTGACCCGTACTCCTAACTAGTGCTTTTGTCCCGAATTGTTGTTTCTATTTTTTAAAAAATACTTATCGACGATCCGACCGCACGGATGCCCATATATATATAATTTAGTGATATTCCCAAGTTTTTAAAATATAATAAATTTACTTGAATGGTAAAAGTGGCAGTCAACTATCGGTTTGACCCGTACTCCTAACTAGTGCTTTTGTCCCGGATTGTTGTTTCTATTTTTAAAAAAATACTTATCGACGATCCGACCGCACGTATGCCCATATATATATAATTTAGTGATATTCCCAAGTTTTTAAAAAATAATAAATTTACTTGGATGGTAAAAGTGGCAGTCAACTATCGGTTTGACCCGTACTCCTAACTATTGCTTTTGTCCCGGATTGTTGTTTCTATTTTTTAAAAAAATACTTATCGACGATCCGACCGCACGTATGCCGATATATATCTAATTTAGTGATATTCCCAAGTTTTTAAAAAATAATAAATTTATTTGGATGGTAAAAGTGGCAGTCAACTATCGGTTTGACCCGTACTCCTAACTAGTGCTTTTGTCCCGGATTGTTGTTTCTATTTTTTAAAAAATACTTATCGACGATCCGACCGCACGTATGCCGATATATATCTAATTTAGTGATATTCCCAAGTTTTTAAAAAATAATAAATTTATTTGGATGGTAAAAGTGGCAGTCAACTATCGGTTTGACCCGTACTCCTAACTAGTGCTTTTGTCCCGGATTGTTGTTTCTATTTTTTAAAAAATACTTATCGACGATCCGACCGCACGTATGCCGATATATATCTAATTTAGTGATATTCCCAAGTTTTTAAAAAATAATAAATTTATTTGGATGGTAAATGTGGCAGTCAACTATCGGTTTGACCCGTACTCCTAACTAATGCATTTGTCCCGGATTGTTGTTTCTATTTTTTAAAAAATACTTATCGACGATCCGACCGCACGTATGCCCGTATATATATAATTTAGTGATATTACGAAGTTTTTAAAAAATAATAAATTTACTTGGATGGTAAAAGTGGCAGTCAACCATCGATTGGACCCGTACTCCTAACTAGTGCTTTTGTCCCGGATTGTTGTTTCTATTTTTTAAAAAATACTTATCGACGATCCGACCACACGTATAACCGTATATATATAATTTAGTGATATTCCCAAGTTTTTAAAAAATAATAAATTTACTTGGATGGTAAAAGTGGCAGTCAACTATCGGTTTGACCCGTACTCCTAACTAGTGCTTTTGTCCCGGATTGTTGTTTCTATTTTTAAAAAAATACTTATCGACGATCCGACCGACGTATGCCCATATATATATAATTTAGTGATATTCCCAAGTTTTTAAAAAATAATAAATTTACTTGGATGGTAAAAGTGGCAGTCAACTATCGGTTTGACCCGTACTCCTAACTAGTGCTTTTGTCCCGGATTGTTGTTTCTATTTTTAAAAAAATACTTATCGACGATCCGACCGCACGTATGCCCATATATATATAATTTAGTGATATTCCCAAGTTTTTAAAAAATAATAAATTTACTTGGATGGTAAAAGTGGCAGTCAACTATCGGTTTGACCCGTACTCCTAACTAATGCTTTTGTCCCGGATTGTTGTTTCTATTTTTTAAAAAATACTTATCGACGATCCGACCGCACGTATGCCCGTATATATATAATTTAGTGATATTACGAAGTTTTTAAAAAATAATAAATTTACTTGGATGGTAAAAGTGGCAGTCAACCATCGATTGGACCCGTACTCCTAACTAGTGCTTTTGTCCCGGATTGTTGTTTCTATTTTTTAAAAAATACTTATCGACGATCCGACCACACGTATAACCATATATATATAATTTAGTGATATTCCCAAGTTTTTAAAAAATAATAAATTTACTTGGATGGTAAAAGTGGCAGTCAACTATCGGTTTGACCCGTACTCCTAACTAGTGCTTTTGTCCCGGATTGTTGTTTCTATTTTTAAAAAAATACTTATCGACGATCCGACCGCACGTATGCCCATATATATATATAATTTAGTGATATTCCCAAGTTTTTAAAAAATAATAAATTTACTTGGATGGTAAAAGTGGCAGTCAACTATCGGTTTGACCCGTACTCCTAACTATTGCTTTTGTCCCGGATTGTTGTTTCTATTTTTTAAAAAAATACTTATCGACGATCCGACCGCACGTATGCCGATATATATCTAATTTAGTGATATTCCCAAGTTTTTAAAAAATAATAAATTTATTTGGATGGTAAAAGTGGCAGTCAACTATCGGTTTGACCCGTACTCCTAACTAGTGCTTTTGTCCCGGATTGTTGTTTCTATTTTTTAAAAAATACTTATCGACGATCCGACCGCACGTATGCCGATATATATCTAATTTAGTGATATTCCCAAGTTTTTAAAAAATAATAAATTTTTTTGGATGGTAAAAGTGGCAGTCAACTATCGGTTTGACCCGTACTCCTAACTAGTGCTTTTGTCCCGGATTGTTGTTTCTATTTTTTAAAAAATACTTATCGACGATCCGACCGCACGTATGCCGATATATATCTAATTTAGTGATATTCCCAAGTTTTTAAAAAATAATAAATTTATTTGGATGGTAAATGTGGCAGTCAACTATCGGTTTGACCCGTACTCCTAACTAATGCTTTTGTCCCGGATTGTTGTTTCTATTTTTTAAAAAATACTTATCGACGATCCGACCGCACGTATGCCCGTATATATATAATTTAGAGATATTACCAAGTTTTTAAAAAATAATAAATTTACTTGGATGGTAAAAGTGGCAGTCAACCATCGGTTGGACCCGTACTCCTAACTAGTGCTTTTGTCCCGGATTGTTGTTTCTATTTTTTAAAAAATACTTATCGACGATCCGACCGCACGTATGCCGATATATATCTAATTTAGTGATATTCCCAAGTTTTTAATAAATAATAAATTTACTTGGATGGTAAAAGTGGCAGTCAACTATCGGTTGGACCCATACTCCTAACTAGTGCTTTTGTCCCGGATTGTTGTTTCTATTTTTTAAAAAATACTTATCGACGATCCGACCACACGTATGCCCGTATATATATAATTTCGTGATATTCCAAAGTTTTTAAAAAATAATAAATTTACTTGGATGGTAAAAGTGGCAATCAACTATCGGTTTGACCCGTACTCCTAACTATTGCTTTTGTCCCGGATTGTTGTTTCTATTTTTTAAAAAATACTTATCGACGATCTGACCGCACGTATGCCCATATATATATAATTTAGTGATATTCCCAAGTTTTTAAAAAATAATAAATTTACTTGGATGGTAAAAGTGGCAGTCAACTATCGGTTTGACCCGTACTCCTAACTAGTGCTTTTGTCCCGAATTGTTGTTTCTATTTTTTAAAAAATACTTATCGACGATCCGACCGCACGGATGCCCATATATATATAATTTAGTGATATTCCCAAGTTTTTAAAAAATAATAAATTTACTTGAATGGTAAAAGTGGCAGTCAACTATCGGTTTGACCCGTACTCCTAACTAGTGCTTTTGTCCCGGATTGTTGTTTCTATTTTTAAAAAAATACTTATCGACGATCCGACCGCACGGATGCCCATATATATATAATTTAGTGATATTCCCAAGTTTTTGAAAAATAATAAATTTACTTGAATGGTAAAAGTGGCAGTCAACTATCGGTTTGACCCGTACTCCTAACTAGTGCTTTTGTCCCGAATTGTTGTTTCTATTTTTTAAAAAATACTTATCGACGATCTGACCGCACGGATGCCCATATATATATAATTTAGTGATATTCCCATGTTTTTAAAAAATAATAAATTTACTTGAATGGTAAAAGTGGCAGTCAACTATCGGTTTGACCCGTACTCCTAACTAGTGCTTTTGTCCCGAATTGTTGTTTCTATTTTTTAAAAAATACTTATCGACGATCCGACCGCACGGATGCCCATATATATATAATTTAGTGATATTCCCAAGTTTTTAAAAAATAATAAATTTACTTGAATGGTAAAAGTGGCAGTCAACTATCGGTTTGACCCGTACTCCTAACTAGTGCTTTTGTCCCGGATTGTTGTTTCTATTTTTAAAAAAATACTTATCGACGATCCGACCGCACGTATGCCCATATATATATAATTTAGTGATATTCCCAAGTTTTTAAAAAATAATAAATTTACTTGGATGGTAAAAGTGGCAGTCAACTATCGGTTTGACCCGTACTCCTAACTATTGCTTTTGTCCCGGATTGTTGTTTCTATTTTTTAAAAAAATACTTATCGACGATCCGACCACACGTATGCCGATATATATCTAATTTAGTGATATTCCCAAGTTTTTAAAAAATAATAAATTTATTTGGATGGTAAAAGTGGCAGTCAACTATCGGTTTGACCCGTACTCCTAACTAGTGCTTTTGTCCCGGATTGTTGTTTCTATTTTTTAAAAAATACTTATCGACGATCCGACCGCACGTATGCCGATATATATCTAATTTAGTGATATTCCCAAGTTTTTAAAAAATAATATATTTATTTGGATGGTAAAAGTGGCAGTCAACTATCGGTTTGACCCGTACTCCTAACTAGTGCTTTTGTCCCGGATTGTTGTTTCTATTTTTTAAAAAATACTTATCGACGATCCGACCGCACGTATGCCGATATATATCTAATTTAGTGATATTCCCAAGTTTTTAAAAAATAATAAATTTATTTGGATGGTAAATGTGGCAGTCAACTATCGGTTTGACCCGTACTCCTAACTAATGCTTTTGTCCCGGATTGTTGTTTCTATTTTTTAAAAAATACTTATCGACGATCCGACCGCACGTATGCCCGTATATATATAATTTAGTGATATTACGAAGTTTTTAAAAAATAATAAATTTACTTGGATGGTAAAAGTGGCAGTCAACCATCGATTGGACCCGTACTCCTAACTAGTGCTTTTGTCCCGGATTGTTGTTTCTATTTTTTAAAAAATACTTATCGACGATCCGACCACACGTATAACCGTATATATATAATTTAGTGATATTCCCAAGTTTTTAAAAAATATTAAATTTACTTGGATGGTAAAAGTGGCAGTCAACTATCGGTTTGACCCGTACTCCTAACTAGTGCTTTTGTCCCGGATTGTTGTTTCTATTTTTTAAAAAATAGTTATCGACGATCCGACCGCACGTATGCCGATATATATCTAATTTAGTGATATTACCAAGTTTTTTAAAAATAATAAATTTACTTGGATGGTAAAAGTGGCAGTCAACTATCGGTTTGACCCGTACTCCTAACTAGTGCTTTTGTCCCGAATTGTTGTTTCTATTTTTTAAAAAAATACTTATCGACGATCCGACCGCACGTATGCCCATATATATATAATTTAGTGATATTCCCAAGTTTTTAAAAAATAATAAATTTACTTGGATTGTTAAAGTGGCAGTCAACTATCGGTTTGACCCGTACTCCTAACTAGTGCTTTTATCCCGGATTGTTGTTTCTATTTTTTAAAAAATACTTATCGACGATCCGACCGCACGTATGCCAATATATATCTAATTTAGTGATATTCCCAAGTTTTTAAAATATAATAAATTTACTTGGATGGTAAAAGTGGTAGTCAACTATCGGTTGGACCCGTACTCCTTTCTAGTGCTTTTGTCCCGGATTGTTGTTTCTATTTTTTAAAAAATACTTATCGACGATCCGACCGCACGTATGCCCGTATATATATAATTTAGTGATATTCCCAAGTTTTTAAAAAATAATAAATTTACTTGGATGGTAAAAGTGGCAGTCAACTATCGGTTTGACCCGTACTCCTAACTAGTGCTTTTGTCCCGGATTGTTGTTTCTATTTTTAAAAAAATACTTATCGACGATCTGACCGCACGTATGCCCGTATATATATAATTTAGTGATATTCCCAAGTTTTTAAAAAATAATAAATTTACTTGGATGGTAAAAGTGGCAGTCAACTATCGGTTTGACCCATACTCCTAACTATTGTTTTTGTCCCGGATTGTTGTTTCTATTTTTTAAAAAAAACTTATCGACGATCCGACCGCACGTATGCCCTTATATATATAATTTAGTGATATTATCAAGTTTTTAAAAAATAATAAATTTACTTGGATGGTAAAAGTGGCAGTCAACAATCGGTTTGACCCGTACTCCTAACTAGTGCTTTTGTCCCGGATTGTTGTTTCTATTTTTTAAAAAATACTTATCGACGATCCGACCGCACGTATGCCGATATATATCTAATTTAGTGATATTCCCAAGTTTTTAAAAAATAATAAATTTATTTGGATGGTAAAAGTGGCAGTCAACTATCGGTTTGACCCGTACTCCTAACTAGTGCTTTTGTCCCGGATTGTTGTTTCTATTTTTTAAAAAATACTTATCGACGATCCGACCGCACGTATGCCGATATATATCTAATTTAGTGATATTCCCAAGTTTTTAAAAAATAATAAATTTATTTGGATGGTAAAAGTGGCAGTCAACTATCGGTTTGACCCGTACTCCTAACTAGTGCTTTTGTCCCGGATTGTTGTTTCTATTTTTTAAAAAATACTTATCGACGATCCGACCGCACGTATGCCGATATATATCTAATTTAGTGATATTCCCAAGTTTTTAAAAAATAATAAATTTATTTGGATGGTAAAAGTGGCACTCAACTATCGGTTTGACCCGTACTCCTAACTATTGCTTTTGTCCCGGATTGTTGTTTTTATTTTTTAAAAAAATACTTATCGACGATCCGACCGCACGTATGCCGATTTATATCTAATTTAGTGATATTCCCAAGTTTTTAAAAAATAATAAATTTATTTGGATGGTAAAAGTAGCAGTCAACTATCGGTTTGACCCGTACTCCAAACTAGTGCTTTTTTCCCGGATTGTTGTTTCTAATTTTTAAAAAATACTTATCGACGATCCGACCGCACGTATGCCCGTATATATATAATTTAGTGATATTCCCAAGTTTTTAAAAAATAATAAATTTACTTGGATGGTAAAAGTGGCAGTCAACTATCGGTTTGACCCGTACTCCTAACTAGTGCTTTTGTCCCGGATTGTTGTTTCTATTTTTAAAAAAATACTTATCGACGATCCGACCGCACGTATGCCCGTATATATATAATTTAGTGATATTCCCAAGTTTTTAAAAAATAATAAATTTACTTGGATGGTAAAAGTGGCACTCAACTATCGGTTTGACCCGTACTCCTAACTATTGCTTTTGTCCCGGATTGTTGTTTCTATTTTTTAAAAAATACTTATCGACGATCCGACCGCACGTATGCCGATATATATCTAATTTAGTGATATTCCCAAGTTTTTAAAAAATAATAAATTTATTTGGATGGTAAAAGTAGCAGTCAACTATCGGTTTGACCCGTACTCACAACTAGTGCTTTTGTCCCGGATTGTTGTTTCTATTTTTTAAAAAATACTTATCGACGATCCGACCGCACGTATGCCGATATATATCTAATTTAGTGATATTCCCAAGTTTTTAAAAAATAATAAATTTATTTGAATAGTAAAAGTGGCAGTCAACTATCGGTTTGACCCGCACTCCTAACTAGTGCTTTTGTCCCGGATTGTTGTTTCTATTTTAAAAAAAAATACTTATCGACGATCCGACCGCACGTATGCCCATATATATATTATTTAGTGATATTCTCAAGTTTTTAAAAAATAATAAATTTATTTGGATGGTAAAAGTGGCAGTCAACTATCGGTTTGACCCTTACTTCTAACAAGTGCTTTTGTCCCGGATTGTTGTTTCTATTTTTTAAAAAATACTTATCGACGATCCGACTGCACGTATGCCTGTATATATATAATTTAGTGATATTCCCAAGTTTTTAAAAAATAATAAATTTACTTGGATGGTAAAAGTGGCAGTCAACTATCGGTTTGACCCGTACTCCTAACTAGTGCTTTTGTCCCGGATTGTTGTTTTTATTTTTTAAAAAATACTTATCGACGATCCGACCGCACGTATGCCCATATATATATAATTTTGTGATATTCCCAAGTTTTTAAAAAATAATAAATTTACTTGGATGGTACAAGTGGCAGTCAACTATCGGTTTGACCCGTACTCCTAACTAGTGCTTTTGTCCAGGATTGTTGTTTATATTTTTTAAAAAATACTTATCGACGATCCGACCGCACGTATGCCGATATATATCTAATTTAATGATATTCCCAAGTTTTTAAAAAATATAAATTTACTTGGATGGTAAAAGTGGCAGTCAACTATCGGTTGGACCCGTACTCCTAACTATTGCTTTTGTCCCGGATTGTTGTTTCTATTTTTTTAAAAAATACTTATCGACGATCCGACCGCAAGTATGTCGATATATATCTAATTTAGTGATATTTCCAAGTTTTTAAAAAATAATAAATTTATTTGGATGGTAAAAGTGGCAGTCAACTATCGGTTTGACCCGTACTCCTAACTAGTGCTTTTGTCCCGGATTGTTGTTTCTATTTTTTAAAAAATACTTATCGACGATCCGACTGCACGTATGCCTGTATATATATAATTTAGTGATATTCCCAAGTTTTTAAAAAATAATAAATTTACTTGGATGGTAAAAGTGGCAGTCAACTATCGGTTTGACCCGTACTCCTAACTAGTGCTTTTGTCCCGGATTGTTGTTTTTATTTTTTAAAAAATACTTATCGACGATCCGACCGCACGTATGCCCATATATATATAATTTTGTGATATTCCCAAGTTTTTAAAAAATAATAAATTTACTTGGATGGTACAAGTGGCAGTCAACTATCGGTTTGACCCGTACTCCTAACTAGTGCTTTTGTCCCGGATTGTTGTTTATATTTTTTAAAAAATACTTATCGACGATCCGACCGCACGTATGCCGATATATATCTAATTTAATGATATTCCCAAGTTTTTAAAAAATATAAATTTACTTGGATGGTAAAAGTGGCAGTCAACTATCGGTTGGACCCGTACTCCTAACTATTGCTTTTGTCCCGGATTGTTGTTTCTATTTTTTTAAAAAATACTTATCGACGATCCGACCGCAAGTATGTCGATATATATCTAATTTAGTGATATTTCCAAGTTTTTAAAAAATAATAAATTTATTTGGATGGTAAAAGTGGCAGTCAACTATCGGTTTGACCCGTACTCCTAACTAGTGCTTTTGTCCCGGATTGTTGTTTCAATTTTTGAAAAAATACTTATCGCCGATCCGACCGCACGTATGCCGATATATATCTGATTTAGTGATATTCCCAAGTTTTTGAAATATAATAAATTTATTTGGATGGTAAAAGTGGCAGTCAACTATCGGTTTGACCCGTACTCCTAACTAGTGCTTTTGTCCCGGATTGTTGTTTCTATTTTTAAAAAAAATACTTATCGACGATCCGACCGCACGTATGCCCATATATATATATATATATATATATAATTTAGTGATATTCCCAAGTTTTTTAAAAATAATAAATTTACTTGGATGGTAAAAGTGGCAGTCAACCATCGGTTGGACCCGTACTCCTAACTAGTGCTTTTGTCCCGGATTGTTGTTTCTATTTTTTAAAAAATACTTATCGACGATCCGACCGTACGTATGCCCATATATATATAATTTAGTGATATTCCCAAGTTTTTAAAAAATAATAAATTTACTTGAATGGTAAAAGTGGCAGTCAACTATCGGTTTGACCCGTACTCCTAACTAGTGCTTTTGTCCCGGATTGTTGTTTCTATTTTAAAAAAAATACTTATCGACGATCTGACCGCACATATTCCCATATATATATATAATTTAGTGATATTCCCAATTTTTTAAAAAATAATAAATTTACTTGGATGGTAAAAGTGGCAGTCAACTATCGGTTTGACCCGTACTCCTAACTATTGCTTTTGTCCCGGATTGTTGTTTCTATTTTTAAAAAAAATACTTATCGACGATCCGACCGCACGTATGCCGATATATATCTAATTTAGTGATATTCCCAAGTTTTTAAAAAATAATAAATTTATTTGGATGGTAAAAGTGGCAGTCAACTATCGGTTTGACCCGTACTCCTAACTACTGCTTTTGTCCCGGATTGTTGTTTCTATTTTTTAAAAAATACTTATCGACGATCCGACCGCACGTATGCCGATATATATCTAATTTAGTGATATTCCCAAGTTTTTAAAAAATAATAAATTTATTTGGATGGTAAATGTGGCAGTCAACTATCGGTTTGACCCGTACTCCTAACTAATGTTTTTTTCCCGGATTGTTGTTTCTATTTTTTAAAAAATACTTATCGACGATCCGACCGCACGTATGCCCGTATATATATAATTTAGTGATATTACCAAGTTTTTAAAAAATAATAAATTTACTTGGATGGTAAAAGTGGCAGTCAACTATCGGTTTGACCCGTACTCCTAACTAGTGCTTTTGTCCCGGATTGTTGTTTCTATTTTTTAAAAAATTCTTATCGACGATCTGACCGCACGTATGCCCATATATATATATAATTTAGTGATATTCCCAAGTTTTTAAAAAATAATAAATTTACTTGGATGGTAAAAGTGGCAGTCAACTATCGGTTTGACCCGTACTCCTAACTAGTGCTTTTGTCCCGGATTGTTGTTTATATTTTTTAAAAAATACTTATCGACGATCCGACCGCACCTATGCCGATATATATCTAATTTAATGATATTCCCAAGTTTTTAAAAAATATAAATTTACTTGGATGGTAAAAGTGGCAGTCAACTATCGGTTGGACCCGTACTCCTAACTATTGCTTTTGTCCCGGATTGTTGTTTCTATTTTTTTAAAAAATACTTATCGACGATCCGACCGCACGTATGCCGATATATATCTAATTTAGTGATATTTCCAAGTTTTTAAAAAATAATAAATTTATTTGGATGGTAAAAGTAGCAGTCAACTATCGGTTTGACCCGTACTCCTAACTAGTGCTTTTGTCCCGGATTGTTGTTTCAATTTTTGAAAAAATACTTATCGACGATCCGACCGCACGTATGCCGATATATATCTAATTTAGTGATATTCCCAAGTTTTTGAAATATAATAAATTTATTTGGATGGTAAAAGTGGCAGTCAACTATCGGTTTGACCCGTACTCCTAACTAGTGCTTTTGTCCCGGATTGTTGTTTCTATTTTTAAAAAAAAATACTTATCGACGATCCGACCGCACGTATGCCCATATATATATATATATATATATATATATATATATATATAATTTAGTGATATTCCCAAGTTTTTTAAAAATAATAAATTTACTTGGATGGTAAAAGTGGTAGTCAACCATCGGTTGGACCCGTACTCCTAACTAGTGCTTTTGTCCCGGATTGTTGTTTCTATTTTTTAAAAAATACTTATCGACGATCCGACCGCACGTATGCCGATATATATCTAATTTAGTGATATTCCCAAGTTTTTAAAAAATAATAAATTTATTTGGATGGTAAATGTGGCAGTCAACTATCGGTTTGACCCGTACTCCTAACTAATGTTTTTTTCCCGGATTGTTGTTTCTATTTTTTAAAAAATACTTATCGACGATCCGACCGCACGTATGCCCGTATATATATAATTTAGTGATATTACCAAGTTTTTAAAAAATAATAAATTTACTTGGATGGTAAAAGTGGCAGTCAACTATCGGTTTGACCCGTACTCCTAACTAGTGCTTTTGTCCCGGATTGTTGTTTCTATTTTTTAAAAAATTCTTATCGACGATCTGACCGCACGTATGCCCATATATATATATAATTTAGTGATATTCCCAAGTTTTTAAAAAATAATAAATTTACTTGGATGGTAAAAGTGGCAGTCAACTATCGGTTTGACCCGTACTCCTAACTAGTGCTTTTGTCCCGGATTGTTGTTTATATTTTTTAAAAAATACTTATCGACGATCCGACCGCACCTATGCCGATATATATCTAATTTAATGATATTCCCAAGTTTTTAAAAAATATAAATTTACTTGGATGGTAAAAGTGGCAGTCAACTATCGGTTGGACCCGTACTCCTAACTATTGCTTTTGTCCCGGATTGTTGTTTCTATTTTTTTAAAAAATACTTATCGACGATCCGACCGCACGTATGCCGATATATATCTAATTTAGTGATATTTCCAAGTTTTTAAAAAATAATAAATTTATTTGGATGGTAAAAGTAGCAGTCAACTATCGGTTTGACCCGTACTCCTAACTAGTGCTTTTGTCCCGGATTGTTGTTTCAATTTTTGAAAAAATACTTATCGACGATCCGACCGCACGTATGCCGATATATATCTAATTTAGTGATATTCCCAAGTTTTTGAAATATAATAAATTTATTTGGATGGTAAAAGTGGCAGTCAACTATCGGTTTGACCCGTACTCCTAACTAGTGCTTTTGTCCCGGATTGTTGTTTCTATTTTTAAAAAAAAATACTTATCGACGATCCGACCGCACGTATGCCCATATATATATATATATATATATATATATATATATATAATTTAGTGATATTCCCAAGTTTTTTAAAAATAATAAATTTACTTGGATGGTAAAAGTGGTAGTCAACCATCGGTTGGACCCGTACTCCTAACTAGTGCTTTTGTCCCGGATTGTTGTTTCTATTTTTTAAAAAATACTTATCGATGATCCGACCGTACGTATGCCCATATATATATAATTTAGTGATATTCCCAAGTTTTTAAAAAATAATAAATTTACTTGAATGGTAAAAGTGGCAGTCAACTATCGGTTTGACCCGTACTCCTAACTATTGCTTTTGTCCCGGATTGTTGTTTCTATTTTAAAAAAAATACTTATCGACGATCCGACCGCATGTATGCCCATATATATATCTAATTTAGTGATATTCCCAATTTTTAAAAAAATAATAAATTTACTTGGATGGTAAAAGTGGCAGTCAACTATCGGTTTGACCCGTACTCCTAACTATTGCATTTGTCCCGGATTGTTGTTTCTATTTTTTTAAAAAATACTTATCGACGATCCGACCGCACGTATGCCGATATATATCTAATTTAGTGATATTCCCAAGTTTTTAAAAAATAATAAATTTATTTGGATGGTAAAAGTGGCAGTCAACTATCGGTTTGACCCGTACTCCTAACTAGTGCTTTTGTCCCGGATTGTTGTTTCTATTTTTTAAAAAATACTTATCGACGATCCGACCGCACGTATGCCGATATATATCTAATTTAGTGATATTCCCAAGTTTTTAAAAAATAATAAATTTATTTGGATGGTAAATGTGGCAGTCAACTATCGGTTTGACCCGTACTCCTAACTAATGCTTTTTTCCCGGATTGTTGTTTCTATTTTTTTAAAAATACTTATCGACGATCCGACCGCACGTATGCCCGTATATATATAATTTAGTGATATTACCAAGTTTTTAAAAAATAATAAATTTACTTGGATGGTAAAAGTGGCAGTCAACTATCGGTTTGACCCGTACTCCTAACTAGTGCTTTTGTCCCGGATTGTTGTTTCTATTTTTTAAAAAATTCTTATCGACGATCTGACCGCACGTATGCCCATATATATATATATAATTTAGTGATATTCCCAAGTTTTTAAAAAATAATAAATTTACTTGGATGGTAAAAGTGGCAGTCAACTATCGGTTTGACCCGTACTCCTAACTAATGCTTTTGTCCCGGATTGTTGTTTCTATTTTTTAAAAAATACTTATCGACGATCCGACCGCACGTATGCCGATATATATCTAATTTAGTGATATTCCCAAGTTTTTAAAAAATAATAAATTTATTTGGATGGTAAAAGTGGCAGTCAACTATCGGTTTGACCCGCACTCCTAACTAGTGCTTTTGTCCCGGATTGTTGTTTCTATTTTTAAAAAAAATATTTATCGATGATCCGACCGCACGTATGCCCATAAATATATTATTTAGTGATATTCTCAAGTTTTTAAAAAATAATAAATTTATTTGGATGGTAAAAGTGGCAGTCAACTATCGGTTTGACCCGTACTTCTAACTAGTGCTTTTGTCCCGGATTGTTGTTTTTATTTTTTAAAAAATACTTATCGACGATCGGACTGCACGTATGCCTGTGTATATATAATTTAGTGATATTCCCAAGTTTTTAAAAAATAATAAATTTACTTGGATGGTAAAAGTGGCAGTCAACTATCGGTTTGACCCGTACTCCTAACTAGTGCTTTTGTCCCGGATTGTTGTTTTTATTTTTTAAAAAATACTTATTGACGATCCGACCGCACGTATGCCCATATATATATAATTTACTGATATTCCCAAGTTTTTAAAAAATAATAAATTTACTTGGATGGTAAAAGTGGCAGTCAACTATCGGTTTGACCCGTACTCCTAACTAGTGCTTTTGTCCCGGATTGTTGTTTCTATTTTTTAAAAAATACCTATCGACGAACCGACCGCACGTTTGCCGATATATATCTAATTTAGTGATATTCCCAAGTTTTTGAAATATAATAAATTTATTTGGATGGTAAAAGTGGCAGTCAACTATCGGTTTGACCCGTACTCCTAACTAGTGCTTTTGTCCCGGATTGTTGTTTCTATTTTTTAAAAAAATACTTATCGATGATCCGACCGCACGTATGCCGATATATATCTAATTTAGTGATATTCCCAAGTTTTTAAAAAATAATAAATTTATTTGGATGGTAAAAGTAGCAGTCAACTATCGGTTTGACCCGTACTCCTAACTAGTGCTTTTGTCCCGGATTGTTGTTTCTATTTTTAAAAAAATACTTATCGACGATCCGACCGCACGTATGCCGATATATATCTAATTTAGTGATATTCCCAAGTTTTTAAAAAATAATAAATTTATTTGGATGGTAAATGTGGCAGTCAACTATCGGTTTGACCCGTACTCCTAACTAATGCTTTTGTCCCGGATTGTTGTTTCTATTTTTTAAAAAATACTTATCGACGATCCGACCGCACGTATGTCCGTATATATATAATTTAGTGATATTACCAAGTTTTTAAAAAATAATAAATTTACTTGGATGGTAAAAGTGGCAGTCAACTATCGGTTTGACCCGTACTCCTAACTAGTGCTTTTGTCCCGGATTGTTGTTTCTATTTTTTAAAAAATTCTTATCGACGATCTGACAGCACGTATGCCCATATATATATAATTTAGTGATATTCCCAAGTTTTTAAAAAATAATAAATTTACTTAGATGGTAAAAGTGGCAGTCAACTATCGGTTTGACCCGTACTCCTAACTAGTGCTTTTGTCCCGGATTGTTGTTTCTATTTTTTAAAAAATACTTATCGACGATCCGACCGCACGTATGCCGATATATATCTAATTTAGTGATATTCCCAAGTTTTTAAAAAATAATAAATTTATTTGGATGGTAAAAGTGGCACTCAACTATCGGTTTGACCCGTACTCCTAACTAGTGCTTTTGTCCCGGATTGTTGTTTCTATTTTTTAAAAAATTCTTATCGACGATCTGACAGCACGTATGCCCATATATATATAATTTAGTGATATTCCCAAGTTTTTAAAAAATAATAAATTTACTTAGATGGTAAAAGTGGCAGTCAACTATCGGTTTGACCCGTACTCCTAACTAGTGCTTTTGTCCCGGATTGTTGTTTCTATTTTTTAAAAAATACTTATCGACGATCCGACCGCACGTATGCCGATATATATCTAATTTAGTGATATTCCTAAGTTTTTAAAAAATAATAAATTTATTTGGATGGTAAAAGTGGCAGTCAACTATCGGTTTGACCCGCACTCCTAACTAGTGCTTTTGTCCCGGATTGTTGTTTCTATTTTTAAAAAAAATATTTATCGATGATCCGACCGCACGTATGCCCATATATATATTATTTAGTGATATTCTCAAGTTTTTAAAAAATAATAAATTTATTTGGATGGTAAAAGTGGCAGTCAACTATCGGTTTGACCCGTACTTCTAACTATTGCTTTTGTCCCGGATTGTTGCTTTTATTTTTTGAAAAATACTTATCGATGATCGGACTGCACGTATGCCTGTATATATATAATTTAGTGATATTCCCAAGTTTTTAAAAAATAATAAATTTACTTGGATGGTAAAAGTGGCAGTCAACTATCGGTTTGACCCGTACTCCTAACTAGTGCTTTTGTCCCGGATTGTTGTTTTTATTTTTTAAAAAATACTTATTGACGATCCGACCGCACGTATGCCCATATATATATAATTTAGTGATATTCCCAAGTTTTTAAAAAATAATAAATTTACTTGGATGGTAAAAGTGGCAGTCAACTATCGGTTTGACCCGTACTCCTAACTAGTGCTTTTGTCCCGGATTGTTGTTTCTATTTTTTAAAAAATACTTATCGACGATCCGACCGCACGTATGCCGATATATATCTAATTTAATGATATTCCCAAGTTTTTAAAAAATATAAATTTACTTGGATGGTAAAAGTGGCAGTCAACTATCGGTTGGACCCGTACTCCTAACTAGTGCTTTTGTCCCGGATTGTTGTTTCTATTTTTTAAAAAATACTTATCGACGATCCGACCGCACGTATGCCCGTATATATATAATTTAGTGATATTACAAAGTTTTTAAAAAATAATAAATTTACTTGGATGGTAAAAGTGGCAGTCAACTATCGGTTTGACCCGTACTCCTAACTAGTGCTTTTGTCCCGGATTGTTGTTTCTATTTTTTAAAAAATACTTATCGACGATCTGACCGCACGTATGCCCATATATATATAATTTAGTGATATTCCCAAGTTTTTAAAAAATAATAAATTTACTTGGATGGTAAAAGTGGCAGTCAACTATCGGTTTGACCCGTACTCCTAACTAGTGCTTTTGTCCCGGATTGTTGTTTCTATTTTTTAAAAAATACTTATCGACGATCCGACCACACGTATGCCGATATATATATAATTTAGTGACATTCCCAAGTTTTTTAAAAATAATAAATTTACTTGGATGGTAAAAGTGGCAGTCAACTATCGGTTTGACCCGTACTCCTAACTTGTGCTTTTGTCCCGGATTGTTGTTTCTATTTTTTTAAAAATACTTATCCACGATCCGACCGCACGTATGCCCATATATATATAATTTAGTGATATTCCCAAGTTTTTAAAAAATAATAAATTTACTTGAATGGTAAAAGTGGCAGTCAACTATCGGTTTGACCCGTACTCCTAACTAGTGCTTTTGTCCCGGATTGTTGTTTCTATTTAAAAAAAAATACTTATCGACGATCCGACCGCACGTATGCCCATATATATATATAATTTAGTGATATTCCCAAGTTTTTAAAAAATAATAAATTTACTTGGATGGTAAAAGTGGCAGTCAACTATCGGTTTGACCCGTACTCCTAACTATTGCTTTTGTCCCGGATTGTTGTTTCTATTTTTAAAAAAAATACTTATCGATGATCCGACCGCACGTATGCCGATATATATCTAATTTAGTGATATTCCCAAGTTTTTAAAAAATAATAAATTTATTTGGATGGTAAAAGTGGCTGTCAACTATCGGTTTGACCCGTACTCCTAACTAGTGCTTTTGTGCCGGATTGTTGTTTCTATTTTTTAAAAAATACTTATCGACGATCCGACGGCACGTATGCCGATATATATCTAATTTAGTGATATTCCCAAGTTTTTAAAAAATAATAAATTTACTTGGATGGTAAAAGTGGCAGTCAACTATCGGTTTGACCCGTACTCCTAACTAGTGCTTTTGTCCCGGATTGTTGTTTCTATTTTTTAAAAAATACCTATCGACGATCCGACCGCACGTATGCCGATATATATCTAATTTAGTGATATTCCCAAGTTTTTGAAATATAATAAATTTATTTGGATGGTAAAAGTGGCAGTCAACTATCGGTTTGACCCGTACTCCTAACTAGTGCTTTTGTCCCGGATTGTTGTTTCTATTTTTAAAAAAAATACTTATCGACGATCCGACCGCACGTATGCCCATATATATATATATATATATATATATATATATATATATATAATTTAGTGATATTCCCAAGTTTTTTAAAAATTATAAATTTACTTGGATGGTAAAAGTGGCAGTCAACCATCGGTTGGACCCGTACTCCTAACTAGTGCTTTTGTCCCGGATTGTTGTTTCTATTTTTTAAAAAATACTTATCGACGATCCGACCGCACGTATGCCGATATATATATAATTTAGTGACATTCCCAAGTTTTTTAAAAATAATAAATTTACTTGGATGGTAAAAGTGGCAGTCAACTATCGGTTGGACCCGTACTCCTAACTAGTGCTTTTGTCCCGGATTGTTGTTTCTATTTTTTAAAAAATACTTATCGACGATCCGACCGCACGTATGCCCGTATATATATAATTTAGTGATATTACAAAGTTTTTAAAAAATAATAAATTTACTTGGATGGTAAAAGTGGCAGTCAACTATCGGTTTGACCCGTACTCCTAACTAGTGCTTTTGTCCCGGATTGTTGTTTCTATTTTTTAAAAAATACTTATCGACGATCTGACCGCACGTATGCCCATATATATATAATTTAGTGATATTCCCAAGTTTTTAAAAAATAATAAATTTACTTGGATGGTAAAAGTGGCAGTCAACTATCGGTTTGACCCGTACTCCTAACTAGTGCTTTTGTCCCGGATTGTTGTTTCTATTTTTTAAAAAATACTTATCGACGATCCGACCGCACGTATGCCGATATATATATAATTTAGTGACATTCCCAAGTTTTTTAAAAATAATAAATTTACTTGGATGGTAAAAGTGGCAGTCAACTATCGGTTTGACCCGTACTCCTAACTTGAGCTTTTGTCCCGGATTGTTGTTTCTATTTTTTTAAAAATACTTATCCACGATCCGACCGCACGTATGCCCATATATATATAATTTAGTGATATTCCCAAGTTTTTAAAAAATAATAAATTTACTTGAATGGTAAAAGTGGCAGTCAACTATCGGTTTGACCCGTACTCCTAACTAGTGCTTTTGTCCCGGATTGTTGTTTCTATTTAAAAAAAAATACTTATCGACGATCCGACCGCACGTATGCCCATATATATATATAATTTAGTGATATTCCCAAGTTTTTAAAAAATAATAAATTTACTTGGATGGTAAAAGTGGCAGTCAACTATCGGTTTGACCCGTACTCCTAACTATTGCTTTTGTCCCGGATTGTTGTTTCTATTTTTAAAAAAAATACTTATCGATGATCCGACCGCACGTATGCCGATATATATCTAATTTAGTGATATTCCCAAGTTTTTAAAAAATAATAAATTTATTTGGATGGTAAAAGTGGCAGTCAACTATCGGTTTGACCCGTACTCCTAACTAGTGCTTTTGTGCCGGATTGTTGTTTCTATTTTTTAAAAAATACTTATCGACGATCCGACGGCACGTATGCCGATATATATCTAATTTAGTGATATTCCCAAGTTTTTAAAAAATAATAAATTTACTTGGATGGTAAAAGTGGCAGTCAACTATCGGTTTGACCCGTACTCCTAACTAGTGCTTTTGTCCCGGATTGTTGTTTCTATTTTTTAAAAAATACCTATCGACGATCCGACCGCACGTATGCCGATATATATCTAATTTAGTGATATTCCCAAGTTTTTGAAATATAATAAATTTATTTGGATGGTAAAAGTGGCAGTCAACTATCGGTTTGACCCGTACTCCTAACTAGTGCTTTTGTCCCGGATTGTTGTTTCTATTTTTAAAAAAAATACTTATCGACGATCCGACCGCACGTATGCCCATATATATATATATATATATATATATATATATATATATATAATTTAGTGATATTCCCAAGTTTTTTAAAAATTATAAATTTACTTGGATGGTAAAAGTGGCAGTCAACCATCGGTTGGACCCGTACTCCTAACTAGTGCTTTTGTCCCGGATTGTTGTTTCTATTTTTTAAAAAATACTTATCGACGATCTGACCGCACGTATGCCCATATATATATAATTTAGTGATATTCCCAAGTTTTTAAAAAATAATAAATTTACTTGGATGGTAAAAGTGGCAGTCAACTATCGGTTTGACCCGTACTCCTAACTAGTGCTTTTGTCCCGGATTTTTGTTTCTATTTTTTAAAAAATACTTATCGACGATCCGACCGCACGTATGCCGATATATATATAATTTAGTGACATTCCCAAGTTTTTTAAAAATAATAAATTTACTTGGATGGTAAAAGTGGCAGTCAACTATCGGTTTGACCCGTACTCCTAACTTGTGCTTTTGTCCCGGATTGTTGTTTCTATTTTTTTAAAAATACTTATCCACGATCCGACCGCACGTATGCCCATATATATATAATTTAGTGATATTCCCAAGTTTTTAAAAAATAATAAATTTACTTGAATGGTAAAAGTGGCAGTCAACTATCGGTTTGACCCGTACTCCTAACTAGTGCTTTTGTCCCGGATTGTTGTTTCTATTTAAAAAAAAATACTTATCGACGATCCGACCGCACGTATGCCCATATATATATATAATTTAGTGATATTCCCAAGTTTTTAAAAAATAATAAATTTACTTGGATGGTAAAAGTGGCAGTCAACTATCGGTTTGACCCGTACTCCTAACTATTGCTTTTGTCCCGGATTGTTGTTTCTATTTTTAAAAAAAATACTTATCGATGATCCGACCGCACGTATGCCGATATATATCTAATTTAGTGATATTCCCAAGTTTTTAAAAAATAATAAATTTATTTGGATGGTAAAAGTGGCAGTCAACTATCGGTTTGACCCGTACTCCTAACTAGTGCTTTTGTGCCGGATTGTTGTTTCTATTTTTTAAAAAATACTTATCGACGATCCGACGGCACGTATGCCGATATATATCTAATTTAGTGATATTCCCAAGTTTTTAAAAAATAATAAATTTACTTGGATGGTAAAAGTGGCAGTCAACTATCGGTTTGACCCGTACTCCTAACTAGTGCTTTTGTCCCGGATTGTTGTTTCTATTTTTTAAAAAATACCTATCGACGATCCGACCGCACGTATGCCGATATATATCTAATTTAGTGATATTCCCAAGTTTTTGAAATATAATAAATTTATTTGGATGGTAAAAGTGGCAGTCAACTATCGGTTTGACCCGTACTCCTAACTAGTGCTTTTGTCCCGGATTGTTGTTTCTATTTTTAAAAAAAATACTTATCGACGATCCGACCGCACGTATGCCCATATATATATATATATATATATATATATATATAATTTAGTGATATTCCCAAGTTTTTTAAAAATTATAAATTTACTTGGATGGTAAAAGTGGCAGTCAACCATCGGTTGGACCCGTACTCCTAACTAGTGCTTTTGTCCCGGATTGTTGTTTCTATTTTTTAAAAAATACTTATCGACGATCCGACCGCACATATGCCGATATATATATAATTTAGTGACATTCCCAAGTTTTTTAAAAATAATAAATTTACTTGGATGGTAAAAGTGGCAGTCAACTATCGGTTTGACCCGTACTCCTAACTTGTGCTTTTGTCCCGGATTGTTGCTTCTATTTTTTTAAAAATACTTATCCACGATCCGACCGCACGTATGCCCATATATATATATATAATTTAGTGATATTCCCAATTTTTTAAAAAATAATAAATTTACTTGGATGGTAAAAGTGGCAGTCAACTATCGGTTTGACCCGTACTCCTAACTATTGCTTTTGTCCCGGATTGTTGTTTCTATTTTTTAAAAAAATACTTATCGATGATCCGACCGCACGTATGCCGATATATATCTAATTTAGTGATATTCCCAAGTTTTTAAAAAATAATAAATTTATTTGGATGGTAAAAGTAGCAGTCAACTATCGGTTTGACCCGTACTCCTAACTAGTGCTTTTGTCCCGGATTGTTGTTTCTATTTTTTAAAAAATACTTATCGACGATCCGACCGCACGTATGCCGATATATATCTAATTTAGTGATATTCCCAAGTTTTTAAAAAATAATAAATTTATTTGGATGGTAAATGTGGCAGTCAACTATCGGTTTGACCCGTACTCCTAACTAATGCTTTTGTCCCGGATTGTTGTTTCTATTTTTTAAAAAATACTTATCGACGATCCGACCGCACGTATGCCCGTATATATATAATTTAGTGATATTACCAAGTTTTTAAAAAATAATAAATTTACTTGGATGGTAAAAGTGGCAGTCAACTATCGGTTTGACCTGTACTCCTAACTAGTGCTTTTGTCCCGGATTGTTGTTTCTATTTTTTAAAAAATTCTTATCGACGATCTGACAGCACGTATGCCCATATATATATAATTTAGTGATATTCCCAAGTTTTTAAAAAATAATAAATTTACTTAGATGGTAAAAGTGGCAGTCAACTATCGGTTTGACCCGTACTACTAACTAGTGCTTTTGTCCCGGATTGTTGTTTCTATTTTTTAAAAAATACTTATCGACGATCCGACCGCACGTATGCCGATATATATCTAATTTAGTGATATTCCCAAGTTTTTAAAAAATAATAAATTTATTTGGATGGTAAAAGTGGCAGTCAACTATCGGTTTGACCCGCACTCCTAACTAGTGCTTTTGTCCCGGATTGTTGTTTCTATTTTTAAAAAAAATATTTATCGATGATCCGACCGCACGTATGCCCATATATATATTATTTAGTGATATTCTCAAGTTTTTAAAAAATAATAAATTTATTTGGATGGTAAAAGTGGCAGTCAACTATCGGTTCGACCCGTACTTCTAACTATTGCTTTTGTCCCGGATTGTTGTTTTTATTTTTTGAAAAATACTTATCGATGATCGGACTGCACGTATGCCTGTATATATATAATTTAGTGATATTCCCAAGTTTTTAAAAAATAATAAATTTACTTGGATGGTAAAAGTGGCAGTCAACTATCGGTTTGACCCGTACTCCTAACTAGTGCTTTTGTCCCGGATTGTTGTTTTTATTTTTTAAAAAATACTTATTGACGATCCGACCGCACGTATGCCCATATATATATAATTTAGTGATATTCCCAAGTTTTTAAAAAATAATAAATTTACTTGGATGGTAAAAGTGGCAGTCAACTATCGGTTTGACCCGTACTCCTAACTAGTGCTTTTGTCCCGGATTGTTGTTTCTATTTTTTAAAAAATACTTATCGACGACCCGACCGCACGTATGCCGATATATATCTAATTTAATGATATTCCCAAGTTTTTAAAAAATATAAATTTACTTGGATGGTAAAAGTGGCAGTCAACTATCGGTTGGACCCGTACTCCTAACTAGTGCTTTTGTCCCGGATTGTTGTTTCTATTTTTTAAAAAATACTTATCGACGATCCGACCGCACGTATGCCCGTATATATATAATTTAGTGATATTACAAAGTTTTTAAAAAATAATAAATTTACTTGGATGGTAAAAGTGGCAGTCAACTATCGGTTTGACCCGTACTCCTAACTAGTGCTTTTGTCCCGGATTGTTGTTTCTATTTTTTAAAAAATACTTATCGACGATCTGACCGCACGTATGCCCATATATATATAATTTAGTGATATTCCCAAGTTTTTAAAAAATAATAAATTTACTTGGATGGTAAAAGTGGCAGTCAACTATCGGTTTGACCCGTACTCCTAACTAGTGCTTTTGTCCCGGATTGTTGTTTCTATTTTTTAAAAAATACTTATCGACGATCCGACCGCACGTATGCCGATATATATATAATTTAGTGACATTCCCAAGTTTTTTAAAAATAATAAATTTACTTGGATGGTAAAAGTGGCAGTCAACTATCGGTTTGACCCGTACTCCTAACTTGTGCTTTTGTCCCGGATTGTTGCTTCTATTTTTTTAAAAATACTTATCCACGATCCGACCGCACGTATGCCCATATATATATAATTTAGTGATATTCCCAAGTTTTTAAAAAATAATAAATTTACTTGAATGGTAAAAGTGGCAGTCAACTATCGGTTTGACCCGTACTCCTAACTAGTGCTTTTGTCCCGGATTGTTGTTTCTATTTAAAAAAAAATACTTATCGACGATCCGACCGCACGTATGCCCATATATATATATATAATTTAGTGATATTCCCAAGTTTTTAAAAAATAATAAATTTACTTGGATGGTAAAAGTGGCAGTCAACTATCGGTTTGACCCGTACTCCTAACTATTGCTTTTGTCCCGGATTGTTGTTTCTATTTTTAAAAAAAATACTTATCGATGATCCGACCGCACGTATGCCGATATATATCTAATTTAGTGATATTCCCAAGTTTTTAAAAAATAATAAATTTATTTGGATGGTAAAAGTGGCAGTCAACTATCGGTTTGACCCGTACTCCTAACTAGTGCTTTTGTGCCGGATTGTTGTTTCTATTTTTTAAAAAATACTTATCGACGATCCGACGGCACGTATGCCGATATATATCTAATTTAGTGATATTCCCAAGTTTTTAAAAAATAATAAATTTACTTGGATGGTAAAAGTGGCAGTCAACTATCGGTTTGACCCGTACTCCTAACTAGTGCTTTTGTCCCGGATTGTTGTTTCTATTTTTTAAAAAATACCTATCGACGATCCGACCGCACGTATGCCGATATATATCTAATTTAGTGATATTCCCAAGTTTTTGAAATATAATAAATTTATTTGGATGGTAAAAGTGGCAGTCAACTATCGGTTTGACCCGTACTCCTAACTAGTGCTTTTGTCCCGGATTGTTGTTTCTATTTTTAAAAAAAATACTTATCGACGATCCGACCGCACGTATGCCCATATATATATATATATATATATATATATATATATATATATATATATATAATTTAGTGATATTCCCAAGTTTTTTAAAAATTATAAATTTACTTGGATGGTAAAAGTGGCAGTCAACCATCGGTTGGACCCGTACTCCTAACTAGTGCTTTTGTCCCGGATTGTTGTTTCTATTTTTTAAAAAATACTTATCGACGATCCGACCGTACGTATGCCCATATATATATATAATTTAGTGATATTCCCAAGTTTTTAAAAAATAATAAATTTACTTGAATGGTAAAAGTGGCAGTCAACTATCGGTTTGACCCGTACTCCTAACTAGTGCTTTTGTCCCGGATTGTTGTTTCTATTTTAAAAAAAATACTTATCGACGATCTGACCGCACGTATGCCCATATATATATAATTTAGTGATATTCCCAATTTTTTAAAAAATAATAAATTTACTTGGATGGTAAAAGTGGCAGTCAACTATCGGTTTGACCCGTACTCCTAACTATTGCTTTTGTCCCGGATTGTTGTTTCTATTTTTTAAAAAAATACTTATCGATGATCCGACCGCACGTATGCCGATATATATCTAATTTAGTGATATTCCCAAGTTTTTAAAAAATAATAAATTTATTTGGATGGTAAAAGTAGCAGTCAACTATCGGTTTGACCCGTACTCCTAACTAGTGCTTTTGTCCCGGATTGTTGTTTCTATTTTTTAAAAAATACTTATCGACGATCCGACCGCACGTATGCCGATATATATCTAATTTAGTGATATTCCCAAGTTTTTAAAAAATAATAAATTTATTTGGATGGTAAATGTGGCAGTCAACTATCGGTTTGACCCGTACTCCTAACTAATGCTTTTGTCCCGGATTGTTGTTTCTATTTTTTAAAAAATACTTATCGACGATCCGACCGCACGTATGCCCGTATATATATAATTTAGTGATATTACCAAGTTTTTAAAAAATAATAAATTTACTTGGATGGTAAAAGTGGCAGTCAACTATCGGTTTGACCCGTACTCCTAACTAGTGCTTTTGTCCCGGATTGTTGTTTCTATTTTTTAAAAAATTCTTATCGACGATCTGACAGCACGTATGCCCATATATATATAATTTAGTGATATTCCCAAGTTTTTAAAAAATAATAAATTTACTTAGATGGTAAAAGTGGCAGTCAACTATCGGTTTGACCCGTACTCCTAACTAGTGCTTTTGTCCCGGATTGTTGTTTCTATTTTTTAAAAAATACTTATCGACGATCCGACCGCACGTATGCCGATATATATCTAATTTAGTGATATTCCCAAGTTTTTAAAAAATAATAAATTTATTTGGATGGTAAAAGTGGCAGTCAACTATCGGTTTGACCCGCACTCCTAACTAGTGCTTTTGTCCCGGATTGTTGTTTCTATTTTTAAAAAAAATATTTATCGATGATCCGACCGCACGTATGCCCATATATATATATTATTTAGTGATATTCTCAAGTTTTTAAAAAATAATAAATTTATTTGGATGGTAAAAGTGGCAGTCAACTATCGGTTTGACCCGTACTTCTAACTATTGCTTTTGTCCCGGATTGTTGTTTTTATTTTTTGAAAAATACTTATCGATGATCGGACTGCACGTATGCCTGTATATATATAATTTAGTGATATTCCCAAGTTTTTAAAAAATAATAAATTTACTTGGATGGTAAAAGTGGCAGTCAACTATCGGTTTGACCCGTACTCCTAACTAGTGCTTTTGTCCCGGATTGTTGTTTTTATTTTTTAAAAAATACTTATTGACGATCCGACCGCACGTATGCCCATATATATATAATTTAGTGATATTCCCAAGTTTTTAAAAAATAATAAATTTACTTGGATGGTAAAAGTGGCAGTCAACTATTGGTTTGACCCGTACTCCTAACTAGTGCTTTTGTCCCGGATTGTTGTTTCTATTTTTTAAAAAATACTTATCGACGATCCGACCGCACGTATGCCGATATATATCTAATTTAATGATATTCCCAAGTTTTTAAAAAATATAAATTTACTTGGATGGTAAAAGTGGCAGTCAACTATCGGTTGGACCCGTACTCCTAACTAGTGCTTTTGTCCCGGATTGTTGTTTCTATTTTTTAAAAAATACTTATCGACGATCCGACCGCACGTATGCCCGTATATATATAATTTAGTGATATTACAAAGTTTTTAAAAAATAATAAATTTACTTGGATGGTAAAAGTGGCAGTCAACTATCGGTTTGACCCGTACTCCTAACTAGTGCTTTTGTCCCGGATTGTTGTTTCTATTTTTTAAAAAATACTTATCGACGATCTGACCGCACGTATGCCCATATATATATAATTTAGTGATATTCCCAAGTATTTAAAAAATAATAAATTTACTTGGATGGTAAAAGTGGCAGTCAACTATCGGTTTGACCCGTACTCCTAACTAGTGCTTTTGTCCCGGATTGTTGTTTCTATTTTTTAAAAAATACTTATCGACGATCCGACCGCACGTATGCCGATATATATATAATTTAGTGACATTCCCAAGTTTTTTAAAAATAATAAATTTACTTGGATGGTAAAAGTGGCAGTCAACTATCGGTTTGACCCGTACTCCTAACTTGTGCTTTTGTCCCGGATTGTTGTTTCTATTTTTTTAAAAATACTTATCCACGATCCGACCGCACGTATGCCCATATATATATAATTTAGTGATATTCCCAAGTTTTTAAAAAATAATAAATTTACTTGAATGGTAAAAGTGGCAGTCAACTATCGGTTTGACCCGTACTCCTAACTAGTGCTTTTGTCCCGGATTGTTGTTTCTATTTAAAAAAAAATACTTATCGACGATCCGACCGCACGTATGCCCATATATATATATATATAATTTAGTGATATTCCCAAGTTTTTAAAAAATAATAAATTTACTTGGATGGTAAAAGTGGCAGTCAACTATCGGTTTGACCCGTACTCCTAACTATTGCTTTTGTCCCGGATTGTTGTTTCTATTTTTAAAAAAAATACTTATCGATGATCCGACCGCACGTATGCCGATATATATCTAATTTAGTGATATTCCCAAGTTTTTAAAAAATAATAAATTTATTTGGATGGTAAAAGTGGCAGTCAACTATCGGTTTGACCCGTACTCCTAACTAGTGCTTTTGTGCCGGATTGTTGTTTCTATTTTTTAAAAAATACTTATCGACGATCCGACGGCACGTATGCCGATATATATCTAATTTAGTGATATTCCCAAGTTTTTAAAAAATAATAAATTTATTTGGATGGTAAATGTGGCAGTCAACTATCGGTTTGACCCGTACTCCTAACTAGTGCTTTTGTCCCGGATTGTTGTTTCTATTTTTAAAAAATACTTATCGACGATCCGACCGCACGTATGCCCGTATATATATAATTTAGTGATATTCCCAAGTTTTTAAAAAATAATAAATTTATTTGGATGGTAAAAGTGGCAGTCAACTATCGGTTTGACCCGTACTCCTAACTAGTGCTTTTGTCCCGGATTGTTGTTTCTATTTTTAAAAAAAATACTTATCGACGATCCGACCGCACGTATGCCCATATATATATAATTTAGTGATATTCCCAAGTTTTTATAAAATAATAAATTTACTTGGATGGTAAAAGTGGGAGTCAACCATCGGTTGGACCCGTACTCCTAACTAGTGCTTTTGTCCCGGATTGTTGTTTCTATTTTTTAAAAAATACTTATCGACGATCCGACCGCACGTATGCCTGTATATATCTAATTTAGTGATATTCCCAAGTTTTTAAAAAATAATAAATTTACTTGGATAGTAAAAGTTGCAGTCAACTATCGGTTTGACCCGTACTCCTAACTAGTGCTTTTGTCCCGGATTGTTGTTTCTATTTTTTAAAAAATACTTATCGACGATCTGACCGCACGTATGCCCATATATATATAATTTAGTGATATTCCCAAGTTTTTAAAAAATAATAAATTTACTTGGATGGTAAAAGTGGCAGTCAACTATCGGTTTGACCCGTACTTCTAACTAGTGCTTTTGTCCCGGATTGTTGTTTCTATTTTTTAAAAAATACTTATCGACGATCCGACCGCACGTATGCGGATATATATATCTAATTTAGTGATATTCCCAAGTTTTTTTAAAAATAATAAATTTATTTGGATGGTAAAAGTGGCAGTCAACTATCGGTTTGACCCGTACTCCTAACTAGTGCTTTTGTCCCGGATTGTTGTTTCTATTTTTTAAAAAAAATTATCGACGATCCGACCGCACGTATGCCGATATATATCTAATTTAGTGATATTCCCAAGTTTTTAAAAAAATAATAAATTTATGTGGATGGTAAAAGTGGCAGTCAACTATCGGTTTGACCCGTACTCCTAACTAGTGCTTTTGTCCCGGATTGTTGTTTCTATTTTTAAAAAAAATACTTATCGACGATCCGACCGCACGTATGCCCATATATATATATAATTTAGTGATATTCCCAAGTTTTTAAAAAATAATAAATTTACTTGGATGGTAAAAGTGGGAGTCAACCATCGGTTGGACCCGTACTCCTAACTAGTGCTTTTGTCCCGGATTGTTGTTTCTATTTTTTAAAAAATACTTATCGACGATCCGACCGCACGTATGCCTGTATATATATAATTTAGTGATATTCCCAAGTTTTTAAAAAATAATAAATTTACTTGGATAGTAAAAGTTGCAGTCAACTATCGGTTTGACCCGTACTCCTAACTAGTGCTTTTGTCCCGGATTGTTGTTTCTATTTTTTAAAAAATACTTATCGACGATCCGACCGCACGTATGCCCATATATATATAATTTAGTGATATTCCCAAGTTTTTAAAAAATAATAAATTTACTTGGATGGTAAAAGTGGCAGTCAACTATCGATTTGACCCGTACTCCTAACTAGTGCTTTTGTCCCGGATTGTTGTTTCTATTTTTTAAAAAATACTTATCGACGATCCGACCGCACGTATGCCCATATATATATATAATTTAGTGATATTCCCAAGTTTTTAAAAAATAATAAATTTACTTGGATGGTAAAAGTGGCAGTCAACTATCGGTTGGACCCGTACTCCTAACTAGTGCTTTTGTCCCGGATTGTTGTTTATATTTTTTAAAAAATACTTATCGACGATCCGACCGCACGTATGCCCATATATATATAATTTAGTGATATTCCCAAGTTTTTAAAAAATAATAAATTTACTTGGATGGTAAAAGTGGCAGTCAACTATCGGTTTGACTCGTACTCCTAACTAGTGCTTTTGTCCCGGATTGTTGTTTCTATTTTTTAAAAAATACTTATCGACGATCCGACCGCACGTATTCCGATATATATCTAATTTAGTGATATTCCCAAGTTTTTAAAAAATAATAAATTTATTTGGATGGTAAAAGTGGCAGTCAACTATCGGTTTGACCCGTACTCCTAACTAGTGCTTTTGTCCCGGATTGTTGTTTCTATTTAAAAAAAAAATACTTATCGACGATCCGACCGCACGTATGCCCATATATATATAATTTAGTGATATTCCCAAGTTTTTAAAAAATAATAAATTTACTTGGATGGTAAAAGTGGGAGTCAACCATCGGTTGGACCCGTACTCCTAACTAGTGCCTTTGTCCCGGATTGTTGTTTCTATTTTTAAAAAAAATACTTATCGACGATCCGACCGCACGTATGCCCATATATATATAATTTAGTGATATTCCCAAGTTTTTAAAAAATAATAAATTTATTTGGATGGTAAAAGTGGCAGTCAACTATCGGTTTGACCCGTACTCCTAACTAGTGGTTTTGTCCCGGATTGTTGTTTCTATTTTTTAAAAAATACTTATCGATGATCCGACCGCACGTATGCCGATATATATCCAATTTAGTGATATTTCCAAGTTTTTAAAAAATAATAAATTTATTTGGATGATAAAAGTGGAAGTCAACTATCGGTTTTACCCGTACTCCTAACTTTGTGAATCTAATGAAAAAATTCTCAAAAATAGAAAATTAGTGAATCTAATGTAAAATTAATCATAGAATTAATGAGTAATAATATTTGAATTTTTATGAATTTTAAATCTAATTTTATCTTATTTTTCTGTTTTTAATTAAATTTAACAAATTTACGCCCTCCATGAAACATGGCGGACGTGATGCCCTCCATGAAACATGGAGGGCGTCTACGCCCTCAATGAAACATGGATGGTGTCGCCATGTTTCATTGCGGCCAGCGGGATCTAGGGGGATATCCAACCGGGGATGTGGAACGTGCCCCATATATATATATAATAAATGTCAAGCATTGATAACGTATATGTAACAGGTAAAAGTGTGAAACATAAATTGAATTATATATATTTAAAAGTGGGAAAATTAGAAATGAGCTAATAAAGTTAGTAGTTGTGTGGATACTCTAAAATAAAATATGTAATCATGTAATCTCTACGATATTCACGAAGCTAGCATGTACTAGTTTCCTATTGATTTTAATTTGATATTTAACCATTTTGGAGAAGTAGTTTTATGTCCCGTTAATAGTCATTTTAAGAGGTTTAAAATTCGTATTTGCAAAAATATTTTTTTCATTTTTTTGTTCCATATTAAAGTTTGAATGTACTACTTTGCTAAAAGTCAAAAATCTCGAAAAAATATTATATGCAATTAAGGTATTTTTTGGTCCGAAAATGATTGAAACACATAATAATCATAAAAAATTGTTTATGAAAGCATGTTGACGGATCTTAAAAACATAATTTTACGAATAAATTTTTGTTTTTATATTTCGTATTAAAATTTGAACATCCTATTTTGAAACAAACTAAAAATCATGAAAAAATATTGTGTGTAATTATGTTACTTTTAGTCCGAAACTTCGAGTATGACTAAACGACAAAAAATATCTTAGTTCTACAAATAAGTTTTTATGATTTTAAGTGTTTTAGTCATTTTCAGAAAAAAAATATATTAATTAAACATAATAATTTTTCAAAATTTTTGATTTATAGCGAAGTAAAACAATCAGACTTTAATACGGAACACAAAAATGAAAAAAAAAATTGTATAAATATGTCTTTTAGGTCCCTCAACATGCCTCCACAAACAAGTTGTTATGAATTTTATGTATTTTTCTCATTTTTGAGCCAAAAAAAACCATAATTTCACAAATTAATTTTTTTAAGATTTTTAGTTTCTAGTAAAATAGTACGTTAAAATTTTAATACGGAACAAAAAAATGAAAAAATTATATTTACAACTACGTTTTTTAAACCTTCAAAATGACTATTAACAACCATTACATTTCTTTTCCAAAATGGCTAAGTACTAAAAAAAAAAAAAAAAAGTAAAGCAATAAACGACGCCACTTCAAGTTGAATTTTTTTTTTATCAGAAATTTACTCAATAGAAAATGTCACTAGTAAATAGAAAATGCCATTACAAGTGATGTTTCCTATACTTTTTTTCACTATACAATTTTTAAAAGTTTTTGTTTGCTAAAAAGTACCACAAATGAAAATTAATCACATTTCTATACCAGAAATGAGAGGGAGCCCTTTTTTTAAGTACAAATTGAAATTTTCTCTTAAAAAAAAGGGACTTTTCGACCTCACAAAAAGAGTGAAGTATCAAATTATCACTTTGCCAAGTGAAATTTAAATTCTATTTTCAAACTACTTACCCTAATTAGTGAATGTTTTTGCATAATTAATTTCATATGTTTTTTTTTTGCGTAATTAATTTCATGTTTGAAATCAAAAAAAAATTCTAAATTGATTTAGATTCAATATATTTCCAATATTTGGAGACAGGACAAATACAAGTATTTTCACACCGTTCAACCTAGAAGCGTGTAGGCTATAGAGCATAGCAGTAACTTTTTTTATGTATCATCTCCGTTGCCCGACGCATTTAAGAGAACTTCAACAGCCTATTTGTATTTTCTTTATAAATATTATAAAATATTATGCTCTTAGTGATTTAGGATATTATAAGGTATGACAATTCCAACAAACTTCCTTTTAATTAATCCTTATATTATTAAATAATAAATAGAAGGAAGGAACCAAGAACAAAAAAAAAGGGAAACAATTGTTGGAAAGAGGAGGGAAAATAATATTTTATTGATAAAAGTGAAATAAGGGAGCCCTTAAAGATAAGAGATGCCATGATGCTCTTAACTTTCTTAAAAAGTTAAGAGCCTGTTGAAGCACAATTTTAAACATAATCCCTTATAATTTGAGTTAAGAGATCATACAAGGGATCTTGGAGTTGCTCTAAGGTGTCAGTTTTAACGAGTTCAAATTCTAACTCCTCAGATATCCTATTTATTCATTTTTTATTTACTTATTTATTCATTGTTGATAATCCGGTTTCCGAGTAATTCGGTGAACTGCTAGCACACTCGTATAGCATAGCAACCCACTCAGATATCTTATTTAGCAAAAAAAAAAAAAACATCAAAACCTTCAAAATTTTAATTAGATTCAAATCAACTAACATACATTACAATAGCAACTTTGATGAGCATCCGGTTAACATAAAAAGTCTTATTGAAAAGCTATTAGAATTAGTATCTGCATCCACATACTCCTCACAGTTGATGTATTTCCGCTAAAGGTCTATAAGCTTCCCACATTCAGTAACGTTCATAATTGAGTCGTTTATGGCGATAAGTCCTTGAATGCCTGCCATTTTATACATAAATCCATTAATGTTCTACATAAAACACATTGGAAAACAAGAAGATTGTAGAAGAATATTTAAACCTAGATACAAAGAAGCTGCTCGACTCAAAAGGAAATATCGATAAGTCCTTGAATGCCTGCCATTTTATACATAAATCCAATAATGTTCTACATAAAGCACATTGGAAAACAGGAAGATTGTAGAAGAATATTTAAACCTAGATACAAAGAAGTTGCTCGACTCAAAAGGCTCTAAACTCACTGCTGACAGAAAATAAGCCCCCATGTACCAAAGCATTTTTTATGGTGCTCTGCACTGTTCTTAAAAATAGAGCTATCTAGGTGAACAAATAAGAAGAGAAGTACTTGCCAAACCAAATTCTCCAACCTTTAAGGTTTTCCCGGTCTTTGTATGATACTGGCAATGCTTACAGTGTAACTTTGTGTAACCATTAGTGCCACTGTAAAGCCATTGTAAGTAGTAATGGCTACTATTATCCCCAGATATTTATTGCAAAGGGCTTCTGCTAGGTTTAAGATCAAATCTAAGAATTACAGATCAGATTTACGAGCATAAAACTATATGTTTCAACACAAGAATCAAAATAACACCACTCCAATAATAACATAAATTAGTACGAGCATCTACTGATTACACTCCACAGCATTCGAGAGGCTGGGACTCTCCTTAGTCTCTTTACTCACACCAAAATATTCGATAAATGATAAAACCCTAGTCCCCTTTGCTCTTAACCCTTCTCTCTAATGTCTTCCAATTACTCTTTTACCCTTTCTTGTTAAAAGACTCTTTTGCCCTTCCTATTATTTCTTTATTCCTTTCTTTCTTCTTGTGTACGTCCATTTAATATTTTGCTGCCCCACTTGACTACTTGCAATACCGGCCTCCCAGAGAGCCACCTTGTCCTCAAGGTGAAAGGACGGAAAGCGGTTGTCCAATGCTGCAAATTACTCCCAAGTAGCCTCGTACGGAGCCATGCCCTTCCACTGAATCAGTACTTCGACTGCACCTGCCCCTAACCTGCCTCCATTACGGACTCCCATAACCTGCTCAGGTTCTGCAATGACCTCCAAGTCGGCCGAAATTGTCTCAGGAATGTGTGTTGCTACTGGCTGGTCTCCTATGGCTTGTTTCAACTGAGAGACGTGGAAAACAGGGTGAATTTTAGATGTCTCAGGTAGCACTAATCGATAAGCCACTGTTCTAATCCTCTGACTGATTTCAAAGGGCCCATAAAAACGAGCTGACAATTTCTCACAAGCCCTGCGAGCTAACGATTGCTGACGATAAGGTTGGAGCTTTAAGTACACCTTTTCTCCCACTTGGAACTCCACTTCCCTCCTTTTCTTATCCTCTTGCAATTTCATCCGTTGTTGAGCCCTCAATAAATGGTATCGTAAGTCATCCAACAGGGCGTCGCGCTCCACTAATTGCTCCTCAATACTACCAACCCCTGTCTGAGCTGTAGAACCCTTCACTAAGGGTAAAGGCTCCCTGCCATACACTGCTTTGAAAGGTGAATAGGATGTCGAGGCATGAGTGGCAGTGTTGTAGCTGTATTCAGCCCAAGATAGCCATTTAAACCTCTCTTTGGGGTGACCATTCACGAAGCAGCGTAAATAAGTTTCAAGTGTCTTATTAACCACTTCCGTTTGGCCGTCCTACTGCGGATGATAGGCCGTGCTTCGGTTCAGTTGAGTGCCCTGCAAATGGAATAATTCTCTCCAGAATAAGCTCAGAAAAACTCTGTCACGATCTGAAACGATTGAGGACGGAAACCCGTGCAACCGCACTATTTCTGAAACAAACAGTTGGGCCACTGAATTTGCAGAAAAGGGATGTTTTAAAGCCAGAAAATGGGCGTACTTAGTAAACCTGTCCACCACTACTAGAATTGCATCATATCCTTTGGATTTGGGAAGTCCCTCGATGAAGTCTAACGAAATTTCATCCCACACTCGACTGGGAACCGGGAGTGGCTGGAGTAATCCTGCAGGCTTTAGAGTGGACGTCTTGTTTTGCTGGCAAATACCACAGTTTTGTACGTATTGGCTGATTTGTTTACGCATTTGTGGCCAAAACCATTCCTTCGCCACACGTTGGTATGTCTTCAATTCCCCAGCATGCCCCCTAGAACTGAATCATGATATTCATGTAAGATGGACAGACTTAGTGGAAATTGCATGGGTAGAACAATCCTGCCCTTATACTTTACTATGCCCTGCTCTAGCTCGAAACCTTTAGAGAAACTGCCCCTTGTTTAATTTCTGCCACCAGCTTAACAATATACGGGTCATCTTTTATTTGTTGCTGTATCGATTCCCACTCGACTCCATGGGTTGAGACTAGACAGGATAGTTCAGTAACTGGAGGGAATTTCCGCGACAAAGCATCAGCTACTTGATTAGCTGGTCCCGGGTTGTATTGAATATCAAACGTGAAACCCAAGAGTTTACTAACCCAACGTTGGTACTCATGATCGATTTCTCTTTGTTCTAGCAAAAACTTGAGACTCTGTTGATCTGTCTTAATAACAAACCTACGCCCCAACAAGTAGTTGCGCTATTTCATCACCGCAAATACAATAGCCATTAACTCCTTTTCATAAATGGACTTGAGTCTCGCACGTGGTCCCAAAACACTGCTATAGAATGCTATCGGGTGCCCCAACTGTAATAATACGGCTCCCATTCCAAACCCGGACGCGTCCGTTTCGATCACAAACGGGCTACTGAAATCTGGTAATGCCAAGATGGGTGCCTCGGTCATTTTTTTCTTTAGGGCCTGAAACGCAGCAGTCGCTTCTCCATTCCAACAAAAAACTGTCTTTCTTCAATTGGTCTGTTAGTGGAAGTGCCAATTTAGCATACCTCTGGACAAACTTTCGATAATATCCAGTTAACCCTAAAAACCCTCGCAGCTCCTTCAAGGTTTTCGGAATAGGCCAATCCAACATTGACTTAATTTTCTCCTGATCGACACCTACCCCTTTGGCTGAAATGACATGGCCAAGATAAGCAACCTCTTCTTGGGCAAACTCGCACTTCTTGTAATTAGCATACAACTGTTGAGATTTAAGGACTTCTAACTCCACTTCGAGGTGCTCTTTATGTGCTTGTAGGGATGGGCTGTATACCAAAATGTCGTCGAAAAATACCAGCACAAAACGGCGGAGAAACGGCTTAAAGACTTCGTTCATGAGTGCCTGAAAAGTTGCTGGCCCGTTAGTTAACCCAAACGGCATTACCCGAAACTCATAATGTCCCTCGTGGGTACGAAAAGCAGTTTTTTGAATGTCTGATTCCTTCATACGGATTTGATGGTAACCCGACTTCCAGTCCAGTTTAGAAAATACGACTGCTCCTTTTAACTCGCCCAACAGTTCATCTATAACAGGAATCGGGTATTTATCGGGAATGGTTACCTTGTTCAAGGCGCGGTAATCCACACAAAAGCGCCACGAACCATCCTTCTTCTTTACTAAAATCACTGGACTGGAAAACGGACTGCGAGATACTTGTATCACTCCTGCTTTCAACATATCTGCAATCAGCCTCTCTATTTCATTTTTTTGGATTTGTGGGTATCTATACGGTCGTACCGAAACTGGTGCTGTGCCCTCTTGTAAGTGTATGGCATGAGCATATTCACGGTGGGGTGGTAACCCTGGGGGCAGGTGGAAAACCTGCTCATATTTGTTCAGAATGGGTTCAATCCAGGTTCGACTTTTCTCTGGGATTGCCCTGGTTACCATTTCTGTCTCGACCCCATTCAATTCCTTGCTTACCTGCCTGTCGGTGCTACTCGTAGTCATTCCATTGAATTCCACCAGAAACCCCGTCCCTTCCTTCCTCAATGCCCGTAGCATAGCTTTTAGCGAGATTTTTGAACGACCAAGAGAAGGATCCCCTTTCAAGGTTATGGTCTTCCCTTGTAGCTGGAAACGCAGCGTCTGTGTTTTCCAATTCGTGCTCATAGTCCCCAGTTTTTCAAGCCACTGAATTCCCAAAATCAAATCCGAATTCCCTAGTGCCAACGGCAGAAAATCCTCCACTATTTCCACCCCTTGAATCCATACTCCTAACTGTCTACACTCCCCTCTCCCTTGGACTGACTCCCCTGTTCCCAACGACACGTCGAACTCCTCTGTAGGGGTGACTGCAATTCCCAACTGTCTCACGGTGGCCTCTGACACAAAATTATGTGTCGCGCCTGGATCAATCATCACCACAACCGTTGTGCCTTGTATTACCCCCTCCATTTTAATGGTCTTTGGGTTGGTTAAACCCATCACTGAATTCAAAGAAATTTCCGGCTTCACCTGTTCTCCCTCTGCCATGTTTTCCTCCTCTGTATTCGGACTCTCAATAGGCGAGTCATCTTCTTCCTCATCTCCTTGTGCTAACAACACACTAAGTTCCCTCTTTCGTCATCGATGCCCCACCTGCCACTTTTCGTCACATTTGAAAGAAAGCCCTTTTTCCCTTCGACTTTGCCATTCTTGGTCACTCAATCTCCGTATTGCTCACATAGGTTTAGCTATTGGTATTGAATTGGCACTTTTGGTGCTTGAAGCTGTTGAAGAGGACTTATTGGAGTACACGGTAGGAGCACTAGTGGGACTATACGAACCCGTATTAGAGTTTGAGTCGATTGAGTACACAGGAGAAGCATACCTAATTGACCCTGTGTGGCTTTTGGTTCCGATTGCTGTACTCTTGTAACGATTCTCCCATCCATACTTGAGTTTTTCCTCAATCTTTAAGGACAAATCCATGGCATGATCCAAACTGCGCGAACCCAACAATCTCAACTCCGCTTAAATATCCTCCTTTAATCCCTTGATATATTGTCCCTTGGCGATCTCTTCTGGAACCCCCAATAATGGCGCCATCAACTCAATAAACCTCCTACGGTAAGCCACGACCGATGTGGTTTGTTGGTGACTCAACCACTGCTCATACAAGCTCCCGGCCGACGTGGGATGGAACTGTTGCAACAACACCCTTTTCATCTCTTCCCACCCCCTAATAGGCCTCCTATTATTCTCCCACTGAAACCATAATAATGCATCCCCTTCCAACGCCACTATCGCTGCCTCTACTTGCTCCGCCTCCGTCAATTTATAAAACGTAAAAAACCTCTCCGCCCGCAAAATCCAACCATCTGGATTGTCCCCATCAAACGTAGGCAAGTCCAATTTCTTAAAACGCCAATTTGTTCCCCCAGAACACCCATATTGAGTATAACCTCCCACTTCAAAACCGGTTTGACCCGACCCGAGCACACCTTCATGACCCGCTCCGCACCCGACTCCAGGACCCGACCCAAACCCGTTACCTCTACCCGACCCGATTCCAGAAACCTCGGGTCGTAATCCAATCGCTTCCTCCTGGGTCAAACCCGACAGCCCTTTCCCTTGATATCCTTGAGCTCGACGGACTACCTCCATCGTCAATCTCACTTCCTCTTGGAATCTCGCCTGTTCCCCTTTCATCGCCTCCTCATACTTCTCCCTCGATTTAGCCATCCTTTCTTCCATTCGCTGAGTTTGTAGATCTAACGACTTGGTTAATTGATCAATTAATTTCTGTTGGAGATCGTGGGTGGCGGCTTGAACCCCAGCTGTGATTTGTTCCGCCAGACCCGTACACAGCTCACTAACACCCCTTTCCAATAGCTCAATACGGTGTTGATTTGAAGGCGGCGCTCCCATCGTGGTCGGAATCGTCACTGCTCTGATACCACAATTTGCTAGGTTTAAGATCAAATCTAAGAATTACATATCAGATTTACGAGCATAAAACTATATCTTTCAACACAAGAATCAAAATAACACCACTCCAATAATAACATAAATTAGTACGAGCATCTACTGATTACACTCCACAGCATTCGAGAGGCTGGGACTCTCCTTAGTCTCTTTACTCACACCAAAATATTCGATAAATGATAAAACCCTAGTCCCCTTTGCTCTTAACCCTTCTCCCTAATGTCTTCCAATTACTCTTTTACCCTTTCTTGTTAAAAGACTCTTTTGCCCTTCCTATTATTTCTTTATTCCTTTTTTTCTTCTTGTGTACGTCCATTTAATATTTTGCTGCCCCACTTGACTACTTGCAGCTTCATGAAGAGCCACATTCAACTAGGTAATTTGGATCGAACGAGTACAATTCAGCATTAAAACCGTTCCTGATTCTGAGTAATGAGGTGAATAATCTGCATACTTACAACAATATTACATGGCAGGACACCATTACCTATACACAAAAAGCGAGATTGGGCTCATATCAGTTTTCTATAAATCTTTGATGTTCTTCATCAACTGAACTGATTATTCATGCGATTTCGATGACAAACTCAATTCTCCACAACTTCAACAAGTAGAGATATGCTAGCTGCATCATTGATCATCTTCAACTTAGGCTAGGAAAAAAACAAACTAGCATTAAAACAATCAAACCTTGCCATAATAAAATGCATGGCTGATCAATAGCTACATCTACAGGAGGTTACAAAATTAAGCAAAGAAATTTAGGGATCATAATACAGGTTTAGAACCATTAATCATCTTCATTTAGGCCAGGAAAATCACAAACTAGCATGAAAAACAATTAACAATCAAACCTCACCATATTTAAATCGCATGACTGATCAATAGCTACATTTAAAGGAGGTTAAATAGTAGGCAAAAAAGTGAGTGATTATAAAACTGGTTGAAAAACATTGCTCATCTTCATTTAGGCTAAGAAAATAACAAAACAGCATTAACCCAATCTGGACTCTACATAATAAATTGCATGACTGGTCCATAGCTATGTTATAAGGAATTTACAATATTAAACAAAAAATAAAGTGATTATCATACAGGTGTAGAACCACTCAAGTACTAAATTCGTACCAAAACGAATACGTTATGCTAAACTGTTTTTCATCTGCTAAGCAACCATTCTTTTGCGAATCTCTTGCGCGGTATTGAAAATGCCAAGCGTTGGCGTATTGCAGACAAAGCACTTCTTGTTCTTTGTGTGGTGCTGTAAACAGAAAGAATATAGTCAATATAAGCCAAAAATTTCAGAAATACACAATCATTATTAAAGAGGGCATAGCAAATTAGCAAGAAAAGAAAAAAAAAGGGCATGGTTTACTGGCATTTCATGTTAATAGATAATAAGACTGCACAGTACCAACATATTTTAAGTAAATGTTAATACAAAATTTTTACTAAAAACATAGTCTGTTGACGTATCACTTTAAAAGGATTGGCAGTCTGTTATTTCTTAATGGTGAAAAAAAAATAATCAAAGAAAAGCATTTGAATTCCTTCAACCAGACTTTGGAGTCGAAACTTGTAGCAGTCAATAAAAGTGGAGCTTGCTATTTTACTCTAGGTCTAGGCACACTAAACAGTACTGACATCTCAAAGTTTAAAAAAAGTTAGCAACTTAGTACCTGGAATAGATTTAATCTTCTTGTAAACAAGAATACTTTTAAATTTTAAGACTATAGGATGACTAATGTGAGCATAGCTCGGCATAATTTTTTTTTTCCTTCACATCATGCGGCTAATTGCTATAACAAGCATGCCAAATAATTGAACTGGTTATTTATTTATTTATGCCAAATAATTGAACTGGTTATTTATTTATTTTATTAGTGATATGATGTGTCCATCTGCAATTCAATTCTCTCCATCTGTTTAATATACTTAAAGGATCCTTACACTTGTTACATAATGGTGAGAGAGTCTCCGCAACTTACTCTCTGAAGGAACAAATGTACAAGTTTATGTGTATTAGGGTAGTAATCCCTAAACATATCTTGTAAGTTGTAACAACAGAAGATATGTTATTATTCTCATTTCTTGTTTCTTTATCAGAATAAGAGATGCATGCAAATTATATTCATCATAAACTGAAACAAATAAAAACTAAACAAATTATACATATGTAAAAAGACAATAGTTTACAAGAAGAGGCTGACCTTTAAAGCACAATGCTCGCAGAAATAGTGCTTGCAACTGGTAACTACAGGATTGCGAAATGCCTGCCTACAAATAGAACATTCAAAGGGCAAGGAATCATCATCTTCATCGCTCTGTTCTGCATCCTCTTGAATTCCAGGCTGTTTTAGAGCCAACTTTCTCTTTTTCACCTTCTCTTTGTCATCCCACTCTTTCTCCAACTGCCATCCAGACTTGTAATCTCCACGGTCATGCATAAACTTGCAAGAATCTCCATACCCACAGTACCCCGTTTCCTTGTAATCTTTACAAATATCTGGCTGGTAATCAAACCTAGTTGACACCCTGATATGAGCTGATGCACGAAGTGGCCCATGTGACCCGCCTGCTTTCTCCCCTGCGATTGTTTGTTCTCTTCTAAACCCAGCTTTATGATCAACATATGCATTAATTCCTCTGTACAGCTCGTCATCACCACCAATTTTATTTTTCCCTTTCAGTGCCATATCAGCTTGCTTAAGAACCCTCTCACGTGTTGCCCGAGCATCTCTCGTGAACTCAGTTTCCGTCTCAAGGGTTGCTGTTGCCCTGCTATCATTCTGAACTTGAATTTCACTAGAAGATTCAAATTGGAACAATGTCTGGTCCCTTTCAGTTTCACCAACTGAAGTCATCAAAGTTTTTGTGGGTGCAGTAGAGAAATGTAACTTACCATCCGATACTAAGGATTTTTTCTTCTTAAACAAATTAGTCCCAATCACTGAAGCTTCATCTTCCTCAACTTCATTATCCTCACCACGATCCCGTCTCCTGGTACTCCCATTTCTTGTTGTTTGTCTGAAATAGTTGCAGGCTGAACAAACAAAATAGATCAATGAATATATAATAATGATGATAATCAAATTTGTACTTAAGAACGATAAATAATTAAGTGTAAAAATTAAAATACACACCTGACTCAGATTGTCGAGGACTAGGAGGGTCGGGTATATCTGCCATCCAATCAAAGCCTATCACAGAGAGAGCTAAAGACCTAAAACTCGCTTTAACAACGGATTCTGAAAGTATACAAATTAAAAACAAGTTACGCAAAAAGCAGATATACATACAAGCATGAAATTGACAATAAATAAAATTACGTGACCCAAAGGGCAGAATACGAGCATCAAATTGACATAATCAAAAGGCAAATATACAGCATAAAATTGACAATAAATAAAATCACGCAAAGGGCGAGCATGATATATAAGCAAAAGGTAAATATACAAGCACGAAAATGACAATAATAATAAAATTACGCAATACAAGAATTCACTAAATTACACAAAGGGCATATCATATATACGAGCATGAAATTGACATATGCAAAACGAGCATGAAATCGACAATAAACAAAGTTACACGATACAAGAAATTTACAAAACTACGCAGAAAAATTCATTAAATTACGCAAAGGGCAGATATTAGAGCATGAAATCGACATTAAACAAAGTTACAGAATACAAGGATTAACGAGAACAATAAATAGAAAATAGAATCAAAGGAGAAAGCGGGATACCTCAAAGCTCAAACCCAGAGAGAGAGAGAGAGAGAGAGATGATGATGAGTGTGCGTGAAGCCGAGAACAAAAGTATTAAAGTACAAAACAATCTAGAGCCTTTTAATAACTTTTCGAACCGGGTTTTTAAACCCAAATCTGTATAATTTTTAGATTTCGGATGATTCGCATGTTTAAAATATTATTATATTAAATTATTTTAAAATTTTAAAATTTATATAATAGTACTATATATCCCGATTTGAATTCTAAATATGTTCTAAAATGACATGTATCGTGCTTTTATTCGTAGGATTCATATTTATGTACGAGTTCATGATATTTATAATAAAATATCCAATAATATAGCGACATCTCATCATAAAGGAATCGTTTCTGGAACGATTTTGGGATTATAACATTTTTCAATTTTATATATTTAATCAATGTTGATAAGTTCTAATGTTGTGTATATCATTGGTTTAGATTTATTATTTATACATTAAATAAGTTCATATAATTGAATTTGTACTAAAATTGATCGACTTTTGAGTTTCATCCATTAAATGTATTAAAATTAAATTACTATTGTATGAATTATTTAGCACCAAATTCTTTAAAAATTAACGAATATTTACTTAAAATGAAATATTCAGATCAGATTAATTGTAAATGTTGGTTTTTTTAAAACATGATTTGAACAAAAAAGATTTTAAACAGCATAAAAGGTAAAAATAATCTTTTCCGGCATTATGGAGTTTAGGGATGTAAACAAATTTAATATATGTGGATAATAGTATGATAGATTCGGCTCAAATTTGTAGTTACTCCTTTGGATCCGGTCTGGATTCGAATTAAAATTTTAATTTTTTGTTCAAATTCGACTCAAATTCATATATGAATGTTCGTATTTGATTATGTTTGACTCGATTGTGTATCGAATTACTAGTTTCTGTATATTCGAATTCTTCTAGAATAATCTTAGAAAATTAAAAATATTCGAATAATTATTATTTCAAAAAAACTAAAATGTGCTCATATGTTGAAGGTTACTTTAATAGTTTATATTTATTGAAAGACATATGATGTAGCCTATTTGTATTTCGAGGATACAACTCAACTCAAACAAGAATGTAATAGTAAAAAGTATATGTACTGTCACAGGGATCTCAAATGCATAATTGTCAAGAGAAAGAAGACAAAGTCAATCTACCGTTTTGAGGTATACTACACTTGAAGAAGTTCATTCAGTTGATCAAGCATCAGTGGAGTAATCAAGACAGTGGTTTCTATTTATAGTGACAAAAGGTTCCTACAGTGGCAGAATATAGATTATAAAGGTTTGAAAAAGAGTGAAGAAAAGGGAGACATGAACCACAGTTTTAAAGTCAATATATGAAGAATAGTCATTGCGGTTAGTCACTCATGAACCAGACCGTGCATCGAGTGTCAACATGAAACAGTGGTTGTTCGTCATTAATTAACTTCGGTGGTTCAAACTATCAAGACTGGTAAAAGAGAAAATCATTGTGCAAGCAACAGAAGTGTCATATTCATTAACCACAATGATTTTATTATCAAGTGGACTGGCTAAGGAATAATTTTTGTGGAGGATCAGATTTATCAAGACATGGAAGACCACAAGGGTTATGCTGTCAAGGAGGTGTATTAATTCTCTCTTAATTGATTAAATCATTTGGTTGATTTATTTGATGAATTAATTCTATCAGAATTAATTTATTATGTAAATTAATTAAAAGGGTAATTAAGTTGGAATTAATATAATTATCAAAGGAAAATCAAGAGAAATGAGAAGAGAAAAAGAATCACATCTTATAGTCTAAATGAAGAACATCCATTGGAGTTAGTCGTTCATGAACCAGACAGTACATGGAGCGTCAACAGAATATTCAGTGGTATTCCTTTATTACTTTCAGTGATTCATAAAAGAATTAAGACAATCCAAGGATATATAATTATTCTTCTTTAATTAATTTAAATCAAGTAGTCAATTTAATTAATAAATTAATTCATCAAGAATTAATTCGTTAATTAAATTAATTAAATCTGAATAATTATTATTTATGTAAGTTCAAATTGAAATGATTATTTATTAATCAATTTAATTTAAAACTGAAAAAATGAACTAGCAAGACAATCTCTGATTGTCTTGCCGATTGTCTTGAAGAAGGAAATCAGTAAAGCAAGATAATCCCTGATTGTCTTGCCGATTGTCTTGATGATCATTATACTCGACAGCTTTTAAAAAAGAAGAATAAAAATCTGATTTGATTGTCTTGACGATTGTCTTGACAGTTCAAATCAGATTGTCTTGATAATGATCAAAAAGAAAAGTTTCCGACAGATTGATAATTATTGATAAAGCAAGACAAATATCTCAGAATTGGATTGTCTTGCCGATTGTCTTGGTGGAAGTTGATTGTCTTGCCGATTGTATTGCCTATTGTCTTGGCAGTACAAATTTATTATCTTGGTGGTTCAGATTGTCTTGCCGATTGTCTTGGCAATACAAAATATTTTATAAAAGAGGCAGAAGCAATCAGACAGAAGTGAGAGACAACACACATCTTCACCACTTCATCTTCTTCAACACAGACGGAAGAGAGAAAAAGAAGAGACCAAGAGAAATAGTTCCTAAGCTTCAAATAAATTCCTGTAAATTATTTCTGAGCTGTATCGTTAAATCTGAACCGATAGAAATTGTTTACTTGTAACGTTGGAACTATCTAGCGAGTTTTTACTCCTAGAACTTATCTCTCGAATTGCTTTTAGCATTCGATCTTTTTATTACAAATATAGAAAAGTTCATGTCGAATTTTCTATAGAATTTGTAATAAATAGTTGGTCATCAAACCATTGTAATTTGTACCCGTGTATTTAGACACACCCCATCAAGTTAATATAAATTTTATATTTAACTTGAATATCGGTATTCGTTTTATTCCGCATCAATTTGTTCTTGATTTAATATTTTAAGAAAAGAGCAAATTCGATTAAACGACATAGTTTGTATTCAACCCCCCTTCTACAAACTATTTTGGACCTAACATTTATATATAATATATATTGTATATTCACGAATTCTAATCGAATACCTATAAATTCGAGTACTCTTAAATTATTCGAACTACCCTTAATAAATGTGATCGAATATTAGAGTGGTGAAATTCGATCCGATATTCGTTCAAATGATAAAACGGTATTCGAATTTGCTCATTTTTTTGTACAGATACGAATTATATTTGATATTAACGGGTCGAATTCGGATTCGAACCCGTATTATTCATATTCGTTTTCAGCTCTAATGGGATTGTGTGAGTGTGAAAAGCATTAGAAAACCAACATCAAAATGATATTTTTTACAGGGTTAATTGATAAATTCATAACTGAACTCGTACTCAACTTGCAGGTGGGTAATCGAATTCAATCAACTTGCATTAACATTATCAGACTAATTAAACTTTACAATCTCATAACTAAACTATTAAAAGCTTGCACGGCTGTTAACTTTTATTGACTTCTAACGGAGGTCCGTTAATTTTGTATACAAAGATGCCACATAGATTTTTCTCTCTCCTCACATTTGACAAATCAGCTGCCAGATAGACTTTTCTCTCTCCTTACATGTACAGGTTTTTAAAAAAATGATTTAATTTAACTCTTTTTTTTATAAGCAATTCTCCCTCACTCTCACAGCTCTCCATCCCTTTTATTCACCTCCCACATTCGTTCACTAACTCCGCTCTATAACCACCACCGCCCGAACCCTTTCACCTCCATCGCATCTCCGCCCCTTCTCCCTTAACCAGTCACCACACTACCAGCCTTCAATCTCCGCCCCCCCCACAGCCCCTCCTATAACACCACCAATTCCGCCCGCCTGTAACCCACCTCGTACCCATCTCCGTTTACCTACCTCCCCCTCCACTCCACCGTCCAGCACCACCCCCATCTCCTCTTTGATCTCATACACACAACTACACACACGTGCACGCCTAGAACAGTCAGAAAAGGTTCTAGGAACTCAGAAAATGCTCAAGGAACTCAAGTTTAGTTTTATATAATTATAATTATGGTTTCTAAATTTTTGGGGATTTTAGATTCTTGAATTAGATGTTGAAATTGACATTAAAAATAGATTTGGGGTGTAATCGCGAATTGATTTATGTGATTATTGTTGTGGTTGGAAGATGGAATTGGGGAGGGGGAGGATCACCGCAGCTTCGCCGGAAACTTCTCCGGCCAGGAACTTGTCGGAGAAGAAGGTGGAGGCGGTGATGTTGTAATAATATAAAATGAAATGAAATAAAATAGATGAAATGAAATAGATGAATTATTTGGGGAAGACAGGTGGGGGGTTAGAAAATAAGAAAGAAAAAAATATTTTAATAAATCGGTACACTACCTGTATAATTTTAACAAATCAGTATACCACGTCAATTTTTCGTCACGGACGTTTCATGGAGTTAACGGCGGTTACCAAGTGCAAGTTTTAATTATTTTGATGAGTTGACTGCAAACTTTTTGGGTTCGATTACCCAACTTGAATTTTCCAATTAACCCAATTTTTATGCTTTTATTTTTTAATGTAATGGACTACCTTGTGCGATCCCATGATGCTCAAAATGGATCTCGTCAATGTGCTTCCACAAGTGCTTGTGATCTTGCACACTGACGTTGGATTTGATACAAATAGTTCAAAGTGAATACGGATAGGTAATTTCGTCTAATCTAAGAATTGTGTTGGTATCTATTGTGATTCCATCTAACTCAACAATGAATGTTCATGTTGCTGCTGCTCTAGCCCAGGGCCTAGCCTTATATTTACATTTGGTATATCAACATGCCAATTTTAAACCTTTCGGGGACCTGTAACAATCGAATAACCAATGTTTAATTTTGAATGTCTAAACCAACTTAGAGAGTTTATATAAGGGGATATTTGATTTTCATGATCGGTAAATATATGTATCTTATATGTACATGGACATATTGGATTTGGGGGTCCTAAAAATTTTGAGATTCCATGCAAGAGAGCTTCTTGTACACCCTCGTCGACCATCTTGTATATCAAGTTGTTGCGTGTTTTTATAACATCTCAGTCGATGTGATTTGGGACCTTAGTTCTAGTTCAATTTATAAGAAAAAAAGTACTATTACCAAATTCACCAACAAATCATGATCTTTTGTGGGATCTGTGGTGAGCGTGTGGACTACCCAAATGGGTTAATTATCTGATTGGTCACTGAAGTCAACCTGGATTATCAAGTTGGTCACTGAACTCAAAACGGTCTCAATCAGGTCACTGAAGTCAGCCTGGATTATCAAGTTTTTCATTTTTTTTGACGGAAATTACTGTCCGCAAAATTTTGTCCGAAAAATCTCCACCAAATTTTGTGAAATTAAAGTGTGTTAATCTTATGGGTCTCATAAAACTGGTTTAGATTTTCATTATGAGTTCTAGATTTATATGAATCGAAAAAGAAAATTCAGGAACTAGAATTGTTCTTCTTCAAACACTGAAATAAAACTTATCAATATTGTATCTATTTTGAAATAATCTGGGTAACACAAATATGATCTCGGATTTTTTAAATGTTAAGTGAATCTGCAGTTATAAACGTTTATGTCAATCTGCAGTCTGTTTTCGTCAAAAAAAAAATGAAGACTATTTAACGGACCGTACATTTATGTCGAGTAAGTGACCTGATTGAGACTGTTTTGAGTTCAGTGACCAACTTGATAATCCAGGCTGACTTCAGTGACCAATCAGATAATTAATCTCTATCCAAATTGACTGTATTTGTACCAGTGTAGTTTGACTAATTTGGGATGCGAAATTGGGATTCAAGCCAATTTTTTTGAAAAAATTTCGGGATTTGACCCGAATTATCACAATTTTCGAGGCTATAAAAAAGAACGAGCACTGTGTTTCTTCCTTTGGTATGATACTGAATGACATACTTTAGTTCTAACGTTGGAAGAATGGAAGATAGCAAAGTTTGGTGATCTGTTTGTTTACGATCTTGATGGATTATGTTAGTTGTTTGTAGCAGTTTGAGCTTCAGTTTCCTTTTTAATGAAAATGATCATTCAATTTAAAAGAAAAAAAAAGACTAACTGTCAAAACTGTTAAAAAAATACTATCAAAATAATTAAATAAGGCCAGGGAGATGGAGCTAAGAGCATCTCCAATGGGGTTAGATAAGAATGTTTGGCTAAATCACATAAAATATTAATTATGTAAAATTTGTCGAACCTGTAAGACATTGTATTCCGAGGGTATTGGCTATAATGATTTGCTATATTTTAAAAATGGTATGTTATTAATAATTAAAATAATAAAATAAGGCCAGGAAGATGGAGCTAACTACTCCGATATATCTTAAGAAAGGAAGGAAAATAATAGCTCTAGTGCTAGGTACCCAAAGCATTTACCAAAAATTTTACCCCAAAATATTTACCAAATGACGTATCATGACATATGACAAATTTTGATTTGTGGGCGCATATATATATGCACGCGGGATCCTATTTTATTATCGGGAAGTTACCAAATATACGTATTTGGGAAAAGTTTTGATAAAACTTTTGAGGTCTTTAGCATTTTCCATAAAGTTAACGGTACAATAAGTCAGTAAATAATATGAAATAACGCTGAAAAATCAACAGTAAAAGGGTTAAATCTCAAAGTGCTCACTGAAGTGGAAGGCTAGTATCAAATTGCTCACTCTACTTATCGGCATCTCAGGTATACCATTATAGTTGCAAGTAATGACAGCAATGTTGTGTTCGAAAAATAAAAATAATTTTTTGTTGATTCTGCACATTTTTTTTGAATGTTACCGCAACCAAATGAAAAATTATTAAATTCTAGAGAATATATTTAGAATTAAAAAGTTTATTTATTATTTATTTTTAATTAAAACAAGGAAAATGGCTATAAAATTAAAAATAAATAGTAAATGATTTTAAAAAAATCTAAATATATTATATGAAATAGTAGAATTTAACGATTTTTCATTTAATTGCGGTAGCATTTAAGAAAAATGTGCAGAATTAACAAAAGATTATTTTTAATTTTCGAACACAACGTTGCTGTCATTACTTGCAACTATAATGGTATACATGAGATGCCGATAACTAGAGTAAGCAATTTGATACTAACCCTCCACTTTAATGAGATCTTTGATATTTAACCCTGTGAGAAAATGTTGAACTATTCTCCCAGTCACTGGTATAGCATCAGCTAGAATTCATCTACATATCTAGCTAGCTAAACATGAATGTACATATCAAGAAATGAAAGAATGTAGATTTATACTGATTGTATCTACCTACTAGATATAAAAGTCGAGATTGTGTTAAACGGCCTCCAGCCTGCTTTTAAACCTGATTATCTAAGGTGAGGAACATCCTGATGATCTACAACACTTTCTACATCACTTGTTGTACTAAAGGATTGTCTGGCTTCTGAGTAAGTAGCATCAGGAGGAATTCTTGGGCTTACTACATTGATAACTCTCGCGGATGTCTGTCTTCTATAGCGTCGCCATTTCTTGATAAAAGCTTTGAAAACATTTGTGTGTTCTGACTCGGAATTTAGAAAGTGTCTAATGACAAACATGGCTAGAGCAAATGTTGATGTGCATCCGGTTAACATAAATAGTATTGAGAAGCTATTTAAGCCAATGCTAGCCTCTTCATCTGAAATAGTACTTGCATCCACACACTCCTCAGAGTTTATGTATTTCTGCTCAAGGGCTAGAAGCTTCTCACTTTCAGTAATGTTCATAATTGCGTTGTTTATGGCTGGAAGCAGCGGAAAGCCCTTCTCGAATGCCTGCCATTAAATGTAAATTCATTGAATTTATTGTAGATTGTTAATATAAATGGTTCTCTGGCTGAAAAGTTACCAGTCTTCTTAAATCTTAACAGAGCTAGCTAGGAGAATATATAGGAAGAGAATAAGAACTTACAAAACCAAATCCTCCAACCTTGAAGGTTTTCTCAGTTTTTATGAAGCTTTTACAATACTGAGCCAGAAAGACTTTAGCTGGAGGAACTTCAAGAAAGATCCCAGCAATTTCTTTGGTGTTGAGGGCTTTTGCATACTCAGCTGTTGATGGATACTTTTTTATCTTTTTCGGGTCAAAGCCTAAGGTGTGGATTATGTATGATCTAAGAAATGACCCTTTGCAGTACCCAACTGTTGCATTCATCTTCTTGAGTGTTGCAACATCCTTTATAGCCGGTTCAAGCCTTTGAGCAGTGAGCATACTCGAAAGGCTAGCCGTGTAACTCTGTGTGATTATTAGTGCCACAAAAAGCCACACCACCATTGCCATCCTTGATAAATTACTATGCAGTCTGTCCCCTGTAATTAAGAAAAGCATGATACTAATGTCATGTACCTATTAATGTAAAAGGCAGTATCTATTCCCTTAAACACGATTAGCAGAGCCATCGTGATGGTCTCAGAAACTTACCACGCAAAGTGAAGAGTGTGCTGAAAGCTAGCCAATAGAGTGTTCCAATTTGATTCCAGACAGGTCCTGATCTAAATTCTTCATTGTGATTTCTCTCTATTAACCAAACTGTAAAGCCATTGTAGAGGGTAATGGCTACAATTAGGCCCCACATTTTCGTTGTAAAGGGCTTCATGAAAAGCCACATCCGACTAGGTAATCTGGATCGAATGGGTACTATTAACACCATTCCTGATTCTGTGTAAGGCTGTGAAAAGTCCGCATACTTTTGTCTTTCTTCCAGAATTGTTACGTCACCAGCTACTGCAGTAAAATTCTTTGCAAATGATTGATATTAAGATTTTGAGCCAGAGATTAACAAAGTAGCTAAGTAATTACCAAAATAAAAATATTAGTAGAGTTTAAATAATCTTACCCCTAAAGATATTTGTTCCACCAAATCATTATATGTCTCTCCTTTGAACGAAATATATTTGTATGTCAAGTCTTTGTTTGCAATTTTCATCACTTCTTCGAACACTTTAATGGAAAATCCCCCACAAGAAGTTTTATTAGTTCTGGGATCAATGTCAACCTTTACAAATTGTTTGAATATGGAATGGGCAGGCACACCAACCCTAATTGGCTCTGATCTACCTGCAAGAATACGCCTCCGTCTTTCGGTTTGCCATGGCTGTGCCAGCCACAGGACTTCTTTCAAACCCTCCATGGAACTGTGGTAAAGAGCTTCATCATCAAGTGTTTCTGAAAATCCAAATCCTTCCGTCCAATACCCACTTTGATAACTCTTTCCAACTACGTTTACGATCTCCACTACTTTAGCTGGAGCTATTTTCCAGTTGACACATTGATATTCTCCCCTGGATCCACTAAAGCCTGCTGCTGAAATTCTTTGGATGGCGTTGTAGGCCTGTGAAGCAAAGATGCCAGGCTCGTCGTATTCTTCATCAGGATAAATATTCTTGAAATGCGACTGAAATCTTTTCCTGAAACTCTGAAATTCTAGCGAGTTTTCATGAAAGTAAGTTTTGGTCCCTATGATGCCCTGCATCAATGACATGTTTTTTGGACTAACAGAATGGAAGAGATCAGTAATGCTGTTTGTTGCGATCCAGACATAGCCATCTCCTGTCATGTTCAATTTTTTTGCATTTTGGTACAGGCGATATCCGGATTCAAGAGTTGAATGAATCACAAAAACTCTGCAGTTTTTTCCCTTGAGCTGAATAAGCTCTTTCTGTAACGAACTAAGTGAGAATGAGGTGAGAGTAAAGATGTGAGAGAGTTCGCCTCCGGATTGTTGAAGTGCCTGAGAAAGTTGAGAAACTACCAAGTCTGGTGAGGATAAGGTGGGCACGTTCTCGTACATTAGAGTAACTTGAAGCAATCCCCAAGATTGTATAATAGCAGCAACTGCATTCATTTGTACGTCCTCGTTTCGTGCAGCTTGAAGTACGCATGGAAATTTTGGCAATTTCGGAGTTAAATCAGCAAACGATAGAAATACTGGTACATCATGAGCTTCTTCACTAGCTACCTCAGCAATAGCTGATGCTTCATCTCCTGTATGAGCTCCCAAAATAAGTTTTACGCCATGTGTTGATATAAGCTCTTTTGCTGCATCAATGCGCCAAATTATTTACAAGTTATTCAGCATGCAAATAATGTGTAACAGTATGCCACAATGTGATCATATACATGTATTTAGTCAATGCCTTCAACAAATGAGCGATTACTAATTTACTACCAATTATTGGATTTGCGAATAGATTGAACTTAACATTTTTCTTTTCATTTTAAATACTTACGCACACATGCCTCCACTCAGTCTTAAATTTTCGACCTCTTATTACCGATATGAGAGGAATATCCACTAGGCTAAAACCTTGCGGATACGAAGAAATTTACCTGCCACAGCTGCACGACCAGGTTTCCCTTGGGAGTTTCGGCTGTACAGAAACAGACATTGATTCTTAATGGAATTGAAATCATCAATTGCCATCTCTATAGCGACTCTAGCTTCTCTGCCTGGTCTACAAGTTTCGTCGAAGATTGCGCCAATACTAATTGTTCCGTTCCTTTCATGCTTCACCACAGAGTTGATCAGGCTGCCGTTTGCTACTCTTACTTGTGTATGAAACAAAGGCCACCAAAATTGTTGTTATTATGTGTATAGGGTTTATGTATATATTTCAGTATATGAGGTGTGGTACAGAACATAAGGAAACAAGATGCTTGCAATCTCTGTTTTATCATTGATCAATCTTTACCTCCTTATATAATAGGAGAATACAAACCAAATACATGAATGATAATAATAGATACATGATAAGATACATCTCCTTGATTCTATGAACCATATTTAATGCACTCCTCAAACTTCTATGAGATTAGTTTATCCAACATATTCCTCCCTTAAACTAATTCCTTTCGACCCTTCATTCCCATCATCCTTTTGTAAGTATCTAGTAGAGCTTTGGACATTGGTTTAGTGAGCACATCTGCAACCTGGTCACGACTAGCAACGTGACGTAAATTCACATTCTTCTCCTTTACATGCTCCCGGATAAAATGAAAACGAACATCTATGTGTTTGCTCCTTTCATGATGTACTGGATTCTTGGCAAGCTCAATTGCAGACTTGTTGTCAATGCAAACTTCAGTTGATCTCTGTTGTGGGATTCTTAATTCACTAAGTAACCTTCTTAACCAAATAGCATGACAAACACAGTGAGAGGCTGCCACATATTCTGCTTCACAGGTTGATAATGCCACTATCGGCTGCTTCTTAGAATACCATGTAAATGCAGTGTCTCCCATAAAAAACAAGTAACCAGATGTGCTTTTTCGTTCATCTACATCTCCACACCAATCACTATCAGAATATCCCAGCAATTTGTAGTCTTCAGTTCTGGAATAAAACAATCCCAATGACTTTGTTCCTTGAATATATCTCAGAATTCTTTTTATTGCCTTCCAATGTGACTGTTTTGGATCCTCCATGAATCTACTTACAATCCCAACACTATAAGCAATGTCAGGTCTTGTGCAAGTAAGATACCTCAAGCTTCCAACCAAACTCTGATATAAATTTGCTTCTACTGACGTTCCTCCCTCAAATTTAGAGAGTTTGATGCCCTGTTCCATCGGAGTTGCTACTGGATTGCAGTGCTCCATCCTGTATTTCTTCAAAATATTGTTTGCATATGCTTCTTGAGAAATAAAAATGCCTGATTTTTCTTGCTTCACCTCAATGCCAAGAAAATATCTCATCAAGCCCAAATCTGTCATCTCGAACTCTTGAGTCATCTCCTTCTTAAATTCCTTAATCATCTCTTCATTGTTGCCCATAAAAATAAGATCATCAACATAAAGTGCAACAAACAGTAATTTACCTTGTTTTTCTTTGACATAGAGAGCTGCCTCATAAGGACATTGAACAAATCCATTCTTCTTAAAGTAGGCATCAATTCGAGTGTTCCAAGCTCGTGGCGCCTGTTTTAAACCATATAGTGCTTTAAACAATCTCAACACCATTCCTTCTTTACCTGGTTTTGCATATCCAGGTGGCTGGTTCACGTATACTTCTTCTTCGAGCATTCCATTTAAGAAAGCTGATTTTACGTCCATCTGGTAAATGGGCCATTTGTTTTGAGCTGCTTGAGAGATTAACAACCTTATTGTCTCCATCCTTGCTACAGGTGCGAAAACCTCGTCATAGTCTATTCCAGCCTTCTGTCGATAGCCCTTTGCTACCAACCTCGCCTTATATCTTTCCACTTCTCCTTGAGAATTCAGTTTCTTCTTATAAACCCATTTAATATCGATGGGTTTACATCCTTCTGGAGGTTCCACCAGTTCCCAAGTTTTGTTCTTTTCAATAGCTTTGATTTCATCATCCATTGCAGCTTTCCACTTTTTGTCTTTCACTGCTTCTCCAAAATCTATGCTTTCTGCATCAGCCACCAAACATACTAGGTGTACTTCACCATGTTCATATATATCTTGTAAACTTCGAGTTCTAGGATTCATAGGCTCATCCTCATCTGATTCTTCATTTTCAGCATCAGAGTTTGTTGCTGAAATCTTAGAAATCTGAATATTATCTTCTGTTTTTTCTTTTTCATGTGCTTTACTCCAATTCCATGCATCATCTTCTTGTATCTTTACATCTCGACTCACAACAACCTTCATAACAACTGGATCAAGTAGTCTGTAGGCTTTTGTTTTCTCATCATAGCCAATAAAAATATATTTCTTGCTCTTATCATCCAACTTTGTTCTCCTTTGATCAGGAACATGTGAGTATGCCATACTCCCAAAAACTTTCAAGTGTGAAACAGTAGGCTTCTTTCCACTCCATAATTCTTGAGGTGTTTCATCCCCCAAGTTTGAATGTGGGCATCGATTCTGAATATAAACAGCACACTGCACTGCTTCCGCCCAGAATTCTTTTGGTAATTCCTTGCTCTTTAACATTGATCGAACCATGTCTAAGATTGTTCGATTTTTCCGTTCAGCCACGCCATTCTGCTGTGGTGAATAGGGGGCTGTTAAGAACCTTCTAATGCCATGTTCTTCACAGTATTCCGTAAAAGCCTTTGATGTATATTCTCCTCCTCTATCAGAACGCAATCCCTTGATATGCATTCCTGTCTTCTTTTCTACCAGCACTTTGAACTTCTTGAAAACTTTTAATGCCTCAGATTTTTCATTTAAGAAATAGACCCATGTTCTTCGAGAATAATCATCAATGAAAGTGATGAAATACTTCTTGGAACCATATGATCCAGGTGTGATAGGACCACATATATCTGTATGCACCAATTCGAGAGGCTTTGAAGCACGATAAGTTGCCCTTTTCTAGAATGAACTCCTTGTTTGTTTTGCCAGCACACAATCTTCACAAAAACTGCCTGTATGATCCATACTTGGTATTCCATGAACCATCCCTTTGTTTGCCAATTCCTTCAGACCACCATAGTGTAAATGTCCAAGTCTTTTGTGCCATAGAGTTGCTTTATCCTCTGACTTTGCTTGTAAGCATTTCTCCTGTATGTTCTTCAGATTCAACTTGAACATTCGATTTTGAGACATTTCAATTTTAGCAATTGTCCTGTCATTTTTGTCCTTCAATATCATGATTTTATCACCCATAAAAATTGAGTAACCTTTTTCGAGTAGCTGTCCAAGACTCAGAATATTATTCTTCATGTCAGGAACATAGTACACATCTTCAATTCTTCCTTGTTTGCCATCTTTTTTAGTAAAACATATTTCACCCTTTCCTTTCACTTCTATCTTCGATGAATCTCCGAATGACACAACTCCATTATTTATTTCCTTTAAATCAGTAAAGAGATGCTTGAGACCAGACATATGGTTGCTGGCCCCACTATCAAGATACCACAAAACTTCATCTTCAGGAATCATACCTTTGCAAGCCATTAGTAGAACACCTTCATTTTGTTGCTCTGTTTCGATTAGATTTGCATTTTCTGCAACCTTCTTGTTAAACCAGCAATCTTTGGCAAAATGTCCAAATTTTCCACAATTGTAACATTCTACAGATCTGCTTCCTCTTCCAGAATATGATCTTCCACCTCTGCCATGATCACGACCACGTCCTTGGCCACGCCAATTTTGTTGATTTGTTTGCACCTTCTCTTCAAATCTGTTGCTTACAGGACCACGTCCTCTGCCTCGAGTGAAATTCTGTCTTGCACGTCCACGTCCTCTTCCTCTACTGTATTGTGTATATAGTACTTTATCTTTGTCTTCAACTGAGACATCAGTTTTCAATACTTGAGATTCTGTCTCCTCCTTCTTTAATAATCTTTCTGAATATGCTTGCAGAGATCCCATCAGTTGATCAACAGTCATGGTCTCTACATCATTTGACTCTTCAATAGTAATTCCAACAAGTTGCAATTTTGTATTTAAAGATCTTAATATCTTCTCATTTACACGTGCATCTTCGATTTTTTCTCCATAATTCTTCATTTGATTCACAACAGAGGAAACCCTCGTGAAGTAATCCGGGACTGATTCCATATCTTTCATATGTAAAGACTCAAATTCACCACGTAGAGTTTGTAATCGTACCTTTTTTACTTTGTCAACTCCTTTAAAATTGTTCTGCAAAATCTCCCAGGCCTCCTTTGCTTTTGTTGCAGATGCAACCTTCTCAAACATGCCTTCATCAAGGCCCATATGTATGATAGACAAAGCTTGTTGATCTTGTTTTCGTAACTTGGCAAGAGCGTTTTTCTGACCTTGATTTAAAGCTCCTTCATTCTCTGGTTCATCGTATCCTTTGTCAATGATTTCCCATGCCTCCTGTGAACCAAGCAACGCTTTCATTCGTAGACACCAGTGGCCATAGTTTTCTTTGGTAAGTTTTGGAACAGCAAAAGAATTATTCATGTTTGTAAACTCTGATATGACCTAAACTCTGATCGTAAACTCTGATGGTTGTAAACTCTGATGGTTATTTTATATAAACTCTGACTGTAAACTCTGATTGTAGGCTCGGGTTTGGTTAAGGCTCTGATACCAATCTGTTGTTATTATGTGTATAGGGTTTATGTATATATTTCAGTATATGAGGTGTGGTACAGAACATAAGGAAACAAGATGCTTAAATTTCTGTTTTATCATTGATCAATCTTTACCTCCTTATATAATAGGAGAATACAAACCAAATACATGAATGATAATAATAGATAAATGATAAGATACATCTCCTTGATTCTATGAACCATATTTAATGCACTCCTCAAACTTCTATGAGATTAGTTTATCCAACAAAAATGATATGACAAGAAAGATGAGAAAAGAAACTATGTTCATCAGCTCCTGTCAGTTATATAAATTAAAAAGCAATTAGAACTAATCAACTTCGTTTATTTTTTTTTTTTTATTTGGATTCACGACACTTATATGGTTGATATGTGGAAGTTGAAAGAGGACCATTTCAAACTATAATAAGAAAGAACAAATCAGTGGAAAGAAATTCATTGCAACCTTCCCATACATGGAGCTTTCATGGAGTTTCATGCACCTAAAATATTCATCAAGTCGTATACTTAATTCACTAATTCATCCATCTCTCTCATTTTTTTTTATAATTTTTTTCACTCCGCATATAGAGTAGACTTTTTTCATAAATATCTAAGTACATAAATTTTTTTGCCAAAATATTTTTTAAAATTATTTTACAAACCAAAAACAGTTGCATATAGTTGATTTGGTTGCAAACCGTATTTTTGCAAATAAGATGGAATTTTCGTAAAATATTTTTTTTTTGAAAATGTAATTTTGCAAATTTTGATAAGACGACAAAATCGTAAAAAATTCTTAGAAAAAGTGGTACTTTTGGTAAATATTTATAAAACATAGTTTCATAACTTATTTTTAAAATTTTCTTCTTTCGAATAAAAAATTAAACATTAAATTTTTATTTAGAAGAAATAAAAAATAATTTATAAAATTATATTTTATATATATCTTAAAATGCATGTCAAAACCTCTATACCCAAAGTAAATAATCTAATAGAATAGAAAAAGTAATATTTATTTTTAAATAAATATTGAAATTAAGGAGATGGATTCCTAGAATTGACTAATCTTCCATAATATTCGCTCCCACCAACCTTTTAGATGTGATTGGTCTTCGCATTTTTCTAACTACGTACGTACCTGCATGTTTTTTTTTTTTTTTTTTTTTTGACGAAAAGCAAGTAGTATTATATATTAAAATATCGGAACCAAACGGGACAAATCCCCGAATTGGCAATCACAATCTGATTGTGAAACAAAAAACGAGCTAAACAAATAATCGTTTTGTTAACAGATTGCTTAACACATAGAATATTCAAATTCTTAAAACGAAAAAGTATTACAATGACACCTTGAACAATCCAACCAATATCAATTATGAAACCAGTAGCATCGCAATTGACCTTCACATAAGCATCATTTGTAGCCCAATGTTCAAAATAATCAGCACCCATATTCATGCCGAAAAAGGGATTCCCAATAAGAACAAATTTTGATTGTGAAAGGTGAGCTTTTGCAATTTCCACCACTGACCCAGCCTCGATGCGAGTTGAACCGATCTTCCAAGATACCAATTTAAACACTTTTGATGGACCAAAACACTCCAAAAGGAGAGACATAAATAAACTCTCAACAAGGAGAGACATAAACCACCCAAAAAGATGGAGATTATTGAATTTATTAACAAGGAAAAAAGAAAAGATTAGGATGATGAGAGGGACGGATGAAAATGAAGGAGGGTGAGGAAGGAAAGAGGAAAGGTGAGGGGAGAAAGAGTGAAGGCGGAGAAAGGGGAAGAAGAAGGAGGGGGGCGGCCGCGGCTGACTCTCAAAATAGGGTTTTTTTCATTACGTATCTGCATGTTTAGTTTTATATATTTCTTGTTTTTAGGTCAACATACTCTCTAGAAAATCATTTTAAAATATATTTTCCCAAAATACGAAGAAATCAGTCGGCAGTCAATATATTTATAAATGTATTATACATTATTTTTTGACTTTTCATTAGTCATATTAACCAATATAACGGAACCAGGAATATAGATCGGAGGGGCCAAATTTTTCGGTCATCGAAAAATGACCGAATCAAAAATTTTTTTGTAAAAAATAGGGGATTAAATGAAGATTTTTTTAAAAAATTTAAGGACTAAATAAAGATTTTTTAAAACAATAAGGGAACTAAATGAAATTTTTTGTAAAAATGGGAAGACTAAATAAAGATTTTTGAGTTATATATATATATATATATATATATATATATATATATATATAAAACTAGTGATCAAATATAAACCAAAATTAAAATAGAAACTAAAAACTAATCTAAAACCTTATATCAATCTAATCTAATGGTCCCGGACACCATAAACAAATACAATACACCCTCGTATACATACTGTCACCTAATCCCCTCCGTTTTTAATTTAATTTTTCCCATTAATCGGTAAGTTTTTTTTGAAATCCGACTTTACTGCATTTTTCTCCATCTCCCAACGATCAATTTGCATACCATATGTGCTATATTCCAACGCGATTTAGAAATTTTTTTATTTAATTTCTAGTTTCTAGGTTAAGAATGGTTTCTATTAGAGTAAGACCAATATATATAAACCATTATTCTATAGAGAACCATCTTATATAGAAAAGAGTAGTGAACCACTAATTTTCTAATTCTATAGGAGAATCAAAGTTTTAATTTTTGTAACTATAAAAAAAAGAACAATTTTTTTTGTTTTATAAAATAAAAAAATATTTTTCTAATTCTGCAATAAAAGCAATTGCTGATGTGACACTGTTGTTGACGTGTCACTGCTGACGTTACTGCCACGTCATCACTGTTGGCGTGGCAGAGCCATGTCAGTAGTGATTATGTGACATTACCACGTCAGCAGTGATGCCGTGTCAGATGATGTGGCAGAAACAATTTTTTTGAAAAAAAAACTGAAACATACTTTTTAAAAAATTGGTTCTGCTATAGAATCAGACGGTTCTCCACGATTCTCTATATAAGATGGTTCTTTACTTTATATATATATATATATATATATATATATATATATATATATATATATATATATATATATATATATAATATTTAGATTTTAGAATTTTTGGTGGACGGCAGCCACCCGCGCCGTGCCCCTCTCCTTCCGTCTCTGTCAATATATACCTGAAATTCATATATATTATACAATTAAGAAAAATTAAAAAATATATTTAGTATATCTTAAAAAATAATTTTAAGTTTTATAAAATAATAATTATATAATTTTTAACAATAGTTATAATTGATCAATTTGATTAATAAAAAGTAAAATGATATAAAATGGTACGGAAAAAATATCCCATAAAAATCGCGCGTTGGGTAAGATTAACAAGAACTGACTACTTTCTCTTTTTTTTCCTTTTTGATAATTCAATGTTCGAGACAGTTTTCGCACATCTCGATCTGCTAGCACACTTGTAACCAACAAAAAAACTTAGTGTCGATTAGGTCTACAGTGAACAAGAAGGTATTGAATATAAAGATTGAGTTACATTTGACTATTGATCGAAACAAGATTATTCTACATGCTAGTCTTGTTTCCACTTAATAATTACTTATATAATATTACTTTTGTGAAACCAGATAGATATCATAGATTATTATTTGTAGGCGATTGAATAATTCTAGTGGTAAGGGTACCTTCTATTATTGTCCACGCCCTGAAAATTATTAAAACAAATATTCACTTGTGAGAATATAAGTCATTACATTTAAAAAAAACTAGATTATTATTTTTCTATAGGATTAATTTGTGCTTTTCAAATAGTGGTTTAAAAATTTGTGGCTGAAAAGTTATTATTCGCAATGAGCCGTTCTGTACATTTGTAGTTTAGAGGATAACTATTTACTTTAAAAAATAAGCAGATTTCAATTTCTAAGCCATAAGATTATTCAGAAATGGGTATTTGAATATGTTTCATATTAAAGCATGCATGTGAATGTACACTTGTTTTTGGAGATAAATTACTTATTCTGTGGAGAAAAAATTTAAAAGAGTCAAACACGGATCCATTTGAATTATTTTATTTTTCAAAAATAAATACTTATTTTTTAGAATAAAACATGTAAATGTATACTTGTTTTTTTTTTTTTGAAACTTAAATGTATACTTGTTTGTGGAGAAAAATTACTTCTGAAGGAAAAGAAAATAGAAAATGCCAAACACGCTTGTGCGTGCCAAACAGGCCCTGTATATATGTCCTACTTTACTATTTATCGCAATTATCAATTTAATATTGTAAATTTTTAAACGCGAAATTCTATTTATGGAAAACATAAATGCAATATATAGAAGAGCACGTTTGTTTTTGTTTTTTACTCCCTTCGTTCCATTTTTCAAATTTTTAAGTTTATTAAAAAAATATTAAATTAATGATATATTTTCACTTTTACCCATCATAAATACATTGATTTCGTAAGAATATAAACTTATTTTACTTACTTATGATGTACTGTTATACAATTTTCAACAAGACCAGTAATTGGGAAAAATGTCCACATTTTTGTATTGAAAATTGAAAATGAACATATATTGTGGGGAAAAAAATTCTCAAAAAAATATTATTATAGGTTTTCTGCTTAATAAAGGGCATAAAATTTAAGGATTGCTTTCTTGACAAAAAATAATCTATACTATCTATCTATACTATCTATACTATTATATTAAAGCCGAAATATTGAAAGTTTTGGTTTTCGATTTGGTTATCATAATTATTAAAATAAATAATTAAATTACAAAAATAACTCAAAAAGCTAATTACTAATGTTAACGTAATTATATTCGGATTAAAATTCCTTCATCCACTTCTACTTGGACTCTTTTTTCTGCTCCAACAACTCAATTATTCATTTTTTCTAATGATTTTACTTTTAATTAAAACACTTTACCATTTAATTTAAAACTAATATTACAATAATTAATATATATCCAAAATATCACACCATATCTTTCCGTAATTATTTTTAGTAGTAATTTTTGTAATTAAAACATGGAGTACTTTTTAATTTAAAATTAATCTTGAGATCAATAATATACGCCCAAAAATATCTCACCATATATACAATTCATTATTTTTATTAATAAATAACAATCGTTAGATCTAATAATAAGATATATTATATGATTAAATTAATTTACTAAAAATTCAAAGTTCGAACCCGTCAATGACATTTTTAATTTAGAATTTTACAAAATAAATTTTAAACCATGCATTTCATTATATAAATTTATATTAAATTTAAATTAAAAAATTACTAAAAATAAGGATTATATAAAAACATAATTATAATGTTAAATAAATTTTATAACCTATCAAAAGAAACCCGTGCTTCGCACGGGTACTATTATATTAAAGCCGAAACATTGAAAGTTTTGGTTTTCGGTTTGGTTATCCTATTTATTTTGATTTTCGGTTTGGTTAATTTAATTTTTAATTAATTTTAAATATAAAATAAATCAATTTTAATCCGTTATTGGCTATAGTAGTCCTAAAGAAACAATAGTATTTTATATTTACACCATTACTAATACAGTTAAACTTAAAACCTTCGTTGCCTTCACGAACACTGCGCACAGAACTCTATTCTTCTAAACCTAATTTACACCATCTTCATCAATTCAATACACAAGTTTCTTCGGCTTTTCTCTTCTTTTGCAACACCATATATATCATTAATTTACTAAAAATTCAAAGTTCGAACCCGTCAACGACATTTTTAATTTAGAATTTTACAAAATAAAATTTAAACCATGCATATCATTATATAAATTTATATTAAATTAAAATTAAAAAATTATTTAAAATAAGGATTATATAAAAACATAATTATAATGTTAAATAAATTTATAACCTATTAGAAGAAACCCGTGCTTCGCACGGGTTATATTAAAGCCGAAACATTGAAAGTTTTGGTTTTCGGTTTGGTTATCCTAAGTTTTGGTTTTCAGTTTGGTTATCATAATTATTAAAATAAATAATTAAATTACAAAAATAACTCAAAAAGCTAATTACTAATGTTAACGTAATTATATTCTGATTAAAATTCCTTCATCTACTTCTACTTGGACTCTTTTTTCTGCTCCAACAACTCAATTATTCATTTTTTCTAATGATTTTACTTCTAATTAAAACACTTTACCATTTAATTTAAAACTAATATTACAATAATTAATATATATCCAAAATATCACACCATATCTTTCCGTAATTATTTTTAGTAGTAATTTTTGTAATTAAAACATGGGGTACTTTTTAATTTAAAATTAATCTTGCGATCACTAAAATACACCAAAAAATATCTCACCATATATACAAATCATTATTTTTATTAATAAATAACAATCGTTAGATCTAATAATAAGATATATTATATAATTAAATTAATTTACTAAAAATTCAAATTTCGAACCCGTCAACGACATTTTTAATTTAGAATTTTACAAAATAAAATTTAAACCATGCATTTCATTATATAAATTTATATTAAATTAAAATTAAAAAATTATTAAAAATAAGGATTATATAAAAACATAAATATAATGTTAAATAAATTTTATAACCTATCAAAAGAAACCCGTGCTTCGCACGGGTTATAAGCTAGTATATTATATAATAAGCAAACAAGGGTATAATTCGGTTGTTTGGTTCAACTTGGTTCAACCATCTAAAAGAATAGTGATCGTTAGATATTTAGTAAATAGATAATATCCGTTAGATCTAATAATAAGGAATATTCTATATTTAAATCCCTCTTCTAAAGATCCAATGTTCGAATCCCGTCAAAAACAAATTTACATTAAGATTTTATATTATTAGTTCTAATCAATACATATCATTTATTAAATAACTATTATTATTACTAATAACTTTATTAATTAATTACAAATTTAAATTATACTCGCTCACTAGTACAGAATACACCTATAGCGTCGGTTGTTGACCTATAGCGTCGCCAGTTTACCTATTGCGTCGGTTGTTTGCATTAACCGACACCTTAGGTCATCTGCCAGAAGATATTGCGTCGGTTGTTTGCATTAACCGAAGCTATAGGTATAGCCTATAGCGTCGCCTTTTTAAGGGGCGACGCTATAGGCTATACCCAGAAGCTATTGCGTCGGTTGTTTGCATTAACCGAAGCTATAGGTATAGCCTATAGCGTCGCCCTTTTAAGGGGCGACGCTATAGGCTCTACCTATAGCGTCGCCCCCTAAAATGCCGACGCTATAGGTGAATGTTTTTTTTAAAAACAACCTATACCGTCGCCCATTCAAATGACCAACGCTATAGGTCAATTTTTTTTTTAAAAAATAATTATTTCAAAAGTGGAATTTCACCATTACAAAATATAATCCAAGAACACCAAACAAGTCTAAACACAATTTTAATCCAATAAAAAAATAAACCATTCAATACAACCAAAATATTAACTAGTTTTACTCATTAATGTTACCCTACTTTCAATAATTTTCTATTTGTTTATATTTTTCCCCATTTTTAAACTAGTTTGTCAAAGAAATCAAAAAATTAAATAAAAATAGGAAAAATGCCAATTTTTGAAAATAAATTCATACACAACAAATTAGTGATACTGACAATTTGTATGATTAATTTTACCCTACTTTCCCTAATTTTCCTTTTTTTTTATTTTTTCCCCTATTTTTAACTAGTTTGTAAAAGAAATAAAAAAATTAAATAAAAATAAGAAAAATGCCACTTTTTGAAAATGAATTCATACACGCCGAAGTAGTCATATTCACTATTTGTGTGATGAATGTTACCCTACTTTCCTTAATTTTCCATTTTTTTTTATTTTTCCCCATTTTTAACTAGTTTTTCAAATAAATCAAAAAATTAAATAAAAATAGGAAAAATTCCAATTTTTGAAAATAAATTCATACACACCAAATTAGTCATACTCACTATTTGTGTGATGAATTTTACCCAACTTTCACTAATTTTTCATTTTTTTTATTTTTCCACCATTTTTAACTAGTTTGTCAAATAAATCAAAAAATTAAATAAAAATTGGAAAAATTCCAATTTTTTAAAATAAATTCATACACACCAAATTAGTCATACTCACTATTTGTGTGATGAATGTTACCCAACTTTCACTAATTTTTCATTTTTTTTATTTTTCCACCATTTTTAACTAGTTTGTCAAATAAATCAAAAAATTGAATTCATACGCACCAAAGTAGTCATACTCACTATTTATGTGATGATTGTTAGTTACCTTATTTTTTCCAATTTGTTTTTTTTCTCCCATTTTTAACTAATTTATAAAATAGATAAATATTGATATTAAAAAGGAATAGTACATCACAATTTACAAGATGAAAATGTTAGAAACGGGACAATTTCCCCCAAACGAAAAATTAACTAAAACGAAAAATTTAATTTATAGGATAAAACATGTTAAAATTTAAATAATCATATGATCATATTTTATTTGATATGATTAATGAAGACAATTTTATAAATATATAAAGTGTACCAAATAAGAGACAATTTTATTTTTATAAAATAGGAAAACATTTTTTGTAAATTTTAAATTTTAAAATTTATAATATATAATTATTGAAAAATGAAAAATAAAGCATTAAACCTTTTTTAGACACAGCAAATAAGAGCGGGTGCTTCCAAAGTTTTGGACAAATAGAAGCGGCAAAAATACCGCCGCTATCTTCACTCACCCTTTTCACAAAATACTCAACCTCTCTCTCACTCACTGCTCTCTCTGTCGTCTGGCACTCTCTCCACCTCTCCCTTCCTCACACACTCAACCCCTCTCTCTCTCTCAACCTTTCCATAACAACCAATTTGAATCGTATTTAGGAATTTACCATCTCTCAATCAATTTCACATATCAATTTGGGGGCTTCAATGGACTTCAATCAAGTTAGGGTTTCTTATGTTTAAATTAGGTGTTTCTCCCTATTCCTTGCTTTAATGATAAACAGATTGCATCACTATATCAGAGAGCTCCGTATTCAAAGAAGGGCATGGAAGCTGTAAAAAAGCAAAACCGTGTCCATCGGGTCTGCGCTGTGGTCTTTCTCAAGGTTTGAAGGATCTGATTTTACAATTTGTTATTGTTATAGTTTCTCAATTGAATAAGGGGTATTCAAGTTTTTGTATGAGTTATTTGTTCAATATTCTCTGTTTGACGATTTTATATATCCCCTTCGTTTTTTTTTTCTGATTGTTTTTTGATATGTGCTTTCTATCAATCATATACGTTGATACCCCTTACTTAGAAGCTTTCAATTTCTGAGTGACAGTGATAAATTTTAACATGGAGGAGTAATGCAGGGTGGAATGGGTTCTGCAGAGTGGAGAGCTGTAAAGAGTAATGCTTATTATAAGAGATAATTTTGTTTATAATTTGGAGGTATCTGTTTATATTTTTATTAGTTTTTGGTAGATGATGTTAATTTATGTCCATGTGATTATGTGAGATACTCTCCTGTCTTGCGCAAGGGAAATTACTTGCTTGAGTTTCTTCTTTTATTGTTGTGTTGGGAATTGTGTTTTGTAGGTTAATATTGTGTATGTAATCAAGACCATGTTTTGTCTTGCAGGATTTTTCCCAACAGCCTCCTGCCCAAGAGTTGATTGCGAGGGATCTACATGAAAATGAATGGAAGTTTAGACACATATTTCGTGGTGAGTTTTTTTGAACTTACTTTTTCAGGAATCAGAATATGTTATGTCAACCATTTGTAATTCTTTTTAGTCCGTACATCTGATATCGTACTTACTGGAAAACTCAACTTTGATGTTCTTGATGACACAACCTTTAATTCTGTTGGCTTGTTGAAGACCTGAGCTTGTAACTAGGTGGACTTAGAATTAAGTAGCTGCCTCATAATATTTTTTTTATGGCATGGGTTATTATTGTTAGTACAAGACATTATATATCTTAGAAACTTTTATATTTATTACAGGCCAACCAAAGCGGCATTTACTTACAACAGGATGAAGTGTGTTTGTAAGTGCAAAGAGGCTTGTTGCAGGTGATTCTGTACTGTTCATATGGTAAGATATCATTCTTATCTTAGATTTGTGTTCTTTTTTGGTTGGAAGCTTGGAGCAACAAGTTTATTATGAGTGTTTACCTCCTCTTCTGATCCTTTCAATGCATTTAATAAGTGTTTGGCAGAATTCATGCAATCTCTTTACTTGTAATGTTTGATTTAAAAGATATACATACAGTATTACTGAATAACAATTTTCTTTCTTTTAATCTATTGTGAAATTAGCTTTATAAATTAAAATTAGCGCCACGATATTATCTGTATTCTAGATATACTTTATAATAGCTGGGACCGAACCAAGTTGCTGAGTTCGTTCTCTTGCTTCAGGAATGAAAAGAATCAATTATTTCTAGGAATTCGGCGAGCTATTCGGCCACAAACTGTTATGCCTTCTTCAGTATTATCATGTGACATTATGCACTTGGGGCTTCTTGCTGCTGCAGCTCATGCTGCTGCCACTAACAGCCGTTTCACCATATTTTATAATCCACGGTGCGTTGGGTTTGCATATTTGGTTACTCTGTCAAAGTAGAATCGTTCTTATGTCTCAATTTCATTTTGTATCCAGGGCCTGCCCATCAGAATTTTTCATACCTCTTGCCAAGTATGTTAAAGCAGTCTATCATACTAGAGTTTCTGTTGGCATGCGCTTTCGGATGCTTTTTGAAACAGAAGAGTCAAGTGTTCGTCGGTATGTTTCAAATTCTTATACAAGCCACTGGAGTTTTCATCTGCAGTTTACCTCTTTAATCAGTTCTTAAATTTCTAATCTATCTGCTGTGTCTTTTATTTAAGTAGATTAATCTAGTACAGAAATATTACATGATAAAGATAACAATAAACAAATTCAAAGAGAAGATACATGGTTAATGCCTTACAACGTCCATACACTAGGCTACTCAATTATTCATGATAAGATAAATCACTTTAGAATAATTCTCACAATCATATCAGGCTCTTTAGGGGCATTATTCTCTTACTACTGGAATTTGGAGTTTGGACACATGTATGTCGGTCATTATTTTTTAATATCGTTGCTTTAGTGAAGATCAGTCTATTGTTAAAGCTTTGTCATTTAAAGTTTTGAACTATGATCTACCACACAGAGAAATTTGTAGTCAGTTTACAATGAATTCTGGAGGGTGGTATTTGGCTTAGCATATTCCTGATATATCTGTGTAGGCAATGTGCTGTTCAGCCTACTCGGTATATGGCTGTACTGGACACAATGTTGGAGATGCTCTAATGGCATCTACCCATGCTAGTATGATACGGATGCATAATTAGGGTTTTACTGAGTCGAGTATCATATGGCTGTTAGAGCTTCTGTTGCATAGGAGTTCCCCAAGCTGTTCTACCGAGTTGAGTCTTGTTACTACATGTCTAGTAGTAACACTGTTAATGTTAGTATAGATCTTAAGAGTTGTATTGATAAATTTAATATCACTGCTATAGGTTTTAAGAGATTACATTCTGCATACTAAGAATGTAAATAACTGAATATTATTATTGCAAGTATATATTGAATAATTCCAAGTTTAAGGCATTAATTTTACTATTGCAAGTCGGTCATATTTAAGGGAGTTGAAACCCACTCGAACTTCTGTCAAATTTCTTATGTATTTGTCCCATTACAGCTATATGGGCACCATTACTGGTATAAGCGATTTGGATCCTGTTCGGTGGCAAAACTCATATTGTCGTTCAGTAAAGGTCTGTATATATGTTATAGCTGAAGATCTTGCTAGTTTTTTGTCTTGTCCTTACATTTACTTAATAAAATTGGCATGAAATTTACATGCTATATGCAGGTTGGCTGGGATGAGTCTACAGCTGGGGAGAGGCAGCCAAGAGTATCCCTCTGGGAAATTGAACCTCTAACAACATTCCCAATGTATCCAATATTATGACAGACCTAGTATAGTTTTTATACCTTTGAAGACGAAACTAATATACTAGTTTGATTGGATTATATTTTGGCGAAGTGGTGTATATAATGGGTATAGACTAGTTTGATTGGTTCGATTATATTTTGGTTGTATTGAATGGTTTGTTTTGTAATATTTTGGTTGTATCGAATGGTTTGTTTTGTAATGGGATTAAAATTGTGTTTAGACTTGTTTGGTGTTCTTGGATTATATTTTGTAATGGTGAAATTCCAATTTTGAAATAATTTTTTTTAAAAAAAAAATTGACCTATAGCGTCGGTCATTTGAAAGGGCGACGTAATAGACTTTTTTTTAAAAAAAAATTTAACCTATAGCGTCGGTCATTTAAAAGGGCGACGCTATAGGTTATACCTATAGTGTCGGCATTTTAAAGGGTGACGCTATAGGCTATACCTATAGCGTCGGCATTTTATGGGGCGACGCTATAAGCTCTACCTATAGCGTCGGCATTTTAAGGGGCGACGCTATAAACTATACCTATAGCGTCGGCATTTTAAGGGGGCGACGCTATTAGCTATACCTATAGCGTCGGTCATTTAAATGACCGACGCCTAAAGTGGACTTTAGCGTCGCCATTTTAACCGACGCTATAGGCCTGTACCTATAGCGTCCCCTGCATATACTACGCCAAACAACCGACGCTATAGGCCTATATAGGCGACGCTATAGGTCCATTCTGTAGTAGTGGCTTCGCGCGGTTCATAATTTTCATTTTAAATTATGAAAATTGATGAATTATTTTTTTATTATTTCAAAAAATTGATTGGCCTCTTAAGAATTTTTTAATAAAATTGATTCAAAATAATTTACATAAATTACAATTTTGAAGATACTCTCTTTATATATTTAAAATTTTCATAATCTCAAAAATATCATAAACATAAAAAATAGCAATTATAATACAAACAGAGTCTTTACGATCAAAAGATATAAATATTATATATAATAACAATTTTTAAAGCCGACGCCCCTCTCTGACATGCATGTTCAATAGTAGTGTAATAACTGATTTAATTAGATTATTGATTTATTTCGACACAATATAATGAACAACGGGTGTATAACTTTTTTATCGATTCAGTGTACCTATAAAATTGGGTTTTTTCAGTTTAATCGGTCTGGTCATAACCCATGTATAATTTATTCATGTGTAAAAAAAACTATTTGTATTATTTTTATTACAGGTGTTAACGAAGATTTATATACTTCTATAATTTATTACGATTTTCATAATTACTAATAATAAAGATTTGCTTGAGAACTTAAGGGTTGTCTGTACTACAATTGTCTGAAAAGAAATGGAGTGGTATTCGATAGAGAATAAAAAAGGTCGCAATGTAAATAATTTTTAGTCGTCTTTTTACCTAAAAATAAACTTAATTATATATGTAATTAATATTTAATATTGAAATAATAATTATAATGCTCAAATAAAGTTTTGTAATTTTTTAAATAAATAAAATATAATAAATTTAATACATATTTATTAGGAATAATTAATGACTAATTTATATGTCATTAATAGCTATTCAATGCAAAAAAAATAATTTTAATAAAAAAATCAAAAAAAAAAAAGAAAATTCAAGAAAAATATCTTAAACGCTTCTGATAACTTTCCGATCTCCAAGCATTATAATATACATAGATCCATAATAAATTATTATACTTGATATGGGCTAAAAGTCTCCGAATCCTACTGTAATTCTAAGGCTCCTGCAGCCTATATAAATGGCATGACCCCTCATTCCAAGAACTACGCCTTGGCTTGATTCTCAATACGAGATACGTAGGCACTCTGTGAGGACCAATTAGTCTCGAACACAGAAACAGCCATTAAAGCACGAAGCTCCCGAACCCTAGCATTAAATACAATTTCGTAACCTAGTTTTTATTCCACAACATTTGGCACCGTCTGTGGGAAGACAACATCAACCATGGTTCAAACACGAAGAACAACATCAACCTCGACTGAGGCCGTACCCCTTAGCTCTACTCCACCTGCCACTTCTAATCCGCTAATCACTACTGAAGAAGGACAATTACCTCCATCAACAGGAGCGATCGTTCAACCTCTAGTCTCTCAACCCCCAGGGACGACTCCCCATGTTGAGGGAACTCTACCCGTGGTCGTCCATCAAAGCCAAGAAGCTAACCCTCTTCAGATGGTGGTTTCTCCTCTTGGTAACGTTAATCGTACGCTACCCCCGGGGGATACAGATCCAAACTACGGATCTCCCCTTGAATACCAACCCGTTGTATGGGCTACCTAATTATCCCCTCGACAAAGGGAACCTGGACCAAGCGGTCATGTCTTACAGATCCGAGATCGAGAGTATGATGACTACTCTGGTCCTTATACTGATGATTCATCATCATCTGAGGACGACGATCGAGATGAAGCCCCGAAGAGGCGACGTGCTAGCAAAGAACCTCTAAGGAGGACACGAAGTATCCATGATAGACCCCCCTTGATAACTGCTGAGAGGATCAAGGCTTATGAGGCTGAGATCTTAAAGTTGAAGGACGATATGGCGAGAGAACAAGCTAGATTGAATCAAACTCAGCCTCTTCCAATCACAGAGAGGATTCCCATTATCGACTTGGAGAGGTCTTCAAGGAGACAGAAAAGGGCTGATGCCCCAACTGGAAGAACAACAAGGGTGGAAACCCCCAAGGGTAACCCCAAAGATCTGATGCCACTAGGAGATCCTTATGATCCCACACCCCCGTTTACTGAGGAGGTGATGAATGCACGCATTTCAAAGAAGTTCAAGATGCCGACAATCAAGGCTTATGATGGAACGGGTGATCCTGCAAACCACGTCAGGACATTCTCAAACGCACTGCTGTTACAGCATGCAAGTGATGCTTTAAAATGTAGGGCATTTCCTCAAACTCTGTTAGGCATGGCTCAAAGATGGTATAGCCGCTTGCCCGCGAATTCAATTTGCTCCTTTAAGGAGTTGAGTGCTGCTTTTGTTAGCCAGTTCATCAGCGGAAGAGTTCACGAGAAAAGCTCCACATCTCTCATGTATGTGGTACAAGGAAAGAACGAAAATTTGAGGGATTACCTCAAGCGATTCACTAAGGAGACGTTAAATATCACTGATCTGGAGAATAAGATAGCCATGGTAGCCCTGGAACACAGAACCACTGATCTCTTCTTTAAAAGGTCTTTGGCAAAACATCCTCCTGAAAACATGGTCGAGCTCCAACGAAGGGCCGACAAGTATATCAAGGCTGAGGACATCATGAAGAAGGAAGCCGCAGGAGGCAATGGCAAGGGTTCCAACGACTCAAATAAGAGAAAGCAAGAGCCAGAGTACGATGCTAGGGACAAGTATCCCCGAACTAGCAAGGACTCTAAGTCACCACCAAAGAAAGGTTTGGGACCTAGATTCCCTGACTACGCAAGATTGAATGCTCCTAGGAGTAAAATCTTATTGAATATTAAGAAGGATAATGTCTTTCGATGGCCGAAGCCACTTATGGGTGATCCCGCAAAGAGAAACAAGGAGCAGTACTGTAGGTACCACCGTTATATGGGACATGATACAGATGATTGTAGGCAATTGACGGATGAGATTGAGTTCTTGATCTGAAAATGGAAGCTAAGCAAGTTTACGAAGGGTGATGATCGTGGAACCCAAAGAAGGGATTATGATAGGAGAGACAATGATAGAAGGGACAATGATCGTGATCGTAACCCACAGCCCCGAGGGCCAGTTATCAATATGATTTGGGGAGGCCCGACAGCAGCCGGTAGCACACGAAACTCTCGAAAGGCATACGCCAGAAAGGTGATGCACATCGTAGGAGAAGCCCCAAAGCGTGCCAGGACTGAAATAGCGATTGGTTTCGATGATTCAGACCTCGAAGGGGTGAAGTTCCCCCACGACGACCCGTTGGTCATAACCCCTATAATTGGAAATTCGGAAGTAAAGCAAGTCCTGATAGACAATGGAGCTTCTGTTGATATCCTATTTCATGACGCGTTTGTAAACATGGGGAACACCGACTCTCAGTTGACCCCGACCAACATGCCTATCTACGGATTTAATGGAGTTGAGTCCAAAGTTGAAGGGACTATTCAGTTGCCCATGACTATTGGACAGGAACCAGGCTACTCAGATGCTGAATTTTTTGGTGATCAAAGCATCCTCGACTTATAACGCAATCCTTGGAAGGACTGGAGTTCATGCATTCAAGGCTGTTGCCTCTACATATTACATGAAAATTAAGTTTCCGACCAGGAATGGTGTTGGAAAACAAAAGGGTGATCAGAAGATGGCAAGAAGTTGTTATGTGTCTGCATTGAGAGCTGATGGAATTGGGGGGCAGGTACTCCCAATTGAAGACATGGATGTCCATGGTGATGATGAACACCGAGGGAGGCCAGCAGAGGACTTAGTCCCCATTCCTCTAGAGCTAGGCGACCCTGAGAAAGTAACTTATATAAGAGCTTCTTTGAAGGAACCCCTGAAAGGCAAGTTGACAGCATTCTTACAAGAGAATAGCGATGTGTTTGCTTGGACAGTAGCTGATATGCCAGGGATTGATCCTCAACTCATAACTCACAAGTTGAATGTTGATCCTGAATGGAAGACAATAAAAAAGAAGAAAAGGAATTTTGCTCCTGAAAGGCAAGAGGCCATTAAGCAAGAAGTTGACAAGCTCTTAGAGGCTGGGTTTATTGAAGAGATTCAGTTCCCCGAATGGTTGGCTAACCCTGTGATGGTCAAGAAGGCAAATGGGAAGTGGAGGATGTGTATAGACTTCACTGATTTGAATGATGCATGCCCGAAGGATTGTTTTCCCCTACCAATGATAGACATGTTGATAGATGCCACATCTGGACATGAGATGTTGAGCTTCATGGACGGGTTCAACGGCTACAATTAGATTAAGATGCACAAGGATGACATCCCAAAGGTATCTTTCATAACTGACTTTGGTGTTTTCTGCTATCTTGTTATGACTTTTGGTCCAAAGAATGCAGGCGCTACTTATCAATGACTAGTGAATAAGATATTCGCTTATCTGATTGGAAAAACCATGGAGGTCTATGTTGATGACATGTAGTCAAGAGCCTATTCAAGGCAGACCACATTAAGCACCTCAGAGAGGCATTCGAAGTGCTGAGGCACCACAAGATGATGTTGAATCCAGCCAAGTGTGCTTTTGGTGTTGGATCTGGAAAATTTTTGGGTTTGATGGTTTCAAAGAGAGGCATAGAGGCCAACCCTGACAAGATCAAGGTGATTTTAGATATGGAACTGCCGCGCTCTATAAGAGATGTGCAGAAGTTGACGGGCCGAGTATCAGCTTTAGGAAGATTCATCTCCAAATCTGGTGATAAATGCTTGCCTTTCTTTCAAGCATTGAAGAAGGTGAAAAATTTTGAGTGGACACCTGAAAGCCAAGAGGCCTTTGAACAATTGAAGAAATACATGGCAGAAGCCCCGTTGTTGGCCAAACCTAGCCCTGGGGAGACTCTTTACTTATATTTGGCGGTATCCGAACAAGCACTGAGTGCCGTCCTCATTCGCGAAGAGAACAACATTCAGAAACCTGTCTATTATGTGAGCAACGTGTTGCATGGGGCAGAGTTGAATTACTCTCCCATTGAGAAGTTTGCTTTGGCATTGATAACAGCCTCGAGGAAGCTACGACCGTACTTCCAGGCACACAAGATTGAAGTCCTGACAGACCAGCAATTGAGGAACATATTGCATAGCTCGAAGGCCAGTGGAAGATTGATTAAATGGGCAATCGAACTTGGAGAATTTGACATCGCGTATAAGCCTCGAACAGCCATCAAGGCTCAGGCATTGGCTAACTTCGTGGTTGAATGTACCATTGGTAACCAAGAAGTCGGGGGGCAGGAGATAGTGACCGCCCCTGGAAGAGAGGATAAAGATGAAGAGCTTGTACCTGATCAGAGGGAATATTGGGTGCTCTATTTTGATGGAGCATCAAAAACAAAATCTAGTGGTGCGGGTTTAGTCTTGCAAAGCCCCGATGGGTTCATAGTTGAGTATGATTTGAAGTTGGACTTTCCAACAACCAACAACGAAGCTGAGTATGAAGCCTTGATATCCGGGTTGGGCTTGGCCAGAATCATGAGGGTCAAGAATCTCAAAGTTTGTAGGGATTTAAGACTAGTGGTATCACAAGTGAATGGTGAATTTGAAGCCAAGGATGAAACTATGGCGAAGTATTTGAGAATTGTGAAAGTTGTTATGACTCAGTTTGATGAGTGCTACGTGGAGCACATTCCTAGAGAAGAGAATGTTAAGGCTGATGCCCTGTCTAACTTTGCTTCTTCTGAGATCGAGAATTATGAAGGGAGTGTCTACTTCCAGGTCTTGAAGGCCCCAACCATCAACTCTAAGTTGGTGGCACCAATTGATATAGGAGGCTGCTGGATAGATTCTATCAAGGCACACCTAGAAACCGGATGGCTCCCTGACAATGCCTTGGAGGTACGAAAGCTGTCAGTAAGAGCATTGAGATATGCCTTAATCGAAGGCATCCTTTACAAGAGGTCGTTTATCATCCCATATTTGAGGTGTTTGAGACCCCAAGAGGCAAAAGAAGCATTAGAGGAAGTTCATGATGGGATCTGTGGGTAACACTTGGGGGGCAGAGCCCTAGCTCACAAGATCACTCGACTAGGATTCTATTGGCCAGAGATGTTGGCCTTTGCACAGAATTATGTCAGGCGGTGCGATAGATATCAGAAGCACGCTCCGATTGTAAGGCAATCGCCTGAGATGTTAACCTCGATTAACTCTCCTATTCCGTTTGCAATGTGGGGAATGGATATACTTGGTCCCTTTCCCGTAGCATCTGCACAAAGAAAGTTTCTGATAGTGGTCATCGACTACTTCACCAAGTGGATTGAGGCTAAACCTCTAGCCAAGATAACCACCAAGCAAGTTGCCCAGTTCTTTTGGGAGAACATCATTTGCAGATATGGAATCCCACAAATTCTTGTGACGGATAATGGAACACAGTTCAACAATCAAGAGTTTAAGAAGTACTGCGAGGAAAATGATATTGAGCTTCATTTCACTTCAGTAGCACATCCATAAGCAAATGGACAAGCAGAGGTTGCCAATCGAATTATCCTGGATGGACTGAAAAAGAGGGTTGAACGCTCAAGGAACACTTGGGTGGATGAGTTACTGCCTATACTCTGGGCATATCGCACCACCTGTAAGGTGACAACTGGAGCAACCCCGTTTTTGCTGGCTTACGGAGCCGAGGTAGTTGTGCCCTTGGAAATTATTCATGCATCACCTTGAGTTGAGGCATACGAACAAGAGAATAATGAAGAAGGCATGAGGCTTGCCCTAGACCTAATTGATGAGGTTAGGGATGAAGCAAATGCCCGGAATGCAGAGCATCAGAAGAGAGCATCCTTCCACTACAACCGAAGGGTTAAGGAGAGGTTCTTTCGACAAGGCGACCTGGTTCTAAGAAAGATAGAGGCTTCTGGTGTTGGTCAAAAGGGAAAGCTAGCCCCTAACTGGTAAGGGCCGTATCGAGTCAAGAAGACACTAGGAAGAGGATCCTACAAATTGGAGACATTAGATGGGAACGAAGTGCCACGTACTTGGCATGCTTTGAACCTGAAGATTTATTATGTTTGAGCTGTCCTTGTAAGAACTTAGCTTTTTATCTATTTATTAGGAGAAGTAGAAATAAGGTTCGATGAAACCATCCCAGGGCCTAGTGCCCCGAGTAGGATAATGGTAAACTATGTAAGGGTTGGACCCATTTCGAATTATTAATGCAAGTTTGTTTTTCATTATATGATTCTATGTTTTATTTATGTACTGAGCACCTGTTGAGTGTAAGTCTAGAAAGACCAAGTATTGAAAATGAATGAACATATGAATAAGGGAAACAAATGCATAAATAAAACGCCCCGAAGGGCCACGGTTTAAGTTAGGTTGCAACACAATAAGATAAAAGTTAAGTCCCGAAGGACCTTGATTGAAAGCTAAGAAAGTAACGCCACAGGCGGCTAACAGGGCCATACAAGGCCATGGGGTGATCCCAACCTACTCCTCCGAGGATTCTTCCTCACCACTCTCCTCGTCAGACTCCTCCTCATCTGAATCTTCCTCCTCGGAACCATTACCTGATTCAGCCACCACCATTGGCTTTGCTGTAGTCTCCACAACTTCAGTTTCTTCCTCTCCGGAAGATGAGCTGGGACTGCCTTCATTCCGAATCGTCCTCTTGCCAGGGATTGGTTGTCGAACTACTCCCACTTTCCTAGCAGGCGGGGCTTCTTTCCACGAGAGCCCGAAGAGCTTGAGTCTTGGCTAGCAGCTTGGGCGCCCCCTCTTGAGCCAGAGCCAGGACGACGATGGTTTCCCCTGGAGCTAGAACTCGATGCTTGGGCCACTCTGTTGACTCCCGAGCCAGAAGCAACATGACCATAAGGGCTTGGGAAGTCCATTGGATTAACTACGGTTGGATACCTCTTGCTCACAGCATTGACAGCCTTGTCCCAGCCGATAGACATGATACTCGGGCGTACTTCGTCATCATGCTTGTCTATAAGCTGGAAAAAATCCTCAGACTCCTGGTAAGCTTTCACCACCAATTTGTAGTCAGCCGGCTTTTATCTTGTACAAGGAGTCATATTGCCTCTGGAAAGAATGTGCATCAGCTTCAGCACGGATGGCCCTGGACTCTAAGTCCTGACATTTCTCGTCAAATATTGCCTTTTCCTTTTTTAAGGCCACGTTTTCATCTCGGTATGCTTGGCCTTGGCGAGTGCTGGCCTGGAAGTAGGCATTGGCCTGGAATAAAGAATTAGTGAGATATTTACAATGATAAGTTATATGAAGACATTACATCTAAGATGGAGAGTGTGAAAGCTGATATATGGCTTGGGCTCCTAGAGTCTCCGCCTCGTCGGTTTTATCCCCGGCAGTCACTGTCAAAAGATCGGGGAGAGTGATACTAAACTTAGACCAATCCAAGGCCGATTCCGGGCATCCCAAGACAGAGTCTTGTTCGCAAATACCCCAACCAGGGATGAAAGGGGATTTGATTTTCCCTTCAGCATTCCGGGATCTTTTCGAAGAACATCCCGACAGGAACTGTGGAATTTTCTGGCCAGGGGGTGCAACAGCCACCTCGGCTTTCTTGATCATCCTTCTAGTAACCTTCGGCTGGTTTTCGGGACGGCTGTCTATTTCTTCAGCAGCTGAAATTGCAACAGAAAAGATATTGGGATAAGAACAAACATAGTTCATAATGTGCAATAAAAAATTACCCTCAATAGAAAGTAAGCTAAGGCCAGCTTCCATAAGTCTCTTCTCATTCAAGAAAACTTTATAATGAGTTCGACCATCATTCGCAATTAATCTATCTCGGTCAAGTAGCTCTTCTGGGCTGAGATCACACACGAAGTGCAGACTGTCTTTCACTTCTCCGAACTTCGATACAAAGAAATGGCCCCAGTTGCCACCACTCCATTTCAGAATCACGAACTCATTTTTCCAAGAATGATGGGAATCTAGGAAGGAGAATGCATTCACAATATGAGGAACATTGGTTCTGTGTTGGATACTGATCCATCCTTTTTTAGAATCAGGAGAATTCTTTATTGCGAATATGCTTTGGAACATTGTGGTGGTCGAATAGATATTTAGATCCCGGCACCTTAGCATGAAAATAAGAATAGCACGCCATGCATTAGGATATAGCTGGCAAGGATGAACCTGGATCTCCGCTAGAAGCCTGGTAATGAATGGATCAACTGGAAATCTCAAACCTGCTTTAAGGGTACCCTTGAAAACACATAGCTTCTCAGGATGCCAATTACAGGTTCTGTCACCTAAGCCAGGAAGGCGGACCTTGACCGAGTCCGGGAAGCCATATGTCTTTCTAATTTCCTCTACATCATGCTCGTTTAACTTACACGGACTATGGTACGAGTCTAATTCAGAACTGTTAGGGAATGCATCCCTCATAGTACTCAACAAGTCTAATAAAGAATGAAATCGACGATCATTATATGAGGGAGGTTGCAATCTAGTTTTACCTCGAAGAGTTCTTGCCATGGTCCTCTTGGACATCGCCTCGGACATAGAGAATGATGGGGCAGGTACGCGGTTGCCGTCTGACATCTTGAACTCGAACTTGGAACTTGAAACTAGAACTTGGAAGCCTTAGAGCTGGAAAAGCTTTTAGAGAGAATTTTAGAAGTGAAGAAGTGAAGGAGTGAAATGAAATGAAGACTACTCCATCTCTTTTATAGGAAAGTCATGACCTGCAACAACAGGTCGAAAGAAAGCTCGGTTCGTGTTTGCAGGTCATTTATCGTTTATGAGTGAAAAAAGATGAAATTCATCCGATATATATGGAAAGAATCGTAACAAATTTATATGATTCCGAAGAAAAGAAGCATAGGTGAGTATGTTGCGCCAGGTTACGCTTGAACGTTTAACTGAGCATTAAGAGTTAATCACGTTTAAGGAAGACAGATTGCAAGAGATTAGCTTCGCTAATAAAGAGACTAATTATGCTTCGAAAGGTGGTGTTTAACAGCCAAAAATCAAGGCCATGATTCAAGAACGAGAATTCAGACATTGCGAAAAAGCTCCGAGAGGCACAACAAGGCGCCCAAGGAAGGATCGCCAACCACTTGTCAGCCGACCAGGAGCACCTGGCAGGCGACCAGGACCTCCTGGCAGCCGACCAGCTGCCCGGGAAGGGGTCAGGCCGACCTCTTGGCAGCCTCAGCCGACCAGGAGCACCTGGCAGGCGACTAGGACCTCCTGGCAGCCGACCAGCTGCCTGGTAAGGGGTCTGGCCGACAGTAGGTTGGCCAGGTTGATGGTTTCGGTGAAGATTTTTTTTTACTTTCCAGAACGAACGTCGACCTTCGAATATTCCTAAAACTTAGCGCCGTTTAGCATCGATTAGCACCGAGTAGTGTCGTCTTATGCCATTTAACGTCATTTAACATAGATTAAACGTCGTTTAAGCATCGATTAGTGCCGTTTGAGTCAACACGGAGCCCCTGTTAGCCAATCAGCTGACCTGGAGCACCTGGCAGCCGACCAGCTGCATGGGAAGGGGTCAGGCCGACCAGGAGCACCTGTCAGCCGACCAGGTGCACCTGTCAACCGACCAGGAGCATCTGGCAGCCGACCAGGACGTCCTGAAAGCCGACCAGCTGACCAGGGGGTGGCTGCAGCTGTCCCGGGTCTCCTTTTTGCCGATCATTTAAGCACCGATTAGTGTCGATTAGCACCGATTAGTGTCGTTTAAGCACAGTTTAGTGCCTGTTAGCACTGTTTAGCGTCGATTAACGCCGTTAGTGCCGATATAAGCCATTTAACATCGTTTAACACTGTTTAAACGTTGTTTAAGGTTATTTAGCGCTGTTTAGTGCCTTTTAACACCGATTAGTGTCGTTCAAACATCATCGTAAACGCGTCGGCCGCTCCACGATTTAAATTAAGGCGGTATTGTTGAGAATACTTGTGTATGAGCAATAAACCCTAACCCGAGTCTCGAATAAGGCCGTTATAACTTCAAGGAAAACCTGATCAATTTTCCTGGAAGTTGGGGGGCAAATGATATGGGCTAAAAGTAAGCCCTAAAGACACATTTAATGTGGTATTAATTAGACCCAATATGGTCCAAACGTGGGGCCCATTTACGAGGCCCAAAACCCTAATTAAATATTAATTTCGTAATTAATATTAAGGGTAATAAACAGTTCAGCAAATAAGAGTCAAATAAGGATACTACTCCTGCTAGACTTAGCCTCCAAGGCATCCAATTCAACATGGAAACTGATTCCTACAAGGAAGGAGTCTAGAACCTTCCTCAAGGAGGTGACTTGCCCACCAAGTCTCTGAATCCTACCATAATTCTAAGGCTCCCGCAACCTATATAAAAGGCCTGACCCCTTATTCCAAGAACTACGTCTTGGCTTGATTCTCAATACGAGATACGTAGACATTCTGTGAGGACCAATTAGTCTCGAACACGGAAACAGCCATTAAAGCACGAAGCTCCCGAACCCTAGCATTAAATACAATTTTGTAACCTAGTTTTTATTCCACAAAAATACTCTATTTTATTTAATCATTTAATTTTAAAAATTGTTTTCACAAAATCACGCAAGCATACGTGGTCACAAGTAATATATAAGGTTAAGTCCAAATTCGTTCCCACAGGGATCAGGTTATGGTTCTTTTCAGTAAATGCACCTATTCAACAATGTATGATCTTAATTCACTGCTAAGACAAGTAATTAATTGAGATTTTAATTAACTAAATTTAACTAATTTGCAATTTAAGAATTAACTAGCTAATGAGATCTAAAATCAAATTACTTATATGAGAATAAACATGGAATTCTAACTTCATTATCTACTTCACTTAGAGTTGATGCCTTTAATCAATGTTAAATATAATTGATGTGTTTTAATCAGTGTTTAAGTGTTACAAGGAGTTATCAGAGTTTAGCTGGAAGCAGTCAGAGTTTGCGTAAACTCTGACAGTTGGAAGCTCGACAGAGTTTGTTAAACTCTGTCTGGAGGAAGCGCGTCTACTGTTCAACAGTGATTAAAGATTAATTATGGAAGCGATATCTTTGAAGATTGGATAGCTATCAAAGAGATCGAGTTGACATAGGAGACGTGTGACAATCTGTAATTGATATCATTGTATAGCTGATTATTAGGAATATCAATTAGAGATTGTATCGTAGCTGTATGTTATATAAATACAGATAGGTTAACCCTAGAAGGGTATCGATAACGAATTATCATTATTGTAACCTAGCAGCTCTTTGTGATATTTTACATCACGAAGAGGGTTTGAAATACAAGAAGTTTTTAAAGTGCATAAACGCTTTTACTTATTAATCTCTCATACAAAGTTTATTATTAATTGTGTATTCAGCCTAACAAGTGGTATCAGAGCCAATCTGTTACTTTATTACAGGTTAAGATCCAAACACAACAATAATCATGTCAGAAATTCCTCCACCAACACCTACTGTTTCTGAAAAGGCTCCTACTACTGTGAGTCGTTATGAACCAATCAGGGTTCCTATTCTGAGGCCATTAGAGTATGCTATGTGGAAGGTCAAGATGACTATGTTTCTGGAGGCTACAGATCCAGAATATCTTGACAGGATTTATGAAGGCCCTCACAATCCTACAAAGCTATCTGTTGCAGTTGCTGGTGAAGCAGCAAAAATGGTTCCAAAGGAAAAGAAGGACATGACTCCTGAAGATCTATCATCAATTGCTAAGGATGCAAAAGTTAGGCATTTACTGCATAGTGCCTTAGACAATGTTATGTCTAACAAAGTCATTAACTGCACCACTGCAAAAGAGATATGGGATGCACTTGAAGTCAGGTGTCAAGGAACTGCAGCTATTAAGAAGAATAGGAGAAACATACTCACACAAGAGTATGAGCATTTTGAGGCTAAACCTGAAGAGACCATGACAGAAACATTTGATAGATTCTGTAAACTGATTAATGATCTGTCATTGGTCAACAAAGAGTATGATCTAGAAGACTCGAATCTCAAGTTTCTTCTTTCTCTACCTGAAAAGTGGGATGTGAAAACAACCACTATTAGAGACAACTATGATCTTGCTGAAACAGAGATTGATGAAATTTATGGACTGCTCAAAACTTATGAATTGGAAATGGAACAGAGAAACAGGAGATCAAGCAGAAAAGGAAAGTCTGTTGCTCTTAATGTTGAAGAGAAGCCTCAGAAGAAAGAGGCAACAAGAAGGAAAATGAAGGGAAAAGCTTTGGTCATACATTCAGAAAGTGATTCACCAAACTCTGATTGTGATTCAAACTCTTCTGAATCATCTGACTCTGAGGATGATGAAGAAGAAATGAGAAAAATGGTTGTGCTGATGGTGAAGACTTTCAAGAAAATGGGCTTCAAGAATTTCAAGAAAGGAAAAAGGTTTTCTAGGGATTCAAATGAAGACAGGAAAAGCTACAGGAAGTCTGATAAGAGAGATTCTAAAGGGAAGAAGGATAAGTCTGAAATTCAATGCTACAAGTGTAAGGAGATGGGTCACTATGCTCCTGAGTGCAAGAAGGGTAAAACTGGAAAGGTACTCTACACTAAAGGCAGAGATTGGGCAGATACTTCAGATTCTGATGAAGAAGTGAACTATGCTCTCATGGCTACTACTGAATCAGAATCCTCTGAAAATCAGGTACCTCCAACTACCTATGCTTATAATATTGATGACATTGCTCAATTAAGAATTTTTCTTAAGTCATTGCATATAAGTTATAGGGATCAGACTTTAGAAAATGAGAGGATAAAAGCTGAAAATTCTGAACTTAAAGAGAGAAATAAACTTGTTGAAGAGAAACTTGAAAACATGCAACAAGTTCAGAAAGAGAGAGATGATGCTGTTTGCAAAGAACAGATTTTGCTTCAGAAGTATAAACAACTAGAGTCAGAGTTGAAGGAAGCAAATAATAAAATTAGAACTTGGACTAATTCTGGAAAAGACACTCAACAGATTTTTCAAACAGACACTGTTGGTCTAGGTTATAATGAGGGAGATGAACTTAGATTTCAAAATCAAGTTAAAGTCAGAACTAAATTTGTTCATGGAACCAGTAAATTTTTGTCTAAGAATGAAAAAGAAGCTGTCCAAAGAAAACCAGTAAAAACTAGTGTTAAACAGGTTAATATTGGTTCAATGACAGATAAACAACTCAAACATAAACTGAAGGAGTTAAAATCTGTTGAGAAAAAGAAAATGTCAAACAAGAACAGAAGTGGAAAAGTAGGCATCACTTCAGGAAATAAACCAATGCTTGCTAGTTATGCTCCAAGAAAGACATGTCATAACTGTAGTAGTACTAAGCATCTTGCAAATTTCTGCAAGAAAAATAAAAATATAAATTCTTTACCTACAAAGTCTGAGGTAAAGAAGGATTTTGCTAGAACTAAGCCACAGACTCTATGCACACACTGTGGAAGCACTTGGCATTCCATCTATACTTGCAGAAAATATCATGCTATCTATCATAATTACTATGAACTGAAACCCAATCTAAAATGGGTTAAAGTTGATACTGCAAGTGTAAACACTGATACTGTTAGCCCAAACTCTGATAATTTTAATTCCGCTGCAAAAGCTAACAAAGTTAAGAATGCCAAAGGATCCAAGCAAGTTTGGATCCTTAAAACTAATCCTCAATAATTGTTTGTGATTGCAGGGTAACAGGGAGGCAACCCTAGTCGTGGACAGTGGATGTTCAGGACACATGACTGGAAATAAAGCCCTGCTATCAGAATATGAGGAGAAGGCTGGCCCAAAAGTTTCCTATGGTGATGGCAATATAGGAAGAACATTGAGATATGGCAGTATCAATCTTGGAAATGTCATCATCAACAATGTAGCTCATGTCCCAGGACTCAAGCATGACTTGCTATCTGTGAGTCAAATCTGTGACAAGGGTTATCATGTAGATTTCCAACCTGAATACTGTGAAGTTATCAGCAAATCTACAGGAAAGGTTGTTCTAGTTGGTCACAGGCAAAACAACATTTATGAAATCAAGCTTTTGATAGACTCTGTTGGAAAAGCTGTTTGCCTGTCTACAAGAATGTCTAGTGAAGAGAGTTGGAAGTGGCACAAGAAACTCTCACATTTGAACTTGAACAACATCAATGAATTGATCAGAAAGGATCTTGTAAGAGGACTCCCAAAGACCCTGTTAAATGTTGATGGCCTATGTGACTCATGTCAGAAGGCTAAACAAAGGAAGTCATCTTTCAAGAGCAAGACAGAATTTTCTATCACTGATCCCTATCATCTTCTACATGTTGATCTCTTTGGTCCAGTAAATGTTATGTCTATTGCAAGGAAGAAATATGCTTTAGTCATTGTTGATGAATACACTAGATTCACCTGGGTGTATTTTCTAGCAAAGAAGGATGAAACTGCATCGACTCTGATGGAGCATGTGAAGCTTCTGGACAAAGGATCAAGCAACAAAGTCAGAATCATCAGAAGTGATAATGGAACTGAGTTCAGAAATGCAACAATGGAAGAATTCTGCAAGGACAATGGAGTGAAACAAGAATTTTCAGCACCTGGTACACCACAACAAAATGGTGTAGTTGAAAGGAAAAATAGAACCTTAATTGAAGCTGCCAGAACTATGCTTGATGAAGCAAAATTGCCAACTTATTTCTGGGCAGAAGCTGTTCAAACTGCTTGTTTTACTCAAAATGCAACACTGATCAATAAGCATGGAAAGACACCATATGAGATGGTGAAGAAAAAGAAGCCTAACCTGAAATACTTTCATATTTTCGGGTGCAAATGTTTCGTTTTGAAGACTCATCCAGAACAGTTGACCAAGTTTGAGTTAAAGGCAGATGAAGGAATTTTTGTTGGCTATCCACTGTCAACAAAGGCATTCAGAGTTTACAATCTGAGAACTAAAGTGATCATGGAATCTATACATGTTTCTTTTGATGATAAGAAGATAACTGGACTTGAAGACAAAGACGAATATGATCAACTGAACTTTGAAAATGAAGTTTTAAACTCTGATGAAGGAAACTCTGATGAAACAATTCTGACAGACTCTGTTGAAACAAACTCTGAACCTCTACTGGTAAATTCTGGAGAAACTTCTCAGTCACAACAAAGAGGAGAACCAGTTGAGGGGGAGCATGATCAAGATGAAGACTCAAACACTGATACTGAGTCAACTGAAAAATCTGGATCAAACTCTGATGCTTCAAACTCTGAAAATTCAAATTCTGACTCTGGACAGTCAAGTTCAGGGGGAGTCTCAGAAAACGAAGATAGATCACAACAGAATCAGGAGAGCATGGATCAAGGGGGAGGATCACATGCTGATAGAAGTCATTTGCCTTCTGCTAGGAAATGGACTAAATCACATACACCTGATTTGATAATTGGTGATCCAGATGCAAAAGTAAAGACAAGAAGTGCTACTGCAAGTGAATGTCTATTTCATGCATTCTTGTCTAAAAATGAACCAAAGAAAGTGGAAGAAGCTCTTCAAGATGCAGACTGGATAACAGCAATGCAGGAAGAGTTAAATGAATTTGAAAGAAATGAAGTTTGGACCCTTGTACCAAGGCCAAAGAACAGATCTATTGTTGGTACTAAATGGGTTTTCAGAAACAAGACTGACAGTGAAGGTGTTATCACGAGGAACAAGGCTAGACTGGTAGCAAAAGGTTATTCACAGCAGGAAGGAATAGATTATGATGAAACATTTGCTCCAGTAGCAAGATTGGAGGCAATCAGAATTTTTCTAGCATATGCCTCTCACAAGAAATTCAAAGTGTTCCAGATGGATGTGAAAAGTGCTTTTCTGAATGGAAAGCTTGAAGAAGAAGTGTTTGTTGAACAACCACCAGGATTTGTGGACCCCAAATATCCAGATTATGTCTACAGGCTAGATAAGGCACTATATGGACTTAAGCAGGCACCAAGAGCATGGTATGAGACACTTGCTCAGTTTCTTCTAGAAAGTGGATTCAACAGAGGAACAATTGACAAAACTCTGTTTTATTTCAATCAAGGAAGTGACCTCCTTTTAGTTCAAATTTATGTTGATGACATCATCTTTAGGTCTACTAATGATAAACTCTGTAAGAAGTTTGCCAAGCTCATGCAGTCCAGATATCAAATGAGCATGATGGGAGAGCTTAGTTACTTTCTAGGCCTACAGGTGAAACAAACAGAAGATGGAATTTTCATTAATCAAGAAAAATACACCAGAAATCTTCTCAAGAAATTTGGTATGCTTGACTGTTCATCTGCATCAACTCCCATGGCAACAGCAACTAAACTGGACAAAGACACAGGAGTTTCAGTGGATATGACAAACTACAGGGGCATGATAGGATCTCTTCTATACTTGACAGCTAGTAGGCCTGACATCATGTATGCAACCTGTCTTTGTGCAAGGTTTCAGGCAGATCCTAGAGAGCCGCATCTGACAGCTGTGAAAAGAATCTTCAAGTATCTCAAGGGCACCATATCATTAGGTCTGTGGTATCCCAGAGAATCAGATTTTAAGCTACTTGGGTATTCTGATGCAGACTTTGCAGGCTGTAAGGTAGACAGAAAGAGCACTAGTGGAAGTTGTCAATTTCTTGGTGACAGACTTGTTTCCTGGTACAGCAAGAAACAGAAATCAATCTCCACATCTACAGCTGAAGCAGAGTATATTGCAGCTGGTAGCTGTTGTGCACAGATCTTATGGATGAAGAATCAATTGCTGGATTATGGATTGAGGTACAGTAATATACCTATTTACTGTGATAACCAAAGTGCTATTGCTATGACAGGTAATCCAGTACAGCATTCAATGACCAAGCACATCAGCATAAGGTACCACTTCATCAGAGAACATGTGGAAGAAGGAAATATTGAACTACATTTTGTCTCTACAGAACAACAGCTTGCAGATATCTTCACTAAACCATTGAGTGAAGCTACATTTACAAGGCTGGTTAATGAACTAGGAATGATCTCTGGTTCTGACTAGAAATGTTGGTTAGATTCAAACTTTACTTATGTGATGTATTAATCATATTTCCTGATTGGTTAAATGTTGAGTGAGCTCTGTTGATTAAACTCTGTTATGCATACTCTGCTAAACTCTGTCAGCATGTCTGTATGTCATACATTGTTAATAAGTTTGATAAACTCTGTGAACTTTGAGTTGATTTTTGTCTGAATGAAAACACCAATGAAGAAATATGTATGAAGCATGATTCTCAGCAATTAATCATGAATCTTTCTGAGTTATTGAGATCTAATCTTAGATTGTGCAGAAAGTTAACACAGCATGATACTGGCTCATATTTATAGCATCTCTTAGTTTATTTTATCCTAAACTCTGAGTCTATAAATACTGTGTGCATTACCTTTCATGAAGAACTACTGATGTTGATGAACTCTAAACTCTGTTAGTTATACTCTGATAAAATAAAATGTTTACTGCAATACCCCAAAGAAAATGTATATAGGTTATTATACTCCTTTGAGATTATGTTGGATACTAGGATGACCCAGGAACCTATTGGTATATAATATGTGCTAAAATTCTCTGATTTTTGGTGACTAGTTAAATACTAGGATGACCCAGGAACTTATCAAAATGATAAGGGCTAAAATTTTTGAATTTTTGGTGACTGGTTCCAACCTCTGATTACTGGAATGAAAAATAATAAAAATATATATATATAAAAAAAATGAAAATAAAAAAAAATAAAAAAAATGTGTATATAAAGGGGGTATAAAATAAAAATTACTGTATAAAGTTCGATTACTTCAGAGTTTAGCTTTCATCATACAGTCAGTGTTTACTATGACAGTTTGTGCATCCAGTGTTTATTGATTTACTTTATGGATTTTATGAAAAATTAGATGCTCTAAAAATTGACTTAGTAAACTCTGCTTCACACACACAAATACTCACAACTGTGCAATTTATGAAAGGGTTTCGGTGATAAAGTTGGAGAATTGACAAACGCTGTTGATTCGTGATTTGTACTCTAAGGTAAATTTTCACTTGGACAATTTGAAAGTCTTGGAGTAAGTAGGGTTTTTGACAACTGTTAATCAGTGGATAGTTGATGAATGTGTTCTTTATATGATTACTTTAATTAGTTTTCATATTCACTTCTTGATGCATTTTCTTGAAGAACAGTTCATATAACACAAATAACAGTTGCAGAACACAATGAATATGATTAGAAAAACAAAATTTTCATTGATAATAAGAAAGAGATTACAAGCAAATATTACATCTTTTTGTTCTCTCTATCTGCTAATCTATTCAACAGGAAAGTAAAAGGTCCGTCCACACCACTCCATTGTTAGCAAAAATTCCCAGATCCCATCTTTGCCACTTTGTTTGGGTGGAAGTTGAAGGGATAAGGTTATTTTTGCTGACATATTCATTAACAATGGTTGGTGGTGGTGGATGAGGATGCCTTCGAGGAGAGCCATGCCAATGTTGCTTGGAGGGCAGCATCGATGTCGATCACCCTTGCAGGTTTCTCTCTCTCGAGCTCTTCCAGACCAGCATCCATTTGCAGCCACAGCGTCTCAAGCTGCCTTTCCCACTCAAACGCTTCAAATTCTTCACGCGTATAGCTGAAGATGTCCCTATTCTCGACAAGATGAAGGTTTTTCTCTTTGATGGTAAGGTTGGCCATTGTTTTTCAAGGGTATTTGGTTTGAAGGGTTTGTGATTTTACAGGGGAGACTGAAAGGTTAAAGGTTTAATGAAATAATCTGAGCAAGTCTCTAGGCCTTAAATAGAGATGGGTAAGAACGAAGTCCTTAATCGCTTCGTATTCTGGTTTTTAAAGGCAACAGGTAAACGTTTCAAATTCTGATTTTACTTTGGTCCAGATATTTTTAAAAGAGTATTAATTGATTTTTGTTAAAATCAAATATTTTAATGTTTTAATTTTTAATATACTCTTTTTAAAAATAGGCGCACATGACCCACTCGCCTTTAATGTGTCCCACTTACCTATTATCGTGTCCCACTACACATTAATCAAGGAACTGATTGAGTGTTTGTTACATAAGAGATTGAGTTTTTATTAATTTAATCACTTTTGTGTCCAAACGAGTTTGCTTTATTCTTACTCTCACAGTTTTCTTATTTTCTCTTAGGCACTCACACAAACACCTTTCTACATACATATCTCTTGGAAATTCTTAACTCAATGGCATCTAAAGCATTCACTGCTCTTGGCTTCCGGACTTTTTGAGGGATTCAGAGATTGGACAAGCTCTGACTGGACCTGCTACTCTTTCTGCGTCTCAAATTGTTTCATTCTGGCAGAATTCAGTTTATGTGGATGGAGGAGAAAGTGGAACTCCTACCATTATCTTCACTTACGAAGACCAAGATCATGTGATTACTCCACAGACTGTACGTGATACAATGGGGTTTGATACACATACTTCTTATACACTCGTTAATGAAACTTATCTGAGAGAGATGCTACAAGAGATAGGTTACATGGAATCTCTTGACAAGCTCGGCAGTATCAAAAGGCCAAATCTCAGAAAAGAATGGAATTTCTTCTTTGATTGCATAACGAGGACGTTCCAGAAGAAAGTCACAAACTGGGATGCCATTCCAATAGACAGTCTTCAAATCGGGTATTCTCTGCTCTATGGTTCTAATTTTGATTTTGGTCGACATGTTTTGATGAGCTTAGGTGATAAATTGTCAGAGTCTACCACTGTCTATTATGCTCGTTTCTGTCAAATGTTGTTCAATGCATGTGTACCTGGTATTGAAATTGATGAAACTGATGAAATTGATCCGTTTAGAGTCAATAAGCGCATATTCTCTGATATGACTAACAAGGATGTTGGTAAAGAAAATCTTTCTGTGTTTATCATGCCTCTTGTTCTACGAAATTTTCTAAATAAACCACAAGAACCACAACAAGACCAACAGGAACCACAACACGATGCACCACAACAAGATGAACCTGAACAAGAACCACAACAACCTGAACCACACCCTGAACCTCAACTAGAACCAAACACTGAATCACCTGCAAAGCAACCTTCACCCACTTCAAACACAAACTCTGATTCGTCACAATCTTCACCAGCATCACAGTCTAGAATGCAAAGAGTTAAGAAGGCAGTTACTAAACGACGTGCAAGTCTAAAGCAGGCAGAAGAGACACAAAGCAAATCAAAACGGAAATCTCCTGAAGCTGTTTACACTAGAAGGGGGAAAAGAATGAAAGCTCGGGCAAACATATCTAAGTCACTCTCAGTGGTAGAACAAGCTCCACCAACTAGTGAAGAGGATTCAGATAATGTACCTCTAGCAAAACGAAGAAAAGTGATATTCTCTGATTCTGTGGATGAAGATATTGAAGCTCCAGAGGTTGTTTCACAGCAAACACCTTCTGTTGAAGTTGAGAAAGATGCAATACCTGCAGAGGATGTAATACCTGCAGAGGATGGAATGCCTGCAGAGGATAAAATGCCTGCAGAAGAGGATGCAAGAGATGGTGTTTCTCCAATAAATGATGTTCCTGATTCATTTATGCCATTCTCTGATCCTATCTCTAATATTGGTGTAGCTGATCAACCTACGTCTGTTCCTTCTGAAGCTGTGGCATCTCATACTGAGATAATATCTGATGCTCACCACACTGTTGAAGAAGGTGAAGAAATTGATCAGGCAACCAAAGTAACTTCTCAGTCAATGCCTGTTGCTGAGCCTGAGCAACATGGAGAAAATCTTGAAAAACCTACAGAAGATATTGCTAAACCTATGGCTGAAGATGAACCAGCTAAAGCTACAAGTGTTGAAGCTGAAGGTGACAGTAGTGCAAACTCTGATACTTCTCTGAGTGCACCAGTACAAACTGATGATAAACATACACCTTTTACTCAACCTTGTACTTCTCATGAAGTTGAGAGAGCACAATTTGCCAAGAGTGCTGCTGAATGGTACAAAGAAGATTGTATTTTTCCACCAGGTAGAGCAGCTAAGTTTGTTAAGCAAAGTGCTGATACTATCTCTAATCCAGAGATTCTTTCTTGCTTGAAAGCAACTATAGTTCAAGTTAAAACTCTGGATAGACGATTTGATGATACTAATTTGGCAATCACTTCTTTGCGAAATGAGGTTGTAGCTAGAGAGATGAAAATGGAAACACATTCAAAATTAGTGACTACAAAATTCTCTAAAGCTCAAGACAATATCTTTGCCAGGCTGAGTAAAGTTGAAGAGAACCAGTCTGATTTATCTGCTAAAATTTATTCTATTGCTACCTCCCTGGAGTTAATTACTTCTATCCTTATGCCTGATGATGTCAAAAAGGGGGAGAGAGTTGTCAGAAGGGATAGTGCTGGAGATGGAGGGGCAAGTAACAAAGGAAAGAAAAAGGCTGAAGAGGTTCAAACTCTGAGAACTAGTAAGTCATCCAAATCACAGTCTGTTGGGAGAAATACTGATACTCAAGGAACTTCAAGGACCAAGAGTTTACTGTTATCTTCAAATCCACAAACTGATGAAGAATTGGCTGCTAAGCTGTTCATTGAAGAAAATGAGGAAGGAGTAACGATTGAGGACATTGAAGCTGAGGAAAAGAGTTTACAAGAAGAACATCTTAAAGCTTTAAAGTCTGATAAGGTACAAAGAGGAAAAGCTCCTAGACCTGTTGTTAAAGGTGTTGTGATCAGAGAGAGGACTGGTGTTAGTCAAAGTTCTCGGTTCTCAAAGGAAGCAATTGCAGCAGAGGCTAAACTAAAGCTAAAAGGCATTGAAGGTGAAAGTTCACAGAAGAAAGTTACAACTTCTGTTGCATCTCAAGCGATGATCACACCTTTACACTCTTCACAGTTGAAATCTATTTTTGGAAAAGGAACAATTTCTTATCCAAATGTGTTATCTGGAGTCTCAATGAATATTTCTGATGGAAAAGCTTTATCTGGCAAGATTGGAAATAATAAGGCTGGACTAGGTTCACATAGAGACAGAAGGCAATATACTGGTCCTAGAGATCCTTCTTCACTGGCTGTTCCAGGTCGTGGTGTTCCTCAAGAGAGTTTGGATAGACTGGAATCAGTGCAGTTGGTTCATCAGAAGAGTTTAGACAAGGATTTTCTTTTATACTTCATGGCTGATGGGACAGTATTCAAAATTGGTGAGGATGATATTGGCTTGAAATGTTGGGAAGAACTAGAGTATGTTCTATATCTTCTCAAGGTGAATAGTCGAAGGACTCAATCAGTTGCTAATGTACTCAGACAGAAAATGACTCAGAATCTGGCAATTAGAGGATAGAAATACAACAGCAGATATATTCCTAAGTACAGGGATTACCAAGGCAATCTCATTGAAATGAAGAAAGGTACTGCAAAGTTAAAAACTGATTTGGGAATCACAGTACTTGACTTCAATACTCAGGCAGAAAAAGTCAGATTTATCAGACTGGGTAATGAAATGAGAAGGAACAAGATTTATGATCTTAGGGCTGCTATTTACCAAACAGATGAAAGTGATCCTCAACTCAGAGAAATCAAAGAAGCAATGAAGATTGAACTTGAAAATGCAGAAAGAAGATTGCTGATTGATTATCTCAGAACCATGCCAGATCTTGAAATGATTAGAGATTAAGTTCTGTAAGAATTTTCTTATTCTCTATAGTTTTTAAGCTTAAACTCTGAATCTGTATAAACACTGTATTTATCTATTTGTTTTGACATCATCAATTACTGTCATTAACTTGTACATTTTTGCTAATGAATAAGTTGGGGGAGATTGTTAAATATAATTGATGTGTTTTAATCAGTGTTTAAGTGTTACAGGGAGTTATCAGAGTTTAGCTGGAAGCAGTCAGAGTTTGCGTAAACTCTGACAGTTGGAAGCTCGACAGAGTTTGTTAAACTCTGTCTGGAGGAAGCGCGTCTACTGTTCAACAGTGATTAAAGATTAATTATGGAAGCGATATCTTTGAAGATTGGATAGCTATCAAAGAGATCGAGTTGACATAGGAGACGTGTGACAATCTGTAATTGATATCATTGTATAGCTGATTATTAGGAATATCAATTAGAGATTGTATCGTAGCTGTATGTTATATAAATACAGATAGGTTAACCCTAGAAGGGTATCGATAACGAATTATAATTATTGTAACCTAGCAGCTCTTTGTGATATTTTACATCACGAAGAGGGTTTGAAATACAAGAAGTTTTTAAAGTGCATAAACGCTTTTACTTATTAATCTCTCATACAAAGTTGATTATTAATTGTGTATTCGGCCTAACAATCAATACATGTGATGGTTTTGATATCTGATCGGATAACACGAAACAAGTAAAAGCTACCTCTCGGTATACTAATACCAAACTACGCATGCATCCACAAAAGAGATAAAAGATGGGTAGACACCAAATATGTTTCGACCCTATATCTCTATAGAATTTGAAAACATAAAAGGTTTAAACACAAGTTATCCACATAGATCACATAGGGTAGCATAATATCTCTATTTACGCCACAAATCATGATGTTAAAACATCAACCTATCCTATGCTAGCATGGCAAGTTCTAAATCTCAAGATCCACTCTCGTTTAGCAAGAGATTAACAAATTAGATGTTCACGACGCATCTAAATACATGAAATACAACCATACGAGGATATCAAGAATTCACCACACATAAATCTTTAAAGCATGCAAACTACTAAGCTACATAGATAACTCCGTTAGAATCCCATGACAACGATTAACTCATAATTGAACCGTTCATCGTCATGGGATTTGATGAAAACATGATATAAAACAAGATATGAATAAAAGAAGTAATTATATTAATAAACAAAGAGTTAAGAAAACAAATCTAGAATCCAGAATAACACAAAAGATGAAGTAGATCTAGATCCGTTGCTTGTCACGAGCGTTGAATCCTTCTCTCCTTTTCTCCCTTGCAGATCTAAGCTATGTTACAATAATAAAAATTCTCCTAATTTCAATGCTAAGATGTGTTTAAATAGGCTCTAGAACCTTCTATTACAGTTAGAATTCGATTAAGGTACTAAAACCTGCCCAAAATACAATTAGAATTAGAAAAAGGGCAAAACAGTAATATTTCAGCCTTGCTTCACAAAGAACACGTGCGCAAATTTTAAGTACATGCTCCCTGCACCTGATTTCTGTCCCAAGTTGTATAAAATCTCTCAAGCTTCGCGTGAGTTGTAAGATCGCTAAAAACGGACTTCTAGAACTCCAGATATGGCCAAAACAGTGTAGACTGCGCAACCTTCCCGGAAAAATCCGAATTTTAATCAATTAATCCTCCAAACACGATAGAAGCATCCACCATAATCGACATTCTTGCAACACTGCACAACCAAGAAAACCACATCAAAAATACAACAAACTTGAGTCCAAAACAATCAATTTAAGCTGAATTGAAGCGATCCAAGTGGATATAAATCCACTTATCACACCCCCAAACTTAAACCGATGCTTGTCTCAAGCATAAACAATTACAACTAACTAACTAACTAGTACCACTTCCGTAGGTGATCACAGTTGCATTTGGCATATGCAGCAAGCCCTTTAAACCCCTAGGCAGGCCCAGTGGACGAGTAAGGTCTCGTGAGGGCCTATAGCGAATGTACCCACAAAATCCATTTAACCTAATGCAATGCAATGCTGTTAATAGTATTTTTGTTGTTCGTTCGCAGGGAAGGACTGAATGTAATATCAAGTTCAAGTATCTTATCTCTTTACGTCTAGAAGTGTGTGAGAAAAATCTTGGGTTTTGTGTTTTAACTAAATTAACCAAGAACTAATTATAAGCACTAAGAATTAATTTTAAACTGAGATTCAAATATGTTGGAAAACAATCTAAGAACTGGGGTTCTTCACCTGGTTTCAATACATACTCAATATTAATGTGATATCTGTGTTCCTACCTTGCTGAAAACAATTCTTCTAAAGTTATACTGCACCCTCCCAGGCTACAATATATTGCTTACAGCTACACCTTAATTGACACTCCCGTGATACAATCAGAGTATATCTATAAACTGTTAATTACCAAGAATTATATGTCTCACAATTCTCCTATTAATCTCCCGATCTAATATTCAAATTATGTCTGTTAAATCATGTACTAAGATTGCAACTTCTCTCCCAAGCTTATTACAATCCCTAGAATACAATCAAAGGTTCATGACTCCCCTAATTGTGTTAAGATCTCATTAACAAATCAGCAAAGCAGAAAATCACATAATCAAGCATGCATGAATACCAAGGAATACTACCCAATCCTCAGATTAGAGAATTAGTTATGCATATTTAATAAAGAGAACATAATAATAATAATAATGAATGAAAACATAATATTGAAGAAAGAATTGAAGATCGAAAGTACCTTGATACAATTTACAGCTATGAATTGTTATGATTTACAATGGTAGGATGTGTTTAAATAGGCTCTACAAATCTTGCCCAGCAAGATATTACCTTCTATTACAATTAGAATTCAATTCAGGTAATAAAACTTGCCTAAAATACAATTAGAACTAGAAAAGGGCAAAACAGTAAATTTTCTGCTTCCATCTATCTGCTGGTCGTGCTTCCTGGGCCCACCACACGCGGCCTGGTCGTGCGAAACCTATCCCATATTGTAGAAAATCTCTCAAGCTTCGCGTGGGCAGTAAGATCGCTGAAAACGGACTTCTAGAACTCCAGATATGGCCAAAACAGTATAAGCTGCGCAGCCCTTCTCAAAAATCCGAATTTTAATTAATTAATTCTCCAAGAACGATAAAAGCATCAACTTTAATCAACATTCTCGTAAATCTGCACAACTCAGCAAAACACATCAAAACTACAACAACTTGAGTCCAAAACAATCAATTTAAGCTAAACGGAGGGATTCCCAGTGGATATAAAATCCACTTATCAAACCCCCAAACTTAAACTGATGCTTGTCCTCAAGCATAAACAATTACAACTAACTAACTAACTAGTACCACTTCCGTAGGTGATCACGGTTGCATTTGGCATATGCAACAAGCCCTTTAAACCCCTAGGCAACCCCAGTGGACGAGTAAGGTCTCGTGAGGGCCTATAGCGAATGTACCCACAAAATCCATTTAATCCTAATGCAATGCAATGCATGAATGCAACTAATATGAAATATGCAACGATCCCCTTCAAACTAACCAAAACCAATGAACAAGCAAATATCTCAAAGAATGCAACTAAATCCAAATAGAGCTCGACTAAGTTCCCGTATACTAACAATACATGAACAGAAACGTGCGTGTGTGCAATGCTCATCAGAAATACTTCCAAAACTAGGTCAAAAATCATACATGTTCTTCGCCAAGACAATCACAGGTTTATAAATAGAATAGACTGTAGACACTTCATAACCTAGAAACACCTCCATCCTTATCCAAGGTAGACAGAAATTCATGCTTTATTACTAACTACTACAACACATATATACAATCATGTTTATTTAACCGTGCAATGGATGAGACCCCAAAAGGCTTATACAATAATACCCATGTAGCGAGTGTTAGGTCAGTGGATCCCAGACTATAAAAGCCTTAGGTCACTAGGACTAAGTCCCCTCAGACTTAATTACTCGAGTATTAAAGAGCTCACCCTGGTTAATTTTGCATATAACAATTGAAACATTTTTTTTTCTTTTTTTTTCTTTTTCTGCTTTTTTTTTTTTTTTTTTCTGCTATCTCTTTTTTTTTCTGCGATCTGGAATGAGCCTTTCTCATTTCCAACCCTAGACTACTCATATAAATATGAGCCGGCTACTAGCCATTTGACACCTAGCCATTATTCACAATTATTTACAATTAAGCATGAAATCCCTGTTTTCCCTCAAACTTAGACTTTAGTGTCCCTACGCCATCAAGGGAATAACGAAAATTCTAAATATAATCAAGTGATTAAATCTCAAAACATCCAAACAAGCATGACCTCAACCTAGCCCAAAAGTACCCAATGAGTCTGTGTAATTAGTTTTGTTTCCGAAACACATAAGTCAATTTCATAAAAACTATAAATCAACCCTCTATTCATCATTACCACACTCAATTAGACATCTACCTATCAATCAGAATTAGCTCGTCTTAAGGGATCATGAAATATGCATGCCATGAAAATGCAACTAGAATGAACTCACATGGTATACATAAATAAAAACAGAATGTCCTACATGAAACAAACGTAGATAACACAAACATACATGCATGAACTATCACTAATATGCAAAACATGAAATCCTACATGAACACATATATACAACAACAACTACTAATCCCTCAAAACACCCCCAAACTTGAAAGATTCAATGTCCGCATTGAATGGAAGTAAATACGAGGAATAGCAGAAACATACCTACTCGTCCTCATCCTCGGATGAATCAGTATCTGGCGGTGGATAAGGTGTACGAGCTCCATAGACAGGCCACCGGGCCTGAATACCCGCATCTCTCAAAGCTGTAGCCATATCCTCAGCATACGCTCGGTTACTAGCATGAATAGCATCCATCCGCCTGTACAAACGTCTAAAGTGAGCATCTAAAACTCTTGGAACTCTCTTAGCACGTGGCGGAGCGCCCGCTCCCTGACCACTAATACCACCACTACGAACATCATACCCAAGCCCCCTAGGATGCGGGATTCCGCCTTGCCATTCCGGCATTCGATCAATAGACACATCAACAATGGACGGCAAAGGTGACTGCAACTCCTCATCCGCACCCCAGGTAACGCCACTAACCATACACAACCCAACTATGATAGAAGCATGGGGCATCGATGACAGTGCACTAGACTTTAAACACCTGCGAATATTCTGCTGAACAATGTGGGCGACATCAATGTATTTTCCCTTTAGAATGCCCCAAAGAATAATCGCTCTATCAGCTGTGACCTCACCCGTATGAGAAGTAGGCATAATATTGGCACAGAGAAATAGATACCATGCTCGTGCAAACTTATTCATAGCAGAAGACAGAAAAGAAAGAGGCTCATTAGTTCCCAATTTATACTTCCAACTTGTACCGGGAACACAAAGTTCACGAACAATCGCCTCCATATCCACATCATCACTAGTCTTCAGCGCCCAATTTTCATCCCCCACAAGCTTAGGTGGTTGTCCCAAAATTGGACGAATAGAATCTGATCTGTAATCCACCCGTTGACCACGAACCATACACACACCATTCTGCTCATCTTTAGCATTAGCATAGAACTCCCTAACCAAATTCACCGGAACCGGAGTAGGTGCCTTACAAATCTCTCCCCAACGTAGTTCACTAATCACCTCCACCAACCCATAATGACGAGATGGCAAAAACCCCCTTTCCTTCGCCACCGGCTTTGACAACAACCGATTATACTCTACCTCCACCTCCGGAGAAGAAAATCTCTCCACCCTACTAGAACTACCCCTCATTCGTTTAGGAGCCATACTAACCAAAACCCCACTCAACAATAGCACCACCAACACCCACCAAGAAATATCCCACCAAAAACCACCAAGAAAAATCACACCACAAATACCCAAGTAACAAGAATAATACAAAAACCCCAATTGACAAGAACACAAATTCGTAACAAAATAAAATAGAGAAGAGAAATCCCACTACGAATCAAAGAGGTGAACTTGTACTAATTTTCCCCCAAACTTGAATTTTTAAGAGATGTAGAGGAAGAAGATAATGAATTGGGTGTGTATGTATGGGTATATATAGGCATGGAGTGATAGGATGAATATAAGAATTTGAATGTGAAAAGGAAAAATTTTGGTAGAATTTGGAATTTGATGTAGGATAGAATTAGGAATTAATAGAAAAAAAATTAGAAAAGAATTGGGTGTAGAATTTTAGGAGAAATTTGGAGGTTTTGGAATTGGAATTGGTTTAGGATTGGTTAGGAGATGATAATATAAAAAGGAGGAAGGAGAATGAATTTTGGGGAGAGAAAATATTTTTTTTTTTTTTAATATAGGTGTGCACAGCCAACAGCACAAAAAAAAAAAAACAATCTGCACAAAAAAAAAAATCTGCGCGCAGGAGGGGCAGACTGCGCCCAATGCAGTAACGCAGGCGCAGCCTGCGTCACGCAGGCGCAGTCTGCGTGTCTTACAGAAACGCAGGCGCAGCCTGCGTTACACCTATATATATATATATATTTTTTTTTTTTTTTTTTTTTTCACACTCACAGCACTAACAACACTCATTTTTTTTTTCTTTTTCACACACTAACAACACTCATTTTTTTTTCTTTTTCTTTTTCACACACTAACAACACTCATTTTTTTTTTCTTTTTTTTTTTTTTTTTTACACACTAACAACACTCATTTTTTTTTTCTTTCACAAAAATACTACATCACTTGGGTTGCCTCCCAAGAAGCGCTCGTTTAACGTCAATAGCTTGACGTACTTCCTCAATTCATAGTAGGGTCTTGAAGGTGGAGAATGCTCATTCCTTGCTCCACTGTTTCTCCAAGCAGGTATGGCTTAAGTCTCTGCCCATTCACCTTGAATACATCCGACCCTTCTCTAATAATCTCACAAACCCCATTAGGATAAACCTTCACAATCTCAAAAGGACCAGACCATCTTGATCTAAGCTTTCCAGGAAATAAACGGAGTCTTGAGTTAAACAATAGAACATGTTGCCCAACCTCAAATTCCTTCTTCTGAATGTGCTTATCATGCCACAATTTAGTCTTCTCCTTGTAGATACTAGCATTTTCATAAGATTGGAGCCTAATCTCCTCAAGCTCTCCAAGTTGAAGCAAACGCTTCTCTCCCGCAGATTTAAGATTAAAATTCAACTCTCTTGTCGCCCAAAATGCCTTATGCTGAAGTTCCACCGGCAAATGACAAGGCTTCCCAAAGATCAACCTATATGGAGACATTCCAATAGGTGTTTTAAATGCCGTTCTATATGCCCAAAGTGCATCATCAAGCTTTGTTGACCAATCTTTTCTCGAACTTGCCACTGTCTTCTCCAAAATTGACTTCAGCTCACGATTCGAAATCTCAACTTGTCCACTTGTTTGCGGATGATAAGGAGTTGCCACCTTTTGTGTTACACCATACTTTTTCAAGAGATCAGCAACCTGTTTATTGCAAAAGTGCGAACCTCCATCATTGATAATAGCCCTTGGCACTCCAAATCTAGTGAACACATTTTTCTTCAAGAACTTCTTCACCACTCTAGCATCATTAGTAGGAGACGCAATTGCTTCAACCCATTTAGAGACATAATCAACTCCCACCAAAATATACTGATTTCCATAAGAAGATGGAAATGGACCCATGAAGTCCATCCCCCACACATCGAAAATCTCCACCTCAAGAATAGATTGTAAAGGCATCTCGTTCCTCCTCGAAATATTCCCAACTCGTTGACATCTATCACATTTAGCTACAAAGTCTCTAGCATCCTGATGCATGGTTGGCCAATAGAATCCTGACTGTAAAACTTTCGCAACTGTCTTCATGCTACTGTTATGACCTCCACACTCTAGAGAATGGCAATGTCTGAAAATATGAGGAACTTCATCATGAGGTATACATCTACGAAACATTCCATCAGCACATTCTTTGTAAAGCAGCGGTTCTTCCCAATAGTAATGCTTCACATCATAAAAGAACTTCTTCTTCTGATTATAAGAAAGATTATCCGGCACAACTCCTCCCACAATGTAGTTCACAAAATCTGCATACCATGGTGTAGACAAGGACACACCTAGAAGCTGCTCTTCCGGAAATTTATCATTGATAGGTATTTCACCTCCTACCTCTTCATCTCCTTGGTCCAACCTAGATAAATGATCAGCTACCAAATTCTCAGACCCCTTCTTATCTCGAATCTCAAGATCAAATTCCTGGAGTAAGAGAATCCAACGAACTAAACGAGGCTTGGCATCCTTCTTTGTCATCAAGAAACGAATAGCAGCATGATCCGAATAGACAATCACCTTAGACCCAACAAGATAGGATCTGAATTTATCAAGTGCAAACACCACTGCAAGTAGCTCTTTCTCCGTAGTGGAATAGTTGATTTGCGCATCATCAAGAGTCTTGCTTGCATAAGCTATCACGTGCATCCGCTTATCCTTCTTTTGCCCAAGAACAACACCCACAGCATAGTCACTAGCATCACACATAAGCTCGAATGGCAAGCTCCAATCGGGAGATGTAACTATGGGTGCAGAAGTAAGTTCCTTTTTTAGCCTGTTAAAAGCATCAAGACAACTTTCATCAAAGTCAAAAACACGATCCTTTTCAAGAAGATTGCAGAGTGGCCGAGCTAACTTGGAGAAATCCTTGATGAACCGTCGATAAAAACCAGCATGCCCAAGAAAGCTTCGAATTCCTTTCACAGATGAAGGTGGTGGCAATTTTTCAATAACTTCAATTTTTGCTCTATCGACCTCAATGCCTTTGTTAGAGATTTTATGCCCAAGCACAATGCCTTCCTTCACCATAAAGTGACATTTTTCCCAATTAAGAACAAGATTCGTTTCAGTACATCTCTGCAACACCTTTGATAAACTGGCTAGACATGATTCAAAAGAAGAACCATAAACCGTGAAGTCATCCATAAAGACCTCCATGTCTCGCCCTATAAAATCTGAGAAAATGTGGTTCATGAGCCGTTGAAAAGTTGAAGGACCATTACACAAACCAAAAGGAAGCCTCCGATAAGCAAAAGTGCCATACGGACAAGTAAAGGTGGTCTTCTCTTGATCTTCGGGTGCAATAGGAATCTGAAAGTAACCCGAGAATCCATCCAGAAAGTTGTAATACTCATTACCCGCCAACCTTTCGAGCATTTGATCAATGAATGGGAGGGGAAAGTGATCTTTGCGAGTAGCGTTATTCAACTTCCTATAATCAATGCAAACTCTCCAACCTGTTACTGTTCTCGTAGGAATCAACTCATTCTTCTCATTGTGAACGACAGTCATCCCACCTTTCTTAGGCACAACATGAATAGGGCTAACCCATTTACTGTGTGGAACCGAATATATGATACCAGCATCAAGCAACTTTGTGATTTCTTTCTTCACCACCTCTTGCAAATTCGGATTCAATCTTCTTTGTCCCTCAATCACAGGCTTATGATTATCTTCTAAGGCAATTCTATGCATGCAAAGAGCAGGGCTAATTCCCTTGATATCTTGAATTGTCCAACCAATAGCTGATTTATATTGCCGAAGAACATGTAATAACTTTTCTCTTTCATCATCAATGAGCAAAGCAGAAACTACCACAGGATATGTATCATTAGGACCAAGAAAGGCATACCTCAAATTATCAGGTAGAGGTTTAAGTTCCACCTGTGGTGCCTCTGAAAGTGTAAAAGCCATCTCAACTTCTGTGTCTCGTACAACCAGTGCTTCTTCTTCGACTACATCATCCAACACCCGATCTGCTCCCACGAAGTGTTCATTCTCGAGCTGCACAATGTCATCCACTATGTCAATGGTAAAACAAGTTGCTCCAAAAGGGGGCATCTTCATTGCTTTGTTCAGATCAAATTCCACTTTGTCCTCGCCAACATTCAATGTCAATTTTCCAGCTTTAACATCGATTGTAGTGCCAGCAGTAGCCAAGAATGGCCGTCCCAAGATAATGGGTATCTCGACATCTTCATCCATCTCTAACACCACAAAATCACAAGGTATGACAAATTTATCCACTTTAACAACCACGTCTTCAATAATTCCCAATGGATACTTAACAGAACGATCCGCCAACTGTAGTGAAATTCGTGTTTTTTTAAGTTCTCCAAGACCAAGCCTTTTGCAGATTGAATATGGCATCAAACTCACACTTGCACCTAAATCACACAAGGCTTTCATGTTTTCCATCTTCCCAATAGTGCAAGGCAAAGAGAAACTTCCCGGATCTTTCAATTTCTGAGGAATGGCTTTTTGGATGACTGCACTGCATTCAGCATTAAGAGTAATAGTTTCGGCATCTTCAAGTTTCCTCTTCTTTGTCAACATCTCCTTAAGAAATTTAGCATAAAGTGGCATCTGATTCAAAGCTTCAGCCAACGGAATATTAACATGCAACTGCCGGAACATAGTCAAGAACTTCTCGTACTGCTTCTCTAAATGCCTGTTGTGAAGTCTCTGTGGAAATGGAATAGGAGGAACATAAGGTGGTGGAGGAACATACGGCTTTTCTGAATCTTCTTCCTTCTTCTTTGCATCTTCTTTTTCTGACGTGTCTGCAGCAATCTCCACTGGCTTATCCTCTTTCTCAGTATCACTCTCCTTAGGCTTAAGAATCTCAACCTCGGGCAGCTCTCTTCCGCTCCTCAAAGTAATTGCTTTGCATTGCTCTTTACCAGTCTGGTCGGGTTGACTAGGAAGTGATCCTTGCTCACGAACACCCATCTTTGAGGCAATCTGTCCAATCTGTGTTTCTAGCATCTTTTGAGATGATGCCATCTGATCTATTCTTGATTCCATATTAGCCAATGCCCCAGAAGTCCCTTGCATAATCTTATTTAGTGCAACCTCCCACTCAGCTGGTTCTTTCTTTGGTGGAGGTTGATACTGCTGCTGTGCTTGATACGGTGGTCGTGACTGAAAACCAGGAGGTTGATTCTGCCTTGGAAATGCATAGGAAGGATTAGCAGCATGATTATTGCTGTAAGAAAGATTATTGTTTGGCCTTTGATTCGGATTGTAGTAAGAATTATTCTGCACAGGCCAAGGCTGTCTTCCTTGAATAAAAGATGCTTCTTCTGGGAATTGTGGAGCATACGAGTTCTGACTAGCACCATAATCATGATACCCTTCCATAGGTGAAGAAATAGCATTCACATTTACCTTTTGTCCTCGCACCTCCTGAGTTAGAGTATCCAACTTTTGAGCCAGCATGTTGATCATCTCAGATTCTTGTGCTGCTTTTGCTGAGCTCGTCCCACTAGGTGCCCATGAATAATTATTAGATGCTAATTCCTCAAGAAGTGCTTTAGCCTGTGTAGTTGGTGCCTTCTTGAAATTTCCACCAGCAGCCACATCCAAACTCAAACGAATATCTGCATTCATGGCCCCATAAAAAGTACTAATGACCTGCCAATCTTCTAAGCCATGATGTGGACACTTCCTCAATAGTGCCTTGAATCTCTCCCATGCCTGATATAGACCTTCACCCGGTTGTGCTTTAAAACTCATAATCATAGTCCTCAACTGTTGCGTCTTGTCAGAGGGATAGTATTTGGACAAGAATGCCGTAGAAAGACTCTCCCATGTAGCAACCGAAGTGTTTGGAAGTTGTTGAAACCACTCCAAAGCTCTTCCCTTAATAGAGTAGGGAAACATATGGAGACGAATCTGATCACTCGTAACACCAGTGATTCTGAATGAGCCACACATCTGCACAAAACGCTCTAGATGTCTGTGTGGGTCTTCTAATTCAATGTCTCCTTCAAAAGCTTGATTGCTGATCATCTGAATTAAGCTCGGATTAATATGGAACTGAGCTGCACCAATCTCTGGAGTTTTGTACATGCAATTGGCTGGATTCGGTGTCTCATGGTCCCAAATAGAAGACTGATCAACATTAACAGCTGGTCGAGGTTCTGGATCTCCCATCTTAGCTTTATCTTTTCTTAGCTTTCTCAAAGTACGCTCGATTTCAGGGTCAAATTCCAATTTTCTAGCGCAAGATGAACGTAGCATACACCTGAAAATCACCAACAAAACAACTTGTGGAACCAATTAAAATCTAAACAATAAGAAACAATTAACCAAAACTCAACTATACTGCCTTCCCCGGCAGCGGCGCCAATTTGTTAATAGTATTTTTGTTGTTCGTTCGCAGGGAAGGACTGAATGTAATATCAAGTTCAAGTATCTTATCTCTTTACGTCTAGAAGTGTGTGAGAAAAATCTTGGGTTTTGTGTTTTAACTAAATTAACCAAGAACTAATTATAAGCACTAAGAATTAATTTTAAACTGAGATTCAAATATGTTGGAAAACAATCTAAGAACTGGGGTTCTTCACCTGGTTTCAATACATACTCAATATTAATGTGATATCTGTGTTCCTACCTTGCTGAAAACAATTCTTCTAAAGTTATACTGCACCCTCCCAGGCTACAATATATTGCTTACAGCTACACCTTAATTGACACTCCCGTGATACAATCAGAGTATATCTATAAACTGTTAATTACCAAGAATTATATGTCTCACAATTCTCCTATTAATCTCCCGATCTAATATTCAAATTATGTCTGTTAAATCATGTACTAAGATTGCAACTTCTCTCCCAAGCTTATTACAATCCCTAGAATACAATCAAAGGTTCATGACTCCCCTAATTGTGTTAAGATCTCATTAACAAATCAGCAAAGCAGAAAATCACATAATCAAGCATGCATGAATACCAAGGAATACTACCCAATCCTCAGATTAGAGAATTAGTTATGCATATTTAATAAAGAGAACATAATAATAATAATAATGAATGAAAACATAATATTGAAGAAAGAATTGAAGATCGAAAGTACCTTGATACAATTTACAGCTATGAATTGTTATGATTTACAATGGTAGGATGTGTTTAAATAGGCTCTACAAATCTTGCCCAGCAAGATATTACCTTCTATTACAATTAGAATTCAATTCAGGTAATAAAACTTGCCTAAAATACAATTAGAACTAGAAAAGGGCAAAACAGTAAATTTTCTGCTTCCATCTATCTGCTGGTCGTGCTTCCTGGGCCCACCACACGCGGCCTGGTCGTGCGAAACCTATCCCATATTGTAGAAAATCTCTCAAGCTTCGCGTGGGCAGTAAGATCGCTGAAAACGGACTTCTAGAACTCCAGATATGGCCAAAACAGTATAAGCTGCGCAGCCCTTCTCAAAAATCCGAATTTTAATTAATTAATTCTCCAAGAACGATAAAAGCATCAACTTTAATCAACATTCTCGTAAATCTGCACAACTCAGCAAAACACATCAAAACTACAACAACTTGAGTCCAAAACAATCAATTTAAGCTAAACGGAGGGATTCCCAGTGGATATAAAATCCACTTATCAAATGCATGAATGCAACTAATATGAAAAATGCAACGATCCCCTTCAAACTAACCAAAACCAACTAGCAAGCAAATATCTAAGAGAATGCAACTAAATCCAAATAGAGCTCAACCAAGTTCCCGTATACTAACAATACATGAACAGAAACGTGCGTGTGTGCAATGCTCATCAGAAATACTCCCAAAACTAGGTCAAAAATCATAAATGCTCTTCGTCAAGACAATCACAGGTTTATAAATAGAATAGACTGTAGACACTTCATAACCTAGGAACACCTCCATCCTTATCCAAGGTAGACAGAAATTCATACTTTATTACTAACTACTACGACACATATATACAAGCATGCTTATTTAACCGTGCAATAGATGAGACCCCGAAAGGCTTCTACAATAATACCCATGTAGCGAGCGTTGGGTTAGTGGATCCCAGACTATAAAAGCCTTAGGTCACTAGGTACAAATTCCCCGCGAACTTAATAGCTCGAGTAATAAAGAGCTCACCCTGGCTAATTTTGCATAAAAACACTTGAAACTTTTGACTCTTTTTTTCTTTTCTTTTTTTTTTCTTTTTTTTCTGTTTTTTTTTCTATGCAATCTGGAATGAGAATTCTCAATTCCAACCCTAGACTACTCATATAAATATGAGCCGGCTACTAGCCATTTGACATCTAGCCATTATTGATAATTATTTACAATTTAGCATGAAATCCATGTTTTCCCCCAAACTTAGACTTAAGTGTTCTAGGCCATCAAGGGAATAAAGAAAATTCTAACTATAATCAAGTGATTAAATCTCAAAACATCCAAACAAGCATGACCTCAACCTAGCCCAAAAGCACCCAATGAGACTGTGTAATTAGTTTTGTTTCTGAAACACATAAGTCAATTTCATAGAAACTATAAGTCAACCCTTTATTCATCATTACCACACTCAATTAGACACCTACCTACCAATCAGAATTAGCTCATCTTAAAGGATCATGAAATATGCATGCTATGAAATGCAACTAATATGAACTCACATGGTATACGAAACAAAAAACAGAATGTCCTATATGAAACAAACATAATTAATACGAACATATATGCATGAATTACTACTACTAATATGCAAAACATGAAATCCTACTTGTTTTCACAAAATCACGCAAGCGTACGTGGTCACAAGTAATATATAAGGTTAAGTCCAAATTCGTTCCCATGGGGATCAGGTTATGGTTCTTTTCAGTAAATGCACTTATTCAACAATGTATGATCTTAATTCACTGCTAAGACAAGTAATTAATTGAGATTTTAATTAACTAAATTTAACTAATATGCAATTTAAGAATTAACTAGCTAATGAGATCTAAAATCAAATTACTTATATGAGAATAAACATGGAATTCTAACTTCATTATCTACTTCACTTAGAGTTGATGCCTTTAATCAATACATGTGATGGTTTTGATATCTGATCGGATAACACGAAACAAGTAAAAGCTACCTCTCGGTATACTAATACCAAACTACGCATGCATCCACAAAAGAGATAGAAGATGGGTAGACACCAAATATGTTTGGACCCTATATCTCTATAGAATTTGAAAACATAAAAGGTTTAAGCACAAGTTATCCACATAGATCACATAGGGTAGCATAATATCTCTATTTACGCCACAAATCATGATGTTAAAACATCAACCTATCCTATGCTAGCATGGCAAGTTCTAAATCTCAAGATCCACTCTCGTTTAGCAAGAGATTAACAAATTAGATGTTCGCGACGCATCTAAATACATGAAACACAACCATACAAGGATATCAAAAATTCACCACACATAAATCTTTAAAGCATGCAAACTACTAAGCTACATAGATAACTCCGTTAGAATCCCATGACAACGATTAGCTCATAATTGAACCGTTCATCGTCATGGGATTTGATGAAAACATGATATAAAACAAGATATGAATAAAAGAAGTAATTATATTAATAAACAAAGATTTAAGAAAACAAATCTAGAATCCAGAATAACACAAAAGATGAAGTAGATCTAGATCCGTTGCTTGTCACGAGCGTTGAATCCTTCTCTCCTTTTCTCCCTTGCAGATCTAAGCTATGTTACAATAATAAAAATTCTCCTAATTTCAATGCTAAGATGTGTTTAAATAGGCTCTAGAACCTTCTATTACAGTTAGAATTCGATTAAGGTATTAAAACCTGCCCAAAATACAATTAGAATTAGAAAAAGGGCAAAACAGTAATCTTTCAGCCTTGCTTCACAAAGAACACGTGTGCGAATTTTAATTACACGCTCCCTGCACCTGCTTTCTGTCCCAAGTTGTAGAAAATCTCTCAAGCTTCGCGTGAGCTGTAAGATCGCTGAAAACAGACTTCTAGAACTCCTGATATGGCCAAAACAGTGTAGACTGCGCAACCTTCCCGGAAAAATCCGAATTTTAATCAATTAATCCTCCAAACACGATAGAAGCATCCACCATAATCGAAATTCTTGCAACACTGCACAACTAAGCAAAACACATCAAAACTACAACAAACTTGAGTCCAAAACAATCAATTTAAGCCGAATTGAAGCGATCCAAGTGGATATAAATCCACTTATCACAAATATTTAAAAATAACTCGTGTATAAGCTAATAGAAATTAAGGATTGCTTTTGTTCACAAAACCTACAAATTAGGCTAAGCCTTGTGATCTGTGAATCGTCATTCTTGTGTCAGAGTAATTGTTACATATATTGATATATATGGTGGCTGATTTCTCATCCTTGTCTGATCATATTACAGACATGATCTTTGTAAAGATTTCATGCACAAAGTCTACTGTAGCATGCACTTCTGTCTGCAAACCATGGTATGCTTTGATAAAATCTCCTCGATTCGTAAATTTTCACCTCTAGAATGCACATCTTGATAATAATTTAGAGTATTTTCTTTGTCGTTATAATCGATACGATCAATCTTCACCAGATCATTGTATACAATACAATGATAATGGAGAACTTCGAACGTATTATGATTTGGAATTTCCCCACGAGAGCTGGATAAAAATTATTGGGAGCATCAATGGACTAATTTGTTATACTGGTATTGGTACTAGGAGTGATATTTATATTGGAATCCTGTTATTCGAAAGTTGAAAATTCTTCCGAAATCTAAATTCTATAAAAAGGAGTCTACTTATGGATTTTGGTTTGATGTTAATGCTAATGATTATAAGGTTGCTAAGATCAACTACAAAATAAGATGCAATGTTGAGGTTTATAGTTTGAGTACCAATTCATGGGATTTAATCGCTATCGGTGGTCCTAACTTAGGACGTCATAAGGAGAAGAATGTAATACGTGTGATTAATGGTACTCTTCATTTGCTGATATTAAGAGGAAATAGTTGGATGATTATTTCTTCCGATGTAAATAATGGAATTTTCAAAGAAACCGTAATATGGCAAGATGAAAGGGTTAGGCAGCTTCTTTCCTCACCAACCCCTCACCAACCTCTTCACCTACCCTCCCCCCACCTACTACACCCCCTCCTATAAATACCCCTCTCCCCTTCATTCTAAAATACACCAAAACATCTTACTCTCTTCTCTCCTTCATAGCTGCTAGATAGTCCATCTAGTAGGAAACTTACCTGGTAGTTTCAGGCAGGTCAGAATAGGGGGCCCTCGTGCTTCTCTCATCTTTCATTTCGGGTGAGTTAGTGTGAGAGTTTGGTCGGGCTGTAGCCAACTGGGTCTACAGCATTAGGAGTTCGTCCAGCCATTGCAGCCACAACAAGGGGAGTTCTCCAGGTTATCCGGTCAAGTACCGAAGGGACAGTTCTGTCCAGGTTATCCGGTCCAGTACCGAAGGAATAGTTAATTGTTATATTACTATTCAGGTCTACCTCAAGTGTTACTTCGTAAACTTGAGAGAGAATATTGTAACCATTGTTATCATTATAGTGGAAACATTCGGAGTTGGTCCCGTGGTTTTTACCTTTTTGGCTTAAGGGGGTTTTCCACGTATAAATCTTGGTGTTCATCTATCAATATCTGTTATTATTATTGACTGTTACAATCTCCGTATTTAATTTACGCAAAGACAGGAAATGGGAATTCCTAACAGTTGGTATCAGAGCTTGAGGAACAAATGGGTCTTCAAAGTAAAAAGGGATGATGAAAAGCTTGTAAAGTATAAAGCACACTTGGTGGTTAAAGGCTTTGCACAGAAGGAAGGCATTGATTTCGATGAAATCTTTTCTCCGGTTGTAAAGATGACATCAATCCAAACAGTTCTCGGATTAGCGGCTAGCATGGATCTTGAGCTTGAGCAGTTAGATGTGAAAACGGCATTCCTTCATGGAGATTTGAAGGAAGAGATCTACATGCACCAGCCAGAAGGATTTGAAGTGAAAGGGAAGGAGCACATGGTTTATAAACTCAAGAAGAGTTTATACGGGCTTAAGCAAGCGCCAAGACAGTGGTACAAAAAGTTTGATTCATTCATGAGGAATCATAAGTTCAAGAGAACTGCATCTGATCACTGTGCTTATGTGCAAAGGTTTCCTAACGGTAACTTCATTATCCTGCTGCTTTATGTTGATGATATGTTAGTGATCGGCCAAGATGCTAACATGATCCGTAAGCTGAAAGAATATTTGTCCAAGTTCTTTGATATGAAAGACTTGGGTCCAGCAAAACAGATCCTAGGGATGAAGATTGTTCGTGATAGAACATCTCAGAAGTTGTGGTTATCACAACAAGGATATATTGAACGAGTATTGAAAATGTTCAATATGGATGATGCTAAACCTGTTAGCATACCATTGGCGGGACATTTTAAACTGGACAAGAAAATGTGTCCGTCAACAGACAAGGAGAAGGAGGATATGGAGGAAGTTCTCTACTCATTCGCAGTGGGGAGTCTTATGTATGCATTGGTTTGTACAAGACCAGATATTGCTCATGCTGTTGGAGTTGTGAGTAAATATCTGTCAAATCCAGGAAAAAAGCACTGGGAAGCTGTTAAGTGGATTCTCAGATATCTTAAGGGCACTTCCGGGTTATGCTTAAAGTATGGACATGGTGAACCAGTCTTGGAAGGTTTTATAGATGCTGACATGGCAGGACATCCAGATGGGATGAAGTCCACGTCAGGGATGCTTTTCACTTTTGCGGGGGGAGCTGTAGCATGGCAATCCAAGTTGCAAAAGTGTGTTGCATTGTCAACAACCGAATCAGAGTATATTGCTGCTTGTGAAGCAAGCAAGGAACTGGTTTGGTTAAAGCGGTTTCTCCAAGAATTGGGTCAGAAGCAAGACAACTTTGAGTTGTATTGTGATAGCCAGAGTGCTATTAACTTGAGCAAGAATGCAACTTGTCACAGTCGTACTAAGCATATTAATGTACGTTACTATTGGCTACGGGAACAGGTTGAAGATGGGGTGATACAGATAAAGAAGATACACACGGATAAGAATCCGGCTGATATGATGACGAAGGTCGTTCCACGGGAAAAGTTGGAGCTGTGCAAGCGGGGCGCGGGTATGGAGTGCAAGTGATTAGTTGTGAGTTTGGAAAGAGGGGGAGATTGTTAGGCAGCTTCTTTCCTCACCAACCCCTCACTAATCCCTCACCAACCTCTTCACCTACCCCCCACCTACTACACCCCCCTCCTATAAATACCCCTATCCCCTTCATTCTAAAATACACCAAAACATCTTACTCTCTTCTCTCCTTCATAGCTGCTAGATAGTCCGTCTAGTAGGAAACTTACCTTGTGGTAGTTTCAGGCAGGTCAGAATAGGGGGCCCTCGTGCTTCTCTCATCTTTCATTTCGGGTGAGTTAGTGTGAGAGTTTGGTCGGGCTGTAGCCAACTGGGTCTACAGCATTAGGAGTTCGTCCAGCCATTGCAGCCACAACAAGGGGAGTTCTCCAGGTTATCCGGTCAAGTACCGAAGGGACAGTTCTGTCCAGGTTATCCGGTCCAGTACCGAAAGAATAGTTAATTGTTATATTACTATTCAGGTGTACCTCAAGTGTTACTTCGTAAACTTGAGAGAGAATATTGTAACCATTGTTATCATTATAGTGGAAACATTCAGAGTTGGTCCCGTGGTTTTTACCTCTTTGGCTTAAGGGGTTATCCACTTATAAATCTTGGTGTTCATCTGTCAATATCTGTTATTATTATTGACTGTTATAATCTCCGTATTTAATTTACGCAAAGACAGGAAACGGGAATTCCTAACAGAAAGGTTCGAGGGAGGAAAGTTTGATTTCTTGTGACGGAATCTCATTGTTGTTCTCGGATTGTTTTACGACCCCAAAGGTTTGGCAGGCGTAGTCACTTTTGTTGTTTACGGGTGTATGATGAGGGTTTGAACCAACCATACATGATTGATCTGAAAGAAAGTGAAAAACTGCAGTCAAGTCTAATAGGTGTTAGAAACATTCACACCAATGAAGTTGTGTTTCTAGATTCAGGAACAGATTCCGGGACGGGTTTTAAATTATTGGTATGTGATGGTGAGGACCTCAGTGATACTGAGGCATTCGAACTCAAGGATTTTTCTTCCACGCAGAATGATGATATTCATGCTATAAGTCAGATTCGACCTTTTGCTGAAACGCTTGTTCTACTCAACGACTGAGACTCTGCAAATAATCGAACATTATGATAGGTATGCTCTTTGGTGTTTTCATGCTGTGGAAATTATATTACAAGGTATGCTCTTTGGTGTTTTCTGCAAATAATCGAACGTTATGATAGGTATGATGTTACAAGGGTACTAAGCTTGTGTTTGATGAATTTTATATTGGTTATGAATTGTGTAATTTGTGTACAGTTATCTACGTTTCGAATATCTCAACTCTCCATGTCTTAAAAGGCCCCTATGTGTTTAGATTTTCGTAACATCCAGACAAAAATTGAAATAATATTTCTGAAAGATACTGTTTTGTAACTGTTATGCCATAATTTTGGCATGTCTAATAATCTCCCAAATTTCTAATATTACTAATTATTAATTCAGATTAATAATTATTACTTAATAGTTAAGTTTTATCCTCTCTCTGAAATGAGGAAAGAATCAATCTTAATTAATCAATAACGGAAAATATCTCCAAACGATATTCTTTAAATCAGGAAGATATCACAACGATAAGATTAAATCAAATAAAATCAGTAATTACCCAGATTAACGAAGTTTATCCCTAAAGTCTCTAAGGGATAGACACAAATCAATTTCACAGAACTACGTGGGCTTGATCCAATATAAATTGGTACGTAGGCATCTTGGCAGAAGAGATGACCGATAAACGAGACAAATCGAGACACCTGCCAAGTCCAGCCCCCTCTTTTTCATAAATCCTAAACCCCTAAAACAGTCACATACTCATAAATTCGCTCTAATATTCCAGCACCCCTCCAAGTTCGTGTTGTTACGAAATTCCTCCAACAACATTTGGCGCTAGAAGGAGGGGATTAATTTTATTATTCGTGGAGGACGAATAATTTTAACTAACGGGTTTTGGGTTTTTGTCGATGCGTATATGTATGACGGAGAAAAATGATATCTACAAAAAGAGGCAACAATCATCGGCTACGGGAATTAAAAATTTGCAAAAAGAGGATATGGTGGTGGTATCTAGCGATCAACAGCATAGAAAAAAAAAATTATGGTACCGTTTTTCTAGTGTGTGTCCAATGGCACATGCTAAGAATCCGTACTCACTTAGTTGTCAAAGTATAATTGGTAGAAATTTCATTAATAATGATGGACCCCCTGCATGCACAAAAATCTTCACCGATCAAAATTTTCCAACTCATCAAACACGGATTCTTAGCATGTGCCCTTAGGTACACACTAGACAAACCCATTATGATAAGGCTTAAAGAAATTGGCGAAGGCTAAGCAAGGTAAAGATAAGAGAAAAATGGCAATCAATATATGTGATGAGTTCGTGGGACCAGTGAGTAAACAAAAATAAAAAAAATGGAAGAACCAAGAAGAAGCAAGAGACACGTGATTAAGCGAAGAGGAAAAAAAATGAAAAAATGGATAAATGAAGGCCATAGGGGTTCACAATGCTAATGGTTATCCCCAAGGTTCAACGAATGGAGCTATGATCGTACCCAGATAGAGATGGTGGTCTTCCTCTGATGTCTCCAAGTCGGCCATAATAGAATAGATAGGCGAAGCAGCCAATAGCAGTCTGTTCTCGCCTATCGATAGATAGCAGGTTGCTTCCAAGCTCACACGAGGAACAGAGGCTAAAGAAAAAATGGAGAAAGAATTGAGTTGTTTGTACGAGGGACTAGCAGCAAGGAAAAAAAAGACCAGCCAAGTTAGTAGCATCATCAGGCAGGCGCAGCAGGAAGAAAAAAGGAAAAAAAATTGGAGCTTAAACACAAGGAGCAACTCAAACAGCAACAACAGAAGCCATAAAAAGAAAACTTGGTACACAAGTCAAATGAAGACTAAAGAAAAGCAAAGAAAAGACAGAGTCGCGGGACCTGCTTAAAAAAAGGAGTACAGACCATGGAAACGATGTAACGCGAAGCATGGCAGTAAAAAAAACAACCGCGAATTAACCGGAGCTGAGATTTGGAACTTGCAACCGAAAAAAAAATTGAAGATAAGTTTCTATTCTTATTTTAATTTTTCAGCAATTATAAATATTATAATGCCATGCATCCATCATCGTGTTTTTAGATATTTTTCAGATAAAAAATATTTATTATTCAAAAAATTCGTGCGAGCAATATATTTTTATACTTATAAAATTATTACGATTTGGAAAATATCGTACGAGATATTTATGTTGATAAATTGAGGATATTTATGTGGATTGATTGTGAATATTTTACAATCCCGTACGAGTGCATTATTCTCAAGAAAAAAATTATATATGCGAGACGCATAATTCTGAAAAAGATTTTCTACAAAGAAAGGAGCATTATTTTCGAAGAAAATAAATGTCACAACATTTTTAAAAAGCATATTTATTATTGCATATGAATTTGTAAAATATTTTTCATATATTGTCACGATAGTACATATATGTCAAAAATATTTTCAAACTTGCAAACTAAATTGTCAAGTAGGGTAGCCTAGACAAGCTATAAATCTCGCAAGGCTACATGCTTAGTAAAGTGCAGCACCCTTTGGATTATTGAAGGCCCATGAGATCTCTCTATATCGAATGGGTGGAGGCATCCCTATGCAAACTATCTTTAAGACTTCGTAGCACAGCTAACCCAACAAGGGACACATGCGAAGTTCGCCAGAACTACATCTACATCTACATCTCTTATTAACAATCCCGCCAGAAACTAAGACACATCCTTATGTGGTTGCATCAGACACTTGAAAAGCGTGTATGTCAATTCGGGATATATACAAACGCCAAGGTCCTAACTAGACAACAAGGTTCGCAAAGGATTTCAAACGAATTATTTATGCTCACACTTTTGAAACCTTGGCAATTATATATCTTATATTGGTCATCGCATGCTATCACACTTGCATCCGCATACGCCTAACGAGCACAGTGATGATTTAAGTGTTTTACTAATCTTCTATTTTCAGTTTTTTCAACGACTCAAGAAATTTGGAAGCTTGAAGAATTATTAGTTCTCCACTGCAGCAAGCTACACTTAAGAACTGGGGGCTAATTATTATGCCATAATTTTGGCATGTCTAATAATCTCCAAAATTTCTAATATTACTAATTATTAATTCAGATTAATAATTATTACTTAATAATTAAGTTTTATCCTCTCTCTGAAATGAGGAAAGAATCAATCTTAATTAATCAATAACGGAAAATATCTCCAAACGATATTCTTCAAATCAGGAAGATATCACAACGATAAGATTAAATCAGATAAAATCAGTAATTACCCAGATTAACGAAGTTTATCCCGAAAGTCTCTAAAGGATAGACACAAATCAATTTCACAGAACTGCGTGGGCTTGATCCAATATAAATTGGTACTTAGGCATCTTGGCAGAAGAGATGACGATACACGAGACAAATCGAGACACCTGCCAAGTCCAGCCCCCTCTTTTTCATAAATCCTAAACCCCTAAAACAGCCACATACTCATAAATTCGCTCTAATATTCCAGCACCCCCCCTCCGATTTCGTGTTGTTACGAAATTCCTCCGACAACAGTAACTGTACAAAACTGTTAGTAATATTAACATCTTTCGGGATAACATATTTGCATGAAACGGTTATTATGAATATCAAGTGCTTACAGATAATCTACTTATCTACACTCATCTGCAAATGATTATAACATATGAATATTAAGTGCTTACAGATAATCTACTTATCTACACTCATCTGCAAATGGTTATAAGATCCTCTTAAGATGGTGTTCTCTTCAGGCCTGAGAAAGTTTTTTCGTACTAGTTGAAACATTATAATTCCCGGCAGTAAAATCTCGTTTTTCTTCTAGTATTAGGACAATGAATTTCAAGGTACAGGTTGTGTCTAGAGAAACCATTAAACCTGCTTCTCCAACACCGAAAAACCTTTCAACCTTCAAGCTCTCTCTTAAGGACCAATTATCTCCCAAGTTTTATGTGCCCGTCATTCTGTTCTATGCATCAAGCCCTGTCGTTGATGAAAAGAATCCGAATCTCTTGAAGAACTCGCTCTCTCGCACCTTAAGTCACATGCATCCACTGGCAGGACGGATTAAAGATGTATTTTCCATCGAATGCAAAGATCAAGGTGTCGAATTTGTAGAATCTCGCGTTGCTGTCAGCGTATCTAGTGTGCTTAACAACCTGAAAATCGATCAACTGAGGCAGCTAGTTCCTTTCGATCCAGAAGGAGAACCATCACCCGAAAATCAGAAGTGTCTTTTAGGTGTCCAAGTGAATTATTTCAGCTGCGGTGGCATGGCTATTGGGATCTGCATTAATCACACAATTGTAGACTTTGCGCTGATACACAATTTCTTCAAAACCTGGGCTGCCATCACTCGAGGAGAAAAAATTGAAGGCACTTTTGTCAGAGACTGCACGACAGTGTTTCCTCCGCAAGATGTCAGTGGCTTTAACCAGCTCGAGGTTGAGAAAGGAACAAAATCAAGTGCTAAGAGATTTATCTTCGGTAATTCTAGTATAGCTGCCCTCCAAGAAAAAATGGGAAAAGATCTAGAGCAACGTCCAAGTCGTGTAGTTGCTGTCTCTACCTTCGTATGGGCTGCAATCATCGCAACAAGTCCAGAAAAAATCTGGTTCATGACAATGCAAATGAATTTGCGAAACAAGATGGGCCGTCCTGAAATCCTGCAAAACAGCCTTGGAAATCATACACATGCAATAGTGACTAGTGCTGGCTCGGAAACTGATTACAGAGCTTTGGTCAGACAAGTCCTTGATTCGATACAAGAAACAACTCCGGAGTTTTTGAAAAGTTTGTACGAGGACGAAAATTATTTTAGCGGGTACAAGAAGGCAGTCGAAGATTTTGCAAAGTATTCAGATGGAATAGGCTTGTTTAGTACTAGTAGTTGGTGCGGATTTCCTATATATGAAGTCGATTTCGGGTGGGGAAAGCCTGTTCAGTTAGGGACTACTAGGATACCGACTAATTGTGCCTTCTTAATGGATGCTAGTGATGGCAAGGGGATTGAAGTATGGGTGAGTTTGCCAGAGAAATGTATGAAGAAACTGGAGCAAAATTCTGATTTTCTTGCTCATGTTTCTATGGTTTGAAGTCACCTCTGATTATGATCATGGTTAAGTACTTCACTCCCATCTGTTGGCATTGGAAAATTTTAGAAATAAATGGATTAGGATTTGTTGGCTGAATTGTGTCTTTTTGCTATTCGTTCTAAAACAAAACAGTTCTTTCGAGTTCTTAAAATTCTCATTTTATTGAAATAACTGATCCTTCTCTATTCTATTTTGCTAGTTAAACATGTTAAAACACTTCCTTTTTTTAACAAGATTCGAACTTCTAACATTTAAAGTCGGGAAAATGCCATCATATCTAATCTAAGTGTTTAACAAACGTCAAAATATAAGTGACAAGTGAAAAAAAATGGGACATAATCAAAATAAATGATACTTTTAATGATTTTGAAATTTTATGACTTCCGATGACACATTCTTGTTTTACTATATGTTTGGATTTTTCTTCTTTCGTTTCCCGAACATGGAAAATTTTTAACTACCAGACATATAAATACCAAATACGGAGATATGGAATATTGATGTAATTGCAATTTTCGATATAAATTTATAAATACACCTCATAATTTTATATAAAATCAATTAGGTAATTTATGAGGAAAATAGACATGTCGTTTTCAATAAATTTTATTATTAAAATTTCAATAAATTTGTATTTTTCAGTTTTTTCTTTTTTAAAAAGAAAAATAATCTTATCCAAAACCTATATATATCTTCCACTTGGTGTTAAATTTGAAGAACATTTCACACATTTTGCGCGCGAAATACAAAACTTATGAATCTATGCCACTTTTATCTTCCACTTTAATCTGATGATGGCAATTCTACAAACTGGGTTTCTTCCCTATAATCATCTTGTTTTCACAGACAATTTTTTGCCCATTTTTACCCCCCAAAAAACCAAGCTTTTTTCGAAAAATTTGAACAATGAAGCCTCAACAGCTAGAAATCTTCATCTCAAACGCACAGCATTGTTAACTAAGAAGAACCCACACTCCCATTTGGCTTTAGCAGCTGACATTAAGAGAAGAAATTGTGATTATGAGTTTGAAAAAAGTGAAGAAAGTGGGTCTTTTTCGAACATTTTCGAGTCGAATTCGGGTTTATGGTGTTATAATTGCAAGCAAGTTCATGGGTATTTTGTGAAATTAGGTGGGGTTAGATGGTGTAGTTTGATTGGGAGTAAGATTGCGGTTTTGTATTCGAGGAGTGGTGGGTGTTTGGATGATGCACGGAAGGTGTTTGATGAAATGACTGAGAGAAGTGTGGAAGTTTATGCGGTGTTGATAGGATCGTATTGTCGGTGTGAGAAATGGGTGGAGGTTTTTTCGGTGTTTAGTTTGATGGTTTTTGATGGGGTACTGCCGGATAGGTATCTTGTGCCAAGAATACTTAAAGCTTGTTCTGCGGTAAAGTTGGAGAGGATTGGGAGAATGATTCATGGGTATGTTGTGAGGAGGGATATGGGGAGTGATGTATTCGTGAGTAATGCACTTATTGATGTGTATGCGAATTGTGGGAATTTAAGGTGTGCTAGAAGTGTTTTTGCTGTAATGCAGGATAGGGATGTGGTTTCTTGGACTGCTCTTGTTTCGGCTTATATGGATGAGGGGCTTGTAAATGAGGCTGAAGAGACTTTTAAGTCGATGGAATTAAGTGGAGTGAAACCTGATTTAATATCATGGAATGCACTTGTTTCAGGCTATGCACGGAATGGAGAAGTTCACCGGTCCATATGTTGCTTGGAAGAGATGCAAGTGAATGGGTTGATGCCGAAGGTTACTTCGTGGAATGCAGTAATTTCAGGTTGTGTCTACAATGGATGTTATGAAGATGCTCTAGTTATTTTTTGTAAAATGTTATGGTTTCCTGAGAGACCTAATGCTGTGACAATAGCAAGCTCCCTATCATCTTGTGCAAGATTAGAAAATTTGAAAATTGGCAAGGCAATACATGGTTATACTTTGAAACGAGAACTTCATCGAAATGAACATGTGGTGGGATCGCTAGTTGATATGTATTCTAAATGTACAAGGAATGATTGTGTGGAGAAAGCTTTCCTAACCGCAGGAACCAAGAACATTGTCATGTGGAATGAGATGATTGCTGCTGATGTAAATGTAGGAAAAATGGACAGTGCACTGCAACTTTTTAAAAGTATGCAAAATGATGGCATACGACCAGATGAATTCACCTATAACACATTGCTTGCTGGACTTGCAAGAAATGGATACAAGAACGAGGCATATGCCCTTCTATCGGAAATGGTATTAACGAATTTAGAGATAGATGTTGTTTCATTTAATGTTCTAATAAATGGGTTTCAGCAAGCTGGGCTTAGTCGTGAAGCTCTTAAATTGTTCCGTAACATGCAATCACCTACTATAGGTTGGTTTTTTGATAAAAGGCCATATTTGTCAATGAAGCCAAATGTTGTCACAACAACTGGTTCTCTTGCAGCTTGTGCTGATCTGCTTTTACTGCAGCAAGGGAAGGAAATCCATGGATATATTATCAAGAATGGATTCGAAGACAACATATTTGTACAATGTGCGTTGGTTGACGTGTATGCAAAATGTCATGAAATTGGTTCGGCAACAAAGGTATTCTGGAACATGAAGGATAGAAACGCAATAACATGGAATACTATGATTTCCGGCTTCATTAAGAATTCACAACCTGGGAAGGCCCTTGAATATTTCAGCCAAATGCTTCGTGAGAGTATCGAGCCAACCTCGATAACCTTTATGATACTAATTCCGGCATGCGGTGAAATGCAAGACCTAAATGTGGGGAAACAGTGTCATTGTTATATTTTGAAGAGTCTGTTTTCTGAACATAAGAATGCTCTTGTAAGTGCTCTAAGAAACATGTATGAAAAATGTAACTGCACAGAGGATGCCACATTGGTCAGCTATTCAATATGACTATAAGTTCTTTGCATACTGTTTTCATTTACTTGAATTAAAAGTTGGTGATTTCCCATCATTAAACCATACTTCAAATTTTATAACAAGCGCAATAAAAATTGGCTTTAATTTAACAAAACAAAGGAAAAACAGATTATTTAAATTATCTACCAACAATCTGGATAATACTCTAACCTTGGTTCGAAGTTGAGAATAGTTGTCATTCTTCTCTTGGGCTTTGGCCATAAATACCCCAAAATGCACCCCACCGTTACAAAAATATCCCAAAATGATGATGGTGGCCATAAATACCCCGTTATTACGCATTTGAAATAGGGGTAATAGGTTTTATATTAATTACGCATTTTAAAAAGGGGTAATAGGTGAAACAGTACTTCCCTATTACGCATTTTGAAAAAGGGTAAATGCTATTACGCATTTTAAAAAGGGGTAATAGGAGAAAATTTTCTATTAATTACCCACATCAGAAATGCGTAACATGATTTTTTTATATTACCCTTTTGTGAAATGCGTAATTCCGGGATACTTTTGGCCACCAGTTCCAAAAAGTGTTATTTTCATACAAATTGTTTGATTTTGGTGCATTATTGTCATTCTTTCTCTTCTCTTCTGTCACATCACATGTGGTTTGTCCTTAAACTGTAGCGCAAAAACATTTCTTTAAAACACATCAGCCCACATAAAAACAAAAATCTGGAAGTGAAAAAATCAGTAAAATTAAGTTTATACTAATTATCGGAGCCAATTATTACTTGTTTCATTTATTCGTGATTTTCCTAAAAAAAAAAAAGCAGAAATAAGGTGAAATACGAATATAATTTAGCCATCAACCGAAAATCCATACATTGAATTAATTGCTAAAGTGAAGCAATACATAAAACTAGTAATTAGTTGCAGAGTTGCAGCAGCAAGTTGCTGTCCATCTTGCATAGACCAAATAATCTTAAAGAGAGATGCCCGAGATAAATTTTAACAAGGGAAGTCTAAGTCTAGCCTTAGCACTAAAGGGACTGTTTCGACGAAACACTAAAATACTAAGTTTAAAAATGACAGTTTTAAAGAGAAAGACGTGCCTAGCTGTACAGCTTCTGTTCTAGAGAACATTCATTCAACACTGCTTCCCCAGCTGAAACTCTTTGCCTTCAAACATCAACTGTGTCGACGGATTCTGTAAATGGATAGGTTAAGGAATGTCCCAGTGGGTGGTCAATGCCTGTTTCTTTGTACACATTACTGCCATCGTCTTCAGTGCATCTTGTATCATCGAAAGAACCTTCCACCGGATTTGTAGTGTTAATAATCTTACCAAATAACTGGATTGAGCTAAATCCAACTTTGGGTGGAAAATTGCAGACTCTCGGTTTTCTAACTTGCTCATTGCCAAAGAAATGCACGCTGCTCTGACTATCATCAGTTGATAAGTTTTCTAACTGTGAACTACCAATATTTAATTCAGTAGACACAGTTTCCGTCATTGGTGATTTGTTGCCAGTGAAGTAATTACTGCAAATTTGATGACTATTTTCGCGAATGACACTAGATACACTGGAAACACAAATCTGATCTTGCCTGGCTCCCTGAATGCTCGCAAGGAAGGAGTTATAATTCATCCATGATGGGTTTAAGTGTTCCGTCAATGAATGAGATAAGCCTGTCATGGGAAATAAAAGTTCTCCATCTCCATCAGGCAGCAACCCCAGATCCTGAGAAATTCTACATTTCTTTGTGGGATTGAATTCTGTATGAAGTGATGGTGTCGCCACGACAGACTCCACTTGCCAAGGGCTAACCCTTTTCACATTATGGCGAGCTTCAGGTTCATCCCATGTAACCTATGACACGGAAATATAAGAACTCCAGTTAGATGTAAAAGTAGGAAGGATTCAATTCCACTTGGATATCTTGATAATACTTCCAACTACCCGAAGACTTTAACCTACTAAAGTTTCTGGTCATATATATTTTTTCATCAGTTCTAACTTATCTTTTAAAATATGGTCTGAAATATCGTTTCATTAAAACACAAGTAATAAGGCTTACATAAAAAAGAATCACTTTTCTTCATCTTCGATTTAAAAACAAAAAAATCAACGAAAGCACATAATTTTGCATGCTGCCATATAGTAATCGGCACATTGTCATATAGGTATCTATAGTAATAGGTCACTACCACATGTAACAATATAAAACATAAATGTTGCAGAAAGTAAGACAAACACTTTGTCAGATGACATTAAAAGGAAGCTAATGTATTGCAGCAGGACATTATTTTAAAGTTGCCTTATTTTCTCACAATTGAACAACTTTCTCTATAATCTTTAAGTGTGTGCGGCATTACTCACTAAAAAAACATTCCATCCGTCAGGCTATACTCTACAGAATATGTAATCCAAGATAACGTGTGATAAATTATACAATGATCCTCATCCAATTTGAAAATGAATATTGCAGCAGGTATGATAATTTAAGGCCCTAGCCTGGCGGGTATCCCTCGTCCTTCGTAGTCAAAGGTTGATGGTTCAAGCCTCAGTGGAGACAAATGTATGCATGAGTATTTAAATTTCTTGTGATTGACCTTGCACAAAAAAAAAAACAATAATTACCTTTCCATCCCAAATCTTGTAGCCTGGTGATACCCATTTTCTCTAGGTAACAAGAGGTTGAGGGTTCGAGCCTTAGTGGAGGCATGTGTCATGAGTAGTTAAATTTCTGCAACTGACCATTTTTAAATAGTATACATATATACACCTTTCCATTTCTTTCGACTATTACCACTAAAACAGTAGACTACAATACACAGTACAAACCAATAAACTATACATATCACCTTCGATAACAAGCTCCTGAGGCTGGAAATGTGCCTAATTAACATAACTACCATACATAAATACAAATCAAAATAGGCTGGAAACCATTCTTAGTTTTTCCTTCATATTATATCTCCTTGTTATCAGATCCATATAAACATTACTAATGATAACAAAGAACATATCTAGGCACTATGAGTGTATGACGCCCTACGTACTTGAACATTTGCTACAAGTTAAGTAGATACTGATATCAGGGTTGAGCAAAAGGTAACATCATTAACTTTCTGAAAACATATCAACAGAATGTTGCAGCCATGTAGCAACAAGATAGAGAATACTGCTAGGGTATATGATAATATGGGGTGTCACATGCACATGGTTTCACTAATACTACAGCTTGAGATAGCCAGAAAATGAGGAAAGATAACTCTACCAACACTAAATCCGGATAGCAATTAGCAAAGAAAAATTGCACTTTGCATATATGCAAAGAGGACTTAAAAATGTTGCAAAAGTTGCTGCAAAATGGACGAAACGAAAACCTTAATAATCACATCTATTAAGAGGCCTACATACTCGCTCAACCTATGCAAATATTCCAATATATCTTAAGTAGCACTCCAGAGTAATGCCTTGGAGAGGAGTCGAACCTCTACGCTCTATAGCACGAGATTAGGATTCTCGCGTGTCTACCTTTTCACCACCAAGGCATATGTTAAATATGTAACCATTGAATCATTATGGGCAAACCTCATATCAGAAAGAAAAACTACGAAAAAAACAAATTAAAAAAATACGAGAGGAGGGGGGGGAGTGTTTTTCCTTGGACCAAGCAATAACTGATTTTTACCAGTTCGATCACGGATTTTAGATCAGACAATTATCCATCGATTCTTCATGACAGTATCATACAAAGGATAGAAACTTGTATAAAAGTACGTTGACAAGAGAAAATATTTGAAAACCAGAACTAAGTTGCAGAGAAATCAGTTTGTACTGAAGCGTTTGCTTGAAACTGATGCTCGCTGTTGACGTCTTCTACAGTTTCTAAATCAATTTAAACTTGATACTTACGAGCACTGTCATAGCAAGTAATTGCATACAACCAATGAGCACCATGTAGCGAGTATTTCTGTATTTGCCTACAACCTTGTCCCAATTCCACCCTAAACCAACACCCTTTGAGGCGACATGGACACAACATGACCAAGGGGCGGCATGATGCCACATGACCAGATATGATCCCGCCAAATGGACTCCATGACAACATGCTTGTACTGCCTTTAGATTTGGAATATAAGCATCAATTTTTTATGCTTCCTCTGAAGAGTTAACGTCTTTATAAAAGGCCACCACTTCTCTTGTTACTAAAATCTGTTATCTGGTCATTTATCATCTAATATGGGAAGATGATGACATTCTACTCTTGAAGGACTAATGCTTGCATCATTTAAGAGACAGAGGAATCAAAAAGCACATAGAATGCACATGCCAACCCTCATATCATAATATGATATCTTCTTAGCCCTACTACATGAAGATGAGTCCCCATGAATTTAAATCATAGTAACTAGCCAAACCCAAGTTCTCAAATTTCCAACAATCATAGCATACTTGTAAAGGCGTAAAGGCGAACCTAGGCGATAGCAAACCGCCTAGATGCCTAGGCGGTAAGGCGCCTGCCTAGGCATACATTAGGCGAGTTAGGCGTTTTGCTATATATAGGTATATATTTTAGATATAATGTAGATATATTTTAATTGGTTTTAATAATAATTACAATAATGTGAAGATTAGTTTATTTGATTGAATCAAATAGAATTTATATACTTTTACTTGTTTATTTTCGAGAATTTTGTCACGAGTACGATGGTTCAATAGTACATGTTTATGAATTTTACCACTAAAAGGAAAATAAGCAAAGTCGAATCATATATTAGAAAAATGTTTTATATATAGTTGAACACCTAACTCGCCTAGGCGCCGCCTAGGCACCGTCTACCTCGACTAGGCAATTAAAATCTAGGCGGTTCGGACGCCTTTTCATTTTTTACCGCCTTTCCGCCTAGGCGACGCCTTGACAACTATGAATCATAGTAACCTAAATGCATCCATAACATAAAAGTATAGGTATGCAAATGCAACAAAAGGATAATACATTCATAGGTTGTATTTAATATTAAACAAATACCCTCCATAAAACGAAAAACAGTAATCCCGTTTTCGCATATTCTGGGCCAAATAAGTACAGAAGTCCAATTGTTAAATTATATAAGGAGAGTTGTTAAAAGGTGCGGGAGATCAGTACATATAGATGAATAATTACTTTCTATATTCATAAATCGGTTCAAGTTTTAAAGTTCAAAAGGCCACGTCTGGACTAAGTGTAAAATAATTCGGGGGAGAAAAAAGATTAGCATATAAGTTTTAACCATATATTAGAATTTGTTATGCTCACCTGAGCATGTTGTTGGGGTGTAAACAACTGGCTGAACAAAGACTAGATAATTCTAGGCAAAGGCCTAATAATCTAGGAAAAAAACAAGGTGTACCGTGTACGCCAATCTAATGCATTGGTAGAACTTTGAAAACTTCTAGTCACTAGTCACTATATCATCGGGTTTATAAATTAAACGTGTAGTTGTAAACAAGTTTATTTTAATATGCGTTTAATAATGGTAACTATCAATTCCACCTGCCTAACAACTAAACACCTATGTAGATGTCTAGATAGTTATTAGCTATTAGAAGTGCTTCGAAATGCATCACAAAGCTGACTGCTCAGGCTCGCATAGACAACAGAACACAAATTGTAATCTATCTTAATTGACTACAAAAGAACAAAAACATTTAGATATACCTGAAGCATCCGCCAAGGAGAGCCTCTCCATGTCCCATTATCTGCCAATCCGGCAGACGTAACAGTGCCTTGAAACCAAGTCATTCTTGACGAATCTTCTGTTTCCACTGCCATTTTTACCCTCATTCCAATCGTCCAAAAAACAGCAAAGGATCCCTCAACCTTTTTTGCCTTCACCACAAAATCTGCAGATCCAGCACCAGGATAATACACAATCTCAAACCCTAATCCTTTGGCTGCCAATTCGGCAGCTTCCTCCACTTCCTCCGCTGCAACCCTACCCTTGACATTTCTAGAAAACCCCTCCATCTCTCTTCTGTCCTCATAATAATTCCACCTGCTGTTACAATTAGCATTCACTTTAACAGCCCTCCTTATCCCTACCGACATCTCACCACTGTGACGGTTCCGCATGAACACAACAGAATCCCCGGCAACCAGCTTTTTGTTGTTCACAAACTTGCTCCAACCCGTAGTTAGCAAATGACGGCGTGGCGTACCTCTATAAATATGCCGAAACTCCCACACGACACCATGCACATCCCTCACCCCAAGATTCTGCACAGGTGGATCAGCCTCAAAATTCAATGGTGGAAAAATCAAATCTGCACAAAACCTCGGAACCGAGAACCCTCCACCATTGTTTGCGTCTGATGGGGTCAAAACCTTAGAGAACGAAACAACATCATTCTTCTCCTCTGCCTCACCCTATCCAATCATTTCACCATAAACAATTCCAGTTCATTTTCACATATATACAAAGCTATATCACATTATAATTCAATATCACATTATTCTAACATTACAAAACAAACAAAAAAAACAACTAGCACATAGCCAAGAATCACATTCAGTATCCTTAAAATCACTAGGCATTTGAGAATTAAGATACCTATTAACGAATAATCCAATATTCTCCTTACAATCACTAGGCAATTGAGAATTAAGATACCTACTAATGAATAATCCAATATTCCAAATAATAAACCCGAGCCTTAATCAGATATATTTTAACACCATTTATAATTAAACAATTATTATCAATCCCGTCTAGTTTGACTTCCGTGTTTTACCTACCTAACCATTAAAATTACCACATTATTTATCACATATTTTAAACATTACTAAACAAACAGAAACGTGACAGTAGCATATAAATAAGGGATCACACTCAATTTTCTGAAAATCAGTCTAATAGTTTAGTTGTCTTCTAATGATTAATCGGATAATCCAAATAATAAACCCGAGCATTAATCAGACATATTTACATTATTTGTAATTAAAACAAATCATCATTTCCGGAAATCGATCATATCCCCTACTTTTTCTACTTAAGCATCATATCCCCTACTTTTTCCCTTAGTCCGATTTCTTACAATTACGCGCCTAATATTATTATTTCTCAGAAATCTACTGCATTCAGACAACTCAGGCCGATTTTTAGAAAATATGATCGGTCATCACAGTCAAGTACATTTATCGAAACAAAACGAAACAACAAAAACTACCTTCTCATTCCGTTTTTCCACACCATCACCACCACCACGACCTACATTTATCGGAATCAACCGCATTCTAACAAACACCTCATCGGTCTTGACATTTGCGAAAAATCCAACACCTACTACTTTACAAAGCGTGAAGGGGTGACAATACACACCAGGACTAAACTTAGGAGTGCACAAGGACTGTTCAGAATGACCTTGGGGGAAGTAATAAACCCTAGAATTTATCGCCGGAATTTGTACGGAATTTCCGGCGCAGGCTTGGAAAATTGACTGATCGATTGATCGGAGATTATGAGTGGTTGTCATAGTTGAGAATGAAGAGAGTGTGATAGTGTGTGTGTGTGTGTGTGTTTTAGGGTTTTACATGATTTTAGGGGTTTGTATGTATAGTTGTGCTTGTGTGTATAGGAGAGAGAGAGAGAGAGAGAGAGAGAGAGAGAGAGAGAGCGAATTAGTATGTTTAGTTGTTAATGTGTGTGCCGTCCGGGTCGGAGAACCGGCACGGAAAGAGAAATACTGGCGAATTTTATTTTTATGTATTTTCATTTACTGATTTATACTATCATTTACTAGCTATTTATTACTCCATTAATATACTTTTAAGAAAAAATATGTTGTACATCGAATTGACACAAAAATGTTACAGTTCTCGAAACCGTTTTTAAAACCGTTTTCGAATGTTGAATTGTTAATATTTTTTCTCAAATTTTTTTCGGGGTACGTAGCATTAGTCCAAAAAATTGCATGTGAAGTTGCACATACATAAAACACTATCTGAATCAAAATTAATACATTGTTCATTTCAATTTAAAATAGTATTTGATCAAATTTATTTTAAAATAGTAAAATTTGGAAGCATAATTGGAATTGCCGTAATGATTAATGACGAATCATCGTAAGCATTATGGACAATAACGGAATTTTTTATCCTATTTCTTTTTATTTATTGAGTTAAGTATCAAAATGGTCACTGAACTGAAAACCATATATTAATTCATTCATCGATCTTTTAGTGATATCATTTGAATCGGGTAAAAGAACATTTTCACCACTGTACTATTTCCGGAATTGCAATTGCACTACTGTTGTGGAATAAAAACCAGGTTGAAATTATTACGGCTAGGGTTTGTGTATTTAATGCTAAGGCTCGTGAGCTTCGTGCTTTAATGGCTGCTTCTGCGTTCGAGACTTAAACGGTCCTCACAGAATGCCTACGTATCTCTGTATTAGAGAATCAAGCCAAGAAAACGTAGTTCTGAGAATGAGGGGTCAGGCCCTTTATATAGGCTGAGAAGCCTTAGAATTATGGTAGGATTCGGAGACTTGGTGGGCAAGTCACCTCCCTGAGGAAGGTTCCAGATCAATTCCTTGTAGGAATCAGTTTCCATATCGAATTGGATGCCTTGGTGGCTAAGTCTAATGGAAATAATATCCTTATCCAACTCTTATTGTTGAGCTGTTTATTTCCCTTAATATTAATTACAAAATTAATATTAAAATAGGGATTCTGACCTCATTAATGGGCCCCACGTTTGGACCATGCTGGGTCTAATTAGTGCAACATTAAATGTGTCTTTAGGGCTTATTTTTAGCCCATATCATTTGCCCCCCAACTTCTAGGAAAACTGATCATGTTTTCGTAGAAGTTATATTTGCCTTAATCGAGACTCGGGGTCGTTTTTATCCCTTACCTGGGACTTCTAAATTTTCCTACCCTTATATGGGAATTTTGGTTTACACTAGTGTTTCACGAGTATCGTCTTGATTGTAAAGTGTGGAGCGACCTACACATTTACGACGATTTGCCTTATTCGAGGCTTTAATTTGTGCTTGCTTTTAGAAATTTCGGCACTTTCATAGAGCTTTTATGCATTATTAGCATAAATTATTGCTCAATTTGTTAAGAAGGTATTTCTATAATCTTCCTCGTATTTTTCTGTACTTTTCCTAATAATTTAGGAATTTTTAATGTACCCACAGGTATTTTTCTTAATTTTTCCTAAAAATTTAGGAATTTTTATGTACCCACGGGTATTTTCCGTAATTATTCCTAATAATTTAGGAATTTTTATGTACCAACAGGTATTTTTCGTAATTTTTCCTAATAATTTAGGAATTTTTATGTACCAACAGGTATTTTCCTTGATTATTCCTAATAATTTAGGAATTTTTATGTACCAACAGGTATTTTCCTTAATTATTCCTAATAATTTAGGAATTTTTATGTACCCACAGGTATTTTTCGTAATTATTCCTAATAATTTAGGAATTTTTATGTACCCACGGGTATTTTCCTTAATTATTCCTAATAATTTAGGAATTTTTATGTACCAACAGGTATTTTCCTTAATTATTCCTAATAATTTAGGAATTTTTATGTACCCACAGGTATTTTTCGTAATTATTCCTAATAATTTAGGAATTTTTATGTACCCACGGGTATTTTCCTTAATTATTCCTAATAATTTAGGAATTTTTATGTACCAACAGGTATTTTCCTTAATTATTCCTAATAATTTAGGAATTTTATCAAAGTGTAAAGTGTAGGGACCTTTCTATAAAATTATAAAGTATAGGAGCCATTTTGTAATTTTATAAACTACAATGGCCTTTTCATAGAATAAGCAGAACCTGGGGTACTAAACTGCAATTTGGGCATTTAACCAAGTAAGTAGAAGCTAGGCGGGGGTGCACCCGCGTAGAAGCCATATTTGCTTCCCACGCCCAGGAGAAGTTGCCTGGGTGGCGTGGGTAAGTTTTTGTTTTTTGTCTTTTTTTTTTTTTTTTTTAACCATCAGGTTTTATACATTTTATTTTCGATAATTTTTACCAAAAATAAAATGTTGGGCCTCATGCCTTATAAATAATTTTATAAATTATTCAAACATTTTTTTTGATTTAATAGGTATTTTTACCCATTTTATCATCACTTCTAGCCTATTTTCAGAATTTTTAAGGATTTTATTCCTTTTTTAATTTCTGAAAAATGGCTTGTCGTTTGAAGAGGAGCCCTGGGCGTGGGTACCCCCGCCAAGGAGGCCTTCTCCTTAGGCACGCCAAGGAAGTTGGTCTCCTTGGCGTGGGTATTTCATGCCTTCAATTTTCAAAATTTATTCTGGGCGTGGGTACCCCCGCCAAGGAGACCTTCTCCTTAGGCACGCCAAGGAAGTTGGTCTCCTGGGCGTGGGTATTTCATGCCTTCAATTTGTACAACCACTCTAGGCGTGGGTATCCCCGCCTAGGAGATGTTTTTCCCAACCACGTTTAGGAGATATGGCTTCCTGACCGTGGGTATTTTTTCACCCTCAATTCGTACAACCTTGGTGTGGGTACCCCCGCCAAGGAGGCACTTTGTGATACCTTGTCTTATGATTTTAAGTCTTCTTGGCGTGGGTACTTTAATACCCTTCATTTGTTACTCCAGCCTTGGCGTGGGTATCCCCGCCAAGGAGGCTTTATTTGGTCCAACGCCTAAGAGATTTAGCTTCTTGGGCGTTGGTGTTCTAGGCTCCTATCCTTTGGGCCAATTTTTATTTGTGGACCGTTTCTTTGGTTTTTGTCGGGCTCTCAGCCTTATTGTTTTCGAATTTTTGAGATTCCTGCAGAACCTTGAAACGACCCGTTTCTTAGCTTTCGTGACCTTCAGGGCCTTAATTCGTTTGTTGAGTCCTTGATTCGAAAACGAGAATTCATTCGTGGTTGTTGGTTATCATCAACCATTCAACCTTTAACTCTCATTCTAAGATGTTGAAATGATGGAGTCCCTTAGTTTTTGCCCTCTTGCTTCATATAGTGGGGGTCTTGCTTCTCGGTTGATCGTTCAAGAAGTTCACTTGCCACTGAGCACTTGACTTCAAGTCTGGTGTGCCTTGGCTGGTTGTCAACCCTCTATCTTACTTCTAGGTTTCCAACCTTCTTCTTATACTTGTAGAACCTTGGCTAGGTTTTAAGTAGCCTGATGCCTTTTGTCAGGTTCGTTTGGAGGCAGACAACCTTGTTGGCCATCAAGGCTTGAATTTTGAGATTTGAAGTTCAAGACCTCAAGTGTGGAATTGTAAAGAACTTCTTATCTCAACACTCTCATTAACAGTTTCTGTACCTTCAAGGCATTATCAAGGGGCCAACCAGTCTCAAGATGAGCTTTAGGGTCTATCCTTCAGCTTACATCAACTGGTGCTACCAATTTCAAATTGATGGTGGGGGTCTTCAGGACTTGGCAGTAGACGCTCCCAGAATGGGTCTCGATCCTTGAATTGAGATAAGGCATCGACCTTTGTATTCTCCTCCCTTGGGATATACCTGGCACTCATCTAAATGGGCTATCGCAGCTTTCATAATCCTCAAGCATTTGGCCATATTCTTTTCTCTAACCTCAAAGTCTCCATTGACTTGTGAGACTACCAACTTTGAGTCTCCACAAACTTTCAGGTTCTTGACCCTCAGGGCTCTTGTCAGTCTAAGGTCGGCTATCAGAGCTTCATACTCCGCCTCATTGTAGGTTGTTTGGAAGTCCAACTTCAAGGCATACTCGAGTGTGAACCCATCGGGGCTTTGCAGAACTTAACCTGCACCACTGGTTTTTGTTTTTGATGCCCCATGAAAATAGAGCTTTTTGTTTTTGGATGCCCCATCAAAATAAAGCATCCAATATTCCTTCTTCTCTTCCAGGGGTTTCTCACCTTGCTGACCTTCCTGGTCTATTACCTCCTGCCCCCCGACTTCTTGGTTGTCAATGGTATATTCAACCACGAAGTCAGCTAGAGCCTGGGCTTTGATGGCCGTCCTAGGCTTGTACTTAACATCGAATTCTCCTAGTTTGATTGCCCATTTGATGAGCCTTCCATTGGCTTTCGGGCTATGCAATATGTTTCTTCAGCGGGTGTTCCATCAGGACTTCAACGTTTGTCTTTATCCAGGGTCCTTCAAGGACTTAAACTCTTATCTGCTGTAACCTAACTCTACCATTCGGGGTATGCATTCGTTTGTTTTCATTCGTGTATTCTTTTATTTTTGGTACTTGGTCTTCTTTGACTCACACATCAGGTGCTTGGCACATAAATAAAATCACAATCAATGAATGGAAAACAAACTTGCATTAATAACTTGAAATGGGTTCAACCCTTACATAGAGTACTACTGTCCTACTCGGAGCAACATGCTCTGCAATGGTTTTAATGAACCTTATTTCTACTTCTACTATATAAATATGAAGCTAAGTCCTACTAGAATAACTTAAGCCCAATCGGGGTTTTGCAAGACTAGGCCTGCACCACTTGATTTTGTTTTTGATGCTCCATCAAGATAGAGCACCCTCCACTCCTTCTGGTCTCCTCATTCTTATTCTGCAGTTCACTTCCTGCTCGGGGTACTACCTCCTGTCCCCCAACTTCTTGGTTGCCAATGGTACACTCAACCACAAAGTCAGTTAACGCCTTAGCCTCAATGGTTGTCCGAGGCTTCTGTGTGATGTCCTCTGCTGACCTTTCTTTGTGTTCCTTACCACTGTGGACATCCATGTCTTCAACCGGAAGGACCTGCCCCCCGACTCCATCAGGCCTTAACGAGGCTACATAACAGTTTCGTGCCATCTTCTGATCACCTTTATGTTCTCCAACACCATTCCTGGTAGGGAACTTGATCTTCACATGATAGGTTGAGGCAACAGCCTTAAATGCATGAAGTCCAGTCCTTCCAAGGATAGCGTTGTATGTTGAATTCGCCTTGATTACCAGGAAGTTCAACATCTGAGTGGCCTCCTTGGGCTCTTGCCCGATAGTTACAGGCAGCTGAATAGTCCCTTCAACTTTGGATTTTACTCCGTTAAATCCGTATATAGGCATGTTATTGGGGGTCAACTGAGAATCAGTGTATCCCATCTTCGCAAACGCATCATGAAACAGAATGTCAACGGAAGCTCCATTGTCTATCAAGACTCGTTTCACCTCCGAGTTTCCAATCACAGGAGTTATGACCAATGGGTCGTCATGGGGGAACTTCACCCCTTCCAAGTCTGAGTCATCAAAACTAACTGCTACCTCAGTTTTTGCACGCTTCGGGGCCTCTCCCACGATGTGCAACACCTCTCGGGCATAAGCCTTTCGAGAGTTCCTAGTTGTCCCGGCCGCAGTCGGGCCTCCTGAGATCATGTTGATTACTGGCCCTCGGGGCTGTGGGTTGCAATCTTGATCGTCATCCCTTCTATTATAGTCTCTTCTCTGATTATCACGGTCTTCACCCTTAGTGAAGTGTCTCAGCTTCCCTCTACGGATCAAAAACTCGATCTCATCTTTGAGTTGCTTGCAATCGTCAGTGTCATGCCCCACGTCTCTATGGAATCTGCAATACTGATTCTGGTTTCTCTTTGCGGGATCACCCCTGAGTGGCTTCGGCCATCTGAAATCCTTATCATTCTCAATGTCCAACAAGATTCGACTCCTAGGAGTATTCAACCTTGCATACTGAGTGAACCTTGACCCTTGGTTCTTCTTAGGGGCAGAGTCGGAGTCCTCGCTAGTTCGGGGATACTTGTCCCTAACATCATACTCTTGATCATCATAGTCTTGGTCTTGCTTTCGCTTCTTGGAGTCATTGTTACCTCCTCCTCCACCTACGGTGGTTTCTTTCTTCAAGCTATCCTCAGCTTTAATATACTTATCAGCCCTTCGTTGGAGCTCAGCCATATTTTCTGGGGGATGCTTCGCTAATGACCTTTTAAAGAAGAGGTCAGGGGTTCCGTGCTCCAGGGCTACCATGGCCACCTTATTCTCCAAGTCAGTGATATTTAGAGTCTCCTTAGTGAATCGCTTAAGGTAATCCCTTAGATTTTCATTCTTTCCTTGTACCACATACATAAGAGATGCGGAGCTCTTCTCATGCACCCTTCCGCTAATGAATTGGCTAACGAAGGCGGCACTCAACTCCTTAAAAGAGCCAATAGAGTTTGCAGGAAATCGGCTATACCATCTCTGAGCCATGCCCGACAGGGTTTGGGGGAACGCTCTGCACTTTAGGGCATCACTTGCAGGCTGCAGCAGCAGTGCGTTCGAGAATGTTCTCACATGGTTTGCGGGATCACCCGTTCCATCATAAGCCTTTATTGTAGGCATCTTAAACTTCCTAGAGATGTGAGCATTCATCACTTCCTCGGTGAACGGGGGAGTTGGATCATCAGGATCTCCGAGAGGCATCAGATCTTTGGGGTTCCCCTTGGGAATTTCCATCCTTGTGGTTGTTCTTCTGAATGAGGCATCAGCCCTTCTTTGTCTCCTTGAAGACCTCTCCAAATCAATGATGGGAATCCTTCCTGCAGTTGGAGGAGGCTGAGTTTGATTTAGCCTAGCTTGTTCTCTTGCCATATCTTCCTTCAATTTTAAGATCTCGGCCTCATAAGCCTTGATCCTTTCAGCAGTTGTCAAAGATTGTCCATCACGGATGTCTTGAGTCCTCCTTCGAGGTTCTCTACTAGCACGTCGCCTCCTCGGGGCTTCATCACGGTCATCATCCTCATCGTCGGAGGAGGTTTCATCAGTATAAGGACCCGAATAATCGTGATACTCTCGATCTCGGATCTGCAAAGCGTGACCACTTGGGCCTGTCCCTTGGATAGGAGGATAATTAGGCAGCCCGTATGTCGGGTTAGTACTCATGGGGAGATCTGTAGTGTGGATCTGGACCCCATGCAATGGGTTGTTCGGATCAATAAGAGGAGAGACCACCATCTGAAGAGGATTGGTTTCTCGTCTTGTACGGGTAATCGGAGGTAATGTACTCTCAACGTGGGGGATCGCCCCTGATTGTTGAGAAACTTGAGATTGGGTGATCACCCCTGATGCTGGCGGAGCTTGTTGGGCAATCGCCCCTGATGCTGGGGGAACCTGTTCGGTGATGGGTGGAGCAGATCTGAGAGGTATGGCCTCAGTTGCAACTGGTGTTGTTCTTCGTGTTTGAACCATGGTTGATGTTGTCTTCCCACAGACGGCGCCAAATGTTGTGGAATAAAAACCAGGTTGAAATTATTACGGCTAGGGTTTGTGTATTTAATGCTAAGGCTCGTGAGCTTCGTGCTTTAATGGCTGCTTCTGCGTTCGAGACTTAAACGGTCCTCACAGAATGCCTACGTATCTCTGTATTAGAGAATCAAGCCAAGAAAACGTAGTTCTGAGAATGAGGGGTCAGGCCCTTTATATAGGCTGAGAAGCCTTAGAATTATGGTAGGATTCGGAGACTTGGTGGGCAAGTCACCTCCCTGAGGAAGGTTCCAGATCAATTCCTTGTAGGAATCAGTTTCCATATCGAATTGGATGCCTTGGTGGCTAAGTCTAATGGAAATAATATCCTTATCCAACTCTTATTGTTGAGCTGTTTATTTCCCTTAATATTAATTACAAAATTAATATTAAAATAGGGATTCTGACCTCATTAATGGGCCCCACGTTTGGACCATGCTGGGTCTAATTAGTGCAACATTAAATGTGTCTTTAGGGCTTATTTTTAGCCCATATCAACTACTGTACTACAAACGGACTACTGTACTTTAGCGTTTTTAACAAATTCACCACTCCCGTCAATCAAATTATAACAAATTCACCACTACTGTTTTACAATTTGACTAACGGGAGTGGTAAATTTGTTAAAAATGCTAAAGTACAGTAGTCCGTTTGTAGTACTGTAGTGCAATTGCAATTCCAAAAATAGTACAGTGGTGAAAATGTCCTTTTCCTCCATTTGAATCACTAAAGTTATAATAAATATCAAATAGATATCTTGAAAATGTACTCGAGAAGTAAAAATAATTCATTGAGTTCTACAAATTTTTCTTGAATGCTTCCATAATCAAAAGAAAGGTTAATAATTCTATAATTCTATAATTTCTGATAACATATTTAGATTTCTAAAAATTCATTTATTATTTATTTTTAATTTTATTATCATTTTCCTTGTTTTAATTATAAATTAATAGTAAATAAACTTTTTAAATTCTAAATATATTATCAAAATACTAGAATTCATAACCTTTCATTTAATTACAGTAGCATTTAAGAAAAAGTAGCTTAAAACCCGTGCGATGCACGGATTTCTTTTAATATTATATATTTTTTTATTAATTTGAATGACTTTTTTTAAAATATGAATTTTGGAGGCTTAAATTTTTAAATAAGATGATTTGATAGTAATTATATAAATGTTGTCCGTGATATTTCTAGGAAAAGAGGGATTTTAGTTAGAAAATATTGAAAAGTTGACATTTTAGTTGAAAAAGGTAATCGGTTAATTATAAGTTCTTATAAAATTATTATTTAATTTTATTAAATAGAATGTCATGATTTAACTGGAAAAAGAAAAGTTTTACTTAGAGAAAGATAAAAAAGAAACATGTTTTAGGTGAAAAAAGTAATCGATTAGTTTATAGTAATTATAATTCAATTATGTTTTTTTACTAAATAAAATTGTTCCTAATGTTTTAAGAAAAAGAAAAATTAATGTTGCCTGTAATATTTTATAAAAAATGTGATTTTAGTTTAAAAAAATATATAGAAAAGTTGATACATTTTAGCTGAAAACTTAATTGATTAATTATTAATATTTTAATATTGTTATTTTATTTTATTAAATAGAACCGCCCATGATATAATTGAAAAACGATAGATTTTAGTTAGAGAAAATAGAAAAGATAATGTGAAAATTAAAATGGTGACATGTTTTAGGTGAAAAAGTTAATTGATTAGTTTATAATAATTATAACTTAATGTTATTTTACTAAATTAAATTGCTCGTAGTGTCTTTAGATAGTGAGAAATTAATGTTGCCAGTGATGTTTCTAAAAAAAAGGAATTTTGAAAGGCATATGACTCAGCCTATTTGTAGTTCGAGGATCCTAATCCAATTAAACTAGATTGTAATAAGTAAATAATATCAACTGTCACAGGAATCTCAAAAGATGATAACCGTCAGAAGAAAAATCAACAAGTCAATCTATAGTTTTGATGTTTTACACTGGAAGAAGATTCAGATATCTGATCAGGCCTCAAGGTAGCATTGAAACAAGTGGATTCATTTACGAAGACAGAGATTTCTATTAGTGACAAGAAACAATTTCAGTACCGAATGATTGATGAGAGTGAAGAGTATAAAAGACCACAGTGTTAAAGGTCACGATGAAGAACAGAGATTGGAGTTAGTCGTTCATGAACCAGACAGTACATCGAACGTCAACATCATGCCAGTGTATGTTCCTTATCATAATTACGTGGTTTTCAGCGGAGTATTGACTATTAAAGAATTTATATTAATTCTATTTTAATTGATTAAGTCAAGTAATTAAGTTAATAAATAAATTAATTCTATCAGAATTAATATATTTGTTAAAGTGATTATTAGATTAATTAAATAAGAATTAATATGAAAAAGGATTAATTAGTTAAATGATTTTTTATAAGTCATTTAATTAATTATTTATAAGCTGAAAAATATGATGATATAACTATCAAACTGATAGTTATACCGATAGTCATATTCAGTTAAATGGAGATAGTCATATTCAGTTAAATGGAGATAGTCATATTCAGTTAAATGGAGATAGTCATATTTCATTCAGTTGGTAAGTTATACCGAATGTTATATTCATTTGGTAAGTCATACCGAATGTTATATTGACTAGTTAAGTTATACCGAAAGTTATATTTAAGCTGGACAGTCATATTACATTGATTTGATAGTCATACCGATTGTCATATTAATGTAAAATGATTGTCATATCAGTTTAAATCAAGTAATATGACTATGGCTGTGTATATAAGGCAGAAGAATGCAGAAGCAAAAAAAATCAGTCGAGCCAAACAAGAAGAAAATTCACAGCAGCCTATTTCTCTCTCTCTCAAGCTCAAGAACACCTTCAAATTTAATTCTGTAAATTCAAGTTCATCTCAGTTGTAATATCCTATCCATTGGAACTTGTTTACTTGTGATTCTTGTACTACTAGCGAATTAAGTTTCCTAGTTCACAAATTGATATCTTGATTTTATTAACTAAATTAGCAAAGTTCATGTTGAATTTTCTAATTAGTTATTAATCACTTGATAATCATTTGGACTGATTTTGTAACACCCATCAAGTTAATATATTGCTATATTCAACTTGAAATTTGTGTTATATTATTCCGCACAAAAATATTCGTTTAAGGCAAAATTATTTAACGAATAAATTTTGAGAAAATGGTATAGATTGTATTCAACCCCCCCTTCTACAATCTTATTGGACCTAACAATTGGTATCAGAGCCTATTGATTGATACACAAATCAAGATCCTATTTTTACTCAATCAAAAATTAAGCTCGAATTTTTAACTCTCTTAAAAATTCATCATGTCGGCCAAAGGCAATGTAAAAATTCCTATCTTTAATAAAAATAATTATGATATGTGGAAAAACAAAATGGAGTTATTTCTTGATGTAGCAAACCCAAGATTTTTGTGGGTTTTGGAAAATGGACCAGTAACTCCCATGCAACATGATACTGAAACAGTTGTAAATGGAACTGTAACAGTCCCTGCCAGATCATATCCAAAGGACCCTAAGAACTATACCTCTGAAGATAAGGAGGAAGCTGGATTGGATAAAAATTTGAGACTCATTCTGTTGGATTCCCTAGATGCTGTAATGTATAGCCATGTGAGAAATTGTAAAACTGCTAAGCACATCTGGGAAACTATTGAGGTCATTAATGAAGGGACTGATGAAGTCAAGGAAAATAGACTGCAAATTCTAACTTCTGAATATGAACACTTTAGAGCTGGCCCTAATGAAGGCATTCAGGAAGTGTTCGAAAGGTATAACAAGATAATTAACAACTTGCAAGTTCATGGCAAGCATTATACTCAGAAGGAGATCAACATGAAATTTTTACTAACTATGCCTACTCACTTGGAACATAGAATCACTGCCATCAGAGAATCTAGAGACTTAACTCAGGTTGCTCTTGAAAGGTTGTTTGGTGTTCTGAAAACATATGAATTAGAACAAGTACAGCAAAAGGAATTCTATGGCAAAGGCAGAATGGCAAATTCTTCTACAGCTCTAGTGGTTGATGTTCCTAAGGAAGTGGAAACTAAAGTTGTTCAACCTATGAGTTTCAACAAGGAACAAACTGAAGTAGAACTTGGCCAAACACCAGCTACTCAGGATGATGGAGAATTTTATTCACTTGAAGAGCTGGATCAATTGGAAGATGAATCTATGGCAATGATGGTGAGACAATTTAGTAACTTCAGATTCAGAAGAAATCCAAAGTTCAGGTTTAAGTCAAATAACAGGTTTCAGAGAGGAGGTTCTTCATCCTCTAGTAACAGGGTAGGTTATAAAACTGGAACTGTTGACAGAAGCAAAATCCGTTGTTTCAATTGTAATGAGTTGGGACATTTTGCTACTGAGTGTCAGAAACCCAAGCAAGCACAGAAGAAAGATTATGCTTCTGAAAAGAAGAAAAGTGGAAGAGCTTATGTGGCAGCTGGTAAAAGCTGGGATGATACAGATAGCGAAGATGAAGAATATGGAAACTTTGCGTTGGTGGCAAATGCTGAATCTTCAACTTATTATACCACTCCGGTAATTCTTACTGATGCTCAGTTAATTGATAGTTTACGTAGTTCCTTGAATAATGCAGAAAGAGGGTACGAGAGAATAAGTCTTGTTAACACTAACCTTGAAAATCAAATGTTAGATTTAAAAAAGGTGCAGGTTAATCAAGATAAGAATATAGAAGAAATAGCTCGACTTAACTGCAGAGAAAAAGGTCTAGGAGAATATATGTCAAAACAAGTTGATAAAATTGCTGAACAAGAAACCAAGATTAGAGAACTTGAAACACATGTTAGAGCGTGTTATAATACTGTTAAAGTTTCTAAAGATTTCTTCAACAAACAAGCATTAGAACAAACTGTAGGAATAGGATTTGATTACAGTCAAGCTGTTGGTTCATTGAGTAATCATTCCCCTAATTCTATACCAGCTAAAGAAAGAGGTATACCACATATTCTCAAGAATGTTGAAAAACCAATGTTTACAAAATCTGATGCTGGTCCACCAGATATTCGTTCTATGGTTATACATGAAGAAATGAGAAATGAGGATGCTGCAAATGGCACAGTTCTTGTTGAGAATAAATGTGTTAAGAATAAAACTGCTCAAAACTATAATACAAAGAATGTGTCATCCAAGAAAAATGTCACAGTATTTGTTAAGGCTAAATCAGTTGAGGACGTTAACACAACAAATGTGTCACCCAAGAAAGATGTACCTAAAGTACCAGTCAAAATTGTTGAATCAGTTAGTACTTCTAAGACTGGATTAGGTAGTAACAAGTCAAAGCAGAAAAATACCATGCATACTATTAACTCTAATCATAAAGCATGTGGAATTATCAATTGTATGTCTTGTGCTTTTAACAATATGCGTGCTTATTTTAATGGTAATTATGCATGTGTTAAACAGAATGCTCCTCGACAGCACATGAACAGGAACAATAATGTTCGATCTAAGACTGCTTTTCCTCCTCAAGTTAGGAGAGAGACATTTGTACCTAAGACTAATCAAAAGATTACCAAGAATGTCTACCAGGTCAAATGTCCAGTCAATGACACAAGTGTTACTGCTGCGAGAGAAACATGGATACCCAAGAGTAAACAAAAGATTTTCAAATCTGTTTATAAGGTTAAATGTTTATTGACTAAAGAGGTTAAACTTAAAAATGTTGTTTTGCCTGACAAAGGTCAATACTTTAAGTACGCATGACCCAATCAAATTTGGGTCCCGAAGAAGGTTTAACTCATTTGTCTTTGCAGGGTATTGAACAGGTTGATCGAGTGACCTGGATCTTGGACAGTGGATGTTCAAGGCATATGACTGGAGATAGAACCCTACTGACAAATGTGGTGGAGAAGGCCGGCCCAGTAGTTACCTTTGGAGATAACAGCAAAGGTAGAACTGATGGATATGGCAGACTTGAAGCTGGAAATGTTATCATTGATGAAGTTTCTTTTGTGAAAGGACTTGAGCACAATTTGCTCAGTGTCAGCCAATTCTGTGATAAAGGTTATGAAGTTCATTTCAACAAAAAGAATTGTCTAATTTCACACAAGAGACATGAAAAGCCACAACTGACAGGAGTTAGAAAAGGCAATCTGTACGTAGCCAATATGAACTCAGGAAGCACTGAAGAAGTCACTTGCTTCTACACTAAAGCATCTAATGATGAAAGTTGGCTATGGCACAAGAAACTTTCTCATCTTAATTTTAAGACAATGAATTCTCTGGTCAAAAGAGAATTGGTGAGAGGTTTGCCTTCAATGGAATTCACTCAAGAAGGACTGTGTGATGCATGTCAAAAGGGCAAGCTAAAAAGGGCAAGTCACAGGAGCACTGATACATCTTCAATAACTGAACCATTACAATTACTTCATATGGATTTGTTTGGTCCAGTTAATGTGATGTCTATGTCAAGGAAGAGATATGCTCTAGTGATTGTTGATGATTTTTCAAAATACACATGGGTTCTGTTTTTGAATTCTAAAGATGAGACTCCACAACTGGTGATTGATCACATCAAGTTAATTGAGCGAGATTCTACGTATCCAGTGAGAGCTATAAGATCAGATAATGGAACTGAATTCAAGAATGCAGTTCTAAATGACTTTTGCACTGAGAAGGGTATAACCAGACAATATTCAGCTCCGAGAACTCCTCAGCAAAATGGGGTAGTAGAAAGAAAGAATAGAACATTGATTGAAGCTGCACGTACTATGCTAAGTGAATCAAGGCTTCCATTGTACTTTTTGGCTGAAGCTGTCAATACTGCGTGCTATACCCAGAATCGAACTCTAATCAATAAAGATCAAATGAAGACACCCTATGAAATTATGGCTGATAAGAAACCTTCACTCAAATACTTTCATGTATTTGGAGCAAAGTGCTTTGTGCTTAAAGAAGGTGATGATCAAGGTGGTAAATTCGATACCAAAGCATTTGAAGCAATTTTTATTGGTTATTCAATGAGAGCATACAGGGTGTATGTGATTGATGAACAGAAGATGATGGAAAGTGTCAATGTGACATTCGATGACACTAAACTCCCTAGTATCCAAACTGAGAATCCATCTGAGAAGCTATCTTTCGATGACATGACAGATACAGATTCAGATGATGACAATGCACCTGAGATTTTTGCTGATGCTAATGACAACAATGATGATCAGGGTAATGATGATGAAATCAATGATAGTAGTCAAAATTCCTCTGACTCTCCTAATCAATCATCATCTAGTCAACCTAGCAACAACTCAGGGGGAGACAATGAAGGGTCAACTGGTCACACAAAACATCCCAATGAAGGTCAAGGAGAATCAAGATCTAATCTTCCCAGACAGACTGTTTGGAATAGAGCTCATCCTTTTTAATTAATCATTGGTGATCCAGTTGTTGGTGTAAAGACTAGAAGAGCTCTTCAGAATCAATGCAATTATTCAGGGTTTCTATCTGAAATGGAACCTAAGAAAACTAAAGAAGCTCTTTCTGATCCTGATTGGGTGATTTCCATGCAAGATGAACTCAATCAATTTAAACAACAAGAAGTTTGGAAGCTGGTACCCAGACCTACAGACAGACCAGTAGTTGGCACAAGGTGGGTATTCAGAAACAAACTTGATGAAGATGGCACAGTGACGAGAAATAAAGCAAGACTGGTAGCAAAGGGTTACTCCCAATCTGAAGGCATTGACTATGATGAGACCTATGCTCCAGTGGCTAGACTTGAGGCCATAAGAATATTCTTGGCATTCGCAGCATTTTCAAACTTTAAAGTTTATCAAATGGATGTCAAGAGTGCTTTCTTAAATGGCAAGCTAGATGAAGAGGTTTATGTAGAACAGCCACCTGGCTTTGAAGATCACGATTTAATTGACTATGTCTACTTCCTTTTCAAGGCTGTCTATGGTCTTAAGCAAGCACCAAGGAAATGGTATGACACTCTCTCTGAATTTTTACTTGAAAATGATTTTGTTAGAGGTGTCATAGACAAAACTCTCTTTAGAAAGAAACATAAGAACGATACAATTATAGTCCAAGTCTATGTGGACGATATAATATTTGGGTCTACTAATGATCTTTCGTGCAAGAAATTTGCGAAGTTAATGCAGGGTAGATTTGAAATGAGCATGATGGGTGAGTTGAAGTTCTTTCTTGGATTGCAAATAAGTCAAAGGACAGATGGAATATTTATCTGTCAATCCAAGTATGTCAAAGAGCTTCTCAAGAAGTATCAAATGGAGGACTCTTCTTCAGCAAAGACACCATCATCCACAGCTGTCAAATTTGGAGCATGTGAAAATTCTGCCAAGGTAGATATCACAAGCTACAGAGGTATGATAGGCTCATTACTTTATCTTACTGCGAGTAGACCTGATATTATGCATGCTACGTGTTTGTGTGCAAGGTTCCAATCGGATCCTAGAGATGTTCATCTCATTGCTGTTAAAAGAATTCTGAGATATCTTAAGGGTACGCCTAACCTAGGCATCTGGTACCCTAAAGATTCTGGTTTTAATCTTGTTGGATATACAGATTCTGACTATGCAGGAAGTGTTGTGGATAGAAAAAGCACATCTGGGAGTTGTCAATTCCTAGGTGGTAGACTAGTTTCCTGGTACAGCAAGAAACAACAGACAGTTTCCAACTCAACGGCTGAAGCTGAATATATAGCTGCTGGAAGCTGTTGCGCACAGATTTTGTGGATCAGGAATCAGCTGAGAGACTATGGCTTTGTGCTTGATAAAATTCCAATTTTATGTGATAATACAAGTGCCATAGCAATCTCTAACAATCCTGTGCAGCACACAAGGACAAAGCATATTGACATCAGGTATCATTTTATTCGAGAGCATGTCATGAATGGTACCGTGGAGTTATTTTTTGTACCCACGGAAGAACAAACAGCAGATATTTTTACTAAGTCTCTTGACGAATCCACATTTACCAGAATTGTTGGTGAATTGGGTATGTTAAACAGTCCTAGTAATTAAACTAGTTAATATCTGAGGTTTGATCTTTAATAAGTTACAAGTGATTGATGTGTTGATATTTGTTGTTAAATCACTTGTATAATTATTTTATCAACTTATACCCTTGATTATTTCATCTTAAAATCATTGTTATTATCTTCTGTACATATTTTTAATTACTTATTATATTTTTAGATTAATTCATTTTCTTTGAAAATATTTTTCTCGAATTTTACAAGCTGTAATTTATGAGAAATCTATTTTTCTTGAAAATGTTATTGTTTTTAATTCAGTTTGATTATTTTTGTTGTTTAAATAAATCATAGTTTCTTTTTTAATAATTTTCTATATGGAAATTGTTTTATTAGAAAATTTATAGATTTATTAACTCATCAGAAATAATTATGTAAATATGTAGTATAATTATTTAGTTTTATTTTATTTTATTTGATTTGTAATGTTTGTCCTTCTGTTATTAATGTTTGATTTCGTAAAAGGGACTGCATATGATCGTTTTTATAATTTTTATTAGGTGTTATAATTTTAGTATAAATTAATTTGCTATTTTTTGATTATGTAAATTATTAATGTAATTTTCTTGATTAAAATTCTGTTAAAATTTTTTTTTTAGTTAGTTATATTAACTGATTTGTTAGAATATAACTATCGGTATAACAATCTCCTTGATTGTTATATTCGAACTTTTGATTAGTTATATTAGTTTTAAATAGTGTAATATAACTTAGAAATAAATTAGATATAACCTTGTTTTTGTTTTGTTTAAATATAACTGTTAAAATAGTTTATAGTTATATTGTGCATTTTAACAGTAATATAACTATCGGTATAACTAAGGTTTTATTGTTATATTGAATGTTTTTTCGGTAGTTATATTAGATATTAACAGCAATATAACTTACAGCCTAGGGTAGTCATATTACGTTTTAAACGTAATATAACTATCGGTATGACTATCACCCGATAGTCATATCACAGTTATTTCATATATAATAGCTAAGTTATATTTGAAAGTTATATCTCTGTGGTTGTCATATTGACGTGTTAAGTCACTCAATTCTGTCGAACGATATACACACATATACACACAGAATTCGAACGAATTGCTGTCCAATTTCTGCCTCGAATCTTACTCAAAACACGTTTCTAAGGATCTTTCTTGATTACCCAGTCTATAATCTTCATAATCAAGGTTGAAAATGTAAGATTTAATCGAGTTTTGAGTTTTTGAGATTGAAAAAAATCGAATTTTTGATCTAAAAATCCGAACAATTGGTTGTGATTTTGTAAAAACTAAAATTACATGTGTGTTTGTATTACAATCAAGATCCTTGTCTGAATTTTTCAGAATTTTTGATAGAGATTTTGATTTTTCGAATTTTTTAATTATTTATTAATTCGAATTTTGTAATTTAATTGGGTTAAATTGTTGAATTTTGCAGATTTACTAATTTTAATCCCTGATTTGCAATGGCTGGTGCTTATAATAATTTTGAACTTGTGAATCACAATTATATTGGATACTTTAATCCCGAGGATTGCCCAGTGGATCGGTTCAAGTCCTGGATAAAGTTTCTAAATGAGCAAAATCTCTGTAGTCACTCTATAACTGCAAATGTTCCAATGAAATTTGGTCCACTCAAATTAATGTGTACTACAGCTGTCTCAGATGAAAGATCATTTTCATTCGATTTTAATGGCCAGACATATACAGTGGATGAAACTGTCTTCAATGCTGCTCTGGGACTTCCAACTGAACGATTTGCTGAATTGCCTTCAAATGATGAGTTGACTCAATTTTTCACAAATATCAACTATCATGGTCAACTGAATCTGAAACGACCACTCAAAAGCAATCTGGTTCAAGAATGGAATATCTTCTTCGAGATCATAGCAAAGGTGTTTGCTAATTCTACAAAGAGCAACAATACTGTCATCACAGGTATGTTACAGTCAATTGGTTTCTCGATTGCTCACAATAGAAGAATCAATTTTGGCAGCTTGATATGGCCTATTCTGCTGAATCGATTGACGAAGGCTACAAAGAACTTTGGAAAAGGTAAACCAGTTAAGTGTCATTATCCTCGATTTTTGACACTAATTTTTAATCATCTAATGCCTAAGGATCAACCTGCTCCGTTTCCAAATGATCGAATTCAATGGTCTGGTAAACCAAACAAGAAGTTCTACACCAGGCTGGACACTTCTAAGGTCTTGTTGCATGTTCCTGTAGTCATAACACCTTATATGTCTACATACATACATTTGCCAAATGTCATGCCACAGCCAGATGCTGTGGTACCTTTAGTTCAACAAGCTCCACAGCCAGAAGCAGAACAAGTTCCAGTACCTCAACCTGATCCTGAACCCTTGAATGTTCTTGAACATCAACTTCCAGTGGATCAACACACTCAGAATGAAGATGATGTACATGTCAATGATCAGGTATTTGACTCAACTCCACTACAATCTCAATATCTTTCTGGTAGTCAAATGATTGTGAGAAGTGACCAAGGGGTTGTAGATCCACAACCTTTATCCCAGGTCAATGCACCAAACACTGATCCTAAATTCTCCAAACACTATCGTAGAAAGAAATTGTCATTCAAAAGAGCTGTTCCCAGTAGTGGTATTGTGAGTGAAACAGATTTGCCATCGCAAAAGAAAAGTAAAACCATGTCAAAGGCAATCTTAAACCCATTCATTCCTTCAAGCTCACCCCTGTTACTCACAATGGGGGAAGATATTTTTGCAAATGAAGCTGAAAATATTGTTATGCAAGTGGAGCAAGTTACAGTGCCTGCCATTGTTACGGCAGAAGAACCTTCACAGGTTGATCGGGATTTGCGAAATCCCATTGCACCACCACTGACCTTCCAAGAGGAGGCTAGGGTGATCTCCAGTGCAGGTACAATGGATGCAGCTAAGGATAATGAGAGGAGTGATGTGAGAATTACTTCAAATCTGAGTGAAACACCAGCACGTGAGGTGAGTGATACTCAGAGAGCTATTGAAGTGAGAGCACACAATGACACATACACTTTATCTCTCATTACTCAACTCAATCAGATGAAAGAAAGTCTTGCTCAAGCTGAAGAGGACAACAAAAACTTGAGGTTTGATATGGACAACATGAGAACTATCTTCAACAACAAAATCAATGCACTTAAACTCTCTCAACAACAAGCAGTTGAAGACTCTGGAGATGTCACAGTGGCTCAAGATCTTATTATATCATCTATGGCTAATAAGATTGAAGATCTTCAGAACAACATAAATGAAAATCATTTAACCACTGAACATCGTCTCAGTAAGATTGAAAAGCAAAGTGATCATCAAGCAAAGGGGTTAAGACATTTATATAATATCATCAGCAGAACTCACTCACTTACAGCAGAAGAGAAGAAATTCTTTGGAGGTAGTGATGGAAGTGACCCTGGAGCTGGTACAAGTCACAAAACTGTAGAGGATTCCTCAACTAAGGGGGAGAAATCTAGAGGGGGAGCAAGTGCAAGTAAAGAAAAATTTGAAGATAGGAGTGATGGGAAGAAGACAACTCATCAAGCAGCAGAACAGGAAGATGATGATGTAGAAGGTTTTTACTATACAGGTGAACCTGATATTGATCTGTTTGCTGACTTACAGTTTCCTGATGTTGGTGAAGAATTTTATGAACCAGATCTCAGTTTTTGGGATGATGAAGAGCAAATAATTCCTGATTCTGTTGAAACACAACAAATGAATTTTGAAGCAAACAAAGAACTCGAACAGAATGAAGCTAATCTGGCTATGAGAGAAGAAAGACTCAAGAAGACACTTGAACAGTTAGCTCATAATGAGAGACTTCAAAAGGCAGAACAGGAAGCACTTCAAAAGCAACATGCTCAGAAGCTGGAAGCTAGGAAGATGTACATCAAGTACAAAAATGGTGATAAGTGGGAACGTGCTCAAAAGGTAATTGACTCACCACAAACTTCTGACTATGATGATCGTCGGATGATTGCTATTTTTGAAAGCTTTAAACAGAAGAACCCTATACATGATATGTATTTGAAAGCTTTAAAGACAGAAATTGTGAGAATAACCACTGCATCTGATCCTAAGAATGGTGAGCTACTTATCTTCGTTGAATGTCATAAGCTCGGATCTCACAAAGTATCGCTTCAGTTCTTCTATGATAGATCCCTGTCAGAGCTTTGGGTGTTGAGACCAAAAGTAAGAACATCTTCTGAACTAGGCATACTGCTTCATGAAAAGTTTCAAGAGTTTGCTGAAAGAGCTGGTCCTGAAGTTATAAATGACCCTCCACAAGTTAAAATTCTCAAGGGAGAAGTCATTCATACTGTTAATCTTCAGACAGACGAATTGTATACACATCTTGCCAGACACTTGGTATATGTTGAATATGCTCTTCGGAATCATGGTTTTGCATCACAGGAAAAGATTGAAGCTGCAAATCATATTCGATCCTATGCTCAGACCAACATGAAAAAGTATAAGCAGTATCAAGGTGAGTTAAGAAAGAAACTTGGAATACCACTGGTCTATCCTACAGATGTGTCATCCAGAAGGGATTTACTTGTTGATTCAGAAATGATCAAGAATCTACCGGACATGGATGAACAAGAAGAAGGAGAAATCAATGAGAAAGAAAGTGGTAAATGAAGATTAGCTCTACAAGTTATATCATTAGAGCTTTGATAGAACAAGATAGGATAATTGTCTTATATGATCAGTCTAGAGGATCATCTATCTTGTATTTATCTTTTCTGTTTGAATCTGGATAATGTTAATATAAACCAGAACTTTTACATTATTTACTTAGCATTTAAAGTGTTTTCTTTTACTTGTTTAATTGGGATTAGTTGAAGAATCCTCTAGGTATTTGCTTGTTATTGTATAACAAACAAATAGGGGGAGATTGAAAGGCATATGACTCAGCCTATTTGTAGTTCGAGGATCCTAATCCAATTAAACTAGATTGTAATAAGTAAATAATATCAACTGTCACAGGAATCTCAAAAGATGATAACCGTCAGAAGAAAAATCAACAAGTCAATCTATAGTTTTGATGTTTTACACTGGAAGAAGATTCAGATATCTGATCAGGCCTCAAGGTAGCATTGAAACAAGTGGATTCATTTACGAAGACAGAGATTTCTATTAGTGACAAGAAACAATTTCAGTACCGAATGATTGATGAGAGTGAAGAGTATAAAAGACCACAGTGTTAAAGGTCACGATGAAGAACAGAGATTGGAGTTAGTCGTTCATGAACCAGACAGTACATCGAACGTCAACATCATGCCAGTGTATGTTCCTTATCATAATTACGTGGTTTTCAGCGGAGTATTGACTATTAAAGAATTTATATTAATTCTATTTTAATTGATTAAGTCAAGTAATTAAGTTAATAAATAAATTAATTCTATCAGAATTAATATATTTGTTAAAGTGATTATTAGATTAATTAAATAAGAATTAATATGAAAAAGGATTAATTAGTTAAATGATTTTTTATAAGTCATTTAATTAATTATTTATAAGCTGAAAAATATGATGATATAACTATCAAACTGATAGTTATACCGATAGTCATATTCAGTTAAATGGAGATAGTCATATTCAGTTAAATGGAGATAGTCATATTCAGTTAAATGGAGATAGTCATATTTCATTCAATTGGTAAGTTATACCGAATGTTATATTCATTTGGTAAGTCATACCGAATGTTATATTGACTAGTTAAGTTATACCGAAAGTTATATTTAAGCTGGACAGTCATATTACATTGATTTGATAGTCATACCGATTGTCATATTAATGTAAAATGATTGTCATATCAGTTTAAATCAAGTAATATGACTATGGCTGTGTATATAAGGCAGAAGAATGCAGAAGCAAAAAAAATCAGTCGAGCCAAACAAGAAGAAAATTCACAGCAGCCTATTTCTCTCTCTCTCAAGCTCAAGAACACCTTCAAATTTAATTCTGTAAATTCAAGTTCATCTCAGTTGTAATATCCTATCCATTGGAACTTGTTTACTTGTGATTCTTGTACTACTAGCGAATTAACTTTCCTAGTTCACAAATTGATATCTTGATTTTATTAACTAAATTAGCAAAGTTCATGTTGAATTTTCTAATTAGTTATTAATCACTTGATAATCATTTGGACTGATTTTGTAACACCCATCAAGTTAATATATTGCTATATTCAACTTGAAATTTGTGTTATATTATTCCGCACAAAAATATTCGTTTAAGGCAAAATTATTTAACGAATAAATTTTGAGAAAATGGTATAGATTGTATTCAACCCCCCTCCCTTCTACAATCTTATTGGACCTAACAATTTTTAATTATGAAATATGGAAAAGATGATACGTTTTAGCTGAAAAAGATAATCGGTAATTATTAGTATTATAATATTATTATTTTATTTTATTAAATAGAACCACCTGTAATATAATTGGAAAAAGATATATTTTTACATAATAGAGAAAAAGTAACATGTTTTGTGTTTTGATTGAAAAATGTAACTGATTAGTTAGTAGTAATGCTGTGATTTAACTGGAAAAGGAGATGTATTAGTTAGTAATTATAATTCAATTATGTTATCTTACTAAAAAAAAATTGCTCATAATGTTTTAAGAAAAGGAAAAATTAATGTTGTCCGTGATATTTATAATTAGAAAAAGACAGATTTTAGTTAGAGAAAATAGAAAAGATAATGTGAAAATTGAAAGGTGACATGCTTTTGGTGAAAAAGGTAATTGATTATTTTATAGTAATTATAATTTATTTAATGCTAGTTTACTAAATTAAATTGCTCGCAGTGTCTTTAAATAGTGAGAAATTAATGTTACCCGTGAAATTTATAGAAACATAAATTTTAGTTATGAAATATGGAAAACATGATACATTTTAGCTGAAAAAGGTAATCGGTAATTATTAGTATTATAATATTATTATTTTATTTTATTAAATTGAACCACCCGTGATATACTTGGAAAAAAAGATATTTTAATTACAGAATAGATAAAAGGTAACATATTTTGGCTGAAAAAGCTAATTGATTAGTTAATAGTAATTATAATATAATTATTTTATTTTATTAAACAAAATTGCTCGTACTGTTTATAAGAAAGGAGAAATTTTAGTTAGATACAATATAAAAGATATTGTATTTACCTAAAAAGGAAAATTAAATAGTTAGTGAAAAATAGAAAAGATAATATGTTTAATCTAAAAAAGGAAATTAACTAGTTATTAGGATGAATTTTATCTGTAATTAATTAAGGGTAAATAAATAAAATCAATAAGAAAGGAGAAATTTTATTTAGATACAATATAAAAAATATTGTGTTTTACCTGAAAAGGAAAATTAATTAGTTAGTGAAAAATAGAAATGTTAATATGTTTAATCTGAAAAAGGAAATTAATTAGTTAGTAGGATGGATTTAATCTGTAATGAAGTAAGGGTAAATAAGTAAAACGAACAGGTACCGTATCGACCAACCAAATTTTTAATATTTCGATAGAAAAAGTAATATGTTTAATCTGAAAAATGAATTAGATAGTTAGTAGGATGGATTTTATTTTTAATTAAGTAAGGGTAAATAAGTAAAATCAACTGGTACCACACCGATCAACCAAATGCACGGGTTTCTTGTATTATGTTATAAATTTTATTTAATATTACAATTATGTTTTTATATAATAATTATTTTTAATATTATTTTAATTTTAATATCATATAATTTAATATACTCATGTTTACGGATTATACTGGTGTTTTCTTATTATAAATAACGTATACGATTTCTTATATATTTTATTAATAATTGAAAAATATGGTGTGATATATTCGGGTATATATTAATGATTAAATTAAAGGGTATGTTTTAATTAGAAATGAAATATTAATGATTGAAAGATATGATACGATTGATCTTTTTAAGTGTTTATAAAAGGAAATATCTTCAACTAAAAGTAATGTGAAAAGACAATCGATTGATTAATATTAATTATATTATTTTATTATTTATTTTAGGTGTTTTAATAGCATAGATATCATATATATTTTTCTTTATAATGAAAGATCTCTTTTAATATTTTATGATTTTTTTTTTATTAATTTTACTTTTTTAAAATATGAATTTTTTTTTAAATATGGGAACCCGGAGCCGCTACCCTTCGGGTGCGCTCTTGGTAAACTTATGGGCTCACGCAATAGCCTGCAAATCACGTGATCCAAGGCAAACTGCACAAGTGTGACAGGCTCTATCCCATGATGGCATAATCACAAATCCGCCTCCCATGGGAGTCGAACCTTTGACCAAGAGGTGAGATGGCCTCTCTTTAACCAACAGAGACAACCCTTGCGGGCATATGAAATTTGGAGGCTTAAATTTTTAAATAAGATGATTTGATAATAATTATATAATTGTTATCAGTGTTTTCTAGGAAAAGAGAGATTTTAGTTAGAAAATATTGAAAATATGATAAATTTTAGTTGAAAAAGGTAATCGGTTAATTATAAGTACTTATAAAATTATTATTTAATTTTACTAAATAGAATGTCCTGATTTTACTAAAGAGAGGTCTTAGTTAGAAAAAATTAAAAAGGAAACATGTTTTAGCTGAAAATGGTAATTGATTAGTTTATATTAATTATAATTCAATTATATTAATTTACTAAATAACATTGCCCGCAATGTTTTAACAAAAAGAAAAATTAATGTCGCCCGTGATATTTTTAGAAAAATGAGGATTTTAGTTAGAAAATATTAAACGATGATACATTTTAGTTGAAAAACTTAATCCGTTAATTATTAATATTATAATATTGTTATTTATTTTATTAAATAGAACAGCTCGTGATATAATTGAAATTAGACAAATTTTAGTTAGAAAAAATAGAAAAGGTAATGTGAAAATTAAAAAGATAATATGTTTTAGGTGAAAAAGATAATTAATTAGTTTATAGTAATAGTAATTGTAATTTAATTTATGTTATTTTACTAAATTAAATTGCTCGTATTGTCTTTAGATAGTAAGAAATTAATGTTGTCCGTGATATTTTAGAAAAAAAAGAATTTTAATTATTAAATATGGAAATGATGATATGTTTTAGCTGAAAAAGATAATCGATTATTATTAGTATTATAATATTATTATCTAATTTATTAAATAGAACCACCCACGATATAATTGGAAAAATAGATATTTTAGTTACAGAATAGAGAAATGGAACATGTTTTGGCTAAAAAAGGTAATTGATTAGTTAGTAGTAATTATGATATATTTATGTTATTTTATTAAACAAAATTGCTCGTAGTGTTTACAAGGAAGGAGAAATTTTAGTTAGATACAATATAAAAGATATTGTGTTTTACTGAAAAGAGAAATTAATTAGTTAGTGAAAAATAAAAAAGTTAATATATTTAATCTAAAAAAGGAAATTAATTAGTTAGTAGATGGATTTTATCTATAATTAAGGGTAAATAAATAAAATCAACAAGTACCGTACCGACCAACCAAACTTTTAATGTTTCGACTTTTATATAATAGTATAGATGTGAATGAGTACATATATAGAGATATTTGTTTAATATTTATTATGACTTTAATGATTCAAATGATACCCTTAAAAGATCAGTGAACAAATTGATATATGACTTCCACTTTCAGTGATCACTTTGATATTTAACCTTTTATTTATTTTCTATTTATCGCTATCAAAGCTAAACATAGTTCTTGGAGAAATTCTTATATTACTGCCTTGTCGGGCATTTTTAAATATAACATGAATTCCTTATAAAAATTAGAACCATAAAGGCAAACAATTACCAACAAAAACTTAATATAGAATAATTAAAATCCATGACATAAAACGTTTAAACCAGTTCAAGACGATAATTTTAAAACGTAACAGCCACTGACAAGCAGTAGCACACATAACTACTAATCCAGGAGACACTCACCGTGCCTGGGACGAGGCAGGATTTATTCTCAGACCACAAAGACGACAGGAAACACTAAACTCCGACACCAGACATACACACAACTGCGAACAGAAAAACATGAAAGAACACAAAGGAAGCGGCGAGTGAAACCCGCCAACATGGAAAGAACTTGGACTCATTCGTCTTCGGTTTCGGATTCAGCACTCTGAAGCCACTCAACAAATGGTTTGACATTCTTCCACATCACGGAGCCTTTATTACCACCGTTCAGGCCCTTCTCATACCACTCCACAATAAACTCTTCTTCAAGCACATCGCTGTCGTATAGAACTTTCAGAGCCAAAGCCACCTCCTTCACAGCCTCTGCACTGGCTTTCACACAGAATGCCTCTAGGGCATTAAGTAGAACAAGCTGGGATCCTTCATTCTGAGCAACGGCTGCTAGATAGTTTTTCTTTTTGGTTACTTCTTTCGAAAAACCTTTCCCAGCACCATCGAACATAGCTTCAAACAAGGCATCGAATACTTGCTGAGAAGTACCAGAGAGGGTATCCAGAAAAGGCTTCAACTTGCTTGCTGGGAAACCTTTTTTGAGGTAATCCTTAATCTCCAGTACAAGCTTCTCGTGGGGAGTGCTAGAATTAGCAGATGCACCATTTGAGCCATTGACTTTAGCTTTCTCTTCACGCATTGGCGAGTTTTTTCCAGACTTTGGCTTCTCCTCAGTGTTATTTAGCATAACCATGCCAGCAGTCACAGCACTAAGCTGTTCTTGGATCCTCTGTTTAGCCGCCTCAGCTGAAGTATCAGTCTGCCATTGGATGTCATCATCATCATCATTGTCAACCACTGCTTCCACTTCATCAACCTGGCTTCCAGCAGGAGAGTTATCCTCATCAGATACATTTGCTTTCTTCTTGCTAACTGCTTTAGAGGAACCATCCTTAGTGCTTGCTTTCTGCTTTACACCTTCCTTTTTCAGCTTCTTTTGCTCTTCATCCAAAGCTTCACCTGCTTTTAGTCGTTCTTTCTCAGCTCTCCTCATTGCCTTTTTGTCTTTACCCCCCTTCTTCTCGGGAGGATTCTTGATGATGAAGGTTGTGAGCTTGTCCCTCATATCAACATCTGACAAATGTCCACATGCAGCACATTTCAGGGTAACCATTTGTGTTTTTGTGATAATGATCTCAGTTTCAGGGTTTCCACATCCATAACACTGAACATATTTCTTGATGAAGTTCTCCAGAAGGCCAGCAAGTTTTGCAGTGTCATGAGCCCCATTAACATGTGAAGTTGCAGTTTTCTCATCGTACTTAGACTGAGCTCCAAGCTCACAACCAAAATACTTGGTTGTATAAGCAGCAGGCCTACCCAAGGCCTTGGCAATATCAACCATGTTGACAACATTAGTCTTGATGCCATTTCCTCGACCTTCTATCTTTGTTATCATTCTTGGCATCTTATACCTGTAGAAGGCATCATCTTTGTTCCCAGCACCAATGTTCTGCAAAGCCATATTTAAAGTAACCTCCAGATAATAAAATATTAGAGAAGGTAAAAGGAAACTGTTTTAAATAGGGTAGCCTCTTCAATTGTTGGACAAGGTCGTATAAACTGGTAACCCTCAAAGTTTCTGTTGTACCCCTGATGTGCCTCAAAATGCATACAGCCAACTTTATCCTTAATCCTTGTTGACGGAGAATATTCACCTAGCAACCCAAATGATGACAAAAACAGGGTGGCCTGCTCAGACATAAAAGAAGCTTCTGACTTACAAAACCTACACTGTGGCTAACAAGGTTGCAGATTAACCTTGATGTGTCCTGAAAATTAATAATAAAAGAAGACATTAGACAATGTCAAGAAAAAGAAACAACTCCAAAAGACGATTTAAATTCTCAGCACTACTAAAAGTTTCAGGGAGTAGTAGACTACTTTTTAAGACCTACTGAACACAAGTTGCAAAACAAAAAATTATAACATCCATGGGCCACTCCCAGATAGCTGCACGGTGTGGTGAGATAAGTAACAGAAAATTGTGTTACAGAAAAAAATATAAAATCAGGTCAAACTTATAATCCTGCCCAACAATAACTATGACAGTGATTTTAAAAAACTAGATATAGAATTATTATATCCGCTTGCAAACATCAGAAAAACTTATTTCGATTCAAACAAGTAGATACACAATAAAAGCCCGTTAGTCGAACCAACAAAACAAAGACTGGATTTAAAATTCATGTTCCCGAGAGTTTATCCATACAAGTAAAATCATCTAACAATTAAAGCAACACAGAGGCAGGATAAATAACAGTACAAAATCCAAAAAGTAGATTCTGAATAATATCTGCTTGCGAACTTATTTCAGTTCAAACAAGTAGATACACAATAAAAGCCCCGTTATACCTACCGACAAAACAAAGACTAAATTTAAATTTCATGTTCCCGCGAAAGTTTATCCATACAAGTAAAATCATCTAACAATTAAAGCAACAGACGGGCAGGATAAATAACAGTACAAAACCCCAATGCTACCTAAACATGCCTTCTAGGTAAAACTTTGAAATACAGGGACAAGGATTCAACTTATATACAAGTAATACATACATATATATTAATATAATGCAATAACAAAAAATCTACAAACATAACAACAATTCAATAACAATGCCGATATCCAAGGTCTAGTGGGCTTCAGTTATCCAACAAAGATACACACACATACGTCCACAGATTTACATCGACAAACTAAAAAACAGTAATCCAAACTATTCAATAAACCAAAACTAAAATCAAATCAATCTCAATAACAAAACCTATAAATTAGTAACAACGCATCACTCCAATAACAAGGTCTAGTGGGTGCAGTTATCCAATTACGACATACACATATACTTGACAAATATAAATCGACAAAAGTAAAAAACAGTAATTGAAACCATTCGATAAAACAAAATCAAAATAAGAACACTTGCCGAATCAAAATCTCGATAACAAAACCTCGAAAACAGCAATAACTCATAACTATAATCACAAGTGATACACAAAAAACACATATCAGTTCAATATATAACACAAATCAATCAATACACAAAGTCAATCAAATCGATACATAGATCTACAAAACGACATCGTATTCACTTAAATCAATCATTAGTTAAGACTATCAATCAAACCTAATTACAAAACTGATAACACAAGCATCGATTTAAATAATAACATTAATAAGTCATTATAATTGGGGGCAATACAGCTAGGGTTTGCGAGAGAGAAAGAGACAGAGAGAGAGAGAGAGAGAGAGAGAGAGAGAGAGAGAGAGATATATACCTGAGCGAGAGAGGAGGGAGAGATGGAGGCGATGAGAACGAAAATATGTATGTAGAGATTACCGATGCGGCAAAGAGAGGGAGAGATATGAAGGAGAGAGATGTGTGTCGGGATGAGGTGTATATATAGATACACAAACCCTGTACGTAAAGGATTTGGATTTGGGCTTTCTTTTCTAGGGCTGCCTAATCCACCGCCTCCCTGTCTTTCTCTTCTTTCCTTTATCTAACCTAATTATTTTCTACAAATTATCTTAATTCTTCTTTGTTTTTTTCTCTCGAATTAAAAATGTAAAAACATATTTTTTGTATGTCTTGAAGGAGATTTTAATTTAAAGGAAAAATGCTTTTAAATAAAGAATTAGAGGAGTTATAGGAGTATGTGGTACAAATTAATAACATAATCATCATTATTTTCATGAATGTTGTTTTTACAAAAATATCCTTAATGTATTAATATAAAAAGTTTTTTATATTTTATCTAAATTACGTGAGTATGTACTTAGGATTCTTAAATACTTTATTTAAATAAATATATGATAAGCGAATAATTTTGATGGATAAACAATTTTTTCATGTTCATGTATAATAAGTTGTGTATTGAATGAAATTGATAAATCATTTTTTCATGTTCCTGTATAATTTTGAGTGTAACATGTTTGGGATCTCGACCGGCATATTTTTTATGTTATTATAATCGACATTTTAAAAATTATGTATTATGTAGTTTTTGATTGCAGTTATAGAAAAGAAAATATTCAAAAAAAGCATACCTATCGTAACTATAATTAGAATTTAGTAGAGTATGATGGGATAACTCTAATAATTAGATCTTATTTCTTATCGTTTTTCGTAATTATAATTAGAATTTAGTAGAGTATGATTGGATAACTCTAATAATTAGATCTTATTTCTTATCGTTTCAGGTCTTGAGTTTGATTTTCGCTCATTCCAAAATTTATTGAGAATATATATTCATTGTAAGATATATAAATATTATAAATACGATGAATTGTAATTAGTTGTGAAAAGTTTAATCACTACCATGATTATAAAGGTTAGTAGTTGGGATGGAGAAAGGAATTAAGAAACAATTCTATCTGAAAATGACTTCGGGAGAGGGCAACTTCACATATTTAGAAACTTCGTATCTGGGTTTATCTTCTAAGAAGAACATGTAAAAAGCAACACTACAACTTTCACAAAAAATTAAAAGGCAAAGACATCCCGGAAGTCTGTAAATGATAAAATTTTTAGTTATAAAAAGATTGTTTTTCTTCTTGTTTTAAAGCCTCTTTTATCCTTTTTAAGATGTGATATCAAAATAAATGGATTATTTGAAATTAGCATCTAGAATTATGCAATTCTAAAAATATTCTCCTTGCTAGAAATGACAAAACCTGTTTTCAACATTGATTTTGATTAACGTGATGGATAAGATGAAATTCAACACATAATTTGAGCTTAAAAAACCTTGGGAGAAGCCAAGTTTGTGGACAGAAAATTATTAATAGCTCAACTTGATGTAGATATTTCAATTATGGTAACTACATTCTACAACACCTTTTACTGAAATCTCTAGAAGGCTCCCGACTCCCGAGTCTTTCTACAAATGCAGGATGTATGGCTTTGGTTAATAGGCGAAAGAAACACAGTGGATACTTAAACCACATCAAAAGTGTAATACTTCCACAACCCAGGTACATATATTACAGACCTTTTAGAATTAAGAACCATGGAACCACCAAATATGAAGCGAATCCCAGAATTAGAGGCGTTCTGTAAAGCAACTGAACGTGATTCCTCACTGGAATCACTGGTATTTTCTATTTTAACATAAAATTTCAACATTTAACACTACTTTACCTGAACACGTGCCATTATTTGAAAAAATGGAAACACTTGCATTCCAAAAGAATCATACAACATATAAAACTAGCATGAATGATATTGAACAATTATCAGTACTGGGGAAGCACAAGGCGAGATTGTATAATTTGTGAGCTCAACCAGAAATTCAATAGAGAAACAGCACACACGTGGCCTGCTGAAAATGATTTCCAACAAAAGGATAGTCCATATCTCTCAATCTACCCTTTTTTGATGCTTCCATGATTTGGAAAACTAGAGGCTGGTGTTGTGTGCACACATTTTCAACCCCCTGTGAACAGTATTTGAATTAATATAAAGCACCAAACAACATTATTATAAAAAGACAGAGGAGGGACTTAACCTTGAGCCCACGAGCCATGTTACGAGCAATATTCAAAAGAGCTCGGTTTCCATTAAGTTCCCAAGTCGACGCTTTAATGCCAATAACGTAGCAGCAAGTCCATCAGCTACTCAATCACAAAAGTACTGCAGATTTGAATGATACACGACTGCCGGAAGCATATACATGTGGTTTGCAGGAATATTCAAAGTGAAACGGGACGGGTCACCTAAAACAAAGTTGGCATAGAATTCCTGAAAATTTTATGGAAATGAAAACCAATTAACAGATTGCTAGATAGCTCTTTCAGCTTGATACAAAACCAGAGTGATTTTATAATGATAAACAATTATTTCCGATCAGTTTCATTCTGAGCAAAGAATAATTTTTTATCATCTAGAATAATCAATTTTGGGTAGATTGTTGTCAGCCAAATAAGTTGCAATAAAGTGCCAGATCAAAGATATGTGTTTGTTACATGGATTCAACAACAGTTGATTCAGAGAAAAAGAAATTGTGAAGTAATATGTGGTTGCAACAAGAAATTCACCTGAACTTGATGGACAGCTTCATGTTCGTCCGAATCAGCTAGAATGTGCAATTGGGTATTATTCAATATGTTGGAGAAGACTGTCAAAAGTAAAATGGTTTTGATCAATGTGGCACAGATAAAATTGTTGATCACTACAGAACACATTGATAAACTTACAAAGACGATACTCTCCAAATCGAGGACCAGCTGTCTCTTTATATGTTGAATATTCCTCGATGTTGGCCGGACGAAGTAGATTGCTTTAAGATGTGACATTGTTTATATTGACTTGGCTATAGAATCTACTAGTTCTACCAAAAAAAACTTCCTTCTAAAGAAGCTCCGACTGAGAATACACTACACTTACAATACTAACCCGTAAATCATTTAAGACTTCGATTACCCACCAATAGAAGTAAAAAAGGCAACTGTAAATAAGCCACTGGAAAACTGAGACAAATGCTTCGAGTACTCATAAACAGAATTCTTATCCATTAGGATTTAACTTTAGCAGTTTCCGCATACTTGTTAGTAGTTACATTATTAGTATGAAGAACAGGAAAACATATAAAAAATTTGAGATTTGTATGTTAATATTTTACGATACTAGTTGATCCAAACTCTCACAGGATCTGCGAGCTGTGGCATTTTTCCTATAAATTACACACAGCAAAATGTTGTATAGATAAATAATGTCCTCCACAGCTATCCAACAGTGCATACTTAAATTCACCTCTTAAGAAATTTCCTAACACAAAGAGGATGGATAACCACTCTGACTAATCTTGCTTACACCTATAGACTATGGTTGTTTACAAGGATTTATGTTCTATGTAATCTGGAGTATGCACTCGCTTCGTAATTTTATGTACTTAATTATTGACAATTAAAATATCTAGTTCATTTCAGTATACTTACTTAATCTCATAAGAATGAACAAAAATGTCACAAAATGACGAGATAACTTAAGCTAAAACATATTAAAATGTCATCAAAACAACAAGATAAATTAAGCTAAAATTCAGTACAGATGTAAATCAAATACTCCGACATTTCATTCCTAATTGATAATTCATTCCATTCCTCTCCTCTACCCTAGCTCAAACTTCTAATCAAACAACACAACAGTATTGAAAAACCTAACTTCCTCAAATTTACTAATTTCACCAGCTTACATCGTTTCGAGCCACAATTCGTTTCGACTAATTTACGGTAACAACTTAAGATCACAATTACAGTAATATAACAATGAAATTACAACAGATCAACTGAAAGCAGGAATAAATAATTAAATAAATTGTAAATTAAGTGTTGAATAACAAAAAATGAGGGATGTAAAATGGTATCGTATCGTAATCGAGGATGAGAACTTTCATTCCAGAGATATCTCTTTAAGCACTTGTTCATAAGCTGAAAGCATAGATGATCGCACATTTGCTACTTCTTGAATAGCCTCCAAAACTGCATTATGGGAAATTAGGGGGGTTCAACTAAAACAATATACAACATTTTTTTGGTCCAAATCAACTTCTAGAATGATATAGGTCTGGCGAAGAAGAGCAGGAAGCTTATTTGGTGTAAGACATGTAAGCTACTAAGTTACATTCTAGTAGCCTAGTAAGAGAGACACACAAAGTAGATCTTTTAATGGGCTCACAAAAGGTAAAATAATAACACATATAATGCAGAGAAAGGAATAAAGGATACTTCCATAGAGATTGCCAAACAAATTGATTAAATGTACATTAATGAATTCTGAAGTTCACCTGTCTCAAAAGAAAGTTGGGCAGCTCTCAGCTTAGGAGACACCAGAGTTCCAAACATAGATAGAGTTCTTGCTCGTTCTTTTTCAATCTATGCATACAGATAAAAGAATCAACGAGACGATATTATACACCAGATATGACTAAGCGTAAAATGCCCTTTCCAACAAATATATGTGTTATCTTAGCACTTCATTAATCTGCGTTAAAACTTAATTTCAATTAAGTCCATATTTACGAAAATACATACGAAAGTACATCTATGTCAATAGATATGTCAATAGATTAGCAATCACGCCTTTTTTTATATCTACAACATCCAGCTTTCCTACTTTGGAGGTTAAGTGTGAGTCACAATGACAGGAAGCAATACAACACAATGTTTCAGTATTGGATCTATTTTATGCTGCTATTAAATTGACTACGAGTATTTACAATACTTACAAGTTGTAACTGATACAGAATTGTTTCAGTAGAAATTTCTAGTCAATATGAATTTAAAATCTTTCTTTAAATGCTTACATGGTTGGCAGGTGTACATGGAGAACTCGGTGATGACAAAACTTCTGGTCCATTATTTTCAGGTCGTTTCTCCTGATGTTCTTCCCAGTAATTAAAAGACCATGCACCAAAAGCAACAGGAATCAGATTAGTCTATATCAGAAAGCTAGTATTATAATCTATACAATATTCTGCATTTAAATTTCAGATCCAGGATTATGAAGAAAATCTTGGCACTAATGTAGCCTTTCGGTAACACTACTTTTACATTATCAACTTCACCATATCCATGCAGCAGTATCATCAAATATAGCTGGAAAAATAAAGCAGGAGAACATACTGGAGGACATGAATGCACCGTCATTATTACGTGGACTGCGAAATTTCCGCTGTAACAACTCATCCTCCTCAAATTTTGCTACCTCGGGGCTAAATTCTTGATTATCAGTTGATACCCATTTGTTTAAGGTAAAATGTTGTTGCTTCACACTGGAATCATCTATGACAAAATGAATATGTAATAAGTACTGTAATAACAAAACAACTGATTTGTCAAAAAATCCATTCTACTACATAATATTTCGAAGATAATTTGATCGTGCTTGTGTGATCGCAATAATCTAATACAGCTGAAGGTACTTCGTCTATAAGCATCAAATATGAGCTTCATAACAACTTTTTCCTCTATCCTCGTGTATTAAGGACATAAACATATTCTACACTCCCTGCCAACAAATATCAAATATCTTTTATAGGACCAAAAGACTTGCCTAAAAGCACCCATCTACTGTACATAAAATAATAAATTTCTACTTTTTAATCGGAAAGTACTAACTAATGCTTAGCTTGATAGGTGTACAATATTGATCAATATCATACCATAATAATGATCTACTTCGATTAATGTTGCAGCACGGTGGTACTTGAGGTCAAACAACGCACTGCTCACCCGTGAAGAACCCATAGACTGTCGAGCACTTGCCAATTCAAGCCATCCCTGTAACAGGGAATGATAATAAACCTTACTAGATTTGTAATATAAATTTACCATATCTAATGTCTAAACAGAGTCGCCAAAGAGGAGGGAGATAAGAAAAAGGATGACATTTCAGTATCTGGGATTAGTATACACCCCGTTTGAGCTATCATAACAAAATATATTGTAAAATTATCCGTTTGCTTTATTTCTTATTTGTACTATTGATGTAGGACAGGTGTAGAAAAAGGGTTAAACAAGGGATAAATTACCTATCTCCGCAGAGAATCGGTGGAGTCACAAATAAATCCTCGGATTTATCCAATAAAATCAATTCATAATAATCATTTCTATTCCAATAATGAAAGAGTACAAGTGTATATATAGATAAATCATTACTTGGATGCCAAGTAATTAACTAATGATAAAGAAAACTAAATCCTAAAAATATCTTATTACCAAATTTGAATAAAGGAAACAAATCCTTTATATTATTCTAATACTATAATCTAGAATGATCTAATAATAGAGTTATTTAATATAACTAAGATAACTAATCAATTATAATTAACTTCATCCTAAATAATAAGGTATAATATATAAAAATCAATTTATCAATTCCTTGTTAGCATAGTTAACATTCATAACATTCTTTCTTCCATTCCCTATCAATTTAAACCAAAGCTCAAATCCCGACAAAGAATACTCATTCCTACTTGCATTTTTTCGTCTAATAAATTTATTTTCCGCTTTCATTTTAAATTCGCAATTTCCTGATGCACTCCTACTCCCCTTATATTCCTCACACGGCCAAACCTTAGTGCATGCAAATGCAAATTACTGCAGTTACATATACTCCCTTGGTCCCCTAATATTTGGTTTGTTTGACTTTTTGTGGTCAAATTGATCGAACTTTAACTACAATTTGCATTTTATTTTTTTATAATTTTTAAAATCTAAAAAAAAAAAAGTAGGTTAGATATATTTTCTAACGTATAATTTTTATTATTGTTCTTAACTATATATTATATAATATGTGTAATTTATGGTCAAAATTTGGTCAAGTTGACCAGAAAAAGTCAAACAAGCCAAAAAATATGGGACCAAGGGAGTAACATGCATTAAAAACAGATGATTCAAATAAACTCAAGTTGCAAAAATGGATACTATATAATACCAAGATTGATGTGAGCATAAAACATAACATACCTGACAGAGTGTGGAAGATAAGGAATTCATGAGAATAATATAATTGTTAATGGAATCAAGAAGCTCTAAAACAGAGCTATCTTTAGGTAATAATTGGTCCTTTGAGCAACTTCTGCTTTCTACTTCTATTTCTACATTTTGTTGTTTAGATTCTTCCATTTTCAATTCAAATCGATCCACTCTTTCCACTCCAGATCTTTATCTTCCTTTCCTTGTGTTGTATATACAAAACATACAGATATATGCAATAACAAATTTTTATTATTAATTGGGAAGTAGTCATATGTTATTCCAAATTATTGACAGTGAAACTAATAAACCAATTTCAAACAGAGTATATATTCAAAGTTGCTAAACTTTACCAAATGTTTAATTTTTCAAACATTATTCTAATTTAAAGTAATTTTATTTGTAACAAGATCAAGGTCTCAATCCAACAAAAATACACACGTATACATTGACAGACTTAAATCAACAAACTAAAAATACAAATAGAAACAAAAATAAAAGTAAACACTTATCTAATCAAAATCTCAATACCAAAATCTAGAAATTAGTAATAACTCATTTCTCCTATATCAATAATCACAAGCGACATACACAAACACATCTAACAGTTCAATATATACACAAATCAACATAAATCGATCCATCAATCAAATCAAAAACACAAACCTACAAAATGACACCGTATTAACATATCTAAAACTCAATCACTTTAATCAATTTAAAGTTAACACTATCAACCAAACCTAAAAAAAATTATACAAGCATAGATTAATACAATAATTCAATAATAGTAATACTTCTACAATTATCTTCTCGTTTGATAATCGTCTTTCTACAACATTTTTATTACAATCTCTTATGATTTTGTAATAAACAAAATGATAATCTATGCATATGATTTGAGTTAAAATAACTTGAGTATTAAAACCTGATGCTACTTAGATATGCCTTATAACAATTAAAACACACATACACATATTTATATAAGGGAAATGCTAACCATAGCCCTTAGGGCTATGGTTAAACATTAAATATTCTCATATTTTCAACATTTATTCTTAGTTATTTAATTGATTTTTGGTTTTCCAATACTCTTTTATAGCATTAATTTAAGGAAAATGCTAGGTACCCCAAATAGGTACCCAAAAAATTTCCCAAATGCCAAGTGTAGCAATTCAATTGGTTATAATAATAGTGAACCCCCCTGCATTCACAATAACCACCCAATCAAAAAATTTCACTATGTCATGTAAGTTTTACCACATCATTTGGGAGTAATATTTGGGTACCAATTTGGGGTACCTAGCATTACTCTTAATTTAATTTCCTGAGTAATAATAGTGGACCCCCCTGCATTCACATTAATTTTCACTAATAAAAACATCCCAAATTGTTAAATAATTGTATTGAAATTCGTGCAAAATTGATGTATTAAGTGCAAAAGTGACATTAAATGCATTTATACACTTACATTAATCCTTAACCATAGCCCTAAGGGCTATGGTTAGCATAATGCAATAACAAAAAATCTACAAAACATAACAATTCAATAACAATAACAATATCGAGGTCAAGTCGGCTGCACTAATCCAACACAAATGCACACATACCTTGACAGATTTAAATCAACAACTAAAATTACAGTAATTGAAACCATTCGATAAAACAAAATTAAAATCAAACACTTTGACACCAAAACCTAGAAATTAGTGATCACTCATCACTACATTATCGATAATTGTAACTGGTTGACTGTTTATTGCAGTTAATTCAGTTATAATAATTTATTAAGTTATTATTTGCATATTCGAAACGCTCTCGTTTGAGTTAGGTGACAATACGGCACCGTTTTAGAATATGTTATGTCCTTCCTGTATCTAAACCTAATTTCAAAGTAATTCAATTCAGTATCTCTCTTGAGTTTAGTTTCTGCTTTAGTTGTAATTTACTTTTCGTCATTTCTGTTAAATTACTGTCAAGTCGGTTACAATAATCAATAGTGATACATAGAAAACATATATCAGTTGATCAAAAATACAAATCAATTAATCAGCAATAACGTAACAACACAATACAAAACGACAACGTATCGCACATATCAATTAACAGTTCAGACTATGATAGCTAGGGTTTTGAGAGATACCTGAGCGAGATTAAGAGAGAGAGAGATCTATATGCATGTATGTACTATTAGATTATTTATGCATCCAATTACTCCTCCGTGCACGTTCTGTACAGTTACTATTTTGGGACGTCCCACCCATTTCTTTACATTACCAAAAATAGTAACTTTTAACAATAAAATAAATTATTACATCCACTACTTCACTATACTTTTTCAACACTTTACACTATTACACCCACTACTCCACTATTTTACTCTACTTTTTCAACACTTTATCCTATTACACCCACTACTTTACTTATTTTAACAAGAAAATCACTATTACACCCACTACTACACTATTACACCCACTTTACACTATGTTATTTTATGCTTGTCTTGTCCTCCGTGCCCAGCTGGGATGTAAAGATCCCACTGGGACGGAGGGAGTATGATTTATGAGTGACATGTTTACGTCATTGTTGTGTTGTTAAAATAAGTGTCAGTTTTGTTAATATTTTTGATATATGCATATTTTGCATATTATTTTTAAAAAATAATGTTTTGGTGAGGTTTGATGTCGATATTAGTAATTACTTTCTGTAAAAACTGAAAAGCATCTTTTTTTCAAAAATATTGGAGGACATGCTTTCTCTAAAAACATCTTTTCAGCCAAAAGCACCTTTTAGAAAAGAAAACTGCTTTTAAAATTTACTAAACATCATTTTACCTATTTTTCAGAAATAAATTGTTGGTGTGAGCAACAGCAATACCAAACGGGACTTACATTTCATGGGACCTGGTTCGTTTATTATTAGTTTGCTACTTTCTTTTTTTTATTTTAAATTTTTATGATACAATATAATAATACATTTTATTATTTTAAATTTAAATTTTGTTTATTTTTAGAAGTGATGTAGTAAATGTTAGTTTTTAATATATTATTTGTGTAAATTTTTTTTTTAGAAGAAAAGTTGAGGATTTTATTACTGAATTAAAACCAACTCAATATAAAACAACGAAACAAACCCCCGACTGTCGATACAACCAGGTTGAAAAAATAAATAATTTGTTTCCTGATCATTTAACACACAGAACTTAATAGTTCTTGAAGCTAAAACGAATTCGAAAACATCCCAAGCGATCCAAGCTGCACCAACATCCCTGAAAACAGCAGTATCACAATTGACCGCATCACATAAGAATCATTGTTAGCCCAGTGTTCAGAAGCCTCAATTACATAAACTGAAGTTAGAGGAACGACACTCCAGCTATCTACATGTCGGATACCAGCTATAGACATGCCGAAAGTGGAAACCCCAAAGGATGAACAACACCACAACTATCTACATGCCGGATACCAGCTATAGACATGCCGAAAGTGGAAACCCCCAAAAGATGAACAATCTTTGATTGTGAATGGTGTCAATCATATTTATGGGGGTTATAAGCAATTTGAGAATAACGAAATTGAAATATATCTCAAATAACTTATTTGAGAAATTGAATAAAACACTTAACATTATGAAAAGCTTGTGTGTATTAAAATTATGTTTTAAAAAAATTGTTCGTATCAAAAAAGTTGATTGTATAAAAAGTATGGGTTTTATATTAAAGTGGCTACCCATTGGACTCGAATGTATCAAGTAGACCATCCATTCAAAAACAATATCATTTGAATCATTATTTCATCGCAATAAATATCAAAGTGGTCACCCATTATAATACTCGGGAAGTATAAGTAATTTTTTATCGAGTTTTACACATTTTTCTTAAATACTACTATAATCGAATGAAAGGTTATGAATTCTAGTATTTTTGATAATATATTTAGAATTTAAAAAGTTTGTTTACTATTTAATTTGATTAAAACAAGGAAAATGACAATAAAATAAAAATAAATAGTAAATGAATTTTTAAAAATCTAAATATATTATCAGAAATAATAGAATTATTAACCTTTCGTTTGGTTCTACACATTTTTCAGAACTCGATGAAAAATTACTTTTACTTTCCGAGTACTATAATGGGTGGCCACTTTTATATTTATTATGAATTTAATGATTCAAATGATATCGTTTTTGAATGGGTGGTCTACTTGATACATTCGAGTGCAATGGGTGGCTACTTTGATATAAAACCCTAAAAAGTATATGGATTTTATTTATATCTTTGAAAAGTTACATGAGACACATCTCATGTTCCTTTTTCTCTTAAATCAAATTATAAATTATACTCAAATTTACTTGGAAAAATTATCAAAAGTATTATTTAAAAAAAACATTTACAATTTTATCATCTTCTAAAAATATTTGTAAAATATGATTTGAAATCAAAGCAACCAAATCAAACTTATTTTTACGTTTTCCTGGAAAAATAATCGAACTTGCTTTCAGTTGCAATTGGGGTTGATTATGATTGTTTTTAAGGTTGCATTTGATTCAGAATAACTTGTTAAGCAACCTATTATACAATCAAAACTGATTTCAATTACTAAATTTTTAAATTTACATTTTTGGTTGATTTTTTTTACAAATGTGTTAGGTCCGATAAGATTGTAGAAGGGGGGGTTGAATACAATCTATACCATTTTCTCAAAATTTATTCGTTAAATAATTTTCACTTAAACGAATATTTTGTGCGGAATAATATAACACAAATTTCAAGTTGAATATAACAATATATTAACTTGATGGGTGTTACAAAATCAGTCCAAATGATTATCAAGTAATTAATAACTAATTAGAAAATTCAACATGAACTTTGCTAATTTAGTTAATAAAATCAAGATATCAATTTGTGAACTAGGAAACTTAATTCGCTAGTAGTACAAGAATCACAAGTAAACAAGTTCCAATGGATAGGATATTACAACTAAGATGAACTTGAATTTACAGAATTAAATTTGGAGGTGTTCTTGAGCTTGAGAGAGAGAGAAAATAGCTGCTGTGTGTATTTTTCTTGTTTAGCTCGACTGATTCTTTTCCTTCTGCATTCTTCTGCCTTATATACACAGCCATAGTCATATTACTTGATTTAAACTGATATGACAATCATTTTACATTAATATGACAATCGGTATGACTATCAAATCAATGTAATATGACTGTCCAGCTTAAATATGACTTTCGGTATAACTTATCAAGTCAATATAACATTCGGTATAACTTACCATTTGAATGAAATATGACTATCTCCTTTGAACTGAATATGACTATCTCCTTTATAAACTGAATATGACTATCGGTATAACTATCAGTTTGATAGTTATATCATCATATTTTTCAGTTTATAATTAATTAAATGACTTATTAAAAATCATTTAACTAATTAATCCTTTTTCATATTAATTCTTATTTAATTAATCTAATAATCACTTTAACAAATATATTAATTCTGATAGAATTAATTTATTTATTAACTTAATTACTTGACTTAATCAATTAAAATAGAATTAATATAAATTCTTTAATAGTCAATACTCCGCTGAAAACCACGTAATTATAATAAGGAACATACACTGGCATGATGTTGACGTTCGATGTACTGTCTGGTTCATGAACGACTAACTCCAATCTCTGTTCTTCATCGTGACTTTTAACACTGTGGTCTTTTTATACTCTTCACTCTCATCAATCATTCGGTACTGAAATTGTTTCTTGTCACTAATAGAAATCTCTGTCTTCTTAAATGAATCCACTTGTTTCAATGCTACCTTGAGGCCTGATCAGATATCTGAATCTTCTTCTAGTGTAAAACATCAAAACTATAGATTGACTTGTTGATTTTTCTTCTGACGGTTATCATCTTTTGAGATTCCTGTGACAGTTGATATTATTTACTTATTACAATCTAGTTTAATTGGATTAGGATCCTCGAACTACAAATAGGTTGAGTCATATGCCTTTCAATCTCCCCCTATTTGTTTGTTATACAATAACAAGCAAATACCTAGAGGATTCTTCAACTAATCCCAATTAAACAAGTAAAAGAAAACACTTTAAATGCTAAGTAAATAATGTAAAAGTTCTGGTTTATATTAACATTATCCAGATTCAAACAGAAAAGATAAATACAAGATAGATGATCCTCTAGACTGATCATATAAGACAATTATCCTATCTTGTTCTATCAAAGCTCTAATGATATAACTTGTAGAGCTAATCTTCATTTACCACCTTCTTCCTCGTTGATTTCTCCTTCTTCTTGTTCATCCATATCAGGTAGATTCTTGATCAACTCGGAGTCAACAAGTAATTCCCTTCTGGATGACACATCTGTAGGATAAACCAGTGGTATTCCAAGTTTCTTTCTCAACTCACCTTGATACTGCTTGTACTTCTTCATGTTGGTCTGAGCATAGGATCGAATATGATTTGCAGCTTCAATCTTTTCTTCTGATGCAAAACCATGATTTCGAAGAGCATATTCAACATATACCAAATGTCTGGCAAGGTGTATATAATTCGTCTGTCTGAAGATTAACAGTATGAATGACTTCTCCCTTGAGAATTTTAACTTGTGGAGGGTCATTTATAACTTCAGGACCAGCTCTTTCAGCAAACTCTTGAAATTTTTCATGAATCAGTATGCCTAGTTCAGAAGATGTTCTTACTTTTGGTCTCAACACCCAAAGCTCTGACAGAGATCTATCATAGAAGAACTGAAGCGATACTTTGTGAGATCCGAGCTTATGACATTCAACAAAGATAAGTAGCTCACCATTCTTAGGATCAGATGCAGTGGTTATTCTCACAATTTCTGTCTTTAAAGCTTTCAAATACATATCATGTATAGGGTTCTTCTGTTTAAAGCTCTCAAAAATAGCAATCATCCGACGATCATCATAGTCAGAAGTTTGTGGTGAGTCAATTATCTTTTGAGCACGTTCCCACTTATCACCATTTTTGTACTTTTGAGCTTCCAGCTTTTGAGCATGTTGCTTTTGAAGTGCTTCCTGTTCTGACTTTTGAAGTCTTTCATTATGAGCTAACTGTTCGAGTGTCTTCTTGAGTCTTTCTTCTCTCATAGCCAGATTAGCCTCATTCTGTTCGAGTTCTTTATTTGCTTCAAAATTCATTTGTTGTGTTTCAACAGAATCAGGAATTATTTGCTCTTCATCATCCCAAAAACTGAGATCTAGTTCATCAAATTCTTCACCAACATCAGGAAACTGTAAGTCAGCAAACAGATCAATATCAGGTTCACCTGTATAGTAAAAACTTTCTACATCATCATCATCCTGTTCTGCTGCTTGATGAGTTATCTTCTTCTTCCCTTCACTCCTATCTTCAATTTTCTCTTTACTTGCACTTCCTCCCCCTCTAGATTTCTCCCCCTTAGCTGAGGAATCCTCTACAGTCTTGTGACTTGTACCAGCTCAGGGTCACTTCCATCACTACCTCCAAAGAATTTCTTCTCTTCTGCTGTAAGTGAGTGAGTTCTGCTGATGATATTATATAAGTGTCTCAGCCCCTTTGCTTGATGATCACTTTGCTTTTCAATCTGACTGAGACGATGTTCAGTGGTTAAGTGATTCTCATTTACGTTATTCTGAAGATCTTCAATCTGATTAGCCATAAATGATATAATAAGATCTTGAGCCACTGTGACATCTCCAGAATCTTCAACTGCGTGTTGTTGAGAGAGTTTAAGTGCATTGATTTTGTTGTTGAAGATAGTTCTCATGTTATCCATATCAAACCTCAAGTTTTTGTTGTCTTCTTCAGCTTGAGCAAGACTTTCTTTCATTTGATTGAGTTGTGCGATGAGAGATAAAGTGTATGTGTCATTGTGTGCTCTCACCTCAATCGCTCTCTGAGTATCACTCACCTCACGTGCTAGTGTTTCACTCAGATTTGAAGTAATTCTCACATCACTCCTCTCATAATCCGGAGCTGCATCCATTGTACCTGCACTAGAGATCACCCTAGCCTCCTCTTGGAAGGTCAGTGGTGGTGCAATGGGAGTTCGCAAATCCCGATCAACCTGTGAAGGTTCTTCTGCCGTAACAATGGCAGGCACTGTAACTTGCTCCACTTGCATAACAATGTTTTCAGCTTCATGTGAGAAAATATCTTCCCCCATTGTGAGTAACAGGGGTGAGCTTGAAGGAATGAATGGGTTTAAGATTGCCTTTGACATGGTTTTACTTTTCTTTTGTGATGGCAAGTCTGTTTCACTCAAGATACCACTACTAGGGATAGCTCTTTTGAATGACAATTTCTTTCTACGATAGTGTTTGGAGAATTTAGGATCAGTGTTTGGTGCATTGACCTAGGATAAAGGTTGTGGATCTACAACCCCTTGGTCACTTCTCACAATCATTTGACTATCAGAAAGATATTGAGATTGTAAAGGAGTTGAGTCAAATACCTGATCATTGACATGTACATCATCTTCATTCTAAGTGGGTTGATCCACTGGAAGTTGATGTTCAAGAACATTCAAGGGTTCAGAATCAGGTTGAGGTGCTGGAACTTGTTCTGCTTCAGGCTGTGGAGCTTGTTGAATTAAAGGTACCTCAGCATCTGGCTGTGGCATGACATTTGGCAAATTTATGTATGTAGACATATATGGTGTTATGACTACAGGAACATGCAACAAGGCCTTAGAAGTATCCAGCCTGGTGTAGAACTTCTTGTTTGGTTTACCAGACCATTGAATTCGATCATTTGGAAATGGTGCAGGTTGATCCTTAGGCATTAGATGATTAAAAATTAGTGTCAAAAATCGAGGATAATGACACTTAACCAGTTTACCTTTTCCAAAGTTCTTTGTAGCCTTCTTCAATCGATTTAGCAGAATAGGCCATATCAAGCTGCCAAAATTGATTCTTCTATTGTGAGCAATCGAGAAACCAATTGACTGTAACATACCTGTGATGACAGTATTGTTACTCTTTGTAGAATTAGCAAACACCTTTGCTATGATCTCGAACAAGATATTCCATTCTTGAACAAGATTGCTTTTGAGTGGTCGTTTAAGATTCAGTTGACCATGATAGTTGATATTTGTGAAAAATTGAGTCAACTCATCATTTGAAGGCACTTCAGCAAATCGTTCAGTAGGAAGCCCCAGAGCAGCATTGAAGACAGATTCATCTACTGTATATGTCTTGTCATTAAAATCGAATGAAAATGATCTTTCATCTGAGACAGCTGTAGTACACATTAATTTGAGTGGACCAAATTTCATTGGAACATTTGCAGTTATAGAGTGACTACAGAGATTTTGTTCGTTTAGGAATTTTATCCAGGACTTGAACCGATCCACTGGGCAATCCTCGGGATTAAAATATCCAATATAATTGTGATTCACAAGCTCAAAATTATTATAAGCACCAGTCATTGCAAATCAGGGATTAAAATTAATAAATCTGCAAAATTCAACAATTTAACCCAATTAAATTACCAAATTCGAATTAATAAATAAATAAAAATTCGAAAAATCAAAATCTTTATCAAAAATTCTGAAAAATTTAGACAAAGATCTTGATTGCAATACAAACACACATGTACTTTTAGATTTTACAAAATCATCACCATTTGTTCAGAATTTTAGATCAAAAATTCGAACTTTTCAAACTCAAAACCCAAAACCTCGACCAAATCTTACATTTCAACCGTGGTTTTGAAGATTATAGACTGGATAAACGATTAATGTCCTTAGAATCGTGTTTTGAGATGAAAATTGGGCAGCAATTCGATCGAAAATGGTGTGTATATTGTGTATGTATCGTTCGAACGATTTGGGTGACTTAACACGCCAATATAACAAACACTGAGATATGACTGTCGAATATAACATAGCTCTTAAATATCAAATGACTGTGATATGACTATCGGGTGATAGTCATACTGATAGTTATATTACGTTTAAAACGTAATATGACTATCCTTGGCAGTAAGTTATATCACACTTAATCTCTAATATAACTACCGAAAAACACATAATATAACAATAAAATCACAGTTATACCGATAGTTATATTACTATAAAAACACAATATAACTATAAACTAATTAACAGTTATATTTAAACAAAAACAAAATTATTTAATTTATTACTAAGTTATATTACACCATTTATAACTAATATAACTAACACAAGTTCGAATATAACAATCAAGTAGATTGTTATACCGATAGTTATATTCTAACAAAACAGTTAATATAACTAACTAAAAACAGAATATTAACAGAATTTTAAAAAGAAAATCACATTAATAATTTACATAAACAAAAAATAGCAAATTAATTAATACTAAAATTATAAAACCTAATAAAAATTATAAAAACGATCATATGTAGTCCCTTTTACGAAATCAAACATTAATAACAGAAGGACAAACATTACAAATCAAATAAAATAAAATAAAACCAAATAATCATACTACATATTTACATAATTATTTCTGATGAGTTAATAAATCTATAAATTTTCTAATAAAACAATTTCCATATAGAAAATTATTCAAAAAGAAACTATGATTTATTTAAACAACAAAAATAATTAAACTAAATTTAAAACAATAACAATTTCAAGAAAAATAGATTTCTCATAAATTACAGTTTGTAAAATTCGAGAAAAATATTTTTAAAGAAAATGAGTTAATCTAAAAATACAATAAATAATTAAAAATATGTACAGAAGATAATAACAATGATTTAAGATGAAACAAACAAGAGTATAAGTTGATAAAATAATTATACAAGTGATTTAATAACAAATATTAACACATCAATCACTTGTAAATTATTAAAGATCAAACCTCAGATATTAACCAGTTTAATTACTAGGACTGTTTAACATACCCAATTCACCAACAATTCTGGTAAATGTGGATTCGTCAAGAGACTTAGTAAAAATATCCGTTGTTTGTTCTTCCGTGGGTACAAAAAATAACTCCACGGTACCATTCATGACATGCTCTCGAATAAAATGATACCTGATGTCAATATGCTTTGTTCTTGTGTGCTGCACAGGATTGTTAGAGATTGCTATGGCACTTGTATTATCACATAAAATTGGAATTTTATCAAGCACAAAGCCATAGTCTCTCAGCTGATTCCTGATCCACAAAATCTGTGCGCAACAGCTTCCAGCAGCTATATATTCAGCTTCAGCCGTTGAGTTGGAAACTGTCTGTTGTTTCTTGCTGTACCAGGAAACTAGTCTACCACCTAGGAATTGACAACTCCTAGATGTGCTTTTTCTATCCACAACACTTCCTGCATAGTCAGAATCTGTATATCCAACAAGATTAAAACCAGAATCTTTAGGGTACCATATGCCTAGGTTAGGCGTACCCTTAAGATATCTCAGAATTCGTTTAACAGCAATGAGATGAACATCTCTAGGATCCGATTGGAACCTTGCACACAAACACGTAGCATGCATAATATCAGGTCTACTCGCAGTAAGATAAAGTAATGAGCCTATCATACCTCTGTAGCTTGTGATATCTACCTTGGCAGAATTTTCACATGCTCCAAATTTGATAGCTGTGGATGATGGTGTCTTTGCTGAAGAAGAGTACTCCATTTGATACTTCTTGAGAAGCTCTTTGACATACTTGGATTGACAGATAAATATTCCATCTGTCCTTTGACTTATTTGCAATCCAAGAAAGAACTTCAACTCACCCATCATGCTCATTTCAAATCTACCCTGCATTAACTTTGCAAATTTCTTGCACAAAAGATCATTAGTAGACCTGAATATTATATCGTCCACATAGACTTGGACTATAATTGTATCATTCTTATGTTTCTTTGTAAAGAGAGTTTTGTCTATGACACCTCTAACAAAATCATTTTCAAGTAAAAATTCAGAGAGAGTGTCATACCATTTCCTTGGTGCTTGCTTAAGACCATAGACAGCCTTGAAAAGGAAGTAGACATAGTCAATTAAATCTGGATCTTCAAAGCCAGGGGGCTGTTCTACATAAACCTCTTCATCTAGCTTGCCATTTAAGAAAGCACTCTTGACATCCATTTGATAAACTTTAAAGTTTGAAAATGCTGCGAATGCCAAGAATATTCTTATGGCCTCAAGTCTAGCCACTGGAGCATAGGTCTCATCATAGTCAATGCCTTCAGATTGGGAGTAACCCTTTGCTACCAGTCTTGCTTTATTTCTCGTCACTGTGCCATCTTCATCAAGTTTGTTTCTGAATACCCACCTTGTGCCAACTACTGGTCTGTCTGTAGGTCTGGGTACCAGCTTCCAAACTTCTTGTTGTTTAAATTGATTGAGTTCATCTTGCATAGCAATCACCCAATCAGGATCAGAAAGAGCTTCTTCAGTTTTCTTAGGTTCCATTTCAGATAGAAACCCTGAATAATTGCATTGATTCTAAAGAGCTCTTCTAGTCTTTACACCAACAACTGGATCACCAATGATTAACTCAAAAGGATGAGCTCTATTCCAAACAGTCTGTCTGGGAAGATTAGATCTTGATGATTCGCCTTGACCTTCATTGGGATGTTGTGTGTGACCAGTTAACCCTTCATTTTCTCCCCCTGAGTTGTTGCTAGGTTGACTAGATGATGATTGATTATTAGAGTCAGGGGAATTTTGACTACTATCATTGATTTCATCACCATTACCCTGATCATCATTGTTGTCATTAGCATCAGCAAAAATCTCAGGTGCATTGTCATCATCTGAATCTGTATCTGTCATGTCATCGAAAGATAGCTTCTCAGATGGATTCTCAGTTTGGATACTAGGGAGTTTAGTGTCATCGAATGTTACATTGACACTTTCCATCATCTTCTGTTCATCAATCACATACACCCTGTATGCTCTCATTGAATAACCAATAAAAATTGCTTCAAATGCTTTGGTATCGAATTTACCACCTTGATCATCACCTTCTTTAAGCACAAAGCACTTTGCTCCAAATACATGAAAGTATTTGAGTGAAGGTTTCTTATCAGCCATAATTTCATAGGGTGTCTTCATTTGATCTTTATTGATTAGAGTTCGATTCTAGGTATAGCACGCAATATTGATGGCTTCAGCCCAAAAGTACAATGGAAGCCTTGATTCACTTAGCATAGTACGTGCAGCTTCAATGAAGGTTCTATTCTTTCTTTCCACTACCCCATTTTGCTGAGGAGTTCTTGGAGCTGAATATTGTCTGGTTATACCCTTCTCAGTGCAAAAGTCATTTAGAACTGCATTCTTGAATTCAGTTCCATTGTCTGATCTTATAGCTCTCACTGGATACGTAGAATCTCGCTCAATTAATTTAATGTGATCAATCACCAGTTGTGGAGTCTCATCTTTAGAATTCAAAAACAGAACCCATGTGTATTTTGAAAAATCATCAACAATCACTAGAGCATATCTCTTCCTTGACATAGACATCACATAAACTAGACCAAACAAATCCATATGAAGTAATCGTAATGGTTCAGTTATTGAAGATGTATCGGTGCTCCTGTGACTTGCCCTTTTTAGCTTGTCCTTTTGACATGCATCACACAGTCCTTCTTGAGTGAATTCCATTGAAGGCAAACCTCTCACCAATTCTCTTTTGACCATAGAATTCATTGTCTTAAAATTAAGATGAGAAAGTTTCTTGTGCCATAGCCAACTCTCATCATTAGATGCTTTAGTGTAGAAGCAAGTGACTTCTTCAGTGCTTCCTGAGTTCATATTGGCTACGTACAGATTGCCTTTTCTAACTCCTGTCAGTTGTGGCTTTTCATGTCTCTTGTGTGAAATTAGACAATTCTTCTTGTTGAAATGAACTTCATAACCTTTATCACAGAATTGACTGACACTGAGCAAATTGTGCTCAAGTCCTTTCACAAAAGACACTTCATCAATGATAACATTTCCAACTTCAAGTCTGCCATATCCATCAGTTCTACCTTTGTTGTTATCTCCAAAGGTAACTACTGGGCCAGCCTTCTCCACCACATTTGTCAGCAGGGTTCTATCTCCAGTCATATGCCTTGAACATCCACTGTCCAAGATCCAGGTTACTCGATCAACCTGTTCAATACCCTGCAATGACAAATGAGTTAAACCTTCTTCGGGACCCAAATTTGATTGGGTCCTGCGTATTTAAAGTATTGACCTTTATCAGGCAAAACAACATTTTTAAGTTTAACCTCTTTAGTCAATAAACATTTAACCTTATAAACAGATTTGAAAATCTTTTGTTTAATCTTGGGTATCCATGTTTCTCTCGCAGCAGTAACACTTGTGTCATTGACTGGACATTTGACCTTGTAGACATTCTTGGTAATCTTTTGTTTAGTCTTAGGTGCAAATGTCTCTCTCCTAACTTGAGGAGGAAAAGCAGTCTTAGATCAAACATTATTGTTCCTGTTCATGTGCTGTCGAGGAGCATTCTGTTTAACACATGCATAATTACCATTAAAATAAGCACGCATATTGTTAAAAGCACAAGACATACAATTGATAATACCACATGCTTTATGATTAGAATCAATAGTAGACATGGTATTTTTCTGTTTTGACTTGTTACTACCTAATCCAGTCTTAGAAGAACTAGCTGATTCAACAACTTTGACTGGTACTTTAGGTACATCTTTCTTGGATGAAACATTTGTTGTGTTAACGTCTTCAACTGATTTAGCCTTAACAAAGACTGTGACATTTTTCTTGGATGACACATTCTTTGTATTAGAGTTCTTAACAGTTTTATCCTTAACACATTTATTCTTAACAAGGACTGTGCCATTTGCACTATCCTCATTTCTCATTTCTTCTTGTATAACCATAGAACGAATATCTGGTGGACCAGCATCAGATTTTGTAAACATTGGTTTTTCAACATTCTTGAGAATATGCGGTATACCTCTTTCTTTAGCTGGGATAGAATTAGGAGAATGATTACTCAAAGAACCAACAGCTTGACTGTAATCAAATCCTATTCCTACAGTTCGTTCTACTGCTTGTTTGTTGAAGAAATCTTTAGAAACCTTAACAGTATTATAACAAGCTCTAACCTGTGTTTCAAGTTCTCTAATCTTGGTTTCTTGTTCAGCAATCCTATCAACTTGTTTTACCATGTATTCTCCTAGACCCTTTTCTCTGTAGTTAAGTCGAGCTATTTCTTCTATATTCTTATCTTGATTAACCTGCACCTTTTTTAAATCTAACATTTGATTTTCAAGGTTAGTATTAACAAGACTTATTCTCTCGTACCCTCTTTGTGCATTATTCAATGAACTACGTAAACTATCAATTAACTGAGCATCAGTAAGAATTACCGGAGTGGTATAATAAGTTGAAGATTCAGCATTTGCCACCAACGCAAAGTTTCCATATTCTTCATCTTCGCTATCTGTGTCATCCCAGCTTTTACCAACAGCTACATAAGCTCTTCCACTTTTCTTCTTTTCAGAAGCATAATCTTTCTTCTGTGCTTGCTTGGGTTTCTGACACTCAGTAGCAAAATGTCCCAACTCATTACAATTGAAACAACGGATTTTGCTTCTGTCAACAGTTCCGGTTTTATAACCTCCCCTGTTACTAGAGGATGAAGAACCTCCTCTCTGAAATCTTTTATTTGACTTAAACCTGAACTTTGGATTTCTTCTGAATCTGAAGTTAATAAATTGTCTCACCATCATTGCCATAGATTCATCTTCCAATTGATCCAGCTCTTCAAGTGAATAAAATTCTCCACCATCCTGAGTAGCTGGTGTTTGGCCAAGTTCTACTTCACTTTGTTCCTTGTTGAAACTGTTAGGTTGAACAACTTTAGTTTCCACTTCCTTAGGAACCTCAACCACTAGAGCTGTAGAAGAATTTGCCATTCTACCTTTGCCATAGAATTCCTTTTGCTGTACTTGTTCTAATTCATATGTTTTCAGAACACCAAACAGCCTTTCAAGAGCAACCTGAGTTAAATCTCTAGATTCTCTGATGGCAGTGATTCTATGCTCCAAGTGAGTAGGCATAGTTAGTAAAAACTTCATGTTGATCTCCTTCTGAGTATATTGCTTGCCATGAACTTGCAAGTTGTTGATTATCTTGTTATACCTTTCGAACACTTCCTGAATGCCTTCATTAGGGCCAGCTCTAAAGTGTTCGTATTCAGAAGTTAGAATTTGTAGTCTATTTTCCTTGACTTCATCAGTCCCTTCATTAATGACCTCAATAGTTTCCCAGATGTGCTTAGCATTTTTACAATTCCTCACATGGCTATACATTACAGCATCTAGGGAATCCAACAGAATGAGTCTCAAATTTTTATCCAATCCAGCTTCCTCCTTATCTTCAGAGGTATAGTTCTTAGGGTCCTTTGGATAGGATTTGGCAGGGACTGTTACAGTTCCATTTACAACTGTTTCAGTATCATGTTGCATGGGAGTCACTAGTCCATTTTCCAAAACCCACAAAAATCTTGGGTTTGCTACATCAAGAAATAACTCCATTTTGTTTTTCCACATATCATAGTTATCTTTATTAAAGATAGGAATTTTAACATTGCCTTTGGCTGACATGATGAATTTTTAAGAGAGTTAAAAATTCGAGCTTGATTTTTGATTGAGTAAAAATAGGATCTTGATTTGTGTATCAATCAATAGGCTCTGATACCAATTGTTAGGTCCGATAAGATTGTAGAAGGGGGGTTGAATACAATCTATACCATTTTCTCAAAATTTATTCGTTAAATAATTTTCACTTAAACGAATATTTTGTGCGGAATAATATAACACAAATTTCAAGTTGAATATAACAATATATTAACTTGATGGGTGTTACAAAATCAGTCCAAATGATTATCAAAGAATTAATAACTAATTAGAAAATTCAACATGAACTTTGCTAATTTAGTTAATAAAATCAAGATATCAATTTGTGAACTAGGAAACTTAATTCGCTAGTAGTACAAGAATCACAAGTAAACAAGTTCCAATGGATAGGATATTACAACTAAGATGAACTTGAATTTACAGAATTAAATTTGGAGGTGTTCTTGAGCTTGAGAGAGAGAGAAAATAGCTGCTGTGTGTATTTTTCTTGTTTAGCTCGACTGATTCTTTTCCTTCTGCATTCTTCTGCCTTATATACACAGCCATAGTCATATTACTTGATTTAAACTGATATGACAATCATTTTACATTAATATGACAATCGGTATGACTATCAAATCAATGTAATATGACTGTCCAGCTTAAATATGACTTTCGGTATAACTTATCAAGTCAATATAACATTCGGTATAACTTACCATTTGAATGAAATATGACTATCACCTTTGAACTGAATATGACTATCTCCTTTATAAACTGAATATGACTATCGGTATAACTATCAGTTTGATAGTTATATCATCATATTTTTCAGTTTATAATTAATTAAATGACTTATTAAAAATCATTTAACTAATTAATCCTTTTTCATATTAATTCTTATTTAATTAATCTAATAATCACTTTAACAAATATATTAATTCTGATAGAATTAATTTATTTATTAACTTAATTACTTGACTTAATCAATTAAAATAGAATTAATATAAATTCTTTAATAGTCAATACTCCGCTGAAAACCACGTAATTATAATAAGGAACATACACTGGCATGATGTTGACGTTCGATGTACTGTCTGGTTCATGAACGACTAACTCCAATCTCTGTTCTTCATCGTGACTTTTAACACTGTGGTCTTTTTATACTCTTCACTCTCATCAATCATTCGGTACTGAAATTGTTTCTTGTCACTAATAGAAATCTCTGTCTTCTTAAATGAATCCACTTGTTTCAATGCTACCTTGAGGCCTGATCAGATATCTGAATCTTCTTCCAGTGTAAAACATCAAAACTATAGATTGACTTGTTGATTTTTCTTCTGACGGTTATCATCTTTTGAGATTCCTGTGACAGTTGATATTATTTATTTATTACAATCTAGTTTAATTGGATTAGGATCCTCGAACTACAAATAGGCTGAGTCATATGCCTTTCAAAATGTTGTTGCAAAGTAGCAAATCATATTTTTGCAAATATTTTTCTGAAAATCGACATTTTTGCAAAATATTTAATAAAAAGATTGTATTTTTCATAAAAAGTTTCTAAACTTAGATGTTTCTAAAAAAAACCCCTTTTACTTAATATAATTTAGTATAGATAGTATGAATGTAGATTATAAATCATATTTTATTTATAAATTGGTAATATATAGGTCATTCGTAAAGAAAAAAGTATTTACGTATATTTATCAAAAATCATGTTTTGTTTGATTACGTTCATAGAAAGACATACTCCCTCCGTCCAATAGATTGTTAACACTTTCTATTTTGTGATGTCCCAATACATTATTAACATTTCCTAAAATAGTAAGTTTTAACACTGTTACACCCACTACTTCATTTATTTTAACAATACTTTACACTATTACACCCATTACTTAATTTATTTTAACAATAAAATCACTATTACATCCACTACTTCATTTATTTTAATAATATTACACTCACTATCTTGTTTTCCGTGCAAAAAGCAAATGTTAACATCCCATTGGGACGGAGGGAGTATTTTAAAATGTATGTTTTTATTTTAACAAATTTTTTAAAAATAATTAGACTTATCTATACTATATTATAAAAGACGAAATATTAAAAGTTTTGGTACGGTACGGTACAGTACTTACCTTATTTAATTATTTTAATTTAGTAGCCTTAATTATTTTACTTAATTATTAAAAAACAAAAAAAAATCGTTTCTTAAAATATTACATGCAGCTCTTCCCAACACTTTCCTAACTAATAAATAACCAATTACCTTTTTTAGCTATTAATTTTTCTAACTTTTCTAACTAAAATCTCTTCTTTCCAAAAATATGATCGTTTTAATTGATGAAAATAACAAATAATATTATAATTACTAATAAATAACTGATTACCTTTTCCAGCTAAAAGGTAATATATTTTTTATATTTTCTAACTAAAATATCTCATTTTCTCCTAAATAATAACTAACCAATTAACTTTTTCATCTATTACCTTTTCTAACTTTTCTAATTAAAATTTCTTCTTTTCAAAAATATGGTTGTTCTAATTAATGAAATAAACTAATAATATTATAATTACTAATTAAAACACCTAAAATATTGTATCTTCCAATCATTAATACATCTTTCCTAATTAAAACATGTTATTTTTTAATTTAAACAAAATCTTGCAATCATTAATATATAGTCAAAAATATAACAACACATCTTTCAATCACTTATAAATTATATTTCCAATCACTAACAAACTATCGAACAAAAATGCCTATACAACGAATAACAACCATAGATTTTTAGTAATAAATAAAAACATTTGGATCTAAGCTTAAATATTTTATCTATACTGTTATATTAAAGCCGAAACATTGTAAGTTTGTCGATTTTGTTATCCTAATTATTAAAATAAATAATAACATAATATAATTAATGGTAATTATTTAATTGCCTTTTTCACATTTAGTTTTAATTGAAGATATTACCTTTTATAAACACCTAAAATTAAAATATCAATCGTATCATATCTTTCATTAATATTTTTTTCTAATTAAAACACGTTACCTTTTTTATTTAAAACTAATATTACGATCATTAATATATACCCAAAAATATTACACCATATTTTTCAATTATTAATAAAATATAATAAAAATCCGTGTACGTTATTTATAATAAGGAAACATTAGTATAATCAGTAAACAAGAGTATATTAAATTATATTAAATTAAAATTCAAAAATTATTAAAGATAATGATTATATAAAAAAAATAATTGTAATATTAATTTAAAAAAAGTTTACTTTTAATTGAATATATTACCCTTTATACACACCTAAAATATCGTATCTTCCAATCAAATATTTTTTTTTCTAATTAAAACACGTTACCTTTTAATTTAAAACTTAATTTTGCAATCATAATCTTCCAATCATTAATATTTTTTTTCTAATTAAAACATGATACCTTTTAATTTAAAACATAATCTTTCAATTATTAATATATACCCAAAAATATCACACCATATCTTTTAATCACTAATAAAAATATATAATAGAAATATGTATACAACGAATAATTACAGTTAGATTTTTAGCAAAAAAATCAGAACGTTAGATTTGATGATTGAATATTTTATAAGATTAAGTTATTTTACAAAACATTCAAGATTCGAATTACGTTAGCGACATATTTAATTTAAAATTTCATAATATAAGTTTTAAACCGTGCATATCATTAATTAAATTTATATATATTATTTAAATTAAAATTAAAATAATTATTAAAAGTAACAATTATATAAAAATATAATTTAACATTAAATAAATTTATTTGGGGTATAATTTGTAGATTGATTAACCCCTATTTTTGTTTATCCTCTCATTTTTTGTTATCACTCATCCACAATCGTTACATTTTCAACTCAAATAGATCATAATCGTTAGATACAATAATACTAAAAATTGTTATATACAAAGAACTAAGGTTCGATTCCCGCCAACAACCTATTAATTTTTATTTAATACTAAAAAATATTATATACAAAGATGTAAGGTTCAAATTCTTCCAATAACATATTAAAATTAATATTTATAATATTATATTATATTATACTATAACCAAAATTATAAAAACTATAAATAAATTAAAAACAATTAAAAGTAACCCGTGCTTTGTACGGGCTATAAGCTAGTATTATATAATAAGCAAACATGGGTATAATTTGGTTGTTTGGTTCAATCATCTAAATTTGGTTCAACCATCTAAAAGAATAGTAACCATTAGATATTTAGTAAATAGATGATAGCCGTTATATCTAATAATAAGGAATATTCTATATTTAAATCCCTCTTTTAAAGATCCAAGGTTCGAATCCCGTCAACAACAAATTTACATTAGAATTTATATTATTAATTCTAATCAATACATATCATTTATTAATAAATATTATTATTACTAATAATTTTATTAATTAATATTACAAAGTTAAATTATATCCATAATAAATTATTATACTCTGTTTTATTTAATCATATAATTTTAAAAGTATCTAAAAGTAACCCGTACTTTGCACGGGCTATAAGCTAGTATACGTTAAATGAAAATTTTCCACATAAATCTTAGGTTAACAAGAAATAAGCCATCTTCTAAGAAGAACATGTAAATAGCAACACTTCAAGTTTCACAGAATTTTACAAAAAGAAGTAAAGAACATTTCACGAAGATAAATTTTGGTTATAAAAAGATTGTTTTTCTTCTCTTGTTTTAAGGTCTCTCCTAAGAGCAACTCCAACAGCCACCTAATTCGGCCTCTTAAGTTATATTATAACAAAACTGATGCAAAAATAAAGTTCAACAGCCAATGTTGTAAAAAGCGCAAACCGAACCTAAATGGTGGGATGACCCTCTAGCGCTTAAGCGGTTAAGCAGACGCTTAAGTGGTTTTAAAAGCGGATTATTAATCGGATTATAAATAAATGTTTATTTATATAAATAAATACAATAGTAGTTTTTTTTTTTTTTTAAAAAGATAGCATTCATATATAATATAACATATTATGATAAAAGTTAAAACCATTAATCTTCATATTCAAAAAGTCATAGTTAGTCATAATGAACATAGAAAATACAAACGTAATATTTAGAAATATTAAATTACAAATTTGCTTTCAGACCTGTTTTTGACCCGTTTTCACCTGCTTTTGACCCGCTTTTACTAATAAGAATTTAAATATGAAAAGTACTTAATTAAAAAAGATATTTTTAATTTTTTTTATAATTGTTGTCATATTATAATAAACTTTAAAATTAAAAAAATTAGCAAGTCAACGTCATTTTGACCGTTTAATCCGTTTAAAATCCGCTTATACTTCAAATATACTTAATCACCCGCTTAGTAAGAAATCGAGGCATTTAATGTCCGATTCCGCTTAATGCGATTTTTAGAACATTGCCAACAGCCTCCTAAAGGCTCCCCAAAAACTTAAGAGCTGATCCAAGCTCCTCAATATTAACAGTCTCTCTCCTCTCCTCTTCCATTATTTTAATAATACACATAACTTCTAGTTTGATGCCCTCCAGCTTTCTTTGCTCCGTCTTTGAAAGAAGTAGTAGTTTAAACACACAGGCACCAAACAAAACAGCCACCGTGACTTAAGTCACGGATGGTATTTTGTCCATCGTGACTTGAAGTCACGGATGGTATTTTTTTTTTATTTTTTTACAGATGGATGGAATTTTAAAACGGCTTGGATAATATTGATATAAATTAAAAATTAAAACTCGAATGTATAAAAGGTAAGATCAGATTTGTTTTTAAAACAAACCCGGTTCAGTGAAGTGACGGCAGTAGTATAAATATAAAACCCGGTTCACATTAGAAAATAGATAAAAATAAAGTGGAGATGAATTTTGAGGAGAATTGTTGGAGATGGTTTGTAAATTTTTATCGTAAATGAGAGGCAATTAATTATATTATTTTTAACAAAAAGATTAAAAGTCTGTTGGAGTTGCTCTAACATTTTTAAGATGCGATGACAACAAATGTGATTACTTGATTTAACAAGAAGAAAATGCTCATACTCTTTCCTGGTAGAAATGATGAAACCTTTTCCAACATTGATTTTGATTAATGTGATGAATAAAATGATACTCATCACATGATTTGAGTTAAAAATGAAAATTAGAAAACGACAAGTTTGTTGACCGAATATTAATAGCTCAATTCGATACGGGAATTTCATTCAGGTTAATCAGGAATGTTAATGACACTCTACAACATCGTTTTTCAAAAATTTCATTAAAAAACAACAAACAAAAGAAACATTCATATTTCCACAAAGTCACGACATTAATGATACTCCCTTTATCCCACTAGATTCTTTACATTTGGGACAGAACATTTTACACGCATTTTAAGACTCATATAAAATACAGTTCCATAAATTATTTTAATTTTTTTGTTCTAAATAAAAATTAATGTTTAAAATTTTATTTAAAAAGAAAATTCGCAAAATAAATTATGAAACTATTTTATATACACCTTAAAATGTGTGGCAACCAATGAAAAAAAAATGTAAAAAAATGAGAGGAATAGAGGGAGTAAATAATAAAGAAAAAAATGTAAATCTCAAGTCTTTAGAATAATGTCACTCAAGAAAAAAAAAACCACATCAATCACTAACAGAAACTTGAGTTATTACAGAGTGGTACCGTACTACAAACAACACAAGACATGAAAATTCTGAAGATTGCTTACGGTATCGCGTTTTGCATGTTAATCTGGGAGGTACAACTGCAAGTATTAGATACACCACTCATACAAAATTTCTTTTTGCTATATGCATACAACCATATTCCAACAGGAATGACAAAAGAAAACTGTACTTGACCACATAACTAAACCCTATCGACTCTCTATGCATATCCAAGACATCAAGTTAGCATTAATATGTTTAAAAGCTCCCTACAAGTCTTTATAGTTACTCATGCTCAAGTTACAAACTGGAGCACGGATGAACCATAATTCCTCACCAGGCAGACATAATCTATGTAGATGGGAAAAGATTAACACCAGGCAGACATAATCTATGTAGATGGGAAAAGATTAAACGAAAACATCAAATGATGACATAAAGCACATATGTACATGCCTCGGCAAGAAAAGCTTGGTGAGATAGGATTTAAAGTTATATCACACTGGTCCCAGCTCGAGTAATTCTTTGAGCTTCTTCCAGGTCCTGTAGAAATCTACACACACAGACAAAATATAAATACATGATATATTGCATAGGTTAATAAGCGAAATTAACACAGTAGATACTTGAAACCACATCAAAAGTTTGATATTTCCACAACCCAAGTACATATATTACAGACCTCTTAGAATTAAGAACTGTGGAACCACCAAGTAGGAAGCGAATCCCAGAATTAGAGGTGTTCTGTAAAGCAACTGAACGTGATTCCTCAAATGTTGTTCCACCGACAATGAAAATCACAACCTCCTGCGGCCTGACAGCAATGAAAACGTTCCGTAAATAACGATAAAGTCAAGTATTATCTAATAGGTATCATACTAACTACCGCATACAGTAAAAGTTGGTACACAGATGTAGCAAAGGAAAAAGTAAATAAAGAGTACAGACCAAACAATATATAATTTTGGGGGTCAAGCAAAGATTAACAAGCTTTTAAGCTCTAGCTGCTTGCTTCCTACACAGATGCGGGTCTAACCCACTAGAAACTGAGTGAAAAGCTGAACTTGTATTACTAAGTCCTAGCAGTTGAAGGGAATTACAAGATCAGAAGGACCGAATACAAAAGCTCTGTATACATGTCTCAAATAAAATCTGAAACTAATGTGCAAAACCATTTTGGCTGGACAACTAGATATCATAAACAATGATGCAATCATGCAAGGGCTTGCCATGCGAAATACATATTCATTCAAACATAATCACTGCAGATTCAAGCTGTTCATACCTTTACTGATGCATAACATTCTACGAACTTTATTTTCAAATATTGAAGTGTAGAAGAATAAGTATTATATCTACTACCTTCTCATGAGTTTTTATAAGAGCAAAAGCTGAGCAAAGTTAGTGAATACACTTAATTATTTGAAGCAGGGGTGACATGAACGTAGATGCCATGGGGGTAAGTATGGAATAATAAAATTTCAGCAGTTATTTTAACATTGAACTTCACCGAATTCATTCTCTCAAGTTCTTGTAAACCTTTTGTCAAGATTTCAAGTCTAAATCTATAAAAACAACAGAAGATGAAGCACGTTAACAAGAATTTAATACTTAATATGAAAGTAAATGAAAAAGACCCAACCTCGAATTAATAAGAAGCCTCGTTCTTTAGACATTGATTTTTCTTCTCAATTTCATAGTTTGACATTATATAATTGGATCCAAATGAGTATATACATATTAATTTCGAGTATATTTAAGTTTTTATTTATGTTTCTCTAGATATACAAATTTCTTGAAGTAAATCTTTCATAGTTAATATCAATATCATTTTGTAGATAATAAAGAGACGATCTTGTTGCAATTTAAATGGGTTAATTTCGTTAAGTAATGAATGAGATATCCGAGTTTTAATGTCTTGCATGGTTTATTAATGGTGGATCTGAACTCGGGGAAGAAGATGAAAATGAAAAGACTGATTTACCCCTTCTTTTTAACTGGTTAACCAACGGCGTTGGTATGTTTTAACGGAAACACACGTAATATAACGAAAATAAAATTCCAATATGGCAACTGGTAGTTTATGAAAGAGAGTATTGCAAGTGGTATGACACCCTAAATATAGGTACACGAAGTGCACTTTACTCCTTGCATTCTAGAAGAATCATACAACATATAAAACTAGCATGAATGAGAGCAATTTTCAGTACCGGGGAAGCACAGGGCGAGATTATATAATATGTGAGCTCAACCAGAAATTCAATAGAGAAACAGGACACACCTGGCCTGCTGAAAATGATTTCCAACAAAAGGATAGTCCACATCTCTCAATCTACCCTTTGTGATGCTTTCCATAATTTGGAAAACTAGAGGCTGGTGTTGTGTGTACACATTCTCAACCCCCTGCAAACAGTAATTAATTAGCATAAAGCATCTAGCAACAGTATCGTGTAAAGACAGAGGAGGGACTTAACCTTGAGACCACGAGCCATGTTACGAGCAATATTCAAAAGATCTCGGTTTCCATAAAGATCTCCAGTCCTCTTATCAGTACCAGCTTGCTTTAAAAGGAATTGTACAAGCTGCCAATTCACCAAGGTCAATTTAGTAAAAGAAATCAAGTTTCTTACAGTTCGCAACAGTTAATTTCTAAATCATCCATTATGCTTTGGTTCCAAATTCCAACTGAGTCTCTAATTTAGTTTTCTCACGCTTGCTATTCATCTCCTTAAATTAAGTACCAGAAATGCCATAGATATAGATCAAGTACTTTTACTGATGGTGATGTGAACTACTGACTTGGGTAACTGGGCTTAGATTTTAATGTTCGAAGCAAACACTTACTTTTAAATAGCTACACAAAAGGACTTTCAATATATTAGTAAAACCATTCATAGACGCACGGTAAATAGAAGAACAAAACTCAGTTTTAAAAATCCACAAAAAGATGGAATTTCAATGCTACCCGAATAAATTTCACATTTCAGGTGAACTTGGAGCGATGTTGCTAACTGAATTAAATTAACTTATTTATTTGTCCCGTTTTTCTCATAATAGATTCATCTAAATCGAACAAACAGAACATAGAAAAATATGCACATGCTGTGTAAATAATGGAATCAAATTTTCTAAGTTGGATTTTAATTTTACCCCAGGCTTGTACTTGGGAGATCGAGAAGCTAGTTTATTGAACAGCTGCATCAGCTGAACAGGGCTCTCCTTCTCATAACGCAACGCGTACAACATAACAAGTCGTAGACGATCGATATCAGAGACACTTTCATTATTCAAAAGATTTGTCACCGCCTGTAGAGAAGAAATATTAAGTTAGGTAATCATGCAGGTGTTCAATATATTGGACATTCAAAACTACACATAGAATTAAAAACATAGACAAGTATCACATTACAAGGAATTGTAAAAAAGAAAAGAAAAATCTTATTCGATCGAACTATAATGACAAAGTTCCTGGTAATTTGCGCAGCTCCTCCGTACATAAACGTAATCCATAGTCACGGTTCATATTCAGAAACAATAACATGACATACCATATGCTCGAGTCCCGTAAAACATTCACAAGCATCCACAATTCATACATCCCTAGATAAGACACCTAAGTCGAAAAATGAATTTTCCAACTATCCTCTGTATATCCTCAGATCGGCAACTAAATCATGCAAATTAGTTTCCTCAATGCTGTTAGTCTCATGTAGCAAGAAGGCCCCAAACTACTTAACCCAACAGTACTTTAGAATCTAAAATCAAGCAAAATATACTCCTTCAAAGGCATTGTGAAAGCTCACCCAGATTCCAAGTTATTAACAGTATGAAAGCTTTTAAAAAGGCTTGTTAACACAGCCTGTAGGGCGCATCAAATAGTTAAATAACTGTCAAATACTAGAAGTCAAGACTAGCACATAAGTCAGGGGTTGGTTTAGTTAGGCATGAACAAAGTCATGGTTAGGCAAGAGTTAGTATTGAAGGTTAAGGCTTCAATATCTCTATATATAGCCTAGCATTCCTCTTGTATTTTTTACATCAATACACAAGCTATAAGCTTGCTTCCTTCTCTCTTTCTCAGATTCTAACATGGTATCAGAGCAGGTTGCAACATAGGAGAAGAAAGGAGGAAGAAACAAGCTCAGAAACTGCCCAGAAACAGCAGAAACTGGGTCAGTTCTTCAAAAATCAAAAAAAACTCGAAAAAACAAAACATATGGAAACACAAACTGATCATACCTCGTGGTAGTTTACACACCCAAAAGCCACCAGAAAAAATCAAATCTGCAAGAACACCACCCACGCGCCTCCACGCGCCTCCCCACGCGCGGCAGCGCCGGAACACGCGCGCCACGCGCCGACGCGTGGGGACCCTTCCGGCCGGTTTCTGGCGAAGTTGCTTCAGGCTTTCTTGATCGTCTCTTGATTTCGAGTCTATATGTGGTACTATTTCTTTAATCTGAGCAGTTTGATTTTTCTGTCCATTTTCTGTTGTTTTTTGTCAGAGTGTCTGTTTGATTTTCTGTGGTTATTTCTGAGTTATGGGCTACTGACCAACTCAAATATATTGATACCGATTGTGTCTGTTTAGGTTGGTTTTAGCTATATGTGTTTAAAATAGAGGGCTATTAAAACAAGGGGCAGCTCTATATGTGTTTTTGCAGCCTCTATTTATTTTAAGTTGGCTATTTGTTTAAAGCCGTTATAGTTTATTTTAAAGGCTATTTGTTTAAAGCCGTTATAGTTCATCATGCCTACCGACGCCGACGCACCAAAGGATGTTGTTGCTACAAGTAACAGTAAATCCGGATTTCATAGTAACCCGTATGTGAATCCAAAATTTGATGGGAAGAATTTCTTGGAATGGTTTGAGTCTTGCACACTCGCACTTAAATCTCATCGTTTGATGAAATACATCAATGGGAAGGCCAAGGGCTTGGCAACTGATACAAGCTTCGATGATTGGGATAGCGAGAATGCCATGGTCAAGTCATGGTTGTTTAACTCTATGGAGTTACGTATTCGCAAAAGTTATCTGTTTCTTGATACTGCGGAAGCTGTTTGGAATTCCATCAACCGAACATACTCATATTCGGGTAATATGGCCAAACATTTCGAGGTAAAGCAGAAAATATGGTCTCTAACTCAAGGGGGCAGAACATTGACCAAATATTATTTGGAACTTACATCACTATGGCAGGAGTCAGACCACTACACTGTGTTCGAGTGTAAACAGGCTGAAGACCAAAAGAAGTACCAAAGATTGGTACAAGAAGAAAGAGTGATGAAATTTCTTGCTGGACTGACAATAGAGTATGATTCAATCAAAAATCAACTCATTGGTCAGATTCCCTTTCCTACAGTTGAGGAAGCACATGGACGAGTACAGCTAGAAGAGAGTCGTAAAGAAAGCATGACTCCGGTTGATACTGTGCCCGATCGATCAGCGCTTTTTACGAGAAGTGCTCATCATCAAGGCAACCCAGAACAGATAATTGCGAGTGAAAAAGATGTTATTCGGTGTGACTACTGTTATAAGTTAGGCCACACTCGTGATACATGTTTCACTTTGCATCCTCATCTCAGAACTCAAGGACGAGGAGGACGAGGCCGAGGTAGCTCATCCGGTAGAAGCTCAGGAAGAGGCACCCAATATAATGCTCATCACACTACGTCTGGAGACCATGGTGACTCTACTACTTCAGCAACGGAAGCAATAAGTTCAACTGAACTCACTGCTCTCCGGCAGTTATTATCTCAAATGGAGACTAAACCACCAGGACCTTCTTCCGCCAATTCTGCTCATAAAGAATCACGCGTCCAACAAAAAGCCTGGCAGTGGTAAAGTGATTGGGTGGCCATCCATCCATCCATCAAAATAAGGTGGACATCCACCAAGTACTAATTTGTTTATTTTCCTTAAAGTGATTGCAGGACTGACGACCTCCAGTCTTACGCCAGTCCTGACTGAGTTTTTGATATAGCTTGAAAAATACTGCGTGGTCGCGAAATCGATTCCCAGTATTTCCAAAAGGCTCCATTCCTACAGATGGGATTTGTTGGAAGCTTGAGTTATGCAGATATGCTACTAAGTGTTCCACTCTTCAATCCCATGATAGGTCATCCCAAGATGGGATTTCGAGTGAGGGGGCGTGTCAAATACTAGAAGTCAAGACTAGCACATAAGTCAGGGGTTGGTTTAGTTAGGCATGAACAAAGTCATGGTTAGGCAAGAGTTAGTATTGAAGGTTAAGGCTTCAATATCTCTATATATAGCCTAGCATTCCTCTTGTATTTTTTACATCAATACACAAGCTATAAGCTTGCTTCCTTCTCTCTTTCTCAGATTCTAACAATAACCTGTCTAACTGTGTTGGCATTCTCCCTAAGTTAGATGCTCTTCCTTATTTACAAGTAGAATCTCTCAACCAATGTGGTCATAAACTGACAGAACCACTTATAAATGAAAATCATCATCAGTTACATATTTTAAAAAGCAAACATGTCACTAATTTCTTTTAAAAAACAACCTCAAACGCTGCTCCTTGGCCTCCATTGCAAGCCAAATCTTGTTCTGTTTGCGAAACTACCATCAGTTTTCGCTCTTCAACTATCTTGCTCATTTCTGTAACCAAGGTTACATGCTTTGAAACATTGCCATGCATTTTCCTATATTCTGGATAGTTGTCAACAAATTTGGCCATGTCCTCTGCAGAACTCAAAGAGTTGACGGTCAAAAAATATACTAAAATTGGAGAAATTGGCATGGTGTGACAAAAACGGAGAACCATTGAATAATTGGGTAGTATGGTGTGACAAGCATGGTGTGACAAGTAAGAACTACCGACTGATTGGGAATATCAATACGCACCTACTGTCTGAATATTCTGGTTACTTTTTGCAACTTGTTGAAAGTCATCCACCATCCGTTTTATACTCATACCAATATCTCCAAAATTTTCATACATATTAGCTTTAAAAAAGGTATCTTGTTCAGATGACAATACAAGTTCCTGAATACATTAAAAACAACAAAAGAATTCATCAATTATAGTCTATAAAATATAAGTATTCCTTTCTGTGGGTGGTAAATAGAAGGAATATTAATTATAACCTGTTGATCCTTTGAAAATTTGCCAATATTTCCTAAATCCACTTTATTGTCTTGAATGCCTACCAACTCATGAACCATTGCCTATATACAGTAAAAGATGTTAAGCTAAATTCATCTCAATTGTAATCAATGTAAAAACTTCAATACCAGTCATCCATGTGTAGCAAGTTCTTGGTCCCAACCCAAAGTACCTGGTAAGTCCATTGATTCAGTAGTGGAGTGACAGGGTCGTCTCGTCTATCTATAACTAGCAACATTGGAGAAATTTCCGTGCGTCTGAAATCAAACAGACCACTTTCCTGCTGGTACATCAGCTTCTGCATGTTCAACAACAACAAATATATCAAATTCAAATATTAACAAATGTTAAATCCTCGATTGAGGATCCATTCATTCAAATGTGTACGATAAGAACAGGATAATAATCATGTGGAGTGTACAATAGTATAATAAAATGCACTTTACAAGGACGCATCTATTTTAATCGTATTTCTTTTCTCACCCCTGCATCCTGAGCAATCCTTTTAGCAACATCAGATGTTCGCGAGTATCGAATAACAGGTCGACGTTTTAATGCCAAGAATATAGCAGCAAGTCCATCAACTACTCGATCACAGAAGTGCTGCAGATTTGAATGATCGACCACTGCCGGAAGCATATACATGTGGTTTGCTGGAATATTCAGAGTGAAATGGTAAGGGTCGCCTGCAACAAAGTCGGCATAGAATTCCTGCAAATTTTATTGATATGAAAACTAATCAATAGATTGCAAGATAACTCTCTCAGCTTAATATAGCAAAACCACAGTGATTTTAAAACTATAAACAATTAGTTCTGATCAGTTTCATTGTGAGCAAAGAACAATTTAACATCTAAAAATAATCAATTTTGAGTAGATTTTTCCAGCCAAATAACTTGCAACAAAGTGCCAGATCAAAGATATATGTCTGCTACATGGATTTAACAATGGTCAATTCAGACAAAAAAAATAGTGAAGTAATGTATGTAGTTGCAAAAAGGCATTTACCTGAACTTGATGGACAGCTTCATGTTCGTCTGAATCAGCTAGAATGTGTAATTGGGTATTATTCAATATGTTGGAGAAGACTGTTGAAAGGAAAACAGTTTTGATTAATATAGCATGTTAGTGTTAGTTAAGTAACTTGCTTTTACTGAACACAGAAAATTTTGTTGATCACTACAGAGTACAATGATAAACTTACAAAGATGATACTCTCCAAATCGAGGACTGGCCAGCTGTCTCTTTATATGTTGAATATTCCTCGATGTCGGCCGAACGAAGTAAATTGCTTTAAGATGTGACATTGCTTCTATTGACTTGGCTATAGAATCTACAAGTTCTACTAAAAATACTTCCTTCTGAAGAAGCTCTGACTGAGAATACACTACACTTACAATACTAACCTGTAAATCATTAACGACTCGATTACCCAGCAAAAGAAGTAAAGAGGAAACTGTAAATTAAGCCACTGGAAAACTTAGACAAATGCTTCTAGTACTCATGAACAAAATTCTTATCCATTAGAATTAGCAAAAAAAAAAAAAATCTTATCCATTAGGGCTTAACTTTAGCACTTCCCATATACTTGTTAGTGGTTACATTATTAGTGCAAAGAACAGGAAAAAAAATGGAGATTCGGATATGAAATTGTATGTTAATATTCAATATCTGTTTGATCTAAACTACCACTGTATGTGCGAGTTGTGGCATTTTTCCCACAAACTACCCACTGCAAAATGTCGTATAGGCATACATGTCTTCCACAACTATCCGGTTATGTGTACTTAAATTCACCTCTTAGGAAATTTCCATCCACAAAAAAGATAAATAACCACAATACTAATTTTGCTTACACCTGCAGGCTACATTTGCTTACAAGGACCAAAATCCTAAATTACCTAGATATAAACTCATTTCGTGATGTTCTCGTACTTAATTCTTTACAATTTAAATATCCGGTCCATTTGTAGACGACTTATTCAACCTCATAAGAACAAACAAAAATCCGATTTAAATGAGCACTGACCTAAAACAAACAGTCCGATATTCCATTCCTAATCGATAAATCATTTCTTCCTAGCTTAAAGCTCTAAACAAACAATGCAACAGTTTCGAAAAACCTAATTTCTAATATTCAGTAATCTCATCAGGTTACATAAGAACAAACTAAAATCCGATATAAATAGCGTATTAACTTAAACTACAAACATAGCATAGACCTAAAACAAACAATCTGATATTCCATTCCTAATCGATGAATCATTTCCTCCTAGCTTAAAGCTCTAAACAAACATCGCAACCGTGTCGAAAACCCTAATTCATAATATTCATTAATCTCATAAGAACAAACTAAAATCCGATTCAAATAATGTATTAACTTAAGCTACAAATATGGCATAGACCTCAAACAAACACTATGATATTACATTCCTAATCGATAAATTATTTCATCCTAGCTTAAGCCTCTAAACAAACAACGCAACAATCCTGAAAAACCTAATTTCTAATATTCATCTAATCTCATCAAGTTACATCATTTCGAGCCACAATTCGCTTCGCGCAAATCAAACAATCCGATATTTCATTCCTAATCGATAAATCATTCCATTCCTCTCCTCTACCCTAGCTCAAACTCTTAATCAAACAACACAACACTATCGAGAAAACCTAACTTCCTCACATTCACTAATTTCACCGGCCTACATCGTTTCGAGCCACAATTAGCTTCGACTAATTTACGATAACAACTACAATTCAGCACAAATATAAAAATCACAATTACAGTAATATAACAATGAAATTACAACAGATCAACTGAAAGCACGAATAAATAATTAAATATATTGTAAATTAAGCGTTGAATAACAGAAAATTGGGGATTAAAACGGTACCGTATCGGAATCGAGGATGAGAACTTTCATTCCAGAGATATCTTGTAACATTCGATTTATATAATCTTTTACAGCTGAAATTAACACCATCTTTTAATCGAAAAAATGTGAAATTCACTCGTTGTTGCGATCTGTGTGTATATGTGTGTGTGTGTGTATAGTTGGTGGTGTTGAGCAGTTAACAATCCGGGTGGGTGGGTCAGATCCAAGTCATGAATTGTTTTGGTGGAGATTGATGGGTTCGGGTGTAATATGTGGACGGATCCGGAAATCTTTTTATCACAAAAACTTTATCCATCAAATTGGGTGTTAGTCCCACCTATCATAATTTTAAAAAAAAAATTGTTTTTTTTTTTGAAAAAAAAATTGTTTTTAAATATTAATTTTGGGAAGACATGATATTGTGCGTGTTTAGCTTAACCTTTTTAAAGGGCTTATGGACTTATTTTCGGGTAAAAATTTTATATTTTGATAATTTCTTTTCATACAAGTATTTAATGTATGTTTAGGATTCAATAAGTTGAAAAAATAAGTTGGAAAGTTAGGAATCTCTAACTTTGTCTTAAAATAAGTTGACTTATTCTGGAAAAAAGTTCCCCAAACACCCCAATTATATGGCGTTGAGGGGTTTTGGTTGGTGGGAAGACGCTGTATTATTTGGCGTGGAGGGGGTTCGGGATGTAGCGTTAAATAGTTTTTTTAAAAAAACAAAATGCTACTTAAATTGGAATTTTGGGTTTGAAACTCTATTCTAAGTGGTGTTTTAAGTGGTATTACTTTTTTTCTTTTATTAAATAATGTATTTGCAAATATTATTAAAAAATTTATAATCAATACATCAATTTAAATTTTGTTTCCTAATCGAATCCGGCGGTCTGATTTTTAAAAAATCGGGGTCCCCGATTTTTTAAAAATCAGAATAAGTTAGGGTCTAGGGTTTAGGGTCCCTAGATTCATATACGGTTTATTCGTCGTTCCGAATATTTTCAAAACCAAAAATGAAATTGCCAGGGGCGGACCGACTGTCAGACCATGGGGTCTTGGCCCCTCCCGTGGTGGCAGATTACAGTGTTAATTTTCTTTTATTTTTTTATTTTTTTAAAATTAGGCTTGACTGGCCCCTCCCATTTTCCAAGAACCCATCCGTCTGCGTCCGCCACTGAAAATTGCTGAACCCCAAAGGGATTGCAGATAAAATTTAAATCCCATAAGGAAATTATTTAACCCCAAAGAAAATATCAATAAAATTAAAAATTATTAAATTAAAAAATAATATATAAAATTTTAATATTTTAATATTTTAAATGCTAGATTAAATAGAACTTTACCCACAACGCTACATAAACATTGCCTTCCCAAACGCCGGTTGATGAGTTGATCTTTTGTTTCAGCTGTAAACGCTATATAAACTTTTGTTAACCAAAGTATCCAGACTAAGTAGGTACAATTTGAGTAAGTAGGTACAATTTGAAAGAGGTCAAAACGCTAGATGAAATTTGGTTTTGGTAAAATATGTAAACGCTATACGACATAATTATAATACTAGCTTATAATCCGTGCAATACATGGCTCATTTTTTAATATTTATAATTATATTAATTTTTTTTAATTTTATATGTTATTAATTGACATATCAAATTATTGTTAAAAATTTGATATATATGAAAGATTTTACACGTTCGATTTTATATTTATATTCTATCTTGATTTTTAAAATTTGATTTGGATGATTTTACAGCTTAGATGAAATGAACAAAATAATTTTTAATTTAATGATGGCTAAATAATTTTTTTTCAATTAAATCTATGCAGAAACAAAAGAGAGAAGAAGTTGACTACTCCCTCCGTCCCGATTTAATTGTCCACTTTATTTTTTGCACGCATTTAAAGGTGTAAATAAAATATTGTTCCATAATTTTTTTTAAATTTTCTTTTTTGATTTGAGGAACTATATTTTCTTTACACCTTAAAATACGTGCAAAAAGTAAAGTGAACAATTAAATTGGGACGGAGCAAATATTTTTTACGGTGAAAATTCTATTCGATTTATGAATTCTACTTATAATTCGTTTTGATTATCAAAATATCCTTGTTATTATTTGAAGATAGTTCTACTAACAACCAAATACAATTTTAATAACAAGTGCAAGAGAATTTTTTCCAAAACTTTGATAATCCGTAGTCTGGTCCTCCGTACGACAAAATAAATAAAAACCGTTAGATCTTAAAATTAGTATATGAAAATCTTTGGATCAAGCATAAAAAAAGATAAAATTTTAATATCTTATAAACTAAAAAGTATATTTATATTGAAATACGAAAAGGTTTATGTCAATGATTCTGAGTGCTTCCATTTGAATAATAATTATTAACTCATCACTAAATTAAAGATAATTTTATGAGTTTTGCATGAATTGTAAAATAATCCAAATCTGATTTCTAGATCTCAAGATATAGTCCAAATAGTGAATATGAATATTTTTTAACATTAATAAAAAATTAATAAAATTCAATTCTAATACAACTTTTTTCAATTATATATACTTTCTTATTATAATTTTCTTTTTAAATTTAGTTCTGATACAACCTTTTTTTTAATTATTTCCTATTTAGATTATAATTTTCTTTTTAAAATTTACTTCTAATACAACCTTTTCTAATTATATCCTTTTTAGATTATAATTTACTTTTTAATATGATATAATCTTGATCGTCCTATTTTTAAAAATATTAGATTCGACGGTTGAGATTATTTTGACGGTACACTGACCAAAATTATGGATAAGATCCCTCTTACGCTTACGCTTATTATGTATAAGGATATAAAGGATATAATTATTAGTTAACATGTATTTTTATATTATAAATTATTTTGTAAAAAATTTATATATGTAACTAATAATAAGTTATTATTTTACTTTTTTGTTACATTTTATTATTGCCTAATTTTTTTTTCAAAATTAACGTAAATTATATGCACATATGAAGTACAGAAGACAAACATGATTTTTTATTTTTGAATCGGAACTATTTAGTAGTTAAAGGTAGGGTGGGTTGATTTAGATAGTTTCACGAAAGCCAGGGCATAATAGTTTTCTGTAGAAGATAAGAGGGCTGCGTCGTACTTAGTAATTTTTCAATGCTATCTTGTAAACTTTTTTGGCGTATACTAATATCAAATTTAATACATGATTAATGAATTTCTAATATTAAATTTAATAGATGATCAATGAGTTATAAAAATTGAATTTTATCATATGTTTTATTAATATATTTAAAGTTATAAATATTAAATTTAATTAGTATGTTGTTAGTGAGAGTCGAACCCTTGACCTATGGTAGTACTCGCTTATTATCCCTTTTACTCTTATTATATAATAGGATATAATGATATTTAGGACCAACTTCACTAATTATGACATTTTGGACTAATTACTCTCAAATTGTGATATTATGAACCTTTTCTCATAAAATTTTAAAAATTATATATATATATATATATATATATATATATAGGCCATTATTCTAGAGAGGAACTCCTTATATAGAGAATATGAGAGAACTACTAATTTTATATGATTCTATAGTAGAATCAAAGTTTTAATTTTTGGTTCTATAAAAAAAGATCAATTGTTTTAGGTTCTATAAAAAAAAACAATCTGATTCTGTAACAGAACCATTGCTCACGTGGCACTGCTGACGTCAGCTGCCACGTCATCACTGCTGACGTGGCAGTGATGACTTGGCAGCTGACGTGACACTGCCACATGTCACTACCACGTCATTAGTAATGACGTGGCAGTGCCACGTGACAACAGCAGTGATGACGCGGCAGCTGACGTGACACTGCCACATGTCACTACCACGTCATTAGTGATGACGTGGCAGTGCCACGTGACAGTGTCACGTCAACAGTGGTGACGTGGCAGTGCCACGTCGGTATTGGCGTGGCGATGTCGTTTTTTTTTTTTGAAAAAAAAAGTAAAAAAAAAAGTGGTTCTATTGTAAAATCGGAAAAAATATATGGTTCTCTCGTACTCTCTATATAAGGAGGTCCTCTCTAAAAGGGGACTATATATATATATATATATATATATATATATATACATATATATATATATATATATATTTCGTTTCATTTTCTTAGAGAGCAACATATACATATATACATATATATATATATGTATATATGTATATGTATAAGTTGCTCTCTAAGAAAACGAAACGTACCCAGTTATAATACCACTCAAAGTGGTGTCTGGGGAGGGTAGATATACACAGACCATGCCCCTATACAATAGGAAGGCTGTTTCCGAAGGACCCCCGACCTAGTACAGAATTACAAATACAGAAATACAAATACAGAAAGGAAAGGAAATCTAATACAAACTAGAAACTCACGCACACGCAGGAGTCGAACCCCTGACTTCCTTCAAAGGAGGAGCACAAGCATAATACTTTATTTTTTATAAAAATTAATTTGTAATGATAAGAATTACCAATTTTATTTACAATTAATCTTAACATATCGGATCTAATGTAGAATCTCATTTAAATTTAAAAATTAAATGTTACATATAATTCGGTATTGCATCCACTATGCAATTGTAACATCCCGTAATTTTTAGATAGTAATAATAAAAGAATAATAGCAAAATAAGGAATAAAAATTATTAAAGGTTAGGCATTAGAAAAATGAGTCTAAAACATGGATGAAATTCTAAAATTAGAATAATTAGTAAAAATTGAAAAAGAGTTTTAAAATACTATATATTTGATTTTATTGTTATTTAGAGGTATCTAGAATTTCTTTGTGTACAAGTTATTTAGATTAAAAATAAGATTTGTTATTTGTGGAAGAAGCGTTAGAATATTTTTGAAAATCGATATCTTTTTATTTATGTTAATTGTGTGTGACAGAATATTTATATTTCTGGAATTAGGGTTATAAGACATTATAAATACATCATATTCTCCTTATTCGTCTTTTATAACAAAATTCGTAGGTCTATTCTTCACAAAATTCAGCAGTCTTGTAAAATTCGTAGAAATTTCATTGTAAGTCAAAATTCATTGATTCTGGACTTTTCGGAAAGATCTTTTCGTGTTCTACAACTTTCGTTCTTTGAGTTTTTCAAGAAAACATCGTTTCGAGGGTCAAAAAGGGTAAATACAGGTCTGGACATAATTAGATAGGATGACCTGATTCTTGAGTTTTCGCATAGAGGTAAGTTTCTGATCGTTCTTTCTAGTATTTTCAAAACTATGTATTACGTGTGTATATTTGATTAATAAAACTTGGGCTAAGTGATTATTTATTTTGAATTGATATGTGTTATAGTATATGTGTTATGTGTAAGCAATAGTGTTGGGACTCTGATTTATGCCATGGTTTGCGAAAATAAGAATAAGGACCGAGTCACCGGGTTGTAGTGATAGTTTTCTAAAATTTAGGACCGTCATCACCGGGTTGTAGTGGTCGTGGTATGAATTGTAGGTTACAAGTTATTGTTATTGTTGTTATGTGCTATTGAATTGTATCGAATAAGAATAAGTGCATTGTAAGTGATTGTTTCGTATATCGTTATTGTATTGTATTGAATATTATACTATCTTTATATGTATACGTGTTACTTGGCCTTACTAGTTGGATCGATTGGTTACTTTTTGGGCTGTATAGCTCATTTCTTAAAATTTTCAGGTTCGACGTACGATCGAGTTCGATAGCAATGGATTTTGAGGATCTTAGGTTTAGAGTAGATTGTCATTATTAACTGCTCTTTTGTAATAATTATCTTTGTAATTGAGTTTTGGTTTAATAAATTGTAATTCATTTTAGTTTCGAATTTAGAATTAATAGTCCGAAAAGTCAGGCTGTTAAAGCAATCTTATTTAATTTTTTGTATCAATAAAAATATGTGTAATCATGTTATATTTGATCATAATTTTTTAATAGATTCTATTTTTATGCATAAAGAACCAATTTTGATGTTAAAATTAGATACCAAATGCGATTTAATATAAGATTCTCTGGTGTTCTTTATACAAAGGTGTTTTTCAAGGAGTAATGACATATAGGGGCCGGTTACGGGCAAATTGTTTTTGGGATAAACAGTGAAACACGTATCGCAATCTGCGATACGTGTACAGAAGGATTTTTGGTGTAAAAACGGGAGGCTCTCTATATGTATTGCAGAAACTTTTTGCGATACGTGTACAACAAACGATATCGTTTGTTGGTGACCGAGAGCCTATATATATATATAGGTCATTGCTCCATACAGAACACCCTTATATAACAAACAATAAAGAACACTTTGATCTAATAGATCCAATGGCCCCGCCAGGGGCACCCAATACAAAAAGTTGTTATTTTTTTACCCTCTATTCATCCAGCAAAAAACAATAAAAAAAATTTACTGTTCATGACGACGTCATGCTGATGTCATCAGTGACGTCAGCATGACGTCAACATGAAAAGTAAATTTTTTTAAAATTTTTTTTTATTTATTTTTGGATGGATAGAGGGTAAAAAAATAACAACTTTTTGTATTGGGTGCTGATAATGTGTATTTTATACACGTTTTATCTTTTATTCTCTTGCATTTTTGTTAGTTTCGAATGTTGTTTTATTGATATTAATTATGTTTTTCATCTTTCAGTGCCTCGTGCTTAATTGTTGAAAAGATTGCTTAATTTGGGCATGAAAGCGAAGATTATTCAAGAGGGAAGTTAGAAGATGAAAGCTCGCGATGTCAGGAGGTGTTTAATGCATTATATTGAAGATTTTATCTCGTACGGGCAGCTGTACAGCCGTTCAACAGGCCGTACAGAGCTGCTGTGTATTAAAGAGAAGGGCTCAAAACATAACATATCATCTAACTTAACCTACCTTTTATCTTCATCTAAACCCAACCTTATCTTGTAGTCTCATCTTGTAAATATAATTAGAGTAGGAGGAAGAACATTGGTTACTTGTAATCTAGCATTGATTATGAGTAACTAACTTCATTTATTTGGCTCAAGGAAGGATTTCTTGTATCAAAACCCATTTCATTTTAAGTAAGATCTATTTCACTCTATCTTGAATTCTTGAGTTGTATTGTTTATGATTTTGCTTGGAGAATTGTAAGTTGCTTCAATTTGCTTCTCTTGTGAATTCAATTGCTAATTGTTTGTGCTAATCCGTAATTGTTAGTACATTCATTACAGTAGAACAAGTTTAGTGTACCTAAATTCTCAAAATTCAAGTGCAAATACCTAGGTTGAGCTCCTCATCCTTGGGTTTGTCCTAGCCTCTCTTTGATTGATTCCTTGATTTGGTTATACTAGTAGTGCTTTATTATTGGTAGATATTATCAAGAGAGCTAATTTATGTGCTTCACTAAATTAATGTTTTTAGAAGAGAAATAAGTGATTGTGTGCTTCACCAATTATCTTGGTTAGGTAGAGTTGGATATATTCTTGCTTGTTGGGTTGAAGTGCTTGATTTGCTATTATCCTTGGGTCAAATGTCTCTTATCTTGTTAATTTGCTCATTGTGTTGTTGTGTTGGTAAATTTGGAAATTAGCCATTAAGTTAGTTGTGTTTTTGTAGCAATTTATTTATCGTATGCAAGGTGTTTGATAAAACACCTCAACCAAACTCAAACCCCCCCCATTTACACACTTCTAGATTGTAAGAGATAATCTACTCGAAATCAATATTGATAGTCCTTCCCTGTGAACGAACTTCGAAAAACACTACCTTCAGGTGCCATGACGGAACTCTTATATTAGATTAGATATGAGGTGTTCTTTATTGTTTGTTATATAAGGTGTTTGTTATGTAGTGCAACTCATATATATATATATATATATATATATATATATATTCATATAAGTATGTAACTAAAATTTGTGAAATGAACGCGACGAGATAATTCATCAAGTGTTAATGGTTCATATTTTGTCGTCTCATATACTGGATTCGATTCTCGCTCATTCCCAAAATGTTTGTAGTTAAAAAACGAAAACATTAAAAAAATTGTTTAAATGTGTTGTAACACCCCTAGATTCGGGGTCAACGATCCAGGTTGTTACACCGTTCTAGATTCCAATTTTATGATTACCATTCCAGATTATTCAACATTTTATCTAATACTAATCTTTTCCTTTGGCAATGACCCATATATCACTAATACCAATCACATGTTATAGGCCCAGAGTGAAAGTAAAACATTACATGGGGTACCAAATTCAATCCAAAATATAAAGTTATTACAGACCCAAATGTTTTCATCTAGAAAGGGTTTAAACTCCACAAAAGACTACTACCTGAGGTGACGGTAGGTACGGGATAGTTTCCTTGTTTTCAGAAGCTCACACAAGTCATGCTTACACACAAACCTAACTAGTCTAAGCCGATAACCTATCTAGCTGAGTTCGCTCACCTGAGGCAAACGAGCACCGAATAGCCTACGGAAATGTTGTGCGTTTCCCACGCGCTTTCTGGCGGTCTGACGTGTCCGATCCATGCTTACATGTTGTTGTTTGTGATATATACAGGAAAACAAGTGTGAGCATAATTGCTCAGCAATATAGTAACAGTATTACAAAAATACTTTCGTCTCATTTGAAAACTGAGTAATATAATGTAAATTCAACTTTTAAAGCATTTTCTTAACCTGAGTCATTTTAAAACAAAAGTGTTCTGGTTTCCAAAATTTTTCTTAATGAGTTCAACACTGACAACACTATCGGTATTGGAGCACCTGGGCTTCCAGTACAGTTTAGCAGCACAATTCCAATTGGAAGGATGGGACTTTTCCGGAGTACACCCGATACAAGGTGATCAGCCATTGTATCGTACAAAACTTTGCTACTAGTAGACGGGAGACGAACCTACTGTGGAGGCCGTGGCCCTGACCGCATTCGGGTCTTATGATGGACTTGCCTACCTGCAAGCCTCTTACACTTGTACATATATCTGGATGGACCTGCCTACCTACAACCGTCTTACACCTTAACACCCTCCAGTCCCCAGAGTCTTTTTAAACCATTTTTGGAACGAAACCTTTTTAATTCTTTACTTCTGGAAGAAAATGAGGAAGTAAGTTCATCGCACGAGTTGATCTTTGTCAACTAATTTTCTTTACTCAGGGAATTCTTTTCAAATTCTGCTTGGGAATTATTCGAAGTTTTCTTAAGGATTTTTAAAACTTAACCCTCCTTCTTGAGGTGGGGCTAATGCACTGATTACGCTTTAGGTGGTAGCGAAGGGAGAAAACATTTTTAATTGCTCCCAAAACGTTGGGTTCTCAAGTTTTGATGAGGTCGCAAGCAGTTGGGGGTGATGTTTATGAGGTATAAATAATTATAAATCATATTTGAGAACCCTTGCTATTTTTAAATATTTTTCCGAAGATCAGAAAATATTTAAAATAATTTTAAAAGGCCATGAATAATTTTTAAATAGGCCAAATGGATTTAAATAATTTTTAAATAATATTCAGGATATTAAAATTATTTTTAAATAATATTTAATAATTACTAAATAATTATTCAATAATAAAATAATTAATCATTAATCAAATAATTAAATAAATTAACTTTAAATGAATATTGAATTAATTATTCATTTAATTAATAAATACTCAAATAATATTTATTAAACAATTCAAAGCAATTAATCCCGATATTCTTAAATTTTAAATCATCGGAATCTTTTCGATTATTAAAAATAACAGTCTCCGGGGTTACCGGGTTTTTATAGAAAATATCTCCGATTCCCGATTCGTGTCCAAAAGTACTTACGCTCCACCTGAGCCTCGAATATAACCATATATACATATATACCACCGGGTTCATTCTCATGTATATATATATATATATATATATATATATACATATAAACTTAGTTTAGCTACATAAATACTTAGGGAAATCATACATGCATTTGTAAACTTTGCTCGCATAATATGTAAAACAATACATGATTTCATATCACAACAACAACATTATTTAAACATACTTAAGGCTCGATTTTAGAAAACTTGCCTGATAGAGTCGGGGAAGTGAAATCTCGAGACCTAGGGTGACGATCTATAATGAACAAGAAAACGCTAGGATTAGCTTTGTAAACGAATTATTTAACCGATGTTCATATAACATAACTAATTCCCTTAGGAAACTCTTATCGTCCAAGTTGAACCTATATACTTTGGTGACATTCGTTGACCGAAATAAAGTTACCAATTTCATTCGAGTCGGGTTTCAAGTTCATTTGATTTTATTCGGTGTTAAGTTTTCTTAGCGTTCGTCCCTGAAAGGTGTTTTACATTCGCGCGACTTTGTGTAATGCCCCCAAATCCGGGGTCAGAAGATTTGGTCGTCACGCGAAAATCCTCAAAATAAAACATCTGTTTAATAATAATCATTCACTTGTGATTGTCCAACACTGAAATTATAACATCTGTGACCCCAAACTTACCAAGATCTTTATGGTTATAGAGCTAGAAACAAGAACCTAAATCCCATTAAATAAAAAGTATTCCTTCTTTACAACATTCTCTTTGATCAAGTCTTAAACCACTGGTGTAACTTCGATAAGAAGTACGCCAGGCCAACTAGACTATTACATGATAATAATAATAATAATAATAATAATAATAATAATAATAATAATAATAATAATGATAATAATAAATATTAGAACTCAATTATATAAAATAGATCTTACACTAAATCCAGACATCCTGTGCAAGTCATCTTCGAAATAGCATCACGCCTCTTCTCTTTCTGAACTGTGCGGATAAGTCTCGCCAAACTACTTTACTGAAATGTTAGAATTTAAAACAGCAAGTATGAGCGAAAGAAATGCTCAGCAAGCGCATAAAATTTTTGATATAAAACCAGGATAAGTGGGGCATAAAATCAATTGAAATGTAAAACAGTTTATAGAGAAAACTGAATCAACAACTGTGATATAATTCAAACCATAACTGAAATTATTTGACATGTCATAAAAATGAATCATCTGCCAACTCACAATATATAATAGCCATTCTGGCGATATGGATTGGATATATAAAAATAAAGACAAAACACCATTGCCCCCTGATCAGGTTCAAAAGCAATGGGACCCTTTATACTACCACCGGTACATTTCTATACCCGTGTGTATAACCCGGATTTCATGAGGGTACCAAAATAGGAAAGTAATGTTAGCCTATAGGAAGATGGAATGGTTACCATATCCTCCTTAAATATAGTTGGACCAACTACTCAACGTGGCCTCCTACGCTTTACCATTTTCCAATCCAATAAAGCAATTTCCGAATTCAACAGGAAATGCTTAGTTTTAAATACTGGTCACATCCCTATTATTTACTACTATAATAAGGATATGAAGAGTTTATCTTCAACAATTTCCCCACATCAAGGGTACCAATATCAAGCAACCGTGTTCGCACAAAAATATTTAAGAATCACAAATAGCTCTGAACAATAACTATTTGTCATGATATGAATAAATGAAACATAAAATAAAAAGTGTTTAGGATTATCAAGAAAATACTTGCCTCTGGTCCTTAGCTATTACGTAGCGCAGAAGTAATACAACTATCTTTTTCTTCTATCTCACGTCATCATGTCCTCTGTTTTAATCATTCGTTGGTTTGACGCTCTTGCGATTGCCACAAGTCCGATCCGTCGACATCGAGCCCACGCGTCTACTTCTATAGTCAAACATAAGCTGGTACTTCAGTCTTCAAACGTCAATTTCTACTTTCTATAAACGTTTATAAACTCAACTCGAACATATTAACCATGCTTACCAAAATCTCTATCGGGAGAAAATAATTGGAAATGTCCCCTTTGAACATAGACGTTTTCCCGGTGTTAAAACACCTCACAAGTAAACCAACAATTCCACAAACAATATTGCATTCATCTCCACCTTTTCCATCATCTACTTATCTCCGCTGACAAACCTAAGTCAATATTTACCAATTAATCCTTGTGAAGATAAAAATGATCTGACAATCATAGTCAGTAAATCAAGAAACGACTTCTACCCCTAACGACATCTTATAATATAAATCATATACACAATTAAGCACACATTAAATATATATCGACCAAAACTCAATTTATAACCCAATCCTCGATACTTAATACCTTGATAATTCACATTGCACGTATAAAGACTTGATAAGTAGATCACATAATCACATAGCAGATACGACTCACAAATAAAAGAGCACTCAAAGTATTTTTAGAATATTTAAAAATATTTTTAAAACACTTAAAAGAATTTTAGAAGATTTAATTAACCCTTTTTGAATTAAAAAAAATCGATAATAAACCCTCCGGGTAATTATTGAATCCCCAAAATATTTTAATAAATATTTAATCCAGGTTTGTAAATAATTTTAGAATTTTAAAACTATTTTTATCACTCCCTGATTATTTTTAGGATTTAAAACAATTTCTTTCTATTTTTAAATTATTTTTAAACAGAAAATTGATTAATTAAAAATTAGACAATCCTAATTAAATTAATTAAAATCAACTAATAATTATTTAATAAAAGTATTTAATAAATAATTACATTTATCAAATAATTAAATTAATTAAATCATTATTTGAAATTAATTAGTATAATTAAAAGTATTTAATTCTTAATTATTTTTGAATGAAAAATAAATAATAAAATAATTTTTAAAATTAAAAACAGAATTCAGAAATAAATTCTGAATTTTCAAAACATTTTCAGAAAATAAATTTCTGAATTTTATACTTAAATTCAGAATTATTTAAAAGATTTTTAAAAGTAAACAAAAGTAAAACAATTTTTTTTTATAGTCATCGTCTTCTTCACAGAGACAGAACCCCCCGATCACTGTTCACGGCGGTCCGGCCAAAGTCCGGCCATCTCCGGCGACTCGAAACGTACCCTTTTTCTACAATTTTTAGCTTGTAACACGTTCCAAATCAAACCCAAAATTTAACCACAACATCAAACGCATAAATTGGCTAAGATTTAGCCAATTACGGCAAAAATTCGAGCTCTCCGGTGAGCTTCAAAAATTTTCCGATGAACCGAAAATCAACACCAAACTACGAGTTCTATACTTCAAAACGAAGCTTATTACTCCTACAATCTATATCAGCCATCAAGAACGCCAAACAATCAACCAAGAACCCAGAAAATTCGATATCAAAGTTCACCCCCCATAAAACTCGATTTTCATATTTACGACATCAAAAATCAAGTAAAAAATCATCATAAAATTCCTGGAAGCATAAGAAATCTATAGACACTAACCACATCAACAACAAATCAGTGAACAATCCACACCAAATTAAATAAATTCGAAAATTAAATACAAAAATAAAAATTTATGAACAGAGCATATTCAAAGATTCACACACAAATAAACAGGTAGTACAGATCATGGGATCCAATTTGGTTACTCATATGAGAGATTTGGATAACAGAATCACCTTCAAAAGGCTGTTTGATTCTCAAGAACACCAAGAACATGTTTTCAAGAAAATTAAGAGAATAAATCAGAAAATCTGATTTTCTGATTTTTTTTAATAAATAAAAATAAAATAGCTGCTATTCATACTAATCAAAAATTAATACCCCAAAAATATTTTTAACCCCTAATTAAAATTATTATGACTTAAAAATAATTTTTATGGGATAAAAATGTAAAAATTTTATTTTCCAATAAATACAATATATATGCCAAAATTTCCCAAAAATTAGAAATTTTTCATAAATGATAAAATAATATAGTTTTGAACCTCCCAAAATTTTATAAAAATAATCGTATCAAAAACAAGACCTCGAATTCAGTGTAGGGGCTGGATCCGGAAATTAAAATGCGAAATAATTGCATTCTAAAAATATAAAAATTACAGAAAAATAGAATAAAATATTCTATGCTACACAGAAGTCACATAACACGTACGAGATGATTTTCCTATTTAATAAAAATTATAACACGTTTAAATGCATTAAAAATAAACTAACACACAGTAAATTAAACTAAAAATATATTTTAATATAATAAATTACACATAATTTTCCCTGATTGATCAAAACTATAAAATACAAAATTTTCAAATATTTTCATAATGCACCCAAATATTAATGGGCACGGATAAGATACCGGGTAAAATTTTAGTACGAAAAAAATATAGTTTTGATCCTTAAAATTCTAAAATAATCTCAAGTTGCCAAAAATGTGAAAATACTAAATTTTAAACATTTTAATAATTTATCTTTTATTATAATACTTGAGTCTACCACATATTAGTTAACCAATCAGAAAATTATGAATTATTTTAGAACCAATCATAATGCATTCCTAAATTTTAGACCAATCATGTCATATTCAGAATTTTCCTTATTTACATTCTCACCCTACTTCATTAACTATGGTTAGTTAACACTTCTATAATTTAAATACAATAATGATTTGAAATTAAATATAGTAGTTACTTTATTTAACATATCCATATAGTACATATTTTTAATATTAAAAAATAATTATAATAAATTAGTATATAATTAAAATCAATCAGGATACATAAATATAATATTAAGCGATTTTTAAAATTTTTATTTTCCACTATTCTGATTTACAATTAATCATAATTACATTATTATACATTACGGATTAATTTTATAAATATATATAAGAGCCATTTAGAATTTACCACAGAAATTAAATTAATCATATCATTGTCATCCTAAATTACTTATCTTGGTTACTTAACAATTTTTTTAAAATACAAAATTTATTTTATGTAGTACATGCATAAATTAAATATTTTTTAAAGTGATAAAATATTTTCTACTTATCAATATTTTAATTTAAAGTCCATCAAATTTATAATATTATATTTTACGAGTTAATTTTCATAAATATCAACTACAATCATTCTATAATACAATATATAGTTATATATTACAAATTAATTTTAATGAATACTTAACAACTAATTAATCACAATTTTTGATTCAACTCAATTAAAATTATATTATTATATACTGACACATATATTTTTTGCAAATGTCTCTATGTATAGAGTCATTTTCCAAAATTGTGTATTTATTAATTGATTTTAATATAAATATATGATTTTAATACATGAGCCTATTTTGTCTATATTATATAATATAGTATTTTAATATCTCAAACTCTCGATTTATAATCATAAGTTGCAATCAAATTTGAATAAATCTACTATTATTGAATAAAAAAATTAAAAATTTAAAAATATTTACCACATTATTCTAAATACACGTTCAAAATTTAAATTAATCAATTATTAAAAAAACCTAACAACCAGTCAAAATATTACAATGAATTTTAAACTAATTATCTTTAAATTTTACTTATCAATTTTTTTAGTTATGCAATAATTAATGAGACAAACAAATTGACCTGACAAGATATTTGAATTATTCAAAATACTAAATATATTCTTAAATAGTATTAGACATTATTTGGTGTATAAATTATCACATTACAGAGTCAATGACAATTTTGTTATTGAATATTTTTATAGCAAATTCATCAACTCAACGCAACAATTCTTATAAATCACTATTTTTTATATATAATTAATTTGTTAATAAAAGGACATACGACATCTACAAAAATAATCAAAAAATTTAAATTTCTTATAAATTGCTAGAAGAACCAATATGACAAAATTCAAATCAATTCGAACATCCGACCATAATTATGATTCTATACTATCCAAATCAATGAACCAATATAACAAAATCCTGTAGATCTAAGATTCCGGATGCCAAAATAAAAGAACATACCCTCACAAAAAGAAAGAACAAAACCCAATATATGGGTAGACAAAACCACTAATGGGGTACTAGACTCTCGATAAAGAGATATATTTATTGAAAAATAAAGTAAACTCAAGGGAAAAAATGGAAGTTATCATTCACAAGGACAAAAATATAAAATCCAATGTATAAGTAGATAAAATCTACCAACGGGTTACTAGAATCTCAATAAAGAGAGATTTTTATTGAAAAAAATAGAGCAAAATCAAGGAAAATAATAAAAGGCGGGCTTATCCTCAATCAAAATTGATGTTAATCCCTAAACTTTAGTTTAGTATTTTTTGGTAGAGGAGCAGAGAGAGAGGAACGGTTATAGCCATCGTTATAATAATCACTATTATTGCTAACTAGATAGGTCAATACATAAAATTATATATTGTTCTAATAAAAGGTTCCCTTTTTAATTTTGTATTCTTGAATTAAATTAATAGTATCCAATTTCCACATCATAATCTAAGAACAAATATATCAAATTCGCTTGGTTGATTGATAATATTTATTTTTAATATCAACAGAATTTTAAATATAGGTCAAAAAAACTTAACAACTTGGTAGATATATTCTAAACAAACAAAGATATTTATTAGTTTTGTTTTGTCTAAAAAAAACAAATGTATCGGGTTTCGATACTGGATCGGGTTTTGGATCGGATATCGGTTCGGTACAGCTGAAATCCAAATCCAAATCGAAACTATTTCGGGTTTAAAATTTAATTCCAAACTTGAGTCCGAAAATTCGGGTTCGGTACATCCAAAATTTCGGGCTTTGGATCGGGTACTATTCGATAGAATTAATTTGCCACCCCTATTTTTGGGTAAGAGAAAACTAATATTTATTATACCATGTTCTAATAGAACAAAAATTAAAAAAATCAACCTTCAAACTCTAAAAGTGAATATACACATTTTAAGTTATCATTAAAAACAAGTTGAGGGCAATCACCATAAACTCTAACAGTCATGTCTTACTCTAAGAACCGGATATGTTTGATATGTTTGGTTGATTGATAATATTTATTTTTCTATAGTAAATCAATTTACTAATAAAAGAACATACAATTTGTAAAAATGATATTGAACAAACACATATGAAACTAGATTATAAGAACGTTTACTTTTTCATAACTACGTTCGTTTAATGGATCTTACACAGTAGAGATCCTTTCTCACATTGCTGAAACATGCAACATTTTTTTGAGAGACAATCTTATGATTTATTATGGCCGTGAGAAATAATTGTTTATGAATTTTCAATATGTATTTGAAAAATTGATTGCAACCCATATAAATTTTTTGATTAAATATGATAAAAATTCTAGAAACCCACGGTACATTACATTTAAATACACTAAATTTACAAAAGAACAAAACCTAAAATATGGGTAAAGAACTTATGAACTTGGTAGAAAGATTCCGAAAAATGAGAAAAATCAAATGAAAATAAACTTAAGAAAAACAATAAAGAGGGGTTTAGAGCGTTTCAACGGGGGATGTGGATGTTATGATAATTGTTTCATAACATTAATTTTATTGCAATTGGTATAATGTGACGAATAAGTAATTCTATACTTAAATTAATTATATACTCATGAAATTCTTTTTTCCTAAATAATAATTTAAATAAAATGTTTATATTAATTAATTAATTAATTAATTTTACCATTCGGTGCGTAGCACGGGTAAAATGCTAGTACAAATAAAACTTTTGTACACGGGTAGAATATCGGGTATAATTTTTGTACCAATAAAATACCAACTCGATCCATAAAATTTTAAAACAAACTCAATTTATCACTTTTGATAAAAATATAATTTTTTAATAAAATAAACATTTTTACTAACACAGACAGTACCAAATACAGTCTACCCGAATAACCTATTAACAATTAGACACATAACTGCATTCAAATTAAAATTAAATATTCACAATCTTATTATTCCTTTACGGAAAACCAATAAAATATTTAAGTAATAATAATAATAAATCCGGAAAAATCGGGGTTGTTACACTTTGGTTTGAACATTTTTATAAAATCGAAAAGTAATCCTTTTTACGAAATTCTTTTTCCCCCGTCTTCCTTACTGCACCGGAAGACGACCATCCAAATTTCATAATTTTAGACTATTTACAAAGGCCTCAACCAAAGCTCTAAAGAGGGTCCTTCTCTGCTGTTAATTTTACTTGCGCAGTTCCCACTTAATGATTTTTATAAAATCGAAAAATCCATATTTTTACTTGATTCTTTTTGCGCTGTCTTCTATACTATAAGAACTAGCTACATCAAAATTTTCATAATTATTCTCCAATTTTAAGGGGTCCGTTTAACACTGCAAAGGCGGTTGTTCGTCACGATTCGTTTGTTTTAACCGATTTTACTAAAACGGGGATAACTCTTGACTCATAAATGCGAATTACATAAAATTAGCGCTCAGGCGATGGTTAGAGTATATAGAATCTAAATCATCTGACCACTATAAAATATTCCTTACCTAAAAATACAGACTTAGACAGTAGCTAAAATAAGCCTATAAACACATTGTACGATGATTCCAAATAATAGCGATTCATACCTTCTTGGGTCTTAACTTCGTTTTGGTGGGAGGGTCCTTGCTATCTCTCAGATCATAGAGTTGAAGAATGACAAAAACTAATAAAAATAATTGATGAGAACGAATATTTAAAGAAGCTCCAAGATGATACCACTTAAACCCTTGGATGATCTAACTTTTACTAGCTTCACTTCTCTCTTCTTGGATGGATTTGATCTCTCTTGTTGCTTGAACACTTGAGTTTCCCTTGATGATTTAAGAGTGTTTATGAAGTGTATGGAGTGTATAAGAAGTGTGTATGGAAGGCTTTAGATGAGGAGCTCAAGAACTTAAGAATTGAGATGCTTTAATGGAGAATTACCTTCCTTTTCCTCTCAAGAACAAGTGCAGATTTTTGATGAGTGAACGAGGGAATAAAATAATTGATTTGATACAATATACATAACTAATAGTTACTGGAGTTTTAATGATAGTAATAATGAGTTTGGACAAAATCATGAGGCATCTTCTAAAGCAATTCCCACTTAACAATTTGATAATGAAAAGAGAAAACACTAGCACATCGAAAATGGTCATTTGACCTCTCATTAATTTTAAAATGGGTGCTGGGCATATGATTTTTGTAACTAAATTTTGAAGCTGATTTATTAAACTAGAAAGATTTAAGAGTTTTCCAAAAAGATTTAGGTTAAAAATCAGTTTTTTCTATTTGATATGATTTTTCGAAAATCAATAATTCTAATAAAAGGATGGATTTTAGAAAAATAGATTTCAAAATTGATTAAGGAATAAATCATGATGTGAAAATGTATGTAAACCTATTCTTGAACTAATGTCGACACTTGTATCGTGGACGATGGACTCGTATTAGTGATGAGTCGAGATAATAAACGAATGATTAAACAATAAACTTTGAAAGTTTAAAAATAGACGTTTTACGATTTAATGAACCCTGAAATCGTTTGTGAAGAGTTTCAAGATGAAATCATTATGACGAAACCTAAAAGTGTATATCATAAGTAGGATTAGGGTTTCGAAATTATAAACTTCAACTTTTCCATTGCTCATAAGTGGGTAGGATTTGTTTTTCTCACATACCGGAATTACTATTCATCCGGGCCTTTTTTACAATAGTACAAAAATTAGGGTTATTACAGTCTCCCCCCCTTAAAAGGATTCCGTCCCGGAATCAGGTTGAGAATAGGTGGGGGTACTTCTCTCGCATCTCGTTCTCCAGCTCCCAAGTTGACTCTTTGACGTTGTGGTTTTGCCATAAAACTCTGACCAGTTTAACCACCTTGTTTCTGAGTACTTGTTCCTTGCGATCCATGATCTCCACTGGTTTCTCTATGTAAGACAGGTCTGGCTGTAGTTCTACTTGCTCATGTTCTACCACGTGTTTGGCGTCTGGGTTGTATTTCCTTAGCATAGATACGTGGAATACGTTGTGCACTTGCTGTAGATTTGGGGGTAAGGCTAACTCATAAGCCACTGGTCCAATGCACCGTAAAATCTCAAAAGGTCCAATAAACCTCGGACTCAGCTTTCCTTTCTTCCCAAATCTCATCAATCCTTTCCAGGGGGATATTTTCAATAACACCATGTCGCCTACTTCATACTCCTTGTCCTTTCAGGCTAGGTCTGCATACCTAGGCTATCTATCCTGAGCCGCTGCCAGTCTTCCTCTAATCAATACTATAACATCCCTCGTTTGCTGTACCAGATCGGGTCCTAGTATTTTCCGTTCGCCAACATCTTCCCAACATAAGGGAGAGCTACACTTCCGGCCATAGAGGGCTTCGTAAGGGGGCATTCCTATGCTCGAGTGATAGCTGTTGTTATATGCAAACTCAATAAAGGGTAAATGTTCTTCTCAACTCCATTTAAAGTCTATGACGCACACCCTCAGCATGTTCTCCAAGGTTTGGATAGTCCTTTCACTCTGCCCGTTAGTCTGAGGGCGATAAGCAGTACTCATGTTCAGTTTAGCCCCTACGCATTCCTGGAAGCTCCTCCAAAACCTGGAGTTAAATCTTGCAACTCTATCAGATACAATAGTCACCGGGACTCCGTGTCGCACCACAATTTCCTTTATGTAAATGTCCACCAGCCTGTCGACAGTGTATTTCTCATTGATTGGGAGAAAGTGGGCAGACTTGGTTAGTCTATCGATGATTACCCATATCGCGTCGTGGTTGGTCCTAGTCTTTGTTAGTCCTACTACAAAGTCCATGACTATATGCTCCCACTTCCACTCCGGAATCTTCAAGGGTTGTAGCAGGCCGCTGGGCCTTTGGTGTTCTGCCTTTACTCGTTGATAGGTCAAACATCTATTCACCCATTGCGTTACGTCCTTTTTCATATTGGGCCACCAATAGCATTCTTTCAAGTCCCTATACATTTTGGTGCTGCCAGGGTGTACCGAATATCTAGTGTTATGGCCTTCGTATAATATTTCATCTTTTAATTCCTGAACGTTCGGAACCCATATCCTCGATGCATATTGCATGATTCCGACTTTATCTCTCTCGCACTTGATTTCTTCTCCGGTCAGGATTTCCTCCTCCGAATTAGCTTCCTCTTCCATTTTTTATCCTGACACAATCTAATCTTTTCCAACAACGGCGGTTGGATTTGGATTCCCATCAGCATTTCTTGGCTATCGTCTGGTCTTTTGATCTCTATTTCTAATCTCTCAAATTCTCCCGCCAATTCCTTGATTGAGGTCAACATCTTGAGTTTCTCCTTCCTACTAAGGGCATCGGCCACCACATTGGTCTTCCCTGGGTGATAGCGAATCTCACAGTCGTAATCCTTTATTAATTCAATTCCTTCTGAGTGAAGATGTACTTGAGGCTCTTGTGGTCTGTATAGATCTCACACTTCTCTCCGTACAAGTAGTGCCTCCATATTTTCAGGGCGAAAACTTTTGCGGCTAGCTCTATGTCATGGGTAGGATGTCTCACTTCATACTCCTTCAACTGCCTATACGCATACGCAATCACCTTGTCGTGCTGCATGAGCACACAGCCCAATCCTTTGTGGGATGCGTCACTATAAATCACAAAGTCTCCCTTTTCATCAGGTAGCGCCAGTACGGGGGCGGTCACTAACCATTTCTTCAGCTCCTCGAAGCTTTCCTCACATTTCTCAGTCCACACAAATTTCTCCGTCTTTCTGGTGAGTCGGGGCAGTGGGACTGCCAACTTGGCAAAGTCTTTCACGAACCTTCTATAGTAGCCGGCCAATCCTACGAAGCTTCTATTTCCGTCGGGGTGGTCGGTCTTTCCCAATTTGATATGGCCTCTATCTTGGCAGGATCCACTAATACTCCCTCACTGCCTACCACGTGGCCTAAAAATTGCACCTCCCTTAGCCAAAATTCACACTTCGAGAATTTGGCATACAGTTTCTCAGCTCTCAGAATCCCTAAGACTATCCTCAAGTGTTCTGCATGTTCCTCCTCAGTCTTTGAATAAATCAGGATATCGTCAATAAACACTATAACGCACTTGTCTAAGTATTGTTTAAACACTCGATTCATCAAGTCCATAAAGGCTGCTGGCGTATTGGTTAACCCAAAGGACATAACTAAGAATTCATAGTGTCCGTATCTGGTACGAAATGTGGTCTTTGGTATATCTTCCCGTTTGATCTTTAGTTGGTGATACCCGATCCTCAAGTCTATTTTCGAGAAGTAGACTGCCCCTTTTTGCTGGTCAAATTGCTCGTCGATCCTAGGTAGATGGTATTTGTTCTTAATAGTCAGTTTGTTTAGCTCTCTGTAGTCTATGCACAACCTCATGCTACCATCCTTCTTCTTTATGAACAATACTAGAGCACCCCATGGAGATACGCTCGGCCTTATCAGACCCTTGTCCAACAACTTTTGTAACTGTGTTGCTAGTTCCTTCATCTCCACGGGAGCTAACCTATATGGGGCTTAGAAATAGGTGCAGTCCCAGGTACCAACTCTATTACGAACTCGATCTCCGTATCGGGCGGCAACCCCGGAAGTTCTTTGGTGAACACATCCTCGAATTCCATAATGACGGGGATATCTCGCAATTTGGGGGCCTCCTGTTTTATATCTACTACGTAGGCTAAGAAGGCTTCGTTCCCCTTACGTACTAGCTTTCTAGCTTGTACGACCGTGAGAAATTTCCGAGTTTGTCTTTGTCCCTTAAACACTACTTCCTTCTTTCCTGGCACCGTCATCTTGACTTTCTTGCCCTTACAATCAATCTGGGTGTTATTATTGGACATCCAATCCATACCTAAAATAACATTGAATCCTCCTAACAGAAAAGGTATTAGGTTCGCTTGAAAATGAAAACCTTCTATTTCTAGATCACAATCAGGGTAGAATTGACTCACAGGAATCACTTCACGATTAGCTATTTCAACCATTAGCTGCTCTTTTAGAGCCTCCGCCTTAAGATTTACTTTGCATGCAAATTCTTTTGATATAAAAGATCGGGTAGCTCCAGAATCAAATAAGACATTTGCATTTACCGAGTTAAGTGTTAGAGTACCTGCAATAACATCTGAGTCTTTGATGGCATCCTGCACGGTCATGTTAAAGGTCCTGGCGGTAGGGGGTCGATTGGAAGCTGATCCACTCATTTTTGACCCTGGCGGGTTTAACTTAGGATAGTCTTTCTTCATATGCCCCACGCCTCCGCATTTGTAACACTTTAGGCCTTGATCTTGCTGGGTGCAATTATTGGAGTAGTGTCCCGTGCGCCCACACTTGTAGCACGTCACTGTTAACCGGCATGTTCCCAGATGCTTCCTCCCACAAGTCTTGCATTCAGGTATGGGAGTGCGTGATTGGGTGAAGGTGGTTGCTCTGGTCTGTCCGCCTCCCTGATTAACGCTCTCACTCCCAGCCCTCTTAACACCCGAGCCCCCTGCCGGCTGAGACACAGCCCCTCGGTTGAACTTGTTAAAGTGGCGTCCGCCACCAGATCCCCCTCATAGGCTCACTGCCTTTCTTTTCTTGTTCTCCTTCATCCTCAGGCTCATCTCGCTCCCCGCATCCACTATTGAGGCCTTCTGTACCAAGGTGGCGTAGTCTGTTATTTCCAACATAGCGACCCGATTTTGTATCCATGGTTTTAGTCCCAGCTGAAACCTTTTCGCCCTCTTTTCTTCGGTATCCACAAAGCTTGGTACAAACCTCGATAGTTCAGTGAACTTGGCCTCATACTCTGCCACTGTCATGTTTTCTTGTTTCAGCTCCAGGAACTTCAGTTCCATCTGTGTTTCCATGTACTTGGGGAAGTACTTATCCAAGAACAACCTACAGAATCTATTCCAAGTCACTACGCCTACAGGTTCCAAGTTACGTTTAGCCTCCCACCAATAATTCGTTTCCCCTTTCAGTAAGTAAGCAGCAAAGACCATCTTCTGGGTTTCGTCCATGCCTAAAATCTTGAAGGATTTCTCCATCTCCTTCATCCAAGCTCTTGCTGCTACGGGGTCGGCAGTTCCTTGAAATTCCGGTGGTTTCAGGGATTTGAAAGCTCGAAAGGCACTAGCATTGGCGGTATTGGGGTTCCTTGGTGGTGGGGGTGGTTGTTGTAAATTCTATCTGAGTAAGTTCATAAATTGCTCCATAGGATTCTCATCCATGCCTTCCTCATTTTGTGTGGCTTTTTCCTCTTCCTCTGCATCATCATGCTCATTAAAGTCTTGCCCTTCTTCCTCGTGGGCTTGACTTTGGCGCTCTTCCTCTCTGCGCTGATCATCGCCATGGGTGGCTGATTCAGCGTTGCTGTTTCTTGGGTTTCTTCGTCTGGGTGGCATTTTCTGAAAACATATACATTTATATATATATAATTGTTAAGGTTACTTTGCATATATAAATGCCACCTAAAAAGGGTAGTTCATTTAAGATACATAAGTGTTTTCTTGATGTAAGCAGTTGATATCAAAGCATTATACGTAATAGACTTAAACAGAATTTAATGCCAAACCAAACAGATATATATTTCGGGCATCGTCGAAGGGTTACCCTTTAGAGTCAAAGGTTTTAGAGTACATCATTCGAATACATATAGTCTACCAAAAGATACATATCATGCTTTTCTAGCCGGACTAACTACTACCTACCAAACTACTAGCCCAAAAGTACAACTGTTACCTACCATCCGCACTAGAAAGCTAGCTACCATAACACATCATCAGTCTCGGTAGGAGCGGGCCGCGTCTCTGACCCTCCTCATAGCCCTCGACAGAATCCTCTCCACCTCGCTCCTCCGGACTCTACTGTCCATGTGATGTAATGCCCTGAGGCTGGTGAGGGCCCTCCTCTCGATCTGTAGCGTCATCCTCTCCAATCCTCTGGATACGGAATCCACCCTCTCCCAGTGAGTACGGCGTCTGAATCTCCTCTCCTCTCCTAGATGAAATCTCAACTCCTCAATCCTGGCATCTGCGGCCACTAGCCTAGCAGTAAGTCGGGCCACCGCCCAGTCATACTCTGCGGCCATCACAACAGGGATCGGGGGTGGTGGTGGTGGCTGTGGCCCGCTCTATGGGGCCATCTCAATGTCCGCATCCTCCGGGATGAGCTCCTCAGAATCCTCTACAAGGAGTGGACTCCACTGAGGGGAGTCAAGTGAGGATGGCTCTCTGTGGGGAGGGGATTGCATCGGTATATCTGTCCAGATCACGGCATCATCCTCGGGATCCTCTCCGGGTGTGGAATCATCTGGGGCATCGTTCATGGGATCCTCCCCTGGGTTACTCTTTGGCTTATCTTAGTCCACAGGGTCCTCTCTAGGTGTAGGGTCAATAGGGTCGGCCTCAGTAGGGTCATCCTCAACGGGGTCCTCGACAGGGTCCTCGACCTGGTCCTCAACTGGGTCCACAACTGGCTCCACGGGGATCTATACCGGAAAGGGAAAAGTGTTACTATCTCAGAAGTTTCAATATGTGATGCTCTTAGTGACTTAGGTTTGGTAGGGCTATGTCTACTAGCCCGTCCACATACTTGGTAAAGATCTGAATCCTTAACCTCCCTTTCGTCTCTGAGATTATAACCTAACGCTCTGATACCATTTCTGTAACACCCCTAGATCCGGGGTCAACGATCCAGGTTGTTACACCGTTCTAGATTCCAATTTTATAATTACCATTCCAGATTATTCAACCTTTTATCTAATACTAATCTTTTTCTTTGGCAATGACCCCTATATCACTAATACCAATCACATGTTATAGGCCCAGAGTGAAAGTAAAACATTATATGGAGTACCAAATTCAATCCAAAATATAAAGTTATTACAGACCCAAATGTTTTCATCAAAGGGTTTAAACTCCACAAAAGACTACTAACTGAGGTGACGGTAGGTACGGGATAGTTTCCTTGTTTTTAGAAGCTCACACAAGTCATGCTTGCACACAAACCTAACTAGTATAAGCTGATAACCTATCCAACTGAGTCCGCTCACCTGAGGCAAACGAGCACCGAATAGCCTACAGAAATGCTACGCGTTTCCCACGCCCTTTCTGGCGGTCTGACGTGTCCGAGCCATGCTTACGTGTTGTTGTTTGTGGTATATATAGGAAAACAAGTGTGAGCATAATTGTTCAGCAATATATTAACAGTATTACAAAAATACTTTCGTCTCATTTGAAAATTGAGTAGTATAATGTAAATTCAGCTTTTAATATCATTTTCTTACCCTGAGTCATTTTAAAATAAAAGTGTTCTGGTTTCCAAAATTTTTCTTAATGAGTTCAACACTGACAACACTATCGGTACTGGAGCACCTGGGCTTCCAGTACAGTGTAGCAGTACAATTCCAATTGGAAGGATGGGACTTTTCCGGAGTACACCCGATACAAGGTGATCAGCCATTGTATCGTACAAAACTTTGTTACTAGTAGACGGGAGACGAACCTACTGTGGAGGCCGTGGCCCTGACCGCATTCGGGTTTTATGATGAACTTGCCTACCTGCCAGCCTATTACACGTGTACATATATCTGGATGGACCTGCCTACCTACAAGCCTTTTACACCTTAACACCCTCCAGTCCCCATAGTCGTTTTAAACCATCTTTGGAACGAAACCATTTTAATTCTTTACTTCCGGAAGAAAATGAGGAAGTAAGTTCATCACACGAGTTGATCTTTGTCAACTGATTTTCTTTACTCAGGGAATTCTTTTAAAATTCTGCTTGGGAATTATTCGGAGTTTTCTTAAGAATTTTTAAAACTTAACCCTCCTTCTTGAGGTGGGGCTAATGCACTGATTACGCTTTAGGTGGTAGCGAAGGGAGAAAACATTTGTAATTGCTCCCAAAACGTTGGGTTCTCAAGTTTTGATGAGTTCGCAAGCCGTTGGGGTGATGTTTATGAGGTATAAATAATTATAAATCATATTTGAGAACCCTTGCTATTTTTAAATATTTTTCCGAAGGTCAGAAAATATTTAAAATAATTTTTAAAAGGCAATAAATAATTTTTAAATAGGCAAAATGGATTTTAAATAATTTTTAAATAATATTCAGGATATTAAAATCGTTTTTAAATAATATTTAATAATTATTAAATAATTATTCAATAATAAAATAATTAATCATTAATCAAATAATTAAATAAATTAACTTTAAATGAATATTGAATTAATTATTCATTTAATTAATAAATACTCAAATAATATTTATTAAACAATTCAAATCAATTAATCCAGATATTCTTAAATTTTAAATCATCGGAATCTTTTCGATTATTAAAAATAACAGTCTCCGGGGTTACCGGATTTTTATAGAAAATATCTCTCCAAAAGTACTTACGCTCCACCCGAGCCTTGAATATAACCATTTATACATATATACCACCGGGTTCATTCTCATGTATATATATATAGGCTAGCGTTCAAATAGAAACCAACCTTAGAATGAAAACTAGAAACCTACACTAAATAAATTATATTTCATTTATTTTAATGGCCCCGCTAGGGGCACCTTCACAAAAAACGTTTAAAATTCTTGGCTCTATTCAACAAAAATATAAAAAAAAATTTTAAAAAAGTACTGTTCACGTGCCACGTCATCACGTGAACAGTAACTTTTTTTTAAAATTTTTGTTGAATAGAGACAATAATTTTAAACGTTTTTTTGTATTGGAGTACCCCTAATTTGGTCATTAGATTAGCTTGAAATATTTAATTTAGGTTTAGTTTCTAGTTTCTATTCTAAGTTAGTTTCTATTAGAACAAGACCCTATATATATATATATATATATATATATATATATATATATATATATATACTCCCTCTGTCCCCCTTGGTTGTATACATTGGGGGACGTAATTCTGGCACGGATTTTAAGGTACATTTTGCGGATAGTTTCATAACTTATTTTTAAAATTTTCTTTTTTTGTATAAAAATAGAATTGTTCTATTTTTTATACAACAAAAGAAAATTTTAAAAATAAGTTACAGAACTATACTTTTTAGAAGCCTTAAAATGCGTGTCAAGCAGTGAAAAAAATGTAAAGAAATGAGAGGGACGGAGGGAGTATATATATATATATATATATATATATATATATATATAAACTTAGTTTGCTTATCAAAAAAAAAATATAAACTTAGTTTAGCTACACAAATACTTAGAGAAATCATACATGCATTTGTAAACTTTGCTCGCATAATATGTAAAACAATACATGATTTCATATCACAACAACAACAATATTTAAACATACTTAAGGCTCGATTTTAGAAAACTTGCCTGACAGAGTCGGGGAAGTGAAATCTCGAGTCCTAGGGTGATGATCTATAATGAACAAGGAAACGCTAGGATTAACTTTGTAAACTAATTATTTAACCGATGTTCATATAACATAACTAATTCCCTTAGGAAACTCTTATCGTCCAAGTTGAACCTATATACTTTGGTGACATTCCTTGACCGAAATAAAGTTACCAATTTCATTCGAGTTGGGTTTCAAGTTCGTTTGATTTTATTCGGTGTTAAGTTTTCTTAGCGTTCGTCCCCTAAAGGTGTTTTTCATTCGCGCGACTTTGGTTTGAACATTTTTATAAAATCGAAAGATAATCCTTTTTACGAAATTCTTTTTCCCCTGTCTTCCTTACTGCACCGGAAGACAACCATCCAAATTTCATAATTTTAGACTATTTACAAGGGCCTCAACAAAAGCTCTAAAGAGGGTCCTTCTCTGCTGTTAATTTTACTTGCGCAGTTCCCACTTAATGATTTTTATAAAATCAAAAATTCCATATTTTTACTTGATTCTTTTTGGGCTGTCTTCTATACTGTAAGGACTAGCTAAATCAAAATTTTCATAATTATTCTCCAATTTTAAGGGGTCCGTTTAACACTGCAAAGCCGGTTGTTCGTCACGATTCGTTTGTTTTAACCAATTTTACTAAAACGGGGATAACTCTTGACTCGTAAATGCGAATTACATGAAATTAGCACTCAGGAGATCCTTAGAGTATATAGAATCTAAATCATCAGACTACTATAAAATATTCCTTACCCAAAAATACAGACTTAGACAGTAGCTAACATAAGCCTATAAACACGTTGTACGATGATTCCAAACAATAGTGATTCATACCTTCTTGGGTCTTAACTTCGTTTTGGTGGGAGGGTCCTTGCTATCTCTCAGATCCTAGAGTTGAAGAATGACAAAAATTAATAAAAATAATTGATGAGAATGAATATTTAAAGAAGCTCCAAGATGATACCACTTCAACCCTTGGATGATCTAACTTTTACTAACTTCACTTCTCTCTTCTTGGATGGATTTGATCTCTCTTGTTGCTTGAACACTTGAGTTTTCCTTGATGATTTAAGAGTGTTTATGAAATGTATGGAGTGTATAAGAAGTGTGTATGGAAGGCTTTAGATGAGGAGCTCAAGAACTTAAGAATTGAGATATTTTAATGGAGAATTACCTTCTTTTTCCTCTCAAGAACAAGTGCAGATTTTTGATGAGTGAATGAGGGAATAAAATAATTGATTTGATACAATATACATAACTAATAGTTGCTGGAGTTTTGGTGATAGTAATAATGGGTTTGGACAAAATCATGAGGCATCTTCTAAAGCAATTCCCACTTAACAATTTGATAATGAAAAGAGAAAACACTAGCACATGGAAAAAGGTCATTTGACCTCTCATTAATTTTAAAATGGGTGCTGGGCATATGATTTTTGTAACTAAATTTTGAAGCTGATTTATTAAACTAGAAAGATTTAAGAGTTTTCCAAAAAGATTTAGGTTAAAACTCATTTTTTTCTATTTGATATGATTTTTCGAAAATCAATAATTCTAATAAAAGGATGGATTTTAGAAAAATAGATTTCAAAATTGATTAAGGAATAAATCATGATTTGAAAATGTATGTAAACCTATTCTTGAACTAATGTCGAAACTTGTATCGTGGACGATGGACTCGTATTAGTGATGAGTCGAGATAATAAACGAATGTTTAAACAATAAATTTTGAAAGTTTAGAAATAGACGTTTTACGATTTAATGAACCCTGAAATCGTTTGTGAAAAGTTTCGAGATGAAATCATTATGACGAAACCTAAAAGTGTATATCATAAATAGGATTAGGGTTTCGAAATCATAAACTTCAATTTTTCCATTGCTCATAAGTGGGTAAGATTTGTTTTTCTCACATACCGGAATTAGTATTCATCCGGACCATTTTTACAATAGTACAAAAATTAGGGTTATTACATGTGTTCTTTATAAATTCTTAAGACGTTGGTCATGAGTAATAAATAAAAAGAAATGGAAACAATTGGTCTCATTGTCTTTGTTGATATTTGTTTTGTAAATATTGTTAGTCTTTTTGTTGATGTTTGTTTTGTAAAAATTGTTATTTCTTTTGATACTTTTTAATTTAAAATTATCAAATATAAGTTATGTCTCATTTCACACCCCCACTAGATATTTTGTTTCCATTTTCTCTTTTCTTTTCCATTTTTAGTTATTAATTTTTATTTTAAACCACTAAAACATAATTTAACATGTAAATTATTTTTAAAATTTTTGAAATAATTATTAATTTATTTTTATAAATTAAAAATAAATTTAATATAAATGTTTGATTCAATTTTTGAATTAAAACCCAAACAGATTTTTCCTCATTTTCTTTTTTGAATTTCGTTCCATTTACCGGGCTTGAACCAAATGCCCCCTAATATCTTTATGGCTCGGTCAACTTTTTTTGCTAAAGAATTTATTTGGTCCACTTGAGCATGATTCTAAAAATTTTCGATTTAGTCGATTAATCCTCTATAAGTTAATCAACCGATTCGATTTTTGAAATTCGATTAATCCTGTGAATTTAATTAAAATGATATATTTAATTATAAATTAGACTAATATATTAAATATTATTATAATATCCGATTAATACTTCGATTAATCCCCAATTACCCGATTAATCTTAAATCGGTACCTCAACTGATTTATACCGATTACCGAATTCTATAATAACAACACAACACAACGTACTCAGTATATCCCGCATGAGCAGGGTCTGAGGGGGGTAGGATGTACGCAATCATGCCCCTACACAAAGGTAGAGAGATTGTTTCCGGTTTTTGACCCCCGGCAGGAGTCGAACCCGTGACCTCACGGTTCACGGATTGGGCACTTACTCTCAACCCCTTTACCGAATTCTATAATCATACACTTAAATATAAACTACTACGACCTTTTAGTTTTAATCGCTTGGGTCATGGCCAAGCAGGGATAGAGATCTAGTAAGATAAGCCCTACCATAATACCATTGGCAATGTAGGAGGCTGGAGGCCAGGTAGAGCCACAGAGGCTTTCAAATTTTTTAGTGCAAGGGGAAGTGTTTGGCAGTGTCGTTGCAGTCAGTAATAATAATTTATTTTTGTGAAATAATTTAAAAAGTATTTATTCAAATTTAAAAATTGGTTTTAGATGAATCATGTTCTTCCATATTTGTCAAAAAGTTTTTTTTTTTAAATTTTTACAAAAAAACTGCTTATTTTAACATCAAAACTCATTGAAAATAAAGGCTACGAGCCCAACTATTAGCAATATGTGGCTAAGTTCAGGTCGAAATCTTTATGGTTTGTGAAGTACTAATGTACAAGATTTCCGAGTACATGCAATTTAGCTATCCTTAAAAAAATAAATTAGCAAATTATTATCGATGAATTAATAAACTTTCAACTATCAGCTATACATATTTTATTTAATAATTAATAAATTTCTAACAAAATGTTATTTTTCCCATCTCTTCGTAATACTTTAAAATTTTACAATTTTTGCTATCAAAGAAAAAAAGTTACAAGTTTTTTTTAATCTTTTCCATGGATAGAAACGATTGTATTAATTGCGATTTGATTTCTTTTAAAAGAAACAAATTTTCAACGCAATAATAAACTTTCAGCAACTCCACTACTTATAATCTTATCATATGCTACGCTAGAAGTTGTTTATCATGATATACACATGTTCGTTCAACATTTTAGCTTCTATTTTTTTTTTTTTATCCCAATTTGCCTAATATAAGTGGTACATAATCAAGAAAGAGAATAATGTTTCTGAGGTTGATCTCGAATTTTTAAGAAATTAGATTAGTTTTTAGCACAATTTTTTAATAATAATTTTGTAATAATTGAACATGATCTATATATTTACAAAAATAATTTTATTTTTATATTATTTTTTTATAACCTCAGGATTCTTAGGATTATTAACTGAGGTAACCTCAGGATTCTTAATTTAGAGGGAAATATAATTGTAGGCGCGATAAAATTAAAGTTGGTATAATTGAATCCGATATTTGCTTATAATAATTTATTTTAGTTGAGTAAATTTTATTATTTTTATAAATATAAGTTCTAGTTACTATATGTTCATTGTAAGTATAAAAGAACAAATAAAATTCTAAGTTTACATGTACAAAAATTTGCAGACTTACGTGTAAATAATTTTGGATATTTATCAAAAATATCATTCTTTTTAATTTTTTTTTCAATTTTACCATATTTTGAAATATTTACAAAAATATCTTCTGCAACCAAATCAACTAATTACATATGTGATTGTAATCAATTGTATATAAAGTATTTTCACTAATTATTTTCAGAAGATGACATTTTTGCAAAATTATTTTCAAAAAATGATATTTTTGTAAATTATTTTTAAAAGATGATATTTTTACAAATTATTTTCAAAAGATGGTATTTTTGTAAAATTGAAAACATATTTTTGTAATTTTTTTATAATAGATATTTTTCAAAAGACTTCAATAATTTTTTGGTTCAATAACTGGATATGCGCAAGGTGTTGATTTGAGGGTGAAAAACTAAAATACCCACCATTTAATTCCACATGCCAAAAATATCTATAGGCGACAACCTCCGTCCTTTTTACCCACGGACCACGCATGTCTCACATGCGTATACAATACACGCATGTCAAACATGCGTGGTCTTAAGAAATGGAAGTCAGCTGTCACATGCGTATCCGAGGATGCGCGGCTACGGATACGTATCTGAGAGATGCGTGTCTCAAGTACTGTTCATTGTCTTCACCGAAGACGAGAGAGAGACAGCTTTGAGGCGATTTTTTGCAAAATTCCGGTCAGCCTTCATTCACTACCATCCAAGCTTTTTCCAAAACCATACCATATGCCAAAATGATCGCCTTCTCCACTTCAACAAGCCTATGCCATTCAATTTTTGGTTGTTTCGCCGGATTTTAAAGCTCAAAAATACGACCTCATTTCCGATCCCGTTTTTCGATTGGTCTATATACGCCCCTGAGGGGCTGGAAATCAATACTAAAACAAGGGAAAAGGGAGAGGGTGCTCTGGGCTTCGTGTTGATGTTCTCGGTTTGGATGGAGGTTACTGGAATGTGATGAACAGGGGAGACAAAACGGATAGCGAAAGAGAGAGGCGAACGAGAGAGAGGGAGACGCTGAGGTGCAAATGCGAAAAGGACGTCATATGACGTCATTACGCATCTCCAATACGCACTCGAAGAATGCGCATCTCAGACTACGCATATGAGAGATGCGTAATTCATGGATAAATATAGCGGACGTTCCCGCATATGAATATTTCGGGCAGCTTATATAAAAAAATAGTATAGTTTGGTCATTTTTTCTTGATTTGAAAAATACGAAGGTAATTACATTTACATAAAGAAAATGTGTTGGTTTGTGTTAGGAAAATGTAATGAAATTTAGAAAGGGAAATAAGAAGAAAAGAAATGAATAATCTTAAATTATTTTACATATTTGGTTTCGATATAAAAATGGAATGAAAATTTATATCAAAATTATTTTTAATTTATATAAACTAAATTATAAATTAATTTTAATTTTTAAAAGTAATTTACAGATTAATATATTTTATTATTATTTAAGATATAAATTATAATTTTCAAAACAAATTAAAAAATTAACAATTTTCGTAAATCAAACAACAACGAAGAAAATGAGCACATTTATTTTTCCATCCCTCTATTTATCCCCCGACCAAAAATCCCCCAAGTTGAGTTTGAAATTGTAATTTTCACATTTTATCTAGGTTATTATATTATTATTTTTTTGAAAGAAAGTTATTTTATTATTGTTCACAAGTTTGAAAGTTTGAAAGTAAAAAGAAGTTGAAATTCAGACATCTAACTGGCCGAGTGACCATACCAGGAAAACTAATAATTCTCTTACAAGAAGACAACAAAAGCTCTTCATTTTGGAAAACACACACAAAAACTATACTAGAGATTCTTGTTTACACCACCCTTACCCCATCAATATACATACAACATTTCTGTATATATACTTCTATCCCTCTCTAGCTAAAGAGATAAGGAACAAAAATAAACTAGTATGAAGAGAAATAGTGGCAAAATCTCTGCAAAATGGATACCCATTTTCTCAGTTTCTTTCTTTTTCTTTGGAATGCTTTTTACTAACAGGTATGTAAAGGTTGAATCTTTTTGTGTTTTTAATGCAAATCTTGATTTATTTGATCTGATTTTAGTGTAAAGGTTTGAGCTTTATTGTGTTGTGTGTGAAAAAGGTGTTTAATTTGTGAAGATTTTAGCTGTATTTTGGTGTTTTTTGTGTTTTTTTAGTTTGGTTTAATGGGCTTTGATTGTGTTTTTGATCTGGGTTTTTTCAAGATTGTGGGCTCCACCTGAATCTAATGGTCAGTTGATGTCAAGGCAAAGACAGGAACAAGAGCTGCAGATCATTTCTGAGGATTGTACTACTAAGAAGAAGGTGTGTGAAATTGAGTATATTGCAACTTCTTTGTTTGAATAATGTATTGAATGCATGTATTTATTAGTGTTATTTATATCAAATCTGTGGAGTGTTTGTGAAAATAGTGACTTACAATAAGGTTTTCGTACATTTTATCCTTAGACCCTGCTCTGCAAGCAGTATACACTATCCGCGAGTAGTCGGGTATTAGTTTGGTGTGGAATAAATGTGCATTCAATTTTTCAAAGACATGCTTTATTGGGTGTGTATGATCACTATGGACAAGTGTAAATGCTGAATCTTGATTGTACTTGTATTAGAAACCGGAAGAAGATAGAGATGTGATGGGAGAAGTTCATAAAACCCATGATGCAATACAGTGAGTTTTGTGTCCTTGTCGTTATGATTTGGGTGTTATTGAGATTTTTAGTGTAACTTGTTTGTGCATTTTTGAATGACTTTTTAGATCACTAGACAAGTCGATTTCTATGCTTCAAATGGAGTTGGCAGCAAGTAGGAGTGCTCAAGAGGTGGTTAAGTCTGACGGGATAGCGGATTCCTTGTATGAGGAGCAGCCAAAGAAGAAGGCTTTTGTAGTTATTGGAATCAATACTGCCTTTAGTAGCAGAAAGAGGCGTGATTCAGTTAGACAGACCTGGATGCCTCAAGGTATTAACTAATATGGTATTATCTATTTAGTATGTTGGTTGGAAATCTTAATTAAAAGGTACTCTGTGTCTGTGGTATATAACAGATCTGACAAGTTCATTAATTGTGTTTAGGGGATAAGCTTGTCCAATTGGAGAAAGAGAAGGGAATCATTATCCGGTTCATGATTGGGCATAGGTAAAGTACTTATATCTGGTCCGAAGAAAAATTTGAACTACAAGTCGTTTCTTAATATTTTTTTTTTTTGTTTTGACTAAAAATGAAGAAAATTTCTCACATGTATATTTAATTGCTAGCAATTTCTCGAAATAGAATATAACCGAAGGGGTGAGGTTGTCATACATGATGCCACTTGAATTTATTCCCGTTTGTTAAACAGCTCAATTGGGCAAGATTTGTAGCCTTGCAGGACTTCATGTTATTCGCCATGTAGTTATATCTAGATCCTTTTGAGAAGGTTACAATAAACAATAGTTTATGATGGTGAAGTGTTCTTATTCACATTTTTCTTTCTTGAAACGAAGATTCTTTTTATTCTTCCTAGTTTATAGAAGTGATCAGATTTTGAACTCTATTGGTTAAGGCGATTTTTTACTTTAGGCAAAGCTCATATTAATGTTTCAACCTTCCTTGTAAACTTGCAAGTCTTGTCAAGGACCCCGACTTACAAATTAAGATGAGCATATATAAATTTCAATCCAATCAAGCACATCCAGTTTCACTCTAGTTTAGAACCACCAATCACCTGCCCATTTAAGAAGCATGCTAACTACCTAATTTGCTTGTTTCAATTAGAGACCGAGCTGTACTTGTTTTACTCCTTAATTTACTTGAAACTTGAAACAATCCCATAAATGAGTGAGCACAAGTTACTATATTTGGTATCAGTTTAAATCAGCCACAGAGGTAGCATGACAGAACATTTTTTTTTTTTTTCTCTTTTCTTACATTTTTGGCTGGAAATGTCATTTGAATTGTAAAATTATGCGATTCATAGAATGCAGGTCATTTGAAAATAAATTTTGGCTCTGGGAGCATTCTATTTTTTATGATGTATTGTAATCTTGTTCTGTAGTAAATCTTCTATACTTGTCGCTAATATAGTAGCTTGATTGAATAATTAGCTGGCATGATATTAATTTGTTTAACAAAAGGGAACATAAAGTTGGTTGTGAACACCCATTCAAACCAAATTCATATGTATCAGAAAGTTCTAAATAATATCATTGTCTGATTCTCAGAAGTATTTTTGTAGTTCATTCTTCACGCATTCCTGTATGTGGTAAATGAAGAATGTCTGTTCTGATTTCTGGAAACCGTCTGGCTTATACGTTCCTTTCATATTTACTCTTTGTCTCATATAATCTTTTTTACTATTATTTTTAACTCGTTTATACAAAAGATATTATTACATGGCAAAGTTATTTTTATTCATAAAGGAATTCAGTTTGACACTTAACCTTTCTCGATTGATTCAGTGCGACATCAAACAGCATTTTAGATAGGGCTATTGATTCTGAAGAGTCTCAGCACAAGGACTTTCTCAGGCTGGTAATAAAGCAGGGGCAACCTAATTATGTTATCTTCTTGTTATAATTTGAAACTGGTAACTTACTGAAGTTTGGTAAATCTTGCAACTTCCAGGAGCATGTTGAAGGATATCATGAATTATCTGCAAAAACAAAGATATTTTTCTCCACTGCTGTTGCAAAATGGGATGCTGACTTCTATGTCAAGGTTGACGATGATGTTCATGTCAATCTGGGTACAACTACCTCTCTTTCACCCTGCCTGCCTTGTTTGATGATTTAATCAGTATTGTCCAACTTATCTTTGTTTTATGTTTGATCTGTAGGTGTTTTCGCTGCAACTCTTGCCCGACATCGGTCGAAGCCTAGAGTATACATGGGGTGTATGAAATCTGGACCTGTTCTTGCTCAAAAGTAATTTCAATAAATTGTATACTGACAACAAGTCATCATTCAGATAAATTAGCACTAGTAATTAAATACTATCTTTCTTCTAACCGTTGTTCTGCGTTACATAGGAATGTCAAGTACCATGAACCAGAATTCTGGAAGTTTGGAGAAGATGGAAGTAAATACTTCAGGCATGCAACTGGGCAGATCTATGCTATCTCAAAGGATTTGGCTACATATATCTCAATCAACCAGTAAGTTCAATTTTTGTTGACAGTCAAACTCAAGCCTAGCCTTGGATTCTTGGTCAATATAGTGCAATATAGATGCTGATATGTGCATAACAACTTATCGATCTTCTGTTTTGTTATCGAAATAGGAATCTCATGGCTTTGTTCTCCAGCCAGCAATAACTAAACGGCGTCGATGAAAAAACTATAAATCCTAAAACAATATTATATATCATGGTCGTATGTCCAAAATGTTGTAGTCTATTCGAGTGAGGCACTAGTTAATTTTTTTAGCACAAATCATAACAAGATACTTCAATTTCCTGAATGCTCCTAAACTGTTGGAGATGTTAATTTTGATGCAGGCCCATATTGCACAAATATGCCAATGAAGATGTGTCTCTTGGTTCGTGGTTTATCGGTCTTGAAGTTGAGCACATTGATGACCGCAATATGTGCTGCGGAACTCCACCAGGTACTATTCTTTGGATTCAAATCAGTAGACATGATTGTTTCAATTTATTCAAATTTCTGCTAAACTAGGGATTGTTTGCCTTGCACTTCAAAGACACTTATGGTTACTATAATAATCTAAACTGGTTATCTAGAACTAGCGACTAACTAGGTATTCTTCATAACTAAATTAAAGAAGCTTCCAGAATCAATGGATTCCTTTATAGTTAGCTGCATGTAAGTGTTATTTATTTATTATTTTTTAAATAAAATTTCAACGCAGAAAATAATTGAGGGTTTCTCTTGTTTCCTTTTTAAAAATTGTTTTCATATATGCTGCTTCACCCTATTCGTATTTAGGGTTTTTATATATGTGTTTCGTAATGGGAAGGGGTGGTTTAGATCGCTGTAGCGAATTGTTCATAGACCACCATTTTGTTTAATTGTTGTGGTTCTTGTTAATAAGTGAACAAAGTGACAGTTGTTTTAAAACGCATATATATTAACTGGTACTGTGATTCATGTTAAAATTCTTAATGGCTGATGGTTACACGATGACAGCAATAATATCAAAGCTTTCTTATAGTGTGGTGCCTGTGGGCTACTTCTTGCAATGCTCCTAAACACACTCTAATTTAGATAACGCTTGTACATTCAATGAAACAGGACTTATCATTCAAAAAATATTAACCCTATAAAAGAGGATTTTTCATTGGGAAAATACTTGAAATCCAAATCATTCTGATCTGCTCAATGCAGAATTCCACTACAACTTTGATTTTCTCCTAGACTTGTCAAGTGTATAATGATATTTTATACAGGAGTTGTATTCCTTATTTCTACTATCCGGCACTTACCAAGTTACACGCACCTATAATATCAATTCTTGTTCGACTTTCTTACTAGAAGATTCTCCTTGTTTCTTAAATCTTATAATCGGGCAATAAAGGCTGGGTCTTATGTATTATTCTTATATCATTGCGACATGGCAGATTGTGAGTGGAAAGCTCAGGCAGGTAATGTATGTGTTGCATCTTTCGACTGGAGTTGCAGTGGAATCTGCAAATCTGTGGAGAAGCTGAAATTTGTTCACGAAAGGTGTGGTGAAGGCGATGAAGCTCTATGGAGTGCTCTTATGTAAATTCTTTCTGATATCTGCTGATGATCTTTTGCACACAAGAAATTGGCCCTTCGTTGCTACCAGACTGTGATAGGAACTTCTAAAGATGATACCGTGGTTTTTGTAGCCGCCCATCAACCACATTTCCGCGAAAACATGTATAAATTATATGTAACTTTTTTCCCAGATTGCAGGTAGTTATGCTTGACACTATGATTCTGATTTGTAGAAATTTTATCAGAAAATGAAAATTTTGTTCTTCATTTCATGCCCTTGTTACTTCCTTAATTATGTATACCCAAGTCTGATCTATAATCAAGTGTGTACTAGCCACAATGGTTTGCCCTTGTTCAGTTAAGCTAATTACTCTATTTCTTTGACCAGTACCTAAATTAATACAAAAAATAAATGAATTTGAGTATTAATAATCTAGTGACAAAAACTCATTCCAGAGCTTCAAATTTTCTTCCCTAGCTTCCCCTCCTTTTATATAAGTTATTATTGAAATTTCTTCCCTTTCCTTACCCTCCTTTATATAAATAGCTAAAATAAAAACAAGATATAACGGGTACAATATCACATTATTAAAGGTACAATACATAGATACAAAACATTGTGAATTTGTGAGCTGTTAAAGAATTAAAAAACAAAGATTCTTAGCTATGATTTGTTAGTATGTCTGCCTACGAAGAAGAAATAACAAGCTTGCATTATAATTTTTGACCGTATCAGATCTACAATGCACATACTCTTTCGTTGCTTGGTTCATGTTGTGTCACTTTAAACTTTATATAAAAAATTAGTAGTGCATGGAGATAGCCAATTATAAATGCAAAGTAGCAAAATTTTGTATATACAAATCCAAACACATGTTCAGAGTCGGACAAACGATTATTGCAATATATCGTAATAAAAATACATTTACGTCTTGAAATATTCATTATTCGCGGATATTATGCTACAATGATTATCTGAATATCAAAATCATATATATAAATTTGATAATTCGATATACGGATCATCTTTAACGCATCTCGACTAATTCCGAGAACCGGCAGACACTTGTATCCAAAACCATGTAAATAGATAGTAGACTCTGTAAAAGATATTAACTTTTCTACATGTTTACTGAAACAAGACAGCAGTAGTGTTGAAAGTAACACACACATGCAAGTAGATGGGCAAGGTGTTAGGTGACCACAAAATATGTAGAAACCATACTCTTTATTTTACTTGATGTGGAACACAACTGATGAGAGTCTGTTGTCTTGTTCTTGGTCAATAAAGAAGAAAAATTCATATGGCACGTTAGCTGTTCCCCATGTTATTGTTTCTATTTCTTTTTCAAAATAATGTTGCCCATGTTCTTCACAAATTTAACTAATTTAGAAAATACGATTTACTTTTTCTAGGTATCTCTAATAAACTTAATCGCATAAAATTGGCAAAGAACATGCAGGTAACAAAATAATAGAGTCTACGTTTATTTGATATTTGTTTTCTTTAATCCAAACGAGTCACAGTACAAATTATGAAGGAGGAAAATCGATCTTCTGATCTATCGTCAACGGAATTCAATCTTTGTCGTTAGACTAGGATTTCATCGATTATATTTGTAAAATATATAATTCTGACGATAAAAATTATAATACTCTAAATATGAATTTCAAGGATCCAAAATACTTACAAATCTTTAAGAGAAATTATTTCGACAAAATTTCATGATCGTAGTATATATGAGCATGAACATAGAGGGAAAGAGATGGTACAAACTTTTCTTTCTTTTGTGGTATGGGTGTGCAATTGAGGTTGTCTTCTTCCTTTTGTATTTCATTAAACCAGAGATGTACAAAGACAATGCACAAGCACACGAGTTGCAGTATAATCATCTATCATCGATAATAATCATAATATGTTTCCAAACAAACAGTAGTTCTCAATAATAAGATCGATTTATACTTTTGTAATGGAATATTTTCGAATATCGCTATTTTTAATAATTAATTATTTGATTAATTGAAAATGACATGGTTGATAACTTCAATCTCGATAAAGGTTTTCATATCAATCTCAAAATCAAATTGTGCGGTTTACTTTGACTATATCTGTATGTAATTTTTGGGGGCGTGTTAACTTTAGTCTAGGAGTGAAAAAAATTGACCATTTTTATTTTTCATTTGGCTAATGGACAATAGTACCAATTTTTTTTAAATCTCATGACAGGAATAACGATGCGCGTGGAGAAGCCAAAAGTACCGATTTATTATGTATTCTTAAACGAAATAATACTATATATTACGCATTTGAATGGAGTAACATTTATTTATTTATATTATTTTTTTAAAAAAAGCGCAGTTATGCATTTACGGAAGGGATAATATATATTACGCGTTTTAGAATAAGGTAATAAAATCTATTACGCATTTCAGAATAGGGTAATACTTTTTTTTTTTGCACTAAATATATATTTGCAAACACTATTAAATTAAATGGTCAATTCACATTGTGTTTTTTTTAATGAATCTGGCGGCCTGATTTTTAAAAAATCGGAGGTAGCCTCGAATTTTTAAAAATCAGGATAAATTAGGGTTTTGGGTTGTTTACGACCCTAAACCCTAAACCCTAAGTCCGTATATGATTTAATTGTTGAACACATAAGGGAATACAGATACATTTAAAAATTTTAATTAAAAAAATTGAATATTTTAATGAGTCTGACGGTCTGATTTTTAAAAAATCGGGGGTCAGCCCCGATTTTTTAAAAATCAGGATAAATTAAGATTTTGGGTCTAGGATCGTTACAGTTTATTCGTCATTCTTAATATTTCTAAAAGCCAAAATGGAAAAGTTGAACCGCAAAGGTTAATCTTTGAACCCCTAAGGTAATATAGATAAATTTAAAAAATTTAATTAAACAATTGGATATTTCTAAGACCTAAATATTGGAATCCGTTGAATCCCGATTGAAAATTATTTAACATCAAATATTGTATATATGGATATTATAAATTTATTACGCATTTATAGTAATTGTAATATAGGTATTACGCGTTTGTAGTATGTGTAGTATAACTATTACGCATTTCATGTTTGGTTATTAAGCTATTACGCATTTGTAGCATGGTTTTTTTTTTTTTGTTATGCATTTGGTAGATACGTAATAGCCTGTCAGTTTTTTTTTATTACGTATTTGTGAAATGTGTAATGATTGCTAGTTTTGGTCACCCATCCGGCCAATTATTATTTTGGTAAAAAAGGAAAAAAATTGCGATAAAAATATTATTTTTTCTTTCCATTTCGAATGATTTAAATGTAAATATTAAGTTGACTTAAACTGGACCTAAATTTAACTGTTAAATACTCGTATTTGTACTCGTGCTTACATTGAACCTAAACTTTCCAAGTAAAAAAGCATTTAAATTGTGAATATGAAGTTGAGTAACGGTCCAAATCGAAGGTTAGCTAAAAAAAAAAAATTAAAACGAATCAAAACCGAACCTCTGAGTCCATTTTCATAGTTTAATAAATCTAAGTTAAGAATTCCCGATGGCTAGAGAGAGTTGGGGGTTTATAACTCGTTGTACAGGCTAATAATGTGTTTCAGGAGTGATCGACATTCCTAAAAAAAGATTTTTTAACAAATTTATTTGAAATAATTGTATTATCACACAACATAACGTAAAATGCACGTTTTTTTTTACTAAAATATTCCCAAATTTATTATAGATACACGTTGTTGGAGTGATGGAGTGAAAGTATTATACTTATATTTTTTCTAAAAATAAAATTTTACAGGTATTATGCTGCTTGAAAGAATAAAAAGCCAAAATATTTAGCCTGGAAGAAAAGAAAAATAAACTCTTTTAATCTTTATTTATTGTTTTACTTATGGATTGAACAAGAACTCAATCCAATATGAAAAGGTCAAAAAAAGCTTTAAACAATTTGTTACTTGTTGCATAAAATAGTTCGAAATTTCACGTTTTCCTATAGGACAAATTTTTTGACCATTATTTTCATTACTTCGAGGAAATAGTCTTCAACAAAATCAAAAAGTATTCCAAGAATTGATACTTGTAGTATTTTATGGTACAATTATACAAGTGTATTGAAAACACAGGGAGGAGTCTCTCAAACCAACCAAGTCTTACAAAAACACTCTTGACTCGACCCATTTGAAATGGTACTTAATCTTCGCATACTACTTGTGGTGAGCTAAGAGCAAGTTCAACAGCTTCTTTATTTCAATTCCTAAATCAAAAAATAGGGAATTTAATTAAAAACCTTACTCCAATAATTTCTTAGTGATTCCCTAAATTACTAGCCATCACTAATCATTCCTCACTTTTAAGAAATGTCTAGCCATTCCTAACTTCATTTTTATCAATAAAAAATTCGTTTCCCTTCTTTTTACACTTCTTTTCCTCTCTTGATTGAAATTTAAACAAGTAGTTAAATTTAAATTTATTATTATAATAATAGTAAGGAATGAATTTAAGGATAGTTGTTGGAGTTGATAAAAAAATGAGGTTTCTAAATCACTAAGAATCATTATATTTTATTATATTTTTAGGAATCATTTAAGGAGCTGTTGGACTTGCTCTAAGTGACCATTATTATTGACTCGTCCCATTTGAAATGGTAGTGGTACACTAGAACCTTGATGAATGAATATTCGATAAATAAATAACTTTATTAAATTAATAATTTTTTCCTGTTCCGACATAAGAGAGACAATGTATTTTTGACTTCGATAAATAAATAATATCGATTAATGAATAAAATTTTCCAGTCCCAATCGTATTCATATAATGAGATTTAACTGTACTTAATCTTTGCATACTATTTGTGGTGAGCTAAGTGATCATTATTATCATATAAATGTTGATGAGCGAGAATCGAACCTAGAATCGATGTGATAATATATAAATTCTTTATCATTTAAGTTATCTAATTGCACAATATTTTTTTAAAAGCTAAGAATATTTGTTTTATTACTAAAATATTAAAGATCATGATATATTATGAGTTCGATTCTCGTATTCGATTACAATTACATTTGATTAGTATATTTTATTTTTCTCGAAACCATTTTCGAAGTATGTAACTATGAATTCGATTTTTTCATACCATTGCATTTGATAGAGTACATCTTACTTTCTTCGTATTTATTCCGGATAAATGATTATAAATTCGATTTTCGTATTCATATCATTGCATTTGATAGAGTACATCTCATTTTATTAAATTTTGAAAATCGAAACTATCTTTGGAATAAAAGATGATAAATACTTAACAAGAGTAGGGAACATATATCTTAGGTAAGTTCCCTGATATACCTAATTTTTATATATAAAAATGGGGTGGACGTTTTAGTAAATTCAGAAATTTTTAATTAGCCATATATCTCTGGGTCCTTTTTCTCATACTTAACAACTAGATATAAATTAGGGATGGGAAAAAAATCCGATCCGACGGATACCCGATCCGAAACCCGAAATTTTGGATAACCCGAACCCGATTTTTTGGATTTGGATTTGATTTTCAGACCCGAAAATTTTTGGATTTGGATTTGGATATTATGAAACTCGATCCGAAACCCGATCCGAAACCCGAAAACCGATCCAAACCCGATCCGAACCCGAAACCCGAAAAAAACCCGAATATATATATATATATATATATATATATATATATATATATACATACATACATATATATGTATATGTATATAATTTATACTATAATATATTTCATAATGTAATACATTTATCTACGTGGGACGAAGCACTAGTTACGAGTACAGGACAACATAATAGTGTTCTATTAAGATCTCCAACCAAATTAATTTTTATTTTTTGAAAATTTGGGAATATCTTTTAATTAGATATATATTGACATCCGTACGGTTGGATCGTCGAAAAATATTTTTAAAAAAAATAGAAACAATAATTATACTATTAAAATTAAAATAGACCACTAAGAATATCAACTTTTATCTATTTAATAAATTGTCATGGATGTAGCGGTATTTTTTAACTTACTTACACTATTTTTTTATTTTTTTGTTAAGCAACTTATTTACACTATTTTTAATTTTGAATACCCGAAAAAAACCCGATCCGATCCGAAACCCGACGAATTTGGATTTGGATATTGCTTTTTGGATCCGAAACCCGATAAGATCCGAAACCCGAAACCCGAAAATATTTGGATTTGGATTTGGATTTTGCAAAATCCGACCCGAACCCGACCCGTTTCCATCCCTAATATAAATTTTCTTTGTTTCTACAGTAGTACCATGTCAGTAGTTGACTTGTCCAACTCATTCTCTATCTCCTTTTTAATCCCTCATCAGTCATCAATCACTTGCCAACCCTCAAAACACACCAACCTATCTCCCATTCTCTCCGCATACATATACCCGCAACAACTGCAACAATCATCAGTCAAGAATCCGAACCGAATTATATACAAGATGGGAAGAAATGGATCATACAATCAAATCCATCACCACAGAAACCTCAGCACATCTTCTACTACTACAAATTCAACAGCCACAGCCACAACCACAACTTTTTTGCCATTATTATGCAGAATATCAATGAAAGATGTTGTGGAAACTTCATCATGTCACAAAAAAAATGAGCCAACTTCACCAAAAGTGAGCTGCATGGGCCAAATCAAACGTCACAATAGCAACAACAAAATCAACCCTACTACGCACACCACCGGAAAAATTCGATACACACAACTCAAGAAAATATTCTCTGGAAGAAACCTACTCATTACAACAAATAGTAACCCTACTATATGTGCTAGAAGTAGTTATTGTAAAGGCTGTAGAGTGTGTCAACCCAAGTCCCACGTCGAGGAGATGAAAAAGAATTATTTTACGAGACCGAAAATAGAAGGTGGTGATCATAGGAGGACCAAGTCTGATAATTGTGGTGTGGTTGTTCCTTTAAACTTGGCTGAGCTGGACCCCCCATTGCCGGTGGTGAAAACGCCGTGTCGCCGCCGTGGAGAAGAAGAAGATGGGAGTTTGTGGAAGAGAAGAGGTGGTGTGAGCCCACTTGGAGGTTTACAGATTCAACAAATTCAGTTACCGAACAATAATAGTTGCTTGCTGATTACACCACCATCTGTTTCATGATATATGTATATGGTTTGTAATTAAATTTTATCTATTAATTATACTATTCTTGCTAGCAGAGACTAGAAGCCATTTATCTTACGTCTAGGCTGGAATTCCGCAAACACAGTAACTGTTGCAACATATTTTATCCTGTTTAATAATTATCTGCTATCGAATTGAGCCCATAATTCTAAATCGTAATGCAATGGTATACATAATCAAATACAATACGATGGATACAATAATCTTTATTTGATGCATTATTTGTTATATTTTCGATCCGCGAAACTTCTGATGAGTAGAGAATATGGAGAAGTTTCGGTTTATGCAGTCTTATTGTGACAAGGAGACAGTCTCTAGATTTTGAATTCGCTAGCTAATATTTATGTCAAGTAAACTTAATCCTTGATTTCGAGAACTTGCGATTGAGCGGATAGAATATACATTTAACTTGACATAAGAAATACAAATGAGATTCGGAATTAATAAACATGTCGATGAAATTTGAAAGGCTAACTAGTACTGAAAGAACTACAATAAGAAAACAAGGGCCAGCTGGAGAAAAGAGCAGGGGAATGGGACAAAGATGTGAGGGACAATATGCAAACGAGTAATTAAAAAAGAGAGAATATTAAACATGTTACTATACTACTAATTATATTAGATTCATGACCAGTGTCGGTTAAAAGTTGTTTAATCGACTTCGTACTTCATGAGCTGGTCCATTTTGTTGTAAGGAACATCTGCATGTGTCTATATATTGAAGCAAAAGGATCATGTGATCTCTTCCGAAGTTCCGATAGTAGTGAAAAATTAAAGATATATTACAAGTTCAAAGTACTTTAATCACAAAAGATTTATATTATTATATTATAAATTCAATGTATTTTAAATTATAAAAGATCGATGATATTATCATACTACACGTGAATAAAGAAGAAGATGAAAGGCAAGATGAAGAAAAAAATTTCACAAAATGATAAATGTCTTAATTTAATTGATTATATTTAATTCAATGGATCATTTTCATTCACATGAACATCAATCAATAAAAATATTTATTAGTGAAATCCCACTCATTTAGTAAATCTTTTTATATACTTTCTATGCACTTAACATTACTCGAAGAAAAAACCATGTCGGTTAATATTTGTTGTAAAGAACATCTGCATGCGTCTTTATATTGAAGCAAAAGAGATGATGGATCTCGAGAACATGTAACAAATGCGAATTTCATAAATTATGACTGAGATTATGTACGGTTACCACAGGAACCGGCAGTGTTGCTTCAAGCCGGGAACATCTTTTTTGTACTAATTACATACTTACATTAGAAATTATATCGGAATCCATCAATATAGAACTCAATTTTCGTCATTTGGCTAGAAATTCATGTCGAAATAGGCATCAATTTTGGGTGTCCTAGTTATGTGAGTTACCCATTTTTTTTCCCTTTCACATGTCATTTGTGCTAGCAGTGGGCAGAGGTGATTAACTTCGTTGAGATTGTAACCAACACAAACTTTCGAGCGAATTAAAAATTTATGTGCCGTCAAATTTTAAGATTAATCGATTTAGTTTGGTCCATATGAGTTCGGTGGCATATTTTTAGATTAAACTGTAGTTAAAATGGGCCTTGACTTGGTTTGCTCGATTGTTGATATCACCCTTCTTCAGCAGATCTGTTAATAGAATATTTAGTCGAATGCCTCTAGGCTCTAGCCCATTTGATAATCGACCGTTAAACCTGAAGGTCGTTGGACTTGTTTTTATGATGGGCCAGACATCAATTATCAATTTATTGAAAATGCTCTTGCTACTTATTTTGTTATTCTATGAAAAAACTTCAAAAACAATATCATTTCCCACATAAAGAAAAATATTTTTGATAAATCACACAAACTCTATAAACAAAATTTATTAAACAAAACTTTTCATTATATAAAAACATAAATAACATCGCTCCTTCATCAAAAAAAAAAAACATCGCTCCATATTAAAAAATTATATATTCTCAATTCCGATTCCCTTGTTGAATTCAACTTTTTCTTGCACGTATATATATATATATAAAGAGTAGTGTTAGTGACCCTAAATTGGATCCAAAAAGAGTTCTCAAATGATGTGGCATTGGTGATTTGGAAGTTTGAGATATTTTTATTGGTGTGATTACAGCGGGCCCATCATAATATGACCAATCAGAAAATGAGACGTGTCATTTGGGAATTTTTTTGAGATCCAATTTGGGGACTCTAGCATTTTTCATATATAAAATATAATTTTATGAATTATTTTTAAAATTTCAATTTTTGAATAAGATTCAAACATTAATTTTTTTAAAAAAATTAAATAATAAATTATTAAACTCTATCTTTTATTATAATACCTGAGTCTACCCAGATATGCAGTTAGATATAGTTAACCAATCAGAAAACTATGAATTATTTTAGGACCAATCAGAGATTATTCCTAAATTTTAGACCAATCATATTATATTAAAAGTTTTCCTTATTTACCATTCTCATCCTATTATACTAACCATGATTAGTTAACTATTCTAATTTAAATATAGTAATGGCTTAATTTAACATATCCATATATTACATACCTTTTTAATTTCAAGAAATATTTATAATAAATTAATTTGATACGTCCATTCTCACTAGTCACCAAAAGCCAAAGTAAAGATATTTTTGTCAACTACTTCCTCCGACAATAATATTAAATTATTCGTACACGAGTAGGGCATATTATTATTTTTAATATATAATGGTAATTCAACAATTAAAATATCAAATCAATACAATAATAATAATTCACGTTTTTGTCATACTCTAGCAAATCTAAAACTCAATTTGTACAACTTCAAGAAAAACAAATATTACCATAGTTAGTAATCTTGATGATCACAAATTTCCTCTTTTCAATTTTACACACACAAACACAATGCCACAATGCAGTTAATTAATCATAAAATTATAAATTATTTTAGGAACAATCAGAGTTCATTCCTAAAATTTTGAACAATCATATTATATTAAAAATTTCCTTATTTATCATTCTCATCATATTATACTACCCATGATTAGTTAACAATTCTAATTTAAATATAGTAATGACTTGATTTAACATATACATATTTTACATATTTTTTTAATGTCAACAAATATTAATAATAAATTAATATTTTAAATTAAAATCAATTAGGATTACAAAAATATATAATATTAAGCGATTTTTGCAATATGAATTTTTCACTCTTTTGATTTACAATTAATTTTAATTGCATTATTATATATTACGAAGTAATTTTCATAAAAATATATAAGAGCCAATTAGAATTTACCAGTAAAATTAAATTAATTATAAAAATCAATCACAATTATATTATTATATATTAGCACATCTGTTCTTTGCGCCACTCTCTATGTATGAAGCCATTTTTCAAAATTGCTTATTTATTAATTATTTTTAATACAAACATATTATTTTAATGCATGGGTCTATTTATCTATATTATAAAATATAATATTTTTATATCTCAAACACTCGATCTACAATCATAAGGTGCAAACAAATTTGAATAAATCTACTCTTATTCAATTTAATATTTTAAAAATTAAAAAATAGTTACTATCCTATTCTAAACACACCTTCAAAATTTAAGTTATATAAACTTTTAAATTAATCGGTTATAAAAAAGCAAAATTCAACCAATTAAAATATTAAAAAATGAATTTTAAACCAATTATCATTAACATTTTACTTATCGGTATATTTTATTTATGCAAAACTTAATGGGACGAATAAATTGACTTGACGAGATATTTGAATTATTCAAGATACTGAGTACACTCTCAAATAGTATTAGACGTTATATGGTGTATAAATTATCAATCCAAAAAATAAAATTTATTACAGAATCAATTATTGTTAATGAATATTTTCATAGAAAATTTGTCAACTCAACACAAAAAATCTAATAAATCATTATTTTTTTGATAAGTTATTAATTTATCAACAAAAGGGCATATGTCATCTACACAAATAATTATTCAAATTTTTTTCTAAATCACTATTTTTTATAGATAAATAATTTATCAATTAAAAATCATGCATCTTCAAACACATATTAAAATAGATCATATCATGGTAACAAGGTTTCCTTAATCCAAACTACAATTGTGGTACATCACTCGCTTATATCACTGAAATGTATAGTCTTTCTAGCGAAATAATCCAACAATTTATTCTGATCGTGAGGGAAATACATATGTGATTTGTGAGAACGTATTCGAACAACTAACTATAATTGCGATTCTATATTATTCAAATGAACCAATATAACAAAATCATGTAGATCTAAGATCTCAGATGCCAAAATAAAGGAACCTACTCGCAAAAGAAAAAGAACAAAACCCAATATATGGATAGACAAAATTCACTAACGGGATACTAGACTCTCAATAAAGAGATGTATTTATTGAAAAATAAAGTAAAATCAAGAAAAAGAAACGGGAGTTATCATTCACAAGGAGAAAGTACAAAATCCAATATATCAGTAGATAAAACCCACCAATGTGGTACTAGACTCTTAATAAAGAGAGAAATTTATTGAAAAACAAAGAAAAATCAAGAAAAATAATAAAAATGAGCTTATCATCAACCCAAACGTAGATGTCAACCCCTAAACTTTTGTTTATTATTTTTTAGGAGAGAAAAATAGAGAGAAACGGCTATAGCAAACGTTTAAAATCAATATTATTGATAACTAGATAGGTCAATACATATAAAATTATATATTGTTTCTAATAAAAGGTGCCCCATTTAATTTTGTATTCTTAAATTCAAATAATTGTATTCAATTCTTATATTCTAATATAAGAGCAGACATATCGAATTTACTTGGTTGGTTAATAATATTTATTTTTAATATCAACAAAACCTTAAATAAAGGTAAAAATTATAATAACTTGGTAGATAGATTCTAATCAAACAGAGATATTAATTAACAATAAACAAATTTATTTTTTAAAAAAAGAGGGCTTCATTTTGATGTACTCTACTCTTAGTTTTATTTTGTAACATCTCAATGTTGTCATATTTTGTAACATACTTAGATGACATGGGTAGAGAGTAACATTACATGTAATTGTCATATATTTTCTTTTCGCATATTATTTTCGTTTCGTGTACAAAAAAAATTGTGTAGTTTAGTCCTCCATCCATCCTATTAAATTCTTAACATTTGAGATATAAGACTCGATACGTGTTTGCACTAAATCACGCAAGCGTACGTGGTCACAAGTAATATATGAATAAGTCGAGTTCGTTCCCACAGAGATCTGGTTAAGGTTTTAATTCAGTTATTGTACCTATGCAACAATGTATGGTTATTACTCACTGCTAAGACAAATAACAAATTTGAGTTTTAATTAACTAAACTAACTTAGATGCAAATTATCAACTAAGAATTAACTAACTAACGATAATTAAAATCAAATTACTTACGCAATATGAACCATGGAATCCTAACTTCAATACAAACTTCCTTTAGAGATCATGCCCTTTTATCAATACATGTGGTGGTTACTGATAACTAATCGGACAACACGAAATAAGTATACGTTACCTTTCAGTACAGGCACACCAATCTACACAATATCCACATAAGATAGAAATCATGCAGGCACCAATTATGCTTAGACCCTATATGTCTATAGAATTTGAAAATATAATGGTTGAAGATCAAGTGTCCATAAGATTACATAAGGTAGTATGAGACGGTTAGAAACACACCACAAACATGAATAACATTCATGGACTTATGCTAGCATGGCAAGTTCTAAATCTAAAGATCCACTGTCGCTTCACTAAAGATTAACAAGATAGATGTTAGCTACGCATCTATATGAATTAAATACAACCCTGCAAGGATATCGCAATTTCACCACACATATATCAAGTTAAGCAATCAACATCTAAATTCCATAAGTAAATCCGTTAGAATCCCATGACAACGATTAGTTCATAATCGAACCTCTCGTCATCATGGGATCTGATGAAACCATGATAAAAACAAAGTATGAAAAGATACAAATAAAACTAAGTAATTGATATGTAATGGTGTGTGTTTTTCTGTCCCCCAAGATGTGTATTTATAGCCCCAAGTGTCCTCTTCTCCAAGTAATTGCCTTCTTTGAGTTGGAATAGAAGATTGGCAAATTCCATCTTTGAATGAAATAGAATTGCAAATTCCATGAATAACTATGAATTTAGAACCTTCTCGCCGTTCCAAATAATTCCCATAATGATTTGAAGTTGATTCGGCATCACTTTCCCAATTTAAATCAGATTCTGGAAAAAATCTGAACTTCCTGGCGGTGGATGGCGCGCCCGCGCTGCTTCTCAGTACAAAATTGGCGCGACCGCGTTGCTTGAATTGATCAGTAATCCTCTAGCGCGCCCGCGCTGTGTTGCAGGGTAATTATGGCGCGCCCGCACTACTCTGAATTCTGCAGAAACTTCACTTGCTTTGCTTCCACTCTACTGATTAACGTTCCACTTCCCTTGCAACTGCTCATGCCACAACTTCTGAACTTCACAACCAAAACAACTACACACCTATATTTCCTGCATAAATCTCACAAAACACATCAAATCACAATGATACTTGAGAACAAAGCAATCAATTCAAGCCGATTTGGAACATTCCAAGTGGATATAAAATCCACTTATCAATACGCATTTTAAGGTGTATATAAAGTATAATTCCATAACCTACTTTTTTTAATTTTTTTAAAAAATTAAAGTTTTAACATTAAATTTTTATTCAAAAGAAAAAATAATTTAAAATAATTAATGAAACTATACTTTATAGAAATCTTGAAATTCGTGCCGAACCCTTTATCCCAAATGTTAAAATTCAAAGGGACGGAGGGTCTAGCATTTCGTGTTCGAATAATGGGTACATAAAAGAATTTCATGTCATTTTCATGCAAGACCCCAAAGATACATGGCATGAATGTACATAACACATACGATTTTTCAGATCTACGTAAGCGCTTTATTTTAATATATGTCAGAAAAATATACTCGTTGTTAAATGAAAAATGAATTTCATGTTTTTTAACCCGATAATTAAATTACAAGGACACATATATAATAAGAGAAAAATGGGCCTGAGGTTGTCCTCAGGGATCTGAGGTTATAACATAAAGAGATTATAAATTAAGTGGCCCCGCAGGGGCATTTTTGCAAATATCATTTTTTCTCAAATAATTTACCTAAATATCCTTAAACTTGTATTGAAAACCTTTTAACCTCAGATAGAACCCTGAGGTCATCCTCAGACACATGAATCCCTATATATAATGTGATTACGTGTTTATATATTACACATTTGATTTTAGTTTCATGTACAGTTTTCTATTTTAACATGTTAGTCAAATAGAAAACAGATAGGCGATACTCATTTTCAAATGTCTTATTTTACGTATTTGGCTGATAACGGGTTGGATTTGATCCAAATTTTGTAAAATCCAAACACACATCCAAATATTTTTGGGTTTTAAAAATAAATCCAAATCCAAAACTAAATATCTAAAACAAAATTCGTCGGATTTCGAATTAGATTTTCCTTTTTTTTGTATTTGAAATTAGTAATAATGTAGTCAAAATTAAAATAATTTCTAAACGCAAACAATATAACATATTATACGAACTAAAATACTAAGTATAATTTAAAATATTTTTAAAAAATATTTCTTTTTATACACAGAAATGAAAATTTTATGTAAAGTAAAAAAAATTTACATCTTAAATATATCAATAAAATTTGAGATTGAGAAATAGAAGTTCTAATTACTAAATTAGTATTGACTATTTCTAATGAAATATTTGAATAAAAATAAATAAAATAATATGTCTTACATCTAAAATATTACATAAAATAATTTCAAAATATAATAATATATTATTTACGTATCTGGTTTCGAATTTCGGATAGGATATCGGTTTGGTACAACTTAAATTCAAATGAAAATCAAAACTATTTCGGGTAAAATTTATATCCAAACCTAAATCCAAAAATTCGGGTTCGGTATATCCAAAAATTTGGGGTTCGGATCGGGTACCATCAAATCGACTGAAATTTCATTCCATATTTATGGCTTAAAAAAACTAATATTTAATATACCATTATCTGATGGAAAATAATAAAAAATTCAACATACAAACTCCCAAACTGAATATACACATTTTAAGTTGTCATTAAAAACAAGTTGATGGCAATCACCATAAACTCTAAGAGTCATATCTTACTCAAAGAACAGGATATATTGAATTTGTTTGGTTAATTGATAATGTTTATTTTTCTATAAAAAAATCAATTCACTAATAAAAGTACATAAAATTTGTAAAAATGATATGGAACAAACACATAGGAAACTAGATTAGATGAAAGTTTTCCTTTATCATAATTATGTTCGTTAATGGATCTTGCACATTAATGATTATTTCTCATATCGCTGAAACATGCAACCTTTTTAAAGAGACAATCTAATGATTTATAACGGTCGTTAGAAATAAGTGTTTATAAATTTTAATATATATTCGAAAAATTAATCGTGACCCATGCAAATATTTTGAATATTAATATAATAAAAATTAGAGATAATGCCCAAAATGGACCAAATCCAAGATGCATGGCCCTCACCTGCCCCCCTAATACTGAATTTCGGGTAGCGCATCTGTTTTTTCATTTTTTTTAGATTGTAGCGCATATGCTCTATTTTGCTGTCTGGTGTGCCGCATCAGGCCTAATGCGGGGGACGAAATGCCGAAACAGGGGGTGATGCGCATGACGAAACGGCGCAATATCTGTTTTGCAGCACAAAGTAGCGTATCTATGGGGTATTTTGGGCCGTTTTTTTAGAATGGGGTAGAGAGGGCCATGAAGATTGAAAATGGGACATTTTGGGCACTCACCCTAAAAATTATAGAAATCCATTGTACTGCACATTTAAATATACCAAATTTTCAAAATAACAAAACTTAAAATATGGATAAAAAACTTATGAACTTGGTTGAAATATTCTAAAAAATAAGAGAAGTCAAATGAAAAATAAAATTAAGAAAAAACAATAAAAAGGGTCTTAGAATATTTGAGCGGGGATGTGAATGTCATGATAATTGTTTGATAATATCAATGCAATTGGTATAAATTGACGATAATTTTATACTTAAATTTTAATAAAATTATCTTTTTTTATAAATAATGATTAAAATAAAATGTTTATATTAATTAATTAATAAATTTTATCCAATGTTTTTTTTTTGGAAATTTTTTTGGGAACTCTAGAATTACTCCAAAAAAAGTTGCTCAATTTCATTTTATTTGCATTTATAAAATAAAAAATATTTATTTGATTTATTTTTCTATTAATAATTATGTTTTAATTGTTCTCTACGCTTGATCCTCAAAACATGATTATATTGAACCGAAATTTTTGTAAAAAAAAGCATAAAATGTCGTTAAATTACTTGGGAAAAAAACAAAAGGGAATAAAAAAATTGATATATATCTCTGGGAAATTTTATCATATATCAAATGAATTTGTTTTGATATTAATATTTTTTTTATATACATCATTTTTCAAAATCTTTTAACATGCGTTCACACAATTACACATAATGTGAGGAAAGTTACTTGAGATGCATATCGAGTTCGTTATTCTCAAAATAAAATATAACAAAATAATTTATTTTTTGATACACTATATATTTTTGTAACTATTTTGAAATTTTAAAATTATTCTTTCGGTGCGTAGCACGGGTGAAATGCTAGTTTTATATACATCTTACAATCTTTTAAAAAAGAAGACTAATTCGCACTTTGCATCCCATAACTTTCGCCCAATCTCAATTAAGGTTCTGTACTTTTAACTTTAACAGTTTGCACCCTAAATTTAGGAAACGCTTTCAATCAGCATCCCTTAACGTTAAATCAGATGTTAACGTTAATTTTCAGAGGGATATTTTCGGTAATGAATATAAATTTCAGTTTGCATCCCAGAATTTTGCTCGAATCTCACTTTAGATCTATAATTAATATTTTTTTATTTTTATAATGATTAATATTAGATTTTCTTTGTAATTCACATTATCAAAAAATAATCTACTTATATTGTTCTTTATATTGACGTTAAAATTTTAAAATTGGACCATTAATTAATTTGAGCTAGGTTATATAAAGTTTTGACGCACAAACTTATTATTCTAGCTATATCTTGGGCTTTAAAAGTCCGATTTACAAAATTTTACAACTCACGCGAAACTCACAAAATAATATTTTATTTAGTGATGATTTTACAAGTCATAACTGCAGTTTGATGACCTAAATTACTTTTTTTTTGGCACAAAAATGACTCTTTTATAATTGTTGATCTTTTATGTATTAAATTATTATTTTTTTTAATAGATGATTACATTTCATAAAATTTTTTTAACAGACGTTAATGAATTCAATTTTTCTTTTTAATTATTGTACTTTGATGGCTTTACTATTATTTTTTACACAAAATAACTCTTTTATATAAAAATAACTATTATTTTTTGTGCAAACAACGAAAATTTTAACCATCAAACTACAATAATAAAAAAATAAGAGATGAATTCATTGACGTTTGTTAAAAACTGTTAAAAAAATTGACACCAAAACTTTTATTTTTGTAAATCGAATTTTTAGAGCGCAACATATAGCTAGAATTATAAAGTTTATGTGTCAAAACTTTATATAACCTAGCTCAAATTAATAAATGGTTCAATTTTAAAATTTTAAAGTCAATATAAAGAACAATATATAAGTAGATTATTTTTTGATAATGTAAATTACAAAGAAAATATAATAGTAATCATTTTAAAATTAAAAAAATATTAATTATAGATCTAAAGTGAGATTCGAACAAAATTCTGGGATGCAAACTAAAATTTACATTCATTACCGAAAATACCCCTCTGAAAATTAACGTTAACGTCTGATTTAACGTTAAGGGATGCTGATTGACAGCGTTTCCTAAATTTAGGGTGCAAACTGTTAAAGTTAAAAATATAGAACCTTAACTGAGATTAGGCGAAAATTATGGGATGCAAAGTGCGAATTAGTCAAAAAAAAGAATAGTAAACTGAACAATTAAATAAATGAATATATACCATCATCATGAGAATTATTTTTTTTTTGAATAAATCATCATGAGATTTTTATTTAATTATTAAAATCCAAAACTACTTATGATTGGAGTAGTCTCAGACCAAACTAAAAACATAAACCAACTCCTCACTTAATCTCTCTCTCTCTCTCTCTCTCCCTCTCCCTAATCGACACACACAAACACGCACTAAAACATATTATTGTCTTCGTCAAGCCATGGATGTAGGTGAATTGTGGGCCATCTTCGGTCCCGGACTCGCCGGAGCAGTCTTCGGCGCCGGCTGGTGGTTCTGGGTCGACGCCGTCGTTTGCAGCTCCGTCGCCGTCTCTTTTCTCCACTATCTTCCTGGTACACATATACATAAACTCGCTTACTTGTCTCTGTCACTGTGTATATTAAATCTCGATATATAAATATCGTTGGAACCGGAAAAAATTATTTATTAATCGAATTATGGAGTTCTTATTATGTTGCGATCGAATTTAATTGTTTAAGTTATTTATTAGTGGATTAGAATATTCATTTTTTACATATAAATTAGGTTATGGTGTATATTTGTACATATACTGTTAAACCTCGATAAATGAGTATTTATGGAGATTAAAAATACATAAATTATATACTTCATTTATTTATAGAGATTAAAAATACATAAATTAGGGTAAGGTGTATATTTGTACATATACTCTTAAACCTCGATAAATGAGTACTTGGAGAATTTTTTTATTCATTATCAGGATTAAAAATACGTGGTTCCTGTTAGGTTGGAATAGGAAACAATAATTTATGAAGATGTAAATTAGGTTAGGGTGTAGTTTTGGAAATGATGATTGGTGATGTGGTTAATGTGTGTGTATATTTTTATGTAATGGGCAGGTATATTTGCATCATTGGCAGCGTTGATGTTTAATTGTGTTAGAAGAGAGGATATTGATTATTCGCCTTACGATGATGGTGAATGGAGGTCAGCTGTTTCTGTCTCTTCCATCGTTTATATTTGAAACATATGACTGTTATTGTATGTTGAGTTTTCTTGTTTTTTGGTTTTTGTATTTTTAGTGAATTCTGAGGTTTGGGTAATTAGGTTTATATATTTATTGGTTAAGAAGGGGTCAAGGGGATATGATCTTGTTGAAGTACTTGCGGTTCATTTAGAGTAGTCATTTCTACGTGTAGTGCCTTTTAAAAGATACAAGTTATTTGCTTATAAAGACTCGGGCTGGTCTGGACTTAACTTTCTGTTACACGATAGTACCCAATGTATTTATAGCTATTTTGGAAAATTTGAGTAATTTCTGTTACACGATAGTACCAATGTATATATAGCGATTTTGGAAAATTGAGTTATATTTACTGTTATTATTTCTATGCGAAAGTTAGTACCCTTTTAAAAAAATGGAAGTTATTTGTATATTTAAACTTAGTCTGGGAATGGAGTCAACATTCTGTTACACGAATGTTACTGGAGTTTATGTTGTAGTAGGTTAGTGTAAATACAACTTCTCGTATTCTGTTAGTTATGTATATGTATTTATACTAGAAAAGTGATATTTGTAATTTAATTCTGCATATTTATGAAGTTCATTCTCTGTCACTTGTCTTCATGCTAAATGTCTAGGTGTAAAGTGTCCTTTCTCTTTATTTGAATAATGTGGCTCTGCATTTGATAACTATCTATTTGTAGTTTTTTTTAGTAGTGGGGCTTTCAGTAGAAAAAGAAACATTTTTTACTTACCTATCATCTTACCTAATTTCTCGCTTTCTGAGTTAAACAACTTCAGGCCATCTTGTCTACCGAGTTTTGGCTTGCATGATCCTCTTTGAAAAGCATTACTCTTGTTTAACTAAATTATCTACAACATTGTATCTGGGAATTATTAAATGCCGACAGCAGATGAAGTAGAGGAACTAGAGATGCTGCTACACAGAAGATGAGAAGAATTAATAAATTTAGTTATATAAATTTTATATTTATATAGCTCCAACAGAAGTGTTATATGCCTATATTGGTATCTTTATGTAGAGATACATATGTGACTCTGATTTTAATTCTGGACAGTTTCACAACTCACTTTTTATTTTGTTGTTGCTGATATGCCTCCGTTGATTACATTTGTTGCATCTTTGACTTGCTGAAGGTGTTAAGAAATTCTAATATTACTTTTGTTTGGACCTAATCATGCTTGGTGCTGGCACTGCAGTAAGGTTTGAGCCCAGTAGATGTCAATTATTATGAGCTTGTATTCTCCTCAAATTAGATCTTTAGCCTAATTGAATCATGTAGTCTATCTCTGTAGCCGTGTATCCACCTCGATACCAGCTAAAAGAAAATCCAAGAATGAAATAACCACTACCACTATGAACCATATAATCCATCTCATTTTATGTTAAATTTTGTTCATTGCTGCCTTTGACTTCTGTCACACTACCTTCCTCTATTGGTTGGATGATTTTGTCAGATCTATCTTGGTATTAAAGCGTTTCTTCCAGTCTTAAAGATATGCAAAGTACTAGTTATCGCCCATAAAACACTGTTAATAGACACTGATATTCTTAACCCCCAATCCCCATCTGCGGTGGGTGCCTCCCATTGTCTACAAGTAATACACTCCATTCTATTTGGTGGGCCTTTCTAAACCCCCAAATCACCCTAAACCTTCATCCACATCCCCATCCGTGGTCATGTTCTTACTTCTTAGAGATGTTTAAGTGTTGAGCCTTAGTTGTTCTTTACACGTTCTTCCCAAGTTGCCTTTTATCCTCCACACCCTCTTACTGATATTGCATCTGAATGTTGGCTAGTCATCTTTACTCTTCCAGGTGCATAAATTCTCCTGCATGCTCTTGGTGGTGTACACATATAGTGCTCTATAATAAATCTAAATCTAGGAAAAAATCATAGAAATATATTAGCCCTTTGCATGTTGTATATTGGTAGTCTTCATTTTCTTTGAACATTTATAATCTTAGATGATAAAATCCGTATGCCTAGGTGTGGCCACATGCTTTTTGAAATGAAAGTCAGTTTTGATTATCTGCATTAAATTATCATGACGACTTGTTCATTGAAGAAGACCACTGCTCTCACTAATGCAACTTCTTCTACTGCAGATTGAAGCTTTGGCTTTTCCTCGCATACGTTATTTCATTTGTCTCTTTGGCGGCTTCAGTAGGACTATTAATACAAGATGCACTTGAGGAATCAGGCCCGTCAGCGTGGACAGGGACTGCTGGTGTATTCCAATGTGTGTTCGTTCTGATTAGGTAAGTTCTTGTTTTGTTACAATTAAGTTTTGTACACTGGTATTCTGATACTTATGGAGTACTATTTTCGAAACTAATGAGGTAACCTCCAGCCACTTCACCCAACGACTGTACATCAATTATGAAAATCTCAACAAAGTAAACCATTTATGAAATTGAAAGTCATTCATATAATCATATGCATGTTTGTGATTGTGATCATGCTTCCCGTACGCTGTTTGTGATCATGCTTATCCAGTACATCCTTAATTCTTTAGAACTCATTTCTCTCACTCTCTTTGCATAGAATGCTTTGAATTCTTTTTTCATACTAATGTATGTATAGCCACTCTACATAGGTTAATGTTGCATTAACTGAATTTCAATCTTCTGCAGCGGGCTGATATATTGGACTTCTCACTCAGAGTGATATGGAGCTGACAGATTGTTATAGATATCTTCTTTGCAATGTACAATTCCGTGTGTTTGAATTGTGAGATGTGAAATTGTTATGCTTTGTAAATGTCTTGTTATATAACACTGACAGTACTCCTAAGTAATGCAATTGTCATTTATTGAATTTTAGTTTTTTGATTGAAAGAAGCAAGTTTTTTTTGGTGGAGTCCTATCGATTATGTGTCATGTGTGCAACTGTGCATGTACCATCTTTTGAGTTTTGACTATAAGGGAAATGATGAAGCTAAAGATTAAATTCCTTGTAAATCTTGGCCATTTGAAAATTGATTTGGCTTGTCTAAAATGACTTTCAAATAATGTGGAAAAGACTAGTAAATGCCACTATGCCAGCATTCAAATTTTGAAGCATTACCATCTGATGCTTTCAAGAAACTTGCAACAATTTCCAAACCAAAATTTACTCCCTTGTTCCTAGTCTACTATATATATATTGGTAGACGACACTTGTTTTATTAAAAAAATAGGAGCTTTATAATGATGACAGTTTGAGGGTTTATCCCGGTTGGATCCAATGTTTTAATGAATTCTTCGCTTTACGTAAAAAAAAAAAGAAGAATAATGATGATATACTCTTCATAGATTAAAAATAAAAACTTGACATTACATTCTTGAAAATTGCCATCATATATTATAAAAAAAAATAAGACAGGAAATAATAATGTGACAATAGTGACCAAAATTATGAAAGGCAACAACAAAAGATGCCGTAAAATGTAAGTGACCTCCATTTTCATCCGCGTTTCTCATTAGTCTTTTAACCCAAGTCTTCCCTCTCTGCTTAGTGCTTGCTTATATATAATTAAATCCATATGCATTCTTACCACACGCACTTACAGAGAGTAGATGGATCCATACGGAGGTGATTCGTCGAGTACTAGCACTGACAATGCATCTCCAGTAGGAAGTTACAGACGGATTGCCTCTAACTGGAAAAAGGGAAGGCTTCTGGGACAGGGATCATATGGATCAGTTTACGAAGGAATCACAGAGTAACTAACTGATTCCATGCACTCTGTTGTGACTGTATAATTTTTTTTTTTTTTTTTGCTCAACAGGGTTGATGTTTTGCAGTGATGGCTTCTTTTTCGCGGTGAAGGAAGTTTCTTATCCTGACCAAAATGCTGAGGGAATGCAGATTATTAATCGACTCGAACAGGTGAGTGACCAAGTGCGAAAGATGACCTTGAGTTCTGCACTTGCTGTTTTGCTGGCTAAGGAGTCTAAATTCTGTCTTCTGCTGGAAACACCTCTTTCAATCCCTTGTTTTTCTTGCAGGCGATTTCTCTTCTCAGTACGTTTGAGCATGAGAACACAGTTCAATATTATGGCACATATAAGGTACATCTCTTACCATAATCCCGAGGTTTGTGGATGCATTTTTTATAAGAATAACCATTAAAAGTCCTATTCTTACCAAGAGAAGTGTCAAAAAAAATAAAGAGAGAGAAAGGAAATGTAGGACGCGTATTAGGGAACCCATCACTAAAGCTACCATGTATACGTTTTGTGTTGCTTATGAGCATTATTGTTAATTTCTACTCCGTATCATTCATGGAATATCTTCGGTCGTGTCTTATTTTTTCCTATCAATAATTGCACATGTTACTTGGTAAGTTACAGTTTGCTTTTTTATGATCTTTGCAGGAGGACTCAACTCTTTATATCTTTCTAGAGTTGGTAAGCGAAGGATCACTTCAGAATCTTTATCGGCAGAATCAACTTATAGAGGCTCAAGCCTCAGCTTACACAAGAGAGATTTTGCTTGGTTTAAAGTATCTGCATGACCAAAATGTTGTACACAGGTTGGTTGATTAGAACACAAATGTGTTGCTTTTTACATATGAACCTGTAGCTGTAATTTAAGACTGCTTTCATAATTTTGTCTAACCTGTGTCTGATATTTACCCTTGCAGCAATCATGATTATGTTTTTTAAGCAGCGGAGAGTCTGTTTTCTTCCACGTATAAGATGTATTTTTTAAATCGAGTTGACTCATCAATTTAGTCTCCCATTCTATAAAAACACTTTCGATACAACTTCTTATCTCATTGATTTTTTTTAGAACACTCCTGATGTTGTGACTGCGTTCTTTTGTGTGCATTTTGTGTTGGTTGACATTCTTATAAGTGAATTTAGTACTAGGTTATCCTCTCTGCCTATATGTAATTGATGCATTCCCATATATACACTAGAGCTTAAATAATATGAAATCACTTTTCTGGGACACATTTAATGTTAAAATGACATTGAGAATGCAAGTATCTTGTAAATAAACTCATCTGACAAACATAGAAACCTAGCACCAGTACTGGTAGCAGTTTATCATATCACTGATTCTGGAACCTCAGCGATTTAGAGTACAATGATGTGGTCAGTGGATTTGATTTGTAGCAGATGATGATATTATTTATTCTGGAACCACAGAGACTCAGAGTTGAATAATATTGTTAATGGATTTACATTCTTATACTTCTTTAAACTATGATCCTTTTTTAGAAAACATGTCTTCGCTTTAATTGAGGTGTCTAGTTTTTATAGATTATTTAGTCTTACATTACTATGCAAGGATAAAACAAGTTCTTACTTAAGTTGAAGTAAGAACTTTGCCTGATGTCATATATTATTGAAGTTTCCTTGCTTTGGTTGCAGGAATATTAATTGTGCAAATATCTTGATTGATGCCAATGGAACTTTAAAACTTGCAAAATTTGGAATCGCTAAGGTTTTGATTTCCGATTTTAAATATCTTATCAGATATTCGTTACGTACAGTATGAATTTCTTACATCCTTATCCTCAATATCGTTATCTAATATCATTTGCAGGCAAGTGAGTTGTACGATGGATGTCGGAAAGGTCCTGGTCGTTGGATGGCTCCTGAGGTTTTCCTTAACCCCTGCCTCCTATATTTGACATGAAAACAATTTTTTTCTTCGTGTTGAAATAAGTTAATTATATGAATATGAGAATATATAGTATAATGATATTGAGTTTAAACGTTGATTATATGTATAATCAGCTGATCTAGTGATAGTGTGATAGGTTCTCATCATGTGATGTGACCTGGAGTCTGGATCCTAGATCCATTTTAGGCCACGTCGGTTTTTCTTCTTGCCTCGTACTTCGAGTCCAGTTCCTAATCCATCATCAAGCCATAACCATTGAGAAAACATTCTCTAAATTAGACGATTACAAGCAACTGGAATATCACTAGTAGATGGAAAACAAAAAAGCATAGAGAAACAGATGAATAATGATAATTTTTTTGAAAATGCAAAGTCAGTGAACTGCAACAAGTCTTTACTTGTCCAAATATCTATGAATACTAAGTTTTCATTCTAAGATTTGCTTCAAATTAGTTCCACAACTTTCTTAACAGTGTCCTTGTTTTCGACAACCAAATGACATTCAGAAATATCTCCTAATCGCTTATAACAAGTTTGTACACTTAACCGTGTTACCTTACATTTTATCTAGTTGGTTTCAACATATCCTTTCATCATGGAAATCAATTCTTTTGCCAATTACCCCCCTTCCCCTCCCCAAAAAAAAAGGGACAACCTTTACCTTATGGCTGACTAACATCACATTGTACAGTTCTGGTCCTTCTGAATTGCTGTGGTTTAGACAAATTGTAATCTTCTATGTATAAATGACACTACATTTTTTTAGATCTCTTGTAGCTCTACTTCTTTCTTTTGAGATGGGGAAGCAGAGAAGGCTAAATATAGAGCTTTTCTATTCAGGTTGTCAAGTGACTATGGGCTTGCAGCAGATATTTGGAGCCTTGGTTGTACAGTTCTAGAGATGATCACTGGTCAAGTTCCATATTATCCGTTTGAATTTGTATGTGGAAATATTAACCTTTTCTCCTCTGTTTTTCTTCTACTTTTCTGATGGATCATGTACAAGTTCACTAACTTAAGAAGAATTTTAAATGAAGCATGAAGCAAATAGATCATTTCAATGTGCAAAGTAATGATAATGTTGCAAGGATGCACAACCTGTATTCTCAAATAAAGTTTTTTGGTGCATTAGCAAGTACAATTTGAAATTGACCTGGCATGCCTACATTGCTTGTTTTGCATGTTTTTTTTTTCGTGAAAAGTGAAAATCAATGTTACGATTAATTGTCTTGCTTTTTGCTGTCTGTTTGCACTAAATCACGCAAGCGTACGTGGTCACAAGTAATATATGAATAAGTTGAGTTCGTTCCCACAGAGATCTGGTTATGTTTTAATTCAGTTTTGTACCTATGCAACAATGTATGGTTATTACTCACTGCTAAGACAAATAACAAATTTGAGTTTTAATTAACTAAACTAACTAAGATGCAAATTATCAACTAAGAATTAACGAACTAACGATAATTAAAATCAAATTACTTACGCAATATGAACCATGGAATCCTAACTTCAATACAAACTTCCTTTAGAGATCATGCCCTTTTTTCAATACATGTGGTGGTTACGATAACTAATCGGACAACACGAAATAAGTATACGTTACCTTTCAGTACACGCACACCAATCTACACAATATCCACATAAGATAGAAATCATGCAGGCACCAATTATGCTTAGACCCTATATGTCTATAGAATTTGAAAACATAATGGTTGAAGATCAAGTGTCCATAAGATTACATAAGGTAGTATGAGACGGTTAGAAACACACCACAAACATGAATAACATTCATGGACTTATGCTAGCATGACAAGTTCTAAATCTAAAGATCCACTGTCGCTTCACTAAAGATTAACAAGATAGATGTTAGCTACGCATCTATATGAATTAAATACAACCCTGCAAGGATATCGCAAATTCACCACACATATATCAAGTTAAGCAATCAACATCTAAATTCCATAAGTAAATCCGTTAGAATCCCATGACAACGATTAGTTCATAATCGAACCTCTCGTCATCATGGGATCTGATGAAACCATGATAAAAACAAAGTATGAAAAGATACAAATAAAACTAAGTAATTGATATGTAATGGTGTGTGTGTTTTTTTCTGTCCCCCAAGATGTGTATTTATAGCCCCAAGTGTCCTTTTCTCCAAGTAATTGCCTTCTTTGAGTTGGAATAGAAGATTGGCAAATTCCATCTTTGAATGAAATAGAATTGCAAATTCCATGTATAACTCTGATTCTAGAAGGTTCTGGCCGCTCCAAGCAATTACCATAATGATTAGAAGTAGAATTTGTGGTAATTTCCTTGTTATAATTGAATTTTGCAGGTTTTGGAAATTTTCTGGCGGTGTCAAGCGCGGCCGCGCTACATTTTAGTGTAATTCGAGCACCCCCGCGCTATAAACAATTTCTGAAATTTATCCAAGCACGACCGCGCTGCTTTTTAGTGTATTTCAGGCGCGACCGCGCTGCTTAAAATTCTGACCATTCTGCCAAATTCAAGAAAATTCTCCAAGCTTCACGTGGACAGCTTACGGGCCTCAAACGGACTTGTAGAACTCCAGATATGGCCAAAACAAAGTAGACTGCGCAACCTACCGGCAAATCCGAATTTCCTACAATTTGCTCATTTCTTGTCCGTTTTCTCTTCCGATTCTTTTGCCACTTCCCGTTCTTCAATTCTTGAATTATGAATCCTCATGGTAGCCTAGGGAAATTCACCACCCTTCATTCCAAAGCTTAATTTAAACTCCAAGACCAACGAAAATCAACAATCATAGCTGGCATTTTGCTAACCTGCATAGCTACACAAAACATATTAAAACACACAAATACTTGAGATACAAGCGATCAATTTAAGCCAAAATGAAGCGATCCAAGTGGATAAAAATCCACTTATCACACCCCCAAACTTAAACCGATGCTTGTCCTCAAGCATAAACATAAAAATCTATCTACACTAACTAGTACCACTTCCGTAGGTGATCACGGTTGCATTTGGCATATGCAACAAGCCCTTTAAACCCCTAGGCAGCCCCAGTGGACGAGTAAGGTCTCGTGAGGGCCTATAGTGAATGTACCCACAAAATCCATTTAACCTAATGCAATGCAATGCATGAATGCAACTAGAATGAAAATGTAACAATCCCCTTCAAACTAACCAAAACCAACTAGCAAGCAAATATCTTAGAGAATGCAACTAAATCCAAATAGAGCTCGACCAAGTTCCCGTATACTAACAATACATGAACAGAAACGTGCGTGTGTGCAATGCTCATCAGAAATACTCCCAAAACTAAGTCAAAAATCATACATGCTCTTCGTCAAGACAATCACAGGTTTATAAATAGAATAGACTGTAGACACTTCATAACCTAGGAACACCTCTGTAAGAACTTGTATTAAAAATGTAATTATTATTATTGAATGGAATAAATATTTATTTGATTTATTCAACTCGATGGAACGATGTGTTATAGACGGATATTATTATCGTTATATGTATTTAATTGAGGTTAGAGTTCCCCGTATATGTTAAGAAAAAAAATGTGTTAGTTGATCGTATTCTTTTAATCAAAAATCATGTTAGTAGTATTTGCCGTTTCGGCAGACCGTACTTTTAAAAGCTCAGCGGTTTCGTTTTTAAAAGCATATTTATATCAAAACTGATCAAATAAATTTTAAAATATTCTGGTCTCAAGTTTTATTTATTCTATCATGTTTGAGGATTTTTTTCAAATTATTTTCGTGATTTCTCGTAAAAGATTCGCCTTTCGTTTTATATCCGTAAGTCAGTTAATTGGCATTTTGAGACCAGATGCACGAAAACCAAGATACCAATCATTCACATTATAATATTCAAGCTTTTGGCAAAGCCACCACTTATTAGCACAGCCAAACCCACTCAAACACAGCCATCATTCAGCTGTATTATTGCTTCCAATAATCAAAATTTCTACCAACCAAATATTCTCTCAAGTGTTCTTCATTTTCAAGCTCCAAACGGAGGCCTTCCCGGAATCGAAATCAAACGTTCTAGCAGTCAAAACAAAGGTATAAAAATATAGTTTCTAAATATGTGCCCAGAATTCATGGGGGATCAATATTTGATTTTATATGATTTTTACAAAATTCGAATTTAAAGATTCAAAATTATGATTTTTCGTAAACTTGATTGTTTATGTGATTTGATGATTCCATGTTGTAGATAATTTTCTCCTGATCAGCTTGGTATATTATATGTTGATTTTTGAGTTCCATATCAAGTAGAAATCGAGGTTTGGTTGTTGCGTTCTTCGTGTTCTTGAGAATCAAACCAACAATTGGAGGTGTTATCGGAGTCCGATTTCGACGATCTTACAGTCGAATCGAAGCTCACATCATCTAGTTTCCTAATATGCAATCCATTTCATCAAATGATCAATTTTCAATTTTATATGAATTTGTAAAGAAATTTGCCGAATTTTCCGACCACCTTGCCGGATTTTGGTTGTATTTTTGCTGTTTTCGTTGGCACGGTTGGGTTCGTCTTGAAATTTTGCTCAAAATGTATATATTACATGCTTGATTTGATTAAGTTATGTGTAAGTTATGGTCGCCGGAAGATTTGGCGATCATTGGAAAAATTTTCAGATTTCCGGCGAACCTCCATTAAAGCTGGTCACCGAGCTTTTTACCGATTGATACCTACACTATTGAAGATGATGAAGTTGGAATACTGTAGTTTCAAGATTCACACTTTGGTCCCTGATTTTTGAAAATCTGTTTTCAAATAAATTAAATCCGAAAATCATTTTTTATAAATGATTTTTAATTTGAAAAATTATTTATAAATTCGAAAAATGATTTAATTTTTTTTCTTCTAAATTTCAGAATAATATTTCCGGAAATGTTTTATTTTAAATTTGGATTTTGTTTTTATTATTTTATTTAATTAATGATATTACAAAACATTTCTTAAATTGTTTTAATTAGAATTAATTACTTTTAATTATGTTAATTAATTTTAAATAATATTTAATTGATTTAATTATTTAATAAATGATTTTATTTATTAAATGATTTTATTAATTAATTATTTATTTATTTAATTGATATAATTGAGGATATTTAATTCCAAATTAGCCCGTTTTGAGTTTTAAATGCTTTAAAAATATTAGAAAAATCCCAAAAATTATGAAAATTGTTTTAAAAATATTTCGAAGCGAGATTTAATTTATGACGAGGTTTGGACATATGTTAAAAATAATTGTAGAGTTCCATTAATTGATTACGTGATCTGAATGTGTCCGCTAGGGCAATATAAATGTTACGTGCTAAATGAATTATGTAAATTATGTGAATTATATGAAATACGTGGAGTGAATAGTGAGATGTATTAGTATTTGATTCGAGACGTTTATTATAGAGTCGAGTCAGAGGAGCAAAGGAAAAGCTAAAGCAGAAGGTTACGAGAATATTTAGACGGACTTGACCTTATTATCAGGCAAGTATTTTTCTATCATTTGTTATCCTATTGAATATACAAATGCTATGCCATGTATTCCTTTAAATTATTGTTCAAGAAATCATTCTTAAATTATTCACAGCATGAATCCATTGAATTATTCTTATCAACTTTGACGAGATTCATTTAAATTATCATTGACGATTCATTTCAACATTTTTAGGCATTCACTCTAGTCGATGCCTTATTACTCTTGATTAATTATTATTACCCAGATTGTGGCGTTCGACTTCGTCGACGCCTATAATATCGTTGCATTCGATTTACCCATTTCTTGTATCGATCTAGACGACACTTATTGTTATTATTGTTGATTCTTCATTATCACCCCATTGTTGTATCGAACTCATTGATACTAGATGTTGTACCATTTGTTATCATACATTCACTTTGAGTTGTTTTCTTGGAACGTGAACTTCCAGTGATTGTTGTGATCGAGGTTGTCAATCTTCCGACACCTAATTATGATTTAAAGGTTGTCAATTGTACCGACACCTGAACGTAAGGTTAGAATTGGTGGATTTATATAAAACTTGACCTTAATTGGTCTGACCATATATTGGTCGATGTGTAAGGCCTTTCAGTGCCTTAGATCCGACGAGGACTTTGCTTTGTGCACTGTCCGGGTTAGAGCGTGACTGATCAGCATGCCTAACTTTGTTTTTAAAATTATGAGATGGACCAGTTCTAACATTCTGAGTAATTGACTCTAGTTGATGTTGAGCCACTTTCTTATGGCATTATTGATTGTCGGAACTTATCCGAATTTATCTGTTCATATCACTGAACTTGATTCACCTTTCAGATATTCCAGTATGGCTTGTAGTTAATACCTGGAACGATTAAAAGTTTATTATTTATTTATACATTGAAGGATATTCTTGTTGAGCTTTCTGGCTCACCTTGCAATGTAATGTTTCTTTTCCAGTTAAGATCGAGGATGTTTAGACCTAGTGGCTCGGCAGCCAGGGGAGTGAGGTTTGATGATTGAGAGTGCAGCTGGTTTAATTTCGTGTATTGTTGTAATAAATGGATTGGATAGACTAGACATTTAAGATCTATCAGATTGTATTAAATTATATTTGAGGTTTGTAATAGTAATTAGCAGTGTTTGTTTCATACTTTAGCCTGTGCTCGTATCTTGGATGAGGGATTGTATTATTATTGTTCCGCATTTACAGGTTTGTATTGTTTAAGTGAGTTGTGAGCCCGGATCTGTATCCCGGATCTGCGAGGCGTCACAACCTCCATCCTTATCCAAGGTAGACAGAAATTCATGCTTTATTACTAACTACTACGACACATATATACAAGCATGCTTATTTAACCGTGCAATGGATGAGACCCCGAAAGGCTTATACAATAATACACATGTAGCGAGCGTCAGGTTAGTGGATCCCAGACTAACAAAAGCCTTAGGTCACTAGGCACAAAGTTCCCAGAAACTTAATTGCTCGAGTATTAAAAAGCTCACCCTAGTTAATTTTGCATATAAACAATTGACACTATTTTTTTTCTCTTTTTTTTCTCTTTTCTTTTTTTTTTCTTTTTTTTTCAAGCAATCTGGAATGAGAATTCTCAATTCCAACCCTAGACTACTCATATAAATATGAGCCGGCTACTAGCCATTTGACACCTAGCCATTATTGACAATTATTTACAATTAAGCATGAAATCCCTGTTTTCCCCCAAACTTAGACTTAAGTGATCTAGGCCATCAAGGGAATAACGAAAATTCTAAATATAATCAAGTGATTAAATCTCTAAACATCCAACAAGCATGACCTCAACCTAGCCCAAAAGCACCCAATGAGACCGTGTAATTAGTTTTGTTTCTGAAACACATAAGTCAATTTCTTAGAAACTATAAGTCAACCCTCTATTCATCATTACCACACTCAATTAGACACCTACCTACCAATCAGAATTAGCTCGTTCTACGGGATCATGAAATATGCATGCCATGCAAATGCAACTAAATGAACTCACATGGTATACGAAAAATAAAAAAACAAAATGTCCTATATGAAACAAACATAGATATCACGAACATAAATGCATAATTTACTACTAATATGCAAAGCATGAAATCCTACATGAACACATAATACAACAACAACTACTAATCCCCCAAACTTAAAATATATGCAAAGCATGAAATCCTACATGAACACATAATACAACAACAACTACTAATCCCCCAAACTTAAAATATTCAATGCCCTCATTGAATGGAAATAAATACGAGGGAAAGTAGAAAACATACCAGTATACCAGTATTGTTACATTTGGGAAAAACATTTATACCTAAATATTTTTTTTATTTAAATACATGTTTTTACCAATTTTTTCCATATCTACCATTCAATTTCTAATTTCAACATTTAAAAGGAATCCTACTGACATAAATGTGTAAATTCTTTCCAATTATGTCACCATTATGTATCACAAAATGAAAAATGAACCTATACATTCTAACTATACATACACACAAAAACAACTCCTAGAAACTCACGATACATACACACAACAACGTGGACACCAAGAACACGAAAACATTTCCTTACTTTTCGCCACTCCCTCCTTTAATTCTCTTAACATTTTCAATTTTTTATTTACCCTTTTTTCTCTTCTTCCTTCCCACTTATTCAACAATTCAATATTTTCCCAGGTAAAATTTTCTATTTTTTTGACTTTTTTTCACATGGGTATTCTTGATTTTTAATTTTTTCTTGGTTTTTTGATTTGGAAGATGTAATTTGATTGATTTGGCACATGGGTTTGGTGTTTCTTGATTCAAGTTTGAATCTTTATGTATAATTCTTGGTTTTTTATGGGTTTTTCAATGATTTTTGTTTAAAGTTTGAGTCTTGATTGAAGTTTGAATCTTGTTGATTTGAATTGTGTTGTATGAATTGATTAGATAATAAGTTTGAATGAATGATAATTTGTACAGGGGAATACAGAGAAAATGGGAAAATTAGTGTGTGATTTTTGGAGGATTATTTTGACCATTTTTTCTTGAATTGCAGTTTTAGAATCTGGTTTTTTTGCTTAAACTGTTATTTGTTTTGGGTGCATTTGGTTAGTTGAATTTGAATCATGTATGATCTTTTACGATGTCCTGCATTTTGCATTTGCAAGATTTTTGAAGGTGTTCTATCTTATATTCTTATCTAACTGAAAATGACATTCGATTTATGATTTTGTTTACATTTGTTATCTGTTGATGAGATAAACTGAAAATCCATAGTAATTGAATCTAGAATGTAATTACGTTAATCCACAGGAATGTGCTATAATCATGGTCAATAGTGTTTACGACTGCATGATTGAAGTTAGATGTTGTTCTTTGGAAAAAGTGACCCTGGAGGTGTGAAGTTAAAGTATGCTAGGATCATGTGATAGACTCTCAATGTGCTTGCTTAAGAAAGATTCTTACTTTATTGCTTATGTGTTTAGTTAATTAAATTTGAATTATATATTTGTGTGAATTGATGCTGTTCTTATTTAGCTATAGCCTAATAAATAAGTTTCATCTTACTTCTAGTACAAGTTGGTTACTTGTTTTTTTATATCCTTCACAACTTATAAAGTAAGATTGGTTCTCTTAGTTATTAAAAAAGAATCAAATTCCATTTGATTTGTTGATGTTGGTTGGACTTTGTTAATCACCTTTATTCTTAAATAATTATGTAGCAACTAAAACTTCTGGTATAATACTGGTTTATTTGTTTTCCTCTTTTGGGCGTTGATTTAGGTATGCATCAAATGATGTTTTGGGAGGTTTTGCATATGCTTTAAGTTTTCAACTCTAAGTTTTTTCCCTATGTTGTCTATCTTTAATGTAAAGTGCATTGAATTTGTTTCATTTTGTTACCATTAACTTGAAGCACTGAGTTGAATTGTACGTATTACCAGAAAGTAGAAAGAGAGCAATGTGGGAATGCAGCGAGAGTTAGTGTTGGAGTAATCTGTAGACTGAAAGTATCTCGTTAAGTTTAACTGAGACATAATTTTTTTTTAATCTAAAATGTACGACGGCATATACAATTGCATGGAGAGCACACCACATTGTTCTTTGGAATAAGTTGCAAGAAAGTGGTGATGCTCAGGTATACCCGGAGCATGTGAGTGACTCAATATATTTGTTTTAGAAGGATACTTACATGGTTACCTATGTTTTTACTTTTTAAGTGAGTGGATTATACCATAACATATTTCCTAGTTCTAAGAGTTCTAAGAAGACATGACTTTGTGTACAAAATGTTTCTCTAAATCATGTAGGTTAGTTTTTTCGCTTCTGTAGAGGTAATACTAATTGGTTATTTTTCATCTATTAAATTGTGATGGCATATGACATTGGTTTCTGATATAGTTTTTTTAAGATTTTTGTTTTATGTATTTTTGTAGGCTAATATTGGTTAAATGTTATCAGTAATTAGTATAGAGTTCTTTTCTAGACTTATGTTCATTCAGGAAGTGTGATGTTGTACTGTTTAACTTTTGACTAGGATTATGTCATCTATCCAAAACTATGAACATATTGTAAGGATTCAATGTTACATTGCGTTGTTTGTGAGCCATTTTTTGAAAAATATCTGTTTTATTAAATTTAGTATATAATGTAGATATTTCCCTAACTTCTTTCATGTGTCAGGTTTTATTTATAATGGCCAAAGTTAACAGTGTCAGCGGAAATTCTGGCTCCCGACGTAATAGAAACACATCATGTCCATTGAGGTCCTGCTGTCCGAATGGTATGAAAGAAGTCAACAAGAAGCAAATTACTGCAACAGAGAAGAAAGAATGGGGTGATGCGGTTTGTTCAGTTTGTCTAGAATACCCTCACAATGCAGTTCTTCTCCTTTGTTCCTCCTACCACAAAGGTTGTCGCCCTTATATGTGCTCAACTAGCTGTCGATATTCTAACTGTCTGGACCAATACAAGAAGGCCTATACTAAAGTGAACTTCACCGAGAGTTCGTTTCCATTGCATAGGTCAACAGATGAATCAAACTTGACCTTAGGGCTAGATTGGTCTGAAGAGAAGCGGGAAATATCTGAGCTTTTGTGCCCACTTTGTCGGGGGCAGGTGAAAGGTTGGACTGTTGTTGAACCAGCTCGCAAATATTTAAACAAGAAGAAAAGGGCCTGTATGGAAGATAAATGCACATTTGTTGGAAGTTACAAGGAACTAAGGAAGCATGTAAGGGCAGAACATCCGTCAGCACGGCCACGAGAAGTGGACCCTTCACTTGCAGAAAAGTGGAAAAAGCTAGAGAACGAGAGAGATCAGAATGATTTGATGAGCACAATTAGGTCGTCCATGCCAGGTGCAATTATAAGGGGTGACTACGTAATTGAAAGTAACCATCGTGGCTCTCGAGACGATGTTTACTTTAGGTTGGGGTCATTTCGTGGAGATGAGGATGATGATTCTGATCTTGATGAAATTATTGAGGATGATTATTCTGCATTTGACGAGATATATCCTTCTCGTTCTGTGGCTTCATCTGGACGTTTCCACAATTCCAGCAGGCGCGTTGGTTACCGCCCCAGCAGAATGGTGTTGGAGGTTTCAAGGAGGCAGCGAAGGCGTGGAGAGTAATGAAAATCAAACCTACACAGGTGGAATTTGATTCGTAGGTAAGCAACAAACCAGTTGTTTGGCATTGGTTTTAATTCCCCCTCATTAAATATCTTAAAGCAATGGCACACACCATTTATTTTCCTTGATGTAGTCTAGTTACAAGATCGCATAACGGGGTAATGGAAGTTCTTGTGATTTGTCACCGTCGCTATGCCACTTTGGTCAGCAAATTTATAGGTTAAGCTAGCAATATTAAAAGTCTCTCCCTTGTGTCTTAGCATTAGTTATTTGAAAGAACATAGTTTAGTGTCATTACACTCATTGTTTTTTTTCCCTCCCCATGGGGAGATCATTGTTGAAACAGTAGATACATTTGGATTTGACTTTTCGATCTTGTATCTTGGAATTATCATTTTCACTGTTTTTTTTTAATTTCTAATTTTTATCAGCTAAAAGTCTTCGCTGATTCATTTATAAATATCCTTTTTTTTAATGAAATTATATCTTGATATACAGCTTAAGCATTCCCAATGTTAATACTTAATACTTCACGGTTTCATGACTGATTGCCATCCTTTGCTGAAGAAAGCCGGGCTGAAATCGTGCTCACGAATCCGATGTCATGAGATCTCAAAATCAAATTGACCGGACTTTGACTAAAAATTAAAAAGTATAATTAGATGTAAAAGTTAAAAAATTATCTTTAAAATATAAATTTGATTTACTATCAGATAATTTTCAAAATTGTAAAATTATAAATTGATAGTCTATAATTTGTGGTCAAACATGAAGAATAAATTCGATTTTTATAATTTGTAACCCAAGGGAATATTTTTTTTTTTGCCAACTTTATGTTTTTTTTTTGCGAGGAAAGCAGTTTTCACTAAGGAGGAATATTACTTGTACTACATATCAACTTTTGATAACCAGAAATTACTTGACCAAAGTAAGAAAACAGAGGGAAGCTCGTACTTATTGTCTGTAATTACGAGACCTAACAAGATTTCGTCTTTATGTTTTTATTGTTCGTATTAATTTATTGGGTTACATATATTATTTTTGACAAGAGCGCATTACAATTTTTTTTTTTTTGATTTTACAATTTAGTACCTGTTCTAAGATGCATTATAAATATTGAATGACTTGAAAATGGAAATAAAATCAATAAAGACTTGTCGTTTATTATACTTCGTGATGATATTCAGCATATTTTTTCATATTATATGAATATTTACGATTTTTGATTGCAAGGGAAAAAGAATTAACCTATCAAAATAAATTAACCGAAAACTTTTCAATTTATCGAAAATTAGATTATTTTTTTATGCAAACTTGCTCAAGAAGTGTCAATAGGAAGTAACGTATTCCAAATACTCCCTCTGTCCCATTTTAATTGGCTTATTTGACTTTTGCACACATATTAAGGAACAATAAATTTTACCTTTACTTTAACTATAATGCCCTTGTAATTGCATTAATGTATTAGGTAGAAAGAAGGAGCTCTTACATTAAATAATACAAATAATAGATTACCAATGCATGATTAATAGGGATATATATGGAACTTAAATATACATTAATGGAAAGAAGACAAGTTTTTGGGACAAACTAATATAGTAACCAAGACAGATAAATTGGGACGGAGGAAGTACATGAAATGACGGATGCCACAATCGGGTTTTATACCACATTGATTAGTTATTAGGAAATAACTAGCATGATAGTTTGCACGGGCTATATAATAATTCATAGAATTTTCTCGTATTAGTCTACTTTAAGTATTTCAATCTATTTAAGATGTTATAATTTCAAAATATTATTAGATTCTGAACCGTGAAAGTTATATTTTTAGTTATGTTTGGTCAGTGTAAGAAGAATGACCGACTGAAAGCTATAAGTAAGAGTTAATTAAATGTCAAGTATTACCACAATAATCTTGTTGTATTAAATACATGAGAAAACAGCTGGCTTATTTATTTTGGGTGGACAAAGAATTAAATATTATATTATTTCTAATTTAATATTGTAAGAAATAATGTAATGTGACGAAAACATTAAAGTAATAGAGTCATATAGTTCTGCTAATAAAATCTCAGCGCATATTTTCAATTTTGGATTTCAGCGCACATTTCCAATTTTGGATCCTTTTCTCCGACCAATTTCGGAGAACAAGGAGAATAACAAATTTATTCTAATAGTTGTGCACGTTCAAAATAAATATGTGATGTGTGTTTTTCTAAGATCATGGTATTTGACCATCGCAGATGTATCCTTTCAAAAGCAAATTGATCATAACAAAATCTTTTCTTCAAATACATTGTACTATATATCTATTCTCAGAAGTGAACTTTCAAAACCCCAAGGTAATATCTCAAATTTCAAGACAATCCATAGTTAGACATGTACAAATTCAACAAAATACACGAGTAACTAAAATTAAAGTGTCATAACTCATAACGGGTTTTTAAAATGAGATGTGTTAATGTATGCACCAAATGAATTATGTTGTAAAAGTTCATATGTACAATAAAATTCAATCTATGAAAATAAGATAGACATAACTACGATAATGAAGCATTCCGAATATCATTTTAATTTGAGGTAACAGCAAAATGATAGCCGAAAAATAAAAAATATACATACCACATCCGTGATCATAAGACATTGCATATATCAGCAATTTTCGAGTTTATTAGTCTCACACCGGGTTGGAACTCGCATTTGAGTTTAAAATTAAAGTGAAATTGGTATATTACTATCTTATATATGGTTGTAAAACTCATTTTGTATGAAGTTAATAACATTAGCATATTACGAAAATGCTGCAAAAATAAAGTGCGAGGGACAATAGATATCAAAACCATATTGACATTTTTTTTACCAAATCCAAATCCCATATGTAAATTATTTCTTATTTTTAATATTTTAATCTATTTTGTTAATCAATCTATAAATTACCAGATAATAATAGGATTAACCGATATAGTGCAAATATACTTAAAATAAAATATTATATTGATATCGAGTATAAATATGTTTTTCACCTTATTTATCATTTTTTGTATTCTGACCATTCGACTAATATAGACATAATTGTTAAAAGAGAGAAATATTATAATAAATTTTTATATATCTATCTTCCGCCCGTTTACCTACTTGAGATAACTTCTACTAATTTTCCGTCACCTACCGCCTCACTTCGATTTTTTTTTTTTTACCAATTTTCGGCCACCTCAGTATCTTTCATACATAAAATAAAATATTATAATGATACCGAGTAAAAATATGTTATACACTTCATTCATCAATGTAACAGTTTAATAATAAACATAATCTGGCCATTTGACTAATATATAGATATAATATATTAGTAATATCTGGCCATGTAATAGTTTAATAATAAACATAATTGACATAATTGGTGCAGTGGTTGAGCCACTGGTCTCCTTTAAAGGAGGTCAGGGGTTCGACTCCTGCGTGTGCGTGAGTTTCTTAGTTTGTATTAGGTTTCCTTTCTGTATTTGTATTTCTGTATTTGTAATGGCCGGGGGTCCTTCGGAAACAGCCTCCCTATTGTATAGGGGCATGGTCTGCGTACAGCTACCCTCCTCAGACACCACTTTGAGTGGTATTATAACTGAGTAAGCTAAGTTTATAGATATAATTGTTAAAAAAGAGAAATATTATAATAAAATTTTATAGATCTATTTTCACTTCCGCCCGTTTACCTACTTGACATAGACGTCTACTTATTTTTCGTCACCTACCTCCTCACTTTGATTTTTTTTTGACTAATTTTCAGCCACTCAGTACCATTCTTAATTCTGACTTCGACGACATCATATTTGTCAATTTATATTTTCCCTCCCCGACTACCATTTTTTACTATTATATGTGAAATATTTTTAATGATTTTATCCCTAATAAATCATAAAAATAAACGTGAGCATAAATTTATGAGTATATGAATGGCATATATTATTAAAATTAGTAAAAATTACTATCTTATATATGGTTGCAAAACTCATTTTGTATGAAGTTAATAACATTAGCATATTACGAAAATGCTGCAAAAATAAAGTGCGAGGGACAATAGATATCAAAACCATATTGACATTTTATTAACAAATCCAAACCCCATATGTAAATTATTTCTTATTTTTAATATTTTAATCTATTTTGTTAATCAATCTATTAATTACCCGATGATAATAGGATTAACCGATATAGTGCAAATATACTTAAAATAAAATATTATACTGATATCGAGTATAAATATGTTTTACACATTATTTATCATTTTTTGTTTTCTGGCCATTCGACTAATATAGACATAATTGTTAAAAGAGTGAAATATTTTAATAAATTTTTATAATCTATTTTCACTTCCGCCCGTTTACCTACTTGAGATAACTTCTACTAATTTTCCGTCACCCACCTCCTCACTTTATTTTTTTTTACCAATTTTCGGCCATCTCAGTACCTTTCATACATAAAATAAAATATTATAATGATACCGAGTAAAAATATGTTATACACTTCATTCATCAATGTAACAATTTAATAATAAACATAATCTGGCCATTTGACTAATATATAGATATAATTTAATACTATGTGTACGTGTGTATGGTTAAATGATTTTGTTTTGATAATTGAGACATATTAATACTATTTAACAATCCTTTTCTTTTAACTTTTACTTATTTATATTATCTTATTTTATAGTATAAATTAGTGATGTATGATATGTTGTCAACTCATACATTTTTAAATCATTCAATTTAGTGAAATGATATTAATTATTAGTATGTGGAACATATTAATAATTGTAATATATTTATTATAAACTTATAAATTTTCAATATACTTAAATTCATTTATTATGTAAAATGGCTAATGGATCTCTAATTAAGGTATAAATTTGTATTGAAAAAATAAACAAAATGCATAAAACATTCTTAATTAATATGATATATCTATAAAGCACCCATGATGTAAAAAAAAGTAACTATATTGAAGTGGAATGAAATATATCTATAATAGAATCTCGATAGATTAATAACAGTTGATAAAATTAATATTTTCAATAAAAAAATTTATCCTAACGTTTTAGTGACAATATAAATTTACCTAAATTAATAATATAATTTTCAAATTAAGAACACAATTAATAAATTTGTACACCAAATATTTAGAGATGTTAGTTCAATTAAATTTTTATACAAAAAATGAAAATTTTTTTAAAAAAAGTTATGGAGGTATCCTTAAAATACACGTTAAAATGCGTGCCAGAAAGTTCAAAAATAGTTTTGAGAATCAAAAGGGACGGAGGGAGTAGTTTATAAGTATTAACAGCAGCCATTCGCGTAAAGGATTGCAAAAATTTTAGCACCAAAAATGCAACGGGCAACCTGTAGTTGATAGTGCAGAGTTTTATGAAAACCTTTGGCATGTCTGAGCATTCCATTTAAATTGCCGGATATTAAAGAACTGAAGGTAACAGTCACCCCCGTCATGGGGTTACATGACTTTCATTGAACTTTCATAAACATTCTACCAACATTTCTATATTTTGTTTGGTTCACACAAGTTAAGAATGAATTTATATTTTGTTAGACTTAAACTTTATATTAATTTTGCATGATGGCATGACATTGTTATACCGTGAAAGTGAATTTACAACTACTATTTTTGAATAAAATGTAAATTCTGATTGTGTAAGGTAGAGTACCAAACTACATCATTCTTACGTTAATATCTCTCATTTATAAACTACGATATCTCTCATTTATAGACTAAGATTTAAACCTTTAATATCTCTCATCAGCTCCTTGACAACACATTGGGTTAGAGTACAGTCATATCAGCACACATGAGTAATCTTTTAGTCAGTTATGGATTAGTGGGTTTCTTTGGTTTGGGACGGAGAACTGGGAAATTTTATAAAAGTTACAGGGATCGTGGTGGGGATGGGGACGAGGGTTAGTGTCTCTTCCCGTCCCGAAATTCCCCATTCCTCATTCCCCGCCCAGCTCCCTATTAGCTGGTCCACGAATGTAATAAAAATTTTATATTTTACATATTAATATATTAAATAAAATAAATTATAGAAAATAGCTATAATTTACATTTTTATAAGTTTCAAATAGTTTAACCATTTTATTAATAAAAAAATTATTTTAGAATACATGTATTAGTAGTTTTATCTTTTATTTAAATTACAATTAAATTTATATTCAAAATAATGTTTAAAGTATGATATAACACAAAAAAAAACTAAATATTACACAATATGATTTATTAACTTCTTATTTGGAAAATATTTGACAAAACATTTATTTATTTTTTTTTAAAAGGAAAGAATTCTCAGTTTCCTACAGGGATCCACTTTTCCCGTTCAGGGCGGAAATTAGAGAGTAAAAAAAATCTCCGCTCGAGGATCGAGACTTGTTCGGGAAAGGGGATCGAGAACAGGGATAGTACTTCCAAGTCCCGAAATGACTAGATGCCCATCCCTTATTTCATCCCCCGATCGGTGGCTCTTTTTTTCCACGCGTTCTCTTACTTACAGGATAGATTGTAAGAAATACCAGGCAGCTTATATAAAAAATTGGAAACATTTTTACGTAACATGTTGATAACTACGTACAACCCAATTTGTAGAACTAATCGCCCAGCCAAGTGATGTTCCACAGTTACCCTGCATCTCATCTTTCAAACTCGTTGCAGGACATCAGTATCATCAAATTTCATTTCTCCATCCCCGAGCCTTTACTAATAGCAAAAAAAATAATATTTTTAAATACAGAATCAGGTCACTTTCTTAATATTATATTAATTACTTTAAGATATCAGATGAGAATCTGGAAGAACATACAAACGCTCAATAATTATCATTAATCACACGCACTCGGTGCTCCCAAGAATAAAATTACTATCATGTACAACCATCATCTACTAGGTCACAGTTCATTGTGAAGCACATCGTACAAGCATCAATATAGGTACACAAAAAGAAAACCATATGAACACAACTAATTGTAGTATGATCCAACAATTTAGTAATATGTACTCCGCAACATGTACCGATGCACATTTTATAGTGGAACGACTATATAAGGATGAAACTATATTAGCCGAAAAATAAAGACGTTGCTACTTAGAAGTGGTTAAATAGGAAATTTTTAGCCTTGGATTAACTCATTCATGTAGTCATAGGGTTTAACTCTTTTATCTAATTATTTGTAAATGAAAATTCACAAACAGCGACTAAATATCATGGGAAAGTCGATTTTCACTTTTTATGAACATTGTACACAATCTCATTGACGTGTAACAACTTAAACATAAAAATGTTTTAGTATTTATCTTGCACACGCCAAACATTTTTAGTATCAAATTTACTCATTTCACAACTTAAAAAGACCTCAATCAAGTGCAATTTCTGTACCCACGCTAAGTCGTCTGTTATACGATCCATGTACCATCAGATATAAAACAAAATTTTGGAATTTTAAAATTTATACTAGAAAATGACCCGTGCCTCGCACGGGTTTTCATGCTAGTTATATATATAATAGGCCAACACAAGAAAAAAATGGTGAGACTTTTTAATGTACATGAAAAGTTCAGTTTGCCCCTCATCTCAATTTTTTTAAAAAATTGTGGTTGGTGGGAATTGAACTTTGGTCTCCAAGTTAATTCCAAGTTAATTCCAAGTTAATTTATGCATCCTTTTACCACTACACCACTCAATCATATGTGTTTTAAATCAAACACAATATAGATGAACGTGTGTATGAATATTTTAATTAGTGCGACACACTAATAATTTTTTGTCCTGATTTTACTTTTACATTTATTGATTTGGACTATAATATATTATATCAAAATATTAATTATTGGTACATAATATATGATTTGATTATATTATAAAATTGTAATAACAATAAAAATCAATATTATAATAATAATAATAATAAATTACTATATAACTTTTACTCTCTTAAACAATCTAAGCGCTCATCTATACGTGTTTTCAATAACACACATGATATCTCTATGTGTACCGCACAAGCGGGGCAATATTTGGTTTTATATAAAAAAAATGAAATGCATATTGTATTTTTATGAAAAGTATTAAATATAAGACCAAGTCAATAACTAAAGTTCTTTATTCATGTATCTATCTATACTATTATATTAAAGCCGAAACAATGAAAGTTTTGGTTTTCGGTTTGGTTATCCTATTTATTTTGGTTTTCGGTTTGGTTAATTTAATTTTTAATTAATTTTAAATATAAAATAAATCAATTTTAATCCGTTATTGGCTATAGTAGTCCTAAAGACACAATAGTTATTTATATTTACACCATTACTAATACAGTTAAACTTAAAACCTTCGTTGCCTTCACGAACACTGCGCACAGAACTCTATTCTTCTAAACCTAATTTACACCATCTTCATCAATTCAATACACAAGTTTCTTCGGCTTTTCTCTTCTTTTGCAACACCATATATATCATTAATTTACTAAAAATTCAAAGTTCGAACCCGTCAACGACATTTTTAATTTAGAATTTTACAAAATAAATTTTAAACCATGCATATCATTATATAAATTTATATTAAATCAAAATTAAAAAATTATTAAAAATAAGGATTATATAAAAACATAATTATAATGTTAAATAAATTTTATAACCTATCAAAAGAAACCTGTGCTTCGCACGGGTTATAAGCTAGTACTATTATATAAAAGCCGAAACATTAAAAATTTTGGTACCTGTTTTTTGGTACCTATTTTTTTGGTACCAGTGTTTTGGTACATCGTGAATTTACTAAATTACCCTTCATTACAAAACACAAAAACACAAAAAACAAAACAAAATAAAAGAAATGAAAAAAAACACACACAAAAACAAAACAAAAAACAAACAAACTCGTGCTATACCCTGCTGGTCTGCGCCATCATCAATCAGCAATTTCGGATTTCTACAAATCAATATGTGAGTGCCTACATATTCAATATATTTTTTAATTTACTAACCCAGTTCATGATTTGGATTTGTTTGATATAGTATAGATGTGCATATATGTGTGTATATGTTCTTAAAAGGATCCGAGGTTTATGTCCAAACCACACAAACTTCGATTAAGATTTAAGGTAATACTTTGAATTCTCTTATTATAGATTACCATCATCAATCAGAAATTTGGGATTTCTACAAATCAATATGTGAGTGTCTACATATTCAACTGATTCAATTAATGCCTACATAATTTGGATAATTTTGAATTTTCTTATTATAGATTACAAAGATTATTTATTGTTGTAATTTGAATAGATTGTATGCTTTGTGTTCTAATTGTATCTATGGTTTATTAAAGTTAAGGTATCAATCTCATAGATAAACTAAGTTTATGTTTAATTCTATAGATTTTGTGATTTCTATTCTAATTTTGGCGGTTTTGATTTGTATTTTTGATTTTGGTAGAATTATATGGCTCGATCCGCGGATGTTTAGGTAACATGTACATAAATTTTGGAGCTATAAAATTTTTAAATAAATTTAAAAAATAGTAAATAAATAAATTGAGTTTACAGAACCAGGGAGTTATTTAATAATTGACAATATGTCTGTGTATTTTTTAATTTCTTTTGGTCATTCAGATAATCCATGCTTTCAAAATTCCACTAATTCATATCAATTTCGATTCTTTATTGCTCTTGGTCATTCCGACAATCCACGTTGTCTAATTTCCGGGGGTTCATCTTATCTAAGTCGTTGCCAGTAGTTCTTCTTATCTAAGTCGTTCCCAGCCCCTTTCCCGGTTTGATTTTGGTAGAATTATATGGCTCGATCCGAGGTAGCAGATGTTTAAGTAACATGTACATAAATTTTGGAGCTATAAATTTTTTAAATAAAATTAAAAATAAAAAAAATAAATAAATTGAGTTTACAGAACCAGGGAGGTAATTAATAATTGACAATATGTATGTGTATTTTTTAATTACTTTTGGTCTTCAGATAATCCATGCTCTTAAAATTCCACTAATTCATATCAATTTCAATTCTTTATTCTTCTTGGTCATTCCGACAATCCACGTTGTCTAATTTCCGGGGGTCATTAATAGATAGAGAGATATTCTGAAACAAATAATATGCATGTTATGAGGGTATATTGGTATACTTGAAAACATAACACATATACCCTATGTGTTAATTATGAAGTGTCAAGTCACCATCTCAAATTGGATGCAAAATCGGTCAGATAATGATTCCACAGCAGCAAAAGCCCAACAAGAGCCACAGTGTCCCTGATTATTAATATACTTATATCTTAATATACCATGAGATAAAGTAACTACAAATAATAAGAAGTATAAATTTAAAAGAATTAGATTAGATGAGTATTGTTTGATTTTATATGGAACTTCCTTGACCTTTATCCTAAAGTTAAGCAACTTAATTTTTTTTACCAATTTGATCTCAGGCACCAGCACCTAATTGACCCTTTTTTTTGGTTTTAATAACTTCCAACTGCTAGAAGTTGTTACTATATTATTCTGACTACAGATTTGTCTTAGTAATCATTTCATATTGTCTAATCATTTATATGTTTAATCTTGCGGTGTGTTCTTTTTAGTTACAATATGGAGAGTGCTAACGAAAAAAGACAAGAACTTAAAAGAAAGCATGATCAGTTGTGCCAGGCTGGTGTATATGATTTTGTTTGCGTTGTTCTTTCAGTATTGTACAAATGAATTCTATCTTAGGCTAATTTTTTGTGTTCTTTATGAAAATGTTGTTTTCTCACGCTTCAATACAAGGTTTGATCTTTGAAGAAGTGCATAGTTTGAATAACGAGGAAAGGCAAGAACTTAGGAATAAGCGACTGAGGTTCCAACAGGGTATGTTAACTTTTAATTCTTTGTTGAATCTAATTACTCATGTTGTCAACTTGAAAACAGAGTTTAGCAATATATGTCATTTAATACTATTTTGTATTCTTAGAATATTATGTATCTGAAAAAAAAAATTCTTTCTTTTTACATCCATGTGCTGGCCTGGGTTTGTGTATTGTTTTTGTTTTATTCAATGTACTGAAACACCCCAATCGAACATTGAAACATGTGGGATAATTAGTTCAGAATTTAAGTTATAGTCCCAGATGGCCAGATTTCATTTAAGGCTCTGTATTTCATGCGGGTAATTGTGATAAATTTTATCTGTTTCATCCGTTTAGATTCAAAATAGTACTTTTTTCATAATATTTCAAAGGCAGAAGGTCATGAACATTGTAAACAGAAGGGTGCCAATTGTCTTAGATGTTGAGCATACAACAACGAAAGCAAAACCCAAAGCGAATAAACAAGAACAAGAAAATAACGACAATCACACAAGACAAAGATTTACGTGGTTCGGAAATTCCTACTCCACAAGCCACACTAATTTTGTATTGATCTCTCACAATTGTGTTGTGTTGTGTTATGTTACAATTACATGAGTATTTATAAGAGAAGAAACTGGGTCAACCAATCAGAGTCTAATTCTGAAATTCCTAACTCTAATCCTAACTCTAATTAGAGTCCAATTCTGGAATTCCTAACTCAAGTCAGAATCCGATTCTTAAACCTGATAGACTCCACAAACCCAACAATCTCCCACTTGGAGTCTGACCACATCTTCACTTCACTCTTGTAAATCTAGTAACAAATAATCCCTCGATCAATAACTCTAACTAGTGCAGCGCCTTCTCATCAATCAGTTCTGAAGGCCAGTTGAAGCTATGCAAAGCTTCAACTTTTCATTAGTAACCACCTTAGTCAACATATCTGCAGGATTCTTTGAACCAAGGATTTTCTTCAAGGACAAAGTACCATTGCTAATCAACTCTCTTGTAAAGTGATATCTCAGCTGAATATGCTTCGTCCTAGCATGAAACACAGGATTCTTCGCAAGATGAATAGCACTCTGACTGTCGCTATACAAAGCACTGTCCGCCTGTTTCTTGCCCAACTCCTCAAGAAAATTCTTCAACCAAATCATCTCCTTGCTAGCTTCAGAGATAGCCATATATTCTGCTTCTGTGGTTGAAAGAGCAACACTCTTTTGAAGTCGAGGCATCCAACTAATTGCTGTGCCACCCAACGTGAAAATATATCCCGTAGTACTTTTTCTTGTATCCAAACATCCACCCAAATCTGCATCAGAGAACCCTTCCAAGATAACATCTTTCTTGCTGAAACATAATGCAACCTTGGATGTGCCTTTCAAGTAGCGCAACAACCACTTGACTGCTTCCCAATGCTCTCTTCCTGGATTAGACATGAACCTGCTAACAACTCCCACTGCATGAGCAATATCTGGCCTTGTACACACCATAGCATACATCAAACTGCCAACTGCAAATGCATATGGAACTTTAGCCATATCTTTCTTGCCTTCATCCGTTTTAAGTGACTGCTTTTTCGTGAGATTAAAGTGAGTCGCCAACGGTGTACTTCTGGTCTTCGCATCCTGGACACTGAATTTCTGCAACAATTTCTCAATATACTTCTCTTGAGATAATTTCAAAGTACCTTCAGATCTATCCCTTATGATGCTCATACCAAGTATCTGTTTTGCTGCACCCATATCTTTCATCTCAAACTCCTCAGACATCTGTCTCTTTAACCTGTTGATTTCCCTCATGTTTGATCCTGCTATCAACATGTCATCAACATACAACAACAATATGATATAAGATGAATCAAATTGTTTAAAATAACAACAATGATCCATAGCACTCCTAGTGTACCCATTCTTCATCATAAAGCTATCAAACTTCAAGTACCATTGTCTTGGCGCTTGCTTCAAACCATACAAGCTTTTTATAAGCTTACAAACAAGGTTTTCTTTCCCAGCTACCTGAAATCCTTCTGGCTGTACCATGTAGATGTCTTCCTCAAGATCACCATGTAAGAACGCGGTCTTAACATCTAGTTGCTCTAGATGTAACTCCTCTGCAGCCACAATACTTAGCACAATTCTAACAGTAGTCATCTTAACAACCGGAGAAAATATATCAGTATAGTCAATACCCTTTTTCTGTTGATAACCCTTGACTACTAACCTCGCCTTGTATCTCTTGCTGCCATCAGGTTCTTCTTTGATCCGGAACACCCACTTATTCTGTAAAGCCTTCTTTCCTGCTGGTAACTCTGTTAAAGACCAAGTCTCATTCTTCTCAAGAGAACTCATCTCTTCTTCCATGGCTGATTTCCACTGAACTGAATCATCCACCTGAACTGCCTCTGAATAACACTGAGGCTCTCCATCCTCAGTCAATAACATATAATATGCTGAAGGAGAAAATCTTTGTGGTGGCCTCACAATTCTGCTAGATCTTCTTACCTCAGCCTGTGGAGTAACTGGAACCGTGTCATTACCATTCCCCAAACTCCCACTATTTCCTGCAAGATCTTCTTCTGTAATCTCTTCAAGCACTGCTTTCTCTTTCTCATGTTGTTCCTTTGCAAACTCAGAATCGACTGCAAGCTTATCCTTGTACACTGCACTTTCGTTAAAAGTAACATCTCTACTTCTAACGACCTTCTTCGTTAGTTCATCCCAGAAACGGTAACCCATATCATCTGAGCCATAACCAATGAAGATACACTTCTTTGCTTTTGGATCAAGCTTGTCCCTGTCAGAATCTTTAACACGCACATAAGAAACACAACCAAAAACTCGCAAGTGTGAAAGATTTACCTCCTTTTTCTGTCACTCTTCTTCAGGAATCTTGAACCCCAAAGGAACTGAAGGTCCTCTATTTATGAGATACGATGCTGTGCTAACTGCATCTGCCCAAAAAGTCTTTGGCAACCCTGCATGCAATCTCATACTCTTGGCCCTCTCATTCAAGGTTCTATTCATGCGCTCTGCAACACCATTCTGCTGCGGTGTCTCTGGAATAGTTTTGATCATTCTAATTCCATATTCTGCGCAATAGCTTTTAAACTCATCACTACTGTACTCACCACCATTATCTGACATCAAACTCTTAACCTTCAAACCGGTCTGATTTTCAACTTCGGTCTTCCACTTCTTGAAAGTAGCAAACACATCTGATTTATTCTTCAAGAAATAAACCCATACCTTTCTAGTGGAATCGTCAATGAAAGTGACATAGTAGCGAGATCCTCCCAACGACGCAACTGCTGTTGGACCATATACATCTGTATGAACTAGCTCTAACCTCTCAGCCTTGGGTGTCCTCCCTGATTTTGCAAAAGTAACTCGTTTCTGCTTTCCAAGAACACATGGCTCACAGAACCCAACTTCCACATTCTTCAGCTCTGGAATCTTACCCTTCGAAGTTAATAGCTTCATACCTTTTTCACTCATATGACCAAGTCTTTGGTGCCACAAAGTTGAAGACCCAATCTCATCAGCAACTGTATTTGCTTCATAGCTAGATTGTTCAACTATGTACATCGTCCCCTTTTTCTCTCCACGAGCAACAACTAGATTCCCCTTTATAACCTTCCACTGTCCGTCTCCGAAAGTAACTCGATACCCTTCCTTATCTAACTGACCCACAGATATCAACATCTTCTTCAGTCCAGGAATGTACCTTACATCTTTCAACGTCCAGCTAGTCCCCAAAGAGGTCTTGAGATTAATATCTCCCATGCCCGTAATATCCAGAGTCTCATCATCAGCAAGACGGACTTTACCAAAATTTCCAAGTCTGAAATTTAACATCAAATCCTTGCAAGGGGTAGCATGGAATGATGCACCAGAATCCATAACCCATGATTCAACCGAACATTCAACACAACAAATCAAAGCATCGTCACTCACCACCTCTTCAACTACATTAGCTGAATTATCCTCTTTCTTCTTTCCTTTAGGAGCTGCGGGAGCCGTACACTGATTTCTGAAGTGACCTTTCTTCTGACAATTCCAACAAACAATCTCCTTGCGATCTTTGGACTGTCCTCTCTTCTGTGACTTCGATCTGCTATGCCCCTGATTCTGCCCCCTATCGGACTTTCTGCCTCTACTCTCAGTACTCAACAAGGAACCTGACGACTCTCCTGAGTTTCTCCTACGAATATCTTCTCCAAGAATCGCATCTCGAACTCCATCAAAAGTCATCTTACTGCTCCCAGATGAATTACAAATAGCAGTGACAAATCCTGACCAACTGTCAGGTAACGAGGATACCAACAATAAGGCTTGTACTTCATCATCGAATTTAATATCCACTGATGTCAATCTTGATAGGATAGAGTTAAATTCGTTCACATGATCAGCAACACAATCACCTTCATTCAATTTTATGGCAAACAAGCGACACAAATATACCTTATTCGAAGCAGACGGCTTCTCATACATATTTGATAACGCCTTGATCAATCCATAAGTTGTCGTTTCCTTGACGATATTGTAAGCAACGTTCTTCGCCAAAGTCAATCTGACAACACCCAGGGCCTGCCTATCCAATAGCTTCCAATCTTTCTCATCCATCTTTTCTGGCTTCTTCTCCTCCAGCGGTTCGTGTAGTTTTTTCTGATACAAATAATCTTCAATTTGCATCTTCCAAAACCCAAAATCTTTGCCATCAAATTTGTCGATCTTTACTTTCCCTTCTTCTGCCATCGCTCCCACTCGCCTGAAAACCTAGGCTCTTGATACCAGTTGTTGAGCATACAACAACGAAAGCAAAACCCAAAGCGAATAAACAAGAACAAGAAAATAACGACAATCACACAAGACAAAGATTTACGTGGTTCGGAAATTCCTACTTCACAAGCCACACTAATTTTGTATTGATCTCTCACAATTGTGTTGTGTTGTGTTATGTTACAATTACATGAGTATTTATAAGAGAAGAAACTGGGTCAACCAATCAGAGTCTAATTCTGAAATTCCTAACTCTAATCCTAACTCTAATTAGAGTCCAATTCTGGAATTCCTAACTCAAGTCAGAATCCGATTCTTAAACCTGATAGACTCCACAAACCCAACATTAGAGAGTGCCAATTTGACGTGGATGAGAGCCAAAAAAAAAATATTTATGGTATGTTGCACAAGTTTATCATTCCTCAAGAGTGACTCCATCAAAGATGTTCTTTGGCTCTTTTAGAGCAGTTCTTGGCACTCTATACTCTACAATAGAATAGCAATTGCTATCTTGATATAAAAAGCTTACCGCCACTAAATACCATGTGATCAAGCTTTGCTGAATTTTGCAGAATTGGTCTATCTGGAAAAATATTCATTTCGTAAAAAACTTTTGAAGGCGGGTCAGTAGTAGTCTTGCTGATTGATCTGCCAAGCAGGATGCAACATTGTTTGGCAGTTGCAACTTCAAGAAGCAATTGATAAGCTTATTTCCCAATAAAGGTCTCATGAATCCAAGTCTTGCTTCAATTCGATCCCGGTTGACATTCTTGACACCTCCAATCAATACGTGTTCAACATGTATGCCCTTGACCTCTCCAAATCCGACATTCAGGTAACTATTCTTTTTTTCCCATCCAATACTGAAATAAATTGAAGAAATGCTTTCTGTATTAGTTGTTCTATTGGATTATATATTTATTAAATATACACTATATATCATTAGAGAGTAGACTATGATCACTTTCTGTTGTTTTTAGTATATTTGATAGTTGTTGTCATTCTAATCTCAACAACTTCACAACAAAGGGTGACCGTTGACATGATTAAAAGAATTTTTAAGTACTTGGAATACTTATTTATAATTCTCTCTTAGGCCAGCCAGTTGGGAATATTTTATAGAGACCTTGCAAATACTTGGAGCATTGGAAATATAATTTATAAGCGTTGGGAATTTCAAAAAAAATTACGGCCGATGCTCTTTTGCAACTGACATCTGATTGATTCCCAGGAGTGTAAGAGAAGTTAACATTAACAGTTTCATGCTGTAATGGCATCTGTTTCGCTTATATCTTCTTCTGCACAGTGTTTCTTAGTGTTTGTTTTTATCTCGGTTATGATTTCCGCTACGCAATATCACTTGAATTGATGAAAGATGCGGCTATTGTCCAGTAGAGACAGGTTTGAAAACTAATTGACTTGAAAATATTCAGTTTTGTACATCACTGCTGGTAGCTTTGAACTAACTAAATCTTCTTACTTCATTTTCTACACACATGAAAAATCCTGCATTCAAAAAAGGATCGACGCATAGCAGAAGACATGTCCAAAGACGCAACAAACTCTTTTGCACACATCTTTAACACCAAACTATGTTTTGAAGAGTCTTATTGCTTTGTGGTGTGAGAGAATGGCGTTGAATTCCCAAAGAAACAAGCTGGTTATAGAAACAAAAAGTCGAGAAGAAGAAACTAACAGTCTTTTTCGGATTGTGTACCTGGAATACATTTTATACCAGGATTGTCATTGCAACATAGTATATATATATTTGAATTTGCCTTCCCAAAAAGTCGGATTGTTATTTTTCTTAATTATACAAAAGTTAAACATTATATCAAGAGTTACGAAACTTTTGTAGTCAAACATTTTCTTCAATAAAGATGTTATGCGATTGTTAGTTTGCTTCCTCATTTAATGAAGATAGTCTTGTGGTTACAGATGAAAATACAGAGCTAAAACTTAAAAGTTTTGGATCTGGAAATAGTGATTCTGCAGAATCTTCAAGTATCCTTAAATTCGAAACCAACAGGTGGACTATTGTTGTTTGCCGCCCTTTTTGTTTGTCAAACAGATGAAAGTGATAGATGTGAAACTTCATTTTCTCTTCGTAGTTTTTTTTGTTGTAATAACTGGTGTTTAGCCATAGTAGAGGGTTGTATATGACTGAATATTTTTTCTTCTGTTCATATGATGTAGCTTAGTCTCCACGGTGATATTATGAGGGCACACCTTTTACACCACCTGTAGTAGTATGCAGGCCGTAGGGATGGTATTCGGTTAGGATGTGAAGTTGGGATATGTCCAAATAATGACATCTTAACTGTTGTTCGTACGATCCCCCGGAAATTATCTGGGCGAAAAACTATCTATTCATTATAATTCGATTAGTGTCGCTTTCTTTGTATTCATATTTTCATTAAGATACCTAGCAAATTCATATTCTCTGAACGCAAAAGATTCATAGCTTTAAAGTTGTACAAATGTACATTGTACCAATATTTATCACAGATTATTTACTCATTCTCACTTGATGATATATGTTTGATTCAATGTTAATTATAGACATTTAAAAAGATTGCATGCTTGACTCAAATATCAAATGGGACCCTACTAACAAAATACAAAAAGAACAAAAAGTACAAAATATAAGATTACAAATATATTAAATGATAATTTTTCTTTAAAAAATACAACTCTCAATCTACTTAATGAAAATATAACTAATAATAATCAACCTTCAATTTGTCAATTTTTATAACAAAAAATTATAAATTTTAAAAGTATTTGATACTAAACAAAAAGAATATGTCTACATTATAAAAAATTCTAACATTCACAAATGTTTTTATTGTCAAAAGATATTTAAAAACTGAATTTAATCATTTTCAAAAACAAACCAAAAGCATATTTCAAACATTGCTTTTTAGGCATAAAATTATTTCAAAATATAACGGATAATCATAAAAATAACCTTCATTTGGTCAAATTATATAACAAAAAATCATAAAAATTTACTTAATTAATTTGTTTATGATCTGTACTTGATTACCTTTTAAAAAAAAATTAAAAAAATAATATAAATTATTTGAGTCAGTGGTTTTGTTTTCATTTTATGTCTAATAAAACATAGCAAATAATGAGATTATCACAATTACATGACCATACAGATAGCGACAAAATTTAACAAAATAAAATAAAGAATGATTTTCCCACTTGGATGATATATATCCCTTACCAATTAAAAAAACAAAAAAATTATTTATGTCATTTTGCTTATTTGGCAACTATTTTAATTGTGAAAATCAATATGATATTTCAAACATAACTTTAAAACTATAAAAAGGTTATTTTCAAAATATAACTTTATCATAAAAATAACTTAATTTAGTAGATTTATATAACAAAAATTCAAAAAAAAAGAAAGTAAATTATTCGAAAAACCCGTGCTTTGCAACTTTTTAATGTACATAAAAAGTCCAGAAAAAATTGTGGTTGGTGGGAATTGAACTTGGGTCTCCAAGTTAATTCATGCATCCTTTAACCACTACACTATTCAATCATATGTGTTTTAAATCAAACACAATATAGATGAATGTGTGTATGAATATTTTAATTAGTGCGACACACTAATAATTTTTTGTCCTGATTTTACTTTTACATTTATTGATTTGGACTATAATATATTACTAGCTTATAACCCGTGCGAAGCACGGGTTTCCTTTAATAGGTTATAAAATTTATTTAACATTATAATTATGTTTTTCTATAATTCTTATTTTTAATAATTTTTTAATTTTAATTTAATATAAATTTATATCATGATATGCATGGTTTAAAATTTATTTTGTAAAATTCTAAATTAAAAATGTCGTTGACGGGTTCGAAGTTTGAAATTTTAGTAAATTAATTTAATCATATAATATATCTTATTATTAGATCTAACGATTCTTATTTATTACTAAAAATAATGATTTGAATATATGGTGAGATATTTTTGGGTGTATATTAGTGATCATAAAATTAATTTTAAATTAAAAAGTAACGTGTTTTAATTACAAAAATTATTACTAAAAATAATTACGGAAGGATATGGTGTGATATTTTGGATATATATTAATTATTGTAATATAGGTTTTAAATTAAATGGTAAAGTGTTTTAATTAGAAGTAAAATCTTTGAAAAATATGGGTAATTGAGTTGTTGGAGCAGAAAAAAGAGTCCAAGTAGAAGCTCAATGTGGATGAAGGAATTTTAATCGGAATATAATTACGTTAAAATTAGTAATTAGCTTTTTGAGTTGTTTTTGTAATTTAATGATATATTTTAATAATTAGAATAAACAAACGAAAACCAAAACTTTCAAAACTTTCAATGTTTCGGCTTTAATATAATAAGTAGCTTATAACCCGTGCGATGCACAGGTTTTTTTAATATGTTATAAATTTTATTTTATGCTACAATTATGTTTTGTAAAAATTATTTTAATATTATTTTAATGTAAATTTAATATAATTTTAGTTAATGATATGCATGATTTAAAATTTATATTAGAAATTTAAGTTAAATATGTCGTTGATGGATTCGAAACTTGAATTTTTAGTAAAGTACTTTAATCATAAAATATATCTTATAATTACATTTTACGGTTCTTATTAATTACTAAAAATCTAACAACAAAATTTAAAAAAATACCAATAATATACTCATGTTTACGGATTATACTTTTGTTTCCCTATTATAGACAATGTAGAAGGATTTTTAATATATTTTATTAAGAATTAAAAAATATGGTGTGATATTTTCGGATTTATATTAATGATTATAAGATTAGTTTTAAATCAAAATGGTAACATGTTTTAATTAAAAAGAAAATATTAATGATTGAAAGATATGATACGATTGATTTTTTAAGTATTTATAAATGACAATATATTCAATTAAAAGCAAATGTGAAAAGTACAATCGGTTAATTAACATTAATTATATTATGTTATTATTTATTTTAATAAATAGGATAACCAAACCGAAAACCAAAACTTTCAATGTTTGGTGTGATATTTTCGGGTTTATATTAATGATTATAAGATTAGTTTTAAATAAAAATGGTAACATGTTTTAATTAGAAAGAAAATATTAATGATTGAAAGATATGATACGATTGATTTTTTAGATATTTATAAATGGCAATATATTCAAGTAAAAGTAAATGTGAAAAATACAATCGGTTAATTACCATTAATTATATTATGTTATTATTTATTTTAATAAATAGGATAACCAAACCGAAAACCAAAACTTTCAATGTTTCGGCTTTAATATAATAGTATAGATATCAAAATATTAATTATTGGTACATAATATATGATTTGATTATATTATAAAATTGTAATAACAATAACAATCAATATAATAATAATAATAATAATAATAATAATAATAATAATAATAATAATAATATATAACTTTTATTCACTTAAACAACCTAAGTGCTCATCTATACGTGTTTTCAATAATACACATGATATCTCTATGTGTACCGCACAAGCGGGGCAATATTTGGTTTTATATAAAAAAATGAAATGCATATTGTATTTTTATGAAAAGTATTAGATATAAGATCAAGTCAATAACTAAAGTATTTTATTCATGATTTAAAAGCACCAATTTACCCCGAAGTTCCTATTTATATATAAAAGTATTATTTTTAATGCTAAATGAACTTTGAACACCGAGTTAAATTCTGCATCTTCATACCATTATGTCACACGTTCACATGTATTTTAGATCATACACACAATATGTATGTGTGTGATATTGAAATATTATTAATTAAATATTACTGAATTTTAAATGAGTTTTGGACTCTTTTATCATTTATCGATTAAAGAATTACGTAAAATACACAATTGGGCTATAAAACGACATTATAATTAATATAATGGATATTATCTAACAATATATTAGAGCAAAAAATATTGAGGTGTTAACGTAAAATGAAAATTGTATATTACTACAATATACAATAATTTATTAGTCAAACAATTCGGGTCGTAAAAATATTTGGCTTTAGAACAACGAATCCTATAAATAACACATTACCTACAAATTTGCTAATGTTTAATTTAAAATATGACATTATGTAAAAAAAAATGATCGTATATTATATATGTTATTTTAATCATGGAGGTGATTCAATGAAAGTCAAACGGACATTGGAAGAGAAACAAAGGCAAGAAATTAGATGAAAACAAATAAAAGAGTTAGAAATGTGGTTTTAAGAAGTAAGCACAATATATGAGAAGCATTTTAGAAGATTTACTAAGATTTTTTATTAGAATCAGGACTGAAAGTCTGAAACCTACATTCTCAGAATGCAACATCTTGAAGAATATTTAGTTTTTACCTTGAATTTTACTGGAGATCCAGTTAAATGGATGCATTATTTTTTTAAGAATGTTTAGGATTGTAGGTGCTCTGAAAAATCATTTTAATTAGAGAAAACCCAAATAAAACTGAAATTATATTCCATGACCCACAACAAAATTAAAAACTGACATGATTGCTATCGGTATTACTCGTATTAGTTTCCAAAGTACAAATTTGAATATATTTAAGTAAGTTTACAATAATCACATATGCCACTAACAAGAAAAACTCAATGAAAATTAATCACATATTTCAACCAATATTGATCCTGAATAATTTGATTAAAAAGTACAATTTAAGTAGCAGACCCGTGCCTCACGCGGGTTTTAATGCTAGTATAAATATAATGTCATAACTAAATATATATATATTTATTTTTATTTGTTTGTAAATTATTGTATACAGTACGCTGCTAATGAATTAAGTACTTAATAAACATTTATTGAAAATTTCTAGTGCTAATCAATGATCACGTTGAAAAAAGAAATTCACTTAATAGAATTATTAAACAGTTAAGATGCATAAGGATTAAACAGTAATTTGAGTGAATTGTGTAAAGCAATCTTGAACTGCATTTAGCATCACCCTTTAATAATTCTGGGATTAGGGGAAAACTGTCGCCTTCATTTTTTCTACAACGAAAAACACTACTAATTATCATTAATTTACCTAGGGTTGTATATGTAATATGGGTTCCGAAAATTGACCCAATCGATCCAAATCAACCTTCTTTTTAATCAATTAAATCGAATTATCCAAAATCGTTGATTAAACGGGTTAATTTTTAAAAAACACGAATTAATTAGGTTGGGTAAGTGTTTAACAAATTTTAACGCTTACCCAACCCAACCCGTTTACATAAAATGCATAATGTTTTGCATATTTTGTATATTTTCTTCGTATTTTTTACAAAATTTTGCACTAAATAAATTTTCTACACTATATAAATTTTCTGCAACATTCTACAACACTTTCTGGCTTTTGCAACACTTTATGCAACATTCTTCAACAATTTTTGCAACATTCTGCAACATTTTCTACAAAGTACAGAATTTTATCCAACGTGTGGGATTTTCTGCAAAGTTTTCCCGATTAACAAATTTAACCCGACCCAACCTGAACTAAAAATCATTAATAAACACAACTAAAAATCACTAATTTACCTCCTACCTCACCACACCACCTACCCCACCACCCTCCACCCCATCTGAAATCACTAATATATATAGCTAAAATCACTAATTTATACCCACCCCACCCCACCATACCATATCATCTGAAATCACTAATATGCATAGCTAAAAACCACTAATTTACACTCACCCCACCCCCTATCTGAAATCACTAATATACATAACTAAAAATCACCCCACCCCACCCCACATCTGATATCACTAATATATACAACTAAAAATCAATAATTTACACTCACCCCAGCCCATCACACCACACCACCTGCCCCCACCACCCTCCACCCCATCTGAAATCACTAATATACGCATATAAAATCATTAATTTATACCCACCCTACCCCATCTGAAATGACTAATATACACAGCTAAAAATCACTAATTTGTACCCAACCTACCCCAACTGAAATCACTAATATACACAGCTAAAAATCACTAATTTACACCCACCCGACCTCATCCCATCCCATCTGAACTCACTAATATATACAGCTAAAAATACTAATTTACAACCACCACACCCCCATCCGAAATCAATAATATTTACAGGTAAAAATCACTAATTTACACCCACCCCATCTGAAATCACTAATATACATAAATAAAAATCACTAATTTACACCCACCCCATCCCCATCCAAAATCACTAATATACACATCTAAAAATTAATAATTTACACCCCATCCCACCCCACCCTAACCCTAACCCTAACCCCATAAAATAATCTAGAATCCGGTCATGTCATCCCATCTCTGAAGACCACACAAATCATTCTATCAATTCACAAAATCAATCAATTTCAACAACTATTACTCCAACTATGTTTTAACAGCCCATAACACATCAACAAACCACACTATCTCAAAAATGAGTCAACATTAACTAAATTCCGGCGATAACACTTAGAAATCCGGTCACCTTTAATTCAACACCAAAAATTAATTAAAAACATGCCACATACTCCCTTCCCAGAAAGTAACTCAAGTATAAACTCAGTTTTCACAACCCATCAACATAGGCATATATATGATCATTTATAAATTCGGACAAAATAACTTTACAAGCCAAAACTCAAGTAATCCATCTAAATTGTCATGTAGTTGATTAAAGAGCATAATCCTCAATGATTAATGACAAACAATACAAGTTTACAGTTGTTTCCAGCAAGAAGGGACGACATGACAGGTGGCTTGGGAGAAAGGAAAAGAAAAAAAGTATTGTGAATGAAAACGGGGAAGAGAGACCTGGCTTGAGTTGTTGTTGAGAAGGCTTTGAAGTCACCCGGAGGAGGTGGACGGCAGTGGTGGTGGCGAATGGAGAGGGAGAAGAAAGAGTCGAGAGAGAGATAATTGAGAGAGAGGAGAGAAACAGGGGATTAGAAAAATAGGGGGTTGAAAACGATTTATATTTTGTAAAAATTAGTCAAGGTTTGTAGTTTGTATTTAAGTTTTGGTTTGTATTTGAGCATTTGCCTATGTATATATGCAATAAAACAAAGCTGACAGATCAGGGAATCTAACCCCTAACAGCTTTCAATTGAACAATCTCTATATTTTATGAAACGAACTAATTTAAACTTTGCCAAAAAACACTTAACTTGTTTTATATAAAATTGAACACAAATCTTGAAATTAACTACTCAGATCAACTGTAATTCACCATACCAAGCTACTGGAATCATCAAAATGAACGAACAATCATCCAAATAGAAATCCCCAAAATTAGATGAAGAACCCTAATTATTCGAATCTTGCAATTTTGGAAACCGTTGATGAAATTGAATACATAAATGAACTCCCACTACTAGAAAAACGTCAATTGACATTGGTTAAAAACCGATGTCTATGTAAAACCAGAACCGATGTCTTCGCATGTGTAGACATCGATTTTTAACCGATGTCTATGTTTCAAATTTACATCGGTTTTTTAATAGTGAACTGATGTCTATGTTTCAAATTTACATCATTTTCTTAATAGTGAACTGATGTATACGTGTCAAATTTACATCGGTTTCTTATTAGTTAACCGATGTCTATAAATCTAATATACATCGGCTTTTTTTAGCAGATGTCTATTGTACATGTATACATCGATTTCTTTTATGGAACCGATGTCTATGTTTCTCTTTTACATCATTTTCTTAATATGAAGCTGATGTGTTTCTATTCTTTTTACATCATTGCATGTCTGTGTGTTGTTGTGACTTTATCATATTTAACATCAGTTTATTGCAAAAGTGATGTCTGATTTGTTTTTTTATATGTGGATATCTTGCATATATATGATATGTTCAAAAAATCAAGACAAAAATCAAAATGGCAAACCAAAACTAAATAACAAAATCAAAGTGCCAATATATACCAAAGCCAAACCAATACATTCAATCGGCCAACTACAATACTCAGTACTCAGTAAGTACATTGTCAACACGAATAAGTCGGGGATTTCTGATCCTCTGCAGGGTTGTTTTATTGCTAAGAATTTCCAAGCACCGCGAACAACTAGCACCAATTCCATCAACAGTCAAGGAAAAGAAATCTAGTGCTCCACTAACTGGTTGAACAACGAAACCCAGAAATGCACGTCCTAGCCCATGAGCAAGCCCAAAAACACCATTATCTCGGGCACTTTCCATAGGTTTCTTCACAACACCTGAAACTCCAAAAGCAAATCCTTGCACAAGAGCTTCTGTTCCTTGCATAATTCCATCACCTACCCCAGTAATTCTCCGTGTAAATACCTAATTTCCCATCCAAATAAGAAAATATTTACTATTTCTGAATTCTAATATAAAAACAACTGAATTACATACCTGCTTGGAACGCAACTGCATAAACTGTCCATCTGTTGAAAGATGAACAAACCCCTTACTGAGGGAAGCTAATGTGGAGCTTGTCATGCCTAATACATCTACGGAAAAAATAAAATGCAGTGGGTTATGGATTAGATCTCTCCGGACACGGTTACCAATCACAGGAATGACAGAACTTTTTCTCATAAATTTGTCTTTATGCATCACTTTCCTCAGATGTACCTGAAGGACATAGTTTAGCATCAACTTGTAAGGCACTAATGACATCTGAGAGATGTATATATGAAAGATTATCATAGGTTAAGAACATAGGAAGACAAGTATTGTTCATAAAATTGTAGCGACAAAATGAAGCGACATTCTTACTCCAAAACTGAAGAATTTAGCATAACTAGAAGATAATTCAATTTTACGATTTTGACGGAGAATATCTTGAAATACAACATCCATCTTGTACACTTATAATGGATATACTATTTACTTAATTTGTCATGTAGCACATGAGAGGATATACTATTTACTTCATTTCTCATGTAGCACATGGAAGGAGCACATAATCAAGTTGTCGACGTTTCTACTGTATCAAACAAATAATTCGAGGCAGATACAACATATTGAAATGTCAAATTCTAAAAATTAAAATACAGAACAGTGTTGACTTGAAATTTAAATGCATTGCCGATTGCAGAGAGTATGGGGCTCCATACACCTAGGACTCCGTGTGGTCTTTGAGCAGGTGCAGTTTCCATAGCCAACTTAAGCCTAACCTCTGAGACGTCTATTAGACTGAAATGTACAAAAAAAATTCCATGTAACTTTTATTTAGAAAAATAGGAAAGGACTATTTCTGCAAGCAACTCTTCAAGAATAAACAACATATTGACCCCATGTAAGTAATTGTGGAAATATCCAGTTCCTTGTTGCAATACTTCGACCACATACACATGCTAGAATAAAAAAGAAGATACTATCTTGCTATCAAGGACAGATACAATGTATACCAACTAAAAACTTTCCAAATAAAGACATGCAACTCCTAAGATCCGTGAAGCTAAATACATGATACACATGTAACGTCACGAGGGGGGAAATATTTTGTTAAGGGGGGAAAGGAAAAGGGGGAAGAGCGCGATTATATTTTAAAAAAAATAAACCCCAGACATCGTTTTTCCAACGAAGTGATGTATTTACTACTATTAGACATCGGTATAGACTTTACTGATGTTAGAGAGACTTTTAACATCAGTGGCTTTTCTGACAGATGTCGAAAGTGTGATGTCTATTGCAGTTTTTCTAGTAGTGTCCTCATGATCATATATAGGAAGCTATTAGAACCATCAATACATACGAAGTGCCTCCAAAGGTCCAGTCTTCTACGAAAATTCAGTGTTTCCCAAAACCATCGTCTACTGCGGAAGGTGGGTGAAGAAGGTGAGGTGTTGGGGGATTTGTTTCCGATTTTACCCTGCTTATACTAATGATAACGGTCCATTAATTTGGACGGAGTTTGGTCAAAAGGGTGTAAATCAAAGCGATTTTGAAATCTAGAGGTGCAAACCGTCGAGAAACATAATTTAAGATCAAATCGAAAAAGCGCCCAAACATAAGGGTTATAAAATGCTAATTACTCTTAAAAATTTATTCATTTGTATAGATATCTTGTTTATATTTATAAGAGTCAAAATTAAACTCAAAATTATTTTTTGATTTTTGATTAATTTTTTAGTTTATTTTTAAAAACTTTCATAATTTAAAATTAAAAAATACCATGTTAATAAATTTAAAGATTTTTATAACTTAAATTAAACAAATATCGTATAACTTAAAATTTGTATTAAATTATATATTAATTTAAAATACATTGTTGTTATCTTTTATAAAGATTTTGTTAAGATGAGACACAACCGGGCCTTTAAATTTTTTGATTATTCTTCCCAACACTAGAATGAGTATCTATTAACAGCCATACGGTTGGATCATCGAAAAAATAATTTAAAAAAATTATTCAGTGAATCTGAGAGGCACCCTGTTACAGAAAGCTGTAATATTACAATGTTTCTGTTAAGATGCGGTACAACCGAGCCTTTCTATTTTTTGATTATTTTTTCCCAACACTAGAATGAGTATCCATTAACATCTGTATGGTTCGATTGTTGATGAAATCATTTAAAAAAACATTAAGTGAATCTGACACGCGCCCCGTTATCGGAATCTACACGATTACAACGTTTTCGTTAGGATGCGGCACAATCGAGTCTTTTTATTTTTTAATTATTGTTTTCCAACACTATAATGAGTATCTATTAACATCCGTACGGTTCGATCATCGAAAAAATCATATAAAAAAATCATTCAGTGAATCTGGCACGTGCCCCGTTACAGGAATCTGTACCATTACAACGTTTTCGTTAATATGCGGCACAACCGAGTTTTTTCTTTTTTTGATTATTTTTTTTCCAACACTAAAATGAGTATCCATTAACATCCGTATAGTTCAGTCATCAAAGAAATCATTTAAAAACAACATTTAGTGAATCTGACACGCTCCCCGTTATCGGAATCTACACCATTACAATGTTTCCGTTAGGATGCGGCACAACCGAGCCTTTTCATTTTTTGATTATTTTTTTCCAATACTAGAATGAGTAACATCTGTATGGTTCAATCGTCGAAGAAATCATTTAAAAAAAATATTAAGTGAATCTGACACGCGCCTATTACAACGTTTCCGTTAGGACGAGCATTTTTATGTTTTGATTATTTTTTTCTGAATAAGTACCAATTAAACATCCGTATGGTTGGATCATTGAAGAAATCATTTAAAAAAAATCTTCTAGTGAATCCGGCACGCGCCCCGTTATTGGAACCTGTACTATTAAAATATTTTTGTTAAGATGCGGCACAACTGAGCCTTTTTATTTTTTGTGTATTTTTTCCCAACACTAGAATGAGTACCAATTAACATCCGTACGGTTGGATCATTCAAGAAATCATTAAAAAAAATAATTCAATGAATCTATGATGTAGGAATTATCAAATATAACACTTCTGTATGTAGCAAATGTAACATTTGTTTATGTAGCAACTGTAACCTGTGGGCCCCACTAGAAAAGTGGGCCCCACATGTGGGACCCACCAGAAAAGTGCCCCCGCATATGTGGTCCACTTTTCCTGCTAGGGCCCACAAGTGAGGCCCAGTTTCAGGAGGTGCCCACTTTTCAGGTGGGGCCAACATGTAGGGCCCACTTAATATTATGAATAAAAAAGAAAATTATCAAATGTAACACTACTATATGTATCAAATGTAACATTACTGTATATATCAAATGTAACACTTCCATGGGCCCACTTTCTCTGGTGGGGCCCACATATGGGGCCCACTTTTCTGGTAGGGCTCTCACTTGGGGTCCACTTTTCAGGTGGGCCCACTTAATATTATGAATGTAAAGAAATAGCAAATGTAACACTTCTGTAAGGCTCACCTTCTCTATTGGGTCTCACATGTGGAGCCCACAGGCGGGGCCCACTTTTCTGTTGGGGCCCACTTAAATGTAACATAGTAACATTGCTTGTAAAAAATGTGACAATTATGTGGGACCCACATGTTTATTTATTTTTATATTTATAAATATTAAAAAAATAGCAAATGTAATGCTTAATCGTTACTGCAACACAACGATTCTTTTGCAACAATACCTGTTCTACAACAATAACAAATTCACATGTATTGTAACACCGTCGGAGAAGTGTTGCTATAGTTTAAAAATAGGGAAAATGAATTTTTTTGTCACTGAATTATTGATCTTTTTCGAAACCTACCACCCAACTATAAATTTTTCTTTTTTACTCACTAATGTTAGGTCCGGTTTACTTTTAGTCAATAAACATAGGTTCGGATTTTGTTTTACTCACTAAAGTTAGGTTTGGATTTGATTATTAGCAATATGTTAATTTTTTTTACTCACTAATCTTAGATTTGGGGTGAAAAAGTCAATCGAACCTTTAATACTTAAAAATGATGCATTATAGAGGACAATTTGCTAAACTTTAATACTTGAAAATAATGCATCAAATTTTATCTTGAAAATAAATCGATTAAATTTAATAAGATAATATCAACATTAACTTTATCTTGAAAATCAATCGATAAATTTTAATAAGATAAAGTCTGCATTGAATCTTGTTTTGAAAATAAATCGATAAAGTTTAATAAGATAAAGTTATTCTCTCTAATGATTTATCACTTTACAATTAAACCTCAATAAATGAATACGTTTGGGACTGAAATTTTTTATTCATAATCGAGGTAAAAAATACACTGTCTCTATTATGTTGGGACTGGAAAAAGATATTCATTTAACAAGTTTATTCGTTTTACGAATATTCATTTATCGATATTTTACTATATCTTGAAAATAATAATAAGATAAAGTTTAATAAGATATAGGAAGATAAAATTAAATTTGAGAGGGATGTTAGAGTGAACAAGTCGATTGCAACTTTAATACCTGAAAATGATGCATTAGAGAGGAAAACTTACCACTTAATACATCATAAAGTTAGACTTTATCTTATTAAACTTTACCAATTTATTTTCAAGATAGAGTTTAATGCAAACTTTATCTTATTAAATTTAATCAATTTATTTTTAAAGTTTAACAAATTGTACTCTATAATGCATCATTTTTTTAAGTATTAAATCTGCAATTGACTGGTTCACTCCGAATCTACGGTTAGTGAGTAAAAAAAAAATAACATAATGCTAATAACAAAATCCAAACCTAAGTTTAGTGAGTAAAATAAAATTTGAATCTAAATTTAGTGACTAAAACAAAACCGAACATAACGTTAGTGAGTAAAAAAGAAAAATTCATAATTGAGTGGTAGTTTTTTAAAAAGGTGAATAGTTGAGTGACAAAAAAATCCATTTTCCCTTAAAAATAATACGTCTATTATAACAAAAAGTGGACGCAATACAAAAGTATTGCATTCGCTATCTATGACGTAGTGTCTTTTATACTTCAGAGTGAGATATCTCATTACCTTTTAATTACTACATCCCCTTTGTTTCATAATTTTTGTAGAAAATGCACAATGTCAAAGTTCCCATGGAAATCTACCTTCCGAAGTCATTAATTACAGGTATTACACAGATAGTAAAACAATCTGATGAACTGTAATTGAATTTAGAATGTGGTATACACTTTTCTGACCTTATTAATTATAATCAATTGCCTTATTAATTAGTTCAATTAATTATAATTATAATCAATTGCCTTATTAATTATAATTATTAATTATTAATTATAATCAATTGCCTTATTAATTATAATCAATTGCCTTATTAATTTATGTAATTGATTATTAATTATAATCAATTGCCTTATTAATTATAATCAATTGCCTTATTAATTTAGAATGTGTTATTTCTTAGTGATGCTAAAAGATGGTAAAACCCCCTCTCCCCTTATGGTTTAAGTGAAAGGGGTGTGGCTAAATTGATGGTTAAAGGCCACTAATGATGGAAGATATGCATGCATGTCAACAAATTGATGGGAATAGAGCTGATCACTCTAGATAAATGAAGGATTATGTTTTGTTTATTTTCTTTTAATTTCCTCAAATGTTAGTTTGTTATGTATCTGCTCGATTCTTTTAATTGCATATAGGTTATATTTTCCATTTTTACTCGGACTTGCTGAGCATATGTGGTGCTCACTCTTGCATACTTGTTAAATTTCAGAATCTGAGCATGGTTTAGCAGCTACATTAGTTGGTAAAAGGAAGGACAAGGCCGCATAGAGATTACATCGCTCATAGTTATTTTGTTAGTATTGAAGGTAGAACCTAGAGAATGAAGGAGTAGATACCAGAAGGTTCTTCTTTTGTGTAGTTTTTGTGTTATTAGAGGCGATGTAATAATTAGCTTTTCTGAACTTAAGACAATGTAAACCTTTGGTTAGTTGCTGCTATGTAAGTGAGAAAACCTGAGACCACTCTGTATTTATGGTATGTTATCGTTTAAGAGTTGAAATTCTTTTGTTTATGTATTTAATGAAAATTGAGGGTGTTACAGTTTGGTATCAGAGCCTAGTGATAGAAAATTAAGGTAGATGACATAGCAGCATAGGATTTTGTGGCTAAGAACTTTGAAATAAAATAAAACACTGAAATGCAAAGATCTATTGTTAGAGTATTTATTTTTCGGTGTTATACGTGTATACTTTAGGTTAATTTTAAGCTACGTTGAGTTAAGTGATTATAGTTGGCTGGTGTATTTTATTGCAGTAGTAATTTCTGATTCTTAGTAATATACTAGAGCCTCGATATTGGAGGGGAAACAGGGTTATTAGTACGATTGAACTCCCCAGACACCTACCATGATGCTCAGCTGAGTCCTTGTTGCGTAAGTGCACCTTATACTAGTAAACTTCTCTAGAAAATCCAAATTATAAGGTACAAATTTGGAAGCCTTTACAACAGAAATAGCAATATGTGGCAGCTATTTAGCAAAAAAAAATAAAAATATGTGGCAGCTGAAAGTTGGAAGATCTAATTATTTAATATTACGAAGACCGCAGTTTCTGCTTTTGCTGTTAGTTTCTGATGATATGTTACAGTCTTACAGATATATATGCTTGAAGTGATTACCTTTATTTGCTAATAATTAAGCCTCTGATCTGTGAGTACTGAATCTTCATACTGTTTAATCGTCTGAAATGATTGAATTTGGTGTTAAGGTTGATTGTTAAATAAAAAGAGTATAGCACTGTAGTTCGTATAAGTGTGTCAGACTAAGTATTCACCATTTGATGGTTACCATGTCATTTAGGTCTGTTTTGCTGAAATTACTTGGATTAAAGTTGATATTTTCTAATTTGATAATACTCTTCTGACGATTGTATATTATTTATTATGATTTTGTTCTCGTAAATCAGAATGTCGCAAGGGAGAACAACTGATCCTATGCAGCAGCTTGCGGAAGTACTTCAACAAGTTGTAGGGAATAATCGAGGGGAAAGAATCTCACCTTTTAAGCATTTTAAAGACACACAACCACCAGAATTCAGAGGTACAACTGATCCAGCAGAGGCACAAGGGTGGATTAAAGAAATCGAAAAATCTTTTAGAGTGGCTTGTTGTTTTATATAAACTCTGATCGTAAACTCTGATGGTTGTAAACTCTGATGGTTGTTTTATATAAACTCTGATTGTAAACTCTGATTGTAGGGTTTATGTATATATTTTAGTGTGTGTGTTGTGGAACAGAATAAAGAAAAACAAGAGGCTTAAATTTCTGTTATTATATTGATCAAACTTTACCTCCTTTATATAATAGGAGAATACAAATCAAATACATGAATGATAATAATAGATACATGATCAGATACATCTCCTTGATTCTATGAACCATATTTAATGCACTCTTCAAACTTCTATGAGATTAGTTTATCCAACATATTCCTCCCTTAAACTAATTCCTTTCGATCCTTCATTCCCATCATCCCTTTGTAAGTATCTAGTAGAGCTTTGGACATTGGTTTAGTGAGCACATCTGCAACCTGGTCACGACTAGCAACATGACTTAAATTCACATTCTTCTCCTTTACATGCTCTCGGATAAAATGAAAACGAACATCTATGTGTTTGCTCCTTTCATGATGTACTGGATTCTTGGCAAGCTCAATTGCAGACTTGTTATCAATGCAAACTTTAGTTGATCTCTGTTGTGGGATTCTCAATTCACTAAGTAACCTTCTTAACCAAATAGCATGACAAACACAGTGAGAGGCTGCCACATATTCCGCTTCACAGGTTGATAATGCCACTATCGGCTGCTTCTTAGAATACCATGTAAATACAGTGTCTCCCATAAAAAACAAGTAACCAGATGTGCTTTTTCGTTCATCCACATCTCCACACCAATCACTATCAGAATATCCCAGCAATTTGTAGTCTTCAGTTCTGGAATAAAACAATCCCAATGACTTTGTTCCTTGAATATATCTCAGAATTCTTTTTATTGCCTTCCAATGTGACTGTTTTGGATCCTCCATGAATCTACTTACAATCCCAACACTATAAGCAATGTCAGGTCTTGTGCAAGTAAGATACCTCAAGCTTCCAACCAAACTCTGATATAAATTTGCTTCTACTGACGTTCCTCCCTCAAATTTAGAGAGTTTGATGCCCTGTTCCATCGGAGTTGCTACTGGATTGCAGTGCTCCATCCTGAATTTTTTCAAAATATTGTTTGCATATGCTTCTTGAGAAATAAAAATGCCTGATTTTTCTTGCTTCACCTCAATGCCAAGAAAATATCTCATCAAGCCCAAATCTGTCATCTCGAACTCTTGAGTCATCTCCTTCTTAAATTCCTTAATCATCTCTTCATTGTTGCCCATAAAAATAAGATCATCAACATAAAGTGCAACAAACAGTAATTTACCTTGTTTTTCTTTGACATAGAGAGCAGCCTCATAAGGACATTGAACAAAACCATTCTTTTTGAAGTAGGCATCAATTCGAGTGTTCCAAGCTCGTGGTGCCTGTTTTAAACCATACAATGCCTTGTATAATTTTAACACCATTCCTTCTTTCCCTGATTTTTCATATCCAGGTGGTTGGTTTACATACACCACTTCTTCGAGCAATCCATTTAAGAACGCAGACTTCACGTCCATCTGGTAAATAGGCCATTTGTTTTGAGCTGCTTGAGAGATTAACAGTCTAATTGTCTCCATCCTTGCTACAGGTGCGAAAACCTCATCATAGTCTATTCCAGCCTTCTGTCGATAGCCCTTTGCTACCAACCTTGCCTTATATCTTTCCACTTCTCCTTGAGCATTCAGTTTCTTCTTATAAACCCATTTAACATCGATGGGTTTACATCCTTCTGGAGGTTCTACCAGTTCCCAAGTTCTGTTCTTTTCAATAGCTTTTATTTCATCATCCATTGCATCTTTCCACATCTTGTCTTTTACTGCTTCTCAAAAGTCTATGCTTTCTGCATCATCCACCAAACATACTAGGTGTACTTCACCATGTTCATATATATCTTGTAAACTTCGAGTTCTAGGATTCCTAGGCTCATCCTCATCTGATTCTTCATTTTCAGCATCAGAGTTTGTTGCTGAAACCTTAGAAATCTGAATATCATCTTCTGTTTTTTCTTTTTCATGTGCTTTACTCCAACTCCATGCATCATCTTCTTGTATCTTTACATCTCGACTCACAACAACCTTCATAGCAACTGGATCAAGTAGTCTGTAGGCTTTTGTTTTCTCATCATAGCCAATAAAAATATATTTCTTGCTCTTATCATCCAACTTTGTTCTCCTTTGATCAGGAACATGTGAATATGCTACACTCCCAAAAACTTTCAAATGTGAAACAGTAGGCTTCTTTCCACTCCATAATTCTTGAGGAGTTTCATCCCCCAAGTTTGAATGTGGACATCGATTCTGAATATAAACTGCACATTGCACTGCTTCCGCCCAAAATTCTTTTGGTAATTCCTTGCTCTTTAACATTGATCGAACCATGTCTAAGATTGTTCGATTTTTCCGTTCAGCCACGCCATTCTGCTGTGGTGAATAGGGGGTTGTTAAGAACCTTCTAATGCCATGTTCTTCACAGTATTCTGTAAAAGCCTTTGATGTATATTCTCCTCCTCTATCAGAACGCAATCCCTTGATATGCATTCCTGTCTTCTTTTCTACCAGCACTTTGAACTTCTTGAAAACTTTTAATGCCTCAGATTTTTCATTTAAAAAATAAACCCATGTTCTTCGAGAATAATCATCAATAAAAGTGATGAAATACCTCTTGGAACCATATGATCCAGGTGTGATAGGACCACATATATCTGTATGCACCAATTCGAGAGGCTTTGAAGCACGATAAGTTGCCTTTTTCTGGAATGAACTCCTTGTTTATTTTGCCAGCACACAATCTTCACAAAAACTGCCTGTATGATCATGCTTGGTATTCCATGAACCATCCCTTTGTTTGCCAACTCCTTCAGACCACCATAGTGTAAGTGTCCAAGTCTCTTGTGCCATAAAGTTGCTTTATCCTCTGACTTTGCTTGTAAGCATTTCTCCTGTATGTTCTTCAGATTCAACTTGAACATTCGATTTTGAGACATTTCAGTTTTAGCAATTGTCCTGCCATTTTTATCCTTCAATATCATGACTTTGTCACCCATAAAGATTGAGTAACCTTTTTCGAGTAGCTGTCCAAGACTCAGAATATTATTCTTCATGTCAGGAACATAGTATACATCTTCAATTCTTCCTTGTTTCCCATCTTTTTTAGTAAAACATATTTCACCCTTTCCTTTCACTTCTATCTTCGATGAATCTCCGAATGACACAACTCCATTATTTATTTCCTTTAAATCAGTAAAGAGATGCTTGAGACCAGACATATGGTTGCTGGCCCCACTATCAAGATACCACAAAACTTCATCTTCAGGAATCATACCTTTGCAGGCCATTAGTAGAACACCTTCATTTTGTTGCTCCTCCGTTTCGACTAGATTTGCATTTTCTGCAACCTTCTTGTTAAACCAGCAATCTTTGGCAAAATGTCCAAATTTTCCACAATTGTAACATTCTACAGATCTGCTTCCTCTTCCAGAGTATGATCTTCCACCTCTGCCACGATCACGACCACGTCCTTGGCCATGCCAATTTTGTTGATTTGTTTGCACCTTCTCTTCAAATCTGTTGCTTACAGGACCACGTCCTCTGCCTCGAGTGAAATTCTGTCTTGCACGTCCACGTCCTCTTCCTCTATTGTATTGTGTGTACAATACTTTATCTTTGTCTTCAACTGAGACATCAGTTTTCAATACTTGAGATTCTGTCTCCTCCTTCTTTAATAATCTTTCTGAATATGCTTGCAGAGATCCCATCAGTTGATCAACAGTCATGGTCTCTACATCATTTGACTCTTCAATAGTAATTCAAACAAGTTGCAGTTTTGTATTTAAAGATCTTAATATCTTCTCATTTACCCGTGCATCTTCAATTTTTTCTCCATAATTCTTCATTTGATTTACAACAGAGGAAACCCTTGTGAAGTAATCCGGGACTGATTCCATATCTTTCATATGTAAAGACTCAAATTCACCACGTAGAGTTTGTAATCGTACCTTTTTTACTTTGTCAACACCTTTAAAATTGTTCTGCAAAATCTCCCAGGCCTCCTTTGCTTTTGTTGCAGATGCAACCTTTTCAAACATGCCTTCATCAAGACCCATATGTATGATAGACAAAGACCCATATGTATAAATTTGTATTGAAAAAATAAACAAAATGCATAAAACATTCTTAATTAATATGATATATCTATAAAGCACCCATGATGTAAAAAAAAGTAACTATATTGAAGTGGAATGAAATATATCTATAATAGAATCTCGATAGATTAATAACAGTTGATAAAATTAATATTTTCAATAAAAAAATTTATCCTAACGTTTTAGTGACAATATAAATTTACCTAAATTAATAATATAATTTTCAAATTAAGAACACAATTAATAAATTTGTACACCAAATATTTAGAGATGTTAGTTCAATTAAATTTTTATACAAAAAATGAAAATTTTTTTAAAAAAAGTTATGGAGGTATCCTTAAAATACACGTTAAAATGCGTGCCAGAAAGTTCAAAAATAGTTTTGAGAATCAAAAGGGACGGAGGGAGTAGTTTATAAGTATTAACAGCAGCCATTCGCGTAAAGGATTGCAAAAATTTTAGCACCAAAAATGCAACGGGCAACCTGTAGTTGATAGTGCAGAGTTTTATGAAAACCTTTGGCATGTCTGAGCATTCCATTTAAATTGCCGGATATTAAAGAACTGAAGGTAACAGTCACCCCCGTCATGGGGTTACATGACTTTCATTGAACTTTCATAAACATTCTACCAACATTTCTATATTTTGTTTGGTTCACACAAGTTAAGAATGAATTTATATTTTGTTAGACTTAAACTTTATATTAATTTTGCATGATGGCATGACATTGTTATACCGTGAAAGTGAATTTACAACTACTATTTTTGAATAAAATGTAAATTCTGATTGTGTAAGGTAGAGTACCAAACTACATCATTCTTACGTTAATATCTCTCATTTATAAACTACGATATCTCTCATTTATAGACTAAGATTTAAACCTTTAATATCTCTCATCAGCTCCTTGACAACACATTGGGTTAGAGTACAGTCATATCAGCACACATGAGTAATCTTTTAGTCAGTTATGGATTAGTGGGTTTCTTTGGTTTGGGACGGAGAACTGGGAAATTTTATAAAAGTTACAGGGATCGTGGTGGGGATGGGGACGAGGGTTAGTGTCTCTTCCCGTCCCGAAATTCCCCATTCCTCATTCCCCGCCCAGCTCCCTATTAGCTGGTCCACGAATGTAATAAAAATTTTATATTTTACATATTAATATATTAAATAAAATAAATTATAGAAAATAGCTATAATTTACATTTTTATAAGTTTCAAATAGTTTAACCATTTTATTAATAAAAAAATTATTTTAGAATACATGTATTAGTAGTTTTATCTTTTATTTAAATTACAATTAAATTTATATTCAAAATAATGTTTAAAGTATGATATAACACAAAAAAAAACTAAATATTACACAATATGATTTATTAACTTCTTATTTGGAAAATATTTGACAAAACATTTATTTATTTTTTTTTAAAAGGAAAGAATTCTCAGTTTCCTACAGGGATCCACTTTTCCCGTTCAGGGCGGAAATTAGAGAGTAAAAAAAATCTCCGCTCGAGGATCGAGACTTGTTCGGGAAAGGGGATCGAGAACAGGGATAGTACTTCCAAGTCCCGAAATGACTAGATGCCCATCCCTTATTTCATCCCCCGATCGGTGGCTCTTTTTTTCCACGCGTTCTCTTACTTACAGGATAGATTGTAAGAAATACCAGGCAGCTTATATAAAAAATTGGAAACATTTTTACGTAACATGTTGATAACTACGTACAACCCAATTTGTAGAACTAATCGCCCAGCCAAGTGATGTTCCACAGTTACCCTGCATCTCATCTTTCAAACTCGTTGCAGGACATCAGTATCATCAAATTTCATTTCTCCATCCCCGAGCCTTTACTAATAGCAAAAAAAATAATATTTTTAAATACAGAATCAGGTCACTTTCTTAATATTATATTAATTACTTTAAGATATCAGATGAGAATCTGGAAGAACATACAAACGCTCAATAATTATCATTAATCACACGCACTCGGTGCTCCCAAGAATAAAATTACTATCATGTACAACCATCATCTACTAGGTCACAGTTCATTGTGAAGCACATCGTACAAGCATCAATATAGGTACACAAAAAGAAAACCATATGAACACAACTAATTGTAGTATGATCCAACAATTTAGTAATATGTACTCCGCAACATGTACCGATGCACATTTTATAGTGGAACGACTATATAAGGATGAAACTATATTAGCCGAAAAATAAAGACGTTGCTACTTAGAAGTGGTTAAATAGGAAATTTTTAGCCTTGGATTAACTCATTCATGTAGTCATAGGGTTTAACTCTTTTATCTAATTATTTGTAAATGAAAATTCACAAACAGCGACTAAATATCATGGGAAAGTCGATTTTCACTTTTTATGAACATTGTACACAATCTCATTGACGTGTAACAACTTAAACATAAAAATGTTTTAGTATTTATCTTGCACACGCCAAACATTTTTAGTATCAAATTTACTCATTTCACAACTTAAAAAGACCTCAATCAAGTGCAATTTCTGTACCCACGCTAAGTCGTCTGTTATACGATCCATGTACCATCAGATATAAAACAAAATTTTGGAATTTTAAAATTTATACTAGAAAATGACCCGTGCCTCGCACGGGTTTTCATGCTAGTTATATATATAATAGGCCAACACAAGAAAAAAATGGTGAGACTTTTTAATGTACATGAAAAGTTCAGTTTGCCCCTCATCTCAATTTTTTTAAAAAATTGTGGTTGGTGGGAATTGAACTTTGGTCTCCAAGTTAATTCCAAGTTAATTCCAAGTTAATTTATGCATCCTTTTACCACTACACCACTCAATCATATGTGTTTTAAATCAAACACAATATAGATGAACGTGTGTATGAATATTTTAATTAGTGCGACACACTAATAATTTTTTGTCCTGATTTTACTTTTACATTTATTGATTTGGACTATAATATATTATATCAAAATATTAATTATTGGTACATAATATATGATTTGATTATATTATAAAATTGTAATAACAATAAAAATCAATATTATAATAATAATAATAATAAATTACTATATAACTTTTACTCTCTTAAACAATCTAAGCGCTCATCTATACGTGTTTTCAATAACACACATGATATCTCTATGTGTACCGCACAAGCGGGGCAATATTTGGTTTTATATAAAAAAAATGAAATGCATATTGTATTTTTATGAAAAGTATTAAATATAAGACCAAGTCAATAACTAAAGTTCTTTATTCATGTATCTATCTATACTATTATATTAAAGCCGAAACAATGAAAGTTTTGGTTTTCGGTTTGGTTATCCTATTTATTTTGGTTTTCGGTTTGGTTAATTTAATTTTTAATTAATTTTAAATATAAAATAAATCAATTTTAATCCGTTATTGGCTATAGTAGTCCTAAAGACACAATAGTTATTTATATTTACACCATTACTAATACAGTTAAACTTAAAACCTTCGTTGCCTTCACGAACACTGCGCACAGAACTCTATTCTTCTAAACCTAATTTACACCATCTTCATCAATTCAATACACAAGTTTCTTCGGCTTTTCTCTTCTTTTGCAACACCATATATATCATTAATTTACTAAAAATTCAAAGTTCGAACCCGTCAACGACATTTTTAATTTAGAATTTTACAAAATAAATTTTAAACCATGCATATCATTATATAAATTTATATTAAATCAAAATTAAAAAATTATTAAAAATAAGGATTATATAAAAACATAATTATAATGTTAAATAAATTTTATAACCTATCAAAAGAAACCTGTGCTTCGCACGGGTTATAAGCTAGTACTATTATATAAAAGCCGAAACATTAAAAATTTTGGTACCTGTTTTTTGGTACCTATTTTTTTGGTACCAGTGTTTTGGTACATCGTGAATTTACTAAATTACCCTTCATTACAAAACACAAAAACACAAAAAACAAAACAAAATAAAAGAAATGAAAAAAAACACACACAAAAACAAAACAAAAAACAAACAAACTCGTGCTATACCCTGCTGGTCTGCGCCATCATCAATCAGCAATTTCGGATTTCTACAAATCAATATGTGAGTGCCTACATATTCAATATATTTTTTAATTTACTAACCCAGTTCATGATTTGGATTTGTTTGATATAGTATAGATGTGCATATATGTGTGTATATGTTCTTAAAAGGATCCGAGGTTTATGTCCAAACCACACAAACTTCGATTAAGATTTAAGGTAATACTTTGAATTCTCTTATTATAGATTACCATCATCAATCAGAAATTTGGGATTTCTACAAATCAATATGTGAGTGTCTACATATTCAACTGATTCAATTAATGCCTACATAATTTGGATAATTTTGAATTTTCTTATTATAGATTACAAAGATTATTTATTGTTGTAATTTGAATAGATTGTATGCTTTGTGTTCTAATTGTATCTATGGTTTATTAAAGTTAAGGTATCAATCTCATAGATAAACTAAGTTTATGTTTAATTCTATAGATTTTGTGATTTCTATTCTAATTTTGGCGGTTTTGATTTGTATTTTTGATTTTGGTAGAATTATATGGCTCGATCCGCGGATGTTTAGGTAACATGTACATAAATTTTGGAGCTATAAAATTTTTAAATAAATTTAAAAAATAGTAAATAAATAAATTGAGTTTACAGAACCAGGGAGTTATTTAATAATTGACAATATGTCTGTGTATTTTTTAATTTCTTTTGGTCATTCAGATAATCCATGCTTTCAAAATTCCACTAATTCATATCAATTTCGATTCTTTATTGCTCTTGGTCATTCCGACAATCCACGTTGTCTAATTTCCGGGGGTTCATCTTATCTAAGTCGTTGCCAGTAGTTCTTCTTATCTAAGTCGTTCCCAGCCCCTTTCCCGGTTTGATTTTGGTAGAATTATATGGCTCGATCCGAGGTAGCAGATGTTTAAGTAACATGTACATAAATTTTGGAGCTATAAATTTTTTAAATAAAATTAAAAATAAAAAAAATAAATAAATTGAGTTTACAGAACCAGGGAGGTAATTAATAATTGACAATATGTATGTGTATTTTTTAATTACTTTTGGTCTTCAGATAATCCATGCTCTTAAAATTCCACTAATTCATATCAATTTCAATTCTTTATTCTTCTTGGTCATTCCGACAATCCACGTTGTCTAATTTCCGGGGGTCATTAATAGATAGAGAGATATTCTGAAACAAATAATATGCATGTTATGAGGGTATATTGGTATACTTGAAAACATAACACATATACCCTATGTGTTAATTATGAAGTGTCAAGTCACCATCTCAAATTGGATGCAAAATCGGTCAGATAATGATTCCACAGCAGCAAAAGCCCAACAAGAGCCACAGTGTCCCTGATTATTAATATACTTATATCTTAATATACCATGAGATAAAGTAACTACAAATAATAAGAAGTATAAATTTAAAAGAATTAGATTAGATGAGTATTGTTTGATTTTATATGGAACTTCCTTGACCTTTATCCTAAAGTTAAGCAACTTAATTTTTTTTACCAATTTGATCTCAGGCACCAGCACCTAATTGACCCTTTTTTTTGGTTTTAATAACTTCCAACTGCTAGAAGTTGTTACTATATTATTCTGACTACAGATTTGTCTTAGTAATCATTTCATATTGTCTAATCATTTATATGTTTAATCTTGCGGTGTGTTCTTTTTAGTTACAATATGGAGAGTGCTAACGAAAAAAGACAAGAACTTAAAAGAAAGCATGATCAGTTGTGCCAGGCTGGTGTATATGATTTTGTTTGCGTTGTTCTTTCAGTATTGTACAAATGAATTCTATCTTAGGCTAATTTTTTGTGTTCTTTATGAAAATGTTGTTTTCTCACGCTTCAATACAAGGTTTGATCTTTGAAGAAGTGCATAGTTTGAATAACGAGGAAAGGCAAGAACTTAGGAATAAGCGACTGAGGTTCCAACAGGGTATGTTAACTTTTAATTCTTTGTTGAATCTAATTACTCATGTTGTCAACTTGAAAACAGAGTTTAGCAATATATGTCATTTAATACTATTTTGTATTCTTAGAATATTATGTATCTGAAAAAAAAAATTCTTTCTTTTTACATCCATGTGCTGGCCTGGGTTTGTGTATTGTTTTTGTTTTATTCAATGTACTGAAACACCCCAATCGAACATTGAAACATGTGGGATAATTAGTTCAGAATTTAAGTTATAGTCCCAGATGGCCAGATTTCATTTAAGGCTCTGTATTTCATGCGGGTAATTGTGATAAATTTTATCTGTTTCATCCGTTTAGATTCAAAATAGTACTTTTTTCATAATATTTCAAAGGCAGAAGGTCATGAACATTGTAAACAGAAGGGTGCCAATTGTCTTAGATGTTGAGCATACAACAACGAAAGCAAAACCCAAAGCGAATAAACAAGAACAAGAAAATAACGACAATCACACAAGACAAAGATTTACGTGGTTCGGAAATTCCTACTCCACAAGCCACACTAATTTTGTATTGATCTCTCACAATTGTGTTGTGTTGTGTTATGTTACAATTACATGAGTATTTATAAGAGAAGAAACTGGGTCAACCAATCAGAGTCTAATTCTGAAATTCCTAACTCTAATCCTAACTCTAATTAGAGTCCAATTCTGGAATTCCTAACTCAAGTCAGAATCCGATTCTTAAACCTGATAGACTCCACAAACCCAACAATCTCCCACTTGGAGTCTGACCACATCTTCACTTCACTCTTGTAAATCTAGTAACAAATAATCCCTCGATCAATAACTCTAACTAGTGCAGCGCCTTCTCATCAATCAGTTCTGAAGGCCAGTTGAAGCTATGCAAAGCTTCAACTTTTCATTAGTAACCACCTTAGTCAACATATCTGCAGGATTCTTTGAACCAAGGATTTTCTTCAAGGACAAAGTACCATTGCTAATCAACTCTCTTGTAAAGTGATATCTCAGCTGAATATGCTTCGTCCTAGCATGAAACACAGGATTCTTCGCAAGATGAATAGCACTCTGACTGTCGCTATACAAAGCACTGTCCGCCTGTTTCTTGCCCAACTCCTCAAGAAAATTCTTCAACCAAATCATCTCCTTGCTAGCTTCAGAGATAGCCATATATTCTGCTTCTGTGGTTGAAAGAGCAACACTCTTTTGAAGTCGAGGCATCCAACTAATTGCTGTGCCACCCAACGTGAAAATATATCCCGTAGTACTTTTTCTTGTATCCAAACATCCACCCAAATCTGCATCAGAGAACCCTTCCAAGATAACATCTTTCTTGCTGAAACATAATGCAACCTTGGATGTGCCTTTCAAGTAGCGCAACAACCACTTGACTGCTTCCCAATGCTCTCTTCCTGGATTAGACATGAACCTGCTAACAACTCCCACTGCATGAGCAATATCTGGCCTTGTACACACCATAGCATACATCAAACTGCCAACTGCAAATGCATATGGAACTTTAGCCATATCTTTCTTGCCTTCATCCGTTTTAAGTGACTGCTTTTTCGTGAGATTAAAGTGAGTCGCCAACGGTGTACTTCTGGTCTTCGCATCCTGGACACTGAATTTCTGCAACAATTTCTCAATATACTTCTCTTGAGATAATTTCAAAGTACCTTCAGATCTATCCCTTATGATGCTCATACCAAGTATCTGTTTTGCTGCACCCATATCTTTCATCTCAAACTCCTCAGACATCTGTCTCTTTAACCTGTTGATTTCCCTCATGTTTGATCCTGCTATCAACATGTCATCAACATACAACAACAATATGATATAAGATGAATCAAATTGTTTAAAATAACAACAATGATCCATAGCACTCCTAGTGTACCCATTCTTCATCATAAAGCTATCAAACTTCAAGTACCATTGTCTTGGCGCTTGCTTCAAACCATACAAGCTTTTTATAAGCTTACAAACAAGGTTTTCTTTCCCAGCTACCTGAAATCCTTCTGGCTGTACCATGTAGATGTCTTCCTCAAGATCACCATGTAAGAACGCGGTCTTAACATCTAGTTGCTCTAGATGTAACTCCTCTGCAGCCACAATACTTAGCACAATTCTAACAGTAGTCATCTTAACAACCGGAGAAAATATATCAGTATAGTCAATACCCTTTTTCTGTTGATAACCCTTGACTACTAACCTCGCCTTGTATCTCTTGCTGCCATCAGGTTCTTCTTTGATCCGGAACACCCACTTATTCTGTAAAGCCTTCTTTCCTGCTGGTAACTCTGTTAAAGACCAAGTCTCATTCTTCTCAAGAGAACTCATCTCTTCTTCCATGGCTGATTTCCACTGAACTGAATCATCCACCTGAACTGCCTCTGAATAACACTGAGGCTCTCCATCCTCAGTCAATAACATATAATATGCTGAAGGAGAAAATCTTTGTGGTGGCCTCACAATTCTGCTAGATCTTCTTACCTCAGCCTGTGGAGTAACTGGAACCGTGTCATTACCATTCCCCAAACTCCCACTATTTCCTGCAAGATCTTCTTCTGTAATCTCTTCAAGCACTGCTTTCTCTTTCTCATGTTGTTCCTTTGCAAACTCAGAATCGACTGCAAGCTTATCCTTGTACACTGCACTTTCGTTAAAAGTAACATCTCTACTTCTAACGACCTTCTTCGTTAGTTCATCCCAGAAACGGTAACCCATATCATCTGAGCCATAACCAATGAAGATACACTTCTTTGCTTTTGGATCAAGCTTGTCCCTGTCAGAATCTTTAACACGCACATAAGAAACACAACCAAAAACTCGCAAGTGTGAAAGATTTACCTCCTTTTTCTGTCACTCTTCTTCAGGAATCTTGAACCCCAAAGGAACTGAAGGTCCTCTATTTATGAGATACGATGCTGTGCTAACTGCATCTGCCCAAAAAGTCTTTGGCAACCCTGCATGCAATCTCATACTCTTGGCCCTCTCATTCAAGGTTCTATTCATGCGCTCTGCAACACCATTCTGCTGCGGTGTCTCTGGAATAGTTTTGATCATTCTAATTCCATATTCTGCGCAATAGCTTTTAAACTCATCACTACTGTACTCACCACCATTATCTGACATCAAACTCTTAACCTTCAAACCGGTCTGATTTTCAACTTCGGTCTTCCACTTCTTGAAAGTAGCAAACACATCTGATTTATTCTTCAAGAAATAAACCCATACCTTTCTAGTGGAATCGTCAATGAAAGTGACATAGTAGCGAGATCCTCCCAACGACGCAACTGCTGTTGGACCATATACATCTGTATGAACTAGCTCTAACCTCTCAGCCTTGGGTGTCCTCCCTGATTTTGCAAAAGTAACTCGTTTCTGCTTTCCAAGAACACATGGCTCACAGAACCCAACTTCCACATTCTTCAGCTCTGGAATCTTACCCTTCGAAGTTAATAGCTTCATACCTTTTTCACTCATATGACCAAGTCTTTGGTGCCACAAAGTTGAAGACCCAATCTCATCAGCAACTGTATTTGCTTCATAGCTAGATTGTTCAACTATGTACATCGTCCCCTTTTTCTCTCCACGAGCAACAACTAGATTCCCCTTTATAACCTTCCACTGTCCGTCTCCGAAAGTAACTCGATACCCTTCCTTATCTAACTGACCCACAGATATCAACATCTTCTTCAGTCCAGGAATGTACCTTACATCTTTCAACGTCCAGCTAGTCCCCAAAGAGGTCTTGAGATTAATATCTCCCATGCCCGTAATATCCAGAGTCTCATCATCAGCAAGACGGACTTTACCAAAATTTCCAAGTCTGAAATTTAACATCAAATCCTTGCAAGGGGTAGCATGGAATGATGCACCAGAATCCATAACCCATGATTCAACCGAACATTCAACACAACAAATCAAAGCATCGTCACTCACCACCTCTTCAACTACATTAGCTGAATTATCCTCTTTCTTCTTTCCTTTAGGAGCTGCGGGAGCCGTACACTGATTTCTGAAGTGACCTTTCTTCTGACAATTCCAACAAACAATCTCCTTGCGATCTTTGGACTGTCCTCTCTTCTGTGACTTCGATCTGCTATGCCCCTGATTCTGCCCCCTATCGGACTTTCTGCCTCTACTCTCAGTACTCAACAAGGAACCTGACGACTCTCCTGAGTTTCTCCTACGAATATCTTCTCCAAGAATCGCATCTCGAACTCCATCAAAAGTCATCTTACTGCTCCCAGATGAATTACAAATAGCAGTGACAAATCCTGACCAACTGTCAGGTAACGAGGATACCAACAATAAGGCTTGTACTTCATCATCGAATTTAATATCCACTGATGTCAATCTTGATAGGATAGAGTTAAATTCGTTCACATGATCAGCAACACAATCACCTTCATTCAATTTTATGGCAAACAAGCGACACAAATATACCTTATTCGAAGCAGACGGCTTCTCATACATATTTGATAACGCCTTGATCAATCCATAAGTTGTCGTTTCCTTGACGATATTGTAAGCAACGTTCTTCGCCAAAGTCAATCTGACAACACCCAGGGCCTGCCTATCCAATAGCTTCCAATCTTTCTCATCCATCTTTTCTGGCTTCTTCTCCTCCAGCGGTTCGTGTAGTTTTTTCTGATACAAATAATCTTCAATTTGCATCTTCCAAAACCCAAAATCTTTGCCATCAAATTTGTCGATCTTTACTTTCCCTTCTTCTGCCATCGCTCCCACTCGCCTGAAAACCTAGGCTCTTGATACCAGTTGTTGAGCATACAACAACGAAAGCAAAACCCAAAGCGAATAAACAAGAACAAGAAAATAACGACAATCACACAAGACAAAGATTTACGTGGTTCGGAAATTCCTACTTCACAAGCCACACTAATTTTGTATTGATCTCTCACAATTGTGTTGTGTTGTGTTATGTTACAATTACATGAGTATTTATAAGAGAAGAAACTGGGTCAACCAATCAGAGTCTAATTCTGAAATTCCTAACTCTAATCCTAACTCTAATTAGAGTCCAATTCTGGAATTCCTAACTCAAGTCAGAATCCGATTCTTAAACCTGATAGACTCCACAAACCCAACATTAGAGAGTGCCAATTTGACGTGGATGAGAGCCAAAAAAAAAATATTTATGGTATGTTGCACAAGTTTATCATTCCTCAAGAGTGACTCCATCAAAGATGTTCTTTGGCTCTTTTAGAGCAGTTCTTGGCACTCTATACTCTACAATAGAATAGCAATTGCTATCTTGATATAAAAAGCTTACCGCCACTAAATACCATGTGATCAAGCTTTGCTGAATTTTGCAGAATTGGTCTATCTGGAAAAATATTCATTTCGTAAAAAACTTTTGAAGGCGGGTCAGTAGTAGTCTTGCTGATTGATCTGCCAAGCAGGATGCAACATTGTTTGGCAGTTGCAACTTCAAGAAGCAATTGATAAGCTTATTTCCCAATAAAGGTCTCATGAATCCAAGTCTTGCTTCAATTCGATCCCGGTTGACATTCTTGACACCTCCAATCAATACGTGTTCAACATGTATGCCCTTGACCTCTCCAAATCCGACATTCAGGTAACTATTCTTTTTTTCCCATCCAATACTGAAATAAATTGAAGAAATGCTTTCTGTATTAGTTGTTCTATTGGATTATATATTTATTAAATATACACTATATATCATTAGAGAGTAGACTATGATCACTTTCTGTTGTTTTTAGTATATTTGATAGTTGTTGTCATTCTAATCTCAACAACTTCACAACAAAGGGTGACCGTTGACATGATTAAAAGAATTTTTAAGTACTTGGAATACTTATTTATAATTCTCTCTTAGGCCAGCCAGTTGGGAATATTTTATAGAGACCTTGCAAATACTTGGAGCATTGGAAATATAATTTATAAGCGTTGGGAATTTCAAAAAAAATTACGGCCGATGCTCTTTTGCAACTGACATCTGATTGATTCCCAGGAGTGTAAGAGAAGTTAACATTAACAGTTTCATGCTGTAATGGCATCTGTTTCGCTTATATCTTCTTCTGCACAGTGTTTCTTAGTGTTTGTTTTTATCTCGGTTATGATTTCCGCTACGCAATATCACTTGAATTGATGAAAGATGCGGCTATTGTCCAGTAGAGACAGGTTTGAAAACTAATTGACTTGAAAATATTCAGTTTTGTACATCACTGCTGGTAGCTTTGAACTAACTAAATCTTCTTACTTCATTTTCTACACACATGAAAAATCCTGCATTCAAAAAAGGATCGACGCATAGCAGAAGACATGTCCAAAGACGCAACAAACTCTTTTGCACACATCTTTAACACCAAACTATGTTTTGAAGAGTCTTATTGCTTTGTGGTGTGAGAGAATGGCGTTGAATTCCCAAAGAAACAAGCTGGTTATAGAAACAAAAAGTCGAGAAGAAGAAACTAACAGTCTTTTTCGGATTGTGTACCTGGAATACATTTTATACCAGGATTGTCATTGCAACATAGTATATATATATTTGAATTTGCCTTCCCAAAAAGTCGGATTGTTATTTTTCTTAATTATACAAAAGTTAAACATTATATCAAGAGTTACGAAACTTTTGTAGTCAAACATTTTCTTCAATAAAGATGTTATGCGATTGTTAGTTTGCTTCCTCATTTAATGAAGATAGTCTTGTGGTTACAGATGAAAATACAGAGCTAAAACTTAAAAGTTTTGGATCTGGAAATAGTGATTCTGCAGAATCTTCAAGTATCCTTAAATTCGAAACCAACAGGTGGACTATTGTTGTTTGCCGCCCTTTTTGTTTGTCAAACAGATGAAAGTGATAGATGTGAAACTTCATTTTCTCTTCGTAGTTTTTTTTGTTGTAATAACTGGTGTTTAGCCATAGTAGAGGGTTGTATATGACTGAATATTTTTTCTTCTGTTCATATGATGTAGCTTAGTCTCCACGGTGATATTATGAGGGCACACCTTTTACACCACCTGTAGTAGTATGCAGGCCGTAGGGATGGTATTCGGTTAGGATGTGAAGTTGGGATATGTCCAAATAATGACATCTTAACTGTTGTTCGTACGATCCCCCGGAAATTATCTGGGCGAAAAACTATCTATTCATTATAATTCGATTAGTGTCGCTTTCTTTGTATTCATATTTTCATTAAGATACCTAGCAAATTCATATTCTCTGAACGCAAAAGATTCATAGCTTTAAAGTTGTACAAATGTACATTGTACCAATATTTATCACAGATTATTTACTCATTCTCACTTGATGATATATGTTTGATTCAATGTTAATTATAGACATTTAAAAAGATTGCATGCTTGACTCAAATATCAAATGGGACCCTACTAACAAAATACAAAAAGAACAAAAAGTACAAAATATAAGATTACAAATATATTAAATGATAATTTTTCTTTAAAAAATACAACTCTCAATCTACTTAATGAAAATATAACTAATAATAATCAACCTTCAATTTGTCAATTTTTATAACAAAAAATTATAAATTTTAAAAGTATTTGATACTAAACAAAAAGAATATGTCTACATTATAAAAAATTCTAACATTCACAAATGTTTTTATTGTCAAAAGATATTTAAAAACTGAATTTAATCATTTTCAAAAACAAACCAAAAGCATATTTCAAACATTGCTTTTTAGGCATAAAATTATTTCAAAATATAACGGATAATCATAAAAATAACCTTCATTTGGTCAAATTATATAACAAAAAATCATAAAAATTTACTTAATTAATTTGTTTATGATCTGTACTTGATTACCTTTTAAAAAAAAATTAAAAAAATAATATAAATTATTTGAGTCAGTGGTTTTGTTTTCATTTTATGTCTAATAAAACATAGCAAATAATGAGATTATCACAATTACATGACCATACAGATAGCGACAAAATTTAACAAAATAAAATAAAGAATGATTTTCCCACTTGGATGATATATATCCCTTACCAATTAAAAAAACAAAAAAATTATTTATGTCATTTTGCTTATTTGGCAACTATTTTAATTGTGAAAATCAATATGATATTTCAAACATAACTTTAAAACTATAAAAAGGTTATTTTCAAAATATAACTTTATCATAAAAATAACTTAATTTAGTAGATTTATATAACAAAAATTCAAAAAAAAAGAAAGTAAATTATTCGAAAAACCCGTGCTTTGCAACTTTTTAATGTACATAAAAAGTCCAGAAAAAATTGTGGTTGGTGGGAATTGAACTTGGGTCTCCAAGTTAATTCATGCATCCTTTAACCACTACACTATTCAATCATATGTGTTTTAAATCAAACACAATATAGATGAATGTGTGTATGAATATTTTAATTAGTGCGACACACTAATAATTTTTTGTCCTGATTTTACTTTTACATTTATTGATTTGGACTATAATATATTACTAGCTTATAACCCGTGCGAAGCACGGGTTTCCTTTAATAGGTTATAAAATTTATTTAACATTATAATTATGTTTTTCTATAATTCTTATTTTTAATAATTTTTTAATTTTAATTTAATATAAATTTATATCATGATATGCATGGTTTAAAATTTATTTTGTAAAATTCTAAATTAAAAATGTCGTTGACGGGTTCGAAGTTTGAAATTTTAGTAAATTAATTTAATCATATAATATATCTTATTATTAGATCTAACGATTCTTATTTATTACTAAAAATAATGATTTGAATATATGGTGAGATATTTTTGGGTGTATATTAGTGATCATAAAATTAATTTTAAATTAAAAAGTAACGTGTTTTAATTACAAAAATTATTACTAAAAATAATTACGGAAGGATATGGTGTGATATTTTGGATATATATTAATTATTGTAATATAGGTTTTAAATTAAATGGTAAAGTGTTTTAATTAGAAGTAAAATCTTTGAAAAATATGGGTAATTGAGTTGTTGGAGCAGAAAAAAGAGTCCAAGTAGAAGCTCAATGTGGATGAAGGAATTTTAATCGGAATATAATTACGTTAAAATTAGTAATTAGCTTTTTGAGTTGTTTTTGTAATTTAATGATATATTTTAATAATTAGAATAAACAAACGAAAACCAAAACTTTCAAAACTTTCAATGTTTCGGCTTTAATATAATAAGTAGCTTATAACCCGTGCGATGCACAGGTTTTTTTAATATGTTATAAATTTTATTTTATGCTACAATTATGTTTTGTAAAAATTATTTTAATATTATTTTAATGTAAATTTAATATAATTTTAGTTAATGATATGCATGATTTAAAATTTATATTAGAAATTTAAGTTAAATATGTCGTTGATGGATTCGAAACTTGAATTTTTAGTAAAGTACTTTAATCATAAAATATATCTTATAATTACATTTTACGGTTCTTATTAATTACTAAAAATCTAACAACAAAATTTAAAAAAATACCAATAATATACTCATGTTTACGGATTATACTTTTGTTTCCCTATTATAGACAATGTAGAAGGATTTTTAATATATTTTATTAAGAATTAAAAAATATGGTGTGATATTTTCGGATTTATATTAATGATTATAAGATTAGTTTTAAATCAAAATGGTAACATGTTTTAATTAAAAAGAAAATATTAATGATTGAAAGATATGATACGATTGATTTTTTAAGTATTTATAAATGACAATATATTCAATTAAAAGCAAATGTGAAAAGTACAATCGGTTAATTAACATTAATTATATTATGTTATTATTTATTTTAATAAATAGGATAACCAAACCGAAAACCAAAACTTTCAATGTTTGGTGTGATATTTTCGGGTTTATATTAATGATTATAAGATTAGTTTTAAATAAAAATGGTAACATGTTTTAATTAGAAAGAAAATATTAATGATTGAAAGATATGATACGATTGATTTTTTAGATATTTATAAATGGCAATATATTCAAGTAAAAGTAAATGTGAAAAATACAATCGGTTAATTACCATTAATTATATTATGTTATTATTTATTTTAATAAATAGGATAACCAAACCGAAAACCAAAACTTTCAATGTTTCGGCTTTAATATAATAGTATAGATATCAAAATATTAATTATTGGTACATAATATATGATTTGATTATATTATAAAATTGTAATAACAATAACAATCAATATAATAATAATAATAATAATAATAATAATAATAATAATAATAATAATAATATATAACTTTTATTCACTTAAACAACCTAAGTGCTCATCTATACGTGTTTTCAATAATACACATGATATCTCTATGTGTACCGCACAAGCGGGGCAATATTTGGTTTTATATAAAAAAATGAAATGCATATTGTATTTTTATGAAAAGTATTAGATATAAGATCAAGTCAATAACTAAAGTATTTTATTCATGATTTAAAAGCACCAATTTACCCCGAAGTTCCTATTTATATATAAAAGTATTATTTTTAATGCTAAATGAACTTTGAACACCGAGTTAAATTCTGCATCTTCATACCATTATGTCACACGTTCACATGTATTTTAGATCATACACACAATATGTATGTGTGTGATATTGAAATATTATTAATTAAATATTACTGAATTTTAAATGAGTTTTGGACTCTTTTATCATTTATCGATTAAAGAATTACGTAAAATACACAATTGGGCTATAAAACGACATTATAATTAATATAATGGATATTATCTAACAATATATTAGAGCAAAAAATATTGAGGTGTTAACGTAAAATGAAAATTGTATATTACTACAATATACAATAATTTATTAGTCAAACAATTCGGGTCGTAAAAATATTTGGCTTTAGAACAACGAATCCTATAAATAACACATTACCTACAAATTTGCTAATGTTTAATTTAAAATATGACATTATGTAAAAAAAAATGATCGTATATTATATATGTTATTTTAATCATGGAGGTGATTCAATGAAAGTCAAACGGACATTGGAAGAGAAACAAAGGCAAGAAATTAGATGAAAACAAATAAAAGAGTTAGAAATGTGGTTTTAAGAAGTAAGCACAATATATGAGAAGCATTTTAGAAGATTTACTAAGATTTTTTATTAGAATCAGGACTGAAAGTCTGAAACCTACATTCTCAGAATGCAACATCTTGAAGAATATTTAGTTTTTACCTTGAATTTTACTGGAGATCCAGTTAAATGGATGCATTATTTTTTTAAGAATGTTTAGGATTGTAGGTGCTCTGAAAAATCATTTTAATTAGAGAAAACCCAAATAAAACTGAAATTATATTCCATGACCCACAACAAAATTAAAAACTGACATGATTGCTATCGGTATTACTCGTATTAGTTTCCAAAGTACAAATTTGAATATATTTAAGTAAGTTTACAATAATCACATATGCCACTAACAAGAAAAACTCAATGAAAATTAATCACATATTTCAACCAATATTGATCCTGAATAATTTGATTAAAAAGTACAATTTAAGTAGCAGACCCGTGCCTCACGCGGGTTTTAATGCTAGTATAAATATAATGTCATAACTAAATATATATATATTTATTTTTATTTGTTTGTAAATTATTGTATACAGTACGCTGCTAATGAATTAAGTACTTAATAAACATTTATTGAAAATTTCTAGTGCTAATCAATGATCACGTTGAAAAAAGAAATTCACTTAATAGAATTATTAAACAGTTAAGATGCATAAGGATTAAACAGTAATTTGAGTGAATTGTGTAAAGCAATCTTGAACTGCATTTAGCATCACCCTTTAATAATTCTGGGATTAGGGGAAAACTGTCGCCTTCATTTTTTCTACAACGAAAAACACTACTAATTATCATTAATTTACCTAGGGTTGTATATGTAATATGGGTTCCGAAAATTGACCCAATCGATCCAAATCAACCTTCTTTTTAATCAATTAAATCGAATTATCCAAAATCGTTGATTAAACGGGTTAATTTTTAAAAAACACGAATTAATTAGGTTGGGTAAGTGTTTAACAAATTTTAACGCTTACCCAACCCAACCCGTTTACATAAAATGCATAATGTTTTGCATATTTTGTATATTTTCTTCGTATTTTTTACAAAATTTTGCACTAAATAAATTTTCTACACTATATAAATTTTCTGCAACATTCTACAACACTTTCTGGCTTTTGCAACACTTTATGCAACATTCTTCAACAATTTTTGCAACATTCTGCAACATTTTCTACAAAGTACAGAATTTTATCCAACGTGTGGGATTTTCTGCAAAGTTTTCCCGATTAACAAATTTAACCCGACCCAACCTGAACTAAAAATCATTAATAAACACAACTAAAAATCACTAATTTACCTCCTACCTCACCACACCACCTACCCCACCACCCTCCACCCCATCTGAAATCACTAATATATATAGCTAAAATCACTAATTTATACCCACCCCACCCCACCATACCATATCATCTGAAATCACTAATATGCATAGCTAAAAACCACTAATTTACACTCACCCCACCCCCTATCTGAAATCACTAATATACATAACTAAAAATCACCCCACCCCACCCCACATCTGATATCACTAATATATACAACTAAAAATCAATAATTTACACTCACCCCAGCCCATCACACCACACCACCTGCCCCCACCACCCTCCACCCCATCTGAAATCACTAATATACGCATATAAAATCATTAATTTATACCCACCCTACCCCATCTGAAATGACTAATATACACAGCTAAAAATCACTAATTTGTACCCAACCTACCCCAACTGAAATCACTAATATACACAGCTAAAAATCACTAATTTACACCCACCCGACCTCATCCCATCCCATCTGAACTCACTAATATATACAGCTAAAAATACTAATTTACAACCACCACACCCCCATCCGAAATCAATAATATTTACAGGTAAAAATCACTAATTTACACCCACCCCATCTGAAATCACTAATATACATAAATAAAAATCACTAATTTACACCCACCCCATCCCCATCCAAAATCACTAATATACACATCTAAAAATTAATAATTTACACCCCATCCCACCCCACCCTAACCCTAACCCTAACCCCATAAAATAATCTAGAATCCGGTCATGTCATCCCATCTCTGAAGACCACACAAATCATTCTATCAATTCACAAAATCAATCAATTTCAACAACTATTACTCCAACTATGTTTTAACAGCCCATAACACATCAACAAACCACACTATCTCAAAAATGAGTCAACATTAACTAAATTCCGGCGATAACACTTAGAAATCCGGTCACCTTTAATTCAACACCAAAAATTAATTAAAAACATGCCACATACTCCCTTCCCAGAAAGTAACTCAAGTATAAACTCAGTTTTCACAACCCATCAACATAGGCATATATATGATCATTTATAAATTCGGACAAAATAACTTTACAAGCCAAAACTCAAGTAATCCATCTAAATTGTCATGTAGTTGATTAAAGAGCATAATCCTCAATGATTAATGACAAACAATACAAGTTTACAGTTGTTTCCAGCAAGAAGGGACGACATGACAGGTGGCTTGGGAGAAAGGAAAAGAAAAAAAGTATTGTGAATGAAAACGGGGAAGAGAGACCTGGCTTGAGTTGTTGTTGAGAAGGCTTTGAAGTCACCCGGAGGAGGTGGACGGCAGTGGTGGTGGCGAATGGAGAGGGAGAAGAAAGAGTCGAGAGAGAGATAATTGAGAGAGAGGAGAGAAACAGGGGATTAGAAAAATAGGGGGTTGAAAACGATTTATATTTTGTAAAAATTAGTCAAGGTTTGTAGTTTGTATTTAAGTTTTGGTTTGTATTTGAGCATTTGCCTATGTATATATGCAATAAAACAAAGCTGACAGATCAGGGAATCTAACCCCTAACAGCTTTCAATTGAACAATCTCTATATTTTATGAAACGAACTAATTTAAACTTTGCCAAAAAACACTTAACTTGTTTTATATAAAATTGAACACAAATCTTGAAATTAACTACTCAGATCAACTGTAATTCACCATACCAAGCTACTGGAATCATCAAAATGAACGAACAATCATCCAAATAGAAATCCCCAAAATTAGATGAAGAACCCTAATTATTCGAATCTTGCAATTTTGGAAACCGTTGATGAAATTGAATACATAAATGAACTCCCACTACTAGAAAAACGTCAATTGACATTGGTTAAAAACCGATGTCTATGTAAAACCAGAACCGATGTCTTCGCATGTGTAGACATCGATTTTTAACCGATGTCTATGTTTCAAATTTACATCGGTTTTTTAATAGTGAACTGATGTCTATGTTTCAAATTTACATCATTTTCTTAATAGTGAACTGATGTATACGTGTCAAATTTACATCGGTTTCTTATTAGTTAACCGATGTCTATAAATCTAATATACATCGGCTTTTTTTAGCAGATGTCTATTGTACATGTATACATCGATTTCTTTTATGGAACCGATGTCTATGTTTCTCTTTTACATCATTTTCTTAATATGAAGCTGATGTGTTTCTATTCTTTTTACATCATTGCATGTCTGTGTGTTGTTGTGACTTTATCATATTTAACATCAGTTTATTGCAAAAGTGATGTCTGATTTGTTTTTTTATATGTGGATATCTTGCATATATATGATATGTTCAAAAAATCAAGACAAAAATCAAAATGGCAAACCAAAACTAAATAACAAAATCAAAGTGCCAATATATACCAAAGCCAAACCAATACATTCAATCGGCCAACTACAATACTCAGTACTCAGTAAGTACATTGTCAACACGAATAAGTCGGGGATTTCTGATCCTCTGCAGGGTTGTTTTATTGCTAAGAATTTCCAAGCACCGCGAACAACTAGCACCAATTCCATCAACAGTCAAGGAAAAGAAATCTAGTGCTCCACTAACTGGTTGAACAACGAAACCCAGAAATGCACGTCCTAGCCCATGAGCAAGCCCAAAAACACCATTATCTCGGGCACTTTCCATAGGTTTCTTCACAACACCTGAAACTCCAAAAGCAAATCCTTGCACAAGAGCTTCTGTTCCTTGCATAATTCCATCACCTACCCCAGTAATTCTCCGTGTAAATACCTAATTTCCCATCCAAATAAGAAAATATTTACTATTTCTGAATTCTAATATAAAAACAACTGAATTACATACCTGCTTGGAACGCAACTGCATAAACTGTCCATCTGTTGAAAGATGAACAAACCCCTTACTGAGGGAAGCTAATGTGGAGCTTGTCATGCCTAATACATCTACGGAAAAAATAAAATGCAGTGGGTTATGGATTAGATCTCTCCGGACACGGTTACCAATCACAGGAATGACAGAACTTTTTCTCATAAATTTGTCTTTATGCATCACTTTCCTCAGATGTACCTGAAGGACATAGTTTAGCATCAACTTGTAAGGCACTAATGACATCTGAGAGATGTATATATGAAAGATTATCATAGGTTAAGAACATAGGAAGACAAGTATTGTTCATAAAATTGTAGCGACAAAATGAAGCGACATTCTTACTCCAAAACTGAAGAATTTAGCATAACTAGAAGATAATTCAATTTTACGATTTTGACGGAGAATATCTTGAAATACAACATCCATCTTGTACACTTATAATGGATATACTATTTACTTAATTTGTCATGTAGCACATGAGAGGATATACTATTTACTTCATTTCTCATGTAGCACATGGAAGGAGCACATAATCAAGTTGTCGACGTTTCTACTGTATCAAACAAATAATTCGAGGCAGATACAACATATTGAAATGTCAAATTCTAAAAATTAAAATACAGAACAGTGTTGACTTGAAATTTAAATGCATTGCCGATTGCAGAGAGTATGGGGCTCCATACACCTAGGACTCCGTGTGGTCTTTGAGCAGGTGCAGTTTCCATAGCCAACTTAAGCCTAACCTCTGAGACGTCTATTAGACTGAAATGTACAAAAAAAATTCCATGTAACTTTTATTTAGAAAAATAGGAAAGGACTATTTCTGCAAGCAACTCTTCAAGAATAAACAACATATTGACCCCATGTAAGTAATTGTGGAAATATCCAGTTCCTTGTTGCAATACTTCGACCACATACACATGCTAGAATAAAAAAGAAGATACTATCTTGCTATCAAGGACAGATACAATGTATACCAACTAAAAACTTTCCAAATAAAGACATGCAACTCCTAAGATCCGTGAAGCTAAATACATGATACACATGTAACGTCACGAGGGGGGAAATATTTTGTTAAGGGGGGAAAGGAAAAGGGGGAAGAGCGCGATTATATTTTAAAAAAAATAAACCCCAGACATCGTTTTTCCAACGAAGTGATGTATTTACTACTATTAGACATCGGTATAGACTTTACTGATGTTAGAGAGACTTTTAACATCAGTGGCTTTTCTGACAGATGTCGAAAGTGTGATGTCTATTGCAGTTTTTCTAGTAGTGTCCTCATGATCATATATAGGAAGCTATTAGAACCATCAATACATACGAAGTGCCTCCAAAGGTCCAGTCTTCTACGAAAATTCAGTGTTTCCCAAAACCATCGTCTACTGCGGAAGGTGGGTGAAGAAGGTGAGGTGTTGGGGGATTTGTTTCCGATTTTACCCTGCTTATACTAATGATAACGGTCCATTAATTTGGACGGAGTTTGGTCAAAAGGGTGTAAATCAAAGCGATTTTGAAATCTAGAGGTGCAAACCGTCGAGAAACATAATTTAAGATCAAATCGAAAAAGCGCCCAAACATAAGGGTTATAAAATGCTAATTACTCTTAAAAATTTATTCATTTGTATAGATATCTTGTTTATATTTATAAGAGTCAAAATTAAACTCAAAATTATTTTTTGATTTTTGATTAATTTTTTAGTTTATTTTTAAAAACTTTCATAATTTAAAATTAAAAAATACCATGTTAATAAATTTAAAGATTTTTATAACTTAAATTAAACAAATATCGTATAACTTAAAATTTGTATTAAATTATATATTAATTTAAAATACATTGTTGTTATCTTTTATAAAGATTTTGTTAAGATGAGACACAACCGGGCCTTTAAATTTTTTGATTATTCTTCCCAACACTAGAATGAGTATCTATTAACAGCCATACGGTTGGATCATCGAAAAAATAATTTAAAAAAATTATTCAGTGAATCTGAGAGGCACCCTGTTACAGAAAGCTGTAATATTACAATGTTTCTGTTAAGATGCGGTACAACCGAGCCTTTCTATTTTTTGATTATTTTTTCCCAACACTAGAATGAGTATCCATTAACATCTGTATGGTTCGATTGTTGATGAAATCATTTAAAAAAACATTAAGTGAATCTGACACGCGCCCCGTTATCGGAATCTACACGATTACAACGTTTTCGTTAGGATGCGGCACAATCGAGTCTTTTTATTTTTTAATTATTGTTTTCCAACACTATAATGAGTATCTATTAACATCCGTACGGTTCGATCATCGAAAAAATCATATAAAAAAATCATTCAGTGAATCTGGCACGTGCCCCGTTACAGGAATCTGTACCATTACAACGTTTTCGTTAATATGCGGCACAACCGAGTTTTTTCTTTTTTTGATTATTTTTTTTCCAACACTAAAATGAGTATCCATTAACATCCGTATAGTTCAGTCATCAAAGAAATCATTTAAAAACAACATTTAGTGAATCTGACACGCTCCCCGTTATCGGAATCTACACCATTACAATGTTTCCGTTAGGATGCGGCACAACCGAGCCTTTTCATTTTTTGATTATTTTTTTCCAATACTAGAATGAGTAACATCTGTATGGTTCAATCGTCGAAGAAATCATTTAAAAAAAATATTAAGTGAATCTGACACGCGCCTATTACAACGTTTCCGTTAGGACGAGCATTTTTATGTTTTGATTATTTTTTTCTGAATAAGTACCAATTAAACATCCGTATGGTTGGATCATTGAAGAAATCATTTAAAAAAAATCTTCTAGTGAATCCGGCACGCGCCCCGTTATTGGAACCTGTACTATTAAAATATTTTTGTTAAGATGCGGCACAACTGAGCCTTTTTATTTTTTGTGTATTTTTTCCCAACACTAGAATGAGTACCAATTAACATCCGTACGGTTGGATCATTCAAGAAATCATTAAAAAAAATAATTCAATGAATCTATGATGTAGGAATTATCAAATATAACACTTCTGTATGTAGCAAATGTAACATTTGTTTATGTAGCAACTGTAACCTGTGGGCCCCACTAGAAAAGTGGGCCCCACATGTGGGACCCACCAGAAAAGTGCCCCCGCATATGTGGTCCACTTTTCCTGCTAGGGCCCACAAGTGAGGCCCAGTTTCAGGAGGTGCCCACTTTTCAGGTGGGGCCAACATGTAGGGCCCACTTAATATTATGAATAAAAAAGAAAATTATCAAATGTAACACTACTATATGTATCAAATGTAACATTACTGTATATATCAAATGTAACACTTCCATGGGCCCACTTTCTCTGGTGGGGCCCACATATGGGGCCCACTTTTCTGGTAGGGCTCTCACTTGGGGTCCACTTTTCAGGTGGGCCCACTTAATATTATGAATGTAAAGAAATAGCAAATGTAACACTTCTGTAAGGCTCACCTTCTCTATTGGGTCTCACATGTGGAGCCCACAGGCGGGGCCCACTTTTCTGTTGGGGCCCACTTAAATGTAACATAGTAACATTGCTTGTAAAAAATGTGACAATTATGTGGGACCCACATGTTTATTTATTTTTATATTTATAAATATTAAAAAAATAGCAAATGTAATGCTTAATCGTTACTGCAACACAACGATTCTTTTGCAACAATACCTGTTCTACAACAATAACAAATTCACATGTATTGTAACACCGTCGGAGAAGTGTTGCTATAGTTTAAAAATAGGGAAAATGAATTTTTTTGTCACTGAATTATTGATCTTTTTCGAAACCTACCACCCAACTATAAATTTTTCTTTTTTACTCACTAATGTTAGGTCCGGTTTACTTTTAGTCAATAAACATAGGTTCGGATTTTGTTTTACTCACTAAAGTTAGGTTTGGATTTGATTATTAGCAATATGTTAATTTTTTTTACTCACTAATCTTAGATTTGGGGTGAAAAAGTCAATCGAACCTTTAATACTTAAAAATGATGCATTATAGAGGACAATTTGCTAAACTTTAATACTTGAAAATAATGCATCAAATTTTATCTTGAAAATAAATCGATTAAATTTAATAAGATAATATCAACATTAACTTTATCTTGAAAATCAATCGATAAATTTTAATAAGATAAAGTCTGCATTGAATCTTGTTTTGAAAATAAATCGATAAAGTTTAATAAGATAAAGTTATTCTCTCTAATGATTTATCACTTTACAATTAAACCTCAATAAATGAATACGTTTGGGACTGAAATTTTTTATTCATAATCGAGGTAAAAAATACACTGTCTCTATTATGTTGGGACTGGAAAAAGATATTCATTTAACAAGTTTATTCGTTTTACGAATATTCATTTATCGATATTTTACTATATCTTGAAAATAATAATAAGATAAAGTTTAATAAGATATAGGAAGATAAAATTAAATTTGAGAGGGATGTTAGAGTGAACAAGTCGATTGCAACTTTAATACCTGAAAATGATGCATTAGAGAGGAAAACTTACCACTTAATACATCATAAAGTTAGACTTTATCTTATTAAACTTTACCAATTTATTTTCAAGATAGAGTTTAATGCAAACTTTATCTTATTAAATTTAATCAATTTATTTTTAAAGTTTAACAAATTGTACTCTATAATGCATCATTTTTTTAAGTATTAAATCTGCAATTGACTGGTTCACTCCGAATCTACGGTTAGTGAGTAAAAAAAAAATAACATAATGCTAATAACAAAATCCAAACCTAAGTTTAGTGAGTAAAATAAAATTTGAATCTAAATTTAGTGACTAAAACAAAACCGAACATAACGTTAGTGAGTAAAAAAGAAAAATTCATAATTGAGTGGTAGTTTTTTAAAAAGGTGAATAGTTGAGTGACAAAAAAATCCATTTTCCCTTAAAAATAATACGTCTATTATAACAAAAAGTGGACGCAATACAAAAGTATTGCATTCGCTATCTATGACGTAGTGTCTTTTATACTTCAGAGTGAGATATCTCATTACCTTTTAATTACTACATCCCCTTTGTTTCATAATTTTTGTAGAAAATGCACAATGTCAAAGTTCCCATGGAAATCTACCTTCCGAAGTCATTAATTACAGGTATTACACAGATAGTAAAACAATCTGATGAACTGTAATTGAATTTAGAATGTGGTATACACTTTTCTGACCTTATTAATTATAATCAATTGCCTTATTAATTAGTTCAATTAATTATAATTATAATCAATTGCCTTATTAATTATAATTATTAATTATTAATTATAATCAATTGCCTTATTAATTATAATCAATTGCCTTATTAATTTATGTAATTGATTATTAATTATAATCAATTGCCTTATTAATTATAATCAATTGCCTTATTAATTTAGAATGTGTTATTTCTTAGTGATGCTAAAAGATGGTAAAACCCCCTCTCCCCTTATGGTTTAAGTGAAAGGGGTGTGGCTAAATTGATGGTTAAAGGCCACTAATGATGGAAGATATGCATGCATGTCAACAAATTGATGGGAATAGAGCTGATCACTCTAGATAAATGAAGGATTATGTTTTGTTTATTTTCTTTTAATTTCCTCAAATGTTAGTTTGTTATGTATCTGCTCGATTCTTTTAATTGCATATAGGTTATATTTTCCATTTTTACTCGGACTTGCTGAGCATATGTGGTGCTCACTCTTGCATACTTGTTAAATTTCAGAATCTGAGCATGGTTTAGCAGCTACATTAGTTGGTAAAAGGAAGGACAAGGCCGCATAGAGATTACATCGCTCATAGTTATTTTGTTAGTATTGAAGGTAGAACCTAGAGAATGAAGGAGTAGATACCAGAAGGTTCTTCTTTTGTGTAGTTTTTGTGTTATTAGAGGCGATGTAATAATTAGCTTTTCTGAACTTAAGACAATGTAAACCTTTGGTTAGTTGCTGCTATGTAAGTGAGAAAACCTGAGACCACTCTGTATTTATGGTATGTTATCGTTTAAGAGTTGAAATTCTTTTGTTTATGTATTTAATGAAAATTGAGGGTGTTACAGTTTGGTATCAGAGCCTAGTGATAGAAAATTAAGGTAGATGACATAGCAGCATAGGATTTTGTGGCTAAGAACTTTGAAATAAAATAAAACACTGAAATGCAAAGATCTATTGTTAGAGTATTTATTTTTCGGTGTTATACGTGTATACTTTAGGTTAATTTTAAGCTACGTTGAGTTAAGTGATTATAGTTGGCTGGTGTATTTTATTGCAGTAGTAATTTCTGATTCTTAGTAATATACTAGAGCCTCGATATTGGAGGGGAAACAGGGTTATTAGTACGATTGAACTCCCCAGACACCTACCATGATGCTCAGCTGAGTCCTTGTTGCGTAAGTGCACCTTATACTAGTAAACTTCTCTAGAAAATCCAAATTATAAGGTACAAATTTGGAAGCCTTTACAACAGAAATAGCAATATGTGGCAGCTATTTAGCAAAAAAAAATAAAAATATGTGGCAGCTGAAAGTTGGAAGATCTAATTATTTAATATTACGAAGACCGCAGTTTCTGCTTTTGCTGTTAGTTTCTGATGATATGTTACAGTCTTACAGATATATATGCTTGAAGTGATTACCTTTATTTGCTAATAATTAAGCCTCTGATCTGTGAGTACTGAATCTTCATACTGTTTAATCGTCTGAAATGATTGAATTTGGTGTTAAGGTTGATTGTTAAATAAAAAGAGTATAGCACTGTAGTTCGTATAAGTGTGTCAGACTAAGTATTCACCATTTGATGGTTACCATGTCATTTAGGTCTGTTTTGCTGAAATTACTTGGATTAAAGTTGATATTTTCTAATTTGATAATACTCTTCTGACGATTGTATATTATTTATTATGATTTTGTTCTCGTAAATCAGAATGTCGCAAGGGAGAACAACTGATCCTATGCAGCAGCTTGCGGAAGTACTTCAACAAGTTGTAGGGAATAATCGAGGGGAAAGAATCTCACCTTTTAAGCATTTTAAAGACACACAACCACCAGAATTCAGAGGTACAACTGATCCAGCAGAGGCACAAGGGTGGATTAAAGAAATCGAAAAATCTTTTAGAGTGGCTTGTTGTTTTATATAAACTCTGATCGTAAACTCTGATGGTTGTAAACTCTGATGGTTGTTTTATATAAACTCTGATTGTAAACTCTGATTGTAGGGTTTATGTATATATTTTAGTGTGTGTGTTGTGGAACAGAATAAAGAAAAACAAGAGGCTTAAATTTCTGTTATTATATTGATCAAACTTTACCTCCTTTATATAATAGGAGAATACAAATCAAATACATGAATGATAATAATAGATACATGATCAGATACATCTCCTTGATTCTATGAACCATATTTAATGCACTCTTCAAACTTCTATGAGATTAGTTTATCCAACATATTCCTCCCTTAAACTAATTCCTTTCGATCCTTCATTCCCATCATCCCTTTGTAAGTATCTAGTAGAGCTTTGGACATTGGTTTAGTGAGCACATCTGCAACCTGGTCACGACTAGCAACATGACTTAAATTCACATTCTTCTCCTTTACATGCTCTCGGATAAAATGAAAACGAACATCTATGTGTTTGCTCCTTTCATGATGTACTGGATTCTTGGCAAGCTCAATTGCAGACTTGTTATCAATGCAAACTTTAGTTGATCTCTGTTGTGGGATTCTCAATTCACTAAGTAACCTTCTTAACCAAATAGCATGACAAACACAGTGAGAGGCTGCCACATATTCCGCTTCACAGGTTGATAATGCCACTATCGGCTGCTTCTTAGAATACCATGTAAATACAGTGTCTCCCATAAAAAACAAGTAACCAGATGTGCTTTTTCGTTCATCCACATCTCCACACCAATCACTATCAGAATATCCCAGCAATTTGTAGTCTTCAGTTCTGGAATAAAACAATCCCAATGACTTTGTTCCTTGAATATATCTCAGAATTCTTTTTATTGCCTTCCAATGTGACTGTTTTGGATCCTCCATGAATCTACTTACAATCCCAACACTATAAGCAATGTCAGGTCTTGTGCAAGTAAGATACCTCAAGCTTCCAACCAAACTCTGATATAAATTTGCTTCTACTGACGTTCCTCCCTCAAATTTAGAGAGTTTGATGCCCTGTTCCATCGGAGTTGCTACTGGATTGCAGTGCTCCATCCTGAATTTTTTCAAAATATTGTTTGCATATGCTTCTTGAGAAATAAAAATGCCTGATTTTTCTTGCTTCACCTCAATGCCAAGAAAATATCTCATCAAGCCCAAATCTGTCATCTCGAACTCTTGAGTCATCTCCTTCTTAAATTCCTTAATCATCTCTTCATTGTTGCCCATAAAAATAAGATCATCAACATAAAGTGCAACAAACAGTAATTTACCTTGTTTTTCTTTGACATAGAGAGCAGCCTCATAAGGACATTGAACAAAACCATTCTTTTTGAAGTAGGCATCAATTCGAGTGTTCCAAGCTCGTGGTGCCTGTTTTAAACCATACAATGCCTTGTATAATTTTAACACCATTCCTTCTTTCCCTGATTTTTCATATCCAGGTGGTTGGTTTACATACACCACTTCTTCGAGCAATCCATTTAAGAACGCAGACTTCACGTCCATCTGGTAAATAGGCCATTTGTTTTGAGCTGCTTGAGAGATTAACAGTCTAATTGTCTCCATCCTTGCTACAGGTGCGAAAACCTCATCATAGTCTATTCCAGCCTTCTGTCGATAGCCCTTTGCTACCAACCTTGCCTTATATCTTTCCACTTCTCCTTGAGCATTCAGTTTCTTCTTATAAACCCATTTAACATCGATGGGTTTACATCCTTCTGGAGGTTCTACCAGTTCCCAAGTTCTGTTCTTTTCAATAGCTTTTATTTCATCATCCATTGCATCTTTCCACATCTTGTCTTTTACTGCTTCTCAAAAGTCTATGCTTTCTGCATCATCCACCAAACATACTAGGTGTACTTCACCATGTTCATATATATCTTGTAAACTTCGAGTTCTAGGATTCCTAGGCTCATCCTCATCTGATTCTTCATTTTCAGCATCAGAGTTTGTTGCTGAAACCTTAGAAATCTGAATATCATCTTCTGTTTTTTCTTTTTCATGTGCTTTACTCCAACTCCATGCATCATCTTCTTGTATCTTTACATCTCGACTCACAACAACCTTCATAGCAACTGGATCAAGTAGTCTGTAGGCTTTTGTTTTCTCATCATAGCCAATAAAAATATATTTCTTGCTCTTATCATCCAACTTTGTTCTCCTTTGATCAGGAACATGTGAATATGCTACACTCCCAAAAACTTTCAAATGTGAAACAGTAGGCTTCTTTCCACTCCATAATTCTTGAGGAGTTTCATCCCCCAAGTTTGAATGTGGACATCGATTCTGAATATAAACTGCACATTGCACTGCTTCCGCCCAAAATTCTTTTGGTAATTCCTTGCTCTTTAACATTGATCGAACCATGTCTAAGATTGTTCGATTTTTCCGTTCAGCCACGCCATTCTGCTGTGGTGAATAGGGGGTTGTTAAGAACCTTCTAATGCCATGTTCTTCACAGTATTCTGTAAAAGCCTTTGATGTATATTCTCCTCCTCTATCAGAACGCAATCCCTTGATATGCATTCCTGTCTTCTTTTCTACCAGCACTTTGAACTTCTTGAAAACTTTTAATGCCTCAGATTTTTCATTTAAAAAATAAACCCATGTTCTTCGAGAATAATCATCAATAAAAGTGATGAAATACCTCTTGGAACCATATGATCCAGGTGTGATAGGACCACATATATCTGTATGCACCAATTCGAGAGGCTTTGAAGCACGATAAGTTGCCTTTTTCTGGAATGAACTCCTTGTTTATTTTGCCAGCACACAATCTTCACAAAAACTGCCTGTATGATCATGCTTGGTATTCCATGAACCATCCCTTTGTTTGCCAACTCCTTCAGACCACCATAGTGTAAGTGTCCAAGTCTCTTGTGCCATAAAGTTGCTTTATCCTCTGACTTTGCTTGTAAGCATTTCTCCTGTATGTTCTTCAGATTCAACTTGAACATTCGATTTTGAGACATTTCAGTTTTAGCAATTGTCCTGCCATTTTTATCCTTCAATATCATGACTTTGTCACCCATAAAGATTGAGTAACCTTTTTCGAGTAGCTGTCCAAGACTCAGAATATTATTCTTCATGTCAGGAACATAGTATACATCTTCAATTCTTCCTTGTTTCCCATCTTTTTTAGTAAAACATATTTCACCCTTTCCTTTCACTTCTATCTTCGATGAATCTCCGAATGACACAACTCCATTATTTATTTCCTTTAAATCAGTAAAGAGATGCTTGAGACCAGACATATGGTTGCTGGCCCCACTATCAAGATACCACAAAACTTCATCTTCAGGAATCATACCTTTGCAGGCCATTAGTAGAACACCTTCATTTTGTTGCTCCTCCGTTTCGACTAGATTTGCATTTTCTGCAACCTTCTTGTTAAACCAGCAATCTTTGGCAAAATGTCCAAATTTTCCACAATTGTAACATTCTACAGATCTGCTTCCTCTTCCAGAGTATGATCTTCCACCTCTGCCACGATCACGACCACGTCCTTGGCCATGCCAATTTTGTTGATTTGTTTGCACCTTCTCTTCAAATCTGTTGCTTACAGGACCACGTCCTCTGCCTCGAGTGAAATTCTGTCTTGCACGTCCACGTCCTCTTCCTCTATTGTATTGTGTGTACAATACTTTATCTTTGTCTTCAACTGAGACATCAGTTTTCAATACTTGAGATTCTGTCTCCTCCTTCTTTAATAATCTTTCTGAATATGCTTGCAGAGATCCCATCAGTTGATCAACAGTCATGGTCTCTACATCATTTGACTCTTCAATAGTAATTCAAACAAGTTGCAGTTTTGTATTTAAAGATCTTAATATCTTCTCATTTACCCGTGCATCTTCAATTTTTTCTCCATAATTCTTCATTTGATTTACAACAGAGGAAACCCTTGTGAAGTAATCCGGGACTGATTCCATATCTTTCATATGTAAAGACTCAAATTCACCACGTAGAGTTTGTAATCGTACCTTTTTTACTTTGTCAACACCTTTAAAATTGTTCTGCAAAATCTCCCAGGCCTCCTTTGCTTTTGTTGCAGATGCAACCTTTTCAAACATGCCTTCATCAAGACCCATATGTATGATAGACAAAGCTTGTTGATCTTGTTTTCGTAACTTGGCAAGAGCGTTTTTCTGACCTTGATTTAAAGCTCCTTCATTCTCTGGTTCATCGTATCCTTTGTCAATGATTTCCCATGCCTCCTGTGAACCAAGCAACGCTTTCATTCGTAGACACCAGTGGCCATAGTTTTCTTTGGTAAGTTTTGGAACAGCAAAAGAATTATTCATGTTTGTAAGCTCTGATACCAATCTGTTGTTTTATATAAACTCTGATCGTAAACTCTGATGGTTGTAAACTCTGATGGTTGTTTTATATAAACTCTGATTGTAAACTCTGATTGTAGGGTTTATGTATATATTTTAGTGTGTGTGTTGTGGAACAGAATAAAGAAAAACAAGAGGCTTAAATTTCTGTTATTATATTGATCAAACTTTACCTCCTTTATATAATAGGAGAATACAAATCAAATACATGAATGATAATAATAGATACATGATCAGATACATCTCCTTGATTCTATGAACCATATTTAATGCACTCTTCAAACTTCTATGAGATTAGTTTATCCAACATGGCTCAGACTTCCAACAACCTGAAAACTACATTTGCGGCTTATATGCTTAAAGGGGAGGCCAACTTCTGGTGGGAATCAGTTGAACAAAGAGAAGATGCATTGGTTATACAGTGGCCTAGGTTCAAGGAGTTGTTTCTTGAAAAATACTTTACAAAATGCTTAGAAAACAAAATGGAGATTAAGTTTCTTGAACTCAAGCAAGGAGACATGAGCGTTGTTGAATATGAAGCAAAATTCACGGAATTGTCAAGATATGCCAGTCACCATGTTCAGGATGAGAAAAGGAAGGCGCGCAGATTTGAGCAAGGTCTTAAACCGTGGATTTATCAAAAGGTGGCAGTTTTTGAGCTTGAGAATTATGCAGCAGTAGTGCAAAAAGCTCTGATTGTTGAAGAAAGCTCCGAACATTATGACAAATACCGAGAAGGCAGGAAAAGGAAGGTTGACAATGCAGATATCGAGCATAAAGGGAGTAAATTCATAAAGGTGAATCAATTCAACAAAATGAAAGGTGAAGACATAATGAAAAGAAACAAAGATGAGACATAATCTAGAAGCAATGGGTGTAAGTACTGTGGGAAGAAACATGGAGGTGTATGCACGAAGAGAAATAACACTTGCTTCAATTGTGGGTTGATTGGACATTTAGCAGTTGCGTGTAAGAAACGGCAGACTAATCGTTGTTTCAAATGCGGGAAAGGAGGACATTTTGCGAAGGAATGCCCTCAGATTGAAGATAAATTATAGGAGGAAAAAGAAATAAAGGGATCAGCTGGAGCGCAACAAAGGAATAGGGCCACTGCACGCACTTCCAACATGACTGTACATGATGCACTTGAAGCAGATGATGTTATAGCAGGTACATCTGCTATTTGCTCGATAAATGCTTATGTTTTGATCGATACGGGCGCAACTAAATCATTCGTCTCTACACAATTTGTTGATAATAATAAGTTGCAAGTAGAAATGCTTCCTGAGACCTTATATGTTGAAACCGCGAATGAGGAAGTTCTCACTGCAGATAGTATATTGACCCAATGTCCTATTCAAATAAATGAATGCTAATATATATAATCCCCTTGTTATTATTATTATTTTTATGAAACAATAATTTACCCTCCATCTCAGAATAAGACTAAAAATGTTATCTAACTAACATACTCATTTTACACCACTAAATTACTTACTAATGTAACCAGAATAATACCAAAACTTTCTATAAGTAATAATTTTTTTTTCCAGGGACAAACTAACCTGAGGCATCACAGCATATTTGCGAAATTTATTAATCAATGATTAAATTTATTTGTTCAAATGATTTTGTAGGGGTGCATGCTCATATTGTGTTATGATTGGCTGATGGAGTCAAATTAATTAGTACAGAAGATATAGATTACATGTGCAGGAATCAACATATATTAATAGAAGTATTAAACAAACACAAATTTGAATCAACAATCTACTAAATTAAAACTCATTTATTACAAAAGACACATGTTTTAATATAAATCATTAATTACATCGAGAAATTTTTAATCAAACTATCAAAGCCTCTAGTGTTGTGGTTAATTAGTCGACAGCCTTGCAATCAGATGAGATCAAAAATCCCTTTGGAGGAAAAGAGGTTATAAGATTGCATCGTGTTTCAAGCTTGTACCTCTTGATCTTCCATGGTTGCTCAACTGAGCGACTAGTAATGCTTGATTTAACGAGCAAATGATAAAGTACAAGATGCGGTTTATGGAGATAGTCATCATATTTAAGTTTAATATTATCCTTGGAAAAAGATAATATAACTGACACAGATTGGCTAGGGTTTAAAGAGAAAGGAATAATATTTTGAGAACCTACTGACGTATTAAATACAGAGAGACTAATATTCGAGTGGGTATAAAGTTGCTTCCCACTATCACGATTTGATACATTTAGGAGAATGGTGATATTATAAGAAAGTTTCGAAGAATGGATGTCAAATTTATAATGTGTAATATTTGACACTTGAAAACAGAGGTGATGAGTGAGGATGACTGGATTGATGGTTATGGTTTATAATAAACACACCGATCAAAATAAAAAGAGATAAAATAATTGCAAATATTCCAAAATTTCGACTATTTATTATACGAAAATATAATCTAACAAAAGGTTCATAACGATCCAAGAGTAGTTGGCGAATAAAGACAATAATGTTACGAAGAACATTAATTTGTCGAATGTTATTTGAAGAATTTTGATTATTTGGAAGTATTTGTTCTACCTCCAAAGGACTAACGACTATTTCTTCGTTAGTCGATTCAGCAGAAATATCACGCGGATCATTACTCGGAATGATTCGCTGATCTTGTTCGGGAAGGATTTCGACTATTTCTGAAATAGTCGATTCCCGAATATCCACCGCTTGAGGACCATGTACCGGTGGAATTTGAGTTGTTTGAGGAACAGAAATAAGAGTATTTTCCGGAATCGATACTTGAATATCAATATCCGGAACTAATTCACGAAGAGTACCTTCAAAAGAATTGTCGATCATTTCTTCAGAAGACTCTACAGGAGGAGTGATAACGGGATTAAAAAATCTGCAAAAAACACATAAACAATCAGAACTAATTTATTAAAAATAAGAGTAAATTACAAAGTGGTGGCTGTACTTTACACCAATTTTCAAAAAAGTGGTCAGTCTTTCAATTTCTCAAATTAGTGGCCAACCTTTCACTCCGCCTTTCAAAACAGTGGCCAATATTTCAAATTCTCAAATTAGTGGCCAACATTTCACTCTGCATTTTAAAAAAGTGGCCACTTTAGAGATAATTAGTCTACTATTTGCAACTTTTTGAAAGGCGGAGTGAAAGATTGGCCACTAATTTGAGAAATTGAAAGACTGGTCACTGTTTTGAAAGACAAAGTGAAAGCTTGGCCATTAATTTGAGAAATTGAAAGACTGGCCACTTTTTTGAAAATCGGTGTAAAGTACGGCCACCACTTTGTTATTTACTCTAAAAATAACTACAATGTACGTGTGGGTGGTAGGTTGTATGATTACCTTAATGTATATGTGATCACAGTCCTCAAACTGTGATATAGTACAAAGATGGTGATCACAATACCCAAAATTATACCTGCCATCTGCAAAGGAAGTATAACAATAATTTAATAATAAAAAATACCAACATTTAATTAATGCTTGAATTTGACATTGTGGTGCTTGATTAGTTGTGGTGCTTGAATTTGACATCTTATCTTTTGTTTCCAGTGGTAAATTCATATAAATATATGTGCGTGCAGAGTGTGCTAGTTATATATATGTGTGTGTGTTTACTTATAATTTGAAAGTATCATGTTATTAAATTACTTATTTGTATATATATTTATATTGATGGCAAACAGTGATCAAAGTTGGATAAATTAATATTTTCAAAATATTTGAAAAATCTCGGAATATCAATTCTAAAACCTTAAGATTTGGGGATTACTACATGTACGAGTACTACATGCAAATACAATTCCTGAGAATAAAGTGCTAACAATTTGTTCAAATTTATTAAAATCAAAGTGAAGTGCTCAATTATGTATTAATGATGACATTCTGACGTAGTTCATTGACATGGTGATCATACACGAGTTCAACGAAACATGCTTTAATGTATAAAGGCTTGCGATTGTAAGAGCATTGAAAGTGCTCGGCAATGAAAATGTTTGTGATAAAAAGCAAGTCAGTTTCTTTGATCAAACTAGCCTACGTGACAACCTAAACAATGTTGGTGAATTTATATGCATGTGCCCTGCATGGAAATATATGAAATAATTTCCTATAAAAGGGGACCAAGCCAAAACCAAACAATAGTCTACACAAATAAGCCAGTCAATTAGAATTGTTCAAGTAGGTTTTAAAGACTCATTCAGATCAAGATGGTATTCAGGAACTAGTACTGTTTTAGGGTAATTGTCTGATCGTATAAGTGATTATCAATAAAAGTTTAGGTACATGTAAAGATAGGGTTACAACAAGTTTTATAGTTAACAAGGAAACAAGATAAACATACTTAGATCAATAATCAACAACATGCTAAGGAACATGAACTTCGAAGAAAGGTTAGAGTTACTTGCCTCAGGTAGAATGAATAGCTTAATCACTCGATCTCAACTTTAGCTTTCCCTTTATCACTAGGACCTGCGTTCTTCGTATCTACATAAACATAATCACTATTTTAGTATACTCTTCTTCTTAATTATCTAATCCTATTCTACCCAAACGATTCCTATAACGCTTAATAAGTTAACACATACAACACGTAGTAGTTATACTTATCAAACAATTTAGTATAGTTGCAAATATCTATAATGCCACCCGAAATCCACGTTCTTCAAGTAATTCTATAATTATCTCTAGTTCCTCTCATGGTCTTTCTGTTCCTCTGACTGGATCTGCCAATAACATCAGTGAAGAGAACAACGGAAGTAATTCACAGAAAGAGAAGTTCCACAGAAATAGTCAGTTTCCCCTATGATTGTTCTGTTCTTGTTGATCCAAGAGAGGTCGGTGATGCTGATGTTGATGGTACTATTGGGGCAAAGTCCATCTCTAGGATATTTGTTGTTGTGCTGTTGGATAGTGATAAGTATGTCACTTACTCATGCATGCTCCCCTTCAAAGGGTCTAGTCATCTGGTGACAGCTTGAGCAAGTCGGAAAATAGGAGTTCTGTTGGCAACTTATAGTCTTAAATATACAGTAAACTTATCGTCACCCAGTTTTGTAGATAGAGATCTTTTAATAATGGTCCTTGTAACTTTTATGTTATCTTCATGTACTCTTGGATGATGTGTAACTGTTACTAATGTATGCCCTGAGGTGGCTAAGTTATCTAATTGCAACTCAGAATTTTTAGCATAACAGTGTTATCCTCTCCATGTCAATCATTGGCTTACAGGTCACGAGCCTTGGTTTCAGTAATGGTTAGTAAAAAAATGCTGCTAATACATATACTAAAGCAATTTAGTTTGTTGTATATACTTCAGTTATATGCTTGGCAATACGAGGTAGTAGGTCATATGTTTGTTCTCGGTTGTATACACTACACACAATTTATGTAACTCTGATGATACATTCTATAGTATGAACATCAGAGTTAAATAAATTATAAATTATAGAGTTACTTGACTCGGCTCAGGTCGTTACACCCATAAGTGTGCATTAGCTAACAATTGCGTGAATGTTATACATGTGGAAATATAAAAAATCGAAAATTTGTAGAGACATGTAGTTCTACTTGATTAGTTGTGGTGCTTGAATTTGACATCTGATCTTTTGTTTCCTACAGGTTGTGAGCCCACAATAGCCAAAAGTAGAGCTGACAATTCGTTTCGTGTCGTGTACTTTCGTGTTTCGTGTACTAAGAACCCAAAACGGAAACGAAACGAAATAAATTCGTGTACTCAAGTTCTAAAACGAACACGAAACGAAATATTTCGTGTAAACACGAAACGAAACGAAAAATACACGAAATATTTTTTGTACTTTTAGTTTACACGAAAACGAACCAAAAACCGTGTACTTTCGTGTACTTTCCGTGTACTTTTCGTGCACTTTTCGTGCACTTTTCGTGCACTTTTCGTGTATTTTCTATTTATTTTGTAAAAAGGTTAAATATGTAATATTTATTTATAATATATATTTATATAATTTAAATATTTATTTAAATATTTATTTATTTCGTGTATTTTCGTTTCGTGTCGTGTACCCAAGGGTAAACCCAAAACCGACACTAAATTCATCCGTGTAATTTCGTGTTCGTGTACTTTCGTGTTCGTGTACCGCAAAGGTCAACCCAAACCCGTAATTTTCGTATCGTTTTCGTGCTGTGTTTTCGTGTCGTGTACGAAATTGCCGGCTCTGTGCGAGCTCTGCAGTAGCAACTCATAAACCTCCTGCTGTAGTCTAACTTACTGAAAACAACCAACATCATCAGCATATATAGGGTAAGCCTACAACAACTTTTTCTTCTTCTTCTTCTTCTTCTATTATTCTCAGAATCTGGTGAGTTGCACCTGCTGATTTCTTCTGGTCGCTCTAGTGGATCCGTGGATATAATTCTAGACTCGTTCGCCGTAGTGCACGGATCGTTGCTGAAGCTCATGACACTGCGAAAGGTAATTTATTGGATGAAATTTGTTTCGTATGAAACTTGCGAAAGGTAATTTATTGGATGATCTATTGCAGCTGTCGCGTTAATTTTTTGACTAGATTGAGAAAAAAAGAGTATGGCCTGAGGTTTGGGTGAATTTTTTAATTTTGATGTGAAAGCTTAAATGCTGAAAAAATAGTGCAGATTAATTAAGGTCAGTGTTAAAAACAAGCTAAATTAGTTAGGATCGAAAGTACTGCCAGAAATAAGTTAAATTTACAAGGCTGTATCGGATAGCTGAATCAGTTCAGATCTTACCTCCTAGCTCCCTCCCTCTGACTAAAAAAATGTGTTCGAGTAAATTGAGCTTGGTTAGCTATATGATCATTTTGTATTGCATTTTCTTTTGATGTTATAGTAGAATTTTATACAATTACCAATTTTGTGGTTTTTCAAGCTATACTCTCAAACATGAAGGCATTAACAGGAGCTACAATAAAAGTAAACACATTTCATTCATGGAAACCATGAGAGATGGTTTTCCTGACATATTATTTAGTGAGTTGCATTGATGAATTTCTTTGATTTCATCACTGTTATATTTTTCCTCCATGGTCTTTCTGTTCCTCTGACTGGATCTACTAATAACATCAGTGAAGAGAACAACGGAAGTAATTCACAGAAAGAGAAGTTCCACAGAAATAGTTCAGCTTCCCTTATGATTGTTTCTGTTCTTGTTGATCCAAGAGAGGTCGGTGATGCTGATGTTGATGGTACTATTGGGGCAAAGTCCATATCTATGATATTTGTTGTTGTGCCGTTGGATACTGTTAAGTATGTCACTTACTCATGCATGCTCCCCTTCAAAGGGTCTAGTCATATGGAGATACATTCTATAGCTTGTTCATACTATAGAATGTATCATCAGAGTTACATTAGTAGTAACAGTTACACATCATCCAAGAGTACATGAAGATAACATAAAAGTTACAAGGACCGTTATTAAAAGATCTCTATCTACAAAACTGGCTGATGATAAGTTTACTGTATATTTAAGACTATAAGTTACCAACATAACTTTTATTTTCCTACTTGCTCAAGCTGTCACCAGATGACTAGACCCTTTGAAGGGGAGCATGCATGAGTAAGTGACATACTTAACACTATCCAACAGCACAACAACAAATATCCTAGAGATGGACTTTGCCCTAATAGTACCATCAACATCAGCATCACCGACCTCTCTTGGATCAACAAGAACAGAAACAATCATAGGGGAAACTGAATTATTTCTGTGGAACTTCTCTTTCTGTGAATTACTTCCGTTCTCTTCACTGATGTTATTCGTAGATCCAGTCAGAGGAACAGAAAGACCATGGAGGAAAAATATAACAGTGATGAAATCAAAGAAATTCATCAATGCAACTCACTAAATATTATGTCAGGAAAACCATCTCTCATGGTTTCCATGAATGAAATGTGCTTACTTTTATTGTAGCTCCTGTTAAGCCTTCATGTTTGAGAGTATAGCTCGAAAAACCACTATAATTACTTTGGTTCTGAGGCTGTTTTGGCTAAGTGAGCTCTTAAATTTTACATGCACTGAACTTGCCTAATTATCTCAATTGTTTTATCTGTGTCCACCTTATTACTAATGCCTTATCTGTATAGATTTAGGACAGAGCTTTCTTTAATCCTAATGCGTCCAAACCCCTTTGAGTTGTTTTTTGCATCTTCTTGCAAGGAGGGAGATAATTACTACCACAAAAGGCCTGTGATCACTGCGAGAGTAGTTTCGGTAGCTTTGGTGTTCTTATTTCTAATATAGTGTAAAATTTTAGTATTATATAAATGAGGTCTAGCCCAACGAGAACCAATAGAATTATAACATACAGCGGGACCATTAAGGTTCCACACAATTATAACATACAGCAGGACCATTAAGGTTCCACACATGTAAAACTGTTGATAAAGGCTAGTGCTTCTGATAAAAACTTGGAAGGTACAATTTTGTACTTGAGAAAGTGATAACTGGCAATAAATCTTTCAAAAACCTTGCATAATGTTTTTAAGCAACCTTTACTGACGATGCCATAGCATAAATACGAACTTGAAATGAAAACCATCTGTCCTGAGCCCTGACTACTACACTATACAAATAGTTGTTAGGATACCCAATATACAATAGTGTTCCAGACCAGATAAACAAAAAAATAGCATAACTCCCCAGTGTGCTGCTTCCTTAATTCCCTATACTTTTGGCTAAAGCCGGCAATTTCGTACACGACACGAAAACACGACACGAAAACGATACGAAAATTACGGGTTTAGGTTGACCTTCGCGGTACACGAACACGAAATTACACGGATGAATTTAGTGTCGGTTTTGGGTTTACCCTTGGGTACACGACACGAAACGAAAATACACGAAATAAATAAATATTTAAATTATATAAATATATATTATAAATAAATATTACATATTTAACCATTTTACAAAATAAATAGAAAATACACGAAAAGTACACGAAAAGTGCACGAAAAGTACACGGAAAGTACACGGTTTTTGGTTCGTTTTCGTGTAAACGAAAAGTACACAAAATATTTCGTGTACTTTTCGTTTCGTTTCGTGTTTACACGAAATATTTCGTTTCGTGTTTGTTTTAGAATTTGAGTACACGAATTTATTTCGTTTCGTTTCCGTTTTGGGTTCTTAGTACACGAAACACGAAAATACATGACACGAAGTACACGACACGAAACGAATTGCCAGCTCTCCTGAATAGGTATTAGAACATCTTATCAAAAAAGATACTAAGCATATGTATTAGAAACATTACGGGCACATTCTCGCTTGGTTGGTTTAAGCAATTCTTTTTTGGTCTCTATAACTTATTTCGTCTAGTTAACGGTTTAAAATGCATATATTAATCCACCTCCTATTATTTTTCTAATTCAAAAAATCTTTTAAAAAAATATCAAAATGAGAAAGGTTTTGTTCTCATCTGATCATCATATTTGTTAATTTTTAATTTCCTCAATACCTTTCATTTATTTATAAAGTAAGGAAGAAAAGTAAATACATGATGGGAACAATCAATTTTATATAATAAAGTTAATTTAGTGAATTAAAGTAGTGAATATGTAATTATTTTTTATATTTTCATCATAGGATGTTACCTCCGACGATACCTTAATTTTAATTGAATCATCTTTTTCTTGTACTTATATATAATAGGATTGTTCTTTTATGGGGATAGGTTAAGTGCTTATTTCAGCACTTCAGATTTTATAATATATATTACATGATAAGTAAAGGTATAAATAGTTTCCAAATAAATTTTAACTATATTTTAACATAAAACACTACATTTCAATGATGATCATCATAAATAATTTATCAGTTTTCGATAAAAAAAAACTTTGAAATATTGAATAAATATAGAATAGACTTATAAGTCTATTATATCATGTAAAATACTATATACCAAATGAATTTTGGGAAAAAAAAGAGGCATGTATCCCGGACAGAAGCAACAATCGACAGAAAGGTATAAAAAGAAATAAACATTTAGACTAGACACCCATACTTTGTTTTCCTGACTGACTTCGATATCACAGATTAAATTTTGACGTCTACCCTGTTTGTCTCTTTGTTAATAAATTGTGAAATTGACCTTACTTCCTCCTTTTTCAAAAATATATATTATCATTTACTAATAACTAGCCTATGATCCGTGCGATGCACGGAATTCACTACAAGAAATTTGGCCATTTACGACGGCCAACTTATGACGGAAATTTTTTGCGCGCCATACTTACGACGGAAACGAAAAATCATCGTAATTAATTACGACGGAACAGAAATTCGTCGCAAGTTTGGTGTTAGCAGCAAACTTACGATGAAATTTTCGTCATAAATTGATTTTTTTCAATTAAATTTAATTGCAAAATGAATTAATTTTATTGATGACGAAACAACGTCATTTTTGCAGAAAACTTACGACGGAATTTTTGTCGTAAATTTGTTTATTATAATTAAATTTAATTGTAAAATGAATAATGTTTTCTAGAAGTGAACTTATGACGGAAAATCCGTCGTAAATTAACTATATTTGTTTTTTTAATAAAAATTATGTATATTATAAGAATATTTTAACTTAAATTAAACTTCGACGGAATCCGTCGTAAGTTGTTGGGCGGCAAATTCAAATTTTCATCTAAAAAGTAAGTGGCAAAGTTCACTATTATATTTTTTAAATAAAAATTATGTATATTATAAGAATATTTTAATTTAAATTAAACTTACGATGAAATCCGTCGTAAGTTTTCAGGCGACAAATTCAAATTTTCATCTAAAAAATAAGCGGCAAATAACTTACGACCAATTCCGTCGTAAGTTGGCATATAATTTTTTTCAATCTTTTATTAGTCCAATCAAATTAATTTTTTATTTTTCAAAAATTTCAAAATATCATTAAATTAGATATATCTTGACATTCGTACAATTGGATCGTCGAGAAATATATTTTAAAAAATAGAAAAAATAATTTGAGACAGAGCAGTAGTTACGAGTACTAGCCAATATAGTAGTGATCTATTACGATCTCCAACCAAATTACTTTTTTATTTGCTGAAATTTTGGGAATATAATAAAATTAGATTTATCTTGACATCTGTACGATTGGATCGTCGAGAAATATATTTCAACAAATAGAAACAAAAATATGGGACAGAGCACTAGTTACGAGTACTAGTCAATATAGTAATGATCTACTACGATCTCCAACCAAATTAATTTTTTATTTTTTGAAAATTTGGAAATATCATTAAATTAGATATATAACTTGACATTCATACAGTTGGATCGTCAAGAAATATATTTTAAAAAAAGAAATAATAGTATGGGACAGAGCACAAGTTACGAGTAATAGTCAATATAGTAGTGATCTACAACGATCTTCAACCAAATTAATTTTTTATTTTTCAAAAAATTGTGAATATCATTAAATTAGATATATCTTGACATCCGTATGTTTGGATCGTCGATAAATATTTTTTTAAAAATAGAAACAACAATCTGGGACAAACTACTAGTTAGTACGTAGTACTAGTCAAATCAATAGCTGACTAGTAATTTTACCTACCCAAATTAATTTTTTATTTTTTAAAATTTTGGGAATATCACTAAATTAAACATATATTGACATCCGTACGGTTGGATCGTCATAAATATATTTAAATAAATAGTAACAACGATCTGGGACAAAGTACTAGTTAGTACGTAGTACTAGTCAAATCAATAGTTGACTACTAATTTTACCAAGCAAATTAATTTTTTATTTTTTAAATTTTGGTTATATCACAAATTTATATATATATTGACTTCCTTACGGTTGGATCGTCAATAAATATTTAAAAAAAATAGAAATAATAATCTGGGACAAAGTACTAGTTAGTAGTACTAGTCAAATCAATAGTTGACTACTAATTTTACTATCCAAATTAATTTTTATTTTTTAAAAATTTGGTAATATCACTAAATTAGATATATATTGACATCCTTACGGTCGTATCGTCAATAAATATTTTTAAAAAAATAGAAATAACAATCTGGGACAAAGTACTAGTTAGTAGTACTAGTCAAATCAATAGTTGACTACTAATTTTACTATCCAAATTAATTTTTTTATTTTTTAAAAATTTGGTAATATCATTAAATTAGATATATCTTGACATTCGTATGGTTGGATCGTCGAGAAATATAATTTAAAAAAGAATAATAATATGGGACTGAGCACTAGTTACGAGTACTAGTCAATATAGTATTGATATACTAAGATCTCCAACCAAATTAATTTTTTTATTTTTTGAAAGTTTGGGAATTTTATTAAATTAGATTTGTTTTGACATCCGTACTGTTGGATCGTCGAGAAATATATTTAAAAATAGAAACAATAATATGGGACAGAGCACTAGTTACGAGTACTAGTCAATATAGTAATGATCTACTACGGTCCCCAACCAAATTAATTTTTTATTTTTCAAAATTTGTGAATATCATTAAATTAGATATATCTTGACATCCGTATGTTTGGATCGTCGATAAATATTTTTTAAAAAATAGAAACAACAATCTGGGACAAAGTACTAGTTAGTACGTAGTACTAGTCAAATCAATAGTTGACTAGTAATTTTACCATCCAAATTAATTTTTTATTTTTTAAAATTTTGGGAATATCACTAAATTAAATATATATTGACATCCGTATGGTTGGATCGTCATAAATATATTTAAATAAATAGTAACAACAATCTGGGACAAAGTACTAGTTAGTACGTAGTACTAGTCAAATCAATAGTTGACTACTAATTTTACCATTCAAATTAATTTTTTATTTTTTAAAATTTTGGTTATATCACTAAATTATACTATATTGACATCCGTACGGTTGGATCGTCAATAAATATTTTTTAAAAAAATAGAAATAACAATCTGGGACAAAGTACTAGTTAGTAGTACTAGTCAAATCAATAGTTGACTACTAATTTTACTATCCAAATTAATTTTTTATTTTTTAAAAAGTTGGTAATGTCATTAAATTAGATATATCTTGACATTCGTATGGTTGGATCGTCGAGAAATATAACTTAAAAAAAAGAATAATAATATGGGACAGAGCACTAGTTACAAGTACTAGTCAATATAGTATTGATATACTAAGATCTCCAATCAAGTTAATTTTTTATTTTTTGAAAGTTTGGGAATATCATTAAATTAGATGTGTTTTGACATCTGTACTGTTGGATCATCGAGAAATATATTTAAAAAAATAGAAACAATAATATGGGACAGAGCACTAGTTACTAGTACTAGTCAATATAGTATTGATCTACTAAGATATTCAACCAAATTAATTTTTTAATTTTTAAAAATTTGGGAATATCATTAAATTAGATATGTCTTAACATCCGTAAGGTTGGATCATTGAAAAAAATATTTTAAAAAATAAAAACAGAATATGGGACAGAGCAGTAGTTACGCGTACTAGTTAGTGGTACTAGCCAAATCACTATTTTGGGACGAAGTAATAGTCACTACGCCATAAACGCACATACGCAACCCTTTTTACAAAGCGTTGCACAGAAAGCGTTTCGTTAGATAGAAATTTTGGGTCTTTTGCAACTGAGCTGAACTGGTGTTGCGTTAGATATAATTTAGTGTTGCGTATTACCCACAGTGTTTCACATCATGCAACACTAACTGCTGGTGTTGCGCTAGATATTTTTTTAAATTAATAAACGATGACGTGGTAGAAGTGGGACCCACATGTGCTGACGTGGCATTTGTGGGGCCCACAATTGCTGACGTGGCAGAAGTGGGACCCACATGTGCTGACGTGGCATTTGATGACGTGGCATAAGTGTTGCATTAGATAACAGTAGTGTTGCATTTGCTGTTTGAAGTGTTGCATTAGATATTTTTTTATTTAAATTCAGACGTGGCAGGTGCGGGACCCACCACTGTTGACGTGGCAGTGTGGGGCCCACATTGGTGACGTGGCAGGAGGCCCATCAATGCTGACATGGCAGTTGTGGGACCCACAATTGCTGAGGTGGCAGGACTGGGACCCACCTCTGCTGACGTGTCATATGATGACGTGGCATAAGTGTTGCATTAGATTACAGTAGTGTTGCATTTGCTGTATGAAGTGTTGCATTAGATATTTTTTTAACTAGTCTTATCCCGAATGATGAATCTATTTTTTTAAATTATTTTTTCGACGTTCCAATCGCACGGATGTCATGATATAACGATTTTAGTGATACGGTAATTTTTCAAAAAAATTCCTATAAGTATTTGGTTTGGTTTTATTAAGGTCAAACCGGTCAAAGTAGACTTCCTTTTAACTAGTCTTGTCCCGAATGATGAATCTATTTTTTTAAATTATTTTTTCGACGTTCCAATCGCACGGATGTCAAGATATAACGACTTTAGTGATACTGTAATTTTTCAAAAAAATTCCTATATGTATTTGGTTTGGTTTTATAACGGTCAAACCGGTCAAAGTGGACTTCCTTTTAACTAGTCTTGTCCCGAATGATGAATCTATTTTTTTAAATTATTTTTCGACGTTCCAATCGCACGGATATCAAGATATGACGATTTTAGTGATGTGTTATTTTTTCAAAAAATTTCCTATATTTATTTGGTTTTGTTTTATAACGATCAAACCGGTCAAAGTGGACTTCCTTTTAACTAGTCTTGTCCCGAATGATGAATCTATTTTTTTAAATTATTTTTTCGACGTTCCAATCACACGGATGTCAAGATATAACGGTTTTAGTGATATTGTAATTTTTCAAAAAAATTCCTATATGTATTTGGTTTGGTTTTATAACGGTCAAACCGGTCAAAGTGGACTTCCTTTTAACTAGTCTTGTCCCGAATGATGAATCTATTTTTTTAAATTATTTTTTCGACGTTCCAATCGCACGGATGTCAAGATATAACGATTTTAGTGATACTGTAATTTTTCAAAAAAATTCCTATATGTATTTGGTTTGGTTTTATAACGGTCAAACCGGTCAAAGTGGACTTCCTTTTAACTAGTCTTGTCCCGAATGATGAATCTATTTTTTTAAATTATTTTTTCGACGTTCCAATCGCATGGATGTCAAGATATAACGATTTTAGTGATACTGTAATTTTTCAAAAAATTTCCTATATGTATTTGGTTTGGTTTTATAACGGTCAAACTGGTCAAAGTGGACTTCCTTTTAACTAGTCTTGTCTCGAATGATGAATCTATTTTTTTAAATTATTTTTTCGACGTTCCAATTGCACGGATGTCAAGATATAACGATTTAAGTGATGTGTTATTTTTTCAAAAAATTTCCTATATTTATTTGGTTTTGTTTTATAACGGTCAAACCGGTCAAAGTTGACCTTCCTTTTAACTAGTCTTGTCCCGAATGATGAATCTATTTTTTTAAATTATTTTTTCGACGTTCCAATCGCAAGGATGTCAAGATATAACGATTTTAGTGATACTGTAATTTTTCAAAAAAATTCCTATATGTATTTGGTTTGGTTTTATAACGGTCAAACCGGTCAAAGTGGACTTCCTTTTAACTAGTCTTGTCCCGAATGATGAATCTATTTTTTTAAATTATTTTTTCGACGTTCCAATCGCACGGATGTCAAGATATAACGATTTTAGTGATACTGTAATTTTTCAAAAAAATTCCTATAAGTATTTGGTTTGGTTTTATTAAGGTCAAACCGGTCAAAGTGGACTTCCTTTTAACTAGTCTTGTCCCGAATGATGAATCTATTTTTTTAAATTATTTTTTCGACGTTCCAATCGCACGGATGTCAAGATATAACGACTTTAGTGATACTGTAATTTTTCAAAAAAATTCCTATATGTATTTGGTTTGGTTTTATAACGGTCAAACCGGTCAAAGTGGACTTCCTTTTAACTAGTCTTGTCCCGAATGATGAATCTATTTTTTTAAATTATTTTTCGACGTTCCAATCGCACGGATATCAAGATATGACGATTTTAGTGATGTGTTATTTTTTCAAAAAATTTCCTATATTTATTTGGTTTTGTTTTATAACGATCAAACCGGTCAAAGTGGACTTCCTTTTAACTAGTCTTGTCCCGAATGATGAATCTATTTTTTTAAATTATTTTTTCGACGTTCCAATCACACGGATGTCAAGATATAACGGTTTTAGTGATATTGTAATTTTTCAAAAAAATTCCTATATGTATTTGGTTTGGTTTTATAACGGTCAAACCGGTCAAAGTGGACTTCCTTTTAACTAGTCTTGTCCCGAATGATGAATCTATTTTTTTAAATTATTTTTTCGACGTTCCAATCGCACGGATGTCAAGATATAACGATTTTAGTGATACTGTAATTTTTCAAAAAAATTCCTATATGTATTTGGTTTGGTTTTATAACGGTCAAACCGGTCAAAGTGGACTTCCTTTTAACTAGTCTTGTCCCGAATGATGAATCTATTTTTTTAAATTATTTTTTCGACGTTCCAATCGCATGGATGTCAAGATATAACGATTTTAGTGATACTGTAATTTTTCAAAAAATTTCCTATATGTATTTGGTTTGGTTTTATAACGGTCAAACTGGTCAAAGTGGACTTCCTTTTAACTAGTCTTGTCCCGAATGATGAATCTATTTTTTTAAATTATTTTTTCGACGTTCCAATTGCACGGATGTCAAGATATAACGATTTAAGTGATGTGTTATTTTTTCAAAAAATTTCCTATATTTATTTGGTTTTGTTTTATAACGGTCAAACCGGTCAAAGTTGACCTTCCTTTTAACTAGTCTTGTCCCGAATGATGAATCTATTTTTTTAAATTATTTTTTCGACGTTCCAATCGCAAGGATGTCAAGATATAACGATTTTAGTGATACTGTAATTTTTCAAAAAAATTCCTATATGTATTTGGTTTGGTTTTATAACGGTCAAACCGGTCAAAGTGGACTTCCTTTTAACTAGTCTTGTCCCGAATGATGAATCTATTTTTTTAAATTATTTTTTCGACGTTCCAATCGCACGGATGTCAAGATATAACGATTTTAGTGATACTGTAATTTTTCAAAAAAATTCCTATATGTATTTGGTTTGGTTTTATAACGGTCAAACCGGTCAAAGTGGACTTCCTTTTAACTAGTCTTGTCCCGTATGATGAATCTATTTTTTAAATTATTTTTTCGACATTCCAATCGCACGGATGTCAAGATATAACGATTTTATTGATGTGTTATTTTTTCTAAAAATTTCCTATATTTATTTGGTTTTGTTTTATAACGGTCAAACCGGTCAAAGTTGACCTTCCTTTTAACTAGTCTTGTCCCGAATGATGAATCCATTTTTTTAAATTATTTTTTCGACGTTCCAATCGCACGGATGTCAAGTTATAACGATTTTAGTGATGTGGTAATTTTTCGAAAAATTTCCTATATTTATTTGGTTTGGTTTTATAATGGTCAAACCGGTCAAAGTCGACCCTCCTTTAAACTAGTCTTGTCCCGAATGATGAATCTATTTTTTTTAAATTATTTTTTCGACTTTCCAAATGTTTGGATGTCATGATATAACGATTTTAGTGATGTGGTAAATTTTTAAAAAATTCCCTACATGTATTTGGTTTGGTTTGGTAACAGTCAAACCGGTCAAAGTCGACCTTTCTTTTAACTAGTCTTGTCCCGAATGATGAATCCATTTTTTCAAATTATTTTTCGACGTTCCAATCGTACGGATGTTAAGATATAACGATTTTAGCGATGTGGTAATTTTTAAAAAAATTCCCTACATGTACTTGGTTTTGTTTGGTAACGGTCAAACCGGTCAAATCGACCTTCCTTTAAACTAGTCTTGTCCCGAATGATGAATCCATTTTTTTAAATTATTTTTTCGACGTTCCAATCACACGGATGTCAAGATATAACGATTGAAGTGATGCGCTAAATTTTTAAAAAAATTTCTATATTTATTTGGTTTTGTTTTATAACGGTCAAATTGGTCAACTAAATTTAGGGGTTCCGGTCAAAGTAGTAGTTGACCGTTGAATTACCCAATCAAATAATTTTTTTTCCTAAAATTTTGGGAATAACATTAAAAATGATGTATCTTGATGCCCATACGGTTAGGTATTCGGAAAATATTTTTAAAAAAATCAAAATTTTAAACCGTGACGAAACCTGTTTTGGAATACTAGTCAAAGTACTAATCAAAATTGTAGAGGATAAATTTTTTTATAACAATATACATATAATCTATTTTATAGTATAAATTTTTATTTTTATTATATATAAATATTAATTTTAACTTAAAAAACTTTAATAAAGAAATTTGAAAAAAATACACATTTTACAAGGTCAAAATAAGAGGCGGGATACTTCCCCCCAAAATGAAATTTTAGGTTCTACTTTTCCCCCTAAAACAGATACATACAATCAAATTAAAGTAAACCAGATCTTTTTCTTACTTTACTCTCTCTCGACATACCCCTAAAAATGCTTAATTCCTTTTCAATACAAAACTGCAGCTTATTTTCCCTATTTCATGTGCTCTGTTCTTATGGGTCTCTCGGGAAGTCTTTAGACTTCTCTCCCAACATCTTTCCCTCTCTAAACTCCACAATCTCTCTCTCGTCTCTCTAATCGGTCCCTCTAATCTCTCTCTCGAGCTCTGGCTCTATTCCTTCTCACTCTCCTCTCATGAACTCCCCTCCTCTGTTCTTCAAAAGAAAACGCATGTGTGTGTGCATTCGTGGGGGTGGATAGTGGCCGCTGGTATGTCCTTCGCAGTGGGTGTGTGTATAATCGAGTGGTGGTGCCGGACTTGGGTTCGATTTCAGCTGGGTGGGGGTGTTAATGGTAAGGGAGGGGCTTCAATTAAAAGTGTGAGGTAGACTAGTGGTGCAAGGGTTGACGTTGATGATAAGAAGACCGAAAATAATGAATGTACCATCACCATCACTTCTACAGAGGTATATGGCTTATATCATTAAAACTATATATTTTTTTTCCCTTCTACTTGATCTTGTAGTAGCACCAACTGTCAAAGGTGCTTCTACATTTGTTTCTTTGATACTCTTCTTTACTTTATGGCATTGGTTTCCCCTTCACTTGTGCGTGCGCACATGTTCTCTTAGATGCTCTCCATGTAATTGATCTTTTAATTAATTCTTTAAGATAAGAAAGAATTATATATACTCGATGCAAGTGTATAGAACTTGTTTTCTTCAGTATCACACTGGTAGCCAATCATCAGAAAATAGCTTGTGGAGGACACCACTTTTTAATCTTACAATACATTCCTGTTGAAGACCCTTTGGTTCTTGCGAGCTTGTAGTTATAGTGGAGTGTAAAAGGTTTTGGTGCTGCTGGAATATCTCTTTGCAAGTATGATAATAAATGATTAATGACATCTGTAGCATGTTTTATGGGTTTGTTCAATATACCTTGTGTCCTTGTCTAATACAGGAATCGTTTCTATTATAGGACATCAGAGAAACATGTATAACTTAGAAATAAAAGCAATTGACTAGAAGTAGATGTACCAATTTATTACACATGCTTATGGAATATCTACATTTTGTGTGTTTGTCTAATCAAAGTGTGGGTAAGTTTTGGAGGCGATCTAAACCTGATGATGCTGCATTTGTTTTTTCTTTAGATGTAATCTGATCATTGTAGTGTTTCTTTTTACAGAAATTGGACGATATGAAATCGATGGCTAGGATACTTGAAAACATGCTTGCGTGTATATCTAGCTCAGTTTGTTAGTACCATCTCAGCGGGCATCTCTGAAAGATGCCTATCAGAAATTTATATGTACGTAGTAGTCTCTGACTTTAGCATGTTTACTCTAATTGATCATTATTGTTTTCTGTTATATGAATCCCAACTAGGAACTGAATTTACTACATATATGTATCCTAACTAATTACTGAATTTACTGCATCAATGGCATCTGTAATGATGATTATTAGTCCTGTACCTTGTCATAGATTGTTGAGAAAAGTAATGAGACAGAAGCTATATGGCGAATTGATGCATTACGTGGAATTCTTATGGAAGTACATTCTCTGTTTATGATGTTTCACGGATCTATAAGAGCATTACTTGATAAAGAACCAAGTGGTGGACTTATTCGAAAGCATTTGTACTCTTTCATCATGGATTACCTAAATGGTAAGGCAGTATATTCGAAGATGTATAGATTACCTGTAAGTCCTAGTTTTCAAAATCCTGTAGTGCTAAAAATATTTTATTTGAGTCCCTAATTGCCAGCATTTCACACGCGATCAACAAAGGATTTCTGCTGCTGGGGTAATGCTGCAGTTGCTATTATCATATTATTTTTCATTTGGGTTGTTGTGACAAGTGAAATAGAATAGTTCCCCTATCTCAAATCTTATGCATCTATGTTTTATTTGAGGCAGATTTTCTTATTGGGAAAAAAATCCAGTTACCCAACTTCCGTAACACGTTGAAGGAGCGTGGAACTGTACAAATGCTGACTATAAGCCGAGAGGCTGCAATTGAGGTTCAGGTTGTCTTCCTTATGTTTTTTTCTTTATGTTCAGTCTGCATTTTTATTTAACATGTCTGCTGGAGGATTGTAAGGCTGGTATGTTACTTGTGGCTGTGTAATTCAATTGTAAAGTGGGTTGCTGCGAGTTGGGTGAAAAGCAGAGGTGATGGGTCGAGTTTATGGTGTGCGTGTGTCGAAAATTTTTAAAATTTTAATTTTGTGTTATGTATATTCTAGGTAAACATTGCATGGTGCAGCTCTTTCAGGCAGGCAGCTTCTGCCTTTATATGTGACGCCAGAGAAGAATTGGCAGCCTTGCAAAAAACAATTGCTTCAATATCAAGGAGGCCACATTTTTAAGCAATTAAGACGATAATTATATTCCAGTGACTCAAGGCGGCTTAACTTTTTAGTAATTTTTTTGTAGCTTTAACTAGCTAGTATTAGAACTTTGTAATTTAGTAATTTTGAAGTTAGAATTTGCGTCTGATATGGGTGAAAAGTAACCCTTAAAGACATAATTAATGTGACATTTATTAGCCCGTAAATATGGCCCGAAACCCTAGTTGGGCACTAAATTCGTAATTAATGGTCAGGCCCAAAAGAACGGCCCAAACTGGGGACGCCCGGTAAAAGCCTATCTCTAACATGGGTCTGATCCACAAAACAGGAACGTTCTAGAAACTAAGAACGTCCTAGAATATCCCCAGGATATTGTGTAGCCTCCAAGGCACCAAATTCGACATGGAAACTAATTCCTAAAAGGAAGGAGTCAGAACCTTCCTCAATTACGGTGACTTATCCACCAAGTCTCCAAATCCTACCATAATTATAAGGCTCTCACGGCCTATATAAGGGCCTGACCCCTCATTCTCAGAACTACGTCTTGGCTTGATTCTCAACTCTGAGATACGTAGGCATCTTGTGAGGACCCGAATTAGGTCACGATAACACAAGCGCAGCCATTAAAGCACGAAGCTCACGAACCCTAGCCGCAATTCGATAACCCTACTTTTTATTCCACAACATTTGGCGCCGTCTGTGGGACCAGGATATCAACCATGGTTAACACACGAAGAACATCAACCGAGAACGTTCCTGTTACATCTGACCCACCAATCGTCTCCTCTACACCGCCCGTTGTTACGGAGCAAGGGCTTGTGCCCCCATCGACTGAGACTATTACACAACCTCAAGTTTCTCAGACTACAGGGACGAATCCCCATGCTGAGAGAACCTTACCGGTGATTGATCACCCGGGACAAGAGACTAACCAACTTCAGATGGTGGTTGCTCCATTGACTAGCCGTCCACCGCTCTCAGGAGTTCAGATCTCCACCACTACACTCCCCGTGAATACCGATCCGTTATACGGGTTGCCAAACTATCCCCCAAATCGAAGGGATCCTGGACCAAGTGGACACGCTTTACGGATACCTGAGTCGTATCAGCCACCTTATATTAGGGGTCTAGCCCCCCCTGAGCAAGGATATTACGATTACTCTGGACCTTACTCCGATGATTCATCATCCGAGGATGATGAACGTGATATAGCCCCGAGGAGGCGACGTACAAGCAAAGAACCCATGAGGAGGACTCAAAGGATCAATGATAGACCCGTTCAAACAGCTGCTGAGAGAATCAAGGCTTTTGAAGTCGAGATCCAAAAGCTGAAGGATGATATAACCAGAGAACAAGCAAGGCAAAATCTGAATAGGCCTCCTCCAATCTCAAGGGAGATCCCCTTCATTGATTTGGAAGGGTCCTTAAGGAGACCGAGAAGGGCTGATGCCCCAACTGGAGGAATTACGAGGGTAGAAACCCCTAGGAGTGATCCAAAAGACCTGATGCCGCTTGGGGACCCTAACGACCCCACGCCTCTATTCACGGACGAAGTGATGAACGCTCATGTTTCCCGAAAATTCAAGATGCCCGCGATAAAAGCATATGATGGGACGGGTGATCCTTCGAATCACGTTAGGACATTCTCGAACGCTCTACTGTTACAACCCGCTAGTGACGCTCTTAAGTGTAGGGCGTTTCCTCAAACCTTGGCAGGCATGGCTCAAAGATGGTACAGCCGATTGCCCGCAAACTCGATTGGTTCTTTTAAGGAGTTGAGTACTGCCTTTATCAATCAATTTGTTAGTGGAAAGGTCCACGAAAAAAGCTCTGCTTCTCTCATGCAAGTAAAACAAGGAAAGAACGAGAACCTGAGGGATTACCTCAAGCGTTTCACTAAGGAGACGTTGAATGTCCCGGATCTGGAGAACAAAGTAGCTATGATAGCCTTGGAGAATGGAACGACGAACCCCTACTTTCAGATGTCGTTGGCAAAACATCCCCCTGAGAGCATGACTGAGCTCCAAAGGAGGGCAAGTAAATACATAAAAGCAGAAGAAAGCATGAAGAAGACGGAAGCTCCCACCACTAATGGAGGAAACGGAAACTCCCGGAAGCGAAGGCAAGAGCAGGAGTATGACACAAGGGACAAATACCCCCGGACAAGCAAGGACTCCGATTCTGCTTCCAAGAAGAATTTGGGGCCAAGGTTCTCTGAATATGCAAGGTTGAATGCTCCTCGAAGTCAAATCCTGATGGATATTGAAAAAGATGCGGATTTCCGATGGCCGAAGCCACTTAGGGGAGATCCCGCAAGGAGAAACAAAGATCAATACTGCAGGTTCCATAAGGACGTTGGACATGACACTGATGACTGTAGACAGCTCAAGGACGAGATTGAATTCTTGATCCGCAAGGGAAAGCTGAGCAAATTCACAAAGGGTGAAGGTCGTGGAAACCAAAGAAGAGATTATGATAGAAGAGATTATAATGATAGAAAGGATAACGATCGTGATCGCAACCCCCAGCCACGAGGGCCTGTCATCAACATGATTTGGGGAGGTCCTACTGCGGCCGGAACAACAAGGAACTCTCGAAAGGCATATGCCAGGGAGGTGATGCATATCGTGGGAGAAGCTCCGAAGAGGGCAAAGACTGAAGTAGTGATCGGATCTGATGACTCGGACTTAGAAGGGGTAAAGTTCCCCCATGACGACCCGTTGGTCATAACTCCTGTAATTGGAAATTCGGAGGTGAAGCGAGTCTTGATAGACAATGGTGCTTCTGTTGACATCCTGTTTCATGATGCGTTTGTGAAGATGGGATACAATGATTCCCAGCTGACCCCAAATAACATGCCCATATATGGGTTCAATGGAGTCGAATCTAGCGTTGAAGGAACTATCCAACTCCCGGCTACTATTGGAAAGGAGCCTAAGGAGGCCACACAGATGTTGAACTTCTTGGTAATTAAGGCCGCCTCCACATATAACGCGATCCTTGGAAGGACCGGACTCCACGCGTTCAAGGCTGTTGCCTCTAGTTATCACATGAAAGTCAAGTTTCCAACCAGGAATGGTGTTGGAGAACAGAAGGGTGATCAAAGGATGGCCCGAAGTTGTTATGTGGCCGCGTTAAGAGCTGATGGAGTCGGGGGGCAGGTCCTCCCGATTGAGGACATGGATATTCGGGATGACGAACACCGGGGGAAACCAGCAGAGGATTTGGTTCCTGTACCCCTGGACAGTAAGGACCCTGAAAAGGTCACGTACATAGGAGCGTCGCTGAAAGAACCCATGAAGGGCAGGTTAATTGAATTCCTACAAGAAAATAAGGATGTGTTCGCTTGGACAGCAGCTGATATGCCAGGGATTGATCCCCAACTCATAACTCACAGGTTGAATGTCGACCCTAAGCGGAAGACCGTTAAGCAGAAGAAGAGGAATTTTGCTCCAGAAAGGCAAGAGGCCATTAAACAAGAGGTGGACAAACTCTTGGAGGCTGGTTTTGTTGAGGAGATTCAGTTTCCTGAATGGTTGGCTAACCCTGTGATGGTCAAGAAAGCCAACGGTAAGTGGAGGATATGCATAGACTTCACTGATTTAAATGATGCGTGCCCTAAGGACTGCTTCCCTCTACCAAGGATCGACACGCTAATAGACGCTACGGCAGGACATGAGATGCTAAGCTTCATGGATGGTTTCAGTGGTTACAACCAGATTAAGATGCACAAGGATGACATCCCAAAGGTATCTTTCATAACTGACTTTGGTGTTTTTTGTTACCTTGTCATGGCTTTTGGACTAAAGAATGCAGGAGCTACTTATCAACGACTGGTAAATAAGATATTTGCCCACCTGATTGGGAAAACCATGGAGGTATATGTTGATGATATGTTGGTCAAGAGCTTGCTTACAGCTGACAATATTGAACACCTAAGGGAGGCGTTTGAAGTGCTGAGGCACCATAAGATGATGCTGAACCCAGCCAAATGTGCTTTTGGCGTTGGGTCAGGGAAGTTCATGGGCCTGATGGTCTCAAAAAGAGGCATTGAAGCCAACCCAGATAAAATCAAAGCAATTCTCGACATGGAACCACCACGTTCCGTGAAAGACGTGCAGAAATTAACTGGTAGAATAGCTGCCTTGGGAAGATTCATCTCAAAGTCTGGCGATAAATGTTTACCTTTCTTTCAGGCCTTGAAGAAAGTAAAAAATTTTGAGTGGACATCAGAAAGCCAAGAGGCCTTTGAACAATTGAAGAAATACATGACCAAGGCCCCGTTGTTGGCCAAACCTAGTTCTGGAGAGACCCTATACCTATATCTGGCGGTATCTGAACAAGCACTGAGTGCCGTCCTCATTCGAGAGGAGAACAAGGTTCAGAAGCCCATCTACTACGTGAGCAAGGTGCTGCATGGAGCTGAATTGAATTACTCGACCATTGAAAAATTTGCTCTCGCACTAGTGACAGCCTCAAGGAAACTACGACCTTATTTCCAGGCACACAAGATTGAAGTCCTGATGGACCAACAGTTACGAAGTATATTGCATAGCCCGAAGGCCAGTGGAAGGCTAATCAAGTGGGCGATCGAACTCGGGGAGTTTGATATCACGTATAAGCCTAGGACAGCCATTAAGGCTCAGGTTTTAGCTGACTTCGTGGTTGAATGTACCATCAACCAAGAAGTCGGGGGGCAAGAGGTAGTATTAAACAAGGAAGATGAAGATAAAGCTAAGGAGCTTGAACCTGATCAGAAGGAGTATTGGGTGCTCTATTTTGATGGAGCATCAAAAACAAAGTCTAGTGGTGCAGGCTTAGTCTTGCAAAGCCCTGATGGGTTCTTAGTAGAATATGCTCTGAAGTTGGACTTTTCGACGACCAACAATGAAGCTGAATATGAAGCCTTGATAGCCGGATTAGGCTTGGCCAGAATACTGAGAGTCAAGAACCTTAAAGTCTGCGGGGATTCGAGACTCGTAGTATCACAAGTGAATGGTGAATTTGAAGCCAAGGATGAAACTATGGCAAAATACCTAAGGGTTGTGAAAGCTGTTATGACTCAGTTTGATGAATGCTGTATAGAGCATATCCCAAGGGAGGAGAATGTCAAGGCCGATGCCTTATCAAAGTTCGCCTCTTCTGAAATAGAGAATTATGCAGGGAACGTCTATTACCAGGTCCTGAAGGCCCCGACCATCAACTCAAAATTGGTGGCACCTATTGAAGTAGGAAGCTGTTGGATTGATCCTATCAAGGCTCATCTGGAAACTGTTTGGCTCCCCGAAGATGCCTCGGAGGCACGAAAACTATCGGTGAGGGCATTGAGATATGCTTTGATTGAAGGCATCCTTTATAAGAGGTCTTTTGTTATCCCATACTTGAAATGCTTGAGGCCTCAAGAGACGGAAGAGGCATTAAGGGAAGTTCATGAAGGGATCTGTGGGCAGCACCTGGGGGGCAGGGCCCTAGCTCATAAGATCACCCGCCTGGGACTTTATTGGCCAGGAATGTTGGCTGACGCCAAAAGCTATGTTAAAAAGTGTGACAGATGCCAGAAACACGCTCCAATTGTTAGGCAGCCACCAGAGATGCTAACGTCAATTAACTCTCCCATTCCGTTTGCCATGTGGGGGATGGACATACTTGGTCCTTTTCCCGTGGCCTCAGCGCAAAGGAAGTTCCTAATAGTGGCTATCGATTATTTTACCAAGTGGATTGAAGCCAAGCCGCTAGCAAAAATAACCACCCAACAAGTTGCCCAGTTCTTCTGGGAGAACATAATTTGTAGATATGGGATCCCACGAATCCTAGTGACGGACAACGGACGCCAATTCAACAATGAGGAGTTTAAGAAATACTGTGAGGAGAACGCCACTGAACTTCGTTTTACTTCAGTAACTCACCCCCAGGCTAATGGCCAAGCTGAGGTAGCAAATCGAATTATCCTTGATGGACTTAAGAAGAGGGTCGAACGATCTCGAAACACGTGGTTTGATGAATTACTGCCTATACTGTGGGCGTATCGTACTACCTGCAAGGTAACGACAGAAGCTACTCCATTTTTGCTAGCCTACGGGGCAGAAGCAGTTGTCCCTTTGGAAATTTCGCATGTATCTCCAAGGGTGGAAGCATATGAGCAAGAAACCAATGAGGAAGGCATGCGACTTGATCTTGATTTAATCGATGAGGTCAGAGATGAAGCAAATGCCCGTAATATTGAGCACCAAAAAAGAGCAGCCTTTCACTACAACCATAGGGTTAAAGGAAGGTTCTTCAAACATGAGAAAAATTGAAGCCTCTGGAGTTGGACAGACAGGAAAGTTGGCCCCTAATTGGGAAGGACCATATAGAGTGAGAAAGACGTTGGGGAGAGGCTCTTATAAGCTGGAAACCGTGGATGGAAACGAGGTACCCCGCTCCTGGCACGCCTCGAATCTCAAGGTTTACTATGTTTAAAGCTCTCCTATTAAGGACTTAGCTTTTAGCCTATCTAATAGAAGCAGAAATAAGGTTCATATGAAACCATTGCAGAGCATGTTGCTCCTAGTAGGACATAATATTCTATGTAAGGGCTGAGCCCATTTTGCGTTATCAATACAAGCTTGTTTTCTGTTCTATGATTCTGTAAATCCTTGTGATGTTTCGAGCACCAGATGTGTGTAAGTCTAAGATGACCAAGTACCGAAAATAAAAGAACATATGAAACATAGAAAACAAGCACGTAGATAAAATACCCAGGAGGGCACAATCAAAGTTTAAGTTACACATACGAATAAAAGTACAAGTTCATGAAGGACCATAATCGAAGATGGAATATTAAAAGAACTAAAGCCACACGCGGCTAACACAGGCCATGCAAGGCTCAATCACTTCTTGATAGAAGCAGTCTTCACCAACCGCTTCTTGGTTTTTGGAGGAGCAGTCTGAGCAGGGACCTCTTCTTCACCTACTTCTTCGCTCCGAGAAGTTGAGGTTGAGGAGCTACTGATACTAACCGACTTGGGTTCACGGATTCGTCCCGCTAAGGGGCATTCTGAACTCCCGCTTTGATGGGATCTTGAGGGACGTCTCCCAGAACTAGACCCTGCTTGTTGAGGAATGCCCTTTGTCCCAGAACCAGAAGCACGTTTGCTCACAGGGGAAGTCCCAACACCTTCAACAAGGTCATCGTCTTCTGTCACCTTCCAGGGACTCGGATAAAAGGAAGGAAAGACAACTCCCTTATGATCTTGGCTAATCCTGTTCACAGCCTTCTCCCAACCTATGGTCATGCTGTCCGGCTGGACCTCCCTGTCATGCTCATCAATGAAGGCAAGAAAAGTGTCTGAACCTAAGTAGTTCTGAATGATGGAGTTCTCATTATTCTGGGTCCTGTTTTCCAGAGCCGCATACTTTCCCCTAAGGGATGAGAGTTGGTCCTCTGAGGTGAAATACTTAGCCTCCCATTCTTCAGACTCCTTCTGAAGCTTCTCTACAGCCTTGAGGGCAGTTCTCTCCTTGTCCTTGTAGGATCTCCCGAGTTGGATAGCATTCTGGAAGTGAGCATTTAGCTACCAAAACAAAAATGCCATAAGAAAATGTGTTAAGCCACGACGGCCAATATACAACCATAACAATGAAAAGGAAGAGGAGATCTACTTACGTTATAGGCATGATATGCCCCCATGCTTTCATTTTCCTCTAAATCTATTGCTGTTGCAAAATGGACCTTGTCGGCCGGGGCTATGGCGTTCCGAGACCACTCTCGAGCAAGGAGGTGGCTGTCCTTGATAGCATCCTGCTCACATATCCCCCAATCAGGCATGAATGCTATCTTCATGCTCCCATCCGAACTCCTAATTCTCTTCCCCGCCTTCGAACAATGCTGAAGGAACTCAGGGGCCGGTACGTCTTCAGGATTAGCTTCTTTCTCAGCTTTCTTAATCATCCTTTTGGTGATATGGGGAAGTCGGCTCGGATGGTTGTCAATTTCCTCAGCAACTGCAAACAAAGCAAAGGAAACGATGTTGGAATAAGAACAAGTACGATGAAAGAAAAGAAGTTAAAGTAAGAATTACCCTCGAGAGGGATATAACTAAGCCCGGCCTCCAACAAGGCACGTTCAGTCACAACTTCACGATAGTGGGTTTTCTGAAAGACTGAAATAAGCCAATCCCGTTGGGATATTTCTTCAGTTGTGAGTTGAAGCTCACTAACACCCTCATCAGTCACGTGATTGAATTTAGACCTGAAAAATTTACCCCAGTCACCTCCTTTCCATCTAAGGATGAAAAATTCGTGCCTCCAGTTGTGGCAAGAATCAGGCACAGAAGAAGCGTCAATAATCATCCTAGACTTTATGCGGTGTTGGATGCTCACCCATCCTTTCCTAGTGATAGGGCTATTCTTAAAAGCAAATAGATGCCTAAACAACGGGATGCTAAGGCGGATGCCTCCTCTGATGCATTCAACCATGAAAATGAAGATGAATTTCCAGGAGTTGGGGTATAGTTGACAGGGGTTGATTTTAACCTCAGCTAATAACCTAACAAGCCAAGGGTGAATTGGAAACCTAAGGCCAGCATCAATGGCACCTTTGTACACAAACAAGTTCTCAGGGTGCCAGTTACAAGTTCTGTCCCCTGGTGTGGGAATTCTAAGCTTCATCTCAGCAGGGAATTCATATTTGAGTAAGTTCCTGATATCTCCCGCATCCAAAGTACTAGGGAACATAAAAGAGTCGAATTCCGCGTTGTTCGGAAACACATCCCCGGGCTCATCTAAGAGCTCAGATAAAGATAATTGATAACGAGGAGGAAAGACCTTACCTTTTCTGTTCTTATCTTTGGTTCTCCTGTTAATCGCCTGAAGAAGGCCCTTGGAAGGAACTAAGGCGCTCTGACCACCCTCACTTGCCATTACAGCCTTGTCTGAAACTGAAAGAAGTGCTTGAAACTTGGGAGCTCCTCAGAGAGAAATTTTCTTTGGAAGAAGAAGGAAATGTGAAGAATGACTTCAATCCACACTCTTTTATAAGAAAAATGATGACCCTCGATAGCAGGTCGTCTTTCCAACGACCCGCGTTTACAGGTTAAATAGCCGAAAATAGCAGGAAAAGGGCTCTGTGAACCCGGAATTGGGTCAAATAAACGATCTAATTCGTAAAATATGTGAAAGAAATGAATGGAAATTCAGGCAGGAGCAACAATATAATTAACAACCTCCCAGGTTGATTAATATATGCTTATCAAGCCTAAACAGGGGATTAAGCTAAAAACAACGATTAAAGCCACTAAGAAGGATGATTAGCTAAAAGGCTAACATCTTTAAGGATATGAGAAGACCTACTCTAGAGTGTGGAGTGTGGGTTTTGAATCCCAGCACAAAATATAAGCCTAGATGGCCAACGAGGTTGATTGTCCTGAATCAAGCTGATTGCTTAAGCCTAAGGCCTGAGGCTAGCCTAAGGATGATGAGCTTAAGATAGGACAAAATCCTACAAACAAGGAAGGAGATGTGAAGACCTTAAGCTTAAAACCTAGGATGAGAAACTAACTACGATATCCTAAACTCGAAGTCAGGTGTTGAAAAAAAGGGAAGTCCCCACATCTTCAAATAAAGAAGTAAAGACCCTCAACACAAGGGAGGCAAGGCTAAGGTTGTTTAAAACACTCTATTATAGGTACATGAGAATGCCTGGAAGCCAAGGGAAATAGCTTAACCAAAAGGTTATTTGATATCAAGAGTTCAAGAAAGGTTTAGACCCGAAAGGTCCTGAAAACCAAGAAGTAGGTTGTTTGAGGCCAAGGGTCATCAAACCAACCAAGGTATCACTAAATCCTTTCTAGGAACAAGGAAGGGAGTTTAAGACAAGTTTTGATTTTGGTCAAAGTCAAAGTCAAAAGTCAAAAGTCAAAGTCAACTAGCAAAAAAATGGCCAAAATTCAAAAAAAAAAAAAAAAATTTTTTTTGGGGGGTCCCAGTCGACCAGCCCTAGCCGACCAGGCACCATGGGCCGAATGGCCGACCAGGGTGAGCCGACCAGGCCACCTTGGTAGGGTGTTTGGAAGGCTTTCGGGGGACCTGTTTTTTAGGGTGTTTTCATGACCCTCCAGAACGCTAAAAAACGCTCCGTTTGAGCTCAAATTTGAGATTCAAGAACCTTGTGAGGTCCTCTACAAGCCTATGCAGGTGGCCAAGTGTTTCCATGAAATTTGGAAGGTGTTATGATCATGTGCGAGACCTGGTCTGAAAATCAGCTAAAAATGGGGTATTTCGCCTCCAGAACGTTCAAAAATGCATGTTTTCATGAGATTCTTCTTCATACCAGGAGATTATAAGAATCCCCATCATATAAGCTCAACTTCAAAGTTTGGGTTTGGAGATGCCAGGGGTGTTCAGAAAACCAAGGATATTGAAAGACCCTGAAACACCTTCTAGGGGATAGTATTTCTTCCCTAGACAACTCAAAAATGAGAATTTTCACGTGATTCTTTTTGCAACCAGGAGGTTATAAGAAGCTCTACTTAACTAACTTGACTCCAAAATTTGGGGTTAGGACTTCGCTAATCGCAATTAGGGGGTGATTAGCTTCAATTATCAACGTTTAAGGACTTCCACTCAAGAATTAACCTATCCAAAGGTTAAAAGTGGATATCCTAATAGTAATCACATCAAGTATGAAATTGTTGGCCTAAATCAAGACCTTTATAACCCCGTTTAGGGTTGTTTAGCCCCGATTAGGGCCAAAATAGCGTCTTCTGCTTAAAAATTAGCCCTTATCAAAAGCTTATGAGCAATGACCGCCTGATATTGACCCTAACTTAGATAAGTTGAGGGAAATAAAGCACTAATGAATTTATGATAAAGGATCCTATGCACGAATTGCACTTGGATTAGTGTCTACGAGCTCAAAACGGCACTAATCCTATTCCCGAAAGGCCCAGAAATCTTAAGAAAAAGGTTCGAGAGGCCAAGGAACGTTTAACTTTCTTAAGTATTAACTTGGGAGAGAATTTTAGTCATTGTGAATGTGTAGGTCGCTCCACACTTCACTGTAAGACGATACCCTGGTAGGGCCGGTGTGACCTTAAACTTCTACGAAATCAAGTTTTCCTAGAAGTTGGGGGGCAAATGATATGGGTGAAAAGTAACCCTTAAAGACATAATTAATGTGACATTTATTAGCCCGTAAATATGGCCCGAAACCCTAGTTGGGCACTAAATTCGTAATTAATGGTCAGGCCCAAAAGAACGGCCCAAACTGGGGACGCCCGGTAAAAGCCTATCTCTAACATGGGTCTGATCCACAAAACAGGAACGTTCTAGAAACTAAGAACGTCCTAGAATATCCCCAGGATATTGTGTAGCCTCCAAGGCACCAAATTCGACATGGAAACTAATTCCTAAAAGGAAGGAGTCAGAACCTTCCTCAATTACGGTGACTTATCCACCAAGTCTCCAAATCCTACCATAATTATAAGGCTCTCACGGCCTATATAAGGGCATGACCCCTCATTCTCAGAACTACGTCTTGGCTTGATTCTCAACTCTGAGATACGTAGGCATCTTGTGAGGACCCGAATTAGGTCACGATAACACAAGCGCAGCCATTAAAGCACGAAGCTCACGAACCCTAGCCGCAATTCGATAACCCTACTTTTTATTCCACAACAGCGTCCTTTCCAAGTTAGAATGGTTTTATGTATAAACAGAACAGTCATTTCAATTTTTTTGTAAAAAAGTATTGCATTTAACTCCATTTGATGTTGTAGTATCGTAAAATTAGTGTTGCTAAAAATACGTTTGACGTTGCAAAAAAAATATTGATGTTGCATTAGACTCAACTAGCGTTGCATTAGATAGTGGTCCCCACTGCTAACGTGGCATGTGGGACCCACTGCTGACGTGGCATGTGGGTCTGCTATTGACGTGGACCATGTGGGCCCCCACTGACGTGGCATCTTGGTGGGCCAGTTGTTGATGTGGCACTTGATGACATGGCATTGCTGACGTGGCATATTGCTGACGTGGCACCATGCTGATGTGGCACTTCTTGGGATATAATGCTGACGTGGCATGTGGGCCCCACTGCTGACGTGGCACCATACTGCTGAAATGACTAAAAATCTTATGCAACACCATGTAGTGTTGCATAAGATGCTTTTGGTGTTGCATAAGGCCTCTTATGCAATGCTTTCGTGGTGTTGCAATAGCTTGGGAAAAGCGTTGCATTAGGGGTCTTACGCAACGCCGGTATTGGTAACGCCCCTCTTGTGTTGCGTAAGACATTACGCAATGCTTTTCAGGTCTTACGCAACTTTATTTGGGGGTTGCGTATGTACGTTTATGGCGTAGTGAGTTATGCTCACTTTTTGTGTCATGAATGTTAATCTACTTTCATTAATTTTCTATTTTTTTAATTCCTCCCCATTTTTAACTATTTTGTAAAATAAATTAAAAAAATTAATTTGTATTTTACACAAATTTTAATGAAAACGTGAGTGTGGGAAAGCGAAAATTTCCTGAAAATTTCAGTTCCCGGCTATTAAAAAATGGATCCCGGGCCAAAAATACGATGTCGTTGCCTATTCATTTTCTTCACAATAAACCCTTCTCTTTCTTTCTTTCCTTACTTTATATCGCAGTCTTCTCTCCCCTGTCTGCAGTCGCAACATCTACAATTGGGGTTGTTTCTGTCTCCCCTATTCATTTGTATGTTTGTTATCCCTGGTATAGCAACTGATAGCCGAGCTTTAAGCCTTTTTCTTGATTCCTTGGCTTGTTCACTAATCACTAAATGCTATTTTAGTATTCACTCAAACGTTTTTTATTGAATATTTTATATGTTCAATTGTGTGCATAAATGGATTAAAATTGTAGTCTATGAATTGATTCTAAGACAAAGACATGCTAAGTGGCTTGTTCATCACATCTATCTTGATAAAGACATTACCATAATTAAATCCTTAATCATACTTAAAACGTTTATGTTTTATTTTGTGATGTATAATGCAGGTTGGAGAACTTGCTGGGCTTGCTATTGGAGCTACTGTGTTGCTGAATGTGATAATTGCAAGGTATGTTTTTTTTCAACAACATGATCAATTTTAAATATTTTAATGAAAGGGAATTAATATGTGCACAATTTGTTTGAATTTGGACTAAATTATACTTACGTACATTTTCAATCCTTAATAATATACTATTTCATATATGTAGTAATATTTTAATTTCTTCTAGTGTGCTAGGCGTGTTTGTAATTTTTCATGAGTTCAATTTTAGGAGCACGACAATATGAATTAAGGTGCAGGACAACTTATATTCTAACAGTGAAAACTATAAAAAAAGGTGCAGATTGAAGTAAGCATTGAAGTAAGCAATCAGTGTTGGCACATCATATTAACTGGCTCCTGAAATTTCGCTTGGCAGCGAGCATGGTGAGAATGTAATCTATAGCGGTATTCTTTTTTTTTTTTTTTTTACTATAGCAGGCTGTTAAATTGCATCTTGTGTTTTCTATGGTTATGTTGCCTGCAGACTGGTGTCAAATTGTATCTTGCATATTCTTAGTGCTTTAATATTCCTAATTATGAATAGAGAAATGATTGCCTATCATTAAGAAAATAATTAGTCAATAAGAGTAACATTCAACCAAATAAAAATGAAAATTTACAAACTTATACATAAATAAGTGTCCAAATCCCATTCCCTTAGATGTTGTGGGCTCAGATTGTGCTTTTACTTTAAATGTTTTGTTATAGGTTGATTTTGCACATGGCCTCCATTTACAGGAGATATTCCTTATTGATTTCTAGCATGGAAGTTTGGTTGCCTCTGAAGCAGAAGTAATTTACCATATATTGTATGGGAAGGCCCCATCTGATGACGTGTTGATGATAGAGAGGACAATTGTCAGATTATCGACTCCGACGAATACCCTGAAATGAGTTTTATGGCTTCCAATGTTGTCTCTGATGTGGTCCATCAATTAGTGGTTGAATTTAATGTTTCTGAATGTAGATACTGATTGTGAATATTTTGTAAGACAATAAAAGTTTGTGCAGGATGGTTTAAATTTTTTGTGGGCGAATATGAATTTATGTAAACTATGGTATTTTGATTTGTGTCGCATTTTATAGTTTGGTTTGTTTAGTTGTGTGGTTGATTGCATATTAAAATTAGAGTGTTGGATTGTGCTACACATGATTAGGCAAGTTTAGAATTTAATTTTGGAAGCAAAAAATGGCTGGAAATTAAAAAAAATAGCAAATTGTGTTTTCTGGAAAATTAAATTTATGATGAATGTTCAACATTCATATTCTGTCGTAAGTTGGTTGAGTATTTTATTATTGGTGGGTCCCACATTTTAAGTTACGACGATTTTTCTGTCGTAAGAAACCAAAAACGACGAATAGTTCCGTCGTAAGTTGATTAATAATTCATGGGAAATTCTCAATGGTACGCCTATAGTTTTGGCTTTTCCAAATGGTACGCCAAATAGTTTTGGCTTCTGAATGGTACCCTTGTACTATTATACCATTCTCTACGGTACCTTTCCCGTCAACCCCGGTTAAACAAACGTTTAATTACCCCATAAACAGTAGGGAAATTCTCAATGGTACGCCGATAGTTTTGGCTTTTCCAAATGGTACGCCAATTAGTTTTGGCTTCTGAATGGTACCATTATATTTTATTATAATAAATCTATTATATATCATAAGCTCAGTCCCTCCGAACCTCACTCCAAACCTAACTCTAAATTAATTTATAGGCTCGGTCCCTCCGAACCTTCCTCTAAATATTTATAAAAAATATTGTTATTCAAAGGGATTGAACCCATGACCTTGGAGAACTACATTCAACACCTGATATGGGCTAAAAATAATCCCTAAAGACACATTTAATGTTGCACTAGTTAGACCCAGCTTAGTCCAAATATGAAGCCCATTAACGAGGCCCGAAACCCTAATTAAATATTAATTTCGTAATTAATATTGGGGTAATAAATAGCTCAGCAATAAGAGTCAAATAAGGATATTACTCCTGCTTGACTTAACCTCCAAGGCACATAACTCAACATGGAAACTGATTCCTACAAGGAACGAATGTAGAACCTTCCTCAAGGCGGTGGCTTGCCCTCCAAGTCTCCAAATCCTAGCCGCAATTTAATAACTCTCGTTTTTATTCCACAACAACACCATAACCAGTATAATTTTTTAACATCTATCTAATTATCTATAAATTTCTCCCCCTCATTTCATCAAACATCCCCACATATATATATATAATAAAATATAAGGGTATCATTCAGAAGTCAAAACTATTTGGCGTACCATTTGGAAAAGCCAAAACTAGAGGCGTACCATTGAGAATTTTCCTTATTTTTTAAAGCTAATTGTTGATTAAATAAACGTTTGTTTAACGGGGATTGACGGGAGGGGTACCGTAGAGAATGGTATAATAGTACAAGGGTACCATTCAGAAGACATAACTATTTGGCGTACCATTTGGAAAAACCAAAACTAGAGGCGTACCATTTGGAATTTCCCATAATTCATTGTAGATTGTGGGACCCCTTGCTCGAACTTACGATGAAAAACTAAATTTGCGATGAAAAACTAAATTTGTGACGAAAAATTGAATTTACGACGAAAATCATAATTTGTGACGAAAATTTGAACTTTCTACTCGAGCAAAAGCGACGGAAATTTTCCGTCGTAATTGACCTCATTTACGACGGTTTCAGTTCAAAAAAACCGTCGTAAATGGCCCAAATTCTTGTAGTGATTCACTATTAAACGTATAAATTATTTTATTTAAATATTAATTTTTTGTAGAATATATTTATTCAATTTGTCCTATTTTATGATTATTATCCTTTTCTATTAAGTGAATCACATAATCTTATGATGGAATTATTGTACATAAAGAGTCAATTAAGATTGAACATAAAATTATGAATTTCGAAGCCTTTACAATAATAATATATTATTAAGTTAAATAGGGTGGCTGCATTAGTTATAAATCATTTATATAACATGCATATATACATGCGTAGTGCGTATGCGTAGTGAGATTACCAATTATCAATGAGGATGCTAACTGGAAGTTCAAGTTTTTAATGCTCCTCTTGTTGGAAGTTTCCATGCTGTTGTCGGCAGTTCCTCTGTGTCCTTTTCACGTGGAAGTGCTAATAATTGGTCTTTTTAATTTCGTAAGTTTTTTTTGGTTAAGCCTTTTTTTTATGAGTTTTAGTTGCGTTCTATCTAATTCTCATATATCAATTCCATTCCCTAACAATTACTGGAATATATCTCCTTTTTTATTTAGTATTAGATGTTCCTATCCTTTTAGATATCTTATTACAAAAAGTTAATAAGACGATTTATATTAATTTAAGAAAACGTTAATTTGTTTCTTTTTTTAAAAAAGTTGTGTTATCATATTTTTTTTAAAAAAAAATTGTGCAAATACATTATTTAACATGTTTTTAAATAACATGAAAAAAATCAATTAAGTATAAATTAATTTGTGTTTTTTATAAAATTGTATTCTTAGAATTTTTTGTAAATAAATAGAATTTGGGCAAATGCAATATTTGATTTTTTTTAACTATTTGACCGGGCAGTAGTTGAGTGATTGACTGTACTTTAGCTTTCTAGTTGAGTTTTTTTACATACAAAAGAGTCGATCTTGTCTCCTTTCCCGTTATCACTTTTGCATTCATTACAAGGAAAACTGAAATATACAATGGTTATTGCCCGTTGTCTGATGTCCTGGAATAGCGTTGTCTATCGAGCAGGTGTCTCTTACCAACATCACACAACGGTACACAAATCGTTGTCTGATATCCGGAACAACAACACACCAGGCTCCAAAAGCGTTGTAGTACACCCAGAAGCCACAATGGTTATGGTATAAAGCGTTGTTCTTATGGTGATATTACAATGGTTTGGTTAATTTTGAATGTTGTTGGATTTTAATGTGCACAACTGTTTCGCTGAATAAAAGGCACGCAAAACCAACAATCACACAACATTTACATGTGATAGAATTTGTTGTCTTCATGTTTTTTGTACAATGTTTTGTAGCTTCAAAAGTGTTGTTAGATTAAAAATGCATAATTGTTTTTAGCCCACCCATATTTTTTTCTGTTGTGTGTTAAAAATTTAGACAATGGTCCTTCAGATTTTGACTGTTGTCTTTCTTCTTCTTCCACAATAGTTCATTTTTACACACAACACTTTTATCAAGATTGCTGTTGTAAGATATGATTTATAACATGTTTTCTTATAAATTCTCTCATTGGCTAAAAATAAACTAGACAATACACCAATAAAATACTACCATTACGAGCAATATTCGCCATTACAACAAATTATGCTCATTAAAATATTCATAAATATTTATGAATATTTATGTTTAGAACATCAAGGAACATCAATGTGGTTGTAATGGTGGATAGAGGGAAACAAGTGTCTTCACCACCGGTGCTCCATAGAAAATGAGCATAATTTGCAGCATAATAGGAGTTGCTGGGATCAATAGAAAGGGCTTCCAAGTAAGTCTCTTCAGCAGCCCACAAGTCCTTCCTCGCTTGCCATAGGAAACTTGCATATTTGCTCATAGCTTCGGCATCCTTAGGCTCCACACTGGTGGCCCTTTTGAAGTAATTCTCCGCTCTGTTACAAACATATACAAATAAATGAGAGATACTCCCAATTGAATACTTCCATTAAAGGAAAATGAACAAGACCGCACACAGTCATATCAATAACAATCATTCCAACCTAATTCTAACTAACCCATAGTTCAACTGAAATAATATCACCTCCGTTCATCAAAAGCAATTAACCAGCAAAAAAATCTTTGCTGGATACCAAACTTGAAAAATTACTTTCACTATGGGGCTAAACAAAGAACATATTCATGTAAAAGGGAAATATTTTGCTCCTAGACACATGGAGGGTGTATTTTAGCCTGTATCCTATAGAAATCCATGTTTGTGCTTCGCGTTCCTAATATGATTAAGTTAATTTCTAAAACTTGGTAGGCAGACAATGAAATTTAATACAGGTAAAAACTGCAAGATTGTGTATAGTAAACTGATAAATAGATATTCAAAAATTTACCTATCATAGTCTTGCGCAAGTAGGTAGAGGAACTGAGCGTAATTACCGAGCAACAGAGCATTACTAGGCTCTTGCAGCAATTCTGTTTCATAGAAAAGCTCTGTTTTGAAGTAATCAGCATGTTCTTTGCACAGTACTTAGCAAGAGAAGCCCAACCCCTGGAAAAACATTCTTTTATTTTATAAGCAAAGTAGAGATAATATGTACAACCAAATACCGATCTAGGCATTGACATAACTCTGTCCTTACCCCAAAGTGTGTGAGGTTTACTAATCCCCAAAAAAAAAAGGAATATGGAATGGTAAGAAAAATAATATCAAGGACAGTTTGTTTTGTGATCCTATAAGTTTGTAGCCTTGCCGCAAAGTATTGCATTATCTGGAAGATCGGCCTCAGTGTAGAGGCTCTTTTCGTTGTTGGATACACGAAGATACAATTGCTGCCCTAGCCTTGGCTATATTGCAGACCTCAAGTTCCACATACCCTTGTTGTCCATTGACACCAAAATTGCAGTCCAAGAAAGGGGAAACACCTAAAACATAAAAGTTGAACATGTTCAAAAGAATGGTATAGAGAATTTGAGACATAGGGGGGCTTTCTGGGGTCAACATTGTTGCTATACAATTTTTTCCGAAAGTAATTGCTTGAACTTACCTGTGCAGTGTATCTAGTGGTAGCATCAACCAGATTGTAGCGTTTCCTCATGGTAGAATTCCACTGTCCAGAGCCAAATCTGTATTTTGAACAAACAGAATTTCATATTTATCATGTCGTCATTATTTGCCATTTAATCTAAGATCATAGAGGTAGACTTATACAAACTATAACCATGTGATCGATGCGTAATTTTGTTTAAATTTGAAGAGGAAAAAGGTACTTTGGCGGAACAGACTAATACAGAACTCTGTACTGTCTTACTTCCAAGCAACTTAAAATTAAATTCAAAAATTAAGGCCAACGAAAAGTAGCATACCCAACTACCCAGAAGTCGCTGCCATCAAGATGATAAGACTTCTCCAGTAAGATCTATTTGAGTAATAAACACATCGAAGTGAGAGAATATAAATCAAAGAGTCATACAAATTACAAATCGAAGTGAGAGTATATAACCTGAAATCAAAACTCAAATTCAAGAAAATCCTTAATTGAAGCCAAATCCAAGAAGCACCAACTTAAATCAAACCACCAATCGAACCCTAAATCAAGTGAATGTGAAAAAGTTTTGACGCTTGCAAGATAAAGAGTAAGACAGAGCGATTATTGCGGACACATCAGGTTTTGTGGGAGAGATATAAGTTTTGTGTGTATTATGTGTGAGAAGTAAGTTGTAAGTTGTGGGTGTTTGGGTTTGTTAGAGAACAAGAGATGAGCGGCTGCTGAAAAAAAGGGGAAGTAGAAGGGGAAATGAAATGATGGGAAAGAGGGAAATGAAATTTTCATTAAAGGGGGAAATGAATTATTGGTTGAGGGGGAAATAAGAATACATGAAATAAATTTTGGCTTGATTAATAATTTGGGAGGGAATAAAATTATATAAAATATATTTAATATTTATAAAATTTTAATTATTTGCTAATTTGGTAGATTTAAAATTTTAATAAAAAATATTTTTTTTGGTTCCTCAAAAGTCAAACCAATTTTTGTTAATATTAATTAGTTCTAAAAGCTAATAATTATTCAATTTTGAAGATTTATATTATAAACTCATATAAGATAAATTTGAAAATTCTTAATTTTTTGTGCACATCACTAAAATCATTAAATATAAACATATGTACGGTTGGATCATCAAAAAAAATTTTAAAAAAATATTATTCAAAAATTATACTAGTTTGACCAAGGAGTACTTTGATAGTTGACCCTTAAAATATCATACAAGAATGATTCATTTTTTTCTAATTTTTTGTACACATCACTAAAATCAGTATATAACATCATTCGTATGGTTGGATAGCCGATTTTTTTTTTAAAAAAATTAGATCATGTTCAATCGGTACGACACTAGTTAGAGGGAATAGTACTTTTGACGGATTTATATTATAAACACATGCAAGAATGATTTTTTTTCTAACTTTTTGTACACATCACTAAAATTAGTATATAACATCATCCGTATGGTTGGATCATCCAAAAAAAATTCTAAAAAATTATTTTTCGAAAATTGTACTAGTTTGACCAAGGATTACAATGATAGTTGACCATTAAAATATCATACAAGAATGATTTATTTTTTTCTAATTTTTTGTACACATCACTAAAATCAGTATATAACATCATTCCTACGGTTGGATCGTCGGAATTTTTTTTTAAAAAAATAGATCATGTTCAATCGGTACGACACTAATTAGAGGGAGTAGTACTTTTGGTGGATTTATATTATAAACAAGTACAAGAATGATTTTTTTTTTTCTAACTTTTTGTACACATCACTAAAATTAGTATATAACATCATCCGTATTGTTGGATCATCCAAAAAAAATTCTAAAAAATTATTTTTCGAAAATTATACTAGTTTGACCAAGGATACTTTGATAGTTGACCATTAAAATATCATACAAGAATGATTTATTTTTTTATAATTTTTTGTACACATCACTAAAATCAGTATATAACATCATTCCTACGGTTGGATAGTCGGAATTTTTTTTTAAAAAAATAGATCATGTTTAATCGGTACGACACTAATTAGAGGGAGTAGTACTTTTGGCGGATTTATATTATAAACAAGTACAAGAACGATTTTTTTTTCTAACTTTTTGTACACATCACTAAAATTAGTATATAGCATCATCAGTATGGTTGGATCATCCAAAAAAATTCTAAAAAATTATTTTTCGAAAATTATAATAGTTTGACCAAGGATTACTTTGATAGTTGACCTACAAGAATGATTCATTTTTTTCTAATTTTTTGTACACATCAGTAAAATCAGTATATAACATCATTCATACGGTTGGATCATCGGAAAAAAATTTAAAAAAATAGATCATGTTCAATCGGTACGACACTAATTATATGGAGTAGTACTTTTGGCGGATTTATATTATAAACACGTACAAGAATGATTTTTTTTCTAACTTTTTGTACACATCACTAAAATTAGTATATAACATCATCCGTATGGTTGGATCAATCAAAAAAAATTAAAAAAAAATTATTATTCGAAAATTATACTAGTTTGACCAAGGAGTACTTTGATAGTTGACCATTAAAATATCATACAAGAATGATTCGTTTTTTTCTAATTTTTTGTACACATCACTGAAATCAGTATATAACATCATTCCTACCGTTGGATTGTCGAAAAAAAAATTTAAAAAATAGATCGTATTCAATCGGTACGACACTGATTAGAGGGAATAGTACTTTTGGTGGATTTATATTATATACATGTTCACGAATGATTTTTTTTTCTAACTTTTAGTACACATCACTAAAATTAGTATATAACATCATCCATATGGTTGGATCATCCAAAAAAATTTTTAAAAAATTATTATTCGAAAATTATACTAGTTTGACCAAGGAGTACTTTGATAGTTGACCATTAAAATATCATACAAGAATGATTCGTTTTTTTCTAATTTTTTGTACACATCACTAACATCAGTATATAACATCATTCCTACGGTTGGATCGTAGAAAACAAATTAAAAAAATAGATTATGTGCAATCGGTACGACACTAGTTAGAGGTAGTAGTACTTTTGGCGGATTTATATTATAAACACGTACAAGAATGATTTTTTTTTTACTAATTTGTTATACACTTCATTAAAATCATTATATAAATCACATGTATGATTAGATCGTCCAAAACAAATTAAAAAAATATATTATTCGAAATTATACTAGTTTGACCAAGCAGTACTTTTATAGTTGACCACTAAAATATTATACAAGAACATTAAACAACGGTTTTTTTAATGAAAAACTGTTGTTGTGCTTAATATAACACAACATTTTTATAAGAAAACCGTTGTTTGATTATTTTCATTATTCCCACCAAATTCAATTCAAATTATTTCATTATTCCCACCAAATATTTCATTATTCCCACCAAATTCTATTCAAAATTTTTGTAGTTCAGACAACTGTTTCATAAAAACCGTTGTCTCATCAAAACACGATTTAAAAACGGTTAATTATTCCGTTGTGTGAATTGTAATAACACAATGGTATATGAAAACAGTTGTGTGAATCATACAACGGTTTATAAACGTTGTCTTAAAACAGATTAAACAATGTTTGTAAAAACAGTTGTGCAACCTTACTCGTCTTTACAACACCACATTGCAAAAGCCATTGTCTGAATCAATTTACTAGACAACGTTTTTAACCCGTTGTAGGGTACCTGGATGACACAATAATTTTCTGAAGTTACAAAAAAACCGTTGTCTCTTAATTCCAAACAATGCTTTTTCGTTCGAGCGTTGTCTGATGAGTGTTGTCTGATTGAGATTTTCTTGTAGTGATTAGAAGTTTATTATAATATAATATAATCTTTTATAATATAATATAATCATAATATAATCTTGACCGTTGATTTAATTTAATATCGATCCAATTAATGAATGTAATCTTTTATAATATAATATAATCTTAAAATAATTTTATAATATAATATAATCTTAAAATAATCTTGATCGTTGATTTAATTTAATATCGATCAAATGATGGTTATTCTTTTCGCGGTAGTATAGCCAACCAAATATCCACCTTATGCTTATTATATACTCCCCCCGTCCCATTTTATGTGAACCTCTTTCCTTTTTGGGACGTCCCAAAAAGAATGAACATAATATACTTACTATTTTTGAACACTATTTTTCACTATTACACCCACTACTTCTCCACTTTTTTATTAAATAAATACTATTACACCCACTAACTTCCTCCACTATCTCAAATTTATTATTAAATATTGATAGGTCACACCACTTTACCCACTTTTCAATCAATTTTACTCTTTTTTACTACATTTTCTTAATCTCCGTGAAGGTCAAACTGGGGAGTATAGGATATAAATTGATGAAGAAGAAGATACCTAAAACAAACGAACATGCTTTCGTTCACTTTTACATTATCTGCCATTAACAACTTGTTGTCAATTATTATTAGAATTGACCTTTCATTAAAAAATGGGTTTCTAAGTTTGGAATATTACGTGGTGGTTTTACAAAGCACTAGCTACTTATTCTAGGTCTAGCCGAGTTATAAAGTTATGGAGAGATGTGTCAGAAGTGAATTAAAGACCAAATGCATCGAAGAAGTCAATTCTAAATTTTGAAATCAATCAGATTTTAACTTTTACATGTTGTTGGTTGAATTGTTGTTGTCACATATATACTCAATATCTCCAAAAAATGTATCCAGAACTGGGACCTAACAAAATTTACATTGGTTGAATGAATCTTGTTGTCACCTTTTAAAGTTTACCACCATTAACTTTTCCATTTTACCAAAAATATATCCAACTGAGACCATAAGTTGTACCCTAACCTAGTTGTTTGGCCTGATTTTGTATGGTCATGGGGCTTTGTAACCCTTTCTTTTTTTGGTTATAACTTAAATCTTATCTGTTTTTAGAGTCTGACAGAAGCACAGTAGTAGATGTTTAGGCCCTAATTAGCTACTCCTATTTTGCTTTTTAATTTTACTTATTTTGTATTTTATAATGATTAATGACCTAATTATATTCTTAAATAATTATTTTCTGATGACTACTATTTCCAGTGTCACACATAGGTATGGGGCAATTATGTCCCTAAAAATCGAAAAACAACGTGCGTCTCTTTATCAGCGCAAGCATATCAATGTGATCTATGCAATTAAAATGCTATGTTTTGTATATATTTGGATCTGTATAAACTAATGCAAAGAAGATCGAAATGAATTAGGAATATATGTTTTGTATATGTTTGGAGTCAGTGCAGTTTCAGTACTAAGTACCCATCATCATCAATATCAATATATATATATATATATATATATATATATATATATATATATATATATATATATATATATATATATATATATATATATATATATATATAAAGTAGGATAGCGGGAGTTTAGGTGGCGCTCTAAGATCGTCTCAATCTATTTTTCTAATTTTCTAGAATTTTAGAATTTTAAACACTAATAAATACAAAAATATCAATTAACATATTAGAAGTAGAATAGGTGTTCGAATTTATAAAGGAGAAGAGTTAGAATTTATAGGGAAGACATATGATTAGAAGTTCTATTGTAAGTATAATAAGTATTTATAAGGCATACGATTAAAAGTTCTATTGGAAGTAGAATAGGAGTTCGAATTTATAAAGAATAAGAGTTCGAATTTATCGAAAAAAATATATAAATAAACGTTCTACTAGAAGTAGAATAGGTGTTTGAATATATAGAGCAGAAATATAATTAAATATTTTATAGAAAGTATGATCTTCTTAAATTATATATTTTTTATATAAGTTAATTATACTTATATTAGGAAAATTTATTCATAAATCCAATACTATTGTCATAAAAAAAGTCACCGTATTTTAAAACAAAAAGAATTGATGTGTTAACATAATTCACCGTATTTAAAAAGAAAAGAATTGATGTGTTAACATAATAAAAGAACAATCTCATGCAAGAATCCTAAATAAATACAGGAGTATCTATAATATAAAGAGAAAATAAGATGTGTTTTCATTTTCTAAAACTTCAAAAATTTTAGAAAGTCTAGAGAAATTATAAATTGGAATTCACTCTATTTTTTAGGTTTTGATTTTAAAGAAAAAAATTGTTGTGTAAGATAAGTATCATCAATAATATGTAATGAAGTTGGAATTTCGATCCCAAACGAGAGCGGCTCGAAACATGTTTAACGGGAAGACGACTCACTATAAAAGATTGTACTAGCTATTAAAATACCATATTGATGTTATAAATTTTATTTTATTTTTAGGATTTGATTTTTATGGATAAACATTATCATACAAGTAATATATGTAAAAGTTAGGTTTTTGGTCGTAACGAGAGAATAGTAATAACCGTGTTTAACAAGAAAGCGGTTCATTAAATAAGACCGTATAAAAAGTGTTTAAATATATAATACATAAAATAAAATGTTTTATTGGAAGTAGAATACGAGGACGGTGGAGACGTTATATACGATTTTTTTAAAACTATACATCTTTTTTCTAAAAATCCTTTATTTTAATTTTTTATACAAGTTTATCTATAACTAGTTGATAAAGCCGCGCTTCGCGGCGGTGTTACAATTTTTATTTTTAAAAAAATTCAATACATTTACGTTATATTATAATATTAATATTAAATTTTAATAATTAAATAATCTTCTCTAATGAATCAATTTCTTGTTAAATTCGATTCATTCGATTGAGCCGCTCTCTCGTTAAAACCGAAATCCCAACTTTTTAACATATATTATAAAGACTTATATTATAATATTTTTTATCCATAAAATCGAACCGTAAAAATAAAATAAATTTATGACTACAGTATCAAATTCTAATAGCTAATACAATCTTTTCTAGCGAGCCGTCTTCCTGTTAAATACGTTTCGAGCCGCTCTTATTTGAAACCAAAATTCTAACTTCACTATATAAAGAGAGTAAATTCCAATTTTTATATTATTTAAACTTTCTAATATTTATGGAGTTTTAAAAGATGAAAATACATCTTATATTTTCTGTATATTATAGATAATTTTGTATAAAAAAGTTAAAATAAAGGATTTTTAGGAAAAAAGATGTATAGTTTTAAAAAAATCGTATATGACGTCTCCACCGTCCTCGTATTCTACTTCCAATAAAACATTTTATTTTATGTATTATATATTTAAACACTTTTTATACGGTCATATTTAATGAACCGCTTTCTTGTTAAACACGGTTATTACTATTGATCCGCTCTCTCGTTAAGACCAAAAACCTAACTTTTACATATATTACTTGTATGATAATGTTTATCCATAAAAATCAAATCCTAAAAATAAAATAAAATTTATAACATCAATATGGTATTTTAATAGCTAGTACAATCTTTTATAGTGAGTCGTCTTCCCGTTAAACATGTTTCGAGCCGCTCTCGTTTGGGATCGAAATTCCAACTTCATTACATATTATTTATGATACTTTTTTTTTGTTGCTAAATTTAGTATTTTATAAAGAAAGAAAAGGAAAACAGGATTAACCTATGCTCTATATCAAGACATAGAGAAGGTCCAACTATAACAAATCTAACCTACAAGCTAGATTATGAATAGGAAAACAAAACCAACATGGTCGAAGAATTAGGTATAAATCCAGCCGAACAAGTCCAAATTAGCATGACGAATGAACCACTTTGAGCTTAGAAGTCTAGTTTTTACTTCTAGCATAATATCACGAATCAGTTTTGAAGGACCCAGGGCTCCCAAATCATGAAGTCTTTTGTTCCTCTCTCTCCAGAGGTGATATGAGAATACCTGCGCCACTAGAAGAGCCACAGTACGAAGCATTTGGTCAGAGATACCTCCTAAGGCTAGCAAAACCTGCACCCAGTTTAATCCTATGAAGTTCACCTTAAGTAGGCCACCCAATTTAGAGAGAATATAACTGCTGTAAGGGCACCCTACGAACAGATGGGAATCTTTTTCTGAACCCCCGACGCAGAAATTGCAGAATTGTGAGACATCTAAACCAAAAGTGAGAAGTCTGTGCATGGTTGGAAGGCGACCGTGACAAAGAGTCCACTCGTGGTGTGCATACCTTAAAACCCTCAACCTATGCCATACGTGATTACTCCATTCCAGCTTTGGAGAAGGAGAACGTATGGACTCCCAAATATGCCTGGCCTTTACTTTGTGAATACTCAATGCATTCCAAAGGATAGTATCATGAGCTGAAAGATCAAAAGCAGGATAGTCGAAATCTCTAAGCCAAGTAGCAAGAGCCAGATCGAGGTGATGGATTCTTGTCGAAGGTTGAGGCAGGTTTCATGCTCCCGAAGAGATTAGCGAATTCACAGTACCTTACATAACAATTTTTTTTCTTCTTAAAATCAAAAACCTAAAAAATAGAGTGAATTACAATTTATACTTTCTCTAGACTTTCTAAATTTTTTGGAGTTTTAGAAAATGAAAACACATCTTATTTTCTCTTTATATTATAGATACTCCTGTATTTATTTAGGATTCTTGCATGAGATTGTTCTTTCGTCTTCCCGTTAAACATGTTTCGAGCCGCTCTCGTTTGGGATCGAAATTCCAACTTCATTACATATTATTGATGATACTTATCTTACATAACAATTTTTTTTCTTCTTAAAATCAAAAACCTAAAAAATAGAGTGAATTCCAATTTATACTTTCTCTAGACTTTCTAAATTTTTTGGAGTTTGAGAAAATGAAAACACATCTTATTTTCTCTTTATATTATAGATACTCCTGTATTTATTTAGGATTCTTGCATGAGATTGTTCTTTAATTATGTTAACACATCAATTCTTTTCTTTTTAAATACGGTGACTTTTTTTATGACAATAGTATTGGTTTTATGAATAAATTTTCCTAATATAAGTATAATTAACTTATATAAAAAATATATAATTTAAGAAGATCGTACTTTCTATAAAATATTTAATTATATGTCTGCTCTATATATTCAAACACCTATTCTACTTCTAGTAGAACGTTTATTTATATATTTTTTCTATAAATTCGAACTCTTATTCTCTATAAATTCGAATTCCTATTCTACTTCCAATAGAACTTTTAATCGTATGCCTTATAAATACTTATTATACTTCCAATAGAACTTCTAATCATATGTCTTCCCTATAAATTCGAACTCTTCTTCTTTATAAATTCGAACACATATTCTACTTCTAATATGTTAATTGATATTTTTATATTTATTAGTGTTTAAAATTCTAGAAAATTAGAAAAATAGATTGAGACGATCTTAGAGCGCCACCTAAACTCCCGCTATCCTCCTTTATATATATATATATATATATATATATATATATATATATATATATTGATATACAGAAAATATAAGATGTATTTTCATCTTTTAAAACTCTAAAAATATTAGAAAGTTTAAAGAATATAAAAATTGGAATTTACTCTCTTTATATAGTGAAGTTATAATTTCGGTTTCAAATAAGAGCGGCTCGAAACGTATTTAACGGGAAGAGGGCTCGCTAGAAAAGATTTTATTAGCTATTAGAATTTAATACTGTAATCATAATTTTTTTTATTTTTACGGTTCGATTTTATGGATAAAAAAATATTATATAAGTCTTTATAATATGTGTTAAAAAGTTGGGATTTCGGTTTTAACGAGAGAGCGGCTCAATCGACAGAATCGTATTTAACAAAAAATTGGTTCATTAGAGAAGATTATTTAATTATTAAAATTTAATATTAATATTATAATATAACGTAAATGGATTGAATTTTTTTAAAAATAAAAATTGTAATGCCGCCGCGAAGCGCAGCTTTATATATAAACCGTAAAACCGTTACAAGCTAGTATTTCCTAATATTTTTATATAAAGAAGTTATTTTCTCGCAAGTCTTCTTCTACTCCTATAGTCTCGTCTTCTACTCCTGTCAGGAATATGAAACTCATATATAATGACTATATTGGATCGATTTAGTCTCTAAGACTCCGTACAACCAACGCTGGGCAACAGCAGACGCAACAGCAGCCACATCTGATCCCATTGTATTTGTCTCACTTATCCCATTGTATCGAAGGTATGTATATACAACCCCTTTAGCTTGTTCAATTTTGCGTAGCTTTACTTTGTGTTTATAGTCTTCTTGTATGTTCTTGTTTACTTTTTAATTTTCTAATGAAAAAACCTTTTTTTGGTACAAAATCATCATACAGATCGTATTTTAAGTATGTTGCTGATTTTTTTATGTGTTTTGATGTTTATATTAGTGATGAATGTAAATATTAATTTTTATAGTTTTATTTGTTTTCAAAAATTTGATGTATTTTACTTTGTAGTTTTTTTTTATGTTCTCATCAAATTTTTTAATTGAAAACCAGTTTGTATACCAAACCCATGATAAAGTTCACATCATTTTATTCAGTTTGCTGATTTTTAATGTTACTTGTGATTGCGAATGGGTGTCTGAGTTAAAATCTTTATAGCTTTACCAATGTTCTTCTGATGTAGTAGCTTTATTTTGTCTGATAGTTTATTGTATGTTCTCATTGAATTCTTGAATAAAAAAACCAATTATAATACAAAAACATTTATAGTGACTAATACTATATCTTTTACTCAAATTGGTGATTTTTTATTTGTTTTGGTGTTGATAGTGTTGCATGCAAAAAGCGGTTTTTTGTATATGCATCTCTTAGCTAGTATATTGATTTAAAATTTTAAATTACTAAGACTTTCGTAATTCTTTAATTGTAATTATATGTTTATTTTGCTGTTAGGTTTTGTCAACTTTCTGGTGGGACTGAAAAATATGGATTCTGGTAAGAGCTTTGCTAGGAGAGACAAACTTTTGGAAATTGAATCTCAAGTTCGAAAATTTTGGGAAGAGAATGATGTTTTTCGGGCTGAAGCTAGAGCAGAACCACCCAAGGAGGGGGAAAAGTTTTTTGGTAACTTCCTTTTCCCGTATATGAATGGGAGCTTGCATTTGGGCCATGCTTTTTCTCTCTCGAAACTTGAGTTTGCTGCTGCCTTTCACAGGCTTAGAGGTGCCAATGTCTTGTTAATATATAAATCATAATGAACCTTTTTAGTAACCTTTCAATCAATGTATATCCAGCAAATCGTACAGGTACTACTCCACTTGATAAAGACTACAAGAGAAAATAACAAGAATGCTTTGGTAACTTCAAGGGCCCTTACCAAAAATTATTGGTGGAGGTGATATAGCCCCAGGGGAAATTTTGTAATTTCTTAATTCTTAAATTTTATTTAAAAATTTGTTTTTAATCATTTCAAAATTGAAATAAAACAGAAAATTAGGGTAAAAATACTTTTAAAATTCTAAAATAAAATTTGGGAATTTAAAAACATCCCCATATTTTTAAAATATTTTTAAAGTCAAAAATGAATTTATTATGAACATAAGAGAAAATAAACATTTATATTTTTGCATGGGTCAGTTAGAACGTAGACACCCATGCATACTTTTTCCTGACTTCAGTTTGTCTATTTATTAACAAAGAGAGGTAATAACGTCAATTTCTCTTTATTGTAGTATGGACAAACGATTTGGGCTGTTATTTGGGCTTAATTATTAATTACGAATTTAATGCCCAATTAGGGTTTCAGAACTTATTAATGAGCCAATAAATGTTTCATTAATTATGTCTTTAGGGATTATTTTTCACCCATATCATTTGCCCCCAACTTCTAGGAAAACTTGACACTAATCCAAGTGCAATTTGTGCATAGGATCCTTTATCATAAATTCATTAGTGATTTATTTCCCTCAACTTATCTAAGTTAGGGTTAATATCAGGCAGTCATCGCTCATAAGCCTTAATAAGGGCTAATTTTTTAGCAAAAGACAATAATTCGGCCGTAATCGGGGCTAAACAACCCTAAACGGGGCTACAAAGGCCTTAATCGAGGCTAACTAATTAGTATTTAATATGATTACTACTAGGATATCCACTATTAACCTTGAGATTGGTTAATTTTAGAGTGGAAGTCCTTAAACGTCGATAATCGAGGTTAATCACCCCCAAATTGCGATTAGTGAAACCCTAACCCCAAATTTTGGAGTCAAGCCAATCTAGCAGAGATTATTATAACCACTTGGTTGTAGAAAGAATCATGTGAATATTCTCATTTTTGAGTTGTCTAGGCAAGAAATACAGCCCCCTCGACAAGGTATTTCAAATACATTCCTGATTTTTCAACACCCTCCTGGTTTTGAACACCCTCCTGGTTTTGAACACCCCTGACATTCCTAAACCAAAATTTTGAAGTTGAGCTTGTATGATAGGGATTCTTATAATCTCCTGGTATGAAGAAGAATCACATGAAAACATGCATTTTTGAACGTTTTGGAGGCGAAATACCTCATTTTAAGCTGGTTTTCAAACCAGACCTTGTTCCAAACAAGGTCATTTTTTCAACTTCAAATAATCACTTGGGCACCTACATAGGCTTGTAGAGGACCTTATAAGGTTCTTGAATCTCAAATTTGGGAACAAACGGAGCATTTTTGAGCGTTCGGGGGCCAAACGAAGTCGTTTAGGGGTCGAGGTGTTCGAAACACCTGGACCATTTTTCCTCCAATCCTTCTAGTCGGCCATGGCTGGTCGGCCATTTGGCCAAGGGTGCCTGGTCGGCTGGGCCCCTCCCAATTTTTTTTTGAATTTTTGGTCAAAAGTTGACCCTTTGACCTTGACTTTGACTTTGATTTTGACCAAAATAAAATCTTGTCTTTAGCCTCCCCCTTTGTTTTTAGAGGGGGTTTGCCACACTTTGGTTGGTTTTGTGATCATTGATCTCGAACAACCTACTTCTTAGTTTTCAGGACCTTCCGGGTCTTAACTAATTCTTGAACTCTTGGTTTCAAACAACCTTGGATTAAACTATGACCATTGGTTTTCAAACATTCTTGCATACTTACAATAGGGTGTTTCAAACAACTTTGGCCTTGCCCCCCTTATCGCAGAGGTCCTTGTTTCTTAGTTGCTTATTCAAGGAATTCCCTTGTTTTCAACACCTAACTTCAAGTCTAGGATATTTTGGTTGGTTTTTTACCCTTGATTTTGATTCCAACCTTCTTCATATGTTCATAGGACCTTGACTTGGTTTGAATTTTGTCAAAAAAGCATCGTATGCACAAAATCATCCTAACTTTTGACTCGTTACTCCGAATGAGACCCACGATACATCAAATCGAAGGTCTTTCAGAGCTCTAGGTCCTGCAAATATGATTTATCCTATTTGCCCCACTTTTCGACCCCAAAGAAAAAGAGATAGAGTAACTACAAATATTACAGAATTTTGATGATTATTTACTATATGAAGATATAATCTAATAAAAGGATCATAACGATCCAAAAGTAGTTGACGAATAACGATATTAATGTTACGGAGAACATTAATTCATCGAATGTTATATGAAATTTTTGGATTATTTTGAGGTATTTGTTCTACCTCCAAAGGACTAACAACTTCGTTAGTCGATTCAGGAATATCATGTGGATCATTAACCAGAATGATCCGCTGATCTTGTTCGGGAAGGATTTCGACTATTTCTGAAATTGCTGATTCCCGAATATCCACCAGTTGAGATGAGGATCATGTACTGGCGGAATTTGAGTTGTTTGAGGAACAACAGAAATATGGGTATTTTCCGGAATTGATTCTTGAATATCAATATCCGGAATTCATTCATGAAGAGTACCTTCAGAAGGATTGTCGATTATTTCTTTAGAAGACTGTACATGAGGAGTGATAATGAGATTAAAAATTTTGCAAAAAACACGTAAATAATCAGAACAAATTTATTAAAAATAACTACAATGTACGTGTGGGTGGTAGGCTGCATGATTACCTGAATGTATGTGTGATCACAATCCTTAAACTGTGATATAGCACAAAGAGGGTGATCATAATATCCAAAATTATACCCACCATCTGCAATGAAAGTATAATTATAATTTTTTTGTTATTTATGATTATATGCATTCATGTTCATATAAATATATGTGTGTTTAGTGTGTGCTAGTTATATATATATATATATATATATATATATATATATATATATATATATATATATATATATATATATATATATATATATATATATATATATATTTGTGTGTGTGTGTGTTTATTTATAATTTGAAAGTGCCAAATTCATATAAATATGTGTGTGTAGTGTGTGCTAGTTATATATATGCGTGTGTATTTACTTATAATTTGAAAGTGCTAACAATTTGTTCAAATTTTATAAAATCAAAGTAAAGTGCTTGATCATATATTATGATGACATTCTGACCTAGTTCATTGACATGCTGATCATACACGAGTTCAACGAAACATGCTTTAATGTATAAGGTTCCAGGTCTGGTGCAACCGGCTGCTGTGTACTGTTTACGTAACACAAAGTTCTAGAACCGTTGGATCAACCATCCAACGGCTGTGGTTTAAAAAAAATCGACACCGTACTACAGAAAGTTTCCGCGGTACGAGCTAATTACGAAAATGCCCCTTTTTTCACACCAGAAAGTTTCTGCGGTACGGAGAAATTACCAAAATGCCCCCATGTTTTCACACCATAGGCGAGGGCATTTTGGTAATTTCTCCGTACCGAAGAAAGTTTATGCCGTACGGTACAATTTTTTTTTAAATCAGGACCGTTGGATGGTTGATCCAATGGTTATAAAACCGTATGTTGTGTAACTGTACTCCTGCATACGTATGTAGGAGACCGAACCCCAATGTATAAACGCTTGCGATTGTAAGAGCATTGAAAGTCTTCGGAATAAATGCTTGTGCCAAAAAGCAGGACAGTTTGTTGGGTCAAACTAGCCTACGTGACAACCTAAACAATGTTAGTAGTGAATTTATATGCATGTGCCCTACATGGAAATATATGAAATAATTTCCTATACTAGGGGACCAAGCCAAATCCAAATAGTAGTCTACACAAATAATCCTGTGTTCAATTTCACGCGACCCGATGACTAACTTAACGAGGATAAGTAGAAAATACAGGGTCCAAATAGGAGAAAATGGCTCAAATTAGGGGTGTTTGCGGTGCGGGCGGTGCGGTTTTTTCCTCAAACCGCAAACCAAACCGCACATGCGGTTTGAACAGATTTCCAAACCGCGACCGCACCACATAATACAAAAACCGTGAAAACCGCACCACGAAAAAGCGGTGCGGTGCAGTACGGTTTGTGCGGTTTATACATTTAAAAATTAATTATATTAATAATTATATAAAATAAACTTTTTTTTGATAATGTGAATTAAATTCCAAATGATTTAATTTGCTTCACTCATATTTATGTAATTTGTATGTATATATCATTTTATTATTTTATTTTGCAGTTGGTAACTCTTAGAACGTATAACATAATACCTTGAACATCAAAGCATATCTTGAGGATCTATGTACATTGCTTGTTCATCTAGTTAATTTTAATCCAATCATATCAGTCTATAATTAAAAATAAAAACATGCAGGTAATCTATAATACTAAATTTGTAATAATTAATCTAGATTTTTGTATAAAATGAAAGTCAATAAAGGATGAATTAATATATATAATGTAATAAATATTTCACTGTGAGGTATTAACCTAATTAGTTTTTTAGTATTATTAATAAGTTTGGACTGGACCTGTTAATTTAAATGGACTGATCGCTAATAGACTTATAAAATATATAAAATACATATAACGTATATATATAAATATAATTTATTAAATATTGCGGTGCAGTGCGGTTTGAACCGCGTGACCGAAATTCGAAACCGCAACCCGCACCGCACCTCGCGGTTTGTCAAGATTTTAAACTGCAACCGCACCACAAGAAATAAAAACCACACTTCGCGGTGCGGTGCGGGCGATTTTTACGGTTTGTGCGGTTTGATGAACACCCCTAGCTCAAATAGCCTAATTTGTTAGATCGTAAATCCTATACATAGACTAAATTGTTATCGGATCTCTTAAAAAAATTGTTATGGGATCTGAGGTAAATATTATTATAAAAGTAAATAATAGATTAAAAGTAAATTTTACTCATATATATAGTTTTGTAATACAAGTATAAATAGATATTTACATAAAATATTGAATAAGATTATAGTAATATCAAAATCAAATTTTAACTAAAAATTATTTCATGCAAAACTTTAAAAGTATTAGAATAAATAAAAAAAATTACTATCTTAATTTTGGCAGCAGTAGGGAGAACATTGAAAAGTCAGAACTCAGAATAATGTTTAGTTCGCAGCAAATCGACTTCGCATTGCAAATTTGCAACTAGTCAAAAATAGAAACACAAACACTATAGCTCTTTGATCTCCATCATCAATTTGCAACTCATACAGAAATCAACGGTTATAAGATCATGTTGCGACACACCATTGACACCAAAGAATTTGTACAATCATAAGTTTGAATTTTTTATATGAAGAAGATCCAAAAAACCATGTGAAGATTATCTTAATTGCTAAGACTTCCCTTTCTTAGTGTACATATGTACTATATTGTCGACAGTTGTATTCACAAAAAATTACTACTACTCTCAGGGTCTAACCAAGAAGTCTGCATTTTCTCCACAGTTTCATAGTTCGATATATACAAGGCATACCTATATACATGACCATATGAAAAATTGTGACACTTCAAGAGAGAATGAGCGAGAGAGAGGGACGGGAAAGAGTGACACAAAATGGAGAGGAATGAGAAGCAAGAGAGTGAAAAGTTAGAGAGTATGACACAAGATGGAGATGGACAAACCGCACCTCGCGGTTTGTCAAGATTTTAAACTGCAACCGCACCACAAGAAATAAAAACCACACTTCGCGGTGCGGTGCGGGCGATTTTTACGGTTTGTGCGGTTTGATGAACACCCCTAGCTCAAATAGCCTAATTTGTTAGATCGTAAATCCTATACATAGACTAAATTGTTATCGGATCTCTTAAAAAAATTGTTATGGGATCTGAGGTAAATATTATTATAAAAGTAAATAATAGATTAAAAGTAAATTTTACTCATATATATAGTTTTGTAATACAAGTATAAATAGATATTTACATAAAATATTGAATAAGATTATAGTAATATCAAAATCAAATTTTAACTAAAAATTATTTCATGCAAAACTTTAAAAGTATTAGAATAAATAAAAAAAATTACTATCTTAATTTTGGCAGCAGTAGGGAGAACATTGAAAAGTCAGAACTCAGAATAATGTTTAGTTCGCAGCAAATCGACTTCGCATTGCAAATTTGCAACTAGTCAAAAATAGAAACACAAACACTATAGCTCTTTGATCTCCATCATCAATTTGCAACTCATACAGAAATCAACGGTTATAAGATCATGTTGCGACACACCATTGACACCAAAGAATTTGTACAATCATAAGTTTGAATTTTTTATATGAAGAAGATCCAAAAAACCATGTGAAGATTATCTTAATTGCTAAGACTTCCCTTTCTTAGTGTACATATGTACTATATTGTCGACAGTTGTATTCACAAAAAATTACTACTACTCTCAGGGTCTAACCAAGAAGTCTGCATTTTCTCCACAGTTTCATAGTTCGATATATACAAGGCATACCTATATACATGACCATATGAAAAATTGTGACACTTCAAGAGAGAATGAGCGAGAGAGAGGGACGGGAAAGAGTGACACAAAATGGAGAGGAATGAGAAGCAAGAGAGTGAAAAGTTAGAGAGTATGACACAAGATGGAGATGGATGAGAATCAAGAGAGTAAAAAGTAAGACAGTATGAGATAGAGGTGAGGGAGAGATGGGAACCGAGAGAGAATGGGAATTGGGAGATAGGAGCAGAGGGAGAGAGATGTAGAGCTGAGATCATGGGAGGCCGAGAGGGATAGTAAGGCCCATTCCGATATCCATATCCATCAAGTCTTGCATACGACCTACCTCAGTTAGGCTGGAAAAGTCAAGAAAGGCATAATTATCTTATGATCCTTTCGTTAGATTGTATTTTCTTACAATAAATTATGGTCGAAATTCTGGAATATTTGTTATTATTTTATCTCTTTTTCTCTCTATCGGCATAAATAGTAAATCAGGTCATCCTTCTTCTCACATATATTTGAAGTGTCAAATATTATAAATAATAAATTTGACATGAATTCTTTTGAACTCTCGTACAATATTACCATCTTTTTAGATATCTCCGACTAAGAAAGCAATTATACACACGTACTAATGTGAGTCTTTCTATGTTAAATATATTGGTATGGTTTCATGACATTCCTCCCCTTCAACTAAATCCAGAGTAGTCGATCTCGATTAAGTTATCTTTTTTAAAGATAATATTGAATGAAGATTAATTAAACAGGGTTATTTTATCGATTAGAAGCCTCAGCCTCATTTATACTATCTTCTATTCATTACATCCAATGTTATTAGTCATTCACTACACCATAAAACGGTTATTGCAACGACAGGAAAACATTGCCTTAAGGCCTATATTCGTTGCAGTAGAGTCTATGGCAACAAATTTGCAAAATTTGGGCGTTGCATCCGGTTGCCTTGCAATAGGTCGATTTAGCAACGTTTTTGATACCATACAGCAACATAATTAAATCATTGCAATAACTTTCAGTAGCAACATTTTAGACTCTATAGCAACAATTAAAAACTATTGTAGTAGCATAAGAAGGTAATTTATTGACACTTAAAGGCAACATTTTTCAGACCAATTGCAATGATTTTTTTATAGATTAATGCAACGTATTTTGACCCTATTGTAACATTTTTTCAAAAAAAAAAATTAGTAGGGTCGTACTGAAAATACATTAAATCAGGCCATTTATAGCCACAATCCAAGCATCATCAATATTTCATAAACCAAGGCTACTTAATGCCAAATATCCAATTACATGTGTTTTTTCAAAGTCAAATAAAATTACAATTCTTTACATCAAATTTTCCTCTACAATTATTATATCGGAAAACCAAATAAAGTTAAAAACTACAAATACAATTGCTTTTTCCATATATTTGTGCTTGGCTTTTGCAAATCAACAACGAGAAATCCGTGATGAGCTTATAAAAAGTATTGCACCTTGTGTCCTACAATGCATACGCCTGCAAGTACAAAAGTTACTAATTAAAAAATTGTGAATTTGCAAAACAAATTCAAAATAAGCATTTACACGGGATGGCAATGCAAAATAATATGGTTTTGTCCAATACTTTGTCTAATATTTAGCCTCGCTCTCATCGTTTCTGGAATTCTTACTTTGATCGTCTTTCTTGACATAAAACCACGAAAGCCACTGCTTGACACACCTAACGCCAACCTAAGTGTCATCTACTTCGACTCACCTGAGAATCCCAACAGCGACTTCACCTTTCTTTCCAATTTCTCGAATCCAAACAAAAAACTTGATGTGAGAATCGAGTACCTGGAAATAGAGCTCTACTTTTCCGACAGCCTACTAGCAAGCCAAATTCTTCTACCTTTCAGCCAAAAACCAAGAGAGGCCAAATTGATATTTCCGTGCACTTTATATCCAGCTTGGTTTATTTGCCTCCAAAAGTTGCTTTGGAGCTTCAAAAACAGGTTGTTGGTAACAAAGTTGTATACAACATTAGAGGAACATTTAAGGTGAGGGTCAGCTTTGGTTTGATTCACTTCCACTATTGGTTGCATAGAAGATGCCAATTATAGTTGACAAGTCCACCAACTGGCATCCTTATCACCAGAAGCTGTAAAACTAAGAGATGAAAAACACAGTATTACCCTGTTCTAGTTCATCTCCACTGAATTTCCTTTCATAGAGTTAAAAGAGTGAAAACTTCAAATGTATAGATTGATGTCATACATATAGTTCTGTATGCAGAATTAATTATTACAATCACAGACCTCATGTAACACTGTATTGAACTCAAAAAAATGAACAACTACAGGTATCCTAAAATTCAAAGTAATAACAAAAGCACATAAACTAATGACAGATTGTGCACCAAAAAACAATGAAGAAGACAGAAATGCTCCCTTTACTAGCCTTTCTGGAATTTCAATTTAAATTATACCCATAGTCATTTCAGAACACGATATCTTCACAGCAAAGGAACAAGCTATATGTAAATTAATCAGAGACCAAAGACTGTTATTCATATATATGAATGACTGAGAAGTCAAGTGATACATTACAACCAGCCCTCCAGAACAAGCATACATTATCGGAATATATAACAAGAGAACCTCAATTCTAAATTGTACACAAGGTAAATAACAACTTATAATTAAGTAAGACTAAAAGGCCAATAAGTAAATCTATTCATTATGTGTAAAATTTAAGAAGTATATCATATCTTGCCTTCGGAGTGCCAACAGTTATACTAATATCAACATAGTCCCTGTATATGATATCATCTCCATCAATAACTGCATTTATAACAGGCTGATTTTGGAGTCCACTCACAGCTGCCTGAAGGGAACATAAACTATATAAATCTTGCTTAAACAAGAGAATCACTTGTTCTTAATCACTTGTCCTCCAAGCACTTAGGAGAACTGTAGCAGTAACATGGTTTTCATGGCCATCTGGCATGAACTTTGCAAACCCAAAATCTGATATCTGAGAACCATCAATTTAAGAAAAAGTGATTAAAATAGAGGATGCCGATATCAATGTAGGACAAAGATTTTGAATAAGAAAAATTATAAATATAATTAAGGAAAAACGTATGAACATATTTGAACAACCATAGTAATCCTAATTAAGAAACAGAGCTTATAAAAACCCCAAATTATAACACTAACACCCTAAATATAAACCCTAATTAAGAAGTGGCTAGCTAACATTCATACAAATTTAAACCTATATATACCAAATTTACACCGACATTAACACACATATATATATATATATATATATATATATATATATACAAATTTAAGCATATATATACCTAATTTTTTGATACAAAATTGATTTGGGGAACATACCTTATCCAAGCTTTGAATGAGTTTTCTTCGAGAGTCTTCTTCAAGAAATTGATTGATAGAGTCTTCTTTGAGCTTTGCCTGGGTCTTCTTCTTTGTTCTTCGCCTGAGTCGTCTTATTTGTTCTTGGATTGAGTTTGTGTTCTTCCATTGAGCTCTGTTGTGTTCGGTGATTTTGACTTGGGAAATAGTTTTGTCTTTCTTTTTTCTTTTTCTTTTAGTCTGATAAATGTTTGCCCGGCAGCCGCTCAAAATATTACAGCAATTTTACGAGCCCGCTTAACACATTTTAGAAGCCCGCCAATTTTTTGGGCCCAAAATCAAATTTATTGCAACGATTTAAGAAAAACATTGCAATAGGTTGAATGTTTTTAACTCTCTTGAATTTTTTCAATGCTATTGCAATGTTTTTCAAAAGCATTGCAATTTATGTGCTTTGGTTTCTCAATAGCAACGTTTTTTGACAAACCTTTAGAAATATGGTTGCAATAGGCAATATATGGTGTAGTGATTCTGTTGAGCAGTTGTGGAAAATTAAGAAGTATAAGCTTGAGACGCAGTGTAATATAATAGCTACCTTACCCCAAAGTGTGTGAGGTTTACTAATCCCAAAAAAAAAAAAAGGAATATGGAATGGTAAGAAAAATAATATCAAGGACAGTTTGTTTTGTGATGCTATAAGTTTGTAGCCTTGCCGCAAAGTATTGCATTATCTGGAAGATCGGCCTCAGTGTAGAGGCTCTTTTCGTCGTTGGATACACGAAGATACAATTGCTGCCCTAGCCTTGGCTATATTGCAGACCTCAAGTTCCACATACCCTTGTTGTCCATTGACACCAAAATTGCAGTCCAAGAAAGGGGAAACACCTAAAACATAAAAGTTGAACATGTTCAAAAGAATGGTATAGAGAATTTGAGACATAGGGGGGCTTTCTGGGGTCAACATTGTTGCTATACAATTTTTTCCGAAAGTAATTGCTTGAACTTACCTGTGCAGTGTATCTAGTGGTAGCATCAACCAGATTGTAGCGTTTCCTCATGGTAGAATTCCACTGTCCAGAGCCAAATCTGTATTTTAAACAAACAGAATTTCATATTTATCATGTCGTCATTATTTGCCATTTAATCTAAGATCATAGAGGTAGACTTATACAAACTATAACCATGTGATCGATGCGTAATTTTGTTTAAATTTGAAGAGGAAAAAGGTACTTTGGCGGAACAGACTAATACAGGACTCTGTACTGTCTTACTTCCAAGCAACTTAAAATTAAATTCAAAAATTAAGGCCAACGAAAAGTAGCATACCCAACTACCCAGAAGTCGCTGCCATCAAGATGATAAGTTCTCCAGTAAGATCTATTTGAGTAATAAACACATCGAAGTGAGAGAATATAAATCAAAGAATCATACAAATTACAAATCGAAGTGAGAGTATATAACCTGAAATCAAAACTCAAATTCAAGAAAATCCTTAATTGAAGCCAAATCCAAGAAGCACCAACTTAAATCAAACCACCAATCGAACCCTAAATCAAGTGAATGTGAAAAAGCTTTGACGCTTGCAAGATAAAGAGTAAGACAGAGCGATTATTGCGGACACATCAGGTTTTGTGGGAGAGATATAAGTTTTGTGTGTATTATGTGTGAGAAGTAAGTTGTAAGTTGTGGGTGTTTGGGTTTGTTAGAGAACAAGAGATGAGCGGCTGCTGAAAAAAAGGGGAAGTAGAAGGGGAAATGAAATGATGGGAAAGAGGGAAATGAAATTTTCATTAAGGGGGGAAATGAATTATTGGTTGAGGGGGAAATAAGAATACATGAAATAAATTTTGGCTTGATTAATAATTTGGGAGGGAATAAAATTATATAAAATATATTTAATATTTATAAAATTTTAATTATTTGCTAATTTGGTAGATTTAAAATTTTAATAAAAATTATTTTTTTGGTTCCTCAAAAGTCAAACCAATTTTTGTTAATATTAATTAGTTCTAAAAGCTAATAATTATTCAATTTTGAAGATTTATATTATAAACTCATATAAGATAAATTTGAAAATTCTTAATTTTTTGTGCACATCACTAAAATCATTAAATATAAACATATGTACGGTTGGATCATCAAAAAAAATTTAAAAAAAATATTATTCAAAAATTATACTAGTTTGACCAAGGAGTACTTTGATAGTTGACCCTTAAAATATCATACAAGAATGATTCATTTTTTTCTAATTTTTTGTACACATCACTAACATCAGTATATAACATCATTCGTACGGTTGGATAGCCGAAATTTTTTTTTTTTTAAAAAAATAGATCATGTTCAATCGGTACGACACTAGTTAGAGGGAATAGTACTTTTGACGGATTTATATTATAAACACATGCAAAAATGATTTTTTTTCTAACTTTTTGTACACATCACTAAAATTAGTATATAACATCATCCGTATGGTTGGATCATCCAAAAAAAAATTCTAAAAAATTATTTTTCGAAAATTGTACTAGTTTGACCAAGGATTACATTGATAGTTGACCATTAAAATATCATACAAGAATGATTTATTTTTTTCTAATTTTTTGTACACATCACTAAAATCAGTATATAACATCATTACTACGGTTGGATCGTCGGAAATTTTTTTTAAAAAAATAGATCATGTTCAATCGGTACGACACTAATTAGAGGGAGTAGTACTTTTGGTGGATTTATATTATAAACAAGTACAAGAATGATTTTTTTTTTTCTAACTTTTTGTACACATCACTAAAATTAGTATATAACATCATCCGTATTGTTGGATCATCCAAAAAAAATTCTAAAAAATTATTTTTCGAAAATTATACTAGTTTGACCAAGGATTACTTTGATAGTTGACCATTAAAATATCATACAAGAATGATTCGTTTTTTTCTAATTTTTTCTACACATCACTAAAATCAGTATATAACATCATTCCTACCGTTGGATTGTCGAAAAAAAATTAAAAAAATAGATCGTATTCAATCGGTACGACACTGATTAGAGGGAGTAGTACTTTTGGTGGATTTATATTATATACATGTACACGAATGATTTTTTTTTTCTAACTTTTAGTACACATCACTAAAATTAGTATATAACATCATCCATATGGTTGGATCATCCAAAAAATTTTTTAAAAAATTATTATTCGAAAATTATACTAGTTTGACCAAGGAGTACTTTGATAGTTAACCATTAAAATATCATACAAGAATGATTCGTTTTTTTCTAATTTTTTGTACACATCACTAACATCAGTATATAACATCATTCCTACGGTTGGATCGTAGAAAACAAATTAAAAAAATAGATTATGTGCAATCGGTACGACACTAGTTAGAGGTAGTAGTACTTTTGGCGGATTTATATTATAAACGCGTACAAGAATGATTTCTTTTTACTAATTTGTTATACACTTCATTAAAATCATTATATAAATCACATGTATGATTAGATCGTCCAAAACAAATTAAAAAAAAATATTATTCGGAAATTATACTAGTTTGACCAAGCAGTACTTTTATAGTTGACCACTAAAATATTATACAAGAACATTAAACAACGGTTTTTTTAATGAAAAACTGTTGTTGTGCTTAATATAACACAACATTTTTTATAAGAAAACCGTTGTCTGATTATTTTCATTATTCCCACCAAATTCAATTCAAATTATTTCATTATTCCCACCAAATATTTCATTATTCCCACCAAATTCTATTCAAAATTTTTGTAGTTCAGACAACTGTTTCATAAAAACCGTTGTCTCATCAAAACACGATTTAAAAACGGTTAATTATTCCGTTGTGTGAATTGTAATAACACAATGGTATATGAAAACAGTTGTGTGAATCATACAACGGTTTATAAACGTTGTCTTAAAACAGATTAAACAATGTTTGTAAAAACAGTTGTGCAACCTTACTCGTCTTTACAACACCACATTGCAAAAGCCATTGTCTGAATCAATTTACTAGACAACGTTTTTAACCCGTTGTAGGGTACCTGGATGACACAATACTTTTCTGAAGTTACAAAAAAACTGTTGTCTCTTAATTCCAAACAATGCTTTTTCGTTCGAGCGTTGTCTGATGAGTGTTGTCTGATTGCAATTTTCTTGTAGTGATTAGAAGTTTATTGTAATATAATATAATCTTTTATAATATAATATAGTCATAATATAATCTTGACCATTGATTTAATTTAATATCGATCCAATTAATGAATGTAATCTTTTATAATATAATATAATCTTAAAATAATTTTATAATATAATATAATCTTAAAATAATCTTGATCGTTGATTTAATTTAATATCGATCAAATGATGGTTATTCTTTTCGCGGTAGTATAGCAAACCAAATATCCACCTTATGCTTATTATATACTCCCTCCGTCCCATTTTATGTGAACCTCTTTCCTTTTTGGGACGTCCCAAAAAGAATGAACATAATATACTTACTATTTTTGAACACTACTTTTCACTATTACACCCACTACTTCTCCACTTTTTTATTAAATAAATACTATTACACCCACTAACTTCCTCCACTATCTCAAATCTATTATTAAATATTGATAGGTCCCACCACTTTACCCACTTTTCAACCAATTTTACTCTTTTTTACTACATTTTCTTAATCTCCGTGAAGGTCAAACTGGGGAGTATAGGATATAAATTGATGAAGAAGAAGATACCTAAAACAAACGAACATGCTTTCGTTCACTTTTACATTATCTGCCATTAACAACTTGTTGTCAATTGTTATTAGAATTGACCTTTCATTAAAAAATGGGTTTCTAAGTTTGGAATATTACGTGGTGGTTTTACAAAGCACTAGCTACTTATTCTAGGTCTAGCCGAGTTATAAAGTTATGGAGAGATGTGTCAGAAGTGAATTAAAGACCAAATGCATCGAAGAAGTCAATTCTAAATTTTGAAATCAATCAAATTTTAACTTTTACATGTTGTTGGTTGAATTGTTGTTGTCACATATATACTCAATATCTCCAAAAAATGTATCCAGAACTGGGACCTAACAAAATTTACATTGGTTGAATGAATCTTGTTGTCACCTTTTAAAGTTTACCACCATTAACTTTTCCATTTTACCAAAAATATATCCAACTGAGACCATAAGTTGTACCCTAACCTAGTTGTTTGGCCTGATTTGTATGGTCATGGGGCTTTGTAACCCTTTCTTTTTTTGGTTATAACTTAAATCTTATCTGTTTTTAGAGTCTGACAGAAGCACAGTAGTAGATGTTTAGGCCCTAATTAGCTACTCCTATTTTGCTTTTTAATTTTACTTATTTTGTATTTTATAATGATTAATGACCTAATTATATTCTTAAATAATTATTTTCTGATGACTACTATTTCCAGTGTCACACATAGGTATGGGGCAATTATGTCCCTAAAAATCGAAAAACAACGTGCGTCTCTTTATCAGCGCAAGCATGTCAATGTGATCTATGCAATTAAAATGCTATGTTTTGTATATATTTGGATCTGTATAAACTAATGCAAAGAAGATCGAAATGAATTAGGAATATATGTTTTGTATTATGTTTGGAGTCAGTGCAGTTTCAGTACTAAGTACCCATCATCATCAATATCAATATATATATATATATATATATATATATATATATATATATATATATATATATATATAAAGTAGGATAGCGGGAGTTTAGGTGGCGCTCTAAGATCGTCTCAATCTATTTTTCTAATTTTCAAGAATTTTAGAATTTTAAACACTAATAAATACAAAAATATCAATTAACATATTAGAAGTAGAATAGGTGTTCGAATTTATAAAGGAGAAGAGTTAGAATTTATAGGGAAGACATATGATTAGAAGTTCTATTGTAAGTATAATAAGTATTTATAAGGCATACGATTAAAAGTTCTATTGGAAGTAGAATAGGAGTTCGAATTTATAAAGAATAAGAGTTCGAATTTATCGAAAAAATATATAAATAAACGTTCTACTAGAAGTAGAATAGGTGTTTGAATATATAGAGCAGAAATATAATTAAATATTTTATAGAAAGTATGATCTTCTAAATTATATATTTTTTATATAAGTTAATTATACTTATATTAGGAAAATTTATTCATAAATCCAATACTATTGTCATAAAAAAAGTCACCGTATTTTAAAACAAAAAGAATTGATGTGTTAACATAATTCACCGTATTTAAAAAGAAAAGAATTGATGTGTTAACATAATAAAAGAACAATCTCATGCAAGAATCCTAAATAAATACAGGAGTATCTATAATATAAAGAGAAAATAAGATGTGTTTTCATTTTCTAAAACTTCAAAAATTTTAGAAAGTCTAGAGAAATTATAAATTTGAATTCACTCTATTTTTTACGTTTTGATTTTAAAGAAAAAAATTGTTGTGTAAGATAAGTATCATCAATAATATGTAATGAAGTTGGAATTTCGATCCCAAACGAGAGCGGCTCGAAACATGTTTAACGGGAAGACGACTCACTATAAAAGATTGTACTAGCTATTAAAATACCATATTGATGTTATAAATTTTATTTTATTTTTAGGATTTGATTTTTATGGATAAACATTATCATACAAGTAATATATGTAAAAGTTATGTTTTTGGTCGTAACGAGAGAGCGGATCAATAGTAATAACCGTGTTTAACAAGAAAGCGGTTCATTAAATAAGACCGTATAAAAATTGTTTAAATATATAATACATAAAATAAAATGTTTTATTGGAAGTAGAATACGAGGACGGTGGAGACGTTATATACGATTTTTATAAAACTATACATCTTTTTTCCTAAAAATCCTTTATTTTAATTTTTTATACAAGTTTATCTATAACTAGTTGATAAAGCCGCGCTTCGCGGCGGTGTTACAATTTTTATTTTTAAAAAAATTCAATACATTTACGTTATATTATAATATTAATATTAAATTTTAATAATTAAATAATCTTCTCTAATGAATCAATTTCTTGTTAAATACGATTCTTTCGATTGAGCCGCTCTCTCGTTAAAACCGAAATCCCAACTTTTTAACATATATTATAAAGACTTATATTATAATATTTTTTATCCATAAAATCGAACCGTAAAAATAAAATAAATTTATGACTACAGTATCAAATTCTAATAGCTAATACAATCTTTTCTAGCGAGCCGTCTTCCTGTTAAATACGTTTCGAGCCGCTCTTATTTGAAACCGAAATTCTAACTTCACTATATAAAGAGAATAAATTCCAATTTTTATATTATTTAAACTTTCTAATATTTATGGAGTTTTAAAAGATGAAAATACATCTTATATTTTCTGTATATTATAGATAATTTTGTATAAAAAAGTTAAAATAAAGGATTTTTAGGAAAAAAGATGTATAGTTTTAAAAAAAATCGTATATGACGTCTCCACCGTCCTCGTATTCTACTTCCAATAAAACATTTTATTTTATGTATTATATATTTAAACACTTTTTATACGGTCATATTTAATGAACCGCTTTCTTGTTAAACACGGTTATTACTATTGATCCGCTCTCTCGTTAAGACCAAAAACCTAACTTTTACATATATTACTTGTATGATAATGTTTATCCATAAAAATCAAATCCTAAAAATAAAATAAAATTTATAACATCAATATGGTATTTTAATAGCTAGTACAATCTTTTCTAGTGAGTCGTCTTCCCGTTAAACATGTTTCGAGCCGCTCTCGTTTGGGATCGAAATTCCAACTTCATTACATATTATTTATGATACTTATCTTACATAACATTTTTTTTTCTTCTTAAAATCAAAAACCTAAAAAATAGAGTGAATTACAATTTATACTTTCTCTAGACTTTCTAAATTTTTTGGAGTTTTAGAAAATGAAAACACATCTTATTTTCTCTTTATATTATAGATACTCCTGTATTTATTTAGGATTCTTGCATGAGATTGTTCTTTCGTCTTCCCGTTAAACATGTTTCGAGCCGCTCTCGTTTGGGATCGAAATTCCAACTTCATTACATATTATTGATGATACTTATCTTACATAACAATTTTTTTTCTTCTTAAAATCAAAAACCTAAAAAATAGAGTGAATTCCAATTTATACTTTCTCTAGACTTTCTAAATTTTTTGGAGTTTGAGAAAATGAAAACACATCTTATTTTCTCTTTATATTATAGATACTCCTGTATTTATTTAGGATTCTTGCATGAGATTGTTCTTTAATTATGTTAACACATCAATTCTTTTCTTTTTAAATACGGTGACTTTTTTTATGACAATAGTATTGGTTTTATGAATAAATTTTCCTAATATAAGTATAATTAACTTATATAAAAAATATATAATTTAAGAAGATCGTACTTTCTATAAAATATTTAATTATATGTCTGCTCTATATATTCAAACACCTATTCTACTTCTAGTAGAACGTTTATTTATATATTTTTTCTATAAATTCGAACTCTTATTCTCTATAAATTCGAATTCCTATTCTACTTCCAATAGAACTTTTAATCGTATGCCTTATAAATACTTATTATACTTCCAATAGAACTTCTAATCATATGTCTTCCCTATAAATTCGAACTCTTCTTCTTTATAAATTCGAACACATATTCTACTTATAATATGTTAATTGATATTTTTATATTTATTAGTGTTTAAAATTCTAAAATTCTAGAAAATTAGAAAAATAGATTGAGACGATCTTAGAGCGCCACCTAAACTCCCGCTATCCTCCTTTATATATATATATATATATATATATATATATATATATATATATATATATATATATATATATATATATATATATATATATATATTGATATACAGAAAATATAAGATGTATTTTCATCTATTAAAACTCTATAAATATTAGAAAGTTTAAAGAATATAAAAATTGGAATTTACTCTCTTTATATAGTGAAGTTATAATTTCGGTTTCAAATAAGAGTGCTCGAAACGTATTTAACGGGAAGAGGGCTCGCTAGAAAAGATTTTATTAGCTATTAGAATTTAATACTGTAATCATAATTTTTTTTATTTTTACGGTTCGATTTTATGGATAAAAAAAATATTATATAAGTCTTTATAATATGTGTTAAAAAGTTGGGATTTCGGTTTTAACGAGAGAGCGGCTCAATCGACAGAATCGTATTTAACAAAAAATTGGTTCATTAGAGAAGATTATTTAATTATTAAAATTTAATATTAATATTATAATATAACGTAAATGGATTGAATTTTTTTAAAAATAAAAATTGTAATGCCGCCGCAAAGCGCGGCTTTATATATAAACCGTAAAACCGTTATAAGCTAGTATTTCCTAATATTTTTATCTAAAGAAGTTATTTTCTCGCAAGTCTTCTTCTACTCCTATAGTCTCGTCTTCTACTCCTGTCAGGAATATGAAACTCATATATAATGACTATATTGGATCGATTAGTCTCTAAGACTCCGTACAACCAACGCTGGGCAACAGCAGACGCAACAGCAGCCACATCTGATCCCATTGTATTTGTCTCACTTATCCCATTGTATCGAAGGTATGTATATACAACCCCTTTAGCTTGTTCAGTTTTGCGTAGCTTTACTTTGTGTTTATAGTCTTCTTGTATGTTCTTGTTTACTTTTTAATTTTCTAATGAAAAAACCTTTTTTTGGTACAAAATCATCATACAGATTGTATTTTAAGTATGTTGCTGATTTTTTTATGTGTTTTGATGTTTATATTAGTGATGAATGTAAATATTAATTTTTATAGTTTTATTTGTTTTCAAAAATTTGATGTATTTTACTTTGTAGTTTTTTTTATGTTCTCATCAAATTTTTTAATTGAAAACCAGTTTGTATACCAAACCCATGATAAAGTTCACATCATTTTATTCAGTTTGCTGATTTTTAATGTTACTTGTGATTGCGAATGGGTGTCTGAGTTAAAATCTTTATAGCTTTACCAAAGTTCTTCTGATGTAGTAGCTTTATTTTGTCTGATAGTTTATTGTATGTTCTCATTGAATTCTTGAATAAAAAAACCAATTATAATATAAAAACATTTATAGTGACTAATACTATATCTTTTACTCAAATCGGTGATTTTTTATTTGTTTTGGTGTTGATAGTGTTGCATGCAAAAAGCGGTTTTTTGTAGCTAGTATATTGATTTAAAATTTTAAATTACTAAGACTTTCGTAATTCTTTAATTGTAATTATATGTTTATTTTGCTGTTAGGTTTTGTCAACTTTCTGGTGGGACTGAAAAATATGGATTCTGGTAAGAGCTTTGCTAGGAGAGACAAACTTTTGGAAATTGAATCTCAAGTTCGAAAATTTTGGGAAGAGAATGATGTTTTTCGGGCTGAAGCTAGAGCAGAACCACCCAAGGAGGGGGAAAAGTTTTTTGGTAACTTCCCTTTCCCGTATATGAATGGGAACTTGCATTTGGGCCATGCTTTTTCTCTCTCGAAACTTGAGTTTGCTGCTGCCTTTCACAGGCTTAGAGGTGCCAATGTCTTGTTAATATATAAATCATAATGAACCTTTTTAGTAACCTTTCAATCAATGTATATCCAGCAAATCGTACAGGTACTACTCCACTTGATAAAGACTACAAGAGAAAATAACAAGAATGCTTTGGTAACTTCAAGGGCCCTTACCAAAAATTATTGGTGGAGGTGATATAGCCCCAGGGGAAATTTTGTAATTTCTTAATTCTTAAATTTTATTTAAAAATTTGTTTTTAATCATTTCAAAATTGAAATAAAACAGAAAATTAGGGTAAAAATACTTTTAAAATTCTAAAATAAAATTTGGGAATTTAAAAACATCCCCATATTTTTAAAATATTTTTAAAGTCAAAAATGAATTTATTATGAACATAAAAGAAAATAAACATTTATATTTTTGCATGGGTCAGTTAGAACGTAGACACCCATGCATACTTTTTCCTGACTTCAGTTTGTCTATTTATTAACAAAGAGAGGAAATAATGTCAATTTCTCTTTATTGTAGTATGGGCAAACGATTTGGGCTGTTATTTGGGCTTAATTATTAATTACGAATTTAATGCCCAATTAGGGTTTCGGAACATATTAATGAGCCAATAAATGTTTCATTAATTATGTCTTTAGGGATTATTTTTCACCCATATCATTTGCCCCCAAAATCTAGGAAAACTTGACACTAATCCAAGTGCAATTCGTGCATAGGATCCTTTATCATAAATTCATTAATGATTTATTTCCCTCAACTTATCTAAGTTAGGGTTAATATCAGGCAGTCATCGCTCATAAGCCTTAATAAGGGCTAATTTTTTAGCAAAAGACACTAATTCGGCCGTAATCGGGGCTAAACAACCCTAAACGGGGCTACAAAGGCCTTAATCGAGGATAACTAATTCGTATTTAATATGATTACTACTAGGATATCCACTATTAACCTTGAGATTGGTTAATTTTAGAGTGGAAGTCCTTAAACGTCGATAATCGAGGTTAATCACCCCCAAATTGCGATTAGTGAAACCCTAACCCCAAATTTTGGAGTCAAGCCAATCTAGCAGAGATTATTATAACCACTTGGTTGTAGAAAGAATCATGTGAATATTCTCATTTTTGAGTTGTCTAGGCTAGAAATACAGCCCTCTCGACAAGGTATTTCAAATACCTTCCTGATTTTTCAACACCCTCCTGGTTTTGAACACCCTCCTGGTTTTGAACACCCCTGACATTCCTAAACCAAAATTTTGAAGTTCAGCTTGTATTATAGGGATTCTTATAATCTCCTGGTATGAAGAAGAATCACATGAAAACATGCATTTTTGAACGTTTTGGAGGCGAAATACCTCATTTTAAGTTGGTTTTCAAACCAGACCTTGTTCCAAACAAGGTCATTTTTTCAACTTCAAATAATCACTTGGGCACCTACATAGGCTTGTAGAGGACCTTATAAGGTTCTTGAATCTCAAATTTGGGAACAAAAGGAGCATTTTTGAGCGTTCGGGGGCCAAACGAAGTCGTTTAGGGGTCCAGGTGTTTCACCTGGACCATTTTTCCTCCAATCCTTCTAGTCGGCCATGGCTGGTCGGCCATTTGGCCAAGGGTGCCTGGTCGGCCACCCCTGGTCGGCTGGGCCCCTCCCAATTTTTTTTTGAATTTTTGGTCAAAAGTTGACCCTTTGACTTTGACTTTGACTTTGATTTTGACCAAAATAAAATCTTGTCTTTAGCCTCCCCCTTTGTTTTTAGAGGGAGTTTGCCACACGTTGGTTGGTTTTGTGATCCTTGATCTCAAACAACCTACTTCTTAGTTTTCAGGACCTTCCGGGTCTTAACTTATTCTTGAACTCTTGGTTTCAAACAACCTTGGATTAAACTATGACCATTGGTTTTCAAACATTCTTGCATACTTACAATAGGGTGTTTCAAACAACTTTGGCCTTGCCCCCTTATCGCAAAGGTCCTTGTTTCTTAGTTGCTTATTCAAGGAATTCCCTTGTTTTCAACACCTAACTTCAAGTCTAGGATATTTTGGTTGGTTTTTTACCCTTGATTTTGATTCCAACCTTCTTCATATGTTCATAGGACCTTGACTTGGTTTGAATTTTGTCGAAAAAGCATCGTATGCACAAAATCATCCTAACTTTTGACTCGTTACTCCGAATGAGACCCACGATACATCAAATCGAAGGTCTTTCAGAGCTCTAGGTCCTGCAAATATGATTTATCCTATTTGCCCCACTTTTCGACCCCAAAGAAAAAGAGATAGAGTAACTACAAATATTACAGAATTTTGATGATTATTTACTATATGAAGATATAATCTAATAAAAGGATCATAACGATCCAAAAGTAGTTGACGAATAACGATATTAATGTTACGGAGAACATTAATTCATCGAATGTTATATGAAATTTTTTGATTATTTTGAGGTATTTGTTCTACCTCCAAAGGACTAACAACTTCGTTAGTCGATTCAGGAATATCATGTGGATCATTAACCAGAATGATCCGCTGATCTTGTTCGGGAAGGATTTCGACTATTTCTGAAATAGCTGATTCCCGAATATCCACCAGTTGAGATGAGGATCATGTACTGGCGGAATTTGAGTTGTTTGAGGAACAACAGAAATATGGGTATTTTCCGGAATTGATTCTTGAATATCAATATCCGGAATTGATTCATGAAGAGTACCTTCAGAAGGATTGTCGATTATTTCTTTAGAAGACTGTACATGAGGAATGATAATGAGATTAAAAATTTTGCAAAAAACACGTAAATAATCAGAACAAATTTATTAAAAATAACTACAATGTACGTGTGGGTGGTAGGCTGCATGATTACCTGAATGTATGTGTGATCACAATCCTTAAACTGTGATATAGCACAAAGAGGGTGATCATAATATCCAAAATTATACCCACCATCTGCAATGAAAGTATAATTATAATTTTTTTGTTATTTATGATTATATGCAATCATGTTCATATAAATATATGTGTGTTTAGTGTGTGCTAGTTATATATATATATATATATATATATATATATATATATATTTGTGTGTGTGTGTGTGTGTTTATTTATAATTTGAAAGTGCCAAATTCATATAAATATGTGTGTGTAGTGTGTGCTAGTTATATATATGCGTGTGTATTTACTTATAATTTGAAAGTGCTAACAATTTGTTCAAATTTTATAAAATCAAAGTAAAGTGCTTGATCATATATTATGATGACATTCTGACCTAGTTCATTGACATGCTGATCATACACGAGTTCAACGAAACATGCTTTAATGTATAAGGTTCCAGGTCTGGTGCAACCGGTTGCTGTGTACTGTTTACGTAACACAAAGTTCTAGAACCGTTGGATCAACCATCCAACGGCTGTGGTTTAAAAAAAATCGACACCGTACTGTAGAAAGTTTCCGCGGTACGAGCTAATTACGAAAATGCCCCCGTTTTTTCACACCAGAAATCTACTGTTCACCGTACCGCAGAAAGTTTCTGCGGTACGGAGAAATTACTGAAATGCCCCCATGTTTTCACACCATAGGCGAGGGCATTTTGGTAATTTCTCCGTACCGAAGAAAGTTTATGCGGTACGGTACAATTTTTTTTAAATCAGGACCGTTGGATGGTTGATCCAATGGTTATAAAACCGTATGTTATGTAACTGTACTCCTGCATACGTATGCAGGAGACCGAACCCCAATGTATAAACGCTTGCGATTGTAAGAGCATTAAAAGTCTTCGGAATAAATGCTTGTGCCAAAAAGCAGGACAGTTTGTTGGGTCAAGCTAGCCTACGTGACAACCTAAAAAATGTTAGTAGTGAATTTATATGCATGTGCCCTACATGGAAATATATGAAATAATTTCCTATACTAGGGGACCAAGCCAAATCCAAATAGTAGTCTACAAAAAAATCCTGTGTTCAATTGCACGCGACCCGATGACTAACTTAACGAGGATAAGTAGAAAATACAGGGTCCAAATAGGAGAAAATGGCTCAAATTAGGGGTGTTTGCGGTGCGGGCGGTGCGGTTTTTTCCTCAAACCGCAAACCAAACCGCACATGCGGTTTGAACAGATTTCCAAACCGCGACCGCACCACGTAATACAAAAACCGTGAAAACCGCACCACGAAAAAGCGGTGCGGTGCAGTACGGTTTGTGCGTTTATACATTTAAAAATTAATTATATTAATTATTATATAAAATAAACTTTTTTTTTGATAATGTGAATTAATTTCCAAATGATTTAATTTGCTTCACTCATATTTATGTAATTTGTATCTATATATCATTTTATTATTTTATTTTGCAGTTGGTAACTCTTAGAACGTATAACATAATACCTTGAACATCAAAGCATATCTTGAGGATCTATGTACATTGCTTGTTCATCTAGTTAATTTTAATCCAATCATATCAGTCTATAATTAAAAATAAAAACATGCAGGTAATCTATAATACTAAATTTGTAATAATTAATCTAGATTTTTGTATAAAATGAAAGTCAATAAAGGATGAATTAATATATATAATGTAATAAATATTTCACTGTGAGGTATTAACATAATTAGTTTTTTAGTATTATTAATAAGTTTGGACTGGACCTGTTAATTTAAATGGACTGATCGCTCATAGACTTATAAAATATATAAAATACATATAACGTATATATATAAATATAATTTATTAAATATTGCGGTGCGGTGCGGTTTGAACCGCGTGACCGAAATTCGAAACCGCAACCCGCACCGCACCTCGCGGTTTGTCAAGATTTTAAACTGCAACCGCACCACAAGAAATAAAAACCACACTTCGCGGTGCGGTGCGGGCGATTTTTACGGTTTATGCGGTTTGATGAACACCCCTAGCTCAAATAGCCTAATTTGTTAGATCGTGAATCCTATACATAGTCTAAATTGTTATCGGATCTCCTAAAAAAATTGTTATAGGATCTGAGGTAAATATTATTATAAAAGTAAATAATAGATTAAAAGTAAATTTTACACATATATATAGTTTTGTAATACAAGTATAAATAGATATTTACATAAAATATTGAATAAGATTATAGTAATATCAAAATCAAATTTTAACTAAAAATTATTTCATGCAAAACTTTAAAAGTATTAGAATAAATAAAAAAAATTACTATCTTAATTTTGGCAGCAGTAGGGAGAACATTGAAAAGTCAGAACTCAGAATAATGTTTAGTTCGCAGCAAATCGACTTTGCATTGCAAATTTGCAACTAGTCAAAAATAGAAACACAGACACTATAGCTCTTTGATCTCCACCATCAATTTGCAACTCATACAGAAATCAACGGTTATAAGATCATGTTGCGACACACCATTTACACCAAAGAATTTGTACAATCATAAGTTTGGATTTTTTATATGAAGAAGATCCAAAAAACCATGTGAAGATTATCTTAATTGCTAAGACTTCCCTTTCCTAGTGTACTATATTTTCGACAGTTGTATTCACAAAAAATTACTACTACTCTCAGGGTCTAACCAAGAAGTCTGCATTTTCTCCACAGTTTCATAGTTCGATATATTCAAGGCATACCTATATACATGACCATATGAAAAATTGTGACACTTCAAGAGAGAATGAGCGAGAGAGAGGGACGGGAAAGAGTGACACAAAATGGAGAGGAATGAGAAGCAAGAGAGTGAAAAGTTAGAGAGTATGACACAAGATGGAGATGGATGAGAATCAAGAGAGTTAAAAGTAAGACAGTATGAGATAGAGGTGAGGGAGAGATGGGAACCGAGAGAGAATGGGAATTGGGAGATAGGAGCAGAGGGAGAGAGATGTAGAGCTGAGATCATGGGAGGCCGAGAGGGATAGTAAGGTCCATTCTGATATCCATATCCATCAAGTCTTGCATACGACCTACCTCAGTCAGGCTGGAAAAGTCAAGAAAGGCATAATTATCTTATGATCCTTTCGTTAGATTGTATTTTCTTACAATAAATTATGGTCGAAATTCTGGAATATTTGTTATTATTTTATCTCTTTTTCTCTCTATCGGCATAAATAGTAAATCAGGTCATCCTTCTTCTCACATATATTTGAAGTGTCAAATATTATAAATAATAAATTTGACATGAATTCTTTTGAACTCGTACAATATTACCATCTTTTTAGATATCTCCGACTAAGAAAGCAATTATACACACGTACTAATGTGAGTCTTTCTATGTTAAATATATTGGTATGGTTTCATGACATTCCTCCCCTTCAACTAAATCCAGAGTAGTCGATCTCGATTAAGTTATCTTTTTTAAAGATAATATTGAATGAAGATTAATTAAACAGGGTTATTTTATCGATTACATGTGTTTTTTCAAAGTCAAATAAAATTACATGTGTTTTTTCAAAGTCAAATAAAATTACAATTCTTTACATCAAATTTTCCTCTACAATTATTATATCGGAAAACCAAATAAAGTTAAAAACTACAAATACAATTGCTTTTTCCATATATTTGTGCTTGGCTTTTGCAAATCAACAACGAGAAATCCGTGATGAGCTTATAAAAAGTATTGCACCTTGTGTCCTACAATGCATACGCCTGCAAGTACAAAAGTTACTAATTAAAAAATTGTGAATTTGCAAAACAAATTCAAAATAAGCATTTACACGAGATGGCAATGCAAAATGATATGGTTTTGTCCAATACTTTGTCTAATATTTAGCCTCGCTCTCATCGTTTCTGGAATTCTTACTTTGATCGTCTTTCTTGACATAAAACCACGAAAGCCACTGCTTGACACACCTAACGCCAACCTAAGTGTCATCTACTTCGACTCACCTGAGAATCCCAACAGCGACTTCACCTTTCTTTCCAATTTCTCGAATCCAAACAAAAAACTTGATGTGAGAATCGAGTACCTGGAAATAGAGCTCTACTTTTCCGACAGCCTACTAGCAAGCCAAATTCTTCTACCTTTCAGCCAAAAACCAAGAGAGGCCAAATTGATATTTCCGTGCACTTTATATCCAGCTTGGTTTATTTGCCTCCAAAAGTTGCTTTGGAGCTGCAAAAACAGGTTGTTGGTAACAAAGTTGTATACAACATTAGAGGAACATTTAAGGTGAGGGTCAGCTTTGGTTTGATTCACTTCCACTATTGGTTGCATAGAAGATGCCAATTATAGTTGACAAGTCCACCAACTGGCATCCTTATCACCAGAAGCTGTAAAACTAAGAGATGAAAAACACAGTATTAGCCTATTCTAGTTCATCTCCACTGAATTTCCTTTCATAGAGTTAAAAGAGTGAAAACTTCAAATGTATAGATTGATGTCATACATATAGTTCTGTATGCAGAATTAATTATTACAATCACAGACCTCATGTAACACTGTATTCAACTCAAAAAAATGAACAACTACAGGTATCCTAAAATTCAAAGTAATAACAAAAGCACATAAACTAATGACAGATTGTGCACCAAAAAACAATGAAGAAGACAGAAATGCTCCCTTTACTAGCCTTTCTGGAATTTCAATTTAAATTATACCCATAGTCATTTCAGAACACGATATCTTCACAGCAAAGGAACAAGCTATATGTAAATTAATCAGAGACCAAAGAGTGTTATTCATATATATGAATGACTGAGAAGTCAAGTGATACATTACAACCAGCCCTGCAGAACAAGCATACATTATCGGAATATATAACAAGAGAACCTCAATTCTAAATTGTACTCAAGGTAAATAACAACTTATAATTAAGTAAGACTAAAAGGCCAATAAGTAAATTTATTCATTATGTGTAACATTTAAGAAGTATATCATATCTTGCCTTCGGAGTGCCAACAGTTATACTAATATCAACATAGTCCCTGTATATGATATCATCTCCATCAATAACTGCATTTATAACAGGCTGATTTTGGAGTCCACTCACAGCTGCCTGAAGGGAACATAAACTATATAAATCTTGCTTAAACAAGAGAATCACTTGTTCTTAATCACTTGTCCTCCAAGCACTTAGGAGAACTGTAGCAGTAACATGGTTTTCATGGCCATCTGGCATGAACTTTGCAAACCCAAAATCTGATATCTGAGAACCATCAATTTAAGAAAAAGTGATTAAAATAGAGGATGCCGATATCAATGTAGGACAAAGATTTTGAATAAGAAAAATTATAAATATAATTAAGGAAAAACGTATGAACATATTTGAACAACCATAGTAATCCTAATTAAGAAACAGAGCTTATAAAAACCCCAAATTATAACACTAACACCCTAAATATAAACCCTAATTAAGAAGTGGCTAGCTAACATTCATACAAATTTAAACCTATATATACCAAATTTACACCGACATTAACATATATATATATATATATATATATATATATACAAATTTAAGCATATATATACCTAATTTTTTGATACAAAATTGATTTGGGAAACATACCTTATCCGAGCTTTGAATGAGTTTTCTTCGAGAGTCTTCTTCAAGAAATTGATTGATAGAGTCTTCTTTGAGCTTTGCCTGGGTCTTCTTCTTTGTTCTTCGCCTGAGTCGTCTTATTTGTTCTTGGATTGAGTTTGTGTTCTTCCATTGAGCTCTGTTGTGTTCGGTGATTTTGACTTGGGAAATAGTTTTTTGTTTCTTTTTTCTTTTTCTTTTAGTCTGATAAATGTTTGCCCGGCAGCCGCTCAAAATATTAAAGCAATTTTACGAGCCCGCTTAACACATTTTAGAAGCCCACCAATTTTTTGGGCCCAAAATCAAATTTATTGCAACGATTTAAGAAAAACATTGCAATAGGTTGAATGTTTTTAACTCTCTTGAATTTTTTCAATGCTATTGCAATGTTTTTCAAAAGCATTGCAATTTATGTGCTTTGGTTTCTCAATAGCAACGTTTTTTGACAAACCTTTAGAAATATGGTTGCAATAGGCAATATATGGTGTAGTGATTCTGTTGAGCAGTTGTGGAAAATTAAGAAGTATAAGCTTGAGACGCAGTGTAATATAATAGCTACCTTGCCTCCTGAAGGATTTCTAGCCTCAGTAGATTGTAAGACTATCAGTTAAATACAGATCGGAGGATGACAATAGATTTGATATAATAACTTTTGTATCAAGTAGCTAGTTATATAGTTCATTTTTTATTGTAATAGAGATATATTCAAACATTAAGGATTGATAATATTGTATTATTTGGAGTATGCAGTTATACATACGTACTAGTATGAGTCTTTCTACGCTTAATATATATCGATAGGGTTTCATGACATTTCTCCCCTTCAACTAAATCCTGGTCAATTTACATCGATTAAATTATCTTTGTTTAAAGATAATATTAAATTGGGATCGAAACTGGGTTATCTTTGTAAATAATAAGCCTCAACCTCAAGTATACTATCTTTTATTTATTCGATCAAACGTTATAAACTAGATAGTTCAGTACGTATAATGTTAATGTTAACATTTATAAAAGAGTCATTTTTCGGGGAATTTTTTATTGTTGAAACCATCTAGGTGAAATTAAGTCTAAAAAGTTCTTAAATTCAGGCATACAAATTTAACAAAAAATGTGCAAGAATTGGACAAAAATTGTGCACAAACTGAACAAAAATTGTGCAAAAATTGTGACACTTCAAGAGAGAATGAGCAAGAGAGAGGGACGGGAAAGAATGACATAAGATGGAGAGGGATGAGAAGCAAGAGAGTGAAAAGTAGAGAGTATGACACAAGATGGAGAGGGATGAAAAGCAAGAGAGTAAAAAGTAAGAGAGTATGAGATAGATGTGAGGGAGAGATGGGAACCGAGAGAGAATGGGAATTGGGAGATAGGAGCAGAGGGAGAGAGATGTAGAGCTGAGATCAAGGGAGGCCGAGAGGGAAAATTGTTTCTTCATGGTAAGCCCGCATTCCTAGCACCTTTAAGGTTTTAGGAGAACTGGTAACTTAACAATTGTTAAGTAACCAACTCTTGATCTAAAACCTTAAGGTGTTAGAGAAGCGAGCTTACCAGCTGAAGGAATATTCTACTTAATATTTCAAATTTCTTGTAATTATATATTTATCATTATCTTATTTGCAATTTGACCATGTGGTCAGCTGAAGGAATTCCCAGGCTCAGTATAGGTATAAACTCAACTAAACAACCAACCCGAACCCCAACCCCAACCCCAAAATTTCCACCCCTGAGTCTATCCTATTTTATAATCACAACTACAGAAGACTGGTCTTATTAGCTAGCAACAAATCAAGAAAATAGTACAATTCATGGTATGAAAGACTGGTCTTATTAGCTAGCAAGAAATCAAGAAAACAGTACAATTCATGGTATGATAAGTTTTGACTAATACTAATACACATTGAAATTACAATTCATAAAACCCAGTTCAGAAAAAAACTAATAAAAAGAAAATAAAGGTATAATCTTGAGACTGAAAGTCAAGAGTTTAACAAGTTTTTTGTAAGTAATAACTGACGGAAACAAAAATAAGAAAAAAGAGTAGAGAGGAGGAGGGGGAGAGGGCTTACTGACTGGAGAAAAGAGAAAAGAAATTGAGGAGAGTTTTCTTCGGCGGCGGCGGCGGGGGCTTATCCTTTCCCTTACTCTTTCTTTCTAGTTCTATCCTCGCTGCATTAATAATAAATAATAAAGAGAGTGTAAATATCAAGTCTTTAAAATATACATAAATGGCCTGGTTTACAGCAGAGAGAGAGAGAGAGAGAGAGAGAGTACCGTTAGATGAGGACGATGGGGAGGGAGTTGAGTGAGGAAGAGAATATATATCTCATGCTGTATGCCTGTATCTATGCATGTGTACTTTATCATTGTTTTCTGCATCTTTCTGTACTTTGCACATTGGGCAAAAATAGAGCTGGGAGCATGTTTTTCCAAAAATAGAGGATGGTAGAAATTGTTTTTCATTAATCCTTTATATATATTATATGCCAACAAGGCTTTCCATGCCATTTAGTAATTTACTAAAATAACCCCAGATTTTATAAATATATTAAAAATATTGTTGTTGACATGGATTGAACCCATGACCTCTTGCTAAGAATCTACTTTATGGTCACACCATGACCATCATGCTAGAAGTCCCCTTGATGAAAATTTGGAACTCATCCACTAGATTCTTAAATAGCTCTATTCTACATTTTATTTAACATTTATTTTAGAAATAATTTCGAAGAAAATAAAAGAATAATGTCTCTTTTCATTTATTATTATATATATTATAGACCACAATGCTCTTTCAAGCCCAATTTAGTAATTTATCAACATACCCCTCTTTATGTTAATGTTAAAAAAATATTTTTATTAGGAATAGATTTTATAATCTCCCCTATTATACAAACGACTTAAATTTATGCACACAACCACTACATCTTAACAATTTCTGAAATTGTTAAGATGTATTTTTATAATATGATACGAAAATACGACATGACATAATAATAATAATAATAATAATAATAATAATAATAATAATAATAATAATAATAATAATAATATATATTATATGCCAACAAGGCTTTCCATGCCATTTAGTAATTTACTAAAATAACCCCAGATTTTATAAATATATTAAAAATATTGTTGTTGACATGGATTGAACCCATGACCTCTTGCTAAGAATCTACTTTATGGTCACACCATGACCATCATGCTAGAAGTCCCCTTGATGAAAATTTGGAACTCATCCACTAGATTCTTAAATAGCTCTATTCTACATTTTATTTAACATTTATTTTAGAAATAATTTCGAAGAAAATAAAAGAATAATGTCTCTTTTCATTTATTATTATATATATTATAGACCACAATGCTCTTTCAAGCCCAATTTAGTAATTTATCAACATACCCCTCTTTATGTTAATGTTAAAAAAATATTTTTATTAGGAATAGATTTTATAATCTCCCCTATTATACAAACAACTTAAATTTATGCACACAACCACTACATCTTAACAATTTCTGAAATTGTTAAGATGTATTTTTATAATATGATACGAAAATACGACATGACATAATAATAATAATAATAATAATAATAATAATAATAATAATAATAATAATAATAATAATGTGAATTGTTATTATTATTATTATTATTATTAAAAATGTAGATAAAATGTAGTTAATAAAAATAATAATAATAATTTAATTTCTTTTTATATTATGTATGTGATACGAAAATACGACACAAATTCACATTGTACACGAATGATTTAAATTCAATTTTTGATTTTTGATACATGTGTAATAGTAGTTTTTGTGAAATTATAAATTATAATATTTATTCATATTTATTACGCTCATGACAAACACAAAACAAGTTCACTTGGTACACATATGGATGAGAATTTCACCCATCCCGTCCGACCGCAATCCGATCCCCTTCCCATTTAGGTTAGGGATTTAGGAATTTTTTCTGTTTCAGTATGAGAAGTAGGGAATATTGTAAAATAGAAATTTAGGGGATGACAATGAGAATGCAAAATAATCTTCGTTCAGGAACCGGGACAGGTTCAATGATTATGTTCGAGGTCGGGGATCGCCATGGGTATAGCACTCTTCGATCCTAAATTGACCTGATACCACTCCTAGGTACACAACATGACTTGAATTCATTTACTGTCAAATTTGGACATCTTTATATAAAAAACGCTTATTGTAAACACTTATGTCTTAATTAAATAACAAAAGAATAGGTATATCAATGTTTTTGCCAACGTAAAAACAAATGGTAACAGAACTAATTAGTTGATAATAACATTTTAATCTAACCTGTTGACAAATATTCGATGAGTTCAATTAAAATTTAAAAATTATAATATTAGCAGAAAAAAATTCGAAAGAAGTATACATGTTTAATGTGCGAGAGATGTATGAAGTTAACTATTTTATTATCATAATACCTATTCAGTTCGTATCTACCACAATAATAATTTAAAATATATATGAAAATGCAGGTTGATGAGAGGTTTTCAAAGATTAATGAAAGATGATCGAAAAAAAGAGGAAAGAATGGACAAATTTGAGGTGACGATTAATTCTTATTTACCATTTTTATCGGTTATCGTTCTCACATTAAATAAGCACCACTATAAAGATGATTCTCGAAGTTTAAAATACGCTAATAATTTGAATTTATAACAGTTATTAATTGTTGACTTTCAATTGACCGTTGCACATGAAAGGTAAAGCAGACTGATAGGAGAATAGAAAAGACTCTATCGCAAAATTCAAAAGATATTATATGAATTAGAATGCGGTCACGGGCTATAAGTTATAATTAAAATTTAAAAAAATATAGTGTTGACACAATGACATTCAAAATATATGTATAAGATTATTGTATGAGCGATATGACAATTAAAGATTTTTATACCTAATCAACTCATAATCATAATAGTAATAATTTCATAAGAATATGTATGTAAAATTATCATAGTTAAAATGCAGGTCGTGCATTATACGACTATCATGTATTTATGTTGTGCTATATATCCGTATATATTTTGCAAATTAGTGAATTCTAATTGTAATTTAGGGAATCTTATATGTATATTTATGTAGTGACTCTTGAAAGTTAGTAAAGTTTATAGTTTGGAATTGTTTGTAGTAGAACTTGGGCAATATATTTTTATGCTATTATATGATGATGATATTTTATTTGATGGTGAATGACTTACAGGCAAGCAAAGATATATTCCGAGAGGATTGGGGTTGGTGTTAGTTCTGAGGCTCAGAGCATTTTTGATGCTTTGTCTAAAATGTAATGCACTTCATTCTCCCCCTTTTTTCTCGACTTCTTTAATTTAACTTTTGTTATATATGGGAAACTTTTAGTTGATTATGGTTCTATGTTTGTGTCTTAGTTTTTTTGGTATAATTTATAGTTGTACATATAGTACGTTGCATAAAATTGATGTGATCCTTTTGATGTTAATAAATGTTTTCTTGAAGAGCAATGACTTATGTAAAGTTCTGGAGGCAAGATTCTTTTTTCCTGTCTTTCTTTGTGTGCTTTTTATTTTTGTTCATTGTGTATTGTTCATGTGTTTTTGTAAAAGAAATTGAATTCCTTACCCTAAGTGTTCATGTGTTATTGTGATGTTGCTAGTTGAAATAGTGAGTGTAGAGTTGGTGCTTTATCAGCCGACCATCTTTTAATTTTACTATTTCTTGTAGTTGCGGATTAGATTTCTAAAAATCAATGTCAGATAAAATACTTGATTTATGTTGAAGGATTTGGCATAATTAAGAATGAGTGATATACGTACTGAATAAGGTGCTGAAATTCATACTAAGTATAAGTTCTAATTTTGAATTCTGATCCTTGATTGCAGTTTAATGAACTACAAGAGTGTTACTTACAAAAGCATCCCCAATTGGTGGATCAAGTAGATAACCAAGTCGAAAGTCAGTCAAATTTCATGCAGAAGGAAAGGTTTAGTACTGGTCTTTCGGATTTTCAGTCTGTTTTGACAACCTTCATATGATACAGGTGTGGTAATGAAATCAAGAGTTCTATTTTGGAAAAATCCTACCTTACTCTTACTTTTTTGACTACTTATAATAAAAATTTAATATAACAGTCGTATGAAAGTGATTGCTGAACTTATACATGGAGACCTTATGCACACTGCCAACATAGTATCGAGTTGAGTTGATTGTTTTGCGATTCTACCTACAGCCGCCTCATTGTTATCTTTTTAGCCTTTGGTAGATGAATGTTTTATTGTAGATAGTTGAACTTAGACATGTCATTGTCTGTTGTATTTTTTTTCTGAAGTTTATTGGGAAGATAAGTAAACACCAATTTTGTTTGTTCAGATCAGGTGTCTCGCTTGCATACGGTAGCGACTATATTGAGTGCTTAACCTACTGAGTGCAACAACTTTAATATGGATGACCTCATTGTGTATCGCATTAAGGCAAGTTGTAACTGGTTTCATATTTTTAATTGTTGATAAATGAAGGAAATACAGTTGTGATGATGATACAATTTTGTGTACATCAAAATCATGAACACTTATAGTGTCTTGGTGCTAAAACTTAAATAGAGTACTCCTAATACCATCTTATTCATTTTGCAAGTCTTGCACTCACAATTACCCTTGTCTTCATTATAGGAGATGAAGAACATAGTAGATCCTTTGATGAATATGCAATGACAGCCATGGATACGTGTAAAGAATTAAAAATGATCTGAGTATTGTGCAAAGGCTAGAACGAAGATCTACGAATTCAAGAAATATGCAAGCAGTTTATTGTAGCACTAGTTTAAGCATAGGTGGGGTGGATTACGTGTTAGTATTCGATTTGCGATTGAATTATGTAGTGATTGATAGCTAGATGATATTGAACTTGTCGGAGAGTTAGTACTACTTTTTTTGGGTATTTGATATGTTTGTCGGATATGTAATGAACTAGTACTACTTCTGCAAATGTGATTGGATGTTTTACCTATGATTCATTTTTGTCGAATATGTATTTAGATTGGCAGGAATTGATTGGTAGGAAATACAAATTTACATGGCTTCTGTTATAAAACCTTCCAAATTTACATACCTTCCTTTGGTAGGAAATAGTTCTTGACTAAAGCCAAAAATGACCTATTTCCGACCAACTTTGGTAGGAAATTGATTTTGACTAAAGTCAAAAATGACTTATTTCCTACCAATATCTTGACTGAAGTCAAAAATCACGTGACAAAAATGACGTGACCTGGTCCCACATGACACGTGGATGACATGTCATCTTTTGGAGTCCATTTTAACCTGACATGGCACGTGATGCATCATGTGACGTGTCTTGGGCCCATGCCATGTGGCGAGCCACATGGCATGTGGCGAGCCACATGGCATGTGGGGGCCTTTTGAAAAAAAGCTAGCAGTTCCGACCATTAGGCATTTTCGATTGGAGCAATTCCTACCATTTGAGTTGGTCGATTTTAACTGCATTTTCGACCAAAACAGGGCCAAAACGGACCAGTCGCGTGGTTGGTTTTGGCCTTTTTGTCTTGTAGTGTAACTTCAATATCTCATCGATTTTGGTGTAAATATTGATTAACTATTTTTTTTTAATTTTATCAAAGTAAAATAATATAATGCATCCACCTCTTATTATCTATTTCGTTGGAAAAAAATCTAATAAGAAAAATAAATAAATGAATGAGATATCAAAAATGAAAAAAAAATGTTTAAGTTTATATTATTATATTATATGGTGATATTATAATCATTAAGGACATAATTATATTCTTAATCATTTATTTTCTGATTTTAGTTTGACTACTATTTTCAGTACCACACACCTATGGCGCAATTATGTTCGAGAAAATCTCGATGTAAATGGAATAGTATGGAATAAACATTATGGCATGGACAATAATATGGAAGAAACATTACGGGCACTAAATGCCAGGTTCACCATAACACATTCTCGTTTGGTGGGGTTAAGCAATTCCTTTGTGGTCTATAACTTATTTCGTGTCAGCTAGTTAACGGTTTAAAATGCATATAATCCACCTCCTATTATTTTTCTTATTCAAAAAAATCTTTTAAAAAAAATCAAAACGAGAAAGGTTGTTCTCATCTGATCATCATATTTGTTAATTTTATATTCCCTCAGTACCTTTCATTTATTTGTAAGGTAAGGAAGAAAAGTGAGTACATGATAGGAATAATCAATTTTATGTAATAAAGTGAGTTTAGTGAATTAAAGTAATTGGTGTAATTATTTTTTATATTTTCATCATGAAAATTTGTATGAAAATTTGTAAGATGTTACCTCCGACGATACCTTAACTTTAATTGAATCACTTTTGCTTGTACTTATATATAATAGGATTGTTCTTTTATAAGATAGGTTAAGTGCTTATTTCAGCACCTTAGATTTTATAATATATACTACAAGAAAACGGTTTAAAATCAACCGGATAAAACCGACTGGGGAAAATGCGGCAGAGTAAAACCGATCGATTGGTACGTGATCAGTTTTAATTGTGTGAAAAACAAAAATGACATCTTTTTTGCTGACGTGGCAAATTTAAAACCGACCATGGCTGTTCGGTCGGTTTAAAGATGCCCAGAAATGAATCAAACTAACAGAAAGTTTGTTTTAAACACAAACACAAAAAAAAACACAACAAATTAAAAGAGGCATGAAAAAAAACTCTCTGGTTCAATTACTTGCTTCATCTTCTCTCTCTCTCTCTCTCTCTCTCTCTCTCTCTCTCTCTCTCTCTCTCTCTCTCTCTCTCTCTCTCTCTCTCTCTCCGGCGGGTCTCTCTCGTCTCTATCTCTCTCTCTCTCTCCATCTAGATTAGGCATTTGTATGTATTAAATTAGGGTTTGTAATTAGGAATGGGGTTTAATCGATTTAATTAGTGTGTAATTGGGGCATTTGTATATGTTTGTAAGTGAAGTGACCATTCTAATTATATATGAAATGTTTGAAGTGCCCAATTTTATGCCCAATTGTTTGATTTGTATGTGAATTGTATGTGTTTTATTAATCAATTTAATCGATTGTATGTGAATTGTATGAGTTTTATAAGAATTGTAGTTGAATTGTGTGTGTTTTAAATTTGTTCTTATGTGTAGATTAATTTTTGTGTGTGTTGTGGAATAAAAATTATGGTTTTTAAATTGCGGCTAGGGTTCCTGAGCTTCGTGCTTTAATGGCTGCGCTTGCATTTTCGTGACCTAATTCGGGTCCTCACAAGATGCCTACGTATCTCAGAGTTGAGAATCAAGCCAAGACGTAGTTCTAAGAATGAGGGGTCAGGCCCTTATATAGGTTGCGGGAGCCTTAGAATTATGGTAGAATTCGGAGACTTGGTAGGCAAGTCACCGCCTTTGAGGAAGGTTCTAGACTCCTTCCTTGTAGGAGTCTATTTCCATATCCAATTAGGTGCCTTGGAGGCTACTTCTTATCCCAAGAATATTCTAGAACGTTCCTTGTTTCCAGAACGTTCCTAGCTTATGGACCAGGCCCATGTTAGAAATAAGCTTATACCGGGCATCCCCAGTTTGGGCTGTTCTTTGGGCTTAATTATTACTTACGAATTTAATGCCCAACTAGGGTTTCGAAACTTATTAATGAGCCAATAAATGTTGCATTAATTATGTCTTTATGGATTATTTTTCACTCATTTCATTTGCCCCCCAACTTCTAGGAAAACTTGACACTAACCCAAGTGCAATTCGTGCATAGGATCCTTTATCATAAATTCATTAGTGATTTATTTCCCTCAAATTATCTAAGTTAGGGTTAATATCAGGCGGTCATCGCTCATAAGCCTTAATAAGGGCTAATTTTTGAGCAAAAGACAATAATTCGGCCGTAATCGGGGATAAACAACCCTAAACGGGGCTATAAAGGCCTTAATCGAGGCTAACTAATTCGTATTTAATATGATTACTACTAGGATATCCACCATTAACCTTGAGATAGGTTAATTTTAGAGTGGAAGTCCTTAAACGTCGATAATCGAGGTTAATCACCCCCAAATTGCGATTAGTGAAACCCTAACCCCAAATTTTGGAGTCAAGCCAATCTAGCAGAGATTCTTATAACCACTTGGTTGTAGAAAGAATCATGTGAATATTCTCATTTTTGAGTTGTCTAGGCAAGAAATACAGCCCTCTGGACAAGGTGTTTCAAATACCTTCCTGATTTTTCAACACCCTCCTGGTTTTGAACACCCCTGACATTTGATATGTGTGCATTTAATCCTAATATTGTCCCTATATTTTAGTGATTTTATATTGATTTGGATTTTTATTTAATAAATTCTAATGTTTTATTGTAGGTATCAAGGAGTTATAATAAAGGAAGGCTTGGAGTTTAATAGCAAGAGTTGGAGAAAAATTTGATTAAAATTCGGATTTTCCGGGTAGCTTGCGCAGTTTGCACTGTTTGGGCCATATCTGGAGTTCTACAAGTCCGATTCTGACGATTCAACAGCCCACGGAAAGCTTATGAGAAGGGCTTTATTTCTGAAGTGGTCTTGTATTTAAAATCCAGCCGAATCAGCCCAGAAACAGAGCCCAAAAATCAATTACGAATTTCCACTTCTTGGAATTCAATTCTGATTGGGAAATCTTCTTGTAATTATTTTAAATAATGAAAAATACTTTTATTAGAGATATTATTAGATATAGATCAGACCGAATACAGAGATACATACACACAACGTAGGAGAGGGAGAGAGGGGGAGAGAAAGAAGAGCAGCAGACGGAGACCCAGCCATAGAAGAAATTCTTGGATTTGTTTTCTCCATTAATTGTTTGAAATTCTCTCTTTATCTTTTCATATCATGTATCCATACTCTTATTTATTGTGTGATTTTGAGATTTTGATTATGAACTAAATTATTATAGTTGGGATTTTTATGGAACCCTAGCATGAGTTTATTGGTGATTTGTTAAATAGTGCTAATTGCAATTCCATGGGTTATTCATTCAAGTGCTTTTCATTCTAATACTTGCTTTTGCCTGATCAACATTAGTGGGTTAACGAGTTAACTATAATTCTGCGAGGAATATAATTAATTGACACAAAACTTGAATGGTGCATGCTTAGATCGATTGATTTAATATTGTTGCGGTATAGAAATATATTGTGATCATGCATAGCTTTATGAATTGATGCTTAATTGAATTTCGAGGGATAAATTGGCATAGACATATGTTAGTTTATTTATTAAAAATTATACCATAGTGATTCTGCGAGGAACCAATGACCATAGAATTCTAGCTAGTAGACTGTGGATTGTGACGGTGCCGTGAGGCTTATTAACTGATTTTCATGTGCTAGGGGGAAATAATTATCCTGACTTACCTTCTCATATTTGAATCACAACAACTTTCTTGCTAGTTTAATTAGTTGGTTAATTTAGTTTAATTAATTAGTTATAAAATCTTCAACAATATTCTTGGTTCGATAAATCACTTTGCTGGATTTTACTTGCAATTGATACGAGTTAGCAGTCCTGAGGAACGAATCTGGTATTTATTACTATATTACTTGTTTACGATTGTGTACACTTGCACATCAGTATTTTACGCAACAAGTTTTTGGCGCCGCTGCCGGGGACTGTTTAGTGTTAATTGCGAAGTTAATTTTCTTGCGATTTGGTTTTTGTTACTTCTGTGACTAACAGGAGTAAAAGTCTTTCTTCTCAGGTGTCCTTGTGTATGAATGAAGAACCATCGGGATTATTTGCTTTTGATCCTGAAATTGAGCGAACATTCAGGGCAAGAAGAAAACTGCAACTTGGAGCTAAGGAAGCAAACTTAGTTATGGGTGATTTGAATGTTAATAACCGGAATGTGCCACCTAATCATCCAGATGGCACAATGGTGTTGGATGACAGAGACAGTGCCCTTCGGCAGTATGGAAGACCTCGTGTTGGTGAGCTAAACTCGGGGATTGTCAACCCTGTTATTCAGGCACCACAGTTTGAGCTGAAGCCAGTCATGTTTCAGATGTTGCAGACTATTGGTCAGTTCAGTGGGAAGTCTACCAAGGATCCTCACCTTCATCTTCGGTTGTTTGCTGAGGTGTGTGATTCTTTCAAACTAAATGGAGTCACAAATGATGCTTTGAGATTGAAGTTGTTCCCATACTCCGTGAGGGACATGGCTAGAGATTGGTTGAATTCATTGCAACCAGGTTCAGTGGTTGATTGGAATGACTTGGCAGAGAAATTTCTTATGAAGTATTTTCCTCCTACCAAAAATGCAAGGCTTCGCAATGAGATTAATTCTTTTCAGCAACAGGATGATGAGACCTTATATGAGGCATGGGAGCGTTTCAAGGCATTACTGAGAAAATGCCCTCAGCATGGTCTTCTTCACTACATTCAAATGGAGACATTTTATAATGGTCTTAATACTCAGACAAAGCTGGTGGTTGATGCATCTGCAAATGGAGCTCTGCTAGCCAAATCTTATAATCAGGCTTATGAAATTCTGGAGACAATTGCAACAAACAATCATCAGTGGACAACTAATAGAGCTCAAGCTGGAAAGAAGGTAGCGGGTTTATTTGAAGTTGATGTTGTAACTTCAATGAAGGCTCAAATGTCATCCATTGAGAATATGCTCAAGAATTTGACGACGAGAGGAAATCAGTCTATGGGACAGTCGGTTAATCAGCAGGTCAATCAAGTCAAGAGTGTCTCATGTGTGTATTGTGGTGAAGAGCATACATATGATAATTGTCCTTCGAACCCCGAATCTGTCTACTATGTGGGAAATCAAAATAGGAATGGCCCTTATTCAAACACTTACAATCCATCGTGGAAGCAACATCCTAACTTCTCATGGAGCAATCAAGGGACTACTTCTGGGGCTTCAGCAAATACTTATCGGCCCAATTATCCACCAGATTTTTCTCAACAAGCTCAACAACAACAGCCTCAACAAGCATCGCAATCTAATTCTCTGGAAAACATGCTCAAGGCATACATGGCAAATAACGATGCTCTCATACAAAGTCAAGCCGCATCACTTAGAAACTTGGAGAATCAAGTTGGGCAACTAGCGAATGAGCTAAGGAATCGACCACATGGCACTCTTCCTAGCGACACTGAAAAGCCTAAGAATGATGGGAATGTGCATTGCAAGGCAATTACTTTGAGAAGCGGGAAAGTCTTGGAGAATGCTAAAGCTAAAGAAGATGATACCTCTACAACTAAGGGTGAAGGTAAAAATGCAGAAAATAGTGGTGTCCAAACTACTAAAGTGGTTCCTACACCCCAACCACAACCACCATTCCCTCAACGATTTCAAAAGCAGAAGCAGGATGATCAGTTCAAGAAATTTCTAGATGTTCTGAAGCAACTTCACATCAACATTCCACTTGTAGAAGCTCTTGAGCAAATGCCTAATTATGTGAAGTTCATGAAGGACATTCTTACAAAGAAGAGAAGGTTGGGAGAGTTTGAAATTGAAGCTCTTACGCAAGAATGTAGCTCTTTTGTGCAGAATAAATTGCCACCAAAGATGAAAGATCCAGGGAGTTTCACCATTCCTTGAACTATTGGGAATTCTTATTGTGGGATGGCATTATGCGATTTGGGGGCTAGCATAAACTTGATGCCTATGTCTGTGTTCAGGAAATTGGGGATTGGAGAAGTTCAGCCTACTACTGTCACTCTTCAACTAGCGGATAGATCTCTTGCTCATCCCGAAGGAAAGATTGAAGATGTCTTGGTCAAGGTAGATAAATTCATATTTCCTGCTGATTTTATTGTCTTGGATTATGAGGCAGATAGGGAGGTTCCCATTATCTTTGGGAGACCATTTCTTGCTACTGGGAGAACATTGATAGATGTGCACAATGGAGAACTCACAATGAGGGTTCAAGATGAAAAGGTAACATTTAATGTGTTTAAGGCAATGAAGTATTCTAATGATATTGAAGATTGTGCAGCAGTCACATTGATAGATGATCTAGTTTCTGAAAAACTAGAGTGTGCTTCCTCACATGATCCTTTGGAACAAGTGATCCTCAATAAATCTGAAGTTGAAGATGATGATGTCAATCTTTTAGCTTGGTTGGAAGCTAATTCACATGATATACGTACTAGAGGCCGTTTTGAGTCGCTGGAATTGTCATCAAAGGATTTCAAGGTTCCAAGGCCATCCATTGTTGAACCACCGGTGCTAGAATTGAAAGCTCTTCCTTCTCATTTGAAGTATGCTTATTTGGGACCTTCGTCTACATTGCCTGTGATCATCTCTGCTACTTTGTCCGAAGCTCAGGAAGATCAATTGTTGGAAATTCTTAGAAAGCACAAGAAAGCTATTGGATGGACTATTGCAGATATTCGAGGTATCAGTCCTTCTATTTGTATGCACAAAATTTTGTTGGAAGAAGGTGCTAAGGGATCTATTGAAGGCCAACGTAGGTTGAATCCTATCATGAAAGAGGTGGTCAAGAAGGAGATTATAAAATGGCTTGATGCAGGAATCATTTATCCAATCTCGGATAGTTCATGGGTTAGTCCGGTTCAATGTGTGCCGAAGAAGGGTGGACTCACGGTGGTAAAGAATGAAAACAATGAGTTGATTCCAACCAGAACAGTCACGGGTTGGAGAATTTGCATTGATTACCGGAAGTTGAACAGAGCCACCAGGAAGGATCACTTTCCCTTACCGTTTATGGATCAAATGCTCGACAGACTCACGGAGAGAGAGTACTATTGTTTTCTTGATGGGTACTCAGGCTATAATCAAATAACTGTCGCTCCGGAGGATCAACACAAAACCACATTCACATGTCCGTATGGTACTTTTGCCTTCCGAAGAGTTTCATTTGGGTTGTGTAATGCTCCTCCAACTTTTCAACGTTGCATGATGGCCATTTTTTCTGATATGGTGGGTGACTATCTAGAGGTATTCATGGATGATTTTTCTGTCTTTGGAGATTCTTATGATGATTGTCTACGTAATTTGGGTAAGGTGTTAAAACGATGTGAGAAAACCAATCTTGTACTAAATTGGGAAAAGTGCCACTTTATGGTGAGAGAGGGCATAGTCTTGGGGCACAAAATTTCAAGGAAGGGACTTGAAGTGGATAAAGCTAAGGTCGAAGACATTGAGAAGCTACCTCCTCCTACTTCCGTCAAGAATATTCGAAGTTTTCTGGGACATGCAGGTTTCTACAGACGGTTCATTAAGGACTTCTCAAGAATATCTAAGCCACTCTGCAAGTTATTGGAGAATGATACCCCTTTTCAGTTTGATGGGGCATGTTTGAAGGCCTTTAAAGAATTAAAGCAGAGATTGATTTCAGCACCTATCATTATTGCACCGGATTGGAGCTTGCCTTTTGAATTAATGTGCGATGCTAGTGATTACGCAGTTGGTGCGGTAATGGATCAAAGGAGGAACAAGATATTTCATCCCATTTACTATGCTAGTCGCACTTTGAACGGAGCTCAATTGAATTACACTGTGACTGAAAAGGAGCTTCTTGCTATTGTGTTTGCCTTTGACAAGTTTCGTTCTTATCTTGTGGGCACTAAAGTGGTTGTCTTCACCGATCATTCAGCCATAAAGTATCTAATCACCAAGAAGGATGCAAAGCCACGGTTGATAAGGTGGGTTCTTTCGCTCCAAGAGTTTGATATTGAGATACAAGACAGAAAAGGTGTTGAAAATCAAGTAGCTGATCATTTATCAAGGATGGAGTATAACGAGGAATCTAGTGCTATGGTTCCGATCAAAGAAACATTCCCAGACGAGCAGATGTTTCAGGTACAAATTGCTAATGTTACTCCATGGTTTGCTGATTTTGCTAATTATTTAGCTACTGGGTTGATGCCGTTGGATTTATCAAGTCAACAAAGAAAGAAATTCTTGCATGATGTAAAATCTTATTTTTGGGATGAACCTTATTTGTTCAAGCAAGGTGCAGACCAAATTATTAGAAGATGTGTTGCTGAATTTGAGATGCAGGATATTCTTTACCATTGTCATTCATCTCCTTCTGGTGGACATTTTGGTGGGCAACGCACGGCTGCAAAGGTATTACAGTCTGGTTTCTTTTGGCCCTCTATGTTCAAGGATGCTCATGCTTATGTTGTTAAATGTGATCGTTGTCAAAGAGTTGGTAATATCTCACGGAGAAGTGAGATGCCTTTGACTAACATTCTTGAAGTCGAGCTATTTGATGTGGGGGGCATTGACTTCATGGGGCAATTTACTCCTTCTTTCAAGAATGAATACATCTTAGTGGCTGTTGATTACGTGTCTAAATGGGTGGAAGCGGCTGCCTACCCTACTAATGATGCGAGGGTTGTCATCAAGTTCTTAGACAAGCATATCTTTACTCGTTTTGGAACCCCACGGGCTTTAATCAGTGATGAAGGTACGCACTTTGTGAATAAATTAATGGCAAGTACTTTAGCCAAATATAATGTGAGACACAGGTTGATACTGCATATCATCCTCAGACGAATGGGCAAGCGGAGTTGTCTAATAGAGAGATTAAGAGTGTTCTTGAAAAAGTGGTGAATCCAAACCGTAAGGATTGGTCTACACGATTGGATGAGGCTCTTTGGGCCTATCGTACAGCATACAAAACTCCCTTTGGTATGTCTCCGTATCGCTTGGTTTTCGGAAAGGCGTGTCATTTACCGGTTGAGCTTGAACATAAGGCTTATTGGGCTCTTAAAAGTCTAAATTTTGACATGCATCGTGTTGGTGAGAAGAGATTGTTGCAACTTGACGAGTTGGAGGAGTTACGATTTTTCTCCTACGAGAATGCTAAGCTCTACAAGAAGAAGACGAAGAAATGGCATGATAAAAACATACAATCTCGAGTGTTTGAAGTGGGACAGCAAGTGTTGTTATTCAATTCAAGGCTGAAATTGTTTCCTGGCAAGTTGAAATCTAGATGGTCTGGTCCTTTCACAATTGTAAAAGTACATCCCTATGGAGCTGTGGTATTACGGGATAATCAAGGGGGTGAGTTTCAGGTGAATGGACAACGATTGAAGCATTATTGGGGAGGTGAGGTTGTACGTGATAAAGCCTCACTTGATTTAATGGAGCCTTGATCGAGAATGATGTCTAGCCAAAGACAGTAAAGAAAGGCGCTTCTTGGGAGGCAACCCATGATTTTTGTATGGTTAGTAATTTTTATTTCATTTTTTGTTTGTATTTTGTAATTTAGATATTATTATTATTATTATTATAATTATTATTATTATTATTATTATTATTATTATTTTGTATTATTATTATTATTATTATTTTGTATATTTTTATTACTCCCATAAGATGCCTTGATGAGTTTTGTGTGAAGTGTTACAGGTTAAAAAGAAAAGATTTTGGTGCGAGAAAAAAAAAATCGAACAAAAATTACGTGGTAGACTTGAAATTAGTGCTGCAGACGAGCAAAGTTTTGGAAGAAAAAAAATGAAGAACAGAGATTAAGTGTTGCACGTGCGAATTCTGAAAGCAACCGTGCCAAATTGAAGAAAAAAAAAGTAGAAGGAACAGATATTTTATGATGGGCATGCGGCTTTGATGTTGTTCGTGTGAAACTCTCTGTAGAGTTCAGCTACATGCGCACGGGCCCGTTTCCAATCTGCTGTTTTGTTTATCTACACATAATTCACCAGGTCATGCGCATGCTCCACGTCAGCAGCAAGGGAGCTGCCTTTGCTAAAAATGTAAAGTAAATGGTCGTGGGGGGGAATTGAACCCCAGACCTCAAGGTGGCAAGACCAGGGCCCAACCACTCCACCAACTTGATTTATCTGTTAGAGTATTCCTCTTTCAAATTAATAAGGAGAGCATTGACCAGAAAATTAACACATTGGAGCCAATTCTTTACAAGATTTTAAACCGGCCTTTAATATCAGGGGAGTATTTTTTTTTTTTTTTTGTTTTTGTTTTTTGAACCTTTCTTTGTATGATTTTTTTTCTTTCTTATTCTTGTTTTTTTGTATTTCTTTTAGGATCTTTTTAATTCTAGATGTTTTGTAAATATTATTATTCATTGGGACAATGAACCGCTTAAGTATGGGGAGGGGTTTCCAACATAAAAATAAAAATAAAATAAAAAATAGGTTCCTTAATAATTTTATTTTTAGGATAATTTTTTTTCTTAGTTTTTTTAGGACATTAGATATTTATTTTTTAGATTTTATTTTAGGATATTACTAAAAATTAGAAAAACACAAAAAAAAATAGAAAAACTTAAAAAAATGATTGCCTTGTCAATATAGCATGTTAATAAGGATAAGTACACACCATGTAGACTAATTATTTGCGTGTCATGTATATGCCTCCTTAGCGTAAAATACCTTATACATGATGATGTCTTGTACGTGCTTGTGAAAATTAAAAACTTGAATGTACGTCACTGTCAATTTTGATGAGAATGACATGTTATCACCATGTGAGATCCTGAGCCTTAATTTATGATTGATACATTTTTATCAATCTATTTTTTTGTGGTGAGATATTCGTCATTGCATGTGTTGCTCTAGAACTTGTTTTAAACCAAGTCGTGCGCATATTGATATTGTGTATCGTGTAAAAATGATAAAGGCACTAGGATTAACCATATTGTCCAAAACAGTACCCTTAAAAATAATCCTTAGTGAGCCCCCTTGAGCCTATATTTTTTTTCTTTGTATATCAACTTCTAAATCTTGAGCTTATTTATTTCTTCTTGTCTTGATTGACTAGTAGAGCATTGTGATGTACAGATGAGATTGGTAACATATTAAGTGTGGGGATATCTTTGTCATTGTGTGAAATTTTGGGTGGGAATCGAATTGGTTTGGCTATTCCTTCTTCGTGACACCTCAATAAAGTCACTCGAATCAATAAAAATTAGAGAAAAAAAATTCAAAAAAAAGAAAAAAAGAAAAAAAAAGATGAAAAAAAGAGGAAAAAAAAAAGAAAGAGAGTAAATGTTCAATGGTTCTTGCAATGTGAAATTTATGAGTTTACATTTGTATGTGGGATGACATCTCAAGGGGTTAGTTTCATGTTGAATGCTTCAAGTGTATATGAACATTATGCTCTATTAGTTGTCAAGTTTAGCTACTTGTTAGCCTATTTCTTTGATTTCCTACCCCGCACCTAAGCCTCGTTACAACCCTTGACAAAGACCTTTCGATTTATACGAACACAAAGTCTAGAGATTTTGGTGGACAAGCAAGCTTATGGTAGCACATGTGCATTTGATTGAACTTGAGTGATACAGTTGCACCTAAACACTTGTGTGATTTGAGTGTTTGTGAGGTTATTTTCCATCCAAAGCATGTTATTATCTTGTTGATTGAGACTGTGATGTTATTTATGATATTTTAGTCTTTTGAGACTATGTGTGCGTGCTTGAATAGTTGTGTCGGTGTGTAAAGTTGAGGAACCGCATTACATGACATTTATGAGCTATTACATGATTAAGTTTGCATGTGTGGAGTGCTATGATATATTTCATGTTTGAGACTTGGCAGTCAAAATAAAAATTTGGAATTTTGTGGGTACATTCGCTATAGGCCCTCACGAGACCTTACTCGTCCACTTGGGCTACCTTGGGGTTTAAAGGGCTTGTTGCATATGCCAAATGCAACCGTGATCACCTACGGAAGTGGTATTAGTTAGTTAGGATTTAGTTTTTTTCTTTCTTCTTTGCCCGAGGACGTGCAAGATGCTAAGTGTGGGGATGTGATAAGTGTGCATTTAATCCTAATATTGTCCCTATATTTTAGTTATTTTGTATTGATTTGGATTTTTATTTAATAAATTCTAATGTTTTATTGTAGGTATCAAGGAGTTATAATAAAGGAAGGCTTGGAGTTTAAATAGCAAGAGTTGGAGAAAAATTTGATTAAAATTCGGATTTTCCGGGTAGCTTGCGCAGTTTGCACTGTTTGGGCCATATCTGGAGTTCTACAAGTCCGATTCTGACGATTCAACAGCCCACGGAAAGCTTATGAGAAGGGCTTTATTTCTGAAGTGGTCTTGTATTTAAAATCCAGCCGAATCAGCCCAGAAACAGAGCCCAAAAATCAATTACGAATTTCCACTTCTTGGAATTCAATTCTGATTGGGAAATCTCCTTGTAATTATTTTAAATAATGAAAAATACTTTTATTAGAGATATTATTAGATATAGATCAGCCCGAATACAGAGATACATACACACAACGTAGGAGAGGGAGAGAGGGGGAAAGAAAGAAGAGCAGCAGACGGAGACCCAGCCATAGAAGAAATTCTTGGATTTGTTTTCTCCATTAATTGTTTGAAATTCTCTCTTTATCTTTTCATATCATGTATCCATACTCTTATTTATTGTGTGATTTTGAGATTTTGATTATGAACTAAATTATTATAGTTGGGATTTTTATGGAACCCTAGCATGAGTTTATTGGTGATTTGTTAAATAGTGTTAATTGCAATTCCATGGGTTATTCATTCAAGTGCTTTTCATTCTAATACTTGCTTTTGCCTGATCAACATTAGTGGGTTAACGAGTTAACTATAATTCTGCGAGGAATATAATTAATTGACACAAAACTTGAATGGTGCATGCTTAGATCGATTGATTTAATATTGTTGCGGTTTAGAAATATATTGTGATCATTCATAGCTTTATGAATTGATGCTTAATTGAATTTCGAGGGATAAATTGGCATAGACATATGTTAGTTTATTTATTAGAAATTATACCATAGTGATTCTGCGAGGAACCTATGACCATAGAATTCTAGCTAGTAGACTGTGGATTGTGACGGTGCCGTGAGACTTATTAACTGATTTTCATGTGCTAGGGGGAAATAATTATCCTGACTTACCTTCTCATATTTGAATCACAACAACTTTCTTGCTAGTTTAATTAGTTGGTTAATTTAGTTTAATTAATTAGTTATAAAATCTTCAACAATATTCTTGGTTCGATAAATCACTTTGCTGGATTTTACTTGCAATTGATACGAGTTAGCAGTCCTGAGGAACGAATCTGGTATTTATTACTATATTACTTGTTTACGATTGTGTACACTTGCACATCAGTATTTTACGCAACAACATTCCTAAACCCAAATTTTGAAGTTGAGCTTATATGATAGGGATTCTTATAATCTCCTGGTATGAAGAAGAATCACATGAAAACATGCATTTTTGAACGTTTTGGAGGCGAAATACCTCATTTTAAGCTGGTTTTCAAACCAGACCTTGTTTCAAACAAGGTCATTTTTTCAACTTCAAAGAATCACTTGGGCACCTACATAGGCTTGTAGAGGACCTTATAAGGTTCTTGAATCTCAAATTTGGGAACAAACGGAGCATTTTTGAGCGTTCGGGGGCCAAATGAAGTCGTTTAGGGGTCCAGGTGTTCGAAACACCTGGACCATTTTTCCTCCCATCCTTCTAGTTGGCCATGGATGGTCGGCCATTTGGCCAAGGGTGCCTGGTCGGCCACCCCTGGTCGGCTGGGCCCCTCCTAATTTTTTTTTTTGAATTTTTGGTCAGAAGTTGACCCTTTGACTTTGACTTTGACTTTGATTTTGACCAAAATAAAATCTTGTCTTTAGCCTCCCCCTTTTTTAAGAGGGAGTTTTCCACACCTTAGTTTGTTTTGTGATCCTTGATCTCAAACAACCTACTTCTTAGTTTTCAGGACCTTCCGGGTCTTAACTTATTCTTGAACTCTTGGTTTCAAACAACCTTAGATTAAACTATGACCTTTGGTTTTCAAACATCCTTGCATACTTACAATAGGGTGTTTCAAACAACTTTGGCCTTGCCCCCCTTACCACAGAGGTCCTTGTTTCTTAGTTGCTTATTCAAGGAATTCCCTTGTTTTCAACACCTAACTTCAAGTCTAGGATATTTTGGTTGGTTTTTTACCCTTGATTTTGATTCCAACCTTCTTCATATGTTTATAGGACCTTGATTTGGTTTGAATTTTGTCGAAAAAGCGTCGTATGCACAAAATCATTCGTAACTTTTGACTCGTTACTCCGAATGAGACCCATGATATATCAAATCGAAGGTCTTTCAGAGCTCTAGGTCCTGTAAATATGATTTATCCTATTTGCCCCACTTTTCGACCCCAAAGAAAAAGAGATAGAATAACTACAAATATTGCAGAATTTTGATGATTATGTACTATATGAAGATATAATCTAATAAAAGGATCATAACGATCCAAAAGTTGTTGACGAATAACGATATTAATGTTACGGAGAACATTAATTCGTCGAATGTTATATGAATTTTTTTGATTATTTTGAGGTATTTGTTCTACCTCCAAAGGACTAACGACTTCGTTAGTCGATTCAGGAATATCATGTGGATCATTAACCAGAATGATCCGCTGATCTTGTTCGGGAAGGATTTCGACTATTTCTGAAATAGCCAATTCCCGAATATCCACCAGTTGAGTTGAGGATCATGTACTGGTGGAATTTGAGATGTTTGAGGAACAACAGAAATATGGGTATTTTCCGGAATTGATTCTTGAATATCAATATCCGGAATTGATTCATGAAGAGTACCTTCAGAAGGATTGTCGATTATTTCTTCAGAAGACTCTACATGAGGAGTGCTAATGAGATTAAAAAATTTACAAAAAACACGTAAATAATCAGAACAAATTTATTAAAAATAACTACAATGTTCGTGTGGGTGGTAGGCTGCATGATTACCTGAATGTATGTGTGATCACAATCCTTAAACGGTGATATAGCACAAAGAGGGTGATCATAATATCCAAAATTATACCCACCATCTGCAATGGAAGTATAATTATAATTTTTTTGTTATTTATGATTATATGCATTCATGTTCATATAAATATATGTGTGTTTAGTGTGTGCTAGTTATATATATATATATATACACATATATGTGTGTGTGTGTGTGTTTATTTATAATTTGAAAGTGCCAAATTCATATAAATATATGTGTGTGTAGTGTGTGCTAGTTATATATATGCGTGTGTACCGAGAAATTACCAAAATGCCCCCATGTTTTCACACCATAGGCGAGGGCATTTTTATAATTTCTCCGTACAGCAGAAAGTTTCTGCGGTACGATACAATTTTTTTTTAAATCAGAACCGTTGGATGGTTGATCCAACGGTTATAAAACCATATGTTGTGCAACAGTACTCCTGCATACGTATGCAGGAGACCTAACCCCAATGTATAAAGGCTTGCGATTGTAAGAGCATTGAAAGTGTTCGGAATAAATGCTTGTGCCAAAAAAGCAGGTCAGTTTGTTTGGTCAAACTAGCCTACGTGACAACCTAAACAATGTTAGTAGTGAATTTATATGCAGGTGCCCTACATGGAAATATATGAAATAATTTCCTATACTAGGGGACCAAGCCAAAGCCAAATAGTAGTCTACACAAATAAGCCTGTGTTCAATTGCACGCGACCCTATGACTGACTTAACGAGGATAAGTAGAAAATACATGGTTCAAATAGGAGAAAATGGCTCAAATTATGGGTGTTTACGGTGCGGGCGATGCGATTTTTTCCTCAAACCGCAAACCAAACCGCACATACGGTTTGAACAAATTTCCAAACCGTGACCGCACCACGTAATACAAAAATCGCGAAAACCGCACCACGAAAAAGCGGTGCGGTGCGGTGCGGTTTGTGCGGTTTATACATTTAAAAATTAATTATATTAATTATTATATAAATTAAACTTTTTTTTTGATAATGTGAATTAAATTCCAAATGATTTAATTTGCTTCACTCATATTTATCTAATTTGTATCTATATATCATTTTGTTATTTTATTTTGTAGTTGGTAACTCTTAGAACGTATAACATAATACCTTGAACATCAAAGCATATCTTGAGGATCTATGTACATTGCTTGTTCATCTAGTTAATTTTAAGCCAATCATATCAGTCTATAATTAAAAATAAAAACATGCAGGTAATCTATAATACTAAATTTGTAATAATTAAGCTAGATTTTTGTATAAAATGAAAGTCAATAAAGGATGAATTAATATATATAATGTAATAAATATTTCACTGTGAGGTATTAACCTAATTAGTTTTTTAGTATTATTAATAAGTTTGGACTGGACCTGTTAATTTAAATGGACTGATCGCTTATAGACATATATAATATATAAAATACATATAACGTATATATATAAATATAATTTATTAAATATTGCGGTGCGGTGCGGTTTGAACCGCGTGACCGAAATTCGAAACCGCAACCCGCACCGCACGGTTTGTCAAGATTTTAAACCGCAACTGCACCACAAGAAATAAAAACTACACTTCGCGGTGCGATGTGGTGCGGTGAGGGCGATTTTTACGGTTTGTGCGGTTTGATGAACACCCCTAACTCAAATAGCCCAATTTGTTAGATCGTAAATCCTATACATAGACTAAATTGTTATCGGATCTCCTAAAAAAAATTTGTTATAGGATCTGAGGTAAATATTATTATAAAACTAAATAATAGATTAAAAGTAAATTTTACACATATATATAGTTTTGTTGTACAAGTATAAATAGATATTTACATAAAATATTGAATAAGATTATAGTAATATCAAAATCAAATTTTAACTAAAAATTATTTCATGCAAAACTTTAAAAGTATTAGAATAAATAAAAAAATTACTATCTTAATTTTGGCAGCAGTAGGGAGAACATTGAAAAGTCAGAACTCAGAATAACGTTTAGTTCGCAGCAAATCGACTTTGCATTGCAAATTTGCAACTAGTCAAAAATAGAAACGCAGACACTACAGCTCTTTGATCTCCACCATCAATTTGTAACTCATGCAGAAATCAACGGTTATAAGATCATGTTGCGACACACCATTGACACCAAAGAATTTGTACAATCATAAGTTTGAATTTTTAATATGAAGAAGATCCAAAAAACCATGTGAAGATTATCTTAATTGATAAGACTTCCCTTTCCTAGTGTAAATATGTACTAGATTTTCAAGAGTTTCGTATTCGCAAAAAATTACTACTACTCTCAGGGTCTAACCAAGAAGTCTGCATTTTCTCCACAGTTTCATAGTTCGATATATACAAGGCATACCTATATACATGACCATATGAAAAATTGTGACACTTCAAGAGAGAATGAGCGAGATAGAGGGACGGGAAAGAGTGACACAAGATGTAACACCCCCAGATCCGGGGTCCGGGATCCGGTCGTTACGGTCTCCAATTTTGTCCATAATACTTGAACTTACCTCAACATAAAATAATATACATCTTTATGACCCAACACAAAAATATAAAACACACCCGTTATAGTCCCAGAGATGAAATCAGAGTAACAATCAAATTTTATTAATCACATTATGAGTTTTTACAATCCAAAAGAATTTCAATATAAATACATACTCTTTGCCATCCATTTACATAAGTCATACTAGACCATATACTTGGTACTAAAAGAATAAATTTATCCTACAAATAGCTGTCTCTTTGGCTCTGGTAGTCTCATCGTCCTCGCCAGCGTCGAGTGCGCCTTGTGCGAGTCATCTGGTCTAGCTGTTGTTGTGATATAATAATAAAGCAAGGGTGAGCAATAGCCCACCAACAATAATATATAACTGAACGATAATATATAACAGTTCAAAAGTATCTTTCAAACCATATTCCATGCATTTACGGAAATGATGCCAGTATAATATGAACGATGAAGTTATGAGGTAACTCAAAGTATTTGTTTGTAGAAATATCTGCTACATCAAAAGTAAGCGAGATATTCTCATTGCCATTAAAAGAGGAACTTGCATGAAAAGATTGCAATTCCAGTTATGAACACTTTTCCAGCTCTGCCAACAGTAATCATGTTGCAGGAAATAAATAAGTTTGGATGATGAACCAATGATGGAGTATTCACCGCGCCCGCTGTTCCAATCTTGATGATCAGTCGAGATCGTACAACTCAAATTAGATTTACTACCGGTAGAAGGAAGAACTGACGACTTTACTTGTCTACCGCCTTACTAGCTCTCCCCGGCCAACGGTTGGGCCAAAGGGGATGGACCGGCGCTACTCGGCCTCTTACACGACTCCTAGTTCAAAAAGAATTCATGATTCTGAATGTAACGTTCGTCCCCCTTTCCCCAAGTATAATACTTGTTGATAAGACTCCACAAAGTAGTCGTATCTAGTTGGAAAGGAAAATTCACCAATAACTTCCAAGCTATTGCTTGGTAACGAATATCAACTTGTTCCAACCATCTTACCCCTCGAAAGATGAGAAGGTAAACAACGACTTAATAAGTCAATAGCACCCGAGTTACGAGTGAAGAGAATACTTTATGACCGGGAAGTCGACAAGATAATTAACATTTTCCAAGTAAGGTTCCCTTATTATTAGGGAGATAGACTCAAAGAAGAATGATGTCTGAGAACCTTTCTTGATATAAGAGTAATAATAATATGACTCCGAAATATTTTTCGTCATAATCGAAGAAGATAAACCTTATTGAGGTTATTCTAAGTATGGAATAAATATTCAGAGAATATTTATTGAATTAAAAATATTTAAAGAATATTTAGGAATATGAAAGAATATCTTTAATCAGAGTATTTTTCAAAATAATCCCTGAAGAAATATCAGGAGAATATTTATTGAATAAATAAATATTTAAATGAATATTCAAAATAATATTCATTAATTAATAAGGCCTGAAAGGAATACTTAAGATAATATTCATAATTAATTAGGAATTTAAATGAATATTCAAAAAGTAATATTCATTTAATGAATAATATTCTACATGAATATCAAGTAATATTCATTTAGTAATCCAAGCCCTAAAGGAATATTCGAGATAATATTCGATAATTAAATCAAGCCTCAGATGAATATTAAAATAATATTCATCAAGTAATTAATATCTTAAATGAATATTCAAAAGTAATATTTATTTAATAAGATAATATTCCAAATGAATATCCAAATAATATTCATTTAGTAGTCGCATCTTTAGAAGAATATTCGAAATAATAATCGATAATCAATTCGACTCTGAATGAATATTGAAAAATATTATTCGTCGAATGGTTACGTTCAAATAATTATTTGAAGTAAGGATCGTTAAATAAATAATCTCGAACGAATATTCAAATAATATTCGTCGCCCAAATAATAGAAAATATTTACTTAAATATTTTCCTCCGAGGTAATCTCGATATATCAAGAAATATTGACTCCCGGTCTATATTTGATGAATAAGATGGATACGCCCTTCTATGAGGGCCTTACAATAACCGGCTTATAATTGATACGTTAGCTATCTAATTTATAAGCCAATAAACAATCAGGGAACAAGCATAACGATATAACTTGAAAGTAGGCATGCATGCTATGGCATATGTATAACAGAAAACATATATATATATATATATATATATATATATATATATATATATATATATATATATATATATATATATATATATATATTCAATCACAACAACAGCCTAAAAGAAGGAAAATTGAAACTTGCCTGGTAGTCGAGTACGGTAAGAGGTAGTGGTAGCGGGTCCCGGGTCAGCTTGGTGATCTATAAATAGCCAAGTCATTCGGGATTAGTCACTTAACATTTTAAAAGTGAAGTTATACTTAAATCGAAACACGTTCTCGATTTATCTCGTTATACCCCTTTTAGTGGATTCCTTTTATCATCGATCCGACCCGACATTCGTTCGTTAATACGACATGTCACTGTACTTACACTTGGGACATACTTAAGTCATACAAGTTCTAAAGTCGATCGTTACGAATCAATATTATACTCTGAGTTTTATCGCCCGTTTTCTAAGTGTTTTACCGAAGTTATAATCAAGCGGGTTTTTAGGGGTTCGTTCGCGTTTAACTTTGATTCCCACATTTTTATAAAATCGGAAAACGATCCGTTTCACATGAGGTTTTCTCTCACACCTTCCTTTTTACCTATAGTATTTAATTACCAAGATTCGTCACTGACTTACGTATTTTACGAGGGTTCAATTTCAGTTATGAATTCTCGTTTACAGTTTCGAACTACTTTTAGTATATCGGCCATAACTCCTAAACCGTAAGTCGGAATGTTTCGTTTCTTGCGCCAAAACGATCTATGGCTCGAGATCTACAAGGGAATGTCATTTATTCATCAAGGCCAGAAACTCATCCTAACTGTTATGCACGGTTTTCTAGAGGTTAACGAAAATCGGGCATTACGACGGCTATAACTCGGATATTTCCAAAATCAAAACCCTCCAAATAATCATTCAATCCACCACCAACACTCATGGGCACTATTTATCATCTCCCTCACTGTCTCAACAGGTCTTGGAGCCACAAAACATATATTAATCTTTTTATAACACCCACACAACATACATGTTCTAAATCATGAATACAAGCCATAAACATTATCAAATCTCATCTAAAACTCCATTAAAACTCAAATAAAAGACTAGGGTTCTTGAAGTTTATACCTTCCTTGGAGTATGTAAGACCTTAATAAACCTTGATCAATCCTTAGAACACCTTAACAAAGCTTGGATCATCCAAACAAAACAAGAAATCAAAGATTAGATCTTGCGAACACTATTCATCATCACTTTGATGATTTTTGAAAACTATGCTAGAGATGGAATTTGAAGCTCAAATTTCTAGGAGATCATGTTTATATAGTAAGGAACTTACATGATTTATTTCATGGCCATTGAAGGTCAAGAGGTTGGACTTTGATTTTGCTAAAAAGGAGCAGATTTTTTTTGCTCTTCATGGATTTCTTGGCTTTGCTTCCTTTGTTTTGCTTTATGCCTAAATAATTTTAATACTTGGCATATATCTTAGATGCATCCTTTACTTTTGTGTTGTTAGCTTGCTAGTGGTCCAAGTGTTGCCCTTCTATTGGTCCACTTGTTGGCACCACATTAAGCATACCCTTTTTGGCACAAATGCAACTTCATCACTACACTTGTAGTTGACTTACATGAAAGTCACTTTGCTTACCCTTACTCCATCCACTTGCACATGTTTGTCTCTTGGTTCTCCGCTTGATTCTTTGTCCGGTTATTACTCAATTCATTGATCGTTCGAAGGAATATCTCGAAGATTTCTAATTAGGGTTTTACCGGAAACCATCTTACCATTTATACTATCATTCTCAATTCTCTTTAATAATTCTTGAATCCAAATTCCTTAAATCTCTTCAATAAACCCTTAAGTCTTTAAGTGTCCAGGAAATTCTTGGGGAAAATAAAAGTACTATTTTTCAGAATCCGACAGCTTTTACATACACTTATTTTCCCCCTGGATCACTAATACGAACTCGGAAATCCGTTCCGAATACTTCTATATAGTGTCGTCTCATAATATTCCTAAATCCATAAAAATCAATATTCATCCATTTTTCTTTACTCATCCTCTTAGGGTTGTACAATTGTCCCTAATCTCTTTCAATCGTTCCTTAACCTTTTTACGGACCTACTGGACCAATAACAGATATCGATTTGGATGACATAGGAATAATCTTCTCCTTTAGAATTATCAAATCTCAACTCCCTAGGAGATAGATAATTCTTATCTAAAGTGTCAACCAATAGTATTCTTCATGGCATATAAACATTTGAATCCAAATCTATTCCTTTCATTCATTATCTCAATCGTTACATCGTAGTCGTAATCACTATTCACCATTACCTCAGTACATAATAAAAAGTTTTAATTATATCCAAAATTTGGGGTTCTTACAGTCTCCCCTCCTTAAAAGGATTCCGTCCCGGAATCAGGTAGGAAACAAAGAGTCGTTTGCCTGTCGTTCACTTTTTAGCTTCCCGGTCCGTTCTTAGTCGTTCTACCCTTTCTCAGCACATCTTCTAGTTCTACCATCCATACTTTATCCTTTTTCCATCAACGTTGTCGCTTTTCGTACCACACACTATCCGGGTTATGTTCTAACTCAATCTTATCCTTATTGATACCTGCAGTAACATTGGTATCACTATCATACTGCGAATTCGGAGGTAACCTCGTTCGTACTGTGCATTTCCTGATCGCTTTAATCTTCTCAATCTCGATAAATATAGAGAAGTGGAAAGATTTATTGAGAGATCACTATGATCAATGAACATTTGTTATATTGCATAGTTAGTACAAAAAGGGGGCCAGCCTTTAGTACTTGACAAGCAATTAAACAAGTTATGGTATTCCACTTAGACTTCTATCACATAGACAGATAGTCACGTAGCAGTACCTCCCCTCCTTAAAGGGTTGTTCTTCTCAATTCATAAAGAAGATGAATAAAAGAGAAGAAAAGAAAAGAATTCTAAAGGATTATAGAAAGTTTTCATGATTGTAAAATATCATACTCAGAATTTACCTCTGAACTGTAGAGGTTCATCAAAGAAGAAATTAATCATAATTATATCCAATACTATTTGATCACAATCTCATGAGTCAACATATCTTGCTGCTTTGTCCATTATTCTATGGACAAATACTCTTGTTCAATCTTAGCGATACTCACATTCGGGAAATCCTTCAACCTTTCAGGTTAAATCTTATATTTCTCACTTGACATAATTATTACTGACATCCCATATCAAGTTACTAGCTCTTTCATAACTATAATATTAACACTATCAGGCTGTCATCCTGAGAATTCATTAGAAATCCCATTCATTAATCCATTCATAACATTCCTTGCTTCTCATTCCATAGTTGCTTTCCCTACCTTTTCTTTATCAATCACATCCTTCTTATTATCTGATTCTTACTCACTTCTATTATTTACTTTCACCTTCATCTCTTTATTGAGACACCTTTTGCACTTGGTACCTCCTTATCGGTATTCCGTCACATTTACTCTATAATCATCACGTTATTCCAATTTAAACTTTCCGAAATGAATCTGGACCGATCCCTTTAACTTAGATTCAATATAATCTACTTCTGCCAACCTTGTTTCTCATCACTTGTTCTTTTCTATTCGTGGTTTTCCACACGTTGTCTTTCATAAGTCAGACGAGGTCGTATATCTATCGGCTCGTGCTCTTATCATCTATCGAGCATCTGCATTTTACTGGCGTAGCCTTGCCACATGAAAACCCGTTATGACCGTGCTATATGTTTTGGGGGTAAGGCTGGCTCGAATACCACCGTCCGAACACTTTTAAACTCTCAGGTAGCCTAATAAGTCTCGGGCTCAATTGCCCTTCCCTCCAAGTCTTATTAATTCTTTCCATGGGAATATCTTTAACATCTTGAATCATCAACCTCATATTCTCTATCTTGTTTGCGCAGAAGTACACTAACACAAACTTGCTTGTCATTCATCAACATGCCACTTAGCTCATTAATAGCAGCACTTTCTTTATCTTTACGTTGTCATCTACTTTCTTAGAAGAATCACCATCGCTTATTGCTTACGTAGTGCCTTAATAGCTAACCGTACGGGTTTCAATCCTTTAGGGAGACAAAGTATTCACTATTCCTTATCCATAAGGAACACTTCCTGAACTCGATGTAGATATTACATGAAGTAGATAAAATTGCAGAAGAGTTTCAAGCATCGCAGCTAAGTCAGGTTGATGAAACTATCACTCATGCATCTTCCATAAAAGACTGGAAACTTAATGGTTTACTTCGTCAATTTTTGTATCATGGTCCTGGTTTGCCTCAAAGCGGGACCTTCTAAGGTATGTAATATGCTTAAGACCCATCAGGAATCGAATCTTTACTTAAACTATTATTACCGTCGATTCTTGCACATTCATCAGAAGGAATGTAAATTCCTCCACTCCGATATGACCTTCAAGGTCCTGTCCAAATATCATTTTGTTTCTTCGGTATGAACATTGTAATTATTCTTCTATATTTAGACTGTCGGCCACCTCATTGGCCTTTCCTGATAATAATAATTTCTTGTAATCCATGTTTTCTGGATACATTCCAACTCAAACTTTTCTACCTCATTCCCATCACTGTTGGGTGAAAGCATTCTCCCTTAAGCTCTGCTGAAGGAGAAAAATATATCTATCAGTCTTTGTCCATAAGTCATTGCTTCCACCTACCCGTGGGAACTTTATCACTTTTATTCCCAATCCTACTTAGGATACTTCTTTTCTTAGTTCTTTCCTTATCTTAGGATAATCCCAACCTTTATATGTTCAATCCATACTTCCTCAGGATTTCATATTTGCCTCATCTGGCATTATTGTTACTATGTCATACATTCCTTACCAAACTTCCATTTTGAAGTTCGGAATATTACCTTTTTTTCCTTGTAAGGTTTCTTAGGTCATCCTCATCATTCCTCCTGTATTTTCTGGGTACAGGGTATATCAAAACGTCATTGATCAATACTTTAATAATTCTGTCTATGTTCTTTCCAGAACTCTCTTTTTAATGATCCTTACCGGTCATTGTTGCCTTAGCAAGTCCAACTCATATCATCTGAATTCATAATGTCGTTATTAGGGTTAATGCCATCCCTTGTGCATTCCCAAAGGTTTGTCTTAATTTATGGATATCCTATCCTTAATTCAACTGCCAAGGAATTCTTGCATCCTATATTTGGCAATCAGATCATGTATCCCTAATAAGGGTGTCTTTTCAATCATTCTCATTTGATAATCGATTAGTAAGTTAATGCCACCCTCTTCTTTCAGATAGTTATCAGCCTATTTGGCCTTCCAAAAGGCAATGTATGCCTATCTGCTCTCTTACAGAACTTGGTAATGGTAGCAAGGATGTTTTGGAAGATATTGGTCGAGTTCAACGTGAATCTTTTAGTACTCATCGTTCTTCTCAAAGGTACTTGCCTTAGACAAAATTTCTACAGCATACTGATCCATCTCTGACCATTTCTATACTCTCTTCACAAACCTTCGTTGTTTACTTTCCTTAGTCATAATATATTCATGGTATTCATGATACCCTAACATCATACATCTCAAGTCATTATACTTCCATTTTTTTTTTCGTAATCTTGGACGATCATATACACATGAATCACTTTAGTACGGGTGACCCCATTCCAAAAGTCTAGTAAATTCCAAATCCAAACATGGGTTGCAAAGGGTTCAGTAGAAGATTCCTACAATCTCATTAATATTTCCGTTATATCAGAAGCCCTTACAGTCGGTGCTTACTTAGAAGCAACCCTGCTTTGTCCTTTCATTGCTGGTCTAGTCACTTGATAGTCCTTTGTGACTTGGCCTCAACTTGCCTCACTAAAATAAAAATATATGATTTTAGGGGTTGGCTAACAGCATTACTTTTCTAGCAATTGCTGGCATAGTGCCTTCTTCTTTGATACCTTTCTACCTTTCCAAAATTTACTTCATATAAGTCTTAATCGGCTACTCAGCGCCGTCTCCGGTCACCTTTCCTCTATTTTTATCTTTTCAACTATTCTTATCACTCCCACGTGCCCCACAAACTTACCATTCCTGGCATAACAGCCTTTTCACTTAAGTCAATCCCGGAGTTTCTCAGTCCGGCTGGTTTCTTACTTACATTTCCTGTTTTCGTCCAATCTCACTTCATCATTGTATTTCTACAATCAATCACGATAACCAGGGTCTGTCCACCAACCCATATAGCGGTTACTTTACCCAATTCACGGGGTTCGCCCCATTTCTACTCTCTTCCATGATGTTCTCTGATAATCAGAAAGACAAGGTTTGCCAAAATTCGTTGAAATTCTTCCCAGAATTAGGGAAATTTTGGTCAATCTATCCATCTACTGGTAACATTAAGGAGACCGATTTCGAAACCTGAAGAATAGTTTAATGAACCTCCAAGCAGGTAGAACCGTAGGCAGTCATAATTAACGAAATAATCATCATCAGGTTGGAAGTTTAACCCCTGGAGAGGAACCAATTATATATATCCCTTAGAAGGGAATCAACGGTTTTAAACTGAAACTTGTCGCAACGTCCTGATGCCTATACGTCCTGATACCTATACGTCCTGATATTCAATATTACCAAATGTCAGTCTACCTGACTACTAGTCTCAGAAGGAACATTACCGTCGGAGTTGATTGTCCCACGAAATTGGCACTACTAAGGCCATCCGATCTGGTGGACCGCGCTGTTCGAATGCATTCGTAAGTACTTTGTCGTGCTGCGCAAGCACACATCATAATCCTTTATGCGAAGCGTCGTTGGAAGCACAAAGTCTCCTTTTTTCCATTAAGCAATGCCAACTCTTGGTCATTACCAATTTCATTTTTTTTGCTCCAGGAAGATTTTCTCACATTTTTCTCTTTAACTACTGATCATATTACTTGATCCATTACAATTCCGCGTCGGAGTAAACTTAAGGTAACTACTATAATTCATTCAAAGAAAAGAAAGAATTTAATATTCCTCTGAATCACATGCATCTAACATTTCTGGTTCATCATTTTACTGAGTTGAAATTAACCCTATACTCAGTCGCTGGAAGTAGTCTCATTACGAGTTCATCTTGACCCACTGGTCTTATCTTCCAGTAGGTTCTGAGATCATTGTCTTGCTTACTACTTCCTTATATGACTTTATCCAATCATGCTATCACTTCCCAATGTCTTTACTTTCTAACTGATTCATTCATAAAATGAACATTTCCCTGAATAAAACCACTTCATCTGCCTCAATTTGGTTCCATAAATTACAACCTATGACATCTGCCTTCTCATGGCGAATTATTATTGACAATATTCATACTTATTCATTTATCAAATGATATGGCACTTACTGCCTCTTCTCAACTATTCCTAGGGACTCTGCTCCTCGTCTTATATCGATGCCTTTGATAATCATACATCCTTCTAGCACTCTTTTCGTTAATATGAAAGTCTCTAATGATTCTCATCTATTCCCGTATAAGATCTCAAGTAATTCTTCCCATCCGTCTTACTTGCTGGTACTACCTCCAGTAGTCCGGCCACGAATCCAACATGAATCTTCAGTTCTCTTGCTAATAGCTTAGTTCTTTGTGCCCACTTTTCTGAGTACTATACCTTAATCATCTCAGTCTTTCTGGCTACAGCCCTCATTCCTCGAGGGTAAGCTCCTTATCCTAACAGGATTTTCCTTATCTGCTGGAACCGCTTCCGGGTATCCAGTAGGGTACTCCATCGAATTTACCCGCTGATCTTCAGCACATAAAGCATCATCGCGCTGCTGCTCTTATGCCTCAAGGTCTGTCGCCTTATTCGTCGATACGATATCGAGCTAAGTTACTATCATGATACTTAAGAGTTCCCATAAGGGTTTTATACGTCATCACTACCTTAAGTAGTCCGACTATGAACTTGGCAAGAGTTCTTATTATCTTAGTGAATTTATTGTTTTAACGTCGCCTCATCTCTGGGGTTTATAACGTACGCTCTGATACCACTTCTGTAACACCCCCAGATCCGGGGTCCGGGATCCGGTCGTTACGGTCTCCAATTCTGTCCATAATACTTGAACTTACCTCAACATAAAATAATATACATCTTTATGACCCAACACAACAATATAAAACACACCCGTTATAGTCCCAGAGATGAAATCAGAGTAATAATCAAATTTTATTAATCACATTATGAGTTTTTACAATCCAAAAGAATTTCAATATAAATACATACTCTTTGCCATCCATTTACATAAGTCATACTAGACCATATACTTGTTACTGAAAGAATAAATCTATCCTACCAATAGCTGTCTCTTTGGCTCTGGTAGTCTCATCGTCCTCGCCAGCGTCGAGTGCGCCTTGTGCGAGTCATCTGGTCTAGCTGTTGCTGTGATATAATAATAAAGCAAGGGTGAGCAATAGCCCACCAACAATAATATATAACTGAACGATAATATATAACAATTCAAAAGTATCTTTCAAACCATATGCCATGCATTTACGGAAATGATGCCAGTATAATATGAACGATGAAGTTACGAGGTAACTCAAGGTATTTGTTTGTAGAAATATCTGCTACATCAAAAGTAAGCGAGATATTCTCATTGCCATTAAAAGAGGAACTTGCATGAAAAGATTGCAATTCCAGTTATGAACACTTTTCCAGCTCTGCCAACAGTAATCATGTTGCAGGAAATAAATAAGTTTGGATGATGAACCAATGATGGAGTATTCACCGCGCCCGCTGTTCCAATCTTGATGATCAGTCGAGATCGTACAGCTCAAATTAGATTTACTACCGGTAGAAGGTAGAACTGACGACTTTACTTGTCTACCGCCTTACTAGCTCTCCCCGGCCAACGGTTGGGCCAAAGGGGATGGACCGGCGCTACTCGGCCTCTTACACGACTCCTAGTTCAAAAAGAATTCATGATTCTGAATGTAACGTTCGTCCCCCTTTCCCCAAGTATAATACTTGTTGATAAGACTCCACAAAGTAGTCGTATCTAGTTGGAAAGGAAAATTCACCAATAACTTCCAAGCTATTGCTTGGTAACGAATATCAACTTGTTCCAACCATCTTACCCCTCGAAAGATGAGAAGGTAAACAACGGCTTAATAAGTCAATAGCACCCGAGTTGCGAGTGAAGAGAATACTTTATGACCGGGAAGTCGACAAGATAATTAACATTTTTCAAGTAAGGTTCCCTTATTATTAGGGAGATAGACTCAAAGAAGAATGATGTCTGAGAACCTTTCTTGATATAAGAGTAATAATAATATGACTCCGAAATATTTTTCGTCATAATCGAAGAAGATAAACCTTATTGAGGTTATTCTAAGTATGGAATAAATATTCAGAGAATATTTATTGAATTAAAAATATTTAAAGAATATTTAGGAATATGAAAGAATATCTTTAATCAGAGTATTTTTCAAAATAATCCCTGAAGAAATATCAGGAGAATATTTATTGAATAAATAAATATTTAAATGAATATTCAAAATAATATTCATTAATTAATAAGGCCTGAAAGGAATACTTAAGATAATATTCATAATTAATTAGGAATTTAAATGAATATTCAAAAAGTAATATTCATTTAATGAATAATATTCTACATGAATATCAAGTAATATTCATTTAGTAATCCAAGCCCTAAAGGAATATTCGAGATAATATTCGATAATTAAATCAAGCCTCAGATGAATATTAAAATAATATTCATCAAGTAATTAATATCTTAAATGAATATTCAAAAGTAATATTTATTTAATAAGATAATATTCCAAATGAATATCCAAATAATATTCATTTAGTAGTCTCATCTTTAGAAGAATATTCGAAATAATAATCGATAATCAATTCGACTCTGAATGAATATTGAAAAATATTATTCGTCGAATGGTTACGTTCAAATAATTATTTGAAGTAAGGATCGTTAAATAAATAATCTCGAACGAATATTCAAATAATATTCGTCGCCCAAATAATAGAAAATATTTACTTAAATATTTTCCTCCGAGGTAATCTCGATATATCAAGAAATATTGACTCCCGGTCTATATTTGATGAATAAGATGGATACGCCCTTCTATGAGGGCCTTACAATAACCGGCTTATAATTGATACGTTAGCTATCTAATTTATAAGCCAATAAACAATCAGGGAACAAGCATAACGATATAACTTGAAAGTAGGCATGCATGCTATGGCATATGTATAACAGAAAACATATATATATATATATATATATATATATATATATATATATATATATATATATATATTCAATCACAACAACAGCCTAAAAGAAGGGAAATTGAAACTTGCCTGGTAGTCGAGTACGGTAAGAGGTAGTGGTAGCGGGTCCCGGGTCAGTTTGGTGATCTATAAATAGCCAAGTCATTCGGGATTAATCACTTAACATTTTAAAAGTTAAGTTATATTTAAATCGAAACACGTTCTCGATTTATCTCGTTATACCCCTTTTAGTGGATTCCTTTTATCATCGATCCGACCCGACATTCGTTCGTTAATACGACATGTCACTGTACTTACACTTGGGACATACTTAAGTCATACAAGTTCTAAAGTCGATCATTACGAATCAATATTATACTCCGAGTTTTATCGCCCGTTTTCTAAGTGTTTTACCGAAGTTATAATCAAGCGGGTTTTTAGGGGTTCGTTCGCGTTTAACTTTGATTCCCACATTTTTATAAAATCGGAAAACGATCCGTTTCACATGAGGTTTTCTCTCACACCTTCCTTTTTACCTATAGTATTTAATTACCAAGATTCGCCACTGACTTACGTATTTTACGAGGGTTCAATTTCAGTTACGAATTCTCGTTTACAGTTTCGAACTACTTTTAGTATATCGGCCATAACTCCTAAACCGTAAGTCGGAATGTTTCGATTCTTGCGCCAAAACGATCTATGGCTCGAGATCTACAAGGGCATATCATTTATTCATCAAGGCCAGAAACTCATCCTAAATGTTATGCACGGTTTTCTAGAGGTTAACGAAAATCGGGCATTACGACGGCTATAACTCGGATATTTCCAAAATCAAAACCCTCCAAATAATCATTCAATCCACCACCAACACTCATGGGCACTATTTATCATCTCCCTCACTGTCTCAACAGGTCTTGGAGCCACAAAACATATATTAATCTTTTTATAACACCCACACAACATACATGTTCTAAATCATGAATACAAGCCATAAACATTATCAAATCTCATCTAAAACTCCATTAAAACTCAAATAAAAGACTAGGGTTCTTGAAGTTTATACCTTCCTTGGAGTATGTAAGACCTTAATAAACCTTGATCAATCCTTAGAACACCTTAACAAAGCTTGGATCATCCAAACAAAACAAGAAATCAAAGATTAGATCTTGCGAACACTATTCATCATCACTTTGATGATTTTTGAAAACTATGCTAGAGATGGAATTTGAAGCTCAAATTTCTAGGAGATCATGTTTATATAGTAAGGAACTTACATGATTTATTTCATGGCCATTGAAGGTCAAGAGGTTGGACTTTGATTTTGCTAAAAGGAGCAGATTTTTTTTGCTCTTCATGGATTTCTTGGCTTTGCTTCCTTTGTTTTGCTTTATGCCTAAATAATTTTAATACTTGGCATATATCTTGGATGCATCCTTTACTTTTGTGTTGTTAGCTTGCTAGTGGTCCAAGTGTTGCCCTTCTATTGGTCCACTTGTTGGCACCACATTAAGCATACCCTTTTTGGCACAAATGCAACTTCATCACTACACTTGTAGTTGACTTACATGAAAGTCACTTTGCTTACCCTTACTCCATCCACTTGAACATGTTTGTCTCTTGGTTCTCCGCTTGATTCTTTGTCCGGTTATTACTCAATTCATTGATCGTTCGAAGGAATATCTCGAAGATTTCTAATTAGGGTTTTACCGGAAACCATCTTACCATTTATACTATCATTCTCAATTCTCTTTAATAATTCTTGAATCCAAATTCCTTAAATCTCTTCAATAAACCCTTAAGTCTTTAAGTGTCCAGGAAATTCTTGGGGAAAATAAAAGTACTATTTTTCAGAATCCGACAGCTTTTACATACACTTATTTTCCCCCTGGATCACTAATACGAACTCGGAAATCCGTTCCGAATACTTCTATATAGTGTCGTCTCATAATATTCCTAAATCCATAAAAATCAATATTCATCCATTTTTCTTTACTCATCCTCTTAGGGTTGTACAATTGTCCCTAATCTCTTTCAATCGTTCCTTAACCTTTTTACGGACCTACTGGACCAATAACAGATATCGATTTGGATGACATAGGAATAATCTTCTCCTTTAGAATTATCAAATCTCAACTCCCTAGGAGATAGATAATTCTTATCTAAAGTGTCAACCAATAGTATTCTTCATGGCATATAAACATTTGAATCCAAATCTATTCCTTTCATTCATTATCTCAATCGTTACATCGTAGTCGTAATCACTATTCACCATTACCTCAGTACATAATAAAAAGTTTTAATTATATCCAAAATTTGGGGTTCTTACACAAGATGGAAAGGAATGAGAAGCAAGAGAGTGAGAAGTTAGAGAGTATGACACAAGATGGAGAGGGATGAGAATCAAGAGAGTAAAAAGTAAGAGAGTATGAGATAGAGGTGAGGGAAAGATGGGAACCGAGAGAGAATGGGAATTGGGAGATAGGAGCAGAGGGAAAGAGATGTAGAGCTGAGATCATGGGAGGCCGAGAGGGATAGTAATTAAGGCCCATTCCGATATCCATATCCATCAAGTCTTGCATACAACCTACCTCAGTCAGGCTGGAAAAGTCAAGAAAGGCATAATTATCTTATGATCCTTTCGTTCGATTATATTTTCTTACAATAAATTATGGTCGAAATTCTGGAATATTTGTTATTATTTTATCTCTTTTTCTCTCCATCGGCATAAATAGTAAATCGGGTCATCCTTCTTCTCACCTATATTCGAAGTGTCAAATATTATAAATAATAAATTTGACATGAATTCTTTTGAACTCTCGTACAATATTACCATCTTTTTAGATATCTCCGACTTAGAAAGCAATTATACACATGTACTAGTGTGAGTCTTTCTATGTTAAATATATTGGTATGGTTTCATGACAATCCTCCCCTTTAACTAAATCCTGAGTAGTCGATCTCGATTAAGTTATCTTTTTTAAAGATAATATTGAATTGAGATTAATTAAACAAGGTTATTTTATCGATTAGAAGCCTCGGCCTCATTTATACTATCTTCTATTCATTAGATCCAACGTTATTAGTCTTTCTGTTGAGTAGTTGTGGAAAATTAAGAAGTATAAGCTTGAGACGCAGTGTAACATAATAGCTACCTTGCCTCCTGAAGGATTTCTAGCCTCAGCAGATTGTAAGACTATCAGTTAACTACAGATCGGAGGATGACAATAGATTTGATATAATAACTTTTGTATCAAGTAGCTAGTTATGATACTTCATTTTTTATTGTAATAGAGATATATTCAAACATTAAGGATAGATCTGATAAATGTTTGCCCGGCAGCCGCTCAAAATATTAAAGCAATTTTACGAGCCCGCTTAACACATTTTAGAAGCCCGCCAATTTTTTGGGCCCAAAATCAAATTTATTGCAACGATTTAAGAAAAACATTGCAATAGGTTGAATGTTTTTAACTCTCTTGAATTTTTTCAATGCTATTGCAATGTTTTTCAAAAGCATTGCAATTTATGTGCTTTGGTTTCTCAATAGCAACGTTTTTTGACAAACCTTTAGAAATATGGTTGCAATAGGCAATATATGGTGTAGTGATTCTGTTGAGCAGTTGTGGAAAATTAAGAAGTATAAGCTTGAGACGCAGTGTAACATAATAGCTACCTTGCCTCCTGAAGGATTTCTAGCCTCAGCAGATTGTAAGACTATCAGTTAACTACAGATCGGAGGATGACAATAGATTTGATATAATAACTTTTGTATCAAGTAGCTAGTTATGTAGTTCATTTTTTATTGTAATAGAGATATATTCAAACATTAAGGATTGATAATATTGTATTATTTTGAGTATGCAGTTATACATACGTACTAGTGTGAGTCTTTCTACGCTTAATATATGTAGATAGGGTTTCATGACATTTCTCCCCTTCAACTAAATCCTGGTCAATTTACATCGATTAAATTATCTTTGTTTAAAGATAATATTAAATTGGGATCGAAACTGGGTTATCTTTGTAAATAATAAGCCTCAACCTCAAGTATACTATCTTTTATTTATTCGATCAGACGTTATAAACTAGATAGTTCAGTACGTATAATGTTAATATTTATAAAAGAGTCATTTTTCGGGGAATTTTTTATTGTTCATGAAACCATCTAGGTGAAATTAAGTCTAAAAAGTTCTTAAATTCAGGCATACAAATTTAACAAAAAATGTGAAAGAATTGGACAAAAATTGTGCACAAACTGAACAAAAGTTATGCAAAAATTGTGACACTTCAAGAGAGAATGAGCGAGAGAGAGGGACGGGAAAGAGTGACATAAGATGGAGAGGGATGAGAAGAAAGAGAGTGAAAAGTAAGAGAGTATGACACAAGATGGAGAGGGATGAGAAGCAGGTGTTATTTATAATGGCCAAAGTTAACAGTGTCAGCAGAAATTCTGGCTCCCGACGTAATAGAAACACATCATGTCCATTGAGGTCCTGCTGTCCGAATGGTATGAAAGAAGTCAACAAGAAGAAGCAAATTACTGCAACAGAGAAGAAAGAATGGGGTGATGCGGTTTCACTACAAGAAAAAGACCTTTTCCTACCGTCAAATCGGTAGGAAAAGGCCCAAAATCGGTAGGAAATGTCGCATTTCCTACCGGCCCCGTGCGGTAGGAAATGCTTAAGTGGGAAATGACTTTGGTAGGAAATGATATTGACCGGGTCAACGTGGGTCCCACATGATGATGTGGCATACCACATGGCGGGGACCCACATGCCAACTTGGATGATGATGTGGCGATATGTCAGATGCCATGTCATATGACACGTGGGCGGGCCCCACACACGTCATCAGCCACGTCAGCTGCTGACGTGGAAATTGTAGCAAGTGCAGATCCATTTCCTACCGACCACTTTTGCACACTTCGGTAGGAATTGTTCCAGACACCTTGTAAAATGGCATTTCCTACCGCTATTCATTATTTCCTACCGTTCTTATGAATGCGGTAGGAAATGTTTTGAAGACGGTAGGAAATACTAGGTTTCGAATTGTAATAACGGTGGGAAATGGCTGGAAGGCGGTAGGAAATACTGGGCAAATTTTTTAAAAATAAATGTTCTTCATTGATTCAAAAGCATACACATTGCATAACAAAATCAATATCTAATTCACAAGCATACAACCAAAACCAAAAATCAAACATCTATCATAAATCGTAATCCGCCTTCATCACCATAAAATTAACAAATTAAAGTTACATCTATAAAATATTTGTACAAATTACTAAAATACAACCATTACAACAAAGCAAAATAAAAATTTAAAAACCTAAACTAATCACTCTTGAAGTGGTCATCATAATTGTCTTTGTCATTGCCTTCAACATCGCCTTCATCCGAATAGTTCTCTTTAGCCTTCTTCCGAAAAGTTCTTTTAATTTGTATCAAGTCCTAACAATTTACATAAAAAATGGAACAAAAAATTATACATATATACATGCACAAATGAAAGTTAATGAGCTCAAATAGCAAACAAAATGAAAGTTTGAACTAATCAAATTGAAGAATACTATATGTAATTCAAACATACAAATATTATTCAAATTGAACTAACACAAACACACATATATTATATGTAAATCAAATGGATATATAAAAGAGGGTAAAGATTTGTACCTAAATAATGGTGATGAAGATGAAAATCGAGATGAAAAAAATGAAAAGAGTTGATAAGAATATTAAAAGATGGAGAGGTGGAGAAGAGAGTTGAAGTGAAGGGGAATGAAGAAAGTTATTGTTTTATAAATCTGAATTACACATTTCCTACCGCACTTCTATATTTCCTACCAATTTGCGGTAGGAAATGACTTTGGGCGCCATTTTGAATTTTGATTTGGGCGCTCATTTCGAATTTTTGGTTTAGGCGGTCATTTTAAATTTTTCGTGAATTATCATTTCCTACCGACTTGCGGTAGGAAATGACTCTGGGCGCCATTTTTGAATTTTAATTTGGGCGCTCATTTCGAATTTTTGGTTTAGGCGCTCATTTTGAATTTTTCGTGAATTATCATTACCTACCGCATGATACCATTTCCTACCGTAAACCGGTAGGAAATGGAAAAAAAAATGAAAAATGTGACAGCGAGGATTCGAACCCACATCTCTAGCGAAATTTGTACTACATCCAACCATTATGCTAAGGTGTTTTTTGTATTTTAATGTTACTCTAAAATTATATTACTACAATACCTTGTTTATCACTTTTTCATTAAAAAGTCCTTACAAATGAACTTTAAAAATCACAATTTTTTGCAAATGTCACTAATTCACAGTGATCTTGAAATTCTCATGGTTGGATCGTTAAAAAATAGAACTAGAAAAATGGATTAGTATAAATTGTTGTTAAAATAGGGGTTTTTCCTTATAAAATCACGTCAAATGAATTTTAAAAATCACAATTTTTTTCACACATGACTAATTTGCAGTGATAATGAGATCCGTATGGTTAAATCGTTCAAAAACCTTTTTTTCAAAAAATAAAGTCCAACCCTAGTAACCCTAAATATAACCCCTAAATTACAACCATAAGTTGTGGAAGCTAAGTTGTTAAAGATGGTGAATAATTTTTTTTAAAAAAAATTAATTTGTAAGTGGATAATTTTCTTTTGGAACTACGCGCACTAATATACAATGAGTTTAACAAAATAAATAAAAAAGGTTGAAATTATTTTGTAATAAATAAGGGTTAAAGTCAAATTACTAGTTGACCGTTAAATTAATTAATCAAATAAATTTATTAAATTTTAAATATTTTGGAATAAGATTTAAAAATATTGATTTTGACTCCCATACGATTCGATTGTCGAAATTCTATTTCAAAATTATAGAATCAAGAATCTGGAACGAAAACTAGTTTAGGGGTTAAAATCAAATTACTAGGTGACCTTTAAATTACTTAATCAAATAAATTTATTATTTTTCTTAAAATTTTGGAATAAAATTTTAAAAGATTGATCCTGACTCCCGTACGGTTTGATCGTCAAAATTCTTTTCAAAATAATCGAATCAAGAATCGGGAACGAAAACTTGTTTAGGGATTAAAGTCAAATTACTAGTTAACCGTTTAATTACATAGTCAAATAAATTTTTAAAATTTTTAAAATTTTAGTATATGATTTAAAAAGATTGATCTTGACTTTTGTACGGTTCGATCGTCGAAATTCTATTTCAAAATGATCGAATCAAGAATCAGGAACGAAAACTAGTTTAGGGATTAAAGTCAAATTACTAGTTGACCGTTTATTTACATAATCAAATAAATTTTTAAATTTTTTAAAATTTTAGTATATGATTTAAAAAGATTGATCTTGACTCTAGTATGGTTCATCGTCGAAATTCAATTTCAAAATAATGGAATCAAGAATCGAGAACGAAAACTAGTTTAGAGGTTAAAGTCAAATAACTAGTTGACCTTTAAATTAACTAATCAAATAAATTTATTATTTTTTTAAAATTTTGGAATAACATTTAAAAAGATTGATATTGACTCCCGTACGGTTCGATCGTCGAAACTCTATTTCAAAATAATCGAATCAAGGATCGGGAACGAAAACTAGTTTAGGGGTTAAAGTCAAATTACTAGTTGACCGTTAAATTACCTAATCAAATAAATTTATTATTTTTTTAAAATTTTGGAATAACATTTAAAAAGATTTATATTGACTCCTGTACGGTTCAATCGTCGAAATTATATTTCAAAATAATCAAATCAAGAATCGGGAACGAAAACTAGTTTAGGGGTTAAAGTCAAATTACTAGTTGACCGTTAAATTACCTAATCAAATAAATTTATTATTTTAATAAAATTTTGGAATAACATTTAGAAAGATTGATCTTGACTCCCGTACGGTTCAATCGTCAAAATTCTATTTCAAAATAATCGAATCAAGAATCGGGAACGAAAACTAGTTTAGGAATTAAAGTCAAATTACTAGTTGACCGTTAAATTACCTAATCAAATAAATTTATTCTTTTCTAAAAATTTTGGAATAACATTTAAAAAGATTGATCTTGACTCCCGTACGGTCCGTACGGTTCAATCATCGAAATTCTATTTCAAAATAATCGAATCAAGAATCGGGAACGAAAACTAGTTTAGGGGTTAAAGTCAAATTAGTAGTTGACCATTAAATTATATAATCAAATGAATTTATTATTATTTTTAAAATTTTGGAATAACATTTAAAAAGAATGATCTTTACTCCCGTACGGTTCGATCGTCGAAATTCCAATTCAAAATAATCGAATCAAGAATCGGGAATAGAAACTAGTTTAGGGGTTAAAGTCAAATTACTAGTTGATCGTTAAATTACCTAATCAAATAAATTTATTATTTTTTTTAAACTTTTGCAATAACATTTAAAAAGATTGATCTTGACTTCCGTACGGTTCGATCGTCGAAATTCTAATTCAAAATAATCGAATCAAGAATCGGAAACAAAAACTAGTTTAGGGGTTAAATTCAAAGTACTAGTTGACGGTTAAATTACATAATAAAATAAATTTATTATTTTTTTAAAATTTTGGAATAACATTTAAAAAGATTTATCTTGAATCTCGTATGGTTCGATCGTCGAAATTCTAATTCAAAATAATCGAATCAAGAATCGAAAACGAAAACTAGTTTAGGGGTTAAAGTCAAATTATTAGTTGACCGTTAAATTACCTAATCAAATAAATTTGTAATTTTTTAAAATTTTGGAATAACATTTAAAAAGATTGATCTTGACTCCCGTACGGTTCGATCGTCGAAATTCTAATTCCAAATAATCGAATCAAGAATCGGAAACGAAAACTAGTTTAGGGGTTAAAGTCAAAGTACTAGTTGACCGTTAAATTACCTAACAAATAAATTTATTATATTTTTAAAATTTGGAATCACATTTAAAATGATTGATCTTGACTCCCGTATGATTCGATCATCAAAATTCTAATTCAAAATAATCGAATCAAGAATAGGAAACGAAAATTAGTTTAGAGGTTAATGTCAAAGCACTAGTTGACCATTAAATTACCGAATCAAATAAATTTATTATTATTTTAAAATTTTGGAATAACATTTACAAAGATTGATCTGGACTCCCGTACGGTTCGATCGTCGAAATTTTAATTTTAATTTTTATTTTTTATGGAATTCACAAACTAGTTAAAAATAGGGTGGAAAATCACAAAAATAGAAAATTAGTGAACCTAAACATATCTATTATCTTATATAAACATATCTATTATCTAACATATATAATCATTTTAAGCATAAATAATAATTCTGTTATCCAACATTTCATATATATATATATATATATATATATATATATATATATATATATATATATATATATATAAACATTGAATATTAACAAATAAAATTAAAAACTCGACACAACTCATTTCCTACCGCTTGTCGGTAGGAAATGTCAACCTGACACGTCAACCAATTAGAAGCCGCCAAGCTGTCATTTACTGGTGAAAAGGAGAGCCATTTCCTACCGCCTTAACGTGGTAGAAAATGCTGAGCATAAAGCGACATTGCCACATGGCACTTGGGACCCACAAGATTCATTTCCTACCGTAGTCGGTAGGAAATAAGTGTCTCATTTCCTACCGAGTTCATTCAGTAGGAAATGGTGTCAATAAAACGACGTCGTACCATTGTGGTCGGCCTTTGATGTGGCGTTGTGGGTCCCGTTCAACTCATTTCCTACCGATTTCGGTAGGAAATGTCTACACATTTCCTACCGACTAGTGATCCGGTAGGAAATAGCCGTTTGACTTGAAAATCGGTAGAAATTGGTCGGTAGGAAATGCGTCGGTAGGAAAAAAATGGTAGGAAAAGCCCGTTTTTCTTGTAGTGTTTGTTCAGTTTGTCTAGAATACCCTCACAATGCAGTTCTTCTCCTTTGTTCCTCCTACCACAAAGGTTGTCGCCCTTTTATGTGCTCAACTAGCTGTAGATATTCTAACTGTCTGGACCAATACAAGAAGGCCTATACTAAAGTGAACTTCACCGAGAGTTCTTTTCCATTGCATAGGTCAACAGATGAATCAAACTTGACCTTAGGGCTAGATTGGTCTGAAGAGAAGCGGGAAATATCTGAGCTTTTGTGCCCACTTTGTCGGGGGCAGGTGAAAGGTTGGACTGTTGTTGAACCAGCTCGCAAATATTTAAACAAGAAGAAAAGGGCCTGTATGGAAGATAAATGCACATTTGTTGGAAGTTACAAGGAACTAAGGAAGCATGTAAGGGCAGAACATCCGTCAGCACGGCCACGGGAAGTGGACCCTTCACTTGCAGAAAAGTGGAAAAAGCTAGAGAACGAGAGAGATCAGAATGATTTGATGAGCACAATTAGGTCGTCCATGCCAGGTGCAATTATAAGGGGTGACTACGTAATTGAAAGTAACCATCGTGGCTCTCGAGACGATGTTTACTTTAGGTTGGGGTCATTTCGTGGAGATGAGGATGATGATTCTGATCTTGAGGAAATTATTTGACGAGATATATCCTTCTCGTTCTGTGGCTTCATCTGGACGCTTCAACAATTCCAGCAGGCGCGTTGGTTACCGCCCCAGCAGAATGGTGTTGGAGGTTTCAAGGAGGCAGCGAAGGCGTGGAGAGTAATGAAAATCAAACCTACACAGAGGTGGAATTTGATTCGTAGGTAAGCAACAAACCAGTTGTTTGGCATTGGTTTTAATTCCCCCTCCTTAAATATCTTAAAGCAATGGCGCACACCATTTATTTCTTTGCAGATGTAGTCTAGTTACAAGATCGCATAACGGGGTAATGGCAGTTCTTGTGATTTGTCACCGTCGCTATACCACTTTGGTCAGCAAATTTATAGGTTAAGCTAGCAATGTTTAAAGTCTCTCCCTTAGCGTTAGTTATTTGAAAGAACATAGTTTAGTGTCATTACACTCATTGTTTTTTTCCCTCCCCCTGGGGAGATCATTGTTGAAACAGTAGATACATTTGGATTTGACTTTTTGATCTTGTATCTTGGAATTATTATTTTCACTGTTTTTTTTTTTAATTTCTAATTTTTAGCAGCTAAAAGTCTTCGCTGATTCATTTATAAATATCCTTTTTTTTTTTTCCTTCATGAAATCATATCTTGATATACAGCTTAAGCATTGCCAATGTTAATACCTAGTACTGACGGTTTCATGACTGATTGCCATCCTTTGCTGAAGGAGCAGGGCTGAAATCGATCATTGACATAATTTGTCATCATGAGATCTCAAAATCAAATTGACCGGACTTTGACTAAAAATTAAAAAGTATAATTAGATATAAAAATTATAAAAAAATTATCTTTATAATGTAAATTTAATTTACTATCAGATAATTTTAAAAATTGTAAAATTATAAATTGGTAGTATACATTATCACTAAGGAAAAGCAATTTTCACTAAGGAGGAATATTACTTGTACTACATTATCAACTTTTGATAATCAGAAATTACTTGACCAAAGTAAGAAACAACTCAACAAGACTTACAAGAGGGATAAATACGTATAGGTGAAAATGGCAAAAGGTTAACGAATGAGTAACTTCAGATTACATTCCAATTCAGCACATATATATATTTTTCATATTATATGAATATTTACGATTTTTGATCGCAAGGGAAAAATAAAATAACCTATCAAAATAAATTTACTGAAAACTTTTCAATTTATCAAAATTTAGACTAACGTTTTATGCGAACTTGCTCATAAAGTATCAATAGGAAGCAACGTAATGATACAATCGGGTTTTATACCGCATTGATTAGTGATTATCATGCGAAATTGTGTCATATTTATATCCATGCCAGTAAATAAAGCTCACATTAATCTAATCATATTATTTTTGTAAAGTAATTTTTTGGAATCAAATATGCATTAGGGAGAAAATAACACTATTTTTTTTAGTGATTTAGGATTTTTTTTTTTTTTTACTAATCTTATTATTCCACTTTCAGATTCGATTCTTGATTATCCAAAAATTATTAAAATAAATGTTAATTTATAAAAAGTTTAAGTCTAATAATGTAAGAAAAAAAATCTATCTTTCTTGCTGTGAAATTTCAGTCGATCTCCTTATTGAATCACACCTTTGATGAGTGTTATAATCTTAGTTCAAGTAAAAAAGAATGACCGACATGAAATAAGTATTTTTTATGTAATACTTTTTTTTTAAATTGATTTTTTTTATGTAAAATTGTTTATGTTCATCAATTTCTTAAGGATAGCCAATCCATTATTATTTAATATAAAACTGAAACATGTTTATTGTGCAAACTTTTGCCACTCCATTCTTTTTTTTTTTGAAGCAAAAGGGAAATATCATTAATTCAAATCCGTAATCAAAATATTTTGGAGCTCAGAAGGGACAAACCCCCTCCTAAAGATACAATCTGGATTAGAACTAGCGTAGCGAGCAAACCAATCCGCTGGCCGGTTCCCAGATCGTTTGACAAACACAATTTCCACATTGTTCATAGATTCTAACAAAACTCGACATTCATCAATGGTACCTCCAAATGGCGAGTAAATCACATCTCTGTTTAGCATAGCCCGTACTACTAGCTGACAATCTGATTCTATAGAGTAGCATTTGTGTGCATTGATACCTGCGATTCCATCTCGGACCTGTTCCAGTTTAACCCAACTGAGTGCTTCGCTTATGTCAACCGCTTCCGTCCAATGAATCTCTGGCACACCTGGTAATTTACGACTGGCAGCATACAACAAGCTCCCCTCAGAGTCTTGAGCTATCATCCCAACGCCAAAACAACTCAAGGAGCTAAATAAAGTGGCATCGCAGTTGACCTTTACACCATTTCCATTCGGCTTAATCCATCGTCCATGATCCTCAATTGAACTGATTACATGAGTATTGTTTGTACCCAAATTTTGGACTCTTCTCCATTGTGAAAGGTACGCAACTGCATTCTTTATCACTCCATTAGCTCTAGGCCTCTTGTTGTTCCAGATTAAATCATTTCGAGCTCCCCAAATCCCCCAACAAACCGTGCTTAACATAGCCGCTTTATCCTGTGATTGATCGAGCACTAGCTTAAACCAATCCTCAATAGACATCATGCGATCAAAAGTAAGATCAGATCTTATAATGCTCCAACAACATCTAGCAAAAACACATTGGATTAAACAATGGTCCGCTGTCTCAATCTCACTAACCCATTCTTGTTTATAATATACGTAATTAGCCCATTGGATCTTAACTTACCTGGCCTATTTGCAATTCCATTGCGGGCCCTCAAATCCCTCCGTACTTCTTTTTCTGGTTTTGTCTTGATATCGTAGTGACTCATTAAAATCTATGACCCATTTTAACAAAGTTTCAGCCCATTCATTATTCATATAATTTTTTTCGTTTTATTCGGCACCAAGTCTGTTAATGAGTGGGTTACATTTTTTGCTAATACTCTTTCTTTATTAACGTACATTTTTTATTTTGGAACGTCCCTCTCATTTCTTTACATACTATAAATAATAACTTTTAATAATAAAATAGATTATTACATCCACTACTTCACTCCACTTTTTAACATTTTATACTATTATATCCACTACTTCACTTATTCTAACAATAAAATCACTATTACACACACTACTTCAATTATTTTAACAATAAAATTAATATTGCACCCACTAATTCACTTATTTTAATCATAATTTTTGATCTCCGTGAAAAAACTCCATGTAAACTACCATGAGGGACAGAGGGAGTAACATATTTATTACGCCTTTATTGCTCTTTAATTGATATTCAGAAATACGTTATAAATTATTATAAACTGATGTCTAAACCCATCATACACATTGGCTAAAAATCAATGTCTAAATTTATGATCCTTCTCTTCACTCACATAAACATCGCTTAGATTTTTTTATTTTTTTTACAACGGCAAAAAATTGACATATTTCTAATATTGACGTAAAAGGAGATAAGGTAGTAAATAACTTGAATAAATAAAAAAATACAGATAATATTATAAATAGTTTAGATTACGCATTCCAAAAATTATTGTATTAACAATACACTGTATCTTCTACAATATTTTAAAGTTTTTATATTTCTTACTTATATTTATTAAATTAATGTTATAACTATTTACAAGTAAGATATAAAACTTTTGTCCTACAAATATGGGAGCCTCTTCTTAGATAAACCCATCTGTGCTCCTCAAATTGAAGCAAATGAAGAATATATTGAGTATAAGAACAAACTTTGGAAGGTAAAAGATAAGGACTAGAGTATCTGTTAACACAAAATCACGCAAGCGTACATGGTCACAAGTAATATATGAATAAGTCGAGTTCGTTCCCACAGAGATCTGGTTAAGGTTTTAATTTAGTTATTGTACCTATGCAACAATGTATGGTTATTACTCACTGCTAAGACAAATAACAAATTTGAGTTTTAATTAACTAAACTAACTAAGATGCAAATTATCAACTAAGAATTTACTAACTAACGATAATTAAAATCAAATTACTTACGCAATATGAACCATGGAATCCTAACTTCAATACAAACTTCCTTTAGAGATCATGCCCTTTTATCAATACATGTGGTGGTTACGATAACTAATCGGACAACACGAAATAAGTATACGTTACCTTTCAGTACACGCACACCAATCTACACAATATCCACATAAGATAGAAATCATGTAGACACCAATTATGCTTAGACCCTATATGTCTATAGAATTTGAAAACATAATGGTTGAAGATCAAGTGTCCATAAGATTACATAAGGTAGTATGAGACGGTTAGAAACACACCACAAACATGAATAACATTCATGGACTTATGCTAGCATGGCAAGTTCTAAATCTAAAGATCCACTGTCGCTTCACTAAAGATTAACAAGATAGATGTTAGCTACGCATCTATATGAATTAAATACAACCCTGCAAGGATATCGCAAATTCACCACACATATATCAAGTTAAGCAATCAACATCTAAATTCCATAAGTAAATCTGTTAGAATCCCATGACAACGATTAGTTCATAATCGAACCTCTCGTCATCATGGAATCTGATGAAACCGTGATAAAAACAAAGTATGAAAAGATACAAATAAAACTAAGTAATTGATATGTAATGGTGTGTGTTTTTTCTGTCCCCCAAGATGTGTATTTATAGCCCCAAGTTGCCTCTCCATCAAGCAATTACCATATTAGAGTAGGAATAGAAGACCGGCAATTTCCATCTTTAAACGGGATAGGATTTACAAATTCCATGCTCAAGACTGATTCTGGAATGTTCTAGCCGTCCAGGACAATTACCATACTGATTAGAAGTAGGAATTGTGGCAATTTCCTGTTTAGAATTGAATTCTGGCAATTTTTGTTGATTCTGTTTTGAAGGAAAATTCTCTTCAATAATTCTGGACTCCGGACCACCTTAGAATGATAGAAAATCTCGTTAGCTTCGCGTGGACTGTAAGATCGCCCAAAACGGACTTGTAGAACTCAAGATATGGCCAAAACAAAAATCAGAAATTCTGGATGATTTTTCACGCACCGCGAGCGACTGCGCTACTGTTCACGCCCGAAATTAGTACAAATTAGGCGTGACCGCGCCCGACCTACTGATCATTTGCTGATTTTGCTCTATTTTCTTTGTTTTAACTCCGATTTTCATTCCGTTTCTTCCGGCTCTCTCGCAATTTGATGTACTATTATTCTTTAAGCTCAAAACCCACCATTTAAGCATGGAAAACATCATCCCACATCCTACTCTTATTCCTGCACAAATTCACTAAAAACACATAAAAAACACCACATACTTGAGTTCAAGTCATCAATTCAAGCCGATACGAAGCATTCCAAGTGGATATAACATCCACTTATCACACCCCCAAACTTAAACCGATGCTTGTCCTCAAGCATAACAATTATAACTATATACAACTAACTAGTACCACTTCCGTAGGTGATCACGGTTGCATTTGGCATATGCAACAAGCCCTTTAAACCCCTAGGCAGCCCTAGTGGACGAGTAAGGTCTCGTGAGGGCCAATAGCGAATGTACCCACAAAATCCAATGCAATGCAATGCAACACAACAAATATGAAAAATGCAACTAATCTAGTACTAAATTCCTACCATACCTTCAAATCCTCTCATGCCATATCAACTTAAGAATCAAAGTAAATACCCAATGTCTTGGTGTCTAAAGTGCAAGTATTCACATAGTCTACTCAATGAACATGCATAAGCTCTCAAAAGTCCATGTCAAGTGTAAGAATAAGTTAGTAACCATGCTAAGCCTACAAGAGTACATCTTTGAGTAAAAACTTGGGATCTCATATGCAAAAACAAGCAAACACTCACAATCCACTCACAAAAGAATATTCACTCAAGAACAAGGGTAAGTGTATCACTCAATTCCAACAAAATCATAAACATGCTTGACAATTGGTATCAATCTAACTCTTAACACAACATACATCAATGACGATAATCAAAAGGTCTTTATTTGGGTTGTAACGGGGCTAGGAACAAGGTATGTCAAATAAGCCAAAACAGGTGAAGTGTCAAAAGCTAGTAAGTACCATGATGAATCATACACAACACCCTATTTTTCCCCCCACATAATTTATTAATTTTTCTTCCAACAAAAACGCTCGACTAGTCGACTAAAGTAGGATCACAACAAACACAAACATGCTCTCATAATATAACTTTTTTTTTTCTCTTTTTTTTTCTTTTTCTTTTTTTCTGTTTTTTTTTCTGTTTTTTTTTCGAGAGCTAAAGCAACAATAATATAGACAATAACAATGATCCCACGATTTTATTACACATGCCGACTATCAAGCAAACAACTAAACCCAAATTTTCAATATTTCCCCCAAAAGTATGACCAACAATAAACCCCTCATTGCACACCTTATTACTCCCTTAAGCACTCTACTAGCCTTTGACAATGTGGGTTCAAATTAATGTAAGGCCAATACAAGAAAAAAGTCTAGGCAAGTAATGTGGTATGTCACTGAAAAAATAGGATTAAGCTCAACGGGTTAACTAATTGATCATGTAAACATGGTGTGGTAATATGGGAAAATATGCGGTTATTCCTAAATGCCTTTATCATTTTAATCGTCAAATAATGTCATGCGTTTCAAGAAAGACCTCAAACAACTGCTAGCAATGCAAAAAATCCGTGGACACTCAAGCAAACGAATAAAATTACAACAAATATGCAATTAGGCTCAAAAGCTCACTTGACGGGAAAAACATACTCAATCCCAAGCAAAAATCTCTCTAATGCACCTACTTGTATTCAAAGAATGCAAACTAAATCAATTTGCACATATTCATGTCCTTCTAATTACTCACAACATTCAATAAGTCTTCTAGCTTCAACTTACCAGTGTATGTGTGTGCACAAGAACAAAACATATCACTTCTCAATCAAAAAGCGTCAACAACACAAAATTTCTATCAAGCATGGGTGCAAATGCAAACTATTATGAACTCACATGATATATGAACATAAAAACAGAATGTCCTATATGAAACAAACGTAGATAACACGAACATAAATGCATATATTACTACTACTAATATGCAAAGCATGAAATCCTACATGAACACAATGACTCAAAATCACAATTATATACACTACTTATCCCTCAAACCACCCCCAAACTTAAAATATTCAATGTCCTCATTGAATGGAAGTAAATATGAGGGAAAGTAGAAAACATACCAGTATACAACAATGCTTGGGTTGCCTCCCAAGAAACGCTTCTTTAACGTCAATAGCTTGACGTTACTTCCAAGCCTCCATTAAGGATGATAATAGTTTGCCTGGTCCTCTCTTCGTGAGACTTCATCATCATCACGGCAACACACTTTTTGCCCCTTCTCCTCGCTTGGCCTATTCGTGTAACAAATATGTCCTGTTCCAATGCCTTTATCGGTTGACCCAAAATCTGTCAATTAGTAGAACAACACACACTTGCAGGCTTCGGTTGAATATAATGGAGGAGGGTAAATGTAAGTTGCTGAAGCCTTTGGTTCCTCAAAGAGAACTTCCTCCATTGGCTCTAATGCGCTACTTCCATCTTTAAACTCTGAGACAAGTAGAAGATCTGCATTTTTCTCATGTTCATCAGCCTCTTGGAACGCACATACCAATTCTTGAAATTTGTGCAGCTCATCAGTGTCTGTCCCAAATAGTGCCCTTTCCAAATCATCCACCATCCTAACATGATCAAATTCCTTACATGGCCTGTGAACACTCACCTCACCTTGGAATTTGTCTTTCTCAATTAAGCATGCAGCACCTTGCTCCAAGTCACAGTTACTTTCTGGAATTGCCTCTTGTATAAATTGTTGTTTCTCTTGTTTCGCATCACTCACAGCTCGAGCAACTAGAATCTCCTAAGATTTGATAGACTTCTCACTACTCTTTACAAGCATCCTAAGCTCCTCCATAGTAGCAACCTCATCTGACTGAAAAGTAGGAGTAGGTTGCTGATGTTGAAACTCTTCACTTCCAAAGAAATATGTCATATCTGGAACATCTTGCTGGTACTGTTGAGGATGGTATGGAAAATATGGTTGTTCCTTATAATTGACATATGGATCAACTTCTTCGTAGTAACAATATTGTGAGGGATCATGAACGCCAAAACACCGCTCACATTGATAAGGCATGGGTGTCCTCGAATATGCCCACCATGGCAACTCCTCGCATGCCATCTTCAAAAACTCAAGTACCTGAAACACAATGAACTAAACAAGATAGGTAAGAAAAAATCTGAGTCAGTGAACTCTAACAACCACTATTGACAAGCACATAAACCAAAAATAAAACACCGATGATCCCCGGCAGCGGCGCCAAAAACTTGTTAACACAAAATCACGCAAGCGTACGTGGTCACAAGTAATATATGAATAAGTCGAGTTCGTTCCCACAGAGATCTGGTTAAGATTTTAATTTAGTTATTGTACCTATGCAACAATGTATGGTTATTACTCACTGCTAAGACAAATAACAAATTTGAGTTTTAATTAACTAAACTAACTAAGATGCAAATTATCAACTAAGAATTAACTAACTAACGATAATTAAAATCAAATTACTTACGCAATATGAACCATGGAATCCTAACTTCAATACAAACTTCCTTTAGAGATCATGCCCTTTTATCAATACATGTGGTGGTTACGATAACTAATCGGACAACACGAAATAAGTATACGTTACCTTTCAGTACACGCACACCAATCTACACAATATCCACATAAGATAGAAATCATGCAGACACCAATTATGCTTAGACCCTATATGTCTATAGAATTTGAAAACATAATGGTTGAAGATCAAGTGTCCATAAGATTACATAAGGTAGTATGAGATGGTTAGAAACACACCACAAACATGAATAACATTCACGGACTTATGCTAGCATGGCAAGTTCTAAATCTAAAGATCCACTGTCGCTTCACTAAAGATTAACAAGATAGATGTTAGCTACGCATCTATATGAATTAAATACAACCCTGCAAGGATATCGCAAATTCACCACACATATATCAAGTTAAGCAATCAACATCTAAATTCCATAAGTAAATCTGTTAGAATCCCATGACAACGATTAGTTCATAATCGAACCTCTCGTCATCGTGGAATCTGATGAAACCATGATAAAAACAAAGTATGAAAAGATACAAATAAAACTAAGTAATTGATATGTAATGGTGTGTGTTTTTTCTGTCCCGCAAGATGTGTATTTATAGCCCCAAGTTGCCTCTCCATCAAGCAATTAACATATTAGAGTAGGAATAGAAGACCGGCAATTTCCATCTTTAAACGGGATAGGATTTACAAATTCCATGCTCAAGACTGATTCTGGAATGTTCTAGCCGTCCAGGACAATTACCATACTGATTAGAAGTAGGAATTGTGGCAATTTCCTCTTTAGAATTGAATTCTGGCAATTTCTGTTGATTCTATTTTGAAGGAAAATTCTCTTCAATAATTCTGGACTCCGGACCACCTTAGAATGATAGAAAATTTCATTAGCTTCGCGTGGACTGTAAGATCGCCCAAAACGGACTTGTAGAACTCAAGATATGGCCAAAACAAAAATCAGAAATTCTGGCTGATTTTTCCCGCACCGCGCGCGACCGCGCTACTGTTCACGCCCGCGCTACTGTTCACGCCCGAAATTAGTACAAATTAGGCGCGACCGCGCCCGACCTACTGTTCATTTGCTGATTTTGCTCTATTTTCTTCGTTTTAACTCCGATTTTCATTCCGTTTCTTCCTGCTCTCTCGCAATTTAATGTACTATTATTCTTTAAGCTCAAAACCCACCATTTAAGCATGGAAAACATCATCCCACATCCGACTCTTATTCCTGCACAAATTCACTAAAAACACATCAAAAACACCAAATACTTGAGTTCAAGTCATCAATTCAAGCCAATACGAAGCATTCCAAGTGGATATAACATCCACTTATCAGTATCGAAATGTGGAGGGTGCGTGTTAGTCACAGAGGCATGTCTGAATACATCTAATAACAAGCCTGATTGTTTTTAATGCTATGCATTACTTACATGACCTCTTAAATAAGGGAACCTCTAGTTGTAGAGTTTCTACTTATTTAGTACTTGTAATAGGCATCAAATTCTATCTGTGTAATTGTAATTTAAAGTCAGAGAATAATGCTTAAAAAAAGATCCATGGATCATGCCTCAAGGTTGAAGAACAAGACTGTCAAAATAAACACAGTTGGATTTTAAAGAATGAAGATTTGCCTAAGTATCAATTCGAGAAGTATGTTTGTCATATTCGAAAAGTCTAGCTTTCGAGAAGTCAAGGATTCGATACCTCAAAAGACACTGTTCGATATCTCTAAATGTAGTGTTCGATAGCTCATTCGAGAACTCAGATATTTGACATGTCTACTACCCTATTCGAGAACTCAAGAAGTCAACAAGTCAAAGCATCATTCGAGTTCTCTGGGAGTCAACAAGTCAAAGCCTCATTCGACATCTCAAGGACTTAGGAAGATATTCGACATATCAGGGATTCGATAAGTCAAATGCTCGATTCGATAACTTAAGGATTCTTGTAGAAAAGGCTAATTCGAGAAGTGATTCGATATGTCAATTTAATAGTATTCGAGAACTCAGAGTCATCTAACAAATCAATTCTAGTTCTCGAATCAATCACTTAGTCACTTCTAGAATGCAATCTTGGAGACAAATTACTGAAGAAATTGTACAAGTCAGAAACTTGCAGCAAGCTAAAATACTTTCTGGACCACAGTACTGCAAAGTGTTTTGGAAAGACTACAAAGAAGCTTAGAGAGATGTTACTGGAGACAAAAGAGCTAAAGAAGTGGATCTGAGCAGAGTTTCAAGAAGTCAAATCTCTAGCCATTTGGATGTTTACTCAAATAGGATAGACACATTAGAAAGCAATTTTGTCTGTTGTGTTATTTGTAGTAAATGAATTGTTCACATGTTCTATAAGTGAACAACCCTACTTCTTTAGCAGTACGAGAGTCTTGACAAGAAAATCAACAAGTAAAATCTCTCAGAGAACGAAGCTGAGAATACATGTTCGTATTCCCAGGTTGTAGCAACATTTTGATCTAATAAAATTAGATTAAAGTAAACATTGTGTCTTTGTGTCTTTACTTCCGTATTCATAATCTGTTAAACACAAAACACATATTCTACTACACACACATCATAGTGAAGATTCAAGAAAAGTTCAAGAATCCATTCATCCCCCTCTGTATTCTCTTTAGTGTATTCTACACCCAACAAGTGGTATCAGAGCAGGCTGTCGATCTAAAAACAGAAAACGATCATGAATACACCAAAGACAACAGGAATGGTGAAGGTCCCTAAGTTCAACAAAGAAAATTACAACCTTTGGAAGATCAAAATAATGTTGTTCATCAAAGCTGCTAATCCTCTTTATCCTGATATCCTCAAGAATGGTCCTTTTGTACCACAACAGGAGATCCCTGAGTCTACCATGGGCACTCTGGTCATTCCAAGATCATTTGTTGCAAAAGATCCATCCAAATGGTCAGATTTAGAGAAGGAGAAAGTTGCCATAGATAGCCCTCTCATGCTGTTGATCATAGACTCTATGGAGATGTCAATATTTGCAAATATAGCTTCATGCAAAATAGCAAAAGAGATGTGGGATCACATTGAGGTATTGTGTGAGGGGACATATGAGGTCAAGGAGAACAAGAAATAGATACTGGTCACATAGTATGAAGCTTTCATGGCACAGCCCAAGAAAAGCATCACTAACATGTTTGAGAGATTTCACAAGTTGATTACTGAACTACAGATGAATGGCAAAGTCTACAGCACCAAAGAATTAAATATGAAGTTTCTACCGTCTTCTCCAAACCATCTAGAGCAAAGAGTCATCTCTCTAAGGGAAAGAGATTTAAACAAAGTCACATCATGTGTCTTGATTATGAACAGATCTATTCAAGAACTTGAAGCCTCTACAATCCAATTGAGGATTGAAGAAGTAATAGATGAAGAACCAGTAGTGGAGGTGCCTGAGACTGTTCCTGAGGAACATGAAGAAGAAGGGGATGAGTTCTACACTCTCGAGGAGCTACCTCATATGCTTTCATGGCTAGAAAATATCCAAACATTAGATTCAAGAGAAAGTAGTCCTTCAAACCTAGACCTTAGAACCATTCATTCAACAAGAGTAAAGAACCTGTGAAACCAAGCAAGAACAAATTCAAAACCAACTATGTGGATAGGTCATCTGTGAGATGCTATAGATGCAACCTAGGGCATTTTGCTAGTGAATGCACGAAGCCTAAAAAGAAGGATAAATAGTTTCTTGAGCTTGAAGCTAAGTATGAGGCCATTTTGAAGAAGCAAACACCAGGCAAGGCCTATATAGCTGAAGGGAAGTGTTGGGATGATTCTGATAGTGATGGGGAAGAGCAAGAATTTTGCAACTATGCCTTGATGGCTGATTCCAAGAATGAACCATCTCCATCAGTATCTCAGGTACAATCTCTCACTACCGTAGACATGTCTGTTTCTGAGTATAAGCATATGGTTGAACAATTGTCTGTTGAAATGTTTAATATTCATACTAGTATGACTGCTGCTAATGAAGAGATTGTTAAACTGTCTACTAGAAATGAATTGTTAAGCAAAAAGAATAAGAAACTTGAGCTAACTGCTATGTAAGTAGAAAACCTTAAGAAAGAAGTTAAATATCTGCAGAATAAGGTTATATGTGCTAGTCAGGTCGAAAAAGCTCTTAGGGATGAACTAGCTGAAAATGAATTCAAATTGAAAACCTTTAAGAACTCCTCTAGTCTATTGCAGTCTTACCATGAGAAAAATCACGCAAATCCAAAGACTGCAATTGGTCTTGACTATGATACTCTAAACCAGAGGAAAGGCTATGCTGTCATTGAAGATGACAAGGTTGTTCATGAGAAGTGCCTCACATTTTAAAAAAGGCCGAGTCTCCAATATTTAAAGAATCAATATTTGAAATTAATGAGGATGCCTTACTCATCAAATAGATGTTGATTGATGAGGATGAAGCACAACCTAGTGAACAACCAGCATCCTCTGAAAGTAAGAATGTCAAATTGAAGACCAAGGAGACTGCAGAAGTTAGACCTAGACTTGAGAAGTTTGTTAAGTTTGTACTAGTTAGGAAAATTGAATCTGAGAAGAAAGTGGCTAAAAAGAAACAAAATAGAAATGGCAAGCTAGGGATAAACAAGGATAATAATTATGTTTATGTGCCAAATGCCCCTAGAAAAGTTTGTCAAAACTGTTTTAGCACTAATCATTTAACTCATGCATGCAAGAAACCTGCTGGTAGTGTGCCTAAACCTTTTTATGATTGCTCCGTGCTTTTAAGACATAGAGATTCTCCATTTTATGATAAGTTTGACTGTATGCCATGCAACATGAATGTGATGACTAGTTATTTTAATTTGAGAAGATAATTCATTGATGGTCGTATCAGTTACAACACTCACATACACTACACAAGGTCAAAGTCTTCAAGTCCTTCTAGAGCTAGGAAGGCACCTCTGTCACCTAAGTCTGAAAACTCAGGTTCTAAGACTTCTAGCTGTGATAAGAAGACTAGCCGTAAGAAAAATAACAAGCATGCTATTATTGATAAAACTGTTTCTAAGCCAGGAGAACCAAAACATGTTTGGGTACCAAAGAGGAAGTGATATACTTGTGTGTATAGGGCAAATAAAATGAAAAGAAGGTCATGTGGATTCAGAATAGTGGATGCTCAAATCACATAACTGGTGATATGGCCCTACTATCACAGTATGAGAAGAAGGCTAGCCCAATGGTTGCTTTTGGAGATGACAACATGGGTAACACATTAGGATATGGCAAATTGAAAGTTGGTAATGTCATTATTGAAGATGTAGCAGTAGTCAAGGGACTCAAGCATAATCTGCTAAGTGTTGGTCAGTTTACTGACAGAGGATTCAAGGTGAGTTTTGACAAAGATGAATGTTTGATTAGCCATAAGAAGACTGGTGATTTTGCTCAATCTGGAGTAAGGAAAGGAAGCCTGATTTGTAGCCAATATGGATTCTACAAGCAAGGACAAAATTTGTTGCTTTTATTCAAAAGCATCAAATGAAGACTGTTGGCTATGGCACAAGAAGTTATCACACTTGAACTTCAAGGCCATTCATTCTTTAGTCAAAAGAGAGTTAGTGAAGGAGTGTGTGAGGCTTGTCAAAAGGGAAAATGAAAAGATCAAGCCATAAGCCAAAGACTATGACATCAATAACCAAGCCCTTGCAACTAATTCATATGGACCTATTTGGGCCTGTCAACATTATGTCACTTTCAAGAAATAAATATGCCCTGGTGATGGTTGATGACTACATAAGGTATACATGGATGGAATTTCTAGCATCAAAGGATGAGGTTCCACAAGTGATCATTGAGCACATAAGGAAAGTTGATAAGGAAGTAAAGGCCAACAATACAAGTGTGATTGCATTAAGAAGTGATAATGGAATAGAGTTCAAAAATGCCATGCTTGAGGATTTCTGCAAAGAGAATGACATTTCTCAACAATTCTCAGCTCCAAGAACTCCACAACAAAATGGAGTTGTTGAGAGAAAGAATAGGACTCTGATTGAAGCTGCTAGAATAATGTTACTTGATGCAAAAATGCCTACATGTTTTTGGGCTGAGGCTGTGAGCACTGCATGCTACATTTAGAATAGAACCCTCATCAACAAAAATACTGGAAAGACACCTTACAATTTGATGACTGGAAAGAAGCCTACCCTCAAGTATGTTCATACTTTTGGAAGCAAATGCTTTGTGTTAAAAGATAATTCTGAATATGTTGGAAAGTTTGATGCAAAGGCATTTGATGGAATTTTTCTTGGCTATTATATGGAGAGGATTGCTTACAAGGTTTATGTCATCAGTTAAAAAAAAGTTATGGAAATCATAGATGTGACTTTTAATGACAACAAACTACCTGGACTAGAAGAAGCCAATGAAGAAGATAAAGATCCATTAAGGTTTGAAAAATTGGATGATTCTGATGAAGAGATTGAACCTGAAGTTGAGACTACAATTCAACTAACTCCAATGAATGATGAAGCAAGAGAAGAATTTGTACCAACCAACAGTGAAGAGACAAGCATCCAAGATACACCTGTGAATAGTGACAACTTTACAGGGGGAGCAAATGAAGATGATCATGACTCGGATAATAAAGCAACATCAAGTCTGAGAAAGCAATCCGAGCATACAAGAAAATTGGATACATCACATACTGCAGATCAAATTATTGAAAATACAAATGCAGGAGTGAGAACAAGGAGAGCAACTTAAAATGAATGTCTATGGTTGTTTTCTATCTCAAGTTGAGCCTAAGAAACTTGATGATGCACTGTTGGATCAAGATTGGATTATTGCTATGCAAGAGGAGCTGAACCAATTTGAGAGAAACAAAGTATGGGAGCTTGTGCCTGCACCAAAGAATAGAACCATTGTTGGAACAAAATGGGTTCTGAAAAATAAGATGGATGAGAATGGTGTGGTCATAAGGAACAAAGCAAGGTTGGTTGTAAAAGGATACTCTCAGCAGGAAGGCATTGATTATGATGAGACTTTTGCTCCTGTTGCTAGATTGGAAGCCATCAGAATTTTCTTGGCATTTGCTGCTCATGCAAATTTTAAAGTTTATCAAATGGATGTCAAGAGTGCATTTTTGAATGGGAGTTGGAAGAAGAGGTATATGTGCAACAACCACCTGGCTTTGAAGATCCACATTCCCCACAATTTGTCTACAGATTGCTTAAGGCATTGTATGGACTTAAGCAGGCTCCAAGGGCATGGTATGACACTTTGTCACAAATTCTTCTTAAAAATTAATTCACTAGAGGCATACTGGACAAGACACTACTTTATAAAAAGCATGGTAATGATATTATCCTAGTTCAAATCTATGTGGATGATATCATATTTGGCTTTACAAATGAGAAATTGTGTGAAAAATTTTCTAAGCAAAATAATCACATATATGCAGTTATTTAATAATCGGTTCCAGATTTATACTCGCCTCAAAACATAGTTTGTCGTATATTGATACTTTATTGAGATTTCCCGATTACCTTTTTTTTTTTGCTGAATGATTTCCCGATAACCTTTACACCTATAATATACATTTAGCATAAACAATTGTTAACTAATTCGTAATCTCTATAAGTCATACAAACAAACTCCTATCCAACTTAACTCTACATTATTGACCAAGTTGACTCACCGAATTGACTGGGCAAATAGATCATAAGACCAAAACCACTTCTTTACATAACCACACGAAATGAGTTCCACACTTCCACTAAAACATTTTTAATAAAATGAGAAATAATCTTTTTCAAAATGTATACTCCAGAAATTATCTTGAATACCCAACCAACCCTCCATAAAAATTTCACTTAAAAAAAACATTTTGAATAACAAAACCGAATTATTAAACTCGAGCTGGAGCACCAAAATTTCTGCTCCACGTAACCTAGCTCAGATTATTGGTGAAAATTCGAAGAGTTGGAATACTTGTGTATGATTCAAGTGATAACTCGAATTGCTATAGGTGTTAACTGCAATTATTATTATAATATAATGATTCGAGTTATAAATAATTGTATGAGATTACATGGATGTAAAGTTATGTGATGAGTCCAACAAACTGATTGATTAAATATCTTCAATATTTGGTAATTGAAATTAAAGTTTGGTATTATAATGTAAAGTGTTTGTGGATTAATGTCTATATACTATTAATTTTAACTTTTATGAGTTGTGCTTAATACATAAGAATGTTTGACTGTAGTTGATAGTCTTTTGAAATTAGATATACTTTGTTTTGCTTAATGTATGAGTGTGTCATGTTAGTACCATATCATTAAAATTACGTCTTAAGTGATATTGATATTGGCTATCTCTGTATAATCTGAATAATTTGACTTATTTGATTACAATTACCTATAAGAAATGATGATATTCTCTAAGCTTCAATATGCTGGAATTATGTAAGTATATTCATTATCTATGGTGATGTCAGTTCTCACTACACATACCAGCCCTCATATTAAGACCTGGCTGGGAATCCCTTAGAGAATCCCAACATCTGGATGACTGGTGTAGTTGGCCACTTAGTTTATAGGAAGTCATGTGTACATTTTATTAAATTTCTTGGTGAATAATGGTTAAGTAACAATTTTTGTGTTACATGACTTGGGTGTGATCATATTTGATGATGTACAATGTGCTTATATGTTATATGAACTGATTGTTAAGACTTAGTCCATTCTGTGCATTCTTTGTGAAAAGGTCACATGTTTAATAACTACAAAGGTTTTTGTTAACTTTCAAAAATCTGACAAAACTTTTCCAAGTTGTCACAGTCATATCAATCATGAGTACATTCTTATATGGTATTGCACCTTATCACATAGAACCTGCATTTAGTTTTCAAACTTTATGACATCATTGTGGGTCATTAGTCCTTTCTGTAACCATTCTGCACAACCCATTATTCTTTTGTCCCCTCTTTATGGATTCCACACATTAAATGTACTGTCCTTCCACTACTAGAAAAAAGCTCATAGACATCGGTTTCTGGCCGATATCTATTAAAATATCATACCGATGTCTTTGTCGGTGATGTCTATTGTATCATGTCATAGACATCGGTTTTTAACTGATGTCCAGGAAGCTATTACACATCGATTTTAAACCAAAAAAATGATGTTTATATCTAATAGTTTTGCATTAATTGCATGAACCTGACATTTCTACCATACTATTACAGGTGCTAGATGCAAATAAACATGTTGTACACAACTCATAAATCGACATATACATCATTATTTAGATTCAAAATGATGTCTAAGTTTGTTTTAGACATCGGCTTCTTCTATCGCAACTGATGTATAAAGTGGTATTAGACATCGGTTTTGAACGATGTTAAATATATTCTTAGACATCGGTTGTCTTCGTGGTAACTGATGTGGAAAAGTATATTAGACATCGGTTTTTATACGTATTCACTATTTAGGTTAGTATTAGACATCGGTTTTATTTGTGATAACCGTTGTGTATATTTGTTATAAACATCGTTTTTTACCGATGTGTATTGTATTTTATCCTGTATTGTTTTCGATAAATATATGTTGTCTAATTATTATTAGACATCGGTTTCTGGCAACATTTGTGACATGTGTGTTTCTGTTAGACATCGCTTTTATATATGTTCTACATGTAAAACTGATGTGTTTTTGCTATTGTTACAGACAGAAGAAATTAAAAACTGATCAATAGATGCCCAGAAAAACATAAACAGCCATTCATATATATACCAAACTATTGCAAAACATTCATACCAAAAGCTATTGCAAAACATTCATACCAAAAGCTAGGTAGCGAAACCAAACAATATTGTCTACAATACCTTAATCCGAAACAGCCAAAGCTGATTAATTACTACATCAATATTATCCACAAAAACAACCAACATATTCCTAGAAAATTTTAAACTATCCGACAATAAAATTCTAGTCAAAAGCAACGTCACACACTGTCTTGGATGAACTCAAGAGCCTCAATACGCACCTCATCTAGCTCGGCCTCAGTGTAAGACCTTCGAGTCTTGTTCAGCCACTAAAACATGCAACAAATAACGAAACTAATCATTTAACGCAAACACAATATTCTGACATTTCAATGGCAAAAAGAGACGGTACATCAAAGTTTACCTTCGTGGCAAAAGACAAATCCTTGTCCTCAATAATCTCTTTCATGTAACGCATAACAACGTAGCCACATTCAATACCACCTGGTTGTTTAGGACTTCCCTATTTGAGTAAAAAAAAACACATGAGGCAGGACATGGCAAATAAACAACTATTATATATTATGCAGTATTACAATGAGAAGCAAAAATACTTACACTGAGAAATTTTACTTTCGGCATCTTGTTGCCCCTACCAGTTTCACAATTGAAACTTCTCACTGCACTGCACAAAAAAGAGTACTCCATGTCAAAACCCAAGAATACTTCACCATTTATCAAAATGATCTAACAGTAAATTAAATGTTACCTTTTTAAAGCTTTTTCTAGTGCTGGAAATTGTGTCGGATGCGGCAATGGATTAAGTATGTAAATTTCATCGTGCCAAAGTATAGCTAAAATCCAATGCACACTGTTTTCAATTAAGAAAATATACCAAAGTCAAATTAATTAAGCAAACTAGATGCAAGTACTGCTGGTATTTAACTGTTCCAATTTGCTAGAATAAAGATTGCACTTACTTGTGATTATGTGGCAAAAAGAAAATGCGATCAGCATTACCCTCCTTGAGTCGTTTTACAATGTTACTTTCAAACTCATCATTGAGATTATATGTCATTCCCGGGTCAACAAAAGCAAAAGTGTCTGATTCATATGTACCACTTAACTTTAAATGCAAGTTCCTACAAAAAAAACATTAACATTATTAATGCATATGGAACCTTCAATAATCAGAGAAATAACAAAAAAATTTAACTTACAGCATATAAGCAGAGATTGCAGCCTGGCCAATCATCTTTAACTCCAATAACACTATAATATTCTCATGTAACAGATAAATGATTTTATTATCGCATCCAAACACCTCTTTATCACATGATAATTGTAATGAGATCCCATAGGGTTTCATCCAGCAGGTTGCATGTTTAAACAATAAATTAAATCCCTTCGGTACTTTTGGAGTTGGCTTTGCTTCAGTAAAAAGGGCCTTCAACTTGTGCAGCTCACCCTTGTTCTGAATTGGTACTGATTCCTTTTTCTTAATCTACAAATAATAAAACCATATACATATATTTATGCGCATTTTTAGTTCAATAGATCATGCATGCATGGAAAATGAAATGTAATTATTTTTTATGGTAAATCATACCACAACAACAGGGTAGCTGATCAATTCCTCGGGCCACGCTACATGAGACCCAACAGCTTGTAGGACAGTCTCGATTTCACCAACTACTGGCACCGGAACTAATGCCTCTTCTTTGATAAAACCGTCAACTGAGATGCGTAAGCATCCAGGCGGCATAGCCTTTCCATGTATTTTTAGGAGGCGGAGGCGGAGGATTCTCTATAGCAATACAATTTTCATCATCCCCATCCAACACCAATCCTTTTGCAGCAGTTGGTTTTGTCTTCTGTTCTAGTACATCCGCTTGTTCAACACTTGCTTTGTCAGAAAATATTGGCGAACCATGATTGGCTTTGCCATTAACCATTAATGCCTTCAATGTTTCAAGCTCCGACTCTAGAATCTGCATCTTCTCCGCCATTTTTCGATCACGAGCCATCAACTCTGCCTTTGTGATTCGTATCTTTTTCTCATTTGCTAAATTGAAGAATTGTTTTGGAGTTACGAACCCTCCAACTCCCCGGACCCTTCCTGAATGCTCAGGAGTTTGCAATGCCGTACTCAGTACATCTTCACTTCCAGATGGGTGAAATTCACCCTTTTCCTGTGCCTCCAATAGGGTATCCTACATAATGACATGATTATAGTCAACAAAAGAATCATGTTATTGAAAATAGAATAATTCAAATTAACTACCATATGACAAAAGGCTTACAATTGTTTGGAACACTTCAGCCAATTCAGGGTTCTCTGGCTCCAACTCGTTCTTTCGCATTCGCGCCTTCTTCCAGAAAATTGCCCTACCAGGATTTTCTTCGGGTTGCAACTTCCCCTTTGCAATCTGTTAAAAATAAAGCAACATATTAAGAAAATGACAACAAAAATTTTAAGATTACAAAATTGAATATGTTCTTATTACTTCTTCCTCCTTTAAACCAATGTAGCCCTTTCTTGACATGCGATGCGGATATTTCCGTTTACCAACTCTGTAACTTTGTTTTTCATGAATTTCCTACATCCAAATTCATTACTATTTAGTAATCATCACAATCTGTCTTAAATTCTAAAATATAAATAATCAAAGTACAGAATTCACAATAATATAAATTATAAAATCACATTTATATACCTTCCAATTAGGATCAATCCTCTGTGCAACAAATTTTTTCCAGGCTGACTTACCAACAAACTCATATTCCTTTGGCGGCCTATTCAATTTCTTTTTTTGTCCAACAAATGGTAGAACATACTTTCTTGTTAATCTAGTCTTAAATTGTCTCCATTTAACACCGGCAGACTTTAGGATAGAGTCCCGAGATCGTGCTTTAACTTTGAATGTATCCTGAAGAACACGCAACCCAAAAAATACATAATTAAACACTATCTCAACACAAATTTACAAAAATTATAGACTACCCAAAGTTTACCTGAATATCTTGCCAAAGTTTTGATTTTAACTCAGGATCCACATGTGGCCAGCTTGGAATGTCGATGGGGATCATTGACCTAGCCGCGTATCCAACATATGACTGCAATTTCGACCTAGCACTCCCAGTAGGAGCTCCCAACTCATTGCATGAAACTTTAAACTTCTTACCACGTGCTTTCCTCACAATCACTTTGTACATGGCACATACACCTCGCTTACCTCCAGATTTTGTTTGTAAACTGTCAGTAGTAGATGTGGGTTGCCCAGCTGAGTCTGACTTTGGAGCTTCTGCTGCATGTGCTGAGTCTGAGCCTTGAGCTTCTGATACATGTGCTTTGTCCTCTATCTGCAGTGGTTTGGTTGCACCAGAGCTGACAGTACCTTTTTTTGGTGATGATTTTTTTTGCTTCTTTGCTGCCATTTCTCTCGTATTTCCTCAATCTGCAAAGTTCAACAAAAAAAATTGCAAAACACAAAGTATAAAGATAATTAAATAGCCAGTCACAATAAAATTTGCAAATTGAATTAAAAATGGCATTAATATTCTCATACAGAAACATGGCTCTCAGAAAAATAAAGTCAAACATAATTCTAACTAATATTAATGTCATAGAGAAACTATTATAATTAGGGAATAGTAGTATTGTACAACATATTTATCAATTTTTCACCCATATCCCCTTAATATTTTCTCTTATGTTGCTAACAGCGGCTTCATCATCATTAGTGGAATCACATATAGGGATGTCAGAGCAGAATGGGGGATGTGAGATGGTGTCTCCTAGATCATCATCGTAATACACCTCACTATTCTCTCTTATCGTCGATGTTAATACAACAGACCAGTTTGCATCAACTGGATCTTCAACGTAAAAAACTTGTTTGACTTGGTCAACAGACACGTATTTGTCCTTCTTATGGCCTTGTCGACTAAAGTCAACAAGTGTGAAACCAAGTTCATCAATCTTGACCTTATCATTTGCTGCCCATTTACACAAAAATAAAGGGGCCTTGAAAGCATGGTAATCTAGCTCCCATATTTCTTCGATTATCCCATAAAATGTCATGTCACTCTCCACGGGATTTAAATCCTTGGCGCTAGAGACTTGGACTGTCCTAGCAACTAATGACACCCCACTATTCTGAACAACCCTTGCATTATCTCGCTCGTTGGTGTAGTATCGAACCCCATCAACTAGATAACTTTCAAATGTCAAAACTGAAAATGATGGTTTGCCTGCCAACCATCGTATCGTTTAGGAAACAGCTCCACGATTCTCCATCAATTCAATACTTACCTGCACACATAGTTGTAACACAATTAAAGTAAACTATAATTAAAGACTTCAAAAAAATACAAAACAACAATAAAATAGGAGAAGAATGTAAACTAACTTTTTTTTCAAACCAATCAGCAAAGAGTCGATTGTGCTCTCCCAACAGCCATTGAGCACTCTTTTTTTTCCCTCGATAAACTCCTTCCAGATACTCCTTGTGCAACCTGAAAGCAAGTACATTACATAAGAATAATTACATATGGAATGACTAGAGCAGGAATCAAGACACTTTTACATTTTACTTACGTAACATATGGTTCCACTTCAGGGTTGTTAAGAAGAACATGAAGATGAGCCTCATCTCGTTCATTTTCTTCCACTGCCTTCATTGTCGCAACAGATAATGGACCGGAAAGCTTGCCATCATCCTTCCGAAGACCAGCAGTTGAGCCACTGTCACTAACAAATTCCGTGCAGAATTCTATTGATTCTTCTTTGAGATAACTTTCTGCTATACAACCTTCTGGATAAAAACGGTTTTGTACATAACTTTTTAACACTTTATTGAACCGTTCAAATGGATACATCCATCTATAAAAAACCGGTCCACATAAACGTAATTCCCTAACCAAGTGGACTGTGAGATGGAGCATAACATCGAAGAATGATGGTGGAAATATTTTTTCCAACTCACATAAGGTCAAAATCACATCCGATTGCAGTTTATTCAGTTTCGACACATCTACAACTTTCTTACACAAAGAGTTGAAGAAGAAGCACAATCTTATTATACTAACCCTAACATTTTTTGGAAGCACGGAACGAATGGACACGGGAAGTAATTGTTGGAGGAGGATATGACAATCATGGGACTTCAACCCATACATCTTCATATCGCTCATTGATACGCAGTTTTTAATGTTTGATGCATGTCCACATGGAAGTTTCATATTTGACAATGACAACAACATTTTTCTTTTTTCTGCCTTCGACAAAGTATAAGCTGCAGGAGGTAAGTAGGTTTTCTTATCGCCTACTTTAGGAGCTAAATCAACCCTTACACCCATGTCAACCATATCAAGACGAGAGGCAGAACTGTCTTTAGTCTTAAACTTCATATTAAGTAATGTCCCAATCAAACTATCGCACACGTTCTTCTCGATATGCATAACATCAAGACAGTGACGAACATAATGAAACTTCCAATATTCTAACTCAAAAAAAATTGATTTCTTCTTCCATGCAGATTCCACTTTCTTTGACTTCCCCCCTTCCCAAAATTAAATTTAAGTTCATTTTGTTGCTTTAGCACTTCTTCTCCACTAAGCGGTGCAGGTGCGCACCCAAACTCTTGTTGTCCATTAAAAGCTGCCTTTTGCCTCCTATAAGGATGATATTCATGTAAATATCTACGATGCCCTTGGTAACACATTTTCCTACTATGACTTAAATATTTAGCTACAGTATCATCACCGCAGATTGGACAGTCCTTATAACCCTTGTTGATGCAGCCTGACAAATTCCCATAAGCAGGGAAGTGATTTATTGTCCACATCAAAGCTGCCCTTAAAGTAAAATAATACTTTTTATGTGCATCATACACATTTGGTTCACCTTCTTCCCACAATTTCTTCAAATCATCAATAAGTGGTTGTAGATAAACATCAATATTATTACCAGGCTCATTCGGGCCAGAAACTAACGTTGTTAACATCATAAACTTCCTCTTCATTCATAACCATGGAGGAAGATTATATGTTACTAATATAACCGGCCAACAACTGTACCTATTGCTTAGGCCATTGGTGTGCGGGTTAATGCCATCGGCCGATAATGCTAAACGGATATTTCTTGCTTCACTACCAAACTCAGGCCATCTATAATCTATATTTTTCCAAGAAGGTGAATCAGTTGGATGGCGCATGTGGCCATCTGTACTTTGATTATGTGCATGCCAGGTCATTAACTCAGCGGTAGAAGCAGATTTAATTTAAATCTGGGGATTATTGGAAAATACCACATGACCTTAGCTGGTATATTAACCCTCTCTTTACCATCCTTCCCAACCTTCCAGCGAGACAAACGACATTTAGGACACTCTAAAGCCTGCTCATGGATACCTCTATATAACATGCAATCATTCGGACATGCATGGTATTTGATATACTCAAGTCCTAAATCAGCTAAAGTTTTCTTTGCTTCATATGAACTCGGTGGCAACGTATGATCTTTAGGAAGGAGAGAGCCTACACTTTCAAGTAAATCAGTAAATGCGGTATCGCTAACGCCAAACCTAGATTTCCAATTGTGTAATTTTAAGACGGCCTCTAGCTTAGTGCACTCACTTCCCTCAAACAGAGGTTGTTCTGCATCAGCTACAAACCTCTTAAACTCTTGTGAATCATCATCGTAATCACCCTTATTGTAAGATGCTTCACACACATTAGCTGTTTCCGAAGCAGGTATCGGCTTCGAAACAGGAGTACTACTACCAACAGATGATTTAGTACTCCTAGAAGACTGTTCTCCGTGCCAAATCCACTCAACATACCCCAAACTAAAACCTGATTCATATAGATGCCCTCTAATTATTTTCACCGGAAACTTTTTAAAATTAACGCAACGTGCACATGGGCAAGGAATCTTCTTAGGATTTTTAGCATTTTCTTCAGCAAATATCAAGAAGTTTTCGACACCTATTTCGTACTGTAAAGAATCTCTATCTTCTCTAATCCATGACTTATCCATTTCAACCTACCTGATATGTCATTAAAAATATCAAAATCTAATCGATAATATTATTACATTGAAATTTATGTGTATATGACATACCTTATTTAATTGTTAACATTTTAATTGATTGTAAAACGATTAGTAAAGTATCAATTAGAATGAACATAGGACAGTCAAGCTACAAACACATCATAGTCAATTAAGCAACGAAATTCAATATTAATTCGAACATGCCAGACAGTCAATTAACTAAGCTACAAACACATGCAGGGCAATCGATTAATTAAGCTATAAACACATGCAGGATAGTCAATTAAAATGAACAAATGAACATTCAATTCACTAAAACCAAATAAACATTAAATAAAAAAAGAAACTAATTAAAATTAGGGTTTCGAGTTTAAAAATCCCCAAATTAAAACAAAGAAAAACAATTATCCAACCATCAATTAAAAATCCCCAAATAAAAAAATTAGGGTTTCGAGTTTAAAAATCCCCAAATTAGTACTGAATCGAACAAATGGTTCAATTTAAGATAATTTGAGTTCAATGCAAGCTAATTCGAGTTCAGTGCAAGCTTACCCAAATCGAGCTTTATAGAAATCGAGTTTAATGCAAGAGCGCTTCAGTACTCGAAGAAGTCTCCAGTCGAATTAGCTTCACTACTCGAAGAAGTCTCCAGTCGAGAGAGAGGGAGAGAGGGGGGAGGGAGACAGAGAGAGGGAGAGAGAGAGGTCGGTGAGCGTGAGATTTAGGGAGAGAGAGAGAGGTCGATGAGCGTGAGGTCGGTGAAAGGAGAGGGGTGAGTGACGAGAGAGAGATTGAGATTTAGGTCAGTTTAACGTTTTTAAGTTTTATATTTTTATGTTTTTTCTGTGTGTTTTTTAGTACTGTGTGTTTGATAAATTGGGGGGAACAAAAAATTTCCTAAGGGGGGGAAACATTTTAACAAATTGGGGGAAACATTATAAGGGGGAAATTATTTGGGGTACGCGCGGGAATTTTTATTTTTTTTTAGCTTACCTAAGACATCGGTTCTTCTTGAAAGTGATGTCTTAAAACATAAAGACATCGGTTTTATTTCAAGCGATGTCTTAAAATACAAAGACATCGGTGGCATTACTGACTGATGTTAAAGGCGTGATGTCTATTAACAAATTTCTAGTAGTGTTCTAAGCATCTCCATATATAATTAATACATTCTATATTCCTTATGCTTCATAAAATAGCTGTATGAATGTATTATCCAAACTATACATACCTGCATGTGTGTCCTTGTTTTGGATTTCTCAAATCCTTTTGAAAATTTCATTTTTCAAAATCTGCATGCATTTCATAGTCACTGTTCATTCAACAGTAAAATTAGTTTTCTTTTTAAAATTCAAACTTGTTTGTGTGTCTATAAATAGCATTGTCTTATTCACTTTACACATACACATAACTGTTAAACACTATATCTATACACAACACTATGGACTTTACAAAACTTCCATCTAACCCTAACTCCAACCACAAATTTGAAAACCCCTCTTTACTCAACAACATGGAAGAACACCAGTTCATACATTCCAAACACTCTGCCTTTAAGGTTGTACCCCCAAGACTGCAAAACTTAAGGCCAAACATAAAACCAAAAAGGAGCTTTAAGAGTCCTTCAATACCCTTTTACCAAAGCTCTAAGTTTTAAGCTCCAAACACTCATAACCCTAGGCCAAGAAAACCATACTAGCCAAGAACCTATGCTAGAAGATTCTCTCAACAGCCTATACCTAAATCAGACTCAGAAATCCCTTCACACCCAGAACTTATAAACCCATCAGACTCTAAGAAATATCTTGAAATGGTCAAAAACATACAACCTGGCATTAATACCCAAGTTCATGGTGTTGTGGCTGAGATAGTGAAGGCTGCTAGGTGGGAAGGGTTAGTGTGTCATCTAGGAAAGAGGTATTGCACTAATAAAATGGGTGAGTTATATTTAAACATGAGAATCACTAAAGGATTAAATGGTGTCTTTCACTTCACTACTATAGTTGATAAGAAAGCAATTATGGTAGATCATAAGACCATAAATAAAGCACTACACTTGCCTGTAGTTCTCACAAATGAACCATGCATTGAAATTTATTCTTATTTTATGTTTAATAAGGGTGAGTTTAACTCTATGTTAAGTGTACTTTGTGATTCTGATGTTCCCTCGGTCTTTGTGAAGTTAACTTTGGTATTCACTATAAGCATTTTTCTCCTAAATTTCAACTCCTTGCTTTAATCTTAAGAGCCAATGTGATTCCCAAACTAAATCAAAGCAAGTATTTTGACTTCTTTGATATCAAAGTCTTTTATCTGCTTAGTATCAATAAGATCAAATTCAGCATATCTTATGTCAGTCTCTTAAACATGATAAATGCCAACCTCATTGACTACATGCCTTATGGTTTACTACTTGCATCCTTATTTGACATTTTTCACGTCTCTGTGCCTAGTAACTCCACCTTCGTTGCTGACTCTCACATCACTCCCACTTATATTAGGGCACAAGTTCCCCTTATGTACTGTGAACCACAACCTTCCATTCCCACTATCCTTCCTAAAGTCATTCATGAAGAAAATGTGTACTTAGCTGATTATAACTGTGTTCAAATGATGATTATCGAACAAAACCTAGAAATTAGGAGGCTAAAAGCTGAGAATGAGGAAATCAAGGGTAAATTAGGGTATATTAAGGGTCTAGCTGCATCTACCTTAGGACAGAATGGGGCTAGGGATATGGAAATTGTTAATTCGTATCAAGTTCAGTTGGTAGAAGATATGGTCTTGGTCTGTGAATTTGAAACTGTTAATGTTGGTATAGGAGGTCTAGATGAAAAGGGTTTGCCTGATCTTGTTGAAGAGTTTGGTTTTGTGGCTGCTATGGAAAATGCTTTTGAATGATGTCTTTTATGTGTTCTGTGTGACTGCTACTGGTTATGATCTATTTTTGCTATTTTGACTTTGCTCTGCTTGTACTTTTATGGTATGTTGGTATTTCTTGATGATGATGTAAGCCAGTTTAGGCTCAAATGTAACCTTGCTTGTAATCGTTTACTGCTATTATGTTTAAATTGCTTCTATTTCCTTTGGTGAGTTTATGGAACTCACATGTAATTTCAGGTTGTAATAGTTGGTACTTTGTTGGTTAGTGGTCAGAAGAACAACAGTGATTAATGTGAACAAATTTTCATTTGTAATATAATCCTATCCTGTTACCTAAATGACTTGTGTCATGTCTCTTTTCATTACTATTATTCATATGTGTGATGACTAACTTATGCAGCTAGTTCATGAGTTAGTGTTTGTTACTCACATTTTTTTTAAAAATTCATTTCTTCTGATGATGGTAAGTATGACTCATGTTTGACTACAAAGGTATAATCTTGTCTACTCTTAATCTTTATTCTAAGTAGCATGTTCTGGGAATGAATTTTTTTTAAGACTCATGTAAATCTCTATGCTAGAAATTCTCTGGACTCTATATAGACTGTAGTAATCAAAAATTGATGTAAAAATGGTTCACTAGATTGTATTAGTGTTTGTTAATGTAATCAGCTTATTACTACAGAAATGTATTTGAACTAGAATGTATTAGGTCTCTTTCTATGTAATATGTATTATTTCTAGAAAAATAACCATATTTCAATATGAACTAGATTGTATTAGTTGACACCTGATGTAACTCAGTTTTTAATATGGTTGATAGAATGAGAAATTCTCCCTTGACTGTATTAGATTTACAGATGTAAAAGGTATGCGGTGTAAACTGTAAAACAGAATGAGTATGTATGAGTTTTTGCTATACTAGTTATAGTTTGTAACACTTATATCGATTCAAATTGTAGAAAAGAATCCTTGATCCTCTAGATTGTATTAGAATTGACTAATGTAATAGGATTCATTTGTTTGAATTAGATTATATTAGGATTTTTTTTCATGTAAGTTCTGTTTTTTAATATATAATAAGTGTAGTAACATGAACTGATGTATAAGGTATAACAGGATTTTGAGAAGGTATTAGTGTTTGTTGAAACATTTATGGTTTGTAACACTCATATCGGTTAAATTTGTATAAAGAATACTTGACCTGTTAGTTTGAAATAGTAGTAACATGCGTTTTACAGGATATTACTGCAATAGCTTTGTTCTTTATAACCATCTGTATGCCTTGTTCTAAATCATGATTGAGAATACATTCCTGTATAACTGTTAACTCTACCTATGCTAGTTTGTATGTGGTAATTAATGTGCTAATGCCCATTATTATTAACAAGTCTCTATCTATTTCGTTTTCCATGCCAAAACTCTATGAATTTTGCTGGAAAGGATAAAATGCCTAAGACATTGTCAATATCGGCTAAAATCTGATCATAAATAGCATTTATTTTACTAATAAATCACAAATTTCGTTAGTTAAACTATGTTTAAAGCTTCGGTTCAAATTGACTATTTTCTTGTATGTCTTATGATTTGAGAATCTCAGTACTAGCTCTATAACGAACAAAAGGGAAAAACAAAGAACACCTATGCCTATCTAATCTAGTTTCCATGATATGGTCAATACTTGAATGAGTTAATGTGATATTAATTTTATAAAATCATGAGATATAACGTATAAAGGGGAAGAAGATTTTTGTTCCAAACAAAAGGGGAAGGAAAACAAAAGGGGAAGACAAAAGAGATTAATAGATTTTTGGTACTTTACCAAACAATAGGGGAAGACAGAATACTCATTTTAATTCAAAATTTTTGTGAATTATTTATCACTGACAAATAATTTTTCCTTTTGCAGGAATCAATTATTTTTCTAGGAAAGGATTGATAAGTACTCTCTCTTAGTAAAATATCTTTGTGCAAAATATTTTTCAAATATCATGCATACACCAAGGGAAAGCACACACTCAAAATTTAAATTTCATGTTTGTTTGGCAAATACCAAAAAGGGGAAGATTGAAAGGATATCATCGATATAAAATTTATTTTGGTATTTGTACGATTAAACATAAAACTTAAATACACGTAGAATCCTCTCCACTAGGTCATTTATTTAATTGATTCAGTCAAAAGTCAAATGGTTACCAGAGCGGCATGCATCGCGATTGTTCGGTAAATGATATTATAGCCACGGGGTGTTGGTTACTTCCACAGCCTAATGAGAGACATCATCACTTCAACCATGACTTGTTGCACTGGATCAATTCCTTTGATAAACCTTCTTTCAATCTGGAAGCACTGGACATAATCCTTTGGGACGGTTTGAACATTAAAAAGGTAAAAACGTGGCACGTCTGGGAAAGTTTGAGGCATCGAACTCAACAGGTCCAGTGGTACCAGGCAGTTTGGCATCAGCTAAAGGTGGACAGATATGCACAAAACCATTGGCTTCTATGCCACAGACGGTTTTACACCTTAGCAAGGCTCGCTAGATTCGGAATTGAGGTTGACCAACAATGCTTCCTATGCGTAATGGGTCGAGAAACGGATAATCACTTGTTCCTTGAGTGCCCATACAGTTGGTTCGTTCTCACAAATATGCTAGCTACGATAAATTTACGTGTTGCTGGCCACACTTGGGCAGGTTTCCAGGAAACTGTTCTTAATCTTCAAGACGGCTCAAAGAAGAGGGTGGCCTTGCTTATGATACAAATCTTTAGTTACTTCATATGGCGGGAAAGGAATGCAAGGAAGCATGACAAAGGAAGCTTTGGCCCGAAACGGCTTCTGGACGGAATAATCGTTGACACTAGATCAAGGCTTGCAAGCTCGACATGGTTCTCAAAAATTGTGATTAGTAGACCAGATTTGATCTTTTAATTCTAGCATAGCTTTCCCTGTTGTAGTTTGACATTCTTGGTTTGGAGAGTGACATTTTTTCTTCTATCTATGCCTTGACATAGACCAAGGGTTAACCCCTATGTAGCTTTTTCTTCTAATATAATTTAATTTAGCAAAAAAAAAAAGTCAAATGGTCAATTCTAGCAAAATATATCAACCTACTCCTATTTAATTTCATAAGAGATATTCCATTTTGCTGAAAAATGAAATTATATAATTTCTGGAATATATCTTTACACAAAGGCAATAAGATCGAAAAAGAAATATCGTGATCTGATATTTTTAAAAGATCTTTGCTGCAACATCAATAAGGCGACAAGCTCGAACAAGGAATATTAGAGATTTGATATTCTTTAGAGAACTCGTGCTACATTTAAAAATGATTTGTTTTAATCGAAAAAGAATTCTGTCTTCGTACTCAAAATGTTTTCACATCATACAAAAGAATTTTTAATACTCAAGCATAATTTTTAAAATAATTTTTCTCTCGTTTCTTAATTATATTATATTTCGGAGAAAATTATTTTCTTCGTTCAAAAATATTTTCTACACTCTTAGAATGTTTTACAATTTAGGAAATATATTCTAAGTATTTATTCTAGTCAAAAAATTGGTCAAAAGATTTATCTATTTCACGAAAAGACCAATCGTATTTTATTCGGAACCAAAAGTTGATTTAATCATTTTAAAATCAAATAAAATACTTTCACTTGCTAGAATGACTTTAAACTTAAGATTGATCATTTAAATGCTATTTTCTATGCATGGAAAAAGTTTCAGAATTTTTCGAGAATTTTGGTCTTGCACGAAAATTGAAGCAGTGGGTCCCATGTTTGACCACGTTTGACTAAGTCAACATTGACCAAAATTGACCAAATTTTCCAGAATCTCATTTTATACTATTCCTAAGTGGTCCATATTTTAGAATTATTTATTGGGTATTTTCGTATTTATCGGATATTTGATTAACGATATGTGTTTCGTATTTAATGGTTAATCGGTACGAGTCCGATACAATATATTAGAGCTTAAAACACAACTAGGATTCTAATATCAAACCCACTTCAAAGAAACACAAAACCACTCCCAACTAACAAAAACCACTTTTCACCTCATCAATCCACACCTTTTCAATCTCAACCACTCCTTTTAATTCAATGTACACCATTCCTTCCACCCAACTCCTTCTATAAATACCCCCTCCACACACCCATTTAAATACAAGCTAAGAGCCAAATACATGTTAGGATTTTGATAATTTCTCTCTTCATCTACTTCATCTCAAAAACCTTCTCTCTCCTAAATATATATCCATATATACAAGGTTTTTGATACACCAGGCTTAGTTCCACCCAACCAAGCTTTGTTCACCCAAACTAGCTGCCCAAATTTCGACCACCGTGCCAAAATCCGGCCTAACCTCCAGCAAATATTTCCGGCAAACTTTTTCCGTCGACTTCTAAAAGTGGTAATTTTTAGCTTCATCTTTGTGTTTATATTTGAGATTTGTGCTTAACTTCTATACTCCATCTTAATCTCTTCTTCGATCTATATAAGATACCAAAAGTCTCTATATAAAAGAGAATGACAATATAAACATAGTTGAACTCATATCTCTATTGCAATATATATATATATATATATATATATATATATATATATATATATATATATATATATATATATATATATAAGCAAAGAGTTGAATCAAGTACTTGATCTTTGAAAAGAAAAGTTATATTACAAGAAAGATCTAAAGAAAGTACTTAATCTTTAAAGTTGTGAGATTATATTTGACATACGTCAAGGTTGTAACAATATTTATTTCGTTCGGATTTCCAACTAACATCTTTAGTGTTCCGTGGGATATTCTAAAACGAAATACTTCATACAATTCAAACTTCTTAAAAGGCACAAGTTTAGCCACTTGTTTTATCGTACTTAATTTATTTATCATGGCTATAAACTTATTTAGTGCAAGAAGTTAAAAGATAAGTATACTTTGATATTGTATTTAGTCAAACGGAAGTATACATCTTAAAAGTTTTAAGCCTATTAGCTTAAAGGATTTTATATATCGACAAACTTCGAGTTATATTTATTTAATCTCATCTTAACGGAGTATTGTGATAAAAGTATTCTTAGATTTAACCGATCTATCAAAAGAAAGAATACTACTTCTAAAGAGCACAAGTTAGGCACTTGTTTTTATTGCACTTACTTTTATTGTTTCGTGTGGCTAAAAAGTTTAATTCGTGCTAGAATTTATAGTTATACCTTGACATTGTATTAGTCAAACAAATGTATACAATTCAAAGCTTTAAAGCACTATAGCTTTTAAACAAGGTCTTTCAATATTACTCCATCAATATTTATATCTATTGGGAGTAATTAAAAGTATACTTTGATCGTAATTTATTATCAAAGGAAGTATACTTACAATATAACTTAATATTCCTATACTAATATTAAAGTTACCTTTTGGACCTAGTACCATAACATACTAGTCCAACATATATATTCTTAATTATATTTGTTTCGTAGATATTGTTGTCTAACATTTATAGTGAGGTGAAGTTGAAGTTAGGTGATTCTCATTCTAAGACCCAAGTCCTAGACGTACTAGCGGGGAGTTAGTAGTCTTTGCACCGTGAAGAAGAAGAAAGACCCAATACCTATCATCTAAGACCCAAGACCGACAAAAGCCAAGAATCAATAGTCTACACCAAGGTTCTACATCAACTTTGAAGAAGTAGCGGGGAGTTGCTATCTAAGATAAGTTGTGTAGGTTTTACAATGACTTTGAGGTAGTGATGGGTAGTTATGCACCAAGACGAGTCTTGTATTTAGTGCATTTATTTTGAGGTGGCGACCGGTAGTTACGCATTTATTTATGCCATAATAATTTTTAAATTGGATATTAAGCTATTCAATCCCCCTTCTAGCTTAAAATAGACCTCATACGGGACGTAATATTAGTCATGCAGGTCTGCTACAATCTTTGACAAGTTGCAGCAAATATGTTTCTTGAACATCTAAACTATCATGGGTTTGACTGAGATAAATCCCCAATTCAAATAATATAGTAAGACAATAACTTTAACCGCCAAGTCTGCTATCAAGAGAATGTTCCTTGGTTGATAGTATGAATCCTCGCCAATGTTGCTATCAAGAATTTCAGACTTGCTGTCAAACTTTGAGAATGTTGCTGTCTCATGCTTCCGCCAATGTTGTTCAACATGCTGTCTTCTTGTAACCTTACTATCACTTTTATGACAATAACATTTATTCTTGCTGTCTTCCTGATGTATTCCTTGAGGCTTGAACAAATGTATGAACTTCTTCCAAGAGATACAATTATTACATGACAGTAATTTATTTGATTACATGAACACACTTTCACTGTGACATTATGTTCTACTTAGCTTATACAAATAAAGCTAAGTACAATTAAGTCTAGTTAAGTTGTCTCTAAGCTATCACCCATAAACCCCAACAGTTAGTAATTAGTAATTATAATACTTATAATATTATTAGTTTATTTCATTAATTAGAACGACCATATTTTTGGAAAGAAGATATTTTAGTTAGAAAAGTTAGATTAGGTAATAGCTGAAAAAGTAATTGATTAATTATTAATTAGGAGAAAAAGTAATAGCTGAAAAAGATAATTGTTTAGTTATTATTTAGGAAAAGCGTTTGGGAAGAGTTGCGTGTAATATTTGAGAAAAGATTGTGTTTTTTTTAATAATTAAGTAAAATTATTAAGGGAAATAAAGTAAAACAATTAAATAAGGTAAGTATTTTAGTTTGAAAAGTTAGATTAGGTAATAGCTGAAAAAAGAAATTGATTAATTATTATTTAGGAGAAAAGGTAATAGCTGGAAAAGGTAATTGTTTAGTTATTATTTAAAAAAAAAGTGTTGGGAAGAGTTATGTGTAATATTTAAGAAAAGATTGTGTTTTCCTTTTTTTTAATTAAGTTAAATTATTAAAGGTAATAAAGTAAAATAATCAAATTTAGTAAGTACTATACCATACTGTACCATTCCGTACCAAAACTTTTAATGTTTCACCTTTTATAATATAGTATAAATGTACAAGATGATTTACTTTAGGAATGTCAACATGAAAAATATTAAAATTGAAAAATGCATATTTTAAATTATTAATCTAAATAAATCTACTAAATTAAAACTCACTTTTTACAAAAGATACATATTTTAATCTAAATCATTAATAACATCGGGAAATTTTTAATTAAACTTGTGGTCATCCTCCAATGTTGGGGTTAGTCGACAACCTTGTAATCAAATGAGATCGAAAACCCCTTTGGAGGCAAAGAGGTTGTAAGATTGCATCGTGTTTCAAGCTTGTACCTCTTAATCTTCCATGGTTGCTCAACTAAACGACTTGTAATGTTTGATTTAATAAACAAATGATAAAATACAAGATGCTGGAGAGAGTCATTATGTTTAGTTTTAATATTAATATCCTTGAAAAAAAATAATCTAAATGACATAGACTGAATAGGGTTTAAAGAAAAAGGAAGAATATTTTTAAAACCTACCGACGTATTAAATATAGAGAGATTAATATTCGAGTGGGTATAAAATTGCTCCCTACTATCACGGTTTGATACATTTGGGAAAATGGTGAGAGTATAGAAATGTTTTGAAGAATGGATTTCAAATCAGCGATTAAATTTATTTGTTGAAATGGTTTTCTAGTGGTGCATGCTCATATTATGTTATATGATTGGTTGATGGAGATAAATTAATTAGTACATAAGATATAGATCGTGTTATACATGCATGAATCAACATATTAGTAGAAGTATTAAACAAACACAACTTTGAATCAATTTATCAAATTAACACTCATTTATTACAAAAGACACATGTTCTAATCTAAATCATTAATTACATCGAGAAATTTTTAATCAAACTTGCGGTCATATATCCCCCAGTGTTGCGAGCATCCTTTCATTAATATAGGGTCATTCCTCCCATCTCCCTTGAACTCTTTTCTCCTTTCTCCCTACATCTCTCTCGGCCTCCTCTCTTTCATTACCACATTTCTTTCCCTATACACCTATCTTTCAACGCTTCTCCATTTCTCTCGATTCCAATCTCTTTCTCTGTCTCTCGCACTCTAGCTTCTACTCTCTCTCTCCCTCTTATGCCGTCACTCTTTTCGGTGCCTCTTTCTTTCTCATTTTCTCTTAAAGTATCACAATTTTTGCACAAAATTTGTTCAATTTGTGCACATCTTTTGCACAATTTTTGTCCAATCTTTGCACATATTTTCTTAAATTTGTGCATAGTTTTTATAATTAACAAATTTTATATTATTTACACTTTTCTGTGATTTATATTAATTTAGATAAAATTGAGTATATATTTAATTAATTCGGAATCAAATATTATAAATAACAAACATATAAAAATAAGGTTTCTAATTCAATCATCAATCAATATATATATATAAAGGAGGATGGCGGGAGTTTAGTAGGCGCTCTAATATCGTCTCAAACTTAGAAAAGATTATTTAATTATTAAAATTTAATATTAATATTATAATATAACGTAAATGTATTGATTTTTTTTAAAAATATTGTAATGCCGCCGCGAAGCGCGGCTTTATCAACTAATTTATTACAAAATTGGAAAAGAGATGTTACATTAAGAGAAATATAGTATTAAACAAATACAACTTTGAGTCAATCTACAAAATTAAAACTCATTGGTTACAAAAGATACATGTTTTAATCTAAATCATTAATTACATCAAGAAATTTGTAATTAAACTTGCGATCATCCTCCAGTGTTGTGGATAATCGACAGCCTTGCAATCAAATGAGATCAAAAACCTCTTTGGAGGCAAAGAGGATATAAGATTGCATCGTATATCAAGCTTTTACCTCTTGATCTTCCATGGTTGCTCAACTGAATTGATAAAATACACAATGTTGATTACGGTACTGGAGAGAGGCTTTATGTTTATGTTTATGTTTAATATTAATATCCTTGGAAAAGATAATCTAAGTGACAAAGACTGGCTAGGAATTAAACAGAAAGGAAGAATATTCTGAAACCTACTGACGTAATAAATACAGAGAGACTAATATTCGAGTGGGTATAAAATTGTTTCCTACTATCACGATTTGATACATTTAGGAAAATGGTGTAATATAGGAAAGTGTCGAAGAATAGTTTTCAAATCAGAGATTAAATTTATTTGTTCAAATGGTTTTGCAGTGGTGCATGCTCATATTGTGTTATGGTTGGTTGATGGAGACAAATTAATTAGTACAGGAGATATAGATCATGTTATATATGCAGGAATTAACATATTAATAGAAGTATTAAACAAACACAACTTTGAATCAATCTACTAAATTAAAACTCATTTATTACAAAAAAAACACATGTTTTAATCCATCTAAAATGATTACATCAAGGGTTAATAAAAAAAGGAAAATGCTAGATATCCCAAAAAATTTCTCCAAAAATTTCCCAAATGTTATGTATCATCCCTATGATTGGTAACTTTCCTAACTATAAAATGGACCCGTGTGCATACGTATGCGCCATAAATTAAAATGTACCATGTGTCATGACACATCATTCGGTAAATTTTTCTTTTTTTTTTTGAATAAAAGACAAATTTTATTACTAAGTAAAAATTTTGGAAAAATATTTAGAGAACCTAGCATTGCTCATAAAAAAAATTTCATTACATCAACAAATTTTTAATTAAATTTGTGGTCATCCTCAAGAATTGCGATTAGTGCATAACCTTGCAATCAGATGAGATCAAAACCCATTTGGAGGCAAAGAATGAAAGAAGCTATAAGATTACACCGTGTTTGGAACTTGTAACTACTCTTCGATTGTTATTATCCTTTCATTAAATCATATTTTTTTAAAATAATATTTGTAGAAATTCTGGAATTTTTTTAAGTATTCTCTCTTTTTGACTTTCAATCGGTATGATTGTTTATATTATAAACAATCAATCGAGTCATCCTTCTTCTTCACCTCAACTCCAAATGTCAAACATTACACATTATAAATTTGACATCCATTCTATGAAACTTTTCTATAATATCACCATTTTCCTAAATGTATCAAACCATGATAGGAGGAAGTAAATGTATCCCCACTTAAATATTAGTCTCTCCATATTTAATACGTTAGTAGGTTTTTACTTTTTAGAACATTCTTCCTTTCTCTTTAATCCCTATCCAGTCTGTGTTAGTTAGATTATCTTTTTCCAAAGATAGTATTAAACCTAAATATTGTGACTATCTCCACGATAAACGGCATCCTATAATTGCTCAACTGAACGATTTGTAACACTTGACTGAATAAACAGTTGATAAGATATAGGATGCCACTTATCGTCGAGATAGTCACAATTGCAAAAATGATTAATTATATGGGATGATGTTTAAGCTATTCAGATATGGTCATTCCTCACATCTCTCTCGAACTCTTCTCTCCTTTCTCCCTACATCTCTCTCGGCCTCTTCTCTTTCATCACTACATTTTTCTCCTTCTGCACCTATCTCTTTCTCTGTGTTCCTGTCTCATTCTCTCTTCTGTCTCTCACACTCTAGCTTCTCATCTCTCTCCCTCTCATGTTGTCACTCTCCCCAGCCCCTCTTTCTTGCTCATTTTCTCTTGAAGTGTCACAATTTTTGCACAAATTTTGTTCAATTTATACACATTTTTTGCACAATTTTTGTCCAATTTGTGCATATATTTTCTTAAATTTGTGCATAATTTTTACAATTATCAAATATTATATTATTTACACTTCTTTGTGAATTATATTAATTTATATAAAGTTGAGTATTTATTTAATTAAATCGGAATCAAATATTATAAATCAAAAACATATAAAGACAAGATTTTTAATACAATTTATTACACAATTGAAAAAGAGATGTTACATTAACAGAAATACATTTAAATTAAAGAAGAATATTGAACAAAAATCAATATTAAAGAATTATATGTAAGATAATAAAAAACTTATAAATACATATTTCTAAATTGTATGGTCTTTCTAAGGAATGATATTGACTATATTTTTGATAGTCGATTCTCAAGTACTCGCAAAATTATCAACAATGATAGTTTGTAAATCTTCCTCGGGAGTGATTTCAACTATTTTCATAATAATTGACTCCCGAATAAGTTTTGGATGATTAGGAGGAAAATTGAGAAAATGTTAGGATCACGACGGTAAAACCTACAAATTTTACATAAACAAAAAAATCTCAAACAAAAATCATTATCAAAGAAGTATACAAGAAATTATTAAATTGTTATATACACATCTATTTGTGTGTACGTACGTAATTACCTAATAAAATATCCTATCCTAGTCCTAAAAAAATTATAGACAACAACAACCCTATATATAAAGTCAAGAATGATGCCCAACATCAGCAAAAAAATTTATATAGAATCCTGTTTTGCAAATGTAAATCTCAATAAAAATCCATTTTTATCCAGTTATTCTAACTTTTCTTCATCTCAACCCCCCTTCTCCCACACAAATCCAAAAGTCCAGAAAGCACTTATATATACATGCCACAAATGCATGAACACAAAATTTGTAATAGTTATCAGTTCACCATCTTATGCATGCAAAGTCATTTTCTCACAAGACGTGTACAGTATAAAATCATCTTCCAAATTTTGATCAAAATTCAAAACCCAGTTAAACAACATTCATACAGTTTAAAACCTATATATGAAACTGAGAGAAAGCAAGAGGTGCACCCAAAAAAACTATTTCAAGTTTCAAGTGCTCTGAAATATTCATCATACTCAAAATAAAATGTATCACCAGAACACAATATTAAAGATAGTAAAAGCACAAACGTTGATAACATGAAGTAAACTAAAAGAAAAAAAAAAGTTAAGAAGATAATGTTAAATCATCAATCGTTCTAAAATATTAGGATGTCAGAATAAGATCCCAATAATATCTTATCTCTACAAGAAAAAAGACCAAAACCGGCAAAGCAAATCTTACCAAAAAAATTTGGTCGCAAATGAGTGAGCATTTTCGACAATGCACGAATTTGGTCGGAAATGATGTGTGTGGGGTCCAAGATCTGTACACGTAAGCAGGGGTGACCCTGGCTATAGGAGGACAAGTACTGTGCCTAGGGCCCCCAAAAATTCAAGGGCCCCCAATTTTTTATAAATGTGTGTATATATGTGTATATTGTTTTATTATTTTATATTTATTTTAAATTTTTATTAATTTTCTTTCAAAAAATATTTATTATTTAAACTTTGTATCTTTTATTTATTAAAACAAGTTTATGAAGGTCTTGAAAGAGAAATAAAATAAAACAAGTGTTGTGAAAGTCTAGAAAGAGAAATAAAGTAAAGCATCGTGACATTCATCATAGAGTTAAAAGAGTTTAAAAAAACACTAATACCCAATTATCACACCAATGGTTCAAATAATTCAAGTAATTCTTGAATTGAATATTATACTTTGCTATCAAAATCAAGGCTACAGAGATTAAGCAAAGAGGTAAATATCTTTTTGGGTTTCATTGTTTTTATAATCAAATTGGATAGATTATATACATATATGATATACGTATGTAAGTAGTCTCCTCCATTTTCACAGGTAAAATAAAGCTATGCCTCCTACAAGGAAATACAAGTCCAGAGCTGAAAAGAGAAAAGAGAAATAGAAAAAAGAAGCTCTTCATAAAACTTAGGTTGGCTTTTTAAACAAGTATTTTAATAAAGTAGAGATTTTGGTTGCTGATGAAATTGAGAATGAACAATTTACAAATGATGAAGATATAAATGAAAATCAAGATCAAAATGCTAATGAGAATGTGAATGAGGATGAGGATGGCAATGAAATTGAGGAAGATGTAGGGGAAAATTCTGGAGATAGAAATAATTTTGATTTTGATGTTGATGATCCAGGATATTGGAATAGAATTGAACATAACAAGATAGATTTTTTAGTTGAGAGGGGTCCGAAAAGAGTGAAAGATGTAATATTTCCTAAAGGTTTATGACACATCAGGACTAGGATTGTTTGATGAACTCATAGAGGCGTTAAATATTCTTGGACTTGATATTGATAATATAAGAGGACAGGGGTATGACAACGGCTCAAACATGAAAGGAAACAATAAAGGTGTACAAAGTAGGCTACTCGAGAAAAATCCAAGAGCCTTTTACACTCCTTGTGCTTGTCATTCTTTAAATCTAATGCTTTCTGATATGGCTCATTGCCGTCCCAAGGCTGTGTCTTTTTTTGGTGTGTTGCAGCGAATATACTCATTGTTTTCAGCATCTATAAAGAGATGGAAAGTTTTTACTGATCATGTACAAGGCCTTACGGTTAAGCCATTACCAGAAACACACTGGGAAAGTCGTGTTGAAAGTGTTAAAGCAGTAAGATATCAACTCCACAAATTAAAGAGACCTTAAACTACTTGGTGAATAATAGTGAAGATGCCAAAACAACAAGTGATGCTGAAACTTTAGCAACCTATAATATTCAGAATTTTGAATTCTTGCTGGGCATGGTGATTTGGTATCAACTATTAAATGCAGTTAATCATGTTAGCAAAATTCTTCAAAGTGAAGACATGCAAATTGATGTTGCTATTAGAGAATTAAAAAATATTCTTTCATTCCTTTATAATTATAGAGAAGCTGGGTTTCAAGAAGCCATGATTGAAGCTACTGAGATTGCTAATAAGATGGAAGTTGAACCTGTATTTATGGAAAAGCGCACAGTTCGTAGAAAAATACAATTTGATGAGAGTACAAGTGAAGATGTGACATATTCTGCTGCCGAGAATTTTAAAAATAATTATTTCCTCTACATTATTGATCAAGCTATTTCATCATTTAGTACTAGGTACATGTATTTTAATTTTTTTAATTTTGAAATCTAATATTGGTTTATTATTAATAGGTATTTTTTTTATCATGTCTGAACAATTTCAGAGTTTTGAAGAGAATATCGGAATTTTATGGAATTTTGAAAAATTAAAGTCTATTGAACTTGACAAGTTGAGGAGATTTTGTGATAATCTTGCAAACTTAACAAATCATGGTGAGATTTCAGATTTGAATAATGATGATTTGTATCAAGACTTGTATATGTTGCGCCGAAATTTGCCAGAAGATATCAAAAGAGCAATAGATGTGCTGACTTACATAAAAGAGATGGAAGGTAGCTATCCAAATGCTTGGATTGCTTATAGGATTCTTCTGACGATACCTGTTACCGAGACTTATGCAAAACGAAACTTTTCAAAATTGAAGTTGATTAAGTCATACATTCGTTCAACCATGTCTCAAGAAAGACTAAGTGGTTTAGCTATGTTATCTATAGAAAGCGATATGGTACAAAAACTTGATTATGTAAATTTGATTGATACTTTTGCATCAAAAAATGCAAAGCGCGTTATATTTAAGTAAAACAATAATATTTGTTTGCATAATATATGTTTAATAGAATATTTGAAAGTTATATTGTTATTAGGGCGATAGGGCCCCAAAATTTAATTTCGACTAGGGCCCCTAAAATGTCAGGGCCACCCCTGAAGTAAACATCAATTCCTACTAACTCTTGGTCGAAAATCAAAACCTACCAATATTGGTCGGTTTTAATTAACTGTTGGTCGATTTTTACTGTAAATTGGCCCCACCATCCACATCGATTTTTGCCCAAAAAAAGGTCAAAAAGTTGAATTTCTCGCTCACATCAAAAGCGACCAATATTGGTCGGAATTCATCAGCAGACTTTTGCCAAAAATTTCGTGAAAAGTTGAATTTCCCGCTCAGTCAAAACCGAACAGTATTGGTTGATTTTGGTTGTGTTTTGATGATGAATGGACCCCACCTTCCACGTTATAATCCCTCATATTTAAAAAGAAAAATAATTTTATTTTGTCAAAGGCATTTCCTACTAATATTGGTCGGAAATGAGTGCATGCAAATTTTGGCCTTCCACGTCATCAAACTATTCCATCTAATTTTTTGATTAATAAAAAAAGAAAATTAATTTAATTTTGCCAGGGGCATTTCCTACCAATATTGGTCGGAATTGATAAGCCGATTTCTGCCAAAAATTTCGTGAAAAAGATGAATTTTCCGAAGATTTCCGCCAAAAATTTCGTGAAAAAGTTGAATTTTTCGCTCACATCAAAACCTACCAATATGGTAGGTTTTAGATCAATAAATAAAATAAAAAATTTATAATTATATCAAGATATATGAATAAATTATAAGTTTATTATGAAATATTTTTATTTTTATGTGGAAGCATAGGAAAAAAATTGGATGAAAAATAAATTGTAAAAAATCAAAATCGTTTAGAAAACGAAAGAGTGTTAGTGATCGAAGTGTGAGTTAGGATTTTACTTGTGATTTAGGGATACTTTAAGGTTAGACATTTTGAATTAAAAAAATAGTTCTCGACGAGACAAGCATACGGAGGTCAAGATCCATCCTTTCTACTATTATAGCCAAAATTTCAAAAAATAAAAATTTATTGATTTGGTAATTTGACGGTCAACTTGTAGTTTGACTCGAACCCTTAAACAGGGTTTCATCCGGGTTTCGTGTTTCGATTTTTTAAAAAATATTTCTCGACGAGACAAGCATAGAGAGGTCAAGATCCATCCTTTCTAATGTTATTGCCAAAATTTCAAAAAATAAAAAATTTATTTGACTTGGTAATTTAACGGTCAACTAGTAGTTTGACTCGAACCCCTAAACAGGGTTTCGTCTGGGTTTCGTGTTTCAATTCTTTAAAAAAATATTTCTCGACGAGACAAGCATACGGAGGTCAAGATCCATCCTTTTTAATGCTATTGCCAAAATTTCAAAAAATAAAAAATTTATTTGATTTGGTAATTTGACAATCAACTTGTAGTTTGACTCGAACCCCTAAACAGGGTTTCGTCCAGGTTTCGTGTTTTGATTTTTTTTAAAAATATTTCTCAAGGAAACAAGCATACGGAGGTCAATATCCATCCTTTCTAATCTTATAGCCAAAATTTCAAAAAATGAAAAAATTATTTGATTTGGTAATTTGACGGTCAACTTGTAGTTTGACTCGAACCCCTAAATAGGGTTTCGTCCGAGTTTCGTGTTTCGATTTTTTAAAGACTATATCTCGACAAGACAAGTATACGGAGGTCAATATCCATCCTTTCTAATGTTATTGCCAAAATTTCAAAAAATAAAAAATTTATTTGACTTGGTAATTTGACGGTCAACTAGTAGTTTCACTCGAACCCCTAAATAGGGTTTCGTCGGGTTTCATGTTTCGATTTTTTAAAAAAGATTTCTCAACAAGACAAGCATACGAAGGTCAACTTGTTATTCAACAAGACAAGCATACGAAGGCCAACTTGTTATTTTTTAAAGCTATTGCCAAAATTTTAAAAAATAAAAAATTTAGTTGATTTTATAATATGACGGTCAACTTGTTATTTGACTCGAACCACTAAACAATGTTTTGTGTGGGTTTCGTGTTTCGATTATTTTAAAAAATATTTCTCGATGAAACAAGCATACGGAGGTCAAGATCCATCCTTTCTAATGTTATAGCCAAAATTTCAAAAAATAAAAATTTATTTGATTTAGTAATTTGACGGTCAACTTGTGGTTTGACTCGAACCACTAAACAATGTTTCGTGCTAGTTTCGTGTTTCGATTTTTTAAAAAAATATTTCTCAATGAAACAAGAATACAGAGGTCAAGATCCATCCTATCTAATGTTATAGCAAAAATTTCAAAAAATTAAAAATTCATTTGATTTAGTAATTTGATAGTCAACTTGTAGTTTGACTGGACCCATAAACAGGGTTTCGTCCGGATTTCGTGTTTCGATTTTTTAAAAAATATTTCTCGATGAGAAAGCTTACGGAGGTCAAGATCCATCCTTTCTAATGTTATTGTCAAAATTTCAAAAAATAAAAAATTTATTTGATTTAGTAATTTGATGGTCAACTAGTAGTTTGACTCGAACCCCTAAACAGGGTTTCGTCTGGGTTTCGTGTTTTAGTTTTTTAAAAAATATTTCTCGAAGAAACAAGCATACGGAGGTCAAGATCCATCCTTTTTGTTGTTATATCCAAAATTTCAAAAAATAGAAAATTTATTTGATTTGGAAATTTGACGGTCAACTTGTAGTTTGACTCGAACTCCTAAACAGGGTTTCGTCCAGGTTTCGTGTTCTGATTTTTAAACAAATATCTCTCAACGAAACAAGCATACGAAGGTCAAGATCCATCCTTTCTTATGTTATAGCCAAAATTTCAAAAAAAAAAATTATTTGATTTGGTAATTTGAAGGTCAACTTGTAGTTTTACTCAAACCCCTAACCAGGGTTTCGTCCGGGTTTCATGTTTCGATTTTTTAAAAATATATCTCGACAAGACAAGTATACGAAGGTCAATATCCATCCTTTCTAATGTTATTGCCCAAATTTCAAAAAATAAAAATTTATTTTACTTGGAAATTTGATGGTCAACTAGTAGTTTGACTCGAACCCCTAAATAGGATTTCGTCCGGGTTTCGTGTTTCATTTTTAAAACATTATTTCTCGACGAAACAAGAATACGGAGGTCAAGATCCATCCTTTCTAATGTTATTGCCAAAATTTTCAAAAATAAAAAATTTATTTGATTTGGTAATTTGACCGTCACCTTGTAGTTTGACTCGAACCCCTAAATAGGATTTCGTCCGGGTTTCATATTTTTATTTTTTAAAAATTATTTGTCGATGAGACAGGCATACGGAGGTCAAGATCCTTCCTTTCTAATGTTATTTCCAAAATTTCAAAAAATAAAAAATTTATTTGATTTGGTAATTTGACGGTCAACTAGTAGTTTGACTTGAACCCCTAGACACGGTTTCGTTTGGATTTCGTATTTTGATTTTTTAAAAATTATTTCTCAACAAAACAAGCATACGGAGGTCAATATCTATCCTTTCTAATGTTATTGCCAAAATTTCAAAAAATAAAAATTTATTTGATTTGGTAATTTGACGGTCAACTAGTAGTTTGACTCAAACCCCTAAACAGGGTTTCGTTAGGGTTTCGTGTTTCGAATTTTCAAAAAATATTTCTCAAAGATCCATACGCACCCAAGTAGTCTTACTCAATATTTGTGTGATGATTGTTTCCGTACTTTCACTAATTTTTTATTTATTTTTTATTTTCTCCCATTTTTAACTACTTTGTAAAATAAATTAGAAAATTAAATAAAAATAGAAAAAAATGCAAATATTGAACTAAGATTCATACACACCCAAGTACTCATACTTACTATTTGTGTGATGAATGTTACCCTATTTTTCTATTTTTTTTGTTTTTTCCGAATTTTTAAGTAGTTCATAAAATAAATTGAAAATTAAATAACAAGTAACTAGTTAAAATCGACCAATACTGGTAGGAAATGGTCATATTTTACAAAAATTTTGAACTAAACGCCGAACCCAAATTTTCAAAAATGGCGCTCACACTCGAAAATTCAAAATTTTCGTCCAACCGCATAATCTAGCAATATTGGTAGGAATTGAGCATTAATTTCGTGAAAATTTCAAAAATGGCGCCGAAACCAAAATATTCAAAAATTCCGCCCAAACCCAAAATTTCAAAAGTCCTCCCAAACTTATAGCCTACCACTATTGGTAGGAAATAGGTGACTTGAAACTATAAACAACTTTCTTCACTACTTTCACTTTCATTTTAATCTTCTCCAACAAAATTTCAATTTCTACAACTTTCTCCTTCAATTAACCATCTCAATTATTTTGGTACAAATTTTTATCTTTCTTATTGTGTGTGTTCTTAAACCTTTTTGTTCTTAATTCATTCATATGTTCGTTATTTTTAACTAATGGTGTATGTAATTAGTTCTTTGTTGTTTAAATGAACTTGTTATTCTTATGTTAATGTGTGTGTATAATTATACTAATTATTCATTTACACTTCTTATGTAGGTTGTTGTCTCTTAAGGCGAATTTATTGGTGTCGTGGTCGATGAATCAAAAAAACAACGATGAAGTTAACAAAATTACAAAGAATGAAGGTGAAGGTGAAGGATCCAACGATGAGGGCAACTTTGAAGATTTTTAGACTAAACTTTCAAAGCATTTATTAATATTTTGTAATGATTATCATTTTTGTGAATTTGAATAATTACTTTTGAGATATAATTTTAATGTTATGTTATGGTGTTGTTAAGGCCGAATTATGATTTATGATGAATGTATACTGAAATAGCTAACCAAGAAGTTATTTCGATTAGTCAAATTCACCCCGATTGTAAACTGGAAATAGGAGGACGATCCTTCTATGTCGATTTAATTCCTTTTAAGCTAGGGGAGTTTGATGTGATTTTGGGGATGGATTGGTTGTCTCGCAATAATGCGCAGATAGATTGTAAAGGGAAAAAGGTTAAGTTGAAACCCCCAGGAAGGAAAGAGAAAGTGTTTAAGGGGCTACGACAGACCAAGAAAATTTTGACCATGGCGCGGACCAAGAGATTGTTATGGAAAGGAAACGAGGCTTATTTGGCTTACGTTATAGACACCCAAAAGGAAGCGCCTAGGTTGCAAGACATTCCAGTAGTCAACGAATTCGAGGATGTGTTCCCACAAGATCTTCCCGGACTACCACCTGATAGGGTAATTGAGTTTGCTATCGAGTTAGCACCAGGGACGGCACCAGTTTCAAAGGCCCCGTACCGGTTGGCCCCAGTTGAAATGAAGGAGCTAGCTACCCAATTACAGGAACTATTGGACAAGGGCATGATAAGACCCAGTGTGTCACCTTGGGGCGCACCAGTGTTGTTTGTTAAGAAAAAATATGGGAGCATGAGGTTATGCATCGACTATCGAGAGTTAAACAAGCTAACCATAAAGAATAAGTACCCATTGCCTAGAATAGACGATTTGTTTGACCAGCTAAAGGGTGCTGAATATTTCTCTAAGATTGACTTGAGGACCGGATATCACCAACTAAAGATCAAACCCGAAGATATCCCAAAGACTACATTCTGTACCAGATATGGACATTACGAGTTCTTGGTGATGTCTTTTGGATTGACCAATGCCCCAGCAGCTTTCATGGATTTGATGAATAGGGTGTTCAAGGAATATTTGGATAAGTTCGTGATAGTTTTTATTGACGACATTCTTATCTACTCAAGAACCGAGGCAGAGCATGCCGAACATTTGAGGACAGCCTTAGAGATACTCAGGAAAGAGCAGTTATATGCAAAGTTTTCAAAGTGTGAGTTCTGGAAGAATGAAGTACAATTTTTAGGGCATGTGATTAATAGAAAAGGAGTGTTGGTTGACCCCTCCAAGATAGATGTACTTTCAAATTGGGAACGGCCAACCACTCCAACCGAGGTAAGGAGCTTCATCGGACTAGAAGGATATTATAGACGATTCGTTCAAGACTTTGTAAAGATCGTAGCCCCGTTGACTCGACTTACCCGTAAAACTGAGAAATTTGAATGGACCGAAAAATGCGAGAAGAGTTTCCAAGAGCTCAAGAAGAGGTTGGTAACGGCCTCAGTATTGGCATTGCCGGATGGAAAATGAGATTTTGTGATTCAAAGTGATGCATCGCATAAAGGATTAGGGTGCGTGCTTATGCAGCATGGCAAGGTAATCGCGTATTCATCAAGATAGTTGAAAGAATATGAGATTCGATATCCCACTCATGATCTGGAATTAGCAGCAACAGTTTTTGCTTTAAAAATTTGGAGGCACTACTTGTATGGAGAGAAGTGCGAGATTTACACTGATCACAAGAGCCTCAAGTACATTTTCACTCAGAAAGAGCTTAACATGCGCTAGAGAAGATGGCTAGAGCTAATCAAAGACTATGATTGTGAGATTCGTTATCACCCGGGTAAAGCCAATGTGGTGGCTGACGCCCTTGGTAGGAAATAAAAGCTCAAGATGATTACTTCGGAGGAAGAATTGATCAGAGACCTCGAGAGGTTGGAAATTGAGGTCAAGATACTAGAAGACGGTCAAGACAGATTGATGGAGATTCGAATCCAACCTCCGTTATTGGAAAAGATCAGGCTATGCCGGGAGCAGATAATGGAAGAAAAAGAGAACTTAACATAGGAGATAATGACCGGGGAGGAAATCAAGTGTGAAAGAGATAAAGAAGCGATCATGAGGTACGCATGGAGGATATGGGTCCCGAATGTTCAGGAACTCAAGAATGAGATTTTATATGAGGCACACAACTCAAGATATTCAGTGCACCCCGGTAGTACCAAGATGTACAGGGATTTGAAAGAGTATTACTGGTGGTCCAATATGAAAAAGGATGTTGCAGAGTGGGTAAGTAGATGCTTGACCTGCCAGCTAGTGAAAGCAAAGCACCAAAGACCCATCGGACTTCTACATCCCTTGGAGATTCCCGAATGGAAATGGGAACACATAGCCATGGATTTCGTAGTAGGTTTACCAAGGACCAAAGCTAATCATGACGCCATATGGGTGATCATAGACCGACTGACGAAGTCAGCTCATTTTCTCCCGATCAATGAAAGGTATACGGTCGACAGACTAGTGGATATCTACTTGAAAGAGGTAGTGGCGCGACATGGAGTCCCAGTCGCCATAGTATCGGATCAAGATCCTAGGTTTAACTCCAGGTTTTGGAGAAGCTTTCAAGAGTGCATAGGAACCAGGCTAAATATGAGTACAACCTACCACCCCCAGATAGACGGGCAAATTGAAAGGACCATCCAAACACTAGAAGATATGTTGAGAGTCTATGCCATAGACTTTAAAGGAAATTGGGATGATCACTTGCCATTAATTGAGTTTTCATACAATAATAGCAACCATTCAAGCATAGGAATACCGCCATATGAGGCCCTTTATGGAAGGAAATGCCAATCTCCTTTGTATTGGGATGAAGTGGGGGAGCGAAAGATGCTCGGACCTGAAGTGGTCCAAAGGACTAAAGATGCAGTAGATCTAATCAGAGGACGGCTGGTAGCAGCCCAAGATCGATAAAAGAAATATGCCGACTTAGCTCGAAAAGGTAAAGATTACGAAGTGGGAGATCTAGTGTTTTTGAAGGTATCACCTTGGAAAGGATTAATGAGGTTTGGAAAGAAGGGAAAGCTGAGTCCTAGGTACATTGGACCGTTTGAGATCTTAAGACGCATTGGGGAACTAGCTTACGAACTAGCGTTATCCCCAAATCTGCAACAAGTGCATAATGTGTTTCATGTTTCGATGTTGAGAAAATACCATCCAGATGCTAAACATATCATAGAGTATGAGCACGTGGACATGCAACCAGACCTGACCTATGTAGAGCAGCCAGTGTAAATCATAGACCGAAAGGAACAAGTGCTCCGAAATAAGGTCATTCAACTAGTCAGAGTCTTGTGGCAGAACCACAATGTAGAAGAATCAACCTGGGAGCTAGAAAGCGCCATGCAAGAGAAGTACCCCCATTTGTTTTCAAGATGATTCCGGGACGGAATCCTTTTAAGGAGGGGAGACTGTAAGAACCCAGATTTTTTGGGTAGAATTTAAAACTTTTATTCTGTATCAATGTAATAGTGAATAGTGATTACGGCTACGATGTAACGATTGTTCTAATGAATGAATGGAATGGATTTGGATTCAAATATTTATATGTCAAGAAGAATGCTATTGGTTGACAGCATAGATTAGAATAATCTATCTCCTAGGAAAGTAAGTTATAGTAAATCCTAAGAGGAAGATTATTCTTGTGTCATTCAAATCGATATCTGTTATTAGCCCAGTGATTCCGTAAAAAGGTTAAGGAACGCTCGGGAAAGCAAGAGATCACTTTTCCAAATATAAGGAATAAAGTAAAGAATAAACAATGAATAGTGATTTTGGTGGAATTAGGAATATTATTAGACGACGCTATATAGAAGTACCCGCAGCGAAATTCTGAGTTCGTATTATTGATCCGGAGAGAAAAAGAGTGTTTGTAAAAGCTGTCGGATTCTGAAAAATAGTACTTTTTTTTCTCCGAGAATTTCCTGGACACTGAAAGAATTAATAATTTATTAAAGGAATTTAAGGAATTTAAATTCAAGATTTATAAAGAAAGATCGAGAATGTTGGTAGAAATATTAAGAAGGTTTCCGGTAAAACCCTAACTAGAAATCCGTGAGATATTCCTACGAACGATCAATCGAATTGAGAAATAACCGGACAAAAGAGCAAGCAGAGGAAGCAAGAGTCATGCATAAGCTCCTAGAAAATATCTAGCAACCAAGTGGACTCAAGTAACTAGCACACTTAGGAAAATGAACTAGTACTTAGAAATCAAAACACTTAGTTTGCTTAATCTCTCATCCTACCACAACTTATCAACACTTGTCCCTTGAAATTACCTCATGCATGACATACTAGCTTTAATAAAGCTACTTTAACCAAGATATTATCCAAGGCCTCCACTTTATGCAATTATTTTCCAAGAGCCAAGCAAAAGAACACAAACTCTCTCCCATTTTCTCTCCATTCTGCTGCATTCGGCCCAAGCTAAAAAGGGGGTTCCCACCATAATTTGATCTTGAAATTTTTATGGTGAGTACTTCATATTATAGCTTAGATCCCCTAAACATTTCAGCTTCAAATTCATCTTTTTCCATTTTCAAATAAATCCTTAACGATGATGATAAATGGTGTTCTTCATGTATTAACTTTGTTTTCATGTTTCTTTTGGTTGATCTAGCAAGCTTAAGGCAATCCAAGGACCATAACAAGCTTATTAAGCCTAGTACATACTCTCAAGAAGGTATACCCCTTGAAACCCTAGATCTACTTTGAGTTTTTAGCATGTTCTTGATGGATCTAGCTTAGTTATGATTATGTTAATGTTATAAACATGATTAGTTAGTGGTTTAGTGATTTTAGTAGTATGATGCATATGTTAGTGAAGCATGATGTTCTTGGGCATTTTGAGATAAGAAATAATGTGTATAAGTTGGATCTATGCCCAGTGTGGCTTGGTTGAATTGTTATGATTTTTGGAACATTCGTTATATAGCAGTCATAATGCCGAAATTTTGATAAATCTTAAAAACCGAGCATCACAGTAGATTTACTCACTGCATAGTTTCGTGTTCCACCATGACAAGCCATATTATGTTATAAGCTTCGTTTTGATATAAAGATCGTGTGAAATGGATTTACGGTTTAGGAGTTATGGTAAAATTCGTAAAAGCGGTTCGAAACCGTAATCGAAAGTTCGTAACTGAAATTGGACCTTCGTAAAATATGTTTTTCAGTGGCGAATCATGGTAATTAAATATTAGAGATAAAAAGGAAGGTATGAGAGGAAACCTCATAAGAAACGGATCATTTTCCGATTTTATAAAAATGTTCGAATCAAGGTTAAACGCGAACGAACCCCTAAAAGACGACTTGATTATAACTTCGTTAAAACACTTAGAAAACGAGCGATAAAACTCGAACCGTAATTTTGATTCGTTAACGACCGACTTTAGAATTTATATATGACTTAAGTATATGTCGAGAGTAAGTACGGTGACATGTCGTAATAACGAACGAAAGTCGAATCGGATCGATGATAAAAGGAATTCACTAAAAGGGGTATAACGAGATAACTCGAGAATGTGTTTCGATTTAAGTATAACTTAACTTTTAAAGTGTTAAATGATTAATCCCGAATGTCTTGGCTATTTATAGATCACCAAGCGGACCCGGGACACGCTACCACTACCCCTACCCGTACTCGACTACCAGGCAAATTTCAATTCCCCTTTTTAGGCTGTTGTTGTGAACGTATATATGTTTTCTGTTATACATATGTCATAGCATGCATGCCTACTTTCAAGTCATATTGATATAGTTGTTCCCTGATTGTTCATTGGCTTATAAGTAGATAGATAGCGCATCAATTATAAGACGAATGTAGTTAAGACCCTCAGAGAAAGGCGTATAAATCTTATTCGTTGAATATAGACCGGGAGTCAATATTCCTTGGCGTATTATAATTACTTTCGGAGAAAGTATTTAAGTAAATATTTTCTATTATTTGGCAGACGAATATTATTTGAATATTCGTCTAAGATTATTTATCTATCGATTATTACTCCGAATATTTATTTGAACGTTATTCATTCGGTGAATATTATTTTTCAATATTCACTTAAAGTCGATTCGATTCTCGATTATTATTTTGAATATTCCTGTAAAAGCTTGGACTGCTAAATAAATATTAATTGGATATTCATTTAGAATATTATTCATTAAATGAATTTTATTTTTTAAAATACTCATTTAAATTCTTATTTACTTAATGAATATTATTTTAAATATTCATCTGAAGTTTTATTTATTTACCGAATATTATTTTAAATATTCCTTTCAAGTCTTATTAATTAAATGAATATTATTTTGAATATTAGTTTAAATATTTATTTATTCAATAAATGTTTTCTTGATATTCCTTCAAGGATTATTTTTAGAAATACTCGGATTAAAAATATTCTTTCGTATTCCTAAATATTCTTTAAATATTTCAGATTCAATAAATATTCTCTGAATATTTATTCCATATTTTAGAATAACGTCAATAAGGTTTATCTTCTTCAAATTTCATCTTCGACCTTCGATTATTACGAAAAATATTTCGGAGTCGTATTATTATTAATATTATGTCAAGAAAGGTTCTCAAATTCCATTATTCTTTTGAGTTTATCTTCCAACTAATAAGGGAACCTTACTTGAGGAATGTTAGTTATCTTGTCGACTTCCCGGTCATAAATTATTCATTTCACTCGCAACTCGGTTGCTATTAACTTATTAAGTCCTTCTGTACCTTCTCATCTTTCGAGAGGTAAGATCGTTGGAACAAGTTGTTATCTATTAACAAGCAGAAGCTTAGGTAATGTTGGTAAATTTTCCTTTCCAATTAGATACGACTACCTTGTGGGATCTTATCAACAAGTATTATACTTGGAAAAAGGGGGACGAACTTTACGTTCAGAGTCATGGATTCTATTCGAACTAGGAGTTGTGTAAGAGGCCGAGTCGCGCCGGTCCATCCCCTTTGGCCCAACCGTTGGCCGGAGAGAGCTAGTAGGGCGGTAGACAAGTAAAGTCGTCAGTTCTTCCTTCTACCGGTAGTAAATCTAATTTGAGCTGTACAATCTCGACTGATCATCAAGATTGGAACAGCGGGCGCGGTGAATACTCCAAGCATTAGTTCATCATTTAAATTTATTGATTTTCTGCAACATCATTATGGTTGGCAGAATTGAAAAGTGTTTGAAACTGGAATTGCAACATTCTTCTTGCAAGTTCCTATTTGACGATAATATCTTACTTATCTTTGGCACCATGTTCGTCAATGCATAACATATGGTCTTTTTGATATTTCAGAACTGTTATATTATACTAGCAATAACTTCATTATCGCATGGCATATGGTTTCAAAAGGTGTTTTGAACTGCTATATATATACATCACTGTTCAGTTATATTATTGTTGGTGGGCTCTTGCTCACCCTTGCCTTATTCATATTATGTCACAACAACAGCTAGGACTGATGGCCCGCGTCAGGCGCACTTGGCGCAAGCAGGTACCCCGCTCGAGGACTACCCGCTGATATCATTGCTGTCATTGCTGAGGTAGCATATATAGGCAGCTTTTGCTTACCAGTCTAATTATATGCAAACTAATGTTAATCAACGGCAAAATTTTAAACTTATCATTTTGGCTTGTAATAACTTTTATTCGCAAACCTTTTTATTACTGGACTTATTTCAATATCATCTCTGGGACTATAACTGTTGAGTGTGTGTGAGTGGATATTATTGCGGGGTCACCGCATGTCATTTATCTATTTTGGACTCAAGTCAAGTATTATGGATGGAAGTAAGACCGTAACCACCAGATCCCAGACCCCGGATCTGGGGGTGTTACACATAAGACCCTTTTAAAGTTCTGAATATTGGGTCACAGCTCAATCCCGATCTCCGGGAGAGGCTCATTTGTTTTCTCATGGCCAACATGGATGTGTTCGCTTGGTCTCATGAAGATATGATTGGGATTGATCCCAATGCCGATCCTAACAAAAAAAGGGATAGGGAGAAGAGGAGGCCCATCAGTGTGGGGAAAGGTCCGAGGCTCTCAAAGAGGAGGTTGACATGCTTCTTGAGGTCGAGCTAGTTAGGGAATCATTTTACCCTATGTGGCTTGCTAACCCGGCCCTTGTGAAGAAGCCACACTACGTCATAAGTGGGCATACGCAACGCCTAAATAAAGTTGCATAAGGCCTGAAAAACGTTGCGTAAGGCCTTACGCAACACCAGAGAGGCTTTGTCAATACCAGCATTGCGTAAGACCCCTAATGCTAGGGGAGAGCACGGTTCGGTTCGGTTCGGTTTTGCCCCGAAACCGAACCCGAAACCGCATGCCTTCGGTTTTTAAAATTGAAAACCGCAACCGAACCGTCGGTTTCGGTTTCGGTTTTAAAAGTTCGGTTCGGTTTTTAACGGTTCGGTTTCGGTTATAAAACCGAACGAAAAAAATCATAAATATATTACAAGACTTTATATTTATAAATTACAACGTTCTCGATTTTTAAACAAAGTAACTGAGTTTTTGAATTAATACATTGTGTGTATATGTTAGTGGTAATGTTATATGACAGTTTCATATGACATTAGTAAGCTAATAAGTTATATATGGCTCACAATATATTTTAACAAAATTTATACATGCATGTGTGATAATGTACAATGTATATGAGTAAATGACAAAATGTACTCTCAGTTGCTAATACAAAAGCAAATTAGAACTTTCTCATGTAATATGTAAATTGATTGCAATATAATCTTAGTTTTAATAAAATTTACATGATAGTAGAAACCTATATATATAGTTTACGAAAATGAGAAGTTACCAGCCGGAGCAGTCACCAGAAAGTTTTATAAATTTATATATATTATATATTTATTTTAATAATCGGTTCGGTTTTAGTCGGTTCGGTTTTAACCTAAAACCGGAACCGAAACCGAAAATTTCGGTTTTTAAAAATCAAAAACCGGAACCGCCGGTTCGGCTTCGGTTTCGGTTTTTTCGGTTCGGTTTTGGTCGGTTTCGGTTCGGTTTCGGTTTCATTTCGGTTTTTTGCTCACCCCTACCTAATGCAACGCTTTTCCAAGATATTGCAACTCCACGAATGTATTGCATAATTGGCCTTATGCAACACCAAAAGCACATAAATGCAACACCACAAGGTGTTGCATAAGATTTCTGGCTCCACCATGGAGCCACATCAGTAATGGGGCCCAACATGGTGCCACGTTAGCAATGGGACTCGCCATGGTACCACGTTAGCATTGGGACCCACGTAATGCCACGTCAACAATAGGAACCACTATCTAATGCAACACTAGTTTGGTCTAATGCAACTTCATATTTTTTTTTTTTACATCAAAAGTATTTTTATCAACACTAAATATACCATAATGCAACATCATATATAGTCAAATGCAACACTTTTTTAAAAAAAAATTAAAATAGCTGCTTTGTTTATACATAAAAACCATCCTAACTTTGAAAGTACGCAAATTCTTACTTCAAAAGTACTAAATTACAAAGTTTTAATACTAGCTAGTTAAAGTTACAAAAAATGGTAGAAATCAATAAGGTCATCCGGCTGGGCATAGGATATCAGTGCCTTTGCTTTGTTTCAGCTGTTTCACGTAACTACTTATCTGAAAGCATCTTAACAAAACTTTAATGGCAAGATTGCAGCCAGATCATCCTGATCTGATCCCTAGTGTTACACAACAATCTCATGCAAAGAACAATCCTGTCCTGTGAATCATTATCAATGGGGTACATGGAGGACCAGGTTTAGCACCTTAAAAAAGATAAGGGTGATTGCAGCATTTACGCAGCTACATCGCTATATTTAGAAGGCGCTTGCGCTCACCACCAACATTAACAACCTCAAGATCTTTCTGCAATAAAGCCTTGTAGTACTGCTTCTGCATTTGAGACATGCCGACCTTGAGTACAGTTTCCTTCTTTGGGGGCAAACCTTTCTCAACATCAGATTTTAACCGGCGAAGGACCTAAAATGGAAAAAAAAATCCTTGAACTGAATGAATTATATTGTGCGTACACAGCTTCGATGTAGTCATTTTTTTACCTTTTTAACAGGTTTCCAAAGAGGAAACTGGCATGTAACATATCAAAACGTCGAGGATAGGTACTGAGTGACTCACACCAATCGTGATATATTCCGATCAGTCCTCTTTCGAAGATAACAGAAAGCGTATCTGGCCCATGAACTAGCATCACATTCATTACCCAAATAAGTAGATTAGCAAGAGCTGCAGCGAATCTGTATTTAGCAAAGTAAATACGTTAGACATATCTACATTATTTTGATACATAAACATACATGCGATTAAGTAAAAATAGCATATCTAAATAATTGATAGAAGAGGTTCTTATTATTTTACCCTCCATAACCAGCATTCATATCCATAACATTCCTCATGTTCGACCAGTTCATATTAAAGGCTTGTAAATAAACATCTGAGACTAGTGCTGACCAATGTCTTATGTCCTCATAAAACAATTCTTCAGCATATGGTTCATTAGATAGGCTTACTGGTTTACTTTTGAGTCTTTTGGGCCATGCCTCTGGCCATCTGTATGAGCTGCCCTTGTTTGGCAGTGGAAGTGGTGGAAGACATGTATCTAGAGGTGTGTACCTATATATGTGGTAGCAGGTAATGATGACAGCTGAAAATTATGTTTAAAAATTAAAATATTCAATAACTTTAATTATATTTACCTAGACACATTCTTCTCTTTACGGTTTTCATAACAGGAAGAGGAAACAAGCTTCTGGTATATAACACGTCCAATAACAGTGAAGTAAGATGTTTTAGCGATAACTTTCTGGCAAATCGATTCTGTCAGATATACCATTGCTGCGAAACGAAAGATAGTATGACCATCAACTTTACAGGACATCTGACAACAAACAAGTCACATACAACACCAATGGACGACGAAATAATTGTAGAAGATGATAATACATGATAAATTTCATGAATAATAAGAAAATAAAGGATGCAAAAGCTTTGGGAAGACGAAGGAACAAGGAGTACAAACTGTTCCATATGTTCAGATGCTTTTCATCACTACGATAGACTGGTGTGGCAAACCATATAAAGTACCCTTCCGGTCGAAGAACCCTATTGAGTTCCCTTAAAGGTTTCCCACCTACATCTGTTAATCAATACTATACTAATATATTAACATTAGACTGATAAAAACAGTATAAATGGGAAAAGGAAATATACAATTGACAATACCATCGCCATGCCAGTAAACTCTGCATCGTGCACAGTGAATCAAATCATAGACTATATTTTTCTTTTTAACCCAAGTGTTAGTGGATTAGTGCTGATGGAAGTGTACTAGGGACTTTTCCATTCAACTTAAAACCAAGTAGCTAATCAAGAGCGAAATCCTTAAATAAATTCATCATTTTAACTGATTGAGAAAAAAGAACATATAGAAATTTCATACTCAATGACTTGTGGTAATTGCAAAGCTGAAACTACCATTTTTTTTCATTACAAAGCTGTATCAATTCACTAAAATTAATAACATAGTAAATTCACTAAAATTAGTAACATATATATTTTTTAGAATTAACTAAATTTGTTACCACATACCCAAAGTTCATATAGTATATTACATTTACTGTTTTGACTCTAAATTAACATAAAGAAACCAATTGTCACATATGCAAACATGGAGTACACAAAGTAAAAATTGTATTAAAGATGCCATAGACCTGTTGGACTAGCATCAGGATAAGTTGATGAAAGAGTACCACACTCATAAGCATGCATATCCTATAATTCAGATTTCTATTTTCTAATGTGTCCCAGGTCTATGTACTGTCAAGTATCAACAATCTTGACTATTGAATCCATAAAATAGGGTTCAAGAAAAATATATATCAAGCTAACCAAAAAACCAGCAACTTTCTGCATAAAACCAGCCAAAGGCGTGCCAATATAAGCACAGTTCTAAGTTACAACAGCATTCCATTTTTTTTTTTTCTCTTTCTCTTTTTTTAAGACAGGCAAATCAGATATTTGGATCTAACATCTAACGTACTGGAGATGTGTTCCTTGTACTCTTATTTGAAATTGAGTTAGACATGTAAAATTTATGAGATTTCAAATCACCATCAAATGTGGACTGTAAGGATGCACCAACAACAAACCACACACCACAGCAGTGAAGTGCGACGTATACGGTTTTCTATAATAAATGTGAACTGTATTGTTACTTTTTTTATTACAGTGTTCTAGTGAGCTTTAAAAGAAGCTTAATCATTGGTTAATACAGTCCATTTAGTGGAATTTACAAATACAAATGATCTTTGTTGTCTTACCTCAATCATGTCCTCTTCTGAAGAACAGGTTTTTGAATAGTTTAAGCCATTTGAAACAGTATACTGGAAGATCCTTAGCTTTCCTTCCTGCAATTTACGAAAACATAACATAAATCCCCTTTTAATTAAATCAATCAAGAACAACTACAGGTCCCCGCATTTAGTTGTGAATATATATGAGTTTACTGCCTTTGTTCCATAGACAAGACCACCACCAACCACTGGATGGAAGCAGGCTACATTGACTTCATCCTCTGCACTGGGAAGCACTCTCACGAGTTCCATATCAGAAACCCTATAGACCTGATTGAGAAAAGCCAAATTTCAGATATTTCATTCAATATAACAAAGTACAGTTCCAACTGGATTCATATCTACATAAATATATACATAATTAGGGCTTATATATAATTTGGGGGATTTAGATTTAGGATGATTTTGTCGAAATTGATGGTATGAACAGATTAAGGAGGATGAGAGGAGTATTATTATGTATGGATTATGGGTGTTGGTTGGTCGGAGAAGAGAGGCACCACCGTGGTCGATAGGTTGCCGGCGGTGGTGGTTGTGTGTAGCAGCGGAGATGAGGAAAAGAGGGAGGAGAGTTGTTTGTGGTTGTGGGTGTGTGTATGACAGGTGTAGATGGAGAGAGAGAGAGAGCGGAGATGAGGAAAAGAGGGAGGAGCGTTGTTTAAGTTTGTGTGAATTATTTAATTTCAAAAAAAAAAGTTTGTGTGAATTATTTCGTTTGGGGGAAATATCTGCCCAAAATTTTCACCAGGGAACATGTGTACTTATTGCCTTTTTATCGAAAAAAAACAAATTTGTTCTTAAATTTTTTTGTACAATATTATTCTAATAGTTAAATAACTAAATTTCAGAAATTTTTTAAAAATTTATCAAAACACTAAAATTGTTAGATATTAGTATTTGTACGGTTGGATCTTCAAAAAATAATTTAAAAAAATCAAACTTAATTTATATTATTTATATCTTCCCAATTACTTAATTAATTTATTTTCCAAATTTTAAAAAGAAAACTATACATGTAGTATATACTTATATACAATATCTATAATTCAATTTAAATTTGTATTATATTATTACTACATTTTAAAGGGTCTAATTTCATTTATTTATTATATCTTCTAATTAATTTATGCAATTTTAATTTTAAAATTTTAAAAAAGAATTAATACATATATTTATATAAAATACCTATAATAAAGTGTTAAAATTTATGTTATATTTTAAATGGTCTAATTTTAAAATCTTTCAATTTAATTTTAATTTTTAAAATTCAAAGTAAAAAAAGTTACATGCAATTATATAAAAAATTTATAATATAAGTAATATATTCTTTTTTACGTTTTAAAGTAAGAAATAGATCAAAATTTAAATATCATTATATATATATATATGTATATATATATATATAGTAAAGCTCTATGGAGTACTGTTTTAATTGGAGTACTTGTAGTACATATACATTTTGCAAACTTTATTATTTTGCAAAGCTTATTACGTGAATATCACTATTTCATCGAAATTTTTGAAACTTTTATATGTTTTGCTAACAAAATATTGCAAAACGAATTGTTCTACGAAACACATTTGGGTTGCAAAACATATATTTTCCGATTGCAAAACACAAAAACTTTTCAAGATGAACATATTGCAAAACATACATGATTTTAAATATTATCAATGAAATTATGATATTCATACTACAAGGTTTGCAAAATAATAAATTCTATAATATTTTGAGTGCAGAACATATATGTACTCCAAGTACTCCAATTAAAACAGTACTTCATAAAACTTTTATATATATATATATATATATATATATATATATATATATATATATATATATATATATATAGAACGACATTATACATTTTTTAATAATATATCTAAAATGGTGTTAAAATGGGACCCACAAGGTATATATTTAAAGTAATAATGTTTAATGCAACACTTTCAAAATGGTGTTGCACGTTGTAACACCGTGATTCTCATGCAACAGTACATTCATGTCTAATGCAACGCCATATGCAGCAGTGTTGCATAAGACCGCATAAGACCATAAATGCGAAGGATAATGCAACGCTTTGCTCGCAACGCTCACCAAAAAGCGTTGCGTATGCGACACTTGTAGCATAGTGCAAAATGGAAAGTGGAGGACATGCATGAACTTGATTGATCTTAAGAAGTACTGTCCCAAGGATAGCTTTCCTATACAGAGAATTGATCAGTTAGTGGATGCTACGGCCGGGCATGCGCTTCTTAGCTTCATGGATGCCTATTTTGGGTACAATCAGATACCCAAATGATGGCCTTGATTAGGAGCATACTTTATTCATCACAGAAAGGGGACTCTACTACTATATGGGGATACCCTTCGGCCTCTTCAATGCTGGGGCTACCTACTAGAGTCTTGTCAATATGATTTTCAAGAAGTAAATTGGGAAAATCATGGAAGTATATGTGGATGATATGCTGGTAAAATCGAAGGAAGCTGGGGATCACATTGCTGACCTAGCTGAAATGTTTGGTATTTTAAGGAAGTAAATGCTGAAGCTCAACCCCCAGAAGCATGTGTTCGGGGTTGAATCTAGAAAGTTTTTCGGGTTTATTGTTAATCACACGGGCATTAAGGCTAACCCGGTAAATATCAAGGACTTGATGGAGATGCGATCCCCTAGGAGTGTAAAGGTGGTTCAAAGTCTAACGGAGAGGATAACAGCTCTTAATCGGTTTGTTTTTAAGTCATCTAACAAGTGCCATGAGTTCTTCAAGACCATTAAGAAGGTGGGTAAGAACTTCAAGTGGACCCCCGAGTGTGAGGAGGTCTTTCAGAAGATTAAGGAACATTTGGGCTCACCCCCTCTGCTCTCTAAGTCTAAGGAAGGAGAGACACTTATTGTCTATCTAGCTGTGACAGAGCATGCGATCATTGCGATCCTAGTTCGCGAGGAGGATAGGGTTCAATACCGTGTCTATTATGTTAGTCAAAGAATGTTGGATGTTGAGACCCGCTACACCAACATAGAAAAACTTGCTTATGCCTTGGTGCTAGCCTCACGGAAGTTGAGGCCCTACTTTCAGGCTCATAGAATTGAAGTTCGTACGGCTTATCCTCTAAGGCAAGTGATACATAAGACTGAGACCTCGAGGAGACTTCTCAAATACTCGAAGAACTTGGGCAAATTGACATCGAGTATAGGCCTCGGTATGCATTAAAAGGATAAGTTTTAGGAGATTTCATCTTGGAGTTCCCTCCCCATCCTGAGGGAGATGCCTGGGCTCTCATAGCGACCTAGTGATAGCTGAACTCGAAGCCAAAAAGGAGAATGCGGCCCCTTGGTAGGATTTTTATGTGGATGGAGTGGCCACGCATGTCGTCGACGCGCCAAATTGAAAATAATTATTATGCTCTACTATGTTCTCACTTAATTACAAAATATAGCAAATGTGGAAAGTAGGGATCAGACCCAAGGGAATAGTGTTCAATACTAGTGTAAAGTAAAATGGTGGGGGGGTTTGAGTTGGTTGTGGTAATTTATCAAACACCTTGCATACAGGAAATAAATTGCTAGAGAAATATGACTAGGTAAATGGCAATCATCCAAATTTACCAACACAACAAGCACAATGAGTGAATTAGCAAGATAAAAAGATATCTGACCCAAGGATTATGGAAACTCAAACACTTCACCGAAACACAAATAAGAAAGATATAATCAACTCTACCGAACCAAGATAATTGGTAGAGCACACAATCACTTATTTCCCTCCTAAAAACACTAATTTAGTGAAGCACATAAATTAGTTCTATTGATAATAGCAACCAATAAAGAAGCACTATTAGTTTTACCATATCAAGGAATTAAACAAAGAAAGGTTAGGACAAACCCAAGAGTGAGGAGCTCAACCTAAGTATTTGCACTTAAAGCTTGAGGATTTAGGTGAACTAAACCTTGTGCTACTAAAATGAATGCACTAATAATTACGGATTAACATAAACAACTAGCAATTGAATTTACAAGAAGAGTAAGATGAAGCAACTTACAAATCTCCAAGCAAAATCATAAATAATACAACTCAAGCATTCAAGATAGAGTGAAATAGATCTTACTTAAATTAAAATGGGTTTAGTACAAGAGTTCCTTCCATGAGCAAAATATATAGAGTTAGTTACTCATAATCAATGCTAGATTATGAGTAATAAATTCTTCTCTCTACTCCTTATAACCCTAATTGAATGTTGTATTTGGGATAAATATGAGATGAAGATAATATATGGACTTTGGTTCCCTTCTGTTGTGGGAGGAATTTGTCAAAACAAACTAGGAGGCCTTTGCTGGAATAGCGCCAATAAATACGGAATCGTCCAACCACCCAGAAAGGCTCGTTGTTGGAGACCAATGGCTAGCTGCCCAGAAAGGCTCACAGCTTGGGGTTTCTGAAGAACACGGGAGGTGGTTCCTCGGAGGATCGGACTGGATTCACGGGAATTAGAGCTCAAGGACCGAATGTCGGCCTGCCAGGAACCCTAATAATGATGTGTCGCACAAGAGTATACGTGCTCTATGCTTACTCAGGGTGTCAAAGTGTCTAAGAGTCCCGTAAACTACCTACATACTCCTATTTATAGGAGATCAAGCCCGTATGTAGTTCTTGAAATGATATGATCGATTATTTATGATGAGTTATCCTCTTTCCAGTGGGATAATGCTGTTATTTCTGATATAAATCATGTATGATGTTTGTTTTCAGGTTACTAAGCTGTTATGGTAATTGTAGGATGATTATCCTTTGTATTTATCATGATTTTGTATCATTTATCAAGTATATTTGACATATATCCTCAGATAACTGAATGTATATCTGTTTAGGAGTGTTTTAGGTAATATAGATGTGTTTCTAAAAAATAGGAGGTTTGCCTTATCTAAATTGGCAGCTCAATCAAGCTTTCGGTGGAAGCTGGGGGTACCGCCCGGCAGCCTGGCTCCGGTAACCCCTCCGGTACCCCCACCACGGAAGCTACTCTAGAAGCCCTATTGGATGGTTGGCAATGGTTATAGGTTATCCACAAGGGGGTACCCCTAGGAACCTAAGCCCTATACTCGCATACTACTCTGTACATGGTAACTTTTGGGGCTGCCACTGGCCCTTGAAAGCCTGACAGATCACTTACTTTCTTCATGGGTCTAGACCCCAATCCTCTAGTAGGCCTAAATCTAACCCATGCAAGATTTTGGTCACAACAACTACCCCCCGGTTCCCTAAAGTACTCAGTACAAGGGGAACCAATTATTCGTAGGGTGTCGCTTTATTAGTTTCTTAGAAAAATAATTCATCTTATCAATGCCTTGACAATTTGACATAACTGGAAATGTGAATATTGGAAATTCTTAATTACAAACACTAGAATTAAAATCAATATTTATCTGAAAATCTCTCGTAATTGCGTTACAGAAGCCTGAATTACGAATTCATAAAAATAGGATCCTCGTGGTTTATTCGTTAGATGTCAAATTTATCGATTTTATTCTTAAGGAATAGAAGGGATAAATATCCTGAAAGGGAGTATTAATTTCAAACACTACCGCCTGATTTTTAGATAAACACGAGATGATTCATTTCCCATATAAACATATTTCCACTTGACCTCGTTTTCTGTGCAACATAATTGGCTAGAGGGTCACACCTCTTCTCCCTTTGCTCTTATATATTTATACAGTTAGCCTCTTCACTTCTCTTTTTTCTATCTCCACCCAATACTCTCTCCTCGGACAAGTAAAAATGGTTTTCAAGAATTCTTCGGCGAAGGCCAAGATATCTATATACCCAATTCTTTATCTTTACTCAGGTAAGTCTCCGATTTCTTGTAACTCGTTTGCCTGCTTTGCCTCGTGATAACATCTATGTGTGTCTTTTGATTTTACTTTTGCTCAATCCTTAATGTTTATCTTCTGATTTTGAATCAACACTAGAATTAGCATTTTAATGGGTATTGCATGCTACTTGCCTTGGTTTGTCTAAATCTAGCACATTTAGCAATAGATGCTTGTTTGACATTATCAACTCCTTACCCTTGTTTAGGATAGATCCACATATCTAAACCTTAGCGGAGAGATGCATACACAAATCGAGGCTTGTAATGTATAGATTCTGAGTTTTGAGCGGTTCGTGTTTTAGCTAACCCATTGATTGTTATTTGATATGTCTATAATATGATTGATACTTGTTCTCTGTGTACTCGGTTTGCTTTTAAACTTGTTCTGTCAAGTAGACATCTATTATTCGTTAGTTTGGGTATACTCTCGGTACCCTAGACATGCGTTTCTTTCTCTATTTTTGATTGGGTGACTTCGGTATCCCCTCATTGGGTCTCTGGGTTCATAGCCATCCCTTGAGTGTTAACCTTTTTCGTCTTGACTAGATTAGATGGTTGTCTTCTGGATACCTCCAGGATGATTTCCAGGAACAATTACCTCTCTCAACCCTTAGCTGTCCGGTTCCAATCCTTTCGACTAACCTGCTTCTTGTGGTTATAGATGTCAACCTCACAGCGTGGTAACCTGTCTCCCATATCTGGATAGCCTTCTAATTCCTGGTCTACCTACTTGAATGACATACTTATTTCTCAGCCTTTACTGCAAATCCAAGCCATCTGTTAGCTCCAGGACCCGTTCCAGGGTAGAGGTGGTCAACCCCCTTGAAGCTGAGATTGTAAATAGGCACCCTGATTTCTCTTTGGAGGTGGGTTCCTCAAACCTTGAAGATGGGGAGGCTGAAAGAATCAACGTAAGTTCTAATACTGACGAGGAGGAGTCAGCTAGCACATTGGGGAACGAAGCTGCTCAACCATTCATTGGTGCTAAGAGTTTGACGAATGTAAAAGAGGAGGTGAGAGCTAGGTTCCCGATGGAGGTCGAGCGGAAATCCCATGTCCCCATTAGTTTTTTTACCTCCTACGAGGACTTAGATTCCACCATGAATGTGGATAGACTCGAGAGATTACTAGAGCTGTGTGATCCAGGCTGTAACTTGGTGGTACGTAGTGCTAATGAGAGGTGCCACAAGTTTGATAACTTTGAACCTAACCAGTCCAAACCAAATGCGGTGTTATCCACATCTTTCTTTAAATTGGGGTTTTCCTTGCCAATGTACCCATTTTTTGTGGATATGTTGAATTTCTATGAGATAGCCCCCATGCAGCTATCACCTAACTCCTTCAGGATGGCAGCGTGCACGTACATCCTTTATGACCAAACCTTTTTTGTTCCTCTCACTGCTAGGGAACTAGGATACTTTTATCAACTGAAGAATGTGGGGCAGAAGGTAGGTATCTTTTACCTTACTTCGTGGAACAACAAACAAGGTAGATGTATTAAGGGAAATAAACGTAGGATGTACGACTGGTTGGAACAGTTTCTGTATTGCTACGATTGCGAAGAGGTAAGGAAAGAGTGGAATCTAACTCTGGGTAAGCGTCCGGTACCCTCAGATATTCATTACGCCCTTTACTTAATTGATTCTTGAAACTTACTTATCTGTTACCCCGCTCAGGGATTCCTATGCAAACTCTTCTCGAAGGGGCTGAAGAGAAGAGGGCCAAAAAAATAATGAAATTAGCTGCCAAGTTCGGCGATGGTGAAAGTTTATTAACTCCTGAAGTCTTGGTGAGGTTAGGATTCGCAAGGCCTAGGGCTCCCTCATCTCCTGCTCGGGTGATGGAGGTTGAGGAGGTTTGGTGATGGAACCTCGGACCCAGGATACCACCAAGGAGCGTGGGAAGAAAGGTTGGGTTCCCGCTGTCCCCCTATCCGGTAACCCAGGTTGCCGCTTCCTATCCCTCTAACTCGCACACATGCCTTTATCCAATGTGCCCTATCTCTTTTTCATTGCAACTAGTTATTATCAGAATTCTTGTAGGCTTCCATGTGCATGTTGTCAAGTTACATGATGTTTGCCATATGTTCTATACCTGTGCTCTTACTTATGCTTATCTTTACATGTGGACTGTGGTTTATAATATTTTTTTATTCTATACTTCTTCAAGTATGTCGGAAGTCGTCCCTTCTTTTGTTCAGCCTTCAGAGAAGTACGAAGACCTGTTCCCTGATAATGAGTTGGCCGTGTTAGGGTCTCCGGTTGATGCCGCCCCTATCTCCCAGGTTAGGTCTCCTCCAGTTGGTAAGACTGGGTCCATTTTCATGACAAACGCAGGTTTTCTCAGGCCTCCGGCAGCCTGACCTCCACCCCTGAAACAAGGTCTTCCAAGAGGATCAAAGTGCCACAGCCATCAGCTATTCCTCAAGAGATCCATTAGTTTTATAGGTTGGTTAATGGTCAAATTCCTATGGAGGTCATAGCGGGTTGGTCAAAGCTTAAGACTAGGGATGCTGCGTGTGCCATGCTATTTTCCTCGGGAGAGAATCTGTTCCATCAAATGAGAATCGACAATCAGCTAGTGGTGGCTACCCGGGGGATACAAAGCTGAGGGAAGACCTGAAACAGATGAAGTCTGATCTTGATGCTACAGTAGAGGAGAAGAAGAGGCTTTTGGAGTCCAATAAGAAGTTGAAGGGTGAAGTGTCGGTGTTGACGAAAGAGAATGATTAACTTAGTAGGATGGTTTCTGAACAGGATAGGGACAAGAAAGACTTGGCCGCATCCCATGCTACCGAGATGAAAGAGTTTAAAATGCAGGTGGATGTGTTGCAAGCTTCCATGAAGAAGTTGAAGGAAGCCCTCCCACAGAGATACAAAATAGGTTTTGCCAAAGGGGTACAGGATTACATGAAGGCTACTTGGAAAGTAATGCCGAATCTGGATTGGTCCCTTCTTGGTGTGGATGCCGTGAAACAAGTGGGAAAGTTCGAAGCTGAAGCTACCAAGTTCCAGACCTCTACTGTGAAGGTAACTCCCGAACCGTCAGCTATTCCAAAGGACACAGCTGAAGATACTCAGGGTACCAGGGTTGATGCTCCCACAGATGTGGTTGAGGTTGCTCCAGGCGATCCCATTGAAAAGATGGGCCCTGTTGAGGATTCTTCTGGCTCTGAGGCTACCAAAGATCCTTCGTCTCTTAAATCATCCTCTGTTTCAATTGTCTTGAACTTTTACTATGCCAGTTTCATGACCTCGTGGTTTTAATTAAGGGGGTGACCTCCTTTAATGCTCCACACGTGTAATCTTAAATCTTTTTGATCATGTTGTGGCCCTAGCCGTTGATATTTCCCAAGATGTTGCTTGTTAATGGATATAAACGTGTTCCATCGATCTTACCCCTCGAGTGTTGAGGAGGTAATCAAAAGACTCATATTGATGTTTAGAAAAAAAGATGTGAGTGAAAAGATAGTTTAGCAAGTATATGACCGGGCAGTCAAACAAATAACAGATCTCAAGTAAGGTTCCCTTATATTTTGGAAGTTTGAGTGAGTATTTAAATCTTCTTATAAGATAGATTTAAATGGAAAATAGAGAGTTGAGAACCTTCCCTTGATAAAATAGTCAGAATAAGACTCAGAAATACTTTACATAATATTTGAAGGTCAAAGATAATTTTTAAATAAGATAGATCATTTTGAAACTAGTTTAAAAGAATTAAATAAATATTCAAAATATATTTATTGAATAATAAATAATTAAAGAATAATTATTAATCAAAATATTGCTCATAATTAACCTTCGAATGAATTTACATAAATATTCACTAAATAAATAAATCATTGAATGAATATTTGATAAATAATATTTATTAAATAAATCAACCTTAAATGAATATTCAAAATAATATTAATTAAATAAATCGAATTTTAAAGGAATATTCACAATAATATTCAAATAGTACTTCTCCACTTGATAATGCTCAAATAACATTTCTCCAATAATTTCCATGTAATTAATACTTTATGGAAATATAAACAATGTTCATAAATAACAATCCTCAAAAGGGATAATAATCTGTCACTGAAATCCCTCCGGGTTTCCATAACTATCTCTATATTTCAAAATACCAATCCCCTGTCTATATTTAATGAAGGAAAATCATATGCCCTTCACTAAGGGTCTTAGCAAAAATCTGGCTTATAACTAATATATCATATCTAGCTTATAAACCAACATCAAATAGTAAAACAGGTCACAATATAATCTGAAAGCAGGCATGCAGGCTATGGCTTATGTATAACAACAATCAAATCATATATATTATCACAACAACAGTTCCAAGTGTTTGGAAACTTTCCTGGTAGTTGGGTAGGGATAGTGTGTCCTGGGTCAGTCCGGTGATCTATAAACAATCAAAATATTCGAGATTAATCTCTTAATGCTTTAAAAAGCTAAGTGTAAACTTTACTTAGGTTAAAACACGTTTTCAAGTTATCTCGGTATGCATTCTCTAGTGCAACCCTTATTATTACCGTTATGAACCGACAATTGTTCGTTATTAAGGCATGTTATTATACTTATACTTGGTAGGTAGTTAAGTCATATAAGTTCTAATGTCGGTCATTTACTAACAAAGATTATACCTCGAGATTTATTGACCGTTTTCTAAGGGGTTTTCCAAAGTTATAACCAAGTGCCCTTTTTAGGGTTTCCCTCGTACTTAACCTCAATTCGTACATTTTTAATAAATCGAAAAACGATCCTTTTAACATGAGGTCTTCTCTCAAACATTCTTTATGATCTCTAATATTTAATTTCCAAGATTCGTTACTGCATTATTCGCATAATACGGGTTCAATTTCAATTACGAACTCGCACTTACGTTTTCGAACTAATTTTACTAAATCGATCATATCTCCTAAACCGTAAGTCCATATGCTTCGATTCTTTTGCCAAAATGATCTATGACTCAAGAACTACAAGGGTATGTCATACACTTATCAAGACCAGAAATTTATACCTATTGTTATGCTTGAATTTTAAGGGTTAACGAAATTTTGGCATTACGACGGCTATAAATCGAACGTTTCCAAATTCATTTCAACACAAACAAGCCACACCGGGCATACCATACATCTTATACACATGAAACTCACCTTGTAAGTCCAAGAACATCACAATTTACCATCATAATCATCATATCTCTTTGATCAACAAAACTAACTACATAACCATGCTTACATGCTTGTTATAACACCATAATCATAACTAAGCTAAAAACCACCAAGAACATATATAAACTCAAAGTAAGATCTAAGGTTTAGGTGAGATATACCTTCCTTGGAGTGTATAATAGCCTTAATAAACCTTGTATAGTCCTTGTAAATGCTTAAGCTAGCTTAGATCATTCAAAGAAATCAAGAAATCAAAGTTAGTTTCTTGAAATTACTATTGATCATCATCTTCATGATTTTATAACTCAAGAATGGAATGGAATTTGGAGCTAAAATTCATAAGGTATCTTAATTAGGAATTATAAAACTCACCTAAATTATCTTGAGATTTTTGAATGGTGGGAACCCCTTGATCTTGATTTTGGCCGAAAGTTGCTAGCAAGGAGGATGATGGTGAGTTTTCTTGGTTGCTTGGATTGTCTTGGTTGAAAATGAATTGTTTGATGATATGTTTAGATAATATCTTGCATGAAGTGGCATTAGTAAAGTAATTTTCTCATGCATGATGTAATTCAAGTGGACAAGTGTTGGTATTTAGTGGTAAGATGATGAGATTAAGCTAACCACTTGGTTTTTTCTAATATTACTAGTTAGCATTGTAACTAGCTTGGTTACTTGATCATATCTACTTGCACATGCATGCACCTTGGCTCTCTGCTTGTTTCTTTGTCTGGTTATTGCTCAATTTCATTGATCGTTCGGAGGAATATTTCAAGTATCTATCTTTAGGATTTTAAAAGAAACCTTCTTAATATTTATACCACCATTCTCAATCCTCCTTTATAATCCTTGAATTTAAATTCCTCAAATCTTTTTATTAAATCCTTCAGTGTCTAGGAAAAATCTCGGAGAAAAATAAAAGTGCTATTTTTCATAATCCAGTATCGTTTACATACACTTATCTTCTCCCTAGATCACTAATACGAACTCAAAAATCCGTTCTGAATACTTCTATATAGTGTCATCTAATAATATTCCAATTTCCACCAAAAACACTATTCATTACTTATTCTTTCTTTATTCCCTGTGTTTAAAAAACTGTCCTTATTCTCTTTCGAGCGTTCCTTAACTCTTTTATGGAACCACTGGACTTACAACGAATATCGATTTGGATGACATGAGAATATTTCCTTCCTCTTTGGAATGCCATAACTTACTTCCTGGGAGATAGATTATTCTAATCAAAGTTGTCAACCAATTTCATTTTTCATGGCATACAAACATTTGAATCCAAATCCATTCAATATTCATTCACTAGAACCACTGATACCTTGTAGTCCATTACATAATGAAAGTTTTAATTACTACCAAAATATGGGTTCTTAAAACTAGGACAGGGTTCGTGAGCCAATCAGGGTAGAGAGATTCCCTAATTAATCCGACCTCGAGGAGCCTATCCACCTCTTTTTTGAGAGCCTCAGCTCGCTCTCCACTGATTGGCCTTTTTTCTGTCTCACTCCTTTTTTTATTGGGCTCAAGATTAAGTCTATGGCACATCACATTTGGATAAATCCCTTTTATATCTTCATGAGACCATGCGAACACATCTAAATTAGCCTTAAGAAAATCTACGAGCCTTTCATGGAGGTCAGAGCTGGGCTACGACCCGACCTTCAATACCTTAGACGGATCTTTAGCATCAATAAGAATAGAGATAGTATCTTCTGTAGCTCCGACTCGTTCCACATGCTCTGGGATGCGAGGATCTAAATCGAGGTTAAACTCGCGAGCTCGACTAGACTCTCCTTTTTTCCTTATTTACGAACCCACTCTGTGGAGATGTGGCCGCGATCCCAAGAGTTAGGGTCACTCTAATATATCCATACTTAGTTATAACCATGGTTTCTCTACTGATCCCATTAGGCAAATCCATCAGGGTGGAGGTTTCCTTGCGAACCCACTTTCCCTTCTGGGCTAGCATAGCAGCCTATTCAGGGCTCTCTTCATTCTCACTATCAGTAGCTTCTTCAACGATCCCTTCCTGAACTATCATGATTGGCTGCGAAGTTCCATCATAAGGGCCCCAGGATTAGGCTCCAATTAAATCCCTAAATTTTCAAAATAATCATTTGGGAGTTCTTCAATTGATATTATGTTACATTTTGCTGAGGTATGTGAACTCTATCTCCCTCCTCGCATTCCATCTTATCAATAATCTGCCTATTTGCCCTCTCTGCAGACTTAAGTGCCTTGTTGTAACATTCAACTCCTACATCCAACTAATACATCCAACTTCTTGTGGGGTGGGGAATTTTATTGATAAGTGGAAGATGAAAGCGACTACCCTTATTTCTTTAAGAATTGGTCTCCCTACAATAGCATTATAGGCCGAAGGTTGATCAACTACCATGAAATTAGCAATCTGTGTGGTGATACAGGGCTCCTTCCCCAAGGTGACAGGGAGCCGTATGAGGCCATTTACACTGACTGAAGCTCCAGTAAAACCGTAAAGATGCCCTATTGTGGGAGTGAGGTCCTTGTCCATATACCCCATCTTTTGATAAGCCTCGTACATTAACACATTCACTGCACCGCCATTGTCAACAAGGACTCCGTAAACATTCTGTGACCCAATGCGAATTTGAACTACAAGGGCATCGGAGTTGGGATGATGGACCCACTTTGTATCTTCTTTAGTAAACATAATATTTGTATCCTCCCCCTTAAAGAGTTTTGGGGGTCGCTCCTGTAGATGATGGACATTAGTGACGGGTCGCTCTTTTGCCTCACGGGCATACCTCTCCCTAGATTTATTACTATCACCCCCAATATGGGGTCCTCCAACTATTACATGTATACTTCCACCTTGCTCCTCCTTTTGTTTGTGGGGTTCTTCATTTTGCCCGACTAGTGGCACATTGTGATATCAAAGGCCTAGCTTAGTCATCGTGTTGGAATTATGCTTCTTCACTTCGAGTACTACCCACTTAGTCAATTTTTTGTCTCTGATTAAATTATCAATCTGCTCCTTGAGCTGCCAGCAGTCTATGGTATCATGCCCGGTTTGTTCATAGAAGACACAATACTTATTGGTGTCCCTGGTTCCCCTCATACCCATGGGGGTTGGCTTCTTGAATACCACTTTGTTGGCATTAACAGCATGAATATGGTCCACAAAGGCAACCAGTGGGGCGAACTAACTTTCATTCTTGGCTAGGCGAGCTCTAGGTGGGGATCGTCTGAAGGCATCGCGGTCCCTCTTTTTTGGGCTTGGGCTGCGATCATGTCTTCTCCTTGGGCTTCGATAGTCCTTCCTCTTCACTCCCTTGCCTTTACTTCCACTACTAGTATCGTTGCTTCCTCTCCTGAGTTCTTCCATTGACTTTTCAACCCACTGAACGGGTTCAACCTCCTTGTAGAGTTCAGCCAGAGTGGCAGGTGTAGATGCTTGCAACTTCTTCAAGAATTTAGTTCGCTCTTTTAATCCAGCGATAAGAAAGTTTTTTACAGCCTCATTATTTGTGCCTCGCACTCGAGGGACCTCAACATTAAACCTTTTGAAGTACTCTTGTAGAGTTTCTCCTTCCTTTTGTTTAATATTGGCCAGGGTGGACATAGGGGGCGTATACAGCATTGAGGACTGAAACTGCTTGATGAAGCTATCCACAAATTGCTCCCAGGAATCTATGGTGACCAGGGTCCCGAGCTTTAAGAACCATTGTTGGGCACTACCTCTTAGCGAGGCCATGAATAGTCGACATCTGGCAAACTCTACGAGACTTGGTATACATCCATCTCATTGTTGAACTGAACAATGAACTCTACTGGGTCAATATCTCCATTATAGGTCATATCTGAGTGATGGCCTCAAAATACAATGGGGAGCGGGGCGGTCCTGATTTCGTGGGTGAAGGGCGAGGATGAGCTCATAGTACTGAAGATCCCCTTCTCATTGTTCATCGCATCTAATGCCTTCTTCAATTCTTCCAATTTATAGTCACCTACTTTTTCCTTGTTTTCAACCTTCTTATGACTTTCTCCGGTACTACCGTGATGGGATTAAGTCTTTTAAGGGTACTAGATTCCTCCTGATCATTCTTGCAATCCTTTTTATGGTCCTGCAGAATTGGCCCATGCTGGGACCGCTCACGATCTCGATAAAATGGGGGTCTGTCATCATGACGATGGGACTGCTCACGCGCTCTACGAAGAGACGGAGGTCTGTCATCGTGACAGTGCGACCATTCGCGATCTCGATGATGAGACGGGGGGTCATTGGGAGCCATGGGGCTTGTGCTGGGATCGCTTATCCCTCTTTTCAGCAGTAATTTTCTCTAGTTTGAGGCATAAATCATGCTCAGTCAACTTTTTCCCAACACAATCAAAGATAGACACAGACCTTCCTTTAGAAGACACAGCTTTCGGTTGAGATTCTTGTTTCTTCTTAGAGATATCTTCCAATTCTATTTCCTCCTAAAAATGAGGATCGATCGCATTTGTAGTGACATCTTCAAACTCGTTGAACAGTTACTTCGTGGGTCCTTTACTTCCCTCACCTTGACTAATATAGGGGTTCTTCTGGGCTTTTTTTTTTAACCCCTTGAACATTTGGAGACCCTTTCCTATACCGCCACCATCTGGTCTCCGAGGCCCTTAAGATATGCCATAATCCGGTCATTGCTCATCCCCTAATTAAGGGGCATCATAACATTTTCAGACCTACCACTTGGAGGATCGCCTTTGAGCGGATCGCCCTTTAGGGGATCGCTCTTTGGAGTCTCCTCGTCTTAGTTATTCCTATGCTTATTCTTCTTACCTGATTTAGTCATTGCTCTCCCAAATCAATGACTTCCCCTCCTTCTAGTGCCAGATGTTATAGGGAGAAATTGGTATAATAATGTTTTAGATGTTGCTGGATTTACAGAGCAAAATACGGATATTTTACTAAGGATACGAAGAATAAGGGAAAGGATTTTGGTGATTAAATGTGGCTGATCTTGTATAGTGATTTTAGGGTTAAATGTTTCAAGGTGTCGATGTGTAATAACCCGGATTTTTAAAGAAATGATTTTATTATTATTTCAATAATAATGATTTTCCTAAATGAGGAATTTTTTTTATTGTTCATTATTCCAGTTCAAGGAATTTCTAAAATTAATTATTTAATTATTTTCCGGTTCAGTGTAAACAGGTCCTTTTTTAAAAAAAATTATTGACCGAGTAGATATCTCAAGTCAATAGTTTATTTGGGCAAAGGTTTAATTTTCGAAGTGTGGAATTATTCAGTAAAGGTTTTGTTTTAAATTATTGAATAATTTGGAGATTTTAAAATCTATGGAAAATGATTATTTTAATTATTTGTGGTTTTGCAAAAATTACTCAATTAATATATATAATCGAGAATTCGAGGTTTTACTAAAACAATAGTGTTTGTAGTATTTTTATAAAGTCCTGTAAATTGTGATTTATGAATAACATTTATTACTTTCTTTAAGAATTGTTTTTATAAATTATTATTGATTTGTAAAATGAATATCAATTCAGAAAAATTAGATTTAATTCTAAGTCTTTCTCCGAAAATCTTTAAAGATATTCTAGTATTTAATTATGCTGGAATTATTATTTTTATGGATCAAGATTTCTAGCTCAAATTATTATTATTTTAAGGATGTATTGGTTTTAATTATGAGTGAGTAGTGTTTTAGTTGGGTGTGAAAAGAATTTGTACGATGAATATATATAAGGATTTGGGCCAAGCCCAACTGGAAACAAGCACAGCCGAGAGAAATATCGGGGAGAGAGAATTGTGGGAAAAGAGGGGAAATTAGGGTTCTTAAATTCAGAAATTGGGGATTTTGGGTTATTGTATCAATTGGGTAATTATACAGATATATATATATATATATATACGTGTGTAAGCGTTGTGTATAAATCTATATGTGTGGCTGTATTAGAGGCGATTGGAGAAGCTGGTGGTGGTTGTACCAGGTGGTTAAGGTGCGGAGTCAGGCAGCGCGGGGGACGGATGCGACTGGGCTGCCGGAGTGAAGGTCGACAGGAACAACAGACGAAGAGAATGGGGTCGTGGTTGAGAGACTATGTAGAGAGAGTGTGTATGTGAGAGAGAGAGGGGGGGGAGAGAGAGAAAGATGGTTAATTTTGTGGTCTCGTTAATATTTGGGTTAGATGATTGTGAGTTTTTAATTATGATATTGGTATTAATTGAGGTTTCGATACTATATTCGGTCTTAGTGGTCGTTATGATAGTGTTAGTGCCCTAGAGACAATGTAGTTATGCTTATAGGAAAGACTATTTTGGTATGTTCCAACGATTATTTCTATATTGATTTATTATGTCTTAATTTACTGCGAAATAAATGTTAGAATAATAAATGTCCTTGGAATATGTAACATGTATTCTATATCTTTAAGTATATGACTTAAAAATGAGATTATATGAATAGTGTTTATATTCTTAAATATCACTAATCGAGCATTATTAATATGGGACAATTATAATGCATAAAGATTAGTATGTTTGTTGACTGATGACCACATCTCATTGGTCATATGTATAGTGATACTAAAGTCAAGAACATAGGTGCATGTAATATTCTATATGGCACTGGATTGACCCACAATGAGATTCTACATGTTGATAAGTCATTAGAAAGATTCACAGTGATAATGGTGTAATGATCCTTAGACTTGAGATCATTATATTTCTATACGAGGATTAATATACTTTGACTTCATTAAAAGTTACCTTTGACCGGGTAATGATAAAAGTGGACATCGGGTATATTATGAGACGTATGAGAAATATGAATGATAGATAAAGGATTTAACCCTCCTATTATTAGGAGAGATATTATTGGCCTCTTGATTGAGTGAGACTATGAAAATGCATGGCCATTCTCAAATATTGATTTGTTTTAATAGTGTACTCATTGATCAAGGAAACCCGGATCAAACGTTGAAGAGGATGACTAATTACATGCCTCGAGTTTAATCTATAATATTTGGTTAAAGGTATTTTATTACATGGAAACATTAATCACGGAAGGTTTAATTGGATCACCATTTAATTATTATTACTTGGGTAGCAATGATGTATTACTAGATGCCGCTCATTGTTTACAATTTTAATTAGATATTAAAATTGTTGCCAACGTAATAATAACCTATAGGGTCACACACAAAGAACGCTTGAAGGAGAAATAATTTAAATTATGAATTTAAATTAAATAAGTAATTTTTTCTATTTATAATATTAATTAAGTATGACTTAATTAATTAATTAAATAGAAAAATGGAATTACTTTAACTAATTCCGAAATTTGTTATTAATTAATTAAGTGGGACTTAATTAAATAATAAATTGGAATTTCGGATTAGTTTTAATTATAATTGGATTATAATTAGAAAACTAATTCTCTTCTCCCTCTATATATATCTCTTTATGGCTGATTTTAGATGGTGATATAAGTTTTACAAAACCCTAGCCGTTTTTGAGAGAAATAAAGAAGATAGATAGAGAAGCAGTTTTCGGGTGCTAGTACACATCAATCCTTCGAGAAAAGCGTTCGTGTGGATACCGGTAGAGCGTAGATCGCGAGAGCGGGATGCGTGGTGATTCAAGTAGCTAGGATCTCTAATTGTCATCCGTTCACGAAGCTTCTTTAAGGTAATCATCTAACTTCGAATTAAATATCATGTTTTTGCATGGATCCTGCGGTAGGGTTTCGATTTTTATTCTTTTTACGTTTAATTCCGCTGCGTTTGTGTGCTCGAAACCCTTCAATGGCATCAGAGCTACTTGCAAAAACATTTTAATTCGGTTATATGTTACGGTTTTGATATATATATATGCGAGCATGTTTGATGATTGTCATGTTTGATGCGTTGATTTTGATATATATGTATAAACTGTATGTTAATAATGATTGATACGATCATATGATGATTATATAATCTGTATATATACTGATATATATATATATATATATATGATTTATGTTTGTTCTTGATATGGGGATTGTATACGATATGATTTCTGTATACGCTGCGTAGATTTGATGAAATCTGTGTCCAGTGTCCGATTTACGCAAACGATATGTGTTTTCCGACTGGAAACGAGCTGATAGCATAGCTATCATCGACTCATCTGTAAGGCGTTTGACGCCGTTTAGTGCCTGAAAACGGCGATTTATTATTATCAGAATTTGATTCTGATTTTCTGATTTTTTGCATTATATGATTTCTTTGATTGGGTAATCTGAAATATGATATGGTTTAACATGATTAGATGATCTGACATGTTCTTTAATTGTTACTTGAGCATGGTGAATGGTTATGGCCTTGAGACCCATAGGATAGAGGTTTTTGTTTATGGTTTGGTTTCTAAATACGACTTGCATGTCGTCATTCCTTGTAAATCTCGAATGTAACTCGAGTTCTCCTTGTAAGTACATTAGTATAGTTGTTTTGTTTATGTAATGTACATGAAGACACATGAAGACAAGCAAGCAAGGAGGCGATCCAAGGAGGCATTGTAGCAGCAAATATGAAGACATGTATTTAAATTGTATTTTGTTAACCACCATAGATTGACCTCGATCTTTTCATTAGCTTGAAAAGATCACATAGGATGGGCCATAACCAAACACGTTTAATCTATGCACTTTACATATATATGAATGTATGTGATACAATGTATGTGTAGAGATAAAGATGTATATTTAATTAGATTAATCATGTATGTATTAGATACGATACCCATGCCATGCCTGCTAAATAAGATAAAATCTGTAACGATTCAAGATTTTAAAATTAATAAACGATCATGAGATTCTTGTGTTTATGAAATATGGATTTTTAAACACGGAATTAAATATAGATTTTTGATATCTAAAATTGGGATTTTCTGACAAAAGCGGATATGCGTATTCGTAAGGTTAATGGGTATTAAGTGTGACCATTTGGATCCTCCATCTACCTGGGAAATGAACAATTTAAGATGTCAATTTGAAAATTTGGTTCAAGGAAAATTGAGGATCTCTTTATGATGTGATCATTATCGTTATAAATTTTCTAAACCCCTTAACAAAATATTAAGTTTTAATTAGATGCTTTCAAATGAATAAACACTCATTGAATCCTAGATCGATAAGGGGAAGGGCTGTCAGTGGCAGGGGACTCCTATCAATCGTGGTGAGATGCGACGAATATAAACGGTTATATTTGGCCGTTGTATCATTGGGTCTAACTTAACTCAGTCGTCATAATAAGGTGAAATAAATGGTTATATTCAACTATTATGAACTTAGAAGCATAGAGTTTGGTTAAAAATCTATTAGATAGATAAGATCAATCGTTGTTCACCAAACTATCCAAGAGTTATATATGATATAATTAACAAATGCTGTCTACCTAAATAATCATTTTTTAAGGACTACCAGTGGTTGACTTAGGACATGACGAAATATGGATCTTGGCTCACTAGAAAGATTTATGGGATATACTTTCCGAATTAATAGTAAGGGCTATTAATTTGATAAAAATAGTGGGAGATATATATTGTGAATATATATGAATAATCACTTGAATATAATTTAACAAATCCGTAGACTAGTTATTTTATGCTTTTTTTAACATTGTAGATATTCAAAATGGCAATGAACACAAATCACTTTTCTGTACGATCAGTCCTTGAGAAGGACAAGTTGACAGTAACTAACTTCCTAGATTGGCAAAGGAATTTGAGGATTGTCCTCAGGCAAGAGCGAAAGCTCTATGTCATAGATATTCCTTGCCCTAGAACTCTCCCTGAAGGTGCAACGGAGGCTCAACGAAATGCTTATTAGAAGCATTTGGATGATGACACCGATGTCACCTGTTTGACGCTTGCGACTATGAGTCCTGAGCTGCAGAAATAGCATGAGAATTTTCATTCTTATATCATGATAGAGCACCTTAAACGTATGTTTGAAGGACAGGCTCGTCAAGAGAGATTTGATACAAGCAAGGCCTTGTATGCGTGTAAACAGGGTGAAAGGAAGAGAAAATGTCAAAATTATTTGGAGGATCTAAAGAAATTGAATGTTGTTCAGATTTCTGATTCATGTGTTTATGTTATAGAAGTCAATATTTCTACTTCTACATCATGGGTATTAGATACTGGATGTGGTTCCCACATTTATATAAATGTGCAAGAACTTCGAAGAAGTAGAACTTTGGCGAAAGGAGAAGTCGACCAACATTTTGGCAACGGAGCAAAGGTTGCTGCCTTAGCTGTAGGCACTTATTATTTATCGTTGCCCATCGGGCTTATTTTAGAACTTGAGAACTGTTATTACGTGCCTGCGATTTGCAGAAACATTATTTCCGTTTCTTGTTTGGAAAAGATTGGTTTTCCGTTTTTGATTCAGAACAATGGTTGTTAATTTTCATTAAATAATGTTACCTATGGGGTTGCAAGTTTGTTCAATGGTTTATATGTTCTTGATCTGGATAATCCTGCCTATAATATAAATAACAAACGTCTAAAGACAAATGACTCAAATCACACATACCTCTAGCACTGTCGTTTAGGCCTTATAAATGATAATCGCATTTCCAAATTACATAGGGATGGATACTTGGATAAGTTTGATTTTGAATCATACGAAGAATGTGAACCATGTCTCATTGGCAAAATGACTAAAGCTCCTTTTACCAGTCAAGGTGAGAGGGCCACCAACGATTGGAATTGATACATAGTGATGTATGTGGTCCAATACGTACGATGGCAAGAGGCGGCTTTCATTATTTCATAACTTTTACTGATGATTTTAGTATATACGGATATATGTATCTTTTGAAGAACAAATCCGAATCATCTGAAAAATTCAAAGAGTATAAGGCTGAAGTTGAAAAGCAATTAAGCGAAAGTATTAAAACTCTACGATCTGATCGCGGGGGAGAATACTTAAGCTTGGAATTCAACAATTTCCTAAAGGAGTGTGATATCGTATCACAACTCACTCCTCCTGGAACACCACAATGGAATGGGGTGTCTGAAAGGAGGAATCGTACCTTGTTGGACATGGTACAGTCGATGATGAGTCATGCGGATCTTCCAATCAGTTTATGGGGTTATGCCCTAGAAACGGCTACACAAACACTAAATCGAGTTCCTTCAAAAATGGTTCAAAAGACACCATATGTGATATGGACTGATAAACGTAATAGCGTGTTATTTATGAAAATTTGGGGATGTGAAGCGTTTGTGAAACGTTTGGTCTCTGATAAGCTAGGATCGAAATCAGATAAATGTAATTTTGTAGGATACCCATTAGAAACTAAAGGGTATTATTTCTGTAAACCTTCCGAGAACAAAGTGTTTGTTGCTCGAACGACTGTGTTTCTAGAGAGAGAACTGCTTTCTAAGAAAAACAGTGGGAGGATAATAGATCTCGATGAGGATCGAGAACTACAAGATATTGATGAACCAGAGTTGGAACATGAACAGAATGAGACTCAAGATGTTGAGAACAATACTACTCAAGAAACACAGGTTGTTCATAGATCTAGTAGGATTCGTCATGAGCCAGAGAGATATTATGGATTTCTCATGACTCAAAGTGGCGATGTGATGCTTGTAGATAATGATGAGCCTCTCACCTACAAGGATGCTATGAATAGTCCAGATTCTGAGAGATGGCTGGAGGCCATGAAATCTGAGATGGATTCCATGTATGAAAACCAAGTATGAACTTTGGTTGAACCACCTGATGGGGTAAAACCCATAGAGTGCAAGTGGGTTTTCAAGAAGAAAACTGACATGGATGGAAATTAACAGACCTACAAAGGAAGACTAGTGGCGAAAGGTTTTAAGAAAATTCATGGTATTGACTATGATGAAACTTTCTCACTAGTAGCTATGGTCAAATCCATCAGGATTTTGCTTGCGATAGCAGCTTATTAAGACTATGAGATCTGGCAAATGGATGTCAAGACCACTTTTGATAAAAGGGAGCTTAGAAGAGAATGTGTACATGACACAACCTCAGGGTTTTATCGATTCAAGGTTTGCTAGAATGGTTTGTAAGTTGCGACTATCCATTTATGGATTGAAGCAGGCCTCAAGGAGATGGAACATCCATTTTGATGAAACGGTCAAAGAGTTTGGCTTCATACAAAATGTGGATGAGCCGTGTGTCTACAAAACGGTTAGTGGGAGCCATGTGGCATTCCTAGTATTATATGTAGATGACATATTACTAATAGGGAATGACATTCCTTCTCTATAGGATGTGAAGACTTGGTTGGGAAAAATTTTCTCAGTGATAGACTTAGGTGATGCTACCTATATCGTAGGGGTCAGGATCTATAGTGATAGATCTAAAAGATTAATCGACTTAAGTCAGAGTACATACATTGACAAGGTGTTGCATTTTTGGGATGCAAGAGGCAAAGAGGGGCTATGTCCCAATGTCTTATAGGATAGCGATCTCAAAGGAAAAATGTCCTAAATCATCAGATGATAAGGACCGTATGTGTAAAGTACCATATGCTTCGGCAATTGGTTCTATTATATATGCAATGATATGTACTCGTCCTGATGTCTCGTATGCTTTAAGCATGACGAGTAGATACCAGTCTAATCCAGGTAAGGGTCACTGGACAGCTGTCAAGAATATTTTTAAGTACCTTAAACCGACTAAAGATTCGTTCTTGATATACAGAGGAGATGAGAAGCTGGTTGTAAGAGGTTACACTGATGCTAGTTTCCAGACAGATAGGGACGATTCTATGTCCCAGTTTGGATTCGTGTTTTGTCTAAATGGAGGTGCTGAAAGCTCGAATAGTTCACAGTAAAAACAATAAATGATTCTACAATGGAGGCTGAGTATATTGATGCTTGCGAAGCAACCAAGAAGGTTGGTTGAGAATTTACTTAGGCGATATCACCTTACTAATGAGATTATTGATCAAGGAGATATACATATATGTAAAGTGCATACTAATGATAATGTTACGGAACCACTGACCAAGGCTTTGTCGCAGCAGAAGCACGAAGGTCACACTAGTTCCATGAGTATTAGATACATGAGTGATTGGCTCTAGTGCAAGTGGGAGATTGATAGTGTTAGTGCCCTAGAGACAATGTAGTTGTGCTTCTAGGAAAGACTATTTTGGTATGTTCCAACGATTATTTCTATATTGATTTATTATGTCTTAATTTACTGCGAAATAAATGTTAGAATAATAAATGTCCTTGGAATATGTAACATGTATTCTATATCTTTAAGTATATGACTTAAAAATGAGATTATATGAATAGTGTTTATATTCCTAAATATCCCTAATCGAGCATTATTAATATGGGACAATTATAATGCATAAAGATTAGTATGTTTGTTGACTGATGACCACATCTCATTGGTCATATGTATAGTGATACTAAAGTCAAGAACATAGGTGCATGTAATATTCTACATGGCACTGGATTGACCCACAGTGAGATTCTACATGTTGATAAGTCATTAGAAAGACTCACAGTGATAATGGTGTAATGATCCTTATACTTGAGATCATTATATTTCTATACGAGGATTAATATACTTTGACTTCATTAAAAGTTACCTTTGACCGGGTAATGATAAAAGTGGACATCGGGTATATTATGAGACGTATGAGAAATATGAATGATAGATAAAGGATTTAACCCTCCTATTATTAGGAGATATATTATTGGCCTCTTGATTGAGTGAGACTATGAAAATGCATGGCCATGCTCAAATATTGATTTGTTTTAATAGTCTACTCATTGATCAAGGAAACCCGGATCAAACGTTGAAGAGGATGACTAATTACATGCCTCGAGTTTAATCTATAATATTTGGTTAAAGGGATTATATTACATGGAAACATTAATCACGAAAGGTTTAATTGGATCACCATTTAATTATTATTACTTGGGTAGCAATGATGTATTACTAGATGCCGCTCATTGTTTACAATTTTAATTAGATATTAAAATTGTTGCCAACGTAATAATAACCTATAGGGTCACACACAAAGAACGCTTGAAGGAGAAATAATTTAAATTATGAATTTAAATTAAATAAGTAATTTTTTCTATTTATAATATTAATTAAGTATGACTTAATTAATTAATTAAATAGAAAAATGGAATTACTTTAACTAATTCCGAAATTAGTTATTAATTAATTAAGTGGGACTTAATTAAATAATAAATTGGAATTTCGGATTAGTATTAATTATAATTGGATTATAATTAGAAAACTAATTCTCTTCTCCCTCTATATATATCTCTTTATGGCTGATTTTAGATGGTGATATAAGTTTTACAAAACCCAAGCCGTTTTTGAGAGAAATAAAGAAGATAGATAGAGAAGCAGTTTTCGGGTGCTAGTACACATCAATCCTTCGAGAAAAGCGTTCGTGTGGATACCGGTAGAGCGTAGATCGCGAGAACGGGATGCGTGGTGATTCAAGTAGCTAGGATCTCTAATTGTCATCCATTCATGAAGCTTCTTTAAGGTAATCATCTAACTCCGAATTAAATATCATGTTTTTACATGGATCCTGCGGTAGGGTTTCAATTTTTATTCTTTTTACGTTTAATTCCGCTGCGTTTGTGTGCTCGAAACCCTTCACGTTAGTGGGTAACTAATAGTTGGTGTATAATATGCGGAGTTTATGTGGCGTTCCTTGTTATAATTGGTTATGGTAAAGTTTATGTGCTAAGTGCTATAAGGGGAGTCGTAGTAATTGTGGGATGTCATAATTGTCAATTAATTGGTGTTGGTCTATATGTGGATAAGCGATTGTCGTCTAGTAGTAGTCAAGTACTTGGTGGTGAATTATATGTGGTTAAATGATTATCAGCTACGTATATCGATTTTGGTTATGTGAGTCAAATTATGATTATTGGTGGATGCCGAAATTGTCAGAGTATTGTATAGTCGATTAAACTTTATATTTCAGGTAAATGTTGAGTAATGGTTTTGATTGTAATTGAGGGGTTGTGATCCCGGGATAGTCCAACTTACAACAAGGCTATTTTAAAAAGTTTTCTTATAATAGGAATTTAATTCTTGGTTGTATGGTTTTCAAATGTTATATAGCAAGGATAAACTGTTATTTTATTTTCCTTACAGGTTGAGGTGCCGCATGTTGGGTACATCATTTTTTTACGTGTTTAGGTGCCGCATGTCTGGGCGGGTACTTTTCTTACTTGTTTACTTTTATGTTGCTGCAAATTGAGGCAACTTGATTTTTCCTTGGTGATTACACAGTTGGATTGTTGAATTAAAAAACAGGGGGATAGTCCTATTTACGAACACTTCATGCCGAAAGTTTCTAACAATCCCCTGCATTTTTATTTTATTTGATTTTAATGGTCTAAAGGCATGCTCGAGTGTTAACTGTTGATGTATATATGTGTCAAGGGATTTGTTTCGAGGAGTAATTATGTCTTGGGATTAATTGCTTATTTATGTGCTAATCCGAGAATTAAATGTGTTTTAAGGATTATCTGTTAATTGAGTCATGACAAGAGAATGTCAGTAGTATTATGGTTGGAAGTGTTAAATGGAGTTTGATTAAGTGTTGTGGTGTTATAATGTGTTTAGTACCAGGAAGGTCCACTTTATAAAAGAGGACTCTTTCCATGTCGTTTGCTATTACTAAATGCGTTGTGTGCATTAAGTGGTATTAAGTAATCAACTATATGAAGGACACCTATAGTTTGACTTTATGTGACATAGTGATAATCCTGAGTTGTGTCTACTCGAGATACGAGTTTGGACTGACACGTACTCATAACCATTTTAGTACCATTAGGGCGTAATCAAGTTGGAGCAATGTGCATCAAAAACGGAAAGATCGAGACGTTGTGTAAGGTCCATGGAACTGCTTGGGTGAAACACCGAGAATATGTTTGCATTCTTCTACTTTATGCTAAGGACTAGAGGCATGTTTATTTATGCATACTCTATCATTCAGAGTATATCTATTTTGAAATATATGAAATCTGCTGATTAGGTTTTCAATCCATATTTGCAAATTTTCCAACCTAGGGCTTCTTTCTTCAAATCATTATATTTCTGGCTTTGCCAACGATGTTAAATTCTGCTCGTATAAACATCAAAACCCCATGACTTATAATACAGTTGATGGGCGATGATATATTATGATTATACCTCTTGAATGGTATATATTTATAAACTTTTCGTACGGTGGAAGTGGATTATATGTTATGGGGTAAGTATTTATGGATTGGAATAAGGAAGGCTCTGAGGGTAGAGCATGTGTTGAGTTTTCGAACTAAGATCGCGTATCGGGTTTATTTTGTATGGTATATTTTTGAAAACCCGGAAAAAGTTTTAAAAAGAATTTTCATAATTAACCTAAAGGCAACATCACCAATAAATCAATGTTTATTTAATTAGTAGATACTTCTGGAAGCATTTACTGAATAAATAGACCTTATTCATTTAATTAGATGACTATCGTTTTTAGAACGTTTTCTTAAAATCACTTTGTTCCGGAGAAATAACAAAGGTAATTTAATGGAGTAATCCTATCTAGTTGATTACTTATCAGAGTTAGTTATTTCCAACTACGGATTAAAGATATTCCAATGGTTATAAATTGGATATGTACGGATAAAAATATCTGGAATGTTGTTGATAAATGTTATTTGATTGGTCATTTAATTCAATAAATATTAATTATAATATTCATTTAAAAAGGGATTATTGAATAGTTATTATTTAATAAATATTAACTGAATATTTATTGAATATTCTAAGTGTTCTAAGGGTTATTAAATATTGTTTAAAGGCTGTTTAAGGAATTTCGTAGTGAAATGCTTATATATCTTGAATTGACACAATGATGATATACCTGTATAAATGTTTTCAAATGATTATAAGACGCATATGAATTATATACTCGCGATATATGCATATATGTTTTCGAACTGTTTTGATAAGTATATGCACATGACATGCATAACTACTTTTGAATATATATATTGTAACACCCCCAGATCCGGGGTCCGGGATCCGGTGGTTACGGTTTCCAATTCTGTCCACAACAAATGAACTTTCCTTAACATAAAATAAATTACATCTCTATGACCCAGCGCAACAATATAAAACACACCCGTTATAGTCCCAGAGATGAAATCAGAGTAACAATCAAATTTTTATTAATCACATTATGAGTTCTTACAATCCGAAAGAATTTCAATATAAATACATACTCTTTGCCATCCATTTACATAAGTCATACTAGACCATATACTTGGAACTGAAAGAATAAATCTATCATACCAATAGCTTCTTCTTTAGCTCTGGTAGTCTCATCGTCCTCGCCTGCGTCGAGTGCGCCTTGTGCGAGTCATCTGGTCTAGCTGTTGTTGTGATATAATAATAAAGCAAGGGTGAGCAATAGCCTACCAACAATAATATATACCTGAACGATGAAGTTACAAGGTAACTTAAAGTATTTGTTTGTAGAAATATCTGCTACATCAAAAGTAAGCGAGATATTCTCATTGTCATTAAAAAGAGGAACTTGCATGAAAAGATTGCAATTCCAGTTATGAACACTTTTCCAGCTCTGCCAACAGTAATCATGTTGCAGGAAATAAATAAGTTTGGATGATGAACCAATGATGGAGTATTCACCGCGCCCGCTGTTCCAATCTTGATGATCAGTCGAGATCGTACAGCTCAAATTAGATTTACTACCGGTAGAAGGAAGAACTGACGGCTTTACTTGTCTACCGCCTTACTAGCTCTCCCCGGCCAACGGTTGGGCCAAAGGGGATGGACCGGCGCTACTCGGCCTCTTACACGACTCCTAGTTCAATTAGAATTCATGATTCTGAATGTAACGTTCGTCCCCCTTTCCCCAAGTATAATACTTGTTGATAAGACTCTACAAAGTAGTCGTATCTAGTTGGAAAGGAAAATTCACCAATAACTTCCAAGCTATTGCTTGGTAACGAATATCAACTTGTTCCAACAATCTTACCCCTCGAAAGATGAGAAGGTACACAACGACTTAATAAGTCAATAGCACCCGCATTGCGAGTGAAGAGAATAATTTATGACCGGGAAGTCGACAAGATAAATAACATTTTCCAAGTAAGGTTCCCTTATTATTAGGGAGGTAGAATCAAAGAAGAATGATGTCTGAGAACCTTTCTTGATATAAGATTAATAATAATATGACTCCGAGATATTTTCCGTAATAATCGAAGAAGATAAACCTTATTGAGGTTATCCTAAGTATGGAATAAATATTCAGAGAATATTTATTGAATTAAAATATTTAAAGAATATTTAGGAATATGAAAGAATATCATTAATCAGAGTATTTCTCCAAATAATCCTTGAAGAAACATCAAGAGAATATTTATTGAATAAATAAATATTTAAATGAATATTCAAAATAATATTCATTAATTAATAAGGAATTTAAATGAATATTCAAAAAGTAATATTCATTTAATGAATAATATTCTAAATGAATATCAAGTAATATTCATTTAGTAATCCAAGCTTTAAAGGAATATTCGAGATAATATTCGATAAATAAATCAAACTTCAGATGAATATTAGAATAATATTCATCAAGTAATTAATATCTTAAATGAATATTCAAAAGTAATATTCATTTAATAAAATAATATTCTAAATGGATATTCAAATAATATTCATTTAGTAGTCCAATCTTTAGAAGAATATTCGGAATAATAATCGATAATCTATTCGACTTTGAATGAATATTGAAAAATATTATTCGTCGAATGGTTACGTTCAAATAATTATTTGAAGTAAGGATCGTTAAATAAATAATCTCGAACGAATATTCAAATAATATTCGTCGCCCAAATAATGGAAAATATTTACTTAAATATTTTCCTCCGAGGTGATCTCGATATATCAAGAAATATTGACTCCCGGTCTATATTTGACGAATAAGATGTATACGCCCTTCTATGAGGGTCTTATAATAACCGGTTATAATTGATACGTTAGTTATCTAATTTATAAGCCAATAAACAATCAGGGAATAATCATAACGATATAACTTGAAAGTAGGCATGCATGCTATGGCATATGTATAACAGAAAACATATATATATATATATATATATATATATATATATATATATATATATATATATATATGTTCAATCACAACAACAGCATAAAATAAGGGAATTGAAACTTGCCTGGTAGTCGAGTACGATAAGGGGTAGTGGTAGCGGGTCCCGGGTCAGCTTGGTGATCTATAAATAGCCAAGACATTCGGGATTAATCACTTAAAACTTTAAAGGTTAAGTTATATTTAAATTGAAACACGTTCTCGAGTTATCTCGTTATACCCCTTTTAGTGGATTTCTTTTATCATCGATCCGACCCGACATTCGTTCGTTAATACGACATGTCACTGTACTTACACTTGGTATATACTGAAGTCATGTAAGTTTTAAGGTCGATCATTTACGAACCAAGAGTATACCTCGAGATTTATCACCCGTTTTCTAAGTACTTAACCAAGTTTATAACCAAGTATGCTTTTAGGGGTTCGCTCGCGTTTAACCTTGATTCGAACATTTTTATAAAATCGGAAAACGATCCCTTCGATATGTGGTTTTCTCTCACACCTTCCTTTTTACCTCTAATATTTAATTATCAAGATTCGCCACTGATTTCGTACTATTAAAGGAATCCAATTTCAGTTACGAACTTGCAATTACGGTTTTGAACCACTTTTAGTAAATCGGCTATAATTCCTAAACCGTAAGTCCATTTCACATGATCTTTATATCAAATCGAAGCTTATAACATCATCTACCTTAACATGGCAGAATATAAAGCTAGGCCATGAGCTAAAGCTACTGTGATGCACGGTGTTCAAGGTTTAACGAAAATCTGGCATTACGACGGCTATAAATCGGATATTTCCAAATTCCAAACTTTCCAATAATCATAGTTTCCACCCCAAACAACATATACATGTTATTCAACCATGAACTAAGGCCAAACAATGCCTTTCCGTTCATCTAAAACATTTTAACATTTAACAAAGCCCAATCATGTCTCTAAGGTAACATACATGCATAATATCACTAAAACTCACTTAAAACTCATGATCCATCAAGAACATGCTTAAACTCAAAACAAGATCTAGGGTTTCAAGTTGTTATACCTTCTTGGGAGTATGAACTAGCCTTAAAAAGCTTGGTATAGTCCTTAGGAGTGTTTAAGCTTGCTAGATCAACCAAAGAAATCAAAGAAAACAAGATTAGTTCATGAAGAACACTATTCACCCTCATCTTGGATGATTTATTTGAAAATGGAAAAAAGGGAGTTTGAAGCTAATATTTTTAGGAGATAATTTTTATGAAATGTAATACTCACCATAAAAATTTGGAGATCAAACAATGGTTGGAAGTTGGATTTTGAAATCTCAAAACTTCAAAAATTCGAAGTGGGTTTTTCAAGGGGAAAAACAGAGCGATTTTGTCGAATTTATTTGACCACTTAAACGATCTTCAAAAATTATTAAATTAAATCCACAACTTCATCTTGATGTGTAGAAGCTTCGTAAATTTTTTCATGATTTTTAAATGAGTAGAACTGGGCGAACAAAAATCGTAAAGATCCCCCTGTCCGGAAAACCAAACTGATGGAAATGGGGGAGAAAGAGTATTTGCTTGGTTGCCTTGGTTTGCTCTCATCCAAATGAATTATTGTGATAATATCTTGTATAAATTGCATTTATTAAAGTGGTGATGCAATGGATGAGGTGTTTGGAGAGACAAGTGTTGATGATTTGGTGGTAAGATGATAAAGTGTTGCTAAGTACTAGTTAGCTTTCTAATCTTGCTAGTTGGTATTGTAACTAGCTTGGTTACTTTGATCTTATCTTGCTGAAAGTGACTATGTCACCTTCCACTAGCTCATCACACCCCTTGGTTCTCTGCTTGTCTTTTTGTCCGGTTATTGCTCAATTTCATTTGATCGTTCTTATGAATATCTCAAAGGTTTCTAGTTAGGGTTTTACCGAAAACCTTCTTAACAATTATAATACCATTCTCCATCTTTCTTAATACTTCTCGAATTTAAATTCCTTAAATCCCTTAATTAAATCCTCAAGTCTTGCAGTGTCCAGGGAAATCTCGGAGAAAATAAAAGTGCTATTTTTCTGAATCCGATGTCGTTTACATACACTTATTTTCCCCCTGGATCAGTAATACGAACTCGTAAATTCGTTCCGAATACTTCTATATAGTGTCGTCTAATAATATTCGCAATTACACCAAAATCACTATTCATCCTTATTCTTTACTTATTCATCTAGGGTTGTACAATTGTCCGTATTCTCTTTTGATCGTTCCTTAACCTTTTTACGGAACCACTGGATTAATCGCTATCGATCTGGATGACATGATAATATTCTTCTGCTTGGAATTGCCATATCTTATTCCCTTAGGAGATAGATTATTCTTACTTATGTTGTCACCCTTTAGCATTCTTCAAGACATAGAAATAATAAAGTCGAATTCCATTCATTCTTTTAAAATATCAACTATTACATTGTAGCCGTAGCCACTATTCATTCTTACGTCATTAAATAAATAAAAGTTTTAATTCTACCCCAAATTTGGGTTCTTACAGTCTCCCCTTCTTAAAAGGATTCCGTCCCGGAATCAGGTAGAAGACAATTGAGTACTTGTTGGTTATTTCACTTCCCAGTTTCCCAATCAATCCTTAATCAATCCCAATCCTTTTTCAGCACATCTTACTAGTGCTACAATACATCCTTTTATCCTTTTTCATTAATCTCTGCTACTTTTCGTACAACACACTATTCAGGTTATGCTCTTACCCAGTCATATACTATTTTCCTTATTGGTATCTGTGGTGACTCCGGTATCACTATCGCGTTACGAATTCGGAGATAACCTCACTCGTAATTATGCATTTTCTGATCGCTTTAATCTTCACAATCTCGATCAATACAGAGAAGTGGAAAGATTTATTGAGAGATCACTACGATCAATTGAACATTTGTTATATTGCATAGTTAGTACAGAAGGGGGCCAGCCTTTAGTACTTGACAAGCAATTAAACAAGTTATGGTATTCTACTTGGACTTCTATCACATAGACAGATAGTTACGTAGCAGTACCTCCCCTCCTTAAAGGGTTGTTCTTCTCAATTCATAAAGAAGATGAATAAAAGAAAAGAAAAGAAAAGAATTCTAAAGGATTATAGAAAGTTTTCATGATTGTAAAATATCATTCTCAGAATTTACCTCTGAACTATAGAGGTTTATCAAAGAAGAAATTAATCATAATTATATCCAATACTATTTGATCGCAATCTCATATGTCAACACATCTTGCTGCTTTATCCACTATTCTATGGACCTATACTCCGGTTCAACCTTAGCAACGCTCACTCCAGAAAATTCCTTCAACCTTTTAGGTTAAATCTTAGGTTTCTCGCTTGACATCATGGTTACTGACATTCCATGTCACGCTACTAGCTTTTTCATATCTATAATATTAACACTATCAGGTTGTCATCCCGAGAATTTATCAGAAAACCCATTTATTATTCCATTCATAACATTCCTTGCTTCACATTCCATAGTTGCTTTCCCAGTCTTTTCTTTATCAATCACATCCTTCTTATTATCTGATTCTTATTTACTTCTGTTATTTACTTCCACCTTCATCTCTTTATTGAGACATCTTTTGTACTTGGCACCTCCTTATTGGTATCCCGTCACATATACTCTATAATCATCACATTATTCCAATTACAAACCTCCGAAATGAATCTGGCCAATTTCTTTAGCTTAGATCCAATATAATCTACTTCTGTCAACTTGTTTCTCATCACTTATTATTTTCTACCCGCGGTTTTCCACAGGTTGTCTTTCGTAAGTCAGACCAGGTCGTACACCTACCTGCTCGCACTCTTATCATCTGTTGAGCATCTGCATTTTATTGGTGTAGCTTTGCCACATGAAACACGTTACTACCATACTATAAGCTTTGGGGGTAAAATTGGCTCGAATGCCACCTTCTGAACACTTTTAAACTCTCAGGTGGCTTAATAAGTCTCGGGCTCAACTGCCTTTCTCTCTAAGTCTCATTAATTCTTTCCACGAGAATACATTTAGCATCATGAATCATCAACCTCATATTCTCTATCTTGTTTGCGCAGAAGTACACTAACACAAACTTGCTTGTCATTCATCAACATGCCATTTAGCTTATCAATAGCAGCACTTTCTTTATCTTTACATTGTCATCTACTTTCTTAGAAGAATCACCATCGCTTGTTGCTTACGTAGTGCCTTAATAGCTAACCATACGGGTTTCAATCCTTTATGGAGACAAAGTAATCACTATTCCTTATCCATAAGGAACGCTTCCTGAACTTGATGTAGATATTACATGAAGTAGATAAAATTGCAGAAGAGTTTCAATCATCGCAACTAAGTCAGGTTGATGAAACTATCACTCATGCATCTTCCATAAAAGACTGGAAACTTAATGGTTTACTTCGTCAATTTTGTATCATGGTCCTGGTTTGCCTCAAAACGGGACCTTCTAAAGTACTTAATATGCTTAAGACTCCATCAGGAATCGAATCTTTACTTAAACTATTATTACCGTCAATTCTTGCACAATCATCAGAAGGAATGTAAATTCCTCTATTTCGATATGACCTTCAAGGTCCTTCCAAATATCATTCTGTTTCTTCGGTATGAACATTTGTAATTATTCGTTTATACTTAGATTGTCGGCCACCTCATTGGCCTTTCCTAATAATAATAATTTCTGGTAATCCTTGCTCTCTGGATACATTTCAATTCAAAAAAATTTCTACCTCATTCCCATCACAGTTGGGTGAAAGCATTCTCCCTTAAGCTCTGCTGATCGAGAAAAATATATTTATCAATCTTTTTCCATAGGTCATTGCTTTCACCTACCCGTGGGAACTTTATCACGTTTATTCCCAATCCTATTTAGGATACTTCTTTTCTTAGTTCTTTCCTTATCTTAGGATAATCTCAACCTTTATAGGTTCAATCCATACTTCCTCAGGGTTTCATACATTCCTCATCTGGCATTATTGTTACTATGTCATACATTCCTTACCAAACTTCAATTTTGAAGTTCGGAATATTACCTTTTTTCCTTGTAAGGTTTCATAGGTCATCCTCATCATTCCTCTTGTATTTTCTAGGTACAGGGTATATCAAAATGTCATTGATCAATACTCTAATAATTCTATCTATGTTCTTCCAGAACTCTTTTTAATAATCCTTACCCGTCATTGTTGCCTTAGCAAGTCCAACTCATATCATCTGAATTCATAATGTCGTTATTAGGGTTAATGCCATCCCTTGTGCATTCCCCAGGGTTCATCTTAATTTATGGATATCCTATCCTTAATTCAACTGCCAAGGAATTCTTGCATCCTATACTTGGCAATCAAATCATGTATCCTTAATAAGGGTCTCTTTTCAATCATTCTCATTTGATAATCGATCGGTGGCTTAATGCTAACCTCTTCTTTCAGATAGTTGTCAGCCTATTTGACCTTCCAAAAGACAACGTATGTCTATCTGCTCTCTTACAGAACTTGGTAATGGTAGCAAGGATGTTCTGGAAGATATTGATCGAGTTCAACGTGAATCTCTTAGTACTTATCGTTTTTCTCAAAGGTACTTGCCTTAGACAAAATTTCTACAGCATACTGATCCATCTCTGACCATTTCTATACTCTCTTCATAAACCTTCATTGTTTACTTCCCTTGGTCATAATATATTCATGGTATTCATGATACCCTAACATCATACATCTCAAGTCATTATACTTCCATTTTTACTCGTAATCTTGGGCAATCATATACACATGAATCACTTTAGTACGGGTGACCCCATTCCAAAAAGTCTAGTAAATTCCCAATCCAAACATGGGTTGCAAAGGGTTCAGTAGAAGATTCCTACGATCTCATTAATATTTCCTTTATATCAAAAGCCCTTGCAGTCGGCGCTTACTTAGAAGCAACCCTGCTTTGTCCTTTCATTGCTGGTCTAGTCACTTGATAATCCTTTGTGACCTGGCCTCAACTGGCCATGCTAAAGTATGTGAGTTTAGGGGTCGGCTAATAGCATTACTTTTCTAGCAATTGCTGGCATAGTGCCTTCTACTTTGATACCTTTTGATCTTTTCAAAACTTTACTCCATATAAGTCTCAATCGACTTCTCAGTACCATCTCCGGTCACCTTTCCTTTACTTTTATTCTTTCAGCTATTCTTATCAATTTCACGTGCCACAAAATCTTAACACTTCTGGCATAACAACCTTTTCATTTCAGTCAATCCCGGAATTTCTCAAACCGGCTTGTTTCTTAATTACATTTCCCCCTTTTTTTTCCGTCAAATCTCAACTTCATAATTTTATCCCTACATTCAATTGTAATAATCGGGGCCTGTCTACCAACCTGTATAGCGGCTACCTTTTCCCATCCACAGGGTTCGCTCCAATTTCCACTCTTTCCGGTGACGTCTTCTGATAATCAGAAGGACAAGGTTTGCCAAATTTGTTGAAGTTCTTCCAAGATTCAGGGAATTTCAATCAATCTATCCACCCACTGGTAACAATCAGAAGATCCATTTCGATACCCGAAGAATATTTCTAGGAACATCCAAGCGGTGGAACCATAAACAGTTATATTAACGAAATGATTGCCATAAAGTTGGGAGTTTAACCATTGGGAATAAACCAAATATATATACCTCCCCTAGAAGGGAAAATCAAAGTGTCCAAACTGAAACATACCACATCTTCCCGGTACATAATCGTCCTAATAGGCGATACTACCGAATACTAGTCTACCTAACATATAGTCTCAGAAGAAACACTACCGTCGGAGTTAGTCACCTCACAAAATTGGCACTATCAAGGCCATCCAAATCTGGTAAACCGTGCTATCCAACTATATTCGAAGTTACCCTACCATGTTGCACAAGCACAGCACCTAAACCTGTACGAGGTGCATCCTAATAAATTTCCAAAATTCTCCTTCCTCCATTAGATAACGCCAATGCTGGGTCGTCATCAATTTTATCTTTAACTCCAGGGAGATTTTCCCCCATTTATCTTGTACATTCAAACTTTTAGTCTTACAATTAAGTCTGGTTACGAGACAACACTCTTTGTAAAGTCCTGAGCAGATCTTTGGTAATACCTCGTAAATCTTATGAAATTTCTCACCTTTGCCAGTGTGGTTGGCCTTTCTCCATTTGAAACTGTCTTTAACTTGGTGGGGTCGATCAATCACTACTTCCTATTGCTCATATGTCCTATTATCTGGACTTCATTTTGCCAAAACTCTTACTTCGAGAACATGGCCTACACCTGTTCTTTCAGGTTTCATCTACAAGCATTCTCAATTATATCTCAACCACTGCTTGCCTTACCTAATCCATTTATGATTCAGTGTCGGAATAAACTTAAGGTAACTACCATAATCCATTCAAGGAAAAGAAAGAATTTAATATTCCTCTGAATCACATGCATCTAATATTTCTGGTTCATCATTCCACTGAGTTAAAATAACCTTATACTTAGGCTCTGACAGTAGTCTCGTTACGAGTTTATCACAGACTCACTGGTCTCCTCTTGTAGGTTCTGAGATCATTGTCTCTCTTACTACTTCCTTATGTACTTTATCCAATCATACCATCACCTTCCAATGTCTTTATTTTCTAAGTTGATCCATTCATAAAATGAACATTTCCCTGAACCAAACCACGTCACCAATCTCAGTTTTGACTTTATAAATTATAACTTATGAAATCTGCCTTCTCATGGCGAATTATCATTAACAATGATCACACTAATCCCTTTATCAATGATATGGCACTTGATGCCTCTATCCCAACTGCTCTTGGAGACTATGCTCCATGTCCTCTATCGTTGTCTTTGATAATCATGTACCACTCTAACTCTTTTCTCATTAATATGAAGGTCTCTAATGATTCTCATCTATTCCCGTATAAGATCTCAAGTAATTCTTCCAATCCGTCTTACTTGCTGGTACTACCTCCAGTAGTCCAGCCACGATTCCAACATGAATCTTCAATTCTCTTGCTAATAGCTTAGTTCTTTATGCCCACTTTTCTGAGCACTATACCTTAATCATCTCAGTCTTTCTGGCTACAGCCCTCATTCCTCGAGGGTAAGCTCCTTATCCTAACAGGATTTTCCTTATCTGCTGGAACCTCTTCCGGGTCTCCAGTAGGGTACTCTATTGAATTTACCCGCTGATCTTCAACATATAATAAAGCATCATCGCGCTGCTGCTCGTATGCCTCAAGGTCTGTTGCCTTACTTGTCGATGCGATATCGAGCTAAGTTACTATCATGATACTTAATGGTTCCCATAAGGGTTTTATAGGTCATCACTACATTAAGTAGTCCGACTATGAACTTGGCAAGAGTTCGTATTATCTTATTGAATTTATTGTTTTAACGTCGCCTCATCTCTGGGGTTTATAACGTACGCTCTGATACCACTTCTGTAACACCCCCAGATCCGGGGTCCGGGATCCGGTGGTTACGGTTTCCAATTATGTCCACAACAATTGAACTTTCCTTAACATAAAATAAATTACATCTCTATGACCCAACACAACAATATAAAACACACCCGTTATAGTCCCAGAGATGAAATCAGAGTAACAATCAAATTTTTATTAATCACATTATGAGTTCTTACAATCCGAAAGAATTTCAATATAAATACATACTATTTGCCATCCATTTACATAAGTCATACTAGACCATATACTTCAAACTGAAAGAATAAATCTATCATACCAATAGCTTCTTCTTTAGCTCTGGTAGTCTTATCGTCCTCGCCTGCGTCGAGTGCGCCTTGTGCGAGTCATCTGGTCTAGCTGTTATTGTGATATAATAATAAAGCAAGGGTGAGCAATAGCCCACCAACAATAATATATAACTGAACGATAATATATAACAGTTCAAAAGTATCTTTCAAACCATATGCCATGCATTTACGGAAATGATGCGGTATAATATGAACGATGAAGTTACAAGGTAACTTAAAATATTTGTTTGTAGAAATATCTGCTACATCAAAAGTAAGCGAGATATTCTTATTGTTATTAAAAAGAGGAACTTGCATGAAAAGATTGCAATTCCAGTTATGAACACTTTTCCAGCTCTGCCAACAGTAATCATGTCGCAGGAAATAAATAAGTTTGGATGATGAACCAATGATGGAGTATTCACCGCGCCCGCTGTTCCAATCTTGATGATCAGTCGAGATCGTACAGCTCAAATTAGATTTACTACCGGTAGAAGGAAGAACTGATGGCTTTACTTGTCTACCGCCTTACTAGCTCTCCCTGGCCAACGGTTGGGCCAAAGGGGATGGACCGGCGCTACTCGACCTCTTACACGACTCCTAGTTCAATTAGAATTCATGATTCTGAATGTAACGTTCGTCCCCCTTTCCCCAAGTATAATACTTGTTGATAAGACTCTACAAAGTAGTCGTATCTAGTTGGAAAGGAAAATTCACCAATAATTTCCAAGCTATTGCTTGGTAACGAATATCAACTTGTTCCAACAATCTTACCCCTCGAAAGATGAGAAGGTACACAATGACTTAATAAGTCAATAGCACCCGCATTGCGAGTGAAGAGAATAATTTATGACCGGGAAGTCGACAAGATAAATAACATTTTCCAAGTAAGGTTCCCTTATTATTAAGGAGGTAGAATCAAAGAAGAATGACGTCTGAGAACCTTTCTTGCACTACAAGAAAATCGCAATCAGACAACACTCATCAGACAACGCTCAGACGAAAAAGCATTGTTTGGAATTAAGAGACAACGGTTTTTTTGTAACTTCAGAAAAGTATTGTCTAATACAGGTACCCTACAATGGGTTAAAAACGTTGTCTAGTAAATTGATTCAGACAATGGCTTTTGCAATGTGGTGTTGTAAAGACGAGCAAGTTTGCACAACTATTTTTACGAACATTGTCTAATCAGTTTTGAGACAACGTTTATAAACCGTTGTATGATTCACACAACTGTTTTCATATACCATTGTGTTATTACAATTCACACAACGGAATTATTAACCGTTGTTTAAATCGTGTTTTGATGAGACAACGGTTTTTATGAAACCGTTGTCTGAACTACAAAATTTTGAATAGAATTGGTGGGAAATAATGAAATATTTGGTGGGAATAATAAAATAATTTGAATTGAATTTGGCGGGAAATAATGAAAATAATCAGACAACGGTTTTTTTATAAAAAATGTTGTGTTATATTGAGCACAACAACGGTTTTTCATAAAAAACCGTTGTTTAATGTTCTTGTATGATATTTTAGTGGTCAACTACCAAAGTACTACTTGGTCAAACCAATATAATTTTCGAATAATATTTTTTTATAATTTTTTTGGATGATCCAATCATATAGGTGATGTTATATACTAATTTTAGTGATGTGTACAAAAAGTTAGAAAAATAAATCATTCTTGTACGTGTTTATAATATAAATCCACCAAAAGTACTACTCCTTCTAACTATTGTCGTATCGATTGAACATGATCTATTTTTTTATTTTTTTTTCTGACGATTCAACCGTACGAATGATGTTATATACTGATTTGAGTGATGTGCATAAAAAAGTAAAAAAAAATGAGCCATTCTTGCATGTTATTTTAATGGTCAACTATCAAAGTGCTCATTGGTCAAACTAGTACAATTTTTAAATGATATATTTTATAAAACAAATTTGGACGATCCAACTGTACGGATGATGTTATATACTAATTTTAGTGATGTGTACAAAAAGTTAGAAAAAAAAACATTATTGTACGTGTTTATAATATAAATCTGCCAAAAGTACTACTCCCTCTAACTATTGTCGTACCGATTGAACATGATCTATTTTTTCAAAAAACAAATTTGACGATCCAACCGTACGAATGATGTTATATACTAATTTTAGTTATGTGCACAAAAAATTAGAAAAAAATAAATCATTCTTGTATGATATTTTAATGGTCAACTATCAAAGTACTCTTTGGTCAAACTAGTATAATTTTTGAATAATTTTTTTATAGTTTTTTTGGACTATCCAATCACATGGATGATGTTATATACTAATTTTATTGATGTGTACAAAAAGTTAGAAAAAGAAAATCATTCTTGTACGTGTTTATAATATAAATTCGCCAAAAGTACTACTCCCTCTAACTATTGTCGTACAGATTGAACATGATCTATTTTTAAAAAAATTTCTCGACGATCCAACTGTACGAATGATGTTATATACTGATTTTAGTGATGTGCACAAAAAATTAGGAAAAAATGAATCATTCTCGTATGTTATTTTAATGGTCAACTATCAAAGTACTCCTCGGTCAAACTAGTATAATTTTCGAATAATATTTTTTTAAATTTTTTTTGGACAATCCAACCGTACAGATGATGTTATATACTAATTTTAGTGATGTGTGCAAAAAGTTAGAAAAAAACATTATTGTACGTGTTTATAATATAAATCTTCCAAAAGTACTACTACCTCTAACTATTGTCGTACCGATTGAACATGATATATTTTTTCAAAAAACAAATTCGACGATCCAACCGTACGAATGATGTTATATACTAATTCTAGTTATGTGCACAAAAAATTAGAAAAAAATAAATCATTCTTGTATGATATTTTAATGGTCAACTATCAAAGTACTACTTGGTCAAACTAGTATAATTTTTGTTAGTCACAGAGGCATGCCTGAATACATCTAATAACAAGCCTAAGTATGTGTAATGCTATGCATTACCTACATGACCTCTTAACTGAGGGAACCTCTAGTTGTAGAGTTTCTATTTGTTCTGTACTTGTAATAGGCATCAAATTCTAGTTGTGTTACTGTAATTATAAAGTCAAGAATAATGCTTGAAAGAAGTTCCAAGGTTCATGCCTCAAGCAAGGAGATAAAGACTGCCAAATAATCACAGTTGGGATTTGAAGAAATGAAGAATTTGCCTAAGTACCAATTCGAGAAGTACATTTGTCTATTCGAGAAGTCTAGCATTCGAGAAGTCAGAGATTCGATATCTCAGAAGACACTATTCGATATCTCTGAATACACTGTTCGATATCTCAGGGATTCGATATGTCAAAATGCTCTATTCGATATCTCAGGGATTCGATATGTCAAAATGCTCTATTCGATATCTCAGGGATTCGATATGTCAAAATGCTCTATTCGATATCTCAAGGAGTCCCAGAGAAAAGAGCTATTCGAGAAGTGATTCGATATGTCAAGATAACACTATTCGAGAACTCAGAGTTATCGATCAAGTCAACTCCAGTTCTCGAATCACTCACTTAGTCACTTCTCGAATACATTCTTGAGGACAAAATACTGAAGAATTGTACAAGTCAGAAACCTGCAACAAGCCAGCACACTTTATTTGAATCTGTCCTATAAAGCATGCTGGAAAGCCTACAAAGAAGCTTGGAGAGATAAGACAAGGGACAAGGAGCTGAAGAAGTGGATCTAAACAGGCTTTTCAAAGTCAAATCTGTAGCCGTTTGGACTCTTACTAAAATGAGATAGACAGACTGGAAAGTGCTTTTGTTTTACCTACCTCATTTGTAGCAAGTGGGTGTATCCATGTCTATAAGGATACAGCCTCACTTCCTTAGCTGTTAAGGTTTTGAAGTTTCTCAAAAATATCCAGAAAATATCTCTCTGAGAAAAACGAAGCTGAGAATACTATCATTTGTATTCACAGATTGTAGCAAAATCTTTATCTAATAAAATATTAGATTAAAGTGATATTGTGTTGTGTTTGTGTTTAATTATCCGCATCTTCATATCTCACACACTCATCACTTATCTTGCTGCAAAGATTCAAGACCGAAGAAAAATTCAAGAATCCATTCACCCCCCCCTCTGTATTCTTTTACTGTATTCAATACTCAACAAGTGGTATCAGAGCAGGCTGTTTAATCTAAACAGAAAACGATCATGAGTTCGAATACACCAAAGACTACAGGTACGGTAAAGGTCCCTAAGTTCGACAAAGAGAATTACAACCTCTGGAAAATAAAAATGCTGTTGTTCATCAAAGCTGCCAATCCTCTCTACCCTGACATTCTCAAGAATGGTCCATTCATACCACAACAAGAAGTTGCTGAATCCACAGTGGGCGCAGTAGTCATTCCTAGATCATACGTTCCAAAAGATCCATCCAAATGGACGGACTCAGAGAAGGAAAAGATTGCCCTAGACAGCCACCTCATGTTGTTAATCATAGACTCCTTGGATATGTCGATGTTTGCCAACGTAGCATCATGCAGATCAGCCAAGGACATGTGGAATCACATCGAGGTGTTATGTGAAGGGACAGAGGAGGTAAGAGAAAATAAGAAACAGATACTGGTCACACAGTATGAGGCGTTCATGGCACAGCCCAAGGAAAGTATCATTGATATGTTTGAAAGATTTCACAAGCTGGTGACTGAGCTCCAAATGAATGGGAAGGTTTACAGCACTAAGGAATTAAATATGAAGTTTCTACTATCGTCACCAAACCATCTAGAGCAAAGGGTCATATCCCTAAGAGAAAGAGATTTGAACAAAGTCACGTATGATGTGCTCTATGGGGTTTTAAAGACACACGAGCTTGAGTTGCTTCAAAAGAGGGCTATCCAAGCTAACCAAGGCAGAATGATAAACACATCCTGTGCCTTGATTGTCAACAAATCTATTCAAGACCTGGAAGCATCTGCAAGTCAGCTGAGAATAGAAGAGATAGTAGATGATGAAGAAACTGAGGAAGTAGTGACTGAACCTGCTGATGACAAGGAAGAAGATGAGTTCTACACTCTTGAAGAGCTGGATGGCATGGAAAATACATCATATGCTTTTATGGCTAGAAAATTCCCAAACATCAGATTCAAGAGGAATCAGCCCTTCAAGCCTAGACCTCAAAATCATTCATTCAACAAGAGCAAGGCACCTATGAAAACAAACAAGAACAGATTCAAAACCAGCTATGTGGATAGGTCATCTGTAAGATGTTACCGATGCAATGACCTAGGGCATTTTTCCAGTGAATGCAAGAAGCCTAAAAAGAAGGATAAGGAGTTTCTTGAGCTTGAAGCTAAGTATGAGGCCCTTCTAAAGAAGCAGACACCAGGTAAGGCTTACATAGCTGAAGGGAAGTGTTGGGATGATTCTGACAGTGATGGGGAAGAACAAGAATTCTGCAACTATGCCTTGATGGCCAATTCCAAGGAAGAACCATCTGCATCAGACTCACAGGTACCATCTCTCACTACCATAGACATGTCTATTTCTGAATATAAATCTTTGGTTGAACAACTATCCGTTGAGATGTTTAACATTCATACTAGTATGACTGCTGCTAATGAAGAGATTGCTAAACTGTCTACTAGGAATGAACTGTTAAATAAGAGAAATGAGGAACTAGAGCTAACTGCTGTGCAAATAGAAAATCTTAAACAAGAGATTGAGTATCTAAAGAACAAAGTTCTATGTGCTAGTCAAGTTGAGAAAGCTCTTAGGGATGAATTAGCTGAAAATGAATTTAAGTTGAAAACATTTAAGAATTCCTCTAGTCTATTGCAGTCTTATCATGAGAAAAATCTAGCTAGACCTAAGGCTGCCATTGGACTTGATTATGACACTCTTAAACAGAGGAAAGGCTATGCAGTCGTTGAAGATGACATTGTTGTTCAAGAGGAGGTGCCTCAGGTTTTGAAAAAGACTGAGAATCCAATATTTAAAACACCAACACTTGAGATTGATGAGGATGCCTTACTCATCAAGCAAATGTTGGAGGATGAAGATGAGGCACAATCAAATGAACAACAAGCATCCTCTGAGAGTAAGAATGTCAAAACCAAAGCCAAGGAGCCAGTAGGAGGTAGACCTAGACTTGAGAAATCTGTAAATTTTGTTTCAGCTGGAAATTATGAGACTAAGAAGAAAGTGACTAATAAGAGACCAAACAGGAATGGCAAATTAGGGATTAACAAAGATAACAACTATGCTTATGTGCCAAATGCCCCTAGGAAAGTTTGTCAAAACTGTTTTAGCTCTAATCATTTGACTCATGCTTGCAAGAAACCATCTGGTAGTGTTGCTAAACCATTCTATGATTGCTCTGTGCCTTTAAGACATAGAGACTCTCCTTTCTGTGATAAACTTGATTGTATGCCATGTAACATGAATGTGATGACTAGTTGTTTTAATTTGAGAAGACAATTCATGGAGGGCTGTATCAATCATAATGTTCACACACACTACACAAGGACAAAGTCTTCAAGTCCTCCTAAAGTTAGGAAGGTACCTCTGTCACCTAAGTCTAAGAACCCTGATTCTAAGACTCCCAACAGTAACAAGAAGACCAACATCAAGAAAACTGATAAGCATGCTGATTTTGATAAAACTGTCACTAAGTCACATGGACCCAAACTTGTTTGGGTACCAAAGGAGAAGTAATACTTTTGTGTTTGCAGGGCAAAGAAAGTAAAAAGAAGGTCATGTGGATTTTGGACAGTGGATGCTCAAATCATATGACTGGTGATATGGCCCTGCTATCACAGTATGAGGAAAAGGCTGGCCCAATGGTTGCTTTTGGAGATGACAGCATTGGCAACACACTGGGATATGGCAAGTTGGAAATTGGAAATGTCATCATTGAGAATGTAGCACTGGTCAAGGGGCTCAAGCATAATCTACTGAGTGTTGGTCAATTCACTGACAGAGGCTTCAAAGTGAACTTTGACAAAGATGAATGTTTGATCACCCACAAGAAGACTGGTGATTTTGCTCTGTCTGGAGTAAGGAAGGGAAGCCTGTTTGTAGCCAATATGGACTCTGCAAGCAAGGACACAATTTGTTGCTTCTACTCAAAAGCATCAAATGAAGACAGTTGGCTGTGGCACAAGAAGCTATCACACCTGAACTTCAAAGCCATTAATTCCCTAGTCAAAAGGGAGTTAGTGAGAGGCATTCCCACACTTGAATTCTGTCAAGAAGGAGTGTGTGAGGCGTGTCAAAAGGGAAAAATGAAAAGATCAAGCCACAAGTCAAAAACAGTGACATCTATAACCAAGCCCCTGCAACTGATTCATATGGATTTGTTTGGGCCTGTCAATATTATGTCACTAGGAAGGAAGAAGTATGCTCTAGTGATGGTTGATGATTTTACAAGGTATACATGGGTAGAATTTCTGGCATCAAAGGATGAGGCTCCACAAGTAATCATTGAGCACATAAAGAAAGTTGACAAAGAAGCAAAGGCCATAAATGCAAGTGTGATTGCATTAAGAAGTGATAATGGGACAGAATTCAGAAATGCCATGCTTGGAGCATTCTGCAAAGAAAATGGTATTTCTCAACAATTCTCATCTCCAAGGACTCCACAACAAAATGGAGTTGTTGAGAGAAAGAATAGGACTCTGATAGAGGCTGCTAGAACAATGCTACTTGATGCAAGAATGCCTACATGTTTTTGGGCTGAGGCTGTGAGCACTGCATGCTACATCCAAAACAGAACCCTCATCAACAAAAACACTGGAAAGACACCTTACAACTTGATGACTGGAAAGAAGCCTACTCTAAAGTATGTTCATACTTTTGGAAGCAAGTGCTTTGTGCTAAAAGATAATTCAGAATATGTTGGAAAGTTTGATGCAAAGGCATTTGAAGGAATCTTTCTTGGCTATTCTATGGAAAGAATTGCATACAAAGTTTATGTCATTTGTCAAAAGAAAGTAATGGAGAGCACAGATGTAACATTTGATGACAGCAAACTACCTGGATTAGAAGAAGCCAATGATGAAGATAAAGATCCCTTGAAGTTTGACAATCTAGATGATTCTGATGAGGAGATTGAAAGTGAATCTGAACTCATAATCCAACAAACTCAAGTGAATGAAGAACATGTGTCAACCAACAATGAAGAAACAAGCATCCAAGATACACCTGTGAGGAGTGACAACTTCACAGGGGGAGGAAATGTAGATGATCATGATCTAAATGATGAAGCAACATCAAGGATGAGAAATCAATCTGAACATACAAGGAAGTGGGATAGATCACACTCTGCAGATCAGATAATTGGAAATCCAAATGCAGGAGTAAGGACAAGGAGAGCAACTATAAATGAATGTCTCTATGGCTGCTTTCTATCCCAAGTTGAGCCTAAGAAACTTGATGATGCATTGTTGGATCCTGACTGGATAATTGCTATGCAAGAGGAGCTAAATCAATTTGAAAGGAGCAAAGTATGGGAACTAGTGCCTGCACCAAAGGATAGAACCGTTGTTGGAACTAAATGGGTTCTAAGGAATAAGATGGATGAAAATGGTGTAGTCATAAGGAACAAAGCAAGGTTGGTTGCAAAAGGATACTCTCAACAGGAAGGTATTGACTATGATGAGACCTTTGCCCCTGTTGCTAGACTAGAAGCCATCAGAATTTTCTTGGCATTTGCTGCACATTCCAATTTCAAGGTCTATCAAATGGATGTCAAGAGTGCATTCCTGAATGGGGAGTTGGAAGAAGAAGTATATGTGCAACAACCACCTGGCTTTGAGGATCCACAGTTTCCCCACTTTGTCTACAGATTACTTAAAGCATTGTATGGACTCAAGCAAGCTCCTAGGGCATGGTATGACACACTATCACAATTTCTACTGGAGAATCAATTCACTAGAGGCACACTGGACAAGACACTGTTCTACAAGAAACATGATGATGATATTATCCTAGTTCAAATCTATGTGGATGATATCATATTTGGCTCTACAAATGAGAAGCTGTGTGAAAAATTCTCTAAGCTCATGCAAAGCAGATATGAGATGAGTATGATGGGAGAATTAACATTCTTTCTTGGACTGCAAGTTAGTCAAAGGAAGGATGGCATTTTTATAAGTCAAACCAAATACATTAAAGATTTACTGAAGAAATTTGATTTGGAAGAATGTTCACCTGCGAAGACACCCATGGCCACTGCCACCAAGTTAGATGATGATGCTAAGGGCAAAAAGGTAGATATCTCAATCTACAGAGGCATGGTTGGTTCTCTACTCTACCTCACTGCTAGTAGGCCAGATATCATGTTTGCTACATGCTTATGTGCAAGGTTTCAATCAAACCCAAAGGAATCACACTTGATAGCAATAAAAAGGATCTTCAAATATCTGAAAGGCACACCAAACTTGGGGTTATGGTATCCTAAGGACACAGGGTTCAATCTGGTTGGTTATTCTGATGCTGATTATGCTGGATGCAGAGTGGATAGGAAAAGCACATCAGGTAGCTGCCAGTTTCTTGGACAAAGGTTAGTCTCTTGGTACAGCAAGAAACAACAATCTGTGTCAACTTCCACAGCTGAAGCTGAATACATAGCTGCTGGAAGTTGCTGTGCTCAAGTGCTTTGGATTAGAAACCAACTTAGAGATTATGGACTTGTGTTGGAAAGAATTCCTATCATGTGTGACAACACAAGTGCAATCTCTATAGTTGCCAATCCTGTCAATCATTCTAGGACAAAGCACATTGACATCAGATATCACTTCATAAGGGAGCATGCAACTAATGGAACCATTGAGTTACATTATGTTCCCACAGAAAAACAACTAGCTGACATATTCACTAAGCCATTAGATGAAGCCACCTTCACAAGGTTGGTTAGTGAGATTGGAATGCTGAATTCTTCAAATTCTGGCTGAGTGAATATATCAACTAGATTGTTGCAGCAGTAAATACTTACTTTATCAAATGCCTAATATTTCTGAAGTAAGTATTGGCTGGAGTATGATGTATAAATATTCCAATGCTGCACATGTTGAAAATCATACATCTTTAGCTTGAAATTTCTGTGAAATTTTGAGAAAATCACTATTTAATTTGGTAGAATATTCGTCAATGAATATTTCTAGTAAATTTTAAAGGATAGTGGAAATTGAATTTTATGAGTGAAAAGTACAGTTCGATAAGTCAGACTTCTCGAATGGTTCATTGTTATGTCTTGGCTCGAGTTCTCGAATAGGCCTATCTAGAACCCTCTTGAGTTCTCGAATAGTGTCTTTTTGAGAAATCGAATAGCACACTTTGAGTTCTCGAATAGAGTATTTTAGTTCTCTAATGATAGAGTTCTCGAATACTGCATTTGAGTTATCGAATCATTTGAAAAGGCTGATTTTTCGCTGACACTTAATCGCTTTTTGGATTTATATTCAAACCTTCATTTCACTCATAAAAATATATTCTTAACTTTGAATTATTTTCTGAGTTAAATCACTGCCAGCTGTGAGTTAAAAACTGCCTGAGATATCGAATAAGCCTTTCTTGACTTCTCGAATAGTTGTTTCATACTTCTCGAATGACTTGTCGCTACAGAACACTTATCTATCGACAACTCAAGACATTCATATATATATATACAACTTCACAACTATTCAATTCATTTCGTTCGATTTCTCAAGCACCTCAACTCCTGAAACCTCTGAAAAACCCTAACTGCGAATTTCTTCTTCAATCCTAATTCTCTTCTCTTCTCTACCCAAATGGCAAACACTCAACTCACCATACCATCCCAAACTAATTTCATCGCAATCTCCAGTGATGTGGAAGCACCGAATGCCAATTTCAAGTGCTTTGTTCGGTGGTTGTCTGAATCATACATCAAAAGTGCGCTCTCAGCCAACCCAACTCTGTACATAGATCTATTGGAACAATTCTGGAGGACTGCTACTGTGGAGGTCATCGCTCTTGAGAATGCTATCACCTCTTATATTGTTCACTGCAAGATTCAAGGAGAGGATATCACTATCACCACTGCAGACATGAATCAAGCCTTGGATATGCAGCAAGAGACGTATGATGCTCTGGCCTCCAATGATGAGTTGGAAGAATTCTTTGACTTCATCAACTACTCTGATACTATCAAGCTGGGAAAGTTGAATAGAAAGTTCTTAAGGAAAGAATGGAGCTTTGTATTTGCTACACTCCTTCATGTATTCACTGCACGGAAATCAAGCTTTGATCAGATTAGTACACCCGTGCAGCAGCTTGCCTATGCCTTGGCTCATGGGAGAAAGATAGATGTTGGACTTCTCATCCTACAGGAACTCTATGGGAGACTTGGTCAGACCACAGCCAAGAGAGGTAATGAAATTTTCTTTCCTCGCTTTATTCAATCAGTACTTAACTTTAAAAATGCTTCATTGATTGAATTGCCTGGAGTAGATAAGAGTAAAATAGGCTATCCTAGGTCCATGACCAAACTCATTTTTGGTAATTTGGCGACTAGGAATGATGTGGATGTAAGACTTAGCATAACTCCCCACATGGAGGGTTTGTTTAGGTCTTACCCCCACAACATGCCAATATTTGATTCAAAATCACAGTTAGCACAGCCTAAGCAAGGAGAACAAAGTGCTAACCCAAGGCCTGCTAACCAACCCCCTCAGCCAAACACTCTATCCAGCAAAGAGCCAACTGCATCATCCTCTCAAAAGGGTGATGTTAGTAAAAAGAAGAGAAAACAGGTTGCTTCTGAACCCTTAGAAATCTTAACTGAAGCAGCCTTGGCTGTAGAACTAGGGTTAGAAAGTGAGACACCAGAGTTACCTATCATAAGCCTAAAGAAGAAGAAGAAGTCTAAAACCACCTCTTCAGTCACTCAAATGGCTGAAGTTGTAAAATCAGGGGCACACAGCTCACTAGATGTATCCTCTCAACAGGATGCATCTATAGAATCAAGCATCCTCCCCAATGCACCTATCCGTAAAGAGTCAGCACAAGGGAGTGATAAGGCTGGCACAACACTGAGTGGAGAGCACATCATAACTGAAACTCCCTCTATTTCTCAGGGGGAGTTGCCAAAATCTTGTCTACAACACACTTCTCTTTCAGAATCTACCACTCATATTTCTTTGAAGCCTGCAACTCAAGCAATTGAGGAGCAAGGCATTGATCATCAAGAATTCTTTTCCTTTGATGAGCCAATGAATTCAAGTGACTTGGTGCATGACACCTTGCTCACCACCCAGGTACCACATTTGGATGGTCAGGGAATGCATGCTGGGGCGTATCCTAATGACACCATCACAAACACAGAGGATTCACTAGTTCTTACTAGAGACTCTGTGCCTGTGTCAACTACTGTTGTAACTCATCCCACTTCTGTGGAGACAACAGTAGTAGAGTCTGTTCATCCGGTTGCAGAAGTTGCATCTGTAACTGAGGAGCCTAGCAAGCCTAGCTCTAGCTCTAACTTTTTGTCTTAATGGCTGAAGCCTGTGCAACATGACAGTGCTTCAGGATCAGGGTCTGTTCCACCACAATTGACGGTTGAAGCACTTCAAAGCTTAGTTGTGGATCAGATCCCTGAGTTCACAAAAATTGCTCAGCACCTTCTCACTGCAAACATGCCCAATCCAGACTATGAAGCTATTCTCCTATGTCACAAAGAGGATGTAGAGCTTCAGAAGGAGAAGATCATAGATGAAACTGAGAGAGATGGGAATATCGATGCTTGGCTGCAAGGAACAAATTCAATCCCTCTCTCAGAAGGTCTCCAGTACCTCAGAGAAGAGTACATCACTTCACTAGGGTCCAATGCCAAATCTCTCAACCCTACTGATGTGTTTGAAGCAGTGAATGACAGCTATAAAGGCATTCTCAAGGCTGCACACTATCTTGGTAAAGGCTTAAAGACAGAAATTAATGAAGTGTGTTCAGCTACAACCAAGGAGGTGCATGAGATCAAGAGGACTTTTGATGCTAAATTCCCTCAATTGGAGACTGCTCTCAAGGACATTCGAACCTGCAATGCTACTTGCACCAGGATGGACAATGGTTTGGCTATTCTCAAGGATGCTGTCACAGGTCTGGGGCACAAATTTCAATCCTTATCAGATCAGACAACTGATGCCAATGCCATGATCAGGACCCTCTTTGCAAATCAATATGGAGACAAGCTGGTCACTGAGGTTCCTGTGCATGAGATGTCAAGGTTCGAAGTGCAGAGACTGAAGGATCAATCCCTATCTGGTTTTAAGGCCAATGAACTCTTCATTAAAGTGGATACTCTTGAAAAGGAGGTAGTCTCTCTCCACAAGTCCAATGCTCATCTTACAGACACTGTGACAACTCTGACTGAGCAGTTGAACACTCAAGCCACCACCACAGCTGATGTTCTTCTGCATCAACAATCAATGTTGTCTGCAATGATGAAGCACATGGGTCTCCCTCTACCTGATGAATCTTCAACTCCAAAGGTGCCTCCTACAGTCCCTGTGTCTGTCAACAAGCCTAAGGGGGAGAAGAGGATATCAAAGAACTCAAATCCAAAGGGGGAGAGACCACTAGAAAAGGGCATCAAGATCACTGAGGGTGGCCATCAGAGAACTTTGAAATCTACTACTCATGTGCCTGGAAAAGGAAAGGACAAAGTTGATGAGCCTCCCACTTCTCTGCCAGTTGTCACTCTACCAACTGTGCACATCACTACTCCTGATGGTCAAAGGCAGTCTATCACAACCACAGTGGTTGCTGGGAGTATGCCATCTGACAAGCCTCGAATCTCAATATCTAAGAGTGCCAAGCCAGTAGAAGTGAAGGTGGTCACTGAGGCCAAGCTACAAGAAATTGCAAACTCAAATGTCTATCATGATGATGCATTCTTGGAGTTTCTGAAAGTCTCTAGAGAACAGGCTGGTGATGCTCTGCTATATCATGAGAGGTTGAAGAGTCAGATTGACTGTCTCACTGTAGTACCAAGGAGGCTTAATGATCTATGGCTCAAGGAGATATTGATGGTAGGAAAGAACAAGATATGGCACTTAACCATCAATACTCTACAGAGTCTAAAGCACTTAGAAGTGAATGTGCTCCTTGGACTAATTGAGAAGGGAAATGAGAACAACAAGAGTCTTCATGATGAATTGAGGAATGGTCAACCTTCAAGGCTACCTGAAGTTTTCACAGATCCTAGAACTATTATCTACCAGGCTGGAACAAGAATTGAAGATATCAAGCAGCTGGTCATTCCTAAGCATCTAACTCCTCAAAATAAAAATCTCATCATAGCCATCATTGAGAAACTGATCAAGAAGAAGGGATCAAGAACAGCAGAAGAATTAGAAGCTATATCTTATCTCAGGTCATATATTGCAACTGGCATTGTATCTGAGACTGCTAAGTTCAACCCAAGCAAAGATCAAGGCAAGGATGAAGATAAAAGTGATGGAAGGAGAAGACATCACAGGAGTAATAAGGGTGATGAAGACAAGAAGAAGAAGAAGGATGATGAGAAGAGGAAGAATGATGATGATCAAGGTAAAGGCTCTGAGAGGAAAAGTGGAAGACAGCAAGCCTCAGGCATTGCTGACAGTAACCTCACCACAACACAAGACTCTAAGTCTAGGGTGAATGCTGCCAGTAGTGACCTTTCAAAATTTGCATCTATGGCTTCTGCAACTGTCTTGCCACCTCAAGAAGAGAAGAAGATTCAAGTCAAGAAACCATCTGTTTGTTTCAAAAAGCAAACTGCTAATGGAATACTACAATGGTCTACAAACAAAGGTCACATACTGCTGCCAAGTAATCATGTAAAAAGAATCAAGTTCAAGCAAGCTGCAAGGAAATCAAAGCCAACCACATCAAAAACTCTGACAATCTATCCAGGCCTAAAACTCCAACCACTAGATGAAGATTATGATGTAGACCAACTGCAATTTTTGCAAGCTCAAAGAATCTATCATGTTGCCATTGTTGATAATTGCCTTGAGATTAAATATTCTGATGGAAGGGAGGAGAAATTCAAACAAGGAGGATGTCAACACTGGGGCAAGCTATATGACATAGAGAGAATCATTGCACTGTTGAGCTCAGAAGATAAAGTGGAGAGAGTATGGAAACTGGAGCTAATTGATTTTGTGAAAATGAAGAGAGATCATGAAGAAAAAGTCAGAAAAGAGTGTTTTGAGAAATGGCTGGCAAGGGAGAAAGAAATTGAGAGACTGGAAAGTGAAGCAGAAAAGCTGAGGAAAAAGGGTTTGTGTAGAGTTCAGTTCAACCCCTACATGGTAAAGTATAGGAGGAGGAATGGAAATCAAGTCAACATCAGAATGAATCTACTCAACCACTATCCTGCAAATATTCTGGAACCAGTACTTGAAGATTTCAAAGACTCAATTTTGCTTGAAGAATTGGATGCTATGGCAGAAATAATAAAAGCTATGGATGAGAATACAAGGAAGGAGAAAGAAAGAAGAGAGAAAGAATATGATGAATTTCAAGCCAAAGCTATGGAAAGGGAATCAAAAGACAATGGCTAGTTCTTCATCATAGGCTGTAAGATTACTCACTCTGTAGTTCTATCCAAATTGCTAATGGAAATTCATACCTGTACTGTCAAGTTTTATCTTTATGTATGATAGGCTTGTTATCAGACATGAAATTGTGACTAAGGGTCTTACTCACAATTTGGGGGAGATTGTTAGTCACAGAGGCATGCCTGAATACATCTAATAACAAGCCTAAGTATGTGTAATGCTATGCATTACCTACATGACCTCTTAACTGAGGGAACCTCTAGTTGTAGAGTTTCTATTTGTTCTGTACTTGTAATAGGCATCAAATTCTAGTTGTGTTACTGTAATTATAAAGTCAAGAATAATGCTTGAAAGAAGTTCCAAGGTTCATGCCTCAAGCAAGGAGATAAAGACTGCCAAATAATCACAGTTGGGATTTGAAGAAATGAAGAATTTGCCTAAGTACCAATTCGAGAAGTACATTTGTCTATTCGAGAAGTCTAGCATTCGAGAAGTCAGAGATTCGATATCTCAGAAGACACTATTCGATATCTCTGAATACACTGTTCGATATCTCAGGGATTCGATATGTCAAAATGCTCTATTCGATATCTCAGGGATTCGATATGTCAAAATGCTCTATTCGATATCTCAGGGATTCGATATGTCAAAATGCTCTATTCGATATCTCAAGGAGTCCCAGAGAAAAGAGCTATTCGAGAAGTGATTCGATATGTCAAGATAACACTATTCGAGAACTCAGAGTTATCGATCAAGTCAACTCCAGTTCTCGAATCACTCACTTAGTCACTTCTCGAATACATTCTTGAGGACAAAATACTGAAGAATTGTACAAGTCAGAAACCTGCAACAAGCCAGCACACTTTATTTGAATCTGTCCTATAAAGCATGCTGGAAAGCCTACAAAGAAGCTTGGAGAGATAAGACAAGGGACAAGGAGCTGAAGAAGTGGATCTAAACAGGCTTTTCAAAGTCAAATCTGTAGCCGTTTGGACTCTTACTAAAATGAGATAGACAGACTGGAAAGTGCTTTTGTTTTACCTACCTCATTTGTAGCAAGTGGGTGTATCCATGTCTATAAGGATACAGCCTCACTTCCTTAGCTGTTAAGGTTTTGAAGTTTCTCAAAAATATCCAGAAAATATCTCTCTGAGAAAAACGAAGCTGAGAATACTATCATTTGTATTCAAAGATTGTAGCAAAATCTTTATCTAATAAAATATTAGATTAAAGTGATATTGTGTTGTGTTTGTGTTTAATTATCCGCATCTTCATATCTCACACACTCATCACTTATCTTGCTGCAAAGATTCAAGACCGAAGAAAAATTCAAGAATCCATTCACCCCCCCCTCTGTATTCTTTTACTGTATTCAATACTCAACAATTTTTGAATAATTTTTTTATAGTTTTTTTTGGACTATCCAATCACACGGATGATGTTATATGCTAATTTTATTGATGTGTACAAAAAGTTAGAAAAAGAAAATCATTCTTGTACGTGTCTATAATATAAATCCGCCAAAACTACTACTCCCTCTAACTATTGTCGTACAGATTGAGCATGATCTATTTTTTAAAATTTTTCTCGACAATCCAACTGTACGAATGATGTTATATACTGATTTTAGTGATGTGCACAAAAAATTAGAAAAAAATGAATCATTCTTATATGATATTTTAATGGTCAACTATCAAAGTACTCCTTGGTCAAACTAGTATAATTTTCGAATAATATTTTTTTAAATTTTTTTTGGACGATCCAACCGTAAGAATGATGTTATATACTAATTTTAGTGATGTGTACAAAAAGTTAGGAAAAAAATTCATTCTTGTACGTGTTTATAATATAAATCCGCCAAAAGTACTACTCCCTCTAACTAGTGTCGTACCGATTGAACATGATCTATTTTTTTAATTTTTTATTTCGACGATCCAACCGTACGAATGATGTTATATACTGATTTTAGTGATGTGTACAAAAAATTAGAAAAAATGAATCATTTTTGTATGATATTTTAATGGTCAACTATCAAAGTACTCCTTGGTCAAACTAGTATAATTTTTGAATAATATTTTTTTAATTTTTTTTGGACGATCCAACCGTACGGATGATGTTATATATTAATTTTAGTGATGTGTACAAAAAGTTAGGAAAAAGAAATTCATCCTTGTACGTGTTTATAATATTAATTCGCCAAAAATACTATTTCCTCTAACTAGTTAGATAAAATATAAATATTTTTGTACAAACTTTTCATTTCCCCTGATTCCCACCGCCCAATATTTCATTTCCCCCTTATCCAACATTTCATTTCCCCCCTTTATCAAATTTTTATTTCCCCCCTCAGCCTTTTACTAACCCAGCCGCATCTCTTTTCCATCTCACTCTCATGTCTCTAATCTTACCCAGCTCCCGGCTCATAAACTCTCTCAGTTTCAATTAGTTTTCAGCAATTGATTATTTAGTTTGTTTCGATTGATTTGCTTCCTTTCTTACTGTATTTTTCATAACTAGGGCTTCGGTTTCACGCCTTCTCTCATTTAGGGCTTCTTTGATTTGGGTTCAAATTGGTTTCATTCTTGTTCGATTTATGTCTTCTTCTTTGATATAATTGTTCAGTGATTGTTCGCTATCTCTTGTTTCAGGGTCGATTTGGATTCTTCTATGATTTGGATTTCATGGCTTCAATATTTAGGTATTAACCTCTTTGTGTTTGATTATATTGTTTATATTGTTATGGATGTCAGATTGATTTTTTTTATATTGTTTATATTGTTATCTCTTCTATGGTGTTTGTTGATTTTACGATGAGTCCTGAAGTTTGATAGTTTTGTTTTAGGTATTGAAGATGACATTTTTGACGAAATAGGAGTTCCTTCTACTAAGTAATGTTGATTCTATCACCTGTGTGTGTGGATTGGCGTCTCAATAACAACAGCCTCTCTGGTCTAATTCCAATGTCACTGACTAATGTCACAACCCTTCCAGTTCTGTAAGTTCTTTAATGTGATTTTATTCTTTGCTGGAGTTCTTTAATCTTGTGATCTTTTGAGGTGTTAGTTGAAGGCAAGATGAGGGAAAAGTTTGGATTTTTACTAGTAAATATGATGATGATGATGATATGGTTAGAGTGTTGTATGGGTAGATTTGTGGTGGAGAAGAATAGCTTAAAGGTGACTTCACCAGACAAGTTGAAAGATACATATGAATGTGCAATTGGTAATTTTGGTATTCCTCAATATGGTGGTACACTTGTTGGTGCTGTTATTTATCCTAAATCCAATCAGAGGGTGACGAGGGGCACTTCTCATACAGTGCATACTTGCCAAGTTGGACTTCTAAAACATCTAAAAGAAGGTAACACTTTCATCTCCTATTTTTTTTTACTATATAACTGGTATAGTTATATTGTTTTTATGCTATCAGTTTCTGTTGACGAGGCTTATTGTTTTTTCTGACATCTGGGACAGAGGTCTACAAATTATTCAGATCCAAAAGCTAGTGTACAAGTACATTATGGTGTTGACTATTGAATATCAATATGAAGTTGGAAAATGCAAATTGGAATCATGAAGTAGTTTAGTTGTAGTAAAAGCTACAAGAATCACTGCTAGATATTTATTTCAAACGAAAATTAAGTCGGTTCATTTGTTTTTTTTCCTGCAAAAAGGATACAAATATATGACTTAATATCATTCTTATGTTTGGTCCATAACTTAATATATTAGTTTGTAATATCAACTCTCTCCCCCCCACCCTCCTCCCCCTTTCTCGTAACTCATAATCTTAACGTAACTGTTGTAATTGCAGCAAAAGATGCGGTCAATGAACTTGAAGGCCTTGTCGAGGATGTAATAGTTGAACTTGGAACTGCTACTGAAAATTTGGCACATTTGCATTACAAGGATTCCAGAAATGTGCTTGATCCTCCAGGAACTACTTCAGACGAGGTAATTTCCTCAGTTTTTACCATCAATATATGGTCCAGGAAGCGGCATTGAGGTAAAAGTCTTTTATATTGTCCTGTTTAGTGTGCACAAAGGTTTATGCCAGGGCTGATGGTATTAATCAGTGGGTCAGGTGGCATCCCAGAGGACACTTGATTATGGCTGGTTCGGAGGATTCAACTGTTTGGTTGTGTCAATTGCCAATGCAGTCAATTGCCAATGCAGCCAACTGCATCCATGTTGGGTGCATTACTTAGTGGATGTATTAACAATAGAAAACTAGACCTTGCAGAAATAGTGGGAAAATGGCTAATAGAGTTGGAGCCTGATCATGATGGTAGATATGTTGGTTTATCAAACGTTTATGCAGTCATCAAACGTTGGGAGGAAGCAAGAGCAATGAGAGAAGCCATGGAGAGGAGAGGGGTAAAGAAGTCACCAGGGTACGTGGAGATATTTGGAACTCTACATAAGTTCATAGCTCATGACAAAACTCATGCCATGTCAGAACAAATCTATATGATGCTAGGTATCTTGTTAGAGCAAATGATAACCAGTGCAGATTCTGCAACAGATGCTTCCTTGTGTGGTCCAGAATATGTGAGTGCATGCTTCTCAAAATCTAATCTAGTGAAGCAGTATATCCAATTTTAATACAAGAAAAGATAATTACATATTCATGATAATTTTATATATAGTATTTCCCACTTATTTTCTTTTCTCCTGGTCAAATGGTATTTCAATCAAAGTAACATAAAATCACATCTCTTTCTAGTTTATTTTATTTTGTGCTCAATTCTAGTTTTTACATGCAACTATGGGGGTTGATAGACAAGGGTCCAAGACAGGAGGTGGTTACGTTGGTGGCTTCCTCCATCTCTTTGACTGGAATACTAAATCTCGGAAAAAATTGTTTGCTAGCAAGTCTGATCCACCAGGTACAACAATAGCATATATCATGCTTGTTATACTTAGTCTCATACTCTCATATAAACTTAGCAATTCTGTTTCATTTCTTGCCCGGTTTCTAATATACAATTTTTTCAATGTCATTTCAATAGAGCGATCAAAGCAGAAAAAAAGAGATGATGGAAACTATCCAACAACACAGTTACATCTGGTGTGGAAATTGGCGCTCTATCCTTACGTGTTCTATCTTCTTCTTCTTTTTTTCCTGCTAAATACGTGTTCTATCTTACTCGGTGCTTTCCCAATAAATTGTCACCTATTCAAATTCTGAAGATGTGATTTTATATATAGTATTTCCCACTTATTTTCTTTTCTTTACTTATATATAGTATATAATATTTCAATCAAAGTTTGTATCACCTATTCAAATTCTGAAGATGTGATTTTATGTTCAAACAGTACACGTGGGCTTCACTAGAAGCATTAGCAGAGGCAGCATGAATAAAGAATGGGGAAAAGTTGGACCTCATGATGCTGGGCACTACAACCAATTTCTTGAAGATACCGACTTCTTTAGGACAGATGGAACATGGAACATCAAATACGGGGAATTCTTCCTTGAATGGTATTTAGGAAAGCTTCTTAACATTGTAATTTAGACGATGGTAGTGGTACTTTGTTGGGAATTGGTACCGTTAGTAGCTTTGTAGCGATGAATATTGATTGGTAGTTTTTGTTATGAATATTGGTTAGTTGCTAGTATTGTATAAACTCAAATTTTTGTTGTAAATAAAGTGTTGTTTCATTTCTCATTAGCCAATGTTATAATCTTTTAGAAACATTTGTGGAAAATATCATCAGACAATGGAATGTTTCGGGACATGTTTCAAGAAACCATTGTACCAAAAAGAGTTGACCATTGTAAAACCATTGTCTATAAGTAAAATATACAATCCTAGTAAAACTAAACTATTGTGTGAAAATAACCAAAACAAGCATCTGGTGTTCAAAAAACACTTGTGCATTTTGTTTGTAACAACACTTTTAAAGCTACAAAACATTGTACAAAAAGCATGAAAGACAACGAATTCTATCACATGTGAACGTTGTGTGAATGTTGGCTTTGCATGCCTCTGATTCACCAAAACAGTTGTGCACATTAAAATCCAACAACATTCAAAATTAACCAAACCGTTGTAATATCACCATAAGAACAACGCTTTATACCATAACCATTGTGGTTTCTGGGTGTGCTACAACGCTTTTGGAGCAAGGTGTGGTGTTGTTCCGGATATCAGACAACGATTTGTGTACCGTTGTGTGATGTTGGTAAGAGACACCTGCTCGATAGATAACGCTATTCCAGGGCATCAGACAACGGGCAATAACCATTGTATATTTCAGTTTTCCTTGTAGTGTTGATATAAGATTAATAATAATATGACTCCGAGATATTTTCCGTAATAATCGAAGAAGATAAACCTTATTGAGGTTATCCTAAGTATGGAATAAATATTCAGAGAATATTTATTGAATTAAAATATTTATAGAATATTTAGGAATATGAAATAATATCATTAATTAGAATATTTCTCCAAATAATCCTTGAAGAAACATCAAGAGAATATTTATTGAATAAATAAATATTTAAATGAATATTCAAAATAATATTCATTAATTAATAAGGAATTTAAATGAATATTCAAAAAGTAATATTCATTTAATGAATAATATTCTAAATGAATATCAAGTAATATTCATTTAGTAATCCAAGCTTTAAAAGAATATTCGAGATAATATTCGATAAATAAATCAAACTTCAGATGAATATTAGAATAATATTCATCAAGTAATTAATATCTTAAATGAATATTCAAAAGTAATATTCATTTAATAAAATAATATTCTAAATGGATATTCAAATAATATTCATTTAGTAGTCCAATCTTTAGAAGAATATTCGGAATAATAATCGATAATCTATTCGACTTTGAATGAATATTGAAAAATATTATTCGTCGAATGGTTACGTTCAAATAATTATTTGAAGTAAGGATCGTTAAATAAATAATCTCGAACGAATATTCAAATAATATTCGTCGCCCAAATAATGGAAAATATTTACTTAAATATTTTCCTCCGAGGTGATCTCGATATATCAAGAAATATTGACTCCCGGTCTATATTTGACGAATAAGATGTATACGCCCTTCTATGAGGGTCTTATAATAACCGGCTTATAATTGATACGTTAGTTATCTAATTTATAAGCCAATAAACAATCAGGGAACAATCATAATGATATAACTTGAAAGTAGGCATGCATGCTATGGCATATGTATAACAGAAAACACACACACACACACACACACACACACACACACACACACACACACATATATATATATATATATATATATATATATATATATATATATATATATATATATATTCAATCACAACAACAGCCTAAAAGAAGGAAATTGAAACTTGCCCGGTAGTCGAGTACGATAAGGGGTAGTGGTAGCGGGTCCCGGGTCAGCTTGGTGATCTATAAATAGCCAAGACATTCGGGATTAATCACTTAAAACTTTAAAGGTTAAGTTATATTTAAATCGAAACACGTTCTCGAGTTATCTCGTTATACCCCTTTTAGTGGATTTCTTTTATCATCGATCCGACCCGACATTCGTTCGTTAATACGACATGTCACTGTATTTACACTTGGTATATACTGAAGTCATGTAAGTTTTAAGGTCGATCATTTAAGAACCAAGAGTATACCTCGAGATTTATCGCCCGTTTTCTAAGTACTTAACCAAGTTTATAACCAAGTATGCTTTTAGGGGTTCGCTCGCGTTTAACCTCGATTCGAACATTTTTATAAAATCGGAAAACGATCCCTTCGATATGTTGTTTTCTCTCACACCTTCCTTTTTACCTCTAATATTTAATTATCAAGATTCGCCACTGATTTCGTAGTATTAAAGGAATCCAATTTCAGTTACGAACTTGCAATTACGGTTTTGAACCACTTTTAGTAAATCGGCTATAATTCCTAAACCGTAAGTCCATTTCACATGATCTTTATATCAAATCGAAGCTTATAACATCATCTACCTTAGCATGGCAGAATATAAAGCTAGGCCGTGAGCTAAAGCTACTGTGATGCACGGTTTTCAAGGTTTAACGAAAATCTGGCATTACGACGGCTATAAATCGGATATTTCCAAATTCCAAACTTTCCAATAATCATAGTTTCCACCCCAAACAACATATACATGTTATTCAACCATGAACTAAGGTCAAACAATGCCTTTCCGTTCATCTAAAACAATTTAACATTTAACAAAGCCCAATCATGTCTCTAAGGTAACATACATGCATAATATCACTAAAACTCACTTAAAACTCATGATCCATCAAGAACATGCTTAAACTCAAAGCAAGATCTAGGGTTTCAAGTTGTTATACCTTCTTGGGAGTATGAACTAGCCTTAAAAAGCTTGGTATAGTCCTTAGGAGTGTTTAAGCTTGCTAGATCAACCAAAGAAATCAAAGAAAACAAGATTAGTTCATGAAGAACACTATTCACCCTCATCTTGGATGATTTATTTGAATATGGAAACAAGGGAGTTTGAAGCTTATATTTTTAGGAGATCATTTTTATGAAATGTAATACTCACCATAAAAATTTGGAGATCAAACAATGGTTGGAAGTTGGATTTTGAAATCTCAAAACTTCAAAAATTCGAAGTGGGTTTTTCAAGGGGAAAAACAGAGCGATTTTGTCGAATTTATTTGACCACTCAAACGATCTTCACAAATTATGAAATTAAATCCACAACTTCATCTTGATGTGTAGAAGCTTCGTGAATTTGTTCATGATTTTTAAATGAGTAGAACTGGGCGAAAAAAATCGTAAAGATCCACCTGTCGTGGAAAACCAAACTGATGGAAATGGGGGAGAAAGAGTATTTGCTTGGTTGCCTTGGTTTGCTCTCATCCAAATGAATTATTGTGATAATATCTTGTATAAATTGCCTTTATTAAAGTGGTGATGCAATGGATGAGGTGTTTGGAGAGACAAGTGTTGATGATTTGGTGGTAAGATGATAAAGTGTTGCTAAGTACTAGTTAGCTTTCTAATCTTGCTAGTTGGTATTGTAACTAGCTTGGTTACTTTGATCTTATCTTGCTTAAAGTGACTATGTCACCTTCCACTAGCTCATCACACCCCTTGGTTCTCTGCTTGTCTTTTTGTCCGGTTATTGCTCAATTTCATTTGATCGTTCATAAGAATATCTCAAAGGTTTCTAGTTAGGGTTTTACCGAAAACCTTCTTAACAATTACTCCCTCCGTCCCATTTTGTATGACACTCATTCCTTTTTGGGACGTCCCAAAAAGAATGAATCTACTAAACTTACTATTTTTGAACACTACTTTTCACTATTACACCCACTACTTCTCTATTTTATAACTCCTTTTTATTAAATAAATACGATTACCCCCACTACTTTCCTACTTTACCCATTTTTTATACATCCACTTTCACACCCAACCAACCACATGTTACCACCTAACAAGTCAAACAGAATTTTCTTAATCTCCGTGAGAGTCAAACAGGGTCTAACAAATTGGGACGGAGGGAGTATAATACCATTCTCCATCTTTCTTAATACTTCTCGAATTTAAATTCCTTAAATCCCTTAAATAAATCCTCAAGTCTTGCAGTGTCCAGGGAAAATCTCGGAGAAAATAAAAGTGCTATTTTTCTGAATCCGATGTCGTTTACATACACTTATTTTCCCCCTGGATCACTAATACGAACTCGAAAATTCGTTCCGAATACTTCTATATAGTGTCGTCTAATAATATTCTCAATTACACCAAAATCACTATTCATCCTTATTCTTTACTTATTCATCTAGGGTTGTACAATTGTCCGTATTCTCTTTCGATCGTTCCTTAACCTTTTTACGGAACCACTGGATTAATCGCTATCGATCTGGATGACATGATAATATTCTTCTACTTGGAATTGCCATATCTTATTCCCTTAGGAGATAGATTATTCTTACTTATGTTGTCACCCTTTAGCATTCTTCAAGACATAGAAATAATAAAGTCGAATTCCATTCATTCTTTTAAAATATCAACTATTACATTGTAGCCGTAGCCACTATTCATTCTTACGTCATTAAATAAATAAAAGTTTTAATTCTACCCAAAATTTGGGTTCTTACATATATATATATATATATATATATATATATATATATATATATATATATATATGGGGCTCTGTGAGTATTATACTGCTAGGGACATGTTTCCCTGATTCCTGTTATTACTTGATATGGATATGGACAATGCAAGATACTTTATGGACAAAAAGGATTATGTTATATACAAAGTTATGGTAATAAGTTATATCTATGAGTGACCGGGAGCCAGAAGGATAGAGTATACAAATGATAATATTATGTATAGAAACCAAGTACCTATTGGTATAAACAAAAATATGAAGTATATATTATAAAGAATTTTTTCTTCCAATTCTTTTAAAGAATATTAAAAGTACTAAATATGATTTTAAAAGTCAAGGATTTCTTCAATATGCAAGGCTTCCTGGTCAAACACTTTTAAAGCAGAGTATTTGCTAAAATCTTAACTCTGAAGTTTATTCAGAATTTATAAAAAGGGTAAAGTAGAAATGGAATAATGGAATTGGTAAAGTTGGGATTCTGATAATTTGGGCTGGATGTAACACAGTCCAGCATTCAACACTTTATTCCGGCCCATGTGTTACCGAAGAAGGATTGTGGAGAACTTTCCTCAAGTGATGATGACCGGAGAGGATCATTCCTCTACTAGTAGTAAACAGGGACAGGTACATATAGGGCGACTGATCATCGTCCTAATGTATCTGGCTACAGGGAAGATCCCCAAAATTTTTTAAGAAACTGTTGACAATTATATTATAATGAAAACCTGAAAAGAAGGAAATGGCATAGAACAATGGAATGTGTTAAATGATTAGAAGAGAAATAGATATTAAATTATTATAAATAAGTAAAGTGATTTCATAATGAATGACAAGCAAGTTTATGTTCGTGTATGATGTGCTAAAAATATGACAATTTAAAATCGCAAGCGCACGATCTCGTTTTAGTATTTTAAGATTCGATCCACAGGGACTTATTATTTTCGCAATCCTTAATTTTCAACTTAGGCGAACTAGACAATTTGATTTTGAGATGATTTTAATTTAATCTAAATTCAACAACTAAAATAAAAGAGAGTCGCGAACATGTAAAAAAACGATTAAGCCAGCAACTAAAGCATTAATTAACAATTAATTAAACTAGAGTGACTAACACAAGAATTAACTACAAACAAGTAAATGACTACTAATATTACTTACGGTCTAAAAAAGAAACAAAGAGAAAAAAAAAAGACATAAAAGAAACATGGGCCAGAAAATGGTAATGGGCCAGGAGTAAAACAAAATTATAGAAATGGGTTGCTATAAAAACAAAAACAAATATGGGCCAGGCTAGATAAATTATGACAAAGAAAATAGTTATTGGGTCAAGAAATGAGACATGGAACAAAAAATAAGAAATGGGCTTTACAATGACTTAGTGGGCTTAAACTAATAAACAAACTAAACATCATGCGATTAAATGGGAAAACAAGAATCAGAATTTATTTTGGCCTTTTAATTAAACATGACATGAAAGAACACACCAATTTCTACTATTTAAATGCAATTAAAATTAAGATTAAATTCAAATCTAACTTACTGCTATAAATTAACAAATATGAAAATAAAACCAACAAAATGCTAGTAAAGAAGAAAAGTAGAAAATTTATACAAAATTAAGAAAATAATACGAACCAAGATTAGGAACCCAAGAGAACAAACAGACAAGTGCAATTATACAGATAATAGAACTGGACTAACTACATTTTAAAATATTAATTCATGAAACACTGAAACATATGGAGGCAGTAGTAATTGAAAAATAAACAGAGCATAAATTATGAAGCATAACAAACAAGTACCCTACCAGGAATTTCAAGACACCAAATTATTATAATATAGTAAATGCAAAGCCGAAATCCGTAAACTTAATATGAAATGAGTGTTTAAAAGCACAGATCCATATTATTGACAAAGAACAAGACAGCCCAAACACAAATTAATTTTATGCTGGAGCTTTGTCGGAAAATGTAATCTTGCCGGAAAATTAACAACAAAAACAAGAACATTAGATCTAAAAATTCAACCCAATTAACAAAACATGAACTAAATCTAAAACATTAAAAGTGAATTTAAGGGGCTCAAATACAATTATGAACTAAGAAAAGAAATTAAAAAGGGAATGAAAATTTGCATAAGTATGAAAGAAAGTGTTTACAAAATAAAATGGAGGCTACTAAATTTAGCTTAACTAAAACTAAAACTAAGATTAAGATGTAGGCTATATGATGTGTTTTTACAAGAGAAGATGAGGCCTATTTATAGGGAAAATTTAGGGTTTTTGGTAGGTGTGGGTGAATCTTGGCCCTTGATTTAGTTTAGTGTTGGCTAAATCTTGGCCATCCATTTTGTTTGGTGAAAATATGCACCACCCCCCCTTGCTTTTCCTTTTCTTCTTGTTTTGGTCCTTCTTTTTCTTCTTTTGTCATTTATTTCTTTATTTTGCCATTTCTTCAGTTTTCTCGAAATTTCCTGAAATGCAACAAAATAATTTATTAAAATACGATTCCAAGCAATAAATAGGTAATAAAAATATACAAAATTATGCACTTATCAAAAGCCCTCATACCTATCTTTTGCTCGTCCTCGAGTAAAACAAAAAGAAAATCTAGAAAAAAAATCCTATACTCCTTTTCGTAGGTGTGACGGGTAATTTTAGGTTTACCAACCCGTTAAACCTATAGACGATCTCTACAGGAGGAGTGTTGTCTCCTAAGGGTTTACAGAAGATATACCCATAAAATCTTTGAGATAATCAGCAAGTATCCAACTTTCCTCTTTTAATCTAGCTTTCATTGGTGTCAACAAAACAATTTTGTAGAAAAATATATGCCTTAAAGATCATTCTAATAATAGCCAAGTTATAGGTTCCCACAATCCACATGATTAGACTAAAAATTTGCACAAAATCCCAAGGTGTGTAGTGAATTTAAGGCCTTTGATGGATTAACTGCATACGAACATTTTCTCTTTTTCAACCAATATTGAACTGACCCAATCTCTATCAAAACAAGGTTCTAGCCAAACTTCGCGTTCTTAGTAGTTAGACCGACCGTGCAATGGTTGAGGTCCCAAAAGACTTTTGCATCAATACCCATTTAGCGAGTTTTAGGTCAACAATCCCAGATCACAAAGGACCTTAGGTTGCTAGGCACAAAGTCCCCTCGGACTTACTTACTCGGGTTATCAATGAGCCCAACCTAGCCGATTTCCCTACTAAGATTTTATTATTACAAAATTACACTAGCACTATACAACTACAAATATTTATTGACTTTTTTTTTGACACTATAGGAGCAAAATCTCGCAAAGGTTTGATTCGACATTGTTCTAACATGTGGGTTCTCTCTCAGGTATCGAATAACATTCCTATACAATTCTTCCATCAGAGGTCTTGTGCAAATGTGCCGTCTTGGACTTTTAAGCAAAAATTTGTTCGACACATGTTTCATGAGGAAAACCTTGATTGACTACGTTCAAATTATCTAAAGGCATTATACATATAATTTTCGAAAAATAGTCAACACCAACTAGTTCTAAGATTTAAAGGGTGGGAAGGACAACTAAGCTAAAATACCTCTATTTTTGGATTTTAAATTTTTTTAATTTTTTAATTTTTATTTTTTTGGATTTTTCAATTTTTTATGTATTTACACTAAAAACCCTCCCCCATACCTAAATCATGCATTGTCCTCAATGAATGCAAAAGACAGAATATGCAAAGGATAATAGTGAGAATATACCTGATAAAAGATGACGGAGAATTTTTATAATAACCGAAAGGACTTACTTGAATCATGGATCGATGAGGTGGATAACCTCTTCCTCGGGATCAATTGGCAGCTCTAAAAATGGTTTGAGTCTCTGTCCGTTAACTTTAAATATGTCACCATTTTTAGGATTTTCAATTTCAACAGCACCATGAGGAAAAACAATCCTAACAATGTAAGGACCTTCCCATCGGGATCTCAATTTCCAAGGAAACAAATGAAGCCTAGAATTGTACAAAAGAACCTTTTGACCGGGAGAAAAAGATTTCCTCAAAATAGATTTATCATGAAAGAGCTTAGTTCTTTGTTTATAGATTTTAGCGTTCTCGTAGGCTTCATTTCTCAACTCCTCGAGTTCAGACAACTGCAACTTCCTATGACTACCGGCGGTTGGTAAGTCAAAATTCAACTCACGAATGGCCCACATGGCCCTATGTTCAAGCTCAACGGGCAAGTGACAGACCTTGCCAAAGACAATCCGATAAGGGGACATGCCTAAAATGGTTTTAAAAGCGGTCCGATAGGTCCACAAGGCATCTATCAACTTAGTTGACCAATCCTTCCTATTTGAGTTGACAGTCTTTTCTAAAATCTGCTTAATTTGACGATTCGAGACTTCAACTTGACCACTAGTTTGAGGATGGTAAGGGGTGGCTAGCCTATAAGTTATTGAGTACTTTTTCAAAAGAGACTCAAATTGATGATTTTTGAAGTGCTTGCCTTAGTCACTAATGATAGCTCTAGGTGTACCGAAACGAGAAAAGATATTCTCTTTGAGGAATTTAAGAAAGACCTTGTTATCATTGGACTTAGTAGCAATGGCTTCCACCCATTTAGACACATAATTGACCGCTAATAGAATGTAAAGGTTGCCAAAGGAACTAGGAAAGGGGCCCATATAATCGATACCCCATACGTCAAAAATCTCAATTATTAAGATGGGGCTCATTGGCATCATGTTTCTCCTAGTGATCTTTCCTAAGTGTTGACACCTATTACACGCGGCACAGTATTCAGCAGCATCCTTGAACAAAGTAGGCAAATAAAAACCGCTTTGGAGGATTTTAGCGGCTGTTTTCTTAGCACTAAAATGCCCTCCACAAGCTTGGTCATGGCAGAAAGAAAGGATATTCTTGAATTCATGATTTTGGACGCACCTCTGAATGATTTGGTCGGGACAGTATTTAAAGAGGTACGGGTCATCCCAAAAGAATTGTTTGACCTGTGAGAAAAATTTCGATCTATCTTGGTAGACCAATGAAAGGGAATGTCACCGGTTGCAAGAAAATTTACAATGTCGGCAAACCAAGGGGGAGTAGAGATGGACATAAGTTGCTCGTCCGGAAAAGATTCGTTTAAAGGAGAGTCGATGGTGGACTCCACAATCAAGCGAGAAAGATGATCGGCGACAACATTCTAAGAACCCTTCTTATCCCTAATTTCTAGGTCAAACTCTTGAAGCAAGAGAATCCACCTAATCAATCGGGCTTTAGAGTCTTTCTTCGAGAATAGATAACGAAGAGCGGCATGATCGGTGTAGACGATGATTTTCGAACCGATAAGATAAGACCGAAACTTGTCGAGAGCAAAGACTACGGCTAGAAGTTCTTTTTCGGTGGTTGAATAGTTAAGTTGGGAATCATTCAAAGTCTTCCTAGCGTAGTAAATGACATGGGGCATCTTATCGATTCGTTGCCTTAAAATGGCTCCTACCGCATAATCAGAAGCGTCACACATCAACTCGAAGGGGAGATTCCAATCGGGAGATCGAATGATTGGAGCAGAAGTCAATTCTTTCTTAAGATGCTCAAAAGATTGTAAACAATCGCTGTTGAAATCGAATTTGACATCTTTCCCGAGAAGATTGGTTAAGGGCCTAGCCTTCTTGCTAAAATCCTTAATGAAGCGCCTATAAAAGCCCGCATGGCCTAGGAAAGAACGAATGGCTTTGACTGACTTGGGTGGGGGTAGATTTGCAATGAGGTCAACTTTGGCTTTATCGACTTCTATCCCCTTTTTAGAAATTTTGTGCCCAAGAACGATTCCTTCTTTAACCATGAAATGACATTTCTCCCAGTTGAGGACGAGGTTAGTTTCTTTACACCTTTTTAAGACTAACTCAAGATGGTTTAGGCACTGGTGAAAAGATGAACCAAAGATGGAGAAGTCATCGATAAAGATCTCGAGAAAATCCCTTACCATGTCAGAAAAGATGCTCATCATGCATCTTTGGAAAGTGGCTGGAGCAGTGGTTAGACCAAAGGCTAAACGTCGATAGGCAAAAGTTCCAAAGGGACATGTGAAAGTGGTCTTTTCTTGGTCTTCGGGAGCAATGGGAATTTGAAAATAGCCAGAATAACCATCTAGAAAACAATAGAACGAATGACCAGCTAACCTTTCTAACATTTGATCGATAAAAGGCAAAGGAAAATGGTCTTTTCTAGTGGAAGAATTGAGTTTCCTATAGTCTATGCACACCCTCCAACCGGATTGAACACGGGTAGGCACTTGCTCATAATTCTCGTTGGTGACAACGGTAATGCCAGACTTCTTAGGAACTACTTGAATGGGGCTAACCCAAGAGCTATCGGAAATGGGATACATGATCCCATTATCGAGACACTTAAGAATTTCTTTTCGAACGACTTCCATCATGGTGGGGTTCAAACGCCGTTGAGGATCTCGAACGGGTTTCGCATCGTCAACTAGGTGAATTCGATGTTGGACAATGGCCGAACTAATTCCTTTAATATCAGAGATACTCCAACCTTTGGCCTCCTTATGTTCTCTAAGTACTCTAACAAGCTCATCCTCTTGTGACTCGGTCAAATTAGAGGCGATAATAATGGTAAGAGACTCGTTGGGACCTAAAAAGGCATACTTAAGAGTGTCGGGAAGAGGTTTGAGTTCTAAATCGGACGGCGTTGACTCAACGGGTTCACTAGTTTTGAGAAGAGACAATGGAAATGGTTCATCATCTTGATTATTTGTAGAAATGGTGGGTTCTAACATTTGGTTGACCTCATTTGTATATTCGGAAACATCCCAATCATGGCCAATGTGTTTTAAACAAAAGTCGAGGGCCTCGTTAGAAGTCGTGAAATTTTGATCAACTATTTCATCAATTAAATTGACATCCATAGGTTGATCATGAAAATCATCGGGTTGTTTCCCAACATGAAAGATATTGAGGTCAATGGTCATGTTCCCGAACGTTAGTTTCATTAATCCATTTCTACAATTAATCAAAGCATTCGAAGTGGCTAGAAACGGACGTCCTAAAATGACGGGAATTTGGTATGTCGGATTCCTGACCGGTTCGGTTTCTAGTACCACAAAGTCGACAGGAAAAACAAAATCACCAACTTTAATAAGCACGTCTTCGATGATCCCCTTAGGAATTTTGATTGAGCGATCTGCTAATTGAAGGGTAACATTCGTCTTTCGAAGTTCTCCTAACCCTAGGGTCTGGTAGACAGAGAATGGAAGCAAGTTCACACTAGCGCCTAAATCGAGTAACGCCATGTCCATAAAAGAATTGCCGATGACACATGAAATTGTGGGACAACTGGGGTCCTTATATTTCACGAGAATCTGGTTAGAAAGAATTGAGCTCATTTGAGAGGTCAAAAAGGCTTTCTTAGGGACTTGGGTGGTTCGCTTATGTGTGCACAAATCTTTTAGACATTTCACATAAGAGGGAATTTATTGAATCGCGTCTAAAAGAGGAATGTTGATTTTAACTTGCTTAAAAACCTCTAAGATCTTATCTAATTGAGCGGTTTGCTTATTAGAGACGAGGCGTTGTGGATAAGGAGCCTTCGGTTTATAGACTTGTTCTTCGGGAACGGGCTCCGAGGTTGTTCCACTCGAAGAAAATGGCTGACTAGAAGAGACGGGAATCGGTGTTTGATCAGAAGGATCGAGAATATGTGTCGGTGCAACGTTTGATTCTTCTTCCTCCCCTTCGGGGGATTCGACTCCTACTCGATTATCAACGTGCCTTCCGGATCTTAGGGAGATGACAGCATTCACATTGTCATGAGGTCTTTGATTAAGAGGATATTTAGGGTTGACCTCGGGTTGACTTGGAAACTTATTCTTCTCACGTTCATGGATGGCATTAGCTAATTGGCTCACTTGAACCTCTAACTTAGATATTGCTTGGGTGCTAGCATTTAAGATTTGCCTATCTTGAGTCATGGTTTGCATGAAAGTTTGTTGTGATTGAGCCAAATTAGTGGTGGATTTGAGAAGAGCGTCGAGACTTTTCTCCAACGATGTTAGTCGCTTATCCGACTCAGAAAAACCGGGAGGTTGGGAAGGAGCTTGAGTTGGATAAGGAGCATGATTTTGATGTGGAAATGAATTTGAGTGCGGTTTATGAAAAACCGGGGGTTGATTTTGGAATTGTGCGGGGTGAGGTTGTTGACCTTGACCTTGATTCCAAGAAAAGTTCGGGTGATTTTTCCAACCGGGGTTATAAGTAGGAGCATAAGGATCATTTCGAGGACCCGGTTGAAACATCGCATTGACTTGTTGAAAGTCTTGAGAATTTTGTATCCCTTGATTTGTTGGGTTAAAATTTGAGCACATGGATACTTGGGAGGGGGGTCCGTTGGTTTCTAAGGCTTCTAAACGTCGAGTAAAGGTGGCTAATTTAGCCTCAGTTACGATAGAGTTACCAACTTGATGTAACCCCTTTTGATGCAAGGTGGCTATTGAATCGTTTGATCTCTCGAGTTCTCGAGTGGGCTCCCTAGTCGATTCCCACAGCATAGTCTTTTCCGCGAACTCTTCGAAAAATGCCCATCCCTCATCCTCGTTTTTCTCCATGAATTTTCCTTGGCACGTAGATTCCAGCAACGCGGTTGTTGAACTATCTAGGGCCTCGTAAACAATCTTACAGAGTCTCCATTTTTCGATTCCGTGGTGGGGACATTGAGAAAGAAGATTTTTAAAACGGTCAAAGCACGTCCAAAATGGTTCGTTGTGTTTTTGACGAAATTGATTAATCTCATTAGTGAGTTTCGTAGTCTTATGGCTTGGAAAGAATTTTTTTAGAAAGATGACTACGAAACCCTCCCACGTGGAAATCGAATTGACGGGTAGACTATACAACCATTTTTTAGCGTTATCTTTTAAAGCGAAGTTGATTAGTCTAAGCCGTATGGCATCCTCGGAAAGTTGTTGGAGTTTTTGCAAAGCGCAAACCTCCTCGAATTCTTGTAGAAAAATATAAGGATCCTCACCGTCACTCCCGCGAAAATTAGGTAACATGCTGATTTGATGACCTTTGATTTCGAAATTATTACCATTTGCATGGGGTAGGGAGATGCAAGAGGGTTGGGCTGAACGGGCAGGGTAACAACGATCCTTAAATGACACGGCCATGGTCGTTAATGGTTCGGGATTTTCTAAAGACTCGGATTCAGAAGAGGAAGAAATCTCAATTGATCGCACTAGCCTAGCAGAATTATCCCTATGCCAAATAGTTCGCATAAACCATGAAAAGAAACACGTAGCAAATAAGTGTGAAAAACAAACAAAAAGAAAGGGTGTAAAATCAAAAGAAAAATTCTAAACCTAGGGTTCCTTAATTAAATAAACTAGACCTTGCTCCTAACTGTAAGGACCACCAAAAACTCGATAAATCAGAATTTATTCAGGCCGATTTGGCCAGGTAGGTGCAAGCATTGCCAAGAGGCTAAACACCAGCCTAGACACCAAATCCTAATTGGCCAGGTAAGCTCTCGCTTGCCTAGACACCAAAGAGTCGGAATAATTAATGATTACTTCGTTTCTTAGGTACCTTCTTAATTGAGCGCGAAATTCCTAGGGACCATGTCTAATTTAATTTTATTAAAGGCTAGGTATGCAAAATGATGGATTAAATTGTTTTTGGGCCAAGGAAAGAGTGATGAAATCCCTTCCCTTATCTTTTGAGTGGTTTTGCCCTTAAAATTTATTAAAATGATGCAACACACAACAAGATATAAAAACTATAAACAATTATGGATGCTTACACTATGTGTTTTAATCTAAAGAAAGGAAAAAATTTAACGTACCTTGGGGTCCTCCAGCGATCACCACAATTTATATGGTACGAGAAATTAAAAACAAGAAAATAAAAATCTAGATGATGTACTCCTAAGTGATTAAATGCATGATGCAACAATTATGTATTTACAACTATTTTTTTTTTTTTTTTAAGTAGAGGTATGCACTCTTAAAAGTAGAGGTGCGCACTCCTACTTTTTTTTTTTATAAATAAAATGGCGAAAAGAGAAAAATACCGGTTACCGAAGCACGCTTCCAAAAATTCCAATTTTCCTCCACGCTTCGTGAAAAGATTCCCGAAATTTCAACTTTCCTAAAAAAATGAGATAAAAATAAGACAAGTAAAACTAATCCGAAAAATTGAAAATCAATGCGCGAAAAATAATTACTCCCCGGCAGCGGCGCCAAAAACTTGATGTGCTAAAAATATGACAATTTAAAATCGCAAGCGCACGATCTCGTTTTAGTATTTTAAGATTCGATCCACAGGGACTTATTATTTTCGCAATCCTTAATTTTCAACTTAGGCGAACTAGACAATTTGATTTTGAGATGATTTTAATTTAATCTAAATTCAACAACTAAAATAAAAGAGAGTCGCGAACATGTAAAAAAACCATTAAGCCAGCAACTAAAGCATTAATTAACAATTAATTAAACTAGAGTGACTAACACAAGAATTAACTGCAAACAAGTAAATGACTACTAATATTACTTACGGTCTAGAAAAGAAACAAAGAGAAAAAAAAAAAGACATAAAAGAAACATGGGCCAGGAGTAAAACAAAATTATAGAAATGGGTTGCTATAAAAACAAAAACAAATATGGGCCAGGCTAGATAAATTATGACAAAGAAAATAGTTATTGGGTCAAGAAATGAGACATGGAACAAAAAATAAGAAATGGGCTTTACAATGACTTAGTGGGCTTAAACTAATAAACAAACTAAACATCATGCGATTAAATGGGAAAACAAGAATCAGAATTTATTTTGGCCTTTAATTAAACATGACATGAAAGAACACACCAATTTCTACTATTTAAATGCAATTAAAATTAAGATTAAATGCAAATCTAAGTTACTGCTATAAATTAACAAATATGAAAATAAAACCAACAAAATGCTAGTAAAGAAAAGTAGAAAATTTATACAAAATTAAGAAAATAATACGAACCAAGATTAGGAACCCAAGAGAACAAACAGACAAGTGCAATTATACAGATAATAGAACTGGACTAACTACATTTTAAAATATTAATTCATGAAACACTGAAACATGTGGAGGCAGTAGTAACTGACAGAGCATAAACTATGAAGCATAACAAACAAGTACCCTACCAGGAATTTCAAGACACCAAATTATTATAATATAGTAAATGCAAAGCCGAAATCCATAAACTTAATATGAAATGAGTGTTTAAAAGCACAGATCCATATTATTGACAAAGAACAAGACAACCCAAACACAAATTAATTTTATGCTGGAGCTTTGTCGGAAAATGTAATCTTGCCGGAAAATTAACAACAAAAACAAGAACAGTAGATCTAAAAATTCAACCCAATTAACACAACATGAACTAAATCTAAAACATTAAAAGTGAATTTAAGGGGCTCAAATACAATTATAAACTAAGAAAAGAAATTAAAAAGGGAATGAAAATTTGCATAAGTATGAAAGAAAGTGTTTACAAAATAAAATGGAGGCTACTAAATTTAGCTTAACTAAAACTAAAACTAAGATTAAGATGTAGGCTATATGATGTGTTTTTACAAGAGAAGATGAGGCCTATTTATAGGGAAAATTTAGGGTTTTTGGTAGGTGTGGGTGAATCTTGGCACTTGATTTAGTTTAGTGTTGGCTAAATCTTGGCCATCCATTTTGTTTGGTGAAAATATGCACCACCCCCCCTTGCTTTTCCTTTTCTTCTTGTTTTGGTCCTTCCTTTTCTTCTTTTGTCATTTATTTCTTTATTTTTCCATTTCTTCAGTTTTCTCGAAATTTCCTGAAATGCAACAAAATAATTTATTAAAATACGATTCCAAGCAATAAATAGGTAATAAAAATATACAAAATTATGCACTTATCAGTGTATTACTGCGCAAATAAGATTTAGTTACTGATAGTAAAACTCTATTTTATTACCTTGTAACTTCATCTTTTACATTATACAATATCTTGAATTGTGTTGTTTTTAAATGAAAGTTTCCTTTTTATATTTTGGTCATCCTATAGCATTTATTTATAAGTTTTAAACTCATCAAGTGGTTAAAGAGACTTATACCTTGTACAACATATTGAACTATAGGGTGTTTTGGCGATATACGTATGTGTATATACTTTCAGACTTGAGATATATTGAAAGGGGACCTTATAAAGGTTCGGGTTATGTATGATATAGAGCAACTGATATATTGGTATACTGAGCTGCATATTTTGAAAAGTTTCTAAAAGATTAGCAAAAACATGGTGTATACTATCTTGCTAAAGCATGAAGAGTGTTTCTGATATTATGAACTTATTTGTTCATTTGATGTTATCTAAAACGTCATACTTCCTCTATTGAGGTTTCATGGTTTTAAATGTTTCAAGGATGATATTAAGTATTAGTTGAATGTTGGAAAACCACATGCGTATAATGGGATATTTTGTTAAACTCTAGTAATAATTGCTTAGCAATTCTTTCACTCATACTTGCTTGTTTTCAAATATTAACCTTTCAGAGAAAGGTAGGCGGATGAGGCTTATCTGCATAGCTCGGAAGAAGCAGGAAGTATGCCCTTATGAAGATAATGTGGTCCAGAAAATCTGTAGCTGGAGTAAGTTATGTGTAGGTACATTGATGTGTAATATATATTACTTTGTGCCAAGTAGTACTAGTTGTTGGTGTACTTCCCAACGAAACTATACTAGTAGTATAAGATTTGTAAGACACAATGAGATATAATTGAATGGATGTAATGAGAATTGTAAGTATTTGAACTCTTGTTTCTAGCCCTATAACCTAAAAGATGCTTGGTGGTTGGGGTCTCAAATGTTGCAATTCAGTTATTAAGTGACAATAGGTGGTTAATGTTATTAAATAGGTGATTTGACATTGAGGATTTTCGCGTGACGACCAAATCCTTGACCCCGGATTTGGGGGCGTTACAGAAATGGTATCAGAGCCGGGGTTATTGTAAACTAGAAACGAGATTGATTAGGAGTGTGTATAGCTATGTGAGAACGTTCAAACTCATGTAGAGTTCATGTTGGACTACGGGACATAGTACCATTGGTTAAGTTCAGATTGGAATGTTATATTAAGGGATATGTTGAGATAGACCTCACTTTTTGAGTGGTTATGGATGTCTGCTAAAGGATCCTCAGAGACAAGTATTGGTTCAAAGGGGCATAGATCGCCCGAGGCATGAATTTAAGGTGATTTTAGGGGATTCGTGGAGGCTGTTATGTATTCACCTGAACTATAGGAAGTTTCCAATGGAATGGTAAAGGATCGAAAGTTGGCATCTGGTATTATAGTCGTGATGTGTTGAGTGTTTGCACTAAATCACGCAAGCATACGTGGTCACAAGTAATAAATGAATATGTCGAGTTCGTTCCCACAGAGATCTTGTTATGGTTTTAATTCAGTTTTGTACCTATGCAACAATGTATGGTTATTACTCACTGCTAAGACAATTAACAATATTGAGGTTTGATTATCTAAATTAAACTAAGATGCAAATTATCAAACTAAAAATTAATTAACTAATGTGATTTAAACTGATATATATATATATATATATATATATATATATATGAGAATAAACATGGGATCCTAACTTCATTATCTACTTCACTTAGAGTCGACGCCTTTAATCAATACATGTGATGGTTTTGATATCTGATCAGACAACACAAAACAAGTATACGCTACTTCTCAGTATACGAATACCAAACTAAACATACATCCACAAAAGAGATAGAAGATGAATAGACACCAATTATGTTTAGACCCTATATCTCTATAGAATTTGAAAACATAAAGGTTTAAGCACAAGTTGTCTATTAAGATCACATAGGCAGCATAATATCTCTATTTATGCCACAAATCATGATGTTAAAACATCAACCTATCCTATGCTAGCATGACAAGTTCTAAATCTCCAGATCCATTCTCGCTTCACAAAAGATTAACAAATTAGATGTTAGCTACACATCTAAATACATAAATCATAACCATATGAGGATATCAAGAATTCATCACACACAAATCTTTAAAGCATGCAAACTACTAAGCTACATAGATAAATCCGTTAGAATCCCATGACAACGATTAGTTCATAATTGAACCGATCGTCATCATGGGATCTGATGAAACCATGATACAAAATAAGATATGAATGAAAGAAGCAATAATATTAATAAAAAAAAGAGATGAGAAAACAAATCTATAATCTAGATTAACACAAAAGACGAAGTAGATCTAGATCCGTTGCTTGTCACGAGCGTTGAATCCTTCTCCACTTTTCTCCCTTGCAAAACTAAGCTATGATATGTAATTGATATTGTCTCTATCTCCCTAATTACAATGGTAGGATGTGTTGAAATAGGCTCTAAAAGTCTTTCCCAACAAGGAAACACCCTAAAATACAATTAGAATTCAATTTAGGTGCAAGAAACTACCTAAAATTCAATTAGAATTATAAAAAGGGCAAAACTGGAATTTTTCTGCTTTGCTTCTCATAGAACACGCGCGCGAATTTATTCAGCACGCTCCCTGCACCTGATTTTGGCCTAAGGTTGTAGAAAATCTCTCAAGCTTCGCGTGAGCTATAAGATCACTGAAAACGGATGTCTAGAACTCCAGATATGGCCAAAACAGTGAAGACTGCCCAACCTACCCAGAAAATCCGAATTTTACACAAATTTGCTCTTTTCTCCTCCGTTTCTTTTGATTTACCTAACATCTTCAATACCATGATACATGTAACTCCTTGGTATCATAACACAAATGTCCAATCTTCATTCCAATGCTTAATTCCACTCTAATATCGGTTAGAAACACCAATACTAACCAATAGCTACAACCCTGCACAACTACACAAAACACATAAAAAATACAACAAACTTGAGTCCAAGTCAATCAATTTAAGCTGATATGGAACGCTTCAAGTGGATATAAAATCCACTTATCACACCCCCAAACTTAAACCGATGCTTGTCCTCAAGCATAAACAACTAACACTACCTAACTAGTACCATTTCCGTAGGTGATCACGGTTGCATTTGGCATATGCAACAAGCCCTTTAAACCCCTAGGCAGCCCCAGTGGACGAGTAAGGTCTCGTGAGGGCCTATAGCGAATGTACCCATAAAATCCAATGTAATACAATGCATGAATGCAACTATTATGAAAATACAAATAATCTAGTACTAATATCCTACCATACCTTCAAATCCTCTCATGCCATATCAACTTAAGAATCCAAGTAATAATGCGATGTCTTGGTGTAGAAAGTGCAAGTATTCACATAGTCTACTCAATGAACATGCATAAGTTCTCAAAAGTCCATATCAAGTGTAATAATAAGTTAGTAACCATGCTAAGCCTACAAGAGTACATCTTTTAGACAAAACTCGGGATCTCATACGCAAAAACAAGCAAACACTCACAATTCACTCACAACAGAATATTCACTCAAGAACAAGGGTAAGTGTATCACTCAATTCCAACAAAATCATAAGCATGCTTGACATTTGGTATCAATCTAACTCTTAACACAACATACATCAATGACGATATTCAAAAGGTCTTTAATTAGGTTGCAACGGGGCTAGGGACACGGTATGTCAAATAAGCCAAATCAGGTGAAGTGTCAAAAGCTAGTAAGTACCATAATAAATCATACACAACACCCTACTTTCCCCCCACACAAAATTTTACTATTCTTCCAACAAAAACACTCGACTAGTCGACTAAAGTAGGATCACAACAAACACAAATATGCTCTCATAATATATATCTTTTCTCTTCTTTTTTCTTTCTTTTTTTTTAATTTTTTTCTTTTTTTTTCTCTTTTTTTTCTTTTCTCTTTTTTTTTTCCGAGAGCTATATAGAACAAGTACAATAATATAAACAACAATGATCCCACAATTTATTACACATGCCGACTATCAAGTAAACAACTAAACCCAATATTCAATATTTCCCCCAAAAGTATGACCAACAATAAACCCCTCATTGCACACCTTATTACTCCCTTAAGTACTCTACTAGCCTTTGATAATGTAGGTTCAAATTAATGTAAGGCCAATACAAGAAAAAGGTCTAGGCAAGTAATGTGGTATGTCACCGAAAAATAGGATTAAGCTCAACGGGTTAACTAATTGATCATGTAAATATGGTGTGGTAATATGGGAAAATATGTGGTTATTCCTAAATGCCTTTATCATTTTAATCGTCAAATAATGTCATGCATTTCAAGAAAGATCTCAAACAACTGCTAGCAATGCAAACAATTCGTGGACACTCAAGCAAACAAATAAATTGCAACAATATGCAATAAGGCTCAAAAGCTCACTTGGTGGAAAAACATACTCAATCCCAAGCAAAAATCTCTCTAATGCATCTACTTATATTCAATGCATGCAAACTAAATCAACTTGCACATATTCATGTCCTTCTAATTACTTACAATATTCAATAAGTCTACTAGCTTCAACTTACTAGTGTATGTGTGTGCACAAGAACAAAGCATATCACTTCTCAATCAAAAGCGTCAACAACACAAAATTCCTATCCAGCATGGGTGCAAATGCAAACTACTATGGACTCACATGATAATAATACGAACATAAAAACAGAATGTTCTATATGAAACAAACGTAGATAACACGAACATAAATGCATAATTTACTACTACTAATATGCAAAATATGATGAAATCCTACATGAACACATAATACAACAACTACTAATCCCTCAAACCACCCCCAAACTAAAAATATTCAATGTCCGCATTGAATGGAAGTAAATAAGAGGAATAGTAGAAAACATACCTACAAGGCGCCTTACATATCCTTCCCCATGGCAACTCAACATGCTTGTTCAGCAAAAATCCCCTTTCTTTAGAAATTGGCCTCAACAACAACCGATTAAATACAACCTCCGTCGTCGAAGACAAAAATTTTGTAACACTAGCACCACCTCTCCCACGCTTAGGAGCCATAAGAATTAATACCCAACTCACAAAATTCACTAAAATCCCCAAAAAAAAAATCGAATGCACAAAACCCCCAAATAATCAAGAACACACAACCCTAATAATGCAAGAACACAATTCGTAATATCAAAATAAAAGGAAGAAATATACCCCAAATACGAACCGGAGAGGTGAAGCTTGCAATTAAAAATCCCCCAAACTTGAATCTTGAAGCATTGAAATTGATTGTAGGAAATATAATTGGAATGGGGTAGGATTGGTGTGTATATATAGGTGTATATATAGAGGTTTAATTGTGTAGATTTGGGAAAAAATATAAAATAGGAGATGGATTGGGAATGATTTGGAATAAATATAGGACTAGAATTACGATTTTAGGTGGAGAAAATAATTAGAAAAGGGATTGGAAAATTTTTTTTATATATAATAACACACTTACACTCGAATAGATGCCTGGACAGAATGTTTTGCAGGAAGGATCGCCAGGCTGGCGCAGCAGTGCTTGTAAATTGCTGTTTCAATTTTTTTTTTCTATGCGTTAACACTTAACACACATGCACAGGCAATAGTAGTACTAGTACAGACCTGGACGCTCGGTCACGCACATGGCGCGCTGAACAAATTTTTTTTTTTTTTGCTGCTGAACTTTTATTTTTTTTTTATATACAACCGTACAATCAGACAGATCCAAGTATACATGGACAGAAACTTTTGCACGCTATGGCGCGCTCCTGGCGCGTGAAAAATCCTGTAATAAATTATTTTTTTTTTCTTTTTTTTTTGCACAACACTTTTGTTTTTTTGAATACAACACTCAAATTTTTTTTCCTACACTAATGCATGGGTTGCCTTCCACGAAGCGCTTCTTTAACGTCAATAGCTTGACGTTACTTCCTCAACTCATGGCGGTTTCAAAAGAATAACCGAACCGTTCTCAACAGAAAGACCATTCATACGAACGTTGACAACTTTTTTGCTTGCTTTCCACAAATTTCTCCCGTCAGACTTCAACCTGATTTTACTACCCAACGGCCTAATCTTCTTCTTTTTCTTCTTCACGCCTCTATGGTGCTTCTCCGACTCGAACGGCTGAACAAAACTTTCTTCTTTCTTATCATCAACTTTCCACCTTCGCAACACATTATCATGACAAACTTCAAAAATCACTAGCTCATTATTCAAAAGGAATAATGTGGTGGAAGTTTCCCCAAGCTTTACACTCGAGAGATCTCGAATTGAAGAACTGTCAATGGAATCAGTGATGTGATGCTTTAGCACGTGCGAGTCTGAATTTTCGCTCAACAACTGATCAAACTTCTTTCTCTGACCCGTATCAACTATTTCCACACTACAACACTCTTTATCCTCTATCAGAAATTTCATGGCCTTGAACACATTAAAGGTGACATTCTGATCTTGCACCCTCATTGTAAGCTCTCCTTTTTACACATCGATCAAATTATGGCCCGTAGATAAAAACGGCCTTCCAAAATTATGGGAATCTTCTTGTCTTATTCAAAATCTAGAATCACAAAATCGGCAAGAAATATGAGCTTATCAACTTTCACTAAGACATCCTCTACTATACCCCTCGGATACGTGATTGTCCTATCAGCTAGCTGCAAAGAGATGTTGGTTGGCTTCAGATCAGGCAGACCAATTTGCTTGAAAATAGATAAAGGCATAAGATTGATGCTAGCTCCCAAGTCATACAAGCATTTGCTGAAAGAAAGGTTGCCAATAGTGCAAGGAATGGTGAAACTTCCCGGATCTTTAAGTTTGGGTGGCAACTTCTGCTGCAGAACCGCACTACACTCCTCTGTCAATGCCACTGTTTCGAATTCTTCCAACCTTCTCTTTCATGACAAAATATCCTTCATGAACTTTGCATATCTCGGCATCTGCTCCAATGCTTCAACAAAAGGAATGTTAATGGACAATTTATTGAAGACATCCATAAACTTCTGAAACTATTTCTCTTGACTTTGTTTCTGCCATCGTTTAGGATATGGATTAGGAGGATAGATCTGGTTCACCAACTTCTGCTTCGGAGAATTTTCAGCAGAATTTTGCTTTTGAAGTCTTTTTGGGAATGAAGGGGGTGGATAAAACTGATTGCTTTCTGTAGACTGCTTTGGAGTAGACTTTTCAACAGACTTCTTGCTTTTTTCCACTTCATCATCTTGCTGATCAGCCACTAAATCAGATTTCAAAATTTCGGGCACTGCAGATTTTTCAACCCGCTGATTCTGAACATCTTCATCTTCCTCAGCTACTGATTTAGGATCCTTCGTAACCTTTCCCGATCTCAAAGTTACTGCATTCACCTGTTCTTTGCTTTCCCTTCTGCCTGGATTAATCTCTGTATCACTAGGAAGAGTTCCTGGAGGCCTACTAAGTAAAGTACTTGCAAGATGTCCCATCTGGTTTTCCAAGTTCTTTTGAGAAACTATCAGGTTTTTAATCATTAACCTCAACTCATCCATTTCTGATTTTTCATTAGTAGATTGCCTCGCATTAGCCTGGGGTTGTTGCTGAAATCCCAGAGGCTGATATAGTTACCTTGGAGCATACTGCTGCTGATCACCTTGATTGAATGATTTCGCTTGCTGTCCCTGAAACTGCTGATAAGGCTGTGGTTGTTGAGCACCTTGATTGTTGCTCCAGCTGAAATTAGGATGATTCCTATTATTCGGATGATAAGTGGCTGGAACTGGTGCAGCAGGTCTTTGAAAATTACTTATAAACTATGCTGATTCAGAAGAGATGGCACACTAATTCGTCTCATGTGCTCCCGCACATAACTCACAAATACTAGCGACCTGCTGAATCCCATGATTTGCCAAAGAATCTATTTTCCCATTCATTACCTCTAGCTCAGCTGCTAGAGCTGTGACTACATTAACATCAAGAAGTCCTGCCACCTTTTGTTATGGCATTCTCTGAGTTGAATTCTGATATTCATTTGCTGCCATCATCTCGATAAGATCATAAGCTTCCTCGTAGCTCTTAGCCCACAGAGCTCCACCTGATGCTGCATCTAGTAAAGGTCTCGACTGTGCTCCCAACCCATTATAGAAACTATTGATCACCATCTAGTTAGGCATACCATGATGTGGAAACTTCCGAAGCATCTCCTTGTAACGTTCCCAAGTTTCACACAAAGATTCTCCAGATTGTTGCTGAAATTAAATTAGCTGGTTCCTTAATGCTATAGTTTTTGCCATAGGGAAGAATTTAGTAAGAAACTTCTGAGCAAGATCCTCCCATGTAGTAATGGAACCGGCTGGTAGAGAGTGTAACCAGCCCTTAGCTTTATCCCTCAGAGAGAATGGGAAAAGTCTCAATTTGATAGCATCATCCGATACACCATTGAACTTGAAAGTGTCGCATATCTCAATGAAGTCCCTGATATGCATGTTAGGATCCTCCGTTGGAGCACCCCCAAACTAAACTGAGTTCTGCACCATCTGAATTGTGCTAGGCTTGATTTCAAAGTTGTTCGTTGCAATAGCTAGCCTAACAATACTAGACTGGATGTCATTAATCTTAGGCTGAGAATAATCCTTCAAAGCCCTAGCTACTTCTACTGCTCAATCACCCATCTCAACTTTTTCCTTAAGCTTCTTCTTCTCTACAACTTTCTTTACTACTCGCTTTGCTGTTTCCTCTTTTTCCTTATCCTTACGAACTTGAGAGCGTGTTCGCATACATGCACTAGTACTTGAAACACCACGAATCAAACAAACTAAGTAAGAAATCCGAGTTAGTGAACGCTAACGACCACTGATGACATGCACATAAACTAAAAATAAAACACCGATGATCCCCGGCAGCGGCGCCAAAACCTTGTTGCACTAAATCACGCAAGTGTACGTGGTCACAAGTAATATATGAATAAGTCGAGCTCGTTCCCACAGAGATCTTGTTATGGTTTTAATTCAGTTTTGTACCTATGCAATAATGTATGGTTATTACTCACTGCTAAGACAATTAACAATATTGAGGTTTGATTATCTAAATTAAATTAAGATGCAAATTATCAAACTAAAAATTAATTAACTAAAGTGATTTAAACTAATATATATATATATATATATGAGAATAAACATGGGATCCTAACTTCATTATCTACTTCACTTAGAGTCGACGCCTTTAATCAATACATGTGATTGTTTTGATATCTATCAGACAACACGAAACAAGTATACGCTACTTCTCAGTATACGAATACCAAACTAAACATACATCCATAAAAGAGATAGAAGATGAATAGACACCAATTATGTAGACCCTATATCTCTATAGAATTTGAAAACATAAACGTTTAAGCACAAGTTGTCTATTAAGATCACATAGGGCAGCATAATATCTCTATTTATGCCACAAATCATGATGTTAAAACATTAACCTATCCTATGCTAGCATGACATGTTCTAAATCTCAAGATCCACTCTCGCTTCACAAAAGATTAACAAATTTGATGTTAGCTACGCATCTAAATACATGAATCACAACCATACGAGGATATCAAGAATTCATCACACATAAATCTTTAAAGCATGCAGACTACTAAGCTGCATAAATAAATCCGTTAGAATCCCTTGACAACGATTAGTTCATAATTGAACCGATCGTCATCATGGGATCTGATGAAACCATGATACAAAACAAGATATGAACGAAAGAAGGAATAATATTAATAAAACAAAGAGATGCTAAAACAAATCTATAATCCAGATTAACACAAAAGATGAAGTAGATTTAGATCCGTTGCTTGTCACGAGCGTTGAATCCTTCTCCACTTTTCTTCCTTACAAAAATAAGCTATGATATGTGTTAAATATAATTGATGTGTTTTAATCAGTGTTTAAGTGTTACAGTGAATTATCAGAGTTTAGCTGGAAGCAGTCAGAGTTTAGTGTAAACTCTGACAGATGGAAGCTCGACAGAGTTTGTCAAACTCTGTCTGGAGGCAGCGTCTACTGGTCAACAGTGATTGAAGATTTATTATGGAAGCGATATCTTTGAAGATTGGATAGCTATCAAAGAGATCGAGTTGACTTAGGAGACGTGTGACAATCTGTAATTGATATCATTGTATAGCTGATTATTAGGAATATCAATTAGAGATTGTATCGTAGCTGTATGTTATATAAATACAGTTAGGTTAACCCTAGAAGGGCATCGTACAACGAATTATCTTTATTGTAACCTAGCAGCTCTTTGTGATATTTTACATCACGAAGAGGGTTCTTAATACAAGAAGTTTTTAAGTGCATAAACGTTTTACTTGTTAAACTCTCATACGAAGTTGATTATTAATTGTGTATTCGGCCAAACAAGTGGTATCAGAGCCAATCTGTTACTTTATTACAGGTTAAAGATCCAAACACAACAATAATCATGTCAGCAATTCCTCCACCAACACCTACTGTTTCTGAAAAGGCTCCAACTACTGTGAGTCGTTATGAACCAATCAGGGTTCCTATTCTGAGGCCATTAGAGTATGCTATGTGGAAGGTCAAGATGACTATGTTTCTGGAGGCTACAGATCTAGAATATCTTCACAGGATTTATGAAGGCCCTCACAATCCTACAAAGCTATCTGTTACAGCTGCTGGTGAAGAAGCTAAAATAGTTCCAAATGAAAATAAGGATATGACTCCTGAGGATCTATCATCAATTGCTAAGGATGCAAAGGTTAGGCATTTACTGCATAGTGCTTTAGACAATGTTATGTCTAACAAAGTCATTAACTGCACCACTGCAAAAGAGATATGGGATGCTCTTGAAGTCAGGTGTCAAGGAACTGCGGCTATTAAGAAGAATAGGAGAAACATACTCACACAAGAGTATGAGCATTTTGAGGCTAAACCTGAAGAGACCATGACAGAAACATTTGATAGATTCTGTAAACTGCTCAATGATCTGTCATTGGTCAACAAAGAGTATTATCTAGAAGACTCAAATCTCAAGTTTCTTCTTTCTCTACCTGAAATGTGGGATGTGAAAACAACCACTATTAGAGACAACTATGATCTTGCTGAAACAGAGATTGATGAAAAATATGGGCTGCTCAAAACTTATGAATTGGAAATGGAGTAGAGAAACAGGAGATCAAGCAGGAAAGGAAAGTCTGTTGCTTTTAATGTTGAAGAGAAGCCTCAGAAGAAAGAGGCATCAAGAAGGAAAATGAAGGGAAAAGCTTTGGTCATACACTCAGAAAGTGAATCATCAAACTATGAGTGTGATTCAAATTCTTCTGAATCATCTGACTCTGAGGATGATGAAGAAGAAATGAGGAAAATGGCTGTGTTGATGGTGAAAACCTTCAAGAAAATGGGCTTCAAGAATTTCAAGAAAGGAAAAAGGTTTTCTAGAGATTCAAATGAAGACAGGAAAAGCTTCAGGAAGTCTGATAAGAGAGATTCTAAAGGGAAGAAGGATAAGTCTGAAATTCAATGCTACAAGTGTAAGGAGATGGGTCACTATGCTCCTGAGTGCAAGAAAGGTAAAACTGGAAAGGTACTCTACACTAAAGGCAGAGATTGGGCAGATACTTCAGATTCTGATGAAGAAGTGAACTATGCTCTCATGGCTACTACTGAATCAGAAACTTCTGAAAATCAGGTACCTCTAACTACCTATGCTTATAATATTGATGACATTGCTCAATTAAGAATTTATCTTAAGTCATTGCATATAAGTTATAGGGATCAGACTTTAGAAAATGAGAGGATAAAAGCTGAAAATTCTGAACTTAAGGTAAGAAATAAACTTGTTGAAGAAAAACTTGAAAACATGCAACAAGTTCAGAAAGAGAGAGATGATGCTATTTGTAAAGAACAGAATTTGCTTCAGAAATATAAACAACTAGAATCAGAGTTGGAGGAAGCAAATAATAAAATTAGGACTTGGACTAATTCTGGAAAGGACACTCAACAGATTTTTCAAACAGACACTGTTGGTCTAGGTTATAATGAGGGAGATGAACTTAGATTTCAAAATCAAGTTAAAATCAGAACTCATTTTGTACATGGAACCAGTAAATTTTTGTCTGAAAATGAAAAAGAAGCTGTTAAAAGTGAACTAGTAAAAACTAGTGTTAAACAGGTTAATATTGGTTCAATGACAGATAAACAACTCAAACATAAACTGAAGGAGTTAAAATCTGTTAAGAAACAGAGAGTGTCAAATAAAAACAGAAATGGAAAAGTAGGCATCACTTCAGGAAATAAACCAATGCTTGCTAGTTATGCTCCAAGAAAGACATGTCATAACTGTGGTAGTACTAAGCATCTTGCAAATTTCTGCAAGAAAAATAAAAATATAAATTCTTTACCTACCAAGTCTGAGGTAAAGAAGGATTTTACTAGAACTAAGCCACAGACTTTATGCACACACTGTGGAAGCACTTGGCATTCCATTTATACTTGCAGAGAATATCATGTTATCTATCATAATTACTATGAACTGAAACCCAATCTGAAATGGGTTAAAGTTGATACTGCAAGTGTAAACACTAATACTGTTAGCTCAAACTCTGATAATGTTAATTCCGCTGCAAAAGCTAACAAAGTTAAGAATGCCAAAGGATCCAAGCAAGTCTGGATCCTTAAAACTAATCCTCAGTAATTGCTTGTGATTGCAGGGTAACAGGGAGGCAACCCTAGTCGTGGACAGTGGATGTTCAGGACACATGACTGGAAATAAAGCCCTGCTATCAGACTATGAGGAGAAGGCTGGCCCAAAAGTTTCCTTTGGTGATGGCAATGTAGGAAGAACATTGGGATATGGAAATATTTATCTTGGAAATGTCATCATCAACAATGTAGCTCATGTCCCAGGACTCAAGCATGACTTGTTATCTGTGAGTCAAATCTGTGACAAGGGATATCATGTAGATTTTCAACCTGAATATTGTGAAGTTATCAGCAAATCTACAGGAAAGGTTGTTCTAGTTGGTCACAGGCAAAACAACATTTATGAAATTAAGCTTTTGATAGACTCTGTTGGAAAAGCTGTTTGCCTGTCTACAAGAATGACTAGTGAAGAGAGTTGGAAGTGGCACAAGAAACTCTCACATTTGAACTTGAACAACATCAATGAATTGATCAGAAAGGATCTTGTAAGAGGACCCCCAAAGGCTCTGTTAAATGTTGATGGCCTATGTGATTCATGTCTGATAGAGTATATATTATATATATTCTATAGGATTTTATTCCCACAATTAGGTCGCTTTTGCGAATAATCGTGAAGATTTAATTGTTTTTGATGAGTTTGTTGCAGAGGCTTTGGAATTTCCAATGTTTGAGGAACTTTGTTGATTTCTTGATGATTTTACGGAGTTTCTAGCCCAAAAGAATGATTTCGTGAGCTTCCGAGGAGATTTGATGAGTTCGGGGTTCTTTATTTTCATTTCCGGGGCAAAACCGAAGAGCAAGCAGTAGCTACATAGCGCAGCAGCGCTATGTATGGCGCAGCAGCGCTATGCATGGCGCAGCAGCTCTATGTATGGCGCTGCAGCGCTCCGATGCGGCAGTTTGTCTCCCTAGCAGCCTTTTATTCCTATTTTTTAGGTAGGATTGAAGAAAAAGATACCAGAAGTTAGGCGGATGAATTAGGGCAACCTCTAAAGCCCTGGGGGCTATATAAAAACTCATCATTAACATTGTTTTAGGGAGGCAGAAAATTTATATACACTTCAACTTGTAAGCATATTTGTAAGCATATTTGGGTGATTCTTTGAAGAACATTTATTCTTGCTCATCCTTGAAGATTTAAGGTTCAATTTCTATTCTTACAATCATGTTTTCAATTTATAATTCTAGCTTTGTTAATATAATCATGTGTGAGTAGATAATTATTCTAGGGTTAAGTAGAACCCTAGCTATGATTGATATGTAAATCTCCCAATTCCCCCAAATCATTTATGTAAATTGCTCTTGCTTTATTGAGTTGAGTTTAATTAACAATAACATGTCAGACGTGATTATGTGTATTGATTGAACCAAGGTCTAATTATCAACGAGAGTTGGAATTAGATGGTTGTGATTTATCCAATAAGAACATGAAACTCTCCATGAGAATAGGTAGAGTGGATTGTTAGGAAATTAGGATGCTATACTTAATGTCCCTTAATTGCATGATACCATGAGAATAGGTTGATTGTATTTTAAGAGAAGCCAATAATACTCGAGAGAGGTTATCGGTATTTTATAGGGAGCGTCTTTCCTTTTTAGTAGTATACTATCGATTTGGGAAGGAATTGGCGATTGCATTAAATTATGCTAGTGGTGACACTTAACCTTAGATGTTTTTAATATTTGAATTAATATAAGCATAATTCTCTCTAGTATAAAAGTAGTCCATACATCTCTAAGAAAATTCATTGTGTTACTTGCTTAGCCATATTGAATCATAAATAACTAGTGATTGACACGCTTGTCTCTGTGGGATCGACTCTGACTTACCCTACTACGTTGTTAGAAGGTTTGTTAGATAATTAATAATTTGATAGGCACACGACGGCCACATCAAATTTTGGCGCCGCTGCCGGGGACTCTAAGCAGTGTTAGATTAGTTAATTTTGAATTGATTTAGCTAAGTTGTTTAGTTGAGTTGCTTCGGCTATTATTCCCTTGTTATTTGATCTTTGTGTCTAGCTCTCTTGTTGTATGAACACTCGAAGTTCAGGTTCTGAAAATTTAATTACCATTGATCCTGAAATTGAAGCTACAGCAAGAAGACAACAAGGAAAGCAAAGGAGAAACAAGAACAGGGTAGTTATGGGTGAACAACCAACTAAGGCTCTCAGGGAGCATGGTATGCCAGATGCCACAGGCGTACTTTCAAGCATCGTCAGACCAGCTATCACAGCCACTCACTTCGAACTAAAGCCACAATTCATCCAATTCATTTCACATGATTCATTCGCAGGATTGGCAAGCGAAAATCCTGTTGATCATCTTGAAAGTTTTCTGGAGAAGTGTGATACGATAAAAATGACTAATGTAAGTGATGAAGCTGTGAAGCTGCGATTATTTCCATTTTCTCTCCGAGATGCAGCAAAAGATTGGTTGAAGGATGAAGGACCAAATACATTCACTACTTGGGATAGTCTTGCGAAAGCTTTTCTTTTAAAATTCTTCAGTCAGAAGAAGACTTCTAAGCTCAGGAATGAGATATCTAATTTCCGTCAAGATGATGACGAGTCACTTCATGATGCTTGGAGAAAATTCAAGCGACTTCAAAGACAGTGTCCTCACCATGGAATTCCTGACTGGTTGTTGATCCAAACATTCTATAATGGATTAACACAAGAGTTCCGCAATTTTGTTGATGCATCTTCTGGGGGAAGCATTATGAACAAGAGTACTGAAGATGCAAAAGCTTTGTTAGACGAGATGGGGTCTAATGACAATTTCCCCTACAGTGATCGAAATCATCCAAAGAAGGGTGGTAAGTATGATATTGATGCTCTAACTATGTTGAGTAGCACTATGCAGGCTATGGTCAAAAAGATTGAGCAATTGGATGCCCGAACCAGTTCATCTACTGTCGTTTCATGTGAAATATGCGGTGTCGTTGGACACACAAAACTTGTTTGTCAACAAAATCCCTCAGGAATGGCGATTGAACAAGCAAATGCGCTTTACAATCAGAATCAAAGGCCACAGTATAATCCTTATTCCAACACATACAATCCGGGTTGGAGAGATCATCCAAATTTCTCCTACAGGAACAATCAAGGGCAAGCTCAATCATCTCAGAATAATTTTTCTCAGCCTCCGGGTTTTCAACAAACGCAATCGCAGAAAGGCCACTTGGAGAGTCTTATGGAAGGTTTTATCTCTACTCAGTCAAAGAGGAATGAGCACTTTGATTCAAGTATCAACGAGATAAAGGCTCACAACAAATTGATGGAAAACACGATTACTCAAATTTCTCAGCAGTTGAGCCAACTTAACAAACCTTCAGGCCAACTTCCTGGCCAAACTGAACAACCACCAAGGGGTCATATCAACGCTGTAACTTTGAGGAGTGGTAAAGAATTGAGCCAACCAAATTTGAACGTGAGCAGAAATATTGTGAATGCTAAAGAAGGTGAAGAAGAGATTTCAACCGAGAAGCAGGTAGAGCCGGAGGCCATGGAAAAAGAAAAGAAAAAATCAGAAGTTGTTCCTCTTAGACCATACGTGCCACCTGTTCCTTTTCCACAAAGGTTGGCACAAGCCAAGCTAGAAAAGAAGTACGGAAAATTTCTTGAAATTCTGCAAAAGCTACATATTAATATTCCATTCATGGATGCTATCACGGAGATGCCCTCTTATGCGAAATTTCTTAAAGACATTTTGTCAAGAAAGCGAAAAATTGAAGAAAGCTCTACCATCTCCTTAACGGCAGAGTGCAGTGCCATCTTGCAAAATAATCTTCCAAAGAAGTTAGCGGATCCAGGTAGCTACTCCATTCCTGTCAAGCTAGGGGATGTTGAAATCAAAAGAGCTTTGTGTGATCTTGGAGCAAGTGTCAGCTTGATGCCTTTATCAATCTGTGAAAAACTTCAGATGGGTGAACTGAAACCCACACGAATTTCTTTACAATTGGCAGATAGAAGTGTGAAATTCCCACTTGGAATTCTTGAAGATGTACCTCTTAAGGTAGGAAAATTTTATATTCCATGTGATTTTGTTGTCATGGAAATGGAAGAAGATGCAAATATTCCTATCATTCTTGGGCGGCCTTTCTTAGCAACAGCTGGAGCTATAATCGACATGAAAAATGGAAGAATTTCTTTCGAAGTAGGCGATGAGAAGATGGAATTCAAGCTGCAAAACACTATGGGACATCCTTCTAAGGATGAGACTGTAAACAGGGTAGATGCATTAGAAGAAGTGATCGACATGAAAGCCAAAACATATTCATATGAGGATCCACTTCAAGCTGTTCTCGATGGTAACATGGATGAAGAGAATGAGGAATGTGGAAATTACCAGGAACTCTTGGATGCAACACCTACCATTCAACCTGAAAATTCTAATGTGCTACAGCATGAGGAAGTCAAGGAGAGCTCCACGCCTCCTAAGGTAGAACTGAAACCCCTACCGGCATCATTAAAATATGTGTTTATGGGCCCGGATGAAACATATCCTATCATAGTCAGTTCTGAGCTTGATGACATTCAAATTGAGAAATTGCTCACAGTCTTGAGAAAGTACAAAAATGTTATTGGGTATTCCATTGATGATATAAAGGGCATTAATCCATCATTCTGCATGCATAAGATTATTCTTGAAGATGAGCAAGCTTCTTCTATTGAGCATCAACGGAGACTCAATCCTAACATGATGGACGTGGTAAAAAAGGAGATTCTGAAACTTCTTGATGCAGGTATAATCTATCCTATCTCCGATAGCAAATGGGTTAGTCCGGTACATGTCGTACCAAAGAAAGGTGGAATGACCGTTGTGAAGAATGATAAGGGAGAATTGATCTCTACTAGAACTGTCACAGGATGGCGAATGTGCATTGATTATCGGAAATTGAATAAAGCCACAAGGAAGGATCACTTTCCTCTCCCTTTTATAGATCAAATGCTTGAACGATTGGCGAAACATTCTTACTTCTGCTTCTTAGATGGATATTCAGGTTTTTTCCAGATTCCTATCCATCCGAATGATCAAGAAAAGACAACTTTTACATGTCCCTACGGTACATTTGCATATCGCAGAATGCCATTTGGTCTATGTTGTGCTCCTCCTACCTTTCAAAGATGTATGATGGCAATTTTCTCAGACTACATTGAAGATATCATGGAAGTTTTTATGGATGACTTCTCAGTAGGTGGAACTTCATTTGATGCATGCTTACATAATTTGGAGAAGGTGGTTCATAGATGTCAAGAAGTGAATCTAATTCTAAATTGGGAAAAATGTCACTTTATGGTTCAAGAAGGGATTGTTTTGGGTCATGTTGTTTCAAAAAGAGGAATTGAAGTTGATAAAGCCAAAGTCGAGGTTGTTGAACGCTTACCTCCCCCTACTTCAGTCAAGGGGATAAGGAGTTTCCTTGGTCATGCGGGATTCTACCGCCGGTTTATTAAAGATTTTTCGAAGATTGCTCGACCTCTAACTGAACTTTTAGGCAAGGAAGTACCTTTTGTGTTTAATAATGCTTGTCTTGAGGCTTTTGAAACATTAAAGAAAGCTCTTGTTTCTGCTCCAATCATTCAACCACCGGATTGGAAATTACCGTTTGAGATCATGTGTGACGCTAGCGATCAAGCTGTCGGTGCAGTCTTAGGTCAAAGAAAAGATGGAAAACTTCATGCTATATATTATACAAGCAAGACCTTAGATGGGGCTCAGATCAATTATGCAACAACAGAAAAAGAATTGCTAGCTGTGGTTTATTCAATGGAAAAATTTCGATCCTATCTTGTTGGTTCGAAAGTTATAGTTCACACTGATCATGCCGCGCTGAGATATTTGATGAGTAAGAAAGATGCTAAACCTCGTTTGATCCGTTGGATTCTACTTCTGCAAGAATTCGATTTAGAGATTAAGGACAAGAAAGGAGCTGAAAACATGGTTGCTGATCATCTTTCACGCCTCACTTTTGATGCGGATGGTGGTACTAATATTCCAATTAATGATTCTTTTACTGATGATCATTTACTTTCTCTTGCAAGGATCGAGGTTCCTTGGTATGCTGACATAGCTAACTTCTTAGCTACTGGTACTGTTCCTCATGGATATTCATCACAACAAAAGAAGAAGTTTTTCTATGATGTGAGGAAGCACTTCTGGGAGGATCCGTTTCTTTATAGGTCTTGTGCAGATGGAGTCATGAGAAGATGTGTGCCAGATAATGAGATTGCTTCCATAATGTCGCATTGCCATGATTTGCCAAGTGGTGGTCATGCAAGTACCACAAAGACAGCTGCAAAGATTCTTCAATGTGGATTTTATTGGCCGACTCTTTTTAAAGACGTCCACCAATATGTTCATTCTTGTGATCGTTGTCAACGAACTGGAAATATTTCAAGACGCAATGAGATGCCTCTCAATAGCATTCTCGAAGTGGAGCTTTTCGATGTTTGGGGTGTAGATTTCATGGGACCATTCCCTTCATCTTTTAAGAATCAGTATATCTTGGTAGCCGTGGATTACGTTTCGAAATGGGTTGAAGCCATTGCATCTCCCACTAATGATGCTCGTGTAGTGAGCAAATTCTTTAAGAAGACGATTTTTCCAAGATTTGGAGTGCCAAGGATTCTAATTAGCGATGGAGGAAAACATTTTCTCGAGAATCGATTTGAAGCTATGTTGAAGAAATATGGAGTTTACCATAAGGTGGGACTCTCTTATCATCCCCAAACAAGTGGTCAGGTGGAGATTTCTAACCGTGAAATTAAGACTATCTTGGAAAAGACAGTAGAAAAATCAAGAAAGGATTGGTCTACAAAGCTTGACGATGCACTTTGGGCATATCGAACAGCGTTCAAAACACCTATTGGTACAACTCCATATAGATTGGTATACGGCAAGGCATGTCATCTTCCCGTTGAGTTAGAACATCGAGCATTTTGGGCTATCAAGGGTTTGAATTTTGATATGTCAGCAGCAGGTGAAAAGAGACTCCTACAACTAAATGAGCTAGATGAGCTTCGTTGTGAGGCTTATGAAAGTTCTAAGCTTTACAAGGAGAAAACAAAAAGGTGGCATGACAAGGGCATATTACGAAGAGAATTCAAGGAAGGAGAGCTAGTTCTCCTATTTAATTCAAGATTGCGGCTTTTTCCCGGAAAACTTCGTTCGAGGTGGTCGGGACCATTCAAGGTACGAAAGATTTTTCCATACGATGCCATAGAATTGCTAAATACAAATGGAGAGCCGTTCAAAGTAAATGGTCAACGAGTAAAACACTACAGAGTTGGCGAACCTATTAACGAGGAGCTATCTTCTCGTTTCTCAGAATGAATCAGATGACAATGTCGGGCTAACGACGGTAAACAAAGGCGCTACTTGGGAGGCAACCCATGGATTTTATTGTGTTTCTATTTTTATTCTTACAAAAGAAATAAAAAAAAAAAAAAAAAGAAAGAGAAGAAGCAGAAGAAGTAAAAAAAAAAAAAAAATCAGTCAAGAACCGCGCAAGAGCGCCCAAATTTCGCTACAGCGCAACATATCTCCTGCCTAAAATATTTTAAGAAGAGCAAATCCAGCGCCACTGCGCTCCTAATCGCGCAAGGGCGCGTCTTGTACTTCTTGGCTAGCCTTTCAAGCAGAATGAAATTCGCGCAACAGCGCCAGGAACGCGCAATTGCGCCAGTCACGCATGCTGGAACCGCGCAACAGCGCAGGAAATCGCGCAGTAGCGCATGCTGGAAACGCGCAACAGCGCAGGAAATCGCGCAGTAGCGCATACTGAAACGGCGCAACAGCGCCTGTGCCTGCACAGCAGCGCTCTTCCACGCGCAGCAGCGCCTACCCCCCTACTGCTTAAAACAGGTTTTTGTTCGGTTTTTTTTTTCCCAGCAGAGTATTAACACACCCACTCCACCCCAAATATCTCTCATCCTCAAAACCTAAATTCCTTTCCATAAATTCCTACAAATCTCTACCAAACAAAAACAAATCTCTTCAATCTTTTTCTTAACCCACCCACCTATACATACATACACAAAAACCCAAACTTTTACAAAACAAAAATTCAAACTCCATCTAATCCAAGATTCAAGAAGAATTTGATTCAAGTTTGGGCCCTTACAAATTGCAAGTTTCACATCTCCAATTCGTATTGGGTAAATTTCTAATTCATCCTTATTTACAGTACGAATTTGTGTTCTTGAATATTTGGGGATTTTTTGTAAAATTCATATTGTGGTCCATTACTTTGGAATTTGTTGGTGTGTATATTTTGTGGGATTGAGTTGATTTGATTGTAATGGCTCCAAAGAGACAAAGAGTGGTGGGTAGTAGTAGTAAGCAACCCTCTACGGAGGAGGAATTTGATGGTACGAGATTTGTGTCTAAGGAGGCTCAAGAAGAATTTGAGGCACTAAATTTAAAATCAGTTATTAAAGAACGAGGTTTTGCTCCTTCGAGCACGGATGGGGAACTAGAGAATATGATTGATGAAATGGGATGGTCGTCATTTTGTGTAAAACCGGTTGGGATTCCATTAAGTGTTGTTAAGGAATTTTATGCTAACGCCAAAATGGATAGAAACAAGCTGACGATGGTAAGAGGCAAAACTGTAGACTACGGGCCAGCTGCTATTCGTCGAGTTGTGCCTCAACCTACTAGACCTAGGGGTGCAGAGGATTGGGTGCATAAACCCCGGGAGGAAATTGATCTGAACGCTATCATGACAGGGATGTGTGCACCGGGCACAGCGTGGAAATGTAAAGCGGGCACTGATGAGCCACTTCACTTTCCTGCAGCAGCATTGAACCGATATGCGAGGGCATGGTTCTTGTTTATTTGTGCTCGCATCATGCCAACATCACACACCGCCGATGTCACTGTAGACCGGGCGATTGTTCTGTGGGGTATTCTGAATGGGAAGTACATTGATCTTGGATTTTTAATCCATCAGAATATTATGAGATTCTTGGGTGGAACCACCACGGGAGGTATCCCGCATGCACTGATTATCACGGATTTGTGTTACCGAGTGGGCGTCCATTGGACTCCTGACGAGATCCTTCAGAAACCCATGTCTAGCATTGATCATCACGCGATTGCTAGGATCACGGACTGGCCAGGCGGCGTCCCTCATCCTAGAGGTTTGGGTTATCAGGTTGCTACAGAGGGAACCGGTATTCCACCGGCTGAAGAGAGAGTGCCCAGGCGAGTTAGTGCAGCAGGACCTTCTCAGCAGCAGATGGGTCAGGGTACTGTGGTGTTCAGCGATGCACAGTTCCGACGTATGATGAGGCGGTTTGATACCTCTCATGATATCACCAGCAGATTTGCTGCGGATCTAACACATGCCTTAGATGGAGTTTATCAGCAACAGGGCATTCAGGTTACATGGCCTGTTTTTGGAGCACATTCAGCCTATCCACCTCCTGATACCCCACCCGAGGGAGATGCCGATGACGAGTAGGGCAGTACTTCTTTCTTTCTCTATTATATATTATATATTTTATTGTTTAGTGTGTCAATGAGGACATTGAGCCATTTAAGTGTGGGGATGTGTCTTCAATATTTATAAAGTATAAAAAAAAAATAAAAAAAAATTATTATAAAAATTTGAAAAATACCAAAAATAATTCTAGCCATGTGCAGATTACTAGCGTAAATACACCCATGCATGTTTACAATTCTTGTGTTTATGGATACTTTTGATTGATAAATGTATGTGATGTCCTTATGCACACACATACACTTGTAAGTAGAAACTAGTAGACTTACTGAATATGCTAAGTAATTAGAATGACATGAATATGTGCAAGATAACTTGGTCTATATGCTTTGAATACAAGTAGGTGCGTTAGAGAGACTGTTACTTTGGGATTAATTATGTTTTGTCACACCAAGTGAGTTTTGAACCTATATGCATATCTTTTTGCATGATTATTCGTTTGCTTGAGTGTCCACTTATCGTATGCATTGCTAGCACTTGTTTAATTTCTTTCTTGAGATGCATGACATTAATTGATGATAAGATGATAAAGGCAATTAGGTATAACCTCATATTTCCATATTTCCAAACAATTTATACACGATTCATTAGTTAACCCGTTGAGCTTAATCCTATTCTTTCGGTGACATACCTCATTACTTGTCATATAGCCTTTTATTGTATTGGCCTTTCATTAATTTTGAGCCCAATTTGTCCAAGGCTAGTATTGCTCGTAAGATGTGCAAAAAGGGTAGTTTTAATTGATGATCATAATTTTTGGGCAATAGTTGGGGGTTGGTTATTAGCTTGTTAGTCGAAGTTTGAAACCTTGTTTATTGGATCATTGTTCTTGATTTTATTTAGCTCTCGAAAAAAAAAAAAAAAAAATAAAAAGAAAAAATATAAAAAAAAAATATAAAAAAATAATAATACGAGAGCATCTATATCATTTGTGATCCTACTTTGTTTCGACTAGTCAAGTTGCCTATAATTAAAAGTTCAAGTGTGGGGATGAAAAATTGGGAATGGTTTTAATTGCATTATTGAGTACTAGCTTTTGGACTTAGCCTCATTTTAGCCTTTCTTGACATACCTTGTCCCTAGCCCCATTACAACCTGAACAAAGACCTTTTGATTATCATTGATGATGTATATTACGTTATAAGTTAGATTGATACCAAGGATGAAGCATGTTTATGATATTGTTGGAGTTGAGTGATACACTTACCCTTGATTTGAGTGAACATTTTTATGAGTGAATGGTGAGTTGTTGCTTTTGCATAAGATATCCCAAGTTCGTCTCAAAGATGTGCTCTTGTGTGTTTAGCATGTTTACCAACCTAATCTTGCATTTAACATGAAATTTTATGATCTTATGCATGTTTTTGAGTAGACTATGTGGATACTTGCACTTTAGACACCAAGGCATTGCATTTTCATTTTGATTCTTAAGTTGATGTGGCATAAGAGAACGGATGTGTGTGGTGTTGTGTTGATCAGTAATCTTTTGCATGAGTTAGATGAATTTTGTGGGTATATTCGCTATAAACCCTCACGAGACCTTACTCGTCCACTAGGGCTACCTAGGGGTTTAAAGGGCTTGTTGCATATGCCAAATGCAACCGTGATCACCTACGGAAGTGGTACTATTTAGTTAGTGTTAGTTATTATGTTATTTTTGCACGAGGACGCGCAAAAGTGCTAAGTGTGGGGATATTTGATAGAGTATATATTATATATATTCTATAGGATTTTATTCCCACAATTAGGTCGCTTTTGCGAATAATCGTGAAGATTTAATTGTTTTTGATGAGTTTGTTGCAGAGGCTTTGGAATTTCCAATGTTTGAGGAACTTTGTTGATTTCTTGATGATTTTACGGAGTTTCTAGCCCAAAAGAATGATTTCGTGAGCTTCCGAGGAGATTTGATGAGTTCGGGGTTCTTTATTTTCATTTCCGGGGCAAAACCGAAGAGCAAGCAGTAGCTACATAGCGCAGCAGCGCTATGTATGGCGCAGCAGCGCTATGCATGGCGCAGCAGCTCTATGTATGGCGCTGCAGCGCTCCGATGCGGCAGTTTGTCTCCCTAGCAGCCTTTTATTCCTATTTTTTAGGTAGGATTGAAGAAAAAGATACCAGAAGTTAGGCGGATGAATTAGGGCAACCTCTAAAGCCCTGGGGGCTATATAAAAACTCATCATTAACATTGTTTTAGGGAGGCAGAAAATTTATATACACTTCAACTTGTAAGCATATTTGTAAGCATATTTGGGTGATTCTTTGAAGAACATTTATTCTTGCTCATCCTTGAAGATTTAAGGTTCAATTTCTATTCTTACAATCATGTTTTCAATTTATAATTCTAGCTTTGTTAATATAATCATGTGTGAGTAGATAATTATTCTAGGGTTAAGTAGAACCCTAGCTATGATTGATATGTAAATCTCCCAATTCCCCCAAATCATTTATGTAAATTGCTCTTGCTTTATTGAGTTGAGTTTAATTAACAATAACATGTCAGACGTGATTATGTGTATTGATTGAACCAAGGTCTAATTATCAACGAGAGTTGGAATTAGATGGTTGTGATTTATCCAATAAGAACATGAAACTCTCCATGAGAATAGGTAGAGTGGATTGTTAGGAAATTAGGATGCTATACTTAATGTCCCTTAATTGCATGATACCATGAGAATAGGTTGATTGTATTTTAAGAGAAGCCATTAATACTCGAGAGAGGTTATCGGTATTTTATAGGGAGCGTCTTTCCTTTTTAGTAGTATACTATCGATTTGGGAAGGAATTGGCGATTGCATTAAATTATGCTAGTGGTGACACTTAACCTTAGATGTTTTTAATATTTGAATTAATATAAGCATAATTCTCTCTAGTATAAAAGTAGTCCATACATCTCTAAGAAAATTCATTGTGTTACTTGCTTAGCCATATTGAATCATAAATAACTAGTGATTGACACGCTTGTCTCTGTGGGATCGACTCTGACTTACCCTACTACGTTGTTAGAAGGTTTGTTAGATAATTAATAATTTGATAGGCACACGACGGCCACATCAATGTCAGAAGGCTAAACAAAGGAAGTCATCTTTCAAGAGCAAGACAGAATTTTCAATCACTGATCCCTATCATCTTCTGCATGTTGATCTCTTTGGTCCAGTAAATGTTATGTCTATTGCAAGGAAGAAATATGCTTTAGTCATTGTTGATGAATACACTCGATTCACTTGGGTGTATTTTCTAGCAAAGAAGGATAAAACTGCATTAACTCTGATGGAGCATGTGAAGCTTCTGGATAAAGGATCAAGTAACAAAGTCAGAATCATCAGAAGTGATAATGGAACTGAGTTCAGAAATGCAACAATGGAAGAATTCTGTAAGGACAATGGAGTGAAGCAAGAATTTTCAGCACCTGGTACACCACAACAAAATGGTGTAGTTGAAAGGAAAAATAGAACCTTGATTGAAGCTGCCAGAACTATGCTTGATGAAGCAAAATTGCCAACTTATTTTTGGGCAGAAGCTGTTCAAACTGCTTCTTTTACTCAAAATGCAACACTGATCAATAAGCATGGAAAGACACCATATGAGATGGTGAAGAAAAAGAAGCCTAACCTGAAATACTTTCATATTTTCGGGTGCAAATGTTTTGTTTTGAAGACTCATCCAGAACAATTGACCAAGTTTGAGCTAAAGGCAGATGAAGGAATTTTTGTTGGCTATCCACTGTCAACAAAGGCATTCAGAGTTTACAATCTGAGAACTAAAGTGATCATGGAATCTATACATGTATCTTTTGATGATAAAAAGATAACTGGACTTGAAGACAAAGATGAATATGATCAACTGAACTTTGAAAATGAAGATTTAAACTCTGATGAAGGAAACTCTAATGAAACAATTCTGACAGACTCTGTTGAAACAAACTCTGAACCTCTACTGGTAAACACTGGAGAAACTTCTCAGCCACAACAAAGGGGAGAACCAGTTGAGGGGGAGCATGTTCAAGATGAAGACTCAAACACTGATACTGAGTCAACTGAAAAATCTGGATCAAACTCTGATGATTCAAACTCTGAAAATTCAAATTCTGACTCTGGGCAGTCAAGTTCAGGGGGAGTCTCAAAAAACGAAGATAGATCACAACAAAATCAGGAGAGCATGGATCAAGGGGGATGATCACATGCTGATAGAAGTCATTTGCCTTCTGTTAGGAAATGGACTAAATCACATACACCTGATTTGATAATTGGTGATCCAGATGCAAAAGTGAAAACAAGAAGTGCTACTGCAAGTGAATGTCTGTTTCATGCATTCTTGTCTAAAAATGAACCAAAGAAAGTGGAAGAAGCTCTTCAAGATGCTGACTGGATAACAGCAATGCAGGAAGAGTTGAATGAATTTGAAAGAAATGAAGTTTGGACCCTTGTACCAAGGCCAAAGAACAGATCTATTGTTGGTACTAAATGGGTTTTCAGAAACAAGACTGACAGTGAAGGTGTTATCACAAGGAACAAGGCTAGACTGGTAGCAAAATGCTATTCATAACAGGAAGGAATAGACTATGATGAAACATTTGCTCCAGTTGCAAGATTGGAGGCAATCAGAATTTTTCTAGCAAATGCCTCTCACAAGAAATTCAAAGTGTTCCAGATGGATGTGAAAAGTGCCTTTCTGAATGGAAAGCTTGAAGAAGAAGTGTTTGTTGAACAACCACCAGGATTTGTGGACCCCAAATATCCAGATTATGTCTACAGGCTAGATAAGGCACTATATGGACTTAAGCAGGCACCAAGAGCATGGTATGAGACACTTGCTCAATTTCTTCTAGAAAGTGGATTCAACAGAGGAACAATTGACAAAACTCTGTTTTATTTCAATCAAGGAAGTGACCTCCTTTTAGTTCAAATTTATATTGATGACATTATCTTTGGGTCTACTAATGATAAACTCTGTAAGAAATTTGCCAAGCTCATGCAGTCCAGGTATCAAATGAGCATGATGGGAGAGCTTAGTTACTTTCTAGGCCTACAGGTGAGACAAACAGATGATGGTATTTTCATTAATAAAGAAAAATATACCAGAAATCTTCTCAAGAAATTTGGTATGCTTGACTGTTCATCTGCATCAACTCCCATGGCAACAGCAACTAAATTGGACAAAGACACAGGAGTTTTAGTGGATATGACAAACTACAGGGGCATGATAGGATCTCTTCTATACTTGACAGCTAGTAGGCCTGACATCATGTATGCAACCTGTCTTTGTGCAAGGTTTCAGGCAGATCCTAGAGAGCCACATCTGACAGCTGTGAAAAGAATCCTCAAGTATCTTAAGGGCACCATATCATTAGGTCTGTGGTACCCCAAAGAATCAGATTTCAAGCTACTTGGGTATTCTGATGCAGACTTTGCAGGCTGCAAGATAGACAGAAAGAGCACTAGTGGAAGTTGTCAATTTCTTGGTGACAGACTTGTTTCCTGGTACAGCAAGAAACAGAAATCAGTCTCCACATCTACAGCAGAAGCAGAGTATATTGCAGCTGGTAGCTGTTGTGCACAGATCTTATGGATGAAGAATCAATTGCTGGATTATGGATTGAGGTACAGTAAAATCCCTATTTACCGTGATAATCAAAGTGCTATTGCAATGACAGGTAATCCAGTACAGCATTCAATGACCAAGCACATCAGCATAAGGTACCACTTCATCAGAGAACATGTGGAAGAAGGGAATATTGAACTACATTTTGTGTCTACAGAACAACAGCTTGTAGATATCTTCACTAAACCATTGAGTGAAGCTACATTTACAAGGCTGGTCAATGAACTAGGAATGGTCTCTGGTTCTGACTAGGAATGTTGGTTAGATTCAAATTTTACATATATAGTGTATTACTCATATTTCCTGATTGGTTAAATACTAAGTGAACTCTGTTGATTAAACTCTGTTATGCATACTCTGTTAAACTCTGTCAGCATGCCTGTATGTCATTCACTGTTAATCAGTTTGATAAACTCTGCGAACTCTGAGTTGATTTTTGTCTGAATGAAAACACCAATGAAGAAATATGTATGAAGCATGATTCTCAGCAATTAATCATGAATCTTTCTGAGTTATTGTGATCTAATCCTAGATTGTGCAGGAAGTTAACACAGCATGATACTGGCTCATATTTATAGCATCTCTTAGTTTATTTTGTCCTAAACTCTGAGTCTATAAATACTGTGTGCATTACCTTACATGAAAAACTACTGATGTTGATGAACTCTAAACTCTGTTAGTTATACTCTGGTAGAATAAAATGCTTACTGCAATACCCCAAAGAAAATGTATATAGGTTGTTATACTCCTTTGAGATTATGTTGGATACTAGGATGACCCAGGAACTTATTGGTATATAATATGTGCTAAAATTCTCTGATTTTTGGTGACTAGTTAAATACTAGGATGACCCAGGAACTTATCAAAATGATAAGGGCTAAAATTTTTGAATTTTTGGTGACTGGTTCCAACCTCTGATTACTGGAATGAATAAAAAAAATGTATATAGAGGGGGTATAAAATAAAAGTTACTGTATATAGTTTGATTACTTCAGAGTTTAGCTTTCATCATACAGTCAGTGTTTACTATGACAGTTTGTGCATCCAGTGTTTATTGATTTACTTTATGGATTTTATGAAAAATTAGATGCTCTAAAAATTGATTTAGTAAACTCTGCTTCACACACACATATTTTCACAACTGTGCAATTTATGAAAGGGTTTCGGTGATAAAGTTGGAGAATTGACAAACGCTGTTGATTCTTGATTTGTACTCTAAGGTAAATTTTCATTTGGATAATTTGAAAATTTTGGAGTAAATAGGGATTTTGACAATTGTTAATCAGTGTATTGTTGATGAATTTGTTCTTTATATGATTACTTTAATTAGTTTTCATATTCTCTTCTTTGATTTATTTCCTTGAAGAACAGTTCATAAAACATAAATAAAAATTGCAGAACACACTGAATAAGATTAGAGAAACATAATTTTTCATTGATAATAAGAAAGAGATTACAAGCAAGTATTACATCTTTTTGTTCTCTCTATCTGCTAATCTATTCAACAGGAAAATAAAAGGTCAGTCCAAACCACTCCATTGTTAGCAAAAAAATCCCAGATCCCATCTTTGCCACTTTATTTGGGTGGAAGTTGAAGGGATAAGGTTATTTTTGCTGACATATTCATTAACAATGGTTGGTGGTGTTGGATGAGGATGCCTTCGAGGAGATCCATGCAAATGTTGCTTGGAGAGCAGCATCGATGTCGATCACCCTTGCAGGTTTCTCTCTCTCTCGATCTCTTCCAGACCGGCATCCATTTGCAGCCACAGAGTCTCAAGCCGTCTTTCCCAGTCAAACGCTTCAAACTCTTCACGCGTATAGCTGAAGATATCCCTATTCTCGACAAGATGGAGGTTCTTTTCTTTGATGGTAAGGTTTGCCATTGTTTTTCAGAGTGTTTTGGTTGAAGGGTTTGTGATTTTTCAGAGGAGAATGAAAGGTTAAAGGATTAATGAACTAATCTGAGCAAGTCTCTAGGCCTTAAATAGAGATGGGTAAGTAACGAAGTCCTAAAACGCTTCGTATTCTGGTTATTAATGGCTACAGGTAAACGCTTCACATTCTGGTTTTAATTGGGTCCAGGTAGTTTAAGAGAGTATTATTTGATTTTTTTTTAATCAAATATTTTATTGTTTTAATTTGCAAAATACTCTTCTTAAAAATACACGCACGTGACCCACTCGCCCATTAATGTGTCCCACTCACCCATTATCGTGTCCCACTACACATTAATCTAGGAACTGATTGAGTGTTTGATTACATAAGAGATTGGGTTTTTAATTACTCTAATTACTTTTGTGTCCAAACGGTTGTGTTTTATTCTTACATCTCACAGTTCTCTCATTTTTCACTTGGGCATTCTCGCAAACACCTTTCCTACATACATTTCTCTTGGAAATTCTTGCAAATTTCTTAACTCAATGGCTTCTAAACCATTCACTGCTCTTGGTTTACGGTTTGTTCCTAACAACTATGAAGCTCCACTCTATCATGAACGTGTTCTAGAACCGTTTCATCTAATGCAGAATTTCTTGAGAGATTCAGAGATTGGACAAGCTCTGGTTGGACCTGATACTCTCTCTGCATCTCAAATTGCTACTTTTTGGCAGAATTCAGTTTATGTGGATGGAGGAGAGAATGGAACTCCTAACATCATCTTCACTTATGAAGAACAAGACTTTGTGATTACTCCACAAACTGTAAGAGATACAATAGGGTTTGACACACATACATCTTATACTCTGGTTAATGAAACTCTTTTGAGAGAGATGCTATAAGAGATAGGTTACATGGAATCTCTTGACAAGCTTGGCGGTATAAAGAGACCTAATCTCAGGAAGGAATGGAACTTTTTCTTTGATTGCATTACAAGGACATTCCAGAAGAAAGTCACCAACTGGGATGCCATTCCAATAGACAGTCTCCAAATCGGGTATTCTCTACTCTATGGTAGTTATTTTGATTTTGGTAGATATGTTCTGATGAACTTAGGTGATAAACTGTCAGAATCTACTACTGTTTATTATTCTCGTTTTTGTCAAATGTTGTTCAATGCTTGTGTACCTGGTCTAGAAATTGCTGATACTGATGAAATTGATCCTTTTCGAGTCAACAAGAGAATATTCTCTGATATGACTAATAAGGATGTTGGTAAAGCAAATCTCCCTGCCTTTGTCATGCCACTTGCTTTGTAAAATTTTCTCAATCAACCTCAAGAACAACAACCTGAACCACAACCACAACCACAACCTGAACCACAACCTGAACCTCAACCTGAACCACTAAACATTGATCGTACTCAAACACCAAACACTGAATCACCTACATCACCTACTCACTCAGCACCTACAAAACAACCTTCACACACTCCACATTCAAACTCTGAATCATCACTATCTCCACCAAAACCACAGCCTAAAACAACAAGAGGCAGAGTCAAGGTAGCACTAAACACTGAACGACATGCAAGAGTTAAAAAGTCAATAGAGACAAAAATGAAAGCAAAACAGACATTTCCTAGAGCTATTTATACTAGAAGAGTGAAAAGAATAAAACAAACGGCAAACATACCTAAGTCACTCTCAGTGGTAGAACAATCTCCACAATCTAGTGAAGAGGATTCAGATAATGTACCTCTAGCAAAGCGAAGAAAACTGGTATTCTCTGATTCTATGGATGAAGATAATGATGCTCCAGAGGTAGTTTCACAGCAAACACCTACTGTTGAGGTTGAGAAAGATGCAATACCTGCAGAGGTTGAAATACCTGCAGAGGTTGAAATGCCTGCAGAGGACAAAATGCCTGCAGAAGAGGATACTAGAGATGGCCTTTCTCCGATAAATGATATTCTTGATTCATTTATGCCATTCTCTGATCCTATCTCTGATACTGGTGCAGCTGATCAACCTACGGTTGTTCTTTCTGAAACTGTGGCATCCCATACTGAGTTATTATCTGATGCTCACCAAACTGTTGAAGGAGGAGATGAAATTGATCAAGCAACCAAGGCTACTTCTCAGTCTTTGCCTGTTGCTGAGCCTGAGCAACATGGAGAAAATCTTGACAAGGCTGCAGAAGAAATTTCTAAAACTATGGCTGAAGATGAACATGCTAAAGCTACAAGTGTTGAACCTGAAGGTGAAAGCAGTGCAAACTCTGATTCTTCTCTGAGTGCACCAGTATAAACAGACAATAAACATACACCTTTCAATCAACCTTGTACGTCTCATGAAGTTGAGAGAGCACAATTTGCAAAGTTTGCTGTTGAATGGTACAAAGAGGATTGTATTTTTCCCCGAGGAAGAGCAGCTAATTTTGTTAAGCAAACTGCTGATACTATCTCCAATCCAGAGATTCTATCTTGCCTAAAAGCAACTGTAGTTCAAGTCAAAACTCTGGATAGAAGATTTGATGACACTACACAGGCAATCACTGCTTTGCGGAATGAGGTTGTAGCTAGAGAAATAAAAATGGAAAGAGACTCAAAACTCATGACTACAAAGTTTTCTACAGCTCAAGACAATCTCTTTGCCAGGCTGAGTAAAGTTGAAGAGAATCAGTCTGACTTATCTGTTAAAATTGATTCTATTGCTACCTCCTTGGAGTTAATTACATCTATTCTTATGCCTGATGATGTCAAAAAGGGGGAGAGAGTTGTCAGAAGGGATAGTGCTGGAGATGGAGGGGCAAGTAGTAAAGGAAAGAACAAAACTGAAGAAGTTCAAACTTTGAGAACTAGAAAGTCATCTAAATCACAGTCTGTTGGGAGAAATACTGATACTCAAGGTACTTCAAAGACCAAGAGTTTGCTGTTACCTTATAATCCACAAACTGATGAAGAATTGGCTGCTAAGCTGTTTATTGAAGAGAATGAGGAAGGAGTTACGATTGAGGATATTGAAGCTGAAGAAAAGAGTTTACAAGAAGAACATCTCAAGGCTTTAAAGTCTGGTAAGTTACAAAGAGGAAAAGCTACTAGACCTGTTGTTAAAGGTGTTGTGATCAAAGAAAGGGCTGATGTTAGTCAAAGATCTCGGTTTTCAAAGGAAACATTGGCAGCAGAAGCTAAACTCAAGCTGAAAGGCATTGAAGGAGAAAATTCACAGAAGAAAGTTACAACTTCTGTTGCATCACAAGTAATGATCATACCTTTACACTCTTCTCAGTTGAAATCGGTTTTTGGGAAAGGAACAATTCAAGATCCAAATATATTATATGGAGTTTCTATGAATATTTCTAATGGAAGAGCTTTGTCTGGCAAAGTTGGAAATAATAAGGGTGGACTAGGTTCACACAGAGACAAAAGGCAATATACTGGTCCTAGAGATCCTTCTTCACTGGCTGTTCCAGGTCGTGGTGTTCCTCAAGAGAGTTTGGACAGACTGGAATCAGTACAGTTAGTTCATCAGAAGAGTTTAAACAAGGATTTTCTCTTGTACTTCATGGCTGATGGGACAGTATTTAAAATTGGTAAGAATGATATTGGCTTGAAATGTTGGGAAGAACTAGAGTATGTTCTCTATCTTTTCAAGGTGAATAGTCAAAGGACTCAATCAGTTGCTAATGTGCTCAGACAGAGAATGCTTCAGAATTTGGCAATCAGAGGAGAGAAGTATAATAGCAGATATGTTCCTAAGTACAGGGATTACAAAGGAAATCTCATTGAAATGAAGAAAGGTACTGCAAAGTTAAAGACTGATTTGGGAATCACAGTACTTGACTTCAATTCACAGTCAGAAGAAGTCAAATTTATCAGACTGGGAAATGAGATGAGAAGGAACAAAATCTATGATCTTAGGGCTGCTATCTACCAGACAGATGAGAGTGATCCTCAGCTCAGAGAAATTAAAGAAGCTATGAAGATTGAGCTTGAAAATGCAGAAAGAAGATTGCTCATAGATTATCTCAGAGCTATGCCAGATCTTGAAGTGATAAGAGATTAAGGTCTGTAAGGATTTTCTTATTTTCTGTAGTTTTTGTTAAGTAGAAGCTTAAACTCTGAATTTGTATAAACACTGTATTTGTCTATTTGTTTTGACATCATCAATTATTGTCATTAACTTGTGCATTTTTGCTAATGAACAAGTTGGGGAAGATTGTTAAATATAATTGATGTGTTTTAATCAGTGTTTAAGTGTTACAGTGAATTATCAGAGTTTAGCTGGAAGCAGTCAGAGTTTAGTGTAAACTCTGACAGATGGAAGCTCGACAGAGTTTGTCAAACTCTGTCTGGAGGCAGCGTCTACTGGTCAACAGTGATTGAAGATTTATTATGGAAGCGATATCTTTGAAGATTGGATAGCTATCAAAGAGATCGAGTTGACTTAGGAGACGTGTGACAATTTGTAATTGATATCATTGTATAGCTGATTATTAGGAATATCAATTAGAGATTGTATCGTAGCTGTATGTTATATAAATACAGTTAGGTTAACCCTAGAAGGGCATCGTACAACGAATTATCTTTATTGTAACCTAGCAGCTCTTTGTGATATTTTACATCACGAAGAGGGTTCTTAATACAAGAAGTTTTTAAGTGCATAAACGTTTTACTTGTTAAACTCTCATACGAAGTTGATTATTAATTGTGTATTCGGCCTAACAATATGTAATTGATATTGTCTCTATCTTCCTAATTACAATGGTAGGATGTGTTGAAATACGCTCTAAAAGTCTCTCCCAACAAGGAAACAACCTAAAATACAATTAGAATTCAATTTAGGTGCAAGAAACTACCTAAAATTCAATTAGAATTAGAAAAAAGGCAAAACTGGAATTTTTCTGCTTTGCTTCTCATAGAACACGCGCGCGAATTTATTCAGAACGCTCCCTGCACCTGGTTTCTGCCTAAGGTTGTAGAAAATCTCTCAAGCTTCGCGTGAGCTGTAAGATCACTGAAAACGAACGTCTAGAACTCCAGATATGGCCAAAACAGTGAAGACTACGCAACCTACCCAGAAAATCCGAATTTTACACAAATTTGCTCTTTTCTCCTCCGTTTCTTTTGCATTAGCTAACATCTTCAATACCATGATACATGTAACTCCTTGGTAGCATAACACAAATGTCCAATCTTCATTCCAATGCTTAATTCCACTCTAATATCGGTTAGAAACACCAACACTAACCAATAGCTACAACTCTGCACAACTACACAAAATACATAAAAAATACAACAAACTTGAGTCAAAGTCAATCAATTTAAGCCGATATGGAACATTCCAAGTGGATATAATTATCGTTGAGATTGTACTCGTACGGTTATAATTCCGAAAGGGAAGCAAAATAAGAATACTATGAAAGAATATTAGTCGAAGTTGCGGGTATTTGAATTTTCTCGAGCTTAAGAGAGTTTGAGGTACTATTATGAATGGATTGATGGACAGACACTGATCATTCCAAATGATTACATAGATAAAATGGTGAAGTTGAGGTTGGTCGATAAAGACGAGATATATTTTAAGAATCAAGACTGAATGAGAAAGTTCAAGAAAGACTTAAATAAGAAGGTTGTTTTGCCAAAAGTGCTAAGCTTAGGTAGCACACGAGATTGATATGAGAAAAGGAATATGCAGCATAAAGACGGTTATAAAAGTGATTGGATTTAAGTATGTATTTTTTAATGAAGATTAGGAGTACAGCCTTGTCCAAATGTGGAATTCGGCATTTCTAGGGGCGACACCGGTATCGAAGTCTTCTTGGCGAATAGAACGCTTGCTTGAGATGTCGTGCTAAGTTAGATAAAACTCCTTGCAATTATAAAGGTTGACGGTTAAATCTTTAGCGACTATTGAGAAATGATGATGGCGTAAGTTATCGAGCACCTTAGGGTGTGCACAAAAAAAAACTTTAAGACCGAATGATTATTCGTTAGAGGAGCTGACATAAAAGGCATTCATGGAGACCTTGGCAATACCCTCCCCATTTGCAAATTATTTTGATTACCTCTCCAATCTATGATCTATCTTGACATCTCTCCAAGAGAGAATTTTGATAAAGAATATATTCCTTCCTCGAAGTTATTCTATAATACTTGTGTTAAACCATATTTAGCTTTAATTGTGCCAGAGGCTATCATTATACCTACTTTTAGGTTTTCGAAGCCATGTCGAATGATGTTGTTAAAACTTCCACTTTTCTTCAATACTAGATAATCCCATAGTGACATAGCACCACTTGCTAGTATTCCAATATCTTTCTGTCTATGCTTTTCTTTCGAAATCGCGCTTTGGAATTTGTTCAATTCTAATCCAAGGTGTCCCTTTGAGAATTAGTTGTCAGAAAATGATAATTATTCACTTGATTTTGAATTGCTTTCGTACTTCTCAACTTCTACTGAGATGAACAACCCTATACTGATAGGGGCCATAAGGACTATCTGTCTGTATGATAGAAGTCTTATCGGATGCCTTCACTTATGAGTTGTGAAATACAAAAAGGCTAACTACCTTTAGTAATGTCTTAATTGAGACACGCAATGTGAGTTCTATGATCATATTGATCTCTCAGTAAATTCTCTTATCTCAAATAAGGTTTGCTTCAAAACTCATAACCATATGATCACTAGTGTGTGACCTTTGCCTTGATGTAGGAGTTTTCTTTTCACAGCTCCATGATTCTTGTTATCTCTAATGAATGTCAAGGGGATGCCAACCAGGTCGGTCAAGTCAAAATTTGCCAATATAAATTAGATTCGCAACGAAATCGCCAAGAGCAAGAGCGAATTCCAAGACGGATAGAATATCAGTGACATATAGGTAGAATTGGTTCGTTCTCTCTCTGAAGGATGTTATGATTAAGGTAATGAGTGAATTCTCTCTCAAGGATGTTATGTTAATGGAATCAGTGAATTCTCTCTCAAAGACATGATATTAATGAAAAGTTAGTTAAGCTATATTTGACAGGAATAACGATGTGTTGTGAAACTCCCGTGATAACGGTGGCAGATAGAAACTCCCTAGTTTTTATAGAATAAGTATTGATGATGAAAGAGTTAAGGAATCCCAATAGTGGCCTTAGCTGATTCCGTGGACGGAATCCTTTTAAGGATGGTAGACTATAATAACCCAGATTTTTAAAGAAATGATTTGATTATTATTTCACTAATAATAATCATTTTCTAAATGAGGAGGAATTTTTTTTATTTTTTTATTTTATTGTTCATTATTCCAGTTCAAGGAATTTCTAAAATCAATTATTTAATTACTTTCCGGTTCAGTGTAATCGGGTCCCTTTTTTTAAAATTTTATTTACCGAGTAGATATCTCAAGTCAATAGTTTATTTGGGCAAAGGTTTAGTTTTTGAAGTGTGGAATTATTCAGTAAAGGTTTTGTTTTAAATTACTGAATAATTTGGAGATTTTAAAATTTGTGGTAAATGATTATTTTAATTATTTGATGATTTGCAGAAATTACTCGATTAATATATATAATCGAGAATTCGATGTTTTACTAAAACAATAGTGTTTGTAGTATTTTTATAAAGTCCTGTAAATTGTGATTTATGAATCACATTTATTATTTTTTTAAGAATTGTTTTTAAAAAAATTATTGATTTGTAAAATGCATATCAATTCAGAAAAATTATATTTAATTCTAATTCTTTCTCCGAAAATCTTTAAAGATATTCTAGTATTCAATTATGCTGGAATTATTATTTTCACGGATTGAGATTTCTAGCTCAAATTATTATTATATTAAGGATGTATTGGTTTTAATTATGATTGAGTAGTGTTTTAATTGGGTCCGAAAAGAATTTGTAGTGTGTATATATATAAAGATTTGGGCCAAGCCCAACTGGAAACAAGCACAGCCGAGAGAAATATCGGGGAGAGAGAATTGTGGGAAAAGAGGGGAAATTAGGGTTATTAAATTCAGAAATTGGGGATTTTGGGTTATTGTATCAGTTGGGTAATTATACCTTTATATATATACGTGTGTAAGTGTTGTGTGTATATCTGTTTGTGTGGCTGTATTAGAGGCGATTGGAGAAGCTGGTGGTGGGTGTATCAGGTGGTTAAGGGCGGAGTCAGGCGGCACGGGGGATGGATGCGGCTGGGCTGCCGGAGTGGAGGTCGACGAGAACAATAGAGGAAGAGAATGGGGTCGTGGTTGAGTGGTGGTGGTGGAGAGAGAGAGAGAGAGAGGGAGGGAGAGAGAGAGAGAGAGAGAGAGAGAGAGAGAGAGAGAGAGAGAGAGAGAGAGAGAGAGAGAGAGAGAGAGGGAGGGAGTGGGAGGGAGTGGGAGGGAGTGGGGGAGAGAGAGAGAGAGAGAGAGAGAGAGAGAGAGAGAGAGAGAGAGAGAGAGAGAGAGAGAGAGAGAGAGAGAGAGAGAGAGAGAGAGAGAGATAGAGAGAGAGAGAGAGAGAGAGAGAGAGAGAGAGAGAGATGGTTATGGTGGAGATTGATTTCCGGTGGGTCGGAGCGAACTGAAAATGGTATATTTTCGTGTTTAATTATTTAATGTCTGTATTAAATTAATTATAAATTTTGATATAGTTTAATTGTTGTAATTAATTTATATTTAAATTGCGAGATTATTGTTTTAATTTCTGTTAATTAACTCAGAGAGTATAATTATTGATTATAATTATTGGTGGTTAATTATAGTTTAGGTATTATTTGTGAGTCCGATTAAATGTTCGGGTTAGTGATTGTTAGTGTTAATTGTTAATTGTTAATTATAATTGTCAGAATTGTTTTTGTGGTCTCGTTAATATTTGGGTTAGATGATTGTGGGTTGTTAATTATGATGTTAGTATTAATTGAGGTTTCGATACTATATTTGGGCTTAGTGGTCGTTAGTGGGTAATTAATAGTTGGTGTATAATATGCGGAGTTTAGGTGGCTTTACTTGTTATAATTGGTTTCGGTAATGTTTATGTGCTAAGTGCTATAAGGGGAGTCATAGTAATTGTGGGATGTCATAATTATCAATTAATTGGTGTTGGTCTATATGTGGATAAGTGATTGTCGTCTAGTAGTAGTCAAGTACTTGGTGGTGAATTATATGTGGTCAAATGATTATAAGCTATGTATAGTGGTTTTGGTTATGTGTGTCAAATTATGGTTATTGGTGGACGTCGAAATTGTCAGAGTATTGCATAGTCGATTAAACTTTATATTTCGGGTAAATGTTGAGTAATGGTTTTGATTGTAATTGAGGGGCTGTGACCCCGGGATAGTCCAACTTACAATAAGGCTATTTCAAAAAGTTTTCTTATAATAGGAATTAAATTTTTGGTTGTAAGGTTTTCAAATGTTATATAGCAAGGATAAACTCTTATTTTATTTTCCTTACATGTTGAGGTGCCGCATGTTTGGGTGGATCATTTTCTTACGTATTTAGGTGCCGCATGTATGGGCGGGTACTTTTCTTACTTGTTTACTTTTATGTTGCTGCAAATTGAAGTAGCTTGATTTTTCCTTGGTGATTACGCAGTTGGATTATTGAATTGAAAAACAGGAAGATAGTCCTATTTACGAATAATTCATGCCGAAATTTTTTATAAATACCCTGCATTTTAAATTTATTTGATTTCAATGGTCTAAAGGCATGCTCGAGTGTTGACTATTGATGTATATATGTGTCAAGGGATTTGTTTCATGGAGTAATTATGTCTTGGGGATTAATTACTTATTTATCTGCTAATCCGGGAATTAAGTCTGTTTTGAGGATTATCTGTTAATTGATTCGTAACAAGAGAATGTCAGTAGTATTATGGTTGGAAGTGTTAAATGGAGTTTGATTAAGTGTTGTGATGTTATAATGTGTTTAGTACCAGGAAGGTCCACTTTATAAAAGGGGACTCTTTCCGTGTCATTTGCTATTACTAAATGTGTTGTGTGCATAAAGTGGTATTAGAGTAATCAACTATAGGAAAGACACCTGTAGTTTGACTTTATGTGACTTAGTGATAATCCTAAGTTATGTCTACTCGAGATACGAGGTTGGACTAACACGTACTCGTAACCATTTCAGTACCATTAGGGCATAATCAAGTTGGAGCGACGTGCATCAAAAAGGAAAGATCGAGATGTCGTGTAAGGTCCATGGAACTGCTTGGGTGAAACATCGAGAATATGTTCACGTTCTTCTGCTTTATGCTAAGGAACAGAGGCAAGTTTATTTATGCATGCTCTATCATTCAGAGTATATCTATTTTGAAATATATGAAATGTGCTTATTAGATTTTTAATCCATATTTTCAAATTTTCCAACCTAGGGCTTCTTTCTCCAAATCATTATATTTCAGGATTTGCCAACGATGTTAAATTCTGCTCGTGCAAACATCAAAACCCCAAGACTTATAATAATGTTGATGGGCGGTGATATTTTATGATTATGCCTCTTGATGTATATGGTATATATTTATAAACTTTTCGTACTGTGGAAGTGGATTATATGTTATGGGGTATGTATTTATGGATCGGAATAAGGAAGGCTCTGAGGGTAGTGCAAGTGTTGAGTTTTCGAACTTAGCTCGCGTGTCGGGGTTATTTTGTAAGGTATATTTTCGAAAACCCGAACAAAGTTTTAAAAAGAATTTCGCAATAATTAACCTAAAGGCAACATCACCAATAAATCAGTGTTTATTTAATTAGTAGATACTTCTGGAAGCATTTACTAAATAAATAAACCTTATTCGTCTAATTAAATTTATTTAATTAGATGAATATCATTTTTAGAACATTTTCTTAAAATCACTTTATTCGAGAGAAATAATAAAGTTAATTTAATGGAGTAATCCTATCTAGTTGATTACTTATCGAAGATAGTTATTTACAACTACGGATTAAAGATATTCCAGTGGTTATAAATTAGATATGTTTGGATAAAAATATCTGGAATGTTATTGATAAACATTATTTGATTGGTCATTTAATTCAATGAATATTATTTATAATATTCATTTAAAATGGATTATTGAATAGTTATTATTTAATAAATATTATTTGAATATTTGTTGAATATTCTAATTGTTCTAAGGGTTATCAAATATTGTTTAAAGGTTGTTTAAGGAATTTCGTAGTGAAATGCTTGTATGTCTTGAATTGACACACTGATGATATACCTGTATAAATGTTTTCAAATGGTTATAAGACGTATGTGAATTATATACTCGCGATATATGCATATATGTTTTCGAACGGTTTTGATAAGTATATGCACATGACATGCATTACTTCTTTTGAAAATATATATATATATATATATATATATATATATATATATATATATATATATATATATATATATATATATATATATGGGGCTCTGTGAGTATTGTACTGCTAGGGACATGTTTCCCTGATTCCTGTTATTACTTGATATGGATATGGACAGTGCAAGATACTTTATGGACAAAAAGGGTTATGTTATATACAAAGATATGGTAATAAGTTATATCTATGAGTGACCGGGAGCCAGAAGGATAGAGTATACAAATGATAATATTATGTATAGAAAACAAGTACCTATTGGTATAAACACAAATAGGAAGTATATATTATAAAGAATATTTTCTTCGAATTATTTTAAAGAATATTAAAACTACTAAATATGATTTTAAAAGTCAAGGGTTTCTTCAATATACAAGGCTCCCTGGTCAAACTCTTTTAAAGCAGAGTATTTGCTGAAATCTTAACTCTAAAGTTTATTCATAATTTATAAAAAGGGTAAAGTCTAGTATTTAACACTTTATTCCGGCCCATGTGTTGCCGAAGGAGGATTGTGGAGAACTTTCCTCAAGGGATGATGACAGAAGAAGATCATTCCTTCTACTAGTAGTAAACAGGGATAGGTACGGATAGGGCGACTGATCATCGTCCTAACGTATCTGGCTACAGGGAAGATCCCCAAAATTTTTAAAGAAACTGTTGGCAATCATATTATAATTACAACCTAAAAAGAAGGAAATGGCATGGAACAATGGAATGTGTTAAATGATTAGAAGAGAAACCGATATTATATTATTATAAATAAGTAAAGTGATTTCCTAATGAATGACAAGCAAGTTTATGTTGGTGTATTACTGCGCAAACAAAATTTAGCTCCTGATAGTGAAAATCTATTTAAATAGCTTGTAACTTCATCTTTTACATTATACAGTATCTTGAACTCTGTGGTTTTTAAACGAAAGTTTCCTTTTTATATTTTGGTCTTCCTGTTGCATTTATTTATGAGTTTAAACTCATCATGTGGTTAAAGAAACGTATACCCTATACAACATATTGAACTGTAGGGTGTTTTGGCGAAGATGATATACGTATATGTATATACTTTCAAACTTGAGATATATTGAAAGGGGACCTTATAAAGGTTCGGGTTATGTATGATATACAACAACTGAAATAGTGGTATATTGAGCTGCATATTTTGAAAAGTTTCTAAAAGATTAGCAAAAACATGGTGTATACTATCTTGCTAAAGTATGAAGGGTGTTTCTGACATTATGAACTTATTTGTTCATTTGATGTTATCTAAAGCGTCATACATCCTCTATTGAGGTTTCATGGTTTTAAATGTTTTGAGGATGATATTAAGTATCAGTTGAATGTTCGAAAACCCCATGCGTATAATGGGATATTATGTTAAACTCTAGTAATAACTTGCTGAACAATTCTTTCGCCCATACTTGCTTGTTTCCAAATATTAACCTTTCAGGGAAAGGTAGGTGGATGAGGATTATCTGCATAGCTCGGAAGAAGCAGGCAATATGCCCTTATGAAGACAATGTGGTCCATAAAATCTATAGCTAGAGTAATTTATGTGTAGGTACATTGATGTGTAATATATATTACTTTGGGCCAAGTAGTTAGTTGCTGGTGTACTTCCCAACGAAGCTATACTAGTAGTATAAGATTTGTAAGACACAATGAGATATAATTGAATGGATGTAATGAGAATTGTAAGTATTTGAACTATATTTTCTAGCCCTATAACCTAAAAGATGCTTGGTGGTTGGTGTCTTAAATGTTGTAATTCAGTTATTAAATGACAACATGTGGTTAATGTTACTAAATAGGTGATTTGACATTGAGGATTTCCGCGTGACGACCAAATCCTTGACCCTGGATTTGGGTGCATTACACTATGTACCCTATTTATTGAGATCAAGTCATACGTAGTTCTTGGGCTAGGGTTTTAGGAGATAAGTCATGGCCCAAGTCCACTCACTTTAGGGTTGCTATGCAAGTAGTCCATCAATTCTGCTCTTGATCCATGGCCCAATAAAGGTTACCTATAACATGATGCTAGAATCGTAAGGCCCCCTCTAGCAAGGCTGATGGAGAGTTTACGAGGACCTCGCATGCGACCCTACTAGGCTTAGTCATGCGATGTAAGCCCAAGTATAGAAATACTCATGCATCTCCATTGGGCTTAGCTACGAGCCTTCATGATAAGAACGTTTTGGGCCACGCTGGACCTTAGTAAAATGTAGAGATCCTCGCTGGAAGTTACATGCGAAGCGATCCTAAGCCTAGGATCGCTAACCCCTTGGAGATGACAGAGATAACTTGAAGAATACGCTGGGCTGGTTCCAGTTACTGGTCTTTAATGACCCAATGATCGTATTTAAGCCCATTATGGCCCAGTGGACTTGTTTTAGACCTATGCTAGATTTGGGCATAACAACTACCCCCAGTCCATACTGCCATTGAAAATGCGATGTGGAATCAATAATATATCTTGGAATCTCAACGATGAGAAGCATGGGATCGCTGTCAGTATAAACGTCAAGTGCAAATAGGATCACATCAAGATACTAAGAATTTGAAGAGTTGTGCCAGCTATCATGTCTTGTGATCCACATCCAGCCATTAGGATCAAGACACGTGTCCTAAACTTTCCCTCTCTCCTGATGCCTATATAAACCCACACTTTTTAATCCTTTGTCACTTTCCATATTAACAAGATAACGAATTGCTATTAGAGTGCTCCCAGATCAAATGCAAGAAATTTTCAAGCTAAATTACAGGTGACCCCAACTTTTTCAGATTTCTTCAAACTTCTTCAAGAAAAAGTAAGTCTTCAATCTTCATTCTTTATTGTTCTTTAATATGCATAATTAGGTACTTTTATTCACTTGTAATTTCATAATTTCATGTTTGATATTACATGCGATGCGAGCCCAACCAGACGCGACCTCACATACTTAGTTTCACATTGCGATCTCAGCCTCGCTAGGATAAAAATGCCATCCCCCTTTAATTTCAGGAGGGATCACTATGATCCTGAGCCTAATGAGGTTAATCACAAGCTTTATATGGATATGATTGAGCAATCCAGGCAAGAGTCTCAAGTGAGGCTCGCAGCTTATCGAATGAGGTATGCAAGATACTAAAATGGAAGGGTTCGTGTGCGACCCCTACATGTGGGTGATCTAGTACTTCGAAGGGTGATGACTAACACCAAGGTCCTTAGTCATGGAGTCTTCGGGACTAATTGGGAAGGTCCTTATAAAATTTATGATGTGATTTGGGAAGGGACTTATTATCTGGCAAATATGAATGTGTTATAAGTAGAAATTGGTAGAACAATGTTTTTGGAGGTTTGATGGATTAACGGAGCAAAATACTGATATTTTGCCAAGGATCTGAAGAAAAAGGATTAAGGTTTTGGTGTATGTGTGTGGCTGAACTTGTATGGTGTTTACAGAGTGAATTATTTCTCATCCCATATCAAGGTGCCTACGTACCCTATTTATAGGGATCAAGCCATACATAGTTCTTAGAGAATAAGTTACCTAGACGGGCTAGGGTTTTAGGAGATAAGTCATAGCCCAAGCCCACTTGCTTTAGGGGTGACATGGCAATGAGTCATCAATTCTGCTCAGGATCCATGGCCCACTAAAGGTTACTCATGGCTACATGATGCTAGAACTGTACGATGCTCCTAGCGAAGCTGATAGAGAGGACCTCGCATGCGATCCTGTTAGATTTATACAGGCGAGGCGGTCCTGAATGTATAGATAGTCATGTGACCCTGCTAGGCTTAGCTATGAGTCTTCATTGTTAGAGAGTCTTAGGCCATGTTGGACCTTTTGTATAGAACAGTGATAATGCGACCTTTGCTAAGAATCAAATGTGAAGCGATCCCTTGCTGGGGATTGATCTCTTCTAACAATCAACGAGCACATGTTGAGCTGGTCCCTGCTAGTGGGCTTTGGGCAACCCATTTGTCATATTTATGCCCATTATAGCTCAATGGGCTTATTTTAGGTTGTTTACACTAAATCACGCAAGCGTACGTGGTCACAAGTAATATATGAATAAGTCGAGTTCGTTCCCACAGAGATCTGGTTAAGGTTTTAATTCAGTTATTGTACATATGCAACAATGTATGATTATTATTCACTGCTAAGACAAATAACAATTTTGAGTTTTAATTAACTAAACTAACTAAGATGCAAATTATCAACTAAGAATTAACTAACTAACTAACTATAATTAAAATCAAATTACTTACGCAATATGAACCATGGAATACTAACTTCAATACAAACATCCTTTAGAGATCATGCCCTTTTATCAATACATGTGGTGGTTACGATAACTAATCGGACAACACGAAATAAGTATACGTTACCTTTCAGTACACGCACACCAATCTACACAATATCCACATAAGATAGAAATCATGCAGGCACCAATTATGCTTAGACCCTATATGTCTATAGAATTTGAAAACATAATGGTTGAAGATCAAGTATCCATAAGATTACATAAGGTAGTATGAGACGGTTAGAAACACACCACAAACATGAATAACATTCATGGACTTATGCTAGCATGGCAAGTTCTAAATCTAAAGATCCACTGTCGCTTTACTAAAGATTAACAAGATAGATGTTAGCTACGCATCTATATGAATTAAATGCAACCCTGCAAGGATATCACAAATTCACCACACATATATCAAGTTAAGCAATCAACATCTAAATTCCATAAGTAAATCCGTTAGAATCCCATGACAACGATTAGTTCATAATCGAACCTCTCGTCATCATGGGATCTGATGAAACCATGATAAAAACAAAGTATGAAAAGATACAAATAAAACTAAGTAATTGATATCTAATGGTGTGTTAAATTACAATGGTAGGATGTGTTTATATAGGCTCTAGAAGTCTTGTCCACCAAGCAATTGCCTTTTTAGAGTTGGAATAGAAGATTGGCAAATTCCATCTTTGAATGAAATAGAATTGCAAATTCCATGTATAAGTCTGATTCTAGAAGGTTCTGGCCGCTCCAAGCAATTACCATAATGATTAGAAGTAGAATTTGTGGTAATTTCCTTGTTAAAATTGAATTTTGCAGGTTCTGGAAATTTTCTGGCGGTGTCCATCGCGGCCGCGCTACATTTTAGTGTAATTCGAGCGCCCCCGCGCTATAAACAATTTCTGAAATTTATCCAAGCGCGACCGCGCTGCATGTTAGTGTATTTCAGGCGCGACCGCGCTGCTTAAAATTCTGACCATTCTGCCAAATTCAAGAAAATTCTCCAAGCTTCGCGTGGACAGCTTACGGGCCTCAAACGGACATGTAGAACTCCAGATATGACCAAAACAGTGGAGACTGCACAACCTACCCGAAAATCCGAATTTTCCACAATTTGCTCATTTCTCGTCCGTTTTCTCTTCCGATTCTTTTGCCACTTCCCATTCTTCAATTCTTGAATTATGAATCCTCATGGTAGCCTAGGGAAATTCACCACCCTTCATTCCAAAGCTCAATTTAAACTCCAAGACCAACGAAAATCAACAATCATAGCTGGCATTTTGCTAACCTGCATAGCTACACAAAACATATTAAAACACACAAATACTTGAGATACAAGCGATCAATTTAAGCCAAAATGAAGCGATCCAAGTGGATAAAAATCCACTTATCACACCCCCAAACTTAAATCGATGCTTGTCCTCAATCATAAACATAAAAATCTATCTACACTAACTAGTACCACTTCCGTAGGTGATCACGGTTGCATTTGGCATATGCAACAAGCCCTTTAAACCCCTAGGCAGCCCAAGTGGACGAGTAAGGTCTCGTGAGGGCCTATAGTGAATGTACCCACAAAATCCAACTGACACAAACGACACAAACAATGCAATGCATGAATGCAACTAATATGAAAATGCAACAATCCCCTTCAAACTAACCAAAACCAACTAGCAAGCAAATATCTTAGAGAATGCAACTAAATCCAAATAGAGTTCGACCAAGTTCCCGTATACTAACAATACATGAACAGAAACGTGCGTGTGTGCAATGCTCATCAGAAATACTCCCAAAACTAGGTCAAAAATCATACATGCTCTTCGTCAAGACAATCATAGGTTTATAAATAGAATAGACTGTAGACACTTCATAACCTAGGAACACCTCCATCCTTATCCAAGGTAGACAGAAATTCATGATTTATTACTAACTACTACGACACATATATACAAGCATGCTTATTTAACCGTGCAATGGATGAGACCCCGAAAGGCTTATACAATAATACCCATGTAGCGAGCGTTGGGTTAGTGGATCCCAGACTATAAAAGCCTTAGGTCACTAGGCACAAATTCCCCGCGAACTTAATTGCTCGAGTATTAAAGAGCTCACCCTAGTTAATTTTGCATATAAACAATTGACACTTTTGATTTTTTTTTTTTCTTTTCTGTTTTTTTCTGTTTTTTTTTCAAGCAATCTGGAATGAGAATTCTCAATTCCAACCCTAGACTACTCATATAAATATGAGCCGGCTACTAGCCATTTGACACCTAGCCAACAACTAGCATGAAATCCCTGTTTTCCTTCAAACTTAGACTTTAGTGTTCTAGGCTATCAAGGGAATAACGAAAATTCTAAATATAATCAAGTGATTAAATCTCAAAACATCCAAACAAGCATGACCTCAACCTAGCCTAAAAGCACCCAATGAGACTGTGTAATTAGTTTTGTTTCCGAAACACATAAGTCAATTTCATAGAAACTATAAGTCAACCCTCTATTCATCATTACCACACTCAATTAGACACCTACCTACCAGTCAGAATTAGGAAGCTCTACGGGATCATGAAAATGCATGCCAGGCTCATGCAACTATATGAACATACATACCACAATAACAGAATGTCCTATATGAATCAAACATAAATAATACGAACATACATGCATGAACTACTACTACTAATATGCAAAGCATGAAATCCTATATGAACACATAATACAACAACAACTACTAATCCCTCAAACCACCCCCAAACTTGAAAAATTCAATTCCCTCATTGAATGGAAGTAAATACGAGGGAAAGTAGAAAACATACCAGTATACAACAATGCTTGGGTTGCCTCCCAAGAAGCGCTTCTTTAACGTCAATAGCTTGACGTTACTTCCAAGCCTCCATTAAGGATGATAATAGTTTGCCTGATCCTCTCTTCGTGGGACTTCATCGTCATCACGGCGGCACACTTTCTGCCCCTTCTCCTCGCTTGACCTATTCGTGTAACAACTATATCCAATTCCAATGCCTTCATCTGTTAACCCAAAATCTTTCAATTTGTAGAACAACACACACTCGCAGGCTTCGGTTGAATATAATGGAGGAGGGTAAATGTAAGTTGCTGAAGCCTTTGGTTCCTCAAAGAGAACTTCCTCCATTGGCTCTAATGCGCTACCTCCATCTTCACACTTTGAGACAAGTAGAAGACCTGCATCTGTCCCATGTTCTTCAGCCTCTTGGTATGCACATACCAATTTTTGAAATTTGTGCAGCTCATCAGTGTCTGTCCCAAATAGTGCCCTTTCCAAATCATCCACCATCCTAACATGATCAAATTCTTCACATGGATTGTGAATGCTCACCTCACCTTGGAATTTGTCTTTCTCAATTAAGCATGCAGCACCTTGCTCCAAGTCACAGTTACTTTCTGGAATTGCCTCTTGTATGAATTGTTGTTTCTCTTGTTTCACAGCACTTACGGCTCGAGCAACTAGAATCTCCAAAGATTTTATAGACTTCTCACTACTCTTTACAAGTATCCTAAGCTCCTCCATAGTAGGAACCTCATCTGACTGAAAAGTAGGAGTAGGTTGCTGATGTTGAACCTCTTCACTTCCAAAGAAATATGTCATATCTGGAACATCTTGCTGGTACTGTTGAGGATGGTATGGAAAATATGGTTGTTCCTCATAAGTGACATATGGATCAACTTCTTCGTAGTAACAATATTGTGAGGGATCATGAACGCCCAAACACCGCTCACATTGATAAGGCATGGATGTCCTCGAATATGCCCACCATGGCAACTCCTCGCATGCCATCTTCAAAAACTCAAGTACCTGAAACACAACGAACTAAACAAGATAGTTAAGAAAAAAAAAATCTGAGTCAGTGAACTCGAACGACCACTATTGACAAGCACATAAACCAAAAATAAAACACCGATGATCCCCGGCAGCGGCGCCAAAAACTTGTTTACACTAAATCACGCAAGCGTACGTGGTCACAAGTAATATATGAATAAGTCGAGTTCGTTCCCACAGAGATCTGGTTAAGGTTTTAATTCAGTTATTGTACCTATGCAACAATGTATGATTATTATTCACTGCTAAGACAAATAACAATTTTGAGTTTTAATTAACTAAACTAACTAAGATGCAAATTATCAACTAAGAATTAACTAACTAACGATAATTAAAATCAAATTACTTACGCAATATGAACCATGGAATCCTAACTTCAATACAAACATCCTTTAGAGATCATGCCCTTTTATCAATACATGTGGTGGTTACGATAACTAATCGGACAACACGAAATAAGTATACGTTACCTTTCAGTACACGCACACCAATCTACACAATATCCACATAAGATAGAAATCATGCAGGCACCAATAATGCTTAGACCCTATATGTCTATAGAATTTGAAAACATAATGGTTGAAGATCAAGTATCCATAAGATTACATAAGGTAGTATGAGACGGTTAGAAACACACCACAAACATGAATAACATTCATGGACTTATGCTAGCATGGCAAGTTCTAAATCTAAAGATCCACTGTCGCTTTACTAAAGATTAACAAGATAGATGTTAGCTACGCATCTATATGAATTAAATACAACCCTGCAAGGATATCACAAATTCACCACACATATATCAAGTTAAGCAATCAACATCTAAATTCCATAAGTAAATCCGTTAGAATCCCATGACAACGATTAGTTCATAATCGAACCTCTCGTCATCATGGGATCTGATGAAACCATGATAAAAACAAAGTATGAAAAGATACAAATAAAACTAAGTAATTGATATGTAATGGTGTGTTAAATTACAATGGTAGGATGTGTTTATATAGGCTCTAGAAGTCTTGTCCACCAAGCAATTGCCTTTTTAGAGTTGGAATAGAAGATTGGCAAATTCCATCTTTGAATGAAATAGAATTGCAAATTCCATGTATAAGTCTGATTCTAGAAGGTTCTGGCCGCTCCAAGCAATTACCATAATGATTAGAAGTAGAATTTGTGGTAATTTCCTTGTTAAAATTGAATTTTCCAGGTTCTGGAAATTTTCTGGCGGTGTCCATCGCGGCCGCGCTACATTTTAGTGTAATTCGAGCGCCCCCGCGCTATAAACAATTTCTGAAATTTATCCAAGCGCGACCGCGCTGCATGTTAGTGTATTTCAGGCGCGACCGCGCTGCTTAAAATTCTGACCATTCTGCCAAATTCAAGAAAATTCTCCAAGCTTCGCGTGGACAGCTTACGGGCCTCAAACGGACATGTAGAACTCCAGATATGACCAAAATAGTGGAGACTGCACAACCTACCCGAAAATCCGAATTTTCCACAATTTGCTCATTTCTCGTCCGTTTTCTCTTCCGATTCTTTTGCCACTTCCCATTCTTCAATTCTTGAATTATGAATCCTCATGGTAGCCTAGGGAAATTCACCACCCTTCATTCCAAAGCTCAATTTAAACTCCAAGACCAACGAAAATCAACAATCATAGCTGGCATTTTGCTAACCTGCATAGCTACACAAAACATATTAAAACACACAAATACTTGAGATACAAGCGATCAATTTAAGCCAAAATGAAGCGATCCAAGTGGATAAAAATCCACTTATCATAGGTCTATGCCAGATTCGGGCATAACAACTACCCCCCGAGTCCATATTGCCATTGTAAATGCGATGTGGAATCAATAATATGTCTGGAAACCTTCAGCGATGCGAAGCCTGAGATCACTATAAGTGTTGGCATCGTAGCCCTTGGGATTGCTTCGAGGTGTTGAGAATTTGTAGAGTTATGCCAACTGTCACGCCTCGAGATTCGCGTTCAACTGTTAGGATCATGACATGTGTCTCAACACCTTTCTCTCTCCTGATGCCTATATAAACCCGTACTTTCCAATCATTTGTCACTTTCCTTGTTAACAATGTAACGAATTGCTATCATTTTGTTCCTAGATCAAACACAAGAAATTTTCAAGCTTCATCACCAGCGACCTCAACTTTTTAAATTTCTTCAATCTTATCCAAGAACAAGTAAGTCTTCATTATTTTTTTATATTTAAATTGCTGCTCTTCATTGTAGATACATGATTATATCATTTAAATTTTATGCAATGCGATCCCATATGACTGCGATCATACATTGCTAATTTCACTTTGCGATCCACTCCTTGCTTAAGTATAACAACAACCCTTCCTTTTTACTTAGAATAGCGACCCTATAATTCTCCTCGTAAGCGAAGTGAAAACATGTAGAGCCTTTCTGTTTATTTGTTTTTTTCTTCCTTTACTCCCTTTTTTGCTTTCTATAAGGGCACACGCTTATTTCTTCACATTCTTTTCAGATGTCAAACGACGATAGTTCAAGGAGACCATCCCCGATGCCTAATGTTCAGATCTGTGAGGAGGACACTGCTAACATCGCGAGGGCTACGAGTACTAGCGATAGCTCATTTAAGTTATACCTCACTCCCTTATGGTCGAACGAAGAATACACCAGAGAAGTAACTCATTATTCATGGCAAACCAAACATCCTTCGAGCTTGCGAGACCAATCACTAGAAGTGCTCCTTGCTCGAAACAAACCCCCACCTGCGATGACAGGAGTTGAAAAAGAAGTGGAAGCCTTGTTGAAGAGAGGCGAAGAGATAATGGGCAAAGGCAAATGAGCTCGTTCCCAGCTCCCTCCTCGGGAAGTAAACCCCCTGTTAAGATTACTTCTCCAATCAAAATAGCCAGTGATTCTCCAGTGGATTCACTTGGCGAGGCTTACTATGACCTCGAAGGAGGTATAGATAACGAAGCCAATTTTGATAATTCTGACTATGAGGAGCCTTCCTCAGATGAAGGTGGTCTTAACGAGGTGTCAAAAGTAGTTAATTTTAAAGATTACGACTACGTCCCAAAAGACTCACCTAACCCTTACATTCCAACCCCCCCAACTAGAACTCGAGGGGGTGATATATGTGGGTGGACCTCGCCAAAAGACATTAAGCCTGGTTCAAAGGTAAAGCCAGGTGAGCCTCGCATTCTTGCCTGCCGAGACTTATCCACCACTTTAAATGTGAAGACCATTACAGAGGGGGTCAACAGGTTTAGACCACAAAGCAAAATAATTCTTCCCAAACCTGGAATGCATGTTATCACTTCAATTACGAAGAGAACGGTGGCGGGGTTCCAAGGATGGTCTTGGCGATCCCCTTAATGAGAATAGACGTCTCTTCCCCTCTTCATCCATTCATAAGAGATGTCTGTATGACCTATCACTTGGCACCCATCCAAATAAGCACAAATGGGTACAGATCTATGATTGCTCTCTATATTCTTTATCAAAAACTGGATACCCCCCAATGGATGCGAGGACAATGGGCTATTTTCTTCAGCTCAAGCGATGCGGGGCCAAAGATTTTGGCTACGTTTATTTTTCTGTGTGGCCAGAATTCAACAAAAAAAACCTTCTTCCTGGGGGAATAAGCAATGTTGGCTCATGGAAGGAGCCTTTCCTCTACGTCCACGAGGTCCCCAGGGTCAAGACAAGTTTCAATTATCTTCTAGGTAAGCTTTTCATCGAGACTGTAGTCCTCGTTTTATTAAATTCCATGTTTTCTTTCCAACTCGCAGCTCTTTCGGCATCGCAATTGGTCAGGTTCGCACCATTCTGAAGGGCAAAGAGAAACAATGAGTCGATGATGTACTGACCAAGTCGACTCGCGAGGAGAGAAACATCGAAACCCTCATTTCTCTCGAGAACTTAATCGAATGTGGATTTTTAAAAGATGGGATTGACTCATCTCCTGAAGTAGGGCCTTCCACTACGAGGAGGTCCTCATGAAAAAGAAATATGAGAGAAGGAGCCTCGTCTTCTCATGTTGAGATAACAAATGATGAAGGTATTCTTTAATAATAAAACGATCTCGAAACTGTTGCATTTTGCATCGCATTTCTTTACTTTTTACGTGCATAACCGTGCATAACTGTCATTTGTCTTTGCATCTTAATTATTGCAAATTATGTTAACCTCTTATTTTAACTTGTCTTCTTTTTTCGTATAGGCATGTCGAATCGCAGCGGCCAAGTTCCTCCCTTTCTCCAGCAGGGAGCTAAGAAGGGTGTTGCCTCCAAAGCTGTATTGAAAGTTCCTCCTCCCATCAAACCATCAACTCCTTCTACAAAAGTAATTAGCGATCCTCCAGCCCAATTAGACATCGATGGGGATTAGATTTGGAACTCTCCAGAACAGAACCCATTAAAGCGATCTAGGATAGATGGGTATAAGGATGGGCCCTCCCTACCATCTTTAGGGGTCGTTACTGCCACGGTTTCACAACATCTCTTCGCCACGTTGGGGTCTAAATACTCTGATGAGGCTAAAACCTCTGGCTGGTGGAAGGCGACCCCAGAAGAGAATGCCAATGCTCTGATAAAATGCCTCGCCGAAGCCTTCATCCGCCAAGCTGCACACACAAGAAACTTCTTATAGCTGGACAAAAAAGTCAGGGACCTAGAATTTCAGAAGGTAGAGGACAAGCGGTCCTTGGAGGAAGCTTTCAAGAAGAAACTCTCCCATGACACTGCTCAAATCTGCATAGATTTAAAGACTGCTCGGAGGGAGAGGAATGAATTTGAAAAATCTTTTAAGGAACTGCAGAAGTCGAGCGAGGAGGCTGCTAAGAAAAAAGATGAAGAGATCGCAAAGATGACATGCGACCTAGACGCTACAAAGGATTCACTGGAAACTATTGAGGAAGTATTCCTGGCCAAGGGTCAAGTTACTTTCATGAAGGGATTCATCCGAATGATCCCTAATTTTGATTGGGACCAACTTCGACCAGGAAATGCTGACTTTGCAAAGACCTTGAAAAAAGAAATCATTGATGAAGATGCTGAGGAGAAGCAGCTGGCAGAAGAGGCGAGGTTGGAAGAGGAGGCAAGGCTAGCTGAGGAAGCATGGCTAAAGAGTGAGGCTGCCAAAACCAACCAGAATGAAGCTGCTCCTTAAATCTTTTGTAACTTTATTCAAATCAATGTAGTCTGAATTCTCGGATTAGGGATGCGGGCGTTCTTTGAATGCCTCGCGAGATGTAATATAATTTTCGGTTAACTCTGATAACTGTTGCAAGTCTTTTGGGATCGCATGGCGACCTGGGAGTGGTGAATTGACCCGTTTTATTATCTACTTTACATCTTTATGTTATATATTTTGCATCTTCCATACTTCTTTAATTCTTGCATCTTCATGTAGATAGTCTTCGTTAATATGGAGTAACTTTGCATTGCTTTTAATAGCTTTATGTTGTGATAATTTGTGTGGAGATGCGATCCTTTTAAGGTACCAACAAATGATGCCTTCTTCATTTTTTGTAACGTGAGGTCGTTGTGAGATCCTATGACTAAGATCGTCCTTCGCATTGATCACATTATCTATGCTTCATTAAAATACTTTTTAAAGGATCTTCCTTCATATCGCAGTACGAGCTACCAATGGCTTCCCGTCACCTTCGACTTGAGGGTGTTTCAGACTTGCATATTGTTCTAGCCTAATCCTGAAAATCTTTTAAAATACTAGCAACATAGTAAAAATAGGAAAGTAGAAACTGGAAAATAAACTCATATTTAATAAAAGGGGTCGAAGCCCAATAGTCATTACATAATAAAGGGGAGGTGTCTATATGATCACTACCCCCAATACTTTGTATGAATTTATTCATGCTAAAGTAGTAAAAAGATAGAAACTACCCAGGGTGAAGCCACTACTGATAGTATTTTCTCAAGTGCTCTGCATTCCAAGCTCGAGGTATGACCTTATCATCCATGTCTGCGAGGTAGTAGGTTCCTTCCCAGAGAACAGCATAGATCTTATAGGGCCCTTCCCAGTTAGCTCCAGAAACACCATGACTTTGTACCTTGGTATTGGGCATCACTCTTCTAAGCACTAAGTCACCCACATGTAGGGCTCGTACCCTTACCTTCCCATTGTAGTACCTTACGGTCCTCCCCTAATAAGCTACGAGCCGAGCCTGGGCCTTGCTTCTAGTTTCTTCAATCATGTCCAGATAGAGTCTATGATTCACTTCATTTAACTCAGGATCGTAGTGTTCCCTTCTGAACAACCCTGAGCCAACTTCAACTAGGACCATGGCCTCGCATCCATAGGTTAAAGAAAATGGAGTCTCTCCCGTAAAGGTCCTTGGGGTCGTGTTTTATGACCTCGAGACTCTTAGTAACTCCTCAGGCCAGCTGCCTTTGCTTTCTTCTAGTTTAGCTTTCAAAGTGTGCTTGATTATTTTGTTGATGGCCTCAGTCTGGCCATTTGTTTGAGGATGGCTCATAGCTGAAAAACTTTTCTTGATCCCCAAGTTTTCACAAAATTCTTTCATCTCTTTGCTGTCAAATTGTTCCCTATTATCTGATAAAGGATCCCATAGCGACACACGATCGCTCTAGACACGAAGTCCTTTAGTTTCTTGGCGGTGATAGTTGCAAGTGGCTCAGCTTCGGCCCACTTAGTGAAATAGTCTACTGCCACAACTGCATATTTAACTCCCCCTTTAGCTTTGGAGAGCTCCCCAATTAAATTAATTCCCCACATAGCGAAGGGCCATGGGCTCGGGAGCGAGGTGAGATGTGATACCGGAGCATTTCTAAAGTTAGCGATCCTCTAACAGGCATCGCACTTTCTTGATAACTCCAATGTATGTGTTTTTAGTGTAGGCCAAAAGTATCCTTGTCGAAGAATCTTCTGAGCCAACGAACCACCCCCTAAGTGATTTCCACATATCCCTTCATGAACCTCCCTCAAGATATAGTTACACTCCTCGCCATCCACACATCTCAATAGTGGTGTGTTAAAACCCCTTCTAAACAAAACCTCATCATATATGACATAGCGAGCTACCTGATACTTGATTTTCCTAGCTTCCTTTTTATCCTTAGGTAGCACCCCATTCTTTACATACTCCCATATAGGGGTCATCCATATGGGTTCTGAGCTCACGAGCTCCATAACGGAGTCTTCAGGAAAACTAGGCTTGGCCTGAACTTCCAACGGTATGACTCCAAGTAATGTGGCCTCGCGATGCGACCCTAATTTTGCGAGGGCATCTGCCTCCTGATTTTTTGCTTTTCTGATGAACTGCACTTTCACTTGTTTGAATGATTTTATCAACCTTTACACACATCGTAGATACAGTTCAATTTGTGGCCCCCTGGCCTGCCATCCACATCCAATGTGACCTGTAACTAGCATGGAGTCATTGTATGCATTGAGATTTTCAACTTTCATTTCAATCGCGAGCTTGAGACCAATGATTAAGGCCTCGTACTCGATTGCATTATTAGATGCTTCAAATATGAAGTGAACTGCACTGCTTCTCTTGCGGCCTTCGGGAGTAACAAGCTCGATCCTGGCTCCAGCTCCCGCTTTGTTAGATGCTCCATCCACATAAAGCTCCCACCACAAAGCAGAGTTCTCAACTTTGGCCTCGCTATTGGTATTTTGAGGGGTTGCCATGAGAGCCCAAGAGTCTTGTTCAATTTGAGGGGGATATTTAAGTATGAAATCTGCTCGAGCTTGGACTTTCAATGCCCCTCGTGGCTTGTATTCGATGTCAAACTAACTCAGTTCCACAATCCACTTTAAGAGTCTTCCCGATGTCTCCGGTTTATGCATTACTTGCCTTAGAGGATAAGATGTGCGAACCTCAATCTTGTGAGCTTGAAAATATGGCCTTAATTTTCACGAGGCCAACACCAGAGCGTAGGCGAGCTTCTCCATATTGGTGTAGCGAGTCTCTGCATCTAACATTCTTTGACTGGCATAATAGATTGGATATTGAATTTTTTCTTCCTTGTGAACTAAGACTGCACTGATCGCGTGCTCTGACACAGTGAGGTAGACAATGAGTGTCTCCCCCTCCTGAGGTTTAGAGAGCAGAGGTGGCGATCCCAAGTGCTTCTTAATTTTCTGAAAGGCCTCCTCGTATTGTGAAGTCTACTCAAAATTCTTTCCTACTTTCTTGATTGCCTTGAAGAACTTTTGGCACTTATCTGATGATTTTGAGACAAATCTATTAAGAGCAGCTATTCTCCCTATGAGGCTTTGCAATTCCTTGACATTTCTGGGCGATCTCATCTCCATTAGGGCCTTAATTTTTGCTGGGTCGGCCTCGATTCCTCTGTGGTTGATAATAAACCCAAGAAATTTTCTAGATTCGAACATCTCTGGGAGGTGGGAAAAGTGATCCTCAACTTCCTTCGACTTCACAAGCATGTCATCCACGTATACTTCCATTGTTTTTCCGATTTGCATCTCGAACATCATATTAACAAGCCTTTGGTAGGTGGCCCCAGCATTGAAAAGACCGAAGGGCATCCCAGTGTAACAAATGAGGCCTCTATTTGTGATGAATGAGGTGTGCTCCTGATCAGGGCCATACATAGGTATCTGGTTGTACCCTAAATAAGCATCCATGAAACTAAGAAGTGCATGCCCCGCTGTAGAATCTACCAACTGATCGATCCTTGGGAGTGGGAAGCTATACTTAGGACAATGTTTATTGAGATCAGTGAAGTCCACACATGTCCTCCACTTTCCATTTGGCTTCTTCACGAGAACAGGGTTCGCGAGCCAGTCAGGGTAGAATGACTCCCTAATGAGCCCAACCTCGAGGAGCCTGTCTACCTCTTCTTTAAGGGCTTTGGCTCGTTCTCCACTAATGGATCGCCTCTTTTGTCTTACCCCTTTTTTTGTTTGGATCCAAGTTAAGCCTATGGTACATAAGATTAGGGTCAATTCCAATCATATCCTCATGAGACCAAGCAAAGACATCCGGATTGGCCTTCAAAAAATGAACGAGCCTCTCACGAAGTTCAGGTTTGAGCTGTGACCCGACCTTTAGCACCTTGGAAGGATCTTTAGAATCAATAAGGATAGAGATTGTATCTTTTGCAGCTCCGGCTCGCTCAACATGCTCTGGGATACGAGGATCTAAATTGAGCTCATATTCGCAAGCCATACTAGACTCTTCTTTATCCTTATTTACGATCCCATCTTATGGTGATGCAGGCATAGTTTCTGAAGTTGGGGTCACCCCCACTTGGCCATATTCATTGATTATTGTAGTCTCATGAGTTATTCCATTAGGAAAATCCACCAAGGTTGAAGTTTCTTTTCGGACCCACTTACCCTTTCGGGCTCGAATAGCAGCTTGTTCTGGGCTCTCCTCATCATCACTTGCCTCTTCCACTATCCCCTTTTGAAGAACTAACACAGGTTGCTAGGCTTCCATCATGAGTGCTCCTGGGATTGGTTCTACTTGATACCTAGTTTGTCAAAGTAATCATCTGAGAGCTCATCGATTGAGATCATACTGCATTCCATCTTTTCTAACATGGAGTTACCCCCCTTTTCTGCTACCTTGAGGGCCTTATTGTAACATTCTCGAGATTTATGTTGGATTCCCTTCACACAACCAACACCATGCGGGGTGGAAAATTCATGGAGAGATGGTAAATAGAGGTTACCACCCTCATTTCCTTAAGAATGGGCCTCCCCACTATGGCATTATAGGCCGATGCTTGATCCACCACCATAAAATCAGCGACCTATATGGTGATACAGGGCTCATCCCCCAAAGTAATAGGGAGTCTTACGAGACTATTGACACTAACTGAGGCTCCAATGAACCCATAAAGATGTCCCACCGTGGGAATAAGATCCTTATCAACATACCCCATCTTCTTGTAGACTTCATACATGAGGATATTCACAGCACTCCCATTATCAACAAGGACTCTACAGACATTCTGAGAGCCAATGTGAACCCGAAATACTAATGCATCTGAATGGGGATGATGGACCCACTTCGCGTCCTCTACAGTAAACATTATATTTGTATCTTCCCCCCTGAAAAGCTTTGGGGGTCACTCCTATAAATGATGCACATTGGTGAAAGGTCGTTCTCTAGCCTCGCGTGCATATCTCTCTCTAGCTTTATTGCTTTTTCCTCCAATATGGGGACCTCCAATTATTATATGAATACTTCCACCTCGCTCCTCCCTTTGCTTATGAGGTTCTTCCTTCTGCCCAGTCGGTGGTACATTATCATACCCAAGGCCTGGTTTTGCCCCGTGTTTCTTCACCTCGTGAACCACCCATTCTGTCAATTTTCCTTCTCGAATTAATCGGTCAATCTATTCCTTGAGCTGCCAATAATCAGCCATTTCATGCCCCGTCTGCTCATGAAAGGTGCATTACTTCTTAGTGACTCTAGTTCCCTTTGCTTCCATGGATATTGGTTTTCTAAACAGCCCTCTATTCGCATTAATAGATGATCTATAGGGGCCACTAGCGGAGTAAACTTGTCATCATTCCTTGTTGGGTGAGACCAATGCGGGGATCGTCTAGAGACATCGCGATCCCGCCTCTTAGGGCTTGGGCTGCGATCCCTCCTTCTTCTTGGGCTTCGTGAATCTTTTCGCTTTACTCCCCTACTTTTGTTTCCACTGCTGTTAGCCTTATCGCCTTTTTTGAGACCCTCCATTGACTTCTCAATCCATTAGAAAGGCTCAGCCATTTTGTAAAACTCCGCGAGAATGCTAGCTGTCTAGGCTTGCAACTTTTTCCAGAACTCAGTACCTTCTCTCAGTCCCGCAATCAGAAAATTCTTAACGGCCTCGTCATTTGCTCCTCGCACCCTTGGGACCTCGGCGTTAAATCTTTTAAAATTATCTTGTAAATTCTCCTCCTCCCTCTATTTTACGTTTGCCAAGGTGGAGACGGGTGGGTCATAGAGCATAGAGGACTGGAACTGCTTGATGAAGATGTCCACAAATTGCTCCCATGATTCTATGATAACAAGGGCCCCAAGTTTCGAGAACCATTATTGAGTGCTACCCCTTAGCGAGGCCGTGAAGAGTCTACACCTAGCCATATGGGAAAGCTGATATACATCCATCTCGTTACTGAATCGAACAACAAACTCTGCCGGGTTCATTTTACCATTATAGGTCATATCTGAGTGATGACCTCGGAACACAGCAGGGAGCGGGGCGGTTCGTATCGCATGGGTGAAAGGTGAGGACGAACCCAAGTTTCTAAAGATGCCTTTTTCCCCATTCATTGCATCTAAGGCCTTTTTTAACTCCTCCAACTTGTAGTCGCCTACTTTCGCTTCCCTATCTTCAACCTTCTTACACCTCTCTCCAGTACTACCATGGTGAGATTGAGTCTTTTTAGGGGTACTAAAATCTTCCTGATCAGTCCTGTTATCCTTCCTATTACGATCGTGATGATTTGGTTCGTGATGTTGGGACCGCTCACGATCTCAATGAGATGGGGGTTTGTCATTGCGACGATGGGACCGCTCATGCTCTCTATATTGAGAGTAGGGTCTGTCATCGCGGTGATTTAACTGCTCACGATCTCGAGGAAATGGGGGTCACTGCAAACTATGCACCATTTCATGGGGTCACTTGTCCTTCTTATTCTCTATGACCTTTTCAAGTTTACGATGAAGGTCCCTCTCAGTCAACTTTTTCCCAAGACGGTCAAACACAAACGTTGACCTCCCTTTAGAGGATGCCCCTCGGGTTGTGATATCAGTTTCTTCTTTATAACCTCTTCCCCCTCTTCATCTCACCAGTCAGGGTTAGTCTGATTGGTGGTGACTTCATCAAACTCCCCAATCAGTTACTTGCACTACTACAGACTGGACCTATAGCGTCGCCTATATAGGCCTATAACGTCGGTTGTTTGGCGTAGTATATGCAGGGGACGCTATAGGTATAGGCCTAAAGCGTCGGTTAAAATGGCAGTGATAAGGTCCACTTTAGGCGTCGGTCATTTAAATGACCGACGCTATAGGTATAGCATATAGCGTCACCCCCTTAAAATGCCGACGCTACAGGTATATCTTATAGCGTCGCCCCTTTAAAATGCCGACGCTATAGGTATAGCTTATAGCGTCGCCCCTTAAAATGATGATGCTATAGGTACAGCTTATAGCGTCGCCTCTTAAAATGCCGACGCTATAAGTGTAGCTTATAGCGTCGCCCTTTCAAATGACCGACGCTATAGGTTACTTTTTTTTTAACAAAAAAGCCTATAGCGTCGCTATTTCAAATGACCGACGATATAGGTCAGTTTTTTTAAAAAAAAATAATTTCAAAATTGGAACCTGTTTTATTAATTAATATACTATTTTTAACCTGCTTCACTTTTATATACACTGATACATCCACATCAACAAACATGAACTACAAAAAATAAAAATTATAACACAAATTCTAATTAAAATAAATTTAAATTAAAGAATTTATGCTAGTATACAAAAAAATACATTAATGTTGAAAATGCTAACAAAAATTCTTTCTAATTTGATTTACAAAATCAAGTTCTTCAATTTTAGAGAAATTCTATCTAACTTAACTCTGACTTGCTTTCCTGGACTCCTTTGCAGTTGCAATGGCATCCTTAGTAGCACTAGCAGCAGCAACAGCTTTTGCTTGGCGCTCCTCTTCTTCAATTGTAGCTCATACTCTTTCAAGAAACTTATCAGAGGAAGGGAACTCAAGATTATCACAAGTCTAATGCCTTACTGTCTCTTCAGTAATAACATGCACAGTCAAATTAATAATGGTTAACAATTCAATTTTTAACTAAATTATATATATATGATCTACGATCCTGGAAACATGTACATATTTAACCAGACTGAAATGTTTGTCTGGCCTACATGTGGACAAGAGTTGTGTTCCACAACTATGTATATTTTAGAAGATAGCCACAGAGAGAAAGAGCCACAACTATGTATATTTCAAAAGCATTTGGAAATGTAGTATTCCAAATGCTTCAAACAAGAGTTGTGTGCCACAACTATGTATATTTCAGACGATAGAAATACAAATGCAAGAGATATACAGAAACAAAATTACTGGTAAGATCACTATACCGAATTTGCGTCATGATTTTGTACACTGGGGATGGATGTCACCACTTTAAGGAAAATCTCCATCCCTTGCACGGACCTCTCCCTCTATGTCAAAAATGTAATGTGGTAATAATGGCTAACAACTGCTGCTTAACAGCAAGTTTTTTCTATGCTGGAACTGCTACCTTCCTTACCTTCTCCTTGGCTGCCTTTATAATCTTCTCAGGTACCACCGGGGTTACTGGCTTTTCAATTCCTTGTATATCCGTTATTCTTATCTTTGTTAGTTCCTAATTAGTAAATAGATGGTAAAGATATACGCCATAAGTACGTTATCCATGTGAGCAAACATATGCGTGGGTGTGAATATAACCTAAACAAAGCTTTTCATCATGTCCATTCACATTGTCACTGAAGCTGTAATTTCCAGCTCCAAAAGAAATACACAAAATGATTACCCAACAATTTAAACTGACTAACCTGCCGATGTCCTTTAGTTCGGCGATAATTCTTTCTTCTCTTTTTCTTGAAAATAATTACTTTTGCATCTAGAGCCTGGAAGGCAAAACCAAAGCAGAAAAAAAGTTCAAACTCATAGAACTTATCAATTTCTAATTTTCAATACTACCAAATACCAGTGTTAACAGTCTATTTTTTAAACAGACTTGTTAAAAAGAACTTGTTAAAAAGAAAGGTGTGGCCAGAAAAGACTTGGAGCATATCCCTGGTTACTAGATGTATTGAACATTTAATAGTTATACTAATTGCAGCAATGTTTAATAATACAACCATTTCTACAAGTGCTTATTTGTAATATATTCAGAAAGTCGGAAAAGGGTAATTTAATTAAGTATATATTAGCAAGAATGTCCTGCCAAATAAATATGATTAAGTTTGAAACTATTATCAATTACAAACTCATTTCTCTCACCTCTCGGATATTATAAACAACATAAAGTTTGATTGTCCCTTGACCACGGATCATGTGATGTATTAGGCTAATATCTGAACAAAAAAAATAGTAAATTAGTATTCAGCCAATCAAGATTAAATAAGACCATCATGACTCTTACCTATAATTAGAAAATTATATTATAGCAAAAGGAGAAAGAAAAAAGAGGTAAAAAACCAAGCTTCCTTACAAAACCTGTTTGTTGTAAGAGAATGACACATTTTAGTAGAAACAGAAAAGCTTGCTATGACTGCAAAAACATTTTAGCATGTGACAACGGTCTATAAGCATCTACGGAAATCAGCCAGATTCCTAGCACTATGATATTTAAGTCTACTGCAGAGGGTATGGTATATGTATATTCCTAGAAAAGGTACACAGCTTATGCTTCAGATGAATGCATTGCTACAGAATAGAAGAGAGTGATAGGAAGCTAATTGTGTGCTACTGTTTAACTCACTACTTTACTTATATTGGAGTGCAACTGACAAATACTTGGAGCATACCAACTGCTAGCTAAAAAGTTTACAAGCCTATCCTACACTACACAGTGAACTGTGACCCAACACTACAAAAACAGAACAATGACACATATCAAAATAGTATAATCTTGGTACCTGAAGCCATTCCAGCAGCTGCACCAGCTGCAAGACCTGTAATAATTCATTGTTGTTCTCCATCATAGCTGAGCACCCATTTGCCCATGATATCCCAATATTCACACTAGGTCCAAGGGAACAACCTGTACCTAGGGTTATGGCAGCTTGGATAGCCTTCATAAATGGAAATACTCCAGCAAGCAAATCAAAACCTTGCCCTTGAGAATAAGTGGATTGCAACATGCACAGACCCATTCATGTATTTGATCTAATATTTCAAGCAAACCATGCAACATACCAACTATAACTCTACCAGTGACTGGTACAAGAAGTATTCGATGCCAACTATCAGCCAACCTTTGTAAATGGAGCCAAGCCGCACCCTCATTTGGGGTCCCTGCCCAGACCCATTCATGTATTATGTGTATCTGAAATACAAGTCTTTCTTTGTAAGCAATTCACAAGAACTCAATTCAAGCTAGTGTTTTCTTCTTATTACAAAACTTGCACCAAAAGATAAAATCATGAAACAAGCAAGAGATAGCAGTGTCATGCAAAACACATCGGTTGAAAAGTTCCTAACATTTTCAAAGTATAGATAAGCTGGCAATGGTTGGGAATCCCATGTTTTTAATTCTGATGGCAAGTGATTCTCGATAACCTTAAATAAAATTGCAAAACACGACCATCATCAATAAAAACAAAAACCATAAAAATTCAATAATTTTTATGTACTAGTAATCATAAACTCTAAACACATATCGAATAGAAACACAATAATTTTTTTTACCTTTTGAACTAATCCCGGTTGAATCTTGTTAATTGCATTACAAAGAACTAAACCACTCCTCAAACAAGAAATAAATTCCTTCTCCGTAGGCTGGCTTGATATTCCGAGAGGCCCAACTAGGATCTCAAGCCATTCTGTAGCTTCGTATCACATTCACAAATCATAACTAAATAATTACATAACTAACAAATAACAAATTGGGTAAAAAAAAATCACATTCCATATACATAGGCATTCTTAAATTAACTTATCACCAATATCATACAAACAAACACACAAATCTTCAAACAGAAATTAAACAAAAAATTGAGAAAATACACAAAAAAAAATCTTGAAAAAATAAACAAACCTGATTCTTCTTGTTTCCTTCCAGCAAGATTCAATTCATGAAGAGTCTTTCTCACACAAGTCTCCATCTTTATCAATCAAACTCTAAAATTCATAAGAACAAAAGAGATAAGTAATTAAACAAATTCTTGATTTAAACCCTAGTTTTCAATTTGGGGAAAAAATATAAGGGGATTAAATTACTTACTCTAGTGGGTTGATTCTTGATTTGATAAAATAAATAGAGGCCCTTTGAGTTTGTAACTGTAGAGAGAGAGGGGGGTTGAGATTTAGGGTTCTTTATAGAGGGGTGAGTGTGTGATTCGAGAGTGTGTGAGTGGAGAGAATGAGTGAGATGGGAGTTTTTTCAGTTTTTTTGATTTAAAGTTTTGTGTTTTTAATTTTATCTATGTTGTGTAAGAGCATTCACATCCCATTCCCCATCCCCATCCCCAACCCTAAAAACTTACTAAAAATAGTAATTCCCCAAATAAAAATAGTAAATCCCCAAAATTACCAAAAAGTTTCTACATCCCATTCCCCATTTTCCATTCCCCTATCCCTATATTCTTTTTTATATTACTTCTTTCTCTCTCTTTCACTTACAATTTTAACTACTAAAACTTACCCACTGTTATAAATACAATTTAATATTATTATATGAGGAGAGAGAGTGTATGGGGATGGGATGAGGCATCAACTTTGGTCCCTAAATATGGGGACTCAAACTTTGGTCCCTAAATCAAACCCCAAAATGGGGAATGGGATGGAGGAGTTTTTAAAAGAAAAGTTGGACAAATCCTCAAATTATAGGGATGGGGTTGGGGATGGGGGATGGGATGTGAATGCTCTGAAGGAGGGAGTGTTTTTGTAACAGGGGGAAACAAAAATTTGGGTAAGGAGGGAAACATTTTGTCTAATTGAAAGAGGGGAATATATTGACAGGCGAAATGTTTGGGGACGCGCGTGACAAATTTTTTTTTTTAAAGTTTATTTAAAACATCGGTTATTCTTAAAACCGATGTCCTAAAATACAAATACATCGGTTTTAAAAAGAGCGATGTCCTAAAGTCTTTTTACATCGGTTGTATTAGTGACTGATGTTAAATGTGTGATATCTATTACACTTTTTTTAACAGTGAGAGATAGTTCAAAAGAGAGATTGAGAGAGAACTCGAGAGATTGCTAAAATAATGAATTGGGGAAGAACAGCGCCTATTTAGGGATTTAAAGGGGTGAGGGAATTTTAAAAATCATTAAATACGGAAAATCATTTTATAAATCACGATTTTAAAAATTTACCAATATCCGTCAAAAAATGATAAAATCGGGCAAATTAGTCGGAAAAAATTACCAAATCGAGTAAAATTGAAAATTAGTGAAAGTAGGGTAAAATTGATCATAAAAATTGTGAGTATGACTACTTTGGTGTGTCTGAATTTATTTTCAAAAATTGGCATTTTCCCTATTTTTATTTAATTTTTTGATTTCTTTTACAAACTAGTTAAAAATAGGGAAAAATAAAAAAAATGGAAAATTAATGAAACTAAAGTAACATTCATCACACAAATAGTGAGTATGACTACTTTGGTGTGTATGAATTTATTTTCAAAAATTGTCATTTTCCCTATTTTTATTTATTTTTTTTATTTATTTGACAAACTAGTTAAAAATGTGGAAAAATAAAAAAATGGAAAATTAGTGAAAGTAGGGTAAAATTGATCATATAAATTGTGAGTATGACTACTTTGGTGTGTCTGAATTTATTTTCAAAAATTGGCATTTTTCCTATTTTTATTTAATTTTTTGATTTCTTTCAAACTAGTTAAAAATTGGGAAAAAATAAAAAAAAATGAAAAATTAGTGAAAATAATGTAACATTCATCACACAAATAGTAAGTATGACTACTTTGGTGTGTATGGATCTATTTTCAAAAATTGTCGTTTTTCCTATTTTTATTTAATTTTTTGGCCTTTATTCTTATATTTATTTATTTTTTTAAGTTATACCTATTGCGTCGGCATTTTAAGGGGCGACGCTATAAGCTACACCTATAGCGGCGGTTAATTCAAATAACCGACGCTATAAGTGCGACGCTATATTGTTATTTTTGAGTTACACCTATAGCATCGGCATTTCAAAGGGCGACGCTATAAACTATGCATATAGCATCGGCATTTCAGTGGACGACGCTATAGGCTATATCTATAGCGTCGGCATTTTAGGGGGCGACGCTATAGATATACCTATAGCGTCGCCCTTTTAAGGGGCGACACTATAGGCTATACCTATAACGTCGGTTGATGCAAACAACCGATGCCAAAGCTTCTGGCAATAGGCCTATAGCGTCGGTTAATGCAAACAACCGACGCAATAGGTAAAAGTGCGGCGCAATAGGTCAATACCCGATGCTATAGGTGGCGACGCTATAGGTCATTTCTGTACTAGTGTTGGTGGGATCCTGATTATCATCTCCTTGGTGTGTGAAGGGACCCTTCCTGGCGATCCTCTTCGAGCCTCTTGAACGGTGCCTTTTCTTAACCTTAGCAATGCTCTCCTATACCTCTGCTAACTGAGTACTGAGGCCTTGGAGATATGCCAAAACCTCCTCATGATCCATCATGGGGCAGATCGGTCTTAGGGGTCTGCTCGCCGTAGCCATTTCCTTACTTGTTCTTCTTGATTTTAATTATAGTTCTCCCAAATCAATGACTAGCCCCTCCTTCTAGCGCCATATGTTATGGGGAGAAATTGGTATAAAAATGTTTTTATAGGCTTGCTGGATTAACAGAGCAAAATACGGATATTTTGCCAAGGATCTGAAGAACAAGGATTAGGGTTTTGGTGTATGTGTGTGGCTGAACGTTTATGGTGTTTTCAGAGTGAATTATTTCTCATCGCATATCAAGGTGCCTACGTACCCTATTTATAAGGATCAATCCATAGATAGTTCTTATAGAATAAGTTACCTAGACGGGCTAGGGTTTTAGGAAATAAGTCATAGCCCAAGCCCACCTACTTTAGGGCTGACATGGCAACGAGTCATCAATTCTGCTCAGGATCCATGGCCCACTAAAGGTTACTCATGGCTACATAATGCTAAAACTGTACGATTATAATGCCCCAAAATCCGGGATCAAGGATTTGGTCATCACGCGGAAATCCTCAATGTCAAATCACCTATTTAATAACATTACCACCTATTGTCACTCAATAACTGAATTACAACATTTGAGACCCCAACCACCAAGCATCTTTTAGGTTATAGGGCTAGAAACAAGAGTTCAAATACTTATAATTCTCATTACATCCATTCAATTATATCTCACTATGTCTTACAAATCTTATACTACTATTCTCATTTGCCTTTATAAGGGCATACTGCCTGTTTCTTCCAAGCTATGAAGATAAGCCTCATCCGCCTACCTTTCTCTGAAAGGTTAATATTTGAAAATAAGCAAGTATGAGCGAAAGAATTGCTTAGCAAGTTATTACTAGAGTTTAACAAAATATCCCATTATATGCATGGGGTTTTCCAACATTCAACTGATACTTAATATCATCCTTGAAACATTTAAAACCATGAAACCTCAATAGAAGAAGTATGACGTTTAAGATAACATCAAATGAACAAATAAGTTCATAATACCATAAACACTCTTCATACTTTAGCAAGATAGTATACACCATGTTTTTGCTAATCTTTTAGAAACTTTTCAAAATATGCAGCTCAATATACCATTATGTCAGTTGCTGTATATCATACATAACCCAAACCTTTATAAGGTCCCCTTTTAATATATCTCAAGTCTGAAAGTATATATACATATTTATAGGTACATATATCATTTTCGTAATAATCCCGGAAACATTTGTTATTCAATGAACAATATTTTAATATAATATAAAAGATGAAGTTACAGGGAAATTCAATAGAACCTTTCCGTAAAATATCTGTTATGCAAAAATTTGAGCAAAATATCAGCATATAACTTACAAGATGAAGTTATAAGGTAATTAAATAGATTATTACCATAAATAGCCATATCTTGTTGGCACAGTAATATACCAACATAAACTTGCTTGTCATTCATTATGAAATCACTTTACTTATTTATAATAATATAATATCAGTTTCTCTTCTAATCATTTAACACATTCCATTGTTCCATGCCATTTCCTTCTATTCAGGTTGTCATTATAATATAATTGCCAACAATTTCTTTTTGAATTATGGGGATCTTCCCTGTAGCCAGATACGTCAGAACGATGATCAGTCGCCCTATCCGTACATGTTCCTTATTTTCTACTAGTAGAAGGAATGATGCTCTCCGATCATCATCCCTTGAGGAAAGTTTTCCACAATCCTCCTTCGGCAACACATGGGCCGGAATAAAATGTTGAATGCTGGACTGTAGTACACACAGCCCAAATTGTCAGAATCCCCATTATAAAAGTTGTTATTCCATTTTATTCTGATAGACATCCTTTTTCAATTCAATTATTCCATTTCTACTTTACCCTTTTTATAAATACTGAATAAACTTCAGAGTTAAGATTTCAGCAAATACTCTGCTTTAAAAGAGTTTGACCAGGGAGCCTTGTATATTGAAGAAACCCTTGACTTTTAAAATCATATTTAGTACTTTTAATATTCTTTAAAACAATTGGAAGAAAATATTCTTTATAATATATACTTCCTATTTGTGTTTATACCAATAGGTACTTGTTTTCTATACATAATATTATCATTTGTATACTCTATTCTTCTGGCTCCCGGTCACTTATAGATATAACTTATTACCATATCATTGTATATAACATAACCCTTTTGTCCTTAAAGTATCTTGCAATGTCCATATCCATATCAAGTAATAACAGGAATCAGGGAAACATGTCCCTAGCATTATAATACTCACAGAGCCCCATATATATATTTTCAAAAGCAGTTATGCATGTCATGTGCATATACTTATCAAAACAGTTCGAAAACATATATGCATATATCGTGAGTATATAATTCACATGTGTCTTATGACTATTTGAAAACATTCATACAAGTATATCATCAGTGTGTCAATTCAAGACATACAAGCATTTCACTATGAAATTCTTTAAACAATATTTAATAACCCTTAGAACACTTAGAATATTCAATAAATATTCAAATAATATTTATTCAATAATAACTATTCAATAATTCCTTTTTAAATGAATATTATATGTAATATTCGTTGAATTAAATGACCAATCAAATAACGTTTATCAACAACATTCTAGATATTTTTATCTGAACAAATCCAATTTTTAACCATTGGAATATCTTTAATCCGTAGTTGGAAATAATTATCTCTGATAAGTAATCAACTAGATAGGATTACTCCATTAAATTACCTTTGTTATTTTTCCAGAACAAAGTGATTTTAAGAAAATGTTCTAAAAACGATATTCATCTAGTTAAATAAATTTAATTAGACGAATAAGGTTTATTTAATCAGTAAATTCTTCCAGAAGTATCTACTAATTAAATAAACACTAATTTATTGGTGATGTTGCCTTTAGGTTAATTATTGCGAAATTCATTTTAAAACTTTGTCCGGGTTTTCGAAAATATACCTTACAAAATAACCCTGACACGCGAGCTAAGTTCGAAAATTCAACACATGCTCTACCCTCAGAGCCTTCCTTATTTCGATCCATAAATACATACCCCATAACATATAATCCACTTCCACAGTACGAAAAGTTTATAAATATATACCGTATACATCAAGAGGTATAATTATAAAATATCATCGCCCATCAACAATATTATAAGTCATGGGGTTTTGATGTTTGCATGTGCAGGATTTTATGTCGTTGGCAAAACCAGGAATATAATGATTTGGAAGAAGAAGCACAAGGTCAGAAAACTCACAAATATGGATTAAAAACTTATTCAGCACATATCATATATTTCAAAATAGCTATACTCTGAACGATAGAGTATGCATAAGTAAACTTGCCTCTGGTCCTTAGCATAAAGTAGAAGAACGCGAACATATTCTCGGCATTTCACCCGAGCAGTTCCATGGACCTTACACAACGTTTCGATCTTTCCTTTTTGATGCACGTCGTTCCAACTTGATTACGCCCTAATGGTACTGAAATGGTTACGAGTACGTGTCAGTCCAACCTCGTATCTCGAGTAGACACAACTCAGGATTATCACTAAGTCACATAAAGTCAAACTATAGGTGTCCTTCCTATAGTTGATTACTCTAATACCACTTAATGCACACAACGCATTTAGTAATAGCAAACGACACGGAAAGAGTCCCCTTTTTTAAAGTGGACCTTCCTGGTACTAAACACATTATAACACCACAACACTTAATCAAACTCCATTTAACACTTCCAACCATAATACTACTGACATTCTCTTGTCACGACTCAATTAACAGATAATCCTCAAAACGCACTTAATTCTCAGATTAGCACATAAATAAGCAATTAATCCCGAAGACATAATTACTCCTCAAAACAAATCGCTTGACACATATATACATCAACAGTTAACACTCGAGCATGCCTTTAGACCATTGAAATCAAATAAATTAAAAATGTAGGGGATTTTTAAAAAAATTCTGCATGAAGTATTCGTAAATAGGATTATCCCCCTATTTTTCAATTCAACAATCCAACTGTGTAATCACAAGGAAAAATCAAGCTTCCTCAATTTGCAGCAACATAAAAGTAACCAAGTAAGAAAAGTACCCGCCCAGACATGCGGCACCTAAACACGTAAGAAAATGATCCGCTCAAACATGCGGCTCCTCAACATGTAAGGAAAATAAAATAACAGTTTATCCTTGCTATATAACATTTGAAAACCATACAACCAAGAATTAAATTCCTATTATAAGAAAACTTTTTGAAATAGCCTTGTTGTAAGTTGGACTATCCCGGGATCACAACCCCTCAATTACAATCAAAACCATTACTCAACATTTACCTGAAATATAAAGTTTAATCGACTATACAATACTCTGACAATTTCTGCATCCACCAATAACCATAATTTGACTCAAATAACCAAAACCACTATACATAGCTGATAATCATTTTACCACATATAATTCACCACCAAGTACTTGACTACTACTAGACGACAATCGCTTATCCACATATAGACCAACACCAATTAATTGACAATTATGACATCCCACAATTACTACGACTCCACTTATAGCACTTAGCACATAAACATTACCGAAACCAATTATAACAAGTAAAGCCACATAAATTCCGCATATTATACACTAACTAATAATTACCCACTAACGACCACTAGGCCCGAATATAGTATCGAAACCTCAATTAATACCAACATCATAATTAACAACCCACAATCATCTAAACCAAATATTAACGAGACCACAAAAATAATTCTGATAATTATAATTAATAATTAACAATTAACACTAACAATCACTAACCCAAACATTTAATCCCAACATACTATCGACTCACAATTAATACCTAAACTATAATTAACCACCATCAATTATAATTAATAATTATGCTCTCCGAGTTAATTAACGGAAATTAAAATAATAATATCACAATTTAAATATAATTTATTTACAACAATTAAACTATATCGAAATTTACAATTAATTTAATACGAAAATTAAATAATTAAAAACGTGAAATTATAATCTTTCCGTTTGGTCCGACCCACCACGAAACATCTCCACCATCTCTCTCCTGCCATCTCTCTCTCTCTCTCTCTACCATTGCACTCTCTCTTTTCTTCCTTGCCCAGCTGTTCCCCTCTCCCGTGCGCGGTGATGTAGAGCCGCCACCACCGCCGGCCGCCGGCCACCTGCCACCGCGCGGTGGTTTAACCCCTCCCCTCGTGATCTGCTGCTATACCACCCACACCACACGCAGTTCTCACACACACACACACACACACCTATATCTATGTATATATCTATAATTAACCCCCAATTTAATTCTCTCTTTCTTCCTCCTCTCTCCTCGTTGTTTCCCTCTTTTCCCCCGATATATTTCTATCATGTATGTATATGTGTGGCTGCGTGTGTATAACTCTAACTGGCATGTATGTTTTGTGTGGGAGAGTGTGTCCTTTGTGTTGGTGTTGTGTGTCTATAACCCACTTCTAATATAAACCCGCAATATATTGCTCGGGTAAAATAATAATTTTGGGCTAAAAATCTTTATCCGTAAAAATAATAATTCCAGCATAATTAAATACTAGAATACTTTTAAATATTTGGGCAGAAAGAATTAGAATTAAATCTAATTTTTCTGAATTGATATGCATTTTACAAATTATTAATAATTTATAAAAACAATTCACAAAAATAATAATTGTGATTCATAAATCACAATTTACAAGGCTTTATAAAAATACTACAAACATTATTGTTTTAGTAAAACCCCGAATTCTCGATATTATATATTAATCGAGTAATTTCTATAAATCCTCAAATAATTAAAATAATCATTTCATAAGGATTTAAAAATCCTCCAAATTATTCAGTACTTTAAAACACAATCTTTACTGAATAATTCCACACTTCAAAAATTAAACCTTTGCCCAAATAAACTATTGACTCGAGAAATCTACTTGGTTAGTAAAATTTTAAAAAGGGACCCGATTACACTAAACTGGAAAGTAATTAAATAATTGATTTTAGAAATTCCTTGAACTGGAATAATGAACAATAAAATAGAATAAAATAGCATAAAAATTTCTCCTCATTTATTATTATTATTGAAATAATAATAATCATTTCTTTAAAAATCCGGGTTATTACAACGATGCTCCCAGCGAAGCTGATAGAGAGGATCTCGCATGCGATCCTGTTAGATTCATACAGGAAAGAATGTATAGATACTCATGTGACCCTGCTAGGCTTAGCTATGAGTCTTCATTGTAAGAGAGTCTTAGGCCACGCTCGACCTTTTGTACAGAACGGTGATAATGCGATCACTTGCTAAGAATCAAATGCGAAGCGATCCCTTGCTGGGGATCGTTCTCTTCTAACAATCAACAAGCACATGTTGAGCTGGTCCCTGCCGGTGGGCTTTGGGCAACCCATTTGTCATATTTAGGTCCATTATAGTTCAGTGAGCTTATTTTAGGTCTATGCCAGATTCGGGCATAACAGAATGATAAGGTCATACCACGAGTCTGGATTGTATAACATTTGATGAAGTACTATCGGTAGAGGCTTCACCCCTGGTAGTTTTTATCTACTTAGTATGAATAAATTTATTTAAAATATCAGGGGTAGTGATCATATAGACACCTCCCCTTTATGATGTAATGACTTTGGGCCTTGGCCTTATTATCTATGCATGAATTCATTATTCAATTTTGTAAGTTTATTTCAAGTTATTTTATTCTTGTTTGCAAGCATTTGAAATTTGCAGGACTAGGCCAGCACAGTTATGCGAGGATGAATACCCTCATATCAAAGGCGATGCGAGGCCAAAGGCAGCTCTCTCTACGACGGGGGGAAATATCTGTAAGACTACTAAATGCAAAGCCTATTTGAATGTTATCTACAATTTAAATTGAAATTATCAAAATTATGATGTCAATCTACTTAAAAAATATATGAATCTAAAGCATCCTTTGATGATGTGCGAGTACGACCTCAATCAGGGATCGCGTTTACGACCTCAAGCAAGGGATCGCAATAGCAACCTTTCTACACTTAAGATATTCTCAGCAAAAGACATTACTGATGATTCTAAGTGGTAATGCATAAAGCTATTTCAAAATCCCATTATTAAATTTCGACAAAGCAAAAGGGTAACAATGATCACTAGAATGGTTCTGCCCTATCTTTAAGGCCTTGCATCAGCGAAGATAGTTGCACTAATTCACGCAAGCGTACGCAGTCACAAGTAATATAGAAATAAGTTGAGTTTGTTCCCACAGAGACTGGTTTAGGTTTGATTTACTAATTAATGCACCTATGCAACAATGTATGATTATCCTTCACTGCTAAGACAATTAACAAATTTGGGTTTTGATTAACAAATTAAACTAAGAAGTAATTTAACAAGATTAAGATCTAATTAACTAGCAAGATTAAAAACTGATTTACTTATATGAGACAAAACATGTGATCCTAACTTCATTAAATATTTTGCTAAGATCTGACACCTTTAATCACTGCATACAATGGTTATGATAACTGATCAGATAACACGAAACAAGTATAAGCTACCTGTCAGTATACGAATACCAAACTACTCATACATCCACAAAAGAGATAGAAGATAGGTAGACACCAATTATGTTTAGACCCTATATGTCTATAGAATTTGAAAACATAACGGTTGAAGCACAAGTTATCCATACTGATCACATAGGGTAGCATAAGATAGTTCAAATTATGCTACTAATTATGATGATAAAACATACATAATCCTATACTAGCATGGCAAGTTCTAAATCTCAAGATCCACTATCGCTTCACAAGAGATTAACAGTTTAGATGTTAGCTACACATCTAACAATTAAGCATAACCATACGAGGATATCAAGTATACATCATACACAGATCTTTAAAGTATCAAAATACTAAAGTTCAATAAATAAATCCGTTAGAATTCCATGACAACGATTAGTTCATAATCAAACGGCTAGTCATCATGGGATCTAATGAAACCATGGTAATAAACAAAGTCTGAATAAAAATAATTATGCTATAGTAATAAGGTTTAGAAAACAAATCCAAAATTTGAAGATCCAAAGTATACTAATAGAAGAAAACAAAAGATGAAGTAGATTCACGAGCTTTGTAAAATCCTTCTCTAACTTGTCTCCCTTGTTTCTCTGATAAAAAACGTGCTTTCAATGATGTCTAGACATGTATTTATAGCCCCAGCAACTTTTTCTCCAAGAAAATATCAAAAAATAAGATTTTAAGTTAAATCAGGATTTTCTGCACATCGACCTCGCGCTCCTGCGCTGTCTAGGGCGCGCCCACGCCTCTGGCTTCTGGAACACTTTACTAGAAAAGATTCGTCTTCTTTCGAGCTTTCCAACGACTGCTTACGGGCCTCAAACGGATTTGTAGAATTCCAGATATGGCCAAAACAGTGAAGACTGCGCAACTTACTCAGAAAATCCGAATTTTAATTAACTTAGCCTCCAACTCTTGCTATTTAAACTGCAAACCCTCCTTTATTATATTTCCTTGATACTTCTTTTCTTGACGTATCTCTGGCTTGCTTCTGACCTCCTGCTCTCGAGCTAAATTCCACCATAATTATGTCATTAAATACTACCAAAGCCTCCAGCTATCAGTTCTGCAAAACTTAATGCAAATACATCAAAAACACCACATACGTGAGGTCAATTTAATCAATTTAAGCCGATACGAAGCATTCTAAGTGAATATGAAATCCACTATTTTAAGTTGAATCAGGATTTTCTACACATCAACCTCGCGCTCCCGCGCTGTCTAGGGCGCGCCTGCGCCTCTTGCTTCTGGAACACTTTGCTAGAAAAGATTCGTCTTCTTCCGAGCTTTCCAACGACTGCTTACGGGCCTCAAACGGACTTGTAGAACTCCAGATATGGCCAAAACAGTGAAGACTGCGCAACTTACCCGGAAAATCCGAATTTTAATCAACTTAGCCTCCAACTCTTGCTATTTAAACTCCAAGTCCTCCTTTATTATATTTCCTTGATACTTCTTTTCTTGACGTATCTCTGGCTTGCTTTTGACCTCCTACTCACGAGCTAAATTGCACCACAATTATGTCATTAAACACTAACAATGCCTCGAGCTATCAGTTCGGCAAAACTCAATACAAACACATAAAAAACACCACATACTTGAGGTCAAGTGAATCAATTTAAGATGATACGAAGCATTCTAAGTGGATATGAAATCCACTTATCAGAAGACAAACTATTTTATCAAAAAGATGCATGTAAGTAGTGTTGCAGATTTCGAAAATCGGAACTATTCGGTTGAGGTACCAATTTACGATTTATCGGGTGATTTGGCTTAAAAATTGGCGATTTATCGGCAATTTTTGCAAAATCGACCGAATCGGTTCCAAAATTTTGACCGATCTTTAGCCGATTTATCGACAATTTTTCAGAAATTGACTGATTTCTATAACAATGCATGTAAGAGATAAATGGAATTATTAAAGACAAGAATACAAATAAAGGAACAAAGGCCAAATAATTTTGAAGACATAAATGTTTATGAGTTGCATTGCGATCCCAGAAATCTATTACTATATATTATAGGGTGACACAAGGGCAAAAAGTGCCTAAAAAATGCCAGTGAAATTACTATTTTGCCCCTATTTTTTGAGAAACTACAAAAATACCATTCCCCTGTAATTAATGTAAAAAACGATTAAATTTATGTTGCTTCTAGGAAGTGAACCCTTAACTTCCAAGTACAAAGTTCATAACATAACCATTGTGCTACTGTGATTGTTGTGTTTAATTTGAAAATATTATTAGATAAGTCACATGTTCTTTTATTATCTTATTTTCCTTTTTCTATTTTTACCTTTTGAGTAAATAAATTGTTGAATTTATTATTTATAGAAAATAAAACTTTAAACATACATAAATGTAACTCAGATTAGATAAAAAAATTTGAATTTGTTAACATTCATTTCATTGTAGATATAAAATATTAGATTATTGAAATCATAATAGAATTATATTTCACTGAAATAAAAAATGTGATTAAATTTTGGAAAATATTATAATTGCATCTTATATATTCTTTAGATTTATAAAAATATAAATATGTGAGTTAATTAAAGATTTTTGTTCATAATTGAATTTGAGTAAAAAATGACCTTTTTAAAGTTTAGGATTTTAAAATATATATTATGATTGATTAATAACACATAAAAATAATGTAAGATAAATTAAAAAGTATGATCTTATATGTTATATAAATTAATAAGTCTTCTTCTTCTATATATAATAGGAGAACAAGAAGATATTTTAGGGGAATTTTGAACCAATAAATCCCCTATGAAATTACGACATACCCTTATATACTACAAAATTACATTGATTTACCATGCCCTTATTTAAAGAGAAAAAAATAAGTAATTTTGTGTTTGTGGGGAATTGAACTAACAAACTCCTCTATATATTTTTTCTTCCAAACCATTATGCTACATTATGTTTTTTGGTAAGCAATTAAAACTATTTTTACATAAGTTCGACGTCTCTATTATCCTATTTTTACTATTAGTTTAACTTATGAGTAAAAATAGTAATTACAAATATTAGTTTCAAAATATGGTACTTAATTATATACAGGTATTTAAAAATTTTATTACACTCTCTTATTTTAAATGAGTCAGTTTATTTGTTATGAATTGAATCATTAACCTCGTCCAAACAATTTATCCTTCCGATCATTGTACTACGTATATTTTTGGTTTTTAGTTAAATTCTTTTAGATAAATTCGACCACTTATTTATTCTATTTTTACTACTATTTTAATTTTTGAGCAAAAGATAAAGGTGATTAACATTATTACTTTTAAAATTTTGTATTTTAGTTTACAAAACAAGGTACGCGATTATATATACAACTAATTTAAAATTTTGATAATAATATCACGTGATGTAAATTTGATCATTTTCAATTAATTAAGTATTTCTTACATATAATATTAACTACAATATATTTTATATTTTTACATAATAATATTTAATTAAAAGAGATCTTTTAAAATGTTAGATATTACAAAAGTTAAAAAACAAAATGAATCATGGAGATAAGTTGGGAAAGATAAATTTCTTTGAAAAAAGATCATATAATATATATTAATACAAAATATAAGAATCAGTTCATATATACATCGATTAAAAGTCGGATAATACACGTAAAGAAATTTTGGTTGGAAAGAATATTAAAAAAATTCAAAATAAATTGAACAACGATTAAAATATAAAGTCAAGTTAATAAATATCTTAGAAAATAGGATATTGCATAGCATGCACACACACAAAATATTATGATTGATTATTCACATTATATACTCCGAGTTAGTTAAAATAATTTGCTTAAAAAGATAAATTTTAAAATATGTAATTAGTTTTTTACATATTAATTGGACAATATCTTTATTATGAAACATTACGTGGGTAAATAATAGGTTTCTTAAGTTGTCAAAATAATAACTGGTATATGAATAAATATGTCATTTGTGTACGACTCATTTATTTTATGAGTGTATTCTTAAATATACCTTGGAAGAGAAAGAAATCAAAAGAACTTTATTCCTCCCTATTATGTATTGATTAGATTCTTTATGAAAGATTGACAATAAAAATAATAATAAAATATAAAAGGTACCACTCCAAAAATTGATTTGTAGTAATGAAAAATACTAGAGAGAATTAAATCGAAAACCCCACTTATTATTTAAATTTTATGCTCTTTATAACAAATTACTAGATGTTTTCTACTTATGACACAAATTTGTATAAATGGATGTAAATGTGTTATACTATATCCAATACATTTATATAACACGAAATATCTTATTTTGAGTGCTTATCTGAATAAGTAAATCAAATTTTCTGTAAAACAAAATTGGGACATTATAGCAAATATGTTTTAACGGAAACTATACAATCGTATCCATATATATTCTTTAAATCATAAACATAAATAAATTTATTTCAATTTCTAGAAGATAACCCGTGTCTCGCACGGGTTATTATGCTAGTGTTATCAAAAGGTCATAATATTCTCGTAACAGTTTCGTTTAGATATTAAAGAAAGACGATAAATGATTTTAGATTTACTAATAAGTGCAACGAAGAAAGTTTCTGGAAAATTTAATTTAATTTGAAAAGGGAAAAAGTAGATGTTCTATATTAATATTTTCAGGTTATATACCCGACATCTCATTTCAAGTAAATATAATAGAAACAAAAACATAATTGCTATTTTATTTATGCACTGTAAATATTTAAAAAGAAACTGTATAATATTGCACAGGCCTCTTAAATTATTAAGATAGGCCCTGCCCAAGCTCAATCTTTCAGGTTGTCAAAAAAAAATCCTCAATGTTTCAGTTCACTTTCCACTGACCAGTGAAAAAATCCAAAATACCTCGTTCAAATCTATGCCAGATATATCCTTTATGGACTCCACCAAAACCCAACTATCTCCTCCAAACTCTTTTACAATTTACCATACCGGGGCTACTCACGTTAGCCCAACATGTCTTCTATTGTTTGACCAAACCAAACTTAAAAGTTGATAGCTTTTTAGCCCAACGTGTTTTGTCACATTCTGTACTCATTTTTTAACTAGGCACGAGTTAGTAATGTGGACCAGTTTTGTTGGGTGTTTCTACTGAAGGGGAAAAAGTTTTACGAATCTTACAGATCCATTGTCAATTTTGAAACTAATAGCGCACAACCCAAATTCATAGTGATTTATATGTAAATCTTGGGCTTACATCGGCCCAATTTTACCGAGTCCAATATAAAGGACCATTCTAATATTTTTTGGAACCACGATCATTTTAGTTCTGACAGGAGTGCAACGAAAGCAGTGTTTCGGGAATTTCGTCTCCCGTTCCCCTTTACCAAAATAAATGCATCACAAAGAACCACAATAAGACAATAAGACCAGAGTACAATTGAAAAGAATATTTAACATATGTTTTTAACTTAAATAATATAAAATTGTTTAAGTAATGAGTATCAAAATTTATAATATTGAAAAGAAAACAATCTTGATCAAGTACGTTTAGGATTTGGTCACAAATATACAAGATGAGAAAAATTATAACATTGAAAAGAAAACAATGTTGATCAAGTATAATTAATTTTGGATTTGGCCACAAATACCCAATATGCGAAAATTATCAAAAATAATAAAAAGTAAAATCTTGATCAAGCAACCAACAATGGATTGTTCCAGTGGTAAGGCTTTTGCCTCTCTATCACAGAGCTCAAGAGTTCGATCCCTGATGTGCATGTGTAATCAATAAGCAAAAAAAAAAAAAAAAATCTTGATCAAGCACACTTTTTTTTGAAATAAAATAACTTTCAATCAAGACGAGAAATCACTCGAAATAGACTCCACAAAATGGGTAGAGGAGATGAAAATACAATGAAGCAATTTAACGAACAGGTGATTCTAGCTAGGCCATGTGCCACCCTGTTAGCTTGCTTTCTAACATGACTTACACTAACCAACGGTAGACTTTGGATCATCAACTTGCAGCACGTAATAACGTGACCCACCTCCAGGAGATTCATATTCGTCCCAGACAAAGCTTTCACAGTGAGTAGCGAATCCGATTCCAGTATCACCCTCTGGTTTGAAAAACTCATCACCCACGAGAGAGCTTCTCTAACCCCAATACACTCAGCCTCAAACACTGTTTTCGGGCAAGGAAGAGTTGCACACTTACCCTCTAGAAATACACCATTGTGGTCTCGGACAACCATCCCCACTGTAAACGTCTCAGCCCCTACAAAGAAGGATGCATCAACATTTACTTTGAGCACACCTGGCGGAGGTGGTTTCCACCTCTTGATCTCAGCATTACTAATCACATTACCCCCTTTCTTCGCTTTCACAGAGGACCGAGCCTCTCTCCACTCTTTAACAACTCTAAAGCTGTTTTCCATGGCTATCATTGGGTTCATTCTCTGCTCATTCCATACTCTCTTATTGCGCCAAAATCATATTCCCCACAGAACAACACAGACAGTGATAATCTCCTCATGCTTTGCCGTCTCCAACTTACTTAAAAGCCGCTCTGGAATCGAAACACCCTCCCCCATATCATATGTGAAATTTACTGAATGCCAGCAACTTCGAGCATACTGACAGTCAAAAAACAGATGGTAAAGTTGTTCTTCGTCCGCATTACACATTGGACACACCACAGGTAGGTCCACACCCATATCCTTCAGTCTTACACGCACTGGTATGTTATTACGACACAGTCTCCAGACAAAAATCTTCAACTTATGAGGTAATGCCAATCTCCAGATTCGACTCCATCCTCCTGATTGGGTACAACTCGACATCCCAGCATACAGATCATGCCAAAAACGGTATCCAGTCTTCACATTATATTGACCATCAATAGACTTGGACCAAACTATTCTATCATCGACTTGATGTTGGGGCACATTCGTTGCCAGAATAGCTAGTGCATCCTCCGTATCGAAATAATCACGTACCTTCTCAGAATTCCAGATCTTTGAACCTGGATAAAATAAAAACGAAACCTTCTCATTTCGTCCCTCATACATCTGCAAGTTATCTACTCTATAATCGTGCTTATGTGCCAATCATGGATCTCTAGTAGCTCTTACAGTTTGCCCATCACCAATCACCCATCTAAACCCTCGAGATAAGTATTCCTTCGCTTGCCATATGCCAGTCCATATAAAACTAGCTTTTGTACCTCGACATGCCTCCAGTATACTTACATCTGGAAAATAACGTGCTTTAATCACTCTTGAGACCAGTAAATCAGGTTGCTGAATGCATCTCCATATGTGCTTACCTAACAGAGCTACATTAAAACCATAGAGATTACGGAAGCCCATTCCTCCTTTACACTTTGGCATAGCCACAGCCTCCCATGAGTGCCATCTAATACCAGTACCTCGATTAGCTCCTGTGCTCCACCAGTATGCATTAAACATTCTTTCAATCTCTTGAATTAACGACTTAGGTAGCAGAAAACACGTCATAGCGTAAGAAGGAAGTGATTGAGCCACACTTGTTTCTTGTTTTGCCAAATACGTTAAATCTCGATAAATAAATATGCTCGGGACCGGAAAATTTTATTCATTAATCGAGATTATTTATTTATTCAGGTCAAAAATACATTGTCTGTATTATGTCGAAATCGGAAAAAATTATTAATTTAATGAGGTTATTCGTTTATCGAATATTCATTTATCGAGATTCTGATAGTCTCATAGTTTTGATGATCACTTTATCAGTAAGCTGATAAGCTTGTAATTGAATGTTATAGCTAGCTTTTTGGTTGTATTCTAACTTTGTTTTGTAGGACTTAATTAAATAACTGAATTCCTCATTGTCAGCAAGCTAAGACATTGCAAACATGACATAATAGCAAGCTGGGACGGTAAAAATAGATGATATCAGCAAGCTCTCAGCCACCGCCCAGAATCAATGTGGACAGATTCCAAAGTCCTTAAATCAAGAAGATATCATAGGAAACAACATGTAACAGCTATCTAATATATATATATATATATATATATATATATATATATATATATATATTGTAGTATATGTATTAGAGCTCTATTCTCTCAACGTATTTTTCAAAGACAAACTCCCTTAATTAAAGGAGTTCTTTATTCTCTAAAACACTTTTCAAAACAACCTTTTGACTAGCTTTTCACGCATGCTTTGAGAGACATAATTCTCTCTAAATCTTTCTTCTCAACTTTTTTGTTCCTGAACGTTATGTTTAGAACTTAAATTAACTTAACTAATTGAACGTGAGAAGCTAATTCAAGAACGTTGCAATTATGTTTGTTAATTTGAATTCCTTTGGTTGATTCTAAATACTTGTGTGGCTTTTTAATTCTTTACTGAGCACTCCTGAATATCTTTCATATCGTTTATACACAACAACTCAGTTGTTTACATTGCAAAATTTATAAACAACACTCTTGAGCTCTAAGATATATCATACACGGTTTATGTATATAAAGAGTCATATTATTTGAGTTGTAATTCAATCTTTGTTAAAGTTGTAATTATAGTTGTTGGATAGTAGTCTTGGGAAACAAGGGTTTGGTGAACTAGAAGCTAGAGAAGTTTGTGCTACGGGGAGTAGTATAGTACTTAGAGAGCAGGTTCAGAAACAAGGTTTCAGCAAGCTGTTATCAACAGCTGGGAATGGGTTTCACTGCATAACAGCAAGGGGATCTTGGTGATCAAGGAGTATTGTGCTAAAGGGGAACTCATTGGTCTATACAACAGGCTGTTCAAGGAACTAGAGGAATTCAAGAAGGGGGGACTTCAAGGAATTCAGTGTTCAAAGGAGAAAGACTGTTAGAGAGGTTTTGAGGTTCAAGGGAGCTGTCTTACTCAGTGGGAACGGCTCGTTCCAGCAAGCTGTTATCAGTAAATTGAGTGATATATTATTGGATCTTGTAATTGGTTTATTTGCTGATGAATAATATATTCTCTTACCAAGTTGATAAGGAACCAGGACGTAGATCATAGGGGATTAGGGGTCGAACCTGGCTAAAATCCTTGGTATTCTTTAATTTACGTTTTTAGGTTTCTGAATTGCATTGCATGTTAGCTAGCTGACAGACTATTTTATATTGCAATCAGCAAGCTGAATAGTCAGCAGTTTTAATGTTCGGTAATCTTTAAAATTGGATATAGTTGGCCATAACATCTAATCACCCCCTCTAGGTTTGTGTTTTTCAGTTGGTATTAGAGCTTTGGTGTACTAATATTTTTGTAACAGGAAGGTATAGATCCTATGGCACACCATCATGTAGAGAAAGAATCATTCGACACACCACCACTTCTTATTGGCACGGAAAATTGTGATTTTTGGAAAAGAAGAATGAAGGTGATTCTCAACAGAGATGATGCAATTGAATGGATAGCCATTAAAAAGGGTTCGTACATCTTTCTTGACAAAGACGAGAAGTTAAAAGACATTGATGATCTCACGAAGTCAGAATTGATAAAAGCAAGCTATAATGGAAAAGCAAAGTATCAACTAGTGTGTGGCTTATCAGATTCAGATTTAGACAAAGTCTCTTCATGTATCACAGCAAAGGAAGTATGGGATACATTGAAAATGTTGTATAAAAATACAACAAAATCGAAGGACGCTGGTTTCGATTCTAAGCAGTCTACCATTTTGGAATTAGAGAAGAAGGCAAAAGATCACTTGACATGCAATGATGATGCAACAACTTCTGGTGTTGAATTAAAAGAAGACAGGAATCATTTAGCTTTTGTTGGACTTGACATTTGAAGATAAAACAGAAGAGATTTTACTCGAAGTGATGTCCCGAATTCGAAAAGCATTAGTAGTGAGGTAAATTCATTTAACTATGATTCATCAACTAGTACTCATATATTGGAAAAACTAACCATGTAGGAACATAGTAATGTGTCTATGGAGGAATTTTTAGCAGTAAATGCTGAAAACAACAAGCTGAAAGAGAAGATTGCTCATCTTAAAAAGGTGGTTTCTGATCTTATGGATGAAAATATTCTGGGGAATACACTTGGTGAAGTTTCTGACTTTAAGGCCAAGGTTACCCAACTGAAAGGATTGAATAAGGTTACTCTCAAAAGAAATGATATATTGTGCAAAGAAATCAGTGAGCTTAGATCCAATATTAAGGCAAGAGATGCATGTCTTGAGACATTCAAGATTGAGGAAACTACTTCAAATGAATCTTTGGACACAATCAAATCCTTGAAAATAGAAATTGAGACATTCAAACTTAAGGAATCTGTAATAAATGAATCATTTCAGCAAGTTGAAATGGTATCTCAGCAAGCTATAAGAATTAAAGAGCTGGAACAAGAGATAAGGAAACTTCAAAAGGGAATGGGAAAGTTTGTCCAAGGCGAGGAAGTGATCAAATCTATGATGAAGCAAACAAAAGTTCCATTGGAAAAGGAAATACTTGGAATAGCTTCAACTTCAAAGGACAAAGCTCTCAAATATGATGGGAAGTTTGGTATTCCTTATGATTATGATATGCCTTGGAGAACCTACAACAAATGTGGAAAGAAGGGTCATTTGTCAAAGTATTGCAAAATTCAAAATGCAGATCCAGCAAGCTGGAACAAACAAACAGTTTAACGACAGCAAGCTGGCAGAACAAAGAGAACAAGGAATCAAGCTCCAAAAATGATTCAAAAGTCGGTCAAGAAGTTTGATCTACATGTTCTTTATGTTCTATCTACTGACCAAGGTGGATCCAACCAAATTTGGGTACCAAAGTAGTAAATATGCCATTTGCCCATGTACATTTCCTTGAATTTGAGTATATTGTAATTGTGGTACTAATAAGATTCCTCTAGCATATAAATGGGACAAATATATGTATATATATTGTATCATGCAGGAAATGGAAAAGCATAATATTATTTTGACTGATTGGTGACATGGGATGAAGTCACATCTTTGATCTTTTGGAATGTTTATGTCTTATCAGCAAGCTATTTGCAATCTAGTAGAAGAATTGCTATGGCAGAAATCCCAGAAATGTGTTATTCAGCATGTTGGTTTGATTTATCTAACTTTATATATTTAACTAGCCTTCTGCTTGTTAAAAGGTTTACTTTATGTTTTATGTTTACTTGCTTATGTTATTAACCCCTTTTCTGATGATGCCATAGGGGGAAAAGAACATGAATACATGTGATTAAAAGGGCTATAATGTTATATTATATACATATTTGGGATTTATCAACTAGTGTTTTATGCAGGAATGTTTCGTGTTTAAATCTTATTGCATACGATGATATATGTTAACCTGATTACATGACTATATGTTGGGATATTTTGTTAATCAGGGGGAGCATTATTTTAGGGGGAGCAACATAATCTCTGCGATGTATTAAAGTATGTCATCATCAAAAAGGGGGAGATTGTTTGTTTTGATGATGAATACAAAGGTTGCTTGTGAATACTTCATGCTTCATTATCTAACCTTGTTTTACAGGAAGCATGGATTTAGGAGGAATTTTACTCTCCTATAAATTATTGAGTAATCATCAAAAAGGGGAAAATTGATAGTCTCATAGTTTTGATGATCACTCTATCAGCAAGATGATAAGCTTGTAATCGAATGTTATAGCTAGCTTGTTGGTTTTATTCTAACTTTGTTTTGCAGGACTTAATTAAATAGCTGAATTCCTCATTGTCAGCAAGCTAAGACATTGCAAACATGACATAATAGCAAGCTGGGACGGTGAAAATAGATGATATTAGCAAGCTGTCAGCCACCTCCCAGAATCAATTTGGACAGATTCTAAAGTCCTTAAATCAAGGAGATATCATAGGAAACAACATGTAACATCTATATATATATATATATATATATATATATATATATATATATATATATATAAACGTATCTTTCGAAGACAAACTCCCTTAATTAAAGGAGTTCTTTATTCTCTAAAACACTTTTCAAATCAACCTTTTGACTAGCTTTTCACCCATGCTTTGAGAGACATAATTCTCTCTAAATCTTTCTTCTCAACTTTTCTGTTCTTGAACGTTATGTTTAGAAATTAAATTAACTTAACTATTTGAATGTGAGAAGTTAATTCAAGAACGTTGCAATTATGTTTGTTAATTTGAATTCTTTTGGTTCACTATAAATACTTGTGTGGCTGTTTAATTCTTTACTGAACACTCCTGAATATCTTTCATATCGTTTATACACAACAACTCAGTTGTTTACAATGCAAAATCTATAAACAACACTCTTGAGCTCTAAGATATATCATACACGCACTACACCACAAATAATCTTTGCCAACACTGAAAACCGATGTTGCCTCATTAAATGTTGTCTTAGATGCTAAAAATCGAATAAATTTGATATAAGTCAACATCATAACAGAATGTTGCCATTCATGTTGCCTTAGATTAAATTTTAATCCTTAATGCCAACACATGAACTGGTGTTGCCTTAGACACCAGAAAAAATGTTAAAAATGTTTCCGCTATTACTGAAAAAAGAAGACCACTATAATTTTCAGTCTAACTCAAAAAGCCCGCTCTGATTTTTTTTTTTTGACAAAAAAAGCCCGCTCAGATAAAACAAAAGAAAACAATTAAAACCCGCTCACTCTCATCTCATCTTACTCTCAGTATCATCTCTCTCACTCTCATCTCTCAGTCTCATCTCTCTCCGGTGTCCATCTCCGCGGCACATCTCCGATATTCATCTCCAGTGTTCAACTTCGCTATCTCTCTCAATTGATTCGTGTGTGGTATGTTTCTAATTAAAAGCCCTAATTTTTGGGGATTCTACAATTTTTAATTTTGGGGTTTTATAAACCCTAATTTTTGGGGGTTTTTAGTCCCTAATTTGATTTAGTGGACGAGGATGCGAGTAAGCAAGATGTTTATTCTGCTCATCGTCGTAGTTCCAAGGGAAAAGGTATAACCGATATCTCATTATGTGGATTTGGATTTTTAATTTTATCAGGTGATTACTGTTTTGCGGTTGTTAATCCCAAAGACAATGATGCTGATTCCAAGTCGATGCTTCAGGTTAAGTATCTTTTAAAGAAAATTCTACTAATATATTCGTTTTAATTATTTCGATTTCACTTTAGGTTACCTTCTTTGGTTGCGTGCATGTCAAAAGATCGTCTTCGTTTTCTGTTGTTACACGGGAATCAAATTTAACCTGACCTGGACTTGGTTAGGATAGGAGGGATAAACTGGTTATTCTGGGGAGCAGCTTACTAAATTGTTATCGATAAGATATTGGTGGTTAGATATTCTTACCAATATTCAAAAACAAACTTAATTAGAGGATTTGTTATTAGACTAAAAACAACTATTTTAAATATTAAAAACATATTTAACTTCATTTTTAAAAAGTTGTAAAATCTAAATAAAATTAATGTATATGTATGTTACGAGCTCAATTGGTCATAATTTTCTCCAGACATTATTAATTAGTAAATAGAAATGTATATATAATTAGTTGCACAATATGTATATCTAAATAAAATTAATGTATATGTATGTTACTAAGCTGAATGTATCTGTGTTTTGTAGAAATGACTTTGCCACATACGCTGAGACCTGCTTCCAGAAATTTGGCACCAGAGTAAAACACTGGATGACGTACAATGAGCCTCACACTTTTGCAACACACGAGTTTAGTTATCTGACTTTCATTTGCTTCATTACATAGTTGTATAGTAGACATTTGTAAATATTATATTTTCTTTGTTGATAAGGAAACCAACATGGATCGGTAGGGATAACATTTGATAGTTTTTGGTATGAACCTGCAACAAACTTGCCTGAAGACATACAAGCTACGCAACGAGCAATAGAGTTTCACTTGGGCTGGTTAGATCTTATCTGTTAATTAGTACAAAATAAGAAGACCTTTTGATATTTCAAATATTCTGATGTGAAATTATGAGGGGACTTGATGCTGTAGACTGCATATTCTGAAACTTCAACACAAAGTGCAGGTTTGTTGACCCTCTGGTATTTGGAGATTATCCGAGCTCAATGAGAACAAGAGTAGGAAGCAGATTACCTACATTCACCAAAGATCAGTCTGGTCTTCTCAAGGGTAGTCGGGATTTTGTTGGCATAAATCACTATACAACTTGGTACGCCAAGAACAATTCAACTAACGTTATTGGTACTTAATAAAACAGATTGATTATTCTTTGTATTATAGTGTTTTGTTACATTTATACAACTTTTTAAGCTTTCAGTAACCTAGATGAATGTGAATATATGAGTGTATGAATGTGATCTTAGGTTTAATTCAGCACTTAAGCTTATATTTGAAATATTCTATATATATGAGAAGATATTGTCTCATAGTTCAGAACGTATGGTATGCTTGGTGATTTTTGGAGCATTTGAAGAAAAGTCAACTTGCTACTGTGCTTTGAAACTTGCTACTTTGCTTTAAGCTGAAGAAAATTAAGCAGTCATTGACAAATTTTAATAGAACAGATTTTAGTTCCAAGCAGACCTTTGTTCTTATGAAATAACTAGCTCTCTTTAAATAACATGATGTAAATGTCTTCATTAAAAAGAAAAATAATTCCTTTGTGGACATGATTTTAGTTTAATAACTGAGCCATCTTTTTAAATGTTTTCTTCCTACAGTTTGGTTCACACTCAGAAAAATGGCCTGACAACGTTGTTATAGCCCGCATTTATGACCACCACATATATGATCTTGTTGAGGTTGGGGTTGAAAATTTCAAAAGCATGCCATCATTCTCATATGATAAAAAATATGCTCTTATTGGGTCGAAACCTTTCTTTGCTTTTATTGGGGAAGCATTTGAAAATTCTAGTGGGAGCTAGCTACTCAAAGTAAGCTTGGTAGACTAGCAGTAGTGGAGACCCTTGCTCAACAGATCCGCAAGCATATGAAGTCAGGCTTCCAAATCTTTTATCTGGGTATGATTTATTTTATGATGTTGCTTTGACTGAAATGTGTTTTTTATGTTCTTGTGTTGGATGGATGGCTTCTTTTTTTTTTTTTGACACAAAGAAGATCTTACTATTAAGCATTCAAATCGTTCGAAATACAATTCTTAACCTCCATAGGAACATCACTCCCATTAAAGGTTCGATCAGGGAAAGAATATGACGCCCTAGCTAGACTATGAGCCACCATATTAGCTGATCGTTTCACAAAAAACAAACTAACATTGTTCATACCGAGAATAAGTTCGCGACATTCCTCAATAATTCTACCAACCGGAGAAACCATTTGCACTCTACTTCTGATCGCCTGGACCACCACCAAGCTATCAGACTCAATCTCCATAATCTGATCTCCCTGCAATTTGCACCAGCTCAACGCTTCCTTTATCGCCACGGCCTCAACAAAGTCTGCCTTACTTGTACCCCAAAACCTCCATGTCTGAGCATGAACAAGCTCTCCCGACGAATTCCTGACAACCAGCCCAACACCATACGCTCCATGATCCGAAAATGTAGCTGCATCAACCGATATCTTGATTGTATTCTCCTGTGGCTTGACCCAACGCGACGCTCCATCCCTCTCATTATCCCCAGGGAACAAAGCAATAAAACTAGCTGTCTGGGCATTTTCCCATTGCACAAGATAATTTTTGGCTGAATTAACAACACCATCAACACGGATTCTTTTCTGTTGCCATACTAACTCATTACGAGCATTCCAAACTGCCCAGCAGAGCATAACAATTTCCGCCCATCTCTCCCTACTCACAGTGGACAACATATGTTCAAACCAGTCTTTGAAAGACGACATAACAAGCAGAGCACTGGTACCGAACACCTTCTGCCAACACGACGCTGCAAAACTACATGAAACCAATGCGTGAATAACAGTTTCTTCCCCAAAATTACAAACTGGACAAATAGGTTGCACAGGCACATAACGCGCATACAGTTGGGACTTTGTGGGAAGGCAACCTGTGATGGCCCTCCAACATACGTGAGCTACTTTGGAGGGAACCTTGATTCTCCAGAACTTACCCCACAGTCCAGCTTGGTCTGAGACATTCCAACGACCATTCTGCACCTGTAACAATTTATAAGCCGATTTAACTGTATACGTCCCACACATCTCCTCCTTCCAGAACAACCGATCCTCATCCCGGTTAGAACACAAAGGCACCTGCAAAATACATTGCCTATCCCGATAATTAAACAAATCCTCCACCACCTCTACATCCCAGGCTCTACTATCAACTTGCATCAGAGACTCCACCTTGTTATCCTCCAAAACCTGCATCGTACTTGTAACATAAGGATTACTGTCATCCATTAACCAAGGTTGCTGAAGAATATCGATACTTCTGCCATTTCCCACACTCCACCTTACACCTGATTTGACCAAATCTTTCGCCGCCCAGATGCTCCTCCAAACAAAACTTGGGTTGTTTCCAAGCGACGCATTTAAAAAATCGCAATTTGGGTAGTACCTTGCCTTATACACCCTGCTAGCCAGACTAGATTGATTATTAAGAAGCCGCCAGCCTTGTTTTCCTAACATACTCAAATTGTAGTCATGAAGATCCTTAAAACCCATACCCCCCGCAGATTTATGAACCGTTAGCTTCCTCCACTCCGTCCAATGAATTCCTCTATGTTGATTATTTGAGGACTGCCACCAGAATTTGTTCATAAGATTTTCCATGTCCTTAATAATTCCCCCAGGTAACAGAAACACACTCATCGCAAAAGTGGGAAGAGCCTGAACCACCGTCTTCAAGAGAATCTCCTTCCCTCCTTTGGATAACATTGTGGCATCCCAGCTTTGAATTCGTTTTCGAACCCTTTCTCTTAGAAACCCCAGAACAGATGATTTGTTCCTGCCAAGAATGTTAGGAAGCCCCAGATACGTAGTATGCTCTGTAGCTTCAACCATTTGGAGGATATTGCAAATTTCCTCTCTGTTGTATCCTAGTGTATTCGAACTAAAGAACACCGTAGACTTTTCCATATTCACTTTCTGCCCCGAAGCCCTTTCAAATTTACCCAACAGCTCAATAATCCTCCCCGCTTCCCCTGCAGATGCTTTACAATACACATAGCTGTCATCAGCGAACAACATATGAGTAATAGTCGGGGCTCGACGACACACCCTAATACCCCTAATCCATTCCCTGGCCTCGTATCTCTGAATAATAGCTGACAAACCCTCCGTGCATAAAATAAAAAGATAAGGAGACAATGGGTCCCCTTGTCGAAGCCCGCGCCCAGGCACGATTGTCTCCATATCATAACCACCATGGCTGATGTCGTATGTCACTGACTCCACACACCTCATTACCAACTCAACCCACCACGAACTGAACCCCATTTTACACATAATCGCCCTAAGATAATCCCACTCCACCCTATCATAGGCCTTAATCATATCAAGCTTTAGCGCCATATATCCGTCTCTCCCGCGCCTTTTCCTTTTAAGATAATGCATCACCTCGTATGACACCATAATGTTGTCCGAGATAAGACGCCCCGGAATAAACGCACTCTGCGACTCACTCACCACATTACCCAAAAGAACCTTCATTCTATTCGCCATCACCTTAGTAACAACCTTACTCAGCATGTTGCATAGAAAGATAGGACGAAAATCAGTAATCCTCGTTGGATCCTTCTTCTTCGGTAATAACACCACATTAGTCCGATTCATCTCTTGTAAACCTGTACCATCACTGAAAAAACGCTTGACCACATTAATCACATCATTCCCTACCACATGCCAATGTTTCTGAAAAAATGCCGGCATCATCCCATCGGGACCCGGAGCTTTATCCGGGTGCATTTGAAACAGGGCATTCTTCACTTCCTCATTCGAAATTGTCTTCACCAGCTCCATGTTCATCGATTCTGTTATAGTACAAGGAATGTGATCAATAACTTCCTCCCACTCTGGCCTATCAGAAGTGTAAAGCTGCCTATAATAATCCGAGATTAACTCTTGCAAACCATGATTCCAATCTACCCACTCTCCAGCATCGTTTTTAAGCCTGTGAATCTGATTTGCCCTCTTCCTTACACTAGCCGTTGCGTGGAAAAATTTACTATTCCTATCCCCCGATTTCAACCACATTTGCTTCGAACGCTGTTTCCAGAAGATCTCTTGCTGATCAAAAATTTTCAACAGCTGTTGCTTAACCTCCTTAAACCTCTCGACTGATAGATTGTCCCTCCTCCCCCGAAGATGCCTTAATTCCCTTTTGCAGTTCTTTATTCTGCGACCAAACTTCCCCGTTATCTCTTTTCCCCACTCCCCAAGTTTGTCTCCGCAAATTTGAATTTTATCCACGATACCCTGCTCCAGATAACCCATCCAATTATCCTTAATAATCTGTGCACACATCGATTCAGATAACCATGCGTTTTCAAAACGAAACGACTTTTTAACCCTCCTATACACCTCTGGTTTTGGCTCCAAAAAGATAGGACTATGGTCAGATGAAGTCGACGAGTCCTCCAAATTATAAAGCTTTGCCAACATAAATACGTCCAACCAGCTTTGTGAAACCATAGCTCTATCAATTCGAACCTCTGTCCACTCCAGCGTGCCTCTCCCCCTCTCCCAAGTGTATTGGTGCCCCACCAAATCCATATCCTTCAAACCCGTATCAATTAGCGCTTGGTTAAAACCCTCGATTAACCAATTAGGGTATGGTGCGCCCCCTTTCTTATCCTCCTGAGCAACTACATTATTCAAGTCTCCAATGACACACCAAGGCAAATTAGCATCCCTAGACAAATTACGTAACAGATCCCAGGTTTGTCTACGTTGCGCTCTCTTTGGTTCTCCATAAAAACCCGTCAACCTCCACTCCTGCATATCCTCCACGTGAACTTGCACATCGATATGATTCTTCGAATAACTATTGAGAATAGCCTGCTCTTTCTCCTTCCACAACAACGCCAAACCACCACTTCTGCCTATAGGATCCACCACAAACAAACCCTCGTACCCTAGCTTTCTCTGGAGCCACTCCATTTTGCTACGTCTACTAACAGTTTCACATAAAAATATAAACGTGGGCTTTTTATGACGAATTACGTCAGTAAGGAACTGGACATTCCAGGGTAGCCCAACACCCCGGCAGTTCCAGCTTAGAACGCTCATGATAACTGGCGGGCTTGCAAAGCAAGACCCGCCCCATCCAAGTTTTTTTGGCCCACTTCATTATTTGGTAAGTACTCCATATTATCCTCTCCATCCGTGTTAATTAAGGGCTTTTCACCAATGGACTCATCTGTACGCCTTCTTTTCGGATCCGTAAGCTTGATAGTGTCTGTTGTACCTATTTCCTGCATTATCAGCCCATTATCATCCAAGCTATTTTGAGTTATGCCCTGTTGGTTCTCCCGCCCAATTCTGTTGCTATTCCCCTTATCATTCATATCTGTATCCCTGATAGTACACTCCACCCTATCCCCTTCTCCCCCTGATTTCTCGTGATTATGCTCATCATCCGATTCTCTCCCGCTCCCACCTTTGCTTCCTCCCACACCTGGATAATGGATTCTCCGACGACCGGACCTGAACACCTCCCCCCTGACGGAGCCACTTTGAGCCCATCGAATATGGCTTACGACGGGGTTCTGCCCTCATCCATACCCCGTATGGTTTCTCTATCATCTCTTCAGGTGCTTCAAAGAGCTTCCCACAGAACTTTTCCCCGTGCCCGATCATGCCACAAATAAAACAAAATGTGGGTACAGATTCGTATTTGAAATTTGCCCAGCACCAAACACTCTCACTTTTCTTCAACTTCATCCTCCTTTTAAGAGGGACCAACAATGGTATCTGAACTTTAAGCCGTAAATAATCTCTCCACACCCCTACAAAATTATTCGCATCCGACTCCACGAAAGTGCCAATATAATTTCCAATATCCCTCACCACCCTCTCAGACATGAAACCTGCAACCATGCCATGGATTTGAACCCATAAAACCATTTTGTTAAGCTCCACCTCCCTTGGGTTTTGTCCCTCCCTCAATCTCTCCAAAATCAAATGAAACCTTCCAAAGGTCCACGGGCTACCCTCCAAAACACGTTTAATGTCCAGTTCATGGTAAAACTGAAACAAAAACCTGCCTCCCCCTAAGTCCTTGACATATAAACCCCTCCCTGGTCGCCATAAGGATGCCATCTTGTGCTGCATGGCTTGAAAATCGACTGGTGACTCCGTTAAGAACCTGCCCACCAAACACCACCTCGTATCTATATCCGACAACTCCCCTGTATCACCTTCGTACGATAAGCCCCCCTGATCTTCCTCCTCCAAAACGATACTGGCAAACTTCTCCTCCATTTCCTTCAAAGGATCCATGATTCTGATTCCGACTGATCCAACAACCAAAGACGATAAACTAACAAATACTTATTAAAGAAAACAAAACAAACGTGTCAAAAGACACCACAACTCAAACCATGTCAATTGACAAGACTAATTTTATTATTACTTAATTGAGTGCCACGTGACCTTTTCTTGGGCCAACAAAGACTATCTCACGCTTGGTCGGACTTTCACTCTCTTTCTTAAAATTCTAAGTGACTTTCACCATAACCAATGAAGCATGGACTCCTCCACTTATCCAGTCATAAGCACTCAACCAACAGTCACGTGGAGACCAACTACAGGAGATTCGAGTTGCTGAGTTGCCCTTGTTGAACTTGTTCTTGCCTCATTTGAATGAGAAGACCTACATTCTTGTGAAACTTGCCGGAGACAAACTTAACTAAGACAAACTAGACTCCGAGAAAACACGACAAATAATCACCAGAAAAGGTTAAAACACAACTTTTAGAAAGATAGGACGGAACTTGGGTTGTTAACTAACTGGAATGTAGTTTACCGGCAAGAAATTTAAGTGGGATACATGGTTTGCTTTCCGTTGAGACTTTCACACCTGCATACAGGAGTGTTTAAAACTAAAGAACACACACGTTTAGAACGAAAAATTCTCTTTATTTCTAGTTGTCAGCTATGGTTGGATGGATGGCTTCTTTATTTGCTGGTTGGTGGTAATAAGTAATTAAGGTAATTGTTTTACTCTTAAAACTCGACCCTGCACAACTAATTTTTAAAGTAGTAGTTGCAGATACTGATGTGTGATAATTTCTTAAACGAATAACAATGAGGGGAACAGGGAGTTTCTTGTGATTGTTTGTGTGGTAAGAAATTCATAAATTGTACTTCTCTAGTCAACTCTTTCTAAAAAAATGTACTAGGTCTTATACTGTGGTTCCCATGCCCTCTGTGCTACAAATTCGGAATTATGGTTAAGGTTTGAGAATCAAGTAGGAGTTCTATTATAATGGTGGGCCACAACTTATGAATCTGTGTCCCTTCTCGTGAGCGTGGCCTGTATATCTTTTTATTATGTTCCCGAGGAAATACTCGATTTCTTATATTAATGTAGACAGCACACTATAGCCCTATTGAACTTATGATTGTAAGAATTTTCTTATTCATTTGTTATTTAATTTAGTACTTCCAGACTATGGAGCTCAACAATTTATGTTAGTGGATTTGGATATTAGTGTGTTAGTTTTCTTTGAATATCTGCAGGCTGCAGGGCAAGTCTAAAGTAGTAAAAGATGAACTAGTAAAGCTTGGTGAACAAATGGTTACTAGCTCTAAAGGTTGATATGGAAGAGCTAAGTGTGGAGCCACCTAACAATGGTGATGCAAGTGAAGCTGACAATCATACTTCTTGATGCTTCTGTCTTATTAATAGTTATAAAATCTTTTAAGGCATTATGAAGAACTTAGATTCATGGTACTATTAAATATGTGACAATATTTGAAATGTTTATGTAATCGTTGGTTTAAGTATTATTGAAAATTTTTGTTGGAATTTATTTTTGTAATTATTGAAGGTGCATTTCTTATTAAATTGCTTGATTCTTCGGATGAATTATGTTTTATAGCTGTTACAAAATTATTACTAAAGATGTTGCCATAGCCTGTAAAAATGTTGGTAGAACTTGAACAATGTAAACTAAAAAGTGTTACTATAACATGTTAGGATGTTGGCAAAAATATGAACTATTAAATCAACTGGTGTTGCTGTAGAGGGACAAATATGTTGGAATAGGCTATATGGCAACATCGCAAGGGTGTTGGTGTTGAGTAGACAGTGTTTCCATAGATTGTATGCCAACACCGGAAATAGTGTTGCTATTTTGAACGAAATGTTGGCATAAGTGCCTAAGGCAACATGATGTTGATGCTGCCATAGTTTTGACAAAATGTGTTCGCTTAACCTCTGAGCCCACATGCAAATTCCCAACACCTTCAAAATTGACCAAAGTGTTGCCTTAAATCTTATGGTAACATTTTTCAGCATTTTTGACACTTATTTTGGGTGTTGGCAAAGACCATATATGGTGTAGTGACGATTTATATATATATAAAGAGTCATATTATTTGAGTTGTAATTCAATTTTTGTTACAGTTGTAATTATAGTTGTTGGATAGTAGTCTTGGGAAACAAGGGTTTGGTAAACTAGAAGCTAGAGAAGTTTGTACTAGGGGAAGTAGTGTAGTACTTAGAGAGCAGGTTCAGAAACAGGGTTTCAGCAAGCTGTTATCAACACCTGGGAATAGGTTTCACTGCATAACAGCAAGGGGATCTTGGTGATCAAGGAGTATTGTGCTCAAGGGGAACTCATTGGTCAATACAACAGGTTGTTCAAGGAACTAGAGGAATTCAAGAAGGGGGGACTTCAAGGAATTCAGTGTTCAAAGGACTAAGGCTGTTAGAGAGGTTTTGAGATTCCCGGGAGTTGTCTTACTCAGGGGAAACAGTTCGTTCCAGTAAGCTGTTATCAGTAAATTGGGTGATATATTATTGGATCTTGTAATTGGTTTATTTGTTGATCAATAATATATTCTCTTTCCAAGTTGGTAAGGACCGGACGTAGACCATAGGGATTAGGGGTCGAACCTGGCTAAAATCCTTGGTGTTCTTTAATTTACGTTTTTATGTTTCTGAATTGCATTGCATGTTAGCTAGCTGACAGACTGTTTTATAGTGCAATCAGCAAGCTGACTAGTCAGCAATTTTAATGTTTGGTAATCTTTAAAATTGGATATAGTTGACCGTAACATCTAATCACCCCCTCTAGATGTGTGTTTTCAGATTCTACTGTAAGTTGGGAGGTTCTGTCTTTTTTCTAAGTAATTTATTATGGGTAATTATGAGGAAAAACAATTTGTGGGTAAAGTAGTAAAAAGTTAATCAGTCGGTTACACTTTTTGCTAATACTCTTTATTTATTACCATATTGATTATGGCTGTTATGTTGTTATAACTCATTGATATGCAATTAATTGTGAATAATCTCATTTTAGAAACGTAAAAATACATAAAGCAAGTTGAAAAATTAAATATAAATATTGATTATACATCAAAAGCTCATATTATGCATTTCATCCAAAATTTATTGCTTCAAGAATACACCATATCTTTTACAATATTTTAAAGTTTTTATTTTTGACTTATATTTTTTACTTTAATTATTTACAAATAAAATATTTAACTTTTGTTCTATAAATATGGGCGCCTCTTGTCAAAGAAATCCATCTGGCTTCTTCAAGTAGCACTACATTTATAAACATATAAAACAATTCATTGGGTCCTTTCTCCAAAACAAAATGAATAAAAAAGTGGGTTGTTTTTTTATATTCATGTTGCTTGTAAGTGTAAAGTATTCGATGGAGGTAGTTGCCGCTAATCAAAGTAAGTAATTCGTAGTTAAAATTGTCATATAACTTTGTGTTTGAAAATCAAGTAATTGTGCTTTTTCTTTATCATTTCTTTACCAAAAATTTACAATTATTTGCTAACTTGTTTGTTTGTGTCCAATCCTCATTCGGGTTTCCTTTTAACTTATCGCTTGAAATGATGACTGAATTCCTGCATATATTTGGTTCATTTGTCAGATGATGGACTATCAGTATGTTTTGATGAATTGTCGATGCCTGGATGTGAAACGGCCGGTTATTTGTGTGCCCAAACTTGTGCAAAAAAATATCATGGACAACTTTTGAATGCATTTTGTGAGAGCGATTCGCTTTGTTTGTGTAGACATGTTTGTTAATTCATTACAAGTGTATGTCAATTTTCAATTCTAAATAATGAATGAATAAATTAAATCTGCTACGAAGAATATAGCAGTTGAGAATCCAAATTTTCCATGTATTTACTAATTTATGTTAGCACTGTTTAGATTTTCATGCGACGAAATGAACAGTTGCATTAATTTCTGTGAGTGCGTGACATGTCAGCTTCTCTTAGACGTCTTCTTTAATTGCCTAGTGTCCATAAATGGGTTAACATTGAGCTTAATTGGTGTAATTATCTTCGCAAGTAGCCCAAAATGTCATATATATATATATATATATATATATATATAAAGTTCAAAGGAAGTAGAGCTGGCAATATGGACCCAAAACCTTATATCCAGTCCAAACCAGACAATTTTTTAAAATTTGATCCAATAAAAAATCACACATTTTAAATGGATTTGGATTGGTTTAAAATCACATATTTTAGCTTAAATATGGAGTTGGCCTGTCTGTTTCTGTCAACTCAAAGTAGTTTCGGAAAAAAATATTTTCGAATAAATAATTTGGAAAAAAATATTTTCGAATAAAGAATTCGAGAAAAAATATTTCCGAATAAATATTTAGGAAAAAAATATTCCGGAATAAATATTTTAGAAAAAATAATTCCGAATAAATATTTCTGAACAAAATATTTTTGATTAAATATTTGGGGAAAAAATATTTTCGAATAAATATTTTGGGGAAAAATTATTTTCGAATAAATAATTCGGAAAAAAATATTTACGAATAAATATTTCAGAAAAAAATATTTTCGAACAAATATTTGGGAAAAAATATTTTCGAATAAATGATTCGGAAAAAAATATTTCCGAATAAATATTTCGGAAAAAATATTTCCGAATAAATATTTTGAGGAAAAAAATATTTCGAAAAAATAATTCTGAAAAAAATATTTTCGAACAAATATTTCGGGAAAAAATATTTTCGAATAATTGATTCGGGAAAAAATATTTTCGAATAAATATTTTGGGGAAAAAATATTTTCGAATAAATAATTCGAAAAAAAATATTTCCGAATAAATATTTCTGAAAAAAATATTTTCGAACAAATATTTCTGGAAAAAATATTTTCGAATAATTGATTCGGAAAAAAATATTTCCGAATAAATATTTCGGGAAAAAATATTTCGGAAAAAATATTTTCGAACAAATATTTCCGGAAAAAATATTTTCGATTAAATGATTCGGAAAAAAATATTTCTGAATAAATATTTCGGGAAAAGAATATTTCCGAATAAATATTTCGAAAATTTTTCTTCGAAAAACTTTCCAGAAAAAATTTCTCTGAGAAAAAAATCTCGGAAAACTTTCTAGAAAAAATATACTAAAAAAGAAAATTTAAAAAAATATAAATTTATAAAAATGGTTAATCCATATTTCAATCCAAATCCATAGGAACCAAACCGAATCCAAAACCAAATTTATTGAAATATGGTTTTAAAATGGACTTGGATCAAGAACCAATCCAAAACCATATTATTGAAACCAAAACCAAACCAATAACAAATTTTGACAGGTCTAAAAGGAAGGCAGCTTACATGACTCTTCCGTTATGGCTTCAGATTTACTGACAATTTCAGTTTTTGTAGTGAATAGTTGGACTTGGACGCATTGCGATCTAAAAGTCTATAAATATCTACCCAAGGCATACTTACCTTTCCCTCCTTACTAGATGATCTCACATAGGATTCGTTTGAGAAATCTTATTTTTCAGAAATAAGTTACTTATTATGAAAAGAAGTTAGGAAATATGTATTTTTTTTTTGAAATAAGTAACTTATTTTTACAAGATAATGAATATTAAACTATCCATACACATTATCCTTTAAAAAAAATATGTAAATACGAATTCTTTTCCAAAATAAATTACTTATAAATTCTATCGTAGATTTGCCAAACGGACATATTCTGATTGTCATACCAAATTCATACAAACCTTTGGACCAAACATCATAAGTATTAATTATGAGAATGAGACATATCTCAGGTAGATATTTGTGTACCATTTCGAACCCAAAAGTCTACGGATGTTTGGCCCAACAATTTGTCAAATGTTTTGTTACTACTTACTAGGCACGTTCTATTTTTTTTTTTTTTTGAATAAGTAGGCACGTTGTACAGTTAAACCTCGATTAAGTAATATTCGATAAAGTAATAACCCCGCTTAAGTAATAAATTTCGTCGATCCCAACTTGGAACAATATTATAAAGTAATATTCTCGCTAAAAGCATAAGATAATAAAAATTTAGAAAATCATTAAGGGCCCAAGTAATATGTAAAGTAATAATTTCAGAATTAAATATATATAATTTAAATGAGTTACAAAATTCAATTCTTTTTAAAATATGAATCTATAGCAGATTGTTTCTTTTTTCCACCAAAGCCAAAATTAAGTTGATCCTTGACTTTATGTAAAGCATAAATAACTTCGGATATGTTTTGCTCGTGTTGTAACAAGTAATTGTTCAAACTGTTGATTGCTTGAAATGCTTCCTTTGATGACACGCTTGGGATGACATTGCTATCATCCGGTTTAGGATAAGGCCCTTCATCAGTGTTCATTACCGACTCAATGATTTCTTCATCCGTAGGTGATTCCATTTATATTTTAGAATTACAATAAATTTTAGATGCTTGAGTTTCTATACGATGTACATGTGTTACATGTACTCAGGTGCAATTTTTTATGTGCATGAATCTAGTTTTTAGATATAATTAATCATAACAAAATTAATTTTAATCAAATACATTGCATGTGATTGATTTTTATTTTTACACATAATTATTGTAATACGTAAACATAAAAATTCGGTAAAATAATAAAATATTACTTTATCGATAAAGTAATAAAATATTATTATATCGATAAAGTAATAAATTTGGTAAAGTAATATTTTTTTCGGTAAAGAGGTTTAACTGTATTAAGCTTGAAGATAGATGGCACTACAAGAAAACAGTCAATAGACATCGCCCTTTTAACATCGTTTGCATTGGTGACCGATGTTAAAGGATTGTTTTACATCAGTTTTACTAGAACCGATGTTAAAATAGGGTTTAGACATCAGTTATAATTAAAACCGATGTCTCAAACACTTTTTAAAAAAATAAAAAAACACGCAGATCTTTTCCGGCCCACTTTCCCACTAATTACTTAGAAATATTTCCCCCGTTTCTTTTTTATCATTTCCCCCTTCAGATATTTTGTCTCCCGCTCCTCAAACTCACTCACCATCTCCTCAAGCACACTCACCCTCACATGTACCGTATTTTCCATTTCCTAAAAACTAATTCACTCACACTAATTCACTCACTCACAAACTCACAAACTCAGTGAAGAACCCCAGCTTACAATCCCCAAATTCAAACCCTAACTTACAAGCCCCTAAATTCAAACCCTTGATTTCAAAACCCTCTAGTCAAATCCCAATTAGTTTGAACCCTAGCTTTCGATTTTTGTTAATTGGTTACAGAGGAGGCTTTATCTATCTAGAATCCACTCAATTAGTAAGTATTTTTCTCATTTTTGTTTGAAAATTCAAAATTTTGGTTTTTAATTTAAGCCTTTTTAGCAGATTGGTTGATTCTTAAGCTAAGCTTGGGTCATCTCTAAAGTAAGTGATTTTTCAGATTTAATGTTATAGATGTATGGATGTCTATTTTACTTGTAATTTTTGTTGATTTAATGTTCTTTGTTGCCTCCTTTGCTGGTTGAGTTGTCCTTGCTAGTATTTTTTTCTCCCACATGGATATGTTAGAATGAATTTGGTTGATTAGATGTAATGCTTTTGTTTGTATATTCCCTAATTATCTTTGTTAAATATTATATATGTAGGCTCGCAGAGATGGGAAGCAATCAACTGATGAGCCTTTTTCATGGCAAAGTAGAGAGTTTCTAAGAAAACTTTGCATAGGAGAGGTAAATTATTTTCAACTTATTTATTGAATGTGGCTCTATTATTTCTACTCTAATTTTCCTATATATGAAGCTATGGTTATTGGTCAGCTACAGGGGAGAAGTTCTGTTAAATGAAATAGTCTATTAGAATTTAGAAGAATGAATCGGACAATAAACATTTACAAAAGGAGCACTGCAAATTCCTAGGTAAGCTTGTTTATAAACATATACACACTTGAGTGTTTTTTTATATAGTTTTCAAATACCCTTAATGAGTTTAAGAGTGCATTTCTTAATGATGCAGATATTTTAATAAGAATCTAAGCGTAAAATGGCAGCAAAAGAAGAGATTAATGGAGAGAGTAGGCAGCTGCAAGAGGGTGTTTTCGAAATGGAAGAAATAGTTGATGAGAGAAAAAGACTACGACCGTGGACAAAACAGATTACAGTAAGAGGGGTGCTATCAAGCATTTTTATAGGGAGCTTGTACAGTATTATCGCGATGAAGCTTAATCTAACAACCGGGATTACTCCTAATTTGAATGTCTCTGCTGCTCTTCTCGCTTTTGTGTTTATGCGTACTTGGACAAAGATGTTGCATAAATTTGGAATTACGACAAGTCCGTTTACTAGACAGGAGAATACTATGATACAGACATGTTCAGTTGCATGCTGTAGTATAGCCGTTGGAGGTTGGAACTGAGGCTATTCTGTTAAATTGTATATTACTAATTAACTTTTTCATTTTTTACATGTTTTTTTCTTGTGTATATGGAAACTGCAGGTGGATTTGGATCATACCTTTTAGGGTTAAACAAAAAGACATATGAGCTAACAGGGGGTGCTACTCAAGGGATTTCTGCTGGAAAATATAAGGAACCAGGGATTGGTTGGATGACAGCCTACCTTTTCTTAGCCTATTTTGTTGGTCTGTTTGCGTTGATTCCTCTGCGAAAGGTACTAATTTTCGGTATCTCCATAAAACAGCAAATACTTCATGTGTATACTATTTAGATTTTTCACATTAATGTCTATACATATGCTGTTCTTATTAATGGACTACAAACTGACATTTCCAAGTGGAATGGCTACTGCTGTTCTTATTAATGGATTTCATACCATGCTCAAATATCTTGATTGACGCTTAGATTCTTATTATACGGAGTACATCTTTTTTGTCAGCAGAGGGATTGGCTTGGAAGGTTTTTGTAGTGTACTGGCTGGAGTCTGGGGCTCAGGGACTGGGTCAACAACCTTGACAGAGAATGTACACACTATTAACATAACTAGAGTAGCAAATCAGAGAGCTTTGGAACTTGGAGCAACTTTCTTGATCCTTTTTTCAGTCATTGGTATGTATCTTTTGACTTATTAGATTTAAAATGCGTGTAATTATGTGTACAACCTATGAACGAGAAAAGGATCGAAAGAAATTGGTAGTGGCAGAAAACTTAAACGCTTAGTAATCTAAATAACAAAACTTTGCATGCGAAGCTTGGCAATTGGCATCTTACTTCTTATCAAAACAAATATATATAGCTAAGTACTCATAAGGCCAGCACCACACATAAAAAGATGTACTCCGTATAATAAACTGCTTTCTCAAATCATTATGTCATTGATCATGGTTTAAGTGGAATTTTATGTCAATCAAGATATTTGCTACTGCTGTCCAAGTGGAATTATACAAGAAAAAATATCTTGGGGTTAGGGCCAACAAAGCCTAGAAGCTGCTGAAATTTCAACCTAGTTTTAGAGTGTCTGACAATTTCTTGGTGGGCACCTGCACATCCAGTGATTCAATGTGGCACTTTGTCTCTCGTAATTTTATATATTTGTAATGATACATTATGTGAAAGGCTAATGAGGTATCTAATATCTACATGTTGCCTTTTTTTAAGGTCAGAATATTCTTTTATTCCTACATGATTGTATTTTTACGAGTATGTTCGGGATGGAAGCACTCTCCATGTTTATTTGTTTCCAGACTATCAGCATGTCAACTGTGTGTTGCTGGAATTCAGGTATTCAGGTAAATCCATGGCTGATTTTAACCTCTTCAAATTGCCTACATTACGCCTTTAATTTATTACCTGTCTTTTATCATTTTACCAGGCACCACCAATGAGAATTTGGATCAATGAACCTGAAAATTGGCTGTCAATATCTTCTTTTACTTCGATGTTTTTTATTTAACCATATTCTTGGATTGTCCTCATATTGAAGTGGAAATTGTTGATAGATCTGGGACTTTCTTACGATATTTATGGGAGTCAGAGTCTAATGTGGCAGTGACACTTCTTGAATAAGGTCTGGCAAAGCTTCAAACTCCATTTAATGCAGACAAGATAAGTCTGCTGCTTCTATTTTGTTAAGTTGTCTAGTACTGTGAACGATCGCTTTAATTAAGCATATTGTTCTCTTCTATCTTGACTAGTTCTAGGATGTTTATATGATGAATGTGGATGGAGTTCGTTACTGTAAACTTGAGAATATATTAGTAGTTGGGGCAGTTTATGTAGTTGTGGATAGGAAGTTTGGTGTATAACTTTGGTGAATGTGGATGATTTTGGTTATTGGTGTAGTAGTAGATTGTTAATGAATTATGCTTTTGGGTGAATATTTTGTATTGCTAACTTTGGTGGTATATAAGTTTATTTGAATGCAATGCATATTTTGGTAAATTTTTGGGCACATAATTATGCAAATATAACACTTCACATTGTTATTGAAAAAACGATGTTAAAACAAAGAACATACATCACTTTTGAAAGCAAAACTGATGTTCCCGCAAAAAATAGACATCAATTTGAGCCTTTAACACATCACCTAAAACCTGTTGTCTATTTTGGCAATTTTATGGAGCTATTTTACATCAGTTAAGAACCGATGTGGTATACCATTTACAACATCGGTTGTGTATCTAAAACCGATGTAGTATATGAGTTGAGACATCGGTTCTTTTTTTGAAACTGATGTTGTCAACATCTATTTACATCGGTTTAGAAATGATGTAATAAGTCATTTTTAACATCGGCCCAGAACCGATGTAAAAGGCATTGACTTTTAATAACACCCACCTAGACATCGGTTTTTAAAACTTTTTACATCAGCCCAGAACTGATGTCTATTGACTTTTTTCCAGTAGTGGTTTATCACTTTTTGTGGACCGCTTTTGTTAGGTGTTCTCCAATAAGAAAAGATACTTTGATAGCAAAACCCAAATGTATTATGAATATTGGGCTTGAATCGGCCCATTTTTGTCAAGTCTCATATAAACCATCATTTTACGGTTTGTTAAAGAATACAACTTTGACAAAGTGCAATCATTTTAGGATTCGAATTTTGAAAGCAAATTACCTAATATGCAAAATATACTAACAATTCTAAAAAGGAGCATGCTCTTTCACAAACTCATGTTGTAGCATACCATATCGGAAAAATTTTCTGAGATACATATATAGTAAGGTTTTTGGTGTAAAAATAGAGGAGCCCATCTTTTTATGTACCGCAAAAAATTTCTATGATACAGTTTATACTACAACATACGTTTGCCAAAAATCGCCAACTTTCTAAAAAAAACTAATATCTTTATACTACAATTACTTTTTATTTTGTCAAGTAAGTTATAAAGTTATGTCTTTTACCTAGACGGGACTCACAATTGTTTTAAATACACCACAAAATCCACATAAGTACTGTTTCCTAACTGTACCTGTTTGCATATTTGCATATTTTTAACATTCAAATCTTCTTGAATTGTGCATTTTAAGTTTTTAACACCTGTTTTGTAATGCTCTAGAAAATCGTAATTTTTTAATGTTTATTTAATATTAGTTGAGAATCCTATTATTTGGATATTGTTGAGAAGGTGAAATATGTGTGAGATTATATTTATGTGCGTATATGATGAAGTATGTGTGTCGTGTAGCTGCGTCTATTTCATTTGTAATTTTTGGATGATTAAAATTTATTAAAAATATGCATTACTGATCTTCTGAGAATTGTATAAAATCATTGGAGTTATTAAAAATCATGAAATCTTTTGTGTTATCATCTTTATGATATTATATAGTTTTTAAAATTAGTGAGAGAATTATTTTGGGTGTTTAAGTATTTTAAAATAAATTTAAGAATTTTGTTGCATTTAAAGGATCCAAACTTGTAAAATTCATATTTAATTCATTATTGATCCTAAAAATATTTTAAAAATATAGGGAGGGATCTAATTTTTATTCTCTATATTTTAAAAATGATATCGTGATTTTTTTTCTTTTTTCAATTATTATCCATTTATTTTCTGTTTTACAAAGCCTATTCGATTTGTTTTAATCAAAAATTTGTTTTTGTGAAAGTAGAACTTTGCCCTGCTGTTTTTATTCACAAAACCAGCCTTCTCTGGATTGTTCTAGGCTGCGTTTTTTTCTAATCTCTTGACTCTTCTCCAGCACTCTCTCGAAAATCTCTCCCTCACTATCTCTCTCAATCTCTCTCCCTAACCTCTCTCACTCTCGTTGAATCATCTCTCTCCCCCTTTCGGCCTTGGTGGGTTCTTCTTTCCCTCCTCTGCTCGTCCTTGATGCCTTTGCGATGCGTGTGTATACAGCGTGTGTGTATGGTGCTCCGCATGAGGTGTAATCATGGATATGTTTGAGTGGGTGTTCGTGTAACTGTGTTCGCGTGTGTGCTGTTGGTGTGTGTGTGTTCATCAGTGTGTATAGGTGATGATGGGTGAAGTGAAGTATGGGTATGTGTATAAAGCTGTGCGCACGTGTATGTATAACTGTAACAAATATAATAAAATGTGATCATCTCATTAACAGCAGTAAAATAAATTAGATCTTATTTCTTATTTAGTAAGGCAAGTGGATAGGAAAAGGAATATTTGTGGGATCACATGTATATCAGTGGTCATATAATATCCAATAGATTATCGACATGTGTCCATTTGGTGGTAACAAATAACAGCTGAGAGAAGAAGAGTAGGTCAGACTGATGAAAATTGTTTTTTATCTGTATTGTCATTTTCTTTTCTGTAGCTGTAATGGAGTCATGGGAGTGGTAGTAACTTTTGCTGGATTAATAAAGTAGCTTCCCTTCTTTCTTGAATTACATTTTATTGCCTTTTATTTGTTTATTTGCTGTGCTTTGTGTTACAAGTGGTATCAGAGCAAGTATTTCCTTGGCTCTTGTTGGTTTAATGGCGGAAGGAACGAGGCTCAAATCCATGGACGAGCATTTAGTTCTTCGGGATGGAAGATTAAATGAAGTAAGTGAAGGTTTAAGCAAATCCAGAGAAGAAATTTCTCATAAAGTCTCAGAAATTACTCAGAGCTTTAACTCTAGATGGGAAGGGTTTGAAGGAAGAATAGATAAATTGGGAGGAAGCTTTAAGAACTCAAACAACTGTTGATTAATTTACAGGGCTCGAAGAGGGGTGATGAGAATACAGGAACAAGAGCTGATAATATGGGGGTACCAAAAACTAGATATACACCAGTTACAGAGGTACATACTCTTCACCAAAACATAAATCACTCTCCGCATTATGCTAGTCCTAGCTCTACAATTTCATACACTGCACCTGTTTACACTACTCCCATATCCTCACCTTTCACCTCTGTCCACACTTAAGCTTTTATTAATCCCTAAAACACAGTGCAAAATATAACACCGTTAACTATTCCTTATCATACCTTGCCTTTGTTTTCACCACCTGGACCTTCAAATATGAATGTTCCTCCTACGATACACTATACTCCACCCACTATTACTCCACCCACTGTTACTCCAGTACCTCATCAGAATCAATAAATTTTTATACCTCCCTTTAACCATCAAACTTACCAGTATTTTCCCCCATCACCAAACCATACATTTTAGAATGTGCCTAATGGTCCACCTAATTCTCAGCTTGTGAACCAACCTACATTTAAACCTTCTCCAAAGCTTGAATTTCCTCGGTTTGAAGGCACTTATCCAAAAGGATGGATAGTGAGGGCTGAACAATATTTCGATTTCATTTGCGTTGAGGAGGTTAAAAAAGTTACATTAGCTGGTCTACATTTTGAGGGAAAAGCAGCAATATGGTTCAGATTTTACATGGTTAGGAGAGTGTGGGTAGATTGGAAGAATTTTACCAATGATTTAGTGTTGAGATTTGAGAACCCTGAAAATAGGGATGTGCAGGAGTTATTCAACAAGCTACGACAGGTGGGTACTGTGGTTGAATACGAAGATAAATTCGAGGAGTTGAGAGCATTAGTGGTGTCAAAGAATAAGGGATTCAGTGAGGAGTACTTTGTATCGAGCTTCATGAGTGGGCTCAAAGATCATATTAAAGGATCAGTGAAGATGTTTAAACCTCAAAATCTAGCAGATGCTATTTTCTTGGCTAAACAAGAGGAAGCTAGGGTGCTAAAATGGCTTTCACACAATTCTGGAAAAATATTTCAAAGCAAGACAAGCAATTTTTCTGGTCAAGAGACTAAGCCTAGCTCTAACAAGAAAATTGTAGATGTCAATACCAGTAAGGTGGATAGAAGGCCCAGATCAACTCTAAGTAGCAATGAAATTATGCAAAGATGAGCTCAAGGACAGTGTTTCCACTGCGATGAGCCATACCATCCGGGGCAAGACTGTAAAGCAAAATTATATATGTTGTTAGGGGAAGAACCAGGTGAACCAGAAGAATGTGGGGCTGATAAGTTAAATCTTGAGTGTGAAGCAGTATCTGATGTTAATGAAGTGGCTGCGGAGATTTCAATCAATGCTTTGGCTGGAAGCAAATCAATGGGAACACTGAGATTGCAAGGTAGTATCAAGGGGAAAAGGGTGAGCATTTTGATCGGTAGCGGGTCTACGCATAGCTTTATAGATTCTAGTAGAGTGAAGATGTTAGGAATCACTGCAGAAGTAGTAGCTCCGCTGCTAGTTACGGTGGCAGATGGTTCAAAAGTAATAGTTGATTCGAGTTGCAAAAATGTACAATATGACATACAGGGTCACAAGTTTAGTAGTTAATTGAGATTGTTTCCATTAAGCAATTCGGACATTATCTTAGGGGTTGATTGGCTCAGACAACACAATCCCATCACTTTCGATATCTAAAAGTTTGGGTGAGATTCCAAAGAGAAGGGAAGTGGATTACATTGCAAGGGGATACAAAGGAAGGCTCACTACAGATTATTACCGGGAAGAAGCTTAGTAAGATGATCAGGGCATCCAAAGGTATGACAGAGGGCTATATCTACATGATGACAGCAAGTCCAGGTGATACTTGTGATGAGCATACTACAATATTGCCACCTGAGTTGCAGCAAGTTGTACAAAACTTTGAAAGGGTATACAAAGTAAGGGTTGAAGACCACAAAATCCCTCTCTTAGTGGGGAGCCAACCAATTAATCAAAGGGGCTATAAAGTGCCATATGTGCAAAAAGTAGAGATAAAGAGGCAGGTGAAAGAAATGTTACAAAATGGTATTATTCAAGAGAGCACTAGCCCATTTGCATCTCCTGTTATATTAGTGAAAAAGAAAGATGGAAGTTGGCGTATGTGTATTGATTATCGGAGGCTCAACAATATTACCGTAAAAAATAAATATCTGATACCACTTATAGACGAGTTGCTGGATGAATTGAGTGGGGCTTCTTGGTTTACAAAGCTGGATTTGCGTTCCGGGTACCATCAAATTCGAGTAGCCAAGGAAGATATATATAAAACCGCTTTTCGAACGCATCAAGGGCTTTACGAGTTCAAAGTGATGCCTTTCGGGCTCATAAATGCACCAGCAACATTCCAAGCTTTAATGAATGCAGTGTTTCAAGATCAGTTGAGGAAGAGTGTGCTCGTATTTTTCGATGATATACTAATTTACAGCAGAACAATGCAGGAGCATGTAGCACACTTAAAAGTAGTGATTGAAAAGATGGTGGAGCACAGCCTATATGCTAAATGAAGTAAATGTCAATTTGGATAGCCATCACTTGAATATTTGGGTCATATAATATCTAAAAATGGGGTGTCTACTGATCCTGGTAAGGTGCAAGCTATGAAGGATTGGCCAACACCTAGGAATATCAAGCAACTTAGAGGATTTTTGGGTTTGACGGGGTATTACAGACGGTTTGTAAAAAGCTATGGAGAAATTAACCATCCTCTAACCAACCTTTTGAAGAAAAATGCGTTCTGCTAGAATGAACAGGCCTCTATTGCTTTCAAGAGGCTGAAAGAAGCAATGGTGATAGCACCCGTATTGGCTTTGCCAGACTATTCGTTACCATTCACGCTAAAAACAGATGTGAGTGCTTATGGTATAGGTGTAGTTTTGATGCAAAATGGGAGGCCATTGACTTACTTAAGTAAAGGATTGGCTCCAAAACATCAAGGTCTATCTACTTACGAAAAAGAATTGTTAGCTATTGTGATGGCTACTCAAAAGTGGTTCACGTATCTCCAAGGGCGTCATTTTTTTTATTAAAACTGATCACCAAATTTTGAAATTTCTACTGGAGCAAAGATTGTCTACTCTTTTACAACAAAAATGGCTAGCAAAGTTGATGGGACTTGACTATGAGATTTTATATAAAAAAGGAAAAGAGAATAAAGCAGCAGATGCTTTATCTCACTTGCTAGAGGTCCAAGGTGGAGGGAATGTTAATCAAATATCTGCAATGCAGCCACAGTGGTTAGAGGAAATAGTGCAGAGCTACAGTGATGATTCAGAGGCACAAAAAATCATGGAAGGGTTGGTAGCTAAGGATTCAGCATACAACCAATTTTTTTTTATAAAAGGGATATTAAGGTACGAAGGCAAGATATATGTGGGTTCTACTGGAGGTATAAGGAAGAGTATTATCTGGGAGTTGCATGATAGCCCTGCAGGGGGCCACTCGGGTCAAGAAGCTACATATAAAAAAATTGTGCAATTTTTTTACTGGCCAAAACTCAAAACTGAGGTCATTGATGTTAGGTCTCGTAAGAGGGCTATATTAAGCTAGAAGGGGGGTTGAATAGCTTAATTATCAATTTAAAAATTATTATGGCGTTTTAAAATAATTTTCCCTTTTTAAAACTTTACCGAGTCGTTATGCAGTTTATAAGTGCAGAACTAAAAGACAAGGAAGGAAAATACCACACAGGAGATTTTATCCTGGTTCGCGATGGTGCAACCCCTAATGGATTCGCTCACCCCTACTCCAGTCCCCGAGCTCCTCTCCGTACTCGAGATTTTCCCTTAAAAATAACTCGCTCCTTTAGTAGGCGGAGAAACCTTTACAACCCTATAAATATTGGTCTTGGTACGTATCTCCGAGACACTACCTCACAATAAATATAAAAACCCACAAGACTCGTCTTGGGTTGTAACTCCCCGTTACACCCTCAAAGTCGTTGTGAAAAACCTACACAACTTATCTTAGACAGCAACTCCCCGCTACTTCTTCAAAGTTGATGTAGAACCCTTGGTGTAGTCTTTGAATTCCTCGCTTTTGCCGGTCTTGGATCTTAGATGAAAGGTCTTGGGTCTTTCCTCTTCTTCACGGTGCAAAGCTAGTGCCTAGGACTTGGGTCTTAGAACGAGAATCACCTCACTTCAACTTCACCTCACTACAAAACTTATAAAACAATATCTACGAAACAAACCGTAATATAAAAAGAGGTTTGGACTTAATATGTCCTAAGGTGACTATAATATTCTTACCCGAATATTAATTAAAGTAAGTTCAATAAGCTTTATTTGCTTATGACTTTATAATACAATACTCCGTATAGTGAGATTTAAATATATCTCGGAGTTTATAAATCTTGATTATTTCCTTTAAGCTCGTAGGCTTATAAGGTTTTATAATCGTATACTTTGGCTCGTCTTTTATAAAGATCGAAGTATACTTACAATTACTTCTTTGTTGAAAATACGTCTATTTTCGAAGTATTGTATAAATCAAGTCCTTGTATATGCTTTATAGCTTAAGGATCTTGGATGAACAACTTCTCGTTCGATATAATCTTGATTAGACTATTCGTATTTTTATATTTAAACGAGAGTGTTATAATTTTACTTTAACAATTTGCACTTTAATATTAATTTGGCCAATTAATACACAACACACAAATAAACGCACACGTACGTAAAAGTAACTCGGCTTATCTATAGGATAAAACGAGGGCCGCTATTATGCGTTAAAATAGTGCGGAATGTAAAATCACTCACAAGTGTGAGGACGAGAAGAAAAAGTGCGGAAGGTAAAAATCACTCACAAGTGTGAGGACAAGAATAAAAAGTACGGAAAATATATAAACGGCTTTCGCCACGCTATTACGCGTTTAAAGTAGTATCACTCACAAGTGTGAGGACTAGAAGAAAAGAGTGCGCAAAATATATAAATAGAAGCTTAACAACTTATTTCCCCCGGAACACTAGAGGTGATAGAAGGGAAACAAATCACGCTTTAGCACAATAATATATATCACAATAATAATAATGGTCAAAGTAAGTGCGTTAAAGATTTAATTAATTAAAGCTTTTAGATTCTTTTCCCTCGGAACACTAAGGTGATAGAAGGGAATTAAATCAAGCTCAATGTAATTATTTGACCGTCGTCAAATATATCCTCTTTTTGGGGTTTTGTAATATTTCGAATCGTTGTTCGAAATTTAATCCTTGAACGGATTTTTATGGTCTCTTTTAGAGATCCGATATAAGAGCTTAGAGATGAAGAGAAGATGAAGATAGAGAACTCTTATATGTATGAAAATATGGTCGGTTAAGACTCGGATGTGAAGCTAAATTATTACTTTTGGATATCACCGGAAAAAGTTCGCCGGAAAAATTCGCCGGAGGTTCGGCCGGATTTTGGCGTGTTGGACGAACTTGGGCAGCCCTTCGGGAGGCCGGATAGTAGTGGTAGAGGAGCTTACTTGGTAGGAGAGAGCTTGGTTGGATGAACTAAGCTTTATGGAACAAAAACCTTGAATATATTGTAAGTATATATAAGAGAGAGAAGGTTTTTGAAATGAAGTGGGTGTAGAGAGTGTTTGGATATATTTAGAGAGCTTCCACTTCAAAAATCCCAGCAAGTATTTGGCTTCTTAGCTTGTTAGAAATGGTTGGGGGAGGGGGTTTATTTATAGGAGGAGTTGGGTGGAAGGAAGAGTGAAGATTTAAAGTAAAAGGAGTGGTTGAGATTGAAAAGGTGTGGATTGATGAGGTTCAAAGTGGTTTTGTGTTTGTTGGGGGTGGTATTGTGTTTCTTTGCAAGTGGGGGTGGTATTCCACTAAAATATTCCAGCTGTGTTTTAGCTCTAATTAATTGTATCGGACTCGTATCAATTAACGAATAAATACGTAACATGTTTCGTTAATTAAATACCCGAATAATATGAAAATACCCAATAAATAATTCTAAAATTATGGAGCATTTAGGAATATTATAAAATAATATTCTGGAAAGTTTGGTCAATTTTGGTCAACGTTGACTTTGTCAAACGTGGTCAACTGTGGACCCACTGTCTCTATTTTCGTGTCGGACCAAAATTCTAAGAAAATTACGAAATTTTTACCATGCATAGAAAATAACATTTAAGTGACCCATCTCAAGTTTCAAGTCATTCTAGCAAGTGGAAGTATTTTATTTGGATTTAATACGATTAAATCAGGTTTCGTTTCCGAATAAAATACGATTGGTCTTTCTTTGAAGTAGACACATCTTTTGACCAATGTTTTGACTAGAATAAATACTTAGAATATATTTCCTAATATATAAAACATTTTGAGAGTGTAGGAAATATTTTTGAGTATTTAAAATAATTTTCTCCAAAAATGGAATAAATTTAAGAAGTGGGAGAAAAATTACTTCAAATATTTCTGGCACGAGATAAAAATGAGTATTAATATTCTACCACTGAATATTAATATTCTTGAGGATAAAAATATTTTGAGTGCTAAGGCGGAATAATTTTTGAATAAAAACTGATCGTTTTTAAATATAGCACGAGTTCTCTAAAGAATATTAATTCTCGAATATTCTTTGTTCGAGCCTGTCGTCTTATCAATTTTGCAACGGAGATCTAAAAAATATTACATCTCAATATTTCTTGTTTGATCTTATTGCCTTGAGATATATTCCATGAAAATATAATTTTCGATTTTTAGCAATAATGGAATATCTCGTATAATACAAATAGATATTGCTAGAATTGACTTTTGACTTTTGACGGAATCAATTAAATTAATGACCTAGTGGAGAGGATAACTAAGTGCAATTAAATTTTATGTTAAATTGTACAAATACCAAAATAAATAATATATCGAAGATATCCTTTCAATCTTCCCCTTTTTGGTTTTTGCCAAACAAAACATAAAATTTAAAAATTTTACCCGTGTGTGCTTCCCCTTAGTGTATGCATGAGTTTAGAAAATCTTTTAGACTCGATTCGAAGCACTCGGTAAATTCCACTAATTGATTCCTGCAAAACAGTTTATGAGTTAGATAAATATTTGAAAATTGAAAATTTTAAATTGGGGGGGGGGGGGTCTAATTTCTCTTCCCCTTTTTGTTTGGTACATAACCAAAAAGTTAGAGGTCTTGAATTTTCTTCCCCTTTGGAAAAGGTAATTGGTGTTTTTAACCAATTAATTTTCTCTTCTCCTTGTAGCTTCCCCTTATTATTTATCTCTTCCCCTTTTTGTAAGAAACGTTCTATTTTTGTAATTTTAAAGTATTACAAAGATTTCTTTTCTTTTCTAATAGTTCATTTACTTTCGAAAAATTTCTTTTCATTTGTAAATGAATCGCAAACTTGTTTTGATATGATCTATGTCTGAATTGTAATTCTTTTCGAGTCATTTTATGTTGATCTAAGTTGCTCGTATTTTGGCAATCGTGATTCAAACATAAATATTTTTACTCAGTAAATAAACGATTGATATTTCATTCATTATCGTTCAATCGCATCAATTAATATGTACTCTATAACATGAATGTTCGGTACATTGTCTTATAAAATTGATACAATCAATATCAGAATTAAAATTTACAACTGTTAAGAAAAAATCATCTAAACAATCATATTAGATACACTACGCCATAGATGGCTTTATACAACACTTAAGGGGGGGTGTTACCTTCTCGGGTGTTACCATAGCTATGAAATTTTGGACCTACCACAACACTCTAGTTTTGATGTTACCATAGACTTAAAGGTATGTTACCATAGCTGTGGAAGGTGTTAAACTTAGTAACACCAAGGGTTGTGTTACCTTAGAGTATAATTAATATATTTTTAAATTTTATTTATAGTTAATGATTTAATAATTTTTAAATTTTATCTAATTAAATTATTTTCATCAAGTCATTGAATTTATTATTATAAAAATAATACTTGAATTATTTATATTTTTACAATATCAAAATTTTTTAATAATTTTATTTAAAAATCTTAAAATAAAGTAATATTCAAAAAATTTTAAAATTTTATTGAATTCATCAATAAAATTATTGGAGAAAATAATTGGGTATAATCAATTTAAATTATTAATCAGTAATTAAAATAATAAAATTTATTGTCATACATTTTTATAAGAAAATTAATAAATTTGTAATATTAGAAAATGAAAAAAAGGAAAAGTAATGATGAAAAATTGAAAAAAAAATGAAAAGCGGGAGTTGTAATGAAAGCGGGCAAACGAAAATTTACAAATAGGAGGCGAGGGAAATTGGGGAAAAATATACCTAGTCTCTTATTCTCTCACTTCTCAATTCTCATCTCTCAGTGCACGCCGGCACGCCCTTTCACTCTCAATCAGGGGTTCCACTTCTCATCACTTTCGTACTTACAGATTCAATGGGGGATTGTTAGGGGTTCAAGTACTCAGATTTCAAATCACAGCTCAATTGCTCGAGGCTTTGGTTTTCAGTCCACGCTTCTGCTCTTCAAATCAGACCGAGTATCAACGTGCCTTGCTGTTGCAGATATCGACTTCTCGCTGCTTGATTCAGTTAGAGAAAAGATGCCAATTTCCAAGGTAGTTTTTTCTTAACAACAATCACTAAACAGATTTATCTGATAAGGTTTTTTGTGGTCTTTAAAATGCCCGTTTCCTGTGTATGGTTATCAATATTTCCGTGGTTGCTAACGTTCGCAAACTTGCAGACCAGTTATCTTTTTAAACATGTTTGTATAGGGTTAATGTACGAAATGCTGAGATCATGTAGAATAGGGGACTCAAAATCTTGGAAGGTATGTGTTGCCTAATCATTTATTTTTCTTGTGTTAGTACCTTTCCTCCTACTGTAAAGAAATCAAATTGATAAACAAATTCAGCTGCTTCTTTCAGTTGGTGTCTAGTTTTGGGAGTTACCAGACACTGAATTAGGCCTTCTTATGTTTGACGCAATGGTCAAGAGTCTACTAGATTGACATCATCACATTATTCAAAACTTTTTCTTGTTAAAGTTCAGGTGTTATCTCTATATATGAAGAAAATTACAAAGATATAGGTTATGAAATATTAAGTGGCAGTTGAAGGAGACTTTTTACTAATGGTTGATAAATGCTAGCTATTTGAAAGAGTTTTGTGGTACAGTTGAAGAAGAATTTGTAAACGGGGAGGCACGTAAAGCTTGGGTACCTGGAGAAATGGTGAGTTCCCTTATGACCAAGGGCATATGCTAGTGTTTTAGATTGCGTGCATTTAAATTTATTAGTGACAGTTTGCACTTGCTTTAAATCTTCTTGTATTGCAAGGAAGTACTCACCATTAACAATAAAACCAATAGTCGAAATCCCCCTCATCAATCATATAAAGCAGAATAAAGAGTCATATCCATATTACTTAATAATACGGAAAGTATTATATTGCAGGAAATATCCGTGAAAGTTCCAGCATAGGTCGAAGTTTTGTGCACAGAGTTGTTTTTCAAGTTACTGTAGGCTGTTAAGCCAACAGTCCTCATTGGAACATCAGGACAGGGGAAGACATTCACTAAAGAAGTCATAATTGCCCTTTGCTTATTGCAAACATTGTTCTGTAGTTAGTCAAAAGAAATAGAATTGCAAAACTAATGTAACAATTATTCTGGAGCAGAGCTTACGAGTAATGATCTTAAATTGTAAACTGTAATATGCTGTGGTTGGTCATCATTAGGGTAGCTGGGATTTGATCATGCACTCTGTGAGAGTGCGTCTTAATCTTGTAAACTCCACTAATAAGAACTTGTTTGCATTTTAATACAGGTGCAGGATAATCAGAGCACACATCTGCAAAGGATTCTGGAAGAGACAAAGGAAGCAGATGGAGAGGCTGAAATATAAGAAACGATGCAAATGTTAATTTCTCAAGTCATTGACTCCATTTCTAACTTGCACGAGGTCTTTACCAGTCCAATTTTCATTGTAACCTGTGGTGGATTTTGGGACAGGATGGGACAGGAACGCGGTAAATATAATTTGTTAGCACTTACATCCTGTCAAATGTATGTTTATACAAAGTTCTGATGCTATTTTATTGCCACTGGAATAGATTGTACGCGGTCTGGAAAGCTATGCAGATATTTTCCAGGTATGGAAAGCTATGCAGATATTGCCTCTTCTATTTTCTTTTAATATGCAACAGGTTTTATGGATAGGAATTATCTCTGTAATATTTCGATATAATTATGACTGCTCCTTGTTTGGTTTTCTTAATATAATCTTTTGCCTACTTATAAAGCTTCTGTAATAATCACTCATAATCACTCCAGGTTAATGCATGTGCACATGTATTTTGTAAATCTTGTTTGATCGACTTCTCTGCTACCGCTGGACAAGTCTCATGTCCTACATGTCAGGAGCCACTTACTGCAGATTTTAGTACAAAGAAAGACCAAGGAGATGAGGATACAAAGACGAACATTCTCAACAGATTACGACTTGATGACTTCCAGACTAGTACAAAAATAGATTACGGCTTGAAAGACCAAGGGATAGATTAGTTTTTGTTGAGATGTTTAAGTAAATGTAATCGGTTGTACGATTTGTAAAATTTTATTTAAATTAATGATATTTATAGTTTGTAGTTTTATTTTAGATTTGACATTTGGCTATTTTTTATTTTTTTTGTTGTATCTATGCATTTTTTATGAATATTAGAGGAAGGAAATGGTAGAAAAATAATTAAATCTGAATTATTAATTTTAAAACAGGCAATGTTTGTGGGGCCCACGTGTGGGACCCACATAATTGATTAATAATTTTGCAAAATTATAACATCTAAGGTAACATAGATTTGGTGTTGCTATAGAATGCTTAGTGTGTTACTGTATAGGTCTATGGTAACTAATTTCGCTATGTTAGCTTAGGTGTGTCGAAGTGTTGCCTTAGACGCCAAAGGTTACATAGAACAAAACTATCCCAGCTAAGGTGTTACCTTAGCCTTTTTTTGGCCTTTGGTAACAGACTTTAGGGTCTAAGGTAACACAGTTTTAGTGTTACCGTAGGCTGTTTATGGCGTAGTGATACATGAATCATTTTTCTCTGAACCGTATATCCATATAAGGCTGCCGTGAGCTTATAGTGGTTAGTTCTGTGGATCATAATCTGCAAATGAACAATACAATTATGCTATAGTTATATATATAAAAAACCGTCAATCGTGTATAGTATTTGTTCAATATTCTTTTAGCAGTTTAAATAGCTAACTCAATTGTGAGATTATGAACATGCAATTCACAAGAGTAGTTGTGAATGAAATCTGAATAGTCATATTGAGTACTTAGATATTTTCTTGAATTTGAACTTCACATGACTTGTTGAAACTGACCTTCGGTATTGTCAGAACTTCATTTACAAAACTTTATATGCATGCTGATATGAAATCTTATAAGATAGTCAAAAATAGACATGCACACATATCAATCAGTGAGGCTCATTTGTCACTACTGAAGTCCCTATATATCACTCATAGATCAACCTTAAAAAATCTTAATCTTGCATACTAGATCTCAAGTTTTATCAAACTCAATCAAATTCTTGATAACTCATTCAGATAGAGATGATTATAAACTGTATTCCAATTATCTGAGAGTATCATAGTTATAATATGCATAGTATCCACCATTTATAGAATCGACATTTCATAGTATTAGGTCATATTTGATTTGAGGCAAAAACAGAGATACACTAGAAAAGTGCAGAGAGCAATTTTAGTCAATGCAGTTATATATACATTCAAAAAGTTCCTAACCAATCAGTGTGGTTCACTGATTCATAAAGAACTAACTGCAGAAGTTTTATTTTAACTTAAAGATACATACTTTAAGTCAAGTAACACTAACAGCATCATACCAGAAGCAAACCAGGTTTAACCATGAGACAGAGTTTAAAGGATATGTTGCAAACATCACAAGGCAGCATGCAATGGCACAGAACAAGCAATTAAGTAGCAGGTTTAACCATAACAGGTTCAGCAGAAACAACACCAAGATCCTCACCTAGATCAGGTAAGGCAGCAAACACTTTCTCCATATCATCATCATTACCAACAGCACAAAGTTCACCAGCTAGCTTAGTCTCAGTTTCTTCAGCAGATTCAACAACAACAACATTCTCAATCAATTTCTCTTTACCCTCTAGATTTTCAACTCTAGTTAGAAGCTCATTGTTTGACTCTTTAAGAACATCAACTTCTAGACTAAGCTTATTAATTTCTTCCCTAAGAATAGCATAGACATCAGTTTTAGGAGCAAGAGAGGGAATGACAACTTTATTAGGGTGACCGGTTTGACAGTTTTTAAGAGAGAGTTTGGGTTGAGTGAGACCATCAATAACACAAAACTCCATCTTATTAAGATGCATCCTAGACAAATGCACATAATGGGTTTCAAAAATAGAAGTTAAGAGCAAACCATATGGCATGAAATCAGTGTTGAAAGCATTTATCATGTTTAGTACAAGCACATAACTGATATTGAAGTCTATGGTATTGGACACTATCTTAAACATGACTTTTTAGATCAACAAAATCAAAGAAGTTATCATGTTTGGGTTTTGGCAAGACATTTTCCCTAAGGATTATGGCTAGTTGTTGAAACCTAGGCAAGAAGTGTCTAAAATGAATAGCAAACTCTCTAGCACAAAGACCATCAGGCACATCTTCTTCACAGAATAAACCAAGAAACAGTTCAAACTCACTTTGGTCAAAAACAAATTTTTCAAATATGTTGACACAAGGAAGGTGAGAATGATGATTTCCTAACCTAAGAGACTTGTTAAGCACTTTATGATCAACATAGATGTTTTTACCATTCACAAAAGAACTCAAGTAGAAGACCCCATCAACTCTCTGTTGCACTTCCAAGTTACCATAAAATTCAGCAATCAAATGAGTGTAATAGTTTTGACCCCTATAAAACACATAGTTTTCCCATTTGACACTAGTGAACATGCTGTGAACATCACCAGTAGGTTGGACAAAGACCATCATCCCTGGCTGATTATTTTTAAGCATCCTATTGAGTTTTCCAGTGTTGGAAAGTCTTACTAAGGTAGGGTTTGAGGGTTTGATGTTGGTTCTAGCTTTGTGTGAGTTGACTGATTTCTCAGTGTTTGGCATGGCTTGAAAAACAATGTTAGGGTTAGGGTTTGGGTTTCAAAAAACAGGCAATTTGTTTCCCTGAGAGAAATAGGCAAACTCATTTAGGTGTGCAGGTTCTTGTTTTATTTTCTTGTGGTAATGTTCTTTAGAATTGTCAGGGTGACAGAATGGTGTGAAGGGAGCATAGAGAGAATGGTTGAAGTTTCTCCTACTCATGGTTGGGAACAAGGGAAGTAGGTCAAGGTTTTTGGCTTTTGGATTTGGGGTTAATGGTGTGTAGTCCATATGTTTGTAAAGCAAGTGTAGGGGAGTGTGTGCTTATGAATGCATGAATATCTATATATATATATATATATATATATATATATATATATATATATATATATATATATATATATATATATATATATATATATATATATATAGGCAGTTAGCACATAGATTGAATCAAGCATGCATATGTTTTTATAAAATATGAAACATAGAAGTGATGATGCAGGCTGGTGAATCCACAGTAAGGTCATTTAATGAATTTACAGGGCATGCAGGAACATTTGCAGGGTATATATATAATGGATATACATATTTGTATATAGACAGCTAGCATATATGAGTGTATCCTGGTTTTATAAATGCTTGAAGAACATGTATCTTTATAAAATATCTCTTAAAAAAGACATGCTGGACATGCATATATAAAGTATATATATATATATGTCTATCAGATGGCATGTTGTTAAAAAAATTGCTTTTGTCCCTTTTTGAAGGTATTTTATGATCAAATTCAGATATAGATGCAAGTGAATGACTGACTAAGTGTAATAGTGTACAAATCATAGTACATGGAATAGTGTTTTAATTAAATGAGATGCTTTGAAAAAGAATGGATAGAGATGTGTGTAAGAGTTTGTCAGGCATGTATATCAATGCAACTACAATATACTCACAGAATGAAGTAAATGAAGGAAGCATGACAGTATTGACTTTTCAAAGATTGCACAAAAGGGGGACAAGTGGCTGACTCTACAAAAAGCTATCTCTTAAAGACAAAGTTTGTATCCCTTAAAGTCCAGCTGATGTCACTCACATTTAATGCCAAGTTACTACTTTTATTACTTATAGGAATATATTAATGACTCAAGGCAACATACATGACAAATGATTGATTGATAGAGACTCTGGACACCATATATATATATATATAAGTAAATGTACTGGCATAGAGCACACACCACATTTTGACCAAGTTAATCAAGACAGACAAGCATGCTCCTCATAAAGGACACAGACAACATTTTACAGACAATAATATTAGATATATGTAAAATGTGAATCCTATTGATCTAAGTGGCCATTATCACCCCAGTGTCCAGATACTGGGCCTCTCAAAGGGATTCCCAGCCAAGTCTTTGAGTGAGGGCTAGTGTGTGAGTGTTATGCATGAATGTATAGTTACAAACTGTCATCATATTCTTAACAGATTCTAACTAGTGCATACTATTTAAACTAAACATCCAAGGTATAATCAGATAACACTTCTCAATATAGAAACCAGGGTAGTCAATCTCACCTATCCAGAACATACATTCATGTTGGATCACATAACACAAGCACAATTACATATACCACAATGTTATCAGTCATAATGTGAATAAGTATTAATACATGCAGTACTACATGTGGGCAAGTTGACCAAGTCAAACTAGTATAGACACAGAACATACCAATTTGAGATATCATGTATCATATAAATAACTCCCAATTAGTACATATTAGAATTCTCATTCAGTATAATCACTCTATTGATCATGTTAATAGATTTGCAAAATAAGCACTACAGCAACCAGAGTAATTTAACCACATAAGATATTCCAAGTGTACTAAATAACAAGTTATCTAATCAAACACTTATATCACAAACTCATAGTTAAGATTGCCATAACAGTGAACAAAGGCACATTTGACTAAGTCAAATTGATACAACTTACATGTATAAAGAGTTTACACTTCCCATTTATCACAATTAACTCAAAATATATTCAAATTTACCAAAGAAATCCTTATAATAAGATTAATTCATTCAATGTATCAATTTAGCACATTATTTGACTTTCCAGATCACAAAATCTGAATATATCAATTTTTAACATATCTACACAATTCCAAACATACTGATATAATACTTATCATTTGTATATTCGAATCAAACACAAACTAGATATAGTAAGTTCCACATCAGCCAAACATATACAACAGTTCAAGTATGCTGATAAATCGACTAAATTCGATTCTCACATTCAAATTATGACATTCAGTATGAACTCATGGCTTCAAACAACCAAGTAACATAATATCAACTCGAACGTTCAAGTAATAAGCAAAACTCAAGAACACATTGATTTACGCGTATTCCAAACAAATTATTGGGTTTAATTAGGAATTGTACCTTAGCCCAAGGCCTCGTAGTCTTCTTGGGACTTACCGATCCAAACTCGTCGAGTTCCGAGTTGACTCACCGAGTTGACTTCGTTTTGTCCGATTTAGGGCTTCATCACATTCGATTTATGGCTTTTTATCATAATCGAAGACTCGATTTATGATCCTCTTCAATAATCCTGCATAAACCCTCGAAAATCGAATTAGGGTTTCAAAATATTGAGACATAAAATTAAAAACAAGTGCGTGTGTGTGCATATCGTGTATATACATATAAATGTCGATTTTGATTTATAAATCGAGATCGATTTAGGCGATAACGATTTGTATATCAAAAATCCTTTTTCTATACCCAACCCAAAAAATTTGTGTCAATTTGAGATTTCTGAAAATCAAACCGATGATAAGATGATGTGTAGTGTATAGAATGGTGTTTGATTGATATATCATCGGAAAAGAAACGGTGAACTCGTCGGAAAAACGAAGAACAACCGATAGGTTTCGAGAGAGAAACGAGAGAGAATGAGAGACTAACGCGGCTGCTACACACACACACAATGAATAGTACATTATATTTAGTATATATATTTTCTGTAATGAACGGCCAAGATTAACTTATCATAAGGATGGATGGTCAGGATTGTAGGGTTTTAATAGAATTGGGCTGGGTTAATCAGAGTTGGGCTGGAATGATTTAAATGGACTGGGTCAAAAATATCTGGAAATAATATATATATATATATAAATTATCGAAAATAGTTTTGAAAAATAATTATTAATATAATAATATATTAAATATTTATACTAGTAATTATACTAATATTTTGATTCTTTGTATTTGAGATAAATATCATTTTAGTATCTCAAAAATATTTCCGAATTTAAATTCGATAAATATTTGCTCGAATAGTTTTATCTTTAACCCGTGGGAAAATTAAGTTCTCGATAAAACCCGATCGATAAAGTTTCATATGTTATCATTATCGATGAATCTGAGTTTTAGAGATTTAATAATCCGGAAAGATATCTTTTTCGTGAGATGACTATAAATAATGATAAATTTTCTATAAAAATATATAAATATTTATAATATTTATATATCAATATAAACCACTATTTTGAAATTTCCAACATTCCTAAATCCAAACGGAGTCTAGTGAATCTTTCGGAATTCAATGGTTTCGTGAAAATGTCCGCGAGATTGTACTCAGTTTCGATACGAGTCATTTTTATATCGCCTTTATTGACATGATCACGTAGAAAATGATGTCTCACATCTATATGCTTAGATCTTGAGTGTAACACGGGATTTTGCTAAGATCAATAGCATTCGTGTTATCGCATAAGATTGAGATCACATTAAATTTAGTATTATAGTCGGCTAATGTTTGCTTCATCCATAATATTTGAGCACAACATTTTGCGGCCGCTATATACTCCGCTTCCGTAGTGGAGATAGATACCGAATTTTGTTTCTTGGAAAACCAAGACACTAGGCATCCTCCCAGAAACTGACATGTACGACTTGTACTTTTTCTGTCGACTAAATGCCCGGCATAGTCCGAATCAGAAAAGCATACTAAGTCAAATGGTACTCCTTTTGGATACCATAGACCAACGTCAGTGGTTCCTTTTAAATAACTCAATATCCGTTTTACCGCGGATAAATGAGATTCTTTTGGTGCTACTTGGAATCTAGCACACTTACCAACACTATATTGAATATCGGGACGACTTGCGGTAATATATAGCAAGCTACCAATCATACCTCGATATTTCTTAGTGTCAACGGGTATTCCGTTGGAATCTTCTGTTAATTTATCAGAAGTAGACATAGGAGTAGATATGGGTTTTGAATTTTCCATTTCAAATTTCTTGAGCATTTCTTTACAATATTTCGATTATGAAATATGTATGCCTTCATCCGATTGCCTTATTTGCAATCCTAAGAAGAAATTTAATTCACCCATCATACTCATTTCGAATTCTTTGCTCATATTATGAGAGAATTCTTTACATAGTGCAACATTGGTTGAACCAAAGATGATGTCATCTACGTATATTTGTACAAGCAAAATATCATCTTTTTCTTGTCTTGTAAATAAGGTTTTATCAGCCGTTCCCATTTTAAAGTTATTTTCTAATAGGAACTTGCTCAACCTTTCATACCAAGCTCTTGGAGCTTGTTTTAAGCCGTATAGAGCTTTGTATAATTTGTATACATATTCCGGATGTGTGGCATCTTCAAAACCAGGAGGTTGTTTGACATAAACTTCTTCTTCTAATATCCCGTTTAAGAAGGCCGATTTGACATCCATTTGGTATACCTTGAAATCTTTATGACATGCGTATGCTAATAGCATTCGAATTAATTCGATTCGTGCTACGGGTGCATAAGTTTCATCAAAGTCTATCCCTTCCATTTGGGTATAGCCTTGAGCGACTAATCTCGCTTTATTTCTAACAACTGTTCCGTTTTCATCTAACTTGTTTCTAAATACCCATTTGGTTCCAATTATGGAAGTATCTTTGGGTTTTGGAACAAGTTCCCACACTTTGCTACGAGTGAATTGTAGTAATTCATCTTGCATTGCCGAGATCCAATCCTCGTCTAGCAAAGCTTCTTTAGCGGTCTTAGGTTCTATTTGTGATAGAAAACTAAGATGATTCACAATGTTTTGTACTTGTGACCGCGTTTGAACTCCTTTATTCAAGTCTCCAAGAACATTATCTAGTGGATAACTTCTAATAATAGGAATTTCTTTTGGAAGTTCTACTTCCGTTTCGGGTAATTCTAATGGATTTCTTGGGATGGGAGTTCCAAGATCCATATTTTCGAATTGTCAAATAATATTTTCAACATCGTCTTGTTCAACTTTTTCATTTTCAACAAGATCTTTGTACTTAGATGATGGCTTTCTTTCATCAAATGCAACATTCGTAGATTCTTCCACCACAAGTGTTTTAAAATTGAATACTCGATAGGCTTTGCTATTTGTAGAGTATCCAAGAAATATACCTTCATTTGATTTAGGATCAAATTTGGTAAGATAGTCTTTCGAGTTTAATATGAAGCATTTGCAACCAAATACTCGAAAGTAACTAAGCTTCGGTGTTTTGCCAAAATAAAGCTCATAAGGAGTCTTTTGAGATATTGGTCGTAACAAAACCCGATTAAGAATATGACAAGAAGTTGACGTTGCTTCGGCCCAAAAATATTTAGGTCGACGATATTCATTAAGCATAGTGCTTGCCATTTCTTGTAATGTTCTATTTTTCCTTTCTACAACTCCATTTGATTGTGGAGTGTATGGTGCAGAAAAATTATGTGTGATTCCATTTTCATCACAAAAGTTCGTAAAACTAGAATTCTCAAATTCTTTACCATGATCCGTCCGTATATAGACGATGGTACTATTTTGTTGATTTTGAATCTTTTTACATAGAGAAGAGAAAGATTCAAAAGCATCACTTTTTGATTTGAGAAATTCTGTCCACGTGAATCGTGAATAATCATTAACGATTACTAACGTGTATGAACAACCTCCGAGACTTTGTATTGGAACCGGACCAATAAGATCCATGTGTAAAAGCTCGAGAGGTCTAGAGGTTGATGCCATGAATTTAGCTTTGTGAGAGGCTCGAATTTGTTTTCCATTTTCGCAAGCTTCACAAGTATGATCTTTTTGATAATTCAATTTTGGTATACCTCGAACATGATCTTTAGTTGATATATTTTTAATCAACTTCATGTTTGCATGTCCTAATCTTCGATGCCATAACCAAGGGTCATCGTTTGTTGTGATTAGGCATACATTCTCATTCTTGCTCATGTCACATGTGTAGACATTTTTGTTTCGAGGGCAAGTGAGAATCAATTTCCAATCTTTATCCAAAATACAACAATGAGTAGTGTAGAAAATTACCTTGTAATCATTGTCGTAAAGTTGACTTATCGAGAGAAGATTGTACTTTAGTCCCGTGACTAGTTGTACATTTGAAATCTTGAAGCGACTATTCCCGATGTCTCCGATGCCGACAATGATCCCTTTACTACTATCTCCAAATGTGACACTCCCCGCAGTGACCTTTTTAATGTTGTTCAATAGTGACTCATTACCGGTCATGTGTCTCGAACAACCACTATCAAGGTACCACATGTCTTGTTTAGCGGCAAGACACACCTACAAAATAGATCAATTATATTTATAGGTACCCTTTTCTCTTGAGGGTCCTGGGGTTAGTCCATTATAAATAATATTCGATTTTGCATGATAAAATCTAGGTATAGAATAATCATTGTTAGGCATGTAGATATTTCTAGGTGCATGATGTCTAACATGATGTTGTGGATATCTAGCATTATCATAAAATCTAGAATTAACATGATGCATATTATTTCTAGCATTTGCAAAGTATGGAGTATTTTGAGGATAGAAATCACGAATGAGAGCATGTTGATTTCTAGATGCATACTACTAGCATTGTTATAGTGCATTGTGTTTCTATTTTGAGACATAATAGGTTGTTGAAACCTTTGTTGCTTTTGACCATTATAGGCAACTTTGTTAAATGGTACTTGTTTTTCAACCTTCTTGTATGGTCTTGATCCTTTACGAATCCATACATGCTTCCCCTCAAATTCACCACTCTTGAATTTGCAATAGAGAACCGAATGTCCATCTTTGTTGCAATAAGTACATTTTAAAGTTTGTGGTATAGGAGGAGCTATTATAGGTTGCACTCTTGGTTGAACAACTTCTCTAGGAGGAGCGTTTCTATCATATCCTATACCTTCACGTTTATAGGAGACCTTTGAGTGTACCATTTTATCTAACATCTCATTGCCTTTAGTGAATCTTTGAACGACCGTTTCAAGATTTTCTTTTTCATCTTGTAAGGCATTAATCTTGTTGTTAAGAATCTTTCTTGATCCATAACTTGAGATATGAGCTTGAAATTTTCTTCTTTTAATCTTTGAGTTTCTTGTTGTAATTCTTTTTCTTTTAACTCAAGGATTTTTTATAGCTCATTCTCTTTTTCAAGATTGTTTTCATGAGATTTAGATGTTGCACTATTTTGAACTATAGATTCGTTTAGAATCTTTAGGTTCAATAGATCAACATGAAGTTTGTTCATGTCGTCGTTGAGTTGCAACTTTTCATTTTCCAACTCTTCTACTTGAAGTACTAAAGCTATATTTTCTACTTCAAGGTTGAGAGTGCTGTTTTTGAAGTTGTTTATTTCAACTTTCAAGAGATGATTTTGATCATTTAAAAATGTCACTTCATTCTCATTTTGAGTTTGTATATCCATCATCCGAGTGAACTCTTTACTTTGATTGTGATACAATTCTTCGAGTTTCATTTTCTCGGACCATAGTAGATGGAATCTCTTATCAACATCCTTATATTTATTGTTGATACCTACTACAAGCTCAATTAAATCATACTTACTCATATCAACTAGATTCAAATTAGATTCATCCAATTGCAATTTATTTGAGATGTAGTTGAGATTAGAACTTACCTCTTGATGAGAAGTGGAGGCTCCCGTTGAAGTAGCTTCATCCCCGATAGCCATTAAGCACAAGTTGACAACTTCTTCACTAGCTTCCGAAGCTTCTTCATCTTCACTTAAATCCCAACCGTTTTCCGCCACGAGAATTCTTCCTTTAGCAAGCTTTGGACATTCTCTTTTGAAGTGGCCCGGTTGCTTACACTCGAAACACACTTCTTGTGTTTCCTCCGGAGTTTGTTTTTATATTTTAGAGGAGTGTAAGTAGGGTTATTATTGTTGTTGGCATTATTATAGGCATTTGTATTTTGAGTGCCTTTGCCTTTATTATAGCTCGTTGTTGGAAAATTACTCTTATAGTTAGGACTATAATTTTGAGAGTAATTAGGTCTTCCTTTAAAGTTAAAAACTCTTTGTTGATTGTTCGATTTAAGGAAGCCTTTTCCGTATCTTTGAGCTTTGCTTTGTAGCACACGACGAAGTTGTCTCGTAAGTAAAGCAACTTCGCTTTCATCAAGATCTTGGAGTTCTTCGTTCGACTCCTCGTCGTTTTCATTTTCATCAATTAATATAGCTTTTAAAGCCATATTTTTCTTTTTGTCTTCCACTTTAGGAATGACTCTATCCAGAATATTGTCTTCTTCGTATGCACGAAGATTTCCGAATAAACTATCAATGTCATAATCATTTAGATTATGCATTTCTTTGATAGTTGTAACTTTAACCTTCCAACTAGGAGGTAAAGATTTAAGAACTCTTCGGTTCTTCTCATTTCGAGAATAACTCTTTCCGAGTTGAGATAATTCATCGATTATATGAGTAAATCTTGTTTCCATATCGATGATATTTTCTCCCTCTTGGAGTTTAAAGTTCTCGTATTCGTGGATTAAAGTATCCATTCGTGAATCTTTTATATCAATGGTTCCTTCGTAGGTGACCACTAATTTGTTCCACATTTCTTGTGCGGACTTGCAATTATTTACTCTTTTATATTCTTTTTCTGCAAGTGCACTTGTGAGAACCATTTCCGCCTTTGCGGCTATATTCATCATATTTTCCTCGGTGAGAGTGTATTCACTAACCTTCTTTTCAACAGTGACACCTTCAACCGTTTTGGTAGGAATAACAACTCCGTCTTCTATGGCCATCCATACTTTGAATCCTTGAGATCTAGCATAGATGCGAAATCTCGTTTTCCATGTTGCAAAGTTGGTGCCATCAAATAGAGGAGGGCGAGAGCTTGATAGGCCTTCACCGCAACCGATGGTATTTAGATACGCCATTTAGGATCACTTTTTGTTGTGCCTGTAAATCTGCAAATCACTTAACAAACACGTTAAAAAGCACTGCTCTGATACCAATTGTTAGGTCCCGTAAGAGGGCTATATTAAGCTAGAAGGGGGGTTTAATAGCTTAATTACCAATTTAAAAATTATTATGGCGTTTTAAAATAATTTTCCCTTTTTAAAACTTTACCGAGTCGTTATGCAGTTTATAAGTGCAGAACTAAAAGACAAGGAAGGAAAATACCACACAGGAGATTTTATCCTGGTTCGCGATGGCGCAACCCCTAATGGATTCGCTCACCCCTACTCCAGTCCCCGAGCTCCTCTCCGGACTCGATATTTTCCCTTAAAAATAACTCGCTCCTTTAGTAGGCGGAGAAGCCTTTACAACCCTATAAATATTGGTCTTGGTACGTATCTCCGAGACACTACCTCACAATAAATATAAAAACCCACAAGACTCGTCTTGGGTTGTAACTCCCCGTTACACCCTCAAAGTCGTTGTGAAAAACCTACACAACTTATCTTAGATAGCAACTCCCCGCTACTTCTTCAAAGTTGATGTAGAACCCTTGGTGTAGTCTTTGAATTCCTCGCTTTTGCCGGTCTTGGATTTTAGATGAAAAGTCTTGGGTCTTTCCTCTTCTTCACGGTGCAAAGGCCACTAACTCCCCGCTAGTGCCTAGGACTTGGGTCTTAGAACGAGAATCACCTCACTTCAACTTCACCTCACTGCAAAACTTATAAAACAATATCTACGAAACAAACCGTAATATAAAAAGAGGTTTGGACTTAATATGTCCTAAGGTGACTATAATATTCTTACCCGAATATTAATTAAAGTAAGTTCAATAAGCTTTATTTGCTTATGACTTTATAATACAGTACTCCGTATAGTGAGATTTAAATATATCTCGGAGTTTGTAAATCTTGATTATTTCCTTTAAGCTCGTAGGCTTATAAGGTTTTATAATCGTATACTTTGGCTCGTCTTTTATAGAGATCGAAGTATACTTACAATTATTTCTTTGTTGAAAATACGTCTATTCTTGAAGTATTGTATAAATCAAGTCCTTGTATATGCTTTATAGCTTCAGGATCTTGGATGAACAACTTCTCGTTCGATATAGTCTTGATTAGACTATTCGTATTTTTATATTTAAACGAGAGTGTTATAATTTTACTTTAACAATTTGCACTTTAATATTAATTTGGCCAATTAAACACAACACACAAATAAATGCACACGTACGTAAAAGTAACTCGGCTTATCTATAGGATAAAACGAGGGCCGCTATTATGCGTTAAAATAGTGCGGAATGTAAAATCACTCACAAGTGTGAGGACGAGAAGAAAAAGTGCAGAAGGTAAAAATCACTCACAAGTGTGAGGACAAGAATAAAAAGTGCGGAAAATATATAAACGCCTTTCGCCACGCTATTACGCGTTTAAAGTAGTATCACTCACAAGTGTGAGGACTAGAAGAAAAGAGTGCGCAAAATATATAAATAAAAGCTTAACAACTTATTTCCCCCGGAACACTAGAGGTGATAGAAGGGAAACAAATCACGCTTTAGCACAATTATATATCACAATAATAATAATGGCCAAAGTAAGTGCGTTAAAGATTTAATTAATTAAAACTTTTAGATTCTTTTCCCTCGGAACACTAAGGGGATAGAAGGGAATTAAATCAAGCTCGATGTAATTATTTGACCGTCGTCAAATATAGCCTCTTTTTTAGGTTTTGTAATATTTCGAATCGTTGTTCGAAATTTAATCCTTGAACGGATTTTTATGGTCTCTTTTAGAGATCCGATATAAGAGCTTAGAGATGAAGAGAAGATGAAGATAGAGAGCTCTTATATGTATGAAAATATGGTCGGTTAAGACTCGGATGTGAAGCTAAATTATTACTTTTGGATATCGCCGGAAAAAGTTCGCCGGAAAAATTCGCCGGAGGTTCGGCCGGATTTTGGCGTGTTGGACGAACTTGGGCAGCCCTTCGGGAGGCCGGATAGTAGTGGTAGAGGAGCTTGCTTGGTGGGAGAGAGCTTGGTTGGATGAACTAAGCTTTATGGAACAAAAACCTTGAATATATTGTAAGTATATATAAGAGAAAGAAGGTTTTTGAGATGAAGTGGGTGTAGAGAGTGTTTGGATATATTTAGAGAGCTTCCACTTCAAAAATCCCAGCAAGTATTTGGCTTCTTAGCTTGTTAGAAATGGTTGGGGGAGGGGGTTTATTTATAGGAGGAGTTGGGTGGGGATTTAAAGTAAAAGGAGTGGTTGAGATTGAAAAGGTGTGGATTGATGAGGTGGAAAGTGGTTTTGTGTTTGTTGGGGGTGGTATTGTGTTTCTTTGCAAGTGGGGGTGGTATTCTACTAAAATATTCCAGCTGTGTTTTAGCTCTAATTAATTGTATCGGACTCGTATCAATTAACGAATAAATACGTAACATGTTTCGTTAATTAAATACCCGAATAATACGAAAATACCCAATAAATAATTCTAAAATTATGGAGCATTTAGGAATACTATAAAATAATATTCTGGAAAGTTTGGTCAATTTTGGTCAAAGTTGACTTGGTCAAACGTGGTCAACTGTGGACCCACTGTCTCGATTTTCGTACCCGGACCAAAATTCTCAGAAAATTACGAAATTTTTACCATGCCTAGAAAATAACATTTAAGTGATCCATCTCAAGTTTCAAGTCATTCTAGCAAGTGGAAGTATTTTATTTGGATTTAATACGATTAAATCAGGTTTCGTTTCCGAATAAAATACGATTGGTCTTTCTTTGAAGTAGCCACATCTTTTGACCAATGTTTTGACTAGAATAAATACTTAGAATATATTTACTAATATATAAAACATTTTGAGAGTGTAGGAAATATTTTTGAGTATTTAAAATAATTTTCTCCAAAAATGGAATAAATTTAAGAAGTGGGAGAAAAATTACTTTAAATATTTCTGGCACGAGATAAAAATGAGTATTAATATTCTACCACTGAATATTAATATTCTTGAGGATAAAAATATTTTGAGTGCCAAGGCGGAATAATTTTTGAATAAAAACTGATCGTTTTTAAATATAGCACGAGTTCTCTAAAGAATATTAATTCTCGAATATTCTTTGTTCGAGCCTGTCGCCTTATCAATTTTGCAACGGAGATCTAAAAAATATTACATCTCAATATTTCTTGTTTGATCTTATTGCCTTGAGATATATTCCATGAAAATATAATTTTCGATTTTTAGCAATAATGGAATATCTCGTATAATACAAATAGATATTGCTAGAATTGACTTTTGACTTTTGACGGAATCAATTTAATTAATGACCTAGTGGAGAGGATAACTAAGTGCAATTAAATTTTATGTTAAATTGTACAAATACCAAAATAAATAATATATCGAAGATATCCTTTCAATTGAGTATATACGGGCATGTGATATTTTTCAAAGGGTTAAAAGGGGTAAGCAGCACCCAGTAGGCCTACTATAGCCTTTGCCTATTCCAGATCAGGTATGGCAACATGACTCTCTTGACTTTGTTGAGGGTTTACCTATGTCCTTGGGAAAAGATTGTGTTATGGTACTCATTGATCGATTTACTAAGGTTGGACACTTCATAGCTCTGTCCCACCCTTATACGGCTACTACTGTTGCTCAGCTTTTTTTAGACAACATTTACAAATTACATGGGATGCCTCTATCAATTTTGTCTGATAGAGATAAGCTATTTACTAGTCATTTCTGGAAAGAGTTGTTTCAGCTTATGGGACCAAGCTACACATGAGCACATCATATCACCCACAAATCGACGGGTAAATCGAAAGACTCAATCGCTGTTTGGAGTAATACTTGAAAGATATGTGATAAGTGCATATTTTTGCATATTTTATTTACCTATTTATTGCTTGAACTCGTGTTTTAATAATTAATTTTGTTGCATTTCAGGTAAATCGTAAATAAATAAAGAAATGACAAAATAAATAAATAAAGTGCAAGGAAGGGAAAAAGAGGAAGAAAAAGGACCAAAAATGAAAAAAGGAAAAGAATTAGGAGCTTGGAGCAAAAGGAATATTTCAAGACAAGTGGAAGGTGGAGATCATCCCAACACATTAGCAAAGTGTATGGCCAAGATCAACTCTTCAAAGCTTAAGGGGGAAGGAAACAAATAGATGGCTAGGATTTCACCACCACACAACCCAAATGTATGGTGGGGATTTACCCAACACCCCCTTAACCCTAATTCCTATCCTATAAATACCCCCTCACCCCCCCTTGTATTTAGTAACTTAGATTTTAGGGTAGTTTTATTTTCTTGTATTTCTTTTCTTAGTTTCAAATCTTGTAAACACACTTTTTAATTTCAATGCAATTTCATTTCTTTTAATTTCTCGTCTTGCTCTTTCGTGTTGCCTTGTTTCGACAAAAACTTGTTGTGCTAAAAATAAAGACATTTGGAATTGCAAGCGCACAATTCGTTTCGTTGTAAAATTTATGATTCGTTCCACAGGGACTATTTTATTTTCGCAACCTTAATTTTCCAACTTAATCGAATTAGAACAAATTGGGAATTTTTGAGAACTTGATTTTATTCTATTTATTTACCAAAAGAAAATTAATCTATTTTAAAGGAAAAAGAAATTTACTCTAATTCTAAACTAAGTAACAAAACTTTAATTACCCTAAAAATTCTATATTTGAATTAAAATTAAAATTTATCCTAAAACAGTTTTTTTTTTATTTTAGATCAAATTAAAGTTTCTTCACATCTCAGAAAATTATCACAAATCAGAGACTAAACCAAAGAAAATCGAAAACTTGCACAACTCAGAAATCGAAACTCCAATACAAAATTAGAAAACAAAGAACCATAACTCAGCAATTCGTGAAAACTCAGAGCACTAGTGACAATAGTACAACTAAACCAAACTCAGAAAATTCCGCAGACATTCGACAATGATCAGCAATGAAGGCAAAACCAGTAGTTAAATGCATCACAGTACCATCATAACTCGATAAAGACAACAACTCAATTCGACACAAAAGACTCTAATAAAACTTGGTGAAAACTCAAAACTTTCGAAACAAAACTCAACCTCAGCTAAAAACACAGCAAGAAACAGCTAAAAGGACTCGCAGCTACACAAGAAAATGAGAAATCAAAATAGAACAGAACCAAAGACTCTTGAAAACACAGCAAAACGCAACAAAGAAGCTCAGACAGCAACGAACTAAACAACCACTTGACTCGGTAACAACACTCAACAGAAATTTACAAACATAAACTCGACCGCAATGATCTTAGTAACTCAGTACATGACAGCGAATTTAGTGACCATTACGCAACAACAAAGAAATGAAAATAAAAACACTGGACTCAGCACCATAAAAGATTTAAGACAACAGTGAATTAGTAAAACGAAACTAGGACTCGAAATCAACAAAAACTAACGCAATCAACAGCCCATTAACTAATTCGCAATTCGCAGGGAGAAAAGGAAACTCAGCCATGAACACTCAGACACGAACAATCACTAACCACAAAAATGCAACTCGGTAAAGCAACCGAAAAACTCAGTGGTTCAATACAATCTACAAACACGAGTCTCCACGCTGAAAATAAGAAAACAGAACTCATTAAAGAACCCAGCAACTCGTTAAGAACAGGAGATCAACAACACAAGACTCGGCACTTTCTTTAAACCAAAACATCACAGAGAACGCGGAAAACAGTGAACGCAAATCAAACTCCGAAACAGAAACTCAACACCAGTGAAACAAATGCATAAAAATCCTCTAATTACAACCCGGACAACAAAACTCTGACTCGGCAAATAATCGCAGTGAATAACCAATATTTGACACAAAATTACGGCTCTAAAGTGAATTTAATTCACAAAATTCTACTCTGAGACAAATTAAAACAGTGGGGGGGGTATATGTTGAAAGGAAAAGAAGAAGGGAATGAGGTCTATTTTGTTTTTTTACGAGGAAGAAAAGAAAATGAGATTGAAGGAAAGGGGAGATTGAATTGTGGGAAGAAGAAGAATAAAACAAAAGCCGGGTCTGCTATTTTATCAAAATAAAACAAAACAGGGGATCTAAAAATTGGCTTCGAATTTTAAAAATTAAAAAAAAACGAGTAAATTTTTTTTGTTTTTTTTTATATTTGAAAATTAAACATGCAAATAACGAAGTTTAACTACGAAATTAAAAGTTAAATTGAAACGATGATTGAAAATTAAAGGGCCCAAAATAAAATTGAGATTTTTAAAGGGGCAAAATTTACGAATTAAAACTACGAACAAGAAAATAAATTTTCGTTATTTTCAACCCCAAGTGGTTAGCAACGGGATTTACGAAAATAACAAAACAAGGCAACACGAAAGAGCAAGACGAGAAATTAAAAGAAATGAAATTGCATTGAAATTAAAAAGTGTGTTTACAAGATTTGAAACTAAGAAAAGAAATACAAGAAAATAAAACTACCCTAAAATCTAAGTTACTAAATACAAGGGGGGGTGAGGGGGTATTTATAGGATAGGAATTAGGGTTAAGGGGGGTGTTGGGTAAATCCCCACCATACATTTAGGTTGTGTGGTGGTGAAATCCTAGCCATCTATTTTTTTCCTTCCCCCTTAAACTTTGAAGAGTTGATCTTGGCCATACACTTTGCTAATGTGTTGGGATGATCTCCACCTTCCACTTGTCTTGAAATATTCCTTTTGCTCCAAGCTCCTAATTCTTTTCCTTTTTTCATTTTTGGTCCTTTTTCTTCCTCTTTTTCCCTTCCTTGCACTTTATTTATTTATTTTGTCATTTCTTTATTTATTTACGATTTACCTGAAATGCAACAAAATTAATTATTAAAACACGAGTTCAAGCAATAAATAGGTAAATAAAATATGCAAAAATATGCACTTATCAAATGCCCCCATACCTATCTTTTGCTCGTCCTTGAGTAAAACAAAAACAAAATGAAAGTGAAAATCTAGATACAAAGTCCTATACTCCTTTTCGTTGGTGTGACGGTTGCATTTGGCATATGCAACAAGCCCTTTAAACCCCTAGGCAGCCCTAGTGGACGAGTGAGGTCTCGTGAGGGCCTATAGTGATTGTACCCACAAAATCCATCTAGTTTGTATAAAAGATCACATGGCAATGCAAACCACACATACATGTCCTCTCATGATACATCAACTTAAGAATCAAAATGAAGTTGCAAAGTCTTGGTGTGGAAAGTGCAAGGATTCACATAGTTTACTTAAAGAACCATGCAAGAGTGATTATAAGTTCATGTCAAGTGCAAAAATTATTGGTAACCATGCTAAGTCCACAAGGGCACACATCAGAGTCAAAACTTGAGATCTCATATGCAAAACAAGCAATACCTCACATTTCACTCACAAAAGAATATTCACTCAAGAACAAGGGTAAGTGTATCACTCAATTCCAACAAAATCAAATGCATGCTTGACACTTGGTATCATCCCAACTTAAATCACAACATACATTAATAATGATAATCAAAAGGTCTTTATTAGGGTTGTAATGGGGCTAGGGACAAGGTATGTCAAGAAAGGCCAAAGTAAGGTGAAGTGTCAAAAGCTAGTAGTCACCATGAATATTATGCACAACACCAAACTTCCTCCCCACACAATTTATTTTTATTTTCAACAAAAAGCCTTGAATAGTCGAATGAAGGAGGATTACAAAAACATAAGTATGCTCTCATATGTAAATTTTTTTCATTTTCATTTTTTTTTTCATTTTCTTTTTTTTTCTTTCTTCTTTTTTTTATATAAAGGAAAATGATAAATGTAACAATAATCCTCCTTTAGATTTAATTTTGAAAATCGACTATCAAGGTAACAACGAATATTTCCACAAAAGTTATGAACAAAAGTAAACCCTATTTCATACACCTTATTGCTCCCTTAAGTTCCTAATAGCCTTTGACAAAATGGGATCAAGAATACGTAAGGCTAAACAAGAAAAAGGTCTTAGGCGAGTAATGTGGTGTGTCACCGAAAGGAAATGATTAGGCTCAAAGGGTTAACTAATTGATCATATAAGAATGGTGTGGATAATTTGGAAATATAGGTTATTCCTAAGTGCCTTTATCATTTTATCATCAATTAATGTCATGTATTTCAAGAAGGAACTCAAACAAGTGCTAGCAATGCAAATGACAAGTGGACACTCAAGCAAAAGAATATAAATGCAAAAGATGTGCATATAGGCTCAAAACTCACTTGGTGTGGTAAAACATAATCAATCTCAAGTAAAGGTATCCTCAATGCACCTACTTGTACCCAAAGCATAAAGACCAAATCATCTTACACCTAATCATGTCCTTCTAATTTCATGCACAATTCAAATAAGTCTACTAGTTTCACCTTGCTAGTGTAAGTGTGTGAACAAGAACTTTAGCAAATCACTTCTCAAACAAAAGCTAATGGATCATAAGATTATCATAGCATGCAAGGGTGCATCAAGCAACTAGCAATCAATTAACAAGACTAGAATACGAAAAGAACTCTTTTTGATTTTTTTCATTTTTTAATTTTTTTGGATTTTCTGATTTTTATATTTACACTAAAAAAAACCCTCCCCCATACCTAAATCATGCATTGTCCTCAATGTATGCAAATGCAAGAGAAATGAGTAAATGAGAATGAGGAGATAATACCTAACAAGAGATGAATGAGAGAATTTACCTACTGAAAGAAACTTACATAAATCACGGGTCGATGAGGTGGGTGACCTCATCCTCGGGATAAAATGGCAGCTCTAAAAATGGTTTGAGTCTTTGTCCATTAACTTTAAATACATCACCATTTTTAGGATTTTCAATTTCAACAGCACCGTGAGGAAAAACGGTCCTAACAATGTAAGGACCTTCCCACCTAGATCTCAATTTCCCGGGGAATAAATGAAGCCTAGAATTGTACAAAAGAACTTTTTGACCCGGAGAAAAAGATTTTCTCAAAATGGATTTATCATGAAAAAGTTTTGTTCTTTATTTATAGATTTTAGCATTTTCATAGGCCTCATTTCTTAATTCCTCTAGTTCTGACAATTGCAATTTCCTATGACTACCGGCGGTTGGTAAGTCAAAGTTCAAATCTCTTATGGCCCACAAGGCCCTATGCTCTAGTTCAACGGGAAAGTGACAGGCTTTGCCAAACACAATTCTGTAAGGGGACATGCCCAAAACAGTCTTAAAAGCGGTTCGATAGGCCCATAAGGCATCTATCAGTTTGATTGACCAATCCTTCCTATTCGAGTTGACAGTCTTTTCTAAGATTTGTTTGATTTGCCTATTCGAGACTTCAACTTGACCACTAGTTTGAGGATGATAAGGGGTAGCCAACCTATGAGTAATTGAGTACTTTTTTAAAAGGGACTCAAATTGATGATTCTTAAAGTGCGTACCTTGGTCACTAATGATAGCCCTAGGTGTGCCAAATCGAGAAAAGATATTCTCTTTTAAGAATTTAAGAACGACCTTGTTATCATTGGACTTAGTCGGTATGGCTTCTACCCACTTAGACACATAATCAACCGCTAAGAGAATGTAGAGGTTGCCAAAAGAGCTAGGAAAGGGACCCATAAAGTCTATGCCCCACACATCAAAAATCTCAATGATTAAGATGGGACTCATTGGCATCATGTTTCTCCTAGTGATCTTTCCTAAGTGTTGACACCTACTACAAGCGGCACAGAATTCTGCAGCATCCTTGAACAAACTAGGCCAATAAAAACCGCTTTGGAGGATTTTAGCTGCTGTTTTCTTAGCACTAAAATGACCTCCACAAGCTTGATCATGACAAAAGGAAAGGATACTTCGAAACTCATGGTTTGGGACACACCTCCGAATGATTTGGTCGGGGCAATATTTAAAAAGATATGGGTCGTCCCAAAAGAAGTATTTGACTTGAGAGAAAAATTTCGATTTATCTTGTGTGGACCAATGAGAGGGGATTTCGCCGGTTGCAAGGTAATTGACAATGTCGGCGAACCAAGGAGGAGTAGAGATAGAAAAGAGATGTTCGTCGGGAAAAGATTCATTCAAAGGCAAGTCAGTGGTGGACTCCACTACTAAGCGAGAAAGATGATCGGCAACGACATTTTCGGACCCCTTCTTATCCCTAATTTCTAGGTCAAACTCTTAGAGCAACAAGATCCACCTAATCAATTGGGCCTTAGAGTCTTTCTTAGAGAAGAGATGTCGAAGGGCGAAATGATCGATGTAAACAATGATTTTCGAACCAATAAGATACGACCTAAACTTCTCGAGGGCAAAAACTACTGCTAGAAGCTCCTTCTCGGTGGTTGAATAATTGAGTTGCGCATCATTTAAGGTCTTACTAGCGTATTATATGACATGAGGTATCTTATTGATTCGTTGTCCTAATACCGCCCCTAATGCGTAATCAGATGCATCACACATTAACTCGAAAGGTTGACTCCAATCGGGAGACTTGATAATCGGGGCCGAGGTCAACTCTTTCTTAAGGTGTTCAAAAGATTGTAAACAATCTTTATTGAACTCGAATTTGACATCTTTACCAAGAAGGGTGGTCAAGGGTCTAGCCTTTTTGCTAAAATCTTTAATGAAACGTCTATAAAAACCCGCATGTCCTAAAAAGGAACGAATTCCTTTGACCGATGTTGGTGGGGGTAGATTGGCAATGAGGTCAACTTTGGATTTATCTACTTCGATCCCCTTTTCAGAAATTCTATGACCAAGAACGATTCCTTCTTTAACCATGAAATGACATTTTTCCCAATTAAGAACGAGGTTGGTTTCTTTACATCTCTTTAAGACTAACTCAAGATGGTTTAGGCATTGATGAAAAGACGAACCAAAGATGGAGAAGTCATCTATGAAAATCTCTAGGAATTCACCTACCATGTCAGAAAAGATGCTCATCATGCACCTTTGGAAGGTGGCCGGGGCAGTGGTTAGACCGAAAGCTAAGCGACGATAAGCAAAGGTTCCAAAGGTACATGTGAAAGTGGTTTTCTCTTGGTCTTCGGGAGCTATAGGAATTGGAAAATAACTGGAATAACCATCTAGGAAACAATAGTAGGCATGACCCGCTAACCTTTCTAACATTTGATCTATGAATGGCAAAGGAAAGTGGTCTTTTCCAGTGGCATCGTTGAGTTTCCTATAGTCTATGCATACCCTCCAACCGGATTGGACACGAGTAGGAACTTGCTCATTGTTCTCGTTAGTCACCACGGTAATACCCGACTTTTTAGGTACTACCTGAATCGGGCTAACCCAAGAGCTATCAGAAATGGGATAAATGAATCCATTATCGAGACACTTAAGAATTTCCTTCCTAACAACTTCCATCATGGTAGGGTTCAACCGCCTTTGTGGCTCACGAACTGGTTTGGCATCATCAACTAAGTGAATCCGATGTTGGACAATGGCCGGGCTAATTCCTTTAATATCCGAGATACTCCAACCTATGGCTTCCTTATGTTCTCTAAGCACATTTACAAGCTCATCCTCTTGTGACTTGGTCAAATTAGAGGCAATGATAACGGGAAGAGACTCGTTAGGACCTAAAAAGGCGTACTTAAGAGTGTCGGGAAGAGGTTTGAGTTCTAAATCGGGTGGCTTTGACTCAACGGGTTCACTAGTTTCGAAAAGTGGCAAAGGAGGTGGTTCACATGCTTGGTTATTTGTAGGAATGGTGGAATCTAACATTGCATTGACCTCATTTGTATATTCAGAATCATCCCAATCTTGACCAAAGTGTTTTAAACAAAAATCAAGAGCATCATTAGGGTTGATGAATTCTTGATCAACTATATCATCAATTAAATTGACATCCATAGGTTGATCATAGAGATCATCGGGTTGTTTCCCTATGTGAAAAATATTGAGGTCAATGGTCATGTTCCAAAATGTTAGTTTCATTAATCCATTTCTACAATTAATCAAAGCATTGGAGGTGGCTAGAAATGGCCTTCCTAGAATGATAGGAATCTGATTCTTAGGGTTCTTGACCGGTTCGGTTTCTAGGACGACAAAATCAACGGGAAAGAAAAAGTCACCTACTTTAATTAGCACGTCTTCAATAATCCCCTTAGGAACCTTGACATAATGATCTGCTAATTGAAGTGTAACATTTGTTCTTTGAAGCTCTCCTAAACCTAGGGCTTGATAGACCGAAAATGGAAGCAAGTTCACACTAGCGCCTAAGTCGAGTAATGCCTTGTCCACAAAGGTATTGCCTATGACACATGAAATTGTAGGACAACCGGGGTCCTTATATTTCACGGGAATTTGGTTCGAAAGAATTGAGCTCACTTGGGATGTCAAGAAGGCTTTCTTAGGGACGTGAGTAGTTCGCTTATGTGTGCACAAATCTTTTAGACATTTCGCATACGAAGGAATTTGTTGAATCGCGTCTAAAAGAGGGATGTTGACTTTGACTTGTTTAAAAACTTCTAAGATCTTGTCCATTTGGGCCGTTTGTTTAGGAGAAATGAGTCGTTGAGGGTAAGGAGCTTTTGGTTTAAAAACTCGTTCATTAGGTTCTTCGGGGACGGGTTTTGTCCCACTCGTTGATCCTTGTTCCTTAGAACTCTTGGGTTCAAGATTATCATTTGGTTCAGAATTCGATTCGTCTTCTTCGGGAGACTTGTCACCGACATGATTTTCAACTTCTTACCGGACCTTAAGGAAATGACTGCGTTCACATTGTGAGGAGGTCTTTGATTGATTGGAAATTTAGGGTTTACCTCGGTTTGACTTGGAAGTTTGTGCTTCTCTCGTTCACAAATGGCGTTGGATAATTGGCTCACTTGAACCTCTAACTTCGATATGGCTTGAGTACTAGCATTTAAAATTTGCCTATTTTGAGTCATGGTTTGCATGAAGGTCTGTTGAGATTGAGCCAAATTAGTCGTTGATTTTAAAAGCGCATCGAGAGTCTTTTCCAAGGAGTTAATTCTCTTATCCGAGTCATGAAAGCCGGGTGGGTGGGCGGGTGCTTGATTTTGATAAGGAATGTGATTTTGAGTCGTGTTTGAAAAAGGAGCTTGGTTTGGATAATTCGGCTTTTGAAAAGATGGTGGAGATTGGAAATTTTGGCCTTGGTTCCAAGAGAAATTAGGGTGGTTCTTCCACCCGGGATTGTAAGTCGGTGCAAACGGGTCATTCCGAGGTCTCGGTTGGAACATTGCGTTCACTTGCTCAAAATTGGGACAAGGTTGAGACTCAAAGTTCGAAAAATTTGGGTACATAGACATGGGTGGGGGACTACTATGAGTTTCTAGAGCTTCGAGTCTCCTAGTAAGGGTGGCTAACTTGGCATCGGTTGCAATATTGTTTCCAATTGAATGTAGACCCTTAGAAGAACTAGATGACTCGTTAGACTTGTGAGGTTCCCTAGTAGACTCCCACAACATAGTCTTCTCGGCTAATTCCTCGAAAAACTCCCACCCCTCGTCCTCATCTTTCTCCATGAATTTTCCTTGGCACATAGATTCCAACAACGTGGTTGTTGGTCCATCTAAGGCCTCATAAACGATCTTACAAAGCCTCCATTTTTCTATTCCGTGGTGGGGGCATTGTGATAAAAGATTTTTGAAACGATCAAAATATTTCCAAAAAGACTCATTTTCCTTTTGATGAAATTGATTTATCTCGTTTGTAATTCTTGTAGTCTTATGGTTTGGAAAATATTTTTTAAGAAAAATTACCACAAATCCCTCCCACGTGGAAATAGAATTAACCGGTAGGCTATACAACCATTTCTTAGCATTTTCTTTAAGCGCAAAATTAATGAGTCTAAGCCTAATCGAGTCCTCGGTTAATTGTTGGAGCTTTTGTAAGGCACAAACCTCCTCAAATTCATGGAGAAAGAGATACGGGTCCTCACCCTCGCTCCCGTTAAATTTAGGTAGCATACTGATGTGGTGAGCTTTTATTTCGAAATTATTACCATTAACGGGAGGAAGGGTGATACACGAAGGTTGGGCGGAACGAGTAGGATAGCAACGGTCCCTAAGAGACATGGCCATGTTTACTACGGGTTCGGAATAATCTAAAGACTCGGAATTAGACGATGAAGAAATCTCAAATGATCTCACTAGTCTAGAAGAATTATCCCTAGTCCACGTAGTTTGCATAAACCACACAAGGAAACACGTAGCAAGTAAGTGCGATAAATTTAAACAAACAAAAAGAAAGGGTGTAAAATTAAAAGAAAAATCCTAAACCTAGGGTTCCCTAATAAAATAACTAGACCTTGCTCCTAACTTTAAGGGCTACCAAAAACTAGGTAAATCAATAATTATTTGAACCGGCTTGGCCAGGTAGGTGCAAGCATTGCCAAGAGGCTAAACACCAACCTAGACACCAAACCTTAATTGGCCAGGTCAGCTTTCGCTTTCCTAGACACCAAAAAGTAAGAATAATTAAAGATTACTTCGTTTCTTAAGCACCTTCCTAATTGAGCGAAAAATTCCTAGGGGCAAACGTCTAATTAATTTTATTAACGGCTAGGTATGCAAAATGAGGGATTAAATTGTTTTTAGGCTAAGGAAAGAGTGATGAAATCCCTTCCCTTATCTTTTGAGAGGTTTTGCCCTTAAAGTTTATTTACAAAATGATGCAACAAACAAAGAGGTATAATAAAAAACTATAAACATTTATGGATGCTTAAAACTACGTGTTCTAACTAAAGAAACGAAAGAATTTAACTTACCTTGGGGTCCTCCAGCGATCACCACAATTATAGGTACGAAAAATTAAAAACAAGAAAATAAAAAAAAAATCTAGATGATGTGCCCTAAGTGATTAAATGCATGATGCAACAATTATGTATTTACAACTAATTTTTTTGGATTTTTTAATTTTTAATTTTTTTGTGATTTTTGAGATTTTTTATTTTTTTGTGATTTTCTAAAAAAACGAAAGAGGAGAGAGATACGGTTTACCCAAGCAAAGCTTCGAAAATTCCGAGAAAATTCTTCCGCTTTAATCCAAGTCACCCGAATTTTCCTCCAAATCCATCGAAAAAAATGCAAACAAGAAAAAGGGTGAGAAGAGAGCTAATCCGAAAAATCAAAAACTAAGGTGCGAAAAATAATTAGTCCCCGGCAGCGGCGCCAAAAACTTGTTGTGCTAAAAATAAAGACATTTGGAATTGCAAGCGCACAATTCGTTTCGTTGTAAAATTTATGATTCGTTCCACAGGGACTATTTTATTTTCGCAACCTTAATTTTCCAATTTAATCGAATTAGAACAAATTGGGAATTTTTGAGAACTTGATTTTATTCTATTTATTTACCAAAAGAAAATTAATCTATTTTAAAGGAAAAAGAAATTTACTCTAATTCTAAACTAAGTAACAAAACTTTAATTACCCTAAAAATTCTATATTTGAATTAAAATTAAAATTTATTCTAAAACAGTTTTTTTTTAATTTTAGATCAAATTAAAGTTTCTTCACATCTCAGAAAATTATCACAAATCAGAGACTAAACCAAAGAAAATCGAAAACTTGCACAACTAAGAAATCGAAACTCCAATATAAAATTAGAAAACAAAGAACCATAACTCAGCAATTCGTGAAAACTCAGAGCACTAGTGACAACAGTACAACTAAACCAAACTCAGAAAATTCCGCAGACATTCGACAATGATCAGCAATGAAGGCAAAACCAGTAGTTAAATGCATCACAGTACCATCATAACTAGATAAAGATAACAACTCAATTCGACACAAAAGACTCTAATAAAACTTGGTGAAAACTCAAAACTTGCAAAACAAAACTCAACCTCAGCTAAAAACACAGCAAGAAACAGCTAAAAGGACTCGCAGCTACACAAGAAAATGAGAAATCAAAATAGAACAGAACCAAAGACTCTTGAAAACACAGCAAAACGCAACAAAGAAGCTCAGACAGCAACGAACTAAACAACCACTTGACTCGGTAACAACACTCAACAGAAATTTATAAACATAAACTCGACCGCAATGATCTTAGTAACTCAGTACATGACAGCGAATTTAGTGACCATTACGCAACAACAAAGAAATGAAAATAAAAACACTGGACTCAGCACCATAAAAGATTTAAGACAACAGTGAATTAGTAAAACGAAACTAGGACTCGAAATCAACAAAAACTAACGCAATCAACAGCCCATTAACTAATTCGCAATTCGCAGGGAGAAAAGGAAACTCAGCCATGAACACTCAGACACGAACAATCACTAACCACAAAAATGCAACTCGGTAAAGCAACCGAAAAACTCAGTGGTTCAATACAATCTACAAACACGAGTCTCCACGCTGAAAATAAGCAAACAGAACTCATTAAAGAACCAAGCAACTCGTTAAGAACAGGAGATCAACAACACAAGACTCAGCACTTTCTTTAAACCAAAACATCACAGAGAACGCGGAAAACAGTGAACGCAAATCAAACTCCGAAACAGAAACTCAACACCAGTGAAACAAACGCAGAAAAATCCTCTAATTACAACCCGGACAACAAAACTCTCACTAGTACAAAACTGACCTTATACGTCGCCTCTTATACGTCGGTTCTGGCCAAAGGCGACGTATAAAGTAGTTATATACGTCGGTTCCGCATAAAGGCGACGTATAAGATCAATTTTTAAAATTTTTTACATCGGTTGAACAAAACGCCGACGTATAAAGTCATATTATACGTCGGTTGAGGAAAAGGCGACGTATAAAATGCTACTTTATACGTCGGTTGATAAAAAGGCGACGTATATAATGCTACTTTATACGTCGGTTGAGAAAAAGGCGACGTATATAATGCTACTTTATACCTCGGTTGAGGAAAGGCGACGTATAAAATAATACTTTATACGCCGCTCTTAATATAACCGACGTATAAAACCTTTAAAGAAATTAAAAAAATTAGAAGTTGCCACGTGTCACATTATTATTGGGTATCATTGAAGCACAAGGATTGTGCTTCTTTCAGATTACTTTGAACCGCTGGATTGAATTAACAAGATCTGAGCCGTTGGATTGAATTAAATCTCTTAAACATATATTTTAACTATCTTTTTTGTTTTAATTTTATCTCTCGATCTACCAAAATCTCTCTCTCGATCGACCCAAATCTCTCTCTCTGCGCTCTTCTTCTCCTCTCTCTCTCGACATCTCTCCCTTCTCTCTCATTTCTCCACAATCTCTCTCAATCTCTTTTGCACAATCTCTCCCTCTCTATCTCTCTCTCGCTTGAATCTCTTTCTCCTTTCTTCTCTGTCTCCTCCCTTCTCCCTCTCTTCAATTTCAGCACAACAGACAGATTTGGAACCAGATAACGAAATCTCTATAGAGATCTAGTGTATGTGTGAGAGAGAGAAAATGAGAGAGATTGGAGCGCAACAGGCGGTGATTGAAGGGAGTAACGGGAACGGTGATCAATTTAACGGCGGTGGTGGTGGTGTGGTGGGACCGCCGCAAGTTTTGATTGAGAGATTGAAGGATTATGGACAGGAAGACGCGTTTGCGCTATGGGATGCGCTTTCGAATGAGGAGCGTGATCTTCTTGTCAAAGATATTCAAGTAATTTTCATTTTTGTTTCGTAATTGTATGTGTGTGTGTATTTTACAATTTAATTGATTTGTGCTTGTGTATATTGTTTCTGTAGAATGTGGATCTTTCGAGGATTGATCGGATTATTCGTTGCTCACTTCAATCACATGGTCATTTCTTTTGTTATGTTTTCATTTAATAAATATAGATATAGATTACTCACATACATTTACCGGATGATGAATTAAATTGAATTGTTAAATGATTTAGGGCTACCAGCTGCTGCAATTGAGCCGGTACCAGAGAGTAGTGTGTCGACTGTGGAGGATAGGAAGCTCGAAGATCGAGAACGATGGTGGAAGATGGGAATGAAGGCTATTTCCGAAGGCAAATTGGCTGTTTTGCTCTTATCTGGTGGTCAGGTAGTATGTTTTGTACTATCTTTTCGATTTGTTTTTTTTTTAATTAGTTTATGGTTTAATTCATAGATTAGTTGTTCTTTTCTGGTATGCTGTTTTTGTGGATTAGTCGTAATTGCGTGATTATGAAATGGTGGGTGTGGATTTCATATGTTTGTCAGTGATTTCAAAGTGTTAGTTGCTTGAGGGTTTGTGTGTTGAGTTTAATTCACTTGCAATACTTATATGTGGTATGTTTTTTGTTTCTTCACTAATGCAGTAACTTGTAAAAGTACCGATCTTTAAGTGTACTGTGTTTGCGTGCATGCGTGCAAGTGCATAGACACAGTTTATGATGAATGGTTAACAATAATACAGTATACATAGCCTAACAAAACAGTACATTATAAAGGCTACTTTATCTACGTACATCAACTACACACTTTATTACAATGAATTTATGTGTACATCAATAATAGCAGGCATTACATCAGTTATGGCATGCTGCTCATTTAGCAATGTTATAGATTGGTATATATGTAAACACTGCAAGAACGGTGCTGATCATCTGTCACTCGTGTAAGACAGAGGATGAGGATTTTGTTGCAGTTAGTTTTATATAGGAGCTTTTTCCCTTTACTCTCTGCTGTGCCGTCCTGTAGCATTTCTCCATATTTTTGGTCCAGGAAGATTAAGACTGACTTGTTATTGTATCCTCGATTAAGTGTTCATGTATTTGTTTGCTAGTGTTGCTGTGTATTGTGAATAAGCATTCATTCACACAGATAAGTTTTGCTTTCTGGGTGTCGGCAATTTGGTGAGGATATGCTGGCACACAAAAGAAAGAGTAAAAAAGGTATCTTTATTATGCTTTCATTATAGTGGGGGTTATACTTATAATATTAATGCAATCAGTTAAAGGATGAGGGATAATTATATTCCTATTATTTAAAGTCATTTCTTTTGTTATATTTTACTGTACTCTTTATCTATTACATGGCCCCGAGTACATTTGACTTGTTTTAATAATCATATTTTCTGCAATCAATTGATAAAGTGAAGTCATTTTGGTTTAAGCAAAAAGGAGCTTATTTTAGTTTAAACAATGATGGCAAATGCAGATCAATAAAATATGCAGTAATAGTTTGCATTCAACAACTATGAGTAATAGTTTGCTAGACCCCAGCATGGTTGTGGCTTAGATCACTTTAAAATTCAGACGCAGTGACATATAGCTCGTGATATAGTTTTAAGATCAAACTTATCTGATTCCAGTCTGCCTGTCTCTAAATAATAAACTCTACTGAATCTGTTGGTCTCTGTCTCATCAAAGTTATCTGATTCCAGTCTTCCTGTCTCTAAATAATAAATCTATTAATTAATTTAAAAATGGAACTATTATGATATGCAAATTAACACTTTTAGACATGCCACTACTATATGATGTTTAAATTTAATAGCTATTGCTCTATGGTTGTATAAGCGTCGCAGTAAATGACATGAGCCATCTCCTGGACTTATGTATGCTTTCAACCAAAAGTGTAGATAAATCTGTTGATGATGAAGAGGAAGATGGTTTTCTTGTGAAAAAACAAAGCCCAGATGTAGAATGTGGAAAAGAAACTTCCTCTGGAAATATTCTGTATGTGTTCTTTTCTACCTAGATATTTCAATCTCTATGCATCTTGTCACTGTATATTTTTTATACTACAAAATGTAAGTTGGCCCTCTTGTTTTATTGCAGGCCAGTTACTAGGATTGGGAAGAAAAAGAAGCTAAAAATTAATATCCACCGACCAGCTGGAACTAGAGTGGTCTTTGATGATGAAGGCAGCACTTTGCCCCCCCCCCTTGCGACCATAGCTGACATGAGTGGTAGTGGATCTCCTGTAATGGACAGAGAGAAAGGTCAGTACTTTTTCTGTTCTGTATTCACACAAGTTATGAAGTTTGAGTGGTGGAAGCAAAATAGCAAATACCTAGCAAGCAAAAAAGGAAGGCGGAGGGTGGACGAATGTAGATGTAAACTTAAAAATGTTAATTGGTTAGAAAATTAAGACTTAAATTGATTGTAGTGAAAATTGAGTCTGTTGAGGAATGTGGGAGGATTCAATATCGTTTTAGCCTACAAACTTACACTTGTCAGAATTCATCAATATCTGCACTTAAAAATAGTTCTATGATTTACCAAAATTTCGGAAAGTAAAATATGTAAATATGCTGGAGCTTTGGAATTGCTTAGCAGATGTTTCAGAATGTTACCTGCAATATTGCTTACCAGGTGATCACATCTTGTTTAACTTTTTGCAGGGGCAATGTCCAATACCTGTTCTACCAAGACTGACAATGCCAGGCCATCGAATTGATCCTCCTTGTGGAAGAGTATATTTGCAAATGCACTCCAAACTATTCCAAGAGCTTCTTTCTGGACCTGATGGACAGTTACCAGGGCTATGACTGAACTTCAAGAAGCAATGCCAAGGCTTGTTGATGAAATTAAATTCTTTTCAAGCTATAAACAGCATATATGTATCAGCAATAGTGGTGAGGCTGTGATTAATATATATCAGTTCCCACAAAGAAGTGTTCATGTCATACTTAGTGTCATACTTAAGGGCCACAAAGAAGGTTCAGAAGTTTATTCCTGCATATACATTTTAATTTTTGTGGATTGGCTCTATTCTGTGCCCACTGAAGCTCAAATGTAGTTTAATTCCCTATTCTTTTATTGTATTCTTTACTTTTAATTATTGGGTTTGGTATAATGAGCCTTTCGGTGGAGATGAATGAAAGGGGGAGGAGGTGGGTTTGAAAAGGCATCGAGATTTTTTTTTTAATTTTTTGGACCTTATACGTCGGTTGTTTAGAAGAACCGACGTAAAAGGTTAACAATATACGTCGGGTACTAATGAATTATTTTTATTTTTTTTTGAATTTTTGGACCTTATACGTCGGTTGTTTAGAAGAACCGACGTAAATGGTTAACAATATACGTCGGTTACTAATGAATTATTTTTATTTTTTTTTAATTTTTGGACCTTATACGTCGGTTGTTTAGAAGAACCGACGTAAAAGGTTACAATATACGTCCCCTTTTTTAACCGACGTAAAAGGGTCTTGACTTTATATGTCGCCTGCCCATACATCGCCATTTAACCGACGTAAAAGGCTGTTTTAACCGACGTAAAAGGCCATTTTTGTACTAGTGTCTGACTCGGCAAATAATCGCAGTGAATAACCAATATTTGACACAAAATTGCGGCTCTAAAATGAATTTAATTCACAAAATTCTACTCTGAGACAAATTAAAACAGTGGGGGGGGTATATGTTGAAAGGAAAAGAAGAAGGGAATGGGGTCTGTTTTGTTTTTTTACGAGGTAGAAAAGAAAATGAGATTGAAGGAAAGGGGAGATTGAATTTTGGGAAGAAGAAGAATAAAACAAAAGCTGGGTCTGCTATTTTATCAAAATAAAACAAAACAGGGGATCTAAAAATTGGCTTCGAATTTTAAAAATTAAAAAAAAAACGAGTAAAAGTTTTTTTGTTTTTTTATATTTGAAAATTAAACATGCAAATAACGAAGTTTAACTACGAAATTAAATGTTAAATTGAAACGATGATTGAAAATTAAAGGGCCCACAATAAAATTGAGATTTTTAAAAGGGCAAAATTTACGAATTAAAACTACGAACAAGAAAATAAAGTTTCGTTATTTTCAACCCCAAGTGGTTAGCAACGGGATTTACGAAAAAACGAAACTTTATTTCTTGTTCGTAGTTTTAATTCGTAAATTTTGCCCCTTTAAAAATCTCAATTTTATTGTGGGCCATTTAATTCCAAATCATCGTTTAAATTTCTTTTCGTTTTGTAGATTAATTTCTTTTCTTTTATAGTAGATAATTTTCAAAAAAAAAAGAATTTAAAAATACATAAAAATATTAGTCTTATAAAATGTTAGCCTTTAAATTTTCTGTTTGTTAATTTACTTAATTCGAAGCAGTTTTTTTTTTACTCACCCTGTTTTTCTCAAACAAAACTTAGCCACTCCTGTCCTTTTATTGCAAAACCCATTTCCTCTTTTCCTCCACAAAACCCAGAACACACCCCGTGGACTTTCTTTGAGCTGCTTCTTTCCCCCCCCTATTTTACTGTCTTTACTCCCCTCTCTCCTAATTCCCCTTCCCCGTTTCTGAATTTGTTTTCGTCTCTGAGCCATCCCGAGTTCGACCGCTTCTTCACAGACCCCCTTCCATTTTGTTTTCGTTTTGATTTCTTTTCGAATTGTCCCGTTTGATTTTGATTCTTAGTCGTGTTTGCTGTTAATCGAAGGAGTTGTAATGTTTGTATTGTTGCTGAGTTTGGTGGTTTTGCAGCTAAGTTGAGTTTGTCTCCGGTTTGAGTTTGTAATGATGGCTTTGTTCGCGTGGGTTGTGAATCGGGTTGATGCCAAATTTTGTTTGTCCGCAGATTTTTGTAGTTTCAATTTACTGTTTTATGTTGAGTTTGTCCGGTGAATCTATCACTGTGTGGCTGAGTTCGCAGTTCAGTTCTGTAGTTACTAGATTCGTTTTATTTTATTTTTTTTATGTCAAGTTCGATTGGGTCGAGTTTCTGTCACGCTGTGTTACCGAGCTTTGAGCTCTTCTGTTTTTCTCTCCGTTCTATTTCTAGTTTGTAACCGATTTTTTTTTCTGGTTTCATTGAGTTGCTGTGATTGTAGCGAGTCGAAGTTTGAGCTGCTGCTGTGTATGTTGAGTGTTTGTTACTGAGTTCGCGATTTCCTCCTGGTGTAGTTCGTTGCTGATTGTTTCTGTATCTGCTGCAAGCTTGTTAAATGCTAGAATTGAGTCCTGTTTACGAGATTGTGATTTGCTAAAAACAAATAAATTCGTGTTTGTGTTTGTGATTGAGTTTTATTCGAGTTTTCTTTTTATGCTGTTTTTTGACGTCCGATTTGCCGAGTTGAGCTGAGTTTATTGTTCGAGACACCTTGGTTTTTGTTTTGTTTTTTTTTATGCGAATTCCGATTCCTTGTCTGTTGCTGTGTTGAGTTAACTAGGTTTCACTGAGTCCCTTTACCGAGTTTAGAGTCTGAGTCCTGTTTATTGCTGTGTAGATTTAGCGGTTCTACAGTTTCATGTTTTTAATTGTTGAATGTTGGTTGTTGTCGAATTATGGCCTTTGTGGATAAATGAATTTACAAAGAGGTTATGTCGATTTTTTTTTTCCCTAAAGTTTGTTGTAAATAAAATTAGCTTAATTAAAATTTCTATTTTTTTAGAACTGTTAAAATTTTTGCTCATTTTACTTTTTATTAATTAGTTTAGATTTAGAATAAAATTTAGTTTTCTTTTAAAAAAAAATTAGATTAAATTTTCTTTTCGGAATTGAATAGTAATAATCAAAGATTTTCCAAAAACCCAAATTTGTTCTAATTCGATTAAATTGGAAAATTAAGGTTGCGAAAATAAAATAGTCCCTGTGGAACGAATCATAAATTTTACAACGAAACGAATTGTGCGCTTGCAATTCCAAATGTCTTTATTTTTAGCACAACAATATGGCAAGCCAACGACCAAAGATGTGGGCAAAGTGGTTGGCTCTTGCAGAATGGTGGTACAACTCGACATATAACAGTGCAATTAAGATGAGTCCTTACGAAGCCTTGTATGGTACACAGCCAAGACCAATATGCTTGCCATCAACACACAGGTCTGCTGTGGGTACAATTGAAGATTTTCAGATTAAACGAGAGGCCATGGATCATGTTCTGAAAGATGCTATACAAGCTGCCCAAAATAAGTACAAACAGTATGCAGACAAAAAAAGAAGGGAGGCCACTCTTAGTGTGGGGGACTGGGTATTCCTAAAATTGCAGCCTTACAAACAATTATCTGTTGCTTTTCGAAGGAATTTGAAATTATCCCACAAATTTTTTGGTCCTTATAATGTCTTGGAAAAAATTGGAAAAATGGCTTATAAGTTGGCTTTACCAGAAGGCAGCCACATTCATCCAGTTTTTTACATCAGTTTACTTAAAAAGAAGGTGGGAAATAAATACATGGTTACTACAGAGCTGCCTTGTTTGGAAGTGAAGGACAATTTGTCGTACATCCTGTGAAGATCTTGCAGAGGAGAACTGTGAAAGGAAACAATGCTGCTGTGGTTCAATGGCTTGTCCAGTGGTCACATACCATTCCAGAAAATGCTAGTTGGGAAGATGCCAGTCAAATCATGGAGCAATATTCGGAATTCAATCCTTGAGGACAAGGATTATTCTGAGGAGGAGCAGTTGTAACAAATATAATAAAATGTGATCATCTTATTAATAGCAGTAAAATAAATTAGACCTTATTTCTTATTTAGTAAGGGAAGTGGATAGGAAAGGGAATATTTGTGGGATCACGTGTATATCAGTGGTCATGTAATATCCAATAGATTATCGGCAGGTGTCCATTTGGTGATAACAAAGTAACAGCTAAGAGAAGAGGAGTAGGTTAGACTAATGAGAATTGTTTTTTATCTGTATTTTCATTTTCTTTTCTGTAGCTATAATGGAGTCATGGGAGTGGCTGTAACTTTTTCTGGATTAATAAAATAGCTTTCCTTCTTTCTTGAATTACATTTTGTTGCCTTTTGTTTGTTTATCTGCTGTGCTTTGTGTTACAATAACTGTATGTGTGTGTATATTTGATGGGTTTGTGCGTAGTGATGAGTGGGTGTTGAATTTCTGTATAGATTATGCCTTGGTCGAAGTGTTGAGTGATTTTCAATTTAATTAGATTTTTTTTCCCGATCGAGTTTTTGGTGGTTTAATTGTTGCTAGGGGTTGTAGTAATTGTGAATGGGCTAATCGATTATTAGAACCATTAAAAACATGTGGAACTGTGTATGAATGTGTGTGTTGTGTTGCAAGATTTTAAGCAGTTCGAGATGTTGCCGGATTCTGGGTATGTCATTGGAATCTGGGAATTTTGCCGGGATTTTTGCCAAATTCCGACCACATTCAAATGTTTTCCGGCAGCTGTTCCCATAGTATAATTGTTTGATTTAGCCTTCTGATATCACTATTTGGGAAAAATGTTGTTGGGAAAAATATTTTTTTTAATTCAAAAATTCTCTTCAAAATTCTTTTCAAAATTCTTTTATACATTCTTAAAATCTAAATGAATTATTATTTAATTAATTAGTTAATCATTTTGATTAACTAATTAATTAATTAATTATTTTATTTTTGAAAAGTTGGAATTTTTTTTAAATTGTTTATCTCATTTTAGGTAAATTATTTTTAAAGCAGATATTTGAGTGTTTATAGATAACGTGATGTTTTACCAAAAGATACTTTAATTTTCTATACGATGTAGTATTTTACAAAATAATATTTGAACTCGATTATGTGTTTAATTGCTAGTTTGAGTGTTAAGTGTGTGTGGATTGTTAGAAGCTCATTAGTAGTTTATATTAGAATGATTATAGCAATTGTAAGTAGAATTGAGTTAATATTGAAGCAAAGGATTGCTTGATTTTTTGTGGAGGTCGGTTGTATTTCGACAGGTTATATGATATTATAAAAGAGGTGTTGTCCAATTTTCGTTAGAACTATTTTATAACACTTAAAGTATTTCAATAAATAATGTTTGTAAATCAACATGATATACATGTTAAAAGATATAACTGTAAGTGGGTATTACGTGCTGAGTATTTATGTTGTTATGCAAAACTATTTTGAGAATGTGATTAATATGTGTTGTATGTGTTAATTTATACAACGTTATAGGACGCGTTTGGGTTGAATATAGTTAGACAATTAAGGTTATAACTGTACTGAAATAGTACTTTACTTGTATATATGTACGAATAGGAGGCCGGCTAAGAGCAAGTACACGTGTAGATGGAATCTAGACAGGGGTGGCCCTGGCTATAGGCGAACAAGTACTGTGCCTAGGACCTCCAAAAATTCAAGGACCCCCATTTTTTTATAAATGTGTGTATATATGTGTGTATATTGTCTTATTATTTTATATTTATTTTAAATTTTTATTAATTTTCTTTCAAAAAATATTTATTATTAAAACTTTGTATCTTTTATTTATTAAAACAAGTTTGTGAAGGTCTTGAAAGAGAAATAAAATAAAACAAATGTTGTGAAAGCCTAGAAAGAGAAATAAAATAAAGCATCGTGACATTCATCAGAGAGTTAAAAAGAGTTAAAAAAAAAAGTAATACCCAATTATCACACCAACAATTCAAATCATTCTATCAATTCTTGAATTGAATATTATACTTTGCTATCAAAATCAAGGCTACAGAGATTCAGCGAAGAGGTAAATATTTTTATGGGTTTCATTATTTTGATAATCAAATTGCATAGATTATATACATATATGATATACGTATGTAAGTAGTTTCCTCCATTTTCACAGGTAAAATAAAGTTATGCCTCCTACAAGGAAATACAAGTCCAGAGTTGAAAAGAGAAAAGAGAAACAGAAAAAAGAAGCTCTCCATAAAACTCAGGTTGGCTCTTTAAACAAGTATTTTAATAAAGTAGAGAATTTGGTTGCTGATTAAATTGAGGATGAACAATTTCCAAATGATGAAGATATAAATGAAAATCAAAATCAAAATGCTAATTAGAATGTGAATGAGGATGAGGATGGCAATGAAATTGAGGAAGATGTAGGGGAAAATTCTAGAGCTAGAAATAATTTTGATTTTGATGTTGATGATCTAGGATATTGGAATAGAATTGAACATAACAAGATAGATTTTTTAGTTGAGAGGGATCCGAAAAGAGTGAAAGATATAATTTTTCCTAAAGATTTATGACACATCAGGACTAGGATTGTTTGATGAACTCATAGAGGCGTTAAATATTCTTGGACTTGATATTGATAATATAAGAGGACAGAGGTATAACAACGGCTCAAACATGAAAAGAAAAAATAAAGATGTATAAAGTAGGCTACTCGAGAAAAATCCAAGAGCCTCTTACACTCTTTATGCTTGTCATTCTTTAAATCTAATGCTTTCTGATATGGCTCATTGTTGTCCCAAGGCTGTGTCTTTCTTTGGTGTGTTGCAGCGAATATACTCATTGTTTTCAGCATCTACCGAGAGATGGAAAGTTTTTACTGATCATGTACAAGGCCTTACGGTTAACCCATTATCAGAAACACATTAGGAAAGTCGTGTTGAAAGTGTTAAAGTAGTAAGATATCAAGATCCACAAATTAAAGAGACCTTAAACTACTTGGTGAATAATAGTGAAGATGCTAAAACAAGAAGTGATGCTAAAACTTTAGCAACATATAATATTCAGAATTTTGAATTCTTGTTGGGCATGGTGATTTGGTATCAATTGTTAAATGCAGTTTATCATGTTAGCAAAATTCTTCAAAATGAAGACATGCAAATTGATGTTGCTATTAGAGAAATAAAAAATATTCTTTCATTCGTTTATAATTATAGAGAAGTTGGGTTTCAAGAAGCCATGATTGAAGCTACTGATATTGCTAATAAGATGGAAGTTGAACCTGTATTTATGGAAAAGCGCACAGTTCATAGAAAAATACAATTTGATGAGAGTACAAGTGAAGATGTGACATATTCTGCTGCCTAGAATTTTAAAAATAATTATTTCCTCTACATTATTGATCAAGCTATTTCATCATTTAGTACCAGGTACATGTATTTTAATTTATTTAATTATGAAATCTAATATTTTTTATTATTAATAGGTGTTTTTTTATCAGGTTTAAACAATTTCAGAGTTTTGAAGAGAATATCGGAATTTTATGGGATTTTGAAAAATTAAAGTCTATTGAACTTGACAAGTTGAGGAGATTTTGTGATAATCTTGCAAACTTAACAAATCATGGTGAGATTTCAGATTTGAATAATGATGATTTGTATCAAGACTTGTGTATGTTGCGTCGAAATTTGCCGGAAGATACCAAGAGAGCAATAGATGTGCTGACTTACATAAAAGATGGAAGGTAGCTATCCAAATGCTTGGATTGCTTATAGGATTCTTCTAACAATACCTGTTACCGTGGCTTATGTAGAACGAAGCTTTTTAAAACTGAAGTTGATTAAGTCATAGCTTCGTTCAACCATGTCTCAAAAAAGACTAAGTGGTTTAGCTATGTTATCTATAGAAAGCGATATGGTACAAAAACTTGATTATGTAAATTTGATTAATACTTTTGCATCAAAAAATGCAAGGCGCGTTATATTTAAGTAAAATAATAATATTTGTTTGTATAATATATGTTTATTAGAATATTTGCAAGTTATATTGTTATTAGGGCGATAGGGCCCCAAAATTTAATTTCGACTAGGGCCCCTCAAATGTCAGGGCCGCCCCTGAATCTAGAGAAGGGAGATAATTATCGGAATTGACGAGTGTGCTCGTGTAGAGGCTGGCAAGTGATAAAAGAAAGACAGACGCGTGATCGAACAAAGGTAAGCGTATAAGAAGTAGATATGGATGTAAAGTTAAAAATGAGTCGATATATGGAAAATGGAATCTTCGTATATCGAGGCAAGTGTTTTCCCTTCACTTCTTGTTCAAGTGAAATTATTCTAATTATTTTAATTATGGTATCATCCCATTTATTATCGATCTCATCGATACTTATTATTATTCTTGTTTATTCAACTTACACCCCATTTACTGTATCGAACTCGTCGATATCATTTGAGTTTATTATTCAATAATGATGCTGCCTTATTGGAAATAAAAAAACTACCCAATTATTTAACTGGTCAGGATCCCTAATAGTAAAACTTGTGAACCTATTATATTTAAAAACACATTTTTAATCCTTGTGTGATGATTTGGATGAATTATTGATGAAAATCTCGTAAATTGCTTAACTTAGTTCACTCTTGTTTGGTTTGCGAACTATCAAAATTTATTTTGATTTTAGATTAAAAATACATATCTTGTGATTGAAGCCTTTGATAAAAGACATCTTTTTATCTTCAATGTTATAGAGAAATTATCTGTTTATTTCTTACTGTTCAAAACTACGATTTTCTGAGCATCTCTTTTACTCATACTTGTTTGTTTCAAAATTCTAACTTTTCAGTAAGGTAGTTTGGCAAGACTTATCCGCACAGTTCAGAAAGAGAAGAAGCACGACGCTATTTCGAAGATGACTTGGCTTAGGATGTCTGGATTTGGTGCATGATTTATTGTATAAAGTTGGGCTCTAATAGTTATTATTATGTATTAAATTAGTTCGCCTGCTATAATTCTTGTCGAAGTTAAACCAATGGATTAGGACTTGATCAAAGAGATTGTTATAAAGAAAAAGTATTTTTATTTAATGTAATTTAGATTCTTGTTTCTAGCACTATAACCTAAAAGATCTTGGTAGTTGGGGTCCTTGATGTGATATTTCAATTTTGGACAATTACAAGGAATATTGTATTATTAAACAAGTGATTATTTTGAGGATTTTCGTGTAACGACCAAATCTCTTGATCCCGGATTTGGGGGCGTTACATGTTTTTAACTTAAATAATATAATTTATTTTAAGTAAAAAACCTAATTGTTAAAAAAAAATACAACCTTGATCATATACAATCATTTTAGGATTCGAATTCCAAATGCAGATTTATAATATAAAAAATATTGTTAATGATACTAAAAAAAAAGAGTATCTTGATCAAGTATAATTGTTTTTTTATTTTTTTATTTTTATGTCAGTAAAAACGGTTCTATTAATAATATAGAATCGAGAATAAATGTTCGAAGAAAAAGAGTTTCCTTCAAATAAAAAGTTTATCATCTAATCGAACGGACGTTTAGACAATAACACCTCAATGTCTGAAAGGATGAACCCCACAAAACAATACATAAATATAGACATTCTAGTAATTGCTTTTTATTTTGTATAAGTTGTAAGTTTACTTATTACCGGGCTAACAATTATTTTTTGCTTTGTCAAATAAGTTGTAAGTTTATGGGCCTATTTGGCACCACCCAAATAAGCTGATTTATAGCTTATAAGCATTTCAACTTATGAAAGGTGTTTGTCTATCCAATTTATTAACTCGACTTATAATTTATATGTTGATAAGTTGAAAGTTAGTAATGACGTACTGAAAAACTTGACATATTTCAAATATACCAATGATAAATTCGGGGTCTCATTTATAACACTTTTAAAAACCTAAATATCAAACAAATACATCTACAAATGTACTCGGGAAGTAAAAGGATTTTTCATCAAGTTCTATACATTTTTGTTAAATGCTACTATAACCAAATGAAATGTTATGAATTCTAGTATTCTGATAATATATTTAGATTTTAAGAAATTTATTTACTATTTAACTTTAATTAAATTAAATAAATAACTATTAAATAAAAATAAATAGTATAAAAATTTCTTAAAATCTAAATATATTATCAGAAATACTAGAATTATTAACCTTTCGTTTGGTTATGGTAGCATTAAAAAAAATGTGTTGAACTCAATGAAAAATTATTTTTATTTCTCGAGTACATTTTTAAGGTATCAATTTGATATTTATGTCTTTAAAAGTATTTTAAATGAGACCCCGAATTTATTAGTAGTGTATTTGAGATATATCAAGTTATTCAGTGGCCAATTTGATATTTAACCCTTTTTTCCCAACTTATTTCTTATTACTTAATTTTTTTACTTATTTAATATTTTATATTTTTACATCTGTATTTATAAATGTCATATGCATGTATTGAGATTATTATATTAACTTAATTAATATTTTTTAATAAATATTTCATCAACTTATAAGTAAATTTATCCAAACACTTGTATAACTTATAACAATTCTTACTCTTATCACTTATATGACGCTTATTCATATAAATTATATAATTTACATATTTTAAGATAGCCCAAACAGCCACTATGTCTCTAGAGGGGTACCAAATTCTAATACCCTAAAAAAATTCATCGGGTTTTAATGCAAAAAAATTTAAATTTATGAATTAAATCGTTCATATGTAATTAAAGAGCTTTTTTCCTAATTTTAATATTGTGATGAGACAATTTCAATGATAAAAGCAAAAATTTTCGTTTTGAATTGGATTATCCCTCACTTTGATATTTATTAAAACTAATACTCACTAGCTTAAAACCCATGCGATCCACGAATATTTTTTAATATTATATAAAATTTTGTTAATTTTAATTGAAATTTTAAAGACTTGAATTTTATAGGTTTAAAATTTTAAATAAGGTGATTTGATTATATATATATATATATATATATATATATATATATATATATATATATAGAAAATGAGAGTTTTTACTTAAAAAATTAGAAAAGATGATATGTTTTAGTTGAAAAGGTAAACATTTAGTTATTAATTATTATAATATTATTATTATAATTATTTTATTTATATAAAAATGTTCATGATATCATTTCAAAATAATAGGTTCTATCAGAAAAATAAAATAGGTATCATATTTTAGCTGAAAAAAGGTAATTGGTTAATTATTACTAATTCTAATAATATCATTTAATTTAATGAAATAGAACTAACTGTAGTATTTTGAGAAGGAGATATTTTAATTACATAGAATGCAAAACATAATATGTTTTATCTGAAAATTGGAATTGATTGGTTACTGAAAAGTATAAAATAAGATAGAGAATAAAGTGCAAGTGCCAAATACAAGTACTGATTTTCTTTAAAATAATATGATTTTTTTCTTTAATTTGAATTAAATTTTTAAGATATGATTTTTTTGTTTTTAAATTTCTAAATGATATGATTTGATAATTGATTATATAAATGTTGCCCGTGATATTTCTAGAAAATGAGGAATTTTTGTTTGACAAAATAGAAAAGATGATATGTTTTAGGTAAGGGTACTCGATTAATTATTAGTAATTAAATATAAAAGAAAATTGATTAGTTATTAAAGGTAACATGTTTTATATGAAAAAGAAAATTGATTATTTATTAGTAATTATAAGTAACTAAGTAAGGGTAATTAAGTAATACTATAAATTATTAAATTAGGGTAATTAAGTAATGATGATAAAAAATTGAGTAAGGGTAATTAGGTGAAAACACAAAGTATTCTAGGTTATAATAATTTTTTTATAATAATTTTTTAAATTTAATTTTAATAATTTATATAAATTTAATTAATGGTAATTATATATATATATATATATATATATATATATATATATATATATATATATATATATATATATATATATATATCATTATCAAAAATACAAATCGAAACATAAATATCTAGTACAAAATGAAAAATACAATTGAATTGCAGATGTCACCTAAACGTCTAATAGTATAATTGATGGCAAATGAATTTTTAGTTTTAGTATATAATTTTTCGCGAAATTATTTCAAAATAATAGGTTTTTGTCACAAAAAAATGAATGTATATTAGCTGAAAACAGATAATTGGTTAAATATTACTAATTATAATATTATCATTTAATTTAATTAAATAGAACTCGCTGTAGTATTTTGAGATGGAGATTTTTTAATTAGATAGAATGCAAAATACAATCTGTTTTATCTGTTTTAATTAAATAAAATTATGGATAAAGAAAGAAGTTACTTATTTAGGAGAGAATAAAGTGCAAGTGTCAAATATAATTACCGATTTTCTTTTAAATTACATGATTTTTTTCTTTAATTTGAATTAATATTTTAAGAAACGAATTTTGTGTTGTTAAATTTTTAAATGATATGATTTGATAATGATTATATAAATATTGGCCGTGATATTTATAGAAAATGGGGAATTTTTGTTAAAAAATATATAAAAGATGATACGTTTTAGGTAAAAAAAAAGTACTCGATTAATTATTAATAATTAAATATAAAAGGAAATTGATTATTTATTAAAGAAAACATATTTTACATGAAAGAGAAAATTGATTAGTTATTAATAATTTTAAATAATTAAGTAAGGGTAGTTAAGTAATACTATAAATTATTAAGTGAGGGTAATTCAGTAATGATTATAAAAAAATTGTGTAAAGGTAATTAGTTGAAAATACAAAGTACCATATGTTATAATTATTTTTTGTAAAATAATTATTTTAATTTAATTTTAAATATTTATATAAATTTAATTAATGATAATATTATGTATATAATTATCAAAAATACAAACCGAAACCTAAACACCTAATACAAAATCAAAAATACAATTGAATTGCAGATGTCACCTAAACTTCTAATAGTATAATAGATGGCAATTGAATTTTGATTTTTCGTACCTTATATGTTTAGAAAATGCTTTATTAATTTAATTTAATTTATATCGTTTGTGATACTTTTGGAAAAGGAGAAATTTTTAGTTAGAAAAATTATAAAAAGTTAGAGTAATGCTAGAAAACTAAACAATTTTCCCAAAACTTGTCCAAAATGATGTGATAAGTAGTGCTGTGTTAAAATATAATGTTCTAATTGGTGGAATTGATGTGAATGCAGAGGGGTTCATTCATTTATTACTCCTTCCACATCATTTTGAATATATTTTTGGGAAAATTGTTTGGTTCGTTAACATTTTTCGAAAAGTTAATGTGTTGAAACTAAAAAAAGATAATTAGTTATTATAAAACGTGTTTTAATTCCAAAAGGTTATTAATGGTTGGAAAGTTTGATATTTTAGGTGTTTATAAAAGGTAATATATTCAACTAAAAGTAATGTGATAAAGGAAATCGACTAATTACTATTTATGTTATTATTTATTTTAGGTGTTTTAATAGTATATATATCGTATATATATAAAAAAAAGTAAACTCACGAAATACCAAAAAATAGGTACCAAAACTTTTAATATTTTGACTTTTATTTAATAGTATATATAGATTTTATATAATAGTATTAATAATTGAAAAGTATGGTGTGATATTTTCGGATATATATTAATGATTGTCGATAGGTCCATAATTCATCATATTTTTAAAACCTATTTTATGTGCGTTTTCATAATTTTATTATTTAATAAATTGTTTTATTTTGTTTTGTAGGAAAATAAATAAAAACAGAATTCGAGCAGGAAAAGATGAAAAAAGGCAATAAGGTGGAAAATACTTGTAGTCAAAGAAATTGGAGGAAAAATCGAATACTTATCCGAGAAGAAAAGGAAATAAAAGAAATTATATTCAATATCGGATTGTAATCGAAGAGCCCAACCTCAATATTTTTTCCTATATATAGGCTTATCTCTTTTATTTTGAGACATCAATTTTAGACACCAATATAGATTCATAATTTAGAAGTAGGAGTAGATTTAATTGTCTTTGATACAAACAGTTTTTATTTGCTTCATTTAAACACTTTTTCTATTATTCAATTCATGCTTCTAAATTCTTGTTCATTTTTCAATATTATGTCTATCTAATTCCCTTATCCTAGGAAGAAGATGAAGTTAATTTAATTACTCTTGATTTCTTCTCGTTTCTATTAATTGATTCTCACAATTTTTCTTGGTACTTAATTGTTCAATTGACAAAGTGATTTGATATATTATTGTTACCAGATTTATTTTTCATAGCCTATGCTTGCTCCTTGAAGTTTTTCTAGGTTATTGTTAGATAACAAGTTTCATAGTATATGCTTGTCTCGTTAATTGATATATCTTATTTCTGAATAAAGAGGATTGATTTTAGGACGAGTTGATATTAATTATGATTAATTAATGGATTCGGATTCCAAGGTTTCAATATTATTTAATAATCTTTGCTAATTAAGTTAATTAAATCTCATCTCAAATCTTATTGTCTAGTTCACCTGAATTAATTGTTAGGGTTTTGAAAATTTATAGTCTTTGAGGATCGATCTGTATTTGCTACAACTAAATATTGTGCGCTTGCAGTTACTTTACACATCAAGTTTTTGGCACCGCTGCTGGGGACTATTGGTATTTTTCACTCCTTGATATTAATTCTTTGGATTAGTTTCTTGTTTTTTTTTCTTTATTTTTTAGGGAATTGTGAAGCGGAGAAAAGCTTGGACAAGAAGATCGCTAGAAGGCTTCGTTGTCTCTTTTGAAATTTTTGAAAGCGCTTTACGGTATTCCGTATCACCTCTCTCTATTTTTCTTTTCTTCCTTATTATTGAAAAAAAACACAAAAAAATTAAATATTCAAAAAAACCCAAAAATATTAGTTAGTTAATTATTTGTTTAAAAACCAATTTGCTGCATCATTCATTCTCTCACATAGGATCACATCATCTAGATTTATTTATTGTATTTATTACTTTCCATCTTATATATATGTGGTGATTGCTGGAGGAAAGAGGTACATACAATTTAGAATAGAACACGTAATGTAGTGCATCCATAAGTATTTACTTTCTTGTTCTTTGTGTGTTGCATCATTCAATTAATCTTAAGGGTGCCACCCAATTACAAGATAAGGTGAGGGATTTCATCACCCTTTCCTTGGCCCACAAATCACTAATTCATTCATCTTGCATTCCCCTTTCCTTAATAAAACTAAGTAGACGTTAGCCCCTAGGATCTCTCGCTTAATTAGGAAGAGAATTTAGGAGGAACAAATCACTAAGTATTCTTTCGTTTGGTGTCTAGGCAAGCGTGACGCTTACCTGGCTAATTTGGATTGGTGTCTAGAAAGGTGTTTAGCCTCTTGGCAATGCTTGCACCTGCCTGGCCAGTCAAGACGAATGTTTTTTGAGTTGTTAGGAGCAAGGTCTAAATTTTTTTAGGCTAATATAGATTTTTCTTTTTAATTTTTCACTTTTTTAGGTGTTTACTTATAGCTCTTGTCTGCTACGTGCTTATTTGATTACTTCTATTGTATGAAAAATGCTTGGGTTCGAGACACTACATCCAGATTAGTAAGACAAACCAATCTTTCATCTCCTAAAGTAGTAAGGCAACTCGAGTTCTCTTCGCCCACTAGAATTGAGTCAAAAGAATTAGAAGTTCAACCCGTAATCATGGCTGTTTCACTCAAAGATCGTTGTTACCCCGCTCGTACCGCTCAACCCTCATGCATTGTCTTACCCGCAGTAACCGTGAATAATTTTGAAATCAAACATGACAACATTAGCATGTTACCTAGGTTTGCTGGTGATATGGGCTAAAAATAAACCCTAAATACACATTTAATGTTGCATTAATTAGACCCAGTATGGTCCAAATGTGGGGCCCACCAACAAGGTCCAAAACCCTATTTTAAATATTAATTTTGTAATTAATACTGGAGGTGAAAAATAGCTCAGCAATAAGAGTCAAATAAGGATACTATTCCTGCCTGACTTAGCCTCTAAGGCACCCAATTCAATATGGAAACAGACTCCTACAAGGAAGGAGTCTAGAACTTTCCTTAAGGCGGTGGCTTGCCCACCAAGTCTTCGAATCCTACCATAATTCTAAGGCTTCTCAGCCTATATAAGGGTCTGATCCCTCATTCTCAGAACTACGTCTTGGCTTGATCCTCGAATAAGGACATACAAGCCACTATGTTCTTGGTGTGCCCTCGCCGCCATAGCCCCGAGGACGCACACCAAGAACTACGTCTTGGCTTGATTCTTAATAACGAGATACGTAGGCACTCCATGAGGACCGATTAGTCCCGAACACGGAAACATCCATTAAAACTCGAAGCTCTCCATCCCTTGTATTTAATACAATACAAACCCTCATTTTATTCCACAACATTTGGCACCGTATGTGGGAAACCACATCAACTATGGTTCAAACACGAAGAACGGTACCAGCCTCAATCGAGGCCATACCTCTCAGCTCTGCTCCATCCACTACTTCAGATCCGCCCACCGCTACGGAATAAGGGCAGCAGCCCTCGTCAATAGGGGTGGTCACCCAATCTCAAGTTTTTTAACCTTCAGGGATGATTCCCCATGTTGAGAGAACTCTAACCGTGGTCACCCATCAATCTAACCCTCTTTAGACGGTGGTTTCTCCTCTTGTTAATATTGATAATCCACCCCTAGGGGTACAGATCCATACTACGAATCTCCCCATGAACACCAACCCGATGTATGGACTACCCAACTACCCTCCAGCTACTCGAGGAATAGGGTCGAGTGGCCACACCTTGCAGAAACATGAGCCGTATTACCCTGCTTACATTAGAGGCTTAGGCCCTGCTCAAGGATATTATGACTGCTCTGGTCCTTTTACTGATGATTCATCAACTGAGGATGATAATAGTGATGAAGCCCCGAGGAGGCGACATGCTAGTAGTGAACCTCGAACGAGCACTCAACGAATCCATGATGGACATCTTTAAATGACTACTGAGAAAATCAAGGCTCATGAGGCTGAGATTCGAAGGCTGAAAGACGACATAGCAAGGGAGCAGCAAAGACAGAATCGACCTCCTCCAAGGTCAGGAGAGATTCCCGTTATAGATTTGGAGAGGTCTTCCAAGAGGCAAAAAAGGGCTGATGCCCCAATGAGAGAAGCTATGAGGTTAGAAACCCCCAAGAGTAACCCCAAAGATTTTATGCCACTTGGAGATCCCGATGATCCCACACCACCATTCACCGAGGAAGTGATGAATGCTCACATCTCTAGGAAGTGTAAGATGCCTATTATAAAGGTAAACCATGTGAGAACATTCTCGAATGCACTGCTATTGTAGCCTGCTAGTGATGCTCTCAGGTGCAGGGCATTCCCTCAAACCTTGTCGGGTATGGCTCAAAGATGGTATAACCACTTACCTGCGAATTTGATTGGATCTTTTAAGGAGTTGAGTGCTGCTTTTGTCAACCAATTCATTAGTGGAAGAGTTCATGAAAAAAGCTCCGCATCTCTTATGTATGTGGTACAAGGAAAGAATGAAAATCTGAGGGATTACCTCAAGCGATTCACTAAAGAGACACTGAACATCACCGACTTGGAAAATAAGGTGGCCATGGTAGCCCTGGAGCACGGAACCACAGACCTCTTCTTTAAGAGGTCATTAACGAAGCATCCCCCCAGAAAATATGGCTGAGCTCCAACGAAGGGCTGATAAGTATATTAAAGCTGAGGATAGCATGAATAAAGAAGCCACAGTAGGTGGAAGAGGAGGTAACAACGAATCCAAGAAGCAAAAGCAAGACCGGGACTATGATGACCAAGAGTATGATGCTAGGGACAAGTATCCCCGAACTAGCGAGGACTCTGACTTTGCCCCTAAGAAGAATCAAGGGCCAAGGTTCATTGAGTATGCAAGGTTGAATACTCCTAGGAGTCGAATCTTATTGGATATAGAAAAGGATAAGGATTTTCGATGGCCGAAGCCACTCAGGGGTGATCCCACAAAGAGAAACAAGAATCAGTATTGCAGATTCCAAAGAGATGTGGGGCATGACACTGATGATTGCAAGAAACTCAAAGATGAGATCGAGTTTTTGATCCATAGAGGGAAACTGAGCCACTTCACTAAGGGTGAAGATCGTGGTAATCAGAGAAGAGAGTATGATAGGAGTAATGATGATCGAGATCGCAACCCACAACCCTGAGAAGTGATGCACATCATAGGAGAGGCCTCGAAGCATGCAAAAACTAAAGTAGTTGTTAGTTTTGATGACTCAGACTTGGAAGGGGTGAAGTTGCCCCATGATGACCCGTTGGTCATAACTTCTATGATTGGAAACTCAGAGGTGAAGCAAGTCTTGATAGTCAATGGAGCTTCAGTGGACATTTTGTTTCATGATGCGTTTATGAAGATGGGGTACAATGATTCTCAGTTAACCCCCAATAGCATGCCTATATATGGATTTAATGGAGTAGAATCCAAGGTTGAAGGGACTATTCAGTTGCCTGTAACTATTGGACAGGAGCCCAAGGAGTCCACTCAGATGTTGAATTTCATAGTAATCAAGGCGGTTTTAACGTACAATGCTATCCTCGGAAGGACTGGACTTCATGCATTCAAGTCTGTTGCCTAAACTTATCATATGAAGATCAAGTTCCCAACCAGGAATGGTGTTGGAGAACATAAAGGTGATCAAAAAATGGCACGAAGCTGTTATGTAGCCTCGTTAAGGCCTGATGGAGTTGAGGGGCAGGTCATTCCGATTGAAGACATGGATGTCCGCAATGATAAGGAACACTAAGAAAAGCCAGCAGAGGACATCACACAGAAGCCTCAGACAGCCATTGAGGCTAAGGCGTTAACTGACTTCATGATTGAATGTACCATTGGCAACTAAGAAGTCGGGGGGAAGAGGTAGTACCCCAAGCAGGAAGTGAACTTCAGAATAATAATGAGAAAACCAGAAGGAGTGGTGGGTGCTCTATTTTGATGGAACATCAAAAACAAAATCAAGTGATGCATGCCTAGTCTCTCAAAGGCCCGATGGGCTCAAGTTATCCTAGTAGGACTTAGCTTCAGCTCGGCCCCTTTCCTATTCAGCCTTGCTGCCTATTCTTGCCGCATTAACATGCATATAATGGGAAACCAGCCCCCTTCAACATCTCTCATAATGTGTTCTACACTGTTGACAAAAAGGATAACGGTAACCCCACCATTAGTTCATCTTTGCCCAAAGTGTGTGAACTTCAGATGACTCGAGACTATATCCATGACTGGGAAGAAGTGAAGCCGGAAAAAGCCCTGTCCGCCCTTCTCTATTTTTATGCAGTCTGGTCTGTCCATATCCCAGCATCAGCCCTTCCTATCTGATAGAAAAGGATTCCATGATCCAGCAGAAAGAGAAGGACCTGCAACGGCAGAGACTACTGGCCAAGAAATTATATTCAATAGTAGCGGCATTCTTTCGCCAGGTTTCATTCAATTTTTTTTTGGATTGAAGGCGCCTCGTCTAAGAAAGAGAGTTCATCTCTTATAAGCTCTCTGTTATCAAAATGTCTGTGCTACCGCTAGCCCAAAAGCTAAAAAATGGATGGAAGCTTTTTTTTTATTCTAAAGAGCGGGGCCTTACTTAGATAAGCCAGGGAATTACAGCTCCGTACCTGATTATGATCAACTCCCGCAGGGTAGAGCTCCTTTTCCGTACCCCCTTCTCAATTATATACGAAAAAGATCGAGAGAGGCCCGCATGGAAGATAACTTGTTCTCCCATAGGAAGCCTGGTTCTTATAGGCCGTGGTCAACGAGAACTTATAATCGGGGACCGACAAACTGGAAAAATGTAGGAATAGGCTTGGAGAGGGGCGAGCTTAAAAAGGAAGGAGTGTCTTTGGTTGAAAGATGCAACGTGCATTAAAGATTATCTCTTCAAAATGGTCTGTGGACTTCAAATCGCTCCCAGACGAAACACTTACACATATCTTGTTTGCACTAATTCGGAACTTAATTTGAATGCCATATTCACTGCCCAAGCAGAGGTGTGGTTGTCTGAAGATCACCTTTTCTATTTTTAAGGAAAAGGTATCGATCAAGGCATTACCGCAGGGCATAGAGGGGGAGGTCATAAGCGTCTATACCGTAAAATCGATTTTCGACAGAATGCACTTGGTCCTTGTTGACCCTGGAATTGAAGCCTAAAAAAAGGGGTTATCGGCGAGATTCGCTTTCCCGTTAAACTTAAAAAACTCTCCTCCTGCTCCTGAGAATGCTATTGCTACTTTTTCTAATTCTTAGACGCTTCATAAAACCGCATCGTTCTATGAAAGGCTTATAGTGGGATAGAAGCCCGTAAAAACAGCCTTTCGGAATAAGGTTCATTGAAACCATTGTAGAGCATGTTGCTCCGAGTAGGACAATAGTACTCTATGTAAGGGTTGAACCCATTTCAAGTTATTAATGCAAGTTTGTTTTTCGTTCTCTGTTATGTGATTTTATTTATGTGCCAAGAACGTGATGAGTGTAAGTCAAAGATGACCAAGTACCGAAAATAAAAAGAATACACGAACGAAAACAAACAAATGCATAAATAAAAACCCTCAAGGGTCGAGAGTTAGGTTGCAACAAATAAGAGTTTAAGTCCTTGAAGGACCCTGGATAGACCACAAATGTTGAAGTCCTGATGGAACACTTGCTGAAGAAACATATTGCATAGCCCGAAGCCAATGGAAGGCTCATTAAGTGGGCAATCAAACTAGGAGAATTCGATGTTAAGTATAAGCCTAGGACCGCCATCAAAACCCAAGCCATAGCTGACTTCGTGGTTGAATATACCATTGACAACCAAGAAGTCGGGGGGCAAGAGGTAATAGACCAGGAAGCTCAGCAAGGTGAAAAACCCTGGAAGAGAAGAAAGAATATTGGATGCTCTATTTTGATGGGGCATCAAAATCAAAATGCTCTATTTTCATGGGGTATCAAAAACAAAAACCAATGGTGCAGGTTTAGTTCTGCAAAGCCCTGATGGGTTCATACTTGAGTATGCCTTGAAATTGGACTTCCAAACAACCTACAACGAGGTGGAGTATGTGTTCAGTATTGAATATGACTAAAGAATACAGAGGGGGGTGAATGGATTCTTGAACTTTTCTTTGTTCTTTGAATCTGAGTGGTGTAAGTGTGTGTAGTAGAATATGTGTTTTTATTTGTGAAAATATAAATGTGGATAATGAAGAACACAGAAAACGATATTCACTTTAATCCAATTTATTGAATTAAAATGATGCTACAATCTGTGAATACAAGAATGCATTCTTAGCTTCTTTCTCAGAGAGATATTACAATGTCTAGCTCTGAATACTACGATTGATACTTGCTAGAGAAGTAGTGTTGTTTACTTATAACATGTAAACAACTCATTTACACAAATAGGGTAGCAAACAAATTTACTTTCTAATGTGTCTATCCTATTTGGGTAAACATCCAAACGGCTACAGATTTGACTTTGTAAAGATCTGTTCAGATCCACTTCTTTAGCTATTTATCTCTTGTACATCTCTCTAAGCTTCTTTGTAGGCTTTCCAAAGTACTTCACAGTTTGTGGTCCATAAAGTGCTTTCGCTTATTGCAGGTTTTTGACTTGTACAAATTCTTCAATAGTTTTGTCTCCAAGAATGTATTCGAGAAGTGACTAAACAATTGATTCGAGAACTAGGATTTGATAACTCTGAGTTCTCGAATATTACAAAGTTGACATATCGAATCACTTCTCGAATAGCCTTATCTCCAGGAATCCTTGAGTTGTCGAATAGAGCTATTGACTTATCGAATCCCTGAGATATCGAATAGCTTCCTGAGTCTTTGAGATATTGAATGGAACCTTGACTTGTTCACTCCTAGAGAACTTGAATGATGCTTTGACTTGTTGACTTCCTGAGTTCTCGAATAGAGAAATAGACATGTCGAATCCCTTAGATATCGAATCCTTCATTCAGAGATATCGAACAGTGTCATTTGAGATATCTAATCTCTGACTTCTCGAATGCTAGACTTCTCGAATAGACAAACATACTTCTCAAATTTGTACTTAGGCAAATCTTCATTCTTCAAACTCCAACTATGATTATTTGATAGTCTTTATCTTCAAGCTTGAGGCATGAACCTTAGAACTTCTTTCAAGCATTATTCTTTGACCTTTTTAAGTACAATTACACAGCTAGAATCTGATGCCTATTACAAGTACTAAACAAGTAGAAACTCTACAATTAGTGGTTCCCTCAGTTAAGAGGTCATGTAAGTAATGCATAGCATTACAAACAATTAGGCTTGTTATAATAAGAGTACATGCATGTCTCTGTGATTAACAATCTCCCCCAAATTGTGAGTAAGACCATTAGTCACAATTTCATGTCTGATAACAAGCCTAACATACATAAAGATAAAGCTTGACAATACATGTATGAAATTTGATTAAGAACATGAATAGAACTACAGGATGAGTGATCTTTCAGACTATGATGAAATACTAGCCATTTTCATTTGATTCCATCTCCATAGATTTAGCTTGTAGATCATCATATGCCTTCTTTTTCCTTTCTTCTTCCTTTCTTGCAATCTCATCCATAGCCCTTATGATAACTGCCATAGCATTCAATTCTTCAAGCAAGATTGAGGTTTTGAAATCTTTAGGTACTGGTTTCAGAATGTTGGCAGGATAGTGGCTGAGTAGGTTCATTTTGATATTGACATTATCTCCATTTCTCTTCTTATACTTCACAACATAGGGATCGAATTGAATTCTACACAATCCTTTAGCCCTTAACACTTCAGCTTCAGCTTCTATTCTATCAATTTCTTTCCCCCTTTTCAGCCATTTTTCAAGGCACCCCTTTCTGATTTTCTCAGCATGATCTCTCTTCATTTTTACAAAGTCAATCAACTCCAGTCTCCATATCCTTTTCACTTTGTCATTAGCATCCAACAGTGTAATAATCCTTTCTATCTCATATAGCTTCCCCCAATGTTGGTAACCCCCTTGTCTAAATTTCTTCTCCCTTCCATTAGTATATTTGATTTTAAGACAGTCATCAACAATTGTAGCATAGTAGATTCTTTGAGCTAGTAGATATTTCAGTTAGTCTTTATTATAGTCTTCATCAAGTGGTTGGAGTTTTAAGCCTGGATATATTGTTAGGGTCCTTGATTTAGATAGCTTTGCTCTTCTTGTAGCTTGTTTGAATTTGATCCTTTTTACATGGTTGCCTGGCAGAAACTTATGACCTTTGCTTGTAGATCATTGTAGTATTCCATTAGCAGTTTGCTTTTTGAAACATATAGATGGTTTCTTAATTTTAATCTTCTTCTCTTCTTGAGGTGACAAAACACTTGCAGAGGCCATAGGTACAGATTTTGGTAGGTCATTACCAACTATATTCACCCTAGACTTAGAGTCTTGTGTTGTGGTGAGATTACTGTTAGTAATGCCTAAGGCTTGTTGTTTTCCACTTTTCCTCTCATAGACTTTGCCTTGGTCATCATTACCCTTCTTATCCTTGCTGTCCTTCTTCTTCTTCTTCTTCTTCTTCTTCTTCTTCTTCTTTTTATCTTGATCATCCTTATCACTCTTGTGATGTCTTCTACTTCCATCACCCTTGTCTTCATCCTTGTCTCTATCACCATCATTGTTTGGCTTGAACTTAGCAATCTCTGATACAATTCCTGTAGCAATGTATGTCTTGAGATATGATATAGGTTCCAACTCTTCTGCTGTTCTCACTCCTTTCTTCTTGCTTATCTTTTAAACAATGGCAATAATGAGGTTTCTATTTTTAGGGACTAGATGCTTGGGATTGATCAACTATTGGATCTCATCAATTTTTGTGCCAGATTGATAGATAATTGTTCTTGGATTTGACATCACTTCTGGCAGTCTGGCAGGTTGCTCATTTCTCAAGTCATTGTATAGACTCTTATTGTTCTCATTCACATCTCTCTTCTCAATCAGCCTGATTAAGACATCCACCTCTGAGTATTTTAAAACTTGTATAGTTCTGTAAGTTAGATGCCATATCTTAGACCTTGAAATCATCAATATCTTCTTGAACCATAGACTGTCAATCTTCTTAGGTATCACAGTGAGGTAGTCAATCTAATCCTTCAACCTCCTCAGATAAAATTGGGTGTCACCATCCTGTTCCCTTAAGTCTTTCAGAAACTCCAAGAATGCTCCATCATGATAGACATTTGAGTTAGCAACTTCTTCTAGCTTGGCCTCAGTAATTACCTTTACTTCTATATGCTTGGCACTTTCTATCTTGGAAGGTGGAGGTTTGTCAGATGGCATACTCCCTGCAACCATTGTAGTGATGATAGTTTACTTCTGGCCATCGGGAGTAGTGATGTGCATAGGTGATAGTGTAACCACTAGCAGAGTAGATGGAGGTTCATCAACTTTGGCTTTTCTTTTGCCTTGAACATGCTGAATAGTATGTTTCGAAATTGGTTGACCACCCTTATTAATGATAATGCTTTTCTCCTTAGGTCTCTCCTCCTTAGGATGCTCCCCCTTAGGTTTTGTGTTCCTTAAGTTTCTCTTCTCCCCCTTAGGATTGTTATCAGGCATAGAGATTTTGGTAGGGGCCTTAGGGTTGACAGATTCATCAGGAAGAGGGAGTCCCATGTGCTTCATCATAGCAGACAACATCTATTGTTAATAAAGAAGGACATCAGCTGTGGTGGTAGCTTGAGTGTCCAACTTGTCAGTGAGAGCTACAACAGTGTCTATAAGCTGAGCAATTGATTTCTTGAGTGAGCTCACTTTCTTTTCTAGAGTACCCACCTTAGTGAATAGCTCAGCAGCTTTAAAGCGAGAGAGTGATTATTCCTTGAGCCTCACTACTTCAAATTTAATCATTTCATGCACAGGGACTTCAATCACCAAGTTGTCTCCATATTGATTAGGAAAGAATGTTCTCAGTATGGCATTGGCCTCAGTTGTCTGGGCAGATAGATTTTGCATTTGAGTAGCCAAATTCTTGATTTCACTTTGAGCCAAGACCAATCCATTATCCATCTTGGTGCAGGTAGTCTTGCATTCTTAAATGGTCTTGATAACAGAGTTGAGTGGGGGGAACTTGGAGTCAAAGTCTCTCTTAATTTCATTCACTTCCTTGACAATGGCTATACATATATCATTAATTTCTATTTTAAGGCCCTTGCTAAGATAGTGAGCAGCCTTCAGAGTTCTCTTATAGACATCATTAACAGCTTCATACACTTCACTAGGGGTTAAAGATTTGGCATTTGACCCTAATATAGTGATGTACTCTTCTCTGAGGAATTGAAGACCCTCTGCTAGACCAATGTCATTTCTCCCTTGCAACCAGGCATCTACATTGCCATCTCTTTCAGTCTCATCTACTATTTTTTCATTATACGTCTCCACATCTTCTTTATGACATAGCAGAATGGATTCATAATCTGGATTTGACAAATTTGAGGTGACAAGGTGTTGGGCAATTTTTACAAACTCAGGGATCTGATCCACAACTAAGCTTTGAAGTGCTTCAACTGTCAATTGTGGTGGAACAGACCCTGATCCTGAAGCACTGTCATGTTGCACAGGCTGCAGCCATTGTGACAGAAATTCAGAGCTAGAGCTAGGCAAGCTAGACTTCTCAGTTACAGATGCAACTTTTGCAACCGAATGGATTGATTCTACTACTATTCTCTCCACAGAAATGGGATGAGTTACAATAGTAGATGACACAGGCACAGAGTCTATATTGAAAACTAATTGATCCTCTATGTTTTTGATGGTGTCATTAGGATATGCTTCAGCACGCATTCCCTCACCATCTAAATGTTGGTCCTGGGTGGTGAGCAAAGTGTCATGCACTAAGTCACTTGAATCCATTGGCTCACCAAGAGAAGAGAATTCTTAGTGATCAATGCTTTGCTTCTCAATTGCTTGAGTTGCAGGCTCTAAAGAAATTTTAGTGTAGGAATCTAAAAGAATAGTGTCTTGTAGATTTGATTTTGGCAACTCCCCCTGAGAAATAGAGGGAGTTTCAAGTGTGATGTGCTCTCCACTCAGTGTTGTGCCAGCCTTATCTCTCCTAGGTGCTGACTCATTACAAGATAGTGCATTGGGGAGGATGCTTAATTCTATAGATGTACCCAGTTGAGAGGATACTGTTAGTCACAGAGGCATGCCTGAATACATCTAATAACAAGCCTAAGTATGTGTAATGCTATGCATTACCTACATGACCTCTTAACTGAGGGAACCTCTAGTTGTAGAGTTTCTATTTGTTCTGTACTTGTAATAGGCATCAAATTCTAGTTGTGTTACTGTAATTATAAAGTCAAGAATAATGCTTGAAAGAAGTTCCAAGGTTCATGCCTCAAGCAAGGAGATAAAGACTGCCAAATAATCACAGTTGGGATTTGAAGAAATGAAGAATTTGCCTAAGTACCAATTCGAGAAGTACATTTGTCTATTCGAGAAGTCTAGCATTCGAGAAGTCTGGAGTTCGATATCTCAGAAGACACTATTCGATATCTCTGAATACACTGTTCGATATCTCAGGGATTCGATATGTCAAAATGCTCTGTTCGATATCTCAGGGATTTGATATGTCAAAATGCTCTATTCGATATCTCAAGGAGTCCCAGAGAAAAGAGCTATTCGAGAAGTGATTCGATATGTCAAGATAACACTATTCGAGAACTCAGAGTTATCGATCAAGTCAACTCCAGTTCTCGAATCACTCACTTAGTCACTTCTCGAATACATTCTTGAGGACAAAATACTGAAGAATTGTACAAGTCAGAAACCTGCAACAAGCCAGCACACTTTATTTGACTCTGTCCTATAAAGCATGCTGGAAAGCCTACAAAGAAGCTTGGAGAGATAAGACAAGGGACAAGGAGCTGAAGAAGTGGATCTAAACAGGCTTTTCAAAGTCAAATTTGTAGCCGTTTGGACTCTTACTAAAGTGAGATAGACAGACTGGAAAGTGCTTTTGTTTTTTTACCTACCTCATTTGTAGTAAGTGGGTGTATCCATGTCTATAAGGATACAGCCTCACTTCCTTAGCTGAAAAGGTTTTGAAGTTTCTCAAAAATATCCAGAAAATATCTCTCTGAGAAAAACGAAGCTGAGAATACTATCATTTGTATTCACAGATTGTAGCAAAATCTTTATCTAATAAAATATTAGATTAAAGTGATATTGTGTTGTGTTTGTGTTTAATTATCCGCATCTTCATATCTCACACACTTATCTTGCTGCAAAGATTCAAAACCGAAGAAAAACTCAAGAATCCATTCACCCCCCCCCCTCTGTATTCTTTTACTGTATTCAATACTCAACAAGTGGTATCAAAGCAGGCTGTTTAATCTAAACAGAAAACGATCATGAGTTCGAATACACCAAAGACTACAGGTACGGTAAAGGTCCCTAAGTTCGACAAAGAGAATTACAACCTCTGGAAAATAAAAATGCTGTTGTTCATCAAAGCTGCCAATCCTCTCTACCCTGACATTCTCAAGAATGGTCCATTCATACCACAACAAGAAGTTGCTGAATCCACAGTGGGCGCAGTAGTCATTCCTAGATCATACGTTCCAAAAGAGCCATCCAAATGGACGGACTCAGAGAAGGAAAAGATTGCCCTAGACAGCCACCTCATGTTGTTAATTATAGACTCCTTGGATATGTCGATGTTTGCCAACGTAGCATCATGCAGATCAGCCAAGGACATGTGGAATCACATCGAGGTGTTATGTGAAGGGACAGAGGAGGTAAGAGAAAATAAGAAACAGATACTGGTCACACAGTATGAGGCGTTCATGGCACAGCCCAAGGAAAGTATCACTGATATGTTTGAAAGATTTCACAAGCTGGTGACTGAGCTCCAAATGAATGGGAAGGTTTACAGCACTAAGGAATTAAATATGAAGTTTCTACTATCATCACCAAACCATCTAGAGCAAAGGGTCATATCTCTAAGAGAAAGAGATTTGAACAAAGTCACGTATGATGTGCTCTATGGGGTTTTAAAGACACACGAGCTTGAGTTGCTTCAAAAGAGGGCTATCCAAGCTAACCAAGGCAGAATGATAAACACATCCTGTGCCTTGATTGTCAACAAATCTATTCAAGACCTGGAAGCATCTGCAAGTCAGCTGAGAATAGAAGAGATAGTAGATGATGAAGAAACTGAGGAAGTAGTGACTGAACCTGCTGAGGACAAGGAAGAAGATGAGTTCTACACTCTTGAAGAGCTGGATGGCATGGAAAATACATCATATGCTTTTATGGCTAGAAAATTTCCAAACATCAGATTCAAGAGGAATCAGCCCTTCAAGCCTAGACCTCAAAATCATTCATTCAACAAGGGCAAGGCACCTATGAGAACAAACAAGAACATTCAAAACCAGCTATGTGGATAGGTCATCTGTAAGATGTTATAGATGCAATGACCTAGGGCATTTTGCCAGTGAATGCAAGAAGCCTAAAAAGAAGGATAAGGAGTTTCTTGAGCTTGAAGCTAAGTATGAGGCCCTTCTAAAGAAGCAGACACCAGGTAAGGCTTACATAGCTGAAGGGAAGTGTTGGGATGATTCTGACAGTGATGGGGAAGAACAAGAATTCTGCAACTATGCCTTGATGGCCAATTCCAAGGAAGAACCATCTGCATCAGACTCACAGGTACCATCTCTCACTACCATAGACTTGTCTGTTTCTGAATATAAATCTTTGGTTGAACAACTATCCGTTGAGATGTTTAACATTCATACTAGTATGACTGCTGCTAATGAAGAGATTGCTAAACTGTCTACTAGGAATGAACTGTTAAATAAGAGAAATGAGGAACTAGAGCTAACTACTATGCAAATAGAAAATCTTAAACAAGAGATTGAGTATCTAAAGAACAAAGTTCTATGTGCTAGTCAAGTTGAGAAAGCTCTTAGGGATGAATTAGCTGAAAATGAATTTAAGTTGAAAACATTTAAGAATTCCTCTAGTCTATTGCAGTCTTATCATGAGAAAAATCTAGCTAGACCTAAGGCTGCCATTGGACTTGATTATGACACTCTTAAACAGAGGAAAGGCTATGCAGTCATTGAAGATGACATTGTTGTTCAAGAGGAGGTGCCTCAGGTTTTGAAAAAGACTGAGAATCCAATATTTAAAACACCAACACTTGAGGTTGATGAGGATGCCTTACTCATCAAGCAAATGTTGGAGGATGAAGATGAGGCACAATCAAATGAACAACAAGCATCCTCTGAGAGTAAGAATGTCAAAACCAAAGCCAAGGAGCCAGTAGGAGGTAGACCTAGACTTGAGAAACCTGTAAAGTTTGTTTCAGCTGGAAATTATGAGACTAAGAAGAAAGTGACTAATAAGAGACCAAACAGGAATGGCAAATTAGGGATTAACAAAGATAACAACTATGCTTATGTGCCAAATGCCCCTAGGAAAGTTTGTCAAAACTGTTTTAGCTCTAATCATTTGACTCATGCTTGCAAGAAACCATCTGGTAGTGTTGCTAAACCATTCTATGATTGCTCTGTGCCTTTAAGACATAGAGACTCTCCTTTCTGTGATAAACTTGATTGTATGCCATGTAACATGAATGTGATGACTAGTTGTTTTAATTTGAGAAGACAATTCATGGAGGGCTGTATCAATCATAATGTTCACACACACTACACCAGGACAAAGTCTTCAAGTCCTCCTAAAGTTAGGAAGTTACCTCTGTCACCTAAGTCTAAGAACCCTGATTCTAAGACTCCCAACAGTGACAAGAAGACCAACATCAAGAAAACTGATAAGCATGCTGATTTTGATAAAACTGTCACTAAGTCACATGGACCCAAACTCGTTTGGGTACCAAAGAAGAAGTAATACTTTTGTGTTTGCAGGGCAAAGAAAGTAAAAAGAAGGTCATGTGGATTTTGGACAGTGGATGCTCAAATCATATTACTGGTGATATGGCCCTGCTATCACAGTATGAGGAAAAGGCTGGCCCAATGGTTGCTTTTGGAGATGACAGCATTGGCAATACACTGGGATATGGCAAGTTGGAAATTGGAAATGTCATCATTGAGAATGTAGCACTGGTCAAGGGGCTCAAGCATAATCTACTGAGTGTTGGTCAATTCACTGACAGAGGCTTCAAAGTGAACTTTGACAAAGATGAATGTTTGATCACCCACAAGAAGACTGGTGATTTTGCTCTGTCTGGAGTAAGGAAAGGAAGCCTGTTTGTAGCCAATATGGACTCTGCAAGCAAGGACACAATTTGTTGCTTCTACTCAAAAGCATCAAATGAAGAGAGTTGGCTGTGGCACAAGAAGCTATCACACCTGAACTTCAAAGCCATTAATTCCCTAGTCAAAAGGGAGTTAGTGAGAGGCATGCCCACACTTGAATTCTGTCAAGAAGGAGTGTGTGAGGCGTGTCAAAAGGGAAAAATGAAAAGATCAAGCCACAAGTCAAAAACAGTGACATCTATAACCAAGCCCCTGCAACTAATTCATATGGATTTGTTTGGGCCTGTCAATATTATGTCACTAGGAAGGAAGAAGTATGCTCTTGTGATGGTTGATGATTTTACAAGGTATACATGGGTAGAATTTCTGGCATCAAAGGATGAGGCTCCACAAGTAATCATTGAGCACATAAAGAAAGTTGACAAAGAAGCAAAGGCCATAAATGCAAGTGTGATTGCATTAAGAAGTGATAATGGGACAGAATTCAGAAATGCCATGCTTGGAGCATTCTGCAAAGAAAATGGTATTTCTCAACAATTCTCAGCTCCAAGGACTTCACAACAAAATGGAGTTGTTGAGAGAAAGAATAGGACTCTGATAGAGGCTGCTAGAACAATGTTACTTGATGCAAAGATGCCTACATGTTTTTGGGCTGAGGCTGTGAGCACTGCATGCTACATCCAAAACAGAACCCTCATCAACAAAAACACTGGAAAGACGCCTTACAACTTGATGACTGGAAAGAAGCCTACTCTAAAGTATGTTCATACTTTTGGAAGCAAGTGCTTTGTGCTAAAAGATAATTCAGAATATGTTGGAAAGTTTGATGCAAAGGCATTTGAAGGAATCTTTCTTGGCTATTCTATGGAAAGGATTGCATACAAAGTTTATGTCATTTGTCAAAAGAAAGTAATGGAGAGCACAGATGTAACATTTGATGACAGCAAACTACCTGGATTAGAAGAAGCCAATGATGAAGATAAAGATCCCTTGAAGTTTGACAATCTAGATGATTCTGATGAGGAGATTGAAAGTGAATCTGAACTCATAATCCAACAAACTCAAGTGAATGAAGAACCTGTGTCAACCAACAATGAAGAAACAAGCATCCAAGATACACCTGTGAGGAGTGACAACTTCACAGGGGGAGGAAATGTAGATGATCATGATCTAAATGATGAAGCAACATCAAGGATGAGAAATCAATCTGAACATACAAGGAAATGGGATAGATCACACACTGCAGATCAGATAATTGGAAATCCAAATGCAGGAGTAAGGACAAGGAGAGCAACTATAAATGAATGTCTCTAAGGCTGCTTTCTATCCCAAGTTGAGCCTAAGAAACTTGATGATGCATTGTTGGATCCTGACTGGATAATTGCTATGCAAGAGGAGCTAAATCAATTTGAAAGGAGCAAAGTATGGGAACTAGTGCCTGCACCAAAGGATAGAACCGTTGTTGGAACTAAATGGGTTCTAAGGAATAAGATGGATGAAAATGGTGTAGTCATAAGGAACAAAGCAAGGTTGGTTGCAAAAGGATACTCTCAACAGGAAGGTATTGACTATGATGAGACCTTTGCCCCTGTTGCTAGACTAGAAGCCATCAGAATTTTCTTGGCATTTGCTGCACATTCCAATTTCAAGGTCTATCAAATGGATGTCAAGAGTGCATTCCTGAATGGGGAGTTGGAAGAAGAAGTATATGTGCAACAACCACCTGGCTTTGAGGATCCACAGTTTCCCCACTTTGTCTACAGATTACTTAAAGCATTGTATGGACTCAAGCAAGCTCCTAGGGCATGGTATGACACACTATCACAATTTCTACTGGAGAATCAATTCACTAGAGGCACACTGGACAAGACACTGTTCTACAAGAAACATGATGATGATATTATCCTAGTTCAAATCTATGTGGATGATATCATATTTGGCTCTACAAATGAGAAGCTGTGTGAAAAATTCTCTAAGCTCATGCAAAGCAGATATGAGATGAGTATGATGGGAGAATTAACATTCTTTCTTGGACTGCAAGTTAGTCAAAGGAAGGATGGCATTTTTATAAGTCAAACCAAATACATTAAAGATTTACTGAAGAAATTTGATTTGGAAGAATGTTCACCTGCAAAGACACCCATGGCCACTGCCACCAAGTTAGATGATGACGCTAAGGGCAAAAAGGTAGATATCTCAATCTACAGAGGCATGGTTGGTTCTCTACTCTACCTCACTGCTAGTAGGCCAGATATCATGTTTGCTACATGCTTATGTGCAAGGTTTCAATCAAACCCAAAGGAATCACACATGATAGCAATAAAAAGGATCTTCAAATATCTGAAAGGCACACCAAACTTGGGGTTATGGTATCCTAAGGACACAGGGTTCAATCTGGTTGGTTATTCTGATGCTGATTATGCTGGATGCAGAGTGGATAGGAAAAGCACATCAGGTAGCTGCCAGTTTCTTGGACAAAGGTTAGTCTCTTGGTACAGCAAGAAACAACAATCTGTGTCAACTTCCACAGCTGAAGCTGAATACATAGCTGCTGGAAGTTGCTGTGCTCAAGTGCTTTGGATTAGAAACCAACTTAGAGATTATGGACTTGTGTTGGAAAGAATTCCTATCATGTGTGACAACACAAGTGCAATCTCTATAGTTGCCAATCCTGTCAATCATTCTAGGACAAAGCACATTGACATCAGATATCATTTCATTAGAGAACATGCAACTAATGGAACCATTGAGTTACATTATGTTCCCACAGAAAAACAACTAGCTGACATATTCACTAAGCCACTAGATGAAGCCACCTTCACAAGGTTGGTTAGTGAGATTGGAATGCTGAATTCTTCAAATTCTGGCTAAGTGAATATATCAACTAGATTGTTGCAGCAGTAAATACTTACCTTATCAAATGCTCAATATTTTTAGAGTAAGTATTGGCTGGAGTATGATGTATAAATATTCCAATGCTGCACATGTTGAAAATCATACATCTTTAGCTTGAAATTTCTGTGAAATTTTGAGAAAATCACTATTTAATTTAGTAGAATATTCTTCAGTGAATATTTCTGGTAAATTTTAAAAGATAGTGAAAATTGAATTTTATGAGTGAAAAGTATAGTTCGATAAGTCAGACTTCTCGAATGGTTCATTGTTTTGTCATGGCTCGAGTTCTCGAATAGACCTATCAAGAACCCTCCTGAGTTCTCGAATAGTGTCTTTTTGAGAAATCGAATAGCACACTTTGAGTTCTCGAATAGAGTATTTTAGTTCTCTAATGATAGAGTTCTCGAATACTGCATTTGAGTTATCGAATCATTTGAAAAGGCTGATTTTTCGCTGACACATAATCGCTTTTTGGATTTATATTCAAAACTTCATTTCACTCATAAAAATATATTCTTAACTTTGAATTATTTTCTGAGTTAAATCACTGCCAGCTGTGAGTTAAAAACTGCCTGAGATATCGAATAAGCCTTTCTTGACTTCTCGAATAGTTGTTTCATACTTCTCGAATGACTTGTCGCTACAGAACACTTATCTATCGACAACTCAAGACATTTATATATACAACTTCACAACTATTCAATTCATTTCGTTCGATTTCTCAAGCATCTCAACTCCTGAAACCTCTGAAAAACCCTAACTGCGAATTTCTTCTTCAATCCTAATTCTCTTTTCTTCTCTACCCAAATGGCAAACACTCAACTCACCATACCATCCCAAACTAATTTCATCGCAATCACCAGTGATGTGGAAGCACCGAATGCCAATTTCAAGTGCTTTGTTCGGTGGTTGTCTGAGTCATACATCAAGAGTGCGCTCTCAGCCAACCCAACTCTGTACATAGATCTATTGGAACAATTCTGGAGGACTGCTACTGTGGAGGTCATCGCTCTTGAGAATGCTATCACTTCTTATATTGTTCACTGCAAGATTCAAGGAGAGGATATCACTATCACCACTGCAGACATGAATCAAGCCTTGGATATGCAGCAAGAGACGTATGATGCTCTGGCCTCCAATGATGAGTTGGAAGAATTCTTTGACTTCATCAACTACTCTGATACTATCAAGCTGGGAAAGTTGAATAGGAAGTTCTTGAGGAAAGAATGGAGCTTTGTATTTGCTACACTCCTTCATGTATTCACTGCACGGAAATCAAGCTTTGATCAGATTAGTACACCCGTGCAGCAGCTTGCCTATGCCTTGGCTCATGGGAGAAAGATAGATGTTGGACTTCTCATCCTACAGGAACTCTATGGGAGACTTGGTCAGACCACAGCCAAGAGAGGTAATGAAATTTTCTTTCCTCGCTTTATTCAATCAGTACTTAACTTTAAAAATGCTTCATTGATTGAATTGCCTGGAGCAGATAAGAGTAAAATAGGCTATCCTAGGTCCATGACCAAACTCATTTTTGGTAATTTGGAGACTAGGAATGATGTGGATGTAAGACTTAGCATAACTCCCCACATGGAGGGTTTGTTTAGGTCTTACCCCCACAACATGCCAATATTTGATTCAAAATCTCAGTTAGCACAGCCTAAGCAAGGAGAACAAAGTGCTAACCCAAGGCCTGCTAACCAACCCCCTCAGCCAAACACTCTATCCAGCAAAGAGCCAACTGCATCATCCTCTCAAAAGGGTGATGTTAGTAAAAAGAAGAGAAAACAGGTTGCTTCTGAACCCTTAGAAATCTTAACTGAAGCAGCCTTGGCTGTAGAACTAGGGTTAGAAAGTGAGACACCTGAGTTACCTATCATAAGCCTAAAGAAGAAGAAGAAGTCTAAAACCACCTCTTCAGTCACTCAAATGGCTGAAGTTGTAAAATCAGGGGCACACAGCTCACTAGATGTATCCTCTCAACAGGATGCATCTATAGAATCAAGCATCCTCCCCAATGCACCTATCTGTAAAGAGTCAACACAAGGGAGTGATAAGGCTGGCACAACACTGAGTGGAGAGCACATCATAACTGAAACTCCCTCTATTTCTCAGGGGGAGTTGCCAAAATCTTGTCTACAACACACTTCTCTTTCAGAATCTACCACTCATATTTCTTTGAAGCCTGCAACTCAAGCAATTGAGGAGCAAGGCATTGATCATCAAGAATTCTTTTCCTTTGATGAGCCAATGAATTCAAGTGACTTGGTGCATGACACCTTGCTCACCACCCAGGTACCACATTTGGATGGTCAGGGAATGCATGCTGGGGCATATCCTAATGACACCATCACAAACACAGAGGATTCACTAGTTCTTACTAGAGACTCTGTGCCTGTGTCAACTACTGTTGTAACTCATCCCACTTCTGTGGAGACAACAGTAGTAGAGTCTGTTCATCCGGTTGCAGAAGTTGCATCTGTAACTGAGGAGCCTAGCAAGACTAGCTCTAGCTCTAACTTTTTGTCTCAATGGCTGAAGCCTGTGCAACATGACAGTGCTTCAGGATCAGGGTCTGTCCCACCACAATTGACGGTTGAAGCACTTCAAAGCTTAGTTGTGGATCAGATCCCTGAGTTCACAAAAATTGCTCAGCACCTTCTCACTGCAAACATGCCCAATCCGGACTATGAAGCTATTCTCCTATGTCACAAAGAGGATGTAGAGCTACAGCAGGAGAAGATCATAGATGAAACTGAGAGAGATGGGAATATCGATGCTTGGCTGCAAGGAACCAATTCAATCCCTCTCTCAGAAGGTCTCCAGTATCTCAGAGAAGAGTACATCACTTCACTAGGGTCCAATGCCAAATCTCTCAACCCTACTGATGTGTTTGAAGCAGTGAATGACAGTTATAAAGGCACTCTCAAGGCTGCACACTATCTTGGTAAAGGCTTAAAGACAGAAATTAATGAAGTGTGTTCAGCTACAACCAAGGAGGTGCATGAGATCAAGAGAACTTTTGATGCTAAATTCCCTCAATTGGAGACTGTTCTCAAGGACATTCGAACCTGCAATGCTACTTGCACCAGGATGGACAATGGTTTGGCTATTCTCAAGGATGCTGTCACAGGTCTGGGGCACAAATTTCAATCCTTATCAGATCAGACAACTGATGCCAATGCCATGCTCAGGACCCTCTTTGCAAATCAATATGGAGACAAGCTGGTCACTGAGGTTCCTGTGCATGAGATGTCAAGGTTCGAAGTGCAGAGACTGAAGGATCAATCCCTATCTGGTTTTAAGGCCAATGAACTCTTCATTAAAGTGGATACTCTTGAAAAGGAGGTAGTCTCTCTCCACAAGTCCAATGCTCATCTTACAGACACTGTGACAACTCTGACTGAGCAGTTGAACACTCAAGCCACCACCACAGCTGATGTTCTTCTGCATCAACAATCAATGTTGTCTGCAATGATGAAGCACATGGGTCTCCCTCTACCTGATGAATCTTCAACTCCAAAGGTGCCTCTTACAGTCCCTGTGTCTGTCAACAAGCCTAAGGGGGAGAAGAGGATATCAAAGAACTCAAATCCAAAGGGGGAGAGACCACTAGAAAAGGGCATCAAGATCACTGAGGGTGGCCATCAGAGAACTTTGAAATCTACTACTCATGTGCCTGGAAAAGGAAAGGACAAAGTTGATGAGCCTCCCACTTCTCTGCCAGTTGTCACTCTACCAACTGTGCACATCACTACTCCTGATGGTCAAAGGCAGTCTATCACAACCACAGTGGTTGCAGGGAGTATGCCATCTGACAAGCCTCAAATCTCAATATCTAAGAGTGCCAAGCCAGTAGAAGTGAAGGTGGTCACTGAGGCCAAGCTACAAGAAATTGCAAACTCAAATGTCTATCATGATGATGCATTCTTGGAGCTTCTGAAAGTCTCTAGAGAACAGGCTGGTGATGCTCTGCTATATCATGAGAGTTTGAAGAGTCAGATTGACTGTCTCACTGTAGTACCAAGGAGGCTTAATGATCTATGGCTCAAGGAGATATTGATGGTAGGAAAGAACAAGGTATGGCACTTAACCATCAATACTCTACAGAGTCTAAAGCACTCAGAAGTGAATGTGCTCCTTGGACTAATTGAGAAGGGAAATGAGAACAACAAGAGTCTTCATGATGAATTGAGGAATGGTCAACCTTCAAGGCTACCTGAAGTTTTCACAGATCCTAGAACTATTATCTACCAGGCTGGAACAAGAATTGAAGATATCAAGCAGCTGGTCATTCCTAAGCATCTAACACCTCAAAATAAAAATCTCATCATAGCCATCATTGAGAAACTGATCAAGAAGAAGGGATCAAGAACAGCAGAAGAGTTAGAAGCTATATCTTATCTCAGGTCATATATTGCAACTGGCATTGTATCTGAGACTGCTAAGTTCAACCCAAGAAAAGATCAAGACAAGGATGAAGATAAAAGTGATGGAAGGAGAAGACATCACAGGAGTAATAAGGGTGATGAAGACAAGAAGAAGAAGAAGGATGATGAGAAGAGGAAGAATGATGATGATCAAGGTAAAGGCTCTGAGAGGAAAAGTGGAAGACAGCAAGCCTCAGGCATTGCTGACAGTAACCTCACCACAACACAAGACTCTAAGTCTAGGGTGAATGCTGCCAGTAGTGACCTTTCAAAATTTGCATCTATGGCTTCTGCAACTGTCTTGCCACCTCAAGAAGAGAAGAAGATTCAAGTCAAGAAACCATCTGTATGTTTCAAAAAGCAAACTGCTAATGGAATACTACAATGGTCTACAAACAAAGGTCACATACTGCTGCCAAGTAATCATGTAAAAAGAATCAAGTTCAAGCAAGCTGCAAGGAAATCAAAGCCAACCACATCAAAAACCCTGACAATCTATCCAGGCCTAAAACTCCAACCACTAGATGAAGATTATGATGTAGACCAACTGCAATTTTTGCAAGCTCAAAGAATCTATCATGTTGCCATTGTTGATAATTGCCTTGAGATTAAATATTCTGATGGAAGGGAGGAGAAATTCAAACAAGGAGGATGTCAACACTGGGGCAAGCTATATGACATAGAGAGAATCATTGCACTGTTGAGCTCAGAAGATAAGGTGGAGAGAGTATGGAAACTGGAGCTAATTGATTTTGTGAAAATGAAGAGAGATCATGAAGAAAAAGTCAGAAAAGAGTGTTTTGAGAAATGGCTGGCAAGGGAGAAAGAAATTGAGAGACTGGAAAGTGAAGCAGAAAAGCTGAGGAAAAAGGGTTTGTGTAGAGTTCAGTTCAACCCCTACATGGTAAAGTATAGGAGGAGGAATGGAAATCAAGTCAACATCAGAATGAATCTACTCAACTACTATCCTGCAAATATTCTGGAACCAGTACTTGAAGATTTCAAAGACTCAATTTTTCTTGAAGAATTGGATGCTATGGCAAAAATAATAAAAGCTATGGATGAGAATACAAGGAAGGAGAAAGAAAGAAGAGAGAAAGAATATGATGAATTTCAAGCCAAAGCTATGGAAATGGAATCAAAAGACAATGGCTAGTTCTTCATCATAGGCTGTAAGATTACTCACTCTGTAGTTCTATCCAAATTGCTAATGTCAATTCATACCTGTACTGTCAAGTTTTATCTTTATGTATGATAGGCTTGTTATCAGACATGAAATTGTGACTAAGGGTCTTACTCACAATTTGGGGGAGATTGTTAGTCACAGAGGCATGCCTGAATACATCTAATAACAAGCCTAAGTATGTGTAATGCTATGCATTACCTACATGACCTCTTAACTGAGGGAACCTCTAGTTGTAGAGTTTCTATTTGTTCTGTACTTGTAATAGGCATCAAATTCTAGTTGTGTTACTGTAATTATAAAGTCAAGAATAATGCTTGAAAGAAGTTCCAAGGTTCATGCCTCAAGCAAGGAGATAAAGACTGCCAAATAATCACAGTTGGGATTTGAAGAAATGAAGAATTTGCTTAAGTACCAATTCGAGAAGTACATTTGTCTATTCGAGAAGTCTAGCATTCGAGAAGTCTGGAGTTCGATATCTCAGAAGACACTATTCGATATCTCTGAATACACTGTTCGATATCTCAGGGATTCGATATGTCAAAATGCTCTGTTCGATATCTCAGGGATTCGATATGTCAAAATGCTCTATTCGATATCTCAAGGAGTCCCAGAGAAAAGAGCTATTCGAGAAGTGATTCGATATGTCAAGATAACACTATTCGAGAACTCAGAGTTATCGATCAAGTCAACTCCAGTTCTCGAATCACTCACTTAGTCACTTCTCGAATACATTCTTGAGGACAAAATACTGAAGAATTGTACAAGTCAGAAACCTGCAACAAGCCAGCACACTTTATTTGACTCTGTCCTATAAAGCATGCTGGAAAGCCTACAAAGAAGCTTGGAGAGATAAGACAAGGGACAAGGAGCTGAAGAAGTGGATCTAAACAGGCTTTTCAAAGTCAAATCTGTAGCCGTTTGGACTCTTACTAAAGTGAGATAGACAGACTGGAAAGTGCTTTTGTTTTTTTACCTACCTCATTTGTAGTAAGTGGGTGTATCCATGTCTATAAGGATACAGCCTCACTTCCTTAGCTGAAAAGGTTTTGAAGTTTCTCAAAAATATCCAGAAAATATCTCTCTGAGAAAAACGAAGCTGAGAATACTATCATTTGTATTCACAGATTGTAGCAAAATCTTTATCTAATAAAATATTAGATTAAAGTGATATTGTGTTGTGTTTGTGTTTAATTATCCGCATCTTCATATCTCACACACTTATCTTGCTGCAAAGATTCAAAACCGAAGAAAAACTCAAGAATCCATTCACCCCCCCCTCTGTATTCTTTTACTGTATTCAATACTCAACAGATACATCTAGTGAACTGTGTGCCCCTGATTTTACAACATCAGCCATTTGTGTGACTGAAGAGGTGGTTTGCTTTGCTTTCTTATTCTTCTTTGGCCTTTGTAAGGGTGACTCAGGAGCCTCACTTTTTACACCTAATTCTACAACTAAAGCTGTTTCTGTTAAAATGTTTAAAGGTTCAGATTCAATCTCTTTTCTCTTATTCTTCTTCTTCTTTTTACTAACACCACCCTGTTGAGAGGATGATGTAGGTGGCTCTATGTTTGGTAGTGTGTTTGGCTGAGGGGGTTGGTTAGTAAGCCCTGGGTTAGCATTTTGTTCTACTTGGGCTTAGCTAACCGAGTTTTAGAATAAAATGTGGGCATGTTGTGGGGGTAAGTCTTAAATAAGCTCTCCAAATGGGGAGTTATTTCAAGCCTTACATCCACATCATTCCTAGTTTCTAAATTACCAAAAATAATTTTGGTTATGGATCTAGGGTAACCTATTCTATTTTTATCTATCCCAGGCAATTCAACCAGTTTATTATCTATGAAATTAAGTACAGATTGAATAAAACGAGGGAAGAAAATTTCAGTACCTCTTTTGGTTGTGTTCTTACCAAGTATCCCATAAAAGCACTTATAGAATCAGTTGTCCAACATTGATCTTTTTCCCATAAGCTAAGGCATAGCCTATTTGCTAAATAGGTGCACTGATTTGATCAAACTTGACTTCCTTGTAGTGAAGACTTGAAGAATGGTGGCAAAGACATAACTCCACTCCTTCCTCAAGAACTTCCTATTCAAATTTCCAAGTTTGATTTTATCTGAGTGGTTGATAAAATCAAAGAAGTCCTGCAATTCAGCATTTGTGGCTTGTCTGTCATACACTTCCTATTCTAAGCCCAGTGCGAGATTCATGTCTTCAGTTGTAATAGTGATGTCCTTATCTTGAATCTTGCAGTAGACTATGTAAGAAGTTATTGCATCCTCTAGGGCCATGACCTCCACAGTAGCAGTCCTCCAAAATGGTTCCAGTAGGTCTAGATATAGAGTTGGGTTAGCAGATAGTGCATCCTTGATGTATGATTGTGAAATCCATCGAACGAAACACTTGAAATTCACGTTGGGTGTTTCCATATCGTTGGTTATTGCTATGAAATTGGTTTTTTTGGGGATGGAGAGTTGAGTGTTTGCCTGTTACATATTGATTCAAGTGGCGTCAGGATCTGGACTACTAACTGAATACCGATGCTAATACTGATGCTGACGTCATCAGGAATACAACATCAAGATCAGGATGCTATCAGGATTTGAAGCTGGTCAAGATTACATAAAGATTTACATCAGTCCAGAGATCTAGGAGATTGGTATGTCGGTTCCTATTTTAAAAGAAGGCAGCTATCATTCAAGATATGTATTAAAAGGCGTATGTAATTGATTTAGTATATCTTGTAATTGATAGTGCAGCTGTGTACTGTATATAAACACATTTTTGGTTTTACATATTGTAATCGCTTACATGAGTTATCTTGTAACCTAACAGCTCTTAAGAACATCAGAATTTCTTAAGAGAGTTTGTAACAATTTTATACCAGAGATAAATAAAGCTGTTATTTTTTTATACTTGTGTTATTATTTCTGTTTAAGTCGAAAATCTCTTACAATTGTATTCAACACCTCTTCTACAATTGTTATTTACTGGGCAACAATTGGTATCAGAGCAAACTGATTAATTAAAATCAGAAACGATCTTGAGATGGCGACGAGCAAGTATGAAAGTATCAAAATCCCTGTTCTAAAAAAGACTGAGTATCCTACATGGAGAGTCAAAATGTTGATTTATCTTGAGGCCACTGATTCTTCCTATTCAGATAGGATATATGATGGTCCAATAACCCCAAGAAACTGGTTGCTAGAACAGAGACTGTTCCTGAGCACTATGTTCAGAAGTCTAAGGCCGAAATGACTCTTGAGGAAAAGGCTGAAGTGCTTAAAGATGCAAAGGTAAAAAATATTTTGCATAACAGTCTTGATGTTGTTATGTCAAACAGGGTAATCGCATGCAAGACTGCGAAGGAAATTGGGAATACCTTGGAAACTCAATGCCAGGGCACTGAATCTATCAAAAGAAACAGAAGGGCTCTGTTGATTCAGGAATATGAACAATTCGATGCTAGATCTGATGAAATTCTTACTGATATGTATGATAGATTTCTGACACTGATGAACAATCTATTGCTGGTTGGCAAAGAGTCTGATCCAGAGGATTCAAATACTAAGTTTCTAAGAGCATTGCCTGAGGAATGGGATACTCAAGCCTCAATCCAAAGGCATCAGTATGATCTGAATGTTATGTCTCTTGATGAGGTTCATGGAATGCTGAGAGCCTATGATCTTGAGGTTCAACAAAGAAAGAACAAGAAGAGCAACAAAGTAAAGGTTGTTGCTTTAAATGTTGAATCAAAATCAAAAGGAGAATCTGTGGAGGTTTCAAAAAGAAGAAGTAGAGGTGTTGAGTCAGATACTGATGACTCATCATCAGATCCTGATGAAAATCCTGATAGCGATACTGATGGTGTGACAGCCCCAAATCTGGGGTAAGGAATCCGGGCCGTCACGCTCCAATTTCCATTTATTAACCTTATCACTTTTGATTTTTAAATATTTTAATATCATTTTAAAACTCGCATAAGTGACCCCACACTAATATACACACACCAGTCATATGCTCAGAGAACATCCATTAATGATAGCAGTTAAAGATAAAATTTTGTTTCAATCCCAGAATACCATCTATTATACCCATAAATAAGTATATACTACCTTGAGAACAGATGTCGATACTTTCTCATAAGGTAGCCTTCCCCTTTACCCTCTTCCAGGTTGTACTGCGACATTTCGACACCTGATCTAGCTGTTATATAAATAAATAACAAGAGTGAGCTATAATAACTCAGCAAGATAGATTTTGTAAACCAGAAATCAAAGTTAAAGCACACACATATATATATATATATATATATATATATGAATGGAAAGTCCACTATAAGAATTAAGAAAATAATTAATCAATAATTATTCAATACACCATCCATTTTTCCTTTATAAGAAATATATATAAAACAATATAATATCAGTTTTTCTTCTAATATAATATAATTTCAGTACATCATCTCAGTATAATATCTCAAGGTAATATAACATTTGAGTAAAAACTTTCAATATAATCCTTCCATTTCCTTTTATACAACAATTATAAAAAAAAAATATGAAATCAGTTTCTCTTCAATCCATAAAACATTTCCATACTTTTCATACCATTTTTTTCCTTTTCCAGTATATAAAACTGTAACCATTTTCAATTCTTTCTTTAAATACTTTGGGAATATCTACTAGCGCCAGATACGTAGGACGATGATCAGTCGCCTGACCGTACCTGCTCTCTGTTTTCTACTAGTTGAAGGAATGACAATCATCCCTGGAGGAAGGCCACCTGCTACATCCTCCTTCGGCAACTCTTGGGCCGTAATAAAAATTTAGTGCTGGACTGTGCAACTCCCACAAAGCCTCTTACGCAAAAATTGGGTGCCGGACTGTGCAACTCCCACACAGCCTCTTGCGCATACTATTACAATCCCCCTTTTCAAACCATTATTCCATTTATAAAACATCATTCCACATTTTCTATTTTCCGTTTCCATTTACATTCACATGTGTCATCATTCTTAAAGCTTATGCCATAATACTCTGATTATGACTCAGACATCTTCTCCGTATTCAATAAAATCCAGTACTCTTATATATATATATATATATAAATATTCCATCTACTTTAAAAAAAATAGTAGATAATAACAATCAAATACTATTTAGTAAATCACATTATTCAAAAAGAATGGCAATATAAATCATAAAACCATAGATAACAACTGATACCATTCTTTCATATAACCCTAGATAACAACTGATACCATTCTTTCATATAACTCTTAATCATAAAGCATGTTCACTTTATGCATAATCATCTGTATATATCCATATCCAGCTTTCTTTAATTCCCAAAAGCAGGAAATAAATTCTTTACTAAAATAGCAGCAATAGAATCACACACACACACACACACACACACACACATATATATATTCCATGAAATCATTTTCTTCGAAGGTAAATAATTTCCAAGTAGAGATAGAAAAATCTTGCCTCGATCTCTAATCCCAAAAAGTATGATCCGGTGCTCATCTCGAGTATCTATAGAAACGAAAAGGATCACCATCAGAATATATTCTACTTAACCACTTAGCCCTTATATAGCAATACCCTTGACACATAATATATGTTTAGCATATCATTAATAGCCCAAAAGTTTCAAGAACATAACCATTTTTAGACTCAATAAAAGTTTCAGCGATTTACACCATTTCCTTTAGGATTCCTTATCGACCACACTCGACTGTAAAAATTCTTATAAACTATAAATTTCGAATTTTCACCCAAGGTCAGTGGGTAATGCTTCTCTGATCACCTTACTATTTCCTCTCAAAATTTCATAATTTTTAAAGATGTTTAAGTATCGTAACTATGGCCTCAAAGTTGACACAACTGCATTTTCTCGGTTTTCGAACGTCTTTCACTAAAACTCACTTTTCTCAGAAACTGTCAACAATCTGGACAGTTTGCTTCATCAACTTGGGGATACTATTTTCCTAGGCTATACTACTTGGATTGCTATGAAATTTGGAGAGAATATTGCCCATGGAGTGGAGAGGCTTGGATTAAAATTTGGTGATTTTATCATGGATAGAAATGGAGATATGAATTTTTCTTTCCTCCTTGTTCTTGCTGGGCAGTTTGAGAGAAATGGAGAGTAATGGATTTCTCTTGCTTTGTTTTGATCTTATCTTTTCTACAATGCATTATTGTGATATTATCTAGCTAAATCTTGAGTGTTCTAGAGTTTTATAGAACTTAGTGAAGTTGATAGATAATTCTCCCATGTGAAGTTACTAATTTTCCATAATCAAGTGAAAGTGGAAAGTGATGTCACCAATGATGTCACTTGGATGATCTAATAATCTCATCTTTGATTTTCTAAGTAAAATGCTAATAATCTTGGTAAATAATAATGTGGTATGTATCCTTGTTATATTACTAATCTTGGTTATTTTGTTTCCATACTCGCCTAATTGCGATTCGTTTCGAATATACCTCATTATCCAAGTGGTTTCGAAATCGTTTAAAATTCCAAATTCCCTTGACATTTCTTTGGTTTGCTCATTCCTTGGATTAACTTAATTTCATATAATTTCCCAATATAAAAAATCCTTGTTAAATCTCCATACTCCTTAATATCAAATACAATAGTGCTCAATTGAAATCAAACATCATAAAATCCATACTCAAGGATCTCTGAAATCCGTCATCGTTTCGAGTCACTTATTTTCATAGTACATCACTAATATGGTTTCCAATTATTCATTTTCTGTATCAAATCTAGGGTACTTACATACCATTTCCCTAATTCCTCAAAATTACTTTTTATTCAGGCACTGTAGCATTCTAAAAGTTCGGGGTTATTACAGATGGTGACTCTACTGATCTGATATGATGGAAATTGTTATTCCCAGATTACACACCTGTATAATTGTAGAAGGGGGGGTTGAATACAATTCTTGATATTTATAGATTTCTGATAAGAACTCCAGAAATCTATACTTAGATAATTGCTTGTAAAAATATTAATGCACAAACACATAAAAATCAAGTGGTTAAATGCACCACCTGAAGCTTTTATTCGAAGAAAACTCTGTGATACAAAAGTACACAACTTCTGTTTTACAACTCTTTGCTTTCTAAGAATATTCAATAGAAACCCTAAGCAAAATGTATGTGTTTTCTTAGTCTACAAAAAGTCCCTACACTTGGTTATAAATCCCAAGTTTTACAAGTACTACTGGAATAAGATAATATTAATCTAATTCTAGTTGACTTGCTACTACACTCCAAATACACATGTAGCCGAAAGGTTGTCCTTGTGTTCAGACATGTCTCCTGTACCTTTCTTGTATTCATAGTGTAAACGGAATGCTTCTTTCTTCTGTGTTTCCAAAGTATGGCTGCCATACTGCTTTTTGTATCTACTATCAACCCATGTGATCTGTCAGTCAAACATGTCCTTATCAACTGCTAATCCCCAGCTAATCATAGAAGACAGTGTCAATGATTATCCGTTGATATTGTACACTGACATCCGTTGATGATGTATTGAGCGGTATCCGTTGATATTGAGACTTGAGCTGTATCCGTTGATAGAGTTTTGTCTTCATCTGTTGATACACTTGCACTTAGACAGAATTACATAGCATAGCTTATTTACAATTGGCTACCCTATTCTGCCTATCCGTTGATGGTCAACATGACTGTGGATAAAAACACTATCAACTGATAACATAGAGATACTGCAGTATGCTACAAAACCTCATCCGTTGATGAGCTACCTGTCAACGGATAGAGTTATAAATCCTCATCCGTTGACAGCTACAAAACCTTATACAATTTGATTGATTGTGAAGTTATCATCAAGTACATGCAACATATTCCTAACAATCTCCCCCAATTTATACTTGATGGCAATAAAGCATAAATTCAGGACCTTGATGATAACAAAACATTCCTAAAGATATTTATAGAACAATGCAAAAATTGTATTAAGCTACAAAAAATAAAAACTGAAAGTTTGAGAAATTTACAGAGAAGTGCTCCTCTAGACTGAGCAGATTAAGACTTTTTCTTTTCTCTTGTTGGCATCACCCTTGATTTTCCTTCTTTGGCAGAGTTGGACTCAATCTGAATTTGGAGTTGCCTATAGAAGGCATCTTCTTCATCAACCTTTGGATTTAGATTTTGTTGTAACCATCTCAGGTATTGAGAACTAGCCTTTGATAGTTGGTCTTCTAACCTGAAGAATCTCCTGTTGCCATCTTCATCCCTGAAATCCATCATCCAGAAGGGTTGAAGGTGGATTTTCTGTCCATTGTATGGGATCTTCATCTTCCTTGGTAGACTTGATGGTGAGTTCCATTCCCTCCTTATTTGTTCTATTCTGTCCAGTATCTCCCCTTTTGCTATCTTGGAGAACCCTGTGTATCTCTTGATTGCAGAGAACACTTTGGTTAAGGTCAGATAATTTTCTCCAAGAACCCTTTGTAGTGGCCATGTCCTTTCCTTTCCTCCCTTGTATACAAAGACCAATCTCTCAGGCAAATGTTTATATTTGTCAATTCCTCTTACTTCTGACAATTCATCCAGATAAAGATTCATGCCAGAGTATTCTTCAATATCTGCCTGATAGATAAAATCATCCTTGTTTTCCAAGATTGGCTGCCTGACAATAGCAGGTACCCTAGCAACTTCAATTGGTTCCTTTGAAGGTTCCTTCCTTGGTATCCTTTCCTTCTGTATAGGCTTCTGTTGAGGCTTCAGCAAGAATGAAGGAACCTCAATGGAGTCAAGATTCATTGGTTCCTCTTTAGGTACTATAGGATCACCATGGAAATTCACAGTTGGGTTGAATACTTTTACAGAAGTAGGTTGTGATGAGCCAACTGTCTCCTTGCTTTCAATTTCTGGAGAGACAGGCCTCCTTGCCTTTGATTTCATTCTCTTAGATTTTGATTTGGGGACTGATTTCCCTTTCCTTTTGGATTTGGGGACTTCCTCAAGTTCCCTCATTTCATCCTCTACCTCATCCATTAACTCTTGAGCCAGCCTGGCTTGCTTCTCATCTGAGTTTTCATATTGATTTTCAGTGCTTGGTTGAGATTCTCTTATCAGCCTTGAAGTCTCTTCTCTCTTGGCTTCAACAAATCTAGGATGGCTGTTGGATATGTTTAGAACTTTTCCATTCCTTATGATTACAGCCATCCATTCTCTTACACAACTGTTAGTCTTCTCCTTGAATTCCTTAATTTGCTTACCCATCAGCTTCTCTTCATCATCCTTTGGAAATGGAAAGTCTAGTTGTAACTTGTTCTTCCCATTTGCTTTTGGTGGTGAGTAGGGTCTTGCTTTGATGTAGGGTTCAAATTCTTTAACATGAGAAGGCTCAGCATTATAGAATGTAGGAGCCACAATTGCTGGAGTGAGCACCTTCAGAATTGTGGTAAATATTGTTGGAGCTGAGGTTTGGCTAGAGAACAGATTTGATACAATAGATGCGTTGATCAATCTTTCTGTCCTCATTATTCTTTCATTGTTCTCCTCTTTCTTCCTTTGCAGGGCTTCAATCTTGGCTAGCTTTTCCTCTTCTGTCAAGTTTGAGAAATCAAACTCTTTAGATAGAGCTACTTGTACAGGTTTGGATTTGCTGAGGGAAGCTGTGACAATGAAGTCCCATGGATTGACCACTATGGTAGGCTGCTGCTCCCCCTCACTTGCTGCTTCCCTTCTTTCAGAAATTAAGATTTGACTTGTAGTTGCCACAGCCTCTTCCACTTTCTCCCCCTTTTTGTTAGCATCAAGGGTTTGACTAGAAGTTGGGGCTGCAACTAACTTTTCTAGCAGTTGGGTTTGCAGTTTCTGGTGGTGAAGAAATTGCTCCATCTGGGATTCCGTCTTTTCCACTCTTGAGTTTAGTAGTTGCACAGACTTAGCCAGGTTGTCTTCTTTGATGAACCTTTGTTGCAACACCCTCTGAGTGGCTGTAGGAGCTAGTTGCTCTAACTTGGAATCCACAGAGATCTTCACATCCTTGATTTCTTGTTTGACCTCCTCTAAGTTGGATCTATGAATCACCATTTGCATCTTTTGTAACTTAAGGGAGTCAATTGCCTGTTGAAGAACAACCTTTCTCTGTGGATCTACTTCTTGGTGCTCAGCCAGGGCAGATTTATATTGCCTTATGATTTCCACATCAAGTTGATGATAGGTGTAGTTGTGAGCAAATTTCTAATCATGAATACTGCTACCACCTTCATCTTCAGGGCTCTGGCTGTCTTCATCTTCAGAATCTTCAAATTCTTCACTCTCAGCAGTGGTTGGCAGAGCGTCTAAAGATTCCTTAGCTCTAAGTAGAGACTGTGAGGTGTGCACTAGGTGCATTGCCTCCTCTGCTTCCACATTGCCCTGTTGTGCCAGAATTTGATAGGCAGGAACTGGGTGAGTAAAGGTTTTAGCATCCAAAGAAATAGAGTCAATCATGGACTGATATTCTCTTTGAAATTCCATTTCCTTGGCTGCATCCTCAACCTCCATTGACTCACTAGCAATGGCTGCTTCTTCCATCCTTATTTCTCCTGTAGTCCCTTCTCTCCTCTCATCTCTCTTTTCTTGCATCAAGGGCTCCCCTTGGCTCACACCTCTCACACCCTCACCTTCACCTACTAAGGTGGAACTCTCAGTCTCTCCTTTTGCCTGACCGGAAGAAATGGCCAGCCTCTCATTATTTAGCTCTCCTTTTGCCTGCTCACAAGGCAGCCTCTCACTCCCTTCCCTCAATCCTAAAAGTGTTTCAACTACTGAGAACTCCTCCACACTTGACACATGAATGTCAGATATAATAGTGGTAGAGTGAGTTATCAACGGATAAGGAATATCCGTTGATGGAGTAGTTATAGCTGTCAACGGATGGCTAGACAGAGGCGCATCCGTTGATGGAGAAACACTTGTCAACGGATGAAGGATATCCGTTGAGGAAGGAATAATTTTATCCGTTGAAGAGAAAACCAACACTGAATCTGTGGAAATTGATTTTAAGTTCGAGGCCACAGTCTGTGTTGAGAATTCTGGAAGGGAAGATTGATGGTCCAACAAATCATCTAAAAGATGATGACCACCAATTGTAGAGTGGGGCTTCTCCAAGAATATTAAAGATGGAGAATCAGGAATTAATGTAGATATCATATCCACATCCAGAGATGGAGTTGGTGATGGTGGATTGTAATGTGTATCGATTTGAAGATTAAGATCAAGGGGCTGTGACTCCACATTTATTGAAGCCACATCAAACTGAGTTTGAGAAGGTACAGTTTCCTGTACTGTGTGTGCACCCTGTGATTCCCCTATGGTTTTAGATTTCACTCTTCTTCCATAGGTTTTTGAGAGTGGGCTATTTGTGTCTCTAACCCTCTTGTGCAGTGTTCCTTGTGGGGCACTTGATTCAGTAGTCACACTCTGTTGAGAGAGTGTAACTAGAATTTGGCTTGAAGTTACATTAGCAGTCTTTTGAGAGACTGAAATGGTGGTTGCACTCATCTCTCCTTCCTTATCCTTAGGGCTTCTTTGATGTTCACCCTATCCCTCACCACTCACTACCACCTTCACACTCCCCTCAAGAGTTTTGGTAGATTCTACAACAGGTGTCTTTTGAGAGACACTTGAGGTTTGCTTACTAGAATGTGATTTTGGAACTCTGGATTTGGTCACTTTGGTAGGAGCCTGTTTGGTCAAAACTACAGACTCCATTGTGACACTAGAAGGCAAAGAAATTTGGGGGTTGGAGATAGGGGTTTCAGAGTTAGAAATAGTTACCTGAACAATTGGTAGATATACCAATTGTACTCCTGCATTGAGGTTCATTCGAATTAGGTCACTTAAGACTCTCTTCTCCTGAACAAAACATTGGAACTTGCTATCCGGGTTAGCAATGGATAGCTCATTCTCAGATACATGCAGTGCTAAGAGCATTAAAAATCTAGCAAAGTAGATATTCTTGCTCCTAGTTTCCTTTTTACCCAACTTTGCAGCTATCTCATACATAACTAGTGTGCCAAAATTATAGAATTTATCATTTAAGAGCATACACATCATAGTTAGCATGGACTGGGTAACAACATCAAAATTACTAATTTTTCCTGAAAAAGTTTTAATGAAGGCATCAAAAAAATAGCTCCATTCTTTAACCATTCCTTTCCTAACAATTTTCCCTAAGTTTTCAGTACTAAGGGCATAATTAATAGAATTAAGCATGGCAACAATTTCAGCATCAGTGGGTACTTTCAGACAGTTATTCTCAGGCAATTTTAAAGAAGCAGTTATTACATCAGAATTAACTACATAGTTTTTACCCTTTAAAGAAAAAGCAATTGTACCGTCTGTGCCATTGTACTCAGCAGAAGTCCACATTTCTTCAATTACCTCGTGGATTAAGGGGGTGGTGACAGTCATAGCATATGACAGTTTGCATTTCTTCACGAAACTCATCAAAGTGTGGTAAGCTTCTGGAGCATTCACTGTGTCAACAAAGGCCTCGAAATTGTTCTTCTCATAGGTGAACCCAGTGGAGGACATCATCTTAACAATGGGCGCCATTGAAGTGTTTGAACTTTGGTTACAGAGAGTTTTAGAGAAGAAGATGCAGTTAACTTTTGATATGCTTGAAAATGAATAAAAGTTAGATGTGAGAGTACAAGTCAGCCTTTTATATTTTTCAAGAGATAAAAATGAAATAATTAAAAGTAATTACTCCATTGGTCAAAAGTAACTATCAGATAATAAGTGAAAGGAAAATAAGTACAGTCATGATTAGATATACACGGTTACCAACGGCTATAAAAAAATGTATATCAACGGATATAGAATGAACGGTTGAGATACAGTTTATCCGTTGATGACATGGATAGCCTGTTACCCGTTGACACGCGAAAATCTAGTAATGTGTTTATACTATCAACGGATAAAAGGATATCCGTTGATAAGCTAATTTTGCCTTAGACAAAATTTCTGAAGAAAATTTTTCTGAAAGTTTTAACTTTCAATTAAATCAAAACACATTTCTAGCTTCAAAGCAGTGAAATCAAATATCACTAGGAATTATGACAAGTTAAGCATACCTAGCTCACCTACCAATCTTGTGAATGTGGATTCATCAAGAGGCTTGGTGAAGATATCTACAAGCTGCATTTCACTTGGCACAAAGTGCATTTCTACTATACCATTCATCACATGTTCTCTAATGAAGTGGTATTTGATGTCAATGTGCTTGGTTCTCGAATGTTGCACTGGATTCCTTGTGATGGCAACAGCACTTGTGTTGTCACAGAAAATTGGAATCTTCTCAATTTTTAGACCATAGTCAATGAGTTGGTTTCTCATCCATAGAATCTGTGCACAACAGCTTCCAGCAGCAATGTATTCAGCTTCAGCTGTAGAAGTGGAGACTGAGTTTTGTTTCTTACTGAACAATGAAACAAGCCTGTTTCCTAGAAATTGACAAGAACCTGTAGTACTTTTCGTATCAACTCTGCAACCTGCATAATCTGCATCTGAATAGCCAGTTAGATCAAAACCAGATTCTCTTGGGTACAAAATGCCAAGGTTTGGTGTTCCCTTGAGATACCTGAAAATTTTTTTAATAGCTATTAAGTGAGACTCTCTAGGGTCAGCTTGAAATCTAGCACAAAGACAAGTAGAAAACATTATATCAGGTCTACTAGCTGTTAGGTATAGAAGTGAACCTACCATGCCTCTATAGCTTGAGATGTCCACAGACTTTTCCTTAGTATTCAACTCAAGCTTAGTTGCAGTGGCCATAGGTGTTTTAGCAGATGCACAATCCATTAAGTCAAATTTCTTTAAGAGATCATAAATATATTTTGTTTAACTTATGAAAATGCCCTCATTAACTTGCTTTACTTGTAGGCCAAGAAAGTAAGTTAATTCACCCATCATGCTCATTTCATACCTACTTTGCATAAGTTTGGCAAACTTTTTGCAAAGCTTCTCATCTGTAGACCCAAAAATAATATCATCTACATAGATTTGAACAAGTATTGAAGAGCCATTAATATTCCTATGAAATAAGGTTTTATCTACTGTACCTCTAGTGAAGTGGTTCTCCAAAAGAAATTGAGATAAGGTGTCATACCAGGCTCTTGGTGCTTGCTTCAAACCATAAAGTGCTTTCATGAGAAGATATACATATCCTGGAAATTCTGGATCCTCAAAGCTAGGAGGTTGATGGACATAGACCTCTTCTTCTAGTTCCCCATTTAGAAAGGCACTTTTGACATCCATCTGATAGACTTTGAAATTGGCATGTGCTGCATAGGCTAGAAAGATTCTTATTGCCTCAAGTCTTGCAACTGGAGCAAAAGTTTCATCAAAATCTATTCCTTCTTCTTGAGAGTAGCCCTTTGCCACTAATCTAGCTTTATTCCTCACAATTATGCCATTTTCATCTGTCTTATTCTTGAGAACCCATTTAGTACCTATGACACTTCTATCATCAGGTTTGGGCACAAGTTTTCATACTTTATTTCTTTCAAATTGGTTTAGCTCTTCTTGCATTGCTAACACCCAATCTGGATCTAGAAGGGCATCTTCCACTTTCTTATGTTTCTCTTGAGACAGGAAGCTACTGTATAGACATTCTGCTTGAGTGCCCCTTCTAGTTTGGACTCTTGAATTTGATTCACCAATGATTAACTCAAATGGATGATCTCTAGTCCATTTTCTTGCATGTGGAAGGTTTGATCTTGATGAGGTTGCTTCATTTTCATGAGCATGATCATGTTGATTTAGCATTGAATTTTGACCTTGAGAAACTCCCCCTGAGTTTGTTGTCCTTGCTGAATTATGAAGTTGACTGTCAATGGATGCATCATTTTGCCTGTCGACGGATGCTTGAGAATATCTGTCAACGGATGCATCTCTAATAGTGTCAACGGATGTTGCAGAATGACTGTCAACGGATGTTGCAGAATGACTGTCAACGGATGCTTCATTTTCAGTGTAAGCATCACTTCTAGTTGGTATAACAGCTCTAGGTGGATCTCTGTGGTCATGATCTTCATTTTCCTCATCATCATCATAGTACATTCTTCCTTCACCTTCATTCTCAAATTCCAACTTTTCATGGTAACCTTCATCATTTAGGCCTATAATCTTTTGATCATCAAACACAACATGTACAGATTCCATAACAATGTTGGTTCTTAGATTGTAGACCTTGTAGGCTTTCCCTGCTGCATATCCAACGAAAATAGCTTCATCTGCCTTTGCTTCAAATTTGCCCAAGTTATCTTTATGATTCCTTAGCACAAAACACTTACATCCAAAGACATGTAGGAAAGCTAAAGTTGGTTTCTTGTTGGTTAATAACTGATAAGGAGTCATTCCTCTAGCTTGATTGACCAAGGAAATATTCTGAGTAAAGCATGCAGTGTTGACAGCTTCAACCCAGAAATATGTTGGTAACCTTGATTCACTTAACATTGTTCTAGCTGCTTCAATGAGAGTTCTATTTTTCCTTTCAACAACCCCATTTTGTTGAGGTGTTCTGGCAGCAGAAAACTCAAGGATAATTCCATTCTCTTCACAGAAAGTCTTCATTGTGGAATTCTTGAATTCAGTACCATTGTCACTCCTGATTCTTTGTACTCTGTCTTCAGAACCATTGTTTAGTATTCTGAGGTGATTGATGATGATTTCACTTGCACAATCCTTGGAGTGCAGGAAGAAGGTCCATGTGAACTTAGAAAAATCATCTACAATCACCAGACAGTATTTCTTCTTTAAAATAGACATGACATTTACTGGACCAAATAAGTCCATATGCAGCAATTGAAGAGGCTTAACAATGGATGACTCTGTCTTGCTTTTGAAGGATGATTTCTTTTGTTTCCCTAATTGGCAGGCATCACACAGTCCATCTCTGACAAACTCCAATTAAGGGATTCCTCTAGCAAGATCTTTTCTAACCAAATCATTCATAACTTTTAAAATTCAAATGTGACAGCTTCTTATGCCATAGCCAATTGTCATCCTTACTTGATTTGCTGAAGAGACAAGTAATGGATTCTGAGCATGCTGAATTGAAGTCAGCTATGTAAACATTTCCTTTTCTAAAGCCTGTCAATACCACATTGTTGTCTTTCTTGGAAGAAACAACACAGGCTTCTTTTATGAACTTTACTTCATAGTCTTTGTCATAAATCTGACTGACACTCAGCAAATTGTGCTTCAAACCTTCAACTAAAGCCACTTCTTCAATGATGACATTGTCTTTTGAAATCAGGCCATATCCCTTAGTATATCCTTTGCTGTCATCTCCAAAGGTAATTCTAGGGCCAGCTCCTTCCTTGAACTCTGTGAGCAGGGTTGAATCTCCTGTCATGTGCCTAGAGCATCCACTGTCTAGGTACCATAGATTCCTTCTGTTTCCCTGCACACATTTCAAAAACAAATCAAGTTGATTTTGGTACCCAAGCTTCCTTGGGTCCTTTCTTGTTAGCCTTTGACTTTGCACTCTTAGCATTCTTCAACTTAGGTGTAGATGCTTGAGTGATGGGGTTTGACAAATGCTCATTTACATGAATATTTGATGCATGCATGTGTCGAAAATTGGCATACATATTATTCATGTTAGGTATGTTCCATGACATTTGTGGCACATTCATAGATTGAAAGTAAGGATTAGACACATATGGTATGTTCACATATGGATTTGAAAGACTAGCATTTTGATACAAATCATGCATAACAGGCATTGCAGGCATACATGGCATTGGTTGAGGTACATGAACAGGAGCCTTGTTGACAATCTTGCAATTAGAAGATAGATGATTGACACTATTACAATTACTACAAGTTTACCTAGGATCAAACTTGTCAGGAGAGTAATTGTTTTTCTTGTTGATGCCTATCTTACCATTTCTTTTCTTTTTCTTTTTATCCTCAATTTCTACCTTTTCATTATCTGATTTACCAACAGCCTTTTTGTTGTGTAAATCACCTGCCTTAGCCTTCACACTGGATTTGGTTTTGCTACACTCACCACTAACAAAATTCTTGTTGACTGGACCATACTTGATATCCAGTTTCCTGAGTTCCTTCTTACTAACAAACTTTTTGTTAGTCGACGGATACCTCTCATCCGTTGACGGTTCATCTGATCACTATCCGTTGATTCACAAATAGTCTCTAGATCCTCAAGGCCAGGTTCTAGCTCCTTTTTCTTTTGAGTCCAGGTATCCTTCACAAACGATTCTATTCCCTGAACTTCTATTATGTTTTGAGAAATATTCCTACAACTTTGAAATTTAGCAATTATCCCTTGTTCTTTTTCAAGCTGGTCTTTTAAAATTAGTTCTCTTTTTAATACAGCTTCAAGTTCACTTTTAGCATTATTGCAATCAACTCTCATTTTCTCAAATTCTAGAAATTGAGTTTCTAGAGCAGCATTTCTATCACTTAAAAACAAATTAGACTCTTTAATCCGATTGTTCTCTTTAGTAATTGATTTAAGAGTAACATTTAAGTGATATAGTTCAGTAGACATTTCATCTATAACACTATTGCATTCCTCTTTGGTGAGCTCAGAGAGATTAGTAGAAAATACCTGATTGCTAGCTGAACTTGCTTCCTGCTCTCCAGAATCAGCCATTAAAGCAAGGTTGACTAACTCAACATCATCATCAGAATGATTGTCATCAACAGCCCAGTCATACTCTTGGGTTAAGAATGCCTTTCTTTTCTGCCTGAGAAGATCAAAATATTTCTTCTTATAGTCAACAACCTCAGTTGACTTTCCCTTGTTCTCAGATCTAGGTTTCCTGCATTCACTTATCATGTGACCAGCAATTCCACAATTGTAGCATTTAATTTTGGATTTATCCACATAGTTGCTTGTGGAGAAATCCTTGTTAAATGGCTTGGCCACCCCAGAGTTTTTCTTGAATTTCAGCTTAGAGAATCTCCTAGATAGAAAAGCTAAGTGCTCATCTATCTCATCCAATTCATCCTGCTGAAGGACATTCAATTCCTCAGACACCTTTTCCTTGCTCCTGCTTGATTCTGCTCTACCTTTACAAACCTCCCTGTTTGGTGTAGAACTAGCAGTTTCTGTCCTTTCATCCTTTTGCTCCAAGTTGGCAACAAGTGCAACTGACCCACTTTTCTTTTGAGACTTCTCAATCTCTTCATCCTGCTCCATTTCCAGCTCATAGGTCTTTAAAGTTCCATAGAGCCTTTCAAGAGTAAATGTCTTGTACTCTTGAGTGTTTCTTAGAGAAACAGTCATTGGCTTCCATTCCTTGGGCAGTGATCTCAGAAATTTGAGATTTTAATCTTTAACTTGATAGATTCTTCCATACAGTTTCAAACCATTTAGTAGCTTTTGAAATCTACTAAATGTATCATTCAATGTTTCTCCACTCTTAAAGTGAAAATGTTCATACTGTTGGATTAGTAGTTGCATCTTGTTTTCCCTTACCTGTTCTGTTCCTTCACAAAGGGTTTGAACAGTGTCCCATACTTCCTTGGCGATAGTACAGTTAATAACATTGTCAACCATGTCTGTTTCTAGACCATTGAACAGAATATTCATGGTCTTTTTGTCTTTGTGGACTTCTGTAATATCTTCAAGACTCCACTCAGAAACAGGTTTGGGAATGAGAGTGTCAGGCACACCTTCAGCCAGGCCAACTCTTATTGCAGTCTTCATTGGAACGTGAGGTCCCTTGTCAATGCAATCCACAAAGCCCTCATCAATAGACGAGAGATGTAGACGCATTTTTACTTTCCAGTGAAAGTAATTTTCTCTATCAAGAACTGGAATCTTTACTCCATAATCCTTCTTAGACATGTTGGAAGTGTGTTGATCTTTAAACTTCAAATATGTTAGAAGCTTGCTCTGATACCAATTGTTATTCCCAGATTACACACTTGTATAATTGTAGAAGGGGGGGGTTGAATACAATTCTTGATATTTATAGATTTCTGATAAGAACTCCAGAAATCTATACTTAGATAATTGCTTGTAAAAATATTAATAAACAAACACATAAAAATCAGGTGGTTAAATGCACCACCTGAAGCTTTTATTCGAAGAAAACTCTATGATACAAAAGTACACAGCTTCTGTTTTACAACTCTTTGCTTTCTAAGAATATTCAATAGAAACCCTAAGCAAAATGTATGTGTTTTCTTAGTCTACAAAAAGTTGCTACACTTGGTTATAAATCCCAAGTTTTACAAGTACTACTGGAATAAGATAATATTAATCTAATTCTAGTTGACTTGCTACTACACTCCAAATACACATGTAGCCGAAAGGTTGTCCTTGTGTTCAGACATGTCTCCTGCACCTTTCTTGTATTCATAGTGTAAACGGAATGCTTCTTTCTTCTGTGTTTCCAAAGTATGGCTGCCATACTGCTTTTTGTATCTACTATCAACCCATGTGATCTGTCAGTTAAACATGTCCTTATCAACTGCTAATCCCCAGCTAATCATAGAAGACAGTGTCAATGATTATCCGTTGATATTGTACACTGACATCCGTTGATGATGTATTGAGCGGTATCCGTTGATATTGAGACTTGAGCTGTATCCGTTGATAGAGTTTTGTCTTCATCTGTTGATACACTTCACTTAGACAGAATTACATAGCATAGCTTATTTACAATTGGCTACCCTATTCTGCCTATCCGTTGATGGTCAACATGACTGTGGATAAAAACAATATCAACTGATAACATAGAGATACTGCAGTATGCTACAAAACCTCATCCGTTGATGAGCTACCTGTCAACGGATAGAGTTATAAATCCTCATTCGTTGACAGCTACAAAACCTTATACAATTTGATTTATTGTGAAGTTATCATCAAGTACAACATATTCCTAATAGAAATGGTTGCTATGATAGTCAAAGGCATCAAGAAGATGACGTTCAAGAAGGCTAGAAGACAAGGCAACTTTCAGAAGAAAACCTTCAATACTGACAAGAGCAGGTACAAGAAGAATGAAGGCAAAAATAGCAAGTTTGACAAATCAAAGGTGAAATGCTACAACTGCGATGGGATGGGTCACTTTGCAACTGAATGTAAAAAGGCAAAGACTAAAGCCCTTATCTCATCAAGCAAGGACTGGATGGACTCTTCCTCAGAATCTAAAGAGGAAAAAGTGAATTATGCATTGATGGCTAATGTAGATGAAACTGCTGCTCTTGACAATAGAGGTACCCGAAACTGTTTTTGATTTTGATACTGAAAATGTTTCTGAGTTAAGATCTTTTCTAAAGTCTCTGCATATAAGTTTTAAAAGTCAATCTCTTGAGAATGCTAGAATTTTATCAGAAATGTCTGAAGTAACTAAGAGAAATGATCACTTAGAAGCTGAATTACTTTTTATGGAGCAAGTACAAATTGAATGTGAAAATGCTAGACATGATAAATTAGAGATGGAATTCAATTGTGCTGCTCTTGAAAAAGAACTTGAATATGCAACTGGTAAGATTAGAACCTAGACTCATATTGGTAGAAATTTTCATTCAATAAATACCTCTAAAAATTTCAAGGCTTGTCTAGGATATAACTCAGAAGATGATCTTAAGGTTAACTCAGATAATGATCAAGAGGATGAATCAGAGAACAATGAGAAAAGGGTAAATACATTTATGATTGATGAAACAAAATCTCCGAAGACCTATAAGCATATCTTAGACAGAACCAAAACAAAATTAAAGCTGTTAATTTTGTGTTTGGTAAGAATCCCATTGAAAAAGGATCTACTTCAACTGAGAAGATCAAGAAAGTACCTGTCAATAATAGTAATGCTAAGAATATAGGTCTATTGTCAAAGAAATAATTAAGAGAGAGAATTTGTGAAGTTACAGATAAGAGGAAGCCAACTACTGCTAAAAGAAACTGGAATGGTAAAATTGGAATAAATAAAGAGAATAATTATAAGTATGTTCCAAATGCACCAAGAAAAACATGCTTTAACTGTGGTAACTCTAATCATCCTACTATTGATTGTAGGAAGAGTAAAAAGAAGTCAACTATGATTCCTAAGTCTGACATTAGGAGTAAATCAGTAAATTACAAACCATAAAATCCTTGTTTTCACTGTGGTAGTAAATGGCATTCTATCTATACTTGTAAAGAATACCATAGTTTGTACTACAATTTTTATGATCCATTACCAAAGTTTAATAAAAGTGCAAATTCTAGTAAAACAAAGAATGTGAATTCTAAGCATGCATATGTTAATTCTGATAAAAACAAGGAAAATTTTGATGGAGTCACTCCTGAAAGAACTGTTTTTGTTAAGAAGTCTTCTGTTGCTAAAAATATTAAATTGCATGTAAAAAGAACCCAACAAGTGTGGGTTCTTAAGAATTCTAACCGAGTTCTTTGTTTTTATGATTGTAGGGTAAAAAGAAAAATGTGTCAGTCATGGATAGTGGTTGTTCTGTGCATATGACTGGAGATAAAACCTTGCAATCAGAATTTGAGGAGAAGGCTAGCCCAACAGTGTCCTATGGAGATGGCAATATTGGACAAACTTCGGGATATGGCAATATAGTTATTGGAAATGTCATCATTGAGAAAGTAGCTCTGTTGAAGGGACTCAAACATAATTTGCTAAGTGTTAGTCAAATCACAGACAGAGGTTATCATGTCAAGTTCAGTGATACTCATTTTGAAGTAGTCAGTAGAAAATCTGGGAAGATTTCCTTAACTGGTCAAAGGCATGGTAGCATTTATGAAGCCAACATATACACCAATACTGATGGGCCCTCTATATGTCTCATCAGTAAAGCATCTGTAGATGAAAGTTGGAATTGGCATAAGAAGCTTTCTCATCTCAACTCCAACAACATCAATGAGTTGGTTAAGAAAGATTTGGTGAGTGGATTAACAAAGGCATTGTATACTCCAGATGGACTCTGTGATGCTTGGCAGAAGGCTAAACAGAGAAGGACAACATTCAAGAGTAAAACTGAATCCTCAATTGATGAACCTTATCATATGCTTCCTCTTGACTTGTTTGGACCAGTCAACATTATGTCCATCAATAAGAAAAGGTATACTCTAGTCATTGTTGATGAATATACTAGATTTACCAGGGTGTATTTTTTGCACAGAAAAGATGAAACTGATGAGATACTTTTGGACCATGTGAGACTCATTGAGACTAGCACAAGGTACAAAGTCAAGATTCTAAGAAGTGATAATGGAACTTAATTCAAGAATTCAATAATGGAAGAGTTCTGCAAGTACAAAGCAATAGTTCAACAATTCTCTGCTCCAGGCACACCCCAGCAAAATGGAGTAGTTGAAAGGAAGAACAGAACTCTTATTGAAGCGAGCAGAACTATGTTGGAAGAAGCAAAACTACCTACATATTTCTGGGCAGAAGCAGTCAACACAGCATGCTATACTCAGAACATTACTCTAATCAACAGACATGGTGTAACTTCTTATCAAATGATCAAAGAAAAGAAACCAAGTCTGAAGCATCTACATGTGTTTGGCTACAAGTGCTTTGTTCTAAGACCTCATCCTGAACAGCTAGGAAAGTTCGAAACTAAAGTTGATGAGGGCATCTTTATCGGCTATCCAACAACAAGAGCCTTTAAAGTTTACAATCTCAAAACAAAAACAATCGTGGAGTCCATCAATGTATCCTTTGATGATAAGAAGATTACAGGAATTGCTGAAGACTCACATGACAGTTTGACTTTTGCAAATAAAGCTACCAAGAATCCTGATGAAACAATATCAGATACTGATACTACATCAGATCTTGACGATACTCCTATTCCTGATGAAACACAAACTACTGATGGTAATGCAAATATTGAGGGGGAGCAATAGCATGATACCATCAACACAGAAACAACTCAAACATTAGGAGGAGGTTCATCCGAAATAGTTTCAAGCCAAAATCCTGATAGTGGCTCAGAAGAAGAAAGCAATATTTCAGGGGGAGCTTCTAATAGTTCTAGTTCTTCTGAAGATAACACCAATCTAGGGGGAGCATCACATTCAAGAAATGATTTACCATCAGCAAGGAAATGGACCAAGAGTCATAATCCTGATTTAATTATTAGAAATCCTGATGTAGGTGTTAAAACTAGAAGTGCAACTCAGAATGAATGTCTTTACAATAACTTTCTGTCAAAGGAGGAGCCTAAAAAAGTTGAAGATGCACTCAAGGATGTTGATTGGGTTACAGCTATGCAAGAAGAACTAAATGAGTTTGAAAGAAATGAAGTCTGGAAACTTTTACCAAGACCAAAGGGCAGATCAATTGTTGGTACAAAGCGGGTGTTCAAAAATAAGACAGATTCTGATGGTACAATTATGAGGAATAAGGCAAGACTAGTTGCAAAGGGGTATTCACAACAAGAAAGGATAGACTATGATGAAACATTTGCTCCTGTTGCAAGGCTAGAGGCTATCAGAATTTTTCTAGCATATGCTGCTCATAAAAAATTCAAAGTGTTCTAGATGGATGTAAAAAGTGTTTTAATGGAGAATTGGAAGAGGAGGTGTATGTGGAACAACCTCCTGGTTTTATTGATCCTAAGTATTAAAATCGTATCTACAGATTGGATAAAGCACTGTATGGACTAAAGCAAGCACCAAGAGCCTGGTATGAAACTCTGGCTCAATTTTTACTGGAAAGTAGATCCAAAAGAGGTACAATTAATAAAACCTTGTTTTATTTGAATCATGGTAAGGACTTGATGTTAGTTCAAATTTATGTTGATGATATCATTTTTGGGTCAACTAATTCCAAATTGTGTGAGAAGTTTTCAAAGCTTATGCAGTCTAGATATCAAATGAGCATGATGGGAGAAATGAACTATTTCTTAGGTCTGCAAGTTAAACAGACTGATGATGGGATTTTTGTCAATCAGTCAAATATACAAAGAACTTATTAAAGAAGTTTAACATGCAAGACAGTGCTACTGCTTCAACTCCTATAGCTACAGTTACCAAACTTGATCTTGATCAAGGTACTGAGGTAGATGTAATAAATTACAGAGGTATGATTGGCTATCTTTTATATCTAACTGCAAGTAAACCAGATATCATGTATGTAACCTGTTTATGTGCAAGATTTTAGGCAAATCCAAGGGAACCACATCTCATTGCAGTTAAGAGGATATTTAGATACCTAAAAGGCACTCCATCACTTGGCCATTGGTATTCTAGAGAATCTGATTTTAGTCTGTGTGGTTACTCAGATGCTGATTTTGCAGGGTGCAAAATAGACAGGAAAGGCAGTTGTCAGTGTCTTGGAGGAAAACTATTGTTTTGGTTTAGTAAAAAGCAAAAGTCTTGTTGGGTTTTCAGCCCAATACAATGGTATGGGTCTTGGATGATCCAAGACAAGTATGAGTTTTGGTGATCCAAAGCATATATGGATTGGGTAATAATTATTATAGATGGTATATTTAGATACCAAGTATGATTAGAATATCTTGGTGGCTAAGTTTGTGATGGCTATATATACATAGTAATATTATGTTTGTTAGATATGCTTGAGTATTGTTTGGCTTAAGTATCATGTGAGTGAAACACCGTTGGGTGAGATTGATTGTATTATTGATTATTATTTGGATTAACAACACAAGTTCGGATGTGGGTTTTCCGTGTCAAATAATTTTATTGTGTGTGCTTTGCATTAGTTGATTCTCTCGAGTTTTGCTCCCTAACAAGTGGTATCAGAGCCAAGGTTCGTGATGGATATGGGTGGAGGAAAATTCGAGATTGAATTGTTAAATGGAAGAAACAATTTTACGTTATGGCAGAGCATAGTGAAAGATCTGTTAATTCAATGAGGGTTATATGCGACTCTTGAAGATAAGAAGCATACTGATGTAGAAATTGCAAAGTGGCAAGACATGAAGTTACGTGCGGCATCGACAATCCGGTTGGCCCTTGCATTTGAAATCAAGTATGATATTCTTGAGGAGAATAACCCTAAGAATTTGTGGGAGAAGTTGACAAAGACATATCACTCAAAGTCTTTGGCTAACAAGTTATTCCTCAAGAAAGATTTGTTCGGGCTCAAGATGGAAGAAGATGGAGATTTAAGAGATCATATGAATCGTTTTAATGGATTGATTAACCAACTGAATATTATGGATGAAAAATTGAAGGATGAGGACAAAGCTGTTCTTCTACTTGTGTCTCTAACAAAGAAGTACAGTACTGTGATTACTTCTTTATTGGTTGGGAAAATGATGTTAGATTTGGATGAGACCATTGTCGTTCTTCTAGAGACCGAAAGATTGATGAAGCAAGGATCGAGTGACGTATCCGATGGAATTGCACTTTTGGTAGATGCATGTGACAAGAATAAGATGTATGCTAAGAAACGTAACCCTAATATTAAGTGTTTTTATTGCGAAAAATTGGGTCATGTACAATACATGTGTCCACAAGTAAGAGAAGATTTGAAGAAGTTGAAGAAAACTTAAGGAAGGGCTAATGTTTTGCTTGTAGCAGCTGATGAAGATGCTCTTCTGGTTCAAGAAGATAAGGGATCGAAAGAAGAATGGGTGCTTGACTCGGGATGTTCTCATCACATATGTGCTAAGAGGGAGTGGTTCTCATCCTACAACAAGTGTGAGGGAAAGATTTTAGCTTTACCAAACGGTAAAAGGGTAAAGGTTGACGGCATTGGTGAGGTAACAATGAAACTTCACATTGGTCGTGTTCAGAAGTTAGCTCAAGTAAGGTAGTATCGGAGTTAAATCGGAATCTAATGTCACAGGGTAAATTAGTTTAATTGGGACATACTATTATGATGAAGAACGGTAGATTAGAGGTCACTAAAGGGGATTTAGAGATACTCAAAGGTTGGAAGGATAATAGAAATCTTTTTGTGCTAGAAGGAAAGGTTATTGTTCAAGGGGAGGCATTGGCGGATGGACGTCGATGACTTGATGGTGACCGTTAATTCAGTAATGAAATTGTATTGGGTTGAAGGAGAGGATTGTTGGGTTTTCAGCCCAATACAATGGTATGGGTCTTGGATGATCCAAGACAAGTATGAGTTTTGGTGATCCAAAGCATATATGGATTGGGTAATAATTATTATAGATGGTATATTTAGAGGGTGTTTGGGGGAACTTATTTTCAGAATAAGTCAACTTATTTTAAGACAAAGTTAGAGATTCCCAACTTTCCAACTTATTTTCCAATTTATTTTTGCAACTTATTCAATCTCAAACATACATTAAATACTTTTATAAAAAAAATTATCAAAATATAAAATTTTTACCCGAAAATAAGTTCATAAGCCCTCAAAAGAAGCGGAGGCAAACACCCCCTTAGATACCAAGTATGATTAGAATATCTTGGTGGCTAAGTTTGTGATGGCTATATATACATAGTCATATTATATTTGTTAGATATGCTTGAGTATTGTTTGGCTTAAGTGTCGTGTGAGTGAAACACCATTGGGTGAGATTGATTGTATTATTGATTATTGTTTGGATTAATAATACAAGTTGGGACAAGGGTTTTCCGTGTCAAATAATTTTGTTGTGTGTGATTTGCATTAGTTGATTATCTCGAGTTTTGCTCCCTAACAAAGTCTATCTCCACATCAACTGCAAAAGCTTAGTATATTGCTGCTGGAAGCTGTTGTGCTCAGATTTTATGGATGAGAGATCAGCTAATGGACTATGGTTTGTCATATGTGATAACCAAAGTGCTATTGCTATGACAGGGAATCCAGTCTAACATTCTCTTACTAAGCATATCAGTATCAGATATCATTTTATAAGAGAGCAAGTACTGGAAGAAATAATTGAGCTACACTTTATTCCTACTAATCAACAACTGGCCGATATATTCACCAAGCCACTTCCAGAGACTGTTTTTACAAAGTTGGTGAACGAACTGGGAATGGTGCACTATGAGAATTTCTGAAAAGATAAAAGTCAAATACTGATGATCATTAAATCCTGATGCATATCGAATCTTGACGAAAAGTCAATCCTGACCTTAGTGAAACATCGAATCCTGATGCAATGGTTTGTTTATCAGTATGAAATTTGGATTCCAAGTACTTTCTCATTATTCTATTTTCCTGATTATTTTGTTGGCATTGTTAATGAACTCATAAATCTTATGATAACTCTGATTAGACTTCATATTCATATCTTTTTATTCAGAGAAGTTCATAACTTTAAATGCGCAGAAAAAACATTGAATAAGATTATAAAAACAGTGATTTTCATTGATATCAAGAAAGAGATTACATGTATATTACATCTTGTTGTTCTCTCTATCTACTAATCTATTCAACAGGAAAATAAAACTCCAAACCACTTCATTGCAAATCAATTTCCCAACTCCCATCTTTGCCACTTTGTCTGGATGGTAATTGATAAGGAGCAGGTATATATTTAATAACAATGGTTGGTGGTGTTGGATGGGATTGCCTTAGAGGAAAGACATTCGAAAGCTGTCTGGAGAGCAGCATCGATGTCAATTGCTTTTTCAGATTTCTCCTTCTCAATCTCCTTGAGACCGGCATCCATCTGCACCCACAATACCTCAATCTGTCTTTCCCAGTTGAAGGCATCAAACTCTTCATGAGTATAACTGAAGATGTCTCTTTTCTCCAAAAGATGGAGATTCTTTTCTTTGATGACAAGATTTGACATTTTTGAAAGTTTGTTTTTGAAGTGTTATTGAGGTTAATTAAAGGAAGAATGGAGAGTTCAAGTAATGAAGAAAAAGTGAATAGAACTCAGGGTGTTAAATAGAGATGAGGAATACGAGAAGTTGAAACGTTCAGTATTCTTTCGCCTCTGGAACAAGGTATTTTATAATTGTGATATTTGCTTTTATTGAGTAATTAATTGCCAATTTTAAATCATCATCACAGTTGTATTTAATTGCAAAAAGGTTCTAGCGCGTGTGTTACACATATCTACGAAAATAGATACACATTGATATATGTAACGCCTGTAGTTATCACCACGATCTCACGAAACCGTTCCACTAATTATGTGTGCACAAGTCAGTAACTGACACCTGTTATTGAGAAATTATTAACCTTGTCTAAATCAATTTAGTTTTCTAAGTTGTTCATTATTCTCAAAACAATCAGTACTGTCTCTTCTAAACTTCTCTGTGCAAGCATAAACCCTAATTTTCGAATTTCAATCTTCCAATTGATAATGGAATCTTCTCCATTCATAAACAGTAAGGTTGTTATCAACGGTGTTACCTTTGCTCCTAACAACTTTACTGCAGTTCTTGATCATCAGGAATTGATGACTGATTTTCACATCATTCAGGATTTCATGGCCACTAGTCCAATTAACTATGCTTTAACACAACCCACCAAGGTCTTTTTTAAGTGTGTTATGCAGGTATGGACTACAGCAGTGTTCGGACAAGGCATGCCTTCTGGACTGCCATATATGTCTTTTGAGCATGATGGTACGACATACAATGTGACTCCAGAAGATATTGTGGAAGCTCTCAAGTTACCATCTCTCAAGGGTAAACAAGAAGAAAGTATCTCTAATGCGACCCTTCTTGACTTTGCAAAAAGTTTGGGCATTAAAGGACAACCAATGAAGTTTGGCAATCTGTACCAAACAAAGCTTAAAAAAGAATGGAATTTTTTCTTTGACATAATCAGTAGGTGATTTCTGAACAAAGTTTCCAATTTTGATGCATTGCCTTCTCCTTCAGTTCATATTGGGTACTCTCTAATTCATGAAACATTATTTGATTATGGGTCTTTCATATTGAAAGCATTGAATGATAGGAAAACTGATAAATATGGCTTTGTCTATTTCATTAGATTCTTTCAATTGATATTCTCTCATTTTTGTCCCAATGTTGAATGTGAAGATGATACTATATTACCTATTTTCAAGATTTTTTAAAACAATATTAAATCTATGAAGAAATCCGATAAGGTAAACAATTTGGAAGGCAATCCTTTTATTCCTAAAAGGGTCTGGCTTCTTTTGACAAAGAGGATGTCGAGTCATTATGGAAGTATTACTGATGGTCATGGACCTCTTTTTGGTGCTATGAGACAGGACTCTACACATCCTGTTTCTACCCAAAGCACAAAACCCAAACACTCCACCAAACAGTCAACCACCTCTGGTGTCTCCCAAAAGGCATTAGTTGTAAAATCATAGAAACTAGCTAGATCTGATGTGTCTGGAAGGCAATCAGGATCAAAGGATTTCTCCACTATAACCCAAACAAAAATGAAGTCACAAGGGGGTGCATAAGGGGTACTAATTCTGGAGAAACCTGGTGTTACTTTTGATAAATCCTTGGTTGATTCAGGAGTGTATAAAGCAACTGGTGAAAAGAGAAAATATTGTCAACATATTGATTCTGAGTCTGATTCAGATGATGACACAGTGCCGTTGTCAATTGTGCTCAAAAAGAAGAATGTAACTCCAGTTGTTACTGAAGAATTGCCTGTCTCTAAAACACCAAAGAAAGGAGGAGATTGATAAAGAAAAGCAAGTTCTATATTCCTCAAGAATTGAAGACAATTATTGATGAAACAAAGACAAATCCTGATGTCTCTGCTAATCCTGATGGATCATCAGTTCCTGACATAACTGTCAATCCTGATCTCTCTACTCCTGAAGACGCAGCTGCAAAGACTGTTGAAATTTCTGATTCTCCAGCATTTCTCTCTCCAAAAAAATGAAGTATTGATATTCCTTGGGAGAAGGTTGTTGCTGCAGCTACTCAGCTTGGTTTTGAATCGCCACCACTACTGGTCAAGAGACAAGCTGGTGAAAGAGTTTTTCAGAGACAGAAGAAGCCAAGGCTGAATTCACCACAGAAAGGATCATGCCCACAAGAACCTAAATTTCAAAGGAGTTCAGAAGCTATTGATGATCCAGTCACACAAGAACCACTCACTCAAAGTGTGGGTGCAGACATTTTTGAAGGAATGGTCACACAAGAACCACTTTCTCAAAGGGAAGGTGAAGACAAAGACATTCCAGCCACACAAGAACCATCTTCTCAAAGTGAAGGTGCATGCACAATTCCATCAGCTAAGGAGTTTCCTGACATTGCTCAAGGAATTTCTGATTTACTCATAGAAATTGCATTTGAGGGAAGCACACAAGAACCTTTGGCTCAAAGTGTCGAAGAAGCTTCAAAACCTCAAACTACACAAGAACCATCAGTAGCAAATACTGATGCAAGTCAATCTCTAATTGCAGTTGTTAATCCTGATGAGAGTATTCTTGATCCAAGCATTCCACTGCTCATTGAACCTATTTCTTCAAGGCCAATGGAAGCTATTTCTACTTTGTATCGCCCCGACTTCCCAATACTATAAATATACTTTTATAATAAATTATTGGATTTAATTAAATAAAATAGATTTTTAATATAGGGAAATTTTGGAAAATTTCAGCATGTAGTATTCGTAATACGGACTATCCACCTGTAATTTGAATCCAAACCAATCCATTCCAACACCAACAACAATTTCAACTACTAAAGAAATAATACAAACACATGTTCAACCTGTCCTAACTGATCAGGTGAACCATACCAAAATGCCCTCCCGATCAGAGTAAAGATCGGGGCATCACAATACCAACTAAAAACATGAATCTTGATAACAAAATAATAAGAAATAAATACAACCCCACTACTAACCTGGATCTCTAGCAGGTAGTGTATGAAACAAGCAACTACTAACTAGGTTATTATATTACAATACTAAATCCTTAATTAAAATATACAAACGCTCCACAAATATAAATACAACCAACTTGAACTATTACACAAATTTTTTTACTGATTACTCAAAAATCCAACCCTCTAGTCCACAACAAGTTCTTCTCGGATATATCTTCTAACTTGTATTCTTCTCTTCTTTAACTAAAAAATGGTTAAAAACAATAGCAAGGAGTGAGCCAAATGCTCAGTAAGTGGTAAAATGAAAATAAAGAATCCACAACTGTATACAGAATAACAATATAAAGGTGCCAAAGAATACTCAGGATGCTCTGGATTTAATCCACAATCTCAAGATAAGTTTATCTGGTAGAACAATATTCCGTTTATGACCTTTCAAAATCATCATTTGAAATTTCTAAAAATCTTTTCATTTGAGGTATAAAATCATCAATTCTCTTTTTGAATAAACTTTCATTTTTTAAAACATTTAAATTCGATTGGAGGTTTTTCCCGACTTCGGACAATACGGGTGATCAGCCACGTAGAGTCCCCAGAACGGACACTCGATCCGTCTGGACATAAAAATTGGGTTCCCAATTAGGCAACACATTGACCTATAAGATGCTGGACTGGTCCCATCAGAACTACAGCGTAAAATAAAACATGCTGGACCGACGTCACCCGGCCTCTTACGCTCTCGAATCTAAAGAAATTCGTAGAAAACATTTTTAACGGAATCCCTCACAATAAATCTTCAAACTTTTAAAACCATTCATTTTAAAGTCCTTTATACTCACTGATAACAGATCAGCCCAGTATAAGGAATTTTAAAACATTTATAAATAATTAAGCCATTTTGATTTGCATTTGTAATAGATTAAGGGTCAAGGAAATGCTCCGCAGTAATTGCATAAAGTTTTCAAGATCAGAATTCAAGTGTGGTTAAAAGGTATTTAAGAATATAGTTTTGTCAAGCACATAATAGTATTAGGAGGTGATGAAAACAAATATTTATTCAACTCGGGTAGGTTTCAGAAAAACTAGTATAAAACAAATGAAAAGGTTCATGAGTTAGTAAAGAGTCAAGTAATGGTTAAGGTTTCAGAATTAGGGTTTCAAGGATTATAAGTAGGATTTTGTTTGTTTGTTTTAGGGAAAATAGACATAAGGAAGGGTTTAAGTTGGAGCAAGGTATCAATTATAAAATTAGGGTTTATAGTTCAATTTGAATTAGAGCAACAATAGAGTACAGTAGTTTAATTAATTATTCAGAGGTACAAAGGTTTAAACGTCAAGTCAAAAGAGCAAGGGCCAAGGTATAAGAGTTAAACAATTTTTTTCAAAAGGATAATCAAGGTACATGAGTTTCAGGGATAAATTATAAAGAATAATTAACAATGTACACGAGATCCAACAATAATTTAAAAGGAATAGCAGGAAATTATAAGAATGTAAACACAATTCATAAGCAGTTGAAAGAATCCAAACGTAATTGCGAGGTTTAAATCACTTGCCTTAATAAGGTGCTTTCACTTTAGTCACCTAACTCAAAAGCCTTCCACCTTTGCCTTTCTTTTATCTCTTGAATCTATGTCCTTCAAATCTACACATATAAAACACTATTTCAGAATTCTATTAAATATTCGGCGTTCATCTCTGAACGTCTAACCTTAATCTACCCTTGCGATAAACCTTAAATTTATTCACTTTATTCATATACTATCAATTCTTGACCACTAACACAAATATATAATTATGATTGCTAAATATTTAAATAATCGTATAAATAAAATATAATCCAAATACCACTCTATACTAGTAGTACATACATATATACATAGACTCGAGAAAATATAATTAATATTTTTAGAAAATGTTAGGTCCGATATGATTGTAGAAGGGGGGGTTGAATACAATCTATACCAATTTCACAAAATTTATTCGTTAAATATTGTGCGGAATAAATTGATACGGATTTCAAGTTGAATATAATTATATATTAACTTTATGTGGTGTTACAAAATCAATACAAACTAGTATCAAGTGTTTAATAACTAATTAGAAAATTCGACATGAACTTTTCTAATTTAGTTAATAAATCTCAAGATAAGTACTAGGAAACTTAATTCGCTAGTAGTACAAGAATCACAAGTAGACAAGTTCTATCGGATAGAATATTACAAAGATGATAAACTTGAATTTATGTGAATTAATTTGTGCTTGGTGTTCTTGAAAGCTTTGAGAGAGAATGACTGTCTTTTCTTTTTCTTTCTGCTGTGTTCTGTTTTCTTCTGCCTTCTGTTTTGATTATATAAGTCTGTATTGATTAAATATGACTTAATCAACTTCAAGACTTATTTAATCAGCTGCCAGTATGACCTTTCTTGCTCCAAGACTTACTTAAATCATTAGGTATGACTTAATTTAGCTCGGTATGACCTATCAGAAGTGTCGGTATGACCTATTCTGAACAGTGCAGTCGGTATGACATAACTACCTTTTGTCGGTATGACATAATACCTTTTCAGAAATATCTTCCTTCATCATGACTTATTCCATTCGGTATGACTTAATCCTTTGAAGGTCGGTAAGACATATTTCTTCTTAAACAGTCGGTATGACCTATTCCATGCAGCTCATCATGACTTAACTATTTGATCTGTCGGTATGACTTAACTTAAGTCATACCGAAAACTCAACTGTCATGACATAACCTTTTAAGCATCTTAATTAAGTCATATTGATCCTTTTAATTAATTAGGAATTAATTAATTCATGATTAATTGATACAATAATTAACTTAATAAATAAATTAATTCTATTAGAATTAATTAATTAATTAAATTAATTAATTGATTTATTATCAATTACAAATGAATTAAATTAAATCAATAACTAATTAATTTAATTCTCCCAAACCACGGAAATTAATAAAGAATTACCACTGATTTATGTTGACGTTCGATGTACTGTCTGGCTCATGAACGACTAACTTCAATGATGCTTCTTCACTTCTGACTTTAAGCTGTGGCTTATTTTTTCTTTCAATTTTCTTGTACTTTGATTGACTTTCAATCTATCATTCGAAAAATCTCTTTCACCGTAAATGAATCCATTCACTTCAATGTTATACTGAGGCTTGATCAGATACCTGATACGTCTTCCAGTGTGAAACATCAAAACTATAGATTGACTTTCTTCTTTCTTCTAACAGATATTGCTTCCTGAGATTCCTGTGACATATCATACAGATATTTACTTATTACAATTTGGTTTAAGCTGATTAGGATCCTCGAACTACAAATAGGCTAATTCATATGCCTTTCAATCTCCCCCTATTTGTTTGTTAGATAATAACAATCAAATATTTAGAGAATACCTTAGCTAATCCAACTTAACCAAATGAAAGATAAAATATTAAATGTAAAGCAAATATCAAACAGTTCTGGTTTATATTAAACATTTCCAGATTCAAACAAAATGATAAATACAAGATAGATGATCCTTTAGTCTGATCATATTTAACATATTCCTATCTTGACCTATCTAGCCCTAAAGATAATACATGTAGAGCTGTTCTTCAATTAATGTCTTCTCGTCTAAATTCTCCTTCTTCTGGCTCATCTGTGGCTTGAAGTTTCTTGTGCAAATCAGAATCAACAAGAAGCTCTCTTCTTGATGACAACCCTTGAGGTAAGATTAAAGGAATTCCAAGCTTCTTTCTCAATTCACCTTGAAATTTCTTGTAATCTGTTATATTCGTTTGTGCGTAGGATCGAAGGTGATCTGCAGCTATAACCTTTTCTTCAGTCAAGAATCCATGATTTCTGAGAGCATATTCAGCATATACCAAATGTTTTGCATGATGTTCATATAACTCATCTGTCTGAAGATTGATAGAATGAAGTACCTCTCCCTTAAGAAATTTTACTTGTGGAGGATTCTTAATGACTTCTGGTCCAGCTCTTTCAGCAAATTCTTTGAACTTTTCATGTAACAAAACACCTAGCTCAGATGATGTTCTAACCTTAGGCCTAAGTACCTAAATCTCTGTCAGCGATCTGTCATAAAAGAACTGAATAAATACTCTGAAAATTCCAACATTATGACATTCCACAAATGTTACCAGCTCATCAGATCTGGGGTCAAATGCAGTAGTTATCCTGATGACTTCTACTTTTAAGGCTCTTATATACATAACATGAATTGGATTTGCTAGTTTGAATTCCACGAGAATTTCTCCAAGACGACGATCATCATAATCAGAACTCTGAGGTGAATCAATTGCTTTTTGAGCACGTTCCCATTTGTCACCACTCTTGAGTCTGACATATGTCTTTCTCTTCTGAACATTTATAGCATGTAATCGTTGTAGTGCTTGCTGTTCAGCTTTCTGAAGCTCTTCATTTCGTGCAATTTGCTCTAATGACTTTTGAAGCTTTTCTTCTCTCATCATCAAATTAGCTTCCCTCTGAGCAAATAACTCTTCATAATCTCTCTCTGCTTGTTGAGCTTCATATTCAGATGTCACTGGTTCTTCTCCTTCCCAGTGACTGAAATCTGGTTCAGGTAATTGTTCACCTTCTTCAAAAAAATCAAAGTCAGCAAAAACATCAAAATTATCCGGTTCACCCGTGTAATAATAATTTTTGTCTTTGACTTGATCATCTACAACAACTTTCTTCTTCCCCTTATTCCTCCTGTCTTTACTATGATCTTTATCTTTATCAGATTTATCTCCTCCCTTTCTTTCTTTAGATTGTTCTCCTTTCTCCCCTTGTGATTTCGGTTACTGTTGTGATTTCTCCCTCTTAGTTGAGGAATCCTCTACAGATTTACCAGTTGCACCAGCTCCAGGATCTCGCTCATCATCATCACCACCTGTTCTTGCAAAGAATTCTCTTTCTTCAGTTGTTGGTGTGCGATTTTGACTTAACAGATTAAATAAATGCCTTAATCCTTTAGCTTGATGTGCATTTTGCTTCTCAATTTGATCCAGTCGAAAATCTGTAGAACGCTGATTTTCATGTACTTCTTCCTGTAGATTATCAACCTTGGTGGAGATTTCAGCAATTATTCTATCTTGTGCAACAGTGACCTCACCAGAGTCATCAAGAGCTTTTTCATAAGAAAGTTCGAGAGTGTTGATTTTATTAGTGAAGGATGTCTTCAAGTTGTTGATGTCATCTTTTATCGAAGTAAGCTGAGTATCAAGAGAGGTGGATGGAGAAGACCGTTCATCCACTTGTGCTCGAAGTAGTCTTGCTTCAGCTTTACTTGCTTCCAGTTCCCTTTCCAGATTTTGTATCTTTTGTATCAATGAGAGAGTGTATGTGTCTGTGTGTGCACTTACCTGAGTTTCACTCTGAATTTCACTCACCTGATGTGCATGTGTATCACTCAATTTTGTAGTGATCCTTGCATCACTCCTTTCAATTGCCTTAGCTTTTCCAGAAACGGTACCTGCAGTTAAAATCACCTTAGCCTCCTCTGGAAAGGTCAGTGGCGGTGCAATGGGAGTTCGCAAATCCCTGTCCTCAATCAATTCTACTTGTACATTTGGATTTGTAATCTGAATTGCTTCAGTAGTAGATTGATCAAGTTGCCTTCCACTTTCTCTAGTCGAAACTGCGAGTGGAAACTCCCTTGGGGGATCTAGGAATGTTTCTCCTAGGAGGGGAGATGATGGTTCCATTAAAGTTGGCAAGGAACCAAGATTTCCCTCAGAAGTCTGCGAAGACTCTTCTACCGTAACTATGGTAGGCACTGTTCCAGACTCGATGTGCTCTCTTGTCAATGTGTCCCTATGTTCATCATAATCTATATGTTCTCACATTGTTAATAATAACAAAGGGGTTGTGCTTGACACATTACAGGATGCCATGGCCCTATGGCGAATTTCAATAGTATCATCCTGTTGAGAGGATGATCCTAGTAACTGTTGCATGGCCATATCAATGTCCATATCTTGTTGGGAAGATACGGATGGGCTTACAGTTGCCTCTGAATCAGTTCTACTTTTCTTTTGTAGAGGCAGAGCTGTGGGTTCACTCATTATATTACTTCTCTTCTTTTCTCTTTGAAAGGGAATTTTCTTTCTGGAATGGAAAGTTTTAAGTGATGTAGATTGAGTGTGTGGCTCTATGACCGGGGTTCGAGATTGCGGTCTTACAATCCCTTGGTCAGCCCTATCAACCACTTGGGTTCCAGAAGTAGATTGTTCAGCAATAGAAGTAATAGAGAGATTAGAAGTCAATACCTAGTCAGCAGGTGTCGAAGAGATTGCAGCTTGAGTGGTTTGAGCCAGTTGCTCTTGAACAGGTTCAATTTGCTGAATAGGTACCTCTTGTTCAGCTTCAGGTTCCACTACTGGTTCTGCTTGCTCCGGTAATGGTTCATTTTCATCGGGTAAAGGTACAGGTGCAATGATGGGTAGTTGTATAAAATTTGACATGTATTCAGTGACAACTACTGGCACATTTGAAAACTTAGGTTTGACACCGTACTAAGTGAATAATCTTGTAGAAGGTTTACCCGACACCACTGCTTCACTATTCAGAAAAGGAGCATGATACTGCAATTCTACCAAATGATTAAAAATCAAAGAAAGGAATCTTGGGTAAAAGCATTGAACTTTGTCACCCCTGTTAAAAATCAAAGAAAGGAATCTTCTAACCATAGGTCCACACAGAAGGCTACCAATGTTGATTCTTCGATTATAAGCAACTGCAAATCCAATATGCTGCATAAAGGAAGGTAATACTCCGAAGTTGCTTTTTGTAGAATTGGCAAACACCTTGGCTAGTGTGTCGAACACATAATCCCATTCCTGAACTAGAAACTTTTTATTCAAGATAGGAAGATCTGCGCTGTCTTGATAATGAATACCAGCAAAGAAATTAGTTAATTCCTCATCTGACGGAAAATCCTCAGAATTGTCATTTGGAAAGTTCAAGACCGTGTTTATTACAGATTCATCCACTGTGTACTGATTGTTTCCAAGAGTGAAAACAAACGACCTGTTATCGTTAGAAACGACAACAGTAGTACACATAATTCGCAAGGGTTCAATTTTTAAAGGAGTATCTAAACTCAAAGCAGTGCGAACTGGTGAATGATCGTTTAAAAATCGAATCCACGGTCGAAAACGTTCGATTGCACATTTTTCGGGATCAAAATAACCAATCAAATTATGCTTAACTATTTCAAAACGATCATTGTTATTACCAGCCATTTTTATCAAATTTTAAAACTTTGAAAAATTTCAGATTTTACAAAATAATTAATTAAATTGAATAATTTCGAATTAATAATTAATTAAAAATTCGAAAATAATCAAAGTTGTTCAAAAATTCTGAAAATTTCACACAATGATCTTGATACACACACGAACACACTAGTATTTTTAGATTTTACAAATTCAACGCCAATTGACCGGAATTGTAGATCGAAAATACGATTTTTCGAAAAATAAAACTTGAAAAAAAACTCGATGAAAAACAGTGTTTGAGCGGTCGATTTGAAGAGATTAGAACAAAGAATCGATTACACGTTGTTAGAGCTTGATTTCAGAAGAATTCGAGTGAAAAATCGGGCATGAACTGTATATATGTATGTATCTCAGAGTGTTCTTTATGACTTAACATGAGAGAATGACTTAAACTAAAATAAGACTTAACATTTCTATCTGTTATATATATACAAACGTGTGAATATGACTTAAAATCGATTATGACTTAATTATATACAAACTGTTAAAAACATTTTAATCTCGATTATGACTTAATGTATGTACAACAGACTCTATTATGACTTATTATACTGAAAGGCATATGACACAGCCTATTTGTAGTTCGAGGACTCAACTCAACTTAATCTTAGTTTGTAATAAGTAAATAACTTTAACTGTCACAGGAATCTCAGGAGGTACTATTTGTCAGAAGAAAAACCCTAAAGTCAATCTATAGTTTTGATGTTTTACACTGGAAGAAGTTCAGATTGCTAATCAAGCCTCAGTATAGCATCAAAGAAGTGGATTTATTTCTAAGACAGAGATTTCTAGAGTGACAGGTTCAGACAGTATACAGTGAAGTACGAGAAGGAGAAAGAGATGAGAAGTAAACTGAATCACATTTTTAATGTGAAAATTAAAGGACAGTCATTGAGGTTAGTCATTCATGAACCAGACAGTACATGGAACGTCAACAAAATATTCAGTGGTATTCCTTTATAACTTTCAGTGATTCAGAAAAGAACTAAGACAATCCAAGGATATATAATTATTCTTATTTAATTAATTTAAATCAAGTAGTCAATTTAATTAATTAATTAATTCATCTTGAATTAATTATTTAATTAAATTAATTATTAGATTAATTAAATCTGATTAATTATTTAAGTAAGAATAAATTAAAATGATTATTTATTAATCAATTTTAATTTAATTCTGAAAAATGAACTAGCAAGACAATCCCTGATTGTCTTGCCGATTGTCTTGAAGGTTTAAATCAGAACAGCAAGACAATAGGAGATTGTCTTGCCGATTGTATTGGAGAAGAAATCAATAAAGCAAGACAATTCCTGATTGTCTTGCCGATTGTCTTGATAATGATAATGTCTGAATAGCTTTTGAAAAGTAGAATAAAAATCTAATTTGATTGTCTTGACGATTGTCTTGGCAGTTCAATTTGATTGTCTTGATAATGATCAAAAAGAAAAAGCTTCAGACAGAATGATAATTTTGATAAAGCAAGACAAAGATATCTGAATTTGATTGTCTTGCCGATTGTCTTGGAAGAACCTGATTGTCTTGACGATTGTATTGCCTATTGTCTTGGCAGTACAAAACTGGTTGTCTTGGAAGAAGAAATTGTATTGAAGATTGTCTTGATAGTTATAATTGAAGATAAAGATGCAGAGATTAATATATATCAAGACATCTCGACAGAAGCAATAAGTAAGACAAGAACACAGAAAATATTACATTCAAGAACAGAATTCTCTCTTCTCTCTCATCAAGAACACAACACAAGAAGCAGAAAATTATTTAGAAAATCAAGTTCATCTTATTTTTAATATCTGATCCGATAGAACTGATTTCCTTGATACTCTTGTACTATTAGCGAGTTTTTACTCCTAATCTATATCTTGATTTTTATTAACAAATCTAGAAAAATTCATGTCGAATTTTCTAATTTGTTTTTATTAACTAGATATAAATTCTGTACTGTATTTGTAACAAACACCTCAAGTTAATATAATTTTATATTCAACTTGAATTTTGTTTCATTTAATTCCGCTCAAATTTGTCAACATATAAATTAAATTATCCGGACAAATTTCGATAAAACAGTACTGTTTGTATTCAACCCCCCCTTCTACAAACATATTGGACCTAACAATTGGTATCCGAGCCGATTGATTAATACACAAATCAAAGATCCCATTTTACTCGATTAAAAATCATCCTCGAATTTTTTAACTCTCTTAAAAAATTCATCATGTCTTCTAAAGTTGGAACTGTGAAAATTCCCATATATGACAAAAATAGTTATGATATGTGGAAGAACAAAATGTTAATGTTCCTCGAGGTTGCAAATCCTAAATACATGAAAGTCTTATCAGAAGGACCTATAATACCTTTTGGAATAATTCCTGAAGTTGTTACTGATGGAAAAGTTATTTCCCCTGCAAGGTATGTACACAAAGACTCTTCTGATTACACTCTTGCTGAAAGAGAGGAAGCTGGACTTGACATTAATTTAAGACTGATCTTAATAGACTCTCTAGACTCTGTAATGTACAGTCATGTGATTAACTGCAAAACTGCAAAGCAAATGTGGGAAACCATTGAAACTGTGAATGAAGGAACAGAGGAAGTTAGGGAGAATCGACTAGAAATTCTGACTTCTGAGTATGAACACTTTCGATCAGCATACAATGAAAGTATTCAAGATGTGTTTGAAAGATATAACAAACTTGTCAACAATTTACAGATGCATGGCAAGTACTACACTCAGAAAGAGATCAACAGAAAATTTCTACTGTCAATGCCTGTTCATCTAGAACATAGAATTACAGCTATCAGAGAGTCAAGGAATCTAAGTGAAATAACTTTAGAAAGACTCTTTGGTGTTTTAAAAACCTATGAACTGGAACAATCTCAACAAAAGGAGATTTATGGAAAAGGAAGAGTTGCTAATACTTCTACAGCTCTTATTGTTGAGAACAAACAGGAAGTGGAAGATAAGGTTATTCAACCTTGTAATGTTGACAGTGGTAAGCTTGAAGTTGAAGTTGGTCAAACGAATGCTAGTCCAGATGAAGGTGACTTCTATTCATTAGAAGAACTAGATCAGTTGGAAGATGAGTCCATGGCTTTGTTGGTAAGGAAATTCAGCAACTTCAGATTCAGGAAGAATCCCAAGTTCAGGTACAAATCTAACTATAACAGGTTCCAGAGAGGAGGTTCTTCATCCTCAAGTAACAGAGGAGGTTATAAAACTGGAACAGTTGAAATGAACTTGGACATTTCGCTACTGAATGTCAGAAGCCAAAACAAAACCAAAGAAAAGACTTTGGATCTGAGAAGAAGAAGACAGGTAGAGCCTATGTGGCTGCTGGAAAGAGTTGGGATGATACAGACTCTGAAGATGAAGAATATGGCAATCTTGCCCTGATGGCAAAATCTGATAACTCCAGTGGTACTTCATCTGAGGTATCATGTACTGATAGTCAATATATCTATCAACTTAGTGATACACTTGGTAATGCTAATAGAGAGATTGAAAGACTAAATTTGGTAATTACAGATCTTAGTAATCAATTATCAGAATTACATGATGTACAAAATTGCCATGATGAACAAAAATCAGAAATAAGAATTCTAAAAGAACTTGAGAGGTCTCTAGCGTTTATAGTGGCTCAACAACGTGAAACAATAGCTGAGCTAGAAATAAGGGCTAATGCTACTTCTAATTCATGTAAAGTAGCTAAAGAGTTGTTTAACCAACAAACTATTAATCAAACCGTAGGAATTGGGTTTGACTATAATGAGGCTGTTGGTCGAAAAAGCATTATTACCCCTAATCGTGTCAGTGCTGTAGATAGGGGTATACCATTAGTGCTTAAGAATGTTAGTAATCCACTCTTTAAGACATCCATATCAGAACCTTTGGATACAACATCTTTAATCATTAAGGAAGAGATGCGCATTGAGGACGTAGCTAATGGCGTAGTATTAGAAAGTAATCAAGTTGTTAAAAATGATAAAGATAGAAAGACTGTGTTTGTAAAAGCAGAAAGAGTTGGTGAGTCTACTAGTTCATTGAAAACTAGTAGCAGAAGTAACAACATGAATAAATGCAATAACAAATCTACCATGCATGCTATTCCTGTTATTGATACTACTCATAAGAAATGTGATGCTGTTAATTGCATGTCTTGTGCTTTTAATATAATGTCTGCTTACTTTAACGGTAATCATGCATGTGTTGATAAGAATGCTCCTAGACAGCATATGAGCAGAAATAAACATGTTAGATCCAGGACTGTAACATCACCTAATTATAAGATTAGGACTCCAAAAAGTCCTTCTCAGGATTTGGTAAAGACATGGTTACCCAACCTGAAACCAAAACAAGTTAAAGATGTTTACAGGGTTAAATGTCCAGTACCTGAAGAAAATGTTGTTAAAATAAAAAGTGTTGCTTTACCTGATAAAGGTCAATTCTTTAAGTACTCCGGACCCAATCAAATTTGGGTTCCGAAGAAAGTCTAACCAATTTGTCATTGCAGGGTTTGAAACAGGTTGATCGAGTCATGTGGATTCTGGACAGTGGATGTTCAAGGCATATGACCGGAGATAAAGCCCTGCTGACAAATGTGGTGGAGAAGGCCGGCCCAGTCGTTACCTTTGGAGATAACAGCAAAGGTAAAACTGATGGATATGGCAGATTAGAAGCTGGAAATGTTATCATTGAAGATGTCTCTTTTGTGAACGGCCTTGAGCACAATTTGCTCAGTATTAGTCAATTCTGTGACAAAGGTTATGAAGTTCATTTCAACAAGAAGAATTGTCTAATATCACACATGAGAAATGAAAGGTCGCAGTTGACTGGAGTAAGAAAAGGAAACTTGTACATAGCCAATATGAACTCTGGAAGCACAGAAGAAATTAGATGTTTTTATTCAAAGGCATCCACTGATGAAAGTTGGTTATGGCACAAGAAACTTTCTCACCTAAACTTCAAGACAATGAATTCTCTAGTGAAAAGAGAGTTGGTGAGAGGTTTACCTTCGATTGAATTTACTCAGGAAGGTCTATGTGATGCTTGTCAAAAAGGGAAGTTAAAAAGGGCAACTCACAGAAGCACTAACATATCATCAATAACTGAACCATTACAACTTCTCCATATGGATTTGTTTGGTCCAGTTAGTGTGATGTCTATGTCAAGGAAAAGATATGCTCTAGTGATTGTTGATGATTTCTCAAAATTCACATGGGTACTATTTCTGAACTCAAAAGATGAAACTCCACAACTGGTAGTTGATCACATTAAGTTAATTGAGCTGGATTCTAATCATCCAGTAAGAGCTATAAGGTCAGACAACGGAACTGAATTCAAGAATGCAGTTCTGAATGAATTTTGCACTGAAAAGGGTATAACTAGACAGTACTCAGCTCCCAGAACTCCTCAACAAAATGGGGTAGTTGAAAGAAAGAATAGAACCTTGATTGAAGCTGCACGTACTATGCTAAGTGAATCAAGGCTTACATTGAGCTTTTGGGCTGAAGCTGTTAACAATGCATGCTATACCCAGAATCGAACACTTATCAATAAAGACTTAATGAAGACACCATATGAAGCTCTACATGACAAGAAACCAACTCTCAAGTACTTCCATGTATTTGGGACAAAATGCTTTGTGCTGAAAGAAGGAGATGATCAAGGTGGTAAATTTGAAGAAAAAGCACATGAAGGAATATTTATTGGTTATACTAGAAGAGCCTAAAAGGTGTATCTTATTGATCAACAGAAAACTATGGAAAGTGTCAATGTTACATTTGATGACACAAAACTCCCAAGTATCCAAAATGAAGATCCATCTGAAAAGCTTAAGTTTGATGACATGTCAGACTCAGATTCAGATGATAACAATCAACCTGATGTTGTTGCTAATAATAATAATCCAAATGTTGGTGGTAATGATCAAGGTGATGCTGGTGAAATCAATGATAATTTTCAAGACACCACTGATACTCTTGAACCATCAACAAGTCAAACTGGCAACAACTCAGGGGGAGATAATGAAGGGTCAACAAGTCATACTCAACATCATACTGAAGATCAAGGCGAATCATCAAGATCAATTCTTCCCAGACAAACTGTTTGGAATAGAGCTCATCCTTTTGAGCTGATTCTTGGTGATCCAGATGTTGGTGTGAAAACAAGAAGTGCTTATCAGAATCAATGTAACTATTCTGGGTTCCTGTCTGTCATGGAACCTAAGAAAGTAGAAGAAGCTCTATCTGATCCTGATTGGGTGATTGCTATGCAAGATGAACTCAATCAATTTAAGCAACTAGAAGTATGGAAGCTGGTACCCAGACCTAAAGATAGAAAAGTGGTGGACACAAGATGGGTATTCAGAAACAAACTAGATGAAGATGGCATTGTGATAAGAAACAAAGCAAGACTGGTAGCTAAAGGTTATTCACAAGCTGAAGGCATTGATTATGACGAGACCTATGCTCCAGTGGCAAGACTTGAGGCCATCAGAATATTCTTGGCATATGCATCCTATTCAAGATTCAAAGTTTATCAAATGGATGTCAAGAGTGCTTTTCTGAATGGTAAGCTAGATGAAGAAGTGTATGTAGAATAGCCCCCTGGTTTTGAAGATCAAGATCATCTGGACTATGTTTACTTTCTTTACAAAGCTATCTATGGTCTTAAGCAAGCTCCAAGAAAATGGTATGACACTCTTTCTGAATTTCTATTAGAAAATGGTTTTATAAGAGGTGTCATAGACAAAACTCTCTTCACTAAAAGACATAAGAATGATATAATACTAGTCCAAGTCTATGTGGATGATATTATATTTGGGTCTACTAATGAGCTTCTATGCAAGAAGTTTTCTAAGTTAATGCAGTGTAGGTTTGAAATGAGCATGATGGGAGAACTGAAATTCTTTCTTGGATTACAAATAAGTCAGAGACAAGATGGAATATTTATTTGTCAATCTAAGTACATCAAGGAGCTCCTCAAGAAATATCACATGGAGGAGTGCTCATCAGCAAAGACACCATCAACTATAGCTGTCAAAATTGGTTTATGTGAAAGTTCTGCCAAGGTAGATATCACAGGCTATAGAGGTATGATGTTTGCCACGTGCTTGTGTGCAAGGCTCCAAGCGAACCCTAAAGAAATCCATCTCACTGCTGTCAAAAGAATCTTAAGATATCTAAAGGGTACACCTAATTTAGGCATCTGGTACCCTAATGAATCTGGTTTTACTTTAATTGGATATACAGATTCTGACTTTGCAGGAAGTGTTGTAGACAGGAAAACTACATCTGGGAGTTGCCAATACCTAGGTGGAAGACTGGTATCCTGGTTCAGTAAGAAACAGCAAACAGTTTCCAACTCTACAGCCGAAGCTGAATATATAGCTGCTGGAAGCTGTTGTGCTCAGATCTTATGGATTAGGAATCAATTAATGGACTATGGCATTGTATTGGAAAATATCCCTATTTTATGTGATAATACAAGTGCCATAGCAATTGCCAGCAATCCTGTGCAGCACTCAAGGACAAAGCACATTGACATAAGGTATCATTTTATAAGAGAGCATGTAATGAATGGTACAGTGGAACTACTATTTGTAGGTTCTGGAGATCAAACTGCAGATATTTTTACTAAGTCGCTTAATGAATCCTCATTCACTAGAATTGTTAGTGAATTGGGTATGTTAAACAGTCCTAGTAATTAATACTGTTAATATCTGAAATTTGATCTTTAATAATTTTGCAAGTGATTATTCTGTTTTACCAAGTAATTTTCTTGCTTGTTTAGTTATTTTTCATTTTGTTTATTCATATTATTTAATACTTCATATTTCTGTATTTTTAGAATATTTGTAGATATTTATATCTATTTTAATAATTATTTTATTAAATGTTTTGTAATGTTTGTCCTTTTGTTATTTATATTTGTTTTCGTAAAAAGATTAATCCATGTTTCTGTAAAATATTATTTATAGTATTTTTAATAATATATTAGAGTGTATTTTAATTGGATTAATTTTGCACATTAATTTGTATTTTATTAGCATATTATTAGCAGTTTAACTAATTGTCTTGTTTGTAATTATAATATCAAGACAATCGCCAAGACATTCCACAGATTGTCTTGGAAGGTTATTTTGTTGATAATAAAACATTTTTCAGATTTCTTATTCTGTTTTTTTTTTATTTTACACAAAAACAAACGATTGTCTTGATAGTTTTGAACTAACAAGACAATCGGCGATTGTCTTGGAGTGTCTTTTCTCTGTTTTAAAAAATTAAAAAAATAATAATAATAATATATGTGTGTTAATTTATTTTAATCAGTTATATGCTTGATTGTCTTGATAGTATTTTTACTAACAAGACAATCGGCAAGACAATCAAACCGATTGTCTTGTAGTGTTAGTATGTATTTTAATAAAAATAAAAATAAAATTGTTTTCATTTTCTTTTATTTTTCAAAATTGTAAACGATTGTCTTGATAGTATTTATACTACCAAGACAATCGGCAAGACAATCAACCCGATTGTCTTGTAGTGTAATTTTGTACTTAAAAAAAAAACAAAAACAGACAAACAGATCTCAAACAACAGCAATACAATTATCCTTTCTCTCGTGTCTTTACACAGAGCTCCATATATACATACAATACACGCACTCTTGTATTGAATTGCTGCTAAAATTTTCTCAACCAAACTGAAATCCAAGAACAGATTCGAATAGATCGTTTGATTGTCTTTCTTTTGAACCGATCAGTTTCGAATTTGGTTAAAGTTTCTGAAAATCAATTTTTCAAAAAGTTGAATCGGGTTTTAGATGTTTTAAGAGTTCTAGAATTTTTTCTGAGAAATCTAAAAATAGATTGAGACTCCCAGTGATCAAGGGAACATCATATAAATTTTTGGGATTTTTCTGACAACTTTGAATTAATTCGAATTTTTAATTAATTTTAATTAATTATTAATTCTGAAAATTTTCGAATTGTTTTAATTTTCTTAAAATTAAAGTGTGTTTTTGTATTTAAAAATGGCTGATAATTTTGAGATAATGAAACATAATTTGGTTGGCTATTTTAATCCGAACGATTGTCCCTACGATCGATTTAGGCCTTGGATACGTTTTTTGAATGACGATTCAATTATCCGAACTGCCATTTCGATTGAAGCCCCAATTAAGATAGGACCACTGAGATTGATTTGCACAGAAGCTGTGGTGTCTGAAGACTTGACCTCATTTTCTTTTGATTTTGATGGTACACACCACGTCGTGACAGAATCAACCCTAACTGCTGTTTTGGGCCTTCCGGCGGATAATTTTGATCCATTTCCAACCAGTGAACAACTATATCAATTTTTCATTGATATTAATTATCATGGAGTAATTGATATGAACAACCTGAGCAAAAGGAATCTGGTTCAACCATGGGATGCATTCTTCGACACAATCTCCAAGGTATTTGCTAATTCAGCCAGAGGTAATTTTCACTTACTCACCTCTATGTTACAAACTATTGCTTATGCTGTTGCTAACAACCGTAGAATCAATATTGGTAACCTACTTTGGAATACAATTATTAACAGGATTGTTAAGGCCAGAAAGGATTTTGATGAGGGTAAGAAAGTTCTATGTTATTATCCTAGATTTTTAACTTTGTTATTTAATCATCTTGTTCCTGTTGGTCAACAAACAGTTTTTAGGAATGACAACCCTATGGTATCAGGCAGGCAAACCAAGAAAATATTCACTAGCCTTGATACACATAGAAAGTTGATAAATGTGCCAGTGTATATTACACCATATTTGTCTAACTTCATAAATCTACCTGTCATTCCTCGACTTTTGAATGCACCTGAACCTGAACCTCAACATGTACCTGTCCCTGAACATCAACATCAAATGGAACTATCTATTCCTTCAGGTACAGCTACTGCATCAATGGAGCAGGTATTACCTTCTATCTCTCAAACTGTTTCTGGAGCCCAAGTGGCTGATAGGTCAGACCAAGAGGTTGTAGAACCACAGCCTCTATCCCAGGTCTTAGAGCCAAACACTGTGTCTAACCAAATCTCTAAACCTAAAGCCAGAAGCAAGTTGTTAACAAAAAGAGCTGATAGAAGAAGTGATGATTTGAGTGATCCCACAGCTCTGCCTCCACCAAAGAAGAGAAGAAACCTATTACTTGAGGCATCTGTTAGCCCATCGATTTCCTCCCAACAGGACTTGGACATTGAAATGGCCGATGAACTGTTACTAATTTCATCCTCTCAACAGGATGCAATTATTGAAATTCGCCAAAGGGCCGTGGCACCTTGTACAGAGTCAAGCACACCTCTATTACTCACAATGGGGGAAAACATTACTGTAGAATCTGATGTTGCTAAGGACACTGAGCGAGGAGTGCACGATAGGATTGTTACTGTGCCTACCATTGTTACGGTAGAAGAGCCTTCACAGGCTTCTGAGGGAAATCTTGACTCTCTGCCAAGTATAATAGAGTCATCATCTCCCCTCCCAGGAGGAACATTCCTGGCTCCCTCAAGCGATTCTTCACTCGCAGATTTATCTGGAGAAAGTGAAAGGCAACTTGGTCATCCTATCACTGAAGAAATTCAGTTATCAAATCCAAATGAATTGATAGAGATGACTGAGGATTGGGAATTGCGAACTCCAATTGCACCACCACTGACCTCTCCAGAAGAGGCTAGGGTGATTTCTTATGTAGGTACAGCTCAAGGAAAGGAGCTAGTGTTGAGTGATGCGAGGACCACCTTAAATATGAGTGAAACACATGCACGAAAGGAGAGTGACATATCTTTGAGTGAACATCAGGTGAGCGCACACACTGACACACACACTTTGTCTCTAATGGCTCAAATCAAAGATCTGCAAAAGAAATTGATGGAAACTGAGGCTGAAAAACAAGTTTTAAAAGTACAAGTGGATGAACGGTCTTCTTCTTCCACCTATGTCAACAATCAGCTCCTGATCATTCGTGGCGATGTCCATAACATAAAGACTACACTCACTCCAGCAATTAATACATTGATACAATCCAACTCTCAGGCATCTACAGAAAGAACAGATATTCTAAATGCTATTGACAGACTCTCTAATAGGGTGGATGAACTTCAAGTGGAAATGCATGAAACTGCTCAATCATATGCTACAACCTTTGCAAATCTTGAAGAGAAGTATGATTACATGTTTGAAGGACTTGATCATCTATACAACAATGTTAAACCTACTCATAATATCACACCAGAACAAAGAGCATATTTTGGAGACTATGATGATGATAATGAAGGGGATAATGATGCAAATAGGGAGCTTGACAGTCAACGGAAGTCTGTAGAGGATTCCTCAACTAAGGGGGAGAATTCTGGAGGAGCAGGTAAGTCTGGAGAAGCAGGAGGTAGTAAGTCAGGAGGAGATCAAGGGAGGCATAAGGAGAAGTCTACCAAGGGAAAAGAAAAAGCTGCTCATGATCAGGATGCATTCGAGTTTGATTTCGATCTCAAGAATAGTAAGTTTGAAGTACAACAGTTAAATGATATCGAAGAAGATCTTTCAAACTGGCAAGATGATCCTGAGTTTGAGAAGGAACTTCAAGAGGAGAAAGCTGATCGTCAGATGAGACAAGCTAAGCTTGAGAAGACCAGACAGGTAGTGAATGAAAGATTGAAGCTGAAGCAAGCTGAAGATGCAGAGAAACAAAAGCTACATGCAATCAGTGTACAGGAAAGGAAAAGAGATATTCAGTTGAAGATTGGTCCAAAGTGGGATAGAGCAAGAGAAATTTTTGATTCTATTCAGAACACTGCTAATGATGATGAACGTTTACTCCAACTACTTCAACAGTTTTAAGAGACCAATCCAGATTACTTGCAATATATGGATGCACTGATGCTGGAAATCTCAAGGATAGTAGCTGGATTTGACAGATGTGCAGATCAACTGATAATTCAGATTGACTCTCGTACAATGGGTTCTCTCTATGTGTCACTTCAAATCTTTCAACAAAGAAGCTTGATGGAACTGTGGATTATGTCCATAAAGGTAAAAAGGTTTTCTGAACTGAATATTTTACTTCATGAAAGACTTTTGGAGTTTGCGCAAAGGAATAGTCCACAAGTTATTCAAACTCCACATCATGTTAAGTTTCTCAAGGGTAATACACTACACTCTTGTTTCCTTGATTCTAAGTCGATGAAGTTATACACTGCATCTCATCTGGTATGGTTAGAACATATGCTGAGGACTATAGGATTCGAAGATAAAGAAAGTATCTTTGTTGTTGATATTATTCGATCATATGCTTTAACTGGTTTTGAAAAGAAATATTACATTCTTCGGAATCGGCTATGGGGTAACCTTGGAATCTTGCCTAAGAAACCTAAAGGTCTTGTGTCAGATTATGAACGTGTACTTGACAAGGATTTGATCAAAACCTTGGATGATCAAGAACGATTTGACACAGAGAATATCAGAAGATTCCTAGAGCAAGAAGAAGAAGTTGAACCTGGAGAGATAAGGGATGAAGAAACTTCAAAGTGAAGATCAGCTCTACATGTGATATCTTTAGAGCTTAGAGAGGTCAAGATAGAAAACTATATTATATGATCAGTCTAGAGGATCATCTATCTTGTATTTATCTTTTATGTTTGAATCTGGAAAATGTTAAATATAAACCAGAACTTTTCTTTTATTTACTTTGTGTTTAAAGTTTTATCCTTTACTAAGTTAAGTTGAGTTAGTTGAGTAATCCTCTAGGTATTTGCTTGTTATCGTCTAACAAACAAATAGGGGGAGATTGAAAGGCATATGACACAGCCTATTTGTAGTTCGAGGACTCAACTCAACTTAATCTTAGTTTGTAATAAGTAAATAACTTTAACTGTCACAGGAATCTCAGGAGGTACTATCTGTCAGAAGAAAAACCCTAAAGTCAATCTATAGTTTTGATGTTTTACACTGGAAGAAGTTCAGATTGCTGACCAAGCCTCAGTATAGCATCAAAGAAGTGGATTTATTTCTAAGACAGAGATTTCTAGAGTGACAGGTTCAGACAGTATACAGTGAAGTACGAGAAGGAGAAAGAGATGAGAAGTAAACTGAATCACATTTTTAATGTGAAAATTAAAGGACAGTCATTGAGGTTAGTCATTCATGAACCAGACAGTACATGGAACGTCAACAAAATATTCAGTGGTATTCCTTTATTACTTTCAGTGATTCAGAAAAGAATTAAGACAATCCAAGGATATATAATTATTCTTATTTAATTAATTTAAATCAAGTAGTCAATTTAATTAATTAATTAATTCATCTTGAATTAATTCTTTAATTAAATTAATTATTAGATTAATTAAATCTGATTAATTATTTAAGTAAGAATAAATTAAAATGATTATTTATTAATCAATTTTAATTTAATTCTGAAAAATGAACTAGCAAGACAATCCCTGATTGTCTTGCCGATTGTCTTGAAGGTTTAAATCAGAACAGCAAGACAATAGGAGATTGTCTTGCCGATTGTATTGGAGAAGAAATCAATAAAGCAAGACAATTCCTGATTGTCTTGCCGATTGTCTTGATAATGATAATGTCTGAATAGCTTTTGAAAAGTAGAATAAAAATCTAATTTGATTGTCTTGACGATTGTCTTGGCAGTTCAATTTGATTGTCTTGATAATGATCAAAAAGAAAAAGCTTCAGACAGAATGATAATTTTGATAAAGCAAGACAAAGATATCTGAATTTGATTGTCTTGCCGATTGTCTTGGAAGAACCTGATTGTCTTGACGATTGTATTGCCTATTGTCTTGGCAGTACAAAACTGGTTGTCTTGGAAGAAGAAATTGTATTGAAGATTGTCTTGATAGTTATAATTGAAGATAAAGATGCAGAGATTAATATATATCAAGACATCTCGACAGAAGCAATAAGTAAGACAAGAACACAGAAAATATTACATTCAAGAACAGAATTCTCTCTTCTCTCTCATCAAGAACACAACACAAGAAGCAGAAAATTATTTAGAAAATCAAGTTCATCTTATTTTTAATATCTGATCCGATAGAACTGATTTCTTTGATACTCTTGTACTATTAGCGAGTTTTTACTCCTAATCTATATCTTGATTTTTATTAACAAATCTAGAAAAATTCATGTCGAATTTTCTAATTTGTTTTTATTAACTAGATATAAATTCTGTACTGTATTTGTAACAAACACCTCAAGTTAATATAATTTTATATTCAACTTGAATTTTGTTTCATTTAATTCCGCTCAAATTTGTCAACATATAAATTAAATTATCCGGACAAATTTCGATAAAACAGTACTGTTTGTATTCAACCCCCCTTCTACAAACATATTGGACCTAACATATACTAATATGACATAAATCAATATGACTTAATTAAATAGAACTAAGACTCGTTATGACTTAAATATAAAAATTGACTCTATTATGACTTAATATTAACAAGACTTAATTTAAATAACGAGTATGACTTAACTATTAAGACATAATTCGTTATGACTTAAACTAATAAACTCGGTAAGACTTATCTAAGCAAGACTAAATCTGTTTAACATACCAAATAAGTCATACCGACCGTAAAAAGACTAAAAACAAGTCATAATGCAGTTTAGACTAAATTATAAGTCATATCTACCTAAAATAAATTAAAGAAAATGCAAATAACTTAGATAACACACAAATATTTACAACTATTAATGCAGAAAAATATTAAAAATAATATAATAAATTAAACAAATAATAAAAATAAGAATAACTAATATAGATTAATCTATCAACGGAAATAAAACAATATTAACAGGACAAACATTACAAAACATTTAATAAACTATTATAATTAATTAAAATAAATATATGCATTTATTCTAAAATTATAGAAATATGGAGTATCAACTATTTAACTAAAAAAATGATAAATACAATAACAACCAAGAAAGCAAGTTGATAAAATAATTAAACAAGTGATTTTATTCAACAAATATTCACAAACTAATCACTTGATTATTATTAAAGATCAAACCTCGGATATTAACTAGATTAATTACTAGGGCTGTTGAACATACCCAATTCACCAACAATTTTGGTGAATGTGGATTCGTCGAGCGACTTAGTAAAAATATCTGCTGTTTGTTCCTCAGTGGGTACAAACAGTAATTCCACTGTACCATTCATGACATGCTCTCTAATAAAATGATACCTGATATCTATATGCTTTGTCCTTGAATGCTGCACAGGATTGTTGGAGATTGCTGTGGCACTTGTATTATCACACAAAATAGGGATATTTTGTAATACAAAGCCATAGTCCATTAGTTGATTCCTAATCCACAAGATTTGAGCACAACAGCTTCCAGCAGCTATATATTCAGCTTCGGCTGTAGAGTTGGAAACTGTTTGCTGTTTCTTGCTGTACCATGAAACCAATCTACCACCTAGGAATCGACAACTCCCAGAGGTGCTTTTTCTATCTACAACACTTCCTGCATAATCAGAATCTGTATATCCAACAAGATTAAAACCAGAATCTTTAGGGTACCACATACCTAAATTAGGCGTACCCTTGAGATATCATAAAATTCTTTTTACAGCAATGAGATGAACATCTCTAGGATCCGCTTGGAACCTTGCACATAAGCATGTAGCAAACATTATATCCGGTCTACTTGCAGTGAGATAAATTAATGAGCCTATCATACCTCTGTAGCTTGTAATATCTACCTTAGCAGAATTTTCACATGCTCCAAATTTGACAGCTGTGGATGATGGTGTCTTTGCTGAAGAAGAGTCCTCCATTTGATATTTCTTGAGAAGCTCTTTGATGTACTTGGATTGACAAATAAATATACCATCTTGCCTTTGATTTATTTGTAATCCAAGAAAGAACTTCAGCTCTCCCATCATGCTCATTTCGAATTTACCCTGCATTAACTTTGAAAATTTCTTACAAAGAAGATAATTAGTAGACCCGAATATTATATCGTCCACATAGATTTGAACTAATATTGTATCATTCTTATGTTTCTTTGTGAAGAGAGTTTTGTCTATGACACCTCTAGTAAATTCATTTTCAAGTAAAAATTCAGAGAGAGTGTCATACCATTTTCTTGGTGCTTGCTTAAGACCATAAATGGCTTTGAAGAGAAAGTAAACATAACCCAATAGATCTGGATCTTCAAAACCAGGTGGTTGTTCTACATATACCTCTTCATCCAGCTTTCCATTCAGAAAGGCACTCTTGACATCCATTTGATAAACATTAAAGTTAGAAAATGCTGCGAATGCCAACAATATCCAAATGGCCTCAAGTCTAGCCACTGGAGCATAGGTCTCATCAAAGTCAATGCCTTCAGATTGTGAGTAACCTTTTGCTACCAGTCTTGCTTTATTTCTTGTTACTGTACCATCTTCATCAAGTTTGTTTCTGAATACCCACCTAGTACCAACCACTGTTCTATTTGCAGGCCTGGGTACCAGCTTCCATACTTCTTGTTGTTTAAATTGATTGAGTTCATCTTGCATAGCAATCACCCAATCAGGATCTAAAAGAGCTTCTTCAATTTTCTTAGGTTCCATTTTAGATAGAAACCCTGAATAATTACATTGATTTTGAAAAGCTCTTCTAGTCTTTACACCAACATCTGGATCACCAACGATTAGCTCAAAAGGATGAGCTCTATTCCAAACAGTATGTTTGGGAAGATTTAGTCTTGATGATTCGCCTTGTTCTTCATTGTGATGTTGAATATGACTAGTTGATCCTTCATTAACTTCCCTTGAGTTGTTGCCAGGATGATTAGATGAGTGTTCAGAATTATGAGTGATATCTTCAACATTATCATGATTTTCATCACCATTATTCTGATTAGTCTCATCATTGACATTGTTATCATTAGCATCAGTAAACACATCAGGTGGACTATCATCATCTGAATCTAGATCTGTCATATCTTCAAAAGATAGCTTTTCAGATGAATCTTCAGTTTGGATATTAGGGAGTTTTGTGTCATCGAATGTAACATTGACACTTTCCATCGTTTTCTGTTGATCAATTAGATACACCTTATAGGCTCTTCTTGTATAACCAACAAAAATTGCTTCATGTGCTTTTTCTTCAAATTTACCTCCTTGATCATCTCCTTCTTTTAGCACAAAGCATTTTGTCCCGAATACATGAAAGTATTTGAGTGTTGGTTTCTTTTCAGTTAATGCTTCATAAGGTGTCTTCATTAAGTCTTTGTTGATAAGCGTTCGATTCTGGGTATAGCATGCAGTGTTGACAGCTTCAGCCCAAAAGCTCAATGGAAGCCTTGATTCACTTAGCATAGTACGAGTAGCTTCAACCAAGGTTCTATTCTTTCTTTCAACTACCCCATTTTGCTGAGGAGTTCTTGGAGCCGAGAACTGTCTTGTTATACCCCTTTCTGTATAGAAGTCATTTAGAACTGTATTCCTGAATTCAGTTCCATTATATGACCTTATCACTCTTACTGGATGCTTCGAATCCAGTTCAATCAACTTGATATGATTAATCACTAGCTGTGGAGTTTCATCTTTGGAATGTAGGAACAAAACCCATGTGAATTTAGAAATATCGTCAACAATCACCAGAGCATATCTTTTCCTTGACATTGACATCACATTAACTGGACCAAACAAATCCATATGAAGTAATTGTAATGGTTCAGTTATTGATGATGTATCAGTGCTCCTGTGAGTTGCCCTTTTTATCTTCCCTTTTTGGCATGCATCACATAGTCCTTCCTGTGTAAATTCCATAGAAGGCAAACCTCTCACCAATTCTCTTTTAACAAGAGAATTCATTGTTTTGAAATTCAGGTGAGAGAGTTTCTTGTGCCATAGCCAACTCTCATCTATGGATGCTTTAGAATAGAAGCATTTGAATTCTTCAGTGCTTCCAATGTTCAAGTTAGCTACATACAAGTTTCCTTTTCTAACTCCTGTCAGCGATGGTTGTTCACTTCTTTTATGTGAAATCAGACAATTCTTTTTGTTAAAGTGGACCTCAAATCCTTTGTCACAGAATTGACTGATACTGAGCAAATTATGCTCAAGTCCTTTTACAAAGGACACTTCTTCTATGATAACATTTCCAGCTTCAAGTCTGCAATATCCATCAGTTCTACCTTTGCTGTTATCTCCAAAGGTAACTACTGGGCTGGCCTTCTCCACCACGTTTGTTAGCAGGGTTCTATCTCCAGTAATATGCCTTGAACATCCACTATCCAAGATCCAGGTTACTCGTTCAACCTGCTCAACACCCTGCAATGACAAACGGATTAAACCTTCTTCGGAACCCAAATTTGATTGGGTCCTGCGGTTTTAAAATATTGGCCTTTATCAGGCAAGACAATATTTTTAATTTTAACCAATAAACATTTAACCTTATAAACAGATTTGAAAATCTTTTGTTTTATTTTGGGTATCCATGTTTCTTTTGCAGCACTGACACTTGTGTCATTGACTGGACATTTGACCTGGTAAACATTCTTAGTAACCCTTTTTTTGGTCTTAGGTACAAATGTCTCTCTCCTAACTTGAGGAGGAATAACAGTCTTTGATCGAACATTATTGTTCCTGTTCATATGCTGTCGAGGAGCAGTCTGTTTATCACATGCATAACTACCATTAAAATATGCTCGCATACTATTAAAAGCACAAGTTATACAATTGATAATACCACATGATTTATGAGATGGATCATTAATAGGCATGGTATGCGTATCAGACATGGTATTTTTCTTTTTCAACTTATTGTCACTTAAACTACTTTTAGACGAACTAGTTAACTCAACATGCTTAACTGGTTTCTTAGTAGTTTTGACATTTTCAAGAACTATGCCATTAGCACTGTCCTCATTTCTTATTTCTTCCTGGATGATCATAGAAAGAATATCTGGTGGTCCAGCATCAGATTTCTTAAAGAGGGGATCTTTAACTTTCTTAAGAACATGCGGTATACCTCTTTCTTCAGCACTAACAAGGTTAGGGGAATTTATGCCCAACAATCCAACAGCTTCGTTGTAGCCAATGCCTATACCTACTGTTTGTTCTACAGCTTGTTTGTTAAAGAACTCTTTGGAAAATTTAACAGAATTATAACAAGCCCTGACCTGAGTTTCAAGTTCAATAATTCTAGCCATTTGTTTGCCAACAACTTCTAGAATAGATTTCTCCTTGGTAAGAAGCATTGTTATTTCATCTCTTTGTTGATCTTGATTAACATGAATCTTTTTCAATTCTGACACTTCATTTCCAAGTTTAGTGCTTAGCAGATCTAGTCTATTATATCCAGTTTGTGCATTACCTAAGGAATTATATAGACTACGAATCAATTCAGTGTCAGTAAGAGTTACCTGTATATTCTGATGATCAGATGATTCACCAATTGCCATCAGCGCAAGATTTCCATATTCTTAATCTTCACTGTCCGTGTCATCCCAACTCTTACCAGCCGCAACATTAGCTTTCCCAGGTTTCTTCTTCTCAGCAGCAAAGTCTCTTCTTTGAGTTTGCTTGGGTTTCTGGCATTCAGTGGCAAAGTGCCCCAATTCATTACAGTTGAAGCAACGAAACTTGCTTCTGTCAACGGATCCAGTTTTGTATCCTCCCCTGTTACTTGAGGAAGAAGAGCCTCCTCTCTGGAATCTATTATTTGACTTGCACCTGTACTTTGGATTTCTTCTGAATCTAAAATTGCCAAATTGCATTACTATTAATGCCATGGATTCGTCTTCTAGTTGATCTAGCTCTTCTAGTGAGTAATAGTCTCCACCATCCTGAGTAGATGGTGTCTGACCCTGTTCTACTTCAATCTGTTCCTTGTCTGAGCTGTAAGGTAGAACAACCTTAGCTTCCACTTCCTTAGGTGCTTCAACTACAAGAGCTGTAGATGAACTTGGCACCCTTCCTTTACCAGTGACTTCCCTCTGCTGTACTTGTTCCAATTCATAGGTTTTCAAAACACCAAACAACCTTTCAAGAGCAATCTTATTCAAATCTCTTGATTCTCTGATGGCCGTTATCCTGTGTTCAAGATGAGTGGGCATCGTCAACAAAAACTTCATATTAATCTCCTTCTGTGTATGTTGCTTGCCATGAACTTGCAAGTTGTTGATTATTTTGTTATACCTTTCGAACACCTCCTGAATGCCCTCATTAGGACCAGCTCTAAAGTGTTCATATTCATAAGTCAAAATTTGAAGTCTGTTTTCCCTAACCTCATCTGTTCCTTCATTAATAGTCTCAATGGTTTCCCACATGTGCTTTGCAGTTTTACAATTCATGACATGACTGTACATCACAGCATCTAGGGAATCTATCAGAATAAGTCTCAAATTTTTATCTAGTCCAGCATCCTCCTTTTCATCAGGAGTAAAAGAAGCAGCAGGCTTTGGACTAGTTGATGCAGGTGTTACAACAATTCCTCCAACTATTGATTCAGTTGTATGTTGAATTGGGATTATAGGTCCATTCTGTAGAACACCCAAATATTTGGAATTTGTGACATCAAGGAACAACTCCATTTTATTTTTCCACATTGAATAATTGACCTTATTAAACATGGGAATCTTAACAATACCTTTTGAAGACATGATGAATTTTTAAGAGAGTTAAAAATTCAAGATTGATTTTTGACGGAATAAAATTAGGATCTTGATTTGTATATCAATCAATTAGCTCTGATACCAATTGTTAGGTCCGATATGATTGTAGAAGGGGGGTTGAATACAATCTATACCAATTTCTCAAAATTTATTCGTTAAATAATTTTAACTTAAACGAATATTTTGTGCGGAATAAATTGATACGGATTTCAAGTTGAATATAATTATATATTTAATTGATGTGGTGTTACAAAATCAATACAAACTATTATCAAGTGTTTAATAACTAATTAGAAAATTCGACATGAACTTTTCTAATTTAGTTAATAAATCTCAAGATAAGTACTAGGAAACTTAATTCGCTAGTAGTACAAGAATCACAAGTAGACAAGTTCTATCGGATAGAATATTACAAAGATGATAAACTTGAATTTATGTGAATTAATTTGTGCTTGGTGTTCTTGAAAGCTTTGAGAGAGAATGGCTGTCTTTTCTTTTTCTTTCTACTGTGTTCTATTTTCTTCTGCCTTCTGTTTTGATTATATAAGTCTGTACTAATTAAATATGACTTAATCAGCTTCAAGACTTATTTAATCAGCTGCAAGTATGGCCTTTCTTGCTCCAAGACTTAATTAAATCATTAGGTATGACTTAATTTAGCTCGGTATGACCTATCAGAAGTGTCGGTATGACCTATTCTGAACAGTGTAGTCGGTATGACATAACTACCTTTTGTCGGTATGACATAATACCTTTTCAGAAATATCTTCCTTCATCATGACTTATTCCATTCGGTATGACTTAATCCTTTGAAGGTCGGTAAGACATATTTCTTCTTAAATAGTCGGTATGACCTATTCCATGCAGCTCATCATGACTTAACTATTTGATCTGTTAAGTCATACCGAAAACTCAACTGTCATGACATAACCTTTTCAGCATCTTAATTAAGTCATATTGATCCTTTTAATTAATTAGGAATTAATTAATTCATGATTAATTGATACAATAATTAACTTAATAAATAAATTAATTCTAGTAGAATTAAATCAATTAATTGATTTATTATCAATTACAAATGAATTAAATTAAATCAATAACTAATTAATTTAATTCTCCCAAACCACGAAAATTAATAAAGAATTACCACTGATTTATGTTGACGTTCGATGTACTGTCTGATTCATGAACGACTAACTTCAATGATGCTTCTTCACTTCTGACTTTAAGCTGTGGCTTATTTCTTCTTTCAATTTTCTTGTACTTTGATTGACTTTCAATCTATCATTCGAAAAATCTCTGTCACTATAAATGAATCCATTCACTTCAATGTTATACTGAGGCTTGATCAGATACCTGATACGTCTTCCAGTGTGAAACATCAAAACTATAGATTGACTTTCTTCTTTCTTCTGACAGATATTGCTTCCTGAGATTCCTGTGACAGATCATACGGATATTTACTTATTACAATTTGGTTTAAGTTGATTAGGATCCTTGAACTACAAATAGGCTGATTCATATGCCTTTCAGAAAATTTTGACGGCATCCCCTCTATACGGGTGACTGCCAGTCGGAACATAATCGACTTAACCAACCAACAATTTTCACATTCCAAAAGTTTTCCACTACTATCCAGCAATGCGGACTAATATTACTCTAATCCAAATAATCCTTAATTTAATCAATTCATATCAACAGAATATGCAATCCTATAAATTAAGACAAGAATTAAAAGAATATTATATAATTTATAAAATAACATTTGACTCATAAAAATCATCATTGCCAATTTACCCTCGACTCAAATTAAATCATCGTCGAGGGGGCAAAATCTCGAGGGTACCCTACATTTGGGTCTCCGTCTCGAGACTTCGCGCTTACTAATTATACGAATAATATTTTAATTCCGGTAATTGAATCAGTAAGGCTTCGACTATAATTAACTTAATATCACAAAGAGACTCAGTAAAGTCACCACAACATCACAGATTCAAGAACAAGATCATCCAGCATACATATATATCCACAGTCACTCAACACCCACAACTTGCACGTTTCTTACACACACACACACACAGACGCATCATCACACACACACACGGCAAAAGAATACAACAGTCGGGGATGACAAGAATAGGGGAGGGGAGGAGATAATCAACATAACCCACACGACACTCTTACAACTCCATTGACCCACACACACTCGACACACACTATATATGATATCCACACACCCACACAAGCTATGTTCAACATTTCACAGCAGGCACACAACAATTTCAGCTTGACAGTACAGCCACGGGGAAGGGAAAGCTTGCGGAGAGAGAGAAGAGATTTAGGGAGAGTGGGAGGAGAGATACTAGATGTTTGGATAGAGAGAAAAGAGCTCGAGAGAGAACCTTCAAGAGATTGTCGAGAGACCGAGAGAGATTGATTGTGAATTTTGGGGGAATAATTAGGGATTGGGTTCTTAAAAGGAAGGAAAACTTAAGGGGATGGTTATTTAAAATTCTGAATATACAATAATAAATTTCCAAAAAATTCAAGTTAATAGGAAAATGGTTGAAATTTTAAATTTAAAATTCTAAAATAAAGAACACAAAATTACGATCACCCACATACTTTTAAAATATTATTCGGGCCAAAAACGAATTAAATACGAATTTTACAAGTTTAACCCAATAATTAATAAATCAATTTATAAAATCATTTTATAAATCTTAAACCTCAAAATAAATCCATATAATATTTTTAAAATTCACATAAACTGATAAAGGTAATAATGCAAAAGATTTCGTAATTTTTACTAATCCCGATAATTTTATAAAATTCACAGGAGGTAAATATAACACCATTAATTAGAAATAAATCCCCAAAAATATAATGAAAAATACCCGGGCTTACACATTTCATAGAAATCATCACCCAAGCCCACAAACTTTATACCACACATACTCCACCTCCTCAATAATTTTATATGGCACATATTTTACATTTAATATTTAATAAATTATTATTATTACTAAAATTTCTAAGGCGTTATATCCTTCCCCCCTTAAAAAGATTCTATCCCCAGAATCTCACCTAAGTAAAAAGATGAGGATACTTTTCGAGCATCTCACTCTCAATTTCCCAAGTTGATTCTTCAACCCTAGGATTCCTCCACAAAACCTTTACCAACTTAACTGTCTTATTCCTTAGCTTTCTATCCATTCTGTCCTGAATTGCTACAGGATGTTCTATGTAAGACAAGTCTGGCTGTAACTCAATAGGCTCGTACTCGATCACATGACTCAAATCTGGATGATATTTCTTGAGCATTGACACATGGAAGACATTGTGAATGCGACTCATATGTGGCGGTAGAGCTAACCTGTACGCGACTTTTCCAACTCGTCTTAAGATCTCGAAAGGTCCTACGTATCTCGTATTGAGCTTTCCTTTCTTACCAAACCTCGTAATTCCTTTCCAAGGTGAGACTTTCAACAACACTTTATCTCCTTCCTCGAAATTCATATCTTTCCTGTCTTGATCTGCATATTTCCGTTGTCTGTTCTGAGCAGCAATTAGCCTTTTCCGAATGATTTCAATCTTCTCCTTCGTTTGTTGTACCAGTTCGGGTCCTAACACCTTACGCTCACCAACCTCATCCCAATACACCGGAGACCTACATTTCCTTCCATATAAAGCTTCGTATGACGGCATCCCAATACTAGAATGATAGCTATTGTTGTAATAAAATTCCACCAAAGGTAGGTGTTCGTCCCAATTCCTTTAAAGTCCAATGCACACGTTCGAAGCATGTCTTCAATAGTTTGGATGGTTCGCTCACTCTGTCCATCACTCTACGGATGATAGGCTGTGCTCATCTTAAGCTTAGTCCCCAAACATTCTTGAAATTGTTTCCAAAATTTGGAGTTGAAACGTGGATCTCGATCTGACACAATATTTACTAGCACACTATGACGCATAACCACTTCTTTCAAGTACAGTTGTACCAACTTATCTAAGGAGAGTCTTTCATTAATCGGAAGAAAATGAGCAGACTTAGTCAGTCGATCTATGATCACCCAAATCGCATCATGATTAGCTTTTGTCCTCGGTAGTCCCACTGTAAAGTCCATAGCTAAATGCTCCCATTTCCACTCCGGGATATCCAACGGCTGTAATAGTCCACTAGGCCTTTGATGTTCAGCTTTGACTCTTTGACAAGTATAACACTTGCTAACCCATTCTGCAATCTCTCTTTTCATATCAGGCCACCAAAAATGTTCCTTCAGGTCTTGGTACATTGGTACATCTTCGTACTCCCCGGATGAATTGAATACCTTGAATTGTGCGCATCGCGTAAAATCTCATTCTTTAACTCTGGCACATTAGGAATCCAAATCCTTGAAGAAAACCTTAATATACCCTTATCATCTTTCTGAGTGCAAATTTTCTCACCTGTTAACGCGTTCATATCTTGACTCATGATTTCCTCTTGACATCTTCGTACCTTTTCAAGTAATTCTGGTTGAAATGTCATGGTATAGAGCTTCTCACTGGTACGTTCTGAAATTTGTACTTCCAATCTCAGCTTTTCAAATTTCTTGAACAATTCTTTAGGTATGGTGATCATGTTCAGTCTTTCCTTTCTACTCAATGTGTCGGCTACCACATTCACTTTTCCTGGGTGATAATTAATTGTGAAATCGTAATCCTTAATCAGCTCCAACCAATGCCTTTGTCTTATGTTAAGTTCCCTTTGAGTGAAGATGTACTTTAAACTTTTGTGGTCCGTGTAAATCTCACATTTTTCACCATATAAATAGTGTCTCCAAATATTTAGTGCAAAAATGATTGCTGCTAACTCCAAGTCGTGAGTCGGGTACTTTTGCTCATGAGGCCTTAATTGTCTAGAAGCATACGCAATCACCTTTCCATGCAGCATCAGTACACACCCTAGTCCTTTCACCCTACTGCTGCAGGGCCTTCTCCTGTTCCTGCCATGCTTTTAGTTTTTGCTGGTGTTCTTGCTTGCTTAGCTTTCAACGTCTTAGAATGAGTTTGCATGCAACAAGTACCTGAAACAGCGAAAAACCAACGAACTACACAAGAATAGATGAGAAAAACAAAAAGAAAATCCAAGTCAATTAAATTCAACTACCACTGTAGTAAAACACATAAACAAAAATAACACCGAAGTCCCCGGCAGCGGCGCCAAAAACTTTTTGACTCGTAAACACGCAAGTATAAGCGATCATAAATAGCAAGTGATAAGTAAGATTCGTTCTGCAGAGACTAGGTGTAAATGCCAATTTTAGTACTTATACAACGGTGCATGGTTATATACTTACTACTTAAACAAGTATCAAAATTGGTTGTTGATTACTAACTTAACTAATTAAACAATTATTAACTAAGAGTGAATTAACAACGAGATTACTTATGAATTAGAAAACATGGAGTACCAATTTCATCGAAAACTTCACTAAAGGTTGACACATTAAATCGACACAGGTGACAAACAAGATAATTAATCAGATAACACGACAATAATACGAGCTACCTTTCAGTACACTCGTATCATACCACTTAATATCCACAAGAGATAGAAATCAAGAGGACACCACATTACGATCAAATCATATATGTCTATACAATCTGGAAAAGCAATTGGTTTGAGCACAAGTTATCTTCTATAATTACATGGGGCAATATGCATTGGTTAATTCATACCACTAATCATGATTAGAAAACATATAATAATAGAAGAGAAATATGATTAGAAAATAAATCCCCAAATGTGAAAAAGAGTACAAAAGATCTAAAATAGATTAGGCCTCCTTGCTTGTCACTAGCTTGAAGATCCCTCTCTTAATGTTGTATCTAAGATAATAATGTCGATTGATAAAACTCCCTGCTGATCGATGTGTTTTTAATGCCTAAGATAATGTATAAAAAGTCCCAACTGCTTGCCCTAAAAATAGGCCCAAAACAATTCGACCCGGAAGAAAATTAACATTCAGAAAAATTTCCAAGGCACTGTTGCTCGAGTTAGAGCGCTGTTGCGCCTCCTAGCTCCTGGAAAATGTTGTGCTAACAGGAGGAAAATGCACTGTTGCGCCCACAAAATGTGCTATAGCGCCTGGATCGAGCTATTGCGCCTACATGCTGTGCCGCTGCGCCATGGAAGAGATAGGAAACGTGCTATAGCGCCTGAAACCGCGCAGCTGCGCTTTACCACCCCTGGAAAATGCTTCTTACACAGCGCTGTTGCGCTAGAAACTGAGCTACAACGCCTCCTACCTCCTGGAATTAGCACACAAGCCGCCATCTACACTCATTCACCACCATTAAACCAATGTAGCACCATAATGCCTTCAACGAAACATTCTGCACAATTTACACGAAAACATGTCAAACTACAACAAAACTCAAGAACTCGCAGTCGTTTTAAGTCCAAACGGAAGGTAATTAGTGGATATAAAATCCACTTATCAAACCCCCAAACTTAAACCGTTGTTTGTCCTCAAGCAATGCAACTCAACCTAAAATGATGAATGAATTCAACTAAAAATTAAATGTCATGATAATGCAATGGTCCTAATGCAATGATCCCACACAAATTACCGAAACCAACTCAACAAGCAAACGCCTCAATGAATGCAACAACTCTAAACAGAGCTCGACTAAGTCCCCGTATACTAACAATACATGCTCAGAAATGTGGTGTGTGCATTTCTCAGTAAATATACTCTTGAAACTAGATAAAAGGCATAACCAATTCTTCGCTAAGACAAACACATGTTTATAAATAGAATGAACTTTAGACACTATATGACTCAAAGACACCGCCATCATCATTTAAGGTGTACAAGGATTCATGCTTAACTAAACAAAACACCACAAAACATAAAACACAGATGCTTATTGACCGTGCAATGGGTGAGACCCCTAAAGGCTTATACAATAGCACCCTTGTAGCGAGCGTTAGGTTAGTGGATCCTAGACCGGAAAAGTCTTAGGTCACTAGGCATAAAATCCCCTAGAACTTACTTGCTCGAGTACTAAAGAGCCCACCATAGTCAATTAGCATACACACACTCTCACAAATGCTCATTTTTTTATACTTACAACTCTTTTTTTTCTTTTTCTTTCGACTCTTTTTTTCTTGCCTTTTCTTTTTTTTTTTAATTCACACATGGGTGCACTATCTTACCCCCTAGACTACTCATATTAAATATGAGCGGCTACTAGCCATTTGAGCCTAGCCATTATTACACTACGACACAACACTTATCATGAAATCCCTGTTTTCCCCCAAACTTATACTTAAGTGCTCCTACGCCATCAAGGGAATAACGAAAATTCTAGATATAAATAGGTGATTAAATCCCAACAGCCAAACTAGGTATGACTCGATCTAGCCCAAGAGCAAATAGTGAGAACGTGAAAAGATTGTTTTCCCGACACACGCAAGTCATTTTCATAAGTACTTAAATCAACCCTCTATCCATTGTCATCACACTCAAATTAACGTCGACCTATTGAGCCAGAAACAGACACTCATATGAAATCATGTGATATGCATGAACAAATAATATTATAATCCTAAATAATTCTATATAGCATGGCATCCTAAATGTAAACTAAATGACATGGCTAAACTACATGCAAAATTACTAATATGAACTAGCATGAATATGCAGTTATATGCAATGCAACGATTCTTAATACCCTAAAATCACCCTCAAACTTATTAAATTCAATGTACTCATTGAAGGCAAATTAAAGGATGCAAGAAATACTCCCCTAGTTGTCGGCATCGTCACCCTCCTCGGGTGGTGTGTCTGGTGGTGGATAAACATGGTGCGCTCCGAAGGTGGGCCATGTGACCTGAAAACCCTGCTACCGGTACACTCTATCCTCGACCGAAGAAGCGAAACCCCTTTCTTTGACAACGGCTTTAGTCAATAAATTTTCAAACTCCTCTTGTGCCGCCTTAGACACAAACTTGTCCACATCATAATCTACCTCCCCCTCCTCCGAACTACTACTACTCACCACACGTACCCTCTTTGGAGCCATCAAAAACAATACCCAACAATATCACCAATATCCACTAACAATAATGAACCAAGCAAATTTACCCAAAAAAAAAACACTATCACACAAAATCTCCAAAAATCGTAAGAACACAATTCGTAATTAAACAAGATTGAAGAAGAAAATACCCAATTACGAATTAGAGAGGTGCCCTTGCAAGTGAAAATCCACCGAAGTTGAGTCTTGAAGCCTTAAAATTGGAATTATGTTGGAGAGAATTGGAATGGGGGTTTTGAATTTGTGTGTATATAGGTGTATATATAGATGGGTGTATAGAGATGATTAGTTAGGTTATGGGATGAGATGGGATTGGGAGGGGTTTTAATTGATATTGGTTATAGATTTAGGATTTAAGAGATGGAGAGGATATAAAATGAGAGAATAGAGGTAGAGTTTTACTATATTCGGACAAATATAGGCTGGACAGTGGGTTGGCGGCGCTGCGGCGTAGTAACGCGCGCTGTAGCGCGGAAACGTGGTGTAGTTCCTGTTCACATTTTTTTTCTATAATAATAAGAATAATAAAAAAACAACGAACCAAACGCGTGGGTTGCCTCCCACGAAGCGCTTGTTTATTGTCACTAGCTTGATACATCCTTTGCTTGATAACGGCGGCTTGAAAATCTCGATTAACTTGCCCTTATCAGGAGACCCATTCCTACATTGGCCGACCTCCTGCTTGCGTACTTCCCACATCTTTTTCCTATGCATCTGCACCTTGACTCTTCCATCCATCGACTTTTTCTTTTTCTTCTTCACACCTCGAAGGTATTTACCCCTCCTAGTTGATTGAACAGAACACTTTTCGATCTCGTCATCGGTGTTCCACCTTCTTAACACATTATCCTGACACTCTTCAAAAATTACCAGCTCATCATTCAAAAGCACATGCCACAAGTATGGTGGAAGTTTTTCGAGATTAACATTCGTGAGATCCTGAGTGAAAAAATTGTCAGCTGGATCACTGGTGTGATGCTCAAGCATGTACATATCGGCCTTTAACAACTGACCCGGCTCCTCGCACTGGCCTTTATCAACCATCTCTATGCTGAAACACTCTTCATCCTCTGTCGGCAGTTCAATGGCTTTGAACACGTTGAAGGAGACATTGTCTTCATGCACTCGCATAGTGAGCTCTCCTTTCTGAACATCGATCAATGTTCGACCTGTGGCTAGAAATGGTCTTCCCAAGATTATGGGAATATTCTTATCTTCCTCGAAGTCCAAGATGACAAAATCAGCTAGGAATATAAATTTGTCCACCTTTACTAAGACATCTTCAACTATGCCTCTAGGATAGGTGATCGAACGATCTGCCAACCGTAAAGAGATGTTAGTTGGCTTTGGATTTAGAAGACCAAGTTGCAAAAAGACCGATAGAGGCATCAAATTTATGCTGGCACCCAAGTCACACAAGCATTTGTCGAACGACAAATTACCAATAGTACATGGTATAGTGAAGCTTCTAGGATCCCTGAGTTTCGGAGGAAATTTCTGTTGCAGAACAGCACTGCATTCCTCCATCAAAGCAACGGTTTCAAATTCCTCTAGTTTCAGCTTCCTTGATAGGATCCCCTTCATGAACTTTGCGTAACTCAACATCTGCTCTAGTGCTTCTGCAAAAGGAATGTTAATATGCAATTTCTTAAACACTTCAAGAAATTTACCGAATTGCTTGTCAAGCTTCTGTTTCTGCAGTCGCTGCGGATATGGTGGTGGAGGATGGACACGTCCGTTCACTTCCTCTTTATCAAGGGCTGATTTTTTAGGAGTTAGTACACTCTCCTCTACTCCTTTGCTTGATTCTGAACTTTTGCCCTTGTCATCTGAACTTCCCAAATCCACTTTCTCCGCCTCCTTCTCTGGCAAAATTTTTTCTTCCTTCTCAAGTTCAGCGCTTTCTGTGACTTTTCTGGACCTCAATGTGATAGCCTTTACTTGCTCATGGCTAGCCTTTTTCCCTGGATTAGTTTCCGTGTCACTAGGTAGCACTCCTTGTGGCATGTGTAACAATGCATTTGCAAGTTGCCCCATCTGATTTTCCAAGGTCTTGAGCTAGACCGCTTGAGTTTTGCACATCAATCTCAATTCTTCCAATTCTGATTTTTCAGCCGATGATTGCCCAGAATGAGCCTGATACTGTTGTTGCTGAAAACCGAGAGGTTGAAATTGCCTTTGAGCATAAGACTGCTGAAACTGCTGCCCTGCTGCTGCTGAACACCTGAAGAATTATATGGCTGAGCTCCATATTGCTGACCCTGAAATTGATGATATGGCTGTTGAGGTTGTTGCACACCACCTTGATTGTTGCTCCAGCTGAAGTTAGGATGATAATGATTGGGAGCTGGTTGTTGTTGCCTCTGAAAATTGCCCACAAACTGCACCAATTCAGGAGAAATAGCACATTGCCTCACCCTCATCTCATGTGTGCCCACACATAGCTCACAAACACTAGCAACCTGCTACACTCCGCAATTTGCCAAAGAATCTATTTTCATATTCAATTCCTCTAGTTGAGCTGTTAATGCTGTGGCTATACTAACATCAAGAATTCATGCCACCTTGTGCTGTGCCATTCTCTTAGTTGGATTATAATATTCGTTAGCTGCCATCATCTCGATAAGATCATAGGCTGCCTCATAGCTCTTAGCCCATAATGCTCCCCCTGAAGCTGCATCCACCATGCGTCTCGATTGCCATCCAAGCCCATTGTAAAAACAATTGATGACCATCCAATTAGGCATGCCATGATGAGGACACTTTCGTAGCATCTCCTTATACCTCTCCCAAGCTTCACATAATGTTTCTCCAGACTGCTGTGAGTATTGAGTAAGAGCATTCCTTATAGCTGCAGTCTTTGCCATGGGGAAGAACTTAGTAAGGAACTTTTGAGCTAGATCAGCCCAAGTAGTGATAGAGCCTACTGGCAGAGAGTGTAGCCAACCCTTGGCTTTGTCCCTGAGAGAAAATGGGAAAAGCCTCAACTTAACAGCATCCTCCGACACATTATTGAACCTGAATGTGTCGCATATCTCGATGAAGTTTCGGATGTGCAAGTTAGGATCCTCCGTTGCAGCTCCCCCAAACTGTACCTGATTCTACACCATCTGAATAGTGCCAGACTAAATCACAAAAGTAGCTGCTGTAATTGCAGGCCGAATGATGCTCGACTGAATGTCATCAATTTTCGGCTTTGAATAGTCCATCAATGCCCATTGTACTACTGCTGCAGGGCCTTCTCCTGTTCCTGCCATGCTTTTAGTTTTTGCTGGTGTTCTTGCTTGCTTAGCTTTCAACGTCTTAGAACAAGTTTGCATGCAACAAGTACCTGAAACAGCGAAAAACCAATTAACTACACAAGAATAGATGAGAAAAACAAAAAGAAAATCCAAGTCAATTAAATTCAACTACCACTGTAGTAAAACACATAAACAAAAATAACACCGAAGTCCCCGACAGCGGCGCCAAAAACTTGTTGACTCGTAAACACGCAAGTATACGCGATCACAAATAGCAAGTGATAAGTAAGATTCGTTCCGCAGAGACTAGGTGTAAATGCCAATTTTAGTACTTATACAACGGTGTATGGTTATTTACTTACTGCTTAAACAAGTATCAAAATTGGTTGTTGATTACTAACTTAACTAATTAAACAATTATTAACTAAGAGTGAATTAACAACGAGATTACTTATGAATGAGAAAATATGGAGTTCCAATTTCATCGAAAACTTCACTAAAGGTTGACACATTAAATCGACACATGTGACAAACAAGATAATTAATCAGATAACACGACAATAATACGAGCTACCTTTCAGTACACTCGTATCATACCACTTAATATCCACAAGAGATAGAAATCAAGAGGACACCACATTACGATCAAATCATATATGTCTATACAATCTGGAAAAGCAATTGGTTTGAGCACAAGTTATCTTCTATAATTACATGGGGCAATATGCATTGGTTAATTCATACCACTAATCATGAAAAATCAAATTAATTCATGAACCCATGCCAGTATGGCAAAATCTCAATTCTTGAATCCACTTTCGCAATCAACAAGAATTAATAAATTAGATGCTAGCTAAACATCTATCAATTAAATCAACCATACCAGATTATCATAATAAAATCACCCAACAATCAATTACGTGTCAAACACAATAATTATGAAATCGAATCCATTGGAACCCCATGATAATGATAAGTTCATAATTGAACCTTTCACCATCATGGGTTCTAGAAAAAACATGGTCCTAGAAAACATATAATAATAGAAGAGAAATATGATTAGAAAATAAATCCCCAAATGTGAAAAAGAGTAGATCTAAAATAGATTAGGCCTCCTTGCTTGTTACTATCTTGAAGATCCCTCTCTTAATATTGTATCTAAGATAATAATGTCGATAGATAAAACTCCCTGCTGATCGATATGTTTTTAATGCCTAAGATAATGTATAAAAAGTCCCAACTGCTTGCCCTAAAAATAAGCCCAAAACAATTCGACCCGAAAGAAAATTATCATTCAGAAAAATCTCCAAGGCGTTGTTGCTCGAGTTAGAGCGCTGTTGCGCCTCCTAGGTCCTGGAAAACGTTAAGCCAACAGGAGGAAAACGCGCTGTTGCGCCCATGAAATGGGCTATGGCGCCTGGATCGAGCTGTTGTGCCTACATGCTGTGCTGCTACGCCTTGGAAGAAATAGGAAACGCGCTATAGCGCCTGAAACCGTGCAGCTGCGCTTTACCACCCCTGGAAAATGCTTCTTACACAGCGCTGTTGCGCTAGAAACTTAGCTACAGCGCCTCCTACATCCTGGAATCAGTACACAAGCCGCCATCTACACTCATTCACCACCATTAAACCAATGTATCACCATAATGCCTTCAACGAAACATTCTACACAATTTACACGAAAACATGTCAAACTATAACGAAATTAGAGAACTCGCACTCATTTTAAGTCCAAACGGAAGGTAATTAATGGATATAAAATCCACTTATCAGCATTGGTTAATCCAAATGGCATCACTAAGAATTCGTAATGTCCATACCTTGTGCGAAATGCCGTTTTTGGAATATCTTCAGGTTTTACCTTCAATTGATGATAGCCCGATCTTAAATCAATCTTCGAGAAATAAGCTGCTCCTTTAAGTTGGTCAAACAAATATTCGATTCTAGGTAAGGGATATCTATTCTTGATAGTCAGCTTGTTGAGTTCTCGATATTCGATACACAATCTTATACTACCATCCTTTTTCTTGACAAACAGCACAGGCGCTCCCCACGGTGATACACTTGGTCTTATGACTCCCTTATCTAAAAGTTCTTGTAATTGTGTTGCTAACTCTTTCATCTCCACAGGTTCCATCCTATATGGTGCTTTGGACACGGGTTCTTCTCCAAGTACTAGGTCTATAGCAAACTCTACTTCTCGATCTGGAGGTAAACCGGGTAATTCTTCTGGAAAAACGTCGGGGAACTCGTTAACAATTGGTATATCTTCTATCTTCGGTGCTTGCTTCTCCACATCCATCACGTGTGCTAAATACACTTCACAACCTTGTCTAAGTTACCTCTTCGCTTGTATCATACTCAAAAAATTCTTTACCTGTCTTTGTCCTTGAAATACTACTTCCTTATCATCCTTCGCCTTTAATCTTACTTGCTTCTTCCTACACTCAATCTGTGCATCATAGTCAGCCAACCAATCCATTCCTAAGATTACATCGAATTCTCCCATTTCGAAGGGTATCAAATTGGCATAGAAAAGGTAACCACCTATCTCTATATTACACTGAGGACACAACTGATTAACGGGGACTCTATCTTGGTTTGCCACTTCTATCATTAAAGCTTGTTCTAAGGGTCGAATTTCACATTGCAATTTACTAAGAAACTTGTTGGAAATGAAAGACTTCGTAGCTCCAGAATCAATTAAAACTTTAGCCTCTACTGAATTCACAGGAAGCGTACCTGCGACAACATCCATTTCCTGAACAGCATCCTGCATAGTCATGTTGAAGGTTTTAGCTCTAGGATGAGAGATCTGAGTCTGAGATGGAGGTCCAGTTATCCTCAGGGCATTTGTCGATGGGGGTCCCGCTATCCTCAAAACATTTGCTGTCTGAACTGGTTCCTTACAATCCTTAGACATATGACCAAGTTTCCCACATTTGTAGCATGTTACTGCTGGTTTCTGAGTCAGGAACTCTGTCGCATAATGTCCCTTTTTGTTGCACTTAAAACATGTAACATTTGGTTTGTTACAAACTCTTGAATTCTTTCTCCCACAAATTTTACATTCAGGTAGAGCTGGTCTGATTGCAAGTTGCTGATTGGTATTCTGAAAATGCTTACCCTGCCCACCATTTCCATTCCTTGGCGTCTGAAAACCCTTGCTTCTATCAAACTGACCCTCACTCCTTGTCTTGAACTTGTTATTATTATTATTATTACCTCTTGGGTTCTGACTTCCCTCAGTACATTCTATCTTCCTTTTCTTCCCTGCCTTCTCCTTCTGGTACAGCTCGCTTTCACCTTCAACAATCATAGCTTTCTCCACCACCCTTGCATAATTCTCTAACTGAAACACTGCCACCTTACTACGTATCCTTGGTTTTAGACCTTGTTGAAATCTTTTAGCTTTATTCGCCTCAGTATTGACACATTCAGGAACAAACCTTGCTAGCTCCGTGAATTTTGCCTCATATTCTGCCACGCTCATGTTTTCCTATTTTAATTCTAGAAATTGAATCTCCAGCTGGTCCTACTTGTACCTTGGAAGATACTTCTCGAGAAATAACTCCGTGAATCTTTGCCATCTAATTACTCCTTCATCTTCCAACAGCTTTTTTGACTCCCACCAATAGTTTGCTTCAGCTTTCAAGTAATAACTCGCATATTCAGTCTTTTGGTCTTCTCCTACCTTTACCAAAGAAAAAGCTATTTCCATCTCAATAAACCATCCCCTAGCTTCTATTGGGTTAACAGTACCCTTGAACTCTAGAGGGTGTCCGGCTTGAAATGCTTTAAATGTCACAATTGGTTGAGCGGGTCGTTGTTGAGCTAGTGCGGCTGTCTGTTGTTGAAGAAGTTGAAGAATTTGAGTCATAGTCGGGTCAACTGAATTTTGATTGCCAGTGTTCTTGTTTTCGGGATTTGTAGTTGGTGTTTTCTTCTTTGGAGGCATGATTCTGATAAAAAGATAAATAGTTCATTAAGAAACAGGTAAATAAACAACAAGCAATTATGTATAGAGGTAAGGTTTACAAATCCTGATTTTGAATTGTCTATGATCATAAGATATTTAACAGTGTAAAGAAATAGGGAAGCATAGGTATTATCTTGAACAAGTAATTCTAACAAGAAATACCCAGACAACTCAAAAATATAACGAAAGATGCGTAAATAACAAGAATATAAAGGTCATGGTACCAACAAGGTTAATAAAATAACACAACAATTTTAGAGTTCAAGGTACACTGTTAACAATCCAACTACTAAAAGTACATGCCGATTACAGAAGCATCTACCACCGGGGATAACAATATAACGCGAAATGAGAATACTAACGCAATAAAAGATTACCTAAATCCTATTACCTACTATCCTATGATAACCTACACCTATCGCTCCTATCCTATGTCTATAAGAGTTCAACTCTTATCTTACACCTATCCTATACCTAGTCCTGGCTTGTTTCAGTGACCAAAACCTGATAGCTCTGATACCAACCTGTAACGCCCCGTCTTCCGAAAACTATAAATATACTTTTATAATAAATTATAGGATTTAATTAAATAAAATAGATTTTTAATACAGGGAAATTTTGGAAAATTTTAGCATGTAGTATTCGTATTACGGACTATCCACATGTAATTTGATTCCAAACCAATTCATTCCAACACCAACAACAATTTCAACTACTAAAGAAATAATACAGACACATGTTCAACCTGTCCTAACTGATCAGGTGAACCATACCAAAATGCCCTCCCGATCAGAGGAAAGATCGGGGCATCACAATACCAACTAAAAACATGAATCTTGATAACAAAATAATAAGAAATAAATACAACCCCACTACTAACCTGGATCTCTAGCAGGTAGTGGTATGAAACAAGCAACTACTAACTAGGTTATTATATTACAATACTAAATCCTTAAATAAAATATAAAAACGCTCCATAATTATAAATACAACCAACTTGAACTATTACACAAATTTTTTTACTGATTACTCAAAAATCCAACCCTCTAGCAGAGTGCAACTAGGCTGCCTAAGGTCCACAACAAGTTTTTCTCGGATATATCTTCTAACTTGTATTCTTCTCTTCTTTAGAAACAATAGCAAGGAGTGAGCCAAATGCTCTGGTTTTAATCCACAATCTCAAGATAAGTTTATCTTGCAGAACAATATTCTGTTTATGACCTTTCAAAATCATCATTTGAAATTTCTAAAAATCTTTTCATTTGAGGTATAAAATCATCAATTCTCTTTTTGAATAAACTTTCATTTTTTTTAAAATATTTAAATTCGATTGGAGGTTTTTCCCGACTTCGGACAATATGGGTGATCAGCCACGTAAAGTCCTCAGCACGAACACTCGATCCGTCTGGATAAAAATTGGGTTCCCAATTAGGCAACACATTGGCCTATAAGATGCTTGACTGGTCCCACCAGAACTACAATGTAAAGTAAAACATGCTGGACCGGCATCACCCGGCCTCTTACGCTCTCAAATCTGAAGGAATCCGTAGAAAACATTTTTGACGGAATCCCTCACAATAAATCTTCAAACTTTTAAAACCATTCATTTTCAAGTCCATTATACTCACTGATAATAGATCAGCCCAGTATAAGGAATTTTAAAACATTTATAAAAAAATAAGCCATTTTGATTTGCATTTGTAATAGATTAAGGGTCAAGGAAACGCTCAACAGTAATTGCATAAAGTTTTCAAGATCAGAATTCAAGTGTGGTTAAAAGGTATTTAAGAATATAGTTTATTCAAGCACATAATAGTATTAGGAGGTGATGAAAACAAATATTTATTCAACTCGGGTAGGTTTCAGAAAAACTAGTATAAAACAAATGAAAAGGTTCATGAGTTAGTAAAGAGTCAAGTAATGGTTAAGGTTTCAGAATTAGGGTTTCAAGGATTTTAAGTAGGATTTTATTTGTTTGTTTTAAGGAAAATAGACATAAGGAGGGGTTTAAGTTGGAGTAAGGTATCAATTATAAAATTAGGGTTTATAGTTCAATTTGAATTAGAGCAACAATAGAGTACAGTAGTTTAATTAATTATTCAGAGGTACAAAGGTTTAAACGTCAAGTCAAAAGAGCAAGGGCTAAGGTATAAGAGTTAAACAATTTTTTTCAAAAGGATAATCAAGGTACATGAGTTTAAGGGATAAATTATAAAGAATAATTAATAAGGTACACGAGATCCAACAATAATTTAAAAGGAATAGCAGGAAATTATAAGAATGTAAACACAATTCATAAGCAGTTGAAAGAATCCAAACGTAATTCCGAGGTTTAAATCACTTGCCTTAATAAGGTGCTTTCACTCTAGTCACCTAGCTCAAAAGCCTTCTACCTTTGCCTTTCCTTTATCTCTTGAATCTATGTCCTTCAAATCTACACATATAAAACACTATTTCAGAACTCTATTAAATATTCGACGTTCATCTCTGAACGTCTAACCTTAATCTACCCTTGCGATGAACCTTAAATTTATTCACTTTATTCATATACTATCAATTCTTGACCACTGACACAAATATATAATTATGATTGCTAAATATTTAAATAATCGCATAAATAAAATATAATCCAAATACCACTCTATACTAGTAGTACATACATATATACATAGACTCGAGAAAATACAATTAATATTTTTAGAAAATTTTGACGGCATCCCCTCTATACGGGTGACTGCCAATCGGAACATAACCGACTTAACCAACCAAGAATTTTCGCATTCCAAAAGTTTTCCACTACTATCCAACAATGCGGACTAATATTACTCTAATCCAAATAATCCTTAAATTAATCAATTCATATCAACAGAATATGCAATCCTGTAAATTAAGACACGAATTAAAAGAATATTATATAATTTATAAAATAACATTTGACTCATAAAAATCATCATTGCCAATTTACCCTCGACTTAAATTAAATCATCGTTGAGGGGGTAAAATCCCGAGGGTACCCTACATTTGGGTCTCCGTCTCGAATAATATACGAATAATATTTTAATTTCGGTAATTGAATCAGTAAGGCTTCGACTGTAATTAACTTAATATCACAAAGAGACTCAGTAAAGTCACCACAACATCACAGATTCAAGAACAAGATCATCCAGCATACATATATATCCACAATCACTCAACACCCACAACTTGCACGTTTCTTACACACACACAGAGACGCATCATCACATACACACGGCAATAAAACACAACAGTTGGGGATGACAAGAATCGGGGAGGGGATGAGATAATCAACACAACCCACACGACACTCTTACAACTCCATTGACCCACACACACTCGACACATACTATATATGATATCCACAAACCCACACAAGCTATGTTCAACATCATAACAGGCACACAACAATTTCAGCTTGACAGTACAGCCACGGGGAAGGGAAAGCTTGCGGAGAGAGAGAAAAGATTTAGGGAGAGGGAAGGAGAGATACTAGATGTTTGGATAGAGAGAAAAGAGCTCGAGAGAGAACCTTCGAGAGATTGAAGAGAGACCGAGAGAGATTGATTGTGAATTTTGGGGGAATAATTAGGGATTGGGTTCTTAAAAGGAAGGAAAACTTAAGGGGATGGTTATTTAAAATTCTGAATATACAATAATAAATTTCCCAAAAATTCAAATTAATAGGAAAATGGTTGAAATTTTAAATTTAAAATTATAAAATAAAGAACACAAAATTACGATCACCCACATACTTTTAAAATATTATTCGGGCCAAAAACGAATTAAATACGAATTTTACAAGTTTAACCCAATAATTAATAAATCATTTTATAAATCTTAAACCTCAAAATAAATCCATATAATATTTTTAAAACTCACATAAGCTGATAAAGTTAATAATGCAAAAGATTTCGTAATTTTTACTAATCCCGATAATTTTATAAAATTCACAGGAGGTAAATATAACACCATTAATTATAAATAAATCCCCAAAAATAAAATGAAAAATACCCGAGCTTACACATTTCATAGAAATCATCACCCAAGCCCACAAACTTTATACCACACATACTCCACATCTTCAATAATTTTATATGCCACATAATTTACATTTAATATATAATAAATTATTTTTATTACTAAAATTTCTAAGGCGTTATATACTTCATCAGGTAACACTTCTATCTCTACTACCTTTATAACTGATAGTATGATTACAGATAGACCTGATACAAGGGATACCTCTATTTGTATGACTTCAGTCCACTTCTCTCAGCCACCTCTTATTTCTTCAAATTTGTTGAGTCAGAGCCTTTCTTGTGAGAAAGAGAGTGAACACTTAGAGAAAAAGAAGAGTGATGAGAGGCAGTCTTCTGAACTGGCAAAAGGAGAGGTAGAACTGAGTAAGAAGTTCCAAACTTCTAGTGAGGTAGAAGTTACTATTAAAAGTAACTTAGGTAACATTGTGAGAAATGATGAGATCACTTTAAAAGAAAAGAGAAATTTAAGAAATGTTACTACTAACAGTGTAGGTCATCAGGATGCAACATTTTCATCTGTTGATTTAAAGTTAAAAGGTGTGATGATTCCTGATGATCCTCTGGATGATATAATTCCTGATGCTACTCAAAGCTTAGATGATGACGATGATGATGATGCTGGTGATAATCTTGAAATAGCTCAGCTAAAAGCAGCAATGAAGGCTAGTTTAGGATCCATACATGGTTTCTCCAGCATGTTCATAGAAACTATGGGTCCATCTAAAGCTGCTTTGATTGAGACTAGAGGAGAGTACAGTCATACTATCCCTGAGCATATTCAAGCTCAAGGGAGATATGAATGGGATATTGATTGGAATAAGCATAATGCAGACATTAACTTCCAAAGTGCTCTATTTTATTCTGGCCACATAGCTTCAAAGCTCTCTACTCCTGATCTTAAGGATCATTTAAAAATTACTACTATGATGGCACAAGGATTGAAGTCTGAGATGAAGTCTGTTAATGCTCACAATGACAAAGTTCGAGCTGATATTCACTCTGCGTTATCTTCGCATGCCACTTCCTCTCAAATTCGATATCTTAGAAAGGAAGTTCAAGCTATTGATAAGAAGATGGATACACGGATGACTGTCTTGGAATCTAAAATGACAAATGTTGAAGACTCTCTCCAGCTGATTCTGTCTATATTTATTAACCCCACTGATGTCAAAAAGGGGGAGAAGGTAGTCAAAACAAAATGCACGCCCGATCTGGTTGTAAGAAGGGATGATGATACTTCTGGAAATGATGGTGGTGCTCAGACACAAAGAAGTGGAGCTGAAACCTCTGATGCTGCTTGGGTAACTAGAAAAAGTGAATCTCATACTCATGTTTCTAAAACCAGGAAGAAGACGGTAAGAACAATAGTACAATCTCAGATCCTAACAGAAGAACAATTCTTGTCACCTGGTCAAAGTCAAAAGCAAACACTTCCAACAATTTCTGAGGGTGATGAAGATCTGTTAATTACTTAGATAAAGGATGCGCCACATCTCTTCAAGATAATTACTTCTAAGAAAGGTGAAAGTAAGATTATGTATCACAATGATATTTTAGTCCAACAATATCATGCTAGGAAGGCACTTGCTTTAACCTCTGAAGAAAATCCTGATATGTCTACTGATGAGATTCTAGAAGAACAGAAAAGGATTCTTGAAGAGATTGGTAAACAGAAAGAGATTTCATCTACAAGAAGAGGAAGAGGCAGAGGAGGTAGAGGAAGAGGAAGAAAGCATGCACAAGCAAGCACAAGGCAAACAAGATCTAGTGGAGTCAGAATAGAGGAGATAACTGATAATCCTCTAGAAGCTACAAAGAAGAAAACTCCACAATCTCTTGAAACAACTTCATCCAACATACTTTTTGAACCTAAAAAAGCGGAAACAGTCATTCCTTTACTATCTATAAAGAGAGAAGTTGCTATGGAAGCAAAGAAGGATGTTGCTGAAACAACTCAGGGTGTAGTTCTTAACTCTAATGCAGTTGATATTGAAATCTTGAGAGATCTGGAAGTCATTATTCTTACAGTTATGGTTGAATTTCACAACATGGAAGTTGATGAACAAGATTTAAAGATTGATCAAGAAAGATTCAGAAGATTTGAAGAAGAGAAGGAAATCAAAAAGAATGCAACAGATATTGTTAATGGAGAAAGCAAAGAATATTTGAATAGTGTGATCAAATCTAGGAAGGAGGTATGGTATGATAATGAGAGAAGAGCTAAAGTAGAACAATTTGGTGGTCCATACATCAAACCTAAAGACAGAAAGTGGGTGAAGATTGATGAATTTAAATATAAGAGACCAGCTAAATTCAGATCTGGAGGGGTAACTGAATCTCCATTGATGATTGAAGAATAATCTCTCACAGCTTCATTGAGTACAGAAGTTAAGAGTTCTGTGTCTGATAAACCTCCTCCACGATGGTTAAAAATGCAAACTGATTTGATAGGGTGGAAACCTAAAACAAGAGGATGAATTGGAAGTCATGAAGCAGAGATTGATAGACTGACCCAGACAGATCAGTATGCTTTAGTAGACAAAAGTTGTGTTCATTTAACTGTTGATGATCTGTGGAATCTATAAACTGTTGTAGTTGTTGCTGATAATCATGCTTGGTCAAACAAAGTTGAAAAGTTAAAGTATTTTATGAGGGACAAAAGTGTCAAGAAGCTTTCTATTCAGGATGTACTATGCAAATCTACAAAAGAACTGAAATATGTTCTATATCTGCTTGAGAAGAGAAAGGTTCATCCTAAAGAAGCTGACGTCTACAACAACTGGTATTGTATGATTCTAAGGGCTATCAGAAAAAGGTTTCTAGATGGGGGAACAAGATACAATGGTATTTACACTCCTATGTATGTGGATACAATAGGTCGAGAAATTGAAATGAAAAGAGAAACTACTGTTGTAGAATAAGTTTTTGGTGTAAAGTAGTTAACTCTTAATCCTAATGGAGAAGAACTTGTGTATTTGCTAATGGGAGATCTAGATTTACTAAGAAGTTCGATACAGAATCTCAAGGCAGCTATCTATCAGATAGATGAGGAAAATGAAGAACTCAAAAATCTGAAGAAAAGGCTGATTAAAATTCTTGAATGCGAAGAGGAAGAATTACTGTCAGATTTCTTGAAGTCAAGCCTTTTCTATGTGAGAATTTCATAGACTCAGCCCAGTGATTTTCTTTCGAATTTTTGACATCATTGAATCATGGAATTTGTGCTTTATTTCATAAAGTACAAATTGGGGGAGATTGTTACATATTGATTCAAGTGACTTCAGAATCTGGACTACTGACCGAATACTGATGCTGACGTCATCAGGAATACAACGTCAGGATCAGGATGCTGTCAGGATTTGAAACTGGTCAGGATTACATAAAGATTTACATCAGTCCAGAGATCTAGGAGATTGGTGTGTCGGTTCCTGTTTTATAGGAAGGCAACTATCATTCAAGATATGTATTAAGATGCGTATGTAATTGATTTAGTATATCTTGTAATTGATAGTGCAGCTGTGTATTGTATATATACACAGTTTAGGTTTCATATATTGTAATCCCTTACACGAGTTATCTTGTAACCTAGCAGCTCTTAAAAACATCAGAATTTCTTAAGAGAGTTTGTAACAGTTTTATACCAGAGATAAATAAAGCTGTTATTTATTCATACTTGTGTTATTATTTCTGTTTAAGTCGAAAATCTCTTACAATTGTATTCAACCCCCCTTCTACAATTGTTATTTACTGGGCAACATTCCCATTGTTACACACAGAGAGAGAAGAGAACGAAGGTTGAAAAAGAAATTTATCTTTTGAAGTTAAGGTTTTCAGAGGTTTTGGAACTTTAGCTGCTTGAGAAATCGAATGAAATGAATCGAATAGATGTGGAATCGTATATGTATGAAGTACTTGAATTATCGATTAGATATATGTTTTGTATCGACAAGTCAGGCATTCGAGAAGTAGAAATCAACTATTCGATAAGTCAAGAAAGGCTTAATCAATATCTCAAGCAGTTTGTAACTCACAGCTGGTAGTTATCTAACTTAGAAATAATTCTAAATTAAATAAAATGTGTTTTTATGAGTGAATCAAAATTTTAGATAAAAATCCAAAAGCAATTAAGTGTCAGCGAGAAATCAGCCTTTTAAAATGATTCGACAACTCAAATACCGTATTCGAGAACTAAAATACCTTATTCGAGAAGTCAAGCATATCTCTGTTTGATTTCTCCAAAAGACTATATTCAAGAACTCAAAAGGGTTCTAAATAGGTTTAATAGAGAAGTCGAGCACTAACAAGAAGAGAATCATTCGAGAAGTCTGAGTTGTCGAACTATACTTTTCACTCATAAAACTCAATTTTCACTATCTTTTAAAATTCACTAGAATTATTCAATGAAGAATATTCTAACAAATTAAATAGTGATATTCTCAAAATCTCATAGAAATTTCAAGCTAACATAGTATGATTTCAACATATGCAACAGAATGAAATATTTATAAATCATACTTCAGTCAACATTTACTTCAAAAATATTGAGCATTTAGATAAAGTAAATGTTTACTACTGCAACAATCTGGTTGACATTTTCAATTAGCTAGAATCTGAAGAATTCAGCATTCCAATCTCACTAACCAATCTTGTGAAGGTGGCTTTATCTAATGGCTTAGTGAATATGTCATCCAGTTGTTTATCTGTTCCATTAGTTGCATGTTCCCTTATGAGATGATATCTGATGTCAATGTGCTTTGTCCTAGAATGATTGATAGGATTGGAAACTATAGAGATTGTACTTGTTTTGTCACACATAATTGGAATTCTTTCCAACACAAGTCCATAATCTCTAAGTTGGTTTCTAATCCAAAGCACTTGAGCACAACAACTCCCATCAGCTATGTATTCAGCGTCAGCTGTGGAAGTTGATACATATTATTGTTTCTTGCTATACCAAGAGACTAACCTTTGGCCAAGAAACTGGTAGCTTCCTGATGTGCTTTTCCTATCCACTCTGCATCCAGCATAATCAGCATCAGAATAGCCAACCAGGTTGAATCCTGTGTCCTTAGGATACCATAACCCCAAGTTTGGTGTGCCCTTCAGATATTTAAAGATCCTTTTTATTACAATCAAATGTGACTTCTTTGGATTTATTTGAAACCTTGCACACAAGCATGTTTCAAACATGATGTCTGGCCTACTTGCAGTGAGAAGAGTAGAGAACCAACCATGCCTCTATAGACTGAGATATCTACCTTCTTGCCCTTAGCATCTTCATCCAACTTAGTGGCAGTGGCCATGGGGGTCTTTGCAGGTGAGCATTCTTCCAAGTCAAACTTCTTCAATAGATCTTTAATGTACTTAGCTTGACTGATAAAGATACCATCCCTTCTTTGACTAACTTGCAATCCAAGAAAGAATGTCAACTCTCCCATCATGCTCATCTTATATCTACTTTGCATGAGCTTAGAGAATTCTTCACACAGCTTCTCATTTGTTGAGCCAAATATGATATCATCCGCATAGATTTGAGCTAGAATAATATCATCAACATGCTTCTTGTAAAATAGTGTCTTGTCTAGTGTGCCTCTAGTGAATTGATTTTCCAGAAGAAATTGTGACATGGTGTCATACCATGCCCTAGGAGCTTGCTTAAGTCCATACAATGTCTTAATCAATCTGTAGACAAATTGTGGGAAATATGAATCCTCAAAGCCAGGTGGCTGTTGCACATATACCTCTTCTTCCAACTCTCCATTCAAAAATGCACTATTGATATCCATCTGATAGACTTTGAAATTTGAATGTGCAGAAAATGCCAAGAAAATTCTGAAGGCCTCCAATCTAGCAACATGGGTAAAAGTCTTATCATAGTCAATGCCTTCCTTTTGAGAGTATCCTTTTGCAACCAAACTTGCTCTGTTTATTATGACAAAACCATTTTCATCCATCTTGTTTTTCAGAACCCATTTTGTTCAAACAATGGTTCTATCCTTTGGTACAGGCACAAGTTCCCATACTTTGTTCCTTTCAAATTGATTTAGCTCCTCTTGCACAGAAATTTTCTAGTCAGGATCCAAAAGTGCATCATCAAGTCTCTTAGGCTCAACTTGGGATAGAAAGTAACCATAGAGACATTCATTTTAAGTTGTCCTCCTTGTTCTCACTCCTGCATTTGGATCTCCAATGATTTGATCTGTAATATGTGATCTATCCCATTTCTTTGTATGCTCAGATTGATTTCTCAGATTTGATGTTGCTTCATCATCCAAGTCATGATCATCTTCATTTCCTCACCCTGTGAAGTTGCCACTATTCATAGGTGTGTCTTGGATGCTTGTCTCTTCACTGTTGTTTGGTACAAATTCTTCTCTTGCTTCTTCATTCACTGGAGTTGGTTGAATTGTTGTCTCAACTTCATCTTCAATCTCATCATCTGAATCATCTAGATTTTCAAATCTTAATGGATCTTTATCTTCTTCGTTGGCTTCTTCTAGTCCAGGCAGTTTACTATCATCAAAAGTCACATCTGTGTCTTCCATAACTTTCTTTTGACTGATGACATAAACCTTATAAGCAATTCTCTCCATAGAATAGCCAAGAAAAATTCCTTCAAATGCATTTGCATCGAACTTTCTAACATATTCAGAGTTATCCTTTAATACAAAATATTTGCTTCCAAAAGTATGAACATACTTTAGAGTAGGATTCTTTCCAGTCATCAAGTTGTAAGGTGTCTTTCCAGTATTTTTGTTGATGAGGGTTCTATTCTGAATGTCGCATGCAGTGCTCACAGCCTCAGCCCAAAAACATGTAGGCATCTTTGCATCAAGTAACATTGTTCTGGCAGCTTCAATTAGAGTTCTATTCTTTCTCTCAACAACTCCATTTTATTGTGGAGTTCTTGGAGCTGAGAATTGTTGAGAAATGCCATTCTCTTTGTAGAATGCTTCAAGCATGGCATTTCTGAACTCTGTTCCATTATCACTTCTCAATGCAATCACACTGGCATTGTTGGCCTTTAATTCCTTGTCAACTTTCTTGATGTGCTCAATGTTTACTTGGTGGAGCTTCATCCTTTGATGCTAGAAATCCACCCATGTATACCTTGTGTAGTCATCAACCATTAAAAGGGCATACTTCTTTCTTGAGAGTGACACAATGTTGAAAGGCCCAAACAAATCCATATGAATTAACTGCAGGGGCTTGGTGATTGATGTCACTGTCTTTGACTTATGGCTTGATCTCTTCATCTTTCCCTTTTGACAAGCCTCACACACTCTTTCTTGACAGAATTCAAGTGTGGGCATGCCTCTCACTAACTCTCTTTTGACTAGAGAATTAATGGCCTTGAAGTTCAGGTGTGATAGCTTCTTGTGCCACAGCCAACAATATTTGTTTGAAGCCTTTGAATAAAAGCAAAAAATTTTATCCTTGTTTGTAAAGTCCATATTGGCCACAAACAGGCTTCCCGTCCTTACTCCAGATAGAGCAAACTCACCAGTCTTCTTGTGGGTGATCAAACATTCATCTTTATCAAAATTTACCTTGAATCCTTTGTCAGTAAATTGACCAACACTTAGCAGATTATGCTTGAGTCCCTTAACTAGTGCTACATCTTCAACGATGACATTTCCAACTTTCAACTTGCCATATCCCAATATGTTACCCATGTTATCATCTCCAAAAGCAACCATTGGGCCAGCCTTCTCTTCATACTCTGATAGCAGGGCTATATCACCAGTCATGTGATTTGAGCATCCACTGTCCAGAATCCACATGACCTTCTTTTCACTTTCTTTGCCCTGTAAACACAAGTATATCACTTCTTCTTTGGTACCCAAACATGTTTGGGTCCACTTGGCTTAGAAACAGATTTATCAAAAATAGCATGCTTATCAACTTTCTTAGAACTAGTCTTCTTGTCACTGTGAGAAGTCTTAGAAGTTGTGTTCTCATACTTTGGTGACAGAGGTACCTTCCTAGCTCTAGGAGGACTTGAAGACTTTGGACTTGTGTAGTATGTATGAATATTGTGACTAATGCAACCCTCCATGAATTGTCTTCTCAAATTAAAACAGCTAGTCATAACATTCATATTGCATGGCATACAGTCAAGTTTATCATAAAAAGGTAAATATCTATGTCTTAAAGTCACAGAGCAATCATAGAAAGGCTTAGCTACACTACCAGTTGGTTTCTTGTATGCATGTGTTAACTGATTAGTGCTAAAACAGTTTTGAAAACTTTCCTAGGGGCATTTGACACATAAGCATAATTGTTGTTCTTGTTAATCCCTAGTTTGTCATTCATGTTTTGTTTCTTACTAGACACTTTCTTCTCAGATTCATGATTTCCAATTGAAAGAAATTTCACAAACTTCTCAGGTCTAGGTCTACTTCCTACTGGCTCCTTGGCTTTGGTTTTGACACTCTCAATGTTAGAGAATGCTTGTTGTTCACTAGATTATGCCTCATCCTCATCATTCAACATTTGCTTAATGAGTAAGGCATCCTCATCAATTTCAAATGTTGGTGTTTTAAACATTGGAGTCTCAGTCTTTTTCAAAACCTGAGGCACTTCCTCATGAACAACAATGTCATCTTCAATGACTGCATAGCCTTTCCTCTGTTTAAGAGTGTCATAATCAAGACCAATGGCAGCCTTGGGTTTAGCTTGGTTTTTCTCATGGTAAGACTGCAATAGACTACAGGAGTTCTTAAAAGTTTTCAATTTAAAATATTTTCAGCTAGTTCATCCCTAAGAGCCTTCTCAACCTGACTAGGACATAGAACCTTATTCTGCTGATATTCAACTTCTTTCTTAAGGTTATCTACTTGCATAGCAGTTAGCTCAAGTTCCTCATTTTTCTTGTTTAACAATTCATTTCTAGTTGACAGTTAACAATCTCTTCATTAGCAACAGTCATACTAGTATGAATATTAAACATCTCAACAGACAATTCTTCAACCATGCATTTATATTCAGAAACAGACATTTCTATAGTAGTGAGAGATGGTACCTGAGATGTTGATGGAGATGGTTCATCCATGGAATCAGCCATCAAGGCACAGTTGCAGAATTCTTGCTCTTCTCAATCACTATCAGAATCATCCCAACACTTTCCTTCAGCTATGTAGGCCTTGCCATGTGTTTGCTTTTTTAGAAGGGCCTCATACTTAGCTTCAAGCTCAAGAAACTCTTTATCCTTCTTTTTAGGCTTCTTACATTCACTAGCAAAATGCCCTAGGTCATTGCATCTATAGCACCTTACAGATGACCTATCCATATGGCTGGTTTTGAATTTATTCTTGTTTTCTTTCACAGGTGCCTTGCTCTTGTTGAATAAATGGTTTTGAGGTCTAGGTTTGAAGGTTGGTTCCTCTTGAATCTTATGTTTGGAAATTTTCTGCCCATGAAAGCATATGAAGTGTTTTCCATGTCAACTAGCTCTTTAAGAGTGTACAACTCTTCTTCTTCCTTCTCCTCAATAGGTTCAGTTACTTCACCTTCATTTTCTTCATCATCTACCATCTCTTCTATCCTCAACTAACTTGTAGATGCTTCTAGGTCTTGAACAGATTTGTTGACAATCAAGGCACACGATGTGTTTATCATTCTGCCTTGGTTGGCTTGGATAGCCCTCTTCTGAAGCAACTCAAGCTCATGAGTTTTTAAAAACCCATAAAGCACATCATATGTGACTTTGTTCAAATCTCTTTCCCTTAGAGAAATGACCCTTTGCTCTAGATGGTTTGGAGAAGGCAGTAGAAACTTCATGTTTAACTCCTTGGTGCTGTAAACCTTCCCATTCATCTGTAGCTTAGTCACCAGCTTGTGAAACCTTTCAAACATGTTAGTAATGCTTTCCTTAGGCTGTGCCATGAAAGCTTCATACTGAGTGACCAGTATCTGCTTCTTGTTTTCTCTAACCTCCTCTGTCTCTTCACACAATACCTCAATATGATTTCACATCTCTTTTGCTGATTTGCAGGAATCTATATTTGCAAATATTGACATCTCCATAGAGTCTGTTATCAGCAACATGAGATGGCTATCTAGGGCAACCTTATCCTTTTCTGAATCTGTCTATTTGGATGGATCTTTTGCAACATATGATCTAGGAACGACCAAGGTGCCCATTGTAGACTCAGCAATTTCTTGTTGTGGAACGAATGGACCATTCTTGAGAATCTCAGGATATAGAGGGTTAGCAGCTTTGATGAACAACATTTTAATCTTTTAGATGTTGTAATTTTCTTTGTCAAATTTAAGGACCTTCACTGTTCTTGTAGTCTTCTTTGTATTCATGATCGTTTTCTGTTTTAAAATAAACAACCTTCTTTGATACCACTTGTTGAGTATTGAATACGACTAAAGAATAAAGAGGGGGTGAATGGATTCTTGAACTTTTCTTTGTTCTTTGAATCTGAGTGGTGTGAGTGTGTGTAGCAGAATATGTGTTTGTGTTTGTGAGAATATAAATGCGGATAATGAAGAACACAGAACACGATATTCACTTTAATCCAATTTATTGAATTAAAATGGTGCTATAATCTGTGAATATAAGAATGTATTCTCAGCTTCTTTCTCAGAGAGATATTACAATGTCTAGCTTTGAATACTACGATTGATACTTGCTAGAGAAGTAGTGTTGTTTACTTATAACATGTAAACAACTCATTTACACAAATAGGGTAACAAACAAATTTACTTTCTAATGTGTCTATCCTATTTGGTAAACATCCAAATGGCTACAGATTTGACTTTGTAAAGCTCTATCAGATCCACTTCTTTAGTTGTTTGTCTCTTGTACATCTCTCTTAGCTTCTTTGTAGGATTTCCAAAGTATTTCACAGTTTGTGGTCCATAAAGTGCTTTGGTTTATTGCAGGTTTCTAACTTGTACAAATTCTTCAGTAGTTTTGTCTCCAAGAATGTATTCGAGAAGTGACTAAGTAATTGATTCGAGAACTAGGATTCGATAACTCCGAGTTCTCGAATACTACAAAGTTGACATATCAAATCACTTCTCGAATAGCCTAATCTCCAGGAATCCTTGAGTTGTCAAATAAATCTTTTGACTTATCGAATCCCTGAGATATCGAATAGCTTCCTGACTCTTTGAGATATCGAATGGAACCTTGACTTGTTGACTCCTAGAGAACTCGAATGATGCTTTGACTTGTTGACTTCCTGAGTTCTCGAATAGAGCAATAGACATGTCAAATCCCTGAGATATCGAATGCTTCATTCAGCGATATCGAACAGTGTCCTTTGAGATATCGAATCTCTGACTTCTCGAATGCTAGACTTCTCCAATAGACAAACATACTTCTCGAATTGGTACTTAGGAAAATCTTCATTCTTCAAACTACAACTGTGATTATTTGATAGTCTTTATCTTCAAGCTTGAGGCATGAACCTTGGAACTTCTTTCAAGCATTATTCTTTGATCTTTTTAAGTACAATTACACAGCTAGAATTTGATGCCTATTACAAGTAGTATACAAGTAGAAACTCTACAGTTAGAGGTTCCCTCAGTTAAGAGGTCATGTAAGTAATGCATAGTATTACAAACAATTAGGCTTGTTATTATAAGAGTACAGGCATGTCTCTGTGACTAACAATATGAAGCTCTGATAGTCAGACTTAGATTGACAAAGGCATTGAGGGTGAAGAACCTGAAAGTCTGTGGAGACTCAAAGCTGGTAGTCTCAAAATTTAATGGAGAGTTTGAGGCTAGAAAAAAAAATATGGCCAAATACTTGAGGATTGTGAAAGCTACGATAGCCCAGTTAGACGACTACCACGCTGAGTATATCCCAAGGGAGGAGAATACAAAGGTTGATGCCTTATCTCAGTATACTTCTTCAAGGGCCGAGACCCATTCTGGGGGTGTTTACTTCTAAGTTCTGAGAATCCTTACAACTGATTCTAAGCTTATTGCTTCTATCGGGATAAGATGAGAATGGTTGGTTACCAGATGATGCCACGGAGGCATGGAAGCTAGCTGTAAGGAGCTAAAGGCTCAAAGAGGCCACGTTCCATCCAAATAAGGGCGTCAGGATTCCTGATCTAAGGGTCAGGATTCCTGATCGAAAATCCTGATCTAAGGGTCAGGATTCCTCATCGAAAATCATGATCTAAGGGGTCAGGATTCCTCATCGAATCCTGATCTAAGGGTAAGGATTCCTGATCGAAAATCCTGATCTAAGGGGTCAGGATTCCTGATCGAAAATCCTTTCGACCAAGAAGCTGGGAGGGCCCTTATTTCGATCAGAATCCTGATCTAAGGGTCAGGATTCCTGATCGAAATTCCCGATCGAAAATCCTGATCTAAAATACCACAAATCCTGGTACAAAAAACAGAGCTATATAATGAAAATTTTTATGTGCCTAGAGTCATGAAGAACCTAAATTCAGGACGAATTTCGTAGATTTGGGAGCCAATGAGGTCAAAAATATGATCTTAAATTACAAAAATATTAGGGCTGAGGACCCCTCTAAAATTATTATTATTATTATTATTATTATTATTATTATTATTATTATTATTATTATTATTATTGTTAAAAATAATAATAATAAAATCCGGATTGGACTTTAGACACCTCCGATTTGGGGATCGAAATTATCCGAGATTCGGACAAAAGAAATATTATTATTGAATAATAATATAAAAAAAAGAAGAAGAAGAAGAAGAAGAAGAAGAAGAAGAAAAGCAAAAAAAAATAAAATCATTCGACCTCAATCCTACTCGAAATCGAGCAAGATTTTGCTCGAAAAACTGTTCGACTAGCCTACAATTTGATGCTTAATTCGACCAGGCCTGGTCGACTTCGACCAGGTTTATATTTTTGGCAAAATTGCAGTTTGGTACCTCAAGTTATGCTAAATTGATAGAAAGGTCCCTGCACTTCACATTTTGACAAAAAAAATACCCGTGGGTACCTAAAAATTCATAAATTATTAGGAAAAATTATGAAAATACACGTGGGTACATAAGAATTCCTAAATTATTAGGAATAAATAAGGAAAATAAATGTGGATACATAAAAATTCCTAAATTATTAAGAAAAATTAAGAAAAATACTCATAGATACATAAAAATTCCTAAATTATTAGGAATAATTAAGGAAAATACCTGTGGGTACATAAAAATTCCTAAATTCTTAGGAAAAATTACGAAAAATACCCATGAGTACATAAAAATTCCCAAATTATTAGGAATAATTAAGGAAAATACCTATGTGTACATAAAAGTTCCTAAATTATTATAAAAAATTAAGGAAAATACCTGTGAGTACACAAAAATTCCTCAAATATTACGAAAGGTACAGAGAAATGCGAGGAAAATTATACAAATATTTTCTTGACAAATTGAGAGATAATTTGTGCTAATAATGCATAAAAACTCTATAAAAGTGCCGAAATTGCTAAAAGCAAGCACAAGTTAAAGCCTCGAATAAGTCCAATCGTCGTAAATGTGTAGGTCGCTCCATACTTTACAATAAGGTGATATATGTGAAACACTAGTGTAAACCAAAATCCTCATGTAAGGGTAGGAAAATTAAGAAGTCTCAGGTAAGGGATAAAAACGACCCCTAGTCTTGATTAAGGCAAATATAACTTCTACAAAAACCTGAGCAGTTTTCCTAAAAGTTGGGGGGCACATGATATGGGCTAAAAATAAGTCCTAAAGACACATTTAATGTTACATTAATTAGACCCCGTATGGTCTAAATGTGGGGCCCACCAATAGGGTCCAAAACCCTATTTTAAATATTAATTTTGTAATTAATATTGGAGGTGAAAAACAGCTCAGCAGTAAGAGTCAAATAAGAATACTACTCCTGCCTGACTTAGCCTCCAAAGCACCCAATTCAATATGGAAACAGACTCCTACAAGGAAGGAGTCTAGAAATTTCCTCAAAGCGGTGGCCTGCCCACCAAGTCTCCGAATCCTACCATAATTCTAAGGCTTCTCAGCCTATATAGGGTCCCGACCCCTTATTCTCAGAATTACATCCTGGCTTGATGCTCGAATAAGGACATACAAGCCACTATGTAATAACCCGAATTTTGGGTAGAATTAAAACTTTTCTTATTGTGGTTAAAGAGCACTAATGAATGGTGGTTTCAAAGAACAATGATTGTAATGAATGGATATTGCTTTGGACAATAATCCTGATGCATTGGTATATTGTCATAATAGAGTAATTCGATGGTTGAGGACCTAGATAAGAATAATCTACCGTCCAGGAAGAAGCTAATGGATCCTTGAAGGGAAATGAGTATGTGCATAGTGTTTCCCATACGTGCATAGTGTTTCCCGTACGTGCATAGTATTTCCCATATGTGCATAGTGTTTCCCATACGTGCATAGTGTTTCCCATACGTGCATAGTGTTTCCCGTACGTGCATAGTATTTCCCATACGTGCATAGTGTTTCCCGTACGTGCATAGTGTTTCCTATACGTGAATAGTAATTCGGTGGATGAATAGTGGATTTTGTAAGTTGGAAAACTTTTCACGCCACCCTATGTACGGGACGTGATATGGATGTTTCGAAGTCATATTAGTAATACGCGGAGGAAATAAGTGAATGCAGAGACGATCGGAATTCAGAAATTCCAAATTCTTTTTCGGTATAATATTTGACCGGACAGTGGATTATATATTATTATAATCAAAGAATTGAGATATTAACTTTGAGGATTTGATATTTTGGAATTTTATTATATTTGATTTTATAAATTAGAACGAAAACCACTGAGACAGTGAATCAAGCGTTCTAGAAACCGCTGAAACTTTACAATAAGATTAAGCAATTAAGCGAACGAATCAGGGATTAAGGATCAAGATTGTGACAAGATTAAATATCCTATATGATCATCAAGAGAATTATATCGAGTGGATTAAATTATTTAATCAAGGATTAAATCAAAACAATTTAGGAGTTAAGTGCTTTAAATCACTTAAATCAAACAATAAACAAAACAAATATCTACCAAGCTTCTCCAGACTCTTTGCACAAGCCCCAAGGTGAGCCACCAGACACACACATCCAATAATATCTAGATATTATGATCAAAAGGGTGAAGAAAGGAAAAAAGCAAGCAAAAACACATTTCTCCAAAAACTGCCCAGCAGAACCAAGCTTAAGAACAAAATTCATATCTCCATTTGTATCCATGATAAAATCACCAAATTTTAACCATAGCTTCTCTACTCCATGGGCAAGATTCGTTCCAAATTTCATGGAAATCCAAGTAGTATAGCCTAGTCAAATCCATGCTTAAAATTGGAGGACCAAAACTGTCCAGGTTCTGATCAGAAGAAAGATGGGGCTAAAAACCCTAGCTCCCATGGTTGGATTCTTGTGTTCTATAGCTCAAAATAAATCCCTTGAAGAGTAGAAGGTGTGGTAAAAATTTTAGAACCAAACTCTTAGTTTTTGATTTTATATGATTTTTACAAGATTGACGATGAATAGTGGATCTTAGAAACTAACTTTGTTTTCATGATTTCTTTGGATGATCTAAGGTTTGATTAAGCTAGACAAGGACCATACCAAGCTTATTAAGGTTATATCATACTCCAAGGAAGGTAGAGCTCTTGAAACCCTAGCATTTGATTTGAGATTTATGAATGCTTTTGAGGGATTTAGCTTGGTATGATTATAGTGATAATTATAAGCATGATTATGTAATTAGTTATATGATTTAAGATGCATGATGATTTTGATGCTAAGATCAGTAGATTCTGGACTTGTGAGATGATTATTATGTGTATAAGTTGTATTGATGCCCGGTGTGGCTTGGGTTGTTGATTGCGATTTTTGGAACGTTCGTATTATAGCCGTTATAATGCCGAAATTTCATTAATCATTGAAAACCGTGCATCACAGTATGTCTAATGGCTGAAACTGGAAAAGTATCTAACATTCCCTTGTAGATATTGAGTCGTAGATCATTTTGGAAAAAGAATCGAATCAAACAGACTTACGGTTTAGGATTTATGACAGATTTACGAAAAGTAGTTCGAATCCGTAAACGAAAGTTCGTAACTGAAATTGAACCCTCGTAAAATATGTAAAGTCATGACGAATCTTGGTAAATAAATACTATAGGTAAAAAGAAAGGTGTGAAAGAATTATGTCAAAAGGATCGTTTTTCGATTTATTAAAAATATTCAAGTCGAGGTTAAACGCGAACGAACCCCTAAAAGACGACTCTATTATAACTTCGGTAAAACACTTAGAACACGGGCGATAAAACTCGGAGTATAATATTGGTTCGTAACGATCGACTTTAGAACATGTATGACTTAATTATGTCCCAAGTGTAAGTACAGTGACATGTCGTATTAACGAACGAATGTCGGGTCGGATCAATGATAAAAGGAATCCAAAAAAAGGGATATAACGAGATAACTCGAGAACGTGTTTTGATTTAAGTATAACTTAACTTTTAAGATGTTAAGTGATTAATCCCGAATGCCTTGGCTGTTTATAGATCACCAAGCTGACCCGGGACCCGCTACCACTACCCCTTACCGTACTCGACTACCAGGCAAGTTTCAATTCCCTTCTTTTAGGCTGTTGTTGTGATTGAATATATATATATATATATATATATATATATATATATATATATATATATATATATATATATATATATATGTTTTCTGTTATACATATGCCATAGCATGCATGCCTACTTTCAAGTTATATCGTTATGCTTGTTCCCTGATTGTTTATTGGCTTATAAATTAGATAACTAACGTATAAATTATAAGCCGGTTATTGTAAGACCCTCATAGAAGGGCGTATACATCTTATTCGTCAAATATAGACCGGGAGTCAATATTTCTTGATATATCGAGATTACCTCGGAGGAAAATATTTAAGTAAATATTTTCCATTATTTGGGCGACGAATATTATTTGAATATTCGTTCGAGATTATTTATTTAACGATCCTTACTTCAAATAATTATTTGAACGTAACCATTCGACGAATAATATTTTTCAATATTCATTCAAAGTCGAATAGATTATCGATTATTATTCCGAATATTCGTCTAAAGATTGGACTACTAAATGAATATTATTTGAATATCCATTTAGAATATTATTTTATTAAATGAATATTACTTTTGAATATTCATTTAAGATATTACTTACTTGATGAATATTATTTTAATATTCATCTGAAGCTTGATTTATTTATCGAATATTATCTCGAATATTCATTTAAAGCTCGGATTACTAAATGAATATTACTTGATATTCATTTTGAATATTATTCATTAAATGAATATTACTTTTTGAATATTCATTTAAATTCCTTATTAATTAATGAATATTATTTTGAATATTCGTGTAAATATTTATTTATTCAATAAATATTCTCCTGATATTTCTTCAAGGATTATTTTGAGAAATACTCTGATTAAAGATATTCTTTCATATTCCTATATTCTTTAAATATTTTTAATTCAATAAATATTCTCTGAATATTTATTCCCTACTTAGAATAACCTCAATAAGGTTTATCTTCTTCGATTATTACGGAAAATATTTCGGAGACATATTATTATTAATCTTATATCAAGAAAGGTTCTCAGACATCATTCTTCTTTGTGTCTATCTCCCTAATAATAAGGGAACCTTACTTGGAAAATGATATTTATCTTGTCGACTTCCCGGTCATAAAGTATTCTCTTCACTCGCAACTCGGGTGCTATTGACTTATTAAGTCGTTGTTTACCTTCTCATCTTTCGAGGGGTAAGATGGTTGGAACAAGTTGATATTCGTTACCAAGCAATAGCTTGGAAGTTATTGGTGAATTTTCCTTTCCAACTAGATACGACTACTTTGTGGAGTCTTATCAACAAGTATTATACTTAGGGAAAGGGGGACGAACGTTACATTCAGAATCATGAATTCTATTTGAACTAGGAGTCGTGTAAGAGGCCGAGTAGCGCCGGTCCATCCCCTTTGGCCCAACCGTTGGTCGGGGAGAGCTAGTAAGGCGGTATACAAGTAAAGCCGTCAGTTCTTCCTTCTACCGGTAGTAAATCTAATTTGAGTTGTACGATCTCGACTGATCATCAAGATTGGAACAGCGGGCGCGGTGAATACTCCATCATTGGTTCATCATCCAAACTTATTTATTTCCTGCAACATTATTACTGTTGGCAGAGCTGGAAAAGTGTTCATAACTGGAATTGCAATCTTTTCATGCAAGTTCCTCTTTTTAATGACAATGAGAATATCACGTTTACTTTTGATGTAGCAGATATTTCTACAAATAAATACTTTAAGTTACCTTGTAACTTCATCGTTCATATTATACTAGCATCATTTCCGTAAATGCATGGCATATGGTTTGAAAGATACTTTTGAACTGTTATATATTATCGTTCAGTTATATATTATTGTTGGTGGGCTATTACTCACCCATGCTTTATTATTATATCACAACAACAACTAGACCAGATGACTCGCACAAGGCGCACTCGACGCGGGCGAGGACGATGAGACTACCAGAGCTGAAGAAGAAGCTAATGGTAGGATATATTTATTCTTTCAGTACCAAGTATATGGTCTAGTATGACTTATGTAAATGGATGACAAAGAGTATGTATTTATATTGAAATTCTTTTGGATTGTAAGAACTCATAATGTGATTAATAAAAATTTAATTGTTACTCTGATTTCATCTCTGGGACTATTAACGGGTGTGTTTTACATTGTTGTGTTGGGTCATAGAGATGTAATTTATTTTATGTTAAGGAAAGTTCAAGTGTTGTGGACAGAATTGGAAACCGTAACGACCGGATCCCGGACCCCGGATCTGGGGGTGTTACAAAAGTGGTATCAGAGCGTACGTTATAAACCCCAGAGATGATGCGACGTTAAAACAATAAACTCATTAAGATAATAAGAACTCTTGCCAAGTTCATAGTCGGACTACTTCAAGTAGTACTGAGATATAAAACCCTTATGGGAACTCTTAAGTATCATGATAGTAACTTAGCTCGTTCTCGTATCGACTAGTAAGGCGACAGACCTTGAGGCGTACGAGCAGCAGCATGATGATGTTTTATTATATGCTGACGATCGAATTGTGAATTCGATAGAGTACCCTATTGAGGACTCGAAAGAGGTTCCAGCAGAGGAGAATCCTATTGAGGATGAGGAGTTTACTCCAAGGAAATGAGGGCTGTAGCCAGAGGGATAGCGAGAGTTAAGATTATAGTGCTCAGAGAAGTGAGCACAAAGAACTGAGATATTATTAAGAGAATTGAACTTTTATGTTGGATTTATAGCCGGACTACGAGAGGTAGTACCAGCAATTAAGACAGATTGGAAGGATTACTTGAGGTCTTATATGGGGATAGATAAAGATCCTTATAGACTTTCAGATTAATGAGAAAAGAGTTAGAATGAGGCATGATTATCAAAGACGTCGATGTAGGACAGGGAGCACCTAGGAGCAGTTGAGATAGAGGCAACAAGTGCCATATTATCGGATAAATGGATTAGTGTGAATATTGTCAATGGTAATTCGCCATGAGAAGGTGGATTTCATGGGTTATATTTTATGAAAATTGAGATTGTTGAGGTGGTTTTATTAAGCGAAATGTCCATATTATGAATGAACCAGCTTCGAAAGTAAAGATAGTGGAAAATGATGGCCTGATTGGATAAAGTTATATAAAGTAGTAAGCGAGACGATGATCTCAGAAACTACTAGAGAAAAAGACCATTGGGTCTATGATAAACTCGTAATATGACTACTGTTAGATACTAATCATAAGTTTATTTTTAACTCAGTAAAATGGTGAATCAGGAACGTTAGATGCATGTGATTCAGAAAAATATTAAATTCTTTCTTTTCCCCGAATAGATTATAGTAGTTACCTTAAGTTTATTCTGACACTGAATTGAAAATGGATCAAGTAATGCGATTAGTGGTTAAGAGGTAATAGAGAATGTTTTAAGATGAAATTGGTAACGACCCGGCGTTGGTGTTGCCTAACGGGAGAAGGAAGACTTTATGATACACTATGATGCATCTCATACAGGTTTAGGTGGTGTGCTTATGCAGCATGGCAGAGTAATTGCGGATGCATTCGAACAACACGGTACACCTGACTAGGATGGCCCTAGTAGTGCCAATTTTTATGAAACGACTAACTCCGACGGTAGTGTTCCTTCTGAAACCTGTGGTTAGGAAGACTGACATTTGAGATTATCGACAACTAAGATGTATATGTATCAGGAAGAGGTGGCATGTTTCAGTTTGAAACTTTTGATTTCCCTTATATGGGATATATATATTTGGTTCCTTTCTAGTGGTTAAACTTCCAACTTTATGTCAATAATTCCGTTATTAGAACTGCTTTTGATTCTACCTGCTTGGATGCTCATAGAACTATTCTCTAGGTTTCGAAATTGATCTTCATAGTGTTACCGGTGGTTGGATAGATTGACCAAAATTTCCTTGATTCTGGAAAGAAATTCAACGAATTTTGGCAAACCTTGTCTTTCTGATTATCAGAGAACATCATGGAAGAGAGTAGAAACTGGGGCGAACCCCGTGAATTGGGTAAAGTAGCCGCTATATGGGTTGGTGGATAGACCCCGGTTATCGCGATTGATTGTAGAAATACAATGATGAAGTGAGATTGGATGAAAACAGGAAATGTAAGTAAGAAACCGGCCGGACTGAGAAACTCCGGGATTGACCTAAGTGAAAAGACTGTTATACCATAAATGGTAAGCTTGCGTGGCACGTGGGATTGATAAGAATAGTTGAAAAGATAAAAGAGGAGGAAAGGTGACCGGAGACGGTGCCGAGAAGTCGATTAAGACCTATATGGAGTAAAGTTTTGGAAAGGTAGAAAGGTATCAAAGTAGAAGGCACTATGCCAGCAATTGCTAGAAAAGTAATGCTAATTAGCCAACCCCTAAAACCATATATTTTTATTTTAGTGTGGTCAGTTGAGGCCAAGTCACAAAGGATTATCAAGTGACTAGACCAGCAATGAAAGGACAAAGCAGGGTTGCTTCTAAGTAAGCGCCGACTGCAAGGGCTTTTGATATAAAGGAAATATTAATGAGATCGTAGGAATCTTCTACTGAACCCTTTGCAACCTATGTTTGGATTGGGAATTTACTAGACTTTTTGGAATGGGGTCACCCGTACTAAAGTGATTCATGTGTATATGAATGCCCAAGATTACGAGTAAAAATAGAAGTATAATGACTTGAGATGTATGATGTTAGGGTATTATAAATACCATGAATATATTATGACCAAGGAAGTAAACAACGAAGGTTTGTGAAGAGAGTATAGAAATGGTCAGAGATGGATCAGTATGCTGTAGAAATTTTGTCTAAGGCAAGTACCTTTGAGAAAAACGATAAGTACTAAGAGATCCACGTTGAACTCGATCAATATCTTTCAGAACATCCTTGCTACCATTACTAAGTTCTGTAAGAGAGCAGATAGACATACGTTGTCTTTTGGAAGGTCAAATAGGCTGACAACTATCTGAAAGAAGTAGTTAGCATTAAGCCACCGATCGATTATCAAATGAGAATGATTGAAAAGAGACCCTTATTAAGGATACATGATTTGATTGCCAAGTATAGGATGCAAGAATTCCTTGGCAGTTGAATTAAGGATAGGATATCAATAAATTAAGACAAACCCTGGGGAATGCACAAGGGATGGCATTAACCCTAATAACGACATTATGAATTCAGATGATATGAGTTGGACTTGCTAAGGCAACAATGACCGGTAAGGATTATTAAAAAGAGTTCTGGAAAGAACATAGATAGAATTATTAGAGTATTGATCAATGACATTTTGATATACCCTATACCCTGAAAATACAGGAGGAATGATGAGGATGACCTATGAAACCTTACAAGGAAAAAAAAGTAATATTCCGAACTTCAAAATGGAAGTTTGGTAAGGAATGTATGACATAGTAACGATAATGCTAGATGAGGCATGTACGAAACCCTGAGGAAGTATGGATTGAACCTATAAAGGCTGAGATTATCCTAAGATAAGGAAAGAACTAAGAAAAGAAGTATCCTAAGTAGGATTGGGAATAAACGTGATAAAGTTCCCACGGGTAGGTGGAAGCAATGACTTATGGGAAAAAAACTGATAAATATATTTTTCTCCATCAGCAGAGCTTAAGGGAGAATGCTTTCACCCAACAGTGATGGGAATGAGGTAGAAAAGTTTGAATTGGAATATATCCAGAGAACAAGGATTACCAGAAATTATTATTATCAGGAAGGGCCAATGGGGTGGCCGACAGTCTAAGTATAAAGGAATAATTACAAATGTTCATACCGAAGAAACAAAATGATATTTGGAAAGACCTTGAAGGTCATATCAGAGTGGAGGAAGTTACATTCCTTTTGATGATTGTGCAAGAATCGAAGGTAATAATAGTTTAAGTAAAGATTCGATTCGTGATGGAGTCTTAAGCATATTACGTACCTTAGAAGGTCCCGTTTTGAGGCAAACCAGGACCATGATACAAAATTGACGAAGTAAACCGTTAAGTTTCCAGTCTTTTATGGAAGCTGCATGAGTGATAGTTTCATCAACCTGACATAGCTGCGATGCTTGAAACTTTTCTGCAATTTTATCTACTTCATGTAATATCTACATCAAGTTCAGGAAGTGTTCCTTATGGATAAGGAATAGTGATTTCCAGAGAACCTACCCAGGGTACCACTCGATCGAGAGATTTGATTCCTTTCGAATTTGGGAGAAATTGATATTATAATAATGATGGATTAGTTGATACCCTATGGAGCCAAATTTATTATGAGGGAAATAATTTAAGGATAAAGACAGAGTCAGAGATTTTGGAATCTAGTTCAGACTAAGAGATCATGATGCCGAGATATGAGGCTTGATTAGCTCATATGGTTTACCCCAAGGAAAGAGACACCAAGTATAATTATAATGATTTTGGGAGGTTGTACAAGGTTTTAATAAGCTACCAGATATCGATTTGGATGACATAATAATGAATATCGAGTGTTCAGAGCCTAGTGCTGCATTTCCCGTTAGCCCAGTAGGAATAAAAGAATTATCAACTCAGATGCGAGGATTGTTGAATAAGAGTGCGATGAGACTCAGTGTGCCACCGTGAGGAACCGGTGTGTTGTAAGAAAGAAATATGTTAGCACAAGATTGTGCATCGAACCTCGAGAGTTGAATGAGTCAACATTGAGTATAGGTACTGTTGTAGAAGATTGTCTGAGCAGCACAGGGACGCTGTGTATTTTCCAAACTTATTAGGAAATGGGACATCACCGGTTGGAAGTTAAAAATCGAGGATATACCCAAGATTGTGAATCGCACTAGGTATAGACACTATGAAATTGTAAGTGATGTCATTTTGGGTTGACTATTGCACCCACAACTTTTTGGAATTTAATGAATTGGCTGTGAGTTATCTGAGATAGTTTTGCCCTAAGTATATCGAAACATCGTATATATGAAGGAAAGGTGCGAAATCAAAAAGGATCAAACATGCGACTTTCAGACCTATCAGATCTGAAAATATGTGTGCTTGTATGTATATGAAGATTATGATTTGTGATAAAAGGATTAAGAGTCCTCGAACCAGACAACATTCCCCGCAAACAAATTCCCCAAGAGATTCGCCTTTCTTTCAGAAAGGAGAAGAGATGAGATAATAGAGAATGATTGAATGAACACAGGAGGTAGATTGGCATTCTGTGAGATGATTAAAGAAGAGGTTGGAACACCGGGGGTGATAGTAGTTAACAATGAGATAGCGAGGCCAAAACAGTGATGGCTGACGAGCTCGTTGCTAGACATCAAGAGTTACTCGAATCGGTTGTTAGAATACTCGAACTAGTTTCAATACGGAGTACCCCGTCGACAATAGAGTTGACATTTATACAATGGAATTGGGAAATATCTAGAATTAATAGAGGATTCTGACAAGCAAGTTTTTGTTGATGTATTTCTGTGCAAACAAGATAGAGAATATGAGGTTCGATATTTGTAATAAGATAAGGTATCCTCGTGGAAGGAATTAACAAGATTAGAATGAAAGGAAGTTTAGCCCAAGATTTATTGGGCCATCTGAGAGTTTAAACGCGTCAGGAAGGTGGCCTATGAGCCAGCCTCACCCAAACCAGTAAAATGGTCATAACATGGTTCATGCGTATGTGCCTCATCAGTATACTATAGATGCCCGGCATATGACAGAGTACGAGCAGATAGATATACATAATCGAATCTGAACTACGAAGGACAACCTGTGGAAATTATGAATAGAAAAGAGCAAGCGCTAAGAGATAAGGTTGTCAAGCTAGTGAGAGATTTGAAGAAAATCAAGAAGTGGAAGAATCCACCTGAGAAATAGAAAGTGCAATGGGATAGAAGTAACCCCAGTTATTCCTAAACTGATTCTGAGGATGGAATCCTTTTAAGGAGGGGAGACTGTAATAACCCGAATTTTGGGTAGAATTAAAACTTTTCTTATTGTGGTTAAAGAGCTCTAATGAATGGTGGTTTCAAAGAACAATGATTGTAATGAATGGATATTGCTTTGGACAATAATCCTGATGCATTGGTATATTGTCAGAATAGAGTAATTCGATGGTTGAGGACCTAGATAAGAATAATCTACCATCCAGGAAGAAGCTAATGGATCCTTGAAGGGAAATGAGTACGTGCATAGTGTTTTCCATACGTGCATAGTGTTTCCCGTACGTGCATAGTATTTCCCATACGTGCATAGTGTTTCCTATACGTGCATAGTGTTTCCCATACGTGCATAGTGTTTCCCGTACGTGCATAGTGTTTCCCATACGTGCATAGTGTTTCCTATACGTGAATAGTAATTCGGTGGATGAATAGTGGATTTTGTAAGTTGGAAAACTTTTCACGCCACCCTATGTACGGGACATGATATGGATGTTTCGAAGTCATATTAGTAATACGCGGAGGAAATAATTGAATGCAGAGACGATCGGAATTCAGAAATTCCAAATTCTTTTTCGGTATAATATTTGACCGGACAGTGGATTATATATTATTATAATCCAAGAATTGAGATATTAACTTTGAGGATTTGATATTTTGGAATTTTATTATATTTGATTTTAGAAATTAGAACGAAAACCACTGAGACAGTGAATCGAGCGTTCTAGAAACCGCTGAAACTTTACAAAGAGATTAAGCAATTAAGCGAACGAATCAGGGATTAAGGATCAAGATTGTGACAAGATTAAATATCCTATATGATCATCAAGAGAATTATATCGAGTGGATTAAATTATTTAATCAAGGATTAAATCAAAACAATTTAGGAGTTAAGTGATTTAAATCACTTAAATCAAACAAGAAACAAAACAAATATCTACCAAGCTTCTCCAAGACTCTTTGCACAAGCCCCAAGGTGAGCCACCAGACACACACATCCAATAATATCTAGATATTATGATCAAAAGGGTGAAGAAAGGAAAAAAGCAATCAAAAACACATTTCTCCAAAAACTGCCCAGCAGAACCAAGCTTAAGAAAAAAATTTATATCTCCATTTCTATCCATGATAAAATCACCAAATTTTAACCATAGCTTCTCTACTCCATGGGCAAGATTCTTTCCAAATTTCATGGAAATCCAAGTAGTATAGCCTAGTCAAATCCATGCTAAAAGTTGGAGGACCAAAACTGTCCAGTTTCTGATCAGAAGAAAGATGGGGCTCAAAACCCTAGCTCCCATGGTTGGATTCTTTTGTTCTATAGCTCAAAAGAAAGCCCTTGAAGAGTAGAAGGTGTGGTAAAAATTTTAGAACCAAACTCTTAGTTTTTGATTTTATATGATTTTTACAAGATTGACGATGAATAGTGGATCTTAGAAACTAACTTTGTTTTCATGATTTCTTTGGATGATCTAAGGTTTGATTAAGCTAGACAAGGATCATACCAAGCTTATTAAGGTTATATCATACTCCAAGGAAGGTAGATCTCTTGAAACCCTAGCATTTGATTTGATATTTATGAATGTTTTTGATGGATTTAGCTTGGTATGATTATAGTGATAATTATAAGCATGATTATGTAATTAGTTATATGATTTAAGATGCATGATGATTTTCATGCTAAGATCAGTAGATTCTGGACTTGTGAGATGATTATTATGTGTAAAAGTTGTATTGATGCCCGGTGTGGCTTGGGTTGTTGATTGCGATTTTTGGAACGTTCGTATTATAGCCGTTATAATGCCGAAATTTCATTAATCATTGAAAACCGTGCATCACAGTAGGTCTAATGGATGAAACTGGACAAGTATCTAACATGCCCTTGTAGATATTGATTCGTAGATCATTTTGGAAAAAGAATCGAATCAAACAGACTTACGGTTTAGGTTTTATGACCGATTTACGAAAAGTAGTTCGAATCCGTAAACGAAAGTTTGTAACTGAAATTGAACCCTCGTAAAATATGTAAAGTCATGACGAATCTTGGTAACTAAATACTAGAGGTAAAAAGAAAGGTGTGAAAGAAAACCGTATGTGAAAAGGATCGTTTTTCGATTTATTAAAAATATTCGAGTCGAGGTTAAACGCGAACGAACCCCTAAAAGATGACTCTATTATAACTTCGGTAAAACACTTAGAAAACGGGCGATAAAACTCGGAGTATAATATTGGTTCGTAACGATCGACTTTAGAACTTGTATGACTTATGTATGTCCCAAGTGTAAGTACAGTGACATGTCGTATTAACGAACGAATGTCGGGTCGGATCAATGATAAAAGGAATCCACAAAAAGGGGTATAACGAGATAACTCGAGAACGTGTTTTGATTTAAGTATAACTTAACTTTTAAGATGTTAAATGATTAATCCCGAATGCCTTGGCTATTTATAGATCACCAAGCTGACCCGGGACCCGCTACCACTACCCCTTACCGTACTCGACTACCAGGCAAGTTTCAATTCCCTTCTTTTAGGCTGTTGTTGTGATTGAATATATATATATATATATATATATATATATATATATATATATGTTTACTGTTATACATATGCCATAGCATGCATGCCTACTTTCAAGTTATATCGTTATGCTTGTTCCCTGATTGTTTATTGGCTTATAAATTAGATAACTAACGTATAAATTATAAGCCGGTTATTGTAAGACCCTCATAGAAGGGCGTATACATCTTATTCGTCAAATATAGACCGGGAGTCAATATTTCTTGATATATCGAGATTACCTCGGAGGAAAATATTTAAGTAAATATTTTCCATTATTTTGGCGACGAATATTATTCGAATATTCGTTCGAGATTATTTATTTAACGATCCTTACTTCAAATAATTATTTGAACGTAACCATTCGACGAATAATATTTTTCAATATTCATTCAAAGTCGAATAGATTATAGATTATTATTCCGAATACTCTTCTAAAGATTGGACTACTAAATGAATATTAATTTTGAATATTCATTTAAGATATTACTTACTTGATGAATATTATTCTAATATTCATCTGAAGCTTGATTTGTTTGTCGAATATTATCTCGAATATTCATTTAAAGCTCGGATTACTAAATGAATATTACTTGATATTCATTTTGAATATTATTCATTAAATGAATATTACTTTTTGAATATTCATTTAAATTCCTTATTAATTAATGAATATTATTTTGAATATTCGTGTAAATATTTATTTATTCAATAAATATTCTCCTGATATTTCTTCAAGGATTATTTTGAGAAATACTCTGATTAAAGATATTCTTTCATATTCCTAAATATTCTTTAAATATTTTTAATTTAATAAATATTCTCTGAATATTTATTCCCTACTTAGAATAACCTCAATAAGGTTTATCTTCTTCGATTATTACGGAAAATATTTCGGAGTCATATTATTATTAATCTTATATCAAGAAAGGATCTCAGACATCATTCTTCTTTGCGTCTATCTCCCTAATAATAAGGGAACCTTACTTGGAAAATGATATTTATCTTGTCGACTTCCCGGTCATAAAGTATTCTTTTCACTCGCAACTCGGGTGCTATTGACTTATTAAGTCGTTGTTTACCTTCTCATCGCTTGGAAGTTATTGGTGAATTTTCCTTTCCAACTAGATACGACTACTTTGTCGAGTCTTATCAACAAGTATTATACTTAGGGAAAGCGGGACGAACGTTACATTCAGAATCATGAATTCTATTTGAACTAGGAGTCGTGTAAGAGGCCAAGTAGCGCCGGTCCATCCCCTTTGGCCCAACCGTTGGCCGGGGAGAGCTAGTAAGGCGGTATACAAGTAAAGCCGTCAGTTCTTCCTTCTACCGGTAGTAAATCTAATTTGAGCTGTACGATCTCGACTGATCATCAAGATTGGAACAGCGGGCGCGGTGAATACTCCATCATTGGTTCATCATCCAAACTTATTTATTTCCTGCAACATGATTACTGTTGGCAGAGCTGGAAAAGTGTTCATAACTGGAATTGCAATCTTTTCATGCAAGTTCCTCTTTTTAATGACAATGAGAATATCACGCTTACTTTTGATGTAGCAGATATTTCTACAAACAAATACTTTAAGTTACCGTGTAACTTCATCGTTCATATTATACTGGCATCATTTCCGTAAATGCATGGCATATGGTTTGAAAGATACTTTTGAACTGTTATATATTATCGTTCAGTTATATATTATTGTTGGTGGGCTATTGCTCACCCTTGCTTTATTATTATATCACAACAACAGCTAGACCAGATGACTCGCACAAGGCGAACTCGACGCGGGCGAGGACGATGAGACTACCAGAGCTGAAGAAGAAGCTAATGGTAGGATATATTTATTCTTTCAGTACCAAGTATATGGTCTAGTATGACTTATGTAAATTGATGGCAAAGAGTATGTATTTATATTGAAATTCTTTTGGATTGTAAGAACTCATAATGTGATTAATAAAAATTTGATTGTTACTCTGATTTCATCTCTGGGACTATTAACGGGTGTGTTTTACATTGTTGTGTTGGGTCATAGAGATGTAATTTATTTTATGTTAAGGAAAGTTCAAGTGTTGTGGACAGAATTGGAAACCGTAACGACCGGATCCCGGACCCCGGATCTGGGGGTGTTACACACTACGTCCTTGGTGTGCCCTCGCCGCCACTACCCCTCAACTTTCTTGGTGTGCTAAATGTTTACTTGGTGGAGCTTCATCCTTTGATGCTAGAAATCCAACCATGTATACCTTGTGTAGTCATCAACCATTAAAAGGGCATACTTCTTTCTTGAGAGTGACACAATGTTGAAAGGCCCAAACAAATCCATATGAATTAACTGCAGGGGCTTGGTGATTGATGTCATTGTCTTTGACTTATGGCTTGATCTCTTCATCTTTCCCTTTTGACAAGCCTCACACACTCTTTCTTGACAGAATTCAAGTGTGGGCATGCCTCTCACTAACTCTCTTTTGACTAGAGAATTAATGGCCTTGAAGTTCAGGTGTGATAGCTTCTTGTGCCACAGCCAACAATATTTGTTTGAAGCCTTTGAATAAAAGCAAAAAATTTTATCCTTGTTTGCAAAGTCCATATTGGCCACAAACAGGCTTCCCTTCCTTACTCCAGATAGAGCAAACTCACCAGTCTTCTTGTGGGTGACCAAACATTCATCTTTGTCAAAATTTACCTTGAATCCTTTGTCAGTAAATTGACCAACACTTAGCAGATTATGCTTGAGTCCCTTAACTAGTGCTACATCTTCAACGATGACATTTCCAACTTTCAACTTGCCATATCCCAATATGTTACCCATGTTATCATCTCCAAAAGAAACCATTGGGCCAGCCTTCTCTTCATACTCTGATATCAAGGCTATATCACCAGTCATGTGATTTGAGCATCCACTGTCCAGAATCCACATGACCTTCTTTTCACTTTCTTTGCCCTGTAAACACAAGTATATCACTTCTTCTTTGGTACCCAAACATGTTTGGGTCCACTTGGCTTAGAAACAGATTTATCAAAAATAGCATGCTTAGCAACTTTCTTAGAACTAGTCTTCTTGTCATTGTGAGAAGTCTTAGAAGTTGTGTTCTCATACTTAGGTGACAGAGGTACCTTCCTAGCTCTAGGAGGACTTGAAGACTTTGGACTTGTGTAGTATGTATGAATATTGTGACTAATGCAACCCTCCATGAATTGTCTTCTCAAATTAAAACAGCTAGTCATAACATTCATATTGCATGGCATACAGTCAAGTTTATCATAAAAAGGTAAATATCTATGTCTTAAAGTCATAGAGCAATCATAGAAAGGCTTAGCTACACTACCAGTTGGTTTCTTGTATGCATGTGTTAACTGATTAGTGCTAAAACAGTTTTGAAAACTTTCCTAGGGGCATTTTACACATAAGCATAATTGTTGTTCTTGTTAATCCCTAGTTTGTCATTCCTGTTTTGTTTCTTACTAGCCACTTTCTTCTCTGATTCATGATTTCCAATTGAAACAAATTTCACAAACTTCTCAGGTCTAGGTCTACTTCCTATTGGCTCCTTGGCTTTGGTTTTGACACTCTCACTGTTAGGTAATGCTTGTTGTTCACTAGATTATGCCTCATCCTCATCATTCAACATTTTCTTAATGAGTAAGGCATCCTCATCAATTTCAAATGTTGGTGTTTTAAACATTGGAGTCTCAGTCTTTTTCAAAACCTGAGGCACTTCCTCCTGAACAACAATGTCATCTTCAATGACTGCATAGCCTTTCCTCTGTTTAAGAGTGTCATAATCAAGTCCAATGGTAGCCTTGGGTTTAGCTTGGTTTTTCTCATGGTAAGACTGCAATAGACTACAGGAGTTCTTAAAAGTTTTCAATTTAAAATATTTTCAGCTAGTTCATCCCTAAGAGCCTTCTCAAGCTGACTAGCACATAGAACCTTATTCTGCAGATATTCAACTTCTTTCTTAAGGTTATCTACTTGCATAGCAGTTAGCTCAAGTTCCTCATTTTTCTTGTTTAACAATTCATTTCTAGTTGACAGTTAACAATCTCTTCATTAGCAACAGTCATACTGTAACGCCCCCAAATCCGGGGTCAGTAGATTTGGGCGTCACGCTAACAAACTCAATAATTCTAACAAAAATTGGCCATGATGTATTCGTAAATACAACATAAACCTGCTGGATACTAAACTAAAAATCTGAAAATCAAAATAAAACTGAAATAAAAATTAAAACTCAATCAAAAGCTCTTTGACCCCAACTCCCAACTCACAACTAAGGATCTTAGGTTACAGTTCTAGAAACAAGAAAACCCAAAACCAACTTAAATACAAATCTATTTACAAAACTTATACAAACTTAAATCACTGGTATAACTTCGAATAAAAGTATACCAGGCCAACTACTCAAATACATACTATAACTACTAAAACTATAATTTACATGCAATAATTCAACTTTAAATCTAAATACCCTGATCCACGTCAGCTTCACAACAGCATCCTGCTTCTTCTTTCCACTTTCTGAGCTGCACATGCTAAGCCTCGCCAACTAGTTTACTGAAAGGTTAGATTTAAAAACAGCAAGGGTGAGCGAAAGAAATGCTCAGCAAGTTATAAAATAATAGCACTGAATAATTAAATGCAATATCTGCAAAGGTTCGAAAAAACTAGATTCAATACTTTTAATACTTGCAAAAATACTTTATCTAACACTTTAACGAAATCTCCAAGAAATTCTCAGTTACTCAAATCTCATTCATGTCGCTAAGCATTTGCATACCTAGCTGCCTAACCGGCCTGACAATCATGAGATTGAATTACTAAGAAGATCTCAAATCATTCTCGGTTCTCACTATCACTGCGCAACACATGCCACGGTGACCGTAATAACTGTGAATTATTTTATAACAGTCAACAAGAATATACAACTACTCTATAAAATAACATTATCTATCGTCGTTACTCATACCCTTTACATAACATAAACACCCCCCTTTAATATTCTAACATAACACTCTTTTATTTACTACTAACCATCTCTGCCCCAGATAAAACTTTGAGAGAAAGAATATCAAGAATTTTTCCAATCATTCTTACTCCACTTTCACGTACAATGTTACTTGCGAAGGGAATAACTGAAAAACTTCTATCTATCCTTAATCTCATTATTTTACTGAGGTTTCAACTTTTATCATATAGACAACAATTTAATCTGAAATACACAATTTCTATACCGATAATCATTTACAGTAAAACAGGTATATCTTATCAAAACATTCCTCTCATTAAAACTATTCCATCAATAAAACATCAAACATTCATCTCTTTAAAACTATTCCACAAATAAAACATACTTTCCGTAAAACTTTTTGAAACATTTAAATTGATTTTATTATTCTTCTGATTACGGACAATACGGGTGATCAGCCACGTAAAGTCTTCCTTTCTTTGAAATTAGGTTCTCAATTAGGTAACACATTGGCCTTTAATGCTGGACTAGGACCACCCTAGCCTCTTACGCTAAACAAAGGTGCTGGACTAGGACCACCCTAGCCTCTTACGCTTAACAAAAGTGCTGGACTAGGACCACCCTAGCCTCTTACGCTTATCCAACTTATAAACCATCTTATTAATACTTTAAAACATTTCACTTTTCAGTCCTTTATACTCACTGGCAAAAGACCAGCCCAGTATAAGGAAATTTTAAAAAAACATCTTTAATTACTTAAGCCATTTTAAGAAACAATACTAAAAGATTTAGGAACAGGGAAGCGTCCGATATATGGAATAAGCATTTTGGGAAACATGTATAATAACAGGACTTTCATTTTTAAGCAATCTCAATGTTATATATAGCAACCAACATATATATATATATATATATATATATATATATATATAAATTCTTCCAATTCCATTAAACTAATTTACCATCAGTTAATCTCAGGGAAATCATCTATATTAAGAACATTATACTAAAACAAGAAATAAGAATGCAATACCTGTAAAAACTTTAACAGAATATTACTAACAATACTTAAGAAAGAGTAATACTAGCAATAAAACTGAAATTCTACTTTTCACATGATATATGAATAGAACATATCATTATCAATAATTTGAAGGAGAGGGTACTAGCAATAAGATTTGAAGGGAACATTTATACTAAATAAAAACATATTTATCTCGCTTGAACGATAAGCGAGGGTTAGTACACTTGCCTCGTTCCACGCGTCGATTCGCTACTTACTATACTTCGATCTTTACTCGATCATGCATTAGCTTCCTCAATCGTCTCGTCAACACATTCGCTGGATCCATATCGAATCCCTCAATACATATGGTTTCCATTTCCAATTCCAGCTTCTCATTCTTTACTCACTTTACATCAGTCTCTACTTCTTTATACGTTGGCCTTTATTCGATAGTACATCGGTCCTTCCTCCATAATTTGTCAGTAACCCTGTCCTTATACTCGTCGCTTCGATGAATATCTCATTTCTCAAAATTCCATCCTTGTGTACTAGCTATTATCGACCTCCTACTAGTACCTCAAAACTCCGATAAACACAAGAATTATCAACTACATACTCTACCAGAACTTCCAATCACAACCACAACAATTTTCGGCAATTAAACACAAATTTCAACGACCACAAACTCGAATTTTGACTATAATCCAACACATCGCAAAAATAAACACAACCCTGAACAGCCTCTGTAACCCCTGATCACCCTCTACATATTCCAAAGCATCAGTATATACCAAGACAACCCAACTTTTAAACTCAAACCCCCCCTGCACTCCCTTGGTCACTGCAGTATAACACACACAAATAACCGCTGCTCCACCTTCAGGTTCTTCGACCTTATCACCAAAACATCCACACATACATTGCACTAAATCTCACATACATAGCATGATACTATTGCCCGCACACACTAACCGAAATATGAACACAAATAAAAGCATCTAAACCTACATATACATACTCACATAACACCCTTCATCCGTTGTCTTACTCTCGGCCCCTTTGCTCATAAACCAGCCGGAAGATCTTCAAAATCCAGCAACGGAAACGAGCCTCGACCAATTCAACACGAACTCATGAATCTACTGTAAAAGCTCAGTTACTTGATTTCACGCAGTTCACACCATCACAACATTAACAATGAAACAAAAGAAAGAACAAAACTTAACATTCAAAACTCCCCTGTTTACTTACTATTTTAACACCCACAAAATTCATAACAGGCAAACTTGTTTATTCGCTTAACCAGCTATACAAACTCATTCCCAGCAAAAATCATTGTAAACCATAACCACCGGCTCAGGCGGGTCATCGTCGATGGTAGTAGTTCACGGTGGACTCCCCTGTCGGTTGTTTCAACACCCGTAACCACCCAATCTGCACAGCAACGCTAATCAAACCTATAACAATCCAAAACCCCCAACTTTAGCACTCGATTCGACCACACCAATGTGCTCGACTATACACACACTCCTCTTATATACACACGCACACTCAATCATACATATACATATACATATCGAGTAAAGAAGAATAGGAGGTGAGAGAGATATATAAGAACGGGAGAGATTGAACTAGAGAGAGGAGACGGGAGTTATTAGAGAGATTAAGAGAGAGATTTTTCCAAGAGACATGAGAGCTTGAGAGTTTTGAATGAAAGAACCCAGAAGGAATGATCTAGAGGCTACTCGGTTTTTTTTTTTTCAAGATACAAAAAGATAAGGGCCTTTTAAAAATTTTACAATTTCTGAAAATCTAGTTAAAACAATTAATCATCCTTAAAATTCGATGTAAATAGAAAATAGGGTAGGAAAATAAACTTTTTATTTTTAAAATAAAGAATGTAAAATTACGAACGTCCACATATTTTTAAAATATTTTTCGGATCAAAAACGAATTAAATATGAAATTTCAAAGTTTTGATCCTTTAAATACAATAAAACTCTTAAAATCATTTTAAAATACTAAAACACCCAAATTAATCCACCCAAAAATTTTAAAAACTCAATAAATATATAAAGATAATTTTACAAAAGATTTCATGATTTAATCCAACTCCGATAAATAAATAAAGATTTTTGAAGATCAATAATACTAGATTTAAATATTTCTAAATCACTAAAATACAAATAAAAATATTGGGGCACACATAAATCCATATATACTCATATAAACTCGATACTAAGTATCGTTGAACTTCACAACGATATTCTCAAATCCAATTCCATCCTTTAAATACTAATTAACATAATTAAAACAATAAAAATAATAATAATAAATCCTAAAATAATCCGGGGTCTTACATTCTACCCACCTTAAAAGGATTCCGACCTCGGAATCAGGTAAAGAAGGGTTACTGGGGTTTACTCTACCAACTCGGGTTGCATCCGCAACTCTACTAATCTGTACTCTGGATACTTATTTACTATACTGGGATCTCTACTGACCTCTCTATATAGAACAACTCTAATCGCAGTACTATACATCACGCGCTACTGGCATTATAAACTCCATTGGCGTACATCCAAGACTAGTCGAGGCATTATGATTCATGATATTTGAAGAGAACGATTTCACATCGTAGCAAAGGTTTCACAATTGTAGAATTAATTCATGAGTTTTCAAACAAATATTCTTTGAAATGAAAAATTACTGAGTGATCAACATGATCAAATGAACCTTGTTGCGTGCCTTATTCAAGACATGACTAAAGGTAATTAACCTTCTTGTACTTCACAACACACAAGTGATGGCGTCCCATCAGACTGCTATCACACAGACAAACAGTCCTTGTGTCCCCTATAAATAGGGTTGTTCACCTCAGTTGGAGTAAAGAAACACAAAAAGATTCGAACATCGAATTAACAATCAATTGATGAGAAATTCTCAGACATACCCCTGGATTACAACTAAACGGATTCCATGGGTACTACTTCAGAAGAAAAGGATAATCAGGAAAGAAATGATTTGCAGAATACTAAGAAGTAATGATTTATCAATAATAGAATCATTCACTGATGAAGAAAATTAGATACTCAAATATCACTTGACAGGGTTTTAGAAATAAAGGAAATAGGCATCAAAACAACCTCTGTCATAACTGGAATCCCAAATTCGGGGGAAAGACAATTGTCAAAATAACTCAACAAAGGAATATTTATCAAGAAGAAAGGTATTGCCAGGGTCTCCACGTACATCTTCTTTGTCGACTCCTTCGCTGACTCGTCATTCGATCTAGACTCTGAAGGTTCCACTACCTACAGGTTCAAGGGTTTCTACCCAACTCCGCTCAACTATCTGCCACCACTCACATCTTAACTCACTAACTGGTACTATATCCAATAGTCCAACACGAGTCCTATATGAACTCTGACGTTCCTTACTTAACTATACATACTCCTACACACTCACGTTTCTAGTTTACTATAACCTACGCTCTGATACCAAACTGTAACGCCCCCAAATCCGGGGTCAGTAGATTTGGGCGTCACGCTAACAAACTCAATAATTCTAACAAAAATTGGCTGACAAGGCTGTCGCGTGCCTATCAAATAATAAAAATCTAACAAATCCTTCTAACTATGCAGTAGGGTAAGTCAGAGTCGTTCCCACAGAGACAAAAGTGCCAATCACCAGTCTTTTTCTGATTTAATTTAGCTAAGCAAGTTACACAATAAATTTTGAGGATTTAATTAAACTAATTTATACTAAGAAGAATTGTGTTTATACTAATCAGATCTAAAAACATCCAGAATTAAGTATCCCCACTAGCATGGTCAATGCAATCGTGAATTTTCCTCCCCAATTAATCGTATAATACTCAACAGGAAAGATGCGCCCTATAAATACCAATAATCCCTCTCGGGTATTAATGGCTTCTCTAAAATACAATCAAGCCTATTCTCATGGTATCATGCAATTCAGAGACATTAATAACAGCACCATAACTTCCTAACAATCCGTTCTACCTATTCTCATGGAGAAGTTCATGTTCTTATTGGATAAATCACAACCATCTAAATCCAACTCTCGTTGATAAATAGATAATGGTTCAAACAATACACATAATCACGTCTGATCTGCAATTGCTAATTAAAACAACTCAATAAGCAAGAGCAATTAAACAATCAAATTGGGGAATTCACACATCGACCATAACTAGGGTTCAACTCAACCCTAGATTAATAAACTACTCACACATGATTGAATTAACAAAACAAGAATGAATATAAGAACACATAATTATAAGAATAGAGAAAAAGTGTTTACAAAAGTATACGTACCAATGCTTTTGATCTCTAAGATTGGATGATAAAACAATACCCCTAGATGTGTTTATATAGGCACCAGGAGCCTAAAAATTAGCTAACCAAAACTAAGTAGGAAACAGCTAATAAAATATTACAATTGTAATAGAAGTAGGAATAAAAAAAGAAATATCCTCCTTGAATTAGATAAGCCTCGTAGACTTCTGGTAATTTCCCTCTTTGTGTTGGATAAGAATTTGTTGTCCAAGATTTGCCGTAATTAGAATTGAAATAGGATTCCAGGAAGTGAAATTCGTCATCTGTCTTTCAGGCCTGTTTCTGGGCTTCTCCAGTTGGAATATTGATATTGGACCACCTTTGACTTGTAGAAAATTCTGTTATCTTCGCGTGGGCTGTAAGATCACCCAATTCTGATGTCTGAAACTCAAGTTATGGCCCAAACAGTGATGTACACGCAAGCTGCCCAATAGTTACGAATTTTCTAGTAATTTAAGTCCAAATAAACTCAATTCCTTCCAAGTTTGGGAATTATTTATTTCCTGCAATAAACTCCAATAAAACTTATTAAATCGACACGATTATTCGCAAAAGCTCATTAAATGTGGGAATAAAATCCTCTAAAATATATGTAAATTATATTCTATCAAATATCCCCACACTTAGCACTTTGCGCGTCCTCGTGCAAGCTAAAATAATAACTACACTAACTAATTAGTACCACTTCCGTAGGTGATCACGGTTGCATTTAACATATGCAACAAGTCCTTTAAACCCCTAGGTAGCCCTAGTGGACGAGTAGGGTCTCGTGAGGGCTTATAGCGAATATACCCACAAAATCCATCCAACTCATGCAAAAGATCACACATCAACACAACACCACACACACCCGTCCTCTCATGCCATATCAACTTAAGAATCAAAATGAAAATGCAATGTCTTGGTGTCTAAAGTGCAAGTATCCACATAGTTTACTCAAGAAAGATGCATAAAATTATAGAAATCCATGTCAAATGTAAGAATAGGTTGGTAAACATGCTAAGCACACAAGAGCACATCTTTGAGACAAAATCTGGGATCTCCTATGCCAAAAGCAAAAACTCACCTTCACTCACAAAGAATATTCACTCAAAACAAGGGTAAGTGTTTCACTCAACTCCAACAATATCATAAACATGCTTTGTCCTTGTTATCAATCTAACTCTTAACACAACATACATTATCGATGACAATCAAAAGGTCTTTGTTCAGGTTGTAATGGGGCTAGGGACAAGGTATGTCAAGAAAGCTAAAGAAGGTTAAGTCAAAAGCTAGTACCCAACAATGAAATTCAAACAACTCCCATACTTATGAAAACCAATGAATACTTCCCCACACTTGAACTTTTATCATAGTCCAAAAACTTTGTCTAGTCGAATCTAAGTAGGATCACAAAGGATAAGTATGCTCTCAAATTTATTTTTTCTGTTTTTTCTTTTTCTTCTTTTTTTTCTTTTTTTTTTCTTTTTTTTTTCAAGAAAAGTAATTCTCCAGTAACCACGGGTAGCGAAAAGTCACCAAAATACAATTGCTTAATACCAGCGCATGCACATGGATCGTCCCTTTCATATGTCATTGCACTTACCACCCAATGATCTCAAAGGAGTACTTGCTTCTTCCCTTTTTTTTAGAGAGCTGAATAATAACCAGATGAACAATGATCCTTAAGATATGATTTCCAACTTCGACTAACAAGCTAACAATCAAACCCCAAATATTCCCCAAAAGTATGATCATCAATAAAACCCCCTTTTTATTACACACCTTATTACTCCCTTAAGCACAATACTAGCCTTTGACAATTGGGTTCAAATTTAATATAGGCCAATACAAGAAAAGGATATATGGCAAGTAACGTGGTGTGTCACCGAAAGAATAGGATTAAGCTCAAAGGGTTAACTAATTGATCATGTATAAATGGTTTGGAATTATAGGAAATATGAGGTTATACCTAATTGCCTTTATCATCTTATCATCAATTAATGTCATGCATCTCAAGAAAGACTTCAAGCAAGTGCTAGCAATGTAAACAACAAGTGGACACTCAAGCAAACAAATAGTTATGCAAAAGATGTGCATATAAGCTCAAAACTCACTTGGTGTGACAAAACATAATCAATCCCAAAGTAATAGTCTCTCTAACGCACCTACTTGTATTCAAAGCATATAGACCAAATTATCTTGCACATATTCATGTCATTCTAATCATTTAGCACATTCAATAAGTCTACTAGTTTCTACTTGCTAGTGTACGTGTGTGCACAAGAACATCACATATCATCTCTCAATCAAAAGCATCCATAAACACAAGATTTCTAACAGCATGCATGGGTGTATTTACGTAAGTAATCTTCACATGGCTAGAATTATTTTTGGTATTTTTCAAATTTTTTTTCAATTTTTTTTTTTTTGAATTTTTTTTTTATAACAAAACACATATATATATTAAGCACATCCCCACACTTAAATGTGGCAATGTCCTCAATGGCACAATACTAAGAATATCAACTAATAATAAGAAGGAAAGAAATACTCCCCTATGCCAAAGCATGAAGTGCACCAGTCCTCCACAGTATACAGAATCCATGGGTTGCCTCCCAAGTAGCGCATTTGTTTAACGTCGTTAGCCCGACACCTGTTGACAATTATCCTGGCGAAAAAGCATATAGATGTACATATCTCCTAATTTGAATTAATCTAGTGATGTGAGCACCAATTAGATAACCAAGAAGATACATAAATTGGCACGTGAGACTCATGTGATGCTCACGAAATTTCGGGATGTGAAAATATTTAGCAAAATCCGCATCAAAACATTTATGACTACTTTTCACAAATCCCTCCCAAATCGGGTCTACAACAGGCATATACACATTCTCAATCTTAGCATTATTCAAATCAAGCGTATCCAAATTCGGTTCTATCTCATCTACCACAATGGGAATCACAATATCCTTATTCAAATTTATATCTTCCACAACCATACTATCACCCTCGTCAAATAGCATGCAAATAGAGTCATCTAAGATATCAACATCATTATTATCAAAAGAGTTTTCACACGAGTTAATTTCTTGAGAAGCATATGGATCAATAAGAGTGAGACTTTCAAAATCATCATCAAAATCATCATAATCATCAAAAATTAGCTCACTATTACTAACCTCGTTTGGTGACTCTTTGAACTCCTTACCACTCCACAAAGTTGTATCATCAAATTGACTCATTGGTATTTCCTCCAATTGAGAGCGCCTCTCAACGAATTCAGTTACCTCTTGAGCTAGTTGAGCAATTGAGATTTCAATCAACTTACCTTGAGTTTTCAACTCATTAAGACTTGTCTCAACCTCTTCATTCTTGCTCAGCTGTGTAACAACAACTCCTTCCAACAGACTTTCCAAGTTAAATTTTTGTGGTGGCTGAAAGTAGTTGATTTGAGGTGGTTGAGCTTGGCATGGACTAACTTGCTTCTCTTCAAACTGAGCATTAAACTGTTGACGTTGAGCATCACAAGTGGCTAATGACTCATTCATCTTGGCACATGGAGAGAAATAAGTTTCCAAGGCAGTTTCCAAGCTTGATTTTTCTGGTTGAGCTAGATTGCTTTGGTAGGAAAAATCAGAATAATTTTCCAAACTAGAAGTGTATGTTTCGGAATAAGGATTGTATTGTGGTGGCTGGTCAGAGTTGTAATGGGCATTGTAATGAAAATTATTATCCCAATATTGTGCTTGGCTTGGGTAATAAGGGGTATTATATTGGCAAAAATTTAGAGTGTGTCCCTGTATACCGCAAACATCACAAGTAGCAACCAAATAAGAATTTCTTGACTCAATTTCATCGATCTTTTGAGAAAATGCCCGCATAGTCTCAATCAATGCCTCCATGTTTTCTTCCTGCTCCTCTCTTCACTCGCTTAATTTCTTGTCATAGGAATCTGAAAATCAATTTTACAAGAAACAAGAAAAACCACAAGCAAAGATCAAACAGAACAAGAATAATAGCCGAAGCAACACAACTAAAAAACTTAGCTAAACTAACTCAAAAATTAACCAATCTAACACTGCTTTGTCCCCGGCAGCGGCGCCAAAAATTTGACAAGGCTGTCGCGTGCCTATCAAATAATAAAAATCTAACAAATCCTTCTAACTATGCAGTAGGGTAAGTCAGAGTCGTTCCCACAGAGACAAAAGTGCCAATCACCAGTCTTTTTCTGATTTAATTTAGCTAAGCAAGTTACACAATAAATTTTGAGGATTTAATTAAACTAATTTATACTAAGAAGAATTGTGTTTATACTAATCAGATCTAAAAACATCCAGAATTAAGTATCCCCACTAGCATGGTCAATGCAATCGTGAATTTTCCTCCCCAATTAATCGTATAATACTCAACAGGAAAGATGCGCCCTATAAATACCAATAATCCCTCTCGGGTATTAATGGCTTCTCTAAAATACAATCAAGCCTATTCTCATGGTATCATGCAATTCAGAGACATTAATAACAGCACCCTAACTTCCTAACAATCCGTTCTACCTATTCTCATGGAGAAGTTCATGTTCTTATTGGATAAATCACAACCATCTAAATCCAACTCTCGTTGATAAATAGATAATGGTTCAAACAATACACATAATCACGTCTGATCTGCAATTGCTAATTAAAACAACTCAATAAGCAAGAGCAATTAAACAATCAAATTGGGGAATTCACACATCGACCATAACTAGGGTTCAACTCAACCCTAGATTAATAAACTACTCACACATGATTGAATTAACAAAACAAGAATGAATATAAGAACACATAATTATAAGAATAGAGAAAAAGTGTTTACAAAAGTATACGTACCAATGCTTTTGATCTCTAAGATTGGATGATAAAACAATACCCCTAGATGTGTTTATATAGGCACCAGGAGCCTAAAAATTAGCTAACCAAAACTAAGTAGGAAACAGCTAATAAAATATTACAATTGTAATAGAAGTAGGAATAAAAAAAGAAATATCCTCCTTGAATTAGATAAGCCTCGTAGACTTCTGGTAATTTCCCTCTTTGTGTTGGATAAGAATTTGTTGTCCAAGATTTGCCGTAATTAGAATTGAAATAGGATTCCAGGAAGTGAAATTCGTCATCTGTCTTTCAGGCCTGTTTCTGGGCTTCTCCAGTTGGAATATTGATATTGGACCACCTTTGACTTGTAGAAAATTCTGTTATCTTCGCGTGGGCTGTAAGATCACCCAATTCTGATGTCTGAAACTCAAGTTATGGCCCAAACAGTGATGTACACGCAAGCTGCCCAATAGTTACGAATTTTCTAGTAATTTAAGTCCAAATAAACTCAATTCCTTCCAAGTTTGGGAATTATTTATTTCCTGCAATAAACTCCAATAAAACTTATTAAATCGACACGATTATTCGCAAAAGCTCATTAAATGTGGGAATAAAATCCTCTAAAATATATGTAAATTATATTCTATCATTGGCCATGATGTATTCGTAAATACAACATAAACCTGCTGGATACTAAACTAAAAATCTGAAAATCAAAATAAAACTGAAATAAAAATTAAAACTCAATCAAAAGCTCTTTGACCCCAACTCCCAACTCACAACTAAGGATCTTAGGTTACAGTTCTAGAAACAAGAAAACCCAAAACCAACTTAAATACAAATCTATTTACAAAACTTATACAAACTTAAATCACTGGTATAACTTCGAATAAAAGTATACCAGGCCAACTACTCAAATACATACTATAACTACTAAAACTATAATTTACATGCAATAATTCAACTTTAAATCTAAATACCCTGATCCACGTCAGCTTCACAACAGCATCCTGCTTCTTCTTTCCACTTTCTGAGCTGCACATGCTAAGCCTCGCCAACTAGTTTACTGAAAGGTTAGATTTAAAAACAGCAAGGGTGAGCGAAAGAAATGCTCAGCAAGTTATAAAATAATAGCACTGAATAATTAAATGCAATATCTGCAAAGGTTCGAAAAAACTAGATTCAATACTTTTAATACTTGCAAAAATACTTTATCTAACACTTTAACGAAATCTCCAAGAAATTCTCAGTTACTCAAATCTCATTCATGTCGATAAGCATTTGCATACCTAGCTGCCTAACCGGCCTGACAATCATGAGATTGAATTACTAAGAAGATCTCAAATCATTCTCGGTTCTCACTATCACTGCGCAACACATGCCACGGTGACCGTAATAACCGTGAATTATTTTATAACAGTCAACAAGAATATACAACTACTCTATAAAATAACATTATCTATCGTCGTTACTCATACCCTTTACATAACATAAACACCCCCCTTTAATATTCTAACATAACACTCTTTTATTTACTACTAACCATCTCTGCCCCAGATAAAACTTTGAGAGAAAGAATATCAAGAATTTTTCCAATCATTCTTACTCCACTTTCACGTACAATGTTACTTGCGAAGGGAATAACTGAAAAACTTCTATCTATCCTTAATCTCATTATTTTACTGAGGTTTCAACTTTTATCATATAGACAACAATTTAATCTGAAATACACAATTTCTATACCGATAATCATTTACAGTAAAACAGGTATATCTTATCAAAACATTCCTCTCATTAAAACTATTCCATCAATAAAACATCAAACATTCATCTCTTTAAAACTATTCCACAAATAAAACATACTTTCCGTAAAACTTTTTGAAACATTTAAATTGATTTTATTATTCTTCTGATTACGGACAATACGGGTGATCAGCCACGTAAAGTCTTCCTTTCTTTGAAATTAGGTTCTCAATTAGGCAACACATTGGCCTTTAATGCTGGACTAGGACCACCCTAGCCTCTTACGCTAAACAAAGGTGCTGGACTAGGACCACCCTAGCCTCTTACGCTTAACAAAAGTGCTGGACTAGGACCACCCTAGCCTCTTACGCTTATCCAACTTATAAACCATCTTATTAATACTTTAAAACATTTCACTTTTCAGTCCTTTATACTCACTGGCAAAAGACCAGCCCAGTATAAGGAAATTTTAAAAAAACATCTTTAATTACTTAAGCCATTTTAAGAAACAATACTAAAAGATTTAGGAACAGGGAAGCGTCCGATATATGGAATAAGCATTTTGGGAAACATGTATAATAACAGGACTTTCATTTTTAAGCAATCTCAATGTTATATATAGCAACCAACATATATATATATATATATATATATATATATATATATATATATATATATATATAAATTCTTCCAATTCCATTAAACTAATTTACCATCAGTTAATCTCAGGGAAATCATCTATATTAAGAACATTATACTAAAACAAGAAATAAGAATGCAATACCTGTAAAAACTTTAACAGAATATTACTAACAATACTTAAGAAAGAGTAATACTAGCAATAAAACTGAAATTCTACTTTTCACATGATATATGAATAGAACATATCATTATCAATAATTTGAAGGAGAGGGTACTAGCAATAAGATTTGAAGGGAACATTTATACTAAATAAAAACATATTTATCTCGCTTGAACGATAAGCGAGGGTTAGTACACTTGCCTCGTTCCACGCGTCGATTCGCTACTTACTATACTTCGATCTTTACTCGATCATGCATTAGCTTCCTCAATCGTCTCGTCAACACATTCGCTGGATCCATATCGAATCCCTCAATACATATGGTTTCCATTTCCAATTCCAGCTTCTCATTCTTTACTCACTTTACATCAGTCTCTACTTCTTTATACGTTGGCCTTTATTCGATAGTACATCGGTCCTTCCTCCATAATTTGTCAGTAACCCTGTCCTTATACTCGTCGCTTCGATGAATATCTCATTTCTCAAAATTCCATCCTTGTGTACTAGCTCTTATCGACCTCCTACTAGTACCTCAAAACTCCGATAAACACAAGAATTATCAACTACATACTCTACCAGAACTTCCAATCACAACCACAACAATTTTCGGCAATTAAACACAAATTTCAACGACCACAAACTCGAATTTTGACTATAATCCAACACATCGCAAAAATAAACACAACCCTGAACAGCCTCTGTAACCCCTGATCACCCTCTACATATTCCAAAGCATCAGTATATACCAAGACAACCCAACTTTTAAACTCAAACCCCCCCTGCACTCCCTTGGTCACTGCAGTATAACACACACAAATAACCGCTGCTCCACCTTCAGGTTCTTCGACCTTATCACCAAAACATCCACACATACATTGCACTAAATCTCACATACATAGCATGATACTATTGCCCGCACACACTAACCGAAATATGAACACAAATAAAAGCATCTAAACCTACATATACATACTCACATAACACCCTTCATCCGTTGTCTTACTCTCGGCCCCTTTGCTCATAAACCAGCCGGAAGATCTTCAAAATCCAGCAACGGAAACGAGCCTCGACCAATTCAACACGAACTCATGAATCTACTGTAAAAGCTCAGTTACTTGATTTCACGCAGTTCACACCATCACAACATTAACAACGAAACAAAAGAAAGAACAAAACTTAACATTCAAAACTCCCCTGTTTACTTACTATTTTAACACCCACAAAATTCATAACAGGCAAACTTGTTTATTCGCTTAACCAGCTATACAAACTCATTCCCAGCAAAAATCATTGTAAACCATAACCACCGGCTCAGGCGGGTCATCGTCGATGGTAGTAGTTCACGGTGGACTCCCCTGTCGGTTGTTTCAACACCCGTAACCACCCAATCTGCACAGCAACGCTAATCAAACCTATAACAATCCAAAACCCCCAACTTTAGCACTCGATTCGACCACACCCATGTGCTCGACTATACACACACTCCTCTTATATACACACGCACACTCAATCATACATATACATATACATATCGAGTAAAGAAGAATAGGAGGTGAGAGAGATATATAAGAACGGGAGAGATTGAACTAGAGAGAGGAGACGGGAGTTATTAGAGAGATTAAGAGAGAGATTTTTCCAAAAGACATGAGAGCTTGAGAGTTTTGAATGAAAGAACCCAGAAGGAATGATCTAGAGGCTACTCGGTTTTTTTTTTTTTTCAAGATACAAAAAGATAAGGGCCTTTTAAAAATTTTACAATTTCTGAAAATCTAGTTAAAACAATTAATCATCCTTAAAATTCGATGTAAATAGAAAATAGGGTAGGAAAATAAACTTTTTATTTTTAAAATAAAGAATGTAAAATTACGAACGTCCACATATTTTTAAAATATTTTTCGGATCAAAAACGAATTAAATATGAAATTTCAAAGTTTTGATCCTTTAAATACAATAAAACTCTTAAAATCATTTTAAAATACTAAAACACCCAAATTAATCCACCCAAAAATTTTAAAAACTCAATAAATATATAAAGATAATTTTACAAAAGATTTCATGATTTAATCCAACTCCGATAAATAAATAAAGATTTTTGAAGATCAATAATACTAGATTTAAATATTTTTAAATCACTAAAATACAAATAAAAATATTGGGGCACACATAAATCCATATATACTCATATAAACTCGATACTAAGTATCGTTGAACTTCACAACGATATTCTCAAATCCAATTCCATCCTTTAAATACTAATTAACATAATTAAAACAATAAAAATAATAATAATAAATCCTAAAATAATCCGGGGTCTTACACATACTAGTATGAATATTAAACATCTCAACAGACAATTCTTCAACCATGCATTTATATTCAGAAACAGACATTTCTATAGTAGTGAGAGATGGTACCTGAGATGTTGATGGAGATGGTTCATCCATGGAATCAGCCATCAAGGCACAGTTGCAGAATTCTTGCTCTTCTCAATCACTATCAGAATCATCCCAACACTTTCCTTCAGCTATGTAGGCCTTGCCATGTGTTTGATTTTTTAGAAGGGCCTCATACTTAGCTTCAAGCTCAAGAAACCCTTTATCCTTCTTTTTAGGCTTCTTGCATTCACTAGCAAAATGCCCTAGGTCATTGCATTTATAGCACCTTACAGATGACCTATCCATATGGCTGGTTTTGAATTTATTCTTGTTTTCTTTCACAGGTGCCTTGCTCTTGTTGAATCTCTTTGTTCAAATCATACTTTGTTCAAATCATATGTGACTTTGTTCAAATCTCTTTCCCTTAGAGAAATGACCCTTTGCTCTAGATGGTTTGGAGAAGCCAGTAGAAACTTAATGTTTAACTCCTTGGTGCTGTAAACCTTCCCATTCATCTGTAGCTTAGTCACCAGCTTGTGAAACCTTTCAAACATGTTAGTAATGCTTTCCTTAGGTTGTGCCATGAAAGCTTCATACTGAGTGACCAGTATCTGCTTCTTGTTTTCTCTAACCTCCTCTGTCTCTTCACACAATACCTCAATATGATTTCACATCTCTTTTGCTGATTTGCAGGAATCTATATTTGCAAATATTGACATCTCCATAGAGTCTGTTATCAGCAACATGATATGGCTATCTAGGGCAACCTTATCCTTTTCTAAATCTGTCTATTTGGATGGATCTTTTGCAACATATGATCTAGGAATGACCAAGGTGCCCATTGTAGACTCAGCAATTTCTTGTTGTGGAACGAATGGACCATTCTTGAGAATCTCAGGATATAGAGGGTTAGCAGCTTTGATGAACAACATTTTAATCTTTCAGATGTTGTAATTTTCTTTGTCAAATTTAAGGACCTTCACTGTTCTTGTAGTCTTTTTTGTATTCATGATCGTTTTCTGTTTTAAAATAAACAGCCTGCTTTGATACCACTTGTTGAGTATTGAATACGACTAAAGAATACAGAGGGGGGTGAATGGATTCTTGAACTTTTCTTTGTTCTTTGAATCTGAGTGGTGTGAGTGTGTGTTGCAGAATATGTGTTTGTGTTTGTGAGAATATAAATGCGGATAATGAAGAACACAGAACATGATATTCACTTTAATCCAATTTATTGAATTAAAATGGTGCTATAATCTGTGAATATAAGAATGTATTCTCAGCTTCTTTCTTAGAGAGATATTACAATGTCTAGCTTTGAATACTACGATTGATACTTGCTAGAGAAGTAGTGTTGTTTACTTATAACATTGAAACAACTCATTTACACAAATAGGGTAGCAAACAAATTTACTTTCTAATGTGTCTATCCTATCTGGTAAACATCCAAATGGCTACAGATTTGACTTTGTAAAGCTCTGTCAGATCCACTTCTTTAGCTGTTTGTCTCTTGTACATCTCTCTAAGCTTCTGTTAGGCCGAATACACAATTAATAATCAAATTCGTATGAGAGTTTAACAAGTAAGACGTTTATGCACTTAAAAACTTCTGGTATTAAGAACCCTCTTCGTGATGTAAACTATCACAAAGAGATGCTAGGTTACAATAAAGATAATTCGTTGTACGATACCCTTCTAGGGTTAACCTAACTGTATTTATAAAACATACAGCTACGATACAATCTCTAATTGATATTCCTAATAATCAGCTATACAATGATATCAATTACAGATTGTCACACGTCTCCTAAGTCAACTCAATCTCTTTGATAGCTATCCAATCTTCAAAGCTATCGCTTCCATAATTATCTTCAATAATTCTTCAAACACTGTTGACAAGTAGACGCTTCCTCCAGACAGAGTTTAACAAACTCTGTCGAGCTTCCATCTGTCAGAGTTTACACTAAACTCTGACCGCTTCCAGCTAAACTCTGATAATTCACTGTAACACTTAAACACTGATTAAAACACATCAATTATATTTAACAATCTCCCCAACTTGTTCATTAGCAAAAATGCACAAGTTAATGACAATAATTGATGATGTCAAAACAAATAGACAAATACAATGTTTATACAAATTCAGAGTTTAAGCTTCTACTTAACAAAATATACAGAGAATAAGAAAATCTTTACAGACCTTAATCTCTTATCTCTTCAAGATCTGGTATAGCTATGAGATAATCTATGAGCAATCTTCTTTCTGCATTTTCAAGCTCAATCTCCATAGCTTCTTTAATCTCTCTGAGCTGAGGATCACTCTCATCTGTCTGGTAAATAGCAGCCCTAAGATCATAGATTTTGTTCCTTCTCATCTCATTTCCCAGTCTGATAAATTTGACTTCTTCTGACTGTGAATTGAAGTCAAGTACTGTGATTCCCAAATCAGTCTTTAATTTCGCAGTACCTTTCTTCATTTCAATAAGATTTCCATTTTAATCCCTGTACTTAGGAACATATCTGCTATTATACTTCTCTCCTCTGATTGCCAAATTCTGAAGCATCCTCTTTCTGAGCACATTAGCAACTGATTGAGTCCTTTGACTATTCACCTTGGAAAGATATAGAACATATTCTAGTTCTTCCCAATAATTCAAGCCAATATCATTCTCACCAATTTTAAATACTGTCCCATCAGCCATGAAGTACAAAAGAAAGTCCTTCTTTAAACTCTTCTGATAAACTAACTGTACTAATTCCAGTCTGTCCAAACTCTCTTGAGTGACACCACGACCTGGAACAGCCAGTGAAGAAGGATCTCTAGGACCAGTATATTGCCTTTTGTCTTTGTGTGAACCTAGTCCACCCTTATTATTTCCAACTTTACCAGACAAGGCTCTTCCATCAGAAATATTCATAGAAACTCCAGATAATATATTTGGATTTGAATTGTTCCTTTCCCAAAAACCGATTTCAACTGAGAAGATTGTAAAGGTGTGGTCATAACTTGTGATGCAACAGAAGTTGTAACTTTCTTCTATGAACTTTCTCCTTCAATTCCTTTCAGCTTGAGTTGAGCTTCTGCTGCCATTGTTTCCTTTGAAAACTGAGATCTTTGACTAACATCAGCCCTTTCCTTGATCACAACACCTTTAACAACAGGCCTAGGAGCTTTTCCTCTTTTTAACTTACCAGACTTTAAAGCCTTGAGATGTTCTTTTTGTAAACTCTTTTCTTCAGCTTCAATGTCCTCAATTGTAACTCCTTCCTCATTCTCTTCAATAAAAAACTTAGCAGCCAATTCTTCATCAGTCTGTGGATTAGAAGGTAATAGCAAACTCTTGGTCTTTGAAGTACCTTGAGTATCAGTATTTATCCCAACAAACTGTGATTTAGATGACTTGCTAGTTTTCAAAGTTTGAAATTCTTCAGTTTTGTTCTTTCCTTTACTACTTGCTCCTCCATCTCCAGAACTATCCCTTCTGATCAGAGTTTGAGATTGCTTGCACTTGTCTTTAGCAACTCTCTCCCCCTTTTTGACATCATCAGGCATAAGAATAGTTGTAATTAACTCCAAGGAGTTTGCAATGGAATCTATTTTAACAGACAAGGCAGACTGATTTTCTTCAACTTTACCCAGCCTGGCAAAGAGATTGTCTTGAGCTTTAGAAAATTTTGTATTCATGAGTTTAGACTCTCTTTCCATTTTCATTTCTCTAGTTACGATCTCAGTCCTCAAATCAGTGATTGCCTTTGTAGTGTCATCAAATCTTCTATCCATAGTTTTGACTTGAACTACAGTTGCTTTTAAGCAAGGAAGAATCTCTGGATTGGAGATAGTATCAGCAGTTTGCTTAACAAAATTAGCTGCTCTCCCTCTTGGAAAAATGCAATCCTCTTTGTACCAGTCAGCAGCGAATTGTGCAAGTTTTGCTTTCTCAATTTCATGAGACTTACAAGGTTGAGTGAAAGATGTATGTTTATTGTCTGTTTGTACTGGTGCACTCAGAGAAGAATCAGAGTTTGCACTGCTTTCACCACTTGCAACTTTAGCATGTTCATCTTCAAGTAAAACACTATGCTGAGCATTGTCAGCCACAGTTTCTGTAATTTCTTCTGCAGACTTGTCAAGATTTGCTTCATGTTGCTCAGACTCAGCAACAGAGTTTACATTTTTGTCATCAACAGACATAGACTGAGAAGTAGCCTTGGTTGCTTGATCAATTTCATCACCTCCTTCAGCAGTCTGGTGAGCATCTGAGAGTAATTCAGTATGTGATGCTACAGTTTCAGAAAGAACAACTGTAGGTTGATCAGCTGCACCAGTATCAGAGATAGGATCAGAGAATGGCATGAATGAATCAAGAATATCATTCATTGGAGAAAAACCATCTCTAGTATCCTCTTCTGCAGGCATTTTGTTCTCTGCATGCATTTGAACTTCTACAGGCATTGAATCTTTTTCAGCCTCAACAGTAGGTGGTTGCTGTGAAACTACCTCTGGAGCTTCAACATTGTCATCAACAGAATCAGAGATTACCAGTTTTCTTCTTTTCGCTAGAGGCACTTCATCTGAATCCTCGTCACTAGATTCTGCTACCACTGAGAGTGACTTAGGTATGTTTGCCGTTTGTTTTATTCTTTTCATTCTTCTAGTATAAACAGCTCCGGGAGATGTCTGTTTTGCTTTCATTTGTGTCTCTATTGCCTTCTTAACTCTTGCATGTCGTTCAGTGATTGCATTCTTGACTCTTTTTGCTTTATACTGTGATTGTGGTGGAGATTGTGATGATTCAGAGTTTGTTTGTGGAGTGTGTGAAGGTTGTTTTGTAGGTGCTTAGTAAGTAGGTGATGTAGGTGGTTCAGTGTTTGGTGTTTGAGTACGATCAATGTTTAGTGGTTCAGGTTGTGGTTCTGGTTGTGGTTGGTCCTGAGGTTGGTTGAGAAAATTCTGCAAAGCAAGTGGCAGAACAAAGGCAGGTAGATTTTCTTTACCAACATCCTTATTGTTGGGACAATCAGATCATGGCACTGCGATTTTTGATACAATAAATTAACGAGTACGAATAGAAAAGTCACCTTGTTAACGGTTGATTCCACGCTCTTCTATTGTATTCCCAAATTCCCTTGAGCGAAGTGTGGCCTTCGTCTTCTCAAGTTAACCTCTCTTCTTGCTCCTGGGTGGCTACAAAATTTTTTCGACCAACCCCCAGCAAGAAGAGAATAGGAATATATATATGCTACAATAGGGATCATGGACAATTAGGTTGGGCCTTCTAATTACATCTTGAGCCTAGCCCAATGTAATTAAATATTAATTCAATCCACTAAAGAATTAATATTTGCACTACCTTTCCTAATACCGTAATTTAATTAATTAATTCGGTTCCAATATTATTTGCTTATTAAATTCCCCATGTTTAAAATATCGCATGTCCATTAATTAAATAAATTACTGATAATTCATTTAATTAATATCTTTTATCCTTGATCATCCACTCAACCTTTATTTAATTATGCCGGAATAAATTCACCTGCAGGGTTTCACATAATTAAATCTTTTTGAGCTTTCAAGGGGACATCATTAACCCGAATATTATCAGGACATGGATTCCTTTAATAAATAATATTCACCATATATATTATTTCATCACCCAAAATATAATGAAATAAATCAAAAGAATTATTTCATATATAAATCAAAGCATGTAAATAATATACACGTGTCAATTACTATATCTGGATTAAGAACCTAAGCATTAATAATAACATAGAATCTTAGTTCACCTTCTTAATCAGTATAAGGGAACAATTCTAAATTTGATCCTATTCAATATACACAAAGTATACTAGTATTATTTATTAGTCAATATAAACTAATCTAAATAATACTACAGCCATTCCAGTGGATTGTCTAACTCCACCTGTGCTATGAACCTTATTATATTATATAAACCGTATTTAATAATCTAATATTCTGTATCCCATTTGATACTAGATTATTCACAATATATAATATTTAGACAACATGTAAACATTTAAATGATTCTCAATAAAATAGGCCAGAAATAAATGTATATACTTCAAATAAATATTTTCAGTATACACCAACACTTATTAGTCATATCAGAGAATATTCTCTTGTTGACTCTAAAGGGCAGAATTTCATCAATATCAGCAATCTCTAGACCAGGTACACAAGCATTGAACAACATTTGACAAAATCGAGCATAATAAACTGTAGTAGACTCTGACAGTTTATCACCTAAATTCATCAGAACATATCTACCAAAATCAAAATTACTACCATAGAGTAGAGAATACCCGATTTGTAGACTGTATATTGGAATGGCATCCCAGTTGGTGACTTTCTTCTGGAATGTCCTACCAATTATTTTTTTTTAAAAACTGTTACAATAGGGTCAAAATACGTTGCATTAATCTATAAAAAATCATTGCAATTGGTTTTAAAAATGTTGCATTTAAGTGTCAATAAATTACCTTCTTATGCTACTGCAATAGTTTTTAATTGTTGCTATAGAGTCTAAAATGTTGCTACTGAAAGTTATTGCAATGATTTAATTTTGTTGCTGTATGGTATCAAAAACGTTGCTAAATCGACCTATTGCAAGGCAACCGGATGCAACGCCCAAATTTTGCAAATTTGTTGCCATAGACTCTACTGCAACAAATATAGGCCTTAAGGCAATGTTTTCCTGTCGTTGCAATAGCCGTTTTATGGTGTAGTGAGCCAACATCCTTTTTCTTGCGATCCCTTATTACTTTGATCCCAAGGATGTATGCCGCTTCACCTAAGTCCTTCGTTTCAAATTGTTTGAACAACCATGCCTTTACTGATGACAACATCTTAACATTGTTTCCAATGAGTAAAATGTCATCTACATACAGTACTAGAAAAACCACTGCATTACCGTCACTTCTCTTATACACACATGATTCGCTTGGACTTTGATCAATCCATATGACTGGATTGCCTGATCAAAACGAATATTCCAGTCCCTAGAAGCTTGTTTTAGTCCATAAATAGACCTCTTAAGCTTACAAACAAGATGCTCTTGGCCTTCCATAATGAATCCTTTTGGTTGTTGCATATAGATGGTTTCCTCAAGACTTCCAATAAGGAAAGCTGTCTTGACATCCATTTGCCAAATCTCATAATCGAGATGAGCTGCTATAGATAAAAGAATCCGAATCGACTCAAGCATAACAACCGGCGAAAAGGTTTCCTCATAATCGATCCCTTCTTTCTGAGTATACCCTTTCGCAACAAGTCGTGCTTTCCAGGCTTTCACCTTTTTGTCAGATCCTCTTTTCTTCTTGTAGATCCACATACATCCAATGGGTTTTACACCTTTGGGTGGTTCCACGAGCTCCCAAACTTGATTAGAATACATAGATTCCATCTCAGATTCCATTGCCTTATGCCAAAGATCTGCATCTTTATCTAGAATTGCTTCTTCGTATGTCCTGGGATCCTCATCATGTTCACCAGAGACCAAGTCCGAGGACTCTCCCAAAAACATGAATTTATCAGGTTGTTGAACAACCCTCCCACTACGACGAAGCACCGGTGTGGTATTAGTGACAGGTTGTGCATTTTCTTGTGGTTGATCTACATGTACTATTGGCACTTGGGGATTATCTGTCCCTCCCACTAGTTCCTCTAAAACGATACTACTCATGGGTTTGTGGTTCATTATATAGTCTTCTTCTAAGAATCTAGCATTGGTGCTAACAATGATATCTCGATCCCTAGGACTATAAAATGAATAACCTTTCGTTCCCATGGGATAGCCTACAAACAGCCTTACTTCTGTACGAGATTCTAACTTGGTCGCGTTCTTGTTCAGCACATGTGCCGAACAACCCCAAATCCGAATATGTCTTAGACTTGGTTTGCTACCAGTCCACAATTCTATTGGGGTCTTGGGAACCGACTTAGAAGGTACCAAGTTTAGAAGGTAAGCCGCTGTTTCTATAGCATATCCCCAGAACGACTTGGGTAAATCTGAATAACTCATCATCGATCTAACACTCTCTAAAAGAGTCCGATTCCTTCTCTCTGCTACACCATTCTGCTGAGGTGTGCCAGGTGCAGACAACTGGGATGCAATCCCATTTTCTGATAAATAATCCCTAAATTCTCCAAGCAAGTATTCGCCACCACGATCTGATCGTAGTGACTTGATACATTTTCCAAGATGTCGCTTCTCCGCACTTGCTTTGTACTATTTGAATTTTTCAAAGCACTCAGACTTACGGCGCAACAAATAAATGTACCCATATCTAGAATAATCGTCAATGAAAGTGACAAAATACTCATAACCTCCTCTTGCTTGGATACTCATAGGTCCACATAAATCAGTATGAACCAATTCTAACACTTCTTTAGCTATATTCCCCTTTGCTTTAAAAGGCCTATTAGTCATCTTACCTTCCAAGCAGGATTCACAAACTAGAAATGGCTCCACTGCCAACGAGCCTAATGGCCCATCTACTACCAGTCTTTGAATCCTCCTCAAGTTAATATGACCTAATCTTAAGTGCCAAAGATATGTTTGGTTCAATTCAGAAGGTTTCTTTCTTTTATTTGAGCTAGAAAGAATGTTATTAGTTTCCTTATGTTGCAGCATTGGTTGGATAGGATTAATAATATATAAATTGTCTTGCAATGTACCAGAACATATAACTCGTTTATTCATCATAATAGAAACATTACGATCCAAACAAACATTATAACCATCCATGGCAAGTTTAGAAACTGAAATTAAATTCCTTCTAAACGAAGGTACATAAAGACAATTGTTCAAAACCAAAATTCTATCATCGCCAAAAGATAATGTAATTATTCCAACTGCAACTACTGCTACTTTTGTAGCATCTCCCATGAACACATATATCTCGCCATCTCTAAGCATTCTGGATTGCTGGAACCCCTGCATAGAGTTATAAACATGGTCAGTGGCTCCTGTATCTACACACCAAGTGCTCGTAGATATAGCCGCTATATATGTTTCTGTAACTAGAGAAAGAGACATACCAGTATTGTTTGTCTTCTTAGGAAGAGGACAATCCTGTTTCCAGTGACCTGACTGCTTGCACCTGAAGCACTTGCCCTTAGGCTTTTTCACACCACCTTGAACTCCCACTGCATTAGCAATCTTTCCAGCTTTCTGTGTCTGAGTCTTTTTCTTCTTCTTACCTTTCGGCTTAGATGAAGAAGCTTTCTCGGCCACATTCACTTGAACATTCTGCTTAAAGAGTCCTTCAGCTGCCTGAAGTTCTGTTAGAAGTTCCGCGAGACTATACATCCTTTTGTTCATGGTGTAATTCAAGCGGAACTGCTCAAAACTTTTGGGCAAGCTCATAAGGATGATATCGATCTGGGTTTCCCCATCAATATCAGCACCAAGGATCTCCATCTCATTCAGATGAGACATCATTCTGAGAACATGATCCCTTACAGGTGTTCCTTCAACCATCTGAGTGTTCATTAAAGCCTTCATTGCTACTTGCCTAGCAGCCCTATTCTGTTCTCCAAAAAGTTCCTTGAGATTAAAGAGCATATCTGAAGCAGTGGGCATAGCCTGATGCTGATGCTGCAAAACACCCGACATTACTGCCAGAATGTAACATCGCGACATCTCATCAGCCTTAACCCACCGCTTATAATACTCCTTCTCACTTTCAGGAGCATCTTCAGCAGGCTGATCTGGCTTGGGTTCATAAGTACAAAATTTGTACTCCTCAGCAGTCAACACTATGTCCAAATTACGTTTCCATTCAATATAGTTCGGTCCAGTAAGTTTGTTATCCTTAAGTATGGTGAATAGTGGATTAAAGCCCATAATGATCTAATCCTGAGAATCATACAAGCAACACATAATCAAATAGTTGCATAAATCTTAAATCCTATTGGTTTCCTCGAACAATTAATTAAAATTAATGCACTAATATTTAAACACCATAAGTATCTGGTACGCCACGATGGGTGACATATATACCACTTAATTCGTTTAAATATTACTTCGATCCTATTACTAAATAATACGCCACGTTTGGGTGGACTATATATTACCTTTCATAGCTAAGTGTATACCATTATCAAATCCTAAATTAATAAAAAGACCGGATACCACCATTAAATATTTCAAATCAATAATCGATAATAGGATAATTCCCAGATCGGGGGGAGCATTGTCAAGAGGCGTCACTTAAGACCCCTTTCTAGACAGAATCATCCTTTCTCTCAATATCAAAAATCTATATTCAATCAGTGGTACCCTTCTAATTAATCGAATTCTATGAAACTTGGTATGCCACGTTGTGTGGCATGTATACCTTTCAATATTCATAATTAATTTAGGAAGTTTGTCCTAGTAATATCCATAACACTACCTGACACCATAAATCATATGTCACGTTAGGGTGGACTATATATAATTTATATTTGTCTTAGTGTTAAAATTACATACAAACAATAATGGAGACCGTGGGATTTAATTCGTAATTAATTCCCTCACCCACTTAGTATTTTTATTAAAAAATTGAGGAATTTTAAAAATTATATGGGGCCTATGTCATTATAATTATGTCTAACATGCATTCCAAATACACACATAATTTAACAACATAAAACATTTAATTAAAGCAATAAATAAAAAATCTATGTCCATGTCGTCCTATTTATGTTAAACATGCAATTATAAATTACACACATAATTAACAACACAAATAAAAATTATTTAAACAATAATTAAATTTTAAATAGAGGAATTAAAATTAAAACAATATAATAATAATCCACTATTATGGCCCCTCAATTAATTTGCTCCCAATTTCCGAAATTCTTGTGGCAACTTTGAAGCGCAGCGCCAGCAGCCCTTGTAATCTCGAATTAGCAGGAGAAAAAAAAACTTGACTTCTGGCCACTCGCGAGACAAAAGCACCATACACACAGACCTTGTTAATGTTGAAGACGCGGCCCACAGGAAAACAAACAAAAAGAACCAGCATGTCTTTTTCTTTATTTTTGTTATGCGTCTGTACCTTGTTTAATCAAACAAACATGTTGTTTAATCAAACAAACATGTCTAGTGAATTAGACCACGTGGCAGGATGTTTTTATTGGTCTAAATGCCTTCACCATCTCCGATTTAAAGCAGTTGTTAACGGAGGAATTTGGTGATAACAAATTTCGGAGGTTGCTGGAATCAAGAATTATGAAAATAGGGGGATTTGGGATTTTGGATATTTGGGGCTGGACTTGAGAGGTATCTCGATTTGTCTCGTGTATCGGATCCTTTTTCAAGATGCCTGCGTACCTTATATTTATAAGGATCAAGCCAACGCAGTTCTGTGAAATTGATTTGTGTCTATCCCTTAGAGACTTTAGGGATAAACTTCGTTAATCTGGGTAATTACTGATTTTATCTGATTTAATCTTATCGTTGTGATATCTTCCTGATTTGAAGAATATCGTTTGAGGATATTTTCCGTTATTAATTGATTGAGATTGATTATTTCCTCGTTTCAAGGAGAGGATAAAACTTAGCGATTAAGTTATAATTATTAATCTGAATTAATAATTAATAATATTGGAAATTTGGGAGATCATTAGAGGCAACCGAAAATATGGCGTAACAACTACCCCCCAGTTCTTCAGTGTAGCTTGCTGCAGTGGAGAACTAAGCATGCTTCGATCTTCCAAATTTCTTGAGTCACTGAAACAGCTAGGAGAGGAAGATTAATAAATAATATGGAGCACCAAGGTGCCCGTAATATACATGTAGATGTAAATAAGACAATATGCGATATGTAAATAATAAAAATGTATTTTGGAGAGCCATCAAAGCATTATTCGCAGAGTCGTGCAAAGCATTTTGAGCAACATCCAGTCGAAAATGTCATATCTACCATGTCTTCTAGAGGGTATCCCCCTCAAAGGGGGTCATTTTCCTCAGAATTTTATAATACTCTCCTCAAAGGAGATCATTAGTACTCTCCTCAAAGGAGACCATTTTTGTCCAGAAATACCCTCCTCACAGGAGGTGGATTTTCCGAAGCTCGAACCCTGGTGAGGCGCCGGAAGTACGGACATCCCCCCCCGGAAGTACGGTTTTTGCAAGGATTTGGTAATTTGGGATACCCTCCTCAAAGGAGGTTGTTCCCCATTCCAGAAATATCCCTCCTCACAGGAGGTGGATTTCCCGAAGTTCGTGCCTTGATGAGGAGCCGGAAGTACGGACATCCCCCCCGGAAGTACGGTTTTTGCAAGGACTTTGGTAATTTGGGATACCCTCCTCAAAGGAGGTCGTTCCCCATTCCAGAAATATCCCTCCTCACAGGAGGTGGACTTTCCGAAGTTTGCTTCATTTTCACTAAGACTCTCCTTAGAGGAGATCGTCTTTTAAATAAATCACAAAGACCCTCCTTAGAGGAGGTCGTCTAACACAAAAAAAAATAAGGGAGACCCTCCTTAGAGGAGGTCATCTTCCCAAAGTCATATCAATATCCCAAGATTCTTCCAAAAAAGATTTCAGCAACACTTGAAGGGTCTTTCAAAAAAATCAACTCTTCGAATAAAAGTCTTCCAAAATCATGTACCACGAAGATTACACCAAAAATCTTGAAAATCTTCGCAATTCAAATTCTGCCCAGATCTGTTTTTGACGTTTTTGACCATCTAAACGACTTTTTCTTGAAAAACACAAAACACGAAAGTTGTAGAGAACGAAAAAACCTTTCCGATGATATATGGCTCATAAAAAACGGACTAATAACGAATCGGGAATTAAATAAAACGTCTGCTGATCTGTTTCCCGTTGCTGAAAAACGAGATCTGATTGTTTTTTGTGATTTCGAGAATAGATCGAGATATAATCTGAGAAAACTCAAAGAACGAAAGTTATACGCAATTTAACAAGCTTTCCGAATCATTAAAAATCATCAAAATCCGACATGTATTGAATTTACTACGAATTTTATAAGATAATTAACTTGTATGGACAAAATCACAAGAAAACTTATCTTAATTCGGAATAGATCCACCGCCTCCACCGCTTAGCTCCTCCATTACAGCAGCTCCAGATCCATAATAACCCCCCTTGCGTGTGAGTTGATTGTCCTCCACAATCAAAAATATATGCCCCTCCTTCTAGCGCCAATTGTTAACGGAGGAATTTGGTGATAACAAATTTCGGAGGTTGCTGGAATCAAGAATTATGAAAATAGGGGGATTTGGGATTTTGGATATTTGGGGCTGGACTTGAGAGGTATCTCGATTTGTCTCGTGTATCGGATCCTTTTTCAAGATGCCTGCGTACCTTATATTTATAAGGATCAAGCCAACGCAGTTCTGTGAAATTGATTTGTGTCTATCCCTTAGAGACTTTAGGGATAAACTTCGTTAATCTGGGTAATTACTGATTTTATCTGATTTAATCTTATCGTTGTGATATCTTCCTGATTTGAAGAATATCGTTTGAGGATATTTTCCGTTATTAATTGATTGAGATTGATTATTTCCTCGTTTCAAGGAGAGGATAAAACTTAGCGATTAAGTTATAATTATTAATCTGAATTAATAATTAATAATATTGGAAATTTGGGAGATCATTAGAGGCAACCGAAAATATGGCGTAACAGCAGTCTATAGCAGCCTCGCAGCGGATAATTATTTTCGATTTCTGACTTCTTGTAATTATCACATGATGCCCGGATTTTTACAAAAACCCATCAAATAATTACAAAAATTTGATCTAATACAAAACTAATTTTGTAAAATCTATTCTAACACGATCAACCCTCGTGTAAATTACAACCACGATAAACCACGTGGAAACCAATTGCATAAAAATTAACCACGATAAATCACGTGGGATCCAAACACATAATTAAAATATACATGGCCATAATAGTGGACAACAACCTGCAAAAAAGAATTATACAAGCCTACCACTATACACATGCATATATAATTACGACATGGTCATCGTATCAAAATTCGCAGAACCATTGAACCAGGCTCTTGATACCAATTGTTGGGACAATCAGATCTTGGCAATGCGATTTTTGATACAATAAATTAACGAGTACGAATAGAAAAGTCACCTTGTTAACGGTTGATTCCACGCTCTTCTATTGTATTCCCAAATTCCCTTGAGCGAAGTGTGGCCTTCGTCTTCTCAAGTTAACCTCACTTCTTGCTCCTGGGTGGCTACAAAATTTTTTCGACCAACCCCCAGCAAGAAGAGAATAGGAATATATATAGGCTACAATAGGGATCATGGACAATTAGGTTGGGCCTTCTAATTACATCTTGAGCCTAGCCCAATGTAATTAAATATTAATTCAATCCACTAAAGAATTAATATTTGCACTACCTTTCCTAATACCGTAATTTAATTAATTAATTCGGTTCCAATATTATTTGCTTATTAAATTCCCCATGTGTAAAATATCGCATGTCCATTAATTAAATAAATTACTGATAATTCATTTAATTAATATCTTTTATCCTTGATCATCCACTCAACCTTTATTTAATTATGCCGGAATAAATTCACCTGCAGGGTTTCACATAATTAAATCTTTTTGAGCTTTCAAGGGGACATCATTAACCCGAATATTATCAGGACATGGATTCCTTCAATAAATAATATTCACCATATATATTATTTCATCACCCAAAATATAATGAAATAAATCAAAAGAATTATTTCATATATAAATCAAAGCATGTAAATAATATACACGTGTCAATTACTATATCTGGATTAAGAACCTAAGCATTAATAATAACTAGAATCTTACTTCACCTTCTTAATCAGTATAAGGGAACAATTCTAAATTTGATCCTGTTCAATATACACAAAGTATACTAGTATTATTTATTAGTCAATATAAACTAATCTAAATAATACTACAGCCATTCCAGTGGATTGTCTAACTCCACCTGTGCTGTGAACCTTATTATATTATATAAACCGTATTTAATAATATAATATTCTGTATCCCATTTGATACTAGATTATTCACAATATATAATATTTAGACAACATGTAAACATTTAAATGATTCTCAATAAAATAGGCCAGAAATAAATGTATATACTTCAAATAAATATTTTCAGTATACACCAACACTTATTAGTCATATCAGAGAATATTCTCTTGTTTACTCTAAATGGCTGAATTTCATCAGTATCAGCAATCTCTAGACCAGGTACACAAGCATTGAACAACATTTGACAAAATCGAGCATAATAAACTGTAGTAGACTCTGACAATTTATCACCTAAATTCATCAGAACATATCTACCAAAATCAAAATTACTACCATAGAGTAGAGAATACCCGATTTGTAGACTGTCTATTGGAATGGCATCCCAGTTGGTGACTTTCTTCTGGAATGTCCTTGTAATGCAATCGAAGAAAAAGTTCCATTCCTTCCTGAGATTGGGCCTCTTGACACTGCCAAGCTTGTCAAGATATTCCATGTAACCTATCTCCTGTAGCATATTTCTCAAGTGATGTTCAACCACATAAGTATAAGATGTATGTGCATCAAACCCCATTGTATCTCTGACAGTTTGTGGAGTAATCACAAACTCTTGTTCTTCATAAGTGAAGATGATATTAGGAGTCCCATTCTCTCCTCCATCCACATAGACTGAGTTTTGCCAAAAAGTAGCAATTTGAGATGCAGAGAGAGTACCAGGTCCAACCAGAGCTTGTCCAATCTCTGAGTCTCTCAAGAAATTCTGCATTTTTTTATGTTTATGAACTGTTCTTCAAGGAATTAAATCAAAGAAGGAATATGAAAACTAATTAAAGTAATCATATAAAGAACAAATTCATCAACAATACACTTATTAACAGTTGTCAAAAGCGCTATTTACTCCAAAATTTTCAAATTATCCAAATGAAAATTTACCTTAGAGTACGAACCACGAATCAACAGCGTTTGTCAATTCTCCAACTTTATCACCGAAACCCTTTCATAAATTGCACAGTTGTAAAAATATGTGTGTGTGAAGCAGAGTTTACTAAATCAATTTTTAGAGCATCTAATTTTTCATAAAATCCATAAAGTAAATCAATAAACACTGGATGCACAAACTTTCATAGTAAACACTGACTGTATGATGAAAGCTAAACTCTGTAGTAATCAATCTATATACAGTAACTTTTAATTTATTTTATACCCCTCTCTCTCTCTCTCTCTCTCTCTCTCTCTCTATATATATATATATATATATATATATATTATACCCCCTCTCTCTACATATATATATATATATATATATATATATATATATATATATATATATTAATTCTATTCATTCCAGTAATTAGAGGTTGGAACCAGTCACCAAAAATTCAAAAATTTTAGCCCTTATCATTTTGATAAGTTCCTGGGTCATCCTAGTATTTAACTAGTCACCAAAAATCAGAGAATTTTAGCACATATTATATACCAATAAGTTCCTGGGTCATCCTAGTATCCAACATAATTTCAAAGGAGTATAACAACCTATATACATTTTCTTTGGGGTATTGCAGTAAGCATTTTATTCTACCAGAGTATAACTAACAGAGTTTAGAGTTCATCAACATCAGTAGTTATTCATGTAAGGTAATGCACACAGTATTTATAGACTCAGAGTTTAGGACAAAATAAACTAAGAGATGCTATAAATTGAACCAGTATCATGCTGTGTTAACTTTCTGCACAATCTAAGATTAGATCACAATAACTCAGAAAGATTCATGATTAATTTCTGAGAATCATGCTTCATACATATTTCTTCATTGGTGTTTTCATTCAGACAAAAATCATCTCAGAGTTCACAGAGTTTATCAAACTTATTAACAGTGTATGACATACAGGCATGCTGACAGAGTTTAACAGAGTATGCATAACAGAGTTTAATCAACAGAGTTCACTTAGCACTTAACCAATCAGGAAATATGAGTAATACAATACATAAGTAAAATTTGAATCTAACCAACATTCCTAGTCAGAACCAGAGACCATTCCTAGTTCATTGACCAGCCTTGTAAATGTAGCTTCACTCAATGGTTTAGTGAAGATATCTGCAAGCTGTTGTTCTGTAGACACAAAATGTAGTTCATTATTCCCTTCTTCCACATGTTCTCTGATAAAGTGGTACCTTATGCTGATGTGCTTGGTCATTGAATGCTGTACTGGATTACCTGTCATGGAAATAGCACTTTGATTATCACAGTAAATAGGAATTTTACTGTACCTCAATCCATAATCCAGCAATTGATTCTTCATCCACAAGATCTGTGCACAACAGCTACCAGCTGCAATATACTCTGCTTCAGCTGTAGATGTGGAAATTGATTTCTGTTTCTTGCTGTACCAGGAGACAAGTCTGTCACCAAGAATCCACTGGTGCTCTTTCTGTCTATCTTGCAGCCTGCAAAGTCTGCATCAGAATACCCAAGTAACTTGAAATCTGATTCTCTGGGGTACCACAGACTTAATGATATGGTGCCCTTGAGATACTTGAAGATTCTTTTCACAGCTGTCAGATGTGGCTCTCTAGGATCTGCCTGAAACCTTGCACAAGGACAGGTTGCATACATGATGTGAGGCCTACTAGCTGTCAAGTATAGAAGAATCCTATCATGCCCCTGTAGTTTGTCATATCCACCGAAACTCCTGTGTTTTTGTCCAATTTAGTTACTGTTGCCATGGGAGTTGATGAAGATGAACAGTCAAGCATACCAAATTTCTTGAGAAGATTTCTGGTATATTTTTCTTGATTAATGAAAATACCGTCATTTGTTTGTCTCACCTGTAGGCCTAGAAAGTAACTAAGCTCTCCCATCATGCTCATTTGATACCTGGACTACATGAGCTTGGCAAAATTTTTACAGAGTTTATCATTAGTAGACCCAAAGATAATGTCATCAACATATATCTGAACTAAAAGGAGGTCACTTCCTTGATTGAAATAAAACAGAGTTTTGTCAATTGTTCCTCTGTTGAATCCACTTTCTAGAAGAAATTGAACAAGTGTCTCATACCATGCTCTTGGTGCCTGCTTAAGTCCATATAGTGCCTTATCTAGCCTGTAGACATAATCTGGATATTTGGGGTCCACAAATCCTGGTGGTTGTTCAACAAACACTTCTTCTTCAAGATTTCCATTCAGAAAAGAACTTTTCACATCCATCTGGAACACTTTGAATTTCTTGTGAGAGGCATATGCTAGAAAAATTCTGATTGCCTCCAATCTTGCAACTGGAGCAAATGCTTCATCATAGTCTATTCCTTCCTGTTGTTAATAGCCTTTTGCTACCAGTCTAGCCTTGTTCCTTGTGATAACACCTTCACTGTCAGTCTTGTTTCTGAAAACCCATTTAGTACCAACAATAGATCTGTTCTTTGGCCTTGGTACAAGGGTCCAAACTTCATTTCTTTCAAATTCATTCAATTCTTCCTGCATTGCTGTTATCCAGTCAGCATCTTGAAGAGCTTCTTCCACTTTCTTTGGTTCATTTTTAGACAAGAATGCATGAAACAGACATTCACTTGCAGTAGCACTTCTTGTTTTCACTTTTGCATTTGGATCACCAATTATTAAATCAGGTGTATGTGATTTAGTCCATTTCCTAGCAGAAGGCAAATGACTTCTGTCAACATGTGATCCTCCCCCTTGATCCATGCTCTCCTGATTTTGTTGTGATCTATCTTCGTTTTCTGAGACTCTCCCTGAACTTGACTGCCCAGAGTCAGAATTTGAATTTTCAGAGTTTGAATCATCAGAGTTTGATCCAGATTTTTCAATTGACTCAGTATCAGTGTTTGAGTCTTCATCTTGATCATGCTCCCCCTCAACTGGTTCTTCCCTTTGTTGTGGCTGAGAAGTTTCTCCAGTGTTTACCAGTAGAGGTTTATAGTTTGTTTCAACAGAGTCTGTCAGAATTGTTTCATCAGAGTTTACTTCATCAGAGTTTAAATCTTCATTTTCAAAGTTCAGTTGATCATATTCATCTTTGTCTTCAAGTCCAGTTATCTTCTTATCATCAAAAGACACATGTGTAGATTCCATGATCACTTTAGTTCTCAGATTGTAAACTCTGAATGCCTTTGTTGACAATGGATAGCCAACAAAAATTCCTTCATCTACCTTTAGCTCAAACTTGGTCAACTGTTCAGGATGAGTCTTCAAAACAAAACATTTGCACCCGAAAATATGAAAGTATTTCAGGTTAGGCTTCTTTTTCTTCACCATCTCATATGGTGTCTTTCCATGCTTATTGATCAGTGTAGCATTTTGAGTAAAACAAGCAGTTTGAACAGCTTCTCCCCAGAAATAAGTTGGCAATTTTGCTTCATCAAGCATAGTTCTGGCAGCTTCAATCAAGGTTCTATTTTTCCTTTCAACTACACCATTTTGTTGTGGTGTACCAGGGGCTGAAAATTCTTGCTTCACTCCATTATCCTTGCAGAATTCTTCTATTGTTGCATTTCTGAACTCAGTTCCATTATCACTTCTGATGATTCTGACTTTGTTACTTGATCCTTTGTCCAGAAGTTTCACATGCTCCATCAGAGTTAATGCAGTTTCATCCTTCTTTGCTAGAAAATACACCCAAGTGAATCTAGTGTATTCATCAACAATGACTAAAGCATATTTCTTCCTTGCTATAGACATAACATTTACTGGACCAAAGAGATCAACATGCAGAAGATGATAGGGATCAGTGATTGAAAATTCTGTCTTGCTCTTGAAAGATGACTTCCTTTGTTTAGCCTTCTGACATGAATCACATAGGCCATCAACATTTAACAGAGCCTTTGGGAGTCCTCTTACAAGATCCTTTATGGTCGATTCATTGATGTTGTTCAAGTTCAAATGTGAGAGTTTCTTGTGCCACTTCCAACTCTCCTCACTAGACATTCTTGTAGACAGGCAAACACCTTTTCCAACAGAGTCTATCAAAAGCTTGATTTCATAAATGTTGTTTTGCCTGTGACCAACTAGAACAACCTTTCCTGTAGATTTGCTGATAACTTCACAATATTCAGGTTGAAAATCTACATGATATCCCTTGTCACAGATTTGACTCACAGATAACAAGTCATGCTTGAGTCCTCGGACATGAGCTACATTGTTGATGATGACATTTCCAAGATTAATATTGCCATATCCCAATGTTCTTCCTACATTGCCATCACCATAGGAAACTTTTGGGCCAGCTTTCTCCTCATAGTCTGATAGCAGGGCTTTATTTCCAGTCATGTGTCCTGAACATCCACTGTCCACGACTAGGGTTGCCTCCCTGTTGCCCTGCAATCACAAGCAATTACTGAGGATTAGATTTAAGGATCCAGACTTGCTTGGATCCTTTGGCATTCTTAACTTTGTTAGCTTTTGCAGCAGAATTAACATTATCAGAGTTTGAGCTAACAGTATCAGTGTTTACGCTTGCAGTATCAACTTTAACCCATTTCAGATTGGGTTTCAGTTCATAGTAATTATGATAGATAGCATGATATTCTCTGTAAGTATAAATGGAATGCCAAGTGCTTCCACAGTGTGTGCATAAAGTCTGTGGCTTAGTTCTAGCAAAATCCTTCTTTACCTCAGACTTGGTAGGTAAAAAATTTATATTTTTATTTTTCTTACAGAAATTTGCAAGATGCTTAGTACTACCACAGTTATGACATGTCTTTCTTGGAGCATAACTAGCAAGCATTGGTTTATTTCCTGAAGTGATGCCTACTTTTCCATTTCTGTTCTTATTTGACACTCTCTGTTTCTTAACAGATTTTAACTCCTTCAGTTTATGTTTGAGTTGTTTATCTGTCATTGAACCAATATTAACTTGTTTAACACTATTTTTTACTGGTTTACTTTTAACATCTTCTTTTTCATTTTCAGACAAAAATTTACTGGTTCCATGTACAAAATGAGGTCTGATTTTAACTTGATTTTGAAATCTAAGTTCATCTCCCTCATTATAACCTAGACCAACACTGTCTGTTTGAAAAATCTGTTGAGTGTCGTTTCCAGAACTAGTCCAAGTCCTAATTTTCTTATTTGCTTCCTCCAACTCAGATTCTAGTTGTTTATATTTCTGAAGCAAATTCTGTTCTATAGAAACAACATCATCTCTCTCTTTCTGAACTTGTTGCATGTTTTCAAGTTTTTCTTCAACAAGTTTATTTCTAACCTTAAGTTCAGAATTTTCAGATTTTATCCTCTCATTTTCTAAAGTATGATCCCTATAACTTATATGCAATGACTTAAGATAAATTCTTAATTGAGCAATGTCATCAATATTATAAGCATAGGTAGTTAGAGGTACCTGATTTTCAGAAGTTTCTGATTCAGTAGTAGCCATGAGAGCATAGTTCACTTCTTCATCAGAATCTGAAGTATCTGCCCAATCTCTGCCTTTAGTGTAGAGTACCTTTCCAGTTTTACCCTTCTTGCACTCAGGAGCATAGTGACCCATTTCCTTACACTTGTAGCATTGAATTTCAGACTTATCCTTCTTCCCTTTAGAATCTCTCTTATCAAACTTCCTGAAGCTTTTCCTGTCTTCATTTGAATCTCTAGAAAACCTTTTCCCATTCTTGAAATTCTTGAAGCCCATTTTCTTGAAGGTCTTCACCATCAACACAGCCATTTTCCTCATTTCTTCTTCATCATCCTCAGAGTCAGATGATGCAGAAGAGTTTGAATCACAATCAGAGTTTGATGATTCACTTTCTGAGGGTATGACCAAAGCTTTTCCCTTCATTTTCCTTCTTGATGCCTCTTTCTTCTGAGGCTTCTCTTCAACATTAAGAACAACAGACTTTGCCTTCCTGCTTGATCTCCTGTTTCTCTGCTCCATTTCCAATTCATGAGTTTTGAGCAGCCCATAGATTTCATCAATCTCTGTTTCAGCAAGATCATAGTTGTCTCTAATAGTGGTTGTTTTCACATCCCACTTTTCAGGTAGAGAAAGAAGAAACTTGAGATTTGAGTCTTTTAGATCATACTCTTTGTTGACCAATGACAGATCATTGAGCAATTTATAGAATCTATCAAATGTTTCTGTCATGGTCTCTTCAGGTTTAGCCTCAAAATGCTCATACTCTTGTGTGAGTATGTTTCTCCTATTCTTCTTAATAGCCGCAGTTCCTTGACACCTGACTTCAAGAGCATCCCATATCTCTTTTGCAGTGGTACAGTTAATGACCTTGTTAGACATAACATTGTCTAAAGCACTATGTAGTAGATGCCTAACCTTTCATCCTTAGCAATTGATGGTTGATCTTCAGGAGTCATGTCCTTCTTTTCCTTTGGAACTATTTTAGCTTCTTCACCAGTAGCTGCAACAGATAGCTTTGTAGGATTGTGAGGGCCTTCATAAATCCTGTCAAGATATTCTGGATCTGTAGCCTCCAGAAACATAGTCATCTTGACCTTCCACATAGCATACTCTAATGGCCTGAGAATAGGAACCCTGATTGGTTCATAACGACTCACAGTAGTAGGAGCCTTTTCAGAAACAGTAGGTGTTGGTGGAGGAATTGCCGACATGATTATTGTTGTGTTTGGATCTTAACCTGTAATAAAGTAACAGATTGGCTCTGATACCACTTGTTAGGCCGAATACACAATTAATAATCAAATTCGTATGAGAGTTTAACAAGTAAGACGTTTATGCACTTAAAAACTTCTGGTATTAAGAACCCTCTTCGTGATGTAAACTATCACAAAGAGCTGCTAGGTTACAATCAAGATAATTCGTTGTACGATACCCTTCTAGGGTTAACCTAACTGTATTTATAAAATATACAGCTACGATACAATCTCTAATTGATATTCCTAATAATCAGTTATACAATGATATCAATTACAGATTGTCACACGTCTCCTAAGTCAACTCAATCTCTTTGATAGCTATCCAATCTTCAAAGATATCGCTTCCATAATTATCTTCAATAATTCTTCAAACACTGTTGACAAGTAGACGCTTCCTCCAGACAGAGTTTAACAAACTCTGTCGAGCTTCCATCTGTCAGTGTTTACACTAAACTCTGACCGTTTCCAGCTAAACTCTGATAATTCACTGTAACACTTAAACACTGATTAAAACACATCAATTATATTTAACAGCTTCTTTGTAGGATTTCCAAAGTATTTCACAGTTTGTGGTCCATAAAGTGCTTTGGTTTATTGCAGGTTTCTAACTTGTACAAATTCTTCAGTAGTTTTGTCTCCAAGAATGTATTCGAGAAGTGACTAAGTAATTGATTCGAGAACTAGGATTCGATAACTCCTAGTTCTCGAATACTACAGAGTTGACATATCAAATCACTTCTCGAATAGCCTTATCTCCAGGAATCCTTGAGTTGTCAAATAAATCTTTTGACTTATCGAATCCCTGAGATATCGAATAGCTTCCTGACTTTTTGAGATATCGAATGGAACCTTGACTTGTTGACTCCTAGAGAACTCGAATGATGCTTTGACTTGTTGACTTCCTGAGTTCTCGAATAGAGCAATAGACATGTCAAATCCCTGAGATATCGAATGCTTCATTCAGCGATATCGAACAGTGTCCTTTGAGATATCGAATCTCTGACTTCTCGAATGCTAGACTTCTCCAATAGACAAACATACTTCTCGAATTGGTACTTAGGAAAATCTTCATACTTCAAACTACAATTGTGATTATTTGATAGTCTTTATCTTCAAGCTTGAGGCATGAACCTTGGAACTTCTTTCAAGCATTATTCTTTGATCTTTTTAAGTACAATTACACAGCTAGAATTTGATGCCTATTACAAGTACTATACAAGTAGAAACTCTATAGTTAGAGGTTCCCTCAGTTAAGAGGTCATGTAAGTAATGCATAGTATTACAAACAATTAGGCTTGTTATTATAAGAGTACAGGCATGTCTCTGTGACTAACAATATGAAGCTCTGATAGCCAGACTTAGATTGACAAAGGCATTGAGGGTGAAGAACCTGAAAGTCTGTGGAGACTCAAAGCTGGTAGTCTCAAAATTTAATGGAGAGTTTGAGGCTAGAAAAAAAAATATGGCCAAATACTTGAGGATTGTGAAAGCTATGATAGCCCAGTTAGACGACTACCACGCTGAGTATATCCCAAGGGTGGAGAATACAAAGGTTGATGCCTTATCTCAGTATACTTCTTCAAGGGTCGAGACCCATTCTGGGGGTGTTTACTTCTAAGTTCTGAGAATCCTTACAACTGATTCTAAGCTTATTGCTTCTATCGGGATAAGAGGATGTTGGATAGATCTTATCAAAGCACACCTTGAGAATGGTTGGTTACCAGATGATGCCACGGAGGCATGGAAGCTAGCTGTAAGGAGCAAAAGGCTCAAAGAGGCCACGTTCCATCCAAATAAGGGGGTCAGGATTCCTGATCTAAGGGTCAGGATTCCTGATCGAAAATCCTGATCTAAGGGTCAGGATTCCTCATCGAAAATCATGATCTAAGGGGTCAGGATTCCTCATCGAAAATCCTGATCTAAGGGTAAGGATTCCTGATCGAAAATCCTGATCTAAGGAGTCAGGATTCCTGATCGAAAATCCTTTCGACCAAGAAGCTGGGAAGGCCCTTATTTCGATCAGAATCCTGATCTAAGGGTCAGGATTCCTGATCGATATTCCTGATCGAAAATCCTGATCTAAAATACCACAAATCCTGGTACAAAAAACAGAGCTATATAATGAAAATTTTTATGTGCCTAGGGTCATGAAGAACCTAAATTCAGGACGAATTTCGTAGATTTGGGAGCCAATGAGGTCAAAAATATGATCTTAAATTACAAAAATATTAGGGCTGAGGACCCCTCTAAAATTACAATTATTATTATTATTATTATTATTATTATTATTATTATTATTATTATTATTATTATTATTATTATTATTATTATTATTATTATTATTATTAAAAATAATAATAATAAAATCCGGATTGGACTTTAGACACCTCCGATTTGGGGATCGAAATTATCCGAGATTCGGACAAAAGAAATATTATTATTGAATAATAATATAAAAAAAAGAAGAAGAAGAAGAAGAAGAAGAAGAAGAAGAAGAAGAAGAAGAAAAGCAAAAAAAATAAAAATCATTCGACCTCAATCCTACTCGAAATCGAGCAGGATTTTACTCGAAAAACTGTTCGACTAGCCTACAATTTGATGCTTAATTCGACCCGGCCTGGTCGACTTCGACCAGACCTGGTCGACTTCGACCAGGTTTATATTTTTGGCAAAATTGCAGTTTGGTACCTCAAGTTATGCTAAATTGATAGAAAGGTCCCTGCACTTCACATTTTGACAAAAAATACCCGTAGGTACATAAAAATTCATAAGTTATTAGGAAAAATTATGAAAATACACGTGGGTACATAAGAATTCCTAAATTATTAGGAATAAATAAGGAAAATATACGTGGATACATAAAAATTCCTAAATTATTAAGAAAAATTACGAAAAATACTCATGGATACATAAAAATTCCTAAATTATTAGGAATAATTAAGCAAAATACCTGTGGGTACATAAAAATTCCTAAATTCTTAGGAAAAATTACGAAAAATACCCATGAGTACATAAAAATTCCTAAATTATTAGGAATAATTAAGGAAAATACCTATGTGTACATAAAAATTCCTAAATTATTATAAAAAATTAAGGAAAATACCTGTGAGTACACAAAAATTCCTCAAATATTACGAAAGGTACAAAGAAATGCGAGGAAAATTATACAAATATTTTCTTGACAAATTGAGAGATAATTTGTGCTAATAATGCATAAAAACTCTATAAAAGTGCTGAAAATGCTAAAAGCAAGCAAAAGTTAAAGCCTCGAATAAGTCCAATCGTCGTAAATGTGTAGGTCGCTCCATACTTTACAATAAGGTGATATATGTGAAACACTAGTGTAAACCAAAATCCTCATGTAAGGGTAGGAAAATTAAGAAGTCTCAAGTAAGGGATAAAAACGACCCCTAATCTTGATTAAGGCAAATATAACTTCTACAAAAACCTGATCAGTTTTCCTAAAAGTTGGGGGGCACATGATATGGGCTAAAAATAAGTCCTAAAGACACATTTAATGTTACATTAATTAGACCCCGTATGGTCTAAATGTGGGGCCCACCAATAGGGTCCAAAATCCTATTTTAAATATTAATTTTGTAATAAATATTGGAGGTGAAAAACAGCTCAGCAGTAAGAGTCAAATAAGAATACTACTCCTGCCTGACTTAGCCTCCAAAGCACCCAATTCAATATGGAAACAGACTCCTACAAGGAAGGAGTCTAGAACTTTCCTCAAAGCGGTGGCCTGCCACCAAGTCTCCGAATCCTACCATAATTCTAAGGCTTCTCAGCCTATATAGGGTCCCGACCCCTCATTCTCAGAATTACATCCTGGCTTGATGCTCGAATAAGGACATACAAGCCACTACGTCCTTGGTGTGCCCTCGCCACCATAGCCCAGAGGGCGAACACCAAGAACTACGTCTTGGATTGATTCTTAATAACGAGATATGTAGGCACTCTGTGAGGACCGATTAGTCCCGAACACGGAAACAGCCATTAAAGCTCGAAGCTTTTCATCCCTTGTATTTAATACAATACAAACCCTCATTTTTATTCCACAACAGTTGGGGTAGAGGGAGAGGATCCATATCTTTTCATTCGAGAATTTGAGTAAGTGTGTGCTTTGCAGAAACTTCAACAATTAAGTGAGAATTCCATTAGGCTCAGACTTATTAACTTTTCTTTAAAAGAAGATGCTAAACAATGGTTGTATAGTTTACCCGTTAATTCTATTTCCACACGGGAGGAATTTGTAGCTATATTTCTTAAAAAATATTTTCCAAACCATAAGGCAAACAAACTGAGGAATGAAATCAACCAATTTCAACAAAATCGGAATGAGTCTTTTTGGAAATATTTTGATAGATTTAAAAAGCTATTGTCTAAGTGTCCTCAACATGGTATAAAAAATGGAGACTTTGTAAAATTCTTTATGAAGCCTTAGATAGCCAAACCACTGCTTTATTAGAGTCTCTGTGTAATGGTAAGTTTATGGATAAAACTGAGGATGAGGCTTAGCAATTTTTTGAGGAGTTAGCTTAAAGAACAATGTTGTGGGAGTCGGCTAGGGAACCTAAACAGGAAGCTGAAAAATCTAACTCATTTAAGGGCTTACACGCATTTGGTAATTCTATTGGAACCGAAGCTAAGTTAGCTACACTCACTAGACGTCTAGAAGCCTTATAAACCAACAATGTGTCATCTCAAATTTTTCTTTGTGCAAACTATAGTTCTCCTAATCATGTGGTAGAGAATTGCCCTAAAATTGATCAAGTCAATGCCATATTTCAACCTAGAGTTAGGAATGATCCTTATGCACCCAAATACAATCCTAGTTGGAAGAGTCACCCAAATTTCTCATGGAACTAAGGTCCGTATAATCAGTACAATCAAAATCCTCAACCTGCTTTTCAAAAGCCCAATCTTGGTCCATACCCAACTAAAAATCCTAATTCATATCCTCCTCAAAATCTTGGTCATTATCCAAACTCAATCTCCTTGAATCCTCCTAGTTTTAGTGAATCTTATAAGAAATTAAATTCTATTGAAAAGAGTATGAAGGCATTACGTAAATCTCAACAATCTTTCATGCAAGCCATGACCTAAGATAGGCAATTGCTAAATTCCAACACTCAAGCCATATCTAAGCTAGAGGTCCAAGTTAGTCAATTGTCAAACACAATCAGTGAGAGAGAGAAAAATCGACTTTCTAGTCAACCCGAGACTAATCCTAAATTTCATCCAAAACAAAAGTCTCATGAAAAAGTCAATTATGTTATCTCTCTAAGGTCTGGTAATCAATTCAATAATCATGCTGGTATCAATACTCAAGAAGAAAATAAGCTAACATCTGAACCAAATCCTTTGCTCTTGAATCCTAGTCTTAAGCAATCTTCAAATCTCAAGAATTCTGAAGTAGATAAATCCGATGAACCACCTTCGAAACCCCAATCTGATGTTTCTAATGAAAAAGTCTTTAAGCCGAAAACCCCGTTTCCTCAAAGACTTATTTCAAATAAACAATCTTCTCAGTTAGACAAGATTTTGGAAGTCTTTAAGCAAGTCAAGATTAACATTCCTCTTTTAGATGTGATTCAAAAAGTTACCTCTTATGCTAAGTGTCTAAAAGATTTATGTACTCATAAAAGAACCACTCATGTTCCTCAGAAAGCTTTCCTAACATCTCATGTTAGTTCTATCTTGTTAAATTAAATCCCTGTGAAGTATAAGGATCCTGGTTGTCCTACCATCTCTTGTGTCATAGGTGATACTTTTATTGATAAAGCTTTACTCGATCTAGGACCTAGTGTGAATCTTCTTCCATTATCTGTCTATCAAGCCGTAGGTTTAGGTGAACTTAAGAAGACTAGTATCACTCTTCAGTTAGCTGATCATTTTGTGAAACCTCCAACAGGTATAGTGGAAGATGTGTTAATTAAGGTTGATGATTTTGTCTTCCCCATCGATTTCGTTGTTCTAGAAACCGAATCAGTCAAAAATCTCAAAATTCCTATCAATTTAGGAAGTTCTTTTCTTGCTACCTCTAATGCTTTGATTAACTATAGGAATGGTTCGATGAAACTCACTTTTGGAAACATGACGATAGATCTTAACATTTTTAATGTAGGAAATCAACCTAATGAGCTTTTTGAACAACCTGTAGGAGTTAATTTGATTGATGAGGTTGTTTCGTGGTTGAATATTAAGGATAGTGCAATTGAGTCTTTTCTTGAGGAAGATGTTATGTTAGAGTATGAGAGCAATAAAGAACTTCATGGGTTGTATAGGAATTTTACTTCTGATGAGATGTTAGATGAATTGAATTCCATTTGTTCTAAGCATGAAACCCAACTTGAGGATAGTTCTTTTTATCCTAAGTTCGTTGTTAAGACTTCTATTGGTGCGCTACCCACATTCATTCCTAATCCATATTTTTCCACTGTTGATCAGTCTTTGCAAGTTGATAGTAAAACTCAAGTTGTTATTTCTAGTGACTTAGTTCATAACCAAAAATTTCAAGAGATTAATCTTCTTAAACCCAATAAAGAAGCGTCTAATTGGTCTATCAATGATGTTATTGGTATGAGTTTTATTCTGATATGTGATCATATTTCGTTATTGGATAATGATGTTTTTGTGGGTGAGTTTCACATGTTTGATGATTGTGTTACGAAGGTTGATTTTCCTCGATTTGGTATTGGTTAATATATCTATTTTGTACTGTATCTCCCATATAGTAAAGTGTAGGTATGGGGGAACAACTTTGTGTGTGTGAGTTTTTGTGTTATGTGTTTTTTTTTGTTTGTTATAGGTATTTGTGTATCTCCGTCATGCCCTTATCAGGTATTGTCGTCCTTTTACTTTGTCATTTTTCTCTCAGTTGCATACATTGAGAACAATGCATGATTTAGGTATGGGGGAAGGATTTAGTAGTATTATTAAAAAAAATCCAAAAAAATTAAAAAATTGAAAAATCAAAAAAATAATTCTAGCCTTGTGAAATGATTACTTGTTAAAAGTAGGCTTGATGCACCCTTACATGCTATAGTACTCTTGTGTTTCTGATACTTTTGATTGAGAAGTGATATGCTAAGTTCTTGTGCACACACATATATTAGCGAGTTGAAACTAGTAGACTTATTGAATGTTGTAAGTAATTAAAAGGACATGAATATGTGTAAAATGATTTGGTTTGTATGCTTCGAGTACAAGTAGGTGCATTAAAGAGACTTTTGCTTGGGATTAATTATGTTTTGCCATCCAGTGAGATTTTGAGCCTATATGCATATCTTTTGCATTTTATATTCGTTTGCTTGAGTGTCCATATATTGTTTGCATTGCTAGCACTTGTTTGAGACCTTTCTTAAAACGCATGACATTATTTGATGATAAGATGATAAAGGCATTTAGGAATAACCTATTATTATCCAAATTACCACACCTTTTATTTATGATCAATTAGTTACCCCTTTGAGCTTAATCCTATTTTTTCGATGACACGCCACATTACTTGCCTAGACCTTTTTCTTGTGCAGCCTTACATACTTTATCCCAATTTGTCAAAGGCTAGTAGGGAGTTGAGGGAGTAATAAGGTGTGTGAGATGGGGTTTACTGTTATTCATTAATTTTGGGGAAATAATTGGGTTTTGTTGCTTACTTGTCAGTCGTTATTCAATAAATTTTTGAAGAAGGATTATGATTGCTTATATTATCTATCTTAGCTCTCCGAAAAAAAGGTTATATGAGAGCATACTTATGTTTCCATGTTTGTGCGATCCTTCTTCATTCGACTAGACAAGCATTTTGTTGGAAGAAGAAAAAATAGAAAATATGTATGGGAAGAAAGTGTGGTGTTATGTATGATTTATAATGGTTCCTACTAGCTTTTGATACTTCACCTTATTTGACTTTACTTGACATACCATGTCCCTAGCCCGATTACAACCCGAATAAAAGGCCTTTTGATTATCGTCATTAATGTATGTTGTGTTAAAGTTAGATTGATACCAAATGTCAGGGATGTTTATGATTTTATTGGAATTGAGTGGTGTATTTACCCTTGTTCTTGAGTGAATATTCTTTTGTGAGTGAAAGGTGAGTTGTTACTTGTTTCTGCATATGAGATCCCAAGGTTTTGACTCTAAGGTGTACTCTTGTGGGCTTAGCATGGTTACCAACTTATTCTTACACTTGATATATACTTTTGAGGATCCATGCATATTTCTTTAAGTATACTATGTGAATACTCGCACCTTACACACCAAGAAATTGCAAATTCACTTTGATTTCTTAAGTTGATGTAGTATGGGATGACTTGTATGTGTGGTGTTGCATTGAGTAATCTTTTACATGTGCTAGATGGATTTTGTGGGTACATTCACTATAGGCCCTCACGAGACCTCACTCATCCACAAGGGGTGCCTAGGGGTTTAAAGGGCTTGTTGCATATGCCAAATGCAACTGTGATAACTTACGGAAGTGGTATTATTTATTAGATAGTATTTTATATTATATTTTTTTTGAGGATGAGCAAAAGATAAGTATAGGGGCATTTGATAGGTCCATAATTCATCATATTTTTAAAACCTATTTTATGTTCATTTTCGTAATTTTATTATTTAATAAATTGTTTTATTTTATTTTGTAGGAAAATAAATAAAAACAGAATTTGAGCAGGAAAAGATGAAAAAAGGCAATGAGGTGGAAAATACTTGAAGTCAAAGAAATTGGAGGGAAAATCGAATACTTATCCGAGAAGAAAAAGAAATAGAAGAAATAATATTCAATATCAGATTATAATCGAAGAGCCCAACCTCATTATTTTTTCCTATATATAGGCTTATCTCTTGTATTTTTAGACATCAATTTTAGACACCAATCTAGATTCATAATTTAGAAGTAGGAGTAGATTTAATTGTCTGTGATACAAATAGTTTTTATTTGCTTTATTCAAACACTTTTTCTGTTATTCAATTCATGCTTCTAAATTCTTGTTCGTTTTTCAATATTATGTCTTATGAAGATGAAGTTAATTTAATTACTCTTGATTTCTTCTTGTTTTTATTAATTGATTCTCAAAACTTTTCTTGGTACTTAATTGTTCAATTGACAAAGTGATTTTGATATATTATTGTTACCGAATTTATTTTTCATAGCCTATGCTTGCTCCTTGAAGTTTTGATAGGTTATTGTTAGATAACAAGTTTCATAGTATTTGCTTGTCTCGTTAATTGATATATCTTATTTGTGAAGAAAGAGAATTAATTTTAGGACGAGTTGATATTAATTGTGATTGATTAATGGATTCGGATTCCTAGATTTTCAATATTATTTGATAATCTTTGCTAATTAGGTTAATTAAATCTCATCTCAAATCTTATTGTCTAGTTCGCCTGAGTTAATTGTTAGGATTTTGAAAATTCATAGTGTCCGAAGATCGATCTGTATTTGCTACAACTAAATACTGTGCGCTTGCAGTTATTTTACACATCAATTGTGTAGTTTTATTTCAAAAAGATAACGTATTTTAATTCGAAAGAAATATTAAGATTGGAAGATATGATACGATTGATGTTTTTAGCTATTTATAAAAGGTAATATCTTCAACTGAAAGTATATGTGAAAAAGTCAATTGACTAATTACCATTAATTATATTATATTATTATTTATTTTAGGTGTTTTAATAGCATAGATATTGTATATATATTTTTCTTTATAATAACGGGTAAATTAGTAAATTCACGAAATACCAAAAAACATGTACAAAGAACAGATACCAAAACTTTTAATGTTTCGACTTTTATATAATAGTATAAATTTGTAAGATATTTAAGTTTAACTATTCAAAAAAATTGAAGCCGAATTCTATGTATACAAAACACTAGAATGATGCACTCATCAGAGTTTAAATACCAATTAATATTTAGAATATATATATATATATATATATATATATATATATATATATTTGTGTGTGTGTGTGTGATGACTTAATCATTTTTAACATTAGTCCCAGTTAAGAAATAATTGTCATAAACTATATTTACTTATTATTTTTCATTCTATTCGACTAATTTATTGCTTCACTCATCTCGTTATCCTCCCCGCCATTCTAAATAAATTTATTTTTTTTAATTTTTGAAATAACATTAAAAATGATGAATCTTGACATCCGTACAGTTGGATTATCAAGAAATGTATTTTAAAAAATCTAAACACGAATCAGGGACGAAATCTTATTTAGGAATACTAGTCAAAGTAATAGTTGACTGTTAAATTACGAAATGAAATAAATTTATATTTTTTTAAAATTTTTGGAATAACAATAAAAAATATGGACCTTGACATCCATATGATTGGATCATCGAAAAATATATTTTAAAACATTGAAACACGAATCAAGGATGAAACTTTATTTAGGGGTACTGGTCAAAGCACAAGTTGACCGTTAAATTACCAAATCAAATAAATTTATTTATTTATTCTGACATTTTGGCAATAACATTAAATCTGATGGATCTTGACATCCGTACGATTGGATCATCGAGAAATATATTTTAAAAATTTGAAACACGAATCAGGGCCGAAACCCTATTTAAAGGTACTAGTCAAAGCACTAGTTTACCGTTAAATTACCAAATCAAATAAATTTATTTATTTTTGAAATTTTGGAAATGACATTAAAAAGGATGGATATTGACATCTTTACAGTCGGATAATCGGGAAATATTTTTAAAAAAATCGAAACATGAATCAGGACGAAATCCTATTTAGGGGTAATAGTCAAAGCACTGGTTGATCGTTAAATTACCAAATCAAATAAATTTATTTTTTTCTAAAATTTTGGCAATAACATTAAAAAGGATGGATCTTGATATTCGTACAGTTGCATCATCAATAAATATTTTGAAAAAAAATCGAAACACGAATCAGAAACGAAACCCTATTTGGAGGTACTAGTTGACCGTTACATTACCAAATTAAATAATTTTTTCTTTTTTGAAATTTTGGCAATAACACTAAAAAGGATGGATAATGACATCCGTACGGTTGGATTGTCGAGAAATATTTTTAAAAATTTGAAATCCTAAACCCTAGTTGACCACTAAACTTAAAATTTCTAATTTTTTTCTTGATTAAATTCATTGAATCTCCTCATAATTGATAAAATTGATATGTTGATCAGGCCTACTGAGAGTACCCCTTTATTTGATCTCCGGTGCTATCTATAACATCGTCATTGTTTAAATTTTAATTTGAGTAATTTGATCCGTTTCTTCTTCTTTTGTCAAAATCAGTTTTTCCATTGCTACTACATAAAAATTGTCATTTTTTCTATTTTTATTTAATATTTTTATTTATTTTATAAACTACTTAAAAATGGATGGAAAATCAAATTATTAGAAAATTAGTGAAAGTAAGGATGTTAACTCGAATAAGTTATAGAAGGGGGGTTGAATACAAGTTATATAATCGTGTCTAATTTTTGCTCGAATAAATACTTAACAACAAACTAATAAATCAAACTGTTTAAATTAATAAGATCAAATACAAACTCTACCAAAGATGTACAAATACCTTTAGCAGCTGCTCTCAATACAAATCTCTCTCTCTATTTGTTCACTCATATACTCACAATGATCACAAACCTCTCTAACTCTTAATACAATGATATAGAGAGAGTATTTATAATGCTACCTATCAACTAATAATAGAAAGAATAATTTATACATGGTAATTTTCTGCCGTCTAGTTGATAGTTTCCACTAAAGCTCTGATCGTTTTCTTCATGCACACTTCTTTCCATCTTCTGAATACAAGATCTTAAAGTATAGCACTTTCCAATTCTGCAGCTTCAATACGATCAGGTTCTGTCATAATAGTCCATGAAAACCTGTAGTCCGTGACTCCAGTCTCTGACTGAGTATTGTTCACAATTTCTGCAGATTCTTGAAGAAATGATATCTCTTTAATTAAATGCTAAAATCTTTATAAGATCCGGGTATTACAAGAAGTGTAATGTCATTCTATTCCACACATCACAACTCATTAATTTATTCCTAACAAAGGTAAAATTCATCACAAAATTAGTTAGTATGACTACTTGGTTGTTTATGAATTTTAAATCAAATTTAGTAATTTTTTCCAAATTTTATTTAATTTATCAAGTAATTCTACAAACTACTTAAAAATGAGAAAAAATTAGATATTCATCACAAAAATAGTTAGCATGAATAGTTATCATTGCAGATGCCTGCAAATGTGGACCAATTTCCTTATATTGTATAAATAATGTACATTGTGCAATAAATATTGTAAAACTATCCTCGGAGTGGAGCCCTCTTCTCCTGTAACAAGGAGGTCGAAACATTGTGAAACTGAACTAAAACTAAAGCTCCTGTTACATGACTACTTAAAATATATAATGGTGGATTACGATGAACAAGATATGTTAATGTTAATGCCCAACTAGTACTGTCCAATTACTTTTGTCTAGCAGTAGCCATAAACTATAGCTAAGAAAAATGATAGTGGTTATGTGGATTTCTTATAATAGTTACTTAGATTAAAGTTTTGGGGACAATTTAATAGAGGATATTCCTTTAGAGAGTGCGCAGATATGGTCAATTTTAGTGAGCAGTAGTACATATGCAGAGCAACTAATTTATTTTCCAAACAGCTACAGATTGTTGGTTTTAATTTAAAACCATGCTTATCTGTTTCACTAGTGTTCATTTTATTTCCTTGTTTAGCACATGACTTTGTCACTTGCTGTTAGAGTAAGTTTAGGAGTTGATTGAATAAGCGATAGGCACTAGAGTTGTTAGAGAAATTAGCTCCTATGTTCTAGCATAACACCTATCTACAGGTGTATTTATATTCTGACTTGGAGTATCCTTGTTTTACATTCTTTATTAACATATGTTTTACAGTCTTATATCATAGAGATTCCCATCAATCTGGTATCAAATCCGGTCGACAGTAGTGTATGCCAAAGTACATGCCAAAAGGGATTATGACGGAGACAAGTAGAACGAAGGACGGAATGATCGGGCTAAGCTACCCTATGTTGAACAGGGGAAACTATACGGTCTGGTCGATCAAAATGAAGGTGTATTTGCAAGCACAAGGAGTGTGGCACGTTGCGGATGCGGAGTCAAAAGAGGTCATCGAGGAAAAGACAGATAAGATGGCAATGGCAGCCATTTATCAGCATTCTGGATGATATTTTGTTGTCTGTGGCAGAGAAAAGGATAGCAAAGGAGACATAGGAAGCCGTCAAAACCATGTGTTTGGGAGCTGATAAAGTTAAAAAGGCGAGAGTTCAAACCCTTAAGGCTGAGTTTGAATCTCTAAGTATGAAGGAGACGGAGGCAATTTACGATTCTTGTATGAAGCTCAATGGATTGGTGACCAATATTCGAGCCTTGGGAGAAGAAGTTCAGGAGGCTTATATTGTAAAGAAGCTGCTAAGGGCGGTACCTTCAAAATTTCTACAAATAGCTTCCACCATCGAGCAATTTGGTAACATGGATACTGTGACTGTCGAGGAGACAGTAGGGTCTCTTAAAGCCCATGAAGAATGACTCAGAGGTCAAGGTCAGGGTGATAATGGTGGGGGACAGTTACTCTTAACAGCGGAGGAATGGTCTAAGAAGGAAAAGGACGAGACAAAACTTCTTCTCACGAGAGAGGAGTGGTTGAAACGGAGTGGTAATGGTGGAACAGATGGCTCTACAAGTTCAAGGGGTCGAAATGGCAGGGAAGTTAATCGAGGAACACGCGACAAAAGCAAAGTTCGCTGTTTTAATTGTCTTGGGTATGGACACTACGCTGCGGAATGTAAGAAAATAAAATGAGAAATAGAACAAAAGGACGAGGCAAATTTAGCCAGATTAGACGATGAGCCTGCGTTGCTAATGACAGAGAAGGTTTTGTTGGTGGATGAAGGAAAAGTATCACCTAAGATGAACTCAAGTAGTGAAGAAAAGCGAGGAGATTCTAACATATGGTACCTTGACAATGGGGCTATCAACCACATGACTGGCCAGTTATCAAAGTTCAAACAGTTAGACGAAAGTGTTAAGGGACAGGTCAAGTTTGGAGATGGATCCATAGTGCACATCGTGGAAAAGGGAGCAATTTGATGAGATGCAAAAATGGTGAAGAAAGACTGCTACGAAATGTATACTACATTCCTGCTTTGTGTAGAAACATAATTAGCCTAGGACAACTGGCTGAAGATGGAAATAGAGTTGTGCTCAACGGAGAATTTTTGTGGGTCTAAGGAAAAGAAGGAAAGCCCATAATGAAGGTAAAACGCTCTACAAATCGCTTATATAAAATTATTATATATAGTGAAAATGCAGATTGTTTATTGTCCAAAACAAATGAGAATTCCTAGCTCTGGCATGCTCGACTTGGGCATGCTAACTTCAAGGATCTAACTCTGATGTCAACTGGAAAAATGGTGTATGGTATGCCTGAGGTAAAATCTCATAAAGAAGTTTGTAGAGGATGCTTGATGTCGAAACAGGCGAGAAATCCATTCCCAGGGCAAGCAACTTACATTTCAAATGAGGATTTAGAAATTGTCCATGGTGATCTGTGCGGGCCTATAACTCCATCTACCACTGTTGGAAACAAGTTTTTCTTCCTGCTAGTCGATGACTACACAAGAGTGATGTGGGTATATTTTTTGAAGAATAAGGATGAGGCTCTGAAAGCGTTCAAAAGTTTCAGGGCAAAAGTTGAATTGGGAGGAGAAAGAAAAGTTAAGATTTTGAGAATTGATAGGGGGTGAGTTTAATTCAAAATTGTTTGACTCTTATTGCGACAAGTCAGGTATTTCTAAACAACTCATAGCCCCGTATTCACCACAACAGAACGGTGTGGTCGAAAGGAGAAACCGGACTGTTATCGAGATGGCTCGAAGTTTTCTCAAAGACAAAAATATGCCATCCATGTTTTGGGCAGAGGCTGTACGTCACTCGGTGTACATACTGAATCGTTTGCCTACTAGAGCACTATCTGGTGTGACACCGTATGAGGCATGGTCCGAGAGAAAGCCGGATATAGGGCATGTCAGGGTGTTTGGTTGTATTGCACATATGAAACTACCAACTAATCAAGTGACAAAGTTGGGCGATTGAAGCAAGATGACGATCAACCTTGGAAAGGAGCCAAAAACAAAGGCGTACAGACTTTATGATCCTGAAAATAAAAGTGTGCATGTAAGCCGTGATGTCGTATTTGAAGAAGAGAAGGGATGGGATTGTTCGGAGAAAACTGAATCTGTTACTAGTGGGCATCAAAACACTTTTAACGTATACAACTTACAAACTGGAGAAGATAGTGATGAGACAGAAATGGATGGTTATCACACACCACCACCATATCGACAGTCGAATGTTGGTAATGTAGATAGTTCTGAGACTTTTCTTGGGTCAACATCATCTGGATATGGATCTTCAACTACTCATGGTTCTATTCCAAGCTCGAATTCTGAAGCAAGCAGCGAAGTGCCCAGAAAAACCAGAAGATTATCAAAGTTGTACGAGGAAACTGAAGAAATTGATATGGATGAAGATGAACTTATGCTAATGGGAACTGAGGAACCCACAAGCTATAGTAGAGCAGCAACAGAGAATAGTTGGCAACAAGCAATGAAGAACAAAATTGATGCAGTTGAGAGAAACAATACGTGGAAGTTGACTGAGCTCCCTGCGGGTCAAAAGGCCATTGGTCTAAAATGGGTCTTTAAACTGAAGAAGGATACGAATGGAGAGGTGGTGAAGCACAAAGCACGTATTGTTGCAAAAGGGTATGTTCAGTAGCAAGGTAGAGATTTTGATGAAATATTCGCACCGGTGACTCATTTGGAGACTGTGAGACTTTTATTGGCGTTAGCAGTGAAGAACTCATGGGAGGTACACCATTTGGATGTTAAGTCCGCTTTTTTGAATGGTGAAATCCAAGAGGAAGTTTATGTTACTCAGCCCGAGGGATTTCTAAAGAAGGGGAAGGAACAACTTGTTTATAAACTCGTTAAAGCACTATATGGTTTGTGACAAGCCCCTCATGCTTGGTACGCGAAACTGAGTAAATGCATGGAGGAACTTGGATTCTCTCGATGCCCATATGAGCATGCAGTGTATACAAAGAGATTTGGAGTAGATTTGTAAATAATTGGTGTATATGTCGATGACCTACTGGTGACGGGCACTAAAGTATCGATCATAGAGGAGTTTAAGACTTAAATGAACGAACGTTTTGAAATGAGCAATCTGGGAAAATTATCGTATTATCTCGGGATTGAAGTGGAGCAGGGCTGTGACTATATTGAATTGAGGCAAACTATATATGCCAAGAAGGTTTTTGACAAGGCTGGAATGTTGGAGTGCAATCCTACCAAATATCCAATGGATCCAAAAGAGAGTTTGACTAAGGATGAGGGTGGTAAACTCGTAGACACCACACATTTCAAGAGCATCGTTGGAGGCTTGCGCTATTTAGTACATACCAGGCCAGACATAGCCTATTTTATGGGCATAATTAGAAGGTTTATGGAGATCCAACTGTTATGCATCAGCACGCTGCAAAACGAATACTCAGGTACATCATAGAAACTTTGGAGTTTGGCTTGATATACACTAAGGATGGCAGCAACAATATTCTAAGTGGTTACTCAGACAGTGACCTTGCTGGGTACTTAGATGATCGCAAAAGTACAGGAGGCATGGCATTTTACTTGAACGAAAGCCTAGTAACCTGGGTCTCACAAAAACAGCGGTGCGTGGCGCTTTCTTCTTGCGAGGCTGAGTTCATGGCAGCGACTGCAGCTGCTTTCCAGGTGATTTGGTTAAGAAATCTGTTGGGACAAGTCACAGGAAACAAAGTTGGTCCAGTGGTACTTCACATAGACAATAAATCAGCCCTTGGTTTGGCTAAAAATCCTGTTTTTCATGGACGTAGCAAGCACATTTATATTCGTTATCACTTCATCCGTAAGTGTGTTGAACGGGGAGAGATTGTGGTCAAGCATGTAAGCATAGAACTTCAAAAGGCTGACATACTAACGAAGGCGCTGGCTATTGTGAAGTTTGAAAGAATGAGGTCATTGCTGGGTGTCAAGAATCTAGATAAGCAAGTTTAAATTAAGGGGAGAATGTTGGTTTTAATTTAAAACCATGCTTATCTGTTTCACTAGTGTTCGTTTTATTTCCTTGTTTAGCATATGACTTGGTCACTTGCTGTTAGAGTAAGTTTAGGAGTTGATTGAATAAGCGATAGGCACTAGAGTTGTTAGAGAAATTAGCTCCTATGTTCTAGCATAACACCCATCTACAGGTGTATTTATATTCTGTATTTGCTTCCATTTCAATGCAAGACGATCACTTGGAGTTTCCTTGTTTTACATTCTTCATTAACATATGTTTTACAGTCTTATATCATAGAGATTCCCAACACAGAAAACCATTGGACTCAGCACTCGGCCGCACCCCAAATTCAAAGCCGGCCTCGACATTCAGCTAATGACTAGATGTCTACTTTTTGATCACTTTATTAATATGTTCACAGCAAGTGTTTACTTGAAACTATTTATCTACTTTTGCACTCTGAATGAAAATTTAGTTTTCATTTGAAAATTACTTTGCTCCTTGTATTTTTTTCCCTGGTGAATGGAATATTACTTGGAAACTTAATTCAGTTATTTGACACTTTCATCTAGGTTGCACCTTATAGTACTATTACTCAAGTTAAAGTATCACATGAGTAAAAGTTAGTATATATAGAGGGTAATATCAACATACACGATGAACCTTTTGCACTCGGAATAATTAATCTACATGCTCAAACTGCTCTGGTTTTTTATGTTCATACTGAATATATGTACACCTCACACAGTCACGCATATCCTGATCGGATTACAGATGTGGTAGCAAGTTGATTACGAACCAACTTATAAGTTTAAGTTGTAACTTGACAAGTTTTGACTGCCCGAGTGGCAATAATTATCCATGACATAAAAACATAGGACACTGAAATCAGTGTTGATACTTCTTATGTGCAGCTTCACACTACAAGAAATCTGGCTATAGACGACACCCCTCAGACAACACCCATGGAAAAAAGTGTTGCCCGAAATGATCCGACAACTAGTATTTTCGTGCTCGAAAAAGTATTGTCTAATACTACATTCACACAATGGGCCAAAACCGTTGTGTGATAAATCTTACCAGACAAGCATTTCTTGACCAGGGGTGTTGTGTAAATGCATAAGTATTTTTAAGATTAGACAAGCGTTAGCAATTAAGTGTTATGTGAATGCCTGCAACACAATAACCCGGAAAATCGTTGTTGTATTCAGACTAGTGTTTTTAGGTCTGTTGTCTAAGTGTCAATCGTACAATATGTTATCCATAGTGTTGTGTGACAATGAACCAACACACAACATCTTTTAGAAATATTATGTGAATGAAGCATAGACAATATTTCCTAAAAAGTATTTATAATGCTACCTATCAACTAATAATAGAAAGAATAATTTATACATGGTAATTTTCTGCCGTCTAGTTGATAGTTTCCACTAAAGCTCTGATTCTTTTCTTCATGCACACTTCTTTCCATCTTCTGAATACAAGATCTTAAAGTATAGCACTTTCCAATTCTGCAGCTTCAATACGATCAGGGTCTGTTATAGTCCCTGAAAACCTGTAGTCCGTGACTCCAGTCTCTAACTGAGTATTGTTCACAATTTCTGCAGATTCTTGAAGAACTGATATCTCCTTAATTAAATGCTAAATCCTTTATAAGATCAGGGTATTACAAGAAGTGTAATGTCATTATATTCCACACATCACAACTCATAAATTTATTCTTAACAAAGGTAAAATTCATCACAAAATTACTTAGTATGACTACTTAGTTGTTTATGAATTTTAAATCAAATTTTGAAGTTTTTTCCAAATTTTATTTAATTTATCAAGTAATTCTACAAAATACTTAAAAATGAGAAAAAAAATCAAATTATTAAAAAATTAGATAATATTCATCACAAAAATAGTTAGCATGAATAGTTATCAACGCAAATGACCGCAACTGTGGACCAATTTCCTTATATTGTATAAAAAGTGTGCATTGTGCAATAAACATTGTAAAACGATCCTCGGAGTGGAGCCCTCTTCTCCTGTAACAAGGAGGTCGCAACATTGTGAAACTGAACTAAACTAAAGCTCCTGTTACATGACTACTTCAAATATATAATAGCGGATTACGATGAACAAGATATGTTAATGTTAATACCCAACTAGTGCTGTCCAGTTACTTTTGTCTAGCAGTAGCCATAAACTATAGCTAAGAAAAATGATAGTGGTTATGTGGAGTTCTTGGAATAGTTACTTAGATCGAAGTTCCTTTAGAGAGTGCGCAGATATGGTCATTTTTAGTGAGGAGCAGTACATATGCAGAGCAACTAATTTATTTTCCAAACAGCTACAGAAAACCATTGGACTCAGCACTCGGCAGCACCCCAAATTCAAAGCCGGCCTCGACATTCAGCTAATGACTAGATGTCTACTTTTTGATCACTTTATTAATATGTTCACAGCAAGTGTTTACTTGAAACTATTTATCTACTTTTGCACTCTGAATGAATATTTAGTTTTCCCTTGAAAATTACTTTGGTCCTTGTATTTTTTTCCCTGGTGAATGGCGTATTACTTGGAAACTTAATTCAGCTATTTGACACTTTCATCTAGGTTGCACCTTATAGCACTATTGCTCAAGTTAAAGTATCACATGAGCAAAGTTGGTATATACAGATGGTAATATCAACATACATGATGAACCTGTTGCACTCGGAATAATTAATCTACATGCTCAAACTGCTCTGGTTTTTTATGTTCATACTGAATATATGTACTACTCACACAGTCACGCATATCCTGATCGGATTACAGATGTGGTAGCAAGTTGGTTACGAACCAACTTATAAGTTTAAATTGTAACTTGACAAGTTTTGACTGCCCGAGTGGCTATAATTATCCATGTCATAAAAACATAGGACACTGAAATGAGTGTTGATACTTCTTATGTGTAGTTATCCTGTTACTTCATCCAAGAATACTTTTTATGTGTGACTGTTCTTTTATTTATGAGAAAATGTGGATTAAAGTCGGGTTACTTCTACGAGAATATCAGCTCTTCTATCGGAGCAAAGCAAACTAATTATGCTTTTATTTTCCTGCAGCAAACATACACTAATCTGAAACTATCTGAAACTTATGCCAGATGATGCTGACACAATACAAATAGTAGACTTTGAATTGGGGATCAGTAGCTTTCACTTGTTGTATCATTTGAGAAGACCAAGTGGTGGTTTTGTAATGTGTCACTCCGACCTGCAATCGAGTATCAACAAACAATATAATTTCTACCCCTGCGTGTCAACCTTTTATGTTTCTCCTTTCCATATTATATCTAGCAATTAAAAGTTACCTAGCAGTAGATTGTGCATCTCCAGGTTCCGTATCCTATTGTAACGGCAGTTTCTGTAGCGTAACGGCTGCTAACAAGGTAGACCTATCCATGTATTTACTAGATGCTGCAGACGAGATAACGTATCACGTAACATGGCAGAGGGGGCTACGTATCAGGTAGGTAAATTGGGCCATCTTACCGGTTTGAGGCATTTTGGGTCCTTTTCTTATAATTATAGTTAAAAAGGGCCTTCACCCTGTAAATTTGAAGTACTGTTTGATTGATTAGTACTCGCTTGATTGTTTATTTGCACAAACTAATAATAATATATCCTTATTCTTGTCAAACTGTAATGTGGATAATTTGATACATTAATTGAAGTTTGAAGAAAAAGTTTTGGCCGATTGAAATTAGAAGTTGAATAATGTTTGGTTAACTTTCAAAATTTAAAAAGAAATTAGTGTTTTAGACAATTAATGCATGGATTATTTAGCTCAGTTCACATATATAGGCCTATTATTTCGGCCTACTATTCTGTGGAAACTTTTACTCAGTGAACCGCTAGCCCAAACATTTAAGATTTTCATATAATTAAATTCTTTCTTTTTATCACTTAAACATATAAATTCTTTCTTTTTATCGCTTAAAACATCCATCCTTATCACTCGGAAATCAAAATTATGCCACCAAACTTTCTTTCATACATCAACTTAGATGCTAAATTGATCTTGGCTTTAACATTTGTACTTGAACCCAAGATTTTCAGAGAACGTACTTGAACCCCACACATATTTGTCCTCGATGCTAATTTATACTTAAAATTTTTGATTTAATCATTCTAAGCATGTAAATAAATGATTTATATATAATTCTAAAATATTTCTAAATTCAGTATAAAAATATTACATACTCACAATAATACAATATGATCAATCTTTATTTTTGAATATAATCCTATTACATTAAAATTGATCTTATCATCATTATACTAGCTACTTGATACAAAAGTTATCACATCAAATCCGTTGTCATCCTCCGGTCCGTAGTTAACTAATAATCTTGCAATCTGCTGAGACTAGAAATCCTTCAGGAGGCAAGGTAGCTATTATGTCACACTGTGTCTCAAGATCATATTTCTTGACTTTCCACGATTGCTTAACCGAATGACTAATTACATTGGATCTAATGGATAGAAGATAGGATACAAAAGGATGAGGCTTCTTATTGATAAAATAACCACCTTCTATTGATCTCAATTTAATATTATCTTTAAACAAAGATAACTTAATTGAGATCGATTGACCAGGATTTAGTTGAAGGGGAGGAATGTCATGAAACCCTACCGATACATTTAACGTAGAAAGACTCACACTAGTACGTGTGTATAATTGATTTCTACTATCGGAGTTCGAGATATTTAAAAAGATGGTAATATTGTACGAGAGTTTAGAAGAATTCATGTCAAATTTATTATTTGTAATATTTGACACTTGGAATAGAGGCGAAGAGTGAGGATGAGGATGACTCGATTGATGGTTTATAATAAACACACCAATCAAAAGAAAAAGAGATAGAATAAATACAAATATTCCAGAATTTCGACGACTATTTATTATACGAAAATATAATCTAACAAAAGGATCATAACGATCCAAGAGTAGTTGGCGAATAAAGGTAATAATGTTACGGAAAGCATTAATTATTCGAATGTTATTTGAAAAGCTTTGGTTAGTTGGAGGTATTTGTTCTACCTCCAAAGGACTAACGACTTCGTTAGTCGATTCAGGCATATCATGCGGATCATTAACCAGCTGATCTTGTTCGGGAAGGATTTCCACTATTTCTGAAACAGTCGATTCCCGAATATTCATCGGTTGAGGATCATGTACCGGTGGAATTTGAGTTGTTTGAGGAACAACAGAAATAAGGGTATTTTCCGGAATTGATTCTTGAATATCAATATCCGGAATTGATTCACGAAAAGTACCTTCAGAAAGATTGTCGATTATTTCTTCTGAAGACTCTACACGATGAGGAGTGATAATGGGATTAAAAAATCTGCAAAAAACAAGTAAACAATCAGAACTAATTTATTCAAAATAACTACAATATACGTGTGGGTGGTACGTTGTATAATTACCTGAATGTATGTATGATCACAATCCTCAAACTGTGATATAACGCAAAGAGGGTGATCATAATACCCAAAATTATACCCACCATCTGCAATGGAAGTATAATTATAATTTTTTTGTTATTTATGATTATATGCATTCATGTTCATATAAATATATGTGTGTGTAGTGTGTGCTAGTCTCACACACACACACACACATATATATGTGTGTGTGTGTGTGTGAGAGAGAGTATATTCATATAAACATATATATATATATATATATATGTGTGTGTGTGTGTGTGTGTGTGTGTGTGTTTGTGTGTGTGAGAGAGTATATTCATATAAACATATATGTGTGTAGTGTGTGCTAGTTATATATATATGTGTGTGTTTAGTTATAATTTGAAAGTATCATGTTAAATTACTTATTTGTATATATATTTATATTGATGGCAAATATTGATCGAAATTGGATAAACTAATATTTTCAAAATATTCGAAAAATCTCGGAATATCAATTCTAAAACCTTAAGATTTGGGGATTACTACATGTACTACCTACTACATGCAAATACAATTCCTGAGATTAAAGTGTTAACAATTTGTTCAAATTTATTAAAATCAAAGTGAAGTGCTCGATTATGTATTATGATGACATACCGACCTAGTTCATTGACATGCTGGTCATACACGAGTTCAATGAAACATATTTTAATGTATAATTGCTTGAGATTGTAAGAGCGTTGAAAGTGCTCGGGAATAAATGCTTGTGACAAAAAGCAGGTTAGTTTCTTTGGTCAAATTAGCCTATGTGTATGTGAATAATGTTAGTGAATTTATATATATTCATGTGCACAACAATATGTACATGGAAATATATGAAATAATTTCTTATCCTAAACTTTGTTAAAAATAAGTACTTACGGATTTCGATGATAAAGAGTTTAAGTCCAGTCTAGTAGTTCGAAGACAAGAAGTGTGAGCATTAGGTTTGATAATGGTACTGAAACTCATGATAGCTTCAGCCATGTTTAGTGATTTATTCACAGCTAGTTTTGTGTAAAGCTGAGATAATAATCTGCACTGATGTTTTGTTTGTTATTCAGGGGAAGAGAAATTAAAAGGATAAGGAAAGTATTTGTATCCACCCCTTTGTATGAATTGCATGCACCATGTCTACATTAAGCAATGACTGTATGGTGATTGGTGGACTCATTGGTGATTACAAACGGGTTTCAAATTTTAATTTTGTCATACACAGAAATCTGAATAATTTTACAACCCGAAAAATAAAAATATGCATATACGGATCCTCGATAAATAAAAATATGCATATACGGATCCTCGATATTCGTGAAATAGATATATAACAACATGGCCTATTAGCTCAGCTGGTTAGAGCGTCGTGCTAATAACGCGAAGGTCGCAGGTTCGAGACCTGCATAGGCCAACTTTTACGATGATTTTTTTGTTACAACAAACTAGTGTGGCTTTGATCTCCACCATCAATTTGTAACTCGGAACTGTTTTACTGTTAAACCATTATTATGCTATATAAATGCATTCAAGATTTGAAAGAATGAAGTGAGAAATATACCTCGAAAAGCTGCTGTAAAAACGAGATATGAAGCTGATAAAATGCACGCTGGAAAGCTCCTACAGCCGAAATCAGCTGAAAAGACACAAAACAAACAACATTAAAAAGATGTTAGTTTATCCTTCAAAATCTGCAGCTAACCATTATTATGCTATATAAATGCATTCAAGATTTGAAAGAATGAAGTGAGAAATATACCTCGAAAAGCTGCTGTAAAAACGAGATATGAAGCTGATAAAATGCACGCTGGAAAGCTCCTACAGCCGAAATCAGCTGAAAAGACACGAAACAAACAGCATTAAAAAGATGTTAGTTTATCCTTCAAAATCGGCAGCTAACCATTATTATGCTATATAAATGCATTCAAGATTTGAAAGAATGAAGTGAGAAATATACCTCGAAAAGCTGCTGTAAAAACGAGATATGAAGCTGATAAAATGCACGCTGGAAAGCTCCTACAGCCGAAATCAGCTGAAAAGACACGAAACAAACAACATTAAAAAGATGTTAGTTTATCCTTCAAAATCTGCAGCTAGCAATAGCGTGATTAAACATGAGAAACATTAAGGATAATATATAGAGTTTTGCACTGAAAATGGTGGGAAAGATTGCTAAAATATATATATAAACCCTTCAAAGAAGCTTGAATACCCGGGCTAAATCAACTGAACGTGATTCCGCTCAAGTTTCGCGCAAGTTGCTTAATCCGTTGCAGGAATCGGCCGGTTCCGAGTAGACTCGTGGAGCCGCAATTTGGATTCTGGTAGAATAAGAGGAGCTGTATGAGGAAATGACTTCACTTGAAAGACAACAATGGAGAGGGAGCAACTTGTCTGGTCTTGCGGTGCACCCTTATATAATGAATATTATGAAGAAAGAAATGCTGAATTTGGCAATGACGTTCCAGTAGTGATTCCTCAAATGTTCCGCCAACAATGAAAAGCACAATATATATATAACACAACCCATATTAACTACAGGCTAGGGTAGGTATTCAGATAGGCTAGGGTAGTGACGTTCCCTTTATATTTAGAATGCGGTGTGATTTCTTGATCAAATATTTCATTTTTTCATGAGTATCATTGGATATATTTATTCTGATTAAAGTGATTTTTTTGCTTGTGCATGCGTTGTGTTTTTACAGCTTCTAAATATTTCCGTTGACTCTTTTGGGTTCTGACCTTAAGCTTGTCTCTCAAAAAATACAAACTTATATTATCGTGTCAAAAAGAGAAATTGTTTATATGTACCAAAGTTAAAATGCTTATATAATTTGTTACATAATTGTTGTTTCCCAATTTTAAAAAATTTTCTTAATTTCAATGAATGATTAGGTATTCATCTTATAGAAGAAAAGTTAGGGGTAATGATTGATGGAACATAGACAAAGAGAAACAAATTGCGGGGTTCAAATTTAAGCCATAAATTATTTTTTGGTCCATAAATTATTATGATCTAAAATGCATCAACCTCTTAAAAATTATTTCTTAAGAATAAAAAAAAATCCTCTTTTGGTCCATAAATTATTTCTTGTTAGCGATGATTTAAAATGGGCTACACAATTAATTTTTCCATTTTACCAAAAATATATCCAAATTAATTGTTTTCTAAATTTTAGCATGCATATGAATCCCTTGAGCTGTAGCCTGAGCTAGCAGTTGTTTGGTTTGATTTTGTATGGTCATGGACGATTTCGTAAGCCTTTCTTTTTCTTGGTTATAACTTCGGTTTTGGTGTAGACATTGATTAACTATTTTTTTTCAATTTTATCAAAGTAAAATAATATAATGCATCCACCTCCTATTATTTATTTCGTTGGGGAATAATCTTCTAAGAAAAATAAATAATGAATGAGATATCAAAAATGAAAAAAAGGTGTACTTTAAGTAGATGTTGTTCTATGGTGATATTGTAATCAGTAAAGATATAATTATATTCTTAATCATTTATTTTCTGATTTTAGTTTGACAACTATTTTCAGTACCACACACATATGGAGCAATTATGTTCGAGAAAATTTCGATGTAAATGGAATAGCATGGAAGAAACGTTATGGCATGGGCAATAATATTAAATACTATAATAATTATAAAATTTCGATGATAATAATAATTTAATAACATTATGTTCGAGAAAATTTCGATGTTAATGTAAATGGAATAATGATTTGGATTGTAAATACTTCCTCCGTCCCATGAGCAGGTTTGACTTTCACGGAGATTAAGAAAATGTAGTGGGTAAAGTGCTGAGACCTATAAATATTTAATAATAGATTTGACATAGTGGAGGAAAGTAGTAGGTGTAATAGTTGATAAGTGGATTTTATATCTACTTGGAACGTCCTATATTGGCTTAAATTGATTCACTTGGCCTTAAGTTTGTTGCATTTTTTATGTGTTTTGTGTAGATGTGCAGGTTTGTAATTATCGGTTGGGATGAGCGTTCTTCGTGGATCTTGGAGTTTAAGTGGAGTTTGGAATGAAGAATGGAGTCTTGTTATAGGCCAACATGAAGATTCCAAGGCAAGGAATTGAAGTATAGAAGCTTTGAGGAAAAGAACTAAAGGAAACGCAGGCAAAACGAAGGGAAAACGAAGAAAATACATGCTGAAAAACGTCCCGGCAGAATGGACTTGAGGCCGTGGCCTCAAGATCTCAGGATGTGGCCTCGGGAGCAATCTGATCCGTGCGGAAATTTCCTTAAAAAAGTCTCGAAATTCTTGCCTGGTTGGAATAAAAATTGTATTTTTAGGCTATTTCTTGTTGGAATAAAACCTCTAGGGCTTATGTTTTAAAAAAGAACATGTTATATCATTGTAAATAGCGAGATACATCAGAGAAAGAAGAGGAGAAGAAAATAAAAACACTTCCAAGGTGAAAGCAAGGGAGAATCGCTCAAGTTCAAGATCTAGGGTTTTTTCTTTATTGTTTTTCTGAATCTTCTAAACTTTATACTTTGTTAACTATTGAATTATCTTTGAAGTATTCTATTCTCAATCATTAATTGTTTCAATTCTTGTGTTTTAATTATGTTATCAATTGAACCCATGATGGTGAAGGGTTCGAATATGAACTAATCACTATCATGGGGTTCCAATGGATTCGATTTCGTAGTTATTGTGTTTGACATGTGATTGATTGTTGGGTGATTTGATTTTGATAATCTAGTGTGGTTGATTTAATTGATAGATGTTTAGCTAGCATCTAATTTATTAATTCTTGTTGATTGCGAAAGTGGATACAAGAGTTGAGCTTTTGCCATACTAGCATGGGTTCGTGAATTAATTTGTTTATTCATGATTAGTGGTATGATTTAACCAATGCATATTGCCCCGTGTAATTATAAAAGATAACTTGTGCTTAAACCAATTACTTTTCCAGATTATATAGACATATATGATTTGATCGTAATGTGGTGTCCTCTTGATTTCTATCTGTTGTGGATGTTAAGTGGTTTGATATGAGTATATTGAAAGGTAACTCGTATTATCGTTGTGTTATCTGATTAATTATCTTGTCTGTCACCCGTGTCTATTTAATGTGTCAACCTTTAGTGAAGTTTTCGAGGAAATTGGAACTCCATGTTTTCTCACACATAAGTAATCTTGTTTGTTAATTTAATCTTAGTTAATAATTGTTTATTTAGTAAATCTAGTAATCAACAACCACTTTTGATAATTGTTCAAGCATTAAGAAGTAACCATACACTGTTGCATCCGCACTAAAATTGGCATTACATCTAGTCTCTGCGGAACGAATCTTATTTATCACTTGCTATTTGTGATCGCGTATACTTTCGTGTTTACGAGTCAACAAGTTTTTGGCGCCGCTGCCGGGGACTTCGGTGTTAATTGTAGTTTATGTGCTTATCATCAGTGGTCGTTATAGATTATTGACTTGATCCGTTTAATTACTTATCTTGTGTTCTTCTTTTCCTTCATTTTTAAGGTACTTGAACGTGCATGCGAACACGAGCTCAAACCAAAGCGGAACTAGAAAAGAAGGAAGAGATAGATTTACTAGAGGAAGAAGTTGAACCAACTAGTACAATGGGAGATCCTAATCCACCGGTACAACCAAAGGCACTCATGGAATATTCTAGGCCAAAGATCAATGATATTCAGTCTAGTATCATCAGGCCAGCTATCGCAGCAAATACTTTCGAGATTAAGTCTGGAACTATCCAGATGGTGCAGAACACAGTGCAGTTTGGGGGTGGTGCAACAGAGGACCCTAATATGCATATTAGGAATTTCATCGAAATCTGTGACACCTTCAAGTTCAATGGTGTTTCTGATGATGCTGTGAAACGGAGACTCTTCCCTTTCTCTTTAAGGGACAAAGCTAAAGGCTGGTTACATTCTTTGCCGGCTGGGTCAATTACTACTTGGGAAGAGCTTGCCCAAAAATTTCTCTCAAAATTCTTTCCTATGGCAAAAACAGCGGCCATAAGGAATGCTATAGCTCAGTTTGCTCAGACACAGGGTGAGTCATTGTGTGAAGCTTGGGAGCGTTATAAGGAGATGCTCAGAAAACGCCCACATCACGGGATGCCCGACTGGATGGTTATTAATTGCTTCTATAATGGACTAGGAGGCCAATCTAGGCCTATGGTAGATGCTGCTTCTGGTGGAGCGCTGTGGGCTAAAAGCTACGAGGAAGCCTATGATCTGATTGAAATGATGGCTGCGAATGAGTATCAAAATCCTTCGCAGAGATTGCAACCAAACAAAGTAGTAGGAGTTCTTCAAGTTGATACTGCTACTGCTCTGTCAGCTCAGTTAGAAGCTCTTAACATGAAGGTAGATTCGTTGGCTAATCTTGGGATGCAACAAGTAGCTAGCATCTGTGAGCTATGTGCAGGTGTGCATGACACTCGTCAATGCGCCATATCTAATGAGTCAGCGCAGTTCGTCAGCAACTTTCAAAGGCCACAAGTCCCAGCTCCTAATACATATCATCCAAACAACAGGAATCACCCTAACTTTAACTGGGGGAACAGTCAGAACAACACGCAGCAATCATCTTATCCTCCTCTTAACCAGCAGTTTGGGGGTAGACAGTTCAATCCTTCAGGGATGCAGCAGCAGTATGCACCGAGGCAGCCATATCAGCCTCCGGGATTTCAGCAGCAATCGAGCGAAAAATCTGAATTGGAAGAATTGAGATCAATGGTCAAAAGCCAAGCGGTATCACTCCAGAGTCAAGCATCTTCTCTCAAGACTTTGGAAAATCAGATTGGACAGCTTGCAAATGCCCTACTCCAAAGACAGCAAGGTAGTTTGCCTAGCAACACAGAACCCAATCCAGGCAAACGAGAGAGCAAAGAACAGGTACAAGCTATTACCCTGCGGTCAGGAAAAGTCACAGGGGAGCAAAAGTTGAGCAAAATTCAGAACAGGATGAGCAAGAGGTAGTGACGGAAAAGGAAAAACAGCCAATCTCTCAACCAGCTAAGCAGTCAGTTCCTTCAGAGGCGACTCCTCCAGTCTATCCACCTCCACCATTTCCTCAAAGGATACAGAAACAGAAACTGGATCAGCAATTTGGCAAATTTCTGGAGGTATTCAAAAAGTTGCATGTTAATATCCCATTTGCTGAAGCTTTGGAACAAATGCCTAGCTATGCCAAATTTATGAAGGGAATTCTTTCAAAGAAGATAAAGCTAGCTGATTTTGAGACGGTAGCATTGACGGAGGAATGTAGTGCAATCTTGCAACAAAAATTACCTCCAAAGCTTAAGGATCCAGGGAGCTTCACTATTCCCTGCACTATTGGAAACGTGTCGTTCAACAAATGCTTGTGTGATCTTGGTGCAAGCATTAATTTGATGCCTCTCTCAGTATTCATGACACTTGGACTTCCCAACCCAAAACCAACCAATATTTCTTTGCAGCTAGCTGACAGATCGGTTACATATCCTCGTGGAATAGTGGAAGACGTCTTAGTCAAGGTGGACAAACTCATTTTTCCCGCTGACTTTGTTATCTTGGATTTTGAGGAAGACAAGAACATCCCTATCATCTTGGGAAGGCCATTCTTGGCCACTGGCAAAACGTTGATCGATGTTCAGAAAGGGGAGCTGACTATGAGAGTGCATGATCAAAACGTCACATTCAATGTGTTTAAAGCCATGCAACTTCCAACTGAAGAGGAAGATTGTTTCAGACTTGACATGGTTAAATCATTGCAACATGAGGAAGGGAAGCAGTTGTCGAATGCAGATGCCTTGATAAGCACTTTACAAGGGGACTATGATTCTGAAGATGAAGAAATGGCAGAGTTTGTGCATTTGCTCAATGCTAATCCCTACCAAAGGAAATTCAATGCGCCACCGGAATCACTTGGCTTAGCTGAGCTTCAAAAATCACAGATTCGTCTAAAGCCATCTATTGAAGAAGCCCCTGAACTTGAACTTAAGCCACTGCCGGATCATCTAAGGTATGCATTTCTTGGTGAAGCTTCTACTTTACCTGTTATTGTTGCATCTAACCTATCAGGTAATGAGGAAGAAAAACTCTTGCGGATTCTGAGAGAGTTCAAGTCAGCCATAAGGTGGACTATTGCAGACATCAAAGGCATCAGCCCCTCTTACTGCATGCACAAAATTCCAATGGAGGAGGGAAGCAAACCTTCTGTGGAACATCAGAGGAGGCTAAACCCCATCATGAAAGAGGTTATCAAGAAGGAGATTCTTAAATGGCTAGATGCGGGCATCATTTATCCCATCTCGGATAGTTCTTGGGTGAGCCCGGTTCAGTGCGTACCAAAGAAAGGGGGTATGACAGTGGTACCCAATGAGAAGAATGAGCTTATTCCAACTAGGACAGTCACAGGTTGGAGAGTGTGTATGGACTACAGAAAATTGAACAAGGCTACTAGGAAGGATCACTTTCCTCTACCGTTCATTGACCAGATGCTGGACAGACTAGCTAGTCATAAGTACTATTGCTTGCTAGATGGGTATTCGGGCTATAATCAGATTGCCATAGCTCCAGAAGATCAGGAGAAGACTACCTTTACATGTCCCTTTGGAACTTTTGCATTCCGACGAGTTTCTTTCGGACTTTGTGGTGCTCCAGCCACTTTTCAGAGATGCATGATGGATATATTTTCTGATATGATTGGAATTAATATGGAAGTCTTCATGGATGATTTCTCAGTTTTTGGGTCTTCTTATGATGGATGTTTACATAATCTGAGCATGGTATTGAAACGGTGTGTTGAGACAAATCTAGTGCTCAACTGGGAGAAGTGCCACTTCATGGTACAGGAAGGCATCATTCTAGGTCACAAGGTGTCTAGAAAGGGTTTAGAAGTGGACAAGGCCAAGCTGGAGACAATAGAGAAACTTCCTCCTCCTATCTCAGTCAAAGGAGTTCGCAGCTTTCTGGGACACGCCGGTTTCTATAGGCGTTTCATAAAGGACTTCTCTAAAATCACAAAACCACTCTGCAATTTACTAGAGAAAGACACGCCGTTTAAATTCACTGAGGAATGTTTGCAGGCATTCGAGCATTTGAAAAAGAAGCTAACAACTACCCCATTCATTACAGCCCCTAACTGGGAAGAGCCATTCGAGATGATGTGTAACGCAAGTGATTTCGCCGTGGGCGTGGTTCTTGGACAACGGAAGATGAATGTGTTTCATGTGGTCTACTATGCTAGTAAGACCCTGAATGATGCACAGCTGAATTATACAACCACTGAAAAGGAACTTTTGGCAGTTGTCTACGGGTTCGAAAAATTCAGATCATACTTGCTTGGTGCAAAGGTCACGGTCTACACAGACCACGCAGCCATCAGATATTTGCTCTCCAAAAAGGATGCTAAACCTCGATTAATTCGATGGGTACTCTTGCTTCAGGAGTTCGAGCTTGAAATTAAGGACAGAAAGGGGACTGAAAATCAAGTGGCTGACCATCTATCAAGATTGGAGCGGGGCGAGGAAATCAAGAAGGATGAGACTCTAATCAATGAACACTTTCCGGACGAGCAGTTATTTCTTATGAAAGGTGAAGTACCTTGGTTTGCAGACTTCGTGAATTATCTGGTAAGCAATGTCATTCCATCTGAGCTCTCTTATGCTCAAAAGAAGAAATTTCTGCATGATGTCAAATGGTACCTTTGGGACGAGCCTTACTTATTCAAGCAAGGAGCAGATAAGCTGCTCAGGCGTTGTATTCCATATAGTGAGACGGAAGGAATTTTGCGAGATTGTCATGCCACTATCTACGGTGGACATTATGGTGGAGATAAGACCGCTGCTCGAGTGCTTCAAGCTGGATTTTTCTGGCCAACTCTATTCAAAGATGCTCATCAGTTCGTGATGAAATGTGATAGATGCCAAAGAGTTGGTAATATTTCGAGGAGGAACGAGATGCCTCTAAATAATATGCTTGAAGTGGAGATTTTTGATGTTTGGGGAATCGACTTCATGGGACCTTTTGTTCCCTCATGCAACAACCAGTACATTCTTTTGGCAGTGGATTATGTATCCAAATGGGTTGAGGTGAAAGCTCTACCGACGAATGATGCTAAGGTAGTGCTCAACTTTCTACACAAACAGATATTCACTCGTTTTGGAACACCTCGTGCTATTATCAGTGATGAAGGAACACATTTTTGCAATCGCCAATTCACGACTTTATTAGCCAAGTATCGAGTATCTCACCGCGTTGCAACAGCCTATCATCCTCAAACAAATGGGCAAGCCGAAGTTTCGAATCGAGAAATCAAAAGAATCTTGGAAAAGGTAGTGAATCCTTCGAGGAAGGATTGGTCTTTGAAATTGGATGAAGCCGTATGGGCCTACAGGACAGCGTATAAAACGCCGTTGGGTATGTCACCATTCCAGTTGGTTTGTGGGAAAGCGTGTCATCTGCCAGCAGAGCTTGAGCATAAGGCATACTAGGCTTTGCAGAAGCTGAACTTTGACATGAAGTTAGCTGGTGAGAAGCGGTTGTTGCAATTAAATGAATTGGAAGAATTCCGTTCTCAAGCCTATGAGAACTCGAAGATGTACAAGGAGAAAGTGAAGAAGTGGCACGACAGAAAATTGATGCCCAAAACCTTTGAACCAGGCCAACTAGTACTTCTTTTCAACTCCCGGCTCAAACTCTTTCCGGGAAAGCTTAAATCAAGGTGGTCTGGTCCTTTCAAGGTGAAGACAGTGTTTCCACAGGGTGCAGTGGAAATTTATTATAAATCACCTGACCAATCGTTTAAAGTGAACGGTCAGAGGCTTAAGCACTATTTTGGTAGTACTGTGAACCGTGAAGTGGTCACCGTTGTTCTTGCAACTACCTGATTCTCAGTGAAAACGTCCGGCTAAAGGACGATAACGACAGCGCTTCTAGGGAGGCAACCCACGCTTATTGTAAGTTGTGTATTATTATTATTATTATTATTATTATTATTATTATTATTATTATTATTATTATTATTATTATTATTATTATTATTATTACCGCAAGGTGCCTTGATGAATTTGTTGCAGTGTTTCAGGGTACAAGTATTTCGGATTTTGCGAAATCTTTGTTAAAAAAAAAAACAGAAAGTTACCAGGCCGCAGCTCCAATTTTGAAGCCACAGCACCATTTCAATTCTGTCCCGGTGTGTTGGCGAGTGGATGTGTAGAAATAAAAAAAAAGGAGACAAAAAAATTGAAAAGTAGCAGATTTGTGGACAGGCTGCGGCGCGATTTTGGAGGCAGAGGCGCCATACACTACCTGTACAGGACTACTGTGGGACAGGCGGGTGATTAGAATAAAAAAAAATACAAATTAACAAACCTGCCGACAGATTTGGAGTGTGACATGCGTGAACTCCCGTCCAAGCAGCGCGCGTGTCTTCAAGGGCAGGTAAATTTTTTTTATTTGTGGCCACAAAGGTTTTTTTGGCCTGGTGTCGGCGGGTGATTTGATAAAAAAAAACAAAAACAAAAAAAATTGGAAAGCAGCAGAACAGTGTACAGGCCGCAACGCTCGGGTGGGGGCCGCAGCGCCAAGGTTTCTCTTCCAGCACAGGTTTTGCACCGCAATTCTGTGTTTTTATAAAAAAAAAATCTCACCTCTCCTCCTATTATTATAACCCCAACCCCTAATTCCTAATTCTAACCCAATATCAATTTCAAAAACTCTCCCAATCCATCTCCTATTCTAAATCTCTACCATAAATTCTTACACATAAACCTATATATATACACCTATACACATAAATTCCTAACCCCAATTCCTAAATTAAAATCTCTAGCCTCCATTCCAATTTCAAGACTCAAGAAGAATTCAAGTTTGGGGGATTTTTGATTTCAAGTTTCACCTCTTTGATTCATATCGGGTATATCTTTTCTTTCAGCTTGTTTATTACGAATTGGTGATCTTGAAAAATTAGGGGATTTTGTAAAATTCTTGTTAATTGGGAAATTTGGTGTAAGATTGTTTGGTGATTGTTGGTAGCTTTGTTGATTGAGTTGGTTTTGTTGTTATGGCTCCAAAACGGAAAAGAGGTAGTTCGAGTACTCGTCAATCTTCAGATGAGAATGCTAGTGTAAAGAGGTTTTTGACTGAGGAGGCACAAAGTGAGTATAAGAAATTGTTGGAGAGGTCGGTTGCTCGTGAAAGGGGGTTTGTGCCTGAGACTTATGAAGAGTTAGTTGCTATGATTCAAGAACTTGGTTGGGAAGAGGTTTGTGCGGCACCTTCTCCGGTTCCCTTAGGTGTGGTGCGGGAATTTTATGCGAACGCTAAGGCGAATCCGAATGGTTTTTGTGTAGTTCGTGGTATGAAGGTGGATTATAGGCCAGCTGTTCTCTGTACGGTTGTTCGTCAACCTCCTAAGCCGAGGGGGGTGGAAGATTGGGCTAGGAAAACTCGAGGCGAGGTGGATTTGGATGCCATTATAGCGGAGTAATGTGTGCCGGGTACGGTTTGGAAATTGGGAGCGGGTTCTGCTGAGAAGGTTAATTTTCCTGCTAATGCTTTGAATAAGTTTGCACGGGCGTGGAACTTGTTTATATGTGCTAATATTATGCCTTCGACACATCCGAATGATGTGCCTGTGGAGAGAGCCATTATTTTGTATGACATTTTAACGGGTAAGTATGTTGATGTGGGTTATATAGTGCATCAGAACATTCTTCGGTTCTTGCGTGGATGTACACAAGCACCGATTCCGCATGCTTCTTTTGTTGCCGGTGCGTGTATGATTGCTAATGTTCGTTGGGATGATAATGAGCAATTCCAATCGCAAACTAATCCTATTACTAATGCTACCATTGACCGGATGACGGAGTGGTCGGGCGGCACTCCCCATCCTAGGGGGCTAGGTTACATTATAGATGGAGCAGGTGCTGGTGGTCAAGGAGCGGGCGCTCCCCCACGTGTTCTTAGGGCACCGAGAGGAGAGGGTGATGCAGGCCTGAGAGATTCTCATGATAGGAGGATGATGAGGTGTATGGATGCCTTGTATGAGAGTCATAGCCGATTTTCAGCGAGGTTGACACAGGCATTTAGTACTGCCTTTGGAGCTAGTGGTATACATGTGGAGTGGCCAGTTTTTGGAGCAGATACTGTTTATCCGCCTCCTGATTCTCCACCCGAGGAGGGTGATGATGCTGCGACATAGGTATGTTTACTTTCCCTCGTATTTACTTCCATTCAATGAGGTCATTGAATATCTTAAGTTTGGGGGTGGTTTGGGGGAAAAGTATTGTATATGTAGTATTAGTATATTATGTGTTCATGTAGGATATCATGTTTTGCATATTAGTCGTAATTCATGCATGTTTTGTTTGTTTTATCTATGTTTGTTTCATATAGGACATTCTGTTATTTTTGTTTGTTTTACCATGTGAGTTCATATTAGTTGCATTTTCATGGCATGCATTTTGCATGATCCCTTAGGACGAGCTGATTCTGATTGATAGGTATGTGTTTCATTGAGTTTGGTAATGATGAGTAGAGGGTTGATTCACAGTCCCTACGTAATTGACTTGCATGCTTCGGAAACAAAACTAATTACACAGTCTCATTGGGTGCTTTTGGGCTAGGTTAGGGTCATGCCTGTGGGATGTTTTGAGATTTAATCACTTGTTTATTCTTAGAATTTTCGTTATTCCCTTTATGGCGTAGGAGCACTAAAATCAAAGTTTGGGGGAAAACAGGAATTTCATGCTAGTTGTAAATAATGGCTAGATGTCAAATGGCTAGTAGCCGGCTCATATTTATATGAGTAGTCTAGGGTTGGAATTGAGAATTCTCATTCCAGATTGGAAAAAAAAAGAGAAAAAAAAAAGAAAAAAGAAAAGAAAAAAAATCAGTAGTCCAATTGTTAAATGCAAAATTAACCAGAGTGAGCTCTTTAAGACTCGAGTAATTAAGTCTGAGGGGACTTAGTCCTAGTGACCTAAGGCTTTTACAGTCTGGGATTCACTGACCCAACACTCGCTACATGGGTATTATAGTATAAGCCTTTTGGGGTCTCATTCATTGCACGGTTAAATAAGCATGAGTTTCGTATATATTAATATGTGTCATAGTAATAGAGCATGAGTTTCTCTCTACCTTGGAGGAGGGTGGAGGTGTTCCTAGGTTATGGAGTGTCTACAGTCTATTCTAGTTATAAACCTGTGATTGTCTTGACGGAAAGCATGTATGATTTTTGACCTAGTTTTGGGAGTATTTCTGATGAGCATCGCACATACGCACGTTGTTGTTCATGAATTGTTAGTATACGGGGATTTAGTCGAGCTCTACTTGGATTTCTTGCATTCCTTGAGATATCTGCTTGTTAGTTGGTTTTTGGTGAGTTTGAGGGGATCTTTGCATTTTCATAGTAGTTGCATTCATGCATTGCATTGCATTAGGTTAGATGGATTTTGTGGGTACATTCACTATAGGCCCTCACGAGACCTTACTCGTCCACTAGGGCTGCCTAGGGGTTTAAAGGGCTTGTTGCATATGCCAAATGCAACCGTGATCACCTACGGAAGTGGTATTAGTTAATTAGGGTAGTTGTTTATGCTTGAGGACAAGCATCGGTTTAAGTTTGTGGGTGTGATAAGTGTATTTTATATCTACTTGGAACGTCCTATATTGGCTTAAATTGATTCACTTGGCCTCAAGTTTGTTGCATTTTTGATGTGTTTTTTGTAGATGTGCAGGTTTGTAATTATCGGTTGGGATGAGCGTTCTTCGTGGATCTTGGAGTTTAAGTGGAGTTTGGAATGAAGAATGGAGTCTTGTTATAGGCCAACATGAAGATTCCAAGGCAAGGAATTGAAGTATAGAAGCTTTGAGGAAAAGAACTAAAGGAAACGGAGGCAAAACGAAGGGAAAACGAAGGAAATACATGCTGAAAAACGTCCCGGCAGAATGGACTTGAGGCCGTGGCCTCAAGATCTCAGGATGTGGCCTCGGGAGCAATCTGATCCGTGCGGAAATTTCCTTAAAAAAGTCTCGAAATTCTTGCCTGGTTGGAATAAAAATTGTATTTTTAGGCTATTTCTTGTTGGAATAAAACCTCTAGGGCTTATGTTTTAAAAAAGAACACGTTATATCATTGTAAATAGCGAGATACATCAGAGAAAGAAGAGGAGGAGAAAATAAAAACACTTCCAAGGTGAAAGCAAGGGAGAATCGCTCAAGTTCAAGATCTAGGGTTTTTTCTTTATTATTTTTCTGAATCTTCTAAACTTTATACTTTGTTAACTATTGAATTATCTTTCAAGTATTCTATTCTCAATCATTAATTGTTTCAATTCATGTGTTTTAATTATGTTATCAATTGAACCCATGATGGTAAAGGGTTCGAATATGAACTAATCACTATCATGGGGTTCCAATGGATTCGATTTCGTAGTTATTGTGTTTGACATGTGATTGATTGTTGGGTGATTTGATTTTGATAATCTAGTGTGGTTGATTTAATTGATAGATGTTTAGCTAGCATCTAATTTATTAATTCTTGTTGATTGCGAAAGTGGATACAAGAGTTGAGATTTTGCCATACTAGCATGGGTTCGTGAATTAATTTGTTTATTCATGATTAGTGGTATGATTTAACCAATGCATATTGCCCCGTGTAATTATAAAAGATAACTTGTGCTTAAACCAATTATTTTTCAAGATTATATAGACATATATGATTTGATCGTAATGTGGTGTCCTCTTGATTTCTATCTGTTGTGGATGTTAAGTGGTTTGATATGAGTATATTGAAAGGTAACTCGTATTATCGTAGTGTTATCTGATTAATTATCTTGTCTGTCACCCGTGTCTATTTAATGTGTCAACCTTTAGTGAAGTTTTCGAGGAAATTGGAACTCCATGTTTTCTCACACATAAGTAATCTTGTTTGTTAATTTAATCTTAGTTAATAATTGTTTATTTAGTAAATCTAGTAATCAACAACCACTTTTGATAATTGTTCAAGCATTAAGAAGTAACCATACACTGTTGCATCCGCACTAAAATTGGCATTACATCTAGTCTCTGCGGAACGAATCTTATTTATCACTTGCTATTTGTGATCGCGTATACTTGCGTGTTTACGAGTCAACAATAGTATAAAAAAAATATATAATGGAGAAGTAGTGGGTGTAATAGTAAAAAGTAGTGTTCAAAAATAGTAAGTATAGTAGGTTCATTCTTTTTGGGACGTCCCAAAATAGAAAGAAGCTCATATAAACTGGGACGGAGGGAGTAATTGATAGGGACAAACCAAAAAGGAAATTATAAATAAATGAAAGAGACTAAGGGAGTACATTAACAAAGTATATTATACTTTCTATGTTTCAAATTAGTAGTTTACTTTTAAAATTTTACGCATATTAAGAAACTCAAACATTAATATCAAATTTCATATATGTACCCATCATATCTATTGCAATGGATAGAAAAATAAGTATATGCATAAAGTCAATCTTGAAAATTAAAATTTGAGGATAATACGGGAAATTTAAGTAAAAAAATACCTTGAAAATAGAATTGAAACAATTATTTTGAAACAGTTTTTTTTTTTTTGAAAATGAACTACTAATTTGAAATCGAAAAAATAATAATTTAATTATATTATTCAACACTTAACCATTCACTATTTCTTAAAGCTAGCTCGATCTTTCTAATTTTAAATTGACTAGTATTTCGGTCTTTCGGGTGCCACAAATAGGCATGCACAATTATGTCATGAAAAATTGAAAAAGGATGGGCGCTGTGCGCTCCTTTAACACAACGTATATTAATAGGTTAGGGCAAGTATTCAGATAGACTAGGTCATTTATTTGTCTTGTACGGTCTCAAAATTTTTTTTTGTATGGTTTAAATTCCTTAATTCTCATATAAACTTTTTTCACATTTATTAATACAAAGCTCTAGCTATTTATTCCAGCTCTCCTCGTATGGCAGAGTTATAAAGTTATGGAGAGATGTGTCAGAACAAGTACTGAATGACCTATTACATAGAAGAAGTCAATTCTAAATTTTTGAAATCATTCAGTTTTTAAAGTTTACATTGGTTGAATTATTATTGTAAAATATTGAAATCAGAAAAAGGATCCTGAGATACATTTTAGGAAAGTTTTCTAAGATACACACAAAAATAAGTTTTAAATTTATTGGGTCCACAAGACTAATTAATAAAATTTTAAATGAATCATGATTTTACAAAAATGTCCTCAATATTTACATACAAAATTAGCATATCTCAAAATATTTACCTGAGATACATCTCAGTCTCCCTACTTTCTATTGAATATATCCAGACCGAGACCTAACAAAATTTACCTTGGTTGAATTAATGTTGTTGTCACTTTTTAAAGTTTACACCATTAACTTTTCCATTTTACCAAAAATATATCCAACTGAGACCATAAGTTGTACCCTAACCTAGCTGTTTGGCCTGATTTTGTATGGTCATGGGGGCTTTGCAATCCTTTCCTTTTTTGGTTATAACTTCAATCTTACGGAGTACTATCTGTTTTTAAGTCTGACAACAGCACAGTAGTAGAGGTTTAGGCCCTAATTGCTATTGGAGTTACTGTGTTGCTGAATGTGATAATTGCAGGGTATGATTTTTTTAACATGATCAATTTTAAATATTTTAATAAAAGGGAGTTAATATGTGCACAATTTGTTTGAATTTGGACTAAATTATACTTACGTACATTTTCAATCCTTAATAATATACTATTTCATATATGTAGTAATATTTTAATTTCTTCTAGTGTGCTAGGCGTGTTTGTAATTTTTCATGAGTTCAATTTTAGGAGCACGACAATATGAATTAAGGTGCAGGACAACTTATATTCTAACAGTGAAAACTATAAAAAAAGGTGCAGATTGAAGTAAGCATTGAAGTAAGCAATCAGTGTTGGCACATCATATTAACTGGCTCCTGAAATTTCGCTTGGCAGCGAGCATGGTGACACTACAAGAAAAACGACCTTTTCCTACCGTCAAATCGGTAGGAAAAGGCCTAAAATCGGTAGGAAATGTCGCATTTCCTACCGGCCCCGTGCGATAGGAAATGCTTAAGTGGGAAATGACTTTGGTAGGAAATGACTTTGACCGGGTCAACGTGGGTCCCATATGATGATGTGGCATGCAACATGGTGGGGACCCACATGCCAACTTGGACGATGATGTGGCGACATGTCAGATGCCATGTCATATGACACGTGGGCGGGCCCCGCACACGTCATCAGCCACGTCAGCTGCTGACGTGGAAATTATAGCAAGTGTAGAGCCATTTCCTACCGACCACTTTTGCACACTTCGGTAGGAATTGTTCCAGACACCTTGTAAAATGGCATTTCCTACCGTCCATTTCCTACTGGCCCTTTCCTACCGCTATTCATTATTTCCTACCGTTCTTATGAATGCGGTAGGAAATGTTTTGAAGACGGTAGGAAATACTAGGTTTCGAATTGTAATAACGGTGGGAAATGGCTTGAAGGCGGTAGGAAATACTGGGCAAATTTTTTAAAAATAAATGTTCTTCATTGATTCAAAAGCATACACATTGCATAACAAAATCAATATCTAATTCACAAGAATACAATCAAAACCAAAAATCAAACATCTATCATAAATCGTAATCCGCCTTCATCACCATAAAATTAACAAATTAAAGTTACATCTACAAAATATTTGTACAAATGTACTAAAATACAACCATTACAACAAAGCAAAATAAAAATTTAAAAACCTAAACTAATCACTCTTGAAGTGGTCATCATAATTGTCTTCAACATCGCCTTCAACATCGCCTTCATCCGAATAGTTCTCTTTAGCCTTCTTCCGAAAAGTTCTTTTAATTTGTATCAAGTCCTAACAATTTACATAAAAAACGAAACAAAAAATTATACATATATACATACACAAATGAAAGTTAATGAGCTCAAATAGCAAACAAAATGAAAGTTTGAACTAATCAAATTGAAGAATACTATATGTAATTCAAACATTCAAATATTATTCAAATTGAACTAACACAAACACACACATATTATATGTAAAATAAATGGATATATAAAAGAGGGTCAAGATTTGTAAATAATGGTGATGAAGATGAAAATCGAGATGAAAAAAATGAAAAGAGTTGATAAGAATATTAAAAGATGTAGAGGTGGAGAAGAGAGTTGAAGTGAAGGGGAATGAAGAAAGTTATTGTTTTATAAATCTGAATTACACATTTCCTACCGCACTTCTATATTTCCTACCAATTTGCGGTAGGAAATGACTTTGGGCGCCATTTTGAATTTTGATTTGGGCGCTCATTTCGAATTTTTGGTTTAGGCGGTCATTTTAAATTTTTCGTAAATTATCATTTCCTACCGACTTGCGGTAGGAAATGACTCTGGGCGCCATTTTGAATTTTGATTTGGGCGGTCATTTCGAATTTTTGGTTTAGGCGCTCATTTTGAATTTTTCGTGAATTATCATTTCCTACCGCATGATACCATTTCCTACCGTAAACCGGTAGGAAATGGAAAAAAAATGAAAAATGTGACAGCGGGGATTCGAACCCACATCTCCAGCGAAGTTTGTACTACCTCCAACCATTATGCTAAGGTGTTTATTGTGTTTTAATGTTACTCTAAAATTATATTACCACAATACCTTGTTTATCGCTTTTTCATTAAAAAGTCCTTACAAATGAACTTTAAAAATCACAATTTTTTTCAAATGTCACTAATTCACAGTGATTCATGGTTGGATCGTTAAAAAATAGAACTAGAAAAATGGATTAGTACAAATTATTGTTAAAATAGGGGATTTTCCTTATAAAATCACGTCAAATGAATTTTAAAAATCACAATTTTTTTCACACATGACTAATTTGCAGTGATAATGAGATTCGTATGGTTAAATCGTTCAAAAAACTTTTTTTCAAAAAATAAAGTCCAACCCTAGTAACTCTAAATATAACCCCTAAATTACAACCATAAGTTGTGGAAGCTAAGTTGTTAAAGATGGTGAATAATTTTTTTAAAAAAAATTAATTTGTAAGTGCATAATTTTCTTTTGGAACTACGCGCACTAATATACAACGAGTTTAACAAAATAAATAAAAAAGGTTGAAATTATTTTGTAATAAATAAGGGTTAAAGTCAAATTACTAGTTGACCGTTAAATTAATTAATCAAATAAATTTATTAAATTTTAAATATTTTGGAATAAGATTTAAAAATATTGATTTTGACTCCCATACGATTCGATTGTCGAAATTCTATTTCAAAATTATAGAATCAAGAACAGGGAACGAAAACTAGTTTAGGGGTTAAAATCAAATTACTAGGTGACCTTTAAATTACTTAATCAAATAAATTTATTATTTTCTTAAAATTTTGGAATAAAATTTAAAAAGATTGATCCTGACTCCCGTACGGTTTGATCGTCGAAATTCTTTTCAAAATAATCGAATCAAGAATCGGGAACGAAAACTAGTTTAGAGATTAAAGTCAAATTACTAGTTGACTGTTTAATTAAATAATCAAATAAATTTTTAAAATTTTGAAAATTTTAGTATATGATTTAAAAAGATTGATCTTGACTCCCGTATGGTTCATCGTGGAAATTCAATTTCAAAATAATGGAATCAAGAATCGGGAACGAAAACTAGTTTAGAGGTTAAAGTCAAAGAACTAGTTGACCTTTAAATTAACTAATCAAATAAATTAATTATTTTTTTTAAAAAATTTTGGAATAACATTTAAAAAGATTGATCTTGACTCCCGTACGGTTCGATCATCGAAATTCTATTTCAAAACAAACGAATCAAGAATCGGGAACGAGAACTAATTTAGTGGTTAAAGTCAAATTACTAGTTGACCGTTAAATTACCCAACCAAAAAAATTTATTATTTTTTCAAAATTTTGGAATAACATTTAAAAAGATTGATCTTGACTTCCGCACGGTTAGATCTTCGAAATTCTATTTCAAAATGATCGAATCAAGAATCGGGAACGAAAACTAGTTTAGGGATTAAAGTCAAATTACTAGTTGACCGTTTAATTACAAAATCAAATAAATTTTTAAAATTTTAGTATATGATTTAAAAAGATTTATCTTGATTTCCGTACGATTCGATCGTCGAAATTCTATTTCAAAATGATCGAATCAAGAATCGGGAACGAAAACTAGTTAGGGATTAAAGTCAAATTACTAGTTGACCGTTTAATTACATAATCAAATAAATTTTTAAAATTTTAGTATATGATTTAAAAAGATTGATCTTGACTCCCGTATGGTTCATCGTCGAAATTCAATTTCAAAATAATGGAATCAAGAATCGAGAACGAAAACTAGTTTAGAGGTTAAAGTCAAATAACTAGTTGACCTTTAAATTAAATAATCAAATAAATTTATTATTTTTTTAAAATTTTGGAATAACATTTAAAAAGATTGATATTGACTCCCGTACGGCTTGATCGTCGAAACTCTATTTCAAAATAATTGAATCAAGAATCGGGAACGAAAACTAGTTTAGTGGTTAAAGTTGAATTACTAGTTGACCGTTAAATTACCCAACCAAAAAAATTTATTATTTTTCAAAAATTTTGGAATAACATTTAAAAAGATTGATCTTGACTTCCGTACGGTTCGATCGTCGAAATTCTATTTCAAAATGATCGAATCAAGAATCATGAACGAAAACTTGTTTAGTGGTTAAAGTCAAATTACTTGTTGACCGTTAAATTAGCTAATGAAATAAATTTTTTATTTATTTAAATTTTTAATGTAATTCACAAATTTTTATTTTTATTTAGTAGATAAGATTTTAATTTTTTGCACAGCTCATTTCCTACCGCTCATCGGTAGGAAATGTCCACCGACACATCAACCAATCAGAAGCCGCCAAGTAGACATTTGCTGGTGAATAGGCGAGGCATTTCCTACCGCCTACACGCGGTAGGAAATGCTACACATAAAGCTGCACTGCCACATGGCACTTGGGACACACAACACTCATTTCCTACCGATGTCGGTAGGAAATGTGTCACTCATTTCCAACCGTAGTGAGACGGTAGGAAATGGTATGAGTGAAACGACGTCGTTTCATTGCGGCCGGACATTTACGTGGCCTTGCGGGTCCCACTCGACTCATTTCCTACTAACTTCGGTAGGAAATGTGGAGGCATTTCCTACCGGCTATGGTTCTGGTAGGAAATAGTCGTTTGACTTGAAAAACGGTAGGAAATGGTCGGTAGGAAATGCGTCGGTAGGAAATAAACGGTAGGAAAAGGCCGTTTTTCTTGTAGTGTGAGAATGTAATCTATAGCGGTATTCTTTTTTTTTTTACTATAGCAGGCTGTTAAATTGCATCTTGTGTTTTCTATGGTTATGTTGCCTGCAGACTGGTGTCAAATTGTATCTTGCATATTCTTAGTGCTTTAATATTCCGAATTGTGTATAGAGAAATGATTGCCTATCATTAAGAAAATAATTAGTCAATAAGAGTAACATGCAACCAAATAAAAATGAAAATTTACAAACTTATACATAAATAAGTGTGCAAATCCCATTCCCTTAGATGTTGTGGGCTCAGATTGTGCTTTTACTTTAAGTGTTTTGTTATAGGTTGATTTTGCACATGGCCTCCATTTACAGGAGATATTCCTTATTGATTTCTAGCAGGGAAGTTTGGTTGCCTCTGAAGCAGAAGTAATTTACCATATATTGTATGGGAAGGCCCCAGCTGATGACGTGTTGATGATAGAGAGGACAATTGTCAGATTATCGACTCCGACGAAGACCCTGAAATGAGTTTTATGGCTTCCAATGTTGTCTCTGATGTGGTCCATCAATTAGTGGTTGAATTTAATGTTTCTGAATGTAGATGCTGATTGTGAATATTTTGTAAAACAATAAAAGTTTGTGCAGGATGGTTTAAATTTTTTGTGGGCGAATATGAATTTATGTAAACTATGGTATTTTGATTTGTGTCGCATTTTATAGTTTGGTTTGTTTAGTTGCGTGGTTGATTGCATATTAAAATTAGAGTGTTGGATTGTTCTACACATGATTAGGCAAGTTTAGGATTTAATTTTTGAAGCAAAAAATGGCTGGAAATTAAAAAAAAATAGCAAATTGTGTTTTCTGGAAAATTAAATTTATGATGAATGTTCAACATTCATATTACGTCGTAAGTTGGTTGAGTATTTTATTATTGCACTACAAGAAAACAAGGGTAAAATCGACTGCCTATATTCGACCGGCATTAAATCCGACCGTTTCCAGTCGAATTTATCGTCAACCCCAATTAATTATTGGTCAAACCTAAATTCGACCGGCAGCGGTCGAAATTAATCCGGTCGAATTTAAGCAGTCGATTTCAACGGAACGGTCGAAATTATTCAGTCGAATTTAGGGTCAATGACAATTAATTATTGGTCAAATTTAAATTCGACTGTAAGCAGTCGAAATTAATGAGGTCGAATTTAAGCCAATTTATGACAGTCGAATTTATGTAAACGGTCGAATTTAAGTCAGTCGAATTTATGTAAACGGTCGAATTTAAGTCAGTCGAATTTATAAATTCCACTGCTATCAGTCATTATTAGAAGGAAACTTGATTTTTAAAATTATTTACAAAATACAAAATTAATCCTTAAATTATAAAAAAATTACCACAATATACTCATAACATGAACTACAAGTGAAAATTTTGTGTACCCACTTTTGCCAATTTTTGAATTATCGAATGTAAGTAAAGTGTTGATTCTATATTTGTTAAGAAGTTTGGAAATTTTTAATAAATGCTTACAAATTTTAAAAAAATGTGATTTTTTTATGGTATGTTTTGATAACATATTGTATTCACTAAAAATGATGGGAGACCATAATAGTGTGTCTTACAAAAAAACCTTTAACAATAAGACAATTTTTCATTGAATGATTGAAATGTAGGGTTTAATATATATGTTTAGGGGTTACTCATTTCATGTCAAGGGTTAGCAATTTAGATATTTTAAAATTAAAATTTGAACGATCCAACCGTACGGATGTTAAGATTATTATATTTTAAAGGTTTGTACAAAAAAAATGAATAAAAAATGGCACATATTAAATATTATAAGGGTCAAAAAAATCTGTTGACTTTTTGTTCGACTAACTGCAGTCGATTTTATAATTTCGACTGGAATCTGTCAACTTTGAATGGTAAATTCGAGGTCAAACCCTAGTTCGTCGAATTTATAAACATGACTAAACCCAGTCGAATTTATAAATTCCACTGGCAATAGTCGAATTTATAAATTCGACTGGATTCAGTCAACTTTACCCTTGTCAGATCTGTTTTTGCAGAACGTCTTCTGCCTCTTTCCTCACTTTCCCATTTCTAACTTCACTTTCCTTTCTCTCCCACATCAATTTTGTTTCTTTGAAGAGTTCATCATCAAGTAAGTATCACTAATCCTTGTAATATTGATGTTTTTTTCTCATAATATATGTTAATGTAAATGTTAATATTTGTGTAATTAAAGTAGTAAATTAGTAATAACTTGTTTTTTTCCCAATTAAAGTTGCACACTACTTATACCAATGTATATGAACTTTGTAGATGACATCCCATCGTAGTTGGGTTGGTCATAATCGTTATGATGAATCGAATTACTTAACGGAGGAGTACAAAAATGGGGTGAATAGTTTTCTTGAATTTGCTATTAATCATCGTGAAGAGGAAGATAAAGGACTCATAAGATGTCCATGTCAAAATTATGGAAATCAATATTTCAAGGATCCTAGTGATGTGAGAATTCATTTGTATCTACATGGTATTATGCATTGGTATACCAAATGGGATTTGCATAGGGAGAAGGATGTGCCTCGATTTGAAACCGCAACGAGTTCCGGTAATATTGATGTTGATATGTATGATGCTCGTGATATGCTAAGAGATTTAGTGGATGCAAATAAACATTTTGAGAATTTTGAAGAAGAACCGAATCCAAAAGCAAAAGATTTTTACAATATGGTGGAAAAAGCTTCGGAACCAATTTATCCCGGCAATAAGGATTTTACCACATTATCATTTGTAAACAAGCTACTACATTGGAAGCACAGACATAATTGTAGTAACAATGGCTTTGATGATTTGATTCACCTCATTGGATTAGTACTGCCTGCTAATCACAACTTGCCTAAGAATTATTACGATGTGCGAAAGATGATTAGAGGATTGAATATGGGATACGAAAAAATTGATGCTTGCGAGAATGATTGCATGTTGTTTTACAAGGAAAATAGCAACAAAACTCACTGTGATACATGCAATACAAGCCGATACAAGGAGCAAATAGATCCAAACAAAATGAAGATCCCGCGAAAGATCTTGCGCTACTTCAATCTTACCGTAAGGTTGCAGCGTTTATTTATGAATGAGAAGACCGCAGAATGTATGAGGTGGCACCACGATAGAGTCATAGTTGAAGGTGAATTATCTCACCTAGCGGATGGAGACGAGTGGAAACGATTTGATCGTAGGTTTCCAAACTTTTCGAAAGAAATTCGGAATGTTAGGCTTGGCCTCTCTAGTGATGGATTTGACCCTTTTCATGATTCACATTCTAGGGAATATACTGTTTGGCCTGTGGTGGTTGTACTTTACAACCTTCCTCCATCCATGTGCACGAAGGCTCCTTACATGTTTATGCCGCTTCTTATTCCTGGGCCAAATGATCCAACAAAAGATCTACATGTTTACCTCCAGCCACTGATTGATGAATTGAAAGTATTATGGTGCACTGGTGAAGAAACATATGATAGGTTCTCAAGAACAAACTTTATGATGAAGGCAGCACTATTGTGGACGATCAGCGACTTTCCTGCACTTGGCATGCTTAGTGGGTGGTCCACCAAGGGTAAGTTAGCTTGTCATGTTTGTATGGGACAAGTAAAAGCCAAACAACTCAAGCATGGTGGTAAACCTACTTGGTATGGAACTGCTCGATATTTCTTAGAACCATATGATCCACTGAGAAGAAGTACAAAGTTTGGAAGAACCGAGACACGATCAGTCACAACTCGACATTCAGGTGTGATGGCAAGGACCTTATGTGAGGAGATACAGTTCTCCCTTCCTGGGAAGACAACTTGGTGAAAATCGAGAGACTATGGTGTGACACATAATTGGACCCACCTTTGTCCATTTTTCGAGCTCCCGTACTGGGATACACTCGACCTTCGTCACAACATTGATGTCATGCATACCGAAAAAAATGTCTTTGATAATATATTCAACAAAATGATTGGTGACAAGAACAAGTCTAAAGACACCAAGAAGGCAAGAGAGGATTGTAAAGAAATGCTTATACACCGTGAATTGTGGATTCAAGATGATGGCACAATGCCAAGTGCACCATACGTGCTTTCAAGGGAACAACTTCATAAGTTGTTTAATTGGATTAAACAACTTGAACTTCCGGATGGGTTTGTATCAAATATATCCAGGTGTGTGAATCGTGATAAAAAAAATCTATTCATGGTATGAAATCTCATGACTGTCATATTTTCATGCAAAAGTTGTTGCCCGTCGTTTGCCGTGACTTACTACCAAAGCACGTAGCTGATGTTATTATTGAGTTGTCAAACTTCTTTCAAGATTTATGCTCATCGAATTTGAGATACACAGACTTGGAAAAAATGGAGAAGGATATAGTGAGAATAATGTCCAAGCTTGAAACCACTTACATTCCAGGTTGGTTCGATCCGATGGAGCATTTACCACTGCACTTAGCTAATAAATGTAAGTTGGGTGGCCCAGCTAATTTTCGATGGATGTATTTCATTGAAAGATACTTGCACAACTTGAAACTGAAAGTTAAAAACAAAGCTCGAGTGGAGGGTTCAATTGCAGAGCGATACATTGAAGAGGAATGTGTACATTTTTGTTCGTTGTATTTCGAGTCCAAAGTCCCAACAGTGCATAATCGGTTACATCGAAATGAGGCACCTCGGAGGTCTCATGATTCTAATTTACTTTAAGTTTACACGTATCCGACATCACTTGGTCTACGAGGCAAGGATAGAATTTTGAGTGATGAAGAACATAAACTCATAAGATATTATGTTTTAATCAATTCGCCGGAGGTCGGAAAATACCTACAGTGAGAATATTTTTATACCATATTAACACACACATTATGCAACTTTAACATTCATCTTATGAATTCATTTTAATGTGTAGTGGATTCCAAAAGTTGGTGCAAACACATCATCCGAACTACAATGATGCTCAAAGGGAAGAACTTCAAAAAGAGCAATTCCCAAATTGGTTTGAAAAAAGGGTATGCAATTAAATAAACACACACACGCACATACATGTTTATATAATTATGTTTATGCAATTATGTTTTTTTGTTATAATTTTGTAGGTTCAAGATGACGAAGAGCTCAAGAAGAAATTCATGGACTTGATAAAAGGTCCTTTGTTTAAAGTTGAAATTTACAAAATGTGCAAGTGCAATGGTTATAAATTTAGTTGTGCAAATTCTAATGAGCTCACTTCATCAAATTCCGGCATTGTTGTCATTGGTAAGAAAATTTATTGATGCGCAAAATCTTAGTTACAATTATTCTCCATCATTCCTATTTATATCTCACACATTTTAAATTTTAGGAACTTCTTACAAAGAAAGTTTTGGAAACAATTACGGTCGATTGCAAGAAGTTCTAAATCTTTACTATCACAATGGTCAACAAGTTGTTGTCTTCAAATGTCATTGGTTTGATCACACAAAACATGTCAAAGTTGATAGAAATCGAATAACTACGGTAGATGTCAAATCAACATTAAATGCGGAAGATGTGTTTGTGTTGTCTAGCCAAGCTCATCAAGTGTATTATGCACCGAATATTACAAATCCAAAGTCATCATGGTACACGGTCCTACCAACAAAGAAGCGACAAGTCAATGAAAGTGCGACATCTAAAGAGAAGGTTAGATCTAACGATGACGCTTTTCAAAATGAAGTGTCAAATGCTTCATCATCACATGTTGAAAGAGTGAATATTCGTGATCCCGCAAATTTCTTTATTGACTTGACAATGTTTGAAAATGATCGTTCCATGGCCTATCACGAAGAAGAACGAAACGAGATCAACAATGAAAAACAAATTGAAGCTGTCAACATTGATGGAGAAAGTGATAATAATGATTTGATTTAGTTAATTTGTTTCCTACTTAAATTTGTATTAATTTGAAGTATGGTGATAAATATTTCACGGATAATTTGTAATAGTTTAAATTAATATAAATTTGTAATTCAAACTGAAATGCATTTATTTGAGTTAATTTGAGAATGCATTTTGAGGAGTTGTGTTTTGATAAATAAAGCAGGGACCTTAGTCTGTTAGCTACTGGCAAAAAATTTTGTGGTCTCTTATATTCGACTGGAACCAGTGGAAATAGGGGCACGGGTAAATGTCACCGATCCCGGTCGAATTTATAAATTCCACCAAAACCGGTCGAATTTGTTATTAATATAAATATCATTTTTTCCCTCATTTCTTTCACTCTCTCGCTCAGCCGCTAGGGTTACCGCCTATACACAGTAACAGTAACAGAGCTCACATATTCAAAATGAAATCCCAGCTTTACAAAATCACGCTCAAATCTGGAAGTTTTAGCTTTCAACAGGTATTAATTTGGGTTTCTTTAATTGGGGTATGAGGTTTTTAATTTATGGTTTTAATCTGAGTTTGTTTAATTAGAGTAATTTGGGGTTTTAATCTGAGTTTCTTTGTTTAATTAGAGTAATTTGGGGTTTGAATCTGAGTTTGTTCTTTCTTGTTTCAGTTTTTGTTAGCCCTTTTGCTAACAATGTTGTTCAGTTTCGCGGAGGCACGAGATGGGAATGCTCGGAAGGTAGTTTCACAGATTCCTCTCTCTCTCTCTCTCTCTCTCTCTCTCTCTCTCTCGCTTTGCCTTTAGTGAATATATTTTGGTATACAATATAAGCTTTTACTACCTTGACTAGTAATATAGTCTCATATTTGGAGTTTACCTGAACCTCAAACAGTCAAAATCACTCGTTCCCTAGGATTTATAGTGTAAAGACACATCTAAATTTGGGTGAACTCAGTGGTAGATTTCCTCGAGAGGTCTTGGTTCTGGGTCCAAGGTGGAAGATTTTACAAAACTTTATTAATGAACCGGCTACAGCCTTCATTGTATGTAGGATATTGGACTAAACAGTCTATGTATGTTATTGCATTTGTTGTTGCTTGCGTCCTTTGTATGTTGGATACAGGACCAGACAATTTGGTAAATGCACTCAATATTTCTGGTGAAATTTAGTAAATGCACTCAATATTTTTGGTTAAATCATGCCTCTGTTTTGGTTCCAACCCCCTGAAGCTTTCATGTCACAGAAATAGAGGGATGTTTTTTTAATTAGGCTATTCATAAATTTGTATATACTAAGAATTGTGTGCTCTTATCAAGCATTTTAAGAGCGAAGAACACCTGAAACATGATATTAATTCGAAAATATGATGATTTGTGTTTAAATTTTGAGTCCTTTGCTAATTCCTAATCGTAACGACTCGTGTTCAGAACTTGGTCTTGTTTGTGCAATGCAGTTGATTCTCCAGGCTAATCTATGTACAAAGGATCTTTCTCTAATTCTAATGATAGAACTAGTTTTTTAATTAATTTGTAATACTTTCTTATTTTTATTTTATTTTAATCGGTTTTAAAACCAAAACCGAACCGATAAAAACCGAAACCGGGATTTTAAAACCGAAACCGAAACCGATGGCATTCCAATTCTAACATCAACGAGGATCTCTTTTCTCTGTTGATGGAGTCCCATCGGATTTTTCTGAAATCTGGCATTCCTTTCTCGATATATATGATAAGATTAAGTCTGCACAACGAACATTTCTGAGGTGCTACTTTGACATTAATGAGAATGTGTGTAACAGGTTGCTCTAGTCTGAAAAAGAAACCTTGTAAATGATGATTCCTGGTAATCAATGAAGGTGGATAAGGCACAATGTAACTCGATATGGCCCTGCATTTTCATTCCTGAAATACGTAGCAGACCTTGAGTAGAAATAGAGATGCCAAAGTGGTGTAATCTGGCTAAGGTAATTATCAGCCTCGTAAGGCATTGCTAATTCAATGCTGAAAGCATATCAAGGCACCAAGGCAAACAGTCTTTTTGAACGTTATTTTGTAGCCTTTGTAAATCACGGGATTTGCATACGTTGGTAGTAGCATATCTTACTTTAATGTGATTTGAAAGAATATCTGCCTACTAATCGAGTAGTAACTAATGTGCTTATCTTACTTTAATTCTTTGTTTGCGATTTTAATTTACAAATATATGCCTACTAATCGAGTAGTAACTAATGTAACCTTTTATTTTGTTAATGCTTACAGGTTGGTTTGTCTAGGTTTTGGCTCATTGTGTTTTTTGTTCTTATGGCGATCGGGGCAAGTACAAGTGGTGGGAGGGGACAGGGCAGTCGAGGGGGTCGGGGCAATAGTGGCAGGGGAAGAGGCAAAGGGGGGAATGGCAGTGGAGGAAGGGGCCAGGGTAATGGAGGGGGAAGTGGTAGTGGAGGGAGCAATGACGACGAGGGTGATGATGAGAATGGTGATGAGGAGGCGGAGAATGATCAGGAAGGACACGGGGAAAGTCAAAACATGCCAGCAATCACATATGAAAGGGCAAGGCGCAGTTGCTCGACTGGTGATTACACAAAACCACCAGCTCCTGGGGAGCCGAAAGCTATTGTTCATTTTGTTGATGGAAAATGGTATTACTTGTCTATTTCATGTAATTTCAATATAATGCTTATATATGTTAATTAGAGTTCAACCATTGATTTTTCAGCTAAGAACTTGTCACTACTTGTGCTATACAGTAGTGGTTCAAATGCACACTATTCAGTTGATCAAAACATAATCATTTTCCTTCTTGTTTATATGGCTAAATTATGTCATATTGCTATTTAACTTGTGCATCATTTTTCCTGGCTTAAATATATGTTATTAGGAGATTGTACACAGTTCATATAGTTACTCAAGTATTCATTACTGTTTAGCAAGTAGTTAAGTTGAACTGTTTAAGATTTATAATAAGGGGTATAAGAGAGATTCAAACACGAATCAAGTCGAAAACAGATCGAGTTGAACTGTTTAGTGTATTATACTATATACATGTTTAAGTTTGTTTCCCTCCATACCTCTATAATGAATATGCTGCATTCTGGGTATTGTTTTGTATCTTTTTCACAATCATAATTCATAAGAGCATTATATGTTAATTGTTTACTAATTGTATGTTACTTGTTGTAGTATAAGGGAAGCTAAAAAAGACTCTCGGGTACATTATTAAAGTGCTTTGGAATGAAAATACACATCAGTCGAAGGGATCGGAGCGTGAAAAATTTTATGATGACTGTCTTGAGAAGTTTAAGGTATGAGTGCATTATATTTTGTTAATTCTTTCGGTCTAACAAGAGAAACTGTCATGTCATAATATTATATTTAATTAGTTATTGGTAATACTACGATTTAATTGTATCTGATATGTCTATGTGATCCTGTTTTCTAGGAATACTACGATTATCCAAAAGGAATGGATGAAGCAGAAGGGGATAGAGCTGTAAAAGAACATATGAAGGTGAATTGGTCAAATCTTCCTTATTTGGAGAAGCGTCGAGCAGAATTAGAGGCAAGTGAAGTGAGGAAGTCTGGAATTCAAGCTACTCGACATTCGTGCAAGCCTCACTACTTCAACCAGCGGACCTGGGATAGCCTGAACACCTACTGGGAAGGAGATGTGTTTAAGCATAAATCAAAAATTGGCAAGAATGCCCGTAGTCATCAACAACATGTCCACCACAGCGGTGCCATACCATTCAGCCAGAGACGAGAGGTATTTTACTTCTTTTACAATTTCAAAATAATTTTATAAACTACCTTAAAATGAGTTTTTCTTCTTAAAAGCATAAGTTTCGTGTTATAAGTTACAGTATATAAAAATAGAATTAGATGCAGTTGATAGGGTAGAAAAGCAAGGCAAATTGGACACGGCAGCAAACTCATGCTTTGTGTGTCGTGTTTCTTGTCGTTAAATACATAATTAGTAAGCAGTAAACTAATTGGGGACACATATGGATTGTCTTAGTTGTCATTTGTGTAACTAAATTACAGCTTACCTTTATTGGAATATATACATATGAACCACTTAAAGGACAACCTTTATCGTTTTCCTTTTATGTCGACTTAATTTTCTAATGAAATGGTTAACATAACCGCTGTCTCAAAGAGATTGTGAGATTGATTAGTTTTACCTTTTAAGTAATTTTTAATTGTACATTAAATTTTGTTTTACCCTTAATTAAAATTATTAGCATGTCATTTTATTTTTAATTAATTATAAACAGAAAATTAATAAAATGATAATTAACGACTTATAAATAACTCAAAATTTAAGTTTAACAATAACTTATCATGGATGAAATCAAACAACTTGTTTCAAATGATTCGGCCAGAGACGAGAGGTGTGCTGGTTCATATTTCAGCTTGTTTTCCTTTCTGATGCATTATATAAAATGTAACCTAGATCTTGATGAATCTTATTATTGTACATATATACTTATAAAAAAGAAATCCTACTAAACACCTTCTAAAAACATGTATGCATATTTGTATAACTTAGGAAATTCATATTAGTTTTTTCTAATAAACAGGATATGGAGATTGAGAGGCAAGCACCTGTCTCCAATCTTGAGTTTATGAATACTGTCTATCACTTTGACAAACCAGAAGATCTAAAACTTAAGGTTTGTCTTATCTCTGGTTTATCTATTTTTTTTATAAAAATATTCTATTTTTATCTGTTTACATGTCATTAGTGTTCCATTTGGGATACCCAAATAAGTAATTAGATTAATTAGTGTTAAAAGAAAATGTATTAGTATGGTTGCTATCAAAGTAAAAGCAAATGAAATTGGAATCGATCATTGTTAAAAGAAAATGTATTAGTATGTGTGCTTTGACAATAATCTATTCCAATTTCATTTGCTTTTACTTTGATAGCAACCATACTAATATATAGCTAGCCTACCTATATAGCATACACGTTCTGCGTAGGACCGAATGGAAGCAAAAACAGTAGCAACAACCAGGGGAAAAGGGTACCTCTAAATTCAGAATGTTAATCACTGCAGAATGCAAAAGCACTCAGAATGTTAATCACTGCAGAAACACCAATATCCCCAAGATTTGCCATTAACATGTTTGAATGATAAGTTACCAGTACTGTCTAGATGTAGAATGAGGTCTTTTTTTACATTTTTAAGTTGTAATGTGAGGCATCCTGAGGTTGCATGCCTGCAGCATTCTCTTACATTTCTGCGTTATTATAAAGGGAATGCTACACAAGTGGCTCAGAGAAGAATGCTTTAGTCCTTGACCTCTAGAATCCGTGTGAACCCATGCAAGCCGATCCACAATGTTAAGGTCCTTAATAGTCTTACTTGAGTTAAAAATAGCATATTGCATATAGTCATGTGATTGCAAACGATTTTACACTATTTCACCAGCTTAAGGATACTACACCATAGAAGGGGTCACGAGTATATAAAAGTCCCATTACACATTAAGTACATAAATGTTAATTGACACAACATTAATTGACCATAACCGGTAATAATTACAAAACAGTAACAAATGAATAAAATTAAAAATCATTCTTAAATCTTAAATAATAAAGGTAATAAAAGTCACAAGAAGTAAAATTTTACCAAATGGAGAATAGCTGGATAAGACGATTATATGAGCAGATGCACGTCTGATGGCATACCAAAGAGGACTACTGCTCTTGGAGGCCAAATAAGGTGTAGGATATCTATGCAAATACGACTTGAAAGGAGTAACTTCTCCCTAGAAAAGCATTAAACAAGCACGGATAAGGATGAAGAAGAGGTCACTTCAATTTATATACCATAATCATTTCTGCATGTCTGCACAATTTTAAAATAAATTATTAATGCAGAGCGGTACTTATTTCAGCATATATAGTAACACCCTTAAAGAGACTCATGCTTGATATTAGCTATTTACAAATAAAATGAGGCCATGATTGGGTTCGGTGCTTACAGATACCACATGAAAAATTCAATAAGAGTACAGATAAATTCTGATTAAAAGAATGCATACCTGCCTCTGTCAGATATATTTGACACAAAACCGTCATACTAATTCGGCCTATTCATTCCTTTTTTCTTTTAGTTTTCTCAAAGACTGGCAAATACTCACTGGTGATTAGACTCTTACATTAACATGTTTATCTGGGGTTTTCTTTTATCATTAACATGTTTTACAGTTTAATAAATTTTAGTTTGCCTATAACATGTTAAATTTATTGTTCTACATTTTTTCAACTACTGATCATTAATAAATCTGGTTATCATTAACATGTATTTTTGCTTATATGCTGCATATTGGAGGAAGTTATGGAAAAAGCGCAGGAAGATATGGAAAGAGCGATGGCTACACAATCTACACCAGAAAACTTGTCAACTACTGATCCACCTCTATCACCACGTAGCCAAAAGAAGTTGCAATTGAAGAAGAATTTTACTCTGGCACTGCAGGTGAGACGCCCAAAGAAGGGGAAGACCTTTCTGTTTCCTCGACATACAGTGCCAGAGGTTTTTGGATCGTACGAGGCATCACAGTGGACGGAATCTCAGTCCACACAAAACTCGCATGCCCCTCCCCGCCATTTATCTGATGATTCATTGCAATTTGTGTTAAGGGTTTCAGGTGATATGAATAGGTTGGTCCATTCCTTGGAAATGCAGGAGGTGCCACGTTCCTTGTTGAATGAACGCATGCATATATTAGCAAATGAAGCCTTTCCAAACAGAGATTATGACCGCAATGAGCAGGATTCGTGGTTTGAGTATATGCGGCTAGCATCGTCCTTTGTTGCTGAAGCCATGGTGCTGTACAAAAAGGTCATCCTTGAGGTAACTGTTGATGCCCTCTATAATACTATGATCGTTTTAAGTCTTTCATGCGATTTTAGGAGAACTCGTAACTTAACGGTTTGCACACAAATATTTCGATAAGTAAAAAATTTTGGTTAATGTAACCTGTGTAGTGCGACAACAGTAGCAAGGCCTGCGATTCCAGCACCATCTGATGGTCCATTTGGTGGTCTATATCTACCCCTGAAAAAGTGCATTCATACAAATTAACACTATATAAAATCTGTAACAGATAGTAGCTATGTTAATAAACCAGACAAGGCCACTAACCTAGTTATTACTACAGAACCTGTACACCCAGATCTGCAAGATGCAATAAAAATCTTGAATCATATATATAAATATAAGATACCAGATTTGTATATAAACTTTGATATATAAAAAAACAGAGAGAGCAGTTTTGTGATTTCACCTCCTGGGTTTGTCGTTTGGTGAGTTTGTTCCGTATAGAAGACTCAGCATCATTTATGACAATACTGTAGTGCACACTTCTGTATTATGCCAACAAATTAGTATGATACAAATGTGATCAGTAGATTATATGGTATCTGCAGTCTTGCAAATGTGATATTTGTTGTATTTTTTTCATCACTATACTAATATATTCAATTGCAGGGTACAAGTATCGAAAAGGTACCGATCGATCCCACTAACTCAGGAAACGGAGGAAATGGAGACGATGATGAAGATCACGATGCGAGGAATTATCCGCTGTATGATTAGCTGTTTTGTGAATGGGCTTTGTAGAGCATTGCTCATTTTGTTAGCTACATTAGAATTATTATACTAAGCTTTTGGGACCAATTTCTAATGTACAAGATAATGTAACTATTTATGTTAAACTTATGGAAGGTTGATGTTTATATATTTTAATTGTTTAGATTTTTTGGTTCTCTGCCCCCTCCCCTAATTGTTTAGCAAATCAGGTTGTGATTAATTTATACATTACATGCTGCAAAAAATACAGTATGCAAATGGGCTGTTTATGACATGTTAATTCGACTCCTTGCAGTCGAATTTAACAAACCAAGAAATTTTGGTGACAAATAAATTTGACTGAAAAAAACAATCGAATTTATAAATTAGACTGAAAAAAGTCGAATATATAAATTCGACGGCATAAAGTCGGCAGGTCGATTTTATAAATTCCACCGGAAATAGTCAAAAGTTAGGGCGCAAGGCGGGAAATTTAAATTTTCGCCAAAAAATACAAAAAAATTTCTGGGGACAAATGCCACTGTTTACAGTCGAATTTGTTGCAGTCGAATTTAGATCAGTCGAATTTATAGCGGTCGAATTTATCTCAATCGAATTTATCGAAGTCGAATTTATGCAGTCGACTTTGACCAGTCGAATTTATGTAGTCGAATTTACAGCAGTCGAATTTAAACAGTCGAATTTATAGCAGTCGAATTTATGCAGTCGAATGTATTAATTTCGACTGGTTTTTAATAAATTCCACTAAGATAGATTCGACTGTCAGCTTGCAGTCGATTTTAGCTAATTTCGACCGTAGCCAGTCGAAATTATCTAAATTCGACTGCAAGCAGGCAGTCGATTTTAGCCGAGATTCTTGTAGTGTTGGTGGGTCCCACATTTTAAGTTACGACGATTTTTCTGTCGTAAGAAACCAAAAACGACGAATAGTTCCGTCGTAAGTTGATTAATAATTCATTGCAGATTGTGGGACCCCTTGCTCGAACTTACGACGAAAAACTAAATTTGCGACGAAAAACTAAATTTGTGATGAAAAATTGAATTTACGACGAAAATCATAATTTGTGACGAAAATTTGAACTTTCTACTCGAGCAAAAGCGACGGAAATTTTCCGTCGTAATTGACCTCATTTACGACGGTTTCAGTTCAAAAAAACCGTCGTAAATGGCCCAAATTCTTGTAGTGATTCACTATTAAACTTATAAATTATTTTATTTAAATATTAATTTTTTGTAGAATATATTTATTCAATTTGTCCTATTTTATGATCATTATCCTTTTCTATTAAGTGAATCACATAATCTTATGATGGAATTATTGTACATAAAGAGTCAATTAAGATTGAACATAAAATTATGAATTTCGAAGCCTTTACAATAATAATAGATTATTAAGTTAAATAGGATGGCAGCATTAGTTATAAATCATTTATATAACATGCATATGTACATGCGTAGTGCGTATGCGTAGTGAGATTACCAATTATCAATGAGGATGCTAACCGGAAGTTGAAGTTTTTAATGCTCCTCTTGTTGGAAGTTTCCATGCTGTTGTCGGCAGTTCCTCTGTGTCCTTTTCACGTGGAAGTGCTAATAATTGGTCTTTTTAATTTCGTAAGTTTTTTTTGGTTAAGCCTTTTTTTTATGAGTTTTAGTTGCGTTCTATCTAATTCTCATATATCAATCCCATTCCCCAACAATTACTGGAATATATCTCCTTTTTTATTTAGTATTAGATGTTCCTATCCTTTTAGATATCTTATTCGAAAAAGTTAATAAGACGATTTATATTAATTTAAGAAAACATTAATTTGTTTCTTTTTTAAAAAAGTTGTGTTATCATATTTTAAAAAAAATTGTGCAAATACATTATTTAACATGTTTTTAAATAACATGAAAAAAATCAATTAAATATAAATTAATTTGTGTTTTTTTATAAAATTGTATTCTTAGAATTTTTTGTAAATAAATAGAATTTGGGCAAATGCAATATTTGATTTCTTTTTTAACTATTTGACCAGGCAGTAATTGAGTGATTGACTTTACTTTAGCTTTCTAGTTGAGTTTTTTTACATACAAAAGAGTCGATCTTGTCTCCTTTCCGGTTATCACTTTTGCATTAGAAGTTTATTCTAATATAATATAATCTTTTATAATATAATATAGTCATAATATAATCTTGACCGTTAATTTAATTTAATAACGATCCAATTAATGAATGTAATCTTTTATAATATAATATAATCTTAAAATAATTTTATAATATAATATAATCTTAAAATAATCTTGATCGTTGATTTAATTTAATATCGATCAAATGATGGTTATTCTTTTCGCGGTAGTATAGCCAACCAAATATCCACCTTATGCCTATTATATATAGGATATAAATTGATGAAGAAGAAGATACCTAAAACAAATGAAGATGCTTTCGTTCACTTTTACATTATCTGCCATTAACAACTTGTTGTCAATTATTATTAGAATTGACCTTTCATTAAAAAATAGGTTTCTAAGTTTGGAATATTACGTGGTGGTTTTGCAAAGCACTAGCTACTTATTCTAGGTCTAGCCGAGTTATAAAGTTATGGAGAGATGTGTCAGAAGTGAATTAAAGACCAAATGCATCGAAGAAGTCAATTCTAAATTTTGAAATCAATCAGATTTTAACTTTTACATGTTGTTGGTTGAATTGTTGTTGTCACATATATACTCAATATCTCCAAAAAATCTATCCAGAACTGAGACCTAACAAAATTTACATTGGTTGAATGAATCTTGTTGTCACCTTTTAAAGTTTACCACCATTAACTTTTCCATTTTACCAAAAATATATCCAACTGAGACCATAAGTTGTACCCTAACCTAGTTGTTTGGCCTGATTTTGTATGGTCATGGGGCTTTGTAACCCTTTCTTTTTTTGGTTATAACTTAAATCTTATCTGTTTTTAGAGTCTGACAGAAGCACAGTGTAGATGTTTAGGCCCTAATTAGCTACTCCTATTTTGCTTTTTAATTTTACTTATTTTATATTTTATAATGATTAATGACCTAATTATATTCTTAAATAATTATTTTCTGATGACTACTATTTCCAGTGTCACACATAGGTATGGGGCAATTATGTCCCTAAAAATCGAAAAACAACGTGCGCCTCTTTATCAGCGCAAGCATGTCAATGTGATCTATGCAATTAAAATGCTATGTTTTGTATATATTTGGATCTGTATAAAACTAATGCAAAGAAGATCGAAATGAATTAGGAATATATGTTTTGTATATGTTTTGAGTCAGTGCAGTTTCAGTACTAAGTACCCATTAATATATAAATCATAATGAACCTTTTTAGTAACCTTTCAATCAATGTATATCCAGCAAATCGTACAGGTACTACTCCACTTGATAAAGACTACAAGAGAAAATAACAAGAATGCTTTGGTAACTTCATGGGCCCTTACCAAAAATTATTGGTGGAGGTGATATAGCCCCAGGGGCAATTTTGTAATTTCATAATTCTTTAATTTTATTTAAAAATTTGTTTTTAATCATTTTAAAATTGAAATAAAACAGAAAATTAGGGTAAAAATACTTTTAAAATTCTAAAATAAAATTTGGGAATTTAAAAACATCCCCATATTTTTAAAATATTTTTAAAGTCAAAAATGAATTTATTATGAACTTAAAAGAAAATAAACATTTATATTTTTGCATGGGTCAGTTAGAACGTAGACACCCATGCATACTTTTTCCTGACTTCAGTTTGTCTATTTATTACTCCCTCCGTCTCATAATGCTACTCTCATTTCATATGTCGGGATTGTTCATAACATGAGACAAATTACTAATTTACATCTAATCTATAAGACCAAATATAGTCATGAGTGATCTTGTTGGATTCGTATTTATGAGTACTTTAATACAGTAAAGTTTTTATATTTAATACTAATACGAAATTGAAGATATTAACGATCAAAAATGTACGTTGGCAAACGTGTCCAACTCAAATGGAAAAAGTATTTAGAGACGGAGGGAGTAGCAAAGAGAGGAAATAATGTCAATTTCTCTTTATTGTAGTATGCAGGGCAAACGAATATGTTTTCGTTCACTTTAGTTGGTTCAGATGTGTTTGATTTTCAGATGGGTTCTGACCTAAAGCTTGTCTCGATCTCGAAAAATACAAACGTATATTATAGTGTCAAAAAGAGAAATTGTTTATCTGTACAAAAGTTAAAATGCTTATATAATTTTTTGCATAATTGTCCTTTCCCAATTTCAAAAAAATATTCTTAATTTCAGTGAATGATTAGGTATTCATCTTATAGAAGAAAAAAAGAGTAATAATTGATTAAATTATTACTCCTCTTTTCTTCTATAAGATGAATATCAAAAATGATAAAATTCAGTTTTGATTGAAATTTAAATTTTTATAACACATTTTTCAATAAAATATATTTAAACATTGACTCTCAAATGTGAAAGTGGATATTAACACAGTTTCACCGATACGAATCACAAGACAGTTGAGGAAGTACAGAACAAATTATTGTGCTGGATCTTTGTTAGTTCATGTATGTACCTAACAAAATTTGTGTCCCGTACGAATGCACGAATGTCTCCATGACAATGATGACGGTGGTGCCAAAGTGTAATGGGCGTACAACTTATGAACCATACCGTCGCCCACTAAGATTAGCTGTAACATAGTCAAGAACCATACCGCATGGTCAGTCCATATCGGCTAGGCACTAACCTATAAATCATAATTCATAGGCTACAATCCCAATCAAATCATAGGCACAGAGCAATTCTAGATTTGAAATAAATACTGTAAAATAAATGTACAAATCCCAATCAAATTAAATGATGAGTGGGATCGATCACTATATATCCACATATGCATGCCATTTTCTGATAATATCTCAAGTACCTTTCAAGAAAATCGTTATTGGTCAAAAATGGATAGCATCAAATAGAACTATATATACTCCAAACAAATACTCAAGTGAAAGCCCTAATTTTATCTCAAAATTTAGAATCCTAATTTAATCACCGAATCGGAAGTTCCAATTGAAATTCTAAGGAAAAATCAAAAACAATTAATCGAAGAGTCAAAAGAGAATGAAAATGCAGAAGAAGATAAAAAAGTTATTTACCAATTAATTAAAGAAGTGAAGCCCCAATTATCACTTACAAAATCAAAAACAAATTAGATACGGAGAAGGGGAGAGAAAAGAGAGTTATTTGATTTCATTTGATCAAGAGAGAGAGAGAGTCTAATTCTTCAATTTGATAGTGAAAGAGTGAGATAGGGGGAGGCGGGCTTGTAATTTGGACTTTAATTTTTGTTGGACGGAAAAGTGTCACCTTTAGTTTTCCTTCTTTTTTTCAAATTCATCTTTTAATTTTTTTTTTTTGTCATTTTAAATTAAATAAATATCTTTCATGATTTAATATCTTAACATCATTTAATAAATAACATAAAAGAATTTGTAACATAAATTTTTGTAATTAATTGGTAAATACTTTTACTTCGTTGATTAGTACTAATTGGTAAAATCAACGAAGTGAATCTGGCAGGCACTCCGTTATTAGAATTAGTACTATTATAATATTTTTCTTAAGATGTGGTAAAATCGGGCCTTTTATTTTTTGATTATTTTTTTCCAACACTATAATGAGTACCTATTAACATTCGTACGGTTCGATCGTCGATCGAAGAAATGATTTAAAAAAATCATTCAGTGAATCTGGCACGTGCCCCATTACCAGAATTTGTACCATTACAACGTTTCTGTTAAGATGCGACACAACCGAGCCTTTTTATTTTTTGATTATTTTATTCCAACACTAGAATAAGTACCTAATAACATTAGTATGGTTGTATCATCGAATAAATCATTTAAAAAATCATTCATTGAATTTGGCACGCGCCCCATTACCGGAAGCTTACTATTAAAATATTTCTGTTAAGATGCGGCATAATCGAGCCTTTATATTTTTTGATTATTTTTTTCTCAATACTATAATGAGTATCTTTTAACATTCGTATGGTTGGATCGTCAAAGAAATCATTTAAAAAAAACATTCAGTGAATCTGGAATGCACCCCGTTACCCAAATATGTACTATTACAAAGTTTCTGTTATGGTACGGCACAACCGGGCCTTTATATTTTTTGATTATTCTTTCCCAATACTAGAATGAGTATCTATTCACTACACCATATATGGTCTATCCCAACACTGAAAACCGATGTTGCCACGTTAAATGTTGCCTTAGATGCGAAAAATCGGATAAATTTAATATAAGCCGACATCATAATCGGATGTTGCCATTCATGTTGCCTTAGATGTAATTTTAGTCCTCAATGCCAACACATGAACGGGTGTTGCCTTAGATACCTGAAAAAATGTTAAAAAAAAGGGGGAAGAAGCCCACTATTACTGAAATAAAAAGCCCGCTCAAATATTTACTCTAAGTTAAACAGCCTGCTCAGGAATTAAAACAAAGTAAAACAATGAAAACATCTCACTCTCATCTCTCTCACTCTCCTCACACTCTCATCTCTCTCCGCTTTCATCTCTCACTTCTTTCGCATTTCTATTACTGTTCTTCTCTCACTCGCTCTCTCACTAATTCAATTAGGGTTCAAAGATGATTCGAGCTGGGTATCGAAATTTGGTTCAAGAATTCAATTAAGGATTATGCTAAGTTAATCAAAGTTTGGGAAAAGAATTCAATTAGAGTTAATCGAAGCATGGTTTGTGTTTGAAGGTATTTGATATCAATTTGAGGTACAAATAAATCTCTATTTGTATGCTTCGATTTGCTTATTTTTAGCTTGGTTTGACCTCTCTTTCCCCTCTCTGTCTCTCTGTGTCTCTCCCCCTTCTCTCTCCTCCCTTCATCTCTCTCTTTGTATATCTCTCCCCATCTCTCTCACTCCTCTCTCTCTCTCTCTTTTATTTTATTTGTATGCTTATGCTACTAATAGTTGGGAAGTCAAAATGTAATTTTATTTTCCCAACAGAACTCTCAGAACAAACATTTTTTGAATGGATTTTTAATGGCTGATCTAGTAGCTATAAGTTTTTACATATGAATTGCAGGACATAGTGAAACCTGGACAGCTGCCAAGCAATCCCTGTTGATGCCATATGCTCTGAGCTCTTCACATCGGGTCCAGTCAAGTCAGGTAATGACCTAATTTGTCTAGGTATGGCCACACGGGCAAATACTATTACCGAGCTTCTGATGGAGTCAATAATTCAGTAGTTAAAGTTAGAGAAATACATAGAAGAAAGAGGAAAATTGCCGATCGAGAATAGAGTTATACTAGAAAAAAGAGAAATGTACTGAGTAGATTGTGGGAACTCCCACAATTGTAAGTCTAGGTTTGCTCACCTCTACACCGTGATGTCCCGAATGCATCATCGGCAAGAAGGATACCCATTTGGTTCTCTAGTTGATTTTGCACCTGATTTAATGGGACGTAAGTTACCTACTTACTGGAGTTTACACTTTTACTTTCTGGATTGTTATCAACATAATCCTTTTGTAACACAGCACATATATCTTTTTCTCATATTTTACTTTTCTTACGAAAATCGAGTGTTCAAACTTAGTAAAACTACGATCATGTATCGATTTAAATTGCATTATCCGTTTAACTAAAAGTAGCAGTGTTGTATCATGCTCTTTTTAATTACTGAGAGGTCAAGAGTTCAAGTTTCAGTGAAGACACACGTGCATGTATTGACCAAAGTGTTGCCTTAAATCCTACGGTAACATTTTTCAGCATTTTTAACACTTATTTTGGGTGTTGCCATAGAACATATATGGTGTAGTGATTAACATCCGTATGGTTGTATCGTAAAAAAATCATTTAAAAAAATGACTCAATGAATCTAGCAGGCGCCCCGTTACCGAAATATGTACTATTACAAAGTTTCTGTTAAGGTACGGTACAACTGAGCCTTTACATTTTTTGACTATTTTTTCGCAACACTAGAATGAGTATCTATTAACATCCGTATGGTTGGAACATCGAAAAAATCATTTTAAAAAATCATTCAGTGAATCTGGCAAGCACCCCGTTACCGGAATATGTACCATTAAAAAGTTTCTGTTAAGGTGCGGCACAACCGAACCTTTATATTTTTTTATTATTCTTTTCCAATACTAGAATGAGTATCTATCAATATCCGTATGGTTGGATCGTCGAAAAAATCATTTTAAAAAATAATTCACTGAATCTTTCCGCACCTCGTTATCGGAATCTGTACTATGAAATGTTTATGTCAAGGTGTGGCACAATCGAGCCTTTTTATTTTTTGATTATTTTTTTCAACACTATAATGAGTACCTATTAACATCCGTACAATTCGATCGTCAAAGAAATCATTTAAAAAAATCATTCAATGAATCTGGCACACGTCCCGTTACTAGAATCTGTACCATTACAACGTTTTCGTTACGATACAACCCAGCCTTTTTATTTTTTGATTATTTTTTTCAAACACTAGAATGAGTACCTATTAACATCCGTACGGTTGGATCGTCAATTAAATCATTTAAAAAATCATTCAGTGAATCTGGCAGGCGCCTCATTACCGGATTCTAAATTATTACAAAGTTTATATTAAGGTGTGGCACAATCGAGCCTTTATATTTTTTTAATTATTTTTTTCGAACACTAGAATGAGTATCTATTAACATCCGTACGGTTGGATCATCGAAGAAATCATCTAAAATATCATTCAGTGAATCTGGCACGCGCCCCGTTACGAAGATATTACGAAGAATTGTATTGAATTCGACAAATTATTGTTTAATTTAGTACAGTCCCGTGCAAGTGTTGACCAGTGCAAGGCATCATCTTTAGAAAAGATATCACACCTAACTGTGTTAAATTCGACACTAAAGAGGGTCCGACAACATACTCTGTCTATCCAATGATGTTTTAGATGATCGAATTTTGAACTAAGTTGCATAGCAATACAGTACTAAACTTGGTGGAAAAAATAGTCGTGCTAAACTCAGGGCTTACTGTATAAGCCAACTGGAATTGGACCAAATAATTAAAATAAGTAACAACCTCAAACAACTAGGTCATGTTGTTGATAGTACTGTTTGGATTAGATTCGATGTCTACCTTTCTTGCAGTGCCATGGCTAGATGTAGGAGCATTATTTTTGTTACTACAGCTCTAGCTTTCTATACGAATTTGACCAGATTTCCATGGTTAAAAACCAATGTAGAAAATCAAGTACATAAACAGAGTACAACAAAGGTGTCACCTTTAATACCACATCTACTATATTTTATTATGCTCCATCAAACTGCCACATATGATTCTGCAAGATCAAAATCTGTTGCATTTTGTGAATTTATAGTTGTATTGTGAATTGAGTTGTATCTCTCGTTACATAAAGAAAGGCATAAGGTCGGAAGTATGGAATATACGGTAACAAAAAATTATGGCACAAGTGAGACAAGTACAAGAAAAGGATTGACTGAAAAGATGTTGCTTCTTAAAAGTTTGATAATGTTCAAGTGTATGAACCTTAATTCCTACAAATAAGAACTAATACAGTAAGTGAAAGAGTTGATCTTCGCCTTTCAGCCTGGATCTAGGAAAATAATTTGGAGGGGCCAAACACATAACATCGATATCATACTATATTCTGGAAAGCTACACAAAATATCATGTCATATATATGATTTTAAGCATTGAATGAGGCAAAAAAAGACCCTATACATATATACTATTTTAATTGTAATCGACGCTTTTTCATCTTGTAAAAGACTTCATGATAGAATCATTGTCAAACTTTTCAGCAACTTCCTTGTCAATGTAAGTAACCAAGTAATTCTGCAGAAAACCATCCTCCATTTTATTCTGAAGCTTGTTCTTAACAAAACTCATTGCAGAAAAGGCACGCTCTGTAGTAACCGTCGAAACAGGTAAGGCTAAAACTAAACGGATTAAACGATCCAGCAGAGGATATATGATCGACTTTCTTGTCTTAAACAAAAGCTGGCACAACTCAAAATTAGTTGACAAGGCCTGAAACTTGCTATGATCACGAACATTAAGTATGTAATGTTCAAGTTGAAACTTAGATGTAGCTTGTCATTTTTAGAAAAGTCATCTGGATAGTAAGTACATGCTAATTTACAAATAGCTTCAACATTAAATGATCTAAAGCAATCAGTTGGGTCCAAAGCTAAACTAAGAACAAGTAGTTCTACCATATTGTCTGGAAATTTGTGATTCACTTCATTTAATTGAGAATCAATGGCTGCAATAAATATATCAATCCGAAAGTGATGTTCAGTAGTGATAGGATCCTGAGAACGTTCTCTACCCACGAGATAACGATCACTCATTTCGGGAATATCAATTCCATGAATTTCACATAATAACTTTACTTTCTCAAAAACTACATCACACCCCCTATCTCGCATTTTTTGAAGAAGTGACTTAGTTGTGGAGACAAGATTCATAGCATTTAAAATATCTTGTGATTTTCTTTGTAAAGCTTGACAAAGATCAGCTATGATCTCCATAATCTCTATCATCAGATGAAAAAAATAAATGAAATTATAAGATGTCATCAGATCATATGCCTTGTTAGATTCAGCATGTTGAATATAAGTACCTGGACATTAATGATGATCTTTAAAACCTTTAAAGTTGCATTATACATCTTCATCACACTACGTGGAGAGTTCAAATGAGAGCTCCATCTCGTATCACCAGGCCTTTGTAGCATTCCAATTTGATTAAGTCCTTTGCCTGTCTCAATCTCATCATTCATTATCATATTTTCAAGTTCACTTGCTTGTGCATCCCTTAACAAGTCACTTCGTTTGCAAGATGAGCTGGCAATGTTTATAATCATATTTACGTGATCAAAGAATTCATAAACTGGAATAACTACTTTTCTTGATGCGACAAGAGCCAACTGAAGTCGATGTGCAAGGCAGTGCACGTAATAAGCAAAAGGACAATCATTTAGGAAAGCTTGTAAGCCATTCCACCCTCCATGCATGTTGTTGGCACCGTCGTAGCCCCAACCATGGATGATCTGTACTTCAAGATTGTGGTGAGAAAGGACATTGCAAATTTCATTCTTTAAGGTCATTATGTAGTATCTGAGACATGAACAACTGCAAAAAACCTTTCTTGTATAAACCCACAATTATCCACAAATCTTAACATAATTGCCATTTGTTCTCTCTTTGACTCGTCTCTAGCTTCATCAACAATAATACAAAATTTGGCATCTTTAATTTCACTACGAATTGCATTCTTGTACTTTATTCGCAAATATTGAGAGAATTTCTTTTTGAACCAAAGGAGACGTGTAGGTGGCATTTTGTGGAGCATTCTGTAGACCAATATTTTTAACTTTTTCATTGTAAGTAGCCAGAAATTTTAGCATTTCAAGAAAATTTCCACGATTCTTAGAATTAACACTCTCATCGTTTCCAGTGAAATGCACATCCCTGGAAAGTAAGTGATAAGTGGGTTTTATATCCACTTGGAGCCTTCCATATCGGCTTAAATTGATTGTTTTGGACTCAAGTTTATTGTAGTTTTGATATGTTTTGCTTAGCTGTGCAGATTTACGAGAATGTTGATTAAGGTTGATGCTTCTGTCGTTTTTGGAGATTTAATTGATTAAAATTCGGATTTTCCGGGAAGGTTACGCAGTTTACACAGTTTTGGCCATATCTGGAGTTCTAGAAGTCCGTTTTCAGCGATCTTACTGCCCACACGAAGCTTGGGAGATTTTCTACAACATGGAACAGGTTTTACAAGAGCAAGTTGCGCGTGGTGGGCGCAGACAGCGCGACAAACAGACTGTCTGGCGCAGGTTGCGCGAGGAAAATCCTGAAAATTACTGTTTTGACCATATCTTGAGTTCTACAAGTCCGTTTTGGACGATCTTACAGCTCACGCGAAGACATGGAAACACTAGGGGCGCTAGGAACATTCTAGAGGGCTGTGTTAAGCGTGGAAACTTGCAATTCTTACTTCCATTCAAGCTTGGAAACTTGCCATCTCCTAATCCAACTCTATTTGTGGCAACTTCCTTGGAATGCAATTCTATTATGGAAAGGACTTGGAGGCTAATACATCTAGTGGCTATATAAACACATCTTGGGACACATTATTAAGGATGTAATATTAGATCAGATAATATAGTTTAGAGTAGATTAGTATTATTATTAGTTGGAGATGTAGAGATACACCATGACTCTTCTTTTGGGTGACAACATTGAAGTTTGAAGGTTTTGTTCTCTTAATCTTTTCTTTGTTCTTATTAGTTTAATTATGTTTTCTTGTTTTACTAGTTGTTTTACTTATTTAATTATTAGCGAGTAGTTTTTTCTAGGGCTTAAAGGGAAGCCATGTTTGCACTAATATTGGCATGATTTTCATAGTGGTTTGATTGGTTATGGTTAATTCTGATTGATATGTTTTAATCATTAATTTGTGTAATCAGCCGATATCATGGATTAATTATATGCAAATAGGGGTATGGATCGAGAGATTTACTTACTAGAGGCACACATACGATTAGCAGAATTGAATTTGAGTGCGGAAGCATCATTGGATTTCTGAGAGCGTTAATGCTTGGAAGAGATTAACTTGACTCTAATTACCTGATTGATTGAATTACTAAAAGTGGTTAATTGTGTTGAATGTTTCGAGAGTGTTAATGCTTGAAAGAGATTAACATACTCTAGTTATAGGATCACATTGATTGCTTTAGCTTAAGAGCCAATTGTGTAAGCATGGTGGACCTGATTGCCCTAGGTTTTAAATAATTTGTTTATTATCTGTTTAATTAGTATCAATCTTGTTTAATTAGTTAATTAATATTCTCCAATATTCGTCTGACCATTGAAACAATTAACGATAACTGAAAAGGAATTAGTAGAACCTGTCTCCTTGTGGATTCAACCCGCTTGCCATCTGTACTAGCAATAGACACCGTGCACTTGCGGTTAGGTATAATTTGACACATCAAGTTTTTCAGATTTACGAGAATGTTGATTAAGGTTGATGCTTCTGTCGTTTTTGGAGATTTAATTGATTAAAATTCGGATTTTCCGGGAAGGTTACGCAGTTTACACTGTTTTGGCCATATCTGGAGTTCTAGAAGTCCGTTTTCAGCGATCTTACTGCCCACGCCAAGCTTGGGAGATTTTCTACAACATGGAACAAGTTTTACAAGAGCAAGTTGCGCGTGGTGGGCGCAGACAGCGTGACAAACAGACTTCTTGGCGCAGGTTGCGCGAGGAAAATTCTGAAAATTACTGTTTTTACCATATCTTGAGTTCTACAAGTCCGTTTTGGACGATCTTACAGCTCACGCGAAGACAACGGAATTATCTAAAATTCAGAATTGGTCCAATATCAGTATTTCAACGGGATCAGCCCAGAAACAGGCCAGAAAATCCAGCAGCTTCCAGAAATTTGATTTGAAGTGGGAAACTTCCATAAATCCAATCCTAATCAACATGGAAACACTAGGGGCGCTAGGAACATTCTAAAGGGCTGTGTTAAGCGTGGAAACTTGTAATTCTTACTTCCATTCAAGCTTGGAAACTTGCCATCTCCTAATCCAACTCTATTTGTGGCAACTTCCTTGGAATGCAATTCTATTATGGATAGGACTTGGAGGCTAATACATATAGTGGCTATATAAACACATCTTGGGACACATTATTAAGGATGTAATATTAGATCAGATAATATAGTTTAGAGTAGATTAGTATTATTATTAGTTGGAGATGTAGAGATACATCATGACTCTTCTTTTGGGTGACAACATTGAAGTTTGAAGGTTTTGTTCTATTAATCTTTTCTTTTTTCTTATTAGTTTAATTATGTTTTCTTGTTTTACTAGTTGTTTCACTTATTTAATTATTAGCGAGTAGTTATTTCTAGGGCTTAAAGGGAAGCCATGTTTGCACTAATATTGGCATGATTTTCATAGTGGTTTGATTGGTTATGGTTAATTCTGATTGATATGTTTTAATCATTAATTTGTGTAATCGGCCGATATCATGGATTAATTATATGCAAATAGGGGTATGGATCGAGAGATTTACTTACTAGAGGCACACATACGATTAGCAGAATTGAATTTGAGTGCGGAAGCATCATTGGATTTCTGAGAGCGTTAATGCTTGGAAGAGATTAACTTGACTCTAATTACCTGATTGATTGAATTACTAAAAGTGGTTAATTGTGTTGAATGTTTCGAGAGTGTTAATGCTTGAAAGAGATTAACATACTCTAGTTATAGGATCACATTGATTGCTTTAGCTTAAGAGCCAATTATGTAAGCATGGTGGACCTGATTGCCCTAGGTTTTAAATAATTTGTTTATCATCTGTTTAATTAGTGTTAATCTTGTTTAATTAGTTAATTAATATTCTCCAATATTCGTCTGACCCTTGAAACAATTAACGATAACTGAAAAGGAATTAGTAGAACCTGTCTCCTTGTGGATTCGACCCGCTTGCCATCTGTACTAGCAATAGACACCGTGCGCTTGCGGTTAGGTATAATTTGACACATCAGTAAGCCATCGTATCACATCAATTTAACTATTTAATCTCAATCAATTACTCATGACTTGTTGTAGGCTTTGTTTTTCAATCACCCTGACAATATGTTGATGTTGTACTTGTATCTGTAAAATGTAATCATAATTCATATACACATGCTAAAAATTCTAATTCTGAAAAATAAAGCATCTATGATCATAATCTTTAATTTCCAGATTACATATAACCCCTATTATTGAAATCGGCCGATTTCTGAAAAATTGCCGATAAATTGACCAAAAATGGGTCAAAATTTTGGAACCAATTCAGCCGATTTTGAAAAAATCGTCGATAAATTTTCGATTTTTCAACCGAATCACCCGATAAATCGTAAATCGGTACCTCAACCGTATAGTTCCGATTTCCGAAATCTGCAACACTGCATATAACACATTCAAGGGTAAAGGATGAAACAAAATCCCTAATTAATTGATGTCTGAGCGAATAAATTAATTAAGAAAAAACATGATTCACCCGTCACAATTTTACATCAAAGAGGAGAGTAAGTAATAGTTACAAGACTAAATTGCAATTTGTAACTCTTTGGTTCGGACCAAAGTCAGTTTGGTACCATTAGTTTGTATAATTGCAGTTTGCATCCTTAAGAATGTTTGGGCGCTGCACATTACATCCCTTTCGTGTATTTTTACCAAAAACCTAGGGATAATTTGGTAAATTCAGAATAATTAATTACATTTTGATCCCTAAAGTATGAAATATTGCATACATGAACCATTGAACAAATATTTTCAAATTTTCATAAATAGTTTCGAATTTTTCCTAAATTTTTTCGAATTTTTCTTAAATTTTTTCAAAATTTTCCAAATGATGGACGGAAAATTTTGAAAAATTTAGGAAAAATTTGAAAAAATTTAGGAAAAATTCGAAAATATTTGTTCAAGGGTTCATGTTTGCAACATTTCTTACTTTAGGGATCAAAATGTAATTAAATAATCTGAATTTACCAAATTATCAAGGGCAATTTGGTAAAGATACACGAAAGGGGTGTAATGTGCAGTGCCTAAACATTCTTAGGGATGCAAACTGCAATTATGCAAACTAATGATACCAAATTTTTCCTAAATTATGCAATTATACAAACCCATTGCATTGTCTAGTTACAAATCTAAAAAGAGATATAAAGAAAAGAAATTGATACCTCAATTTATGTCCAAGATGAATTACAGAGAGTGACAATGCAATGGGTTTTTTGTTCCTAGCCTTTTCTTCTTTCATTTTGATAAAGCCTCGGGATTGTTGATTTTTGTTTATCCGGGAGGACTTCTACTAGAAGCTATGTACATTTTTTATGCATTATTAAGTCCAACTTGACTTTTAAATATTTTTTACTAAAATATGCTTACAATTGGGGGGACTAAACAACAGATTTCATAATTTTATAAATATAAAATTGAAGAATATATAAGTTTTGGGGTTGGGAGGGGCTCCAATTCTTAACCCTCCAATTCCCTCCAATTCTTTTAATCTCAGCCATTTATTTAATCTAATGGCTCAAAAAAAATTAAAGCTTACAAGCATTGACCCACCTACTTAATCTAAGCTCCGTCATTTGCCCTCCTTCCTCCTCCTAATTTTCCCGCCTAAATCCATCTACTCTCTTCATCCCTCCACCTTCCATCTTTTAAGTTTACATTTATCGGTTCTTTTTGCCCAGCACCTCTTTGGCGACTTTCGCTCAGGTAATCATCGTCTTCTTCACAATTTATATGTTTGAGTTTTTAATTCAAAGCTCAAATAAGTTTGGTTTCTTCTTGATGTTACAGTATCAAACATGACGATGGATAATGATAAAGATTGGACTCCTTACGTAGGCATGGAATTTAACACGGTTGATGAGGCTTGGGATCATTGGTGCCATTATGGAAAACAAGTGGGTTTCTCGACAAGGAAAGAGTTTATAAATAAAAGCAAGATTAATGGTCAAATAACATCACGGGGATTTGTATGTTCAAAAGAGGGAACCCGAAAAAATGACAAACGTAGAGTTGAAATCAAGCATAGAGATGAGACAAGAACGAATTGTCATGCAAGGTTATTTGTTCGATCGGTACCGAACAGTGAAAAGTATGTAGCATATGATTTTGTCGCTGAACATAATCATCAACTTCATATGCCACAAACCACATATATGATGAGGTCGCAAAGAAGAATATCTGAAGTGCAAGCATGTGCCATTGATTTAACCCATGATGCTGGAATCAAGCCTAAGGATGCATATGAATTGATGAGTATGGAGGCTGGTGGGAGGGACATCCTTGGATACATCGCAAGTGATCTGAAAACTTATCTCAGGACAAAACGAGAGAAAGCTATGAAATATGGAGAAGTTGGGTCCATCTTAAGGTACTTTCAGAATGAACAAAGTAAGCATCCATCATTTCATTATGTTGTTCAGTTGGATAATGAGGAGCAAATTACTAATATTTTTTGGGTTGATGCAAAAATGATTCTTGATTATAGTTATTTTGGGGATGTTGTAACTTTTGATACGACTTATGGTACTAACAAAGATTTAAGACCTTTAGGTGTGTTTACTGGATTTAATCACCATAGAGGTGTAGTAATTTTTGGGGCTACTCTGCTTTATAGTGAGACAGTAGAGTCATTCAAGTGGCTTTTTAAGAGCTTCTTAGATGCACACAAAGGCAAATGGCCTCAAACAATTTTTACTGACCAAAATGCTGCAATGGCTAGAGCACTGAAAGAAGATATGCCAAACACATTTCATGGGCTATGTAATTGGCATATAATGCAAAATGCTATAAAGCATTTAGGTAATTGTAAGAAGGATGAAGATTCTTCTTTGCTTCGGGACTTTAAAATGTGTATGTATGAATATGAAAGTGAGACTGAATTTGAAGAAGCTTGGGAAAAATAATGAACAAAACTTGCAAGGGATGCATTTTGGATCTTTGTGATTGGATACCAGAACTGATTTGTTTTTGAAGTGTGAATTTTTGGCAGAACTGATTTGCTTTTGAACTGATTTGTTTTTTTTCTTTGTGACTCGTGAACAGAGTTCTGGTGCTAGCTAATTTGATATAGTATTTGTTTTGAACTTATTGTTTTACATTATTCACATAAAATTAAAATGGCAAATAAAGGAAACAAATAAAGTGAAAATTTGCATTTATTATTTCCTTAATATTAAAAGATAAAGTGAAATTTTATTAATCCTGATTAGTTATTCATAAAAAAGAAGCAAAGTGGGTCAATGCTTTTGTAAGCTTTAATTTTTTCTGAACCATTAGATTAAATAAATGGTTGAGATTAAAAGAATTGGAGGGAATTGGAGGGTTAAGAATTGGAACCCCTCCCAACCCTAAGTTTTGGGGGGACGGTCGCAAAACATTTTCAATGGAGCATCACTATTCAATGGAGCATGTTGCCAAAAATATTATCTATGTCTGTGTAATTTCTCATCGATTTTGCCAAATTTTTATGAAATTTGCACATTTATCCATAGAGGAATGTCACTATTCAATGCAACATGTTGCCAAAAATATACGACAGTCGGAACTAAATTTCTCACATAATGCACCAAAAATCTTCGAAAAATTCAAAACTTATCTAAGATTTCATAACTCGACAGATGACAGAAAATTATATAGACACAGCCACTTTCGAACAATGATGCCCAAGATTAATTTTCAATATTGACTAGGCACCAATGAATGAGCAATGATTGTCTATGAATGAGAAATTATTATCTGGACCATTCTGAAATCCATACTATTTCACTGTATACAGGGACGGACCCGGGAGTTCTAAAGGGGTCCTTTTATCCTAAGATCCATAGTTTGACTTCTATAAGTTCTTGCATATACATGCTTCTAGCATGGTTGGTAAATAGTCTAATCTAATATTGCACACAGCAGACCCGTGTTCGATACAACATGTATCCTTTACTTTTTTCTTTCTTTTACACATTGTTTTCAATAGTTTTTTCCTTAAAAAAAGTAGTCAATTGCATCAACGTTTTGACATTATTTCAGTATATTTTTTCCTCGAAAAAAGCTGTAAAAACTTGATTACAAGGGAATTGAACTAGCGACTTGAGGGCTACCATATACCAAAGCCCTCACTACACAATCAATAACAAATATGCCAGAATTACCATACGTTTTCCTCCTACAATTTTATCATTATTACTACAAATAACAGCTGAATTTTTTTTTGCATGAATAAGTGCAAACATTTTAGACCCTCTTATCATACTGCTCCAAGTCCGTCACTGACTCTATACAGGAATTTACTAACATGTCATTTAACTTTCTAGACTTGAATACATATTTACAACTGCTCGGCTGCTCCACAGACCACAGGTATAGAGGATGTTGTTATAAAATCTGTAAAAATAGTACAAAATAGTAGATCGTGTGTGAGTGAATAACAGAATAATAAAACAAATAAAAGAGGAGACAAGAACGTAAGACAAGAACGTAAAAACCCGAATCCAGTGCGTGACTGTCTCCTTAAAGCGTATTTGCCCTCACCGTATGTGCGAGCGAAACGCCTCCCAGGATAAAACGGATTGCAGTGAGGCTACAGTAGCGTCACTCTCAGCAAGCTTGAAACGAGCAAGAATATCACCGAAGGAAGAAGAGACTGCGTTTAAGAGAGGAGAGGATGTGTTTTTTCGAATGAATAATCCTAGACCCTAAGAGGGGTATTTATAGGATAGACAAGACTTGTTCGCTACACAACTGCCTAACTTAATTAAACGCGTTAATTAAGATAAGACTGTAACGAAAAGATAATGATAAAACTTGTGCGCTACTCAATTACCCCAATTAAAAAGTCGGTGGTAATTTTCCTTTATTAATTAACCGCGTTAATTAATTAAGGTAAGGTGGTGGCAAAAAATTCGTTATAAAACCGGAATTGATTTTACCACAATTAATTCCAAATTCGAATTAATTTAGTCAAATCTTTAAGCCCAAACCCAGTGGAAATAATAATTAGCAAAACTAGTCCGGAATTATTCGGCCCAATTTTCTGCTACATTCGTGTCCGCAGGTCGCACACGCGGAAAGCCCGAAGGCTTGCGAAGCCTCGAAATCCCACAATTCGCACCCCCCCTGCGCGCCCGCGTAGGAGATGGTGCAACACTTAACCAACACAAGTGAACACTCCTCTTGTGTTGTACTATATAAAGCAAAGGAAACTCCTTTTCCTTTTCTATGTGGGACTTCAAACTTAACAACAAAATTTCCACTCTTAAGGGACCAACTTTGAGTAATCATAACTCATCCATCCCTTAGTCGTTTTGAGTATTTAAATATGCATTGGAAAGCTCTCGCGGAGGAGAACACTCTCCAAGCATGACTTGTTGCAAACACGCACACAAGGCACACTCAAATCGGAGCTAAAAAAGACTCGACAATGTGGGTCTAAAACCCACATTTTCTAACAATCCCCCACATGGATGAGATTGATATCGTAGTAGCACACACCAGACAGACAGACACGGAATTTGATGTGGTGATAATTCTTCGATCAGATATAGCATACGATAGGTAGAGGTTTGCTCCTTGAACCTTCGCTTGAGTAAGCATACCGACCTTACTGGTAGACAGTGGAGGTTTGCTCTTTGAACTGTTCGACCATTTGTGTAAGCGATGATATACTTATCACTATATCCTTTCTGACTCGTTCAGCTCTCATGATTATGTCCATTTTGGCCATGGAACATCGTCCTGGTTCTGCAGGAGTTTCTAAAGAGTTGTGCCTCGCAACTCTCCTTTGAAGCGGCCCCACTTCTCTCCCACATAGGTGATCTTTATACTTATAGAGTAACCCGAGTTTACTCAACTGAATTCCATGCGTTCTAACCTTGAACTCCATGTATTCACCGAAAGATCATTAAAAGCTCGAAAGCTTACCCTCGTACCTTACGGGTCTCACTGTTTCTCATCATAAGAACAGGCCAGGGGTTACCCCCACAGTGATTTGGTCATCATGATTTAGTTGGCCCATTGAACCAAGTTCTTGGGACCTCCAGTCAGCAATGGTTGGGTGTCCACCATGACGCCGTTAAGCAATAGGCTTAAGGCCCATTCCTCTCGATGATTTGTCAACCAGTTCTCTTGATAACCCTTTGGTTAGCGGATCCGCAATATTATCCTTTGACGGTATAAAGTCAATAGTGATAATTCTGGTTGACATTAACTGTCTAATGGAACTATGTCGTCGTCGTATATGACGGGACTTTCCATTATACATTGTGCTCTGTGCTCTGCCAATAGCAGACTGACTATCACAGTGCAGTCCTATTGCAGTCACAGGCTTTTGCCATCTCGGAACATCCTCCAAAAATTGGCGTAAATATTCTACCTCTTGTGCGCATTTATCTAATGCCACAAACTCAGCTTCCATTGTGGACTGAGTTATAACCGTTTGTTTAGAGGATTTCCATGACACTGCTGCTCCAGCTAGTGTAAACACATAACCACTCGTAGACTTTAGTGCCTTCTTTCTAGATATCCAGTTTGCGTCAGTATAGCCTTCTAGTACTGCTGGATAACTACCATAATGCAAACCATAGTCTCGAGTTCCCCTCAAGTACCTTAGTACTCGTATGATCGCTTTCCAGTGATCAGCTCCCGGATTACTCGTAAATCTACTCAACTTGCTAATTGAGTATGCAATGTCTGGTCTTGTACAACTCATAAGGTACATCAGACTTCCAATTATCCGTGAGTATTCCAACTGCGAGACTCCTACACCTTTATTCTTGGATAGATGTAAAGTCAAATCCACAGGTGTTCTCGCTGTCTTAACATCATCCTTGAGAAATTTCTCAAGGATCTTGTCAACATAATGTGGTTGACTTAAGGCAAGACCCTCCGAGGTTCTAGAAATTTGAATTCCCAGAATAACATTTGCTAGACCCATGTCTTTCATGTCAAATCTTGCCTTTAACATGTCCTTAGTAGATTTGATCACCTTATCATTGCTACCGGCAATAAGTAGATCATCTACGTACAACGTCATCATAACATATCCGTTTTCGTTATCCTTGTAGTAGGCGCAACTATCACATTCATTGATCTTGAAACCACTGGCTAACACAACCTCATCAAATTTTTCATGCCATTTCATAGGCGCTTGCTTCAAGCCATACAGTGATTTCACCAATCTACAGACTTTTCTTTCTTGTCCAGGGACAACAAACCCTTCAGGTTGTTCCATATAGATTTCCTCATCTATATCCCCATTTAGAAAAGCTGTCTTCACATCCATTTGATGTACAGTCAACTTTCGCATTGCAGCGATAGCAAACATCATCCTTATAGATGTTATTCTCGATACTGGAGAATATGTATCAAAGTAATCAAGACCATGTTGCTGCTTGTATCCTTTGATTACAAGTCTGGCCTTGTACTTATCGATGGTCCCATCAGGTTTCAACTTCTTTTTGAAAACCCATTTGCTACCTAGTGTTTTACTACCGGCTGGTAAGTCCACTAACTCCCAAGTATGATTCTGTAAGATAGAATCTACTTCACTTTTGATGGCCTCTTTCCACATAGGTCCATCAGGTGATGTTACCGCTTCCCTATAGGTTTTCGGATCACCTTCTTCGAGCAAATAAGTCTGAAACTCTGACCCATAGGATTTCTCCTTCCTTTGTCTTTTGCTCCTTCTCACTACCCCCACATTTTCGTCTTCACTTTCATCATTCTCATTGTCGTCTACTATAGACTCATGAGATCGTTTAGACGTCGTAGGGTGTTGGACTCCAGGATTACAAGGAAATACATTCTCAAAGAATGACGCATTCCTTGACTCCATAATCGTATTCTTTTGAATCTCAGGAATCTTCGATTCATATACAAGAAACCGATATGCAGTACTATGTGGTGGATATCCGATGAAGATACAATCCACAGTCTTTGGACCAATCTTCACCTTCTTAGGTGCAGGGATCAGTACCTTTGCAAGGCACCCCCACACCTTCAAATTTTGGTAACTTGGTTTCTTTTCCTTCCACATCTCATAAGGACTTTCATCCTTATTCTTGCGAATCATCATATTTAAAATATGAGTTGTACTTAAGATGGCTTCCCCCCACATCGACTGCGGAAGTCCAGAGCTTAACAACATCGCATTCTTCATCTCCTTGAGAGTGCGATTCTTCCTCTCAGCCACTCCATTAGACTGAGGGGAATATGGTGCAGTGACCTCATGGATTATACCATGTTGTGAACAGAATTCCCCAAAAGGTTCAACATATTCACCTCCACGATCACTTCGTATCGTTTTGATTTTCTCATTTTGTTGTGTCTCAACTTCTTCCTTATAGATTTTAAATTTATCTATAGCTTCGTCTTTGCTTTTAAGCAAATATACATAACAGTATTTTGTACAATCATCTATGAATGTAATAAAATACTTGTTTCCACCTCTAGTTGGAGCGAATTTTAAATCACATATGTCGCTATGTATTAGGTCTAGCACCTTGGTGTTTCTTTACACATGTTTAAACGATGCTCTTGTTAATTTTGCCTCAACACAAGTTTCACACTTATGTTTTGAATCAATATTCAATTTTGGTATGTAATCTTTTGCACTTAAACGTCGTAAAGTGTCAAAATTAACATGTCCTAATCTAGCATGCCATAAATTAGGAGACTCAAGCAAGTAAGCAGAAGAATTCTTTATTTCATTATTGTCCTTAACGGACATCACATTGAGCATAAAAAGCCCATCGGTTACATAACCCTTGCCTACAAACATACCATTCTTAGACAAAATAACTTTATCTGACTCTATTACAATACGAAAGCCATGTTTATTCAACAAGGAACCAGACACAAGGTTCTTGCGAATATCAGGCACATAAAGTACATTCTTCAAAGTCATAAGCTTCCCAGAAGTCATCTTCAGAATCACCGTGCCTTCCCCTTCAATGGTAGAAGTTGCTGAATTCCCCATGTAAAGCTTCTCACCAGCATCAGAAGCTTTGAGGCTAGAGAAAACCGCCTTGTCCGAACAAACATGCCTTGTAGCTCCCGTATCAATCCACCATTCCCTCGGATTAGAGCCAACCAGGTTCACCTCAGAGACCGTAGCACAGAGGTCTATGTCACCCATCTCCTTAGAGATATCATCGACCATGTTTGCTTCCTTCTTCTTGTTGGGCTTCTTAGGCTTCCTACACTCAGAAGACCTATGACCCACTTTGTCGCAGTTAAAGCACTTCCCTTGAAACTTCGTCTTCGAAATTCCTCCCTTAGGTGCCAACTTTGCCCCTTTACCAGAATTGTTCTTCTTGGGCTTATGTTCCACCATGTTTGCCTTTTCAGTGGCAACACTCATCTTCTTCTCGGATCCCCTGTTGTCTTCTTCAATACGAAGTCTAACGATCAGATCCTCCATAGTCATCTCCTTTCGCTTATGCTTAAGGTAGTTCTTGAAATCTTTCCATCCAGGTGGCAGCTTCTCAATTACAGCAGGAACTTGGAAAGACTCACTTATGATCATCCCTTCAGCATGAATATCATGGATGATCACTTGCAGTTCTTGCACCTGACTGACCACAGTCTTAGAATCCACCATCTTATAATCAAGAAAGCGGCCAACAATCCACTTCTTAGCCCCAGCATCCTCGGTTTTGTACTTATGGTCAAGTGACTCCCATAAGACCTTGGATGTTGGCTTTGTACTGTACACGTTATATAACGAGTCAGCCAAACCATTTAGCACGTAATTCCGACAAATATAATCGGCGTGCTTCCAAGCATCAACAGCATAAACTGCTTGCGTGTTACTCTCAGCAGTGAGCAACGGTGGATCCTCCCTGAGGTAGCGATCCATATTCAACGTGGTCAGATAGAACAGCATCTTTTGCTGCCAGCGTTTGAAGTTCGTACCATTGAACTTCTCAGGTTTCTCAGCATGTGCAGCATGCACTGTAGGAACCGTAGGCACAACAGGTGCAACATGTGTGGTAGCCACTCCAGATGGTGGTACTACCGTCGATCCAACCGGAACACTAAACTGTCCAATGACAGTATGTCCCACAGGCACATGTCCCGAAGGCACATGTCCAACCGGCGTTGCACCCACATCAGATGTTCTAATCTGTGCAATAGGGTTTAACGGCGGCTGGTGATCCCTATCAGATGTTACAATCTGTGCGTTGGGATCAACCACCTTGTTCGTGTTGTTCATAGTTTGATTCTCCATTGATTCTGTCACTCAAACAAACAATTAAATACGTAAGTACAGATCACAGATATAAAAAGGATTACGCTTTAAGATTGTTATAAAATCTGTGAAAATAGTACAAAATAGTAGATCGTGTGTGAGTGAATAACAGAATAATAAAACAAATAAAAGAGGAGACAAGAACGTAAGACAAGAACGTAAAAACCCGAGTCCAGTGCGTGACTGTCTCCTTAAAGCGTATTTGCCCTCACCGTATGTGCGAGCGAAACGCCTCCCAGGATAAAACGGATTGCAGTGAGGCTACAGTAGCGTCACTCTCAGCAAGCTTGAAACGAGCAAGAATATCACCGAAGGAAGAAGAGACTGCGTTTAAGAGAGGAGAGGATGTGTTTTTTCGAATGAATAATCCTAGACCCTAAGAGGGGTATTTATAGGATAGACAAGACTTGTTCGCTACACAAGTGCCTAACTTAATTAAACGCGTTAATTAAGATAAGACTGTAACGAAAAGATAATGATAAAACTTGTGCGCTACTCAATTACCCCAATTAAAAATTCGGTGGTAATTTTCCTTTATTAATTAACCGCGTTAATTAATTAAGGTAAGGCGGTGGCAAAAAATTCGTTATAAAACCGGAATTGATTTTACCACAATTAATTCCAAATTCGAATTAATTTAGTCAAATCTTTAAGCCCAAACCCAGTGGAAATAATAATTAGCAAAACTAGTCCGGAATTATTCGGCCCAATTTTCTGCTACATTCGTGTCCGCAGGTCGCACACGCGGAAAGCCCGAAGGCTTGCGAAGCCTCGAAATCCCACAATTCGCACCCCCCCTGCGCGCCCGCGTAGGAGATGGTGCAACACTTAACCAACACAAGTGAACACTCCTCTTGTGTTGTACTATATAAAGCAAAGGAAACTCCTTTTCCTTTTCTATGTGGGACTTCAAACTTAACAACAAAATTTCCACTCTTAAGGGACCAACTTTGAGTAATCATAACTCATCCATCCCTTAGTCATTTTGAGTGTTTAAATATGCATTGGAAAGCTCTCGCGGAGGAGAACACTCTCCAAGCATGACTTGTTGCAAATACGCACACAAGGCACACTCAAATCGGAGCTCAAAAAGACTCGACAATGTGGGTCTAAAACCCACATTTTCTAAAAGATGTTTGTCAACATCTATTATAATTGTTGTTTAGTAACGACCTGGAAATAGTTAGATTGGCCACAAAACACTGATAATATTTTTGTTAAAAGTACTAGTGTACTAGTTGCAGTCGTGCAGGAAAAAAAAGCATATCTCTTGCTATACTTATGTATGTGTAATTTTCATTACTTTCTGCTAATCTTTCTGTATTTGGCACATTTATCAGTTAAGGAACCCTCTGTTGAATGGTGCAAGTTCCCAAAAATAGTTGTGGGATAAAAAAAAAAAGGAAAGTCGAAACTATTTCTTACTAATTTTCAGTTTGAGACTTATCTTTACATTTCAAAACTCAATCGATAACACAAAATTATGCAAACACTTCCACTTTCAAGCAATATTGTTGGTGCAAGATCATCTTTCAACATTGACTGCGCACCTTTGAACGTGTTGAAATATACGCTATTTCATCGGAAGTGGAAAAAATACTAGAAGGCCAGTTGCCACCATTGAGGAACAATTTGTAAACTCTTAGAAACAATGTCCAAGAGCTTCATAATTTTCTATCCCGTTAATTAAAATTCCAAAAGGAAAGGTTGTAAGCATACTACTAGCATCACGCGCTTCAAGTTTCATATGATTTTATACACTTACAAATCGGGTTCAAAGGTAAAAGATAGTACTAATTAATAATCATGAAGAAATATTTTAACTCCTATACAGCTTGTCCCCCTGAAATGCGTATGAATGTAATGTACTCCCTCCGTCCCACCCATTTGTTTACATTTCTGAAATAGTGTCTGACACGCATTTTAAGGTGCATATAAAATATAGTTTTGTAACTTATTTTTACAATTTTATGATTTTGAATAAAAGTAGAATATTTATATTTTTATTCAAAAAAAGAAAATTTTAAAAATAAATTTTAGAAGTATACTATATGCATCTTAAAATACGTGCCGAACACTCTTACAAAAACGTAAACTATTAGTTAGGACCGAGAGAGTAGTAAACTGGAAACCTTAGAAATCTATTTTGTCTAGCACGGTTGGCCCTTGGTTTGTCTTTTTTCACAGAAAACTTGGGTTCGATCCCATCTCACACTACTTAAATGTCTCTTTTCCTCCATTATGCATTATTACTTCACTGCCTATTTTTCTTGAACATACAATATCCTAAATTAGTTGCAACTTATAAATATCAAATTATTGTTATGCTTCATATTTGAAAATATGGTTTTTACTAATATGTCCTATTTTAAAAATTGAATTATAAATATATTCCATTTATGATTGTATTTATAAATATATTTTTTATTCGAAAATAAATAAAATTTTAAACTAATTAATCATGGTTACTTCCCCTACTTCCTATTTTTATATTAAAAAAGTTTGATTTTTCACACATGCTCAAGGACAATTGGACAGTGGATAGTGGAATTGAACAAGATCAAAAGTCTTTTAAGTTACAGAACAAACAGCAAGTTTTAATATACACTGGCTGCAACCGTGATATCGACAATTGGCTTGTTCAATTCATACATGTGTGCCTTAGTGAGGCTCTTCATTCGGTTTAAATCGAATTCAACTGAATTTTATTTCAATTAATGGAAATGGAAATATTGGAAATAGGCTACCAAAAACTAAATCGAAATAAATTTGGTTTCTAAATCGAATCAAAATTAATATTTCGGTTATTACCAAAAAAAAAAATTATCATTTCTGGCTTAATTTTAGTAAGTTGTTTTTAAGAAATTTATATAACAAGTTCCAAATTTATGATGCATTTTATCAATATATCGTTTTTTACTTAATATTTATAAATATATCTAATAATTAATTTGTAACTCATACGTAACACTGTAAGGTAGTTGCAAATGTTTATCTTTCTCATTTGATACTTTTCTAAAGGCCATAATCCATCGACTCTCCAAATTACTATTGTTCTGCTTCTACCTAATCATTTTAATAGTAATGAAAGCACAGTGTGATGTTGGACATCTAAAAATGGGAGATAAATTGGCTGAAAGTGAAATTAATGGAATCGCTGACAGTTTGAATAATTTTTTTTCATTCTGACAAAAAAAAAAAGTTATCTGATTCACAAATAACATCTATAATATGAAGATAATCTCAATAAATGAATTTTTTTTTTCATTTCAATCTTGATAAATGCAGTTGATTTGTGTACAAACAACAAAGTTATCAAGCCTTTTTCATATAAAAACTAAACAGGCAGTTTCACACTTGTGAAACCTGTCAGGACTTTTGAAACTCCCACAAAAATTCCATACAAAATTCAAGCCCATTCACATAACCCAAACCCAATCTTCGAATCCATGCCCACCAACACCAAACACTCTCTCCACACTCATCCAAAATTATGCCTGTCTAGACCTATTCAAATAGGCCAATAAGTCTTCTATGATCTGCCAACGCAAACCCAACAAATTATAGCTCATCAGTCCAAAAATTTGCAACATATTTTGTGACTAGGCACATGTTATTGGATTGAACTTTTATAGCATGACCCAAATGCATTGTGAATGCTGAGTTTACATCTGCCCAATAAAATCGACTCTCATAAAAGCGATCATTTTAGTACTGGAGTGGTAAGAACGCAGTGGTTCGGAATTTCGTGTCTCATTCTGTAGTGCATTGTATTTAATATGGGCCGGTAAAGTTAAAGACTAAATATAAGTTCAAGCTGCTCAAGACTATGGAAGCCCATGGTCTCAAAGAAAGTTTGTAATAAGGCCTTGCATCCGGCACTCGCAAACCTTACTAATACATTGGATTCGTACAATACGGAAAGGCACAAGGATTGAAAGTAGGTTGGCCTCATAACTCATTTCTCCATTTATCTACTTTACATGTCAAAGTCTCAAGAGTCAATCATGGATAAAATAAAAGTAATTATCGGACATTTTCTCACCGAGTCTTAGTAGCTATAATTTACTGTTTGAACAATGTATGAGACACCAATTTTAGTCCAATTTCACTGTTTTAATCATAAGAAATGTATTGTGTTAATGCATTTGCATAATACTGAAATTCGTAAAACTCGTGGTTCGCTCTCTGCTTGTAGTTGAATCCAATGCGATGGATCAAGACCAGATTCCAAGTATTGCAATTCCTTATATTACTCGCAATGATACTTGGTATTGGTCGTATGATAATAAAGGATATTATTCAGTGTTTATAGGTGGTTGTACAGGGACATGATTCTCAGCTTTCGAATGAGTTGTGAGTTGTGACAATTTAAGATTTCCGAATAGGTTGCGTAATTTTGTTTGGCATTTTTGTGTTGATATGTTGCCTACATTGTTGTTACTAGATAATTTAAAGGCCTGTTTGCAAACGTGAATATAAATTAGCTTATGATTTATAAGCCCATTTTAATTTATGAATTGTTATTCTCAGTTGCACACCTCAAGATTGTAGAAGGAGAGTTGAATACAATCTTGTTGAAAATTCTTTCGAATTTACAAGACAACAGATGGATCTTGATCTAGATCCATCGTTTTTCATCTACTTATTTTATTTTGTCGTACTGAAGACTAGACTACCGATTGCCAAAGTTTTGGACAAAATCACTCTTACACTTATTATTTAAAATATATTTGGTTGTTAGTAGAACTATCTTTAAATAATAAGAAATGTATTTTAATAATTTAAACGAAATATAAGTAGATTTCATAAATCGAACAAAATTTTCAACGTAAAAAATCATCAATTTCTTCTCTCTTTTGTTTCTGCGTAGTTTTAACTTCTGTCTTTTGTTTTTACGTAGTTTTAATTGGAAAATAATTGTTAAATAATCACTAAATTAAAGATTATTTTGATAATTTCATGTGGGTTGTAAAATCGTTAAAATAAAATTTTAAGAATTCATGATAGAGCACAAATATTAAATTGAACGTGTAAAATCTTATATATATATATATATATATATATATATATATATCAATTTTTTAACAACAATTTGATATGTAAATTAATAACATATAAATATTAAAACAATTAATATAATTATAGATATTAGAAAAGTAGATGTGCGTTGCACGGGTTATAAGCTAGTATTAATAGCATGTGCCTACTTAATATGAATATTCCGTCCCGTTTATATTTACCGGTAATTTAAAAGCATGTATTTAACATTTGTTTAAATAAAAACGGTCAAATTTAATCTCAATTATTTATATATTTAGAAAAAATTAACATATTTAATACTTAGTTTGCTTTATTAAAAAAATGTGTCCAATACTTTTAGAACATGCAAATAAACGGAAGGGAGTATAACACAGTCTTAGATATATGATTAATTTTTTTCAAAATTTATTTTCAATCTACGTCAATGACCAAAATCTTCCGAGTCCCCAAGTATTCATTGATACTGTTACAGAAGTATTCATCTAGTTACGTATAAAAGTGTTCTTAGGTGAGTAATTTTCTCGTAACAGTTTCGTTTAGATATTAAAGAAAGACGATAAATGATTTTAGATTTACCAATATTAGCTTATAATATGTGCAAAACATAGGTTATTTTTAATTTTTTATAATTTATTCATAATATAATATAATATTATAAATATTAATTTTAATATGTTATTAGAAGAATTTAAATTTTACATCTTTGTATATAATAAGTTTCAATATAAAAAAAAATTAATATGTTGTTGCGGGAATCGAACCTTAGACCTCTGTATATAACAACTTTTAGTCTTGTTGTATTTAATACGGGTTACTTTTAATTTTTTATAATTTGTTCATAATATAATATAATATTATAAATATTAATTTAATATGTTATTGGAAGAATTTGAATTTTACATATTTGTATATAATAATTTTTAATATAAAAAAAATTAATATGTTGTTGGCGGAAATCGAACCTTAGACCTCTGTATATAACAACTTTTAGTATTGTTAAAAAAGTTCTTATGGAGATGATAGTCTCTTGTTCTCTTCCGCTCACCGGAAACCAACACTAGCTCAACTGTTGACCACCCTTTTCACTGTCTATCTTATCCTCACGCACCTCACGCTCCTTTTTTCCATCATCATCTCCCTCTCCTCTTTATCACAATACCTCTTCTAAACCTGATCTGTTCTCCTTACCTTTTCCGACGGGATCTAGAAATTCTGAAAACTCAGGATCTATGAACTCTGAGGAGTTTTCTAATTTCATTTGTCACAACTACGTTGCCCCTGCCCTTCCTCATTTCACCCTACATCACCAGCTTCACTTTGAAGAAGAGAATGAATCTCTCAACACTATCGATGTCATGGGAGAACCTTTGTCTCCTCGAACAAGACAGAGAATTCTAGAGCAGACCTAGCTCATTCTGAATGATGGAACTGAACAACTAGCAACTGGTCCTACTGCAGCAGCTTCATCTGGAGCTTCCCATGGAGGCTCAACTGGAAAGGTTACATCTCCTCTAGAGGTCAATTCTGTTCAGATTCAAGCGCAACCAACAAGTAGTGATACTCAAGGTAAACAACCCCCTGCTATTGAAACTGTTGAGCAGTTCCACGATATGTTACATGTTCAAAACGAAGCTTTATGTTTATCTAATAATGTTCAAGGTGAGACCTCGAACCCCACTAAAAAACCTGTTACTTGGACCTCGATAGTTGCAAAAATTGCTGTTGATTCTACCCCTAGTCCTGCCATTGATAGTGATGCGGTTGTTAGTAATAATGAGGATGGCTCTGCCTCAGTTAAATTCTCTATAGAATTTATGGTCCAAGCTCAGAAATAGTGGGAAACTAGTATCATTGGTCACTTCAGAGGGAGTTTCGTTTTTAAATTCGTTCGGGAACAAGCTCAAAGAATCTGGAGGAACAAGGGTCTAACTGGGGTGTACTATAGCTCAAAAGGCTATTATACGTTTCGTTTTGGTACTATGGAAGAACGGAATATGGTACTCAACCTAACCACAGTTCAAATGGGGGGGAAACCCTTTATCTAAGGTCTTGGATGGAAGGTTCAAAATTTAAAAGGAATGTGGTGGATAAGGTTCCCTGCTGGATTCGATTGGTAGATGTCCCTTATTCACTTTGGTCAAAAAATAGCTTGACTTCAATTGCTCGTGCAGTGGGGCACCCTCTGAAGTTTGATGATGCTACGACCAGATTTGAACCTTTTAACTATGCTAATGTTCAAGTTGAAATTGCCTATTCAGCACCAAGACCGGATTATGTTTGGGTTACCGTCTTAAATGCAGATGGGGTTGAGGAACAAGAGAGAATTGAAATTCAATATTCCCAACTTCCATACTCTTGTAGTCTATGCAAAGCATTTGGCCACTCCCTTGCCAGATGTACTAATAACCCTGAGAGAGTCACTAAAAAACCGAAAATGACACCTGCTAGTAAACATTGTGATGCACCAGATATGGACACAACCTCTGATACGAATTCTACCAAGGAAGCTTACCGAAATAATATGGAGATGGTCCCATACACTATTGGAAAATTCTGTGGGTGTGATGTGGTTATGGACGAGGATGAAATCATCAATGAAATACAAAAGGAGAATGAAAACATGGAGGTTGGTTTCTGCATACCATCTTATGACAAAGAGGACAATTTGGAGGAATTTGATAGAGTCCCTCTGCATGTAAAAGATGGTCAGGAGGTAGAATATGAGCCTGTAACTATAGGCAATGGTTTTGCGGCCTTATCTGAGCTTACTGAGGATCAGATCTTTGTACCTTTGGCTATATCTCCAGGGAAAAAACGTAAGAAAGGCAAGTCACCGGTTAAAACTCAACATGAAAATGTCGTGGGCTCTCATTCTGTGGTAAATTCTGCTAGTGTTTTGAATAGGTCAGGTATTCCTAAGCCACCAAAGATTAATAGCAAAGCAGCTATGGATGCAGATGGGTTCACCCAAATCTCAAACAGGAAGAGCCCAAGACTGGCAGGCTTGCAAATAATCCCTTCGCATTTGAAATGAACTTTGCAGTTTGGAGTGTTAGGGGCCTCAACAAAAGTCCTCATCAAAAAGAAGTTATCAATTGTATTACTGTAAATAAAATTTCTCTTATGGGTTTGGTCAAAACTAAAGTTAGAGTTCAAAACTCTTTAGTTATTTCGAAGAGTATCAATAAAAATTGGAAGTGGATTTTAAATTATGAAGAGCACGATTATGGTCGAGTTTTGGTTGGATAGGATCCCTCCGTGTGGTCAGTTCATGCACATGCCACACAAATAACTTGCTTTGTGACCTTCTTAGAAAAGCAAATCTCATTTTATGTTACTTTTGTGTATGCTTTCAACAAGCCTCATCAAAGAGAACCCCTATGGAGGGAACTGGAAAGCCTTAGTCAATCCATCAACATGCCTTGGTGTGTAAACGGTGACTTCAACTGCATTCTATCCTTAAATGAAGTCAAGGGGGGAAGTGAACACTGGACTCCTGGTATGCAAGACTTCCATGACTGCATTTCTAACTCTGCTTTGGGACATATCAAAACGGTAGGCTCTTTATTCACCTGGACGAATAAAAGACTTTCAACTCCCATCCAGAAGCGTCTTGATCGTATGTTGGGAAATCAAGACTGGTATAGTATGTTCAGTGAAGCTTTAGTCACGGTTAAAAACTGGGGAATCATGGACCATTGCCCTTTACTTTGCTCTATCCCAACGCATCTAGAGAGGATTTCAAAATCCTTTCAATTTCACAATTACATGACTGAAATTGATGGTTTTTTACCTACTGTGTCTAGAGCTTGGGAAAGTCGTTGGTATGGCGATCCTATGGCAGTCTTGACTCGAAAGCTTAGCGAAGTGAGGCGTGCTTTAATTGTTCTTAACAAAAATCATGGTAATGTTCATAATAATGTTTCTGTGGCTCGTGATGCTCTCTCTGAAGGATAAATGTTAGGTCCGATAAGATTGTAGAAGGGGGGGTTGAATACAATCTTTACCTTTTTATCGAAATTTGTCCTTTAAATTAAATTTGATAAAGACAAATTTATCTGCGGAATTATTTAACACAATTTTTCAAGTTGAATATAACTGTATATTAACTTGATGTGGTGTTACAAAATCAGTATAACAACTTATCAAGATGTTAATAACTAATTAAAAAATTCGACATGAACTTTTCTAATTTAGTTAATAATAATCAAGATAAGAACTAGGAAACTTAATTCGCTAGTAGTACAAGAATCACAAATAAACAAGTTCTATCGGATAGAATATCACAAAGATGAAGAACTTGAATTTCTGGGAATTGTTTAAGCTTTGGTGTTCTTGGTGTTCTTGAGAGAGAGAATTCTGGTCTTGATGAAATGTTTTCTGCTGTGTTTTCTCCGTTATGACTTAATCTGGTCTGTTCTGTTCTTTTATAACAGTAACAGGTCTTGCTGGCTTTCTGTAGGATATTTAACTGCTCCAGCATGACTTAAACAGCTTCCAAGACTTGATTTTCCTTCATTAAGACTTACACAAACCTCCAATAAGACATAAAATGTGTCGGTAAGACTTACAACAGCTGGCAGAGGTCGGTAAGACATAAATTAGGTCGGTAAGACTTAATCCTGAAAAGGCTTCTGTCGGTAAGACTTAAAATAAGTCATACCGAATTTTTCCTCCTCCAAGACTTAATCATTTTTCATTCTTTAAGTCTTATTGATCCATTTAATTAGTTAATGATTAACTAATTCATATTTAATTGATACAATAATTAATTTAATTAATAAATTAATTCTACCAGAATTAATTCATTTAATTAAATCAACTAAATTAATTTATATCAATTATAAATGAATTTAATTAAATCAATAAATAATTAATTTAATTCTTACAAACCACTAAAGGTAGTAAAGAATTACCACTGATTTGTGTTGACGTTCGATGTACTGTCTCGTTCATGAACGACTAACTTCAATGATGCTTCTTCACTTTTGACTTTAGGTTGTGGTTTGTTTCTTCTCTCAATTCTCTTGTACTGTAACTGATCTTCAAACTATCACTCGAAAAATCTTTGTCACTATTCAAATGAATCCATTAACTTCAATGCTGTACTGGGGCTTGATCAGATAACTGAATCGTCTTCCAGTGTATGACATCAAACTATAGATTGACTTTTCTTCTTTCTTCTGACAGATAATACTTCTTGAGATTCCTGTGACAGTTCATATGTATATTTACTTATTACAATTTGGTTTAAGTTGATTAGGATCCTCTAACTACAAATAGGCTGCGTCATATGCCTTTCAATAAATTAAGTGTTGATTGTACGAACCAAGATCTGATTCAACTAGAGTCACAAGCATCTCGTAACCTTGAGATAGCTTTGCTTGAGGAGGAGAAATTACTTCTCCAAAAATCCAGAGTGAAATGGCTAAATGTGGGTGATGGAAATACTAAATATTTCTTCAATAAAACGAAGATGAATTGGAATGTGAACAAAATCCTAGCTATTAAAAACAAAGACGGAGATTTGGTTACAGGTCACGCAAATGTTTCCAAGGTTACGGTGGATTTCTTTGCTAGCACTCTTGGTTCCTCTAGCGACTTAGAGACCTGTGATTTTGACGCTCTGGATTGTGCCTCTATCACTACTGCCCAAGCCCTTTTGCTGGAGGCTCCTATTTCAAATGACCTCATTTTTGCTACGTTAAAGGCTATGAAATAGAACAAGGCCCCAGGCCCGGACGGATTCACTGCTGAGTTCTTCCTTGCTGCATGGCACATTGTTGGGATCACATTTTGTGAGGCTGTTAAAAGTTTTTTCTCCACAGTTTCTTTGCACAAGTCTGTCAATGAAACATGTATTGCATTAATCCCTAAGGTACCGACTCCAACTACCATGCAAGAATTTCATCCTATATCTCTATGCTCTATCCCATACAAATGTATAACCAAAATTCTGGCCTCACGTTTTAAAAGTGTCATGCCTAGCATCATTGATATTTCACAGTCAGCTTTTATCCCGGGACGCAGCATCTCTGATAACATTTTGATGGCACAAGAAATATTTCGTGGATATCATCGTGACTCTGGTCCACCTAAGTGTGCTTTAAAGTTGGATGTTCATAAAGCTTTCGACTCCTTAAATTGGGAGTTTGTTATGGGTGCTCTCAAGAAGTTAAATTTCCCGGACACTTTTATGAGATGGATCTATTTGTGTATCTCAACCCCAACTTTCTCAGTTAAAATAAATGGTTCGTTGTGTTGCTACTTCGAAGGGAGAAAGGTCTCCGCCAAGGGGATCCTATCTCTCCTTACTTGTTTTCGATTACAATGAATATGTTATCCTCCATGCTTGCAAATACCCCTATGAACTTCAAATACCACTAGAAGTGCAAAGATCTCAAACTTACTCATTTATTATATGCGGATGATGTGCTACTATTCTCAAGAGGTGATCAAATTTCTGTTACTCACCTGATGCAATGTGTATCAAAATTCTCTGCTGCTAGTGGTCTTTGTCCAAGTATTACGAAAAGCTCAGTCTTTTTTGGCAACTGTGATGCAAATTTTGTAAGTTGGTTTGACACCTTGTATGGCATTGCGCATGCTGCGCTCCCAGTGAAGTTTGTAGGGGTGCCTCTAATCTCTTCAAAGCTCAGCCACAATGATTGTGTCCCTCTGCTTGACAGGATCACTGTTAGGGTATCCTGCTGGACTTCTTTACTCTTATCGCTGGCTGGGCGTGCTCAGTTAATTAGATCAGTGCTGTTTGCCATTCAAGGATTCTGGACAAACCATTTCATCCTACCAGTCTCTGTTCACAAAAAACTTCAAACTTTGCTCACTCGTTTCTTGTGGAAAGGAGATGTTAACTTAAAGGGAGGGGCGAAAGTCAGTTGGGATAAAATTTGCTCCCCCCAGACTTCATCATGTCGACCCTGGCCTTCTTGCTTGACTACCCAACCTTCAATCTAGCCACTAATGATGTTGTCTGCTGGGCTGATATTCCTATTAAGAAGATTAAAACTTGGGATATATGGAATTCTATTCGGCAACGAACTTCACAGGTTCCTTGGTTTAAATATGTCTGGCATCGTCTTAAAATCCTTAGGTATGCTCACCTGGAATGGCTGCTATGCCTAGGTCGTCTCCCAACTGCACATAGACTTCTCTCTTTTGGTTTGGACGTGACTCCTTTTTGTCATTTATGTGTGGGAGACTATGAAACAGATTCTCATATCTTTGTGAACTGCTCCTATAGTAATTTTATCCTCACCAAGCTAGCTGGTGTCTTGCAAATGTCTCTTGTTGGTTCTACTTGGCTTGGCCTGATATCATATTGGGGATCTCACCATGACCTTATACATAGAAATGTTTCCTTGCTCATGGCACAAATTTTCTCTTATCACCCGTGGAGAGAACGCAACGCACGTCTACACAACAAAGGTGCTTTCGGACCTACCAAGCTCATCTCCGGCATCATGGTGGATTTAAAAACCAAACTTCGAAACTCGGAATGGTTCTTAAAACACGCAAATCTAGATATGTATTGATGGATTTACATTTAATCTGTATGAGGTCTACCTTTATTTTGTTCTCTCTATGTACAATCTAATTGCTTGAATTAGATTGTTAGTAGATAGGTCTCTTGGCCAAGGCTATAGTGCTTTTTATATATATGCATTTTAGCAAAAAAAAAACTTTTAGTATTGTTGTATTTAACGGTCATGATCTATTTGAGTTGAAGATCTGACGATTATGAATGAGGGATAACCACAAATGAGGGAATAAAAGAATAGGGGGTTAACCAAACTACAAATTATACCCATTTCGCTTATTATAGTATAGTATAGATATAGTATAGAAGTGCAACGAAGAAAGTTTCTAGAAAATTTAATTTAATTTGAAAAAATAAAAAGTGGATGTTCTATATTAATATTTTCAGGTTATATACCCGACATCTCATTTCAAGTAAATATAATAGAAATAAAAACATAGTTGCTATTTTCTTTATGCACTGTAAATATTTAAAAAAAACAGTATAATATTCAGGGGCGGACCTATAGCCAAGTGAGTGGGTTCATAGAAACCCACTGAACTTTCAGTGTATACTATATCATATACACATTTCACACTAAAATCCATTAGTTCAGTGGTAATTTTGGCTATCAGGAACCCACAAATCTGAGTTCGAACCTTGTTGACTACATTTTGGCTACCAGGAACACACCAATATATTTTTGTTCGAACCTTGTTGACTACATTTTGGCTACCAGGAACACACCAATATATTTTTGACACTAAAATACATTGGTTCAGTGGTAATCTTAACAAATTTGTATAGATTGACCAAGGTTCAAACCTACATTAGCTACATTTTTTTTACATGTTCTTTTAGGAACCCACTACAATAAACTCCTGGGTCCGCCACTGATAATATTGCCCAGGCCTCCTAAATTATTAAGACAGGCCCTGCCCAAGCTCAATGTTTCAGGTTGCCAAAAAAAAAAAGCTCAATGTTTCAGTTCACTTTCCACTCTTACAGACCAGTGAAACAACCCAAAATACCTCGTAATCTGTGCCAGATATATCCTTTATGGACTCCACCAAAACCCAACTATCTACTCCAAACTCTTTTACAATTACAACGCCGGGCCTACTCACGTTAGCCTAACAAGTCTTCTATTGTTGCACCATACCAAACTTAAAAGTTGATAGCTTATTAGCCCAACGTGTTTTGTCACATTCTGCACTCATTTTTTAACCAGACACAAGTTATAGATTGAAATTGGTAATGTGGACCGATTTTGTTGGGTGTTTCTACGGAAGGGAATTTTTTTTTTTTTTTTACGAATCTTACAGATCGAATGTCAATTTTGCAACTAACAGCGCACAACCCAAATTCATTGTGAATTGTAAATCTTGGGCTTACATCGGCCCAATTTTACCGAGTCCAATATAAACGACTATTTTAATTTTGGGAAATTCTCAATGGTACCACTGTACTTTTGGCTTTTACCAGTGGTACCATTACGTTTTTGACTCCTCTAAACGGTACCCTTAACAAATTGACTTTTTAACAGAAATGCCATTCCGTTAGAAAAACGTTATTGAAACGTTAAGTAGGGTTTGCGGCCAATATTCAACCTTTTTTCTTATTGCATACTGCAACGCATGGCCAAGATTGTTCTTATATTTTTTTAACAGGTTTGGGACCAACCAATATTCTTCAAATATATTTTAGTGAAATTCTCAATGATACCACCGTACTTTTGGTTTTTACCGGTGGTACCATGTCCTTTTGACCTTACTTAACATTTTTAGAACGTTTTTTTAACAGAATGGTATTTCTTTTAGAAAGTCAATTTGTTAAGGGTACCGTTAAGAGGAGTCAAAAACGTATTGGTACCATTGACAAAAGCCAAAAGTACAGTGATACCATTGAGAATTTCCCTTTAATTTTTTTGGAACCACGATCATTTTAGTTCTGACAGGAGTGCTACGAAAGCGGTGGTTTTCCTCTTTTACCAAAATAAATGCATCACAAAGAACCACAATGAGACCAGAGTACTTCCTAAACAAAACTAACAAATACCAAAACAATGAGGTGGGTGGATGAGGGTGAAAGACAAAAATACCCGTATTTTTATGTAGCAGTAACAAAAATATCCATTCTTAGAATCTTTGACAAAAATACCCGGTGGAATACATGTCTATTAAATGGGTATCTGGGATACACATTTGGCAAATGCGTATCTTTCATAATTTTTTTTTAAATTATGGTTGGGTTACGTATCTACCAAATGCGTGTTCACTTAATACGCATTTGTTAGATGCGTAACTCAACCATAATTTTTTTTTTAAAAAAGAATTTGTACAAGATACGCATTTGCCAAATGCGTATCCCAGATACCCATTTGGCAAATGCGTATTCGAACGGGTATTTTTGCGCACTTTTCAGGAATCGGGTATTTTCATCAATTTTTTTCAAAAATCAGTCATTTTTGTCATTTTTTTCGGTGGATGAATGTTTAATTATCAAAAAAAAAAAAATTACATTTCATAACTTCGTATCGTGCAATCAACATTTAAATTTTTCTTTTTGTTAAGCATATTTAACCTCTGTTTTTAACTTAAATAATAGAAAATTGTTTAAGTAGTAAGTATCAAAAATTATTTTCATGTTCCATATTTGTTAGTGTACAAAGATTGGGTAGGAATTAATTCATGACCAGAGGTCAGGAGAGTGAGGGGTAAGGAGTCAACCCACTAGGTTATCGATGAATCCTTGATGTATCTTTCTTCACTAAATCGTTTGGTTTTTTTGCATATCATAAATTCATATAAAATTATATCTTATATATAATTAGCGTAAGGAGGTTTAGATGGATAAATAGGTCTTAGAAGTTATAAATGAGTCGTAGAATGAGTTCGAACCAGAATATTAGTTTAAAAGCTAAAACTATGGTATTTTTAATTTAACAAACAAGCAAATCAAAAAAGAATCCACTAAAATAACACATGATAAAACAGAAAAAATTAAAGTTGAGAAAATTATTGTTAACTAAAATTAATATAAGATTAAAGTTAAAATATAATTTTAAAAAAAAACTTACCACAAAAAAGAATTTCAAGAAAAACCTAATTTTTAAAAAAAGTCATAAAAAAAATTTACTTTTAGATTTTACAACAAACATGTTTTTAAAATTTACACTAACAAAAGTCAACACAAATCAATAAATTAACATTTTATTATTTTGCAAGTATTCTAGATTCGGTACTAAAGTTGTAAATAAATTAAAAAATAATACGAAAATCCAAAATAAAATAATTTATAGAGAATCTAAATATAATAACCACAAAAATTCTATAATAATTTAATAATTTGATTTTACAAAAATATTAAATTTCATCCACAATAAAATTTAAAGTAAATTAATAAAACTAATAAAATATTCATCATCAACTTAATAAATTATTATTATTATAGAAAAAAGAGTTGTAGTAGCACAAAACTTACACACAATTACCAAATAAGGATAAAATAGAAAACAAAACCATAATGAAGAATAAATCACAAATTCATTTTCATATATAATAAGCAAGTATACAAATCATACCATCAGAATTTCAATTTAAAAAATAATTTTTTAAAAAACAAAAATTTAAATTTAATTACAAAACAAAATTTTTTAAAGAAAATATATGGTAAAACAAGATATTAAAAAAAGTGATAAAAAAACATGTTATAATTGGAAATGACACCAAATTCAACAAAATATAATTTACAAAACAGACGCTTATTCATAAGAAAATATCTAAATTTAAATATCTAAGAAAAAATTATTTTAATAAAATTCATTGAAGATTCTATTTTTAGGTTTGAAAACAAATATATTTCTAAAATTTAAAATAAAAAAATATGAGCACAAATCAACAAATAAACAAATTCTTACTTTGCAAAGAAAAACTTTAAACTAAAAAAAGTGAACACAAATCAATAAATGAACATATTTTAAATTAGAAAGCAATTCAAACACCTACAAAATAAATTTATATTAATATCTAAATATAATACAACATAAAAATATAATAAAAACCACACATGGCAAAAATATAAAATTAACATGAAAAAGTAATCAATGTTTAAACAAACAAAAAAAATTTAAGGGTGAAAAACCAAAAATACCCACCATTTAATTTCAGTTGCCCAAAATACCTACCGGGAGAAACCTCCGCCCTTTTTACCCACGGAACACGCATGTGTCACATGCGTACACCGTACACGCATGTCTTACATGCGTATTTTTTGTTTTTTTGGAAGTAGGCCACGCATGTACAACATGCGAGTATTTTTTTTCCAATATAAAATAATCCCATGCATTGTAACAATGCGTATAGCTCATTGGTAATTTTCTTTGTCAAATGGACAACGCATTGGTAGCATGCGTATGGTTCAATAATTTTGAATTTCACTTTTTTTTTTGAGCAAAATTTTGAATTTTACTTATCTTTTTATTTACAAATAAAAAATAAATTTTTTAAATTTTAAAAAAATGGAAATGTTGAACCACAAAGGTTAACTATTGAAACCCTGAGAGAATACAGATAAAATTTAAAATTTTAATAAAAAAAATGAATCCGGTGGCCTATTTTTTAAACGCTAATTAGGATAAGTTAGGGTTTAGGGTCTAGGGTTTAGGGTTGTAAACAACCCTAAATCCTAAACCCTAAACCCTAAGTTCGTATACGGTTTATTCGTTGTTTCAAATATTTCTAAACCAAAAATAGAAACGTTGAACCCCAAAGTTAATTATTGAAACCGTAAGTTTAATTAAAATTTTAATTTTAAAATTTTAATAAAAAATTGATTCCGGCGGCCTGTTTTTTATACGCTAACGCGTTTAAAAATCAGGATAAGTTAGGGTTTAGGGTTTAGGGACCCTAAACCCTAAGTTCGTATATGATTTATTCGTTGTTTCAAATATTTTTAAACCCAGAATGGAAACGTTGAATCCCAAAGTTAATTATTGAAACCGTAAGTTTAATTAAAATTTTAATAAAAAAATTGAATTCGGCGGCTTATTTTTTAAAAGCTAATGCGTTTAAAAATCAGGATAAGTTAGGGTTTAGGGTCTAGGGCTTAGGGTTGTAAACAACCCTAAACCCTAAACCCTAAACCCTAAACCCTAAGTTCATATACGGTTTATTCGTTGTTCCAAATATTTCTAACCCCAAAATGGAAACGTTGAACCATCCGATACTTTGTTTAATTAAATGATCATCGGGTACTCAGCATTTTTTTAAAAAATAAAAAGCTATACGCATTAGTATCATGCGTACACCATAGTAAAAAAAAAAAACTATACGCATTAGCTTAATGCGTAGACAGTGGAGATAAAAAAAAAACTATGCGCATTACAGTAATGCGCATACCATGGACATTTAGGGCGGCTGCTCGCGCTAAACGGTATTTTGGGCAATGGGATGCTGAAAAAGAGGTATTTTGGGCATTTTCTCAAAATTTAATACCACACATATTTTCAAAAAAAGTTAAAAAATGCCTTTAAGAATTATAAAAACACTATAACAAAATGTCTAAAATTTTTGAGATAACCATTAAATTAAATAATCAAAAAGATAAAAATATATAAATTATTACACAGATATAGAAAATCAAGTATATCATATGTAATCTAATAATATAAAAAAAATCACAAATAATTATAAAATACTAAAATATATGTTAGCCTAAAATATAAATTATAGAAAACTCATTTACAAGAAAAAAAAAACAAATGATTAAAAACAAACTATTCAAATGCTATAAAACTAATTTTACAAGAAAGAAAATTGTAATCAAAATTGTACTATAAAATTTTAATAAATTTATCCGTGCATCGCACGGGTATAAAGCTAGTATCTATATAAACTGCACAATAATGAAAAATAACTTGCAATAGTAAAATTGGAAAATTTTACATTAAAACAATTTAACTTATACATTAAAAGTTTACCCGAAAAATACTTTATGATTTACATATTTGCATTTTTTCTTAATTTATACAATAAAATGCTAAGGTGACTATAAAATGTACTTATCAGTACCTTTTCCTCTCTGACTATAAAATGCTAAGGTGATTCTAAATTGATATGTTGATCTGGAGTATTAGGTGCTGTTTAAGTTTATACATGTACTTTGGTTACTCTTTTGATGATATAAATAGGCATAAGGTAATCAGTTGAGTGCGCTGAGTGACATTCTTTAATGTTGTGTTTGGTTGGGGTGAATGGAATGAAATGGAATGGAATGAGTGAAATTAAAGGAAATTAGTGAAGATTAGAGAGAAGATTTGGAAAAAATTGATATAGTACAAATTTGTTATGATAAGAATTGTGAAGAAAATGAGGGTGATAAGGAATGGAGCATTCCTTCTCAAGATGAGATGCTTGAATTATAATATCAATTGAAATGGAATGGAGTAAAGAATGAAAATTTTGAATTTCTACTCATTTTATACTTAAAATCTCATTCCATTCCTTCCAATTTCATTCATCCCAACCAAACACAACATAACAATATGAATTTATGACCGGGTATTTAAAATACACACATGAGCAAATCATGACACTGAAATCTCTCTGTTTCTGTTAAAAAATGTAAGATTGTGCTCCAATATTCCTTAACACGATCCCATTATTGCTGAAGGTCAGTATAACTAATTAACTACTCTCTGCATAATTCAGGGAATCGATAGGCTGCTTGAGTTTTTTAAGGGTCAAGTGCATATAATTACTTGCACAAACTTGATTATTAGTTTTTGTTTTGAATGTTTCAAGTTTGACAACGTCAGTTATGGCCTATGGGTAGTAAACTATAATAATTGACAAGTTGTGGTTTGAACTCCCGACTGTCTTACTTGCTCAGATGGAACGGTACACAACCTGAATGAGTACATGAAATGTCTGCAGCTGATGTCGTGAAAAAAATAGAGCCTCATCTTATCAGTTCAGTTCAATCCCAGAAATTGGGTGTCCTTAACTATTGGTGAAAGTCATTTGGAGGAATTTTTCTCTCTTGTGTCCTGATGGCCGGTGCAATGCTAAATTCCTATTTAAAATGTCAACTTGCGATTTATTTTAGTTTTGTGCAAAATATTGAAATGAAAGGAAATGAGGGGGATACATATAAAACTCCACGTATAAAAAATGTGATCTTAGTAAATGTGTGATTATGTCTTGTCATTTTACGTTTTGGGTGTGTGATTGCTGGTTGCAGGTTCTGAAGGAAATATTGTACAGCTTGCTGAAATCTGGTGTCTTGTCTCTGTTGAGTATACAACAACGAAAGCAAAACCCAAAGCGAATAAATAAGAACAAGAAAATAACGACAATCACACAAGACAAAGATTTACGTGGTTCGGAAATTCCTACTCCACAAGCCGCACTAATTTTGTATTGATCCCTCACATTGTATTGTGTTGTGTTATGTTATAATTACACGAGTATTTATAAGAGAAGAAACTGGGTCAAACAATCAGAGTCTAATTCTGAAATTCCCAACTCTAATCTTAACTCTAATTAGAGTCCAATTCTGAAACCTGATAGACTCCACAAACCCAACAATCTCCCACTTGGAGTCTGACCACATCTTCACTTCACTCTTGTAAATCTAGTAACAAATAATCCCTCGATCAATAACTCTAATTAGTGCAACGCCTTCTCATCAATCAGTTCTGAAGGCCAGTTGAAGCTATGCAAAGCTTCAACTTTTCATTAGTAACCACCTTAGTCAACATATCTGCAGGATTCTTTGAACCAAGGATTTTCTTCAAGGACAAAGTACCATTGCTAATCAACTCTCTTGTAAAGTGATATCTCAGCTGAATATGCTTCGTCCTAGCATGAAACACGGGATTCTTCGCAAGATGAATAGCACTCTGACTGTCGCTATACAAAGCACTGTCCGCCTGTTTCTTGCCCAACTCCTCAAGAAAATTCTTCAACCAAATCATCTCCTTGCTAGCTTCAGAGATAGCCATATATTCTGCTTCTATGGTTGAAAGAGCAACACTCTTTTGAAGTCGAGACATCCAACTAATTGTTGTGCCACCCAACGTGAAAATATATCCCGTAGTACTTTTTCTTGTATCCAAACATCCACCCAATTCTGCATCAGAGAACCCTTCCAAGATAACATCTTTCTTGCTGAAACATAATGCAACCTTGGATGTGCCTTTCAAGTAGCGCAACAACCACTTGACTGCTTCCCAATGCTCTCTTCCTGGATTAGACATGAACCTGCTAACAACTCCCACTGCATGAGCAATATCTGGCCTTGTACACACCATAGCATACATCAAACTGCCAACTGCAGATGCATACAGAACTTTAGCCATATCTTTCTTGCCTTCATCCGTTTTAGGTGACTGCTTCTTCGTGAGATTAAAGTGAGTCGCCAACGGTGTACTTCTGGTCTTCGCATCCTGAACACTGAATTTCTGCAACAATTTCTCAATATACTTCTCTTGAGATAATTTCAAAGTACCTTCAGATATATCCCTTATGATGCTCATACCAAGTATCTGTTTTGCCGCACCCATATCCTTCATCTCAAACTCCTCAGACATCTGTCTCTTTAACCTGTTAATTTCCCTCATGTTTGATCCTGCATTGTCTTGGCGCTTGCTTCAAACCATACAAGCTTTGTATAAGCTTGCAAACAAGGTTTTCTTTCCCAGTTACCTGAAATCCTTCTGGCTGTACCATGTATATGTCTTCCTCAAGATCACCATGTAAGAACGCGGTCTTAACATCTAGTTGCTCTAGATGTAACTCCTCTGCAGCCACAATACTTAGCACAATTCTAACAGTAGTCATCTTAACAACCGGAGAAAATATATCAGTATAGTCAATACCCTTTTTCTGTTGATAACCCTTGACTACTAACCTCGCCTTGTATCTCTTGCTGCCATCAGGTTCTTCTTTGATCCGGAACACCCACTTATTCTGTAAAGCCTTCTTTCCTGCTGGTAACTATGTTAAAGACCAAGTCTCATTCTTCTCAAGAGAACTCATCTCTTCTTCCATGGCTAATTTCCACCTAACTGAATCATCCACCTGAACTGCCTCTGAATAACACTGAGGCTCTCCATCCTCAGTCAACAACATATAATATGCTGAATTATCCTCTTTCTTCTTTCCTTTAGGAGCTGCGGGAGCCGTACACTGATTTCTGAAGTGACCTTTCTTCTGACAATTCCAACAAACAATCTCCTTGCGATCTTTGGACTGTCCTCTCTTCTGTGACTTCGATCTGCTACGCCCCTGATTCTGCCCCTTATCGGACTTTCTGCCTCTACTCTCAGTATTCAACAAGGAACCTAACGACTCTCCTGAGTTTCTCCTACGACTATCTTCTCCAAGAATCGCGTCTCGAACTCCATCAAAAGTCATCTTACTGCTCCCAGATGAATTACAAATAGCAGTGACAAATCCTGACCAACTGTCAGGTAACGAGGATACCAACAATAAGGCTTGTACTTCATCATTAAATTTAATATCCATTGATGTCAATCTTGATAGGATAGAGTTAAATTCGTTCACATGATCAGCGACACAATCACCTTCATTCAATTTTGTGGCAAACAACAAGCGACACAAATATACCTTATTCGAAGCAGACGGCTTCTCATACATATTTGATAACGCCTTGATCAATCCATAAGTTGTCGTTTCCTTGACGATATTGTAAGCAACGTTCTTCGCCAAAGTCAATCTGACAACACCCAGAGCCTGCCTATCTAATAGATTCCAATCTTTGTCATCCATTGAATCTGGCTTCTTCTCTTCCAGCGGTTCGTGTAGTTTTTTCTGATACAAATAATCTTCAATTTGCATCTTCCAAAACGAAAAATCTTTGCCATCAAATTTGTCGATCTTTACTTTTCCTTCTTCTGCCTTCGCTCCCACTCGCCTAAAAACCTAGGCTCTGATACCAGTTGTTGAGTATACAACAACGAAAGCAAAACCCAAAACGAATAAATAAATACAAGAAAATAACGACAATCACACAAGACAAAGATTTACGTGGTTCGTAAATTCCTACTCCACAAGCCGCACTAATTTTGTATTGATCTCTCACATTGTATTGTGTTATGTTACAATTACACGAGTATTTATAAGAGAAGAAACTGGGTCAAACAATCAGAGTCTAATTCTGAAATTCCCAACTCTAATCCTAACTCTAATTAGAGTCCAATTCTGAAACCTGATAGACTCCACAAACCCAACAGTCTCTACATTACGTAGCGTTTCTTCAGGACATGCATTTGCTGTTAATTATTATTAAAATCTATAATTGAAATCAGAATAATTGATGCACATGTTGATAACAGCTTATTGTCAGTGGCGGAACGAGAGGGGGTTGAGGATACTAAAGGGTTGAGGATACTAAAGCCATCCCAGATTTGTGAAATAACTGTGTAAATAGCTAAAGTCGAAAGGGATAGTGTGGTTATTTTCAAGCTATACGAAAATAGTATATTCAGTCTTTAGTTTAGGAGAAAAATAATAGAACTAGAGTTAGATATATAAAAACTCAAAGAGTGTAATATTAATCGGGTAACACACAACTAGTTGTTTATATGACTTTTTTATATTGGAAAAACGCAGCGTAACGACCTAGTACAATATACATACAGCGTAATTGACTAACGGACATGGACAAACGGAAAAGTAGAAAAACATTATTTAATTCAAACAAGGAGACTTGTAAAGTATAATAATATATATTAGAAAAACATTATTTAATTCAAACAAGGAGACTTGTAAAGTATAATTAATATTATATATTAGATATAGGGGTGAGATTAGTTGCGAGATTTCATTCTCACTGTCCTCAAACTGCTCGTTTGTGCCACCACCCTCCCTCCTCCAACTCCACGCATCAACATCAACATCTTTTCAGTGAAGATCATGCTCCATCGCAGCATGCTGGTTTTTCTACCAAGTCTGCCGTACGACAAAATTTTGACACGTTCCATCCTACGTTTAATTATGTATTTTGGTCTGAATTAATCAGACAGGTGGCAATTCCACCCATATTCTTTATTATACAATGATTCAGTGAGCAATATTCATTTTTTGACTATCGTTTATATTTTGCTTTAATCTGTTGTGCTTTGTCATTGGATTTAACTTGACAATACTAATACTGTGGAAGTGTGATATTATAAAATGTCAATCTTCTTACAAGTTGGAGCTACAAGAGTATACATAGTGTTTTTAATGGGCCTAATTCTCTAAGTGGATCTCAAACTCAACATTTAGTCCCCCCTAAGTACAAAGAAAAGATATTTAGATCTTTTAATAACCTATTTTACAAGGCCCAAATAATATATTTAAAAGTTTACAATACAAAGGGAAACCGAAAAAACAAAAGAAAAAATTCTCATTTTTTTTTTGAAATTTGCGATGGCACGCGGTTGTGGCTTTAGTGGTCGGTTGACTTGTCCTTCCACTTTCCAGTGAGTTGGGGGCAATTGGACCATGGTAGATTCTTTCCCCAGATCGTGTGAAGTCGGTGAACCGTTTAGGCTCTAGGACCTCTGTGTAGTTGCAAGTTTTCCTTGGGCCCACTGTTAAACTAGTGAAGTTGTTTTTAAACATGTCGGCCGATGAATTTTTAGCCCGCCTTGTTGAGAGTAAAGTTGCAGGGGCTTCGACTGTGATGCCTAGTGTTGGAGTAGAAAGTGGACTCGAGATTGTCTCGAGGAGCCTTGCACCTCATTCTGGTGTGGTTGGTATTGGTGCTTCTGAAATCAATGTTATGAAAGATCGAGAGAAGAGGAGACATCGTGATGGGCATTCCTATAAAGGTCATCATTCTAAGAAGTTGAAGGAGCCGGTGAGCTGTCCGAGCTCTGGTGGAGTGGATTCGCTTCCTGAAGATGACATGGGATCTTTTCCTCAAATGAGAGCTAATCGTGAAAGTCTATGGAGTGGCTGTTGGGAACGGTCTTCATGTTTGTAAGAGTTTTGTTCATATGGTGCTTTATCTTTAGTTGTTTTGCTTCATTTTTCTTTGTTCTGGATATGATGTGTTTGCCCTCATACTCTTTCTGGTTGTTCTACTTTGTAGCTGTCCATGGAGTTGGAGAGGTTGTTGAAGCTTGAGGACGTCGTAAACATCTCTGAGGTGAAGAATCTCCATGAGGAAGTGAGGGATTTGAAGAAGCTTCAACGAGGTATTGAAGGAGATCTCTAAGAACTTAGCCGATGACAATATTGTTGCTCCTAACAAGCTTTTTGCTGCCTTGAATGAAAAATCAGAGTTGATTACCAAGTGTGATACCTTGAGCAAGCAAGTGAATGATTTACAGATAGAAGTCCAGAACTTGAAGAAAGCTGTAGAAGCCTCAGAAGAGAACCTTGCTAAGAAGGAAGAGCTTGGGCAGCTGAGAGAACTGAACTGATTGAGAAGCTGGATAGTTCAAATGCTCAACTGGTCAAATGCCAAGCTGAAGCTTTATCTTCGTTTGAGGAAGGTTATGGAGATCGAGAGTGTCACCCGCTTTGCCCGGTTCGAACCTGTTTTTTAAACTCTATTGGGATGTTGAGACTTATTGGCCCGTTGGCTTTTGGTTTGGCGCATTCTATAACATTATCCCTTGACGCATTGTCGCATAACTTTGGAGTGACTTCTTTGTGTACTTGGCGAATTTTTATCTCACCTTTTTTAGTTGGGAGTTCAGAGGTACCATCAAAGCTTTTGAGCTCTGTGGGATTTTTGGCGTGGTTTGTCGTTCGTGGAATGGATTAATCCTTACCTTTTTCTTGCGAAGACTTCTTTCATGTGATTAGAATGTAGGCTTGGCGCACTTTACCTTTTTCTTTTGAATTGGCGAATTTGGACATGTCCGAGAAGACCCTAAGTTTCTTGAGATGTTTGAGATGATCGATGCTTTGTCCTTTGGCATGATTTTACTTACTTTTCTTTTGGTTTGCTATTTCTTGACGTAACCAGGACCTGGTTTTGACATACTTTACTTTTATCATTGGAGTGAGATTTGGCATACTTTACATTTTCTATTTTACTAGAGAGTTTATGAGCTTCGAGTACTCTTTTGGCGTGGTTTAACCTGTGACCTGACGTAACTTTACCTTTTCAGCAAATTTTTTTTTTGAAGTTGGAGATGTTGACGAAGCTCTTGAGCTTCACGGAGTTGTTTGGCGTTATTTTGTTTGTATTTTGGCGTAAACTTTACCTTTTCACCGTTTTGAAGTTAGAGATGTCGAAGAAGCTCTTCAGCTTCATGGAGTTGTTTGGCATTATATCGTTTGTATTTTGGCGTAAACTTTACCTTTTCACCATTTTGAAGTTGGAGATGTCGACGAAGCTCTTGAGCTTCATGGCGTTATTTTGGCGTAAACTTTACCTTTTTACCGTTTTAAAGTTGGAGATATCGATGAAGCTTTTGAGCTTCATGGAGTTGTTTGGCATTATTTTGGCGTAAACTTTACCTTTTCACCGTTTTAAAGTTGGAGATGTCGACGAAGCTTTTGAGCTTCACAACGTTATTTTGGCATAAACTTTACCTTTTCACCGTGATGTCAACGAAGCTTTTGAGCTTCATGGCATTGTTTGGCGTTATTTTGGCGTAAACTTTACCTTTTCACCATTTTAAAGTTGGAGATGTCGACGAAGCTTTTGAGCTTCACGGCGTTATTTTGGCGTAAACTTTACCTTTTCACCGTTTTAAAGTTGGAGATGTCAACGAAGCTTTTGAGCTTCATGGCGTTGTTTGGCGCTATTTTGGCAAAAACTTTACCTTGTCCTTTGTTATTTGGCAAATTGCAACATAGATGCGGCTTATATATAATTTTCCAATCATGTATGGAGATCTTTGTTGAGATTACTTTGTAGTTTCGTTCGGAGATCGGATCACTTTGGAGATGAATCTCGATTTTCTCAAATTTTTATTTGATAAATGACTTTAGATGACCTTGTAGGTCATAGAAGAGAGCTATGTGCGCATTTTATACACTAGAAATTTAAAATATGAATAACAATTATGATAAGAAAAATGTAACATAACACATTGTGAATAAAATGCGAAAGTTTAAGATTTTTACTTCAACTAGAACCTTCATTCATAACAAACTTAAAACAAATGTCGACTTTAAATACAACTCATTCACATGCGGGATGAATCATGAAAGCAAATTGATTACACGAAAGCTAGAGATTTACTTCGTACCTTAAATTAAATAACTTAAAGAGACAGGCAATGCAAACTGGAGACTTTTATGGGTAGAATTTCTTAAGATGGATGGGGACACCGTCAATGTGAATGACCTGTTTGATGTATATGAGGTCCCATCCTCCTTCTTTAGTTGAACTGGTGATCTTGCTTGTGTTCTTCGCACACCTCGGGATCCTTAATCACCTCGACGATATCCCATTGAGAAATTTGTTCAAGTAGCCTATTCATCCTTGCTCTTGGGGATCTAGAGGATTGTATACTTCCAACAGCTTCTTGGAGAGTCAATCTATGCTCAGATAGCTCTATAGCTGCTTGGAGTGATGGAGGCTCTTTTTCAAAATACTCCTTGAGCACTGCGTTGTGCCTCGACCTGTCAATTCATGTCACCAGATATGCCATAGCCAAATTTCCCACCAAATCTGAGATTTGGATCATTTATGCTCTAAAACGATATTTAAATATTCCCGAAGATCTTCATTTGATCTTTGGCGAATATTCACGAGCGATGTTGTTAGCTTCTTTCCTTTATTGTTAGTAGAAAATCTTGATCTAAACTTTTCTTTCAAGCTGGTCCAAGGACCTTATAGACTTTGGTGGTAGGTTGTTGAACCACGTGATATAACGCCTTAGAAAATTCGAAATTATAAATATTTTTATTTAATATTAAATGTGGAATATATGGTGTGAATTTTTTTTAGGTTAAATATATGTGACATCATGTTTACATGTTTATATGATGATTTATCTGTGAAATGTGAGTCCGTGTATTTTTATTTGAATTTTATGATTAAAATATATTTAAAATGTGCATTATTAATCTTATGAGATTTTTATAAAATCAACGGAGTATTTAAAAATCATGAAATCTTTTGAAATATCATTTTTGTATATTTATTTAGTTTTTAAAATTATTGGGTGAATTATTTTGAGTGTTTAAGTATTTTAAAATGATTTTAAGAGTTATATTGCATTCAAAGTATCGAGCCTTGCAAAATTCATATTTAATTCATTTTTTATCCTAAAAATATTTTTAAAATATGTGGGTGATCGTAATTTTATACTCTTCATTTTTAAAATTTTAAAATTTAATGTTTCACCCATTTTTCTATTTAATTTCGATTTTTAAGAGTGATTTTATTTATTTTTCAGCAAAGTATAATTACTACTCCCTCTGTCCCAAAATACATGTCCCAAAATGGATTTGTCCCATTTTATATGTCCCTTTTCTTTTTTCAATGCAAATGTAAGGTAATTTTCCAAAATTATCCATACATTTATTGTATACAAAATTTGACTTTTTTCAAACTTAACACTATTATCATTTTCCAATGTATTAATTAAGGGTTGTAGTTGGAAAATATTAGAGCATCTCCAAGAGACTCTCTATTCAAGCTCTTAACTCAAAAAATGAGGAGAGAGAATGAAAATGTTGCTCCAAGAGACTCTTAGTGGCTCTTAAAAACACTAAGAGCCTCTTCTCTCTCCTCATTTCTAAGAGCCACTAGTAGCTCTTAACTAGTATTCTAATAATAAAATATACATGTACACCAATTATTGCACAACATTTGGTTATAGTGGGGTTAGTTTATGAATAAATTATAAATAAAAAGCTAATATAAAGAGGATTGTTGGAGTTTGACACATAAACCAATGTAATAACTTGCTAAGAGCCATTTATTTATATTATTTTAAAGAGGGAATGTAGGAATCTCTTGGAGATGCTCTTATCCAACTAACTTCTATCTTAAATATGTGTATATTTTAGAAAAGGGACATGTAAAATGGGACGGAGGGAGTAATTCCTTTTTCCCCCAATCCTTTAAATCCTTAATTTCATTTCTTTTCCCCCAAAAACCGATTGGGGAGTGTTGTGTTGTCTCTCTCGAATTTTCTGGAGTTCTCTCCCGTTTTCTCTCAAACAATCTCGAAGTCTCTCTCTCCCTCTACATCATCTCTCTATCCTCCTTTCCCCTACATAAAAACCGTGTGTATGTGTGAGTGTGTGTGAATTAACGGGTGTGTGTGTATATACACCGTATGTATGTATAGGTGATGAGGTATGTGTGGGTCGATTTGGGGACTGTGTTCGTGTTCCAAATGGTTGATTCAACATAGTGCGAGTGTATGTGTGGCTGCGTGTTGTGGGTGTCGAGCTAGGGGTATGTGTGTGAGTGAACTATAGAGTTCGTGTGTGTTCAAATTGTGTGAGTGTTAATCGATGGCAGTGTGTGAGTTCTGGTGCTATAATACGAATCACCTTCCTACCCTTATTGTTGTGGTTGTGTATCCTGCTGTTGTTCAGAGAGGATGGAAGGGGACAAAAGGGACAGAATCAGGGGAGATTAGAGGAGGAGGGAAAGGATGAAAGGGAGAAAAAGAGTTGTGATTGTGGGTGAGGAAGTTCGGTGTAGGAAGGTGCGAGTTCATCAGCAAGTGTGTGTGTTTTGGAATCGTATGGATTAAAAAGAGGGAGTATTAGTGAGTATAAAACAAGGAGAACCGGGAAGAATATGTGCGTGCAGAGCTGTGTGGTACATGGTGTGTATGTCTAAATGTACTGGAGTGGGTATTTTGTGTACTATGGGGCAAGGGCTGGAGTGTGTTCAAGTGGGTATGTTTTGAGGTTGTGCTTAGGTGAGGAGACAGGGGATGCAAAGGAGGTGGCGTATGTGTTATATGTAAGTGTAGTAGGTGCAGAGCAAAAAATGCCGAAAGATTGATGGAAATAACAAGAGAGAGAAGGATGTTAAGGGTGTAGTAAGGGTGCGGTTGAAATTAAGTTATTGCTTCTTGTATGTATAATGTGGTATAATTTTGTTGATTTAGTAGATTTCTAATTGTTAGAAATTGTTGTTGTAATTGGTAAATTAAGGTATATGTGTGGAAAATTGATTTATATAGTCAATGTAAGTATAGTTGGTATGGTCAGTGGCATATTACATGTATTAGTGGTGTCTCTTGGTTGATCGCCAATGATGTTAAAAACTAGAATTATGTATAAATTGTAACTCGTGAATTTGTAAAGTGTTGTTGGATATTGTGAATGGTTATTAGGTTAACTGTTAAAGTTGTAGTCGAGAATATGTACATGAGAAATGATATTGTTGTTTGAGTTGGTTGTATTCCGACGGGTAAGTTTATATTATAAAGGAGGTGCTGTCCAATTTTTATTAGAATTATTTTATAATTGTTATAATAATTTTATAAGAATTATTTGTGAATCGATGTGCTAATGTGTGCTATGTGTTTATCTGACTTATACGAGTATGCTATAATATTTTAAAAGTACAACCTTATGTGAAATATGTGTTATATTTGTAAAGCGAAATAAGATACGATTGGGTAGAATAGAATTAGATGGTTAAGGTTATACGCGTACGAAAGTAGTACTTCACCTGTATATAGGTACGCATAGAAGGCCAGCTAAGAGCCAGAGCATGTGGAAATGAAATGTAGAGGAAGGAAAGAATTATCGGGATTGACAAGTGATAAAGGGAAAATGGATGCATGATCGAAGAAAGGTCAGGTAGAGACGGATGCAAATTGATAAGGAGTTATAGTATTGGAAATAGAAACCCTATGTATTGAGGCAAGTTAACTATACCTCACTTATTGTTCAAGTAATATGAAACCTTTTATGTTATTTATTTGTTCTTTCGAAATCCCTTCTTGCTAGCCATTATACTCTTCATATTTATTCTGAATAATGTCAACCTGTTCTGTTAATTATACGATGTTCCTTTCAACTCATTTTGCTAGTGCATATACATTTCATTTTTATTCTAGTGACATTCTTCTTCTATTAATTTACAAACACTCATTCTCAAATTTTTCTGTCATTGTTCATTTTCCTCACCTATTGTTCAGGTGTTGAATTCTTTTAAAATTAATTTATTTCAATATTCCTCGTCTTTATTAATATTTTTCAAAGAGTATTTTTCTTCAAATTATTGTAAACTAATTCGAGGTTTATACTGTTGTTGAGGCATGTGTTGCTCAATGATGGTTAAAGCCGAGAATGAATTGAGATCTTCTTAATTATTCAAACTCATTATTGTCATGCCGGTTTCGCAGCTGAAGCCTATAAGTGCTTAGCTGACAAGAGTGAGACCTTGGGTAATTGAGAATTTCTTAAATTTTCATTTTAATTTATTCAAATCTTTATGTAAGTTCAAATTTTGGCATGAAAATTTTATTAATTGGTAACCTTTTAAATGAATGGTCATACCTTGTGCAGTTACTCTAATTTATAGTTGAATTTCAGATTCCTTTATCGCATGATTTCCTTATAAATTGTTGTTCAATCTTAGAACCTGAATATTTGCTCTGTTCCTTAATTGATTAATATTTCCTTGTTGATATACGATTCTGTCTTGCTGAACCCTACCATGCTTAGTTAATCTTATTTCCTTGTTATGATTCCTTCTAACGAATGCTTCCCTGTCCCTTGCTCTTTTATTGTGCTCATAAAAATGGCTTAATTAAAGATTTTTTTTTTAAATTCCTTATACTGGGCCGATCTGTTATCAGTGAGTATAAAGGACTTAAAAGTGAAATGTTTTAATGATTTTTAAAAGTTTTATTGTGAGGGTTTCCGTCAAAAATATTTTCTACGGATTCCTTCATATTGGAGCCACGTAAGAGGCCGGGTGACGCCGGTCTAGCATGTTTTATTTTTGTGATGTAGTTCTGGTGGGACCAGTCCAACACCTTTTAAAGGCCAATGTGTCACCTAATTTGGAACCCAATTTATGTCCGGACGGACCGAGTGTCCGGGCTGGGGACTTTACGTGGCTGATCACCCGTATTGTCCGTAGTCGTGAAAAAAACTCCAATCAACTGAAATGATTTTAAAAAGGATTTATGGAAAGTATGTTTTAATAATGGAATGGTTTTAAGAAAAGGAATGTTTTCATGAAATTTATAATTTGATATAAATGGAAAGTTTTCCTATGATGGAAATTGCATTCTTTCCTTGAGATTAATTGGTCATTGATATTGTTCATCAATGAATCATTGAAATATTATTGTTTCACTATATTATTAACTTACTGAGCGTTGTTGGCTCACTCTTACTTTGTTTTACCTTCCCTTTCCAGTTAGGGTTAAGGAGTTGCCTACGCTTTATAATTCAAGTGAGAGCGATGGTGCATCCTTTAAACGTTAGATACAGAGCTAGCACGGGCATATGGTAAATGGGCTTGCGCTATGGTTTAGACGGTATAAAGGTTTATAATTGGAATTTGAGATAGAAGTTATAATAATTTGTATAGTATAGATTCTTGTTTCATACCATAACCTGGAATCGATCATCGGTGAGGAATCGTTGATGTATTAAGTTTTAATTGTATATGTTAATTGGAATTTGGTCTGGGTTGAAATACAGGTGGATTGTCCGATTTAGGAATACTTCATGCCGAAATTTCTAAAATTCCCCCGTATCAAAATCTATTTTATTATAAAAAGAATATTTTCAGTAATGGGAAGTCGGGGCGTTACAGGTTGGTATCAGAACGACAGGTTATGGTCACTGAAACAAGTTAGGATGATTAGGTGTACGTATTTAGAACGGACGTTAGATGCAATGATTTAGGATAAGGTTCGCCTTAGGTTATTAAGACGATGGTTGCGATGTTAATTAGTATTTCGATATCGTGCGAGCTGGAGTTCGTTTCACCCGAAGATTTGATTGTGGACGAGGCAGTTGATTCGGTGCCGCATATGTCAAATAGATGACCGGAACTACCAGTCGGAAGATGCCACCTTGATATCCGTATGTACCTTTTAGAGTTTCCTCTACGACTTTAACTATTTAACGAAATAGATAGTACGAAAAGGCTGTAAACAAGATGCGAAACACGATTACTGGCATGTGTTGGAGGTGATGCCCCTATCTGCTTCTCTTGACTCTTATTTTGTCGTTTGATCTTTTCCAGGTACAAGAGAGCATCGCTTGACAACTCATGTTTCCCTTGAGGCGTGAGAACTGGCTGACGTGAATCCTTTTTTGACTTGTGATGTCCATTTAACGGATCTGATATGCTAGGTCTCGGAAATGAATTGAACAAAACATGTGGAACTACTACAGCTTTGGATTTCTCTGTTCGTTTAGTGTTCGTAACATCTCGAGTATTCGGAGTAGGTTGTTTACTTGTTCCTTGGACTTCATCGGCTATTCTTCGTTTTAAACGGAGAATTAAGGTTGATTGAGAAGTATTAAAGCTCGATCTATTGATATAATTGTGTAATTTTTATGTTTAGCATCTATTTTTGATTTTCTAGGAGGAGATAAAAACTCCTTCTAGCACCATCGTTGAAGTGTGATATTATAAAATGCCAATCCTCTTACAAGTTGGAGCTACAACAGTATATATAGTGCCTTTAATGGGCCTAATTCTCTAAGTGGGCCTCAGGCCTAATAAATACCATTGTCAAAATTAGCAATTCTTCTGGATTGTGTACCAAAAATATACTCCCTCAATCCCCCTAAATTGCTTGGTGTTACATGCATTTTAAGTTTTCTAGAAAAATTATAGTTTCATAATTTATTTTTAATTTTTTTTCCTGAATAAAAATTTAATATTGAAACTTTTATTCAAAAAAAAGAAATTTTTTAAAATAAGTTATGAAACTATACTTTATATACACCTTAAAATGCGTGTCAAACAGTGTTGAAAATATGTAAAGAAATGAGTGTGACTGAGGAAGTAAAAGCTAAGAAACATGTTTAATTCAGCGGGACTCAACAATTAATATTAGTAAACAAATTTCAAGAAATGTTAATGGATAAGATTTAAATAATACTAGGATTGGACTTCTGTTTTATACTTCAAGGACAGTATATTAGTCAATTTATTCGTTTGGTCCAATCGGGTCGCAAGTGTTAGAATATATAAAACTATAACTCCTTCCGTCCCTTTTAATTTTTAACATTTTTTCTTTATTTTCTGATACGCATTTTAAGGATGGTTCCATAACATTTTAAAAAAAAAATTTGTGTAAAAATTTAATTTTTAAAATTTTCTTTTTTTGTATAAGAATTTAATATTTAAATTTTTATACATAAAAAGAAAGTTTTCAAAATAAGTTACGGAACTATCTTTAAAATAAACCTTAAAATTTGTGTCAGAAAGTAAAAAAAAAGTGTTAAGAATCAAAAGGGACGAAGGGAGTACATATTAGCTTATAACTCGTGTAAAGTACAAATTATTATTTATAGTATATTATAATATTATAAATATTAATTTCAATATGTTATTGGAAGAATTCGAACTTTACATCTTTGTATATAATAATTTTTAGTATTAAACATAAATTAATATGTTGTTTGCGGAAATCGAACATTAGACCTCTGTATATAACAACTTTAGTATTGTTGTATCTAACGGTTATGATCTATTTGAGTTGAATATTTAACGGTTGTGAAAGAGGGATAACAAAAAAATAAGGGAATCATAAAAAATAGGGGGTTAACCAAACTACAAATTATACTCCCTTTCGCTTATTATAGTATAGTATAGAAGTATAGATTAGTGATATTTAGTATTAAGGGTGGTTTAGTAATTTAGCTTATAAATGTTTATCATATAAACATTGAGACATGTATTATAAACGTTATGTCGATATAATAAAATCCTAGTTATTTTTTTTTATCTCTTTACTTTTATCATGGTATCAAGAGCTGGGTTATGGGTTTGTCTTCTTCGTTCGTTATTGATTTTTGATTTAACTGTTTCTGAATTGGAATCTGTTTTGGTTAATTATTGTTCTATATTATCTGAATTCGTGTGCTTGTTTTGGTTATTCAAAGTTATTTGTGTTTTCATCATGACTTTCGGTAAAGATGATTCTCTTCAGTCGATTAGTGTTCAGTTGGATGGTACAAATCATTCGTATTGGAGTTATGTCATGAAAATTTTTTTGCGTGGTAAAATTTTGTGGAGTTATGTTCGTGATAAGGATGCTAAGACTAAACAAGCAGATGCTAAGACTCCCGAGTCTACAACAGCGATTGAGACTTGGGAGGCTGATATTTCAAAAATCATTACATGGATTAACAATTCAGTGACTCGCTCTATTGGCGCTCAATTAGCAATGTATGAAACGGCTAAAGAGGTATGGGACCATCTATCCAGATTGTATACACAATCCAATTTTTCTAAACAATATCAATCAGAGACGGATATTCGTGCACTTCAATAAAATAATATGTCAGTTCAAGAATTTTATTCTGCCATGTCCGTTTTATGGGATCAACTCGCATTAACTAAACTTGAAGAATTAACCGTTGTATTTGCTCATATCAAGAGACGAGATGAACAACTTTTGGTTTAGTTTCTAATGGCTTTTCGATATGATTTTGAACCCTTATGAGGGTCAATTCTTCATCGTACTCCCCTTCCATCAGTTGATTTTGTTGTTAATGAGCTTCTAGAGGAGGAGATTTGTTAAATCTAATAGTAATAGTGCTAAGGAAAACTCGTCTCTTCTGGTACTCCTTCCATTTTTGTTGTCCCTCCACGACCATCAGATAGTACTCAAACCAGGTTTAACCTATCAGAGAGGCTGGCTCCTAACCAGGCAAAAGAAGAGGTAGAAAGAGAGTTGACTTTAGAAAGTCAAATGGAGAAAGAGTGCATGGGTGACCAATCCCATGATGAGGGAGAGAAACCTAGGAAACAACCATTTTTTGATTTCTATGATCAGGTTTTTCCTGAATCTTGGTTTGACAATCTTGGCATGGATGCTGGTACTTATTTTTTTATTAAGATGTATAAGAAACAGGACTTAGCCAGGCATAATGATAAGTGGATTTTATATCCACTTATTATGCAATAAATGGGCCTAGATTGGTGGTTTGTCCTAAAGTATGTTGTCTTTTAATTCATTTTTTGTTGTGTTTCAGGATTTGTTGTGCAGAACTCGGAACTTTAGGTATTTTGGCAATATAAGGCTAAAAAACGGTGGATTTTTATCTCAGTTTTATCAAGTGGACTGGCTACGAGGAAAAAGAATTATCATAAAGGAATCCTGAATGATATATTCTTAAATCTGGAATCCCGGTTGGAATTGATATATTTTTCGTTAAGGAAAAGGAGTCCGGTTTTAGATCCTTAATTAACCGCAGCTCAGGACTTAAAGATTCATTTATATTAACAAATATTTACTTAATTAGAAAATTATAATTATAAATATCTAATAATATTAGATATTTATTTTTATAAATTCTGAATTAATTTAAATATTTGTTAATTAAAAATTATAAGTTAGAAAAAAAAAGGAAAAAAAAAAAGAAAAAGAAAACGAATTCTGTAGCAGGTGGTGAATCAAGTGCAAAACAAAAGTAAAACAATCAACCAAGTGTGTCGGCATTAAATATTAGTAGCTAAGAAAGGAATGGTGCCATGTTGCATAGCTGTCGGCCAGGATTTTTGAGCGGTCCACGCGCCTCAACCGCGCGTGCGTCGCACGCGCCAGGCTAAAACTGTGCAAAGCGCGCGTGACGCGCACGGCTGCATCCTGAGAGTGGTTGTTTTTTCTGGTTGGCTGAGTGCAGTTTGGATTAATTGCTGGGTGTGTTGCTTTCGGCTGAGTGGAACAATTGGGTGCTGTTTGTGTATTTTTTGTTATTTCTTTTTATTTCTTTTTTAGTTTCTTTTATTTATATTCTATTATTTTGGTGTGCTAATTTGTAGTATAAATAGGGGTAGTCTCAAGCTTAGAAGAACAGAACATTTTGGAGAGCAATTTTTCTCTCTTGTATTCTCTCTTGTTCTTGTAAATTTTAAGCTTTGTTTTTAAACACTTTAATTTTTAGCAAATTTATTATAAGTGTTAATTTGGTTGAAGAAATTACGGGAATCATTTGGAGTGCTCTTCTCTTTCGGTGGAAGCTATTTCGGTTTTATTTTCTAATTTCTTATTTTACAGGGAATTATCGGAGTGCTCGTTTCTTGCAAGTGGAAATTATTTCGGTTTTAGTTTCTAACTTTTTATAATTTTCATATTTAATTTATCGTAATTTTTAATTTAGTTTTATTATTGTTGTTATTAGTATTATTATTATTATTATTGTTATTATTATTATTATTATTATTATTATTATTGTTATTATTATTATTATTATTATTATTATTATTATTATTATTATTATTATGATTTCAATTAATCCCATGATGACGATTCGTTTAATTATGAACTAATCGCCATCATGGGATTCTAATGGATTTATTTACGTAATTTAGTAATTCGATGCCTTAATAAATTGTGTTATGATAAAAATTTCCGATTGCCTAACGTGGCTATGCTTAATTTATTAGATGCGTAGCTATCATCTAAATTATTAATTCTTATTGAATGCGAAAGTGGATTTGAGAATTTAGAATTTGCCATGTTAGCACAGGTTCGTAATTTTCATATATAATTACGATTAGTGGTAGGGTTTTGGATCACATCGCCCTGTGTAGCCAAAAATAAGGAATTTATTCGTAAACCAGTTATGTTTTCAAATCTTATAGACATATAGGGTCTAGACATAAATGGTGTCCACGCAACTTCTATCTTTTTAAGTGGATGTTTGTATGGTTTGATATAAGTTAAGGCTGAAAGGCGCTTATATTAGTTTCGTGTTCCCGGCTAGCTTTCATAATTATCAGAATCACTTTAAATTAAGGCATCAATTTAAATGAAATAAATAATGAAATTAGAATCCCATGTTTATCTCATATATAAATTCTTTATCATATTAATTTTTAGTCGTTATTTCATTAATTAATTGTGATTTGAACAAACCAACCATTTCGTTGTTCAGGCTTCTATAATTAACCGAACGTTGTTGAATAAACATATTTACTTAAATACACCAAGTCTTCGTGGGAACGATCCTTATTTCCCTATATTGCTTTTGGACTGCGTATACTTGCGTAGAGAAAATAACGAACAAGTTTTTGGCGCCGCTGCCGGGGACTCGGTGTTATTTTGTTTATGTGTTTTACTACAATAGAAGTTAATTTGTTTGACTTGAACATTTTATCTTATATTTTGAAGTGATTATTTGTGTTCAGATACTTGGATTTTTATGCTAACTCGTGCTAAAGCATTAAAGGCCAAACAAGTACTTAAACTAGCAAATACTCACAAGATGGACGGAGAAGCCGAAGTAGTTGCACCTGCAGCAGCAAGGGCTTTAATGGACTACTCACAACCAAAGATTGATGACATTCAGTCAAGTATCATTCGTCCAGCAATTGCGGCTCCTACATTTGAAATTAAATCCAGCACTATTCAGATGGTGCAGAATCAAGTACAGTACGGAGGAACTGCAACGGAAGATCCTAACTTACACATTAGGAACTTCATAGAAATATGCGACACATTTAGATTCAACAATGTGTCAGATGATGCTGTGAAGTTGAGACTCTTCCCGTTTTCCTTAAGAGACAAGGCCAAAAGTTGGTTACACTCTCTGCCACCGGGATCAATCACCACTTGGGCTGATCTAGCTCAAAAGTTTCTTAGCAAATTCTTCCCCATGGCAAAGACTGCAGCTATAAGGAATGCTATCACGCAATTTTCTCAACAGTCTGGTGAATCTTTATGTGAAGCGTGGGAAAGATACAAGGAAATGCTTCGACAATGCCCTCATCATGGCATGCCAAATTGGATGGTCATAAATTGCTTCTATAATGGACTAGGAATACAATCAAGGCCAATGGTAGATGCAGCTTCAGGGGGAGCATTATGGGCTAAAAGTTATGAGGAGGCCTACGATCTTATCGAGATGATGGCAGCTAAAGAATATCAAAATCCAACTCAGAGAATGCCACAACAGAAGGTAGTAGGAATTCTTAATGTCGACAAGGCCACTTCCTTAGCAGCTCAGATAGAGGCTTTGAACTTGAAAATAGACTCTTTGACAGCACAAGGATTTCATCAAGTTGCCAGTGTTTGTGAGTTGTGTGCGGGCGCACATGAATCAAACCAATGTGCCATCTCAAACGAGTCGGTTCAATTCGTAAGCAATTTCCAAAGACAGCAACAGCCAGCTCCAAATTCCTACCATCCGAACAACCGAAATCATCCAAATTTCAGTTGGAGCAATAATCAAGGAGGAGCACAACAATCAAATCAGCCCTACCAACAATTTCAAAATCAGCAGTTTGGAGCTAGGCCATATAATCCATCTGGATTCCAGCAACAGCAGGGGCACCAATATCAGCAACAATATGCCCCACGACAATTTCAACCCCCAGGATTTCAACAACAATCCTATGGGAATTATGGGCAATCAGCTTCTAGTGAAAAGACAGAATTGGAGGAGTTGAGGTTGGCGTCAAAAAGCCAAGCGGCTTCGATTAAAAATCTGGAAACTCAATTGGGACAACTCACTAGTTTCATGATGAGCCGACCACAAGGAACACTCCCAAGTGATACTGAAGCTAATCCAGGGAGAAAGAACAACCAAGAGCACATTAAAGCCATCACTTTAAGATCGGGGAAAGTCACAGAAGGTACTGAATTGGAAAGAGCAAAAAGAATTCTGCCCGATGAAGAAACAGTGAACTTGGGAGATACCGAGGACAAGGATAAGGCTGCAATTTCAAGCACGGAGGTAGAAGAAAGTGTACCACCTCCTAAACAATCAATCCTTGCACAGAAAGAAGCAGAAGAGCATGTCTATCCACCTCCACCATTTCCTCGACGTTTGCAAAAACAGAAACTGGACAAGCAGTTTGGAAAATTTCTTGAAGTCTTTAAGAAATTACATATCAACATCCCATTTGCTGAAGCCCTGGAGCAAATGCCGAGTTATGCCAAGTTTATGAAGGGCATTCTATCGAGAAAAGTAAAACTTGAGGACTTAGAAATTGTTGCTCTGACAGAGGAGTGTAGTGCGGTATTGCAACAAAAGTTACCGCCTAAGCTAAAAGATCCTGGAAGTTTCACCATACCATGCACCATTGGGAATTTGTCTTTTGACAAATGTTTATGTGATTTAGGAGCGAGCATCAACCTCATGCCATACTCAGTTTTCTTACAACTTGGCCTTCCTGAGCCAAACCCGACGAACATGTCACTTCAGTTAGCTGATCGCTCTATCACTTATCCTCGGGGAATTGTTGAAGACGTCCTAGTGAAAGTAGACAAACTTATCTTTCCAGCTGATTTTGTCGTACTGGATTTTGAAGAGGACAAGAAGATTCCTATCATTCTTGGTAGACCATTCTTAGCAACGGGGCAGACTTTGATCGATGTCCAAAAGGGGGAACTGACGATGAGGGTGCACGATCAAAATGTCACTTTCAACGTTTTTAAAGCCATGAAGTTTCCAACAGAAGAAGAACAGTGTCTGAAGGTAGACTTGATTGAGTCTACGGTACAAGAAAAGTTGGATCACATGTTCATGAATGACACTTTGGAAAAGGCCCTTAGTGGAAGGTATTCATTAGATGAAGATGACATAGATGAATAATTGCAATATCTGGATGCTTTGCCGTGGCAAAGAAAATTTGAAAGACCAGTTGAATCATTGGATCTACTAGAACTAAAGGGGCCGCATCAGCAAATGAAACCATCTATCGAGGAAGCTCCAACTCTAGAGCTCAAACCACTTCCTAATCACTTAAAGTATGCTTCTCTTGGTGAATCATCTACCTTACCTGTGATTATATCTGCTAACCTTTCAGACTCTGAGGAAGACAAACTTTTAAGAGTCCTGAGGGAATTCAAAACAGCCATTGGTTGGACCCTAGCGGATATCAAAGGCATCGGCCCAGCTTATTGTCAACATAAAATTCCATTGGAAGAAGGTAGTAAACCAACAGTGGAGCATCAAAGGCGGCTAAATCCTCTTATGAAAGAGGTAGTGAAGAAAGAAATCATCAAGTGGCTGGATGTAGGGATTATTTATCCTATTTCTGACAGTGCATGGGTGAGTCCAATGCAATGTGTACCGAAGAAAGGAGGCATGATTGTGATTACCAATGAAAAGAATGAACTTATCTCTACTCGCACAGTCACCGGTTGGCGAATCTGCACGGACTACCGGAAGTTGAATAAAGCCACAAGGAAGGATCATTTTCCCCTTCCTTTCATTGATCAGATGCTAGATAGACTAGCCGGCCATGATTATTACTGCCTCCTGGATGGTTATTCTGGATATAACCAAATCTGCATTGCTCCTGAGGATCAGGAGAAAACAACATTTACATACCCGTTCGGCACTTTCGCCTTTCGGCGGGTTTCTTTTGGCTTGTGTGGAGCACCTGGTACTTTTCAAAGGTGCATGATGGCCATCTTCTCAAACATGATTGGCAAGACCGTAGAAGTCTTCATGGATGACTTCTCTGTATTCGGTCTATCTTTTGATGAATGCTTGCAAAATCTTGGCTCGGTGTTGAAAAGATGCGTGGAAACTAACCTAGTGCTCAATTGGGAGAAGTGCCACTTCATGGTACAAGAAGGAACTATTCTCGGGCACAAGGTGTCAAGGAAGGGTCTAGAAGTAGACAGAGCAAAGATAAAAGCTATTGAAAAGCTGCCGCCACCTAATTCAGTGCGAGGGATTCGCAGTTTCCTTGGGCACGCAGGTTTCTACAGGCGTTTTATCAAGGACTTCGCAAAAATTTCCAAACCTTTGTGTCAGCTGCTGGAAAAAGATATTCATTTCAAATTTAACGAAGAATGTCTCACAGCTTTCGAGACTCTGAAGAAGAAATTGATTTCAGCACCCGTGATCATTGCTCCAGATTGGAGTGAGCCTTTCGCTATGATGTGTGATGCTAGCGATTACGCAGTTGGGGCCGTTCTTGACCAAAAGAAAGATAAAATGTTTCATGTCATCTACTATGCAAGCAAAACCCTCAGTGATGCTCAATTAAACTACACTACCACTGAGAAGGAGTTGTTAGCCATAGTTTATGGTTTTGAAAAATTCCGTTCATACTTGCTTGGCACGAAGGTGACTATGTACACTGATCACACGACTATCAGATATCTACTCTCTAAAAAGGACTCCAAACCTAGGTTGATTCGATGGATTCTTCTGCTGCAAGAATTCGATGTGGAGATCAAGGATAGAAAAGGGACAGAAAACCAAGTAGCCGACCATCTCTCACGATTGAAAGACCTTGGGAAGACATCCCAAGACAAAACCGTCATTAATGAGTCCTTTCCTGATGAACAGTTGTTTGGGATACAAGAAGAAGAGCCTTGGTTTGCAGACATTGTGAACTTTCTGGTGAGTCGAGTGATTCCTCCCGGGCTCTCTTTTGCACAAAGAAAGAAATTCTTACATGAAGTCAAATGGTATCGTTGGGACGAACCATATCTGTTTAAACAAGGAGCCGATCAGGTGATTAGGAGATGTGTGCCATATAGTGAAACAGAGCCTATTCTAAGGGATTATCACGCCACGACATATGGTGGCCATTATGGAAGTGAAAAGACCGCAACTTGAATTCTTCAAGCGGGATTTTATTGGCCATCCCTTTTTAAGGATGCCCATCAGTTTGTGCTGAAGTGTGATCGTTGTCAGCGTGTTGGTAACTTATCTAGGAGGAATGAGATGCCCCTCAATATAATGCTAGAGGTGGAAATCTTCGATGTTTGGGGCATCGATTTCATGGGACCATTCATTTCCTCATGTAACAACCAATACATCTTGCTAGCCGTTGATTATGTTTCCAAATGGGTTGAAGTCAAGACACTTCTGACCAATAATGCCAATGTCGTGCTCAACTTCCTTCACAAGAACATCTTCACATGATTCGGCACTCCTCGAGTAATCATAAGCGATGAAGGTACTCACTTTTGCAATCACAAGTTTACTAATCTCATGGCAAGGTACAACATCAACCACCGGGTAGCTACGGCTTACCACCCGCAAACCAATGGCCAAGCCGAGGTATCTAATCGCGAGATTAAGCGCATTCTGGAAAAAGTGGTGAATCCTTCGAGAAAGGATTGGTCTTTAAAACTCGATGAAGCCGCATGGGCTTATCGTACAGCATATAAAATGCCCTTGGGTATGTCACCATATCAGCTGGTCTATGGGAAAACTTGCCATTTACCGGCAGAATTGGAACACAAAGCTTATTGGGCTTTGAAGAAGCTAAATTTCGATCTTAAGGCCGCAGGTGAGAAAAGGATGGTGCAACTCAACGAGATGGACGAGTTTCGATTGCAGGCATATGAGAACAATAAGCTCTATAAGGAGAAAGTGAAACGATGGCATGATCGTCGTCTTATTCAAAAGGTATTCGTTCCTGTCCAGTCGGTCTTATTATATAACTCTCGTCTTCGATTGTTTCCAGGGAAGCTCAAATCAAGATGGTCAGGGCCTTTTTTTGTCAAAACTGTGTTTCCACACGGAGCGGTGGAAATCTTTGAGAAATCACCCGATCAATCGTTCAAAGTGAATGGGCAGAGATTGAAACCCTATTTTGGTGACACTGTGAACCGTGAGGCTGATACCACCAAGTTGGCCACCACATGATTCTCAGTATAATCGTCAAGCTAGCGACAATAACCAAGCGCTTCGTGGGAGGCAACCCATAGGTTTGGTGTTTTTATGTGTGGTTTGATTTGGTGTAATTTTGTTTAGTATTATGTCGAAAGTGCAGGTCATTGCCTCAGTTTGGAGCTCATTTCCACCACCTGATTCACCACCCGAGGAGGGTGACGATGCCGACAGTTAGGGTAGTTCTCTTTTATCATTTATCTATACCTTCAATGAGGACATTGAATATTTTAAGTTTGGGGGTGATTTAGGATAATTGATTAATCGAGTCATACTCATTCATATAGTTCATAATGTACCATGCTAGTATAATTTCATATAATTCATATATATATATATATATATATATATATATATATATATATAAAATTGCATATTCATGATTAGTTGCATATCATATTTTCCTTGATCCCGTAGCGCTTGGCGATTCCGTTTAGTAGTCAATAATGAATTTGAGTGTGATAATGATGGATAGAGGGCTGATTTAAATACTTAAGAATTGACGTGCATGTTTCAGAAACACAATCTTACACAACTCATCGGTTACTTTTGGGCTAGGTTAAGGTCATGCTTGTTTGGTTGTTTGAGATTTAATCACCTGATTATATTCAGAATTTTCTTTATTCCCTTGATGGCGTAGGAGCACTAAATTCTATGTTTGGGGGAAACCAGGGTTCATGCTAGTTTGTGTGTAGTTGTTAATAATTGATAGGTGTCAATTGGCTAGTAGCCAGCTCATATTTATATGAGTAGTCTAGGGTTGGAATTGAGAATTCTCATTCCAGATTGCATATAAAAAGGAAAAAAAAAAACAGTGTTTGTGAGTATGTATGCAAAAATTGATCAGGGTGAGCTCTTTAATACTCGAGCAATTAAGTTCTAGGGGACTCAAGCCTAGTGACCTAAGACTTTTCCGGTCTGGGATCCACTAACCTAACGCTCGCTACATGGGTATTATTGTATAAGCCTTTTGGGGTCTCATCCATTGCACGGTCAAATAAGCATGTGTGTTGTGTATAGTATTATGCGTCACAGTTGTTAATAAACCATGAATTCCTGTCTAACTCAAATGATGATGGAGGTGTTTTTAAGTTATGAAGTGTCTATCGTTCATTCTAATTATAAACTTGTGATTGTTTTGACGAAGAATATGTATGGTTTTGATCTAGTGTTAGAAGTATTTCTGATGAGCATTGCACACACGCACGTTTATGTACTTGTAAATGTTAATATGCTGATGTTTAGTCGATCTCTATTTGGAGTTATCACATTCTCTGAGACACTCTGCTAAATTGGTTATTCTTTTGCTTATGGGATCCTTGCATCGTTTGCATTCATGCATTTAGAAGTAATCGAGTCTGTTTTCGCTTGAGGACAAGCTTCAATTTAAGTTTGGGGGTGTGATAAATGGATTTTATATCCACTTATTATGCAATAAATGGGCCTAGATTGGTGGTTTGTCCTAAAGTATGTTGTCTTTTAATTCATTTTTTGTTGTGTTTCAGGATTTGTTGTGCAGAACTCGGAACTTTAGGTCTTTTGGCAATATAAGGCTAAAAAACGGTGGATTTTTATCTCAGTTTTATCAAGTGGACTGGCTACGAGGAAAAAGAATTATCATAAAGGAATCCTGAATGATATATTCTTAAATCTGGAATCCCGGTTGGAATTGATATATTTTTCGTTAAGGAAAAGGAGTCCGGTTTTAGATCCTTAATTAACCGCAGCTCAGGACTTAAAGATTCATTTATATTAACAAATATTTTATTTAATTAGAAAATTATAATTATAAATATCTAATAATATTAGATATTTATTTTTATAAATTCTGAATTAATTTAAATATTTGTTAATTAAAAATTATAAGTTAGAAAAAAAAGGAAAAAAAAAAGAAAAAGAAAACGAATTCTGTAGCAGGTGGTGAATCAAGTGCAAAACAAAAGTAAAACAATCAACCAAGTGTGTCGGCATTAAATATTAGTAGCTAAGAAAGGAATGGTGCCATGTTGCATAGCTGTCGGCCAGGATTTTTGAGCGGTCCACGCGCCTCAACCGCGCGTGCGTCGCACGCGCCAGGCTAAAACTGTGCAAAGCGCGCGTGACGCGCACGGCTGCATCCTGAGAGTGGTTGTTTTTTCTGGTTGGCTGAGTGCAGTTTGGATTAATTGCTGGGTGTGTTGCTTTCGGCTGAGTGGAACAATTGGGTGCTGTTTGTGTATTTTTTGTTATTTCTTTTTATTTCTTTTTTAGTTTCTTTTATTTATATTCTATTATATTGGTGTGCTAATTTGTAGTATAAATAGGGGTAGTCTCAAGCTTAGAAGAACAGAACATTTTGGAGAGCAATTTTTCTCTCTTGTATTCTCTCTTTTTCTTGTAAATTTTAAGCTTTGTTTTTAAACACTTTAATTTTTAGCAAATTTATTATAAGTGTTAATTTGGTTGAAGAAATTACGGGAATCATTTGGAGTGCTCTTCTCTTTCGGTGGAAGCTATGTCGGTTTTATTTTCTAATTTCTTATTTTACAGGGAATTATCGGAGTGCTCGTTTCTTGCAAGTGGAAATTATTTCGGTTTTAGTTTCTAACTTTTTATAATTTTCATATTTAATTTATCGTAATTTTTAATTTAGTTTTATTATTGTTGTTATTAGTATTATTATTATTTTTATTGTTATTGTTATTATTATTATTATTATTGTTATTATTATTATTATTATTATTATTATTATTATTATTATTATTATGATTTCAATTAATCCCATGATGACGATTCGTTTAATTATGAACTAATCGCCGTCATGGGATTCTAATGGATTTATTTACGTAATTTAGTAATTCGATGCCTTAATAAATTGTGTTATGATAAAAATTTCCGATTGCCTAACGTGGCTATGCTTAATTTATTAGATGCGTAGCTATCATCTAAATTATTAATTCTTAATGAATGCGAAAGTGGATTTGAGAATTTAGAATTTGCCATGTTAGCACAGGTTCGTAATTTTCATATATAATTACGATTAGTGTTAGGGTTTTGGATCACATCGCCCTGTGTAGCCAAAAATAAGGAATTTATTCGTAAACCAGTTATGTTTTCAAATCTTATAGACATATAGGGTCTAGACATAAATGGTGTCCACGCAACTTCTATCTTTTTAAGTGGATGTTTGTATGGTTTGATATAAGTTAAGGCTGAAAGGCGCTTATATTAGTTTCGTGTTCCCGGCTAGCTTTCATAATTATCAGAATCACTTTAAATTAAGGCATCAATTTAAATGAAATAAATAATGAAATTAGAATCCCATGTTTATCTCATATATAAATTCTTTATCATATTAATTTTTAGTCGTTATTTCATTAATTAATTGTGATTTGAACAAACCAACCATTTCGTTGTTCAGGCTTCTATAATTAACCGAACGTTGTTGAATAAACATATTTACTTAAATACACCAAGTCTTCGTGGGAACGATCCTTATTTCCCTATATTGCTTTTGGACTGCGTATACTTGCGTAGAGAAAATAGCGAACAAGTTTTTGGCGCCGCTGCCGGGACTCGGTGTTATTTTGTTTATGTGTTTTACTACAATAGAAGTTAATTTGTTTGAATTGAACATTTTATCTTATATTTTGAAGTGATTATTTGTGTTCAGATACTTGGATTTTTATGCTAACTCGTGCTAAAGCATTAAAGGCCAAACAAGTACTTAAACTAGCAAATACTCACAAGATGGACGGAGAAGCCGAAGTAGTTGCACCTGCAGCAGCAAGGGCTTTAATGGACTACTCACAACCAAAGATTGATGACATTCAGTCAAGTATCATTCGTCCAGCAATTGCGGCTCCTACATTTGAAATTAAATCCAGCACTATTCAGATGGTGCAGAATCAAGTAGAGTACGGAGGAACTGCAACGGAAGATCCTAACTTACACATTAGGAACTTCATAGAAATATGCGACACATTTAGATTCAACAATGTGTCAGATGATGCTGTGAAGTTGAGACTCTTCCCGTTTTCCTTAAGAGACAAGGCCAAAAGTTGGTTACACTCTCTGCCACCGGGATCTATCACCACTTGGGCTGATCTAGCTCAAAAGTTTCTTAGCAAATTCTTCACCATGGCAAAGACTGCAGCTATAAGGAATGCTATCACGCAATTTTCTCAACAGTCTGGTGAATCTTTATGTGAAGCGTGGGAAAGATACAAGGAAATGCTTCGACAATGCCCTCATCATGGCATGCCAAATTGGATGGTCATAAATTGCTTCTATAATGGACTAGGAATACAATCAAGGCCAATGGTAGATGCAGCTTCAGGGGGAGCATTATGGGCTAAAAGTTATGAGGAGGCCTACGATCTTATCGAGATGATGGCAGCTAAAGAATATCAAAATCCAACTCAGAGAATGCCACAACAGAAGGTAGTAGGAATTCTTAATGTCGACAAGGCCACTTCCTTAGCAGCTCAGATAGAGGCTTTGAACTTGAAAATAGACTCTTTGACAGCACAAGGATTTCATCAAGTTGCCAGTGTTTGTGAGTTGTGTGCGGGCGCACATGAATCAAACCAATGTGCCATCTCAAACGAGTCGGTTCAATTCGTAAGCAATTTCCAAAGACAGCAACAGCCAGCTCCAAATTCCTACCATCCGAACAACCGAAATCATCCAAATTTCAGTTGGAGCAATAATCAAGGAGGAGCACAATAATCAAATCAGCCCTACCAACAATTTCAAAATCAGCAGTTTGGAGCTAGGCCATATAATCCATCTGGATTCCAGCAACAGCAGGGGCACCAATATCAGCAACAATATGCCCCACGACAATTTCAACCCCCAGGATTTCAACAACAATCCTATGGGAATTCTGGGCAATCAGCTTCTAGTGAAAAGACAGAATTGGAGGAGTTGAGGTTGGCGTCAAAAAGCCAAGCGGCTTCGATTAAAAATCTGGAAACTCAATTGGGACAACTCACTAGTTTCATGATGAGCCGACCACAAGGAACACTCCCAAGTGATACTGAAGCTAATCCAGGGAGAAAGAACAACCAAGAGCACATTAAAGCCATCACTTTAAGATCGGGGAAAGTCACAGAAGGTACTGAATTGGAAAGAGCAAAAAGAATTCTGCCCGATGAAGAAACAGTGAACTTGGGAGATACCGAGGACAAGGATAAGGCTGCAATTTCAAGCACGGAGGTAGAAGAAAGTGTACCACCTCCTAAACAATCAATCCTTGCACAGAAAGAAGCAGAAGAGCATGTCTATCCACCTCCACCATTTCCTCGACGTTTGCAAAAACAGAAACTGGACAAGTAGTTTGGCAAATTTCTTGAAGTCTTTAAGAAATTACATATCAACATCCCATTTGCTGAAGCCCTGGAGCAAATGCCGAGTTATGCCAAGTTTATGAAGGGCATTCTATCGAGAAAAGTAAAACTTGAGGACTTAGAAACTGTTGCTCTGACAGAGGAGTGTAGTGCGGTATTGCAACAAAAGTTACCGCCTAAGCTAAAAGATCCTGGAAGTTTCACCATACCATGCACCATTGGGAATTTGTCTTTTGACAAATGTTTATGTGATTTAGGAGCGAGCATCAACCTCATGCCATACTCAGTTTTCTTACAACTTGGCCTTCCTTAGCCAAACCCGACGAACATGTCACTTCAGTTAGCTGATCGCTCTATCACTTATCCTCGGGGAATTGTTGAAGACGTCCTAGTGAAAGTAGACAAACTTATCTTTCCAGCTGATTTTGTCGTACTGGATTTTGAAGAGGACAAGAAGATTCCTATCATTCTTGGTAGACCATTCTTAGCAACGGGGCAGACTTTGATCGTTGTCCAAAAGGGGGAACTGACGATGAGGGTGCACGATCAAAATGTCACTTTCAACGTTTTTAAAGCCATGAAGTTTCCAACAGAAGAAGAACAGTGTCTGAAGGTAGACTTGATTGAGTCTACGGTACAAGAAAAGTTGGATCACATGTTCATGAATGACACTTTGGAAAAGGCCATTAGTGGAAGGTATTCATTAGATGAAGATGACATAGATGAACAATTGCAATATCTGGATGCTTTGCCGTGGCAAAGAAAATTTGAAAGACCAGTTGAATCATTGGATCTACTAGAACTAAAGGGGCCGCATCAGCAAATGAAACCATCTATCGAGGAAGCTCCAACTCTAGAGCTCAAACCACTTCCTAATCACTTAAAGTATGCTTCTCTTGGTGAATCATCTACCTTACCTGTGATTATATCTGCTAACCTTTCAGACTCTGAGGAAGACAAACTTTTAAGGGTCCTGAGGGAATTCAAAACAGCCATTGGTTGGACCCTAGCGGATATCAAAGGCATCAGCCCAGCTTATTGTCAACATAAAATTCCATTGGAAGAAGGTAGTAAACCAACAGTGGAGCATCAAAGGCGGCTAAATCCTCTTATGAAAGAGGTAGTGAAGAAAGAAATCATCAAGTGGCTGGATGTAGGGATTATTTATCCTATTTCTGACAGTGCATGGGTGAGTCCAATGCAATGTGTACCGAAGAAAGGAGGCATGATTGTGATTACCAATGAAAAGAATGAACTTATCTCTACTCGCACAGTCACCGGTTGGCGAATCTGCATGGACTACCGGAAGTTTAATAAAGCCACAAGGAAGGATCATTTTCCCCTTCCTTTCATTGATCAGATGCTAGATAGACTAGCCGGCCATGATTATTACTGCCTCTTGGATGGTTATTCTGGATATAACCAAATCTGCATTGCTCCTGAGGATCAGGAGAAAACAACATTTACATACCCGTTTGGCACTTTCGCCTTTCGGCGGGTTTCTTTTGGCGGGTTTCTTTTGGCTTGTGTGGAGCACCTGGTACTTTTCAAAGGTGCATGATGGCCATCTTCTCAGACATGATTGGCAAGACCGTAGAAGTCTTCATGGATGACTTCTCTGTATTCGGTCTATCTTTTGATGAATGCTTGCAAAATCTTGGCTCGGTGTTGAAAAGATGCGTGGAAACTAACCTAGTGCTCAATTGGGAGAAGTGCCACTTCATGGTACAAGAAGGAACTATTCTCGGGCACAAGGTGTCAAGGAAGGGTCTAGAAGTAGACAGAGCAAAGATAGAAGCTATTGAAAAGCTGCCGCCACCTAATTCAGTGCGAGGGATTCGCAGTTTCCTTGGGCACGCAGGTTTCTACAGGCGTTTTATCAAGGACTTCGCAAAAATTTCCAAACCTTTGTGTCAGCTGCTGGAAAAAGATATTCATTTCAAATTTAACGAAGAATGTCTCACAGCTTTCGAGACTCTGAAGAAGAAATTGATTTCAGCACCCGTGATCATTGCTCCAGATTGGAGTGAGCCTTTCGCTATGATGTGTGATGCTAGCGATTACGCAGTTGGGGCCGTTCTTGACCAAAAGAAAGATAAAATGTTTCATGTCATCTACTATGCAAGCAAAACCCTTAGCGATGCTCAATTAAACTACACTACCACTGAGAAGGAGTTGTTAGCCATAGTTTATGGTTTTGAAAAATTCCGTTCATACTTGCTTGGCACGAAGGTGACTGTGTACACTGATCACGCGGCTATCAGATATCTACTCTCTAAAAAGGACTCCAAACCTAGGTTGATTCGATGGATTCTTCTGCTGCAAGAATTCGATGTGGAGATCAAGGATAGAAAAGGGACAGAAAACCAAGTAGCCGACCATCTCTCACGATTGGAAGACCTTGGGAAGACATCCCAAGACAAAACCGTCATTAATGAGTCCTTTCCTGATGAACAGTTGTTTGGGATACAAGAAGAAGAGCCTTGGTTTGCAGACATTGTGAACTTTCTGGTGAGTCGAGTGATTCCTCCCGGGCTCTCTTTTGCACAAAGAAAGAAATTCTTACATGAAGTCAAATGGTATCGTTGGGACGAACCATATCTGTTTAAACAAGGAGCTGATCAGGTGATTAGGAGATGTGTGCCATATAGTGAAATAGAGCCTATTCTAAGGGATTATCACGCCACGACATATGGTGGCCATTATGGAAGTGAAAAGACCGCAACTTGAATTCTTCAAGCGGGATTTTATTGGCCATCCCTTTTTAAGGATGCCCATCAGTTTGTGCTGAAGTGTGATCGTTGTCAGCGTGTTGGTAACTTATCTAGGAGGAATGAGATGCCCCTCAATATAATGCTAGAGGTGGAAATCTTCGATGTTTGGGGCATCGATTTCATGGGACCATTCATTTCCTCATGTAACAACCAATACATCTTGCTAGCCGTTGATTATGTTTCCAAATGGGTTGAAGTCAAGGCACTTCCGACCAATAATGCCAATGTCGTGCTCAACTTCCTTCACAAGAACATCTTCACAAGATTCGGCAATCGCAAGTTTACTAATCTCATGGCAAGGTACAACATCAACCACCGGGTAGCTACGGCTTACCACCCGCAAACCAATGGCCAAGCCGAGGTATCTAATCGCGAGATTAAGCGCATTCTGGAAAAAGTGGTGAATCCTTCGAGAAAGGATTGGTCTTTAAAACTCGATGAAGCCGCATGGGCTTATCGTACAGCATATAAAATGCCCTTGGGTATGTCACCATATCAGCTGGTCTATGGGAAAGCTTGCCATTTACCGGTAGAATTGGAACACAAAGCTTATTGGGCTTTGAAGAAGCTAAATTTCGATCTTAAGGCCGCAGGTGAGAAAAGGATGGTGCAACTCAACGAGATGGACGAGTTTCAATTGCAGGCATATGAGAACAATAAGCTCTATAAGGAGAAAGTGAAACGATGGCATGATCATGGTCTTATTCAAAAGGTATTCGTTCCTGGCCAGTCGGTCTTATTATATAACTCTCGTCTTCGATTATTTCCAGGGAAGCTCAAATCAAGATGGTCAGGGCCTTTTGTTGTCAAAACTGTGTTTCCACACGGAGCGGTGGAAATCTTTGAGAAATCACCCGATCAATCGTTCAAAGTGAATGGGCAGAGATTGAAACCCTATTTTGGTGACACTGTGAACCGTGAGGCTGATACCACCAAGTTGGCCACCACATGATTCTCAGTATAATCGTCAAGCTAGCGACAATAACCAAGCGCTTCGTGGGAGGCAACCCATAGGTTTGGTGTTTTTATGTGTGGTTTGATTTGGTGTAATTTTGTTTAGTATTATGTCGAAAGTGCAGGTCATTGCCTCAGTTTGGAGCTCATTTCCACCACCTGATTCACCACCCGAGGAGGGTGACGATGCCGACAGTTAGGGGAGTTCTCTTTTATCATTTATCTATACCTTCAATGAGGACATTGAATATTTTAAGTTTGGGGGTGATTTAGGATAATTGATTAATCGAGTCATACTCATTCATATAGTTCATAATGTACCATGCTAGTATAATTTCATATAATTCATATATATATATATATATATATATATATATATATATAAAATTGCATATTCATGATTAGTTGCATATCATATTTTCCTTGATCCCGTAGCGCTTGGCGATTCCGTTTAGTAGTCAATAATGAATTTGAGTGTGATAATGATGGATAGAGGGCTGATTTAAATACTTAAGAATTGACGTGCATGTTTCAGAAACACAATCTTACACAACTCATCGGTTACTTTTGGGCTAGGTTAAGGTCATGCTTGTTTGGTTGTTTGAGATTTAATCACCTGATTATATTCAGAATTTTCTTCATTCCCTTGATGGCGTAGGAGCACTAAATTCTAAGTTTGGGGGAAACCAGGGTTCATGCTAGTTTGTGTGTAGTTGTTAATAATTGATAGGTGTCAATTGGCTAGTAGCCAGCTCATATTTATATGAGTAGTCTAGGGTTGGAATTGAGAATTCTCATTCCAGATTGCATATAAAAAGGAAAAAAAAACAGTGTTTGTGAGTATGTATGCAAAAATTGATCAGGGTGAGCTCTTTAATACTCGAGCAATTAAGTTCTAGGGGACTCAAGCCTAGTGACCTAAGACTTTTCCGGTCTGGGATCCACTAACCTAACGCTCGCTACATGGGTATTATTGTATAAGCCTTTTGGGGTCTCATCCATTGCACGGTCAAATAAGCATGTGTGTTGTGTATAGTATTATGCGTCATAGTTGTTAATAAACCATGAATTCCTGTCTAACTCAAATGATGATGGAGGTGTTTTTAAGTTATGAAGTGTCTATCGTTCATTCTAATTATAAACTTGTGATTGTTTTGACGAAGAATATGTATGGTTTTGATCTAGTGTTAGAAGTATTTCTGATGAGCATTGCACACACGCACGTTTATGTACTTGTAAATGTTAATATGCTGATGTTTAGTCGATCTCTATTTGGAGTTATCACATTCTCTGAGACACTCTGCTAAATTGGTTATTGTTTTGCTTATGGGATCCTTGCATCGTTTGCATTCATGCATTTAGAAGTAATCGAGTCTGTTTTCGCTTGAGGACAAGCTTCAATTTAAGTTTGGGGGTGTGATAAGTGGATTTTATATCCACTTATTATGCAATAAATGGGCCTAGATTGGTGGTTTGTCCTAAAGTATGTTGTCTTTTAATTCATTTTTTGTTGTGTTTCAGGATTTGTTGTGCAGAACTCGGAACTTTAGGTCTTTTGGCAATATAAGGCTAAAAAACGGTGGATTTTTATCTCAGTTTTATCAAGTGGACTGGCTACGAGGAAAAAGAATTATCATAAAGGAATCCTGAATGATATATTCTTAAATCTGGAATCCCGGTTGGAATTGATATATTTTTCGTTAAGGAAAAGGAGTCCGATTTTAGATCCTCAATTAACCGCAGCTCAGGACTTAAAGATTCATTTATATTAACAAATATTTTATTTAATTAGAAAATTATAATAATAAATATCTAGTAATATTAGATATTTATTTTTATAAATTCTGAATTAATTTAAATATTTGTTAATTAAAAATTATAAGTTAGAAAAAAAAAGGAAAAAAAAAGAAAAAGAAAACGAATTATGTAGCAGGTGGTGAATCAAGTGCAAAACAAAAGTAAAACAATCAACCAAGTGTGTCGGCATTAAATATTAGTAGCTAAGAAAGGAATGGTGCCATGTTGCATTGCTGTCGGCCCGGATCTGTGAGCGGTCCACGCGCCTCAACCGCGCGTGCGTCGCACGCGCCAGGCTAAAACTGTGAAAAGCGCGCGTGACGTGCACGGCTGCATCCTGAGAGTGGTTGTTTTTTCTGGTTGGCTGAGTGCAGTTTGGATTAATTGCTGGGTGTGTTGCTTTCGGCTGAGTGGAACAATTGGGTGCTGTTTGTGTATTTTTTGTTATTTCTTTTTATTTCTTTTTTAGTTTCTTTTATTTATATTCTATTATTTTGGTGTGCTAATTTGTAGTATAAATAGGGGTAGTCTCAAGCTTAGAAGAACAGAACATTTTGGAGAGCAATTTTTCTCTCTTGTATTCTCTCTTGTTCTTGTAAATTTTAACTTTGTTTTTAAACACTTTAATTTTTAGCAAATTTAGTATAAGTGTTAATTTGGTTGAAGAAATTACGGGAATCATTTGGAGTGCTCTTCTCTTTCGGTGGAAGCTATTTCGGTTTTATTTTCTAATTTCTTATTTTAAAGGGAATTATCGGAGTGCTCGTTTCTTGCAAGTGGAAATTATTTCGGTTTTAGTTTCTAACTTTTTATAATTTTCATATTTAATTTATCGTAATTTTTAATTTAGTTTTATTATTGTTGTTATTAGTATTATTATTATTTTTATTGTTATTATTATTATTATTGTTATTATTATTATTATTATTATTATTATTATTATTATTATTATTATTATTATTATGATTTCAATTAATCCATGATGACGATTCGTTTAATTATGAACTAATCGCCGTCATGGGATTCTAATGGATTTATTTACGTAATTTAGTAATTCGATGCCTTAATAAATTTTGTTATGATAAAAATTTCCGATTGCCTAACGTGGCTATGCTTAATTTATTAGATGCGTAGCTATCATCTAAATTATTAATTTTTAATGAATGCGAAAGTGGATTTGAGAATTTAGAATTTGCCATGTTAGCACAGGTTCGTAATTTTCATATATAATTACGATTAGTGGTAGGGTTTTGGATCACATCGCCCTGTGTAGCCAAAAATAAGGAATTTATTCGTAAACCAGTTATGTTTTCAAATCTTATAGACATATAGGGTCTAGACATAAATGGTGTCCACGCAACTTCTATCTTTTTAAGTGGATGTTTGTATGGTTTGATATAAGTTAAGGCTGAAAGGCGCTTATATTAGTTTCGTGTTCCCGGCTACTTTCATAATTATCAGAATCACTTTAAATTAAGGCATCAATTCTAAATGAAATAAATAATGAAATTAGAATCCCTTGTTTATCTCATATATAAAATCTTTATCATATTAATTTTTAGTCGTTATTTCATTAATTAATTGTGATTTGAACAAACCAACCATTTCGTTGTTCAGACTTCTATAATTAACCGAACGTTGTTGAATAAACATATTTACTTAAATACACCAAGTCTTCGTGGTAACGATCCTTATTTCCCTATATTGCTTTTGGACTGCGTATACTTGCGTAGAGAAAATAGCGAACACATAATACAAAGCCTGAAGTCAAAGCTCAGTAATATCAACAAAGGCTTATGAATGCTATTAATAGAAGAGGTACAAGGCTAATAGAGTCACTTTCTCAGGCAGTTCCAAAGAATATGTCCCTCTGAATGTGCAACCAATCTCAGCTTGGATTGAGACATCTGCAGTATAACGACCTAGAAAATTTCGAAATTAGAATTATTTATTTGATATAAATTATGAATTATATTATGTGATTATTGTTGGAAGGTGTAATATATGTGAAATTGTGTTTGTGTGTTTATGGGATGATTTGTGTAAGACGTGTAGGTCGGTGTAATTTTTTTATTTATATTTTTGAGGATTTAAATATGTTTAAATCCTGCAATATTGGCCTTCTAAAATTTTTATAAAACCATCGGGATTACTAGAAATCCTAAAATCTTTTGCAATATTAACTTTATTAATTTATTTGAGTTTTAAAAATATTAGATGGATTTATTGTGATTTTTAAGGATTTTAAAATGATTTTACGAATTATTTTTCATTTTATGGATTTAATTTGCAAAATCCATATTTAATTCATTTTTTATCCGAAAAATATTTTTAAAATATGTGTGTGATCGTAATTTCATATTCTATATTTTAAAAGTTGAAATTTTAATTTTCACAATTTTTTATTTAATTTCGATTTACGAGAGTTGTGTATTAGTTATATAAGCGAATAGGTGTAAGTTAATTGGGTCGAGATGTATTATAGTAGTAATATATGAAATGGGCCAAGCCCATTAAACAGACAGAACGAACAGAACACGGCGGACAACAGAAGCTTCGGGAGAAAAGGTGAAGAAAAAAAAAGAAGAGAAGAGAGCTTGGGGGAATTAGAAATAGATACAGATATATACATATATATACGTGTGCGTGTGTATGAGTGATAACAACTGTGAGTGTGTGCTGCGTTTGTGCGAGTTTCACAGCGAGGAGGAGGGAGGGGCCGATCCCCACCGCGCACGGCGGCGGCCAGCGGTGGAGGCGTCGGCGGCGTGAATTGCAGGAGGGAGACCACCACTGTGATGGTGGTGGTGGTTGTTACCAGCGAGGTCAGCAGTCATGGGGATCGAAAAGGTATAAATTTTGTTTTATTTATTTAATTTATTTTCCGATGTAATTATTTAATTTGCATTTTAGATTAAATATGTGAATTGTTGTGATTAAATTATATTTAAATCGTGATATTTAATTGTTGTAATTTAATTAGTTTAATTGTGAATTTTATGGTGTTAATTCTAGTAATTAGATGATATTGAGTTCCGAGAATATTGTTAGTGATTTAATTCGGAAAAGGATAATTGTTAAGTGCTAGTATAATTGTTGGTGGCTAATTATGATTTAGGTATTAATTGTGAGTTAAGTGTGTTAATTTTCGTAATTAGCCTAATGTTGTAAATTACGAATATTGTTTTATTTCCGAATTTAATTCGGAGAGTCTAGTTAAGTATAATTGATGAGGTTAATTCGGGACCCGATTAATGTGCGGGTTAGTAATTGTGAAATGTTTATTGTAAATTGCTAATTGTGACGGGCGAATAATATATAAAGGTTATATGGTCTTGCTTGTCATGAATGTTTAAGTGCTAATTGCTAAGTGTAATGGTGGGAATTAATTTGTGGTCGTTAGTGGGTAATTATGAGTTGCTAGTTGCATATGGTGTCGGAAATGTATATGTGCTAAGAGTTTGTTTTATTTACTAATTATTATTGTCGTATAATGTTGGAGTTTACATGAGTTTGCTATACTTGTTAAATATTTGGAGTCGAGTATGTATTGAGAATTGCTTAAGCAGTATATTTCGGTTTAAATGTTATTTATCAAAGATTAACTGTGAGGTTCATTTTATTATGTGTTTATCTGCGAGGAGTTGCAATGAGATCACAAGTCTTAAGTGTCAATATTTAATGACTGGTGTAATTCTCTGCAACTAGTAACTCGGGCTTACGAATACCAGTGATTAATTGCCACAAGTATAATTAATATGCTCTAGTGGTATGATCATTGATATACCGTAAGTAATATTTAGTGCTAGGGGTTGTTCCCTAAGGCTTACGAACATCAATGATTGATTGTCACGTGTATCATTAAAATGCGTGAGAAATACGATCATTGGTGTAGCGTAAGTAGTAGCTAATGCTAATATAAATTTCTTATGTGCTAGTTGCCGCATGTTCGGGCGGGTACTTTTCATTAATTGTTTACTTTTATGTTGCTGCAAGTTGAGGTAGCTTTATTTTTGTAAAAGCAGGGTTGAAATTGTTTTTGATTGATATTGAGGGGCTGTGCCCATAGTCCGATAAACGAATACTTTATGCCGAAATTTTCTAAAAATCCCCTGCAAATCTATTTTAAATCTATTTAATCTACTTGATTTGACGATGTGAAAGTATATTATGAATTTGCTGTGAAGAGGTTGCCTAGACGATATCTAAGTAAAAAGTGGTCAGCTATGTTAAGTGTTTATTTGACTTAGTTGGTTATACTAACGCTATTTTGTGAATATGATGGTATATGTTTATATATATTATTTGTGCAAGCGTTATAGGACGCGCATGGGTAGATTAGAGCAAATAATAAGATTTTTGTTTAGTTGGATACTAAAATGGCGTTTGACCTTGAAAAGGTTAGGATAGGAGACCTGGTCAAGAACATTGCGCGGGTAGACGGAAAAATGAATAAAAGTACAAGTGTCAAAGTTGACGGATGTGTAGACATGGAAGGTGGTGAGATATGAAGTAGAAATGAAGGTGGGACCAATTAAGAGACTAGCAAGTAAAGAATAGAGTTGGATGTAAAGTGAGTCATGGATCGATGTATACGATCGAGAACTTCGTATAACAATGTAAGTGTTATTGCTATTCACTTATTGTTCAAGTGATACAATTTAGTTTATTTATCGTATGAACTGATTTGGTCAAGTATAGGGGGAAAGATGACTTATGAACTTTTTCCTTTTTAAATAGGCTGGATGCTGTTAAATTTCCTTACCCATAACTCACATGCCGATTTTACAAAGAATCTTATAAATAACCCTTTTTCACATTTGGACAAAGGAATGCCTTTTCTTCTATTTTCGTCAAATACTCTTAAGAATTTTCTAAACAAGGAAATCCAAGTTTTCTTAACTATTATGAAAACCTGCTGGAAAAATCCCGATTTGGCATATTTTTCACCAATGAATTTCCAATTAGACAATGTTTCTCTAAGCTAATCTGAATCTTTACATGTTGAGACTGTTTTGCAATTATATGTTCTAATCTATTTTCCTCGCTTATGAAAACTCAAAGTCTTCAGTGTGTATAAGTTTTATTAAAGGCCCAATACTTGACCGTATCCTTGGTTTAGTCTAGAATTTCAATTGTTGAAAATCTTATTGCAATTCATACCCTTATTCATGCTCAAATGAAATTTTCTCTAGGTAAGTTGTTAACGTCATAAATTCCAGTTATTCATATTCTTCTTGTTGGTATTTATTTGAATTGTCATTCTTTATATTCCCCACCCTAGTTGGTATCGAACTTGTCGATATCTTTTAAAAATCTTGATTGTTCGTTTGCTCCCTGTAGTGTATCGAACTTGTCGATACTAAGTGAAGTTGTTGTTTCTTATTAACTCTTAATTTTGAGTTATTATTCTGGACGTGAGTTTCCAGTTGTTTGGAGATCAAAGGTTGTCGATTGTCCCGACACCTAGTGTGGATGATTTAGAATTGGAAATGTTTTTAAATGTGGCCCTTGGGGCGTAAAACCCTTCGGGGTGGTACCTTATTATGGTCGGAAGTTAAGGCCAATGTGTGCCATGGATCCAATTAAGGACATTGCTGTGCGCGTTTGTCCTGGGACATTGTTGTGTGCGTTTGTCCGGGGTTAGTGCTGACTGATCAGCAGCCTAACCTTGATGTTTTTTTTAAAATAAATAAAAATTCCAATTCTAATCTATATTCTGCAATTGAGATGTTAGTTCTTAACTCCTTGGAAGTCCGTTTCAGTAATATTTTGATATCAGAACTTTTATCAGTTCTAGTTTCTGTTGCACATTATTAATGGTGAATTGTTGGCTCTTGTGGCAATCCAAAAGTTGATCTCATTGATTCTTTCAAATAATGAGATGAAACTCCTTTTGTTTATCATAATTGTCAACGTTTACTTTAAAATTGCTATCACTATTGCACTTGCTGAGCATTGTTGGCTCACTCTTGTTTCTGTTTATTTCTCCAGTTGTTAGAGATGATCAGAGGAATTAGTGATCAGTTGGTATTGCTTTATAGGCAGCGAGACGAGACGTTCGGGTTACAGATTCTCATTGGTTAGTGGTTGGGAACTGGTCAAGGTTGAATATCTAGTTAGACGGTGACCTTATTTATTCACAGAAATTGTATATTATTTTATTCGGATTCGGGTTGTAATAGTTAATTAGTAGTTGTTTCATACTGTGACCTGTGAGCGGTCTTGGTTAGTTAGAATTTATATTTCTTTATGATTTTGTCAATATTATGTTGTGAGCAAATTTGGATACTGTTGGATTAGTTTTGTTGATTTGGACAGGTGTTAGTCATATTTATGAATACATCATGTCAAAATTTTCTGAAATTTTCCTGTAAAAATATTTATTTACTTATAAAAAGCCTGTATATTAATATAGTAAAGTGAGGGTGTTACATGCAGGAGTTGATCACTTTAAGGAGGAATCAGAGTCTGTAGCTGTTAGCACATGATACTGAGGAAGGTCAAGAAGCTAGTGACACTGGATAGTTAGATTCAGATCAACAAGTTACAGTTGTAAGTTATTCTACTCAAGTACTTTACTTGAATATCATTCTACATCTGTAGTTCATGATTCATAGGCAACTTCATCTACATAGGTTACAGAACCTAAATTTGGTTATTTTTATCAAAAGTGGCCAAATACTCCTGGAGAAGCTCATGCTTTGGGTATTGATTCTCTGAATTTCACATTTATTCAAAAGCTTCAAGCTATTCTGATTGATGATCATGTTTCCAGTTATTCTGATTCTGAGTCTGATGAGAAGAAGGAGTTCACATATTGGGATCAGTGTTTTCCTAAGGATGATAAAGATTTTCCTCATAGTCAATTCACTGGTGATCTTGCTTCTTTCACTAGTACAAAAATAGCTTTTAGCGTCGATCAAAATATACATTTTGTGTCGGTTTTGTGGCATAGTATATGTAGGCGATGCTATAGGTGTAGATTTTAAGCATCGGTTGATTAGACGACACAAAATATTGCCTAAAAGCATCGGTTGATTAAATAACCGACGCATATTCTTTGGTTATGGCGTCGGTTGTATTAAAAGACCGACGCATAAAGTAGTTTAATAGTGTCGGTTATGTTAAAAGACCAACGCATAAAGTAGGTTAATGGCGTCGGTTATATTAAAAGACCGACACATAAAATAGGTTAATGGCGTCAATTAAATTTAAAGATCGATGCATTAAGGTATGCTTCAAGCGTCGGGTTTCTCCATAACCGACGCCTAAAGTCCAATTTTATTTTTTTAAAAAAAAATTTCATTCTAGTAAGCTTTCAATCGACGTATATCCAGCAAATAGTTACTTTCATTCTTCTCCATTCCTCTATGTTTGTGCGCACTATATCATATTATGCACTGGGATTTTAGGCACGGCTTTAGAGTTGAACTGTTGCCGTCTAGATTTATTCTTTCAACTCTTTTATAGATTTATAGGCATCAGCTTGGTATGTTAACCTTGGTCTCTCTTGCTCAACTTCTTTCCAGAAAATCATACTACTTGATAAATTTTATCAAATATGACTATGTACAATGTATAAAGCCATAACAATTGTATTTTCCTTCAATTAAAAATGAAATTAAGGACATGTATAAAGAATTCGTAATTACCTCAATAAATAAATACATTCAACAATCTATATCTATGGATAGCTTTCTATATTTGAGGTGTTGAAACATTGAATTACCATGATATTATGTACTAATGTACATAACAAAAAGCATTTTAATTTACCTCTCTTTTTCTACACACCAATTTACCTCATTTCGCAGCTTGTATCATGCATTACAGTTTCCTTCTTGCACTTTGGACTGGTAAACCACTTTATATTTGTACATCTAGCCTGCTTAATTTAGACACCAACATACTTAATATTTTATTGACAATAGCTACTATTACATGAAAAAACATTTATATAGGCGGGTTTATTAGCAAATTGTCTATGCATAAAGAGTACAATTTACCTCATTTCGCAGCTTGTATCATGCATTACAGTTTCCTTCTTGCACTTTGGACTGGTAAACCACTTTATATTTGTACATCTAGCCTGCTTAATTTAGACACCAACATACTTAATATTTGATTGACAATAGCTACTATTACATGAAAAAACATTTATATAGGCGGGTTTATTAGCAAATTGTCTATGCATAAAGAGTACAATTTACAATTATATGCAATACTCTATAAAAATTATTGTTGTGTTCTTGAGTTATCACAATTTTTGCACAATTTTTGTCTAATTTGTGCACAACATTTGTACAATTTTTGTTTTAATTTGTTCACAACTCGAAATAGCGCCACTCAAGGCTTCAATTGTGAGGGAGAAAAGAGAGAAGTGGTCGAGAGAAAACGGAGGGAGTGAAGAGAGAATGAGCGAGAGAAAGAGGGGCGGGGAGAGTAACAACAAGAGAATGAGAGAGATGAGAAGCAAGAGTGAGAGTGATAGAAGTGAGGGAGAGATGAGTGCTGACTACTATCAATATAGTCGACATTATTTCCTAGCAAGACCAGCAACTCAATCCAATTAATAATTCGGAAAAAACTCGAGTTGATTTTCAAGAAAATACCCGAGAATTAACTCCGAAAAATATTCCAAGGCCGACTACTGCACAAGTAGTCGAAATTCCATCAGCTCATGAACAACAAATTCCTTTTGTTATGTGACAAGAAGATGACCATGATGTGGATGAAAATGTTTTCCGAAACATTGTTATCGACATTCTCAAAAGATTTCTTGCTCTCTACGCTCTTTAGTAAGAGCGTATAATTTCATAATTAATAATTATAAACAATTTGGATTAATATTTATTATACTAGTTATTATACTTTTCGCCCGTACAAACAGGCAACAAAGCACAAGTATTGCATGTAACACCCCCTTCCTAAAATGGGAGTAGATATTACTTAAAATCCATAACCTGCAATAGAGCACTAAAATAATCTCTAAATAAATGATTACATCTAAATAATGTTGGAAGTCCATAAGTCCTAATCAATGGAATAAGGGTAGCTCTCCATCACACAAGCAAGAATAACAACACTTTCGTCATATGGTCGTTAGTTCACCAAATTGTTATATTATCACTAAAAGAGATTTAAAGCTTAGTCTAATAATGCCAAAATTTAAATTATTGCACACTTCATACTCGGATGTTATATTCAATTCCCATGTGTGTGTAGCACCTCATTCATTAATTTATTTTGTGTAAGTTTCATTATTGAAAAATTCCATTCATTAAGAACCTCATTCATTATATTTTATTTGGGAAAAATATAGGCAAGTTTCTTGGTATTAGATTTTTGTGTGGAATCCCATTTTTGCTAGCACTGTTTGTATTTAAGTTGAGGAGAAGGCATTGGTCAATGTATGACAACATTGAGGATTTCTTACATGGTCAAAAGTCAAAAGAACAGTCTTATGCCCATTAGATACAATTTCTCTGATATTAAGAAGATCACGAATGGTTTCAAATAAAAATTCGGTGAAGGAGGGTTCGATCCTGTCTATAAAGGAAAGCTGTGTAGTGGCTTTGTTGTCTCTGTAAAGATAATGGGTAAATCCAAGGCAACAGGACAAGATTCATAAAAGAAGTTGCTACAGTTGGAAGGATTCATCATGTTAATGTTGTACAGATGATAGGTTTCTATTTTGAGGGTTCAAAATGTGCTTTAATCTACGAGTTCATGCATAATGGTTCACTAGAGAAGTATATTTTTCCTCGTAAAGAAGAGGAGCATCTCATCTTCTTGAGTTGTGAAAACATGTATGAAATTTCATACAAAGTGGCTACTGGAATTGACTTTTTACACCGTGGATGTGACATGCAAATCTTGCATTTTGATATTGAGCCTCACAACATCCTTCTTGACGAGGACTTAAATCCAAAAGTTTCTGATTTTGGGCTTGCAAAATTGTATGCGACGGATGATAGTATCGTCAATCTGACTGCAGCAAGAGGAACAATAGGCTACATGGCCCCTAAGTTGTTTTACAAAAACATTGGAGGTATTTCGTATAAAGTTGATGTCTGTAGTTTTAGAATGTTGCTAATGGAAATGGCCGGACGAAGGAAAAATAAAAGTCCATCTGAAGAGTAATTAAGGGGATGTTTAGGGGAACTTATTTTCCAGAATAAGTCAACTTATTTTACGATAAAGTTAGAGATTCCTAACTTTTTTCTGAAAAATTTAACTTTTTTTGCAACTTATAAAATCTCAAATATACATTGAATACTTGTATAAACAAAATTATCAAAATACGAAATTTTTACCCGAAAATAAGTCCATAAGGACTTATTTAAAGTCCATGCCAAACAGGCCCTAAGCCAAATAGACTTTCCCTCATGGATTTACTACTACATAAAGGGAAGGATATTGAAATGGAAAATGCTATACTGCAGAAGAGACCAAGTTGTTAGAAAAGATGATAGTGGTGGCATTGTGGTGTATACAACTAAAGCCTAGTGGCCGTCTCTCAATGAACAAAGTCATTGAAATGCTCGAAGGAGACATCGAACTATTGGTCATACCGCCTAAGCCTTTTTCAGTCCGCAAGAAGAGCTAATAGAGGATAAAGAACCATAGGATCGAGACCCAGCAACTCCAGAGTTGACAGAACCATCTGATGAAATAATTTAGGAAGTAAAATATCTCTAAAAAATATTCTTTATGCTTGTCCCTATCTTAGTAACTGCATATATATGTTCCCATGGCTTTATTTTGTATTTGAAGTTTTGAATTAAAACCCTTTTTGTGTTTTGATGATCACAATGTTAGCAAGCTCAAAGGCTTGTACTGATTAATGTTAACAAGCTATGATTTGTGTATTGATGTTTATACTTGAACTGTTATATTTATCATTGTCAGCAAGCTAACATGACAGGAACCAAGCATTCTAGCAAGCTAAGATGTAGCACTCAGAATCTGTTGAAGATCAAGTCAAACTGCGTTTTTCTTGGAAATTTGTTAAAGATTAAATCTGTAAGGACTCTAATATATATTTACATTCAATATATATTATTAGAGATCAGTTTTATTTAAATCTCTTTATCAAAAACATTTTCCATATTTATAGGAGTTTGTTTTCACGTAAACGACTATCTTTTAACAAATACTCTTATACTTTGTTTTTTCACTGGTTTCTGAGACTCTGACATACTCCAACATTTTTCTTTCAAACATCTCAGAATTTATGTGAACGTTAGAGTACAAATTGGGCTAACAAATTAACGTGAGAACCGAGTTCAAGACCGTTGATAATTTGTTGAGACAATTCGAACGTTAAAGTTCATATTATAAATACTTAGTATTCTTATTTTTGAAAAAGGCTGTTGAACAACAAGAACACAAGCTTTACTACTCTGCATTTTATTGAACATATTTTACTACTTGAGCTCTAGTGATTATATACGTGTTTATTCATATACGAGTTCATAGTTGGAGTTGTAGTTTATCATACTGATTGTATTGTTAGTGTGTATTGTTGTTGCTGGATAGTGTGGCTGTGAAATAAGGGTTCAGGGAACTAGTTTGTTAGGGGAGATTGTACTTGAGTTAGTATAGATCTTACAGAACATTTAGATCGGGAAATAGGGGTTTCAGCAAGCTACTATCAGTGACATGAAGATTAGGAGATATATTATCAATCTTGTAATTGTAACATTTTTAGTGATTAATAATATATTCTCTTACCAGGTTGGTAGTGGACCAGGACGTAGACCATCAGCGTTAGGGGTCGAACCTGGCTAAAACGTAACTCTCGGTGTTTTTACTTCTTGTTGTTTTATTTCTATTTCAAATTTTGCATCTTAGCTAGCTATCGTTAGTTACAATTTTTATAACAACAAGCTGACTAGTAATCAGATAATTACTTGGTAAAGTTCTAAAATTGGAATTAGTTAGCCATAACAACTATTCACCCCCTACACTTTCAAGAATCTATCTGTCTTATTTATTAGGAAATTTCATGATAGTGTGTTTTTAGAGCGATGGTCCACAGTCAGTGATGGTTGACAAATCATTTGTCCTTGGAATTTTTTGCAGATAGAAAAAACCTGGAACCAAAACTTTTTGCATTCACATTAATTTCCGTATCAAATCTATCTGAGAAAATTTTTACCGGATAGATTTTAGAAATTTTTACGGGAAATTTTTCCCGTGATTTTATACCTGGAACAATATATTCAACAGGTTGAATGTATGGGATACACAACAGGTATACGTATATCTGTGTCTATTTGATTTGATTCAAAATGATAAAACTCCAAGGAGATTACTTTTTACCCTTTATTTTAAGTGATATTTCTGCTCGTTCGAACAATTTATTATGTTGTTTTGAATGTGTACCAAAAGTAAATCTGAGTTCAGCCTGCCTCGCGTCAGTGGACAAATATTGGTTTAAAGTTGGCTTCCCCGATTGGTAGAAGAAAAATGAAAAAAAGGCTTGTATCTAAAGGTTATCAAGGACAGCAGAAATTTGGAATTGGCAGACATCTGAGATAGCCTGGACCAAAGCAATTTAATCTAGGAATGAGCAATAATGAAATAACACAAAATAAATTGGCAAAGGACCTGCCACTTGCATCTACTGTCTTGCTTCACTTCACAAAACACAGCTTCAGAGATGATTACTTAATGTGTCATTCAGCTTCAGAGATGACTTGAAGCATTTCTCACTGAAGATTGATTTTGCATGTTTAGCATTTCCTGAAGTGGTGGAGCTAAATGGATTTGGTGGCATGGCAGGAAATTCATCAGCCTCCAACATCTGAATCACAAGCTTGATTGATGGTCGGTCTATCGGATGCCATCCAATGCACCAAAGTCCCACAATTGTTAGCTTTCTTGCTATCTTACTATCATCCTCATTTTCAATTTGGATCACTAATTCTCCTCCTATCTCTAGTCGATGAAAAATCCATTCCAGAAAGTAAATATCACTAATGTTTTGTTCTCCTTCAACATCGTTGTTCTTTCCTCCTACCATTTCAAGCAACGACATTCCGAAACTGTACACATATGATTTGGATGATACATTTCCGAAATTTCTTGAAAATACTTCTGGTGCAATGTAACCTGTAGTCCCTCTAGCCGCAGTCATTGACACGATGCTCTTTCCTTTGTTACACAACTTCACCAATCCAAAATCCGAGATTTTGGGATTGAAGTTTTCGTCTAATAAGATGTTATTAGGTTTAGGGTTATTAAGAGGTTTGCCCGAAAATACACAGGAACCCTCAAGTATAAAAATGTACCTCTCGACCACTGAAGTATGTCCGATGTACATCCCGACCATTTTTCCGTTCAAATTCATTATTATTAAATCGGTTGAGGGATAACTTTGTCATTTCCATTGCTTTGTAACGTTACATAAAAATAGTATGAACGTGTTGGCCCTTGAAGTATGAATTATTGTACACCTTTACAGATTCAGTAAAAAAAATCTATAATGTTTCTATTAAGTGTACTTATCATTTTCGGACATTTAAATAACATAGTTTTGCAATATATATTTTCGAGTTTTTTGACTTGCACCAAAGTAGGATGTTCAAATTTTAACAGAAGTATGAAAAATACAAAAAATATGTAAAATATAATTTTTATGGCCCTGAAAATGCATCCTTTGTGAAGATATTTGATCCCTTTGGCTACGCCTAGAGCAATTTTTTGCAATTTATTCCAGCCTATGAAACTTTATTGATTTTCTCTTTTGTAAACAAACTTCTCTAGTGAATGATTAGGTTGAAACTCATAAACAAGAGCTCGGTTGCATCCATCAGCGCAATATCCTAGTAGTCTTAACCACATTGACATGGCGAATTTTACCAATATATAGTGCTGACCTCGTTGACGAAGTCATCACCATTTGCTTTTGAATCGTTATGGACAACCTTAACCGCGACTACAATATCACTTAATATCTGTCCCTTGAATACCGATCTATAACCTCATTCGCCTATAAAATATAAAATTTTTAAAATAACTGCTTTGTATTTCAACATGCCACCAACATTCACACCAAAATTAACCATTACAATTTAAAGTAATGGTATCTGCTTTGCCTCTCCAAATTTTTTCAGAGTCCAAGCCATGTTCTCTCGAACTTTTCTGTTAACCTTGACTTCCATTTAAATCTCTAGATTTTGAGTGATCTTAAGTCAAATGCTCAACATAAGGTTTTGGAATTGGATCAGTAGTAGTTTCTGTCGAGGCAACTCTTTTACCCTATGTTCCCACCAACCAATCTGGTCTTCTCTTTTTCCTAGCCAGCAACACATCCCGTTTTTCATCTTCTCCTTAATGTCATCCTAAGCCACTAGAAAAACGTCAATAGACATCGGTTAAAAACCGATGCCTGGCCATTTTTCAACCGATGTCTAGGTGGGTGTAAAGAAAGGTCCAGCCCTTTTTACATCGGTTTATAACCGATGTCAAAGAGTATCTGGCACATCGTTTACTTACAACTAACTGATGTTCCGTAGTATCTGTAACATCGATTATTACCAACTAACCCGATGTCAAATAGTGTCTAGGACATCGTTTAATGGAAACTAACTGATGTTAAATAGTATCCGGCACATTGGTTACAACATACTAACCCCGATGTCGAACATTGTAACAGACATCAGTTTCATTTGTATTAATGATGTTTCTACTTATTATAAACATCGGTTTCATTGAGTTTAACTGATGTATTATTGTTATAATAATGCTAGCCAAAAGAGTAGCATATATAATTTTAAACCATTCTCACAAACCAAATTAAGAAAGAAATTCTCACAAAAATCCAAAAACCAAACTTTGTATATTAATGTAACAAAGACATTCATTACAATTGTTCAAAATAAGTCCATATATTCTAAAACTTCTAAAACTAAGAGAACACTCAACGAGGCACAAAAACTAAGTCACAAACCAAAACTATAGAACACCACCAATAACGTATAGTCTGCCAAAATCAGATGCATAACAACTATGAAGCTTGAGATAGAGCGAACGATCTTTTTCCACAAGCTGCATAACATCTTGTTCCACGTGCTGCATAATGGTATGTGTAGATCCAACCAAACTTTTGCAGCATCCAATACTTCTGTCACATAATTACGATGTACTAAAATAAGGAACCACTATGGAACCTTCAAGCCAGACAGTTGGATTTCTTGATGCTTTAGCACTAGCACGGAGTTCATTAGCAAATTCACGGGCCTGTAAAAGATCAAGAATACAGCCTAGTGCTTAATATTGAAACACCTGAGAACGCTACGCAAATTGCACTGCAAATTTCTAAGTTTCAGCTAAAGCGAAAAAAAAATTCTCAATACACTAAATGCCAAAATATTAGCAGGTTCTCTAGCTACAAATTATGCCACTTAGATATTAGCAAGTTTGAGGCAGACCCCTCCACAATATTTCCTTTTTGTCTTTAGAAATAATATCCATAGCCATGAGAACATTCAGGGCATCATATACCCTTCGATGTGATGTATCATTAAAAAGAATTACATTACTTATTAAACTTCAGACTTTAAATTCCGGATAAGAATTTGGAAATTTTGAAAAAAAAATTATTTTCTTAGCAGCCTCTTACGATGACAAGCCTGATCGGGAGATGACATACTATGGTTAGGGTCAGAGAATTCAGTCACAAGTTCATCGGCAACCTTGCATAAATTCACTTGGTTCAGATAATTCATCGTAAAGTAGATGCTCGTAATTAAAACTAATGAAAGATCCACAGATAATATAGAAATTGCAAACTCAGTTCATATTTCTTTCCTGAAAGACTAACATGCAGAACAAGAATTAAATTATATATGGCAATAAAACACCATGTTAGAAGAATCTATAAAAAATAGGCAGTTTTACAAACAGCAGTCAAATCTTGTAACAAAAAGTTTCAAGGGATTGTGTGATTGACAAGAAAGCATCATATTTAACAATAATTGCATACAAGAAATTGTTATCAGGGTTTAGCATGGAAAATTTTTTGACTCATAATAGTTTATTTTAGATTATATAATATACTTAATTATACTACAAATTTGTGCTGTAAAATGATTATTGCCGAATTTGATATGATAAATATGTGATTTTTCTTCAATTATTATTATAAACCCTGTATCAACTACACAAACAAGTAATAAATGTATTGAAAATTATTCTAAAATTATATAAATTCAAACTCTAAAACTATTTTACTATTGAGATTATAAAAAGAGTTTTTAGAAACCAAGTCTCAGTGCATATCTACTAAAGGAACTAGAACAGTAAATATGATGTGTAACCAACTGATGCACCAATTGTTGTAGGCAAAGTTCACCTCCAGAAATAGGCAAAAACAAAACAAAAAGAACATAAAAAGAAGTATGAAGATATGCACAAACCTTTCATGCTAAACTGTCGGAGTCCTCTTCCACTTTTATCCCCATCAATGGCACTATCTGTCCTCTTTTCTTCTTCTTAGGACTGTTTAGGAACTGGTGATTAGTTATACTATGTAATGTCTTAGGATCGCAAGTCGCAACCACAAAATATCGAATTGATAAAATAGAATAAAAAACACAAATGTAAATAGCACAGTGATATAACAAGGGGTGAAACCACAGATCTACTATTATAAATGTCAACAAGATCAAAAAAAAACTCACCAATGGTACCAACAGTGTCAACTATCAGCTGAACCAGAGTACTTGCTTGTCCACACCTAATGCCAACTCCGCAGCATCCAGTTCTCCTTCAACTATTCACACTAGAACACAGTTGTATGGGGATAATCTAAACAGTACTATAAACAAGAAAGGAAAGAATCAAATTTTTTACAAGATTATAGATCACTTTATACTCTTAAAAGCAAAATAAACAGGATATGTTACAAGCATAAGGTTAAACAAACTAAATATATAAACTACAATCCTGCCATCAGTTGCATGCATAAGGTTAAACAAACTAAATAATCATGTTCAAAGCAGCATTACATCATATAATCACAATGGCTGTGAGACATGTGCTGATGATAATTAAACAAACTATGCCCACAGCAAGACACCCTCAAATTGTTCAACAATTATATTCTATAAGAGCTGCATACCAGAAACATACAAAATAATTGACAACAGAAGAAACATCAGAATATACTCAGCTAAAAAGCAGCAGAAAATAGCAGATATTCACTACTTCTAGAACGGTTATACAGTACACACAGAAGCTTTATCAGTCTGCAAAGGTTTTTTATTAGAAAAAACGTAATTAAGTAATTCAATTTACAAGTATTTTAATTTTTCATGTTGAAAACAGATCAACTGAAAAAAGTTGAACCTTATTTGCATTTGGCACCAGCTTTTGTAGAGTTTTCATCTTCTGATTGATCCTGTCTCTATGTTTCTGGATATGTATAGAAGAACAGAACTTATTACTTTGCAGTTTATACTTATTAAAATGGTATAGGATCTAAAATATAAACAATCGAAAGTACACTTTCTGATATATTATGAACAGCAGCTACTCTGCTTCTTATACTTGAGTGGGAACGAAACGTTTCGCACGAAACGTTTCGCCTTTGTTCTCGAGCTCTTCGTCTGGATTTCCCTGTTAAGAACCAAAATCACACTTTTAGTTCACGAATTAACTCTATATGTTTTTTTTAAAGGTGTGATACAATATCACTTTCTTGAAATATTTCTAACCCTCATCCAAACTTTAGTTACCCAAGCAGGAACCAGATCACACTAGAAAATTCAAAGCAAAAATGTTAGATACTTTATCAAACTAGGATAAACTACAAACAGCACGGCGTATTTCTACAATTGCAGAATAACAAGAAATGACCTTTTTTAAAAGGAGCAGAATCATGTGTTTGTGCTTGCAATTCTCTTTCAGATGCTTCTCTAGGTGATAGTATCTTGTGCCCTATAGATCCCTAGCATCCAAAACCTGTACATTACAGCATAAGAATATTGGTTTTTGTGTTTTACCCTCCACACTTTCAGTAATAATGTTGAATACCAAAACATATAACAATTAGAAAAGCACAAGGCAGATGAGTATATCAATAGTGATTTTTCCACCTTATAAAATCATTATCATGACAAGCTACACAAATTTAAAGAACTGAGCCTGTCCAAACTAATCAAAGTAACTAATATATCACATCGCTGCCAGCAAAAAGAATGTAGGAAACATTTCTAGAAAGATGACTTTAAAAATCAAACCTGAATAACATCTGATGAATCAATCACTTTGTAGAGCTCTCCCTATATCCGCTTACTTTGATCTTTCTTAAACACATTGTGCCGAACCAGATCTCTAAAGCCATCTTCACTTGCTTCGAAGGCACTGGAAGGATATTTCTCTTCAAAGGCATCTAAAGATGACACAAAATGAGATTATTGCCACTACAAATTTACCAATAACGACTCATAGATGGAACCGAACTGATTACGTTAATGACCAAAATAAAATTAACAAAATCACATAGTATATAAATTAAACAAATATAAACATAGTGTATAACAAAGAAGGGAACTCACCGGAGTTGAGAAGTGCCAAAAACACCATTAATTAATCTGTTCAAAGAAGTGAAATCAATAAAACAAAAAAATTAAACGTGAATTTGAAATACCCTTACAAATTAGAGCTCGATTCGTGTTATACGGGTCGACTAGAGCTTGTATAGCCTTACAGAGCTCAAATTAGGGTTGTATGTGTCACGATATTCCCTCTTATTTACTAGTTTTATTATGGCGGGCAATTTAGTTGTTTACTTAGTATAGGAAACGGTGTCGTTAGGACTATTTGGAATGTCCAGGTGTCAGATTTAGAGTCGTTATAATCCTACCAGTACTATGTAACAACCCTTGTCTTGTAGTAGGTAGTGTTACTATATGTACTACCTCAGCTGTCATCTGGAACTTATGGAATGGAATATGCATTTTCTTCTTGTTTAGTTTATTTCTTTTCTTATTGTCTGTTCTTCATTTCTTGTTTACAAAACCAAAACTCAAATCTTCTAGCTTTAGTGTGACATTTGGTATCAGAGCTCCAAATCCTTGGCCTTAGAAACACGCACCCATGACTGACAAAACCTTGCAGAAACATGAAAAATTCATCACCAATCTTGAGACCAAGCTTGACACCATGGAAGCTGCCCAGCTCGAAACTGCTAACCTGCTCTCAAGAATGGGGAAAAATTAGATCTTGAGGCTGCTGATAGATAACAAAGCATTGAAGAGCTTAAAGAAATGATCAGATCTGGGTTGGCTCTACGTCCAAGAGATCCAGGAGATAAGAGTACAGCTCATTCACAGAACAAGGAGAAGGCTCACACAACAGTAAGCTCTACACCACCAACTCCTTCTCATTTTGCTATTGTCAATGATGCTTATGCTTAGACCTGATATTAGTAGACCTCTTATGCAACCTGGTGAGGGTTCTAACACTGTACCTAAAACCCTGCATCTAGACCACCATACTAGACCTTTTGAACAACCTGTCACCATTGATTTCCAACAAATGGGTACTTCCTTCTTGCCTTATCGAAACCCACTTTTTGGTCCACTAAACTTTTACCTAAACTCCACCCTAAACCCTTATACAACACCATTATTTCCAAGCTTTATACATCCTCCTATGATCTCAACTCCGCCAGTGTACTCGACTACCACTATTCCCCACTCTACAACTCAGATATCATCACAACCCTTTCCTATGCACAATGTTCAACATCCAACTACTAACCCAAATCCTCCCCATGGTCATTCTTGGCACAACCTTGAACAAAATTCAACTCGAATGTCCCAACCATTTTCACCATATAAGACACCAAAACATGATTTTCCTAAATTTGAAGGGCAAGACCCGAGGGGTTGGTTGAATAAATGTGAGAAGTATTTTCAACTCAACCCCACTGCTGATGAATGAGATAAGGTCCTGTGTGCTGCAATCTATTTGGAGGGAGAGGCTGATGTATGGTACAGATCTGTGGAGTTGGAAAAACCACAGATGTTATGGCCTGAATTTTCTAAGCTGGTGTGCAAACGTTTCTCTATTGCTGGGTTTGAAAATGTAGTTGGCCAATTTAATAAACTGGTGCAAAAGGGAAAAGTTGAGGATTATATTACCCAGTTCGATGAGCTAAAAACCTATGTGGTGGCTCAAGAAGGCTACCATAGGGAATCATACTATGTTGACAACTTTGTAAGTGGACTTAAGGAAGAAATATCTCAGTACGTCTATAATCAGAAACCTAAGACAATGCAGGAAGCTAGAGACACGGCTCGTAGTCAAGAACATTTTCTTACTATCTTGGATAAAAGGTATAAAACTACTGTTAGGACATCCAAATTTTATACTGGATTCCACAAAGGTACAGTTCCAGCCAAAGCTAGTAATGATCAAGCTACCTCTGTTACAGCTCCTAAGCCTCCAATAGATGGATATAGGAGATTAACATTGGCTGAGCTAACTGAAAAGAAGCAGAAAGGGATGTGCTTCCACTGTGACAAGAAGTTTGAACCAGGCCATGATTGTACGAACAAGAAGCTTTTCCTATTATTAGGAGATGAACCCAACACTGCTACGACTGATGAAGAGTTAGCCTTCATCTGGGATGAGGACTGTCCAGACTCAACTACAACCCCAGAGGAAGAAGAAGCTAAGGTCTCTCTCAATGCTATGACAGGTTCCAGGGGATCTTGCACCTTGAAGGTTCAGGGGTACTTGAAGGGCAAACTGGTTCACATCTTGGTGGACAGCGGTTCCACCCATAATTTCTTGTCTCAATACATGGCCAAGCAACTAAAATTGAGGGAAAAGCCTTGTTCACCATTTAAAGTTACAGTGGCTAATGGTGAACAGTTGTCCTGTGACTCAACCACAGGGCAAATTGAGTGGCAAATGGCAAACATGGACTTCTCTGGAGAATTCAATATCATTCCCCTTGGTGGTTATGATCTTATCTTGGGTGTCAAGTGGATGTCTGTGGTAAGCCCAATAACTTTTGATTATGGCACCAATAGTATTGACATTAACTGGCAGGGCAGAAAGATCACCCTCCAACAGCAAAACAGGCCAGCTGTAGTACAGATTGATAATGAATCTCAGTGCTCAAACTACACTCATGAAGAGGCCTACTTTCTTGTTCAAATTTCAACTATTGACACCTCCTCTAATGTAGAGAAAAATGTGACGCAACCAAGAAACCCAACTGCTGTTCAAAGGCTCTTAACTGCTTATGCAGATGTTTTTACTACTCCAACTGGGCTCCCTCCTATCAGAGCTCAAGATCACTCTATACCACTCAAGCTTGACTCAAAGCCAGTCTTTACCAGCCCATATAGATGCCCTATAGCTCACAGGGAAGATATTGAAAAAATCTGTAAAGATATGCTGCAAGCTGGAATAATCAGGACTAGTTCATCTCCATTTGCCTCCCCAGTTTTGCTGGTAAGAAAGAAAGACAACTCCTGGAGGTTAGTGATTGACTATAGAGCACTCAATGCAGCTACCGTGAAGAATAAATATCTCATACCTGTCATTGAGGAACTGTTAACTACATTGAAGGGCAGTAGGGTGTTCACTAAATTGGACCTAAGGAGTGGTTATCACCAAATTAGGGTAAGTAAAGATGATATCTTCAAAACAGCTTTCAAAACTCATAATGGCCATTATGAGTTCTTTGTAATGCCCTTTGGGCTAACCAATGCACCTTCTAGTTTCCAGGCTATGATGAATGAAGTGTTTGCAGACCAGATTGGCAAAGTGTTCTTGTATTTTTTGATGAAATTCTTGTCTATAGTAAATCAGAACAAGAGCATCTAGCACATCTGGAATTGGTTCTTGAGATGTTGAGGAAGAATCAGCTGTATGTCAAACAAAGCAAATGTGAATTTCTGAAAAACCAAGTGGAGTTTCTTGGTCATGTGATTTCACATGAAGGTGTTGTTGTGGACATGGAAAAAATAAAGGCTATGTTGGATTGGCCCACACCTAAAAATGTCAAAGCTTTGAGAGGGTTTCTTGGTTTAACTGGTTACTATAGAAGATTTGTCAAGCACTATGGTGTAATCAGCAAGCCTCTTACTCAGTTGTTGAAGAAGAATAATTTTGCATGGAATCATGATGCAGAACAAGCTTTTACAAGTCTGAAGGACATTATGACAAGAACACATGTTTTAGCCCTACCATATTTCTCAAGGCCCCTTGTTATTGAAACAGACGCTTGTGCCAGTGGTGTAGGTGCTGTGATGATGCAAGATGGGAGGCCCATAGCCTTCCTCAGTAAAGCCCTCAACCCCAAACACTTGGGCCTATCCACTTATGAAAAGGAACTCCTGGCCATTATCATGGCAACCCACAAATGGAGGTCCTACTTACTAGGACATCACTTTATCCTCAGAATTGATAAAGAAGCCTTAAAGTACATAATGGAGCAGAAGATTTCTACCAGTCTACAGCAAAAGTGGATTTCTAAACTCTTGGGGTATGACTATTCTGTAGTTTACAAAAGAGGGAAGGAGAATCATGCAGCTGATGCCCTTTCCAGGCAATTTGAGCAAGGCATTACCTGTGCTGCAATTCATTTTGTGAAACCTACTTGGAAGGATGAGATTCTGGCAAGCATTGCTCAGGATGAAAGGGCACAAGAATTAATTACTAGCCTTACTGTTGATTCCAATAACACAGATGGCTACACCTTATCCAATGGTGAATTGAAGAAAAATGGTAAGTACTACATTGGAGATAGCAATGAGTTGAGAGCCAATATCTGTTCTGCAATACATACTCAAGGGGAAGGTGGGCATTCTGGTATTACTGCTAGTATAAAACGAGCTGAAAGACACTTTTTCTGGCCAACACTGAGACAAGACCTTACAAGGTTTATTAAAGAGTGTGACGTATGTCAACGAAATAAATCTGAGCACAACTACTATCCTGGACTCCTGCAGCCTATTGAAATCCCTAATCAGATTTGGGAGGTAGTATCTATTGACTTCATTGAAGGATTGCCAAAATCTAAAGGCAAGGATGTTATATTGGTAGTTGTAGATAAGCTCACCAAGTATTGTCAATTGCTGGCTTTGACACATCCATACACTGCTACCAAGGTAGCACAAAAGTTTCTTGATATTGTAGTAAGACTGCATGGGGTACCAAATGCTATAATCTTAGATAGAGATCCTGTATTCCTAAGTAGCTTCTGGAAGGAATTATTCTCTGCACTGGGCACCAAGCAAAGGTTGAGTACTGCCTAACACCCTTAGTCTGATGGCCAAACTGAGAGGGTAAACCAGTGTATAGAAATGTATCTAAGATGCATGGTGGGGCAAAAACCAGGCACATGGGCTAGTTGGTTACCAATGGCTGAGTGGTGGTACAACACCACTCACCATTCTGCCATTGGGATGTCACCTTATCAGGCACTCTACTCTTGTGTGCCTCCCTCAATCAACTACCATCAGCTCAGGTCACAAGATTCTGCTGTTAATGCCTTGTTGAGAGATAGGACAGCTACCCAAGAATTGCTCAAGGAAAAATTGGTTAATGCACAAGAAAAAATGAAGTGGTTTGTCGACAAGAAAAGATCAGATATGGAGTTCTCAGTTGGAAATGAAGTGTACCTGAAGCTACAACCCTACAGACAACTCTCTGTCAATCACAGGAAAAACCGCAAGTTATCTTCAAAATACTATGGGCCCTTTGTCATTACTGAAAGGATTGGGGTAGTGGCTTATAGAATTGCACTACCGGTGGAGGCCAGAATACATAATGTCTTCCATGTCTCCCAACTTGAGAAAAAAATTGGTGATTCTAAGGTTGTGCAGTCAAGCTTACCAAGTGCTGATGAGACAGGGGCATTGCAGCCTAAACCAATGACAATCTTGGACAGGATGCTGATTAAAAAGAGGAACAGGCCAGCCACCAAAGTGTTGATTCAGTGGGAAAATGGCAGCAAGGATGAAGCAACTTGGGAACTATGGGAACATCTCATCCAAAAATTTCCAGACTTCCATCCTTGAGGACAATGATGTTTTTAAGGGGGAAGAATTGTCACGATATTCCCTCTTATTTACTAGTTTTATTATGGCGGGCAATTTGGTTGTTTACTTAGTATAGGAAACGGTGTCGTTAGGACTATTTGGAATGTCCATGTGTCAGATTTAGAGTCGTTATAATCCTACTAGTACTATGTAACAACCCTTGTCTTGTAGTAGGTAGTGTTACTATATGTACTACCTCAGCTGTCATCTGGAACTTATGGAATGGAATATGCATTTTCTTCTTGTTTAGTCTATTTTTTTTCTTATTGTCTGTTCTTCATTTCTTGTTTACAAAACCAAAACTCAAATCTTCTAGCTTTAGTGTGACAGTATGTTTAGCTAGATTCACTTTGCTCAAATTAGGGCTCAAATATGTGGGATTTTTCATCTTGAACAAAGATTATTTTATACGGATGGATAGAGATGTATTTAGAGAGATGGAAGAGAGAGATATAGAGAAAGAGTCGAGAGAGATAGAGAGAGGTAGAGAGAGAGAGAGAGAGAGAGAGAGAGAGAGAGAGAGAGAGAGAGAGAGAGAGAGAGGTGAGAGAGTAATTAAGGGGGAAAGGGGGAAATAAGGGAAGGGGAAAGGGGGGAAATATTGGGGAAATAAAATTTTGGCCAAGTATTCAAAATTTTTGGTATAAAAGAGGGGGAACAATTCCCTCGTACTCAAAATTTAAGTCTACTATAAACATCGGTTTATTTTGACTTATTTTGACTGATGTCATAATATGTCAAACACATCGGTTGTTTTTTAACCGATGTTATTGATATGTCAAATACATCAGTTGTTTTTTGACCGATGTCATTGATATATATCAATAATATGTCAATGACATCAGTTGGCTGGTAATGTGATTTCATAATAAATCAAAGACATTAGTTTTTTGTCGATCGATGTTATTGATAGTTTTTACATCGGGCACATCATGAACCGATGTTAAAGGGGCGATGTCTATTCCACTTTTTCTAGTAGTGCTACAAGAGTAGGGCTGTCAAAAAAATTCTAAAAATCCGATATTCGTTCGAAATATCTGTATTCGTATCCGGAAAAAAGCGGATATTGTCCGTATTCGATTTAAAGCGAATATTATCCGTATCCGGATCTGAATCTTTTAATATCCGACAGATATTATCCGTATTCGTATCCGAAAATATCCGAATCCGAATTAAGTATATATGATATATAAATATACAGTTATATATTTTATATAATTTTAAATGTACTAGCATGTAATATAATCCCTTGCAATACACGATTCTTTTTTAATATTTACAATTATATAGGTTATATTATCAAACATTTTTTTAATTTATATTTATTAAGATTTAAGATATATTTATTTTCGTGTTTCGATTTTTTCAAAATATTTATCGACGATCCGACTGTACGAATGTGAAGATCCATCATTTTTAATGTTATTATCAAAATTTCAGAAAAAAATAAATTTAAGATAATGTTTTTGGCAAATTTTATTATTTTCAAAATGGTTTTACTATTTTTATTATATATATTTTATATATTGATAGAAAAAATATATATAGAAGATTTGCAACTGACAAGATTTGATACCATGACCACCAGAGATACATAACACAACTCCAACCACTAGGCTAAATGCCACAAATGTGTTTAATGATGATTACTAAATTACATATTCCCATTATTTCTTAAAAAAATAGGTAAGTGGAACTACTAGTTAATTTAGTAATTTTCTACTAAAATCTCTAACCAAATTAATTTTTTATTTTTTAAAATTTGTAAATATCGTTAAATTAGAAATATATTGACATCCGTACGGTTGGATTGTCAAGAAATAAATTTAAACAATAATATTGGACAAAGTAGTAATTAGTAGTATTAGTGAGAATAGTAGTGATCTACTAAGATCTTCAAACAAATTAATTTTTTAATTTTTGAAAATTTGGGAATAACACTAAATTAGATATATCTTGACGTCTGTACGGTTGGATCGTCAAAAAATATTTTTAAAAATATAGAAACAATAATCTGGGATGAGGAACTAGTTACGAGTACTAGACAAAATAGTAGTGTTCAATTAAGATCTCAAACCAAATTAAATTTTTATTTTTTGAAAATTTGGGAATATCATTTAATTAGATATAACATCCGTACGGTTGGATCGTCAAGAAATATTTTTAAAAAAATAGAAACAACAATTCGTGACAAAACACTAGTTACTGGTACTAGTTAGAATAGAAGTGATGTACTAAGTTCTCTAACCAAATTAATTTTTTATTTTTTGAAAAGTTGGGAATAATCCTGAATCACAATGATTGTGCTTCTTTCAGATTACTTTGAGCCGTAGTATTAAATTAACAAGATCTTTGCCGTTGAATTAAATATCTTCAAATTATTAATTAACAAGATCTAATTGACTATTTCAAAAAAAAACAAGATCTAGTCAACCAAAAGCTCTCTGCCCTCTTCTCTCTCTCACGCTGCTCTCCGCCTCTCCCTCATCTCCCTCTTTTCTCTCAACTATCTCTCTCTTATTCTTCCAAAAACACCAAAATTAAACCCCTATTTTCTTTTGATTCTAATATTCGATTTATATCTTATGTATACTTAAAACGACCCTCTAAATACCCTTTACGCAGCCATACAATTATCAATCCAGTTCGATAATTTTGATTTCTGGTGAGCCTTGAATTATTACTCGATTCTTCGATTTTTATAAGGGTTCAGTGATTTTATTGTAGTAAGTGTGTAGATCGGTCGATTTGAGACTAATCCAGGTGAGCCCACTCAATTTGAGGGGTCACTGAAAGAAGTCGCCACCGCCGCCGGAGATGAACACCCCGAGCCGACGAGTTTGGAAGTTCTAGTATAATGGCCTTGCATGCTATTTGGTAAGGAACTACAGGCATCATAACGTGGGTCAAGTTAATCCAGCTAAAAGATTAATTCAAGAAGTTAAAAAGAGAGTGAGAGAAAAGCTATGCACTGTGGTCTCATTTCAAAAGGCTGCCCGTCGGGATCCCACATTACCTTCCATTTTATTTTAGCTTAATAGTTTATATTACATTTGTGGCATTCGTGTATGTTTGGAATTTTTGGAAATTTCAAAAATAATTATTAATATATCATTGTTTGAAAAACGAATTCGGATTCGGATATTATCCGTATCCGGATAATATCCGTCGGATTCGAATACGGATATTCTTTTTTCGGATATTCTCGGATTCGGATACGGATTCGGATACGGTTTCAAATTTCCGGATTCGGATATAGCTGTATCCGTATCCGTTTTATCCGATTGACACCTCTATACAAGAGACAGTTTTGTCAATTTTTAATAGGTAAAATGAGTTCAAATTTATACCTCACGATATGAAACATTTACAATTCTTTTTTGAACTACATCCGTAGTTGAGTTGTACTTGCACTCTGGCTTGCACTCACAATATTAAAACAAGTACTACAAAAATGGTGATAATGTAAAGATGCAATAAAAAGACAAAAGACAATAATATAACAACAGGACTATAATGCATTGCAACTTGTGGATATAAGCATCAAAAATAAAAAAAATAAAGTACATAATATACCCAAATGCAATAAAAGTTAACATAAGATAATTAACAACACAAGTTTGATTTTTACTTACATGCCAATTATACTAATCATTGGACTACAAATGCTAAATGTATAAGGTTTTTGACACAGATGATTAGGGTTGTCAAAAAAATCCAAAAAATCCGAATCCTAAAAAAACGGATAATATCTGTATTCGAAAGAAAACGGATATTATCCGTATCCGAAATAGCGGATACGGATATAGGGCCTATAGGCACATCCGTATTCGAAATATCCGATATCCGAAAATTTATAAATGTATGTATATATATATATATATTAGAATATATAATTTATAATTAATAATTTAATATTTATATGTATTATTTATGTATTCAAATTTAATTATTTAATTCACTAATAAGTAAAGATATATACACACAACACGTACGTAATTCTATTCTTTTGTATGTCAAGTTATTTACAGTTAGTAATTTGAATCCTGGAACACCTATTATTCTCTAGTGGTTGGGGTTTATTTTGTTAATTTTGATTGTTGCATGATGTGTATAGTTTAAAAAATTTTGCTTATTCTATTTTACTATGTTTGAAAGGAAAAAAAATGTTATTTTTTAATTTTTTAAATGATTCGGATATTCGAATTTTCGGAAATATTCGGATTTTTTTAAAAATCTCAAAATTCGGATATTCGGATTCGGATATTCGGACATAATTTTCTAATATCAGTCGGATTCGGATTCGGATAGTGATTTCGGATTTCGGATTCGGATATAGGCAGATCCGTATCCAAAATATCTATTTGATAAATTTTCTGGTATTATGTTTTGTGGTTATGAGCTAACGGTAAGGCCACCAGAAAGATTTGACAACTATAGGAAGTGTCCATACCCATGTGCGAGTGTCGAGTGTCCAACACGGGTACTCGAGAGAATATGAAGAGTCGGGGTAACATAGGGGACTTCACATATTTCTTGAGCACTTGACAACTATAGGAAATTGGTAATATGCATCTTGCCGCAGTAGCACATGCTTCATAAGCATACAAAGATAAGAGAAAATGAAGGGCTTGACTCTTGGAAACAAAAATGGTTACTCCAGAAATAAAAAAATTGTATACAAATGCAGGTTGCTCTAAATGCTCCTAATTGCATCATTCTATTTCAATATTAGCTGTCAAGATTCAAAGACAATGAACAAATTGTACCATAAGATCCATTCACTACTAGAAAAAAGCTCATAGACATCGGTTTCTGGCCGATGTCTATTAAAAAATCATACCGATGTCTTTGTCGGTGATGTCTATTGTATCATGTCATAGACATCGGTTTTTAACTGATGTCCAGGAAGCTATTACACATCGATTTTGAACCAAAAAAATGATGTTTATATCTAATAGATTTGCATAAATTGCATGAACCTGACATTTCTACCGTACTATTACAGGTGCTAGATGCAAATAAACATGTTGTACACAACTCACAAATAGACATATACATCATTATTTGGAAGTAAAATGATGTCTAAGTCTGTTTTAGACATCGGTTCCTTCTATCGCAACTGATGTATAAAGTCATATTAGACATCGGTTTTGGATGATGTTAAATATATCCTTAGACATCTGTTTTCTTTGTGATAACCGATGTGGAAGAGTGAATAAGACATCCTTTTTTATACTTATTCGCTATTTAAGTTGATGTTAGACATCAATTTTATTTTTGATAACCTTTGTGTATATTCGTTATAAACATCAATTTTGACTTATATTTAAGAAGTTGAATACATCATTTTTTATGTCAAAATTTGATGTGTATGTAGTTATTAGACATAATCCAAAACATCCAAACTTTCATTACATAATCCAACCAATCCTAACGACCATAATCCAAATATTTCTCCCGACCACAATCTAAAACATGCATACATATTCATACCAAATCGATAGCATTAGATTATTATACATTAAATTCCCAAAACCAACTAAAAGATTTACGTACATGTAGCTACTACAACCCAGATACCCTTAAAAGTTTAACAGCATCATGCTCACTAGTAGCGAAATTTACATCCGACAAAAGTGCAAAGTTTCTCAAGCATCTCGTAAGCATTTCCGGGTTCGTCGTCCTCGTGCAATTCCTCTTTAGCAGCCTTCCACTATTATAACAGAAGGTATCAAGTTTCTGACTTGCATAATACATAATCAGGGTGAAACATTTTTTATTTAATCAAGTGCAGTATATATATATATATATATGATATACCTTGTATACTTACAAGGTATAGATGATATACCTTGTAAACTTACTATCAGGGTGAACAAATTATTTGTGAGAGACTACAGACCATCAGCTGAGAACTTGTTCTCATCCCAAAGGACATGATAATGTGCAGGCGTGTTAGTCCAATGTCCACAAGTAAACTTCAGATACTTGTTAGTGTACATCTTAATTAGCAATAAGTGCATCGTCACACTTAGTAGCTCTAGTCATGAAGAATTTATCCCACATTCAAAGCTATTCAAGTATAAAAATTTAATGTTTAAAATCAAACCAGTGGAATTTACAGAAGCATACTTGTAGATCTTGAGTGTTTCCAGTGCGACGGCACAGGAAACAGGATGTCCAGAAGTAGTGAATCCGTGATTAGAAGAACCTGAAGGAATACAAGATTAAGTAACCATTGACAAGAAGGAAAATAGTGATCAACGTCAGAATGTTTCATAATTATACCAAGTTTATTGCTTTTAGAGTATAAAACATCCGCAACTTGAGGGTACCTCATCAGCAATAAATAGGATGTCATATTTTTTGACAATAGCTTGAATCTGCAAAAGTATTACATATTATATACTTGTAAGAGTCCACTAAGCATAAATGGACAAAGTAGGGACATGAGCTATTATTCAGAAACAAATAGAATTAGTAGTGACTACACCTACACAGTAAAATAGAGACACACCTGCATCAGTGCAACTCATTCATTAACTACTCTCCTTTACAGTTCAGTATTTGATGTTATCTTCATGTCATTATTTCCTTGCCAATTTAATCCAAGTCAATTGAGAGAAAGCTTATAGCTCACATGTAACAGCTCAAAACCAGCAACTAATGGTACTTCTATATATTTATACAAGCACAATTTTGGTAGAGGTAGACGCCATTTTAAAGCTGAATATCCTCAACTAGATTCCCAGAATAATGGGATGTCATTATTTACACCTATAACTCATTAATTATTCATTCTAGTTGGCTTATCAATACAGGGAAGAAAAGAAATATCATGAATTATTCATTCTAGTTCCCAGAATATTCATTCTGTTTCATGTATTTTTATCCCTCCGTAAGAGCAAATACAAAAAAATAATAATCACAACCATATTCGACGTTGTACATATGCCAATTGAAGCCTGTAAATACTTCCTTTTCGCCATGTCTAATTCATTTGCAACCTCAAGCGCAGTGTAAATTCGCACCTTTATTTTTAAAAAAAAATTGAAATGAATTAGCAATAACACTTAAGTTTGGACATACACACACACACACACACACTAAACATAAGATATTATTTACCCTCCCACCGCAAGTATAATTTAGAGTTGCATAAGTTATTATTAAATGCATACATTCTCCTGTAATTAAGTTAAACGTTTTACCGGTGGATCAGGATCACTCTCAAAATAGACGCAACATGTTTTAGTTATCAAGGAGGTTATACTGTATACCTAAATACTGACTTCAATTATTTAGAAATACTGGTACTGACTGTATATAATTGTTTGTGGCTCCAAACTCTAAGTACACAAATTGAAGAACTATATCTTTTGTGCATTAATAACTTACAGCAGGGGAGGACCAACTTCCACAGGATAGTGCAAATGTGACCAATGGCTCAGATAACTCCAATCCGTAGGTACTTCGTGCTGTCAACTCATAATTTTTGGAACCCTTTGCAAAAGTCTGTCCAGAATTCATAAATATCGCATGTGGTCAGACAATGTAACTTTCAAAGCATAATGATTAAAGAGGTTTGGTTTCAGAAACTGAACTCACATATTTCGAGTGATAAGGTAGTCTCAGGATGAAATGTTCAATGGTTATTGCATTTAGCAAGTGTCCCCCAACATTTATTGTTGCCTGGGGAAGAAGAAGCATAACATTGTCAATCAATGATCTCATGTATGCTACGAACATTATGATTGAACTATGAGTCCATGAGTCTATGCCCATATTCCTTTAAAGTTATGTTGTAAGATGGTTCATCAAGCTCCTGCTTGTCATTAGGAGTACTACAGATAACCACCATAGTAATACCAGCCAAAAACAGAAACCCATGAAACCAGAGGCCAAGTTAACAAGATATTATATGCTTGTCCAAGAATATCCTCTCTGCACAAGTTTAACAAGATAAGCAAATCGTTTTACGTCTAAAAAAACTATGAACCAGAGGCCAAGTCCCTGGATCAGACCATAAAGACAAAACAAGATCAGACCATGACAAATTCTAAAGATAAAACAAGATCAGACCATAACAAATTCTAAAGACAAACTCAGTATGAATTTAGTTATTTGGATTGAGTCTGATATTGAACCAAATAGTCTTTCTTCCTTGTACACTCTGAGAAGACAAGCAATGCATGAAGCAGATTTCCCATCATTGTATGTCCGGTCATCTTGTTCAGGAATTGCCAGCAATTCACCAAAAGATGATCCACGTCTTTCAACTTCTACAAGAACTTCAGAAAGGCCAAGTCCCTGGATGGAAAACACATCAAACCAATAATGTAAACAAGATAACATCATATGTATTAGTAAATAGTTACACAAAAGTTTTTAATACCTCTGTACCAAGTCGCTTTTTCAATGCTTCATTCCATAAGTTAGTAGCATATTCAGGCTGTAACCGATTCCACACAGTCATGACAGATGCAATCTGTATCAAAATTCAAAACCCATATAATGATTAATAAACCACCAGCAATATAATTTCATATACTCAAGTTATATATGAATATTAACCAATAACGTAATCACCAATTCCTTCTTTTTACGAAACTTTATACATAAGAATCATTATAAGATTAGTTTGAATATATACATAAGGAATTGCTTAGTCTCTAACTTTAACAACATCGTAAAAAAATTTAAATTCATATATTCAAGTGTAAATGGTTAAAAATTATATAACATACACATAGATAATATACCACTTTTAATAGGTACAGTATTCCCCAACTAGTTGTCATAACATACACTTAGATAACATATACAAATTTCTTATTAAATCGAACTATGACACTTACATATGAAAGACCCAAATCTAATCATACGTAAAATTAAAAAAAACCTTAAAAATTCATAATCAGAGAAAATTACCAATCGAAGCTTGTAATTCGAGTAGGAGAAAAGTATAATTGGTGCTTGAAATTTACAAAATTAGAGGAGAGTACATACAATCGGAGCTTGTAATCGAAGGAGAGTGTTTATGGAGATAGATGAGCGGGTGTGTGTGTGTGTGAGAGAGAGAGAGAGAGAGAGGGAGAGAGAGAGAGAGGAGAGTGGGTAACAAAATGAAGAGTGGGTGAAAGAAATGAAGCTCAATCGGAGCTTATTAGGACTTCAATCGGAGGAGATGAGCGGGTGAATGGGAGAGAGATGATAGATGAGTGTTGAGAAAGAGAGAGATGAGAGAGAGCGGGTGAATGAAATTTTTTGAGTGAGAGAGGGAGATGAGCTCTGAGATGAGTGTTGAATTGTTGATTTAGGGGAAACATTTTAATAAATTGGGGGGAAACAAAATATTGCCTAAGGGGGGAAACATTTTAACAAATTGGGGAAAACATTCTAACGGGGAAACTATTTTGGGTATGCGGCTGCGCGGGATTTTTTTATTTTTTTTAGTTTATTTAAGACATCGGTTCTTCTTGAAAGCGATGTCTTAAAACATAAAGACATCGGTTTTATTACAAGCAATGTCTTAAAGCACAAAGACATCGGTGGCATTACTGACCGATGTTAAAGGTGTGATGTCTATTAACATATTTCTAGTAGTGATTCTGTATTATCGCTTCAATCTCATCAATTCCCATCACACGGACGGCTGAAACCTGCACGTGTTCATTATCAGCATACATGATACTGCAAGACCATTATTGTTTTGATTATATACACACATACATATATGTCAAATTGTATAGTAATTTCCAAGGAGCAAGATTTATCATGCAAGGAAGCTGGCTAGATAAGATTCTGATATAACCGATGGTTTAGCGGGCAGGCTTCCTAAGCCCTGTCAATTATTGGAAATAACAAACGGACACAAAGCAAAATATAGGAAAAATGAAAGATATGTACAAAACAGAGAATAGCTTAATGACTACATTGTATTGATTGTGGTGGTATTACAAAAATGAGAGTTACATAAAATTTATAGAAATCCACACGCAGGTGGTAGCTAGAAAGTTGCTGTGATACACGACTAATTCCTTTTATTACTCCACCTTGTCCTCCTAAAAACTCTCTAACAGCTAGATGATTTATTCAAAATGATTCTGGACAACCAAGCACCTTAACTATATATTAATTCACTCGTCTAATATTTATTAGATACCAAGTTTAGATTAAATAAATTCCAACAATCACCCCCTTAATCTAAACTTGTCTCGTGCAATCCTCCCAGCCCGTATGGCTTTTAAACTGAGCCCGTATGGCTAATTCAACTGAGCCCTCCTTAACGGAACCACCAAGATTCGAATAATAGCAAACATCGCCAGAGTCTCCTTCAACTTCGGCCATCTGCAACATACCGCCCACCAGCCAAACCTTTACACAAATATGAACGGAACACAAGACACTACGTTGTCTCTTGTTTCCAGCAGCTCCTGCAACAACTACTGCACCTCAAACAACAGCAGATTATGTTCATCAATGGACTCTCTTGCCCTCACAAACACAGGATGACACTAAACAGCAAAAATTTGACAAAATAACATATTCTCTGACTGAGACCATTGATCAAACACTTGGCATGCAGAGAATGTAACTTTCTGAAAAATGAAGAACAAATGATAAAAACTCAAGAACCACATCAACAATGGCGGAAAAAAAACCGAACGAGGTCCTCGAGAATCGCCCGCTCTGATACCAAGTATTGGAAATAACAAACGGACACAAAGCAAAATATAGGAAAAATGAAAGATATGTACAAAACAGAGAATAGCTTAATGACTACATTGTATTGATTGTGGTGGTATTACAAAAATGAGAGTTACATACAATTTATAGAAATCCACACGCAGATGGTAGCTAGAAAGTTGTTGTGATACACGACTAATTTCTTTTATTACTCCACCTTGTCCTCCTAAAAACTCTTTAACAGCTAGATGATTTATTCAAAATGATTCTGGACAACCAAGCACCTTAACTATATATTACACTACAAGAAAAACGGCCTTTTCCTACCGTCAAATCGGTAGGAAAAGGCCCAAAATCGGTAGGAAATGCGGCATTTCCTACCGGACCCCATCGGTAGGAAATGCTTAAGTGGGAAATGACTTTGGTAGGAAATGATAGTGACCGGGTCCAACGTGGGTCCCACACGCTGACATGGCCTTCCAAGTCAGCTTCCAAGTCAGCTGCCACGTCATACGCCACGTCATGCGCCACGTGTATTTTTGTGACATGCTGGCAGCCCATTTCCTACCGACCATCCTTTAACAAGTTGGTAGGAATTATTTCAGAAGTCAAATAAAAAGCCATTTCCTACCGTTCATTTCCTACCGAGTTCCAATAATTCCTACCAGACATTTCCTACCGTCCTTATGAATGCGGTAGGAAATGGCTTGAAGACGGTAGGAAATACTGGGTTTCGAATGGTAAAACGGTAGGAAATGGCTTGAAGACGGTAGGAAATACTGGGTTTCGAACGGTAAAACGGTAGGAAATGGCTTGAAGATGGTAGGAAATATTGGGTTTTTTTTAAAAAAAAAAAAAATCGTCTTGTTGATTTTCATTTACAAAAATGCAAGCATAAAAACGGAAGCACACAAAAACACATTCATCATATAAAGAAATTCAAACATATATCATAACCATAAATAATCATTCTCCCTTATTACAATCATAATATTCAAAAGTTATAAATTATTCTAAAATAACAACAAGAAATCAAGAATATTTTATACAAACTTAATTAACCATTGCCTTCAACATCTTTATCCTTATCTGCAATAATCATTTATCTCCACCCACCATCATTGTTTTCACACCAATTTTCTTGGCCCATTTATCTTTGGCTTCATCCATGAAGTTAGATTCATATATAATAGCCTTGTTATCCTCATCAAGTACCTACAATTTACATAAGAAGCAAAAATAAGTAAGTAGTATTAGGATGTGAAATAATCAAACAACAAACTAAGTAGGGGATAAATTTTACCTAATAATCAAGATGTGAAAAATGAAAGAGATTATGTATGTGGTTGCTAATGATATATATTAGAGATTGAAACTAAAAATTTTCAGTGATATAAGATGAAGAGGTGGAGAAGAGAGTTGGAATGAAGGGAAATGAAGAAAGGTATTGTTTTATAAATCTGAATTACACATTTCCTACCACACTTTTATATTTCCTACCAATTTGCGGTAGGAAATGACTTTGGGCGCCATTTTAAAATTTTGGTTTGGGCGGTCATTTCGAATTTTTGGTTTAGGCGCTCATTTTGAATTTTTCGTGAATTATCATTTCCTACCGACTAGCGGTAGGAAATGACTTTGGGCGCCATTTTTGAATTTTAATTTGGGCGCTCATTTCAAATTTTTGGTTCAGGCGCTCAATTTTAAATTTTCGTGAATTATCATTTCCTACCGCATGGTACCATTTCCTACCGTAAACCGGTAGGAAATGGAAAAAAATGAAAAATTTTAAATTTTCGTGAATTATCATTTCCTACCGGTAAAAAATAAAAAATGATATAGCGGGGATTCGAACCCCCATCTCCAACGAAATTTGTACTACCTCCAACCACTATGCCAAGGTGTTTTTTGTGTTTTAATGTTACTCTAAAATTATATAACCACAATACCTTGTTTATCACTTTTTCATTAAAAAGTCCTTAAAATGAACTTTAAAAATCACAATTTTTTGCAAATGTCACTAATTCATAGTGATCTTGAAATTCTAACGGTTGGATATGTAAAAAATATAACTAGAAAAATGAATTAGTATAAATTATTCTTAAAATAAGGGTTTTTCCTTATAAAATCACGTCAAATGAATTTTAAAAATAACAATTTTTTTTCACACATGACTAATTTGCAGGGATAATGAGATCCGTACGGTTTAATCGTTCAAAAAATGTTTTTCAAAAAAAAATAAAGTCCAACCCTAGTAACCCTAAATCTAACCCCTAAACTACAACCCCTAAACTAGTTGACTGTTAAATTACATAATCAAATAAATTTATTATTTTTTTTAGAATTTTGGAATAACATTTAAAAAGATTTATCTTGACTCCCGTACGGTTCGATCATCGAAATTCTATTTCAAAATAATCGAATCTAGAATCGGGAACGAAAACTAGTTTAAGGGTTAAAGTCAAATTACTAGTTGACCGTTAAATTACCTAATCAAATAAATTTATTAGTTTTTTTAAAATTTTGGAATAACATTTAAAAAGATTGATCTTGACTCCCGTACGGTTCGATCGTTGAAATTATATTTCAAAATAATCGAATCAAGAATCGGGAACGAAAACTAGTTTAGTGGTTAAAGTCAAATTACTAGTTGACCGTCAAATTACTTAAACAAATAAATTTATTAGTTTTTTAAAATTTTGAAATAACATTTAAAAAGATTGATCTTGACACCTGGACGGTTCGATTGTCGAAATTCTATTTCATAATAATCGAATCAAGAATCGGGAACGAAAACTAGTTTAGGGGTTAAAGTCAAATTACTAGTTGACCGTTAAATTAACTAATCAAATAAATTTATTATTTTTTTAAAATTTTGGAATAACATTTAAAAAGATTTACATTGAATCTTGTACTGTTCAATCGTCGAAATTATATTTCAAAATAATAGAATCAAGAATGGGGGACGAAAACTAATTTAGGGGTTAAAGTCAAATTACTAGTTGACCGTTAAATTACCTAATCAAATAAATTTATTATTTTATTAAAATTTTGGAATAACATTTAGAAAGATTGATCTTGACTCCCGTACGGTTCGATCGTTGAAATTCTATTTCAAAATAATCGAATCAAGAATCGGGAACGAAAACTAGTTTACGGGTTAAAGTCAAATTACTAGTTGATCGTTAAATTACCTAATCAAATAAATTTATTATTTTTTAAAAAATTTGGAATAAAATTTAAAAAGATTGATCTTGACTCCCGTATGGTTCAATCGTCGAAATTCTATTTCAAAATAATCGAATCAAGAATCGGGAACGAAAACTAGTTTAGAAATTAAAGTCAAATTACTAGTTGACCGTTAAATTACTTAATCAAATTAATTTATTCTTTTTTAAAAATTTTGGAATAACATTTAAAAAGATTGATCTTGACTCCCGTACGGTTCAATCGTCGAAATTCTATTTCAAAATAATCGAATCAAGAATCGGGAACGAAAACTAGTTAAGGGTTAAAGTCAAATTAGTAGTTGGCCATTAAATTATCTAATCAAATGAATTTATTATTTTTTTAAAATTTTGGAATAACATTTAAAAAGAATGATCTTTGCTCCCGTACAGTTCGATCATCGAAATTCTAATTCAAAATAATCGAATCAAGAATCGGGAACAAAAACTAGTTTAGGGGTTAAAGTCAAATTACTAGTTGACCGTTAAATTACCTAATCAAATAAATTTATTATTTTTTTTAGACTTTTACAATAACATTTAAAAAGATCGATCTTGACTTCCGTACGGTTCGATCGTCGAAATTCTAATTCAAAATAATCGAATCAAGAATCGGAAACGAAAACTAGTTTAGGGGTTAAATTCAAAGTACTAGTTGACGGTTAAATTACATAATCAAATAAATTTATTATTTTTTTTAAATTTTGGAATAACATTTAAAAAGATTTATCTTGACTCTCGTATGGTTCGATCGTCGAAATTTTAATTCAAAATAATCGAATCAAGAATCGAAAACTAGTTTAGGGGTTAAAGTCAAATTAATAGTTGACCGTTAAATTACCTAATCAAATAAATTTATTATTTTTTTAAAATTTTGGAATAACATTCAAAAAGATTGATCTTGACTTCCGTATGGCTCGATCGTCGAAATTCTAATTCCAAATAATCGAATCAAGAATCGGAAACGAAAACTAGTTTAGGGGTTAAAGTCAAAGTACTAGTTGACCGTTAAATTACCTAATCAAATAAATTTATTATATTTTTAAAATTTTGTAATCACATTTAAAATGATTGATCTTGACTCCCGTAAGATTCGATCATCAAAATTCTAATTCAAAATAATCGAATCAAGAATCAGAAACGAAAATTAGTTTAGAGGTTAAAGTCAAAGCACTAGTTGACCATTAAATTACCGAATCAAATAAATTTATTATTATTTTTTAAATTTTGGAATAACATTTAAAAAGATTGATCTGGACTCCCGTACGGTTCGATCGTCGAAATTCTAATTTTTTTTTATTTTTTTATGTGATTCACAAACTAGTTAAAAATAGGGTGAAAAATCACAAAAATAGAAAATTAGTGAACCTAATGTAACCTGAATCACAGAATTAATGAGTATTAACATTTGAATTTTTATGAATTTTAATTCGAATTTTATTTTATTTTTTCTCTTTTTAATTAATTTAATAAACATATGACCGCAATAATACATGGCGGTTCATTTCCTACACAAACATTTCACGCATAAACATATCTATTATCTTACATAAACATATCTATTATCTAACATATATAATCATTTTAAGCATAAATAATAATTCTGTTATCCAACATTTCAAATATATATATATATATACATTGAATATTAACAAAGAAAATTAAAAACTCGACACAGCTCATTTCCTACCGCTTGTCGGTAGGAAATGTCAACCTGACAAGTCAACCAATTAGAAGCCGCCAAGCTGTCATTTACTGGTGAAAAGGCGAGCCATTTCCTACCGCCTTAACGCGGTAGGAAATGCTGAGCATAAAGCGACATTGCCACATGGCACTTGGGACCCACAAGATTCATTTCCTACCGTAGTCGGTAGGAAATAATTGTCTCATTTCCTACCGAGTTCATTCGGTAGGAAATGGTGTCAATGTAACGACGTCGTACCATTGTGGCCGGCCATTGACGTGGCGTTGTGGGTCCCGTTCGACTCATTTCCTACCGATTTCGGTAGAAAATGTCTACACATTTCCTACCGATTAGTGGTCCGGTAGGAAATAGCCGTTTGACTTGAAAATCGGTAGAAATTGGTCGGTAGGAAATGCGTCGGTAGGAAAAAAACGGTAGGAAAAGCCCGTTTTTCTTGTAGTGTTAATTCACTCATCTAATATTTATTAGATACCAAGTTTAGATTAAATAAATTCCAACATCAATCACAAAGATAAAATGTTGCTTTATTGGTATTATAATGAGAGTCACCATGTGTATATAAACCCTTTTGGTACAAGTCAATGAAACCTCCTACTCTTTATCTATGGCAACAAGCCAACAACTTAAAACATTTCGCCTACTCTTTATTGGTATTATAATGAGAGTTACCATGCTTTATTGGTACATTGCCAAATATATAAGAACTTAAAACATACTGTAATCAACAAAAACATCAGACAGTGTAGTGATGTATAGAACCAAAAGGTTATGCTAACGGTAATCTGTCATTAACTCCTACGAGCAATTCATACTCAAAAAGAACCTTGTGCTTATTTTAGTTTAAGTTCCTATCTCAGGGTTCCAAGAAGTAAACTCTCAATTTATACTTGCGGTTGACTGGCATATCTAGTTCCTGGCCTACATTATTTTAGTAATAGGCAGCTTAATTACCTCTATATAAAGGCATAGGCGTATAATTAATTAATCAGTGGCGGAGCTAGAAAAGAAATCGAGGGTGAGCCAAAATTAATTGATTTTAAAATCAAATTTTAAGTTGCATTAAAATATATGTTAATAATTTATAGATTACTAGCAAACTAAAATATCTAATATTCAGCATAAACATCAAGTGAAAATTTTAGTTTTAACAAATAATTTTAATTAATTTAAGTAACATCTTAGTTTAATTAACAATAACAATATTTTTGTAAAAAAAAACAAGAACAATATTTATATACGTGCCAAAAGCTTGTACTAAGTAATCTAAGAAGCAAGTTTCAAACATAAATAATCTAAGAAGCAAAATATAATTATGAAAATATTTTTTTAATATAAATTACTAGAATATAATAATTAAAAAAACAAAAATAATAGGACTACAACTTAAAACCTAAAAAACAAGTGTAGAAGTAACCCTTAATATAGTAATATACATGCACTATTGTAGTTGCTCAAAGTTCAGCTCCGCCCCTGGCTTTAATGACATTTTCAATGTTCTGAAGTGGTTCACCCATTCCACAAAGTACAAAAGTTCTAACAAATTAGATAAGGCTGCTGAATATAACATGAGCGGAAGGTAAAATAGGACTAATAGCATGTTGGAAAACAATTCTTGTGTTTCTCTCTAGAAAACAACTCTTGTGTTTTTATAGACTTCAAAATACAAGCTAACATCATTGCTTACATCACTATTATTTATTTCAAACCTACAATCTATGACTTCACCAACCAAGCCTACAATTGTTGAACATTAATTTGCATGTGTTGTTTTGATTTTTAGCCTCCATTCTAGAAGAGTTTGAATTCTAACACTCCCTCTCAAACTCGACTTTCCATTCCGAGTGATTTCCGAAACTCGTAAATCTTTGTTGCAGATAAACTCTTCGTAAATATATCTGCAACCTGATCTTCGGTCCTGACTGCTTTCATGTCAATATCTCCTTTAAGTATTTTTTCTCGTAAGAAATGATAATGTACTTCGACATGTTTGGTCCGAGCATGAAAGACCGGATTCTCGGCCAAACGGACTGCTGATATATTATCACAGTGTAATGGAACTCCATCTTCTATTGGTTGGTTCAAGTCCTTCAAGAGTTGAGTCAACCATGCACACTCTTGTGCTGCCATCGCTCCTGCTCTATATTCTGCTTCTGTGGTTGAGAGAGAAACAGTAGGTTGTCTCTTACTGCACCATGATATAGCTCCTGACCCAAGATTAAATACATATCCTGTAGTCGATCTCCTGGTGTCATGGTCTCCTGCATAATCAGCATCACAGTAGCCGTTGACCTTGCTTTGTACTCCATTCTTGTAGAATAGTCCCCAATCAATTGTACCTTTGACATATCTCAATATTCGTTTAACTGCTTCAAGGTGTGTCTTTCTTGGTTTCTCCATGAATCTGCTAACAACGCCTACTGCGAAAGCTATGTCTGGTCTAGAAAGAGTTAGGTAGATAAGACTACCTACTATTTGCCTTTACATTTTTGTATCCTTCAACTCCTTTCCATTGTAGGCACAAAACTTTAAATTTGGCTCCATTGGGGTTGATAGAGTGTATTATATATATACTTTATAGGATTTTGTTCCCACATTTACCGTACTTTTGCGAATAATCGTGTGGATTTAATGAGTTTTTGATGAGTTTGTTGCAGGGAATAAGCAATTGTCGAGTTGATATAAATCGAGCGTTATTCAATGATTTTATTGTATTTTTAACTCGAAGGAATGATTTTATGAAGTTGCAAGAGGAATTGTGGGATTTTGGATCGTTTCTAAGGATTTTGTATGCAAAAGAAGTGTTGGACAGATTGCACGAGGCGCAACAGCGCTCCAGAAGGCGCAACAGCGCGCGTGAACAGTAGCATCGAGGCGCAGCTGCGCTCAAACCGGCGCAGCAGCGCCCGGTCGCGGCCAGAAATTTCAGAATTGTTCCAGAAATTGTTTGGGTCATAACTTGAGTTCTAGACATCAGAATTGGGCGATCTTACAGCCCACGCGAAGACAACAGAATTATCTACAATTCAGAAGTGGTCCAATATCAGTATTCCAAAGGGATCAGCCCAGAAACAGGCCAGAAAATACAGCAGCTTCTAGAAATTCGATTTGAAGTGGGAAACTTCCATAATTCCAATCCTAATCAACATGGAAACACTAGGGGCGCTAGGAACATTCTAGAGGGCTGTGTTAAGCGTGGAAACTTGCAATTCTTACTTCGATTCAAGCTTGAAAACTTGCCATCTCATAATCCAAATTTTTTATCCCTTTTCCTACTTGTAATGTAATTCCTATTATTTCCTGTTGGGCCTTTTTAATTAAGGCAAGTACTTAGACTTGTAACACTATAAAAACTCATCTAGGGTATTATTTTAGGGATCGAAAAAAAATTATTGTACATAACTTGTATATTCTAGTATAGACTATAGAGAGATTGGAGATAGCTTTTCACTTTTCTTTGGAAATTGAAGGTTTTTCTCTATTCTTTATAAGATTATGTGTTCATATTATATCTCTTGTTTTATTAGTTTAATTATGTATGAGTAGATAATTAATCTGGGGTTAAGTAGAACCCTAGTTATGATTGATGTGTGATTTTCCTAATTCCCCCAATTTGATTGTTTAATTACTCTTGCTTATTGAGTTGTTTTAATTAGCAATTACAAATCAGACGTGATTATGTTTATTGTTTGAACCATTATCTATTTATCAATGAGAGTTGGATTTAGATGGTTGTGATTTATCCAATGAGGACATGAACTTCTCCATGAGAATAGGTAGAACGGATTGTTAGGAAGTTAGGGTGTTGTGATTAATGTCTCTAAATTGCATGATACCATGAGAATAGGCTTGATTGTATTTTAGAGAAGCCATTAATACTCGAGAGAGGTTATTGGTAATTTATAGGGCGCACCTTTCCTGTTGAGTATTATACGATTGATTGGGGAGGGAATTCACGATTGCATTAATTCATGCTAGTGGGGATACTTAATTCTGGATGTTTTAGTTAATTGATTAATTGCATTAGTATAAAATTAGTTTAATAATCTTTGATATTTTATTGTGTTACTTGCTTGGCTGAATTGAATCGAGAACAACTGGTGATTGACACGTTAGTCTCTGTGGGAACGACTCTGACTTACCCTACTACATAGTTAGAAGGATTTGTTAGATATTATTATTTGATAGGTTGGGGTAGAGATCGGCTTGCATTCAGCTAGCCCAAACTTTTGAATGATATCTCTTTCTTGACTATTGAATCTCCCGGCACCACGTCCTTGTCCTCGACCTCTACCACGACCACGACCGCGTCCTCGGCCATCTCTCCTGTTGGTGAAAAGAGCCGTCTCTTCACGAATGGTTAGTTGACTAGACATGGGTTTTTCTAGATCCTCATTAGCAAATTCTCCAGATCTGCTAAAGTTGGCTCGGTGGCCAAACCCCGAGTTGCCATGATAATACTCTTGTACTCCGGCTTTAGTCCATGGATGATAATTCTTTTCATCCTGGTTGGTGTAATACCATTTTCTGGATCTAGTTTGGAAATCTCGTCACAGAGAGATTTTACCTTTGAGAAATATCGACTCACGGTCATATTTTGCTGGGAGATGGACAAAAGCTCATTTTCGAGCCTTTGTAATTTTGCATCATTCTTCTTAGCGAAAACTCCTGTTAATATGTCCCACGCCTCTTTCGGCGTTTGGGCATCTTTGATTCGCTGTAGAAATTCATCCTCTATAGCTACGGTTAAAGCGTACATGGCTTTGCCTGCCTTAATCTTCCATTTCTTTAAGATCTCAGGATCTGCAACTGGTCTTTGAGGTGTAGCCTCTGGTCGTGCTGGTGTTGAAGTTGAATCGACGGAACTTGTGTCTATACTTCGGGCCTCCCTTGGTGGTGTTGTATCACTGCCATTTACAACATCCCATAAATCCTGTCCAAGCAGATAAAACTTTATACGGGTACTCCATGACCCATAATTACTGTTGTTGAGTTTTTGAATAGAGTGTGTAAAATCTCCCATGATTTTTACAGTGCACAGTACTTCGTCTTCTACGATGTGAACAGTGTCGTCTGTATGAATAGTGTCGTATATGAACAGTGCCGTATGAACAGTACCGTATGTATGAACAGTACTTCGTCCTCTCCGGCATGAACAGTACTTCGTCTTCTACGGCGTGAACAGTGCCACCGGAATAGTAACTTGCCGGAAAATTTGCAGAATTTTCTGATTTTAACTACCAAGCTCTAATACCAAATGTTGGAAAACAATTCTTGTGTTTCTCTCTATAAAACAACTTTTGTGTTTCTCTCTTTTATTTCTCTTGGTGTATATATAATGGCAATACAATGAGCCTATTTATAGACTTCAAAATACAAGCTAATATCATTGCTTACATCACTATTATTTATTTCAAACCTACAATCTATGGCTTCACCAACCAAGCCTACAATTGTTGAACATTAATTTGCATGTGTTGTTTTGATTTTTAGCCTCCATTCTAGAAGAGTTTGAATTCTAACATAGCAGCAGTTAGCATTTTAAGTTCATGGATGCGTAACTCATTGTAAAGCACATACCATAAACATAACATTCGCTATGGACCCAACTTCACTCGTAAACACATCCTGGAAAACAGATTTATTACTCAGAAGAAAGTCATCTTCCGTAAGACATTATCAATGTGTTTCTATCCTCCTATGCGAAATGATGATACAAGGCCAATGAAATTTACCTGCCTGTGCAGCAGAACTGGCAATTCATTGCACAACCCTCTTGACTTGAACCACATACAGTAGTTTTACCTTTATCATTAGGTATTTGTACAGTTTCAATAACCAGCCCATCTCCCAGTGTGAATAAAATCTGTAACCTCATGTACATTTGCAATTATTGAGAATATTCTCGAATAGATAGCAAGACAACAGCAGGTCACGAAAATGGCCACCAAAAAAGATATCTCTATCACTTGCTGTGAGAATATCTTTGAAGAATCGAGGCCACAAATAAGATTTATCAGACTGCGAATTGGTGTCTAAAGCAAAGGAGCAAAATTAAAATTGAAAACACCTATCAAATAATTAGGCAGACAAATAATTAGTCATTTCTCAACAAATCACACTAAACTTAATATATACAAGGAATGTCGACAGACGATAATGTGAGCTAACACTACACCTTATTTACTCAAATATACATTTTTTTAAATAAAATCCAATGATCAAACATTAAAAGTTCTCATAGGAATTTCAACAAACAGTTTACGGGAATCCTAGATTTTCACAGTCAAAGCTTTAAATTTAAAACCCCAGATAGACAGAGAGATGGTCGAGAGTGTGCTGAGAGATAAGGAGAGAACGAGTGATTGAAGCCCTAATCCAGAAAGTTTTGAAGCCCTAATTCGTTCTTCAGATAGACAGAGAAAGCTCTTATTGATCTTTCTTACTCACTAATTATTTGTAATGTGTGGCTACGACTTTTATTGATTCTTATTTTTCATAATTATCATATATGTGTACACATGGCAAGCATTTTTCACTTTGTAACCTAAAAATTACACTTAATTTAGGGGGCAACAAAAGGTCGTCTTTTATTTTTTGGTTCTTGCAATTTTCCACCGTAACAAGCTAGATTCAATGTTTTTAGATTAAATGTACCGTTTATCTAGACCCATTAAAGATTTCATGAAGAAATTATGGCACTGTAACACGAATAAGCCAGCAATTCAAGGATTGATGAACAACAGCATGTGTCATCCCTTCATACTCTAAATCTTGAAATGTATGCAAGTATTCTGGTTGTTTGTCAAGTTTATTATATGATACTAAATTTATAGTACAAGTATTCCGGTTGTTTGTCACTTGTGAAGCTGTTGTGCTTCTGTATGCTGAGAGGTGAACTATCATTGTTGGCATTATCTACAAATTTTAATAGTGGTGAGGTACACCCGGTGCAGAGGCTAGTTTGGGTGTGTTTATCATGGTCATTTCAATACATCTCGTAAAAAACTGTGTGGATCCTGAGTTTTTTACAGTTGCACATAGTAGATAGATTTCCTTCAAGTAGGCTTTGTTATAGTCATACAGATTTCTGTTGCTATTTGGGAGCTTTGTGAAGTGAAGGCCCCCGGCTGAAAGAAATTCCAAGACACCAACCAGAAGCAAGCAGGATGGATTAATCCAGCTTTAAATTTACTATCAAATATGCGCCTGCAACAGCAATCTTCTATCTGCTAAGATGCGATCACAATTTAGATCCTTTAAACAAGGTCGGCTAGCAAATGGAACAATCAATCATCTCAAGTATACCTTTGGTTTTTCTGCGTTCCTCGTGACCTGCATGCAAGGTACTTTCTGGATCTCATTTCAAGTTAGTTCTGAAAATTATCCATGTCCTCAATTTTGACATGCGCTATCTTATCCCGTGATTCACATCATATAGAATCTGGTAATTTAATAAAAATCCCATTTTGAGATATTCAACTGATATTCAATTGATATTCTTTTAAAAGAATCTTAAAAGAATCTGAATTGCAATAATTATGACTTTTTTATGGTAGAAGCAATTGAGCTTTACCAAGTACCAAGTAGACCTATGCACTTTGGCTAACTAATTAAATACTAAATTTGTTGCCTTATATTCTTGAGAGTAGGGAACCTGAGATATATCTCATGTAAATTACCTGAGATGGTATAATTTTATATGTAAATATGTGTGGGCATTTTTGTAAAATCAAGATTTTATTAATTAGCCCTACGGACCCAATAAATTTTAAAGTGTATCTCAGGAAAGTTCCCTGAGATTAATCTCAGGGTCCTTTTTCTCTATATTCTTTTGAATGATGTTAATTCTTCACTTTGTTGCAGGAGACATATTGCAGTGTCCACCAGGCTTGTTGGGGAAGCATTTGGAGAAGCTCATTCAGTGTGATCCTCGTCTAAATTATCTGAGTCAGCAACCTGAGATTACACTAGAATCTCCATATTTTGAACCTAGGAGTTCGGTGTTTGATGAATCTGATGAAGGCAACAGCAAATATGATATGAATTGAGATGGTAGGCCTGGCATCTTTGACTTGCAGGATGTGCCATCGTCATCTGGGCCTCAATCTTCATCCTCTAAAAATGAACAAATTGATTTGTTTGGAACTCATCAAGAGCAATTTTCTCGAGAAACACCTTCACCAAGCTTAGGTAATATTTATAAAGATGTGCCTGGGAAATGTGGTGGTGATTTGTATTAATCAGCTACATTGTTATTCTAGAATGGCTACATTTCAACTCTAGCTTTTTGCCTTCTGTCAATTATTTACTTTCTTCTAACCTCATGGTTCATTAAGTATACAAATTAACCATTTCAAGATTAGATAAGCCTTACCAATCTGAAGTTTTGATGTTGAGTAGAACCTATTGTGGTCACTGTAATATCATTGGAGAAAGAAACACTCTTTCTTTGTCACCTTGAACTTTTGCAGCGGAATGCCCTTCCCTGTTAGCAGCTTTAACTGCAATATACAGATAACGAATCAGCTTTTAATGTTTTAAACTCTGAAGTTGATTGACAGTTTTACTTTCAGTACACTACTGTAGTTGGAGACCTCTTGAAACAGGTGGTATAGAAACACTGTTCTTTTTGTCACTTTAAACTTTACAGACTGAATGCACTGGTTAGCAGCTCCTTTTTATTAGTAATAAATTGTTAGGAGCTTTAATTGCACAATAGTTAAATTTCAACGTGGCACACTCTGAAATCTTTTGACCATTTTTCTTTCAGTAATGGAAAATGGTATAATTGAAGCAAACAGTGGAACTGGAGAGTTTAAGAATCTCAAAGGTTGGAATAATATCATAGTCCCGGGACTTCATCCTTCAATGTCAATGAGTTATTTGGTGAGCCACATTGAACATCGGTTTTCTGAGCAGAGGACGTCTAAAAATTCTATGCCCAACGAAGAACGAGAAAGTCTAGAGATTCTAAATGAGATTAGCAGGTGCTTATTTACCGACTCTCAACATGTACCAACATCGAGAAGTCCATTATGATGAGAGTCAATTCCCTATACAGCCTTCTGCAAAAAGATCCTGGGCCAGTTCAAGATTTCAATTTTAAAAGTGGACAGAGTAAAGATATGACTATGACGGATACGAAGACAAAACATCAGTTTAATTGCTTTGCACCAGAAGTGAAAAGTGAGGTTACTGAGGATTCATCGACACCACAAGGGGAATCAACTGATGTATCCGGGAAGGGGCTTGGCATGTCCAGGAAGGATTCAGTTGGAGAGCTGCTGCTCAGCCTCCCAAGAATAGCATCTTTGCCACGGTTCTTCTTTAATATTTCTGAAGATTACAACAGTCAAGCTAGATAATTTCCTGGGATGGACTAGGCATAGATAACTAGTTTCAGTCGCTACATATTTTCTTTGCAGAGGTTAGCTACTAAACATTTGAAGAGGGCGAGAGAACACCGTCACATAAAAACCATAAAAGGAACACGAAAAAATAACAGGACATGGACAACTGAATAGAAGAAACAAGAATGGCAATGCTCCCAAGTTGGAGTAAGAGCCATAAATAAAAATCCCCGATACTGAGTTAACATATTTTGCAACCATCGCATATTATTATTTGACAATCAGTGAATGCATTACACATTATAAGTAGAGTATATAGGACAAATAGAGTTTAAGAAGATAAAACGAGGAGAGTAGATATTACAGACTAGGTTGATCCAACTTAATAATATGATGACACAACATAGGATTGATAAAAAGGCCAATGGTCTTCTAACAGAACAAGTCGTCGTCGTCGTCTGGTGTAGGACAGCCTTCACTCCAGTGATCACCAATCACAAAACAATGGAGACACGATTTGATTTGAAACCTCCAATTTCCTTTATGCTCTTTGATATCACAGGGTTTGTAACATATTGAACAAGCCAATCCAAATGCCGTTGATCTCTTAGGGCACTTCAACCGATTGTGATCAGTGGAGCAATTACAGATGAAACAATATTTTTTTTTTTGAATCAAACAGATGAAACAATATTGTTTAGCCTTCCCATTCACTGCTATCCCAAAAAAAAAAAAAAAGGAACCAATGTTGTAATTAATAATAAAAATAATTGGAAGAGATATGAATAAATAATACACAAGTACCTCAATCAATCAAATTTAAATAATCTATCATTCTAAAAATCAAATCAAATTATAGCCCTTGTTGTACCAAATATAACAATCCAATCACAAATCCTAAATAAAAGAAATCAAATGCTCATCGCTTACTTGGTAATTTCTCCCGTAAAATTAGGTGACCCTCCATGTACTCATTCATGCCACTATGCAGTACCTTCATTGCTATCCAAAAAAAGAACCAATATTTGTTAACATCATAATTAATAAAAAATTGGATTATTAAACACAAATCAACTATCGACCGTTAAATACAATAATACTAAATTCACCATTAATACAATACATATACAATCTGGTTCATCGCAGCAGCAGTAAAAAAACACAGAAGCATATCTAAATCCGAAAATCGTTCTTCTAAACAATTTAATCATCGTAAAATCAACATAATCAAATCAATACCTAAAATACTAGAACCTGCACATATATACATAAGCTAATGGTATTACAATGACGCTATCATGTCTACATGCACATACAGCAACATCTATGACGCTAATTATGCGTAACTATACCTCGACGATGAGTAGATACGAAAGCTAGGTGCTGAAGATAACCAAGTGCTCCGGTTGACGAGGGATTAATAAAGGAATATTAAACTTGCAAACAACGACCGAAAAATCACAGAGGGAAACACTGATTAAGAAAAACTAGTTTCAATAATAAGACAAGCACTTGAAGATCGAGAAAAATAATATCACAAGACTCTATATAGGGTTTTAAAGCTCAAGGTTTTGTTGGGCCACTGATATTGGACTAGAAAATATATAGGTAAATAGATTGTAAACTAGATTGTATTTAGGTCCAAATGTACTCCATTTCCTTAATGGGCCTTGAAGCCCAATCATGTATGTAAAATATCTTTAGCTTTCCCTTCAAGTAAAGTGGTTATTGGGGGATCCATTCGGATCCCCTATAAATATATTTATACCTCCTTGCTTGGAAAGAGATGGAACTTTGTAAATGAGAGAGTCCCTATAAATATATTTATACCTCCTTACTTGGAAAGGGATGGAACTTTGTAAATGAGAGAGTCTTAGAGGATTATGAAATAATAAAATACCTAAGGTGACTCAGTTTAAACCCTTTTGTGTCGTTTGTAATTTAGAATAAGTAAGGGTATCGTTCAACACCAAGGATCAAGGGTTCACTTTTCTTCTATTTCGTTAATAATATAAAAGATGGATTTGTTTTGTGATTCTTTGTAATAACTAAATTAACTAGTAGATAGACCTGGCAAAATTTGTGATTGGTTTGGTTTTGGTTCCAATAATATGGTTTTGGATTGGTTCTTGATCCAGGTCCATTTTAAAACCATATTTCTATAAATTTGGTTTTGGATTCGGTTTGGTTCCTATGGATTTGGATTGAAATATGGATTAACCACTTTTATAAATGTATATTTTTTGAGTATTTTTTTTCTAGAAAGTTTTTCGAGAATTTTTTCTCAGAGAAGTTTTTCGAAAAGTTTTTCAAAAAAAAATTTTTCGAGAAATTTTTTTTCGGGAAATTTTTCCTAGAATTTTTTTCGGGGAAATTTTTTTAGAGAATGTTTTTTCAAGAAATTTTTACCGAGAACTTTTTTCCCAAAATATTTTTTCCCGAAATATTTATTCGGAAATATTTTTTTCCAAAATATTTATTCAGAAATATTTTTTTCAAAAATATTTATTCGGAAATATTTTTTTCGGAATTATTTATTCAAAAATATTTTTTCCCGAAATATTTGTTCTAAAATATTTTTTTTCGAAATATTTATTCGGAAATATTTTTTTCCTAATTATTTATTCGAAAATATTTTTTCCCAAAAATATTTTTTCGGAAATATTTTTTCCTGAAATCTTTATTCCGAAATATTTTTTTCCGAAATATTTATTCGGAAATATTTTTTCCCGAAATAATTTTTCGGAAATATTTTTTTCCGAATTATTTATTCAAAAATATTTTTTCCCGAAATATTTGTTCGGAAATATTTTTTTCCAAAATATTTATTCGAAAATATTTTTTCCTGAAATCTTTATTCAGAAATATTTTTTTCTACACTTAATTTAGGGGGCAACACGAGGTTGTTGGTTGTCTCTCCCTTCCTCACGTGTTGATGTCCCGGCTCGTCTTTTATTTTTTGGTTCTTGCAATTATCCACCGTAACAAGATTTAATGTTTTTAGATTAGATGTACCGCTTACCTAGATCGATTAAAGATTTCAAGAAACTATGTCACTGTAACACGAATAAGCCAGCAATTCAAGGAGTGATGAACAATCAGCATGTTGCATCCCTTCATACTCTAAATCTTGAAATGTAATGTATATGAAACCTATAGTACTGCAAGTATTCTGGTTGTTTGTCAAGTTCATTATATGATACTAAATTTATAGTACATGTATTCCGGTTGGTGAACCATCATTGTTGGCATTATGTACAAATTTTAATAGTGGTGAGGTACACCCGGTGCAGAGGCTAGTTTGGGTGTGTGTAGCATGGTCATTTCAATACATCTTGTAAAAAACTGTATGGATCCTGAGTTTTTTTACAGTTGCACATAGTAGATAGATTTCCTTCAAGTAGGCTTTGTTATAGTCATACAGATTTCTGTTGCTATTTGGGAGCTTTGTGAAGTGAAGGCCCCCGGCTGAAAGAAATTCCAAGACACCAACCAGAAGCAAGCAAATCTGCGCCTGCAACAGCAATCTTCTATCTGCTAAGATGCGATCACAATTTAGATCCTTTAAACAAGGTCGGCTAGCAAATGGAACAATCATCCCAAGTATAACTTTGGTTTTGCTGCGTTCCTGTGACCTGCATGCAAGGTACTTTCTGGATCTCATTTCATGTTAGTTCTGAAAATTATCCATGTCCTCTATTTTGACATGCACTGTATTATCCTGTGATTCCCAATATGTTCTCATATAGAATATGGTAATTTATTAAAAATCCCATTTTGAGATATTCAATTGATAGTTAAGACATGGAGGTGTAGAGCTTCTTATATGTATCCTAAAAAATATGTATTCTAAAAAAACAGTGATAGGCAAAAAGACATTGTTGTTTGAATGAGATATGTTTCGGATGCTTTAGGCAGAATACAAAGCACACTCAGTACTGAATCATTTGCTATGGAGACAGCTAATTAGTTGCTGCCCCATTTAAATCAACATTAAAAGATCCTTTTTGTCTTCTGACCCTCAGCCTTCATTTTATTTTCTAAAACATCAATTATGATTTTAAAAGAATCTTGATGCATTGCTCTTAAGGAAATCAAGGTTTTTGCTTCTGCCACAACTAGAAAATTCTCATCCTCAGTGTCTAACGCCTTAACAACATTTGGATGAAATACTAAAAACCAAATAGGATTATTAATTTATTGAGTATTATTATCAATTTTCTTTTTGAAATTAACATAGGGAAAAATTGGAAGAACCGAGAATTATTTACAGGTATGCTTTCATTCTTGCGGATTCTGCAGGATTTGCACTATGCAGGTTTAGCACTCTACAGGTTTTGATTTTTGTTGTTTTTATGTTTTCTGCAGCATTTTATGGTCTACATATTCTATGCTGTTTATTACGTTCTGCAGTCTATTTTGTTCTACAGATTCCTTATGATTTTTTGGTTTCAACTCTGTTTTCCTTCATTGAAAGTGCTCTGTATTTCTGCATTCTGCCCTTTTTACTGCGCTCTGCATTGTTTTATTTTCTGCACTATGCATTGTGTTTTTATTTAGTTCTGCACTTTTATGTGTTAATACTTGCATATTGCATTTTTTATCAAAATATTATACATTTATAGTTATAGTTACGGTTGAAGTTAATTCTGGAAGTCAATTATAGGTTGTTATGACTGAAATTGTTTTCCTTCAATTAACTACCTATGGCCACGGCTCTAGTTGATTTTCATTACATGTATCGAAGATGTCTTGCATCAATTTTGTTTTTCATATTAGTCACATACGGGTATATTTGACAACATTTACTTTAGTTCAACCTAAAGATTGCACATGGACAGACTTGTTATTGATCAACATTATCAGGAAATGAGAAGTAGTATTACGACAGACTCAGATTAACTTTAAGTTGAAGAAGATAGATACCACATTTTGATCTTGTTTTAACTCTCACCATCCTTGCATTTATTTTCAAGGTACATATATGTCCCTCAAGCCCCTGAATATGTGCTTTCCAGTTTCCAGGAGAAGCTCCAGCTCTTGCTGAAGCTGAAGCTGTGTGCAGAACTTCACCGTGGTGACATTGAGCGCTTCTTTGACTTTTTCGTTTTCTGCAATCTTTGTGTGCAAACCCTATTATTCTTTCTTATAAAAGTAACCATGGGAGAAGATCTCGTCCTCTTTACTTGATCACCATAACTTTTCGGAAAATCCTCGAACCCTAATTACCTCATAGGCTTCCTAAATAAAGCCCATCACTGCAGGGCCAATTGATGGCACACAAGAGATTAACAGCATTCCCTACGCCCAAGTAAAGAGGTCTGATAGGGTTTAAAAAGTAACAAGCTCGTTAGTGATACATTGATTCATGAATTTTTCCTGTGCCTATAGTCTTCAGCAAGCTTGCTTAATTGCCACAGAGTAAGTCTCAACATAATAGCAAATCCACCGGATTAACAAAAACCCAAGAGTATGAAATAGAAGATGAGAAGGGAGCAAATTAAATACGACTCTCATTAATTAATAAGGTAAACCATAGCATTTTTTGATAAAAAAAATCCATAGCATTTAGCTCTCTCATTTTTCGTGTTCCTCTCTTCTACCAGCGTCAATAGCCAGTAAATTACACAACGGTTTTCTTTTAAACGATTGATGTAAGACGGTGGAAAAATAAAAAAAAATACACTTATTTACGAATTTGAAAAAAAAGATATGATCGGTAGTGATCGATATTGTATCAGTTGTAGTTTTCGATAGCCAGAAATGATCGATCAAATTTGACGTTTTGTTGTGTCAGTCGATTTTGATTGTCAAATTTGAATTGTGCTCTTATGGTATAAATAAATACTATAAAATTTGAGTTATCTATTTTTACCTTTTTATTATCACAAAAAAATCATGAATTAAATGCTTAACAAAAAAAAATCATGAATTAAATTTCCTAACAAAAAAAGTCATAAATGAAATTTAAGAAAATTCAAGATATTGAACAGATATCTTGTGTCTTACTATATCTTCAAGATCCTTTTAATCTTATCTTATACGATAGCATGGATATTTGGTTTTAAATTTTGTATCTTACAAAATCTTGCTTAAATGCATAAAATTCGGTTGTACAATGTATTTTTTTATTTTGAGAATTGTACATTGTATTTAATATAGTTATTTTATAAACACTACACCATAAGTGACCTATGGTAACTTCCGCGCTATGTTACAATAGGCCCTAAATCTGTTACAATAGGTCTATTGTAACACTAGGGGGCGTTACATTTACGGGCGTTACAACAGGTGCCTATTGTAACGCTTTTGCCCATCTACTCTAACACTAATAAAGCGATACATTATGTCGCTAATGTAACACTATAATCACCTACTGTAACGGATTTGTAATGTTACATTTGAACTTACTTTGAGGGACAGAAAGTGGGACCCACTAACACGTGGCAGTTCTGAGGACCACCTGACACGTGGCACTGACACGTGGCACACGTGGGGCCTACCTAACACGTACCAATCTGGGTCCACCTGACACGTGGCATTGTGGGACCCACTGACATGTGGCACTTATGGGACCCAATGACACGTGGCATGTGGGACCCACTGACACGTGGCATGTGACACGTGGCATGTGTAACACTAAATAAGATTAAAATGTAACACTACAATAGACAAGTGTAACACCAGATGGACATGAAAGTGTAACACGACAATAGGCAAATGTAACGCTAAAATGAAAAAAAGTTGAAATAGCTGATTTATATATGCAACATTCCCATTAATAACGATTACATGACCATTGCATGTCCAACCAACATTCAAAAACCAACATGTCTAAACCAACATTCAACCCAATTCTACCATTAAAATGCCTCCTTCGACCACCGAACTACTTCAACCACATTCAAGCCAAAATATACCACTTCTACTTCATTCGACCCCTCCAAACAACTTCACAAAACAAACTACGATAACAAAAAAGTTCTAAATAAATAGTAAAGTTCGATAGTTACTAAAGTACGATTAAAACAGATCATATTCAAGAAGTAAACCGCCCGTAGTGACAGGAGTGAAAGGACTGCCACTGTCATCCTCCTGATCAGTAGAAAAGGTAGCACAAATTTCTGGAACATTAAACTTCATATTAGGATTTGCCTCTCCGAGCATTTTGAAGAACCTAGCCATGTTCTCCTGAACTTTTCTATTAACCTTGGCATCCATTTCAGCTTCCAGATTTTGAGTGATCTTTTCAGTCAACTCCTCAACACAAGGTTCTGAAATTGTATTAGCAGGAGTAGTTTCTGTCGTCGAAGCAACTGCTTTACCTTGCCTTCCCACCAACCAATCTGGTCTATTCTTTTTTCTGGGAAGCAACTCATCTGCATCTTCCCCGTTTCTCAACATGTCTTTGATGGCATCCTACAAGAGAAAGTTTCGTGCATTTTTGAGAGGTAAAATGAGTTCAAATTTAGACTTAATGATATGATATACTTACAATTCGTTTCTGAACTACATCCGTAGTTGACTTGTACTTGCGCCCTTCCTTGCGCTTACGACTTTTCAAATACACTTTACCATTTGATGGGGAGGCATGATTTGGGTCTTTGTTTTTCTGGCATGTACCGGAAATAGCATGGATAAGGTGATAAGCATTAAACACTAAGAAGACGCAGCAGGTAGCAACAACAAAAATGATATCACATGGATTACCGTATGAAGAGAACACAACATACACTTGTCGAAAATTGGAACTGAGCTAAATGAGTAAGCAGTTAAATTAAATAAAATTTACTCTAAAAAGGTACTTTATTTTAATTTTACTAAATTACCTTTGTACATTAGGTAATTGATTTAAAATATGAATTATAAATTTATAAATCATAATTAATTTTTAAAAATGTTCATTAAAATTAAGAATTACTAAATTACCTTTTTACATGAGGTAATTGATTTATTTTTTCACCTTTTTTAACCAGTTTGTAAAATAATTATTCCAGATTTTATAAAGAAAATAATTTTCAAAAAACATGTTTTGATAAGTGGTATTAGAGAAAGAAGATCAAACTGCAATTAGCTCAAGAACATACTAATCACAAAACATGCATTAAACATACTAATCACAGATAACTACACCAACAATTCACCAACGATAATCATCATACCAGCTTGTTTTTAACTTGAGCAAGACTCTTCCGACCGAGAGTGTGTGTCTCAGCATTGGAATTACAACGGGCTTTATTATCCTCTGCCAATGACTGTTACGAGAAAAATGTGTGTAGTATCAAATAATATCATTTGTACCAAATGAATGAATCAAAATACACAGGTCAACTTTTTTTATTAGTTTATATATCATGTATGTCAGCTAGTAAAAGTACCTGAACTGCTTCATCTGACCAATACTTCAGTAAAATTTTAAAATCCTCAAGAGGAATTTGGTCCGACCTGTTTTGGATCCTTTCCTCATCATTGTCATATTTCTTGTAATGACGGCATTTGACACGGTACTTGTGTGTTCGCCATAATGAATCAAGTGTCTTGTTTACCCACTGTTTCCCTTCTTCAGGAATAACATACCTATCCTATAATGTATCAAACATAAATTGCATCAGTTCATGCATACATATGAAAAAAGAATGGGAAATTTTATTTTAGGAAATAGAGGTCACCCTAGTATACTCCAGCATTTTATTCTTCAATTCTTCAGGCACAACATGCCAATTAACATAAGTAAGCGACACGTGATCCTTAACTAGTGTCCCCAAGAAATTACTTAGCTCAGATGTAAGCTTCTTATCTCCAATTGGTTGACCACGTTTGTTAAGATGAATGACTGGCTTTTCACCAGGACTCCTACCATGAACTTTTAACATTTTTGTCCGTCCTCTATGTTTTTTAGGAGCTGTACAGGTATACAAAAATTACAAGAAGATGTAATGAACTGCATTAATATATTATTGCGAATAATCCATCTAATATAGATTCAAGGCGTACAAATGCATATTACCTGCTTTAACTTCTTCATCTGCATCCGGTAAACTTGATTCAACAATATCCTCCTCTATCCTTGGATCAAGTTCAAGATTCTGCTTCTGAAGTTCCCGCATTGCTATATAAGCAGCAACTGATCCACTTGGTACATAATTGTCTCCTTGTTTTAACAGTTTACTACATGTCGGTTTTAAAAGTTTTGCATGGATTCTAGAAGTGGGAACTTCCTTCTCAGTAGCAGTGGCAACTTTCTTTCCCATTTCCTCTATACCATGCACCGGATCCTTACCATCTGAATCCGTACACTTTGCTTGCAAACGAGTTCTAGGACCAGGTTTAGTCTTCCTTTCCTTGACAGGTTTAATTGTCTATAGTGTATATGAAGATAACATTAGCTTCACATAAAATAAAATTTCATATACTAAACCAAGAGCCAAGAAATGAAATTAATTAAAAAAGTCTCTATTATATAAATTAACATGTTATATGAGCGTAGTAAGCAGTTAATGTACTACTTTCAATTTTTTAAAAATACTATTTTATGAATTAGTTAATGTCTTTTTATGTTTAATTACTGATTTTAAACAATACAAATATTTTCATTAAAATAAATATCACCTCCGACGAATCATCAGTATCATCTTCAATCTCATTTTCCAGAATATATTCATCAGATTCCTCCCCATCTTTCTTTTTTATTTTACTTTCCTCGACTCTAGGTGGATTTGTATTACCAGCATATTTTCCTAACCCAAGTTCAAAAAACTTTTCTTTGTTTTCTTGCACACGCTTAATTCTACCTAGCTCATACGGATTCACTGGTGGCAACTGCAAGACATCAAATCCGAAAAATTGCACTTTTTATATCAGAAAACAACAATAATTAATAGAAAAAGAGGGGTGAGGGGACAATATTAGTACCTCAACAATAATTTGATTCTCTTTAGTTATTTTTCCTGCCTTAGTACTATTCTGTAACTCCAATTTCCTTTTCGCTGTTCCTCTTGAATCGCAGGTACTTGTCGTACCTCTTGCAACTGAGGTGACCTCGGAACCTTCTTACCTTGTGTTTTCTGTTCACGTACCTCTTGCAACTGAGGTCACCTCGGAACCTTCTTACCTTGTTTTTTCTGTTGGAGTTGGTGTGCAGTAACAAATGTACGCTTCACTTGTTCATGGGCGGCAACTGTAACATAAATGTAACACTTAATCAAGCAACAAGGAGTGTACACACACACAAACATACATATATATATTTATAACATAAATACCTTGAAGTATATTCTTCCTCGGTCGTACGACTACGCTTGGCTGGAATTGAAGCAATGGCTCAATTTTTTTGTTAACAAAGTTGTCAACATAGAAAGCTATTTCTGCACCATTTTTGCAGCCATTTACAAGTTCCATAAAGTCTGTGTCATCTTTCACAAATTTCCAATCTTTGTTTTCTTCGTTCCAGACATATATTCCTCCAATTTCTTCGTAATTGACGCGATCCCTAACATATTCCATAAGCACCGTATATGAAACTGTAAACACCCCTTCATAGAAAAATCTTATACTGACAAATCTATCTGGCATCCTACAAAAATGAACAGAAAATAATTAATACAAGGAGTACAAAAATGACTATAAAATGAGGTATGATGCAATAAAATAACAAAAGACAATTACGTAAATTTACCCAAATGCAATAAAAATTATATAAGACAGTAAAGTTAACAACAGGAGTTTGATTAACAAATAAACAAAAAAAATTAATGTAATAAATCATTACAACAGAAAAAATTAATGCAATCAACAGAAAATAATTTATTTACCTAGTAAAATTAATGCAATAAACAGGGAAAAAACATTCATCACATAGCAACTAAACAGGAGCCTTGAATAGGTCATTACAAACTTAGACAATTAACCATAATTCATAATAAACAGGAGTTTTTTTACTTTAGTTGGTGACTTGGGAATTTGTCTTTTAGGGACATCATCCCTAAACCAACTAAATTCACCAACTTGATTTTCTATTTCACAACCAAGATTAATATGAGGTTTATCAGGAGTGCTGTGGTTGTATTCTTCTTCAGAACAATCGTTGTCTTCAGTGTCACACCAGTCCCTCGGTAAATTTTTAATAGTATAGTGCACAGCTTTTTCAACCGGATCTTCCACATAGAATACTTGCTGCACTTGTGAAGCAATGACATAAGGATCAGATTTGTGGCTTAACTTTTTAAAATTCACCCTAGTCATACCATAGGGATCTCTTTCTTCTTGGTACCAACAACACTTAAAAAGAACCACGTTAAGAACTCCCCAATAATCAATTTCAATAATATCTTCAATTGATCCATAGTAGTTGACATCCCCGATAATTGGGTTTTGGTCCTTAGAACTTGCAAAACTAGTGGTTTTAGCAATGAAAAAAATGCCGTTATTTTGAGTTGTGCATCGAGAATCTCTGCTCTTTATGTGGAAACGATAACCATTTATCACATACCCACTATAGCTCCTAGCTGTTCGATTCGGACCCAATGCAAGCACCTGTAACTCACTCGAAATTGCGTCCCTTTTGGAAACCTGTTCTTGTAACCATTTCCAAAAGTCTTCATGGTGTGCCCGTTCCCTTTTGTATCTCTTTGAAGTTGCATCACCTTCCACTAAAGTTCGGTGATCCCTATGAAAAAATTAAGTTCAAACATTGTAAGAAGTAAGGCATTTTCCAAATTTATATTATTTAATAACTAAATTAAGGACTAAAGAACTTACTCGATTAAAGTCTGAATTTCCTTATTACCACTGTTGAACAAAGTGTAGGTATGACATGCTTTCCAATCTGATTCTATTAATTGAAAAACTTTGCCATCTTTATTCCTTCTTGTTCCAATATGATACCGTACATTTTGGCCACTTCTTTCAAAATCAGTACTTAACTTTGCTTCTTCACCACCCAAAAATCTTGAACAGAATGTGACACACTCGTCTGCTAGGTAGGCTTCTGCAATTGAACCTTCTGGTCTGCTCCTATTACGAACATATGATTTTAGCTTGCCAAGATATCACTCAATAGGATACATACATCGGAGGTGCTCTGGTCCGCCGTATTCAACTTCCTTACATAAATGGACAGGTAGGTGCACCATGATGTCAAAGAAGGCAGGTGGGAATATAATCTCAAATTCACAAAGTATATCAACGATTTCTTCTTGCAACCTCTTAATATCATCTAAATGAATAACCTTACTCCATAGACCTCTCAGAAATGCACTTAATCTAATCAACGGTTTTGCCACCTCAGGTCTTAACGATTTCTTCACAGCAAATTGTAACAAGTAGTGGAGGATAAAATGTGCGTCATGGCTTTTATACCCCACTATTTTTCTTTCGCTTGTGTTTACATAACGACTAATATTAGAAGCACAGCCATAAGGCAGTTTCACATTATTAAAAACCTTTAAAAAGACTTCTTTCTCCTTGTTTGTCATGTCAAAGATTGCTGCCATAATTTCATAATTCTTTCCATCAGCGCATTTGACCGGGTGAAGGGATTGCCGTATACCCATTTCTTGTAAATCGAAACGAGCACCTAAGTGATCTTTTGACATGCCACCAATATTAAGTAAAGTACCTAATATATTGTCACATAGTTTCTTTTCTATGTGCATAGCGTCAAGGTTATGTCGAATTGGATTATGCTTCCAATAAAAAAAATTGACTTCTTTTTAAAAGGGGAGTCACTCTTACGCTTTCTCTTTCTCTTGTCCTTCACTTTTTTCCCAAATTGGTTTTCAAACCCAACCAACAAATGTTCAATCTCCATTCCCGTTAATGGTACCGGAATCTGCCTCATTTCAGTTTTCCCATTAAATCTTCTCTTGTCAAACCTCCATTTGTGTGAAGGTTCAAGATACTTTCTATGATTCATATAGCACATTTTTCTGCTATGTTTTAAATAATCTGAGCAAGTATCGTAGTGACACACTGGACACACTAGTCTACCCTTTGTGCTCCAACCTGACAACATAGCGTATCCTGGAAAATCATTAATGGTCCAAAGCACGTGTGCCCGTAAGTTAAAATTATGACCAGTCAAGGCATCATAGGTTTTGATGCCAACATCCCATAATTCTTTCAATTCGGCAATTAAAGGCTGCATATGCACGTCGATACTATTATTTGGAGAATCTGGCCCCGATATTAAAGTTGAAAGAATTAAATTTTCCTGCTTCATGAAAAGCCAGGGTGGGAGGTTGTAGTTTACTAGTAAAATCGGCCATGTACTAAGACTTAAATTCATGGCACGATATGGATTAAATCCATCAGAAGCTACACCTAGTCTAACATTTCGAATTTCCGAAGAAAAATCAGGATACATGGCATCCATTGTCATCCAAGCTTCAGCATCAGCCGGATGCCTTAGTTTCCCATCCTTTGCCCGTCCCGCTGCATGCCATGTCATGAGTTTGGAAAATTCTTTGCACATAAACATTCTTTGCAACCTCGGTTTTAGTGGAAAATATCGCATAACGTTTGCTGGCACTTTGCTAATCAACATCTCTGGATCGTTGTCGGCAGCGGATCCTTTCTTTTCTTCTACAACCCACCTCGAAACCCCACAATTATCACAGGCTTCTTTTTTTTCATTTTCAGCCCAATACAACATGTAACTATTTGGGCATGCATGTATTTTCTGATAATGAAGGCCTAAGTCCTTGATTATGTTCTTCGCGGCATTAAAGGACAAAGGCAACTGGGCTTCTGGAAAGGCTTCTTTTAACAACACTAATAAATTCCCGAAGGCAGAATTGGTAATTCCATGAATACACTTTAATTGATAAAGTCTAATAAAAAAACTTAACCGAGAAAATTTCGTGCATCCTGGATATAGCGGTTGTTTTCCCTCTTTGACATGGTGCAGAAACCTTTTAGCTTCCGCATCTGGTTCATCGTTTACATTCTCCTACCTTTTGCCCGTACAATAAAACATCGCTTGTAAATTATCCCCAAAGCTAGTCCCCATTTTGAAATCCCCAAGGTCAGTACTATCTTTTACTTTAACTTTCTTCTGTGAAGTCTCACATATCCATTGGACATGTAATGGGGAAGGTCCTTTGTAAATTAGATGATCATAAATTACATCTTTACGATGCCAGTTTTGAACATTACAAGTCTTGCAGGGACACTTCATTTCAGCACCTACCGCAAAAAGGGGAAACACATTTTTCAAAAATGCTTCTACCCCATTTACATATTCTTGATTGTATCTTGGAAGTCCTATCCACTCGGACTCCATTTCTAAAACCTAAGCAAAAAGTTTGATCATCAGCTAGTTTGATCGAATGCCCTAAGCAAAAAGTAATTCTAATGTCTAGGCCTATTAAGTAATTCTAATGTCTAGGCCTGTTAAGATAGTTTGTTAAGAGCAATCTTGAAAAAACTTAGCCTAAACGAATGCATACGAGTCCATGGGATACCCTGTTTGAAATATTGCAATTATATTTTGCAGCTATTAGCAGTACATTTCAAACAGAGTACACCCTGGACACGTATGTATCCATCGCCAAGTGATAAACACCAAAACACTAGTTCTGACAGCAAGCACTGAAAACAGAGGAAGCAACAAAACATTTATACAAAAGTAATAAACAAACAGTCACCAAAAGAAGCAACAAAACATAGATGAAGCCCAAAAACGTTTATAATAGACACAAACAAACGTACAATGAACCCTAGATGAAGCTCTAATTTAATAAAACAAAAGCCCCAAATTATAACACAAAAACCCTAATTTAATGCCGACCCTAGATGATGCAAAACATTTATACAAATTATAAATGAAACCAGAGGAAGCAACAAAACATTTATACAAAAGTAATAAACAAACAGTCACCAAAAGAAGCAACAAAACATAGATGAAGCCCAAAAATGTATATAATAGACACAAACAAGCATACAATGAACCCTAGATGAAGCCCTAATCTAATAAAACAAAAGCCCCAAATTATAACACAAAAACCCTATTTTAATGAACCCTAGATGATGCAAAACAGAACGTAATTGACCTGAGTTTAGAAGAGAAGAGAAGAGGAGCCTGTGTTCTTCGATTTGTGTTCTACAATTTGAGCCTGTGTTTAGATCTGTTTCGATTTGAGAAGAAAGCTTGTGTTTCGATTTGAGAAATAGATCTCTGTGTGTGTGGAGCTTGTGGACTTAGCGTAATGTTTAGATGAGTAGTAGTGGACTTGCAATAATGTAGTTTTTACATAATTTACATAGTAATCAGTAAAAAAAATGTTTATATAATTTAGAGAGTAATTTTTTTTAATAATTTGGAATTATGCTAATTTGTAATTTTTTAGAATGTCAACACCACTAAACAAAGATTGAAGGCCAATCAGATAAAAAAATTATTAGTAACTTTAAAATATTTCGATTTTTAAATGTTAATTCGTTTAGGGTTTAATGTTTCGATACTTTGAAAAATGTTTCGGGATGACCCAGCCATACGGGGGTCAAGATCCATCCTTTTTAACGTAATTGCCAAAATTTTGGGAAAAAATAAATTTGTTTGACCAAGTAATTTGACGGTCAACTACTGCTTTGACCGTAACCCCTAAACGAGGTTTGATCAGGGTTTGATGTTTCGATACTTTGAAAAATGTTTCGGGATGACCCAGCCAAATGGGGGTCAAGATCCATCCTTTTTAAAGTAATTGCCAAAATTTCGGGAAAAAATAAATTTGTTTGACCAAGTAATTTGACGGTCAACTACTTCTTTGACCGTAACCCCTAAACGGGGTTTGATCAGGGTTTGATGTTTCGATACTTTGAAAAATGTTTCGGGATGACCCAGCCATACGAGGGTCAAGATCCATCCTTTTTAACGTAATTGCCAAAATTTTGGGAAAAAATAAATTTGTTTGACCAAGTAATTTGACGGTCAACTACTGCTTTGACTGTAACCCCTAAACGGGGTTTGATCAGGGTTTGATGTTTCGATACTTTGAAAAATGTTTCGGGATGACCCAGCCATACGGGGGTCAAGATCCATCCTTTTTAACGTAATTGCCAAAATTTCGGGAAAAAATAAATTTGTTTGACCAAGTAATTTGACGGTCAACTACTTCTTTGACCGTAACCCCTAAACGGGGTTTGATCAGGGTTTGATGTTTCGATACTTTGACAAATGTTTCGGGATGACCCAGCCATACGGGGGTCAAGATCCATCCTTTTTAACATAATTGCCAAAATTTCGGGAAAAAATAAATTTGTTTGACCAAGTAATTAGACGGTCAACTACTACTTTGACCAAGTAATTTTTTATTTTTTACCCTACATTTTCCAAATCAGTTTTTAATTATATTTGTTTGATTTGTTTTATCTTATCAATTTCCCAAAATGCTTTCTTTAGAAAATCAAAGCCGGGTCAGTATTTGGTTACAAACAGGTTATTAAGAATATTCCGGGTCGCCAAGAACGACCCGCCGGAAACTGGGCTTCCCCGATGTCGGTCGGCGTTCCAGCCACCGAAATTCTTGGTCCTCATCCAAAAACACACCAAAACGTACGATTTCAAGCACTATTTCTACGTTTTTAACAATCATTAATCATCAAACAAGTAAAAACCAACTCAATACCAAGCCAAATCAACAAAATCTCGCAAGTTCGACCAAACTCCGGTGACTCACGAATAACTCCAGAAAAATCTGATAAAATCATATGTTGTAAAACCTTATCCAATCTATCTAACCATACAATTGAAATTACGAAACAAGCTCACGATTAAAACTTCCGGCAATTCATGAAATTTTCCGACGAATAATGATTCGCGTGATTTGTGATTAAAACTTCCGGCAATTCATGATTGTTAGCATCAGACTAACAATATATCGGATTTTAAAAATAATTCATAACAGCCCAATCGTGATTTGTGCTCGGACAGACACACTAAGAGTTAAAACGAAAAGATAGTGAGTTGTGATTTTTCTTGTTTATGAGACCGTAGCATCCCGGCCTTGATATTAAACTCTAAATTGACTTCGAGAGGTTTAATTAAAACATTAAGCAGTTCAACTCATCATCCATTGTCTTCCAGTGGTAAGGATATCTGCCTTTCACCCAGGAGACCCGTGTTCAATTCCAGGCAATGGAACTTTTTATTATTAAGCACATCTTTTTTTTTTGTTTCAATAATTTCACACAGCCGAATTGTTTTGTAAGGTTTAATTAAAAGATTAAGCAATTTAACTCATCATCCATTGTCGTCCAGCGGTTAGGATATCAGCCTCTTATCAAGAAGAGACGGGTTCGATTCTCAGTAATGGAACTTTTTATTTTGCAATGCACAGGTCCATGTTTGCTTCAGTACATACATACTACATACTTGGTTTTTCATGGTTTAACATGAATAATTTTTCTAAAGGTGAATTATTACATTATTTAATCTTACAAACCTTTTTTTTAAACAATTTAATCTTACAAATTTAAAAAGAAATTGTAGAGCAAGGTGAAAAACACAAAAAAAAACTTATTTCTAAGCTCTTGTACACCTAAATTTATCGCATAATTATTAATAACTTAAAATATTGGTCCATAATTATTGAAACACAAATTTCAATTTTGACTAATCTGTATTGCCAAAATCAGTAAAGACAGTTATATAACTTTAGAAGTAAAAAGAGTGAAAGGAAAACAAGACATGTACTTCACCCAATACTAATATAATTTCGTTCTAGTCCATATATCATGCCAACGTATAGAATTTATCCAGCAATTCTACTTGACAGTAATGGCAAGCACTTACAAATTCACATACTAACTGTCCGATAATCAAACCTAAAATCCGGCAGGGTCTATTCGGATTCCGGCCACATCTATTTCAACACATAATTCACCAACGATAATCATTAAGAAAACCATTAACTAATACTAACAAACGATAACAATTCACCAACGATAAGCATTAACAAAACCATTAACTAATACCAACAATTCACCAACGATAACCAACAATTCAGAAAACCATTAAGTTACATTACATCAACTTCAAAAAACCATGGAATAAAACTACTAAGATTCATTCTGTTTAGCAGAAGGAGATACCCCTGCATCAGCCCCAGCCTTTGCCCTTGCACCAGTTCCAGCCACCAGTCCAGAATTTCCCTGTGTTATCTGATCACGTTTCCTCTTGTGATGTCCCTCGTTCGCAACCTGCAATGACATCAGAGCATGATCAAAAATATCATCCAGAATTAAATACACTATCAATACTATCAAAATCAAAATTAACATCCTCATTAGCAACCTCAAAACTATCATCCGTTTCCATTCTATTGAACCAATCCTCAGAGTCAAAAGCAGAATCAAGCTCAAATTCTTCATTTTCCAATCTCAAGCTTTCCACGTCACTATCAGGACTGTTAACTTTATCGTGGTACATACTACTACCAGAATCCTCTTGAAACAACCTAAAAGGTTGAGGTTCCTCCCCTGCATCCAAAAAAACTCCTGTAACAGGTCACAGGCACCACTATGGACAGCACAGCAGTATCCACAAATAGAAGCTCTCTCATACATTACTAAAATCTTGGTCTTTCTATCGACAGCATAAGCATCAACCAGAATGTGTGTTTGCGGAGGATCCAAAACTCCCACTTCAATAAGCATCCTAGCCTCTAGAATTGGCTCATTTCTAATTGCAGCCTTGTGTGTAGCCCTATCCATACCAACAAGCTTACCAACAGCTTAACCCAATAGACACAGGCCTTTAACTGTCCAGTAGAGGAAAGCCACACGAGAGAATCGAACCCAAACCCTCATCTTCTCATTAACACTAATAACTGGAAAGTACTCATGCCAAGGTTTGACATTAAAAACACAATTGTCTATAGTCACAGGACTATTTCGCAGAAATTGATTAACACCATTTGAATCCCTAAATCGAAAAACTAAGAAACCCCCAAAATGACTAAACACATTAATCAGCCCTATAAAACTAAACTTAGACAAAGCATGTTCTTTAATCACATCAAACTTAAAGCAGATAGTAGAATCTGGAAAAGCATAACAACAATTCATCCAATTCATAGCCGAATCATGCAAAAAACCCACACTTGGTTCCACACATGTTACCCCATCAATATTTCTAATAGCATCATCCTCCTCACCAGAAATATCTAACATATTAATAAGATTAGAAGAAACCTTTTGCCAATCAATCCGTTGACCATGAAGCTGTTCACCATCAAGCCGTTCACGATTAAGCTCTGCTTCCGCCTCCGCTACCCCACAATTAAGCACCGGTTCGACTTCGGCTTCCGATTCCGTAACTAAGAATCTAGCTTCTAGAGTTTGTTTATGAGATATCATGATTTCAGAGATTACAGGTTGAGTTTTGTTCGAAACCGAGATGGGAGGTTGAGTTTTTCTGTGAAAAAGGTAGAAAATGGAGTAAGGGTTTTTCTGTGTGGGAAAAGGTAGAATATAAAGCCAATTATCCATCGGGACGCGTGCGGGAAGGAAGAGAGTTTTGGGGAAGATGAAGCGTTCGACTGTGTAGTGTTGAAGATGAAAAGAACTTCTAGGTCTGAATAAATCTGTATATGAAGAATATATATTAAAATAAAATTTTAAAATAATGAAAAATTTAAAAATTACATATCTAAATATAAATAATAATTTAAAATTAGTAATATATTATATTTGATCATTTATTGAAAAAATTATTTTAAAATATATTTTACTATTTTTTTAATAATATATACACTTTAATACTTATAAAAATGTTATTTAATAATAAATAAAGATTACTAAAAAAAATTATCAAGCAAAAAAAAGATTTAGTAAAAAAATCTTAAATGTAACAGTAAAGATGCTCTGTAACACTACCAACCATACGGGAATCAAGATCCATCATATTTAATGTTATTCCCAAAATTTTAGAAAAAAAAAATTTATTTGATCGGGTAATTCAACGGTCAACTAGTACTTTGACAGGAACCTAATATATAAATAATTAAAGAATCAACATATAATATATAAAATTTATTTCAATGAATAATATAAAATTTATTTCAACCTAATACATAAATTTTTTTCAGTGAATAATATAATATAATTAACATATGTAAAGAATTAAAATTATTCTAATAATTTAGTAATAATAGTAATAATGAATAAAACCTTAGGTGTGAGGGTTATATATTAGTGATGGAGGAAATTAACCAAATGTAAGTGTAGATGGAGCGGTTGTTGTGGTGAAATAGGAGTCCTGTGACTTAGAGGTCAGGGGTTCAATTCCCTGCAACACCAATTTCTTTTTTAGTAAGAGCAAAAGCAGTGTGGACCCACTTTAAAATTTGCATTAGCAAATGTAACAATTTTTTGTAACACTTTTTTGTGTGGGCCCACTTTTTCCTGGGATCCACCTATTGGTCCTGCTGGTGGGGACCACAATAGTGGAAAAATGAAAAAATAAAATAATTAACTAATGTAACACTTTATTGTAGTGTTACATGTATGCAACAACGTGACCTTTACTGTAACACTAGTTCTCGACTAATGTAACACTAGTTGAGTGGTGTTACAATAGGTCAAAATTTACTACCTATTGTAACACTATTTCATGTAACGCTTTCAAAAACCATTACATTAGCCCACTTATGGCGTAGTGAAATATCTTCTTCCAAAAATATCAAATATATCTTATTAAACATATCAATATATTTGTTAGTACTAAATTCGAATAGCAATACCGGTATATAAGATACAAGAGAGTACGACTTTGGACATTATCATTTGGGTTTTTCAATCAAGACAAGATGTACAAGAATTTTGGTTGTTTTTTGGTTTTCATGATGCTTTTAAGTGTGGAATTGTCGACAGCAGTAGCCAACCAGAAACCAGCATGTTTCGATGAATTTCCACTTCCCGGATGCCAGAAGAATTTTGCGCAATGTTAATTCGGTGACCTGCATGAATAAATATCATATGGGGAATTTATTAAATGTGTTTTGTGAGGGGGATCAGCTTTGTGTATGTAGGTATTCTTGTTAAGTGAACCAAGTTTCGATATCTAAAATCAAATTTGATCGTGAATTATTAATTTCCTGTTTTTTTAGCTTATAAGAATTTTCTAACTTCTTCTAGCTCATGAAAACAACACCAGCTTCCAGCTTCCATCTTATCAACTTCAGCCCAGACAAGCACTGCATTGCTTGGCCATTGTGCAGCTCCCTCAGCTTGATCTCCAGCACCACATGCTGCTTACATTCCCCTCCACCGATCTTCCTGTGCTTTTGCTTATGCACATTCCAATTTGGAGTCGGTTCCCTTTCTACTCTTGTGTCACCTTTGTCTTGTGGACAACATTCTAGAATACCATCAGATTCAAGTTGTTCCTCGGATGTGGTAACACCCATATCGAATGCATATATTGCAACATCTCCAAAGTCATCTCTTTCAATTGTAGCACCAGCGTTCAGTGTCTGTGGACATAGTTTGGTCTTCCTAAAGCAAGCACTCGCTCGGGTCGAAAGAGAAGCTCTCATTTTGTTACAAATATAAGAGTCCAGCAAATAACCACTCTCTTTAGTAGGAGACGAGCTAAGTAAGAAAAGCACACAGGTTGATCCAGGCTTTGAACGTAAACCCAAGAGTATGAAATAGAAGATGAAAAGGGAGCAAAATAGAGGTAAACCATAGCATTTTTTGACAAAAAAAAATAAAAAAATCCATAACATTTAGCTCTCTCATTTTTCGTGTTCCTCTCTTCTACCAGCGTCAATAGCCAATAAATTACACAACGGTGTTCAGTTAAACAATTGATGTTTAGACGGTGGAAAAATAAAATAAATTTTACATTTATTTACTAATTTGAAAAATAGATCGGTTGTGATCGATACTGTATCAGTTGTTTTCGATAGCTAGAAGTGATCGATCAAATTTGAAGTTTTGTTGTGTCAGTCGACTTTGATTGTCGAATTTGAATTGTACTTTTATGGTACCCCAAATTGATACCCAAAAATTATGATGTGGTAAAGCTTATATGGCATAAAGAAAATTTTTGATTGAGTGGTTAGTGTAAATGCAGGAGGGTCCACTATTATTATAATCAATTGAATTGGTACACTTGGCATTTGGGAAATATTTTGGGTAGCAATTTGGGGTACCTAGCATTTTCCAAATAAATACTATCAAATTTGATGAGTTATCTATTTTTTGCCTTTTTATTGTCAAAAAAATCATGAATTAAATGCTTAACAAAAAAATCATGAATTAAATTTCCTGACAAAGAAAAGTCATAGATGAAATTTAAGAAAATTCAAGATATTGAAGAGATATTGTATCTAACTATATCTTCAATTCAAGATCCGTTTTATGTTATCTTCTACGATAGCATGGATATTTGGTTTTAAATTTTGTATCGCATTTATAGATATTTTTGAAATTTTGTACAAAACTTCAAATATTGCCTGAAAGATATACGCAACTTATACGTTTAAATAAAAAAAAAGTTTCAATTACAGGCAAAATCCTTGCTTAAATGCATAATATTCAACTGTACAATGTATTTAATATAGTTATTTTATAAAATATCTTCTTCCAAAAATATCTAATATCTTATTAAACTTATCAATATTTGTTAGTACTAAATTCCAATAGCAATACCAGTATATAAGATACAAGAGAGTACGACTTTTGACATTATCATTTGGGTTCTTCAATCAAGACAAGATGTACAAGAATTTCAGTTGTTTTTTTGTTTTCATGATGCTTTTAAGCATGGAATTGTCGACAGCAGTAGCCAACCAGAAACCAGCATGTTTCGATGAATTTCCACTTCCCGGATGCCAGAAGAATTTTGCGCAATGTTCGATGGCCTGCATGAAGAAATATAATATGGGGAATTTATTAAATGTGTTTTGTGAGGGGGATCAGCTTTGTGTATGTAGGTATGGTTGTTAAGTGAACCAAGTTTCGATATCTAAGATAAATAAATCAAATTCGATCGTGAATTATTAATTTTATAGTTTTTTTGGCTTATAAGAACTTTCTGTTTTATCGCTATGTAGATGTTAGTCCTCGTAAAATACGAGCTTTAATCGAATGCTCGATCTACCCAGTTTTTTCGGCTTATCAAATAGAGTTCCTCAGAAATGATCAGTAAACTTAATTTAGCTTTGAAAAACATGTTTCGGCTTCAAATTATAACACAATTAATAAAAGTTCAAAACTGTGTTTGAATTTGATTATGTAGTTTGTAAATTTACGGATGAACTATTGTCCATGAGCTCATCGAATAAATACGAATCGAAATTGATGAATCAGTCCTGACAAAAAAAATAAAGAAATTGATGAATCCATATTTCTTCACCAAATTCATCCCGTTTAGCACCTACACCTCAAAATTCAGTAGAAACGGAGACGGAGACTCATCAAAACACCAAGATTAATTAGTTGTTTGTATAAAAGATGTAAATTGATTAGATAGTAGGATATATATAAATTGATAAGTAAAGGTAAATAAGTAAAATCAACATGTATCATAACGACTAACCAAATTTTTAATGTTTCAGCTTTTATATAATAGTATTGATTGCTTGTTAAATAAAATTATATATTTAGAGAAAAAGAAATCTAGCATGTATTTGGTAACTTTTTTCTGAGATATGAATAAATTTATGTGTTTTTGTGCAATCAACTATTTGATATGAATCCGACAAAAAACTATTTGACATGGATAATCTTTGTAAGAATTATTTTGACATACACAATTTTCTTATAATATAAAGTTTTACTCAATATCTCAGTAAAGTTATTACAGATATATCTCATGTTCTTTATTCACTTAATTTATAAACCAATCAAAAGTTTCAATTAGAGTGAAAAAGGAAGTTATCATTTTATATATAAAAAAAACATTTTAAGTCATATATTAGGATTCTTCTTCAAATCGTAATTCTTACGACACCACCCCAAACTACAAACAAAGGTTTTAACCTACCACGGGTGTCACAGTTGATTGGATCATGATTTTATGGGCTTACCACCCCAAGGTCATAGGTTCGATTCCTGTGAGATGCGGAAGTGTGTAAGAGTGTGCTAGCAGTCCTCCGGATTAGTTGAGGTGCGCGAAAGCTGACCTAAAAAAAAACAAGGTTTCAGATTTGCAAGGTACAATTGAAAATACAACTTTTTGGATCGAGCTAAGTAATTGACCACTAGGGGTGTTCAAACAATCCATCAAATCATGAATCCGGATCGGACCACAACAATCCGAACCAACAAAAACCGAAACCGTAAAAACCGTTGTTAGTGGTTCGGTTAACCGGACCATTTATGCATAAATGGTTTGGTTATGGTTTTCCCAAACCGGACCGTTATATAATAATACACTAAAAATTCTAGTAGATAGTTATAAGTTAAAATTATAACTTAGGAGTAGTACGCAATGTATATACGTCTATATAATAAAAAATTAAATTACTTAATAAATATAATATTGAGTTAATTATCAATATGTTGTAGTTCTACACTAAATTAATTTGTTTACTATTTATATAAATTCAATTGAATTATATAAATGTAATACGTAAATAGGAGACTAAACATTGATAAACAAATATTGTAATACATATATGTAGTGTATAATATTTATGTTTATTAAATTTTACTTTATATTTATTTAAATTACAATTTCATTTTTAAGTTTAACAAAAATTAAAATAAATAATATGGTATAAAGTTCAAACCATGGTTCGAAATCGAACCAATCCGTTCTTCTATGGTCTGGTTTGGTTTGGTCTTGACATTTAACTAGTCTGATTTGGTTTTGATTTTTGAAAAACCGTATATATTGGTTTGGTTCGAAAAAAATAAGAATTCGGACCAAACCAATCCGTAAACACCCCCATTGACCACCACGTAATTAGTAATATATCAATTTTATCATCGATTAATTTTGAGTCTCAAATTTGATTAATTGACTCAAGTCATAGCAATACCATAAATTCAAAAAAGACTTGTACAGCTAGCTCATCATTTTTTAGCTAATTGAATGACATAGCAAAATCACCTTTTTACTTTGACGACCCTAACCCTACTCATATATATAATCTCCAGATTCTGCGACTTCAACAACTTGTAACACTCAAACCCTTCATCTCTTCTTAACCGAGGCGCGCCCTTTTGTTGGATCATCACATTCTGTCTTTGTTTCCTCACATCTCTGTCTTTTCCGACAAGCAATGCATCATTTGTCTCTCTTCCCATTCTTCTAAGCTGGTTCTGCATGCGTTAACAGTCTCATAAATCACATAAATTAATCATCTTTGCACATGCACCAACCTCCCTTTTTTTGTTCACATGCGAAGTTGCCAAACAGCTATATTTTCTATTTATTTTTATGAATATTTGTCGAGCTTTCTTCATATATGAGCTTTCTTCATATATTGCATGCAGAGGCTAGTTTGGGTGTTGTAGCATGGTCATTTCAATACATCTCGTAAAAAATAGTGTGGATCATGAGTTTTTTACAGTTGCACATAGTAGATAGATTTCCTTCAAGTAGGTTTTGTTATAGTCAAACAGATTTCGGTTGCTATTTGGGAGCTTTGTGAAGTGAAGGCCCCCGGCTGAACGAAATTCCAAGACATGACCAACCAGAGGCAAGCGTATGGATTAAGCCAGCTTTAAATTTACTATCAAATCTGCTCCTGCAGGCTGCAACAGCAATCTTCTATCTGCAAAGATGCGATCATAATTTAGATCCATTAAAGATTTCATGAAGAAATTATGTCATGAAGATTCTCAATGTTTTTAGAATTGATGTACCACGAATAAGCCAGCAATTCAAGGAGTGATGAACAACAGCATGTTACATCCCTTCATACTCTAAATCTTGAAATGTATATAGCACTAAAGATTATAAACAAAGTACTTTTAAGAACTATGAAAGTAAAGACCAGGGCCGGTCCGGTCCTTGGATAAGGGGACTAAGGCGAACGTTTAAGACACCACTCGATTAAGGGGCACCAAATTTTTATATAAGTACATATATACCCGTTGTTAGAACAAAATTTTGAAGACCTTAACCTTTATATTTGTTCTAAATTTCAATCATTCGTAACTTCGTTATTTGATCTTGTTGATATCTTTCTTTACTTTTGTTTGAGGTTATTTTTCTTTTTTGTATCTGGTGATGCACTTGGATTCCCAAGACTTTCCATTTGCTAATAATTTCGATCCATTTTGCTATCATACTTGATTCTAAAGATACCTTGACAAATTTTTACAACTTGCTAATTCCAAAAGTGGACAAATTTCTCTTAAAAAATTCTTATAAAAAAGTATCTCAACTAAGGTTTAAAAAAAAGTTTTAATAAACAGAACTTATTAGTAATGCGATGTCATTTATGATTATTCGAAAAAGGGACACCATTTCACAAATTCGCCTAGGGCACCTAAATCTCTAGAACCAGCCCTGTTAAAGACTTAGATTATCCTTTTACATGAGCTAAAGGCTCTTATTGATCTTTCTTACTCACTAATTATTTGTAATGTGTGGCAACGACTTTTATTAATTCTTTATTTTTCATAATTATCATATATGTGTACATGTGGCAAGCATTTTTCACTTTGTAACCTAAATATTACACTTAATTTTTCCCGTGTTGATGTCCTGGCTCGTCTTTTATTTTTTGGTTCTTGCAATTATCCACCGTAACAAGCTAGATTCAATGTTTTTAGATTAGATGTACCACTTATCTAGATCCATTAAAGATTTCATGAAGAAATTATGTCACTGTAACACGAATAAGCCAGCAATTCAAGGAGTGATGAACAACAGCATGTTGCATCCCTTCATACTCTAAATCTTGAAATGTATGCAAAGTATTCTGGTTGTTTGTCAAGTTTATTATATATGATACTAAATTTATAGGACGTGTATTCCGGTTGTTTGTCATTTGTGAAGCTGTTGTGCTTCCGTATGCTGAGAGATGAACTATCATTGTTGGCATTATGTACAAATTTTGGTGAAGTACACCCGGTGCATGCAGAGGCTAGTTTGGTGTTGTAGCATGGTCATTTCAATACATCTCGTAAAAAACAGTGTGGTGGATCCTGAGTTTTTTTACAGTTGCACATAGTAGATAGATTTCCTTCAAGTAGGCTTTGTTATAGTCATACAGATTTCGGTTGCTATTTGGGAGCTTTGTGAAGTGAAGGCCCCCGGCTGAACGAAATTCCAAGACATGACCAACCAGAGGCAAGCTTATGGATTAAGCCAGCTTTAAATTTACTATCAAATCTGCGCCTGCAACAGCAATCTTCTATCTGCTAAGATGCGATCACAATTTAGATTCTTTAAACAAGGTCGGCTAGCAAATGGAACAATCAGTCATCTCAAGTATACCTTTGGTTTTGTTGCGTTCCTCGCGACCTGCATGCAAGGTACTTTCTGGATCTCATTTTAAGTTAGTTCTGAAAATTATCCATGTCCCCTATTTTGACATGCACTGTAGAGTTCCTGTGATTCCCAATATGTTCTCATATTGGTAATTTATCAAATATCCCATTTTGAGATATTCAATTGATAGTTAAGACATGGAGGTGTAGAGCTTCTTATATGTATCCTAAAAAATATGTAATCTAAAAAAATAGTGATAGGCAAAAAGACATTGTTGTTTGAATGAGATATGTTTCGGATGCTTTAGGCAAAATAACAAATTGTACGCATACAAAGCATACTCAGTACTGAATCATTTGCTATGGAGACAGCTAATTAGTTGCTGCCCCATTTAAATCAACATTAAAAGATCCTTTTTGTCTTCTGACCCTCAGCCGTCATTATATTTTCTAAAACGTCAATTATGTTTTTAAAAGAATCTTGATGCATTGCTCTTAAGGAAATCAAGGTTTTTGCTTCTGCCACAACTAGAAGATTGTCATCCTCAGTTCTAACGCCTTAACAACATATGGATGAAATACTAAAAACCAAATAGGATTATTAATTTATTGAGTATTATTATCAATTTTCTTTTTGAAATTAACATAGGGAAAAATTGGAAGAACCGAGAATCAATCAAAGGCATGCTTTCAGTCTTGCAGATTATGCAGGATTTGCACTATGCAGGTTTAGCACTCTACAAGTTTTGAATTTTGTAGTTTTTATGTTTTCCGCAGCATTTTATGGTCTACATATTCTATGCTGTTTATAAGTTTATTACATTCTGCAGTCTATTTTGTTCTACAGATTCCTTATGATTTTAATTTTGGTTTCAACTCTGTTTTTCTTCATTGAAACTGCTCTGTATTTCTGCATTCTGCCCTTTTTACTGCACTTTGCATTGTTTTATTTTCTGCACTATGCCATTGTGTTTTTATTTAGTTCTGCACTTTTATGTGTTAATACTAGCATATTGCATTTTTTATCAAATTATCATACATTAATAGTTATAGTTATGTGTCATTTGTCCTGTACATTTTCATTATATTTCAAATACTTATTGTTTCCTCGAAAAACTAGTATATGAAGCTTCCGGATAGCTATGGTTGAAGTTAATTCTCGAAGTCAATTATAGGCTGTTATGATTGCAATTGTTTTCCTTCAATTAACTACCTACCTATCGCTACGGCTCTAGTTGATTTTCATTACATGTATCAATGATGTCTTGCATAAATTTTTGTTTTTCATATTAGTCACATACGTGTATATTTGACAAGATTTACAACATTATCAGGAAATTAGAAGTAGTATTACAACAGACTCAGATTACCTTTAAGTTGAAAAAGATAGATACCACATTTTGATCTTGTTTTAACTCTCACCATCCTTGCATTTATTTTCCAAGGTACATGTGCTTTCCAGTTTCCAGGAGAAGCTTCAGCTCTTGCTGAAGCTGTTGCCTGTATGCAGAGCTTGATCGTGGTGATATTGAGCGCTTCTTTGACTTTTTCGTTTTCTGCAATCTTTGTGTACAAACCCTGTTATTCATCGTTTGCTGAAGATCTCGTCCTCTTTACTTGATCACCATAACTCTTCGGAAAATCCTCCAACCCTACTTACCTCATAGGCTTCCTAGAGAAAGCCCGTCACTGCAAGGCGAGAGATTAACAGCATTCCCTACGCCCAAGTAAAGAGGTCTGATTGGGTTTGATAACACCCTAGCTTTGCTCGTTAGTGATACATGGATTCATGAATTTTCCTGTGCCTATAGTCTTCAGCAAGCTTGCTTAATTGCCAAGTATGTACTCTTTATTACCAGTTGACCCACAGAACATCCATTTATCTTAGGCACTATTTTTTTTTTATATTTGGGCATTTCTATCTAGGAGCCCAATTTTCGATTTTCATGTACTAGTGTAATCCAAGTTCAAGTCCAAAAGCCTTATAATTTTTAAATGGCCCATATGTAATTTCTTTTTCATTTCTTACGTGGAGGTGGAGTCTTTTTGTCACTTTAAAAGTCTGTCACCTTTACAAAGTTGGCCCATTAAATTTTGCTCTTTAATTCTAAACATAAGTGGCCCATTCAAGCCTACACTTTTGCTTGAATTTTCAATTTTTTTTTTCTTAGAATAAGTTTATCTTCTAGCAGAGGAAGCTAGCTGTCATTTTCTGTAGATTCATACATACTCTCTTCCTTGTGTTACCTCTGTAATCAACTCTTCAATCATCTTACAGTAAATCTTTAGTTCATCAATATACCTATTTTGAGAGCTTCATATCAGAATGTTAATGTCTATAATGAAGTTCATGATTGAGATTGTATTGTATTGAGTTTTGTTACAGAATCAACTACCGAGATTCTAATCCCAATAAAGGGACCGGTTCAAGCTTACAAACAAAAACCAGCGATCGAAAAGTTTAAGCCATTAAACATACAAACTTAACAACCGGAAATTAATCAGAAATCTGATTGATAAAGTATTCGCAAATATTCGTTTATTCAATCGTGAAGGCATAAAGCCTTAATTCGTTTACAATACAATGATCGTTTAAATATCCAATACATAATCATAATAAAGAAAACTATCATTTTTCCCTAATAATAATAATTACGGTAACTTTCTGTATTACATCATAATAATATGTCAACACTGATAAACATAAACACAAGATTTGAACAAGAATCCTAAATTCTTCTAGCTCATGAAAACAGCACCAGCTTCCAGCTTCCATCTTATCAACTTCAGCCCAGACAAGCACCGCAATGCTTGGCCATTGTGTAGCTCCCTCAGCTTGATCTCCAGCACCACATGCTGCTTACATTCCCCTCCACCGATCGTCCTATGCTTTTGCTTATGCACATTCCAATTTGGAGTCGGTTCCCTTTCTACTCTTTTGTCACCTTTGTCTTGTGGACAACATTCTAGAATACCATCAGATTCAAGTTGTTCCTCGGATGTGGTAACACCCATATCGAATGCATCTATTGCAACATCTCCAAAGTCATCTCTTTCAATTGTAGCACCAGCGTTCAGTGTCTGTGGACATAGTTTGGTCTTCCTAAAGCAAGCACTCACTCGGGTCGAAAGGAAACAAGAAAATCAGGAGAACATGGATCGATGGGGAGGATCAAATGCTGAGAGAAGCCATTTGCCTTCAGCTAGGAAATGGACAAAATCTTACACAACTGATTTGATTATTGATGATCCAGATGCAAAAGTAAGGACAAGGAGTACTACAACAAATGAATGTCTGTTTCATGCATTCTTGTCACAATCTGAACCAAAGAAGGTACAAGAAGCTCTTCAAGATGCTGACTGGATAACAATAATGCAGGAGGAGTTGAATGAACTTGAGAGAAATGAGGTTTGGACCCTTGTACCAAGACCAAAGAATAGATCTGTTGTTGGTACTAAATGGGTTTTCTGGAATAAAACTGACAGTGAGGGGGTTGTTACAAGGAACAAGGCTACACTAGTGGCAAAAGGTTATTCACAGCAGGAAGGAATAGACTATGATGAAACTTTTGCTCTAGTTGCAAGATTGGAGGCAATAAGGATGTTTCTAGCATATGTCTCTCATAAGAAATTTAAGGTATTTCAGATGGATGTGAAAAGTGCTTTTCTGAATGGGAAGCTTGAAGAAGAAGTGTTTGTTGAACAACCACCAGGATTTGTGGATCCCAAATATCCAGATTATGTCTACAGGCTTGATAAGGCACTCTATGGACTTAAGTAGGCACCAAGAGCATGGTATGAAACTCTGGCTCAATTTCTTCTAGAAAGTGGGTTCCACAGAGGTACAATTGATAAAACCCTGTTCTACTTTAAATCTGGTAGTGACTTGCTTTTGGTTCAAATATATGTTGATGACATAATTTTTTGGTATACTAATGATACACTCTGTACAAAGTTTGCCAAGATAATGCAGTCCAGGTATCAAATGAGTATGATGGGAGAGCTTAGTTATTTTCTGGGCCTACAGGTGAAGCAAACAGATGATGGGATTTTCATAAATCAAGCAAAATATACCAGAAATCTTCTCAAGAAATTTGGTATGCTTGACTGCTCATCTGCATCAACTCCCATGGCAACGGCAACAAAGTTGGACAAAGACACATGAGCTTCAGTAGATATGACAAACTACAGAGGCATGATAGGGTCTCTTCTTTATCTGACAGAAAGTAGACCTGATATCATGTATGCAACCTGCCTCTGTGCAAGGTTTCAGGCAGACCCCAGAGAACCACATCTCACAGCTGTGAAAGGAATTTTTAAATATCTCAAGGGCACCATTACTTTAGGTCTGTGGTATCCCAGAGAATCAGATTTCAAGCTACTTGGTTACTCTGATGTAGACTTTGTAGGCTGAAGATAGACAGAAAAAGCACCAGTGGAAGTTGTCATTTTCTGGGTGACAGACTTGTTTCTTGGTACAGCAAGAAACATAAATCAATTTCTACATCTATAACTGAGGCAGAGTATATTGCAGCCGGTAGCTGTTGTGCAAAGATTCTATGGATGAAGAATCAATTGCTGGATTATGGATTGAGGTACACTAAGATTCCTATTTACGGTGATAATCAAAGTGCTATTGCTATGACAGGTAATCTAGTACAGCATTCAATGACCAAGCACATCAGCATAAGGTATCACTTTATTAGAGAACATGTAGAGGAAGGGAGTATTGAGCTTCATTTTATGTCTACAGAATAACAGCTTTCAGATATCTTCACCAAGCCATTGAGTGAAGCTACATTCACAAGACTGGTAAATGAACTAGGAATGATCTCTGGTTTCGACCAAAGATACTGGTTAGACTCAAAATTACTTATGTAATGTGTTACTTACGTTTTCGTGATGTGCTAACTGCTATGTGAACCTTATTTTTAAACTCTGCTATGCAAACTCTGTTCGTATACTGTTAAATTCTGTTAGCATGCTATGTCGGTCATACACTGTTGACATGTTGGATAAACACTGATAAACTCTGATAAGATTATTGTCTAATATGAACACCGATGAAGAAATCTGTATGAAAAATGATTCTCAGTAATTAATCATGATTCTTTTTAAGTTATTTGTGATCTAATCTTAGACTGTGCAGAAAATTACCACAAGCATGATACTGTTTCATATTTATAGCATCTCTTAGTTTATCTATCCTAAACTCTGAGTCTGTAAATACTTTGTGCATTGCCTCTCATGAATAACTTCTGATGTTGATGACTTCTAAACTCTGTTAGTTAAACTCTGTTAAGTTAGATGCTGTATTTAGTAAACCCCCAAAGAATTTGTATATAGCATGTTAGAATTTCTTTCTGATTATGTTTTGTCTAGGACGATCCAGGAACTTGCTGGTAAAAAGTAAGGGCTAAAATTCTCTAATTTTTGGTGACTAATCAAAGACTAGTAAGAACCAGGAACTTATCAAAAGATAAGGGCTAAAATTCTCTAATTTTTGGTGACTAGTCAAAGACTAGGAAGACCCAGGAACTTATCAAAAGATAAGGGCTAAAATTATAGGATTTTTGGTGACTGGTCAGAGATTAGGAAGACCCAGGAACTTATCAAACTGATAAGGGCTAAAATTATAGGATTTTTGGTGACTAGTTACAACCTTTGATTAAAAAAAAAGTTAGAAGGGGGTATAAGTTAGTTCAGAGTTTCTGTATATAAATTTTCTACAGAGTTTAGCATTCATCATACATTCAGTGTTTACTATGAGAGTTTGTGCATCCAGTGTTTATTGATTTATTTTATGGATTTTATGAAATATTAGATGCTCTAAAAATTGGATTAGTAAACTCTGCTATACACACACATATATTCACACCTGTGTAGTTTTTGAAAGGGTTACGGTAATGAAGTTGGAGAATTGACAAACCTGATGAATTTTGTCTAATACTTTAAGGTATATTTTATTTCAGACAATTTCTATACTTGGGGTAAAAAGTGTTAACTACCAATTGTTGATCAGTATTAGAGTGTAGAGTGTATTGGTAATAGGAGAGAGAATAGCAGTAATTATTGCTATAATTACTGAGCATGCAAAGCTGTTCCATTAAATATGTGTCGCGTGTCCCACTCACACATTTCTCTAGGATCGTGTCCCACTCACACATGGTAACTGGTTGCATGTATTAATGTTAAAACAATTGGTTTTAATTTTTAATTACATATCTAATCATTTCACTTAAACGGTTCATATTCACTCACCCACTTACACACCCACTCACAGCTATTTTTCACACAACCACTCAGTGACTTCGTTTTTTTTTTCACTTGGGCATTTTTGGAAACACCTTTCTTACATATCATTTTCTTTCATATTTTCTTCTCACATCTATTCTAATGGCCACCAAAGCTTTTACTGCTCAAGGGTTATTGTTTGTTTCCAATAATTATGCAGCTCCATTGAACAATGAAAACGTTCCAGACGCGTTTCATTTGATTCAAAACTTCCTGAGAGATTCAGAGATAGGTCAAGCTCTCCGTCTATTGTTTTCACCTATGAGGAGACAGAGTATGTCATTACTCCAACTACTGTCAGAGAAACCATGGGTTTTGATGCACACTCCTCATACAGTGTTGTTGGTGAGAAACATCTAAGAGAGATGTTGCAGCAAATTGGGTACTCAGGTTCTTTAGCCAAACTTGGATCAGTGAAGTGGCCACAAGTGAGGGAAGAGTGGAGTTTCTTTTTCGATTGTATAACAAGGGCTTTTGGAAAGAAAGTCACAAATTGGGATGCTATTCCTACTGACAGTCTACAAATTGGGTATTCTCTTCTCTATGGAAGTAATTTCGATTTTGGCAGACTTGTTTTAATGAATATAGGTGATAGGTTGTCAGAGTCTACTACTGTTTATTTTGATAAATTTTGTCAATTGTAGTTTACTGCTTGTGTTCCTGGTGTTACAATTGCCGAGGATGATGTTATTCAGCCTTTTAAAGTCAACAAGAGAATATTCTCTGATTTGACTAATAAGGATGTAACCAAGGTTGTGCCTGATTTGTTTTTGCCTCTTGCCCTTCAAAACTTTCTCAATCAACCTCAAGACCCTCAACAACCTGTAAACATTGAACAAAATCCAAACACTGCACCACATCAACCTACAAATATTCCCACTCAAACTCAACCTTCACCCACTCAACCTGAAAGTCATAATGAACCAAACACTGAACCTCCATAACACATAAACACTGAAACACCAGCAACCACTCAACCTCAACCTACTCAAGCTAAACCAAAACATGGAGGTAGAACAAAGCATGCAGCACATAATTCAAGGTATAGCTCTGCCAGGGCTAAAAGGGCTAGAAAGGAAAGAAAGGAAAGAGCAAACAGGTCTCCATCACCTTCTATTGTAGAAGAAGATTCAACTGAAGAAGGAGAGGTAGTTGAGGTGCCTCAAGCTAAAAGGAGAAAGTTGATAATTGATGAGTCTGATGAGGAGATGAACGTTGAAGCTCCAGAGGTGATCCCTAAGGAAATACCTACTGTTGAGGTACATACTGCAGAAAAAGCTGTTCATTCAACTGAAAATGTACAAATGGATGAGGCAAACAGAGATGGTTATGCTGCTATGGATGATTTGGTTGAAACATTCACACCATTCTCTGATCCCATTCATGTTCCTATCTCACCTGTAACACCCCCAGATCCGGGGTCAGGGTTCTGGTGGTTACGGTCTTACATCCATTCATAATACTTGACTTGAGTCCACAATAAATAAATCACATGCTGTGACCCCACAATAATTACCACTCACACACACAACAGTTATAGTCCCAGAGATGAAATTGAAATAAGTCTTACATTAAAGGGTTACGAATAAAAGTTATTACAATCCCAAAAGGATAACATCATAGGTTTAAAAGTTTTGCCGTTGATTACATTAATTATACATATAGTTAAACAGGAAACAAAAGCTGTCTAACTATGCTACCTCAGCAATGGCGGCTAGCATCTCAGCGGGTAGTCCGGTGGGTCGGGTAACCTGCTTGCGCCGAGTGCGCCTGACGCGAGCCATCTGTCCTAGTTGTTGTTGTGACATAATATAAACAAAGCAAGGGTGAGCGAAAGCCCACCAACAAATATATAACTGAACGATAATTTAAAACAGTTCAAAGCTATCTTTTAAACCATATGCCATGCATTTACGGAAATGATGCCAGTATAATATGAACGATGAAGTTACAAGGTAACTTAAAGTATTTGTTTGAAGAAATATCTGCTACATCAGAGTAAGCGAGATATTATTATCGATAATAAGAAGAGGAACTTGCAAGAAAGGGTTGCACTTCCAGTTATGACTCTTCTCCAACTCTGCCAACAGTAATCATGTTGCAGGAAATAAATGAATTTGGATGATGAACCAATGATGGAGTATTCACCGCGCCCGCTGTTCCAATCTTGATGATCAGTCGAGATCGTACAGCTCAATTTAGATTTACTACCGGTAGAAGGAAGAACTGACGGCTTTACTTGTCTACCGCCTTACTAGCTCTCCCCGGCCAACGGTTGGGCCAAGGGGATGGACCGGCGCTACTCGGCCTCTTACACGACTCCTAGTTCAAACAGAGTTCATGATTCTGAATATAACGTTCGTCCCCCTTTCCCCAAGTATAATACTTGTTGATAAGACTCCACAAAGTAGTCGTATCTAGTTCGAAAGGAAAATTTACCAATAACTCCCAAGCTATTACTTGGTAACGGATATCAACTTGTTCCAGTAATCTTACCCCTCGAAAGATGAGAAGGTAAACAACGACTTAATAAGTCAACAGCACCCGAGTTGCGGGTGAAGGGAATACTTTATGACCGGGAAGTCGACAAGATAAATAACATTTTTCCAAGTAAGGTTCCCTTATTATTAAGAAGATAGACTCAAAGATGAATGATGTCTGGGAACCTTTCTTGATATAAGATTAATAATCGTATGACTCCGAAATATTTTTCGTAATAATCGAAGAAGATAACCCTTATTGAGGTTATTCTGAGTATGGAATAAATATTCAGAGAATATTTATTGAATTAAAATATTTTACAGAATATTTAGGAATATGAAAGAATGTCTTAAATCAGAGTATTTCTCAAAATAATCCCTGAAGAAATATCAGGTGAATATTTATTGAATAAATAAATATTTAAATGAATATTCAAAACAATATTCATTAATTAATAAGACCTGAAAAGAATATTTAAGGTAATATTCATAATTAATTAGGAATTTAAATGAATATTCAAAAGTAATATTCATTTAATGAATAATATCCTAAATGAATATCAAGTAATATTCATTTAGTAATCCAAGCCTTAAGGAATATTCGAGATAATATTCGAGAATTAAATCAAGCTTCAGATGAATATTAAAATAATATTCATCAAGTATTTAATATCTTAAATGAATATTCAAAAGTAATATTGATTTAATAAAATAATAGCCTAAAAGAATATCCAAAATAATATTCATTTAATAGTCTCATCTTTAGAAGAATATTCGAAATAATAGTCGATAATCAATTCGACTCTGAATGAATATTGAGAAATATTATTCGTTGAATAGTTACGTTCAAATAATTATTTGAAGTAAGGATCGTTAAAATAATTAGTCTCGAACGAATATTCAAATAATATTCGTCGCCCAAATAATAGAAAATATTTACTTAAATATTTTCTTCCGAGGTAATCTCGATATATCAAGGAATATTGACTCCCGGTCTATATTTGCTGAATAAAGATGTATACGCCCTTCTATGAGGGTCTTATAATAACCGGCTTATAACTTATATATAACTATCTAGCTTATAAGCCAACAATAACATTCAGGGAACAAGTATATCAATTCAACTTGAAAGTAGGCATGCATGCAATGGCATATGTATATCAGCAATCATATATATATATTTATTCAATCACAACAACAGCCTAAAAGAAGGGAATTGAAACTTGCCTGGTAGTCGAGTACGGTAAGGGGTAGTGGTAGCGGGTCCCGGTTCAGCCTGGTGATCTATAAATAGCCAAGGCATTCGGGATTAATCACTTAACATATTAAAAGTTAAGTCATACTTAAATCGAAACACGTTCTCGAGTCATCTCGTTATACCCCTTTTAGTGGATTACTTATTATCACTGATCCGACCCGACATTCGTTCGTTAATACGACATGTCACTGCACTTATACTTGGGACATACTTAAGTCATATGAGTTCTAAGGTTGATCGTTACGAACCAATATTTTACTCCGAGTTTTATCGCCCGTTTTCTAAGCGTTTTACCAAAGTTAGAAAAGAGTCGTCTTTTAGGGGTTCGTTCTCGTTTAACCTTGACTCGAACATTTTTAATAAATCGAAAAATGCTCTTTTTGACATACGGTTTTCTTTCACACCTTCCTTCTTACCCCTAGTATTTATTTACCAAGATTCGCCATGACGTTACATTGCTTACGAGGGTTCAATTTCAGTTACGAACTTTTGTTTACGGATTCGAACTACTTTTAGTAATTTAGTCATAAATCCTAAACTATAAGTCCGTTTCACGTGATCTTTATATCAAAACGAAGCTTATAACATAATCTAGCCTTTCATGGCAAAATCCGAGACTGGACAGTGTGTTCATGCTACTGCTAATCACGGTTTCTTAAGGCTAACGACAATCGGGCATTACGACGGCTATGTTTACATGATTTCCAAATTTCAAACCATCCAATAATCATAGTTTCCACTCCAAACAACATTTACATGTTATTCAACCATGAACTAAGACCAAGCAATGTCTTTCCGTTCATCTAAACTAATTTCACATTTAATAAATCCCAATCATAATCTTAAGGTCCAAAACATGCATTAAATCCATATAACTCATCTAAAATACCAAAACTTAAACTAAGAGCTTGGTTTTCAAGAGTGGTATACCTTCCTTGGTGTATGTATGAACTTATCAAGCCTTGTTTAGCCCTTATCTAGCCTTAGTATAGCTTGAATAATCAAAAGAAATCAAGAAATAAAAGTTAGTTTATGAAGAACACTATTCATCATCATCTTTGATGATTTATTTGAAAATGATAAAAGATGAATTTGAAGCTGAAATTTCTAGGAGATCATTACCATGATATGTAGTACTTACCATAAAAATTTGAAGAACAAGTGATGGTTGGAAGTTGGACTTCCAATTAGCTAAGAATGGGCAGATTTTTGTGAAGAAATGGAGAAAAATGGTGGTGGTTTGTTTTGTTTTGGTGATTTATGGCTAATACATGTATAACCCTTGCATATATAATGGATGCATCTCTTTTAATGTGTTGTTGGCAATCCAATGGTGCCACTTGTTGCTTCCTCATTGGGCCAAGTGTTGGCACTACAACAAACAACTCCATTTTTGCAAGAATGCAATTACACCACTCATCTTGTAGTTGACTTATAAGGATGTTACTTGGGTTTCTCCTTTTCCCACCAATTGCACTTGTTTGTCTCTTGGTTATTTATTCGTTCCTTTGTCCGGGTATTACTCAATTTCCTTGCTTGTTCGTTGATCGTTCGAGGGAATAACTCATTCGTTTCTAGTTAGGGTTTTACCGAAAACCTTCTTAATATTTATACTACCATTCTTCATCTTACTTAATACTTCTCGAATTTAAATTCCTTAATTCCCTTTTATAACTCCTTAAGTCTTGTAGTGTCCAGGGAAATCTCGGAGAAAATAAAAGTGCTCTTTTTCTGAATCCGACGGCTTTTACATACACTTATTTTCTTCCTGGATCACTAATACGAACTCAGAAATCCGTTCCGAATACCGGGTATATCATTATTATAATAATATTCCAAATTCCACCAAAATCACTATTCATCACTTATTTTTATTTAATTCCTATAATTAGGAAAATGAACCTGGTTCACTCTCGAGTGCTTCTTAACCTTTTTACGGAACCGCTGGACTTATAATAGATATTGATTTGGATGACACAAGAATAATCTTACTTGAAGTAATATACTTATATCCTTAGGAGATAGATCATTCTTACCTATGCCGTCAACCAAAAGTATTCTGCATGACATGTAAATAATTGAATTCAAATCCATTCCATTCATTTAATAGACATTCGTTACATCGCAGTCATAACCACTATTCATTCCCATATTATTACATACTAAAAAGTTTTAATTCTATCAAAAATCTGGGTTCTTACAGTCTCCCCTCCTTAAAAGGATTCCGTCCCGGAATCAGTTTGAAAACAAGTGGGGGTACTTTTCTTGCATTGCGCTTTCAAGTTCCCAGGTGGATTCTTCTACATTGTGGTTCTGCCACAAAACTCTGACTAGCTGAATGACCTTGTTTCGGAGCACTTGCTCTTTCCGGTCTATGATTTCCACAGGTTGCTCCACATAGGTCAGGTCTGGTTGCATATCCACTTGCTCATACTCTACAATATGCTTTGCATCCGGATTATACTTCCTCAGCATCGAAACATGAAACACATTGTGCACCTGCTGTAGATTCGTGGGCAATGCGAGTTCATAAGCTAGTTCCCCAATCCGTCTCAAGATCTCAAATGGTCCAATGTATCTGGGACTCAGCTTTCCTTTCTTCCCAAATCTCATTAAACCTTTCCAAGGTGACACTTTCAAGAACACTAGGTCCCCTACCTCGTATTCCTTGCCTTTCCGAGCTAAGTCGGCATATTTCTTTTGTCGATCCTGGGCTGCTACCAACCGTCCTCTGATTAGATCTACTGCATCTTTAGTTCGTTGGACCACTTCGGGCCCGAGCATCTTTCGCTCTCCAACTTCATCCCAATACAAGGGAGATCGACATTTTCTTCCATAAAGGGCCTCATAAGGTGGCATCCCAATGCTTGAATGATAACTGTTATTATAGGAGAACTCAACCAATGGCAAGTGATCATCCCAACTCCCCTTGAAGTCTATCGCGCAGACTCTCAACATATCCTCTAGTGTTTGGATGGTCCTTTCACTTTGCCCATCTGTCTGGGGGTGGTAGGCTGTGCTCATGTTCAGCCGGGTCCCTACACATTCTTGAAAACTTCTCCAAAACCTGGAGTTAAATCTAGGATCTCGATCGGATACTATTGCGACTGGGACTCCATGTCGCGCCACTATCTCTTTTAAGTAGATGTCCACTAGTCTATCGACCGTGTACCTTTCGTTGATCGGGAGAAAGTGAGCCGATTTCGTCAGTCGATCTACAATTACCCATATGGTGTCATGATTAGCCTTGGTCCTGGGTAAACCTACTACGAAATCCATGGCTATATGTTCCCATTTCCATTCTGGAATCTCTAAGGGATGTAGAAGTCCGCTGGGTCTCTGGTGCTCTGCCTTCACTCGTTGGCAGGTCAAGCATCTGCTTACCCACTTTGCTACGTCCTTTTTCATATTGGGCCACCAGTAATACTCCTTCAAATCCCTATACATTTTAGTGCTACCGGGGTGCACTGAGTATCTTGAGTTGTGTGCCTCATTTAAAATCTCATCCTTGAGCTCCTGAACATTTGGGATCCATATCCTGTACGTGTACCTCATGATCCCTTCCTTGTCTCTTTCGCATTTAATTTCCTCCCCGGTCATTAGCTCTTCTGTGGAGTTCTTTTCTTCCTCCATCATCCGTTCCTGGCACAGTCTAATCTTTTCTAGCAATGGAGGTTGGATTCTAATTTCCATCAACTTTTCTTGGCCCTCTTCAGGTAACTTAACCTCGATTTCCAACTTCTCAAAATCCTTCACTAGCTCTTTCTCTGAAGTTATCATCTTGAGCTTCTCTTTCCGACTAAGGGCGTCAGCCACCACATTGGCTTTACCCGGGTGATATCGAATTTCACAGTCGTAATCCTTGATTAACTCTAACCACCTCCTCTGGCGCATGTTAAGCTCTTTCTGAGTGAAAATGTATTTGAGGCTCTTATGGTCTGTGTAAATCTCGCATTTTTCCCCATACAGGTAGTGTCTCCAAATCTTTAAAGCGAAGACTATGGCTGCTAGTTCTAGATCATGCGTGGGATATCTGACTTCATAATCCTTCAATTGCCTAGACGCATATGCTATTACCTTGCCGTGCTGCATAAGCACGCATCCCAGTCCTTTATGCGAAGCATCACTGTAAATCATGAAATCTCCTTTTCCATCAGGTAATGCCAGCACTGGGGCTGTCACCAGCCTCTTCTTTAACTCTTGGAAACTCTTCTCGCATTTCTCAGTCCATTCAAATTTCTCGGTTTTACGGGTAAGTCGAGTTAATGGAGCTGCGAGTTTCGCAAAGTCTTGGACAAATCTCCTGTAATATCCGGCCAGTCCAATGAAACTCCTCACCTCGGTTGGAGTAGTTGGCCGTTCCCAGTTTGAAACTGCTTCTATCTTGGAGGGGTCAACCAACACTCCTTCTCTATTGATCACGTGCCCTAAGAATTGTACCTCATTTTTCCAAAACTCACACTTGGAGAACTTGGCATATAACTGCTCCTTCCTGAGTATTTCTAAGGTTATCCTTAAATGTTCAGCGTGTTCTGCCTCTGTCTTTGAGTAGATGAGAATATCATCAATGAAAACTATCACGAATTGGTCCAAATATTCCTTGAACACTCTATTCATTAGGTCCATGAAGGCTGCTGGGGCGTTGGTCAATCCAAATGACATAACTAAGAACTCATAATGTCCGTATCTGGTGCGGAATGCAGTCTTCGGGATATCTTCAGGTTTGATCTTCAGTTGGTGATATCCTGTTCTCAAATCAATCTTAGAGAAGTATTCAGCTCCTCTTAGCTGGTCAAACAAATCGTCTATCCTGGGCAATGGATACTTATTCTTTATGGTTAGCTTGTTCAATTCTCTGTAGTCGATGCATAACCTCATACTTCCATCCTTTTTCTTAACAAACAACACTGGTGCGCCCCAAGGCGACACACTGGGCCTTATCATGCCCTTATCCAACAATTCCTGTAATTGTTTAGCTAGCTCTTTCATTTCTACTGGGGCTAGTCGGTACGGGGCCTTCGAAACCGGCGCCGTCCCCGGGGCTAATTCGATGGAAAACTCGATTACCCTATCAGGTGGTAGTCCAGGAAGATCTTGTGGGAACACGTCCTCGAACTCATTAACTACCAGAATGTCCTGCAATTCTGGCACTTCCTTCTGAGTATCTATAACGTAGGCTAAATAAGCCTCGTTCCCTTTTCGTAACAATCTCTTGGTTTGCGCCATGGTCAGAATTTTCTGGGTCTGTCGCATCCCTTTAAACACTCTTTCTTTCTTCCCTGGGGTTTTCAACTTAACCTTTTTCCCTTTACAATCTATCTGCGCATCATTGCGAGACAACCAATCCATACCCAAAATGACATCGAATTCCCCTAGCTTAAAAGGAATTAAATCGACATTGAAGGATCGTCCTCCTATTTCTAGCTTACAATCGGGGTGAATTTGATTAACCGGTACGATTTCCTGATTAGCTATTTCTACTTGTAAGGAATCTCTTAGTTGCTGGGTTTTAAGTTTCAAGTTATGCGCAAAATCTCTAGATATAAAAGACTTAGTTGCTCCTGAATCAAATAAGACATTTGCACTGACTGAATTAAGAGAAAAAGTACCTGCTATCACATCTGTGTCCCTCACGGCATCTTGTACTGACATATTGAAAGTCCTAGCAGTTGGTGGCCTATTTGAGGCAACCTTGCTTGCTCCTGATGCTGCTGGTTTGCTCTTTGGGCAATCCTTCCTCATGTGCCCTCGCTGTCCACACTGGAAATAGGTTGTGCTGTTAGGGATGACCGTGGTGCAAGCGGTAGCATAATGCCCAGCTCGCCCACACTTATAACAGTTTATCTGCTTCAGGTTGCACACCCCGGAGTGCCTCTTCCCACAAGTAGCACACAATGGCAATAGAGGTCGAGAAGGGTTGGAACGGGACATTCCTGATTGATGGCCGCCCTGGCTCACACTTACACTAGCAGATGGTTTAAACCCCACATTCCTCCCTGGTAGGGAAACCGCTCCTCGATTAAACTTGGTTGGGGGTTTTCCTCCAGCGGATCTTCCGCCCATACTAACATGCTTTCTCTTTATCCCCCCTTTCTCTCTCTCTCTCTGCATCTGATCACTACCAGCCTCCACAATGGTTGCCTTCTGCACCAAGGTGGCATAATCTGTAATCTCTAAAACATCCACCCTATTCTGGATCCACTGTTTCAGCCCTTGTTGAAACCTGTTAGCTTTCTTCTCTTCTGTGTCTACAAACTCTGGCACAAATCTTGATAGCTCAGTAAATTTAGCCTCATAGTCAGCCACTGACATATTGTTCTGTTTCAGTTCCAAGAACTTAAGTTCCATCTGGGTTTTCATGAACTTCGGAAAGTACTTCTCCAGGAATAATTGTTTGAACCTTTCCCAGGCTATGACAGCATCAGTCTCCATGTTTTTCTTGGCTTCCCACCAATAATTGGCCTCTCCCTTTAGTAGGTAAGTAGCAAAAACAGTCTTCTGAGCCTCATTGATACTCAGAATCTCAAAAGACTTTTCCATTTCTTTGATCCAGGCCCTCGCCTCAACGGGATCAGCCGATCCGTGGAACTCTGGGGGCTTAAGGGACTTAAAGGCCCTAAAGGAATTTGCCACTGAAGTGTTGTTGCTTGGTGGTGGTTGGGGGTATTGGTTCAAATTCTGCCTAAGTAGATCCATAAACTGGCCCATGGGGTTTCCGCCCTGGTTCTCCCCTTCCTGTTCTACTTCAGTTTCTCCACCCTCTATTTCCCTTTCAAATTCTTCAGAGTACAGGGGTTCATCCTCTGCTCCATACTGGGAATCTTCTTGCTCATTATAGTCCTGATCTTGTTCCTCACTACTTCCACGGTTTTCCTCGTGTTGGTTGTGACTCTCTTGGTCAGTAGATTCGCGGGGGTTAGCCCTAGTGCCCATCCGTCTTGGCGGCATTTTACTGAAAATTTGGAAAATTATACGTTAGGTTCACTTACCGGTTTTAAAGGATTTTTCCTTGCACATTTCTTTACATGATTGGGTTTTAAAATCCCACAGTTTTATATCTCATGGAAACTTAATCGAAAAGCAATACATATGCTAATAAACTCGTGATCACTTCCCAACAAAATTGTAATGACTGAAATGGAAACAAATATATACCAGGTACCGAAAAGGTACAACATCCGAGTTACAACGATAGTTTAAAGTACAGCCATCCTAACAACAACAACAAGTCAAAAGTGAAATATGCTGTCTATCTGTCTAGTCTGCAAAAAGGGAAAACAAGTACAAGAAAACCATCCCTACAAAAGCCGGCACTACTATGTCCGTACATGACTAGACAACTAGACCACTGCATCACTACATCTGAAATCAGCCGCCACGACGAAACATCCTCCGAACCCTCCCCATGGCGATGCGGAAAACCTCCTCAGCCGCTGCTCTGTCTACCCTACCATGCCCATCAGTAGGCAACTGTCGCACCCTCACCCGAGCCCTCAGCTCGATGCGGGTCACAGCCCTATACCCAACTCTGTCACTGATAGTCCTCCTGCCCTGCACCCTCATCCGGGCGGCTCTCTCTGCTGCTAACTCACTCCTAGACTCTGCCAACCTGGCATCTGCCACAGACAACTCTCTATAAAGCCCGTTCACAATCAAGTTGTGAACACATACTGGGACTCCTCCTATCGGGGCATGAGGTGGGGTGGATGGCTCAGCTGGAGCGGCAGTCTCTGTCTGCTGGGGCTCTGGGGTAAGCTCCTCAAACTCGTCGGGGTAGGGGCTCACAGGTAGTGGTGGTGGGGTAGGGGCTCTCTCAACAGGGAGGAGTGGCACAAAAAGTCCAGAACTCCCTACAGCACCAACTACTGGCTCATCTATATCTCCCTCAACACCCTCATCCACCGGCACCACCTGATCCGTGGTCATGTCAGTGTCATCTCCCATAGTCCTGAACTCAGTCATAACCCAATAATCATCATCCTCAACCACTAACTCAGCGTCCTGTCCTGTCTGGACCCCCTCCGGGTCCTCCTCCCCCTCAGTCTCAACAACATCTGTGTCAGCATCATCCTGGACCTCCTCAGGGTCCTCCTCCTCAGACTCGATCACATCAGTATCAGCCTCAACCTGGACCTCCTCAGCGTCCTCCTCCTCAGGCTCAGTATCATCCTCAGGCAAGTGCTCATAGTATGGGTCCCTAGTCCGGAACATGTCCTCATCATGCTGTCTCGCAGCTGCCTCCTGGGCCGACAAGTCGCTCGCCTACACAAGACGAACTATGTTACTATCATGATACTTAAAAAGTTCCCGTAAGGGTTTTAGGTGAACCTGGCAAGGGTTCTTATTATATTATTGAATTTATTATTATATAACGTCGTATCATCTCTTGGGATATATAACTCTCGCTCTGATACCATCTCTGTAACACCCCCAGATCCGGGGTCAGGGATCTGGTGGTTACGGTCTTACATCCATTCATAATACTTGACTTGAGTCCACAATAAATAAATCACATGCTGTGACCCCACAATAATTACCACTCACACACACAACAGTTATAATCCCAGAGATGAAATTGAAATAAGTCTTACATTAAAGGGTTACGAATAAAAGTTATTACAATCCCAAAAGGATAACATCATAGGTTTAAAAGTTTTGCCGTTGATTACATTAATTATACATATAGTTAAACAGGAAACAAAAGCTGTCTAACTATGCTACCTCAGCAATGGCGGCTAGCATCTCAGCGGGTAGTCCGGTGGGTCGGGTAACCTGCTTGCGCCGAGTGCGCCTGACGCGAGCCATCTGTCCTAGCTGTTGTTGTGACATAATATAAACAAAGCAAGGGTGAGCGAAAGCCCACCAACAAATATATAACTGAACGATAATTTAAAACAGTTCAAAGCTATCTTTTAAACCATATGCCATGCATTTACGGAAATGATGCCAGTATAATATGAACGATGAAGTTACAAGGTAACTTAAAGTATTTGTTTGAAGAAATATCTGCTACATCAGAGTAAGCGAGATATTATTATCGATAATAAGAAGAGGAACTTGCAAGAAAGGGTTGCACTTCCAGTTATGACTCTTCTCCAACTCTGCCAACAGTAATCATGTTGCAGGAAATAAATGAATTTGGATGATGAACCAATGATGGAGTATTCACCGCGCCCGCTGTTCCAATCTTGATGATCAGTCGAGATCGTACAGCTCAATTTAGATTTACTACCGGTAGAAGGAAGAACTGACGGCTTTACTTGTCTACCGCCTTACTAGCTCTCCCCGGCCAACGGTTGGGCCAAGGGGATGGACCGGCGCTACTCGGCCTCTTACACGACTCCTAGTTCAAACAGAGTTCATGATTCTGAATATAACGTTCGTCCCCCTTTCCCCAAGTATAATACTTGTTGATAAGACTCCACAAAGTAGTCGTATCTAGTTCGAAAGGAAAATTTACCAATAACTCCCAAGCTATTACTTGGTAACGGATATCAACTTGTTCCAGTAATCTTACCCCTCGAAAGATGAGAAGGTAAACAACGACTTAATAAGTCAACAGCACCCGAGTTGCGGGTGAAGGGAATACTTTATGACCGGGAAGTCGACAAGATAAATAACATTTTTCCAAGTAAGGTTCCCTTATTATTAAGAAGATAGACTCAAAGATGAATGATGTCTGGGAACCTTTCTTGATATAAGATTAATAATCATATGACTCCGAAATATTTTTCGTAATAATCGAAGAAGATAACCCTTATTGAGGTTATTCTGAGTATGGAATAAATATTCAGAGAATATTTATTGAATTAAAATATTTTACAGAATATTTAGGAATATGAAAGAATGTCTTAAATCAGAGTATTTCTCAAAATAATCCCTGAAGAAATATCAGGTGAATATTTATTGAATAAATAAATATTTAAATGAATATTCAAAACAATATTCATTAATTAATAAGACCTGAAAAGAATATTTAAGGTAATATTCATAATTAATTAGGAATTTAAATGAATATTCAAAAGTAATATTCATTTAATGAATAATATCCTAAATGAATATCAAGTAATATTCATTTAGTAATCCAAGCCTTAAGGAATATTCGAGATAATATTCGATAATTAAATCAAGCTTCAGATGAATATTAAAATAATATTCATCAAGTATTTAATATCTTAAATGAATATTCAAAAGTAATATTGATTTAATAAAATAATAGCCTAAAAGAATATCCAAAATAATATTCATTTAATAGTCTCATCTTTAGAAGAATATTCGAAATAATAGTCGATAATCAATTCGACTCTGAATGAATATTGAGAAATATTATTCGTTGAATAGTTACGTTCAAATAATTATTTGAAGTAAGGATCGTTAAAATAATTAGTCTCGAACGAATATTCAAATAATATTCGTCGCCCAAATAATAGAAAATATTTACTTAAATATTTTCTTCCGAGGTAATCTCGATATATCAAGGAATATTGACTCCCGGTCTATATTTGCTGAATAAAGATGTATACGCCCTTCTATGAGGGTCTTATAATAACCGGCTTATAACTGATATATAACTATCTAGCTTATAAGCCAACAATAACATTCAGGGAACAAGTATATCAATTCAACTTGAAAGTAGGCATGCATGCAATGGCATATGTATATCAGCAATCATATATATATATATTTATTCAATCACAACAACAGCCTAAAAGAAGGGAATTGAAACTTGCCTGGTAGTCGAGTACGGTAAGGGGTAGTGGTAGCGGGTCCCGGTTCAGCCTGGTGATCTATAAATAGCCAAGGCATTCGGGATTAATCACTTAACATATTAAAAGTTAAGTTATACTTAAATCGAAACACGTTCTCGAGTCATCTCGTTATACCCCTTTTAGTGGATTACTTATTATCACTGATCCGACCCGACATTCGTTCGTTAATACGACATGTCACTGCACTTATACTTGGGACATACTTAAGTCATATGAGTTCTAAGGTTGATCGTTACGAACCAATATTTTACTCCGAGTTTTATCGCCCGTTTTCTAAGCGTTTTACCAAAGTTATAAAAGAGTCGTCTTTTAGGGGTTCGTTCTCGTTTAACCTTGACTCGAACATTTTTAATAAATCGAAAAATGCTCTTTTTGACATACGGTTTTCTTTCACACCTTCCTTCTTACCCCTAGTATTTATTTACCAAGATTCGCCATGACGTTACATTGCTTACGAGGGTTCAATTTCAGTTACGAACTTTTGTTTACGGATTCGAACTACTTTTAGTAATTTAGTCATAAATCCTAAACCGTAAGTCCGTTTCACGTGATCTTTATATCAAAACGAAGCTTATAACATAATCTAGCCTTTCATGGCAAAATCCGAGACTGGACAGTGTGTTCATGCTACTGCTAATCACGGTTTCTTAAGGCTAACGACAATCGGGCATTACGACGGCTATGTTTACATGATTTCCAAATTTCAAACCATCCAATAATCATAGTTTCCACTCCAAACAACATTTACATGTTATTCAACCATGAACTAAGACCAAGCAATGTCTTTCCGTTCATCTAAACTAATTTCACATTTAATAAATCCCAATCATAATCTTAAGGTCCTAAACATGCATTAAATCCATATAACTCATCTAAAATACCAAAACTTAAACTAAGAGCTTGGTTTTCAAGAGTGGTATACCTTCCTTGGTGTATGTATGAACTTATCAAGCCTTGTTTAGCCCTTATCTAGCCTTAGTATAGCTTGAATAATCAAAAGAAATCAAGAAATAAAAGTTAGTTTATGAAGAACACTATTCATCATCATCTTTGATGATTTATTTGAAAATGATAAAAGATGAATTTGAAGCTGAAATTTCTAGGAGATCATTACCATGATATGTAGTACTTACCATAAAAATTTGAAGAACAAGTGATGGTTGGAAGTTGGACTTCCAATTAGCTAAGAATGGGCAGATTTTTATGAAGAAATGGAGAAAAATGGTGGTGGTTTGTTTTGTTTTGGTGATTTATGGCTAATACATGTATAACCCTTGCATATATAATGGATGCATCTCTTTTAATGTGTTGTTGGCAATCCAATGGTGCCACTTGTTGCTTCCTCATTGGGCCAAGTGTTGGCACTACAACAAACAACTCCATTTTTGCAAGAATGCAATTACACCACTCATCTTGTAGTTGACTTATAAGGATGTTACTTGGGTTTCTCCTTTTCCCACCAATTGCACTTGTTTGTCTCTTGGTTATTTATTCGTTCCTTTGTCCGGGTATTACTCAATTTCCTTGCTTGTTCGTTGATCGTTCGAGGGAATAACTCATTCGTTTCTAGTTAGGGTTTTACCGAAAACCTTCTTAATATTTATACTACCATTCTTCATCTTACTTAATACTTCTCGAATTTAAATTCCTTAATTCCCTTTTATAACTCCTTAAGTCTTGTAGTGTCCAGGGAAATCTCGGAGAAAATAAAAGTGCTCTTTTTCGGAATCCGACGGCTTTTACATACACTTATTTTCTTCCTGGATCACTAATACGAACTCAGAAATCCGTTCCGAATACCGGATATATCATTATTATAATAATATTCCAAATTCCACCAAAATCACTATTCATCACTTATTTTTATTTAATTCCTATAATTAGGAAAATGAACCTGGTTCACTCTCGAGTGCTTCTTAACCTTTTTACGGAACCGCTGGACTTATAATAGATATTGATTTGGATGACACAAGAATAATCTTACTTGAAGTAATATACTTATATCCTTAGGAGATAGATCATTCTTACCTATGCCGTCAACCAAAAGTATTCTGCATGACATGTAAATAATTGAATTCAAATCCATTCCATTCATTTAATAGACATTCGTTACATCGCAGTCATAACCACTATTCATTCCCATATTATTACATACTAAAAAGTTTTAATTCTATCAAAAATCTGGGTTCTTACATCACCTGTCATTGCTAATTCTGGAGAAACTGGTGCAGCAGATCAATCTACTGTAGTACTTGATGAAACAGTAGCTACTCATACTGAGTTATTCTCTGATGCTCACCAAACTACTGAAAAGGGTGAAGAAGTTGAACAAGGTGAAAATGCAAAGTCTGTTGAAACTAGAGAGCAACCTGCAGAGAATGTTGCTGATGAAACTGCAGAGAATGTTGTAGAGACTGTTGCTGAGATTATTGAAACTGCAGTGCATATAGATGAGACTGATTCGGTTACAGATGCAAATGCTGATGTTGAAGATGAAGGGAGTGCAGAGTCTAACTCTTCTCAGAGCATACCAGTGCAAACTGATGCAAAGCACACACCTTTTTCTCAACCTTCACATCAACATGAGATTGAAGCAGAATATTTTGCCAAATTCTCTGAGAATTGGTATAAGGAGGATTGTATTTTTCCAAGAAAAAGAGCAGCTAAATTTGTGCATCAATCTGCCAAAAAGATATCAAATCCTGATATTCTCTCGAATCTGCAAGCAACTGTTGTTCAAGTCAAGAATTTGAATGAAAGGTTTGATGAGTCTCAAAAGGCAATTACTGATCTGAGAGCTGAGGTTGTTGCCAGAGACATGACTATGCAAAGAGATAATTAAATGAGGTTACAGAAATTCTCTAAAGCTCAAGAAACTCTGTTTCAAAGGCTAGGTGAAGTTGAACAGACTCAGACTGTCTTGTCTGATAAGATTGATTCTATTGCTACCTCTTTGGAGCTGATTACATCTATATTAATTCCTGATGATGTCAAAAAGGGGGAGAGAGTTGCTAAGTCCAAATGCAGGCAGTCTCAAACTCTGACTAAGAAGGATGATGCTGGAGATGGAGGAGCAAATGACCAAAAGAGTTTAAAATCAAAAGCTGATATGAGTCTAAAATCTGGAAAAACTTCTAAGTCAAAGTCTGATGGAGTAAATACTGATACTCAGGATGTAAGAACCCCAAATTTTGGATATAATTAAAACATTTTATTATGTACTGAGGTAATGGTGAATAGTGATTACGACTACGATGTAACGATTGAGAGAATGAATGAAAGGAATAGATTTGGATTCAAATGTTTATATGCCATGAAGAGTACTATTGGTTGACACTTTAGATAAGAATTATCTATCTCCTAGGGAATTGAGATTTGATAATTCTAAAGGAGAAGATTATTCTTATGTCATCCAAATCGATATTTGTTATTGGTCTAGTGGGTCCGTAAAAAGGTTAAGGAATGATCGAAAGAGATCGGGGACAATTGTACAACCCTAAGAGAATAAGTAAAGAATAAAGAATGAATAGTGTTTTTGGTGGAAAAGAGAATATTATGAGACGACACTATATAGAAGTATTCGGAACGGATTTCCGAGTTCGTAATAGTGATCCAGGGGGGAAATAAGTGTATGTAAAAGCTGTCAGATTCTAAAAAACCGCACTTTTATTTTCTCCGAGAGTTCCCTGGACACTGATAGACTTAAGAATTTAACGAAGGGATTTAAAGAATATAAATTCGAAAGTTAGTAAGAAAGATGGAGAATGATAGTATTAATATTAAGAAGATTCCCGGTAAACCCTAATTAGAAATCCGTGAAATATTCCTACAAACGATCAATCGAAACGAGCAATAAACGGACAAAGAAACAAGCAGAGAGTCAAGACATAGTCATGAGCAAGTGGATAATGGCAAGTAACCAAGCTAGTTACAAGTTAACTAGCATCATTACAAAACTAACCAAACACTTAGCTTACAACACACACCTTACCACAAGAATGCAACACTTGTTCACTTGATTAGCTCATCCATGACCAAAGCACTTTAATAAAGTGGCTTTAGGCTAGATATTATCCATACAAACAAAATAATGCAAGATTAGATGCAAGCAAGACCAAGCAACTCCATTTCTCTCCATTTTGAACAAACTGCCCAGCAGAACATCCTCCAAGAAGAAAATTCATATCTCCATTTCTATCCATGATAAAATCACCAAATTTTAACCATAGATTCTCCACTCCATGGGCAACATTCGTTCAAAATTTCATGGCAATATAATGAGTGTAGCCTAGTCAAATACCTTTCCCAAATTGAAGAAACCAAACTGCCTGTTCTTGACAGTTTTCTGTAACGATTTTCAAACAGCCATATCTCCTTCATTACTCAATGGAATTTGGTGTTCTTTAGCTTGTTGGAAATCTGGTTAGATGCTCTACAACTCTTCTTTAGAATCCTTGTCCAGAAAAGCATGGTAAGGGCCTCGTTTTTGCATATCTTTGAACTGATGAATAATAACCTTCAAGAACTAACTTTGATTTCTTGTTTTGTTTGGATGATCTAAGCAAATCTAAGGCTATAAAAGGATAAACCAAGGCTTAGTCATGTATTAGGATACTCCAGGGAAGGTATAACTCTTAAGAAACCCTAGAACTTATTTTGAGTTTTTGTGATTACTGGATTAGTTTTGATGATGATGTGGTTTTAAGCATATAAGCATGATTATGTAGTTGATTTAGTTCATTTAGCCATATAATGATTAAGAGGATGAGTTGATATGTTCCTGGACTTATGAGGTGTATATCATGAATGTAAGATGTTTGGTTTGCCCGATGTGTTTAGAACGTTCGATATATAGCCGTTGTAATGCCGAATTTTTGTTAACACGTAGAAACCAAGCATGGAAGTTAATTTAGGTTCCTGACCTTGATAATATTATGACTGGTCCTTGTAGAACTCGAGCCATAGATCGTTTTGGTGTGAGAATCGAGACATTCCGACTTACGGTTTAGGAGTTATGGTCAAATTACTAAAATTGGTTCGGAACCTTAAGTAAAAGTTCGTAACTTCAACTGAACCCTCGTAAAACATGTTACTCAGTGGCGAATCTTGGTAAATAAATACTAGGGGTCATAAGGAAGGTATGAAAGAAAACCACATGTCAAACGGTTCGTTTTCCGATTTTATAAAAATGTTCGAATCAAGGTTAAACGCGAACGAACCCCTTAAAAGTATAACTTTGGTTATAAATTAGAAAACGAACGATAAAACTCGAGGTATAATCTCGGTTCATAATCGATCGACTTTAGAACTTATACGACTTAAGTATATACCGAGTGTGGGTATGATTACATGTCTTAATAATGAACGAATGTGGGAACATATCGGTGATAAAAAGAGTTACACTAAAAGGTGTATAACGAGATAATTTGAAAACGTGTTTCGACTTAAGTGAAGTTTATACTTAGACTTTTAAAAGGTGTTAAGTGGCTAATCTCGAATGTTCTGATTCTTTATAGATCATCGAGCAGACCCATGACACGCTATCTCCACCCACACCTGAGTACCAGGCAAGTTTCTAATACCTTGGAACTGTTGTTGTGATAATATGTATATCTGTTGTTCCTGATACATATGCCATAGCATGCAGGCTTATTGTCAAATTATATTATGATACTTGTTCCCTGAATTGATATTTGCTTATAGACTATATACGAATTATCAGTTATAAGCCGGATTGTTTTGATAAGACCCTTAGCGAAGGACATATGATATTCATTCTTAAACATAGACCGGGAGTCGGTATTTTGAGATATAGATAGTCGTGGAAACCCGGAGGGATTCCAACGACAGATTATTATTTGTCTGAGGAATGTTATTATTAAACGTTATTTATATTTCCATAAAGTATCAATTACTTGGAAATATTTCGAGGAATGTTATTCGAGTATTATCTCAGTCGAGAGATATTAAATGAATGTTAGTTTCGAATATTCATTTAGAGTTGATTATTTAATGAATATTATTTTGATATTCATTAGAATGTTATTTATTAAATAAATATTACTTTCGAATATTCATTTAATATTTTGTGTACTTGATGAATATTATTTTAAAATATTCATTGGTGGTTCTATTTACTTAAGGAATATTATTTCGATTATTCCTTTAAAGGTTTGATTACTAAATGAATATTATTTGGATATTCATTTAGAAGATTATTTATTAAATGAATATTATTTTCAAACATTCATTTAAGGTTTGACTTATTTATTGAATATTATTTTAAATATTTATTGGAGTTTAATTATTTAATGAATATTATTTCGAATATTCATTTAAGGAGGGATTTATTTAGTAAATAATTCCATATATTCGTTCGAGGATTACTTATGAGCAATATTATGAGTTAATAATATTTCGTAATTATTAATGAGTTAATAAATATTCTCGGAATATCTATTTAATTCTTTTAAATTCTTTTTAAAATGATTTATATTATTCGGAGATTACCTTTCACCTCCAGATATTATGTAAAATATTTCGGAGTCTTGTTACGACTATTTTATCAAGGAAAGGTTCCCAACTCTTTTATTTTTCATTTAAATCTAGCTTAAAAGGATTTAAATGCTCGCTCAAACTTCCATATTATAGGGGAACCTACTTGAGCAAGGTTATTTATCTTGTTGACTTCCCGGTCATAATTTATCCTTTTCACTCGCAACTTGGTTGCTATGGACTCATTAAGTCTGTGTGTACCTTCTCATCATTCGAGGGGTAAGATTGTTGGAACAAGTTGATATCCATTAACAAGCAAAAGCTTGGTGAATTTTCCTTTCCAACTAGATACGACTACTTTGTGGAGTCTTATCAACAAGTATTTCACTTGGGGAAGGGAGGACAAACTCTACGTTTCAATGTTGTGGATTTATTCGAACTAGGAGTCGTGTGAAAGAGGCCGAGTCGCGCGGTCCATCACAAGGCCTAACCATTGGCCAGGGAGTTACTATTAAAGGCAATCGACAAGTGGAGCCGTCAGTTCTTCCTTCTACCGGTAGTAAACTATATTGGGCTATACCATCCCCGACTGATCATCAGGGAGTGGGACAGCTGGCACGTGATAACTCCAGTATTGGTTCATCTCCCAAATTGGGAATTCCCTGCAACACGTATCGAAGAGACTTCTTTCAGGTTGACGGTGTCTTCTGCAACACGTATCGAAGAGACTTCTTTCAGGTTATAGGACTTCGAAAAATGTTAATAACTGGAATTGCAATATTTTCCTTGCAAGTTCCTCTTTATATGATAAATGATAATATCTTGATTATTTTCGACATAGCAGATATTCCCACATATATTTACATTTTGAGTTACCTTGTAACTTCATCGTTCATATTATACTGGCATCATTTCCGTAAATGCATGGCATATGGTTTGAAAGATACCATTGAACTGTTATATATTATCGTTCAGTTAAATATTATTGTTGGTGGGCTATTGCTCACCCTTGCTTTATTATTATATCACAACAACAGCTAGACCAGATGACTCGCACAAGGCGCACTCGACGCTGGCAAGGACGATGAGACTACCAGAGCCGAAGAGAAAGCTATTGGTAGGATAGATTCATTCTTTCAGTACTAAATATATGGACTAGTAGGACTTATGTAAATGGATGGCAAAGAGTATGTATTCATATTGTAACTCTTTTGGGTTGTAAGAACTCATAATATGTTTAATAAAATTTGGTCTTACTCTGATTTCATCTCTGGGACTATAACGGGTGTGTTTTATATTGCTGTGTTGGGTCATAAAGATGTAATTTATTTTATGTTGAGGTAAGTTCAAGTATTGTAGACAGAATTGGAGATCGTAACGACCGGATCCCGGACCCCGGATCTGGGGGTGTTACACAGGGTACATCAAACACCCAGAGTTTGCTATTCATTGATAATCCATAGACTGATGAAGAATTGGCTGCTAGATTGTTCCTTGAGGAAAATGAAGAAGGAGTTACTATTGAAGACATTCAAGCTGAAGAGAAGAATCTACAAGAAGAACATCAGAAAGCTCTGAAGTCTGGAAAGTTCAAGAAAAATCTGAAAGCTCCTAGGCCTGTTCTTAAAGGCATTGTTATCAAGGAAAATGTTGGTGCTGATCAGAGGGTACAGATATCTAGAAAACCAACAAAAGCTGAAGGGTAAAGCTGTTGAAGGAGAGAAGGTTTTCAAGAAAGTGAATACAACCTCTATTGCTACACAAGTTGTACAGAAACCATTGTCTACTCAAATGCAAACAATTTGTGGGAAATCAACAATTCGTGAACAAACTTTGGAGATTGGAGAGGCTGGAGGTAATTTTCTACAAAGCAGAGCCTTAATGGGTAAGATAGGAAGAGATAAAGCTGGTTTGGGCTCACATAGAGAAAATAGAATGAATACCAGTCCTGAAGATCCTTCATCACTGGCTGTTCCAGATCTTGGTGTTACACAGGAGAGTTTAGATAGACTGGAATCAGTGTAGTTGATTCATCAGAAGAGTTTAGAGAAGGATTTTCTTCTGTACTTTATGGCTGATGGGACTGTATACAAAATTAGTGAGAATGATCTTGATTTGAAGCTATGGGAGGAATTAGAATATGTTCTGTATATTTCCAAGTGAAGAATCAAAGGACTCAACAAGCTGCAAATGTGCTAAGAAAGAAGATGCTGCATAATTTGGCAGTTAGAGGTATAAAATACAATAGTCAGTATGTTCCAAAATACAGAGACTATCATGGTAATATTGTTGAGATGAAGAAGAAGTGCTAAGCTGAAGACAGATTTGGGTATAACTGTTCTTGATTTTAATTCTAAGTCAAAGAAAGCACAATTCATCAGACTGGGTAATGAAATGAGGAGAAAAAAATCTATTCTCTGAGATCTGCTATCTACCAAACTGGTGAAGATTATCCTAAGCTGAAAGAGATCAAGGAGATTATGCAGAGAGAACTTGAGAATGCATAAAGAAGATTGCTTATAGACTATCTCAGAACAACACCAGATGTTGAGGAAATTAAGTGAATAATGCTCTGTAAGAATTTCTTGCTTTCTGTAAATTTTGTTTAAGTAGAAGTTTAAACTCTGATTATTTGTTAAACACTGTATTTGTCTATTTTGTTTTGACATCATCAATTATTGTTAACTTGTGCATTTTTGTTAATGAACAAGTTGGGGGAGATTGTGAAATATAATTAATGTAAATAATAATCAGTGTTTAAGTGTTATAGTGAAATATCAGAGTTTAGCTGGAAGCAGTCAGAGTTTATTTAAATGCTGACGAATGGAAGCTCGACAGAGTTTGTTAAACTCTGTCTGGAGGAAGCGTCTACAGGTTAACAGAGTTTGAAGAATACTTGAAGTTAATTATAGAAGCAATATCTTTAAAGATTGGATAGCTGTCAAAGAGATTGTGTTGACTAAGAAGACGTGTAGCAATCGTAATTGATATCAATTATATAGCTAATTTATAGGAGTATCAATTAACGATTGTATAGCAGCTGTATATCTTATAAATACAGTTAGGTTAACCCTAGAAGGGTATCGTGTAACGAATTATCATTCATTTTAACCTAAGCAGCTCTCTACGATATTTTACATCACTGAGAGAGGAGTTTTTAATTCCAAACAGTTTTTAATTGTTTGAACGTGTTTTACTTGTTATTCTCTCATACGAACTTGATTATAATTTTGTATTCGGCCAAACAGTATAGATAGACTAACTTATAACCCGTGCAATGCACGAGTTTCTTGTATTATAATATAAACTAGCTGCATTACCCGTGCAAGGCACGGGGATATTCTAGCTTTATTGTGAGATTTTGATTTTTAATAATTGTGAGCATGAATATTCTTCAATTTGTTGCAATGTTACTTAAATATAGATTAACTTACTCTCTTTTCAAGTGCTCTCACTTTCTAACAGGTTGAATCCAAAATATTCTAATATCCAATCAATTAGTCATCTAATTCAATGATTTTAGTTATAAATTTAAATTCATTATACTTAGAACTGGATGTCACGGTTTCAATTCTGGACAATGTAAAGATTAACTAACGTTTTCATAGCATTTGACTTTAGGGGGATTTTAGAGTTAAATTATAGGAAATTGGAAGGCATAAATGTGAAATGATATTAAATAAAATGTGAAATATTGCGATATTTTGAGTTTTAGTAGTTTGACTTTGTAGCCGTGAACTCCTTTCAATTTGTAGCGGTGTTGCCTCAATATAGCTTAGCAAACTCTATTCTCGAGAACTTCATTCATGAATTGTCTAAAATTTATAATATCTATTAAGATAGTCATCTAATTTAAAGTTTTCAGTTTTGAATTTAAATTCACCTTATTCAGAACTGAGAATTTAAATTTGATTACTCGCTATGAACTTTTAAATAGTATATTTTATTACAAATTAGACTAATACATTAAATACTATTATTACTAAAATATATATATTTATTTTTCTTGTTATTCCAAGGCTTAATTCCTGTTGTGGAATAAAAACTAGGGTGTAATTAATTCGCGTATTGATTGCAAGGGATTGAGAGCTTCGAGCTTTAATGGTGGCTGCTCTTGCTGCCGGGACTAGTCGATCCTCGCAAGATGCCTACGTACCTTGATGAATATCAAGAATCAAGCCAAAACATAGTTCTAGAGTTGCCTACTTGGCTTGATGCGCCCTCGCGTCGTAGTGACGTAGTGGCTTGTATGTCCTTATTCGAGGATTAAGCCTAAAACGTGGTGGGTGACGTATGGAGTTGTGCCCCAAAAACCGTCCTTTTGTATTGAAGGATCAGGTCCTTTATATAGGCATCGGGTGCCTTGGAATTAGAGTAGGGTTTGGTGTCTTGGCAGGCAAGATACCCAATTTGGGCCCAGTTCTAGATCCTTCCATGAGGAAGGTGGATAACTATAGGAGTTGTATGCCTTGGAGGCTACTCCATAGATGATTTGGTTTCCTTTTGGACTCAATAACGGAGTCTTTTATTTGGCTGATTTATTAGCTACGAAATTCATATTAATATTAGGGTTTTGGGCGGGCCTCATTGCTGGGCTTTAACCTTGGACCAACCTAGGTTAATTTAATACAACATTAAATGTATTTTTAGGGCTTACTTTCAGCCCATATCATTTGCCCCCCAACTTCTAGGAAAATTGATCAGGTTTTCATTGAAGATATAATTGATCCTTATCAGGATTTGGGGTCCAATTTATCCCTTACCTGGGATTACATACCCTACCTTGGGGATTTTTGTACACCAATGTTTCTCGGGTATCGTCTTGATTGTAAAGTGTGGAGCGACCTACACATTTACGATGATTTGCCTTATTCGAGGCTAAGTAATAATTTTTTTGTCTTACAGAAAATTATTAATAATTTTCTTGCATTTTTTGGGAATCTTCGTTATGCTCACAGGCACTTTTGCTTATTTTTGATTAATTTCATCAAAAATATTTTGGGCTCATTGCCTTTTGGTCCCTTTGTTCTATTGGGCTTGTGCCTTTTTTGGAGTTGGGCCTAAACTTTTAGTGTTCGAATTTTTCTAACATGCCTTTTAACCTTAAATTCCTGGCCGATATTCAGAAATTTTCTAGTACCCACTGATATTTTTCTTATTTATTCCTAATTTTTTAGGAATTTTCTAATACCCACAGGTATTTTTCTTAAGTACTCCTAATATTTTAGGAATTTTCTAGTACACACAGGTATTTTTCTTAAGTATTCCTAATATTTCAGGAATTTTTTATGTACCCATAGGTATTTTTCTTAATTATTCCTAATATTTTAGAAAAAATTTCGTACCCACAGGTATTTTTCTTAAGTATTCCTAATATTTTAGGAATTTTCTAGTACCCCCAGGTATTTTTCGGATCATTCTCGACAATTTAAATATGTCATTCACAGATTATCTAGTCTTGTACGAGACTTAAAATAATTTATGGGACCTCAATCCTACGAAATTTGAAATTTTCGTAATTTTTTGGTGTCATCGGACAATTTCCTAAAATTATTTTCAAATATTTTAATCAAAAATATTAAATTTGTGCAGACATGCATTTTATGGGGATAATTTTTTAATTTTACCCACCAGGGTTCACTTTGTAATTATGCAGGGACTGATTTGTCAATTTTTAAATCTTAGGACTTTTCTGTCATAATATAAAGTTTAGGGGCTTTTTTGTTAGCCTGTAAACTGTTGTATCAGTTTGTCAAATCAGCATAACCTTAGGTACTAAACTTCAATTTGCCAGGTAAATTATCACCTGGTCGAAATTTTAACAAGGTTTGTGGTCGACTTAAACGATTTTGAGCAGTCTGGTCGACGCTAGTTCGAGGGGAATTCCTGCTCGAGATTTCGACCAGGATTGAGATCGACATATACATTTTTTTTTGCACTTTTTTTTTCTTCTTCTCTTTTTTTTATTATTACTATTGAATAATAATATCTATTTATTTCAAAATATAGATAATTTCGGTCCCCAAATCGGAGGTGTCCCACTCGGATAAAATTTCACTCGAATAATATTTGACCCGGATTTTATTAATAATAATAATAATAATAATATTTTTTTTCACAACTTTGGAGGGGCTATCAACACTAATATTTTCGTAATTTAAGATCGTATTTTTGCCTTGTTGGCTTCTAAATTTACGAAATTCGTCCGAAATTGAAGTCATTCATGACTCTAGGCACGTATAAATTTTCGAAATATAAGCATTTTTTTTGTGCAACATGCAGAGAAATAATTTTATAAATTATTTCTTATTTTTCAAAATATATTTATTTCAAAAATGTTCCTGATCCTTTAGACCAGGAATTCTGATCCCCTAGACCGGGAATCCTGACCCCTTGTACCAGGAATCCTGACCTTTTAGATCAGGATTTTGGTCGAATCATGGGCTTCAAATGTAGTCTGGTCGAAGACTTTTCGACCATGATCCTGGTCGAATTTCGATCAGGATTCTGGTTGAATTATGGGCCGTTTTTACAATCTGATCGAAGCAATTTCGATCAGGAATCCTGACCCTTTGGTTAAGGATTTTTGACTTGGGATCCTGACCTCTCAAATCAGGAATCTTGTCCCCTCGGACCAGGAATCATAACCTCTAACATCAGGAATCCTGACCCCTTAGTTCAGGAATTCTAATCCCTCATACCAGGAATCCTAACCCCTTACATCAGGAATCCTGACCCCTTAGTTCAGGAATTCTAATCCCTCATACCGGGAATCCTAACCTCTTAGATCAGGATTATGGTCGAATTAATGTCCTTTACTTCGTTCTGGTCGATGGCTTTTCGAACAGGAATCCTGACTCCATAGATCAGGATCCTGGTCGAATTAAGGCCACTTTCTTCACTCTGGTCGAAGGCTTTTCGATCAGGAATCCTGACTCTTTAGAAGATAAGGATCCTGGTCGAGTTAAGGCCAATTCTTCACTCTGGTCGAAGGCTTTTCGATCAGGAATCCTGATTGATATTTAGACTTGGATCCTGGTCGAATTAAGGCCAATTCTTCACCCTAATCGAAGGCTTTTCGATCAGGAATCCTGATCCATATTTAGACCAGGATCCTGGTCGAATTAAGACCATTAGGAATCCTGATCCCTTAGATCACGAATTTTGATCCCTTAGTTCAAGAATGCAAAAATATTCATAATTTTTCACTCGTTACTCCGAATTGATTTTTTAATATATCAAATCGAATCTCATTCTGAGGTCTATCTTTTTGTGATAGTTTGCCACTTAGTGCTCGCATTTGTCAAGCCTTCAATTGAATGGAAAATGGACTATGCGAGCCTTTAATTGGGTGGAACGTGGCCTATTCGAGCCTTCATTTGGAAGAAACACGACCTCTATAAGCCTTCATTTGGGCGGAGTGTGGCCTTTACGAACCTTTAGTCGGATGGAACGGGGCCTCCATGAGCCTTCAATTGAATGGAACGTGGACGTTTTCAAGCCTTTGGTTTCTTGGACCTAGAAGCTTGTGGTTTCATCCAACCTTATCTCTACTTAGTGTAATCAGGTGGTGTGTCCTACCCGGATTTTCAGATACGGTAAAGCTTGAGGTTTGGGGTGTGCCGAATCTAGACATCACATTTTTTCCAAACGTTTCCATCTTGCAAGAACCTCTTTCTTGAATTGTTATCCATTTCTAGCATCGGGATTGGTGGAAGTCCATATCTATGTATCACACTTTCCTACAGGAATTATGTCATTTAGTTGGTGGTTATCTTGGCTTGGGATTTGGCCTTAGTGTACTTCATGAAGGAATTCATTGCAACTATCAGGAACTTCCTCTAGGCACTTTCCACTGGGAATGAACCAAGAACACTTATCCCCCAACTTGCCACTAGGACTGGGGGAAGTAACGGTTGTTAGTATTTCAAGGAATTGATCATCAGTTGCGTGTTTTTGGATATTGATCGCATATAACTCTTGGGTCAGCCATTATTTCAGGCTAGCAGAATCCCAATCGGGTCATCTTGTGTGCAACGGCTCTGCCCCTCGAGTGCTGTCCCCAGATTTACACTGTACACATTATGAAGTTGTTTTGATATATATATATATATATATATGTATGTATATTTTGTACATAAATGAATCCATTAAAATTTATTAACGAAACGTTTTTTTTTGTTGGGAGTATAAATTTTGGTGGGTGAGATGGAATCAGTTGGTTGAAATTAATTATTTTATTTTTTATTTTTTCTAATGTTTAAGATTTTTATAATTTGTTATTTTTTGTATTATTTTTTTTTGATACAGTAAATCTCAGTTAGTCTGATTTTATTTGCAACTTTTATCCTTTTTTGTTATGCCTTTCTCAAGGTATCGGGCATATATATATTGATATGGGCCGAAACTGAGCCCCAAAAATATGATTAATGATACATTAGAATAGCCCAGAATGGCCCAGGGTTAAAACCCTATTGTGAGGCCCAAAACCCTAATTATGATAAAATTTCGTAGCTATTAAATCAGCCAAATAAAGGACTCCGTTATTGACTCCAAAAGGACGTCAAATCATCCTTAGAGTAGCCCCCAAGGCATATAACTTCAATACTAATCCACCTTCAATCTGGAAGGATCTAGAACTGGGCCTAAGTTGTGACTTGCCCACCAAGCCACCTAATTCTATTCTAATTCTAGGGTTCTCAACACCTATATAAGGACCTGCTCCTTCACAAATAGAACTACATTTTTTGGCTTGATTCTTGATATTTTCAAGATACGTAGGCATCTTGTGAGGATAGATTAAGTCACGAAACACTCGATCAGCCATTAAAGCTCGAACTCTCTCTAACCCTAGCCTTCAATACGTAATAAATAAACCCTAATTTTCGTTCCACAACATTTGGCGCCGTCTGTGGGAACCGGATATCAACCATGGTTACCACCAGAAGAACACTAGCACTTTCTAAAACCAACACCACCGCACCCCCGATCGGGGAACAGCAACCCCATGGACGGGTTCCCAGACGCAAGTTACTCAGACTCAAGGGATCGAAACGCAATTTCATGGATCGTTACCTTTGGTGACAGATCCCTCTACTCAAGGGACGAATCCCTTACAGATGATAGTCTCTCCTCTTGGAGGTCAGTCCATTCCCCCACCGCTCAGATCTCTACTACTGTGATTCCAGCAAGCACGAACCCGATGTATGGGTTGCCAAATTATCCCCCGTATCAGCCTGGGCCAAGTGGCCAATATTACTCTGGTCCGTATTCAGATGATTCATCCTCGGAAGATGAGGATATACCCCCAAGAGACGTCATCCAAGTAAGGAACCTGTTGGACAACATCGCCGAAGGATCCATGATGGACCCCCCTAACAGCTGCTGAAAAAATTAAGGCTCATGAGGCCAAGATCCAAAAACTGAAAAAGGACATAGAACGGGAGCAACAAAGGCAAAATCAGAATCGACCTCCACCAACGACAGGAGGAGAAATTCCATTTTTTGATTTGGAAGAAACCCCGAGGAGAAAAAGGAGGGCTGAGATCCCTAAAAACCCAAGGGTCGAAACCCCTAGAAGCAACCCCAAAGATCTAATGCCCCTCGGAGATCCTGATGATCCGACGCCTCCGTTTACGGAGGAGGTGATGAATGCACGCATATCCCGGAAGTTCAAGATGCCCACTATAAAGGCTTACGATGGAACGGGAGATCCCGCTAATTATGTAAGGACGTTTTCAAACGCGCTGCTGCTACAACCGGCAAGTGATGCCCTGAAGTGTAGGGCGGTCCCTCAAACCCTGTCGGGTATGGCATAACGTTGGTATAGTCGTCTGCCCCCAAATTCAATCAGTTCTTTTAAGGAATTGAGTGCCGCTTTTGTTAGCCAATTCAACAGTGGAAGAGTTCATGAAAAAAGCTCTGCATCTCTTATGTATGTGGTATAAGGGAAGAATGAGAATCTGAGAGACTAACTCAAGCGATTCACTAAAGAAACGTTGAATATCATTGATTTGGAAAATAAGGTGGCCATGGTAGCCCTGAAACATGGGACCACTGACCTCTTCTTTAAGAGGTCATTAGCAAAACATCCCTCTGAGAACATGGCTGAGTTACAACGAAGGGCTGATAAGTATACCAAAGCCGAGGATAGTATGAAGAAAGAAGCCACAACAGGTAGTGGAGGGAGTAACAATGATTCTAGGAAGAGGAAGATGGATCAGGAATATGATACCAAGGACAAGTACCCGCGCACGGGCAAGGATTCGGACTCGGCTCCTCCTATGAAGGGGAATCCGGGACAGAGATTTGCTGAATACTCAAGGTTGAATGCCCCAAGGAGTCAAATCCTGATGGACAAAGAGAAGGATAGGGACGTAAGATGGCCGAAGCCACTAAGGACTGATCCCAAGAAAAGAAATAATGATCAATATTGTCGATTCCACAAAGACGTGGGACATGACACTGATGATTGTAGGCAATTGAAGAATGAGATCGAGTTTCTAATCCGCAGAGGAAAGTTGAATAAGTTTTGCAAAGATGGGAATCAAGGAAACCCAAGACGAGATTATGATAGGAAGGATGACGATCGCAACCACAATCCACAGCCCCGAGGGCCGGTAATAAATATGATTTTTGGAGGCCCAACAGCTGCCGGGACAAGTAGGAATTCCAGAAAGACGTATGCACGAGAGGTGATGCACATTGTTGGGGAGGCACCTTAGAATGCAAAGACGGAGGTCTCAATTGGTTTCGATGACTCGGACCTTGAGGGGGTGAAGTTCCCCCATGATGATCCATTGGTAATCTCTCCGGTAATTGGCAACTCCCAAGTGAAGAGAGTCTTGATAGACAATGGAGCTTCAGTGGACATTCTGTTCCATGATGCCTTTTTGAAGATGGGGTATACTGAGTCTCAATTGACACCATCAAATATGCCTATATATGGGTTCAACGGAGTAGAGTCCAAAGTTGAATGGATAATTCAGCTACCCATGACCATAGGGCAGGAGCCACGGGAGACCACTCAGATGTTAAATTTCTTGGTTATCAAATCCACTTCTACCTACAATGCTATCCTAGGAAGAACGGGACTTCATGCTTTTAAGGCAGTTGCCTCCATCTATCACCTAAAGATTAAGTTCCCAACCAGAAATGGTGTAGGAGAAGAAAAAGGAGATCAAAAAATGGCAAGGAGTTGTTATGTGGCCGCACTGAGGGCGGACGGAACTAGGGGGCAGGTCCTCCCGATTGAGGATATGGACGTTCGTGAGGATGAAGAACGGAGAGGAAAACCAGCAGAAGACTTGGTTCCCATACCGTTGGAGTTGGGAGATTCTGAGAAAGTCACTCATATCGGGGCATCTCTGAAGGACCCTTTGAAAAGCGAGTTGATTGCCTTTTTGCAAGATAATCGTTATGTTTTTGGTTGGACAACAGCTAATATGCCAGTGATAGATCCCCAATTGATAACACACAACCTGAATGTAGATCCAGACAGGAAGGCGGTGAAACAAAAGAAGAGAAATTTTGCACCTGAGAGACAAGAAGCCATAAAACAGGAAGTTGACAAACTTCTAGAGGCAGGGTTCATTGAGGAAATCCAATTCCCGGAATGGTTGGCCAATCCTGTAATGGTCAAGAAGGCTAATGGGAAGTGGAGGATATGCATAGACTTCACTGATCTAAACGACGCATGTCCAAAGGACTGCTTTCCCCTGCCAAGGATCGATATTTTGATAGATACCACGGCTGGGCACGAGATATTAAGTTTCATGGACGATTTTAGTGGCTACAACCAAATCAAGATGCATAAGGACGATATTCCTAAGGTATCATTCGTCACTGACTTTGGTGTGTATTGTTACCTGGTTATGGCTTTTGGACTGAAAAATGTAGGAGCTACTTATCAGAGGTTGGTAAACAAAATTTTTGCTCATCTCATCGGAAAGACTATGGAAGTTTATGTAGATGACATGTTGGTGAAAAGCCTACATAAGGCCGATCACATTGAGCACCTACGTGAGGCATTTGAAGTGTTGAGACACCACAAAATGATGTTGAACCCAGCCAAATTTGCTTTTGGTGTTGGGTCAGGAAAGTTCTTGGGTCTCATGGTCTCGAAACGAGGAATTGAGGCTAACCCCGACAAGATCAAAGCTATCCTGGATATGGAACCACCACGTTCCATAAGGGACGTACAGAAGTTGACCGGAAGAATTGCTGCATTGGGGAGATTCATCTCCAAATCCGGGGACAAGTGTTTGCCGTTCTTTAAAACCTTGAAGAAAGTAAAAAAATTTGAATGGACGGAAGAAAGCCAAGAGGCCTTTGAGCAGGTGAAGAAGTATATGGCTGAACCCCCGTTGCTGGCCAAGCCAAGTGTGGGAGAAATCCTATATCTTTACTTAGCGATTTTGGATCAAGCTATGAGCGCGGTACTAGTAAAGGAGGAAGACAAGGTTCAGAAACCCGTATACTATGTGAGCAAGGTTTTACATGGGGCTGAGTTAAATTAATCCACCATTGAGAAGTTTGCCTTAACATTGGTAACTGCCTCTAGGAAGTTACGGCCCTATTTTCAGGCACACAAGATCGAGGTTCTTACAGGATAGCCATTAAGAAATATTCTCCATAGTCCAAAAGCCAGTGGTAGGCTTATCAAGTGGGCAATTGAGTTAGGAGAATTCGATATTAAGTACAAGCCAAGGACGGCCATCAAAACTCAGGCACTTGATGACTTCGTGGTTGAATGTACCATTGATAACCAAGAAGTCGGGGGGCAGGAGATACCTCAAGAAGGTAATAAGGAAGACAAGGAACCCATGATCGAGAAGGAATTCTGGATGCTCTATTTTGATGGGGCATCAAAAACAAAAACAAGTGGTGCAGGTCTCGTCCTACAAAGTCCCGATGAATTCACAATTGAATACGCCCTAAAGTTTAACTTCCCGACAACCAATAATGAGGCAGAGTATGAAGCTTTGATAGCTGGACTTGGTCTGGCAGGGGTACTAAGGGTTAAGAATCTTAAAGTTTATGGAAATTCAAGGCTAGTTGTGGCCCAAGTCAATGGAGAGTTTGAGGCAAAGGATGAAACCATGGCCAAGTACTTAAGAATTGTGAAGGCAGTAATGACTCAATTTGACGAGTGTTACATAGAGCACATTCCGAGGGAGGAAAACGTCAAGGCCGATGCCTTATCCAAGTTTGCCTCTTCCGAGATTGAGAATTACTCTTGAAGTGTTTACTTCCAAGTTCTGAGAACCCCTACTATCGATTCAAAGTTGGTTACACCTATTGAGGTGAGGGAATATTGGATAGATCCCATAAAAGCACACATTGAGACCGGTTGGCTCCCGACTAATGCCATGGAGGCACGAAAGTTATCTGTGAGGGCGTTAAGATATGCTCTGATTGAAGGGTCTACAAAAAGTCTTTTGTGATTCCGTATCTAAAGTGTTTAAGGCCCGAAGAGGCCAAGTCAGCTATTGAGGAGGTCCATGAAGGAATTTGTGGACAGCACTTGGGGGCAGGGCCCTGGCTCACAAGATAGTCAGACTCGGATTCTATTGGCCAGAGATGATGGCCGATGCCAAGGAGTATGTGAAAAAGTGTGATCGGTGTCAGATGCATGCACCAGTGGTTAGGCAACCACCAGAGATGTTGACGTCCATTAGTTCCCCCATTCCTTTTGCTATGTGGGGGATGGATATACTTGGGCCTTTTCCCGTGGCCACCGCTCAAAGGAAGTTCCTGATTGTAGCTATTGATTACTTCACGAAGTGGATTGAGGCCAAGCCTTTGGCTAAAATCACAACCAAACAAGTTATGTAGTTCTTCTGGGAGAACATCATGTGTAGGTACGGAATACCATGAATCCTGGTTACGGACAATGGGCTACAATTCAATAACAAAGAATTTAAGGACTATTATGATGAGAATGGAGTTGAGCTTCAGTTTACCTCGGTTGCCCATCCTCAAGCCAATGGACAAGCTGAGGTTGCCAATCGAATCATCCTTGATGGACTCAAGAAAAGGGTGGAACGCTCCAGAAACACTTGGGTTGATGAGTTATTACCCATACTCTGGGCATACCGTACCACATGTAAGGTGACGACTGGGGTGACTCCTTTCATGTTAGCTTACGGAGCTGAAGCTGTTGTGCCAGTAGAAATCATGCATACATCTCCACGAGTGGAAGCCTTTGAAGCTGACACTAATGAAGAAGGGATGAGGCTAGCCCTTGACTTGATCGATGAGGTAAGGGATGAAGCTCATGCTAGGAATGCTGAACATCAGAAGAAGGCCTCTTTCTATTACAACGTGAGGGTGAAAGAAAGGTTCTTCCGTCAGGGGGACTTAGTGCTCAGAAAGATCGAAGCATCCGGAGTTGGACAAAAGGGAAAGCTGGCACCAAACTTGGAAGGTCCGTATCGTGTCAAAGGAACATTAGGTCGTGGATCGTACAAGCTGGAGACTTTGGAAGGAAACGAGGTGCCCCGCACTTGGCATGAATCGAATCTCAAAATTTATTATGTTTGATTGTCCTGAGTGGGACGTAGCTTATATTTAGTAGGGAAGTAGAAATAAGGTCGACGAAACCATTTCAGAGTTTTTAACTCCGAGTAGGAAGTAGAATATCTATGTAACGGTTGAACCCGTTTCAGAATTCTTTTATACGATTATGCAGTTTGATTTCCAATATTTCCCTTGTTTATATTCCATGTCTGATATGTATCAATGCATAAATAAATTGCAAACCTGATTAAGGCCGAATACAAATGACAAAATAATTAAGTAGGAAAAGAAAGATCGAAGATGCACGAATAAATAAAAGCCCGAAGGCTATATATTATAAGTTACAAAACAAGAATGATAAAGTCATGAAAACATATGCCACGCAGGGCGAACAGAAAATAATCTAAGTCCTAGGAGCTTTGGATGAAGCAGACTCCTCTTCATCTTCCTGAGCCTTGGAACCTCCTGCATGCAGAACGGGAAGGAAAAGTCTTAGTCGTATCAGAGTCCCTTCGAAGGGGAGTAGCCTCGGGATCAAGAATCCTCTCCCCATCACCTAAAACCTTATATTCCTCCACACTCTCATCTTCCTCAACAGGAAGGGTAACATGTGGGCGTGGACTCGGAAAATCATCAACAGAGAACAGCCCGGGATGCTTTTTGACCACCGTCTCTAAGGCCTCATTCCAGCCATCAGTATATTGGACTGGATAAAGGACCTCATCATGCTTCTCCATCAAAGTTTGAAAATCCGTGGAGTCCATATAAGCATCAATAAGATCCTCTTTCTTCGACCTCAGGTCCACCAACTCTGCATGGGCAGATGGTAATTCATCCTCTTTCCCCTTCAGCTTGTCTTCAAACTCCTTGCTACGAATTTTCTCCTTCTGGTATTTAGTCTCGAAAGACTTGGACTGGTTTTTCCAGGACTTAGCCTAGTGAACCATGCCCTGAAAGTGGACATTAGCCTGCAAAAGGGTTTTAAATCAAGGAGGGATATAACATTAAATAATGCTAAGTTAAAAGAAAGATTAAGAAAGAAAAACTTACAGAGGCCAAGGCCTGAGCACCCAGATTCTCGTTTTCCACCATGTTACCTCCCAATACAAAGTCCTTGTAGTCGCATTGTGTGATGGAGTTCAAGGACCAGTCCATAGAATGCTTCGTGGATCCGACAACAGAATCCTGCTTCCTGAAACCCCAAGGGGCCCTGTAGACAGTTGATTGCACATTCACCTGTTGAGGCCCACTTTCCAGATCAACAGATACCAAGTCTTGTTTCTGCACCTTATGTGGTCACAAGAAAGAAGGCTCAGTGGCTTTACCCCTTACGTCAATGGACCTCTTGGCCATTCTCATACATGCAGTTTGTTCATCATTAGGCTCAGTGGCCTTCATTATCTTCAAAGCAACTGCACAAATGCAAAAAAAAATATTGGTATAAGATGGTATAAAAATTAAGAATCACAAAGAAATAGGAAATTACCCAGGTCTGATACAGTGGAAAGGCCAACAGTCCTCAAAGACTCCTCACTGATGAGGTCCCAACATAGAGTCTTCCCATTATCCTCAGTAAGGGAGTTATAGGCAGCCTGCTCCTCCGTGTTCAAGACAATCTTACTAGGGTTGCCATCAGTTGCCTTTCCAAAGGATTTGCGGAAAAGGGTGCCCCAATCACCCCCTTCCCAAACCAAATACATGAACTCTTCTTTCCATTTGGGGTTGTTATCAACAACAGAATGGCCATTGAAAATGTGAGGGATTTTGGGCCTTTGTCTAATATAGACCCAACCCGGTTGATTTGAAGAGCTATTATAAAATTGAAAAATTTTCCTAAAAAGGGCAACGGAAAGCGGAAATTTGTTCCTAAGACAAAGGACCATGAAACAAAAAATATAACGCCATGCATTGGGCGGCAGTTGACATGGACTAATTTTCACGTCAGCTAATAAACGAGGCACAAAATCATTGAAAGGGAACCTAAGCCCTGGTAGGAAGGCATCCCTAAAAATACACAAGGCATTGGGCCTCCAATGGCAAGGCCTGTCACCAGGCCCAGCCTTAACAAGTTTTAAAGGGGCCCTAACATTATAAGTTCTATTATAACTTTTTATAGTATCATCATCATCATGGAATTTGTTAAAGCGATTATATGCGTCTAAGTCAGATAAAGAGGGGTATTCATCCCCTCGAATATTTATCATCTGGGTTAAATTCATGTAGGTTGAACGGATTTCGATGTCGTTACCTTTTTTGGAGGCAGAATTCATCTTGGCAAGGCGTTGTGCATTCTTGTCCGCCATTAATCTTCAACGGATGAGTGCTTAAAACACAGAAAATGATTGAGAGAGATGAATCTTCAAACAAATACCCAGAAATTCTTCAGAAAAGCCCAGAAAACAAAGAATCTCGTCGGAAAAGCTACCGGAAATGGCCTAAATATAGAGAGGAAATTAAGAAAGATATGGGAGGAAAGTAAAGTGTTTAAGTATGAAGTGAGAAATGAGTCTCACTTCACTCTTTTATAGAAATTTTTCAACAGGTTGATAGCCGGTTGAAATCCTAGGAAACCGGCAACAGCCGGTTAAAGCCCTTAAAATGCCCATAGGCCCAAAAAAGGAAGGATCTAGAATATCGTAGAATTTCTAGGAATATTCTAGAATAATCCTGAAATAAAAAAAAGTAATATCGATTAGGATTTTAATCGAAAATTTGATTTAAAATTCCAATTGAAATAGCATCGACCAGAACGTTAAAAATGACTTAAATCGACCAGGATCCTGATAGAAATTCGATCAGGAATCCTGCTCGAAATGGCTTCGACTAGAGTGACAAAAAGGCACTTAAGTCGACCAGAATTCTGGTCGATTTTCGACCAAGATTCACTAGTTAAAGGCCCAGTAAAAGTGTAGAAAACATCTTAGGCCCAGAAGAGTGTTCAGGACCAACCCATAGCCATTGAAAAATATAAGGCTTTCAAAAAAAAAAAATCGACCAGGATTCTGATCAAATTTCGGTCAGAAATCTTCATCGAAAAGGCTTCGAGCAAAACAGCAAAAATGAATTAAGTCGACCAGGATCCTGGTCGAAATTCGATCAGGAATCCTGGTCGAAATGTCTTCGAGCAGGATGGCAAAAATGACTTAAGTCGACCAGGATCTTGGTCAAAATTCGATCAGGAATCCTGGTCGAAAGTGCTTCGATCAAAATGGCCTTTTTGAGATAAGTCGACCAGGATCCTGGTCGAAATTCGATCAGGAATCCTGGTCGAAAGATGTTGAATTATTTGAGCTTCTTTTTCAGAAATATCTTTTGAAAAGGCTTTGAATTTCAGGATAAATTTGGAAAAAATTGAAAAAAATTATTTCCAAAGGTTAGTTACCCCAAAAATATTTTTGATAAAATCAAGAAAATGATTGTGAGCACTAGGAATAATCCCAAACATGCAGGAAAATTATAAATTTTCTATGAGACATGAAAATTGTCGATTAGCCTCGAATAAGGCAAGTCGTCGTAAATGTGTAGGTCGCTCCACACTTTACAATTAAGACAATAATTGAGAAACACTAGTGTATATAGACTCTTTAACTTCAATGAAAACCTGATCAGTTTTCCTGGAAGTTGGGGGGCAAATGATATGGGCCGAAACTGAGCCCCAAAAATATGATTAGTGATACATTAGAATAGCCCAGAATGACCCAGGGTTAAAGCCCTATTGTGAGGCCAAAAACCCTAATTATGATAAAATTTCGTAGCTATTAAATTAGCCAAATAAAGGACTTCGTTATTGACTCCAAAAGGAAGTCAAATCATCCTTGGAGTAGCTCCGAAGGCATATAACTTCAATACTAATCCACCTTCCATCTGGAAGGATCTAGAACTGGGCCTAAGTTGTGACTTGCCCACCAAGACACCTAATTCTATTCTGATTCTAGGGTTCTAACACCTATATAAGGACATGCTCCTTCACAAACAGAACTACGTTTTTTGGCTTGATTCTTGATATTTGCAAGATACGTAGGCATCTTGTGAGGACAGATTAAGTCACGAAACACTCGATCAACCATTAAAGCTCGAAGCTCTCTCTAACCCTAGCATTCAATACGTAATAAATATAGCCTAATTTTCGTTCCACAACATATATACATAGGTGCATTGTATTCTATCCACATTTCACTAAAAAAACAAAAATGAATAAAGGAAAGATGCACACAGACACGCTTTCTGCAACCAATCTTGGAAATTTTATATTTTTATATACAGAGGGAAAAAATTGTTCTCACAAACAAAATTAGTAGTACTACTTTATTTTACAATATTGGAAGAAATATCTCCTAGCTAATAAAAGGTTAACACTTTCAAAAATATAAGGTTTGAGTTGTTTTAGTGACATATTCTGTAATTTTTGCTTTGTACATTATTAGTTCTCATACTAATTTAGTGATGAATTTGACAGATGAATAAAGTAATTTAGCTAATATAAGGTTTGGGCTGCTCAATGCACCAACGAGTCCACAACTGGAAACTACAAATATGTAATTACTTAGAAACAATAAATACGTACTGCATTATTGATATGACTAGATAAATGCACGATTTTAAAGATAAATTTAGTATTCATTTATTACAAATAATAGCTAAAATAATATTTTTATATAATCAAAACATTTCAACTTATACTAAAATAATATTTTTAGCTATATAGAGTATTTGTCTTATACTAAAGTTGTCATAAATTGAAATTGATTTTGTGTTAGCAGTGGAGAATATTGTTAATCAATATCGTTTACACTTTTCACCATTAAAATAGTCTCATTACACCAGAAATCGAATCAAAAAACACATGTTACCCAATCTTCGTGAAAAACAGCGTTGTCCCAAAAAATTTAACGGTGAGCATGAGTTAGCTAACGAAAAAATGTTGTCTGTCTTTGTTGTAGATAATGGTTATTCAATATTTTTAAAAGCGTTGTCTAACTAGTGCCCCTTTGGTCAGATGAGACAATGTTTGTTTACGGAGGTATTATGTAACTTGTATTAACACAAGTGTGTTTCAGTTCATAATAAACTGTTGTACATAATGTGGCTTCAGACAATGGGTTTTCATATATATTGTGTAATTGAGACAATAGTTTCTAAGCACACATTATTACTTTGAGACAACGATTTTTTATTGAAGAGTTGTTTGAACTGTCGCCTTGCTAGACAACGGTTTTATGAAACTATTATCTGAACTACAGAAAAATTTGAATTGAATTTGTGGGGGAAATAATGAAATATTTTGTGGGAAATAATTAAATATTTGATGGGAAATAATGAAATAATTTGAATTGAATTTGGTGGGTAATAATGAAAAATTTTGAATTGAATTTTGTGGGAAATAATAAAATATTCAGACAATGATTTTTACACAACAATAACAGTTTTTCATCAAAACCGTTGCGTAATGGTTTACACTTTTCAGAATCCTGTTAAATTTTTTTAAAAAAATCGAACGTAACGGAGTTAAAAATTGTTAACAAAAAAAGTGCAAAGTGAAGCGAAACATGAAGTATGGGATGCAGAGTGCAAAAGTTCATAATGTAATATCAAATCGGAAAAATGTCCATAAATAAGGGATGCAAAATGTAATTTACTCTTAAATATTTTCCGCACATTTTTTTTTGTCACCAAATATTTTCCACACTTGGAACTATGTAAACTACGGTTAACCACATTCTACGAACTTATTAGATTTATTTCCCTAAAAATGAAAAGTTACACCTTTTGAAAAATGCAGTAGGAGTTTAAGGAGCAAGTATCCCAAAATTTATATGCAGAAATGGGTTGCTTTACCTGCATGCATGCATGGCTATATATGCATGAATTATCTAATTTAGCCAACCATGAAAATTTGTTTGCTGAGATAACTTAACGGTAATATATAGTAATTTAGTGATTGTGTATGTACATTTTACAGAGGTTCAATTCATGCATTTTACAGAAAAGCAGGCCCAGAACTCATTAAACTTTAAGTTTCTTTCCAAGAAAACTTATGATCCTCCTTCTTGGGCTACCCACCTTAATATCATCCCCTCTCACACCACCTCTCTTGGACATGTAACTCTCTCCCTCTCTCTCTCTCCGTCTATCCCTCTATCCCTCTATCTATCTCTCTCTCTCTCTCTCTCTCTCTCTCTCTCTCTCTCTCTCTCTCTCTCTCTCTCTCTCTCTCTCTCTCTTAATTTTTGTGCGTTTTAGTTATTAATGAAAAGGGTGTGTGTTGTCTGTTTCAGTTTCCAACTCCAATTCATCAAGGGAACTTGCCTAATTTCACAATAACACTGAAGTTTATTTAAAGGTCAGTGAAATGATAAGAATGTTGTTGTTGTTGTTGTTGTTGTTGTGTGTGTTGGGTTGTTTGATAATTATATTAGTAAGGAACCAAATGAAAATTTGAATGAGAACTTGCATATCCTATCTACATAGAATCAGAAAGAAATTAATTAACTTTTTCTGAAGTAAATAGGAGCTGTGAGTTATGTCAAAATGGTGCTTACATTTGGGGTATAATGATTATCGTAAAATGCTGCTTTATATAATTGCTTTAATTTTGTTAGTTTAGTGGAACTTTTTTAAGATGTTCTTCATTGTTGCGATGAAGGGGTTTGAGGTGGTTAAAAAGGCCTTCCTTTTTTCATTTGGGTTTATTATATATACTCGTCACACATATATACATTTACTTTGTAAATTGAGTTAAAATTAAGTTGACCTATTTTTTTCAATTGAACTAACGTTGTTTATGTTAAAATTTCTGTTAACATAAATCTGACAGGTTAAAAAGTAAAAAAAAAATCAAAGATGTAGAATAAGTCTACCGATAGCCAGTTTAGCATTACTATGACCAACAGGACCAACTATGGAGGAAATTGCAGCGGCAAAAAGTTTATAAGTGTTTAGTAAATACATAGTGAAATTTCAAATGTGAAGGTCTAATACAGGATTATTACATGTGTTAGTTGGAGAAGTTTAGTTGAAGGTTAGAGGTGTGGTGTTTCTGCAAAAGTTGCAAATTGACGTTAAATCATCAGTTGTCCCAACAGTTTACGAAAGGAAATCAATTGTCATGTTAGAAGTTCACTTCGTTTCGGCATCAGAAAAAATAATTTATTTTATAATTAAATTTAATTATAATAACCAAATTTACAACGAAAATTCCGTCATAAATTCACTACTAAACAAATTTATGACGAATTTTCTATCGTAAGTTCACTAAAAATAATTCATTTTTTAATTAAATTTAATTACAATAAAAAAATTTACGACGGACATTCCGTCGTAAGTTGACTGCTAAACGAATTTACGACGGTCATTTCATTAAACCTCAGAAGCTATTACATCGATAAGAAAGAATGGAGTGGAAAACCATTCTTTACAATCAGTCATAGAAGTAGCTGATAAGTGGATTTTATATCCACTTGGAATGCTTCGTATCGGCTTAAATTGATTACTTGACCTCAAGTATGTGGTGCGTTTAATGTATTTTCGTTGAGTTTTGCAGAAGTAAGAGTTGGAGGTTAAATTGATTAAAATTCGGATTTTCCGGGTAGGTTGCGCAGTCTGCACTGTTTTGGCCATATCTGGAGTTCTAGAAGTCCGAATTCAGTGATCTTACAGCTCACGCGAAGACAACGAAAGTTTCTACAATCTTGGACAGAAAGTGAGGCGCGCTGTGGCCTGGGAAGGGCGCTGCGGCGTGGTAGATATTCTGCAGAATCTGAAATTTTGTTAATTTACTTCTTAGTTAATTTAGTTAATTAAACCCAAATTTGTTAATTGTCTTAGCAGCGAATAAAAACCATACATTGTTGCATAGGTACATGAACTGAATTGAACCTAAACCAGATCTCTGTGGGAACAAACTCAACTTTATTCTATATTACTTGTGACCACGTACGCTTGCGTGATTTAGTGCAAACAAGTTTTTGGCGCCGCTGCCGGGGATCATCAGTGTTTTAATTTTAGTTATGTGCTTGTCATCGGTGGTCGTTAAAGTTCACTGACGCGGATTAGTTACTTACCTATCTTGTTTAGTTCGGTGTGTTTCAGGTACTTGAGTGTTTGAAAATGGCAGGCGAGTAGTTGCCATGGTGGGCATATTCGAGGACATCCATGCCTCAGCAATGTGAGCAATGTTTGGGCGTTCATGAGACCTCACAATATTGTTAATATAAAGGAGTTGATCCATATGTCAGTTATGAGGAACAACCATATTTTCAATACCATCCTCAACAGTACCAGCAAGATGTTCCAAATATGTCATATTTCTTTGGAAGTGAAGAGTTTCAACATCAGCAACCTACTTCTACTTTAATGTCAGATGAGGTTGATGTTATGGAGGAGATTTGGATGCTTGCAAAGAGTAATGAGGAGTCTATCAAATCTTTGGAGGCACTAGTTGCTCAAGTTTTGAGTGTCTTGGAATAAGAGAAACAGTAATTCATACTAGAGGCAAGTCCAGAAAATAACGGTGACTTGGAGCAAGGTACTGCATGCATAATTGAGGAAGAAAAATTCCAAGGTGAGGTGAGCATTCACAAGCCATGTGAGGAATTTGATCATGCTAGTATGGTGGATGATTTGGAAAGGGCACTATTTGGGATAGACACTGGTAAGCTACACAAATTTCAAGAATTGGTATGCGCGTACCAAAAGGCTGATGACCATGGGAAAGATGCAGGCATTCTACTTGTCTCAAAGTATAAAGATGGAGGTAGCGCATTAGAGCCAATGGAGGAAGTTCTCTTTCAGGAACCAAAGGTTTCAACAACTTACATTTACCCTCCTCCATTATATTCAAGCGAAGCCCGCGAATGTGTGTTGTTCTACAAATTGATAGATTTTGGGTCAACCGATGAAGGCATTGGAATAGGACATAGTTGTTATATGAATAGGCCAAGCGAGGAGAAGGGGCAGAAAGTGTGCCGTCGTGATGACGATGAAGTCTCACGAAGAGATGACCAGGCCAACTATTATCATCCTTAATGGAGTCTTGGACGTAGTCAAGCTAATTGACTATAAATAAGCGCTTTGTGGGAGGCAACCCATGTGTTAGGTATGTAGTAGTATGTGGTAGTTTTCGTGTCATTGTGTTCATATAGATATCATATTTTGCATATTTAGTAGTAATTCATGCATATTGTTCGTATTATTAATGTTTGTTTCATATAGGGCATTCTGTTATTTTGTTTGTTTTACCATGTGAGTTTATTTTAGTTGCATTTGCATAACATATTTCATGATCCCTTAGAATGAGCTAATTCTGATTGGTAGGTCGATGTTTAATTGAGTGTGGTAATGATATGAATAGAGGGTTGATTTATAGTTCCTAGGAATTGACTTGCATGTTTCAGAAACAAATTTTTACACAGTCTCATCGTTTGCTTTTGGGCTAGGTTGAGGTCATGCTTGTTTGGTTGTTTTAGATTTAATCACTTGATTATATTTAGAATTTTCGTTATTCCCTTGATAGCGTAGAAGCACTTAAGTCTAAGTTTGGGGGAAACTAGGGATTTCATGCTTAATTGTAAATAAGTGTCAATAATGGCTAGGTGTCGAATGGCTAGTAGTTGGCTCATATTTATATGAGTAGTCTAGGGTTGGAAATGAGAATTCTCATTCCAGATGGCATATAAAAAAAAAGAAAAAAAAAGTTGTTATGTTTAAATTGTTTAAATGCATAATTAACTAGGGTGAGCTCTTTAATACTCGAGCTATTAAGTTCGCGGGGTCTTTATTCCTAGTGACCTAAGGCTTGTATAGTCTGGGATCCACTAACCCAACGCTCGCTACATGGGTATTATTGTATAAGCCTTTTGGGGTCTCATCCATTGCACGGTTACATAAGCATGCTTGTATATTACGTGTCGTAGTTGTTTTTTAGTAATAAAGCATGGATTTTTGGCTAACCCAGTGTCTTTCGGTTATGAAGTGTTTACCGTCTATTCTATTTATAAACCTGTGATTGTCTTGGCAAAGAATAGGTATGATTTTGATCTAGTTTTGGGAGTATTTCTGATGAGCATCGTACACACGCATGTTCTGTTCATGTATTGTTAGTATACGGGGACTTAGTCGAGCTATATTTGGAGTTAGTTGCATTCTTTGAGATATTTGCTTGCTAGTTGGTTTTGGTTAGTCTAAAGGGATCGTGGCATTTTAATATTAGTTGCATTCATGCATTGTATGGTTTTTGCATTGTTTAGTTAGATGGATTTTGTGGGTACATTCACTATAGGCCCTCACGAGACCTTACTCGTCCACTAGGGCTGCCTAGGGGTTTAAAGGGCTTGTTGCATATGCCAAATGTAACCGTGATCACCTACGAAAGTGGTACTAGTTAGTTGTATATAGTTATATTTGTTTATGCTTGAGGACAAGCATCGGTTTAAGTTTGGGGATGTGATAAGTGGATTTTATATCCACTTGGAATGCGTCGTATCGGCTTAAATTAATTACTTGACCTCAAGTATGTGGTGTTTTTAATGTGTTTTCATTGAGTTTTGCAGAACTAAGAGTTGGAGGTTAAATTGATTAAAATTCGGATTTTCCGGGTAGGTTGCGCAGTCTACACTGTTTTGGCCATATCTGGAGTTCTAGAAGTCCGAATTCAGTGATCTTACAGCTCATGCGAAGACAACGAAAGTTTCAACAATCTTAGATAGAAAGTGAGGCGCGTTGCGGCCTGGGAAGGGCGCTGCGGCGCGGTAGATATTCTGCAGAATCTGGAATTTTGTCCTGAAAATCTTGATTTACTGTTTGGGCCATATCTTAAGTTCTATAAGTCCGTTTTGGACTATCTTACAGTCCACGCGAAGATAACGAGATTCTCTTTCATTCTAAAGTGGTTCAGATGTCCAAATATGACTGGAACGGCCCAGAAATACTGAAGAAAAGTCAGCTACGAATTTTCCTTCAAAAAAGAATCCGTTTAGGAAACGTATTTTGTGCCGAACTGCAGAAATTCTATTTTAATTCTGTTTTGGTAGTTGCTTGCTGAAAAAGACTCTTGTGGCCTATATAAACACAATCTATCATCATTGAATGAAACTAACCCTCCATAACACAGAGAGAGAGTGGTTCGATTATGAACTAATCGTTGTCATGGGATTCTAATGGATTTATTTATGGAGCTTTAGTATCTTGATGTTTTAAAGATCTGTGTGTGATGTATAATTGATATCCTCGTATGGTTGTGCTTAATTGTTAGATACGTAGCGAACATCTAATTTGTTAATCTCTTGTGAAGTGAAAGTGGATCTTGAGATTTAGAACTTGCCATGCTAGCATAGGTTCATGATTGTTTATCAACGTGATTCGTAGTGTAAGATGAAAATACTTATACTGCCCTGTGTGATCTTCATGGATAACTTGCTCTTCAACCGTTATGTTTTCAAATTCTATAGACATATAGGGTCTAAACATAATTGGTGTCTATTCAACTTCTATCTCTTTTGTGGATGTATGGGTAGTTTGGTATACGTATGCTGACAGGTAGCGTGTAATTATTTCGTGTTATCCGATCAGATATCATAACTATTGCATATAGTGATTAAAGGCGTCAGATCTAAGTGAAGTATTTAATTAAGTTAGGATCCCATGTTACTCTTGTAGAAGTAATTCAATTCCAATTCTCGTTAGTTAGTTAATTCTTAGTTGTTAATTTACTTCTTAGTTAATTTAGTTAATTAAACCCAAATTTGTTAATTGCCTTAGCAGTGAATAAAAACCATACATTGTTGCATAGGTACATGAACTGAATTGAACCTAAACCAGATCTCTGTGGGAACAAACTCAACTTTATTCTATATTACTTGTGACCACTTACGCTTACGTGATTTAGTGCAAACAGTAGCCTCTCTAGCTAACACATGAGCCGCTACGTTCGCTGATCGCCTAACAAAATACACCATAAAGGATCTTAAATCCTTAACAAGAGAAACACAATCCTTAACAATTGAACCAAAATAACTAGAGTCCTCTTTTGAAGATCGAAAAGCCTGAACTACTCCCAGAGAATCCAATTCAATGAAAACATTTGAAATTTGCAGCTTTTTCAACCAAGACAACGCCTCTCGGAAGGCCAAAGCTTCCGCAATCTTAGGGTCTGTAGAATCTATAAGCTTACCTCCTCTACCTGCCACAAATTGACCTAACTCATCGCGTAAAATACATCCAAATGCACTCCTATTTGTGGATATAGAAACAGCCGCATCTATATTGCATGTAACCCATCCATGAATTGGTTTCTGCCAGTTGACAACTCCCTCACGAGGGTTGAACTGAATAGGAAGAACAGTCTTTGTCTGAGCACTTTGCCACTGGAAAAGCTGAACACTAGCTCCATTAACTACTGAAGAAGACCCCTGAAACTTATTATTCCAAACCACATCATTTCTATGAGACCAAATACTCCAAGCAATAGCACAAAATAACTCCAAATCATGCTTCGATAAACATTCAAAAAGGTCCCTGATCCTTTGAAAACTGGAAATATCAGAGGTACTTGGCCGAGTAATTTTTGAAAACTCCCAGCATTGCTTAGAAAATGGGCAGAAGAATAACTAATGCTCTAAAGATTCTACTGCCGATTTACACACTGGACATAAGGAACATACCTCCACCCCCTTCCTTTTCAGATTCTCCAAGGTTGGCAAGCAGTTTTGTAGAACTCTCCAAATAAAATTCTTCGGATAACGCCCATAGCTTCAACCAGTTAAAATCGTGAGGAACATTTAACAAACTAGACGCCAATCTGCGCAACAAACGGTACCCACTCTTAAATGAGTATACACCTTTCTCATCTTCAATCCAACCCAACAATCAGCTTCCATTTGACCATTAAGAGGAATTTTTAGATTATTCTGCACATCCTGCTCATTAAAAAGATCCCGAAGCACCTCTTGATCCCACTCCCTTGATTCCACTTGGAATAAACTGCTAACCTTCGCCTCCAAAAGTCCAGGAACAGTTGGAGAAGTAATGTATGCATTGACACTCTCAAGAATCCACGGGTCCTGCCATATCCTTATAGACTCCCCATTATTCACTTTCAGTCTACACCCTGCCTTTAAATGATCTTTAGCTGCCAAAATACTACGCCATATGAAGCTCGGGTTATTTCCTAAATGAGCATCCCAGAACGACTTTGTAGGATAATATATATCTTTCAAAAGTCTTGCCACCAATGAGTCCGAGTCAGTCAAAAGCCGCCAGGCCTGCTTACCCAACATGGCTAGATTCATATCTTTTATCTTACGAAAACCCATTCCCCCAAACTTCTTCGGGACACACAACTTATCCCAACAAGTCCACCTAATACCCCTCGCATTATCCAAATTAGATACCCACCAGAACCTATTCATCAATTTCTCAATATCATCACATAACTTATTGGGAAGAATGAATACACTCATTACATACGAAGGGATAGACTGAATAACTTATTTGATGAGAATTTCTTTACCCCCCTAGAAAGAATTTTTCCCTTCCAGCTTTGCATTCTATTCCACACCTTATCTTTAACATAACGAAAAGCATCCCATTTGTTTCTTCCAACTAGGCCTGGCAGGCCCAGATACGGAGCAGAACCATCACTCAATTGAACTTGAAGTTCCTGACTAATTTGAATAACCAAAGTACTATGAGTATTACGACTAAAATGAATGCTCGACTTTAAAAAATTGACTTGTTGTCCCGTTGCTTTTTCATACAGCCTCAAACACTATTTAATAACTTGAGCTTCCGACAAACATGCCCGAAAAAATAGATATGAATCATCCGCAAAAATAGGTGAGAGACTATAGGAGCATTGATAGCAATTTTACACCCATGAAGAACACCCATATCCTGCTTCCGCTTAATCAGTGTTGACAAACTTTCAGCACATAGTAAGAAAAGATACGGGGAAATAGGATCCCCCTGCCGAAGACCCCTCGAAGGAACAATCGGACCCACCTCTCTACCCGAAACAAGGAATGTATACTTGACTATTGACATACACAACGAGATCCAATTGACCTAAACTGCTACAAAACCCATTTTTTGAAGAATACCTTTAATAAAATCCCATTCCACTCTGTCATATGCCTTACTCATGTCAATTTTCAGAGCAGCATATCCACCCTTACCCTTCATTTTCCTACGAATCCAATGATTAACTTCGAAGGCTGTAATCACATTATCGGTTATTAATCTCCCCGGAATGAAGGCACTTTGAGATTCCGAAATAATATTGGGCAAAAGAACCTTCAGTCTATTAGCTAGCACCTTGGTTACGATTTTCATCAAGATATTGCATAAAGAGATTGGACGGAGATCAGTAATGCTACCTGGACTCTGTTTCTTTGGAATTAGAACTACAAAAGTGTCATTTAGATTACCTGGAATAGTACCTGTAGATAAGATACCAGAACACATTTGAAACACATCGTCTCCAATAATTTCCCAAAACCTTTGATAAAAATCCGGATTCATTCCATCAGGACCAGGGCTCTTGTCCGGATGCATTGAAAAGAGAGCCAATTTGACTTCATCTTTAGTAATTGATAAGTGGATTTATATCCACTTGGATCGCTTCAATTCGGCTTAAATTGATTGTCTTGGACTCAAGTTTATTATAGTTTTGATGTGGTTTGCTTAGTTGTGCAGATTTACAAGAATGTCGATTATGGGGGATGCTTCTATCATGTTTGGAGGATTAATTGATTAAAATTCGGATTTTCCGGGAAGGTTGCGCAGTCTGCACTGTTTTGGCCATATCTGGAGTTCTAGAAGTCCGTTTTCAGCGATCTTACTGTCCACGCGAAGCCTGGAAGATTTTCTACAACTTAGGACAGGATTCGTGCGCGCAAGTTGCGTGTGGTGGGCGCAGGTTGCGCGACAAGCAGACTGATGGGAGCAGGGAATTTACTATTTTGCCCTTTTTCTAATTCTAATTGTATTTTAGGCAGTTGTTAGTACCTGATGTGCCGAAAATATGACAATTTAAATATCGCAAGCGTACGATCTCGTTTCTTTGTAAAATTTATGATTCGATCCACAGGGACTAATTTTTTTCGTAAATACCTTAACTCTTAAATTAGGCGAATTAGAACAAGATGAGATTTCGAGAATTTTTACTTTTTAATTCCTAAAAGGAAATTTAAACTATTTAAAAGAAAAAAAAATTAATTTATTATTACACTATTTCTAAACTAATAATGGAAGGAGTAAAAACTAAAAAATTTAATTACAAGAAATTTCTAAAAGAAATTGACATGATGTATTTTATTGGATTTTACTATTTAATTAATTTCTAATTCTAAAAATTCTAAATTATTGTAAAAGTAAATTATTCTATAATAATTTTAAAAATCCTAATTTCATCTGACAACAACTCGCGAAATCAGCAAACCCAAGACTCAAAACTCCACTTGAAAAACAAACTCTGAAAACAGGTTGCAAAACTCGGGAAAGTGATACAGGCACCGAATAACAACCAAACTTAAACAGCACAGCCTACATAGCAGAACAAAGACCCCAGGTACATACAATCAAACGCCAATACAACAACTCCTGAGACTTAGCAATTAACGAAACCAAAAGAAAAAAGAAAAAAGAAAAAAAAATATGACACCCAGAACTGACTACTACTACTCGGACAGGTGAACAAACTCAACAATTAACAATTAACTAAGCTGCAAAAAGTGGGAAATAAACTCAACAATTAACAATTGAAAACATAAACACAAAACCATTCGGCACAATCACCAAACCACGAACTCGGAACGGGAGGAAAAACAATCGAAATAACAGCCCAGGACACGAAACAAGCAGCAATGATTCTCAGTTTAAACATTAACTCGATACCAAACAAGTGACACGCAGCTGGCTCGCAACAAAATAGACACAAACTCAAAGAAATCGAAATCGACCTTAAACGCTATAACTGGAGACAACTGCATCATTCAAACACTTTGTATAAATTAAACACAACAAAATTCGAATCAAGAACACTTCGAATCAACAGTTAAGACAAAAACGAAAACACGTAGCATTCGAAAACGAAACAGAATTTCAACTAACAAAAACTCAGCAACGATGGACTCAATGAACACAGTAATCGACTCGGCATTACGACTCAATGATTACAAACTAAATTAAAACGGAGAAACTTGGCTATATAACTCAACTCAGCAACTCTAATTGACTCAAAATAGCTTTAAAAACAACTCAAAACATAACGATTACAATTGAAACTCAGCGACTCAACAAGACTAACTCGGGCAACTCTGCTATAAACTCAGTGAAGAATAGCAAATAGATACAATCAAAACAGCAAAAACCGATTACAACCATGAACCAAGAACAAAAATAGACGAACTCTTAAGTAGATTAGATTACAAACTCGCAACTCGAACAACAGACCCAGCAAATCGTTTGTAAATATGAACTCAAGCCAACGAAACGAAACAAAATTAAGAAATAATCGACTGGACTCAACCACGAATTCGAACTCGTAAACAAACCCTTCGACTAATTCTAATAGCCACTAAATTGAGAAATGGAGACAGGGAATTTGAGAAATGAAGAAAGAAGGGTGTTTGTGGTTCGAATTAACGAGAACAGAGAAGAGGAGGTTGGACTGGTTTGGTGGGTTTGTATTAAAGAAGAACAAGGAACTGGGTCTTTTTATCTGTGAATTAACGAAAACAGATAATAAAACTACTGAGCATTCGAATTAACAGATTAAAATGGAATAACAAATGTTTTAAAAATTATAACAATTAATATTTTTGGTTTTTCTTTTATTTTTTATTTTTACACTAACAAATAAAACTTAAAACTTAAAAATTAGATCAATAATTAATAATAATAAAACCCACAATAAAATTGAAATTTAGAGGGGTTCAACTACTATTAAAACGAAAATTAAAATTACGAAAACAAATTTTTTAAATCGATACTTTCAATCCCGTGTGGTTAGCGTTGCTACTTTATCCACCCGAGAATTTACGAAAATAACGAAATAAAGAGCAAGGAGAGAAATGAAAGAGAAGTGCAAGAAATTAAATGAAACTTGAAATTGCCTACAAATAAAAAGTGTTTACAAGAAAAAAATTACAACTATAATTTGGGAGTGAACTAGAACTAACCTAATTCTAAGATATCTTAACAAGTGAAGAATGAGGGTATTTATAGAAAATTTTTAGGGTTTAGGTTTGGTGTGGGTTGATCTTGGCCTTTCATTTAGTTTAGTGTTGGTTAAATCTTGGCCATCCATTTTGTTTGGTAAAAATATGCACCACCACCCCTTGCTTTTCCTTTTCTTCTTGTTTTGGTCCTTCTTTTTCTTCTTTTGTCATTTATTTCTTTATTTTGCCATTTCTTCATTTTTCTCGAAATTTCCTGAAATGCAACAAAATAATTTATTAAAATACGATTCCAAGCAATAAATAGGTAATAAAAATATGCAAAAATATGCACTTATCAAATGCCCCCATACCTATCTTTTGCTCATCCTCGAGTAAAACAAAAAGAAAAATGCATAATGAAAAACCTATACTCACTGTCGTAGGAATCACGGGTAATTTTAGGTTTACCAACCCGTTAAACCTATAGACGATCTCTACAGGAGGAGTGTTGTCTCCTAAGGGTTTACAGAAGATATGCCCATAAAATCTTTGAGATAAATCAGCAAGTATCCGACTTTCCTCTTCTACACTAGCTTTCATTGGTGTGAACAAAACAATTTTGTAGGAAAATATATGCCTTAAAGATTATTCTATTAATAGCCAAGTTATAGGTTCCCACAATCCACATGATTAGACTAAAAATTTACAAAAAATTCCAAGGTGTGTAGTGAATTTAAGGCCCTTGATGGATAAAGTGCATACGAACATTTTCTCCTTTTCAACCAATATTGAACTGACCCAATCTCTATTAAAACAAGTATCTAGCCAAACTTCACGTTCTTAGTAGTTAGACCGACCGTGCAATGGTTGAGGTCCCAAAAGACTTTTGCATCAATACCCATTTAGAGAGTTTTAGGTCAACAATCCCTGACCACAAGGGACCTTAGGTTGCTAGGCACAAAGTCCCCTCGGACTTACTTACTCGGGTTATCAATGAGCCCAACCTAGCTGATTTCCCTACTAAGTATTTATTATTACAAAATTACACTAGCACTTAACAATTACAAACATTTATTCACTCTCTCTCTCTCTCTCTCTCTTTTTTTCTTTTTTTTTTTATATATATATGTGACATTATAGGAGCAAGATTTCGCAAAGGTTTGATTCGACATTGTTCTAACATGTGGGTTCTCTCTCAGGTATCGAATAACATTCCAATACAATTTTTCCATCAAAGGTCTTGTGCAAATGTGTCGTCTTGGTCTTTTAAGCAAAAATTTGTTCTACACAAGTTTCATGAGGAAAACCTTACCTGATTACGTTCAAATTATCTAAAGGCATTATACATATAATTTTCGAAAAATAGTCAACACCAACTAGTTGTAGAATTTAAAGAGTGGGAAGGACAACTAAACTAAAATATCTCTATTTTTGGATTTTTAAAATTTTTCATTTTTTTTGGATTTTTCAATTTTATGTATTGACACTAAAAACCCTCCCCCATACCTAAATCATGCATTGTCCTCAATGTATGCAAATGCAAGATAATTGACAAAGGAAAAATGTGAGAAAATACCTGATGATGGAGACTGAAAACTGCTAGAAAAACTACGAAAGAAAACAACTCATTCACGCACACAAATCCTCCCCCATACCTAAATTTCTCGAGGGGAGGTAAAAGAAGAAAAACTAACTTAGCCGATGCCGGTGGGAAACTTTGGGTGAAGCTGTGAGAAAAGATCAAGACATATTTGAAAATTTTGATTAGAATAGTCTTTCTCAATCAGTGTGGGATCATGCAACCTATTAGAACAAGAATCATTAGTGTTCACCCTAAACCAACTTGAGGCTTCTTTATTTTGTTTAAGCAGATTAGGGACAATGAAAGTCTGGTTAGGGGTCGAATCACTAGGAATGACAAAAGATGAGGGTCTGGTTCCCCCTAAAGGCTGTTGATCAAACTCGGGATGATAAAAAGTCAAGTTAAATGCAGGGGGATGTGGTGCGACGGGACTCTCAACGACAAGCTCACTACTAACAATCTCGGATGGGGTCTCCCACGGAGAACAAATCGCATCTAACTCTTTCAACATTTCTTCCGAAGTCGTATCCCTTAATGAATCAGCATACTCTCGATTAGACTCATGGTTGACTTTGAAATCCTCAACGAGAAGAGACTCAATCTCACTATCTTCGAAACTAGACCATGTGGCAAACTTGTTGACCACGTTAACCCCTATTGATGGTTCATAAAGCTCATTGGGTTCTTTTCCGACATTGAAAATATTAAGGTCTATGGTCATGTTACCAAAAGTGAGTTTCATCGAACCATTCCTACAATTAATTAAGGAATTAGATGTAGCAAGAAAAGGTCTTCCTAAGATGACAGAAATTTGGTTCTTGGAATTAGTGACGGGTTGAGTCTCGAGGACAACAAAGTCAACTGGAAAGCTAAAATCACCAATTTTAATCAAGACATCTTCAATTGATCCCTTGGGCATTTTTATAGAATGATCGGCAAGTTGAAGTGTCATATTGGTCTTTTTGAGCTCGCCTAAACCTAGGGCTTGATAAACGGACAATGGAAGCAAGTTCACATTAGCACCTAAGTCAAGTAAAGCCTTGTCCACGAAAGTATTACCTATGACACATGAAATAGTTGGACAACCGGGGTCCTTGTACTTCACGGGAATTTGGTTAGAAAGAATTGAGCTCACTTGGAACGTCAATAAGGCTTTCTTAGGGACTTAGGTGGAGCTCTTATGAGTACATAAATATTTTAGATACTTGGCATATGAAGGAATTTGTTGAATGGCATCTAAAAGAGGAATGTTGATCTCGACTTGTTTGAAAACTTCCAAAATTTTGTCTACTTGAGCCGATTGCTTGGGAAGGTGGAGTCTATGAGGATACGGAGCTTTTGGCTTAAAGACTCGCTCATTAGACATATCTGGAATGGATTTTGGAAGTGGAGTATCAGACGAAGATTTGGTAGGTGAAGAGGAGGAAGGTTTATGAGAAGATTCTGTTGAATCAGGAGTTGAGTGATTAATGATATGGTCAGATTCAACATTTGACTCTTCCTCTTTTTCTGGAGACTCGACACTTACTTGATTGTCAACTTGATTCCCCGACCTTAAAGAAATTATGGCATTAATACTTTCAGGAGGTCTTTGGTTAAGGGGGAATCTAGGGTTTACCTCAGGTTGACTTGGGAATTTATTCTTCTCACGCTCACTCATGGTGTTGGCTAACTGACTCACTTGAACTTCCAACTTAGATATGGCTTGAGTACTAGCGTTAAAAATTTGCCTATCTTGAGTCATGGTCTACATGAAGGCTTGTTGAGATTGAGCAAAATTATTTGTTGATTTTAGAAGTGCATCAAGGCTCTTTTCCAAGGAATTAAGTCTCTTATCTGACTCATGAAAGCCAGGAGGATGGGCGGGTGTTTTAGTCGGAATAGGACCATGATTTTGAGTTGGGTTTGGAAAAGGTCCTTGGTTTGGAGGTGAGTAAGAATTCTGATTGGGCCTTTGAAAAGAAGGTTGAAAAGAAGGTGGCGGAGATTGAAAATTTTGGCCCTGGTTCCACGAGAAATTTGGGTGATTCTTCCAACCGGGATTGTATGTAGGTGCAAAAGGGTCATTCCTAGGGTTTGGTTGAAACACCGCATTGATTTGTTGAAAATCTTGGAAACTTTGCATCCCTTGATTCGGGTATGTAGACATGTGTGAGGGACCACTATGCGTTTCTAGTAAGGGTGGCTAACTTGGCATCGGTTGCGATGTTACTTCCAATTGAATGCAAACCCCTAGAAGATGAACTAGACGATTCGGTAGACTTATTTGGTTCCCTAGTGGACTCCCACAACATAGTCTTCTCGGCTAACTCTTCAAAAAATTTCCACCCTTCGTCCTCATCCTTATCCATGAATTTCCCTTGGCACATAGATTCCAACAATGCAGTTGTTGAACCATCTAAGGCCTCGTACACAATCTTACAGAGCCTCCATTTTTCGATTCCGTGGTGGGGACATTGAGATAAAAGATTTTTAAAGTAGTCAAAACACGTCCAAAATGGTTCGTTGTGTTTTTGATGAAATTGATTAATCTCATTAGTGAGTTTCGTATTTTTATGGCTTGGAAAGAATTTTTTTTTAGAAAGATGACTACGAAACCCTCCCACGTGGAAATTGAATTAACGGGAAGACTATACAACCATTTCTTAGCGTTTTCTTTCAAAGCGAAGTTGATAAGTCTAAGCCTAATGGAGTCCTCGGAAAGTTGTTGGAGTTTTTGCAATGCGAAAACCTCCTCGAATTCATGAAGGAAAAGATACGGATCCTCACCCCCACTCCCGGCAAATTTAGGTAACATGCTAATAAAGTGGGGTTTAATCTCAAAATTATTACCAGTAACCGGTGGAAGAGTGATACACGAGGGTTGAGCGGAGCGGGTGGGATAGCAACGGTCCTTAAGAGACATGGCCATGGTCACTACGGGGTCAAGAATTTCTACGGGTTCGGATTCTGAAGAGGATGAACACTCAATTGGTCTCACTAACCTAGCAGAATTATCTCTAACCCAAGTAGTGCGCATGAACAGGAAGTAAATACCTAGCAAATAAGTGCAAAAAAAAATAAATTAAACACACAAAAGCAAGGGTGAAAAATCAAAAGAAAGATCTAACCTAGGCTCCCTAAATAAAATAACTAGACATTGCTCATAACGTTAAGACACACTAAAAATTTCGTAAATTAAGAATTATTCAGACCAATTCGGTCAGATTAGAGCAGGCATTGCCAAAAGGCCAAACTCATCACTTAGACACCGAATCTTAACAACCAGGCGAACCTTAGACACTGAAGGTCGTGAATAAGTCTTAATTACGTTTTATTTTTAAGCACCTTTCTAATTGAACGTGAAATCCTAGGGGCAAACGTCTAATTAATGCAACAAACAATGATATATATACAAAACTATAAACAATTATGGATGCTTACACTACGTGTTTTAACTAAAAGAAAGAAGAAATTTAACGTACCTTTGGGTCCTCCAGCAATCACCACAATTTATAAGGTATGAAAAATTAAAAGCAAGAAAATAAAAATCTAGATGATGTGCCCTAAGTGATTAAATGCAGGATGCAACAATTATGTATTTACTAGCTAATTTTTTTGATTTTTGATTTTTTTACTTTTTTGTGATTTTCTAAAAAAAATAAAAAGAAGAAAAGGGTGAGATACGGGTTACCGAAGCACGCTTCCAGAAATTCCAATTTTTCCACGCTCCGAGAGAAGAGTCCCGAAATTTCACGCTTCCCTAAAAAACGAAATAAAAAAAATTAAGGCAAGAAATAAAACTAATCCGAAAAATTAAATATTAAGGCGTGAAAAATTAAATATTAAGGCGTGAAAAAATTTATTTAAATTAACCGTTAATTTATTTTAAATATTACTTTTATTTATTTATTTTTCAATTTCAATATTTTTAAAATTATTTGCAAAAAAATGATTTACAACAAAACAATCAAGTGCAACGTAGTTTTACATTTTTCTAAATTATAATTAAACCATCTAATATTCAATTAAAAATATTTTAAGAAAATCAAGAAACTAAATAAACATGGTTTTTTTTCGTAGATAAGTTACAATAATATAGAATTCTAGTAGTTCCAATATTTTATTAAAAAATATATATGTAATTTTAGGACAAGTGAGAATTTAGGGATATATCCAAATTTGGTATCGAATTATAAATAAAAAGAAGTTTTCCTTATTAACAAAGGTTAGGATATAACATCCGAATTGTAATTATAATTGAATTACAACAATTTTGGAAAATACGAAAATGCTATAAAATATAGAGATGAAATCAAATTTAATATAGAAGGACGATTCAAATAGGTTTCACCTATTAATAAAAAAAATTATTTAAATATTTAATTAAGAATATTTTAGAAAAATTAAAAAACATAATATAAATGACTATGATGGATACATTATTTGTGCAAATCAATAGGATTATAATTGTAAAATTAGAGTTATAATAGATGATACATTTTTGTTTCCACAAGTCAAGAGGATGACAAGTCAAATCGCAATAACATAATGCATTTGTACAATCCAATTAGGCACCAGCTGAAAACAGCACCAGCTTCCAGCTTCCAGCTTATCAACTTCAGCCCAGACAAGCACTGCAATGCTTGGCCATTGTGCAGCTACCTCAGCTTGATCTCCAGCACCACATGCTGCTTACATTCCCCTCCACCGATCTTCCTGTGCTTTTGCTTATGCACATTCCAATTTGGAGTCGGTTCCCTTTCTACTCTTGTGTCACCTTTGTCTCGTACGTGGACAACATTCTAGAATACCATCAGATTCAAGTTGTTCCTCGGATGTGGTAACACCCATTTCGAATGCATCTATTGCAGCATCTCCAAAGACATCTCTTTCAATTGTAGCACCAGCAGTGTCTGTGGACATAGTTTGGTCTTCCAAGACATGACCAACCAGAGGCAAGCGTATGGATTAAGCCAGCTTTAAATTTACTATCAAATCTGCGCCTGCAACAGCAATCTTCTATCTGCTAAGATGCGATCACAATTTAGATTCTTTAAACAAGGTCAGCTAGCAAATGGAACAATCAGTCATCTCAAGTATACCTTTGGTTTTGCTGCGTTCATGCAAGGTACTTTCTGGATCTCATTTTAAGTTCTGAAAATTATCCATGTCCTCTATTTTGACATGCACTGTATTATCTTGATATTACTATTTTTAAAGAAAAGATTGCTTGTATAGCTTCGTGCTGACCTGTTGTGTAGATCAAAACTGTAAGAGCCCTTGAGGTTCAACAGGAATCACTGCAATTGTCTGCAAAGATGAACGTGATTGTCAGAAAATACAGCATGTTCTTGGATCAAATATAAACAATGAAAGTAAGAGCTGTAACTAATAAGCAGTAAAGAGATTTCTAAAGCTAGTCTTGACTGAAAGAATGGAAAGTGGTACCTTAATTCCAGAAGCAAATTGGTATTGAAATTCGGAATCAACCTGTAGAATTGAAAAGAGATCCATGAATTAGTTTCAAACAAAGTGCAATCACTACAAGGATTTTTGCTTTAGACGACACTCAAAACGTGTTGTCTGAACCTCCCGAAAACTGTTGACTATTGAGAAGTCGTCTGATACACACCTCAGACAACACACAGCAAGCTGTTGTGTGAAAGTTGAAAGACAAGTAAAAGCCACCTGAAAAGAGTTGTCTGATACCCAGAAACAACAACACTTTCTTTGGAAACCTGTTGTCAAAGCTCCAATAATGCAACACGTTTTAAAGAATATATTGTTGTTTTAAGCAGTAAAGACAATGGTTTCTTAGCAAAAACCAGTTGTTTTATGGTTAGATGTACAACATGTTATCTCATATGGCATGTTGTTGTACAGTGGGAAGGATAACACTTTCTTAGTATATAACATGTTGTTATTTGTTAAAAGAGACAACAATTTTGCAGAGTATAACATGTTGTTATTTGTTAAAAGAGACAACAGTTTTGCAGAGTATAACATGTTGTTATTTGTCAAAAGAGACAACAGTTTTGCAGAGTATAACAAGTTGTTATTTGTTAAAAGAGACAACAGTTTTGTGGGTTTTAACCTGTTGTGTGTATTCTTCTCCCACATTACTTTGTTAAATGGTACATGTTGTTTGATTGCATTTTTTACAACTGTTAACATTAATTAGTTTTTATTTTCCTGTTGTGTGAGTCATTTCCTCAAAGGGATTTTAATAAAAGCATTGCTTGATATATAATACAACAAGTGTTAATCATTGGTGGACATTGGCTAAAAGTATCTTAAACAATGGTTCTGGACATGTAAAGAAAACCAAACTACAAAAACTACGTACCAATCAATATTCATCGCTACAAAGCTACTAGCGTACCAATTCCCAACAAAGTACCACTACCATCATCTAAATTACAATGTCTTTTAACTTGTTTGATGTCGATGAGATTTTCTCTTGATCCTTCCCTTGATGTTTTTGCTTCTTGTCATTCTTTACATTGTAAAAGTTAACGGCCTGCATAAAAAAAAAAAGACACTCTTAGTCATTCATGGGATTATATGCAATGAATAAAAGTTCGATTCAGCCCAGAACCCAAGAAACAAAATAAATCTCATAATTTTACATGGGGTTGTAGAAGAATTTCACAAAACACTAATTACATGTTGTACTAAAGCATGCCCATCCTAGAAACATACAATCAAACACTCACCATAACTCCCATCGTCATTTCGGCGCCAGTAACGCACATAACATAGGTCACGAGGCCAAACAAACCTGCAGGAAGTAGCATTAATTCTAAAAGAGGTATAAAATCTGCATTTTACTTGTCATACAAGATTTTGATATGGTATAAACACATTTCTGCATATGATATAAACACATTTCTGCTCTTTCAATAGTTAACCAATTATTTTTACATCCTAGCAATATAATAAGGATCTGCGTAGGCTGCAGCATAATATCTTCAGATAAGTTATACTAAGCAAGCTTTACTAGATAATTAACAATGGTTTTAAGAATTGCAATTATACGTATTGATGTGGCTTTACTTCATGACCTATGTACACTATTTACGCCCCAGATTACTCCTTAAAACACATTGTATATTGAATATTCTGTTATTCACTGAAGGCGCACAGGTGTGTGACCCTGGAGATCATGGAGATGAACATACTATAATGGTTATGATAGCTCTTCAATAAGATCACAAACATTTTTTTTAAGTATTACTTACCAAAATTATATGGTTAGAACATATCTTCAATACTATAATAGCATTTGCTTCTCAAACTTTAAGAACTGCCATGTGAACTTTTATGTTTAAAGAATTTATTAGCAAACAAGTGCACCAAAGATGTCTTTACACACATGCATTAGAATAAGAAAACACTAGTATCTTATGTAATACTTATTTCTACTCCCTGGAAAAGATAAGGAATCATCGCCACGTTGAAAATGGGATAAATCACGTCCAGACTGAAGTAACCCATTGCCAATATTCTAGGCATTTATAGCTAATTTACTTCCTTTTCCCATTTATAGTGTTGGGAGGAAGAAAGGAGTGAAAACTAATTTGCATGTACACGCTGTGCTAAATGCATTTGCAACTAAATTTACTATAGAACTTTGTTAGACTCGATCAATTGGTGGTTTTGAAATTTTAGTGCTGCAGAGGTTTTAATTCTCACAATTCTCAAGTTCTCACCTCACTCTAGTACTGTGAAAATCAAAAGTTCTGCATTTTCTATAATGTGAGATTTTATTCTAGTTTTGCACTTCCTCATTTTCGGATGGACAGGACACCGGAACTTGTTAAACAATCACTTACACATGTAACTAATCTGTAGACATCATAATTAGCACCACTTACTGAAACCGTGTTGCATCCGTGCTCATAACCAGCTCGAAAACATCTTCACAACTTGCCTCCACGACTCCGACAGCCTTCATTGCTCTACTACAACTTTTTGGCTGCTATAAAGATTATACATGAAGGGGTCAGGGATGAATGGAAGCAGCACTGTGTGGAAGAATAGTGTTGATCTACTGGGTACTGCTGTTGGGGCAAACAACAGAGGACAGACTTCATCGCAGAGATTGGTTGCCTCTCTTGAGAAGGAGTCTGTGGATAATCTTGATAAACTGGAAATGGCCTTTAAAATAATTGGGCAGATCTTGGATAAAGTCCAAATTGATCAAAAGCTATTGGAACAAGTCAGAAATATCGCAAAGGAGCAAACTCAATCAATGCTGGTTTTCCTAAAGGTAACAATGTCTTGCTCTGTTATTATTTCCCTTTCTAAATTTAGCATCTAGTCAGTAGATTTGTTTTAAAAAAGGTAAAATCAACATCTTTTGAAAGATATATTCTAAACTTTGTAAACTGGTGCAGATACAGAAGTGTGACTGGTCAGAGCCAAAGTCTTCATTGAAAATTAGAATCAATACAAAGCTTTCCGTTTACCAAGCCGCAGCTAGATTACAAATTAAGTGTCTCACATCTATTGATTCTGATGGAAAGTTATCAAAGAGATTTTTGCATGGGACTCTTGCGCTGTTGATAGAAGCTGCTGAAGCATGTATATTCTCTGTATGGCGAAAATTAAAGGTCTGTGAAGAGCTCTTCAGCTCGTTGCTTCAAAACAAATTATTTGAATATTACAAAAGTGAAAAAAAAATATGGTACCATTTCCGATTGTTGTTGTTTGGAGTAAATTTGAATGAGAGTCATCTCCATCCTCAACGGCACTATCTCTACAATACATGTCAGATCTTCATTAAACAAAATTTAAGCAATCTAATAGCACAGCAATACTAAAAGTAAATAACATACAAATAAAGAAGATACTTACTGACTTTAGTAAAGAGGGAAGTGAAATGGGAGATAGAGAATTAGAGATAAACAGAGAGAGTAAATCAATTGGGTGAGAGAGAGAAGGATTGAGAGAGAGAGAGAATTAGAGATAAACAGAGAGAGTAAATCAATTGGGTCACATAGAAGAAAATGACTCCATTTTAGATGCCTGAAACGTAGAGAGACGAAGGGCTAGAGGGACAAAGTGCTTCAATTAGGTCTATGTTTTGATAAAAGAGGGAAGTGAAATTTTAGTAAAGGGGGAAGCGAAATGAAGGGGGGTAAATCAAATATTAACAAGCGGCAATATAAATTAGTGAAGGGAGGGAAGTTAAATTTCAGATTTTGGATCACGAAATTTTAAGAAATTTCAGAAATTTTTTTCGAAACAAAAAATTCAAATTTTCGGAATATCAATAGAATAGATATTCATTCTAGTGTTTTGCCACGGATTATTATTTCCATTTTTGAAAATTTTTTAACATCCGTACGGTTGGATCGTTGAAAAAAAATTAGAAAAAATATTATTCCAAGTAGTACTTTTGGAGGATTTATATTATAAACACGTACACGAATGAATTCTTTTTTTCTAATTTTTTGTACACATCATTCAAATCATTAGATATTAACATCCGTATGGTTGGATAGACGAAAAAAATTATAAAAATTATTATTCCAAAATTATACTAGTTTGACCAAGTAGTACTTTGATAGTTGACCTTTAAAATATCATACAAGAATGATTTGTTTTTTTCTAATTTTTTTTACACATCACTAAAATCAGTATATAACATCATCCGTGCGGTTGGATCGTCAAAAAATAAATTTAAAAAAATAGATCATGTTCAATCGGTACGACACTACTTAGAGCGAGTAGTACTTTTGGAGGATTTATATTATAAACACGTACAAGAATGAATTCTTTTTTTCTAATTTTTTGTACACATCATTCAAATCATTAGATATTAACATCCGTACGGTTGGATTGTCGAAAAAAACTAGAAAATATATTATTCCAAAATCATACTAGTTTGACCAAGTAGTACTTTGATAATTGACCTTTAAAATATCATACGAGAATGATTTGTTTTTTTCAAATTTTTTTTACATATCACTAAAATCGGTATATAACATCATCTGTGCGGTTGGATCGTCAAAAAATAATTTTAAAAAAATAGATCATGTTCAATCGGTACGACACTACTTAGAGCGAGTAGTACTTTTGGAGGATTTATATTATAAACACGTACAAGAATGAATTCTTTTTTCCTAAATTTTTGTACACAACACTCAAATCATTAGATATTAACATTCGTACGGTTGGATCATCAAAAAAAAAACTAGAAAATATATTATTCCAAAATTATAATAGTTTGACCAAGTAGTACTTTGATAGTTGACCTTTAAAATATCATACAAGAATGATTTATTATTTTCTAATTTTTTTTACATATCACTAAAATCAGTATATAACATCATCTGTGCGGTTGGATCGTCAAAAAATAATTTTAAAAAAATAGATCATGTTCAATCGGTACGACACTACTTAAAGCGAGTAGTACTTTTGGAGGATTTATATTATAAACACGTACAAGAATAATTTTTTTTCTAACTTTTTGCATAAATCACTAAAATTAGTATATAACATCATCCGTACGGTTGGATCGTCCAAAAAAAAAATTTAAAAAAAATATTATTCGAAAATTATACTGGTTTGACCAAAGAGTACTTTGTTAGTTGACCATTAAAATATCATACAAGAATGATTCGTTTTTTTATAATTTTTTGTACACATCACTAAAATCAGTATATAAAATCATTTGTACGGTTGGATCGTCGGAAAAAAAAATTAAAAAAATAGATCAAGTTCAATCGGTACGACACTAGTTAGAATGAGTAGTACTTTTGGCGGATTTGTATTATAAACACGTACAAGAATGATTATTTTTTCTAACTTTTTGCACAAATCACTAAAATTAGTATATAACATCATCCTTACGGTTGGATCGTCCAATTTTTTTTTAAAAATAATATTATTCGAAAATTATACTAGTTTGACCAAAGAGTACTTTGTTAGTTGACCATTAAAATATCATACAAGAATGATTCGTTTTTTTCTAATTTTTTGTACACATCACTAAAATCAGTATATAAAATCATTCGTACGGTTGGATCGTCGAAAAAAAAATAATTTAAAAATAAATCATGTTCAATCGGTACGACACTAGTTAGAGCGAGTAGTGCTTTTGGAGGATTTATATTATAAACACTAGTTCAACCTTGCCTATTACAACATCGAGTCTTTGTGTTAGCCTAGACATGATAAAGTGTTGGCGTAGATGTTGTATATGATTAATTAAATAATCATTTTACATTAAAATGATAAAAATTCTTAAAAAATAGTTTATTTATTTTTTTGGTATTTGAAATGGAGTGAATGGTATTTTTTGTAAAGTAATGTATTTTTCAATAATTTTAAAATTAAAAATTTAAAAATTGTACGTTGTTTAATTAAGAATTTGTATATATGTATTTAAAATAATTTATAGTAAATAACACTTTACTATAAAAAATGAACAAATTTTATAAAAAAAATGTTTTCAAAATTTAAATAATTATAAAACTTGTGTAAAAAAAAAGAAAAAAAGACAACTACACATTTTGATGAAAGCTCGAGCGGCAATTTCTACCGCCTTCCCCTTTACCCTAATTTTAACAAAAATTAAGTTCCCTCTCTTTTTCATTCTATCTCTTTTCCTCTCTGCGTCTCAAATTCTATCTCTTTCTCTCCCTCCATCTCTTTCCCTATCTTTCTCTCTCTCTCCCTCTTTCTTTCAAGCTTTCAATTTAGAAATTGATTTAAGGATTTAAGCTTCGATTTAGGATTGAATCAATGTTTTGGTTACAATTAGGGGTTCAATTGGGACGACGCCGACGAAGGATGCCGACGGGGAGAACTTTAACTCAAACTTTCTCGGTCTCTTGGCTACGTCGAGTGACAATTTCTCTGATCAATATGAAAGGGCACCTCAGTTTCCGATACCTACAAGTATCGATAATATTCAGAGCTCTTTTTACTCAGTTCTGTCAAGTTGTTCATGTGAGAGCAAGGAGAGGCCAAGCAACTGATAGTCACATCTTGGCTGAAAGGGTAACTCATTTGTAGTAACCTCTTTGTTACAATTAATTTATCAGTTAACCGAAAGCAAATTTAGAACTGCAATAATTTATGATGCGTGCATTTTTCATTGATAAATTTTTTTGTTTTTTGTTACCCACTGCTATTCTCAATTTTGTATTTATTATTATTTTCAATTTTTTCTTTGCATATTTGTATGGGATTAAGAGCAATTCCAATGCAAAGCTATAATTGAATGCATAGCTAAAATATAGGATTAGATTTAATAAATGAGCACTTCAATGCATATAGCTATGAAGATGATTGAATGAAAAACTGTAGAAATGGATAATATGTTTTATATTTAGAACCAAATTTACCAGCCTTGCGATATCATTTTTTAATAGATAAAAGGAGGGAAATATGCTTGGTACATGACTTTTACCAGAAACATAACAATGGCTGTAGCCATTCTGGCATTAGTATAGGAGTATAAGTTCTATTGTAGCACCAAAAACCAAGTTTTGGTGCCAGAATTAGTAATAGCTATAAACCATTTTAGCATTAGCATTGGACTTCTCCTTATATACAACAGACGCAACTAAGTCTGTAGTAGAATGCTTCTTTATAGTCTACTGATGTTTATCAATTTTATTTCAGCTAGTTAAAACAGACCAGGGCATAAAAGTTCGTACAGACCATGGTGAAGAAATAATGGCAGATGCTGTTCTCTTTGCTACCGGTAATGCCATTGTACAATCCAAGTAGTGTGTTTACATGTGCTTGGTATGAAAACAAATGTCTAGTAGAGCTGGTATTATAGTTATATACCTTAGAGTATATTGCAGATGTGTAATTTTCTACATTATATTCTGCCCTTGCTAAACTGACGTTTTGAGGCATCTACTAAATAATTTCTCTCTTGAGGTAAAGCTTCATTATTTTTTATTAAGTTAAATGTCATCTACAATGGAAGCAAGTCAGATCTAGTATATGCAAGCAGCATAAAACTTGGTCCGTTTTACACACACGGTTCATTTATGTGGTAATCACCTAGTCTGGTACTTGAAATAGTCCTCTTCTATCAATTGCAGGTCGGGCCCCTAACTCGAAGAGGCTGAATTTGGATGATGTTGGTGTTGAGGTTGATAAAGTGGGAGCCATAAAGGTTACCGAATTAGCCTTTATTTATATGATGTTGCTACGTGCTAGATGATATTTAGTGTTTGAGGATTCATTGATAGCCTAGTGGCAAGGCGTCTTGATCAAATTACTATGAAGACAATGAGGCATCTGTAGAAGTAGAACTTGAGGATGACTTCTTTATGCCCAATTTTCCGGATATTGATGAAGACATGCCTACTAGTTACATTCGAGATGATGTTGATGAACTAATACAACTTTCGTAATGTAATAAATTAATTTGTGACCATAACTCTTGATAGATTGTTGGTTGGTTTGTTCTCTTCTGTTTGGACTTTGTTGTTTGTTTGGTTTGTTGGATGCCAATTTGGTAGGTTAGTCATCTTTTAAATATATTTTTTTTCATGTACAGTTCATTAGACAACAGTTTTAAACAGAAGACATTTGTATGAGTTAAAACACAAAATAGGCCAGAACCTGTTGTGTGTTGGATTAAGTTCATACAACACTATGTAAAGCACTTGTGTTAAATATCATTACACAATACCACATTGGAAACCACTTGTCTCATTCTAACAATACTTTTTACGAAGTATTGTCTATGCTTCATTCACATAATATTTCGAAAAAATGTTGTGTGTTGGTTCACTTTCACACAACACTATGGATAACATATTGTATGACTTCTAATTAGACAACAGACCTAAAAACACTTATCTGAATGCAACAACGGTTTTCCTGTATATTGTGTTGCAGGCTTTCACACAACACTTATTTGATAAGGCTTGTCTAATCTTAAAAATACTTATGCATTTACACAACACCCCTGGTCAAGAAATGCTTGTCTGGTAAGATTTATCACACAACGGTTTTGGCCCATTGTGTGAATGTAGGATTACACAATACTTTTTCGAGTTGGAAAATAACAGTTGTCTGATCATTTCGGGCAACACTTTTTTCCATGGGTGTTGTCTGATACGTGTCGTCTATAGCCATATTTGTTGTAGTGAATTTTTACAATTTATAGAGAGATTTAAACAGGCAAAGTGCAATTAGTTTCAAATTGAAGTCAAAGCAAATTATAAATTTTTACAATTTATAGAGAGATTTAAACAGGCAAATTCTCTTCAGCCCTTACAAACTGCATCAAGCTGTGGACGGATCTACTCGTACCTGTATATCATTACCAGGACCCCCAATCATTGCAGCAACCAGCAACCCCTAATCATTGTAGCAACCGAGCAACCGGCAACAACTAGCTTGTTCACAATGAGATGTTACCAGTAGATGTAATGGACAACAAGCGCCAATTTGTACATGAACCTGCTTTAAATCTCTGTGCTAACATATTATTGCGAACTGTACGCAAACTGTTGATGACAAACAAAGGTTTATCCATTCTAAAACAATATCCGTTCTTGATAAATATCTAATGCCTGGATGAACTTTTCTGTAAGTAATTTCTTGTGCAATCTATACCTGAAATATGCACAGTTTTTTAATTGTAAAATAGGGTGTTGACATTGAAACATGCACAGTAACACAATGTGAGAATAACTTACTTGACAGCGACTTCAAGAAATATTTTAGCTTCCAGCATTGAGTCTGTTAGCAGTCATATTACAAACAAATAGTGTATCAGCAGAAAGGATTGTCCGCTTGACCAATAATTCTACAAACACAATAGCATACATGTTAGCCTCGAAAACTTGAGTACCATAATTTAATACAGAAGTGAAAGTAATGGACATACCCTCCACCTATCTTCTGTACTTGTAAACACATATCATCTACCACAACTCCCATTTTACTCCTCAACCAAGAAAGCTCGAATGATCCTGGTAGAAACACAAATAAGTCAAAGTGAACAAAGTTAAAGAAAAAGCTAATATATCCATAAAGAAATGTAAAACACTAAAATTAAATGAAATGGGTATCCAAATGCATGCAGGTATCCTACCTCTTCCTTACAGCCCCTCCAGATAATACACCACCATAGGCACGGTTAACAGTCCTTCGGTTCCTAGGCAATCTGTATATATATATACACATTATTTTATGTTTTTTCTAGATTAAAATATAATAAATGAACGGTGACTACCTTGAGTCCTTCAGCGGTGCAATCTGCAATTGGCCATCCATGATCCGCAGTGGAGAAAGGCCAAACACCTTTAGAAATATGGCGATACCAGAAGTCTAGGTCACCAGGGCAGTCATCTTCCACCTTTAGGATAACAATAGACAGGTTAAATTGCAAAGGTATATAATAAAGAAATTTTAAGAACAGAGACCTACAATAGAACCCCTGTTGAATATAAAAAAGGCCTGACCAGCCACAAGTGCAAACAATTATAATATTCCCCGTAAGCATACAAGATTCATTCTGGGTACTCAAGCATTGCTCATTGTATACGTATTACAAACTTTTAGTTGTAGTGGCACTTTTATCTAGCAGCAGAGTGTATGAAAAGAACAAAGCATACTAATAAACAAAGAACAAAGAACAAAGCTTCATTACTCAATTTTGTAAACTAATAAACTTGACATAGTACACATGATTAGACAAGCATACTCTCATATATAATCGCAAACCTGATAAATCTATCCAATGGTTATATTGTTATCACGAGTCAATTTGATATCCAGAAACGGCTCATAGTTTCCAAGGTCCAAGTCCACCTTCAATTAGTTCAGTTACAATTGAACCGTGTCTTCAAATTACCAATTGTATTATTTTTAGCACAACAGCATTACAATAGCAAAGAATTGTACGTATGCAAGTATACAGACTGTAAATGTTAACAAGTTATCTCTATTGTCTGATTTTGAATTGTTATGCTCCATGTTAGCAATTTAACCATGCCTGATTAAAGCTGACACCTTTGCAACAAGATGGGCATCAACTTCTGCTTAAATATCATAACAGAAAATTATATTTTAATAAGTAAGTTGAACGGTAAAAATCAAGTCAAATCTAAATAAATATCCGGAAGTTGAAATATCTTACTACATTGTTGTACCTAATGATGAACATATATATGTTAAAATTAATAAGCTAAATTCAAATTTTCTAGAATAAAATGTGGTAGGTTTTGAATAAAATGTGGTAGGTGTTGAATGTTGAATAATTTGTGGTAGGTTGCCTAAATTGTGATGTAATCAATGATGTAAAATGCTTGAGATGTAGCCTATAAATAGGTTGAGAGTTTGTATGTAAAATTATATCAAAAATTCAGAGAGTTCTTAATAAAAGAGTGAGTTTTGAGAATTGGTGAAGAAATAATTTTCTTTCTTCATCTCTACTTTGGAGCCATCAAAGTGGTATCAAAGCTAGTCGTAATATTCGCCATAATATATCAAATCGAAGATCTCTCGGAGACGAATCCAACGCCGCTGGAATCACCCCGATCGGAGCTTCGACGCGCCGCCAATCGCTGCCGGAAGGTGACTGCAGAAGACAGTTTTCTGCAGAAAACTTCTGCAGATTTTTTTTCCAGAAACTTGAAGGTACTGTTCATCTATACGGTACTGTTCATACATACTGTTCATATACGGTACTGTTCATATACGGTACTGCTCATACATACTGTACGGCACTGTTCATATACGGTACTGTTCATACATACTGTACGGTACTGTTCAAAAAAAAATAAAAAAATTCTATTAGTCTTGTTTTAAAATGGCTTCCAGCAGCAATACTTTACAACCTCAACTGCCACGTTTGACTGGAAAGAATTACAACCAATGGAGCATTCAAATGAAAGTGTTATATGGCTTTCAAGATCTTTGGGAGATTGTGGAAAATGGATATGAAAAACCGGAGGATCAATCCAAACTCTCGCCACAACAATTAAGTAGTTTGAAGGAGAATCAAAAGAAGGACAAGAAAGCTCTCTACTTTATTTATCAAGCAGTTGATGAAGTTATTTTTGAGAGGATTTCAACAGCATCAACATCCAAGGAGGCGTGGGACATCCTTAACAAGGCTTACAAAGGTGAAGAAAAGGTTAAAATGGTGAGACTCCAAGCTCTAAGAGGTGAATTTGATTCACTCAAAATGAAAGAAGGAGAAACGGTGGAGGAATATTATAATCGAACAATTTCGATTGTTAATCAACTTCGTGTCAATGGAGAAGAAATTTCGGATAAAAGAGTTTTGGAAAAAATTCTTCGTAGCATGACTCGAAAATTTGAGCATGTTGTTGTGGCTATTGAAGAATCAAAGGATTTGAATACTTTCTCTCTTGAAGAATTGTTGGGCTCACTACAATCTCACGAGCTACGCATCAAACAATTTGATTCTCCTTCGGAGCAAGCTTTTCAAGTTCAAGACACTAATCATGGCGGTTTTAGAGGAAGAGGTGGAAGAGGATCATTTCGTGGTCGAGGACAAGGAAGAGGAAAAGTGCCAAGTGAAAATTCAAGCTCATATCAAAGAGGAAGAGGAAGAGCTCGTGGAGGTTACAATGGAAGAGGAAGAGGTAATTCTTTTAATTTTCAATGCCATTATTGTCATAAAAATGGGCATATGAAAAAAGATTGCTACAAAAGGATTAATGATGAAAAAGATGAATCAAATTTTTTACATGAGAATATTGAGGAGAAAGATGAAAGTATGCTTCTTGTTAGTAATGTTCAAGAAGAATCTCTTGAAGATGTTTGGTATATCGATAGTGGTTGTAGTAACCACATGACCGGAAATAAGAATTGCTTTGTGAATTTTGATGAAAGTGTCCAACGAGAAGTCAAGACGGGTGACAACAAAAGGCTCATTGTCAAAGGTTGTGGTGATATTCCAATCCGAACAAAGCAAGGTACAAACTACATCTCTAATGTTTATTATGTACCCGATCTTAAACATAATCTTTTAAGTGTTGGGCAACTTACAAGAAAGGGACATCATGTGAATTTTAAAGATGATTTTTGTGTGATCAAAGATAAAGATGGTGTTCTTGTTGCAAGAGTCAAGATGACATCAACTAAAATGTTTCCACTGAAAATTCAAAGTGAGTCTCTTCCATGTTTTGCTAATATTGTGAATGACAAGTCTTGGCTTTGGCATCTTCGATATAATCACTTGAGTTTTAGCACTCTATCAAAGATTTGTAAAGGTCATATGGTGAGAGGTATTCCAAATATTCAAAAGCAAGATCAAGTATGTGAAGATTGCATTTTTGGCAAGCACCATCGAGATCCATTTCCAAAAGAGAAGGCATGGCGAGCTAAAAAGCCATTGGAATTGGTACATTCGGATTTGTGTGGACCTATGCGCACAAACTCTATTGGAGGTAGTTGCTATTTTCTCACTTTTATTGATGATTATAGTCGCAAGATGTGGATTTATTTTCTCAAAGAAAAATCTCAAGTATTTGAAAATTTTAAAGTTTTCAAAGCATATGTGGAGAAAGAAAGTGGTCATTCTTTAAAGGCACTACGATCCGATCGTGGTGGTGAATATATGTACCAAGAATTTGGAAGTTTTTTGAAAAAGCATGGCATTCGTCATCAGCTAACGGTTCGCTCAACCCCTCAACAAAATGGGGTGGCCGAGAGGAAGAACCGAATAATCATGGAGCTTGTTCGAAGTATGTTGAAAACAAAAGGATTGCCTAAGATGTTTTGGGCCGAAGCGGTTGCTTGTGCATGCTATGTTCTCAATCGTGCACCTACTAAAAGTGTACAAGGGAAGACTCCACAGGAAGCTTGGAGTCGTAAGAAGCCATGTGTCTCTCACTTTAGAATTTTTGGAAGCATTTGTTACTCTCATGTGCCCGATGAAAAGAGAGGCAAACTTGATGATAAATCTGAAAAATGCATCTTTGTTGGTTATAGTGAAGCTTCCAAGGCATACAAATTATACAATCCCATTACAAAGAAGGTCATAATTAGTCGTGATGTAATTTTCAATGAGGAGGCTTCATGGGAATGGAAGAATGAGAAAGAAAGTTCAAGTATCTTTCTTGATGATGATGCATTTGATCCAATTGAAGAAGAAGGCGCCACTCCACCTACTCCACCATCCAATTCTCCAATAAGCTCATCATCATCTTCAAGTTCCAAATTACCACCTAAGAAGACAAGAACTATAGCGGATCTTTATGGAGCAACAAGAAGAATTTTGGAAGATGAATTTGTTGATTTTGCTTTATATGCAAATGCGGATCCAATTGATTTTGAAGATGCTGCTAAGGAAGTTAAATGGAGGCAAGCCATGAATCAAGAAATTGATGCAATTGAAAGGAATAAAACATGGGAATTAGTTGAAGCTCCTAAAGCAAAGAAACCTATTGGAGTTAAATGGGTTTATAAGACAAAGTTGAATGCCCAAGGTGAAGTTGAAAAATACAAGGCCCGATTAGTGGTGAAAGGTTACAAGCAAAAATATGGTGTTGATTATAAGGAAGTATTTGCTCCGGTAGCACGACTTGAAACAATCCGCTTGATCCTCTCTTTAGCCGCTCAAAATAAATGGGAAGTTCATCAAATGGATGTCAAATCGGCTTTCTTGAATGGAGAATTGCAAGAAGAGGTCTATGTTGAGCAACCCCTGGGCTATGTAAAGAAAAATGAAGAGAATAAGGTCTACCGATTAAAGAAGGCTTTGTATGGATTAAAGCAAGCTCCTCGAGCATGGTATAGTCGCATAAATGATTATTTTTTAAAGATGGGGTTCAAGAGGTGTCCATTTGAGCATACACTTTACATCAAAGAGAACAAAGGTAAAATTCTTATCATTGGCTTGTATGTGGATGATTTGATTTTTACAGGAAATAGTCATGATAATATTGAAGAATTCAAGAAGAGTATGATGCATGAGTTTGAAATGACCGATTTGGGATTACTACATTATTTTCTTGGCATAGAAGTAAAGCAAGATGAGAGTGGCATTTTTATCTCTCAAGAAAAGTATGCAAAAGATTTGATGAAGAAGTTTCGAATGGAAGATGCAAAAGCAAGTAGTACTCCTGTTGAAGTTGGATTGAAACTAAGCAAGGATGACGATTCTAAATATGTTGATCCAACATATTATAGGAGTCTTGTTGGGAGCTTGATGTACTTGACCGCCACTCGTCCAGACATTACATATGGTGTTAGCTTGATCAGTAGATTCATGGAGAAACCAAAGAAGACACATTGGGAAGCCGGGAAAAGAATCTTAAGGTATGTTCGTGGAACACTTGGAGATGGAATTTATTATCAAAAGGTGAATGACACTAAGGTAGTCGGATATTGCGACAGTGATTGGGCCGGAAGTGTTGATGATAGTAAAAGTACTTCAGGTAATGTTTTCTTTCTTGGCTCGAGTGCAATCACATGGATGTCGAAGAAACAACAAGTCGTGGCTCTCTCAACGGCAGAGGCAGAATATATTTCTTTGTCATTAGCTGGTTGTCAAGCTTTGTGGATTACATGGGTGTTAGAAGACCTCAAGCATGTCGTGAAAGGAAGTCCAGTAATATATTGTGATAGTAAGTCTGCTATAGCACTCACGGAGAATCCAGTATTTCATGGGAAGAGCAAGCATATCAGAATCAAGTATCATTTCATTAGAGACTTGGTTGAGAAGGGAGAAGTAGAGATCAAGCATTGCAAGACAGAAGACCAAGTTGCAGATATTTTTACAAAACCTTTGAGACCAGATATCTTTAAAGAATTGAAAAAGAAGCTTGGCATGTGTGGAAATTTAGCTTAAGGGGGGCTGTTAAAATTAATAAGCTAAATTCAAATTTTCTAGAATAAAATGTGGTAGGTTTTGAATAAAATGTGGTAGGTGTTGAATGTTGAATAATTTGTGGTAGGTTGCCTAAATTGTGATGTAATCAATGATGTAAAATGCTTGAGATGTAGCCTATAAATAGGTTGAGAGTTTGTATGTAAAATTATATCAAAAATTCAGAGAGTTCTTAATAAAAGAGTGAGTTTTGAGAATTGGTGAAGAAATAATTTTCTTTCTTCATCTCTACTTTGGAGCCATCAATATACTAGTTTACTAAATTATATTTTTACATATAAGTAGTTACTTGTGAAATGCTTCTGGATATCTTTTTATCATCCTCTTGATGTGAACAAATTAGTGAAAGTGATGTCAGATTACTTGATATCTTTCTGTTTTCGTCGTACACTCTTGGTTAATCTGCATTCAGTCATTTCTCAATCATTTTTGTTTATTAGATTAAGTTTTGAAAGTTGTTAGAAAGTATAAACCTCAGGGATAATTCTATTTAAAATATATTTGTAATGAAAAATAAATAAATGGCAGTAGCACGCAAATATGGAAGGAAGTATACATGTTTATTTTTCAACCCCAAAATGGCATAAAAGTGTGTGATATGTGTGTGATATTTAAGAAGTTTTGTCACCCTGGTGCGAGGAATTCAAAGTGTCAAGCACATAAAGAGTGTTGATTTCTAATTAAAAAAAATTGTGTTTAGTTACTGACTGAAAAAGTTTCACCAATCCCTTCAGATATCAAAACATCTTCCAGATCTTAGTGTCAATCTTTCCTGCTGCAAGCAGAGTTAAAAATTTAAGATGTGCCTAAATTTATGTAAAAAAACAATTGTCTGGTTAGTTATGTACTTATGTATAAACTCAAGTACTACGCTTCAGTCAAGTCTACGTATCTTTAGACGATAATAGCCAGGCACAACCGCACGGTCCTGCACAAGTTGTTTTCATACTTATGTAGTTGATAATGATTTATCAAAGAAAATTAAGTCCTCACTGCAGTAAACAATAATTTTCCGTTGTATTTGGTCGAAAAACAGTGTTATACAATGGAAAGTAATACCATAACAGGACTAAACTGATGTTGTATATGCTAGATTAATTTTTATCTATCTATTTTGTTTCAGAAGCTTAAATTAGAGTACTGAGTTCAGGACGCAACCACATGAACTGACATTTACTATAGAACAAAAGAAGAGTTATATGATACGGTACTTCATTTCATGTGTACATGGTCAAATGGAAGAATTTTTTAAACTAAATGACATCACTGCATGAGATTATTGGTTCTGGTTGAGAATATGTGTATATGTTTAGCTCTCTGTCTTTATTAATGGATAAAGGTAGAACAAAGTTCAATGCAAATGCACTAAACACATGCAAGTATATTTGGCAACTCAAAGACATTGCAGTAGTTGCGTATAGCATGGTAGCTGAGCCATTTACAGAAAACTAGCAAGTGATGTATTTAATGGAGTACCTGTACTGGCGAAGATGATATGAATGTCCACCAGTTCCAAGAAGACTTTGTACATTTTGTTGTTCCCCAGTAAATTCATAAATGGTTCATGACAATCCTGCAAGTACCTGAATTCATGGTACATTTTAGGTACATTTATTACCATTGGTGCTTATTTCAGTTCACAAGAAAATACATGAAGTTAAATTTGTTGTTTATTTTGGTACTAATGTAGAAGGATATCGACTCCATTGATAAACAGCTACTTGAACCGTGTCTTCAAATTACCAATTGTATACTAGTTCCCTTTTACATGTCTTGTCCCTTAATAGGCTGACAATAACCATGGGACTGGTAAAAAGATGAGAACCCCAAATAGGCACAAAGTATGCGTATTGCTAAACCATATAAAAAAGTTAGAGCACATAAAATAGGCACAAAGTATTCATTTTTCAATACTCAAAACTCATAGCACATACACTAAACAAGAATTAAAAGTTATATGCTTGGTAAGATTAGCGAAAAAAGAGTACCGAAATGAACATCCTAAAACTAAATTCACTATACATACATAAATTCATACTAATTACATATACAAACATACATACATAAATTCATGATAAACATATAAAAATGAAGAAAATAAAGTACCCCTCGGATTCTCTTACCAGTAACAGGGCATTTAGGTCCACTAGCTCTCTTCTTTGTGCTCCGATAAACCAATTTTTCACCTACATTTAGAACTGACCTTCTTTGATGAATAGAAGCAAGCATATGATGATTTTGCCTCAAAATCTCATAGCACTACATACACATACATATATAAAATAATTAATTCACATATATATATATATACATAAATTACATATAAATTAAATTAACCCCAAACTAAAACTTAGGGTTTCAATTTTAAAACCCCATTTTGTAATTAAATCGAATTAATCCAACTTATAAGTTTGAACATATCAAACTTAGGCTTACCCACTGATAAATCAAACTAATTCGAGTTTTGACCTTCGAACAAACGATTTTGATTTGAGTGTGGGAGAGAGAGTTTCGGGGTTTGAGAGCTCGAGTGCGAAAGAGATAGAACAGAGGTGAGTGGTGGTGGTGGTGGTGGTGGTGGTGGTGAGAGAGAGATGAGAGTGAGAGTCGAGAGAGATTCAGTCGATAGAGAGAGAAAGAGAGAGTATCGAAAAATTGTAAAAAATAACGACTTTTTACTTAAAAAAACAAAAGTATCATTTCTCCGGGAAGGGTTTAAAAATACCGATTTCATTACCCATATTAAAGATGCGTAGTACCCAATACTCAAACAGCATGTGCGTATACCATGAAACCCCAGCTAGTTATGCGTATTCCATAAGAACTCAGTCCCCACCTACTGATACATATATGCAGGATACCCAAACTGGTTATGCGTATGAGCTGTTATATTAATATAAAAATAATTATAAAAGTTTTAATACCCAAGTGTAAATTGCGTATCATATTTTTTTTTATAAAAATTATCACACATTACCCCAACCTGATTTGCGTATCGCTCAGTTACCCTATCTTCGGATGCGTAATATTAGATACCCCATTAGCATATGCGTAATAAATCCGGTAGTTTTCACCACCTCCTCCGCCAATGGTTATTTTCGTTGGCCCAGACTAAAAACCCGTTATTTCTTTACTTGACCCGAGAGTATCGAGAGTTTAATTTTTGTGAATTTTGTTTAATTAGTTTTGTGTTTAATTTGTGTGAAGGGGGAATAATCGTGTATAGGTAGGGCTGAAAATTGATTCGGACTATCCGGTATGTCGACTTATATTCGGTTCGAAAATATGATACATGTTTCAGATTTTTTTTATAATTGATTCAAACCTGGCGGAAAAATTGAACCCGAATAAAATATGATCGCGGATATGAGCATCCATATACCCGCTCAGTTTAAGTCTCATATTTTTCTTATAAAAATGATCCTAGCCGAATATGTTTCATGATCCATATTCGGTTCGAACCCGAATCTGAATTACATTTTTATTTCATTATTTTTCTAACTGAAAAACATATAATAATTTTTTAATAACATTTATAAATTTAAGTTTTCATAAAATACGAGTTATATACCCGAATATTTATCATCAAATACTTCATAGATCAATTATTTAAGTTTTCAATTCGTGATTAATATATTTTTAAAATATTATATTTATTTTAGAATAAATGACTATTTATATAGTTCAAATAAAAATGATACATAATGTTAATGGATTATATTTGACTCGTATTCGATGGATCACAAACTACTCGTTTAGAAAAAAGAAAATATGATACTGGCTCATATTCGGTTTAGATCTGAACTTCAGTATTCGGGATCGGTTTAGATCCGAATAAAATGATCCTGAACCCAAATCTGGACATGATAAAAGTAAAATGATCATATACTTGAGCAAAGGGGTATCCGGTTCAACCGGATCATTTTTCAGCCCTATGTATATGCGGGGAAATATTTGGTGATGGGGGAAAATTTTGACTTAGAGGGGAAAATTTTAACCAAGGGGGGAAACAAAAAGAAGGGCTCGTGTTTTATCTTTTTTCAAAGGCTAACTTTAGACATCGATTTTAAAAAAAGTGATGTTTACGAAAAACAAAGACATCAGTTTAATGCGGAGTGATGTTATTACATCTTCTAACGTCAGTGGCATTTACAACCGATGTCTAATGTGTGATGTCTATTGAACTTTTTCTTGTAGCGGCAGCTCAGCTCTTGACTCCCTACCTCTATGCTATACTTATATTTATCCACGTATAATTATTAAGGTACCTAAATAATTCAATGTGACAGATAAGGAGATGTTACGCAAAAAATAGGTATAACCTTATTCTCTTTATTTTATTACAGAAAAAGAGTGATCCTAAACTTGCCTCGCCATCAGATGCTCAAGTTTATTTGGAATCGCGTGAGAGAGAAAAGGGTCGAACATACAAGACAAATACAACTGAAGTTCAAAAAAGAATTGTGAATGTTATATGTTTGAAGTTCAAAAAAGAATTGTGAATGTTATATGTTTAGTGGACATTATGTCTTAATTAGAAATCAAAATTGGTTTATTTGTTCGAATTTACCGTTTTTCTTTTACAAGTTAAGGAATATAGAGAGCCTTTGTCTGTTTCTTCATTTGGTCAAATTTATTTTTTTTTTCTTGATTAATATTTCAAAAACTTTTTTCTTGTAAAGCGAGATTAAGAAGATGATAGCTTCAAGTGAGGATGCGGATGAACTTATTGCTAATGGAAAGACTCATGGTCGAGAATGGCTGAAAGTAAGGCACGATAAAAGTGCAGGTTTGGCATCAACTTCGACCCCTACAGACGAGCCTTATTTGGATGATCTGATTGCAAAGATCAGGCGAGATCTTGAGACAAAAATGGAAGCAAAGGTGAAGAGGAAAGTCCGGGATAACATGTCAATGTTGCTTGAAAAAGTTGGGATAAGCTAATCCTAGTCTGAATCTGGACATTGGAGACTTTTCTGCTACTATTTCAAGTGAGAAAGATGAAAATATTAGGGTGTGTCTGTTGGTGTATACTGAAAATATTTATTTGAAGTATATACATTTATTTCTGGCCTATTTTATTGAGAATCATTTAAATGTTTACATGTTGTCTAAATATTATATATTGTGAATAATCTAGTATCAAATGGGATACAGAATATTAGATTATTAAATACGGTTTATATAATATGGTTCACAGCACAGGTGGTGTTAGACAATCCACTGGAATGGCTGTAGTATTATTTAGATTAGTTTATATTGACTAATAAATAATACTAGTATACTTTGTGTATATTGAACAGGATCAAATTTAGAATTGTTCCCTTATACTGATTAAGAAGGTGAACTAAGATTCTATGTTATTATTAATGCTTAGGTTCTTAATCCAGATATAGTAATTGACACGTGTATATTATTTACATGCTTTGATTTATATATGAAATAATTCTTTTGATTTATTTCATTATATTTTGGGTGATGGAATAATATATATGGTGAATATTATTTATTGAAGGAATCCATGTCCTGATAATATTCGGGTTAATGATGTCCCCTTGAAAGCTCAAAAAGATTTAATTATGTGAAACCCTGCAGGTGGATTTATTCCGGCATAATTAAATAAAGGTTGAGTGGATGATCAAGGATAAAAGATATTAATTAAATGAATTATCAGTAATTTATTTAATTAATGGACATGCGATATTTTAAACATGGGGAATTTAATAAGCAAATAATATTGGAACCGAATTAATTAATTAAATTACGGTATTAGGAAAGGTAGTGCAAATATTAATTCTTTAGTGGAATGAATTAATATTTAATTACATTGGGCTATGCCCAAGATGTAATTAGAAGGCCCAACCTAATTGTCCATGATCCCTATTGTAGCCTATATATATTCTTATTCTCTTCTTGCGAGGGCTGGTCGAAAAAATTTAGTAGCCACCTAGGAGCAAGAAGAGAGGTTAACTTGAGAAGACGAAGGCCACACTTCGCTCAAGGGAATTTGGGAATACAATAGAAGAGCGTGGAATCAACCGTTAACAAGGTGACTTTTCTATTCGTACTCGTTAATGTATTGTATCAAAAATCGCAGTGCCAAGATCTGATTGTCCCAACAGTGTCCTTATCCCCCGATGAGGACAACCGACCAGACTACAAGATAAGTGATCCCAAGCTTACAAGTACAAAGTGCAACTACCATATAAAGTATTGCATGTTAAGGGCAAATTGTTAAAAGGTATACGGATAGTTAAAACCACAAGGATAAGCAGTAGTATGTATTTGGTGTTGGGTTTTGGGGCAAAAAACACAGCGAAAAAACATAAATAAAACTGAAAAACCGAAACCATAAACGCAGGAGGATCCGTGTATAAGCATGTATGATTATGGAGAACGTAATATGTACCTTTAAGAAGCTTTACGAATGGTTGTCTTATGGAGGACCTTTAAGGCAATCACCACGCAGCCCTTGATGCAAGTTATGTAGAGTGGGTGTCAACCCAAGTCCCACATCGATAAGATAAAGAAGAATTATCTTGAATATAAACAGCCAAAACAACTCCATTAGTATGAGGCCTTTTGGGAGGAGCCCAAAAGCAAATCCGTGCGGGCGTGGCCACAGCCCAGAGCGGACAATATCATACTAATTTGGAGTTAAGGGGTGTTGCGTGGCCCAACAAGTGGTATCAAAGCCGATGGTTAAGAAGTTGATCCTGGGGTTGCGGGCTGCAAGTTGTGTGGTGTAGGAGGCTCTCCAGAATCGTGTTTGGAGATCTTGGACGGCTTGTGTCGAAAGTCTTCCTGATAATGAGGTGGTCAGGCGGCGTGTCCCGCAAGATGAGGAGCCCAACAAGAATAGCGGCGGTACAAGGGTCACAATATTGGTAATCTTGGATTGAGGGGAGATTGTATAGTGGGTGTCAACCCAAGTCCCACATCGATAAGATAAAGAAGAATTATCATGAATATAAGAAGCCAAAACAACTCCAATAGTATGAGGCCTTTTGGGAGGAGCCCAAAAACAAATCCGTGCGGGCGTGGCCACATCTCAGAGCGGACAATATCATAATAATGTGGAGTTAAGGGGTTTTGCGCGGCCCAACAAGTTATGCGTCTCTAATCAGTCCACACGAACGCTCGATCGTCCAACGATAATGAGAGTCTGTAATAGCCGAAAAACCGCCGCCCCCTCTCTCTAGCCTCTCCAAGATATAAAGCATCTTGGGTTTTAGTAAAAATGAATTTGCAAAAGTAAATATGATTTTGGTTTAAAACCCTAAATCAATTTTGGGCTTCCTTAAACCAAATATGATTTTGGTTTTAATATTAAAAACAAATTTTATTTAGTTAATTAAGACCAGCTCAATTAATTGAAATATCAATTTCGAATTTAAATTAAAACTCCTTTAAACGTTATAAGTGTGTGACCCTTTAGGTTATTATTACGTTGGTAATAATTTTGAATATATATCTAATAATAAAATTATAAACAATGAGTGGCATCTAGTAATACATCATTATTACCCAAGTAATAATAATAATTGGTGATTCATTTAAACCTTTCGTGGCTAATGTTTGTGTGTAATATAATCTTTTCAACCACGATAGATTAAACTCGAGGCACGATAAGTGTCGTCATCTTCATAATTAAATCTGTGTTTTCTTGATCAATGAGTAGACTATTAAAATACAAATCAATATTTGAACATGGCCACGCATTTCATAGTCCCACTCAACCAAGAGGCCAATAATCTCTTCTAAAATAGGAGGGTTAAATCCTTAATCTATCATTCATATTTTTCATACTACTCATCATATACCCGATGTCCACTTTTATCATCACCCGGTCAAAGGTAACTTTTAATGTAATCAAAGTATATTAATACCCGTATAAAAATATAATGATCTCAAATCCAAGGATCATTACACCATTATCATTGTGAGTATTTCTTATGACACTATTATTGGAAGATGATTATCTATAATTCTTGCAAAGGATTTTGATGCATTGGAGTGCAATTTTTTACGTATTATCTATAAGAGACGCCACATAGATATTATAGCTAAGGGCTCTCTACCATTTGAGATGCTCTTACATGCACCTATGTTCTTGACTTTAGTATCACTATATCTATGACCAATGAGATGTGGTCATTAGTCAACAAACATATTAATCTTTATGCATTATAATTGTCCCAAATTAACAATGCTCAATTAGGGATATTTAGGAATATAAACACTACTCATATAGTCTCATTTTAAGCCACATACTTAAAGATGTAGAATACGTGTTATATTCCGAGGACATTTATTACTCTAACATTTATATCGCAGTAAATAAAGATATAATAAATCAATATAGAATAATCGGTAGAACATAATCATTAAATAAGAAAATAGACTTTCCCTGATACATAATAATATTGTCTTTAGGGCACTAACACTAACATTTGGGAACTATTGAAAGGAATATGTGTTGAAGAATTTACTAGCACATCAGTTGGGATGACATCTGTAAGACAAGGTGTATTAAAATGTACACGATGTTTATTATAATCTACAAAAATGACACTTGTCGTGTACATAAAAGAGAGCTTGAGTCCCTTGATTGATGAGTACACAAGGTGTTGCAACTCCAATGTGGTTTCGTTTTCATCGTATAATGTTCGGCAAGAAAGTTGGAAACCAAGTGGGTGGGAACAATCGTCTTGAGGCTAATCACCACTAGTAATGCTTTTTAGCCAAAAAGGAAAGTGAATATCGTGGCCTTCGTGACTACACCGACTAACACTGCAAATCTTTTTTGCAACTGCATCCAAAACTGTTGTACACAGCATTAGTACTATTACCACCAATTTCTAATAAGTTAAATGAAGTAGTATGCACTTGCCCATTTTTCCCAATATTTCTTCTCGGCTACCTGGGATTAACATATATAATATCGACACTAGAAGTATCTCTTTTTGGAAAAAAAATCAGTTTGGTCCTTAAAGTTTAATTTTAATGTTGTTCAACCATTTTTGATATTTTATTTTAAACTATCCATATTGTTGGGTTTCAACCCAATATGATGGTATGGGTTTGGGTGGTTCAAGATATATATGGGTAAGATAATAATTGTATGTGTATACAATTATTATATATGGTATTTCTTGATCACTAATTTGGGTAATTAGATGCCAAGAATTGGAAGGTTTGCATAACAAGTATGGTAAGACTTGTAGAACAAGTATGGTAAGTCTTGGTGGTTAAGTTTTGGATAGCTATATATACATAGTCATATTGTATTTGTTTGATAGGTGAAAGTTTAAGAGATGTAGTCTTAAGTATTGTTTGGGAGATGCTTGAGCATTGTTGGCTCAAGTATCAGGGTTGGGACACCATTGAGGTGTTATTGTTTTGATGTATTATTGATAACTGTTTTGATTAATAATACAAGTTTGGGGCGTGGGTGTTTCCACTCCAAATATTGTTTGGTGTTCTTGTTTTGCTTTTACTTATTGATTTGATAGAAGTAGAAGTAATACTTGAATAGTGTTTGACCGCGCTTTGGTGGATCTTGTCGACTAATCGATTGGATGTATGTGCTCTGTATTGGTGTTTGTGAATCTCGATTGTGTAAGTCCCCTAACCTAACAAGTGGTATCAAGAGCCAAGGTCCAAGTTCGTGATGTTTGAGGTTGAGGGAAAGTTCGAGGTTCAATTGGTATGATAGAGCATGATGAAGGATTTGCTGACAAGGAGACTGCTACTAAAGCAGGTAGAGACAAAGTTACGTGCGGTTTGAAGGTTGACTTGCACCGTGGATCAATCTTGTGTTCGGACTTGAGATGGAAGAAGATGGAAGAGGTCATCATAATTGTTTCAATTGCTTGATCAATCAGGTGAACTATTTGGATGATACTAGTGATTTTCTTCAGGAGACCGAAGGATTGTGAAAGCAAGGATCGGGTGACTCAACATGTGGAAGAGCACTCGTGGTGTTTGATGCACGTGATTTTGTAGATGGATGCATCATTATGGTGAAGAACGATGGTTTGGTTTGGAGGGTCACTATACGGGTCATTATTGTGTAAATATGTTTTATTTTTCAAATTTTAAATTAATATAAACAAGATAGAAAGATTAAATATATCATGAAAAAACGCGATCTAATTCTCACGAAACTTTTTTTGTTGATATTAGGTTTTTTATATTATTAAATATTATCTTAGGAAAATATAAATGTTACAATTTTGATTTTCGTTATTGTTTTTAATAAACTGAGATCCCACATTATTTCATGATTAAAAGATTTTTTTTAAATTAATATTAAAATATGTATAAATAAATGGGATAAGGTAAACTTGTATCATTCTACATCAATATTAGAAGAAAAATATTCATTAAATTTCTATAAAACACATATTAAATGTTACTCGACGTCGCCTCCCGGAGTCATCTCGCTTTTTATTATATGAAAAATTATTATTATCAATGGAGGCAAATTTAAATAATATAAAAAGTTAATTCATTAAGAAAGAAGGTTAAGAAAAAAAATCGATCATATTTTCATCAAATGAATGAATAAAGTATGCTAGGTGGAAACAACACATATACGAATCTTATCAGCTTCTCAAGTATCATATATGTATCAACCACAACATTCAGAGAAAAAAACCAACATTAAGATCCATAAATGAAAGTCTCTGAATACACCCTCAACATCCAATTATGATAACATGATACAAAAGCAAAAACTACACATATTTGTAGACATTGATATTTAGCCTTATACATGTTATGTTGGACATTTTTTATGTATCCAGACACAAAATTTGGTTACATAGAGAATGCCCAAATAAACATTCACGTATGTTAGTGTTAGGATACATGAAAAAATTATTATTTCAGACAAATGAATTCATGCAGCCAACACTGATACATAGCAATGATATCTGTCACTTGGTATAATCAATGTTGCAGCCTGCAGATAATAGAACTGTAGATAATAGAAGAATAATTTGTAACACATAGTAATATTAATTAACCCAAGTCGATAGCTTTGCAGGGCGCAGCCTGCTGATTTCATTATTAAACTCCAAAAATATAATAGTTCTTCAGCCGAAAATTCAAATATTGCAATAGATAAAAAGAAGGCCCGCATCTTACACTTGCGTTATTTGCCAACTTTCGTGATTCCCTCTAAGTATTGTAACTTTATCTCTGTAACGGACCTTTAGAGCCACCAATAGGGAGACAGTCTCCACCGAATAGTACCCACAATCTGCATTAATACATAAAACAAAGATTGCTTAAAAGAAAGGAAAAGAATTACAGTTTAAGACTAAATTCTTTATTGCTAGGTGGCAAAGGCAAAAAAAAACTGTACATCGCCGTATAACAACAAACTAAGAGGGTTTGGAAAACAACAAATAAAAGAAAGGTTAATAGAACTAACATATATTAATGTTTGATATGAAGAGAGTGTGCACTAATATATCAGATTGCGCTAATAATTTTTCTCAATTCTATGGTATACATACTTACATAGCCTTTTGACTCGTACGGAACTTTAAATATCTACTATCAACAACTGTAACACACCACTCTCCTAATTTAATAATTTATGGGATATCAAGAATTTAACTTATCAATATCTTGAGTACTACAAAAGTCGTCAAAATCTTTTCACTTTAGTTTGCTTTGTCTATTCCTCTTCTCTTATTAAAAAAAAAAACATGCTCTGCCTAATTTAACACCACTCTCTTTACTACACGTCAAACAGAGAGTTCACCATTGTAACCGCTGATTCGTCAAAAAAGTTCCTCATGAGACACAAAATTCAAATAGTGAACTTGAACATGAAATTCACCTTCAATTCCACATTGAGAAACGTACAAACTAAATCTAACCTAATTCATGTACTAAAACTATCTACTTGCAATCATAGAGAATTCTCACAGCAAACACGTAAACCGATTGTACAGAACAACTTGAAAAAATTAAGAATCATAATCCAATTATCCTCTTAAAAAAATTTCTTATTGGATTCAGCAAATTCTCAAAAATAGTAAATATCCTTCTTTTGAAAAATAAATAACACACATTAAAATACTAACTCAATCCCGCAATCAAACAAAAATGAATGAAAGACCTTGCTGAATTCCGCAATAAAACAAAAACACAGTGGTTACCTCTAAAGCAGCATTGGCATCTCGAATAGCAGCATTTGGTTTCTTCATTTTTATGTACACAGTGGTAGCAGGAAAAGAAAAGACCATAAGTTTATTAGTACAATTGTAGAATTTTGAGTCTCAAATTCTTCATATCTATTAGATAATTTATTAAAAATTTGTTCTGAATTCATGCGACCCTTTTAAATAAGTATAATGCAGGCTTACTATTTGAGATCAAACCAATGCTGAAGAAAAACAAGGCTATCTTGCATTGACAAAACGTGAACAAGAACAGTGAAATTACAGGTAAGATTCATTCCTAAATAAAAGCGGGAATTATCTTACAGCTGTGGACTAGATAAAATTTAACTTTTCTGCATAATGAAATGAAAGTACTTAATAAAAAACAGAAAGAAAAACTAAAGTAAGTAACCTTAATCAACTTTCTTTTTCTCTTTTACTAGGAAAAGTACCTATTCAAGACTAAAACCAAGGTAATGTAAATGAAGTATAGAAGCTAAACCTGTCATTTCATCATTAACATACTCATAAAAGGATTTATTTGTCAAAAAAGAGAAAAAGAGAAACCAACTCATGCAAGTGACTCAAGGTACAACTCCAGCTCCAATAGATAAACATCTGGGCCCTGAAAAATCGAAAAAGTACCAATATTAAATCCCCTAAAATCGAATAATCTTCCTTAAACATACCAAAAAAGAAATAGAAAAAAATGGGTTTTACTTATAACTTATACCTCCATTTAACCAAAGAACAAGAGGCCTTGAATCTGCATTTGTTTCTACTTTAACAAAATAATAAAATAAAGACCTTTCTTGTTTTTCATCAATACTAATGTACCCGTAAAACTGCTCCTACATATTCTCACAACTCCACAAACTGCCAGCCCCCACTACTACACTCTCAACAGCTCCCTTTTATGTAACTACCTGAGTTTTCACCTATCCCTTCCCAGCTTTAATTGAGCACATTATATATAATATGTAAGTAATAATGTAGAAACTATTAAATGTATTACAAGTAATTCCTGAAAGTCAACAACGATTATGAAAGAGGGATAGAAAGTCAGCCCCTGCAATAAAGTGAGAACGTTTTTAAACACCAAACATCAGTACCAAATAGCTTTTAAAAATCTTTAAAACCCCTGAATATGTCAATGATTTTGTTTCTCTGTATCACTTTATGAAACATGATGATAGACATTGGTGCTAATAGCAAACTGGCAATTACCTCCAGTCTTGTCTCTTTCAATCTGCACACATCTTCTCAAGGGACATGTAATGTAAAACTCCGATTAAAAAACTGAGATTAGTCTTATACCCAATTAAATACCAATTAAATACAACAAAAAGCCCTAACTAGACACAAATAGATTAGCCCCAATTTACATGTATGCATCCAAATGAAAATCCAAACAAAAAAGTCCCAATTTTACCTCAATCAAATCTTTAAAAACGAACCCCCAATCGAATAGATACACGGAGAGATGGTCGACAGTGTGTGTGTGAGAGAGAGAGAATGACACATCTTAAAATGTTTTAACATTTTTAGTGAAATATTCAATCTCTAATGGAATATTCTAGATTTTTATAAAAATAATTTTATTATTTTTATCCAAAAAAAGTAATTTGCATGTGAAAAGAGGTTAAAATTTTTATTTGTAGTAGAAAATATAAAAGTTTGTTCATTGTAAAATTATGGCAACACAATTTCAGACCTACGGCAACACACAAACATTTTTATTCTATGCCAACATATTTTTACTACCTAAGGCAACATGAAAATGATAATGTTGTATTAGCCAAAAACATGCATGGCAAAGGTAACAGATCCAAACGCAACATAGGCTCTAGATGTGATGATAGGCCTTTTATGGTGTAGTGGATTGAGGGGGAAAGTTTAAGTCCACAAAATTTTGATTGGGGGGAAAGTTTAGGCTAATTTTTCATTTAGGGGGGAATTTTTTTACTGAAAATAAAAACCGTGGCTTTCGATTTTTCAGTTTTTGATTTAATTTTTTATTCAAAGTTTTCAATTATTATAATTTATTAACTTAAAAATATTGAATAAATAAATATATTAAAAATATATATATATATATAAATATTCTAAAAATTTTATTATCTTTTTATCATAATTTAGGGATAAAAAAATTAAAAATAACTATTTTCTTAGAAAATTAAAAAAAAAATACTATGCTTAATGAGTAACACTTTTACTACGTTTTTGTGATGAATGTTAGCCTACTTTCACTAATTTTCCATTTTTTTTTGTTTTTTATCCCATTTTTAACTAGTTTGTAAAATAAATTAAAAAAATAAATAAATATAGGAAAAAGACCAAATTTTGAACATAAATTCATTCACACCAAAATAGTCATACTTACGTGATGAATGTTACCTTTTGCTTTGACTTGGACAATAATTGTCTAACTTAAGACGGTAGAATTTATCGTTCTAGTATTTCATCAAATTGCGTGCTGTCTTTATTTTATGTAAGTTTAGTAATTATTTCATTTTTTAAAACTTCCTATTTTACAAAATTTGTTCATTTTAAAATTATTCAAAAAAATCATCATTTTCATTCATATTTAATTTAATGTTTTTGATATAACAAAAAAATTCATTTCACAATTTTTTTGACGTTTTATGTAAAGTGTTATTTATCGTGTGAATTATTTTTAATACATATATATAATTTATTAATTTAAAAATGTAAAAGTTTTAAATTTATCAATTTTAAAATTATTGAAAAATACATTACTTTCAAAAAAATACCATTCACTCCAATTCAAATTTTGAAAAAATAAATAAATAGTTTTTTAAGAATTTTTATCACTTTTATGTAAAATGATTATTTAATTTATATTTTAATTAACCATATACAACATCTACGCCAACACTTATCATGTCTAAGCTAACACAAATAATCGGTGTTGTAATAGGTAAAGTTGAAAATAGCTACGGCATCACTTTTTCAGACGGCAACACCATGAAAAAATGTTGTGTAAAGTCATCTATGGCGTAGTGTTCCCTGAGGCTGTGGGTTTCCCTATGAGCCTCCTTGACCTTGTTCCATTGAGGTAGGGCGCGCCTTGATCTTGCTTCACTAGAAGTACTTGAATTGACCTGGAAAATTCGAGGGGATCTTCCACCCAAGGGCGCACCCTCTCTGTTGCGAGGTCGCCTATCTTCTCGATATATCTCCATCATCCTATCACCTTTGTCTCGGCTATTCCTTCTTCCATTATTACCATGATCAGGGGCCTCGACCTGTGATTAGGGGGTGCGCGCTGTGTATTATCCTTTCGAGGAAGGGCACGCACATGTCCAAGGGGCCTCGACTTGTTATCAGGGGGCGCGCGCTGTGGATCACGGGGCCTCAATTCCAAATTCTTCTCTTTATTTTGATGCTCGAGGAGTACCATCCTTAGATCGTCATTATTAATCCTTATTTCAAGGCGTTCCTTCAAACTTGCAAAGTCTTTCTTCTCCCTGGCCATCCTCTCTTCATCCCTTTGGATCTCACTAGGGGTGTGCCCAGAGCGGTGAGGGTGAGGGCGCGCCCTTTCTTGAGGATTCGATAACCTGCGATCACAATTATCTTCATTAGGATGTTCAATAATGGGTTCTGAGTAATCTAACCTTCGAGGAGTCTGTTAGTCACAGAGGCATGCCTGTTTCTAATAACAAGCATAATTGTTTGTAATGCTTTACATTACTTACATGACCTCTTAACTGAGGGAACCTCTAGTTGTAGAGTTTCTACTTGTATTTAGTACCTGCAATAGGCATCAAAATTCTATTTATGTAAACTGAAAATTAAGTCATGAAATAATGCTTGAAAGAAGATACAGAGATCATGCCTCAAGCTTGGAGAACAAGGTTGTAAAAATAAACATAGTTGGATTTTGAAGATTGAAGATTTGCCTAAGTACTCAAGGAGTCAACAAGTCAAAGCTTCATTTGTGTTCTCAAAGAATCAACAAGTCAAAGCTACATTCGATATCTCAAGGACTTAAGAAGCTATTCGACATCTCAAGAATTCCAAAAATTGAAAGCTCTATTCGACAAGTCAAGGATTCTTGAAGAAAAGGCTAATTCGAGAAGTGATTCGATATGTCACTTATACTGTACTCGAGAACTCAGAGTTATCTATCAAGTCAATTCTAGTTCTCGAATCAGTCACTTGGTTACTTCTCGAATGCAGTCTTGGAGACAAAATACTGAAGATTGTACAAGTCAGAAATCTTTAGCAAGCCAAAATGCTTTCAGGACCACAGTATTGTAAAGTGTTTTTGGAAAGTCCACAAGGAGCTTAGAGAGTTGTTACAAGGGACAAGCTGCTAAAGAAGTGGATCTGAGCAGGTTAAAGAAAGTCAAATTACAAGTTGCTTGGATTTTTACTCGAATATGGATAGACAAATTAGAAAGTAATTTTGTCTATCATTACATTTGTAGTAAGTAGGTTGTACACATGTTCTATTAGTGTACAACCTCACTTCTCTAGCAGTTAACAAGTTTTTCACATATTCATAGATAACATCTCTCTGAGAAAAACGAAGCTGAGAATACTAACATTTGTATTCCCAGATTGTAGCAAAATCTTGATCTAATAAAATATTAGATTAAAGTGCGTATTGTGTTCTTGTGTTTCTTATTTCCGATTTCATACTCTGCTAAACACAAAACACACACCTCGCTACACAATCACCATAAAACAGATTCAAAACAAACATTCTTAGAATTTATATTCGAAGAAAAATTTGAGAATACATTCACCCCCCTCTGTATTCTCTTGTGTGTATTCCATACTCAACAAAGTCACCAGCTGAAACCTCCTTTCTTGCATCCCTTCATCCCTTCGAGAGCTTTCCTCAACTTGGAGGACTTTCCCTGTTCAATGATGATTTCGAGGGATACTCCGAGATTTTCTCCTACTTTCTTGCACTTGCTCTACAGAATTCAATCTTGCCCTAAAGTTATTTATGGCAGTTCCCATACCATACAACTGCTCCAATATCTCCGAGTTGCTGACAAGAACAGGCGGTTGTCCGGCGGCGGCTGGAGTTCCATGAGGATGTTGAACAGCAGGGACTTCCCCCAAAACGTATTCATCATGACCAGTTTGATCTTTAGAATAATAGCCAACTTCTCCATGAGAACCTCCATCTTGATTACGAGACATCTTTTCCTCCTAAGATTCAGATCTTGATTGGCTCCCCTCCTTCTAGCGCCAATTTGTTGACGGAGGAATTTGGGAACATCAAAATTGGAGGTACGTTGCCGCAAAGAAGATCTAAGACGGTGGTCCTTTACAGGAAAAATTGGTAGTGTGCGGTGGCTCGTGGTTGTTGATTGTAATTGGTGGCTGAGATTGATGGGGTTAGTGGCGGCTGCTTCAGAGCTCTCGACTTCCAACCCCTCAATCGGCCTATGTACCCTGTAGTTATAGGGATCATGCCATACGTAGTTCTTGGAGATCAAGAAACCCAAATGGGCTTGGATTGACGGTCCAGCTTCCGAAATGTTCTACTATGAGGCCTAACCACAAAGGCCCAAGGCTCATCCAGGATCTCAAGACTTCAAGGATAAGGAAACTTCCCCCGTCGAGGACTAGTCCTTTCCACTACCAGCTATTTCTTGATTTCATGGATGCATGTATAGTCATGGTTTACCCCAAGTGCAGAACGCATCCTTGTCCCCCGAATGAGAAGCACCACCAAATAGCAAGACAGGTGATCAAGAGCTTTTGGGTGCAAAGTGCAGGATTACCCCGAAGTTCCCCAATGAGAGCGTGCCCATTGAATATAGGTACAAGAACAGAGCTCCAAAACACACACCAAAAAGTCCTCATCTTTCCACCTTAGGGCGTGCCCTCTGTGTGTAAGAAGGGTCCTTGAATCCAGGAAAACCCCTAGAGGCCTTCTACGACGGACATCCCCCTCTTGAGATACGACAGGAGGGAATTCTTCAGCACTTCTTGGAAAACCAGCTCTAGTAGAAATCTTTATCATGCTTTATAACCTAGGGCGCGCCTTCTTTGTTCAGAAAGAAAGAGCGCGGCCTAACTTCTTTTCATCTTTACGAAAACCCTAATTTAACCTAGAATTCCCCAAATTGAATTTGCATCCGACCCGAATCCAATTTAGAATACCCGAATCGAATTTTGGCTATAACAATGTACTTATTCGTTCTAGTGTCATTAATTAGTCACCCGGTTAAGCGGCCACGAGAAATTCGCAACCACAAACTTGTAACACGGTGCACTCTTGCGACTACTTTGCCTCCAAAAGGATCCTTGGTGGCATCGGATTGCAAAAGCACCTATATGTAAAAGCTGAAGGCGACATTAAATAAAATTGGAAATTTTTATGTTGTAACATCCTCCAGCAGAATTATCTTTTGGTGATGTAATAAATTACTTTTTTATATCGTATCAAAAATGAATGTGTGATGTAATATTGTAGTTACGACTAAATATTATAGTCAACATTTTTATAACAAAACTTAATCAAAATTTTAATCATTTCCAACTCTCAAGTCAATCGTATCTTCGAAAAAGATTTGTAATTCTATTATCTATATCTAAGAATGATGGACATGTGTAATTAAAATTGAGTTAACATATTTATTAAAAAAAAGGTAACGAAAAAGAATGAGACTAATCTGGTAAAAATTGATGCATCAAACATTTGATATCGTTATTAAAAAAATTACTTTTGTTTTATATGCAAGTAAAGTGGAACTTGTACAATGGTAGAGAAAAATTGCAAGTGTATATCAAACTTCGAATATTGCATTTGAAGGCAGAACTTTATCATTTCTAGTCAGCCTTTTTTCTGGTGTCAATTCTCGATTTTTTTTTGTTTACTTAGTCATGTAACAGAATCAGCTGAATAATCATAACAATACAAGAGTTTTAATTTTCTATTACATTGTAATTCAGTTTCACCATCTACATTATGCAAACACTACTTACTACAATATATGTAACACATATGAGTTATACATATACAATTACATTGTAGCATACTTTCATAATTCCAACATGGTATCATGATTCCTACAGGCACCATCTGTTTGACTCAGTGACTCGTCCAACTCGCCAGTGTTCAACTTATCTTGAAGACCTTTTTACAAACAGTTGGTGTTCAAAAACAATGGCAACATAAAGCAACTACAGTAAAAATTCTATAAATCAATAACATCTGGATTTGGTAAATTTTATTAGTTTATCGAGATTATTAACTATGATTAAGTATATACGATCATTATTATAGTAAAAGGGAAAATTTATATTAAAAACATTAATTTATTATTATTTGTTAATTTATGAATTTATTAATTAATCGTGATAAATGTTCAATTCATTCGACAAATATGGATACCACGAAATTGTCAGGAGTCAACTCGGTAACTTACCCACCCAAACGAGCCTCTTGCGAAATCAATCCAATTCAACTAAATGACCCAAACAGGTTGGGTCATTTGAGTGACTATCCAATCCAATTTCTTTTAACAGCCCACTTATTTTCTTTATCTGGACCACTCTAAAAAGCCCAATCTAATATCAGTGGACATTGGGGGTCATTTAAGTAGCAGTCCAATCCATTTGTATTTAGTAGTCCACTTTTTTCTTCAATATGGATCATTCTAAAAAGGCCAGTATAATATCAACGGACATATATTTCGGGTTATTTGATAACCCCTGAATAGGCCCAACGAGACAGAGAATGGATAAGGTTTTTTTTTTTGAAAGTGTGACTCCCCCAAATCCGGGGTAAGAAGATTTGGTTGTCACGCAAAAATCCTCAAAATAAAACATCTGCTTAATAATAATCATTCACTTGTGATTGTCCAACACTGGAAATATAACATCTGTGACCCCAACATACCAAGATCTGTTAAGGTTATAGGGCTAGAAACAAGAATCCAAATTCCATTAAATAAAAAGTATTCTTTCTTTACAACATTCTCTTTGATCAAATCTTAAACCACTGGTGTAACTTCGATAAGAAGTACGCCAGGCCAACTAGACTATTACATAATAATAATAATAATAATAACTATTAGAACTCAATTATATAAAATAGATCTTACACTAAATCCAGACATCCTGAGCAAGTCATCTTCGAAATAGCATCACGCCTCTTCTCTTTCTGAACTGTGCAGATAGGTCTCTCCAAACTACTTTACTGAAATGTTGGAATTTAAAACAGCAAGTATGAGCGAAAGAAATGCTCAGCAAGTGTATAAAAATTTTGGTATGAAACCAGGATAAGTGGGGCATAAATTCAACTGAAATGTAAAACAGTTTATAGAGAAAACTGAATCAACAACTGTGATATTAATCAAATCATCACTGAAATCATTTGGCATGTCATAAAAATGAATCACCTGCCAACTCACAATATATAATAGCCATTCGGGCGATATGGATTGGATATACATAACTGAAACACCATTGCCCCCTGATCAGGTTCAAAAGCAATGGGACCCTTTATACTCCACTGGTACAGCTACACCCGTGTGTATAATCCGGATTTCATGAGGGTACCAAAATAGGCAAGTAATGTTAGCCTATGGGAAGATGGAATGGTTACCATATCCTCCTTAAATATTGCTGGACCATGACAACAACCATGGCCTCCTACGCTTTATCATTTTCCAATAAATATTGTTGGACCATGACATCAACCATGGCCTCCTACGATACAGTTTCCGAATTCAACAGGAAATGCTTAGTTTCACAACAGTTCACATCCCTATTATTTACTACGATAATAAGGATATGAAGAGTTTATCTTAAAAATTCCCCACATCAAGGGTACCAATATCAAGTAACTTTGTTCGCACAAAAATATTTAAGAATCACAAATAGCTCTGAACAATAACTATTTGTCATGATATGAATCGATGAAACATAAAATAAAAGTGTTTAAGATGATCAAGAAAATACTTGCCTCTGGTCCTTAGCTATCATTTAATGTCGCAGTAATACCACTTTCTTCTTCTACCTTACGACACCACAATCTTCTAATTCAATCATTCGTTGGTACGACGCTCTTGCGATTGCCACGAGTCCGATCCGTTGACATCGAGCCCGCGCGTCTACAATATCTACGTCGGAAGAAAAATAATTGGAAATATCCCCTTTGAACATAGGCATTTTCCCGGTGTTAAGACACCTCACAATAAATCCAACAATCCACAAATAATACTGTATCCATCTCCACCATTTTCATAACCCACAAAGAATACCACATCTATCTCCAACCCTCTTCATTATATCTCCGCTGACAAACCTAAGTCAATACTTACCAATTAATCCTCGATAAAGAAATAGAAATATAATTACAATGCTTAACCCTCGAAGTAAACACTTCGATAATTCACATCGCGATGTGAATTACGTGCGATAATTCACTTCGATAATTACGTGCTATCGCACGTAAAGAGACTAATAAGTAGATCACATAATCACATAACACGTATTTCACATAGCAGATACGACTCACAAATAAAAGAGCACTCAAAGTATTTTTCGAATATTTAAAATATTTTTAAAGCACTTAAAAGAATTTTAGAAGATTTAATTAACCCTTTTTGAATCAAAAAGGATCGTTAATAAACCCTCCGATTAATTATTGAATCCCCAAAATATTTTAATAAATATTTAATCCGGGTCTATAAATAATTTTAGAATTTTAAAACTATTTTTATCGCTTCCGGATTATTTTTAGAATTTTAAAACAATTTTATTTCATTTTAAACAAATAAAGAAATAAATATTAAAGGTAAAATAATATTTATAAAATAAATAAATTATTTATTTTTCCAAAATAATTAAATTTGATTATTTTTCATCATATTTAAATAATAATTAATTAATTAAATTAATTGATTATTATTAATTAATCAATCAATTTAAATTAATTAAGATATTAGCTAAATAGATTTAAAATAATCAAATAAAATAAATTTCGAATTAAAAATAATTTATTAAAATTTTAAAACTACTTTTCGAAATTAAAAATAATTTTTCGAATTTAAAAATAATTTTTCGAATTTTTAAAAGTATTTTTCGAATTTCTGAAAATAAAATTCGAATTTATAAATAATTTATAAAATAATTTTTGAAAATAAAAACTTAATTCAGAAATAAATTCTGAATTTCAAAAATATTTTTAGAAAATAATTTTCTGAATTTTATAATTAAATTCAGAATTATTTAAAAGATTTTTAAAAGTAAATTAAAGTAAATAAAAGTTTTTTTTTTTAAACACGTCTTCTTCAACCTTAACAGACCCCCCCGATTTACTATTCACGCCGGCCGGAGTGAATCTGGCCACACTCCGGCGAGGCCCAAATCAACTCCGTTTCTCAAATTTTTAGATTGCAATAAGTTCCAAATCAAACTAGTAATCAAACCATAAAAACAAACGTAGAAATCAGCCAACCAATCGCCAATTCCGACCAAAAAAACGAAGCTCTCAGGCGAGCTTCATCCATTTTCCGACAAACACGAAATCGTACACCAAATCACTCGTTCTATATCCTAAAATGAAGCTAAGAACACGTATAATATAACACCTAGCACCTCTAACACGAACAATTAACAGATATTACGAACGAATTGATTAAAGAAACTAAATAAACTTAAAACTCGAATATCACATTCCGGCAATATAACGATACAATTGACCACATAAATAGACTCCAAATGATCATATAAAGCTATTGGAATCATCAAAATAACCAGAAAATCACTCAATCAAAAAGCCCCAAATTAGGCTCAAGAACCCTAATTTTCGAATTGAACAAATTGGCAATATAACGATGAAATTTAACATGGAATTGAACTCCTGGAATCAATATGAAGATATACAAACAATCAATTCAACCAGAAAATCAAAGAATCAAAAAGCCCCAATTTAATGAAGAGCCCTAATTTTCCAGATTCAAAAGAAAATTAATATAAAATCAGAAATTTACCCAACACGAAAACTGATTGTAGATTATGAAACTAGATGTCAAGAGCTTTGATTCGACTACAAGATCGCCAAAATCAGATGTCTATAACACCTTCAAATTCAGCTTTGATCCTCAAGAACAGGAGAGAGAAAATATTTATTTATTTATTTATTTATATGTAAAAACTGATTTTTATGAATTTTTAATAAATAATAAAAAAATCTGACTGCTATTTATATAACTCAAAAATTAATACCCCAAAAATATTTTTAACCCCTAATTAAAATTATTAAGCCTTAAAAATAATTTTTATGGGATAAAAATGTAAAATTTTTATTTTCCAATAAAAGCGGGTGAAGTACCAAACTACCACTTTTTCTAAACTTTTTGTCCGAAATACCACTATGCAGGATCATCCGCCCTTTTTAATCACGGGGCACGCATCATCATGATGCGTAGACTGAATACGCATTTCTTTCTTGCGTGCCCTTTGTAAAATGAAAAAACCATCGGTGAACACTACCTTGAACACGCATGTTCAAGATGCGTGGTTGGTAACACGCATGTTGAACATGCGTATGCCACGTTACTGTTCATCGTCCCCAGATATCGTTGACGTCGTTTTTTCCGGCCAAAAACTTCGACACAATCCTACACTTTTTCCAGGCAACCATAAATCACGTACTATATACCAAAATAATCGTCTCATCTTCCTCTACAACCCTGTAATTTTAGATTTTCGTTTTCTTTGTCGGATTTGAAAGACCCAATTCGAAGCTCAACAATCCGATCAATTTTCCGATCTGCTCATGTACGCCCCTGCGGGGCCTGAAATCAATAGATGAATATTACAAAATGAATAGCAAGCTGTTGCCATCGTTTTGGTGTCCTCTGTGTTTGAGGAGGTGGCCGGAGAAGGTAGATCGCACAAAGGCGATTTTTGGGCGATTTCGAGCTCGCCTGAGCACCGGCTGTGTTTGGGAGGTAATGACGTGGGATGACGCTAATGCGCAGTACAGAAATGTGTTTCTTCGTATACGCATTAGGGTAATGCGTATCTTAGTATGCGCAGTACTAGAATGCGTACTCCGTGGTTAAAAAGGCGGAGTCTCCCGCATAATGGTATTTCGGGCAATTACAACCCCAAAATGTGGTAGTCTGGTCATTTTCTCTAAATACAATATATATGCCAAAATTTCCCAAAAATTATGAATTTTTTTATAAATGATAAAATAATATAGTTTTGAACCTCCCAAAATTTTATAAAAATAATTGTATCAACAACAAGACCTCGAATTCAGTACAGGGGCTGGATCTGAAAATTAAAATGCGAAATAATTGTATTCTAAAAATATAAAAATTACAGAAAAATAGAATAAAATATTCTATGGTACACAGAAGTCACAAAACACGTACGGGATGATTTTCCTATTTAATAAAAATTATAACGCGTTTAAATGCATTAAAAATAAATTTACACACAGTAAATTAAACTAAAAATATATTTTAATATAATAAATTACACATAATTTTCCCTTATTGATCAAAATATAAAATGCAAAATTTTCAAATATTTTCATAATGCACCCAAATATGAATGGGGCACGGATAAGATACCGGGTAAAATTTTAGTACGAGAAAAATATAGTTTTGATCCTTAAAATTCTAAAATAATCTCAAGTTACCAAAAATGTGAAAATACTAAATTTTAAACCTTTTAATAATTTATACAAATAAAATCTTTTGTACATGGGTAGAATACCGGGTATAATTTTTGTACCAATAAAATACCAACTCGGTCCATAAAATTTTAAAACAAACTCAATTTATCACTTTTGATAAAAAAATATAAATTTTTAATAAAATAAACATTTTACTAACACAGACAGTATCGAATACAGTCTACCCGAATAACCTATTAACAATTAAACACATAACTGCATTCAAATTAAAATTAAATATTCACAATCTTATTGTTCCTTTATGGAAAACAAATAAAATATTAAAATAATAATAATAATAATAATAATAATAATAATTATAATTATAATTATAATTATAATAATTACAATAATAATAATAATAATAATAATAATAATAATAAATCCAGAAAAATCAGGGTTGTTACAGAAAGTCTGGATAAGGTTGTTTGTTTAGTAAGAGTAGTACCTACCTATATCTATACTATTATATAAAAGCCGAAATATTAAAAGTTTGGTTGGTTGGTCGGTCGGTCGGTACGGTGATTTTACTTATTTACCCTTACATAATTACAGATAAAATCCATCCAATTAACTAATCAATTTCCTTTTTCACGTTAAACATACTATATTTTCTATTTTCCAATAACTAATAATTTTCTTTTTCAGGTAAAATATAATATCTTTTATATTTTATCTAACTAAAATTTCTTCCTTATTAATCAATTTCCTTTTTCAGGTTAAACATATGACCTTTTCTATTTTTTAATAACTAAATAATTTTTTTTATATAAAATAAAATATCTTTTATATTTTATCTAACTAAAATTTTTCCTTTTTTTAAAAATACCATGAGTAATTTGTTTAATAAAGAACATAATTTTATTATTATTACTACTAACTAATCAATTACGTTTGTTAGTCAAAGCACGTTACCTTTTTTCTTTTCTTTAACTAAAATCTCTCATTTTCCAATTATATCACGGACGGTTATCTTTTTCATTCAAACTGTGTTACCATTTCTCTTTTCTATAACTAAAATATATCTTTTTCCAATTATTTCACGGTTATTTTTATTTAATAAAAATAATAATAATATTATAATACTAATAATTAAACGATTACCTTTTCAGCTAAAACGTATCATTTTTTCTAATTAAATTCTCTCTTTCAATAAATATCACGGACAACATTAATTTCTCATTTTCTAAAATTACTATGAGCAATTTTATTTAGTAAAACAACATAATTAGATAATAATTACAATAAACTAATCAATTACCTTTTTCACCTAAAATATGTCACATTTTTAATTTTCACATTACCTTTTTTATTTTCTCTAAGTAAAATCTCTTCCAATTATATCACGGGCAATTCTATTTAATAAAATAAAATAATAATATTATAATGCTAATAATTAGCCAATTACCTTTTTTTTAACTAAAATATATCATCTTTTCTATATTTTCTAACTAAAATCCATATTTTTCTAGGAATATCACGTGCAATATTAATTTCTCCTTTTCTAAAAATATTACAAGCAATTTTATTTAGTAAAATAACATAATTAAATTATAATTACTATAAATTAATCAATTACCATTCTCAGCTAGAACATTTTACCTTTTTAGTTTTCTCCAACTAAAATCTCTCTTTTTCCAATTATATCATGGGCATTCTATTTGATAAAATGAAATAATAATTTTATAACTATTTATAATTAACCGATTACCTTTTTCAACTAAAACCTATCATTTTTTTATATTTTGTAACTAAAATCCCTAATTTTCTAAAAATATCAAATAACATTTATATAATTATTATCAAATCATCTCATTCAAAAATTTAAGACTCCAAAATTCTTGTTTTAAAAAAATTAATTCAAATTAAAGGAAAAAATTCATATATTATTAAAACAATTCGTGCATCGCACGGGTTTTAAGCTAGTTATTATATAAAAACCAAAATATTAAAAGTTTGGTTAGTCGGTCGGTCGGTTGGTCAGTACGATTTTACTTATTTACCCTTACTTAATTACAAATCTACTAACTAATCAATTTCCTTCTTGAGTTTAAACATATTATTTTTTCCAATTTTCCAAGAACTAACTAATTTCCTAAAATACAATATCGTTTTATATTTTATCTAACTAAAATTTCTCCTTTATTAATCAATTTCCTTTTTGAGGTTAGACATATTACCTTTTCTACTAACTAATCAATTTCTAACTAATCAATTTCCTTCTTGAGGTTAAACATATTATCTTTTCTCTTTTTCCAAAACTAAATAATTTTCTTTTTCGGATAAAATATAATTTCCCTTTATATTTATCTAACTAACTAATTTCCTAAAATACAATATCCTTTTATATTTTACCTAACTAAAATTTTTCCTTTATTAATCAATTTCCTTTTTCAGGTTAGACATATTACCTTTTCTACTAACTAATAAATTTCCTTCTTGAGTTTAAACATATTATCTTTTCTCTTTTTCAAAAACTAAATAATTTCCTTTTTCTGATAAAATTAATATCCCTTTATATTTTATCTAACTAAAATTTCTCCTTTATTAATCAATTTCCTTTTTAAAGTTAGACATATTACCTTTTCTATTTTTCAATAACTAATCAATTTCCTTTTTCAAATAAAATAGAATATCTTTCACATTTTATTTAACTAAAATATCTCTTTTTTTAAAAATAGTACGGGCAGTTTTGTTTAATAAAATAACATAATTATATTATAATTACTATAAACTAATCAATTACCTTTTTCACCCAAAACACGTTACCTTTTATTTTTTCTCTAATTAAAATCTCTCTTTTTCCAATTATATCATAGATGTTTCTATTTAATAAAATAAAATAATAATATTATGATACTAATAATTAACCGATTACCTTTTCAGCTGAAACGTTTCATCTTTTCTATTTTTTCTAATTAAACTCCTTTTTTTCTAGAAATATCACGGGCAATATTAATTTCTCATTTTCTAAAAACTATGAGCAATTTTATTTAATAAAATGACATAATAAAATTATAATTATATAAGCTAATCAATTACCTTTTTCACATAAATCATGTCATTTTTTTAATTTTCACGTTACCTTTCTATTTTCTCTAACTAAAATCTCTCTTTTTTCAATTATATCAAGAGAGGTTTTATTTAATAAAATAATATAATAATATTTTAATATTAATAAGTAACCGATTACCAACTAAAACGTATCATCTTTTCTATATTTTTTTTAACTAAAATCCTTCTTTTAATAGAAATATCACGGACAATATTAATTTCTCCTTTTCTAAAAATATTTCGTGCATTTGTATTTAGTAAATAAGGTAATTCAATTATAATTGCTATAAACTAATCAATTATATTTTTCAACTATAACATGTTTCCTTTTTAATTTTCTCTAACTAAATCCTATCTTTTTCTAATGATATCACATGCATTCTATTTAATAAAAATAATAATTTTATAATTACCAATAATTAATCGATTACCCTTTTCAACTAAAACCTATCATCTTTTCTATATCTTCTAACTAAATTCTTCCATTTCTAGAAATATCACGGATAACATTTATATAATTATTATCAAATCATCTCATATAATAATGTAAGCCTTCAAAATTCATCTTTTTAAAAATTAATTTAAATAAATGAAAAAATTTGTATAATATTAAAATAAAAAAATCCGTGCATCGCACGGGCCTTAAGCTAGTTACTATTTAGTTACGAAGTAGTAAATAGCCTAGATTATAATTAATATATCCCATTTTAAAAATTGATTTATAAATATGTTTTATTTATAATTGTATTTATAAATATATTTCATTTTCAAAATTCTTTACAATTTTGAATTAGCCATGGTTAATTTCAATACTTTACATTTTTAATAAACAAAATATAATTTTTTTATAAATAATGATGTTTCACACATACTTGAATCTCTACCAGACTAAAATCGTAAACAAAACCAAAATTAAAGAAGAGAACGCGAAAACATATCTAACCCTGGATGTATATGATATTGTGAAGTTAAACACAAAGTTATGAAAAGCATATGATAGTTATGTAGGACAAAATGAGTGTGAGGAGATGAGACTGTCTTTTGCTAAAGCATTAATTCTCAACCTGAGTACTACCAATATAAATGTGAGGTATATAACCTTCACTAAACTGACTTATAACAAACTCCTAGCAAACAAACTTAGAAACGAACAATGCTAGTACATGAGATGATAAAAGCTTTTAATGTAAATGAACAAAAACTCAACAGACAAACAGACATAGCATAACAAACTGCATTGGTTGTACTGGTGATTTGGTGGCTTAAACTTCAATCTTCATTACTCCCCCTCAAGTGGAGTGGAGGTATTAGCTGAGACTCCAAACTTGCGTAGAAGGTGACTGTGTTGCTTGACCGGTAATTGTTTAGTGAGAATGTCAGCCACCTGAGAATACGAGGGCACATGGGTAGTGACTATATCTCCAGCAGTGATCTTGTCACGTATGAAATGACAATCTATCTCGATGTGCTTTGTTCTCTCGTGTAACACTGGATTCGCAGCAATTGCCAAAGCTGCTTGGTTGTCACTCTTGACAATGGTGGGAGGCATGTCTGTGAGTCCCATGTCTTTGAGCAGTGATGAAAGCCAAGTCACTTCACAACATGTCAATGCCATCGCCCTGTACTCCGCTTCTGTTGTAGACCTTGCCACAAGTGAATGCTTTTTCGTTTTCCAGGATACGGGTGAAGACCCTAGTAGGACACAGTATCCAGAAGTCGATTTCCTTGTTGTTGGGCAGCTCGCCCAATCACTGTCACAGTATGCAGTGAGTTGGGTAGCTGATGAGGATGCTAGTAGGATGCCTTGTGCAGGATTAGATAGGAGATATCGTAGCACTCTCTTTGCCGCTTGCATGTGCACATTAGTAGGTTTTTGCATGAACTGAGCAAGGTTGTGAACTGGAAAAGAGAGATTAGGTCGTGTGATTGTTAGATAAATTAACTTCCCCAAACAAACGTTGATATGCCTGTGGTTCTTGCAGCAGCTCCCCCTTGTCTGGTGTTAAAGTGACATGTGTATCCATAGGCAGCTTTAGTGGACTAGCTGTCATCATCCTAAATTCTTTAATTAAGTCCAAAGTGTATTTCCTTTGAGAGATAAATATACCTGCATTGCTTCTGTCTATCTCTAATCCCAAAAAATAACTCACATGGCCCAGATCCTTGATGTGAAAGTGCATAGCTAAAAGCCTCTTTAATTCATTGATAGCATTAGGACAGCTTCCAGTCACGAGAATGTCGTCCACATAGATCAATACCAGAGTGATACTGCCATTTGTGACTCTCGAGTAGAGGCTATAGTCTGCTTTCGAGTGTTTAAAACCTAAGGAGCTTAGAGTCATCGACAGCTTTCGATGCCATTGCCTTGATGCCTGACGTAGGCCATATAGCGCCTTGATCAATCTGCAGACTAGCTGTTTGTTCACACTATTTCCAGTCACACCGATCCTACTACCTTGACCTGTGTACCCCTGTGGAAGATTCATGTAGATCACTTCATCAAAATCTCCATTTAGGAAAGCATTCGAGACGTCCAATTGATGAACTTCCCAATCCTTCATTGCTGCAACTGCTAGTAATGCTCTCACAGTGGTCATTTTGGCCATTGGAGCAAACGTTTCGACATAGTCGATTCCATATGTTTGTTTATACCCCAAAATGACCAAACGTTCCTTGTATTTGTCCACTGTTCCGTATGCCTTAAACTTCGTTCCGTACACCCACCTACACCCAATTGATTTTTTGTTGGGTGGTAGAGTTGTAACTTCCCGTGTCCCATTTTCCTCCAAGGCCTCTAGCTCAACATTCATAGCCACAATCCAGTGCTGCGATTTTATTGCTTGATCGAAATACAGGGGATCCACTTGAGGTGTAATGGCTACTAGAAAACAATGGAAATTTTGACTAACCAGTTGTGATGCCACTGCATTTACACTCACAGCCTGATTTGAATGAGGCATGACAATGTCACTCATCCAGCCTGGTCTCTTTGTATTACGTGTTGACCTTCTCAGAGTCACTGCCTCTGCATTATCACCACTTGTGGCCTCATTTGTTTCTTCAATTGCTTCTGCCTCCTCCGTTTCAACTTCAACACTTTCAACACTTTCAGGATCAACTTCTTCGTATCCAAGGTTGTTGGTTATAGGCATGCTCACAGGCAGGGGTTTCATGTATGGTTTTTCTGTGTGTTTATTCAAAGGGAACACGTTCTCATGAAACATCACATGTCTTGAGACGAAGGTCTGCATCGTTGTCAAATTTACTAGCCTGTAACCTTTGACATTAGCTGGATACCCTACAAACACACATGGGATTCCCCTTGCAGCAAACTTGTCTGTTCCATGTGTTGAGTTATAAGCCATGGCTAAGCATCCAAAAACTTTTAGCTCATCATAATTCACTTTCTTGCCTGTAAGTTTCTCATAGGGCACTTCAAACTTCAATGCTGAGTGTGGTAATCTGTTGATAATGTGTGTGGCTATCAACACACAATCACCCCAAAAGCTCAAAGGTAGCCCCGACTGAAAGCGTAGTGCTCGTGCCACCTCTAAAATTTGTCTGTGCTTCCTCTCCACCCTAGCATTTTGCTGGGGTGTATAGGTGCAAGACTTTTGATGAACAATTCCCCTTTTTGCAAAATAATCAACACACTCCTTGTCTGCAAACTCCAGTGCAATATCCGAACGAATTATCTGCAGTCTTTCCTTGAACTGGTTTCCCACATACACTACAAGAAAATCGTTTTAAACCGACCGTCAAAAATGGTCGGTTATAAAAGGAATCGGTCGGTTTAACGACTAAAACCGACCAAAAACGCTGGTCGGTTTAAGCCTGGTTGGTTATGTCATTTGGTCGGGTTTAACACACATAACCGACCAATAATTTGGTCGGTTATATGTGTTTACAAATTCTCTAATGTGGGGTCCGAATTGGACATGTGGCACCATGTGTCACCACGTGGCGACAGCTGGTGACAGACGTCATCAACACATAATCGACCGACAGCGGTCGGTTATGACTTAAAAAATAGAAAAATACATTTTGACTGGCACACATAACCGACCACAGTCAAACGTGCACAATCGGTCGGTTTCATGCCAGTAGCTGTGCTAATTTGTATAACCGACCACTTATAACCGACCACCATAATATAACCGACCACTTAAACCGACCACCCTCGAAGGGATCGAATGGTAAAAAATGGTCGATTATGTCTTTTTGTGGTCGGTTTTCTGGGAATTGAATGGTAAAAAACGGTCGGTTATAAAGCACGTCGGTCGGTTTTCTGGGTTTTTTGTAAAAAAAATTGCAGGTTTTGCCAGTACTGCAGTCTGCCATTCCATTTCAACATTAGCAATTCACCAAACCATTCAACTTCATAATAACATAATTAAACATACAAACATAAAAACCAATTTCATAAGTTCGATCATCCCAACAAATATAAAAACCACGTTCATACAAACATTCCAAGTTTTCTGGTCATTCCAACTAATTAAAAACAGCTTAGAAAAAAAAAGTCTTAAAAGCCGTCACACTTACAAACCTAATGATCCGACAAAGAAACATCGGATGATTGATGACCATCTTTTTCACCCACTTCCCCACCATCATCCCAGCGCCATCACCATCATATTCACCACCATCTTCACCGCCACCCATATCCTCATCCTCGGAGGTATAGTCCTTTTCATCTTCCAATGCAAGCCGATCCTTTGCCTATGTACACATATAACCAACTAATTAAAAAGTAAGAAATATAAAAATATAAGGACAATTTAGAAACTCCCTTTTCCCAATATTTAGCAAGATCCTTCCAAAATGTCTCGGACCAATACGGGGGCCATCATACACACGATCATTGAAACCATTATGATCATCACTAGTCAACCGAGCACCTAAAATTAAAAAAAAAAACATTAGTACACAAACAAATCGAACATAAACGTGGAAAGAAAATCGAACATAAGTACACAAACATAAATATCTTATTAATTTAACTATAAGTATACAAACATAAGCAAATTGAACATATAAGTACACAATGCATATTTAACTCTAACTTCAAATACAATTTCGTATACAAAATCGAAGCAATTACAAATACATGACTTTCAATTCAAATACAAGTCAATATCGTATACAATTAATTATAAGCACTTAGGGGAAAATCGATATTGACCTTAAATTGAGCAAAATATAAGTTCATGTGTCTATCATTATATGACATAAATCGATGCTTAATTAAACCCATTAATCAAACCTATAAATAGAACCCATAAACCCAAAAATCCAATTTCAAATAAACAAATATATATAAACATGAAAATATAAACAAATGGGAGAAGATATATGCATGAATTTGAAATGGGAGCAAATTAAACTATGAAAATATAAACAACAAACAAAAAACAAAAAACACATAATTAAAAGCAAACAATACAAACAAGAGAATAAAATAGACCAATTAAAGGCACAAAATGGAAGATAACAATACTTTGAAGAAGAGGAAGAGTTACAGGAAGCTTACATCAACACAAAATGGAGAAGAGGAAGTTTGGGTCCGAATTGAACGGAACGATTTTAGTTGGGAGCGGATTGAGTTTGCACGGGTAAGCGCCATTTTTACTTGAACGAACTGAGTTTGAATGGATTTTAGTTTGTATTGAGAGGAAGAGATGAAGAGAGGAAGAGAGAGATATGAAAGAGTAAGAGTAATGAGAGATAAAATGAAAGGGGGAGGGGGTTTCTTTTTTATTTACACTCAGACTATAACCGACCGATACCGATCATAACCGACCGAATGATCGGTTGGTTATGTCATTGGTTAATGTGACTCGAAAATTTGGGCAAGGGCGGGATTTTTAACTTTTCACGAAAATTTTCCCACCCAAAAAAATCGGTCGGTTATACGTCAATTCGGTCGGTTTTAACGTGAAAAGAAAAAAAAATAGAATAAATATAGGGGAAAAAATAGAATAAAAATATTAAAAAATCCTATATTTAATTTAAAATTTATACAATTCCAACTATTCATGCTAATTATTTTTGTGATTATTATTACCTAATTTTCTAATAATTTGAATTTTCCCTCATTTTTAATTTAGTTCGTAAAAAATAAAAATAGAAATAATGTCAATCTTTCGATAAAAGATTAACATACTCACTATGAACACTACAAAACAACTAAAAATAGTAGTAGTAGTAGTAGCAATGGAAAAAAAAACGGGTCAAATAACTCAAATTAAAATTTTAAACAATGACGGTGTTTAGGGTTTCGGGTTTCGCTTTTTAAAAAAATAATTATCGATGACCCAACCTTAGGGAAGTCAAGATCCATTCTTTTTAATGTTATTGGAAATATTTTAGGGAAAAAAAATTAGTTGGTTTGCTAATTTAACGGTCAACTAGTAGTTGACTAGAACCCTAAACAGGGTTTCGTCATGGTTTAGGATTTCAATTTTTAAAAAAATATTTCTCGATGACCCAACCTTACGGAAGTCAATATCCATCCTTTTTAATGTTATTGCAAAATTTTAGTGAAAAAAAAAAATTTATGTGGTTTGGCAATTTAACAGTCAACTAGTACGTTGACTAGAATCCTTAAACAGAGTTTCGTCAGGGTTTAGGTTTTCGATTTTTTTAAAATATTTCTCGACTGGACTCCTTTTACTTAACAAAAAATATATCAATTCCAACCGGGATTCCAACTTTAAGAATATATCACTTTCCATATTTTTGTGATAATTTTATTTTCTCATAACCCGTCCAGGTGCAAGCTACGGTTTCTTGAGGATCTGAAACCAGACTCCTTTTGCTTAACAAAAAAAAACAATTCTAACCGGGGTTTCAGTATTAAGAATATATCATTTAGAATTGATAGGTCTCATACGAATTTTCTAAAAAAATAAATTTATAAATAATTTACATTAATTATTAGTTGAAAAAAATACTCTGATTATATATCTAAAATTTTGATAATCTTAAAAATATCACAAACATAAAAAAAATTATAATACGAACGTAATATTTACGATCAAAATTTACAAATATTGAATATATAACTTTTGTTTCAATTAAATCTTCCGATAAAATGGTTGAGTTTATTCAATTTAATTAGTTTGGTCATAACTCATATGTAATTTAATTAGTTTGGTCGATATAATTTTTAACACATTTTTTTAAGTTTTTAAAAATATATTTTTAACACGTTTATAAAATTTTAAAAATTCATAATTTAGTTAATTAAATAATAATATTCTTATTAAAGGTGGATGAGATTCATATTATTCTTCTATTAATATTATTTTTAATTCATATTTTAAAATTTTATTACTTTTAAAATTATTAGTTTAAAATTGTATAAATTTATTATTTGTAAGATTTGTATACCATCCAATATCTTATTTACAAAATTTAAATATCCTAAACACTCATTTTAGTGTTGGAAAAAAATAGTCAAAAAATAAAAAGGTCGGTTGTTTGTTCAAGATTTTAACAAAAACGTAGTAAAAGTGTTGTTTCTTATAACGGGGCACGATCTAGATTCACTGAATAGTTTTTTTGAATGATTTCTTCGACGATCGAACCGTACGAATGTTATTAAACACTCATTTTAGTGTTGGGAAAAAATAATCAAAAAATAAAAATTTCGGTTTGTTCAAGATTTTAACAAAAAAGTAGTAAAAGTGTTGTTTCTTATAACGGTGCACGATCTAGATTCACTGAATAATTTTTTTGAATGATTTCTTCGATGATCAAACCGTACGGATGTTAATAAACACTCATTTTAGTGTTGGAAAAAAATAATCAAAAAATAAAAAGGTTTGGTGGTAGGAGATTTTAACAAAAATGTAGTAAAAGTGCATCTTCCGATAACAGGGCACGATCTAGATTCATTGAATAACTTTTTTAATGATTTATTCGACGATCGAAACCTTACGTATGTCAAGAACCATCATTTGTAATGTTATTGCCAAAATTTCAGAAAAAAATAAATTTATTTGATTGGATAATTTAACGGTCAACTAGTATTTTGACTAGCAATAACGGTCGGTTATATACAGAATCGGTCGATTTTCTTGTTTTTATTTTTGAGAGAACGGTCGGTTATATATGAAGACGGTCGGTTTTCTGGCGTTGCAATAGTAAAAACGGTCGGTTTTATATGAAGACGGTCGGTTTTCTGGGTTTTTAAAGAAAAATTGCAAGTTATGCCATTCCATTTCATTACACTTCAATATTACAATCACCACCAAGCCATTCAACATTAACAAACTACAGATTCACCACACCATTCAACTTCATAAAAACATAATTAAACATACAAACATAAATGCTACGAATTTATTGTTCACAAACAACATTAATACTCAACTTCGTGAAAAGCATCAAAACTAAATTTACAAACATTATTCAATTTCGTCAAAACCATCATCGTCTTCATCATCACCAGAAAATACAATCTTATTCTTCTTCATTTTCTTCACCTTCTTCTTCTTCTTCTTCTTCTTCTTCTTCTTCTTAAACAGTCATTATCATCAAAATACACCAGAGATATAACCAAATCATCATTTGATGCAAGTAGTTAGGATACCATTGTAGGATTTCGATGCAGTAAAACACAACGATAACAATGATAAGTATAAAAAAATTCGAAATCCAAAACCATTGATCCATGTATAAGGGAGATGATTTGGAGAAAGAGTTTTTTTTTACTCCAAATTTCGAAAATGAAAGTTAAAAGGGAGAGGAATTTTGGTGAAGTGGATGTAGGGATAGAGATGAAATTTGGTGAAGTGGTTTGTTTAAATGAAATTTGGGAAAAAATTTGAATTTTTTAGTTTGGGCTCCATTTTTAAAATTTTCGTGAAATCAAGGCTTATTTCCGACCGATATATGGTCGGTTATGAGTTTGATCAAAAATTTGAATTTTTCATTTGGGCGGTATTTTCGAAAAAAATTTAGTTTGGGCTCCATTTTTAAAATTTTGTGAAATCATGGCTTATTTCCGATCGATATGTGGTCGGTTATGAGTTTGATAAAAAATTTGAATTTTTCATTTGGGCGGTATTTTCGAAATTTAGAAATTTGCATAACCGACCACCTAAAACCAACCGTAGTGGTATTGGTCGGTTTTAGATGACGTGTCACAGAGACCGAAAATGTGAGTCAGCAAAATGGGCCCGAGTCCGCACCGGTCAGTTTTAGATGGTCGGTTTTATCATAAAACCGACTACCTACGGCAGCGGTCGGTTATAACCATTGAATTTGTGACGCTCGGTTTTGTGACGGTCGGTTTAAAGCTTTTTTCTTGTAGTGATAGCTAGCAAATTTCTTCAGAGTATCCATGTAATCAGACTTTTTCTCTAGCAAATATACCCATGTCACTCGACTGTGGTCGTCCACCAACGTCAAGAAATACTTGAAATTCCCTTTAGTGTTCACCTTATAGGGCCCCCAGATGTCATTATGCAACAACTCAAATCTCCTTGAGGCATGTGATGCACTTATTTGAAAAGGCAGTTTAGTCGTTCTGCATCCATATTTTGTTAAATAACCTCGTCTCAAATGAATATTACTTGAAAATGAATCCCAATTAGGAAAAAAAAAATGGAATCCTAATATAGTAAATGTTTGTTGCCAAATGCCACTGTGACAAATCATTAAGGTGTATATTATTGAGTTGGCTCTTTGCCGCAAATACAAAAAGCCAATTACAAGAAAAATAGCAGAGCTGTATGTGAAATATCGATGGACGGTAAAAAAAAACGGACGGTAAAAAAAAACTTAAAATTGCAGGCTAATTTTGACAGTTACTATTTGATCTTATATTAGCTTAATATCATTCCATTAGATAGCAAATGACTCCATTTTTAGACAATAAATTTGATTCATCTTTTACTGATGACAACTCACATATCTAAAAAAACACAAACTCAACTTTGCTCTGCATGTCTATAAATACTTCCTCGATCTCCAGGCCCTTGACACTGTTGGAAGTAGTTTCAAATATGGGCTTCGTGTGCATGGGTTTTCTCAGGTGCATGGGCTTGCATGGGCTTCTCTTGTAGCCTCTACTAGTATGCATGACAGCAGGAGAGGTTGTTAGGATATTCAATAATCAGAGTTTGTTTAGGATCGTAACGAATAAAGATATCATTGGAGTTAGTTTAGGGATTAGTTTGTTTCATTCTGTTTCCTGATTTGTAGGAGACTTACTGCATTTCCTTTTGTTTGCTTTTCTTATATAAATGTATTGCTTCATCCTTCGAGATTAATAAGAACAGATCTTAGACAAATAACTTGTCTTGTGTATTCAGTATCAAACAATATTGTGGTATCAGAGTACAAGGCAGGAGTACTAGGTACTGGTGGATGTCAAAGACAGGAATGGACAAACTCAAAGGATCCATTGGCCTTAGTTACCCAACTCTGACAAAAGGGAACTATACGGCGTGGTCGATAAAGATGAGATTCTTTATGCAGGCTCATGGAGTATGGGAAGCTGTAGAGAGTAACGACCCTAAAACAGTCGTCGACAGCAAGACGGACAAGGTTGCATTGGCCATGATTTATCAGGGCATTCCAGAAGAATACTTGTTGTCAATCGCTGAGAAGAAAACAGCCAAAGATGCCTGGGAGGCAATTAAAACCATGAGTCAAGGAGCAGATAAATTTAAGCGGGCAAAGATTCAGACGCTAAAAGCTGACTTCGAGGCCTTGAACATGAAGGAAGCTGATCAGATAGACGATTTTTACATGAAAATCAATGGCATCGTATCAAATATACGAGCACTGGGAGAGCCCGTGTCTGAGTCGTACGTGGTAAAGAAACTACTGCGTGCCGTACCATCTAAATTCCTCCAAATTGCCTCTACCCTAGAACAATTTGGAGACCTGGAAACCATGTCCATCGAAGAAGCTGTTGGTGCACTGAAGGCTCACGAAGAAAGGATGAGAGGAACAGTCACCACCAATGATGTGCAATTGATGTTGACAGAGGAGGAATGGCGAAAGAGAGACAACGAAGGCGATAAACTATTGCTCACACGTGAAGAGTGGTTAAAGAAATCGAATCAAGGTGCATCAAGTGGAAATTCTGGACAGAAGGGTCGATGGAATCGAGACAAAAGCCAAGGAAGGTGTTACAACTGTGGCATTATGGGACACTATGCAGTAGTATGCAGAAGACCCCGTTAGGGAAGGGAATTAAAACCAGAAGTGAACATGGAAACCATTGAGGATGATGAACCCGCTCTACTGCTAGCCAAATTTGGAGAGACAGACAAGAACCTGACGCTGGCAAACCCAGGAGAAGCTACTACAAAACTGTACGCTGCATGCCATGAGAGGGTCAGAGAATCAAATGTATGGTACCTAGATAATGGCGCAAGTAACCACATGACAGGTGATGAGTCCAAATTCAGTGTTCTAAACAAGAAATTCGGAGGAAATGTAAGATTTGGCGATGGGTCAACGATAAAGATAGAGGGAAAAGGATCAGTAAAGTTCAGATGCAAGAATGGAGAAGAAAGAACGCTGCAAGACGTGTACTACATCCCTACTTTGCAGAACAATATCATTAGCCTTGGCCAATTATCTGAGAGAGGAAACGAGGTCGTAATCAGTGGCAACTTGCTTCGAGTGTATGATGACAAAAGGAAATTGCTAATGAAGGTACTCAGGTCAAACAATAGACTCTACAAGATTGTTATCGAACCATGGAACAACGTCTGCTTACTTACAAAATCCGAGGAAACCTCTTGGCTTTGGCACTCACGACTTGGACATGTAAATTTCCCCTCCATGGAATTAATGTCAAAGAGGAAAATGGTGACTGGGATGCCAACTATTACTCAACCAAAGAAAATTTGCAGTGGATGCTTGATGGCTAAACAAGTAAGAAAATCCTTTCCCACTCAGTCAAGTTTTAGAACAAATAGAGTATTAGAACTAGTTCATGGAGACTTGTGTGGCCCTATTTCGCCCACAACTCTTGCTGGTAATCGCTATTTTTTCTTGCTAGTTGATGACTACACTCGAACTATGTGGGTGTATATGCTCAAAAACAAGAGTGATGCTTTCGACGTTTTCAAGAAATTCCAAGCCATAGTTGAAAAGGAGAAAAGAGAGCGAATTGGCACCCTCAGAACTGACAGGGGAGGAGAATTTATGTCAAAAGAGTATGTCTCTTATTGTGAGGAACAAGGTATTGCTAGACACTTTACAGCACCATACACGCCTCAGCAAAACGGCGTGGTCGAAAGAAGAAACCGAACGGTAGTTGAAATGGGTAGAAGTTTCTTGAAGCAAATGAAGATGCCATCTACGATGTGGGCAGAAGCAATAAGGCATGCCGTATATGTTCTCAATAGGCTGCCTACAAGAGCGTTGTCTGATCAAATGCCTTACGAAGCATGGACGAAACGTAAGCCCAACATTGGACATATTCGGGTTTTCGGATGTATTGTTCATATGAAGATTCCAGGTGATAGAGCTAAAAAACTTGATGATAGGAGTATAAAGGTGATCAACCTTGGAAAAGAACCAGGCACTAAAGCCTACCGACTGTTTGATCCTCGAGAAAACAGATTATATGTTAGCCGTGATGTTGTCTTTGAAGAAGATCAAGCCTGGGATTTGAAGGTTCAAGGGGAGTCAGAAAAAGACTACACGTATTTCTTCGATGTGCCAGACGTGCCACCAGCTGAGAGTGTCAAAGTCGCCTGTCCTGAACAAGAGTATACAAGTACTACAGAAGAAACGGAGACACGTACCCCAGTGTCACAACGCTCAGTTCCGAGCCTTGACAGGGATGCATATGATGATAGTGCAACACCCAGAAAATTCAAATTTCTTAAGGATATCTACGAAGAAACTGAGGAAATGGACATTGAGGACGAGCTCCTTCTCATGGGCGTGGATGAACCAAACTCATACGTTCATGCCGTAAAAGACAGGGCTTGGAGAAAGGCTATGCAAAATGAACTGGACTCAATCGAGAAAAACGGAACTTGGGAACTTACTGATCTGCCACCAGGAAAGAAAGAAATTGGGTTGAAGTGGATATTCAAGCTGAAAAAGGACGCTAATGGAAACATTGTAAAGCACAAGGCTCGCTTGGTTGCTAAAGGATATGTACAAGAAAGGGGAGTTGATTTTGACGAGCTATTTGCACCAGTCACTCGTCTCGAAACTGTTAGATTGTTGCTCGCACTAGCAGCAAAGAATTCTTGGGAAGTACACCATCTTGATGTTAAGACGGCCTTCCTAAATGGAGAGATTGGGGAAGAGGTGTATGTGACTCAACCAGAGGGATTCGTAAAGGAAGGACAAGAAAGAAAAGTTTATAAACTGCTCAAGGCGTTGTACGGGCTTAGACAAGCCCCTCGAGCCTGGTACTCAAAGTTAAACAAAACCCTTGAAGACCTTGGCTTCGTGAGATGCCCTTATGAACACGCTGTCTACGTCAAACGTGAGGGAATGGAGTCATTGATTGTTGGGGTATACGTGGATGATCTACTCGTTACGGGAACCAACCTATCACTTATCCAAGAATTCAAGCTGCAAATGAGTAACGCTTTCGAAATGAGTGATATGGGGAGATTAAATTACTACTTGGGAATAGAGGTGAAGCAGGGTGTAGGATTCATTGAACTAAAACAGACAGGATATGCCAAGAAGGTGCTCGAAAAGGCTGGAATGTCTCAGTGTAACCCTTGCAAGTTTCCAATGGAACCAAAAGAACATCTAACGAAAGACGAAGGTGGCAAGACTGTAGACGCAACAGAGTACAAAAGTTTGGTAGGAGGATTGCGGTACCTAGTGCATACTAGACCGGACATAGCATTTTCAGTAGGTGTGGTAAGTCGGTACATGGAACGACCAACTATCTTACACCTGAATGCTGCTAAGCGGATTTTACGATACATTAAGGGAACACTGGAATACGGATTGACGTATACGAAAGAAGCAGGCAACAATGCATTGACAGGCTATTCCGATAGTGATCTTGCAGGGAATATCGAAGACAGAAAGTCGACTGGAGGCATGGTATTCTATCTAAACGAATGCCTGATCACTTGGGTCTCCCAGAAACAGCGTTGTGTAGCATTATCGTCCTGCGAGGCGGAGTTTATGGCTGCCACGGCTGCTGCGTGTCAAGCCATCTGGTTAAGGAATGTCCTCAAAGAATTAACTGGTGAACAAGTACCACCTGTTCTCATCTATATCGACAATAGATCTGCTATCGACTTGGCAAAAAACTCTGTCTTCCACGGGAGGAGTAAACACATCGATGTTAGGTACCACTTCATTCGAGAATGTATTGGAAGAGGGGAAGTAATCGTTAAACACGTTAGCAGTGAGAATCAGAAGGCGGATCTACTGACCAAAGCAGTGTTTGCAGTTCGGTTCGAGAGGCTCAGAAATCTACTGGGTATCAAGGCTCTGGGAACACACATTTGAAACTACGGGGGAGAATGTTGGAAGTAGTTTCAAATATGGGCTTCGTGTGCATGGGTTTTCTCAGGTGCATGGGCTTGCATGGGCTTCTCTTGCAGCCTCTACTAGTATGCATGACATCAGGAGAGGTTGTTAGGATATTCAATCATCAGAGTTTGTTTAGGATCGTATAACGAATAAAGATATCATTGGAGTTAGTTTAGGGATTAGTTTGTTTCATTCTGTTTCCTGATTTGTAGGAGACTTACTGCATTTCCTTTTGTTTGCTTTTCTTATATAAATGTATTGCTTCATCCTTCGAGATTAATAAGAACAGATCTTAGACAAATAACTTGTCTTGTGTATTCAGTATCAAACAATAGACACAACCTCTCAACTCCCAAATCTCACCTTCTTTTTATCTCACATTGAAAGGCTTTGAACATCTGATATGATCTCGAAATGTATTCATATGGCTCATCTGGCATCGTGCCAGCTTGCTTTGGTTGTCGCCATTGTCATAACTTTAATGACTTCGAACTCTACAGTTCTTGGCAGTAGTTCTGACAAAGTCATGAACGTTATCGATGGGTGCTGGAGATCGAATCCAAAATGGCATAGCAATAGGCAAGAACTGGCTAAATGTTCGATTGGTTATGCTGGAAAGATGACAAGGAATGCTGGTCCAGATGTTACAAAGTACGTTGTGAGCGACCCTAGTGATGATGCAATGAACCCTAAACCAGGAACACTGAGATATGCAATGACCAACATCGGGGGCAAGAAATGGGTTACCTTTGAGAGAGACATGAAAATAAAACTTCAGAGGCCACTTCTTGTCAGCAGCTTTACGACCATAGATGGACGAGGTGCAAGTGTTCACATTGCAGGTGGTGCCTGCCTGCTGCTGCAAAGGGTATGCACTATTCTCTCATACATTTCGTTTTATTCTCTCACATCTGTTCCTAACTAACAATCTATATGAACAGGTGACGGACGTGATCATCCATGGCTTAAGAATCCACAACTGCCAAATGCAAGGCCCAGGACCTGTAAGAGGTCCAGATGCAAAGATTGTGAACATAGGCCATGCAGATGGAGATGCAATCAGGATGTTATCATCAAGCAAGATATGGATAGACCATAACACACTCTACGAGTGCCCGGATGGTCTCATTGATGTTACCCGGGGCTCTACAGATGTAACTATTTCAAATAACTGGTTCAGATACCAGAACAAGGTTATGCTTTTGGGACATGATGATGGATTCTTGCGAGACAGAAACATGAAGGTCACCGTTGTCTTCAACTATTTTGGTCCTAATTGTCATCAGAGGATGCCAAGGTATGTTTTTGTGGTAGATTTTCGAATGCAATCATGTTGTTTTTCACAAAAACCATAACACATGCTTATGGTAAATTTGTGCAGGGTTCGATTTGGATATGCACATGTTGTCAACAATCTCTACCAAGGATGGGGACTATATGCAATAGGGGGAAGCATGAACCCTCGCGTCAAAAGTCAAGCAAACCTTTTCATAGCACCCAAAACAGGGAAAAAGGAGGTAAAGAAACTGCAGCAAGAATTTAACTTTTTTCAATAAATTATGTTTCAAACAAATGTAGATACTCAGCATTTAACATTTTGCAGATTGTCTGGGATAAGAATAGTGCTGATACATCATCCAATTTGTGGTCAGTGAATGACATATTTGAAAACGGAGCTAGTTTCAACCAACAAAGAACTAACAATGCTGTCGGAAAGCCAAATTACAATCAGGAACAACAATTCAAGGTAGCAGATGCCACATCAGTGAGGCAATTAACAAAAACCTCAGGTGCATTAAGATGCTCCAAACGATCTACATGCTAAACAAAAGTGGGAGTCCATAACATGAAGACGTGTTATCATTGTTTATAATGTGTAATCTATGCCTCATGTTGTAAATTGTAATATATAATAATGCAGTGAGCTCTTTGCTAAATATTCATTCAAATAACATCAAAGCTCATTTGTACTAATCAACTTGAACAACATTACAACTGTTTAAAATACTTGTTTTTTTTTCATCCATCAATCTTCATCACTGTCAGAATTTACATATGCTACTAGCAAGCTTTTAACGGGGTTGTCCCCATTATCTTTGGCTTTGTTACTACCTACTGAAGGGAACACTTTCTCTTCCTGCTTTGCCTCGGCTTTACTATTTGCTGAGCGTTCAATGGTGGTCGATAGAGTAGCATTCTTATCATCACGAGGACTTGAAACTCTTGGTCGCTTTGGTTTAACTTCCACCACTTTCTTTAGTAAATTCTGCTGCCTGCAACACAATGAAATTTTACTAAAAATTTCTGAATATGGATGTGCATGTGCGTGTGTGCTTGTGTGTGTGAGTGTGCGTGTGTGTGTGAGTATGCTTGTCCGTGTGTGTGGAGATATATTTATATATATATATATATATATATATATATATAGAGAGAGAGAGAGAGGAGAGAGAGAGAGAGAGAGAGAGAGAGAGAGAGAGAGAAATACCGAATTCCACTCTTTGGTTTCGGTTCAACCCGAAGTGGCAAGGGAAGTGATGCTGGGGAAGAATCTGCTATGCTTGCAGCTTTGTTCAAAGCGGTTAAAGAAATCATAGCAACACTAAATTAAGCTGATTTTGAGCGACCAAAAAAGTAAAAACAACCTTTAAGACAATATATCAGTAGGTATACACATAAACCCTCTCATTTTTCCCCCCCAAATCCATGTAGTTTGTCATTCATTTAAATTGACCCTAATCATCGTTGGTTCAACTGCGACTTTGTAAAATATCAAGGGCAATTGACTTAAATGAACATTTCAAATACACACGGCATCTTTTCTTTTCACTAAACAGCACGGAATCAATATTTATCTTTACAACACCCTGGGCGGACCCCAACCGAAAGGCTGTTATTTTGCTTCTGTGTTCTTCCTTCTTTTTTCTACTGTTCATCATTATTTTAGGGTTCATGTGTACGTTGACTAATACTTAAGGCCCAAAAGGTAAATAAGCCTGTGAAATACACCCTTATCTACAAGTGGATTTACTCTCCAAGCAGAGATATTAATCCTCTAATTGCATGACCCAATTAATTGAAGTACAATAAAAACAGCAGTTAACTATGAAACTCGAAGAGTAGAAATTTGTACCCAGACTGCAGGAAGCAGACAGTTCCTTTTCCTGCAGTGCCTAAAAGATGTACTCAAAAAGCTTATATTATAGCGCATGAAATACTATGAAGAAGTTTGCATGCTGGATTTTCCAGGTCAAATTTTCAGTTACACATTTTCTATTAGAAAAATCATACTTGCATATTTAAAGCCATATTAAAAGAGAATCACAATGAGAAGTTCAATTCGTTCTAAGAAAGGATATTTTAAATGCAGCAAATGCCCGTTTCTCTGTGCGGCGTAATAGGCGTTCAGCATCTTCCTCAGCTTCCATCTGATCCTTGAGATAGAGCAGATCATCACTGTCCAAGGCTGCATTTCAGCTCAAGTAAAGCTTATGCAGTATTGCTAAATCAAATATGCCTGTTTGAAAAATATAATGATATAAGATAAATAAATAAGAGGAGAGGAGGAAATATACCGCCTCGTCCATGAAGATATCCTCCACGTTCACCAGCAACCTCTTGCATCTGTATGCATCAAAAGCCCAATAGAGGAAGCCCAAATCCCTGTCAGGGCATGTTATCAGAACAAAATTCCAAGAATACAACATAAATGTCATAGAAAATATTATGTTAATACATGGCTGAAAGACATTATTTAATTCAATTTTTAGAATCATATCCAGCAACGAGAATTTAATCGGATGGATCGATGGAGCTTGAGTATTACAATTGTCTCTACTCTAACTAATCTGATCAGTCATAGCCAGCAGATCTTCTTCCACTCTAGCCTTTGTGAAATAATACCTAATGATTTGATAACCACCCGTTATACACCTACCAATGTACCACGAACCTTCAGTTTCCATTCTAATTATACTCAACAATAGGAAAATGTTGGTTGATAAACGCAAGGAATCCTTTTTATAAAAAGATAAGGGTAAAACCGATTACTTTGGGACCTTCCTCACACCCTACTGATGCACTGATGCCATAAATTTGTGTATTAGGTCCAACCTTTTTAACAAGAAGTGATATTTGCCAAGACAAGTTAGTCATAAAAGTGAAATATTTGTTCTATCTTGGTAGATGCAGCTAATATGGGCCTTAAGGGTTTTAATACATTATACAGTCCTCCATTGCACGTAAATTCAGCTAAGGCATGCCAAGAAGAATTGCCAGACGTGGCTGCAGAGGTAACTGAGAAGTTTTTAACCATAATTTCTTAGGTAGTGATTAACCCAACTTTCAGTTGACCTACACACATGTTTAAACAAGCTCTAAGTGGGGAAACCCGATCAATATCTGTTAATTGACGTAAAGGACTATTACAAATATGTTACCAAAACTTACGTTTGCCTAACTACAAAAATCATTAGACACTCTTTGGTTCAGCAGTCACTAGTGAGTCACTTATCTTTGTGACATAAATTACCTATCATTCAATATACAACAAACACCTTCAAAACCTTCCTGTCAAAGCTTCAAAAACATAATTTAATCGAATTACAAGCAAAATCATTTAAAAAAATACCTGGTCATTACTACTGATTCTAACCTTTAAGATTCATTTTTTCTTTCCGATCAACCTCCATTCGGTTCGGTTATTACTTATTACTACTAATTCCTCCTTTCAGGTCATTACTACTAATTCTTAATCTTGAACATTCCTTTCTTCATTCCAATCAACCTATGTCACAATCGAACTCTACACAAACTAATTTTATAACACTCCTCCATTCTGGTCATTACAATTCTTTTTTAATTCATTTATTTCTTTCCGATCAACCTCCATTACAATCCAAGTTCAACCTAAGCTAATCTTTATCATAGTTTCCCCAATAAAGCTGTAAACGAACTGAGCTGTTCGTGTGCAAGCTCAAGTTCGGGTCGATAAGGGCTCGGTTCGGTTCGTTAACAATTCGAGATTTATGCGTGTAAGATAACGAGCCGAGCTATTAGCATGTGTTGCTCGAGTTCACGAGATTGATTTTTTAATAGCCTCGGGACTAGAGACTTTTATTAATCTATCACGATTAAAAATACATTGTCTCCATTACATTGTAACACACACCATCTCGAAAAAACATTAATCTATCCAGCTATCAATTAACCAATCACTAACTTATCGAGATTCTACAATACGACAAATTTATTGAGAGGAAGCACACTACAAGAATAATTGAATCAGACAAGGCTTTTTGCCCGTTGTCTGATGCCCTAGAAAACCGTTGTCTATTGAGATGCGGTCTGTTACGCAGCTCAGACAACGGACGCGTCCGTTGTCTTATTCCCTACAGACAACGGTTTTCATCTTAGAAAACGTTGTCTGAAACGCGTGAACAACAACGGTTGTTGTAGAAACCATTGTCTGACAAATAAATCAACAATTGTTTATTAACTAGAAAATGTTGTTATTTTAATTTTCAGACAAGGCTTTATTTTCCAAAAGAGTGTTGTGTTATCTAAATATTTACGACGCTTTTAGTAGAACAACTCCATTGTCTTAATAGTTTAACACAATGGTTTCCTTTCTAAAAACTGTTGTCTATTCTTGACTTGCACAATTGTTTTCTTTTAATACCTGTTGTCTGAAAGCTGTTAGGCAATGGTTTAAAAAGATAAACATGTTTGAACATTAGCAGAACCACAACAGTTTTTGTTTCTAAAACACTTGTTTCTGATTTTGATAGACAACCGTATTGGACAGAAAACTGTTGTCTGAAGTGTTTACGACAATGGTTTAGCATAAAATACGTTGAATTATTTTTAAAACAACAACGGTTTTTATTAGTATATTGCTTGTAAAAAATCTCTTTGGATAGTGGTTTGAAATTAAGTATCTGTTGTCTGATGTCTTTACCACAATGGTTTCATATGCTTGTATTGAAGTAATGTATTTGGACAACTGTTTTTTTTAACAAGAAGTTGTTACCTAGCTTAATAGACAATGGTTTCATAGAAAATTCAACACATTGCCTAGTACAATGCTTGACAACAGTTTTCATTATAGTCCAATTACCTAAAATAACAAGAGACAATGGTTTTATATAACAAAATTAAAAAACCAAAACTGGAAATATAAAGAAACCAAACTGACAATATAAAGAAGCCAAACTAAAACCAAACCAAACAGCCATTCCATTCCATCGTGTTCAATAAACCATTACAACCAACACATCCAACCAAGTAAAATTCACGAACTAATTAAGTTAAATATGTTCAACAACATCAGATTTTCGGATGCACATACCCCAAAAGTAGAGACTGAAATGTGCAAATACATGTGCATCAGAAAATTAAGTTATATATACTGCGCAACTCCAAAAAATACATGTGCATCAGAAAATTTGCGGTGCGTGGTTACTAAATGTGCAAAGAACCGAAGAAATATCGTGCTTCATGAAGTACTTCGCCCACTCGATCCTGATTTCATTGAGATCATCGACTCCATAGGATAAGCTGCCCCTCCGTAGCCACTGAAAGATTAAACTATATTATCACCAGATTTCAACATAGAAAAGAAGAACACAAAATTAAAAATTTATACCTTTGAAACAAATTTGAGCTCCTTATCAAGACATATTTCCTTCATATATCGCATGATAAACAGACCACAGTCCTTGGTCCCGGATTGGGGAGGAACACCCTGAAAAATATTTATATAAATATTAACTCATACATGAAGCAACAATTACAGATATATATCCATACATATATCCGAGAAACTAATATAAGAATAACGGGCGGCCAAGAAATAATTATACCGCAAGATTCTCCCATATGATCTTCTTCTTCGCAATCTTCTTCCCAGCATCCTTGTAAAGATTAATGGCACTACAAAAAAAATATAAATTCGCATTACGACATTTCTCATTAATATAAAGAACAGAAATAATACTATCACACTCACTTGTCAACCACTTCTGTCCATTCTTCGCCTGCAATTCGACGCTTCAATGGGTCCATGTGGTAGACTAATTGTGACTCGGGATTAACAGCGGTGAGCGCCCAATGGTTCCTACAATGACCATTTTGATATTAATAACATAGACGGTGAAAATTAAATTAGAAATACAATTACTCACATATTATTATATGGCAAAAGAAAGAGCTGGCCTGGTTTGGCAGTCTTGAACCGTTCAGCAAGATTATGCGACCTCTCCCCTGCTGTACCACAATTTTTAGAGCCAGTGACAGCAGGATCAACAAACGATATCATGTCGGTCATCTTGTGCTTCCTCAAATAAATATGCAGTAAACTGTACATAAAAAAGTAAAGAATTAGGCCCTTTTACGATATAACTTTGAAGTTGTCTATTTTTCCAAAAATTAATATTTGAGTTTACAAGTCAGAAAACTGGATAAATTCGCAAGTATAAGGTAAGATCCTAATTATTGAAAATTTTAACAGAACTTAATAATACTTACTTGATGAAATAGCAAATGGTTGATCCTGATATTTCTCCTCCAAAGCACAGAGCATGCACGTCGGATAAGAACATAACATTCTTCTTACCTGATCCAAAAGCACCTTCATGTAATTTAAAAGCCAACGTACGACCATCCTTTAATGTGTCACTTGCCCAGAGCCACAAACGCTTTAGTGACTGGTGGAATTCAGGACCCATCTTAGCGACCAACTCTGGTTTTGAGACACATTCAGCCACCTTTTTAAACTTCTTTTCAGTAAGTTTCTTCCCTCCCTGAAAAAAATTAGGAATGCAATTATGCATACTAGAATGAAAGAACAGAATATCCAACGGAATGTAAACTGAAAGTAAGTACTTAGTCTTTACTTCTAAAGACTTCTAATATTTAACCTTCAGATTATATTCAAGTTAAGTAGTTAACCTTAAGATTTCCTTTCACTGGAGCAGTATTTGTCTTCACTTTCAAAATATTGCTTTTCGGCCATGCAATGTACGTTCCGACAGCTTGTTGCACAGTCAAGATTTCATCATTGATTGGATAAGGAATCGGTGCATCTCCATTCATTACACGAGTAATCGAGACTCGTTCATTCTTCTTTCCAAGTGGCTTGCCATGAACAACATCGCTTTCCATATCAACTGTTGCATAAGCAACAACATTGCTCGAGCCAGCTATTGTCAACTCCCAATGATAATCACCCTCATCATTGTCAACAACTTCAACAGCCTCAACATTTTTCCCCCCATCAAACTCCTCTTCATCATGGACATTTTCTTGAACATCAATCTTATCTTCCAAATCAATCTTGATCTCTTCCAGCTTATTCAGCTCTTCCACCACATCATGAACCTCATCAATGACTTTCTCCTCACCAACATCTTTCTTTTTATCAGCAGTAACTTGATCACCCACGAGTTCAAGTTGCACTAGGCTTCAACATTTTCACAAAGGAATCGAAGTATCTAACTCAGAAAAACTGTTAAAGAGGTATCGAAACACGAAACCTGGACGAAACCCGGGGTTCGAGTCAAACTACTAGTTGATCGTTAAATTATCAAAGCAAATAAAAAAAAAATTCAAATTTTGGCAATAACATTAGAAATGATGGATCTTGACCTCTGTTTGGTTGGGTCGTCAAGAAATAATTTTTAAAAAATCGAAACACTAAACCCGGACGAAACCTAGTTTAGGGGTTCGAGTCAAACTACTAGTTGACCGTTAAATTATCAAATCAAATAATTTTTTTTATTTTTTTAAATTTTGACAATAACATTATAAATGATGAATCTTGACCTCCGTTTGGTTAGGTCATCGAGAAATAATTTTTAAAAAATCGAAACACTAAACCCAGACAAAACCCAGTTTAGGGGTTTTAGTCAAACTACTAGTTGACCGTTATAATTTTTTTATTTTTTAAAATTTTGGCAATGACATTATAAAGGATAGATCTTGACATCTGTATGGTAAAAATCCTAACTCAAACTTCGATCACTAACACTTTTTCGTTTTCTAAACAATTTTGATTTTTTACAAATTACTTTTCACCCAATTTTTTTATAAAATTTTTTATAATAATTGTCCGAATCTTTGTCCCCCCTCGTTGACTCCTCCAAAATAATTGTCCCCCCTAAATTTCATTACTCCCCGCCTCCACTTCGTCTCTCCCAAAATTTCACTCCCGCCCCCCAAATTCTTCCCCTAAATTTCACTCCCGCCCCTAAATTCTTCCCCTACATCTTCAGGTACCACATCTTCACCACATCTTCAGGTACCACATCTCCCTGTCTCGAATTAAGCTTCATTGCCTTCGAATTAGGGATTTAAGAATTAGGGTTCATAACTTGTGTTATTGTTTTATTTTGTTTAAACAAATTGATAAAATTGCATGAACTTTAGCATTTGTTTATTGATGCCTTTGTGTAATGATGCAGTTGTTTATGCAGTTGTAATGATAAAATTGTTTGTTTAATTTTTGAGTGAAAGGTGTCTAGAATTTGTTTATGCAGAACTTGTGTACTTTAAGTCTAGAATTTGTAGAATTCCCAATCTACACACCACTTTCTTCTTCTATTCTGTTCTTCCTCATCTGATGTTAATTCCAGTCTAAGTGGATCACTGGTAAGATTTGTCTCTTACATATATGTATATTTTTGTACCTATAGGTTGTAAAATGTCATATTAAAATGTTTAATTCTTCTCTTGTTACTTGTAAAAAATAACTGGATCAGTATATAAAGCTCCTCTCTTTTGGTGTAACTGGGTAAATAGGCTATGACCCATTTACAATATATGTGCTTTCATCCCTTTATCTTTGTGACATAAAACTAATTCTAAAAAAAAAGTTAGATTAATATGATTTGCATGCCAAGTAATTAGTAATTGTTAAGAATCTAGATTAATTAGATATCAAGTTTCTGGATATGTGTTTGGGTCTGATTTTTTCTCTGTGATTTGTGCAGTTGTTGGTGGTCAAGACTTAGCATAGGATTTTCAAATTTTCAAACACTTAATGTTATTTTACTTAAAGGATGAATCGATCGTGGGTAAAGGCTGATAGAAGAACAAGAAAGTTTGCGGATGGAGTTGATGAATTATTGTTGTTTGCATTTGAGAACGGATATGATGAAAACAAAATTAGTTGTCCGTGTATGAGATGTGCACACAGTAAATCGTGGTCAGCTCGAGTTGTCAAAAATCATCTTTTCCAACATGGTATCGATCCGACCTACACATGTTGGATTTGGCATGGAGAAATGAATGCAGAAGAAAGTCCGGTCACCGCTGAAAAGACCAACAGTTCAGAAACAGTGGATCAAATTCCGATGGATACAGAGAATGCAGATAGTGAAGATGATGCTTCCCTAGATTCCTCGGATTTATTTAACCATGTTCAATATGAACATGAACCCCTATATCCGGGATGCGAAGAATTTACCAAGATGAAGGCTTTAGTGAAATTTTACAATCTGAAATCAAAACATCAAATATCCGATTATGGCTTCTCTGAAATGCTACTCTTGGTTGGGTCCATGCTCCCGAAAGGAAACACTTTTCCTTCATCATTCAGTGAAGCGAAGAAAAGCTTGTGTGTTTTAGGGATGGAGTATGAGAAAATTCACGTGTGTCCGAATGATTGTCTATTATACCGTGGCGAGAGGGATGAAGATGAGACAAGTTGCCGTATTTGTAAAGCCTCTAGGTGGAAGTTGAACAAAAAAGGAGATGAATTACAAGGTGTTCCCGCGAAGGTCTTGTGGTATTTTCCATTGATACCACGCTTGAGGACTTTATTCAGTTCGCCTCAAACAGCCAAGGACTTGACTTGGCATGACACAGAAAGAATCAGGGATGATAAATTAAGGCATCCAGCAGATTCAAAAACATGGAAAGAAGTTGATGCAAAGTGGCCAGAATTTTCTTCAGATTCAAGAAACCTAAGGTTAGCGTTATCCTCGGATGGATTTAATCCTTTTCACAGCACAAATATAGATTACTCTTGTTGGCCAGTTTTGATGACAATATACAATCTTCCACCGTGGCTTTGTATGAAAAGAAAGTATATTATGCTCTGTTTATTGATATCGGGGCCAAAGGAACCTGGTAATGATATTGATGTGTTTCTTCAACCGCTTATCGAAGATCTACAAAAGCTATGGGTAGGGAAACAAGTTTATGATGCATATAAAAAGGAGTACTTTTTGCTTAGAGGTATTTTGTTGTGGACAATTAGTGATTATCCAGCCTATAGTAACTTGTCGGGTAACATTGTCAAAGGGTATAATGGGTGTCCAGTTTGTGTTGATAATACAAAAGCTACAAGGTTGAAAAATTACCGTAAGTGTGTGGTCATGAGGCATCGGAGGTGGCTTCCACCTTTTCATCCATATCGCCGGCATAAAAAGGAGTTTGATAACACCGTGGAAAATGAAACAGCCCCAGTTCCATTAACCGGAGAGGAGGTGCTTAAAAGAACACAACATTTAAAGGGCCACGTGTTTGGTAAGACACAATAGCAGCCTCGATTTAAAAAGGGCGATGACAGACCTATTTGGAAGAAGGTATCTATATTTTTCGATCTTGAGTATTGGATGTTTTTGCCTGTTAGACATGTTCTTGATGTGATGCACATAGAGAAAAACATATGTGAAGCTTTACTTGGTACATTGCTTAATATCCCAAAGAAGACAAAAGATAAGGAAGCTGTCCGTCTTGACATGGCTGAAATGGGAATCGGAACAGAGCTAAGGCCAAAAAAACCGGGGAAAAAGGAGAAGTTACCATTAGCGTCTTGGAACTTAACTCATGTTGAAAAAAAAGTTGTTTGCTCCTCCTTTCTTGGAATGAAGCTGCCTGATGGTTTTTGTTCTAACATTAGGAGTCTTGTATCAATGGAAACTCTCCGACTTACTGGAATGAAATCTCACGATTGTCATATGATTTTGCATCACTTGCTCCCGATTGCAATTCGGTCCTCACTGGAAAAAAAGGTAAGGAACACTGTCATTCAGTTTTGTCTCTTTTTCAAAGCAATATGCAGTAAAGTTATAGAGGTCGATAAGTTGGAGAAAATGCAATCACAATTAGTAGAAACTTTGTGTCACCTAGAAAAATACTTCCCTCCTTCGTTGTTTGATGTAATGTTTCATCTATCGGTTCATCTTGTAAGAGAAGTGGAGCTTTGCGGACCAATTTTTCTTAGGTGGATGTACCCGTTTGAGAGATATATGAAGACATTCAAGGGATATATAAGAAATCGGGCTCGTGCGGAAGGCTGCATTGCAGAGGCATATATCGCAGAGGAGGCAGTTGAGTGTTTGGTTGATCATGAAGAAAGGACTATTGGGGTGCCCAAAAATGGTGGGCATATGCAAGACACCACTTCCAGGCCATTATCTGGTGCAACCATCATCACCCCGAGCAACACTGATTTGCACGCAGCACACTTATGCGTCCTACAAAATACTACTACAGTTATGCCATTTTTTGAGTAAGTCAAGAATTGTTTATTCATTATGTCTTTCATTTTCTGCACCTTTTTGACATTAATAATTTTCTGCAGCGAACACATGTCATTCTTGATGTCCAAATTTCCGGAACATGAAAATGATGCAATATGGCTAAAAAACATGCAAAATGACACATTCCCAAATTGGTTCAAAGAGAAGGTATTATGTGCATTTTTGTTAAAAATTAATGCATTTTTCTGATAAAAATAGTTGACATGAATCAACAATTTTTTGGAAGATTGATTTGGATTTAAATGCTGGAGAAGAGGTACCGGATGAGCTAAGATGGATTGCAGATGGGCCTAACAAGGATGTCCCCACATTCAGTGGCTACAAAGTGAACGGGGTTACGTTCAGTACTAAGGATCGGGATGACACGCGTCAAGTTCAATGTAGCGGCGTCTGTGTACAAGCCGATACAATGATTGTGGAGGGTAATGATAAAAATATTGAGCATGCTTCACAACTATTTTATGGAGTTATAACAAGTATATGGGAGCTGGATTATGAAAACTTTAGGATCCCTATTTTTAGGTGCAAGTGGGTAGATTTGAACAGAGGGACTAAGGTAGATGACTTGGGGTATGTATTGGTTAATTTGAATAGGTTGGGGTTTTTAAACGATCCATTTGTGTTAGCTAAACATGTCAAGCAAGTATGTTACATAGACGATCCCCTTGAGAAATTATGGTCCGTGGTGTTAAAATTACCCGAGAGGAACTACTATGAAGTTAATGATGAAGAAGATGAGGGATCCGTAGAGGTACAACTTGAGAATGAGTGTTTTGTGCCTAATTTACCGGACGTTGATTTGCTTGAGGAGGATGACTATAGTTACATGCGAGATGTTGATGAACAAATTTTACTTTCTTGATGTAATTTTATTTATGTACTTTGAATGGTTGGCTGCTATATGGTTGTTTGGTTTTGCCTTTGAAATTGCAAACTACAGAATGTTCTTGTGAATTAGTGTTAATGTATGCAGTATTGATTGGTTTTGCCTTTGAAACTTTGGCAGGGGGTTTACTTCTTTATATTATTTTTTTTTAATTTTTTTAACTATCAGACAACGGTTTATGTAAGCTAAACAATTGTGTGACAGCAACATATTTAACAGCCAAAAACCATTGTCTCTAAGATTTCAATTGGACAACGGTATGCAGAAACGGTTGTGTGAATTAAGTATAGTCCACATACAAGTAAAACACTTGTCTGATTCTAACAACGGTTTACAAAAACCATTGTCTGAAGTTTCTTCAGACAATGGTTTTGTAAACCGTTGTTAGAATCAGACAAGTGTTTATTCAAACTGTTGTGTGACATCCATTTAAGTAACAAAAAAAAACACTTGTCTGTTTTTAACAACGGTTTATGAAACACTTGTCTGACCTTTCTTCAGACAACGGTTTTATAATTCCGTTGTGTAAAGCCTCTCCTTTACTCTTTCTAATAGACAATGGTTTTAGAAACCGTTGTGGAAGTTCTTTCAGACAACAGACAGATTTTGCAAAAAAAAAAACCGTTGTGTGAAAATTTCAAACAATGCTTTTACTGCCGACCGTTGTCTGATAAGTGTTGTCTGTTTCAGTTTTTCTTGTAGTGGCAGAAATGACTAACCTTAGCAACCATCCTCTGAAAAGTAGTATCTTCATCATCAATCCTCCCTTTCCCCAATTTCTTATCTGCTCACATCAAATAATAACTATAATTATAATCCAACAAATTACATTTATTCACATTCCGCAAGATTTGATATCTCTCGTAACAAAAAGGTCGAGGGTTCGAGTCCTAAACGTGTGAGTGAGTATAATAAAACAAATTATTAAACAAACTAATTTTATTTACATTCCGCAATACTTAACCTAACGGATATCTATTGTAACAAGAGGTCGAGGGTTCGAGTCGTAAATATGTGCGTGAGTATTTAAATTTAACGGGGCAGATATGAAAATACGTACCTTTGGGATCGGTGAGATTGGTGTACTCTCGAACTTCTCTTCCGGACATTTTTAATACAATGATTTTAGTTTGAGTTTGGTTTTGTTATCTCAATTTGGGAATTAGGGCTATTTGTGTTTTTTCGGAGCTTTTATATATAGTTTGGGCTTTAACTGAAGTTTGGGTTTGACCTAGTAGAAACTTTAAAGTTGAAACCCAATGGACTACAAATCTACAATAGAACTTGAAATCAGCTGCTTTCCGCAAAAGCTGAAAAGCAGTTTTTTTCAAAAGCATGGGGGACCTGCTTTCTCTAAAAGCAACTTTTAGTCCAAAAGCACTTTTCGGAAAAGCAGGTTTTAAATTTTACCAAACACCTTTTCAGCTGCTTTTCAGAAATAAGCTGTTGTTGCTGTCTGCAACAGTAATCCCAAACACACCTTAAAAGAAGTGCTACATTCCCATAACGGATCCCGAATTTATTTCCGAATGATACATAATTTATTTATATTTGTGGATTCATATGTATACGATCGACCTATGTCATTAATGTAATGAACAACCAACTCATCATTTGGGAATGATTTTGGGAATCTTTTTATGAATTCTAATATTTCTTTTTAAAAGAAAAACATTATTTTTCAATAATATTTATTTTTCTATTGAGGCACTAGTCAAAAATATTGTTAAGAATATTTATCGCAATTTAAATTTACTGATAAAAATATGGAATCGCTTTTAAATTCCTAATTACATCGTTGTTCATGAATGTTGCTTGTATTAAAAACTTAAAATTTTAATAAGAAATGACATAGGCCACAAGTGTGTGCTATTGCGATATTATTGATTTGAGATTCATAATAATTCAATCATTTTGGAGAGGGGGCATGTGATGCATACCTGGTTTTTCTGTTGATTCAGACATGGTCTTATTCTGGCAATGTGCTGCATTTTTGACATGGAAGCATGCCCCAGTCTTTGGTGCCACAGTGTGTACTCATTTTCATCACTTGCTTTATCCAACATGCCAACCATTGCTTCCTTGGACTTCACACCACTCATTGCTTTGACTGACTTGCTCATTTTTTCATTTTTCAGATAGTACAGACCCTGTCTCATCTCACCCAAACCTATTACATCCTTAGTGACCGTGTCAATCATGGTGCAGCCTTTCGGACCAAACATCACATCACATTTGCTTTCTTGTGACAACTTTTGTATGGACAGCAAATTGTGGTTAAACTTGGGCACATATAACACATTTTTGAGCTTCACACCATTCCTTAAAAAGACATCCCCTATGTGTGTAATCAAAGCAGTGTCACCTGTTGGCAGTGTGATAGTGAAAGTGGATGGAGCCACTCTGACATTCATCATGTTACACAAAAGGGATGCCATGTGATCCGATGCTCCTGAATCTATGACCCATTCATCATGTTCCACCCCTTTTCCTTTGTTGCTGTACACCATTCCTGAGAATCCAAAGTCAATTTCTTCATCAGTTTCAGACTCCTTTCGACTTGTGGATGCACCTTTTGGAATTATCTTCAGTAGCTGACTTAGTTGCTCAGATGCCATCATCACCGGTTGCTGCTCACCTACGCCTCCAAAGGCATTATTGGCTTGCCTTGTTCCATTTGTCTTGTTAGCCATCCATTTATGTGAAGGACCCTTTGGAGATGGTTTATTCTTGTAGTGCCATCTGGGATACCCTATCACTTCCCAACATTTGTCACTCAAATGGCCTTTCTTACTACAAGTTGTGCACACCAGTTCTTTACCTCCAGTTCCCTTACTGAACATGGCCAAAACATCACCATCTATCCCACTTTGAGACAACACCTCCCTTTGAGACTCTTCCTGTTGCATTACTACACAAGCCTCTTCTATTGTGGGCAACGGAACCATCATAAACAACTGGCTCCTCTGTGGCCCATATCTCTCATCCAATCCATTCAAGAACTGGAAGAGCTTTGACTCCTTTTTCATGTCATCAATGGCCTTTAACAATTTTGTCACCTCAGCAGTAGCATCCGTCACAGTAGGCAACACATTTATAGAATCTATCCCCTCCCATAAACTACTCATGCCAGTGAAGTACTCACTCACTTTCATGCCATTTTGTTTAAGAGAAAACAGATCCTTGTTCAATTTGTATTTTCTTACACCATTCGTCAAAGAAAATCTCGTTTCTAGATGTTTCCAAATCTCAAAAGCAGTGTCTATGAACAAAATAGAGGTTTTGATATTTTCAGAAACATTGTTATGGATCCAAGAAATTACCAGGTTGTTGCATGTGTCCCACTGACTTCCTTACACCGTGTCTGTGAGGCTTCTTGTCACTGTTCCATTGACAAAGCCAAGCTTCCTTTTTGCTGAAAGCTGTATTTCAAAGGACCTTTTCCAAACCCTATAATCACCTGCACCTTGCAGCTTTTGAACGGCTATGGATGTTGGTCCATCTGCTGGATACAAAAACAGAGGGTTCTGTAGATCTGTCATTGTTATCCTATTAGCAGCCATGAGTTACTTCTAGAGAACAAGAGTAGATTTTCTCCTTTCTAGACTAGTATAGTGACAACTCACGCTTTAATAGCCAGGCTTTATATTACTCACAACTTATAAACTCTTCTCACTATTCTAGGTATCACATACAGCTCTGATACCATAAACACAAAGTTATGAAAAGCATATGATAGTTATGTAGGAGAAAATGAGTGTGAGGAGATGAGACTGTCTTTTGCTAATGCATTAATTCTCAACCTGAGTACCACCAATACAAATGTGAGGTATATAACCTTCACTAAATTGCCTTCGAACAAACTACTAGCAAACAAACTTAGAAACGAACAATGCTAGTACATGAGATGACAAAAGCTTTTAATGTAAATGAACAAAAACTCAACAGACAAACAGACATAGCATAACAAACTGCATTAGTTGTACTGGTGATTTGGTGGCTTAAACTTCAATCTTCATTAGAAGTCAGTACAACTAAGTGTCCCCCTTGTAGATCCATTTTAGGAGCACACAAATGTAATCATTCTCAGTTTATTAAATTTCGGGAACTAGTTGATGAAGTCGTTCTTTAGACTTCATTTAGTTTCATCTACCTTCATATGCTTTCTTTCTCAAAAAAAAAATCAAGAGTAAGGAGTAACAGTTCACAGGGCACGGGATAGCCAGATAGTTGTGTATATTGGACCAAGTCCACTATAATTTAGGTAAGATTTTTTTTTAAACTCATAATTTAGGTAAGATAGATACTGATTCATGTAGTGTAACACACACGTACTCATACACGTTCCTCACCTGTAGCAAACGTTCCTCATTTGCATTCCTAATATTCAGGGTTTAGTTAGCACCCCCATGTACTGCTATATATTCTCCTGTAAGTTTACACAGATTTGATAATTTTGAGAAGTAAATTAAATTATTTGTTCTAACTGTATAAAGCCCTTCTTGTAACATAAGCAGTTTTCTGCACACTCTTTAATAGGTTACAGTTATCTTATGTATTCCTGGTTCTTAATTATAGTTGCATTGCATGTACAGATGGCCAAAAATGAACGAAGGAGTTGCAGTTGGAATCAATCTAGGCACAACATACTCTTGCATTGGAGTTTGGCAACACCAGTTGAAATCATTGCAATGGTGTAACAGAACTACACCATCATGTGTCGCTTTCACTGATACGGAGCGTTTTATTGGCGATGTTGCTAGAAATCAGGCTACTCTCAATCCTGTCAACACCATTTTTGGTACTTTACATATAATATTTATTTGAATTTCTGTTTGGAGTTTTCTTTGTAGTATGCATTGTTTATTTTAGATTGTTATTAGATGTATATGAAGCCTTTGCTTGACGTGAAGGTTCATTTATACATTTATCTGCATAGAAATGATAAGGTCAAGGCTCTTCACATAAGTCGTAGATAATAAACACTTGATTAGTTTAATACTATCGCTACTTTTATTATACTAGGAAAATTGCCCCGCCCTAGGCGAGCTAGTTAAATTTCTCATTAAGATAATAATTTTTAATTAAAACTACCTACAACTTAATTTTTTTATCATATTTGAAAAAATATATATTTCAAGTTTTTTGACCGAGGTAGTTATTTTTCATAAGAGAAGTTAGTATTTAGAGAAAATGATACATTTATAATACTTCACAGATGTTGCCATTTTAAAATATGTGAGATTATAATTTTAAATGGGAGAAGGTATAATTTTCATCATTTTTCATGATCTTTATAAAATAATAATAATTATTATTATTTATATAGCCTCTTAATTTTTTTGTTAAGAAAAATAATAATAATACTCATTAATTATATCGATAACACCTTATTAATTATATCGATTATATCTTGTGTATATATGTTTTATTTTTCAATCTATAGATTATAATAAATTGTATAAAAAGATTAAATATATCATGAAATATCGCGATCTAATTCACAATCCAACTTTTTTGTTGCTATTAGATTGTTTATATTGTTAAATATTACCTTAAAAAAATATATATAAGTGTTACTATTTGGACATATCTTTATTGTTCTTAATTAATTGATATCTCAAATTATTTCATATTTAAAGTTTTTTTACTAAATTAGAATTAGAATAATTATAAATAAATGGGAGAAGGTAAACTTGTATCATTCTACATTGATCTTATAAGAAAATTATGCATTAAATTTTTATAAACACATAATAAATGTTACTCGACACGCCTCCCGGCAAGTCCCACATTTTATTATGTGAAAAACTATTATTATCAATGGATACAAATTTAAATAATGTAAAAATAATTCATTAAGAAAGAAGGTTGAGAAAAAAAGTAATTCAATCATATTTTCGTCAAGTATAAAATATTAAATGCTTCAGCAATATGACATCCTTTTTTCATGATCTTTATAAAATTATTTAAAATATAAATTATTATTATCATTATTTACATAGGCTCTGAATTTTTTTATTAAGAAAAATTATAATAATACTCATTAATTATATCGATAACACTTTATTAATTTTATCGATGTATCTTGTGTAAATATTTTTTATTTTTCAAATTTTAAATTAATAAAAACAGGATAAAAAGATTAAATATATCATGAAAAAACGCGATCTAATTCTCACTCTAACTTTTTTTGTTGAATTAGGTTTTTTATATTATTAAATATTACCTTAGGAAAATATAAATGTTACAATTTGGATTTTCGTTATTGTTTTTAATAAACTGAGATCCCACATTATTTCATGATTAAAAGATTTTTTCTAAATTAATATTAAAATATTTATAAATAAAAGGGATAAGCTAAACATGTATCATTCTACATCGATATTATAAGAAAAATATTCATTAAATTTCTATAAAAACACATATTAAATGTTACTCGACGTCGCCTCCGGCGTCGTCTCGCTTTTTATTATATGAAAAATTATTATTATCAATGGAGGCAAATTTAAATAATATAAAAAGTTAATTCATTAAGAAAGAAGGTTAAGAAAAAAAATCGATCATATTTTCATCAAATGAATGAATAAAGTATGCTAGGTGGAAACAACACATATACGAATCTTATCAGCTTCTCAAGTATCATATATGTATCAACCACAACATTCAGAGAAAAAAACCAACATTAAGATCCATAAATGAAAGTCTCTGAATACACCCTCAACATCCAATTATGATAACATGATACAAAAGCAAAAATTACACATATTTGTAGACATTGATATTTAGCCTTATACATGTTTTGTTGGACATTTTTTATGTATCCAGACACAAAATTTGGTTACATAGAGAATGCCCAAATAAACATTCAGGTATGTTAGTGTTAGGATACATGAAAAAATTATTATTTCAGACAAATGAATTCATGCAGCCAACACTGATACATAGCAATGATATCTGTCACTTGGTATAATCAATGTTGCAGCCTGCAGATAATAGAAGAATAATTTGTAACACATAGTAATATTAATTAACCCAAGTCGACAGCTTTGCAGGGCGCAGCCTGCTGATTTCATTATTAAACTCCAAAAATATAATAGTTCTTCAGCCGGAAATTCAAATATTGCAATAGATAGAAAGAAGGTCCGCATCTTACACTTGCATTATTTGCCAACTTTCGTGATTCCCTCTAAGTATTGTAAGTCTATCTCTGTAACGGACCTTTAGAGCCACCAATAGGGAGACAGTCTCCACCGAATAGTACCCACAATCTGCATTAATACATAAAACAAAGATTGCTTAAAAGAAAGGAAAAGAATTACAGTTTAAGACCAAATTCTTTATTGCTAAGTGGCAAAGGCAAAAAAAAAACTGTACATCGCCGTATAACAACAAACTAAGAGGGTTTGGAAAACAACAAATAAAAGAAAGGTTAATAGAACTAACATATATTAATGTTTGATATGAAGAGAGTGTGCACTAATATATCAGATTGCGCTAATAATTTTTCTTAATTCTATGGTATACATAATTACATAGCCTTTTGACTCGTACGGAACTTTAAATATCTACTATCAACAACTGTAACACACCACTCTCCTAATTTAATAATTTATGGGATATCAAGAATTTAACTTATCAATATCTTGAGTACTACAAAAGTCGTCAAAATCTTTTCACTTTAGTTTGCTTTGTCTATTCCTCTTCTCTTATTAAAAAAAACATGCTCTGCCTAATTTAACACCACTCTCTTTACTACATGTCAAACAGAGAGTTCACCATTGTAACCGCTGATTCGTCAAAAAAGTTCCTCATGAGACACAAAATTCAAACAGTGAACTTGAACATAAAATTCACCTTCAATTCCACATTGAGAAACGTACAAACTAAATCTAACATAATTCATGTACTAAAACTATCTACTTGCAATCATAGAGAATTCTCACAGCAAACACATAAACCGATTGTACAGAACAACTTGCAAAAATTAAGAATCATAATCCAATTATCCTCTTAAAAAAATTTCTTATTGGATTCAGCAAATTCTCAAAAATAGTAAATATCTTTCTTTTGAAAAATAAACAACACACATTAAAATACTAACTCAATCCCGCAATCAAACAAAAATGAATGAAAGACCTTGCTGAATTCCGCAATAAAACAAAAACACAGTGGTTACCTCTAAAGCATCATTGGCATCTCGAATAGCAGCATTTGGTTTCTTCATTTTTATGTACACAGTGGTTGCAGGAAAAATGCCAAATGGGATTAATAAACCGACACAAAAGATGTAACCACGATTTGTATTGAAAAGGAAACTTAGCCAGACATGTACCTCTAGTGGCATACATTATAGCTGATGTAGGATTGAACAAGATAGCTTACGTAAGCTGCTCAATTGCTTCCACAAAGTAACCTGACCAATACCTTGCTAAATTAGACACGTGGATCATGATACAGTGACATTGTGAGCAATTAAAAATAACGGCCTAACATTCAAATTGAATCCATCTAAGCACAAAATCCTGATTGATAATTCGTGATTAGGACTTCTACTCATCATTCAGAAAAGCTATACAACAATGCTTTCCATTTGCAATCTCAAAAAAACAATAACAATAGTAACGAATTTGATTCTTATTAAAAACAAATGTTGTACAGCTCTACAATTATAATTTTGTTTTCACATAGCATCCAATCTACGCACTCTAAAATGCAAACATGTGTGTGTGTACACACACACACAGATATATATATATATATATATATATATATATATATATATATATATACCTTCAGATATGGCTCTCATTGCCTTCCGCTTGACCTCTTTCCTACTGCCAGGCTCAACAGTCTCTCCTTCGAGCTCAACATCAGACTCAACAATCTTCTCTTCTTCTTCGTAATGGTGCTGAGGCTCTCCAGATGTAATTATCTTATTGGAATTCATGTCCACCAAGACTATTTTTGTAGGCTCACAGTCTTCATATTGAACCTTGCTGCTAGTAAACAAAGTAGTGGGCAACCTATTGTAAGAGATCAACTTACAGGCACTTGCGCCAGATGACTTGATTTTGTTAACAGATGACCTGCAACAATTATATAGAGAAAAATAAGACTTCCACAGAATTATCTAAATAGCTAAAATTATAAAGAACAGATTAATACATTAGAGTGAGAGAATTAATTTCAGTTACATTGAAGGTGCTGCAGAAGCAATTGACTAAGATATACGACTAAGTGACTACACAGACTGACCCAAATCTTCAATATCGGATAGTGAATATACATATGTAATCATATACGTATACCCAATATTGTGTAAATGTTTATAGATCATATATTACAAATCGTATGTAAGATTAAAACTCTGTAATTTCCGCAATTGCTATTTTTCCCACTCTCATCAATCTGCGAAAAAATAAAATCAAAAAATGATTAGAAAACATATGAGTATAAAGGTTAGAATCGAATATCAACAACTAATTGAACATCGGATTGATGCTTATCATTCATATCAAATTTAAGTTAAAGTTGGTTCTACATAAATTGTTTTCTTATACTATGTCACTGGTCACCTACTTATACTTGACAAAATAATTTAATCAAACTTAAAATGCATTAAAAAACTTATCACATGTCAAGACTATTCAGATTCAATGGCCAAGCGTTGCATTCAAACAATCTAGATGCATATATAAAAACAACTCTAAACAGATGAAATACTAAGAGAACAATTAATACCTTCTCAAAAAGGCTCATATTCTCAAAACAATTTCCAGACTGATCTATATATTAGGTATTTAGTTCCCATGACCAATCAATAAAAAAGGCAGTGATTATAAGCCTGTAAAAAAAAGGAAAATATCTAATGCACAACACATCAAAAAGGAAAAGAAAGTAAATCAAACATAGAAATGATACGGATCATCTAAAACCCTTAGAAAACATCACTTGAGCAACAATCTAATTTTCAAGATCCAAAATAGAAGAAACAATATCCCCATCAGTAGATTTAAGAGCTTTTACCGCTTTCTATCTTCTCACTCCAGCTTGTGTCATCACCAACTCAATTGTGAACTCAAATTCATGTTGACGATGAAAAAAGTGATTGTGTTGTTCAATCATGGATGTCAGGTGTCCTGTACAATAATCGGATCTATTTCATCGCCAACATGGATTGAGAATATGGTGTGTCGTAAATTTGGTAAAATAAGTAATTTATATTTAGCAGAACATTAGATAACCCAAAAATTAATCTAAACCTGAATTGTGCATCTCTGTGAGAATAAATGAACACAAATTACTACCACTTTGTTGATAATCACCTGATTTATTATAAATTGTTAGAAGTGAAGAAATTGGAATAGATTTAAAAAGAGTGAACAACAATATATGTATTAAATAAAAAAATAGAAATGTAGTCGGTACCTTGTCATTCTCCAGGGTTTATTAATTCACTTCTGTGTTAGGTTTGTAATGCCCTGCAGTAGCTTCTTTTGTACTGCAGCTACTAATTATAATTAGAGGCATTAACATGTGCATCAAATTTAAATAAAATAGTGGATATAAGATACAGGTAAAGATAGCTTCCATACTATTTGTAAGATTAGAGTGAGTGACTCTTGTAGACTCCTTTTCATTGATAGAACCTACAAAATATACATGCCTCACTTGCATATAACTATGGTTGGGTTCAGGTGATATGTATTTACCTGGATAATTCGTGGCCTCTTTGCAGCCGGTATGGAACAAAAGCTGCAGCTGCTTCAATCATCCGGAACACCTACAAAACATCCATACCTACAAATCTAACAAATGTGCATAACCTCCATCAATACCTACAAATCCTTCGTCCATTCAACCAAAAAAAATTAAAATCAGCCAAATATAATTATAAATAAAACCCGCTTGTATTCAAACAATCGAAGCGATGAGGTTAAGCACGAAAAAAAATAGAAAATTCTCTCAGAACTTATATCAAACAGTAGAAATGCAAAATCAAAACGATAACTATCAATCAAACAATTATAGAAGAATCACCCATACATTTGTATTGATATAAAATGAAGAAGAAGATGGAGGACCCAAAGGTATGCACGTGTGTGAATAAAACGAAGCTTAAAACTGTGATATTTTACAAAGAAAATCTTCCGATAACTGAAACACTAACCTTTCTTGTTCATAGATTGTTGGATATGAATACAGATCATAGAAGAGTTAGAAGAATACAGAGTGTAGATCACAGCTTTTGCCCGAACAATATTCTTTGGCAGATTGTTGGACGATCAAGAATAAAGGGTAAGAAGAATGGAGGAGAGTATATTGTGAGCAGATATGGTGCCCAAAATCGTGGTGGCTTAAACTACCGCAGAAATTTTAAAAACTGATTGGGTAGGTATAACCCATTTTAGAGTGGGATCCAGATCTGTAAAGAATGAAAACAGTTAAAGTGAAACATGCACTACGCCATAAGTGGGCTAACGTAATGGTTTTTGAAAGCGTTACGTGAAATAGTGTTACAATAGGTAGTAAATTTTGACCTATTGTAACACCACTCAACTAGTGTTACATTAGTCGAGAACTAGTGTTACAGTAAAGGTCACGGTGTTGCATACATGTAACACTACAATAAAGTGTTACATTAGTTAATTTTTTTTTATTTTTTCATTTTTCAACTATGTCAGAGTGGGTCCCACACTGCCACGTGTCATTTGTGGGACACACTGCCACGTGTTAGAGTGGGCCCACACTGCCACGTGTTAGTGGGTCCCACACTGCCACGTGTCAAGTGGGCCCCACACTTCCACGTGTTAGGTGGGCCCACACTGCCACGTGCCAGAGTAGGTCCTACACTGCCACGTGTCAGAGCGGGCCCACACTGCCACGTGGTAGAGTGGGAAACACTGCCACGTGACAGTGGGTCCCACACTGCCACGTGTCTTGTGGGCCCCACACTTCCACGTGTCAGGTGGGTCCCACACTACCACGTGTCAGAGTGGGTCCCACACTGCCATATAGGTCATATCCATTTTCACTTGGATTATCCAGATTGATAAACCTGCATATAACAGAAATACACATCAAACTTTATACACATGTGTGTATATACATATATGTTTCAATAATAAACAATCATACCTGGGTAAAACTTGATAAAGAAAAAAGTTTTAAAATTCATCATTCCTTCATCTTCTGCATAAATAAAAAAACATCAACATAAAGAACATACATATAAAACATGTATAAGAACAGCAAAAAAAAATCAACATAAAGAACAAACATATTAAACGCGTATAAGAGCACAAACATATACAATTAACACAAATATCAATGGAAAAGTATGATAAAAGAGATAGATATGAGACAAAAAAGAAAGAGCAAAAAATAGCAAAATAAAAATATTAAAAAAAGAAGAAATTAAATCCATTGTAGATGTGAATTTTGGAATGATGAAGATACATATAATCAATTATATATAATTAATTATGAATTTGAATTTTGAAAATAACTAATATGGATATACGTAAAAATGTGTAATCAATCATGATAATTTGAAATATAATATATTAAATAAGATGTCAAAATTGAGGAAACGATAATAAATGATTATACATATAATAATAAATACAATTATCTACTTTCCATCTTGATTTACAGTGATCTAACAAATGCACAATTTAAATTTTAAAAATGCTATAATCGAGGAAAGGTAGTTAGTAACTGATCAGTTAAATAGGTTAGTTTTAAAAGTAATATGAATATGCAAGAATTTAAATTTGGAAACAATAATGTAATTAAGGAAAGTTAATTTTTTTTTTGAAACCAAAGGAAAGGTAATTAATCCATTGGATAATTTGGGTTATGATATGGATGATCCATGGGTTATTTAGAAAACAATAGGAGGATAGTATAAAAAACAGAAGTTGGATAAAAAAATTTACCCATTGGGTTTGACGTGATAGTTCATCTTTGTACATTATTATCTACGTACAAAATAATACTCTAACGCTCTCAACTATCAGTCAAAAAACTGAGCCGGCATAACATTATAGCTAACAACTTCAAAAAACTAGTCTCCAACGGCAACAACTGTCAGCTATATTTTTAGCTCATGCAAAAGAGATCTTCTCTATTTGTTGAACCTCACCCCATCATCTAAATAGCTCCACATCATCTGCCGCTTCTTTCTTTCCCGCAGCTCGATTCTTCCCGCCATTATTTTTTTTTGTGTTGCAGAGGTATGGTTTCAACATTTTATTGTTTAATTTCATCATAATTTGTTCTTTATTTCATTTAACTTTAGTTCTTGATTGAAAAGGATATGTTGTTAATTTCTGCTTGGTTAAATATTAGTATGGATCATGTACAACGTAACAATCAAACACATTTTATTGTTTATAGGAACATATGATTTGATCCAGCCACCATAACTTGAAGTTATGGCAGGCCACCATAACTTGAAGTTATGGTGCCACCCGTAACTTCAAGTTACGGTGCACCCGTAACTTCAAGTTACGGTGCCACCCTTACCAGTAATATTTACTTGAACTTATGGTGCCACTTGATTTTGTCCTAACGATTGCTTCAACAAATTTTCTTATACTCTTTATTGCTGTTATAATTTGAAAATAATAATAAAATACAATTTTTTAAATATAGCTGTTAGAATATAACTGTTAAAATATAGTCGTTAGAATTTGAAAATAATAATAAAATACTGTTTTTGAATTATAGCTAACCATTATAGCTAATACCATTGGAGCACAACCACTTACACGTTCATCAAATTTTAGCTAACAGTTATTATATACTATTTTAGCTAACCATTATAGCTAATACCATTGGAGCACAACCACTTACACGTTCATCAAATTTTAGCTAACAGTTATTATATACTATTTTAGCTAAGCTTTATAGCTACTAGCGTTGGAGATGCTCTAAGTCTTCTCACTTATGTCGTAAATACTAATCCTTTGATTAGTGATATTGTTATATTCACTTATCTAACTTTATTATGCAGTAGAATTTTCTCACACCTTTATCCATTAAAACTGAAATGCCATTTGGGGTCATTTCAATTACAGCGTGATTTTATAAAAAGCGTTTACACAATTCTTATGTAATATAGTGCTAGTGTTTACTTTAAATATGTGCATCTAACTGAAACAAAACCTTTGCCAAAGGAATCCATAAAATTAAGCAACCATTTAGCCATGATTCATAAACTTAACTATATTACTTTTGAACAGATGCTAAAAGGTTGATTGGAAGGAAATTCACCGATTCAACTGTACAAAGTGATGTGAACCTATGGCCATTCAAGGTAATTAGTGATCATGCTAACAAACCTAAGATAATAGTCAATTACAAATGTGTGGACAAACAATTCTCACCTGAGGAGTTATCTTCAATGGTTCTCATTAAAATTAAGGAAATTGCTGAAGAATACATGGGTATAAAGTAATTAATGTTGTTGTCGTTCTGTCCCTGCACACTTTAATGACTCACAGCGCCAGGCTACAAAAGATGGACCAACAATAGCTGGCCTCAATGTGTTGTGCATCCTTGTTGAGCCAACAGCTGCTGTAGTTGCGTATGGTCTTGACAGTTGCTTATGGTCTTGACCACCCTGAGTGTAAGATTGCTGGGGTGAAGAAAAATACAACAATAACCAACGACAATAATCAAGATAACTCTATGAGTTATATATGAGTTAAAAGTTAACCCCAGGACATAATTTTAATTATTGAATGAAAAAGTATATATTGATAAAGTTCCCTATTAATTTGGGACATTTTACATAAATTTTCCAAATAGCGGTCGACCTAAATTCGAATCACCCAAATTTCAAGGTTGCTTACTTTAGAAGGAGTAAAAAAACTTCAAAATCATGTTAATTATTAGTAAATAAATATTTAAAAATTTGAAAAATTATTAAACTTGCTGATATAATGACGTAACAAAGTGCAATATCTGTGCAGAAATTGTACAAAAATTTTGCAGAAAATGTTACTTTAGCGGTATTTTATGGTATTTTATTTTTTATTAGACAATTAATTTTCTTTAAACATTTTTGCAGATGTTAGGTGTCGTTTGCCAACTCTTAAAACATTTACTTTTATATATTTGTCTCATATTTAATTTGTAATTATTATACTTGAATGTTTCACTTCCCTAAAGCACAAACTAATGTTTCCCTAAAGCACAAACATTTACTAATCATGAAAGGCTCTGTTTAGTTTAGAATACGAGAAGATGGATAAAACCAATTGAAAACTTAAACTGAAGTCTCTACCCTAGAATAATTGCACTACTAAGAATATCAATTTTTACTACTATATACGTATACATTCCACAATTTTGTAGTTTTACCACTACAGCTGTGTTAAACTAGTTAGAATTAGAAAATTATTTAACGCGAATTAGCTGTGTTACCTCCTCCTAACAAGCGGTCCTCCACATATTTTTAGACAACACTGGAGTCTCTACTTCAGAATCTTCACAAGATACGTTCTATCTGTTTTTAAATATTTAACATTTCATTTTTTTTTTGGCATAAATTACGCAAAGGTTGTACATAAATCGGACAAAAGTTGTGCAAAAGTTATTGGACAAACATTGTAACACTACTATACTTTGAATAAAATCTACTAAGCATTTTTTATTCATCCGTGTATTTGCGACATCTGACAACCGAGGTACCATTATTGATTCTGGACAACACTAGCTTTCCTCGTAGACGAAGCATTTGATCCATTTGCTGATGCTTTAAGAAGAAGAAAGTAAATAACAGATAGTTAAAGGCATACACTTTTAGCAGTGATAATGCTCCTTACTCCACTCTACCGTACTTTTTCCTTATCCGACAAGATTTAGACGAAAATGTGGTATAGTTGTTGGAAGGGAATCTGCAAAACAATGCCTGACCGGGGTGGTGGTCGTCAAGCACCTCCGGCGTGAGAGTAAGTAACTTGGTTGTGGAGAATACAATGAACAATATCAGAAAATGTAAATACTTAGTGATTGAGATTTTAGCAATGTTCTAAAACTTGTTAGGTGGGTCTAGGCGGTGAGCCTACCTTCTAGCGATTTATCGGCTAGGCGGCTATTAATCGGAATGATTAATCGGAACATTAATCGGATGTATTAAAATATTATTTTTTATATAATTTAATTTTAATATTTAAAAATATATTTTATATAAGTAAAAATATAAATTATTAAATATGATGAGTGAATTTACCTTTTCATGTGTAAATTATATTTTTTATTAAAAAAATTATATTTTTAAAGTTTTATTCTTAATTTGACCGTTTTTTAAAAATTTGAATGATTAATATCGATTAAATCTGATTAATTGCCGCCTAACTCATTATACCGCCTAATACCGCCTAATCCCACCTAGGACCGCCTAAGCGCCGCCTAATAAAAAAAAGGTCACATGACCGATTTTTGTAGATTTTAGGCATTTAGTGTCCGCCTAGCGCCTAGGCGCTGATTAATCGGCCGCCTAGACTGATTTTTAGTACACTGGATTTTAGAGAGCAAATGTGAAATGTGAGAGTGAATGTGAGAATTTTCAGCCTTGTGCATGTGTGAGTTTACCTTAGTATTTATAAAGTTTGGTGTTACCTCCTCTTGTCTCCTGATCCGGAAGAATGTTCCCTTGTGACAGGTATGAGTTTGATAGCTTTCGTGAAAACCTCTCATTATACGGGGTATTGGAGAAGGGAGCAGCCTTAATCCACGAGACAGATATGGTGTATGAGGGAACATCCTTTGTTCAAGAGATAGAAAGTGTTGGAGCAAAGAAGTGCCTTTAGTCCGAAATGTTTAGTATTGCCTCAACTTATTTTTCTTGGTCAACTTCCGAGGTGACAAATTGTTCCTTGGATGTTTTCAGGACATGCTTAGATCGGGAGGGTAAAGAGGCTTCTTTCAGGAGGTTATTAATAAGCAGCAATGTTACATTAATATTTCTATACCCTAAATTAATATTTGGGACACCCGTGGTGGGTACAAATATTTTGTGAACCCCAAATCAAATTTTGTGCATTTAATAAAATTTCAATTCTTGTTTCGTAAATGATGTTGGAACAAAAAAGTTCATAAATTTGTAACCTAGGAAAGTTTCTATATCAGATTTTTTTTTTCCCAAAAAACAACTATATTCTTTTTGAACGAAATGACCATTATTACTGAACAAAAGTTTCGACTGTATAATACGTTACATGTTTATTTTAACAATTATCATATACATTATCCCTGTATCGTAAAACACTTGACATTTGGAAATTATTTTGGTAACCAATTTGGGGTACCTAGCATTTTCCTATACTAAATACCTACACTAAAACAAGTCGATCAAGAGCTGGCTAAACGAACAAAGAACCAAAAAGACTTTATTACAACAAATTGAACATGTTTTACAGGGCAATACATGACTGTAAATCGAGTAGAACAATATATTTAACTGTCAAATGAATGAGACTGTCTCTTTTGTGTGTGAGAGTGTCCCAAATAACTAACAGAGTAAATAATCAGCAATAAGTAAATGACAGAATGTAAAGCAATAACACCAGAAATTTTCACTTGGTTCGGACCCTACCCAATATATGGCCTACATCCAAGTCCCTATGCCAACTAGCACAGAGATTATATTTTTAGAACAATAATATAAAGCTTACAGTTTCCCCGATTACAAGTTTAAAGCCTCTTGGAAGAACCCTTCCCTTGACACAACTGTCTCCTAGCAAACCTGCTACCTAGCCCACTGGCTACCTTGGCTTATGACTTGCAACCCTATCTAATTGCCACAACCCGGCACAAGTGTGTGTAAAATGAATAAACTTTTACAACTCGATGAATGGAACTTCTAAACAGAATGTATATGAACTTGAGTGTTTGTGTATAGAAGTTATATTGCATTAGAACTTCGAGTGTTCTTCTTTCTGAAAGGTTGTCTTTATATAGCACAAGAGCATATAGCCGTTAGATATGAATCCTTGAGTTTATAGCTGTTGAAGACAAGAATCAATCAAGCATAAATTAGTGATTCATAATAATCAATCAGTGATCATAGCAACGGCTCCTTTAGGATTTGAAATCAAATCGCATACTATCCCTGAAATATATCCCTGCCATAAATACAATATATATATCCTGCAGAAGATATGGCAATTATATATGGAACCTCAGAATCAAATTTCAATGATTTAATTCGAAGACCATTCAAAAATTATCATCCTAAAAACCTGGGATTAACAATCTCCCCCTTTTTTATGATGATGAACATTTTCGAATGTCGAACAAGCTATTTCTGTCTCCCCCTGTTAAAAACACTTATATAGACAATGCAATCAAATACAGATAGAGTAATCCAGTAGTCTGAGATTAAATTAGTGCATATTATGAGCAGCAAATAAATTCCAAACACAAATAACCACAAATAGCCACCAATATTCAAAACGACCACAAATATTCAAAGTTACCACAAATAAGTTCAAACACATAACCAAGCACAGCCAAGTTCAAACACATAGCAGCTAACTTAAAACAGTTCGAATTTCAAAAACAACTAAGTTCTCCCCCTTTCATCAACATAAAAATAGACTTAATTATCGTCAGGAATATCAACTGGATCTTTGCCCTTGCCCTTTTTCTTGTACTTAGGAGAGTCCCCATAGGTAGAAAAATTCTGTGCAAAAAAATTTGATGAAGGATCTTTGCCATCTCTCGCATCTATCCACTGAAAGAGCTTCTCCCTATATTCATCCTTTGTAAGTTCGAATGCAGCAGGAGGAGGGATTGCTGGGAGAGGAAGAGGTGCAGTAATTTCTTCGAGAGTACAATCTCCAATCCAGTCAGTCTTTTTATGCCAGGGTGTGACATGTTTGCCATGAATAGAAGTGAGCTGCTTGGACAAGAACTGTTTCTCGGAACCCAACTTAAAGAAAAGCTTAACAAATTCTTTTTCCCAAGCCTTGGCAGTATAAGTCATTCCTTCCTGAAGTGAGCTAAATTCGAAATCCATTTTCCTGGAGATGCTTCGATCATTGGCTTTTAATACATCCAATTTGGAATGTAGTAACTCCATAGACTTGGACATCGATGCAAGAGAGGACTCAACAGAAAGCATCTTAGTTTGAAGAGATTCGATGGCTTTAGCATTTGCTCCAACTTGAGCAGAAACGCCATCAAGAAATGCATGCAACTTGGCATTGCCAAAAGAGGAAGGAGCAGTGGGAGAGTGAGGCAAAGAAGTTTCTGACAGAGAATCAACATTCTCAAAAACCAGCTCATTTGACTCATTAACCAAAAGATGGTTACGAGCTAAGGTATTCAAATCAAATGTTTCAGTCAAATTATCCACTTCATCAGTGGCATCAATCACTTTGAAATATTCAAAAACTTTAGTCAAAAGATAGGGGTAAGGCAAATGCATGGAATCATGAGAGGCACAATGAATCATGTTACGAATTAAGAAAGAGGCAATATTAAAAGGCATTTGCTTAACAAATAAAGACAGCAAAATTGAATCTTGATAGGTGACCCTATCTCGACCACTTTTACGCGGTAAAAGGTTTGTATGAAAGAACTTGAATAACAAGAGACAAGTAGGCGTGAGAGATGATACCAAGGGTTTGGAATCAGCCGAGATCGAAGAATCTCCAAGAATGGTTCGAAGCTACTCTTCATATGGAAGGTCTTCAATTTCTGAGAATGGTTGATGAGAGGTGAAGGGGCAAGGTCCACTGGCAGCAACTCCAAGAATAGATCCAATCTAGTCAGCAGTGAGCACAATAGGAACACCCTTAAGATTCGAATACACCATTTCGTTATGCCCTTTAGTCAAATTAGAGTAAAATTCTCGAACCAGAGAGGGGTAAAACTTCATCGGAGGTGATAAAAGAGGTGCACACTTGAGAGTCTCAAAGATCTGCACTATACCAATGCATTGAAGTAGGTCACTATCCACCATTCTTTCTTTGAGAATTGGTTTTTCCTTGTTTTTAGAGGACCCCTCAGTAGTCATGAACTCTGCTTTCAAGCTTGGCTCCGGAATGGAAGATTTGGAGTTAGAATGATCTTCAGAAACGCCTGCCTTCAGTCGTTTAAAAGATTCTAACTTTGTTGGAGGCTTGCCGGAACGAGTAGCAACCGATTGAGTTTTTCGTTTCGCCATTAGAAGAAAAAGGGAAAAATATAGAGAGAAAAGAGGAGAGATAATAGAGAGAGAGTAAGAGAAGATAGAATAGAAGAGACAGTTAGGAAGACGTGCCCGAGAAAAAAGTAATTAAGGCATACAGGTGTAGACCATGCAAGAAAATAGCATAAACTGACTCACATTACTAAAAAAATAAAACTACAACGTATTCACCGATCAATCAATTTAAATCACAATAAAATTAACATATTCACAGAAACACGAATTAAGGTAATTAAATCAAAATACAGTGATACTATTTACCAATCGATCAATTAAAGGGTGCACATACCAAGCTCCCTTCGAAGCATGCAGAACCTGTCTTCAGATAAAGGTTTTGTAAAAATATCAGCTTTTTGATTTTCAGTAGGAATAAATATAAGCTCAACATTACCTTTAGCAACATGATCTCGAATAAAATGATGACGAACATCAATATTTTTGGTACGAGAATGCATGACAGGATTTTTGGAAATGTTAATAGCAGAAGTATTATCACAATAAATTGGGATATTTGAAAATTTTATACCAAAATCTTTCAGGGTTTGCTGCATCCAAAGGATTTGTGCACAGCAGCTACTGATAGAATATAATTTACATATATTTTAGAGGATTTTATTCCCACATTTAATGAGCTTTTGCGAATAATCGTGTCGATTTAATAAGTTTTATTGGAGTTTATTGCAGGAAATAAATAATTCCCAAACTTGGAAGGAATTGAGTTTATTTGGACTTAAATTACTAGAAAATTCGTAACTATTGGGCAGCTTGCGTGTACATCACTGTTTGGGCCATAACTTGAGTTTCAGACATCAGAATTGGGTGATCTTACAGCCCACGCGAAGATAACAGAATTTTCTACAAGTCAAAGGTGGTCCAATATCAATATTCCAACTGGAGAAGCCCAGAAACAGGCCTGAAAGACAGATGACGAATTTCACTTCCTGGAATCCTATTTCAATTCTAATTACGGCAAATCTTGGACAACAAATTCTTATCCAACACAAAGAGGGAAATTACCAGAAGTCTACGAGGCTTATCTAATTCAAGGAGGATATTTCTTTTTTTTATTCCTACTTCTATTACAATTGTAATATTTTATTAGCTGTTTCCTACTTAGTTTTGGTTAGCTAATTTTTAGGCTCCTGGTGCCTATATAAACACATCTAGGGGTATTGTTTTATCATCCAATCTTAGAGATCAAAAGCATTGGTACGTATACTTTTGTAAACACTTTTTCTCTATTCTTATAATTATGTGTTCTTATATTCATTCTTGTTTTGTTAATTCAATCATGTGTGAGTAGTTTATTAATCTAGGGTTGAGTTGAACCCTAGTTATGGTCGATGTGTGAATTCCCCAATTTGATTGTTTAATTGCTCTTGCTTATTGAGTTGTTTTAATTAGCAATTGCAGATCAGACGTGATTATGTGTATTGTTTGAACCATTATCTATTTATCAACGAGAGTTGGATTTAGATGGTTGTGATTTATCCAATAAGAACATGAACTTCTCCATGAGAATAGGTAGAACGGATTGTTAGGAAGTTAGGGTGCTGTTATTAATGTCTCTGAATTGCATGATACCATGAGAATAGGCTTGATTGTATTTTAGAGAAGCCATTAATACCCGAGAGGGATTATTGGTATTTATAGGGCGCATCTTTCCTGTTGAGTATTATACGATTAATTGGGGAGGAAAATTCACGATTGCATTGACCATGCTAGTGGGGATACTTAATTCTGGATGTTTTTAGATCTGATTAGTATAAACACAATTCTTCTTAGTATAAATTAGTTTAATTAAATCCTCAAAATTTATTGTGTTACTTGCTTAGCTAAATTAAATCAGAAAAAGACTGGTGATTGGCACTTTTGTCTCTGTGGGAACGACTCTGACTTACCCTACTGCATAGTTAGAAGGATTTGTTAGATTTTTATTATTTGATAGGCACGCGACAGCCTTGTCAAATTTTTGGCGCCGCTGCCGGGGACAAAGCAGTGTTAGATTAGTTAATTTTTTAATTTGTTTAGCTAAGTTGTTTAGTTGAGTTGCTTCGGCTATTATAACCTTGTTATTTGATCATTGTGTAGTGTTCTTTTGTTGCATGCACACCAGAAGTTCAGGTACAGAAAATCTAATTCCTCTTGATCCTGAAATTGAAGCTACAGCAAGGAGGCAAAAAGGCAAGCAAAAGAAAAACAAGAACAAGGTAGTTATGGACGACCAACCAGCTAAGGCTCTCAGGGAGCATGGTATGCCAGATGCTACAGGCGTACTCTCAAGCATTCTGAGGCCAGCAATTGCAGCCACTCACTTCGAACTCAAGCCTCAATTCATTCAATTCATATCCAATGACTCTTTCGCAGGATTGTCATCTGAAAATCCTGTTGATCATCTTGAGAGCTTTCTGGAGAAGTGTGATACGATAAAGATGACCAATGTCAGTGATGAAGCTATAAAGCTGCGATTATTTCCATTCTCTCTTCGAGATGCAGCAAAAGAATGGTTGAAGGATGAAGGTCCAAATACATTCACTACTTGGGATAGTCTTGCAAAGGCTTTTCTGCTAAAATTCTTCAGTCAGAAGAAGACCTCTAAGCTCCGGAATGAGATCTCTAATTTTCGTCAAGATGATGACGAGTCACTTCATGATGCTTGGAGGAAATTTAAGCGACTTCAGAGACAATGCCCTCACCATGGAATTCCTGACTGGTTGTTGATCCAAACATTCTACACTGGGTTGACACAAGAGTTCCGAAACTTTGTTGATGCTTCTTCTGGTGGTTCTATTATGAAGAAAAGTACTGAAGATGCGAAAACTTTGTTAGACGAGATGGCATCTAATGACAATTTTCCATACAATGATCGAAATCATCCTAAGAAGGGCGGTAAGTATGATGTTGATGCTCTAACCATGTTGAATACTACTATGCAGGCAATGGTTAAGAAGATTGAGCAATTGGATGCTAGGAGTACTTCATCTACTGTTGCTTCATGTGAGATATGTGGTGTTGTTGGACACACCAAACTTGCTTGTCAGTACAATCCGTCTGGAATGGAACAGGCAAATGCTCTTTACAATCAGAACCAGAGGCCGCAGTATAATCCTTACTCCAACACGTACAATCCAGGTTGGAGAGATCATCCAAACTTCTCTTACAGGAACAATCAGGGACAAGCTCAATCTTCGCAGAATAATTTTTCTCAGCCTCCTGGTTTTCAACAAGCTCAGCCGCAGAAATCTAACTTGGAGAATCTCATGGAAGGATTTATTGCTACACAGTCAAAGAAGAATGAGCATTTTGATTCGAGCATCAACGAGATAAAAGCTCACAACAAATTGATGGAGAATACTATCACTCAGATTTCTCAACAGTTGAGCCAGCTCAATAAATCTTCAGGCCAACTTCCTGGTCAAACGGAGCAACCACAAAGGGGTCATATCAATGCTGTAACCTTGAGGAGTGGTAAAGACTTGAACCAGCCGGAAATGATCGTGAGCAAAAATGTTGTGAATGCTAAGGAAAGTGAAAAGGAGATTTCAACTGAGAAACCGGTAGAACCAGAGGTCGTGGAAAAAGAAAAGAAAGATTCAGAAGCTATTCCTCCTAAGCCATATGTGCCACCTGTTCCTTTTCCACAAAGGTTGGCACAAGCAAAGCTAGAGAAGAAGTATGGTAAATTCCTTGAAATCTTGCAGAAGCTACATATCAATATTCCATTCATGGATGCTATCACTGAGATGCCGTCTTATGCAAAGTTCTTGAAAGATATTTTGTCAAGGAAGAGGAAGATTGAGGAAAGCTCTACCATCTCACTAACAGCAGAGTGCAGTGCCATCTTGCAAAATGATCTTCCAAAGAAGTTAGCGGATCCAGGTAGCTATTCTATCCCTGTTCAGCTTGGGGATGTTGAAATCAAAAGAGCTTTGTGTGATCTTGGAGCAAGTGTCAGTCTGATGCCGCTATCAATTTGTGAAAAGCTTCAGATTGGTGAACTGAAACCCACACGCATCTCTCTACAATTGGCAGACAGAAGTGTGAAATTTCCACTTGGAATTCTTGAAGATGTGCCCCTTAAGGTAGGAAAGTTTTATATTCCGTGTGATTTTGTTGTCATGGAAATGGAAGAAGATGCAAATATTCCTATCATTCTTGGGAGGCCTTTCTTAGCAACAGCTGGAGCTATCATAGACATGAAAAATGGAAGAATCTCTTTTGAGGTAGGTGAGGAGAAGATGGAATTCAAACTTCAAAGCACAATGGGACATCCTTCTACGGATGAGTCTGTATATAGGGTGGATGCACTAGAGGAAGTGATCGACACGAAAGCCAAAATTCTATTATCTGAGGATCCACTTCAAGCTGTTCTTGAGGGTAGCGTTGATGAAGAAAGTGGAGAGTGTATGAGTTACGAGAAGCTTTTGGATGCAGCACCTACATATAAGCATGAACATTCTAATGTACTACAGCATGGGGAAGTAAAGGAGAGTTCCACGCCTCCTAAGGTAGAACTGAAACCACTACCTGCATCTTTGAAATATGTGTTTATGGGCCCTAATGAATCATATCCTATCATCGTTAATTCTGAGCTTGATGACCTTCAAATTGAGCAATTGCTCACTGTTCTGAAGAAATACAAAAATGTTATTGGGTATTCCATTAATGATATCAAGGGCATTAATCCATCATTCTGCATGCATAAGATCATTCTAGAAGATGAGCAAGCTTCTTCTATTGAGCCTCAACGGAGACTCAATCCTAATATGATGGAGGTGGTCAAAAAGGAGGTTTTGAAACTTCTTGATGCAGGTATAATCTATCCTATCTCTGATAGCAAGTGGGTCAGTCCGGTGCATGTTGTTCCAAAGAAAGGAGGAATGACTGTGGTGAAGAATGATAAGGGTGAGTTGATTTCTACTAGAACTGTTACAGGGTGGCGCATGTGCATTGATTATCGGAAATTGAATAAGGCCACAAGGAAAGATCATTTTCCTCTCCCTTTTATTGATCAAATGCTTGAAAGGTTGGCGAAACATTCTTACTTCTGCTTCTTAGATGGATATTCAGGCTTTTTCCAGATTCCTATCCATCCGAATGATCAAGAGAAGACAACTTTCACATGTCCCTATGGTACATTTGCATATCGTCGAATGCCATTTGGTTTATGTTGTGCTCCTCCCACTTTTCAGCGATGTATGATAGCAATATTCTCAGATTTCATTGAAGACATTATGGAGGTTTTTATGGATGACTTCTCAGTTGGTGGAACTTCTTTTGATGTATGTTTACATAACTTGGAGAAGGTGCTTCATAGATGTCAAGAAGTTAATCTCATTCTCAATTGGGAAAAATGCCACTTTATGGTACAAGAGGGAGTTGTCTTGGGTCATGTTGTTTCGAATAGAGGCATTGAAGTTGACAAAGCCAAGGTTGAGGTGATTGAGCGCTTACCACCCCCTACTTCAGTCAAGGGGATAAGAAGTTTTCTAGGTCATGCAGGATTCTATCGTCGTTTCATCAAAGATTTTTCGAAGATTGCTAGACCTCTTACCGAGCTCTTGGGTAAGGAGGTACCTTTTGTGTTCACTGATGCTTGTGTTGAAACTTTTGAAACATTGAAGAAAGCTCTTGTCTCTGCTCCAATTATTCAACCACCAGATTGGAGTCTACCATTTGAGATCATGTGTGATGCTAGTGATCAAGCTATTGGTGCAGTCCTAGGCCAAAGGAAAGATGGAAAGCTACATGCTATATACTACACAAGCAAGACCTTGGATGGTGCTCAGATTATTTATGCCACAACGGAGAAAGAATTGCTAGCAGTGGTGTATTCTATGGAAAAATTTCGATCTTATCTCGTTGGTTCGAAAGTTATTGTTCACACGGATCATGCAGCTTTGAGATACTTGATGAACAAGAAGGATGCTAAACCACGTTTGATTCGATGGATTTTGCTTCTTCAAGAATTTGACTTAGAGATTAAGGATAAGAAAGGAGCCGAGAATGTGGTTGCCGATCATCTTTCACGCCTTGCTCTTGATAAGGATGACGGTAAATCTACTCCGATTGATGATTCTTTTCCTGACGATCATCTACTTTCTCTTGCAAGTTTAGAGGTTCCTTGGTATGCTGACATAGCTAATTTTTTAGCTAGTGGAACTGTTCCTCATGGTTATTCATCGCAGCAAAAGAAGAAGTTTTTCTATGATGTGAGGAAGCATTTTTGGGATGATCCTTTTCTTTATAAGTCTTGTGCAGATGGAGTCATTAGAAGATGTGTTCCAGATAATGAGATTTCCTCTATAATCTCACATTGTCACGATTTGCCAAGTGGTGGTCATGCAAGTACTACGAAATCTGCTGCAAAGATTCTTCAGTGCGGTTTTTATTGGCCAACTCTTTTTAAAGATGTCAACCAGTATGTTCAATCTTGTGATCGTTGTCAAAGAACGGGGAATATTTCAAGACGTAATGAGATGCCTCTCAATAGCATTCTTGAAGTGGAGCTTTTTGATGTTTGGGGAGTGGATTTCATGGGACCTTTCCCTCCATCTTTTAAGAACAGGTATATCTTGGTAGCTGTGGATTACGTCTCAAAATGGGTTGAAGCCATTGCATCTCCCACTAATGATGCTCGTGTTGTGAGCAAGTTCTTTAAAAAGACGATTTTTCCTAGATTTGGAGTGCCAAGGATTTTGATAAGTGATGGAGGAAAGCATTTTCTCGAAAATCGTTTTGAAGCTATGTTGAAGAAATATGGAGTTTATCATAAGGTGGGACTTTCTTATCATCCCCAAACCAGTGGTCAGGTGGAGATCTCTAACCGTGAAATAAAGACTATCTTGGAGAAGACAGTTGCAAAATCAAGGAAGGATTGGTCTATGAAGCTTGATGATGCACTTTGGGCGTACAGAACTGCGTTTAAGACACCTATTGGGACAACTCCGTATAGATTGGTATATGGAAAAGCATGTCATCTTCCCGTTGAGTTGGAGCACCGTGCATTTTGGGCTATCAAGGGTTTGAATTTTGATATGTTAGCAGCGGGTGAGAAGAGACTTCTACAACTGAATGAGCTTGATGAGCTTCGTTTTGAGGCTTATGAAAGTTCAAGGCTTTACAAGGAGAGAACAAAGAAGTGGCATGACAAAGGGCTGTTACGAAGGGAATTCAAAGAAGGGGAGTTAGTTCTTCTATTCAATTCAAGGTTGAGACTTTTTCCTGGAAAACTTCGTTCTAGGTGGTCTGGTCCGTTCAAGGTACGCAAGGTTTTTCCGTATGGTGCTGTTGAATTGATCAATAGCAATGGAGAGTCATTTAAGGTGAATGGGCAAAGAGTGAAGCACTATAGAGCTGGTGCACCAGTTAATGAGGAGGCGGATATTCAGCTATCTTCTCCTTCTGCAGATTGATTGATGAGTCGGTGTCGGGCTAACGACGTTAAACAAATGCGCTTCGTGGGAGGTAACCCATGTATTGTGAGTATTTCTTTCATGTTTTTCGATAGAGTGTGTCAATGAGGACATTGACCCATTTAAGTGTGGGGATGTGTTCTCATGTGTTGTAGTTATATGTATATGCTAAAAAAAAAAAATCCAAACAAATTAAAAAATTGAAAAACACCAAAAATAATTCTAGCCATGCGAAGATTACTTGTGTAAATGCACCCATGCATGCTGTTAGAAATCTTGTGTTTATGGATGCTTTTGATTGAGAGATGATATGTGATGTTCTTGTGCACACACGTACACTAGCAAGTAGAAACTGGTAGACTTATTGAATGTGGTAAGGGATTAGAATGACATGAATATGTGCAAGATAATTTGGTCTTTATGCTTTGAGTACAAGTAGGTACGTTAGAGAGACTTCTATTTGGGATTGATTGTGCTGCTTTTACACACCAAGCGAGTTTTGAGCCTATATGCATATCTTTTGCATGATTTTTCGTTTGCTTGAGTGTCCACTTGTTATTTGCATTGCTAGCACGTGTTTGAGGTCTTTCTTGAGACGCATGACATTAATTGGTGACAACATGATAAAGGCAATAGGTTAACCTCATATTTCCCATATTACCAAACCATTTATACATGATCAATTAGTTAACCCTTTGAGCTTAATCCTATTCTTTCGGTGATACACCACGTTACTTGCCATATATCCTTTTTATTGTATTGGCCTTACATTAATTTGAACCCAATTGTCAAAGGCTAGTATTGTTCTTAAGGGAGTAATAAGGTGTGCATGAAGGGGGGGTATTGATGATCATAACTTTGGGGAAATTTTGAGTTGGGTTGTGTACTTGTTAGTCGAAATTTGTAAAATATCAATGGATCATTGTTCTTGCTTGCTATTAGCTCTTTCTGGAAAAAAAAAAAAAAAAAAGAAAAGAAAAAATCAGAAAAAGAAAAAAATAATAATAAATTGGAGAGCATTCTTATCTTGTATGATCCTACTTTGATTCGGCTAGTCAAGTTGTTATAAATAAAAGCTCAAGTGTGGGGATGAAAGTATGGGAGTTGTTAATTTCATTGTTGAGTACTATGCTTTTGTCTTAACCTTCTTTGGCTTTACTTGACATACCTTGTCCCTAGCCTACATTACAACCCTAATAAAAGACCTTTTGATTGTCATTGATTGTGTATGTTGTGTTGAGAGTTAGATTGATACCACGTGTAAAGCATGCTTATGATATTGATGGAGTTGAGTGATATACTTACCACCCTGTTTGGAGTGAATATCTTTTGTGAGTGAATGGTGAGTTTTTGCTTTTGCATAGGAGATCCCAGGTTTTGTCTCAAAGATGTGCTCTTGTGTGCTTAGCATGTTTACCAATGATTTTTGCATTTGACATGGAATTCTATGATGTTATTCATGTGATTTGAGTATGCTATGTGGATACTTGCACTTTAGACACCAAGGCATTGCATTTTCATTTTGATTCTTAAGTGGATATGGCATGAGAGGACTTTGTGTGTGTGGTATTGTGTTGATGTGTGGTCTTTTGCATGAGCTAGATGGATTTTGTGGGTATATTCGCTATAAGCCCTCACGAGACCCTACTCGTCCACTAGGGCTACCTAGGGGTTTAAAGGACTTGTTGCATATGTTAAATGCAACCGTGATCACCTACGGAAGTGGTACTAATTAGTTAGTGTAGTTATTATTTTAGCTTGCACGAGGACGCGCAAAGTGCTAAGTGTGGGGATATTTGATAGAATATAATTTACATATATTTTAGAGGATTTTATTCCCACATTTAATGAGCTTTTGCGAATAATCGTGTCGATTTAATAAGTTTTATTGGAGTTTATTGCAGGAAATAAATAATTCCCAAACTTGGAAGGAATTGAGTTTATTTGGACTTAAATTACTAGAAAATTCGTAACTATTGGGCAGCTTGCGTGTACATCACTGTTTGGGCCATAACTTGAGTTTCAGACATCAGAATTGGGTGATCTTACAGCCCACGCGAAGATAACAGAATTTTCTACAAGTCAAAGGTGGTCCAATATCAATATTCCAACTGGAGAAGCCCAGAAACAGGCCTGAAAGACAGATGACGAATTTCACTTCCTGGAATCCTATTTCAATTCTAATTACGGCAAATCTTGGACAACAAATTCTTATCCAACACAAAGAGGGAAATTACCAGAAGTCTACGAGGCTTATCTAATTCAAGGAGGATATTTCTTTTTTTTATTCCTACTTCTATTACAATTGTAATATTTTATTAGCTGTTTCCTACTTAGTTTTGGTTAGCTAATTTTTAGGCTCCTGGTGCCTATATAAACACATCTAGGGGTATTGTTTTATCATCCAATCTTAGAGATCAAAAGCATTGGTACGTATACTTTTGTAAACACTTTTTCTCTATTCTTATAATTATGTGTTCTTATATTCATTCTTGTTTTGTTAATTCAATCATGTGTGAGTAGTTTATTAATCTAGGGTTGAGTTGAACCCTAGTTATGGTCGATGTGTGAATTCCCCAATTTGATTGTTTAATTGCTCTTGCTTATTGAGTTGTTTTAATTAGCAATTGCAGATCAGACGTGATTATGTGTATTGTTTGAACCATTATCTATTTATCAACGAGAGTTGGATTTAGATGGTTGTGATTTATCCAATAAGAACATGAACTTCTCCATGAGAATAGGTAGAACGGATTGTTAGGAAGTTAGGGTGCTGTTATTAATGTCTCTGAATTGCATGATACCATGAGAATAGGCTTGATTGTATTTTAGAGAAGCCATTAATACCCGAGAGGGATTATTGGTATTTATAGGGCGCATCTTTCCTGTTGAGTATTATACGATTAATTGGGGAGGAAAATTCACGATTGCATTGACCATGCTAGTGGGGATACTTAATTCTGGATGTTTTTAGATCTGATTAGTATAAACACAATTCTTCTTAGTATAAATTAGTTTAATTAAATCCTCAAAATTTATTGTGTTACTTGCTTAGCTAAATTAAATCAGAAAAAGACTGGTGATTGGCACTTTTGTCTCTGTGGGAACGACTCTGACTTACCCTACTGCATAGTTAGAAGGATTTGTTAGATTTTTATTATTTGATAGGCACGCGACAGCCTTGTCAGCTACCTGCAGCAATATATTCTCCTTCTGCAGTTGACATTGCAACCGATGTTTGTTTCTTACTATGCCAAGCTACTAGACAATCACCTAAAAATTCACATGCTCCTCTAGTGCTTTTACGATCAACTTGAGATCCTGCGTAATCAGCATCTGAAAAACCAATTAAATCAAAAGACGGGGAACTAGGATAGAATAGTCCCAAGTCGTCAGTTCCCTTTAAATACTTGAATATTCGCTTTACAGCATTAAGATGGGATTCCTTAGGTGCTTCTTGAAAGCGAGCACATAAGCAAACACTAAACATGATGTCTGGACGAGAAGCAGTAAGGTATAACAAAGAACCAATCATACCACTATATTTGGTAATATCAACAGACTTACCATTTTCATCCTTAGTGAGTTTGGTGGTGACGCTCATTGGAGTTGATTTAGGAGTAACATGCTCTAAATCAAACCTTTTGAGTAAATCCTTAATATACTTACTCTGATGAATAAAGATACCTGCATTTGTTGGGTTAATTTGTAGTCCTAGAAAGAATTGTAATTCTCCCATAAGACTCATGTCGAACTCCATATGCATACAGTCTGAGAACCATTTGCATAAGGCCTTATCTGAAGCTCCAAACACAATATCATCAACGTATACTTGAACCAATGAAAAATAATTTTTCTTATGAAATATAAAAAGAGTAGGATCGAGTGTACCACGAATAAAACCTTAGTCAACAAGGAATGCACTGAGTCGATCATACCAACACCTGGGGGACTGTCTAAGACCATAGACAGATTTCTTGAGTTTGTATTCGAAGTGAGGATACTTCTCATGAATGAAACTTGGAGGCTGCTTTACATAGACTTTTTCCTGCAGATATCCGTTTTAATGCACTTTTGACGTCCATCTAGTAAAGCTTAAAGTTCTTGTATGCCACAAACGCCATAAGAATACGTATAGCTTCTAAACGAGCTACTGGAGCATAGGTCTCGTCGTAGTCGATACCCTCCTGTTGATTATAACCTTGAGCCACGAGACGAGCTTTATTTCTAATAATGTTTCCGTCTTCATCTTTTTTTATTCTTGAAAACCCAGCGAGTACCAATGACTGTGACATCTTTTGGAGGTGGTACAAGTTCCCACACATCACAACGTTCGAATTGGTTAAGTTCCTCTTGCATTGCTATTGACCATTGTTCATTTTCCACTGCTTCTTGAGCATTTTTGGGCTCGAATTCAGCTACAAAAGCATAGAATGCACAAAAGTTTCTCACCCTGCTTCGAGTAGTGATTCCTTGATTTAACTCTGAAAGAAGATTGTTTGGAGGATGATTCTTCACGGCTCTGGATGATTTAGGAAGATTTATTCGGCTCATCTCTTCTTCATTTTAATCCTTTGATTGAACAGGGATTTCTGAATAGTTTCTTTTAGTTATAGAAGATGGATTATCAGATGCTTCTGAAAACTCTGGAGATGATTGAGAGAAAGTGGAATTCCTTTGAGGTGACTCCTGTTCTGTTGAAGAATGAGGCAGTTCTTTTCAAAGAGAGACTATTCCTTCTCAGATTGAGACTGACTCTTTCCAGATTGAGACTGACTCTTTCCTGATTGAGACTGACTCTTTTGAACATAAGAATCATCATCTGCGAAAACTTCCCAACCTTTGGCTAGATCAAGATTAGACTCATTGAAAGTAATGTTAATAGATTCCTCTACTTTATTCTTATCAGGATTATAAACATGATATGCCTTACTAGAAGTGGAGTAACCCAAGAATATTCCGTCAATAGCACGGGGATCAAACTTCCCACGATTTGGCTGAGTATCTAGAATAAAGCATTTGGATCCGAAAACTCGAAAGTAACTAATATTAGGAGTTTTATTTTTAAGCAATTCATACGGAGTTTTCAACAAGATAGGACGAATTAATACTCTATTAAGTACATAACAAGAAGTATTTACCGCCTCTGCCCAGAATTTTCGAGGTAACTTACTCTCATGAAGTAAAGTCCTAGCAGTTTATTGTAGTGTTCTATTTTTACGTTCAACTACTCCGTTCTGTTGAGGAGTGCGTGGAGCAGAAAATTCATGTGATATGCCTCTGGTCTTGCAATAATTGACAAAATCTTTCTCGAATTCTCCACCATGATCACTCCTTATAGTTCTCAGCTTCTTGGAATACTTAGTTTCAAGGTTAGCAATTAAATCTTGAAATTCACTAAAAGCTTCATCCTTAGTACGAAGAAACAGTACCCAAGTGAATCGAGAAAAATCATCAACTATAACAAAAGCATATTTCTTACCTCCAAGACTTACATACCTTTCAGGTCCAAAAAGGTCGAGATGCAACAACTGCAATGAATCAGTAGTAGACACCTGATTTTTGGCTTTGAAAGAAGTCTTGACTTGCTTTCCCAGTTGACAGGCTGAACAAAGTTCTGTCTTTTTATATTTGAGCTTAGGCAGGCCTTTGACTAGACCATGAGATGAGATTTTCTTCAAAAGATCCATATGAACATGGCCAAGTCTTCTGTGCCAAAGATGCTGCTGTTCTTGAATGGACGCTAGACATACTTCTTCCTGTTGCTCATCAAAATCTAACACAAAGATATTTCCTTTTCGTTTGGCTACTAAGGGAGTCTCATTAGAGTTAGTACCAATAAAACACATGTTTTTGTCAAAATTAACACTATGACCAGAATATGTGAGTTGACTAACACTAATGGTGCCTTTTCCATGACCAATCTTACATTATTAATAAAGAATTTTTCATTACCTATGGTGCCTTTTCCAACAATCCTTACTGTATTGGAATCGCCCAAGGTAACTAACCCTCCATCTGAGGCGATTAGAGATAGGAATTTCGACTTGTCTCCTGTCATATGACGGGAACAACCACTGTCTATGATCCAATTATTCTTTGGAACGTGAACCTTTAAGCACACCTGCAAGACATATATATATTCATGTCTTAGGTACCCACCTTGATTTGGGTCCTGCATTGTTAGTATCTATGATATTATATAAATGTCTTTCTGTTTTCTTAATCCAAATTTGAGCAGTATTAGAAGAATCAGGCATATATAAATGATAAGGTTTAGCAGTTTGGCCCTTAATATGATAGAATTTGGACTCTGCTGAGATATGTCCCCTTTTTCCGCAATCTTTGCATTTCTCATACGGCATACTGTACTTCATAGTAGTCCTCTTCTTTGTCTTTTGAAATGCACTCTTTTTGTTTGAGTTATATCCCAGTCCTTCTTTTCCCAAAGAAGATTTTTGGCTTGCCAACATCATGTCTAATGTGCCTTTACCATGTACGAATTTGGCCAGATCTTTCTTTAGGCAATCGATTTTTTTCTGTTCTGTTTCCGTCTTTTTGCATTCAGTTTCCTTGAAGGAATCTGTTTCCTCCCTTAATGTGGCTAAGCAAGCATCCTTTCTTTCAATCTCATTTTTCAGATGCGTATTTTCTTCGACAAGCTTGGTCATCTTTTCATTTAGCAACTTGTTTTCTTCAGCAAATGATTCCTCTTTCATAGAATCATCGATTTCACTTAGCACTTCACTTAATGCTTGCTTTAAGTATGCATTTTTATTTCGCAATTTTTTATTTTGTGCCTGTAAGGTTAGTAAATCTTCAGAAACAAATGATTTTAGAGGAGTAGAAATACCTCTTCATTTTCACTGAAGTTTTCATCAAATCCAGCAAAACATAGTTGAGCAACCACTACTAGAAATCAGTTCATAGACATCGGCTAAAAACCGATGTCTATGCAGAAATCTAGTGATGTCTTCGTGGGTGTAGAGAAAGGGGGGGTCTTAGACATCGGTTTTTAGCCGATGTCTATGAGCAGTTTGACATCGGTCGTTTATGTAAGCGATGTGTATTTCTGTTTTAGACATCGGGTTTTAGCCGATGTTTATGCAGAAAATCTAGTGATGTCTTTGTGGGTGTAGAGAAAGGGGGGGTCTTAGACATCGGTTTTTAGCCGATGTCTATGAGCAGTTTGACATCGGTCGTTTATGTAAGCGATGTGTATTTCTGTTTTAGACATCGGGTTTTAGCCGATGTTTATGCAGAAAATCTAGTGATGTCTTTGTGGGTGTAGAGAAAGGGGGGGGTCTTAGACAACGGTTTTTAGCCGATGTCTATAAATGTTTGGGACATCAGTTTTCTGGGGAAAGCGATGTCTTCCTATATAATTAGAAATCATTTCCTTGTAGAAACCGATGTCTTTCTGTCATTTTAACATCGCTTTTTTACAACAATGTGATATTAGTTTAGGTGTTTTACATCAGTTTCTTCTACAAAGTGATGTCTTCCTATATAATTAGAAATCATTCCCTTGTAGAAACCGATGTCTTTCTGTCATTTTAACATCGCTTTTTTACAACAATGTGATATTAGTTTAGGTGTTTTACATCAGTTTCCTGTACAAAGTGATGTCTGTGAACAGATTTCTAGTAGTGTTTTTCCTAGCTTCCAAAATTGCTCAAATTGCTAAAATAGAGAAACCATGCATTCAAAACCAAAATAACCATTAATTCCAACAAATTCTGCAATACTATCCAATCCATACAACCATTATATCTAATCCAACTACATTATCCCATCAACTACAATATTCAAACCATATCAATCCATACATTAGCTAGTAATCTGCCTTATACACGCAAATAACTAATATAAATCCAAGACAGACAAAATTAAAATAGAAGTTGCAGCTAGCTGGATCAATATCGAAGAAGAGTGCATGGCCTTTTACATGTAAGCTTCGATATGGCTTAGAGTCTCAAACCGCACTTCATCAAGGTCATGCCTAGTGTAAGACTTGCGAGTCTTCGGTGCCCACTGCAGAAACGTCAAACACACACACAAGGTAATTAGTATATATTACTATAGTTTTATGTACCAATTACACATCGCAAACACAGTCATGTATTATACCTTTTTCAGAAAAGACATTTCTGAGTCCTCAATGATCTCTTTCATGTAGCGCATGACTACATAGCCACATTCGAAGCCCCCTGGTTGTTTTGGACATCCCTGTCCCAGGAAGAAAATCACAAATGCAGGAAATAATCAACACATTTCTATGCAGGTTACTTCAAAAGTAATTTGTTTATTTTGAACATATTTTGACAGGCAGGGAATGGCAAAGAGTTATGCTTTTGGATGTTCTTGGCAAAGACCCAAACAATTGTAAAGCAATTTCAACTCAGCAAGAACAGTCAAAAGTGAAGGCACAGTAAAAAGTGTAGATGTCAAATTGCTTCGACTCTTAGATGGAAGAATTTCCCTTTTACTTGTAAAATATGTAATCTGCTGTACTATTTCTGCTTAGATATCAATGATATCGTCTCTCTGTCTGTTATTATAAAATGGTTGGCTGCTGTTGTTTGAGATTGTTATTTACACACACCGTTGCTCTGTAAATCATGTGATAACATCTAATCCCTACCCTTCTTACATAATGGTATAAACAAATCGCAAACAACTATTGATTTTAAACATTATATGTCAATGCAGGAAAGTACTTGACAAAAAATCTAAAATGCAATACTATTAAACTAAAAGGAAAAACTTACTGCAATGTATTTGACTTTAGGAATTTTGTTTCCCCTTCCTGTCTCTGCATTGAAAGTCTTGACCGCGCTGCATGACACATAACACAAAGGTGAATAATCCAAATAATCAAATATATATATATATATATATATATTTGAACATCTTACAGTAAAATACCTTGCTACTTGTTTTTCCAAATCGAGATAACCAGTTGTATGAGGCAGAGGATTGAGAATATAAATTTCACCAACCCATATTATGATCAATATCCAATGATAACTGTTAAATATTTATAATATACCAGAGTCAGAGTCTTAAATTTCATGATAAATAGTCTATTTAATTAATTACAAACACTTACAATACTTACTTGCTATTATGCGGCATTAAGAAAAGACGATCGGGATTACCCTCTTTCAAACGAGTAACAATGTACGCTTCGAAATCGCTGCCCAGGGTAAACATGGCTCCGGGATCACAAAAAGCAAATGTGTCCAACTTGTCATCAGCACTAAGCACAGTATGCAAGTACCTACAGATGAAAAATCAACATTGCAAGTGATCAAAGCGGAAATAATATGCAGAATGTGAAGAATGAGACTACAAAAGAATGGAAAATATAAATATTCTTACGCCATATATGCAGATATTGCAGCTTGACCAATCATTTCATACTCTAGTAAAGCAATTACATTTTCCTGCAATATATATATTATTTTCTCAGCTCCGAAGACCTTCGCATCACATGGCATCTGTATTGAGGCCCCAGTAGACTTCATGAATGTTGTTGCATGTTTATACAACAACCTAAAGCGATTTGGCACATTCTTATTAATCGCCACTTGATTAAATAAAGATTGTACTTTCTGCAACTCATTTTTAGGTTCCCTTTCTTTTTTCTTTTTCTGCAAAAAAATATATAATTAAACATTGACACATTTTGTTTCCGATCATATGCACACAAACTATGAATATAATTAAAAATGCGTACCACGACATTAACATTTGGGAATATGATCAAGTCCCGAGGCCATGAGACGTGAGAGCCAACAGCTTGCTGGACCGTCTCTATTTCACCTGCTATCGGCACGGGAATCAAGGCATCTCCTTGAATGCTCCCATCCACAGACACACGAGCACATCCAGGTAGTAGAGGCCCTCCATGTAAAGAGTTATTCAACTCTTCCTCATCAAAAACCATACCGAATGCCACCTTTTTTTCTATGTTGTCTATTGCCAACTCACATTGTTGCGGACCCTACACACGTTTATTATTAGATCAAATTATATTTAAAGAATTATATTTATCATTAAAAACAACAAAACTTTATAAATTAAACAATAAACTATATATTTTACCTTTATCTGTGGTGGTGTAGGGTTAATAACAGCAACACATTCATCATCATCGACCTTTAGTACTTTGGCAGCCAATGATTTTGTGTCTTGAGGCAGTTGTTTTGTTTGGCAACTTGCTTTATCAGACAACACTGGAGATGGATAATTTGATTTAAGCAAACTCTTTAGTTCAGCCATCTCCCTCTTCGTCTTTTCCAACTCTGCAGTCATCTCCTGCTTTGTTTTCTCTAACTCTGCGTCCCTCTGTCGATCACGGGTCAATAACTCCGCCTTTGTTATTCTACACCTTTTCCCTTTCGGTAAATTGAAGTACAATGTCGGGGTGACAAAGCTTCCAGCTCCTCGAACCCTACCTGAATGCTCAGGAGTTTCTAAGGCCGTACTCAACACATCGTCACTTCCACATGGTTTAAACACGCCATTACGTTTCTTCTCCAATAACTCATCCTGAACAACACAAAAAAAATATGTACATTCTAATAAAATTGCATAAAATTACATGAATAATGTTTTTACTACTTGCTTAATTGTTAAATACTTACAATTTTTTCGAATACTTTAACCAGCTCTTCATTAATCTCAGTTTGATCATCCTTTGGCTTACGAGCCTTTTTCCATAAAATAGCCCGATCAGGTACTTCTCCGGGCTCTAATTTTCCAGATTTTTCCTGATTTAAAATAAGAAATATTTATTAGATATAAGGGACTGAAAATATTTAAATACAATATATGCTAGGTTCTTACTTCTTCTTCTAGCAATCCAATGTAACCTTTCCTAGACGTGCGGTGAGGATATTTCCTACGGCTCACTCTATCTCTTTGTTTTTGACCAAGTGACTGCAGCCAAAAAACTAAATATTATTAATAATCAATTTTTGCCAAAAACAAGATTCACTTGTGTTGAAATAGTGTAAATACAAGTTCGTGTAAATAATGCATACCATCCACTTTTCGGTGGTCCTCTCGGCAACAAATCTTTGCCAAGCCTCCTTACCAACAAAAGCGTACTGCTTTGGAGGCTTCCTCAATTTCTTTTTTTGTCCAATATACGGCTTCACATAGTCTGAATTTAAGTTTGCTTTGAACTGTCTCCACTTTGCGCCTGCAGACTTTAGCACTAGATGCTTACTTTCCTCAGCAACACTGAATGTATCCTGCAGGCAAGTCATGTTATAATTTATTAGATATGTTAAAAGCTCACTAGATCAGGTAACAAATTGAGCTTGGTCATTCTTGAAACTTGTTTATTTTACCTGAATATCAAGCCACAACTTCTCTTTTAATTCAGGATCTACACTTGGCCAGTTTGGAATGTCGATTGGAATCATGGACCTAGCTAGCATCCCTACGTAGGACTGTAAAGCGTGCCTAGTTTGCCCGATAGGAACTCCATGTTCATTGCAAATAACCTTAGATTTCTTGCCCTGAACCTTCTTCGCCACCACTTTGTACATAGTGGAAACACCTCGCGCAGCGCCATGCCTTTTTTTTGCAGATTCAGAACTAGTAACTGTTGTAGCTTGTACAGAGTCTGCCTTTTGAGGTTGAGATTCTGTTGCTGTGTCTGCCTGATCACAGGCCATGTCTGCCGGCTCCGATTCTTTATGCACCAACGCCATCTTGGCGTCTTCAGGTTCTTGGAATTGCACTTTGACTTTATTCTTCTTAGGTGCCATTTCTCTACTTTATTCTGTAAAATACAACATAAATTCATTAGTAGTGAAAACAAGTACAAGAGCAGGAGGACACATATATAAAGGCACAATCATTTAGCAAAAAAAAGAAGAAGGCACAATTAGTTCTAAACCAAAAATATCTGTATATTATCTATCACTAAAAAATTTTCACATTTGATCAACATAAATTATAAGCAGCTAATTTGCAGTCCCCGCATCATATTACCATCACAAACAACAGCTCAAGAACAGAAAAGCTGACTTATGCTATTGCTGACTAGCTAAAGAAATGTCCCAACTCAACAAACCAGTACTACTACATAATTTGTAGACAAAACAAAACTAAAAACTGATTACATGGTTTCACAGCTTACTTTAATCGAATCAAGATATAGCTAAACCAGCAGTTGCACAAATGGTAAAATATAAAGCCTTAAGAATTTTTAGTACAAAAGAGCCATTTGAAGCACAAACACAAATACATAAATCTCAACATACAAGTCAAACTCGAAATTACGAAAAGTGTCATAAAAGATTACAAAACAAGCGAAATCACACAAGCAGCTAAACAATTATCAACCGATCAGGCCAAATCAACATCAAAGAGCCTCAAAAATCAAGTCAAAATTACGCAAAAAAAAAGAGATTACACGATAGAGCTACATTATATGTATATACATATAAAATTCAGTTTTTAACCCAAATTCCCTCAACATTTTCTCTATTAGTGTGCTCAATGTCACCAGTGACATCACATGTAGGGATTTTAGAGCAAAATGGAGGATGTTCCATGGTCGTGTCTCCTAAATCATCATCATTATACACCTCTGGATAGTCTCGAGTCGTGGAGGTTAATACAACTGACCAGTTATCATCAACTGAATCTTTAACATAAAAAACTTGTTTCACTTGGTCAACAGAGACATATTTATCCTTCTTGTGGCCTTGTCGACTAAAATTCACTAGTGTGAAGCCGAGATCATCCACTCTTATGCCCCTCTCATTGTCTGCCCATTTACACAAGAACAAGGGGGCTTTGAAAGCATGGTAATCCAGCTCCCATATTTCTAAGATTATGCCGTAAAATGTCATATCACTTTCCACAGGTTTTAGATCCTTGGCACTAGAGACTTGGACTGTCCTAGCAACTAAAGAAACACCGCTATTTTGAACAACCCTTGCATTATCTCGCTCCTCTGTAAAGTATCGTATCCCGTCAACGAGATAACCTTCGTATGTCATAACGGAAAATGATGGTTTTCCAGCTAGCCATCTTATTGTCTCCGAAACAGCATTGCCATTCTCCTTCATTTCAGTACTAACCTACACACATTGTCACAAACAAAAATACAACTACATTTTAAATTCTAATATTACCGAGCTGGTAAAGTCCACACAAAGAGACAATAATAAAACTTACTTTTTTTTCGAACCAATCAGCAAAAAGCCGATTGTGCTCTCCCATGATCCACTGAACACTTTTTTTTTTCCCCTGGTGGACTCCTTCAAGATACTCCTTATGCATTCTGAGAAAATGCATATATTCAATAAACAGGCAGAAATATACTTATAGAGAAAAATACAAAAGGAAGAATTTACAGAGGAAATATATTAACTTACATAATATATGGATACACTTCAGGGTTGTTTAGAAGGACATGTAGATGTGCCTCATCTCGCTCTTTTTCTTCTACTACCTTCATTGTAACAATAGATAATGGACCGGAAAACTTGCCTTGATTTTTCCGAAGACCGGCAGTTGTGCATTTCTCCTTGACAAACTCTTGGCAGAATTCTATCGATTCTTCTCCAAGATAACTTTCTGCTATACAACCTTCAGGATAGTAACGGTTTCGTACATAACTCTTCAACACTTTATTAAACCGTTCAAATGCATACATCCATCTATAAAACACCGGCCCACATAACCGTAATTCCCGAACCAAGTGGACTACGACATGTACCATTACATCAAAAAATGATGCATGAAAAATTTTTTCTAGCTCACACAATGTTACTATCACATCTGCCTGCATTTTATCCAGTTTTGATACATCTACAACTTTGTTACACAAAGAGTTAAAAAAGAAACACAATCTTATTATTGTGACCCTTACATTTTTCGGGAGAACATGACGAATTGCAACCGGAAGTAATTGTTGGAGGAGGATATGACAGTCATGGGACTTCAGCCCATACATCTTTAAATCACCCATGGATACACAATTTTTTATGTTAGATGCATGTCCATAAGGAAGTTTCATATTCATGAATGTTGACAACACTTTCTTTTTTTCTGCCTTTGACAAAGTAAAAGCCGAAGGAGGCAAGTAGGTTTTTTTTTCTCCTGTTTGTGGAGCTAAAGCTAACCTAACCCCCATTTCATTCATATCAAGACGAGATGCCGCACTATCTTTTGACTTATATTTCATATTTAGTAGTGTCCCAATCAAATTATCACACACGTTTTTCTCAATGTGCATAACATCAAGACAGTGACGAACATGGTGAAACTTCCAATATTCCAACTCGAAAAAAATTGATTTTTTCTTCCATGGACAGTCCACCTTTTTTGACTGCCTTACTTCCTTCCCAAATTCAAATTTAATACGGTTCTGCCGCGCTAACACTTCTTCTCCTGAAAGGGGTTGACGTGCATTCCCAAACTCTTGTTCTCCATTAAAAGCGGCCTTCTGCCTCCTATAAGGATGATGACTTGGCAAATATCGTCGATGGCCTTGGTAACACATTTTCCTACTATGGCTTAAATACTTACCTACGGTGTCATCACCACATATTGGACAAGCCATATAACCCTTATTGACACAGCCGGACAAATTTCCGTATGCAGGGAAGTCGTTTACCGTCCACAACAAAATTGCTTTTAAAGTGAAATATGACTTACTATAGGCATCATATACATTTGGTTCACCTTCTTCCCAAAGCTTCTTTAAATCATCAATCATCGGCTGTAAATAAACATCAAGGTTATTACCAGGCTCATGTGGACCAGAAACTAATATTGTTAACATCATAAACTTCCTCTTCATGCATAACCAGGGAGGAAGATTATATGTTACCAATACTACCGGCCAGCAGCTGTATCGATTAGTTAAGCCATTATTATGTGGGTTTATACCATCCGCGGCCAAAGCTAAACGTATATTTCTTGATTCACTACCAAAGGCAGGCCATCTGTAATTGATATTTCTCCAGGAAGGAGAGTCGGCTGGATGCCGCATCTTTCCATCTTGTATTCGCTGCTTCGCATGCCAAGTCATTAGTTCGGCAGTAGAAGGAGATTTAAACATCGGTTTAAATCTCGGAATAATTGGAAAATACCACATGGTTTTGGCAGCAACATTAACCCGTATTTTACCATCTTTTCCTACCTTCCAACGAGATATATGGCACTTCGGACACTCGGAAGCATCAACATATGCACCCCTATATAGTACACAATTATTTGGGCATGAGTGGTATTTTATGTACTCAAGGCCTAAATTTGATAGGGTTTTCTTTGCTTCATATGCATTAGGTGGCAAAACGTTGTCTTTAGGCAGGAGAGAGCCAACAGAAGAGAGCAGCTCTGTAAAAGAGCTATCACTTATACCAAACCTAGCCTTCCAATTATGCAATTTTAGCATTGCCTCCAACTTAGTACATTCGCTACCCTCATATAAACGTTGTTCAGCATCAGCCACAAACCTACTAAACTCATATGAATCATTATCGTACTCACCCTCGCCCTCGCCCTCGCCCTCGCCCCAATTAGATGCTGCATCACAAACATTAACGGTGTCTGATGTCGAAGCAACTGATGACCTAGGCTTACACTTTTCTCCGTGCCAAATCCAATCAACATACCCTAAACTAAAACCATTATCATATAAATGGCCTCTGATTGTTTTTACAGAGAATTTTTTGAAGTTAGCGCATCGTGAACAAGGGCAGGGAATTTCCTTAGGATCAGGAGAATTTTCTTCGGCATATATCAAGAATTGTTCGACCCCAATTTCATATTCAAAAGAATCCCTGTCTTTCCGAATCCATGACTTATCCATATAAATACAAAATTTTACCTACCTGATTACCATTTTAAACAAAATTCTCATTTCATTATAACTGCATCAGTAAAGAAAAAACTCAAAAGGAACATATTATACATACAAACAGTAACCCCATTCATTGGTAAATTATAGGTAAATTAGAGGTAAATGTTATACATACAAACAGAGACAAACACCAATTTATTCCCCATATACCCAAATAATATACAGATGCATACATACAAACCCAACAATATATATATGCATACAAACAATTTAAATAAATACAGACAACATACATAAATACATAAATACATACAAACCTCAATTGAAAAACATATATACATACATACCCAATAATACCCAGTAATTGAAAACACTAATTTAAATGGGTTTAAGGTAATTTACCTCAATTGAAGTTCCTACAAGCTGGATTTCATTAATTTAAGCACCTCCAAGCTCCAATTTAAATGGGTTTCGAAAGCGAGAGTGTGGAGACTGAGAAGAGAGAGCGGTACCTGAGGGAGAGTGAGAAGAGAGATTCGGAGAGATGAGTTAGAGAGAGATGGGTGAGAGAGAGAGAGAGAGACAGCGTTGAGAGAGAGACAGCAGAGAGAGACGGCCGAGAGAGACAGTGTTGAGAGAGAGAGTGCAGAGTCGGGGAGAGAGGGGAGAGTGAAATAATTGTGAGAGAGAGAGTTGTGTCTGAAAGGGGATCTGAGTAATTGTGTCTGAGCGGGGAAATAAAAATGCTAAAGGGGGGAAACCAAATTGTTATAAGTAAAAAGCAATTGCAGCTATCGGCATTTTTAATTTATAAAAAATAGGATTAGACACCGCTTGTTTAACAAGCGATGTCTGGACTTGGCTTTAGACAACACTACATTATCTAGTGATGTCTATATTTTATTTTCACATCGCTTCTTAAAACAAATGATGTCTGGTCTTAGTTTAGACATCGCTTCTTTAATAAACTGATGTCTTTACTTTTTCATTTTAAAAAAAAAGAGAACTAGACATCGGCTATTTTTAAATATCGATGTCTAAATAATATTTGACATCGGAAAATGGAAAAGCGATGTCTAAAATGACTCTAACATCGGTGAGATCTCTGACCGATGTCTAAAGTGTGATGTCTATGAACAGATTTCTAGTAGTGAACTTCATCATCAGAGTCAATTTCTATATCAGATTCATCGTCGGTCCATGTCAGAAATGCTTTGCTCTTTTTCTTCTTCTTGTATTGATCCTTTGATCCAGAAGATTTTAATTTCGCCTTCAGTTGAAAACAATTCTTTTTGATATGACCTTTCTTGCCGCATTCGAAACATAATTCATCATTCGTGTTGTTTCTGAATTCCTTTTTCAATCCATAAGATTTTTGAGTAGGTCTGCTAGCAGCTTTCTTTTTGGAAAGAAACTTCTGAAACTTCTTTGTTAGAAGAGCAATCTCTTCATCTGAGTCTACACTGGAATCTGCAATAGTTTTAAGGGCTAGTCTCTTTTTCCTTGGTACTTCCTTTTCCTCATCATATCTTCTCAATTGGTTCTCAAACATTTCTAATTCACTGAAAAGAGTGAGTGTATCCATTTTTGAGATCAAGGAAGAGTCCTGCAGAGTTGTTACTTTAGGAGCAAACTTTTTGGGTAGTGATCGAAGAATTTTTCTGTTAATTTCTGCCCGAGGAATGTGCCTTTCCAGGAGAGCAATAGAATTCATCAGTATGAGAAATCGTCCCTGAGCTTCTTTTATGCTTTCATCCTTTTCCAATCTGAAGCTTTCATAGTCACTCAGAAGAAGATCAAGCTTGACTTCACGAACCTTTGAAGTGCCTTCGTGACTTACTACAATAGTATCCCAAACTTGTTTGGCCGACGTACATGCTGAAACTTTTCGAAGTTCAGTAGCACACAGTCCATTGAGTAAATAATTCATAGATCGAGCATTATAATTCAGAGAATTGACTTCCTCAACAGTGAGATCCTTTACTGGTTTGGGTTTGCCATCCTTCATGGGAATAGTGATGCCATTTTCAACAGCATCCCATTCGTATGTATCCTTCTGGAGAAATATTTTCATTAGGAACTTCCAGTCATGATAGTTTTCCGTTCCAAGCAAGAGTGGTGGAACATTGATTGAACGACGTTCTTGCCAACCTGATTGTAGCATCCCAAAATCCGGGGTACGGATATGGGGCCACTAACCAAATACAATAATATACACCTCTAAATATAAACAACATTTAATAATAAAAACCCCTTAACCAAGATCGCATACAGGTTGTGGTATGAAACAAACTATCAATTACATTATTACAACCCAATCTCAGAATAAGAGTATATTATACACATTTATGAATGTACAAATTCACTGTCTAACTAAATATCCAACCTTAACAATTCCCAATCCATACTTTGAAAAATCCATCACTCGAACGTCTCCTCTCGCTGTCTATAGAGCTATACCAACTGACCACTAGGTTCTCTGATCACCTCTAACAACTGGAGAAATAAACAGAAGCAAGAGTGAGCCAAAAATTCTCAGCAAGTTTAAATAGTGATAACAATTTCAATAACGAAGACAAATCTGATAAACAAAAGAGTTTCAACTCATTCTATGAAAGGATCGGTTATGTCAACTTTTGATTGCCACGAGGGCCAATAATTCACCATTCACAAGGTGCATCAAGAACTAAAACTGACAAGGGATTCTGATATCAAAGTCTTATTAAAACAGACTTCCAAGGAGTCAAGAATTAAACATCACAATCTCAAAGTATAGATTAGAATTGGAATTTTTTTTTATTTAAAAAAAAACATCAAGGTTGAGCTGCTGATCAGTCACGCACTAACCCCGGACAAACGCACACAGCAATGTCCTTATTTGGATCCATGGCACGCATTGGCCTTATTAATTTCCGACCACGAATCTGGTCCGACCTTACGGTCCAAAAATATTCCAATTCTATATCGAACGCACTAGGTATCGGAACAATCGACAACCTTACCACATCAACCAATTGGAAAACTCACGTTCCAGAACAACAACTAATAATCCAAGAATTAATGAAGAATTCAGGATCAACATGTGTCGACAAGTTCGACACGATAATTGGGTGACAATTAAAGCATAATAAGCTCTAAGGGTATCGACAAGTTCAATACAATAAATGGTAAAACTGCATAATCAAGATCATCAACAAGTATCGACGAGTTCGATACAATACAGGAAAATAACCAGATAATCAAGATCTTTAATAAATACCGACAAGTTTGGTAATAAGTGGGGTGGAGAATATATATAACAACAATTGAATGAATATCGACAAGATAAGAATAAATTGATGGGAATGTAACATCATTAAATTGATTGAAGGAATAATCGACTAGAGCAACAATAGTAAATATAAATTACGACAAGATTATCATCAATTGGAATTCTAAGTTAGGGCAGGGAAATAATTGAGCACCACGATTTAAATAAAATCTTAAAACACACAATAAGGTTTGATTTCACATAAGCGAGTAAAACAGCTTAAACGGTTATTTGCGAAAACATAGTTTTAGGATAATTAATTTTAAATCATTTTGAAGAAAACATTTTAAGAAGAAAGGGGTTCTCTGGTGAGATTATGCTAAAACCAGAAATTTCATTAACAGGTATTTGTAGAGGTTTAAAACATGGATTCTCTCTATTTAAAGAGCCCCTTAACATTTTCAAGAAAATAAAAGAAAAGTTCTCCACTAAGGAAGCTTTAACATTCCTTGGATGAAATAGTTTGGGGAAATATATTAGTAAGGTCCTTGGAAAGATTTGATATTTGAGCTCTGGGTGGGGAGAATTAATTATATTGCAAGCTGGAAGAGTTCATCACTTTCTAAACATGCTTGACCAATCTTTCTTATTCAACAAAAAAATTGAATTGCATCACTTGAAAAAATAAGTGAATAGCAATAACACTTGCCTCGATTACGGAGTTCCTGATCCTACCATGGATCTTTGACCCAAATTTACGTCAGTCTTCACATCATAGACTCATCAGCTTCAATACTTGACCTTCTACTTATCTTTCTACCCGTACAATGCTCTTGGCCATGCCTCCTATTCAAACCTTTACAAAGTCAAATACTATTTCAGTATTCACTCGAGCAAAATCCTATCGTTTGCTCTATTCTACCCATACGCGTCCTATAACGCTTATACTCATATATACAAACATACACAATTACCTATAAACATATCCAATCATATCCATATAGTAGCTTGAGTACAGTTACTAAGTCATATCAACACATCCCAACTACTTCAAAACAGCACACCATCTAATCATCAAAACCACATTTTATACTCAAAATAATCCACTTTATAGCAAAAATCACACTTCAACTTTCACGCCAACTATTACACATCCATTTATACTTTCGAAAATCAAATACTTTGAAATCAAATAAATTAAATAGATTTTAAATAGATTGCAGGGGATTTTTAGAAAATTTCGGCATGTAGTATTCGTTTATCGGACTATGGGCACAGCCCCTCAAATACAATTCAACCCTGTTTTTGCAAAAATAAAGCTGCCTCAACTTGCAGCAACATAAAAGTAAACAAGTAAGAAAAGTACCCGCCCAGACATGCGGCACCTAGCACATAATAATTTACATTAACACTACTACTTACGCTACACCAATGATCGTATTTCTCACGCATTTTAATGATACGCGTGACAATATTCACAAATTCAAACAATATTCACAATTTACAATATCAATCTCACTACAATACTTAACTAATTAAATTACTACGATTAACAATTTACGCAATAAATCAAAAATCACAACAAATTAAATACGAATTAAATGAATAAGACACGAGATTATACCGTTCCAGTTCCGGTCCGATTTGTCAGAAAATCATCTCCCCCATCTCACTCTCTTCTCTCTCTCTCTCTCTCTCTCTCTCTCTCTCTCTCCTGCATTCTCTCCATCCACGCTGAAGCCGTTGCCACCACACTGCTGTTGCGCGTCCGGCCACCACCCACCGCCGGCCGCCGCCGCGCGGTGGTTCCCTTCCCCTGCTGCCATACGCGACTCCCCTGCACACACACTCACCTTTTCCCCTCAACACACACGCACACACTCAATCACATATACACTAATGTATAGATACACACACAAGCTTCTCTCCAATCTCTTTTTCTTCCTCTCTCCTTCTTCCTCCCCAATTTCTTTTCCTTCTCTCTTCTTTATTTCTGTGTTTCCTCCTCTCCCGACTTCTCCTGAACCTTCTAACTGCTGGGCTCTAGCTACTAACTTATTGGGCTTGGCCCAACAACAATAAACATTTACAACACCTCATATTGATTTTAAAACTAATAAATATATTTCACAAATAGGAATTAAATAGAAAATTGTGAAAATTAATATTTTCACTTTTAAAATTAAAGGATATAAAATTATGAGCACCCACATATTTTTAAAATATTTTTCGGATAAAAAATGAATTAAATATGAATTTTCCAAGTTTTGATCCTTTAAATACAATAAAACTCTTAAAATCATGTTAAAATACCCAAGCTCCCAAATTAATCCACCCAACAATTTTATAAACTCACTAAATATATAAATATAATATTACGAAAGATTTCATGATTTTTAATCCCTCCGAAAATTTTTATAAAATTTATAGAGGATCAAAATACATGATTTAAATATACTTAAATCCTCAAAAATACAAATAAAAAAATATACTGACCTTCACGGCTCATACTAATCATCATATAAGCACATAAGCACAGATTCACATACATTCCACTTTCCAACAATACTCACATAATATAATTTATAATAAATAAATAAATAATTTTAAAAATCGAAATTTCTAAGGCGTTATATCCTTCCCCCCTTAATAGGATTCTGTCCTCAGAATCAACGCTAAGGACACCATTAACAATTTTCTCAAACATCTTACTTTCACTTCCCAGGTTGCCTCTACAACTCTAGGATTCCATCGTACTAACTCATTCATTAATAAGCTCATTTCGTGAGCCCTCAATTTCCGAAATAATCTTAAGCTTTGGTCTCCGAATCTCATTAACTCTACACGTTTATCACATGTAGCCGAATATCTTATTTCTTAAATTCATATGATCTTTTCGTATAACGATCTATACCCCGCGTCAAAAGCCAATCATTCACAATAATGCAATCGTGCAATTGGCCTTAATTTTCAGCGACCTACACTGGGTATAACTCCCACGCTTTACGTATAACCACACAATTTCAGATAGAACTTCGAGAAAAGAATCTCAAGAAATCCTCTGATCGCTTCCACTCCACTTCCACGGACTATGTCGATCGAAAAGGGAATAATTAAGAAATTTATATCTGACTTTAGTCCCATTATTCTACCGAGTACTTCATCTAGAAACTTAGCATCATATCTCCTATTCTCAGTCGCGTCCTTGCAATCGAACACTACGACTAAACACACCCGTCTTTCTTTGGGTACACGTCCAACATATTTCAACTGTTAATTCGATTCTCACTCTTATCAAAATATTCTGGTTTGCTAAAACATTTGAAAGAAATCTCGAATATTTTGTTAGTTTAAAACAAGTCAAAATCATTTTTGTCCACTGAAAATCCTTTTTGAAAACAAAAATTTTTGAAAATCATCATTTTTTTTAAAAAAACATTTAAAATAATGAAGTTTTAAATAAAAGCTTTTGAAACCGAATATCTTTGAAAACATTTTATCCTTGACATTTACAGTTTTGAAAACTAATAAACTCCATAATGTTAGCTTTGATATAACTTCCTCCAATAACAAAACTTGTTTTGTGACTTCACTGTCTCGTATCCTTCGAAATCACCTTCGGATCACAATTTTATCTCCTTGATGAGTCCTCAAGTTTGACTCTACATCTTGCGACTTCAACATTTAACACCACTCTCATTATCTACAAAATCATGTCATTCGAAATTCACACTAAAACTCTTATGCATAACTTTCTTCCTTTTCTTGTAAACTCTTAAAATCACTCTCGATTGATTTGCATACGCTTCCTGAATCTTCGATCATATTAAATTCTTCGTCCGAATGTCGTTTGAAATCTTATTCATTAGAATATGCTTCTATACGAAACAATTTCATTCCCTTGGTATAACTTCTTGATTTGCTTAATCGCTAAGACCTCTAAATCTGCTTTCAATTCCCCAAAACGCCGCCTTTATCTTCCTCACAGCTCATGATTTTATTTTCTTGTCCTCACAATTTGCTCGCATTTCGTTGTTAGGACATAATTCCAACCCTGAGAAATACTTAACCCTTTTTATAGTAATCCCCATCCACTTCCTGCTAACTTCCTTCATAATCGTATTGAATTTCATGATTCTTAATAATCATAAAAGCAGTCCTGTCACTCTCGTCAATACTTCCACCAAGATTGACATGATACTATTTTTTTTTGACAAAAATTTCCGTCTTTCCAAGCTCATAACACATAGCTTTAACTTCTGACGCTGCTACTTGTCACCACATTGCCTCTCTGGTTACAACCACAACTTCCCACATTTGTCTTAATAAAATCTCTAGGGATTCTACTCCCAAAATCTTATTTTCTGATCATGGAATTTCTCTAATTTTTGCAAATTTTATTTCTATAAGCAACTACAGTGCCCTTCTTCTTCCAACTCCCCATCTCCGGAATTCCACATTCTTTTCTTAACTAATTTATATATTCTGTTTAGTCACTTCTGGAAACTTTCTGGTTTCTCTGTCTTCTTCCTTATTGACTTCTTATTCCATCTTGGTCAACTTTCCACCATCCTTGGTAATCCTAACTTTCTACACTGGCTTGCATAAGTTATTTATTCCACATATTCACCTTACTCCTCATTCAGTCCTGATTCGCCTTGATCATTCTTACAAACCATTCTGTTTTGCTTCATTCTGCTTTACTCAAGTCGTCCTTCCTTTATTCTAAAATCTTATGTCTAATGACAGGTTCCAAACATTCACAATCTTATGATATTCCATTTACTACCTCCGCCATTCAATAGATGTCTAAAACAATCTTCCTTCAACACCGGATATCTTACCCCAAAACATCTCCATGCTCATTCTCTTTTCGCTCTTTTCAAGATCTGCGATAATGTGCTCTTATTCACTGCTCTATTCCTTTATTCACTTCTTATTAGTCTCAAATCTTGTTCATGATTTCTCGGACCAGTATTTATTCCAATTTGACATGACATATCTGTCTTAACCACCAAATTCTTAAACTTGCATAACCACTCCTTCGTCCATGCAGTTGTAGTTTCTATCATTTAAGACATAGTCATATCTATCTTCACATTCCTTCACCATTAGGAATTTTGAAATCAATAGGATTTTTGGCAAAAAGGAGTCAATAGAATGAATGGGCATCAAGCATGAATATACACCGAGTTTGTTTAATAAAAATTTTATAAAAGAGTTCAACCGAGAGATCAATATGATCTTTGAACTATTTTCAGGTTGCATTTGTCACTTGGTCAACCACCACAGTACATAAAGATGTCCAGTCTTTAGTACTTTCATGACAAACACAATCAATGGCGTCCCACTGGACTTCTATCACGAAGATAAGATGTCCCTGAATCCCCTATCTGCATAGGTTGTTCATCTCAGCTGGAATAGAGAAAATCAAGTATTCATGATAATGGAAAGGATTCAAGAGTTTCAAAAATCTTCATGCAAAGCTCAATCAAATACCATCTGAAATATATATATATATATATATATATATATATATATATATATATATATATATATATATATATATATTTCCAAACGAATGGGATTATATTCAAATAAATCTAATATAGAAGGCTCATCATCAATGGATGTATAGAAGACTTTTCAATAGATGCTTCAATGATTAATCAAGCAAACATTCAAGAAATTCCTAATTATTCATATCCTCACTCATGTCGGCTAAGCACTAATATACTTAGCTGCCAGAACCGGCTTGACTACAATGAGTTGAATAAACAAGAAGATCTCAATTCATTCTCGATTGTGAACCGTCACTGCGCAACGAATGCCTCAGTAACGATACCAACCGGGAATTAATTTACAACAATTTAAAGAAAAAAGAAAGAAAAAAAATATATGAAATTTCTTCAGGTAATAACTTTGAACGAATCAATAATTAGGGGTGCAACACTACACTTAGCCTTCAATCCTTGCTAATACTCGCTTCTCACTTCGCATTCTAAACCTTCTCGTACTATCTCCGAAACGTTTACATCGAAACTAATCTCGTAGGATGTCCTAAATTCTACGTAAAAATATCGAGATAACGTTCCCCAAACTGATAACTCCAGCTGCCCACTTAGCTTAATCTGCTTCAGGTTCATTGTTTTGCTAATAGCTCGATCCTTAAACGATTCGAACTTCTACTCGCGCGATATGCCGAAAAACCGATTAACGTCGCAACGCTTGTCGAAGAATCCTAACACGATCCATATCCTAAACCGTTCTACCCAACGTCTATCTTATACTCGTACCCTAACCCTCCTAATCTGTTTCAGTGACCATAACCTGTAGCTCTGATACCAACTTGTAGCATCCCAAAATCCAGGGTACAGATATGAGGCCACTAACCAACAACAATAATATACATCTCTGAATATAAACAACATTTAATAATAAAAACCCCTTAACCAAGATCGCATACAGGTTGTGGTATGATACAAACTATCAATTACATTATTACAACCCAATCTCAGAATAAGAGTATATTATACAAATTTATGAATGTAGAAATTCACTGTCTAACTAAATATGCAACCTTAACAATTCCCAATCCATTCTTTGAAAAATCCATCACTCGAACGTCTCCTCTCGCTATCTATAGAGCTATACCAACTGACCACTAGGTTCTCTGATCACATCTAACAACTGGAGAAATAAACAGAAGCAAGAGTGAGCCAACAATGCTCAGCAAGTGTAAATAGTGATAACAATTTCAATAACGAAGACAAATCTGATAAACAAAAGAGTTTCAACTCATTCTATGAAAGGATCGGTTATGTCGACTTTTGATTGCCACGAGGGCCAATAATTCACCATTCACAAGGTGCATCAAGAACTAAAACTGACAAGGGATTCTGATATCAAAGTCTAATTAAAACAGACTTCCAAGGAGTCAAGAATTAAACATCTCAATCTCAAAGTATAGATTAGAATTGGAATTTTTTTATTTAAAAAAAAAACATCAAGGTTAGGCTGCTGATCAGTCACGCACTAACCCCGGACAAACGCACACAGCAATGTCCTTATTTGGATCCATGACACACATTAGCCTTATTAATTTCCGACCACGAATCTAGTCCGACCTTACGGTCCAAAAATATTCCAATTCTATATCGAAAGCACTAGGTGTCGGAACAATCGACAACCTTACCACATCAACCAACTGGAAAACTCACGTTCCAGAACAACAACTAATAATCCAAGAACTAATGAAGAATTCAGGATCAACATGTGTCGACAAGTTCGACACGATAATTGGGTGACAATTAAAGCATAATAAGCTCTAAGTGTATCGACAAGTTCAATACAATAAATGGTAAAACTGGATAATCAAGATCATCAACAAGTATCGACGAGTTCGATACAATACAGGAAAATAACCAGATAATCAAGATCTTTAATAAATACCGACAAGTTCGGTAATAAGTGGGGTGGAGAATATATATAACAACAATTGAATGAATATCGACAAGATAAGAATAAATTGATGGGAACGTAACATCATTAAATTGATTGAAGGAATAATCGACTAGAGCAAAAATAGTAAATATAAATTGCGACAAGATTATCATCAATTGGAATTCTAAGTTAGGGCAGGGAAATAATTGAGCACCTCGATTTAAATAAAATCTTACAACACACAATAAGGTTTGATTTCACATAAGCGAGTAAAACAGCTTAAACGGTTATTTGCGAAAAGATAGTTTTAGGATAATTAATTTTAAATCATTTTGAAGAAAACATTTTAAGAAGAAAGGGGTTCTCTGGTGAGATTATGCTAAAACCAGAAAATTCATTAACAGGTATTTGTAGAGGTTTAAAACATGGATTCTCTCTATTTAGAGAGCCCCTTAACATTTTCAAGAAAATAAAAGAAAAGTTCTCCACTAAGGAAGCTTTAACATTCCTTGGATGAAATAGTTTGGGGAAAAATATTAGTAAGGTCCTTGGAAAGATTTGATATTTGAGCTCTGGGTGGGGAGAATTAATTATATTGCAAGCTGGAAGAGTTCATCACTTTCTAAACATGCTTGACCAATCTATCTTATTCAACAAAAAAATTGAATTGCATCACTTGAAAAAATAAGTGAATAGCAATAACACTTTCCTCGATTACGGAGTTCCTGATCCTACCATGGATCTTTGACCCAAATTTACGTCAGTCTTCACAGCATAGACTCATCAGCTTCGATACTTGACCTTCTACTTATCTTTCTACCCGTACACTGCTCTTGGCCATGCCTCCTATTCAAACCTTTACAAAGTCAAATACTATTTCAGTATTCACTTGATCAAAATCCTATCGTTTGCTCTATTCTACCCATACGCGTCCTATAACGCTTATACTCATATATACAAACATACACAATTACCTATAAACATATCCAATCATATCCATATAGTAGCTTGAGTACAGTTACTAAGTCATATCAACATGTCCCAACTACTTCAAAAAAGCACACCATCTAATCATCAAAACCACATTTTATACTCAAAATAATCCACTTTATAGCAAAAATCACACTTCAACTTCCACGCCAACTATTACACATCCATTTATACTTTCGAAAATCAAATACTTTGAAATCAAATAAATTAAATAGATTTTAAATAGGTTGCCGGGGATTTTTAGAAAATTTCGGCATGTAGTATTCGTTTATCGGACTATGGGCACAGCCCCTCAAATACAATTCAACCCTGTTTTTGCAAAAATAAAGCTGCCTCAACTTGCAGCAACATAAAAGTAAACAAGTAAGAAAAGTACCCGCCCAGACATGCGGCACCTAGCACATAATAATTTACATTAACACTACTACTTACGCTACACCAATGATCGTATTTCTCAAGCATTTTAATGATATGCGTGACAATCAATCATTGATGTTCGTAAGCCCTAGGGAACAACCCCTAGCACTAACTATTACTTACGCTATATCAATGATTACATCACTTAAGTATATTGATTATACTCGTGGTAGCTAATCATGGATATTCGTAAGCCCGAGGAACTAGTTGAAGAGAATTACACAAGTCCTTAAATATTGACATTTAGGACTCGTGATCTCATTGCAACTCCTCGCAGATAATCACATAATCAAATAAATCTAACAATTAATTCTTGATATAAATCACATTTTAAAACCATACTATTAGCTCACCACCACATATAATTTACTATCAAATACTCGACAAATATAATATCCAACAAATACTATAACTCGACTTACCACATTTAGTACATAAACATTTATAACTAGTAAACCCATATAAACTTCAAACATTATACAACCAATAACAATTACACTTAACAACTAACAATTTAAAATTAACGACTAATAATTCAAAATTAATATTTACTAAATCCGAATACTTAATCGGACTGATAATAATTAACCACCAATTTAATTAACAAATAACGACCCTCCGAATTAAATCTCAGAAATTCAAACAATATTCACAATTTACAATATCAATCTCACTACAATACTTAACTAATTAAATTACTACGATTAACAATTTACGCAATAAATCAAAAATCACAACAAATTAAATACGAATTTAAATGGATAAGACACGAGATTATACCGTTCCAGTTCCGGTCCGATTTGTCGGAAAATCATCTCCCCCATCTCTCTCTCTTCTCTCTCTCTCTCTCTCTCTCTCTGTCTCTCTCTCTCTCTCTCTCTCCTGCATTCTCTCCATCCGCGCTGAAGCCGTTGCCACCACACTGCTGTTGCGCGTCCGGCCACCACCCACCGCCGGCCGCTACCGCGCGGTGGTTCCCTTCCCCTGCTGCCATACGCGACTCCCCTGCACACACACTCACCTTTTCCCCTCAACACACACGCACACACTCAATCACATATACACTAATGTATAAATACACACACAAGCTTCTCTCCAATCTCTTTTTCTTCCTCTCTCCTTCTTCCTCCCCAATTTCTTTTCCTTCTCTCTTCTTTATTTCTGCGTTTCCTCCTCTCCCGACTTCTCCTGAACCTTCTAACTGCTGGGCTCTAGCTACTAACTTATTGGGCTTGGCCCAACAACAATAAACATTTACTACACCTCATATTGATTTTAAAACTAATAAATATATTTCACAAACAGGAATTAAATAGAAAATTGTGAAAATTAATATTTTCACTTTTAAAATTAAAGAATATAAAATTATGAGCACCCACATATCTTTAAAATATTTTTCGGAAAAAAAATAAATTAAATATGAATTTTCCAAGTTTTGATCCTTTAAATACAATAAAACTCTTAAAATCATGTTAAAATACTCAAGCTCCCAAATTAATCCACCCAACAATTTTATAAACTCACTAAATATATAAAGATAATATTACAAAAGATTTCATGATTTTTAATCCCTCCGAAATTTTTTATAAAATTTATAGAGGATCAAAATACATGATTTAAATATACTTAAATCCTCAAAAATACAAATAAAAAAATATACTGACCTTCACGGCTCATACTAATCATCATATAAGCACATAAGCATAGATTCACATACATTCCACTTTCCAACAATACTCACATAATATAATTTATAATTTATAATAAATAAATAATTTTAAAAATCCAAATTTCTAAGGCGTTATACTGATTGTGCCATGGATCTAACAAAATAAACACTTAAACAAGGGTTAAATGCACCTGCTCTGATACCAAATGTAAATCGAGTGGCACAATTTATTTAACTGTCAAATGAATGAGACTGTCTCAAACGATAATGAGACTGTCTCTGTTGTGTGTGAGAGTGTCCCAATTAACTAACAGAGTAAATAATCAGCAATAAGTAAATGACAGAATGTAAAGCAAGAACACCAGAAATTTTTACTTGGTTCGGCCCCTACCCAATCTATGGCCTACATCCAAGTCCCTATGCCAACTAGCACATAGATTATATTATTAGAACAATAATATAAAGCTTACAGTTTCCACGATTACAAGTTTAAAGCCTCTTGGAAGAACCCTTCCCTTGACACAACTGTCTCCTAGAAAACCAGCTACCTAGCCCACTGGCTACCTTGGCTTATGACTTTCAACCGTATCTAATTGAGTGTGTGTAAAATGAATAAACTTTTACAACTCGATTAATGGAACTTCTAAACAGAATGTGTATGAACTTGAGTGTCTGTGTATAGAAGTTATATTGCAGTAGAACTTCGAGTGTTCTTCTTGCTGAAAGGTTGTCTTTATATTGCACAAGAGCATATAGCCGTTAGATATGAATCCTTGAGTTTATAGCTGTTGAAGACAAGAATCAATCAAGCATAAATTAGTGATTCATAATAATCAATCAGTGATCATAGCAACGGCTCCTTTAGGATTTGAAATCAAATCGCATACTATCCTAAAATATATCCCTGCCATAAATACAATATATATATCCTGCAGAAGATATGACAATTATATATGGAACCTCAGAATCAAATCTCAATGATTTAATTCGAAGACCATTCAAAAATCAACATCCTAAAAATCTGGGATTAACAATGACTTTAATGGCACTGCCATTTCCAAACCAAGGCGGCAACATCATAGGGGAAAAGAATGGCAGAAAGAATCACAATCAATTAAAATCTAAAGTAAATGTCCAATGAGACGATCGTTAAACAGTTTTGTTTCTTACATTAGTTCTTGGAAATCCCCATGCTTGCCTCTACTGCAAGGCATTCCAATGGGTCATCGTCCAGCTTGCTTTGTTGTTTTCCCCTCGCTCTGTTGTTGACAAATAATTTTCATGGCTGACCTTCCACTGTCTCGGCATTTGTGAATTGGATATCGGCTTTTGCAGTGGCTTCAACACAGCCATAATTTCAAAAAATGACGGCCGCAACTTTGGATCACTGCAATTTTTTAGACGATAAATTACAAAACCTATAATCACCAAGCTCATGTAGAAAGTATACTACAAATATTTTAAGCACGTGTCAAAAGTATGCTTGCCTCTATTGCAAGGCATTCCAATGGGTCATCGTCCAGCTTGCTTTGTTGTTTTCCCCTCGATGTTCGTTGACAATTAAATACTTCATGTCTGACCCTTCTCCTGTCCACCGCTTGCTGATGAAGGTGGTCTTGGCACTTGTGAATTAGATATCGGCTTTTGCAGTGGCTTCAACGCAGCCATAATTTCAGAAAATGTTGGCCGTAACTTTGGATCACTACAATTTTTTGATATAATATATTACAATCTTTAACCATCTCATGCAAAACATTATGGTATAAAAAATTTAAACACGTGTCAAACAAAAACTGAGACATTCATAACTAAAATACCAATTCAGTAAGCATTGTATGCAGACTGACGGTTTAACTTACGTTTGCCAGCATTTGCAGATGATATCTGCAATAGCTGGATCTATGTCATCTGGAATCTCAAGACGCCGATGTTGAAATCCAACAGCACCAACAACTTGCATAGGGTTCATTCCTCCCCATGGTTGTTGCAAGGTACAAATTTCCCATAATATTACACCATAGCTGTAAACATCGCACCTGCAGCATCAGGAGGTTTGAAGTCAGTGGACTAAAATACATATACACTTTTGTTAGGAGTTGTCCCACATCGGTTGTGGGAAGGGCAGATAGCTAGTTTATAAGCAGCCAGTTAACTCTATTAGTATGAGGCCTTTTGGGAGGTGCCCAAAAACAAATCCGTGCGGGCTCGGCCCAAAGCGGACAATATCATACTATTGTGGAGTTAAGGCCTGCTTAGCAAGCCCAACAACTGGTATCAAGAGCCTAGGTTTTCAGGCGAGTGGGAGCGATGGAAGAAGCCAGAAAAGATGGATGAAAAAGATTGGAAGCTATTGGATAGGCAGGCTCTGGGTGTTGTCAGATTGACTTTGGCGAAGAACATTGCTTACAATATCGTCAAGGAAACGACAACTTATGGATTGATCAAGGCGTTATCAAATATGTATGAGAAGCCGTCTGCTTCGAATAAGGTATATTTGTGTCGCTTGTTGTTTGCCACAAAATTGAATGAAGGTGAAAGAATAAGAGATGTAGTCTTAAGTATTGTTTGGGTGATGCTTGAGCATTGTTGGCTCAAGTATCAGGTTGGGACACCTTTAAGGTGTTATTGTTTTGATGTATTATTGATAATTGTTTGGATTAATAATACAAGTTTGGGACGTGGGTGTTTCCACGTCAAGTATTTGTGTGTTCTTATTTTGTGCTTTGGTAGATCTTGTCAACTTATCGATTGGTTATGTGTGTGCTCTGTTTTTGGTGATTGTGAATCTCGGATTGTGTAAGTCCCTTAACCTAACAAGTAATTGTTAGGAGTTGTCCCACATCGGTTGTGAGAGGGGCAGATAGCTAGTTTCTAAGCATGCTAGATAACTCCATTAGAATGAGGCCTTTTGGGAGGTGCCCAAAAACAAATCCGTGCGGGCTCGGCCCAAAGCGGACAATATCATACTATTGTGGAGTTAAGGCCTGCTTAGCAAGCCCAACAAGTGGTATCAGAGCTATGGTTATAACGATCCAGAACGATCTCAATGGGCTCCAGAATGGATCCAAGGAAAAGGCAGATGGGCTATCCCAGGTTGGGCTTAAGGGGGGGAGCAGGTGGGCTTTCCAGTATGGGCCTAGGGAGCCAGATAGCTAGGAACTTCCAGTATGGGTCAAGGGGAGCAGATCACACAGAATGGTGGCAGATTCGATAGGTGTCATGCCCGATGTGTGAAGGGGGGATTGTTAGGAGTTGTCCCACATCGGTTGTGAGAGGGGCAGATAGCTAGTTTATAAGCATGCTAGATAACTCCATTAGAATGAGGCCTTTTGGGAGGTGCCCAAAAACAAATCCGTGCGGGCTCGGCCCAAAGCGGACAATATCATACTATTGTGGAGTTAAGGCCTGCTTAGCAAGCCCAACAAGTGGTATCAGAGCTATGGTTATAACGATCCAGAACGATCTCAATGGGCTCCAGAATGGATCCAAGGAAAAGGCAGATGGGCTATCCCAGGTTGGGCTTAAGGAGGAGTAGGTGGGCCTTCCAGTATGGGCCTAGGGAGGAGCCAGATAGCCAGGTGGATTTCCAGTATGGATCAAGGGGGCAGATGGGCTATCCCAGGTTGGGCTTAAGGAGGAGTAGGTGGGCCTTCCAGTATGGGCCTAGGGAGGAGCCAGATAGCCAGGTGGATTTCCAGTATGGATCAAGGGGGAGCCAGATCACACAGAAAGAGGCAGATTCGATAGGTGTCGAGCCCGATGTGTGAATGGGGAGATTGTTAGGAGTTGTTCTCACATCGGTTGTGGGAGGGGCAGATAGCTAGTTTATAAGCAGCCAGTTAACTCTATTAGTATGAGGCCTTTTGGGAGGTGCCCAAAAACAAATCCGTGCGGGCTCGGCCCAAAGCGGTCAATATCATACTATTGTGGAGTTAAGGCCTGCTTAGCAAGCCCAATAACTTTTACATACCAATTTAGGCTTTATATGCAGTTACTAGTACATTACACGATATTAAAGGAGGGGAAACCGTACTTTTCATCTTATGGTTCATTTCTGAGTACCTCTGGAGCCATCCACTCAGCCTACAAATTCCACGGAGGATTATTATGGCCAATGAATAAGATTTGAAGAAGAAATCATTAAATATGTAGTTCTACTATATATCATGTTAGCTAAACTAAATCACTTTCAAGTGCTCCTCATAGGAAATCTGAGTAATTTAGATTTTGTCGACCATTAGGAGTGTACCTATGATAAAATGGTACCATCAACAACACAGGTACCTCCATCAAAAACTGTGTTTAATCATTTAAACTGGGACAAAACTGAAGCCCCTAGCTAAAATTTCGCATTGGCCAACTACTAGTTCCATCCAATAGTCTGCAAACATGCACCTGTACTCTATGATGGCCATCATAGCACTCCCTAATTTTCAATGCAATAAATTTACTAAAAAATGTCAAATTATGTGCTAACAACTAACTGTCCCTCCAAGCATTTCTCAACTTGAATTCCCTTTTTGGTATTAAAATTTCATATGGCAATACAGTTCTAGGATAATATAGTAACCTAAAAATTAGGTAACGAATAGTTCCTTGCATAGTAATTCAGATCCAAATAGAAATAAACTAGTGTGAAATAATGAATAAACCACACATGACTATAATTATAAGATAAACGATTAACCCTTATTTCTCATCACATGACTTTTTAGCATAGTAATTCAGTCCCTTTAAACATCATGAAGTCAATAATCTGCACTAACTTTCTATTACATGTGTAGCTAAATAAAATCAGGGATAAAAGGCATGCATTCAGCCGCAGCTATAAGAAGAAAGCTATACTATAGAACAAAATGGCAAACAAACAACAGCTTACCGTCCCTGCAGTTGACCTCGAGGAAAGAAATGTGCTGTGCTTCATTCTTGACAACCCAAAATCGCATACCTGACAGGTGAAATATGACATGCTTATGATAAGGAACTGCAGTATTTACATTTCAGCAGTAAGAAATTCACCTTCACAACCCAATTCTTATCCACAAGAAGATTTGGAGATTTCAAATCACGATGAACAATTGTGCAAATAATTCATGCCCCTTGCCTGAAAGTTCAATTCAATGTGGTTACAGGTGATATAATTTGATTTTTACCGGTTAACAAAAGCTGCAAAACTGTATTCAAATTATTTTGAGAAAGAAATGAGCACATACAGCATCAAGGGCCATCCTCAGACGTCTACGGACATCCAACTGATTGTTGGGCCGGTGAATTAATCTATACAAACTACCTCTGCAGATAAAGTCAGTATTTTACAAATTCTTAGCAAAGATATAAATATATCATATAAAGTTATATGTTCTACAAATTTTATATACTACTCTGAGTACATAATGAAAACATAAAAGTGATGGAACCGTCTATACAAATTGTGATGATTGTTAGTGAATTTGTGTTATAGTATGTCAATCTTTGTCACGATCTTCTTACTTATAGTGAATTTGTGTTATACTCATAGTTATTTGAGTATGTAGGATATCAATATTCATGCTTGTTATATCTTACCAGAGTTATTTGCATATTCAGAATGGTCCTCTCATATTAGAGCATGAGTAGGCATCATGACATCGAATAAAAGACAACGATTAAATTACCAACACAAAATACAGTTCATATTAATTTTAACATCTTCAATAACATGATACAAATGAAATTATGTATTTCAACATACCTAGGAAGGAATTCTGTTACAATAGACAGATTTGGTGGACGAGTTACAGCTCCCATGAAGAGAACAACATTGGGATGTCTAACCCTTTTCATGATCCAGACCTTTCAAGCAAAATAGAAAACATGAATTTTCCATTAATGATTTTTAAAGCAGTATCAACGTAAATTAACAAAATGGGACGCAATGTGTTAGGCAGCAGCCGGGTGACTTCTTCTTGCCAAACTCTTTCTACCAACCAAACATCTCACCAACTACACCTACCACCTACCACATATATCACCTATAAATACCCCTCCCCTCCTTCATTATCAAATACACCTCTCTCTTTTCTCTCTTCTCTCATTAGGTGCTAGATAGTCCGTCTAGTAGGAAAGCCGGTGTAGCCCGCTTTCAGGAAGTGTCGGGATAGAAGGTCCTCGTGCCCAAACTATTCCTTAGGGTACTTGGGTCTGACTGCAGCCATCGGAGGTGGTCCCGCTGCAGAGGTCTTTCTATCAGGTTGTGTGGCACTGTCCGGGTTGGGAGAGGGAGAGAAGGAAAGGTTGTCGGGAAACAGTGATAGGGGAGGTTTTGAGATAAACACTTCAGTGAGTTGGGATATACATAATAGGTATCGTAGGGCTGAATTTGTGTATAAAATTCAGGGGCCGGATACCCGGATATTGTAATCTCTTTTATCTAGTGTGAAGTTGTTACTCTTGTGGATGTAGGCTGGGCCGAACCACGTTAAATCTCTTGTCTCTTTTACTGTACTGTTGGTTTGTTTCTTTATTACTATCACGTATATTTGTGGGATCTAAGCACACATATTTACCAAATCGCTTCCGCATTCGCCGGGAATCGGGCAGATTTCTAACAGTTGACATCAGAGCTAGTTGTGTCTAAATTATTGGTGCCGAAGGAAAGTCGTTAAGAAAAGTGGTTGTCTAATAAGGCGCCGTTTTGACGGAAGTGCTCCCATTGTTTCTTACACTTACCTGGCTAATTGATTTAGTTGCTTGAATTGGTTTGTGTGTACAAACGGAGATCATGACAAGTATTAGAGGATTCAATGTGACTCCATATGATGGTAAAGGAAGTTTTACTCTTTGGCAGAGAAGGGTAAAGGATATCCTAACCCAACAGAAGCTAGCAAGGGCTTTGAAGGGGAAGGAGGGAAAGCCAACAACGATGAACGCTGAAGATTGGGAGGATGTTGAGTCGCAATGCATGAGTACCATCAGACTATGCATTGCAGATAATATTATCAATAATATTGTTGACGAAAGCACGCCGAAGGAATTATGGTCAAAGTTGGAGACATTGTATCTCGGGAAGAACTTGACTACAAAGTTAAATCTGAAGCGCGAGTTATACAAGCTGAAGATGGCAGCTCAAGGCAATGTTATTGAGCACATGAATGTGTTTAATGGTATTTTTTATCAACTTAAAAAGGTTGATGTAAAATTGGAGGAAGAAGATAAGGTCCTTATTCTTCTTACTTCGCTTCCGGAGTCATTCGATCATTTGGTCACAACCATTTTGTACGGAAAGGACACGTTAAAAATGGAGAAGGTTCAGTCAGCACTTTTGTCAAATGCTGGAAGGAAGAACCAGGTTGGTGACAAAGACGGAATGACAGTTTTGGCTTTGCGTAGTCAAAATAATAGAGGAAGGGGTGCTGTGAGAGGATCTACCAATAGCAGGGGTAAATCCAGATACAGTGAAAAGGGCATGCAGTGCTTTGGTTGCAAGGAGTGGGGTCATATTAGGTCGAATTGTCCGCTTAATAAGAAGGATCCAGATGCATTATTGGCTGTGGTTACTCTCGATTGTGAAGATGTTTGCACCATCTTCAATCGAGGCACTAGTTCTCCAAGAGAATGGATATTAGACTTTGGGTCATCTTACCATGTATGTTCCGAGAGGGGGCATTTTGAAAAATTCCAAGTTACAAAGAATGAAACAGTTTCTTTGGCTGATGGATCTACTTGTGAGATCAAGGGGATTGGAATTGTGAAAATCAAAATGTTCGATGGAATAGTTCGCAGCTTGAACGGGGTAAGATATGTGCCTAAGCTGAGGAAGAATCTAATATCTATCGGTCGGTTAGCTTCAGAAGGCTACAGATGCTCTGTAGTAGGGGGAGCTATGAATATCAAAAGAGGCCGTGTGGTTCGGATGAAGGGAGAGCTACGTGGGGGAATATATCGTCTGATTAGTACGTGGCCAGAACGTACTGGAACTTCGAAAATCTGGTTATCTCGTGCACGAGGGAAGATTGACTTGAAGGATACTGCTGCGGTTGTATTGCCTTCTAGTCTAGACGATGGTGCAAAGACTGCTGGGATGGATGCTTGGTCGAAGGGCTTCCACGACATCAACGAGTAGTTGGTGTGTTGCAGCAGCATTTGGGCATCGATCAACACGAATCAAGTGAGCAGTGAACCATGCAACAGATTGATTTGTTTGATATGCAGTTGGGGAGTAAATGAAAGATCGATGGTCACACTTGCGTGTGTGATGGTCACACTTGCGTGTGTGATGGACAACATATGGGATTGGCCGACGTGAATCAAGTGAGTATGTGTGTATACAACAGATTGCTTCACATGTATGTAGTTGGACAAATAGAGGTCAATGGGCTCAATGATATGTATGCTACGGAGAATTCACTTGTTGCATTTGCAATTAAACCTCTACAAGCACTCAAGTACAGCTTTACCTTAAACCCCCATCTCCTGTGTCCCCCCTCCTTACCCCGATCTCCACCCCCTCCCCCTTCAGGGACTCAATTTTTTCTGTACAATCATTCTATTACAGGGTAAAAAAAAACACATAGTGCAATCCTTTTAAACAACGCATACAAATTTAGGTAGATTTATTTATTTGTATTGCAGACATATTTTTTATCAAATTCCATTTTCAACAAGCACATTATCGTTTATATCTTCTATATTATTTGTAAATATTGACTGAAAATTAATAAATTTACCTTGTGTCTTATTTCCATATACTTCTATATAGAAATAGAAATCAAGATCATGAAACTGCTTTGACTTGCAGGGCATCTGAAATTCAAGCAAATTGAAATATGTTGTTATCTCAGGCACAACAACAGAACATACATAATCATATGAAGACTAGGGGATTTAACGGATTAGGGGCCTGTCGGCCCCTTGAATGGATGTGAGGAGTATAATGTCACCAGAGTGTCACAGGTCAATAGCGCTGGTCTCATCCCGATCTTAGCGGAAATACCAGCAAGAAACAAAAGGTTGTCTCAATACTTTCACTAAGCAATTAAAAACCTTAGTATAAATATTTCTTTTTATGTTTAATATTCCCAAGGTTGATTTAAAATTGACATGCTGGATGACATTGTGGCTATAAATAACTATATTTTCTATTGCCTATTTATAAAAAAATAAATATGCCCTATTACTTGTGAATATACCATTCTTATACGACAGATTGTGAAGAACGAGTTTCCAGAGAGGGAGGGAGGGGATTCTTTATTTACAAGTGTCACTACTTATCTGTTGTGTGGTATGTGGACAAAGATTTACTAATCTCTAACAAAATTCATGGATTATGAGTAGATTGAAGGAAGAACGTAGATATTAGTTTGTTCATTTCAATTAAGATAAGTAGAAGCTTTGTTTTTAGTGGTTTACATTATTTATGTTCTGCCAAGAACACATGATAGTGAAATAGAGAGCCTCTGAGAGAGGTGTATCATCATTCAATGTGCATAAAAAAAAGTCATTATGATATGCAGGTGATAAAAGGGACTCAATTTTTGCATTGTGTCATTTTAGACACTGATCAATATTAATTATGATTAATGGACACACTTTGCCTCTGATATTATCTTTTTTGTATTCCAAAAAAACATAGATACAAATGTAGGAGGTTGGGTCCCAGGATCAGAAAAAGTGTCTACCAAGCACTGTGTTTCTTTAACATCTTTTCTTATGTTCCTTTAATATTTCTTTTCCAGAAAATTTTTCAAAAAAATCCGGTATAGAGAGGGACTGCATAGCATGAAAGTGGGCCAAGATTTAACAAATCATAGAAAATTATTCAGTTGAATAGCTGCTTCTTCACTGTTTGCAGTCTCATATTTTCGATAAACTGTTGTTTATTCACCTTCGTATAACATGATTTGGAAAATTATTTGTTGGTATATATAACATAGTAGAACATAACAAGGAAAGTTATGTGTTGATCTATACAACACATATTCACTTTTTGGTTATCAACTCTTCTTCTGCTCTCATATAGCAAATCATTTACTAGTGCAACACGGAAAATGGTTCATAGTTAATTCTGCTTCTTTTACATTTAATAAGTACATCATATATGCAGAGCAGCCTCATCCCCCTCTGTGACAATTAAAATTAAACGGCCACACATTGACCATGAAACTTACCCACGAAAAACATCTTCAGTGTATCACTCTCACTGTTTAACCTATTGTCTTCCCACCTTCAGCATAATAATAGTGTCTCCAAAGCTGTTCATCCTTCATATCTCAAAAGCAACTTTCATGAACACAATGAATGGTTGTGCTATCATTACAATCTCATCTTAACCATTACAATTATTCAAAACGTTGGTATGAGTTTAAAAAATGACCTGTGCCTCGCACGGGTTGTTATGCTAGTTATGATGAAATACAAGTTGAGTTACCTGAAAAGTTTACTCTTTAAAAAATTATATATTTTAGAAAACAACTATTATGCACTACATTATATGTGTAGTGCACTAAAACTAAAATATTAAAAGAACGAATAAATCTCAATTACAGTACGGTATAGATTAATCCTAAGTTCTAATTAATATAACTAACTTATTTATTTCAACAGTTATCATAGACATTATCCCTGTATGGTAATATAGTTTTTACCTGCACTGTAATAAGTCGATCAAGAGCAGGCTAAACGAAGACAAAGAACCAAAAAGACTTATTACAACAAATTGAACATACTTTACAGGGCAATACATGATTTTAATGGCACTGCCAATCTGCCATATATTTCCAAACCAAGAAGGCAACATCAGAGGGGAAAAGAATGGCAGAAAGAATCACAATCAAGTAAAATCTGAAGTACTAAATGTCCAATGAGACGATCGTTAAACAGTGTTGTTTCTTTCATTAGTTCCTGGAAATCCCCATGCTTGCCTCTATTGCAAGGCATTCCAATGGGTCATCGTCCAGCTTGCTTTGTTATTTTCCCCTCGCTCTTTGTTGACAAATAATTTTCATGGCTGACCTACTGTACACTGCTTGCTGATGAAGGTGGTCTGGGCACTTGTGAATTGGATATCGGCTTTTGCAGGGGCTTCAACGCAGCCATAATTTCAGAAAATGACGGCAGCAACTTATGTCCAATGAGACGATCGTTAAACAGTTCTGTTTCAAATTATGGGCTAACAACTAATTGTCCCTCCAAGCATTTCCCAACTTAAATTCCATTTTAAAAATTGAAAATTCATAAGGCAACACAGTTCTAGGATAATATAGTAACCTAAAATGAGGTAACAAGTAGTTCCTTACATAAATTACCAGATTACCTGTAATTTCAAATCATTCTTATAAACAGATCTTAACTGTAATCAACATAAACAGATCTTAACTGTAATCAACTTGTGTGGAATCATCAATAATCTCTTATTTCTCATCATAGGACTTGATCACAAGTATTTCAGTCTCTTTAAAGCATCATCAAGTCAATAATCTGCACTAATTTTCTATCTCATGTGTTGCTTTATGAATTTTGCATTTATGATTTTTAAAGCTGTATCAATGTAAATTAACAAAATGGGCAACAATATATATAAAAGGTGGTGAAAATAAAAGGTGGTGAAAATGGAGTCCAAGATAATAATAATATATAAATATATGCATGCATATAGCTTGGCTGGGTCAAGAGTTCAAGTAGACCAACGTGAGTGTCCCGAATTAAATGACCATTTTTCACCGCTACAACAAATCTGGCTATAGACGACACGTATCAGACAACACCCATGGAAAAAAGTGTTGCCCGAAATGATCAGACAACTGTTATTTTCCAACTCGAAAAAGTATTGTGTAATCCTACATTCACACAATGGGCCAAAACCGTTGTGTGATAAATCTTACCAGACAAGCATTTCTTGACCAGGGGTGTTGTATAAATGCATAAGTATTTTTAAGATTAGACAAGCCTTAGCAAATAAGTGTTGTATGAATGCCTGCAACACAATATACAGGAAAACCGTTGTTGCATTTAGACAAGTGTTTTTAGGTCTGTTGTCTAATTAGAAGTCATACAATATGTTATCCATAGTGTTGTGTGAAAGTGAACCAACACACAACATTTTTTCGAAATATTATGTGAATGAAGCATAGACAATACTTCGTAAAAAGTATTGTTAGAATGAGACAAGTGGTTTCCAATGTGGGATTGTGTAATGATATTTAACACAAGTGCTTTACATAGTGTTGTATGAACTTAATCCAACACACAACAGGTTCTGGCCTATTGTGTGTTTCAACTCATACAAGTGTCTTCTGTTTAAAACTGTTGTCTAATGAACTGTACATGAAAAAAAAATATATTTAAAAGATGACTAACCTACCAAATTGGCATCCAACAAACCAAACAAAGTCCAAACAAAAGAGAACAAACCAACCAACAATCTATCAAGAGTTATAGTCACAAATTAATTTATTACATTACGAAAGTTGTATTAGTTCATCAACATCATCTCGAATGTAACTAGTAGGCATGTCTTCATCAACATCCGGAAAATTGGGCATAAAGAAGTCATTCTCAAATTCTACTTCTACAGATGCCTCATTGTCTTCATAGTAATTTTTCTCCGGTAACTTCAAGACAACGGACCATGATTTATCAAGAGGATCATCAATGTAACAAACTGGTTTAACATGTTTTGCCAATACAAATGGATCATCTAAAAAGCCCAACCTATTCAAATTTACTAATGTATATCCCAAGTCGTCTACCTTCGTGCCTATGTTCATATCTACCCACTTACAATGAAAAATAGGGACCCTAAGGTAATTATAGTCCAACTCCCATATACTTGTTATAACTCCGTAATATGTATGTGATGTGTGCTCAATGTTTTTATCCTTACCGTGCACAACCATTGTATCGGCTTCTACACACACACCACTGCACTGAACCTGACGCATGTCATCACGATCCCTGGTACTAAAGGTAACCCCATCCATTCTATATCCGCTGAATGTAGGAACATCTTTGTTGGGTTCGTCTGCGATCCATATTATCTCGTTTGATAACTCTTTTTTGTCTTCCAAATCTGAAGCAATCTGAAAAAAATAAACAAGTAGTAAAATGATTCATCTGAGCTAGGGAGTTGTAAAAAAATCACAAGAAAAATTTTGTTACTTTCTATTGGTTTCTATTGTTTGTTTCTTGGCATTTTCATTTTATAGTGTAGTTTGGTTTTCTTTACATGTCTAGAACCATTGTTTAAGATACTTTTAGCCAATGCCCACCAATGATTAACACTTGTTGTATTATATATCAAGCAATGCTTTTATTAAAATCCCTTGTGAGAATGACTCACACAACATGAAAATAAAAACTACTTAATGTTAACAGTTGTAAAAAATGCAATCAAACAACTTGTACCATTTAACAAAGTAATGTGGGAGAAGAATACACACGGTAGGTTAAAACCCACAAAACTGTTGTCTCTTTTAACAAATAACAACATGTTATACTCTACAAAACTGTTGTCTCTTTTAACAAATAACAACATGTTATATGCTAAGAAAGTGTTATCCTTCCTACTCTACAACAACATGCCATATGAGATAACATGTTGTACATCTAACCATAAAACAACTCGTTTTTGCTAAGAAACCATTGTCTGTAATGACATACAACAACAGCCCTGATCAAGTGAAGGATTGTATCTTTTGCACTTCAACAATAGGCTTTCTTTTAAAAACCATTGTCTTTACTGCTTAAAACAATAATATATTCGTTAAAACGTGTTGCATTATTGGAGCTTTGACAACAGGTTTCCAAAGAAAGTGTTGTTGTTTCTGGGTATCAGACAACTCTTTTCAGGTGGCTTTTACTTGTCTTTCAACTTTCACACAACAGCTTGCTGTGTATTGTCTGAGGTGTGTATCATACGACTTCTCAATAGTCAACAGTTTTTGGTACATTCAGACAACACGTTTTGAGTGTCGTCTAAAGCAAAAATCCTTGTAGTGCACATACAACCTCTACTTAATTATTTAACTAACTCGCCCATTTATTATCATTAAACTAGGCCATTAACATGCCCATCTCATATCCATTGCTGGCTCATCTATATAACACTAGTTTAGCCCATAATTTAGGTGGTTGCCACCATTTTCTTTCATCCTCCTTAATATAGCCCATAGTTCCCATTAAGTAGTTTAATGTGACTCTTAACTAAACACTGTCCAATACTGAGCCCAATGCATAATAAAGCCTAGTTCACATTTATTTTCCAAGCCCGTCAACCTAATTTTTTAAACGACTATATCTGTCTAACTTCAATCTATTTCATCATTTTGTTATTTTTTCTAAAATTACCATCAATATAAAAATTGTTAACAACCTAACTAATTAGATGCTCAAATAGCCATTCTCTCCTCTCACTTTTTCTTTCTAACCATGCCACCCGAGGTGGCCAATATATTCATTATTCTTAAAAGAGTAACGATTAATTTTGGATATCTCTACACGATATTACCAAAAACACTCTAGAAATAAGTACTCATCAGCTACAAATTTCTCATGATGACAATATATGCAGCTCAGAAGAATCTCGAAACCATCACTTAACAAATCTATCTCTATATACATAAGTAGTAAACACTAGCTGGCATCTCCCACATTTCCTTTTCTCCCGTTTAAAACAAAAGAGTTATCAGATATTAAAGAGACACTCACTTTCTCTCTCTCTACATCTCTTTCAGACTCTTAATTAATCTCTCTTATATAGAACTCATCTGTTGAACAAATAACGATGAAAAAGATTGTTTCTTTAGGTGAATTTCATGCTTGTTATTTTTGAATGATGAGAGTATGCATTGTAATTGGTATCAGAGCAGTGTGTTTCGATTTCTTGGTATTCATCGTTGTTCTTCATCGCCACTATTGACATTGTGAAGCTAGCTTTCTAATGGTTCTCTCTGATATTTTTACAGTTTGTTCTTCAGCATCTCCTCGATCTCTAAGTTGTTAATCATTAGATCTGGTGCGTTACTTACCGATCTGCTTACAAATTGTTTTATTTTGGGCTGTAATTGTTTGTTTGTTATCAAATGTTACAAATCGTGTTGTCTCTGTTTACGATTTACCAATTTTGAGCTTGCGTTATGTCTACAATCGCGTCTTATTCGTCTGCTCCGGTTGGTTTCTACTACTATACCTACACCACTTGATTGTCATCATCCTTACTATTTACATATATACTACTAACGAAATCAGAAATGGCTAAAGTTAAAGTACTACAACATACTTCAATTTTTTTCATTTGTTGGAAACTGGAATAATGTTATTGCCTAGGTTCTGCATATTGTAATATTTTAAAATGGACATTCTTAGAACGAAATTAGGGAAGTGATTCTTAACGCTTGAATAAAATAGTGTTTTTGCCTACCACTTGATTGATATGATTCTGGGTTTGGAGGGAGGGAAGGGGGGTGGTTGAGATGACCAAAGTTGGAGTAGTCGAACAAAAATAGGTTTTTATTGAGATATGCATGTGCAGTACATGCAAATATAGAAATTAGATCAAGTGTTAATGCATGCATGCATGTGTGTCATTGTGTCATATGTCTCGTGTACGTATGGTCTAGTAATTTTTCATTAGTTAATGACTTTTAAAATATATATTTTGCAGATGTTGGGCTTCATACTTGATTTCATTATTAGGGTTGTTGTTTTCTTTAGGACTGCAATAGGGTATCTTATCAGGTAATATATACGCATCCACACAAATAACGTATACATAACATTTCAATTATCTCCCATATTTTCCTATAATAATGATTCTAGTTTGATGGTTTTCGTTTATGTGATTTGCAGGTTTTATCATCCTAACATTCCTCCTCCTCCTACTCCACTTCCACCACTTCCTCCTCTTCCTCCACTTCCACTTCCACTTCCACCACCTCCTCCTCCTCCTCCTCCTCCTCCTTATACTCGGGAGTCGACTACTGTGGAAATAGTCGAAATCACTCCCGAGGAAGACCATATAATTTCTCCAAATATCTCGGGGCATGTAGATGATGTTGATACCGATGATAGTGTTTTTTGTAACATTATCCTCGGTATCTTTACATTATTTTTTTATTTTTATGCCCTAGGGACGGGAATATTTATCTTAGTTAATAATAATCGTCGAAATACAGGAATAATATTTATTATTCTGATTCTTCTTATTTCGGGTGGTACGACTATTTATGTAATAAATAGTCACAATTCGCCCCAACCTCATTCTCCGAAAATCCAAATATCAAATATCACCACTTATAAATTCTATCTCCGTTCATCCCACCTTTCATATAACACCACAATATTTTTGGATTTTTCAAACCCTAGTAGGACAAAATCTCTATCTATAACTAGTAACCTTACCCTATCAACTTCTAACATATCAATAGGATTTAGTCCTATTCCTTCTTTTTCACTTCATCCCTTGGAATCCAAATCAATCAATATTACTCTTTCTAAGAGTAATATTGATTTCGAGCCACCATATTACTATTATGATAGTAAATCTATATATTACTTCATAGTTATTAGGTCAAATAGCACGATTTTAAAGACTATCTGTACCGTTTGGGCCACCCCACCACCGAGAGGCTACATGAAGTCAGCCAGTTGCACGGCCATTGCTTGATCGCAACAGTAACATTCGTAATAATTGTAATAATTGTAGATTAAAGTACCGTAACAGCATTTGTAATAATTGTAGAAATACTGAATAACAGCATTTGTAATTACTATTTGTAATAAACTCTATTGGTTGATTGTGTCCTTAACGGTTCAAATCACGTTTTTAATTGACATTATTTACGTTCTTTGCTAAATAATTATTTATAGATGAGTAAATAAAAAATTGGAGCACAACCATGCCAATAATTTTCTGATTGTCTTGCACAACAAAGTAATTTAATTTATCTTTTTTTTTCAAAAAAATTCGCTCATTTGACGGTCGAGATTTGATAATAGAAATTAATTTACTCAAATAGCACAACGTTGAAAACGATGCGAACTTTAGGTTTTAGTGGCTTTTACAGTTTTACTACATGATTGCACATGTAGTAATTTCTCATCTTGTAAATTTGTAATGGAATATGCAGTCTATACAAGTGGCTTCCCCTCCACCTATATTTGGAATTGAAACAGTGAATGGGTCCTCGGTTTCTGCAAAAAACCTCTATTGTTATGAAAGGAAAGATTCTACACAACTATTTTCAAAGGTTCTTAATGATCTTTCTTACTCACTTATTTGTAATGTGTGGCTACGATTTTTATTGATTCTTATTTTTCATACATGGCAAGCATTTTTCATAAATGCTGTTGTTCATGTCCGGGCTCGTCTTTTATTTTTTGGTTCTTGTAATTTTCCACCGTAACAAGCTAGATTCAATGTTTTTAGATTAGATGTACCACGAATAAGCCAGCAATTCAAGGAGTGATGCACAACAGCATGTTGCATCCCTTCATACTCTAAATGTTGAAATGTATATGAAACCTATAGTACTGCAAGTATTCTGGTTGTTTGTCAAGTTTATTATATGATACTAAATTTATAGTACAAGTATTCCGGTTGTTTGTCACTTGTGAAGCTGTTGTGCTTCTGTATGCTGAGAGGTGAACTATCATTGTTGGCATTATCTACAAATTTTAATAGTGGTGAGGTACACCCGGTGCAGAGGCTAGTTTGGGTGTGTTTATCATGGTCATTTCAATACATCTCGTAAAAAACTGTGTGGATCCTGAGTTTTTTACAGTTGCACATAGTAGATAGATTTCCTTCAAGTAGGCTTTGTTATAGTCATACAGATTTCTGTTGCTATTTGGGAGCTTTGTGAAGTGAAGGCCCCCGGCTGAAAGAAATTCCAAGACACCAACCAGAAGCAAGCAGGATGGATTAATCCAGCTTTAAATTTACTATCAAATCTACGCCTCAAATTTACTATCAAATCTGCCCCTGCTACAGCAATCTTCTATCTGCTAAGATGCGATCACAATTTAGATCCTTTAAACAAGGTCGGCTAGCAAATGGAACAATCATCCCAAGTATACCTTTGGTTTTGCTAAAAAATATGTATTCTAAAAAAATAGTGATAGGCAAAAAGACATTGTTGTTTGAATGAGATATGTTTCGGATGCTTTAGGCAGAATAACAACTCGTACGCATACAAAGCATACTCAGTACTGAATCATTTGCTATGGAGACAAAGATCCTTTTTGTCTTCTGACCCTCGGCCTTCATTTTATTTTCTAAAACATCAATTATGATTTTAAAAGAATCTTGATGCATAGATTGTCATCCTCAGTGTCTAACGCCTTAACAACATTTGGATGAAATACTAAAAACCAAATAGGATTATTAATTCATTGAGTATTATTATCAATTTTCTTTTTGAAATTAACATAGGGAAAAATTGGAAGAACCGAGAATCATTTACAGGCATGCTTTCATTCTTGCGGATTCTGCAGGATTTGCACTATGCAGGTTTTGAATTTTGTAGTTTTTTTGCTTTCTGCAGCATTTTATGGTCTACATATTATATGCTGTTTATTACCTTCGGCAGTCTATTTTGTTCTACAGATTCCTTGTGATTTTTTGGTTTCAACTCTGTTTTCCTTCATTGAAACTGCTCTGTATTTCTGCATTCTGCCCTTTTTACTGCTCTGCATTGTTTTATTTTATAAACTATGCATTGTGTTTTTATTTAGTTCAGCACTTTTATGTGTTAATACTTGCATATTGCATTTTTTTTTCAAATTATTATACATTTATAATTATAGTTATTTGTCATATGTCCTGTACATTTCCATTATATTTCAAATACTTCTTGTGTCCTCGAAAAACCAGTATATGAGCTTCCGGACAGCTACGGTTGAAGTTAATTCTGGAAGTCAATTATAGGTTGTTATGACTGAAATTGTTTTCCTTCAATTAACTACCTATGGCTACGGCTCTAGTTGATTTTCATTACATGTATCGAAGATGTCTTGCATCAATTTTGTTTTTCATATTAGTCACATACGGGTATATTTGACAACATTTACTTTAGTTCAACCTAAAGATTGCACATGGACAGACTTGTTATTGATCAACATTATCAGGAAATGAGAAGTAGTATTACGACAGACTCAGATTAACTTTAAGTTGAAGAAGATAGATACCACATTTTGATCTTGTTTTAACTCTCACCATCCTTGCATTTATTTTCAAGGTACATATATGTCCCTCTAGCCCCTGAATATGTGCTTTCCAGTTTCCAGGAGAAGCTCCAGCTCTTGCTGAAGCTGAAGCTGTGTGCAGAACTTCATCGTGGTGACATTGAGCGCTTCTTTGACTTTTTCGTTTTCTGCAATCTTTGTGTGCAAACCCTATTATTCTTTCTTACAAAAGTAACCATGGGAGAAGATCTCGTCCTCTTTACTTGATCACCATAACTCTTCGGAAAAGTCTCAACATAATAGCAAATCCACCGGATTAACAAAAACCCAAGAGTATGAAATAGAAGATGAGAAGGGAGCAAATTAAATACGACTCTCATTAATTAATAAGGTAAACCATAGCATTTTTTGATAAAAAAAAATCCATAGCATTTAGCGCTCTCATTTTTCGTGTTCCTCTCTTCTACCAGCGTCAATAGCCAGTAAATTACACAACGGTTTTCTTTTAAACGATTGATGTTAGACGGTGGAAAAATAAAAAAAATTACACTTATTTACGAATTTGAAAAAAAAGATATGATCGGTAGTGATCGATATTGTATTAGTTGTAGTTTTCGATAGCCAGAAATGATCGATCAAATTTGACGTTTTGTTGTGTCAGTCGATTTTGATTGTCAAATTTGAATTGTGCTCTTATGGTATAAATAAATACTATAAAATTTGTGTTATCTATTTTTACCTTTTTATTATCACAAAAAATCATGAATTAAATGCTTAACAAAAAAAAATCATGAATTAAATTTCCTAACAAAAAAAGTCATAAATGAAATTTAAGAAAATTCAAGATATTGAAGAGATATCTTGTGTCTTACTATATCTTCAAGATCCTTTTAATCTTATCTTATACGATAGCATGGATATTTGGTTTTAAATTTTGTATCTTACAAAATCTTGCTTAAATGCATAAAATTCGGTTGTACAATGTATTTTTTTTATTTTGAGAATTGTACAATGTATTTAATATAGTTATTTTATAAACACTACACCATAAGTGGCCTATTGTAACTCCCGCGCGATGTTACAATAGGCCCTAAATCTGTTACAATAGGTCTATTGTAACACTAGGGGGCGTTACATTTACGGGCGTTACAACATGTGTCTATTGTAACAAGCTCGTTAGTGATACATTGATTCATGAATTTTTCCTGTGCCTGTAGTCTTCAGCAAGCTTGCTTAATTGCCACAGAGTAAGTCTCAACATAATAGCAAATCCACCGGATTAACAAAAACCCAAGAGTATGAAATAGAAGATGAGAAGGGAGCAAATTAAATACGACTCTCATTAATTAATAAGGTAAACCATAGCATTTTTTGACAAAAAAAAATCCATAGCATTTAGCTCTCTCATTTTTCGTCTTCCTCTCTTCTACCAGCGTCAATAGCCAATAAATTACACAACGGTGTTCTGTTAAACAATTGATGTTTAGACGGTGGAAAAATAAAATAAATTTTACATTTATATACTAATTTGAAAAATAGATCGGTAGTGATCGATACTGTATCAGTTGTTTTCGATAGCTAGAAGTGATCGATCAAATTTGAAGTTTTGTTGTGTCAGTCGACTTTGATTGTCAAATTTGAATTGTACTTTTATGGTACCCAAACTGGTACCCAAAAATTACAAATTTTTGATTGAGTGGTTAGTGTGAATGTAGGAGGATCCACTATTATTATAATCAATTGAATTGGTACACTTGGCATTTGGGAAATATTTTGGATAGCAATTTGGGTACTCAGCATTTTCCAAATAAATACTATTTTGACGAGTTATCTATTTTTGCCTTTTTATTGTCACAAAAATCATGAATTAAATGCTTAACAAAAAAATCATGAATTAAATTTCTTGACAAAAAAAAGTCATAAATGAAATTTAAGAAAATTCAAGATATTGAAGAGATATTGTATCTAACTATATATCTTCAATTCAAGATCCGTTTTATGTTATCTTCTACGATAGCATGGATATTTGGTTTTAAATTTTGTATCGCATTTATAGATATCTTTGAAATTTTGTACTAAACTTCAAATATTGCCTGAAAGATATACACAATACTTATACGTTTAAATAAAAAAAAAGTTTCAATTACAGGCAAAATCCTTGCTTAAATGCATAATATTCAACTGTACAATGTATTTAATATAGTTATTTTATAAAATATCTTCTTCCAAAAATATCTAATATCTTATTAAACATATCAATATTTGTTAGTACTAAATTCGAATAGCAATACCAGTATACTCCCTCCGTCCCTCTTTAGTTGGCACATTTGCAAAAAAAAATTGTCCCTAAATAGTTGTCACATTACTTGTTCCAATACATATTTTTACCAATTTTTCCATTTATACCCCTTTATTTCTAATATCAATGTTTGACTTTATATTTAATATACACACTTATAACTTTTCATTTAATGTTAAGATTAAGGGCAAACATGGAAACAAATTACATAATTAATTCTTTCTTAATATGTGTGTTTTTTGCAAATGTGTCAACTAAAAAGGGACGGAGGGAGTATAAGATACAAGAGAGTACGACTTTTGACATTATCATTTGGGTTCTTCAATCAAGACAAGATGTACAAGAATTTCAGTTGTTTTTTGGTTTTCATGATGCTTTTAAGCGTGGAATTGTCGACAGCAGTAGCCAACCAGAAACCAGCATGTTTCGATGAATTTCCACTTCCCGGATGCCAGGAGAATTTTGCGCAATGTTCGATGACCTGCATGAAGAAATATAATATGGGGAATTTATTAAATGTGTTTTGTGAGGGGGATCAGCTTTGTGTATATAGGTATGGTTATACATGGCCAAACCGGAACCGGAACCGAAAAACCGGACTGGACCGGACCGGGTCAAAACCGGTCAAAACCGGCCCGAACCGGAACCGGCCCTAAACCGCCGATTTATTTATTTTAAAGGTTCAGATTCAGGTTTGTGTGTATTGAAACCGGTGAACCGGCGGTTCGAACCGGTGGTTAACCGTTAGTAATGATTAGCTATGTATTAATGTAATATAGATTATAAAAATTATTGTAATATATTTTATTGTTTGTTGTATTCTTGTAAAACATTTAAAATTTATTGTAATATATTTTATTGTTTGTTGTATTCTTGTAAAACATTTAAAATTTATTGTAATATATTTTATTGTTTGTTGTATTCTTGTAAAACATTTAAAATTTATTGTAATATATTTACTAATGTTTTAATAAAAAAAAAAGTACCAATGAATTTAACATTAAATTAATTTACGTGAAAGTACCACTTAATAAAAGTGAAACTATTATATCCAAACTTTTAAAACGGTTTGCATCTTACAAATTTTAAAAAATTACTTAGCATTACAATACTTCTAAATTATAATTCATTCCATCCAAATTCAGAAAAACTTATCGTATTTTGGAAAAAAAAACGTATCAAATATAATATGTATATATAAGGTTCAAACCGAAACCGGAACCGGGTTTTGAACCGGGTCAAACCCTGAACCTGAACCGTCTGAACCGGAATCGGCGATTTATATCCTATTAAGATTTAGGTTCCGGTTCAAGATTTTTACAAACCGGAACCGGCGGTTCACGAACCGGAACCGACGGTTCACGAACCGTGGCCATGTATAGGTATGGTTGTTAAGTGAACCAAGTTTCGATATCTAAGATGCATAAATCAAATTCGATCGTGAATTATTAATTTCCTGTTTTTTTAGCTTATAAGAATTTTCTGTTTTATCACTATGTACACTTAAACTTCGATAAATGAATATGTTCGGGATCGAAAAATTTTATTTTTAATCGAGATTATTTATCTAGGAGATAAAAAATATACTATCTCAATTATGTCGGGATCGAAAAAAATTACTTATTTGATGAAACTATTCGTTTATCGAATATTTATTTATCGAACATTCATTTATCGAGGTTATATATGTTAGTCCTTCTAAAATACGAAGTTTAAGTTTAGCAAAAAAAAAAATAATACGACATTTAATCGAATGTTCGAGTCTACCCAGTTTTTTTGCCTTTCAAATATAGTTCCTCAGAAATGATCAGTAAACTTAATTATCTTTGAAAAACGTGTTTCGACTTCAAATTATAACACAATTAATAAAAGTTCAAAACAATATCTGAATTTGATTATGTAGTTTGTAAATTTACGAATGAACTATTGTCCATGAGCTCATCGAATAAATACGAATCCATTTTAAATCGAAATTGATGAATCAGTCCTGACAAAAAAAATAAAGATATTGATGAATCCGTATTTCTCCACCCAATTCATCCCGGTTAGCACCTACACCTCAAAATTCAGTAGAAACGAAGACGGAGACTCATCAAAACACCAAGATTAGTTGTTTGTATAAAAGATGTAAATTGATTAGATAGTAGGATAGATATAAATTGATAAGTAAAGGTAAATAAGTAAAATAAATATGTATCATAACGACTAACCAAATTTTTAATGTTTCAGCTTTTATATAATAGTATTGATTGCTTGTTAAATAAAATTATATATTTAGAGAAAAAGAAATCTAGCATGTATTTGGTAACTTTTTTCTGAGATATGAATAAATTTATGTGTTTTTATGCAATCAACTATTTGATATGAATCCGACAAAAAACTATTTGACATGGATAATCTTTGTAAGAATTATTTTGACATACACAATTTTTTATAATATAAAGTATTACTCAATATCTCAGTAAAGTTATTACAGATATATCTCATGTTCTTTATTCACTTAATTTATAAACCAATCAAAAGTTTCAATTAGAGTGAAAAAGGAAATTATCATTTTATATAAAAAAAAACATTTTAAGTTATATATTTGGATTCTTCTTCAAATCGTAATTCTTACAACACCACCTCATACTACAAACAAGGTTTTAACCTACCACGGGTGTCACAATTGGTTGGACCATGATTTTAGGGGCTTACCACCCCAAGGTCATAGATTCGATTCCTGTGAGATGCGAAAGTAAGTGGATTGCCATGCTCGGTGGGTACGAGTGTCCTAGCAGTCCTCCGGATTAGTCGAGGTGCGCGAAAGCTGCCCGAACACCGGATTATCAAAAAAAAAACAAGGTTTCAGATTTGCAAGGTACAATTGAAAATACAACTTTTTGGATCGAGCTAAGTAATTAACCACTAGGGGTGTTCAAACAATCCATCAAACCATGAATCTGGATCGGACCATAACAATCCGAACCAACAAAAACTGAAATCGTAAAAACCGTTGTTAGTGGTTCGGTTAACCGGACCATTTATACATAAATGGTTTGTTATGGTTTTCCCAAACCGGACCGTTATATATATACATGGCCAAACCGGAACCGGAAAACCGGACCGGACCGGGTCAAAATCGGTCAAAACCGGCTCGAACCGGAACCGGCCCTAAACCGTCGGTTTATTTATTTTAAAGGTTCAGGTTCAGGTTTGTGTGTATTGAAACCGGTGAACCGACGGTTCGAACCGGCGGTTCGAACCGGTGGTTAACCGTTAGTAATGACTGGCTATGTATTAATGTAGTATAGATTATAAAAATTATTGTAATGTTTTAATAAAAAAAAAGTACCAATAAATTTAACATTAAATTAATTTACGTGAAAATACCACTTAATAAAAGTGAAACTATTATATCCTTGAACTTTTAAAATGGTTTGCATCTTACAAATTTTAAAAAATTACTTAGCATTACAATACTTCTAAATTATAATTCATTCCATCCAAATTCAGAAAAGCTTATCGTATTTCGAAAAAAAACGTATCAAGTATAATGCATATATAAGGTTCAAACCGGAACCGGAACCGGGTCTTGAACCGGGTCAAAACCGGGTCAAACCCTGAACCTGAACCGTCTGAACCGGAATCGGCGGTTTATATACTGTTAAGGTTTAGGTTCCGGTTCAAGATTTTTACGAACCGGAACCGGCGGTTCACGAACCGGAACCGGCGGTTCACGAACCGTGGCCATGTATAGTTATATAATAATACGCTAAAAATTCTAGTAGATAGTTATAAGTTAAAATTATAACTTATAGTACGTAATGTATATACGTCTATATAATAAAAAATTAAATTACTTAACAAATATAATATTGAGTTAATTATCAATATGTTGTAGTTCTACACTAAATTAATTTGTTTACTATTTATATAAATTCAATTGAATTATATAAATGTAATACGTAAATAGGAGACTAAACATTGATAAACAAATATTATAATACATATATGTAGTGTATAATATTTATGTTTATTAAATTTTACTTTATATTTATTTAAATTACAATTTCATTTTTAAGTTTAACAAAAATTAAAATAAATAATATGGTATAAAGTTCAAACCATGGTTCGAAATCGAACCAATCCGTTCTTCTATGGTCTGGTTTGGTTTGGTCTTGACATTTAACTGGTCTGGTTTGGTTTTGATTTTTGAAAAACCGTTTATATTGGTTTGGTTCGAAAAAAATAAGAATCCGGACCAAACCAATCCGTGAACACCCCTATTGACCACCACGTAATTAGTAATAATCCGTGAACCCCTATTTTAATTTTGGTTTCAACTCTGTTTTTCTTCATTGAAACTGCTCTGTATTTCTTCATTGAGCGCTTCTTTGACTTTTTCGTTTTCTGCAATCTTTGTATACAAACCCTGTTATTCTTTCTTCTAAAAGTAACCGTGGGAGAAGATCTCATCCTCTTTACTTGATCACCATAATTCTTCGGAAATTCCTAGAACCCTACTTACCTCATAGGCTTCCTAAAGAAAGCCCGTCACTGCGGAGCCAATTGATGGCGCACAAGAGACTAACAGCATTCCCCACGCCCAAGTAAAGAGGTCTGATAGGGTTTGATAACACCCTAGCTTTGGAGTTTAAAAATTAACAAGCTCGTTAGTGATACATGGATTCATGAATTTTCCTGTGCCTTATAGTCTTCACTCTTCAGCAAGCTTGCTTAATTGCCAAGTATGTACTCTTTGAGTGAGGGTGTTTGGGATTTCTTAAAATAAATTACTTTTGACTTAATGATGGTATTTTTAACTTAAAGGAGAAAGTAAAGTTATTTACTTTAAGTTGAATGAAAGTATTTGGATAATTTTACTTAAAGTTAAATGGGGGTTTAATAATTTTGGTTTAAAATGAAATTTAACTTAAAAAAAATTTAAATTCATGATATTTAACCTTTACAAGAATTGTGAAAAAAAATAAAAAATAGAAAAAATCCATAAATCATAAGTCAATAATACCTAAATGGAACTTAAGTTAACTTTAAACCGGCTTAAAGCCACGGTACACAAACGAAGCAAACGGCCTCTTTATTACTGGTGAATCCACAGAACATCCATTTATCTTGAGGGCACTAATTTTTTTATATTTGGTCATGATTACAACATTTGGTGGCTAATAATAATATTAACAAAGTTAAATACTCCGTACTTCAACTGGGGCATTTCCATTTAGGAGCCCAATTTCGATTTCCATATACTAGTATAATCCAAGTCCAAGTCCAAAAGCCTTATAACTTTTAAATGGCCCATATGTAATTTCATTTTCATTTCTTACGTGGAGTTGGAGTCTTTTTGTCACTTTAAAAGTCTGTCACCTTTACAAAGTTGGCCCATTAAATTTTGCTCTTTTATTTTAAACATAAGTGGCCCATTCAAGCCTACATTTTTGCTTGCATTTTCAAAATTTATTTTTTTTTGGTTTGGACAAACCCCACGTATTTAAGATCATAATCACATTTTTTAATAAAAGATCATAAATTAAATGTTAAATTCACTTAACTTGTACTCGAACACATTTGGATGAAAAAAGGGACTCGAAACCATAAACTTGTACTCTTTAACACAAAACAAAGACATAACAGCTGACTTAGGGTTGCGTGATGCTTGCATTTTCATTTTATTTTGTAATTTTTGTAATGCTTCTTTTTAAATTACAAACCAAATTTGTGGTGGTACATATTATGCACAGAAGTCAAGTTACATGGATTTAATTTTATTATTATTAAATATATAAGATGATAACCTGTGCGAAGTACGAACTTAAAAAATTTATTTAAATTAATCGTTAATTTATTTTAAATATTACTTTTATTTATTTATTTTTCAATTTCAATATTTTTAAAATTATTTGCAAAAAAATGATTTACAACAAAACAATCAAGTGCAACGTATTTTTACATTTTTCTAAAAAATAATTGAAACCATCTAATATTCAATTAAAAATATTTTAAGAAAATCAAGAAACTAAATAAACATGGTTTTTTTTTTCCGTAGATAAGTTACAATAATATAGAATTCTAGTAGTTCCAATATTTTATTAAAAAAATATATATAATTTTAGGACAAGTGAGAATTTAGGGATATATCCAAATTTGGTATCGAATTATAAATAAAAAGAAGTTTTCCTTATTAACAAAGGTTAGGATATAACATTCGAATTGTAATTATAATTGAATTACAACAATTTTGGAAGATACGAAAATGCTATAAAATATAGAGATGAAACCAAATTTAATATAGAAGGACGATTCAAATAGGTTTCACCTATTAATAAAAAAAATTATTTTAATATTTAATTAAGAATATTTTAGAAAAATTAAAAAACATAATATAAATGACTATGATGGATACATTATTTGTGCAAATCAATAGGATTATAATTGTAAAATTAGAGTTATAATAGATGATACATTTTTGTTTCCACAAGTCAAGAGGATGACAAGTCAAATCGCAAAAACATAATGCATTTGTACAATCCAATTAGGCACCAGCTGAAAACAGCACCAGCTTCCAGCTTCCATCTTATCAACTTCAGCCCAGACAAGCACTGCAATGCTTGGCCATTGTGCAGCTACCTCAGCTTGATCTCCAGCACCACATGCTGCTTACATTCCCCTCTCCGATCTTCCTGTGCTTTTGCTTATGCACATTCCACTTTGGAGTCGGTTCCCTTTCTACTCTTGTGTCACCTTTGTCTCGTGGACAACATTCTAGAATACCATCAGATTCAAGTTGTTCCTCGGATGTGGTAACACCCATTTCGAATGCATCTATTGCAGCATCTCCAAAGACATCTCTTTCAATTGTAGCACCAGCGTTCAGTGTCTGTGGACATAGTTTGGTCTTCCAAGACATGACCAACCAGAGGCAAGCGTATGGATTAAGCCAGCTTTAAATTTACTATCAAATCTGCGCCTGCAACAGCAATCTTCTATCTGCTAAGATGCGATCACAATTTAGATTCTTTAAACAAGGTCAGCTAGCAAATGGAACAATCAGTCATCTCAAGTATACCTTTGGTTTTGCTGCGTTCCTCGCGACCTGCATGCAAGGTACTTTCTGGATCTCATTTTAAGTTAGTTCTGAAAATTATCCATGTCCTCTATTTTGACATGAACTGTATTATCTTGATATTACAGTTTTTAAAGAAAAGATTGCTTGTATAGCTTCGTGCTGACCTGTTGTGTAGATCCAAACTGTAAGAGCCCTTGAGGTTCAACAGGAATCACTGCAATTGTCTGCAAAGATGAACGTGATTGTCAGAAAATACAGCATGTTCTTGGATCAAATATAAACAATGAAAGTAAGAGCTGTAACTAATAAGCAGTAAAGAGATTTCTAAAGCTAGTCTTGACTGAAAGAATGGAAAGTGGTACCTTAATTCCAGAAGCAAATTGGTATTGAAATTCGGAATCAACCTGTAGAATTGCACTACAAGGATTTTTGCTTTAGACGACACTCAAAACGTATTGTCTGAATGTAGCAAAAACTGTTGACTATTGAGAAGTCGTCTGATACACACCTCAGACAATACACAACAAACTGTTGTGTGAAAGTTGAAAGACAAGTAAAAGCCACCTGAAAAGAGTTGTCTCATACCCAGAAACAACAACACTTTCTTTGGAAACCTGTTGTCAAAGCTCCAATAATGCAACATGTTTTAACGAATATATTGTTGTTTTAAGCAGTAAAGACAATGGTTTTTAAAAGAAAGCCTATTGTTGAAGTGCAAAAGATACAATCCTTCACTTGATCAGGGCTGTTGTTGTATGTCATTACAGACAATGGTTTCTTAGCAAAAACGAGTTGTTTTATGGTTAGATGTACAACATGTTATCTCATATGGCATGTTGTTGTAGAGTAGGAAGGATAACACTTTCTTAGTATATAACATGTTGTTATTTGTTAAAAGAGACAACAGTTTTGTAGAGTATAACATGTTGTTATTTGTTAAAAGAGACAACAGTTTTGTGGATTTTAACCTGCCGTGTGTATTCTTCTCCCACATTACTTTGTTAAATGGTACAAGTTGTTTGATTGCATTTTTTACAACTGTTAACATTAGGTAGTTTTTATTTTCCTGTTGTGTGAGTCATTCTCACAAGGGATTTTAATAAAAGCATTGCTTGATATATAATACAACAAGTGTTAATCATTGGTGGGCATTGGCTAAAAGTATCTTAAACAATGGTTCTAGACATGTAAAGAAAACCAAACTACACTATAAAATGAAAATGCCAAGAAACAAACAATAGAAACCAATTCAATCCATCCATCCATAATTAAAGTCTATCTACATCCAAAACAACTAATACATAAGACATATTTTTTGATGAACACATCCACAAAAGAGACGGACTAAAAGTTTAATTTACGCTACTACCAACTACATGTTCAACTCAAAATACCAATTTCAATAAAAGACGACAGAGTTCAACGAGCCAGGTGCTTCAACATATACTCGCCAAGTCAGTCCTTATATCATTAAGCTCAACCATGCCATAGGTCAAGTTGCTTCTGCGTCGCCACTGCAAAATGGAACATGTATTGGAAGTCATATATCTTCACCACAAAACACAAGGATATCAGAAATGAGAAGAAAGGGAGAGGGACTGGAATTGGTACATTGATGCCAACCTGATTGTCAGGAGAAAATGTTAAACTGATGAAAACAATAACTTAATCGCTGCAGATGAATGATGCTGTAATAGAAGTACCTTATGAAGAAAAAACGGTGACAACTCATAAACCTGGTCACTGAACCCAGTGCCTGCATCCATGATGAGAGCCCACAAGTTCTGACAGGATGCTACGCTACTGATAAATAGGCCATCTTCATTTCCTTTTCAATATGCTGCGCAAGCCTTACATCCGCAACATTGTAATGATACCTACAGCAAAATTATACAAAATCATCTTCTAAAACTTTTCACAAACTTATTATTTCATCCTTGCACATCATTCTAAAAAGATTTAACTCTCTTGTAAGAACAATGTTTTTACTGAAGATCCATTTTTCTACTTAAAAAACAAGTCCAGGTCATAACCACAGAGAAGACTTAGATATTTACCTTTGCTTCATAGGTCGACGAGCATTGTACACGCTTATCCATTGGGTTGCAGGCATCCCCAGTCGAATCTTTTTCTTAGGCTGTTGATCTTCCTCATTTTCCGATGTCAGTCGACCTCTCTTATGACCAACCTGATGTACCAGCTTTACAAACAAAAAAAACACAGATTGAGGATAATAAGTAAAGCTGAAATCAAGGGCAATGAACCTAGTAAAAGATGAAGAAAAATGTTAAGATTACCTTCTGAGCACCATCAGTATTTATAGGCCTGACATCTGGATTTGGAGCGATAATCCCATCAAAGAGAGAGATATATTTTGCATAATTAGGTTCCTCATCAAATTTGAGGTTTACCACAAATTCTACAAATAATTTAAAAGAATCCGGAATCGAGTTATAGAGAACTTCAGGTGATGTTCCCATCTTCTTTTTGCACACTAGAAACCCTTTGTTCTCACCCTATGAGAACACTATTTACAAACTAACACTATGTACAATTCGCTGCATACAAAACACTATGTACAATTCAGAGATTACTCACAAGAACAGAACAAACTAACTAGTTTCTTGGATAGAGTTTTGTGTACCATGTATTTCAAGAATAAATATGATTGTAGATTATATTGCAACAGCCAATACTCTATACAAAACACTATGTACAGTTCAGCTGGGATCAGAAAACTGTTTTGCAATTGACATACTGCAGAAAATGTTTACAAATTGTTTTTCTAAATATTTTCAATTTATTTGGATATTTTACACATTGTTTTTCTAAAACTTCAAGAGACAACTGCTCACAGTGTAGCTCCAATCTGTTTATTTATTACAACTGTAAGAGTGTTTACCCTTTCTCGTTAACAACAGAGTCGACGACACCAGCATACACATGTAGCCTGTAAATTTACAAAGAGATATGATAAAAATTATAAGAGACAGGCCTTTGATGATTTAACCTGCTAATAATTGATACAATTATTACCCTGGGAACTTCTCACTGAGCTTTTTAAGAGCTGGCGGGGCAGCAACAGCAGATACCTATGCAACCAATTGAGAAAACCAAAAAGTAGAGTTAAAATCTTTGTGTTCCCACATATATCGTAGTGTGTAATACCATTAGACACATAAAGGACAACAGATTCCAAACTAATATTACTACCAGTCAAGATTAGAACAGAAATCTCATGAAGATTTTGCTTCTTAATCTAATATGATATAGAAAGTATAAATAGTGGTAAACATTCTATTTCATTTACTTACCAATTTAATTTGTCTGTCATTGACTCCCCGTTTCTTTAACAATTCAAGAGCAACAACAACTGTACCACCTAGAAAACATATCATATGCAAATTTATGACAATTTGAGAAGAAAGTGAAACAATCAATCATAGAAAATTTCAAAAGAAACATCCCTCAAATAAATTGTATTCCTTAAAAGTTACTAACTCTAGTCACAAAACTACTACACTAATAACCTCCCAGAAGGAAAAAAGATACGCTTTTCTAAAATAAAACAATAGTAAAACACATTAAGCAGCAGTAATTGGCACTAACCGAAGAGTGATATCTTCAAGATTAACAATCGGGGTTCCAACAAGATACAAACCAGGCTTCAAAATTCCTTGAAAAATCAACAACCCATATCACAAAATCAACATAATATACTATAACCATTATAAAAATAATTAAAAAATAAGAGGGTAAATAAAAAGTTTACCTTTTTAGAAGGGGGCTGTTGTTCTTGATGAGAAATGGGTTGTTTAGGGTTTTGAGAAGTGGAACAGAAAAATGAGAGAGTATTCATACGAAAAAGGGTGGGGATTGAAGTTAGTTTTGGAGTGAAGAAGATGCTGTTTTGAGGTTTAGTACAAGAAGAAGAACGCATAAGGGCTTTACTCGACATAGCAACAACTGAAGCTGCCATTCAACTAAACCCCCGGCGGTGAATTTATCTCCAGTTCTCCCCCCTTTGCATTGCTTTCTTAAAACACAAAATAAAACACAAAATCATGTTAAGAGAATAGATTAAGATGAAGATTCATACAGATCGAGAACAGTAGTGACGGAGACTTGTTCGAGACGGACAATCGGAGCGAACTTAGCCCCGTTGTCTTCGTCTTCGGCGGCGACACTGCTCTTCCTCTTCTTTGGGTTCAGATTCGGACATTGGTGTTGTGTGTGAAAATAAATATGAAACAGAGTGTGTGTGTGTGTGTAAAGATAAAATAAGAGACAGAGAGAGCGTGAAATGAGAAAGGGCGGCTGCCCTCTGGGTTATAAGTGAAAGGAGAGATGGAAAAGGGGGGAAATGAAATATTGACAAAGGGGGGAAATGAATTAAAAGAGGGAAGTGAAATATGTATAAGGGGGGAAATGAATTAAAAGAGGGAAATGAAATATGTGAATTTTTTTACTAGATCAATCGAAATAGATAAATGTGAAATTTTTGCAATTTTTAGTTACTCTTAATTAATTATTACTAAAAATGATTATTAAAACATCATTAATAACATTATTAATTTGAAATGTTATTATAAATTTATTTTTATTATTAAATTTTCTAACTAATTTGGTTTGGTAATTTTCTGAATGATTTATTCTAATAAACACTCGGTTTAGTGTTGGGAAAAAATAATCGAAAAATAAAAAGGTCGGGTTGCACGAGTAAAAATATAATAGATATATATGTGTTGGGAAAAAATAATCAAAAAATATTAAAGGTCGGGTTGTATGAGATTTTAACAAAACGTAGTAAAAGTGCCAGATTCACTGAATGATTTCTTTAACGATCGAACCATACGGATGTTAATAGATACTTATTCTAGTGTTGTGAAAAAATAATAAAAATTAAAAAGTCTCGGTCGTGCCACATCTGAACAAAAACGTTGTAATAGTACATATTCCGGTAATAGGACGAGTGCCAGATTCACTGAATGATTTTTTTAAATGATTACTTCGACGATCGAACCGTACGGATGTTAATAGACATTCATTTCAATGTTGGAAAAAATAATCAAAAAATAAAAAGGTCGGGTTGTACGATATTTGAACAAAAACGTAGTAAAAGTGATGTTTCCTGTAACGGGCACGATCCAGATTCACTGAATGATTTTTTTTAAATGATTTCTTCGACGATCGAACCGTACGAAAGTTAATATACATTCATTTCAATGTTGGGAAAAAAAATTAAAAACTAAAAAGGTCGGGTTGTACGAGATTTGAACAAAAACGTAGTAGAAGTGATGCTTCCTGTAACGGGCACGATCCAGATTCATTGAATGATTTTTTTTAAATGATTTTTTTGACGATCGAACCGTATGAATGTTAATATACACTCATTTCAATGTTGGGAAAAAGTAATTAAAAAATAAAAAGGCCGGGTTGTACGAGATTTGAACAAAAACGTAGTAAAAGTGATGCTTCCTGTAACGGGCACGATCCAGATTCACTGAATGATTTTTTTAAATGATTTCATCAACGATCGGACAGCACGGATGTTAATAGATACTTATTCTAGTATTGGGAAAAAATAATCAAAAATTAAAAAGCCTCGGTCGTGCCGCATCTTAACAAAAATGTTATAATAGTACCGATTCAAGTAAAAGGGCGCGTGCGAGATTCACTGAATAAATTTTTTGAATGATTTTTTCGACGATCGAACCATACGAAAGTTAATAAACAATCATTTTAGTGTTTGGAAAAAATAATCGAAAAATAAAAAGGTCGGGTCGTACGAGATTTTAACAAAAAAGGTAGTAAAAGTGCTGGTTCCTATAACGAGGCACGATCTAGATTAACTGAATAATTTTTTTTGAATGATTTCTTCGACGATCGAACCGTACGGATGTTAATAAATGTTCCTTTTAGTGTTGATAAAAAATAATCAAAAAATAAAAAGATGGCTTGTACAAGATTTTAACAAAAACGAAAATGTTGTAATAGTGTAGATTCCGGTAAATATTGTTCTTGAAGATCAAAGTCCAATTCGAAGACGTTATTGAATTCGGATTTTGACGCTCTTGTAGTCGAATTGAAGCTCTCAACGAACCCTACGTGTTTTTGCCAACAGATGTGGTGCAGGTGATTTCAATTTTTTTCTAAAATTCGATTTATTTTCGAAATTATTATGATTAAAAATAAAAAAAATTGCAAAAAGTGTATGCTGTGAAATCTGAAGATGCCATGTTGTAGATCTTGTTTTTCTGGTCAATTTCATATATCATATGTTGGATTTTGAGTTCAATAACATATAGAAATTGGAGATTGATTATAGTGTTCTTCGTGTTCTTGGTGTTCTTGGAATGAAAGCTTTAAGATGGTGATGAATAGTATTGTTTTGATCATGTTTTGGTAAAAAGGTAAAAAAGGAAATGTTTTTAACCTTTTCACATTTTAACTTATTTACTTCTATTTACTAAATTACTTTTTATTTAAAAAGGTAAATTATTTATTTACTTTTCATAATTGTTTTTATTTTGATTATTTATTTTAAATCCAAAATTTAGTTATAAAAATGCAGAAAATTTATTTTCTAAAATTGTCATTTTAACAATACTTTTTACGAAGTATTGTCTATGCTTCATTCACATAATATTTCTAAAAAATGTTGTGTGTTGGTTAACTGTCACACAACACTATGGATAACATATTGTATGACTGCTACTTAGACAACAGACCTAAAAAACGCTTGTCTAATCTAAAAATACTTATGTATTTACACAACACCCCTGGTTTTGGCCCATTGTGTGAATGTAGGATTAGACAATACTTTTTCGAGCACGAAAATACTAGTTGTCTGATCATTTCGGGCAACACTTTTTTCCATGGGTGTTGTCTGAGGGGTGTCGTCTATAGCCAGATTTCTTGTAGTGTTGAAAAGAGATCCATGAATTAGTTTCAAAGAAAGTGCAATTTTTACAATTTATAGAGAGATTTAAACAGGCAAAGTGCAATTAGTTTCAAATTGAAGTCAAAGCAAATTATAAATTTTTACAATTTATAGAGAGATTTAAACAGGCAAATTCTCTTCAGCCCTTACAAACTGCATCAAGCTGTGGACGGATCTACTCGTACCTGTATATCATTACCAGGACCCCCAATCATTGCAGCAACCAGCAACCCCTAATCATTGTAGCAACCGGCAACAACTAGCTTGTCCACAATGAGATGTTACCAGTAGATGTAATGGACAACAAGCGCCAATTTGTACATGAACCTGCTTTAAATCTCTGTGCTAACATATTATTGCGAACTGTACGCAAACTGTTGATGACAAACAAAGGTTTATCCATTCTAAAACAATATCCGTTCTTGATAAATATCTAATGCCTGGATGAACTTTTCTGTAAGTAAATTCTTGTGCAATCTATACCTGAAATATGCACAGTTTTTTAATTGTAAAATAGGGTGTTGACATTGAAACAGGCACAGTAACACGATGTGAGAATAACTTACTTGACAGCGACTTCTAGCAATTTTTTAGCTTCCAGCATTGAGTCTGTTAGCAGTCATATTACAAACAAATAGTGTATCAGCAGAAAGGATTGTCCGCTTGACCAATAATTCTACAAACACAATAGCATACATGTTAGCCTCGAAAACTCACTACAAGAAATCGGGCCATTTACGACGGCAAACTTACGACGGTTTTTTTTCGCGCCCAACTTACGACGGAAACAAAAAACTGTCGTAAATTATTACGACGGATCGGAAATTCGTCGTAAGTTCGGTGTTGGTAGCAAACTTATGACGGAATTTACGTCGTAAATTGATTTTTTTTCAATTAAAATTAAATGCATAATGAATTATTTTTAATGATGACGGAACGATGTCGTTTTCGCGCCCAACTTACTACGGAAACAAAAAACCATCGTATATTATTACGACAAAACGGAAATTCGTCGTAAGTTCGGTGTTGGTAGCAAACTTACGACGGAAATTACGTCGTAAATTGATTTTTTTTCAATTAAATTTAAATGCATAATGAATTATTTTTAATGATGGTGGAACGATGTCGTTTTTGCAGCCAACTTACGACGAATTATCCGTCGTAAATTCATTTATTGTAATTTAATTTAATTGCAAAATGAATTACTTTTTATAGTAGTGAACTTACGACGACAAATTCGTCGTAAATTTGTTTAGCAGTAAACTTACGACGGAATTCGTCGTAAGTTGGCAGGCGACAAATTCAACTTTTCATCGAAAAATAGGCGGTCAATTCAAATTTTTCATCAAAAAAAAAAGCGGCAAATAACTTACGACGGAATTCCGTCGTAAGTTAGCATTTAATTTTTTAAAATCTTTTATTAGTCCAATTAAATTAATTTTTTATTTTTTCAAAATTTGGGAATATCATTAAATTAGATATATATTGACATCCGTGCGATTGGATCGTCGATAAATATATTTAAAAAAAATAGAAACAATAATATGTGATAGAGCACTAGTTACGAGTACTAGTCAACATAGTATTGATCTACTAAGATCTCAAACTAAATTAATTCTTTATTTTTTGAAAATTTAGGAATATCATTAAATTAGATATGTCTTGACATTCGTACGATTGGATAGTCAAGAAATATATTTTAAAAAATAGAAACAATAATATGGGACAAAGCACTAGTTACAAGTTCTAGACAATATAGTAGTGTTCTACTAAGATTTTCAACCAAATTAATTTTTTATTTTTTAAAAATTTGGGAATATCATTATTTTAAATATATATTGACATCCGTACGGTTGGATCGTCGATAAATATTTTTTAAAAAATAGAAACTATAATCTGTGACAAAGCACTAGTTACGAGTTTTAGACAATATAGTAGTGTTCTACTAAGATCTCCAACCAAACTAATTTTTTCTTTTTTTAAAAATTGGGAATATCATTATTTCAGATATATATTGACATCCGTACGGTTGAATTGTCGATAAATGTTTTAAAAAAAATAGAAACAGTAATCTGGGACAGAGCACTAGTTACAAGTACGGGTCTATACAATATTGATATACTAAAATCTCCAACCAAATAAATTTTTTATTTTTTGAAAATTTGGGAATATCATTAAATTAGACATGTCTTGACATCCGTACGGTTGGATTGTCGAGAAATATATTTTAAAAAATAGAAACAATAATATGGGACAGGGCACTAGTTACGAGTACTAGTCAATATAGTAGTGATCTACTACGATCTCCAACCAAATTAATTTTTTATTTTTCGAAAATTTGGGAATATCATTAAATTTGATATATCTTGACGTTCGTACGGTTCGATCGTCGAGAAATATTTTTTGAAAAATAGAAACAATCATATGGGACAGAGCACTAGTTACGAGTACTAGTCAATATAGTAGTGATCTACAACGATCTCCAACCAAATAAATTTTTTATTTTTTGAAAATTTGGCAATATCATTAAATTAGACATGTTTTGACATCCGTACGGTTCGATCGTCGAGAAATAAATTTTAAAAAATAGAAACAATAATATGGGACAGAGCACTAGTTACGAGTACTAGTCAATATAGTAGTGATCTACTACGATCTCCAACCAAATTAATGTTTTATTTTTCTAAAATTTGGGAATATCATTAAATTTGATATATCTTGACCTTCGTACGGTTCGATCGTCGAGAAATATTTTTTAAAAAAATAGAAACAATAATATGGGACAGAGTACTAGTTACGAGTACCAGTCAATATAGTAGTGATCTACTAAGATCGCCAACCAAATTAATATTTTATTTTTTGAAAATTTGGGAATATTATTAAATTAGATATATCTTGACATTCGTACGGTTCGATCGTCGAAAATACACAACAAAGTGGTCATAATAACTATTCACTAATTTTCCATTTTTTTTATTTCCCCCCATTTTTAACTAATTAATAATATAAATTAAAAATTAAACAAAAGTAAAAAAAGACCAAAATTTAATTTAAAATTCACACACACCCAATTAATTATACTTATTATTTTTTCAATGAATGTTAACCTAATTGCACTAATTAGTTAGTAGTACTAGTCAAATCAATAGTTGACTACTAATTTTACTATTTAATTAATTTTTTATTTTTAAAATTTTGGGAATATGACTAAATTAGATATATATTGACATTCGTATGGTTTGTTAATACCTTCCAAAAATAAAAAAATAAATTAAAATGCATATAAATTTTTATTTTATTGGTACAATTCTTTTTTCAACGATATTAGGCTACACTAAATAAAATTTTAAAAATAATTATTAAAAATATTGGTAAGATATTTAATAATAAATTTAAAAATAATGTTAAAGTAATTATATTTATTTATTTCATGAAATTAAGTATGGAACATATGTAAATATAAAATTAAAAATAAAATTTATTGTAATAAATTAAAATTTTATATTAAATCAAATAATTAATATATTAATTAATAATAATAATATATATTGTAGGCTGGTACATATAATAAACAATACATACCACATGCACACAACAAGCGATGCACATGCACACCAATACAGACCACGACGGATTTTAAAAAAAAAATAATAAAATAATAAACTAATGACGAATTTTGTTTTCCGTCGTAAGTTCAGTGATAGAAAACAAACGATGCACATGCACACAACAAACGATGCACATGCACTCCAATACAGACCACGACAGATTTTAAAAAAAAATAATAAAATAATAAACTTACGACGGATTTTGTTTTCCGTCGTAAGTTCAGTGATAAAAAACAAACGATTCCCATTGGTTACAAACAATTCACGTGGATCACACCCTTTCCACCGTTAGATTTAAACCAAGAAACACACATCCAACGGTGTATATTAAATCAAACCCCCACACTTTTTTACCACAAAATCAAACCCCCACATTAAATAATAACCCCATACTAAATCATAACCCTCCCCATATTAAATCATAACCCTCCCCGCTCCCTGCTCCCTCCTCCCTCTTTCCCCTTCCCCCGCACTGTACACACATATATACATATATATTATTAATCTTCAAAAATTCATAACTTCACTTCTATTTATCACCTGCGATTTATGCATATATATTTGTGCTCCTAAAATCAAAATCTTTATTTTGATATTCATAATAACAAATTTCGAAACAATTTTTTTTGGGTAATATTTTGATTTTAATTCGATTTTGATGATTCAAGGTATTTTTGATGATTATGAGCTCATTATATTATTGATGGGTGAGCTTAGGGACGATTCCGGGATTTTGGAGGTGGTTGGTGTTTGTCGGAGTTTTAGAAGATGATCGGATTTTGTTGGAACCAATTATTTTCTAGATTGTATATTGGCGAATGTTTAAGTTATGATGTGTAGATGATTGTATGTTTTTTTTAGATTTATTAAAAATGGTTTTTGGTTCACCGGATTTTGGATTGTATAGTGTTTATTAAACACTATAGGGTTTAGAGATCAAAATCATGATCAAAATTAAATTTGATTATATGTATATTTGTCTGTTCTTGAAGAGAGAGAGAGGTGGGTTGAATATTTTATTTAAATATTATTAATTGGGAAGAAAATGGAAGAAAGGAGTAATATTTGGGAATAATAGGTTTATGTAGATAAATAAATTGGTTAAATGGAGTGATGGAGATAAATTGGAAGCAGCAGAGGCTGCTATTTTTTTTTAAAATTCTGGCATTAAACTTACGATGGAACTGGCGTCGCAAGTTGATCTATTACTTTAATATCAATATGGGCCCCCTGGTTCGAACTTATGACGGAAATATGAATTTACGACGAAATTTTAAACTTGCGACGAAAATTTGAACTTACGACGAAATTGTAATTTGTGACGGAAATTTGAACTTCCTACTCGAGCAAAAACGACGGAACTATTCCGTCGTAATTGACCCCATTTACGACGGCAAACTTACGACGAAATTTGAACTTACGACGAATAACTAAATTTGCGACGAAAATGATAATTTGTGACGGAAATCTGAACTTACTACTCGAGCAAAAACGACAGAAATATTCCGTCGTAATTGACCCCATTTACGATGATTTCAGTTTAAAAAAACCGTCGTAAATGCCCCTTTTTCTTGTAGTGACTTGGTACCATAATTTAATACAGAAGTGAAAGTAATGGACATACCCTCCACCTAGCTTCTGTACTTGTAAACACATATCATCTACCACAGCTCCCATTTTGCTCCTCAACCAAGAAAGCGCGAATGATCCTGGTAGAAACACAAGTAAGTCAAAGTGAACAAAGTTAAAGAAAAAGCTAATATATCCATAAAGAAATGTAAAACAATAAAATTAAATGAAATGGGTATCCAAATGCATGCAGGTATCCTACCTCTTCCTTACAGCCCCTCCAGATAATACACCACCATAGGCACGGTTAACAGTCCTTCGGTTCCTAGGCAATCTGTATATATATATATACATTATTTTATGTTTTTTCTAGATTAAAATATAATAAATGAACGGTGACTACCTTGAGTCCTTCAGCGGTGCAATCTGCAATTGGCCATCCATGATCCGCAGTGGAGAAAGGCCAAACACCTTTAGAAATATGGCGATACCAGAAGTCTAGGTCACCAGGGCAGTCATCTTCCACCTTTAGGATAACAATAGACAGGTTAAATTGCAAAGGTATATAAAAAAGAAATTTTAAGAACAGAGACCTACAATAGAACCCCTGTTGAATATAAAAAAGGCCTGACCAGCCACAAGTGCAAATAATTATAATATTCCCCGTAAGCATACAAGATTCATTCTGGGTACTCAAGCATTGCTCATTGTATACGTATTACAAACTTTTAGTTGTAGTGGCATTTTTATCTAGCAGCAGAGTGTATGAAAAGAACAAAGCATACTAATAAACAAAGAACAAAGCTTCATTAGTCAATTTTGTAAACTAATAAACTTGACATAGTACACATGATTAGACAAGCATACTCTCATATATAATCGCAAACCTGATAAATCTTTCCAATGGTTATATTGTTATCACGAGTCAATTTGATATCCAGAAACCGCTCATAGTTTCCAAGGTCCAAGTCCACCTTCAATTAGTTCAGTTACAATTGAACCGTGTCTTCAAATTACCAATTGTATTATTTTTAGCACAACAGCATTACAATAGCAAAGAATTGTACGTATGCAAGTATACAGACTGTAAATGTCAACAAGTTATCTCTATTGTCTGATTTTGAATTGTTATGCTCCATGTTAGCAATTTAACCATGCCTGATTCAAGCTGACACCTTTGCAACAAGATGGGCATCAACTTCTACTTAAATATCAGAACAGAAAATTATATTTTAATAATTAAGTTGAAGTTCACTTTGAGTGCGCGGGGATTCTTGGGGATTCTTCCATCACCCACAAGTTAGAGAAGATAATGTAAATACTTAAATACTTAATCGATTAACTACATTAAAATGCATTAGTTGTGTTATTGACTAATTATGATATTTAATATTAAGGTTAAAGAACTTAATTAGTTGACCATTTAGTTCAATTTAAATGAAACTCTTGAAATACATACATAAAACGTATTTTTAATCTGTTCATATTTGCCGAATCCCCCCGCACCCGAATCCCCATATTTTTAGATTTGCCGAATTTCCATATCCCCGCACTACGCACTCCCGTACCCGCACCCGCACTCATGCTTCCTAGTTGAACGGTAAAAATCAAGTCAAATCTAAATAAATATCCGGAAGTTGAAATATCTTACTACATTGTTGTACCTAATGATGAACATATATACTAGTTCTACCTAATGATGAACATATATACTAGTTTACTAAATTATATTTTTACATATAAGTAGTTACTTGTGAAATGCTTCTGGATATCTTTTTATCATCCTCTTGATGTGAACAAATTAGTGAAAGTGATGTCAGATTACTTGATATCTTTCTATTTTCGTCGTACACTCTTGGTTAATCTGCGTTCAGTCATTTCTCAATCATTTTTGTTTATTAGATTAAGTTTTGAAAGTTGTTAGAAAGTGTAAACCTCAGGGATAATTCTATTTAAAGAATATTTGTAATGAAAAATAAATAAATTGCAGTAGCACGCAAATATGGAAGGAAGTATACATGTTTATTTTTCAAGCCCAAAATGGTATAAAAGTGTGTGATATGCATGTGTGTGATATTTAAGAAGTTTTGTCACCCTGGTGCGAGGAAATTCAAAGTGTCAAGCACATAAAGAATGTTGATTTCTAATTAAAAAAATTGTGTTTAGTTACTGACTGAAAAAGTTTCACCAATCCCTTCAGATATCAAAACATCTTCCAGATCTTAGTGTCAATCTTTCCTGCTGCAAGATGAGGTAAAAAGTTAAGATGTGCCTAAATTTATGTAAAAAAACAATTGTCTGGTTAGTTATGTACTTATGTATAAACCCAAGTACTACGCTTCAGGCAAGTCTACGTATCTTTAGACGATAATAGCCAGGCACAACCGCACGGTCCTGCATAAGTTGTTTTCATACTTATGTAGTTGATAATGAAATATCAAAGAAAATTAAGTCCTCACTGCGGTAAACAATAATTTTCCGTTGTATTTGGCCGAAAAACAGTGTTATACAATGGAAAGTAATACCATAACAGGACTAAACTGATGTTGTATATGCTAGATTAATTTTTATCTGTCTATTTTGTTTCAGAAGCTTAAATTAGAGTACTGAGTTCAGGACGCAACCACAAGAACTGACATTTACTATAGAACAAAAGAAGAGTTATATGATACGGTACTTCATTTCATGTGTACATGGTCAAATGGAAGAATTTTTTAAACTAAATGACATCACTGCATGAGATTATTGGTTCTGGTTGAGAATATGTGTATATGTTTAGCTCTCTGTCTTTATTAATGGATAAAGGTAGAACAAAGTTCAATGCAAATGCACTAAACATATGCAAGTATATTTGGCAAATCAAAGACATTGCAGTAGTTGCGTATAGCATGGTAGCTGAGCCATTTACAGAAAACTAGCAAGTGATGTATTTAATGGAGTACCTGTACTGGCGAAGATGATATGAATGTCCACCAGTTCCAAGAAGACTTTGTACATTTTGTTGTTCCCAGTAAATTCATAAATGGTTCATGACAATCCTGCAAGTACCTGAATTCATGGTACATTTTAGGTACATTTATTACCATTGGTACTTATTTCAGTTCACAAGAAAATACATGAAGTTAAATTTGTTGTTTATTTTGGTACTAATGTAGAAGGTTATCGACTCCATTGATAAACAGCTACTTGAACCGTGTCTTCAAATTACCAATTGTATACTAGTTCCCTTTTACATGTCTTATCCCTTAATAGGCTGACAATAACCATGGGACTGGTAAAAAGATTACTAAGATCAGAACCCCAAATAGGCACAAAGTATGCGTATTGCTAAACCATATAAAAAAGTTAGAGCACTTAAAATAGGCACAAAGTATTAATTTTTCAATACTCAAAACTCAGAGCACATACACTAAACAAAAATTAAAAGTTATATGCTTGGTAAGATTAGCGAAAAAAGAGTACCGAAATGAAATCCTAAAACTAAATTCACTATACATACATAAATTCATACTAATTACATATACAAACATACATACATAAATTCATGATAAACATATAAAAATGAAGAAAATAAAGTACCCCTCAGATTCTCTTACTAGTAACAGGGCATTTAGGTCCACTAGCTCTCTTCTTTGTGCTCTGATAAACCAATTTTTCACCTACATTTAGAACTGACCTTCTTTGATGAATAGAAGCAAGCATATGATGATTTTGCCTCAAAATCTCATAGCACTACATACACATACATATATAAAATAATTAATACACATACATATATACATAAATTACATATAAATTAAATTAACCCCAAACTAAAACTTAGGGTTTCAATTTTAAAACCCCATTTTGTAATTAAATCGAATTAATCCAACTTAATAGTTTGAACATATCAAACTTAGGCTTACCCATTGATAAATCAAACTAATTCGAGTTTTGACCTTCGAACAAACGATTTTGATTTGAGTGTGGGAGAGAGAGTTTCAGGGTTTGAGAGAGAGAAAGAGCTCTTCAGGAGCTCGAGTGTGATAGAGATAGAACAGAGGTGAGTGGTGGTGGTGGTGGTGGTGAGAGAGAGATGAGAGTGAGAGTCGAGAGAGATTCAGTCGATAGAGAGAGAAAGAGAGAGTATCGAGAGTTTAGTTTTTGTGAATTTTGTTTAATTAGTTTTGTGTTTAATTTGTGTGAAGGGGGAATAATCGTGTATAGGTAGGGCTGAAAATTGATTCGGACTATCCGGTATGTCGACTTATATTCGGTTCGAAAATATGATACATGTTTCAGATTTGTTTTATAAATGATTCAAACCTGGCGGAAAAATTGAACCCGAATAAAATATGATCCCGGATATGAGCATCCATATACCCGCTCAGTTTAAGTCTCATATTTTTCTTATAAAAATGATCCTAGCCGAATATGTTTCATGATCCATATTCGGTTCGAACCCGAATCTGAATTACATTTTTATTTCATTATTTTTCTAACTGAAAAACATATAACAATTTTTTTTAATAACATTTATAAATTTAAGTTTTCATAAAATACGAGTTATATACCCGAGTATTATCATCAAATACTTCATAGATCAATTATTTAAGTTTTCAATTCGTGATTATTATAGTTTTAGAATATTATATTTATTTTAGAATAAATGACTATTTATATAGTTCAAATAAAAATGATACATAATGTTAATGGATTATATTTGACTCGTATTCGATGGATCACAAACTACTCGGTTAGAAAAAAGAATATATGATACTGGCTCATATTCGGTGTAGATCCGAATTTCAGTATTCGGGATCGGTTTAGATCCGAATAAAATGATCCCGAACCCAAATCTGGACATGATAAAAGTAAAATGATCCTATACTTGAGCAAAGGGGTATCCGGTTCAACCGGATCATTTTTCAGCCCTATGTATAGGCGGGGAAATATTTGGTGATGGGGGGAAAATTTTGACTTAGAGGGGAAAATTTTAACTAAGGGGGGAAACAAAAAGAAGGGCTCGTGTTTTATTTTTTTCAAAGGCTGACTTTAGACATCGATTTTAAAAAAAGTGATGTTTACGAAAAACAAAGACATCAGTTTAATGCGGAGTGATGTTATTACATCTTTTAACGTCAGTGGCATTTACAACCGATGTCTAATGTATGATGTCTATTGAAATTTTTCTTGTAGTGGCAGCTCAGCTATTGACTCCCTACCTCTATGCTATACTTATATTTATCCACGTATAATTATTAAGGTACCTAAATAATTCAATGTGACAGGTGAGGAGATGTTACGTAAAAAATAGGTATAACCTTATTCTCTTTATTTTATTACAGAAAAAGAGTGATCCTAAACTTGCCTCGCCATCAGATGCTCAAGTTTATTTGGAATCTCGTGAGAGAGAAAAGGGTCGAACATACAAGACAAATACAACTGAAGTTCAAAAAAGAATTGTGAATGTTATATGTTTAGTGGACATTATGTCTTAATTAGAAATCAAAATTGGTTTATTTGTTCGAATTTACCGTTTTTCTTTTACAAGTTAAGGAATATAGAGAGTCGTTGTCTGTTTGTTCATTTGGTCAAATTTATTGTTTTTCTTGATTAATATTTCACAAACTTTTTTCTTGTAAAGCGAGATTAATAAGATGATAACTTCAAGTGAGGATGCGGATGAACTTATTGCTAATGGAAAGACTCATGGTCAAGAATGGCTGAAAGTAAGGCACGATAAAAGTGCAGGTTTGGCATCAACTTCGACCCCTACAGACGAGCCTTATTTGGATGATCTGACTGCAAAGATCAGGCGAGATCTTGAGACAAAAATGGAAGTAAAGGTGAAGAGGAAAGTCCGGGATAACATGTCAATGTTGCTGAAAAAGTTGGGATAAGCTAATCCTATTCTGAATCTGGACATTGGAGACTTTTCTGCTACTATTTAAAGTGAGGAAGATGAAAATATTAGGGTGTGTCCTTATCCCCCGATGAGGACAACCGACCAGAGTACAAGATAAGTGATCCCAAGCTTACAAGTACAAAGTGCAACTACCATATAAAGTATTGCATACTAAGGGCAAATTGTTAAAAGGTATACGGATAGTTAAAACCACAAGGATAAGCAGTAGTATGTATTTGGTGTTCGGTTTTGGGGAAAAAAACACAACGAAAAAACATAAATAAAACTGAAAAACTGAAACCATAAACGCATGAGGATCCATGTATAAGCATGGATGATTATGGAGAACATAATATGTACCTTTAAGAAGCTTTACGAATGGTTGTCTTATGGAGGACCTTTAAGGCAATCACCACGCAGCCCTTGATGCAAGTTATGTAGAGTGGGTGTCAACCCAAGTCCCACATCGATAATATAAAGAAGAATTATCTTGAATATAAGCAGCCAAAACAACTCCATTATTATGAGGCCTTTTGGAAGGAGCCCAAAAGCAAATCCGTGCGGGCGTGGCCACAGCCCAAAGCGGACAATGTCATATTAATGTGGAGTTAAGGGGTGTTGCGTGGCCCAACAAGTGGTATCAAAGCCGATGGTTAAGAAGTTGATCCTGGGGTTGCGGGCTGCAAGTTGTGTGGTGTGGGAGGCTCTCCAGAATCGTGGTTGGAGATCTTGGACGGCTTGTGTCGAAAGTCTTCCTGATAATAAGGTGGTCAGGCGGCGTGTTCCGCAAGATGAGGAGCCCAACAAGAATAGCGGCGGTACAAGGGTCACAAGATTGGTAATTCTTGGATTGAGGGGAGATTGTAGAGTGGGTGTCAACCCAAGTCCCACATCGATAAGATAAAGAAGAATTATCATGAATATAAGCAGCCAAAACAACTCCATTAGTATGAGGCCTTTTGGGAGGAGCCCAAAAACAAATCCGTGCGGGCGTGGCCACATCCCAGAGCGGACAATATCATAATAATGTGGAGTTAAGGGGTGTTGTGCGGCCCAACAAGTTATGCGTCTCTAATCAGTCCACACGAACACTCGATCGTCCAACGATAATGAGAGTCTGTAATAGCCGAAAAACCGCCGCCCCCTCTTTCTATCCTCTCCAAGATATAAAGCATCTAGGGTTTTAGTAAAAATGAATTTGCAAAAGTAATCCGAAAACAATACATCTTAATGTATATATAAGAGAAAGATTTGGGCTTAAAACCCTAAATCAATTTTGGGTTTCTTTAAACCAAATATGATTTTGGTTTTAATATTAAAAACAAATTTTATTTAGTTAATTAAGACCAGCTCAATTAATTGAAATATCAATTTCGAATTTAAATTAAAACTCCTTTAAACGTTATAAGTGTGTGACCCTTTAGGTTATTATTACGTTGGTAATAATTTTAATATATATCTAATAATAAAATTATAAACAATGAGCGGCATTTAGTAATAAATCATTATTACCCAAGTAATAATAATAATTAGTGATTCATTTAAACCTTTCGTGGCTAATGTTTGTGTGTAATATAAACTTTTCAACCACGATAGATTAAACTCGAGGCACGATAAGTGTCACCATCTTCATAATTTAATTTGTGTTTTCTTGATCAATGAGTAGACTATTAAAATACAAATCAATATTTGAACATGGCCACGCATTTCATAGTCTCACTCAACCAAGAGGCCAATAATCTCTTCTAAAATATGAGGGTTAAATCCTTAATCTATCATTCATATTTTTCATACTACTCATAATATACCCGATGTCCACTTTTATCATCACCCGGTCAAAGATAACTTTTAATGTAATCAAAGTATATTAATACTCATATAAAAATATAATGATCTCAAATCTAAGGATCATTACACCATTATCACTGTGAGTATTTCTTATGACACTATTATTGGAAGATGATTATCTATAATTACTGCAAAGGATTTTGATGAATTGGAGTGCAATTTTTTTACGTATTATCTATAAGAGACGCCACATAGATATTATAGCTAAGGGCTCTCTACCATTTGAGATGCTCTTACATGCACCTATGTTTTTGACTTTAGTATCACTATATCTATGACCAATGAGATGTGGTCATTAGTCAACAAACATATTAATCTTTATGCATTATAATTGTCCCAAATTAACAATGCTCAATTAGGGATATTTAGGATCATAAACACTACTCATATAGTCTCATTTTAATCCACGTACTTAAAGATGTAGAATACGTGTTATATTCCGAGGACATTTATTACTCTAACATTTATATAGCAGTAAATAAAGATATAATAAATCAATATAGAATAATCGGTAGAACATAATCATTAAATAAGAAAATAGACTTTCCTTGATACATAATAATATTGTCTTTAGGGCACTAACACTAACATTTGGGAACTATTGAAAGGAATATGTTTCGAAGAATTTACTAGCACATCAGTTGGGATGACATCTGTAAGACAAGGTGTATTAAAATGTACACGATGTTGATTATAATCTACAAAAATGACACTTGCCGTGTACATAAAAGAGAGCTTGAGTCCTTTAATTGATGAGTACACAAGGTGTTGCAACTCCAATGTGGTTTCGTTTTCATCGTATAATGTTCGGCAAGAAAGTTGGAAACCAAGTGGGTGGGAACAATCGTCTTCAGGCTAATCACCACTAGTATTGCTTTTTAGCCAAAAAGGAAAGTGAATAACGTGGCCTTCGTGACTACACCGACTAACACTGCAAATCTTTTTTGCAACTGCATCCAAAACTGTTGTACACAGCATTAGTACTATTACCACCAATTTCTAATAAGTTAAATGAAGTAGTATGTACTTGCCCATTTTTCCAAATATTTCTTCTCGGCTACCTGGGATTAACATATATAATATCGACACTGGAAGTATCTCTTTTTGGAAAAAAAATCAGTCTGGTCCTTAACGTTTAATTTTAATGTTGTTCAACCATTTTTGATATTTTTATTTTAAACTATCCATATTGTTGGGTTTCAACCCAATATGATGGTATGGGTTTGGGTGGTTCAAGATATATATGGGTAAGATAATAATTGTATGTGTAGACAATTATTATATATGGTATTTCTTGATAACTAATTTAGGTAATTAGATGCCAAGAATTGGAAGGTTTGCATAACAAGTATGGTAAGACTTGTAGAACAAGTATGGTAAGTCTTGGTGGTTAAGTTTTGGATAGCTATATATACATAGTCATATTGTATTTGTTTGATAGCTATACATGGTTATGTTTTTGTGTAAGATTTTCGAATGCAATCATGTTGTTTTTCACAAAAACCAGAACACATGCTTATGGTAAATTTGTGCAGGGTTCGATTTGGATATGCACATGTTGTCAACAATCTCTACCAAGGATGGGGACTATATGCAATAGGGGGAAGCATGAACCCTCGCGTCAAAAGTCAAGCAAACCTTTTCATAGCACCCAAAACAGGGAAAAAGGAGGTAAAGAAACTGCAGCAAGAATTTAACTTTTTTCAATAAATTATGTTTCAAACAAATGTAGATACTCAGCATTTAACATTTTGCAGATTGTCTGGGATAAGAATAGTGCTGATACATCATCCAATTTGTGGTCAGTGAATGACATATTTGAAAACGGAGCTAGTTTCAACCAACAAAGAACTAACAACGCTGTCGGAAAGCCAAATTACAATCAGGAACAACAATTCAAGGTAGCAGATGCCACATCAGTGAGGCAATTAACAAAAACCTCAGGTGCATTAAGATGCTCCAAACGATCTACATGCTAAACAAAATTGGGAGTCCATAACATGAAGACGTGTTATCATTGTTTATAATGTGTAATCTATGCCTCATGTTGTAAATTGTAATATATAATAATGCAGTGAGCTCTTTGCTAAATATTCATTCAAATAACATCAAAGCTCATTTGTACTAATCAACTTGAACAACATTACAACTGTTTAAAATACTTGTTTTTTTTTCATCCATCAATCTTCATCACTGTCAGAATTTACATATGCTACTAGCAAGCTTTTAACGGGGTTGTCCCCATTATCTTTGGCTTTGTTACTACCTACTGAAGGGAACACTTTCTCTTCCTGCTTTGCCTCGGCTTTACTATTTGCTGAGCGTTCAATGGTGGTCGATAGAGTAGCATTCTTATCATCACGAGGACTTGAAACTCTTGGTCGCTTTGGTTTAACTTCCACCACTTTCTTTAGTAAATCCTGCTGCCTGCAACACAATGAAATTTTACTAAAAATTTCTGAATATGGATGTGCATGTGCGTGTGTGCTTGTGTGTAATGATATGGGCTAAAAATAAGCCCTAAAGACACATTTAGTGTTGCATTAATTAGACCCGGTATGGTCCGAACGTGGGGCCACCAACAGGGTCCAAAATCCTATTTTTAATATTAATTTCGTAATTAATATTAGGGGTAATAAACAGCTCAGCAATAAGTGTCAGATAAGGACATTATCTCTACAAGACTTAGCCTCCAAGGCATCCAATTTGATATGGCAACAGACTCCTACAAGGAAGGAGTCTAGAACTTTCCTCAAGGAGGTGACTTATCTATTAAGTCTCCAACTCCTACCTTAATTCTAAGGCTCCTACAGCCTATATAAAGGGCCTGACCCCTCATTCTCAGAACTACGTTGTCTTGATTCTCTAGTAATACAGAGATACGTAGGCATCTTGTGAGGACCGATCAGTCTCGAACGCAAGAACAGCCATTAAAGCTCGAAGCTCACCATCCCTTGTATTTAATACATACAAACCCTCGTTTTTATTCCATAACATTTGGCGCCGTCTGTGGGAAAACAACATCAACCATGGTTTAAACACGAAGAACAACACCAGTTGTAACTGAGGCCGTGCCAATTAGCTCTGCCCCACCTCTCACCGAGCAGAGTCCCCCAGCATCAGGGACGATCATTCAACAGGCTCCCCCAGCATCAGCTGTCATTATCCACTCTCAAGTTTCTCAGCAACCAGGGGTGATCCCCCATGCTGAGAGTACGTTGCCTCTGTCCAATCAGGCAGGACAAGCGACCAACTCTCTCCAGATTGTTGATCCGAACAACCCGCCACCAGGGGTACAGATCCATACTACGGATCTCCCCTTGTACACTAATCCCAGGCACGGTCTGCCCAACTACCCCCCGATGACTCAAGGCTCAGGACCAAGTGGTCATGCCTTACAAATCCGGGACCGAGATTATGATGACTACTCCGGCCCTTATACTGATGATTCATCGTCTGAGGATGATGATCGTGATGAAGCCCCGAGGAGGTAACGTGCTAGAAGAGAGCCTCAAGGAAGGACTCAAGGGATCCATGATGGACCTCCACCAACGGCTGAGGAGAGGATTAAGGCTCACGAGGCTGAGATCCAAAGGCTGAAGGATGACATAGCAATGGAGCAAGCAAGACAGAATCAAACTCGACCTCCTCCAACCTCAGGAACGATTCCCATCATTGATTTGGAGAGGACTTCAAGGAGACGAAGAAGGGCTGATGCCTCATTCGGAAGAACAACCATAAGGATGGAAATTCCCAAGGGAAACCCCAAAGATCTGATGCCTCTCGGAGATCCTGATGATCCAACACCCCCGTTCACCGAGGAAGTGATGAATGCTCACATCTCTAGGAAGTTTAAGATGCCTACAATAAAGGCTTATGATGGAACGGGTGATCCCGCAAACCATGTGAGAACATTCTCGAACGCATTGCTGTTGCAGCCTGCTAGTGACGCTCTCAAGTGTAGGGCGTTCCCTCAAACCCTGTCGGGTATGGCTTAAAGGTGGTACAGCCGTTTGCCTGCAAATTCGATTGGATCTTTTAAGGAATTGAGCACTGCTTTTATCAGCCAATTCATTAGTGGAAGAGTTCATGAGAAGAGCTCTGCGTCTCTTATGTATGTGGTACAAGGAAAGAATGAAAATCTAAGGGATTACCTTAAGCGATTCACTAAGGAGACTCTAAATATCACTGACTTGGAGAATAAGGTGGCCATGGTAGCCCTGGAGCACGGAACCACTGACCTCTTCTTTAAAAGGTCATTAGCGAAGCATCCCCCAGAAAATATGGCTGAGCTCCAACGAAGGGCTAATAAGTATATTAAAGCTGAGGATAGCTTGAAGAAAGAAACCACCGTAGGTGGAGGAGGAGGTAACAATGACTCCAAGAAGCGAAAGCAAGACCAGGACTATGATGATCAAGAGTATGATGCTAGGGACAAGTATCCCCGAACTAGCGAGGACTCCGACTCTACCCCTAAGAAGAACCAAGGGTCAAGGTTCACTGAGTATGCAAGGTTGAATACTCCTAGGAGTCGAATCTTGTTGGACATTGAGAATGATAAGGATTTCAGATGGCCGAAGCCACTCAGGGGTGATCCCGCAAAGAGAAACCAGAATCAGTATTGCAGATTCCATAGAGACGTGGGGCATGACACTGACGATTGTAAGCAACTCAAAGATGAGATTGTGTTTTTGATCCGTAGAGGGAAGCTGAGGCATTTCACTAAGGGTGAAGACCGTGCTAATCAGAGAAGAGACTATAATAGAAGGGATGACGATCAAGATCGCAACCCACAGCCCCGAGGGCCAGTAATCAACATGATCTAAGGAGGGCCAACTGCGGCCGGGACAACTAGGAACTCTCGAAAGGCTTATGCCCGAGAGGTGTTGCACATCGTGGGAGAGGCCCCGAAGCTTGCAAAAACTGAGGTAGCGATTAGTTTTGATGACTCAGACTTGGAAGGGGTAAAGTTCCCCCATGACGACCCGTTGGTCATAACTCCTGTGATTGGAAACTCGGAGGTGAAGCGAGTCTTGATAGACAATGGAGCTTCCGTTGACATTCTGTTTCATGATGCGTTTGTGAAGATGGGATACACTGATTCTCAGGTGACTCCCAATAACATGCCTATATACGGATTTAATGGAGTAAAATCCAAAGTTGAAGGGACTATTCAGCTGCCTGTAACTATTGGGCAAGAGCCCAAGGAGGCCACTCGCATGTTGAACTTCCTGGTAATCAAGGCGTCTTCAACGTACAACGCTATCCTTGGAAGGACTGGACTCCATGCATTCAAGGCTGTTGCCTCAACCTATCATGTGAAGATCAAGTTCCCTACTAGGAATGGTGTTGGAGAACATAAAGGTGATCAGAAGATGGCACGAAGCTGTTATGTAGCCTCGTTAAGGCCTGATGGAGTCGGGGGGCAGGTCCTTCCGGTTGAAGACATGGAAGTCCACAGTGGTAAGGAACACAAAGAAAGGTCAGCAGAGGACATCACACAGAAGCCTCGGACAGCCATTGAGGATAAGGCGTTAACTGACTTTGTGGTTGAGTGTACCATTGTCAACCAAGAAGTCGGGGGGCAGGAGGTAGTACCCCAAGCAGGAAGTGAACTTCATAATAAGAATGAGGAGACCAGAAGGAGTGGTGAGTGCCCTATTTTGATGGAGCACCAAAAACAAAATCAAGTGGTGCAGACCTAGTCTTGCAAAGGCTCGATTGGGCTTAAGTTATCCTAGTAGGACTTAGCTTCATATTTATATAGTAGAAGTATAAATAAGGTTCATTAAAACCATTGCAGAGCATGTTGCTCCGAGTAGGACAGTAGTACTCTATGTAAGGGTTGAACCCATTTCCAAGTTATTAATGCAAGTTTGCTTTCCATTCATTGATTGTGATTTTATTTATGTGCCAAGCACCTGATGTGTGAGTCAAAGAAGACCAAGTACCGAAAATAAAAGAATACACGAATGAAAACAAACGAATGCATACCCCGAATGGTAGAGTTAGGTTACAGCAGATAAGAGTTTAAGTCCTTGAAGGACCCTGGATAAAGACAAACGTTGAAGTCCTGATGGAACACCCGCTGAAGAAACATATTGCATAGCCCGAAAGCCAATGGAAGGCTCATCAAGTGGGCAATCAAACTAGGAGAATTCGATGTTAAGTACAAGCCTAGGACAGCCATCAAAGCTCAGGCTCTAGCTGACTTCATGGTTGAATATACCATTGACAACCAAGAAGTCGGGGGGCAGGAGGTAATAGACCAGGAAGGTCAGCAAGGTGAGAAACCCCTGGAAGAGAAGAAGGAATATTGGATGCTCTATTTTGATGTTGCATCAAAAACAAAAAGCTCTATTTTCATGGGGCATCTAAAACAAAAACCAGTGGTGCAGGTTAAGTTCTGCAAAGCCCCGATGGGTTCACACTCGAGTATGCCTTGAAGTTGGACTTCCAAATAACCTACAACGAGGCGGAGTATGAAGCTCTGATAGCCGACCTAGACTGACAAGAGCCCTGAGGGTCAAGAACCTGAAAGTCTGTGGAGACTCAAAGTTGGTAGTCTCACAAGTCAATGGAGAGTTTGAGGTTAGAGAAAAGAATATGGCCAAATACTTGAGGATTGTGAAAGCTGCGATAGCCCAGTTAGATGAGTGCCAGGTATATCCCAAGGGAGGAGAATACAAAGGTCGATGCCTTATCTCAATTCAAGGGTCGAGACCCATTCTCGGAGCGTCTACTTCCAAGTCCTGAAGACCCCCACCATCAATTTGAAATTGGTAGCACCAGTTGATGTAAGCTGAAGGATAGACCCTAAAGCTCATCTTGAGACTGGTTGGCCCCTTGATAATGCCTTGAAGGTACAGAAACTGTTAATGAGAGTGTTGAGATAAGAGGTCCTTTACAGTTCCACACTTGAGGTCTTGAACTTCAAATCTAAAAATTCAAGCCTTGATGGCCAACAAGGTTATCTGCCTCCAAGCGAACCTGACAAGAGGCATCAGGCTACTTAAAACCTAGTCAAGGTTCTACAAGTATATGAAGAAGGTTGGAAACCTAGAAGTAAGATAGAGGATTGGCAACCAGCCAAGGCACACCAGACTTAAAGTTGAGTGCTTAGTGACAAGTGAACTTCTTGAGCGATCAACCGAGAAGCAAGACCTCCACTATATGAAGCAAGGGGGGCAAGAACTAAGGGACTTCATCATTCCTACATCTTAGAATGAGAATCAAGGGAATCAAGGGTTGATAATAACCTTAAAACCAAGGTCTCAACAAATAAGTTAAGGCCCGGAAGGTCACAAGTCAAGGTTCACGAAACCATTTAAGGCATAACAAACACCTCTTATTGACCTGAAACCTCGTGTTGGTGATCCAGAACACCAACATCAACCTTAGAATCCAGGCCTTGTGTTATAAATCAAGGGCTAAGGAACTAAGTTGAAGCCTTAGAAGGCCAACAAAGCTATCAGATCCAACCTTGGATCAAGAGATTCGTGAACAACTCAAGAGTGAGTAACTGAATCAACATTCCAACAAGGTGGTACGAGGTCGGCACCTACGACCTCGCTTTGCAATAGGATTTCGAGCTCATTCACATAACCAGAAAATCAACTAAAACATGTCCATTTGAGGCGTGGTTTGAGATCGCAAACTCCAGCTCGAATTTGAATTGAAAAATATGAAAAACCCACACGACCTAGGCCTAACTTGAGGTCGTCTATGTGTTGTGTTGAGGTCGGATTTATACTACAATGAGATTGGTAAATTCTGGTCGTAATTATGCTAGAAAGTGTGAAAAATCTGTGCGACCTGGAACCACTTTGAGGTCGTTTCCCCTTGGTTTGAGGTCGCCAGCACGAGGTCGAAAATGACTAGAAAAGCCGGGGAGAAGGTCACGACCTGGGTGAAAACTCGAGGTCGTTTCCATACCGAATGAGGTCGTACGAATTAGTTCGAAAATGAACTAAAAACCCTGTAAAACAGCCACGACTTGGCCCCCGTTTGAGCTCGAAATTGAGCTCGAAAATACACTGATTTCTCCTCAAAATTTCCAGGTCGAAAATGACTTAGGAAACAAGAAAAATGGCTGCGATCTGGAGGCAGTTTGAGCTCGAAATTGAGCTCGAATTTTGTAATTAAAATTCAGAAATTTGAGTCGAAATGATAATTTCTGAATAGTACTAGCTCGACCCCAGCCAGGGGCTCTGCCCCTTGGACCCCGCCAGGGGCTGCCACCCCTTGGACCCCGCCCGGGGGCTGCCGCCCCCGGACCACCGCTAGTGCCGTTTAGCACCGTTTAGCACCGTTTAGAATCGCTTAACATTGTTTAAGTGTCGTTCAAGGCTTGTTAGTGCCGATAAGCACCGATTAAGTGCCGATTAGCACCGTTCAGTGTCGTTTAATGCCGGTTGGCGTCACTTAAACGTTGTTTAAGTGTCGTTTAAGGCTAGTTAGTACCGTTTAGTGCCGTTTTATGCCGTTCAACGTCGTTTAAACATTGTTTAAATGTCGTTAAGGCTGATTAGTGCCGATTAGCATCGAGTTAACATTGCCGTAAACGCGTTGGTCGCTCCACGCTTTACATAAAGACAATACTCGTGAAACACTAGTGTATAAAGATGAACCCTGACCCGAGTCTTGGAAAGGACCGTTAAAACTTCAAGGAAAACCTGATCAGTTTTCCTAGAAGTTGGGGGGCAAATGATATGGGCTAAAAATAAGCTCTAAAGACACATTTAGTGTTGCATTAATTAGACCCGGTATGGTCCGAACGTGGGGCCCACCAACAGGGTCCAAAATCCTATTTTTAATATTAATTTCGTAATTAATATTAGGGGTAATAAACAGCTCAGCAATAAGTGTCAGATAAGGACATTATCTCTACAAGACTTAGCCTCCAAGGCATCCAATTTGATATGGCAACAGACTCCTACAAGGAAGGAGTCTAGAACTTTCCTCAAGGAGGTGACTTATCTATTAAGTCTCCAACTCCTACCTTAATTCTAAGGCTCCTACAGCCTATATAAAGGGCCTGACCCCTCATTCTCAGAACTACATTGGCTTGATTCTCTAGTAATACAGAGATACGTAGGCATCTTGTGAGGACCGATCAGTCTCGAACGCAAGAACAGCCATTAAAGCTCGAAGCTCACCATCCCTTGTATTTAATACATACAACCCTCGTTTTTATAATCAAAACATATTTAAAATAAATCAACATATCAATATATTTTATAATCTAAACATATTTTGTTTTTATTTGTTTTAAAATAAATCAACGTATCAATCTTGTGATCGTTGAAACTAGGATTTGGTCTTTGGTTGTTACTTATGTTTAGGAGTTCAGTTAGGAGAAGAGTAAGGGATTTGTCTCCCTGATTTCTAGTGAGTTAGTTGCTCACATTCTATTTATCCTTTCATTGTATTGCATTTCTAAGTAATTCGATTAGAAGTTTTCCATACAAACAAGTCGAGTTCTCTGTTTCTCTCATTCTGTTCTATATCTGGTATCAGAGCTTGTGAACGATGGACACGAGCAAGACTAAGGAAGGTTCCATTGGACTGAACATTCCAATGCTCACAAGATCGAACTATACTACATGGGCTATAAAGATGAAAGTCTTTATGCAGGCACATATGGTGTGGGATGAAATAGAGCCAAAGGATCCGAAAGTGGCAACCGAAGAGAAGATAGACAAACGGGCACTGGCCATGATTTATCAAGGAATCTCCGATGATATCTTGTTGTCTGTGGCAGAAAAGAAAACATCCAGAGAAGTCTGGGATTCGGTCTGATCAATGTGCCAGGGTGCGGACAAGGTAAAGAAGGCAAAAGCTCAGACTCTTAGAATGGAGTTTTAGTCATTGAGGATGAAAGACACGGAGAAACTGGACAACTTCTGTATGAGACTGAATGGTTTGGTTACAAACATCAGAGCGCTGGGAGAGGTAATCGGAGAGGAGTACGTTGTGAAAAAACTGTTGAGGGCTGTTCCAACCAAGTTCTTGCAGATAGCTTCAGTGATTGAGCAATTTGGGGACTTGGATAAAATGTCAGTGGAGGAAGTGATTGGATCTCTTCGGGCTCATGAAGAACGATTGCAGGAGCCTGTAGAAAGGAGTGAGGAACAGCAGCTTTTGATGACAGCGGATGAATGGCAAAAGAAGGAGAACACTGAAGGAAAACTACTACTTACTAGAGAAGAATGGCTGAAGAAATCAGGTAAGGGTAATTCATCTGGTGTAGGAGACTATCGAATGAGGGATAATCGAAATGGACGCGACAGGAGTCAGGTGAAATGTTACAGTTGTGGTGGTTTTGGACACTATGTTGTTGAATGTCGAAAATCAAGACGAAATAGGCAGCAAACGGGTGAAGTAAATTTGGCACAACTGCATGACAACGAACCCGCATTACTAATGGTCTACCATGTGAACAAGATAGATGATGGAACTGCTTTCACTGAAGATAAAGAAACAAGTGATGTCGAAGAGATTAAAGAACATACCTGGTACCTAGACAACGGTGCTAGTAACCATATGACAGGTCGACGAGACAAGTTTGAAAAACTGGATAGGACACTAAGAGGCAAGGTGAAATTTGGAGATGGCTCATTAGTGGAGATCGAGGGGAAAGGATCTATCAGGATTGCCTGCAAAAACGGAGAAACCATGCTGTTAAAAGACGTGTATTTCATTCCAAATTTGAGAAGCAACATTATTAGTCTGGGACAACTTTCTGAGGAAGGCAATCGAGTTGTACTAGATGGTGAACATCTATGGGTCTATGAGAGCTGTGGTCGTTTGTTGCTGCAGGTCAAGAGAGCAAGTAATCGATTGTACAAAATTCATATCAAAGAGACACAACAGACATGCCTTTTGACAAAAAGTGAGGAGGGAGCTTGGCTGTGGCACCAGCGCCTTGGTCATGTAAACTTCAATGCGTTGCACTTAATGTCGAAAAATCAGATGGCACAAGGACTTCCTCTCATCAACTAGCCTGGTGAAATCTGTAGTGGATGCCTCATGTCCAAACAAAGGCGTAAGTCATTTCCATTGAAAACAAATTTCATTGCTAAAACTGAACTAGAATTGATACATGTAGACCTTTGTGGACCTCTGTCTCCTGCTACTCCAGCGGGCAATCGATACTTTATGTTGTTGGTGGACGATTATACCCGTATGATGTGGGTTTACTTCCTCAAAACAAAAGATGAGGCTTTAACATACTTCAAGAAGTTCAAATTACTTGTTGAGAATGGCAAAAAGAAGGGCATTCAGGTGTTACGAACAGATCGTGGTGGAGAGTTTTGTTCAAAGGATTTTCAAACATTTTGTGACGAACAAGGTATACTGAGACACTTCACAGCGCCCTACACACCTCAACAAAATGGTGTGGTAGAGCGCCGTAATCGCACAGTGGCTGCCATGGCAAGAAGTATGTTGAATGAGAGGAAAATGCCAACAAAATATTGGGGGGAAGCTGTCCGTCATGCCGTCTATGTTCTTCACAAATTGCCAACCCGATCGTTGTATGAAACCACACCATACGAAGCCTGGTTTGGAAGAAAACCAAGTGTGGGTCACTTGAGAATCTTTGGTTGTGTAGCCTACATGAAGGTACCTGCTGTTCAAACAAGAAAACTCGATGATAGAAGCAAGAAACTGATTCACATTGGTCGAGAACCAGGAACAAAAGCTTACAGATTGTTTGATCCAACGTATGGCAGTGTGCATATAAGCAGGGATGTCATTTTTGATGAAAACAAAGGTTGGGACTGGGAAACAGACACAAACGATGTGAGAGATATGACAGGTCAGTTGACTATAGATGATCACATCTTGGAGGCTCTTGTAAATCATGAACAAAGCCCTGCTGATGAACCAATAACTCCCATGACCTCAAGGAGCACCACTGTCTCTTCCGAAGGTGAAAACACTGATGCTAGTAGTGGTAGTGATCTCAGTGAACAACCATTACGCTTTAGATCTCTTGAAGATATATATGCTAATTCCACAGTGGTAGAACTCGAAGAAGAACTTTTTCTGATGGGGATCGATGAGCCCATATGTTTTGAACAAGCAATTACAGCTGATGTGTGGAAAGAAGCAATGACAAGTGAGATAGACTCCATTGAGAAGAACAAGACACGGGAACTGACAACACTGCCTAAAGGACATAAAGCCATTGATTTAAAGTGGATTTTCAAAGTGAAAAAAGACCAGAATGGTGAGGTGATCAAACACAAGGCTCGGCTCGTAGCAAAAGGATATGTGCAACGTCAAGGTGTAGATTATGACGAGGTGTTTGCTCCTGTGACAAGGTTAGAAACAGTCAGGTTAGTTCTTGCACTAGCAGCTAAAAACAACTGGGAAGCTCACCATCTCGACGTCAAATCTGCCTTACTAAATGGCATCTTGCTTGAGGAAGTTTACGTACGGCAACCAAAGGGACTTGTCAAGAAAGGGGAAGAAGACAAGGTGTACAAACTATTCAAGGCCCTGTATGGGTTACGTCAAGCACCTAGGGCTTGGTACTCACGTCTTAATCAATATCTCTTGAAACTGGGGTTTGTCAAATGCCCGTACGAACACGCTGTCTACATGAAAAAGTTTGGAGCTGATTTATTAATCGTAGGTGTCTACGTCGATGATCTGATAATCACAGGAACCAGCACGTCACACATTACCAAATTCAAGGGGGATATGAGTAGAGAATTTGATATGTGTGACCTTGGTAAGTTGTCGTATTATTTGGGTCTGGAGGTAACCCAGGGCAGCGGTTTTATTGAAATAAAACAATCAAGTTACGCCAAGAAAGTGCTTGAAAAGGCAGGTCTGGCTGAGTGTAATGCAGTAAAATTTCCAATGGATCATAATCTACATATTCATGCTGATGAAACTGGTAAGACTGTGAACTCTACTCAATATAAAAGTATAGTTGGTGGGTTGCGATACCTGGTGCATACACGCCCAGATATTGCTGTTGCAGTTGGTATAGTCAGTCGCTATATGGAGAGTCCAACCGAGTTGCATTTGAACGCAGTAAAGCGAATCTGTCGCTATGTGAAAGGAACTATACACTACGGCTTGGTGTACACGAAAGGAAAGGGAAATTACATATTAACGGGGTTCTTAGACAGCGATTTGGCAGGGAGCATAGATGATAGGAAGAGTACAGGAGGGATGGCATTTTATCTCGACGAGAACCTGGTCACTTGGGTCTCACAAAAACAACGCTGTGTTGCCTTGTCTTCTTGCGAGGCAGAGTTTATGGCTGCCACCGCTGCTGCGTGCCAAGCTATTTGGCTTCAGAGAGTTCTAAATTGCATTACTGATACAAAGTGTGGTCCAGTTGTATTATATGTCGATAACAAATCAGCTGTCGATCTTGCTCGAAATCCAGTGTTCCATGGGAGAAGTAAACACATTGATTTGAGATATCATTTTATCCGTGATTGTGTTGAGAAGGGCCTGATCATCATAAGGCATGTTAGTACTAATGAACAGCGGGCAGACATTTTGACGAAGGCAATGGCAGCTGCAAAGTTTGAAAGAATGAGAGACTTGCTGGGAGTTAAGAAGCTTGGTGATGTTTAGATTAAGGGGGAGTATGTTGGGATTATTTTATAATCTAAACATATTTTGTTTTTATTTGTTTTAAAATAAATCAACGTATCAATCTTGTGATCGTTGAAACTAGGATTTGGTCTTTGGTTGTTACTTATGTTTAGGAGTTCAGTTAGGAGAAGAGTAAGGGATTTGTCTCCCTGATTTCTAGTGAGTTAGTTGCTCACATTCTATTTATCCTTTCATTGTATTGCATTTCTAAGTAATTCGATTAGAAGTTTTCCATACAAACAAGTCGAGTTCTCTGTTTCTCTCATTCTGTTCTATATGAGTGTGCTTGTGTGTGTAAGTATGCTTGTCTGTGTGTGTGGAGATATATTTATATATATATATATATATATATATATATATATATATATATATATATATATATATATATATATATATATATATATATACAGAGAGAGAGAGAGAGAGAGAGAGAAATACCGAATTCCACTCTTTGGTTTCGGTTCAACCCGAAGTGGCAAGGGAAGTGATGCTGGGGAAGAATCTGCTATGCTTGCAGCTTTGTTCAAAGCGGTTAAAGAAATCATAGCAACACTAAATTAAGCTGATTTTGAGCGACCAAAAAAGTAAAAACAACCTTTAAGACAATATATCAGTAGGTATACACATAAACCCTCTCATTTCCCCCCCCCCCAAATCCATGTAGTTTGTCATTCATTTAAATTGACCCTAATCATCGTTGGTTCAACTTCGACTTTGTAAAATATCAAGGGCAATTGACTTAAATGAACATTTCAAATACACACGGCATCTTTTCTTTTCACTAAACAGCACAGAATCAATATTTATCTTTACAACACCCTTGGCGGACCCCAACCGAAAGGCTGTTATTTTGCTTCTGTGTTCTTCCTTCTTTTTTCTACAGTTCATCATTATTTTAGGGTTCATGTGTACGTTGACTAATACTTAAGGCCCAAAAGGTAAATAAGCCTGTGAAATACACCCTTATCTACAAGTGGATTTACTCTCCAAGCAGAGATATTAATCCTCTAATTTCATGACCCAATTAATTGAAGTACAATAAAAACAGCAGTTAACTATGAAACTCGAAGAGTAGAAATTTGTACCGAGACTACAGGAAGTAGACAGTTCCTTTTCCTGCAGTGCCTAAAAGATGTACTCAAAAAGCTTGAATTATAGCGCATGAAATACTATGAAGAAGTTTGCATGCAGGATTTTCCAGGTCAAATTTTCAGTTACACATTTTCTATTAGAAAAATCATACTTGCATATTTAAAGCCATATTAAAAGAGAATCACAATGAGAAGTTCAATTCGTTCTAAGAAAGGATATTTTAAATGCAGCAAATGCCCGTTTCTCTGTGCGGCGTAATAGGCGTTCAGCATCTTCCTCAGCTTCCATCTGCTCCTTGAGATAGAGCAGATCATCACTGTCCAAGGCTGCATTTCAGCTCAAGTAAAGCTTATGCAGTATTGCTAAATCAAATATGCCTGTTTGAAAAATATAATGATATAAGATAAATAAATAAGAGGAGAGGAGGAAATATACCGCCTCGTCCATGAAGATATCCTCCACGTTCACCAGCAACCTCTTGCATCTGTATGCATCAAAAGCCCAATAGAGGAAGCCAAAATCCCTGTCAGGGCATGTTATCAGAATAAAATTCCAAGAATACAACATAAATGTCATAGAAAATATTATGTTAATTAAAATAAAGAAAGAACAAACAGGAGAGGGAATTCTGTGTATATTATTCCTATGTATCATTTACAACTAAGAGCTGACCTTATATAGGATGTTTACACATCAATAGTATTAATACAAGATCAATTAACTTAAATGCATAATAAAAAACTAATCAGTCAAATCCCTGAAGATCAGTGAGCTAATTACTAATAGGAGATGTGATTTTATTTCCTGTCTGTCAACACTCCCCCTCAAGCTGGACTATAGATATCGATGAGTCGAAGCTTGTTTACCAGGAAACTAAATGCTTTCTCGGACAACCCCTTTGTGAGAATATCAGCCAGCTGTTGTTTCGTATGTACATATTGTATGCTGATAATTCCTCCATCAATCTTTTCTTTAATAAAGTGACGATCCACTTCAACGTGTTTAGTTCTATCATGATGTACAGGATTGTGTGCAATCCTTATTGTGGACTGATTATCACAGTAAAGTTGAATGGGGCTTTCATACTGAATCTTTAACTCCTGCAATAAGCGTTTGATCCATATTACTTCACACACTCCATGCGCCATGGCTCTGTACTCTGCTTCTGCACTACTTCTTGCAACCACATTTTGCTTCTTACTTCTCCATGTTACCATATTACCCCATACAATTGTACAATAACCAGATGTGGACCTTCTATCATCAATGGAACCTGCCCAGTCCGCATCTGTGAACACTTCAACTTTTCTTTCAGTTGTCTTTTTGAAGAAAAGTCCTTTCCTGGTGTTTGTTTAAGATACCTCAAAATTTTATATACTGCATTAAGATGACCTTGACATGGATCATGCATATATTGACTAACCAAACTCACTGCAAAGGCAATGTCGGGTCTGGTGTGAGACAGGTAGATAAGCTTTCCTACCAGCTGTTGGTATCTTCTTTTATCAACCGGATTACCTGCACTCAGCTTCATCTTGTCTCCAAGCTCAATTGGAGTTTTGCTAGGCCTGCTACCAAGCATTCCGGTCTCTTTTAACAGGTCAAGGGTGTATTTCCTTTGTGACACGGAAATTCCTTGTTTGTTTCTAGCAAACTCCATTCCTAAAAAATACTTGAGTGAACCGAGATCTTTGACTTTGAACTCTTTTGCCAACTTTTCTTTGACCGAATGTATCTCTTCAAGGTCATTGCCAGTGACAATAATGTCATCGACATATACAATCAGAAGTGATATTTTTCCGTTTCTTGAGTGTTTAACAAAGAGAGTGTGATCTGCCTGACTTTGTAAGTATCCCAGCCTCTTAAGTACTTTCTGGAAACGGTTGAACCATGCTCGAGGAGATTGTTTCAAGCCGTAAATTGACTTTTTAAGCTTGCAAACTTTAAATGTACCGGTAGAATTTTCAAAACCCGGAGGTTGACTCATGTAGACTTCTTCTTCTAGTTCACCATTTAAAAATGCATTTTTGACATCAAGTTGATGCAATTCCCAATCTAGGTTAACTGCTAGGCTGAGTAATACTCTGATGGTGTTAAGTTGAGCAACGGGGGCGAATGTTTCAGTGTAGTCAATTCCATATGTTTGAGTAAAACCTTTCGCAACTAACCGAGCTTTATATCTCTCTATAGATCCATCTGCATTATATTTGACAGTGAACACCCATTTGCAGCCTACTACCTTCTTGTCTGGTGGTAAGTCCACTAGTTCCCATGTTCCATTCTGTTTAAGTGCTCTTAATTCGTCAAGAACTGCTACTTTCCAATGAGGAATACCAAGTGCTTTATTTATATTCCTGGGAATCACAACATCTGAAAGACTAGTAGTAAAAGCTTTAAATGAAGGTGATAATTTTGAATAAGAAATGAAATTTGAAATATGATGTTGAGTGCATGATCTAGTTCCTTTCCTTAATGCAATGGGAACATCCAAATCTGATTGAGTGTTTGACAAAAGTGGCTCCATCACCGGGTTGGACTCTTGATTGCGGTCAGGATTCACAACTTGTTTATTTCTTTCTCTTCTTGAATAAACTAGCAACTCTTTCTGTTTGTTTTGATCTTGAGAATGCTCTTCTCTTTGAATGTTTTTAATAGATGATGAATTATTAGAGACTTGATCAATTTTTGTCTCTGGAGAGGACATCTCAGGAGCAGATAAAGAGATTTCAGGCTCTGGAGAAGAGAAAGAAGTGATTTTTAAGGGTGATATAGTGTCTATGGGTATTTGTAACCCCAATGACCACTGAGCTTCTTTCTTGTGATGATTATCAGGCTCCCCCTGAAGCAAGGTGGGAGAAAAGTATGGAGTATTTTCGAAAAAAGTGACATCTCTTGATATGTATGATTTTTTTGTGAGAGGACAATAACACCGATAACCTTTTTTTGTAGGTGAATAACCCAAAAATACAGTCTTAATGGACTTAGGATCGAGTTTACTCCGATGTTGGGCTTGTACGTGCACAAAAGGAGTGCAGCCAAACACTTTGACTGGTAGAGTATTTGTAGAAACATTAGGATAAAGAGTCTGAAGAACAGAAAGTGGTGTTTTGAATTCAAGGGGTCGACTAGGAAGACGATTAATGATATATGTAGCAGTGAGGATATCATCACCCCAAAGATACTTTGGAACATGCATATTGAACATAAGAGCACGGGCTACTTCGAGAAGGTGACGATTTTTCCTCTCGGCAACCCCATTTTGTTGTGGGGTATCCACACATGAGCTTTGATGGACAATCCCATTCTGTAAGAGATAGGGACCGAGTGTGGAATTGAAATATTCGGTACCATTGTCAGTACGAAGTGTTTTAATAGATGTTTGGTATTGTGTTTGGATCATTTGATGAAAATTTTGAAATACTTGACATGTTTCAGACTTTTGTTTCAGTAGGTAGACCCAAGTAATGCGTGTGTGATCGTCAATGAACGTAATAAACCAACGTTTATCACGAGAAGTATTGACCTTTGAGGGGCCCCAAATGTCACTGTGAATAAGTGAGAAAGGGCTTGAAGGTGTACATGTTTTTTTTGGGAATGAAGAACGTGTATGTTTTGCAAATTGACAAGTATCACACTGGAAATCAGCAACCTTTTTATTGATAAAAAAAGATGGAAACAGATGTTTTAAATATGAAAAACTTGGATGCCCAAGTCGACAATGCCATAGCATTATTGTTCTAGACTTTGAATCAGAAATTGAATTTGATACATGTTGCGAACAAGAATTAGAAACAGAACTTGAAGCCAAATGATGCAGAGAAGGTTGCTCTTTTATTTGATGCAATCTTTCAATGAAATAAAGTCCGTCACGAATCCTAGCACTGCCAATCGTCCTCCCCGATGAAAGATCCTGAAATTGACAAGAATTGGGAAGAAATTTAGCAAGACAATAATTATCACCGGTTAATTTATGCACATAGATTAATTTGCATTGCAAAGAAGGAACATAAAGAACTGATTTAAGAATTAAACCAGTTGTCAATTTAATAGTGCCAATTCCTACAATAGGTGAGTGAGTGCCATCTGCGATCTTGACACTAGATTTCGTGAAACACGGACTATAAGAATCAAACAAATGAGGTAAACCTGTCATGTGGCCAGTTGCTTCGGAATCAATTATCCATGGTGTTTCGAAAGGAGAAGTGAAATTACAAGAGTATGCAACTGAAGCACTGTGAGACTCAGGACCAGATTTAAGTTTCATGGAAGATTGATTCAGGAGAGTATATAAGTGTTCAAGTTGTTCCTTATTGAATGAAGGGAGAGCAGTGTTGTCAGTGTTGTCACTCTTATCAGTGCCACTTTCAATTTGAGTTTGGTATGCCTTCTTTTCATTTTGGCGACGAGGAGTCCAGTTTGGTGGTTTCCCATGAATTTCCCAACAAGTGGATCGAGTGTGGCCATGACGCTGACAATGATCACACCATGGCTTGTCTCCCTTACGATTTGGTCGAGGGTCGGGATTGGATCTGCCACGTGATGGTGGGACTGATTTTGAAACAAGAGCGGAACTTTCGACAGGTTGCTGTTCTGGAGTAGGAGTAAGCATGATACATCGACGTGCTTCTTCACGTCTAACCTCAGAGAATGCTTCTTCAGTGTCTGGAAATGGAGAACGACTAACCAAGCGACCTCGTACATCATCAAGGTTGCTGTTCAACCCCGTAAGAAATTCAAAAACTCGTTCTTTTTCCAATTGCCGCTGCCTTTTTATAGTGCAATCAGCACATAATGGACTGGTCTCCAGATAGAGATCGAGTTCCTGCCATAAATCTTGTAAGTCTGAAAAATATTGGGTAACAGTTTGATTACCTTGTTTGATTTCTTTGAGTTTAGAGCGGATTTCAAAGATCTGAGATGCATTACCAAGATCAGAATACATCTTCCGAGTAGCATCCCATACCTCCTTAGCGGTCTTAAAGAATAAATATCGATGATTGATCTTTTGGTCCATCGAATTAATTAGCCACGCAAGAACAATAGAGTTTTCAGCTTGCCATAGTTGATATTTGGAGTCGGTTGATGGTGGTGCAGGAAGGTCATAAGTGATGTACCCAAGCTTTCCGCGTCCACATATTACAAGCTTTACTGATTGTGCCCATTGCAGATAATTTTTTCCATCGAGTTTATGGGCTGTGAGTTGTCAAGGCTATAGAGGGACCCAATAGAGCTACTAGTATGAACAGGAGAGGTGTTGGTTTGCTGAACAGAGTCAGTTAATTGAGAGGAAGCATCATCACCAGTAGTAACCATCGTCGGAGAGCAACGAGGACAATAAAGCTACTGCTGGTGTTTTTGTGCAGAGGGTTTGAATGTGAACCTTAGGGCTCTGATACCATAAAATAAAGAAAGAACAAACAGGAGAGGGAATTCTGTGTATATTATTCCTATGTATCATTTACAACTAAGAGCTGACCTTATATAGGATGTTTACATATCAATAGTATTAATACAAGATCAATTAACTTAAAAGCATAATAAAAAACTAATCAGTCAAATCCCTGAAGATCAGTGAGCTAATTACTAATAGGAGATGTGATTTTATTTCCTGTCTGTCAACATACACGGCTGAAAGACATTATTTTAATTCACTTTTTAGAATCATATCTAGCAACGAGAATTTAATCGGATGGATCGATGGAGCTTGAGTATTACAATTGTCTCTACTCTAACTAATCTGATCAGTCATAGCCAGCAGATGTTCTTCCACTCTAGCCTTTGTGAAATAATACATAATGATTTGATAACCACCCGTTATACACCTACCAATGTACCACGAACCTTCAGTTTCCATTCTAATTATACTCAACAATAGGAAAATGTTGGTTGATAAACGCAAGGAATCCTTTTTATAAAAAGATAAGGGTAAAACCGATTACTTTGGGACCTTCCTCACACCCTACTGATGCACTGATGCCATAAATTTGTGTATTAGGTCCAACCTTTTTAACAAGAAGTGATATTTGCCAAGACAAGTTAGTCATAAAAGTGAAATATTTGTTCTATCTAGGTAGATGCAGCTAATATGGGCCTTAAGGGTTTTAATACATTATACAGTCCTCCATTGCACGTAAATTCCGCTAAGGCATGCCAAGAAGAATTGCCAGATGTGGCTGCAGAGGTAACTGAGAAGTTTTTAACCATAATTTCTTAGGTAGTGATTAACCCAACTTTCAGTTGACCCACACACATGTTTAAACAAGCTCTAAGTGGGGAAACCCGATCAATATCTGTTTATTGACGTAAAGGACTATTACAAATATGTTACCAAAACTTACGTTTGCCTAACTAGAAAAATCATTAGACACTCTTTGGTTCAGCAGTCACTAGTGAGTCACTTATCTTTGTGACATAAATTACCTATCATTCAATATACAACAAACACCTTCAAAACCTTCCTGTCAAAGCTTCAAAAACATAATTGAATCGAATTACAAGCAAAATCATTTAAAAAAATACCTGGTCATTACTACTGATTCTAACCTTTAAGATTCATTTCTTCTTTCCGATCAACCTCCATTCGGTTCAGTTATTACTTATTACTACTAAATCCTCCTTTCAGGTCATTACTACTAATTCTTAATCTTGATCATTCCTTTCTTCATTCCAATCAACCTATGTCACAATCGAACTCTACACAAACTAATTTTATAACACTCCTTCATTCTGGTCATTACAATTCTTTTTTAATTCATTTATTTCTTTCCGATCAACCTCCATTACAATCCAAGTTCAACCTAAGCTAATCTTTATAATAGTTTCCCCAATAAAGCTGTAAACGAACTGAGTTGTTCGTGAGCAAGCTCAAGTTCGGGTCGATAAGGGCTCGGTTTGGTTCATTAACAATTCAAGATTTATGCGTGTAAGATAACGAGCTCGAGCCGAGCTATTAGCATGTGTTGCTCGAGTTCACGAGATTGATTTTTTAATAGCCTCGGGACTAGAGACTTTTATTAATCTATCAAGATTAAAAATACATTGTCTCCATTACATTGTAACACACACCATCTCGAAAAAACATTAATCTATCCAGCTATCAATTAACCAATCACTAACTTATCGAGATTCTACAATACGACAAATTTATCGAGAGGAAGCAGAAATGACTAACCTTAGCAACCATCCTCTGAAAAGTAGTATCTTCATCATCAATCCTCCCTTTCCCCAATTTCTTATCTGCTCACATCAAATAATAACTATAATTATAATCCAACAAATTACATTTATTCACATTCCGCAAGACTTGATATCTCTCGTAACAAAAAGGTCGAGGGTTCGAGTCCTAAACGTGTGAGTGAGTATAATAAAACAAATTATTAAACAAACTAATTTTATTTACATTCCGCAATACTTAACCTAACGGATATCTATTGTAACAAGAGGTCGAGGGTTTGAGTCGTAAATATTTGCGTGGGTATTTAAATTTAACGGGGCAGATATGAAAATACGTACCTTTGGGATCGGTGAGATTGGTGTACTCTCGAACTTCTCTTCCGGACATTTTTAATATGATGATTTTAGTTTGAGTTTGGTTTTGTTATCTCAATTTGGGAATTAGGGCTATTTGTGTTTTTTCGGAGCTTTTATAAGATATAGTTTGGGCTTTAACTAAAGTTTGGGTTTGACCCAGTAGAAACTTTAAAGTTGAAACCCAATGGACTACAAATCTACAATAGAACTTGAAATCAGTTGCTTTCCGCAGAAGCTGAAAAGCAGCTTTTTTCAAAAGCACGGGGGACCTGCTTTCTCTAAAAGCAACTTTTAGTCCAAAAGCACTTTTCAGAAAAGCAGCTTTTAAATTTTACCAAACACTTTTTCAGCTGCTTTTCAGAAATAAGCTGTTGTTGCTGTCTGCAACAGTAATCCCAAACACACCTTAAAAGAAGTGCTACATTCCCATAACGGATCCCGAATTTATTTCCAAATGATACATAATTTATTTATATTTGTGGATTCATATGTATACGATCGACCTATGTCATTAATGTAATGAACAACCAACTCATCATTTGGGAATGATTTTGGGAATCTTTTTGTTAATTCTAATATTTCTTTTTAAAAGAAAAACATTATTTTTCAATAATATTTATTTTTCTATTGAGGCACTAGTCAAAAATATTGTTAAGAATATTTATCGCGATTTAAATTTACTGATAAAAATATGGAATCGCTTTTAAATTCCTAATTACATCGTTGTTCATGAAAGTTGTTTGTATTAAAAACTTAAAATTTTAATAAGAAATGACATAGGCCACAAGTGTGTGCTATTGCGATATTATTGATTTGAGATTCATAATAATTCAATCATTTTGGAGAGGGGGCATGTGATGCATACCTGGTTTTTCTGCTGATTCAGACATGGTCTTATTCTAGCAATGTGCTGCATTTTTGACATGGAAGCATGCCCCAGTCTTTGGTGCCACAGTGTGTACTCATTTTCATCACTTGCTTTATCCAACATGCCAACCATTGCTTCCTTGGACTTCACACCACTCATTGCTTTGACTGACTTGCTCATTTTTTCATTTTTCAGATAGTATAGACCCTGTCTCATCTCACCCAAACCTATTACATCCTTAGTGACCGTGTCAATCATGGTGCAGCCTTTCGGACCAAACATCACATCACATTTGCTTTCTTGTGACAACTTTTGTATGGACAGCAAATTGTGGTTAAACTTGGGCACATATAACACATTTTTGAGCTTCACACCATTCCTTAAAAAGACATCCCCTATGTATGTAATCAAAGCAGTGTCACCTGTTGGCAGTGTGATAGTGAAAGTGGATGGAGCCACTCTGACATTCATCATGTTACACAAAAGGGATGCCATGTGATCCGATGCTCCTGAATCTATGATCCATTCATCATGTTCCACCCATTTTCCTTTGTTGCTGTACACCATTCCTGAGAATCCAAAGTCAATTTCTTCATCAGTCTCAGAATCCTTTCGACTTGTGGATGCACCTTTTGGAATTATCTTCAGTAGCTGACTTAGTTGCTCAGATGTCATCATCACCGGTTGCTGCTCACCTACGCCTCCAAAGGCATTATTGGCTTGCCTTGTTCCATTTGTCTTGTTAGCCATCCATTTATGTGAAGGACCCATTGGAGATGGTTTATTCTTTTAGTGCCATCTGGGATACCCTATCACTTCCCAATAATTGTCACTCAAATGGCCTTTCTTACTACAAGTTGTGCACATCAGTTCTTTACCTCCAGTTCCCTTACTGAACATGGCCAAAACATCACCATCTATCCCACTTTGAGACAACACCTCCCTTTGAGACTCTTCCTGTTGCATTACTGCACAAGCCTCTTCTATTGTGGGCAATGGAACCATCATTAACAACTGGCTCCTCTGTGGCCCATATCTCTCATCCAATCCATTCAAGAACTGGAAGAGCTTTGACTCCTTTTTCATGTCATCAATGGCCTTTAACAATTTTGTCACCTCAGCAGTAGCATCCGTCACAGTAGGCAACACATTTATAGAATCTATCCCCTCCCATAAACTACTCATGCCAGTGAAGTACTCACTCGCTTTCATGCCATTTTGTTTAAGAGAAAACAGATCCTTGTTCAATTTGTATTTTCTTGCACCATTCGTCAAAGAAAATCTCGTTTCTAGATGTTTCCAAATCTCAACAGCAGTGTCTATGAACAAAATAGAGGTTTTGATATTTTCAGAAACATTGTTATGGATCCAAGAAATTACCAGGTTGTTGCATGTGTCCCACTGACTTGCTTCCACACCGTGTCTGTGAGGCTTCTTGTCACTGTTCCATTGACAAAGCCAAGCTTCCTTTTTGCTGAAAGCTGTATTTCAAAGGACCTTTTCCAAACCCTATAATCACCTGCACCTTACAGCTTTTGAACGGCTATGGACGTTGGTCCATCTGCTGGATGCAAAAACAGAGGGTTCTGTAGATCTGTCATTGTTATCCTATTAGCAGCCATGAGTTACTTCTAGAGAACAAGAGTAGATTTTCTCCTTTCTAGACTAGTATAGTGACAACTCACGCTTTAATAGCCAGGCTTTATATTACTCACAACTTATAAACTCTTCTCACTATTCTAGCTATCACATACAGCTCTGATACCATAAACACAAAGTTATGAAAAGCATATGATAGTTATGTAGGAGAAAATGAGTGTGAGGAGATGAGACTGTCTTTTGCTAATGCATTAATTCTCAACCTGAGTACCACCAATACAAATGTGAGGTATATAACCTTCACTAAACTGCCTTCTAACAAACTACTAGCAAACAAACTTAGAAACGAACAATGCTAGTATATGAGATGACAAAAGCTTTTAATGTAAATGAACAAAAACTCAACAGACAAACAGACATAGCATAAGAAACTGCATTGGTTGTACTGGTGATTTGGTGGCTTAAACTTCAATCTTCATTAGAAGTCAGTACAACTAAGTGTCCCCCTTGTAGATCCATTTTAGGAGCACACAAATGTAATCATTCTCAGTTTATTAAATTTCGGGAACTAGTTGATGAAGTCGTTATTTAGACTTCATTTAGTTTCATCTACCTTCATATGCTTTCTTTCTCAAAAAAAAAATTCAAGAGTAAGGAGTAACAGTTCAAAGGGCACGGGATAGCGAGATAGTTGTGTATATTGGACCAAGTCCACTATAATTTAGGTAAGATTTTTTTTAAACTCATAATTTAGGTAAGATAGATACTGATTCATGTAGTGTAACACACACACGTACTCATACACGTTCCTCACCTGTAGCAAACGTTCCTCATTTGCATTCCTAATATTCAGGGTTTAGTTAGCACCCCCATGTACTGCTATATATTCTCGTGTAAGCTTACACAGATTTGATAATTTTGAGAAGTAAATTAAATTATTTGTTCTAACTGTATAAAGCCCTTCTTGTAACATAAGCAGTTTTCTGCACACTCTTTAATAGGTTACAGTTATCTTATGTATTCCTGGTTCTTAATTATAGTTGCATTGCATGTACAGATGGCCAAAAATGAACGAAGGAGTTGCAGTTGGAATCAATCTAGGCACAACATACTCTTGCATTGGAGTTTGGCAACACCAGTTGAAATCATTGCAATGGTGTAACAGAACTACACCATCTTGTGTCGCTTTCACTAATACGGAGCGTTTTATTGGCGATGTTGCTAGAAATCAGGCTACTCTCAATCCTGTCAACACCATTTTTGGTACTTTACATATAATATTTATTTGAATTTCTGTTTGGAGTTTTCTTTGTAGTATGCATTGTTTATTTTAGATTGTTATTAGATGTATATGAAGCCTTTGCTTGACGTGAAGGTTCATTTATACATTTATCTGCATAGAAATGATAAGGTCAAGGCTCTTCACATAAGTCGTAGATAACAAACACTTGATTAGGTTAATACTATCGCTACTTTTATTATACTAGGAAAATTGCCCCGCCCTAGGCGAGCTAGTTAAATTTCTCATTAATATAATAATTTTTAATTAAAACTACCTACAACTTAATTTTTTTATCATATTTGAAAAAATATATATTTCAAGTTTTTTGACCGAGGTAGTTATTTTTCATAAGAGAAGTTAGTATTTAGAGAAAATGATACATTTATAATACTTCACAGATGTTGCCATTTTAAAATATGTGAGATTATAATTTTAAATGGGAGAAGGTATATGGTATGGGCTGAAAATAAGCCCTAAAGACACATTTAATGTGGCATTAACTAGGCCGAGAATGGTCCAAACGTGGGGCCCACCAGCTGGGCCCGAAACCCTGATTATAATATTAAATTCGTAATTAATATTAAGGGTAATAAACAGCTCAGCAAATAAGAGTTGGATAAGGATAATATCCCCTTCAGACTTATCCAATAAGGCATCCAATTCAATATGGAAACTGATTTCTACAAGGAATAGATCTAGAACATTCCTCAAAGACTTGCCCACCAAGTCTCCAAATCCTACCATAATTCTAAGGCTTCTCAGCCTATATAAAGGGCCTGACCCCTCATCTCAGAACTACGTTTTATTGGCTTGATTCTCTAATTACCGAGATACGTAGGCATTCTGTGAGGACCGTTTAAGTCTCGAACGCAGAAGCAGCCATTAAAGCATGAAGCTCACGAACCCTAGCATTAAATATACAAACCCTAGCCGCAATAATTTCAACCTAGTTTTTATTCCACAACATTTGGCGCCGTCTGTGGGAAGAAGACATCAACCATGGTTACCACTCGAAGAACAACACCGGTCTCAACCGAGGCTACCTCTGGAACCATCGTTCCACCAATCACTGCTCCTCCTGTTGGTACAGAGCCAGGGTGTGTACCCCTATTGACGGAAACAAACCCTCGTATTCAGACCTCTCAACCACAAGGGACGGATCCCCCCGCTGAAGGATCTCAACCTGTAATCATCCCTCTAGGACAGGAGACTAACCCGCTCCAGATGGTGGTCTCTCCTCTCCCTCTGAGTAGCCGCCCGCCGCTTCACATTCTCTCCACTTCTTCGCTCCCTATCAACACCAACCCACTGTATGGGCTGCCTAATTACCCCCAAGATCCAAGGGATCCAGGACCAAGCGGTCATGCTCGGCTAATCCATGGGCAACAACAATCCCCTTATCTTAGAGGCCCGGCCCCTCCTGAACCAGGATACTATGATTACTCTGGTCCTTATACTGAAGACTCGTCATCTGAAGACGATGATCGAGACGAAGCCCCAAGGAGGCGACGTGCTAGTAAGGAACCTCTGAGGAGGAATCCATCAAACCGTGATGGTCCTTTAACAATTGCAGAGAAAATTAAGGCTTATGAAGCCGAGATTCAGAAGCTGAAGGACGACCAAGCAAGGGAGCTAGAGAGACAGAACCCTAATCAGACTCGACCTCCTCCGACTTCAGGAGGGATTCCCTTCATAGATCTGGAGAGGTCTTCAAGGAGACACCGAAGGGCTGAAGCCCCAACCAGAGGAACTACCAGGGTGGAACTCCCCAAGAATAATCCTAAAGATTTGATGCTACAAGGAGATCTTGATGATCCGACCCCCCCATTCACTGAGGAGGTGATGAACGCACATATCTCCCGAAAGTTTAAGATGCCCACAATCAAAGCTTACGATGGAACGGGGGATCCCACAACTCATGTGAGAACGTTTACAAGCGCATTGTTACTGCAGCCTGCTAACGATGCCCTTAAGTGTAGGGCGTTCCCCCAAACCCTGTCGGGCATGGCGCAACGTTGGTATAGTCGTTTACCTCCAAACTCGATTAGCTCTTTCAAGGAGTTGAGTACCGCTTTTGTCAGTCAATTCATTAGCGGAAGAATTCATGAGAAAAGCTCTGCATCCCTTATGTATGTAACACAGGGAAAGAATGAGAACTTAAGAGATTATATCAAGCGATTCACTAAGGAGACCCTGAACATCACTGATCTGGAAAATAAGGTAGCCATGGTAGCCTTGCAGCACGGAACCACGGATCTCTTTTTTAAGAGGTCGTTGGCAAAACACCCCCCTGAAAGCATGGATGAACTTCAACGAAGGGCGGACAAGTATATAAAAGCTGAGGACAGCATCAAGAAAGAAGCCGCATTAGGCAATGGAGGGAACAACAAGCGGAAACAAGAACAAGAGTACGATGCTAGGGACAAATATCCCCGAGCTAGCAGAGACTCTAAATCTGCTCCAAAAAAGATCTCGGGTCCAAGGTTCTCCGAGTATGCCAGACTTAATGCTCCAAGAAGCCAGATCCTGTTGGACATTGAAAAGGAAAAGGACTTCCGATGGCCGAAGCCACTTAGAGGAGACCCAGCTAAGCGAAATAAGGAGCAATACTGCAGGTTCCACAAAGATGTGGGACATGACACCGACGATTGTAGGCAACTCAAGGATGAGATTGAGTTCTTGATACGAAGAGGAAAACTAAGTTAGTTCACCAAGGGTGATGACCGTGGGAACCAAAGAAGGGACAATGAAAGGAAAGATAATAACAGGAGGGATGACAACCATGATCGCAATCCACAGCCCCGAAGGGCAGTTATCAACATGATCTGGGGAGGTCTGACAGCAGCTGGCACGACTAAGAATTCTCGAAAAGCTTATGCTAGAGAAGTAATGCACATTGTGGGAGAAGCCCCGAAGCGTGCTAAAACCGAGATGGTAATTGGTTTCGATGATTCAGACTTGGAAGGGGTGAAATTCCCCCATGATGACCCGCTGGTCATAACTCCTGTGATTGGAAACTCAGAAGTAAAACGAGTCTTGATAGACAATGGGGCTTCTGTAGATACTTTATTTCATGATGCATTTGTGAAGATGGGATACAACGACTCTCAGTTAACCCCTACAAACATGCCTATATATGGGTTTAACGGAGTGGAGTCCAACGTTGAAGGGACTATTCAGTTACCCGTGACTATTGGGCAAGAGCCTAAAGAAGCGACTCAGATGATGAACTTTTTGGTGATCAAGGCAGCCTCAACATACAACGCAATCCTTGGAAGGACTGGACTTCATGCGTTTAAGGCTGTGGCCTCTTCCTATCATATGAAGATTAAGTTTCCAACACGGAATGGTGTCGGAGAACAAAAGGGTGATCAGAAGATGGCAAGAAGTTGCTATGTAGCCGCATTGAGGGCCGACGGAGTCGGGGGGTAGGTCCTTCCGATTGAAGACATGGATGTCCGCGATGATGAAGAGCATAGAGGGAAGCCAGCAGAGGATTTGATTCCCGTACCTCTAGAGCCTAATGATCCTGAAAAAGTTACTTATGTTGGAGCATCTCTGAAAGAACCCCTGAAGGGCAAGTTAATAGAATTCTTACAGAAGAATAGCGACGTGTTCGCTTGGATAGCAGCTGATATGCCAAAAGGAAGGCAATAAAGCAGAAGAAGAGAAACTTTGCTCCGGAAAGGCAAGAGGCCATTAGGCAAGAAGTGGATAAGCTCTTGGAAGCTGGTTTTATTGAAGAGATTCAGTTTCCCGAATGGTTAGCGAACCCAGTCATGGTCAAGAAAGCAAATGGGAAGTGGAGAATGTGTATAGACTTCACTGACCTGAATGATGCATGCCCAAAAGATTGTTTTCCCCTGCCGAGGATTGATATGTTGATAGATGCCACAGCTGGACATGAGATGTTAAGCTTTATGGATGGATTCAGCGGCTATAATCAGATTAAGATGCACAAGGATGACATACCTAAGGTATCTTTCACAACTGACTTTGGTGTATTCTGTTATCTTGTCATGGCTTTTGGTCTAAAGAATGCAGGAGCTACTTACCAACGATTGGTAAATAAGATATTCGCCCATCTGATTGGAAAAACCATGGAGGTATATGTTGATGACATGTTAGTTAAGAGCCTACTCAAGGCTGATCATATCAAACACCTCAGAGAGGCATTTGAAGTGCTGAGGCACCATAAGATGATGTTGAATCCCGCCAAGTGTGCTTTTGGCGTTGGATCTGGAAAGTTTTTAGGACTGATGGTTTCAAAGAGAGGCATTGAGGCCAATCCTGACAAGATCAAGGCGATTTTAGACATGGAGCCACCGCGCTCTATAAGAGATGTGCAGAGGTTGACAGGCCGAGTTGCAGCTTTGGGAAGATTCATCTCCAAGTCTGGAGACAAATGCTTGCCTTTCTTCCAAGCGTTAAAAAAGGTGAAAAATTTTGAGTGGACACCTGAGAGCCAAGAGGCCTTTGAGCAACTGAAAAAGTACATGGTTGAAGCCCCGTTGTTGACCAAACCTAGTCCTGGGGAGATTCTTTGTTTATACCTGGCGGTATCCGAACAAGCCCTGAGTGCTGTCCTTATTCGGGAAGAGGAGAAAGTCCAGAAACCTATCTACTATGTGAGCAAAGTGTTGCATGGGGCTGAGTTGAATTACTCACCCATAGAAAAGTTTGCTTTGGCATTAGTAACCGCCTTAAGAAAGCTGCGGCCTTACTTTCAGGCACATAAGATTCAAGTTCTGACAAACCAGCAGTTGAGGAATATATTGCATAGCCCTAAGGCCAGTGGAAGGCTAATCAAATGGGCGATTGAGTTAGGAGAGTTTGATATCACATACAAGCCTCGGACAGCTATCAAAGCTCAGGCATTAGCTGACTTCGTGGTTGAATGCACTATTAACAACCAAGAAGTCGGGGGGCAAGAGATAATGACTACCCCTGGGCAAGAGGAAAAAGTAGAAGAACTTACACCTGATCTGAAGGAATATTGGGTGCTCTATTTTGATGGAGCATCAAAAACAAAATCTAGTGGTGCAGGTTTGGTTTTGCAAAGCCCCGATGGGTTCACAGTTGACTACGCTTTAAAGTTGGATTTCCCTACTACCAACAATGAGGCGGAGTATGAGGCATTAATAGCTGGTTTGGGTTTTGCCAGAATCATGAGGGTCAAAAATCTCAAAGTTTGTGGAGATTCAAGGCTTGTGGTATCACAAGTAAATGGTGAATTCGAGGCTAAGGATGAGACTATGGCAAAATACTTGAGAGTAGTAAAGGCTGTTATGTCCCAGTTTGAGGAGTGCTATGTTGAGCACATTCCAAGAGAGGAAAACATTAAGGCCGATGCCCTATCTAAATTTGCTTCTTCCGAGATAGAAAATTATGCTGGGAGTGTCTATTTTCAGGTCTTGAAGGCCCCGACCGTTAACTCAAAGTTATTGGCACCAATCGATGTAGGAGGCTCTTGGATAGACCCTATCAAGGCACACCTTGAGACCGGATGGCTCCCAGACAATGCCTTGGAGGCACGAAAACTTTCAGTAAGAGCATTGAGATACACTTTGATTGAAGGAATTTTGTACAAGAGGTCGTTTGTCATCCCATACTTGAAATGTTTAAGGCCTCAAGAGGCAAGAGAAGCATTGGAAGAAGTTCATGAAGGGATATGTGGGCAACACTTGGGGGGCAGAGCCCTAGCTCACAAGATAATTCGTTTAGGGTTCTACTGGCCGGAGATGTTGGCCGATGCACAAAACTATGTCAAGAGATGCGAGAGATGCCAGAAGCATGCCCCAATTGTGAGGCAACCGCCTGAGATATTAACTTCAATTAACTCTCCCATTCCATTTGCAATGTGGGGGATGGATATACTTGGGCCTTTTCCCATGGCTTCAGCGCAAAGGAAATTCCTAATAGTGGCCATTGATTACTTCACTAAGTGGATTGAGGCTAAACCTCTGGCCAAGATAACCACCAAGCAAGTTTCCCAGTTCTTTTGGGAGAACATAATTTGCAGATACGGAATCCCACGAATCCTTGTGACAGACAATGGGACACAGTTCAATAATGAAGAGTTCAAGAAGTATTGTGAAGAGAATGCGATTGAGCTCCGTTTTACCTCGGTGGCACACCCTCAAGCCAATGGGCAAGCTGAGGTAGCTAATCGAATTATCCTTGATGGACTGAAGAAGAGGGTCGAACGCTCTAGGAATACTTGGGTAGATGAATTGTTGCCCATACTTTGGGCATATCGTACCACTTGTAAGGTAACAACTGGAGCAACCCCATTTTTGCTGGCTTATGGAGCCGAGGCAGTTGTGCCTTTAGAGATCATGCAAGCATCACCTCGAGTTGAGGCATATGAGCCAGAAACTAATGACGAAGGAATGAGACTTGCCCTTGACTTAATTGATGAAGTTAGAGATGAAGCTAATGCAAAGAATGCTGAATATCAGAAGAGAGCCTCTTTTCACTACAACCAGAGAGTTAAGGAAAGATTCTTTCGACAAGGTGACATGGTTTTAAGGAAGATTGAAGCATCAGGAGTTGGCCAGAAAGGAAAGTTAGCACCAAATTGGGAAGGACCATATCTAGTCAGAAAGGTGTTAGGACGAGGATCCTACAAGTTAGAAACCTTGGACGGGGTTGAGGTGCCCCGAACTTGGCATGCTGTGAACCTCAAAGTTTATTATGTTTAAGTTCTTTTGACAAAGGCTTGGACTTTTATCTATTTATTAGGAATAAGGTTCGAATGAAACCATTTTAGAGCATGTTGCTCCCAGTAGAAAATAGAGTATTTATGTAAAGGTTGAACCCATTCTATTAATATCCTTTGACAGCATAATGGAATTTATACTGTTTTCTCTATGAGTTATTTCTCTTTGTTAAAACAAACACGAAAGGCAAACGTTGAACTAGCTTGTGAGTTTAGTACCAGCCAGGAGGCCAAGTACTTGAGAAATTCTAAAGTTTAACGAACTATAAGCCAAAAATGAGAACATGGAAACAAAAGAAACTACAACATAGATAAGTTAAGTCATAAGCCCCGAAGGGCAAAAGTTCAGAATAAATAAAGACAAAAAACAGAAATAAGCCACGCAGGGCCATCTATGCATCTAATTCCTCAACAACAACATCTCCCTGGGTAGAAGAAGGATCTGCTGTCTCTATCCCGGGAGAAGAAGGTGGATCCTGAGTGGGCTGAGAGTCCCCATCCACAGTTGTCTCTGTAGCAGCCTCCACAGCCTCTGTCATTCCAGGGATAGCAGGAACCGGGAACCTCTCCAGGGATACCCCCTCAATCTTCCCACTCAGCTCCTCGATGATCCCCTCCCAACACTCCTTGAAGGTACCAGGAAAGTTTGCATCATACTCGGCATTCAGGACATCTTGAAAGTCCTTAGAAGCCTTGTAATCAGCAATGATGTGTTCCCTGTTCTGCTGCACCTCCAGCTGTAGCTTCCTGTTCTTCTCCTTCTCAGCAGCCAGCTCCTTCTCCACCTCCCTAAAACGAGCAAAGTTTGCCTCGGAGGAATCAAAGTATCTGTCTCTTTCCCTCTCAGTAATAGTCTTATCAGCACGCACCTCCTTCAGGTTATGAACAGCGGCCTGAAGGTAGGCGTTCATCTGCAAAGAAAACAAGTGAATAAGGGAAAAGTAAATACAATTAAATTAAAGAAGTTGAATAAAGAAATTACCGAAGCAACAGCTTGAGCCCCAAGAAGCTCAATCTGCAAGTCATCAGAAGACTCCACAATGTGGACCCTATCTCGTGGAGTAACCACGCTCCTGGACCACTCAGCTGCAGCCCTAGAATCACCTACAGCTGTGTCCCTATTGCATAAACCCCATCCCACTGTAAAGGGAGTGAGGTCTTCCTCAATAGGAACTGGCTTTTCTTGAAGAAAAGCAGGAACACGCTCCACCGCAGGAGAAGCTTCATCTGTCCTTGCCCTTTTGGCCCTAGGGTTCTCCGTTACCACCCTAGCAGTAGCAGCAGTCTCCCTCTGCTTAAAAATTGCTCCCACAGCAGCTTTGGCTGCAAAATGATTACAAAAAAGTTAGAAAGCTATATCTAGCATAAATTGTTAACAAAGCAAGAGGTGAGAATTACCCTCAGGGCCCAAATCGCTTAGCCCATGGGCCTCCAACGAATCTTCAGAAATCAAATTTGCACATTGATGCAAATTATCAGATGTTAACAAAGTTATGGCCGCCTCTTCTTCCACGCCCAATTTTAAACTCCTGACAGGCCCATCAACGGCTCTGCAGAAGTTGGGCCGAAAATAGTTGTCCCAGTCATCCCCATCCAAAAAGATATAAAACAATTCCCTCTTCCAATTAGGAAGGGAATCAGGAGCGGAATCCGAAACAAAACAAGAACGGGCTAAAGAACGATGTTGGATTTTGACCCAGCCCGAATTGTCAGAAGAATTGACAAATTTGAATAAATATCGAAAAACAGATATACTGGGCTCAAGCCCATGTTTCTTACATTGGACCAAGAAACAATAGATAAAACGCCACGCATTTGGCATAAGTTGGGTTGGACAAACCCGGGCTTCGGCCAAAAGACGATAAACAAAAGGAGGAGGAGGAAGGCGAAAACCAGCGTAAAAAGTCTCTTTATAAATCCTAATGGCCCCAGGCTTTGGGTGACAAGCCCTTTCATTTGAGGCCGGAACAACGGCCCTATAAGGCCCATTAATATGAAAAAGTTGGGCTAGAATATCTACCCTATGTTGTTTGTATTTCGATTTATACTCATAAGCATCTAAATGAAGCATATTTGGAAAAGCTTGACCAAACTCATTTAAAAGATCTCTAAGGGAAAAAACACTGGCATGGACAAGAGATGTTTTAGGGTTCTTACCCCTTGTAAGCCGTGGAGCGGTGGTAGAAGTGTTAGCGAGTTGAGACTGGCCTGAAGAGCTAGAATCCTCCATTGAAATGCTTCCCTTGAAGGCTTGAAACCCAGAAATGTTGAAAAAAGAAGTTGGAGAAGATGAAGATTCAACGATCTTCAAACAGAAACTGGAAAACAGGGCGGAGGAAAGACGCCGGAAATCGCTTCGCGACAGAACCCTAGCAGAGCTTTTTTAAAAGTATTTGTGGTAAAGGAGAGATAATTTTTGCTGAATAGTGAGATGAGAAATGAGGGATGCACACTACTCTTTTATAGAGTTCATGGTTGGTCACTCAACCGGCTATATCAAGTAAATGGGCTGTCAACAGGTGACTGGGCCTTTGAATAGGCGGGAAGCCCATGAAATTCAAATTTTGAATTAATTCTAGAATGTTCTACGACATTTTTAGAAAATAGGATAAAAACCCATCAGAATTTAAAGGCAGGAGGCCCAATTAAAAGGGCATACCCACGCCCAGGAGACCAAACCTCCTAGGCGTGCCTAAGGAAGGTGTCTCCTTGGCGGGGGTACCCACGCCCAACTTGACTATCCTTAAAGAAGGCTATACCCACGCCCAGGAGACCAAACCTCCTAGGCGTGCCTAAGGAAGGTGTCTCCTTGGCGGGGGTACCCACGCCTAACTTGACTTTTCTTAGAGAAGGGCATACCCACGCCCAGGAGACCAAACTTCCTAGGCGTGCCTAAGGAAAGTGTCTCCTTGGCGGGGGTACCCACGCCCAGGAAGCATTTCAAGGAACGAAGGTACACCCACGCCCAGGAGACCAAACTTCCTAGGCGTGCCTAAGGAAAGTGTCTCCTTGGCGGGGGTACCCACGCCCAGGAAGCATTTCAAAGAACAAACACCCACGCCCAGGAGACCAAACCTCCTAGGCGTGCCTAAGGAGGGTGTCTCCTTGGCGGGGGTACCCACGCCCAGGATGAATTTCCAAGAACGAAGGTATACCCACGCCCAGGAGACCAAATTTCCTAGGCGTGCCTAAGGAAAGTGTCTCCCTGGCGGGGGTACCCACGCCCAGGAAGCATTTTTTGCCAGGATGACTTTTTTAAAGTTAATCCTTTAAAAATTCTGAAAATAATGTTGGGAAATTGAAAAATAATTTCCAAAAAATAATTAAAATACCTGTTGGTACATAAAAATTCCTAAATTATTAGGAAAAATTACGAAAAATACCTGTTGGTACATAAAAATTCCTAAATTATTAGGAAAAATTACGAAAAATACCTGTGAGTACATAAAAATTCCTAAAATATTAGGAAAAGTACAGAAAAATATGAGGAAAATTATAGAAATATTTTCTTGACAAATTGGGCAATAATTTATGCTAATAATGCATGAAAACTCTATGAAAGTGCCAAAATTGCTAAAAGCAAGCACAAATTAAAGCCTCGAATAAGGCAAATCGTCGTAAATGTGTAGGTCGCTCCACACTTTACAACCAAGACGATACTCGTGAAACACTAGTGTAAACCAAAATTCCCATATAAGGGTAATTAAGAAGTCCCAGGTAAGGGATAAAAACGACCTCGAGTCTCGATTAAGGCAAAATATAACTTCCATGAAAACCTGATCAGTTTTCCTAAGAAGTTGGGGGGCAAATGATATGGGCTGAAAATAAGGCCTAAAGACACATTTAATGTGGCATTAACTAGGCCGAGAATGGTCCAAACGTGGGGCCCACCAGCTGGGCCCGAAACCCTGATTATAATATTAAATTCGTAATTAATATTAAGGGTAATAAACAGCTCAGCAAATAAGAGTTGGATAAGGATAATATCCCCTTCAGACTTATCCAATAAGGCATCCAATTCAATATGGAAATTGATTTCTACAAGGAATAGATCTAGAACATTCCTCAAAGACTTGCCCACCAAGTCTCCAAATCCTACCATAATTCTAAGGCTTCTCAGCCTATATAAAGGGCCTGACCCCTCATCTCAGAACTACGTTTTATTGGCTTGATTCTCTAATTACAGAGATACGTAGGCATTCTGTGAGGACCGTTTAAGTCTCGAACGCAGAAGCAGCCATTAAAGCACGAAGCTCACGAACCCTAGCATTAAATATACAAACCCTAGCCGCAATAATTTCAACCTAGTTTTTATTCCACAACAGTTTAATTTTCATCATTTTTCATGATCTTTATAAAATAATAATAATAATTATTATTTATATAGCCTCTTAATTTTTTTGTTAAGAAAAATAATAATAATACTCATTAATTATATCGATAACACCTTATTAATTATATCGATTATATCTTGTGTATATATGTTTTATTTTTCAATCTATAGATTATAATAAATTGTATAAAAAGATTAAATATATCATGAAATATCGCGATCTAATTCACAATCTAACTTTTTTGTTGCTATTAGATTTTTTATATTGTTAAATATTACCTTAAAAAATATATATAAGTGTTACTATTTGGACATATCTTTATTGTTCTTAATTAATTGATATCTCAAATTATTTCATATTTAAAGTTTTTTTACTAAATTAGAATTAGAATAATTATAAATAAATGGGAGAAGGTAAACTTGTATCATTCTACATTGATCTTATAAGAAAATTATGCATTAAATTTTTATAAACACATAATAAATGTTACTCGACACGCCTCCCGGCAAGTCCCACATTTTATTATGTGAAAAACTATTATTATCAATGGATACAAATTTAAATAATGTAAAAAATAATTCATTAAGAAAGAAGGTTGAGAAAAAAAGTAATTCGATCATATTTTCGTCAAGTATAAAATATTAAATGCTTCAGCAATATGACATCCTTTTTTCATGATATTTATAAAATTATTTAAAATATAAATTATTATTATCATTATTTACATAGGCTCTGAATTTTTTTATTACGAAAAATTATAATAATACTCATTAATTATATCGATAACACTTTATTAATTTTATCGATGTATCTTGTGTAAATATTTTTTATTTTTCAAATTTTAAATTAATAAAAACAGGATAAAAAGATTAAATATATCATGAAAAAACGCGATCTAATTCTCACTCTAACTTTTTTTGTTGAATTAGGTTTTTTATATTATTAAATATTAACTTAGGAAAATATAGATGTTACAATTTGGATTTTCGTTATTGTTTTTAATAAACTGAGATCCCACATTATTTCATGATTAAAAGATTTTTTCTAAATTAATATTAAAATATTTATAAATAAAAGGGATAAGCTAAACATGTATCATTCTACATCGATATTATAAGAAAAATATTCATTAAATTTCTATAAAAACACATATTAAATGTTACTCGACGTCGCCTCGGGCGTCGTCTCACTTTTTATTATATGAAAAATTATTATTATCAATGGAGTCAAATTTAAATAATATAAAAAGTTAATTCATTAAGAAAGAAGGTTAAGAAAAAAAATCGATCATATTTTCATCAAATGAATGAATAAAGTATGCTAGGTGGAAACAACACATATACGAATCTTATCATTCAGAGAAAAAAACCAACATTAAGATCCATAAATGAAAGTCTCTGAATACACCCTCAACATCCAATTATGATAACATGATACAAAAGCAAAAATTACACATATTTGTAGACATTGATATTTAGCCTTATACATGTTATGTTGGACATTTTATGTTGGACATTTTTTATGTATCCAGACACAAAATTTGGTTACATAGAGAATGCCCAAATAAACATTCAGGTATGTTAGTGTTAGGATACATGAAAAAATTATTATTTTAGACAAATGAATTCATGTAGCCAACACTGATACATAGCAATGATATTTGTCACTTGGTATAATCAATGTTGCAGCCTGCAGATAATAGAAGAATAATTTGTAACACATAGTAATATTAATTAACCCAAGTCGACAGCTTTGCAGGGCGCAGCCTGCTGATTTCATTATTAAACTCCAAAAATATAATAGTTCTTCAGCCGGAAATTCAAATATTGCAATAGATAAAAAGAATGTCCGCATCTTACACTTGCGTTATTTGCCAACCACTACAAGGATTTTTGCTTTAGACGACACTCAAAACGTGTTGTCTGAATGTATCAAAAACTGTTGACTATTATGAAGTCGTGTGATACACACCTCAGACAACACACAGCAAACTGTTGTGTGAGAGTTGAAAGACAAGTAAAAGCCACCTGAAAAAGTTGTCTGATACCCAGAAACAACAACACTTCTTTGGAAACCTGTTGTCAAAACTCCAATAATGCAACACGTTTTAACGAATATATTGTTGTTTTAAGCAGTAAAGACAATGGTTTTTAAAAGAAAGCCTATTGTTGAAGTGCAAAAGATACAATCTTTTACTTGATCAGGGCTGTTGTTGTAAGTCACTACAGACAACGGTTTCTTAGCAAAAACGATTTGTTTTATGCTTAGATGTACAACATGTTATCTCATATGGCATGTTGTTGTACAATAGGAAGGATAACACTTTCTTAGTATATAACCCTTGTTTGAAATTATTTCAAACAATGGTTTTATAGAGTATAACATGTTATTTGTTAAAAGAGACAACAGTTTTGTGGGTTTTAACCTGCTGTGTGTATTCTTCTCGCACATTACTTTGTTAAATGGTACGTGTTGTTTGATTGCATTTTTTACAACTGTTAACATTAAGTAGTTTTTATTTCATGTTGTGTGAGTCATTTTCTCACAAGGGATTTTAATAAAAGCATTGCTTGATATATAATACAACAAGTGTGATTTCAAAAAAAAAAATAATAATACAACAAGTGTTAATCATTGGTGGACATTGGCTAAAAGTATCTTAAACAATGGTTATACATAAGTCATATTTTGCTAGTAGACCTGCCATTAACACTGGAACCGATAACTGTGATCTTCACTACATCTTGGTCTGATCCCGAGTCATTGAATTAGAGTGGTGCCGAGAAAAGGAATGGGAAGTCTTCTATTCTCTAATGCAACTGCAATTAGAAGGTTTCAAATATATAAAAATCAAACAGAAGCAAAGCAAGAACACAAGAACAGAGTAGAACCAAGCACGAAGGAACTCTACTCCTTTCTACTTCTATCTGTTTAAGTAAATATTGAATCTGTATAAGCAACCAATAAGTATTAGTTGTGTGACTCCCAATGCTCGTTAATAAGACATACCTCATTCTTGACAAGCATCAAAAACTTTTCACACTCCGTAATCACAGGCTGCACATTTCAACAGGAAAATATTAGTACTATTACTGAACGACAGTAATAAGAAATTTCATGTTATCTTGATGCTTACCAATGCAGTAGCAAAAGCAGCATTTGCGTAACTAATTTCACAAAGCTTTTCCTGTTTATCCCCGGAACTTGCTTTAGCTTGCTTAGCTTGTTCCGTCGCTCCAAAAAAAGTGACCCATGGGTGAAAGGCTGTTAATCTATTTAAGTAGCCTCATTCCAAATTTTGTCTCGAATTGGACCGAATAATCAGTGGATTCAGTGGTTCATACTACATATAAACTTGAATTACATATATGACATTAAACTTCACCTTAGATAAAAACTTGAAAAGTGTCCAAAATTTCAACAAAACCAACACTCAATCAGACTAGCAATGAAATATCATCAATCAGGAAGTATGACAAGTCAACATCTTAAATGTACATACAGTACACAGAGAAGCTCAGAAGGAATCAGAAGAGACATAACAAAGCCAAATCCAAACAACTATAACCAACAGAGCCCAAAAACCTCAACTTCCAGAATTACCGAAAACGACAACCCACATACCCAGATTCATATGGGTTAGGTTGCTTAGCTCTTTGATTTAGAATGCTTAACGAGCCATTCAATGACTGAGTCAATGTTGGTCAAGTTCCTGCATGAGATCATATAGCAGCATACTTCTCTATCGGTAATAGATTTCAACCCCCTGGATATAGTAATGCCATCACAACATAATATTAGAACAAGAAAATTAAAACAATAAACTATCTACTCTAATACATTAAAGAAGAGGGCAGGGGATCAAAATTATCTTCACTCACATCTGATCTGTCAAAGCCTGCTTAGAGAGCGCTCCTGCTTTATCAATCTTGTTTCCTAACACTAGCAGAGGGATACCAGCAAGTGATGCTTTGCTTAGCAAATCATGAAGTTCGCTTTTGGAGACACTGAGGTTTTCAGGATCAGCAGCATCAACAACATACCTGCAAACAAGATGGAAAATTTAGCTTAGGTCTAAGTCTATCAAAGGACGAATTATGGATAAGAATGAAAAATATGCTACCCAAATAAGTCCTATCAAAATTATTATTATTATTTCATATGCATGTTTAAATTTACCCAAATAGGTTAAAACTTAGGTGATTGTCAAACACTTAATTGGTTACATGAAAAGATTTAAATGAATCTTTCCTTCATCGTTAGTAATGACTGCAATCACAACACATGAAAATGTTGTTTTAAACTCAAGTTACCTAGCCTCTAGAAAGATCCGAAAGGATCACAAATAATCGAATTATTAAGACTTTACACCCACAAAATTTCGAAATTGAAATCACGGAATAGTAGGAGTAAATATATTACTAATTTTGAACTAACTTCAGCCAATAGGTTTTCATTGCATCAAGTATGAAGCAAATTCATCAATTACCTCACACCCGCATGATTGATATGTTCAGCCAGACCCACCCACCGACTCTATGGCAGCCAAAACTGTCAATTCTCAATTCTTCCTTCTTGAACCCCGGATATTAGATAAGTTATGCAATGCAGATTGATCCACCACTTTTGTCTTCTTTTAACTCCAAAGGTGGAATGGTACTTGGGATACATGTTCTGAAAAATCACATTGAATGATGCTTACAAAACAAAACAAAGAGAGAAGTATCGGACCACAGGTAACTCATAGAAAAACTGGTGAGAACAGATCTTAATTTAAAAGAACATATGGAAGAAGTAATTACAAATTATACCTGGAGAGAATGAGAATTGACGAGGGTACATGTATGGATGTTTGTGTTTTCAATTTGTGGATTTTGTGTGGATGAGAACCGGGAGGGGGAAATGAAATTTGGGGAAAATGAAATTTGGAAGAGGGGGAAAATGAAAATTATACAAGGAGGGAACTTTAGGTTTAGCGAAATTTCCAAAAATAATTGGGTTTGGTCGAAGAAACAAAGGAGGGAAAGAATAACAGGGGAAATGAAAATAATTTTTTTTTCTAAGTTTTATAAAATAATTTTTGTTTGATAAATATTTATAAAGTAATTTTTATTTGGGAGATATTAAATTAACTAGATTTATATTAAAAAATATAAAATATAAATTTAAAATTTTAGAATTTTTAAAAATTTATATTATAAACACATTAGAGGGAGTAGTACTTTTGTCGGATTTATTCTATAAACACATACAAGAATGATTTATTTTTTCTAATTTTTTGTACACATCACTCAAATCAGTATATAACATAATCCGTACGGTTGGATCGTCGAAAAAAAATTAAGAAAAAATATTATTCCAAAAATATACTAGTTTGACCAAGCAGTACTTTGACAGTTGACCATTAATATATCATATAAGAATGATTTGTTTTTCCATAATTTTTTTTACACATCACTAAAATCAGTATATAACATCATCCGTACGGTTGGATCGTCGATAAACTTTTTTAAAAAAATAGATCATGTTCAATCGGTACGACACTCGTTAGAGCGAGTGGTACTTTTGGAGGATTTATAAACACGTACAAGAATGAATTCTTTTTTCTAATTTTTTGTACACATCACTCATATCATTAATTATTAACAGCCATACGGTTGGATCGTCGAAAAAAAATTAAGAAAAGATATTATTCCAAAATTATACTAGTTTGACCAAGCAGTACTTTGACAGTTGACCATTAATATATCATATAAGAATGATTTGTTTTTCCCTAATTTTTTTTACACATCACTAAAATCAGTATATAACATCATCCGTACGGTTAGATCGTCGATAAATTTTTAAAAAAAAATAGATCATGTTCAATCGGTACGACACTCGTCAGAGCGAGTGGTACTGTTGGAGGATTTATATTATAAACACGTACAAGAATGAATTCTTTTTTCAAATTTTTGGTACACATCACTCATATCATTAATTATTAACAGCCATACGGTTGGATCGTCGAAAAAAAATTAAGAAAAAATATTATTCCAAAAATATACTAGTTTGACCAAGCAGTACTTTGACAATTGACCATTAATATATCATATAAGAATGATTTGTTTTTCCATAATTTTTTTTACACATCGCTAAAATCAGTATATAACATCATCCGTACGGTTGGATCGTCGATAAACTTTTTTAAAAAAATAGATCATGTTCAATCGGTACGACACTCGTTAGAGGGAGTGGTACTTTTGGAGGATTTATATTATAAACACGTACAAGAATGAATTCTTTTTTCTAATTTTTTGTACACATCACTAAAATTATTAATTATTAACAGCCATACGGTTGGATCGTCAAAAAAAAATTAAAAAAAAATATTATTCCAAAATTATACTAGTTTGACCAAGCAGTACTTTGACAGTTGACCATTAAAATATCGTACATGAATGATTCGTTTTTTCTAATATTTTTTATACATCACTAAAATCAGTATATAACATCATCCGTACGGTTGGATCGTCGATAATTTTTTTTAAAAAAATAGATCATGTTCAATCGGTACGACACTCGTTAGAGCTAGCGGTACTTTTGGAGGATTTATATTCTAAACACGTACAACAATGAATTCTTTTTTCTAATTTTGTGTACACATCACTCAAATCAGTATATAACATAATCCGTACAGTTGGATAGTCGAAAAAAATTAAGAAAAAATATTATTCCAAAATTATACTAGTTTGACCAAGCAGTACTTTGAGAGTTGACCATTAATATATCATATAAGAATGATTTTTTTTTTCTCTAATTTTTTTTACACATCACTAAAATCAATACATATATAATTTTAAATTTTTTAAAAAAGATCATGTTTAAAAAATATAAAATATAAAATTTATCATATTTTTTTAATAAATACTCAAATTACTATATATATATATATTAACATCCGTACGGTTCGATATATATATATATATATATATATATATATATATATATATATATATATATATATATATATATATATATATTAATAAAATTATTTTATAAAATTAAAAAGAAATATTATTTTATAAAATTTTTTATTTTCCTTTCCCTATTTTATTTTCCCTCCTTTGTTTCATCGAAGAAATCCAATTTTTTTTTTGAAATTTCACAAAACCCAAATCCCCTCCATACACAAATTTCACTTCCCCCTTTTTTTGTCTAAAGGCCTCTGTACTATTATCTCGTCATCTTTCACCCACACGAACAAAACAAGAAATCTAGGCCACTCTCTCTCACCGGTTATAAACTCAATCACAAATCCAACAAACAGGGCCTCCATCAGATCAAGAATCAACCCACATGAGTAGAGTAAGTAATTTAATCTCCATCTCATTCTTTGAACTGAAGGGGACAGATCACAATTAAAAACCAACTACTACTGATGTGGTTTTGGTGACCCGCTGGCTGAGACAGGTGATTTGTAGTTCTGTGACGATGATTTGTACTATTGTTGCTGATAATTTGTGGTTTAAAAGAAATATTTGTGTGTATGTGTATGTAATTGTTGTTGTAGAGCAAGTAGGGTATGCAAGAAATGGAGAGAAGGGGTGAAGCGATCTCTTGGTCATAGAGAGAAGCTAAGTTTCGCTGGATGGAAAATGGATGATGACCTCCACTACTCGAATTCTTCGACATTCTTATTCCCTCAAGGAGTTGGACATGTATGTACAATGCTTTCTCTCTTTAAGTATTGATTCTGATTCTGCTTACCTGAATCCGAAATTGCTTTGTTTTTTTCTTAAACAATGAACATGACCACGGAAGTCTTTGTTATTAACACAATTTACATTATAAAAATGAAACTTCACCAACTATATGAATCAAAACCACATCACTAGTAGTTGGTTTTTAATTGTGATATGTCCCCTTCAGTTCAAAGAGCAGGTGGGGTTGCCGGATAACCCACATGAGACTAGGTTAATTGTATATGTAGTGCGATTCTTGTTTTTGTTTAGTAATTTCGTATTTCGTGATGATTTATGTGTTGAAAATGTGGTTTCTTTTTGCTAATTAAGATTGTTGATTCCTTTCCTGCAGTGCGATTCCAAGTTTGAAGTTCCTCTGTATGTTAGAAGTTCTTCTCAATCAGGTTATGACCAATTTAGTTCCTCGGATTTCAAGATCATTGCCATTATCATTCCTGCAGTAGCAGGAGTACTAGTATTGCTAGGCCTAATTTTGATATATGTATTCAGGAATAGAAAGCTGAGGAGTAAAGGTACTATATCTATCAATTTTTTTAGAACTTGGATCTATATACATCAGTATAATATCATCTTTTGTTGTTCACTATACATCTCAACTGAATTTGCAGGATTATTAATATTCAAACCACACAATGGTAGCGGAAATAAAGACGAGGGGAAGATCTGGAGTTGCCATTGATTGAATTTGACCCAGTAGAAACTTTAAAGTTGAAACCCAATGGACTACAAATCTACAATAGAACTTGAAATCAGTTGCTTTCCGCAGAAGCTGAAAAGCAGCTTTTTTCAAAAGCACGGGGGACCTGCTTTCTCTAAAAGCAACTTTTAGTCCAAAAGCACTTTTCAGAAAAGCAGCTTTTAAATTTTACCAAACACTTTTTCAGCTGCTTTTCAGAAATAAGCTGTTGTTGCTGTCTGCAACAGTAATCCCAAACACACCTTAAAAGAAGTGCTACATTCCCATAACGGATCCCGAATTTATTTCCAAATGATACATAATTTATTTATATTTGTGGATTCATATGTATACGATCGACCTATGTCATTAATGTAATGAACAACCAACTCATCATTTGGGAATGATTTTGGGAATCTTTTTGTTAATTCTAATATTTCTTTTTAAAAGAAAAACATTATTTTTCAATAATATTTATTTTTCTATTGAGGCACTAGTCAAAAATATTGTTAAGAATATTTATCGCGATTTAAATTTACTGATAAAAATATGGAATCGCTTTTAAATTCCTAATTACATCGTTGTTCATGAAAGTTGTTTGTATTAAAAACTTAAAATTTTAATAAGAAATGACATAGGCCACAAGTGTGTGCTATTGCGATATTATTGATTTGAGATTCATAATAATTCAATCATTTTGGAGAGGGGGCATGTGATGCATACCTGGTTTTTCTGCTGATTCAGACATGGTCTTATTCTAGCAATGTGCTGCATTTTTGACATGGAAGCATGCCCCAGTCTTTGATGCCACAGTGTGTACTCATTTTCATCACTTGCTTTATCCAACATGCCAACCATTGCTTCCTTGGACTTCACACCACTCATTGCTTTGACTGACTTGCTCATTTTTTCATTTTTCAGATAGTATAGACCCTGTCTCATCTCACCCAAACCTATTACATCCTTAGTGACCGTGTCAATCATGGTGCAGCCTTTCGGACCAAACATCACATCACATTTGCTTTCTTGTGACAACTTTTGTATGGACAGCAAATTGTGGTTAAACTTGGGCACATATAACACATTTTTGAGCTTCACACCATTCCTTAAAAAGACATCCCCTATGTATGTAATCAAAGCAGTGTCACCTGTTGGCAGTGTGATAGTGAAAGTGGATGGAGCCACTCTGACATTCATCATGTTACACAAAAGGGATGCCATGTGATCCGATGCTCCTGAATCTATGATCCATTCATCATGTTCCACCCATTTTCCTTTGTTGCTGTACACCATTCCTGAGAATCCAAAGTCAATTTCTTCATCAGTCTCAGAATCCTTTCGACTTGTGGATGCACCTTTTGGAATTATCTTCAGTAGCTGACTTAGTTGCTCAGATGTCATCATCACCGGTTGCTGCTCACCTACGCCTCCAAAGGCATTATTGGCTTGCCTTGTTCCATTTGTCTTGTTAGCCATCCATTTATGTGAAGGACCCATTGGAGATGGTTTATTCTTTTAGTGCCATCTGGGATACCCTATCACTTCCCAATAATTGTCACTCAAATGGCCTTTCTTACTACAAGTTGTGCACATCAGTTCTTTACCTCCAGTTCCCTTACTGAACATGGCCAAAACATCACCATCTATCCCACTTTGAGACAACACCTCCCTTTGAGACTCTTCCTGTTGCATTACTGCACAAGCCTCTTCTATTGTGGGCAATGGAACCATCATTAACAACTGGCTCCTCTGTGGCCCATATCTCTCATCCAATCCATTCAAGAACTGGAAGAGCTTTGACTCCTTTTTCATGTCATCAATGGCCTTTAACAATTTTGTCACCTCAGCAGTAGCATCCGTCACAGTAGGCAACACATTTATAGAATCTATCCCCTCCCATAAACTACTCATGCCAGTGAAGTACTCACTCGCTTTCATGCCATTTTGTTTAAGAGAAAACAGATCCTTGTTCAATTTGTATTTTCTTGCACCATTCGTCAAAGAAAATCTCGTTTCTAGATGTTTCCAAATCTCAACAGCAGTGTCTATGAACAAAATAGAGGTTTTGATATTTTCAGAAACATTGTTATGGATCCAAGAAATTACCAGGTTGTTGCATGTGTCCCACTGACTTGCTTCCACACCGTGTCTGTGAGGCTTCTTGTCACTGTTCCATTGACAAAGCCAAGCTTCCTTTTTGCTGAAAGCTGTATTTCAAAGGACCTTTTCCAAACCCTATAATCACCTGCACCTTACAGCTTTTGAACGGCTATGGACGTTGGTCCATCTGCTGGATGCAAAAACAGAGGGTTCTGTAGATCTGTCATTGTTATCCTATTAGCAGCCATGAGTTACTTCTAGAGAACAAGAGTAGATTTTCTCCTTTCTAGACTAGTATAGTGACAACTCACGCTTTAATAGCCAGGCTTTATATTACTCACAACTTATAAACTCTTCTCACTATTCTAGCTATCACATACAGCTCTGATACCATAAACACAAAGTTATGAAAAGCATATGATAGTTATGTAGGAGAAAATGAGTGTGAGGAGATGAGACTGTCTTTTGCTAATGCATTAATTCTCAACCTGAGTACCACCAATACAAATGTGAGGTATATAACCTTCACTAAACTGCCTTCTAACAAACTACTAGCAAACAAACTTAGAAACGAACAATGCTAGTATATGAGATGACAAAAGCTTTTAATGTAAATGAACAAAAACTCAACAGACAAACAGACATAGCATAAGAAACTGCATTGGTTGTACTGGTGATTTGGTGGCTTAAACTTCAATCTTCATTAGAAGTCAGTACAACTAAGTGTCCCCCTTGTAGATCCATTTTAGGAGCACACAAATGTAATCATTCTCAGTTTATTAAATTTCGGGAACTAGTTGATGAAGTCGTTATTTAGACTTCATTTAGTTTCATCTACCTTCATATGCTTTCTTTCTCAAAAAAAAAATTCAAGAGTAAGGAGTAACAGTTCAAAGGGCACGGGATAGCGAGATAGTTGTGTATATTGGACCAAGTCCACTATAATTTAGGTAAGATTTTTTTTAAACTCATAATTTAGGTAAGATAGATACTGATTCATGTAGTGTAACACACACACGTACTCATACACGTTCCTCACCTGTAGCAAACGTTCCTCATTTGCATTCCTAATATTCAGGGTTTAGTTAGCACCCCCATGTACTGCTATATATTCTCGTGTAAGCTTACACAGATTTGATAATTTTGAGAAGTAAATTAAATTATTTGTTCTAACTGTATAAAGCCCTTCTTGTAACATAAGCAGTTTTCTGCACACTCTTTAATAGGTTACAGTTATCTTATGTATTCCTGGTTCTTAATTATAGTTGCATTGCATGTACAGATGGCCAAAAATGAACGAAGGAGTTGCAGTTGGAATCAATCTAGGCACAACATACTCTTGCATTGGAGTTTGGCAACACCAGTTGAAATCATTGCAATGGTGTAACAGAACTACACCATCTTGTGTCGCTTTCACTAATACGGAGCGTTTTATTGGCGATGTTGCTAGAAATCAGGCTACTCTCAATCCTGTCAACACCATTTTTGGTACTTTACATATAATATTTATTTGAATTTCTGTTTGGAGTTTTCTTTGTAGTATGCATTGTTTATTTTAGATTGTTATTAGATGTATATGAAGCCTTTGCTTGACGTGAAGGTTCATTTATACATTTATCTGCATAGAAATGATAAGGTCAAGGCTCTTCACATAAGTCGTAGATAACAAACACTTGATTAGGTTAATACTATCGCTACTTTTATTATACTAGGAAAATTGCCCCGCCCTAGGCGAGCTAGTTAAATTTCTCATTAATATAATAATTTTTAATTAAAACTACCTACAACTTAATTTTTTTATCATATTTGAAAAAATATATATTTCAAGTTTTTTGACCGAGGTAGTTATTTTTCATAAGAGAAGTTAGTATTTAGAGAAAATGATACATTTATAATACTTCACAGATGTTGCCATTTTAAAATATGTGAGATTATAATTTTAAATGGGAGAAGGTATATGGTATGGGCTGAAAATAAGCCCTAAAGACACATTTAATGTGGCATTAACTAGGCCGAGAATGGTCCAAACGTGGGGCCCACCAGCTGGGCCCGAAACCCTGATTATAATATTAAATTCGTAATTAATATTAAGGGTAATAAACAGCTCAGCAAATAAGAGTTGGATAAGGATAATATCCCCTTCAGACTTATCCAATAAGGCATCCAATTCAATATGGAAACTGATTTCTACAAGGAATAGATCTAGAACATTCCTCAAAGACTTGCCCACCAAGTCTCCAAATCCTACCATAATTCTAAGGCTTCTCAGCCTATATAAAGGGCCTGACCCCTCATCTCAGAACTACGTTTTATTGGCTTGATTCTCTAATTATCGAGATACGTAGGCATTCTGTGAGGACCGTTTAAGTCTCGAACGCAGAAGCAGCCATTAAAGCATGAAGCTCACGAACCCTAGCATTAAATATACAAACCCTAGCCGCAATAATTTCAACCTAGTTTTTATTCCACAACATTTGGCGCCGTCTGTGGGAAGAAGACATCAACCATGGTTACCACTCGAAGAACAACACCGGTCTCAACCGAGGCTACCTCTGGAACCATCGTTCCACCAATCACTGCTCCTCCTGTTGGTACAGAGCCAGGGTGTGTACCCCTATTGACGGAAACAAACCCTCGTATTCAGACCTCTCAACCACAAGGGACGGATCCCCCCGCTGAAGGATCTCAACCTGTAATCATCCCTCTAGGACAGGAGACTAACCCGCTCCAGATGGTGGTCTCTCCTCTCCCTCTGAGTAGCCGCCCGCCGCTTCACATTCTCTCCACTTCTTCGCTCCCTATCAACACCAACCCACTGTATGGGCTGCCTAATTACCCCCAAGATCCAAGGGATCCAGGACCAAGCGGTCATGCTCGGCTAATCCATGGGCAACAACAATCCCCTTATCTTAGAGGCCCGGCCCCTCCTGAACCAGGATACTATGATTACTCTGGTCCTTATACTGAAGACTCGTCATCTGAAGACGATGATCGAGACGAAGCCCCAAGGAGGCGACGTGCTAGTAAGGAACCTCTGAGGAGGAATCCATCAAACCGTGATGGTCCTTTAACAATTGCAGAGAAAATTAAGGCTTATGAAGCCGAGATTCAGAAGCTGAAGGACGACCAAGCAAGGGAGCTAGAGAGACAGAACCCTAATCAGACTCGACCTCCTCCGACTTCAGGAGGGATTCCCTTCATAGATCTGGAGAGGTCTTCAAGGAGACACCGAAGGGCTGAAGCCCCAACCAGAGGAACTACCAGGGTGGAACTCCCCAAGAATAATCCTAAAGATTTGATGCTACAAGGAGATCTTGATGATCCGACCCCCCCATTCACTGAGGAGGTGATGAACGCACATATCTCCCGAAAGTTTAAGATGCCCACAATCAAAGCTTACGATGGAACGGGGGATCCCACAACTCATGTGAGAACGTTTACAAGCGCATTGTTACTGCAGCCTGCTAACGATGCCCTTAAGTGTAGGGCGTTCCCCCAAACCCTGTCGGGCATGGCGCAACGTTGGTATAGTCGTTTACCTCCAAACTCGATTAGCTCTTTCAAGGAGTTGAGTACCGCTTTTGTCAGTCAATTCATTAGCGGAAGAATTCATGAGAAAAGCTCTGCATCCCTTATGTATGTAACACAGGGAAAGAATGAGAACTTAAGAGATTATATCAAGCGATTCACTAAGGAGACCCTGAACATCACTGATCTGGAAAATAAGGTAGCCATGGTAGCCTTGCAGCACGGAACCACGGATCTCTTTTTTAAGAGGTCGTTGGCAAAACACCCCCCTGAAAGCATGGATGAACTTCAACGAAGGGCGGACAAGTATATAAAAGCTGAGGACAGCATCAAGAAAGAAGCCGCATTAGGCAATGGAGGGAACAACAAGCGGAAACAAGAACAAGAGTACGATGCTAGGGACAAATATCCCCGAGCTAGCAGAGACTCTGAATCTGCTCCAAAAAAGATCTCGGGTCCAAGGTTCTCCGAGTATGCCAGACTTAATGCTCCAAGAAGCCAGATCCTGTTGGACATTGAAAAGGAAAAGGACTTCCGATGGCCGAAGCCACTTAGAGGAGACCCAGCTAAGCGAAATAAGGAGCAATACTGCAGGTTCCACAAAGATGTGGGACATGACACCGACGATTGTAGGCAACTCAAGGATGAGATTGAGTTCTTGATACGAAGAGGAAAACTAAGTTAGTTCACCAAGGGTGATGACCGTGGGAACCAAAGAAGGGACAATGAAAGGAAAGATAATAACAGGAGGGATGACAACCATGATCGCAATCCACAGCCCCGAAGGGCAGTTATCAACATGATCTGGGGAGGTCCGACAGCAGCTGGCACGACTAAGAATTCTCGAAAAGCTTATGCTAGAGAAGTAATGCACATTGTGGGAGAAGCCCCGAAAAGTGCTAAAACCGAGATGGTAATTGGTTTCGATGATTCAGACTTGGAAGGGGTGAAATTCCCCCATGATGACCCGCTGGTCATAACTCCTGTGATTGGAAACTCAGAAGTAAAACGAGTCTTGATAGACAATGGGGCTTCTGTAGATACTTTATTTCATGATGCATTTGTGAAGATGGGATACAACGACTCTCAGTTAACCCCTACAAACATGCCTATATATGGGTTTAACGGAGTGGAGTCCAACGTTGAAGGGACTATTCAGTTACCCGTGACTATTGGGCAAGAGCCTAAAGAAGCGACTCAGATGATGAACTTTTTGGTGATCAAGGCAGCCTCAACATACAACGCAATCCTTGGAAGGACTGGACTTCATGCGTTTAAGGCTGTGGCCTCTTCCTATCATATGAAGATTAAGTTTCCAACACGGAATGGTGTCGGAGAACAAAAGGGTGATCAGAAGATGGCAAGAAGTTGCTATGTAGCCGCATTGAGGGCCGACGGAGTCGGGGGGTAGGTCCTTCCGATTGAAGACATGGATGTCCGCGATGATGAAGAGCATAGAGGGAAGCCAGCAGAGGATTTGATTCCCGTACCTCTAGAGCCTAATGATCCTGAAAAAGTTACTTATGTTGGAGCATCTCTGAAAGAACCCCTGAAGGGCAAGTTAATAGAATTCTTACAGAAGAATAGCGACGTGTTCGCTTGGATAGCAGCTGATATGCCAAAAGGAAGGCAATAAAGCAGATGAAGAGAAACTTTGCTCCGGAAAGGCAAGAGGCCATTAGGCAAGAAGTGGATAAGCTCTTGGAAGCTGGTTTTATTGAAGAGATTCAGTTTCCCGAATGGTTAGCGAACCCAGTCATGGTCAAGAAAGCAAATGGGAAGTGGAGAATGTGTATAGACTTCACTGACCTGAATGATGCATGCCCAAAAAATTGTTTTCCCCTGCCGAGGATTGATATGTTGATAGATGCCACAGCTGGACATGAGATGTTAAGCTTTATGGATGGATTCAGCGGCTATAATCAGATTAAGATGCACAAGGATGACATACCTAAGGTATCTTTCACAACTGACTTTGGTGTATTCTGTTATCTTGTCATGGCTTTTGGTCTAAAGAATGCAGGAGCTACTTACCAACGATTGGTAAATAAGATATTCGCCCATCTGATTGGAAAAACCATGGAGGTATATGTTGATGACATGTTAGTTAAGAGCCTACTCAAGGCTGATCATATCAAACACCTCAGAGAGGCATTTGAAGTGCTGAGGCACCATAAGATGATGTTGAATCCCGCCAAGTGTGCTTTTGGCGTTGGATCTGGAAAGTTTTTAGGACTGATGGTTTCAAAGAGAGGCATTGAGGCCAATCCTGACAAGATCAAGGCGATTTTAGACATGGAGCCACCGCGCTCTATAAGAGATGTGCAGAGGTTGACAGGCCGAGTTGCAGCTTTGGGAAGATTCATCTCCAAGTCTGGAGACAAATGCTTGCCTTTCTTCCAAGCGTTAAAAAGGGTGAAAAATTTTGAGTGGACACCTGAGAGCCAAGAGGCCTTTGAGCAACTGAAAAAGTACATGGTTGAAGCCCCGTTGTTGACCAAACCTAGTCCTGGGGAGATTCTTTGTTTATACCTGGCGGTATCCGAACAAGCCCTGAGTGCTGTCCTTATTCGGGAAGAGGAGAAAGTCCAGAAACCTATCTACTATGTGAGCAAAGTGTTGCATGGGGCTGAGTTGAATTACTCACCCATAGAAAAGTTTGCTTTGGCATTAGTAACCGCCTTAAGAAAGCTGCGGCCTTACTTTCAGGCACATAAGATTCAAGTTCTGACAAACCAGCAGTTGAGGAATATATTGCATAGCCCTAAGGCCAGTGGAAGGCTAATCAAATGGGCGATTGAGTTAGGAGAGTTTGATATCACATACAAGCCTCGGACAGCTATCAAAGCTCAGGCATTAGCTGACTTCGTGGTTGAATGCACTATTAACAACCAAGAAGTCGGGGGGCAAGAGATAATGACTACCCCTGGGCAAGAGGAAAAAGAAGAAGAACTTACACCTGATCTGAAGGAATATTGGGTGCTCTATTTTGATGGAGCATCAAAAACAAAATCTAGTGGTGCAGGTTTGGTTTTGCAAAGCCCCGATGGGTTCACAGTTGACTACGCTTTAAAGTTGGATTTCCCTACTACCAACAATGAGGCGGAGTATGAGGCATTAATAGCTGGTTTGGGTTTTGCCAGAATCATGAGGGTCAAAAATCTCAAAGTTTGTGGAGATTCAAGGCTTGTGGTATCACAAGTAAATGGTGAATTCGAGGCTAAGGATGAGACTATGGCAAAATACTTGAGAGTAGTAAAGGCTGTTATGTCCCAGTTTGAGGAGTGCTATGTTGAGCACATTCCAAGAGAGGAAAACATTAAGGCCGATGCCCTATCTAAATTTGCTTCTTCCGAGATAGAAAATTATGCTGGGAGTGTCTATTTTCAGGTCTTGAAGGCCCCGACCGTTAACTCAAAGTTATTGGCACCAATCGATGTAGGAGGCTCTTGGATAGACCCTATCAAGGCACACCTTGAGACCGGATGGCTCCCAGACAATGCCTTGGAGGCACGAAAACTTTCAGTAAGAGCATTGAGATACACTTTGATTGAAGGAATTTTGTACAAGAGGTCGTTTGTCATCCCATACTTGAAATGTTTAAGGCCTCAAGAGGCAAGAGAAGCATTGGAAGAAGTTCATGAAGGGATCTGTGGGCAACACTTGGGGGGCAGAGCCCTAGCTCACAAGATAATTCGTTTAGGGTTCTACTGGCCGGAGATGTTGGCCGATGCACAAAACTATGTCAAGAGATGCGAGAGATGCCAGAAGCATGCCCCAATTGTGAGGCAACCGCCTGAGATATTAACTTCAATTAACTCTCCCATTCCATTTGCAATGTGGGGGATGGATATACTTGGGCCTTTTCCCATGGCTTCAGCGCAAAGGAAATTCCTAATAGTGGCCATTGATTACTTCACTAAGTGGATTGAGGCTAAACCTCTGGCCAAGATAACCACCAAGCAAGTTTCCCAGTTCTTTTGGGAGAACATAATTTGCAGATACGGAATCCCACGAATCCTTGTGACAGACAATGGGACACAGTTCAATAATGAAGAGTTCAAGAAGTATTGTGAAGAGAATGCGATTGAGCTCCGTTTTACCTCGGTGGCACACCCTCAAGCCAATGGGCAAGCTGAGGTAGCTAATCGAATTATCCTTGATGGACTGAAGAAGAGGGTCGAACGCTCTAGGAATACTTGGGTAGATGAATTGTTGCCCATACTTTGGGCATATCGTACCACTTGTAAGGTAACAACTGGAGCAACCCCATTTTTGCTGGCTTATGGAGCCGAGGCAGTTGTGCCTTTAGAGATCATGCAAGCATCACCTCGAGTTGAGGCATATGAGCCAGAAACTAATGACGAAGGAATGAGACTTGCCCTTGACTTAATTGATGAAGTTAGAGATGAAGCTAATGCAAAGAATGCTGAATATCAGAAGAGAGCCTCTTTTCACTACAACCAGAGAGTTAAGGAAAGATTCTTTCGACAAGGTGACATGGTTTTAAGGAAGATTGAAGCATCAGGAGTTGGCCAGAAAGGAAAGTTAGCACCAAATTGGGAAGGACCATATCTAGTCAGAAAGGTGTTAGGACGAGGATCCTACAAGTTAGAAACCTTGGACGGGGTTGAGGTGCCCCGAACTTGGCATGCTGTGAACCTCAAAGTTTATTATGTTTAAGTTCTTTTGACAAAGGCTTGGACTTTTATCTATTTATTAGGAATAAGGTTCGAATGAAACCATTTTAGAGCATGTTGCTCCCAGTAGAAAATAGAGTATTTATGTAAAGGTTGAACCCATTCTATTAATATCCTTTGACAGCATAATGGAATTTATACTGTTTTCTCTATGAGTTATTTCTCTTTGTTAAAACAAACACGAAAGGCAAACGTTGAACTAGCTTGTGAGTTTAGTACCAGCCAGGAGGCCAAGTACTTGAGAAATTCTAAAGTTTAACGAACTATAAGCCAAAAATGAGAACATGGAAACAAAAGAAACTACAACATAGATAAGTTAAGTCATAAGCCCCGAAGGGCAAAAGTTCAGAATAAATAAAGACAAAAAACAGAAATAAGCCACGCAGGGCCATCTATGCATCTAATTCCTCAACAACAACATCTCCCTGGGTAGAAGAAGGATCTGCTGTCTCTATCCCGGGAGAAGAAGGTGGATCCTGAGTGGGCTGAGAGTCCCCATCCACAGTTGTCTCTGTAGCAGCCTCCACAGCCTCTGTCATTCCAGGGATAGCAGGAACCGGGAACCTCTCCAGGGATACCCCCTCAATCTTCCCACTCAGCTCCTCGATGATCCCCTCCCAACACTCCTTGAAGGTACCAGGAAAGTTTGCATCATACTCGGCATTCAGGACATCTTGAAAGTCCTTAGAAGCCTTGTAATCAGCAATGATGTGTTCCCTGTTCTGCTGCACCTCCAGCTGTAGCTTCCTGTTCTTCTCCTTCTCAGCAGCCAGCTCCTTCTCCACCTCCCTAAAACGAGCAAAGTTTGCCTCGGAGGAATCAAAGTATCTGTCTCTTTCCCTCTCAGTAATAGTCTTATCAGCACGCACCTCCTTCAGGTTATGAACAGCGGCCTGAAGGTAGGCGTTCATCTGCAAAGAAAACAAGTGAATAAGGGAAAAGTAAATACAATTAAATTAAAGAAGTTGAATAAAGAAATTACCGAAGCAACAGCTTGAGCCCCAAGAAGCTCAATCTGCAAGTCATCAGAAGACTCCACAATGTGGACCCTATCTCGTGGAGTAACCACGCTCCTGGACCACTCAGCTGCAGCCCTAGAATCACCTACAGCTGTGTCCCTATTGCATAAACCCCATCCCACTGTAAAGGGAGTGAGGTCTTCCTCAATAGGAACTGGCTTTTCTTGAAGAAAAGCAGGAACACGCTCCACCGCAGGAGAAGCTTCATCTGTCCTTGCCCTTTTGGCCCTAGGGTTCTCCGTTACCACCCTAGCAGTAGCAGCAGTCTCCCTCTGCTTAAAAATTGCTCCCAGAGCAGCTTTGGCTGCAAAATGATTACAAAAAAGTTAGAAAGCTATATCTAGCATAAATTGTTAACAAAGCAAGAGGTGAGAATTACCCTCAGGGCCCAAATCGCTTAGCCCATGGGCCTCCAACGAATCTTCAGAAATCAAATTTGCACATTGATGCAAATTATCAGATGTTAACAAAGTTATGGCCGCCTCTTCTTCCACGCCCAATTTTAAACTCCTGACAGGCCCATCAACGGCTCTGCAGAAGTTGGGCCGAAAATAGTTGTCCCAGTCATCCCCATCCAAAAAGATATAAAACCATTCCCTCTTCCAATTAGGAAGGGAATCAGGAGCGGAATCCGAAACAAAACAAGAACGGGCTAAAGAACGATGTTGGATTTTGACCCAGCCCGAATTGTCAGAAGAATTGACAAATTTGAATAAATATCGAAAAACAGATATACTGGGCTCAAGCCCATGTTTCTTACATTGGACCAAGAAACAATAGATAAAACGCCACGCATTTGGCATAAGTTGGGTTGGACAAACCCGGGCTTCGGCCAAAAGACGATAAACAAAAGGAGGAGGAGGAAGGCGAAAACCAGCGTAAAAAGTCTCTTTATAAATCCTAATGGCCCCAGGCTTTGGGTGACAAGCCCTTTCATTTGAGGCCGGAACAACGGCCCTATAAGGCCCATTAATATGAAAAAGTTGGGCTAGAATATCTACCCTATGTTGTTTGTATTTCGATTTATACTCATAAGCATCTAAATGAAGCATATTTGGAAAAGCTTGACCAAACTCATTTAAAAGATCTCTAAGGGAAAAAACACTGGCATGGACAAGAGATGTTTTAGGGTTCTTACCCCTTGTAAGCCGTGGAGCGGTGGTAGAAGTGTTAGCGAGTTGAGACTGGCCTGAAGAGCTAGAATCCTCCATTGAAATGCTTCCCTTGAAGGCTTGAAACCCAGAAATGTTGAAAAAAGAAGTTGGAGAAGATGAAGATTCAACGATCTTCAAACAGAAACTGGAAAACAGGGCGGAGGAAAGACGCCGGAAATCGCTTCGCGACAGAACCCTAGCAGAGCTTTTTTAAAAGTATTTGTGGTAAAGGAGAGATAATTTTTGCTGAATAGTGAGATGAGAAATGAGGGATGCACACTACTCTTTTATAGAGTTCATGGTTGGTCACTCAACCGGCTATATCAAGTAAATGGGCTGTCAACAGGTGACTGGGCCTTTGAATAGGCGGGAAGCCCATGAAATTCAAATTTTGAATTAATTCTAGAATGTTCTACGACATTTTTAGAAAATAGGATAAAAACCCATCAGAATTTAAAGGCAGGAGGCCCAATTAAAAGGGCATACCCACGCCCAGGAGACCAAACCTCCTAGGCGTGCCTAAGGAAGGTGTCTCCTTGGCGGGGGTACCCACGCCCAACTTGACTATCCTTAAAGAAGGCTATACCCACGCCCAGGAGACCAAACCTCCTAGGCGTGCCTAAGGAAGGTGTCTCCTTGGCGGGGGTACCCACGCCTAACTTGACTTTTCTTAGAGAAGGGCATACCCACGCCCAGGAGACCAAACTTCCTAGGCGTGCCTAAGGAAAGTGTCTCCTTGGCGGGGGTACCCACGCCCAGGAAGCATTTCAAGGAACGAAGGTACACCCACGCCCAGGAGACCAAACTTCCTAGGCGTGCCTAAGGAAAGTGTCTCCTTGGCGGGGGTACCCACGCCCAGGAAGCATTTCAAAGAACAAACACCCACGCCCAGGAGACCAAACCTCCTAGGCGTGCCTAAGGAGGGTGTCTCCTTGGCGGGGGTACCCACGCCCAGGATGAATTTCCAAGAACGAAGGTATACCCACGCCCAGGAGACCAAATTTCCTAGGCGTGCCTAAGGAAAGTGTCTCCCTGGCGGGGGTACCCACGCCCAGGAAGCATTTTTTGCCAGGATGACTTTTTTAAAGTTAATCCTTTAAAAATTCTGAAAATAATGTTGGGAAATTGAAAAATAATTTCCAAAAAATAATTAAAATACCTGTTGGTACATAAAAATTCCTAAATTATTAGGAAAAATTACGAAAAATACCTGTTGGTACATAAAAATTCCTAAATTATTAGGAAAAATTACAAAAAATACCTGTGAGTACATAAAAATTCCTAAAATATTAGGAAAAGTACAGAAAAATATGAGGAAAATTATAGAAATATTTTCTTGACAAATTGGGCAATAATTTATGCTAATAATGCATGAAAACTCTATGAAAGTGCCAAAATTGCTAAAAGCAAGCACAAATTAAAGCCTCGAATAAGGCAAATCGTCGTAAATGTGTAGGTCGCTCCACACTTTACAACCAAGACGATACTCGTGAAACACTAGTGTAAACCAAAATTCCCATATAAGGGTAATTAAGAAGTCCCAGGTAAGGGATAAAAACGACCTCGAGTCTCGATTAAGGCAAAATATAACTTCCATGAAAACCTGATCAGTTTTCCTAAGAAGTTGGGGGGCAAATGATATGGGCTGAAAATAAGGCCTAAAGACACATTTAATGTGGCATTAACTAGGCCGAGAATGGTCCAAACGTGGGGCCCACCAGCTGGGCCCGAAACCCTGATTATAATATTAAATTCGTAATTAATATTAAGGGTAATAAACAGCTCAGCAAATAAGAGTTGGATAAGGATAATATCCCCTTCAGACTTATCCAATAAGGCATCCAATTCAATATGGAAATTGATTTCTACAAGGAATAGATCTAGAACATTCCTCAAAGACTTGCCCACCAAGTCTCCAAATCCTACCATAATTCTAAGGCTTCTCAGCCTATATAAAGGGCCTGACCCCTCATCTCAGAACTACGTTTTATTGGCTTGATTCTCTAATTACAGAGATACGTAGGCATTCTGTGAGGACCGTTTAAGTCTCGAACGCAGAAGCAGCCATTAAAGCACGAAGCTCACGAACCCTAGCATTAAATATACAAACCCTAGCCGCAATAATTTCAACCTAGTTTTTATTCCACAACAGTTTAATTTTCATCATTTTTCATGATCTTTATAAAATAATAATAATAATTATTATTTATATAGCCTCTTAATTTTTTTGTTAAGAAAAATAATAATAATACTCATTAATTATATCGATAACACCTTATTAATTATATCGATTATATCTTGTGTATATATGTTTTATTTTTCAATCTATAGATTATAATAAATTGTATAAAAAGATTAAATATATCATGAAATATCGCGATCTAATTCACAATCTAACTTTTTTGTTGCTATTAGATTTTTTATATTGTTAAATATTACCTTAAAAAATATATATAAGTGTTACTATTTGGACATATCTTTATTGTTCTTAATTAATTGATATCTCAAATTATTTCATATTTAAAGTTTTTTTACTAAATTAGAATTAGAATAATTATAAATAAATGGGAGAAGGTAAACTTGTATCATTCTACATTGATCTTATAAGAAAATTATGCATTAAATTTTTATAAACACATAATAAATGTTACTCGACACGCCTCCCGGCAAGTCCCACATTTTATTATGTGAAAAACTATTATTATCAATGGATACAAATTTAAATAATGTAAAAAATAATTCATTAAGAAAGAAGGTTGAGAAAAAAAGTAATTCGATCATATTTTCGTCAAGTATAAAATATTAAATGCTTCAGCAATATGACATCCTTTTTTCATGATATTTATAAAATTATTTAAAATATAAATTATTATTATCATTATTTACATAGGCTCTGAATTTTTTTATTACGAAAAATTATAATAATACTCATTAATTATATCGATAACACTTTATTAATTTTATCGATGTATCTTGTGTAAATATTTTTTATTTTTCAAATTTTAAATTAATAAAAACAGGATAAAAAGATTAAATATATCATGAAAAAACGCGATCTAATTCTCACTCTAACTTTTTTGTTGAATTAGGTTTTTTATATTATTAAATATTAACTTAGGAAAATATAGATGTTACAATTTGGATTTTCGTTATTGTTTTTAATAAACTGAGATCCCACATTATTTCATGATTAAAAGATTTTTTCTAAATTAATATTAAAATATTTATAAATAAAAGGGATAAGCTAAACATGTATCATTCTACATCGATATTATAAGAAAAATATTCATTAAATTTCTATAAAAACACATATTAAATGTTACTCGACGTCGCCTCGGGCGTCGTCTCACTTTTTATTATATGAAAAATTATTATTATCAATGGAGTCAAATTTAAATAATATAAAAAGTTAATTCATTAAGAAAGAAGGTTAAGAAAAAAAATCGATCATATTTTCATCAAATGAATGAATAAAGTATGCTAGGTGGAAACAACACATATACGAATCTTATCATTCAGAGAAAAAAACCAACATTAAGATCCATAAATGAAAGTCTCTGAATACACCCTCAACATCCAATTATGATAACATGATACAAAAACAAAAATTACACATATTTGTAGACATTGATATTTAGCCTTATACATGTTATGTTGGACATTTTATGTTGGACATTTTTTATGTATCCAGACACAAAATTTGGTTACATAGAGAATGCCCAAATAAACATTCAGGTATGTTAGTGTTAGGATACATGAAAAAATTATTATTTTAGACAAATGAATTCATGTAGCCAACACTGATACATAGCAATGATATTTGTCACTTGGTATAATCAATGTTGCAGCCTGCAGATAATAGAAGAATAATTTGTAACACATAGTAATATTAATTAACCCAAGTCGACAGCTTTGCAGGGCGCAGCCTGCTGATTTCATTATTAAACTCCAAAAATATAATAGTTCTTCAGCCGGAAATTCAAATATTGCAATAGATAAAAAGAATGTCCGCATCTTACACTTGCGTTATTTGCCAACCACTACAAGGATTTTTGCTTTAGACGACACTCAAAACGTGTTGTCTGAATGTATCAAAAACTGTTGACTATTATGAAGTCGTGTGATACACACCTCAGACAACACACAGCAAACTGTTGTGTGAGAGTTGAAAGACAAGTAAAAGCCACCTGAAAAGAGTTGTCTGATACCCAGAAACAACAACACTTCTTTGGAAACCGGTTGTCAAAACTCCAATAATGCAACACGTTTTAACGAATATATTGTTGTTTTAAGCAGTAAAGACAATGGTTTTTAAAAGAAAGCCTATTGTTGAAGTGCAAAAGATACAATCTTTTACTTGATCAGGGCTGTTGTTGTAAGTCACTACAGACAACGGTTTCTTAGCAAAAACGATTTGTTTTATGCTTAGATGTACAACATGTTATCTCATATGGCATGTTGTTGTACAATAGGAAGGATAACACTTTCTTAGTATATAACCCTTGTTTGAAATTATTTCAAACAATGGTTTTATAGAGTATAACATGTTATTTGTTAAAAGAGACAACAGTTTTGTGGGTTTTAACCTGCTGTGTGTATTCTTCTCGCACATTACTTTGTTAAATGGTACGTGTTGTTTGATTGCATTTTTTACAACTGTTAACATTAAGTAGTTTTTATTTCATGTTGTGTGAGTCATTTTCTCACAAGGGATTTTAATAAAAGCATTGCTTGATATATAATACAACAAGTGTGATTTCAAAAAAAAAAAATAATAATACAACAAGTGTTAATCATTGGTGGACATTGGCTAAAAGTATCTTAAACAATGGTTATACATAAGTCATATTTTGCTAGTAGACCTGCCATTAACACTGGAACCGATAACTGTGATCTTCACTACATCTTGGTCTGATCCCGAGTCATTGAATTAGAGTGGTGCCGAGAAAAGGAATGGGAAGTCTTCTATTCTCTAATGCAACTGCAATTAGAAGGTTTCAAATATATAAAAATCAAACAGAAGCAAAGCAAGAACACAAGAACAGAGTAGAACCAAGCACGAAGGAACTCTACTCCTTTCTACTTCTATCTGTTTAAGTAAATATTGAATCTGTATAAGCAACCAATAAGTATTAGTTGTGTGACTCCCAATGCTCGTTAATAAGACATACCTCATTCTTGACAAGCATCAAAAACTTTTCACACTCCGTAATCACAGGCTGCACATTTCAACAGGAAAATATTAGTACTATTACTGAACGACAGTAATAAGAAATTTCATGTTATCTTGATGCTTACCAATGCAGTAGCAAAAGCAGCATTTGCGTAACTAATTTCACAAAGCTTTTCCTGTTTATCCCCGGAACTTGCTTTAGCTTGCTTTAGCTTGCTTAGCTTGTTCCGTCGCTCCAAAAAAAGTGACCCATGGGTGAAAGGCTGTTAATCTATTTAAGTAGCCTCATTCCAAATTTTGTCTCGAATTGGACCGAATAATCAGTGGATTCAGTGGTTCATACTACATATAAACTTGAATTACATATATGACATTAAACTTCACCTTAGATAAAAACTTGAAAAGTGTCCAAAATTTCAACAAAACCAACACTCAATCAGACTAGCAATGAAATATCATCAATCAGGAAGTATGACAAGTCAACATCTTAAATGTACATACAGTACACAGAGAAGCTCAGAAGGAATCAGAAGAGACATAACAAAGCCAAATCCAAACAACTATAACCAACAGAGCCCAAAAACCTCAACTTCCAGAATTACCGAAAACGACAACCCACATACCCAGATTCATATGGGTTAGGTTGCTTAGCTCTTTGATTTAGAATGCTTAACGAGCCATTCAATGACTGAGTCAATGTTGGTCAAGTTCCTGCATGAGATCATATAGCAGCATACTTCTCTATCGGTAATAGATTTCAACCCCCTGGATATAGTAATGCCATCACAACATAATATTAGAACAAGAAAATTAAAACAATAAACTATCTACTCTAATACATTAAAGAAGAGGGCAGGGGATCAAAATTATCTTCACTCACATCTGATCTGTCAAAGCCTGCTTAGAGAGCGCTCCTGCTTTATCAATCTTGTTTCCTAACACTAGCAGAGGGATACCAGCAAGTGATGCTTTGCTTAGCAAATCATGAAGTTCGCTTTTGGAGACACTGAGGTTTTCAGGATCAGCAGCATCAACAACATACCTGCAAACAAGATGGAAAATTTAGCTTAGGTCTAAGTCTATCAAAGGACGAATTATGGATAAGAATGAAAAATATGCTACCCAAATAAGTCCTATCAAAATTATTATTATTATTTCATATGCATGTTTAAATTTACCCAAATAGGTTAAAACTTAGGTGATTGTCAAACACTTAATTGGTTACATGAAAAGATTTAAATGAATCTTTCCTTCATCGTTAGTAATGACTGCAATCACAACACATGAAAATGTTGTTTTAAACTCAAGTTACCTAGCCTCTAGAAAGATCCGAAAGGATCACAAATAATCGAATTATTAAGACTTTACACCCACAAAATTTCGAAATTGAAATCACGGAATAGTAGGAGTAAATATATTACTAATTTTGAACTAACTTCAGCCAATAGGTTTTCATTGCATCAAGTATGAAGCAAATTCATCAATTACCTCACACCCGCATGATTGATATGTTCAGCCAGACCCACCCACCGACTCTATGGCAGCCAAAACTGTCAATTCTCAATTCTTCCTTCTTGAACCCCGGATATTAGATAAGTTATGCAATGCAGATTGATCCACCACTTTTGTCTTCTTTTAACTCCAAAGGTGGAATGGTACTTGGGATACATGTTCTGAAAAATCACATTGAATGATGCTTACAAAACAAAACAAAGAGAGAAGTATCGGACCACAGGTAACTCATAGAAAAACTGGTGAGAACAGATCTTAATTTAAAAGAACATATGGAAGAAGTAATTACAAATTATACCTGGAGAGAATGAGAATTGACGAGGGTACATGTATGGATGTTTGTGTTTTCAATTTGTGGATTTTGTGTGGATGAGAACCGGGAGGGGGAAATGAAATTTGGGGAAAATGAAATTTGGAAGAGGGGGAAAATGAAAATTATACAAGGAGGGAACTTTAGGTTTAGCGAAATTTCCAAAAATAATTGGGTTTGGTCGAAGAAACAAAGGAGGGAAAGAATAACAGGGGAAATGAAAATAATTTTTTTTTCTAAGTTTTATAAAATAATTTTTGTTTGATAAATATTTATAAAGTAATTTTTATTTGGGAGATATTAAATTAACTAGATTTATATTAAAAAATATAAAATATAAATTTAAAATTTTAGAATTTTTAAAAATTTATATTATAAACACATTAGAGGGAGTAGTACTTTTGTCGGATTTATTCTATAAACACATACAAGAATGATTTATTTTTTCTAATTTTTTGTACACATCACTCAAATCAGTATATAACATAATCCGTACGGTTGGATCGTCGAAAAAAAATTAAGAAAAAATATTATTCCAAAAATATACTAGTTTGACCAAGCAGTACTTTGACAGTTGACCATTAATATATCATATAAGAATGATTTGTTTTTCCATAATTTTTTTTACACATCACTAAAATCAGTATATAACATCATCCGTACGGTTGGATCGTCGATAAACTTTTTTAAAAAAATAGATCATGTTCAATCGGTACGACACTCGTTAGAGCGAGTGGTACTTTTGGAGGATTTATATTATAAACACGTACAAGAATGAATTCTTTTTTCTAATTTTTTGTACACATCACTCATATCATTAATTATTAACAGCCATACGGTTGGATCGTCGAAAAAAAATTAAGAAAAGATATTATTCCAAAATTATACTAGTTTGACCAAGCAGTACTTTGACAGTTGACCATTAATATATCATATAAGAATGATTTGTTTTTCCCTAATTTTTTTTACACATCACTAAAATCAGTATATAACATCATCCGTACGGTTAGATCGTCGATAAATTTTTTTAAAAAAATAGATCATGTTCAATCGGTACGACACTCGTTAGAGCGAGTGGTACTGTTGGAGGATTTATATTATAAACACGTACAAGAATGAATTCTTTTTTCAAATTTTTGGTACACATCACTCATATCATTAATTATTAACAGCCATACGGTTGGATCGTCGAAAAAAAATTAAGAAAAAATATTATTCCAAAAATATACTAGTTTGACCAAGCAGTACTTTGACAATTGACCATTAATATATCATATAAGAATGATTTGTTTTTCCATAATTTTTTTTACACATCGCTAAAATCAGTATATAACATCATCCGTACGGTTGGATCGTCGATAAACTTTTTTAAAAAAATAGATCATGTTCAATCGGTACGACACTCGTTAGAGGGAGTGGTACTTTTGGAGGATTTATATTATAAACACGTACAAGAATGAATTCTTTTTTCTAATTTTTTGTACACATCACTAAAATTATTAATTATTAACAGCCATACGGTTGGATCGTCAAAAAAAAATTAAAAAAAAATATTATTCCAAAATTATAGTAGTTTGACCAGGCAGTACTTTGACAGTTGACCATTAAAATATCGTACATGAATGATTCGTTTTTTCTAATATTTTTTACACATCACTAAAATCAGTATATAACATCATCCGTACGGTTGGATCGTCGATAATTTTTTTTAAAAAAATAGATCATGTTCAATCGGTACGACACTCGTTAGAGCTAGCGGTACTTTTGGAGGATTTATATTCTAAACACGTACAACAATGAATTCTTTTTTCTAATTTTGTGTACACATCACTCAAATCAGTATATAACATAATCCGTACAGTTGGATCGTCGAAAAAAAATTAAGAAAAAATATTATTCCAAAATTATACTAGTTTGACCAAGCAGTACTTTGAGAGTTGACCATTAATATATCATATAAGAATGATTTTTTTTTTCTCTAATTTTTTTTACACATCACTAAAATCAATACATATATAATTTTAAATTTTTTAAAAAAGATCATGTTTAAAAAATATAAAATATAAAATTTATCATATTTTTTTAATAAATACTCAAATTACTATATATATATATATTAACATCCGTACGGTTCGATATATATATATATATATATATATATATATATATATATATATATATATTAATAAAATTATTTTATAAAATTAAAAAGAAATATTATTTTATAAAATTTTTTATTTTCCTTTCCCTATTTTATTTTCCCTCCTTTGTTTCATCGAAGAAATCCAATTTTTTTTTTTGAAATTTCACAAAACCCAAATCCCCTCCATACACAAATTTCACTTCCCCCTTTTTTTGTCTAAAGGCCTCTGTACTATTATCTCGTCATCTTTCACCCACACGAACAAAACAAGAAATCTAGGCCACTCTCTCTCACCGGTTATAAACTCAATCACAAATCCAACAAACAGGGCCTCCATCAGATCAAGAATCAACCCACATGAGTAGAGTAAGTAATTTAATCTCCATCTCATTCTTTGAACTGAAGGGGACAGATCACAATTAAAAACCAACTACTACTGATGTGGTTTTGGTGACCCGCTGGCTGAGACAGGTGATTTGTAGTTCTGTGACGATGATTTGTACTATTGTTGCTGATAATTTGTGGTTTAAAAGAAATATTTGTGTGTATGTGTATGTAATTGTTGTTGTAGAGCAAGTAGGGTATGCAAGAAATGGAGAGAAGGGGTGAAGCGATCTCTTGGTCATAGAGAGAAGCTAAGTTTCGCTGGATGGAAAATGGATGATGACCTCCACTACTCGAATTCTTCGACATTCTTATTCCCTCAAGGAGTTGGACATGTATGTACAATGCTTTCTCTCTTTAAGTATTGATTCTGATTCTGCTTACCTGAATCCGAAATTGCTTTGTTTTTTTCTTAAACAATGAACATGACCACGGAAGTCTTTGTTATTAACACAATTTACATTATAAAAATGAAACTTCACCAACTATATGAATCAAAACCACATCACTAGTAGTTGGTTTTTAATTGTGATATGTCCCCTTCAGTTCAAAGAGCAGGTGGGGTTGCCGGATAACCCACATGAGACTAGGTTAATTGTATATGTAGTGCGATTCTTGTTTTTGTTTAGTAATTTCGTATTTCGTGATGATTTATGTGTTGAAAATGTGGTTTCTTTTTGCTAATTAAGATTGTTGATTCCTTTCCTGCAGTGCGATTCCAAGTTTGAAGTTCCTCTGTATGTTAGAAGTTCTTCTCAATCAGGTTATGACCAATTTAGTTCCTCGGATTTCAAGATCATTGCCATTATCATTCCTGCAGTAGCAGGAGTACTAGTATTGCTAGGCCTAATTTTGATATATGTATTCAGGAATAGAAAGCTGAGGAGTAAAGGTACTATATCTATCAATTTTTTTAGAACTTGGATCTATATACATCAGTATAATATCATCTTTTGTTGTTCACTATACATCTCAACTGAATTTGCAGGATTATTAATATTCAAACCACACAATGGTAGCGGAAATAAAGACGAGGGGAAGATCTGGAGTTGCCATTGATTGAATTTGAATTAATTGCTAAAGCTACAAATAAATTCTCTCTGAACAATAAGCTTGGAGAGGGTGGCTTTGGTCCTGTCTACAAGGTACAGATATACATCTCTCGTTATACCTAAATAGCAATGAATTATGATACAGTTGTAATTATTACATTGTCCTAATTTCTAGGGAACTTTGGATGATGGACAAGAAATAGCTGTGAAGAGGCTCTCAAAGACTTCAAAACAAGGACTAGGCGAGTTCAAAAATGAAGTGAAATGCATTGCTAAACTACAACACAGAAATCTTGTGAGGCTCCTAGGATGTTGCATTGAGGATTGAGAAATGTTGTTGATCTATGAATACATGCCCAACAAAAGTTTAGATGTCATCATTTTTGGTAAATTTATTTTCAGCATGTTGATGTCGTTTTACTGGATAATACACATTTTTATATATTGTAAAATTTGCACAGAAAATATTATTTTGAAGCCCTTAGTATGTCAACAAGCTTCATTCTGTTTTGTTTGACAGCTTTATTTTACTTGGGAATTATCCGGTATAACTAATATCAAGCATGTATTAACTGTGATGGTATAGTGGACAGACAAAGAGCTAAGCGTGTCACTGGATTGGCCAACACGCTACAGTTTGGTGTGTCACAATATCCAGACTTGTTCACATTGAGATACAACTAATTTAGTGTGCCTATTTCAGGCTGTTTTTAACTGCCAACGCAGTAGGGTTCTAAATTATGTCATAAATCAGAAATAGCATATTACATGGTGAATTTCGGATATGTTGTAGACCTGAACATCTAGTTTACTCAGAAAAAAAGAATTAGGTAAATTTAATAAACATTAAAGGAGTTATGGATAATAGATTGGTTACATATATGGCATGTTACATGAGATGGTATAGCATTTAGAACATAAATGAAAATACTTTAAGGTGAAAGGGTGTCACAGTTGGTTTGTTCTATTCTGTTTGGCCTTTGTTGATTTGTTTGTTTTGTTGGATGCCAATTTGGTAGGTTAGTCATCTTTTAAATATTTTTTTTTCATGTACAGTTCATTAGACAACAGTTTTAAACATAAGACACTTGTATGAGTTGAAACACACAATAGGCAAGAACCTGTTGTGTGTTGGATTAAGTTCATACAACACTATGTAAAGCACTTGTGTTAAATATCATTACACAATACCACATTGGAAATCACTTGTCTCATTTTAACAATACTTTTTACGAAGTATTGTCTATGCTTCATTCACATAATATTTCTAAAAAATGTTGTGTGTTGGTTAACTGTCACATAACACTATGGATAACATATTGTATGACTGCTACTTAGACAACAGACCTAAAAAACGCTTGTCTAATCTAAATATACTTATGCATTTACACAACAGCCCCGGTTTTGGCCCATTGTGTTAATGTAGGATTAGACAATACTTTTTCGAGCACGAAAATACTAGTTGTCTGATCATTTCGGGCAACACTTTTTTCCATGAGTGTTGTCTGAGGGGTGTCGTCTATAGCCAGATTTCTTGTAGTGAACTTTCGTGATTCCCTCTAAGTATTGTAAGTCTATCACTGTAACGGACCTTTAGAGCCACCAATAGGGAGACAGTCTCCACCGAATAGTACCCACAATCTGCATTAATACATAAAACAAAGATTGCTTAAAAGAAAGGAAAAGAATTACAGTTTAAGACCAAATTCTTTATTGCTAGGTGGCAAAGGCACAAAAAAAAACTGTACATCGCCGTATAACAACAAACTAAGAGGGTTTGGAAAACAACAAATAAAAGAATGGTTAATAGAACTAACATATATTAATGTTTGATATGAAGAGAGTGTGCACTAATATATCAGATTGCGCTAATAATTTTTCTTAATTCTATGGTATACATAATTACATAGCCTTTTGACTCGTACGGAACTTTAAATATCTACTATCAACAACTGTAACACACCACTCTCCTAATTTAATAATTTATGGGATATCAAGAATTTAACTTATCAATATCTTGAGTACTACAAAAGTCGTCAAAATCTTTTCACTTTAGTTTGCTTTGTCTATTCCTCTTCTCTTATTAAAAAAAACATGCTCTGCCTAATTTAACACCGCTCTCTTTACTACATGTCAAACAGAGAGTTCACCATTGTAACCGCTGATTCGTCAAAAAAGTTCCTCATGAGACACAAAATTCAAACAGTGAACTTGAACATGAAATTCACCTTCAATTCCACATTGAGAAACGTACAAACTAAATCTAACATAATTCATGTACTAAAACTATCTACTTGCAATCATAGAGAATTCTCACAGCAAACACGTAAACCGATTGTACAGAACAACTTGCAAAAATTAAGAATCATAATCCAATTATCCTCTTAAAAAAATTTCTTATTGGATTCAGCAAATTCTCAAAAATAGTAAATATCTTTCTTTTGAAAAATAAACAACACACATTAAAATACTAACTCAATCCCGCAATCAAACAAAAATGAATGAAAGACCTTGCTGAATTCCGCAATAAAACAAAAACACAGTGGTTACCTCTAAAGCAGCATTGGCATCTCGAATAGCAGCATTTGGTTTCTTCATTTTTATGTACACAGTGGTTGCAGGAAAAATGCCAAATGGGATTAATAAACCGACACAAAAGATGTAACCACGATTTGTATTGAAAAGGAAACTTAGCCAGACATGTACCTCTAGTGGCATACATTATAGCTGATGTAGGATTGAACAAGATAGCTTACGTAAGCTGCTCAATTGCTTCCACAAAGTAACCTGACCAATACCTTGCTAAATTAGACACGTGGATCATGATACAGTGACATTGTGAGCAATTAAAAATAACGGCCTAATATTCAAATTGAATCCATCTAAGCACAAAATCCTGATTGATAATTCGTGATTAGGACTTCTACTCATCATTCAGAAAAGCTATACAACAATGCTTTCCATTTGCAATCTCAAAAAAACAATAACAATAGTAACAAATTTGATTGTTATTAAAAACAAATGTTGTACAGCTCTACAATTATAATTTTGTTTTCACATAGCATCCAATCAACGCACTCGAAAATGCAAACATGTGTGTGTACACACACACACAGATATATATATATATATATATATATATATATATATATATATATATATATATATACCTTCAGATATGGCTCCCATTGCCTTCCGCTTGACCTCTTGAGCGGCATCCATATTCTCCTTACTAACCTCAGTAGAGGAATCTCTCATATACCACAACAAACAAACTCCTCAATCTCAAAATCCAACACAAAAAAAATGTAAATGAACAATATATTCCTACTGCCAAGCTCAACAGTCTCTCCTTCGAGCTCAACATCAGACTCAACAATCTCTTCTTCTTCTTCGTAATGGTGCTGAGGCTCTCCAGATGTAATTATCTTATTGGAATTCATGTCCACCAAGACTATTTTTGTAGGCTCACAGTCTTCATATTGAACCTTGCTGCTAGTAAACAAAGTAGTGGGCAACTTATTGTAAGAGATCAACTTACAGGCACTTGCGCCAGATGACTTGATTTTGTTAACAGATGACCTGCAACAATTATATAGAGAAAAATAAGACTTCCACAGAATTATCTAAATAGCTAAAATTATAAAGAACAGATTAATACATTAAAGTGAGAGAATTAATTTCAGTTACATTGAAGGTGCTGCAGAAGCAATTGACTAAGATATACGACTAAGTGACTACACAGACTGGCCCAAATCTTCAATATCGGATAGTGAATATACATATGTAATCATATACGTATACCCAATATTGTGTAAATGTTTATAGATCATATATTACAAATCGTTTGTAAGATTAAAACTCTGTAATTTCTGCAATTGCTATTTTTCCCACTCTCATCAATCTGCGAAAAAATAAAATCAAAAAATGATTAGAAAACATATGAGTATAAAGGTTAGAATCGAATATCAACAACTAATTGAACATCGGATTGATGCTTATCATTCATATCAAATTTAAGTTAAAGTTGGTTCTACATAAATTGTTTTCTTATACTATGTCACTGGTCACCTACTTATACTTGACAAAATAATTTAATTAAACTTAAAATGCATTAAAAAACTTATCACATGTCAAGCCTATTCAGATTCAATGGCCAAGCGTTGCATTCAAACAATCTAGATGCATGTATAAAAACAACTCTAAATAGATGAAATACTAAGAGAACAATTAATCCTTCTCAAAAAGGCTCATATTCTCAAAACAATTTCCAGACTGATCTATATATTAGGTATTATATTTAGTTCCCATGACCAATCAATAAAAAAGGCAGTGATTATGAGCCTGTAAAAAAAAGCAAAATATCTAATGCACAACACATCAAAAAGGAAAAGAAAGTAAATCAAACATAGAAATGATACGGATCATCTAAAACCCTTAGAAAACATCACTTGAGCAACAATCTAATTTTTAATATCCAAAATAGAAGAAACAATATCCCCATCAGTAGATTTAAGAGCTTTTACCGCTTTCTATCTTCTCACTCTAGCTTGTGTCATCACCAACTCAATTGTGAACTCAAATTCATGTTGACGATGAAAAAAGTGATTGTGTTGTTCAATCATGGATGTCAGGTGTCCTGTACAATAATCGGATCTATTTCATCGCCAACATGGATTGAGAATATGGTGTGTCGTAAATTTGGTAAAATAAGTAATTTATATTTAGCAGAACATTAGATAACCCAAAAATTAATCTAAACCTGAATTGTGCATTTCTGTGAGAATAAATGAACACAAATTACTACCACTTTGTTGATAATCACCTGATTTATTATAAATTGTTAGAAGTGAAGAAATTGGAATAGATTTAAAAAGAGTGAAAAATAATATATGTATTAAATAAAAAAATAGAAATGTAGTCGGTACCTTGTCATTCTCCAGGGTTTATTAATTCACTTCTGTGTTAGGTTTGTAATGCTCTGGAGTAGCTTCTTTTGTACTGCAGCTACTAATTATAATTAGAGGCATTAAAATGTGCATCAAATTTAAATAAAATAGTGGATATAAGATACAGGTGAAGATAGCTTCCATACTATTTGTAAGATTAGAGTGAGTGACTCTTGCAGACTCCTTTTCATTGATAGAACCTACAAAATATACATGCCTCACTTGCATATAACTATGGTTGGGTTCAGGTGATATGTATTTACCTGGATAATTCGTGGCCTCTTTGCAGCCGGTATGGAACAAAAGCTACAGCTGCTTCAATCATCCGGAACACCTACAAAACATCCATACCTACAAATCTAACAAATGTGCATAACCTCCATCAATACCTACAAATCCTTCGTCCATTCAACCAAAAAAAATTAAAATCAGCCAAATATAATTATAAATAAAACCCGCTTGTATTCAAACAATCGAAGCGATGAGGTTAAGCACGAAAAAAAAATAGAAAATTCTCTCAGAACTTATATCAAACAGTAGGAATGCAAAATCAAAACGATAACTATCAATCAAACAATTATAGAAGAATCACCCATACATTTGTATTGATATAAAATGAAGAAGAAGATGGAGGACCCAAAGGTTTGCACGTGTGTGAATAAAACGTTAAAACTGTGATATTTTACAAAGAAAATCTTCCGATAACTGAAACACTAACCTTTCTTGTTCATAGATTGTTGGATATGAATACAGATTATAGAAGAGTTAGAAGAATACAGAGTGTAGATCACAGCTTTTGCCCGAACAATATTCTTTGGCAGATTGTTGGACGATCAAGAATAAATAGTAAGAAGAATGGAGGAGAGTATATTGTGAGCAGATATGGTGCCTAAAATCGTGGTGGCTTAAACTACCGCAGAAATTTTAAAAATTGATTGGGTAGGTATAACCCATTTTAGAGTGGGATCCAGATCTGTAAAGAATGAAAACAGTTAAAGTGAAACATGCACTACGCCATAAGTGGGCTAACGTAATGGTTTTTGAAAGCGTTACGTGAAATAGTGTTACAATAGGTAGTAAATTTTGACCTATTGTAACACCACTCAACTAGTGTTACATTAGTCGAGAACTAGTGTTAAAGTAAAGGTCACGGTGTTGCATACATGTAACACTACAATAAAGTGTTACATTATTTAATTTTTTTCATTTTTTCAATTTTCAACTATGTCAGAGTGGGTCCCACACTGCCACGTGTCATTTATGGGACACACTGCCACGTGTCAGAGTGGGCCCACACTGCCACGTGTCAGTGGGTCCCACACTGCCACGTGTCAGGTGGGCCCCACACTTCCACGTGTTAGGTGGGCCCCACATTGCCACGTGCCAGAGTGGGTCCTACACTACCACGTGTCAGAGCGGGCCCACACTGCCACGTGGTAGAGTGGGCAACACTGCCACGTGTCAGGTGGGCCCCACACTACCACGTGTCAGAGTGGGTCTCACACTGCCATATGGGTCATATCCATTTTCACTTGGATTATCCAGATTGATAAACCTGCATATAACAGAAATACACATCAAACTTTATACACATGTGTGTATATACATATATGTTTCAATAATAAACAATCATACCTGGGTAAAACTTGATAAAGAAAAAAGTTTTAATATTCATCATTCCTTCATCTTCTACATAAATAAAAAAAATCATCATAAAGAACATACATATAAAACATGTATAAGAACAGCAAAAAAAAATCAACATAAAGAACAAACATATTAAACGCGTATAAGAGCACAAACATATATAATTAACACAAATATCAATGGAAAAGTATGATAAAAGAGATAGATATGAGATAAAAAAGAAAGAGCAAAAAATAGAAAAATAAAAATATTAAAAAAAGAAGAAATTAAATCCATTGTAGATGTGAATTTTGGAATGATGAAGATACATATAATCAATTATATATAATTAATTATGAATTTGAATTTTGAAAATAACTAATATGGATATACGTAAAAATGTGTAATCAATCATGATAATTTGAAATATAATATATTAAATAAGATGTCAAAATTGAGGAAATGATAATAAATGATTATACATATAATAATAAATACAATTATCTACTATTCATCTTGATTTACAGTGATCTAACAAATGCACAATTTAAATTTTAAAAATGCTATAATCGAGGAAAGGTAGTTAGTAACTGATCAGTTAAATACGTTAGTTTTAAAAGTAATATGAATATGCAAGAATTTAAATTTGGAAACAATAATGTAATTAAGGAAAGTTAGTTTTTTTTTTAAAACCAAAGGAAAGGTAATTAATCCATTGGATAATTTGGGTTATAATATGGATGATCCATGGGTTATTTAGAAAACAATAGGAGGATAGTATAAAAAACAGAAGTTGGATAAAAAAATTTACCCATTGGGTTTGACGTGATAGTTCATCTTTGTACATTATTATCTACGTACAAAATAATACTCTAACGCTCTCAACTATTAGTCAAAAAACTGAGCCGGCATAACATTATAGCTAACAACTTCAAAAAACTAGTCTCCAACAACAACAACTGTTAGCTATATTTTTAGCTCATGCAAAAGAGATCTTTTCTATTTGTAGAACCTCACCCCATCATCTAAATAGCTCCACATCATCTGCCGCTTCTTTCTTTCCCGCAGCTCGATTCTTCCCGCCATTATTTTTTTTGTGTTGCAGAGGTATGGTTTCATCATTTTATTGTTTAATTTCATCATAATTTGTTCTTTATTTCATTTAACTTTAGTTCTTGATTGAAAAGGATATGTTGTTAATTTCTGCTTGGTTAAATATTAGTATGGATCATGTACAACGTAACAATCAAACATATTTTATTGTTTATAGGAACATATGATTTGATCCAGCCACCATAACTTGAAGTTATGGCAGGCCACCATAACTTGAAGTTATGGTGCCACCCGTAACTTCAAGTTACGGTGCACCCGTAATTCAAGTTACAGTGCCACCCTTACCAGTAATATTTACTTGAACTTATGGTGCCACTTGATTTGTCCTAACGATTGCTTTAACAAATTTTCTTATACTCTTTATTGCTGTTATAATTTGAAAATAATAATAAAATACAATTTTTTAAATATAGCTGTTAGAATATAACTGTTAAAATATAGTCGTTAGAATTTGAAAATAATAATAAAATACTATTTTTGAATTATAGCTAACCATTATAGCTAATACCATTTGAGCACAACCACTTACACATTCATCAAATTTTAGTTAACAGTTATTATATACTATTTTAGCTAAGCATTATAGCTACTAGCGTTGGAGATGCTCTAAGTCTTCTCACTTATGTCGTAAATACTAATCCTTTGATTAGTGATATTGTTATATTCACTTATCTAACTTTATTATGCAGTAGAATTTTCTCACACCTTTATCCATTAAAACTGAAATGCCATTTGGGGTCATTTCAATTACAGCGTGATTTTATAAAAAGCGTTTACACAATTCTTATGTAATATAGTGCTAGTGTTTACTTTAGATATGTGCATCTAACTGAAACAAAACCTTTGCCAAAGGAATCCATAAAATTAAGCAACCATTTAGCCATGATTCATAAACTTAACTATATTACGTTTAAACAGATGCTAAAAGGTTGATTGGAAGGAAATTCACCGATTCAACTGTACAAAGTGATGTGAACCTATGGCCATTCAAGGTAATTAGTGATCATGCTAACAAACCTAAGATAATAGTCAATTACAAATGTGTGGACAAACAATTCTCACCTGAGGAGTTATCTTCAATGGTTCTCATTAAAATTAAGGAAATTGCTGAAGAATACATGGGTATAAAGTAATTAATGTTGTTGTCGTTCTGTCCCTGCACACTTTAATGACTCACAGCGTCAGGCTACAAAAAATGGACCAACAATAGCTGGCCTCAATGTGTTGTGCATCCTTGTTGAGCCAACAGCTGCTGTAGTTGCACATAATTTTATTTATTGAATGAAAAAGTATATATTGATAAAGTTCCCTATTAATTTGGGACATTTTATATAAATTTTCCAAATAGCGGTCGACCTAAGTTCGAATCACCCAAATTTCAAGGTTGCTTACTTTAGAAGGAGTAAATAAACTTCAAAATCATGTTAATTATTAGTAAATAAATATTTAAAAATTTGAAAAATTATTAAACTTGCTGATATAATGACGTAACAAAGTGCAACATCTGTGCAGAAATTGTACAAAAATTGTGCAGAAAATGTTACTTTAGCGGTATTTTATGGTATTTTATTTTTTTATTAGACAATTAATTTTCTTTAAACATTTTTGCAGATGTTAGGTGTAGTTTGCCAACTCTTAAAACATTTACTTTTATATATTTGTCTCATATTTAATTTGTAATTATTATACTTGAATGTTTCACTTCCCTAAAGCACAAACTAATGTTTCCCTAAAGCACAAACATTTACTAATCATGAAAGGCTCTGTTTAGTTTAGAATACGAGAAGATGGATAAAACCAATTGAAAACTTAAACTGAAGTCTCTACCCTAGAATAATTGCACTACCAAGAATATCAATTTTTACTACTATATACGTATACATTCCACAATTTTGTAGTTTTACCACTACAGCTGTGTTAAACTAGTTAGAATTAGCAAATGATTTAACGCGAATTAGCTGTGTTACCTCCTCCTAACAAGCGGTCCTCCACATATTTTTAGACAACACTGGAGTCTCTATTTCAGAATCTTCACAAGATACGTTCTATCTGTTTTTAAATATTTAACATTTCATTTTTTTTTTGGCATAAATTACACAAAGGTTGTACATAAATCGGACAAAAGTTGTGCAAAAGTTATTGGACAAACATTGTAACACTACTATACTTTGAATAAAATCTACTAAGCATTTCTGATTCATCCGTGTATTTGCGACATCAGACAACCGAGGTACCATTATTGATTCTGGACAACACTAGCTTTCCTCGTAGACGAAGCATTTGATCCATTTGTTGATGCTTTAAGAAGAAGAAAGTAAATAACAGATAGTTAAAGGCATACACTTTTAGCAGTGATAATGCTCCTTACTCCACTCTACCGTACTTTTTCCTTATCCGACAAGATTTAGACGAAAATGTGGTATAGTTGTTGGAAGGGAATCTGCAAAACAATGCCTAACCGGGGTGGTGGTCGTCAAGCACCTCGGGCGTGAGAGTAAGTAACTTGGTTGTGGAGAATACAATGAACAATATCAGAAAATGTAAATACTTAGTGATGGAGATTTTAGAAATGTTCTAAAACTTGTTAGGTGGGTCTAGGCGGTGAGCCTACCTTCTAGCGATTTATCGGCTAGGCGGCTATTAATCGGAACATTAATCGGATGTATTAAAATATTATTTTTTATATAATTTAATTTTAATATTTAAAAATATATTTTATATAAGTAAAAATATAAATTATTAAATATGATGAGTGAATTTACCTTTTCATGTGTAAATTATATTTTTTATTAAAAAAATTATATTTTTAAAGTTTTATTCTTAATTTGACCGTTTTTTAAAAATTTGAATGATTAATATCGATTAAATCTGATTAATTGCCGCCTAACTCATTATACCGCCTAATACCGCCTAATCCCACCTAGGACCGCCTAAGCGCCGCCTAATAAAAAAAAGGTCACATGACCGATTTTTGTAGATTTTAGGCATTTAGTGTCCGCCTAGCGCCTAGGCGCTGATTAATCGGCCGCCTAGACTGATTTTTAGTACACTGGATTTTAGAGAGCAAATGTGAAATGTGAGAGTGAATGTGAGAATTTTCAGCCTTGTGCATGTGTGAGTTTACCTTAGTATTTATAAAGTTTGGTGTTACCTCATCTTGTCTCCTGATCCGGAAGAATGTTCCCTTGTGACAGGTATGAGTTTGATAGCTTTCGTGAAAACCTCTCATTATACGGGGTATTGGAGAAGGGAGCAGCCTTAATCCATAAGACAGATATGGTGTAGGAGGGAACATCCTTTGTTCAAGAGATAGAAAGTGTTGGAGCAAAGAAGTGCCTTTAGTCTGAAATGTTTAGTATTGCCTCAACTTATTTTTCTTGGTCAACTTCCGAGGTGACAAATTGTTCCTTGGATGTTTTCAGGACATGCTTAGATCGGGAGGGTAAAGAGGCTTCATTCAGGAGGTTATTAATAAGCAGCAATGTTATATTAATATTTCTATCCCTAAATTAATATTTGGGACACCCGTGGTGGGTACAAATATTTTGTGAACCCCAAATCAAATTTTGTGCATTTAATAAAATTTCAATTCTTGTTTCGTAAATGATGTTGGAACAAAAAAATTCATAAATTTGTAACCTAGGAAAGTTTCTATATCAGATTTTTTTTCCCAAAAAACAACTATATTCTTGTTGAACAAAATGACCATTATTACTGAACAAAAGTTTCGACTGTATAATACGTTACATGTTTATTTTAACAATTATCATATACATTATTCCTGTATCGTAAAACACTTGACATTTGGAAATTATTTTGGTAACCAATTTGGGGTACCTAGCATTTTACTATACTAAATACCTACACTAAAACAAGTCGATCAAGAGCAGGCTAAACGAACAAAGAACCAAAAAGACTTTATTACAAAAAATTGAACATGTTTTACAGGGCAATACATGACTGTAAATCGAGTAGCACAATATATTTAACTGTCAAATGAATGAGACTGTCTCAAACGATAATGAGATTGTCTCTTTTGTGTGTGAGAGTGTCCCAATTAACTAACAGAGTAAATAATCAGCAATAAGTAAATGACAGAATGTAAAGCAATAACACCAGAAATTTTCACTTGGTTCGGACCCTACCCAATCTATGGCCTACATCCAAGTCCCTATGCCAACTAGCACAGAGATTATATTTTTAGAACAATAATATAAAGCTTACAGTTTCCCCGATTACAAGTTTAAAGCCTCTTGGAAGAACCCTTCCCTTGACACAACTGTCTCCTAGCAAACCTGCTACCTAGCCCACTGGCTACCTTGGCTTATGACTTGCAACCCTATCTAATTGCCACAACCCGGCACAAGTGTGTGTAAAATGAATAAACTTTTACAACTCGATGAATGGAACTTCTAAACAGAATGTATATGAACTTGAGTGTCTGTGTATAGAAGTTATATTGCAGTAGAACTTCGAGTGTTCTTCTTGCTGAAAGGTTGTCTTTATATAGCACAAGAGCATATAGCCGTTAGATATGAATCCTTGAGTTTATAGCTGTTGAATACAAGAATCAATCAAGCATAAATTAGTGATTCATAATAATCAATCAGTGATCATAGCAACGGCTCCTTTAGGATTTGAAATCAAATCGCATACTATCCCTGAAATATATCCCTGCCATAAATACAATATATATGTATATCATGCAGAAGATATGGCAATTATATATGGAACCTCAGAATCAAATTTCAATGATTTAATTCGAAGACCATTCAAAAATTATCATCCTAAAAACCTGGGATTAACAATCTCCCCCTTTTTTATGATGATGAACATTTTCGAATGTCGAACAAGCTATTTCTGTCTCCCCCTGTTAAAAACACTTATATAGACAATGCAATCAAATACAGACAGAGTAATCCAGTAGTCTAAGATTAAATCAGTGCATATTATGAGCAGCAAATAAATTCCAAACAAAAATAACCACAAATAGCCACCAATATTCAAAACGACCACAAATATTCAAAGTTACCACAAATAAGTTCAAACACATAACCAAGCACAGCCAAGTTCAAACACATAGCAGCTAACTTAAAACAGTTCGAATTTCAAAAACAACTAAGTTCTCCCCCTTCCATCAACATAAAAATAGACTTAATTATCGTCAGGAATATCAACTGGATCTTTGCCCTTGCCCTTTTTCTTGTACTTAGGAGAGTCCCCATAGGTAGAAAAATTCTGTGCAAAAAAATTTGATGAAGGATCTTTGCCATCTCTCGCATCCTTCCACTGAAAGAGCTTCTCCATATATTCATCCTTTGTAAGTTCGAATGCAGCAGGAGGAGGGATTGCTGGGAGAGGAAGAGGTGCAATAATTTCTTCGAGAGTACAATCTCCAATCCAGTCAGTCTTTTTATGCCAGGGTGTGACATGTTTGCAATAAATAGAAGTGAGCTGCTTGGACAAGAACTGTTTCTTGGAACTCAACTTAAAGAAAAGCTTAACAAATTCTTTTTCCCAAGCCTTGGCAGTATAAGTCATTCCTTCTTGAAGTGAGCTAAATTCGAAATCCATTTTCCTAGAGATGCTTCGATCATTGGCTTTTAATACATCCAATTTGGAATGTAGTAATTCCATAAACTTGGACATCGATGCAAGAGAGAACTAAACAGAAAGCATCTTAGTTTGAAGAGATTTGATGGCTTTAGCATTTGCTCCGACTTGAGCAGAAACGCCATCAAGAAATGCATGCAACTTGGCATTGCCAAAAGAGGAAGGAGCAGTGGGAGAGTGAGGCAAAGAAGTGTCTGACAGAGAATCAATATTCTCAAAAACCAGCTCATTTCACTCAGTAACCGAAAGATGGTTACGAGCTAAGGTATTCAAATCAAATGTTTCAGTCAAATTATCCACTTCATCAGTGGCATCAATCACTTTGAAATATTCAAAAACTTTAGTCAAAAGACAGGGGTAAGGCAAATGCATGAAATCATGAGAGGCACAATGAATCATGTTACGAATTAAGAAAGAGGCAATATTAAAAGGCATTTGCTTAACAAATAAAGACAGCAAAATTGAATCTTGATAGGTGACCCTATCTCGACCACTTTTACGCGGTAAAAGGTTTGTATGAAAGAACTTGAATAACAAGAGACAAGTAGGAGTGAGAGATGATACCAAGGGTTTGGAGTCAGCCGAGATCGAAGAATCTCCAAGAATGGTTCGAAGCTGCTCTTCATATGGAAGGTCTTCAATTTCTGAGAATGGTTGATGAGAGGTGAAGGGGCAAGGTCCACTGGCAGCAACTCCAAGAATAGATCCAATCTAGTCAGCAGTGAGCACAATAGGAACACCCTTAAGATTCGAATACACCATTTCGTTATGCCCTTTAGTCAAATTAGAGTAAAATTCTCGAACCAGAGAGGGGTAAAACTTCATCGGAGGCGATAAAAGAGGTGCACACTTGAGAGTCTCAAAGATCTGCACTATACCAATGCGTTGAAGTAGGTCACTATCCACCATTCTTTCTTTGAGAATTGGTTTTTCCTTGTTTTTAGAGGACCCCTCAGTAGTCATGAACTCTCCTTTCAAGCTTGGCTCCGGAATGGAAGATTTGGAGTTAGAATGATCTTCAGAAACGCCTGCCTTCAGTCGTTTAAAAGATTTTAACTTTGTTGGAGGCTTGCCGGAACGAGTAGCAACCGATTGAGTTTTTCGTTTCGCCATTAGAAGAAAAAGGGAAAAATATAGAGAGAAAAGAGGAGAGATAATAGAGAGAGAGTAAGAGAAGAGAGAATAGAAGAGACAGTTAGGAAGACGTGCCCGAGAAAAAAGTAATTAAGGCATACAGGTGTAGACCATGCAAGAAAATAGCATAAACTGACTCACATTACTAACAAATAAAACTACAACGTATTCACCGATCAATCAATTTAAATCACAATAAAATTAACATATTCACAGAAACACAAATTAAGGTAATTAAATCAAAATACAGTGATACTATTTACCAATCGATCAATTAAAGGGTGCACATACCAAGCTCCCTTCGAAGCATGCAGAACCTGTCTTCAGATAAAGGTTTTGTAAAAATATCAGCTTTTTGATTTTCAGTAGGAATAAATATAAGCTCAATACTACCTTTAGCAACATGATCTCGAATAAAATGATGACGAACATCAATATGTTTGGTACGAGAATGCATGACAGGATTTTTGGAAATGTTAATAGCAGAAGTATTATCACAATAAATTGGGATATTTGAAAATTTTATACCAAAATCTTTCAGGATTTGCTGCATCCAAAGGATTTGTGCACAGCAGCTACTTGCAGCAATATATTCTCCTTCTGCAGTTGACATTGCAACCGATGTTTGTTTCTTACTATGCCAAACTACTAGACAATCACCTAAAAATTCACATGCTCCTCTAGTGCTTTTACGATCAACTTGAGATCCTGCGTAATCAGCATCTGAAAAACCAATTAAATCAAAAGACGGGGAAATTGGATAGAATAGTCCCAATTCGTCAGTTCCCTTTAAATACTTGAATATTCGCTTTACAGCATTAAGATGGGATTCCTTAGGTGCTGCTTGAAAGCGAGCACATAAGCAAACACTAAACATGATGTCTGGACGAGAAGCAGTGAGGTATAACAAAGAACCAATCATACCTCTATATTTGGTAATATCAACAGACTTACCATTTTTATCCTTAGTGAGTTTGGTGGTGACGCTCATTGGAGTTGATTTAGGAGTAACATGCTCTAAATCAAACCTTTTGAGTAAATCCTTAATATACTTACTCTGATGAATAAAGATACCTACATTTGTTGGGTTAATTTGTAGTCCCAGAAAGAATTGTAATTCTCCCATAAGACTCATGTCGAACTCCATATGCATACAGTCTGAGAACCATTTGCATAAGGCCTCATCTGAAGCTCCAAACACAATATCATCAACGTATACTTGAACCAATGAAAAAACATTTTTCTTATGAAATATAAAAAGAGTAGGATCGAGTGTACCACGAATAAAACCTGAGTCAACAAGGAATGCACTGAGTCGATCATACCAACACCTGGCGGACTATCTAAGACCATAGACAGATTTCTTGAGTTTGTATTCGAAGTGAGGATACTTCTCATGAATGAAACCTGGAGGCTGCTTTACATAGACTTCTTCCTACAGATATCCATTTTAATGCACTTTTGACGTCCATCTGGTAAAGCTTAAAGTTCTTGTATGCTACAAACGCCATAAGAAAACGTATAGCTTCTAACGAGTTACTGGAGCATAGGTCTCGTCGTAGTCGATACCCTCCTGTTGATTATAACCTTGAGCCACGAGACAAGCTTTATTTCTAATAATGTTTCCGTCTTCATCTTTTTTATTCTTGTAAACCCAGCGAGTACCAATGACTGTGACATCTTTTGGAGGTGGTACAAGTTCCCACACATCACAACGTTCAAATTGGTTAAGTTCCTCTTGCATTGCTATTGACCATTGTTGATTTTCCACTGCTTCTTGAGCATTTTTGGGCTCGAATTCAGCTACAAAAGCATAGAATGCACAAAAGTTTCTCACCCTGCTTCGAGTAGTGATTCCTTGATTTAACTCTGAAAGAAGATTGTTTGGAGGATGATTCTTCACGGCTCTGAATGATTTAGGAAGATTTATTCGACTCATCTCTTCTTCATTTTAATCTTTTGATTAAACAGGGATTTCTGAATAGTTTCTTTTAGTTCTAGAAGATGGATTATCGGATGCTTCTGAAAACTCTGGAGATGATTGAGAGAAAGTGGAATTCCTTTGAGGTGACTCCTGTTCTGTTGAAGAATGAGGCAGTTCCTTTTCAAAGAGAGACTGTTCCTTCTCAGATTGAGACTGACTCTTTCCAGATTGAGACTGACTCTTTCCTGATTGAGACTGACTCTTTTGAACATAAGAATCATCATCTGCGAAAACTTCCTAACCTTTGGCTAGATGAAGATTAGACTCATTGAAAGTAATGTTAATAGATTCCTCTACTTTATTCTTATCAGGATTATAAACATGATATGCCTTACTAGAAGTGGAGTAACCCAAGAATATACCTTCAATAGCACGGGGATCAAACTTCCCACGATTTGGCTGAGTATCTAGAATAAAGCATTTGGATCCGAAAACTCGAAAGTAACTAATATTAGGAGTTTTATTTTTAAGCAATTCATACGGAGTTTTCAACAAGATAGGACGAATTAATACTCTATTAAGTACATAACAAGAAGAATTTACCGCATCTGCCCAGAATTTTTGAGGTAACTTACTCTCATGAAGCAAAGTCCTAGCAGTTTCTTGTAGTGTTCTATTTTTACGTTCAACTACTCCGTTCTATTGAGGAGTGCGTGGAGCAGAAAATTCATGTGATATGCCTATGGTCTTGCAATAATTAACAAAATCTTTCTCGAATTCTCCACCATGATCACTCCTTAGAGTTCTCAGCGTCGTGGAATACTTAGTTTCAAGGTTAGCAATTAAATCTTGAAATTCACTAAAAGCTTCATCCTTAGTACGAAGAAACAGTACCCAAGTGAATCGAGAAAAATCATCAACTATAACAAAAGCATATTTCTTACCTCCAAGACTTACAAACCTTTCAGGTCCAAAAAGGTCGAGATGCAACAACTGCAATGAATCAGTAGTAGACACCTGATTTTTGGCTTTGAAAGAAGCCTTGACTTGCTTTCCCAGTTGACAGGCTGAACAAGGTTCTGTCTTTTTATATTTGAGCTTAGGCAGGCCTTTGACTAGACCATGAGATGAGATTTTCTTCAAAAGATCCATATGAACATGGCCAAGTCTTTTGTGCCAAAGATGCTGCTGTTCTTGAATGGACGCTAGACATACTTCTTCCTGTTGCTCATCAAAATCTAACACAAAGATATTTCCTTTTCGTTTGGCTACTAAGGGAGTCTCATTAGAGTTAGTACCAATAAAACACATGTTTTTGTCAAAATTAACACTATGACCAGAATATGTGAGTTGACTAACACTAATGAGATTGTATTTAAGACCCTTAACCAATCTTACATTATTAATAGAGAATTTTTCATTACCTATGGTGCCTTTTCCAACAATCCTTACCGTATTGGAATCGCCCAAGGTAACTAACCCTCCATCTGAGGCGATTAGAGATAGGAATTTCGACTTGTCTCCTGTCATATGACGGGAACAACCACTGTCTATGATCCAATTATTCTTTGGAACGTGAACCTTTAAGCACACCTGCAAGACATATATATATTCATGTCTTAGGTACCCACCTTGATTTGGGTCCTGCATTGTTAGTATCTATGATATTATATAAATGTCTTTCTGTTTTCTTAATCCAAATTTGAGCAGTATTAGAAGAATCAGGCATATATAAATGATAAGGTTTAGCAGTTTGGCCCTTAATATGATAGAATTTGGACTCTGCTGAGACATGTCCCCTTTTTCCGCAATCTTTGCATTTCTCATACGGCATACTGTACTTCATAGTAGTCCTCTTCTTTGTCTTTTGAAATGCACTCTTTTTGTTCGAGTTATATCCCAGTCCTTCTTTTCCTAAAGAAGATTTTTGGCTTGCCAACATCACGTCTAATGTGCCTTTACCATGTACGAATTTGGCCAGATCTTTCTTTAGGCAATCGATTTTTTTCTGTTCTATTTCCGTCTTTTTGCATTCAGTTTCCTTGAAAGAATCTATTTCCTCCATTAATGTGGCTAAGCAAGCATCCTTTCTTTCAATCTCATTTTTCAGATGCGTATTTTCTTAGACAAGCTTGGTCATCTTTTCATTTAGCAACTTGTTTTCTTCAGCAAATGATTCCTCTTTCATAGAATCATCCATTTCACTTAGCACTTCACTAAATGCTTGCTTTAAGTATGCATTTTTATTTCACAATTTTTTATTTTGTGCCTGCAAGGTTAGTAAATCTTCAGAAACAAATGATTTTAGAGGAGTAGAAAATACCTCTTCATTTTCACTGAAGTTTTCATCAAATCCAGCAAAACATAGTTGAGCAACTTCATCATCAGAGTCAATTTCTATATCAGATTCATCGTCGCTCCATGTCAGAAATGTTTTGCTCTTTTTCTTCTTCTTGTCTTGATCCTTTGATCCAGAAGATTTTAATTTTGCCTTCAGTTGAAAACAATTCTTTTTGATATGACCTTTCTTGCCGCATTCGAAACATATTTCATCATTCGTGTTGTTTCTGAATTCCTTTTTTAATCCATAAGATTTTTGAGTAGGTCTGCTAGCAGCTTTCTTTTTGGAAAGAAACTTCTGAAACTTCTTTGTTAGAAGAGCAATCTCTTCATCTGAGTCTACACTGGAATCTGCAATAGTTTTAAGGGCTAGTCTCTTTTTCCTTGGTACTTCCTCTTCCTCATCATATCTTCTCAATTGGTTCTCAAACTCTTCTAATTCACTGAAAAGAATGAGTGTATCCACTTTTGAGATCAAGGAAGAGTCCTACAGAGTTGTTACTTTAGGAGCAAACTTTTTGGGTAGTGATCGAAGAATTTTTCTGTTAATTTCTGCCCGAGGAATGTGCCTTTCCAGGAGAGCAATAGAATTCATCAGTATGAGAAATCGTCCCTGAGCTTCTTTTATGCTTTCATCCTTTTCCAATCTGAAGCTTTCATAGTCACTCAGAAGAAGATCAATCTTGACTTCACGAACCTTTGAAGTGCCTTCGTGACTTACTACAATAGTATCCCAAACTTGTTTGGCCGACGTACATGCTGAAACTTTTCGAAGTTCAGTAGCACACAGTCCATTGAGTAAATAATTCATAGATCGAGCATTATAATTCAGAGAATTGACTTCCTCAACAGTGAGATCCTTTACTGGTTTGGGTTTGCCATCCTTCATGGGAATAGTGATGCCATTTTCAACAGCATCCCATTCGTATGTATCCTTCTGGAGAAATATTTTCATTAGGAACTTCCAGTCATGATAGTTTTCCGTTCCAAGCAAGAGTGGTGGAACATTGATTGAACGACGTTCTTGCCAACCTGATTGTAGCATCCCAAAATCCGGGGTACAGATATGGGGCCACTAACCAACAACAAAAATATACACCTCTAAATATAAACAACATTTAATAATAAAAACCCCTTAACCAAGATCGCATACAGGTTGTGGTATGAAACAAACTATCAATTACATTATTACAACCCAATCTCAGAATAAGATTATTTTATACAAATTTATGAATGTACAAATTCACTGTCTAACTAAATATCCAACCTTAACAATTCCCAATCCATACTTTGAAAAATCCATCACTCGAACGTCTCCTCTCGCTGTGTATAGAGCTATACCAACTGACCACTAGGTTCTCTGATCACCTCTAACAACTGGAGAAATAAACAGAAGCAAGAGTGAGCCAACAATTCTCAGCAAGTGTAAATAGTGATAACAATTTCAATAACGAAGACAAATCTGATAAACAAAAGAGTTTCAACTCATTCTATGAAAGGATCGGTTATGTCAACTTTTGATTGCCATGAGGGCCAATAATTCACCATTCACAGGGGCATCAAGAACTAAAACTGACAAGGGATTCTGATATCAAAGTCTCATTAAAACAGACTTCCAAGGAGTCAAGAATTAAACATCACAATCTCAAAGTATATATTAGAATTGGAATTTTTTTTATATAAAAAAACATCAAGGTTAAGCTGCTGATCAGTCACGCACTAACCCCGGACAAACGCACACAGCAATGTCCTTATTTGGATCCATGGCACACATTGGCCTTATTAATTTCCGACCATGAATCTGGTCCGACCTTACGGTGCAAAAATATTCCAATTCTATATCGAACGCACTAGGTATCGGAACAATCGACAACCTTACCACATCAACCAACTGGAAAACTCACGTTCCAGAACAACAACTAATAATCCAAGAATTAATGAAGAATTCAGGATCAACATGTGTCGACAAGTTCGACATGATAATTGGGTGACAATTAAAGCATAATAAGCTCTAAGGGTATCGACAAGTTCAATACAATAAATGGTAAAACTGCATAATCAAGATCATCAACAAGTATCGACGAGTTCGATACAATACAGGAAAATAACCAGATAATCAAGATCTTTAATAAATACCGACAAGTTCGGTAATAAGTGGGGTGGAGAATATATATAACAACAATTGAATGAATATCGACAAGATAAGAATAAATTGATGGGAACGTAACATCATTAAATTGATTGAAGGAATAATCGACTAGAGCAACAATAGTAAATATAAATTGCGACAAGATTATCATCAATTGGAATTCTAAGTTAGGGCAGGGAAATAATTGAGCACCACGATTTAAATAAAATCTTACAACACACAATAAGGTTTGATTTCACATAAGCGAGTAAAACAGCTTAAACGGTTATTTGCGAAAACATAGTTTTAGGATAATTAATTTTAAATCATTTTGAAGAAAACATTTTTAAAGAGAAAGGGGTTCTTTGGTGAGATTATGCTAAAACCAGAAATTTCATTAACAGGTATTTGTAGAGGTTTAAAACATGCATTTTCTCTATTTAAAGAGCCCCTTAACATTTTCAAGAAAATAAAAGAAAAGTTCTCCATTAAGGAAGCTTTAACATTCCTTGGATGAAATAGTTTGGGGAAAAATATTAGTAAGGTCCTTGGAAAGATTTGATATTTGAGCTCTGGGTGGGGAGAATTAATTATATTGCAAGCTGGAAGAGTTCATCACTTTCTAAACATGCTTGACCAATCTTTCTTATTCAACAAAAAAATTGAATTGCATCACTTGAAAAAATAAGTGAATAGCAATAACACTTGCCTCGATTACGGAGTTCCTGATCCTACCATGGATCTTTGACCCAAATTTACGTCAGTCTTCACATCATAGACTCATCAGCTTCGATACTTGACCTTCTACTTATCTTTCTACCCGTACACTGCTCTTGGCCATGCCTCCTATTCAAACCTTTACAAAGTCAAATACTATTTCAGTATTCACTTGAGCAAAATCTTATCGTTTGCTCTATTCTACCCATACGCGTCCTATAACGCTTATACTCATATACAAACATACACAATTACCTATAAACATATCCAATCATATCCATATAGTAGCTTGAGTACAGTTACTAAGTCATATCAACACGTCCCAACTACTTCAAAACAGCACACCATCTAATCATCAAAACCACATTTTATACTCAAAATAATCCACTTTATAGCAAAAATCATACTTCAACTTTCACGCCAACTATTACACATCCATTTATACTTTCGAAAATCAAATACTTTGAAATCAAATAAATTAAATAGATTTTAAATAGATTGCAGGGGATTTTTAAAAACTTTCGGCATGTAGTATTCGTTTATCGGACTATGGGCACAGCCCCTCAAATACAATTCAACCCTGTTTTTGTAAAAATAAAGCTGCCTCAACTTGCAGCAACATAAAAGTAAACAAGTAAGAAAAGTACCCGCCCAGACATGCGGCACCTAGCACATAATAATTTACATTAACACTACTACTTACGCTACACCAATGATCGTATTTCTCACGCATTTTAATGATACGAGTGACAATCAATCATTGATGTTCGTAAGCCCTATGGAACAACCCCTAGCACTAACTATTACTTACGCTAAATTAATGATTACATCACTTAAGTATATTGATTATACTCGTGGTAGCTAATCATGGATATTCGTATGCCCGAGGAACTAGTTGAAGAGAATTACACAAGTCCTTAAATATTGACATTTAGGACTCGTGATCTCATTGCAACTCCTCGCAAATAATCACATATAATTTACTATCAAATACTCGACAAATATAACATCCAACAAATACTATAACTCGACTTACCACATTTAGTACATAAACATTTATAACTAGTAAAGCCATATAAACTTCAAACATTATACAACCAATAACAATTACACTTAACAACTAACAATTTAAAATTAACGACTAATAATTCAAAATTAATAATTACTAAATCTGAATACTTAATCGGACTCATAATAATTAACCACCAATTTAATTAACAAATAACGACCCTCCGAATTAAATCTCAGAAATTCAAACAATATTCACAATTTACAATATCAATCTCACTACAATACTTAACTAATTAAATTACTACGATTAACAATTTACGCAATAAATCAAAAATCATAACAAATTAAATACGAATTTAAATGGATAAGACACGAAATTATACCGTTCCAGTTCCGGTCCGATTTGTCGTAAAATCATCTCCCCCCCCCTCTCTCTCTCTCTCTTTCTCTCTCTCTCTCTCCCTCTCTCTCTCTCTCTCTCTCTCTTCTCTCCATCCGCGCTGAAGCCGTTGCCACCACACTGCTGTTTCGCGTCCGGCCACCACCCACCGCCGCGCGGTGGTTCCCTTCCCCTGCTGCCATACGCGACTCCCCTGCACACGCACTCACCTTTTCCCCTCAACACACACGCACACACTCAATCACATATACACTAATGTATAGATACACACACAAGCTTCTCTCCAATCTCTTTTTCTTCCTCTCTGCTTCTTCCTCCCCAATTTCTTTTCCTTCTCTCTTCTTTATTTCTGTGTTTCCTCCTCCTGAACCTTCTAACTGCTGGGCTCTAGCTACTAACTTATTGGGCTTGGCCCAACAACAATAAACATTTACTACACCTCATATTGATTTTAAAACTAATAAATATATTTCACAAATAGGAATTAAATAGAAAATTGTGAAAATTAATATTTTCACTTTTAAAATTAAAGAATATAAAATTATGAGCACCCACATATCTTTAAAATATTTTTCGAATAAAAAATGAATTAAATATGAATTTTCCAAGTTTTGATCCTTTAAATACAATAAAACTTTTAAAATCAAGTTAAAATACTCAATCTCCCAAATTAATCCACCCAACAATTTTATAAACTCACTAAATATATTAAGATAATATTACAAAAGATTTCATGATTTTTAATCCCTCCGAAAATTTTTATAAAATTTATAGAGGATCAAAATACATGATTTAAATATACTTAAATCCTCAAAAATACAAATAAAAAAATATACTGACCTTCACGGCTCATACTAATCATCATATAAGCACATAAGCACAGATTCACATACATTCCACTTTCCAACAATACTCACATAATATAATTTATAATTTATAATAAATAAATAATTTTAAAAATCGAAATTTCTAAGGCGTTATACTGATTGTGCCATGGATCTAAGAAAATAAACACTTAAACAAGGGTTAAATGCACCTGCTCTGATACCAAATCTAAATCGAGTGGCACAATATATTTAACTGTCAAATGAATGAGACTGTCTCAAACGATAATGAGACTGTCTCTTTTGTGTGTGAGAGTGTCCCAATTAACTAATAGAGTAAATAATCAGCAATAAGTAAATGACATAATGTAAAGCAAGAACACCAGAAATTTTCACTTGGTTCGGCCCCTACCCAATCTATGGCCTACATCCAAGTCCCTATGCCAACTAGCACAGAGATTATATTATTAGAACAATAATATAAAGCTTACAGTTTCCCCGATTACAAGTTTAAAGCCTCTTGGAAGAACCCTTCCCTTGACACAACTGTCTCCTAGCAAACCTGCTACCTAGCCCACTGGCTACCTTGGCTTATGACTTGCAACCGTATCTAATTGCCACAACTCGGCACAAGTGTGTGTAAAATGAATAAACTTTTACAACTCGATTAATGGAACTTCTAAACAGAATGTGTATGAACTTGAGTGTCTGTGTATAGAAGTTATATTGCAGTAGAACTTCGAGTGTTCTTCTTGCTGAAAGGTTGTCTTTATATTGCACAAGAGCATATAGCCGTTAGATATGAATCCTTGAGTTTATAGCTGTTGAAGACAAGAATCAATCAAGCATAAATTAGTGATTCATAATAATCAATCAGTGATCATAGCAACGGCTCCTTTAGGATTTGAAATCAAATCGCATACTATCCTGAAATATATCCCTGCCATAAATACAATATATATATCCTGCAGAAGATATGACAATTATATATGGAACCTCAGAATCAAATCTCAATTATTTAATTCGAAGACCATTCAAAAATCATCATCCTAAAAACCTGGGATTAACAATGACTTTAATGACACTGCCATTTCCAAACCAAGGCGGCAACATCATAGGGGAAAAGAATGGCAGAAAGAATCACAATCAAGTAAAATCTGAAGTAAATGTCCAATGAGACGATCGTTAAACAGTTCTGTTTCTTACATTAGTTCCTGGAAATCCCCATGCTTGCCTCTACTGCAAGGCATTCCAATGGGTCATCGTCCAGCTTGCTTTGTTGTTTTCCCCTCGCTCTGTTGTTGACAAATAATTTTCATGGCTGACCTTCTACTATCTCGGCACTTGTGAATTGGATATCGGCTTTTGCAGTGGCTTCAACGCAGCCATAATTTCAAAAAATGACGGCCGCAACTTTGGATCACTGCAATTTTTTAGACGATAAATTACAAAACCTATAATCACCAAGCTCATGTAGAAAGTATACTACAAATATTTTAAGCACGTGTCAAAAGTATGCTTCTCTCTACAAGGCATTCCAATGGGTCATCGTCCAGCTTGCTTTGTTGTTTTCCCCTCGCTGTTCGTAGACAATTAAATACTTCATGTCTGACCCTTCTCCTGTCCACCGCTTGCTGATGAAGGTGGTCTTGGCACTTGTGAATTAGATATCGGCTTTTGCAGTGGCTTCAACGCAGCCATAATTTCAGAAAATGTTGGCCGTAACTTTGGATCACTACAATTTTTTGATATAATATATTACAATCTTTTACCATCTCATGCAAAACATGTTGGATATATTCACTAATAAAGCGATACAGAGGCAGTTATATATCGTTTTTAACATGTCAAGGTCAAGTCCAGAAATGACGAAACAAAGCACGAAGGTAAAACACATGCAAATTAGTAACTGTAGAAACGATATAAGAAAAGAAGACATACCCGAACCCATTGATATAGCAGTATATGAAAACAAGAATGTAAAGCAGCTGAGTCGTCAGAACTTCGATCAAGATCTGACTGCTCTTGAAGAGATAATCGCCCCCACTTACACTGTGTCAGGATGCTGGCGATCTTCTTCCAGGATAAAACAGCTCCGAGTTTAGATGATCACAGCAACCACAAAAACTCTACTTCGACTGGCACCTCAGTCGCCGGAATAACACTAACACTACTACTGCAGAATACAGAGGGAAAAAGGAGAATGTAGAGTGAAGGGAGAATGTATGGTGTGAATAAACCAGCAACTTAGCTCTCTATTTATAGGAGAGGCTAAGTGTAACTGGTGCCACCAACTTTAATGTAAGAAACGTAACTGCCCAATTAATAAAACGAAACGGCTGTAACGTCCGAATTAATTTAATAAAACGGCTGATATAACATTAATTCGACAGTTACGTTATACATATAATCCACACATATCAGTATCAGTTTTAATATATTAACAGAATATATTATCACGTCCAGGTTCATTCTATATATATATATATATATATTTCGAATACATCAGTTACAAGGCCCAACTAGTCCATCCGATTTTTAGTCCAACAAATCTGGTCCAGCCCAGCTCAACTGATAAGACAACCCAGCCCAATTGATAAATATATTTTAATTAAAATATTAAATCAATCACGAATAAAATCCCTCGCCCAGGTCGCCTCGCGTACGCGAGACGCCGAGACATTCGCCCAAATCGCCCTTCGACCCGACCCGAGTCGAGACGAGACGAGACGTGGCGTGACGTGGCGGGGCGGGCGGCGGCGGCGCGCGTGTGTGTGTGTGTGTGCGCGTGGAGCACACAGTAACACCATGCACTATCATACACCTTAGTAGTTGTACACTACCCATGTGTGTGATTCAATATAAAGCCAACATCCCCCTTTATTCATTTCAATGTGGGACAAAACACACTCTTATTTTCAAGCTCTTTCAAGCTACCAACTTCAACTTCATTTCTCTATGGATTTCACTAAGAAAATTACTTAGACCCATATATGAAAATTTAAGTCCTCATAGCAAGGAATAATTTCCAAACGTTAAAAACCGGAATTAACTTCAAGAACATAAAATAATTATGTTCCAAAAACCCCATTTTCTAACAATCCCCCACAAATCAATATAGAAATGCTTCAAGGTTTTTCATCATGACTTGTTTTTCAGAGTCGGTACCCTTCCGGGTTTGAACCCTCCTGAGTCCCCTACGTCGATGACTACCGGATTCAGATGGAATGTTTCACCTTGAATCTTAATCCGTTTGATGTAATCATGTTCCATAGACGACGACAAATCAAAGGCTATGGTGCCAATCTACGGCTTTGAGACGTTAATGGTCATGTCTCGATCCTGTTCGTCGAATGCTTCAAGGAATAACCCTTTCCTCTAATTGCGACCACACAATTACATTCGCTTAGCTGGGCATCTCCAGAGATGTACTGCTACCATCTCGTCAAAATGACTTGACCCCATTCAGAGATTTAACACTCTTGCTATCCAGCAGTGTCAGTACCTTCTAGGTTTACAGGGAATAGACTCAGATACTGAAGTATCATCTATGTAGCAAAAGTACTACCAATTCACCCTTACAGCTTTGTTATTACCACATTGAATACACTTCGAGGGATCTCCTCTCATGTGTATTGGGTTCCCACTGTTGATGAACTATTATGGGTTGACAGTCCCATCCCCAACCTTGACTTAAGGACCACTGCAGGTTCCAGTCCCTTAGTCAGAGGATCAGCTATATTATTCTGAGTTCCTATGAACTCTATAGCTATAATCCTATCAGACACCAAACCCCTTATAGACTTCAGTCTAACTTGGATGTGTCTCTTTGTTTTAGCATTATGCTTTTTGCTGCTAATCTTGTCGATAGTTGTTCTACTATCACAATGAATAGCAATAGCAGGAAGCGGTCTGCTTACTACAGGTATTGCGGACATTAGTCCGTGTAACCATTCAGCCTCCGACCCTGTTGCATCAAGTGCACACAACTCAGCCTCAAATGTAGACCGAGTCACAATAGTCTGTCTAGTCGACCTCCAGGATATCGCTCCACCACCCAGGGTGAACACGTATCCAGTCACTCCATTGGAACCAGACTTCTTAGCTATCCAACTTGCATCACTGTACCCTTCAAGTACACCAGGAAATCTCCTATAGTGTAAACTTAGGTACATTGTGCCTTTTAGATATCTAAGTACTCTATCAAGAGCATCCCAATGAGTTCTGTTTGGACAGCTTGTATATCTAGCCAACTTAGACACAGAATAGGAAATGTCTGGTCTAGTACAGTTAGCAAGATACTGCAAGCTCCCAATAATCTGAGAATACCTTAACTGAGACACTGGCACTCCAGAAGTATTCTTGACAAGGGCAACTTTAGGATCATAGGGTGTACTAGCGATTCTACACTGTGAATAACCATATTTCTCAAGTACAGATTTTTCTATATAATGAGATTGAGTCAAGGTTATTCCCTCAGCGGACTGAATCAGTTTGATTCCAAGAATCACACTAGCCTCACCCATATCCTTCATTTCAAAGTGCCTTTTCAAGAAAGCTTTTGTCTCGTTAATAATCTCAATATTGGTTCCAAACAGTAAGATGTCATCCACATACAGGCACATGATCACACACTCACTACCTTTAACTTTGGTGTAGACACATTTATCACTTTCATTAATATCATAACTGAATGGCAACACAGTTTCATCAAACTTCTTATGCCAATCCCTGGGAGCTTGTTTCAAGCCATAGATGGACTTGATCAACTTACATACTTTCCTTTCATTGCCAGATGCAACAAATCCCTCAGGCTGATCCATATAAATCTCTTCTTCAAGATCACCATGAAGAAAAGCTGTCTTTACATCCATCTGATGTATTATAAGACGATTTACAGAAGCCAATGCTACAAGCATTCGGATTGTTGTCATTCTTGCAACAGGAGAGTATGTGTCAAAGTAATCAATTCCTTCTCTTTGCCTAAAACCCTTAGCTACCAATCTAGCCTTATACTTATCTATCGATCCATCTGGGTTCAGCTTCCTTTTAAAGATCCACCTGCACCCGATAGTAGAACACCCAGGAGGGAGATCAACCAACTCCCATGTTCCATTAGAAACAATAGAGTCAATTTCACTCTTTACAGCGCCCTTCCAGTGCCTAGACTCTGAAGAATCCATAGCTTGTCGGAAAGTTAAAGGTTCGTCCTCGACATTGTAAGTGATAAAATCACTTCCAAAATCCTTGACTACCTTTGCACGCTTACTCCTTCGTGGTTCCTCTAACTCATTAGGAGTAGAGCTACTACTAGGTTCCGCCCCCACATTAGTCATCTTTTCCACATGATCAGGAATAGAACTTGATGTGTGAGTAGGATCTTCATTAGAAGTATCTTGAGGCATACCAGTCTTCATAGGGTAAACATCCTCAAAGAATGTAGCATCACGAAACTCAACTATCGTGTTTGCCACTATACCATCTATGTCAGATTTTAATACTAAAAATCTCATAGCTGTAGTGGTCTCAAGATAGCCTAGAAAGATACAGTCAACAGTCTTTGGACCTAGTTTCTTTCTCTTGTGTTCAGGGACAAGTACCTTAGCAAGGCACCCCCACACACGAAGATACTTAAGACTAGTCTTCTTGCCCTTCCATAACTCATAGGGTGTCTTATCCATGTGTTTCAAAGGGACTCTATTCAGAATATGGCAAGCCGTATTCAAAGCCTCTCCCCACATGTATTTAGGCAACCCAGAATTAATAAGCATACTATTAATCATATCTTTAAAGGTTCTATTCTTTCGCTCAGCAATCCCATTAGACTCAGGTGTGTATGGTGGGGTAACTTCATGAACTATACCATTGCTTGCACAAAATTCATTAAAAGCGTTACTCGTATACTCACCACCTCTATCAGATCTCAACCGTTTAAGTACCTTGCGACTTTGTTTTTCTACTTCAGTTTTATATATAATGAATTTACTAAGTGCTTCATCCTTATGTCTAAGTAAATAAACATAACAATACCTGCTACAATCATCTATAAAGGTAATGAAGTATCTAAACTGGTCCTTGGTTAACACACCACCAAATTCACAAATATCAGTGTGTACTAAATCTAACAAGTCTGAATCCCTAACAATGTGATGAAAAGGTTTCCTTATTTGTTTAGCAGACACACATACTTGACATTTAGAATTCTTTTCTATGGTATGTTTTGGAATCAACTCTAAGTTCATCATATTCTTAAGAGCACCAAAATTTAAGTGACCAAGTCTAGCATGCCATAAATTTGCGGATTCAACACAGTTAACAACAGAAATATTATTAACTAAAGATCCCAAAACGGGTTCAGCATTTATTACAAATAAACCATTCGACAAGTAACCCTTGCCAAAGAAAGTACCAGTGTGAATAAGAACTACTTTATTACACTTAAACGAAATTTCAAAACCATTAGAAACTAAACAGCTTCCACTTATTATATTTCTACGCATGTCGGGAACATGATGCACTCGAGTTAGAGATAGAACACGCCCCGAAGGGAACTTCAGGTCCACGTTTCCTACTCCATGCACTTGAGCAGCACTCGCATTCCCCATCGTCACTGTCAAGCTATGACTCTGTTGATAAGATACAAACAGACTAATGTCAGCACAAACATGCACATTAGCACCAGTATCGATCAACCATTCATTTGACAGATATGTAGAAAATATTACAGGGTTGTAGGATACATACCGGTCCATGTTGGTTTCAGAAGCCGTGACCTCACCAACAACCATGTTCACTACAGGCCCACTTGTGGTTCCAAGCACAGCATTCGCTTGTGCTACCACCTCGGTTTTCTTCGCTTTCTTTGTAGGGCAGTCCTTACTCCAGTGCCCAACCTGCCCACAAGACCAACATGGTTTGTTCGCCTTGGGTTTCTTGACCTTGTCCTTGTCGTTCTTAGGTTTATTACTATTAGGTTTCTTAGCAAAGTTCTTACGTTTCTGACCTACAGTTGCAACATTTACCTTCGAACTTCCATGCTCAGATGGCATCACATGTCCCTGTTTGGACTTGTGTTGTTCTTGCACCGAGATGTCCAGCATAAGGTTGGTCCATGTGATCTCTCCTTTCTGTCTTTTCAGGGAGAGAGAGAACTCTTCCCAAGACTTTGGAAGCTTTTCAATCACACTCATCACCTTAAACTTTTCAGGGAGGTCCATTCCAGACTCCTTCAAAGCATGCACTAACATCTCGAACTCATGCACTTGCTCCGTCATCGACTTGTTGTCCACCAGCTTGAACTCAAGGAACCTAGCCACCGAATACTTTTCCAGACCTTGTGAGTCAGTATTGTGGGTTTGGTCCAGCTTCTCCCATAAGAGTTTTGCGGTGTAGGCATCAGAAGAATACACATCAAACAATGTGTTGGTTAGAGCAGCCAAAATGGCCGCCCTTGCAACCCCATCCTTCTCAGCCCACTTCGCTAAAGCCTTAACCGTTTCAGCATTTCCTTGAATCACCACTGGCTTCTCATACTCCATGACGGGCCAAAGACCCTTTACAGTTAACCACAGCTTCATTCTCTTCTGCCAACGAGAGAAGCCAACGCCACCGTTGAACTTCTCGGGTAGACCAGTTAACTCAACTGGTTGTGGAAAACTATACGTGGTCCAATCAATGACCCCAACAGTTGCACTCGAACTACCATCAGCACCAGTGGCACCAGTAGCACCACTAGCAGGAATCTCACTCTCGTTAACCATTATGCTAAATACTATATAACAGATTATCTCTTCAAGAATGTTGGATATATTCACTAATAAAGCGATACAGAGGCAGTTATATATCGTTTTTAACATGTCAAGGTCAAGTCCAGAAATGATGAAACAAAGCACGAAGGTAAAACACATGCAAATTAGTAACTGTAGAAACGATATAAGAAAAGAAGACATACCCGAACCCATTGATATAGCAGTATATGAAAACAAGAATGTAAAGCAGCTGAGTCGTCAGAACTTCGATCAAGATCTGACTGCTCTTGAAGAGATAATCGCCCCCACTTACACTGTGTCAGGATGCTGGCGATCTTCTTCCAGGATAAAACAGCTCCGAGTTTAGATGATCACAGCAACCACAAAAACTCTACTTCGACTGGCACCTCAGTCGCCGGAATAACACTAACACTACTACTGCAGAATACAGAGGGAAAAAGGAGAATGTAGAGTGAAGGGAGAATGTATGGTGTGAATAAACCAGCAACTTAGCTCTCTATTTATAGGAGAGGCTAAGTGTAACTGGTGCCACCAACTTTAATGTAAGAAACGTAACTGCCCAATTAATAAAACGAAACGGCTGTAACGTCCGAATTAATTTAATAAAACGGCTGATATAACATTAATTCGACAGTTACGTTATACATATAATCCACACATATCAGTATCAGTTTTAATATATTAACAGAATATATTATCACGTCCAGGTTCATTCTATATATATATATATATATATTTCGAATACATCAGTTACAAGGCCCAACTAGTCCATCCGATTTTTAGTCCAACAAATCTGGTCCAGCCCAGCTCAACTGATAAGACAACCCAGCCCAATTGATAAATATATTTTAATTAAAATCCCTCGCCCAGGTCGCCTCGCGTACGCGAGACGCCGAGACATTCGCCCAAATCGCCCTTCGACCCGACCCGAGTCGAGACGTGGCGTGGCGGGCGGCGGCGGCGCGCGTGTGTGTGTGTGTGTGCGCGTGGAGCACACAGTAACACCATGCACTATCATACACCTTAGTAGTTGTACACTACCCATGTGTGTGATTCAATATAAAGCCAACATCCCCCTTTATTCATTTCAATGTGGGACAAAACACACTCTTATTTTCAAGCTCTTTCAAGCTACCAACTTCAACTTCATTTCTCTATGGATTTCACTAAGAAAATTACTTAGACCCATATATGAAAATTTAAGTCCTCATAGCAAGGAATAATTTCCAAACGTTAAAAACCGGAATTAACTTCAAGAACATAAAATAATTATGTTCCAAAAACCCCATTTTCTAACAAAACATTATAGTATAAAAAATTTAAACACGTGTCAAACAAAAACTGAGACATTCATAACTAAAATACCAATTCAGTAAGCATTGTATGCAGAGTGACGGTTTAACTTACGTTTGCCAGCATTTGCAGATGATATCTGCAATAGCTGGATCTATGTCATCTGGAATCTCAAGACGCCGATGTTGAAATCCAACTGCACCAACAACTTGCATAGGGTTCATTCCTCCCCATGTTGCAAGGTACAAATTTCCCATAATATTACACCATAGCTGTAAACATCGCACCTGCAGCATCAGGCGGTTTGAAGTCAGTGGACTAAAATACATATACACTTTTACATACCAATTATAGGCTTTATATGCAGTTACTAGTACATTACACGATATTAAAGGAGGGGAAACCGTACTTTTCATCTGATGGTTCATTTCTGAGTACCTCTGGAGCCATCCACTCAGCCTACAAATTCCACGGAGGATTATTATGGCCAATGAATAAGATTTGAAGAAGAAATCATTAAATATGTAGTTCTACTATAGATCATGTCAGCTAAACTAAATCACTTTCAAGTGCTCCTCATAGGAAATCTGAGTAATTTAGATTTTGTCGACCATTAGGAGTGTACCTATGATAAAATGGTACCATCAACAAGCACACAGATACCTCCATCAAAAACTGTGTTTAATCATTTAAACTGGGACAAAACTGAAGCCCCTAGCTAAAATTTCGCATTGGCCAACTACTAGTTCCATCCAATAGTCTGCAAACATGCACCTGTACTCTATGATGGCCATCATAGCACTCCCTAATTTTCAATGCAATAAATTTACTAAAAAATGTCAAATTATGTGCTAACAACTAACTGTCCCTCCAAGCATTTCTCAACTTGAATTCCCTTTTTGGTATTAAAATTTCATATGGCAATACAGTTCTAGGATAATATAGTAACCTAAAAATTAGGTAACGAATAGTTCCTTGCATAGTAATTCAGATCTAAATAGAAATAAACTAGTGTGAAATCATGAATAAACCACACATGACTATAATATAAGATAAACGATTAACCCTTATTTCTCATCACAGGACTTTTTAGCATAGTAATTCAGTCCCTTTAAACATCATGAAGTCAATAATCTGTACTAACTTTCTATTACATGTGTAGCTAAATAAAATCAGGGATAAAAGGCATGCATTCAGCCGCAGCTATATGAAGAAAGCTATACTATAGAACAAAATGGCAAACAAACAACAGCTTACCGTCCCTGCAGTTGACCTCGAGGAAAGAAATGTGCTGTGCTTCATTCTTGACAACCCAAAATCGCATACCTGACAGGTGAAATATGACATGCTTATGATAAGGAACTGCAGTATTTACATTTCAGCAGTAAGAAATTCACCTTCACAACCCAATTCTTATCCACAAGAAGATTTGGAGATTTCAAATCACGATGAACAATTGTGCAAATAATTCATGCCCCTTGCCTGAAAGTTCAATTCAATGTGGTTACAGGTGATATAATTTGATTTTTACCGGTTAACAAAAGCTGCAAAACTGTATTCAAATTATTTTGAGAAAGAAATGAGCACATACAGCATCAAGGGCCATCCTCAGACGTCTACGGACATCCAACTGATTGTTGGGCCGGTGAATTAATCTATACAAACTACCTCTGCAGATAAAGTCAGTATTTTAGAAATTCTTAGTAAAGATATAAATATATCATATAAAGTTAGATGTTCTACAAATTTTATATACTACTCTGAGTACATAATGAAAACATAAAAGTGATGGAACCGTCTATACAAATTGTGATGATTGTTAGTGAATTTGTGTTATAGTATGTCAATCTTTGTCACGATCTTCTTACTTGTAGTGAATTTGTGTTATACTCATAGTTATTTGAGTATGTAGGATATTAATATTCATGCTTGTTATATCTTACCAGAGTTATTTGCATATTCAGAATGGTCCTCTCATATTAGAGCATGAGTAGGCATCATGACATCGAATAAAAGACAACGATTAAATTACCAACACAAAATACAGTTCATATTAATTTTAACATCTTCAATAACATGATACAAATGAAATTATGTATTTCAACATACCTAGGAAGGAATTCTGTTACAATAGACAGATTTGGTGGACGAGTTACAGCTCCCATGAAGAGAACAACATTGGGATGTCTAACCCTTTTCATGATCCAGACCTTTCAAGCAAAATAGAAAACATGAATTTTCCATTAATGATTTTTAAAGCAGTATCAACGTAAATTAAAAAAATGGGACGCAATGTGTTAGGCAGCAGCCGGGTGACTTCTTCTTGCCAAACTCTTTCTACCAACCAAACATCTCAGCAACTACACCTACCACCTACCACATATATCACCTATAAATACTAGGGGAGAGCACGGTTCGGTTCGGTTCGGTTTTGCCCCGAAACCGAACCCGAAATCGCATGCCTTCGGTTTTTAAAATTGAAAACCGCAACCGAACCGTCGGTTTCGGTTCGGTTTTAAAAAGCTCGGTTCGGTTTTTAACGGTTCGGTTTCGGTTATAAAACCGAACGAAAAAATCATAAATATATTACAAGACTTTAAATTTATAAATTACAACGTTCTCGATTTTTAAACAAAGTAACTGAGTTTTTGAATGAATACACAGTGTGTATATGTTAGTGGTAATGTTATATGACAGTATCATATGACATTAGTAAGCTAATAAGTTATAAAGGGCTCACAATATATTTTAACAAAATTTATACATGCATGTGTGATAATGTGCAATGTATATGAGTAAATGACAAAATGTACTCTCAGTTGCTAATACAAAAGTAAATTAGAACTTTCTCATGTAATATGTAAATTGATTGCAATATAATCTTAGTTTTAATACAATTTACATGATAGTAGAAACCTATATATATAGTTTACGAAAATGAGAAGCTACCAGCCGGAGTATTCACCCTAAAGTTTTATAAATTTATATATTTATTTTAATAAACGGTTCGGTTCGGTTTTAGTCGGTTCGGTTTTAACCTAAAACCGGAACCGAAACCGAAAATTTGGGTTTTTAAAAATCAAAAACCGCAACCGCCGGTTCGACTTCGGTTTCGGTTTTTTCGGTTCGGTTTTGGTCGGTTTCGGTTTCATTTCGGTTTTTTGCTCACCCCTAATAAATACCCCCTCCTCCTTCATTATCAAATACACCTCTCTCTTTTCTCTCTTCTCTCATTAGCTGCTAGATAGTCCGTCTAGCAGGAAAGCCGGTGTAGCTCGCTTTCAGGAAGTGTCGGGATAGAAGGTCCTGGTGCCTAAACTATTCCTTAGGGTACTTGGGTCTGACTGCAGCCATCGGAGGTGGTCCCGCTGCAGAAGTCTTTCTATCAGGTTGTGTGGCACTGTCCGGGTTGGGAGAGGGAGAGAAGGAAAGGTTGTCGGGAAACAGTGATAGGGGAGGTTTTGAGATAAACACTTCAGTGAGTTGGGATATACATAATAGGTATCGTAGGGCTGAATTTGTGTATAAAATTCAGGGGCCGGATACCCGGATATTGTAATCTTTTTTATCTAGTGTGAAGTTGTTACTCTTGTGGATGTAGGCTGGGCCGAACCACGTTAAATCTCTTGTCTGTTTTACTGTACTGTTGGTTTGTTGCTTTATTACTATCACTTATATTTGTGGGATCTAAGCACACATATTTACCAAATCGCTTCCGCATTCGCCGGGAATCGGGCAGATTCCTAACAGTTGACATCAGAGCTAGTTGTGTCTAAATTATTGGTGCCGAAGGAAAGTCGTTAAGAAAAGTGGTTGTCTAATAAGGCGACGTTTTGACGGAAGTGCTCCCATTGTTTCTTACACTTACCTGGCCAATTGATTTAGTTGCTTGAATTGGTTTGTGTGTACAAACGGAGATCATGACAAGTATTAGAGGATTCAATGTGACTCCATATGATGGTAAAGGAAGTTTTACTCTTTGGCAGAGAAGGGTAAAGGATATCCTAACCCAACAGAAGCTAGCAAGGGCTTTGAAGGGGAAGGAGGGAAAGCCAACAACGATGAACGCTGAAGATTGGGAGGATGTTGAGTCGTAATGCATGAGTACCATCAGACTATGCATTGCAGATAATATTATCAATAATATTGTTGACGAAAGCACGCCGAAGGAATTATGGTCAAAGTTGGAGACATTGTATCTCGGGAAGAACTTGACTACAAAGTTAAATCTGAAGCGCGAGTTATACAAGCTGAAGATGGAAGCTCAAGGCAATGTTATTGAGCACATGAATGTGTTTAATGGTATTTTTGATCAACTTGAAAAGGTTGATGTAAAATTGGAGGAAGAAGATAAGGCCCTTATTCTTCTTACTTCGCTTCCGGAGTCATTCGATCATTTGGTGACAAGGACGGAATGACAGTTTTGGCTTTGCGTAGTCAAAATAATAGAGGAAGGGGTGCTGTGAGAGGATCTACCAATAGCAGGGGTAAATCCAGATACAGTGAAAAGGGCATGCAGTGCTTTGGTTGCAAGGAGTGGGGTCATATTAGGTCGAATTGTCCGCTTAATAAGAAGGATCCAGATGCATCATTAGCTGTGGTTACTCTCGATTGTGAAGATGTTTACACCATCTTCAATCGAGGCACTAGTTCTCCAGGAGAATGGATATTAGACTCTGGGTCATCTTACCTTGTATGTTCCGAGAGGGGGCATTTTGAAAAATTCCAAGTTACAAAGAATGAAACAGTTTCTTTGGCAGATGGATCTACTTGTGAGATCAAGGGGATTGGAATTGTGAAAATCAAAATGTTCGATGGAATAGTTCGCATCTTGAACGGGGTAAGATATGTGCCTAAGCTGAGGAAGAATCTAATATCTATCGGTCGGTTAGCTTCAGAAGGCTACAGATGCTCTGTAGTAGGGGGAGCTATGAATATCAAAAGAGGCTGTGTGGTTCAGATGAAGGGAGAGCTACGTGGGGGAATATATCGTCTGATTAGTACGTGGCCAGAACGTACTGGAACTTCGAAAATCTGTTTATCTCGTGCACGAGGGAAGATTGACTTGAAGGATACTGCTGCGGTTGTATTGCCTTCCTGTCTAGACGATGGTGCAAAGACTGCTGGGATGGATGCTTGGTCGAAGGGCGTCCATGACATCAATGAGTAGTTGGTGTGTTGCAGCTGCATTTGGGCATCGATCAACACGAATCAAGTGAGCAGTGAACCATGCAACAGATTGATTTGTTTGATATGCAGTTGGGGAGTAAATGAAAGATCGATGGTCACACTTGCGTGTGTGATGGTCACACTTGCGTGTGTGATGGACTACATATGGGATTCAAGTGAGTATGTGTGTATACAACAGATTGCTTCACATGTATGTAGTTGGACAAATAGATGTCAATGGTACACTTGTGTGTATAGCAAGTGGGCATTCGAGAATGAATGTGCAAACTAGGGTATAGTTTGGAGTCTTGGACTCGGGGGGAGTTTTATCGTAGGGAATGATACGGATCGAGGAAAAGTTGGAGTTGTGCCAACAGGGCGCATGTATGGAGTGCAAGTGAAGAGCTGTGAGTTTGGAAAGAGGGGGAGATTGTTAGGCAGCAGCCGGGTGACTTCTTCTTGCCAAACTCTTTCTACCAACCAAACATCTCACCAACTACACCTACCACCTACCACATATATCACCTATAAATACCCCCCTCCTCCTTCATTATCAAATACACCTCTCTCTTTTCTCTCTTCTCTCATTAGCTGCTAGATAGTCCATCTAGTAGGAAAGCCGGTGTAGCCCGCTTTCAGGAAGTGTCGGGGTAGAAGGTCCTCGTGCCTAAACTATTCCTTAGGGTACTTGGGTCGGACTGCAGCCATCGGAGGTGGTCCCGCTGCAGAGGTCTTTCTATCAGGTTGTGTGGCACTGTCCGGGTTGGGAGAGGGAGAGAAGGAAAGGTTGTCAGGAAACAGTGATAGGAGAGGTTTTGAGATAAACACTTCAGTGAGTTGGGATATATATAATAGGTATCGTAGGGCTGAATTTGTGTATAAAATTCAGGGGCCGGATACCCAGATATTGTAATCTCTTTTATCTAGTGTGAAGTTGTTACTCTTGTGGATGTAGGCTGGGCCGAACCACGTTAAATCTCTTGTCTCTTTTACTGTACTGTTGGTTTGTTGCTTTATTACTATCACGTATATTTGTGGTATCTAAGCACACATATTTACCAAATCGCTTCCGCATTTGCCGGGAATCGGGCAGATTCCTAACAATAACAAACTAAAAGGTGGTGAAACTGGAATCCAAGTCAATGTCTGTGGTTAAAATAGTTGTCATTTGTCTCAGAGTCAAGACGTGGTACCCACAAGACAGTCAGCGACATATGGACAATATATTGATAATCAAGAATTCAAGATGCTTGGCCATACATTTTATCAGTAAAGAACCATGGGCAAGTCACAAGTGTCTACGATCTACCACAATATGCTCTACCACAATATGCATAAAGGGAACCGTTTCGAAAACATCCTGTTCAGATAGGTAGACACAGTTGAAAAGTGTAGGATATCTGGACATAGATTCCATTACACATGATTCTATGTTTTAACTGAAAACAGAGTTTTGGCGATACAGTAGGAAGGATTTTTTTTATTTTCTTTTAATCTTTCCGTTACCGCCACATTTTACCGTCCAAAACAAATTTTGTGCTTCTCAACCCGATGTTTGGAAACACAAGATTTAGTGAAGAATGCACCAAGCTAAACAGGCAATATGCAACATAAACTTTTAATTTAAACATTTATAAACTAAGTAACATTTTTCAGAAGGAAACCAAAGTTGCAAACAGGTACATTATAAATATATCACAAGTCAAATTCAGAATTTCTAGAAAATAGAGAAACATGAACTTACAGTTCCATGCCAGTCTCCACGATAAACCTCCCCATATGATCCTGCAGCAACCACAAACATTATTACCTGTTGTTGGAGGAATTTCGTAACAACACGAAATCGGAGGGATGCTGGAATAATAGAGCGAACTATGAATATGACTGTTTTAAGGATTTAGGATTTATGAAAAAAGTGGGGGCTGGACTTGGCAGGTGTCTCGATTTGTCTCGTGTATCGGATTCCATAATGCCAAGATGCCTACGTACCTATATGTTTATATAGGATCAAGCCCACGTAGTTCTGTGAAATTGATTTGTGTTTATCCCTTAGAGACTTTAGGGATAAACTTCGTTAATCTGGGTAATTACTGATTTTATCTGATTTAATCTTATCGTTGTGATACCTTCCTGATTTGAAGAATATCGTTTGGAGATATTTTCCGTAATTAATTGATTGAGATTGATTCTTTCCTCATTTTAGGAAGAGGATATTCCTTAGCGGTTAAGTAATAATTATTAATCTGAATTAATAATTAATAGATATTAGAAATTTGGGAGATTATTAGACATGCCAAAATTATGGCATAACAACTAGCCCCCAATTCTTCAGTGTAGCTTGCTGCAGTGGAGAACTAAACATTCTTCAAGCTTTCAAATTTCTTGAATCGCTGAAAAAACTGAAAATAGATGATTAGAAAAACACTTAGAGCACACTGTGCTCGTTAGGCGTATGCGGATGCAAGTATGATAGCATGCGATGACCACTATACGATATATATTTGCCAAGGTTTTCAAATGTGAGAGTATAAATAATTCGTTTGAAATCCGTTGCGATCCTCATTGTCAAGTTAGGATCTTGGCGTTTGTATATATCCCGAGCTGGCATACACGCTTTTCAAGTGTCTGATGCAACCACATAAGGATGTGTTTGATGCAATCACATAATGATGTGTCTTGCGGAGTCTTCGATGTAGATAAGATGTACATGTAGTTGTGCATAGGGATGCCTCCACCCATGCGATCATGAGAGATCTGGCCATAGGCCTTCAATGTAATTGTGCATAGGGATGCCTCCACCCATGCGATCTTGAGAGATCTGGCCATGGGCCTTCAATGTAATTGTGCATAGGGATGCCTCCACCCATGCGATCTTGAGAGATCTGGCCATGGGCCTTCAATAATCCAGATGGTGCTGCACTGCACTTTACTAAGCATGTAGCCTTGCGGAATTTATAGCTTGTCTAGGCTACCCTACTTGACAATTTAGTTCGCAAGTTTGAAAATATTTTTGACATATATGTACTACCGCGACGATATATGAAAAATCTTTTACATATCCAAATGTAATAATAAATATGCTCTTTTAAGAATGTCGCGATATTTATTTTCTAAGAAAATAATGCTTCTTTTCTTTGTAGAAAATCTTTTCAAAATTTTGCGTCTCACATATATATTTTTTCAAAGCATGCAGCTCGTACGAGATTGTAAAATAAATCCACAATTCATCAAATTATATATATCTCGTACGATTTTTTCCAAATCGCAATAATTTTACAAGCATAAAATATATTAAATATTTTTTCTTGCAAAAATATTTAAAAAATACATGCATGCAAACATGGCATAATATGTAATTTATGGAAAAGTAAATTAAGGAGAGAAAGTAAATCTTATCTTTATTTTTGATCGTTTCTGTTTTTTCGGTCCTACTTCCTGCCGCTGCTAGCTCCGATCCGTGGACCTTGTTTTAATTTTATTTTCTTTTTCTGCTGTCATGCTCTTATCCAAGCTTTCCCCCCTTTTTTTCCTTTATTTACTGACGCAGTCCCACGAGATGCGTGTAAATCAAGTGCTTCGCTTGTTTTTTTTTCCTTCCATTGTGCTCCTGTGCTCCACGACCTCTGCTGATCCTTGTTTTATTTGTTTATCCAGCAGGTCCCGCATTTGTCTTATGTTTTGATCAACTACCTTCACTTTTGTCCTTTTGCTGGCTCATAATTTTTCTCGTCAGTCAGCGTTGCAAGCCGCTGCCTAGTTTTTTTTTTGGTTGAAGCCCCCATCCAGTTGTTTGTGTTAATAAAATTCTAAAACCCCCTAAAATTGATTAAATTATCCGTCCTCCTCGAATAATAAATTACCCCTCCTAGCGCCAAATGTTGTTGGAGGAATTTCGTAACAACACGAAATCGGAGGGATGCTGGAATAATAGAGCGAATTATGAATATGACTGTTTTAAGGATTTATGATTTATGAAAAAAGAGGGGGCTGGACTTGGCAGGTGTCTCGATTTGTCTCGTGTATCGGATTCCATAATGCCAGGATGCCTACGTACCTATATGTTTATATAGGATCAAGCCCACGTAGTTCTGTGAAATTGATTTGTGTTTATCCCTTAGAGACTTTAGGGATAAACTTCGTTAATCTGGGTAATTACTGATTTTATCTGATTTAATCTTATCATTGTGATACCTTCCTGATTTGAAGAATATCGTTTGGAGATATTTTCCGTAATTGATTGATTGAGATTGATTCTTTCCTCATTTTAGGAATAGGATATTACTTAGCGGTTAAGTAATAATTATTAATCTGAATTAATAATTAATAGATATTAGAAATTTGGGAGATTATTAGACATGCCGAAATTATGGCATAACATTACCAAATGAATCCCCGCCAAAGATTGGGGAGGTCAGGATTTAGCCTAGCAGGTCCACAAGTGTTCTCGACTATAGTTATTCTATATCATCGTTTTTTTTTTTTTTTGCTTTGAAGGATAAACCATTTACGAAGGCTGAACATATAAAGCCCAGAAGAATACCACTTGATCTTAATATTTATTCAGAAAAGTAAAATTTCCTTAAGTCTCCTCACACGTAGAGTTGGACCCAGTCACTATTTATGGAAGTGCATCGTGGAATTACAATTTCTTTTCATCAATTACATATACTTAATCCATCAATATGAACATTTACCAAATAAACAGATGCTAGCAAAGTATGAATGCTTTTTAGCCGTTTGGACACATAAAAACTCAACCTAACCATCTTATGTATAGTTGAATCGGAGTGGAAGTAGACTTTTAAAAATTAGTGAATTTCCACATATATCGAAGTCACATACTAGGAGATCAAGGATTTAAATCTACGTAACAAAGAAGTTGATGCAGTATCAGTCAGACTGCATTTCTCAAATTGGAAATGAAAATGTAGTTTCGGGAAATAAGCGTGCTAGAAACATAACCCTATGTTTATTTACAGATTAACATCTGGTAATTATTTGGGATTAAGCTTCTGTAATAATAGTGTCTGTTCACAAAATAAGTTGTAACTAAAAAGCAGATAAGTGAAACGTTGAGCAAGCTAAATTAGCTTTAGCAGATGGAGTAAAGATTCTTTTTGTCAACCACTTAAAGGTTAGATGATGATAACGTATGAAAATGATCAAATCTAGATCTTGATGGAGATGCAAATCATACATAAATTCTTTCACGACTTTAACCATATTTTACACTGTCCTCTAGGGAAGAGCGAACCTCGGTTCGGTTCGGTTTTTGGATAAAACCGGAACCGAAACCGCATATCTTCGGTTTTTAAAATTGATAACCGCAACCGAACCATCGGTTTCGGTTTTAAAAACCTCGGTTCGATTTTTATCGGATCGGTTTCGGTTTTAAAACCCCTTAAATAAAAAGTATTATAAATTTTAATAAATTTATATAATAAAGGTTAGACAAGTTAAGTTCTGTCATGTTTGTCATGCTTGTGCATATATTTCCTTTTTCTGTCAATTATGAAAGCTAAAGTTCTAATTATGTACACTACTGTCTGCTAATACTCGATAATTATAAAAATTTCATTCCAGATTTATTCGGCAAATTAAAGGCTCAAGACAGCACCACCATTTTTACTTCTAAATCTACACAAAGAACTAGCAACAACAGCAAACTAAACCCAGGATTTGCTGAGATTTTAAGAAAACTGTCGAAAGCTATCAAATTAAACCTGGGCACTCTCCTCCTTTCTACGTTGACACATCAATTTATACTGATATAGCAACAACAGGAAACCTTCACACCTAGTGAATGTGATTAATTTTAAAATATATTTCACTGCTTCTTTACTTACGAAATATATATATGTGAATGTGATTAATTTTAAAATATCTATATAAAATATAAATATTTATTTTAAGTCCATTTTGGCCGCGTGAATCTTGATTTTTATAACTGATGTTGCTACTAAGCAGAATATGAATTTATTGTTGTGGTTGGCACTACCGAGGGAATCTTTGTTGTTTTTTGCCAGCAAGGAGGCTTGAGAAGGATAGCATTAGCAATACAATTGCAACAACCACAATAATATTACCTATAAAATCAGGAACTTAAGAAACCGTTACTTTCTCACAATAGCCAGCCTTTTAAGAAACAATCTAGAAAGGCTGTAAAGCCCTCTCGAGCTCCAGTGGTTACAGAGCACTGTGGTGGTTTAGAATGTTTGAAATTGTTGATATGTCAAAATTCTACATGTAGAGATACTTTGTCTTTAGATGAAACCTTCTTCAATGTGCTATGTTGTGTGTAGATTCAGGACTACGATGACATATCAAATGTAGAAGAATCCAGTGTAAGTGGCAAGCAAAGGGATCGGTACGCTGAAGTTGGTTACATTCTAGAGAACCCACCTCTCGCAATACTTAATCAGTCAGACTTTGCACCTCATTTTCAGGTACCATTACTATTTCTGCGTGGTAGATCTATTCCTCTCAATGTTCTGAAGACACCCCTATATGTTGTCTTTGTATCATATTTATGGTTGCAGTTGGTTCTTAAGAATTAACTTTAATCTTAATGTCCTCAGGATGGGCTCAATGATATGTATGCTACGGAGAATTCACTTGTTGCATTTGCAATTAAACCTCTACAAGCACTCAAGTACAGCTTTACCTTAAACCCCCATCTCCTGTGCCCCCCTCCTTACCCCGATCTCCACCCCCTCCCCCTTCAGGGACTCAATTTTTTCTGTACAATCATTCTATTACAGGGTAAAAAAAAACACATAGTGCAATCCTTTTAAACAACGCATACAAATTTAGGTAGATTTATTTATTTGTATTGCAGACATATTTTTTCTCAAATTCCATTTTCAACAAGCACATTATCGTTTATATCTTCTATATTATTTGTAAATATTGACTGAAAATTAATAAATTTACCTTGTGGCTTATTACCTTATACTTCTATATACAGATAGAAATCAAGATCATGAAACTGCTTTGACTTGCAGGGCATCTGAAATTCAAGCAAATTGGAATATGTTGTTATCTCAGGCACAACAACAGAACATACATAATCATATGAAGACGACGGGATTTAACGGATTAGGGGCCTGCCGGCTCCTTGAATGGATGTGAGGAGTATAATGTCACCAGAGTGTCACAGGTCAATAGCGCTGGTCTCATCCCGATCTTAGCGGAAATGCATTATGTCATTTTAGACACTGATCAATATTAATTATGATTAATGGACACACTTTGCCTCTGATATTATCTTTTTTGTGTTCCAAAAAAACATAGATACAAATGTAGGAGGTTGGGTCCCAGGATCAGAGAAAGTGTCTACCAAGCACTGTGTTTCTTTAACATCTTTTCTTATGTTCCTTTAATATTTCTTTTCCAGAAAATTTTTCAAAAAAATCCGGTATAGAGAGGGATTGCATAGCATGAAAGTGGGCCAAGATTTTACAAATCATAGAAAATTATTCAGTTGAATAGCTGCTTCTTCACTGTTTGCAGTCTCGTATTTTCGATAAACTGTTATTTATTCACCTTCGTAGAACATGATTTGGAAAATTATTTGTTGGTATATATAAGACAGTAGAACATAACAAGGAAAGTTATGTGTTGATCTATACAACACATATTCACTTTTTGGTTATCAACTCTTCTTCTGCTCTCGTATAGCAAATCATTTACTAGTGCAACACGGAAAATGGTTCATAGTTAATTCTGCTTCTTTTAAATTTAATAAGTACATCATATATGCAGAGCAGCCTCATCCCCCTCTGTGACAATTAAAATTAAACGGCCACACATTGACCATGAAACTTACCCATGAAAAACATCTTCAGTGTATCACTCTCACTGTTTAACCTATTGTATTCCCACCTTCAGCATAATAATAGTGTCTCCAAAGCTGTTCATCCTTCATATCTCAAAAGCAACTTTCATGAACCCAATGAATGGTTGTGCTATCATTACAATCTCATCTTAACCATTACAATTATTCAAAACGTTGGTATCAGTTTAAAAAATGACCTGTGCCTCGCACGGGTTGTTATGCTAGTTATGATGAAATACAAGTTGAGTTACCTGAAAAGTTTACTCTTTAAAAAATTATATATTTTAGAAAACAACTATTATGCACTACATAAGTACATTATATGTGTAGTGCACTAAAACTAAAATATTAAAAGAACGAATAAATCTCAATTACAGTACGGTATAGATTAATCCTAAGTTCAAATTAATATAACTAACTTATTTATTTCAACAGTTATCATAGACATTATCCCTGTATGGTAATATAGTTTTTACCTGCACTGTAATAAGTCGATCAAGAGCAGGCTAAACGAAGACAAAGAACCAAAAGACTTATTACAACAAATTGAACATACTTTACAGGGCAATACATGATTTTAATGGCACTGCCAATCTGCCATATATTTCCAAACCAAGAAGGCAACATCAGAGGGGAAAAGAATGGCAGAAAGAATCACAATCAAGTAAAATCTGAAGTACTAAATGTCCAATGAGACGATCGTTAAACAGTGTTGTTTCTTACATTAGTTCCTGGAAATCCCCATGCTTGCCTCTATTGCAAGGCATTCCAATGGGTCATCGTCCAGCTTGCTTTGTTATTTTCCCCTCGCTCTTTGTTGACAAATAATTTTCATGGCTGACCTACTGTACACTGCTTGCTGATAAAGGTGGTCTGGGCACTTGTGAATTGGATATCGGCTTTTGCAGGGGCTTCAACGCAGCCATAATTTCAGAAAATGACGGCAGCAACTTATGTCCAATGAGACGATCGTTAAACAGTTCTGTTTCAAATTACGGGCTAACAACTAATTGTCCCTCCAAGCATTTCCCAAATTAAATTCCATTTTAAAAATTGAAAATTCATAAGGCAACACAGTTCTAGGATAATATAGTAACCTAAAATGAGGTAACAAGTAGTTCCTTACATAAATTACCAGATTACCTGTAATTTTAATCATTCTTATAAACAGATCTTAACTGTAATCAACATAAACAGATCTTAACTGTAATCAACTTGTGTGGAATCATCAATAATCTCTTATTTCTCATCATAGGACTTGATCACAAGTATTTCAGTCTCTTTAAAGCATCAACAAGTCAATAATCTGCACTAATTTTCTATCTCATGTGTTGCTTTATGAATTTTCCATTTATGATTTTTAAAGCTGTATCAATGTAAATTAACAAAATGGGCAACAATATATATAAAAGGTGGTGAAAATAAAAGGTGGTGAAAATGGAGTCCAAGATAATAATAATATATTAATATATGCATGCATATAGCTTGGTTGGGTCAAGAGTTCAAGTAGACCAACGTGAGTGTCTCGAATTAAATGACCATTTTTCACTTACAACCTCTACTTAATTATTTAACTAACTCGCCCATTTATTATCATTAAACTAGGCCATTAACATGCCCATCTCATATCCATTGCTGGCTCATCTATATAACACTAGTTTAGCCCATAATTTAGGTGGTTGCCACCATTTTCTTTCATCCTCCTTAATATAGCCCATAGTTCCCATTAAGTAGTTTAATGTGACTCTCAACTAAACACTGTCCAATACTGAGCCCAATGCATAATAAAGCCTAGTTCACATTTATTTTCCAAGCCCGTCAACTTAATTTTTTAAACGACTATGTGAGCTTAAGTCCGTTTCAACCTATTTCGGACCGTTTGGCAAATAAGTAGAATGGACTTATTTGGTCAAATAAGTTGATAAGTGATAAGTTAGTAATGACGTACTTTTTTCCAACTTATTTCGTATTACTTGATTTTTTAACTTGTTTAATATTTTATATTTTTACATTTGTATTTATAAATGTCATATGCATGTACTAGGATTATTATATTAAATAATTAAAATTTTTAATTTAATTTAATAAATATTTTACCAACTTATAAGTTAAACATCCAAATACGAAAATATAAGTTGTAAGTAACTTATTACTTATTTCATATAAGTTACTTACTTCATATAAGTGTTAAGTAACTTATTTTAAGATTTCCCAAACGGCCCGTATATCTGTCTAACTTCAATCTATTTCATCATTTTGTTATTTTTTCTAAAATTACCATCAATATAAAAATTGTTAACAACCTAACTAATTAGATGCTCAAATAGCCATTCTCTCCTCTCACTTTTTCTAACCATGCCACCCGAGGTGGCCAATATATTCATTATTCTTAAAAGAGTAACGATTAATTTTGGATATCTCTACACGATATTACCAAAAACACTCTAGAAATAAGTACTCATCAACTACAAATTTCTCATGATGACAATATATCTCGAAACCATCACTTAACAAATCTATCTCTATATACATAAGTAGTAAACACTAGCTGGCATCTCCCACATTTCCTTTTCTCCCGTTTAAAACAAAAGAGTTATCAGATATTAAAGAGACACTCACTTTCTCTCTCTCTACATCTCCTTCAGACTCTTAATTAATCTCTCTTATATAGAACTCATCTGTTGAACAAATAACGATGAAAAAGATTGTTTCTTTAGGTGAATTTCATGCTTGTTATTTTTGAATGATGAGAGTATGCATTGTAATTGGTATCAGAGCAGTGTGTTTCGATTTCTTGGTATTCATCGTTGTTCTTCATCGCCACTATTGACATTGTGAAGCTAGCTTTCTAATGGTTCTCTCTGATATTTTTACAGTTTGTTCTTCAGCATCTCCTCGATCTCTAAGTTGTTAATCATTAGATCTGGTGCGTTACTTACCGATCTGCTTACAAATTGTTTTATTTTGGGCTGTAATTGTTTGTTTGTTATCAAATGTTACAAATCGTGTTGTCTCTGTTTACGATTTACCAATTTTGAGCTTGCGTTATGTCTACAATCGCGTCTTATTCGTCTGCTACGGTTGGTTTCTACTACTATACCTACACCACTTGATTGTCATCATCCTTACTATTTACATATATACTACTAACGAAATCAGAAATGGCTAAAGTTAAAGTACTACAACATACTTCAATTTTTTTCATTTGTTGGAAACTGGAATAATGTTATTGCCTAGGTTCTGCATATTGTAATATTTTAAAATGGACATTCTTAGAACGAAATTAGGGAAGAGATTCTTAACGCTTGAATAAAATAGTGTTTTTGCCTACCACTTGATTGATATGATTCTGGGTTTGGAAGGGGGGAAGGGGGGTGGTTGAGATGACCAAAGTTGGAGTAGTCGAACAAAAATAGGTTTTTATTGAGATATGCATGTGCAGTACATGCAAGGTTGTATATAGAAATTAGATCGAGTGTTAATGCATGCATGCATGTGTGTCATTGTGTCATATGTCTCGTATGCGTATGGTCTAGTAATTTTTCATTAGTTAATGACTTTTAAAATATATATTTTGCAGATGTTGGGCTTCATACTTGATTTCATTATTAGGGTTGTTGTTTTCTTTAGGACTGCAATAGGGTATCTTATCAGGTAATATATACGCATCCACACAAATAACGTATACATAACATTTCAATTATCTCCCATATTTTCCTATAATAATGATTCTAGTTTGATGGTTTTCGTTTATGTGATTTGCAGGTTTTATCATCCTAACATTCCTCCTCCTCCTACTCCACTTCCACCACTTCCTCCTCTTCCTCCACTTCCACTTCCACTTCCACTTCCACCTCCACCTCTTCTTCCTCCTCCTCCTCCTCCTCCTCCTTATACTCGGGAGTCGACTACTGTGGAAATAGTCGAAATCACTCCCGAGGAAGACCTGTAACCCTTATGTTTTGATGATTATATTTCAGCAAGCTGTATCCATTTATGTTTATAATTCAGCAAGCTATTACTTGTCAGACTTACTGTTATGTTTCAGCAAGCTGGTATGGAATGTATCAAATTTCAGCAAGCTGACCATACAACTCAGCTCAATTCAGCATGCTGATTCTGGGCGGCAGAAAGGACAGAAAGCAAGAAGACTTTTATAACTTATTATATCTTTTTTATAGGTTTATTGTGAGGGACCCTCTGAAATATTCTCCCATACCTATAATTCTATATTCTTGCCTTTTGAAAAGTAGGAGACAACTTTTCCTTAATTAAATAAGGTGTCATCTTTTCCTTATTTAACTATAACAAACCCATATCATATCTTTATCTTTATTCTCCTTGTCTCCTAAGTCTCTCATGCCTGCACGATTGTTTCCACAAGACTAAAACAGCTCCTCCTTCATTTACTCTCCACTTATTGTTTCTAACGGCTTGAATCACTAACGGCTATTTCTGCAAAAGCTGAAGAAAGAGTCTCTTGAATATTCAGGAAGACTATATCCCAAATCAAATTTATCTACCTATAAATAAGTGTTCTTGTTCAGTTTCAAAATAACAATCCAGTGCAAAACAAGACCATATACTCACACACAACTTCGAGCTTCATTGATTTATTCTTGAAAACCTTTCAACTTCTCATAAACATTTCGACTATATTTTCAGAGGGTTCTTTAGGTTCAGTTGTATTTATTCAAAATCTTGTATTGTTCAAATTGTAAGGATTAGCTGTTGTACAAGTTCGGCTAAGGGTCTTGGGTGGGTGAAACTGGACTAGAGAAGGATACTTGGATAGTATTGCTTAGAGAGTTAGTTTCAGCACAGCATTTCAGCAAGCCGAATTGTAAGCAGCTGGGTGTAAAGGGAGATATATTGTTGGATCTTGTAATCGGTTTTTATTGTGATCAATAATATATTCTCTTACCGAATTTGGTAAGGGACCAGGACGTAGACCATAGGGGTTTAGGGGTCGAACCTGGCTAAAAGATCTTGTGTTATTTTTGTTTTTCTGTATTTTTCATTCTGCACTGCATTTGCATTTTAATTCAGCCTGCTGATATTAATCTGTCAGGTCATATCAGCAAGCCGTTTTCTGGGTAAAATTAAAACAGTTCATATTTAACCCCTACCAGCCATAATACACCTATTCACCCCCCTCTAGGTGTGTTTTCAATTGGTATCCGAGCTTTGGTATACTAATTTGTTCTGTAACAGGAATAGTATCGATCGAAATGGCTGAAGATTATCCTCTTGGATCATCCAACAACCGTGCACCTTTGTTACTCGGCACTGAAAATTACAACTGGTGGAAGGACAGAATGAAGATGCACCTGTCAAAGGAACCACTTGAATGGCGAGTTGTCAGCAGAGGACCATACGTTTTTCTTGACAAAGAATACAAGCCTAAAGACATTGATGAGCTTACTGATGCCGAATTGATCAAGGAAAGCTACAACACTCGGGCAATGAATACTATCATGAATGGTCTTTCTGCAAGTGAGAGTGATAAAGTCTCCTCATGCAAATCCGCCAAAGAAATGTGGGATACTTTGGAACTATATCATGAAGGCTCGACTACACTAAAGAAAGTTAAACTCAGTACATTGATGAATGAATTTGGAAGCTTTACTGTCAAGGAAGATGAGACTATAAGGCAAAGTCAAGCAAGATTTCTGAAAACCATGAATGGTCTCAAACTGCTTGGAAAAATAATTCCGCAAGCTGAAATTAACATGAAAATATTGAGTGCAGTACCTTGGTCTTATTCACCTAAGGTAACCGCATTGGAATCTTCATCACAAATTGACAGTATGGATACTTTGGCTGTTTTTGCTGAACTTGAGCATTTTGAAGCAAAAATTAATGCTAGCCAAGCCAGATCATCACAAGCTCCAATTGCGAAAATGAAGAATTTAGCACTTCATTCTGCAAACAGCAAGCTGGAATCTGAAGGAGAGTCAGAATCAGATGAGGACTTAGCTCTCATCTCAAGGAGAATTAAAAGACTTATTGAAAAGAAAAATCAAATGAAGAGACTGAAAGGAAATTCTTCAAACAACAGGAAAGAATTCAGAGAATCCAAAGAAGAAACATGCTTTGAATGTGGCAAGAAGGGACATTACCGAAGAGACTGCTACAAATTAAAGAACAAATCAAAACAGCAAGCTGGATTCAAGGATAAACAGAAATCTAAAGCTTTGATGACTTGGAGTGATGACTCTACCTCTGAAGAAGATTCAAGTGATGACATGGTTAATCTAGCTTTGGTTGGTCTTAATGAAGAGGATGACACCGAAGTGGAAAGCAATGAAATAGACTCAGATGATGACAACAGTGAGGTAAATTCATTTAATTCTTTACCTACTACTTATGTTATAGAAAAACTAACTATGCAGGAAGCTTCTGAAGAATATCTCAAAGTAAAGACAGAAAACAACAAGTTGAAAGAGAAAAATACTCATCTTAAGAAATTAGTCAGAGATTTGATGGAAGAGAAAGCTCTAGATGAACATGAATCTATGATTACGAGGTTGAAGGATAGCATAACTCAATTAGAAGGACTCAACAAAGTGATACTCAGAAGAAATGATGTTCTAATCAAGCAACTCAGCGAGCTGAAAGCTGATATTGAAACCAGAGAAATTCAAATCAGCAAGCTGAATGATGAAATAGGATTCAAAGACATTCATATCAGTAAGCTGAAAGAGGAAACAGAAGCTTCACAGGAAATTATCCAACAAGCTGAGAAAATAAGAGAACTCGAAGAGGAGATAAAGAGGCTCAACAAAGGAATGGGAAAATTTGTTCAAGGTGAAGAAACTCTCATATCAATGATGAAGAAAGCTGCAGTTCCTATAGAAAAGGAAGGTGTTGGATTAGCATCGACTTCAAAAGAAACTGCTCTTCAGTATGATGGAACTCATGGGATTCCTTATGATTACGCGATGCCTTGGAAGATATGTAATAAATGTCAAAAGAAGGGACATCTCTCCCAACACTGCACAACTCAGATAAAATTAGCCTACCGAAATGGAAAAACGGCCTACCGTTTTCAGGATGGCAGAAGAAGAACAAGAAACCACAAACCAAGATGGATCCAAAAATGGATCAAGAAATCTGAACTGCATGATTTATATGTTCTATCTACTAACTATACTGGACCCAACAAAATTTGGGTACCAAAAGGATAAGTGATTCTTATTTGTTTTATAGGTATGCCTAGCCGCAAAAACAAGCTCAAAGGAATGGATTTTGGATAGCGGTTGTACAAGGCATATGTGTGGAGATGAATCTCAGTTTATCTCTCTCAAGAAGAAAAGGGGTGGAAGAGTTACAATTGGTGATAACAAAACTCTTCAAATTCTTGGAAAAGGTAAAATTGGTAACGACATGCTTTCGATTGACAAAGTTCAATTCGTTCAAGGTTTAAAATATAACTTACTTAGCATAAGTCAGTTATATGATGATGGTCATAATGTTGCTTTTGATAAAGAAAAATGCATTATAAATCTCAGTACTAACGAACTCCCACTAGTTGCTAGAAGGGAAGGAAATATATATATTTTGGATTTTGAGTTGCAGAAAACAGCCTGCTGTTTAGCTGCAGTTGATACTTCTCCAAGTCTATGGCATAGAAGGCTAGGACATGTGCATATGGATCAACTCAGCAAGCTGCTTTCAAGAAAGCTAGTACGAGGATTGCCCAAAATGAAATATGTCAAGACAGAAACATGTTCAGCTTGTCAATTAGGCAAACAAACTCGAACACCTCACAAATCAAAGAACATGGTATCATCTAGTAAACCTTTAGAACTTTTGCATCTAGACCTTTTTGGTCCAGAAGCTTATAAAAGCATTGGAGGTAAACAATATGCTTTTGTTATTGTCGATGATTATTCTAGATTCACATGGGTATTGTTTCTTAAAACAAAAGATTGTGCTTTTGATGAATTTGAAAGTCTAATCAAGTTACTTGAAAATAAGTTGAATACAAGACTTGTAGGGATTCGAAGTGATCATGGAGGTGAATTTCAAAAGGACTTCATCACCTATTGTAAAGATAGAGGTATCTCTCATGAATTTTCAGCACCTCGAACTCCTCAACAAAATGGGGTAGTAGAAAGGAAGAACAGGTCTCTACAAGAAACAGCAAGGACTATTCTTCAAGAAAGCAAGTTGCCAAGGAATTTTTGGGCAGAAGCTGTAAATACAGCTTGCTATATTCTCAACAGAGTTCTTATAAGACAAATCCTCAACAAAACTCCGTATGAATTGCTGAATAAAAGGAAGCCAAACATCAGTTATTTCAAGATATTTGGGTCAAGGTGCTTTGTTCTCAAAACAATTGATCGTGACGGTAAATTTGATGCTAAATCATATGAGGCTATTTTTCTTGGATACTCTCTAACTAGTAAATCTTATAGAGTGTATAATATTTCTAAACAAATAGTTGAAGAGTCAATTAATGTATCTTTTCAAGAAACTAATTATGATCAGCCAAGAGAAGAGGAAGATGATGCAGGAACAGGTACAAACAGCAAGCTGATTTCATCATTAAAACAAAATGAAGAATCTCAATCTGCACCAGTTGATGAAGAAAAACAGCAAGCTGATTCCACTATTCCTGTCGAAGAAGAGACAGAGAAACTTGCAAAATTAACCTTGGAAGAGCAAGAAGCAAATCTAAGTTCAAAAAGGGAACTTCATGCTCAAGGGATTCAGCCTCACAAGATGATCAAACTTGCGGAACAAGAAGTTATAGCTCAACACTCTCTTCCTAAAGCCACTAGGACGGTTAAAAATCATCCTCCACAACTCATTATTGGAGAAAAGACAGATGGCATCAAGACAAGGAAAGCTCAAGCAAATATTTGTGCATTCTCTGCCTTTCTTGCACAAAAGGAACCGAAAAATATAAAGGAAGCTTTAAATGATGAAAATTGGCTCGTAGCTATGCAAGAAGAACTTAGTCAATTCGAAAGATGTGACGTTTGGGAATTGGTGGAACCACCTAAAGATGTCTCCATCATTGGTACCAAATGGGTCTTCAAGAATAAAGTCGATGAATTTGGGACGGTCATTCGAAATAAAGCCAGACTCGTTGCTCAAGGATACAATCAGCAAGAAGGGATTGATTTTGATCAAACGTATGCACCAGTTGCTCGACTGGAATCAATCAGAATGCTTCTCTCCTTTGCATGCTTCAAGAAAATTAAGCTTCACCAAATGGACGTAAAAAGTGCCTTCCTAAACGGCAGGCTGAAAGAAGAAGTTTTCGTAAAACAGCCTCCTGGATTCGAAAATTCTCAGTATCCTAACCATGTATTGAAGCTGAAGAGAGCCTTATATGGATTAAGACAGGCTCCTAGGTCATGGTACGAACGGTTAAGTGAATTTCTAATCAAACATGGATTTCTACGAGGTAAAATCGATCCTACCTTATTCACCAAGTTGGATGGTAAAGATATCTTAGTTGTACAAATATATGTCGACGATATTATTTTTGGCTCAACTAATGATTTAATGTGCAAATGGTTTTCCAAACGAATGCATAGTGAATTTGATATGAGTATGATGGGCGACTTGAATTTCTTCTTGGGACTGCAAATCAAACAGACTCCAGATGGAATTTATGTTCATCAAACTAAATATGTCAACAACCTACTGAAAAAGTATGGTTATGAAAGCGTCAAGCCGAAATCTACTCCAATGTGCCAAAACAGCAAGCTGATTTCGGATGAAAATGGGAAAAGTGTTGACATTCGTCAATACAGAGGGATGATTGGTAGTCTATTATACCTAACTGCTTCAAGACCTGATATTATGTATAGTGTCTGTGTGTGTGCTCGATTTCAGGCCAATCCAAAGGAATCTCATCTAAGTGCCATTAAACGAATATTCAAGTATCTCCGTGGCACAACAAATCTTGGGCTGTTCTATCCCATCACAAATTCTTTCGATCTTGTTGGATTCAGTGATGCGGACTATGCAGGAAGCCAAACTGATCGTAAAAGCACTAGTGGAGTTTGTGCAATTCTTGGACAAAGTCTAGTTTCTTGGCAAAGTAAGAAACAATCCTCTGTGGCATTATCTACAGCTGAAGGAGAATATTTGGCCGCTGGGAGTTGTTGCTCACAAATTCTATGGATGATTCAAACTTTACGAGACTTTGGGATCAAATGTGGTCAAGTTCCAATCAACTGTGACAATACAAGTACAATTAACATCTCTGAGAATCCAGTGAATCACTCTCGCACCAAACATATCGATGTTCGCCATCATTTTCTGAGAGACAATGTTGCTAAAGGAAAGATCAAGCTGATTTTTGTCCCTACAGAATATCAGCTTGCTGATATATTTACAAAGCCTCTAGCTACAGAAAGGTTCAACTTAATTCGGCGTGAACTTGGAATGTGTGAAATATAAAACAGCAAGCTGTTTTATAAATGACTGGTAAAATCTTTTCAACTGTCTTATTTACTATATCTGAGATTTATGTGTGGAATTTATTTGGAATATCTGATTTATTTATGGTAAGTAAGGACTTAACTGTGTCTTAAATTAATTAAACTAAATTACTTGTTAAAATATGCCATGATAAATTCTTTTTGAAAAAGTATCTGTTTACACTGAATATTTTAATACTCTCCCTTATATCGAAAATTGGATACCCGGACTCTTCATTTCATTCTCCCAAAATCAAAAGACAACCTAGGGTTTCTTTCCTCCAAGTTCAATCATGTCTTCCCGAACTCGCCGCACGAAGTCTAGAGCCAAACAATCAACTACAACTTCATCATCCACTGTACCTCAGTTCAACGACGAGATTATTCCGATGGATGCACAAACTATGAACATCTCTGATTCCACTCCTACGGGTTCTCCAGCATCCAAACGGGTCAAGCCAGCATTCGAGATCATTTCGGACTCTTTGTCGACTCGATTCTTCGATCACCACATCGGCACTCGTCCCATTGCGTCCGGTAAGCCTATTACTCTCAAGTTTCTCACTGCATGTGGTGCTAAAGACTTCATTGATGCTATGGGTATGCGCTCGTTTTTAATTGATTTGCCCAAAGTTTATTACCCGGACCTTGTTCGTCAGTTTTATGCAAATCTAGATAAAGATGCTTTTGGTAACTTAACAACTATGGTTAATGAGAAACGTATGCAATTAAACCCTCCTTTTCTTGCCATGATTCTAGAGATTAATGTTGATTCCTCTGTGGAAGCATTCACCCATGGTTCGTTAAGTTTCCCTGGTTTTACTGATGTAGATCAATTGAATGTTTTGGTTGCCCCCAATAAACTCATGGAATTAGCCCCTCCCACTACTGCTTTGCTTAATCCAATGGCTCACTTGATGTTTAAAATTTGCTGGGCAAATGTTTGTCCAAGATCAGGGGGTAGGTCGAATTTGACTTGGCAAGATGTGTGTGTTTGTGCTAGAATGTTATCCAAAATGCCATTTAATCTTCCCAAACTAGTTCTGGATACTATGTTTGCAGCCTCTGGTAAACAAAATTCTGCATTGCCTTATGGATGCCTAATTACCAGAATTCTCCAGTTTTTCAAAGTTAATATCACTGGCTTCGAGTCCCTCACAGTTAAAGAGCATATTGATGTTAAGAATCTCACTCAGTCAAATCTGAAAATTGTTAATGGTAAGCTGGAACACATTGTTGATCCCTCTCAGCCTACTGAAGATGTTAGTGAAGATGCTCCTACTCATGCCCCTCCAAATGTACTTCGATTGGTGAGCAAAATTGCCTCAGATACTGCTACTATAGTAGAAAATCACAATGCCTTGGTCACCAAAATCTCTGCTCTAGAAAGTGAAATTGTTGTCTTGAAAACAATGGTGTCAATGCTGATTGGAAAGGAGGTACCTGCTGTTACTCCTTCAAAGCAACCTGCTCCAATGGATGATGCTTCAACCTTTCAGACTCCTCCGGCTACTGTTCCCTCTGGTGACACTGCTCCTGTTGCTGACAATGCCAAAAAGGACTCTGATTCTGTGGAGGAGGATGTGGATGTCTGATGCAGTACCCTTTTTATGATTAAGGGGGAGAAATTTATTTTAGTTCTGTTTTTCAAACTGATCTTAAGTAGTATTTGTGATTTGCTTTGGTTGTTTGTGAATTGCTCTAAGTTTGAAAACCTTAACTCTGTGGGTTTATGGTACTCTAAGCTTTAACATGGTTTGTCTTATGTTGGCTTGCATTATGTGTTTATGTGATCTAAATGTCTGATTTAAATGTATAACTGCATGTGACCTTTTAATCTAGTTTACAGGAGTGCAGGTATTTAGGGGGAGAATTATCTCCTAAAATAAATGGTCCATAATCATCAAAAAGGGGGAGATTGTAACCCTTATGTTTTGATGATTATATTTCAGCAAGCTGTATCCATTTATGTTTATAATTCAGCAAGCTATTACTTGTCAGACTTACTGTTATGTTTCAGCAAGCTGGTATGGAATGTATCAAATTTCAGCAAGCTGACCATACAACTCAGCTCAATTCAGCATGCTGATTCTGGGCGGCAGAAAGGACAGAAAGCAAGAAGACTTTTATAACTTATTATATCTTTTTTATAGGTTTATTGTGAGGGACCCTCTGAAATATTCTCCCATACCTATAATTCTATATTCTTGCCTTTTGAAAAGTAGGAGACAACTTTTCCTTAATTAAATAAGGTGTCATCTTTTCCTTATTTAACTATAACAAACCCATATCATATCTTTATCTTTATTCTCCTTGTCTCCTAAGTCTCTCATGCCTGCACGATTGTTTCCACAAGACTAAAACAGCTCCTCCTTCATTTACTCTCCACTTATTGTTTCTAACGGCTTGAATCACTAACGGCTATTTCTGCAAAAGCTGAAGAAAGAGTCTCTTGAATATTCAGGAAGACTATATCCCAAATCAAATTTATCTACCTATAAATAAGTGTTCTTGTTCAGTTTCAAAATAACAATCCAGTGCAAAACAAGACCATATACTCACACACAACTTCGAGCTTCATTGATTTATTCTTGAAAACCTTTCAACTTCTCATAAACATTTCGACTATATTTTCAGAGGGTTCTTTAGGTTCAGTTGTATTTATTCAAAATCTTGTATTGTTCAAATTGTAAGGATTAGCTGTTGTACAAGTTCGGCTAAGGGTCTTGGGTGGGTGAAACTGGACTAGAGAAGGATACTTGGATAGTATTGCTTAGAGAGTTAGTTTCAGCACAGCATTTCAGCAAGCCGAATTGTAAGCAGCTGGGTGTAAAGGGAGATATATTGTTGGATCTTGTAATCGGTTTTTATTGTGATCAATAATATATTCTCTTACCGAATTTGGTAAGGGACCAGGACGTAGACCATAGGGGTTTAGGGGTCGAACCTGGCTAAAAGATCTTGTGTTATTTTTGTTTTTCTGTATTTTTCATTCTGCACTGCATTTGCATTTTAATTCAGCCTGCTGATATTAATCTGTCAGGTCATATCAGCAAGCCGTTTTCTGGGTAAAATTAAAACAGTTCATATTTAACCCCTACCAGCCATAATACACCTATTCACCCCCCTCTAGGTGTGTTTTCAAGACCATATAATCTCTCCAAATATCCCGGGGCAAGTAGATGATGTTGATACCGATGATAGTGTTTTTCGTAACATTATCCTCGGTATCTTTACATTATTTTTTTATTTTTATGCCCTAGGGACGGGAATATTTATCTTAGTTAATAATAATCGTCGAAATACAGGAATAACATTTATTATTCCGATTTTTCTTATTTCGGGTGGTACGACTATTTATGTAATAAATAGTCACAATTCGCCCCAACCTCATTCTCCGAAAATCCAAATATCAAATATCACCACTTATAAATTCTATCTCCGTTCATCCCACCTTTCATATAACACCACAATTTTTTTGGATTTTTCAAACCCTAGTAGGACAAAATCTCTATCTATAACTAGTAACCTTACCCTATCAACTTCTAACATATCAATAGGATTTAGTCCTATTCCTTCTTTTTCCCTTCATCCCTTGGAATCCAAACCAATCAATATTACTCTTTCTAAGAGTAATATTGATTTCGAGCCACCATATTACTATTATGATAGTAAATCTATATATTACTTCATAGTTATTAGGTCAAATAGCACGATTTTAAAGACTATCTGTACCGTTTGGGCCACCCCACCACCGAGAGGCTACATGAAGTCAGCCAGTTGCACGGCCATTGCTTGATCGCAACAGCAACAGCAACATTCGTAATAATTGTAATAATTGTAGATTAAAGTACCGTAACAGCATTTGTAATAATTGTAGAAATATTGAATAACAGCATTTGTAATTACTATTTGTAATAAACTCTATTGGTTGATTGTGTCCTTAACGGTTCAAATCACGTTTTTAATTGTCATTATTTACGTTCTTTGCTAAATAATTATTTATAGATGAGTAAATAAAAAATTGGAGCACAACTATGCCAATAATTTTCTGATTGTCTTGCACAACAAATTAATTTAATTTATCTTCTTTTTTTTTCAAAAAAATTCGCTCATTTGACGGTCGAGATTTGATAATAGAAATTAATTTACTCAAATAGCACAACGTTGAAAACGATGCGAACTGTCTACAAAGCTTTGGCTGAGTGGACACCCCCTTTCCCTGGTTCAGCCAAGGTCAGGGGTTCGAACCTACCTCAGAGCGAAAGCTTCGGATTTACGTGGGAGTACTGGGTGGTAGGGCTCAGCGATATATCTCCCCGGATTTGAAATCCCACATACAAGTGTGTGGGGTAGTTCCCGGTTAAAAAAAAAAAAAAACGATGCGAACTTTAGGTTTTAGTGGCTTTTACAGTTTTACTCCATGATTGCACATGTAGTAATTTCTCATCTTGTAAATTTGTAATGGAATATGCAGTCTATACAAGTGGCTTCCCCTCCACCTATATTTGGAATTGAAACAGTGAATGGGTCCTCGGTTTCTGCAAAAAACCTCTATTGTTATGAAAGGAAAGATTCTACACAACTATTTTCAAAGGTTCTTAATGATCTTTCTTACTCACTTATTTGTAATGTGTGGCTACGATTTTTATTGATTCTTATTTTTCATACATGGCAAGCATTTTTCATAAATGCTGTTGTTCATGTCCGGGCTTGTCTTTTATTTTTTGGTTCTTGCAATTTTCCACCGTAACAAGCTAGATTCAATGTTTTTAGATTAGATGTACCACGAATAAGCCAGCAATTCAAGGAGTGATGCACAACAGCATGTTGCATCCCTTCATACTCTAAATGTTGAAATGTATATGAAACCTATAGTACTGCAAGTATTCTGGTTGTTTGTCAAGTTTATTATATGATACTAAATTTATAGTACATGTATTCCGGTTGTTTGTCACTTGTGAAGCTGTTGTGCTTCTGTATGCTGAGAGGTGAACTATCATTGTTGGCATTATGTACAAATTTTAATAGTGGTGATCGAGGTACACCCGGTGCAGAGGCTAGTTTGGGTGTGTGTATCATGGTCATTTCAATACTTCTCGTAAAAAACTGTGTGGATCCTGAGTTTTTTATAGTTGCACATAGTAGATAGATTTCCTTCAAGTAGGCTTTGTTATAGTCATAGAGATTTCTATTGCTATTGGGAGCTTTGTGAAGTGAAGGCCCCCGGCTGAATGAAATTCCAAGACACCAACCAGAGGCAAGCAGGATGGATTAAGCCAGCTTTAAATTTACTATCAAATCTACGCCTCAAATTTACTATCAAATCTGCCCCTGCTACAGCAATCTTCTATCTGCTAAGATGCGATCACAATTTAGATCCTTTAAACAAGGTCGGCTAGCAAATGGAACAATCATCCCAAGTATACTTTTGGTTTTGCTAAAAAATATGTATTCTAAAAAAATAGTGATAGGCAAAAAGACATTGTTGTTTGAATGAGATATGTTTCGGATGCTTTAGGCAGAATAACAACTCGTACGCATACAAAGCATACTCAGTACTGAATCATTTGCTATGGAGACAAAGATCCTTTTTGTCTTCTGACCCTCGGCCTTCATTTTATTTTCTAAAACATCAATTATGATTTTAAAAGAATCTTGATGCATAGATTGTCATCCTCAGTGTCTAACGCCTTAACAACATTTGGATGAAATACTAAAAACCAAATAGGATTATTAATTCATTGAGTATTATTATCAATTTTCTTTTTGAAATTAACATAGGGAAAAATTGGAAGAACCGAGAATCATTTACAGGCATGCTTTCATTCTTGCGGATTCTGCAGGATTTGCACTATGCAGGTTTTGAATTTTGTAGTTTTTTTGCTTTCTGCAGCATTTTATGGTCTACATATTCTATGCTGTTTATTACCTTCTGCAGTCTATTTTGTTCTACAGATTCCTTGTGATTTTTTGGTTTCAACTCTGTTTTCCTTCATTGAAACTGCTCTGTATTTCTGCATTCTGCCCTTTTTACTGCTCTGCATTTTTTATTTTATAAACTATGCATTGTGTTTTTATTTAGTTCAGCACTTTTATGTGTTAATACTTGCATATTGCATTTTTTTTTCAAATTATTATACATTTATAATTATAGTTATTTGTCATATGTCCTGTACATTTCCATTATATTTCAAATACTTCTTGTGTCCTCGAAAAACCAGTATATGAGCTTCCGGACAGCTACGGTTGAAGTTAATTCTGGAAGTCAATTACAGGTTGTTATGACTGAAATTGTTTTCCTTCAATTAACTACCTATGGCCACGGCTCTAGTTGATTTTCATTACATGTATCGAAGATGTCTTGCATCAATTTTGTTTTTCATATTAGTCACATACGGGTATATTTGACAACATTTACTTTAGTTCAACCTAAAGATTGCACATGGACAGACTTGTTATTGATCAACATTATCAGGAAATGAGAAGTAGTATTACGACAGACTCAGATTTAACTTTAAGTTTAAGAAGATAGATACCACATTTTGATCTTGTTTTAACTCTCACCATCCTTGCATTTATTTTCAAGGTCCATATATGTCCCTCTAGCCCCTGAATATGTGCTTTCCAGTTTCCAGGAGAAGCTCCAGCTCTTGCTGAAGCTGAAGCTGTGTGCAGAACTTCACCGTGGTGACATTGAGCGCTTCTTTGACTTTTTCGTTTTCTGCAATCTTTGTGTGCAAACCCTGTTATTCTTTCTTATAAAAGTAACCATGGGAGAAGATCTCGTCCTCTTTACTTGATCACCATAACTGTTCGGAAAATCCTCGAACCCTAATTACCTCATAGGCTTCCTAAAGAAAGCCCGTCACTGCAGGGCCAATTGATGGCACACAAGAGATTAAACAGCATTCCCTACGCCCAAGTAAAGAGGTCTGATAGGGTTTAAAAAGTAACAAGCTCGTTAGTGATACATTGATTCATGAATTTTTCCTGTGCCTATAGTCTTCAGCAAGCTTGCTTAATTGCCACAGAGTAAGTCTCAACATAATAGCAAATCCACCGGATTAACAAAAACCCAAGAGTATGAAATAGAAGATGAGAAGGGAGCAAATTAAATACGACTCTCATTAATTAATAAGGTAAACCATAGCATTTTTTGATAAAAAAAATCCATAGCATTTAGCTCTCTCATTTTTCGTGTTCCTCTCTTCTACCAGCGTCAATAGCGAGTAAATTACACAACGGTTTTCTTTTAAACGATTGATGTTAGACGGTGGAAAAATAAAAAAAATTACACTTATTTACGAATTTGAAAAAAAAGATATGATCGGTAGTGATCGATATTGTATTAGTTGTAGTTTTCGATAGCCAGAAATGATCGATCAAATTTGACGTTTTGTTGTGTCAGTCGATTTTGATTGTCAAATTTGAATTGTACTCTTATGGTATAAATAAATACTATAAAATTTGAGTTATCTATTTTTACCTTTTTTTACATTTCTATACTCTATATTAAAAGCAGAAATCCCTTTAAATGGTATATCATATATACAGCGGTATGCTATGCCACTAAATATTAAGTAATTTAATTAATTAAAATTGTAATATTATATAATAATTTAATTTAATAATGAAATTATATACTATGAGTTTATTAACTAAAAATTGAAATAAAAGTCATGAATATAGTATCAAATAGAACTTAGGACTCCTTAAATTAATAATCAAGAATATAGTACTAAATAGAACTTAGGACTCATTTAATTATTATTTAAAAGTATCTGTAATAGATTAATAATAAATTCAATTAATAATATAGCTACTCTTATATTATATTACCAGAATAAAGTTATGTAAATTTAATTAATTAAAATAACAATATTAAATATTAATTTAATATTAAATATTATATTACAACTTGGTTTTTCAAGATTTTATTTTATTGAAAAAAGTTAAAAATTAAAAATTTAAGATAATTTATTACGATCCATTCTTCGTACGGTTATGGGGCTACTATTTACTAATTTGAAAAAAAGATCGGTAGTGACCAATATTGTATCAGTTGTTTTCGATAGCTAGAAGTGATCGATCAAATTTGAAGTGAATTGTACTTTTATGGTACCCAAACTGGTATCCAAAAATTACTTCCCAAAATGATGTGGCAAAGCTTACATGGCATAAATGGCATAAAGAAAATTTTTGATTGAGTGGTTAGTGTGAATGCAGGAGAGTCCAATATTATTATAACCAATTGAATTGAATTGGTACACTTGGCATTTGGGAAATGTTTTGGGTAGGAATTTGGGTACTTAGCATTTTCCAAATAAATACTATCAAATTTGATGAGTTATTTATTTTTGCCTTTTTATTGTCACAAAAAATCATGAATTAAATGCTTAACAAAAAAGTCATGAATTAAATTTCCTGACAAAAAAAAGTCATAGATGAAATTTAAGAAAATTCAAGATATTGAAGAGATATTGTATCTTACTATATCTTCAATTCAAGATCCGTTTTATGTTATCTTCTACGATAGCGTGGATATTTGGTTTTAAATTTTGTATCCATTTATAGATATCTTTGAAATTTTGTACAAAACTTCAAATATTGCTTGAAAGATATACGCAATACTTATACGTTTAAAGAAAAAAAAAAGTTTCAATTACAGGCAAAATCCTTGCTTAAATGCATAATATTCAACTGTACAATGTATTTAATATAATTATTTTATAACCCGTGCGAAGCACGGATCGTAATAAATTATCTTAAATTTTTAATTTTTACAATAAAATAAAATCTTAAAGAACCAAGTTGTAATATAATATTTAATATTAAATTAATATTTAATATTGTTATTTTAATTAATTAAATTTACATAACTTTATTCTGGTAATATAATATAAGAGTAGATATATTATTAATTGAATTTATTATTAATCTATTACAGATACTTTTAAATATTAATTAAAGGAGTCCTAAGTTCTATTTGATACTATATTCTTGATTATTAATTTAAGGAGTCCTAAGTTCTATTCGATACTATATTCATGACTTTTATTTCAATTTTTAGTTAATAAACTCATAGTATATAATTTCATTATTAAATTAAATTATTATATAATATTACAATTTTAATTAATTAAATTACTTAATATTTATATACGTGATATACTATTTAAAGGGGGTTTCTACTTTTAATATAGAGTATAGATATATCTTCCTCCAAAAATATCTAATATCTTCTTTTTTATTTGCCACAATGATTCTATTATTTTAGTATGTGTTCTGATAAACATATCAATATTTGCTAATAAATTTGAATAGCAATACCAGTAAGATACAAGAGCTTACGACTTTTGACATAATCATTTGGGTTCTTCAATCAAGACAAGATGTACAAGAATTTTGGTTGTTTTTTGGTTTTCATGATGCTTTTAAGTGTGGAATTGTCGACAGCAGTAGCCAACATTTTTCGATGAATTTCCACTTCCCGGATGCCAGGGGAATTTTGCGCAATTTCGATGACCTGCATTAAGAAATATAGGGGGTGTTTGGGGGAGTTTTTTACCAGAATAAGTCAACTTATTTTAAGACAAAGTTAGAGATTCCTAACATTCCAACTTATTTTCCAACTTATTTTCGCAACTTATTGAATCTCAAACATACATTAAATACTTGTATAAAAAAAATTATCAAAATATAAAATTTTTACCCGAAAATAAATCAATAAACTCGTATGTTAAGCTAAGCCAAACAGGCCCGTAATATGGGGAATTTATTAAATGTGTTTTGTGAGGGGGATCAGCTTTGTGTATGTAGGTATGGTTGTTAAGTGAACCAAGTTTCGATATCTAAGATAAATAAATCAAATTCGATCGTGAATTATTAATTTCCTTTTTTTTTAGTTTATAAGAATTTTATGTTTTATCACTATGTACACTTAAACTTCGATAAATGAATACGTTCGGGATCGAAAATTTTTATTTTAATCGAGATTATTTATCTATCGAGATAAAAAATATACTATCTCAATTATGTCGGGACCGGAAAAAATTATTTATTTGATGAAACTATTCGCTTATCGAATATTTATTTATCGAACATTCATTTATCGAGGTTATATATGTTAGTCTTTCTAAAATACGACGTTTAATCGAATGTTCGAGTCTAACCAGTTTTTTCGCCTTTCAAATATAGTTCCTCAGAAATGATCAGTAAACTTAATTATCTTTGAAAAACGTGTTACGACTTCAAATTATAACACAATTAATAAAAGTTCAAAACAATGTCTGAATTTGATTATGTAGTTTGTAAATTTACGAATGAACTATTGTCCATGAGCTCATCGAATAAATATGAATCCATTTTAAATCGAAATTGATGAATCAGCCCTGACAAAAAAAATAAAGAAATTGATGAATCCGTATTTCTTCACCCAATTCATCCCGTTTAGCACCTACACCTCAAAATTCAGTAGAAACGGAGACGGAGACTCATCAAAACACCAAGATTAGTTGTTTGTATAAAAGATGTAAATTGATTAGATAGTAGGATATATATAAATTGATAAGTAAAGCTAAATAAGTAAAATCAACATGTATCATAACGACTAACCAAATTTTTAATGTTTCAGCTTTTATATGATAGTATTGATTGCTTGTTAAATAAAATTATATGTTTAGAGAAAAAGAAATCTAGCATGTATTTGGTAACTTTTTTCTGAGATATGAATAAATTTATGTGTTTTTGTGCAATCAACTATTTGATTTGAATCCGACAAAAAACTATTTGATATGAATCCGACAAAAAACTATTTGACATGATAATCTTTGTAAGAATTATTTTGATGTACACAATTTTTTTATAATATAAAGTATTACTCAATATCTCAGTCAAGTTATTACAGATATATCTCATGTTCTTTATTCACTTAATTTATAAACCAATCAAAAGTTTCAATTAGAGTGAAAAAGGAAATTATCATTTTATATAAAAAAAAAACAGTTTAAGTCATATATTTGGATTCTTCTTCAAATCGTAATTCTTACGACACCACCCCATACTACAAACAAGGTTTTAACATACCGCGGGTGTCACAGTTGATTGGACCATGATTTTAGGGTCTTACCACCCCAAGGTCATAGGTTCGATTCCTGTAAGATGCGGAAGTAAGTGGATTGCATTGCTCGGTGGATACGAGTGTGCTAGCAGTCCTCCGGATTAGTCGAGGTGCGCAAAAGCTGACCCGAACACCGAATTATAAAAAAAAAACAAGGTTTTAGATTTGCAAGGTACAATTGAAAATATAACTTTTTGGATCGAGCTAAGTGATTGACCACTAGGGGTGTTCAAACAATCCATCAAACCATGAATCCGGATCGGACCACAACAATCCGAACCAACAAAAACCGAAACCGTAAAAACCGTTGTTAGTGGTTCGGTTAACCGGACCGTTTATGCATAAATGGTTTGGTTATGGTTTTCAATATTTTAAAACCGGTTAAACCAAACCGGACCGTTATATAATAATACGCTAAAAATTCTAGTAGATAGTTATAAGTTAAAATTATAACTTATAGTACGTAATGTATATACGTCTATATAATAAAAAATTAAATTACTTAATAAATATAATATTGAGTTAATTATCAATATGTTGTAGTTCTACACTAAATTAATTTGTTTACTATTTATATAAATTCAACTGAATTATATAAATGTAATATGTAAATAGGAGACTAAACATTGATAAACAAATATTGTAATACATATATGTAGTGTATAATATTTATGTTTATTAAATTTTACTTTATATTTATTTAAATTACAATTTTATTTTTAAGTTTAACAAAAATTAAAATAAATAATATGGTATAAAGTTCAAACCATGGTTCGAAATCGAACCAATCCATTCTTCTATGGTCTGGTCTTGATATTTAACTGGTCTGGTTTGGTTTTGATTTTTGAAAAAACCGTTTATATTGGTTTGGTTCGAAAAAAATAAGAATCCGGACCAAACCAATCCGTGAACACCCCCTATTGACCACCACCTATTTAGTAATATATCAAGTTTATCATCGATTAATTTTGAGTCTCAATTTGATTAATTGACTCAAGTCATAGCAATACCATAAATTCAAAAAAGACTTGTAGCTTATTATTCTTCGTAATATATACGTTGTACAGCTAGCTCATCATTTTTTAGCTAATTGAATGACATAGCAACATCACCCTTTTACTTTGACGACCCTAACCCTACTCATATATAATCTCCAACTTCTGCGACTTCAACAACTTGTAACACTCAAACCCTTCATCTCTTCTTAATCGAGGCGCGCCCTTTTGTTGGATCATCACATTCTGTCTTTGTTTCCTCACATCTCTGTCTTTTCCGACAAGCAATGCATCATTTGTCTCTCTTCCCATTCTTCTAAGCTGGTTCTGCATGCGTTAACAGTCTAATAAATCACATAAATTAATCATCTTTGCACATGCACCAGCCTCCCTTTTTTTTTGTTCACATGCGAAGTTGCCAAACAGCTATATTTTCTATTTATTTTTATGAATATTGTTGGTTTTATCTGTATAGAGTTTGTGAATGTATTTCAGTATGTGTCGTATGGAACAGAATAAGGAAACAAGAATCTTAAATTTCTGTTATGTTATTGATCAATCTTTACCTCCTTATATAATAGGAGAATACAAACCAAATACATGAATGATAATAATAGATACATGATCAGATACATCTTCTTAATTCTATGAACCATATTTAATGCACTCTTCAAACTTCTATAAGATTAGTTTATCCAACATATTCCTCCCTTAAACTAATTCCTTTCGATCCTTCATTCCCATCATCCTTTTGTAAGTATCTAGCAAAGCTTTGGACATTGGTTTAGTGAGCACATCTGCAAGCTAGTGACGACTAGAAACATGACGTAAATGCACTTTCTTCTCCTTTACATGCTCCCGAATAAAATGGAATCGAACATCTATGTGTTTGCTTCTTTCATGATGTACTGGATTCTTGGCAAGCTCAATTGCAGACTTGTTGTCAATGCAAACTTCATTTGATCTCTGTTGTGGAATTCTCAATTCACTAAGTAACCTTCTTAACCATATGGCATGACAAACAAAGTGAGAGGCTGCCACATATTCTGCTTCACAGGTTGATAATGCCACTATCGGCTGCTTCTTAGAATACCCTGTAAATGCAGTGTCTCCCATAAAAAAACAAGTAACCAGATGTGATTTTTCGTTCATCCACGTCTCCACACCAATCACTATCAGAATATCCCAGCAATTTGTAGTTCTTAGTTCTGGAATAAAATAATCCAAGAGATTTTGTTCCTTTGATATATCGCAGAATTCTTTTTATTGCCTTCCAATGTGACTGTTTTGGATCCTCCATGAATCTACTTACAATCCCAACACTATAAGCGATGTCAGGTCTTGTGCAAGTAAGATACCTCAAGCTTCTAACCAAACTTTGATATAAATTTGCTTCCACTGAATTTCCTCCCTCAAATTTAGAAAGTTTTGCGCCCAGTTCCATGGGTGTTGCTACTGGATTGCAGTGCTCCATTCTGAACTTCTTCAATATAGCATTAGCATACGCTTCTTGAGATATAAAAATTCCTGATTTCTCTTGCTTTACTTCAATGCCAAGAAAAAATCTCATCAAACCCAAATCTGTCATCTCAAATTCTTGAGTCATTTCCTTCTTAAACTCCTTAATCATTTCTTCATTGTTGCCCATAAAGATAAGATCATCAACATAAAGTGCAACGAGTAGTAACTTACCTTGTCTTTCTTTGACATAGAGAGCAGCTTCATAAGGACATTGAACAAAACCATTCTTCTTAAAGTAGGCATCAATTCGAGTGTTCCATGCTCGTGGTGCCTGTTTTAAACCGTATAGTGCCTTATACAATTTAAACACCAATCCTTCTTTTCCTATTTTTACATATCCAAGTGGCTGGTTCACGTAAACTTCTTCTTCTAGCATTCCATTTAAGAAAGCTGATTTCACGTTCATCTGGTAAATAGACCATTTATTTTGAGCTGCTTGAGAGATTAACAGCCTAATTGTCTTCATCCTTGCAACAGGTGCGAAAACCTCAGCATAGTCAATCCCAGCCTTCTGTCGATAGCCCTTTGCTACCAACCTCGCCTTATATCTTTCTACTTCTCCTTGAGCATTTAGTTTATTCTTATAAACCCATTTAACATCGATGGGTTTACATCCTTCTGGAAGTTTCACCAGTTCCCAAGTTTTGTTCTTTTCAATAGCTTTGATTTCATCATCCATTGCATCTTTCCACTTTTTATCTTTCACTGCTTCTCCAAAATCTATGCTTTCTGCATCAGCTACCAAACATACTAAATGCACCTCACCATGTTCATATATATATATATATATCTTGTAAACTTCGAGTTTTAGGATTCCTGGGCTCATCCTCTTATGATTCTTTATTTTCAGCATCAGAACTTGTTACTGAAATCTTAGAAATCTGAATATCATCTGTTGTTTCTTTTTCATGTGCTTTACTCCAACTCCATGCATCATCTTCTTGTATCTTTACATCTCGACTCACAACAACCTTCATAGAAATATGATCAAGAAGTCTGTAGGCTTTTGTTTTCTCATCATAGCCAATAAAAATATATTTCCAGCTTTCACTACACCATATATGGGCTATTGCAAGCCCAATATACATATGTGTTGCATAAAGTGTTGCTATAGCCTGAAAAATTGCTAGTCTATTGCAATATTTTGAAAAGTGTAATAAAAACTATGAAAGTGTTGCAAGCCGAAGGATCCTTTTGAAATTTTTGGAACAATTGCAATACTTTACAAAAGCGTTACAATAGACAAAACGCTTTTGGTCAAACGGACCGAAAATTATAGGCGGGGAACTGAAAATTTCAGTGGGCGGCTAAATTGGTACTAAAATTTGGGCGGCTGAAAATTAAATAATATTAACAAAATTCCCACAAAAAATAATTAAACTTTACTTACCGAAAACACGATCTCACTTCTCTCACTCGTCTCTCTCTCCTCTCCGCCGCAACTCAACTCTCTCCGTCTCTCACCCATCTATCTCTACAGCTCGTCTCACCCATCTCTCTTTAACTCATTCATCTAATGGACCTCCAACACTCACCGTAAGCACACGATTTGGTACCAAATTTGAGCAAAAACCCCAACACTGATTGAGCAAAGATTTGAGCAAATAACCGATTAAATCTTCAATTAGAGGTATATTACCCATCATTCTCTGATTATATTGTATTATACATGTATATATATGTATGCATGTGAAATTTTTCGATTATATGTTGAATTAAAGCTGGTATTAAGTGTTAATTTGTAGATTTTGTGTTAATTAGTAGGATTTTTGTGTTTAATTTGAATGGATTTTGTGTTAATTTTGAAGCCCTTTTATGAATGGATTTTTAATTTTACATTGTATTATATATATGTTGTTTGTTGTACTCTATTTGTTGTACTCTGTTCCTGTACCTCATCTTAATTTTTTTTTTGATTTTTTGTGTTTGTATTCCTTACATAAATTAATGTTGTCTTAACATTTATGTCACAATTTTTTTTTTTAACCGGGAACTACCCCACACACTTGTATGTGGGATTTCAAACCCGGGGAGATATATCGCTGAGCCCTACCACCCAGTACTCCCACGTAAATCCGAAGCTTTCGCTCCGAGGTAGGTTCGAACCCCTGACCTTGGCTAAACCAGGGAAAGGGGGTGTCCACTCAACCAAAGCTTTGTAGACTATGTCACAATTTCACTTTGTCTTAATTTCACTTCTGTAGCTCCTGGCCTTTGTAGCTCCTGGCCCTAATACCTTAATTTCTAATGTTAATGTTGTAAATTTTTATATTTGTCTCTGAAATATATATGAAATATGTGCCCTATTTTTTATCAAACATGTGCTCTGTCTCTGAATTCTAATGTACTGGTGAAATTTAAGTATCATTTTTTAAGTACAATAAGTTAATGTTGTGTTGTGTTCCTTATTGATGTGGTATGTTCTTTTTTCAAATAATTTATGTAGAAAATGGATGTTGAAGGAGAGAAATGGATAGAGCTTCCTAAGTACAGTGATAAATATAGGAAGGGGGTGGAAGATTTTGTTACCAAAGCATTTTCTAAATATGCTATAGGAACAGAATTGACGTGCCCCTGTAAAACATGTAGAAATCGTTTCTGGAGTGATGCCGAGGGTATAAATGAGCATCTGGTATGTGAAACCCTCTAATTTTGATGATCATACCTAGGTAGCAAGCTGGGAATATGTTCTGGTTAAACATTGTTGTTGCATGTTAATTACTCAGCAGAACTCAGGGCATCTCAGCTAGCTGGCAAGGTATCTAAGCTAGCTGACACAGTATCTCAGTTAGCTGACTGTCTGTCCAGTATATAACAGGGAAGTTCGACTATATGATTTTAATTAAGTCATAATTATTCAAGAGTGGTCTAAACATTCATGATATATATTTTCATATTTTAAACACTCTTCATTCAATAGCTTTCCTAAAAACATCTTTTCTTCGTAAGAGAATCTTTGAATTATTTAATGTTCCTTTAAAAGCAACCCATGTGCTTACTTTTCAAGCATGCACTTTTTAATACTCAAACTTTCCTTACTTCTACAACTCCACCACAGGTTGTCTAGTAGAAAAGTATCTAAAGAAAACACATGTATTGATTATCAAATTCTTTATGCTCCTCATTTCTATCTAACGGTTTTCTTCAAGCATTAATCATTCTGACTTCTCTCCTTCCTCTGGTTTATTCTCTCAAATAAGAATCATTATAATCTTCAGTTTATTACTCATCAAACCTGCAGGTGAACGTTAGTAGGGCAGTTAAATTGAACAAAGCCACACGTGAGAAGATATCTTCAAGACCGTTGCAAAGATTGTTCAAAATTTCATCTCCTACACTTCACTATAAAGGGCTGCGTGATTACTCATGAAAGACAACACACCAGAGAATAAGAACCTTCAAGCTATATTCAAGAATACAAGAAACAACTCTGCACATCATTTCAAAAGAGCTCATGTACTATAATATATACATCGAGTTTTTATAGAGCTCCTGTATTATTTTTATCCATTGTTTTGTTCAACTTGTAAAGTTGGTAGTTGCTGAATTGTTGAGCTTGTGGAACCAGGATTCAAGGAGCATTAGGCTAGAGAAGTTTATACTTGGTTAAGTATAGAACTTAGAGAGCTGTGTTCAGGAAACAAGAGGTTCCAGCTAGCTGCAGTTAGTAACTGGGTGATAAGGGAGATATATTATTGAGTCTTGTAATTGGTTTTTCGTGTGATCAATAATATATTCTCTTACCAAGTTGGTAAGGGACTAGGACGTAGACCATAGACGATTAGGGGTCGAACCTAGCTAAAAGTCTTGGTGTTCTTTACTTACTGCAATTTTGTCCTTCTACATTGCATTTCACAGCTAGCTGCCTATTCATTAATCTGTCTCATCTGGTTAACCCAGTTAGCTGCCTATCGTACCCAGCTAACTGCCAGTATATATTTTCTTAGGCAGAATATTTTTTATTTGGTCATTGTTAGTCATAACACCTATTCACCCCCCTCTAGGTGTATTTTCATTTGGTATCAGAGCATTGGTATACTAACATTTCTGTAACAGGAAAAATATCGATCAAATGGCTGACAATTATCTAGAAGGCAGGTTGGATTATAAGGCTCCACTTCTCACTGGATCAGAGAACTATAGTTGGTGGAAATGCAGAATGGAGACTTATTTGTCCAAGAAACCTCTGGTTCTAAGAGTTGTGTAGAAAGGGAACTATGAATTTCTCAACGACAAAAACGAACCAAAAGATGGTGATGCTCTCACTCTCGATGAGATTATCAAGTGTGGCTATAATGGAGAAGCAAGAAACTCCATAATGAATGCACTTGATCAATCTGAATATGACAAGGTATCCTCTCTAAAAACAGCAAAAGAAATGTGGGATGCTTTGGAATCCTATCATGAAGGTTCAAAAACTTTGAGAAAAGTTAAACTTAGCAAATTGATGAATGACTTCGGAAATTTCAAGCTCAAGAATGGTGAAACTATCAAAGAAAGCCAAGCAAGGTTTCAAATCACTATCAACACTCTGAAGAGACTTGGAAAAACCATTCCTCAAGATGAAATCAACATGAAAATTCTAAGTGCAGTCCCATTTATATTCGAAGCTAAAGTCACTGCATTGGAATCAAGTCCCTCCATTGATTCTATGGATCATTTGGCCGTATTTGCAGAATTGGAACAATTTGAAAGCAAAATCAATAGTAGCAAGATGGAATCAGTCAAGGCTCCAGTTGAAAAGATGAAGAATTTTGCTTTGCACTCCAGTAGCAGCAAGCTGGATTCAGAATCAGAATCAGATTCTGATGAAGAATTAGCACTTTTATCCAGGAAAATCAAGAAGATGCTTGACTTAAGGAACAAGCTAAAGAAGGAGAAAGGTAGAGCTTTTGGAACAAAGAAAGATGTCAAAGATGAAGCATGTTTTGAATGTGGCAAGAAAGGTCACTACAAAAGAGACTGCTATAAGCTGAAAAATTAGCAGAAGCAGCTAGCTGCCTCTAAAGACAAAAAGAAAGCTAAGGCATTTTTGACATGGAGTGATGATGAAAATTCGGATTCTGATAATGAGTCAAGTGATGAGATGGTGAACCTAGCTCTTGTTGGTCTTGATGATGAGAATAATGCTCAAGGAATTTTTCAAGATGGCCTTGTAGATAGTGATGTCTCGGATTCGGATGACAACAATAGTGAGGTAAATTATTTTTCTGATATGTATTCTCATTCTTCAAAGTTAGATGAATTAACCATGCAGGATCATAGTAATCTATCAAATGAAGTGGTTGAAGAATTAAGATATGAGAATGATAAACTCAAAAAGAAAAATATTCAACTTAAGAAGATCATATCTGAGTTAATGGATGAGAAGACACCTGCTACAAATCATGCTCAAAAGCTTACTGATCTTAAGGCTGAGATGTCCCAGCTTGAAGGGATAAACAAAGTGCTTGTCAAGAGAAATGATACACTTATGAAGGAACTCAGCGAGCTGAGAACAGAAATAGAGGCTCAAGATGCATGTTTAGAAGCATTTAGTCCAAGGGAATCATGCTCAAAGGAAATATCTCAACAAGCTGAAAGAATCAAAGAATTGGAAACTGAAATCAAGGACCTCCAGAAAGGAATGGGAAAGTTCATTCAAGGAGAAGATACTCTCAAAACAATGATGAGATATGCAAAAGTTCCAATAGAAAGAGAAGGAGTTGGATCGGCTTCCAAAACACCTCTAAAGTATGATGGCAAACATGGAATCCCTTATGACTATGCCATGCCATGGAGAATCTGCCATAAATGTGGAAATAAAGGTCATTTGGCAAATCATTGCAAAATTCAGAATGCCAACCCAGCTAGCTGGAACAGACAAAAAGGTCACAGGCAGCTAGCTGACAGAACAGTTGGAACAAGAAATACATCTTCTAAAGTGGTCCAAATGTGGATCAAGAAATCTGATTTAAATGTTTTATATGTTCTATCAACTAACCATTCTGGACCCAAGCAAATATGGGTACCAAAACGTTGAGTTGGCTCTTTATTTGTTTTTTAGGTATGTCTTGTTGTCAAAGTAAGATCAAATCAATGGATTTTGGATAGTGGATGCACAAGACATATGAGTGGTGATAAATCTCAATTCCTGTCTCTCAGTAAGAAAAGGGGTGGAAATGTCACCATTGGTGATAGCAAAACACTCCAGATTCTTGGGAAAGGGAAAATTGGTAATAGTGTCATTTCTATTGATAAAGTACAATATGTTCAAGGTCTTAAATATAATTTGCTTAGTGTAAGTCAGTTATATGATGATGGACATTCTGTTCTTTTTGATAAAGAAAAGTGTACTATTATTGTTGGCACTAACAAAGTCCCCCTAGTTGCTAGAAGGGAAGGAAATATATATATTTTGGACTTTGAAATGCAGGATTCATCTTGTTGTCTAGCTGCTGTTGATTCAAATCCATAAATTTGGCATAGAAGGCTTGGACATGCTCATATGGACTTACTCAGCAAGCTGTCTTCGAAGAAGCTGGTTAGAGGATTGCCAAAATTGAAGTATGTCAAAATGGAAACTTGTTCGGCTTGCCAATTAGGCAAACAAATCAGGACTCCACATAAATCAAAGAAGATGGTATCAACTTCTAAACCCTTAGAACTACTTCATTTAGATTTATTTGGTCCGGAAGCATATAAAAGCATTGGAGGTAAACAATATGCATTTGTTATAGTAGATGATTATTCTAGATATACTTGGGTATTGTTTCTTCGTAGTAAAGATTGTGCTTTCAGTGAATTTGAAAAACTAATTAAGTTACTTGAGAACAAGTTTAAGTTAAGACTTGTGAGTATAAGGAGTGATCGAGGTGGTGAATTCCAAAAGGACTTTATCTCATATTGTGAAGATAGAGGCATTTCACATGAGTTCTCTGCTCCAAGAACCCCACAACAAAATGGAGTTGTGGAAAGAAAGAACAGGTCATTGCAAGAAACAGCTAGAACATTGCTGCAAGAGAGCAAGCTGCCAAGAAGTTTATGGGCAGAAGCAGTCAACACAGCTAGCTACGTTCTTAACAGAGTACTAATCAGGCCTATTTTCAACAAAAATCCTTATGAATTGCTAAAGAACAAGAAGCCAAACATAGGCTACTTCAAGGTCTTTGGATCCAGGTGCTTTGTACTCAAATCCATTGATAGAAATGGTAAATTTGATGCCAAATCATATGAAGCTATATTTTTGGGTTATTCTACAACAAGTCGTGCATATAGAGTTTATAATATATCTAAACGTACTGTTGAAGAGTCAATTGATGTCTCATTTCAAGAATCTAATGTTGATCTGTCAAGAAATGAGGAAGATATTGCAGGTTCAGATGGTACCAGCGAGCTGCCAAGGTCAGATACAGCAACTCAGCGAGCTGACAAAGAAGCAGATTCCAAAAATATAGCAACTCAGCGAGCTGCCAATGAAGCAGACTTAGGAAATGCAGCAACCCAGCAAGCTGCAGTAGAAACTGAATCAAGTTCAGCTAATTATTAACACAAATAATTAAGTACAACCCATCCTGAAACTCGAAAATCAACCCCTCCCGTAACTGAACCATCATCCCCTGTTTTACCACCTCCCCCTCCCTTTCCTAAAGTTATAACACCAACCTTTCCTGAGAGAGTGGCACCAGCCAAAAAGTTGACCAATCAAGGAATTGGTTCAATGGAGGCTTATTTGATAATGAAAGATCGACAGAAGGAAAAAATGCAAGTGAGTGATGGTGGTCAGACAGTTCATTCACAAACTCATGAGGAAACACAAATTCCAACCGGTAATTGTGGTTTTTACTGATATTGTCTTAAAGAGGAAATTGTGGTTGTTTAGTACTTAAGTTTTTTTTTTACTAATTTTAGGTACAGAAATAAAAAGGAAGCATAGAGGACCTACATTAATGAATGTTGTGTACACAAGGAGGGCTGATGAAAAGAAGATTCTTAAGCTAAACATCGAGTTGCAGGCCGTGGCTGATGATGACAAGGTCTTGTCTGAATTTAAGGACTTTTTGGGGACATTGGGTAGGCAGTCTATCCTACTTGATTGCATAAACTGGCATAGATTTCCTCAACAACAAAAGGAGGAGCTATGGAGTTTTGTGAAGGTAAAACCAAAATCATATAGTTTATGACTTTAATTATTGACTGCAAGTTTATAGTATATGGCACCTAATACAAAAGGAGGAGCAATGTAGTCTATGACTTTAATCATATGTGTAGAATACTTATAGCCTGCAAGTTTATAGTATATGGCACCTAATAATTTAGCTAATTTAATTAGACTAAATATGAGATTCCCGAGGAAGGAAGAACATACACATTGCGGACTATTGGTGCTGCGTGGAGGCAACATAAAAGCCGGGTTAAGAACGATCATTATAAACCATATAATAATGATAAGGACAGGCTAAAAAACAAGCCTAATGTCATTCCAGTCGAAGAATTCAAGGTGCTGCTTAAATACTGGGGGGATGCAGAAGTTCAGGTATATACATTTTTATTAAGATCAGTTAGCTAGAACTTCACCTTATTGCAATTTTATTTTGAAAATTTGTTGGAAGTGATTTTATGTTATTTGCACTTTACTGAATGGTCAGGAGCGAGCTAAGAAAAATGCAGAAAATCGTAAGTTGATTGTAGAGACACACACAGCGGGTCGTAAACGCTTTGCGCAAATTGGCGAGAAAATAGTATGTCCACACTTACATATTTTCTTGCATATTTTCTTTTGCTATGTGTTTATAAATCCACACTTACATTATCCCATTTCTTGCATTTTCTTCACAGAAAACCGAAAAGAAAATCGATCCTGAAGAACTAGCTCCAAAAGATGATATTTATGCGAAAACCCGTAAACGGAAGCCAGGCCGACAATACAAGGTAATGATGCAATTAATTAAGTATTTCAGTCCTTTCATTTTTAAAAGATTATGTATTTCACTTGGCAAAAAAAAGATTATGTATTTCAGACCTTTTCAGTATTAATGTGTTTTTATTTTTATGAATCATGTTTATTGGTAGACTCTAAATGTTGAAGATGGCAGTGGTGAGCAAGTTAAAAAACCAAAACATGGTCCCAATTGGCTTTTGGGTAGATCAGGCAAATGTAGAAAAACAAAGCAAGATCAGCAACAGAAACTTCTTAGCTCCGGTACTCCTACTGATGTGACTGATTTGAAAAAGACGATAAGCAAAGAAATCATGTCTGAGCTGCAGGAGATGGTCGACAGAAATGTGTCTGAAAAAATGACAAAGGTAATAGTCAGACTGGGAGAAATCAATCCAGATTTCAAACACCTAGATCTTGAAGAATTATGTGCTAGCAGTGGTGATGAAAGTGAGGACAACAATGATCAAGAGGATGATGATAGCGAGGATGGAAATCACGAGGACGATCTGAACGAAAATCATGAAGATTGATGATCAGTACTTTTATTTTATATGCATGTGTGCGTACTTTTGGTAGCTTGGTACTTAGTAAAGACCAAGTTTTATTTAGATATTGGTGTGTAAGTCGACTATGTGTTTCGACTTTGGATTTATGTACTTTCGACATATTTTCGACATATATTCTGTGATTTGCTATGTTATGGTATAAGCCGACTATGTTTGGGCTTTATGGTATATTTTGTTGAATGGGAAATGTGATTCTGGTTTGATATCTATTTTGTATTGGTTTATTGACTTTTCAAATAGGATATTGCAAATTGTACTAATAAAAAGTGTTGCAAATACATGTTGCAATAAGTATAAAAATGGAATACAATAGAAACAAAATTGTTGCATATAAATGTTGCTAAAAAAACAAAAAGTATTACAATAGGGGGTAAAATGTTACATAAAAATGTTGCAATAAATTAATTGTGCAACACTTTTAACGAAAATATGTTACAAAATGGTGTTGCAATAGTCTATTGCAACATCATAAAAGTGTCACTAAACGTTACAAAAGTGTTGCACTAAAGGGGATATTGTAATACTTTAAAAATGTTGCAATACGTAGGTAAAACGTTGCTATAGGGGTCTATTTCAACGGCAGCAGATGCAACGCTGAATTTTCGCAAAAACGTTGCAAAAACTTCTATTGTAACACATTTGGGGTCTAATATGACACTTTTTTGGCGTTGCAATAGCCCATATTTGGTGTAGTGTTTTATTATCCAACTTCGTTCTCCTTTGATCAGGAACATGTGAGTATGCCACACTCCCAAAAACTTTCAAATGTGAAACAGTAGGCTTCTTTCCACTCCATAATTCTTGAGGTGTTTTATCCCCCAAGTTTGAATGTGGACATCGATTCTGAATATAATCAACACATTGCACAGCTTCAGCCCAAAATTCTTTTGGTAGTTCCTTGCTCTTTAACATTGATCGAACCATGTCTAAGATTGTTCGATTTTTCCGTTCAGCCACGCCATTCTGCTGTGGTGAATATGGAGCAGCTAAGAACCTTCTAATCCCTGTTCTTCACAGTATTCTGTGAAAGCTTTTTACGTATATTCTCCACCTCTATCTGAACGCAATGCCATGATTTGTACTCCTGCCTTCTTTTCTACCAGCGCTTTAAATTTCTTGAATACTATTATTGACTCAGATTTTTCATTTAAGAAATTAACCCATGTTCTTCGAGAATAATCATCAATGAAAGTGATGAAATACCTCTTGGAACCAAATGATTCAGGTGTGATAGGACCACATATATCTGTATGCACCAACTCAAGAGGTTTTGAAGCACGATAAATTGCCTTTTTCTGGAATGAACTCCTTGTATGTTTTGCCAGCACACAATCTTCACAAAAACTGCATGTATGATCCATGCTTGGTAGTCCATGAACCATTCCTTTGTTTGCCAACTCCTTCAGACCACCATAGTGTAAGTGTCCAAGTCTTTTATGCCATAAAGTTGCTTTATCCTCTGACTTTGCTTGTAAGCACTTATCCCGTATGTTCTTCAGATTCAACTTAAACATTCGATTTTGAGACATTTCAGTTTTAGCAATTGTCCAGCCATTTTTATCCTTCAATATCATGACTTTGTCACCCATAAAGATTGAGTAACCTTTTTCAAGTAGCTGTCCAGGACCCAGATTATTGTTCTTCATGTCAGGAACATAGTACACATCTTCAATTCATCCTTGTTTGCCATCATTTTTAATAAAACATATTTCACCCTTTCCTTTGACTTCTATCTTCGATGAATCTCCAAATGACAAAACTCCATTATTTATTTCATTTAAATCAGTAAAGAGATGCTTGAGACTAGTCATATGATTGCTGGCCCCACTATCAAGATACCACAAAATTTCATCTTCAGAAATCATACCTTTGCAGGCCATTAGTAGAACACCTTCATTTTGTTGCTCCTTCGTTTTGACTAGATTTGCATTTTCCTCAACCTTCTTGTTAAACCAGCAATCTTTGGCAAAGTGTCCAAATTTTCCTCAATTATAACATTCTACAGATCTGCTTCCTCTTCCAGAATATGATCTTCCACCTCTGCCATGGCCACGTCCTTGGCCACGCCAATTTGTTCATTTGTCTGCATCTTCTCTTCAAATCTGTTGTTTACAGGACCACGTCCTCTGCCTCGAGTAAAACTCTATCTTGCATGTCCACGTCCTCTTCCTCTACTGTATTGTGTATATAGTACTTTATCTTTGTCTTCAACTGAGACATCAGTTTTCAATACTTGAGATTTTGTCTCCTCCTTCTTTAATAATCTTTCTAAATATGCTTGCAGAGATCCCATCAGTTGATCAACAGTCATGGTCTCTATATCATTTGACTCTTCAATAGAAATTCCAACAAGTTGCAATTTTGTATTTAAAGATCTTAATATCTTCTCATTCACACGTGCATCTTCAATTTTTTCTCCATAATTCTTCATTTGATTCACAACAGAGGAAACCCTCGTGAAGTAATCTGGGACTGATTCCATATCTTTCATATGTAAAGACTCAAATTCACCACGTAGGGTTTATAATCGTACCTTTTTTACTTTGTCAACACCTTTAAAATCGTTCTGCAAAATCTCCCAGGCCTCCTTTGCTTTTGTTGCAGATGTAGCCTTCTCAAACATGCCTTCATCAAGGCCCATATGTATGATAGACAAAGCTTTTTGATCTTGTTTTCGTAACTTGGCAAGACCGTTTTTCTGACCCTGATTTAAAGCTCATTCATTCTCTGGTTCATCGTATCCTTTGTCAATGATTTCCCATGCCTCCTGTGAACCAAGCAACGCTTTCATTCGTAGACAGCAGTGGCCATAGTTTTCTTTGGTAAGTTTTGGAACAGCAAAAGAATTATTCATGTTTGTAAATTCTGATATGATCTAAACTCTGATTGTAGGCTCGGGTTTGGTTAAGGCTCTGATACAAATCTGTTGGTTTTCTCTGTATAGAGTTTGTGAATGTATTTTAGTATGTGTCGTGTGGAACAGAATAAGGAAACAAGAAGTTTAAATTTCTGTTATGTTATTGATCAATCTTTACCTCCTTCTATAATAGGAGAATACAAACCAAATACATGAATGATAATAACAGATACATGATCAAATACATCTTCTTAATTCTATTAACCATATTTAATGCATTCTTCAAACTTCTATGAGATTAGTTTATCCAACAAATATTTGTCGAGCTTTCTTCATATATGAGCTTTCTTCATATATTGCATGCAGAGCCTAGTTTGGGTGTTGTAGCATGGTCATTTCAATACATCTCGTAAAAAATAGTATGGATCCTGAGTTTTTTACAGTTGCACATAGTAGATAGATTTCCTTCAAGTAGGCTTTGTTATAGTCAAACAGATTTCGGTTGCTATTTGGGAGCTTTGTGAAGTGAAGGCCCCCAGCTGAACGAAATTCCAAGACATGACCAACCAGAGGCAAGCGTATGGATTAAGCCAGCTTTAAATTTACTATCAAATCTGCTCCTGCAGGCTGCAACAACAATCCTCTATCTGCTAAGATACGATCACAATTTAGATCCATTAAAGATTTCATGAAGAAATTATGTCATGAAGATTCTCAATGTTTTTAGAATTGATGTACCACGAATAAGCCAGCAATTCAAGGAGTGATGAACAACAGCATGTTACATCCCTTCAAACTCTAAATCTTGAAATGTATATTGCACTAAAGATTATAAACAAAGTACTTTTAAGAACTATGAAAGTATTGGGTAAGGCGACTAAGGCGAACGCTCAAGACACCACTCGATTAAGGGGCACCAAATTTTTATATAAGTACATATATACCCGTTGTTAGAACAAAATTTTGAAGACCTTAACCTTTATATTTGTTCTAAATTTCAATCATTCGTAACTTCATTATTTGATCTTGTTGATATCTTTCTTTACTTTTGTTTGAGGTTATTGTTCTTTTTTCTATCTGGTGATGCACTTGGATTTCCAAGACTTTCCATTTGCTAATAATTTCGAACCATTTTGCTATCATACTTGATTCTAAAGATACCTTCGCAAATTTTTACAACTTGCTAATTCCAAAAGTGGACAAATTTCTCTTAAAAAATTCTTATAAAAAAGTATCTCTACTAAGGTTTAAAAAAAGTTTTAATAAACATCACTTATTAGTAATGCGATGTAATTTATGATTATTCGAAAAAGGGACACCATTTCAAAAATTTGCCTAGGGCACCTAAATCTCTAGGACCGGCCCTGTTAAAGACTTAGATTATCCTTTTACATGAGCTAAAGGCTCTTACTGATCTTTCTTACTGACTAATTATTTGTAATGTGTGGCTACGACTTTTATTGATTCTTTATTTTTCATAATTATCATATATGTGTACATATGGCAAGCATTTTTCACTTTGTAACCTAAATATTACACTTAATTTTTCCCGTGTTGATGTCCCGGCTCGTCTTTATTTTTTGGTTCTTGCAATTATCCACCGTAACAAGCTAGATTCAATGTTTTTAGATTAGATGAACTGCTTATCTAGATCCATTAAAGATTTCATGAAGAAATTATGTCACTGTAACACGAATAAGCCAGCAATTCAAGGAGTGATGAACAACAGCATGTTGCATCCCTTCATACTCTAAATCTTGAAATGTATGCAAAGTATTCAGGTTGTTTGTCAAGTTTATTATATATGATACTAAATTTATAGTACGTGTATTCCAGTTGTTTGTCATTTGTGAAGCTGTTGTGCTTCTGTATGCTGAGAAGTGAACTATCATTGTTGGCATTATGTACAAATTTTTGTGAAGTACACCCGGTGCATGCAGAGGCTAGTTTGGGTGTTGTAGCATGGTCATTTCAATACATCTCGTAAAAAAAATGTGGATCCTGAGTTTTTTACAGTTGCACATAGTAGATAGATATCCTTCAAGTAGGCTTTGTTATAGTCATATAGATTTCGGTTGCTATTTGGGAGCTTTGTGAAGTTAAGGCCCCCGACTGAACGAAATTCCAAGACATGACCAACCAAAGGCAAGCGTATGGATTAAGCCAGCTTTAAATTTACTATCAAATCTGCGCCTGCAACAACAATCTTCTATCTGCTAAGATGCGATCACAATTTAGATTCTTTAAACAAGGTCAGCTAGCAAATGGAACAATCAGTCATCTCAAGTATACCTTTGGTTTTGCTGCGTTCCTCGTGGCCTACATGCAAGGTACTTTCTGGATCTCATTTTAAGTTAGTTCTGAAAATTATCCATGTCCTCTATTTTGACATGCACTGTAGAGTTCCTGTGATTCCCAATATGTTCTCATATTGGTAATTTATCAAATATCCCATTTTGAGATATTCAATTGTAGTTAAGACATGGAGGTGTAGATCTTCTTATATTCCGCTTTGGGCTGAACCCGCACGGATTTGTTTTTGGGTCACTCCCAAAAGGCCTCATACTAATGGAGTTGATCTAGCTGCTTATTAACTAGCAATCTGCCCCTCCCACAATCGATGTGGGACAACTCCTAACAATCTCCCCCTTCACACATCGGGCTCGACACCTGTTGAATCTGCCTCCATTCTGTGTGATCTGCTCCCCTTGACCCATACTGGAAGTTCCTGGCCATCTGGCTCCCCCTAGGCCTATACTGGAAGGCCCACCTGCTCCCCCTTAAGCCCAATCCGGGTTAGCCCATCTACCTCTTCCTGGATCCATTCTGGAACCCATTGAGATCGTTATGGACCGTTATAACCGGAAGCTCTGATACCACTTGTTGGGCTTGCCAAGTAGACCTTAACTCCACATTAGTATGATATTGTCCGCTTTGGGCTGAACCCGCACGGATTTGTTTTTGGGTCACTCCCAAAAGGCCTCATACTATTGGAGTTGATCTAGCTGCTTATTAACTACAAATCTGCCCCTCCCACAATCGATGTGGGACAACTCCTAACACCATTGTGTTTTTATTTAGTTCTTCACTTTTATGTGTTAATACTTGCATATTGCATTTTGTATCAAATTATCATACATTTATAGTTATAGTTATTTGTCATTTATCCTGTACATTTTCATTATATTTCAAATACTTATTGTTTCCACGAAAAACTAGTATATAAGCTTCCGAACAGCTATGGTTGAAGTTAATTCTCGAAGTCAATTATAGGTTGTTATGATTGCAATTGTTTTCCTTCAATTAACTACCTATCGCTACGGCTCTAGTTGATTTTCATTACATGTATCGAAGATGTCTTGCATCAATTTTTGTTTTTCATATTAGTCACATACGTCAATATTTGACAAGATTTACAACATTATCAGGAAATGAGAAGTAGTATTACAACAGACTCAGATTACCTTTAAGTTGAAGAAGATAAATACCACATTTTGATCTTGTTTTAACTCTCACCATCCTTGCATTTATTTTCCATGGTACATGTGCTTTCCAGTTTCCAGGAGAAGCTCCAGCTCTTGCTGAAGCTGTGGCCTGTGTGCAGATCTTGACCGGGGTGACATTGAGCGCTTCTTTGACTTTTTCATTTTCTGCAATCTTTGTGTACAAACCCTGTTATTCTTTCTTATAAAAGTAACCATGGGAGAAGATCTCGTCCTCTCTACTTGATCACCATAACTCTTCAGAAAATCCTCGAACCCTACTTACCTCATAGGCTTCCTAGAGAAAGCTCGTCACTGCAAGGCAAGAGATTAACAGCATTCCCTACGCCCAAGTAAAGAGGTCTGATTGGGTTTGATAACACCCTAGCTTTGCTCGTTAGTGATACATGGATTCATGAATTTTCCTGTGCCTATAGTCTTCAGCAAGCTTGCTTAATTGCCAAGTATGTACTCTTTATTACCAGTTAACCCATAGATCATCCATTTATCTTGGGCACTATTTTTTTTTATATTTGGGCATTTCTATCTAGGAGCCCAATTTTCGATTTTCATGTGCTAGTGTAATCCAAGTTCAAGTCCAAAAGCCTTATAATTTTTAAATGGCCCATATGTAATTTCTTTTTCATTTCTTATGTGGAGGTGGAGTCTTTTTGTCACTTTAAAAGTCTGTCACCTTTACTAAGTTGGCCCATTAAATTTTGCTCTTTAATTCTAAACATAAGTGGCCCATTCAAGCCTACACTTTTGCTTGCATTTTCAAATTTTTTTTTCTTAGAATAAGTTTATCTTCTAGAAGAGGGAGCTAGCTGTCATTTTCTCTAGATTCATACATACTCTCTTCTTTGTGTTACCTCTGTAATCAACTTTTCAATCATCTTACAGTAAATCTTTAGTTCATTAATATACCTATTTTGAGAGCTTCATATCAGAATGTTAATGTTTATAATGAAGTTCATGATTGAGATTGTATTGTATTGTATTGAGTTTTGTTACAGAATCCACTACGGAGATTCTAATCCCAATAAAGGGACCGGTTCAAGCTTACAAACAAAGGCCAGTGATTGAAAAGTTTAAACCATTAAACATACAAACTTAACAACCGGAAATTAATCAGAAATCTGATTGATAAAATATTCGCAAATATTCGTTTATTCAATCGTGAAGGCATAAAACCTTAATTCGTTTACAATACAATGATCGTGTATATAGCCAATACCTAATCATAATAAAGGAAACAATCATTTTTCCATAATAATAATAACTACGGTAACTTCCACCCACGAACTCTCGTAGGACACACCCACGAACTCTCTCGTAGGATTTTTTTTCTCCCCTGGCTCTGATACCATGATAAAGTATTCGCAAATATTCGTTTATTCAATCGTGAAGGCATAAATCCTTAATTCGTTTACAATACAATGATCGTTTATATAGCCAATAACTAATCATAATAAAGAAAACTATCATTTTTCCATAATAATAATAATTACGGTAACTTTCCGTATTACAACATAATAATATGTCAACAATGATAAACATAAACACAAGATTTGAACAAGAATCCTAACTTCTTCTAACTCATGAAAACAGCACCAGCTTCCAGTTTCCATCTTATCAACTTCAGCCCAGACAAGCACTGTAATGCTTGACCATTGTGCAGCTCCCTCAGCTTGATCTCCATCACCACATGCTGCTTACATTCCCCTCCACCGATCGTCCTGTGCTTTTGCTTATGTACATTCCAATTTGGAGTCGATTCCCTTTCTACTCTTGTGTCACTTTTGTCTTGTGGACAACATCTAGAATACCATCAGATTCAAGTTGTTCCTCGGATGTGGTAACACCCATATCGAATGCATATATTGCAACATCTCCAAAGTCATCACTTTCAATTGTAGCACCAGCGTTCAGTGTCTGTGGAAATAGTTTGGTCTTCCTAAAGCAAGCACTCGCTCGGGTCGAAAGGCAACAAGAAAATCAGGAGAACATGGATCGATGGGGAGGATCAAATGCTGAGAGAAGCCATTTCCCTTCAGCTAGGAAATGGACAAAATCTCACACAACTGATTTGATTATTGGTGATCCAGATGCAAAAGTAAGGGCAAGGAGTGCTACAACAAATGAATGTCTGTTTCATGCATTCTTCGTCACAATCTGAACCAAAGAAGGTACAAGAAGCTCTTCAAGATGCTGACTGGATAACAGCAATGCATGAGGAGTTGAATGAATTCGAGAGAAATGAGGTTTGGACCCTTGTACAAGACCAAAGAATAGATCTGTTGTTGGTACTAAATGGGTTTTCAGGAATAAAACTGATAGTGAGGGGGTTGTTACAAGGAACAAGGCTAGACTTCTGGCAAAAGGTTATTCACAATAGGAAGGAATAGACTATGATGAAACTTTTGCTCCAGTTGCAAGATTGGAGGCAATAAGAATGTTTCTAGCATATGCCTCTCATAAGAAATTTAAGGTATTTTAGATGGATTTGAAAAGTGCTTTTCTGAATGGGAAGCTTGAAGAATAAGTGTTTGTTGAACAACCACCAGGATTTGTGGATCCCAAATATCCAGATTATGTCTACAGGCTTGATATGGCACTCTATGGACTTAAGCAAGCACCAAGAGCATGGTATGAAACTCTGGCTCAATTTCTTTTAGAAAGTGGGTTCCACAAAGGTACAATTGATAAAACCCTGTTCTACTTTAAATCTGGTAGTGACTTGCTTTTGGTTCAAATATATGTTGTTGACATAATTTTTGGGTCTACTAATGATAAACTCTGTACAAAGTTTGCCAAGCTAATGCAGTCCAGGTATCAAATGAGTATGATGGGTGAGCTTAGTTTTTTTCTAGGCCTACAGGTGAAGCAAACAGATGATGGGATTTTCATAAATCAAGCAAAATATACCAGAAATCTTCTCAAGAAATTTGGTATGCTTGACTGCTCATCTGCATCAACTCCCATGGCAACAGCAACAAAGTTGGACAAAGACACAAGAGCTTCAGTAGATCTGACAAACTATAGAGGCATGATAGGGTCTCTTCTTTATCTGATAGCAAGTAGACCTGATATCATGTATGCAACCTGTCTCTGTGCAAGGTTTCAGGCAGACCCCAGAGAACCACATCTCACAGCTGTGAAAAGAATTTTTAAATATCTCAAGGGCACCATTACTTTAGGTTTGTGGTATCCCAGAGAATCATATTTCAAGCTACTTGGTTACTCTGATGCATACTTTGCAGGCTGTAAGATAGACAGAAAAAGCACCAGTGGAAATTGTCAATTTCTGGGTGACAAACTTGTTTCTTGGTACAGCAAGAAACAGAAATCAATTTCTACATCGACAGCTGAGGCAGAGTATATTGCAGTTGGTAGCTTTTGTGCACAGATTCTATCGATGAAGAATCAATTGTTGGATTATGGATTGAGGTACAGTAAGATTCCTATTTACAGTGATAATCAAAGTGCTATTGCTATGACAGGTAATCTAGTATAGCATTCAATGACCAAGCACATCAGCATAAGGCATCACTTTATCAGAGAACATGTAGAGGAAGGGAATATTGAGCTTCATTTTGTGTCTACAGAATAGCAACTTGCAGATATCTTCACCAAGCCATTGAGTGAAGCTACATTCACAAGACTGGTAAATGAACTAGGAATGATCTCTGGTTTCGACTAGAGATACTGGTTAGACTCAAAATTACTTATGTAATGTGTTACTTATGTTTTTGTGATGTGTTAACTGCTATGTGAACTCTGTTTTTAAACTCTGCTATGCAAACTCTGTTCATATACTGTTAAATTCTGTTAGCATGCTATGTAGGTCATACACTATTGACATGTTTGATAAACACTGATAAACTCTGATAAGATTATTGTCTGATATGAACACCGATGGAGAAATTTGTATGAAACATGATTCTCAGTAATTAGTCATGATTATTTCTAAGTTATTTGTGATCTAATCTTAGACTGTGCAGAAAATTAGCACAAGCATGATACTGTTCCATATTTATAGCATCTTTTAGTTTATCTATCCTAAACTCTGAGTCTGTAAATACTGTGTGGATTGCCTCTCATGAATAACTTCTGATGTTGATGACTTCTAAACTCTGTTAGTTAAACTCTATTAAGTTAGATGCTGTATTTAGTAAACCCCCAAATAATTTGTATATAGCATGTTAGAATTTCTTTCTGATTATGTTGTGTCTAGGACGATCCAGGAACTTCCTGGTAAAAAGTAAGGGCTAAAATTCTCTAATTTTTGGTGACTAATCAAAGACTAGGAAGAACCAGGAACTTATCAAAAGATAAGGGCTCAAATCCTCTAATTTTTGGTGACTAGTCAAAGACTAGGAAGACCCAGGAACTTAACAAAAGATAAGTGCTAAAATTATAGGATTTTTGGTGACTGGTCAGAGATTAGGAAGACCCGGGAACTTATCAAACTGATAAGGGCTAAAATTATAGGATTTTTGGTGACTAGTTACAACCTCTGATTAAAAAAAAAAGGTTAGAAGGGGGTATAAGTTAGTTCAGAGTTTATGTATATAAATTTCTATAGAGTTTAGCATTCATCATACATTCAGTGTTTACTATGAGAGTTTGTGCATCCAGTGTTTATTGATTTATTTTATGGATTTTATGAAATATTAGATGCTCTAAAAATTGGATTAGTAAACTCTGCTATACACACACATATATTCACACCTGTGTAGTTTTTGAAAGGGTTACGGTAATGAAGTTGGAGAATTGACAAACGCTGATGAATTTTGTCTAATACTCTAAGGTATATTTTATTTCAGACAATTTCTATACTTGGGGTAAAAAGTGTTAACTGCCAATTGTTGATCAGTATTAGTGTAGAGTGTATTGGTAATAGGAGAGAGAGTAGCAGTAATTATTGCTATAATTACTGAGCATGCAAAGCAGTTCCGTTAGATATGTGCCGCGTGTCCCACTCACACATTTCTCTAGGATCGTGTCCCACTCACACATGGTAACTGGTTGCATGTATTAATGTTAAAATAATTGGTTTTAATTTTAAATTACATATCTAATCATTTCACTTAAACGGTTCATATTCACTCACCCACTTACACACCCACTCACAGCTATTTTTCACACAACCACTCAGTGACTTCATTTTTTTTCACTTGGGCATTTTTGCAAACACCTTTCTTACATATCATTTTCTTTCATATTTTCTTCTCACATCTATTCTAATGGCCACCAAAGCTTTTACTGCTAAAGGGTTATTATTTGTTTCCAATAATTATGCAGCTCCATTGAACAATGAAAACGTTCCAGACGCGTTTCATTTGATTCAAAACTTCTTGTGAGATTCAGGGATAGGTCAAGCTCTCTGTCTATTATTTTCACCTATGAGGAGACAGGGTATGTAATTACTCCAACTACTGTCAGAGAAACCATGGGTTTTGATGCACACTTCTCATACAGTGTTGTTGGTGAGAAACATCTAAGAGAGATGTTCCAGCAAATTGGGTACTCAGGTTCTTTAGCCAAACTTGGATCAGTGAAGAGGCCACAATTGAGGAAGGAGTGGAGTTTCTTTTTCGATTGTATAACAAGGGCCTTTGGAAAGAAAGTCACAAACTGGGGTGCTATTCCTACTAACAGTCTACAAATTGGGTATTCTCTTCTTTATGGAAGTAATTTCGATTTTGGCAGACTTGTTTTAATGAACATAGGTGATAGGTTGTCAGAGTCTACTATTGTTTATTTTGCTAGATTTTGTCAATTGTTGTTTACTGCTTGTGTTCCTGGTGTTACAATTGCTGAGGATGATGTTATTCAGCCTTTTAAAGTCAACAAGAGAATATTTTCTGATTTGACTAACAAGGATGCAACCAAGGCTGTGCCTGATTTTTTTGCCTCTTGCCCTTCAAAACTTTCTCAATCAACCTCAAGACGCGCCCTCAATAACCTGTAAACACTGAACAAAATCCAAACACTGCACCACATCAACCTACAAATATTCCCACTCAAACTCAACCTTCACCCACTCAACCTGAAAGTCATAATGAACCAAACACTGAACCTCCACAACACACAAACACTGAAACACCAGCAACCACTCAACCTCAACCTACTCAAGCTAAACCATAATGTGGAGGTAGAACAAAGCATGCAGCACATAATTCAAGGCATAGCTCTGCCAGGGCTAAAAGGGCTAGAAAGGAAAGAAAGGAAAGAGCAAACAGGTCTCCATCACCTTCTGTTGTAGAAGAAGATTCAACTGAAGAAGAAGAGGTAGTTGAGGTGCCTTAAGCTAAAAGAAGAAAGTTGATAATTTATGAGTCTGGTGAGGAGATGAACGTTGAAGCTCCGGAGGTGATCCCTAAGGAAATACCTACTATTGAGGTACATAGTGTAGAAGAAGCTGTTCATTCAATTGAAAATGTACAAATGGATAAGGCAAACAGAGATGGTTATGCTGCTATGGATGATTTGGTTGAAACATTCAAACCATTTTATGATCCCATTCATGTTCCTATCTCACTTGTCATTGCTAATTCTGGAGAAACTGGTGCAGTAGATCAACCTACTGTAGTACTTGATGAAACAGTAGCTACTCATACTGAGTTATTTTCTGATGCTCACCAAACTACTGAAAAGGGTGAAGAAGTTGAACAAGGTGACAATGCAAAGTCTGTTGAAACTAGAGAGCAACCTGCAGAGAATGTTGCTAATGAAACTACAGAGAATGTTGTAGAGACTGTTGCTGAGATTGTTGAAACTGAAGTGCATATAGATGAGGCTGATTCAGTTGCAGATGCAAATACTGATGTTGAAGATGAAGGGAGTGCAGAGTCTAACTCTTCTCAGAGCATACCAGTGCAAGCTGATGTAAAGCACACACATTTTTCTCAACCTTCACATCAACATGAGACTGATTCAGTTGCACATGCAAATACCGATGTTGAAGATGAAGGGAGTGCAGAGTCTAAATTTGTGCATCAATCTGCCAAAAAGATATCAAATCCTGATATTCTCTTGCAAGCAACTGTTGTACAAGTCAAGAATTTGAATGAAAGTTTTGATGAGTCTCAAAAGGCAATTACTGATCTGAGAGCTGAGGTTGTTGCCAGAGACATGACTATGCAAATAGATAATTCAATGAGGTTACGGAAATTCTCTAAAGCTCAAGAAACTCCATTTCAAAGGCTAGGTCAAGTTGAACAGACTCAGACTGTCTTGTCTGATAAGATTGATTCTATTGCTACCTCTTTGGAGCTGATTACATCTATATTAATTCCTGATGATGTCAAAAAGGGGGAGAGAGTTGCTAAGTCCAAATGCAGGTAGTCTCAAACTCTGACTAAGAAGGATGATGTTGGAGATGGAGGAGCAAATGACCAAAAGAGTTTAAAATAAAAAGCTGATATGAGTCTAAAATTTGGAAAAACTTCTAAGTCAAAGTCTGATGGAGTAAATACTGATACTCAGGGTACATCAAAGACCTAGAGTTTGCTATTCATTGATAATCCATGGACTGGTGAAGAATTGGCTGTTAGATTGTTCCTTGAGGAAAATGAAGAAGGAGTTACTATTGAAGACATTCAAGCTGAAGAGAAGAATCTACAAGAAGAACATCAGAAAGCTCTGAAGTCTGGAAAGTTCAAGAAAAATCTGAAAGCTCCTAGGCCTGTTCTTAAAGGCATTGTTATTAAGGAAAATGTTGGTGCTGATCAGAGGGTACAGATATCTAGAAAACCAACAGAAGCAGAGATTAAATAGAAGCTGAAGGGTAAAGCTGTTGAAGGAGAGAAGTTTTTGAAGAAAGTGAATACAACCACTACGCCATAAACAGCCTGCTGTAACCCAAAAATTCTGTTAAAGTAGGGTGGTAAAATGTTACAATAGACCCATTTTTGGGCTAGGGTAACATAAATTACATGTTACATATTTCGATGTTACCCTAGGGTACCTAAGGTAACATATTTCACCCCTAGGGTAACATGCCCTATCGATTACCTTAGAGGTCAACTGTAACATAAAAATGACATATTGCAACATAAAATTCGGTTACGTTAGGGTGCTTCAATTTTTTTAAAAAAGTGGGGCCACCAGTGGGCCCACTACTGGGCCCCACCAGTGGGCACCACTATTGGGCCCCACCTGTGGACCCCACCTGTGCCCCCTATTTTTTAACCAGGCTAATGTAACACTTTAACAGGCTAATGTGACACTTTAACAGGCTAATGTAACACTTTAACAAAAAACAATTGAACAGCACCTCTTTGAAACTATACAATCCCAAAATACCATTCAACCAGAGCCGGTCCTGAGATTTTGGATGCCCTGTGCAAAACAAAAAAAAAGTGCCCTAATACTAATAATTTTTTTTAACAACTACATAAAATATTAAAAATTAACTGAAATTTGTAAAAAAAAACATAACAAGTTCATAAAATAACTTTAAAACATAATAAAAAACATAGCTGAAAATTGTAAAAAAAAATTGTAACAAGTACATAAATAATACAAATTAATTAAAAATGGTTCTTCTAGCATTTTTTGAAGCAAACTCGCAAATTTATTAGTGCTTTAACGTTCATATTTGAAAATCTCATTTTTATGTATTTAAATTAATATATAAGTATTTTATAATTTATTTTTAGTTTTAAATTGACTTGATTCATTTAATATGTAAATTAATTAAAATAGATATGATTTCAAATTAGTCAAAAAAAAAGAGATATGATTTCAAATCACTTAATCACCTATAAATGAATAATTGATAAATTGAACTATTACATTGTAATTGTAAAAATATATTTATGTGTAAGTTGTCAACCAAAAACATTTAATAACTTTAATGATATTTATAGTCTACACGGTTAACAATAAAAATAATAAATTTGAAAGCAAAATTGGGTGTAAGTATAATATTTTCTTATTTTGCTCAATATAATAATTTTTTAATTATTTTGACAACACCATTTTCAACTTTTTTCTCATTTACAAATTTTTTTTAACCTTTAAAATTAAACTTAACTTTTTTTTTTCAAATAAAATATACATACATATATACACCTACTTAAAAAAATGTGCCCTAGTAAAATCGAGTGCCCTGTGCGATCGAACATGTCGCACATGCTCAGGACCGGCTCTGCATTCAACCACAATGAACCACAAAGAGATCAATCTCAACATCCAAACAAACTTATAAATTCTGATTCAACATCCAAACAAAACAAACTTATAAATTCTGATTCAACATCCAAACAAAACAAATTAATTTAACATCCGGATTAGAAGATAAAAGCTAGTTAACATCCATAAGTACTTTTACATCCCAATTCTAAGTTAAATAATGTACTAGAGGCTTAAACTTAGAAAGCAGTGATACTAGAAGCTACTGCCTCCAGTGATAGGTGTACCATCATCAGCTTCACTTGTAGCAATTGCACACAACTGCTCGACATCAACTGTGATGTCCGGGTTGGTTACTCTGGAATGCATTCCATCAGGCAGCACGTATGTTGGAGAACCATCCACCAATAACTGAAAGGATACGGTCAGTAAACATCCACTGGACCCTTCTGTTCCAGATGCGGGTCTATCAGGAAGTATTGCAATTCCTGATGGAAGAATGCGGGGGTTATCTGAATTTCTTCCACTCAAAATCAGATTCATAACCTCTTCAGTCCCTTTTAACTGACATCACATAAACATCAATGCCTCTACTGAATATGCAGCAAGATCAAGATATGAACTTGGTTTTAGCAAGTTCTACTTCTGCAGAAGAGGCCTTACACCCAGAAAGCGTGTCTTGCGCCTTCTTTAACACAGACTGTAAATACTTTCCTTGTGCTTCAATCCGCAGTTGCAAATGTCTCTGTACCTGAAAGAGATTTCTAGATAAGATTCTATTAATTATCATAAAATGAATTCAAATAGAAAATGTCATGATCACACGAGATTTTTACTTCAATTTGCTCATGAAGTTTCCTCTGCACCTCCATTTGAATCTGTAGAGCCTGAGCAATCTGCAAGCTCCTGAATGAAATATAAGAAAATTGATCAAATATGGTCTTTTTATTCCCACTGCAATAAAGACAACAAAAATTTTATCTATCAATTATCATTACTCGTTAATTTTGTTCTGATTTCCATTGCTATACTCTCTACTAGGGAGAGTCATCTGCCTCTCTTCATACTCTGCGTGCATTGATAAATTTTCGATTAGTCCTGATTCGAATTCTCACGTATATTTTATAATCAGCGTGCATTATATATAGACCACTAACCTGCTTGATCATTGTCGTTGCAAGATTGTGATTCTTGACTTTTACCTAGTCTATACTTCTGCATCAATAAATATCAAATATAAGTTTGATTCTTTGCCATCGCAAAATTCGTATCTGACCTAGCAATGCTATATAGAACAGAGAAAGATAAATGCCTGTAAATGACTCTTCAAGTGGTACAGAGTAAGTCCTTGAATGCCCATCACCCTCATCAAAGCTTTAGGTGTTGCCTCTGCCCAATCAAAAGTTTAATCAAGAATGTTAAGTACAGACTCTAATTAAACACTACCAATAATGACGGCATTTAAGAAATCAACTGGATTGCAGAGTTTGAATATACTTACTGTCTGCACCACCTAACTGTTTATGCGAGTGCTGAGAATGTAAGATAAATCTTTATCTGAGTTAAAAGGGACTTGAAATTATGCGGGGGTTATCTGAATTTCTTCCACTCAAAATCAGCACGTATGAGCTTTTTGAACTTTGGAACTTCGTGCTAACACCCCTGTGGTCCGCCTCTACATGCTCAACCCATGTAATCTTGAAAAACATAACATGAGTAAACAATAGATAGGTAAAGTAATTATATATACACATATTACAACTGAGTCATCTACTTTGGCTTTTTAAAAGAAAATATTTATCAAGCTTATAAGATAAGATACATAATAATGATGCATTTAGTTCACCTGTGAGAATCCATTAGATAATCCTTGAATAAGGCAACCTGATGGCCTTTTCTTGCAACTCATTCGTTTTCCTTGGTGTACACTGTCCACTGTTTTCCGTGATCAACAGATCAGTGAGGACTTACAATATTGTAACTTGTCAGAGCCTTGTCAATCTTTGGCTCGTCCATGGCAGGCAATATCATACATCTCTTCTTCTATTTTTTTTCAAATTACAAATTTATAAACAAAGAGAGAAGAAAGTCATACATCTCATATTTACATTAAATGGTACTAATTTTGAAAGTAAAATTGATATCATATTTTGAGCTAATTAGAATACATATATGAAAGAAAATGAAAATTCATAGGTAGTAACAAAAACATGATTTAAACTTTAAAGACTTCAACCAAAAAAAATATACGATTAGTGACATCAATGTAAATCGGAGTATGCATGTATTTAAAATAAAAGATAAACATAAAGATGCTGACATAGCAAAATCGATACTGAAGGCAAGCTAGTACCTTAGCTTCCCTGATCCATTTGCCATCAATCCAAACCATGCGATGCCTCAAATCTGAGTGATCAAATGTCATCTCCTTCTTTGCATGATTAATGAAAACAATATACCTCCTATCTTCAAGAAGTCTCCTAATTATTCCACTCCACCAACAGAATTCAAAGTATGCCTCCACTTTCTCAAGCAAATTATAATCATTATACTCTAAACTTGGGGGTGAAGGTCGGATATCTAGAGATTCTGTAACTTCTTGAGTTATAAGTTCATTGATTCCAGGGCACTTATATCTCACTAAACATTTATTTTCTGCAGTTGGTTTCATAACAGTTCCTGCATGCCAAACATCAAAATTTTCTTTCTGAAGCGACACTTCTACTGCTGTTCCTTCTCTAAACATCCAGCCAGGAACACTCTTGTGGTTTTAAAAAATCAAAAAACAAGAACGTCATTAGTCCAAAAAAAGGGGACAAATGTAACTTAGTTTTATTATTATGGATGAGATAATGATATTTTATATATACACAAAAATTATAAACTATAAACCAGCTTTAAGGTTTACACTAAATCGTTCAAAGCTTAAAGATTGTGCTAATGCAGAATGTTGTGATTTGTGAATGACCAATTTCAATAGTTAGTGGTCAACTTGTGATGGAACAGGTCACAAACATTCTTTTATAAGAACAACAGCTAGATCTTTGATCAGCCGCTGATCTTTGAACAATAGCTACAAAGTCCATATACTCGAAAAAGATAGTAAATTCGAAGAATTCACCGTGACATTAGTCGAAAATCGAAGAGAACTGCTTTCGACTCCATCCAGGGATTGTTTAGCCGGTGTCACCATTCTTGCAAGTTGTCTGAATTCACCTGTAGGAATTTAAATATATGAGATTTATGTGGTCAGGATAGTAAAAGGGCTACACTGAAAATGCTGTATTGCACTGATGTATTATATACTTGGCAAATTTATGTTGTCAGGTGAATGCAATGGCCAAAAAATGAGAGCTACTCACTGATAAACTGTATGTTGTCGTGTTTGCTACTAGTGTGGAATATGAAGGTCTGATTATTAGTTATCAGCATACAACAGGGGGTAACAACTAGTGTGGAATCTAACTATATAGATGAATGTAAATTTGCTTCAATACGTATAACAATGCACATCTAAATTGTTGTTCGTTATACCAATTACGTATAACACTGTCTAATGAAACAAAGAGTGAGTGTTCTTGCAAACCAGATGGCCATATGGGTGTTCTTTGTCCTTGGGAACCACTGCTGCTTTCTTCACCCATCTTATGAAACAAAGAGTGAGTGTGCGGGAGAGAAATAGATAGAGAGCGAGAAAGAAAAAGAGAGTGAGGGAGACACACTAAGAGAGGGAGAGAGAGTGAAAGAATGAGACTACGGGAGAGTGAGACAGAGACATACAAACACAAATAAAATCGAATTTGTAAATAAAATACAAACCAAATCGAAGTTGTAAACACAAATACAAACCAAATCGAATCATACAAACACAAACGCACCCAAATCGAAGATAGAAAAGGGGTTGTACCTCAAAGTTGAACCCAAACAGAGATGATACAGTGTCCCAAATTTCACATATTCAAACCCAAATTGCAGGAACCCCAAATAGCTAGAATCCTAATTGAAACCCAATTGCTTAAACCCCTAATTGTTTTGCTCGAACCCTTATTTTCAGAGTGGCGACCAAGTTTATTTTGAGAGTGAGTATTTTAGTTGGAACCCTAATCTGAATTTTGGTTTTGGTATTCTACCTTCTCATTTTGGTTTTGCCGCTTCTCAATTTTGCCTTTGCCGCTTGTAAAATTGAAATACCTGTTTCTTAACCTATTTAATTTCCAAAAGAATCTATTCATTATAAATTTGATAAAATCTATTAACATCTATATGGTTAAATCGTCGAAAGAAATAATTTTAAATAATTATAAATTTCACTACTATTATAAATTTGGGGAGAGCTGAGTTTTTGTTAAGAATATTAAGATTGAAATTTTTAGTCTGGGCGCTAGTTTTTGCCGCTTATAAATTTCACCGATCCGTGTGCCTTTCAATGTTATTATAAATATATTTATTAATTTTGATGTTTTTAGGATTTTTCATTTAAAATTTAACAAATACATTGAATCTGAAAAAATAATAAATAAATATTTTTAATATTTAAAAATATTAACTCATGTATTTGGAAAATTCTAGCTTTTTATAGACAAATTTAATTTAAAGGTAAATGTAATTTTAAAATAATTTTAAATATTCATTCTTTTTTCTGGTAAAACGTAAAAGTTTTAAATTTGTTAAATTTAAAATTATTGAAAAATACATTACTTTACAAAAAAAAAATTCAGAGCAGGATTTTTAAAAAATTGAAAAAATTACAATTTCTAAAAAAATATTACAATTTCTGAAAAAAAAATATTTTTTGAAAAAAATTCGACTTTAAAAAATAAAATAATATTCCAACTCATTTTACAAAAAAGTTAACAAATTTTAAAAACTAAATTTATTTAAAAAAATTCAAAAAAAAATTAAATTATATGAAAAGAGTTGTCATGGCCAACTCTAATGTAACACGTACATATTTATGTTACATGCTTCAACACTTTCTAACTACTGTAACATCATATTTTAGGCTAAGGTAACATAAAAAACGCAATGTTACCTCAGGATGTAAGTAGTATAGCTAATGTAACATATTGGGGTAACATTTTTTCTGTTGGGATTACGGTAGGCCATATATGGTGTAGTGAACCTCTATTGCTACACAAGTTGTACAAAAACCATTGTCTACTCAAATGCAAAAGATTTTTGGGAAACCAACAATTCGTGAACAAACTTTGGAGATTGGAGAGGCTGGAGGTAATTTTCTACAAAGCAGAGCCTTAATGGGTAAGATAGGAAGAGATAAAGCTGGTTTGGGCTCACATAGAGAAAATAGAATGAATACCAGTCCTCAAGATCCTTCATCGGATGTTCCAGGTCTTGGTGCTATACAGGAGAGTTTAGATAGACTGGAATCAGTGCAGTTGATTAATCAGAAGAGTTTAGAGAAGGATTTTCTTCTGTACTTTATGGCTGATGGGACTGTATAAAAAATTGGTGAGAATGATCTTGATTTGAAGCTATGGGAGGAATTAGAATATGTTCTGTATATTTTCCAAGTAAAGAATCAAAGGACTCAACAAGCTGCAAATGTGCTAAGAAAGAAGATGCTGCATAATTTGGCAGTTAGAGGTATAAAATACAACAGTCAGTATGTTCCAAAATACATAGACTATCATGGTAATATTGTTGAGATGAAGAAGAATAGTGCTAAGCTGAAGACAGAGTTGGGTATAACTGTTCTTGATTTTAATTCTGAGTCATAGAAAGCACAATTCATCAGACTGGGTAATGAAATGAGGAGAAACAAAATCTATTCTCTGAGATCTGCTATCTACCAAACTGGTGAAGATGATCCTAAGCTGAAAGAGATCAAGGAGATTATGCAGAGAGAACTTGAGAATGCAAAAAGAAGATTGCTTATAGACTATCTTAGAACAACACCAGATGTTGAGGAAATTAAGTGAATAATGCTCTTTAAGAATTTCTTGCTTTCTGTAAATTTTGTTTAAGTAGAAGTTTAAACTCTGATTATTTCTTAAACACAATATTTGTCTATTTTGTTTTGACATCATCAATTATTGTTAACTTGTGTATTTTTGCTAATGAACAAGTTGGGGGAGATTGTTAAATATAATTGATGTAAATAATAATCAGTGTATAAGTGTTATAGTGAAATATCAGAGTTTAGCTGGAAGCAGTCAGAGTTTAGTTAAACGCTGATGAATGGAAGATCGACAGAGTTTGTTAAACTCTGTCTGGAGGAAGCGTCTACAGGTTAACAGAGTTTGAAGAATACTTGAAGTTAATTATAGAAGCAATATCTTTGAAGATTGGATAGCTGTCAAAGAGATTGTGTTGACTAAGAAGATGTGTAGAAATCGTAATTGATATCAATTATATAGCTAATTTATAGGAGTATCAATTAACGATTGTATAGGAGCTGTATATCTTATAAATACAGTTAGGTTAACCCTAGAAGGGTATCGTGTAACGAATTATCATTCATTGTAACCTAAGCAGCTCTCTGTGATATTTTACATCACTGAGAGAGGAGTTTTTAATTCCAAACAGTTCTTAATTGTTCGAACGTGTTTTACTTGTTATTCTCTCATACAAACTTGATTATAATTGTGTATCCGGCCAAACAGTATAGATAGACTAACTTATAACCCGTGCAATGCACGGGTTTCTTGTATTATATTATAAACTAGCTGCATTACCCGTGCAAGGCACAGGGATAATCTAGCTTTATTGTGAGATTTTGATTTTTAATAATTGTGAGCATTAATATTCTACAATTTGCTGCAATGTTACCTAAATATAGATTAACTTACTCTCTTTTGAAGTGCTCTCACTTTCTAACATGTTGTATCCAAAATATTCTAATATCCAATCAATTAGTCATCTAATTCAATGATTTTAGTTATAAATTTAAATTCATTATACTTAGAACTGGATGTCACAGTTTCGATTCTGGACAATGTAAAGATTAACTAACGTTTTCATAGCATTTGACTTTAGGGGGATTTTAGAGTTAAATTATAGGAAATTGGAAGGCATAAATGTGAAATGATATTAAATAAAATGTGAAATATTGCGATATTTTGAGTTTTAGTAGTTTGACTTTGTAGTCGTGAACTCCTTTCAATTTGTAGCGGTGTTGCCTCAATATAGCTTAGCAAACTCTATTCTCGAGAACTTCATTCGTGAATTGTCTAAAATTTATAATATCTATTTAGATAGTCGTCTAATTTAAAGTTTTCAATTTTGAATTTAAATTCACCTTATTCAAAACGGAGAATTTAAATTTGATTACTCGATATGAACTTTTAAATAGTATATTTTACTACAAATTAGACTAATAGATTAAATACTATTATTACTAAAATATATATGTTTATTATTCTTGTTATTCCAAGGCTTAATTCCTGTTGTGGAATAACTAGGGTGTAATTAATTCGCGTATTGATTGCAAGGGATTGAGAGCTTCGAGCTTTAATGGTGGATGCTCTTGCTTTCGGGACTAGTCGAGCCTCGCAAGATGCCTACGTACCTTGATGAATATCAAGAATCAAGCCAAAACGTAGTTCTAGAGTTGCCTACTTGGCTCGATGCGCCCTCGCGGCGTAGTGACGTAGTTGCTTGTATGTCCTTATTCGAGGATTAAGCCTAAAACGTGGTGGGTGACATATGGAGTTGTGCCCCAAAAACCGTCCTTTTGTATTGAAGGATCAGGTCCTTTATATAGGCATCGGGTGCCTTGGAATTAGACTAGGGTTTGCTGTCTTGGCAGGCAAGATACCCAATTTGGGCCCAGTTCTAGATCCTTTCATGAGGAAGGTGGATAACTATAGGAGTTGTATGCCTTGGAGGCTACTCCATAGATGATTTGGTTTCCTTTTGGACTCAATAACGGAGTCTTTTATCTAGCTGATTTATTAGCTACGAAATTCATATTAATATTAAAGTTTTGGGCGGGCCTCATTGCTTGGATTTAACCTTGGACCAACCTAGATTCATTTAATACAACATTAAATGTATTTTTAGGGCTTACTTTCAGCCCATATCATTTGCCCCCCAACTTCTAGGAAAACTGATCAGGTTTTTATTGAAGTTATAATTGATCCTTATCAGGATTCGGGGTCCAATTTATCCATTACCTGGGATTACATACCCTACCTTAGGGATTTTTGTACACCAGTGTTTCTCGGGTATCGTCTTGATTGTAAAGTGTGGAGCGACCTACACATTTACGACGATTTGCCTTATTCGAGGCTAAGTAACAATTTTTTTGTTACTTAATATAACATTAAATGTATTTTTAGAGCTTACTTTCAGCCCATATCATTTGCCCCCAACTTCTAGGAAAAGTGATCAGGTTTCGATTGAAGTTATAATTGATCCTTATCAGGATTCGGGGTCCAATTTATCCCTTACTTAGGATTACATACCCTACCTTGGGGATTTTTGTACACCAGTATTTCTCGGGTATCGTCTTGATTGTAAAGTGTGGAGCGACCTACACATTTACGACGATTTGCCTTATTTGAGGCTAAGTAACATTTTTTTTGTCTTACAGAAAATTATTAATAATTTTCTTGCATTTTTTGGGAATCTTCGTTATGCTCACAGGCACTTTTCCTTATTTTTGATTAATTTCATCAAAAATATTTTGGGCTAATTGCCTTTTGGTCCCTTTGTTCTATTGGGCTTGTGCCTTTTTTGGAGTTGGGCCTAAACTTTTAGTGCTCGAATTTTTCTAACAGGCCTTTTAACCTTAAATTCCTGGCCGATATTCAGAAATTTTCTAGTACCCACGGGTATTTTTCTTATTTATTCCTAATTTTTTATGAATTTTCTAATACCCACAGGTATTTTTCTTAAGTACTCCTAATATTTTAGGAATTTTCTAGTACACACAGGTATTTTTCTTAAGTATTCCTAATATTTCAGGAATTTTTTATGTACCCACAGGTATTTTTCTTAATTATTCCTAATATTTTAGAAATTTTTTCGTACCCACAGGTATTTTTCTTAAGTATTCCTAACATTTTAGGAATTTTCTAGTACCCACAGGTATTTTTTGGATCATTCCCGACAATTTAAATATGTCATTCACGGATTATCTAGTCTTGTACGAGACTTAAAATAATTTATGGGACCTCAATCCTACGAAATTTGAAATTTTCGTAATTTTTTGGTGTCATCGGACAATTTCCTAAAATTATTTTCAATATTTTAATCAAAAATATTAAATGTGCAAACATGCATTTTATGGGGATCATTTTGTAATTTTACCCACCAGGGTTCACTTTGTAATTATGCATGGACTGATTTGTCAATTCTTAAATCTTAGGACTTTTCTGTCATCATATAAAGTTCAGGGGCTTTTTTGTTAGCTTGTAAACTGTAGTGTCAGTTTGTCAAATCAGCATAACCTTAGGTACTAAACTGCAATTTGCCAGGTAAATTATCACCTTGTCCAAATTTCGACCAGGTTTGTGGTCGACTTAAACGATTTTGAGCAGTCTGGTCGATGCTAGTTCGAGGAGGATTCCTGCTCGAGATTTCGAGCAGGATTGAGATCGACATATACATTTTTTTTGCACTTCTTTTTTTTCTTCTTCTCTTTTTTTTATTATTATTATTGAATAATAATATTTATTTATTCCAAAATATAGATAATTTCGGTCCCCAAATCGGAGGTGTCCCACTCGAATAATAGTCGACCCGGATTTTATTAATAATAATAATAATAATAATTTTTTTCACAACTTTGGAGGGGCTATCAACACTAATATTTTCGTAATTTAATATCGTATTTTTGGCCTTGTTGGCTCCCAAACTTACGAAATTCGTCCGGAATTGAAGTCATTCATGACTCCAGGCACGTATAAATTTTCGAAATATAAGCATTTTTTTTTGTGCAACATGCAGAGAAATAATTTCATAAATAATTTCTTATTTTTCAAAATATATTTATTTCAAAACTGTTCCTGATCCTTTAGACCATGAATTCTGATCCCCTCGACCGGGAATCCTGACCCCTTGGACCAGGAATCCTGACCTTTTAGATCAGGATTCTGGTCGAATCATGGGTTTCAAATGTAGTTTGGTCGACGACTTTTCGACCATGATCCTGGTCGAATTTCGATCAGGATTCTGGTCGAATTATGGGCCGTTTTTACAATCTGATCGAAGCAATTTCGATCAGGAATCCTGACTCTTTGGTTCAGGATTTTTTACTTGGTGACCTCTCAAATCAGGAATCTTGTCCCCTCGGACCAGGAATCCTAACCTCTTACATCAGGAATCCTTACCCCTTAGTTCAGGAATTCTAATCCCTCATACCAGGAATCCTAACCTCTTACATCAGGAATCCTGACCCCTTAGTTCAGGAATTCTAATCCCTCATACCAGGAATCATAACCTCTTAGATCAGGATTCTGGTCGAATTAATGTCCTTTTCTTCGTTCTGGTCGATGGCTTTTCGATCAGGAATCCTGACTCCATAGATCAGGATCCTGGTCGAATTAATGCCACTTTCTTCACTCTGGTCGAAGACTTTTCGATCAGGAATCCTGACTCCTTAGACGATCAGGATCCTGGTTGAGTTAAGGCCAATTCTTCACTCTGGTCGAAGGCTTTTCGATCAGGAATCCTGATTGATATTTAGACCAGGATCCTGGTCGAATTAAGGCCAATTCTTCACCATAATCGAAGGCTTTTCGATCAGGAATCCTGATCCATATTTAGACCAGGATCCTGGTCGAATTAAGACCATAAATCAGGAATCCTGATACCTTAGATCAGGAATCTTGATCCCTTAGTTCAAGAATGCAAAAATATTCATAATTTTTTACTCGTTACTCCGAATTGATTTTTTAATATATCAAATCGAATTTCATTCTAAGGTCTATCTTTTTGTGATAGTTTGCCGCTCAGTACTCGTATTTGTCAAGCCTTCAATTGAATGGAAAATGGACTATGCGAGCCTTCAATTGGCTGGAACGTGGCCTATTCGAGCCTTCATTTGGAAGAAACATGACCTCTATAAGCCTTCATTTGGGCGGAGCGTGGCCTTTACGAACTTTTAGTCGGATGGAACGGGGCCTCCATGAGCTTTCAATTGAATGGAACGTGGACTTTTTCAAGCCTTTGGTTTCTTGGACCTAGAAGCTTGTGGTTTCATCCAACCTTATCTCTACTTAGTGTAATCAGGTGGGGTGTCCTACCCAGATTTTCAGATACGGTATACCTTGAGGTTTAGGGTGTGCCGAATCTAGACATCACATTTTTTCCAAACGTTTCCATCTTGCAAGAACATCTTTCTTGAATTGTTATCCATTTCTAGCATCGGGATTGGTGGAAGTCCATATCTATGTATCACACTTTCCTACAGGAATTGTGTCATTTAGTTGGTGGTTATCTTGGCTTGGGATTTAGCCTTAGTCTACTTCATGAAGGAATTCATTGCAACTATCAGGAACTTCTTCTAGGCACTTGCCACTGGGAATGAACCAAGAACACTTATCCCCCAACTTGCCACTAGGACTGGGGGAAGTAACGGTTGTTAGTATTTCAAGGAATTGATCATCAGTTGCGTGTTTTTGGATATTGATCGCATATAACTCTTGGGTCAGCCATTATTGCAGGCTAGCAGAATCCCAATCGGGTCATCTTGTGTGCAACGGCTCTGCCCCCCGAGTGTTGTCCCCAGATTTACACTGTACACATTATGAAGTTGTTTTGATATATATATATGTGTGTGTGTGTGTGTGTGTGTGTGTGTGTGTGTGTGTGTATGTATATTTTGTACATAAATGAATCCATTAAAATTTATTAACGAAACTTTTTTTTTTGTTGGGAGTATAAATTTTGGTGGGTGAGATGGAATCAGTTGGTTGAAATTAATTATTTTATTTTTTAATTTTTCTAATGTTTAATATTTTTATAATTTGTTATTTTTGTATTATTTTTTTTGATACAGTAAATCTCAGTTAGTTTGATTTTATTTGCAACTTTTATCCTTTTTGGTTATGCCTTTCTCAAGGTATCGGGCATATATATATTGATATAGGCCGAAACTAAGCCCCTAATATATGATTAATGATACATTAGAATAGCCCAGAATGGCCCAGGGTTAAAACCCTATTGTGAGGCCCAAATCCCTAATTATGATAAAATTTCGTAGCTATTAAATCAGCCAAATAAAGGACTCCATTATTGACTCCAAAAGGAAGTCAAATCATCCTTGGAGTAGCCCCCAAGGCATATAACTTCAATACTAATCCACCTTCCATCTGGAAGGATCTAGAACTGGGCCTAAGTTGTGACTTGCCCACCAAGACACCTAATTTTATTCTGATTTTAGGGTTCTCAACACCTATATAAGGACCTGCTCCTTCACAAATAGAACTACGTTTTTTGGCTTGATTCTTGATATTTGCAAGATACGTAGGCATCTTGTGAGGATAGATTAAGTCACGAAACACTCGATCAGCCATTAAAGCTCGAAGCTCTCTCTAACCCTAGCATTCAATACGTAATAAATACACCCTAATTTTCGTTCCACAACATTTGGCGCCGTCTGTGGGAACCGGATATCAACCATGGTTACCACCATGAGAACACCAGCACTTTCTGAAACCAACACCAACACCACCACACCCCCGATCGGGGAATAGCAACCCCTAGGGACGGGTTCCCAGACGCAAGTTACTCAGACTCAAGGGACCGAAACGCAAGCTCATGGATCATTACCTTTGGTGACAGATCCCTCTACTCAAGGGACGAATCCCCTATAGATGATAGTCTCTCCTCTTGGAGGTCAGTCCATTCCCCCACTGCTCAGATCTCTACTACTGTGATTCCAGCAAGCACGAACCCGATGTATGGGTTGCCAAATTATCCCCCATATCAGCCTGGGCCAAGTGGCCATGCTCTCCAGATACGCGATCCGTACGTTCCACCTTACATAACGGGTTTGGGACCTAATCAAGGCCAATAATACCAAGATTACTCTGGTCCGTATTCTAACGATTCATCCTCGGAAGATGAGGATGTACCCCCAAGAGACGTCGTCCAAGTAAGGAACCTGTTGGACAACATTTCCGAAGGATCCATGATGGACCCCCCCTAACAGCTGCTGAAAAAATTAAGGCTCATGAGGCCAAGATCTAGAAACTGAAAAAGGACATAGAACGGGAGGAACAAAGGCAAGGAGGGCTAAGATCCCTAAAAAACCCAAGGGTCGAAACCCCTAGAAGCAACCCCAAAGATCTAATGCCCCTCGGAGATCCTGATGATCCGACGCCTCCATTTACGGAGGAGGTAATGAATGCAAGCATATCCCGGAAGTTCAAGATGCCCACTATAAAGGCTTACGATAAAACGGGAGATCCCGCTAATCATGTAAGGATGTTTTCAAACGCGCTGCTGCTACAACCGGCAAGTGATGCCCTGAAGTGTAAGGCGTTCCCTCAAACCCTGTCGGGTATGGCATAACGTTGGTATAGTCGTCTGCCCCCAAATTCAATCAGTTCTTTTAAGGAATTGAGTGCCGCTTTTGTTAGCCAATTCATCAGTGAAAGATTTCATGAAAAAAGCTCTGCATCTCTTATGTATGTGGTGCAAGGGAAGAATGAGAATTTGAGAGACTACCTCAAGCGATTCACTAAAGAAACGTTGAATATCACTGATTTGGAAAATAAGGTGGCCATGGTAGCCCTGGAACATGGGACCACTGACCTCTTCTTTAAGAGGTCATTGGAAAAACATCCCATTGAGAACATGGCTGAGTTACAACGAAGGGCTGATAAGTATTTCAAAGCCGAGGATTGTATGAAGAAAGAGGCCACAGCAAGTAGTGGAGGGAGTAACAATGATTCTAGGAAGAGGAAGACGGATCAGGAATGTGATACCAAGGACAAGTACCCGCGCACGGGCAAGGATTCGGACTCGGCTCCTCATAGGAAGGGGAATTCGGGACAGAGATTTACTGAATACTCAAGGTTCAACGGCCCAAGGAGTCAAATCCTGATGGACATAGAGAAGGATAGGGACGTAAGATGGCCGAAGCCATTAAGGACTGATCCTGAGAAAAGAAATAAAAATCAATATTGTCGATTCCACAAAGACGTGGGACATGACACTGATGATTGTAGGCAATTGAAGGATGAGATCAAGTTTCTAATCCGTAGAGGAAAGTTGAATAAGTTTTTCAAAGATGGGAATCAAGGAAACCCAAGACGAGATTATGATAGGAAGGATGACGATCACAACCGCAATCCACAGCCTCGAGGGCCAGTAATAAATATGATTTTTGGAGGCCCAACAGCGGCCAGGACAAGTAGGAATTCCAGAAAGGCGTATGCACGAGCGGTGATGCACATTGTTGGGGAGGCACCTAAGCGTGCAAAGACGGAGGTCTCAATTGGTTTCGATGACTCGGACCTTGAGGGGGTGAAGTTCCCCCATGATGATCCATTGGTAATCTCTCCGGTAATCGGCAACTCCCAAGTGAAGAGAGTCTTGATAGACAATGGAGCTTCAGTGGACATTCTGTTCCATGATGCCTTTTTGAAGATGGGGTATACTGAGTCTCAATTGACACCATCAAATATGCCTATATATGGGTTCAATGGAGTAGAGACCAAAGTTGAAGGGAAAATTCAGCTACCCATGACCATAAGGTAGGAGCCACGGGAGGCCACTCAGATGTTAAATTTCTTGGTTATCAAAGCCACTTCTACCTACAATGCTATCCTAAGAAGAACGGGACTTCATGCTTTTAAGGCGGTTGCCTCCACCTATCACCTAAAGATTAAGTTCCCAACCAGAAACGGTGTAGGAGAAGAAAAAAGAGATCAAAAAATGGCAAGGAGTTGTTATGTGGATGCACTGAGGCCGGATGGAACTGGGGGGAAGGTCCTCCCGATTGAGGATATGGACGTTCGTGAGGATGAAAAACGGAGAGGAAAACCAGCAGAAGACTTGGTTCCCATACCGTTGGAGTTGGGAGATTCTGAGAAAGTCACTCATATCGGGGCATCTTTGAAGGACCCTTTGAAAAGCGAGTTGATTTCCTTCTTGCAAGATAATAGTGATGTTTTTGCATGGACAACAGCTGATATGCCAGGGATAGATCCCCAATTGATAACACACAACCTGAATGTAGATCCAGACAAGAAGGCGGTGAAACAAAAGAAGAGAAATTTTGCACCTGAGGGACAAGAAGCCATAAAACAGGAAGTTGACAAACTCCTAGAGGCATGGTTCATTGAGGAAATCCAATTCCCGGAACGGTTGGCCAATCCTGTAATGGTCAAGAAGGCTAATGGGAAGTGGAGGATGTGCATAGACTTCATTGATCTAAACGATGCATGTCCAAAGGATAGCTTTCCCATGCCAAGGATCGATATTTTGATAGATGCCATGGCTGGGCACGAGATGTTAAGTTTCATGGACGGTATTAGTGGCTACAACCAAATCAAGATGCATAAGGATGATATTCCTAAGGTGTCATTCGTCACTGACTTTGGTGTGTATTGTTACCTGGTTATGGCTTTTGAACTGAAAAACGCAGGAGCTACTTATCAGAGGTTGGTAAACAAAATTTTTGCTCATCTCATCGGAAAGACTATGGAAGTTTATGTAGATGACATGTTGGTGAAAAGCCTACATAGGGCCGATCACATTGAGCACCTACGTGAGGCATTTGAAGTGTTGAGACACCACAAAATGATGTTGAACCCTGCCAAATGTGCTTTTGGTGTTGGGTCAGGAAAGTTCTTGGGTCTCATGGTCTCGAAACGAGGAATTGAGGCTAACCTCGACAAGATCAAAGCCATCCTGGATATGGAACCACCACGTTCCATAAGGGACGTACCGAAGTTGACCGGAAGAATTGCTGCATTGGGGAGATTCATCTCCAAATCCGGGGACAAGTGTTTGCCGTTCTTTAAAACCTTGAAGAAAGTAAAAAATTTTGAATGGACGGAAGAAAGCCAAGAGGCCTTTGAGCAGGTGAAGAAGTTTATGGCTGAAGCCCCGTTGCTGGCCAAGCCAAGTGTGGGAGAAATCTTCTATCTTTACTTAGCGATTTCGGATCAAGCTGTGAGCGCGGTACTAGTAAAGGAGGAAGACAAGGTTCAGAAACCCATATACCATGTGAGCAAGGTTTTACATGGGGCTGAGTTGAATTACTCCACCATTGAGAAGTTTGCCTTAGCATTGGTAACTGCCTCTAGGAAGTTACGGCCCTATTTTCAGGCACACAAGATCGAGGTTCTTACAGGATAACCATTAAGTAATATTCTACATAGTCCTAAAGCCAGTGGTAGGCTCATCAAGTGGGCAATTGAGTTAGGAGAATTCGATATTAAGTAAAAGCCAAGGACGACCATCAAAGCTCAGGCACTTGCTGACTTCGTGGTTGAATGTACAATTGACAACCAAGAAGTCGGGGGGGCAGGAGATACCTCAAGAAGGCAATAAGGAAGACAAGGAACCCATGATCGAGAAGGAATTCTGGATGCTCTATTTTGATGGGGCATCAAAAACAAAAACAAGTGGTGCAAGTCTCGTCCTACAGAGTCCCGATGGATTCACAATTGAATACGCCCTGAAGTTGGACTTCCCGAAAACCAATAATGAGGCAGAGTATGAAGCTTTGATTGCTGGACTTGGTCTGGCAGGGGTACTAAGGGTTAAGAATCTTAAATTTTGTGGAGATTCAAGGTTAGTTGTAGCCCAAGTCAATGGAGAGTTTGAGGCAAAGGATGAAACCATAGCCAAGTACTTATGAATTGTGAAGGCAGTAATGACTCAATTTGATGAGTGTTACATAGAGTACATTCCGAGGGAGGAAAACGTCAAGGCCGATGCCTTATCCAAGTTTGCCTCTTTCGAGATTGAGAATTACTCCGGAAGTGTTTACTTCCAAGTTTTGAGAACCCCTACTATCGATTCAAAGTTGGTTGCACCTATTGAGGTGAGGGAATGTTGGATAGATCCCATAAAAGCACACATTGAGACCGGTTGGCCATAGAGGCACAAAAGTTATCTGTGAGGACGTTAAGATATACTCTACAAAAAGTCTTTTCTGATTCCGTATCTAAAGTGTTTGAGGCCCGAAAATGCCAAGTCAGCTATTGAGGAGGTCCATGAAGGAATTTGTGGACAGAACTTGGGGGGCAGGGCCCTGGCTCACAAGATAGTCAGACTTGGATTCTATTGGACAGAGATGATGGCCGATGCTAAAGAGTTTGTGAAAAAGTGTGATCGGTGTCAGAAGCACGCACCAATGGTTAGGCAACCACCAGAGATGTTGACGTCCATTAGTTCATCCATTCCTTTTGCTATGTGAGGGATGGATATACTTGGGCCTTTTCCCATGGCCACCGCTCAAAGGAAGTTCCTGATTGTAGCTATTGAGTACTTCATGAAGTGGATTGAGGCCAAGCCTTTGGCTAAAATCACAACCAAACAAGTTATGCAGTTCTTCTGGGAGAACGTCATGTGTTGGTACGGAATACCATGAATCCTGGTTACGGACAATGGGCTACAATTCAATAACAAAGAATTTAAGGACTATTGTGATGAGAATGGAGTTGAGCTTCGGTTTACCTCGGTTGCCCATCCTCAAGCCAATGGGCAAGCTGAGGTTTCCAATCGAATCATCATTGATGGACTCAAGAAAAGGGTGGAACGCTCCAGAAACACTTGGGTGGATGAGTTATTACCCGTACTCTGGGCATACCGTACCACATGTAAGGTGACGACTGGGGCGACTCCGTTCATGTTAGCTTACGGAGCTGAAGCTGTTGTGCCAGTAGAAATCATGCATACATCTCCACGAGTGGAAGCCTTTGAGCCTGACACTAATGAAGAAGGGATGAGGCTAGCCCTTGACTTGATCGATGAGGTAAGGGATGAAGCCCATGCTAGGTACGCTGAACATCAGAAGAAGGCCTCTTTCTATTACAACCTGAGGGTGAAAGAAAGGTTCTTCCGTCTGGGGGACTTAGTACTCAGAAAGATCGAAGCATCCGGAGTTGGACAAAAGGGAAATGTGGCACCAAACTGGGAAGGTCCTTATCGTGTCAAAGGAACATTAGGTCGTGGATCGTACAAGTTGGAGACTTTTGAAGGAAACGAGGTGCCCCGCACTTGGCATGCATCGAATCTCTAAATTTATTATGTTTGATTGTCCTGAGTGGGACGTAGTTTATATTTAGTAGGGAGGTAGCAATAAGGTCGATGAAACCATTTCAGAGTTTTTAACTCCGAGTAGGAAGTAGAATATCTATGTAAGGGTTGAACCCGTTTCAGAATTCTTTTATACGATTATGCAGTTTGATTTCCAATATTTCCATTGTTTATATTCCATGTCTGATATGTATCAATGCATAAATAAATTGCAAGCCTGATTAAGGCCGAATACAAATGACAAAATAATTAAGTAGGAAAAGAAAGATCGAAGATGCACGAATAAATAAAAGCCCGAAGGCTATAGGTTATAATTTACAAAACAAGAATGATAAAGTCATGAAAACATATGCCACGCAGGGTGAACAGAAAATAATCTAAGTCCTAGGAGCTTTGGATGAAGCAGACTCCTCTTCATCTTCCTGAGCCTTAGAACCTCCTGCATGCAGAACGGGAAGGAGATTTCTTAGTCGTATAAGAGTCCCTTCGGAGGGGAGTAGCCTCGGGATCAAGAATCCTCTCCCCATCACCTAAAACTTCATCTTCCTCCTCACTCTCATCTTCCTCAACAGGAAGGGTAACAGGTGGGTATGGACTCGGAAAATCATCAATAGAGAACAGCCCGGGATGCTTTTTGAGCACCGTCTCTAAGGCCTCATTCCAGCCATCAGTATATTGGACTGGATAAAGGACCTCATCATGCTTCTCCATCAAAGTTTGAAAATCCATGGAGTCCATATAAGTTCCAATGAGATCCTCTTTCTTCGACCTCAGGTCCACCAACTCTGCATGGGCAGATGCTAATTCATCGTCCTTCCCCTTCAGCTTGTCCTCAAACTCCTTGCTACGAATTATCTCCTTCTGGTATTTAGTCTCGAAAGAATTGGACTGGTTTTTCCAGGACTTAGCCTGGTTAACCATGCCCTGAAAGTGGACATTAGACTGCAAAAGGGTTTTAAATCAAGGAGGGATATAACATCAAATAATGCTAAGTTAAAAGAAAGATTAAGAAAGAAAAACTTACAGAGGCCAAGGCCTGAGCGCCCAGATTCTCGTTTTCCACCATGTTACCTCCCGATACAAAGTCCTTGTAGTCACATGGAGTGATGAAGTTCAAGGACCAGTCCATAGAATGCTTCGGGGATCCGATAACAGAATCCTGCTTCCCGAAACCCCAAGGGGCCCTGTAGACAGTGGATTGCACATTCACCTGTTGAGGCCCACTTTCCAGATCAACAGATACCAAGTCTTGTTTCTGCACCTTATGTGGTCGTAGGAAAGAAGGCTCAGTGGCTTTACCCCTTACGTCAATGGATCTCTTGGCCCTTCTCATACGGGCAGTTTCTTCATCATTAGGCTCGATGGCCTTCATTATCTTCAAAGCAACTGCACAAATGCAAACAAAAATATTGGTATAAGATGGTATAAAAATTAAGAATCACAAAGAAATAGGAAATTACCCTGGTCTGATATAGTGGAAAGGCCAACAGTCCTCAAAGACTCCTCACTGATGAGGTCCCAGCATAGAGTCTGCCCATTATCCTCAGTAAGGGAGTTATAGGCAGCCTGCTCCTCAATGTTCAAGACAATCTTACTAGGGTTGCCATAAGTTACTTTTCCAAAGGATTTGCGGAAAAGGGTGCCCCAATCACCCCCTTCCCAAACCAAATACATGAACTCTTCTTTCCATTTGGGGTTGTTATCAACAACAGAATGGCCATTGAAAATGTGAGGGATTTTGGGCCTTTGTCTAATATAGACCCAACCCGGTTGATTTGAAGAGCTTTTATAAAATTGAAAAATTTTCCTAAAAAGGGCAACGAAAAGCGGAAATTTGTTCCTAAGATAAAGGACCATGAAACATAAAATAGAACGCCATGCATTGGGCGGCAGTTGACATGGGCTAATTTGCACGTCAGCTAATAAACGAGGCACAAAATCATTGAAAGGGAACCTAAGCCCTGCTAGGAAGGCATCCCTAAAAATACACAAGGCATTGGGCCTCCAATGGCAAGGCCTGTCGCCAGGCCCAGCCTTAACAAGTTTTAAAGGGGCCCTAACATTGTAAGTTCTATTATAACTTTTTATAGTATCATCATCATGGAATTTGTTACAGCAATTTTATGCGTCTAAGTCAGATAAAAAGGGGTATTCATCCCCGCGAATATTTATAATCTAGGTTAAATTCATGTAGGTTGAACGGATTTCGATGTCGTTACCTTTTTTGGAGGCAGAATTCATCTTGGCAAGGCGCTGTGCATTCTTGTCCGCCATTAATCTTCAACGGATGAGTGCTTAATACACATAAAATGATTGAGAGAGATGAATCTTCAAACAAAAACCCAGAAATTCTTCGGAAAAGCCCAGAAAACAAAGAATCTCGTCGGAAAAGCTACCGGAAATTGCCTAAATATAGAGAGGAAATTAAGAGAGATATGGGAGTAAAGTAAAGTGTTTAAGTATGAAGTGAGAAATGAGTCTCACTTCACTCTTTTATAGAAATTTTTCAACAGGTTGATAGCCAGTTGAAATCCTAGGAAACCGGCAACAGCCGGTTAAAGCCCTTAAAAGGCCCATAGGCCCAAAAGAAGGAAGGATCTGGAATATCCTAGAATTTCTAGGAATATTGTAGAATAATCCTGAAATAATAAAAAAATAATATCGATTAGGATTTTAATCTAAAATTCGATTTAAAATTCCAATTGAAATAGCATCGACCAGAACGTTAAAAACGACTTTAATCGACCAGGATCCTGATCGAAATTCGATCAGGAATCCTGCTCGAAATGGCTTCGACTAGAGTGACAAAAAGGCACTTAAGTCGACCAGAATTCTGGTCGATTTTCGACCAAAATTCACTAGTTAAAGGCCCAGTAAAAGTTTACAATACATCTTAGGCCCAGTAGAGTGTTCAGGCCCAACCCATAGCCATTGAAAAATATAAGGCTTTCAAAAAACAAAATTCGACCAGGATTCTGATCGAATTTCGGTCAGAAATCTTGATCGAAAAGGCGTCGAGCAAAACAGCAAAAATGAATTAAGTCGACCAGGATCCTGGTCGAAATTCGATCAGGAATCCCGGTCGAAATATCTTCGAGCAGGATGGCAAAAACGACTTAAGTCAACCAGGGTCCTGGTCGAAATTCGATCAGGAATCCTGGTCGAAAGTGCTTCGATCAGAATGGCCTTTTTGAGATAAGTCGACCAGGATCCTGATCGAAATTCGATCAGGAATCCTGGTAGAAAGATGTTGAATTATTTGAGCTTCTTTTTCAAAAATATCTTTTGAAAAGGCTTTGAATTTCGGGATAAATTTGGAAAAAATTGAAAAAAATTATTTCCAAAGGTTAGTTACCCCAAAAATATTTTTGATAAAATCAAGTAAATGGTTGTGAGCACTAGGAATAATCCCAAACATGCAGGAAAATTATAAATTTTCTATGAGACATGAAAATTGTCGATTAGCCTCGAATAAGGCAAGTCGTCGTAAATGTGTAGGTCGCTCCACACTTTACAATTAAGACGATAATTGAGAAACACTAGTGTATATAGACTCTTTAACTTCAATGAAAACCTGATCAGTTTTCCTGGAAGTTGGGGGGCAAATGATATGGGCCGAAACTGAGCCCCAAAAATATGATTAATGATACATTAGAATAGCCCAGAATGGCCCAGGGTTAAAGCCCTATTGTGAGGTCAAAAATCCTAATTATGATAAAATTTCGTAGCTATTAAATTAGCCAAATAAAGGACTCCGTTATTGACTCCAAAAGGAATTCAAATCATCCCTGGAGTAGCCCCCAAGGCATATAACTTCAATACTAACCCACCTTCCATCTGGAAGGATCTAGAACTCGGCCTAAGTTGTGACTTGCCCACCAAGACACCTAATTCTATTCTGATTCTAGGTTCTCAACACCTATATAAGGATTTGCTCCTTCACAAACAGAACTATGTTTTTTGTCTTGATTCTTGATATTTGCAAGATACGTAGGCATTTTGTGAGGATAGATTAAGTCACGAAACACTCGATCAGCCATTAAAACTCGAAGCTCTCTCTAACCCTAGCATTCAATACGTAATAAATACACCCTAATTTTCGTTCCACAACATATATACATAGGTGCATTGTATTCTATCCACATTTCACTAAAAAAAACAACAATGAATAAAGGAAAGATGCACACGGACACGCTATCTGCAACCGATCTTGGAAATTTATATTTTTATATACAAAGGGAAAAAATTGTTCTCACAAACAAAATTAGTAGTACTACTTTATTTTACAATATTGGAAGAAATATCTCCTACTAATAAAAGGTTAACACTTTCAAAAATATAAGGTTTGAGTTGTTTTAGTGACATATACTGTAATTATTTTGCTTTGTACATTATTAGTTCTCGTACTAATTTAGTGATGAATTTGACCGATGAATAAAGTAATTTAGCTAATATAAGGTTTGGGCTGCTCAATGCACCATCGAGTCCAAAATTGGAAACTACAAATATGTATAATTACTTAGAAACATTTCAACTTATACTAAAATAATGCAGTACGTATTATTATATCAATAATACGTACTGCATTATTGATATGACTAGATAAATGCACGATTTTAAAGATAAATTTAGTTTTCATTTATTACAAATAATAGCTAAAATAATATTTTTATATAATCAAAACATTTCAACTTATACTAAAATAATATTTTTAGCTATATAGAGTATTTGTCTTATACTAAAGTTGTCATAAATTGAAATTGATTTTGTGTTAGCAGTGGAGAATATTGTTAATCAATATCGTTTACACTTTTCACCATGAAAATAGTCTCATTACACCAGAAATCGAATCAAAAAACACATGTTACACAATGTTCGCGAAAAACAACGTTATCCCAAAAAATTTAACGGTGAGCATGAGTTAGCTAACGAAAAAATGTTGCCTGTCTTTGTTGCAGACAATGGTTATTCAATATTTTTAAAAGCGTTGTCTAACTAGTGCCCCTTTGGTCAGATGAGACAATGTTTGTTTACGGAGGTATTATGTAACGTGTATTAACACAAGTGTGTTTCAGTTCATAATAAACTGTTGTACATAATGTGGTTTCAGACAATGGGTTTTCATATATGTTGTGTAATTGAGACAATAGTTTCTAAGCACACATTGTTACTTTGAGACAACGATTTTTATTGAAGAGTTGTTTGAACTGTCGCCTTGCTAGACAACGGTTTATGAAACTATTATCTGAACTACAGAAAAATTTGAATTGAATTTGTGGGGGAAATAATGAAATATTTGGTGGGAAATAATGAAATATTTGATGGGAAATAATGAAATAATTTGAATTGAATTTGGTGGGTAAAAATGAAAAATTTTGAATTGAATTTTGTGGGAAATAATAAAATATTCAGACAATGATTTTTACACAACAATAATAATTTTTCATAAAAACCGTTGCATAATGTTTTAAACTTTTCAGAATCCTGTTAATTGTTTTTAAAAAAATCGAAGGTAACAGAGTTAAAAATTATTAACAAAAAAGTACAAAGTGAAGCGAAACATGAAGTATGGGATGCAAAGTGCTAAAATTCATAATGTAAGCTCAAATCGGAAAAATGTCCAAAAATAAGGGATGCAAAATGCAATTTACTCTTAAATATTTTCCACACATTTTTTTTGTCACTAAATATTTTCCACACTTGGAACTATGTAAACTACGGTTAACCACATTCTACGAACTTATTATATTTATTTCCCTAAAAATGAAAAGTTACACCTTTAAAAAATGCAGTAGGAGTTTAAGAAGCAATTATCCCAAAATTTATATGCAGAAATGTGCAGAAATGGGTTGCTTTACCTGCATGCATGCATGTCTATATATGCATGAATTATCTAATTTAGCCAACCATGAAAATTTGTTTGCTGAGATAACTTAACGGTAATATATAGTAATTTAGTGATTGTGTATGTACATTTTACAGAGGTTCAGTTCATGCATTTTACAGAAAAGAAGGCCCAGAACTCATTCAACTTTAAGTTTCTTTCCAAGAAAACTTATGATCCTCCTTCTTGGGCTACCCACCTTAATATCATCCCCTCTCACACCTCCTCTCTTGGACATGTAACTCTCTCCCTCGCTCTCTCTCTCTCTCTCTCCGTCTATCCCTCTATCTATCTATCTATCTATCTCTCTCTCTTAATTTTTGTGCGTTTTAGTTATTAATGAAAAGAGTGTGTGTTGTCTGTTTCAGTTTCCAACTCCAATTCATCAAGAGAACTTGCCTAATTTCACAATAACACTGGAGTTTATTTAAAGGTCAGTGAAATGATAAGAATGTTGTTGTTGTTGTTGTTGTTGTAGTGTGTGTTGGGTTGTTTGATAATTATATTAGTAAGGAACCAAATGAAAATTTGAATGAGAACATGCATATCCTATCTACATAGAATCAGAAAGAAATTAATTAACTTTTTCTGAAGTTATATGGAGTTGTGAGTTATGTCAAAATGGTGCTTACATTTGGGGTATAATGATTATCGTAAAATGCTACTTTATATAATTGCTTTAATTTTGTTAGTTTAGTGGAACTTTTTTAAGATGTTCTTCACTACAACACAACAGGGCTAAATTCAACTCACCAAATTCGACTGCGGCTCGTGTCGATGGCAAACCGTCGAATTTAGTAGTGGCGGCTAAATTCGACCGCATTCGGTCGCACCGGGCGGCTAATTTCGACCGAAATGGACCGTACGGTCGAATTTATCCTGTCGGCAAAGCCACGCGGGAAATTTCCAACTTTTTTTCGTTCCACGCGGCTAAATTCGACCGAAGGCAGTCGATCCAAAAAAGGAGCGGGAAACCTAAAGAGTGAATTTTTCACCAAAATATTCGAAAACTCTATTTTTCCCCCCGTAAGTCTAAATTCGACTGTGTGCTGTGGAATATAGGCATACTAAATTTGACCAATAGTAGTTGAATTTAGGCTTACTAAATGCGACTATATTCTGTTGAATTTAGGCGTTCTAAATTCAACTATAAAAGGTTGAATTTATCCTTCTCGTTTTGGAAACCATGATTCCTCCTTCGCTTGCAGTAGCCGATTTCTTTGTTTTTTTCCCCTTTCACCATTATCTTTTTTTCTTCCACCAATTTTTGTTCATGTGAGCATACAAAATCTTCAAGTAAGTGTTTCTTTTTTTTTTTTTTACATTTTTTCCATTTTGTACTTTATTGTATTATAAATTTTACGTTTTTGTTTTAATTAGTGTTGTTATGATAATTTGTTTTAATATGTGTTGATATATATATGAATTTTATGTGCTTAAATTTGTTGCTAAAAATATTATGATATATTGTTGTTTGTCCACAATAGAATTATGATGACTGAAATATGTTAATAAAATTTGAGATATTATTAGTTCTTAAGGATTGTATTGACAATTTATTTTATTTATTGCATTTGCCTAATATATATGCATATTTAATTTGTAGATGGCATTTGAACGTAGTTGGATTGGTCGTAATCGATATAATGAGGCAAAATACTTAACGGAAGAGTACAAAATTGGTGTCGATAGTTTCATTAAATTTGCTATGGATCATCTTGAAGAAGAAGACAATGGCCTTATAAGATGTCCATGTAAAGAATGTGGAAATCAATACTATAAGAATCCTAGCACCGTGAAAGTTGATTTGTATCGACATGGTATCATGCAATGGTATACTAGATGGGATTGTCATGGGGAGAATTATACACCGCGGGTGGAAGTTAGAACGTCTTCCAACTACAGAGATGATGATATGTATGATACATATGATGATGATTTTGAGGATTGTGAGGATTTTGAGGAAGAACCCAACGCATCAGCAAAAATTTTTAATGAAAGGGTGAACAGTGCTTCCGAACCAATTTATCCAAACAATGCCAATTTTACAGCATTGGAATATGTAATGGAGTTGCTTTCTTGGAAAAACAAGCATAATTGTAGTAACAATGCTTTTGATGAGTTGATTCACCTCATTGGATTAGTATTGCCCGATGATCATAAGTTGCCCAAAAAGTACTATACTGCGCGGAAGATGATTAAAGGGTTGCATATGGAGTATGAAAAGATTGATGCTTACGAGAATGATTGTATGTTATACTACAAGGAAAATGGCAACAAGACACATTGCGATGTATGCAAAAAAAACAGATACAAAGTGCAAAAAGATCATAAAAAACAAAAGATCCCCCGAAAGATCTTGCGTTACTTTCCAATCACCGTGAGATTGCAACGTTTATTCATGGCCGAGAAGACTGCAAAATATATGAGATGGCACCACGATAGAGTTGTGGTTGAAGGTCAGCTAAGTCACCCAGCAGATGGAGATGAATGGAAACAATTTAATCGTAGGTTTCCAAGATTTTCAAAGGATGTTCGTAATGTTAGACTTGGACTATCTACTGATGGATTTGACCCCTTTCGTGATGCACATGCTAGGGACTATACTGTATGGCCGGTGATTGCTTTTGGGTACAATCTTCCCCCATCTATGTTTACTAAGGCTGCGTACATGTTCATGCCTCTTCTTATTCCTGGACCAACGGATCCGTCAAAAGACTTACATGTTTATATTAGACCACTCATTGATGAATTGAAAGTGTTATGGCATACTGGGGTGGAAACATATGACAGGTTCTCGCGTACAAATTTTATGATGAAGGCGGCACTTTTATGGACAGTTAGCGACTTTCCTGCACTTGCCATGCTTAGCGGGTGGTCCACCAAGGGTAAGTTAACATGTCATGTTTGTATAGGAGAGGTAAAAGCTAAACAACTCAAACATGGTGGTAAACCTACTTTTTATGGCACTGCTCGGTATTTTTTGGAACTAGATGATCCCTTAAGACGAAGTACGAAGTTTGGAAGTGTTGAGACACGATCAGTGTGTGCTCGGCATTCAGGATTGCTCGCGAAGACCATGTGTGAGCAGATATAGTTTCCCCTCCGGGAAAGTCATCGAAGAGAAAACCGAAGGATTATGGTGTGACACATCATTGGACTCACTATTGTCCATCTTTTGAGCTTCCATATTGGGAGACACTAAGCCTTCGTCACAACATTGACATTATGCATACTGAAATGAATGTCTTTGACAATATATTTTACACAATTCTTGGTGATGCGAACAAGTCCAAGGATAACACAAAAGCAAGAAAGGATTGTGAAGAATTACGTGTACACCGTGAGTTGTGGATTCAGGGTGTTGACACGAAACCAGATGCACCATATGTTCTTTCGAGGGAACAAGTTCACAAGTTGTACAAATGGATTGAAGCATTGAAACTTCCAGATGGGTATGCCTCAAATATATCTAGATGTGTGAACTGGAAGACAAATTGCATTCGCAGGATGAAATCACATGACTGTCACGTCTTCATGCAAAAATTGTTGCCTATCGTCTGTCGTGATCTACTTCCGAAGCATGTAGCGGATCCTATCATTGAGTTGTGCAATTTCTTCCAAGATTTATGCTCGTCGAATCTTAAGTACACAAATTTGCAAAAGATGGAGAAAGATATAGTGAAGATAATGTCAAAGTTTGAAACTGTCTTCATTCCAGGTTTGTTTGATCCGATTTCAAAGATTGGTACAAGAAGAATTCACACATCTCAATGACGAGGAAAAAGAACAATTTCAAAAGAAACAATTTAGAGATTGGTTCAAAAGAAGGGTATGTGTTTCATTTTTTACATAAATACATGTGCACACACATTTACTTATTATGTTTCTCACGTATTGTTTTAGGTACAAGATGATGAAGAGCTTAAGAAGAAATTTATAGACATAATAAGAGGTCCGATTTTTAAAGTGGAGTCTTATAAAGCGTGCAAATGCAATGGTTACAAATTTGATTGCATAAATGCTAATGAGCTCACTTCACCAAATTTTGGTGTAGTTGTCATTGGTGAGAAATTTTATTTATTCTCAACATCTAAGTTGTATTTTGTTCTTCATTATTTGTTCACAAATATTTTACATTTATAATTGTAGGGACTTCTTAAAAAGAAAGTCATGGAAACTATTATGGAAAAATAGAAGAAATTTTAAAACTCTTCTATCGCAATGGACATGAAGTGATCGTCTTCAAATGTCATTGGTTTGATCATACGACACATGTTAAAGTTGATAGACACCGAATAACAACCGTGGATGTCAAGTCAAAGCTAAATGTTGATGATGTTTTTGTGTTGGCTAGCCAAGCCCATCAAGTTTACTATGCACCAAATATCTCGAATGCAAAATCATCATGGTACACGGTTCTAACAACAAAGAGTCGACAAGTTGATGAAAGTATGCTCAATCAAGAAAAGACCAAAATCAATGATGATGCTTTACAAAATGAGCTATCAAATGCTTCATCATCACACGTTGAAAGAACTATTATTCGTGATCTCTCAAATTTTTTCGTTGACTTGAGGATGTTCGAAAATGATTACTCGATCAATAACAACGACGAAGAAGAAGGTCAAAAAGAAAATGAAGACGAAGACACAAATGAGGACGAAGATGAAGACGAATTAAGTGATAATGATGATTTAGTGTAATTTATCAATTAAATATGTACTAAAATAATTATTTTGATCTAGTTTTTTTAGTGTAATTTATAAATTTTAATCAAATTGTGATTTTGGTCGTGTGTTTATTTTTTGGACGAATTGATTTTGGTTGTGTTAGTTGTGTTATACCTAAAATTTCGGTTCATTAAAATTGATCGGGTTCGGTCGAAAAAAGAGCCCACGGCTAAATTCAACCGATTTCAGTCTAGAGATAGGGCACGACTAAATTCGACTAACTTATAAGCTAAATTCGACCAATATCGATCGAAACGGAAGAAATATATAAGCTAAATTTTCCCCCTTTTCTCTTTTCCCCATCGGATATCAATTACCTAGGGTTCCCGCTCAGAGGATTTGCTGCTCAGGGATCCTTTGCCGCTCAAGAAATTAGGGTTTGCCGCTCCAGAAATCCGAAATTCAATGGCTCATCAGACTGCCATGGTTCAATCGAAGGGTTCAATGGTTAATCAGACTTCAATGGTTCAATTGAAGGGTTCAATGGCTGCTGAAGAAGCTCGAGATATCTCTATTGAGATATTCAGACTGATTAGAAGCTCTCCGGTTGTTTTCTCTCTTCACCTTTGATAAATTAGGGTTTTTTATATGGTGAATTAGTCTAATTCTTGTCAGACTCAAAATTAGGGTTTTGTTTATATGTCTTGTTTATATGTTTATATTAAAATTAAGGAATAATAATCACTCATTGACAGCTTCGATTGTTTAGTTATGGTTTTTATTCTGAGTTTTGTTATGGTTCGAGTTTTGTTTATTTGTAAATATTTTATCCTTGAGTATGAATTGGAGTTTAGTAATTTGCAATTAGTTGTCTGACTAGGGAGTAATGTATCTGTCTTTATATGTGTTTTTCGTCTAATTCTTTGTGGGTTTGTTCAGAAAACTCTATGTTTATATGTTTATATGTTGAGAGAAAACTCTATTTACTCTGTTTTGGTCGAATATAAAGATGTTGTTCACAGTAACTTGACTCCTGAGATTAACATAAGATTTTTAAGATAGGACTTTAAAATCCAAAATTATCAATATAAGATAAATTATAGGGACAAACAACACAGTTAATCTATATTTTTGTAAATGAAATTTCAGTAACACTAATGAGCCTTCTGTTTTGTGTTTATGTTTATATGTTGTGTTCTCTTTGAGGTTCTGATTTAATGGATTTTGCTATCCATGATAAATTGACAAAATGTAGTAGTTTAGTTTAAGGTTCTGACAAAATGCTTATTATTCATTGTTTAGTTAAACTAATGCTTATTATTGTTTGTTTTATAGGTGACATGGGCCGGTCCACCTTCAAAGAAGGGAAACAAGGGTAACAATCAAAGTACCAGTGGAGTTAGTGATGAAGAAAGTCTTACTGAAGGGAACCAGGCCAGAGCAATTAGCCAGAAAGTTATATTTGAGAGGAAAAGGCGCAACTGTTGTGAAGGGGACTACTCGAAGAAACCACCCGAGAATGCAAGGCCAATTGTTTACTTTCTGAAGAACAAAAAAGGGTATGTTAGTTCATAAAAGTTCACCTTAAGGTTTGTCATTTTTACCTTACGTAGAAAAGTTCACTTTAAGGCCAACTATTTGCTTTCTTAAATAGAGTATTCTGAAAAACAAAAAAACTTTCGACTAATCTTGTTTTATCATACAAGTATTTTGACTTATATTTTATCCCTGTCAATATATAGTTATCCAACATAGTAGGTTATAAGTTATTTTTATCAACTTATTATATCTCTTTTATTAATTATACATGTGTTCACACTTAACCCTTTAGATAGTCGTTAAATTTAAGCCGCTTATATAATTGTTTTTGTTTCTTTTTTTTTTTATTCAATTTGTATCTTGTAACAGTTTCGGACAGGCTAAACTTAAGAAAACTCTAGGTTACATTGTTTGTATGAAATGGGATGAACATACGATCTTTACAAAGGGAGCTAACTGTGAAGCTTTCTGGAACACTTGTATCAACTGTTTTTAAAGTAAGTAAATACGTAGTTTATTTTTCAATCTATTACCTTGCTTGAGTGTATTATGTAATCGGTAGAAAAGTGAATTTTAAATTTGTTTTAATACTATGCAATCTGGCTTGGCAGGAGTATTATGCTTATCCCAATGGTTGCATACCAGAAGATGGGGATAGAGTAGTGAGAGCCCATCTGAGAAGAAATTGGAAGTATTATATTGGTTGTGAGAGGGCCCGACTTATGAAGTTGGTGAACGATTGTTTGGATGCTGGATATGCAGAGAAGGATATTGACATTAGTGTAATTAAGCCTCAATACTACTCCCAAAAAGTATGGAATTCTTTCTGCGAGTATTGGGGAACACCACAATTTAAAACTATGTCTGTTAATGCCAGCTAGCCCGAAGAATGGTGGAATTTACTTCCCGCAGTGGGGCCAAACCATATGATCAAAGACGGGAGGTTTGATTCTCTGGAGTAGATAGATTAATCAGTCTTCATTTTCATATTAAATTGTTCATTGCCTGATTTGGTGTCTATTTTTCATATGACATGATAGGAAATTGATGAAGAGAGAGAGAGGCGAAAGGAGATTTACCTATCCCGAATGATGAATTTTTGACTATGGTGTACGACCCCACTGATCCTGCTGTGATAGAGCTACAGGTTTGTGTTCTGTCATCACTTATTAAATTCCAATTTCTTATGTAAGTGGTAACATGCGTTGTTATTAAAGGCGTGAGAATCAGAAAATGTGTCAATTGTAAATTTTGAGTGCGTAAATTCTCATCGATACTTGTTTAGATCTAACTACATCCATACTGTTAGATTATCACTACTGTTAGAACTTAAAACTACTCATTTAGTAGTTTTATTATTAGTTTTCTTGTTAGATAATGACCTTAAAATCATGAAGTGAATTAGAAATGGTGGAAAGATAAGCTATTTCACTGACATATTGATGTTTTCTAGGCAAAAACGAATGTGGGGTTTTATGTTTTGAATTGTTAATGTTTGATCTTTCATATCAGTACATGATTTTGCTTAGTTTTCTGGTCTTTTATATATGAATAGCCTCTTAATTAATCTCCTGGATTTTTTGAAAATCGAGAAACTTACTAGGTCAAATTTTGTGTACATGTTATAGATTCATTTGTTGTAATTACTTAATAGCATTGAATGCTGCTTGTTCTTTGTGGTTTATTTGTTGTAATTACTTAATAGCATTGATGATCATATTTATAATTTTGCAATTTGACTTCACATATTGCAGGAAAAGATGAAAAAGGCGCGAGCTGAGTTGGAAGCTGATCTTAACTTGCTAAATTCTCCTACTGATGAACCGCCATCCCCCCGTACCCAAAGGGAAATTAAGCGAATTAGGGACATTACTGTGACAGTTGAGGCTAGAGCCCCAAAGAAGGGGAAGGTATTCCTTCATCCCCAAGAAACCTTGGCGGAGCTTATGGGAGGAAAGGAGGCACTGCGATTAATCAACAAACGAAAAGCAGAAGACTCAACTGTGATTGGTGTTCCAGACGTCATTTACACAATGATGTCTATGATCTTAGATCAGGTGACACAGATGGTTCGTTCCTTACCAGAACATGAGGTGCATCAATCCATTTTGGACGATGAGGTGCTTAACTTAGCCACTGCTGCATTTCCGGACCCGAGTCAGCGTTCAATGCACAAACATTATATTCGGGCAGCAAGTGGAATGCTTCCCCAGATCGTGAAGGACAATAATAGGATCATTGCAGATGTAACATCCTTTTTAGGCAAATATTTGTACTATAAGTTGTGTACGTATGCTTTCGTTTAGTTGATTAAAACTTAATCATGGGTCTGCAGTGTGCACATTGCCAACTAAAATAGATAGATAGCACATGAATTTATTCCTCGTACAAATGTTTGTTAAATAGTAGCTCCCTGAAACTAAACTCAATTAGTTTGAATTTTAAAGTAAAAATTCTGGTCTGGTTAAATAGCACTGCTTTCGGTCGAATTTAGCCGTTCGATTTTATTTAATTTCGACTGAATTGTTAAGAGTACTGGTGCAGTTAGCATGTGGGTTGCTGAGATTTCTTACTATGATTATGCAACAAACACTTGTGGTGGCGGTCACATATGTAGCCACTACACTCAGGTGGTGTGGGCCAACTCGGGACAACTCGGGTGCGCTAGGGTTTTGTGTAGCGGTGGGGGCTCGATATATTTTGTTGTTTGTAGCTGTTCTGCTAAAGGCAACATAGCTGGGCAATGGCCTTACTAGAGCTAAGAGTACTTTGAAACTTCACGTCCTTTAAAATGATATCGGGAGCATTTTAATTTGTACGTGATGAAATAAATTGATTTCAGTGAATCAATCAAATATTAATAAGTATGTAGTACTGGAGTCTAATCTCTGGTTATTACTTTGTTAGCTAGCTATCTAGTAACTAATATAATGTTATGGCTGTAGTATTGTTCAAGTGAGATCGTTCGAGTGCTAGTAGTACTACTTTCATTTGGATACTTGGTTTTAATATATCCTTCATGCTGCATATCTGTTTCTTCCCTATGTGCATGTATATCTTATATGTACTATATTAGAGCAACGTACTCCAACAATGAGTGTTAAAAGAGATATGCCATGGTATTTTTATAGCATTTTACCGGAGACCGGAGTTATAGAAATGTTAATTAATGGAATATCAAATGGGAGATATGGGTTTCGGATGTCAAAAATTGGTATTCCCTCAGATCCATTATATAAGGCGTTTGACTTTTGTACACATGATTTTAATTGTTAAAAATGGCTGATATGTGCATAATGTGTCCGTAGACTACATGTAAGATTTGATGTGTATTTATGCGTACTGTTTAAAATATTGCTCTAATTGTATGTAATGTCTAATATATTGGTTTGATATGCACAGTTGCACACAAACTGATTTTAATCACATTACTTGGTCTGATATGCTTGTTGCGTGTAGGAGACTCTTCTGAAGAAGGTGCCAAAGAAGTCTGTGGTGGAGGGCATCAATGAAGATGAAGATCTAGAAGCATACAAGTTTCCTCTGGTTTAGGCCTTAGGACATTAGCCTAATGTGAACTATTTTCGAACTAGCCTGTTAATGAACTTGAAAAACCGTATCCAGTTTTAAAACACTTTTGTTAAACTTGTGTCCTTTTGTACTCTGTTAAATTCTGATGGGTTTTATTTTGTATGGTATTTTTTTGGGGTATTTTCGGAATGCATGTTTTGGGGAGATGAATGTCTTTTATAGAGTTAAATATGTTTTCGCCTACTAGGTTTGGTTACGGGTTGCTGGTCAAAAATCTGTATTGGAAATGATTTTTGGTCTGGCAAATTCGACCAAAACTGGTTGAATAGAATAGGCAAATAAATTTCAATTGCATATTACAGTTCGACCAAAACAGGTTGAAAACAAAATTAGACCGACACTGGTCGAATTTAGTAGCTGGGTGGACTTTTCATATTCAACTAAACGCAGTCGAAGTTAGTAGTTGGGCGGGAAATTCAAATTTTTCTGGGGAAAATTTTAATTTCGAAGCAAAAAGGTGAATTTAGGAAAACAACTGCATTTGGTCGAATTTAGTCTTCTCGCCGGTCGAATTTAGCCGTGCTCCCCCTAAATTCGACTGAATTGGTAAATTCAATGCCTTTAAATTCGACCAACTACATTCCTGTCGAATTTAGCCTTTTGGCAACTGTTTTCGGTTGAATTTAAATAAATTCGACCGATATATTTCGGTCGAATTTAGCCTGATTTGCTGTAGTGCTTCATTGTTGCGATTAAGGGGTTTAAGGTGGTTAAAAAGGCCTTCCTTTTTTTATTTGGGTTTATTATATATACTCGTCACACATATGTACATTTACTTTGTAAATGTAGTTAAAATTAAGTTGACCTATTTTTTTCAATTGAACTAACGTTGTTTATGTTAAAATTTCTGTTAACATAAATCTGACAGGTTAAAAAGTAAAAAAAAATCAAAGATGTAGAATTAGTCTACCGATAGCCAGTTTAGCATTACTATGACCAACAGGACCAACTATGGAGGGAAATTGCAGCGGCAAAAAGTTTATAAGTGTTTAGAAAATACATAGTGAAATTTCAAATGTGAAGGTCTAATACAGGATTATTACATGTGTTAGTTGGAGAAGTTTAGTTGAAGGTTAAAGGTGTGGTGTTTCTGCAAAAGTTGCAAATTGACGGTAAATCAGTTGTCCCAACAGTTTACGAAAGGAAATCAATTGTCATGTTAGAAGTTCACTTCATTTTGGCATTAGAAAAAATAATTTATTTTATAATTAAATTTAATTATAATTACCAAATTTACAACGAAAATTCCGTCATAAATTCACTACTAAACAAATTTATGACGAATTTTCTATCGTAAGTTCACTAAAAATAATTCATTTTGTAATTAAATTTAATTACAATAAAAGAATTTACGACGGACATTCCGTCGTAAGTTGACTGCTAAACGAATTTACGACGGTCATTTCGTCGTAAGTTCACTTCTAAATGACGGATTTCAATTCCGTCATAAGTAATTACGATGGATTTTCATTTCCATCACATGTACGGCATGCAAAATATTTCTGTCGTAGGCCAGTTTGTTGTAGTGGTATAGTATAGTAATTTTTCATTAGTTAAATAACTTTTAAAATATATATTTTGCAGATGTTGGGCTTCATACTTTATTTCATTATTAGGGTTGTTATTTTCTTTTTTTTTTTTAAAACACAAAGAAAAGCTTTCATTAAACCTCAGAAGCTATTACATCGATAAGAAAGAATGGAGTGGAAAACCATTCTTTGCAATCAGTCATAGAAGTAGCCTCTCTAGCTAACACATGAGCCGCTACGTTCGCTGATCGCCTAACAAAATACACCATAAAGGATCTTAAATCATTAACAAGAGAAACACAATCTTTAACAATTGAACCAAAATAACTAGAGTCCTCTTTTGAAGATTGAAAAGCCTGAACTACTCCTAGATAATCCAATTCAATGAAAACATTCGAAATTTGCAGCTTTTTCAACCAAGACAACGCCTCTCGGAAGGCCAAAGCTTCCGCAATCTTAGGGTCTGTAGAATCTATAAGCTTAGCTCCTCTACCTGCCACAAATTGACCTAACTCATCGCGTAAAATACATCCAAATGTACTCTTATTTGTGGACATATAAACAGCCGCATCTATATTGCATGTAACCCATCCATGAATTGGTTTCTGCCAGTTGACAACTCCCTCACGAGGGTTGAACTGAATAGGAAGAACAATCTTTGTCTGAGCACTTTGCCACAGGAAAAGCTGAACACTAGCTCCATCAACTACTGAAGAAGACCCCTTAAACTTATTATTCCAAACCACATCATTTCTATGAGACCAAATACTCTAAGCAATAGCACAAAATAACTCCAAATCATGCTTCGATAAACATTCAAAAAGGTCCCTGATCTGTTGAAAACTGGAAATATCAGAGGTACTTGGCCGAGTAATTTTTGAAAACTCCCAGCATTGCTTAGAAAACGGGCAGAAGAATAATAAATGCTCTAAAGATTCTGCTGCCGATTTACACACTGGACATAAGGAACATACCTCCACCCCCTTCATTTGCAGATTCTCCAAGGTTGGCAAGCAGTTTTGTAGAACTCTCCAAATAAAATTCTTTATTTTAGGAGGAATAGATAATGCCCATAGCTTCAACCAGTTAAAATCGTGAGGAACATTTGACAAAATAGACGCTAATCTGCGAAACAGACGGTACCCACTCTTAACTGAGTATATACCTTTCTCATCTTCAATCCAACCCAACAATCAGCTTCCATTTGACCATAAAGAGGAATTTTTAGAATATTCTGCACATCCTGCTCATTAAAAAGATCCCAAAGCACCTCTTGATCCCACTCCCTTTATTCTACTTGGAATGAACTGCTAACCTTCGCCACCAAAAGTCCAGGAACAGTTGGAGAAGTAATGTATGCATTGACACTCTCAGGAATCCACGGCTCCTGCCATATCCTTATAGACTCCCCATTATTCACTTTCAGTCTACACCCTGCCTTTAAATGATCTTTAGCTGCAAAAATACTATGCCATATGAAGCTCGGGTTATTTCCTAAATGTGCATCCCAGAACAACTTTGTAGGATAATATCTAGCTTTCAAAAGTCTTGCCACCAATGAGTCCGAGTAAGTCAAAAGCCGCCAGGCCTGCTTACCCAACATGCCTAGATTCATATCTTTTATCTTACGAAAACCCATTCCCCCAAACTTCTTCGGGACACACAACTTATCCCAACAAGTCCACCTAATACCCCTCGCATTATCCAAATTAGATACCCACCAGAACCTATTCATCAACTTCTCAATATCATCACATAACTTATTGGGAAGCATGAATACACTCATTACATACGAAGGGATAGACTGAATAACTGATTTGATGAGAATTTCTTTACCGCCCTAGAAAGAATTTTTCCCTTCCAACTTTGCATTCTATTCCACACCTTATCTTTAACATAACGAAAAGCATCCCGTTTGTTTCTTCCAACTACGCCTGGAAGGCCCAGATACGGAGCAGAACCATCACTCAATTGAACTTGAAGTTCCTGACTAATTTGACTAGCCAAAGTACTATGAGTATTACGACTAAAATGAATGCTCGACTTTAAGAAATTGACTTGTTGTCCCATTACTTTTTCATACAGCCTCAAACACTCTTTAATAACTTGAGCTTCCGACAAACATGCCCGAAAAAATAGATATGAAAATCATCCGCAAAAAATAGGTGAGAGACTATAGGAGCATTGATAGCAATTTTACACCCATGAAGAACACCCATATCCTGCTTCCGCTTAATCAGTGTTGACAAACTTTCAACACATAGTAAGAAAAGATATGGGGAAATAGGATCCCCCTACCGAAGACCCCTCGAAGGAACAATCGGACCCACCTCTCTACCCGAAACAAGGAATGTATACTTGACTGTTGACATACACAACGAGATCCAATTGACCCAAACTGCTGCAAAACCCATTTTTTGAAGAATACCTTTAATAAAATCCCATTCTACTTTGTCATATGCCTTACTCATGTCAATTTTCAGAGCAGCATATCCACCCCTACCCTTCATTTTCCTACGCATCCAATGATTAACTTCGAAGGCTGCAATCACATTATCGGTTATTAATCTCCCCGAAATGAAGGAACTTTGAGATTTCGAAATAATATTGGGCAAAAGAACCTTCAGTCTATTAGCTAGCACCTTGGTTACGATTTTCATCAAGATATCGCATAAAGAGATTGGACGGAGATCAGTAATGCTATCTGGACTCTGTTTCTTCGGAATCAGAACTACAAAAGTGTCATTTAGATTACCTGGAATAGTACCTGTAAATAAGATACCAGAACACATTTGACACATATCGTCTCAATTAATTTCCCAAAACCTTTGATAAAAAAGTCGGATTCATTCCATCAGGACCAGGGCTCTTATCCGGATGCATCGAAAAGAGAGCCAATTTGACTTCATCTTTAGTAATCCCTTGGATTAGAAGCTCGTTCTGTGAAGGGTTTCGAGCATCAAACGAAGCGGAAATCAATAATAAAAAACAATAAAATCGAAACCCAATCGCAGGATCCATGCAGAACAAAACGTTTAATTCGTAGTTATGAACGTTTACCTTAAAACGAAGCTTTAACAGTTGATGACAGATGGAGGTCCAAAGCAACTTGAATCACCGCGCATCCCGCTCTCGCGATCTACGCTCTACCGGTATCCACACGAACGCTTTTCTCGAAGGAATGATGTGTACTAGCACCCGAAAACTGCTTCTCTCTATCTTCTTTATCTCTCTCAAGAACGGCTATGGTTTTTGTAAAACTTATATCACCATGTAAAATCAGCCATAAAGAGATATATATAGAGAGAAGAGAATTAGTTTTCTAATTATAATCCAATTATAATTAATACTAATCCGAAATTCCAATTTATTATTTAATTAAGTCTCACTTAATTAATTAATAACTAATTTCAGAATTAGTTAAAGTAATTCCATTTTTTCTATTTAATTAATTAATTAAGTCAAACTTAATTAACATTATAAATAGAACAAATTACTTATTTAATTTCAATTCATAATTTAAATTATTTTTCCTTCAAGCGTTCTTTGCGTGTGACCCTATAGGTTATTATTATGTTGGCAACAATTTTAATATCTAATTAAAATTGTAAACAATGAGCGGCATCTAGTAATACATCATTGCTACCCAAGTAATAATAATTAACTGGTGATCCAATTAAACCTTTCGTGATTAATGTTTCTGTGTAATATAATCCCTTTAACCAAATATTATAGATTAAACTCGAGGCATGTTATTAGTCATCCTCCTCAACGTTTGATCCAGGTTTCCTTGATCAATGAGTAGACTATTAAAACAAATCAATATTTGAGCATGGCCATGCATTTTCATAGTCTCACTCAATCAAGAGGCCAATAATATCTCTCATAATAATAGGAGGGTTAAATCCTTTATCTATCATTCATATTTCTCATATGTCTCATAATATACCTGATGTCCACTTTTATCATTACCCGGTCAAAGGTAACTTTTAATGAAGTCAAAGTATATTAATCCTCGTATAGAAATATAATGATCTCAAGTCTAAGGATCATTACACCATTATCACTGTGAGTCTTTCTAATGACTTATCAACATGTAGAATCTCACTGTAGGTCAATCCAGTGCCATGTAGAATATTACATGCACCTATGTTCTTGACTTTAGTATCACTATACCTATGACCAATGAGATGTGGTCATCAGTCAACAAACACACTAATCTTTATGCATTATAATTGTCCCATATTAATAATGCTCGATTAGGGATATTTAGGAATATAAACACTATTCATATAATCTCATTTTTAAGTAACATACTTAAAGATATAGAATACATGTTACATATTCCAAGGACATTTATTATTCTAACAATTATTTCACAGTAAATTAAGACATAATAAATCAATATAGAAATAATCGTTGGAACATAACAAAATAATCTTTCCTAGAAGCACAACTACATTGTCTCTAGGGCACTAACACTATCAATCTCCCACTTGCACTAGAGCCAATCGCACATGTATCCAATACCAATGGAAATAGTGTGACCTTCGTGCTTCTGCTGCGACAAATCCTTGGTCAGTGGGTCCGTAACATCATCATTAGTATGCACTTTACATATATGTATATCTCCTTGATCATTAAACTCATTAATAAGGTGATATCGCCTAAGTAAATTCTCAACCAACCTTTTTGGATGCTTCGCAAGCATCAGTATACTCAACCTCCATTGTAGAATCATTTTTGTCTTTACAGTGAACTAATCCAGCTTACAACACTTTTATTTAGACAAAAACACGAATCCAGACTAAGACACGGTATCGTCCCTATCTGTCTGGAAACTAGCATCAGTGTAACCTCTTACAACCAGCTTCTCATCTCCTCCGTATATCAAGAACGAATCTTTAGTCCGTTTAAGGTACTTAAGAATATTCTTGACAACTATCCAATGACCCTCACCTGGATTAGACTGGTATCTGCTCGTCATGCTCAAAGCATACGAGACATCAGGATGAGTACATATCATTGCATACATTATAGAACTAATTGCCGAAGCATATGGTACCTTACACATACAGTCCTTATCATCTGATGATTTAGGACAGTATTCCTTTGAGATGGCTATCCCATGAGACATTGGAACATAGCCCCTCTTTGCCTCTTGCATCCTAAAACGATGCAATACCTTGTCAATGTATGTACTCTGACTTAAGCCGATTAATCTTTTAGATCTATCTCTATAGATCCTGATCCCTAAGATATAGGTAGCATCGTCTAAGTCTTTCATCGAGAAACTTTTTCCTAACCAAGTCTTCACAGCCTTTAGAGAAGGAATGTCATTCCCTATTAGTAATATGTCATCTACATTTAATACTAGGAATGCCACATGGCTCCCACTAACCTTCTTGTAAACACACGGCTCATCCTCATTTTGTATGAAGCCAAACTCTTTGACAGTTTCATCAAAACGGATGTTCCATCTCCTTGAGGCCTGCTTCAATACATAAATGGATCGTCACAACTTACATTCTAGCAAACCTTGAATCGACAAAACCCTCAGGTTGTGTCATGTACACATCCTCTTCTAAGCTCCCATTTAAGAAAGCGGTCTTGACATCCATTTGCCAGATCTCATAGTTATAATAAGCTGCTATCGCAAGCAAAATCCTGATGGATTTGACCATAGCTACCGGTGAGAAAGTTTCATCATAGTCAATACCATGAATTTGCTTGAAACCTTTTGCCACTAGTCTTGCTTTGTAGGTCTGTAAATTTCCATCCATTTCAGTTTTCTTCTTGAAAACCCACTTGCACTCTATGGGTTTAACCCCATCAGGTGGTGTAACCAAAGTCCATACTTTGTTTTCATACATGGAATCCATCTCAGATTTCATGGCCTCCAGCCATCTCTCAGAATCTGGACTATTCATAGCATCCTTGTAGGTGAGAGGCTCATCATTATCTACAAGCATCACATCGCCACTTTGAGTCAGGAGAAATCCATAATATCTCCATGGCTCATGGCGAATCCTACTAGATCTACGAACAACCTGTGTTTATTGAGCAGTATTGTTCTCAACATCTTGAGTCTCATTCTACTCATGTTTCAAACTCTGGTTCAACATTATCTTGTAGTTCTCGATCCTTATCGAGATCTATTGTCCTCCCACTGTTTTTCTTAGAAAGAAGTTCTCTCTTTAGAAACACAGCCATTCGAGGAACCAACACTTTGTTCTCGGAAGGTTTATAGAAATAATACCTTTTAGTAATGGGTATCCTAAAAATTACATTGATCTGATTTCGGTCCTAGCTTATTAGAGACCAAGCGTTTCACAAACGATTCACATCCCCAAACTTTCATAAATGAAACGCTATTACGTTTATCAGTCCATATCTCATATGGTGTCTTTCGAACCGATTTTGAAGGAACTCGGTTTAGTGTTTGTGTAGCCGTCTCTAGGGCATAACCCCAGAAACTAATTGGAAGATCCGCATGACTCATCATCGATCGCACCATGTCTAACAAGGTACGATTTCTCCTTTCAAACACCCCATTCCATTGTGGTGTTCCAGGAGGAGTGAGTTGTGATACGTTACCACACTCCTTCAGGAAATTCTTAAATTCCAAGCTTAAGTATTTTCCCTCACGATCAGATCGTAGAGTTTTAATACTTTCGCCTAATTGCTTTTCAACTTCAGCCTTATACTCTTTGAATTTCTCAAACGATTCGGATTTGTTCTTCAAAAGATACATATATCTGAATATACTAAAATCATCAGTAAAGGTTATGAAATAATAAAAGCCACCTCTTGCCATCGTACGCATTGGACCACATACATCACTATGTATCAATTCCAATCGTTTGGTGGCCCTCTCACCTTGTCTGGTAAAAGGAGCTTTAGTCATTTTGCCAATGACACATGGTTCACATTCCTCGTATGATTCGAAATCAAACTTATCCATGTATCCATCATTATGTAACTTGGAAATGCGATTCTCATTTTTATGGCCTAAACGACAGTGCCAGAGGTATGTTTGATTTATGTTATAGACAGGATTATCAAGATCAAGAACATATAAAACATTAAACAAACATGCAACCCCATAGGTGACATTATTCAATGAAAACGAACAACCATTGTTCTGAATCAAAAACGAAAAACCAATCTTGTCCAAACAAGAAATGGAAATAATGTTTCTGCAAATCGCAGGCATATAAAACAGTTCTCTAGTTCTAAAATAAGCCCAGTGGGCAATGATAAATAATAAGTCCCTATAGCTAAGGCAGCAACCTTTGCTCCATTGCCAACATGTAGGTCGACTTTTCCTTTCGCCAAAGTTCTACTCCTTCGGAGTTCTTGCACATTTATACAAATGTGGGAATTACATCCAGTATCTAATACCCATGATGTAGAAGTAGACAAATTGACTTCTATAACATAATTACCTAAATCAGAAATCTGAACAACCTTCAGTTTCTTTAGATCCTCCAAATAATTTTGACAGTTTCTCTTCCTTTTACCCTGTTTACACGCATACAAAGCCTTGCTTGTATCAAATCTCTCTTGACGAGCCTGTCCTTTAAACATACGTTTAAGGTGCTCGATCATGATATAAGAATCAAAATTCTCATAATGTTTCTGCAGCTCATGACTCATAGTCGCAAGCATCAAACAGGTGATATCGGTGTCATCATCCAAATGCTTCTGATAAGCATTTCGTTGAGACTCCGTTGCACCTTCAGGGAGAGATCCAGGGCGAGGAATATCTATGACATAGAGCTTTCGCTCATGCCTGAGGACAATCCCAAATTCCTTTGTCAATCTAGGAAGTTATTTCATGTCAACTTGTCCTTCTCAAGGACTGATCGTACAGAGAAGTTATTTGAGTTGTTTGCCATTACAAGTTTCTACAATGCTAAAATGCATAAAATAATTAGTCTACGGAATTATTAAATTATTATGTTCAAATGATTATGATATATTCATAATATATCTCCCACTATTTTTATCAAATTAATAGCCCTTACTATTAATTCGGAAAGTATATCCCATAAATCTTTCTAGTGAGCCAAGATCCATATTTCGTCATGTCCTAAGTCAACCACTGGTAGTCCTTAAAACATGATTATTTAGGTAGACAACAGTTGTCAATTATATCATATATAACTCTTGGATAGTTTGGTAGAACAACATTTGTTCACATAACAACATTTGTTCCTATTTATCCAATAAATCTTACCAAACTCTATGCCTCTAAGTTCATAATAGTTGAATATAACCGTTTATTTTCACCTTATTATGATGACTTAGTTAAGTTAGACCCAATGATACAACGGCCGAATATAACCGTTTATATTCGTTGCATCTCACCACGATAGACAGGAGTCCCCTGCTACTGACAGCCCTTCCCCTTATCGATCTAGGATTCGATGAGTGTTCATTCATTGGAAAGCATCTGAGTAAAACTTAATATTTTGTTAAGGGGTTTAGAAATTAAAACGACCATGATCCCATCATAAAGAGATTCCCTATTTTTTCTTGAATTAAATACTTCAAATCAATATTCACCAATGGTTTGATTTCCAGGTTGTTGGAGGAGTCACAAGTGGCCTCGCTTAATACCCAACTTCCTTACAGGTATGACCCGTTTTTGACAAAATCTCCCCATATCAAAATAATTGAAAATTCGTATTTAATTCCGTGTTTCATAAACACAGAAATCTCATAGTCATTATTTTAAATTTTAAAATCTCGAGTCGTTACAGATTTTATCTTGTTTAAGCAGGCATGGCATGGGTGATGTATCTAATACATTCAATCATACATGATTAATCTAATTAAAGCACGCATCTCTATGTATTCTACACATACATTCATACATCATATGTAAAGTGTAGTATGTAAACATGATTGGTTATGGCCTTTATCCTATATGATCCTTTCAAGCTAATGAAAGGATCAAGGTCAATCTATGGTGGTAAAAAACATAAATACAATTACATGTCTTCATTCTTCTTGTCTTCTTGGATCGCCTCCTTGCTTGCTTGTCTTCATGTCTTCATGTACATTACATAAACAAAACAACAATACTAATGTAATTACAAGCAGAACTCGAGTTACATTCGAGATTTAATCATTACAAGGAATGACGACATGCAAGTCGTATTTAGAAACAAAACCATAAACAAAAACCTCTATCCTATGGGTCTCAAGGCCATAACCATCCACCATGCTCAAGTAACAATTAAAGAACATGTCATATTATCTAATCATGTTAAACGATATCATATTTCAGATGATCCAATCAAAGAAATCATATAACGCAAAAATCAGAAAATCAGAATCAAATTCTGAACACAATAAATCGCCGTTTTCAGTCACTAAACGGCGTCAAACGCCTTACAGACGAGTCGATGATAGATTTGCTATCAGTTTTGTTCAGACGCTAGTTTCGAGTAAGAAAACACATATCGTTTGCGAAAATCGGACACTAGACACAGATTTCACCGAATCTTAACAGCGTTATACAGAAATCGTATCGTATACAATTCCCATATCAAGAACAAACATAAATCATATATATATATATATATATATATATATATATATATATATATATATATATATATATATATATATATATATGAACGTCATCAACATATCATATCCAATATGATCATATAAGTTATAACTCATAAAACGATTTTCAGAAAATTAGAATCAAATTCTGAAAACCATAAATCGCTGTTTACATGAAGTAAACTATGTCAAACGGCTTACAGATGCGAACCTGACTATGTCAGTCTTGCTCAGTGGCCCGATTCCAGTCAGAAAACATATCTCGTTTGCGTAAATTGGACACAGTACGCAAATTTCACTAAATTTGCATAATTTTTCGAAAATCGTATCGTATACAATCTCCAAAAATAAGAACAAGCATGTATCATATACACTCAGCAATTTATACAATCATCCCATGATTATACAATTTACTAATATATCATATGTTCAAAACATATACATACACATCTCGTATAATCACAAAAACATGGCAAATCACATACATGCTTATATACGCCAAAACTGTTAAACACATAACCGAATTAAAAGCGTTTTGCAAGTAGCTCTGATGCCATTGAAGGGTTTCGAGCATCAAATGCAGCGGAAATCAATAATAAAAAACAATAAAATTGAAACCCAATCGCAGGATCCATGCAAAACAAAACGTTTAATTCGTAGTTATGAACGTTTACCTTAAAACGAAGCTTTAACAGTTGATGACAGATGGAGGTCCAAAGCAACTTGAATCACCGCGCATCCCGCTCTCGCGATCTACGCTCTACCGGTATCCACACGAACGCTTTTCTCGAAGGATTGATGTGTACTAGCACCCGAAAACTGCTTCTCTCTCTATCTTCTTTATCTCTCTCAAGAACGGCTAGGGTTTTTGTAAAACTTATATCACCATGTAAAATCAGCCATAAAGAGATATATATAGAGAGAAGAGAATTAGTTTTCTAATTATAATCCAATTATAATTAATACTAATCCGAAATTCCAAATTTATTATTTAATTAAGTCTCACTTAATTAATTAATAACTAATTTCGGAATTAGTTAAAGTAATTCCATTTTTTCTATTTAATTAATTAATTAAGTCAAACTTAACTAACATTATAAATAGAACAAATTACTTATTTAATTTAAATTCATAATTTAAATTATTTCTCCTTCAAGCGTTCTTTGTGTGTGACCCTATAGGTTATTATTACGTTGGCAACAATTTTAATATCTAATTAAAAATGTAAACAATGAGCGGCATCTAGTAATACATCATTGCTACCCAAGTAATAATAATTAACTGGTGATCCAATTAAACTTTTCGTGATTAATGTTTCCGTGTAATATAATCTCTTTAACCAAATATTATAGATTAAACTCGAGGCATGTTATTAGTCATCCTCCTCAACGTTTGATCCGGGTTTCCTTGATCAATGAGTAGACTATTAAAACAAATCAATATTTGAGCATGACCATGCATTTTCATAGTCTCACTCAATCAAGAGGCCAATAATATCTCTCCTAATAATAGGAGGGTTAAATCCTTTATCTATCATTCATATTTCTCATACGTCTCATAATATACCCGATGTCCACTTTTATCATTACCCGGTCAAAGGTAACTTTTAATGAAGTCAAAGTATATTAATCCTCGTACAGAAATATAATGATCTCAAGTCTAAGGATCATTACACCATTATCACTGTGAGTCTTTCTAATGACTTATCAACATGTAGAATCTCACTGTGGGTCAATCCAGTGCCATGTAGAATATTACATGCACCTATGTTCTTGACTTTAGTATCACTATACCTATGAACAATCAGATGTGGTCATCAGTCAACAAACACACTAATCTTTATGCATTATAATTGTCCCATATTAATAATGCTCGATTAGGGATATTTAGGAATATAAACACTATTCATATAATCTCATTTTTAAGTAACATACTTAAAGATATAGAATACATGTTACATATTCCAAGGACATTTATTATTCTAACATTTATTTCACAGTAAATTAAGACATAATAAATCAATATAGAAATAATCGTTGGAACATAACAAAATAGTCTTTCCTAGAAGCACAACTACATTGTCTCTAGGGCACTAACACTATCATTCTGTTCCTCGGAGATACATGTTCTGACACCTTCTAATACTTCTTTCATATCACATCCCGGAGATTCAAACAAGTTATCATAATACTCCCCAATAAAATCCTCCAAACCATTATTCCAGCTTCTCCATAGCCCATTACTATCCTTCAATTGATTAATCGAATTCTTCTTCTTTCTCGCCGAAGCATACGCGTGGAAATATTTAGAATTGCAATCTGATGCCTTCAGCCAGTGCTGTTTTGCATGCTGCTTAAAAAAATCCTCCTGCTGAGCCAGTAATCTCGAGTATTCCTTAATAGCCTCATCATAGCATTGTCTTGAAAAACCATCTGAACCTCGTCTAAACCTCTCCATATTGTGACGACACAGATTTATCCTCCTTTTAAAGTCTTTAACCAGCATTGAACCCCATTCTCGTAACTCTTTAGCACAAGCCTCTATTCTTCCACAAAAGGTTTGATTTTTACTCTTCCTCCAACACTCTTCCACAATTTTGTTACACCCATCCTCCTGAAGCCAAGAATTCTCAAAGCGAAATCGATAGCCTCTAGCAACAGGTTGCCAGATGCTAATTTGAAAAAATAACGCAGAGTGATCAGAATTCGGAGCAACCAAATTAAACACCTTATTCGATGGAAACATAGATCTCCAACTTTCGTTAACACAAACACGATCTAATCTCTCTTCAACCCATCGCTCCGTTCCACGACTTCTTTCCCAAGTGAAGGGATACCCTTCCATATCCAGATTCGAGAGCCCACAATCAGATAGCGTATCTCGAAATCCATTCAATAACCAATTCAGATGAGGATGTTTTCCTTTCTTTTCATTCTGGTGAAGAATATCATTATAATCCCCTATCACCACCCACGGGAGACTATACTTTGAAGATAAGTATCTAAGAAGATTCCACGATTCTCTACGCCTCGTCCTCTTCGGGTAACCATAGAAACAAGACAATCTCCAGCTATCAGTACCATCTAGATTAACCACAGTATCAATATGATTTTGAGAGTATGACTTAATATCCACAAACCTCAAAAATTTCCACATTATTGCTAGACCCCCTCCATGACCTGGCCCAGCTACAGTAAAAAGGCCCTCATAGTTTAACTTGGCCCTTATTGCTTCCACTCTATTATTATCTACCAAAGTTTCTATTAAAAAAATAATCATGGGCCTTTTTGATTGGACCAAGTCCAAAAGCACCTGAATTGTAGAAGCATTGCCCAGGCCCCTACAATTCCTAGATAAGATACTCATTGTGGCAGGCGGGCCTGTCCAACAGGTCCCGCCAGTGCCAAGCTTTTTGAATTTTGATCATAACCTTCTTTCATTACAATATCCAGCCCAATTGTTGGATGACTAACTAGGTCCATTTCCTTATTACCCACATCTTTCCCTTCCTTAATGCGCTGTCTTTTCTGCTTTGAATCATAATTCATAATTCTTTTTCCTTCCTCCTCATCAAAAAGAGCTTCACAAAACTTCTCTGAATGGCCGATAATTCCACAATAGAAACAAAAAGATGGAAGACGTTCATATTTAAAATTAATCCACAACCAATTACCTCCTGCTTTCTTAATCCTCATTGTGCTTTTCAAATGCTTATAGACATCAATAGCTACCTTAATCCGTAAATAATTCCTCCATAATCCCCTGAAATTTTTGGGATCAGAATCCAAGAACTTTCCAACATAGTTGCCAATTGACTTGAGAATGTATTCCGAAATAAAACCTATTAGAAGGTCATAAATTTGAATCCAGATATGCAGATCTTTAAGCTTTATCTCAGACAATTGCTCATCTCCCTCAAGTTTCTTCAACAACAGCACCTGTTGATTAAATGTCCACGGCTCATCATCTAACACCCTCCTCATGTCCATCACATGAAAAAACTTAAAGATGAATAGATTTGGATGATTCGTTTCTTCTATATACACCCCTATAATCGGTTTCCAAATAGACAATAACGTATCTTTCATTTTCGCGAAATTCATCTTTCGATCAGTTAACAGACTCCCAACCAAACAAAGAGTGTAATCCACCTCTCCAGTCTCAGCAGGCATATCTTCCAGTACCAAACCCTCCCCTTCATCATCGTTAATAGAGAGATTTGTATATTCTTCTTCAATGTTTTGACTCTTCGATGAACTTGCCATCCCTCCTTACTATTGACAGATCGACTCAACAAAAATAGTAAATGAAAATGATTGAGAATGAACCACAAGATAAAAACAGAAAAACAAGAAAAGACACGTCAAAAAGACGAGACTAACATAAGAAACACGTCACAAAATGAGACTAAGCTAATGAATTTACGAAGTTGCAATCGAAATTGGGTTGTTATTTTCTTAAGGACTGCAATAGGGTATCTTATCAGGTATATACACACACCCACTCAAATATACGTATACATAACATTTCAATTATATATCTTACGTATTTTTCTTTAATAATGATTCTTTTTTTTTGCCAAACCTTTAATAATGATTCTAGTTTGATAGTTTTTGTTTATTTGATTTACAGGTTTTATCGTCCTGACAATCCACCTCCCACTACTAGAATCTCAGCTAAATTTGACTGCCATTTTGAAGTTGAATTTAGTTAAATTCGACTGGATCCAGTTAAATTTTGCTAAATTCGACTGCAAAATGTTAGTCAATTCTAACTTAGTGGAATTTAGCAAAAACCAGTAGAATTTAATAAATTTGACTGGCTAAATTCGACCGTTCAAATTCGACTGGCCTAAATTCGATCGCAATTTTGAAAATTTGAAAGTTTTGAATTTGACGCCTAAGGTACCTTAAATTCAACCGTACTCAGTCGAATTTATAAATTCCACTGGTTGCAGTCAAATTTATGAAATCGACCGGACTCAGTCGAATTTAATATTCTAAAAATTAAAAAAAAAAAAAACTAAGAACCCAGAATATAATTCAACCAATAATACAATTCAAACAGAAGCCACACAACTCCAGCCCTGAAAAATCTTGCACTAAGCTTTCACTAGTTACAAGTATCACCGCTGATCCACTGAATATACACATTCCACAAAACACGAATCAAATTCATCACAAAAATTTAATCAAACATGGCAAGAACGGAAACCCACTTTTTTGGTTTTGAAATTAAGTCAAACAAAACACACAACACACACCGGATTTACACACACACACACGTACATGACACACACATGCCACACACTCAACACACGCTGCACACACGTGACACACGCATAACACACGCCACACACATGCACACATGCACTGAAACACACTTACACACGCACAACACAATCGGACACACAGAAGCCGGAAAAAGGAACTGAGGGGAGGGGCTACGGACTTCTAAGATTCAGAATTCATCACCACACCACCGCTATAATTCATCACCACACGAAGCTCGGCACACCACCGCTATAATTCGTGATTGTAGCAACATACACACACACACCATATATATATATATATATATATATATATATATATATATATGTATTACGGAGAGTAGGAGAGGAGAGGGGGAGAGGTTAAATCAAAAGAGAGAGATGAGAGAGATTCGACTGAGAGAGATGGAGAGAGATTAGAGGGATTGAGAACCCACGCAGAGAGATTGTGAAATTGAAAAAAAAAGAGACATATGGGAGGAAAGGGAGAGAGGCGAGAGTCAGGGGTAGAGAGACAAGGGGTATTAGGTAGAAAACAAAGATGGGTTTGTGTCTGTGTGTATTATTTGGGTTTAATGAGGACCATTGGATGTGTGTTTCTTTTTTTAATCAAGGGCTATAAATTGATTGAAGAAGCACAATCCTTGTGCTATGCTGTCAACCAATACCACATTGATACGTGTCATCAAATAGAATTTTAATTTTCCACTCTTAATATAGATTAAAATAAATATTCAAAAAAAAGCTATAAAAATTATGAATTTTTTACTAAAACTTGGAAATATTAAGAAAATTGTTATCTCAAAATCTGGTCAAATTTCATAGAAGTTTGGTCAACCTTTTGATTTTTGAACGTACGAGTTTTTCGGCTCTAAATTCGACTCCGGAACAAATTCTCAAAAAATTTCCTAAATTTTATCATGGATAGAAAATATTATTTAAATGATACATTCCAAGTTTCAATTTTTTATAGCATATGGAAGTATTTATTTGAAATTGTCGAAGTTAAATAAGGATATTTTATCCCATTTATTGTTTCTATTTTTTAAAAACTTTTTATCGCCGATCCAATCATACGGATGTCAAGATATATCTAATTTAATAACATTCCCAAATGTTCAAAAAATAAAAAATTAATTTGATTGGAGATCTTAGTAGAACACTGCATACTGTCTAGTTCTCGTAACAAGTGTTTTGTCCCAGATTATTTTTTTTATTTTTTAAAAACTATTTCTCGATGATCCAACCGTACGGATGTCAGGATATATCTATTTAAATGATATTCCCAAATTTTTAAAAAATAAAAAATAAATTTGGTTGGAGATCTTAGTAGAACACTATTATATTGTCTAGTACCCTTAACTAGTGATTTGTCCCATTTATTGTTTCTATTTTTTAAAACCTATTTATCGACGATCCAATCATACGGATGTCAAGATATATCTAATTTAATGCCATTCCCAAATTTTTTAAAAATAAAAAATTAATTTGATTGGAGATCTTAGTAGAACACTGCATACTATCTAGTACTCGTAACAAGTGTTTTGTCCCAGATTATTGTTTTTATTTTTTAAAAACTATTTCTCGATGATCCAACCGTACGGATGTCAAGATATATATCTTTTTAAATGATATTCTAAAATTTTCAAAAAATAAAAAAATAAATTTGGTTGGAGATCTTAGTAGAACACTATTATATTATCTAGTACCCTTAACTAGTGATTTGTCCCATTTATTGTTTATATTTTTTAAAAACTATTTCTCGATGATCCAACCGTACGGATGTCAAGATATATTTAATTTAATGATATTCCCAAATTTTCAAAAAATAAAAATTTAATTTGGTTTGGTAATTTAACGGTCAACTAGTACATTGACTATAACCCCCAAACAGAGTTTCGTCAGGGCTTAGTATTTCGATTTTTAACTCCCACTATTACGGTCTCACATCATTTTTATTGAATGCGATATGTTATCAAAACGTGCTATAAAAAATCATAATTTTTTAAAATAGGTAAGTATTTATTAAAATTTTCTAAACTTCTTAACAAATATAAAATCAATACTTTAGTTACATATATAAAAAAAAATATCGTACGTGGGTAAACTAAATTTTAACATGTAGTTCATCTTATGAGGATATTGTGGTAATTTTTTTGAAATTTAAGGATTGATTTTATATTTTTTAAATAATTTTGGAAATTAATTTTCTAATTAGAATGACTGATTGCAGTCAAATTTATAAATATGACTGTTTTCGGTCGAATTTAATTTTAAATATTTTGGAAAAATATTGGCGGGAATTTTCCCGCTTAAACTTAATTTCACGCGGATCGCTGACATGGCACTAATTTCGACTGGTTGCAGTCAAATTTATAAATTCGACTACCATAGAATTTAGGCGGGAAATAAATTTGACTGGTTAAATTCGATCGCACCTATAAATTTGACTGCTCTTAAACTCGACTGGAAGCAGTCGAATTTTAGTTTGACCACTAATTTATTTGAATTGACCATAAATTCGACTGGTTACAGTTGAATTTAGGCCAGTCGAATTTATGCAGTCAAATTTACCCGAGTTTTCTTGTAGTGTCCTTCACCTCCTTCACCACCTCCGCTTTCACCTCTTCTTCCTCCTACGTATACTCGGGAGTCGACTACTGTGGAAATAGTCAAAATCACTCCCGAGGAAGACCATATAATTTCTCCAAATATCCCGGGGCAAGTAGATGATATTGATACCAATGATAGTGTTTTTCGTAACATTATCCTCGGTATCTTTACATTATTTTTTTTATTTTCATGCCCTAGGGACGAGAATATTAATCTTTGTTAATAATAATCGTCGAAATACCGGAATAATATTTATTATTCTGATTCTTCTTATTTCGGGTGGTACGGCTATTTATGTAATAAATAGTCACAATTCGCCCCAACCTCATTCTCCGAAAACCAAATATCAAATATCACCACTTATAAATTCTATCTCCGTTCATCCCACCTTCCATATAACACCACAATTTTTTTGGATTTTTCAAACCCTAGTAGGACAAAATATCTATCTATAACTAGTAACCTTACCATATCAACTTCTAACATATCAATAGGATTTAGTCCTATTCCTTCTTTTTCCCTTCATCCCTTGGAATCCAAACCAATCAATATTACTCTTTCTAAGAGTAATATTGATTTCGAGCCACTATATTACTAATATGATAGTAAATCTATATTACTTCATAGTTATTAGGTCAAATAGCACGATTTTAAAGACTATCTGTACCGTTTGGGCCATCCCACCATCGAGAGGTTACATGAAGTCGGCCAGTTGCACAGCCATTGCTTGACCGCAGCAGTAACATTCGTAATAATTGTAGATTAAAGTACCGCATGAAGCAGCATTTGTAATAATTGTAGAAACACTGAATAGCAGCATTTGCAATAAACTGTATTGGTAGATTGTGTCCTTAACGGTTCAAATCACATTTTTACATGTCATTATTTACAATCTTTGCTAAATAATTATTTATAGATGAGTAAATAAAAAATTCTCTATCGGTTGATTGTGTCCTTAACGGTTCAAATCACATTTTTACATATCATTATTTACAATCTTTGCTAAATAATTATTTATAGATGAGTAAATAAAAAATTGGAGCACAACTATGCCAATAATGTTCTGATTGTCTTGCACAAACATAGTAATTTAATTTATCTTTTTTTTTAAAAAATGCTCATTTGACTGATCGAGATTTGATAATACAAATTAATTTACTCAAATAGCACAATGTTGAAAACGATGCGAACTTTAGGTTTTAGTGGCTTTTACAGTTTTACTACATGATTGCACATGTAGTAATTTCTCATCTTGTAAATTTTTAATGGAATATGCAGTCTATACAAGTGGCTTCCCATCCACCTATATTTGGAATTGAAACAGTGAATGGGTCCTCGGTTTCTGCAAAAAACCTCTATTGTTATGAAAGGAAAGATTCCACACAACTATTTTCAAAGGTTCTTATTGATCTTTCTTACTCACTTATTTGTAATGTGTGGCTACGATTTTTATTGATTCTTATTTCTCATACATGGCAAGCATTTTTCATAAATGCTATTGTTCATGTCCGGGCTCGTCTTTTATTTTTTGGTTCTTGCAATTTTCCACCGTAACAAGCTAGATTTAATGTTTTTAGAATTGTTGCATCCCTTCATACTCTAAATCTTGATACTCTAAATCTTGAAATGTATATGAAACCGTAATGCAAGTATTCTATATGTATCCTAAAAAATATGTATATATAGGCAAAAAGACATTGTTGTTTGAGTGAGATACGTTTCGGATGCTTTAGGCAGAATAACAAATAGTACGCATACAAAGCACACTCAGTACTGAATCATTTGCTATGGAATACTAAGATTTTAAAAGAATCTTGAAGCATTGCTCTTAAGGAAATCAAGGTTTTTGCTTCTACCACAACTAGAAGATTGTCATCCTCAGTGTCTAACGCCTTAACAATATTTGGATGAAATACTAAAAACCAGATAGGATTATTAATTTATTGAATATTATCAATTTTCTTTTTGAAATTAACATAGGGAAAAATTTGAAGAACCGAGAATCATTTACAGGCATGCTTTCATTCTTGCGAATTCTGCAGGATTTGCACTATGCAGGTTTAGCACTCTACATGTTTTGATTTTTGTAGTTTTTATGTTTTCTGCAGCATTTTATGGTCTACATATTCTATGCTATTTATTACATTCTACAGTCTATTTTGTTCTACAGATTCCTTATGAATTTTTTGTTTCAACTCTGTTTTCCTTCATTGAAACTGCTCTGTATTTCTGCATTCTGCCCTTTTTACTGCACTCTGCATTGTTTTATTTCTGCACTATGCATTGTTTGTTCGACTATTTTGAATAAAAATTAAGTCCATATTATTTTCTTTGATTTGTAACTCATGTGTTTAATTTTGTAACTCCCATGATAATGTGATTTTATTTTATTTGACCATTATGAGGGAGGTTACAAAGTTATTACAATTGTAAGTTACACTTTATCTACTACAATATAAGTAGACATTTGGATCTTTGTTGATTACACCAAAAAATCCCTCAAGGTTTTTATAAAATTATAGCATACTCATCTTAGTGCTCTATGGTCTGCTTCTATGGTCTGCTTCTGTGAGATAGTTGCGGTATTTATTCGGTTCGTAGGAGGCGGGTCTAAGGTTCTTAAGACTACCTCTATTCGTTGTATCCTGGGAGACGGAAGCCACAACACACCTTCAAGCACATACGGAAGGGGCTTATCTGTTTTAAGGACAGCGTGGTTTTCACGTGCCTCGAATAATTTTCCGGTATTTTCTTTTTATAATCTTGATTTCAGGTACAATCTCTTACTATTCTTTCTACAATCTTAAAACAGATAATATATTTTATGAATTGGTTTAGTTCATAAACTGATTTGTTTGGTTTTTGTTTCGGGAGTACAGTGTTGATTGATTTTTTAACTGTCATAATTTTATGCTTTTCTTGATACGGTTATCATGTATTAAGTCTTTTCACTACAAGGATTTTTGCTTTAGACGACACTCAAAACGTGTTGTCTGAATGTACCAAAAACTGTTGACTATTGAGAAGTCGTCTGATACACACCTCAGACAATACACAGCAAGCTGTTGTGTGAAAGTTGAAAGACAAGTAAAAGCCACCTGAAAAGAGTTGTCTGATACCCAGAAACAACAACACTTTCTTTGGAAACCTGTTGTCAAAGCTCCAATAATGCAACACGTTTTAAGCAGTAAAGACAATGGTTTTTAAAAGAAAGCCTATTGTTGAAGTGCAAAAGATACAATCCTTTACTTGATCAGGGCTGTTGTTGTATGTCATTACAGACAATGGTTTCTTAGCAAAAACGCGTTGTTTTATGGTTAGATGTACAACATGTTATCTCATATGGCATGTTGTTGTAGAGTAGGAAGGATAACACTTTCTTAGCATATAACATGTTGTTATTTGTTAAAAGAGACAACAGTTTTGTAGAGTATAACATGTTGTTATTGGTTAAAAGAGACAACAGTTTTGTGGGTTTTAACCTACCGTGTGTATTCTTCTCCTACATTACTTTGTTAAATGGTACAAGTTGTTTGATTGCATTTTTTACAACTGTTAACATTAAGTAGTTTTTATTTTCCTGTTGTGTGAGTCATTCTCACAAGGGTCTCACAAGGGATTTTAATAAAAGCATTGCTTGATATATAATACAACAAGTGTTAATCATTGGTGAGCATTGGCTAAAATTATCTTAAACAATGGTTCTAGACATGTAAAGAAAACCAAACTACACTATAAAATGAAAATGCCAAGAAACAAACAATAGAAACCAATTCAATCCATCCCTCCATTACGACCAATATTCACACCATCAACCAAAACCACACAAGCAATTTTTCACCTTATAACACCAACACCACCAACAAACGTACACAACCAACCAACCAAGTACATAATTAAAGTCTATCCATATCCAAAACAACTAATACGTAAGTCATAGTTTAATTTACGCTACAACCAAGTTCAATAAAAGACGACAGAGTTCAACGAGCCAGGTGCTTCAACATATACTTCGCCAAGTCAGTCCTTATATCATTAAGCTCAGCCATGCCATAGTTCAAGTTGCTTCTGCGTTGCCACTGCAAAATGGAACATGTATTGGAAGTCATATATCTTCACCACAAAACACAAGGATATCAGAAAGAAAAAAAATGCATTGTTACCTTCATAGCAAATTTCAATTCCTTATCAAGACATATCTCCTTCATATAACGCATCACAAACACGCCACAGTCCTTGGACCCAGGTTGAAGAGGAATTCCCTGAAGAACATGTAGAATTAATTATATGTCTACACTGTCCTTGTGGAATTCAGAGATACAAAAAAAAAATACTTAAGAAAAGGATAATACCGCCAGGTTCTCCCATGTAATTTTGTTTTTGGTAAACTTCTTCGCATCGTCATTATAGAGATTGATGGCACTACAAAATATAATGTAAATCAAATTTATGACATGTAACTTAATAAGTGGTCTCAAATGAAATTAAGTTAATATAAAATACTCACTTGTCGACCACTTCCGTCCATTCTTCACATGTAATTCGGCGCTTCAAAGGATCCATCTGGTAAACGATTTGAGCATCTAGATGTACAGCGGTGAGCGTCCAATGGTTCCTAATAATTTATGAAATTAAACTATATTAAAGTGTGTATTTAAAAAACATTAACAATAGCACCACACATTAAATTAAATCAGATCACATGGTCACTCCTATAAAATTAATAGACTTGATAGCATATAAGTGTTAAAATAAAGAACTGACCCGGAGTTATATGGTAAGAGAAAATACTGGCCAGGCTGAGCATTCTTGAACCTGAGAGATAGGGATCGCGACCTCTCTGCTGGATTACCACAACCGAGGGCACCAATCGTATCAGGATCAACAAACGCTATCATATCAGTCATCTTGTGTTTTTTCAAATATTCCTGCAGAAAACTGTATAAAAAAAAAGTCATTACAGAAGCAGTCCGTTTTCATTGTAGAACTATTTACAAAGTCAAATAAATTTTTGAACGTCGATACTTACTTAATGTATAAGCAAATAACGCCCCCCTGACATCTCACCCCCACAACACAAAGCATGAATATCCGACAAAAAAAGGGGCTTCTTAGCAGTAGATCCGAAAGCTTCTTCAGATATCAAAAAAGTAGATGCTCGGCCGTCCACCAAAGCATCCTTTGCCCAAAGCCACAAACGCTTCAAGGCAGAGGGAAAGTCAGGACCGAAGTCCAACACATACTCTGGGACTAATTCCAGATCTTTCACCTTCTTCCACTTCTTTTGTCCATTTTTCTTGCTTCCCTGAAATATGACATTAAAAAACAATTGTGAATGAAAACTGCCTAATATAGTAGGTTTGTTAAAGTAAACTGCCTAATATGTTTATTTTAATTATGATTTAATAGATTACAATGAATTTAACCTTTGTACTTCCATTCTGTCTGGCAGTGGTTTTCTTCAATTCCGTTATGAGATCTTTTGGCCATGCAATATAAGTCCCGATAGCTTGCTCCACAGTTATGATCTCATCTTGGATTGGAAAAGGAATCTTTTCAGATCCTTGAATTACACGAGTGATAGAGACTCGGGCATTCTCTTTTGTCAAAGGTTTCCCATGAAGCATCTGACTCTTTGTATCAACAGTAGCATGTGCAACAATATTATTTGGGGAGTTAATTGCCAGTCCCTACTCTGTATCATTGTCATCTTCCACTTCCACACACAAATTTACAACCAGCTCTTGATCATCCTCCAAATGAACCCCCTCAACAGCCTCCTCCATTTTTTCTACCACGTCAACAATCTTCTCAGTCCTTTCTCCACCCTCCACAACCTTCTCATTATTTTCTTCCACATCAACCTTCCCATTCTCTTGATCCCCTTCAGGAAGAATATAATCACCTTCGAGGAGATTGAGTCTCTTCTTTGCAACTGGCAACTGCAACTCCTTGATACCCTTGGAACAACTTGCTTGCTGAGATCCAATATTTGGACTACCTTCAGAATCATTTTTCTTTTCACATAAAGCACTTTTCAGCTTCTCAATCTCAGTAGACCAAAAGGAATCTCACTCTCGAACTATCCTCTCTGATTCCTCTTTCATATACTTCTTAATGCCCTCCTGAATCCTCTCATCCATTGACTTGGCGGTCTTCTTCTTCCGTGGAAGATTAAAGTATGTAGACTGCTTGACATAAGTACCTTGTCCACGTACCCTTCCTCGGTTCTCAGGGTTACCGAGAACCTTGGTCAAGACATCGTCTGTGCCTTCCACAGAAACTTCTCCATCCCTAACCATCTTCTTCATTATCTCCTACAAAAAGTGACATGAAAAATGTAAGTACATGAAAAATATAAGTACGTTAACTAAAAAAATAGATATCACAGTGAAAGAACTCAAAATATAAAATAAATGAAAAACTTAAAATCTCTTTTGCAATTTTTGCAACTTTTGCAGACTTATAATTCCCATTTTCATCCTGCCGCGCACGGAGCCACGTATCCGTTCGATCTATGTCAAATTCCTCAGGATCACCAAGAGCGAGAAACTGTAAAACAAAGTATTATTGTATTGTTTAACATACAAGTCATCGTAAAATTAAACACAATTATCATGCATGTTTGAAAGGGATATATGTATGATTACTAACCATTTCATGTTCTAGGTTAGCATAACCTTTTCTTGACATGTTATGAGGATATTCGCTCAACTTCCTCCTCTTTGCGAGTTTTTCGTGGATCACCTTAAGGAACAATGATCAAAATGTTAGTAACAAAGCTGTTCAACTATATATTTTTGTAATCTCGGAAATTCTAAAACAAATATGGTAAGAAAACTTACACCAAATTTTTTTGACAGACGGTCAACAACAAACATGTCCCAATGATCCTTCTCAATAAAGGTGTAGTCAGCAGGAGGAACCTGTAGCAAATCAGGCTGATCATAGTGTGGCAGGACGTATTTGGTTGACAAGCGGCTCTTGAACTCTCGCCATTTTTTGCCCGCAGATTTCAAAACCATCTTCTTGGCGGTTGGTGGTACATCAAATGCCATCTACGTAGATAAGTATTTTAATTAGCATACATGTATTAACTAAATAGGTGGTCACGAAAGAAAAGTTATTCCATAAGATGTAATTCGTTTTACCTCCACACATTTCCAAATCTTGTTTTTCCTTTCAGTCGGAACAATTAGCCAGGAATCATAGCAGATTGGGACTTTACTTCTCGCAAGAACACCAATATAAGATTCCATTTCCGTGCCTGCTTTACCGTAAGGCTGACCCTTTTCATTGAAACTCACCAACGGCTTATCTCCCAACATCTTACGCCTAATTATCTTGTGCATCGTTACAGGTCCACGCTTTAAAAGCTTCAGTCCAGTTGTTTCCTTTTTCGTAGCCAGCAGTTGCTCCATTCGTTTCCTCTTCTTAGATAAAGTGGTTTTTAGGTTCTTAGAAATAGACTTCTTCACAGATACAGGGGATGATGAAATAGACCGTGTCACCGGTCGATTAGGGGATGATGAAATAGCCTGTGTCACCGGTCGATTAGGGGATGATGAAATAGCGCGTGTCACCGGTCGATTAGGGGAAAACTGCACCACCTTATTCTTCAGGTCAGGGCATGACTCCGCCGGCTTTTTCTTTATTTCCATCACTGCAGGGCTAGACTGAACCGTTGAGTTCTTTTTTAGTGCCTTCATAATGGTTATCGTACTTGCTTTTCTCTTCGGCTTCATGATCAATCTACAACACCACATGTTGAGTGAATTATTTAGGTAAATGTAAACACACACACACACATAACTTGACATAAATCTTCAACACCATATCCCTATGCCTAATTACCAAGACAGAAAACACATTACTAAAAACAATACATTCAGTAAATCAAGGTTCAATAAATTCTACACATCACATACATATTCAGTAAGGAATAAATCCATAGAGTTACACTAAAATCTACCCACACCACCAACACCAACACCAAAATTCACTGTGTAGAAAACACATTACTAAAAACAATACATTCAGTAAATCCATAGAGATACACTAAAATCTACCAAAATTCAAATAAATCTATAGAGATACATTAAAATCCATAGAGACAGAGAGGGAGAGAGAGAGAGAGAGAGAGAGAGAGAGAGAGAGAGAGAGAGGGGTAGAGAACATAAAGATAGAGAGTAGCAGAAATGTTCGATTTAAGAGCATGCATAACCATATATCATAGATCCATATGCATAACCATATATCATAGTATCCATAAGCATTTAACAGGGAGAGAGAGCGTGAGAGAGGGAGAGAGAGAGAGAGAGAGAGAGAGAGAGAGAGAGAGAGAGAGAGCGACGATCTAGGGAGGGAGAGGGGGATGAGTTGTGGAATACCTGAGAGAGAGGGACGAAAAGTGAGCTCTCGATTTTGGGGTAGGGATTTAGGGGGGAGTGATTCTGGGAGATGGATTTAATTAGGTCAATTTGGGGGGAAACTGAGATTTCGCAAAGGGGGAAAATGAGCTCTCGATTTCGGGGGGAGTGATTTAGGGGGGAGTGATTTGGGGGGAGGGATTTAGGTCAATTTGGGGGGAAATTTTGGGGAAAAGATGGAGAATGAAAATTTGATAAAGGACGTAAGAGGGGGAATAAAAATTTGATATCTCGACGTATAGTATTAAGATATAATATTTATTATTTTTAATTAGTAAATTTTAGAAATAAATATTTATGTGTAATATTTTATGTGGGCTGATATAAAATATTAAAATATTCTAAAATATTAATATAAAATATGAAAATATTAATGTAAAATAACCGTAACCATATTCTCGAACCGGGATTTCGAAGCCCGGGCTATACGGTCTCAAAGATCCATAGTCCGGTATGTTAATATAAAATATTAAAAAAATAAAAGGTACGGTTGACAAGGTGAATGTATGGTCAAACGCAGGTTTCACCTGGTCAACCGTACCTGTTATTTTTTTAATATTTTATTTTAACATACCGGACTATGGATCTTTGAGACCGTACGGCCCGGGCTTCGAAATCCCGGTTCGAGAATATGGATACAGTTAAGAGGGGCGTAGTCTTGTTTAGGGGTTAACGCGTTTGACCGTTAACCCCTAAACAGGACTACGCCCCTCTTAACTGTATCCATATTCTCGAACCGGGATTTCGAAGCCCTGGCCGTACGGTCTCAAAGATCCATAGTCCGGTATGTTAAAATAAAATATTAAAAAAATAACAGGTACGGTTGACCAGGTGAATGTATGGTCAAACGCAGGTTTGACCGTTAACCCCTAAACAGGACTACGCCCCTCTTAACTGTATCCATATTCTCGAACTGGGATTTCGAAGCCCGGGCCGTACGGTCTCAAAGATCCATAGTCCGGTATATTAATATAAAATATTAAAAAAATAACAGGTAAGGTTGACCAGGTGAATGTATGGTCAAACGCAGGTTTGACCGTTAACCCCTAAACAGGACTACGCCCCTCTTAACTGTATCCATATTCTCGAACCGGGATTTCGAAGCCCAGGCCGTACGGTCTCAAAGATCCATAGTCCGGTATGTTAATATAAAATATTAAAAAAATAACAGGTACGGTTGACCAGGTGAATGTATGGTCAAACGCAGGTTTGACCGTTAACCCCTAAACAGGACTACGCCCCTCTTAACTGTATCCATATTCTCGAACTGGGATTTCGAAGCCCGGGCCGTACGGTCTCAAAGATCCATAGTCCGGTATGCTAATATAAAATATTAAAAAATAACAGGTACGGTTGACCAGGTGAACCCTAAACCCTAAACCCTAAACCCTAAACCCTAAACCCTAAACCGTCAAATCTAATATTTTTAAAATAGACGATGAAGATTATATCATATTAGAAAGAAAATTATAATATAAAAAAGATATAATGAAAAATAAAATTATAATATGAAAAGTATATAATTAAAAAAAGATACAATTGAATTTTACTTAATTTTTATATTAATATTAAAAAAAGGTTTATATTTACTATTTAGGTCTTATCCCCAAGATCTAAAAATCAGATTTTGGATGATTTGAATATGTAAATTAATGATATATAAATTTAAAAAAAAATAAATTATATAATTATAGATATAATTATAATCTAGTAAAATAGTAAGTTATTAAGATAGTTAGCTGGACAAAATGACACATTAATGTCATCGATATCTTTGTCTGAACATTTTAACTTCGATACCCACTTTCAATTCACCTCCACCTCTGTCCTCCTTCGTCCTCCTCAGTCAATTCACCTCCACCTCCGTCCTCCTCCGTCCACCTCCGTCCACTTGTGCTCTGTGCTCCACCTCTGTACCATCTTCACTCCACTACCCTGCGACACCTCCGTCCTTGCATCTCATCTTCGTAGTTTTGAAGCAGCTCCATCTTCGTAGTTTCAACGAGCTCCATCGACATCTCCATTAAGGTATTTTTGATGAAATTTGTTTCTAAAAATTGAAATTAGGGTTCATACTTGTATTTGGGGATCTGAGAAGATTTTATTACATTATGAAAATACTAACTTATAATGTGTCTCGGTCACTTTTTCCATGAGAATGAGCTCCCATGTACACCACATAATCATTTTAGATTTGATAATCATTAAAAAATTGGACAAATCTCATAATCATTTTAGATTTGATACCTTTTTTCTGGCAAAGGTGGGGGTATGCAGTAGTGATAAGAGAATAAGTGATAGAAAGATGCAAAGGGGAGTGGCAGTAGTGATAAGTGGCAGTAGTCCTTTAATATTATACTTCCTTTATAACAAGTAAATTGTGTTAGTGTTAGTTTGAAATTGTGTTTGTTAGTGTTACTATGTGCTGATTACATTTGTTTTTTTTATTTTAAAAGATGGACAAGTCTTGGATGAATGCTGATAGAAGAACAAAAGAGTTCGAAAGAGGAGTGGACGAATTTTTGATGTTTGCATTGGAGAACGGACAGGATGGAAATAAAATCAGTTGCCCCTGTGTAAATTGTGCACTTAGTAAATCATGGAAAGCTCGAATTGTGAGGGGCCATCTTTTCCAGAATGGCATCGATCGGAGCTACACGTGTTGGATTTGGCACGGGGAGGTAAGTACGGGAGAAAGTCTGCATGCCACTGAAGATACTTCTAGTTCTTCACAATCTGTAGATCAAAACCCGATGAAAACAGAGAATGCTGGTGATACCGATGACAATGCAGATGACATTTCCCTAGATTCCTCGGATGTATTTAACCATATACAATCTGAACATGAACCCCTCTATCCGGGATGCGAAGGATTTACAAAGATGAAGGCTTTAGTAAAATTATATAACTTGAAAGCAAAATATCAAATCTCTGATTCTGGCTTCTCAGAAATTCTTCTTTTGGTTGGGTCTATGCTTCCAAAAGGCAACAACTTCCCTTCTTCTTTTAGTGAAGCTAAAAAAAGCTTGTGTGCTTTGGGAATGGAGTATGAAAAAATACACGTTTGCCCAAATGATTGTTTAATATACCGTGGAGATAGAGATGAAGATGCGACCAGGTGCCGCATTTGTGAGGCTTCTAGATGGAAGTTGAATAAAAATGGGGATGAATTGGAAGGGGTTCCTGCCAAGGTTCTCTGGTATTTTCCGTTAATACCACATTTGAGGAATTTGTTCAGTTCACCTCAAACAGCCAAGGAGTTGATTTGGCATGACAAGGAGAGATTGAAGGATGGTAAAATGAGACATCCTGCAGATGCACAGACATGGAAGGAAGTTGACGCTAAGTGGCCTGAGTTTTCTTCGGATCCTAGAAACCTCCGGTTAGCTTTATCGTCCGAAGGATTTAATCCGTTCTATAGCACAAATGTTGATTACTCATGTTGGCCAGTTTTGTTGACAATTTACAATCTTCCACCATGGCTTTCTATGAAGAGGAAATATATTATGCTATGTTTGTTAATATCTGGACCAACTCAGCCCGGCAATGATATCGATCTGTTCCTTCAACAACTCATGGAAGATTTAAAAAAGTTGTGGCATGGGAAACAAGTGTACGACGCATACAAGAAGGAGTATTTTCTGCTTAGAGGCATTTTGTTATGGACAATCAGCGATTATCCAGCCTATGGCAATTTGTCAGGCAACATTATCAAGGGTTATAACGGGTGTCCTGTATGCGTTGATAACACAAAAGCTATAAGGCTAGTTAATTGTCGTAAGTGTGTGGTCATGAGGCATCGGAGGTGGCTGCCGCGTCATCATCCATATCGTCGACAGAAACAAGATTTTGATAACACCGTGGAAAAGGAAACTGCTCCAATTCCCCTAACCGGAGAGGAGGTGCTTCAAAGAGTACAACATTTGAAGGGCCATGTCTACGGTAAGACACAATGCCAACCTCGATTAAAGAAAGGTGATGTTCGACCTATTTGGAAAAAGGTATCTATATACCAAAGAAAACAAAAGACAAAGAATCTGTTCGTATTGACATGGCTGAAATGGGAATAAAAACCGAGTTGAGGCCAAAAACTCCAGGGAAAAAGGAGAAGTTACCATTAGCATCTTGGAATTTGACTCATTCCGAAAAAAAGGTTGTCTGCTCTTCCTTTCTTAACATGAAGTTGCCTGATGGTTTTTGTTCTAATGTTAGGAGTCTAGTTTCAATGGAAACTCTTAGACTTACTGGAATGAAATCTCATGACTGCCATATGATATTGCATCATTTGCTCCCAATTGCAATTCGATCGTCATTGCAAAAAAGAGTCAGGAACACAATTATCAGGTTTTGCCTCTTCTTTAAGGCAATTTGTAGTAAAGTTATTGAGCCTGATAAGTTGGAGAAAATGCAATCGGAATTGGTAATTACTTTATGCCAGCTTGAAAAATACTTCCCCCTTCCTTGTTTGATCTAATGTTTCATATATCGGTGCATCTTGTACGAGAAGTTGAGCTCTGTGGACCAATTTTCCTTAGGTGGATGTATCCTTTTGAGAGATACATGAAGACATTCAAGGGATATATAAAGAATCGGGCTCGTGCAGAAGGTTGTATTGCGGAGGCCTATATAGCAGAAGAGGCGGTGGAATGTTTGGTGGACCATGACGAAGGAACAACTATCGGGGTACCGAAAACTGGTAGACATACTAAGGATGCCATTTGCAGGCCATTATCGGGTGCAACCGTAATAACCCCGAGTAGGACTGATTTGCACGTAGCACATTTGTTTGTTCTCCAGAATACTAATGCAGTTATATCATTTTTCAAGTAAGCCATGAATTTAATTTCTTTATTTTCTTTATTTGCATGCATTTCTTATGTCATTTTTAATGACTCCAGGGAACACATGGCATTTTTAATGACCAAATATCCGGAACATGTAAATGATGAAATGTGGCTAAAGAACAAGCAAAATGAGACATTCCCTAAATGGTTTAAACAAAAGGTATTATGTGATTTTAATAATAGTTTTGTGATTTTTTTACAACTCCATAGCTCAGATGAATCATTTTACTACTTGTTTATTTTTCTCAGATTGCTTCAGATTTGGAAGACAAAAAAGAGTTATCAAACGAGATAATATGGATCGCAGACGAACCCAACAAAGATGTTCCTACATTCAGCGGATACAGAATGGATGGGGTTACCTTTAGTACCAGGGATCGTGATGACATGCGTCAGGTTCAGTGCAGTGGTGTGTGTGTAGAAGCCGATACAATGGTTGTGCACGGTAATGATAAAAACATTGAGCACACATCACATACATATTACGGAGTTATAACAAGTATATGAGAGTTGGACTATAATTACCTTAGGGTCCCTATTTTTCATTGTAAGTGGGTAGATATGAACATAGGCACGAAGGTAGACGACTTGGGATATACATTAGTAAATTTGAATAGGTTGGGCTTTTTAGATGATCCATTTGTATTGGCAAAACATGTTAAACAAGTTTGTTACATTGATGATCCTCTTGATAAATCATGGTCCGTTGTCTTGAAGTTACCGGAGAAAAATTACTATGAAGACAATGAGGCATCTGTAGAAGTAGAACTTGAGAATGACTTCTTTATGCCCAATTTTCCGGATGTTGATGAAGACATGCCTACTAGTTACATTCGAGATGATGTTGATGAACTAATACAACTTTCGTAATGTAATAAATTAATTTGTGACTATAACTCTTGATAGATTGTTGGTTGGTTTGTTCTCTTTTGTTTGGACTTTGTTTGGTTTGTTGGATGCCAATTTGGTAGGTTAGTCATCTTTTAAATATATTTTTTTCATGTACAGTTCATTAGACAACAGTTTTAAACAGAAGACACTTGTATGAGTTGAAACACACAATAGGCCAGAACCTGTTGTGTGTTGGATTAAGTTCATACAACACTATGTAAAGCACTTGTGTTAAATATCATTACACAATACCACATTGGAAACCACTTGTCTCATTCTAACAATACTTTTTACGAAGTATTGTCTATGCTTCATTCACATAATATTTCGAAAAAATGTTGTGTGTTGGTTCACTTTCACACAACACTATGGATAACATATTGTATGACTTCTAATTAGACAACAGACCTAAAAACACTTGTCTAAATGCAACAACAGTTTTCCTGTATATTGTGTTGCAGGCATTCACACAACACTTATTTGCTAAGGCTTGTCTAATCTTAAAAATACTTATGCATTTACACAACACCCCTGGTCAAGAAATGCTTGTCTGGTAAGATTTATCACACAACGGTTTTGGCCCATTGTGTGAATGTAGGATTACACAATACTTTTTCGAGTTGGAAAATAAAAGTTGTCTGATCATTTCGGGCAACACTTTTTCCCATGGGTGTTGTCTGATACGTGTCGTCTATAGCCAAATTTGTTGCAGTGTTTAATTTTGACAGCCTTGTAAGATTAGTGTTGGAATTGATGTGTTTCCCTTTGCCATGCATGTCAGGTGTCTAATAATAGTCCTTATTCATCGAGGTTCTCAGATTGATAGCATAATATATATGTACATGGTTGATGAATGATGACCATACTTGATTAAAGTTACATGTGACAATATTGCAATTTGCAACAGTTAATTTAGTCGTGTACTTATAAACTGTATCTCATGCATGCGTGTAGATGGGCAAGTGATTGTGCCTTGTTTTTCTTGTGTGTTTTTTTATATTTGTTAAATGGCATAGTTCCGTTTACATGATTGTATATCTTGGGTTTTACCTGGTACACCGGTCACCGTTTACATGATTGTATATCTTGGGTTTTACCTGGTACACCGGTCACCTGTTGGTTTCTGGAATCAAGTTTTTTTTTTTGTAAATGATATGATGCTTGTATATTAATAGGCATTCATATGGTTGTTATGAAATTTATTGGCGTTACATTTTTAAATGCTGGGTCATATTTTGTTTCATAACTGATGGAGATTATAGATATATTTATGTGAATCAAATGTGCTAATTTGATTATGGTTTTATTTTTTTTGGGAAAAAAAAATTTGGACAAATATATATGTTTATATATTATTTTGGAAATATTTTTGTGGAAGAACATACTATTTTTTAATATTGATAGAAGATATTTCTGTCTAGGAGTTGGTTATTAAGTGGGACCGTTGTGACCCCTCCAACCCCTGGGAATTATTTATGGACGTATCAAATTTGATGTATTTAATTCAGGAAAAATATAATCCCTATTTTAATATCAAGCTAGTGGATTTTGGTTTTTTTTTTGAGAAAAAAAATATATTAGCTTTGATGTGTTTGATAACTGTACATGGCAAATTTGTTTTTTTGTTGAAAAAAAATTCTATATTTTTTGTGGAATTTTGCAAAGTACAAATTCTATATTTGTTCTATATTTGTCTTGTGACTGGTGTGTGACTGCAGAGGCAATGAATGTGCCTAATGCGGCGACCCTTGTGGTGCCAAATATGGCTATACCGGTAACCGCTCAAGCGGAAAAAACGGAGAAATTCAATGGGTTGAATTTCAAGAGGTGGCAACAAAAGGTGTTGTTCTACTTCACCACCTTGAACCTTGTGAGGTTCTTGACCGAGAATGCACCTAAGTTAAAAGAAGATGAGTCTGATGTTTAGCTTGTGAGTGCAACTCAAGCTTGGAACCACTCGGATTTCTTATGCAAAAATTATATTATGAATTGTTTGAGTGATTCACTGTACAATGTGTATAGTGTGCTAAAGACGTCCAAAGCTTTGTGGGACTCACTAGACAGGAAGTATAGAACCGAGGACGTGGGTACTAAGAAGTTTATAGTTTCCTGACTTCTTGAGTTTATGATGATAGATTCCAAGAAGGTGGTTAGTCAAGTTCAAGACCTTCGGATGATCATGCATGACATGGAAGCTGAGGGAATGCCCATGAATGAGGCCTTCCAAGTAGCTGTTATTGTTGAGAAAGTTCATTGGAACTAAAATCCTTCGTGGATATTCAGTACGTTAAAAACCTAACGGGCCTGGTACCTATAATGTACAGGTTATGGGTCACCATGAGATTTATATTTTTCTGGTTGTGATTGTTCCTCCAGTTAAATTATTAATTCTCGTGTTGGTGTCGATCTATTACGATATTGACACACGAGCCTATTATGGTGATCCGTGTGATACCTAATACGACATTGATGTCTATGTTGAAATTTGGAGAAATCCAGAATGTTGTTAACCCTAACGCATTAGTTGATCAAGGATCACTGAATGTGGGTTTTTTGGAAGTTTATGTTCTTCTTCGGGACTCTTCTGGTTGTACCAGTGATGAGCCGAAAAATTAGGTTCTCTTGTGAACCAAATTGAAATTTCTGAATTCTTCGGTGACAAGGACAGGAAAGTTCTTGGAACGTGATGTTAAAACCTGAGAGGTTTTAGTGAACGACGTGAAACCAGCTCTACTGAGAGGTGGTAGTAAATTGTGTGATTACTTTATAGTATTACATTAATTATGTGTACTCGTTATAGAGTAAGAATGAAGTTGAATGGAGATTTTTCGCTCTATAAGTTTGAGGTTGAAAACCAACTTAATACAGAAATTAAGATGGTAAAGAATGACTTTGGTGGTGAATACATTGAGTGGTGTGCCACTGTACGTAACTCGCATTAGATGAATGGAGTAGTCTTTCTTATGAAAGGAAATAATTGGTTCATATTACTTTTGGAATGCATTTTGACTTTCTTAGAAATATTCGAAATGTGGGGGTATCTTGAAAATGTCATGATACCAATACCTATTAAAGTAAAAAGACATCCAAAACCAATTGAGGTATTTGGGATGGATATATAGACAACGTTTGAGTCTAATGATATCTTGTAGCATGCAGATGGATCAAATTTAAAAGATCATTAAAATGCAATTACGAAATCTAGGAATGCTTCTTTGATGAGCTAGTAGTTCCTTGTAGATCTGTAATTAAAATTTAACCAAATAAAATTATGAGTTATTAGATGAGTGTGTGGTTGAACCTAGAGGGCAAAAGATTTAAAAATTTTGTTAGTCCAAAAAATGTCTGAAATTTTGCTGGAAGGTAAACCTCAAAACTTGAGAGAAGCTATAAGAATTCTCTGATGATCCTATGAGAAAATGGATGTCAATAGAGAAATTGACTAGAATTATGTGTTTCTATGAGAGAAGTGATTCTATGTGACAGAATCGTGTTTAATAAATATATGGATGGATCTTCTTGCGAGACAAATGCCATTTGGGCCCGAACGAATTTTCAAATTAGAAAATAAATATATGGGTCAAAGAAAGGTAAAAGGTCAGACTGATAATTAAAAAATTATAGTCAAAAGTGAAGACCTAACTTACTTTATGATATATTCTTGAGTTATAAGAATATGGTTCATCAAGATGATACTTAAATTGTTAGCATTATGAAATTTAGAATACATCAATGAATTTTGAAACAGTCTTTCTTGGTTTCTCTAGCTAAGGCAAGAGTAGAAAGTCTGTATTTTGGTGTTTATGTTGATTGGAACAACATAGATACAAAAATTGGCATATAAAATTTGATTTGTTGCGATATGTTATGGCTTCATAATAAACGATATAGTTGCCATTTTTGAGGACGCTCAAATTTAGTAACTGAGTGAATGAGTGTTGCCAGTTTAGGGACGCTTAAACTTGGTAATGAGATAAATTGATATAAATATTTTTTGGGTAAAAATTTGTAATGTCAATAACGAATTGAAGCCTTAGCTGATGGCTGGTAAAGTGATTACCAATATGTGACATATGCCAAAGTTAAGATGCACGAGTATAGTGAAAAAGATTGTAATGGAATGTCAAAACATCTTTGTTGTCGACACAATTCCGTTAGACAACTACTCTCAACTAGCGTTATCACTATTGATCAAATGAGGTCAAAAGATAACACTGCGGATCCGCTAACCAAAGGGTTAACAAGAGAGTTAGTTGAGAAATCATCGAAAGGAATGGGACTAAAGCCCATAATAAAAGTCGATACAAAGGAAACCCAACCTTGTTGACTGGAGATCCCAAGATCTTGGTTCAATGGGACAACCTAACTGTAAAGACTTAGTGAGATCACTGTGGGGGTTTTACTCCCGAGTTCATTCCTATGACGAAAAATAGTGATAAAATTTGGGTAACGCTAAGCTATGCTTTTAATGATCCTTATGTGTCGATATGTCGAACAAATAATACTTTTTGTATTATTCAAGAGATTACCTATGTCAGTGAAGTGGGGTCGCTTCAAGAAGGAATTGTGGGTAAAACTCACAGAACCAGGCTAAAGCTCAGGACCAAAATGGGCTTAACAGTGACAACTGAACAAATATAGGGAAAGACTCCAGTAGGGGATGTATCATCATTTCACAATACAGAATGGCAGTTCAAGGTTAACGCGACTACTGAAATTTTAGAAATGTAAATATGTTCTTACAAGGGAAGGTTCAAGAGTGTACTCCTACCTATCCTATGCTGGTTTCTACCGCGCGCTCTATATCCGTGTCAAAGAGTCATTTTGTAATTTTTATTCATGTGGGGGATTGTTGGACTATTTTGAATAAAAATTAAGTCCATATTATTTTCTTTGATTTGTAACTCATGTGTTTAATTTTGTAACTCCCATGATAATGTGATTTTATTTTATTTGACCATTATGAGGGAGGTTACAAAGTTATTACAATTGTTAGTTACACTTTATCTACTACAATATAAGTAGACATTTGGATCTTTGTTGATTACACCAAAAAATCCCTCAAGGTTTTTATAAAATTATAGCATACTCATCTTAGTGCTCTAGGGTCTACTTCTATGAGATAGTTGCGGTATTTATTCGGTTCGTAGGAGGCGGGTCTAAGGTGCTTAAGACTACCTCTATTCGTTGTATCCTGGGAGACGGAAGCCACAACACACCTTCAAGCACATACGGAAGGGGCTTATCTGTTTTAAGGACATCGTGGTTTTCACGTGCCTCGAATAATTTTCCGGTATTTTCTTGTTATAATCTTGATTTCAGGTACAATCTCTTACTATTCTTCCTACATTGTTTTTATTTTCCTTATGCACTTTTTTGTGTTAATACTTGCATATTGCATTTTTTATCAAATAATTTAGTTATGCACTTTTATGTGTTAATACTTGCATATTGCATTTATGAATATGTGCTTTCCAGTTTCCCGGAGAAGTTCCAGCTCTTGTTGAAGCTGTGGCCTGTGTGTAGAGCTTGACCGTGGTGACATTGAACGCTTCTTTGACTTTTTCGTTTTCTGCAATATTTGTGTACAAACCCTGTTATTCTTTCTTCTAAAAGTAACCGTGGGAGAAGATCTCATCCTCTTTACTTGATCACCGTAATTCTTCGGAAATTCCTAGAACCCTACTTACCTCATAGGCTTCCTAAAGAAAGCCCGTCACTGCGGAGCCAATTGATGGCGCACAAGAGACTAACAGCATTCCCTACGCCCAAGTACAGAGGTCTGATAGGGTTTGATAACACCCAAGCTTTGGAGTTTAAAAATTAACAAGCTCGTTAGTGATACATGGATTCATGCATTTTCCTGTGCCTTATAGTCTTCACTCTTCAGCAAGCTTGCTTAATTGCCAAGTATGTACTCTTTATTACTAGTGAATCCACAGAACATCCATTTATCTTGAGGGCACTAATTTTTTTATATTTGGTCTAATGATCATGATTACAACATTTGGTGGCTAATAATAATACTAGCGTAACAGCCCGTGCAAGGCACGGGCCTGTTTTCAAATTCAGATGTTTATATTGCAGAAAAATTACAGTTGGCACGTTAATGTGGTTCCTCGCTTTCTAATTAGTAGATTGTAAGATTAGTAGCAAGTGTCTTCACAGTGATGAGATAGATTAATGCCCGTTATAATTAAGGCCGAGTTCCATTACACCACCCTTTCTTTGGATTTAGATTGCGAAGGAGCATTATTGGGACTCCTACCTTAACTTGGATCTCATGATTCGGCACACCACTAAATTTCAATGAGTTGAGATACTCTGGAGACACTCTACACGGAAACACTCTACACCGCCTGTCATTGGATGTCAACAGGCCAAGCAACTATGAAGGTGTTTCTTGTAATAATGGTAGTTGAACCTTTCCTTTTCCAAAGAAAATTAAATATCCCTTGGGTGTATTGTCCATATATCTTCCGGTAAACCCAGCAGCCCAAACCAAGGCCCCACAACATCCACGTGTTTGATATTGGCTGCCCAGAGCCAATATTAAAATGTTCTCAACTGTAGGAGTAAAACCAAAAGAAATAGAAAAAATGAGCAGAGAAAAGAACCGGCGAATGAGTTTGGTACTTAAGCGCGAGGGTACAAATATATATCTAAAAAAGAAACTAATTAGGAAACTCACGAAAACTCCTCTTCTTCATGTTAAATGCCCCGACGCAGACGACCAAATAGGTAGTCCAGTAGTTGTACATGTCAACATAGAACAAAGCATACTAATAAACAAAGAACAAAGAACAAAGCTTCATTAGTCAATTTTGTAAACTAATAAACTTGACATAGTACACATGATTAGACAAGCATACTCTCATATATAATCGCAAACCTGATATATCTTTCCAATGGTTATATTGTTATCACGAGTCAATTTGACATCCAGAAACCGCTCATAGTTTCCAAGGTCCAAGTCCACCTTCAATTAGTTTAGTTACAATTGAACCGTGTCTTCAAATTACCAATTGTATTATTTTTAGCACAACAGCATTACAATAGAAAAGAATTGTACGTATGCAAGTATACAGACTGTAAATGTCAACAAGTTATCTCTATTGTCTGATTTTGAATTGTTATGCTCCATGTTAGCAATTTAACCATGCCTGATTCAAGCTGACACCTTTGCAACACGATGGGCATCAACTTCTGCTTAAATAATTAAGTTGAACGGTAAAAATCAAGTCAAATCTAAATATCAGAACAGAAAATTATATTTTAATAATTAAGTTGAACGGTAAAAATCAAGTCAAATCTAAATATCAGAACAGAAAATTATATTTTAATAATTAAGTTGAACGGTAAAAATCAAGTCAAATCTAAATAAATATCCGGAAGTTGAAATATCTTACTACATTGTTGTACCTAATGATGAACATATATACTAGTTGTACCTAATGATGAACATATATACTAGTTTACTAAATTATATTTTTACATATAAGTAGTTACTTGTGAAATGCTTCTGGATATCTTTTTATCATCCTCTTGATGTGAACAAATTAGTGAAAGTGATGTCAGATTACTTGATATCTTTCTGTTTTCGTCGTACCCTCTTGGTTAATCTGCGTTCAGTCATTACCCAATCATTTTTGTTTATTAGATTAAGTTTTGAAAGTTGTTAGAAAGTATAAACCTCAGGGATAATTCTATTTAAAATATATTTGTAATGAAAAATAAATAAATGGCAGTAGCACGCAAATATGGAAGGAAGTATACATGTTTATTTTTCAAGCCCAAAATGGTATAAAAGTGTGTGATATGCATGTGTGTGATATTTAAGAAGTTTTGTCACCCGAGGAAATTCAAAGTGTCAAGCACATACGGTGTAAAAGAGTGTTGATTTCTAATTAAACAAATTGTGTTTAGTTACTGACTGAAAAAGTTTCACCAATCCCTTCAGATATCAAAACATCTTCAAGATCTTAGTGTCGATCTTTCCTGCTGCAAGCTGAGTTAAAAAGTTAAGATGTGCCTAAATTTATGTACTTATGTATAAACTCAAGTACTACGCTTCAGGCAAGTCTACGTATCTTTAGAGGATAATAGCCAGGCACAACCGCACGGTCTTGCACAAGTTGTTTTCATACTTATGTAGTTGATAATGATTTATCAAAGAAAATTAAGTCCTCACTGCGGTAAACAATAATTTTCCGTTGTATTTGGCCGAAAAACAGTGTTATCCAATGGAAAGTAATACCATAACAGGACTAAACTGATGTTGTATATGCTAGATTAATTTTTATCTATCTATTTTGTTTCAGAAGCTTAAATTAGAGTACTGAGTTCGGGACGAAACCACATGAACTGACATTTACTATAGAACAAAAGAAGAGTTATATGATACGGTACTTCATTTCATGTGTACATGGTCAAATGGAAGAATTTTTTAAACTAAATGACATCACTGCATGAGATTATTGGTTCTGGTTGAGAATATGTGTATATGTATAGCTCTCTGTCTTTATTAATGGATAAAGGTAGAACAAAGTTCAATGCAAATGCACTAAACACATGCAAGTATATTTGGCAACTCAAAGACATTGCAGTAGTTGCGTATACCATGGTAGATGAGCCATTTACAGAAAACTAGCAAGTGATGTATTTAATGGAGTACCTGTACTGGCGAAGATTATATGAATGTCCACCAGTTCCAAGAAGACTTTGTACATTTTGTTGTTCCCCAGTAAATTCATAAATGGTTCATGACAATCCTGCAAGTACCTGAATTCATGGTACATTTTAGGTACATTTACTACCATTAGTGCTTATTTCAGTTCACAAGAAAGTACATGAAGTTAAATTTGTTGTTTATTTTGGTACTAATGTAGAAGGATATCGACTCCATTAATAAACAGCTACATTAATAAACAGCTACTTGAACCGTGTCTTCAAATTACCAATTGTATACTAGTTCCCTTTTACATGTCTTATCCCTTAATAGGTTGACAATAACCATGGGACTGGTAAAAAGATTACTAAGATCAGAACCCCAAATAGGCACAAAGTATGCGTATTGCTAAACCATATAAAAAAGTTAGAGCACATAAAATAGGCACAAAGTATTCATTTTTCAACACTCAAAACTCAGAGCACATACACTAAACAAGAATTAAAAGTTATATGCTTGGTAAGATTAGCAAAAAAAGAGTACCGAAATGAACATCCTAAAACTAAATTCACTATACATACATAAATTCATACTAATTACATATACAAACATACATACATAAATTCATGATAAACATATAAAAATGAAGAAAATAAAGTACCCCTCGGATTCTTTTACCAGTAAATGGGCATTTAGGTCCACTAGCTCTCTTCTTTGTGCTCTGATAAACCAATTTTTCACCTACATTTAGAACTGACCTTCTTTCATGAATAGAATCAAGCATATGATGATTTTGCCTCAAAATCTCATAGCACTACATACACATACATATATAAAATAATTAATACACATACATATATATAAATTACATATAAATTAAATTAACCCCAAACTAGAACTTAGGGTTTTAATTTTAAAACCCCATTTTGTAATTAAATTGAATTAATCCAACTTATAATTTTGAACATATCAAACTTAGGCTTACCCACTAATAAATCAAACTAATTCGAGTTTTGACCTTCGAACAAACGATTTTGATTTGAGTGTGGGAGAGAGAGTTTCGGGGTTTGAGAGAGAGAAAGAGCTCTACAGGAGCTCGAGTGTGAAAGAGATAGAACAGAGGTGAGTGGTGGAGGTGGTGGTGGTGGTGGTGAGAGATAGATGAGAGTGAGAGTCGAGAGAGATTCAGTCGATAGAGAGAGAGAGAGTATCGAGAGTTTAGTTTTCGTGAATTTTGTTTAATCAGTTTTGTGTTTAATTTGTGTGAAGGGGGGAATAATCGTGTATAGGTAGGGCTGAAAATTGATTCGGACTATCCGGTATCTCGACTTATATTCGGTTCGAAAATATGATACATGTTTCAGATTTGTTTTATAAATGATTCAAACCTGGTGGAAAAATTGAACTCGGATAAAATATGATCCCGGATATGAGCATCCATATACCCGCTCAGATTAAGTCTCATATTTTTCTTATAAAAATGATCCTAGCCGAATATGTTTCATGATCCATATTTGGTTCGAATCCGAATCTGAATTACATTTTTATTTCATTATTTTTCTAACTGAAAAACATATAATAATTTTTAATAACATTTATAAAATTAAATTTTCATAAAATACGAGTTATATACCCGAGTATTTATCATCAAATACTTCATAGATCAATTATTTAAGTTTTCAATTCGTGATTATTATATTTTTAAAATATTATATTTATTTTAGAATAAATGACTATTTATATAGTTCAAATAAAAATGATACATAATGTTAATGGATTATATTGACTCGTATTCGATGGATCACAAACTACTCGGTTAGAAAAAAGAAAATATGATACTAGCTCATATTCGGTTTAGATCCGAACTTCAGTATTCGGGATCGGTTTAGATCCGAATAAAATGATCCCGAACCAAAATCTGGACATGATAAAAGTAAAATGATCCTATACTTGAGCAAAGGGGTATCCGGTTCAACCGGATCATTTTTCAGCCCTATGTATAGGCGGGGAAATATTTGGTGATGGGGGGGAAATTTTGACTTAGAGGGGAAAATTTTAACTAAGGGGGGAAACAAAAAGAAGGGCTCATTTTTTTTTTTCAAAGGCTCACTTTAGACATCGATTTTAAAAAAAGTGATGTTTACGAAAAAAAAAGACATCAGTTTAATGCGAAGTAATGTTATTACATCTTTTAACATCAGTGGCATTTACAACCGATGTCTAATGTGTGATGTCTATTGAACTTTTTCTTGTAGTGGCAGCTCAGCTATTGACTCCCTACCTCTATGCTATACTTATATTTATCCACGTATAATTATTAAGGTACCTAAATAATTCAATGTGACAGATGAGGAGATGTTACGCACAAAATAGGTATAACCTTATTCTCTTTATTTTATTACAGAAAAAGAGTGATCCTAAACTTGCTTCGCCATCAGATGCTCAAGTTTATTTGGAATCTCGTGAGAGAGAAAAGGGTCGAACATACAAGACAAATACAACTGAAGTTCAAAAAAGAATTGTGAATGTTATATGTTTAGTGGACATTATGTCTTAATTAGAAATCAAAATTGGTTTATTTGTTTGAATTTACCGTTTTTCTTTTACAAGTTAAGGAATATAGAGAGCCTTTGTCTGTTTGTTCATTTGGTCAAATTTATTGTTTTTCTTGATTAATATTTCACAAACTTTTTTCTTGTAAAACGAGATTAAGAAGATGATAGCTTCAGGTGAGGATGTGGATGAACTTATTGCTAATGGAAAGACTCATGGTCGAGAATGGCTGAAAGTAAGGCACGATGAAAGTGCAGGTTTGGCATCAACTTCGACCCCTATAGACGAGCCTTATTTGGATGATCTGACTGCAAAGATCAGGCGAGACCTTGAGACAAAAATGGAAGTAAAGGTGAAGAGGAAAGTCCGGGATAACATGTCAATGTTGCTGAAAAAGTTGGGATAAGCTAATCCTAGTCTGAATCTGGATATTGGAGACTTTTCTGCTACTATTTAATGTGAGGAAGATGAAAATATTAGGGTGTGTCCTTATCCCCCGATGAGGACAACCGACCAGACTACAAGATAAGTGATCCCAAGCTTACAAGTACAAAGTGAAACTACCATATAAAGTATTGCATATTAAGGTCAAATTGTTAAAAGGTATACGATAGTTAAAACCACAAGGATAAGCAGTAGTATGTATTTGGTGTTGGGTTTTGGGGGAAAAAATACAGCGAAAAAACATAAATAAAATTGAAAAACCGAAACCATAAACGCAGGAGGATCCGTGTATAAGCATGGATGATTATGGAGAACATAATATGTACCTTTAAGAGGCTTTTCGAATGGTTGTATTATGGAGGACCTTTAAGGCAATCACCACGTAGCCTTGATGCAAGTTATGTAGAGTGGGTGTCAACCTAAGTCCCACATCGATAAGATAAAGAAGAATTATCTTGAATATAAGCAGCCAAAACAACTCCATTAGTATGAGTCCTTTTGGGAGGAGCCCAAAAGCAAATCCGTGCGGGCGTGGCCACAGCCCAGAGCGGACAATATCATACTAATGTGGAGTTAAGGGGTGTTGCGTGGCCCAACAAGTGGTATCAAAGCCGATGGTTAAGAAGTTGATCCTGGGGTTGCGGGTTGCAAGTTGTGTGGTGTGGGAGGCTCTACAGAATCGTGGTTGGAGATTTTGGACGGCTTGTGTCGAAAGTCTTCCTGACAATGAGGTGGTCAGGCGGCGTGTCCCGCAAGATGAGGAGCCCAACAAGAATAGCGGCGGTACAAGGGTCACAAGATTGCTAATTCTTGGATTGAGGGGAGATTGTAGAGTGGGTGTCAACCCAAGTCCCACATGGATAAGATAAAGAAGAATTATCGTGAATATTAACAGCCAAACAACTCCTTTAATATGAGGCCTTTTGGGAGGAGCCCAAAAACAAATCTGTGCGGGCGTGGCCACATCCCAGAGCAGACAATATCATAATAATGTGGAGTTATGGGGTGTTGCGCGGCCAACAAGTTATGTGTCTCTAATCAGTCCACACGAACGCTCGATCGTCCAACGATAATGAGAGTCTGTACTAGCCGAAAAACCGCCGCCCCCCCTTTCTCTAGCCTCTCCAAGATATAAAGCATCTAGGGTTTTAGTAAAAATGAATTTGCAAAAGTAATCCTAAAACAATACATCTTAATGTATATATAAGAGCAAGATTTGGGCTTAAAACCCTAAATCAATTTTGGGCTTCCTTAAACCAAATATGATTTTGGTTTTAATATTAAAAATAAATTTTATTTAGTTAATTAAGACCAGCTCAATTAATTGAAATATCAATTTCGAATTTAAATTAAAACTCCTTTAAATGTTATAAGTGTCGCCATCTTCATAATTTAATCTGTGTTTTCTTAATCAATCATGAGTAGACAATTAAAATACAAATCAATATTTGAACATGGCCACGCATTTCATAGTCTCACTCAACCAAGAGGCCAATAATCTCTTCTAAAATAGAAGGGTTAAATCCTTAATCTATCATTCATATTTTTCATACTACTCATAATATACCCGATGTCCCCTTTTATCATCACCCGGTCAAAGGTAACTTTTAATGTAATAAAAGTATATTAATACTCGTATAAAAATATAATGATCTCAAATCTAAGGATCATTACACCATTATCACTGTGAGTATTTCTTATGACACTATTATTGGAAGATGATTATCTATAATTATTGCAAAGGATTTTGATGCATTAGAGTGCAATTTTTTTACGTTTTATCTATAAGAGACGCCACATAGATATTATAGCTAAGGGCGCTCTACCATTTGAGATGCTCTTACATGCACCTATGTTCTTGACTTTAGTATCACTATATCTATGACCAACGAGATGTGGTCATTAGTCAACAAACATATTAATCTTTATGCATTATAATTGTCCCAAATTAACAATGCTCAATTAGGGATATTTAGGAATATAAACACTACTCATATAGTCTCATTTTAAGCCACGTACTTAAAGATGTAGAATACATGTTATATTCCGAGGACATTTATTACTCTAACATTTATATCGCAGTAAATAAAGATATAATAAATCAATATAGAATAATCGGTAGAACATAGTCATTAAATAAGAAAATAGACTTTCTCTGATACATAATAATACTGTCTTTAGGGCACTAACACTAACATTTGGGAACTATTGAAAGGAATATGTTTCGAAGAATCTACTAGCACATCAGTTGGGATTACATCTGTAAGACAAGGTGTATTAAAATGTACACAATGTTGTTTATAATCTACAAAAATGACACTTATCGTGTACATAAAAGAGAGCTTCAGTCCCTTGATTGATGAGTACACAAGGTGTTGCAACTCCAATGTGGTTTCGTTCTCATCGTATAATGTTCGGCAAGAAAGTTGGAAACCAAGTGGCTGGGAACAATCGTCTTCAGGCTAATCACCACTAGTATTGCTTTTTAGCCAAAAAGGAAAGTGAATATCGTGGCCTTCGTGACTACACCGACTAACACTGCAAATCTTTTTTGCAACTGCATCCAAAACCGTTGTACACGGCATTTGTACTATTACCACCAGTTTCTAGTAAGTTAAATGAAGCAGTATGCACTTGCCCATTTTTCCCAATATTTCTTCTCGGCTACCTGGGATTAACATATATAATATCGATACTGGAAGTATCTTTTTTTGGAAAAAAAATCAGTTTGGTCCTAAAAGTTTAATTTTAATGTTGTTCAACCATTTTTGATACTTTTATTTTAAACTATCCATATTGTTGGGTTTTAACCCAATATGATGGTATGGGCTTGGGTGGTTCAAGATATATATGGGTAAGATAATAATTGTATGTGTAGACAATTATTATATATGGCACTAATTTGGGTAATTAGATGCCAAGAATTGGAAGGTTTGTATAACAAGTATGGTAAGACTTGTAGAACAAGTATGGTAAGTCTTGGTGGTTAAGTTTTGGATAGCAATATATACATAGTCATATTGTATTTGTTTGATAGGTTAAAGTTTAAGAGATGTAGTCTTAAGTATTGTTTGGGAGATGCTTGAGCATTGTTGGCTCAAGTATCAGGGTTGGGACACCATTGAGGTGTTATTGTTTTGATGTATTATTGATAACTGTTTTGATTAATAATACAAGTTTGGGGCGTGGGTGTTTCCACGCCAAATATTGTTTGGTGTTCTTGTTTTGCTTTTACTTATTGATTTGATAGAAGTAGAAGTAATACTTGAATAGTGTTTGACCGCGCTTTGGTGGATCTTGTCAACTAATCGATTGGATGTATGTACTCTGTATTGGTGTTTGTGAATCTCGATTGTGTAAATCCCCTAATCTAACAAGTGGTATCAAGAGCCAAGGTCCAGGTTCGTGATGTTTGAAGTTGAGGGAAAGTTCGAGGTTCAATTGGTATGATAGAGCATGATGATGGATTTGTTGACAAGGAGATTGCTACTAAAGCAGGTAGAGACAAAGTTACATGCGGTTTGAAGGTTGACTTGCATCGTGGATCAATCTTGTGTTCGGACTTGAGATGGAAGAAGATGGAAGAGGTCATCACAATTGTTTCAATTGATTGATCAATCAGCTGAACTATTTGGATGGTACTAGTGATTTTCTTCAAGAGACCGAAGGATTGTGAAAGAAAGGATCGGGTGACTCAACATGTGGAAGAGAATTCGTGGTGTTTGATGCACGTGATTTTGTAGATGGATGCATCATTATGGTGAAGAACGATGGTTTGGTTTGGAGGGTCACTATACGGGTTTTAGCGACACTCAAAGATTGGAAGAGCAAGAGGGGGTTCTTGTTCGAGGGGAGGCGTTGGCGAATGGACGTCGATGGCTTGATGGTTACCGTTCAATCCAATATGAGTATTGGGTTAAGGGGAGGATTGTTGGGTTTCAACCCAATATGATGGTATGGGTTTGGGTGGTTCAAGATATATATGGGTAAGAAAATAATTGTATGTGTAGACAATTATTATATATGGTATGTCTTGATCACTAAGTTGGGTAATTAGATGCCAAGAATTGGAAGGCTTATATAACAAGTATGGTAAGACTTGTAGAACAAGTATTTTAAGTCTTGGTGGCTAAGTTTTGGATGCACTACTAGAAAAAGTAGAATAGATATCGCCCCTTTCTCATCGGTTCACGATGTCCCCGATGTAAAAACTATCACTAACATCGGTCGGAAAAAAAAATGATATCTTTAATATATTATGAAATCACATTGAAAGCAAACCGATGTCATTGGCATATAATTAAAATATCAATGACATCGGTTAGTAGCAAAACTGATGTCTTTGACATATTATGACATCAGTCCAAAAAAAAACCGATGTCTAAAGTAGGTTTAAAAAAAGTTGTTGTCCGCGCCCACACAACTTTCCCCGCTTAATACCCAAAAACTTCTCCCTCCCATTCAGACAATATTCCCCCTTAGCAAATTTTTAGTTCCCCCCATTTTTTTGAGCCAATATTCACTCCACCCAGTAGAAAAAACAAAAGCATTTTGAGTAAACTCTCTCCTCACTCTCTCGACTTCACCCAGCAGCTCTCTCCACCTCACCTCTCTTAAGAACCCTAATTCACTCCTTCACTTTCTCTCTTTCTCTTTCACTTTCTCTTTCTCTCACTCTTTCAATCTATCTTTCATTCTTAACTGAAAACCCCCAATTTGTAACCCTAATTTGTAATCGATTTGTAACCCCCAATATCCGTACTAAAATTGAAGAAGAAGAGAAGGAGAAACTTCAAAAGATTCAACAAGAGTGAGTATTTGTATGCTTTAAAAGTAATTTGCCAACCTTGTAACATTTTCTTCATCTTGACTTCTAATTGCTTAACTCGTTTTCTCATGATTTCTAAATGAACCTCTTCAAATTACTTACAGCTACTATGATGGAGCTGGTCAGAGGCGGGTCTTCTAGGCTAATCTCTCTCTCTCTCACACACACATACACACACGTTTCTTGCACAATCTTTTCTTCTCCGTTTCACTAGTGATTCTCATTTCCTTACTTGTTTTATGTTTGTGTGTGTGTATTATATATGTCTGTGTAGTTAATCACTGTCCTTGATTTGGTAATTAGGGTTTGTTTCGTTTCAAGAATCATTCTCTACCCCTCTCTCTCGCTCTACTCAATTTGTACTCATAGTATTCTATAATTAGGGTTTTGAGAATTTTTTGCATTGCTAATTTCTTGAATTAATATGAGTTATATATATGATTCTATATATGGATGTATTGTAACTAAGATGATTTTATTGAATTTCCTGATTGCAATTGTTGCTAAATTCACCAAGATTGTGGTTTAATTAACACCGGATTATTATCCATTTGCCTGTGTATGCTAATTAATATGGTTTTGGATTATGCTAATTACGCAATTACTCGTATAATTTCAAGTTTTAATTTGACATATGTCGGGATACATGCTTGTTTTTAATTTCTCCGTTCTTGGTTTTAGTAATTAGGCTTTGTTTCGTTTCAATAATCGTACTCTAGTAGATTTTTTCTTCGACGTTTTCAGTGTATGGAGCTTTTACAAGTTTTTGCATTGCTTATTTGGTTCCATATATGCTTCTAAGATTGGGTGTAAATTGTAATTAACAGTGGATTAGCCTTTCTTTGTGGCCCCAAATTGATAGGATTGGGGATTGTACTACTTCAGTAATCATTTATGTATAATGTTAAGTTTACTTTTTTTTTTTCTGTATAGTATTTTTCTGTAATTTCTTTATATTAGATGATTACATCCCGGGGGTAATTGTCTTGTACAAGTGTCTTCCCGCTGCTGATATACTATGTTCTGGTTGAAATATTGACGTGCATTACGCATTCACTTTTTGGTCCATTGTGTAATGCTGGGTTGTGTCCATTTGCAAGGACTATGATCCCTCCATGATTTATGATTTTACTTTTTTACAGCCTTCACCTGTAAATAATATCTTACCGATGTCTTTTTTGCCAGTTAAGCTCACGTGGTCTAATTATCAGTCTAATCTGTGTTTTGTGCTGCTTACCCACAAGGTCAGATGAAATATTCTCATTCTTTCTTGTGATTTGTGAATATGTTTTTGGTTAGAAGTGTCTTTTGGACATTAAATATTGCACTATCTTAAACTGGTTTCAACTGAAAATTCAGATCACTCTTTCCTGCATTTAAACTGCTTTTGTTCCAGTTATTAAAGTATCTACTACTATGATGGTTTTGTTTGCAGATTGTTTGTTGAAGTAGATGCAAGTTAGTTGCAGATGATAGCAATTTGAACCACATTTTGGGAGGATACTTGGACATTGTCAAATGCTTGAGGACCAACTTCTACCACAAATTTTTATATTTATCATCTATAAGATTTTAGATTCAGTGCTATCAACTTCCAAGTTCATGACTCAAAACTTACATGATTAGAAATATTAGTTTTATCATTCTTATACGTAAGCTTGTGTCCTGGTTCTCTATTTAGATTGTGATCTAGCATTGAAAATTGATTGTCCATCTTATCATTCTGTGATGGCATTGCCTATGTTGTTTAGTCATGTAACTGTATATTTACACTGCATTTTCTTGCTGCTAATAAGTATCCGAGTGACTGTTTGTATAATCATCCAAATATGGTTCTAATGGCAGGCATGTGTTATTTACAAGAAAGTGCATGGTTCTTGCATGCAGTGTTGCAAGTGTGCTACTTATTTTCATTCAGTGTCTGCTTTAAGAGCTTGTTATCACATGCAAGAGCTTGTTATCACATGTAAGTAAGTCCCTGCTACTGTTATTAACATGCATAATCTAGCCTTGTAAGAAAATTATTTTTACCACTATGGAATTGTGTAAAAGCTTTGTTGTTATTGGTGTTCTAAGAAAATTACTAAGAGTAACTATGTACCCTTCTTGATACAGGGAACTGGTCTGTTGGTGTGCTTCAGAGAGGTAGAGGTAGAGGTTCTTCTTTTTGTTCTGTCACAAATTTGTACTGCTAGAGTTAATTAGTCTGCTTGTAAAATTACTAGGTTATAGCCCGTGCTATGTATACTGTGCTTCAAAAAATTATTTTTATGAAAGTTATATAATACTAGCTTAAAGCCCGTGCGATGCACTGATTTTTTTATTTTAATATTATATAAATTTTTTCATTTATTTAAATTAACTTTTTAAAAGTTAAATTTTGGAGTCTTACATTATTATATCACATGATTTGATAATAATTATACAGAGATATTTCTAGAAATGGAAGGATTTTAGTTAGAAAATATAGAAAAGATGATAGGTTTAGTTGAAAAAGGTAATGGATTAATTATTGGTAATTATAAAATTATTATTTTTATTAAATAGAATGCATGTGATATGATTAGAAAAAGATAGGATTTAGTTAGAGAAAATTAAAAAGGAAACATGTTATAGGTGAAAAATATAATTGATTAGTTTATAGCAATTATAATTTAATTACCTTATTTACTAAATACAATTGTACGAAATATTTTTAGAAAATGTGAAATTAATATTATCCGTGATACATATATCTATTAAAAGAAGGATTTTAGTTAAAAAAATATAGGAAAGATGATACGTTTTAGTTGAAAAAGGTAATCGATTAATTATTAATATTAAAATATTATTATTTTATTTTATTAAATAAAACCTCCCTTGATATAATTGGAAAAAGAGAGATTTTAGTTAGAGAAAATAGAAAGGTAACGTGAAAATTAAAAAAATGACATGATTTATGTGAAAAAGGTAATTGATTAGCTTATATAATTTTAATTTAATTTTGTCATTTTACTAAATAAAATTGCTCATAGTTTTTAGAAAATGAGAAATTAATGTTGTCCGTGATATTTCTAGAAAAAAAGGGAGTTTAATTAGAAAAAATAAAAAAGATGATACATTTTAGCTGAAAAGGTAATCGGTTAATTATTAGTATTATAATATTATTATTTTATTTTATTAAATAGAAACATCTGTGATATAATTGGAAAAAGAGAGATTTTAGTAAGAGAAAAGAAAAAAGGTACCGTGTTTTCAAGATATAATTGGAAAAAGAGAGATGTTAATTAGAGAAAAAAGAAAAGGTAACGTGTTTTGGGTGAAAAAGGTAATTGATTAGTTACTAATAATTATAATATAATTACGTTATTTTATTAAACAAAACTGCTCGTACTATTTTAAAAAAATAGATATTTTAGTTAAATAAAATATGAAAGATATTCTATTTTACATGAAAAAGAAAATTGTTTAGTTATTGAAAAATATAAAAGGTAATATGTTTAACTTGAAAAAGGAAATTAATTAATAAAGGAGAAATTTTAGTTACATAAAATATAGAGGGATATTATATTTTATTATAAAAAGAAAATTATTTAGTTTTTGAAAAATAGAAAAGATAATATGTTTAACTTCAAGAAGGAAATTTATTAGTTAGTAGAAAAGGTATTATGTCTAACCTGAAAAAGGAAATTGATTAATAAAAGAGAAATTTTAGTTAGATAAAATATAAAAGGATATTTTATTTTAGGAAATTAGTTAGTTAGATAAAATATAAATGGATAAAAAGGAAATTATTTAGTTTTTGAAAAAGAGAAAAGATAATATGTTTAACCTTAAGAAGGAAATTGATTAGTTAGTAGAAAAGGTAACATGTCTAACCTGAAAAAGGAAATTGATTAATAATGTAGAAATTTTAGTTAGATAAAATATAAAAGGATATTATATTTTAGGAAATTAGTTAGTTCTTGAAAAATAGAAAAGATAATATGTTTAAACTCAAGAAGAAAATTGATTAGTTAGTTTATCTGTAATTATTTATTAGTTAGTAGAAAAGGTAATATGTCTAACCTCAAAAAGTAAATTGATTAATAAAGGAGAAATTTTAGTTAATAAAATATAAAAGGATATTGTATTCTAGGAAATTAGTTAGTTACATATAATATAAAGGGATATTATATTTTATCATAAAAAGGAAATTATTTAGTTTTTGAAAAAGAGAAAAGATAATATGTTTAACCTTAATTGATTAGTTAGAAATTGATTAGTTAGTAGAAAAGGTAATATGTCAAAAAGGTAATTGATTAATAATGTAGAAATTTTAGTTAGATAAAATATAAAAGGATATTATATTTTAGGAAATTAGTTAGTTCTTGAAAAATAAAAAAGATAATATGTTTAAACTCAATAAGGAAATTGATTAGTTAGCAAGGGTAAATAAGTAAAATCAACAGTACCGACCGACCGACCAACCGACCGATCGACCGACGGACCGACTAACCAAACTTTTAATGTTTCGGAATTTATATAATAGTATAGATATGATAACAATAATGGTAAATTAAATGAATTAAATTAATTAAATGAATTACGTAATTGTATATTTATAATAAAAATAAATTTATGAAAGAAATATTATTAATAAACTAAAGTGTTGTTGTCATAAATTATATAAAATACCATTTAAGATTTATTTAATCAAATATTTTATTGTTTATATTATATGATAATTTGCATTAATGAATTTAACAAAATTAAAAGATTAATTCAATTTTAATTGATAAGCTTACCATAGACATTATAAGTGAGATATTTCCTTTTTCATGTAAACTATCTATATGGGCCTTAATTTTCTTGCTAAAATGCACACGGGTAATGTACAGAGAAGAATATACAGCAAATCACCATATGGGTATGTTCTGTTCACATGTAAGAAAACATGTTGCATACATATTGTTAGTTACTTGAATTATAAATGCAAAATTCTCTTTGTATTTGTGTTATCGACTTATAGTTGCAAACATTTGTGTTATTAACATTGTGTTAATCCATTGTGGCCAGAGGGCATTCCATCGAGCGGTTCCGTGCAAGAGATATTGTATTGGCAGGTTAATTGGCAGTGGCAACTGGGGAAGTGTTATTAACACCTTCAAACTTTATAATTTCCATGGCTTATCATTTTTCCCTTTTTACATTTTCACATGTTCTTTAATATAACCGAATTTTTTTTTATTTGAATTAAAAATTTTAAGACATAAATTTTAAAAAATGTGATCTAATATAATTATATATATGTTGTCCGTGATATTTTTAGAACGTACATTGGTTCTAAATAATTGACTAACAGGTCACGTCATACTAATGCGACCATTAAAACCGACCAAACTTCTTAGTGGAACTCACACTGCTCCTAAACAATAAAACCGACTAATAAAACTGACCAATCTTATTCGTGGAGCCCACACTGCTTCTAAAGAATTAAACCGACCAATTTTCTGACCATTACTTCCGATCGTATTTTCCAGCCTTTCCACGTCAGACTAACCCGACTATTTGGACGGTCGGGTTTGTTTGATACATAAATTTACATTATATTTTTTTATAATTCCCTATTTTATTTTTATACCGTTAATTATATCTCTCCAACTCTCTCCTCCGATCTGCGACTCCCTCCTCTCTCGTAACTCATCTCTCTCTCTCTGTTATATACACACACGCACTATATCTCTATATAACTTTATGGATTTTTGAATTTGGGGCTCGTAAATTGATTTCTATTTATGTATGTTCGATTATATGATTTTGTATGTTGGATTTCTTGGTTCGAATTATGTTCGATTATATGATTTTGTATGTTGGATTTCTTGGTTCGAATTATGTTCGATTATATGATTTTGTATGTTGGTGATGTGTAAAATAACTGCAAGCGCACAGTGGTTAATTGTAGCAAATACAGGTCGATCCACAGAGACTATGAATTTTCAAAACCCTAATAATTAAATCAGGCGAACTAGACAAATAGGTTTGAGATGAGTTTTAATTAACCTAATTAAACTAATTAACAAAGATTATCAAATAATATGGAAAACCTAGGAATCCGAATCCGTTAATCAATCACAAATAATATCAACTCGCCCTAAATCAATCCTCTTTTCTTCAAAAATAAGATATATCAATCAACGAGACAAGCATATACTATGAAACTTGTTATCTAACAATAACCTATCAAAACTTCAAGGAGCAAGCATAGGCTATGAAAAACAAATCCGGTAACAATAATATATCAAAATCACTTTGTCAATTGAATAATTAAGCACCAAGAAAAATTATGAGAATCAATTAATAGGAACGAGAAGAAATCAAGAGTAATTAAATTAACTTCATCTTCATCCTAGGGCAAGAGAATTAGCTACTCATGATTATAAAAATAACGAAACAATTATAATAATACCAAGTAAACATGAATCAACGATTTTAACAAAACTAACTTTAATCTATATATGGTCAGAAACTTAATAAGCCTAATATTAATAACGTGAATGACAAGTATTTATATAATAAATTAATAAATCTAGTTAACTAATGAAGCATGCATGTAATCAAATAGTAAGGTCGTAGCAGAAGATTTGAAACAAGTGAACGCACGAAAGAAGGAAAAGAAGAACTAAAAAATATTAATAATTCAGACGAGTATGTCGGATAAAAGCTACCAACGAAAGTAAAAAGCAAGAAAATAAAGAGCTATCAAATTCTAGGTGTCTAAATTACAAGGGAGAAGGCCATATATATAGGGGAAAATATTGGGTTTGGCCCCTTTGATTACAATCCAATCTTGAATATAATTTCTTCAATTTCCTTTTCTTCTCCAATAAGTAATCGATTTTTCCTCCAATTTCCTTTTCTTCAAGTATTTTCCACCTCCTTTCCCTTTTTGCACCTTTTCCTGCTAGAAATCTGTTTTTATTTATTTTCCTACAAAACAAAATAAAACAATTTATTAATTAATAAAATTACGAAAACGGACATAAAATAGGTATTAAAAATATGATTAATTATGGACCTATCAAATGCCCCCATACCTATCTTTTGCTCGTCCTCGAGAAAAATATATAATAAAATACTATCTAATATATAATACCACTTCCGTAGGTGATCACGGTTGCATTTGGCATATGCAACAAGCCCTTTAAACCCCTAGGCAGCCCTAGTGGACGAGTGAGGTCTCGTGAGGGCCTATAGTGAATGTACCCACAAAATCCATCTAGCTCATGTAAAAGATTGCTCAATGCAACACCACACATACAAGTCATCTCATGCTACATCAACTTATGGAATCAAAGTGAATTTGCAATGTCTTGGTGTGTAAGGTGCAAGTATTCACATAGTCTACTCAAAGAAATATGCAGAGGTCATTAGAAGTCCATGTCAAGTGTAAAAATAAGTTGGTAACCATGCTAAGCCCACAAGAGTACACCTTAAAGTCAAAACTTGGGATCTCATATGCACAAAACAAGCAATAACTCACCTTTCACTCACAAAAGAATATTCACTCAAGAACAAGGGTAAGTGTATCACTCAATTCCAACAAAATCATAAGCATGCTTGACATTTGGTATCAATCTAACTTTAACACAACATACATTAATGACGATAATCAAAAGGTCTTTTATTTGGGTTGTAACGGGGCTAAGGACAAGGTATGTCAAGTAAGGCCAAATAAGGTGAAGTGTCAAAAGCTAGTATAAACCATAGTAAATCATACACAACACCATACTTTCTCCCCATACATGGATTTCTAATTTTCTTCCAACAAACTGCTTGACTAGTCGAATGAAGAAGGATCTCAAAAACACCGAAACATAATTATGCTCTCATATGATTTTTTTTTTTTTTTTTTTTTTTTTTTTTCTTTTTTTTTTCTGGAGAGCTAAGATAGATAATATAAATATATAAGAAACCACAATCCTTCTTCAAGAATTTATTGAATAACGACTGACAAGTAAGCAACAAAACCCAATATTTCCCAAAAAGTAATGAACAAAAATAAACCCCATCTCACACACCTTATTACTCCCTCAACTTCCTACTAGCCTTTGACAAATGAGATCAAATATACGTAAGGCTGCACAACAAAAAGGTCTAGGCAAGTAATGTGGTGTGTCACCGAAAAATAGGATTAAGCTCAAAGGGGTAACTAATTGATCACATGTAAAGGGTGTGGTAATTTGGATAATAATTGGTTATTCCTAAATGCCTTTATCATCTTATCATCAAATAATGTCATGCATTTCAAGAAAGGTCTCAAACAAGTGCTAGCAATGCAAACAATATGTGGACACTCAAGCAAACGAATATAAAATGCAAAAGATATGCATATAGGCTCAAAATCTCACTTGGTGGCAAAACATAATCAATCCCAAGCAAAAGTCTCTTTAAATGCACCTACTTGTACTCAAAGCATGGAAACCAAATCTTCTTGCACATATTCATGTCCTTTTAATTACTTACAACATTCAATAAGTCTACTAGTTTCAACTTGCTAGTGTATGTGTGTGCACAAGAACTTAGCATATCACTTCTCAATCAAAAGCTTCAGAAACACAAGAGTACTATAGCATGTAAGGGTGCATCAAGCTAACTTTTAACAAGTAATCATTTCACAAGGCTAGAATTATTTTTGTATTTTTTCATTTTTCAAATTTTTTTGGGTTTTTTTTTTTTTATTAAAAATAATACTACTAAATCCCTCCCCCATACCTAAATCATGCATTGTCCTCAATGTATGCAAATGAGAGAAAAAGAAATGACAAAGTAAAAGGACAAAAATACCTGATAAGGGATGAGGAGATACATTATTACCTATAACACACACACAAAAAACACACAACACAAAAACTCACACACACACACACACACAAACTCCCCCATACCTAAACTTGACTATATGGGAGACACGCTATGAAATAGATATGCTAACCAATACCAGATCGAGGAAAAACAACACATGTAACACAATCATCAAACATGTGAAACACACCCACAAAAACATCATTATCCACTAGAGAAATATGATCATGCACCAGAATAAAACTCATACCACTAACATCATTCATAGACCAATTAGACGCTTCTTTATGTTGTTTAAGCAGATTGATTACTATAAATTCTTGGTTATGAACTAAGTCACTAGAAAGCACATGATAAGTTTCATTATCAACTACCAAAGACTGATCCAGAGTGGAAAAAGACGGATTATGAACGAAAGTGGGTGGCTCACCAACAGAAGTTTTAACAACAGACCTAGGAGCAAAAGAAATATCCTCAAGTTGGGTTTCATGCTTATAACAAATGGCATTCAATTCATCTAACATCTCATCAGAAGAAAAATTTCTATACAACTCATGAAGTTCTTTATTACTCTCATACTCTAACATAACATCTTCCTCAAGAAAAGACTCAATTGTACTATCCTCAATATTTGACCATGAAACAACCTCATCTATCAAATTAACTTCTACAGGTTGAATAGACATGACTACTGATGGAATATCAAAAAGGAAAATCTATATTATCCTAAGAAAAATCTAGACCTTGCTCCTAACAATAAGATACTACTAAAAGTCACAACTCAAAAAGCATTCGTCCTGACTGGCCAGGCAGGTGCAAGCATTGCCAAGAGGCTAAACACCTTTCTAGACACCAATCCAAATTAGCCAGGTAAGCGTCACGCTTGCCTAGACACCAAACGAAAGAATACTTAGTGATTTGTTCCTCCTAGATTCTCTTCCTAGTTGAGCGCGAGATCTTAGGGGCTAACGTCTACTTAGTTTTATTAAGGAAAGGGGTATGCAGATGAACGAATTAATGATTTGTGGGCCAAGGAAAGGGTGATGAAATCCCCCACCTTATCTTGTAATTGGGTGGCACCCTTAAGATTGATTGAATGATGCAACACACAAAGAACAAGAAAATAAACACTTATGGATGCACTACACTACGTGTTCTATTCTAAATTGTACGTACCTCTTTCCTCCAGCAATCACCACAGTTTTATAAGATGGACAGCAATAAATACAATAAAGAAATCTAGATGATGTGATCCTGTGTGAGAGAATGAATGATGCAGCAAATTGGTTTAACAAACAATTAACTAACTAATATTTTTGGGTTTTTTGAATTTTTAATTTTTTTTTTGTTTTTTCAATAATGAGAAAGAAAGAAAAATAGAGAGAGGTGATACGGAATACCGAAAAGCGCTTCCAAAAATTTCAAAAGAGACAACGAGGCCTTCCAACGATCTTCTTGTCCAAGCTTTTCTCCGCTTCACTATTCCCTAAAAAAACAAACAAAAGAAACAAGAAACTAATCCGAAGAATTAATATCAAGGAGTGAAAAATACCAGTAGTCCCCGGCAGCGGCGCCAAAAACTTGATGTGTAAAATAACTGCAAGCGCACAGTGGTTAATTGTAGCAAATACAGGTCGATCCACAGAGACTATGAATTTTCAAAACCCTAATAATTAAATCAGGCGAACTAGACAAATAGGTTTGAGATGAGTTTTAATTAACCTAATTAAACTAATTAACAAAGATTATCAAATAATATGGAAAACCTAGGAATCCGAATCCGTTAATCAATCACAAATAATATCAACTCGCCCTAAATCAATCCTCTTTTCTTCAAAAATAAGATATATCAATCAACGAGACAAGCATATACTATGAAACTTGTTATCTAACAATAACCTATCAAAACTTCAAGGAGCAAGCATAGGCTATGAAAAACAAATCCGGTAACAATAATATATCAAAATCACTTTGTCAATTGAATAATTAAGCACCAAGAAAAATTATGAGAATCAATTAATAGGAACGAGAAGAAATCAAGAGTAATTAAATTAACTTCATCTTCATCCTAGGGCAAGAGAATTAGCTACTCATGATTATAAAAATAACGAAACAATTATAATAATACCAAGTAAACATGAATCAACGATTTTAACAAAACTAACTTTAATCTATATATGGTCAGAAACTTAATAAGCCTAATATTAATAACGTGAATGGCAAGTATTTATATAATAAATTAATAAATCTAGTTAACTAATGAAGCATGCATGTAATCAAATAGTAAGGTCGTAGCAGAAGATTTGAAACAAGTGAACGCACGAAAGAAGGAAAAGAAGAACTAAAAAATATTAATAATTCAGACGAGTATGTCGGATAAAAGCTACCAACGAAAGTAAAAAGCAAGAAAATAAAGAGCTATCAAATTCTAGGTGTCTAAATTACAAGGGAGAAGGCCATATATATAGGGGAAAATATTGGGTTTGGCCCCTTTGATTACAATCCAATCTTGAATATAATTTCTTCAATTTCCTTTTCTTCTCCAATAAGTAATCGATTTTTCCTCCAATTTCCTTTTCTTCAAGTATTTTCCACCTCCTTTCCCTTTTTGCACCTTTTCCTGCTAGAAATCTGTTTTTATTTATTTTCCTACAAAACAAAATAAAACAATTTATTAATTAATAAAATTACGAAAACGGACATAAAATAGGTATTAAAAATATGATTAATTATGGACCTATCAGTTGGATTTCTTAGTTCGAATTTATGTTCGATTATATGAGCTTGTAAGTTGGATTTCTTGGTTCGATTATATGTATGTAGGCATTTTTTGTAATTTGGGATAGGGATTTAATAAATGTAGGAATTGATAGCTTCAATGTGAGAAATATACAATTTACATATTTCTCTTTTTTTGAATATATAGAGATGGATGGTCAAAATTGCCTCTTTCCACGTTTTATGCGCCTTGTCCATCCCAGAGGATGTACACTGCAAAATAAAATGGTATGAGTAATGGTCAATTAATGTATGCATTTGAATATATAGATATGTATGATACCTCTTTTTTCCGCAGAGAATACCATCGCAGATTTCAACAGTTTTTGGAGCTGAGATGCTAGAAATAGTTATATTCGAGCTTCCTAACGGTCAGAAGACCCATGTGAGATTTGATCGGGATGGTGGAATTTTTAAAAACATAATGGAATTTTTTAAGAAATTTCGGAGGAACTATGGTATATGCGCCGTGTTTACCTACAAGGGCAACGGGATCTTTATGGTCAATGTTTTGAATGAATATTTGACAGAGGTTGAGTATGATCCTCCTACCTATGGTAATTTTTCTATCATTTATCCTTTGTTATATATATATAGCTATCAATTAGTAATTAACTTTACTTTCAATGAGTAATTATATTTTTATTTTTAGATAAACTTACCATGGTTGGATGTAAGGCTTTTTCATTATGTAAAACTAAATATTTAGCAGAAAGGGGTCTCGTAGTAAGTTTACATTATCTTACTTTTAATGCACTATACGCAATACAATTTTTATCTTTTTGATATAATTTTGGTTGGTCATATACATATGTACAAACCAAGGCCCTCTCCCCGGCTTTTTTTAAGCGATTTGCTCATATTCTACATTCTTAAAATACCGAACTTTACCAAATGGCCAAACCTTCATTGGATTTCTCACCGAAAAGCAATATTTATGGCTTGAGGTTTTTTGAGGAAGGAGACATTATAGTGATTAATTATCTTGGTGATGGGCGATTTGAAACAATTTTATTTGGTCCATGCACTACACCATAAAAGGCTTACGGCAACACCAACAAAATGTTGCCGTAGGCCCGAAATATGTTGTCTTAGGCCCAAAAAACCCCAAAGGCAACATTTTGTTGATGTTGCTATTTTTCCCGTTGCCTTTGGGGTCAAAGGCAACATTCTACTTCTCTATGGCAACATCAGTTTTCTGTTGGCGTAGACTAGTTATGGCAACAATATTATCAATTTTTAGCAACATGATATTATGTTGCCTTTGGGTTAAACATTTTGCAAAAAAGTGGGCCCCACACCACTGCGAGGCCCACTTTTATGGCAACACAAATTTTGGCTACACCAACATTTTCTAGCAACATTTCTTAACATTATTTTTACTTTTTGCCAACATTTTATAGCCTCAATGGCAACACTTTTCTATTTTAAACAAAAAATCAATAATATGAAAATATTCATCCCTTAATATCCAAATCAAACTTTACAATCATAACAATCCATACAAGATTCAATACAATCACAACCAACAACCCAAACTAGTTAACCCACAAAATTTTACTAAGTACATATAAGACAAAAATACGGCCTAACATAAACATATGCAATGACAAAATCAAGAGCTGATGCCACCATTCATTGGAGTACCATCTTCATTGTCATTCAAGATGGATTACCAGCATTGCAATATTCTGTGCTATATCCCCCACCTCATTAGCTCCAGCAGTTTTGAGGTAGAACATGCTCCATTCCAAATATACATTTTAGAATAGACAAGTTGCTCAAATAGTCAAGTAAAATACCAATTGATTACATCAATTTTTAATCACATTTATTAAGTTGATTAACAGGCTAACAACTAAGGCTTATTTTCAAGAATTTAGTACTGACACAAAACATATATTCATATAGGAAATAAATGAATGAAATTATGTAATTTCATATCAAGAGTATACCAGCAGACATGCTACAATTTTGTATGCTATTCATATCAACAGATTACATCCAGCAGTAATCACCTATTTCTACTTGCTAACTCCTTTTTATTTAATTTTATTTAGAATTCAAATCTTTGACCGGCTTTATGATCTTCAACACCCTCTGGATATTGAAAATATCCTGGTCCTGGAATATGTGAAAACATATGAAGATAGGAATAAAAAATAGTCGCATGTCTTTAAGTCACTTGACGAGTAGTGTGGAAAGGACGCCTTCAATTCTATTAGTTTACTTGTGATGTGTTTGTGTCCTCGTCTGAGAGCAGGGAGCTTAGGTAATGCATCCTTCTGCAAGAGGTATCTTATAATCCAGGCTTTTGCATCTAACTCTCCAGAAATAAATATAATTAGTGTGATACATTTATAGCAATTTCCAGCACGAGGACGTAACTAGAACTAAAAAGTGCACCTGATAAGGCAGGGGTAGGGCTGAGCATTCGGATAATTCGGTCCAAAACCGAACCGAACCGAAAAAACCGAAAATCCGAACAAGCATTTTCCGTGGAACCGAACCGAACCGAATAAGCATAGGAACCGAACCGAACCCGAACCAAAATAATTCGGTCTATTCGGTTCTATCCATAAAAACCGAAATTTGTAGCTAGAGCCTAGAAAAAATATTTCCATATTATCCATAAATTAAATCACCTGCTAGTCTGCAATACCAGTATTTTCAAATGTAATAACAACATTAAATCAATAAAGGTACCCGGAATTTTAAGAGGGAGAGATTCAAGACTTCCTGTAGTATATACATATACACATGTGTATGTATAATTTTGTCTTCTGAGATCTGGACTATGACAGTAGTCAAAGTCAAATTGCAGAAATGAGGACCATTCTTTAACTTGATGGAGTATTGGAGTATATAATATTAAATATAGGGTACAGCTGTTTCTCTTTTCTTGTGCAAAAGCCTTTAATCATGTGCTACCTGATCACGCCCATTTCAATATAAAACATATAAAATTTAATGTAAATATATGTTTATTACAATTCGGGTATTTCGGTTTTGGACCGAAATTTGTTTAAAAAAATCGAACCGGTCCGAAATTTATTTCGGTTAAAACCGAAAAAACCGAATATCCGGAATTTCAAAATATTTGGAACCGAACCGAACCGAAATTACATATTTCGGTTCGGTTTTTCGGGTTCGGATCGGTTTTGCTCAGCCCTAGGCAGGGGAATGTAAAGTTGCTTAGTAAGTTGACTCCTAGCTGCTTCATCTAGCTCTTGGGGTCTATGTTGTTGCTCTTGTCTAGTGTATAATAAATTAACGACATAACTGATATATTAAATTAATTGTATGTAGATAAACTGGAAAAAACAAAGCATAAAAAGAAGAAACAATATTATGACCTCCAACAAGTTTTGAGCTGAAAGTTGAAGCTAAAACATCATGTATTTTCTCATACTGCAAATTCAAAATTCAGATGGCCTTGTGGGAACATATCCTAATTTTCTTAAGTGATTCTGTTTCGTTATAGTTCTCTAAAAGTGCATTTGTTTTTTGAATTCAACCCATGTGATTAAGATGTAATCTCAAAGAAAGACCAAATCCAAATAAGTGCAAGCAAGTTCTGAAATATTCCTGAATTCAAAAGTAGGATAGAAGTCCAAGAGATCACCTGTAGCCTGTAGGTAGTACTTGATCACTCCCACTGTCAAAGCCTTCCATTTTAGCGAGGAATTGTGTCTTCAGACACTTACTTGATTCGGGTTCACTTCTGACTTGCACTACAGTCGTAATAAGTCCATTAGTAAATTTAACAATGACTTTAAAGGATTGAAAATAAGGCTGATTATCTAGGCCATAGTGATATAATTGGCATGTTACCAGCATAATATCATGTTATGTGTTTTCGAACATTAACAGCATACCACATATTGAACATTGTTAATTACATAGACCATAAATTCCCAGAAAATTACATAGGCCAAAGTCTTTATTGAATTTTAAAGACTTGCTAATTACATAGAACATAAATTCCCAGAAAATTGTTCCGTCTCTAAGAGTTTACCTTGAACATTGCAAGAACAGCGGCAAATAAGCTAAAGAAAATCACATAAAAGCCCAATGACTTTGTAAATACTATTGGTCTGCCAAGTACATATTTCTACACATGTAATATCTCCCTTCAATTACATACAATAACTTATAATATATAAGCATAAATCGAGCATCAGTGAGGTGTTCCATGTGCGCAACACATAACATATTATTACCTGGATGTGATGGAAGACGGAAAGTTGAATCGTGAGTCCACTTGTGCCAACCATATATAATGCAGCAAGATGGGGATTTGTCTTCCATCTAAGTAGAGGTAGCTATAAAAATATAACAAGTAAAAAAGACCATCAAGAAAACTGGTTTGAAAGGAAAATAGAGGAATAAAAATAGACTCAAAAATATATTTTACTTTATTATATATTTTTTTGGATAAGGTCAATTACAAGAAATTTAAATATCAAGGCACACATGCCTCTGCTGAAATTATTACTTTATGCGATCAATCTGGGAGATCAAAAAAAGAAACACGAAGAAATCTTTAACACCACCATAATGTATTGCAGGTCTTCTACAGACAAAAAAAACAAAATGACCAAGAAAATTTTCTAAGATCGGAGGCACATAACATTATGGAAGGTAAGTGTCATGTTAATACAATAATTTTTTTACAATCAGCAGTTCACACATGTAAAATTATTTTTTGTAAAATAAAAAGTAGTCACGATCTTATTTATAGTTGAAGGATGCAATAAAGGTGACTTTTAGGGCATAGAAGAATACTACTCTATTGAGTATACTACTTTAAAACAAGCTGCTGCTACGGTTTCGTCATTGCTTAGCTCAACAGATTGGTTACAATCATTAGTCACTAATATTCCAGCTGTGCATCCACCTGGCAATATAGCTAGAGTTAGTTAGAGATTAGTTACAGATAGATTGTATATATAGAGATAGATTTACACAGAGTTAGTTAGTAGATTACATTCTTTCTATATAGCCTATACTTGTACATATATGAAAACTTTCTCTGTAACTTGATGGATTATTTCAATGAAGCTTTCTTCATTCAATAATGTTTTTCTTCAATGTTATTCTTTAGTCACTTCTTGGATACTTTTCAATCTTGATGAAACAATTGCAAGAAGTGTTCTCTTTCTGAAGTCAGCTAGGGCTATTTGGCATGATTTAGAAGAAAGATTTGGTCATACATCTATCACTGAAATGTATTCACTAGAACAATAGTTATCTGAATTGACTCAGGGTAATCATTCTGTTTCTGAATTCTATACAAAGATCAAGAATATCTGGGACAGTATTGATGATACTAATCCACTACCTTCTTGTGATTGTGCTAATTGTACATGTGAGATAAATCACAAATTTCAGAAAAAGCAACAGGAGCACAGACTTTTACAATTTCTTATGAAGTTAAATGACAAATTTGCATGCGTGAGAGCACATATCTTGATGTCACATCCATTGCCAACAGTATCTCAAGCTTACAGTCTTGTGGCACAAGAAGAATCTCATAAGGACATTTCACAAATGTCTCTTCAAACTGAGAATTTTGCATTCTATGCAGATAAGAAAACTAATGTTGTTAACATTTACAACAAACAGCCTGGGAATGTTCAAAGCTATTAAACTTCTCAGAACTCTGGAACAAAAAGGTTTGTCAATCCTGGAGCTAACTATTTCTGCACTCATTGTAATGTTCAGGGACATAGCATTGATAGGTGTTTTAAGATCAATGGTTATCCACCTGGTTTTAAGGGTTTCAAGGATAGAAAGGTTGCTACAATATCATCTCAAGTATCATCTTAGTCTGAGGAGAGTAATGTTGCTTCTGGTTCTTATAGTGTTACTCCTGGTTCTTCTTCATCACTCACTCCTTAACAGTATAATCAGCTTTTGCATCTTCTGAATAATAATCAACAAACTGTAGACACATCCTCCACCTCTAGCCATGCCTTATTGGCAGGTAATATATGTCTTATGACATCTTATCAATCACCATGGATTCTTGACAGTGGAGCTACTGATTATATAACTCATAATCTGAATTGTTTTGAGAGTTATGTTCCAGTTAATGACCCTACTTGTCATATCACTATACCTGATGGGAGACGGATTTCTGTGAAGCATATTGGGAAAGTTTTACATAACAATATCACTTTGGACAATGTTCTACATGTTCCTGACTTCCATTTTCAATTAATTTCGATTCCTAAGCTTTGTAAAGATCTTAATTGTCAGATAATTTTTACTGATAATGCTTGCTTTATTCAGGGCCCTTCTCTGAAAGAACAGCTGATTCCTCTTGGTAATCTAAAGGATGGTTTATATACTCTACCTGATACTAAAGCATTGCCTGTTTCTACATCAAAGTCTTCTCAAGCTTGTAGTTCTGATGCATCAATAAGTCAAGCCAAACTTTGGAACGTACGATTTGGTCTTCTTCCATTTTCTCAAGTCAAGTTGCTGGTACCAAATTGTGCAGCAAAAGAATGCTTAGATCAAGTAATTTGTCAGATATGTCCTGAAGCCAAACAATGTCGAAACTCTTTTACTCATAGCAGTATTAAAACAACTACTATGTCAGAACTTTTGCACATTGATATTTGGGGCCCTTATAAGGTCAAAACTCATTCAAAATGTAATCAGTTCTTAACAATTGTAGACGATTATACACGTTTTACTTGGGTCCATTTGTTAAGACATAAATCAGATGTTGCTGCAATTTTTGAAGATTTTGTCACTTACGCTGAAAAGCATTTTAAGTCTACCATGATGACTGTTCGCTCTGATAATGCTCTTGAACTTTCAGCTAGGAATCCTAAATCTTTTTTCTTAACGAAAGGAATAGCTCATCAAACAAGTTCTAGTTACACTCCACAACAAAATGGATTTGTGGAGCATAAACACAGGCATCTCTTAGAAACTGCCAGAGCTCTTTACTTTCAATTAAAAGTACCAGCACAATATTGGGGGGATTGTATTTTGTGTGCGACATATTTGATAAATCAAATGCCTCTTTCCATCATAGGCAATGTTTCTCCATATTTTAAAGCTTACAAATCTGCTCCAGCACTTGATCACCTTCATAGTTTTGGTTGTTTGTGTTATATTTCTACCACTTCAGTTCATCGTTCAAAATTTGATCCCAGGGCTGTGCCTGCTATTTTTCTGGGGTATTCTTCGTCACAAAAAGGGTATAAGGTACTCACACTTACCACTTCTCAGTTACTTGTTTCACATGATGTTATTTTCCACGAAACACATTTCCCATTTCATCTCAAGGCTTCCAATTCTACACATAATTTTGATCACATTTTCTTGCCATCAACCACTGAGTATACTACTTTTTCTGAGTATACTACTTCAAATACTCCAAATACAACATCAAGCTCAAACTCTAATTCTTTACATAACACATCTTCACCACCTGTATCTGATTCTTCCCTTAGACATTCATTTGATACTACTATTTCTTCTAATTCTGGAAATTTTAGCAATAGTAATACTACTTCTCATAATGACAATAGTAGTACTACTTTCTCTAATGTACCCATCAAACAATCTTTACGTTCAAAACACCCACCCATTTACTTGAATGATTATCATTGTCATACAAGTACTGCTTCTAATTTACCATCTTGGTGTCATTCTGTTTCCTATAATGCTCTTAATGATTGTCATAAAGCATTTCTTTCAAAATTATGTGATATCACTGAACCAACTTCGTATGCTGAGGCTTCCATGCATCCTTTATGGGTTGAAGCTATGAATAAAGAGATTCAGGCCTTAACTGATAATCACACTTGGGAACTAGTTCCTTTACCACCAGGAAAGAAGGCGATAGGTAGCAGCTTGGTTTATAAAGTGAAGTTGAAATCAGATGGGTCACTTGAAAGATGTAAAGCCTGCTTAGTTGCAAAGGGTTATAACCAAAAATATGGAATCGATTATCTTGAGACATTTTCACCTGTTTTTAAAATGAATACGATTAGGTGTTTGATTTCACTTGCTTCTAGTAGAAAATGGAAATTGTTTCAACTAGATGTCAACAACGCGTTTTTACATGGGGATTTAAAGGAGGAAGCCTGAAGGATTCCATGCTGCTCCCAATCTTGTTTGTCGTTTGATCAAATCAATGTACGGGCTTAAACAAGCTTCACGTGAGTGGTTTGATAAATTGTTGCAGGAACTACGTGATCAAGGTTTTGTTCAGTCGAAAAATGACTATAGTTTGTTTATCAAAAAGTCTGGTACTCTTATCACTATTCTTGCTGTTTATGTTGACGATATTGTCGTCACAGGAAATGATCTTGAGACAGTTTCTGAGATTAAAATCATCTTCATAATACCTTTGGCATAAAGGATTTGGGTGTTTTGAATTATTTTTTGGGACTAGAGGTTGGATATCAAAACAATGCTATTGTTCTAAGTCAGAACAAATTTACCAGGGAATTGCTTTCTGAATGTTCATTTGATCTTAGTCGTAAAGCTACTCCTCCACTTCCTTTGAATACAAAATTAAAGGCTGAACAAGGAACTCTTCTCACTGATTCAGAGAGATATCGTTCTCTAGTAGGAAAATTGAATTTTCTGACAAACACTCGTCTAGACCTCAATTATGCAGTCCAGGTCCTTAGTCAATTCATGCAGAATCCTCATTCTACTCATGATGAAGCATTACATCATACTCTTCGTTATGTTTTTCACTCCTCTGGTCATGGTATTTTTCTTCGAGCTTCTACTTCACTTACTCTTCAAGCATACTCGGATTCTGACTGGGCTGCTTGCCCTGATTCACGTAAATCTATTACTGGATATGTACTTCTTTTTGGGGATTCTCCAGTTTCCTGGAAATTTAAAAACCAAACAACCATTTCACGATCTTCTTCCGAAGCTGAATATCGTGCAATGGCTGCTGTAGCTTCAGAAATAGTTTGGACTGTGAGACTACTTGAAAAATTGGGTGTCACTGATCTCAAGCCTATTACCCTACATTGTGATAATCAATCTGCTATTCACATAGCTAAAAATCCCGTTTTCCACGAACGTACTAAGCATATCGAGATCAATTGTCACTTTACTCGTGACAAGGTTTTAGAAGGTCTTATTCAACTTACCTATCTACCTACTGAAAACCAACTTGCTGACATTTTCACTAAGATACTTCCTTCACCACAGTTTAATCTTCTTTTGTCCAAGTTGGGATTGACTTCTTCACCTCCCAACTTGAGGGAGGGTATTGAGTATACTACTTCAAAACAAGCTGCTGCTACGGTTTCATCATTGCTTAGTTCAACAGATTGGTTATAATCATTAGTCACTAATATTCCAGCTATGCATCCACCTGGCAATATAGCTAGAGTTAGTTAGAGATTAGTTACAAATAGATTGTTAGTTAGTAAATTACATTCTTTCTATATAGCCTATACTTGTACATATATGAAAACTCTCTCTATAACTTGATGGATGATTTCAATGAAGCTTTCTTCATTCAATAATGTTTTTCTTCAATGTTATCATACTCTGACTTGAGGCACCTACAGAGGGGGAAATGCTTCCGGATGACTTACTCAGATGAGTCATTGCCAATGCCCCTATAGAAAGAGACTTATGGCACGGACGTCTATATATTTAGCAATCAAATAGAAACAAATTAAGGATACTTACGTCAATAGAATATACAGTTCCGAGTAAAAAATAAACAAGAATTCCAATAAACAATGGCAGGGACTAAACATGATTCCCATAGCCAAACACTGCACATTATAGGAAACAAAATTTTGGTTAGAAAGACTTGGGGAGAGCAACAGAGAGTATTTGTGAATCCAATAACATCCCCCAAATTAGTAAAATTAATATAGAGGAATCAAAGTTATCGTAAATGATAAGTTTAATGGTTTGACAGCTACCTCTAAGGATACACCCCCAATAAACTTAGAGTATTAACAGACTAACAAAACATACAAAACAGACTAACAAAACTAAATGATAAGTTCAAATACTCACAAAACAGCAAATACTAAAAATAATGAACAGACTAATATATAATTGAAAATGCAAATACATAAGATATAGATATACCTTAAAGTCGAAGCCCCAAATCGAACACTACTGAAACCCTAATTTTGAAGCCCAAATTAAACCCGATTGAAGCCCCAAAATTGACCCGATCCATTTGAAGTCCTAATTCGAAATTAATCCTGAGATAGAAAAAAAGCCCCAAATTAGTAAAAGAAATACTAAACTAAAGGCATAAAAAGAAACAATTGAACCCGAAGCAGCGAAGATTAATGTGAGAGATAAAGAGAGGAGAGAGTATGGAGTGAGAGAGGAGAGTATTGAGTATTGAGCATATAGTGTATCTGTGTGCAAGCAACGGTGAGAGGAGAGGATCCGAGAGAGAGAAGACCGAGGATCCGAGAGAGAGGAGACCGAGAGGGAAGGTGTCTGAGGTGAAGTGAAAAAATGGAGAGTTAATTGAAAGAGCGATTTAATGAATTGGTTGGGCGGTCATTTTGCCGCTCCTCAACTTCTCCCCAACTTTGAATTTTTTATGTTCAAATTTTATCACTTTGTCTCTTTTATGGAAAATACAATTTACTTTTACAATTTTAATTTATTTGAAAAAATAATTTATTTTTTCATTAAATATTTAATTCCTTTTACATAATTTGAAATAATATATTCAAATATTTTTAATCATATATGAAAATATTTTTATTTTATTGATATATTAAAATATATTTAGAAAAAAAATTAATTTTAATAATTTTGTTTAATAATATTTAATGAACATAAAAATAAATTTATTCATCTTAAAATGTTTTAACATTTTTATTGAAATATTCACTTTTACTGAAATATTCTTGATTTTTATAATAACTTCTTGATTATTTTTATCCATATAAATTAATTTTCATTTGAAAAAAGGTTAAACATTTTTTTAGTTGAAAATGTAAAATTTTGTTCATTTCAGTTATGGCAACACAATTTGATACCTACAACATGGCAACACTTTTATTCTATAGCAACATAATTTTGCTACCTGAGGCAACATAAAAATGACAATGTTGCCTTAGCGAAAAACATCATGACAAAGGCAACATATTTGATGGCTAAAAATGTTGTCGTAGGCCTTTTATGGTGTAAGGAGAAATCATTTTCTACAACAGCACCTGGGTATAAATTAATAGTCATGTTCTTTGATATTCCCTCTTTTCCCCTTTTTATATATTCGCCACTAATTAATTTTATAAAATTTGTTGATCCTATGTGTGGAAGTTCTATTAATGAATTCAAAATAGAAATTCGACCAACACATCTCCCGGATTATTGCTATGGAATTGTAAGTTTTTGTTTTTTTTATATTAAAATTTTTATGATTTAAATATTTAGCAAAAAAAGATTTATGATTTTGCAATTGTTTAACCTGTGATTAATTTGTAGGACCTACCAACAAAGTTCAAATCAGTAATTAATCAGCAACTACTCAAGTCATTAATCAAGGGCAGAGAATAGCGATGGGAAGAAATATGTGAAAGGAGGACATCAATCATTCGGTAATAAATCCAGGTCAGTAGACAAGTCTGCAATTGAATGTTATCGATGTCATAAGTTTGGCCATTACAAGTCTGAATGTTATATAAATTTGAATAAACGGAATGGTGAACGATCAAATTATGTTAAAACTGAGGATGCATAAGAAGAGGTGACTTTACTTATGGTCTGTAATGAGAAAGAGAAAACAAAACTAAATATGTGGTATTTAGATATTGGTTGTAGTAATGATATGTGTGGTAATGAAAGTGCATTTTCTGAGATAGACAAATCCTTTCATAAAAATGTGAAGTTCGGTGAAAACTCAACTATTTCAGTTATGGGAAAGGGGAAAGTAACAGTTCTAAGATCAAGCTATCCAAGAATTTTGTGTTTCATGGGAGATGCAAACACATAGACGTAAGATTTCATTTTTTTAGTTATATGTCCAGGGATGAAGTCATTAAATTGATCTACTATCGAAGTGAAGACCAGGTCACTGATATATTCACAAAGCCCTCAAATCAGCTATTTTCGTGAAGCTGCGGAATTTACATGGCGTCTGCGCATTAAGGAATTCTGGCTAGAGGAATGCTACAATGGCTTCTAAACTGAACTCTGGAGATGTTCGGTTTAAGGGAGGGAATGTTAGAGTATTTTAATTACAGAGTCAAAATAAGTCCTAAAATTTAGGAATTATTTTTGACTCGGTAATTAAAATACTCTAACAACTATAAGGTATGATTGAAAGACATGCAATTTCTTTTCAAGATTTTCCATACTATTCAAAATATTCCAAAAAATAATTTAAATATTTACTAAAAAATATAATATTCAAGAAAACAGTCGAGGTGGATATGCTTACATCTTGCCTTCCCAAGGGTAGTAATTCCTTTTGAGCTTTAGAGTAAATTTGATTTTATTTGGTTTGGTTTCGATATATAATAACCGTGTTAATAAATATGTTTATTTCAGCAACCAAATCCTGTAGCTTACAACGACCTAGGCGCTAGAGAGAATTATGTTACAGAGAAAATGATAGTGGGCATGATGATAATGTCACACTATGTGGGAAGTATTAAACCTAACTTTCTGATGATTTTCATCATTTCAATGGCCATAGGTTATTTCACCATCACATTTGTGTGGAGTATTGACCAAATTGAAGACTTTATATCAGGCCTTGTTTCGAGAGCTTGCAGTTGTTACATCCTGCTGTGATCATGGTTGGTTGCGTTCATCAATGTTACTTGTTGAAAACCAGTCCATCTAAAACCTTAGGGTGTTAGAGGAAGGCCCCAAATGGATCTTATGCTATATTTCAACACTTCCCCTCACTCGAAATCCCATTTTTTTGTTGATGAGTGGATCACGGGCACCCATCTTTTGGGGCAATAATTGCCTTCGTGTCCATAATAAATTGTGAGAATATTGGGGGTGGCAGGGAGTCGAACTTGAGACCCCCGCCAAACCAGAGCTCTGATACCATGTTGGACCCAGTCAATCTAAAACCTTAAGGTTTTAGATGGACTGGTACTCAACATTACTTATATATCATCTTGTGTTCTGAACTCTATATGTGTGTTTCAACTACCACTTATACTAGACCTTACTATTGTTACGGTATTATTATTCGGATTCAATTGTACTATTATTCGGATACAATTGCATGCTGTAGATAGTACATTCTTGATCCCTAAGAATCAGAATTCAGAAATGATACTATAATAAATATTGTAAAAAAGAAACTTTGTCAATGTTCAGGCGTTCTTCAGAAGACAACTTAGTATACTAGTATATCATATGTGCTTACTTATTGTAATCGATTTCATAGCTCGTAGAACTGGACGAAAAATATAGACTAACATTTATTTACGACACATGATGATGCTGTGAAACTTACAGTGGATGATATAATTTGATTGAATGTGAAATGAAGTGTTTACAAGAATGAAAATACATCATGTGGGGGTAATGAGTAATGTTTCACATCTGGGCTAATAAACACCATCACACCGTTTGGTAATTGTATTAAGCTCTTTCTGTTATAAAAAGAAAATAAACTTAAAAATCAGATTGATTATTAGTAAATAAATATTAATAATTTGAAAAATTATTAAAACATTTGTGCATAAATTGTACAAAAATTGTGCAAAAAATGTTAATTTAACGGTATTTTATGTTTTTATTAGACAATTGATTTTCTTTAAACAGTTTTACCGATGTTAGGTGTCGTTTTTCAACTTGTAAAACATTTACTTTAATATATATTTTTTTAAAATTTAATTTGTAATTGTTATATATACTTATATGTTTAACTCGGGGTGTACACGGATAGGGTTGGCCGGGTTGAAGCATTAAAATGACCCAATCCATTTTAAAACGGTTTGGAAATTTTTAACACAACCCATGCAAATTTAATTGATAACCCAACCTGGCCTATTTATTATAGGTCGGTTTGGGTTGGTTCGGGTCGGTTTTGGTTGGTTCGGGGTCGGTTTGGATGGATTGCTTAAATGTATCATCTTGTTTACTTCACAGTCCCTAACTAGCTATAATCATGATCGCTAGTCCGTAAAATTTGCAGAAGCCAAAAAGAGAAAACTTTTAGTTGGCCGCTACACCATAAATTTAGTGACTACCGATATACCATGATTTTTGTTCACATTCTTTCACTACACCATAAAAGGCGGGCAACAACAAAAAAATGTTGTCCTAGGCCCGAAATCTGTTACCTTAGACCAAAAAATCCCACAGGAAACATTTTTGTCGTTGCCTTTGGGGTCAAATGCAACATTCTACTCTCTATGGCAACGTCAGCTTTTCTGTTGGCGTAGACAAGCTATAGCAACAATATTATCAGTTTTTAGCAACATGATATTATGTTGCCTTTGGGTTAAACATTTTGCAAAAAAAAAAGTGGGGCCCATGGGGCCCACTTTTATGACAACACAAATTTTGACTACAGCAGCATTTGCTAGCAACATTTCTTAACATTATTTTTACTTTTTTCCAACATTTTATAGTCTCAATGTCAACACTTTTCTATTTTAAACATAAAATCAGCAATATGAAAAATATTCATTCCCTTAATAACCAAATCAACACAACAGATATTAATTACCATCATAACAATCCATACAGATTCAATAACCAGTAACCCAAATTCAAAGCAAAAGGCATAAAAGCCGGTGCCACAAGTACATAAAACTACAATCTTAATTAATAAGTACGTAAGTCTAACATAATAGTAAAAGAGGTTGTAAAACATAACATATGGCATTAAGAGCTGGTGCCACCAGTCATTGGAGTACCATCTTAATTGTCACTCGAGATGGTCGCACAAAGCTCCCCAAGATCAACTTTGATGTTTGGGTTCGCCTCACCCAATTTTTTAAGCACCCATGTCAAGTTTTCGTGTACCTTTTTGTTCACCTATGCATCCATTTATGCTTAGAGTTTCATGTTGACTTTCGTAAGTTTCCCTTATCTTGCATGTCAGGTCCTGTACATAGGTCTTTTTTGGAGCTTGAGCAGGAATTTTTGATGGATTCATAGATCTCCCTATGAGCCATGTCGAACAGTGTGATTTTCCATCAGTAATCATCAATTCATTAACACCCTCTCCTGATGTGTTGAGATTCTTCTTAATATTTTCCTACGAAATTAAGATACAACAATGATTTATCAACAATTCATCAACTGTGAAAATAAAATGATTTATCATTTACAGGTGATTTGATAAAAAAAAACTAAATGCTTACAATTCTGTAATTCATTATTGCAGGATCAGTCTTATTGGTGCGTCCCTCTCTTCGCTTACGAGTTTTAACAAAAACCCTTCCTTTTGACAGTTCACCCTCATCTGGCCTCTTTTTTTTTCTACAGAAGTGAACAAACAAGACATGATATAGCAACAAGACATGAACACTTTTTATTACAAAATTACGTCAACACAATTTGATACCTACGGCAACATGCAAACACTTTTTATTCTGTAGCAACATAATTTTTCTACCTGAGGCAACATAAAAATGATAATGTTAAGTTAAGTCTAAAATCAACACTTCTTCATAAAAGATCTTTACTATATTTTCCAAGTGATGACCCTTACCTATATATTAATAGGTTTATTCACAAAAGATCATTTAAAGTCACTATCTAGGTTGACTTGCAAATGATATATGTCACATAATAAAATTTGCATACACTACTAATTAGTGTTACTAAATTACGTGTAAATTTCATCATACTTGTAGTCTAAATAGGAAACATGAAAAGAAAAAACTCATTTTCTCGTTCTAGTTATGCTTGCCTAGGTAAACCACTACCATTCTTTTCCTATTTCTTGTGTTGTAAATTAAGTAATAACTAGCATGATTACAAAGCACGGGCCATATGATTATTCATAGAATTTTCTCGTGTTAGTCTACTTCACATATTTCGATTTATTTAAGATGTCATAATTTCAAAATATTGTCAGATTCCGACAATGTGAGAATAATGATTGACTGAAAGCAGTAAGTAAGAGTTAATTGTAACTCCCAAGTATTATCACAATAATCTTGGTGTACTGAAATGCGTGAAAAAACAGCTGGCTTATTTATTTTGGGATGGAGGAAGAATTAAATTTTATATTATTTCTAATTTTTTTATAGAGTTATATGTTCTGCTTGGAAAATCTCAGCGCACATTTCCAATGTTGGATCTTTTTCTTGGACCAATTTCAGAGAACAAGGAGAACGACGAATTTGTCCTAATAGTTGTGCACATCCAAAATAAATATATGATGTGTGCTTTTCTAGGATCATCATATTTGACCGTTGATGTATCCTTTTAATAACAAATTGATCATAACAAAATCTTTTCTTCAAATACATTGTATCATCCATTGTCATAAGTGAACTTCAAAAACCTAAGGTAATATCTCAAATTTCATGACAAAACATATTTAGTCTTGTCCAAATTCAACCAAATATATGCACCGAATGAATTATGTTGTAAAAGTTCACGTCTACAATAAAATTCAATATATGAAAAAAAGATAGACATAACTACGATAATGAAGCATCTAAGAAATATCATTTAATTTGAGGTAACACCAAAATGATACTCGGGAAATAAAAAAATACACATACCACATCCGTCATAATAAGACATTATATATATATCAGTGATTTTTGAGTTTATTAGTCTCACAACGGGATAAAACTCGCATTGGAGTATAAAACTCAAGTGAAATTGATAAATTACTATTTAAGTATATAGTTGTAAAACTCATTTTGTATGAAATTAATAACATTAGCATATTACGAAAATGCTGCAAAAATATAGTGCGAGAGACTAAAGATATCAAAACCATATTGACATTTTTTTAACCAGATCCAAATCCCATATGTAAATTATTTCTTATTTTCATTATTTTAATTTTTTTTATTAGTCAATCTATAAATTACCCGATGCTAGTGGGATTAACCAATATAATGCAAATATACTTAATATAGAATATTATACTGATATCGAGTAAAAATCTGTTGTACACTTTATTTATCAATTATTTGTATTAATTTAATAATAAACATATTCTAGTCATTCGACTAATATATAGACATAACTGTTAAAAGAGATAAATATTATAATAAATTTTTATATATCTATTTTTCCTTCCCCTTTTACCTACTTGAGATAGACTTCTAAGTCCATCACCTACCTCCTCACTTCAATTTTTATACACTTTATTTATCATTTTCTGCATTAACTTAATACTCCCTCCGTCACTCTCATTTCTGTACATTTTTTTCATTGGTGGGCACGTATTTTAAGATGTATGTAAAATATATTTCCATAACTTATTTTTCAAATTTTCTTTTTTTTGAATAAAACATTAAATTTTTATTCGTAGGAAAAAAAATAAAAATAATTTATGAAACTATACTTCATATGAGTTTTAAAATGCGTGCCAAACTCTCTATCTCAAATGTAAAGAACCTAGTGGGATAGAGAGAGTAATAAACATATTCGGGCCATTTGGCTAATATATATACATAATTTTAAAAGAGAGAAATATTGTAATAAATTTTTAAAGATCTAGTTTCACTTCCATCCGTTTACCTACTTGAGATATACTTCTACTTATTTTTCATCACCTAGCTCCTCACTGTGATTTTTCTTTGACCAATTATTGGCCACCTCGATACCTTTCATAATTTTGACTTCGACGACATTATATTTGTCAATCTATATTTTCTCTCCCCGATTACCATTTTTTACTATTATATGAGAAAAGTATTTTAATGATTTTATCCCTAATAAATCATAAAAATAAATGTGAACATAACTTTATGAGTATATAAATGTCGTAGGTTTAATTCTTTTCAAAATTCAAATTAATAAAATTAGTATAATTATGTAGACACTTTTATCCTGAATAAATTATACAACAAATATATCTAATAAATAAATTATACAACAAATATATCTAATAAATGTGTTATTTGAGCATGTAGTGAATCTCACAAACAAGTGATTTGTCTTTGTGGTTGTAAATGTCAACATCGAGTTATAGGTGCTGGATGGGCATGGTTTAATTCCTCTCTACTTCAAATTTTTAACATTAATATAATCCAAGGATAAATTTGTAATTTACTAAATTAGAACAAAACCCAATTGATTATTTGAGCATGTAGCGAATGAGTTTAAAGCATTTCACAAAGAAATGATTTGTCTTAGTGGTTGTACATGTCAACTTCAAGTTATAGGTGCTAGATGGTTATGGGTTCAATTCCTCTCAACTTCTAAATTTTTAACATTAATATAATCCAAGGACAAATTTGTAATTTACTAAATTGGAACAAAATCCATGTTAAGCTATAATAGACATGATGGAATGGATATACAAATATGAATATACACTACGCCAAATAAGTCAATAGACATCAGTTCTCGACCGATGTTAAAAATTTTCAAAACCGATGCTACTTATTACATCAGTTCCTAACCATTGTTAATAGCTGTCAACAACATCAGTTCTTAAATCAGAACCGATGTCTCAACCTCTATACTACATCGGTTTTGGTTAAAAACCGATGTTGTAAAGTGTATACCACATCGTTTTTTAACCGATGTAAAATAAATCCATGAAATTGCCAAATTAGACATCAGTTTTTAGGTGATGTGGTATAGACTCAAATTGATGTAAGTTTTTTGCGGGAACATCAGTTTTGTTTAAAAAGTGATATATGTGCCCAAAAATTTACCAAAATCAATATTGCACTCAAATACATTTATATACCATCAAAGTTAGCAATACAAAACATTCACCCAAAAGCATAATTCATTAACAATCTACTACTACACTAAACTCCATATCCACAACTACCTCAACTACAAATATATTCTTAAATTCACAATAACAAACAAACTCATCAACTACTAATAATTTGAAACTTAACAATACTATATAAACTTCACACCGCATTGGTCTTTCCCCTATTTTCCACTGGATGCCCTCTGCTAGAAGCTCCTGTTTGGCTTCAGCATTACAAAATTTGGATCAGCCCTATGGTAACTGCATGCAGAGCAAACAAATAGTAAGGAAATGAATTTAAGTACAGAACAACATACCTAGCTTCTCTAACATTATCGACAAGGATCCCAAAACCAAAGGCTGTTTTCCCATCAGTACGGTCTCTTTTAGATGTTGATCAACAGATACAATAGCCCATAAATTGTCTACTACTTTATATCCAGTAAATTTAGTGAAGCGTTTAAAAAAATGAATAACCAAAACAGTAATGCCACTTCAATAGTATTGACAAAAAGTGTTGTGAATTTATAATGTTCATATATCTATGTAATGAGAGGAGGGAAGGAGATACTACAAACATGTAAATAATGCGTAATGCATAGAAAAATTCAAATTATGGAAGTAGTTACTGCATAGGTACAGGTAAGAAGTTGGAAACAACCTGTGTTAAAAATAGATTTAGAATTCTTAGTTTGAAAAGATTCTAAAATCTTCAAAGTGTTCTCAATTTTATCTTTTAGCTTCCCAAGAACACGAGAAAGTTCAGCATCTTCACTTGTTGATTGTTGTTGGATCTGTTTCACGAAAAGAAAAAACACAAAATATTTAGTATTGTATTATTAAAAAAATTTAAGTGCTAATTAAACCTAAAATGCAGACCGCTATAAAAGTTTTAGACAACAAGATGCAAGTAAATAACTAAATACATGAAAAGAGCAGGTCTGCCCTAAAATCTTGCAGATACAAACATAATATGTTTCAAAATCTTTTAAACTCACCTCATTTGGCCTTTCCCCTATTTTCCACTGGATGCCCTCTGCTAGATGCTCCTTGTTTGGCTTCAGCATTACAAAATTTGAAAGTCCAAATAATCATTTAATAGAATAACAAAACATATGTTGTACCACTGGAAAAGGAGGATGAATTCATGTATATTTAGAAGGATGTGGTTATCCAAAGTATCTTGAATAAGACACTTTGCTTGATTGTCTAGAATTCTTTTTAGTAAAACTCAATGAATTACCCTGCATCATATTCAAATCTCTTGCCATTTGGAAAGGTTTTTACGGACTGCAATGAAATTCTACCCAAACACAGGATTCGATGATATACAGCATGACATATTACAAATTATAAGTTGTAGCTTTGAATATCAAAACAATATAGGCGAAATTCGGAACCATAAATATGTATACCTGAAAGGCTCAAAGTGAAGGCAGGTTTCCACCATGATTTGAAAGCTAAAGCTAAGGAAGAACTGAGAGGCCCTATCTTTTCCTGTAAAACAATGTACAAATCATAAATGAAGTCTGAAGCAAACATGTTTCAGATAAATGAAGACCAGTCACTTAATTTCTGCAGATGGCATTGCCCATTTGCCCTACCATTAGTGTTTAGTTTATAAAAACATGTTGTATTACATTCTATAATTATACAGTTATCAAAAAAAACTTGCATAAATTGAGTTAAACTTAGTAACACAAGGGCATCATCTACCAGAAGAAAATCATGGCATAACAGACTTTAGAAATGGGTACCAAACAGGCCGCAGCCTATTAACATGAATTAAATTCCTCACCCAATCCTCCAAAGAGGAAGTTGTATACATATGGATGTCAAGCATAGTTTATAATATAGGATCATTGGTACCCAAAAAAAAAGAGAGACAATGTTGGGCTTCCTAATCTGCCGACATTATATACTTCAGTTTTAATTAAACCAAAAAACCAAAAAAAGAAACGTACACAACCTGTTCGACAAAATGCCTCACATAAAATATCATAAAAAATGAATTACCTTAGTACCAGGAGCATACTGATGAATCTCCAAGAACCAATCAAGCTCCAAATCCAAATCCATGAAAATAAGAGATAATTAAAATCTCTTATTGTGAGATTTTCTCTTATTGTCAAAAGAAACTTGACATTCACTGAAGTGAATGTCCTTGTCCTTGCAGCGAGTCGTGCTGTTTTCCTTCTTGACGCCATTGAACACCAGTTTCTTACTCCCTGCAATCACTTTCTCACAAAAATGTAGCTATCGATTAAACAACATATTACACAACAGTGAGTGAGTGTTTGTGTGTATATATCTGTTAGATATAAGTGATGTTAATAATAATCAGTGTTTAAGTGTTACAGTGAAAAATCAGAGTTTAGCTGGAAGCAGTCAGAGTTTAGTTAAACGCTGACAGATGGAAGCTCCACAGAGTTTGTTAAACTCTGTCTGGAGGAAGCGTCTACAGGTCAACAGAGTTTGAAGAATACTTGAAGATAAATATGGAAGCAATATCTTTGAAGATTGGATAGCTATCAAAGAGATTGTGTTGACTAAGGAGACGTGTAGCAATCGTGATTGATATCAATTGTATAGCTAATTTATAGGAGTATCAAGTAACGATTGTATAGCAACTGTATACACTACACCGTATATGGCCTGTTGCAACACCGACATGTATAAGTGTTACACAAAGTGTTACAATAGACACAAAACTTGGTAGTCTATTGCAATATTTTTTATAATGTTGCAAGAAATACCAAAAGTGTTGCAAGCAAAATGATAATTTTGAAATTTTATAACAATTGTAACACTTTTTGCACTTTACAAAAAGTGTTACAATACACCACCGAAAAATTCTAATTTTTTGTTAGCGGGCTTGCCACAATAATCAGGACATTCTAATTTTGGGTTCCCGGGATTGCCAAATTTATTTCGTGCCAAAAACTAATATTACACATAATTAATGTTTTATTACATAAAACAAACAGATCTCATCTCTCTCTCACTCCTCTCTCCTTCACTCTCTCGACCTCACTCATCTTTCTCGACCTCACTCTCGACCTCACTTCATCTCGACCACCAGCCTCTTTCTTCCTCTCTTCTAAACTACACATCCTCTCGCCGCTCTCCCTCTCTACCCTAAATCGGCGATTCCAATTCTCCAGCCAATTCACCATTCCTTCTTCTAAAATGACCCCAGTATCGTGTTACCCTGCCTCGATTCATTCTCTCTTCATCCGTACTCATTTTTAAGCTCTCTCTCTTCAGCCGTACTCTATTCTTCCCCTATTCAAACACCCGTTGTTATACTCCTCAATCCCCAATCTCTCTCTCTCTCTCTCTCTCAGGTTTCAATTCTCTACTCCATAAGCTTAAAATTCATGTATCTAGCTCTAATTAATTTGATTCTCAGGTATTCAAATCTTAAAATTTATGTATAAGCTTACAAATGTTTACTTTTATATATGTGTTGTTGTACAGTTTTCTGATTAATTGAATTAGCTGTTTGTGTGTATCTAGCTTTAATTAATTTGATTCGATGCTTCGATTATTGTTTTATTATTGTATATATGTTAATTTTTATATAGTTTGTTGTGTTTAATTGGATGTGTGTAATTTCGATGAACTTATAGGCAGTCAATACTATACACTTTTTATGGGAATATCTGTGAGGTCTTGAATTTTGATGAATTTGTGATTAATTTGATTTGTGAGTGATTTAATTGTTGAATTTGTGTTTTTGATTTTATTGTACGCGTTAATCTGAGTTTTTCTTTTTATTCCGTTGCTGCATTTTGTTTTGGATTTTCGAGAAGTGTTATAATGCTGGAACAGCAAAAGGTGGTTCTCCTAGAGCTCGTGTGGCTTCTTACAAGGTGTGCTGCTGTTATATTATTATTGTTCTTAAATTAAAATTGATGTTCCTCGACTTCTTTGACTGAACTCATGATGGTTTTCTTGTCCGATATTGTCAAGTTCAGATTTCAAACAACTTATGTGATTAGGAGTGACTTTTGGTGACACTAGACTGGACTGTAAAAGATTATATAGTTTTTATTAACTTCCCTGCAACTACTCTATGTAGTCTATACTCCCATGTCATCTTAAAAATATATTAAGCTTTAGGTAAAATATGTGATATACAAACTGACCTAGTCATGTATTGTTTGGAGTTCTTTGTTCAACGAGTATTTCTAACACTAATTTTGGTGTGGGTTTGAGCTCTATCAAAGGTGTTCACATTTTAATTTGGTTTTCCAAGAATTCCAGTTTATAATACTAACACAACAATTGAACAACAAAAGATACAAGGAAATTATTTTGACCTGGCCAAACTGACCTACATCCTTGCCAAACACCCTTCAAAAATTAAGGCATTACGCCTTAAATTTTTTTTTTTTTATCTGTCACCTAAACACAACTTCTAAGCATTGCATAAAGTCATTTCTCGGGATTTTTTGTAGATTGCTAGTTTTTTTTTCTTATTGCTCTTTACCTATTGTGTTATACTCCAACATGGTTCAAGCTCTGCCTATTTCGGAATACAATGAAATAACCTGTATATATTAGTAATTAGATTCGAATTTATCATGGAAACCAAATCAAGTCTATCACATAGTATCAATGTGACAGTGTGTTACATTAAAAATTTCTTGTGGCCTAAACAATACTACCTTATACCTTCATATGTTTTGCAGAAATTGTGGCTTGTTGGATTCTCTAAAGGCATACAGGATATGCATAGAAAGGCCTCACTGGTACTTGAAGATGCAGTTAGAAATATTTACACTGTTGTGGCATTTTGTGCTGGTAACAAGGTAATGGAGCTTTACCGGATGCAGCTAAGGAAAATATTCAAACAGAGCTTTCTACATGGGATGGATATTGGATTTGCCTTCGGATTTTCACAGTTTCTTCTTTTTGCTTGCAACGATGCTCTTTTGTGGTACACAGCACTTGCTTTTAAAAGAAATATTATATATTTAAGTTGAGAAGTAGTATAGAATTGATATAATTTAATAGCTTAGGGAAGATGTTAGCACTTAATACCATTCTTTGGTGCTCGAATGGCATAGTATTTATATGAGTTTAATTTGTTCATGTTAATCACTAGTTAGCAAGTGTTGAGATTAGATAAATGGAGATTGAATTACTTTGGTGCAACCTAGATGGTACATTCAAAAGGAGAGGTCACTGATCCAGCTACCTAAAGGGGCTACTTAACAGATTATAAGAAATCATGCTAGAGCCCGTGGTTTGATTTTTAGCTCTATTTGGCTTTTCATTGTTCTTGTGGCTCTCCTAGTCTCCTTCAATAATAATCCTGTATTAGTATCTATAAATCGTGGTTGTTAGCTACCTAAGTTTCAGACATTTTACAGTGTGGTCCAAGTCAAAAAAGTTACTCAAAGCCTTTCTGGAATCTGGATGACCTGTAATTTAGTATTGTGTGCTCGAAAATATACTTACATCCTTCCTACTTTTTTTAGATTAGTAACTGCAAACCTGTATTCCTTCAATTGATTTTACAGGCCAATACCAAGTGTAAATTTGATGAAACTCTGGAGGCACATGTAAAGATGACCCCTGACCTACGTCGAACTGATCTGGTAATTACTTGATCTCAAAAAGTTAGCGTATTAAGCATGATGTTAGTAAAACGTGGCTTTTTTTTCCTGTTAATGCAATGACTCATACACTTAAAATTTATAGAGTTCTACCATGATTTCGTTTGACACACATATTATTTCTGTAAACTGTTTTATTATTTTCTACCTTTCTCTAGCAATATTGTGCGTAGAAGTAAATATCTTGTACATGTTTAGTAAGATTCACAAGCTTATATTCTACTTGTTTGAACATATTTAGTTTGAATATTTCAGCAGGAATGTTGGTGTTTTGATGTGTTTTAATGCTTGCATAGATAAAAGGGGGGGTCATAGGCGTTTTTGCAGGGTCAGTGTTTCTTATGTTTTTCTGTTATCCGACTGCAGAAACTTATTAGTATTGCATCTCTGCCGCATGGTACTGGAAAGGTACATCCTGTGTTTACTGAGGGTAAAAGAATTGGTATATGCCCATTTGATGTATTACTGATATCTATGTATGTCAGCCTGTTCGGATTGCTGTATTTGCTGAAGGAGGTGCTACAGATGAAGCCAGGGCTGAAGGAGCTGATGTTGTTGTTGGGGAGGACCTTATTGAGGGAATTAAAAATGGTAATTACACTAGTCTTGTGGACCATATTTGGTGATTTGAGTTTGTATCTTGATAAATGGTGAATGGTTGTTAATTCTATGCACATCATTCTGAACTACTAAATTTATGCAAGATATCATTAGCAGCTTAGTGCTATGTTTATTTGAAGAAAAAGGAAGTAGGAAGTTGTATCTTTAGAACCTAGAATCCCAAGGGGAACTATAGTTGAATTGTTTTTTGACTTAACAAAGCAAATTGTTAAGGTTTTCTTGTCAGTACTATTTCAGCAGGAGAGATGCCTTATCAATATGTGTTGCTAATAACTTGCTCAAATAGTCATACTTCGAGGATTGAGATATTAATGCCAACATTTTTGCTCTAAAACATAAAATTTTATACTATAATGAAGTTGGCTATGATTGGTCTGTGGCTCTGTACAGACAAGATCTGGAAAATGCAGAAAAATGATGACAGCTCAGCAGCCAAAACTTTGTACTTCCAGTAGTACTGATATTGATGATCTGAAAAAGTCTTTAAGGGAGGAAATCATGGCTGAAATGCAGGAGATGGTAGATAAAAGGGTGTGTGAGAAAATGTCAAAGGTAGTAGCAAAATTGGGAGAAATCAACCCAGATTTTAAGTACCTTGATGTTGAAGAGTTATGTCTTGCATCTGGTAACGAAAGTGAGGAAGGCAGTGATCATGAGCAGCAGGATGATCGCGCTGATGACAATGCTCACGAGGCCGACGACGAAAATGATGATTGACGATCAGTGCATAAGAATTGCTTTCTATATGCGTGCTTTTGGTGTAGTAACATTAACTATTTAGACTACGCAAAGTGACGTACTTTTGGTACGTGTAAGTCGACTTGTGTGTGTTTCGACTTTAGACTATGCGTTTAATGTTTGGCCTTTTTTATTGACGTGTTTGTTGGACATTAATGAAATATCATTTCTGGTTTGGTTGGACATTAATGAAATGTCATTTCTAGTTTGGTATATGCTTTCATGCATGGATATTGAAATTTCAAACAGGACATTACAATGTGAACTAATAAAAATGTTGCAAAAAAGTGTTGCCAATAAAATTTAAAAGTATTACAATAGTAATTAAAATGTTGCAGAGAAATGTTGCAAAAATATCAAAAAGTATTGCAAAAGGTTCTAAAATGCTGCATATAAATGTTGCAAAAAAACCAAAAGTATTGCAAAATGCATAATAATGTTTCAAAAATATGTTGCAATAAACTCACTTTGTAACATTTTTAAGTCAATTAATGTTTCAAAAAAGTGTTGCATTCGTCTGTTGTAACATATTTAAAATGTTGCTAAAACATGCAAAAGTGTTACAACAAACTACACCAAACTCTTTTTGTAATACATTGAAAAGCGTTGCAATAAACACAAAAAGCGTTGCTACAGAAGGCTGTTGCCATGCCGGCAAATGCAACACTGACTTTTAGCAAAAGTGTTGCATAAACAGGTATTGTAACACTTTTGGAGCCTAATGATACACTTTTTCGGTGTTGCAACAGGCCATATTCCTTGTAGTGATATCTTATTAATACTGTTAGGTTAACCTTAGAAGGGTATCGTGTAACGAAATATCATTCATTGTAACCTAAGCAGCTCTCTGTGATATTTTACATCACTGAGAGAGGAGTTTTTAATTCCAAAACAGTTTTTAATTGTTCAAACGTGTTTTGCTTGTTATTCTTTCATACGAACTTGATTATTATTGTGTATTCGGCCTAACAAGTGGTATCAGAGCAGATCTATTACTCTATAAAGTTAAAGATCCACACATAACTATAATCAATGGCAGAGATTCCTCCTCCAACAGGTTTAGGTTCTGAGAAGGCTCCTACTACTGTGAGTCGTTATGAGACAATTAGGGTTCCTATTCTGAGGCCAGCAGATTATGCTATCTGGAAGGTGAAGATGACTATGTTTCTGGAGGCAACACATCCAGAATATCTTGACAGAATTTATGAAGGTCCTCATAAGCTATCTGCTGCTACTGCTGGTCAAGAAGCTAAGACAGTTCCAAAGGAAAAGAAAGATCTGACTCCTGAGGATATTTCATCTATTGCTAAGGATGCAAAGGTTAGACATCTACTTCATAGTGCTTTAGATAATTTTATGTCTAACAAAGTGATTAATTGCACAACTACAAAAGAAATCTGGGATGCCCTTGAAGTTAGATGTCAAGGAACTGCTGCTATCAAGAAGAATAGAAGGAACATACTCACATAGGAGTATGAGCACTCTGAGGCAAAATCTGAAGAAACCATGACAGAAACATTTGACAGGTTCTGTAAGTTGCTCAATGATTTGTCACTGGTAAATAAAGAGTATGATCTAGAAGACTCAAATCTCAAATTTCTTCTTACTCTGCCTGATAGGTGGGATGTGAAAACAACCATTATTAGAGACAATTATGATCTTTCTGATACTGAGATTGATGAAATATATGGGTTGCTCAAAACTCATGAATTGGAAATGGAATAAAGAAATAGGAGATCAAGCAAGAAGGCAAAGTCTATTGCTCTTAAGGTTGAAGAGAAACCCTTGAAGAAGGAAGCATCGAGGAAGAAAACTAAGGGAAAAGCTTTAGTTATACATTCTGAAAGTGAGTCATCAGATTCTGAAGTTGACTCAAACACTGATGAATCATCTGACTCTGAGGATGATGAAGAAATGAGGAAAATGGTTGTCTTGATGGTGAAGACTTTCAAGAAGATGGATTTCAAGAACTTCAAGAAGGGAAACAGGTTCTCTAAAGATTCAAATTCAGACAGGAAGAGTTTCAGAAAGTCTGAGAGAAAGGATACCAAGTCTGGGAAGAAAGATAAGTCTGAGATTCAATGCTACAAGTGTAAGGGGATGGGTCACTATGCTCCTGAGTGCAAGAAGGGTAAAACTGAAAAAGCACTCATCACAAAAGGCAGAGATTGGGCAGACACTTCAGACTCAGATGAGGATGTCAACTATGCTCTCATGGCTTTTATTGAGAATGAACCTGAAGATTCTGAAAACAAGGTACCCTTAACTACCTATGCTTATAATACTGATAATATATCTCAATTAAGAATTTATCTTAAGGCATTGCATATAAGTTATAGGGATCAGACTTTGGAGAATGAGAGAATCAAATCTGAGAATTCTGAACTTAAAGAGAGAAATAAAATTGTTGAAGAGAAACTTGAAAACATGCAACAAGTTCAGAAAGAAAGAGATGATGCTGTTTATCTAGAACAGGAGTTGCTAGGAAGATATAAGAAACTAGAATCTGAATTGGAGAAGGCAAATTAAATAATTAAAACTTGGACTCATTCTGGAAAAGACACTAATGAGGTTTTTCAGTCAGACACAATTGGTTTAGGTTACTGTGAGGGAGATGAACTTAGGTTTCAAAATCAAGTCAAATTAGAACACATCTTCCATCTACAAAATTTGTTCATGGAATAAATGAATCTAAGTCTGAAGCTGAAAAAGGAGCTGTTAAGAAAGAACCAGTAAAAACTAGTGTTAAACAGGTTAATATTGGTTCAATGATAGATAAACAACTCAAGCATAAGCTTAAGGAGTTAAAATCTGTTAAGAAACAGAAAGTGTCTAGGAAGAATAGAAATGGTAAAGTAGGCATTAGTCAAGGTAATTATCCAATGCTTGCTACTTTTTCTCTAAGAAAGACATGTCATAACTGTGGTAGTACTAATCATCTTTCTAGTTTTTGCAGAAAGAATAAAAACATTAATTCTTTACATTCCAAGTCTGAAGTAAAGAAAGACAATGTTAGAACTAGACCACAGACTTTATGCAAACATTGTGGAAGTACTTGGCATTCTATTTATACTTGCAGGGATTATCATGCTATTTATCATAATTGCTATGAACTTAAGCCCAATTTGAAATGGGTTAAGGTTAATTCTGCAAGTGTAAACTCTGAAAATGTTAGCTTACACTTTGATAATGTGAATTCCGCTACTAAAGTTAACAAAGTTAAGAAAGCCAAAGGATCCAAGCAAGTCTGTATCCTTAAATCTGACCTTTAGTAAATCTTTGTGATTGCAGGGCATCAGGGAGAGTACCCTAGTCGTGGACAGTGGATGTTCAGGACACATGACTAGAAATAAAGCCCTGCTATCAGAGTGTGTGGAGAAGGCTGGGCCAAAAGTTTCCTATGGAGATGCTAACGTAGGACGTACACTGGGATATGGCAATATCAATCTTGGAAGTGTCATCATCACAAATGTAGCTCTAGTTCCAGGACTCAAGCATGATCTGCTATCTGTGAGTCAAATCTGTGACAGAGTATATCATGTAGATTTTCAGCCTGAATATTGTGAAATCCTCAGTAAATCTATAGGGAAAGTTGTTCTAGTTTGACATAGGCACAACAATATCTATGAAATAAGGTTGTCAACAAACTCTAATTGAAAAGCAGTATGCCTGTCAACAAGAATGTCCAGTGAAGAGAGTTGGAAGTGGCATAAGAAACTCTCTCATTTGAATCTGAACAACATCAATGAGCTGATAAGAAAGGATCTTGTTAGAGGACTCACAAAGTCTCTATTAAATGTTGATGGCCTGTGTGATTCTTGTCAAAAGGCTAAACAAAGGAAGTCATCCTTCAAGAGCAAGTCTGAATCTTCAATTGTTGATCCTTATCATCTTCTACATGTTGATCTTTTTGGACCAGTAAATGTAATGTCTATTGGAAGAAAGAAATATGCTTTAGTCATTGTTGATGAACACACCAGATATACTTGGGTGTATTTTCTTGCAAAGAAGGATGAAACTGCATTAACTCTTATGGAGCATGTAAAGCTGCTGGACAAAGGATCAAAACACAAAGTCAAGATAATCAGGAGTGATAATGGAACTGAATTCAGAAATGCAACAATGGAAGAATTCTGCAAGAACAGAGGAGTGAAGCAAGAGTTTTCTGCACCTGGTACACCACAACAAAATGGTGTAGTTGAAAGAAAGAACAGAACCTTGATAGAAGCTGCCAGAACTATGCTTGATGAAGCAAAATTGCCAACCTATTTCTGGGCAGAAGCTGTTCAAATTGCTTGTTTTACTCAGAATGCTACTCTGATCAACAAGCATGGAAAAACACCATATGAGATGGTGAGGGAAAAGAAGCCGAACCTGAAATATTTTCATATTTTTGGGTGCAAATGCTTTGTGCTGAAAACTCATCCTGAACAGTTGACAAAATTTTGAGTTAAAAGCTGATGAAGGAATTTTTGTTGGTTATCCACTGTCAAATAAGGCATTCAGAGTTTATAATCTGAGAACAAAGGTGATTATGGAGTCAATTCATGTGTCATTTGATGACAAGAAAATAACTGGACTTGAAGATGTAGATGAACATGTTCAACTGTGCTTTGAAAATGAAGATTTAATCTTTGATGAAGTAAACTCTGATGAGGCTGAACTGACAAACTCTGTTGAAACAAACTCTGAACCTCTACTGGTAAACAGTGAAGAAACTTCTCAGTCACAAACAAGGGAAGAACCAGTTGAGGGGGAGCATGAAGAATCACTTCAGAGTGATTACTCAGATTCTGAAAGTGAGTCAGCTGAAAAATCTGGATCAAACTCTGGTGACTCAAACTCTGAAAGTCCAAAATTTGACAGTTCAAACTCTGAGCAGTAAAATACTGGGGGAGCCTCAGAGAATGAAGAAAGGCAATAAGAAAATCAGGAGAACATGGATCGAGGGGGAGGATCAAACACTGAGAGAAGCCATTTGCCTTCAGCTACGAAATGGACCAAATCTCACACACCTGATTTGATTATTGGTGATCCAGATGCGAAAGTAAGGACAAGGAGTGCTACAACAAATGAATGTCTGTTTCATGCATTCTTGTCACAATCTGAACCAAAGAAGGTAGAAGAAGCTCTTCAAGATGCTGACTGGATAACAACAATGCAAGAAGAGTTGAATGAATTTGAGAGAAATGAAGTTTGGACCCTTGTACCAAGACCAAAGAATAGATCTGTTGTTGGTACTAAATGGGTTTACAGGAATAAAACTGACAGTGAGGGGGTTGTTACAAGGAACAAGGCTAGACTTGTGGCAAAAGGCTATTCACAGCAGGAATGAATAGACTATGATGAAACTTTTGCTCCAGTTGCAAGATTGGAGGCTGTTAACACAAAATCACGCAAGTGCACGTGGTCACAAGTAATATATGAATAAGTCAAGTTCGTTCCCACAGAGATCTTGTTATGGTTTTAATTCAGTAGATGCACCTATGCAATAATGTATGGTTTTAATTCACTGCTAAGACAAATAACAATTTGGGGTTTGATTATCTAAATTAAACTAAGATGCAAATTATAAAACTAAAAATTAATTAACTAAAAAGAATTAAATCGAATTACTTATATGAGAATAAACATAGGATCCTAACTTCATTAAATACTTCACTTAGAGTTGATGCCTTTAATCAATGCACGTTATGGTTTTGATATCTGATCAGACAACACGAAACAAGTAACCGCTACTTCTCAGTATACGAATACCAAACTAAACATACATCCACAAAAGAGATAGAAGATGAATAGACACCAATCATGCTTAGACCCTATATCTCTATAAGATTTGAAAACATAATGGTTGAAGAACAAGTTGTCTATTAAGATCACATAGGGCAGCATAATATCTCTATTTACGCTACAAATCATGATGTTAAACCTCAAGATCCACTCTCGTTTCGCAAGAGGTTAACAAATTAGATGTTAGCTACGCATCTAAACATATGAATCACGACCATACAAGGATATCAAGAATTCACCACACGTAATCTTTAAAACAATCAAACTACTAAGCTACATAGATAACTCCGTTAGAATCCCATGAAAACGATTAGCTCATAATTGAACCGCTCGTCATCATGGGATCTGATGAAACCATGATATAAAACAAGATATGAATAAGAGAAGTAATTATATTAATAAAACAAAGAGTTGAGAAAACAAATCTAGAATCCAAAATAACACAAAAGATGTAGTAGATCTAGATCCGTTGCTTGTCACGTGCGTTGAATCCTTCTCTCCTTCTCTCCCTTGCAGATCTAAGCTATGATACAATAATAAAACGATCCAAATTACAATGCTAAGATGTGTTTAAATAGGCTCTAAATTTCTTTTCCAGCAAGAAATTACCTTCTATTACAATTAGAATTCAATTAAGGTACTAAAAATTGCCCAAAATACAATTAGAACTTGAAAAGGGAAAAACAGTAAATTCCCTGCTCCCATCAGTTTTCTTGTCGTGCTGCCTGCGCCCACCACGCGCATCATGCGCGTGGAAGACCTATCCAATGTTGTAGAAAATCTCTCAAGCTTCGCGTGGACAGTAAGATCGCTGAAAATGGACTTCTAGAACTCCAGATATGGCCAAAACAGTGTAGACTGCGCAACCTTCCCGGAAAATCCGAATTTTAATCAATTTAACCTCCAAAAACGACAGAAGCATCCACCATAATCGACATTCTTGCAATCCTGCACAACTACACAAAACACACCAACACTACAACAAACTTGAGTTCAAGACAATCAATTTAAGCCGATATGGAACGCTACAAGTGGATATAAAATCCACTTATCACACCCCCAAACTTAAACCGATGCTTGTCCTCAAGCATAAACAACTAACTAGTACCACTTCCGTAGGTGATCACGGTTGCATTTGGCATATGCAACAAGCCCTTTAAACTCCTAGGCAGCCCTAGTGGACGAGTAAGGTCTCGTGAGGGCCTATAGCGAATGTACCCACAAAATCCAATGCAATGCAATGCATGAATGCAACTAAATGAAAATGCAATTAATCTAGTACTAATATCCTACCATACCTTCAAATCCTTTCATGCCATATCAACTTAAGAATCAAAGTAAATACGCAATGTCTTGGTGTCAAAAGTGCAAGTATTCACTTAGTTTACTCAATGAACATGCATAAGTTCTCACAAGTCCATGTCATGTGTAAGAACAAGTTAGTAATCATGCTAAGCCTACAAGAGTACATCTTTGAGAAAAAACTCGGAATCTCATACGCAAAAACAAGCAAACACTCACAATCCACTCACAAAAGAATATTCACTCAAGAACAAGGGTAAGTGTATCACTCAATTCCAACAAAATCATAAGCATGCTTGACATTTGGTATCAATCTAACTCTTAACACAACATATATCAATGACGATAATCAAAAGGTCTTTATTTGGGTTGTAACGGGGCTAGGGACAAGGTATGTCAAATAAGCCAAATCAGGTGAAGTGTCAAAAGCTAGTAAGTACCATAATAAATCATACACAACACCCTATTTTCCTCCCCACATAATCTTTACTAAAACAAACACTCGACTAGTCGACTAAAATAGGATCACAACAAACACAAACATGCTCTCATAATATATATCTTTTTTTTTTCTTTTTTTTTTCTCTCTTTTTTTTTCCTTTTTTTTCGAGAGCTAAATATAACACAAAAAATTATATAAACAATAACAATGATCCCACAATTTTATTACACATGCCGTCTATCAAGTAAACAAACCCAATTTTCAATATTTCCCCCAAAAGTAAGACCAATAATAAACCCCTGCTTACACAACTTATTACTCGCTTAAACACTCTACTAGCCTTTGACAATGTGGGTTCAAATTAATGTAAGGCCAATACAAGAAAAGGTCTAGGCAAGTAATGTGGTATGTCACCGAAAAATAGGATTAAGCTCAATAGGTTAACTAATTGATCATGTAAATATGGTGTGGTAATATGGGAAAATATGTGGTTATTTCTAAATGGCTTTATCATTTTAATCGTCAAATAATGTCATGCGTTTCAAGAAGGACTTCAAACAACTGCTAGCAATGCAAACAATCCGTGGACACTCAAGCAAACGAATAAATTGCAACAAAAATGTAATAAGGCTCAAAAACTCACTTGGTGGAAAAACATACTCAATCCCAAGCAAAAATCTCTCTAATGCACCGACTTGTATTCAGAGCATGCAAACTAAATCATCTTGCACATATTCATGTCCTTATAATCACTTACAACATTCAATAAGTCTACTAGCTTCAACTTACTAGTGTATGTGTGTGCACAAGAACAAAGCATATCACTTCTCAATCAAAAGCGTCAACAACACAAAATTCCTATCAAGCATGGGTGCAAATGCAAACTATTATGAACTCACATGATATACGAACATAAAAACAGAATGTCCTATATGAAACAAACGTAGATAACACGAACATAAATGCATAATTTACTACTACTAATATGCAAAGCATGAAATCCTACATGAACACATATTACATCAACTACTAATCCCTCAAACCACCCCCAAACTTAAAATATTCAATGACCGCATTGAATGGAAGTAAATACAATGGATAGCAGAAAACATACCTACAAGGCACCTTACATATCCTTCCCCATCGCAACTGAACATGCTTGTTCGGAAAAAATCCCCTTTTTTTAGTAATTGGCCTCAACAACAACCGATTAAATTCAACCTCCGCCATCGAAGACAAAAATTTTGCAACACTAGCACCACCTCTCCCACGCTTAGGAGCCATAAGAATCAATACCCAACTCACAAGAAGCTCAACCAATAATCACCAAGCAATATCACACCAAAAATAGCCCAAATACCAAGAATAATACAAAATCCCCAATTTAGAAGAACACAAATTCGTAATAAAAATAAGATTAGAGAAGAGATAAACCAACTACAAATCAAAGAGGTGAACTTGTAATGAATTCCTCTTTAGAATTGAATTTTTAGAGATTTAAATAAGTAGAAGAGGAATTGGATTTGTATGTATGGGTGTGTATATATATAAGATGATGGATAAGTTTGGTAAAAAATTTAGAGTGTAGGAGAGATTTAGGATGGTATGGAATTGATCTAGAATAGACATAGGAATTAGGGATTAAAGGAATTTAAGTTAGGATAAAATTTGGGGGAAATTGTGTAGGTTAAAACACCAAAAATCGACAGAAAAAAAAATCTGGAGGCTATAACGCAGGCGCAACCTGCGTTTCCCATGCGCAGCCTGCACGAGAGGCAGTAATGCAGGCACAGCCTGCGTTTCAGGGGAGGCAGCCAGCGCGGTAGGCAGTGACGCAGGCGCAGCCTGCGTGTCAGGGATGCAGCTTGCGCGTTACTGTTCATTTTTTTAATTTTTATTTTTTTTATTTTTTTTTTGAAATACAACACTCAAAAAAAACTTTTCCTACACTAATGCGTGGGTTGCCTCCCACGAAGCGCTTCTTTAACGTAAATAGCTTGATGTTACTTCCTCAACTCATGGCGGTTTCAAAAGAATAACTGAACCATCCTCAACAAATAGACCATTTATACGAACGTTGACATCTTGGTTGCTTCCTTTCCACAAATCTCTCCCCTCAGACTTCATCCTGATTTTACTACCCAACGGCCTAATCTTCTTCTTTTTCTTCTTTACACCTCTAAGGTGCTTCTCTGACTCGAACGGCTGAACAAAACTTTGTGACGCCCTCCCGACCTGGGGCCTAGATCGGAGAGTCACTGACACTCATCTAGATGCAAACAACCTATGATATAATATAAATACAACATGCTGACTGGCCCTAACACTACTATCCAAGATCTTTCACAGGTAATGGTATGAAACAAGCAAGCCATCGTCTAACTAATTATTATTACAAACCTGAATTCAAAATATATTATTATTACAAACCAAAGTTCTCAAAAGTTCTACTGCCAATTCTCACAACTAACTAAAGATCTCCTCACTGAGCTGTTATTACATCTACCTCGGGAGTTATCTCAAAACGGACAAACTCAGGGCCACGATAGGTGCGCTTCCTTGCGGTTTGGATTGTACGAACCATGATTCTTAGATTACTGCCAAAAGGGTTAGATAAAATAATAATGAGCCAACGCTTAGCAAGTAACTAAAGATCTCAACTGAATATAATACAACAGGGTATCGCAGAAGATGACAGTAATTCAAGATATGATATAAATATGCTGAAAGTGGTAAAAGCAATACTGGTATTTAGTAAAAACAGGATATCATCTGATAAACAGGATAACAATAGATATTTCAAAACTGTGTAAAGTAAATGACATTTCAATCGGTAAACCAATTTCATTTCATAGTAATTAAAACGTAATCATCACTTTACGAAAAATGATTGGAGGTTTTTATTTTATAACAGACAATACGGGTGATCAGCCCATAAAGTCCCCATACCGGACACAAAGTCCTTCTGGCCATCATTTCCTTTCATTAGCATAGCTTGGGTTCCCAAGAGGCAACACATTGGCCTATAAAGGTGTCGGACTGGACAGACCAGAACTACACAATACTACATCTTAAAAACTGACGGAACCAGCATTACCCGTTCGCCCCGTCTCTCCAACCATCAGGAATCCGTGGAAACCATTTAGACGGAGTTCCTAACATTTTTATTAAAAATCTTATTTTAAAACATTAGGTTTTACAAAACTCTTTTTAACTTTATAAAACATTTTAATACTTAATCTTTTCGAAAAACCTTTACTTCGAAGTACCTTTGACTCTCTGATAACAGATTAGCCCAGTCTAAGTAACTTCAAAGTATTTTAAGAAAATAACTTAATTTGATTCGCAATGATAAAAGCCAAAGGGTTTGACTAAGTGTTCTGACATCAATGAAAGAGGGTACAAGTCTGAATCAAGAAGATATAGACTCAAGTGAAAATATGGATTTCATTCAAAGTATAAGGGAACAGTCCAAGTCAGAGGTCAAAGATATCAATTCGGTTTAGTTTTGAAATCATTTGATCAAGTTGTAAAGTTTAAAAACCATTGAAAAAGGGATAACGAGTTTGTAAGACAGTGTTTAGGGTAATATGATATTTGATAAGTATTTTAAAATCAACACAGGGTATCCGGGTTACGAACATAAGTTAAGTTGAATACTGGTTTATCGGTTAGTCAATATGACTAGATCATAGTAAATTGTAGGACATATATGGTCAAGAAGCAATTAAAAAGAATTAGTATTGTTTAACTCTGGGTGACAGCATGGTCAAGAAGCAATTAAAAAGAATTATGCTAGTCTCTGGTGTACATGTGTTGAACCAAGGTTTATCAATAAATATTTTGGGTACATACAAAGGTAAGTTTATAACAGAAGTAAGATCAACATGATATAGAATAGGCATGCTTGAATCAACAAGATACAATAGTTTCAATAATATAAACTTTGAGAGGAAAGACAGAGTTACTTGCCTCCGGTAGAATGCAACAGCTCAATAGCTCAGCTCACTGAAACTCAACCTTAGCCTTTCCTTTATCGCTAGGTCCTACGTCCTTCTTATCTACATAAACCATATCACTATTTTAGAATACTATACTTCTAATACGACTTATCCTAATCTACCCAATCGATTCCTATATCGCATTACCATTTAACATATATATCGCATTCTTATTATGTACCTCACTAAGATCATGTAAGCACATAATTTAAACAGCATTTATATAGCATGAAAGCACATAAGTCACTTAAGCACTTAACACGTAGTGTTATCTTGACTTGTAATCAACTTATAAGAATATACTATAGGTTTTACAGCTTATATTTCTGACGAAAATCGGGCAGAGTTTCCTCTATAAAAAGGACTATCCCGTCGGAATTCAACCGACTAAAATCACAACAAAATACCTACGAATTATAACGCTAAGATGTGTTTAAATAGGCTCTAGATTTCTTACCCAGTAAGAAATTATCTTCTATTACAATTAGAATTCAATTAAGGTACTAAAAACTGCCAAAAATACAATTAGAACTTGAAAAGGGCAAAACAGTAAATTCCCTGCTCCCATCAGTCTGCTTGTCGTGCTGCCTGCACCCACCACGCGCAGCCTGCACGTGGAAGACCTGTCCAATGTTGTAGAAAATCTCCCAAGCTTCGTGTGGATAGTAAGATCGCTGAAAACGGACTTCTAGAACTCCAGATATGGCCAAAACAGTGTAGACTGCGCAACTTTCCCGGAAAATCCGAATTTTAATCAATTTAACCTCCAAAAATGACAGAAGCATCCACCATAATCGACATTCTTGCAAACCTGCACAACTACACAAAACACATCAAAACTACAACAAACTTGAGTCCAAGACAATCAATTTAAGCCAATATGGAACGCTACAAGTGGATATAAAATCCACTTATCAGAGGCAATAAGGATGTTTCTAGCATATGCCTCTCATAAGAAATTCAAGGTATTTCAGATAGATTTGAAAAGTGCCTTTTTGAATGGGAAACTTGAAGAAGAAGTGTTTGTTGAACAACCACCAGGATTTGTGGACCCCAAATATCCAGATTATGTCTACAGGCTTGATAAGGCACTCTATGGACTTAAGCAGGCACCAAGAGCATGGTATGAAACTCTGGCTCAATTTCTTCTAGAAAATGGGTTCCACAGAGGTACAATTGATAAAACCCTTTTCTACTTTAAATCTGGTAGTGACTTGCTTTTGGTTCAAATATATGTTGATGACATAATTTTTGGGTCTACTAATGATAAACTCTGTACAAAGTTTGCCAAGCTAATGCAGTCTAGGTATCAAATGAGTATGATGGGAGAGCTTAGTTATTTTCTAGGCCTACAGGTGAAGCAAACAGATGATGGGATTTTCATAAATCAAGAAAAATATACCAGAAGTCTTCTTAGGAAATTTGGTATGCTTGACTGCTCATAGCAACAAAGTTGGACAAAGACACAGGAGTTTCAGTAGATATGACAAACTACAGAGGCATGATACGGTCTCTTCTTTATCTGACAGCAAGTAGACCTGATATCATGTATGCTACCTGTCTCTGTGCAAGGTTTCAGGCAGACCCCAGAGAACCACATCTCACAGCTGTGAAAAGAATCTTTAAATATCTCAAGGGCACCATTACTTTAGGCTTGTGGTATCCCATAGAATCAGATTTCAAGCTACTTGGTTACTCTGATGCAGACTTTGCAGGCTGTAAGATAGATAGAAAAAGCACCAGTGGAAGTTGTCAATTTCTGGGTGATAGACTTGTTTTGGTACAGCAAGAAACAGAAATCAATTTCTACATCTACAACTGAAGCAGAGTATATTGCAGCTGGTAGCTATTGTGCACAGATTCTATGGATGAAGAATCAATTGCTGGATTATGGATTGAGGTACGGTAAGATTCCTATTTACTGTGATAATCAAAGTGCTATTGCTATAACAAGTAATCCAGTACAGCATTCAATGACCAAGCACATCAGCATAAGGTATCACTTTATCAGAGAACATGTAGAGGAAGGAAACATTGAGCTTCATTTTGTGTCTACAGAACAACAGCTTGCAGATATCTTCACCAAGCCATTGAGTGAAGCTATATTTACAAGGCTAGTAAATGAACTAGGAATGGTCTCTGGTTTTGACTAGAGATATTGGTTAGACTCAAAATTTCACTTATGTAATGTGTTACTTATGTTTCTGTGATGTGTTAACTGCTATGTGAACTCTGTTTTTAAACTCTGCTATGCAAACTCTGTTCGTATACTGTTAAACTCAGTAAGCATGCTCTGTAGGACTTACACTGTTGACATGTTGGATAAATACTGATAAACTCTGATAATGTTATTGTCTGATATGAACACCGATGAAGAAATATGTAGGAAGCATGATTCTCGGTAATTAATCATGAATCTTTCTAAGTTATTTGTGATCTAATCTTAGACTGTGCAGAAAATTATCACAAGCATGATACTGTTTAATATTTATAGCATCTCTTAGTTTATCTATCCTAAGACTAGGAAGACCCAGAAACTTATCAAAAGATAAGGGCTAAAATTATAGGATTTTTGGTGACTGGTCAGAGATTAGGAAGACCCAGGAACTTATCAAATTGATAAGGGCTAAAATTATAGGATTTTTGGTGACTAGTTACAACCTTTATTTAAAAAAAAGGGGGGGGGTATAAGTTAGTTCAGAGTTTCTATATATTAATTTTCTACAGAGTTTAGCATTCATCATACATTCAGTGTTTACTATGAGAGTTTGTGCATCCAGTGTTTACTGATTTATTTTATGGATTTTATGAAATATTAGATTCTCTAAAAATTGGATGAGTAAACTCTGCTATATAATCACATATATTCACACCTGTGCAGTGTTTGAAAGGGTTACGGTAATGAAGTTGGAGAAGTGACAAACGCTGATGAATTTTGTATAATAATCTAAGGTATATTTTATTTCAGATAATTAAAACTTGGGGTAAAAAGTGTTAACTGCCAACTGTTAATGAGTGTTAGAGTGTTAAAGTGTATTGGTAATAGGAGAGATAGTAGCAGTAATTATTGGTATAATTACTGAGCATGCAAAGATGTTCCGTTAGATATGTGCCGCGTGTCCCACTCACACATTTCTCTAGGATCGTGTCCCACTCACACATGGTAACTGGTTGCTTGTATTAATGGTAAAACGATTGGTTTTAATTTTTAATTACATATCTAATCATTTCACGGTTCATATTCACTGACCCACTTACACACCCACTCATAGTTACTTTTCACACAACCACTCAGTTATTTCGTTCTTTCAATTTTCACTTAGGCGTTTTTGCAAACACCTTTCCTACATATCATTTTCTTTCATATTTTCTTCTCACATCGATTCTAATGGCTACCAAACCTTTTACTGTTCAAGGGCTATTGTTTGTTTCTAATAACTATGCAGCTCCATTTAACAATGAAAACATTCCAGACGCATTTCATTTGATTCAAAACTTCTTGAGAGATTCAGAGATAGGTCAAGCTCTGGTCGAACCACCAACACTTTCTGCCGCACAGATTGCTACTTTATGGCAGAACTCTGCTTATGACGATGGAGGAGAGAATGGGACTCCGTCTATTGTTTTCACTTATGAGGAGACATAGTATGTGATTACTCCAACTACTGTCAGAGAAACCATGGGTTTTGATGCACACTTCTCATACAGTGTTGTTGGTGAGAAACATCTAAGAGAGATGTTGTAGCAAATTGGGTACTCGGGTTCTTTAGGCAAGCATGGATCAGTGAAGAGTCCACAACTCAGGAAGGAGTGGAGTTTCTTCTTCGATTGTATAACAAGGGCCTTTGGAAAGAAAGTCACCAACTGGGATGCTATTCCTACTGATAGTCTACAAATTGGGTATTCTCTTCTCTATGGAAGTAATTTCGATTTTGGCAGACTTGTTTTAATGAACATAGGTGATAGATTGTCAGAGTTTACTACTGTTTATTTTGCTAGATTTTGTCAATTACTGTTTACTTCTTGTGTTCCTGGTGTTATAATTGCTGAGGATGAAGTGATTCAGCCCTTTAAAGTCAACAAGAGAATATTCTCTCATTTGACTAACAAGGATGCAACCAAGGCTGTGCCTGCTTTGTTTCTGCCTCTAGCCCTTCAAAATTTTCTCAGTCGACCCCAAGAACCACAATAGCTTGAGCAACCACCTACAAACACTGACCCTCAACAATCTGTAAACACTGAACAAAACACAAACACTGAACCACCACCAACCACAAACACTGAGACACCAACAACCACTCAACCTCAATCATAAACTCAACCTCAAGCCAAACCTCAACCTGACCAACAACCACCTCTTCCTCAGGAAAAACCAAAACGTGGAGGTAGAACAAAACATCCAGCACATAATTCAAGGCATAGCTCTGCCAGGGCTAAGAGGGCTAGAGAGGAAAGAAAGGAAAGAGCAAACTGGTCTCCATCACCTTCTGTTGTAGAAGAAGATGCAACTGAATAAGAAGAGGCAGTTGAGGTACCTCAAGCCAAGAGGAGAAAGTTGATACTTGCTGAGTCTAATGATGAGAATATTGAAGCTCTAGAGGTGATTTCTAAAGAGATACCTGCTATTAAGGTACATACAGAGGAAGCTGTTCATACACCTGCAAATGTACAAATGGATGAAACATTCATACCATTCTCTGATCCTATTCATGTTCCTATCTCACCTGTACTTGCAAACACTGAAGAAACTGGTGCAGCAGATCAACCTACTGTAGTAATTGATGAAACAGTAGCTACTCATACTAAGTTATTCTCTGATGCTGACCAAACTATTGAAAAAGGTGAAGAAGTTGAACAAGAGACTGTTGGAGAGAATGTTGAAGTGCATATTGCTGAGACTGATTCAGTTGCAGATGCAAATGCTGATGTTGAGGATGAAGGGAGTGCAGAGTCTACCTCTTCTCAGAGCATACTAGTGCAAACTGATGCTAAGCACACAACTTTTTCTCAACCTTCAAATACGCATGAGATTGAAGCAGAGTATTTTGCCAAATTCTCTGAGAATTGGTATAAGGAGGATTGTATTTTTCCAAGAAAAAGAGTAGCTAAATTTGTACATCAATCTACCAAAAAGATTTCAAATCCTGATATTCTCTCAAATCTTCAAGCAACTGTTGTTCAAGTCAAGAATTTGAATGAAAGATTTGATGAGTCTCACAGGGCAGTTACTGATCTGAGAGCTGAAATTGTTGCCAGAGACATGACTATGCAGAGAGATACTTCAATGCGGTTTCAGAAATTCTCTAAAGCTCAAGAAACTCTGTTTCAAAGGCTAGGTAAAGTTGAAGAAAATCAGACTGCATTGTATGATAAGATTGATTCTATTGCTACCTCCTTGGAGCTGACATCTATTTTTATTCCTGATGATGTTATAAAGGGGGAGAGAGTTGCTAAGTCAAAATGCAGGCAATCTCAAACTCTGGCTAAGAAGGATGATGCTGGGGATGGAGGAGCAAATGACCAAAAGAGGTTAAAATCAAAAGCTGATATTAGTCTAAAATCTGGAAAAACTTCTAAGTCAAAGTCTGATGGTGTATATACTGATACTCAGGGTACATCAAAGACCCAGAGCTTGCTATTCACTGATAATCCACAGACTAATGAAGAGTTGGCTGCTAGATTGTTCCTTGAGGAGAATGAAGAAGGAGTTACACTTGCAGACATTCAAGCTGAAGAGAAGAATCTACAAGAAGAACATCAGAAAGCTCTGAAGTCTGGCAAATTCAAGAAAAATTTGAAAGCTTCTAGGCCTGTTCTTAAAGGCATTATTATCAAAGAAAATGTTGGTACTGATCAGAGGATGCAAGTATCTAGAAAACCAGCAGAAGCAGAGATTAAACAGAAGCTGAAGGGTAAAGCTGTTGAAGAAGAAAAGGTCTTGAGGAAAGTAAATACAACCTCTGTTGCTACACAAGTTATACAGAAACCATTGTCTACTCAAATGCAAATGATTTTTGGGAAACCAACAATTCCTGAACAAACTCTAGAGGTTGGAGAGGCTGGAGGTAATCTTTTACAAAACAGAGCCTTAATGGGTAAGATTGGAAGAGATAAAGCTGGATTGGGCTCTCATAGAGAAAAGAGCACTACACCAGAATATGAATCAGACAACACTTTATAGACAACGGATTACCGAAAAAGCATGGTCCGAAAAACTCATACAACGTGTATTTGTGAAACTCAAAAAACCGTTGTGTAACAAATACATGGACAATGGTTTTTCACAAAAACTAAACTGTTGTTTAATGCTTAAAAACCCGTTGTCAGACACACAAGCACACAATGGGTTTTCCGAAACTAAAAACATGTTGTCTCAGATAGTAGTAGACAATTGTTTTCTATAAAATAAAACCGTTGTTTCAAATGGACATAGACAATGTGAAACTGTTGTTTCACATGGACATAAACAATGCCTAAAAACTGTTGCCACTTATACAGCATATTTTCGAAAAAAAACTAAAAACAGGGCACATAATTAATGTAATAGAAGGAAAACATGGCAAGTAGAAAACAGGGCAAACGGTATAACAACCCAAGACATACAACGGGTTGTTAGAAACCTTTATACAATTGTTGAAAACCAATGTTTGAAAGTAGACTATGTTAAAAAAAAAGAACAGTACATGATGATCACCCCAACAGAACATGCAGAATAAATACAACCAAGATCATGATGATCACCCCAACAGAACATGCAGAATAAATACAACCAAGATCAATCTTACCAACACTGGTTTATCAACAAACCATATCAAATAAATTCAATGTAAAACAAACTAAATTAATACATCATGGAAGTTGAATCCATTCTTCTTCTCGAATGTAACTAGTACTTTCTTCCTCTACATCAACACTGGGAAACATTGTGACATCCATCTCATTCTCAAGTTCAATTTCAACCGATCCCACCTTTTCATCGTCACTATCCTCATGGTATGCCTTACTAGGTAATTTCAACACCACTGACCAAAATTTGTCAAGAGGATCAACAATATAACAAACTTTATTAACATGATTTCCTAACACAAATGGATCATTTAAAAAGCCTAACTTATTTAAATTAACTAATGTATACCCCAAGTCAATTTCCCTTTATCCCTTTATTTGTATCCACCCAATTGCAACGAAAAACAGGGACCCTAAATTTGTTATAGTCCAACTCCCATATAGAGAAAATAACTCCATAATACGTATATGATGTACGTTGAATGTTTTTATCCCTTTGGTGCACAACCATTGTATCGGCATCTACGGAGACACCACTGCACTGAACTTGACGTTGATCATCACGATCTTTGGTGCTATACGTAACACCATTGATTCTGTAGCCACTGAATGTAGGCACGCATTTGTTGGGGCCTGCTGCAATCCACACTAACTCCGTATTCAACTGATTATTTTCAACAAGCAATTCTGCTGCAACCTGGCAATACTTAATGGTAGCAGAATTATTCTACATGGTAACAATCCTAAAACACATCATAATCTCAAAATATTTTCTACAATTTGTACAATGACATGGTAGAGTACAGTACCTTATGTTGAAACCATTTAGGGAAGTTTTCATTTTCCTTGTTCTTTAGCCACACTTCATCGCTTTTATGTTGTGGATATCTTGTCATTAAATCAGCCATGTGTTGACTACACGTCATAAGACATAAGAAAAATAAGACAGAAAAATTAAGAAATACAGAAAATAAGACATAAGAATAATCAGAACTGCAGAAAATAAGACATAAGAAAAGTAATAGAGTTGCTTACTCAAAATATGGCCTTACAAGATTACTATTATGGAGAAGACACAAATGTGCTAGGTGTAGGTCATTGCTGCTCAGTGTTATCATTGTTGCACCAGATAAGGGCCTACTTTTTCCGTTCTTATGCCGGGTATTTTTGGGCAGTCCAACAGTAGCTTCTTTCAAGTTCTCCAAATAGTTAATAGCCTCTTCTACAACATATGACTCAGCGATGCAACCTTCTGGACGAGCCCGATTCCTTACATATGCCTTGAATGTCTTCATATATCTCTCAAAAGGATACATCCATCGAAGGAAGACTGGACCGCAAAGCTCAACTTCTCTCACAAGATGAAGTGAAAGATGGAACATTACATTAAATATGGAAGGTGGGAGGTATTTTTCTAGCTTGCATAAGGTTTCTACCAAGTGCGATTGAAGTTTTTCGAAATTATCGACCTCAATTACTTTACTGCAAATTGCTTTAAAGAATTGGCAAAACCGAATGATAGCATACCTGACCTGTTTCTGCAGTACTGACCGAATGGAAATGGGGAGCAAGTGATGCAAAATTGTATGACAGTCATGAGATTTCATTCCAGCAAGGCGAAGATTTTCCATCGATACTAGACCCTTAATGTTTGAACAGAAGCCCTCATGTAACTTCATTCCAAGTAAGGATGAGCAGACAATCTTCTTTTCAGTATGCAATAAGTTCCAAGAAGCCATCGGCAACTTCTCTTTCTTTCCTGGATTTTTTGGCCTTAGCTCTGTTCTGATCCCCATTTCAGCCATATCAAGTCGGATAGATTCCCTGTCTTTTGTCTTCCCTGGTATATTTAACAAGGTACCCGTTAAAGCCTCGCATATATTTTTCTCGATATGCATCACATCAAGGACAAGCCTAACCGGGAGAAATTTCCAATACTCGAGTTGGAAGAATATAGAAATTTTCTTCCAAATAGGTCGAGCATCACCTTTCTTCCATCGAGGCTGGCGTTGTGTCTTTCCAAAGACATGGCCCTTTAGAGGTTATAGCCTTTCAAAAACCTCCTCTCCAGTTAACGGAACAGGAGCAGATTGCTTCTCTACGGTGTTATCAAAATCTAGCTTTTGCTTTCGATATGGATGATGACGGGGCAACCACCTCCAATGCCTCATTATAACCGTCTTACCATAATGTTTAAGCTTGGTAGCTTTTGTTTGATAAACACATATAGTACAAGCATTATACCCTTTAATGATGTTGCCCGACAAATTGCCTAGTGCAGGATAATCACTGATTGTCCATAACAAAATGGCTCTTAGAACGAAGTACTCCTTCTTATATGCGTCATACACTTGTTTTCCCTGCCACAAACTCTACAGATCTTCTATAAGTGGTAGAAGGAAGACATCAATATCATTCCCCGGTTGAGTTGGTCCGGATATCAACAAACTTAACATAATGTACTTTCGCTTCTTACAAAGCCATGGTGGGAGGTTATAAATCGCTAGCAAAACCGGCCAACACGAGTACTCAGTTGATACACCACCAAAAGGATTGAATCCATCGACAGATAGAGCTAACCTAAGGTTCCTCGAATCTGAAGCAAACTCTGGCCACTTCTGGTCCACTTCCTTCCATGTTTGTGCGTCTGCCAGATGTCTTAATTTACCATCCTTTTGTCTTCCACTGTCGTGCCAAGTCAAGTCCTTTGCAGTCTTACTTGAATTAAACAAAGCCCTCAACCGTGGTATCAACGGAAAGTACCATAAAACCTTCGTGGGAACCCCTTCCATTTCAACTCCTTGCTTGTTCAATTTCCATCTTGAGGCTTGGCATATGCGGCAAACTGTCTCGTCTTCATCTCTCTGGCCCCGATATAAGAGACAATCATTTGGGCATACATGTATTTTTTCATACTCCATTCCTAAAGCACATAAAGTTGTCTTGGCTTCCACGAAGGTAGAAGGGATAGTGTTGCCCGCTGGAAGCATAGACCCAAGCAAAAGGAGAATATCGGAGAAGCAAGAATCGGACATGCCATGCTTTGCTTTCAAGCTATACAACCTTACTAAAGCTTCTAACTTAGTATAACTCTCACAGTCTGGATAAAGGGGTATATGTTCACCTTGAACATGGTTATATAAATGAGAAGAATCAACATCGTCTTCTTCTGAAGTGGGGTGTTGATGCACAGATTCTGAGGTGTTGGTTTCAGAAGCACTAGAACTCTCCACTGGATTTGACTCACCGTGCCATATCCAGTTTGTATATGTTGGATCAATACCATTCAGAAAGAGATGGTCCCTAACTGTCCGCGCGTTCCAGTTTTTGCTGTGCACACATTTTAAACATGGACAAGATATTTTGTTTTCATCTCTCCCGTTCTCAAATGCAAACATCAACAACTCTTCCACTCCTAATTGAAACTCTCTTGTTCTTCTATCAGCCCTCAACCAAGCTCTATCCATTATGACTAAATTCATATTCAGTAAATTGAATTTAACCCATTTAAGATATCCAAATTATGCTGCAATTCTGCAACAAATGGCCAACAACAAAATTCAATAAATTGAGAGTCACCAGCAAGGCACACTATGACTAAATTCACTAACAACAGCAAAATGACCAATTAATAGCTTCATGAGATTTTAACCCGTTTAATGGGAATGAAAACGTGAAATTAATTGAAACACAAGGTGTTTTGCAGTGAATTGAATCAAAAGTCAGACAGCAAAAAAATCTAAGTCTAATCATAAAACGGAGTAAATTCACTAAATTCATTAACAAAAGCAAATAAATTAACAGCCAAATGAACCAAGCAAATAAATTAACAGCCAAATGAACCACAAAATAAATTAAACAATGGCAAATTGCACCTGACAACAACAACAAATGAAAAACTAGGAACAGAGCGTGACCTGACAAAACTTGGCTGCGAGAAAACCTTGAAAGCTTGATTGGCTTTTTGAAAGCTAGGGTTTCGATTCGATTAACTTGTTTTCGATTATAGATACTAAATCAATGAATACCTACTCTGGTTTTGATTGAATCGACTGAGGGAGAGTGTGTGCGGTTGCGAAAGGGAGAAAAAGGAAAGTAGATTGAGAAATGAAAGAGGGAAAGTAGACTGAAAAATGAAAGAGGGAAAGAGGGAAAGTGCTGAATATTTCGGGAAGGGAAAGTGTTGAATATTTCGGGAAGGGAAAGAGGGAAAGTAGACTAAAATATGTAAATTACTAAAATATTTATATTTCTTAAATTATATATAATGCTTCAAACCAGAGTACAAATATGGAATATGGAATATGGAATTGTTTTAAAAAAATTACGATTTTAGGAATATTCCTAGTGATTTTAGGAATATGGATTTTTTTTTAAAAAAATTATAAATATTCGAAGTACGATTTTATAACATTAATCTCGCTAAAGTACGCATGCTTCAAACGAGAGTACAACCCGCTTAACAAACCATTTTTTTAAATCATTTTCTCGACGATCCGACCGTGCGGATGTGGCCACCTAGTGATTTTAGGAATATGGAATTTTTTTTAAAAAATTACGAATATTCGAAGTACGACTTTATAACATTAATCTCGCTAAAGTACGCATGCTTCAAACGAGAGTACAACAAGCTTAACAAACCATTTTTTTAAATCATTTTCTCGACGATCCGACCGTGCGGATGTGGCCACCTAGTGATTTTAGGAATATGGAATTTTTTTAAAAAAATTACGAATATTCGAAGTACAACTTTATAACATTAATCTCGCTAAAGTACGCATGCTTCAAACGAGAGTACAACCCGCTTAACAAACCATTTTTTAAAATCATTTTCTCGACGATCCGACAGTGCGGATGTGGCCACCTAGTCATTTTAGGAATATGGAATTTTTTTATAAAAATTACGAATATTCGAAGTACAACTTTATAACATTAATCTCGCTAAAGTACGCATGCTTCAAACGCGAGTACAACCCGCTTAACAAACCATTTTTTAAATCATTTTCTCGACGATCCAACCGTGCGGATGTGGCCACCTAGTGATTTTAGGAATATGGAATTTTTTTAAAAAAATTACGAATATTCGAAGTACGACTTTATAACATTAATCTCGCTAAAGTACGCATGCTTCAAACGCGAGTACAACCCGCTGAACAAACCATTTTTTAAAATCATTTTCTCGGCGATCCGACCGTGCGGATGTGGCCACCTAGTGATTTTAGGAATATGAAATTGTTTTAAAAAAATTACGAATATTCGAAGTATGACTTTATAACATTAATCTCGCTAAAGTACGCATGCTTCAAACGAGAGTACAACCCGCTTAACAAACCATTTTTTAAAATCATTTTCTCGACGATCTGACCGTGCGGATGTGGCCACCTAGTGATTTTAGGAATATGAAATTGTTTTAAAAAAATTACGAATATTCAAAATATGACTTTATAACATTAATCTCGCTAAAGTACGCTTCTAAAAATAAAAACTATTAAATCAATTGAAATTAAACTTGATTATTAAAAATATTTGTGTAAAAAACAGTATGTAAATTAAGAAGAGGCGGGATTTTTCCCCCGTAAACACAGCCGTGATCCCATCAAAACCATCTTTATCCAACTTGGTCAAACTCTTTTACCCTTTAATACACTTTTTCCCTTTTAACTGTCCCCTTAATATTCTCAATCTGGAAACTAATTAATCTGGACACACTCTAGCTCTCTCTCCATACGCTCTAGGCAAAACCCTCCGTTCTCCGTTCACCGTTCAATTCGCACATCAAAACCATCGACCATCGGCTTCAATTCGCACATCAAAACCATCGGTATCTCTCTCGTTTATTTTGATTTATGTTCTTTGTTACTTAATCTTTCAGTTTTGTTGATGCATGTACAAGTAAAACATGGACTAGGGTTTTGATTTAATCTTTTAGTTCAATCTTTAATCCATCATTTATTTCTTTAATCCATCATTTGATTCTTTGTAGATCTTTAATTACCCTGATTCTGTTAGCTATTTTGTCATGTATTTTGTATCACATATGAATGTTTATGATTAAGTTGTGTTATGTATATGACTAATTTCTTTATATAGATTATGGTTCACTCAAAGAGTCCAGTGCCAAAGAGTCCAGTGCGTAGTCCCGCATTGAAGATGCGCACGAGTCCAAGAGGGTACACACAGTCTGCCCCAATACGAAACCCTATGCTAGTTGATCTCCCTAGCCCATCATGTTTTCCCCGCAATCCAGGAAAAGGAAGGCGATCTCAGACAACTTGAAAAAATCGTTGTCAAAGAAAAGAAAACAAAAAGATAAAGGAAAGGAGATTGCGGTGCAACCTAACCATCAAGGACTAAAATTGCTCAATCGTGGCTGTGTCACAATGCACAGAATAGTGCAACGAAAGATAAAGGGGATTAAGCCTATAGTGTCGTTCAATGTTAAAGGTGAGCCTTTTGGAGACGAAGCCGCAGAGATGCAATCATACATTGGGGTTCTAGCAAGAACCAAAGCCCCAATCTGGCATGATAGTTGGCTGCAAGTGCCGAAAGAGACAAAGAAGAAGCTCTGGGAATGCGTAAAGGTAACTAGTTGTTTATTTCTTAAACATCGATTTTATACATTGATTGTACATTGATTTTATACATTGACTGTTCATTGATTTTATCTTATGTGTGTAGATGGCTTTTACTATACCATCATCGGCGAAGAAGTTGGTATTATAGTCCGCTGGAGCAAGATGGAGGGAGTTTAAGTCTCGCTTAACAACGAATTATGTTCTTCTATATCGTGAGGATCCTGTAATGCTTGCTTATCCTCCAGCAGATTATTCGTTCATTGAATAGTCTCATTGGTATTCAGATGGATGTTGAAGAAAAGGAGAAGTTAGAATGTGATGATGGTATACAACTGGATGTTGATTTGGGCAACTGTGCTCTTATTGCCGAGGATGAAAAGGAAGAGAAGATGGTGGACAAGTGTGATAGGGTGGAGGAGGTTGAAGTGTTGGAGGAAGACAAGGAAGTTCAACTGGCAGTTGGATCCTTGACCAACATCGTTGCTTATGCAACGATTGTTGATGTTCCAGTTATTGAAGGACAGGTACAGACCATTCATTCTGTACCGCTAGGTGAAGAGAATGCTAGATTGTCCATCACTAGAGCAATTCAGGGAGATGTTCGTATCCCGTTCCCGATTGGAGATGAGATAACCACTGTGCAACAAGCCAAAGGAACATTTGTTGCGTGGCCAAGATACTTAATTGGGGGAGGGAAGACAATAAGTTCTCCAAAGGTTAATTTAACTCGAAAGGTAAAGTTTTGTGTAATTATACTAGCATATTTAACTTTTCGTAATTAATCATCCTGATCAAACTGCATTCTTATATATATTATTTTCATTTTAGAAAACCAAGAAAAAGGACTGTAAGAAGTCAAAGAAGATTGTGGATTTGCAAGTGGAACTCGATGCTGATGATCAGTACGTACTTGAGATGGGTGCAAAGTATCCAGCTGCTTTGAAGCGGTTGTGGATTTGGGCAAAGGATGCTCTAAGAGAGGGCAATGCAGTTTGTTTTGAACTGAGCAAAGATGCTTTTGGATATGCCAGGAAGCAATACATGTTCCTAAATGATATACATGTTGTTTGCGCTGGTGGGGAAATTTGTGGTTCCGTAATTTGCATCTTCATTCAGTAAGTGTACAATCCTCTTTAAAATGTTTTATATTATGTTTTAATATTGTTGATATCCTCATGGGAATTTTTGCTAACTATTGTTTAATTTTATTTGTAGTTTCTTGGAAGAACATTTGATCAGGCATAGGATGGCAGACATGGTAGCCTTCGTAGATCCAGGTTTGGTTGGCGCCCTTGGATGTGGAAACGCGAGGAAGAGGTCCCTTGCACTTGCTGACCGTTTCAATGATGCCAAAAAAGGGCAATACTTTCTAGTGCAATATAACGACGTGTGAGTAATATTTTTTATTTCCCTATAATGTAGTTGAATAATTAACAATCTATTTTATGCTTATAGTTGATGTTATTCTCACATGCTAAGTTGAACTATTTTTTCCTATATTGTTCATGACTCGTAGGAACCACTGGTCATTGACTGTTGTGAATCCGGAGGCGGATATAGTCTACCACATGGACCCTCTTAAACGTCGCATTGCAAGTGGGGAGTGGGTAGAGGTTGTTGACAAGTGAGTTCCACTTTTAAAATTTTCCTATTTAGTCTTAGGGTGTAAATTTGGGGAAAATGCAGCCTTTGTTGATTTTTATTGTTTTGCTTACAGTGGCATAAAGTTGTATAAGGAAAATTTGAAGAAGGCTGGTCGGAAAAAAATTTTATGGGAGAACATGGCGGTATTAATATTAGTCCTTCATCCTTCATATTGATTTTATAATAGTAATTTATTGAATTTAGTAATGTTTGTTCCATCACATAATTAAACAATGTGAATGCTTTCAGGGAATTCCTGGGCAGAAAACGGACAAGGCCTGTGGCCTTTTCGTGATGAGATACATGAAAGAAATCTGTCACAATAAGGAGCTTAACTTTGCAAAAAAGGTGAGAAATTATATTTTTTTGTTATTGTTTTTAACTGGCAACACATGTGATTAAACAAGTGAATGGTGGATGTTTTGCAACACGACTGATTTACTTGAGATTTTTTCAGTGGATGCGCAGGTCGAACCTGGAGTACACTGATGATGACATCAATGAAATCAAGACAGACTTTGCAAAATTTTTCATGAAGCGTAATTCATTTTAAGTATGCAAGTTGTTTTCGAATCTTTTGTTGGATAACTTTGGATCGAATTTTCTTAAGTTGGTTGCAATGTTGATGAACTTGTAATGGATTTAATGTTTAGTTGGTGGAATATTATGTTGGTAAACTTTGTATCGGATTTAATCTTATTTGGGTTGTAATGTGAATTGGTGGTAATTTTATTTTGTATTATGGTTGATTTTGGATTGTATTGTATGTATTTTCTGAATGCTTAGTTATGGGAATTGCGAATCGGATAATTTTGATACAAACTGTTGTTCCAAAACCATTCATACAACGATTTAAGTAAAAAAAAACCATTGTAAAATTTGCAATAATACGATGCATTTAACTCCAACTCCTAGAAAGACCGTTGTTAATGTGCTTGGATTCGTTCAGATTAAGCAACGGTTTCTATAATATCAAACAATTCCTAGAAAGCGTTGTGTTAATGTGCTTCGTTCAAAACAGGCAACGGTATTCTATAATATCAAACAATTCCTAGAAAGCGTTGTGTTAATGTGCTTCATTCAGAACAGGCAACGGTATTCTATAAAATCAAACAATTCCTCGAAAGCGTTGTGTATGACCAAAATTTGATTATTCCATTCAACTATGGTTTTTAGTATTTGATATTTATAATATAATTAGCACCAAACCCCGTCGTCTGATGTTCTATCAGACAGCGTTTTGATAGTCAACGGAATAAAAGGGTCTCATACAACAGCAGAAAACCGATGTCTGATTCACTTTTTATAACGCCTTAGAAATTTTCAGAATTTTTAATTACTAAAATTATTTATTTTATATTAAATGTGAATTATGTGGCGTATAAATTGGTTGAGGAGGTGAAGTATCTGTGGAATAATATTTGGGGGCCTAGTTGATGTTTTATATGTGTTGTGTAAGCCCGGCTATTTTTAATTATATTTTGGGAATTTATTTCCTATTTAATTGCGTTATATTTATACTCTGTGAATTTTATAAAATCCTCGGGATTAGCAGAAATCCTGAAATCTTTTTCATTATTGATTTTATTAGTTTATATGACTTTTAAAAATATTTGGTGAATTATTTTTGGGTTTCAAGGATTTTAAAATGATTTTACGAATTATTTTCCAATTTAAGGATTTAATCTTGTAAAATCCATATTTAATTCGATTTTAATCCTAAAAATATTTTTAAAATATGTCGGGTATCGTAATTTTTCATTCTATATTTAAGAATTTTAAAATTTAAAGTTTCATCAAATTTTCCTTGATGTGATTTTTGGAAATTATGTAAATAGTTTATTCGTTATATAAAAAAAATATTTTACTATAATTACCCTAACTACTTTCCCCTTTTTAATCATCAAATCCTTGAATCAGTTTTAGTACCCAAAAATCAGAAAGCCTCAATCTCTCTCGATCAATTCTCTCGAAGGTTCTTGTCAATCCTCTCTTTTAATTCCTTGAAATCTCACCATTTTCTTCCATTTCCGATTCGTTTAATTCAGTTCTTGCGAGTAGAAATCATCCATTTCCCTTCCCTCCCCCAAATCTTTATTTCGCTATGTGTATGTGTGTACAGCGAGCTCTGTGTGTGTGTAGTGCCCTTGATTACTGCGTGCGTGAGTTTGGCGTGTTGGTGTAAGTGTAACAATGTGCGTGTGTGAGGAATTGTGTGTGTCTCTTGCTGCGTAAACTGTTCTGTGCTCCTGTGTTTCCTGCGAGTACTTATATATACATAGTGTTCGTGTGTGTGCTAAATTAATAGTGTGGGGTGTGTGAGTTCCTTATGAATTCATGAAGCTGTTGTGATACGTATATACGCGTATGTATATGCCAGTGATGTATCTGATCTTGTTGTTCGATGGTAACTGTGTTGCTCGACTGTGTATATGATTCTGTATTGGTTCGATTAACGGTTCTGTGCTGGTTGTGAAATTCGAAAGTTATGGTTGCTTTGGAGTAATAATTTCCGGAATTTTTCTGATTGTTGATTCGTGATTTACAACATAATTTCGGTAAATTATTTAATTAATTTAGAGTGAAGTTTCGGGTCAGGAATCCGAAATTCGGGTACCCTCGAAACTTTGCCCCATCGACAATGATATTAAAAATAAATTGAGTCGATGGAATATGGCGATGATGATGATTTTCTGAGCCGAATATTCAATACTTATTATTTTCGTAATAAATTGTAATTTATTATGGATTTAATATTAATTACTTAAACTGTATTAGATTGGGATTTTGTGAATTGAGATGTGAATTTGGTTCGGAAGTTAATTATGGTGTTGATTGAGTCGGCTGTATCCCGACTAGCAGTCCCCCGTATAAAGGGGATGCCGTCGAAATTTTTCTAAAAATCTTAATTTATTTCTTGAAAATGTATAGGTATAATTATATAACTTGCATAAATTTTGAGTCGGGCTTCGTATTTTTTAAAAACTGATTGATTATGTGGTAGTGTACCATTGTTAATTAAATACTTTATTAGTGGTTTATATAATATTAGTATATGATTTAAATAAATGTAAATTAGGAGATTATTCGCGGGGGTAGATTAAGTTAAGCTTTGTTATTGATTAGCGGATATTGTATAGAATTCTAAAATAGTGTTATATTGTGTGTAGATTCCACGGATAAAGGGAAAGCTAAAGCTGAGGACGTAAAGACCCTTCGAATCCTGTGATTTCCTGGTTAAGGCAAGTAAATTACTTCACTTATCTTTCAAGTGAATTATGATTATTATAACTTGATTCATATGCTCGTTCGAATTAACCTTGTTATAATTGTTTCGTTAATTTCCCTTAATTTCGAATATTAATTGTTATACCCCCAATCGATTATATTGACTTCGTTGATTCTTTTAGTGGCTTGACTTGCATCCATACCCCTTGTATATATATTGAACTTGTCGATATCTAGGTCAGAAATTACCCGACCTTATTTCCTTTTTCGAGATTTGAGATGTTGACCTGGAACGAAAGTATCCAGGGTGTTTGGCAGTTGAGGTGGTCGATTGTTCCGACACCTGATGTCTAGTTATAGGATTGGACTGTTAGTTTTTTTAAAATGTGGACCGTAAGGGTCGGACCAGATTCGTGGTCAAAAATTATTAAGGCCAATGTGTGCCGTGGATCCATGAAGGACATTGCTGTGTGCGTTTGTCCGGGGTTAGTGCGTGACTGATCAGCAGCCAAACCTTATGATTGTTTTTATTTATAAAATGCATGATAGTCCAATCCTCCTCTATTTTATGATCCAAACAAAAAGACGTATCATTCAGTTGAGCTTATATACTGTAGATTGTTAATTCTTGTCAGACTTGCAAACATTTCAGTTTGTTTATGCTTTTAATTATATATATACTTGCTGAGCATTTTAGCTCACTTGCTTGCTAATTCTGTTTCCTCAGTTAAGCTCAAAGATGTCTAGAAGGAGTGGACCGTCTGGTTGGGGTAGCCATAGAGGCAGCCAGAGAGTCGAGGTGGTGGGTTGGGTAGTGAGCGTATAACCCTGTTTCATATTATTTCTGTATTAGTAGCCAGATTATTTTATTCTATGGAGTTGTATATTATTTTATTCTGTATTGGGTTGTAATAGTTAATTAGTCGTTGTTTCATACTGTGGCCTGTGAGCGGTCTTGGTTGGTGTAGTTATATTTCTCTTTGGTTTTGTTATTATCACGCAAGTGAACTGTTTTAGTACTAGTTGGTTGGTTTGGTTGATTTGAGACAGGTGGTTAGTCCTATTTACGAACCCATCATGCCGAATTTTCTAAAATCTCTTCTATATAAATGTTTAATTAGTTATAAAAGATTATAATTTTAATATTGGTAAGTGAGGGTGATACAAGTTGGTATCAGAGCTACAGGTCACAGTAACTGAAACAATTAGGTGGGAAAGTCGGGGTAGAGTTATAAAAAAGGTTAGGATTGTTTGTGAGAGATAGGGTGTCTAACTATAAGATATATATATACTACAGGCACCTGTTTCTGGTTCCGATTCAGACTCGGACGAGGATCCGGAAGGAGGGGCTTCCGTACCGCAGCAGGTTTCCCCAGGGGCTAGGCAGCCATACGTAGGATCGCAGGGCTCGGTGAATGGGCCAGCTTATCAGTACACTCCTCAGCCTGTTCCATACCATATGTACGAGCGTGTGGCCAGAGAGAGGGACTATCTCTTAGGGCAGGTGACAGAGTTGAGGGCTATGAGGTCTGGGGAGGAGGATCTGGCTAGAGAGCGAGATAGAGCGGTAGCTGAGTTGGAGGATGTTCGGAGGCGTGTACGAGCTATTAGGCATGTTATCACTAGGAGGGGATGGATTAGGTCCCGAGATGAGCCGGCGTTCGTGACACAGCAGGTGACTCTAGGCCTGGTGAAGGCGGAGCTGCAGAGCATTCTTGGATCAGCTTGGCGGGGAGAGTCTGATGATGATGACGACCAGTGATGGTTAGGGTAGTATGATGATGTATGTAGTATATAGAGGCATGTTATGGTAGTAGTAGTATATCAGGATTTGCAGTATGACCAGTTTTGTTGTAGATATCTGTTGTACTGTGACTAGATGCTAGCAGTCTCCTCTTTTAGTATTATGTTGTACCCCTATCGAAGCGTTGTTCTTACGCTTGTATCGGATCTATATATATATCACTATCACTTTTGCAGAATTGTTTTTAAATTTCCTTTATATGCTGTTGATTACTCTTGCGTACTATATTTACTTTTCCGCGCTATATTTCTTCTCCGTACCCCATTTATTTTCGGCAACATATTTACTTGTCAGCATTGGATTTATTTTCAGCATTGCTTCTTTTCTAGTACTGCTTTTACCTTCAGTATCATATTTAATTTCAGCATTTTGTTTATTGTTCTGTTAATGCATCTATCAGATATTTATGAATACCTTGCATAGCTTTGATTCTTGTACTCTTTTACATTTTGTAAACCAATTTCTGACCCGAGTAATGACTGGGAACCTTGAATTATATTTCGAAAGTACATTCATTGTTGGCTTAAATTAGATTCTTTGATTTAATTGTTCTTGAATTTGAACCTAATGATTGTCCATTGATTTCAGAAATATGCCTCCAAGAAAGAAGAAACAAAATACTCGAACCACCAATCAGGGTGAGCAAGCCAACCCACCCCCTGTAGGTCAAATGGACCCTGCTTTGGCTCAAATATTACAGACCCTTGTTCAGCAGACTGCTACTCTAGCACAGCAACAACAGCAATTACAGCAGCAGTTGTTGGCTCAACAGCAACAACAGCAACAACAGCAGCAGCAGCAACAACAACCACTTGTTCCTCCGGTGGTCACTTTGAAGTCCTTCCAGGCAGTTAAACCTCCCGAATTTAAAGGAACAGCGGACCCAGTGGAGGCGAGATCTTGGCTGAAAGAGATGGAAAAAGCTATTGAACTGGTGGGGGTCCCAGCAAATAAACAGACCGAATATGTAAGTTATTTCTTGAAGAATGAAGCCACTTATTGGTGGGAGTCGGTAAAGATGTTGAAAGCTACAGAAGTGATTCCTTGGGAAAGGTTTACAGAGTTGTTCTTAGAAAAGTATTTCCCAGACTACATGAAAGATCAGATGGAGATGAAGTTTTTGGAGTTGAAACAGGGAACTATGTCAGTAACGGAGTATGAAACAAAGTTTACTGAACTAGCTAGGTTTGCTCCGGCTTATGTGGACACGGAGAGGAAGAAGGCAAAAAGGTTTCAACAAGGATTGAAACCATGGATTCGTAGTAAGCTAGCAGTTTTAGAACTAGATACTTATGCGGCTGTGGTGCAGAAGGCCATGAAAGCCGAAGGAGAAAGTGAATTGTATTTTAAGGAAAAAGAGGGGAAGAAAAGAAAAGCTAGGTCAATGGAAAGGCGACAAGAGCAAGGAAGCTCTCAGAGTGTGCCCAACAAAAAGCCAGGGTTTCAGTCAGGAAAGAATGGGAACTCTAAGAAGCCGGGATCGGGGAATGGAGGGCAAGGAAATAGACTCCAAGATTTAAGTCAGCAGAAACTGGTTAGGCCACCCTTGGCAGAGTGCAAAACTTGTGGAAAGCGGCATCCAGGAGTGTGTGCAAAGTTGGAGGTAACGTGCTACAAGTGTAATCAGAAAGGTCACTATGCTCGAGAGTGAAAGGTAGGGATTGTATGCCACCGTTGTGGGAAACCAGGGCATGTAATGAGAGACTTTAAAGTACCTGTGGTGAAACCTCCGGCTCTGGCTAACCCAATGCTTCAAGCGATTGAGGCACCCCCAACAGCAAATGTCAGACCAGTGGCGAGGACCTTCAATATGACTCTGAATGAAGCCATTAAGAATTCTGATGTGGTAGCAGGTACGCTCCCTGTAAATTCTGTTCAAGCTAAAGTATTAACTGATTCCGGGGCTACGAAATCCTTTATATCCAAAGAATTTGTTCAAAGGTTAAAATGTAAGGTATGCATGTTACGTGAGCCTATAGTTATAAAAATAGCTAATTCAGAACGAATTCCGGTTACTCAAGTATTTCCTAGTTGTAAGATCGATATCTCAGGGCATTGCTTTTACGCTAAGTTGATACCCTTCCAGTTAGGTGAATTTGATGTCATTCTAGGAATGGATTGGTTAACAGAGAATAATGCACAGATTGACTGTAAGAATAAAAAGGTGATACTTAAGCTCTCCGATAATATAGAAGTTACCTTTAGGGGTCAGAGACAGACTAGGAGGTTTTTAACGATCATGCAAACTAAGAGGCTGTTGAGGCAGGGATGCGAGGGCTATATGGCTTATGTCATGGATACCAAGCAAGAGGTACCTAAGATAGAGGAAATACCAGTGGTGAATGAGTTTCTCGATGTTTTTCCAGATGAACTTCCCGGGTTGCCTCCAGATAGAGAAATAGAATTTACAATCGATTTAGCCCCAGGAACCGAACTCGTGTCAAAGGCTCCCTATCGAATAGCATCTGTGGAGATGAAAGAATTGGCTATTCAGTTGTAAGATCTTTTGGAGAAGGGTATTATTAGGCCTAGTGTTTCACCGTGGGGAGCTCCGGTATTATTTGTAAAGAAGAAGGATGGAAGTATGAGATTGTGTGTCGATTATCGAGAACTAAATAAGTTGACCATTAAGAATAAGTATCCTTTACCAAGAATTGACGATTTATTCGATCAGCTGAAAGGAGCAACTTGTTTCTCGAAAATTGATTTGCGATCAGGATATTTCCAATTAAAGATTAGACCGGAAGACGTTCCAAAAACAGCGTTTCGGAGTAGGTATGGGCATTACGAGTTCTTAGTGATGGACTTTGGGCTAACTAATGCACCAGCAGCGTTCATGGACCTAATGAATAGAGTCTTCAAGAAATATTTGGATAAGTTTGTGATTGTGTTTATAGATGATATTTTGATATACTCAAAGACTGAGGAAGAGCATGCAGGGCATTTGAGGATAGCTCTAGAAACGTTGAGAAAAGAGAAATTGTATGCCAAGTTTTCTAAGTGTGAGTTCTGGTTGAAAGAGGTGCAGTTTTTAGGGCATGTCATCAGCAGTGAAGGGATTAAAGTGGATCCTGCTAAGATTGAAGCTGTGATGAGTTGGGAGAGACCTAAAACACCTACAGAAGTTCGAAGTTTCTTAGGATTGGCGGGATATTATCGAAGATTTGTTCAAGACTTTGCGAAGATAGCCACCCCACTAACAAAGTTAACAAGGAAAAATGAAAAGTTTGTGTGGAATGAGAGTTGTGAAGAAAGTTTCCAGGAATTGAAGAAGAGATTGGTGACTGCACCTGTATTGACACTTCCAGACGAAAAAGGAAATTTTGTGATATACAGTGATGCATCTCACAAAGGCTTGGGATGTGTACTAATGCAGCACGGTAAGGTAATTGCTTATGCTTCGAGACAATTGAAACCTCACGAGCAGAAATATCCTACTCATGACTTAGAATTAGCCGCGATTGTTTTCGCCTTGAAGATTTGGAGACATTATTTGTATGGGGAAAAGTGTGAAATTTATACGGACCACAAGAGTTTAAAGTATATTTTCACCCAAAAGGAGCTGAATATGAGACAGAGAAGATGGTTAGAATTACTCAAGGATTATGATTGTACCATTAACTATCACCCTGGGAAGGCGAACGTGGTGGCAGATGCTTTAAGTAGGAAGGAGAAAATCAATATGTTGACAATGCCTGAGCAAATATACAAAGAGTTTGAAAGATTGGAAATAGAGGTGTGTATGCCTGCAAGTAGTACAGATACGGTGTACACTATGACATTTCAGCCAGAATTGTTAGAAAAGATTCGCAGATGCCAGGAGGAAGTTATGAGCGGGGATGTGAACAAGTTAACAGGTGAGGAAATATGCACACAAGTAGATGACAGTGGGATATTGAGATTTTCTTCACGTATTTGGATACCCAATGTGACAGAGTTAAAGAATGAGATTCTACAGGAAGCCCATAGTTCGAAATATTCGATTCATCCAGGAAGTACGAAAATGTATCGAGACTTGAAAAGAAACTTCTGGTGGCCGGATATGAAGAGAGATATTGCCGAATGGGTGAGTAAGTGTTTGACCTGTCAAAAAGTAAAAGCAGAACATCAAAGGCCAAGTGGGATGCTACAACCATTAGAGATTCCCGAGTGGAAATGGGAACATATTGCGATGGATTTTGTGGTTGGATTACCAAGGACGAGAGCTAATCATGATGCTATCTGGGTAATTGTTGATCGATTAACAAAATCTGCACACTTCCTTCCGATAAATGAGAGGTTTTCATTAGACAAATTGGTTCACATATACATAAAAGAGATTGTGGTGCGGCATGGAGTTCTAGTATCCATAGTCTCAGATCGAGATCCAAGATTTAATTCGAGATTCTAGAGAAGTTTTCAAGAATGTTTGGGCACTGAATTAAAAATGAGTACTGCTTACCATCCTCAGACTGACGGTCAGAGTGAAAGAACGATTCAAACAATTGAAGACATGCTCCAAGTTTGTGCATTGGATTTCGCAGGAAGTTGGGATGAACATTTGCCACTAGTGGAATTCTCATACAACAATAGTTTTCATGCTAGCATTGGTATGCCACCATATGAAGCATTATATGGGCGAAAGTGTAGATCTCCACTAAACTGGGAAGAAGTTTGCGAGCGAAAGATACTCGGACCAGAGTTAGTGCAGCAAACCAAGGAAGTAGTTCAACTTATTCAGAAACGATTAATGACAGCTCAGAACCGACAGAAGAAGTATGCTGATTTGGCCAGAAAGAATATGGAATTCGAAGAGGGAGAACAAGTTTTGTTGAAAGTATCTCCGTGGAAGGGGTTGGTAAGATTTGGTAAGAAAGGAAAATTAAGTCCAAGATTTATCGGGCCTTTTGAGTTTTGAAGAAGGTTGGAAAAGTTGCCTATGAGTTAGCCCTACCGCCTCACATGCAGCATATTCACAACGTGTTCCATGTATCGATGCTTAAGAAGTACCATCTGGACTCTAAACATGTCATTGAATATGAGCCGATAGAGATTCAGCCAGATTTATCTCATGTGGAACAACCCATCAGGATATTAGATCGTAAAGAGAAAGTCCTACGAACTAAGACGATACCTATAGTGAAAGTTTTGTGGAGAAACCCCAGAGTGGAAGAATCAACTTGGGAGCTTCAAAGCGACATGCCTGAGAATTATCCTCACTTATTCACTTAGGTGAGATTCTGGGGACAGAATCCTTTTAAGGGGGGGGGGGATATAACGCCTTAGAAATTTTCAGAATTTTTAATTACTAAAATTATTTATTTTATATTAAATGTGAATTATGTGGCGTATAAATTGGTTGAGGAGGTGATGTATCTGTGGAATAATATTTGGGGGCCTAGTTGATGTTTTATATGTGTTGTGTAAGCCCGGCTATTTTTAATTATATTTTGGGAATTTATTTCCTATTTAATTGCGTTATATTTACCCTCTGTGAATTTTATAAAATCCTCGGGATTAGCAGAAATCCTGAAATCTTTTTCATTATTGATTTTATTAGTTTATATGACTTTTAAAAAAATTTGGTGAATTATTTTTGGGTTTCAAAGATTTTAAAATGATTTTACGAATTATTTTCTAATTTAAGGATTTAATCTTGTAAAATCCATATTTAATTCATTTTTAATCCTAAAAATATTTTAAAAATATGTTGGGTATCGTAATTTTTCATTCTATATTTAAGAATTTTAAAATTTAAAGTTTCATCAAATTTTCCTTGATGTGATTTTTGGAAATTATGTAAATAGTTTATTCGTTATATAAAAAAAAATATTTTACTATAATTACCCTAACTACTTTCCCCTTTTTAATCATCAAATCCCTAAATCAGTTTTAGTACCCAAAAATCAGAAAGCCTCAATCTCTCTCGATCAATTCTCTCGAAGGTTCTTGTCAATCCTCTCTTTTAATTCCTTGAAATCTCACCATTTTCTTCCATTTTCGATTCGTTTAATTCAGTTCTTGCGAATAGAAATCATCCATTTCCCTTCCCTCCCCCAAATCTTTATTTCGCTGTGTGTATGTGTGTACAGCGAGCTCTGTGTGTGTAGTGCCCTTGATTACTGCGTGCGTGAGTTTGGCGTGTTGGTGTAAGTGTAACAACGTGCGTGTGTGAGGAATTGTGTGTGTCTCTTGCTGCGTAAACTGTTCTGTGCTCCTGTGTTTCCTGCGAGTACTTATATATACATAGTGTTCGTGTGTGTGCTAAATTAATAGTGTGGGGTGTGTGAGTTCCTTATGAATTCATGAAGCTGTTGTGATACGTATATACGCGTATGTATATGCCAGTGATGTATCTGATCTTGTTGTTCGATGGTAACTGTGTTGCTCGACTGTGTATATGATTCTGTATTGGTTCGATTAACGGTTCTGTGCTGGTTGTGAAATTCGAAAGTTGTGGTTGCTTTGGAGTAATAATTTCCGGAATTTTTCTGATTGTTGATTCGTGATTTACAAAATAATTTCGGTAAATTATTTAATTAATTTAGAGTGAAGTTTCGGGTCAGGAATCCGAAATTCGGGTATCCTCGAAACTTTGCCCCATCGACAATGATATTAAAAATAAATTGAGTCGATGGAATATGGCGATGATGATGATTTTCTGAGCCGAATATTCAATACTTATTATTTGCGTAATAAATTGTAATTTATTTTGGATTTAATATTAATTACTTAAACCTTATTTGATTGGGATTCTGTGAATTGAGATGTGAATTTGGTTCGGAAGTTAATTATGGTGTTGATTGAGTCGGCTGTATCCCGACTGGCAGTCCCCCGTATAAAGGGGATGCCGTCGAAATTTTTCTAAAAATCTTAATTTATTTCTTGAAAATGTATAGGTATAATTATATAACTTGCATAAATTTTGAGTCGGGCTTCGTATTTTTTAAAAACTGATTGATTATGTGGTAGTGTACCATTTTTAATTAAATACTTTATCAGTGGTTTATATAATATTAGTATATGATTTAAATAAATGTAAATTAGGAGATTATTCGCGGGGGTAGATTAAGTTAAGCTTTGTCATTGATTAGAGGATATTGTATATAATTCTAAAATAGTGTTATATTTTGTGTAGATTCCACGCATAAAGGGAAAGCTAAAGCTGAGGACGTAAAGACCCTTTGAATCCTGTGATTTCCTGGTTAAGGCAAGTAAATTACTTCACTTATCTTTCAAGTGAATTATGATTATTATAACTTGATTCATATGCTCGTTCGAATTAACCTTGTTATAATTGTTCCGTTAATTTCCCTTAATTTCGAATATTAATTGTTATACCCCAAATCGATTATATTGACTTCGTTGATTCTTTTAGTGGCTTGACTTGCATCCATACCCCTTGTATATATATTGAACTTGTCGATATCTAGGTTAGAAATTACCCGACCTTATTTCCTTTTGCGAGATTTGAGATGTTGACCTGGAACGAAAGTATCTAGGGTGTTTGGCAGTTGAGGTGGTCGATTGTTCCGACACCTGATGTCTAGTTATAGGATTGGAATGTTATTTTTTTTAAAATGTGGACCGTAAGGGTCGGACCAGATTCGTGGTCAAAAATTATTAAGGCCAATGTGTGCCATGGATCCATGAAGGACATTGCTGTGTGCGTTTGTCCGGGGTTAGTGCGTGACTGATCAGCAGCCTAACCTTATGATTGTTTTTATTTATAAAATGCATGATAGTCCAATCCTCCTCTATTTTATGATCCAAACAAAAAGACGTATCATTCAGTTGAGCTTATATACTGTTGATTGTTAATTCTTGTCAGACTTGCAAACATTTCAGTTTGTTTATGCTTTTAATTATATATATACTTGCTGAGCATTTTAGCTCACTTGCTTGCTAATTCTGTTTCCTCAGCTAAGCTCGAAGATGTCTAGAAGGAGTGGACCGTCTGGTTGGGGTAGCCATAGAGGCAGCCAGAGAGTCGAGGTGGTGGGTTGGGTAGTGAGCCTATAACCCTGTTTCATATTATTTCTATATTAGTAGCCAGATTATTTTATTCTATGGAGTTGTATATTATTTTATTCTGTATTTGGTTGTAATAGTTAATTAGTAGTTGTTTCATACTGTGGCCTGTGAGCGGTCTTGGTTGGTGTAGTTATATTTCTCTTTGGTTTTGTTATTATCACGCAAGTGAACTGTTTTAGTACTAGTTGGTTGGTTTGGTTGATTTGAGACAGGTGGTTAGTCCTATTTACGAACCCATCATGCCGAATTTTCTAAAATCTCTTCTATATAAATGTTTAATTAGTTATAAAAGCTTATAATTTTAATATTGGTAAGTGAGGGTGTTACACTTTTACCTGTAGTGGAGAATGAATACCAGTCCTCAAGATCCTTCATCACTGGCTGTTCCAGGTCTTGGTGTTACACAGGAGAGTTTAGATAGACTGGAATTAGTGTAGTTGATTCATCAGAAGAGTTTAGAGAAGGATTTTCTTCTGTACTTTATGGCTGATGGGACTGTATACAAAATTGGTGAGAATGATCTTGATTTGAAGCTATGGGAAGAATTGGAATATGTTCTATATATTTTCAAAGTGAAGAATCAAAGGACTCATCAAGCTGCAAATGTGCTGAGAAAGAAGATGCTGCATAATTTGGCAGTTAGAGGTATAAAATACAACAGTCAGTATGTTCCAAAGTACAGAGACTATCATGGTAATATTGTTGAGATGAAGAAAAATAGTGCTAAGCTAAAGACAGACTTGGGTATAACAGTTCTTGATTTCAATTCTGTGTCAAAGACAGCACATTTCATTAGACTGGGTAATGAAATGAGAAGAAAAAAAATTTATTCTTTGAGATCCGCTATCTACCAAACTGGTGAAAACGATCCTAAGCTGAAAGAGATCAAGGAGATTATGCAGAGAGAACTTGAGAATGCAGAGAGAAGATTGCTTATTGATTATCTCAGAACAACACCAGATGTTGAGGAAATTAAGTGAATAATGCTCTGTAAGAATTTCTTGCTTTCTGTAGATTTTGTTTAAGTAGAAGTTTAAACTCTGATTAGTTATTAAACACTGCATTTGTTTATTTTGTTTTGACATCATCAATTATTGTTAACTTGTGCATTTTTGCTAATGAACAAGTTGGGGGAGATTGTTAGATATAATTGATGTTAATAATAATCAGTGTTTAAGTGTTACACTGAAAAATCAGAGTTTAGCTGGAAGTAGTCAGAGTTTAGTTAAACGCTGACAGATGGAAGCTCGACAGAGTTTGTTAAACTCTGTCTGGAGGAAGCGTCTACAGGTCAACAGAGTTTGAAGAATACTTGAAGATAAATATGGAAGCAACATCTTTGAAGATTGGATAGCTGTCAAAGAGATTGTGTTTACTAAGGAGACGTGTAGCAATCGTGATTGATATCAATTGTATAGCTAATTTATAGGAGTATCAATTAATGATTGTATAGCAGCTGTATATCTTATAAATACAGTTAGGTTAACCCTAGAAGGGTATCGTGTAACGAAATATCATTCATTGTAGCCTAAGCAGCTCTCTGTGATATTTTACATCACTGAGAGAGGAGTTTTTAATTCAAAAATAGTTTTTAATTGTTCGAACGTGTTTTGCTTGTTATTCTTTCATACGAACTTGATTATTATTGTGTATTCGGCGTAACAATATCTTATATAGCAATCAATTTTGAGTATGAATCGATTAATCTATTAACGAGATTATCAATCTTGAGACTCATATAAATCATGAGATTAGAAAAGGGGGTTTTGAAATCAAGGGTTTGAATTTGGGGCTTATAAGCTAGGGTTTGAATTTTGGGCTTGTAAACTAAGGTTCTTCAAATTAGCTAGTTTGTGAGTGAATTAGCTTGAGTGAATTAGTTTGAGGGATAGATGAAATGTAATTAGTTTGAGTTTGAGGAGCGGGAGATAGGAAAGTCTGAAGAGGGAAATGAAAAATAGAAACGGGGAAAATGTTTCTAAGTAATTAGAGGGAAAGTGGGCTGGGAGAAAAGATTAGTATGTTTTTTATTTTTTTTAAAAAGTAGTTAAGACAATGGTTTAAAGTGCAACTGATGTCTAAAACCTACTTTAACATCATTTATAGTAAAACCGATGTAAAAGGGGTGATGTCTATTAACAGTTTTGGCGTAGTGATAAGGTTTCACTAGTTCCTTAACCTACTGATTCTTCAAATCCACTAACATATGGAATGTTAAATATGCTCCAGGACGAGGTATAGCAGTAGACCAATAGTGTAGGTTACCTCTTTAATGTATTTTTTAACCGGGTTGGGTTGGGTTGGGTTAAAAAAATATAAACCCTTACCCAACCCATTAAAATTGGGTTGAACATATTTTAACCCAAACATATTTCGGTTTATAATTATTCGGATTGGGTTGATCAAAAATTGGGTTGAATTAGGTTGAATTAATCGGTTTGACCAACACATGTATACCGCCTATGTTTCACTTCCCTAAACACAAACTAATGTTCATTATTACTTACGTTTCAGATTTTTCGGGCCGAAAGGTGGAATAGGTTGTTGGAGTTAATCTCAAACAATAAGTTAAAAAAGTTAATGTTTTATTTGATTTGTTTTGGACAGATGTCTTTGATTTGGTCAGATGTCTGTTTGCTTGATTGTAGGGTCGTGGAATAAGTCATGAAATTAGTAAGATAGGAAGTTGCTGTTTTATAGGTAGATTGATCCTTGAGTAATTCTTATCTGATCTTTGTTTCCTGTTAAACACCTGTATGCGGGTGTACATATATCTCTTGTACTTGTCTTTCAATAATATGAGCACGTTCAAAAGTACATCGATAGTTTGATTTCTACACTTGGTATCAAAGCATCCAGGTTGTGTATGCCTAAATATCACCCAAACACATAAACAAAACTATGGAGATAACTAAGACAAAAGAAGGTTCTGTGGATTTAAGTTATCCAATGCTAACGAAAAGTAACTATACAACATGGTCCCTGAAAATAAAGGTTTTCATGAAGGCGCAAGGCGTTTGGGGTACGATTGAAGGAGACCCAAAGACTGTTGTTGATGAGAGGACGGTACAAATAGCTCTTGCAGCTATATACCAAGGCGTGCCAGAAGAAGTACTGCTGACTATTGCTGAGAAAGAAACTGCAAAGGAAGCTTGGGAAGCCATTAAAACGATGTATGTGGGAGTAGAGCGAGTAAAGGTGGCTAAGGTACAAACTTTGAAAAAAGAGTTTGAGTCTCTTACCATGAAGGAGACAGATAGCATCGACTAGTTTTGTTTGAAGCTGAGCGGATAGCAACCAACATGCGGATTCTTAGAGAAGTGACGGAGGAGTCAAGCGTTGTGAGGAAGATCCTACGTGTAGTCCCTGATAAATTTCTCCAGATTGCTTCAAATATCGAACAGTTCAGAGGCATGAAAGCTATGACGGTTGAAGAGTTAGTGGGTCATCTTAAAGATCATGAGGAGAGGATCAAGGGCAGGTCCGAGAGCGCAGACAGACAACAACTTCTCTTGGCATCTAAGAATCAAAGAACTAGAGGTGGTTATTTCCGTGACAAGAGTAGGATCAGGTGTTACAACTGTAACACCTTGGGACACTATGCGTCAGAATGTAGCAAACCACGATGGGGAAGAGAGAAGAGGCAGGAAGTAAACATGGCAGTCATTGAGGATGATGAACCAGCTTTGTTATAGTCATAAGTACTATAACCATACGGGCTCAGATTATTAGCCATAAAGGCTCAGTTTAATAGTCATACGGGCTCAATCGGATTAGCCATACGGGCTCAGTCGAATCAGCCATACGGGCTCAGTTTAAGAGCCTTACGGGCTGGATGGATGCATCATACATGTTTGAGATTATGGGGGAGATTGTTGGAGTTAATCTCAAACAATAAGTTAAAAAAGTTAATGTTTTATTTGATTTGATTTGGACAGATGTCTTTGATCTGGTCAGATGTCTGTTTGCTTGATTTTAGGGTCATGGAATAAGTCATGGAATAAGTACTTATGACTATAACAAAGACATCTTTATAAGTCATGGAATAGTGCTCATATTATTGAAAGACAAGTACAAGAGATATATATACACCCGCATACAGGTGTTTAACAGGAAATAAAGATGAGACAAGAATTACTCAAGGATCAATCTACCTATAAAATAGCAACTTTTTAAATCAAGCAAACAGACATCTGACTAATAAACTGAGCCCTTATGGAATAAGTCTTTTGATGAGATAGGAAGTTGCTGTTTTATAGGTAGATTGATCCTTGAGTAATTCTTGTCTCATCTTTATTTCCTGTTAAACACCTGTATGCGGGTGTATATATATCTCTTGTACTTGTCTTTCAATAATATGAGCACTATAACGCCCAAGAAAATATTGTAATTATTATTATTGTTATTTAATTATTTAATATTAAATTTGGATTCTAGGGTGTGAAATTTTTTTTTTTAGGATAAAATATATGTGACGTCATGTCTACATGTTATATGATGATTTATATGTGAAATGTGGGTTCGTGTATTTTTATTTGAATTTAATGACTAAACTCTATTTAAATTGTGTATTATTGATCTTCTGAAATTTTTATAAAATCATCTGAGTATTTAAAAATCATGAAACCTTTTTTGTTATCATCTTTGTGATATTAAATATTTTTAAAAAAAAATTGGTAGAATTAATTTGGGTGTTTAAGTATTTTAAAATGATTTTTCGAGTTATATTGGATTTAAATTATCAAAACTTGTAAAATTCATATTTAATTCATTTTTCATCCTATAAATATTTTAAAAATATGTGGGCGTTCGTAATTTTGTACTCTTTATTTTAAAAATATAAAGTTTAATTTTCCCCTAATTCTTTCTTTGAATTGGATTTTAAAAGGGCTAATTAATTGTTTTTAATTAAATTTCAACAATGTAAAATGATTATTTTACCCCATCTCTAATCCCTAAATTGACAGGTCTTCTCCCCCAAATTCAGTCGGGTTTTTTTTTTCTTCCAAAACTCACTAGAACTTTCTCCCCCTCTCTCGATAATCTCCTCGTCCTCTCCACCTAGTCTCACTCTCTATCGAGGTTATCTCCTCCACCCTCGTTGTTTTCCCTCTGATTCCTTCGCTCAATTTCCCTCCTCCCTTTTTTGTCCGGTGTTTGCCTTTTTTGTTAAAATAAGTAAAGTAGTGGGTGTAATAGTGTAAAGTGTTGAAAAAGTAGAGTAAAGTAGTGGAGTAGTGGGTGTAATAGTGTAAAGTGTTGAAAAAATAGAATGAAGTTGTAGATGTAATAATGTATTTTATTGTTAAAAGTTACTATTTTTGGTATGTAAAGAAATGGAAGGGACGTCCCAAAATAGTAACTGTAAAGAATCCATTGGGACAGAGGGAGTAACAAACTTTCATCAAAATATTGTATCAATATATCAATATATTACTCCCTCCGTCTCATAATATGTTTCCTGTTTGAAAAAACACGTTTGCCAACGCACACTTTTGATCATTAATATCTTGAATTTTGTATTAGTACAAAATATAAAAACTTTAATTTATTAAAATACTCATAAATACGAATCCAACAAGATCACTCGTGACTATATTTTATCTTATAAATTATACGTAAATTAGTAGTCAATCGTTTAAAATGAGCAGTGTAAAAAGTCAAAACAGAAAACACATTAAGGCACGGAGGGAGTATATATTAACCAATTGCTTTATGTAGTCGTCAACTCAAGTGGACTATTGACAATCCAATTTTAGTTGTAGCATTACTACTAGAATATATTGCATAAAGTACGTACCTCATTTTTAACACCAGTCACAAAAATGGAAAGGCGAGTTCGAAATAGCCGGAGTTGAACCCGACAAGCATTTCATTTAAATTCTTAGACTATAAATTGTTGGATCTGAATCTTCAGCCGCTGGGTTTGCACAAGTAAGTTCCCATTTGTTCTTCCATCAAGTAGTTTGCTCATATTTAGGACCTTAAAATTTTGCATTCTTGATTTTCCGGCGAGCTACTTTCTGAATTCCCAGTATTGTAGGTTATTAATGCACCATTGAATTTGTGTGTTGAATCTATCACTCTTTGTTTCAATAAACGTAAGCCACTCGATTTCATTTTCCTGCAAGCTTGTAAATTTTCTGGCAACTTTGTAAATTTTCCGGCAACCTGTAGGACATGTGTATATACATACTTTTAATTTCTATTTATTAACATGTACCTTGCCTATCAGTACTACATATGAACGGAGACCTTTCTTTTTTCCTTGCAAAACTGTTCGCTCGCCCGACTTGAGCAACCCATACGCCCGACTCGAGCTACATGTTTGTCAGGGGCGGAGCCACAGCAAAGGCTGTGCTGGGCAGTAGCTTAGGGTAAAATTTCTAATATCTACTAATTACTACTACAAATTTGTCAATTAATTGATATATCCCAGTTGGTTTAGTTGTTAGAGCTCTTCACAGAAGGCTATAGTTCGATTCCCAGCAGCTCCACTTTTTCATTTTTCATTATATAATATATAATTATCAAAACAGAGGGGTTCGATTCTCCATATAGCTGCATTTTTTTCCCTTAGCCCAGTGAGAAAAAAAATCCTGGCTCCGCCCTTGATGTTTGTATAGGTTTAGGCTTTCGTTCACACATACTAGAGAGGTTAGAATCTAATAAAAACAGAAAGTGTATTGATATGTCCATTTCGCTATAGAAGAGGCAACACGCTTTTCGTACTGTCATTCGGTCGTTCGGTTGTGCCATAAAATTATCACCCATTAATGTGGATTTTTGTGTCCAACAAATATTCAAATTCCCCACCAGTTGTTTTACACCTTGTAAAGGTGAGATGGCATTGATAGAGTAATTATTTAAACCCAATTCATATGCCTCTACATCCCATCCGTTCGTCTTGAAATTGTCGGCTTATCCTTTAGGTGAAGTGTCAAGTCCCGGGGCGATTACTTTAAATATTTTTTATTTTAAATATTTTTGTACTTTCACTACGCCATAAGTGAGCATACGCAACCCTTTTTACAAAGCGTTGCACAGAAAGCGTTTCGTTAGATAGAAATTTTGGGTCTTTTGCAACTGAGCTGAACTGGTGTTGCGTTAAATATAATTTAGTGTTGCATATTACCCACGGTGTTTCATATCATGCAACACTAACTGCTGGTGTTGCGTTAGATATTTTTTTTATTTTAATAAATGGTGACGTGGCAGAAGTGGGACCCACATGTGCTGACGTGGCATTTGTGGGACCCACAATTGCTGACGTGGCAGAAGTGGGACCCACATATGCTGACATGGCATTTGCTGACATGGCAGAAGCGTTGCATTAGATAACAGTAGTGTTGCATTTGCTGTTTGAAGTGTTGCAATAGATATATATTTTTTTTTAAAAAAAATATGATGTGGCAGGTATGGGACCCACCACTACTGACGTGGCAGTGTGGGACCCACAAGGGTGACGTGGTATGAGGCCCACCAATGCTGACGTGTCAATTGTGGGACCCACAATTGCTGACGTGGTAAAAGTCGGACCCACATATGCTAACGTGGCATTTGCTGACGTGGCAGAAGCGTTGCATTAGATAACAGTAGTGTTGCATTTGCTGTTTGAAGTTTTGCATTAGATATATATATATTTTAAAAAATATGACGTGGCAGGTGTGGGACCCACCACTGCTGACGTGGCAGTGTGGGACCCACAAGGGTGACGTGGCAAGAGGGCCACCAATGCTGACGTGGCAATTGTGGGACCCACATTTGTTGAGGTTACAGAAGTGGGACCCACCTATGCTAACGTGGCAGAAGCGTTGCATTAGATAACAGTAGTGTTGCGTTTGCGGTCTGAAGTGTTGCATTAGATATTTATTTTATTTTATTAACTAGTCTTGTCCCGAATGATGAATCTATTTTTTTAAATTATTTTTTCGACGTTCCAATCGCACGGATGTCAAGATATAACGATTTTAGTAATGCTGTAATATTTCAAAAAAATTCCTACATGTATTTGGTTAGGTTTTATAACGGTCAAACCGGTCAAAGTGGACTTTCTTTTTAACTAGTCTTGTCCCGAATGATGAATCTATTTTTTTAATTAATTTTTTCGACGTTCCAATCGCACGGATGTCAAGATATAACGGTTTTAGTGATGTGGTAATTTTTTAAAAAAATTCCTACATGTATTTGGTTTGGTTTTATAACTGTTAAACTGGTCAAAGTGGACTTTCCTTTTACATGTACATGTACAAGATCTGATTGGACTTTCATTCTAGGACTTTCGTTTAGGTATTTCGATTTCAATTTCCATTTGAAATACTCTCTAATTCATTTCAATTTATGGCTTTCAATTTAAGGTTTTACATTTGACTGATAAGGGAGTCAAATTAAGGTTTGGTATGTTTGGGTTTTGTTCTCTCTCTCTCTATCTCTCTCTCTCAATTTAGGGCTTTCAATTTAAGGTTTAATATTTAACTGTTGATTTTTATTTTAGATGTTGAGTTTATGTATATGATTCTATATCCTTCAAGTTATCATTATAATCTGTGTTTCGTACTTCTGCTTTGACATTATATAGTGACACCCTGATTCTTATAAGCAGTGGGTAAGTTGTAATACTAGCACACTTTCATAAATATTATTAGTTCTAACTACGTACTCGCATTTGCAGGCAATGGGCAGAGAGGCTGATAAGTTTGAGCTTGGTAATGCCATGTATTGGGTACTAGTAGCAGATGCATTTCTTTGGCAACTATTTTTCTTGGGAGCCATTGGAGTCATTTTCTGTCACAGCTCTTTACTCTCTGGAATACTAATTTCCGCTCTGCTACCTGTTTCGGAGATCTTGGCTGTATTTTTCTTCGACGAGTCATTTATAGTTGAAAAAGCAATTCTCTATTTCTTGCTTGTTGGGGTTCAATATCTTACTTCGTTGAAGAGTATAATTTAGAAAAGAAAAAGAAGCTTGCTGCTGAAGATCAACCTATGGAATTGAAAGAGGGGAAAAAGAAGTGTGTCGTTGAAGAAGATGAGTTCACAGAGGTAAAACTTGATAAATAGCATTGCAGCACTACAGCTAGTTAAGTAACAGAAGTAGGGCGTTGTTAGTTTGGCTCTCTTATTCTCGCAATGAGAGCATGTATTTATCATTGTTTCATTTAAATTTTTCATTTTTATACATTCGAGACCAATGCATGAAGAAAACTTCCGGATCAGTGAAAACACCTTATAATTTTTTTGGTTTTTACAGTAGCTATAGCTTTTTCAAGTGTGAAAATTTCTGGAAATTTATTAAAATGATGTTTGATGGATAGAAGCAGGACATGGTTGTGATTGTGAGAATCAGTTGACGTAATTAAGGTTTTGTTAAGTAGTTTAACCGAAGAAGTTCATCAAATTGTAGTTAAGGTTTTGTTAAGTAGTTTAACCGAAGAAGTTTATCAAATTGCCATCAATGGATGTTGGGTCAAATGGATTTATATAATTAATTATATAGTAAAAGATTTTAATTTAAATTAAACTATTGCTTTCTATCTAATAAATCTATATATCCAAAATAAGTGTACGATAATGCCCTCTAATCTATTTTAATGTTACTGTTACGTCCCTTAAAATGAAGTATTGTTGTTAATTTAAAAAAAAAATGAAGTATTATAAAAAAATTTAAAATAATTAGGGAATTTAAAATTTAAAATAGCACACTTTCATGTATGGGAAAATAAATTCTTTCGTCCTGAACTATTCTGATTTTATTGTTTTAGTCCCTGAACTAAAGATTCCGTATTTTGGGTCCCTAAACTATTATTTTTTCTGATTTAAGTCCCTCCGTCATCAAGATTCTAACGGCCGTTAGAATCTTGATGACGTGTCATTGACGTGGCATACAAATTTCTGGTTTAAATCCCTGAACTTTTCCATTTTTTGGTTTAGGTCCTTAAACATAAAAATTTCAAATTTTTAACATAAAAATTTTAAAAATAAATCTAAACATGATTACCATTTATTTTATAAATAAACATGATTATAGTTTCAAACACTTCAATGGTTGACATTATATCCTTGTATATATATAATAAGCGTAAGAGGGATCTTATCCAAATTTTTGGTCTCGACAAGGTACTACCAAAATCATATGATCCATTGGATTAAAAATAGACGATCAAGATTAGATCACATTAAAAATTAATTATAATCTAAAAGGAATATAATTAGAAAAGGTTGTATTAGAAGTGAATTTTAAAAAGAAAATTATAATCTAAAAAAGATATAATTAAAAAAGGTTGTATTATAATTGAATTTTAAAAAGAAAATTATAATCTGAAAAGGATATATTTAAAAAAAGGTTGTATTAGAACTGAATTTTATTTATTTTTTATTAGTATTAAAAAAATCATATTTACTATTTGAGCTCTATCTTGAGATCTAGAAATCATGTTTGGATGATTTTACAATCCACGCAAATCTCATAAAGTTATCTTTAATTTAGTGATAACTTTAATAATTATTATTTCAATGGAAACATTCAGAATCTCAAGATAAAATATAATTACAAATTTTCATTATTCCTGTTCAATGTAAAAATCCTACATTAAAAAATTAATATAATTATAGATATTAAAAAAGGAGCCGTGCAACGCACGGGTTATAAGCTAGTACTTATAAAGCGTATATCCTTATTCATGATTCAATTTTAGGTCCAATTTTTATGTTTAAAATATAAAATTTTATGTTTAGTTTTTATGTTCAATTTCATATATTCAATTTTTATGTTTAAAATTTTATATTCAATTTTTATGTTTAAAGTATAAATTTTCATGTTTAATTTTATGTTTAAAATTTAAAAAAATTCAATTATTTTGTCCCTGAAATTTAAAATTTTAATTTCTAAGGACCTATATCAGAAAATGGAAAGGTTGAGGGACTTAAACTAAAAATTTGTTTTCCACATCCGTGACACGTCATCAAGATCTAACGTCCGTTAGAATCTTTTTAACGGAGGGACCTAAACTAGAAAAATTCAAAAGTTTAATTACGTAAAATACGGAATCTTTAGTTCAGGGACTAAAACAATAAAATCGGAATAGTTCAGGGACGAAAGAATTTATTTTCCCTTCATGTATAGGGAATTGTTTGATATGAGATGAGCTATTTTTTTTCTGTTAAATCTTTTTGATTTCTCCAGGACAATATCTATTTGGATAATCTAGAAGCAAGTATTATTATTTTAAAATAGCTTACGAAGGATTGGAGGCAACTTTCAGTAAATCAGTCATCTCTGGAAGGTCTGGGCGAAACTCTCAAGCGTTTCAGGAACAAGGTAACAACACAGTTTCCTTGGTTTTAATTTGACAAAAGATAGAAAATACAAAAGATAGTTGTATAGGATCTGTGTTCGCAAAGCGTGGTTGTTGGTCATTTCTAAAGGGTGGATTCGTATCAAGGTCACTACATAATAGCACTATGAATGCTAATATGCTGATTTCCAATTACTAGTGATTTTAATATACACCTCCTGATAATTGCATTTCCCCACTTCCGGAGCCAAGACAGGGTGACACAAACAGATGGCCAGTGGCATGGCCTGAAAGACTCAACAGCAGACCAGTAAGCCTGTCAGGTGAAGCAAATGCAAAAATGTATTATGACGACACAAAACATTGGTCACAGCTAGTGTCTGGCGTGTATAGACAAGAATTCCCTATAAACTGGACTAGTGTGAGGAATGTAATGGACATGAACGCTGTCTACGGAGGGTAAGACTTAACTCACCTTAACTATCACTTCGTACATGTATGCTAATCTTAACTAGTCTCAGATATTTAATGGTGGTCAATCACAGATTTGCTTCAGCACTCATTGATCTACCTCTTTGACAGAGGACTTATTGGAATATATCACAACTGGTGCGAGTCACTAAGTACCTATCCACGAAGCTATGACATGTTGTATGCTAGTTCACTCAATTAATAGTTCACTCTTTACCTGTAATATGCTGACTATGTATGCTGATGTCCATGAACGCTTAAGCTTGATATGGAATTACAACACAATTTCCCATTGTTATCTTACTATTATCTTACTATAAATTCTACATGTTCACAGTTTTGATAATGCGTCAGAATCTGCTAGAATGGACTGGTCCTCATTCACCAAAGGTGACTTTTTAATAGCGAAACTTTGGTTGCAGTTCTACTATTAGTAGATGCTAGTGTACCACCCCAAAAGATTGACCTTGACTGTGCTAATTGGCTTGGACGAAACAATGTATGATACTTACCATTTCTATACTACATTAGCAGTTGTTTATCATTAAACTTTTGATGGTGTAAGTTCCAACTATTTGTGGTTTGTTGCACTTCTGCCCTAATTTTCAGATAGCAATGACATTGGTCTTTACGAAATGTGACAAAATGAAGGGTGGAAATGGAAAAAGACCCTGATGAGAACTTCAAGAGTTTTCAGGAACTGATCAGAAAAAGTTACAAAATACATCCTCCTTGGATCCTGACGAGCATATGTGAAAATATTTTTGGTATCTTATTTTGACTTAATATGCGCATCTTATTCAATATGTCCTGCTTCTGCTACTGGAATAGCAATATGTTCTCAGAGGTTTAAAATTCTAGCGCTCATTTACTGGTTGTGTGTAAGGATTAGTAGGGTAAATTCCATTTTGAATATTTGAGTGTTTACAACATAAAACAAACTAAAAATCAATTATTTTGTGGATAACATGGATATGGGCATCCTGATCGTATCTTTGTTGTTATACTTAGTTTCCTGTGATTATAGGCAAGCTTTTAATATACAATCTAAATTTCATAAATGTGCTTTTTTTTTACTTCTATTCCGACAACCTCCTGGAAAAATCTCTCCAGATTCTCTGGAAGAGAATAAAAAAGAGCCACTTCCTGGACGAAGTGGGATTAGTAAATATTAAGATTAATAATAGCTGGACAAAGTGGCAACGGGGAAGGAAAAGTATATTTAGGGCATGTACTGTGTAATGCGTGAGTCAGGCCTATTTAAAATTGTTAATTACTTTTTCTTGCTGTACATCCTGTATGATGTTATACTGGCGCTAAGATTGTCTTCTTTTTTTTTGCTGTTCAGCCAGAAATAATTAGTGGAAGCTGCTGCTTAGACAGGTAAAAGCTATAGGACAAGCGGCTCGGACATGCTGAAAAATTTAGGACAAGCGATTAAGACGAAAATTGTACTCCAATGGCTCAAAGGCGGCTACACTTAGTATTTTTTTTGTAGATTTAACTTGCTAGTAGTAGAACTTGTATTTTTGTAAAATTTTAATGTAGTTTTGTTGGCTGCATTATTTAGGACTTTTGAAGTTGTTGGCTTGGTTTGGATAGGATGGTTTTATGTATAAACAAAGCAGCCATTTCAAATTTTTTGTTAAAAAGTGTTGCATTTGACTATATATGATGTTGCATTATGGTATATTTAGTGTTGCTAAAAATATTTCTGATGTTGCAAAAAAAATGATGTTGCATTAGACTCAACTAGTGTTGCATTAGATAGTGGTCCCCACTGCTGACGTGGCATGTGGGCCCATTGTTGACGTAGTGGCATGTGGGGCCTACTGCTGACGTGGCATGTGGGGGGCCCCACTGCTGACATGTCACCTTGGTGGGCCCCACTATTGACGTGGCATGGCCTCCCAATTATGACATGGCACTTGTGGGCCCCACTACTAACGTGGTATCTTGCTGACGTGGCATCTTGCTGACGTGGCACCTTGCTGACGTGGCACCCCATAGAATCCAATACTGACGTGGCATGTGGGCCCCATAGCTGACATGGGTAATAATCTTATGTAACACCATGTAGTGTTGCCTTTACGTGCTTTTGGTGTTGCATAAGGCCTCTTACGCAATACTTTCGTGGTGTTGCAATAGCTTGGAAAAATCGTTGCATTAGGGGTCTTACGCAATGCCGGTATTGGCAACGCCCCTCTGGTGTTGCGTAAGACGTTACGTAACGCTTTTCAGGTCTTTTGCAACTTTATTTGGGGGTTGCGTATGTGCGTTTATGGCGTAGTGTTCGCTCGGGCTCACTTTCACTCTTTCATGCAGATGACTTCAAAACGGACGAAAGATAATCCTTCCATGGCTTTAGTGCCAACCCCAACCATACATGAAGTTGGACCTAGTCATCCGGTAGTTTTGAACGAAGACATAGCTGGTCGATTTTCTAGCTTCAATCGGTGAAGCAAAATTAAACCAGAAATATTTGATAGGCTGGGTGATGATTTTAACTTCGCAAATGAATACTTTGTTATGATGCCTGATGCTGACGATAAGGTGTATACCGAAGTTAGGTATCACAATGTTAATTGGTTAGGAATTTCTCGTTCGTCCTTCTCTGTTGGCCTTCGAGTCCCCATTCATCCATTCGTTCGAAAGGTTATTCTTGAAACCGGATTGGCTCTCGGCCAAATTGCACCCAATAGTTTTTATCAGATAAATGCCTTCATCTATAGGTGTAAACTTAAAGGTATTGAACTATCTACCCGACTATTCTGGCATCACTTCAACCTAACTGGCTCAAAGAAATGTCCAGGATTTTTTGCTATCGGGCTTCGTCCGAATAGACAAAAATGGACATATACAGTTTCAAATAACAGAACTGCTTACGCAGAGTGGGTTACTTGTTTGGTCCTGGATTAGACGGGCTTAACAACTGGGCGGCTGAACCAAGAACCATTCCCAAATATTCTTTGGAGGACGATGAGAAGGCTGAATATGGAAAACTCCTTGAAGATTGGACGAAATATGAAATCTTGTCAACGTCTAAAGCTGTAGACGAACATCCTTTACTTAAAATTCATGGTAAAGAGAATTATTCGAACATACCTTGGATGCATCTTTTGCTTTTTATTTATCTATTGTACATTCTTTATTTTTCTTGGTCTATAACATTAGTTCATACATTCGTGTTGACTTACTGACTTTTGCCATAACTAATTTGTTTTTTGGCTTTCTTTTCAGTGTCCGGACGAAATGTTGAACTTGAGAAGAAGAAAGAAAATATGAGAGCCAACACGACAGCGAAAGCACGTGCAAAACAGCCATCTATTGAAATTGACAAAGCAATTGGTGTAGTATCAACTGATAATCGGACGGATGACCGAGACGGATCTCACATAGAGCCTACAAAGGCCGTGCAGAGCAGAAGGAGGCACATGGATGTTATTGATCTAACAACTGAAGGTTTTGTGTCCAAATGCGTTAGGATTGGTGAAGATGAATTCAGTGTTCAATTGCCACGTTCTGCTATGGTTTTTGCTAGCTCTTCCTCTGTTACTTTCGGTCATTAGGTTTCTTCGCTCATCTGCCTTCCGGACGATCAGGATAAGAGGGATCTTCCTCCTTCGGTAGGTAATAAGGAAGCAATCGCCTATGCTACCCAGGTATACTTTTTATTCATCTTCCTTGTTTTCATTAAGTCATATTTCTCTTACTTGCCATTTCTAAGTATTCCTTACTTTTCCCAGGCTGTGATGTGGATTGCCTCTCAAGCGAAGGAATCCTTACAGGCGAGCAAGGCTAGACTCAAGCTTCAGGAGGACTTGGAGAAGGAACGGAAGCGCAAGATCGAAGTAGAAACAAAGCTAACGAAGGTAAACTTGGCGAAGGATGACCTGCAAAAGTCCCTGTCAGAAGCTACTACTTCTCTTGAGAAATTGAAGATGGAAGTAGCTAGGGCCCACACGAGCGAAGAAGAAGCCCAAGAATTCTGGTATGCCGAGGGATTGAAGGATCGCCTTATCAGGGTCCGATTGATCACAAGGGCCAAGTACACGGACTTCCTTTTTAAGGATGAGAAGGACCCTATCAAGAATGTCCCTGAAGAGCAAGATGACGAATCATAGGTCTCCTCTCCGTATTTACTTCCGTTCGGTTGGGCTAAACTCTGACTAGTTTATTTGCCCGTATGTAACTGGATTATTATCTGCAAGCTTTTATTTTATTATTTGCCTATCCAGGCCTAACTTATTTAAAAACTTTCATAAATTATCCTAGATTTGCATTTTGTTCTATTTCGTACACATGATATACTCTCCTAGTATTTCCAGGGAAGATCCATAATAACCAAGGACTTAATCATTTTATATACATAGATGACAGGATATACCTATATAAGGTATTTCTCCCGTTAGCCTTTATCATAAATTAACATCCGTGAGAGGTTTTATGATTAAGCCCTAGTTTCCAAGCATCAAGAAATTCGATTTGGGTCCAAGTCATGCTTGATTCTACTTGCATTGTTTTGTTTTAAGCTGTTAAAACATTGTTTTAATATATGTGCTCATTTTCGAGTGTTAGTACAATGTTTTGTTGCTTATCTAAACAATTTTATGATCGTTCGTACCTCATCCCCCCAGTGATCGTTCTACTTAAACTGCTAGAAGATCACTAGTCTAAGGAAGGTTAAGAAGTAGTTCCAAAACAGATGTAATAATAATAACATATGAAGAAAAACCTCAAAATTTTATTAATAATAGGAAATATGTAACTGAGTTCGATGTTGGAAATACACCAAAACAAAACATTAATAATAATCCTATATGCGGGACAACATGTCCTTCAACAAATGAATAAATAAGTAAATAGATATAAATGTCACCAACCTACTGGTAGTATTTCTTGAGCCTGGACGCATTCCAAGTATTTTTAATCGGCTGGCCATCCAGGGTAGCTAGTTTGCACGTTCCTACCCTTGGCATCCCAATTACTTTGTACGGTCCTTCCCAATTTGGCATTAGTTTGCCCTGCTGGGTAGGCTTCGAAGCAGCTACTTCGTGAAGGACCAAATCTCCAACTTTGAACAATCTCTTCTTTACCCCTGAATCAAAGTACTGAGCCACCTTTTGTTGATAAGATACTGTTTGAATGGTTGCCTCATCTCTTATTTAATTTCTTCAATGAAGTCAAGCTTTGCCCTTAGTCCCTCCTCATTTTTGTCCATACTGAAACATATATTCCGGTACGATGGCAAACCAACTTCCACTGGAACCAAGGAATCCGTTCCATAAGCTAATCGGAAAGGCGTTTCGTTGGTTGTAGTTCTTGGTGTCATTCGGTATGCCCAAAGCACGTGCAGTAATTCATCCACACATAAACATTTGTCTTCCTCTAGACGTTTATAACACCCCCAGATCTGGGGTCGGGGATCGTGTCGTTACGATCTCATATTCCATACATAACACTTGACTTGAGTCCAAAATAAATAAGTAGCATGCTGTGACCCCGCAATAATATCCACTCACGCACATAACAGTTATAGTCCCAGAGATGAAATTGAAATAAGTCTACTAATTATGGGGTTAACGAATAAAAGTTATTACAATCCCAAAAGGAGTAACAACTTAAGTTTAAAGTTCTTGCCATTGATTAACATTAATTATACATATACTTAAACTGGAATGCAAAAGCTCCCTATCTATGCTACCTCAGCAATGGCAGCGAGGATATCAACGGGTAGTCCTCTAGCTGGGGTAACCTACTTGCACCGAGTGCGCCTTACGCGTGCCATCAGTCCTAGCCGTTGTTGTGACATAATAAATAAGCAAGGGTGAGCAATAGTCCACCAACAATAATATATAATAGAACAGCAAAGATATATATAACAATTTCAAGAAAAATCTTTGAACCCATATGCCATGCATTAACGAACATAGAGCCAGTATAATATAAGGGATGAAGTTACAAGGTAACTCGAATTATATCTTTCGTAAGAATATCTGCTATGCAAAGATAAGCGCCAGAAATCATCACTTTTTCTTAAAAAGTAAATTGCAGGAAAAATATGCAATTCCAGTTTTGAACAATTTTCAGTCCTGCCAACACTGATAATGTTGTAGAAAATACTGGAGTATGTCGCGCTAGATGACACCGCTTTAAGATGATCATTCGTAGGTTGTGCATCTCAAGATTTGTTTTACTACCGGTAGAAGGAAGAACATATGGACACCACCATACGCCGGATCTCCCTAGCCATCTTTGGGCTTAGACGGGACCGGCGCCACTCGGACCCTACTTCTAGGATGGACTGTCCCACAGCCTCTTATACCAGTTTCAATGATGGACTGTCCCACAGCCTCTTACACAAATACTCCTAGTTCGAATAAATCCATGATTCTGAAACGTAAAGTTCGTCCCCCTTTCCCCAAGTATAATACTTGTTGATAAGACTCCACGAAGTAGTCGTATCTAGTTGGAAAGGAAAATTCACCAATATTTCCCAAGTTGATGCTTGTTAATGGATATTGACTTGTTCCAATAATATTACCCCTCGAATGATGAGGGAGTAACGAACCGACTCAGTTTGATGGTTAGCAACCAAGTTGCGAGTGAAAAGAATAGTTTAACAAGTGTATGACCGGGTAGTCCAAGAAATAACAGCTCTCAAGTAAGGTTTCCTTATATTTTAGAAGATAGATTCGAATGAAGATTGGAGTTTTGAGAACCTTCCTTGATAAAATAATAATAATAATAATAATAATAATAATAATAATAATAATAATAATAATAATAATAATAATAATAATGCTCAGAATAGTGTACATAATATTTGAAGATCGAAGATAGTGTTTGAACGAAGTAATATATTTTAAAGCTTAGTTAGCAAGAATTAAATAAATAATAAAGGAATATTTATCATTTCATAATATTTAAAGAATATTTTTAGAATAGATTTTTGCTCAAAGTAACCTTCGAATGAATGTAGGGAATTTATTTATTAAATAAGTAATTCCTCGAATAAATAGTTGGAATAATATCCAATAAATAAATCAAACTTAAATGGATATTCAAGAAGATATTCATTAAATAAATAAAGATCAAACGAATATTCCAAATAATATTCATTAAATAACTTAGAGGAATATTCAGAACAGTATTAGATAAATAATCAATTTTAAAGGAGTATTAAACAATATTCAGCAAATATATAAAAGTCGAATGAATATTTGAAATAATATTCCTTAAGTAAATAATCACGAATGAATAATCAAAATAACATTCATTAAGTAAATAATCCTGAATGAATATTCAAAATAATATTAAATAAATAAACCTCCAATGAATATTCAAAATAATATTCATTAAATAAATAAACTCAAATGAATATTCAAAATAATATTCAATAATAAATAATGAAAAATATTTACTTAAATATTTTCCTCCGAAAATAATCATGATATATAAAGAAATACCGACTCCCGGCCTATATTCGAAGAATGAGATTCGTATGCCCTTCGCTAAAGGTCTTAGCAATATCCGGCTTATAATCGATATATTATTTATCTATCTTATAAGCCAACATTAAATCATGGAACAAGTATCACAATATGACTTGAAAGTAGGCATGCATGCTATGGCATATGTATAACAACAATTACTCATATATAATATCACAACAACAGTTCCAAGTATTGAAAACTTGCCTGGTAGTCGGGTCGAGGTAGTGTGTCCCAGGTCTGCTCGGTGATCTATAAACAATCAGAATATTTGAGATTAATTACTTAACACTTTTTGAAAAGGGTAAGTATAACTTAACTTAAGTCGAAACACGATTTCGAGTTATCTCGTTATGTACCCTTTTTGGTGTATCTATTTTTATCACCGATACGATTCGACATTTGTTCGATATTAAGGCATGACCTTACACCCACACTTTGTAGTACTTAAGTCGTATAAGTTCTATGGTCGGTCATTTATGAACCAAGATTATACCTCGAGTTTTAGCGCTCATTTTCTAAGTGATTTACCAAAGTTATAACCAAGTGTACTTTTAAGGGGTTCGTTCGCGCTTAACCTTGATTCGAACATTTTTATAAAATTGGAAAACGATCTGTTTGACATGTGGTTTTCTCTCACACCTTCCTTTTTCTCTCTAATATGTAATTATCATGATTCGCCACTGATTAGACAATATTAAAGGGGATCAATTTCAATTACGAACTCGCACTAACGGTTTCGAACCACTTTTATGAATTTAACAATAATTCCTAAACTGTAAGTCCATTTCACATACTCTTTATATCAAAATGAAGCTTATAACATAATCTATCTATAATGGCAGAATATGAAACTGGACAGCGAGTTATAGCTACTGTCAAACACGATTTCTTAAGGTTAACGAAATTTTGACATTACGACGGCTATGAATCGAGCGTTTCTAAATTCGTAACATCAAAATCAAGCCACACCGGGCATATATTCAACTTATACACATGATTCTCATCTTAAAAAGATCCATGAACATCTCACTTCATCATCATAACATTATATGGCTAAATCAACAACAAGATCATGCTAACATGCTTATAATAACAATAATATCATTACTAAGCTAAAAACCACCAAGAACATGCATAAATCACAATTATACCTTCCTTGGAGTATATTCTAGCTTTACTAATCTTTGTATGATCCTTGGGTGTGCTTAAGCTTGAATAGATCAACCAAAGAAACAAGAAAAACAAGGTTAGTTCTTGAAGAACACTATTCATCATCACCTTGAATGATTTATTTGAAAATGGAAAAAGATGAGATTGAAGCTAGGATTTTTAGGAGATCATTTATATGAATTATAGAACTCACCATAAAATTTTCAAGATCAAACAAGGAGTGGAAAATGGATTTTGACTCTTGAATTAGGGTTGGGGCCGAATAGAACAAATATCGAGAAAATGGAGTTGTTTTGCTTTGTTCTCTTGCTTGGTCTCATCTAAAATGAATTATTGTAGTGTATTAAGAAAATATCAAGCATAAAGTAGCTTTATTAAAGGTATGATGCAATGGATGATGAAATTAGATGGACAAGTGTTGCTAATTTGATGGTGAGATGATAAAGTGGTGCTAAGTACTTGGTTAATCTCTAAGTATGCTAGTTAGTATTGTAACTAGATTGGTTACTAGATATTTTCCCTTGCACATGCATGCATCTTGATCTTTGCTTGCTCTTTTGTCCGGTTATTGCTCAATTTAATTGATCGTTCGAAAGAATATCTCAAGGATTTCTAGTTAGGGTTTTACCGGAAACCTTCTTAATATTTATAATACCATTCTCAATCTTTCTTAATAATTCTCGAACTTAAATTCCTTAATTCCTCATAATAAATCCTTAAGTCTTATTGTGTCCAGGGAAATCTCGGAGAAAATAAAAGTGCTATTTTTCTGAATCCGATATCGTTTACATACACTTATTTTGCCCCTGGATCATGAATACGAACTCCGAAATCTGTTCTGAATACTTCTATATAGCGCCGTCTAATAATATTCCTATTTCCACCAAAAACACTATTCACTGCTTATTCTCTTTTTATTTCTTATATTTATAAAAATGTCCTTGTCCTTTTTCGAGCGTTCCTTAACTCTTTTACGGGGCCATTGGACTCTTAACAGATATCGATCTGGATGACATGAGAATAATTATTCTATTTGGAATTACCATATCTTACTTTCCTAGGAGATAGATTATTCTAATCTATACTGTCAACCAGTAGCATTCTCCATGGAAAATACTCTTTGTAGCAATTAAATGAGATTCTTTAGGATCACTTTGGAATCTAGCACATAAACAGGTAGAAAACATTATATCTAGTCTACTTGTAGTTAAGTATAATAGTGAACCTATCATGCCTCTATAGCTAGTGTTATCAACACTCTTTCCCTTAGGATCAGAGTTTAGCTTAGTGGCTGTTGCCATGGGTGTTTTTGCAGCTGAACAATCTTGAAAGTCAAACCTTTTTAAAAGATCTTTGATATACTTTGACTGATTAATGAAAATACCAGTCTCAGTCTATTTAACCTGCAAACCTATAAAGTAATGTATTTCACCCATCATGCTCATTTGATACTTAGACTGCATAAGCTTGCTAAACTTAGCAAACAACTTTTCATTAGTAGAACCAAATATGATGTCATCAACATAAACTTGAACTAAAAGGAAATCACTTTTCACCTTTCTAAAGAATAGAGTTTTGTCAATTATACCTCTTGTGAAGCCATTTTCAAGAAGAAATTTAGACAAAGTCTCATACCATGCTCTTGGTGCTTGCTTTAGTCCATAGAGTGCCTTTTCAAGTTTGTGGACATGATTTGAAAACTATGGATCAACAAAACTAGGTCGTTGCTCCACATATACTTCCTCATCAAGCTTGCCATTTAGATAAGCACTCTTTACATCCATCTGGTATACCTTGAACTTTGAATGAGCTACAAATGCAAGAAACATCCTGATTTCTTCCAATCTTGCTACAGGGGCAAAGGTTTCATCATAATCAATTCCTTCCTCCTGAGAGTATCCCTTGGCCACCAGTCTTGCTTTGTTTCTTACAATCATACCAGATTCATCTAGCTTGTTTCTGAAAACCCATTTTGTACCAACAATAGATCTGTCTTTATGTCATGATATTAATTTCCAGACTTTGTTTCTCTCAAACTCATTTAGTTCTTCCTGCATTGCAATTACCCAATCAGGATCCTGTAAGGCTTCTTCAACCTTCTTAGGTTCATTCTTTGAGAGAAAACAACTATACAAGCATTCATTTTGAATTGATCTTCTAGTTCGAACACCACTATTTGGATCACCAATAATCAAATCTTCAGTATGATCCCTTGTCCATTTTCTAACAGGTGGTAGATTACTCCTTCAAAAGCTCCCCCTTGATCAGTAGAATCAATAGACTCCATACTGCTACTAGTACTTGAACTTTCTCCATTAGTCCCTGAAGAATTAGTCCCTGATGAAGTAGACTCTGAATGATTGGTCTGCTCCTGACTAGTACTATGTTCTCCTTGATTGATTTGCTCCCCCTCAGCAATATCATTCCTTTGAGAAGCAATAGAGATTTCTTCTCGAGAACCTTCATCATCACTGGATAAAATCTCAGAATCCTTATGATTTTCAAATTCCAATTTGTCATGGCTTTCATCAGTTTGCAGAATTCCGAATTTCTTGTCATCAAATGCAACATGAATTAGTTCCATGACAATGTGAGTTCTGAGATTATAAACTTTGAAGGCCTTTGATGCTGAATATCCTAGAAATATTGCTTCATCCGATTTGGCTTCAAACTTTCCAAGTTGTTCTGGATGAACTTTCAGGACATAGCATTTGCATCCAAAGTTGCACTACGCCATAAACGCACATACGCAACCCCCAAATAAAGTTACGTAAGACCTAAAAAGCATTATGTAAGGTCTTACGCAACACCAGAGGGGCGTTGCCAATACCGGCGTTGCGTAAGACCCCTAATGCAATGCTTTTTCCAAGCTATTGCAACACCACGAAAGCATTGCATAAGAGGCCTTATGCAACACCAAAAGCGCGTAAAGGCAACACTTAACGGTGTTGCATAAGATTTTTCAGCCATGTCAGCAGTGGGGTCACATGCCACGTCAGTATTGGATCCCAAGAGGTGACACGTCAGCATGCTGACATGTAAGCAAGGTGCCACGTCAATAAGGTGCCACGTCATCAGTAGGACCCATAGTGTGCCATATCAAAACTGGGGTGGCAATGACATGTCAACAATAGGGCCCACCATGATGCCATGTCAATAGTGAGCCCCTACCACGTCATCAGTAGGGCCCACATGCCACGTCAGCAGTGGGAACCACTATCTAATGCAACACTTTTTAAGTCTAATGCAACACTAATTTTTCTTAAGCAACACCATTTTTTTAAAATGTAACACCATTCTTTTTAAACGCAACACCATTTATTTTTATTGCAACAACTTTTTTTTTATTGCAACATTAAAACTATGATACTGCAACATCAAATAAAATCAAACGCAACACTTTTTTACAAAAAAATTGAAATGGCTGCTTTGTTTATACATAAAACCATCCTAACTTTGAAAGTATGCAAATTCTAACTTCAAAAGTACTAAATTACAAAGTTCTAGTACTAGCTAGTTAAAGCTACAAAAAAATTATTAAGTGGAGTCGCCCTGAGTCATTGGAATATATAATTATCGTCTTAATTGCTTGAAAATGTGGCCTCCTTAAAAATGTGGCATCAATCCAATTGTCAAATCCAGACAGGTATTAGAAAATGGATTATACCTAAAAAAATGAAAAGAAAATGATCAGCTTCTCAAATAGATCGGAAATATATAGCAAAATACTAATTTAAATGGAATTATATCAACACCTACTTTCAAGCACAAGTTTTTTCTTTAACATACAGTCAGTAACAACTACAGTAAGACTAGTATCATACCCCAGGGATTCTCCTTCTAGACTGTTAATACCATGAATATTCCATTACCTTTTATGAAAAAGGGAATTCCAACATTTATTTTTAGAAAACAACTATAATTTGAAGTATAATTTAAGAAACATGTATGGCCAGGTAGCACTACATTCTTACTTGATCGAAATCTAACTATAATATACTCGACTGTTTATTGTCAAATAAAATAATCTTCTCCAATCAGCAAGTTAACTTGGAAGTGGAACAAAATGTCAAATAGAGGTAACAAAGTATGAAAGTCTAGAAGACACTGAAACATACTTGCAGCATATCATCTTCTCCTGATTGTACTTTCATGCCAAAGCCATCAAAGAAGGCTCAATGATTCCTCCACGAAGCCTCAAAACAAGATGCAAGGTTGATTCTAAATATAACAAAGAGAAACAACATGAACAAACACAATGTCATGTAGAAATAACATATCCGAAAACAATTGCACAAAAAATAATTCCGAGAACACTGTTTAGCACAAAGAATTCCTATTTACACAACAAACGAAAGCTAATCCATATAAAACATATAATCTATGGGTAAAGAGGCTCTAATCGATTCCGAAAGCATTATATAGTATCAACAGCTAACTAAAATGATTTGAATTGTATCAACATTTAATTTACCCAGAAAAAAAAACCTTTCTGGATATTATAGTCAGCAAGAGTGTGACCATCCTCAAGTTGCTTTCCAGCAAAAATCAATCTCTGTTGATCAGGAGGAATTCCTATAATTCCATTTAAAGTCAAGCAGAATACTAATTTAGCAAAAGCAAAATGAATTCTGACAAATAACTAGGTTCTCGTAGAGGACAAAAACTAGATAACCAGACAAGCTGAAGGAGACATTAAAAAGTACGAGGATAGCGATAAGGGAGACAACAGTTCGTACACAAAACATCTTCTGATAGACCTGACTATTATATTTAAACAGATAACAATAAACGATCCATTTCAATTCATATTAATAAAGTACAAAAATTGAGATCCGGATAAACTCAGAAATAATGTTAATTAATCATAACCAGCAAATACTTGAAGACATACTGAATAAGTGCTATGACGTCGCTGATGAAGAACTTGAGAGCCTAAGGCATTCACTCTGGCATCTCTTGAGACAACTATCATTCCAATTAGGAACCAGTTGTTGATTAATGCAAACAGTTCGAGCACATGCATCAGCACAAGCATCAAGTTCAGAAACTCCACAAACAGTAACACAAGGATTGCTACCAAACCTGAATGCAGAATGCGAGGCCCAGGAAATTGTTAACCAACCAATGCTTCTGTGAAACATACCATGCACAGAGAAACGTTCCAGGGATTGCTGCAATTATTTGAGACCTTGTAAACTCTACCTCCAAAGCTGCTTCAACAAAAGATGTCAAAGTATTTCAATATGCAGACCTATATATGCCTCAAGATCATATGTCATTAGAACTTAAACGCCCTACCAAACATACATTAAGATGTCTGAAAAAGTAACCATTAATATTTATAAAAACAGTTGCATTTTTACTTTTCTTGTTGAGGAATAATTTCTCCATGTCAGGTCAATGCATAAAAAAATGAAGCACTACCAGAAAACTTGATAAGAAGTGATCTTTAAAACTTAATTTTTTATGGTAACTGATCTTCCTAAACTTTGAATATAGAAGGAAGATAACAGAAATATATACGCTCTCAATAAAAAATTCACAAATACAACAAGGGTACTAATAAACAAACAATAACAAAACAGACCTAAAAGAGAGAGATAACACAGATATAACACAGCCTTCCTTTTTCTTTCGAAGGTGCTAAAAAAATTAGGAAGATGCTTATTAGTTCCACCAAATGCTCGCACATGTTAAAACAAAAGGAAAGCATGCTTTGCAGACTTTCAGTAAACTTGAAAGTTGAAAGCAAGTACTAGACAAATGATTCTAAATGAAACATAATATATAATTGATTCTCATTCTGGCTAAAGGAATGAATTGAGTAAAACTTTTTATGTCCTTTGAATTCCAGTCTAAAAATTTTCATGGTAATTATTAGATTTTTTCATATATATGGTTGTAGGGAGATCTTCATCAACATCTAAAGGAGAAGGGTGCACTTAGTCCAACATCAGCAGTTAGCTTTGCATTGGACATTGCTAGGTATTGTAAGTTTACTGACAAATCTAAAATTCAAAGAAATAATCAGAAACTACCAAACCAATACATACCTGATTGACCATTCACATTCTATTGTGATTTCTATTCATTAATTAATTATATGAAACTCAGAATCAAATACACAAAGTTAAGATCTCTGGATAAAGTAGACAATTGGCAATAAAATTCAAGAAACAGAGTGCATCCACACACAAATACAGACACACAGAGGATCAAGTAATATTACTAATCATTCTAGGCTACAAACACTACCAACTTGAAGGATTCACTATAAAAACAAAACATATACAAAATTCACTACACATACAAACAAGATATAGAGTTCTGAAAATGAAATGTTGTACAAAATACATAAATATGATTCACTAAAATAACAAACAAAGATCAAAAACTCTGTAAATCTACAAGCCAACTAATAACAAGATTGTTGTAATTTGTTGTTGTACAACTAAAGTCAAAGCTCCCAAGCCCAAACTATATAATCCCTGAAATCAAAGTGAGAGATTGATTAATTGATGTTTAAGTGAAAAAATAAAATCAATTGAACATAATATTAAAAACCCCTAATTTGACGACCAAAGCCTCGACCGAAGCACTCAAACCAAAGTCTCAACCGAAGTCTTAAATCAATTGGAAAGTTGAAGAAGCGAATTAAGCACGAATTTGAAGAAGCTGAGAGATTGAGAGTTTGGGAGAGAGTTTTGAGAGAGAAAGCGAGAGAGAGGAGTTTAAGATTGAAAATAGAGAGAGAGAGAGAGAGAGCGAGAGAGATATTTTGTTAAGGAGGGAGTCAAAATTATTGGGCGGTATTATTTGCCCCTCAAACATTTCACCGAGCGGGTATTATTTGCCCTTCAAATATTTCACCGGGATATGTGTCATTGTGTTACATTGTCAATATATTTATGTATTTTTATTTTTATTATTAAGAAATTGTTTATTTTTAATTTAATAAATAAATATTTAAATTGGTTTTTACTTTTTAAATTTAATAATACACTTTTTTGAATTTTTCTAATTAATATTATTACAAATAAATCTAGGATTATTTTAAAAAATTAATACATCACTAAAATACATGTAGGAAATTGTTTAAAAAATTTGACCGGTTTGACCGTTACTAATCCAAATCAAATACATGTAGGAATTTTTTTTAAAAATTACCACATCACTTAAATCGTAAGATCTTGACATCCGTACATTTGGAACTTCCAAAAAATAATTTAAAAAAAAATAGATTCATCATTTGGGACAAGACTAGTTAAACGAAAAACCTGCTTTGACCGGTTTGACCGTTATAAAAACAAACCAAATACATCTAGCAAATTTTTTTAAAAAATTACCACATCACTAAAATCGTTAGATCTTGACATTCGTACATTTAGAACGTCGAAAAAATAATTTTAAAAATAGATTCATCATTTGGGACAAGACTAGTTAAACGAAAAGCCTATTTTGACTAATTTGACCGTTATAAAACCAAACCAAACACATCTAGAATTTTTTTTAAAATTGACCACATCACTAAAATCGTTAGATCATGACATCCATAAGATTGGACCGTCGAAAAAATAATCAAAAAAAATAGATTCATCATTCGAGACAAGACTAGTTAAAAGGAAGGTCGACTTTGACCGGTTTGACCGTTATAAAACCAAACCAAATAAATATAGCAATTTTTTTGAACAATTACCACATCACTAAAATCGTTATATCTTGACACCCGTGCCATTCGAGCATCGAAAAAATAATTTAAAAAAATAGATTCATCATTCGGGACAAGACTAGTTAAAAGGAAGGTCGACTTTGACCGGTTTGACCGTTATAAAACCAACCCAAATTAATATAGGAAATTTTTTGAAAAATTACCACATCACTGAAATCGTTATATCTTGACATCCGTGCGATTGGAACGTCGAAAAAATAATTTAAAAAAATAGATTCATCATTCGAGACAAGACTAGTTAAATGGAAGGTCGACTTTGACCGGTTTAACCGTTATAAAACCAAACCAAATAAATATATGAAATTTTTTGAAAAATTACCACATCACTAAAATCGGTATATCTTGACATCCGTGCGATTGGAACGTCGAAAAATTAATTTAAAAAATAGATTCATCGTTCGAGACAAGACTAGTTAATAAAATAAAAGAAATATCTAATGCAACACTTCAAACAGCCAATGCAACATTACTGGTATCTAATGCAACGCTTCTGCCACGTCAGCAAATGCCACGTCAGCATAGGTGGGTCCCACTTCTGCCACGCCAGTAATTGTAGGTCCCACAGTTGCCACGTCAGCATGATGGGCCTCCTGCCACGTCACCCTTGTGGGGCCCACACTGCCACGTCAGTAGTGGTGGGACCCACACCTGGCACGTCATATTTTTTTAAAAAATATATATATATATATATATCTAATGCAACACTTCAAACAGCAAATGCAACACTACTGGTATCTAATGCAACGCTTCTGCCACGTCAGCAAATGCCACATCAGCATAGGTGGGACCCACTTCTACCACATCAGCAATTGTGGGTCCCACAATTGCCATGTCATCAAATGCCACATCAGTACATGTGGGTCCCACTTCTGCCACGTCACCATTTATTAAAATAAAAAAAATATCTAACGCAACACCAGCAGTTAGTGTTGCAAGATGTGAAACACCGTGGGTAATATGCAACACTAAATTATATCTAACGCAACACCAGTTCAGCTCAGTTGCAAAAGACCCAAAATTTCTATATAATGAAACGCTTTCTGCGCAACGCTTTGTAAAAAGGGTTGCGTATGTGCGTTTATGGCGTAGTGATGTGAAAGTATTTAACACTTGGCTTCTTTCCTTTGATCATCTCATAGGGAGTCTTTCCATGACTATTTATCAAGGTGCAATTTTGAGTAAAACAAGCAGTGTTGATATCCTTTGCCCAGAGATAGGTTGGAAGCTTTGCATCTGCAAGCATGGTTCTTGCTGCCTCTATGAGAGTTCTGTTCTTTCTTTCTACTACACCATTCTGCTAAGGTGTTCCAGGTGCAGAAAATTGTTGAGTGATTCCATTGTCTGCACAATACTCCTCCATTGTAGAATTCTTGAATTCTGTACCATTGTCACTCCTAAGTACTTTGACTTTTTACTCAGAGCTATTCTGAATATTCTTGACAAGTTCAATGATTTGCTGAGGAGCTTCATCCTTTTTATGTAGAAAGAATACCCATGTGAACCTTGTGTAATCATCCACTATAACTAGAGAATATCTTTTCTTACTGATAGACATAATGTTTACTGGACCAAATAAATCAAGATGCAGCATGTGAAATGGTTCAGTAATTTAATTTTCTATCTGGCTCTTGAAATTGGTTCTTCTTTGTTTTCCAAACTGACAAGCATCACAAAGTCCATCTTGCACATAATTTGCCTGTGGTAGGCCTCTCACTATATTGTGCTTAACAAGTTGATTAAGCTTCTTGAAATTAAGATGTGAGAGTTTTTGTGCCAATTCCAGCTGTCATCATTTGATGCCTTGCTATAAAGACATCGGACAATTCCTTTAGATTTGTCACTCAAGCTGGCTTCATAAATCTTACCATGTCTCTGACCAGTTAGAACAATGTCTCCATTCTTCATATTCAAGATTTTGCATCCTTCACTATCAAAGATTGATTGGTAACCTTTATCACCCAGTTGACTTATGCTTAAAAGTATGTGTTTCAAGCCTTCAACCAGTGCTACATTTTCTATGATGACATTCCCCAAAACAATTGAGCCATATCCCAGAGTTTCTCCTTTGTTGCCATCTCCAAAAGATATTACTGGGCCAGCTTTATTCTCAAACTATGTAAGCAAGGACTTCTTACCAGTCATATGTCCAGAGCATCCACTGTCCAAGATAATTGAATGCTTCCTTCCTGTGCCCTGCAAACAAAAAAGTAATTAGTTAGAAATTTTTAGGACCCAACTTTGATTGGATCCTTTCTTACTAACTTTAGAAACAAAAGGCTTTGAAGATTTTGCTTTTGATTTACCTGTTGCAGAGTCACCCTTAGACTCTGATTTCATAAACTGTTTGTGACTAGGAGTTTCAGATTTCAGAAAATAATAGTCATAATACAGTTCATGATATTCCTTACACATATAAATGGAATGAAGTAAACTAACACAATGATAACAAGCTTTTTGTGGTTGGTATTGAATTTCTGAGTCTTGGGGAATCTAGACTCAGTTTTCCAAGAAGGTTTTTGATTGCAATCTAGGGCCAAATGATTATGATTTCCACACTTATAGCATTTCTTCCTAGGTGCATCAGGTACATTCTTGTAATTATTCTCTTTGTTAATACCTTTTTTTCCATTCCTATTTCTTTTGTTCTTGCTAGACTCTGAAAGACCTTCTAGTCTCTGTTTCAGCCGAGACTTAGACAGAAAGCCTATATTAACATTCTTAGGTTTATCTAAAACTTTAATATCTGAATTAGTGTTGTCAATTCTCTTATGCACAACTAGGGTACCACTCGAATCAATAAATTTAACATGTTTAGGTTCAGAAACTATCTTCTTACCTTCAGATTTAGTGTAAGAACCCCGATTTTTGGTAGGAATTAAAACTTTTATTATGGGATGAATATGGATTCAAATACTTATGTGTCATGAAGAATGCTATTGGTTGACAATCTAGATAAGAATTATCTATCTCCTAGGAAGTTATGATTTGATAATTCCAAGGGGGAAGGTTATTCTTATGTCATCCAAATCGATATCTATTATCAGTCCAGTGGTTCCGAAAAAGGGTTAAGGAACGATCGAAAGAGAACCGGGACATCTATATAACCCTAAAAGAATAAGTAAAGAATAAGTGGTGAATAGTGATTTTGGTGGACGTAGGAATATTATTAGACAACGCTATATAGAAGTACCCGGAACGAAATTCTGAGTTCGTATTAGTGATCCAAGGAGAAAAAGAGTGTATTTAAAAGCTGTCGGATTCTGAAAAACAGCACTTTTATTTTTCCCAAGATTTCCCTGGACACTGAAAGACTTAAGGAATTATTGAAGGGATTTAAGGAAAATAGGTTCAAGAATTATTAAAGAGAATGGAGGATGATTGTATAAATATTAAGACGGTTTCCGGTAAAACCCTAACTAGAAACGAATGAGTTATTCCTCCTAACGATCAATGAATTGAGCAATAAACGGACAAAGAAACAAGCAGAGGAAGCAAGATACATGCATGTGGTACAGGAAAATATCTAAGTAACCAAGTGGTGACTCATGTAACTAGCACACTTAGAGATTAAACTAGTACTTAGCAAGCAAACCACTTGGTTAGCCTTAACACCACCAAATCTTCAACACTTGTCCACCCAATTTCATCATCCCTTGCATCATCACTTTATTAAAGTAGTTTTGGATGAGATATTATCCAATTACCATCAATTTATGCATTATTGTCAAGAGCAAGATCAAGCAAACTTCATTTCTCTCCATTTGTACAAACTGCCCAGCAAGAACACTCATGAGAAGAAAATTCATATCTCCATTTCTATCCATGATAAAATCACCAAATTTTAACCAAAGCCTCTCCACTCCATGGGAAATATTCGCTCCAAATTTCATAATAATCCAAGTAGTATATCCTAGTCAAATCACCTCCCCAACTTGAAGAAGCAAACTGTCCTGATGCTTGACAGTTTCTGGACTGATTTTCAAACGGCCATATCTCCTTCGTTTCTCAATGAAATTTGGTGTTCTTTAGCTTTTTAGAAATCTGGTTAGATGCTCTACAACTCTCCTTCAGGAGCCTCGTCCAAGAAAGCATGGTAAGGGCCTCGTTTTTGCAGATCTTTGAACTGATGAATAGTAATTTTTAAGAACTAACTTTAGTTTTATTGTTTCTTTGGATGATCCAAGCTTGTTTAAGGTGTTCTAAGGGCTATACAAGGTTTTATAAGGCTATTACATACTCCAAGGAAGGTATATCTCACCTAAACCCTAGATCTTACTTTGAGTTTTATGAAGTTTTGATGAGATCTTAAGTGGGTTGCAAGATGAGTTCTTGATTGTTGTGTTAATAGTTGTTTAAGACTTGATTTTTTTGTTAATGTTGTGTGGTGGTCATGAGACCCTACCACTGGCCTTAGAGCCTCTTGACAGTAGTAAATGATGTTGTTAAGCCATGAGTTGGTTTGATGATGTGCTTGAGGCATGTACGTATTTGGATCGTTCGAGTTATAACCGTCGTAATGCCCGATTTTCAATAACCTTAAAGAATTCGTGCATCACAGTAGGGTTAATTGTCTTAAATGGTTATGAACATGACATGTCCTTGTAGATCTCGAGCCATAGATCGTTTTGGCACAAGAATCGAAACATTACGACTTACGGTTTAGGAGTTATGGTAAAATTACTAAAATTGGTTCGAAACCGTAAGTAAAAGTTCGTAACTTCAATTGAACCCTCGTAATGCATGTTACTCAGTGGCGAATCTTAGTAAATAAATACTAGAGGTCATAAGGAAGGTATGCGAGAAAACCAGATGTCAAACGGATTGTTTTCGATTTTATAAAAATGTTTGAATCAAAGTTAAACGCGAACGAACCCCTAAAAACCCGCTTGGTTATAACTTTGGTAAACACTTAGAAAACGGACGATAAAACTCGTGGTATAATCTTGATTCGTAAACGACCTACTTTAGCACTTACATGGCTTAAGTATATACCAAGTGTGAGTATGATGACATGTCTTAATAACGAACAAATGTCGGATCGTATCGGTGATACAAAGAGTTACACTAAAAGGTGTATAACGAGATAATTCGAAAACGTGTTTCGACTTAAGTGAAGTTTATACTTAGACTTTTAAAACGTGTTAAGTGGTTAATTTCAAATGTTCTGATTGTTTAAAGATCATCGAGCAGATCCAGGACACGCTATCTCCACCCACACCCGATTACCAGGCAAGTTTCCAATACCTTGGAACTGTTGTTGTGATAGTATGTATATCTGTTATTTCTGATACATATGCCATAGCATGCATGCCTATTGTCAAATTATATTATGATACCTGCTCCCTGAATTGATATTTGCTTATAGACTAGATACGAATTATCAGTTATAAGCCGGATTGTTTTGGTAAGACCCTTAGCGAAAGGCATATGATATTCATTCTTAAATATAGATCGGGAATCGGTATTTTGAGATATATAAATAGTCGTGGAAACCCGGAGGGATTCCAACGGCAGATTATTATTTATTTTAAGAAATGTTATTATTAAACATTGTTTATATTTCCATAAAGTATCAATTACTTGGTTTCTTTCGAGGAATGTTATTCGAGTATTATCTCAGTCGAGAGATATTAAATGAATGTTAGTTTCGAATATTCATTTAGAGTTGATTATTTAATGAATATTATTTCGATATTCATTGGAATTTCATTTATTAAATGAATATTATCTTCGAATATTCATTTAAGGTTTTATGTACTTGTTGAATATTATTTTAAAATATTCATTGGAAGTTCTATTTACTTAAGGGATATTATTTCGAATATTCCTTTAAAGTTTTTATTACTAAATGAATATTATTTGGATATTTATTTAGAAGATTATTTATTAAATAAATATTATTTTCAAATATTCATTTAAGGTTTGACTTATTTATTGAATATTATTTTAAATATTTATTGGAGTTTAATTATTTAATGAATATTATTTTGAATATTCATTTAATGAGGGATTTATTTAGTAAATAATTCTATATATTCATTCGAGGATTACTTACGAGTAATATTATGATTTAATAATATTCCGTAATTATTATTGAGTTAATAAATATTCTTGGAATATTTATTTAATTCTTTTAAATTCTTTTTAAAATGATTTATATTATTCGAAGATTATCTTTCAACTTCAGATATTTTGTAAAATATTTCGGAGTCTTTTTACGACTATTTTATCAAGGAAAGGTTCCCAACTCTTTGTTTTTCATTTAAATCTATCTTAAAAGGATTTAAATGCTCGCTCAAACTTCTGTATTATAGGGGAACCTTACTTGAGAAATGTTATTTATCTTGTTGACTTACCGGTCATAAATCCTGTAAAACTATTCTTTTCACCGCAACTTGGTTGCTGTTTATCAATTGAATCTTTGAGTAACCTTCTCATCATTCGAGGGGTAAGAATATTGGAACAAGATGGTATCCTCTAACAAGCAGCAGCTTGGGAGAAATGATGTTGAATTTTCCTTTCCAACTAGATACGACTACTTTGTGGAGTCTTATAAACAAGTATCATACTTGGGGAAAGGGGGACGAACTTTACGTCAGAGTCAATAACTTCTTTTCGAACTTGGAGTCGTGTAAGAGGCCGAGTAGCACCGGTCCATCCCATTGGTCGGAGAGATCTAACAGGGCGATAGACAAGTAAATCCGTCAGCTCTTCCTTCTACCGGTAGTAAATCTAAATTGAGCTGTACAATCTGTGACTGATCATCGTAAGGATTGGAACATCGGGCGCGGTGAATATTCCAGCATTAGTTCATCATTCAAATTCTTTTATTTTCTGCAACATTATCATTGTTGGCAATATTGGAAAAGTATTCATAATTGGAATTGCAATATTTTTCCTGCAAGTTCCTCTTTTATGATAAATGATAATATCTTGCTTATCTTTGACGTAGCAGATATTCCCACCTATATATGCATTTTGAGTTACCTTGTAACTTCATCGTTTAAGTTATACTGGCATCATTTTTGTAAATGCATGGCATATGATTTGAAAGATACTTTTGAACTGTTATATATTATCATTCAGTTATACATTATTGTTGGTGGGCTCTTGCTCACCCTTGCTTTATTATTATATCACAACAACAACTAGACCAGATGACTCGCACAAGGCGCACTCAACGCTGGCAAGGACGATGAGACCACCAGAGCTGAAGAGAAAACTATTGGTAGGATAGATTCATCCTTTCGGTACCAAGTATATGGGCTAGTATGAGTTATGTAAATGGATGGCAAAGAGTATGTATTCATATTGAAATTCTTTTGGGTTGTAAGAACTCATAATGTGATTAATAAAATTTGATTGTTACTCTGATTTCATCTCTGGGACTATAAAGGGTGTGTTTTATATTGTTGTGTTGGGTCATAAAGATGTAATTTATTTTATGTTGAAGTAAGTTCAAGTATTGTGGATCGAAATGGAGATCGTAACAACCGGATCCCGGATCTGGGGGTGTTACATTTAGATGTGCTAGCTTCTACTTTTCTATCATCAATGACAATAGCTACTTCATTAGCCTTGTCAAAACCCAAGCCATTAACCTTACCAAGATTCTGATTGTTAATATTGTCATGAGTCTTCTTGCAAGAGGTATTCCATGTGTAAAACCTATCTCTCTCTTCCTCTAGTTCTTTTCTAGACATAGTCATAAGCCTCAAGAATAACACTATAATCATGCTTAGCTTTATCAGAATCTAACCAATAATGTTCCATTTGAGTTAACTCAGATTCAAGAATATTATTTCTATCAACTAATTCATCATTCTTAATCTTAAGTTCATCTCTTTCACTAGTAAGAATTCTGAAATTAGTCATTAGATTTTTAAATTCAGCATGGATAGATCTAATATCTTCAGAGTCTAAGCTATCAAATGAATCAAGAGAGTAAATTGATACCTTAACAGAAGATGGAGAAGTTTTCTTTGGAGATCCAGGTTTGTCTAAAGTATTTGCCATCAATGCAATGTTGTCATAATCCAATTCATCTTCAGAATCACTGGAATCTGCCTAATCCTTCTGTGTGACCATGAGTGCATTACCCTTTTCTGAATTCCAGGGCTTCTTACACTCACTAGCAAAGTGTCCAAGCTCGCTGCAGTTAAAGCATTTGATCTTTACCTTATCAAGCTTGACAATTGTACTTTTGCCCTTGTCATTTTTCTTCCCCTCTTTCTTTTGAAAAGGTCTTTTGTTAAATATTTTCCTGTTCAATCTTCCTTTCTTGATAGCTTTAGCAAATATAGCAAAGAATTCCTGTATCTCTGATTCAGAATCACTGTTGTCAGAGTCTATATCTATAGTCTCTGACTCAGAACTTTCTTTGCTTTTCTTCTTCCTTGAGTCCTTTACAGTAGGCTTAACATTTTGTTCTTCTGGAAGCTTCTTTGATTCAGATTAAGCGGTAAGTGCAACGGTTTTCATCTTTCCTTCACCTCTGCTCTTCTTCTGCTGCCTGTCCAGTTCATAAGCCCTCAGTTTTCCATAAACTGCCTCTAATGATATTTCATCCAGATCATTAGCTTCCTCAATTGCAGATATCTTCACATTGAAGAAATCAGGCAAGGCTTTCATGAACTTAATATTCATATCCTCCAAGTCAAAATATTTACAATGCATGGCCATCTCATTGATGAGTTTAGTAAACCTATCAAAGGTATCAGTAAGTGACTCACAGATATGGATTCAAAATAATCATACTGTTGTATGAGAAGTGTCCTCATATTCTTCCTGACAGGTTTTGTTCCTTCACAGTGAACCTTTAGATTGTCCCATATCTCCTTAGCAGTTTTACAAGAAAGAACATAATTATTGAGAAGAGAATCAAGACTGTTAAAGAGTATGTTTCTCACTTTAGCATCCTTAAGAACATTTTCCTTGTCCTTATCTGACCATTCAGATTTAGGCTTCTCTGCCGTGTGCTCTGGAACTACTTTTCCTTCGACAGTTGCTTGAGGAACAACTTTTGTTGGAACAAAAGGTCCATCTCTTATCCTATCTAGATAATCAGGGTCTGTTGCCTCAAGGTGATGCAACATCTTCACTTCCCATAGAGTGTATTCGTTTCTCTTGAGCATAGGGATCTTAGTATTACCATCCTTGTAACCAGAAATGATTGCAGATCTTTATGATTATTCGAAATCAACCTGCTCTGATACCAATTGTTAACTCGAATAACTTGTAGAAGGGGGGTTGAATACAAGTTATGTAATTGTGTGTGATTTTTACTTGATTAGATAAACAAGAACAAATGCATAAATCAAACTGTTTGTATTAACAAAATCAAATAAAAACTCTACCAAAGGTGTACAATACCTTTAGCAGCTACTCTCAATACAAATCTGTCTCTGTTTGTTTCGAACTCTTGAATACAAACCTTATACTCACGAACGAACTTACGAACACTTTTACAATGATATAGAGAGAGTATTTATAATGCTACCTATCAACTAATAACAGAAAGTAATAATTAATACATGGTAATCTTCTGCCGTCCAGTTGATAGTTTCCAACAATGCTTTGATTCTTTTCTTCATGCACACTTCTTTCCATCTTATGAATACAAGATCCTAAAGTATAGCACTTTCCAATTCTGCAGCTTCGATACAGTCAGGGTTTGCCATAGTCCCTGAAAACTCTTAGTCCGTGACTTCAGTCTCTGGTCACGTACTGTTTACCATTTCTGCAGATCTTGAAGAACTGATATCTCCTTAATCAAATGCTAAACCCTTTATTAGATCAGGGTATTACAAGAAGTGTTATGTGATTCTATTCTACACATCACAACTCATGAATTTATTCCTAACAATATTTCAGAAACTTTTTATTGTAAAGCGAGATTAAGAAGAATATAGCTTCAGGTGAGGATGCAGATGAACTTATTGCTAATGGAAAGACTCATGATCAAGAATGGATGAAAGTAAGGCACGGTAAATGTGTAGGCTTGGCATCAACTTCGACCCCTACAGACGAGCCTTATTTGGATGATATGACTGCAAAGATCAGGTGAGATCTTGAGGCAGAAATGGAAGCAAAGGTGAACAGGAAAGTCCGGGATAACATGTCAATGTTGCTGAAAAGTTTGGGAGAAGCTAATCCTAGTCTGAATCTGGACATTGGAGACTTTTCTGCTACTATTTCAAGTGAGGAAGATGAAAATGTTAGTGTGTTTCCTTATCCCCCGATGAGGACAACTGACCAGACTACAAGATAAGTGATCCCAAGCTTACAAGTGCAATGTGCAACTACCACATAAAGTGTCGCATGTTAAGGGCAAATCGTTAAAAGGTATACGGATAGTTAAAACCGCGAGGATAAGCAGTAGTATGTATTTGGCGTTGGTTTCACCGCAACAAATGCAGCGAAAAACATAATTAAAACTGAAAAATCGGAACCCTAAATCAGGATCCGTGTATAAGCATGGATGATTATGGAGAATAGAATCTGTACCTTTAAGAAGCTTTAAGAATGGTTGTCTAATGGAAGACCTTTAATGCAATCACCGAGCAGCCCTTGATGTAAGATATGCATCTCTAATCAGTCCACATGAACGCTCGATCGTCCAACGATCACGGGAGTCGGTACTAGCCGAAAAATCGCCCTCTCTCTCTCTCTATAGCCTCTCCAAGATGTAGAATAGCTAGGATTTTAGTAAAAAGGAATTTACAAAAGTAACCCTAAAACAATACATCTTAATGTATATATAAGAGAAAGATTTGGGCTTAAAACCTTAAATCGGTTTTGGGCTTCCTTAAACCCAATCTGATTTTGGTTTTAATATTGAAAATGAATTGTTTATTTAGTTAATTAACACCAGCTCAATTAATTGAAATATCAAATCCGAATTTAATTATTTAATTTAAATTTGTAATTTAAATTAAAATTTCTTTAAACGTTATAAGTGTGTGACCCTTAAGGTTATTATTACGTTGGCAATAATTTTAATATATAACTAATAATAAAATTATAAACAATGAGCGACATCTAGTAATACATCATTACTACCCAAGTAATAATAATTTGTGATTCATTTAAACCTTTCGTGACTAATGTTTCCGTGTAATATAATCCTTTTAACCACGATATTATAAATTAAACTCGAGGCATGATAAGTGTCACCCTCTTTATAATTTATTTTGTGTTTTCTTGATCAATGAGTAGACTATTAAAATACAAATCAATATTTGAGCATGACCATGCATTTCATAGTCTCACTCAATCAAGAGGCCAATAATATCTCTCCTAAAATAGCAGGGTTAAATCCTTTATCTATCATTCATATTTTTCATAAGACTCATAATATACCCGATGTCCACTTTTATCATCACCCAGTCAAAGGTATTTTTTAATGTAATCAAAGTATATTAATCCTTGTATAGAAATATAATGATATCAAGTCTAACGATAATTACACCATTATCACTGTGAGTATTTTTTATGACACTATTAATTGAAGATGATTATCTATAATTATTGCGAAGGGTTTTGATGCATTGGAGTGCAATTTTTTTCATATTATCTATAAGAGATGCCACGTAGATATTATAGCTAAGGGCTCTCTACCATTGGAGATGCTCTTACATGCACCTATGTTCTTGACTTTAGTATCACTATACCTATGACCAATGAGATGTGGTCATCAGTCAACAAACATAATAATCTTTATGCATTATAATTGTCCCAAATTAATAATGCTCAATTAAAAATATTTAGGAATATAAACACTGCTCATAAAGTCTCATTTTTAAGTCACGTAATTAAAGATATAGAATACATGTTATATTTCGAGGACATTTATTACTCTAACATTTATATCACGGTAAATAAAGACATAATAAATCAATGTAGAATAATCGGTAGAACATAATCATTAAATAAGAAAATAGACTTTCCCTAATACATAATAATATTGTCTTTAGGGCACTAACATTTGGGAACTATTGAAAGGAATATGTTTCAAAGAATTTACTAGCACATCAGTTGGCCGATGACATCTGTAAGATAAGGTGTATTAAAATGTATGCGATGGTGTTTATAATCTATAAATATGACACTTGTCGTGTACATAAAAGAGAGCTTGAGTCCCTTGACTGATGAGTTCACAAGGTGTTGCAACTCCAATATGGTTTCATTTTCATCGTATAATGTTCGGCAAGAAAGTTGGAAACCAAGTGGGTGGGAACAATCGTCTTCAGGCTAATCACCATTGGTATTGCTTTTTAGCCAAAAAGGAAAGTGAATACCGGGGCCTTCGTGACTACAATGACTAACACTGCAAATATTTTTTCCAACTACATCCAAAACTGTTGTAAACAACATTAGTACTATTACCACCAATTTCCAGTAAGTTTAATGAAGCAATATGCACTTGCCCATTTTCCCAATCTTTCTTCTCAGCTACCTGGGATTAACATATATAATATCGACACCAGAAGTATCTCTTTTTGGAAAAAAATTCAGTTTGGTCCTTAAAGTTTAATTTTAATGTTGTTCAACCATTTTTGATATTTTTATTTTAAAAAATATCCTTATTGTCCTTTGTAAAGAACCGGATTTAAACTAATATTCACTACAAGAAATTGCGTATTCACCGACGGGAAATTCCGTCGCTAATATTTAAATTCCGTAGGTATTTCATATAGCGACGGAATCCGCGACAGAAAATTCCGTAGTTATAACGGTTGTAGGCAAATGTTTGTCTACGGAAAATTTTCTGTCTGCAATTTACCAACGGATTTGCAACAACTTATCTACGGAATTCCTACATGTTTGACCATTTCACACCAACTACTTGTCTACGGAATTCCGTCACAAATTTTGACAGATTTATAACCAAATCATTAACAAAAATACCTCTTTCAAATTCGTGGGTGAAATATATTTGAATTAATCTATAAAATCGATATTTTATTAGAAATTCATCATTATTCAAAAAAAAAATTGGAATTGCAATACTTGCTCTTTTCTAGTATATTGAAAAAAAATAGAGCTCAAAACATGTAAAAATGTAAGTTACCAAAGCAAACATTCTTAACTTCAAATAAATGTTGGTCTGCCATTACACATTCATAAGTAGAAATTTAACACAAAATCTGGATTCCCAACATAGCATCCTTGACATTACACATTCATAACAAGTAGAAATTTAATACAAAATCTGGATTCCCAACATAGCATTCTAACGATTGTTTGATACAAGTCAAAAGCTAAAATGGAGTAGGTAAACAACAAGCCGAACAAGCTTCCCATACAAAACAAAGCAGCCTTACTGAGCCAAAATAGCCAATTAAATCCAATTTTCCTATAATTCACCAAAAGTAAAACCAATTAACATATTTTTAATCAGTTAGACCAATATAAAGATATTTCTACTTTTTCTAACAAATTAACCAGAAATACCAACACACTGCTGTACAAGTTATTGACCAAATGCTTTTAACCTTCTCCACACCGCAAATGAATCACAAAAGAGCTACATGATCAGATTATAGATGCAACATAAAAACACCAAAACTATAACATTATTCTTTATATGGGCACTAAACAAACAACCATCTAATTAACTAAAAATATCAGCAAAAAATCTGATCACAAAATTGAAAACAATCTCGCTTTTTCTCACCAAGAAACCATACCAATATAAGATCAAACACTCCAAAAAATTCTTTATTATTACTACTACAACTACTAAAATAATCCGTGGTTGTATTGCCACAAAACAGAGCTGCAATGATTTTTTCAGTTACTTCCCACTACTAAAACCCACAATTCATTTCTGAATTATTAGTTTCACTAATGAAGGAGCAGCTCTTTGCATAAACAGACCAGTAACAAAATAGACGACTAATACAGTGAACAGAAAGTTGGTTCTAAGGTCTTCACACGACTAATAAACACCAAGTCAAGGAAAATTTAATAAGTAGTGCATCTGATCCTTCCAAACTCAACTAATAAAATTTTTTTATGAGCAAAACTATTGCACGAATTTTTTTTAGCAGGAAAATTGAATCTATAGCAAAATATGCAACTACGTCAGGGTTGCCAGCATGTTACCTTATCCTGAATGTCGCATTTTTCATCACTCGCCTATGAGTTCTGATTATTGGTCATCATCGCTAATTGACTCCTCATTTGCTGCTGCATTTCATCCATTTGTCTCATTCTTTCCTTCATCTCAGTAAGTTCAGATTCAAGCTTTTGATAATCTTGAGCATTAGGCTGGAAGCTACTGAAATTTGAGAGCTCACTGCTACTTGGATCGTAATAAGTATTCTGCGTTGAGCTAAGTCCATAGATCATGTTCTTCTCATTACGTCCACCAACAGCATCATAAAACAATTTATTTTCATCAACAGATTGAGGTACTCCATCAATAGGTTGGGAACGCTCAGCCCGAAGATTAACAATTGTTTCCTATTAAAATTAAAGTAAGTCAGACTTATTCTATTTAATACAAGTAACATTTAATATTTTATTTATACTCACATTTGTCTTTTTGCTTTTCTCGTCAACAAATGTCACATTGTCATGGTTTTTGGTGTGCGCATAAGTAAACAAAGCAGGAGCAGTCGGATCTCTCTGCACAACATATTATTGCAATGATTAAAAACTGAAATTTTCCTATAAAAAGTAAAATGTCGAAGAGGCTTACCAAGCGAGTTGCAAGAAGTCTATGAGAAGCTGAACCACTTGTGTGTGTTCCAGGGTAGGGGACATCAGCCTCAACTCCACCCTTACGATTTATCTTTTTTATTTGAGATTTGCGCTAAAATTCTGGGGATTTCCAATCCTCTATCCAACTAAGCCACACGTCCTGTCCAATTCTGTTATTCAACTTGCCATTTTCCCATTCTCTACGAGCACTAGATCGCAGATCAGTATAACGCTGCGCAGCACTTTTTAACCATGTTGCATATATCACATTGTCTGGTTGCCTCCATACGAACCATTTCTATAATATTAAGATTTATAAAATCACATAACTGAATGTTAGATAAGTGATATAACTTATACCACTTCGTATGATTTTGGTCTGAGTCGATTGACATGGAAAAAGTAAGGCAAGTAAGCTCAGTTATTCCTCTATTATCATTAAAAGAGTGTACATGTCTTGTTTTATATCACATCTTTGATAAATAAAAATACTTTAATGTATAAATGCTTTGAACTTAATTTCTGAATCAGTTTGAAGAATTTACGAACATATAGCAAAACCTAATTTCTAAATCAGGATTATAAAATAAAATTCAACTATGGACATATAATTTAAATAAGACAAAGCAAAATATATGTATTATTAGCATTCCATGGAATTTTCAGGACATAGCCAGATATTTTAAAAGACTAACATCACCTTAAACTCCTCGAAGTAAAACTCTTTAGCTTCCCTGGACACTTCCTTCCAAGTGAAACCCTTAGGTTCAAGTCTTTCATACATAATTGCTCTAGTCTTGCTAGATCATTTGCCTGATGGCTCCAATCTTTAAACATAAATAATTCTAAGTGAGATTCGATGTTCAGAGTATTTAAAAATTCTGTTTGGAAATAAAACTTACATTTTTTTAACCACTCCAATTTGTTGCCTTCCATCACTGTGCATTGCTCCAACTCTCCATAAATCAGTATTGGCACTTGAGGATTCATTCTGTATATTTGGCTCAGGCGTTTGTCTTGGTGATTGTTGTGGTGTTTGATGTGGTGTGTGTTGTAGTGTTAGTGGTGTTTGCTGTCTTCTTTGGTCTGGCGTGCGCTCTTCTGTTTGGTCAGCCGTGCGGTTTTGGTCAGGCACGCAGTTTTGGTCAGGTGTGCGCTGTCGGTTACGATGTCTAGGCATTCTCATTGTTTTCTACAAAGAGCATAACCATACAAACAAGTTAATGTTAGATAAATAATACAAGTGAACAGTTAAATTAAAGAAAGGTATTAACATGTATATCATATAAAGATGCAGTGGATACAAAAAAGAATACCCTCGCCTTAAAAATGCAACTGCACAATCATGGGCATTTAAATCTATGGCTACGGTATTGAATACAGGAACAACTGAACTTAAAGAATGGAAAATGTTCATTAAATTTCAACACAAGGAGATGTTAGTCTCACCAAGTGGTGCTACTATAGAGGATGCAGATGACTTCCCAGCTTATGCTCGTCGAAAAAGTGATCTTGTTATATCATATGATGTTACTCAAGCCACTAAAAATAACTATCCTTCATATTTGCACATGAGCTCATATAAGCACCTGACAATTGTACAAGAAGGGCACCGTCAATTCCAAATTCAAAACACATAAACCCCCAAAATGAAAATATATATACGAATGAAAACAGAAATTACCAGCTCACAAATATTACACACAAATATCAACTACTCACAAATAGCTTATATTACACACCAATTGAAAACATATACTCCCCAAATTAACACCGATTAAACCCCCAAAAACATGTATACTAGTGATACATAAAATGAAACATACACGAATTGATATATATGTATATAATATATGTATAAATATACATATATGAGTTGAGAGATTACCACAGATTTGGGTTTCAGAGACAGTGATGCAAGAAACAAGTGTTCGTCGCTAATTAAGAGTGAGAGAGGCTGCAAGGAAAGTATAAGAGTGAAAAAAACCCTAACACCAATTTATCTATTGACTTTAACAAGTGCCGCTCTTTTTTTCACTTAGTCGCTCAATTTTTCATTTATCCGCCCAATTTTTTAACAATTTGGTGAAATATTATAACACTAATACAATAAAATCTCGTTAGATTAATACTCGATACCGTGATAATTTAATTTTTTGAATGTAGATTTTTAGTCCCAATATAATAGCAATATTATAAATTTTATCTCGGTTAATTAATAATCTTTATAAATTAATAAAATTAGCCGAAATTTGCCGAAATTAATAAAAATTTAAAAGTAATTCTGAAAATTTTAAAAATCTTAAAAAAAATTGCATACCTTAATAAATAACCAGTTAAGCATCAGACTCATAAACATCACTATCATCCGTTTTTGAAAATTCATCTTCATCCGAATCAATTTCGATTTCTTCTTCCGGAGATCCTTCATCATCATCTAAATCTATCGATGCTCCTTCTACATCATCTAAATGTGTAGGAATATCATCTGTATTAATCGCATTTAAATGTTCAGGAAAATCATCTTGAAAGGCATCTTGATTACGTGATTCGGATATTTGAGGCAATTCAACAAGTGGGCGAGCTTTCACTTTGCATACAACCAACCAATCTACCTTGTCTCGTCTAAGACTAGGATAGTTACAGAAGAAAACTTGTGCAGCTTGCATTGCTAAAACAAAAGGTTCATAAACGTTCAATCTTTTTCTTCGATTCACTTCGACTATGTTGTAGCGTTGGTGAATTCTTGTTCCAACATTAAGGGTAGGATCAAACCACTCACACTTGAACAAAGTTGTTTTCTTTTTTGGTAGACGGGGATACTCGATAATCAAAATCTCCTCCAATATCCCAAAATAATCATTAGATGTCTCGCTGTAGTTTGATCCTTTAATACATACCCCACTATTAAATGTTGACTTATTGGCCCCACATATTCGTGTATGAAATTTGTACCCATTTACATAGTAAATTGGTACCGATCTAACTGAGCGAAGGGGTCCCTTGGCAAGATCTTGAATAAATTCGTTTGGAACCAATGATGCATTTTGAGCCTGAAAATAATGGTTACAGTTAAGTAATAATGTATATTTTGCTATTGTTTGAATATGAATGAACTACAAATAAACTCACATAAAGTTTGAACCACATGGCAAAATCATTCTCTAATTACTTATCAATCTCAGCACCATTGATACGTTGATTTTGCTCTCGTAGTCCATTCGTAAAGATCCTACAAATTTACACAAACACACATCTAGATTAAGATTTTGAAAGGGTAAAAATTACATGCATTTATGTGAATTTAGAAAATAATACTCACTCGATATATGGTGCAACCTCTGGACAATTAAACAAGACATAGTTGTTTGCCGCTGTATACTCACGATCATCAAGATAACATGTTTTTCCAACACCATATGCTCCTCCTGGATGGGAAAATATAGAAAAATTTCCCGAAAAACTTTCTCCACCTCCACTAGAATCATTTCGAGGAACTTTTCTGTGTTTTGTCTCAACATGCTGTTCAAAATAATGAGAACAAAAAGTTGAGGCTTCCTCAACTAGAAAAGCATTGCATATAGATCCTTCTACTCGGGCCTTATTTTTCACATTATTCTTCAAGTGGCGTAAGAACCGCTCAAATGGATACATCCATCGATATTGCACGGGACCTGCAATACGTGCCTCATATGGCAAATGCACCAAAAGATGTTCCATCGAGTCAAACAGTGATGGTGGAAATATACGCTCTAGCTTGCAAAGTATGACCGGAATCTGTTCCTCAAGTCTGTACATATCACTGACCTTCAAAGTTATTGAAGTAAGATATTTGAAAAAAAGACTTAACTCGGTCACACATTCCCAAACATTAGTAGGAAGAGGTTCTCGAAAAGCAATTGGGAGAAGTCTTTGCATAAACACATGACAATCATGACTTTTCATTCCAAATAACTTGTATTTTCTCATGTCAATGCAACGCCCCATGTTCGACACATATCCATCTGGAAACTTTACATCTTTCAACCAATGGCATACTGCTTCTTTACCCTTCTTGTCTAAGCTATAACATGCTTTTGGATACTTTCTTGTCGACTCATCAAATGCTAACTCAGGCCTTCGACAAATGGATGCAATATCAGCTCTTGATTTAGCATTATCTTTGGTTTTACCTTCGATGGCCATAATTGTGTTGAATATATTTTCAAACACATTTTTTTCAATGTGCATAACATCAAGATTATGCCTAATTGATAATGTCCTCCAATATGGTAAATCCCAAAAGATACTTCGTTTTTCCATCCACATTTATAAGTCTTGATGATTTTGACATTGTGTTCATCACTTCCCAATTCAGTAATTTTCATCAATCCAAGTGACTCAATCTCATGTAACACATCTTCACCTGTTTGTATAAACATAATATAATGCGTTATTACAAGTGTATCACAATTAAGATTTGAAGATAAAATTATGTATAAGATCAGTTTTACCTGTTCGTATAGGTGGGGCCGATCTAGACACTGTCTTTCCTTTGGTTAACCAATTTTTATTCTTCCGGAATGGATGATTGGAAGGTAAAAACTTTCGATGATTATCAAACCATGTTGGCTTCCTACCATGTGAAAGATTGTAAGCATCATGATCGTGAGCACAATGAGGACAAGCAAAATGACCCGCAATAGTCCATCCTGACAACATCGACATAGCAGGAAAGTCACTAATAGTCCACATCAACGTAGCTCGCATTTGAAAATTTTGTTTCAAAGAAATATCCCATGTCTCAACCCCAACTTCCCATAACATTTTTAGCTCGGCAACTAATGGTTGGAGATAAACATCTATCTTCTGCTTCGGATTTTTGGGTCCTGGCACAAGTACAGACAAAAACATATATGGTTCTTTCGAACACATCCATGGGGGCAAGTTATACAGGGTCACTACAATTGGCCAAGAAGAATACTGACTACCCATTTTTCCAAATGGTTGGAACCCATCAGCAGAAAGCCCGAGCCTGACATTTCTTATCTCCGAAGAAAATGAGGGATGTGCTCTGTCAAATCGTCGCCACTCCTCTGAATCTGAACAGTGGCACATCACATCGTCTTCCTGATCATGCTCAGCATGCCATCTCATATGAATTGCAGTCGCAGGTGATGCATATAACCTCTGTAATCTCGGGGCTAATGGAAAATAGATCATCCTTTTAACAGCCACTTTCTTTTTCTCTCTGGTGGATCTATCTACTCTAGTTTTGTATCTCAATTGTGAGCAAAATTTACATGACTCCATATCAGTGTCTTCACCCCAGTATATCATACATCCATTAACACAGCAATCAATTTTTATTGAAGGAAGACCCAATCCTTCAAAATGCTTTTTTTTATTGTAAAAGTTATCAAGAAATGAGTTATCTGGAGGCAAGACACTTTTAACGAACTGGGATGTCTGATCATAACATGCTTCTGACCAATGATGATCAGATTTCAAACTCAACATGCGAGCCATGGCAGACAACTGAGAAGTTTCACAACCATCATACAACTCTTTCTCCGAAGAATGTAATATGTCATATATTTTTTGTGCTCCTTGATTCGGCATATCTTCAGATTGTGGATCAAAATTTAGACCAGCAGCATCCATCACCATATCATACATTAGGTTATTCCCATTTCCTTCTCCAAAATTATTAGAATGATTTGTCGATGACTGTCCTGTACTTTCTCTAGCAATGTATGGCTCTCAATGTCGATTCCACTGGTAATAATCTTCGACAAATCCTTTCTTCAACAAATGCAACTTTACTGTATCTGCATCCCAAAATCTTTTATGTTTGCACTTAGAACAAGGACATTGTATGTTAATCCCATTCAAAGAAGATGGTTGAGATATATCATGTTCCATAAATTCTTCTAACCCAGCAAGAAAAGCATCATTTAGATTCCCCCTTCCATCTTTTCTTTGATACATCCATGACCGATTATTCATACTCATGCTAATAATAATCTACAAAAAATCATTAAATTTTACCAATATAAATTAGAATATATATCATAATAGAGATATATAAAATTAGCAATTAGCATGATCAATCAAAAATTATATAAATCACCCAATCAATATAAACATGAATAATTATCAAATATTAATTAACTAAAATTACCAAAACAAAAAAAAATTATTTGAAGATACATATCATAAACATATATATTCTAGCACAAACTAGTAAGTTAATATCATAAACATACATGACATAAACAAATTAAGAAATGAAAATACAAAGCAATGACATGTAAAATGAGCTAACCTTATATTTGGAAGAACATAATGTAGATTTGTGGAATTTTGGCCAAGCTAGATAGGAAAATTGGATGTTGAAAAGAGGGAGATAGTATAAATAGAAATGAGTTAAACAAAAGAGTGCAGAAGGTTTGGTAAGCAAAAGAGTTAAGCAAAAGAGTGCAGAAGGCTTGGTGCGTGAATTAAATTTGTTAGGATTAGCAACGGAATAGCTACGGATATAAAGCACTACGGATCTACTTTAGCAACGGAATCGAGACGGAAATAAAGCACTACGGATCTACTTTAGCAACGGAATAACTACGGAAATAAAGCACTACGGATCTACTTTAGCAACGGAATAATTACGGAAATAAAGCACTACGGATCTACGTTAGCGACGGAATAGCTACGGAATTAAAATACCACGGATCTACTTTAGCAACGGAATAGTGATGGAGATTGGCGCTAAATTGGACTGAGCAAATTGGCGCAAATAATTGCTACGGATTATTTCCGTTGCTATTTTCCGTCGCGCATCCATTGCAAATCCGTTACAAAAGGGCTATTTTTTTGGCGGTTTTCCGTAGGTAAAAATCCGTCACAGTTCCGTTGGCATTCTCTTGCGAAAATTGTTGACTTTTCCTAGCCTATTTTCCGTTGTTATTCCGTCGGGATTTTGGCTACGGAAGTTGTTGCGTCACCAATCCGTCGCTATATGACTACGGAAACATTCCGTCGCTAAATTCCGTTGGCAAATGCGCAGTTTCTTGTAGTGATTGTTGGTTGAAATATTCAAGAATTATATAATGAATATAGCCACTAAAGCTGGACTTCTCAGTATTGATTATGAAATGTTTTTAAAGTTCTTGGAAAACATATGCATGCATTAGTGGTGGAGACAGGTTTTTGTCATAGTAGCTAGAGTGCATATTAGACTTCACCAAAGACTTTGAAGATGCTCTTATTAATCAACGATAATGAAATTTTTATAAATCAATCGTAAACTGAAGAATGACTAGGTCTGTGTTAAGAAACTTCACAGCATGTGTTATCATATTAGCCGTCTATACTCTGAATTGTAATATCTTATCATTAATTTTGATTAGATGCAGGCTTACGCAAGACATTGGAAGATATTGTTGGGTATTTTTCTGGAGAGTGTATTCAGTTCTCTTGTTGCTCATTTCATATAATTCAATCTGTTTGTGTATTTTTGATATACCATAAACTGCTTGATCCTTAAAACATAAAAATAAAACCTACTATAACAACAAAAGAGTGAAACTTGTTAAAATTGATGCCTTTGTTGTGCAAAAGATAACATGTAATTAATACCTTTATCTAACTAATTTCTCTCTATGTTTGTTCTTCCGCAGATGAGTTCGCACATATATTAAACTTCACCCATGAGTAATCTTTCTCTCCATACTTCTTCCATGGCTCATGCATTGTTTTGTTAATGTAACTCATATTGATGAGTTTAATTTTGCAAGGGATTTTAACAACGCAAGGACTTGAAAGATTTTGGTTGCAGATCTTGATTTTGTTTGCATATTAATAAATTTAATTGGATGACACATGTAACACGATTTCTTTCCATTTTAAATTTTATGATAATTAAAATTTCACAAGGATATGACTTATGACCGAATATGCATGTTTTTCCTTTTATCAAAAGTTTATTGACTTTCGTCATATGGTTGTTAGATCACCAAATTGTTATATTATCATTACAAGAGATTTTAAGCTTAGTCTAATAATGTAAAAATTTACATTGTTGTGCACTTCGTACGCGGATGTTATATTCAATTCCTATATGTGTGTAGCACCTCATTCATTAATTTTTTGGTGTAAGTTTCATTATTAATAAATTTCATTCATCAAGAACCTCATTCATAAATGGTTTCAAAGACAAATTGGGTGAAGAAGGGGTCGGTATTGTCTATAAAGGAAAGCTGCGTAGTGGCCTTGTTGTCACTGTAAAGATAATGGGTAAATCCAAGGCAACAGGACAAGATTTCATAAATGAAGTTGCTACAATTGGAAGGATTCATCATGTTAATGTTGTGCAGATGATAGGTTTCTGTTTTAAGGGTTCAAAACGTGCTTTAATCTACGAGTTCATGCCTAATGATTCACTAGAAAAGTATATTTTCCCTCGTAAAGAAGAGGAGCGGCTCATCTTCTTGAGTTTTGAAAACATGTATGACATTTCAAACAAAGTGGCTACCGGAATTGACTATTTACACCATGGATGTGTGACATGCGAATCTTGCATTTTGATATTAATCCTCACAACATCCTTCTTGACTAGGACTTTAATCCAAAAATTTCTGATTTCGGGCTTGCAAAATTGTATGCGACGGATGATAGTATTGTCAATCTGACTATAGCAAGAGGAACAATAAGTTACATGGCCCTAGTGTTGTTTTCAAAAACATTGCAGGTAATTCTTATAAAGAAGATGTCTATAATTTTGGAATGTTGCTAATGGTAATGGCCGGACAAAGGAAAAATATAAGTCCATCTGTGGAACAATTAAGCCAAGTTTACTTTTCCTCATGGATTTACAACTAAATAAATATATTATATCATATTTAATTACTTTAATTTATTTAGCTTCACCTTGGGATTGAGGTTCGATTTCCTATAGCTACATAATTAAATAATATATATTTATTAATATTAACATTTTAATCTCGATTTGTGCACGATCCATGCACGGTTTGTGCACGATTCATGCACGTGCTTTGCACGGGTTATCAGTGGGTGCGCCCTCACTAGGGAAGTAGGGAGATTCTAGGTGTGCACTTTGGAGCTCTGTTCCTGCTATTAAAGGGTTCGTCCTCTTTGGGGAACTTCGGGGTAATCCTGCACTTTGCATCTAAAAGCTCTAGATCACTTGTCCAGTTATCTGGTGGGTGCTTCTCTCCAAAGACTTTGAAGAAGCTCTGATAAATCAACATGTTAGCATGGAAAGCGATAATGAAATTACAATAAATCAATCACTAAGAACGGAAGAATGACTTGGTCGTTGTTAAGAAACTTCACAGCATGATCATATTAGCCGTACTTAAGGGAACACAATATAATATCTAGACCGAGACCTTGATTGACTTGACTTTTCCGGCACATCACTACGCCATAGATGGGCATATGTAACGCCTCTCTGATGTTACAATAGGCCCGAAAAACGTTACATTAGATCTATTGTAACACCAGGAGGCGTTACGTTTACGAGCATTACAATAGATACCCTAATGTAACGCTTTTCTTCTCTATTGTAACAGTAGCAAAAGTATTACAATAGGCACCTATTGTAACACCAGGGGCCCAATTGTAACACATTTTAAGTGTTACAATAGCTCAGTTCAATTTTTTCAGACGTGGCACCATGTGCATACGTGGCATTACGTGGCACCACGTGGCCACGTGGCAACACATGTGGCGCCACGTGGCACACTGTGTACACGTCACCAGCCTCTATTGTAACACTATACTGGGCAATTGTAACACATATTAAGTGTTACATTTGACTTGGTAAATATTTTATAGGGGGCTCACATACCCTATTGTAACACCATTTTTATCTGTTGTAACATTATTTTCTATTTATTGTAACACTATATATTAACAAATGTAACACTACAATAAGCAAACGTAACGGTAAATTTTTGAAATTTTGAAATGTAGGCTCTGCATTAATAATATTCCCAGCCAACACAACAAGATCCACTACATTAATTCCAAACTACATAATAAACCAAAAGCCATCTCTATACTACTCCAACCAAACCTCCAAACTACGCCAACAAACTCCAAAACAATTCAATCCTAAATTCGATAGTAAAAGTAGATAACATAACCAAATAACATAAGCGCATAAGCGCACAAAAGTAATAATGTATGATAAACCACAAATTTGATAACAGAACTAAGAAGTGGCGCTCCCTGGAGTTTGTGTGATTGGAGTGCCAGTCTCGTCTTGATCACTTGAGAAGGTTGCACAAAAGTCTCCAATATCAAACTTGAGAGTAGGATTCGCCTCTCCTAATTTCTTCAAGTACCAAGTCATGTTCTCCTGGACCTTTCTGTTCACTTTGGCCTCCATTTGGCTCTCCAATTCTCGAGTTATCTTTGCAGTCAACTCATCAACGGAAGGTTGAGTAATAGCAGGAGCATTTTCTAAGGCAAGCACTGAGCCTTTCCTTCCCACCAACCAGTTTGGTCCATGTTTGCCACCGGGAAGCACCGCATCTGCATCACCTCCTTCTTTCAGCACCTTATCAATGGTTTCCTATAAGTGAAATTTACATAATTGAGTTAACATGTAATTGTATATCACTGATGAAAGATAACTTGAATATATAAGATAAAGTTGGCTAATTTGAACCACACATCGTCTGAAGCAAAGATAACTTGAAACTGGAACGTAATCAGTAAAACATTGAGATGTAGCAGATAATCAGAGATGCTGGGTCGTAATCAGAGGCACTAGTTATTAATTTCAGAAAAAAAACATATGCAAACCATATTGACTAGCATACGGTCAAAAGGATTGCAGGCATGAAATCATACAAGAAATTTAGTTACTGAAAAAATCACAAAGTGATCCGATGCTTGTTATGTGCAAGCAGCAAATAACATTGCATTCAATAGTCTTTCAATAACATTGCACGTGTATCAATGCACAAGCATCATGAAAAAATTATGCTGAGCTAGGGACATTTACAACAACTCTAGCACATAGAAATTATATAATTACTTGAGCACAACCGGGCTAAATCAAACATGTGCATGTACAAGCGATTATTCGACATAAACTTAAGATAAGTATTACTTTTGTACCATCACATATTATATGCCATAACAACTGGTACGCAAAGTCTTTTAACAAAATCTGTGGCTTATGGACGACTTCTCATCCATGCTCGATAAAATTTAGCTACTTTATATTTTTGGCTCAGAAACACGGGTTTTACTAGTCAAGCCATAAGACGGTTTAAGTCCAGCTTGAAAACATTTAGCCCAATAACATGGTACATGGGGATTGACTGATTCAACTTTACTCAAGTTAAAGATAATCCTTAAATTAGTACTTTTATTACCCGATCAACATAAAAAAAACCAATCACTCGAATATGGGATAAACCAAAGCCGTTTGCATAAAATAAATAATAACACCTAAACTGATACAAACTAAGTAACAACAAAATAACGTAAAAAATAATTAGGAATAAGCAACAGATTCAGGTTTATTATTTATGACTAAAAGCACTTACAATTGTTTTGTTGATTGCAGCCCTATTAGTCTTGTACTTGCGCCCTTTTTTGTGTTTACGACTTTTGAAGTAGATTCTAGCTCGTGACGGGGAGGCCAGATTGGGGTCCTTTTGTTTCTAGCAATACAAGATTGTCAAGAGAATCAACATGGTCTAGCACAACTAAAATGAAATTGAACAAATAATTATGCACAATTAAAATGATGTCATACCAGTTTCTCCTTAACTTCAGCAATAGTTTTACGACCAAGAGTGTGGGGGTCAGCATATGAGTTCCGACGAGCCGCATTTTCCACAGCAAGTGACTATAATAAAAAGTATTCAACGGAAATTGTAATTTGGTGCAAAATAAATATAGGCAAATAAATGCAAATACTCGGTCAGTAATATGCTAACCTGCACTCCTTCATCTGCCCAGTACTTCAACAAAACCTTAAAATCCTCAAGTGGAATATCACGTGGCCTGTTTTCAATCCTTTTCTTGTCACTGTCATACTCTGTATAATGATCCTTCTTGACACGAGACTTGTGCACTCTCCAAAGAGTATTAAGTGTCTTATTTATATATTTTTCCCCGTGTGCACGAATATCATACCTATCCTATAATATGTCAAACATAAGAATGCATTATTTCAGTGCATCATGGATATATTTTTTTCCCATATATTAATATAAACTAAGATAAAGGGATTACCAAAGTATATTCCAACATTTTCTTCTTCAATTCTTGTGGAACAACATGCCAGTTAACATGAGTTAGAGACACGTGTTGCTTAACTAGCGTCCCTAGAAAATTGCTTAGCTCAGCTCTGACCTTCCTGTCTCCAATCGGTTGACCCTTTTTACTCAATGTAATGACAGGCTTTTCAGTTGGACTCCTCCCATGAACTTTTAACAAAGAAGGCCCTTTGCATATGAGATGATCATATATTACATCTCGAAGTTGCCATTTGCGATCATTACAATCTTTGCAGGGGCACTTCATTTCATCCCCTACTGAATAAAGGGGAAATGCGTTTTCCATAAACGATTTTATCCCCTTTATATACTCTGTACTATATCTTGGAAGTCCTATCCAGTTACCATCACTATCTGGATAGTCGCTATCAGGTTCCATATCTAAAACCTAGGTACTCCGAAGATTGCACCTATAAAGTATAAACCCCAAAGTAATTAAATCTATATATCGGTTCAATATACGTAGTAAAATATTAACTAGTTTGAGACCATACCATATTAATATTAACTATCAAACCAGATGGTAGCCGAACCAAATGGACACGACACCCTATAAATTTATTATTCCTATAGGCTACAGATCAAATAAACTTAAGCAAGTAAGTGAGGCGAATATTATCGTATTCTAATATTTTTTAATCAAGCATAAAATCCTTCCTCTCATTATTATAATCCTTCCTCTCATTATTATAATGCAAGCAGTTAGCATTGTAAGAAACCTAAGGAGAGCTAGTCCTTGTAGAATCATGAAATCCTCGGTCTCCAGTATATCTTCACTTCACATTAAGATATAACCACGAACTTCAATCTCCTCAACCAAACTATTTAGGGTCTATACCGTCTGTTTAGCACTTAAGTAGTAATTAACAAAAGAGATCACCAGTTAGATAAACTTATAACTAATAATTACTTCGTGTAAATATGATTTTAAACAATCACTTAGAAAAAAAACCACGTTATTCACATTACGAAAGCACCAAAAGGGATTTCAGAGTGTTACTTGTTCTCATTGGTCCCATAAGTCTTTTCATAAAGAAATCAAAGTATAACCAACAAACAGTCCTAATCACTTATATTAACTCGTCCAGTTCAAATGGATTGGTTCAGTCGTTATCAAACAAGCCCTTAATCATAATTTTACTAACATTAGTCACATACACCAACATAAACATTTTTTTGCCAATCAAATTACAAGAATACCATTCAATCCATGCATGTCTAGTATAGCATTTCCAGAACCTATAAGAATTAGGCAAAGTTTTAACAATGGACTTACTCAGTGCATTCGTTTAGAGCAGCTCCAAAGCCCAAATATAACTTTTTACAAGATTCCCCCCATTTCGAAACCCTAATTGCAAACAGAATCCTGAGAGAGAGAGAGACAAATACCTGTTAGTTCAATGTTGATTAGATTCACAGAGAGAGCGGGGGGAGAGACTGAGAGGGGGAGAGAGAGAGAGGGGGAGAGAGAGAGAGAGAGGGAGGGAGGGAGGGAGCGGAGGGAGGGAGAGAGAGGGGGAGGGAGTGAGAGAGGAAGAGAGGGGGAAGAAAGAGCAAGAGAGAGAGATAGAGTGATAGATAGAGAGAGACGAGAGACAAAAGAGAGAGACGACGGCCACCGAGAGCGTTTGGATAAGTGGGTTGTGAGGGTAGGGTTATCTATTTTCGTTTTGGGGGGAAACAAATGTACTCCACGCTGGCAGTTCTAGTATATTATTAGTTTTTAATTTATTTTTTAATCATTTTTCATAATTTTTAAAAAGTCATACAAAATATATGTTATATATTTATATATAAATTTTAGTGATAAAAATATTCTAAATTTTTTACTACATTAATTCTTATATTTTAGTGAGAGAAACCATCTAAATATATTATATTATTTTCATAACATATTTATTTTATTTAGTACTTATTATTATTATATGAATTTCTAAAATTAATATTTAATCCAAATAAGGAGTTCGTTAATTTAAAATCAAAGAGGGTTTTCATTTTCCGGAAATTGGGTTAAAGAGTAATAGATTTATTAATTAAAAGTTATTAAAAAAATAAATATTAGTATTAAAAATTTTAAAAAAATAGTAAAATTCAAAAACTAGTATTACCTATTGTAACACCACGGTGTGGTGTTACATTTCACGTAACACCGTAATTTCAGAGTAACACTAGATATATGGCTAGTGTAACACCAATCGAGCGGTGTTACAATAGGTATGAACTTTACTAGCTATTGCAACACTATTTGTGTAACGCTTACAAAAAAGCATTACAGTAGCCCACTTATGGCGTAGTGCATTCAGGTTAGTGGTGGTTCGATTTATCATTGAAATGATGGTCCAAAATATGACACTAAAACACTACATCGCGTAGCGTTTTCAATTTTAAACGAAAAATCTTTTTTGTAACTACGTCCAGAACGTAGTAAACAACATTAGTACTATTACCACTAATTTCCAGTAACTTAAATGAAGCAGTGTGGACTTGCCCTTTTTCGCAATGTTTGTTCTTGGCTAGCTACATGGGTTTAACTTATATATATATGACATTCGACACTATGGAAGTATCAGTGTTTGTAAAAAAATTTACTTTGGTCCTTTAAGTTTAATTTAATGTTTTTAAAGTACTTGGAAAAGTTATGCATACTTCAGTGGCGAAGAGTCAGGAGATAGGTTTTTGTCATAATGGAATGCATATTAGACTTCACCAGGTTCAACAATGTTATGGATCTTTGTTCAAGGCCCTGAAAAACATTTAAGCAGTGATGTAATCATTTCAGAGTCTATAAATAGAACCCCAGCTAGTTCATATGAAATACACCGAAGTGAAGTTGTAATAGGAGAGAAAGAGAGTTGTAGCTTATCTTAAACATAAATAAAAATGTGATCAATTTGTTTTATTTCATTATAGCAGAAATATATATGCAGCACAGGTAAACACACACACACTTCAATTGTACTTGATTTTAAGAAAAGTAAGTGAAACCGACCCATACATGTTTCCAACAGATGGGAGCAAGAACATGGTTTCATCAACATTCTTGTGCTGGTTAATTTCAACAATTATACACATCTACTTCAGCTCATACTTTTATGGGAATATTATGAATGGTACACATATGGTATTGGCTTTTATGAATGGTACCATTGTATATTTTTGACTTATGAACGGTACCATCGAAGTTTTGGCTTTTCATTAAAAATACCCCTCCGTTATTATAACGTTAATGAAACGTTTTGTTGCACAGTAATTGTAATTAATTAAATGTATAATCTGCAATTAAAAATTAAAAAATAAAAAAAACTATGTAAAGTACTACTGGTAAACAGACGGGTTCATATTTCATCGAGTAAAATCAAGAGGGTTAGGGTTTAAGTGAAAAAGGCGGAGAACAATTCGGGCAAATCAAGTAACTAATTAGGGGATTACTACTTTCATTCACCTCTTCATTCACTTCTCTCAACTACAGGTATGTATTTCTTGCTCATATTTGTACGTATATATGTGTATTTATATGTATTTGTTGTTTCATATTTGTCATATATACGTGCGTTCGTATGTATTCTTGTAAGTAATTGTGTATTCGTATGTAATTGTAAGTTGTTAAGTGTGTAAGTGTGTAAGGTGTTATGTGGGTATACATATTTGTCATATATTTGTTCAACTGAATTTGCAGAATGGATAGTAAGATTTTGAGATTCCATTGGAGGGGTATAGAAGTTGATATTAGGGTGGATGTAGAAAAACTTCTCTGTTGGATATAATCTTGGAGTTCGAAGATGAAAGCAAAAAATTGGGGAAAAAGATGGATTACCATTTTCCAACATTTTCTTATGCCTATAAAATGGCACATAGTAAATTGTTGGAAGATAAGGATCTAATGAAGATGTTTGAAAGGAATGCTGAAAAAGAGTTGATTTATATATGGCTTGGGACTACAATGAAACCTAATAAGTTGTATAGCTTAGTAATGAATTTTAGGAAGAGGTCTGAATTAAGCAATGTTGGGGGTGAGGGGGCTGATGGGGTTGTTGCTGAGGAGTCTGAGGGGGTTGGTGTTGCTGAGGGGGTTGGTGTTGCTGAGGGGGCTGGTGGGGTTCAGGGGGGTGATGGTGTTTCACTTGATGAACTTGAAGACACATCACTGCATCATGGTAGGGATAGTGTAGTACATGTGTCTGAAATTATTGATCACAACAAAGGGAAGGGGAAAGTTGTTAACACCAAAGGGAAGGGAAAAGCTAATAAACAAATACCCAAAAGACCACCCAAAAAACCTAAATCATCTGCTATTAACCTACCACCACCACCAATTTCACCACAAACAGCTTTCCAAGCTTTGACAGTTAGGAGGAGTCCAAGATTTTCCCCTCCCCAAACTACTTCTCAGGGTGCTTCTCAAAGTACTTCTACAATGCCTGACCAAGCCTTATTCCAGAGAAAAATTCCCAAAACCACGGCTAGGAGGAAGGGTATATACATAAGTCATGAAGAACAGGTTGCTAAAGAACATGATGATGTTGATGTGGGAGGATCTACTCATGGAAGAAAAAATGCTAAAAGGAAGGTGGACTTTAGTGTTGATGATGACAGTGAATATGTTAGTGAGGATGAAAGGGGACATGAATATGTTAGTGAGGATGAAAGTGAAGATGTGAACTCAATTCCCAAGGTGAAGGATAACTGGAAGGCTGATAAATGGCTTGATTTCATCGATAATGATGATGATGATGACTACTACCAGAGGTTATACAAGAATGGAGAAATGTTTGACAATAAAGAGTTTGGGAAGATAGAATTAAGGCCCTGGTTGATCTTCATGGATAAACAACACTTCAAATCTGTCTTGAAGGATTACTGCATACAGGAAGGGTTTTCATTAATTGTTCTTGCTGCTGATAACACTAGGTATACCTGCACATGTGCTGCAGAGGTATGTAATTGGAGATTACATGCTAGCAGGTTAGGTGATGGTGTTACTTGGGCCATCAAAAAGATTGACCCAAATAAGCACCAGTGCAGGGGTTTAGAGACTTACAACCCTGTCTGCAATGTAAAGTGGGCTGCTTCAAAGCTAATGGAAGATATAAGAGCTAACCCTGACATTCCAGGTAAAACACTGAATGAGCTCTTATTTCAGAGGTATGGAGTTTATATGAAGCCGGCTTCATTATATGTGATGAAAAAATTTGTTATTGAGGAATTGTTTGGTGGGCATGATGAGTCCTATGCTAAGATACCTACATATGTCAAGGTCATTCATGAAACCAATCCAGAATCTGTTGCACACTATAACTTTATGGAAACTGAGTCCATTCCTAGGCAGATGTTGTTTACTAGGGTTTTTATTTCAATTGCTGGAATGTGGAAAGGATTTTTGGGGGGATGCAGACCTTTGATAGGTATTGATGGGACTCATTTAAAAGGAAATTATGGGGGAGTTTTACTATCTGCAGTAGCCTTAGATGGTAATAATGAAATATTCCCCCTAGCCTATGCAGTTGTTAGTGTTGAAGATAAAGAGACTTGGTCTTACTTCTTATGGAATTTGTACAACATTGTCAAGGAGTCCAGTAGAAAAGACTGGACCATTATTTCAGATAGGCAAAAGGTATGCACATCTTACTGTCTTATGTGTATCTTAATTTTTGTTTTCATTCTATTTCTAATGGTATGCTGTCTTATATTTTAGGGAATTGATCTTGCTTCGGCAGATGTGTGGCCAACTGCTCATAGAAGGTATTGCTGCAGGCATCTTAGTAGCAATTACAAGAAACAATTTTCAGGACCTCTGATGTATATCCTATTTTGGAGGGTATGCAATGCAACAAGCCAATTTACCATTAGAAAGGCCATGGAAAGACTGAAGAAAGAGGGAGGTGATAGAGTTATGAACTGGTTTTCAAATCTAGGAGATCCTTCAACTTGGAGTAAGCACAAATTTGATCCAAATGTGTGCAATGATACAAACACCTCAAATTTTGTAGAGAGTTTCAATTCCACCCTTGGAATTGACAGATGCAGGCCAATTTTAACTTTGCTTGAAGGTACACTTCTCATTTAAGTTCATCTGTTCATTTAACTTTGCTTGAAGGCCAATTTTCTATAATGCAACTTCTGATTATAGGTATAAGGAGGGTTTGTATGGTGAGGATGGCCACAAGGTCTCAAGCTGCACTTAACTGGAAAGAAGATGGTCTTTGTCCCAAGACTGTCAAACTTGTCAAACTCATCAGTAAGGATGTTATCAGTTGCAAAGCCTACATGTCAAAGCCAGGTGAATATGAGATCCATGAAGGTAAATCTCAATTCCCTTTGTCATTGGATAACAAAATCTGTTCTTGTGGGGCATGGCAAATATCTGGAATCCCCTGTAGGCATGCTATTAGAGCAATGCTACATGCAAAAATAGACCCTCAGAAGGTTGTTAGTTCTTGGTATCATGTTAGAACCTATAGACAAACCTATAGCTTCAACATGAACCCTGTCCCTGATGATGATCAATGGCCAACATATGACAATCTTCCTGTGCTTATGCCACCTACAATGAAGAGAGGGGTTGGAAGACCTAGCAGAAATAGGAGAAGAGAAGAAGGGGAAGAGCAGAAATCAAAGAGATCCAAGACTGTTAAGTGCACCAAGTGCAACTGTTTTGGACACAATGCAAGGACCTGCAAAGGTGGGTTGACTGAAAAACAAAAGAAGGAGCTGCAGTCAAGTGGTAGGCCTTTGGTAATCAAAAATCCCAGGGTAAGGGATCAATCAAATGCAGCTAAAGCAGCAAAAGCAGCAGCAAAGGCAGTAGGGGCAGCTGGAGGATCTCAAGCATCTGTTAACATTTCACAACCACCTGATTCTCAGTCTCAACAACAGATTTGATCCTCAGATTTGATCTTTTGTTGGTGTTAGCTTTTATGGGACTTAGTATTATATTTTGGACTTGTTATGTCTTATGATCTTGTTGCTAGGATGTAATTTCTGGTATTTTTAATGTATTAGACTGGTGCACATGTTAAAAGTGCGGGAAATTTGAATTTCTAGTGTTTTTGTTATATTAGACTGGTGTTTTTAATGTACTAAACGTTTGATTAACGTTTTGGTTAACAGAAGGGCATTTTTAATGAAAAGCCAAAACTTCGATGGTACCGTTCATAAGTCAAAAATATACAATGGTACCATTCATAAAAGCCAATACCATAAGTGTACCATTCATAATATCCCTACTTTTATTATTGCTAACTTTCTATACGTTTTTAACCAGCAGCATCTATGGTCCTTCATCTTGGGATGATATTCGTAATATCAGCTACCCTTTCTACTTAAAAGGTGATCTTCATCATACTTGTGATCATCATAGTCTCCGCAGCCAAGAACTTGACTGCGAGGACAACCATACCATCACATATTTGACTTATAGTTTCCATGATCAGTATTATCCTTATCATTATAATTATGATAATTATCATGCTGATAATGTGACATATAATTATTATCCTGATAACGTGACATACAAGTACCATGTGGCGGACATCAATTACCAAAACTACACAGTACTTATTGATACATATGTAAATCAAAAATCAATTAGACTTTCATATATGTTTGATAGCATCCCAAGTTATAACATCCCACTAACATTTATATGCTTTTGAAAAATTGAAAAATGCACCGCTTTAGTTCAGATCAAAGTCAGTTTAGTATATATGCTTTTGGTAATTGTACATTGCATCCCTAAATATGTTTTGGCGCTAAATTGTGCACCCCTTTCTTCCATTTTTACCAAAAAACCTGTGGATAATTTGGTAAATTAACAATACATAATTACAATTTCACACCTTGAAGTATGAAATGTTATACACATGAACCTTGAACAAAAATTTCATACATTTACCCCTGTACTATAGAAATTGTATAATTTAACCTTATATTAAAAGACATAACTTTATTTAAGTTTTTTAACCCTCTGAATGATATTTTTTAAAACATTTAAAGAACAAACGCTGTAGGGAACGTAATGAATTTTCCAAAACTATAAATCTCATCAGAAACAGAATTATAACGAGTTGGGAATTTTGATAAAACGTATATTGAATGAATTTGTAAACTGAAAAATGAGTTGGGAACATTTTTTATTATTTCGAAAAAAATTTGAAACATAATATGAAGAAACACTGTGAACGAAAGTTATGGGCAATTGAAAAAGTTTTTCGAAGCATCAAATATCTTCAAAATTGTTATGAATTGAATTTACTAAGAATTTTACCGAATTTCTAAATTCTTAAAAATTATTGGATTTTTTTTAAATATTTTTTCCAATCTCTTACCTTTATTCTAACAATTTGGGAGAATCACGTTGAAATTTCTACAAAACTATCTGTGCTTTTTTGTTTTTTTAACATATTTTAAAAATTTTAATATTCTAAAATAATATAGGAAGATAATTACAATAAAATGGGTGTATTGTACAATTTTTATAGTGCAGGGTAAAAATGTATGAAATTTTTGTTCAAGGGTTCATGTGTACAACATTTCATACTTTAAGAGTCAAATTGTAATTAGGTATTGTTAATTTACCAAATTATCCTTGGATTTTTGGTAAAAGTGGACAAAAGGGGTGCACAATGCATTGCCAAAACATATTGAGGGATGCAACATGCAATTACCAAAAGTATGAATACCGAACTGACTTTGATCTAAACCTTCAAGCAACATTCGCCTACCTTCAATCTGCTCACCTCTAAGATTGATGGAGATAACACCCTCTGAGTCTTCCTCGATTTCTTCCTGAATTCCTTCTTGTAAATCACCGAGCACTGGAGTGTTTTCCCTCTGCAATTCCTCAGGGCGCGCCCTCGAAGGAGGCGCTTCCTCTTCTGGCTCTTGAACAAGATAGTGAACTTTAACCTCTCCCGGGGAGATGCTCATGACCCTTCCTGAACTACTTTCTCCGAAAGCACGCCCTTCATCCTTCTGCCTTCTAAAGCCCTTGATTGCCTTCTGGTAGCAATCTCTTGAATCATGTTGAGATCCTTGAACAGTTCCCTTGCCGTTTGGAGTATGGAATTTCATTACAAGGTGATAGATAGTGGCCACCACCATCATTTCCTTCAACAGGGGGCGCCCTACCAGAGCATTGTGTGATGATTCCTGATTCAAAATCATAAAATCCATCATCTGAGTCACAGAAAGAGCCTCTTCTCTAAGAGTCACTGGCAGCTTGATAGCTCCCATGACTTTCATAGATTCGCCCAAAAAGCTATAAATCCACCCATTATCCGGAATCATGTCCTTATCTAAAAGTCCCAACTTCTTGTAGGTGTTGTAGTAGAGGATATTTACAGAGCTTCCATTATCGACAAAAACCCGATGCACGTTCTTGGAACCAATCTGGATTGCTACCACCAAAGCATCATTATGAGGGTGGTACACCCACCTGGCCTCTTCTTCAGTGAAAGTAATGTCTACACACCCCCCTTTGAATAATTTGGGAGGCCTTAACTCCAAGCTATTCACATTAGTGAGGGGTCTGTACCTTGCCTCCCTTGCATATCTTTCCAGAGCATGGTTGCTGTCACCCCAAGGTGATGTCCTCCAAAGATAGTGTGAATACTACCTTCCTTGACGAATTTTTTCTCTTCAGGCTTATCCTCACTATGAAGGGCGCACCCTCCATCTCTTCTATCAGGATTGTCCTTGTGCTTCTTTACTTCTCTAAGAATCCAATTAGTCAAGTATCCTTCTTTGATCAGGTCTTCGATTTCATCCTTCAATTGACGACACTCATGAGTGTTGTGCCCTGAAGGCTCATGATACTCGCAATACTTCTTCTTATCTTTGATTTGCCAAGAAGATAGAGGCTTCGGCCTCCTGAAGAGTCCTTTTTTTTATTCACCTCGAAGATGTGCCAAAAGGGTATAATTATTTGGCATCCTATCATAAGTGTATGTATCTGGAGGTCCCCAATTGTTTCCAACTTCAGTTGCATTGACCCGATTAGCACCAATCCCAGTACGGTGTGTAGGACTTACAGACCTATCATTTCTCTTATTAACTCTCCCTTTAGAATTCCCTGTGTGTCTGCCTTTCGGTTATCTGCCAAGGATTGCTCCACTATTTTGAAGGATTCGGCTTGTGCAAACACATCATCAAAAGTAGTTGGATCTCTTCCTTGAAGATGTTTCCAGAAATCAGTCCCTACTGACATTCCAGCTATTAACAAACACTTTAGCGTTTCGTCCATTGCTCCTCTCATCAGAGTAGACTATGAGTTGAATCTCTTGAAATAATATTGCAAACTTTCTCCTTCCCTCTACTTGATATTGACCAAGGTTGTGACTGGAGGTGCATATTTCACCGTTGCCTGGAACTTAGTTAAGAATAAAGTTCTCATCACCTCCCAAGAGGTGATTACTCCTAGCCCAACCTTTTGAAACCACTACTGAGCGCTTTCTCTGAAAGTTGCTACCAACAAATGACAACTTGCTAGATTGGTTACCTGGTATACATCCATCTTAATATCAAACCATCCCAGGAATTACATAGGGTCTGCATTTCCATGGAAGCGTAGGTAATTAGTCACAGACCGATACCCAGCAGGCAGTTGTGCCTCACTGACTTCTGTTAAAAATGAAGAGGAAGTATGGGCCATAGCAGATATCCTTCCTCTGTCCAGATGAACGAGGAGCCACTTCAAGTCATCCACATTGAAAGTTCCTACTCCAGGAATATTCTGGATATTTGGTTGTGCACCTGTCTGCGTATACCCCGGGGGTGGAGGTGGAGGTGGAGGTGGAGCTGTTGCTTGAACTCCTCCTAGAGCCTCAGCATGAGGTTGTACAACTACATCCCTTTGAGTTTGAGTCTAATTCTGCTGACCCTGGGAATTCCCGTAAGGATGTGGATTTCCCTGAGGCTGTGGACTTCCACTACGCCATAGATGGCCTTCGACAACACTTCAAAACTGTTGCCAAAGGCCCAAAAACTGTTGGCATAGCCTCATAAATCTCTATGGAAACACTTTTCGGGTGTTAGTTTTTTCAATGTTCGCGTAGGGTCATTTGCAACACTTTTTACACCTACAACAACATGATCAAAGGTGTTGCCGTCGGATACACATTTGTTGTAAAATGGCCCCACTGACAGGTGGCAGGACCCACAGACACGTGGCATGACCCACTGACACATGGCAGGACCCACTGACACATGGCAGGACCCCATTAACAAGTGGCAAGACCCACTGACACATGGCAAGACCCACTGATAGGTGGGACCCACTCACAGGTGGGGCCCACTGAGAGGTGGCAACACCTTGTCATACCTATTGCAACACCTTTTGTCATAGCTATTGCAACACATTGTCTTAACTATTGCAACACCAAATTAACCTATTACAACATTTTATGAACATATGGCAACACCAAATTAAACTATTACAACATTTTTTAATAAATGTTATAGCATATGGCAACGCTTTGTTATAGCTACTTCAACACCTTTGTAATGGAAAATTAAGAATACATTTCTGATAAATACAATTTTCAGTACAACACACTTCTGACTAAAAATTAAAACCTATTTTCCATTTCACAACCATCAACTCCAAAATAAAACATAAGAATTTAGTACAAAGCAAAATAGACATCAACTTCCTATTGAAGCAACCACATTATATTGCAAAGGAATTGTATACTTTTTCTTCTCTTTTTTCTTCTTTCTTGAATTTTCTAATATTTTTCATTCTTCTGCTGCCCCTTTGAAATCCATGTGCACTTGAGAAAATGTTTGAAAAGGAACTTAAGTACAGAGATCCATTTATCCTAGCATTTGTTCTAAAAAGATTTCTTATTGTTTAAATGATAATTTACAGAAATAAGACATTTTCAAGATTAAAGATGATAAGTATCATCATTTACTATATTACTCTACTAGTCCCTCATTAGTCTTGAGCATGTTTATAAAAGGAGAATCTATCGCTGGTAGATGCAACCTCCCAACTGGATATTTTTCTTTCGAACAAGATTAATATAGAAATCTGCGACGTAGTTGCAGTAACATGAGAAAAATGTGTACAAGATCAATTATGATAACGAACCTGATTTAGAAGCTTCAAGAGGCATGAGAGTCATGCCAAGTGCTGAAAATGAGACATTAACTGCATAATACTTCCAGACATTGTATCAACCATTCATTTGCTAAAAAACTGTGGAAATATGGATTTGAGTTTGCATCAATAAGATATAAGTTATCTGAAAGTTATCAGAATACATTAAGTTTACGTATAAAACAACGAAACTTAAGACAAATAAAAAGTTACATTTTCTTAAAGGTATAACATACAAAATTAATTTTTTATTCTATGCTAGAACATATAAAAACACATTGCTAAGAATTATTCATCCAGAATGCTATACAGAACTTATAATTGTGATCCTACTATAGAAAACTCTAAAAATGACACGATATATACAAAATAGTTACAAAACTAGACATTACGATGCTAAAATAATACACAGGGAAATCTAGCCTTTACAAAAAAATTGGATGCTAATACCTTGAGATGCCTTTAGGTTCAATATTAATCGTAGCAGATACAAACTACTACGACTATTCAAATTTGGTCAACTGTATGTGGTTCAATAACAGAACTAAATATAATTTTAAAACTACATAGTTTGAAATCACAAAAACTGACTATGCAACTATTTTGATGCTCCTGTAGAACCAAGACAAATACTGACATAATAAAGTTATTGTTGGATGTAGAATCAAAGTAATTGTTGTTTTTAGAATCATAGTGCTAATAAGAAGCAGTGAAAATCGTAAATTTATTTGTGATTCTACTATAGAATACTATAAAAATAGAATGATATCTATAAAACAATTATTGCTAATCATTCAATCCAGCTAAAAAGGAAGCATATGCGCACAAATATGAACTTTTAGCATAAAAAGTCAAATGAAACTAAGATGAATAGTACTACCTGATCATTGAATAAACTTCAGAAGAACAACTAAATATGTAACAAACATAATTTTTGATTCTATTACAGAATCAAAACATAAACTAACAAATTTTTTTGTACGAAACTGAAGGATAAAGGTTCAAGCATGATGAGAATTCAATATACAGTAGAAACATAGTTTTGAGATTGTGATTTGATTCTACTATAGAATCGAACCATATATTAACAAATTATATGTACAAAACTGAAGGTTACAGATTGAAACCTGATGAACACTCAATATCAACAGTAGAATCATAGTTTTGAACTTTATTTGATGAAGACGCCATTGTTTCCGTCGAAAATCACAGAAAGCGAGAGAAGTACGAAGAGTGAATTGATCAAAAATAATATAAAATCAATTATAATCGAAGAGTGTGAGAGACACACAGTTCGTAGAGATATCGTCGGAGAAATTACCGGCACTACGCCATAGATGGCTTTCTACAACACTTAGAGGGGGGTGTTACCTTCTTGGGTGTTACCATAGCTATGAAATTTTGTACCTACCACAACGCTCTAGATTTGATGTTACCATATCCTTAAAGGTATGTTACCATAGATGTAGAAGGTGTTAAACTTAGTAACACCATGGGCTGTGTTACCTTAGAGTATAATTAACATATTTTTGAATTTTATTTATATTTAACGATTTAATAATTATTAAATTTTAAAATTCAATAATTTTAATCAAGTCATAGAGTTTATTATTATAAAAATAAAATTCTATTGAATAATTGTATTATTTATATTTTTACAATATTAATATATTTTTAAAGATTTTATTTGAAATAAATTAAAATAAAGTAATATTCAAAAATTATTGGAGAAAATAATAGGATATGATAAGTTTAAATTATTATTCAATAATTGAAATAATAAACTTTATTGACATACAATTTCCCATAAGAAAATTAATAGTTTTTGTAATATTAGAAAATGGAAAAAAAAAGAGTAACATAATGAAAAAATGGAAAAAAATAGGAATTGGCTGGGCGGCAAACGAAAATGAAAGAAGGCAAATTAAAATTGGATCAAAATTGGTTAAGTCCGGGGAAATTGGGGATTTGCTCTGTTCTCACTCACCTCTCTCTATCTCTCTCTCACCTCACTCACTCACCTCTCTCTCGCTCAATTAGGTCAAAGTTCGCTCTAATTCACTCAATCTCGCTCTGCTCAGTGTCTACCTCACTTGCTGATTAGGGTTAGGGTTGGATTAAGGGTTAGTTGGAGAGTTCACTCAATCAATCTCTCTTACTTGCAATTAAGGTATAAATCTCTCTTTATATGCTTCGATTTGGAAATATAATTTTGTTAATGCTTCAATTTGTATATATTTGTTTTATTCTACGATTTTGACCCCTCTCTCTCCATCTCTCTCTCACCATTCTCTCTCGGTCTCTCTCTCTCGCTCGCTCTCTCCCCCCCCCCCCCCTCTCTCTCCCTCTCTCTCTCCATCTCTCCTTCTCTCTTCATATCTTTGTGCAACATGTGGTAATCCAACAGAGCTGATAAATGCATTATTAGCACTACACCAAGGGAAGATAGATGTGCTGAAGTATTCTTTTTATGGTTCTATTTTATCTCACCTTCTGCTTGTTCTTGGAAGCTCCCTTTTATGTGGTGGATTGGAAAATCTAGACAACGAGCAGAGATATGTGTATCGAGCAATGAAGGTGTGTATCCAGTTCTCAAATACTACATGTATACATAATAAAGTCGTTCGACTGCACTAGGCTGCTGCATCACCCGGATAAGTATTAGAATTGTGAGCAAACTATATTAGAACTGGAGTACACTTTGCACAACACGTTTTCTCACTATATCTTATTTTCTTGAATTAAAAGTAGTTTGTATCCTTCGAAAGGGGCCAGTGTTATATGTATCTTGAATCAACCTACAATTTCACCAAGTCTTTTTGACTTGTTGAGCCACGCATATGCTTTTTGTGGAATACAGGTCCCAAGTTTGTTTTACGGCTCTCAACAATGGTCACTGCTGACCTTTGGATAAGAATCCTATAATCATGCATGTATTCATCCATATTAATATGAGATCATGAGGAAATAGTATTTTCTTGGTACGCTTAAAAACAAAGATATATTTGCAGTCTGCAAACATGAGAACATTTATTGGATACGAGAAGTTTTACATTTTAATAAATTTGAAATAATACGAGAAGACAATATTAATGGCTAAATAGATTGGTACATACATAAATTAAAATAGTTTTTATTGAATTATAGGGTGACACAATGTAGGTGTGTATCCAGTAGAGATGTGCTCTTTATTTTTCTTGTGATTGCTCACTATATTCTCGTAGAAAGAAAAGCTTGTAATATAATTGGTGAATTATTAGTCGTGTTAACATGCCATGTAAAGGAGCCTAAAGATTAGCCAAAGATTACCAGTTCCACAACAACTCTTTTCTCCAATGTTACACATAATGCTAGGTGGAATATTGAGTTGTAAATGAAACTTTCTGCAGGAATTAGACATTATGCTATGTTTTTTTTTGTTTTAAGGTTTTAATTTTTCTTCAGATTCTTTTCTGCTTATAGTTCATGTTTATAAATGTTTTTCATTGCATTCTGCTGGTTTTGCTTTTTGTTCTTTTTTTCTATATTAAAACTGCTCCTCTTTTCTTCAATCTACATTGAATCTGTTAAGTTTTTTATTAGTATATGTTCTTCTATCATAAAACTTGTGTTTTCAAATTTTTTTTTTATTGCAAGTCTTAATTACAATTTGTATTTAGAATCAGACAATGTATATGCATTTAAATTGGTTTCCTTTTTAATTAAAATTTTAGTGATACAACTAGTAGGTCAAGTGATTGTTGTCTGCAAACTGAAACTTCAACTTTCTTTGTGTTCTCGATTATTTATCTAAAAACTTGCAACTTGAGCTTTATATTATGTGTCTAAAATTATTGATGGGACTCTACTCCACCTAGCCACCTGATTTCTTTTAGACAACAACATTTGCTTGTGATAGTTCTATTTCTTTTTAACATGCTTGGTTTCTAAATTTCTTTGGTTTTGATTTTGCAGAATGACCAGTAGTCAATAAAGAAGGACGTCCAGGAGTTGCAAGTTGCAACTTGGATTTTGATGGAGGACTTGCACATTGCAGTATTCTTGATATTGGCCACTTTTTTTGTTGTTTTTGTATGTAAATTTAACATTTTAATCAAGTAGTCAGTATCATGTAAGCTTAATTCTAACATATTAACTTGTGGTCTCGCAAAATTATTTAGTTTTTGTTTGTAATTTTGTCAATTACATTGAATATGGGAATTGGTTTGTTGGTTTTTCTAATGGGAAATGCAATATTTAAACTTAGGTATTACATATATGTTACAAAAGCCATTCTTTGGTAACACATGGTGTGTTGCAGTTGGTAACATAGGTGTTACAGTAGATTAAAACATGTTGCACAGTATATGCTCCCCACCAAAGTGGGCCCCACTTTGGTGGGGCCACATGTGGGACCCACATAATTGATTAATAATTTTGCAAAATTATAACATCTAAGGTAACATAGATTTGGTGTTGCTATAGAATGCTTAGTGTGTTGCTGTATAGGTCTACGGTAACGAATATGGCTATGTTAGCTTAGGTTTGTCGAAGTGTTGCCTTAGACTCCAAAGGTTACATAGAACAAAACTATCCCAACTAAGGTGTTACCTTAGCCTTTTTTGGGCCTTTGGCAATAGAATTTAGGGTCTAAGGTAACACAGTCCTGGTGTTACTATATGTCATCTATGGCGTATTGCGGTGAAATTTAATCGGAGAAATGATCGCAGAGATTGCAGGAGAGGAGACTGTATAACATACCTATAGATACAACTAACGGCCATTAAGTATTATTTTTTGTTTTCATAATTAAATAGTAAAATAATCTGAGCCGTTGGATTAAAGCATGATCTAAAGGTTGATATTATAATAGGAAATTCTCTCATATTCTCTCTATAAAGAGGTCCTCTTTAGAATAATGGCCATACTGTATATATATCTTCCTCCAAAAATATCAAATATCTTATTAAACACATCAATATTTGTTACTAAATTCGAATAGAAATACCAGTATATAAGATACAAGAGAGTACGACTTTAATTTTGACATTATCATTTGGGTTCTTCAATCAACACAAGATGTACAAGAATTTCGATTATTTTTTGGTTTTCATGATGCTTTTAAGCGTGGAATTGTCGACAACAGTAGCCAACCAGAAACCAGCATGTTTCGATGAATTTCCACTTCCCGGATGCCTGAAGAATTTCGCGCAATGTTCCATGACCTGCATGAATAAATATAGCATGGGGAATTTATTAAATGTGTTTTGTGAGGGGGATCAGCTTTGTGTATGTAGGTATTCTTGTCAAGTAAATCAAGTTTCGATATCTAAGATATACAAATCAAATTCGATCGTGGATTATTAATTTTCTATTTTTTAAGCTTATATGAATTTTTTGTTTAATCGCTATGTAGAGTAGATGTTAGTCCTTGTAAAATATGAGCTTTAGAGGCTGTTTGGCTAAACTAAAAATTATTACTTATAACTTAAAGGCACTTAAAGTGATAAGTGAAAAGTAAAAATTTTAAGTCAATCTCTGTTTGGATAATTTTATATTATGAGTGACTCATGAAATAATAAAAATGTAAAAATAAATTTGATAAATTATCTATTTGAATGATGATATAATTAACTTTTATTAAATATAATCCTCAAAACAAAATAAGTCATTCAAAAATGTACGTCCTGCCAACTTTTGACTTTAAGCTATTTTTTTTAACTTTAAACCAATTTTGACTTATTACACAAACAGATATTTTTTAACTTAAAGTAAAAAATGACTTTAAGCCCCACTTAAAGCGGGTTGCCAAACAGACTCTTAATCGAATTCCCGAGTCTACCCAATTTTTTCGGTTTTCAAATACAGTTCCACAAAAATGATCAATAAACTTAATTTACCTTTGAAAAACATGTTTCGACTTAAAATTAAAGTTACCATGAGCCCCATTGAATAAATATGAATCCATTTTAAATAAAAATTGATGAATCCAAATTTCATCACCCTATTCATCCCGTTTAGCACCTACACCTCAAAATCCAGTAGAAACGGAGACTGAGACTCATTAAAACACCGAGACTAATTGCTGGTTTATATTGCTTGTTAAATAAAAGAGAAAAAGGACCCTGAGACAGATTTCATGAAACTTTTCCTAAGATACATACAAAATAATTTTAAATTCTACTGTGCCTGCAGGGCTAATTAATAAATTCTGAATTTACTAAAACACCCACCTCCTTTTTACATATAAAAGATAGGTAAAAGAGAAAAAGGAATCTGAGATATATCTCAGATAACTTTCCTGGGATCAAGCATGGTTTTTGCTGCCTCTATGAGAGTTCTGTTCTTTCTTTCTACTACACCATTCTACTGAGGTGTTCCAGGTGCAGAAAACTGTTGAGTAATTCCATTGTCTGCACAATACTCCTCCATTGTAGAATTCTTAAATTATGTACCATTATCACTTCTGAGCACTTTGACCTTGTACTCAGAGCTATTTTGAATATTCTTGACAAGTTCAATGATTTGCTGAGGAGCTTCATCCATTTTGTGTAGAAAGAATACCCATGTGAACCTTGTGTAATCATCCACTATAACTAGAGCATATCTTTTCTTGCTGATAGACATAATGTTTACTGAACCAAATAAATCAAGATCCAGGATGTGAAATGGTTCAGTAATTGAATTTTCTGTCTTGCTCTTGAAAGTGGTTCTTCTTTGTGTTCCAAACTGACAAGCATCACAAAGTCCATCTTGCACATAATTTGCCTGAGGTAGGCCTCTCACCAGATGGTGCTTAACAAGTTGATTAAGCTTCTTGAAATTGAGATGTGAGCTTCTTGTGCCAGTTCCAGCTTTCATCATTTGATGCCTTGCTGTAAAGACATCTAACAGTTCCTTTAGATGTGTCACTCAAGCTGGCTTCATATATGTTACCATGTCTCTGACCAGTCAGAACAATGTCTCCATTCTTCATATTCAAGATTTTGCATCCTTTACTGTCAAAGATTGATTGGTAACCCTTATCACCCAGTTGACTTATGCTTAAAAGTGTGTGTTTCAAGCCTTCAACCAGTGCTACATTTTCTCTGATGACATTCCCCAAAATAATTGAGCCATATCCCAGAGTTTCTCCTTTGTTGCCATCTCCAAAGGATATTACTGGGCCAGCTTTCCTTTCAAACTTTGTAAGCAGGGACTTCTTTCCAGTCATATGTCCAGAGCATCCACTGTCCAAGATAATTGAATGCTTCTTTCAGTGCCCTGCAAACAAAAAGTAGCTAGTTAGAATTTTTTAGGACCCAACTATGATTGGATCCTTTCTTACTAACTTTTGAACCAACAGGCTTTGAAGATTTTGCTTTTGGTTTACCTGTTGCAGAGTCAACCTTAGACTTTGATTTCACAAACTGTTTGTGACTAGGGGTTTCAGATTTCAGAGAATAATAGTCATAATACAGTTCATGATATTCCTTACACATATAAATGGAATGAAGTAAACTACCACAATGATAACTGGGTTCTTGTGGTTGGTATTGAATTCTTTGAGTCTTGAGGAATCTGGACTCAGTTTTCCAAGAAGGTTTTTGATTGCAGTCTAGGGCCAAATGATTATGATTTCCACATTTATAGCATTTCTTCCTAGGTACATCAGGTACATTCTTGTAATTATTCTCTTTGTTAATACCTTCTTTTCCATTCTTATTTCTTCTGATCTTGCTAGACTCTGAAATACGTTCTAGTCTCTGTTTTAACTGAGACTTAGACAGAAAACCTATGTTGACATTCTTAGGTTTTTCTAAAACTCTCTCATCTGAATTTCTATTGTTAATTCTTTTGTACACAACCGGGGTACCTTTAGAATCAACAAATTTAACATGTTTAGGTTCAGAAGCTATCTTCTTACCTTCAGATTTGGATATGCTAGCTTCTTCTTTCCTATCATCCAAGACAATAACTACAGAATTTTCACTTTTATTCTTTCCAAAAGCTAAGCCATAGACTTTACCAAGAATTTGATTGTCAATGATTTCTTGAGTCTTTTTACCAGAAGTGTTAATGGTTTTCATCATATCTCTCTCTTCCTCTAGTTCTTTACTGACATAGTCATAAGCCTCAAGGATAACACCATATTCATGCTTAGCTTTATCAGAACTTAACCTATATTTTTCCATTTGAATTAACTCAGATTCAAGAAATTTATTTCTACTAACTAATTCATCATTCTTAGCCTTAAGTTCATCTTTTTCACTAGCAAGAATTTTGAAATTAGTCATAAGATTCTTAAACTCAACATGAATAGATCTAATATCATCATAATCTAAGATATCAAATGAATCAAGAGAGTGAAGTGATACCTTAACAGAAGATGAAGAAGTTTTCTTTGGAGATCCTGGCTTGCCTGAAGCACTTGCCATCAATGCAATGTTGTCATAATCCAATTCATCTTCAGAATCACTGGAGTCTGCCCAATCCTTCTGTGTGACCATGAATGCATTACCTTTCCCTGAATTCCTAGGCTTCTTGCACTCACTAGCAAAGTGTCCAAGCTCACTGCAGTTAAAGCACTTGATCTTGGCCTTATCAAGCTTGATAATTGTATTCTTGACTTTGTCACTCTTCTTCTCCTCTTTCTTCTGAAAAGATCCTTTGCTAAATCTTCTCCTATTGAATCTTCCTTTCTTGAAAGCTTTAGCAAACATAGCAAAGAGTTCTTGCATCTCTGATTTAGAATCATTATCTTCAGAGTCTATATCTGCAGTCTCCAACTCAGAACTTTCTTTGTTCTTCTTCTTCCTCAAGTCTATTTCAGTAGATTCAGACTTTTCTTCTGGAAGCTTCTTTGATTCAGATTGAGCAGTGAGTGCAACAGTTTTCAACTTTCCTTCACTCCTGCTCTTTTTCTGCTGCCTGTCAAGTTCATAAGCTCTTAATTTTCCATAAACTTCTTCTAATGATATTTCATCCAGATCATTATCTTCCTCAATTGCAGATATCTTCTCATTGTAGAAATCAGGAAGAGATTTCATGAACTTAGTATTCATATCCTCCAAGTCATAATATTTACCATGCATGGCCATCTCATTGATGAGTTTAGTAAACCTATCAAAGGTGTTAGTAAGTGACTCACCAGACTTGGATTCAAAGTACTCATACTGTTGTATGAGAAGTGTCCTCATATTCTTCCTAACAGGTTTTGTTCCTTTACAGTGAACCTTGGGATTATTCCATATCTCCTTAACCAAACATGATTATATTCACTTCCCATAGAGTATATTCGTTTCTCTTCAGCATAGAGTATATTCGTTTCTCTTCAGCATAGAGATCTTAGTATTCCCATTCTTGTAACCAGACATGATTGCAGATCTTTATGATTATTCAAAATCAACCTGCTCTGATACCAATTGTTAACTCGAATAACTTGTAGAAGGAGGGGTTGAATACAAGTTATATAATTGTGTCTGATTTTTGCTTGATTAGATGAACAAGAACAAACGAATGAATCAAAATTTGTTTGTATTAAATAAATTAAATACAAACTCTACCAAAGGTGTACAATACCTTTAGCAGCTGCTGACAATACAAATCTCTCTCTGTTTGTTTCGAACTCTCGAACACAAACCTAATACAGAGCTTCACACGATATGCACTCTATAATTCACAACTCGCTCTTTTACAATGATATAGAGAGAGTATTTATAATGCTACCTATCAACTAATAACAGAAAGTAATGATATATACATGACAATGTTCTACCGTCCAGTTGATAGTTTCCATCAATAGAAAATTCTTTCCTTCATGATATCTTCTTGCTTGTTCTTCAAAACAACGATCCTGTTTTATAGCACTTGCCCATTTCTATAGCATCCATAATGACATCATCAGTAACACGACCGATATCAGGATTCCTCCTTGCATCAGGATTTGACATCCATCAGTATTTGACTTGGCGTATCAGGATTTGATCTCAGTTCCTGACATGTAGTCCTTGATGCACTGTTGTTCCTGACTAAACTCTACAGATTACTGTCTAACACATATATCCTATAATAAGTGCTAAATCCTTTATAAGATCAGGATTTACAAGAAGCATAAGCAAAATTATATTCCTGCACTTTGGGTGCATGCTCTTTGGGGAACTTCGGGGTAATCCTGCACTTTGCATCTAAAAGCTCTGGATCACTTGTCAAGTTATCTGGTGGGTGCTTCTCTCCAAAGACAATGAAGAAGCTCTGATAAATCAACATGTTAGCATGGAAAGCAATAATGAAATTACCATAAATCAATCACTAAGAACGGAAAAATGACTAGGTCTGTGTTAAGAAACTTCATAGCATGATCATATTAGCTGTACTTAAGGGAACAAAATATAATATCTAGACCGAGACCTTGATTGACTTGACTTTTCCGACACATTTAGGTTAGTGGTGGTTCGATTTATCATTGAAATGATGGTCCAAAATATCACACTAAAACACTGCATCGTGTAGCGTTTTTAATTTTAAACGAAAAATCTTTTTTGCAACTGCATCCAGAACGTAGTAAACAACATTAGTACTATTACCACCAATTTCCAGTAACTTAAATGAAGCAGTGTGGACTTGCCCTTTTTCCCAATCTTTGGTCTTGGCTAGCTACATGGGTTTAACTTATATAATATATGACATTCGACACTATGGAAGTATCGGCGTTTGCAAAAAAAAATTACTTTGGTCCTTTAAGTTTAATTTAATGTTTTTAAAGTACTTGGAAAACTTATGCATACTTTAGTGGTGAAGAGTCAGGAGACATGTTTTTATCATAATGGAATGTATATTAGACTTCACCAGGTTCAACAATGTTTGCGGATCTTTGTTCAAGGCCCTGAAAAACATTTAAGCAGTGATGTAATCATTTCAGAGTCTATAACACCGAAGTAAAGTTGTAATAGGAGAGAAAGAGAGTTGCAGCTCCCAGAGAGAAAACACAGAGGTCGTGGTCTTTGTAGCTTATCTTAAACATAAATAAAAGTGTGCTCAATTTTTTTTATTTCATTACAGCAGAAATATATATGCAGCACAGGTAAACACACACACACACTTCTATTGTACTTGATTTTAAGAAAAGTAAGTGAAACCGACCCATACATGTTTCCAACAGATGGGAGCACGAACATGTTTTCATCAACATTCTTGTGCTGGTTAATTTCTACAATTATACAAATCTACTTCAGCTCATACTTTTATTATTGCTAACTTTCTTTACGTTTTTAACTAGCAGCATCGATGGTCCTTCATCTTGCGGTGATATTCGTAATATCAGCTGCCCTTTCTACTTAAAAGGTGATCTTCATCATACTTGTGATCATCAGAGTCTCCGCAGCCAAGAACTTGACTGCCAGGACAACCATACCATCACATATTTGACTTATAATTTCCATGATCAGTATTATCCTTATCATTATAATTATGATAATTATCATGCTGATAATGTGACATACAAGTACCATGAGGCGGACATCAATTACCAAAACTACACAGTACGACTCATTGATACATATGTAAATCAAACATCAATCAAACTTTCATATATGTTTGATAGCATCCCAAGTTATAACATCCCACTAACATTTATAAGTTCTTCGACCCATGTAACTTCTGATTCCAGGTACATAGATATTAGAACTACTGATAGTTTCTCTGTTTGTAGTAGTAACAATACCTGTAATTATACAACATCTTTTTTCGGCAAAAACTACAATCATGTTGAATACACTTATGTTATTGTTGGCTCTTTAAGTTTAAAGACTAAATTGAAAAATGCACCCCTTTGGTTCAGATCAAAGTCAGTTTAGTATATACGCTTTTTGTAATTGTACATTGCATCCCTAAATATGTTTTGGCACTAAATTGTGCACCCCTTTCTTCCATTTTTACCAAAAACCTGTGGATAATTTGGTAAATTAACAATACATAATTACATTTTGACACCTTGAAGTATGAAATGTTATACACATGAACCTTGAACAAAAATTTCATACATTTACCCCTGTACTATAGAAATTGTACAATTTAACCCTTATATTAAAAGACATAACTTTATTTAAGTTTTCTAACCTTCTAAACGATATTTTTTAAAACATTTAAAGAACAAACGATGTAGGGAACGTAATGAATTTTCCAATACTATAAGTCATCAGAAACAGAATTATAAAGATTTGGGAATTTTGATAAAACGTATGTTGAATGAATTTGCAAACTGAAAAATGAGTTGGGAACATTTTTTATTATTTCGAAAAAAATTTGAAACATAATATGAACAAACACCGTGAACGAAAGTTATGGGCAATTGAAAAAGTTTTTTGAAGCATCAAATATCTTCAAAATCTGTTATGAATTGAAATTTACTAAGAATTTTACCGAATTTCTAAATTCTCAAAAATTATTGGATTTTTTTTTAAAATATTTTTTTCAATCTCTTACCTTTATTCTAACAATTTGGGAGAATCACGTTGAATTTTCTACAAAACTATCTGTGCTTTTTTTGTTTTTTTAACATATTTTAAAAATTTTAATATTCTAAAATAATATAGAAAGATAATTATAAAAAATGGGTGTATTGTACAATTTTTATAGTGTAGGGGTAAAAATGAATGAAATTTTTGTTCAAGGGTTCATGTGTACAACATTTCATACTTTAAGAGTCAAATTGTAATTAAGTATTGTTAATTTACCAAATTATCCTTGGATTTTTAGTAAAAGTGGACAAAAGGGGTGCACAATGCATTCCCAAAACATATTGAGGGATGCAACATGCAATTACCAAAAGTATGTATACCGAACTGACTTTGATCTGAACCTTCAAGCAACATTCGCCTACCTTCAATCTGCTCACCTCTAAGATTGATGGAGATAACACCCTCTTAGTCTGCCTCGATTTCTTCCAGAATTCTTTCTTGTAAATTACGGAGCACTGGAGTGTTTTCCCTCTGCAATTCCTCAGGGCGCGCCCTGGATGGAGGTGCTTCCTCTTCTGGCTCTTGAACAAGATAGTCAAATTTAACCTCTCCCGAGGCGATGCTCATGACCCCTCCTGAACTACTTTCTCCGAAAGCGCACCCACCATCCTTCTGCCTTCTAAAGCCCTTGATTGCCTTCTGGTAGCAATCTCTTGAATTATGTTGAGATCCTCGAATAGTTCCCATGCCGTTCGGAGTAGGGAATTTCATTACAAGGTGATAGATAGTGGTCACCACCGTTATTTCCTTCAACAGGGGTCGCCCTACCAGAGCATTGTGTGATGATTCCTGATTGAAAATCATAAAATCCATAATCTGAGTCACAGAAAAAGACCCATCTCTAAGAGTCACTTGCAGCTTGATAGCTCCCATGACTTTCACAAATTCGACCAAAAACCTATAAATCCACCCATTATCCGGAATCACGTCCTTATCTAAAAGTCCTAACTTCTTGTAGGTGTTGTAGTAGAGGATATTTACTATGCTTCCATTGTCGACAAAAACCCGATGCATGTTCTTGGTACCAATCTGGATTGCTACCACCAAAGCATCATTATGAGGGTGGTACACCCACCTGGCCTCTTCTTCAGTGAAAGTAATGTCTACACACTCCCCTTTGAATAATTTGGGATGCCTTAACTCCAAGCTATTCACATTAGTGAAGGGTCTGTACCTTGCCTCCCTTTCATATCTTTCCGGAGCATGGTTGCTGTCACCCCCCAAATGATGTCCTCCAAAGATAGTGTGAATACTACCTTCCTTGACGAATTTTTTCTCTTCAGGCTTATCCTCACTATGGAGGGCGCGCCCTTAATCTCTTCTATCAGGATTCTCCTTGTGCTTCTTTACTTCTCTAAGAATCCAATCGGTCAAGTATACTTCTTTGAGCAGGTCTTCGATTTCATCCTTCAATTGACGACACTCATGAGTGTTGTGCCCTGAAGACTCATGATACTCGCAATACTTCTTATCTTTGCTTTGCCAGGAAGATAGAGGCTCCGGCCTCCTAAAGAGTCCTTTGTTTTTATTCACCTCGAAGATGTGCTCAATGGGGACTGCCAAAGGGGTATAATTATTTGGCCTTCTATCATAATTGTATGTATCTGGAGGTCCCCAATTGTTTCCACCTTCAGTTGCATTGACCCGATTAGCACCAATCCCAGTACGGTGTGCAGGACTTACAGACCTATCCTTTTTCTTATTAACTCCCCCTTTAGAATTCCCTGCGTGCCTGCCTTTCGGTTATCTGCCAAGGATTGCTCCACTATTTTGAAGCACTCGGCTTGTGCAAACACATCAGCCAAAGTAGTTGGATCTCATCCTTGAAGATGCTTCCAGAAATTAGTCCCTACTTACATTCCAGCTATTAAGAAACACTTTAGCGTTTCGTCCATTGCTCCTCTCACTAGAGTAGACTCTGAGTTGAATCTCTTGAAATAAGATTGCAACTTTCTCCTTTCCTCTGCTTGTTATTGGCCAAGGTTATGACTAGAGGTGCATACTTCACTGTTGCCTGAAACTTAGTTAAGAATAAAGTTCTCATCACCTCCCAGGAGGTGATTACTCCTAGCCCAAGCTTTTGAAACCACTACTGAGCGCTTTCTCTGAAAGTTGCTGCCAACAAATGACATCTTGCTAGATTGGTTACCTGGTATACATCCATCTCAATATCAAACCGTCCCAGGATTTCCACAGGGTCTGCATTTACTTGGAAGCGTAGGTCATTAGTCATAGACCGATACCCAGCAGGCAGTTGTGCCTCTCTAACTTCTGTTAAAAATGGAGAGGAAGTCTGGGCCGTAGCAGATATCCTTCCTCCGTCCAGATGAACGAGGAGCCTCTTCAAGTCATCCACATTGAAAGTTCCTACTCCAGGAATATTCTGGATATTTGGTTGTGTACCTGTCTGCGTACACCCCGGGGGTGAAGGTGGAGGTGGAGGTGGAGCTGTTGCTTGAAATCCTCCTGGAGCCTCAGCATGAGGTTGTACAACTACATCCCTTTGAGTTTTAGTCTGATTCTGCTGACCCTGGGAATTCCCCTGAGGATGTGGATTTCCCTGAGGCTGTGGACTTCCACTACGCCATAGATGGCCTTCGGCAACACTTCAAAACTGTTAAATATAATTGATGTGTTTTAATCAGTGTTTAAGTGTTACAGGGAGTTATCAGAGTTTAGCTGGAAGCAGTAAGAGTTTACGTAAACTCTGACAGTTGGAAGCTCGACAGAGTTTGTTAAACTCTGTCTGGAGGAAGCGCGTCTACTGTTCAACAGTGATTGAAGATTAATTATGGAAGCGATATCTTTGAAGATTGGATAGCTATCAAAGAGATCGAGTTGGCATAGGAGACGTGTGACAATCTGTAATTGATATCATTGTATAGCTGATTATTAGGAATATCAATTAGAGATTGTATCGTAGCTGTATGGTATATAAATACAGATAGGTTAACCCTAGAAGGGTATCAATAACAAATTATCTTTATTGTAACCTAGCAGCTCTTTGTGATATTTTACATCACGAAGAGGGTTCGAAATACAATAAGTTTTTTAAGTGCATAAACGCTTTTACTTGTTAATCTCTCATACAAAGTTGATTATTAATTGTGTATTCGGCCTAACAAGTGGTATCAGAGCCAATCTGTTACTTTATTACAGGTTAAGATCCAAACACAACAATAATCATGTCAGTAATTCCTCCACCAACACCTACTGTTTCTGAAAAGGCTCCTACTACTGTGAGTCGCTATGAACCAATCAGGGTTCCTATTCTGAGGCCATTAGAGTATGCTATGTGGAAGGTCAAGATGACTATGTTTCTGGAGGCTACAGATCCAGAATATCTTGACAGGATTTATGAAGGCCCTCACAATCCTACAAAGCTATCTATTGCAATTGCTGGTGAAGCAGCAAAAATGGTTCCAAAGGAAAAGAAGGACATGACTCTTGAAGATCTATCATCAATTGCTAAGGATGCAAAAGTTAGGCATTTACTGCATAGTGCTTTAGACAATGTTATGTCTAACAAAGTCATTAACTGCACCACTGCAAAAGAGATATGGGATGCTCTTGAAGTCAGGTGTCAAGGAACTGTAGCTATTAAGAAGAATAGGAGAAACATACTCACACAAGAGTATGAGCATTTTGAGGCTAAACCTGAAGAGACCATGAAAGAAACATTTGAAAATCAGGTACCTCTAACTACCTATGCTTATAATATTGATGACATTGCACAATTAAGAATTTATCTTAAGTCATTGCATATAAGTTATAGGGATCAGACTTTAGAAAATGAGAGGATAAAAGCTAAAAATTCTGAACTTAAAGAAAGAAATAAACTTGTTGAAGAGAAACTTGAAAACATGCAACAAGTTCAGAAAGAGAGAGATGATACTGTTTGCAAAGAACAGAATTTGCTTCAGAAGTATAAACAACTAGAGTCAGAGTTGGAGGAAGCAAATAATAAAATTAGGACTTGGACTAATTCTGGAAAGGACACTCAACAGATTTTTCAAACAGACACTGTTGGTCTAGGTTATAATGAGGGAGATGAACTTAGATTTCAAAATCAAGTTAAAGTCAGAACTAAATTTGTTCATGGAACCAGTAAATTTTTGTCTGAAAATGAAAAGGAAGCTGTCAAAAGAAAACCAGTAAAAACTAGTGTTAAACAGGAACAGAAATGGAAAAATAGGCATCACTTCAGGAAATAAACCAATGCTTGCTAGTTATGCTCCAAGAAAGACATGTCATAATTGTGGTAGTACTAAGCATCTTGCAAATTTCTGCAAGAAAAATAAAAATATAAATTCTTTACTTACAAAGTCTGAGGTAAAGAAGGATTTTGCTAGAACTAAGCCACAGACACTATGCACACACTGTGGAAGCACTTGGCATTCCATCTATACTTGCAGAGAATATCATGCTATCTATCATAATTACTATGAACTGAAACCCAATCTGAAATGGGTTAAAGTTGATACTGCAAGTGTAAACACTGATACTGTTAGCTCAAACTTTGATAATGTTAATTCCGCTGCAAAAGCTAACAAAGTTAAGAATGCCAAAGGATCCAAGCAAGTCTGGATCCTTAAAACTAATCCTCAGTAATTGTTTGTGATTGCAGGGTAACAGGGAGGCAACCCTAGTCGTGGACAGTGGATGTTCAGGACACATGACTGGAAATAAAGCCCTGCTATCAGAATATGAGGAGAAGGCTGGCCCAAAAGTTTCCTATGGTGATGGCAATATAGGAAGAATATTGGGATATGGCAATATCAATCTTGGAAATGTCATCATCAACAATGTAGCTCATGTCCCAGGACTCAAGCATGACTTGCTATCTGTGAGTCAAATCTTTGACAAGGGATATCATGTAGATTTTCAACCTGAATATTGTGAAGTTATCAGCAAATCTACAGGAAAGGTTGTTCTAGTTGGTCACAGGCAAAACAACATTTATGAAATCAAGCTTTTGATAGACTCTGTTGGAAAAGCTGTTTGCCTATCTACAAGAATGTCTAGTGAAGAGAGTTGGAAGTGGCACAAGAAACTCTCACATTTGAACTTGAACAACATCAATGAATTGATCAGAAAGGATCTTGTAAGAGGACTCCCAAAGACCCTGTTAAATGTGGATGGCCTATGTGACTCATGTCAGAAGGCTAAACAAAGGAAGTCATCTTTCAAGAGCAAGACAGAATTTTCTATCACTGATCCCTATCATCTTCTGCATGTTGATCTCTTTGGTCCAGTAAATGTTATGTCTATTGCAAGGAAGAAATATGCTTTAGTCATTGTTGATGAATACACTAGATTCACTTGGGTGTATTTAATAGCAAAGAAGGATGAAACTGCATCGACTCTGATGGAGCATGTGAAGCTTCTGGACAAAGGATCAAGCAACAAATTCAGAATCATCAGAAGTGATAATGGAACTGAGTTCAGAAATGCAACAATGGAAGAATTCTGCAAGGACAATGGAGTGAAACAAGAATTTTCAGCACCTGGTACACCACAACAAAATGGTGTAGTTGAAAGGAAAAATAGAACCTTAATTGAAACTGCCAGAACTATGCTTGATGAAGCAAAATTGCCAACTTATTTCTGGGCAGAAGCTGTTCAAACTGCTTGTTTTACTCAAAATGCAACACTGATCAATAAGCATGGAAAGACACCATATGAGATGGTGAAGAAAAAGAAGCCTAACCTGAAATACTTTCATATTTTCGGGTGCAAATGTTTTGTTTTGAAGACTCATCCAGAACAGTTGACCAAGTTTGAGCTAAAGGCAGATGAAGGAATTTTTGTTGGCTATCCACTGTCAACAAAGGCATTCAGAGTTTACAATCTGAGAACTAAAGTGATCATGGAATCTATACATGTTTCTTTTGATGATAAGAAGATAACTGGACTTGAAGACAAAGATGAATATGATCAACTGAACTTTGAAAATAACTCTGATGAAGGAAACTCTGATGAAACAATTCTGATAGACTCTGTTGAAACAAACTCTGAACCTCTACTGGTAAATTCTGAAGAAACTTCTCAGTCACAACAAAGGGAAGAACCAGTTGACTGGTGTTTTTAATGTACTAAACGTTTGATTAACGTTTTGGTTAACAGAAGGGCATTTTTAATGAAAAGCCAAAACTTCGATGGTACCGTTCATAAGTCAAAAATATACAATGGTACCATTCATAAAAGCCAATACCATAAGTGTACCATTCATAATATCCCTACTTTTATTATTGCTAACTTTCTATACGTTTTTAACCAGCAGCATCTATGGTCCTTCATCTTGCGATGATATTCGTAATATCAGCTACCCTTTCTACTTAAAAGGTGATCTTCATCATACTTGTGATCATCATAGTCTCCGCAGCCAAGAACTTGACTGCGAGGACAACCATACCATCACATATTTGACTTATAGTTTCCATGATCAGTATTATCCTTATCATTATAATTATGATAATTATCATGCTGATAATGTGACATATAATTATTATCCTGATAACGTGACATACAAGTACCATGTGGCGGACATCAATTACCAAAACTACACAGTACTTATTGATACATATGTAAATCAAAAATCAATTAGACTTTCATATATGTTTGATAGCATCCCAAGTTATAACATCCCACTAACATTTATATGCTTTTGAAAAATTGAAAAATGCACCGCTTTAGTTCAGATCAAAGTCAGTTTAGTATATATGCTTTTGGTAATTGTACATTGCATCCCTAAATATGTTTTGGCGCTAAATTGTGCACCCCTTTCTTCCATTTTTACCAAAAAACCTGTGGATAATTTGGTAAATTAACAATACATAATTACAATTTCACACCTTGAAGTATGAAATGTTATACACATGAACCTTGAACAAAAATTTCATACATTTACCCCTGTACTATAGAAATTGTATAATTTAACCTTATATTAAAAGACATAACTTTATTTAAGTTTTTTAACCCTCTGAATGATATTTTTTAAAACATTTAAAGAACAAACGCTGTAGGGAACGTAATGAATTTTCCAAAACTATAAATCTCATCAGAAACAGAATTATAACGAGTTGGGAATTTTGATAAAACGTATATTGAATGAATTTGTAAACTGAAAAATGAGTTGGGAACATTTTTTATTATTTCGAAAAAAATTTGAAACATAATATGAAGAAACACTGTGAACGAAAGTTATGGGCAATTGAAAAAGTTTTTCGAAGCATCAAATATCTTCAAAATTGTTATGAATTGAATTTACTAAGAATTTTACCGAATTTCTAAATTCTTAAAAATTATTGGATTTTTTTTAAATATTTTTTCCAATCTCTTACCTTTATTCTAACAATTTGGGAGAATCACGTTGAAATTTCTACAAAACTATCTGTGCTTTTTTGTTTTTTTAACATATTTTAAAAATTTTAATATTCTAAAATAATATAGGAAGATAATTACAATAAAATGGGTGTATTGTACAATTTTTATAGTGCAGGGGTAAAAATGTATGAAATTTTTGTTCAAGGGTTCATGTGTACAACATTTCATACTTTAAGAGTCAAATTGTAATTAGGTATTGTTAATTTACCAAATTATCCTTGGATTTTTGGTAAAAGTGGACAAAAGGGGTGCACAATGCATTGCCAAAACATATTGAGGGATGCAACATGCAATTACCAAAAGTATGAATACCGAACTGACTTTGATCTAAACCTTCAAGCAACATTCGCCTACCTTCAATCTGCTCACCTCTAAGATTGATGGAGATAACACCCTCTGAGTCTTCCTCGATTTCTTCCTGAATTCCTTCTTGTAAATCACCGAGCACTGGAGTGTTTTCCCTCTGCAATTCCTCAGGGCGCGCCCTCGAAGGAGGCGCTTCCTCTTCTGGCTCTTGAACAAGATAGTGAACTTTAACCTCTCCCGGGGAGATGCTCATGACCCTTCCTGAACTACTTTCTCCGAAAGCACGCCCTTCATCCTTCTGCCTTCTAAAGCCCTTGATTGCCTTCTGGTAGCAATCTCTTGAATCATGTTGAGATCCTTGAACAGTTCCCTTGCCGTTTGGAGTATGGAATTTCATTACAAGGTGATAGATAGTGGCCACCACCATCATTTCCTTCAACAGGGGGCGCCCTACCAGAGCATTGTGTGATGATTCCTGATTCAAAATCATAAAATCCATCATCTGAGTCACAGAAAGAGCCTCTTCTCTAAGAGTCACTGGCAGCTTGATAGCTCCCATGACTTTCATAGATTCGCCCAAAAAGCTATAAATCCACCCATTATCCGGAATCATGTCCTTATCTAAAAGTCCCAACTTCTTGTAGGTGTTGTAGTAGAGGATATTTACAGAGCTTCCATTATCGACAAAAACCCGATGCACGTTCTTGGAACCAATCTGGATTGCTACCACCAAAGCATCATTATGAGGGTGGTACACCCACCTGGCCTCTTCTTCAGTGAAAGTAATGTCTACACACCCCCCTTTGAATAATTTGGGAGGCCTTAACTCCAAGCTATTCACATTAGTGAGGGGTCTGTACCTTGCCTCCCTTGCATATCTTTCCAGAGCATGGTTGCTGTCACCCCAAGGTGATGTCCTCCAAAGATAGTGTGAATACTACCTTCCTTGACGAATTTTTTCTCTTCAGGCTTATCCTCACTATGAAGGGCGCACCCTCCATCTCTTCTATCAGGATTGTCCTTGTGCTTCTTTACTTCTCTAAGAATCCAATTAGTCAAGTATCCTTCTTTGATCAGGTCTTCGATTTCATCCTTCAATTGACGACACTCATGAGTGTTGTGCCCTGAAGGCTCATGATACTCGCAATACTTCTTCTTATCTTTGATTTGCCAAGAAGATAGAGGCTTCGGCCTCCTGAAGAGTCCTTTTTTTTATTCACCTCGAAGATGTGCCAAAAGGGTATAATTATTTGGCATCCTATCATAAGTGTATGTATCTGGAGGTCCCCAATTGTTTCCAACTTCAGTTGCATTGACCCGATTAGCACCAATCCCAGTACGGTGTGTAGGACTTACAGACCTATCATTTCTCTTATTAACTCTCCCTTTAGAATTCCCTGTGTGTCTGCCTTTCGGTTATCTGCCAAGGATTGCTCCACTATTTTGAAGGATTCGGCTTGTGCAAACACATCATCAAAAGTAGTTGGATCTCTTCCTTGAAGATGTTTCCAGAAATCAGTCCCTACTGACATTCCAGCTATTAACAAACACTTTAGCGTTTCGTCCATTGCTCCTCTCACCAGAGTAGACTATGAGTTGAATCTCTTGAAATAATATTGCAAACTTTCTCCTTCCCTCTACTTGATATTGACCAAGGTTATGACTGGAGGTGCATATTTCACCGTTGCCTGGAACTTAGTTAAGAATAAAGTTCTCATCACCTCCCAAGAGGTGATTACTCCTAGCCCAACCTTTTGAAACCACTACTGAGCGCTTTCTCTGAAAGTTGCTACCAACAAATGACAACTTGCTAGATTGGTTACCTGGTATACATCCATCTTAATATCAAACCATCCCAGGAATTACATAGGGTCTGCATTTCCATGGAAGCGTAGGTAATTAGTCACAGACCGATACCCAGCAGGCAGTTGTGCCTCACTGACTTCTGTTAAAAATGAAGAGGAAGTATGGGCCATAGCAGATATCCTTCCTCTGTCCAGATGAACGAGGAGCCACTTCAAGTCATCCACATTGAAAGTTCCTACTCCAGGAATATTCTGGATATTTGGTTGTGCACCTGTCTGCGTATACCCCGGGGGTGGAGGTGGAGGTGGAGGTGGAGCTGTTGCTTGAACTCCTCCTAGAGCCTCAGCATGAGGTTGTACAACTACATCCCTTTGAGTTTGAGTCTAATTCTGCTGACCCTGGGAATTCCCGTAAGGATGTGGATTTCCCTGAGGCTGTGGACTTCCACTACGCCATAGATGGCCTTCGACAACACTTCAAAACTGTTGCCAAAGGCCCAAAAACTGTTGGCATAGCCTCATAAATCTCTATGGAAACACTTTTCGGGTGTTAGTTTTTTCAATGTTCGCGTAGGGTCATTTGCAACACTTTTTACACCTACAACAACATGATCAAAGGTGTTGCCGTCGGATACACATTTGTTGTAAAATGGCCCCACTGACAGGTGGCAGGACCCACAGACACGTGGCATGACCCACTGACACATGGCAGGACCCACTGACACATGGCAGGACCCCATTAACAAGTGGCAAGACCCACTGACACATGGCAAGACCCACTGATAGGTGGGACCCACTCACAGGTGGGGCCCACTGAGAGGTGGCAACACCTTGTCATACCTATTGCAACACCTTTTGTCATAGCTATTGCAACACATTGTCTTAACTATTGCAACACCAAATTAACCTATTACAACATTTTATGAACATATGGCAACACCAAATTAAACTATTACAACATTTTTTAATAAATGTTATAGCATATGGCAACGCTTTGTTATAGCTACTTCAACACCTTTGTAATGGAAAATTAAGAATACATTTCTGATAAATACAATTTTCAGTACAACACACTTCTGACTAAAAATTAAAACCTATTTTCCATTTCACAACCATCAACTCCAAAATAAAACATAAGAATTTAGTACAAAGCAAAATAGACATCAACTTCCTATTGAAGCAACCACATTATATTGCAAAGGAATTGTATACTTTTTCTTCTCTTTTTTCTTCTTTCTTGAATTTTCTAATATTTTTCATTCTTCTGCTGCCCCTTTGAAATCCATGTGCACTTGAGAAAATGTTTGAAAAGGAACTTAAGTACAGAGATCCATTTATCCTAGCATTTGTTCTAAAAAGATTTCTTATTGTTTAAATGATAATTTACAGAAATAAGACATTTTCAAGATTAAAGATGATAAGTATCATCATTTACTATATTACTCTACTAGTCCCTCATTAGTCTTGAGCATGTTTATAAAAGGAGAATCTATCGCTGGTAGATGCAACCTCCCAACTGGATATTTTTCTTTCGAACAAGATTAATATAGAAATCTGCGACGTAGTTGCAGTAACATGAGAAAAATGTGTACAAGATCAATTATGATAACGAACCTGATTTAGAAGCTTCAAGAGGCATGAGAGTCATGCCAAGTGCTGAAAATGAGACATTAACTGCATAATACTTCCAGACATTGTATCAACCATTCATTTGCTAAAAAACTGTGGAAATATGGATTTGAGTTTGCATCAATAAGATATAAGTTATCTGAAAGTTATCAGAATACATTAAGTTTACATATAAAACAACGAAACTTAAGACAAATAAAAAGTTACATTTTCTTAAAGGTATAACATACAAAATTAATTTTTTATTCTATGCTAGAACATATAAAAACACATTGCTAAGAATTATTCATCCAGAATGCTATACAGAACTTATAATTGTGATCCTACTATAGAAAACTCTAAAAATGACACGATATATACAAAATAGTTACAAAACTAGACATTACGATGCTAAAATAATACACAGGGAAATCTAGCCTTTACAAAAAAATTGGATGCTAATACCTTGAGATGCCTTTAGGTTCAATATTAATCGTAGCAGATACAAACTACTACGACTATTCAAATTTGGTCAACTGTATGTGGTTCAATAACAGAACTAAATATAATTTTAAAACTACATAGTTTGAAATCACAAAAACTGACTATGCAACTATTTTGATGCTCCTGTAGAACCAAGACAAATACTGACATAATAAAGTTATTGTTGGATGTAGAATCAAAGTAATTGTTGTTTTTAGAATCATAGTGCTAATAAGAAGCAGTGAAAATCGTAAATTTATTTGTGATTCTACTATAGAATACTATAAAAATAGAATGATATCTATAAAACAATTATTGCTAATCATTCAATCCAGCTAAAAAGGAAGCATATGCGCACAAATATGAACTTTTAGCATAAAAAGTCAAATGAAACTAAGATGAATAGTACTACCTGATCATTGAATAAACTTCAGAAGAACAACTAAATATGTAACAAACATAATTTTTGATTCTATTACAGAATCAAAACATAAACTAACAAATTTTTTTGTACGAAACTGAAGGATAAAGGTTCAAGCATGATGAGAATTCAATATACAGTAGAAACATAGTTTTGAGATTGTGATTTGATTCTACTATAGAATCGAACCATATATTAACAAATTATATGTACAAAACTGAAGGTTACAGATTGAAACCTGATGAACACTCAATATCAACAGTAGAATCATAGTTTTGAACTTTATTTGATGAAGACGCCATTGTTTCCGTCGAAAATCACAGAAAGCGAGAGAAGTACGAAGAGTGAATTGATCAAAAATAATATAAAATCAATTATAATCGAAGAGTGTGAGAGACACACAGTTCGTAGAGATATCGTCGGAGAAATTACCGGCACTACGCCATAGATGGCTTTCTACAACACTTAGAGGGGGGTGTTACCTTCTTGGGTGTTACCATAGCTATGAAATTTTGTACCTACCACAACGCTCTAGATTTGATGTTACCATATCCTTAAAGGTATGTTACCATAGATGTAGAAGGTGTTAAACTTAGTAACACCATGGGCTGTGTTACCTTAGAGTATAATTAACATATTTTTGAATTTTATTTATATTTAACGATTTAATAATTATTAAATTTTAAAATTCAATAATTTTAATCAAGTCATAGAGTTTATTATTATAAAAATAAAATTCTATTGAATAATTGTATTATTTATATTTTTACAATATTAATATATTTTTAAAGATTTTATTTGAAATAAATTAAAATAAAGTAATATTCAAAAATTATTGGAGAAAATAATAGGATATGATAAGTTTAAATTATTATTCAATAATTGAAATAATAAACTTTATTGACATACAATTTCCCATAAGAAAATTAATAGTTTTTGTAATATTAGAAAATGGAAAAAAAAAGAGTAACATAATGAAAAAATGGAAAAAAATAGGAATTGGCTGGGCGGCAAACGAAAATGAAAGAAGGCAAATTAAAATTGGATCAAAATTGGTTAAGTCCGGGGAAATTGGGGATTTGCTCTGTTCTCACTCACCTCTCTCTATCTCTCTCTCACCTCACTCACTCACCTCTCTCTCGCTCAATTAGGTCAAAGTTCGCTCTAATTCACTCAATCTCGCTCTGCTCAGTGTCTACCTCACTTGCTGATTAGGGTTAGGGTTGGATTAAGGGTTAGTTGGAGAGTTCACTCAATCAATCTCTCTTACTTGCAATTAAGGTATAAATCTCTCTTTATATGCTTCGATTTGGAAATATAATTTTGTTAATGCTTCAATTTGTATATATTTGTTTTATTCTACGATTTTGACCCCTCTCTCTCCATCTCTCTCTCACCATTCTCTCTCGGTCTCTCTCTCTCGCTCGCTCTCTCCCCCCCCCCTCTCTCTCCCTCTCTCTCTCCATCTCTCCTTCTCTCTTCATATCTTTGTGCAACATGTGGTAATCCAACAGAGCTGATAAATGCATTATTAGCACTACACCAAGGGAAGATAGATGTGCTGAAGTATTCTTTTTATGGTTCTATTTTATCTCACCTTCTGCTTGTTCTTGGAAGCTCCCTTTTATGTGGTGGATTGGAAAATCTAGACAACGAGCAGAGATATGTGTATCGAGCAATGAAGGTGTGTATCCAGTTCTCAAATACTACATGTATACATAATAAAGTCGTTCGACTGCACTAGGCTGCTGCATCACCCGGATAAGTATTAGAATTGTGAGCAAACTATATTAGAACTGGAGTACACTTTGCACAACACGTTTTCTCACTATATCTTATTTTCTTGAATTAAAAGTAGTTTGTATCCTTCGAAAGGGGCCAGTGTTATATGTATCTTGAATCAACCTACAATTTCACCAAGTCTTTTTGACTTGTTGAGCCACGCATATGCTTTTTGTGGAATACAGGTCCCAAGTTTGTTTTACGGCTCTCAACAATGGTCACTGCTGACCTTTGGATAAGAATCCTATAATCATGCATGTATTCATCCATATTAATATGAGATCATGAGGAAATAGTATTTTCTTGGTACGCTTAAAAACAAAGATATATTTGCAGTCTGCAAACATGAGAACATTTATTGGATACGAGAAGTTTTACATTTTAATAAATTTGAAATAATACGAGAAGACAATATTAATGGCTAAATAGATTGGTACATACATAAATTAAAATAGTTTTTATTGAATTATAGGGTGACACAATGTAGGTGTGTATCCAGTAGAGATGTGCTCTTTATTTTTCTTGTGATTGCTCACTATATTCTCGTAGAAAGAAAAGCTTGTAATATAATTGGTGAATTATTAGTGGTGTTAACATGCCATGTAAAGGAGCCTAAAGATTAGCCAAAGATTACCAGTTCCACAACAACTCTTTTCTCCAATGTTACACATAATGCTAGGTGGAATATTGAGTTGTAAATGAAACTTTCTGCAGGAATTAGACATTATGCTATGTTTTTTTTTGTTTTAAGGTTTTAATTTTTCTTCAGATTCTTTTCTGCTTATAGTTCATGTTTATAAATGTTTTTCATTGCATTCTGCTGGTTTTGCTTTTTGTTCTTTTTTTCTATATTAAAACTGCTCCTCTTTTCTTCAATCTACATTGAATCTGTTAAGTTTTTTATTAGTATATGTTCTTCTATCATAAAACTTGTGTTTTCAAATTTTTTTTTTATTGCAAGTCTTAATTACAATTTGTATTTAGAATCAGACAATGTATATGCATTTAAATTGGTTTCCTTTTTAATTAAAATTTTAGTGATACAACTAGTAGGTCAAGTGATTGTTGTCTGCAAACTGAAACTTCAACTTTCTTTGTGTTCTCGATTATTTATCTAAAAACTTGCAACTTGAGCTTTATATTATGTGTCTAAAATTATTGATGGGACTCTACTCCACCTAGCCACCTGATTTCTTTTAGACAACAACATTTGCTTGTGATAGTTCTATTTCTTTTTAACATGCTTGGTTTCTAAATTTCTTTGGTTTTGATTTTGCAGAATGACCAGTAGTCAATAAAGAAGGACGTCCAGGAGTTGCAAGTTGCAACTTGGATTTTGATGGAGGACTTGCACATTGCAGTATTCTTGATATTGGCCACTTTTTTTGTTGTTTTTGTATGTAAATTTAACATTTTAATCAAGTAGTCAGTATCATGTAAGCTTAATTCTAACATATTAACTTGTGGTCTCGCAAAATTATTTAGTTTTTGTTTGTAATTTTGTCAATTACATTGAATATGGGAATTGGTTTGTTGGTTTTTCTAATGGGAAATGCAATATTTAAACTTAGGTATTACATATATGTTACAAAAGCCATTCTTTGGTAACACATGGTGTGTTGCAGTTGGTAACATAGGTGTTACAGTAGATTAAAACATGTTGCACAGTATATGCTCCCCACCAAAGTGGGCCCCACTTTGGTGGGGCCACATGTGGGACCCACATAATTGATTAATAATTTTGCAAAATTATAACATCTAAGGTAACATAGATTTGGTGTTGCTATAGAATGCTTAGTGTGTTGCTGTATAGGTCTACGGTAACGAATATGGCTATGTTAGCTTAGGTTTGTCGAAGTGTTGCCTTAGACTCCAAAGGTTACATAGAACAAAACTATCCCAACTAAGGTGTTACCTTAGCCTTTTTTGGGCCTTTGGCAATAGAATTTAGGGTCTAAGGTAACACAGTCCTGGTGTTACTATATGTCATCTATGGCGTATTGCGGTGAAATTTAATCGGAGAAATGATCGCAGAGATTGCAGGAGAGGAGACTGTATAACATACCTATAGATACAACTAACGGCCATTAAGTATTATTTTTTGTTTTCATAATTAAATAGTAAAATAATCTGAGCCGTTGGATTAAAGCATGATCTAAAGGTTGATATTATAATAGGAAATTCTCTCATATTCTCTCTATAAAGAGGTCCTCTTTAGAATAATGGCCATACTGTATATATATCTTCCTCCAAAAATATCAAATATCTTATTAAACACATCAATATTTGTTACTAAATTCGAATAGAAATACCAGTATATAAGATACAAGAGAGTACGACTTTAATTTTGACATTATCATTTGGGTTCTTCAATCAACACAAGATGTACAAGAATTTCGATTATTTTTTGGTTTTCATGATGCTTTTAAGCGTGGAATTGTCGACAACAGTAGCCAACCAGAAACCAGCATGTTTCGATGAATTTCCACTTCCCGGATGCCTGAAGAATTTCGCGCAATGTTCCATGACCTGCATGAATAAATATAGCATGGGGAATTTATTAAATGTGTTTTGTGAGGGGGATCAGCTTTGTGTATGTAGGTATTCTTGTCAAGTAAATCAAGTTTCGATATCTAAGATATACAAATCAAATTCGATCGTGGATTATTAATTTTCTATTTTTTAAGCTTATATGAATTTTTTGTTTAATCGCTATGTAGAGTAGATGTTAGTCCTTGTAAAATATGAGCTTTAGAGGCTGTTTGGCTAAACTAAAAATTATTACTTATAACTTAAAGGCACTTAAAGTGATAAGTGAAAAGTAAAAATTTTAAGTCAATCTCTGTTTGGATAATTTTATATTATGAGTGACTCATGAAATAATAAAAATGTAAAAATAAATTTGATAAATTATCTATTTGAATGATGATATAATTAACTTTTATTAAATATAATCCTCAAAACAAAATAAGTCATTCAAAAATGTACGTCCTGCCAACTTTTGACTTTAAGCTATTTTTTTTAACTTTAAACCAATTTTGACTTATTACACAAACAGATATTTTTTAACTTAAAGTAAAAAATGACTTTAAGCCCCACTTAAAGCGGGTTGCCAAACAGACTCTTAATCGAATTCCCGAGTCTACCCAATTTTTTCGGTTTTCAAATACAGTTCCACAAAAATGATCAATAAACTTAATTTACCTTTGAAAAACATGTTTCGACTTAAAATTAAAGTTACCATGAGCCCCATTGAATAAATATGAATCCATTTTAAATAAAAATTGATGAATCCAAATTTCATCACCCTATTCATCCCGTTTAGCACCTACACCTCAAAATCCAGTAGAAACGGAGACTGAGACTCATTAAAACACCGAGACTAATTGCTGGTTTATATTGCTTGTTAAATAAAAGAGAAAAAGGACCCTGAGACAGATTTCATGAAACTTTTCCTAAGATACATACAAAATAATTTTAAATTCTACTGTGCCTGCAGGGCTAATTAATAAATTCTGAATTTACTAAAACACCCACCTCCTTTTTACATATAAAAGATAGGTAAAAGAGAAAAAGGAATCTGAGATATATCTCAGATAACTTTCCTGGGATCAAGCATGGTTTTTGCTGCCTCTATGAGAGTTCTGTTCTTTCTTTCTACTACACCATTCTACTGAGGTGTTCCAGGTGCAGAAAACTGTTGAGTAATTCCATTGTCTGCACAATACTCCTCCATTGTAGAATTCTTAAATTATGTACCATTATCACTTCTGAGCACTTTGACCTTGTACTCAGAGCTATTTTGAATATTCTTGACAAGTTCAATGATTTGCTGAGGAGCTTCATCCATTTTGTGTAGAAAGAATACCCATGTGAACCTTGTGTAATCATCCACTATAACTAGAGCATATCTTTTCTTGCTGATAGACATAATGTTTACTGAACCAAATAAATCAAGATCCAGGATGTGAAATGGTTCAGTAATTGAATTTTCTGTCTTGCTCTTGAAAGTGGTTCTTCTTTGTGTTCCAAACTGACAAGCATCACAAAGTCCATCTTGCACATAATTTGCCTGAGGTAGGCCTCTCACCAGATGGTGCTTAACAAGTTGATTAAGCTTCTTGAAATTGAGATGTGAGCTTCTTGTGCCAGTTCCAGCTTTCATCATTTGATGCCTTGCTGTAAAGACATCTAACAGTTCCTTTAGATGTGTCACTCAAGCTGGCTTCATATATGTTACCATGTCTCTGACCAGTCAGAACAATGTCTCCATTCTTCATATTCAAGATTTTGCATCCTTTACTGTCAAAGATTGATTGGTAACCCTTATCACCCAGTTGACTTATGCTTAAAAGTGTGTGTTTCAAGCCTTCAACCAGTGCTACATTTTCTCTGATGACATTCCCCAAAATAATTGAGCCATATCCCAGAGTTTCTCCTTTGTTGCCATCTCCAAAGGATATTACTGGGCCAGCTTTCCTTTCAAACTTTGTAAGCAGGGACTTCTTTCCAGTCATATGTCCAGAGCATCCACTGTCCAAGATAATTGAATGCTTCTTTCAGTGCCCTGCAAACAAAAAGTAGCTAGTTAGAATTTTTTAGGACCCAACTATGATTGGATCCTTTCTTACTAACTTTTGAACCAACAGGCTTTGAAGATTTTGCTTTTGGTTTACCTGTTGCAGAGTCAACCTTAGACTTTGATTTCACAAACTGTTTGTGACTAGGGGTTTCAGATTTCAGAGAATAATAGTCATAATACAGTTCATGATATTCCTTACACATATAAATGGAATGAAGTAAACTACCACAATGATAACTGGGTTCTTGTGGTTGGTATTGAATTCTTTGAGTCTTGAGGAATCTGGACTCAGTTTTCCAAGAAGGTTTTTGATTGCAGTCTAGGGCCAAATGATTATGATTTCCACATTTATAGCATTTCTTCCTAGGTACATCAGGTACATTCTTGTAATTATTCTCTTTGTTAATACCTTCTTTTCCATTCTTATTTCTTCTGATCTTGCTAGACTCTGAAATACGTTCTAGTCTCTGTTTTAACTGAGACTTAGACAGAAAACCTATGTTGACATTCTTAGGTTTTTCTAAAACTCTCTCATCTGAATTTCTATTGTTAATTCTTTTGTACACAACCGGGGTACCTTTAGAATCAACAAATTTAACATGTTTAGGTTCAGAAGCTATCTTCTTACCTTCAGATTTGGATATGCTAGCTTCTTCTTTCCTATCATCCAAGACAATAACTACAGAATTTTCACTTTTATTCTTTCCAAAAGCTAAGCCATAGACTTTACCAAGAATTTGATTGTCAATGATTTCTTGAGTCTTTTTACCAGAAGTGTTAATGGTTTTCATCATATCTCTCTCTTCCTCTAGTTCTTTACTGACATAGTCATAAGCCTCAAGGATAACACCATATTCATGCTTAGCTTTATCAGAACTTAACCTATATTTTTCCATTTGAATTAACTCAGATTCAAGAAATTTATTTCTACTAACTAATTCATCATTCTTAGCCTTAAGTTCATCTTTTTCACTAGCAAGAATTTTGAAATTAGTCATAAGATTCTTAAACTCAACATGAATAGATCTAATATCATCATAATCTAAGATATCAAATGAATCAAGAGAGTGAAGTGATACCTTAACAGAAGATGAAGAAGTTTTCTTTGGAGATCCTGGCTTGCCTGAAGCACTTGCCATCAATGCAATGTTGTCATAATCCAATTCATCTTCAGAATCACTGGAGTCTGCCCAATCCTTCTGTGTGACCATGAATGCATTACCTTTCCCTGAATTCCTAGGCTTCTTGCACTCACTAGCAAAGTGTCCAAGCTCACTGCAGTTAAAGCACTTGATCTTGGCCTTATCAAGCTTGATAATTGTATTCTTGACTTTGTCACTCTTCTTCTCCTCTTTCTTCTGAAAAGATCCTTTGCTAAATCTTCTCCTATTGAATCTTCCTTTCTTGAAAGCTTTAGCAAACATAGCAAAGAGTTCTTGCATCTCTGATTTAGAATCATTATCTTCAGAGTCTATATCTGCAGTCTCCAACTCAGAACTTTCTTTGTTCTTCTTCTTCCTCAAGTCTATTTCAGTAGATTCAGACTTTTCTTCTGGAAGCTTCTTTGATTCAGATTGAGCAGTGAGTGCAACAGTTTTCAACTTTCCTTCACTCCTGCTCTTTTTCTGCTGCCTGTCAAGTTCATAAGCTCTTAATTTTCCATAAACTTCTTCTAATGATATTTCATCCAGATCATTATCTTCCTCAATTGCAGATATCTTCTCATTGTAGAAATCAGGAAGAGATTTCATGAACTTAGTATTCATATCCTCCAAGTCATAATATTTACCATGCATGGCCATCTCATTGATGAGTTTAGTAAACCTATCAAAGGTGTTAGTAAGTGACTCACCAGACTTGGATTCAAAGTACTCATACTGTTGTATGAGAAGTGTCCTCATATTCTTCCTAACAGGTTTTGTTCCTTTACATTGAACCTTGGGATTATTCCATATCTCCTTAACCAAACATGATTATATTCACTTCCCATAGAGTATATTCGTTTCTCTTCAGCATAGAGTATATTCGTTTCTCTTCAGCATAGAGATCTTAGTATTCCCATTCTTGTAACCAGACATGATTGCAGATCTTTATGATTATTCAAAATCAACCTGCTCTGATACCAATTGTTAACTCGAATAACTTGTAGAAGGAGGGGTTGAATACAAGTTATATAATTGTGTCTGATTTTTGCTTGATTAGATGAACAAGAACAAACGAATGAATCAAAATTTGTTTGTATTAAATAAATTAAATACAAACTCTACCAAAGGTGTACAATACCTTTAGCAGCTGCTGACAATACAAATCTCTCTCTGTTTGTTTCGAACTCTCGAACACAAACCTAATACAGAGCTTCACACGATATGCACTCTATAATTCACAACTCGCTCTTTTACAATGATATAGAGAGAGTATTTATAATGCTACCTATCAACTAATAACAGAAAGTAATGATATATACATGACAATGTTCTACCGTCCAGTTGATAGTTTCCATCAATAGAAAATTCTTTCCTTCATGATATCTTCTTGCTTGTTCTTCAAAACAACGATCCTGTTTTATAGCACTTGCCCGTTTCTATAGCATCCATAATGACATCATCAGTAACACGACCGATATCAGGATTCCTCCTTGCATCAGGATTTGACATCCATCAGTATTTGACTTGGCGTATCAGGATTTGATCTCAGTTCCTGACATGTAGTCCTTGATGCACTGTTGTTCCTGACTAAACTCTACAGATTACTGTCTAACACATATATCCTATAATAAGTGCTAAATCCTTTATAAGATCAGGATTTACAAGAAGCATAAGCAAAATTATATTCCTGCACTTTGGGTGCATGCTCTTTGGGGAACTTCGGGGTAATCCTGCACTTTGCATCTAAAAGCTCTGGATCACTTGTCAAGTTATCTGGTGGGTGCTTCTCTCCAAAGACAATGAAGAAGCTCTGATAAATCAACATGTTAGCATGGAAAGCAATAATGAAATTACCATAAATCAATCACTAAGAACGGAAAAATGACTAGGTCTGTGTTAAGAAACTTCATAGCATGATCATATTAGCTGTACTTAAGGGAACAAAATATAATATCTAGACCGAGACCTTGATTGACTTGACTTTTCCGACACATTTAGGTTAGTGGTGGTTCGATTTATCATTGAAATGATGGTCCAAAATATCACACTAAAACACTGCATCGTGTAGCGTTTTTAATTTTAAACGAAAAATCTTTTTTGCAACTGCATCCAGAACGTAGTAAACAACATTAGTACTATTACCACCAATTTCCAGTAACTTAAATGAAGCAGTGTGGACTTGCCCTTTTTCCCAATCTTTGGTCTTGGCTAGCTACATGGGTTTAACTTATATAATATATGACATTCGACACTATGGAAGTATCGGCGTTTGCAAAAAAAATTACTTTGGTCCTTTAAGTTTAATTTAATGTTTTTAAAGTACTTGGAAAACTTATGCATACTTTAGTGGTGAAGAGTCAGGAGACATGTTTTTATCATAATGGAATGTATATTAGACTTCACCAGGTTCAACAATGTTTGCGGATCTTTGTTCAAGGCCCTGAAAAACATTTAAGCAGTGATGTAATCATTTCAGAGTCTATAACACCGAAGTAAAGTTGTAATAGGAGAGAAAGAGAGTTGCAGCTCCCAGAGAGAAAACACAGAGGTCGTGGTCTTTGTAGCTTATCTTAAACATAAATAAAAGTGTGCTCAATTTTTTTTATTTCATTACAGCAGAAATATATATGCAGCACAGGTAAACACACACACACACTTCTATTGTACTTGATTTTAAGAAAAGTAAGTGAAACCGACCCATACATGTTTCCAACAGATGGGAGCACGAACATGTTTTCATCAACATTCTTGTGCTGGTTAATTTCTACAATTATACAAATCTACTTCAGCTCATACTTTTATTATTGCTAACTTTCTTTACGTTTTTAACTAGCAGCATCGATGGTCCTTCATCTTGCGGTGATATTCGTAATATCAGCTGCCCTTTCTACTTAAAAGGTGATCTTCATCATACTTGTGATCATCAGAGTCTCCGCAGCCAAGAACTTGACTGCCAGGACAACCATACCATCACATATTTGACTTATAATTTCCATGATCAGTATTATCCTTATCATTATAATTATGATAATTATCATGCTGATAATGTGACATACAAGTACCATGAGGCGGACATCAATTACCAAAACTACACAGTACGACTCATTGATACATATGTAAATCAAACATCAATCAAACTTTCATATATGTTTGATAGCATCCCAAGTTATAACATCCCACTAACATTTATAAGTTCTTCGACCCATGTAACTTCTGATTCCAGGTACATAGATATTAGAACTACTGATAGTTTCTCTGTTTGTAGTAGTAACAATACCTGTAATTATACAACATCTTTTTTCGGCAAAAACTACAATCATGTTGAATACACTTATGTTATTGTTGGCTCTTTAAGTTTAAAGACTAAATTGAAAAATGCACCCCTTTGGTTCAGATCAAAGTCAGTTTAGTATATACGCTTTTTGTAATTGTACATTGCATCCCTAAATATGTTTTGGCACTAAATTGTGCACCCCTTTCTTCCATTTTTACCAAAAACCTGTGGATAATTTGGTAAATTAACAATACATAATTACATTTTGACACCTTGAAGTATAAAATGTTATACACATGAACCTTGAACAAAAATTTCATACATTTACCCCTGTACTATAGAAATTGTACAATTTAACCCTTATATTAAAAGACATAACTTTATTTAAGTTTTCTAACCTTCTAAACGATATTTTTTAAAACATTTAAAGAACAAACGATGTAGGGAACGTAATGAATTTTCCAATACTATAAGTCATCAGAAACAGAATTATAAAGATTTGGGAATTTTGATAAAACGTATGTTGAATGAATTTGCAAACTGAAAAATGAGTTGGGAACATTTTTTATTATTTCGAAAAAAATTTGAAACATAATATGAACAAACACCGTGAACGAAAGTTATGGGCAATTGAAAAAGTTTTTTGAAGCATCAAATATCTTCAAAATCTGTTATGAATTGAAATTTACTAAGAATTTTACCGAATTTCTAAATTCTCAAAAATTATTGGATTTTTTTTTAAAATATTTTTTTCAATCTCTTACCTTTATTCTAACAATTTGGGAGAATCACGTTGAATTTTCTACAAAACTATCTGTGCTTTTTTTGTTTTTTTAACATATTTTAAAAATTTTAATATTCTAAAATAATATAGAAAGATAATTATAAAAAATGGGTGTATTGTACAATTTTTATAGTGTAGGGGTAAAAATGAATGAAATTTTTGTTCAAGGGTTCATGTGTACAACATTTCATACTTTAAGAGTCAAATTGTAATTAAGTATTGTTAATTTACCAAATTATCCTTGGATTTTTAGTAAAAGTGGACAAAAGGGGTGCACAATGCATTCCCAAAACATATTGAGGGATGCAACATGCAATTACCAAAAGTATGTATACCGAACTGACTTTGATCTGAACCTTCAAGCAACATTCGCCTACCTTCAATCTGCTCACCTCTAAGATTGATGGAGATAACACCCTCTTAGTCTGCCTCGATTTCTTCCAGAATTCTTTCTTGTAAATTACGGAGCACTGGAGTGTTTTCCCTCTGCAATTCCTCAGGGCGCGCCCTGGATGGAGGTGCTTCCTCTTCTGGCTCTTGAACAAGATAGTCAAATTTAACCTCTCCCGAGGCGATGCTCATGACCCCTCCTGAACTACTTTCTCCGAAAGCGCACCCACCATCCTTCTGCCTTCTAAAGCCCTTGATTGCCTTCTGGTAGCAATCTCTTGAATTATGTTGAGATCCTCGAATAGTTCCCATGCCGTTCGGAGTAGGGAATTTCATTACAAGGTGATAGATAGTGGTCACCACCGTTATTTCCTTCAACAGGGGTCGCCCTACCAGAGCATTGTGTGATGATTCCTGATTGAAAATCATAAAATCCATAATCTGAGTCACAGAAAAAGACCCATCTCTAAGAGTCACTTGCAGCTTGATAGCTCCCATGACTTTCACAAATTCGACCAAAAACCTATAAATCCACCCATTATCCGGAATCACGTCCTTATCTAAAAGTCCTAACTTCTTGTAGGTGTTGTAGTAGAGGATATTTACTATGCTTCCATTGTCGACAAAAACCCGATGCATGTTCTTGGTACCAATCTGGATTGCTACCACCAAAGCATCATTATGAGGGTGGTACACCCACCTGGCCTCTTCTTCAGTGAAAGTAATGTCTACACACTCCCCTTTGAATAATTTGGGATGCCTTAACTCCAAGCTATTCACATTAGTGAAGGGTCTGTACCTTGCCTCCCTTTCATATCTTTCCGGAGCATGGTTGCTGTCACCCCCCAAATGATGTCCTCCAAAGATAGTGTGAATACTACCTTCCTTGACGAATTTTTTCTCTTCAGGCTTATCCTCACTATGGAGGGCGCGCCCTTAATCTCTTCTATCAGGATTCTCCTTGTGCTTCTTTACTTCTCTAAGAATCCAATCGGTCAAGTATACTTCTTTGAGCAGGTCTTCGATTTCATCCTTCAATTGACGACACTCATGAGTGTTGTGCCCTGAAGACTCATGATACTCGCAATACTTCTTATCTTTGCTTTGCCAGGAAGATAGAGGCTCCGGCCTCCTAAAGAGTCCTTTGTTTTTATTCACCTCGAAGATGTGCTCAATGGGGACTGCCAAAGGGGTATAATTATTTGGCCTTCTATCATAATTGTATGTATCTGGAGGTCCCCAATTGTTTCCACCTTCAGTTGCATTGACCCGATTAGCACCAATCCCAGTACGGTGTGCAGGACTTACAGACCTATCCTTTTTCTTATTAACTCCCCCTTTAGAATTCCCTGCGTGCCTGCCTTTCGGTTATCTGCCAAGGATTGCTCCACTATTTTGAAGCACTCGGCTTGTACAAACACATCAGCCAAAGTAGTTGGATCTCATCCTTGAAGATGCTTCCAGAAATTAGTCCCTACTTACATTCCAGCTATTAAGAAACACTTTAGCGTTTCGTCCATTGCTCCTCTCACTAGAGTAGACTCTGAGTTGAATCTCTTGAAATAAGATTGCAACTTTCTCCTTTCCTCTGCTTGTTATTGGCCAAGGTTATGACTAGAGGTGCATACTTCACTGTTGCCTGAAACTTAGTTAAGAATAAAGTTCTCATCACCTCCCAGGAGGTGATTACTCCTAGCCCAAGCTTTTGAAACCACTACTAAGCGCTTTCTCTGAAAGTTGCTGCCAACAAATGACATCTTGCTAGATTGGTTACCTGGTATACATCCATCTCAATATCAAACCGTCCCAGGATTTCCACAGGGTCTGCATTTACTTGGAAGCGTAGGTCATTAGTCATAGACCGATACCCAGCAGGCAGTTGTGCCTCTCTAACTTCTGTTAAAAATGGAGAGGAAGTCTGGGCCGTAGCAGATATCCTTCCTCCGTCCAGATGAACGAGGAGCCTCTTCAAGTCATCCACATTGAAAGTTCCTACTCCAGGAATATTCTGGATATTTGGTTGTGTACCTGTCTGCGTACACCCCGGGGGTGAAGGTGGAGGTGGAGGTGGAGCTGTTGCTTGAAATCCTCCTGGAGCCTCAGCATGAGGTTGTACAACTACATCCCTTTGAGTTTTAGTCTGATTCTGCTGACCCTGGGAATTCCCCTGAGGATGTGGATTTCCCTGAGGCTGTGGACTTCCACTACGCCATAGATGGCCTTCGGCAACACTTCAAAACTGTTAAATATAATTGATGTGTTTTAATCAGTGTTTAAGTGTTACAGGGAGTTATCAGAGTTTAGCTGGAAGCAGTAAGAGTTTACGTAAACTCTGACAGTTGGAAGCTCGACAGAGTTTGTTAAACTCTGTCTGGAGGAAGCGCGTCTACTGTTCAACAGTGATTGAAGATTAATTATGGAAGCGATATCTTTGAAGATTGGATAGCTATCAAAGAGATCGAGTTGGCATAGGAGACGTGTGACAATCTGTAATTGATATCATTGTATAGCTGATTATTAGGAATATCAATTAGAGATTGTATCGTAGCTGTATGGTATATAAATACAGATAGGTTAACCCTAGAAGGGTATCAATAACAAATTATCTTTATTGTAACCTAGCAGCTCTTTGTGATATTTTACATCACGAAGAGGGTTCGAAATACAATAAGTTTTTTAAGTGCATAAACGCTTTTACTTGTTAATCTCTCATACAAAGTTGATTATTAATTGTGTATTCGGCCTAACAAGTGGTATCAGAGCCAATCTGTTACTTTATTACAGGTTAAGATCCAAACACAACAATAATCATGTCAGTAATTCCTCCACCAACACCTACTGTTTCTGAAAAGGCTCCTACTACTGTGAGTCGCTATGAACCAATCAGGGTTCCTATTCTGAGGCCATTAGAGTATGCTATGTGGAAGGTCAAGATGACTATGTTTCTGGAGGCTACAGATCCAGAATATCTTGACAGGATTTATGAAGGCCCTCACAATCCTACAAAGCTATCTATTGCAATTGCTGGTGAAGCAGCAAAAATGGTTCCAAAGGAAAAGAAGGACATGACTCTTGAAGATCTATCATCAATTGCTAAGGATGCAAAAGTTAGGCATTTACTGCATAGTGCTTTAGACAATGTTATGTCTAACAAAGTCATTAACTGCACCACTGCAAAAGAGATATGGGATGCTCTTGAAGTCAGGTGTCAAGGAACTGTAGCTATTAAGAAGAATAGGAGAAACATACTCACACAAGAGTATGAGCATTTTGAGGCTAAACCTGAAGAGACCATGAAAGAAACATTTGAAAATCAGGTACCTCTAACTACCTATGCTTATAATATTGATGACATTGCACAATTAAGAATTTATCTTAAGTCATTGCATATAAGTTATAGGGATCAGACTTTAGAAAATGAGAGGATAAAAGCTAAAAATTCTGAACTTAAAGAAAGAAATAAACTTGTTGAAGAGAAACTTGAAAACATGCAACAAGTTCAGAAAGAGAGAGATGATACTGTTTGCAAAGAACAGAATTTGCTTCAGAAGTATAAACAACTAGAGTCAGAGTTGGAGGAAGCAAATAATAAAATTAGGACTTGGACTAATTCTGGAAAGGACACTCAACAGATTTTTCAAACAGACACTGTTGGTCTAGGTTATAATGAGGGAGATGAACTTAGATTTCAAAATCAAGTTAAAGTCAGAACTAAATTTGTTCATGGAACCAGTAAATTTTTGTCTGAAAATGAAAAGGAAGCTGTCAAAAGAAAACCAGTAAAAACTAGTGTTAAACAGGAACAGAAATGGAAAAATAGGCATCACTTCAGGAAATAAACCAATGCTTGCTAGTTATGCTCCAAGAAAGACATGTCATAATTGTGGTAGTACTAAGCATCTTGCAAATTTCTGCAAGAAAAATAAAAATATAAATTCTTTACTTACAAAGTCTGAGGTAAAGAAGGATTTTGCTAGAACTAAGCCACAGACACTATGCACACACTGTGGAAGCACTTGGCATTCCATCTATACTTGCAGAGAATATCATGCTATCTATCATAATTACTATGAACTGAAACCCAATCTGAAATGGGTTAAAGTTGATACTGCAAGTGTAAACACTGATACTGTTAGCTCAAACTTTGATAATGTTAATTCCGCTGCAAAAGCTAACAAAGTTAAGAATGCCAAAGGATCCAAGCAAGTCTGGATCCTTAAAACTAATCCTCAGTAATTGTTTGTGATTGCAGGGTAACAGGGAGGCAACCCTAGTCGTGGACAGTGGATGTTCAGGACACATGACTGGAAATAAAGCCCTGCTATCAGAATATGAGGAGAAGGCTGGCCCAAAAGTTTCCTATGGTGATGGCAATATAGGAAGAACATTGGGATATGGCAATATCAATCTTGGAAATGTCATCATCAACAATGTAGCTCATGTCCCAGGACTCAAGCATGACTTGCTATCTGTGAGTCAAATCTTTGACAAGGGATATCATGTAGATTTTCAACCTGAATATTGTGAAGTTATCAGCAAATCTACAGGAAAGGTTGTTCTAGTTGGTCACAGGCAAAACAACATTTATGAAATCAAGCTTTTGATAGACTCTGTTGGAAAAGCTGTTTGCCTATCTACAAGAATGTCTAGTGAAGAGAGTTGGAAGTGGCACAAGAAACTCTCACATTTGAACTTGAACAACATCAATGAATTGATCAGAAAGGATCTTGTAAGAGGACTCCCAAAGACCCTGTTAAATGTGGATGGCCTATGTGACTCATGTCAGAAGGCTAAACAAAGGAAGTCATCTTTCAAGAGCAAGACAGAATTTTCTATCACTGATCCCTATCATCTTCTGCATGTTGATCTCTTTGGTCCAGTAAATGTTATGTCTATTGCAAGGAAGAAATATGCTTTAGTCATTGTTGATGAATACACTAGATTCACTTGGGTGTATTTAATAGCAAAGAAGGATGAAACTGCATCGACTCTGATGGAGCATGTGAAGCTTCTGGACAAAGGATCAAGCAACAAATTCAGAATCATCAGAAGTGATAATGGAACTGAGTTCAGAAATGCAACAATGGAAGAATTCTGCAAGGACAATGGAGTGAAACAAGAATTTTCAGCACCTGGTACACCACAACAAAATGGTGTAGTTGAAAGGAAAAATAGAACCTTAATTGAAACTGCCAGAACTATGCTTGATGAAGCAAAATTGCCAACTTATTTCTGGGCAGAAGCTGTTCAAACTGCTTGTTTTACTCAAAATGCAACACTGATCAATAAGCATGGAAAGACACCATATGAGATGGTGAAGAAAAAGAAGCCTAACCTGAAATACTTTCATATTTTCGGGTGCAAATGTTTTGTTTTGAAGACTCATCCAGAACAGTTGACCAAGTTTGAGCTAAAGGCAGATGAAGGAATTTTTGTTGGCTATCCACTGTCAACAAAGGCATTCAGAGTTTACAATCTGAGAACTAAAGTGATCATGGAATCTATACATGTTTCTTTTGATGATAAGAAGATAACTGGACTTGAAGACAAAGATGAATATGATCAACTGAACTTTGAAAATAACTCTGATGAAGGAAACTCTGATGAAACAATTCTGATAGACTCTGTTGAAACAAACTCTGAACCTCTACTGGTAAATTCTGAAGAAACTTCTCAGTCACAACAAAGGGAAGAACCAGTTGAGGGGGAGCATGATCAAGATGAATACTCAAACACTGATACTGAGTCAACTGAAAAATCTGGATCAAACTCTGATGCTTCAAACTCTGAAAATTCAAATTCTGACCCTGGGCAGTCAAGTTCAGGGGGAGTCTCAGAAAATGAAGATAGATCACAACAAAATCAGGAGAGCATGGATCAAGGGGGAGGATCACATGCTGATAGAAGTCATTTGCCTTCTGATAGGAAATGGACTAAATCACATACACCTGATTTGATAATTGGTGATCCAGATGCAAAAGTAAAGACAAGAAGTGCTACTGCAAGTGAATGTCTGTTTCATGCATTCTTGTCTAAAAATGAACCAAAGAAAGTGGAAGAAGCTCTTAAGATTAAGAGCTTAAGAGCTCTTAATCTTAAGAGCTCTGTGAATGAAGAGAAACCTCGTGTCTGACAAAAACGAGCATAATAAACAGTAGTAGATTCTGACAGTTTATCACCTAAGCTCATCAGAACATGTCGACCAAAATCAAAATTAGTACCATAGAGCAGAGAATACCCGATTTGGAGACTGTCTATTGGAATGGCATCCCAGTTTGTGACTTTCTTCTGGAACGTCCTTGTTTTGCAATCAAAGAAGAAGTTCCATTCCTTTCTGAGATTTGGTCTCTTTATACCGCCAATCTTGTCAAGAGATTCCATGTAACCTATCTCTTGTAGCATCTCTCTCAGATAAGTTTCATTAACCAGAGTATAAGAAGTATGTGTGTCAAACCCCATTGTATCTCGTACAGTCTGTGGAGTAATCACATAATCTTGGTCTTCGTAAGTGAAGATAATGGTAGGAGTTCCACTCTCTCCTCCATCCTCATAAACTGAATTCTTCCAGAATGTAGCAATTTGAGACGCAGAAAGAGTAGCAGGTCCAATCAGAGCTTGTCCAATCTCTGAATCCCTCAAGAAGTTCTGCATGAGATGAAACGATTCTGGAACGCGTTGATGATAGAGTGGAGCTTCATAGTTGTTAGGAACAAACCGTAAACCAAGAGCAGTGAATGCTTTAGATTCCATTGAGTTAAGAAATTTGCAAGAATTTCCAAGAGATATGTATGTAGAAAAGGTGTTTGCGTGAGTGCCCAAGAGAAAAATAAGAAAACTGTGAGATGTAAGAATAAGGCAAAATCGTTTGGACACAAAAGTGATTAAAGTAATGAAAAACTCAATCTCTTATGTAACAAACACTCAATCAGTTCCTAGATTAATGTGTAGTGGGACACGATAATAGGTAAGTGGGACACATTAAAGGGCAAGTGGGTCACGTGCGCCTATTTTTAAGAAGAGTATATTAAAAAATTAAAACATTAAAATATTTGATTTAAACAAAAATCAAATAATACTCTTTTTAAAAATATCTGGACCCAAGTAAAACCAGAATTTGAAGCGTTTACCTGTTGCCTTTAATAACCAGAATACGAAGCGATTAAGAACTTCGTTCTTACCCATCTCTATTTAAGGCCTAGAGACTTGCTCAGATTATTTCATTAAATCTTTAACCTTTCAGTCTCCCCTGTAAAATCACAAACCCTTCAAACCAAATACTCTTGAAAAACAATGGCCAACCTTAACATCAAAGAAAAGAACCTTCATCTTGTCGAGAATAGGGACATCTTCAGCTATACGCGTGAAGAATTTGAAGCGTTTGAGTGGGAAAGGCAGCTTGAGACGCTGTGGCTGCAAATGGATGCTGGTCTGGAAGAGCTCGAGAGAGAGAAACCTGCAAGGGTGATCGACATCGATGCTGCCCTCCAAGCAACATTGGCATGGCTCTCCTCGAAGGCATCCTCATCCAACACCACCAACCATTGTTAATGAATATGTCAGCAAAAATAACCTTATCCCTTCAACTTCCACCCAAATAAAGTGGCAAAGATGGGATCTGGGAATTTTTGCTAACAATGGAGTGGTGTGGACGGACCTTTTACTTTCCTGTTAAATAGATTAGCAGATAGAGAGAACAAAAAGATGTAATATTTGCTTGTAATCTCTTTCGTATTATCAATGAAAATTTTGTTTCTCTAATCATATTCATTGTGTTCTGCAACTGTTATTTATGTTATATGAACTGTTCTTCAAGAAAATGAATCAAGAAGAGAATATGAAGACTAATTAAAGTAATCATATAAAAAACACATTCATCAACTATCCACTGATTAACAGTTGTCAAAAACCCTACTTACTCCAAGACTTTCAAATTGTCCAAGTGAAAATTTACCTTAGATTACAAATCACGAATCAACAGCGTTTGTCAATTCTCCAACTTTATCACCGAAACCCTTTCTTAAATTGCACAGTTGTGAATATTTGTGTGTGTGAAGCAGAGTTTACTAAGTCAATTTTTAGAGCATCTAATTTTTCATAAAATCCATAAAGTATATCAATAAACACTGGATGCACAAACTGTCATAGTAAACACTGACTGTATGATGAAAGCTAAACTCTGAAGTAATCGAACTTTATACAGTAATTTTTATTTTATACCCCCTTTATATACATTTTTGTTTTTTTTTCATTTTTTTTTATTATTTTTCATTCCAGTAATCAGAGGTTGGAACCAGTCACCAAAAATTCAAAAATTTTAGCCCTTATCATTTTGATAAGTTCCTGGGTCATCCTAGTATTTAACTAGTCACCAAAAATCAGAGAATTTTAGCACATATTATATACCAATAGGTTCCTGGGTCATCCTAGTATCCAACATAATCTCAAAGGAGTATAACAACCTATATACATTTTCTTTGGGGTATTGCAGTAAGCATTTTATTTTATCAGAGTATAACTAACAGAGTTTAGAGTTCATCAACATCAGTAGTTTTTCATGAAAGGTAATGCACACAGTATTTATAGACTCAGAGTTTAGGACAAAATAAACTAAGAGATGCTATAAATATGAGCCAGTATTATGCTGTGTTAACTTTCTGCACAATCTAAGATTAGATCACAATAACTCAGAAAGATTCATGATTAATTGCTGAGAATCATGCTTCATACATATTTCTTCATTGGTGTTTTCATTCAGACAAAAATCAACTCAGAGTTCACAGAGTTTATCAAACTTATTAACAGTGTATGACATACAAACATACTGACAGAGTTTAACAGAGTATGCATAGCAGAGTAAAGAAAATGAGTCAAGATTCATTAACTTGTATTTAACCCTCCTTCTGCAAGTTATTCGAGTTAACAATTGGTATGAGAGCAGGTTGATTTCGAATAATCATAAAGATCTACAATCATGTCTGGTACAAGAATGGTAATACTAAGATCCCTATGCTCAAGACAAACGAATACACTCTATGGGAAGTGAAGATGTTGCATCACCTGGAGGCAACAGACCCTGATTATCTTGATAGGATAATAGATGGACCTTTTGTTCCAACAAAGGTTGTTCCTCAAGCAACTGTCGGAGGAAAAGTAGTTCCAGAGAACACGACAGAGAAGCCTAAATTTGAATGGTCAGATAAGGACAAGGAAAATGTTCTTAAGGATGCTAAAGTGAGAAACATACTGTTTAACAATCTTGATTCTGTTCTCACTAATTATGTTCTTTCTTGTAAAACTGTTAAGGAGATATGGGATAATCCCAAGGTTCACTGTAAAGGAACAAAACCTGTCAGGAAAAATATGAGGACACTTCTCGTACAACAGTATGAGTATTTTGAATCAAAGTCTGGTGAGTCACTTACTGATACCTTTGATAGGTTTACTAAACTCATTAATGAGATGGCCATGCATGGTAAATATTATGACTTGGAGGAGATGAATACTAAGTTCATGAAAGCTGTTAGGCCGAATACACAATTAATAATCAAATTCGTATGAGAGTTTAACAAGTAAGACGTTTATGCACTTAAAAACTTCTGGTATTAAGAACCCTCTTTGTGATGTAAACTATCACAAAGAGCTGCTAGGTTACAATAAAGATAATTCGTTGCACGATACCCTTCTAGGGTTAACCTAACTGTATTTATAAAACATACAGCTTCGATACAATCTCTAATTGATATTCCTAATAATCAGCTATGCAATGATAACAATTACAGATTGTCACACGTCTCCTAAGTCAACTTGATCTCTTTGATAGCTATCCAATCTTCAAAGATATCGCTTCCATAATAAATCTTCAATCACTATTGACCAGTAGACGCTGCCTCCAGACAGATTTTGACAAACTCAAACTCTGTCGAGCTTCCATCTGTCAGAGTTTACACTAAACTCTGACCGCTTCCAGCTAAACTCTGATAATTCACCGTAACACTAAAACACTGATTAAAACACATCAATTATATTTAAAAATCTCCCTCAACTTGTTCATTAGTAAAAATGCACAAGTTAATAACAATAATTGATGATGTCAAAACAAATAGACAAATACAGTGTTTATATAAATTCAGAGTTTAAGCTTCTACTTAACAAAATCTACAGAGAATAAGAAAATCCTTACAGACTTTAATCTCTAATCTCTTCAAGATCTGGTGTAGCTCGGAGATAATCTATGAGCAATCTTCTTTCTGCATTTTCAAGCTCAATCTTCATAGCTTCTTTAATCTCTCTGAGCTGAGGATCACTCTCATCTGTCTGATAGATAGCAGCTCTAAGATCATAGATTTTGTTTCTTCTCATCTCATTTCCCAGTCTGATAAATTTGACTTCTTCTGACTGTGAATTAAAGTCAAGTACTGTAATTCCCAAATCAGTCTTTAATTTTGCAGTACCTTTCTTCATTTCAATAAGATTTCCATTGTAATCCCTGTACTTAGGAACATATCTGCTATTATACTTCGTTCTTCTGATTGCCAAATTCTGAAGCATCCTCTGTCTGAGCACATTAACAACTGATTGAGTCCTTTGACTATTCACCTTGAAAAGATATAGAACATATTCTAGTTCTTCCCAATATTTCAAGCCAATATCATTCTCACCAACTCTAAATACTGTCCCATCAACCATGAAGTACAAGAGAAAATCCTTCTTTAAGCTCTTCTGATGAACTAACTGTACTGATTCCAGTCTGTCCAAACTCTCTTGAGTGACACCACGACCTGGAACAGCCAGTGAAGAAGGATCTCTAGGACCAGTATATTGCCTTTTGTCCTTGTGTGAACCTAGTCCACCCTTATTGTTTCCAACTTTACCAGACAAGGCTCTTCCATCAGAAATATTCATAGAAACTCCAGATAATATATTTGGATCTTGAATTGTTCCTTTCCCAAAAACCGATTTCAACTGAGAAGATTATAAAGGTGTGGTCACAACTTGTGATGCAACAGAAGTTGTAACTTTCTTCTGTGAACTTTCTCCTTCAATGCCTTTCAGCTTGAGTTGAGCTTCTGCTGCCATTGTTTCCTTTGAAAACTGAGATCTTTGACTAACATCAGCTCTTTCCTTGATCACAACACCTTTAACAACAGGCCTAGGAGCTTTTCCTCTTTTTAACTTACCAGACTTTAAAGCCTTGAGATGTTCTTCTTGTAAACTCTTTTCTTCAGCTTCAATGTCCTCAATTGTAACTCCTTCCTCATTCTCTTCAATAAACAACTTAGCAGCCAATTCTTCATCAGTCTGTGGATTAGAAGGTAATAGCAAACTCTTGGTCTTTGAAGTACCTTGAGTATCAGTGTTTATCCCAACAAACTGTGATTTAGAAGACTTGCTAGTTTTCAGAGTTTGAAATTCTTCAGTTTTGCTCTTTCCTTTACTACTTGCTCCTCCATCTCCGGCTTTATCCTTTCTGATCAGAGTTTGAGATTGCTTGCATTTTTCTTTAGCAACTCTCTCCCCCTTTTTGACATCATCAGGCATAAGAATAGATTTGATTAACTCTAAGGAAGTAGCAATAGAATCAATCTTTAAGGACATATCATTCTGATTTTGTTCAACTTTGCTCAGCCTGTGAGACAAAGTGTCTTGATTCTGAGTAAGATATTGAAATTTATTCTTGTTGTCAAGTTTAATCATTTCAGCTCCTCTAACAACTTCACCTCGAACATCAGAGATTGCCTTTTGACATAGATCAAACCTCGAGTTGAGAGTCTTCACTTGTACAACTGTAGCCTTAAGACAAGATAGAATCTCTGGATTTGTAATTGTTCTGGAGGTTCTCTTGACAAATTCAACTGCTCTTACAGGAGGAAAGATACAAGTGTCCTTGTACCAGTCATTTAAAAATTGTTCAAGGTGTTCTTCTTCAGCATCTGCTTGATTTGAAGGACCAGCAAAATCCTTAACCTTAGCATCAGTCTGGACTGGTAAACTATGAGAAGAACTTGGCTCACTATTCCCTTCAGTTTCATCTCCAGCCTGAGCTTCAACATGATAAGTGGTTGGAGGAACTGGAATAGATGCCTCAACAGTGCCAATAACATCCTTTGCAACAGGTTTAGTAGTAGAGTCAACAATAGGCTGTTCAACATCCTCTGCAGATTTCATAATAGTCTCAGAGTTTATCTCCTTAGGTTGTTGATCAATCTCATCTCCTCCTTCAGCAGTCTGGTGAGCATCTGAGAGTAATTCAGTGTGTGATGCTACAGTTTTAGAAAGAACAATTGTAGGTTGATCAACTGCACCAGTATCAGAGATAGGATCAGAGAATGGCATGAATGAATCAAGAATATCATTCATTGGAGAAAAACCATCTCTAGTATCCTCTTCTACAGGCATTTTGTCCTCTGCAGGCATTTCAACCTCTGCAGGCATTTTATCTTTTTCAGCCTCAACAGTAGGTGGTTGCTGTGAAACTACCTCTGGAGCTTCAACATTTTCATCAACAGAATCAGAGATTACCAGTTTTCTTCTCTTAGCTAGAGACACTTCATCTGAATCCTCTTTACTAGATTCTGCGACCACTGAGGGTGACTTAGGTTTGTTTGCCGTTTGTTTCATTCTTTTCATTCTTCTAGTATAAACAGCTCTAGGAGATGTCTGTTTTGCTTTCATTTGTGTCTCTATTGCCTTCTTAACTCTTGCATGTCGTTCAATGATTGCTGCTGACTTTACTCTGCCTCTTTTTGCTTTAGGTTGTGGTTGTGGTGGAGATTGTGATGGTTCAGAGTTTGTTTATGGAGTGTGTGAAGGTTGTTTTGTTGGTGCTGAGTGGATAGGTGATGTAGGTGGTTCAGTGTTTAGTGTTTGAGTACGATCAATGTTTAGTGGTTCAGGTTGTGGTTCTGGTTGTGGTTCTGGTTGTGGTTGGTCCTGAGGTTGGTTCAGAAAATTCTGCAAAGCAAGTGGCAGAACAAAGGCAGGTAGATTTTCTTTACCAACATCCTTATTAGTCATATCAGAGAATATTTTCTGGTTGACTCTAAAAGGCTGAATTTCATCAGTATCAGCAATCTCTAGACCAGGTACACAAGCATTGAACAGTATTTGACAAAATCGAGCAAAATAAACTGTAGTAGACTCTGACAGTTTATCACCTAAATTCATCAGAACATATCTACCAAAATCAAAATTACTACCATAGAGAAGAGAATACCCGATTTGTAGACTGTCTATTGGATTAGCATCCCAGTTAGTGACTTTCTTCTGGAATGTCCTTGTAATGCAATCGAAGAAAAAGTTCCATTCCTTCCTGAGATTAGGCCTCTTTACACTGCCAAGCTTGTCAAGAGATTCCATGTAACCTATCTCCTGTAGCATCTGTCTCAATTGAGGTTCACCAACATAAGTATAAGATGTATTTGTATCAAACCCCATTGTATCTCTGACAATTTGTGGAGTAATCACAAACTCTTGTTCTTCATAAGTGAAGGATGATGTTAGGAGTCCCATTCTCTCCTCCATCCACATAGACTGAGTTTTGCCAAAAACTGGCAATTTGAGATGCAGAGAGAGTACCAGGTTCAACCAGAGCTTGTCCAATCTCTGAGTCTCTCAAGAAATTCTGCATTAGATGAAACGCTTCTGGAACACGTTCATGATAGAGTGGAGCTTCATAGTTGTTAGGGACAAACCGTAAACCAAGCTCAGTGAATGGTTTAGAAGCCATTAAATCAAGAAATTTGCAAGAAATCCCAAAGAGAAGTGTATGTATGAAAAGTGTTTGCGAAAATGCCAAAGTGAAAAGTGAGAGAACTGTGAGATGTAAAAAAACAATAAAACACAACCGTTTGGACACAAAAGTAATTAGAGTAATTAAAAACTCAATCTTTTATGTAATCAAACACTCAACAGTTCCTAGATTAATGTGTGAGTGGGACACGATAATGGGTAAGTGGGACACAGTAATGGGTGAGTGGGTCACGTGCTCGTAATTTTAAGAAGTGTATTTTGCAAATATAACAATAAAATATTTGATTTAAAAAAAAATCAAATAACACTCTCTTAAAATATCTGGACCCATTTAAAACCAGAATATGAAGCGTTTACCTGTAACCATTAATAACCAGAATACGAAGCGTTTTGGTACTTAGTTGCTTACCCATCTCTATTTAAGGCCTAGAGATTTGTTCAAACTTGTTCACTATCTCTTTAACCTTTCATCCTCTCCTAAAAAATCAAAAACCCTTCAAACAACACACTCTTAATAACAATGTCAAACCTTACCATCAAAGAAAAGAATCTCCATCTCGTAGAGAATAGAGATATCTTCAGTTATACGCATGAAGAGTTTGATGCGTTTGACTAGGAAAGGCCGCTTGAAACTCTGTGGCTGCAGATGGATGCCGGTCTGGAAGAGATCGAGAGAGAAAAGCCTGCAAGAGGGATCGACATCGATGCTGCTCTCCAAGCAACATTAGCATGGCTTTCCTCGAAGGCATCCTCATCCAACACCACCAACCATTGTTAATGAATATGTCAGCAAAAATAACCTTATCCCTTCAACTTCCACCCAAATAAAGTGGCAAAGATGGGATCTGGGATGTTTGCTAACAATGGAGTGGTTTGGACTTGACCTTTTATTTTCCTGTTGAATAGATTAGCAGATAGAGAGAACAAAAAGATGTAATACTTGCTTGTAATCTCTTTCTTATTATCAATGAAAAATTATGTTTCTCTAATCTTATTCAGTGTGTTCTGCAATTTTTTTTTATGTTTATGAACTATTCTTCAAGGAATTAAATCAAAGAAGAGAATATGCTTGAGTCCTGGGACATGAGCTACATTGTTGATGATGACATTTCCAAGATTAATATTGCCATATCCCAATGTTCTTCCTACATTGCCATCACCATAGGAAACTTTTGGGCCAGCCTTCTCCTAATAGTCTGATAGCAGGGCTTTATTTCCAGTCATGTGTCCTGAACATCCACTGTCCACGACTAGGGTTGCCTCCCTGTTGCCCTGCAATCACAAGCAATTACTGAGGATTAGATTTAAGGATCCAGACTTGCTTGGATCCTTTGACATTATTAACTTTGTTAGCTTTTGCAGCGGAATTAACATTATCAGAGTTTGAGCTAACAGTATCAGTGTTTACACTTGCAGTATCAACTTTAAACCATTTCATATTGGGTTTCAGTTCATAGTAATTATGATAGATAGCATGATATTCTCTACAAGTATAAATGGAATTCCAAGTGCTTCTACAGTGTGTGCATAAAGTCTGTGGCTTAGTTCTAGCAAAATCCTTCTTTTCCTTAGACTTGGAAGGTAAAGAATTTATATTTTTGTTTTTCTTGCAGAAATTTGCAAGATGCTTAGTACTGCCACAGTTATGACATGTCTTTCTTGGAGCATAACTAGCAAGCATTGGTTTATTTCCTGAAGTAATGCCTACTTTTCCATTTCTGTTCTTATTTGACACTTTATGTTTCTTAACAGATTTTAACTCCTTCAGTTTATGTTTGAGTTGTTTATCTGTCATTGAACCAATATTAACCTGTTTAACACTAGTTTTTACTGGTTCACTTTTAACAGCTTCTTTTTCATTTTCAGACAAAAATTTACTGGCTCCATGTACAAAATGAGGTCTGATTTTAACTTGATTTTGAAATCTAAGTTCATCTCCCTCATTATAACCTAGACCAACAGTGTCTGTTTGAAAAATCTGTCGAGTGTCCTTTCCAGAATTAGTCCAAGTCCTAATTTTCTTATTTGCTTCCTCCAACTCAGATTCTAGTTGTTTATATTTCTAAAGCAAATCATGTTCTATAGAAACAGCATCATCTCTCTCTTTCTGAACTTGTTGCATGTTTTCAAGTTTTTCTTCAACAAGTTTATTTCTAACCTTAAGTTCAGAATTTTCAGATTTTATCCTCTCATTCTCTAAAGTCTGATCCCTATAACTTATATGCAATGACTTAAGATAAATTCTTAATTGAGCAATGTCATCAATATTATAAGCATAGGTAGTTAGAGGTACCTGATTTTCAGAGGTACCTGATTTTCAGAAGTTTCTGATTCAGTAGTAGCCATGAGAGCATAGTTCACTTCTTCATCAGAATCTGAAGTGTCTGCCCAATCTCTGCCTTTAGTGTAGAGTACCTTTCCAGTTTTACCCTTCTTGCACTCAGGAGCATAGTGACCCATCTCCTTACACTTATAGCATTGAATTTCAGACTTATCCTTCTTCCCTCTAGAATCTCTCTTACCAGACTTCCTGAAGCTTTTTCTGTCTTCATTTGAGTCTCTAGAAAACCTTTTCCCTTTCTTGAAATTCTTGAAACCCATTTTCTTGAAGGTCTTCACCATCAACACAGCCATTTTCCTCATTTCTTCTTCATCATCCTCAGAGTCAGATGATTCAGAAGAGTTTGAATCACAATCAAAGTTTGATGATTCACTTTCTGAGTGTATGACCAAAGCTTTTCCCTTCAGTTTCCTTCTTGATGCCTCTTTCTTCTGAGGCTTCTCTTCAACATTAAGAGCAACAGACTTTGCCTTCCTGCTTGATCTCCTGTTTCTCTGCTTCATTTCCAATTCATGAGTTTTGAGCAGCCCATAGATTTCATCAATCTCTGTTTCAGCAAGATCATAGTTGTCTCTAATAGTGGTTGTTTTCACATTCCACTTTTCAGGTAGAGAGAGAAGAAACTTGAGATTTGAGTCTTCTAGATCATACTCTTTGTTGACCAATGACAGATCATTAATCAATTTACAGAATCTATCAAATGTTTCTGTCATGGTCTCTTCAGGTTTAGCCTCAAAATGCTCATACTCTTGTGTGAGTATGTTTCTCCTATTCTTCTTAATAGCAGCAGTTCTTTGACATCTGACTTCAAGAGCATCCCATATCTCTTTTGCAGTGGTGCAGTTAATCACTTTGTTAGACATAACATTGTCTAAAGCACTATGCAGTAAATGCCTAACCTTTGCATCCTTAGCAATTGATGATAGATCTTCAGGAGTCATGTCCTTCTTTTCCTTTGGAACTATTTTAGCTTCTTCACCAGCAGCTGCAACAGATAGCTTTGTAGGATTGTGAGGGCCTTCATAAATCCTGTCAAGATATTCTGGATCTGTAGCCTTCAGAAACATAGTCATCTTGACCTTCCACATGGCATACTCTAATGGCCTCAGAATAGGAACCCTGATTGGTTCATAACGACTCACAGTAGTAGGAGCCTTTTCAGAAATAGTAGGTGTTGGTGGAGGAATTGCTGACATGATTATTGTTGTGTTTGGATCTTAACCTGTAATAAAGTAACAGATTGGCTCTGATACCACTTGTTAGGCCGAATACACAATTAATAATCAAATTCGTATGAGAGTTTAACAAGTAAGACGTTTATGCACTTAAAAAATTCTGGTATTAAGAACCCTCTTTGTGATGTAAACTATCACAAAGAGCTGCTAGGTTACAATAAAGATAATTCGTTGCACGATACCATTCTAGGGTTAACCTAACTGTATTTATAAATCATACAGCTTCGATACAATCTCTAATTAATATTCCTAATAATCAGCTATACAATGATATCAATTACAGATTGTCACACGTCTCCTAAGTCAACTTGATCTCTTTGATAGCTATCCAATCTTCAAAGATATCGCTTCCATAATAAATCTTCGATCACTGTTGACCACTAGACGCTGCCTCCAGACAGAGTTTGACAAACTCTGTCGAGCTTCCATCTGTCAGAGTTTACACTAAACTCTGACCACTTCCAGCTAAACTCTGATAATTCACTGTAACACTAAAACACTGATTAAAACACATCAATTATATTTAACAAAAGCCTTGCCTGATTTCTTAAATGAGAAGATATCTGCAATTGAGGAAGCTAATGATCTGGATGAAATATCATTAGAGGCAGTTTATGGAAAACTGAGGGCTTATGAACTGGACAGGCAGCAGAAGAAGAACAGAGGTGAAGGAAAGATGAAAATTGTTGCACTTACTGCTCAATCTTAATCAAAGAAGCTTCCAGAAGAACAAAATGTTGAGCCTACTGTAAAGGACTCAAGGAAGAAGAAAAGAAAAGATAGTTCTGAGTCAGAGACTACAGATATAGACTCTGACAACAGTGATTCTGAATCAGAGATGCAGGAACTCTTTGCTATGTTTTCTAAAGCTTTCAAGAAAGGAAGATTCAACAGGAGAAGATTTAGCAAAAGACCTTTTCAAAAGAAAGAGGAGAAGAAGAATGACAAGGGCAAAAGTACAATTGTCAAGCTTGATAAGGCAAAGATCAAGTGCTTTAACTGCAGTGAGCTTGGACATTTTTCTAGTGAGTGTAAGAAGCCTAGGAATTCAGGAAAGGGTAATGCACTCATGGTCACACAGAAGGATTGGGCTGATTCCAGTGATTCTGAAGATGAATTGGATTATGACAACGTTGCATTGATGGCAAATACTTCAGACAAACCTGGATCTCCAAAGAACACTTCTCCATCTTACTAGTGAAGATATTAGATCTATCCATGTTGAATTTAAAATCTAATGACTAATTTCAGAATTCTTACTAGTGAAATAGATGGACTTAAGATTAAAAATGATGAATTAGTTGATAGAAATAATATTCTTGAATCTGAGTTAACTCAAATGGAACATTATATGTTAGATTCTGATAAAGCTAAGCATGATTATAGTGTTATTCTTGAGGCTTATGACTATGTCAGAAAAGAACTAGAGGAAGAGAGAGATAGGTTTCACATATGGAATACCTCTTGCAAGAAGACTCATGACATTATTAACAATCAGAATCTTGGTAAGGTTAATGGCTTAGGTTTTGACAAGGCTAATGAAGTAGCTATTGTCATTGATGATAGAAAAGTAGAAGCTAGCACATCTAAATCTGAATGTAAGAAGATAGTTACTGAACCTAAACATGTTAAATTTGTTGATTCAAGTGGTACCCCAGTTTTGCACAAGAGAATTGACAAAACTAATTCAGATAGTAAATTGTTAGATAAACCTAAGAATGTTAATATAGGCTTTCTGTCTAAGTCTTAGCTGAAACAGAGACTAGAAGGTCTTTGAGAGTCTAGCAAGACCAAAAGAAATAGGAATGGAAAAGAAGGTATTAACAAAGTGAATAATTACAAGAATGTACCTAATGCACCTAGGAAGAAATGCTATAAGTGTGGAAATCATAATCATTTGGCCCTAGACTGCAATCAAAAACCTTCTTGGAAAACTGAGTCTAGATTCCCCAAGACTCAGAAAATTCAATACCAACCATAAAAAGCTTGTTATCATTTTGGTAGTTTACTTCATTCCATTTATATGTGTAAGGAATATCATGAACTGTATTATGACTATTATTCTCTGAAATCTGAAACTCCTAGTCACAAACAGTTTGTGAAATCAAAGTCTAAGGTTGATTCTGCAACAGGTAAATCAAAAGCAAAATCTTCAAAGCATGTTGTTTCTAAAATTAGTAAAAAAGGATCCAATCAAAGTTGGGTCATAAAAATTTCTAACTGATTACTTTTTTGTTTGCAGGGCACAGGAAGGAAGCATTCAATTATCTTGGACAGTGGATGCTCTGGACATATGACTGGAAAGAAGTCCCTGCTTAAAAATTTTGAGAGGAAAGCTGGCCCAGTAATATCTTTTGGAGATGGCAACAAAGGAGAAACTCTGGGATATGGCTCAATTGTTTTGGGGAATGTCATCATAGAAAACGTAGCACTGGTTGAAGGCTTGAAACACACACTTTTAAGCATAAGTCAACTGGGTGATAAAGGTTACCAATCAATCTTTGACAGTGAAGGATGCAAAATCTTGAATATGAAGAATGGAGACATTGTTCTAACTGGTCAGAGACATGGTAACATTTATGAAGCCAGCTTGAATGAAAAATCTAAAGGAATTGTCAGATGTCTTTATAGCAAGGCATCAAATGATGAAAGCTGGAATTGGCACAAGAAACCTCACATCTTAATTTCAAGAGCTTAATCAACTTGTTAAGCACAATCTAGTGAGAGGCCTACCTCAGGCAAATTATGTGCAAGATGGACTTTGTGATGCTTGTCAGCTTGGAAAACAAAGAAGAACCACTTTCAAGAACAAGACAGAAAATTCAATTACTGAACCATTTCACATGCTGCATCTTGAGTTATTTGGTCCAGTAAACATTATGTCTATCAGCAAGAAAAGATATGCTCTAATTATATTGGATGATTACACAAGGTTCACCTGGGTATTCTTTCTACATAAAAAGGATGAAGCTCCTCAGCAAATCATTGAACTTGTCAAGAATATTCAGAATAGCTCTGAGTACAAAGTCAAAGTACTTAGGAGTGACAATGGTACAGATTTTAAGAATTCTACAATGGAGGAGTATTGTGCAAACAATGGAATCACTCAACAGTTTTGTGCACCTGGAACACCTCAGCAGAATGGTGTAGTAGAAGGAAAGAACATAACTCTAATAGAGGCAGCAAGAACCATGCTTGCAGATGCAAAGATTCCAACCTATCTTTGGGAAAAAGCTATCAACACTGCATGTTTTACTCAAAATTGTACCTTGATAAATAGTCATGGAAAGACTCCTTATGAGATGATCAAAGGAAAGAAGCCAAGTTTGAAATACTTTCACATCTTTGGATGCAAATGCTATGTCCTGAAAGTTCATCCAAAACAACTTGGAAAGTTTGAAGCCAAATCGGATGAAGCAATCTTTCTAGGATATTCAGCATCAAAGGCCTTCAAAGTTTATAATCTCAGAACTCACATTGTCATAGAATCAATTCATGTTGCATTTGATGACAAGAAATTCTGTAAACTGATGAAAGTCATGACAAATTGGAATTTAAAAATCTTAAGGATTTTTAGATTTTCTCCAGTGATGATGAAGGTTCTCCAGAAGAAATCTCTATTGCTTCTCAAAGGAATGCTATTGTTGAGGGGGAGCAAATCAATCAAGGAGAATACAGTACTAGTCAGGAGCAGACAAATCATTCAGAGTCTACTTCATTAGGGACTAATTCTTCTGGGACTAATGGAGAAAGTTCAAGTACTAGTAGCAGTATGGAGTCTATTGATTCTAGTGATCAAGGGGGAGCTTTTGAAGGAAATGAACACTATTCTACAAGAGATACCACTAAAATAGGGAGAGGGTCTAGCAGGAGTAATCTACCACCTGTTAGAAAATGGACAAGGGATCATACTGAAGATTTGATTATTGGTGATCCAAATAGTAGTGTTCGAACTAGAAGATCAATTCAAAATGAATGCTTGTATAGTTGTTTTCTCTCAAAGAATGAACCTAAGAAGGTTGAAGAAGCCTTACAGGATCCTGATTGGGTAATTGCAATGCAGGAAGAACTAAATGAGTTTGAGAGAAACAAAGTCTGGAAATTAGTACCAAGCCCTAAAGACAGATCTATTGTTGGTGCAAAATGGGTTTTCAGAAACAAGCTAGATGAATCTGGTATGATTGTAAGAAACAAAGCAAGACTGGTGGCCAAGGGATACTCTCAGGAGGAAGGAATTGATTATGATGAAACCTTTTCCCCTGTAGCAAGATTGGAAGCAATCAGGATGTTTCTTGCATTTGCAGCTCATTCAAAGTTCAAGGTATACCAGATGGATGTAAAGAGTGCTTTTCTAAATGCAAGCATGATGATGAAGTGTATGTGAAGCAACCACCTGGTTTTGTTGATCTAAGGTTTCCAAATCATGTCTACAAACTTGACAAGGCACTCTATGGACTAAAGCAAGCACCAAGAGCATGGTACATGTCAATTCTTGGGAAACTGATTGATCTCTTGGACAAGCAAGAAGCAACAATCTGTTTCAACCTCAACTGTAGAAGCTGAGTACATTGCAGTAGGAAGTTGTTGTGCTCAACTCCTTTGGATAAGAAATCAGTTGATGGATTATGGTATGACACTTAGTAATATTCCTATGTTTTGTGATAATACTAGTGCTATCAAAATTGCAGAGAATCCAGTTCAACATTCAAGGACTAAGCACATTGATGTCAGGTATCATTTTATTAGAGAACATATTGAGAATGGTACTGTGGAACTTCATTTTGTTCCTACTGACAAACAGCTTGCAGATATCCTAACCAAACCACTTGATGAGTCTACATTCATTAAATTGGTTAGTGAGTTAGGAATGTTAAATTTCTAGATCTTTAACATCTGCATAAGTAGCAGTATGTTGTTTAGCTTATAGATTTTGTATTCATATCAGTATCTATATTTGTCATTTAGACTCTGAAGCTAATAACATTTTGTCTTGATAAATTATAGTATGAATAAACAAGTCATTAAGAACTAGACTCTGAATTCTTAGTCTCTGACTTAGTAATTTAGGTTCTGAATTACTTAGTTATTTCGTTCTAAATGATTGTTGCATGTTTTGATAATTCAACATATTCATACTCATAAATGACTTCAATAAACAGGAAATAGACAAGATAGATCAAAAGAAAAGCTTGTATTTTCATTAATCAAAAGCATTACATACATGGAAATGAAATACAATTTTTCTTTTTGCCTAATAGTTACTACTAATCTTGTTCTTGTCTAATGTTGTGGCTGCTGGAGTTGTCTCTTCCATGAATCTTCCACAATCAATTCATCAACTCTCCAGATATGCCAAAATCCATTTGGGGGATGCTGAGTAGATCTCCTCTTGAATTTCTTCTCTGAGCAATTTCAAGCGCTAAGAACCGACTTGAATGAGAGCAGCTGACTCCTGGCATCTTAGAAATGAATTGCATCTCCGTCAAGATCAACCCCAGACTCTTCACCAAATTCTTCATCCTCAAGGTGTGGAGAGATTAGAGGGAGATTTTGTTCAACTGGTAGATGTTCTAGAAGAGGATTTTCTACATTACATGGATCGATTCCTGCAATATCAGGTTCGATGAGAAAATTCATCTCTTCAAAGAGATAGTTTATTTGCTCTTGATCATCAAGATCGTTGAACTTCTCTGAAGAGAGGAATCGAAAGTTAGGGTTCATGTGAATATCTGGGTTAAAAGCCATTGTGTTTGGAAAGCTTTTTGTGTCTTTTGCAGAGAGTGTTTGAGTGGTTTTTAGAATGGAGTAAGGCAAATGACACCAGGTTATTATATAGAAATCTGTGAGAAGCTGGACAGTCTTTTGAAGTATTCCAATGCAGCAATATCATAATTACTTCGCGCATGACTGAACTTCTCATATTTCCAAGATACTTTAAAATCTAATCAAAATATTTTGCTTGGATTATTGGTGTTTATTTTCAGGAAAATATCTGACATGCCACATATGCAACTCCATTTTAGTCTCTGAAAATCGGTTCAAATTCAAATTAGACCCTGATTTTAATTAAAATTAATTTTGGATTTTATTTCCAAAAATCGTGGGTAATTACACTTTTTCAGGGACTGCCACCTATCAATCTACGTGTAGACGTGGGTTAGTGGGTTTGAAGGAATTTTGAGTATATTATTATTTTGAGACTCTGATTGTTATTGCTTTCTTCATATTTCAATTTTCTAAAGCAAAAACTGATTCAAGCTCTCAAAATCTCTAATCAGTTTCAAAGATTTCTCAAGTTCTTCTCAGATTCAAAATCAATGGCTGCTCAAAGAAGATTACCCAAGTCAGTTGCTTTCAAGTTTGGTAACTTCGACTTTATGACAAACAACCATGTTGATGCAATCACCAACAATGAAGGGGTATCAACTAATTTTCACCTAGTGATGGATTTTATGACAACTGGACCTTTACGTTATGCATTGATAACATCTCCAGTGATTAATCAAGCTACTATTTCACAAGATTGGGAGAATGCTAAGGTAGTTGATCCTGTTGAGGGTCAACCAGGTAAGATTGTTCTACACCTAGGACAAGATTCTTTTGATATTACTGAATCTGTTGTCAATTTAGTACTTCACTTACCTGTTAATGTGCCTTATGTTAGTGAACCATCTGATGATGATATTAGAACTATGTTATCTTCACTAGGATATAGTGGACCTTTAGATAACATGAGCCAGTTAAGGAGGCCTTTTCTTAGAAAAGAATGGTCTTTCTTCTTTGATCAATTAGCTAAATGCTTTACTGGTAAATGTAGTTCTTTTGAACAAATTACTCCTGTTACTTCTCACGTTGGATGTAGTTTGCTATATAACAGAGTAATTAACATTGGTCACATTCTATTGAATCAGATGAGTATCAAACTTGGTCCTAATAAAAATGGAAGGAATATGGTTTATTATCATAGATTTATGCAATTATTTATCAACCATTTTATTCCTAATGCTAATACCAGGTTTGGTAGACAACATTGTGTTCCTTCTTATGTACAGCAAAAGAGAATTTTCTCTGATATTACAAAGAAGGACAACGAGAAGAATTCAGAGGAATTACCTGCAATGCATTGTCCAAATCATGTTCAGGTACTTCTAAGAACTCATCTTCCTACTCTCTATAATTCTTCTTTCTTTTGTGGTGAAATGATTCAGGAACCTCAATTGGAAGAGGACCCCCCTGTGTCTACCCAAGTAACCCAAATTTTGATCCACAGCCTATTCTTTCAAAGAAACCAACCTCTGGTGTTTCTCAAAAGGCATCAGTTGTAAAGAAGAGAAGATATGTAGCTCCTAGTTCTAGTAGTTCTAGTAGTGAAGATGAGGATATACCTCTTGCTAAGAGAGAAGAATTGAAAGCTGCAATTCAGCTTTCTAAGTTAGGTGAAAGAGGTGAAGGACCTAGTCACAGCCAGGCTGCAGTCTCCCAAAAGACTGCAGTTCCTAAAAAGGGAAAACAGTTACTAGGTACAGTTTCTCAAAAGGCTGTGTCTATTAAAAAAAGATCTCAACCCAAGATCACCACTGAGCTTGCACCTCTTGAGTCTTCTCAAGTTAAATCTGTTGCTCACTATACCAAGAGAACAAGGAGAAAGATTCAATTGTCACCTACACACACAGAGTCTAGTCCAACTAACATTTTGCAGGTCTCTAAGCATAAAGCTGTATCCAAGTTAGAATCTGACAAAAGAGGCCTTGATATTGATTCAAGTTGGGAAACCACTTTGACATACAGGATGGCTATGAAGCTTATTTCTATCAAAGTCAAGCTTTCCAGGCCTGTTCTAGACTTTCTGATTAAGAGAGTACCCAAACTTTCTCATCCTCAAGAATATGGAATTCTATGTCAAAGACTTGATCTTATGAAGATGTATTTCTATCAATCAATCAGAGGAGAATTGAGAAAGAAGTTTGGACTTTCTAAGCATGGTGCACTTCAGTCACTTCACAAGTACTTGTTTCACAAGGATTTCATTGTTGAAGATGCTCCAGCTCAAGGTTAACAAAAGGAGGTAGTAGAAAGTGGAATGCAGTAAATAGAAGATACTATTGCACCAGTAGTGGATAGTAGGACAGATTAGATCACAGTCACTACAACTCAAGAACCATCTAGTCAGAGGTTGGATGACTCAGGAATTGTGATAACTGATGCTGAAAGGTCTTCTGTGATGGCTGAAACTGCAATTGAGATATCCTATGATATGGGAGGAATGACTTTGATTGATTTTCCTGAAGATCAAACAAATATTGTTCAGTCAGAGTCTATCCACCTTGAGGGTGAGTCTCAGCAAACAACACTTAAAGACGGTGACATACTAACTATGGTGTCTAATGAAGTTTTACTGAAGACATCAAAGTCTAGTGTAGACCCTGAAAGTGGTATACTGGAGCCTATAGTCTCTTAAAAGATAATAGATATTTGTGAGGGTTCAGAGACTGTAGCAGCTCACTCCATGGAGAAAGGACCTTTCCTTTGGTTATTTTAATCAAATGTGGCCTACTAATCTAGTAGAAGCTCATGATCTGGGTCTTGATTATCTGAATTTCACGTTTATTCAACTACTTCAAGCAAATGACAGAGAACATGCTCTTGAAAAAGCTACACCTTTGCATCTTGATTTCAAAAATCAGATTGATGATACTACTTCTGCTCATTCTGATGCTGAATCTGAAGAAAAAGAGACATTTACTTATTGGGATCAAGATTTTCCTACGGAAGTTGCTCATAGTCAATTTGTTACTGATCCTGACTCTTTCACACTTATCAGACACATTGGTAAAATTGAGAGAACTAGAGCCAAGGACAAATTGGAATTCTTTAGCAAGTATGGAATCTATCCAGATGAAGTATCAAATCCTACAGCATTACCTCATGCTAAGGGAATTGCTGAATTCAGTTATCAAAGTGAGTTTCTTTTTGATTCTCATAAAATTTCGGATGCTGATCTTTCTTCTGTAAATCAGTCTATTCAAGCTCTTGCTACTCAAGTTGCATGTATTGATACTGCAATTCAAGCTACCAACGATTCTATGAAATTTGTATCTTCCGACATTGAAGTCAATCTTTATAAGCACAAGACACTTATTGAAGGTGTTCAACAAACTCAAATAGATGTTCAACATCAGCTTCAGATATTAGAGGATAACCAGGTCACTATCATGGAAAATCAGACTATTTTGATGAATCTTATTTGTTCTCTCACTTAAACTCTTGGAGTACATGTTGCTGATGTCAAAAAGGGGGAGATAAAAACAATTAAGAGAAAACAAAAAGGAATAGTCATCAGAGATACTTGCAAGGCTGATGCTTCTGAAGACAAGTCTGATAGAAGAGATAAGGGTGATGGTGGTGGCAGTGGTGGTCAGAATGTTGGGAGAAGAAAAAGTAAAGTTGGTAAAGGCACTGATACTGGTAGATCTACTCAGTCGAGATCTAAAGACAAGCAAGTTTCTGGACAGTCAGAGTCTGTAACAAAGGAAGCTAAAACTCTTCAAGTACCAGATACTACATCAATTCTTCTACAGGAAAAGGTTGTAAAAGATGTAGTGTCAGGGACTACTATAAATTTGAAGAATGTAGGATTTACATAGGACAAGATGTTCAATTTACTACTTTTGGTGTTGAGAAGCAAGTTCATTCAAGTTCAAAGGAACCATCTTACTGGACTATGAGTCAAAATTTACAATCTCTAATTCCTAGAAATAGGACTGGACTTGGTCATAGTGAGATTAGAAAGCATACCACAGATGTTACAAAGCTAGAGGCTGATCCTCATACACTCTTGGACGAGTTTGGTGAAAAGATGACTCAAAGACATCTTAATAAGTTAATTTCTGCACAGCTTGTTCAGAGAGTGAAGACATATCAAGAATATGATAGAAGAAGAGGAATGGTTGATAAAAGAAGAAACAGAAGTTTTTCTTGTATACTTCTTATCTAATGGTAGAGTGAGGTGGATGGATTTGTCTACGTTCTTTTATCACAAGAAAGAAGAAGAGTTATCATATGTTCGATTCTTGTTACACAAAAATGCTGAAGTTACTCAGAACTATAATGCATCACTTATGCACTGGAATGGTGAAATTGATAAATTGTTGAAGAGATTGTATGGAGCAAAGAAGGAGAATGTACCACTTTTCAAGCTACATTATATTGATGATGATGGTAAAGACAAAGAGATTGAGTATAAGTCATTAAAGATCAATGTTGATGAAGGGGGATCTTTTGTCTTTTATCAAGCTATGGAAGGGAAGTATGATTCTGTTTCTATTGAAAATCTTAATCACTTCAGATACAGGCCAGATAAGTTAAGAGCTCTGCATTATCAAATCATTACTGATAATGATGACATGTTAGATCTAAAACAGAGTGTTGGTGAAGTATTAGCCAAAATTGAAGATGCTTTACTTAAAGAATTTCTCAAAGACAATTCACAGTTTAGAAGAATTAAGGCAGATTGAGTAATTGAGGTACTTATGTGACTTACCTTCATGTAAATATTAGATTCATGAATATTCTATTCTAGTTGCATTGTTAAAGGTTTTGACATCAACAACTCAAATTTATGCTTCATGTTATAAAGCATAAATAGGGGGAGATTGTTAGGAATAAATTCATGAGTTGTGATGTGTAGAATAGAATGAAATAACACTTCTTGTAATACCCTGATCTTAAAGGGTTTAGCATTTGATTAAGGAGATATCAGTTCTTCAAGATCTGCAGAAACTGTGAACAGTACTTGATTAGAGACTAGAGTCACGGAATATGAGTTTCCAGGGACTATGACAGACCCTGACTGAAGTTGCAGAATTGGAAAGTGCTATTCTATAGGATCTGATATTCAGAAAATGGAAAGAAGTGTGCATGAAGAAAGGAATCGACTATCAGTGGAAACTATCAACTAGACGGCAGAACATTACCATGTATTAATCATTACTTTCTGTTATTAGTCGATAGGTAGCATTATAAATATTCTCTCTATAACATTGTAATATGTGTGAGATTTGTGATCATCGTGAGTATACGAGTGAATAAATAGAGAGAGATTTGTATTGAGAGCAGCTGCTAAAGGTATTGTACACCTTTGGTAGAGTTTGTATTTGATTTTATTAATACAAACAGTTTGATTTATTCGTTTGTTCTTGTTTATCTAATCAAGTAAAAATCAGACACAATTACATAACTTGTATTCAACCCCCCTTCTACAAGTTATTCGAGTTAACACTTCTGTACCTATTTCTGATTTTGTATCAGATCCTGTTCCTACTAGAAAATCCATTAGAAATAATCAACCTCCTTCCTATTTGTCTTTATACCACTGCCCCACAGTTCCTACTCCTAAATATTGGTATAATCTTGTGCAAAATCCTTTGTCTGTTCCTAGCTGTGATATTGTTGAACCTCTTTCATATCAAGAAACAGCATCTAGTCCTATTTGGGTTGAGGCTATGCAAACTGAATTACAGGCTTTACATGCTAATCATACATGGGATCTAGTACCACTTCCAGCAGATAAAAAGACTATTGGTTCTAAGTGGGTTTTTAAAGTAAAACGCAAAGTTGATGGTAGCACTACTACAGATTTGCACTTAGATAGCGTTTTTTTTAGCTCTTACATAGCGTGTTTAAACGCTATCTAAGGAGCCGCTATTGAAGTGAGGATCACTTAAATATCGTTTTTTTTGCCATTCTATAAGTGAAACTCTTAGATAGCATTTTCAGAAGCGTTATCTAAGTAAGTGTTTCTTAAGCACTTATTTTTTTGTATAGCTCTTTTTAAAGTGCTATGTAAGTGACATTTAAAAAAAAATTATATATTTATTTTTCTGCCTTCCTTTTTACCTCTACTATTCTTATCATTTTAAAAAATAATAAACAAAGAGAATAATATACTTCGCAATATTTGGCAAAAAAAGACATAAAATTTTGATCACAAAATGCATGAACAAATTATGTTATTAAAAATTTTCAATTTAATGCTTACATCCACAAAACAAAAATATAGGTCTCAGTTATATAATAAAAGCCTTCAGATTACAAAAAGGCTGAAACATTTTACACTAATATTATTAGGCACTAGTTAAGCATATTGCGTAGCTGCTTATCAACTTGGTTCCTCTTCAAGTCGCAAGATCTACAAAAAACAAAATATGCTTAGCTGAAACATATATAGTTTACAATTTGTACATTAAATTATCTAAGGAAACAAGGGACTATAACTGATTAAGATTGCAAGTCAAGACATTTCAATTACCATAATGATAGAAACTAAGGACTAAAGACTATTCTCAAACTCAATGCCTTGTATTAAAAACAATAACATGTCAATCCTAAACCGGGCTTAAAAATGTATGGAAGCATACTATGCTGGATTCTGACCTTCAAATCCACATAAATTCGGTGGTTAGCATCATCAAAGGAACGCATTTTGACATCACGCCACCTGCAGGATCAGATGACAAACAAACTCAGAATCTTTTCAATTTGAAAATGAACTTCTCTTATTTGCACAGGAATCATAAGAAATTAGTGGTTAATGTAAAGCATATAAGCAAATGTAAAGTTAAATGCGTCCAGAATAAATCTGCCTAACCTTGATAATTCTTGATTTGTTTAACAAGCATTCTAAACATTAACAACCACCAATATACGTGAAGAACAAACAAGGAGAAGAGAAGAGTATTGAAAACGAAATAGTAGGCAATTCTGTACTTCTCTTTTTCCAAAACCTTGAGAAGTTCATAACTGCCACAAGAAGGTCAAACAACATTGTTCATTGCGCTTTTAATCTTTTGAACATAATAGCTGATAGAAAATAAAAGAGTGGGTCAGAAAGACATGTAAAAATCACAAAGATGTATGATAGTTTCAAATTATATACATAATAAACTACCAACACCTCTAAAACTCAAGTAATGAAATATATTGGTAGAGATTCAGACCATGACAAAAGTTGACAATTTAAATTGCTTCATTCACTGTACTTCTTATAGCATATCTTATATAACCTCTAAGATTCTGATGTTAGCAGAGCAAGCAATAAATTAGATGATAAGCAAAGCAATAAGAAGGAAATCTCACCTTGTACTCCTGAGGATCCAAAAAGGATAGTCAATAAGGGGAAGCAAAATCCATGATAATTGACGAACAGGATAAATGAAAAGCTGGCAAGTCTCTCTGCTCCTCCATATTTAGACATCTTTCCAACTTCAAGAAATACATCACTAGCATCATGAAGAGCCAGAATAACAGAGCCCACTCGAATGAATCTATAAAAATTAACATAACCCACAAAGCAATCAATTTAACTCCATTTTATACCAGGATGTTAATATCAATTTCCTTGTTCACATAATGCTTTCTTAAGCATGAGAATAGCAGTTGCTAAATGATGGCCCAGGCCCATAGATACCCCAAAATCAGCACGCCTTGTTTCCATTCGTAACAGTTGCACCAGCATCAACATCTTTATCACTAATCTCACATCAATTAAATTATGCATCCCCAGGTAGATTCTTCCTGACAAGAGAGTTAAATGTCAACTTGTAAAAAGTGGGAAAAGTAAAGAAGGGGCCAAATGACAGAAAATTTGAAAGGCGAAGAAAAACTTACCACAGCCAATGAGGCCAACAATCAAGAAAACGATCAGAATTCGGCAATTTGAATGGACGCATCTTTTTTTTCAATGTATGACAAAACATAATGCAACAGGTACCTGAATGCCCAAGCATGTAAGGGATTTAAAAGGAATACTAATAATTCAGTACATAACAGATAAATATATTATTCCAATCATCTCACATTATAGTTTTGAACATAACATTAAAGCAGAACACATAAAATTATATACACGCCGACATGTGTAAACTCTACAACCTATTCTTTACTTCTTTTACTCTCTGAATTAAACAGATCTCCTTGACATTTTTATATATGGGTGACGGTCTGAGCCAAGTTATCTAGGTATAAAAGTTTTGGTTATAGAACATTTTTTCAATTCCTGTAACACGTCATTCTAACACATGAACAGACAAGCTAGAACCAACAACTCCATGATACTTCCTTAAAAAACTGTATCGATTTCAATCATAGCTCCTAGAATTGTGAAGCGAAAATACAAATCAAGATGGAAACAGCCATATATCATGATAAGCAGACTGTGTTGAGGGTGTGAGAAGAAGGCAATCCATATTCCAATGCATTTTCCTTCTCATCTTTAGTGGCTATTACTCTCCTAACAGAAGGTGAGTTTGGCCTAGGAGCTGAAACCAAATCCTACGAAACATAAAAGATAATAATTGAAATTCATAACAAAAATCAACATCAAGCTAACTAGGTATGACTCACAACTCACAAGTGATGAAAAAGAGTACACTTTACATTACCTTCACACAATTTCCAATATAATCACAAAAAACCATCAAAAGGGTCATTTGTCTAGCCAATTTGCCATGCCCACTCTACAACATAAAATCTCAAAATTAAATCCAAGAATGCAGATACATAAATCACCATCAAAACCAATAATCAGAAAATTAGTATTACCCAGAAGAGCAAGGGAAGAAAAGCAGTGTAAAAAGGCACAGAAACAACACAAGACAAGGCAGAGAAAAAACCATCCAAAACTCCATTTTGGTATTTATGCAAATCCAACCACCAAAGAAGCTAAAATCAACCATAAAACATAAACAAGAACCATGAAACACTACAATAACATATAAAAATACACACAAACATGATAATATGCATAATTAGAAAAAATGCCCACCAAGAAAAGACTAGTTAAAGAACCTGAATGTGAAGTATAATGGGAATTTCAGAACGCACTTTGGCAAAAACCAAAGGAAAGGTTAAAGATCGAAGCTTAATTGATGCATAGCTTAATTGCCCATAAATGTGTTCACGAAGGAGATGAGTGACGAAGCAAGAACAGGGGGTGCAAGTACGAATCCAAGCGTCATCAGGAGCGAATAGAGTACGAAGCGTCGGAGAGAGACGGAACCACCATAGCGAGTTCTTGAAAGCCGAGGTAGTTTAAATGAGATCTTGGGAAGATGGAGATCGATTGGGAATTAGGGATTGGGGATCGATAGTTTGAATTGGGGATCGATAGTTTGATATGAGAGAGGGGGGAAGGGGGGGAGAAAGAGGCGGCGAGGGTTGAGAGAGGTTAACCTAAAATTATTCACATGAATGAGATAGTTTGTAGTGTTATGTTATAATAAATTAAAAATAAATAAATATTCCTTAAAATACATTAACTTACAGAGCGTTTCTATAAAATGCTATAAAAGTGGACTCTACCATAGCGTTTATTGCTGAAACGCTATTGTAGTATAAGTTTTAATTTTTTTGTTAAATTTTGATTTTTTCTTTATTAACTTACATCATGCTTTTGTACAAAACGCTTTTGAAGTAATGAACTTAGATAGCGCTTCTTAAAATATGCTATCTAAGTGACATGTCCTAAGTTCAATTATGTAGTAGTGTAGTTTGGAACGTTGAAAAGCTCTTTAGTGGCTAAGGGCTATAATCAGAGATTTGGTATTGACTATGAGGAGATGTTTTCTCCTGTTGTAAAGATGAGTATAGTACGAATTTTGTTGTCTTTGGCAGCTTCTAAACATTGGAAATTACATCAACTTGATGTTAGCAATGCGTTTCTACACGGTACTTTGAAGGAAGAAGTTTATATGGCTGTACCAGAGGGTCTTCATAATCCAAATAATCTGGTATGTTTACTAAGAAAGTCTATATACAGTTTGAAACAAGCTTCTCGTGAATGCACTAGTACAGAATACACCTATAGCGTCGCCACCTATAGCGTCGGTTGTTGACCTATAGCGTCGCCAGTTTACCTATTGCGTCGGTTGTTTGCATTAACCGACGCCTTAGGTCATCTGCCAGAAGCTATTGCGTCGGTTGTTTGCATTAACCGACGCTATAGGTATAGCTTATAGCGTCGCCTTTTTAAGGGGCGACGCTATAGGCTATACCCAGAAGCTATTGCGTCGGTTGTTTGCATTAACCGACGCTATAGGTATAGCCTATAGCGTCGCCCTTTTAAGGGGCGACGCTATAGGCTCTACCTATAGCGTCGCCCCCTAAAATGCCGACGCTATAGGTTAATGTTTTTTTAAAAAGAGCCTATAGCGTCGCCCATTCAAATGACCGACGCTATAGGTCAATTTTTTTTAAAAAAAATAATTATTTCAAAAGTGGAATTTCACCATTACAAAATATAATCCAAGAACACCAAACAAGTCTAAACACAATTTTAATCCCATTAAAAAATAAACCATTCAATACAACCAAAATATTAACTAGTTTTACTCATTAATGTTACCCTACTTTCAATAATTTTTCATTTTTTTTTATTTTTCCACCATTTTTAACTAGTTTGTCAAATAAATCAAAAAATTAAATAAAAATTGGAAAAATGACAATTTTTGAAAATAAATTCATACACACCAAAGTAGTCATACTCAATATTTGTGTGATGAATGTTACCTTAATTTCACTAAGTTTCCTTTTTTTTTTTTTTGTTTTTCCCCCATTTTTAACTAGTTTATAAAATAAATTAAAAAATTAAATAGAAATAGGAAAAATGACAATTTTTGAAAATAAATTCATACACATCAAAGTAGTCATACTCACTATTTGTGTGATGAATGTTACCTTAATTTCACTAATTTTCCTACGTTTTAAAAATAATATCGAAATTTTTCCTCAACTTTACATTTTATTTTACAATATACAAAAATTGAATAATTTATTTTTAAATAAAAAAATTAAATTATGAAATTGTAAATTACGCTTGTTTCCTTTTAATGCCAGTTTCCCCAATTCATTCCCACCAAATAAGTAGGAATGGGTGATAATTTATTTATAAAAAAGTGAATATTTTAATAATATTTTTTTTGAAGAAATATATTTTAATAATATTACGAGTTGTATTGTATTTAAAAGATCAAAACTTGTAAAATTCATATTTAATATAATCGAGATTTTTGCTCAATTTAATATATTTATTTTACAATTTACAAAAGATGAATGATTTGTTTTTAAGCAAAAAATTAAATTATGAAATTCTAGACTATCCCAGTTTCCTTTTAACCATAAATCGCCCGTTTCCCCCGATTCATTTCTTTGCCTCTGTTGTCTCCCGACTCTCATATCTCCCACCTACATCTCGTCTCTCTCTTCCGCGGCTCTGAGCTCTCTCTCTCTCTCCCTCTAATTTCACAACCCATCCTTGATTTGATCGAATCCCTAATTAGAACTTGTGAGCCATCGAATTAGAAACTACCAACTGATTCCCCTCTCTCTATAATCGGTCTCCATCGATCTACAACTGATTTGGTATTCTCTCTCTCTCTGTCTCTGTCTCTCTCTCTCTCTCTCTCTCTCTCCCTCGCTCCATCTCTCTCTCTCGTCTGGCAGTTTTTTTTCTTCTCTATTTTTGTTGTTTGTTTGAACTTAGAAGATATGTGTTTAGCGTCTTCGTGTTGACTGAGATTCATCAATATATTGGAATAGTACAACTTGTGTGTCCAGCACTAAGACTGATGAACCTTTAAAGGTTGAAGAAGCAGAAACAGTAAATGTTCCGCCTCCACCATCAGAAAAGGTACTCAAGGTATTAGTATAACTATTCTATGTTGGTTGATCTGTTGAAATTTTCTTCCAGATCACTTGAGTGTCAAACAATTTCAAGACCGAGGCTTCTCTTGTTTCTAATAAATACTTGATATATTTCAAATTTATACTCTTACAAGCAATATGTAATTGTTTGAGCATGGATTGATCATGTTTGTGCTGAATTTTAAGGTTGCAGGACATGATGTTCTGTTTGCTAGTAACAATTGGCTTTATTGGGATCAAATTTATGTTTTCTATCCGGAAGAAGCAACGGTTGGTGTGAAGACAATGAAGACATACACGAACCGAATGAAATCAAAGAATGTTTTCCGAGCTATCTTGGTTATCCACCAAAGCCTGACTCTTCCGGGTTAGAGGTTTTCCAGGTGATCCCTTCTTATTTTGCTAGCCTATAAGTAATCATTATATCTGCCATCTGTGTGTATGCATGTGTACTTTATATCTTATACATATTTTTGCTGTTTGCAATGAGAGTGGTATTTTAATGGATGCAGTACAGAGTCTGTTTTAAGTGAGAATATCTTCGTAAAGGATATGTTTTTGTTACCAAACACAACATGAACAATCGTATGAAAGAGATTAATTTAAGAATATTATGGCTCTTAAGTACCATCAAACATAGGTCGTGCAGGCAATGTCAGTGTTTTCTTTTGCTTGATTAAAGGAACCATTATGTATATCATTGAATATTTTAGTTTCAAAATTATCCTGGATGATATAAGTGCAGGTTGATAGCTCATTTTCTGTAAAATCTGATATCCTGGATGATCCCCTAGCATGTTTTTATTTATAAGTACATATTCAGTTTAGCAGTGGACCAAAACTTTGAGCAAGTTAAAAGTTACTGACTAAGAATATTATAATGTCTAACCTCTTCATCCATATGTCTGATGAAGTCTTGAATCTTCTTAACGACGACTTGTAAACTGCTTAATTCGAAATGCAATGCCTGACAAATGATTGATGAAGGATAGCCGTAAAGAAGGATACGGATGAAACAAGTTTATTTAACAGGAAAGACCATCATTTGCAAAGCCTTACCTTTTTCTCTGAGATTAGACTTTGTATAATTTCTTCCTTCGCCAGTAGAGTTTCCTTAAGGTGAGGCTGGTCAAGGCAAACTGTAACACAAATTATTTCTAGCTGAATATATCTAATATTTGGAGCGAGTAAAATTTTGATAACTTCTATAAAGATAAGGCATAAGGATATCTCTTTCTCTGCTTCTGGGCCTTTGGCACTGATTTTAGCTGCCTCCAAATGTGATTCCAAGTCCAGTATTATTTTGTTCTTTCTTCTAAGTTCATCCTCTTTACTTCGCAGCTTAGCATCAAGTGTACTGATCTTGTCTGTGTGAAACGTTATTACAGTTATGGTAAATGAAACTATAAAACTGCAACCTGCAATCAATCAGGTTGATGAAAATGGCATATAATAATTTAATGTTACCCATGAATTCAGTTCCCAGCGTAGTAGCTCTGTCTACTTTGATTAATAAATTCTTCCAGATCACTTGAGTGTCAAACAATTTCAAGATCGAGGCTTCTCTTGTTTCTAATAAATACTTGATATATTTCAAATTTATACTCTTACAAGCAATATGTAATTGTTTGAGCATGGATTGATCATGTTTGTGCTGAATTTTAAGGTTGCAGGACATGATGTTCTGTTTGCTAGTAACAATTGTCTTGCAGACTCAAATTGTGACTACAACTTTAATTTGCAGAAATATTAACTCAGCATAAGGGCATTCCTACGAGCATATGTGTATCAATCTTAGAATGCGACTGTCTTCATGATTTACTCTACATTGATCATCTTCTAACATCAGGCAGCCTTTTGAAGTGCTTAACATACGAAACTTAATCCTTTTGATACTGAGGATGACTACCCGTACCAGAGTAGGGACTCAACATGCAACAAAAACAAAGTAAACAATTCATGTTTTTTGGTTTCTTTCCAGCATGCCTCCTGTTTGTGTATATAACTGTTACCAGTCTTGTACATGTACAGTGGACAACAATGTTCTAATTTAAAAATATGCAGAAACTTGTGTCCCTGTGATGGTTATCAGCAATTAGATGTTGCTTCTCTCTTAACTCCCCATTGTTATTGTCCCTGCAGATGAATAGACATGTGGTAACCATAGATGGGTATGTTGATGTGCGGGAGAATGATGAGAAACAACTATTGGCAACTGTGGCAGCTCAGCCCGTAAGTGTAGGCATATGTGGCAGAGAGAGAAGTTGGTCTTTTTAGCATCATGTGTTGAAATCCGAATTAGATTGTATTTATAATCAAATTTACATTTGTGGATGTAATTGTGTATTTGTAATTGGGATAATTGTAATTGTGTATTTATATTTACAATTATTGGGATAATTGTAATTGTTTTATACTATATTGTGGTATTTTTGGGGTTTGAGGTAAAGATCACTGAAATTGCAATTTTGAAATTATTTTTTTTTTTAAAAAAAATTGACCTAATGCGTCGGTTCTTTAAAAGCCCGACTCTTTTAATCAGACTTTTAGCGTCGGTCATTTAAAATGACCGACGCCTAAAGCATATTTTTAGCGTCGGCCATTTAAATGACCGACGCCTAAAGCAGAATTTTAGCGTCGGTTGTTTAAATGACCGACGCCTAAAGTAGACTTTTAGCGTCGGGCATTTATTTGACCGACGCAATAGCAGACAAAAAGCGTCGCCATTTTAACCGACGCTATAGGCCTATACCTATAGCGTCCCCTACATATACTACGCCATTTGACCGACGCTATAGATACATTTAACCGACGCCTAAAGTCCAGTTTGTACTAGTGATGGCATGAAAAGTTAGTTGAGGAGTTGATAATTCAAGGTTTCAAGCAGTCTAAAAACGATTATAGTTTGTTCATTAAGAGACAAAATGGACTTGTTTTCATAGTAGCAGCTTATGTGGATGATGTAATCTTAACAGGAGATGATGATGCTGCTATTCTTGCTTTAAAGACACATTTAGACACTAAATTTAGCATTAAAGATCTTGGTGATCTTCATTTTTTGGGAATTGAAGTAACGTCATACAGCTGAGGGTATTGTTTTGTGTCAACAGAAATTTGCCAAGGACCAATTATCTGAGGCTAACATTGATTTGTCTCATCCTACTTGTACTCCATTGCCAGTCAATTTAAAACTTTCACATGGAGATGGTGACTTAATACCTAATCCTGAAATCTATAGGTCATTGATTGGTAAGTTTAATTACCTCACTAATACTCGACCTGATCTCTCTTACACTGTCCAAACCTTAAGTCAATATATGCATGAACCTAAGACTACGAATTTGGCTGCTTTACATCATACATTGCGGTATTTAGCTGGTACTATACATCAAGGTATTTTACTCAAAGGTACAGATCAGTTAACACTGCAAGCTTTCTCAGATGCAGATTGGGCATCTTGCATTGATTCTCATCGTTCAGTTACTGGTTATCTTGATCTCTTTGCTAGTTTCCCAGTTTCTTGGAAATCAAAGAAATAGAGCACAGTCTCTAAATCTTTTGCAGAATCTGAATATCGTGCAATGGCTTCAACAGCTGCAGAAGTTACTTGGGTAGTTCGACTGTTAGAAGAACTTGGTGTTTCAAATTTGAAATCGGTGGTTTTAAACTATGACAATCAGTCTGCTCTTCACATTGCAAAGAACCCGGTTTTTCATGAACGTACGAAGCATATAGAACATGATTGCCATTTTACTCGTGACAAGGTTTTGGAAGGCTTGTTGCAGCTCACTTATCTTCCTACTCGTTCACAATTAGCTGATGTCTTGACTAAGGTGGTTCCTTCTACTCAATTCAACTCTTTGCTATCCAAGTTGGGAATGTGTCCATCTCCAACTTGAGGGGATATTGAAGTAACGAGTATGCTACGAGTATTGTTGAGGTGGAGAGTTAGTTAGGCCACATCAATATAGTTAGTTAGAGTTTTAGATCTACAAATATAAATCATCTATTACTCATTACGATTAATAATAATGGAGTATCATTCTGTAAAATAACAATACGATCTATCAGTGTATCTTCTTTCTTCTTCATTGATACTATGGTTAACCACATTCTATGAACTTATTCTATACATTTATTTACGCCCTTAAAAAATGTAATAGGAGTTTAAGAAGCAAGTATCCCAAATATCAGGCTGATTTAAGAAACAACGCATAGATGTTTTTCCCTGGATCCGGAAATATGCATAAATGGGTTACTTTACATGCATGCATGGCTATATATGAATGAAATATCTAATTTAGTCAACCATGAAAATTTGTTTGCTGAGATAATTTAACCTTAATATGTAGGAATTTGGTGATTGTGTATGTACATTTAACTGAGGTTCAGTTCATGCATATCAAATTTGGTGATTCGAGAATCTTACTCAACACAAAAAAAAAACAAAGAAATTTCTATACTTATATTTTATGTCATATGGTTTTTCATTATTGAATTAATTTCTACTTAAAAATAAAAGTTTATATAAGAATGATCGACATGTAATATTAATGGTATTTTTTATGTAATACTTGAACTTTCTTAGCTTTATCATACTTTGAAATCAGTTTTACTTAATTTATTTTCTTGTTTTTTTATTAAAAAAAAATTCTAGTATAAAGTTGTTTATGTTCATCAAGCTGCAGGAAACTGTTATTAACAGCCTATTCATTATTCTTAAAATAACGATTAATTTTGGATATCTCTACACGATATTACCAAAAACACTCTAGAAATAAGTACTCATCAACTACAAATTTCTCATGATGACAATGAAGCTCAGAAGAATCTCGAAACCATCACTTAACAAATCTATCTCTATATACCTTAAGTAGTAAGCACTAGCTAGCATCTCCCACATTTCCTTTTCTCCCGTTTATAACAAAAGAGTAATTAGATTCAAGAGACACTCACTTTCTCTCTCTCTGTAATCTCTCTCTCTACATCTCTTTCAGACTCTTAATTAATCTATCTTATATAGAACTCATCTGTTGAACAAATAACGATGAAAAAGATTGTTTCTTTAGGTGAATTTCATGCTTGTTATTTTTGAATGATAATAGTATGCATTGTAATTCGTATCAGAGCAGTGTGTTTCGATTTCTTGGTATTCATCGTTGTTCTTCATCGCCACTATTGACATTGTGAAGCTAGCTTTCTAAAGGTTCTCTCTGATATTTTTACAGTTTGTTCTTCAGCATCTCCTCGATCTCTAAGTTGTTAATCATTAGATCTGGTGCGTTACTTACCGATCTGCTTACAAATTGTTTTATTTTGGGCTGTAATTGTTTGTTTGTTATCAATTGTTACAAATCGTGTTGTCTCTGTTTACGATTTACCAATTTTAAGCTTGCGTTATGTCTACAATCGCGTCTTATTCGTCTGCTACTAATGAAATCAGAAATTAGAAATGGCTAAAGTTAAACTACAACATACTTCAATTTTTTTCATTTGTTGGAAACTGGAATAATGTTATTGCCTAGGTTCTTCATATTGTAATATTTTAAAGTAGGCATTCTCAGAACGAAATTAGGGAAGAGATTCTTAACGCTTGAATAAAATAGTGTTGTTGCCTACCACTTGATTGATATGTGATTCTGGGTTTTTTTGCAGGGGGGTGGAGATGACGAAAGTTGGAGTAGTCGAACAAAAATAGGTTTTTATTGAGATATGCATGTGCAGTGCAAGGTTGTATATAGAAATTAGAACAAGTGTTCATGCATGCATGCGTGCATGTGTGTCATTGGGGTGTTTGGGTGAACTTTTGTTCAGAATAAGTCAAACTTATTTTAAGACAAAGTTAGAGATTCCTAACTTTCCAACTTATTTTCCAAATTATTTTTGCAACTTATTGAATCTCAAACATACATTAAATACTTGAATAAAAAAATAAATTCAAAATATAAAATTTTTACCCGAAAATAAGTTCATAAGTCCGTAAAATAAGGTGATGCAAACAGGCTCATTGTGTCATATGTCTCGTCTACGTATGGTATAGTAATTTTTCATTAGTTAATGACTTTTAAAATATATATTTTGCAGATGTTGGGTTTCATACTTGATTTCATTATTAGGGTGGTTGTTCTCTTTATTTAGGACTGCAATAGGGTATCTTATCAGGTATACGCACCACACAAATAACATATACATAACATTTCAATTATCTGCCGTGTTTTCCTTAATTTAATAATAAAAAACTGGGCATAAGGTTGTCCTCAAAGAAGAACCTTGATGTTAAAAGATTTTGTTTCTATAAAACAAGTAGTCCCGTAAGGGCAATTTTAAAAATATAATTTTTTTTTACGGTAATTTACATATATACCCTTAAATTTATACTGAAAATCTTTTAATCTCATGGAAGAACCCTAACGTCAATCTCAGGCACATCAAACCCATTTAATAATGATTCTAGTTTGATAGATTTCGTTTATGTGATTTGCAGGTTTTATCATCCTAACATTCCTCCTCCTCCTCCTCCTCCACCCCCACCCCCACCCCCACCCCCACCCCCACTATCATCGATATCATCCTAAATTAGGTTGATATCGATGATAGTGTTTTTCGTAACATTATCCTCGGTATCTTCACATTACTTTTTTATTTTTATGCCCTTGGGACAGGAATATTTATCTTGTTTAATAATAATCGCCGAAATTCCGGAATATTATTTATTATTCTCGTTCTCCTTATTTCGAGTGATACGACTATTTAAGTAATAAATAGTCACAATTCGCCCCAACCTTATTCTCCAAAAATTCGAATATCAAATATCACCACTTATAAATTCTATCTCCGTTCGTCCCATCTTTCATATAACACCACATTCTTTTTAGATTTTTCAAACCCTAGTACGTAGGACAAAAAAACTATCTATAGCTAGTAATCTTACCCCATCAACTTCTAACATATCAATAGGATTTAGTCCTATTCCTCCTTTTTCCCTTCATCCCCTAGAGTCCAAACCAATCAATATTACTCTTTCTAAGAGTAATATTGATTTTGAGCCACCACAATATTACTATTACGATAGTAAATCTATGTATTACTACATAGTTATTAGATCAAATAGCACGGCTTTAAAGACTAGCTGCACCGTTTGGGCCACCCCACCACCGAGAGGCTATATGAAGTCATCCAGTTGCACGGCCATTACCTGACTGCAGCATGCACCAACATTCGTACAGTCATCAACATTCGTAATAATTGTAGATCAAAGTACCGCAGCAACATTTGTAATAATTGTAAAAGTACTGCATTTGTAATTATTATTATTTGTAATAACCTCTATTTGTTGATTGAGTCCTTAACGCTTCAAATCACGTTTTTAAATGTTCATTATTTACGTTCTCTGTTAAATAATTATTTATAGATGAGTAAATAAAAACACTACAAGAAAAACGAGCAAATCCTACCAGAATTTTTCCTGCCAACTCTTTCCCTACCAGCCATTTCTTACAAATTGCAGGTCAAAGGACCATTTTCTACCACAAACGATGCTGGTAGGAAATAGGTTGCCATTTTCTACCACGGCTGGTAGGAAATGGATGAAGAAGGACCTACTTGTCCATGTCAACAAAGAAACGACGTCGTTTTTGCCAGAGTATTTCCTACCACAAGGAAATGGTCGGTTTTGTTCACCCCATTTCCTACCAACTCTGGTAGGAAATGAGTCTGTTGGGTCCCACAAGCCACGTTGGCTTTGTCAACGTTTTTGGCAATAGGAAAAAGATGTCGTTTTTGTCAAAGAAATTCCTACCACGGTATAGTGGTGGGAAATGGGTTGCCCTTTTCGTACCAACGCTAGTAGGAAATAAGTCTGGTAGGCCCACTTCTACCACGTGGTTATTGTCAGTGTGTTTGACATCACCAAAACGATGTTATCTAGATAGAAACATTTCCTACCACCTCTTTGTGGAAGGAAATGACTTGTGTTAAAAAGTAAAAACCCAGTAATTCCTACCGTATTCATCAAGTTTGGTAGGAATTGACTAGTGGGAAATTCCATTTTTAAATTAAATTTTAATTCTATTTAAATTTAGGGATTAGATTAGGATAACATCAAACCCTTTTTTTAAAAGTTTTTTTTGATGATTCAACTGTACGGATATCAATATAATCATAAAATTATCATGTATGCAAATAATTATAATTTTTAAACTTCATTTGCAATGATTTCATAATGAAAAAATATTTTCAATTATATAATTAAAAATATTTAAAATACATAAAAATCACTTAAGTATCATAAATATATTTTAAAATATCATTTTACATCATAACCAATCTACTCGGCTTAAAAGTAGACATAATTAAGTTTTATAAAAGAGTAACACTTTGCAAAGTTGAAAAACAGAAGGTTAATGTTTAGAGGTTGAAATTTAGGGATTAGATTAGGGTAACATCAAAGAAATTTTTTTATTTGATTTTTAGATGACTTCCGTACGGTTCAATCATCGAAATTCTAATTCAAAATAATCGAATCAAGAATCGGGAACGAAAACTAGTTTAGGGGTTAAAGTCAAATTAGTAGTTGACCGTTAAATTAGCTAATAAAAAAAATTAAATTTTTTTTAAAATTTTGGAATAACATTTAAAAAGATTGATCTTGACTCTCGTATGGTTCGATCACGAAATTCTATTTCAAAATAATCGAATCAAGAATCGAGAACGAAAACTAGTTTAGGTTAAAGTCAAAGTACTAGTTGACCGTTAAATTACCTAATCAAATAAATTTATTATTTTTTTAAATTTTGAAATAACATTTAAGAAGATTGATCTTGACTCCCGTACGATTCGATCATCGAAATTCTATTTCAAAATAATCGAATCAAAAATCGGGAACGAAAACTAGTTTAGGGGTTAAAGTCAAAGAACTAGTTGACCGTTAAATTACCTAATCAAATAAATTTATTATTTTTTTTAAAATTTTTGGAATAACATTTAAAAATATTGATCTTGACTCCCGTATGGTTCGATGATCGAAATTCTATTTCAAAATGATCGAATCAAGAATCTGGAACGAAAACTAGTTTAGGGGTTAAAGTCAAATTACTAGTTGACCGTTAAATTAGCTAATAAAAAAATTATAATTTTTTTAAAATTTTAGAATAACATTTAAAAAGATTGATCTTGACTCCCGTATGGTTCGATCATCGAAATTCTATTTCAAAATAATCAAATCAAGAATCTGGAACGAAAATTAGTTTAGGGGTTAAAGTCAAATTACTAGTTGACCGTTAAATTAGTTAATCAAAAAATTTTATTATTTTTTTAAAATTTTGGAATAACATTTAAAAAGATTGATCTTGACTCCCGTACGTTTCGATCATCGAAATTCTATTTCAAAATAATCGAATCAAATATCGGGAACGAAAACTAGTTTAGGGGTTAAAGTCAAATTACTAGTTGACCGTCAAATTAGCTAATCAAAAAAATTTATTATTTTTTTAAAATTTTGGAATAACATTTAAAAAGATTGATCTTGACTCCATACGGTTCGATCATCGAAATTCTATTTCAAAATAATCGAATCAAGAATCGGGAAGGAAAACTAGTTTAGGGGTTAAAGTCAAATTACTGGTTGACCGTTAAATTACATAATCAAATAAATTTATTATTGTTTTAAAATTTTGGAATAACATTTAAAAAGATTGATCTTGACTTCCATACGGTTCAATCATCGAAATTCTATTTCAAAATAATCGAATCAAGAATCGGGAACGAAAACTAGTTTAGGGTTTAAAGTCAAAGTACTAGTTGATGACCGTTAAATTACCTAATCAAATAAATTTATTAATTTTTTAAAATTCTGGAATAACATTTAAAAAGATTGATCTTGACTCTCGTATGGTTCGATCATCGAAATTCTATTTCAAAATAATTGAATCAAGAATCGGGAAGGGAAACTAGTTTAGGAGTTAAAGTCAAATTACTGGTTGACCGTTAAATTACCTAATGAAATAAATTTATTATTTTTTTAAAATTTTGGAATAACATTTAAAAAGATTGATCTTGACTCCCGTACGGATCGATCATCGAAATTCTATTTCAAAATAATCGAATCAAGAATCGAGAACGAAAACTAGTTTAGGGGTTAAAGTCAAAGTACTAGTTGACCATTAAATTACCTAATCAAATAAATTTATTATTTTTTAAAATTTTTGGAATAACATTTAAAAATATTGATCTTGACTCCCTTACGGTTCAATCATCGGAATTCTATTTCAAAATAATCGAATCAAGAATTGGGAAGGAAAACTAGTTTCGGGTTAAAGTCAAATTACTAGTTGACCGTTACATTACTTAATCAAATAAATTTATTATTTTTTATAAATTTTGGAATAACATTTAAAAAGATTGAACTTGACTCCCGTATGGTTAGATCGTCAAAATTCTATTTCAAAATAATCGAATCAAGAATCGGGAACGGAAACTAGTTTTGGGGTTAAAGTCAAAAATAAAATACTATTAGTGAATCTAGTGTGACATGCATCACAAAAATAGTAAGTATTAATATTTGCATTTTTATGTATTTTAATTCGAATTTTATCTTTTTTTCTATTTTTATTTAAATTTTTAATGTAATTCACAAACTAGTTAAAAATAGGGTGAAAAATCACAAAAATAGAAAATTAGTGAATCTAATGTAACATGAATCACAGAATTAATGAGTATTAATATTTGAATTTTTATTAATGTAATTTGCTTACATGATTTAATTGTAGTGATATCGAGATCCGTATGGTTATATATAATTAAAATCATTGATTTATTAATTAAAATCATTTTCTAATTTTATAGACTACTGATTATGGTTATATATATTTAAGATAATATTTTACCCAAGAAATATCTTGGTTTAGTGGTATGACATTGCACTTTCCTTATAGGAGGTTAAGGGTTCGATTCTTGTGAATTACAATATTTATTTTAAACAAACTCAAAACCTACCACCTATTGGTAGGAAATAGGTCATATTTTTACGAAAAATTCAAAACTAACCGCCAAAACTGAAATTTCAAATAGACCGCCTAAATGAAAATTTTAAAATTTTTATCCAAAACTCATAACCTACCGCATATTGGTAGGAAATAAGTCTTGATTTCACAAAAATTTTAAAAATGGAGCCCAAACTAAAAAATTTGAATTTTTTGCCCAAATTCAAATTTTCAATACATCACCAAATTTCATTTAAACAAACCACTTCATCAAATTCCATCTCAATCTCTCCATCCACTTCACCAAATTTTCTCTCCCTTCTAACTTTCATATTCATCTCTACCTCTCCATATACCCCATTGAATTTCATTTTCATATGAACCAATTCATCTCCTTATATACAATCGGGTAAAAATGTATTCCCTCTAATATTTGTATGAATTTGATTTACATCTATATGTGTGTAATTTATATATATTCGTACATGTTTATTAGTGTGTGTGTGTGTGTTCTTAATTTTTTTTGTTCTTGGTTAGTTCATATTTTCAATTGCTCTTGATTAATTGTTCATGTATGTATGTATAATTGATAATAATTGTTTTTTCTTGCACTCCTTATGTAGATTGTTGTCACTTGAAGAAGAGCATATTGGTTTTGAAGCCAACAAAAAGAAAAAAAATCATGAGGAAGATAAAATTTACAAAGAAATTGGGTAGAATGATTCAACGGTGATGGAAACTTTAAGGACGATTAGTTTAAGCTTGTAAAACATTTCTTGATTTGTTGTTATGATTGTCATTTTAGTAAATTTAAACAATTAGTTTGGAGATGTAATTTTAACTTATGAATATTATGTTGTATGATTAATGTAATTTTTTCTGTTATGGTTGCCAATGCTTGTGATTTATATATTGATCTCATTATGCAATTTGTTGTAATATTTTTGCAGTTTATGGTACATGGATATCAATGAAACACATTTTTTTTTTCAAAAAACTAAATTAATTTCTACCACATTCAAGGCTTTTCCTACTATCATGACCATTACAAACCCAGTATTTCCTTCCACATTTAAGCTTTTCCCAAGGCATTTAACAAGCTGGTAGAAAATAACTGGTAGGAAATTAAAAAAAAATGGTAGGAAATGACTAGTAGGAAATGCTGTTTACCAGCCCCGTCTGTCATATTTCCTACCAAAAAATGTATTTCCTACCAGAAATTCTGGTAGGAAATGCTCCAATTAGCTCACCAGAATTTGTGACGTGGCAGGTGACGTGGCAGGTGATGTGGCACTTGACGTGACAGATGACGTAGGCCGGACCCACGCATTGTGGCCAGCCATGTTGGCAGGTGGGTCCATGACAGGTGGCTGCCAAGTCACCAGGTGGGACCCACGTTGACCATCACATAAAATTTCCCACCAGGGATCATTTCCGAGTCAAGCAATTCCTACCACACGTATGGTAGGAAATGGGTCATTTCCTACCAAAAAACGACCTTTTTCTACCAATTTTGTGGTAGGAAATGCTCATTTTTCTTGTAGTGAAAATTGGAGCACAACTATGCCAATAATTTTCTGATTGTCTTGCACATATTGATTTAATTTATCTTTTTCTTTTTCAAAAATATTCGCTCATTTGACGGATCGAGATTTGATAATACAAATCAATTTATTAAAATAGCACAACGTTGAGAACGATGCGAACTTTAGGTTTTAGTGGCTTTTACTACATGATTGCACATGTAGTAATTTCTCTTCTTGTAAATTTGTAATGGAATATGCAGTCTACGAGTGGCTTCCCCTCCAACTATTTTTGGAATTGAAACAGTGAATGGGTCTTTGGTTTCTGCAAAAAACCTCTATTTTTATGAAAGGAAAGATTCCACACAACTATTTTCAAAGGCTCTTATTGATCTTTCTTACTCACTTATTTGTAATGTGTGGTTTTAAACTATGACAATCAGTCTGCTCTTCACATTGCAAAGAACCCGGTTTTTCATGAACGTACGAAGCATATAGAACATGATTGCCATTTTACTCGTGACAAGGTTTTGGAAGGCTTGTTGCAGCTCACTTATCTTCCTACTCGTTCACAATTAGCTGATGTCTTGACTAAGGTGGTTCCTTCTACTCAATTCAACTCTTTGCTATCCAAGTTGGGAATGTGTCCATCTCCAACTTGAGGGGATATTGAAGTAACGAGTATGCTACGAGTATTGTTGAGGTGGAGAGTTAGTTAGGCCACATCAATATAGTTAGTTAGAGTTTTAGATCTACAAATATAAATCATCTATTACTCATTACGATTAATAATAATGGAGTATCATTCTGTAAAATAACAATACGATCTATCAGTGTATCTTCTTTCTTCTTCATTGATACTATGGTTAACCACATTCTATGAACTTATTCTATACATTTATTTACGCCCTTAAAAAATGTAATAGGAGTTTAAGAAGCAAGTATCCCAAATATCAGGCTGATTTAAGAAACAACGCATAGATGTTTTTCCCTGGATCCGGAAATATGCATAAATGGGTTACTTTACATGCATGCATGGCTATATATGAATGAAATATCTAATTTAGTCAACCATGAAAATTTGTTTGCTGAGATAATTTAACCTTAATATGTAGGAATTTGGTGATTGTGTATGTACATTTAACTGAGGTTCAGTTCATGCATATCAAATTTGGTGATTCGAGAATCTTACTCAACACAAAAAAAAAAACAAAGAAATTTCTATACTTATATTTTATGTCATATGGTTTTTCATTATTGAATTAATTTCTACTTAAAAATAAAAGTTTATATAAGAATGATCGACATGTAATATTAATGGTATTTTTTATGTAATACTTGAACTTTCTTAGCTTTATCATACTTTGAAATCAGTTTTACTTAATTTATTTTCTTGTTTTTTTATTAAAAAAAAATTCTAGTATAAAGTTGTTTATGTTCATCAAGCTGCAGGAAACTGTTATTAACAGCCTATTCATTATTCTTAAAATAACGATTAATTTTGGATATCTCTACACGATATTACCAAAAACACTCTAGAAATAAGTACTCATCAACTACAAATTTCTCATGATGACAATGAAGCTCAGAAGAATCTCGAAACCATCACTTAACAAATCTATCTCTATATACCATAAGTAGTAAGCACTAGCTAGCATCTCCCACATTTCCTTTTCTCCCGTTTATAACAAAAGAGTAATTAGATTCAAGAGACACTCACTTTCTCTCTCTCTGTAATCTCTCTCTCTACATCTCTTTCAGACTCTTAATTAATCTATCTTATATAGAACTCATCTGTTGAACAAATAACGATGAAAAAGATTGTTTCTTTAGGTGAATTTCATGCTTGTTATTTTTGAATGATAATAGTATGCATTGTAATTCGTATCAGAGCAGTGTGTTTCGATTTCTTGGTATTCATCGTTGTTCTTCATCGCCACTATTGACATTGTGAAGCTAGCTTTCTAAAGGTTCTCTCTGATATTTTTACAGTTTGTTCTTCAGCATCTCCTCGATCTCTAAGTTGTTAATCATTAGATCTGGTGCGTTACTTACCGATCTGCTTACAAATTGTTTTATTTTGGGCTGTAATTGTTTGTTTGTTATCAATTGTTACAAATCGTGTTGTCTCTGTTTACGATTTACCAATTTTAAGCTTGCGTTATGTCTACAATCGCGTCTTATTCGTCTGCTACTAATGAAATCAGAAATTAGAAATGGCTAAAGTTAAACTACAACATACTTCAATTTTTTTCATTTGTTGGAAACTGGAATAATGTTATTGCCTAGGTTCTTCATATTGTAATATTTTAAAGTAGGCATTCTCAGAACGAAATTAGGGAAGAGATTCTTAACGCTTGAATAAAATAGTGTTGTTGCCTACCACTTGATTGATATGTGATTCTGGGTTTTTTTGCAGGGGGGTGGAGATGACGAAAGTTGGAGTAGTCGAACAAAAATAGGTTTTTATTGAGATATGCATGTGCAGTGCAAGGTTGTATATAGAAATTAGAACAAGTGTTCATGCATGCATGCGTGCATGTGTGTCATTGGGGGTGTTTGGGTGAACTTTTGTTCAGAATAAGTCAAACTTATTTTAAGACAAAGTTAGAGATTCCTAACTTTCCAACTTATTTTCCAAATTATTTTTGCAACTTATTGAATCTCAAACATACATTAAATACTTGAATAAAAAAATAAATTCAAAATATAAAATTTTTACCCGAAAATAAGTTCATAAGTCCGTAAAATAAGGTGATGCAAACAGGCTCATTGTGTCATATGTCTCATCTACGTATGGTATAGTAATTTTTCATTAGTTAATGACTTTTAAAATATATATTTTGCAGATGTTGGGTTTCATACTTGATTTCATTATTAGGGTGGTTGTTCTCTTTATTTAGGACTGCAATAGGGTATCTTATCAGGTATACGCACCACACAAATAACATATACATAACATTTCAATTATCTGCCGTGTTTTCCTTAATTTAATAATAAAAAACTGGGCATAAGGTTGTCCTCAAAGAAGAACCTTGATGTTAAAAGATTTTGTTTCTATAAAACAAGTAGTCCCGTAAGGGCAATTTTAAAAATATAATTTTTTTTTACAGTAATTTACATATATACCCTTAAATTTATACTGAAAATCTTTTAATCTCATGGAAGAACCCTAACGTCAATCTCAGGCACATCAAACCCATTTAATAATGATTCTAGTTTGATAGATTTCGTTTATGTGATTTGCAGGTTTTATCATCCTAACATTCCTCCTCCTCCTCCTCCTCCACCCCCACCCCCACCCCCACCCCCACCCCCACTATCATCGATATCATCCTAAATTAGGTTGATATCGATGATAGTGTTTTTCGTAACATTATCCTCGGTATCTTCACATTACTTTTTTATTTTTATGCCCTTGGGACAGGAATATTTATCTTGTTTAATAATAATCGCCGAAATTCCGGAATATTATTTATTATTCTCGTTCTCCTTATTTCGAGTGATACGACTATTTAAGTAATAAATAGTCACAATTCGCCCCAACCTTATTCTCCAAAAATTCGAATATCAAATATCACCACTTATAAATTCTATCTCCGTTCGTCCCATCTTTCATATAACACCACATTCTTTTTAGATTTTTCAAACCCTAGTACGTAGGACAAAAAAACTATCTATAGCTAGTAATCTTACCCCATCAACTTCTAACATATCAATAGGATTTAGTCCTATTCCTCCTTTTTCCCTTCATCCCCTAGAGTCCAAACCAATCAATATTACTCTTTCTAAGAGTAATATTGATTTTGAGCCACCACAATATTACTATTACGATAGTAAATCTATGTATTACTACATAGTTATTAGATCAAATAGCACGGCTTTAAAGACTAGCTGCACCGTTTGGGCCACCCCACCACCGAGAGGCTATATGAAGTCATCCAGTTGCACGGCCATTACCTGACTGCAGCATGCACCAACATTCGTACAGTCATCAACATTCGTAATAATTGTAGATCAAAGTACCGCAGCAACATTTGTAATAATTGTAAAAGTACTGCATTTGTAATTATTATTATTTGTAATAACCTCTATTTGTTGATTGAGTCCTTAACGCTTCAAATCACGTTTTTAAATGTTCATTATTTACGTTCTCTGTTAAATAATTATTTATAGATGAGTAAATAAAAACACTACAAGAAAAACGAGCAAATCCTACCAGAATTTTTCCTGCCAACTCTTTCCCTACCAGCCATTTCTTACAAATTGCAGGTCAAAGGACCATTTTCTACCACAAACGATGCTGGTAGGAAATAGGTTGCCATTTTCTACCACGGCTGGTAGGAAATGGATGAAGAAGGACCTACTTGTCCATGTCAACAAAGAAACGACGTCGTTTTTGCCAGAGTATTTCCTACCACAAGGAAATGGTCGGTTTTGTTCACCCCATTTCCTACCAACTCTGGTAGGAAATGAGTCTGTTGGGTCCCACAAGCCACGTTGGCTTTGTCAACGTTTTTGGCAATAGGAAAAAGATGTCGTTTTTGTCAAAGAAATTCCTACCACGGTATAGTGGTGGGAAATGGGTTGCCCTTTTCGTACCAACGCTAGTAGGAAATAAGTCTGGTAGGCCCACTTCTACCACGTGGTTATTGTCAGTGTGTTTGACATCACCAAAACGATGTTATCTAGATAGAAACATTTCCTACCACCTCTTTGTGGAAGGAAATGACTTGTGTTAAAAAGTAAAAACCCAGTAATTCCTACCGTATTCATCAAGTTTGGTAGGAATTGACTAGTGGGAAATTCCATTTTTAAATTAAATTTTAATTCTATTTAAATTTAGGGATTAGATTAGGATAACATCAAACCCTTTTTTTAAAAGTTTTTTTTGATGATTCAACTGTACGGATATCAATATAATCATAAAATTATCATGTATGCAAATAATTATAATTTTTAAACTTCATTTGCAATGATTTCATAATGAAAAAATATTTTCAATTATATAATTAAAAATATTTAAAATACATAAAAATCACTTAAGTATCATAAATATATTTTAAAATATCATTTTACATCATAACCAATCTACTCGGCTTAAAAGTAGACATAATTAAGTTTTATAAAAGAGTAACACTTTGCAAAGTTGAAAAACAGAAGGTTAATGTTTAGAGGTTGAAATTTAGGGATTAGATTAGGGTAACATCAAAGAAATTTTTTTATTTGATTTTTAGATGACTTCCGTACGGTTCAATCATCGAAATTCTAATTCAAAATAATCGAATCAAGAATCGGGAACGAAAACTAGTTTAGGGGTTAAAGTCAAATTAGTAGTTGACCGTTAAATTAGCTAATAAAAAAAATTAAATTTTTTTTAAAATTTTGGAATAACATTTAAAAAGATTGATCTTGACTCTCGTATGGTTCGATCACGAAATTCTATTTCAAAATAATCGAATCAAGAATCGAGAACGAAAACTAGTTTAGGTTAAAGTCAAAGTACTAGTTGACCGTTAAATTACCTAATCAAATAAATTTATTATTTTTTTAAATTTTGAAATAACATTTAAGAAGATTGATCTTGACTCCCGTACGATTCGATCATCGAAATTCTATTTCAAAATAATCGAATCAAAAATGGGGAACGAAAACTAGTTTAGGGGTTAAAGTCAAAGAACTAGTTGACCGTTAAATTACCTAATCAAATAAATTTATTATTTTTTTTAAAATTTTTGGAATAACATTTAAAAATATTGATCTTGACTCCCGTATGGTTCGATGATCGAAATTCTATTTCAAAATGATCGAATCAAGAATCTGGAACGAAAACTAGTTTAGGGGTTAAAGTCAAATTACTAGTTGACCGTTAAATTAGCTAATAAAAAAATTATAATTTTTTTAAAATTTTAGAATAACATTTAAAAAGATTGATCTTGACTCCCGTATGGTTCGATCATCGAAATTCTATTTCAAAATAATCAAATCAAGAATCTGGAACGAAAATTAGTTTAGGGGTTAAAGTCAAATTACTAGTTGACCGTTAAATTAGTTAATCAAAAAATTTTATTATTTTTTTAAAATTTTGGAATAACATTTAAAAAGATTGATCTTGACTCCCGTACGTTTCGATCATCGAAATTCTATTTCAAAATAATCGAATCAAATATCGGGAACGAAAACTAGTTTAGGGGTTAAAGTCAAATTACTAGTTGACCGTCAAATTAGCTAATCAAAAAAATTTATTATTTTTTTAAAATTTTGGAATAACATTTAAAAAGATTGATCTTGACTCCATACGGTTCGATCATCGAAATTCTATTTCAAAATAATCGAATCAAGAATCGGGAAGGAAAACTAGTTTAGGGGTTAAAGTCAAATTACTGGTTGACCGTTAAATTACATAATCAAATAAATTTATTATTGTTTTAAAATTTTGGAATAACATTTAAAAAGATTGATCTTGACTTCCATACGGTTCAATCATCGAAATTCTATTTCAAAATAATCGAATCAAGAATCGGGAACGAAAACTAGTTTAGGGTTTAAAGTCAAAGTACTAGTTGATGACCGTTAAATTACCTAATCAAATAAATTTATTAATTTTTTAAAATTCTGGAATAACATTTAAAAAGATTGATCTTGACTCTCGTATGGTTCGATCATCGAAATTCTATTTCAAAATAATTGAATCAAGAATCGGGAAGGGAAACTAGTTTAGGAGTTAAAGTCAAATTACTGGTTGACCGTTAAATTACCTAATGAAATAAATTTATTATTTTTTTAAAATTTTGGAATAACATTTAAAAAGATTGATCTTGACTCCCGTACGGATCGATCATCGAAATTCTATTTCAAAATAATCGAATCAAGAATCGAGAACGAAAACTAGTTTAGGGGTTAAAGTCAAAGTACTAGTTGACCATTAAATTACCTAATCAAATAAATTTATTATTTTTTAAAATTTTTGGAATAACATTTAAAAATATTGATCTTGACTCCCTTACGGTTCAATCATCGGAATTCTATTTCAAAATAATCGAATCAAGAATTGGGAAGGAAAACTAGTTTCGGGTTAAAGTCAAATTACTAGTTGACCGTTACATTACTTAATCAAATAAATTTATTATTTTTTATAAATTTTGGAATAACATTTAAAAAGATTGAACTTGACTCCCGTATGGTTAGATCGTCAAAATTCTATTTCAAAATAATCGAATCAAGAATCGGGAACGGAAACTAGTTTTGGGGTTAAAGTCAAAAATAAAATACTATTAGTGAATCTAGTGTGACATGCATCACAAAAATAGTAAGTATTAATATTTGCATTTTTATGTATTTTAATTCGAATTTTATCTTTTTTTCTATTTTTATTTAAATTTTTAATGTAATTCACAAACTAGTTAAAAATAGGGTGAAAAATCACAAAAATAGAAAATTAGTGAATCTAATGTAACATGAATCACAGAATTAATGAGTATTAATATTTGAATTTTTATTAATGTAATTTGCTTACATGATTTAATTGTAGTGATATCGAGATCCGTATGGTTATATATAATTAAAATCATTGATTTATTAATTAAAATCATTTTCTAATTTTATAGACTACTGATTATGGTTATATATATTTAAGATAATATTTTACCCAAGAAATATCTTGGTTTAGTGGTATGACATTGCACTTTCCTTATAGGAGGTTAAGGGTTCGATTCTTGTGAATTACAATATTTATTTTAAACAAACTCAAAACCTACCACCTATTGGTAGGAAATAGGTCATATTTTTACGAAAAATTCAAAACTAACCGCCAAAACTGAAATTTCAAATAGACCGCCTAAATGAAAATTTTAAAATTTTTATCCAAAACTCATAACCTACCGCATATTGGTAGGAAATAAGTCTTGATTTCACAAAAATTTTAAAAATGGAGCCCAAACTAAAAAATTTGAATTTTTTGCCCAAATTCAAATTTTCAATACATCACCAAATTTCATTTAAACAAACCACTTCATCAAATTCCATCTCAATCTCTCCATCCACTTCACCAAATTTTCTCTCCCTTCTAACTTTCATATTCATCTCTACCTCTCCATATACCCCATTGAATTTCATTTTCATATGAACCAATTCATCTCCTTATATACAATCGGGTAAAAATGTATTCCCTCTAATATTTGTATGAATTTGATTTACATCTATATGTGTGTAATTTATATATATTCGTACATGTTTATTAGTGTGTGTGTGTGTGTGTTCTTAATTTTTTTTGTTCTTGGTTAGTTCATATTTTCAATTGCTCTTGATTAATTGTTCATGTATGTATGTATAATTGATAATAATTGTTTTTTCTTGCACTCCTTATGTAGATTGTTGTCACTTGAAGAAGAGCATATTGGTTTTGAAGCCAACAAAAAGAAAAAAAATCATGAGGAAGATAAAATTTACAAAGAAATTGGGTAGAATGATTCAACGGTGATGGAAACTTTAAGGACGATTAGTTTAAGCTTGTAAAACATTTCTTGATTTGTTGTTATGATTGTCATTTTAGTAAATTTAAACAATTAGTTTGGAGATGTAATTTTAACTTATGAATATTATGTTGTATGATTAATGTAATTTTTTCTGTTATGGTTGCCAATGCTTGTGATTTATATATTGATCTCATTATGCAATTTGTTGTAATATTTTTGCAGTTTATGGTACATGGATATCAATGAAACACATTTTTTTTTTCAAAAAACTAAATTAATTTCTACCACATTCAAGGCTTTTCCTACTATCATGACCATTACAAACCCAGTATTTCCTTCCACATTTAAGCTTTTCCCAAGGCATTTAACAAGCTGGTAGAAAATAACTGGTAGGAAATTAAAAAAAAATGGTAGGAAATGACTAGTAGGAAATGCTGTTTACCAGCCCCGTCTGTCATATTTCCTACCAAAAAATGTATTTCCTACCAGAAATTCTGGTAGGAAATGCTCCAATTAGCTCACCAGAATTTGTGACGTGGCAGGTGACGTGGCAGGTGATGTGGCACTTGACGTGACAGATGACGTAGGCCGGACCCACGCATTGTGGCCAGCCATGTTGGCAGGTGGGTCCATGACAGGTGGCTGCCAAGTCACCAGGTGGGACCCACGTTGACCATCACATAAAATTTCCCACCAGGGATCATTTCCGAGTCAAGCAATTCCTACCACACGTATGGTAGGAAATGGGTCATTTCCTACCAAAAAACGACCTTTTTCTACCAATTTTGTGGTAGGAAATGCTCATTTTTCTTGTAGTGAAAATTGGAGCACAACTATGCCAATAATTTTCTGATTGTCTTGCACATATTGATTTAATTTATCTTTTTCTTTTTCAAAAATATTCGCTCATTTGACGGATCGAGAGTTGATAATACAAATCAATTTATTAAAATAGCACAACGTTGAGAACGATGCGAACTTTAGGTTTTAGTGGATTTTACTACATGATTGCACATGTAGTAATTTCTCTTCTTGTAAATTTGTAATGGAATATGCAGTCTACGAGTGGCTTCCCCTCCAACTATTTTTGGAATTGAAACAGTGAATGGGTCTTTGGTTTCTGCAAAAAACCTCTATTTTTATGAAAGGAAAGATTCCACACAACTATTTTCAAAGGCTCTTATTGATCTTTCTTACTCACTTATTTGTAATGTGTGGCTACGACTTGTATTGATTCTTATTTTTCATACATGGCAAGCATTTTTCACTTTGTAACCTAAAGATTACACTTAATTTAGGGGGCAACACGAGGTTGTTGGTTGTCTCTCCCTTCCTTGCATGTTGATGTCCCGGCTCGTCTTTTATTTTTTGGTTCTTGCAATTATCCACCGTAACAAGATTTAATGTTTTTAGATTAGATGTACCGCTTATCTAGATCGATTAAAGATTTCAAGAAACTATGTCACTGTAAGAGCATCTCCAATGGGTAAAAACTCTTAGCTAAAATATTAGTTGTCATACAATAAATAACAATTATACATAATTTGTAAAAAAATGCTCACTCCAATGGTACAATCCTCTTGTCTATATATTTAGCCAACACGATTATATTGCCTATATTTGTCGAATCTGTAGAGAACTGTAGAGAATCATATGTTACCATATTAGTTATAACATATTCCATTTATAACAACTTTAAATAATAATAACATTTTATTTTTTAAAATATAGCTAACGATTATAACCAATCCCATTGGAGCACAACACCTTACAGGTTCAACAAATTTTACATAATCAATATTTTATATCATTTTAGCCAATCAGTTTAGCCAACACCGTTGGAGATGCTCTAACACGAATAACCGAGCAATTCAAGGAATGATGAACAATCAGCATGTTGTATCCCTTCATACTCTAAATCTTGAAATGTATATGAAACCTATAGTACTGCAAGAATTCTGGTTGTTTGTCAAGTTCATTATATGATACTAAATTTATAGTACATGTATTCCGGTTGGTGAACTATCATTGTTGGCATTATGTACAAATTTTAATAGTGGTGAGGTACACCCGGTGCAGAGGCTAGTTTGGGTGTGTGTAGCATGGTCATTTCAATACATCTCGTAAAAAACTGTGTGGATCATGAGTTTTTTACAGTTGCACATAGTAGATAGATTTCCTTCAAGTAGGCTTTGTTATAGTCATACAGATTTCTGTTGCTATTTGGGAGCTTTGTGAAGTGAAGGCCCCCGGCTGAAAGAAATTCCAAGACATGACCAACCAGAAGCAAGCAGGATGGATTAATCCAGCTTTAAATTTACTATCAAATCTACGCCTCAAATTTACTATCAAATCTGCCCCTGCTACAGCAATCTTCTATCTGCTAAGATGCGATCACAATTTAGATCCTTTAAACAAGGTCGGCTAGCAAATGGAACAATCATCCCAAGTATACCTTTGGTTTTGCTAAAAAATATGTATTCTAAAAAAATAGTGATAGGCAAAAAGACATTGTTGTTTGAATGAGATATGTTTCGGATGCTTTAGGCAGAATAACAACTCGTACGCATACAAAGCATACTCAGTACTGAATCATTTGCTATGGAGACAAAGATCCTTTTTGTCTTCTGACCCTCGGCCTTCATTTTATTTTCTAAAACATCAATTATGATTTTAAAAGAATCTTGATGCATAGATTGTCATCCTCAGTGTCTAACGCCTTAACAACATTTGGATGAAATACTAAAAACCAAATAGGATTATTAATTCATTGAGTATTATTATCAATTTTCTTTTTTAAATTAACATAGGGAAAAATTGGAAGAACCGAGAATCATTTACAGGCATGCTTTCATTCTTGCGGATTCTGCAGGATTTGCACTATGCAGGTTTTGAATTTTGTAGTTTTTTTGCCCGAACATATTTTGTAGCTAAAATAAACATTTTTATTACTATATTTTGTAGTTTTTATTCAAAACCGAACGAGGTCCTCGAGAATCGCCCGCTCTGATACCAAGTATTGGAAATAACAAACGGACACAAAGCAAAATATAGGAAAAATGAAAGATATGTACAAAACAGAGAATAGCTTAATGACTACATTGTATTGATTGTGGTGGTATTACAAAAATGAGAGTTACATACAATTTATAGAAATCCACACGCAGATGGTAGCTAGAAAGTTGTTGTGATACACGACTAATTTCTTTTATTACTCCACCTTGTCCTCCTAAAAACTCTTTAACAGCTAGATGATTTATTCAAAATGATTCTGGACAACCAAGCACCTTAACTATATATTAATTCACTCATCTAATATTTATTAGATACCAAGTTTAGATTAAATAAATTCCAACATCAATCACAAAGATAAAATGTTGCTTTATTGGTATTATAATGAGAGTCACCATGTGTATATAAACCCTTTTGGTACAAGTCAATGAAACCTCCTACTCTTTATCTATGGCAACAAGCCAACAACTTAAAACATTTCGCCTACTCTTTATTGGTATTATAATGAGAGTTACCATGCTTTATTGGTACATTGCCAAATATATAAGAACTTAAAACATACTGTAATCAACAAAAACATCAGACAGTGTAGTGATGTATAGAACCAAAAGGTTATGCTAACGGTAATCTGTCATTAACTCCTACGAGCAATTCATACTCAAAAAGAACCTTGTGCTTATTTTAGTTTAAGTTCCTATCTCAGGGTTCCAAGAAGTAAACTCTCAATTTATACTTGCGGTTGACTGGCATATCTAGTTCCTGGCCTACATTATTTTAGTAATAGGCAGCTTAATTACCTCTATATAAAGGCATAGGCGTATAATTAATTAATCAGTGGCGGAGCTAGAAAAGAAATCGAGGGTGAGCCAAAATTAATTGATTTTAAAATCAAATTTTAAGTTGCATTAAAATATATGTTAATAATTTATAGATTACTAGCAAACTAAAATATCTAATATTCAGCATAAACATCAAGTGAAAATTTTAGTTTTAACAAATAATTTTAATTAATTTAAGTAACATCTTAGTTTAATTAACAATAACAATATTTTTGTAAAAAAAAACAAGAACAATATTTATATACGTGCCAAAAGCTTGTACTAAGTAATCTAAGAAGCAAGTTTCAAACATAAATAATCTAAGAAGCAAAATATAATTATGAAAATATTTTTTTAATATAAATTACTAGAATATAATAATTAAAAAAACAAAAATAATAGGACTACAACTTAAAACCTAAAAAACAAGTGTAGAAGTAACCCTTAATATAGTAATATACATGCACTATTGTAGTTGCTCAAAGTTCAGCTCCGCCCCTGGCTTTAATGACATTTTCAATGTTCTGAAGTGGTTCACCCATTCCACAAAGTACAAAAGTTCTAACAAATTAGATAAGGCTGCTGAATATAACATGAGCGGAAGGTAAAATAGGACTAATAGCATGTTGGAAAACAATTCTTGTGTTTCTCTCTAGAAAACAACTCTTGTGTTTTTATAGACTTCAAAATACAAGCTAACATCATTGCTTACATCACTATTATTTATTTCAAACCTACAATCTATGACTTCACCAACCAAGCCTACAATTGTTGAACATTAATTTGCATGTGTTGTTTTGATTTTTAGCCTCCATTCTAGAAGAGTTTGAATTCTAACACTCCCTCTCAAACTCGACTTTCCATTCCGAGTGATTTCCGAAACTCGTAAATCTTTGTTGCAGATAAACTCTTCGTAAATATATCTGCAACCTGATCTTCGGTCCTGACTGCTTTCATGTCAATATCTCCTTTAAGTATTTTTTCTCGTAAGAAATGATAATGTACTTCGACATGTTTGGTCCGAGCATGAAAGACCGGATTCTCGGCCAAACGGACTGCTGATATATTATCACAGTGTAATGGAACTCCATCTTCTATTGGTTGGTTCAAGTCCTTCAAGAGTTGAGTCAACCATGCACACTCTTGTGCTGCCATCGCTCCTGCTCTATATTCTGCTTCTGTGGTTGAGAGAGAAACAGTAGGTTGTCTCTTACTGCACCATGATATAGCTCCTGACCCAAGATTAAATACATATCCTGTAGTCGATCTCCTGGTGTCATGGTCTCCTGCATAATCAGCATCACAGTAGCCGTTGACCTTGCTTTGTACTCCATTCTTGTAGAATAGTCCCCAATCAATTGTACCTTTGACATATCTCAATATTCGTTTAACTGCTTCAAGGTGTGTCTTTCTTGGTTTCTCCATGAATCTGCTAACAACGCCTACTGCGAAAGCTATGTCTGGTCTAGAAAGAGTTAGGTAGATAAGACTACCTACTATTTGCCTTTACATTTTTGTATCCTTCAACTCCTTTCCATTGTAGGCACAAAACTTTAAATTTGGCTCCATTGGGGTTGATAGAGTGTATTATATATATACTTTATAGGATTTTGTTCCCACATTTACCGTACTTTTGCGAATAATCGTGTGGATTTAATGAGTTTTTGATGAGTTTGTTGCAGGGAATAAGCAATTGTCGAGTTGATATAAATCGAGCGTTATTCAATGATTTTATTGTATTTTTAACTCGAAGGAATGATTTTATGAAGTTGCAAGAGGAATTGTGGGATTTTGGATCGTTTCTAAGGATTTTGTATGCAAAAGAAGTGTTGGACAGATTGCACGAGGCGCAACAGCGCTCCAGAAGGCGCAACAGCGCGCGTGAACAGTAGCATCGAGGCGCAGCTGCGCTCAAACCGGCGCAGCAGCGCCCGGTCGCGGCCAGAAATTTCAGAATTGTTCCAGAAATTGTTTGGGTCATAACTTGAGTTCTAGACATCAGAATTGGGCGATCTTACAGCCCACGCGAAGACAACAGAATTATCTACAATTCAGAAGTGGTCCAATATCAGTATTCCAAAGGGATCAGCCCAGAAACAGGCCAGAAAATACAGCAGCTTCTAGAAATTCGATTTGAAGTGGGAAACTTCCATAATTCCAATCCTAATCAACATGGAAACACTAGGGGCGCTAGGAACATTCTAGAGGGCTGTGTTAAGCGTGGAAACTTGCAATTCTTACTTCGATTCAAGCTTGAAAACTTGCCATCTCATAATCCAAATTTTTTATCCCTTTTCCTACTTGTAATGTAATTCCTATTATTTCCTGTTGGGCCTTTTTAATTAAGGCAAGTACTTAGACTTGTAACACTATAAAAACTCATCTAGGGTATTATTTTAGGGATCGAAAAAAAATTATTGTACATAACTTGTATATTCTAGTATAGACTATAGAGAGATTGGAGATAGCTTTTCACTTTTCTTTGGAAATTGAAGGTTTTTCTCTATTCTTTATAAGATTATGTGTTCATATTATATCTCTTGTTTTATTAGTTTAATTATGTATGAGTAGATAATTAATCTGGGGTTAAGTAGAACCCTAGTTATGATTGATGTGTGATTTTCCTAATTCCCCCAATTTGATTGTTTAATTACTCTTGCTTATTGAGTTGTTTTAATTAGCAATTACAAATCAGACGTGATTATGTTTATTGTTTGAACCATTATCTATTTATCAATGAGAGTTGGATTTAGATGGTTGTGATTTATCCAATGAGGACATGAACTTCTCCATGAGAATAGGTAGAACGGATTGTTAGGAAGTTAGGGTGTTGTGATTAATGTCTCTAAATTGCATGATACCATGAGAATAGGCTTGATTGTATTTTAGAGAAGCCATTAATACTCGAGAGAGGTTATTGGTAATTTATAGGGCGCACCTTTCCTGTTGAGTATTATACGATTGATTGGGGAGGGAATTCACGATTGCATTAATTCATGCTAGTGGGGATACTTAATTCTGGATGTTTTAGTTAATTGATTAATTGCATTAGTATAAAATTAGTTTAATAATCTTTGATATTTTATTGTGTTACTTGCTTGGCTGAATTGAATCGAGAACAATTGGTGATTGACACGTTAGTCTCTGTGGGAACGACTCTGACTTACCCTACTACATAGTTAGAAGGATTTGTTAGATATTATTATTTGATAGGTTGGGGTAGAGATCGGCTTGCATTCAGCTAGCCCAAACTTTTGAATGATATCTCTTTCTTGACTATTGAATCTCCCGGCACCACGTCCTTGTCCTCGACCTCTACCACGACCACGACCGCGTCCTCGGCCATCTCTCCTGTTGGTGAAAAGAGCCGTCTCTTCACGAATGGTTAGTTGACTAGACATGGGTTTTTCTAGATCCTCATTAGCAAATTCTCCAGATCTGCTAAAGTTGGCTCGGTGGCCAAACCCCGAGTTGCCATGATAATACTCTTGTACTCCGGCTTTAGTCCATGGATGATAATTCTTTTCATCCTGGTTGGTGTAATACCATTTTCTGGATCTAGTTTGGAAATCTCGTCACAGAGAGATTTTACCTTTGAGAAATATCGACTCACGGTCATATTTTGCTGGGAGATGGACAAAAGCTCATTTTCGAGCCTTTGTAATTTTGCATCATTCTTCTTAGCGAAAACTCCTGTTAATATGTCCCACGCCTCTTTCGGCGTTTGGGCATCTTTGATTCGCTATAGAAATTCATCCTCTATAGCTACGGTTAAAGCGTACATGGCTTTGCCTGCCTTAATCTTCCATTTCTTTAAGATCTCAGGATCTGCAACTGGTCTTTGAGGTGTAGCCTCTGGTCGTGCTGGTGTTGAAGTTGAATCGACGGAACTTGTGTCTATACTTCGGGCCTCCCTTGGTGGTGTTGTATCACTGCCATTTACAACATCCCATAAATCCTGTCCAAGCAGATAAAACTTTATACGGGTACTCCATGACCCATAATTACTGTTGTTGAGTTTTTGAATAGAGTGTGTAAAATCTCCCATGATTTTTACAGTGCACAGTACTTCGTCTTCTACGATGTGAACAGTGTCGTCTGTATGAATAGTGTCGTATATGAACAGTGCCGTATGAACAGTACCGTATGTATGAACAGTACTTCGTCCTCTCCGGCATGAACAGTACTTCGTCTTCTACGGCGTGAACAGTGCCACCGGAATAGTAACTTGCCGGAAAATAGTACTTCTGCTGTTGTCTTTTATTTTTTGGTTCTTGCAATTTTCCACCGTAACAAGCTAGATTCAATGTTTTTAGATTAAATGTACCGTTTATCTAGACCCATTAAAGATTTCATGAAGAAATTATGGCACTGTAACACGAATAAGCCAGCAATTCAAGGATTGATGAACAACAGCATGTGTCATCCCTTCATACTCTAAATCTTGAAATGTATGCAAGTATTCTGGTTGTTTGTCAAGTTTATTATATGATACTAAATTTATAGTACAAGTATTCCGGTTGTTTGTCACTTGTGAAGCTGTTGTGCTTCTGTATGCTGAGAGGTGAACTATCATTGTTGGCATTATCTACAAATTTTAATAGTGGTGAGGTACACCCGGTGCAGAGGCTAGTTTGGGTGTGTTTATCATGGTCATTTCAATACATCTCGTAAAAAACTGTGTGGATCCTGAGTTTTTTACAGTTGCACATAGTAGATAGATTTCCTTCAAGTAGGCTTTGTTATAGTCATACAGATTTCTGTTGCTATTTGGGAGCTTTGTGAAGTGAAGGCCCCCGGCTGAAAGAAATTCCAAGACACCAACCAGAAGCAAGCAGGATGGATTAATCCAGCTTTAAATTTACTATCAAATATGCGCCTGCAACAGCAATCTTCTATCTGCTAAGATGCGATCACAATTTAGATCCTTTAAACAAGGTCGGCTAGCAAATGGAACAATCAATCATCTCAAGTATACCTTTGGTTTTTCTGCGTTCCTCGTGACCTGCATGCAAGGTACTTTCTGGATCTCATTTCAAGTTAGTTCTGAAAATTATCCATGTCCTCTATTTTGACATGCACTTTATTATCCTGTGATTCCCAATGTGTTCTCATATAGAATATGGTAATTTAATAAAAATCCCATTTTGAGATATTCAATTGATAGTTAAGACATGGAGGTGTAGAGCTGCTTATATGTATCCTAAAAATATATGTTTCTAGAAAAATAGTGATTGGAAAAAAGATATTGTTGTTTGAATGAGATATGTTTCAGATGATTTAGGCAGAATAACAACTCGTACGCATACAAAGCATACTCAGTACTGAATCATTTGCTATGGAGACAGGTAATTAGTTGATGCCCCATTTAAAATTAACATTAAAAGATCCTTTTTGTCTTCTGACCCTTAGCCTTCATTTTATTTTCTAAAACATCAATTATGATTTTAAAAGAATCTTAAAAGAATCTGAATTGCAATAATTATGACTTATTTATGGTAGAAGCAATTGAGCTTTACCAAGTACCAAGTAGACCTATGCACTTTGGCTAACTAATTAAATACTAAATTTGTTGCCTTATATTCTTGAGAGTAGGGATTCCCTGAGATAGTATAATTTTATATGTAAATATGTGTGGGCATTTTTGTAAAATCAAGATTTGTTTAAAATTTTATTAATTAGCCCTGCGGGCCCAATAAATTTTAAAGTGTATCTCAGGAAAGTTCCCTGAGATTAATCTCAGAGTCCTTTTTCTCTATATTCTTTTGAATGATGTTAATTCTTCACTTTGTTGCAGGAGACATATTGCAGTGTCCACCAGGCTTTTTGGGGAAGCATTTGGAGAAGCTCATTCAGTGTGATCCTCGTCTAAATTATCTGAGTCAGCAACCTGAGATTACACTAGAATCTCCATATTTTTAACCTAGGAGTTCGGTGTTTGATGAATCTGATGAAGGCAACAGCAAATATGATATGAATAGAATGGTAGGCCTGCCATCTTTGACTTGCAGGATGTGCCATCGTCATCTGGGCCTCAATCTTCATCCTCTAAAAATGAACAATATGATTTGTTTGGAACTCATCAAGAGCAATTTTCTCGAGAAACACCTTCACCAAGCTCAGGTAATATTTATAAAGATGTTCCTGGGAAATGTGGTGGTGATTTGTATTAATCAGCTACATTGTTATTCTAGAATGGCTACATTTCAACTCTAGCTTTTTGCCTTCTGTCAATTATTTACTTTCTTCTAACCTCATGGTTCATTAAGTATACAAATTAACCATTTCAAGATTAGCTAAGCCTTATTAATCTAAAGTTTTGATGTTGAGTAGAACCTATTGTGGTCACTGTAATATCATTGGAAAAAGAAACACTCTTTCTTTGTCACCTTGAACTTTTGCAGCGGAATGCACTACCCTGTTAGCAGCTTTAACTGCAATATACAGATAACGAATCAGCTTTTAATGTTTTAAACTCTGAAGTTGATTGACAGTTTTACTTTCAGTACACTACTGTTGTTGGAGACCTCTTGAAATAGGTGGTATAGAAACACTGTTCTTTTTGTCACTTTAAACTTTGCAGACTGAATGCACTTGTTAGCAGCTCCTTTTCATTAGTAATAAATTGTTAGGAGCTTTAATTGCACAATAGTTAAATTTCAACGTGGCACACTCTGAAATCTTTTGACCATTTTTCTTTCGGTAATGGAAAATGGTATAATTAAAGCAAACAGTGGAACTGGAGAGTTTAAGAATCTCAAAGGTTGGAATAATATCATAGTCCCAGGACTTCGTCCTTCAATGTTAATGAGTGATTCGGTGAGCCACATTGAACATCGGTTTTCTGAGCAGAAGACGTCTCAAAATTCTATGCCCAACGAAGAACGAGAAAGTCTAGAGATTCTAAATGAGAATAGCAGGTGCTTATTTACCGACTCTCAACATGTACCAACATCGAGAAGTCCATTATGATGAGAGTCAATTCCCTATACAGCCTTCTGCAAAAAGATCGTGGGCCAGTTCAAGATTTCAATTTTAAAAGTGGACAGAGTAAAGATATGACTATGACGGATACGAAGACAAAACATCAGTTTAATTGCTTTGCACCAGAAGTGAAAAGTGAGGTTATTGAGGATTCATCGACACCACAAGGGGAATCAACTGATGTATCCGGGAAGGGGCTTGGCATGTCCAGGAAGGATTCAGTTGGAGAGCTGCTCAACCTCCCAAGAATAGCATCTTTGCCATGGTTCTTCTTTAATATTTTTGAAGATTACAACAGTCAAGCTATATAATTTCCAGGGATGGACTAGGCATAGATAACTAGTTTCAGTCGCTACATATTTTCTTTGCAAAGGTTAGCTACTAAACATTTGAAGAGGGGGAGAGAACACCGTCACATAAAAACCATAAAAGGAACACGAAAAAATAACAGGACATGGACAACTGAATAGAAGAAACAAGAATGGCAATGCTCCCAAGTTGGAGTAAGAGCCATAAATAAAAATCCCCGATATTGAGTTAACATATTTTGCAACCATCGCATATTATTATTTGACAATCAGTAAATGCATTACACATTATAAGTAGAGTATATAGGACAAATGAAGTTTAAGATGATAAAACGAGGAGAGTAGATATTACAAACTAGGTTGATCAAACTTAACAATATCAAGACACACATGACACAACATAGGATTGATAAAAAGGCCAATGGTCCTCTAACAGAACAAGTCGTCGTCGTCGTCATCAGGTGTAGGACAGCCTTCACTCCAGTGATCACCAATCACAAAACAATGGAGACATGATTTGATTTGAAACCTCCAATTTCCTTTATGCTCTTTGATATCACAGGGTTTGTAACATATAGAACAAGCCAATCCAAACGCCGTTGATCTCTTAGGGCACTTCAAGTGATTATGATCAGTCGAGCAATTACAGATGAAACAATATTGTTTAGCCTTCCCATTCACTGCTATCCCAAAGAAAAAAGGAACCAATGTTGTAATGAATAATAAAAAAAATTGGAAGAGATATGAATAAACCACAACAAGAATTTTTGAATCAGACGACACTCATCAGACAACACTTTGAGGAAAAAGCGTTGGCTGAAATTTTTGCACAACGGTTTTTTTTCAAGCTTTTCGGTGTATTGTCTGATCATGAACTTAACGACAGTTTTAAAAAGTGTTGTCTAGAAGATCAAAATAGACATCCGTTTTACAACGGTTTTTGAAAGTAGTGTTGTCTAACAGCTTGTCTTACAATGGTCCTCAAAAGCGTTGTAAAACTTAGACAACTGTTTTTATCAGATATTGCTTCAAAAATAGTCACACAACGGTGACTAAATACTATTGTCTGATTTTAACAATGCTTTCAACAATACTTTCCAAAAATGTTGTTAAAATCAGACAAGTGTTTTGATAAGACGTTGCATAAAATGTAATCAGATAATGGTTTGTGAATACTATTGTATGACAATAGACCATCAACATGTCTGAAGAAACCCTTGTTAAAAACATAATCAGACAATATAGCAAATTTAAAAAAAATCATTGTATGATCCAGATATTTGACAATAGACATGTTTGAAGAAACCCTTGTTAAAAACATAATCAGACAATAGACCAAATTTAAAAAACCATTGTATGATCCAGGTATTAGACAATAGACATGTCTGAAGGTACCCTTGTTAAAAACATAATCAGACAATAGATCAAATTTAAATACTATTGTGTGATCCAAGTATTACACAACGTTTTTAAGAAACGCTGTCGTCGTCTTTCTGCAACAAAGACAACGGTTAAGCTGCTGTCGTCTGATACGCGTAACAGACGGCATTCCAATAGACAACGGAAAATGAGGGCTTCAGACGACGGATAAAAACCGTTGTGTGGTCGATTTTTTCTTGTAGTGAACAATACACAAGTACCTCAGTCAATCAAATTTAAATAATCTATCATTCTAAAAATCAAATCAAATTATAGCCCTTGTTGTACCAAATATAACAATCCAAGCACAAACCCTAATTAAAAAGAAATCAAACGCTAATCGCTTACTTGGTAATTTCTCCCGTAAAATTAGGTGACCCTCCATGTACTCATTCATGCCACTCTGCAGTACCTTCATTGCTATCCCAAAAAAAGAACCAATATTTGTTAACATCATAATTAATAAAAAATTGGATTATAAAACACAAATCAACTATAAACCATTAAATACAATAATACTAAATTCACCATTAATACAATACATATACAATCTGGTTCATCGCAGCAGCAGTAAAAAAACACAGAAGCATATCTAAATCCGAAAATCGTTCTTCTAAACAATTTAATCACCTTAAAATCAACATAATCAAATCAATATATACATAAGCTAATGGTATTACAATGACGCTATCATGTCTACATGCACATACAGCAACATCTATGACGCTAATTATGCGTAACTATACCTCGACGATGAGTAGATACGAAAGCTAGGTGCTGAAGATAATCAAGTGCTCCGGTTGACGAGGGATTAATAAAGGAATATTAAAATTGCAAACAACGACCGAAAAATCACAGCGGGAAACACTGATTAAGAAAAACTAGTTTCAATAATAAGACAAGCACTTGAAGATCGAGAATAATAATATCACAAGACTCTATATAGGGTTTTAAAGCTCAAGGTTTTGTTGGGCCACGGATATTGGACTAGAAAATATATAGGTAAATAGATTGTAAACTAGATTGTATTTAGGTCAAATGTACCCCATTTCCTTAATGGGCCTTGAAGTCCAATCATGTATGTAAAATATCTTTAGCTTTTCCACCAAATAAAGTGGTTATTGGGGATCCATTGGATCCCCTATAAATATATTTATACCTCCTTACTTGGAAACGGATAGAACTTTGTAAATGAGAGAGTCTCCAAAGGATTATGAAATAATAAAATACCATACTTTAGCTATACAATCTTGTTCATTATTAATTAATAGTTGATAAAGCCGCGCTTCGCGACGGTGTTACAATTTTTATTTTTAAAAAAATTCAATAGATTTATGTTATATTATAATATTAATATTAAATTTTAATAATTAAATAATCTTCTCTAATGAATCAATTTCTTGTTAAATACGATTCTTTCGATTGAGCCGCTCTCTCGTTAAAACCGAAATCGCAACTTTTTAACATATATTATAAAGACTTATATAATATTTTTTATCCATAAAATCGAACCGTAAAAAAAAATTATGACTACAGTATCAAATTCTAATAGCTAATACAATATTTTCTAGCGAGCCGTCTTCCAGTTAAATACGTTTCAAGCCGCTCTTATTTGAAATCGAAATTTTAACTTCACTATATAAAGTGAGTAAATTCCAATTTTTATATTCTTTAAACTTTCTAATATTTATGGAGTTTTAAAAGATGAAAATACATCTAATATTTTCTGTTAAAATAAAGGATTTTTAGGAAAAAAGATGTATAGTTTTAAAAAAAAATCATATATGACGTCTCCACCGTCCTCGTATTCTACTTCCAATAAAACATTTTATTTTATGTATTATATATTTAAACACTTTTTATACGGTCTTATTTAATGAACCGCTTTCTTGCTAAACACGGTTATTACTATTGATCCGCTCTCTCGTAAAGACCAAAAACCTAACTTTTACATATATTACTTGTATGATAATGTTTATCCATAAAAATCAAATCTTAAAAATAAAAAAAATTATAACATCACTATGGTATTTTAATAGGTAGTACAATTTTTTATAGTGAGTCGTCTTCCCGTTAAACATGTTTCGAGCCGCTCTCGTTTGAGATCGAAATTCCAACTTCATTACATATTATTGATGATACTTATTTTACACAATAATTTTTTTCCTTAAAATCAAAACCTAAACAATAGAATGAATTTCAATTTATACTTTCTCTAGACTTTCTAAAATTTTAGGAGTTTTAGAAAATGAAAACACATCTTATTTTCTCTTTATATTATAGATATTCCTGTATTTATTTAGGATTCTTGCATGAGATTCTTCTTTTATTATGTCAACACGTCAATTGTTTTCTTTTTAAATACGGTGACTTTTTTATGACAATAGTATTGGATTTATGAATAAATTTTCCTAATATAAGTATAATTAGCTTATATAAAAAATATATAATTTAAGAAGATCGTACTTTCTATAAAATATTTAATTATATTTCTGTTCTATATATTCAAACACCTATTCTACTTCTAGTAGAACGTTTATTTATATATTTTTTCTATAAATTCGAACTCTTTTTCTCTTTAAATTCGAACTCCTATTCTACTTCCAATAGAACTTTTAATCGTAGGCTTATAAATAATTATTATACTTCCAGTAGAACTTCTAATCATATGTCTTCTCTATAAATTCGAACTCTTCTCCTTTATAAATTCGAACACCTATTCTACTTCTAATATATTAATTGATATTTTTATATTTATTATTGTTTAAAATTCTATAATTCTAGAAAATTAGAAAAATAGATTGAGACGATCTTAGAGCGCCACCTAAACTCCCACTATCCTCCTTTATATATATATATATATATACTAGCCTATAACCCGTGCGATGCACGTTTTTTTTAAATTTAAATAATATTTTAATAATTATTTATTTCATATATATTACTTAATATAATATTGGCATAATATATATTATTAAATAATAATCGTGTAATTAAATGATATATTATTCGAATTATGACTATATTTTGTCATAATAATATAAATATAAATGGAAGTATCATATATATTTATATTCAAATTTTTATTGATTTATCATATTCAAATTATGATTCCATAATAATTTATAATATAGAATTTAGTATTAATTTTCAATTATGTGAAATTTTTATTGTTTATTATATGGTTTTGGTTTGTTTTCACTTTGTTGATTTATAATTTGTTGTAAAGTTGTTAATAAATATGTGATATTAAAATTATTTAAATTGATTTTAAAAATATTTGGTTTCCAAGTAATTGAAAGAGTCTAAAAAACTTGGGTGTATGTGAAGAATTTTAACTCAAATATAACTAAAAGAGTATGTTATTAAATATCAATTGGAGTTTAATTAAAAGAGATTGTTATTAAGTTAAATATGTGGTTTATTTTTTGTAAAATAAAATTTTATATGTATTTTAATTTATTTTTTCATTTTTGGAAGGTGTTAACCGACCGACCGACCGACCAATCAATTATACCCTATTTCGCTTATAATAGTATAGTATAGATTTTAATATATTATTTCATTTTTGGAAGGTGTTAACAAAATTTTTGGAAGGTGTTAACCAACCGACCAACAAATAGATAAGGATAATAGTATAGTATAGATTTTAATTTATTATTTCATTTTTGGAAGGTGTTAACAAAATTTTTGGAAGGTGTTAACCAACCGACCAACCAACAAATTATACCCTATTTCGCTTATAATAGTATAGTATAGATTAAAATTATTTAAATTGATTTTAAAAATATTTGGTTTCCAAAGTAATTGAAAGAGTCTAAAAAACTTGGGTGTATGTGAAGAATTTTAACTCAAATATAACTAAAAGAGTATGTTATTAAATATCAATTGGAGTTTAATTAAAAGAGATTGTTATTAAGTTAAATATGTGGTTTATTTTTTGTAAAATAAAATTTTATATGTATTTTAATTTATTTTTTCATTTTTGGAAGGTGTTAACCGACCGACCGACCAATCAATTATACCCTATTTCGCTTATAATAGTATAGTATAGATTTTAATTTATTATTTCAATTTTGGAAGGTGTTAACAAAATTTTTGGAAGGTGTTAACCAACCGACCAACCAACCAATTATACCCTATTTCGCTTATAATAGTATAGTATAGATAAAGATAATAGTATAGTATAGATTTTAATTTATTATTTCATTTTTGGAAGGTGTTAACAAAATTTTTGGAAGGTGTTAACCAACCGACCAACCAACAAATTATACCCTATTTCGCTTATAATAGTATAGTATAGATTAAAATTATTTAAATTGATTTTAAAAATATTTGGTTTCCAAGTAATTGAAAGAGTCTAAAAAACTTGGGTGTATGTGAAGAATTTTAACTCAAATATAACTAAAAGAGTATGTTATTAAATATCAATTGGAGTTTAATTAAAAGAGATTGTTATTAAGTTAAATATGTGGTTTATTTTTTGTAAAATAAAATTTTATATGTATTTTAATTTATTTTTTCATTTTTGGAAGGTGTTAACCGACCGACCGACCAATCAATTATACCCTATTTCGCTTATAATAGTATAGTATAGATTTTAATTTATTATTTCATTTTTGGAAGGTGTTAATAAAATTTTTGGAAGGTGTTAACCAACCGACCAACCAACCAATTATACCCTATTTCGCTTATAATAGTATAGATATATTGATATTTCATAGTCCATCCCGTACGATGTGATGCGAAGGTACTTGGGTGTTTATATAGGGGATGCAGCGTGGGTACGTAGCAAGTAATTCTACCTTCCCTGATTAGTAGTTTTGTCAGAACCTTCTAGAAACGTGCCAGTTGGACCTCGCTTTTCAATTTCGAACCGACTTGCAAAACCGTGATAATATTGTAATGAACTAATTTTTTTAGGTACCGAATTAAAAAATAAACAAAACATATGTGTGATTTTAACAAACCCTCGATAAATATTTTTAGATGATTAATCTTCTTTTTTATCTATCATTATCTTTATCTTTAATTTTTTTTATCTATTTTATATATATAAAGGAATCAGATTATTTCTGAAATTATTTATTTAGTTATTTAGTTTTGAAAATCATTTATTTATTTTTTTCAAAAATAATTAAGAATTAATTACTTTAATTAATTTCAAATAATAATTTAATTATTTGATAAATGTAATCATTTACCCCAAGAGCTCTAGAATTGCTCGAATCATATTTATCTTTTTTTCTAGAGCTCCTCCATTTTAATTCAATAAAATTAAATTTCCTTATTTACATTCCATTTTATAGGAAAGGCAATAATTATATAAAGTCAATCCTATATATAAAAGTTAATCCTATTTATAATTCTCATTATATTATATTACATATATAATCCTATTTAGAATATAAATATTCAAATTCAATTTAGAAGTTAATTAAATATATATATATATATATATATATATATATATATATTTTGATCTTATATCTTTTGTGTAATTTAGTGATCATAACCCACTTTTCATGAAAAAAATTACAGAGTTCTTTCTTCCTTGATAGATAAATACTGCCTTCTTTTTGTATAAGATACTATTGTCAAGATGACGATAAATTGGTTTAGATACGATTTCTAAGCTGGATATTATATTATCAAGATGAATTTAAATTTTTATTTACTATATCTCATAATATTCTAAGTAAGATAGAACTGGGGTGGCGGTTAGTAATTTATATAATATAATAAATATTTGTTTCTTAATTTTTCAAAGAAAACAATATTTTAAGATTTAAGAACATGTATTATGAGACCACCGCGAAAAATTATCTTTATCTTTATCTTTATCTATCTTTTTTTTTATCTATCTATCTATCTGTTATATATTATATCCTTATATATAATAAGCATAAGAGTGATGTTATCCAAAATTTTGATTTGGTCGTTATACTACGAAAATAATCTAAGCCGTTGAATCTATTATTTTTAAAAACAGACGATCAAGATTATATCATATTAAAAAGGAAATTATAATCTAAAAAGGATATAACTAAACAAGGTTGTATTAGAATTGAATTTTAAAAATAAAATTATAATATGAAAAGGATATAACTAAAAAAAGGATACAATTCAATTCAATTTATTTTATTTTATTAATATTAAAGTTTTAATTGGAAAATAATTTTAAACAATCACTAAATTAAAGATTATTTTGTTAATTTAATGCGGGCTATAAAATCGTCAAAATAAAATTTTAATAACACAAGATAGAGCACAAATATTAAATTCAAAGTGTAAAATCTTATATATATCAATTTTTTAAAAAAATTTGATATGAAAATTAATAACATATAAATATTAAAATAATTAATATAATTATAGATATTAAAAAAGGAACCGTGCGTTGCACGAGTTATAATAAGCTAGTATAAAGGAAATTCCCCAGGAGTTTGTTGGAGCTCTAAAATTGATCGATTCATATTTATCTATTTTTTTAGAGCTCCTCTATTTTAAATATGTAAAATTAAAATTTCCTTCTTTAAACCCTATTTTTTCGAAAAAAAATCAAAACTTCATTTTTTAACATTAATATAAACGTTAACATAAACATCTTTGAAATAGAAAAAGGTTTTTGAATTTGTAGGGAAGAAGAACTGAAATTACATATTCGAAATTGAAAAGGTTTTCGAATTTGTTGGGAAGAAAAATTATATATTCGAAATAGAAAAAAATTATATTTTTATATTATATATTCGAAATAGAAAAGAAATTTTATATTCTTATATATATACAATACAATCATTACTTCTAATAATCAAATTCTATCACCATGTTTGTAATCATATTTACTCGATTTATAAAGAAATTTCTGTAGTCCAAAAATATTAATTCTCTTTATATTTATGTTTGCTTTTAGAGTATCTGTATCTACTTTAACATAAGCAATTAGTCTTGATTTTGACTATTCTGTTTTTTGTAAGATGCAAGAATAGACGCCAAAGCTTTGTCGCAGTACCAAGAAGATGGATGTAATTTGATGTATTTGTATTATCAAAGAAAGAAGCTGGATGCATGATGATGATGTGCACCTATCAATTCTAATTCACGAGTTTCCTCAAGTCCTACCATGCACTACAAGTTAAGAATTTACGACATCAATTTTTTTTTATATTGTTATGACAAAAGTTTTGGTTTGAATTTCTGTAAGAAATTACTTATATAATTTTGTTTATGCATTAGAATTTTATGTTTGAACTATACAGTTTTCACCATATCCTCCTTCATGAAGAAAGAGAAGAGAGATCGTGCCATGTGATCATGATCAATTGATATCTGTAAAATTTTATGTTTGCTTTTTGTCTTTCCTTTTAACTACTCTTCGTTTCTTTGTCTATTTTGTTCATTAATTTGATTTATATGTATACGTTTGTGGAAAGAGTTTTGGTGATACAAGCACCAAAAGAGTTGTTATTTTATGTGTATTTTTTTTAAACATTGTTAGCATCATACTTTATTATGATTTTGCACTTTCAAATTCTAAGATTGATTTTCTTATAGCTTTTTTATGTTTTTTAAACTGAAATTAAAGTAAAAAAAGGATATTAATATTTAATTTTTTATTATTGTATATACTTTGTATTTTTAAAATATATACAACGGGCGTCGGCCTAAAAATTGTGAGGCAAAATCGATAAATCAAAGTCAAAGAGCATTTTAGTATTTAAATTTTTATTATTGTGTATGCTTAGTATTTTTATAATATATACAAACTGGTGTTGACCTAAAAAATTGAGAGACAAAATCGGTATAGAAAAATAAATATATATAATTTATCTTATTATCTATGTATATTTAATTTATACAATATTATGTTCACCAATTTATATTGATATTTTAGATATATTTAAAATTTTAAAAAATAATTGTGAGGCAAAATCGGTAAATCTAAGTCAAAGTGCATTTTAGTATATAAATTTTTATTATTTTGCACGTTTAATATTTTTATAATATATACAACGGGTGTCGGCCTAAAAAATAGTAAGACAAAATCGGTATAGAAAAATATATAAATAATTTATCTTATTATCTATGTATATTTAATTTATACAATATTGTGTTCACCAATTTATATTGATATTATAAAAATATTTTTGTCATTTCTTTTCTTAAATGATCTTTATTTAAAATTTTAAAAAAAAATATATGGCCGCCGCGAAGCGCGGCTTAGTCGACTAGTTATATATATAAAGGAAAACCCCCGGACGTTTGGTGGAGCTCTAGAATCGCTCGAATCCTATTTATCCATTTTTCTAGAGCTCCTCTATTTTAAATAATTAAAATCAAAACTTCCTTCTTTAGGCCCTAAGGGAGCTCTAGAAGCGCTCGAATCATATTTATCTTTTTATCTAGAGCTCCTCAATTATAAATAATTAAAATTAAACTTCCTTCTTTAAGCCCTATTTTTTTACAGAAGAAAGTCAAAACCTTTTTTAAGTTATATAAAATAAACCATTGTATAAAAGGAAAGTCAAAACTTTTTTGAAGTTGTATAACCTCAATTTTAAATACTTAAAATTAAACTTCCTTCTTTAAGTCGTATTTTTTAGAAAAGAAAGTCAAAAAAATTTTTAAGTTGTATAAAATAAACCATTGTATAAAAGGAAAGTCACAACCTTTTTTAAGTTGCATAAAATACACCACTGTATAAAACTTTTCTAATTTTCTAGAGCTTCTCAATTTTAAATTCTTAAAATTAAACTTCCTTCTGTAGGTCCTATTTTTCAGAAAAGAAAGTCAAAATATTTTTTAAGTTGTATAAAATAAACCATTGTATAAAAGGAAAGTCAAAACCTTGTTTAAGTTGTATAAAATAGACTATTGTATAAAACTTTTATCATCTTATTACTTTCACTATATATACACTACAAGTTTTATCAATCACAACGTCTCTAATTTTCATTGTTTATCGTATGTCATTATAGATTAAATTAGTTTTGCAAATTTTTAGTTTATTATGCCAACCAATGTGCTGAAACGTGTCTTATATGTATTTATTACAACGAGTGTCGACCTAAGAAAACGTGAAACAAAATTAACGTAAAAAATAAATATATAGTTTATTAGTTGTCTATATATATATATATATATATATATATATATATATATATATATATATATATATATATATATATATATATATATATATTAAAATTTGTACAATAATGTGTTCAATAATTTATTTATAGATATTTTCTTTTCCATTTCTTTCTTAAATTCATATTTTTAATTTTTTTAAAAAAATATTATAAGGCCGCCGCGAAGCGCGGCTTAGTCAACTAGTCTATTATATATACAAATGAAAATCCCCAGGAGCTCTAGAATCGCTCGAATCCTATTTATCTATTTTTCTAGAGCTCCTCTATTTTAAATAATTAAAATCAAAACTTCATTATTTAGGTCCTATTTTTTAGAACATTTATCTATTTTTCTAGAGCTCCTCTATTTTAAATAATTAAAAACAAAACTTCCTTATTTAGGTCCTATTTTTTAGAAAGGAAATTAAACCTTCCTTTTTTAACATTAACATCTTCGAAATAGAAAAAGTTTTTCAAATTTGTATGGAAGAAGAAGTCAAATTTATATTTGTATATTCGAAATAGAAAAGAAATCACTCAGAACATATTTATTTAAAATTTCTGAATTATCTTAATTTTTTAATAAATAAATTACGCAATAAAAAAATAATTATATTAAAAGCAAGTCACGCCTCTAATTATTTTATACATAAGATATAAAAAGGAACTTGTATTAGAGATATAAAATAAAAAGGAAGTTATTATTACATGCGATCAAGGATACCTTACAAACACCCAATTCTCTTTCTAATTGAATCCTTACAAAATCTTACTGGCATACGATACAAAATTGAAGTCAAGGAGGACAAGGATCGTCGTTTTTGCATCTACATATATCACAAATCATTCGACCAAGATACAACATCAGCCTACTTCACCTAGTATGTTTTTGCTTCCTCACACCTTTTCCCCAATTTCAACAATCATACTATCTTCATCCTTAATTCATTCAAATTTTAATATTTGGGTTGATTTTGTAGGTTTAGCGTCATTACCACGAACCATATATTTTATTCATCATGGAATATTCTTTTTTTGATGGCTTGAACAACCTCTATTTTAAATATTAAAATTACAACTTCCTTTTTTAGGCCCTATTTTTTAGAAAAGAAATCAAAACTTATTTTTTAACATTAAGATTAACATCTTCAAAATAGAAAATGTTTTTGAATTTGTAGGAAAGAATAATTCAAATTACATATTCGAAATAGAAAAGAAATTTTAATTACTTGTATATATATATATATATATATATATATATATATATATAGGCCGTTGCTCCATACAGAACACCCTTATATAACAAACAATAAAGAACACCCAATACAATGGCCCCGCCAGGGGCACCCAATACAATGGCCCCGTTAGGGGCACCCAATACAAAAAGTTTTTATTTTTTTACCCTCTATCCATCCAGCAGAAAACAATAAAATAAACTTTAAAAAAAATTACTATTCATGCTGACGTCATCATGAACAGTAAATTTTTTATAAAAATTTTTATTATTTTTTTTTTTTGCTGGATGGATAGAGGGTAAAAAAATAATAATTTTTTGTATTGGATGTCATGACGGAACTCTTATATTAGATTAAATATGAGGTGTTCTTTATTATTTGTTATATAAGGTGTTTGTTATGGAGTGCAACTCTCTCTCTCTCTCTCTCTCTTTCTCTCTCTCTCTCTCTCTCTATATATATATATATATATAATCACCATTGCTTCTAACGATTAAATTTTATCACCATGTTTGTAACCCTTTTCTTGCTTCTGTTTACTTTTTTCTTCGTCTATTTTCTTTTAGTTTTTTTATTCATTCTTGTTTTGTTTAATTCTCAATGTACATGGCTTCTATTTAGTGATTTTCAGGTTGTTTTTTTGTTGGTTTTTAAGGTTTGAATTTACTGATTTAATATTTGCTTTCTTCGTTTTATTTTTAAAATTATGGTTTGTTATTATTTTAGTTATAATCATGGATTATTAGTAACCAGTGGTTGTTCTTTATTTTGGCTTTTGTATTTTTTTATTAGTGATCTCAATACAGAAACACCTAATCGTGTGAACAAGAATTAGGAGTCTGTTTGGAAAGTAGAACCACTTGAGAAACTTGGAACAAAAGGTTTGAACTTTTATCATTCCTGCTTTATTTATTTATTGTTAATTGTTAATTTATTACTATCTTCTCATTGTTCTTGATCTTATTATTCCAATGTCTTCTTTTAATTAATTCAATCAAATATTCTTGTTTTTTATCTATATGTATTTGTTACAACGGGTATCGGTCTAAGAAAACGTGACACAAAATCGACGTAAAAAATAAGTATTTAATTTATTTTGTTTTCTATGTATATATCAAAATTTGTATAACGTTAATTATGGATTATTAGTAACCATTGGTTGTTCTTTACTTTGGATTTTGTATTTTTTTGTTAGTGATCTCGGTAAAGAAGCACCTGATCGTGTGAATAAAAAATAGGAGATTTTCGCTGTTTGAGAAGTTGAAGTAGTTGAGAAACTTGGGACAAAAGGTTTGAACTTTTACCATTCCCTCTTTATTTATTTATTGTTAATTGTTTATTTGTCGTTATTATCTTCTCATTGTTCTTTATCATAATTGTTGTGGAATAAAAAGTAGGGTATATTTATTGCGGCTAGGGTTTGTGCGTAATTAATGCTAGGGTGCGTGAGCTTCGTGCTCGTGGCTGAATCTGCCTTCACAAGATGCCTACGTACTTTGATAAATATCAAAGATCAAGCCAAAAAACGTAGTTCTAGGATGAGGGGTCTGACCCTTTATATAGGCTGAGAAACCTTAGAATTATGGTAGGAGTCAGAGACTTGGTGGACAAGTCTTCCTTGAGGAAGGTTCCAGATCTATTCCTTGTAGGAATCAGTTTCCATATCGAATTGGATGCCTTGGTGGCTAAGTCTGATGGAGATAATATCCTTATCCAACTCTTATTACTGAGCTGTTTATTTCCCCCAATTTTAATTACGAAATTAATATTATAATTGGGGTTTTGGGTCCATCTGGTGGGCCCCACATTTGGACCATGCTGGGTCTAATTAATGCAACATTAAATGTGCCTTTAGGGCTTATTTTTAGCCCATATCATTTGCCCCCCAACTTTTAGGAAAACTGATCAGGTTTTCGTAGAAGTTATATTTGCCTTAATCGAGACTCAGGGTCGTTTTTATCCCTTACCTGGGACTTCTTAATTTTCCTACCCTTATATGGGAATTTTGGTTTACACTAGTGTTTCACGAGTATCGTCTTGATTGTAAAGTGTGGAGCGACCTACACATTTACGACGATTTGCCTTATACGAGGCTTTAATTTGTGCTTGCTTTTAGCAATTTTGGCACTTTCATAGAGCTTTTATGCATTATTAGCATAAATTATTGCTCAATTTGTCAAGAAGATATTTCTATAATTTTCCTCGTATTTTTCTGTACTTTTCCTAATAATTTAGGAATTTTTTATGTACCCACGGTATTTTTCTAAATTATTCCTGATAATTTAGAAATTTTTACGTACCCACAGGTATTTTTGTTAATTATTCCTAATAATTTAGGAATTTTTATGTACTCACAGGTATTTTCCTTAATTTTTCCTAATAATTTAGGAATTTTTATGTACCCACGGGTATTTTCCTTAATTTTTCCTAATAATTTAGGAATTTTTATGTACCAACAGGTATTTTCCTTAATTATTCCTAATAATTTAGGAATTTTTATGTACCCACAGGTATTTTTCTAAATTATTCCTAATAATTTAGGAATTTTTATGTACCCACAGGTATTTTTCTAAATTATTTCTAATAATTTAGGAATTTTTATGTACCCACAGGTATTTTTCGTAATTATTCTTACTATTTTAGGAATTTTTATGTACCCACAGGTATTTTTCGTAATTATTACTAATAATTTAGGAATTTTTAGGTACCCACAGGTATTTTCCTTAATTATTCCTAATAATTTAGGAATTTTTATGTACCCACAGGTATTTTTCGTAATTATTCCTCATAATTTAGGAATTTTTATGTACCCACAAGTATTTTCCTTAATTGTTCCTAATAATTTAGGATTTTTTATGTACCCACAGGTATTTTTCGTAATTATTCCTAATAATTTAGGAATTTTTATGTACCCACAAGTATTTTTCTAAATTATTTCTAATAATTTAGGAATTTTTATGTACCCACATGTATTTTTCGTAATTATTCCTAATAATTTAGGAATTTTTATGTACCCACGGGTATTTTTCGTAATTATTCCTAATAATTTAGGAATTTTTAGGTACCCACAGGTATTTTTCTAAATTATTCCTAATAATTTATGAATTTTTATGTACCCACAGGTATTTTTTCTAAATTATTTCTAATAATTTAGGAATTTTTATGTACCCACAGGTATTTTTCATAATTATTCCTAATAATTTAGGAATTTTTAGGTACCCACAGGTATTTATTTTGTCAAATTATAAAGTGCAGGGACCTTTTTGTAAAGTAGATAGAACTTGGAGTATCAAATTGCAATTTAGCAATTCAACCTTTCATTTTGTGGTACACCCTCGGCGGGGGTACCACCGCCTAGGAGGAGGTCTTGTATGCCACGCCCAGGAGAAAAGCCTGGGGTGGCGTGGGTGAGTTCTTTTTTTTTTTTAACCATCAGGTTTTATACATTTTATTTTCGATAATTTTTACCAAAAATAAAATGTTGGGCCTCATGCCTTAGAAATAATTTTATAAATTATTCAAACATTTTTTTTTTGATATTAGGGACCATTTTGCAAATGGCCAAAACATAGGGTACTAAACAGCAATTTGGCCATTCAATCATGTAATAGAAGCTAGGCGGGGGTACCACCGCGAACCAGCCAATTTCTACTCCACGCCCAGGAGTGTTGGCCTGGGTGGCGTGGGCACATTTTTTTTTTTTTTTTGAACCTTCAGGTTTTATACATTTTATTTTCGATAATTTTTACCAAAAATAAAATATTGGGCCTCATGCCTCAAAAATAATTTTATAAATTATTTCCTTATTTTTTCTTGATTTAATAAGTATTTTTACCTATTTCTATCATCATTTCTAGCCTGTTTTCAAAATTTTTAAGGATTTTATTCTTTTTTTAATTTCTGAAAAAAGGCATGTCGTTTGGAGAAGAGCTCTTGGCGTGGGTACCCCCGCCTAGGAGGCTTTTTCTAAAAGCACGCCCAGGAAATTTGACTTCCTGGGCGGGGGTAATTTATCCAATTGATTTTGTAGAGATGTTCTGGGCATTGGTATCCCCGCCAAGGAGGACAATCTTCTAACTGCGCCTAAGTGATATGGCTTCCTGAGCGTGGGTGTTTACATCCCCTTCATTTGTTACTCCAGCCTTGGCGTGGGTATCCCCGCCAAGGAGGCCTTATTTAATCCAACGCTTGGGAGATTTGGCTTCCTGACCGTGGGTGCTTGCATCCCCTTCATTTGTACAACCACTCTAGGCGTGGGTATCCCCGCCTAGGAGATGTTTTTGCCAACCACGTCTAGGAGATATGGCTTCCTGACCGTGGGTATTTTTTCACCCCCAATTCGTAAAACCTTGGCGTGGGTACCCCCGCCAAGGAGGCACTTTCTGATACCTTGTCTTATGATTTTAAGTCTTCTTGGCGTGGGTACTTTAATACCCTTCATTTGTTACTCCAGCCTTGGCGTGGGTATCCCCGCCAAGGAGGCTTTATTTGATCCAACGCCTAGGAGATTTAGCTTCTTGGGCGTTGGTGTTCTAGGCTCCTATCCTTTGGGCCAATTTTCATTTGTGGACCGTTTCTTTGGCTTTTGTCGGGCTCTCAGCCTTATTATTTTTGAATTTTTGAGATTCCTGCAGAACCTTGAAACGACCCGTTTCTTAGCTTTCGTGACCTTCAGGGCCTTAATTCGTTTGCTGAGTCCTTGATTCGAAAACGAGAATTCATTCGTGGTTGTTGGTTATCATCAACCATTCAACCTTTAACTCTCATTCTAAGATGTTGAAATGATGGAGTCCCTTATTTTTTGCCCCCCTTGCTTCATATAGTGGAGGTCTTGCTTCTCGGTTGGTCGTTCAAGAAGTTCACTTGCCACTGAGCACTTGACTTCAAGTCTGATGTGCCTTGGCTGGTTGTCAACCCTCTATCAGGATTTCAACCTTCTTCTTATACTCATAGGACCTTGCTTAAGTTTCAATTTTGGCTGGCGGCTCTTAATTTCTAATGACAAGCTCGATTGGAGACAGACTGCCTTGTTGGCCATCAAGGCTTAAATTTTGTGTCGGGAATTGAAATTCAAGACTTTAAGTATGTAATGACAATGGATCTCTTATAGAGGAGACCTTCAATCAATGCGTATCTTAACACTCTCATAGACAGTTTCCGTGCTTTCAAAGAAATATCAAGGAGCCAACCAGTCTTAAGATGAGCTTTGATAGGGTCTATCTGACAGCTTCCTACATCAAACGGTGCCACCAACTTCGAATCGATGGTGGGGGTCTTCAGGACTTGGAAATAGACGCTCCCAGAATGGATCTCGACCCTTGAATTGAGATAAGGCATCGACCTTTGTATTCTCCTCCCTTGGGATATACCTGGCACTCATCTAACTGGGCTATCGCAGCTTTCACAATCCTCAAGTATTTGGCCATATTCTTTTCTCTAACTTCAAACTCTCCATTGACTTGTGAGACTACCAACTTTGAGTCTCCACAGACTTTAAGGTTCTTGACCCTCAGGGCTCTTGTCAGTCTAAGGTCGGCTATCAGAGCTTCATACTCCGCCTCGTTGTAGGTTGTTTGGAAGTCCAACTTCAAGGCATACTCGAGTGTGAACCCATCGGGGCTTTGCAGAACTTAACCTGCACCACTGGTTTTTGTTTTTGATGCCCCATGAAAATAGAGCTTTTTGTTTTTGATGCCCCATCAAAATAGAGCATCCAATATTCCTTCTTGTCTTCCAGGGGTTTCTCACCTTGCTGACCTTCCTGGTCTATTACCTCCTGCCCCCCGACTTCTTGGTTGTCAATGGTATATTCAATCACGAAGTCAGCTAGAGCCTGGGCTTTGATGGCCATCCTAGGCTTGTACTTAACATCGAATTCTCCTAATTTGATTGCCCACTTGATGAGCCTTCCATTGGCTTTCGGGCTATGCAATATGTTTCTTCAGCGGGTGTTCCATCAGGACTTCAACGTTTGTCTTTTTTTCCAGGGTCCTTCAAGGACTTAAACTCTTATCTGCTGTAACCTAACTCTACCCTTCGGGTATGCATTTGTTTATTTCCATTCGTGTATTCTTTTATTTTCGGTACTTAGTCATCTTTGACTCACACATCAGGTGCTTGGCACATACACAATCAATGAATGGAAAATAAACTTGCATTAATAACTTGAAATGGGTTCAACCCTTACATAGAGTACTACTGTCCTACTCGGAGCAACATGCTCTGCAATGGTTTTAATGAACCTTATTTCTACTTCTACTAAATAAATATGAAGCTAAGTCCTACTAGGATAACTTTAACCCAATCGGGGTTTTGCAAGACTAGGCCTGCACCACTTGATTTTGTTTTTGATGCTCCATCAAAATAGAGCACCCGCCACTCCTTCTGGTCTCCTCATTCTTATTCTGCAGTTCACTTCCTGCTCGGGGTACTACCTCCTGCCCCCCAACTTCTTGGTTGCCAATGGTACACTCAACCACAAAGTCAGTTAACGCCTTAGCCTCAATGGCTGTCCGAGGCTTCTGTGTGATGTCCTCTGCTGACCTTTCTTTGTGTTCCTTACCATTGTGGACTTCCATGTCTTCAATCGGAAGGACCTGCCCCCCGACTCCATCAGGCCTTAACGAGGCTACATAACAGCTTCGTGCCATCTTCTGATCACCTTTATGTTCTCCAACACCATTCCTGGTAGGGAACTTGATCTTCACATGATAGGTTGAGGCAACAGCCTTAAATGCATGAAGTCCAGTCCTTCCAAGGATAGCGTTGTACGTTGAATCCGCCTTGATTACCAGGAAGTTCAACATCTGAGTGGCCTCCTTGGGCTTTTGCCCAATAGTTACAGGCAGCTGAATAGTCCCTTCAACTTTGGATTTTACTCCATTAAATCCGTATATAGGCATGTTATTGGGGGTCAACTGAGAATCAGTGTATCCCATCTTCACAAACGCATCATGAAACAGAATGTCAAAGGAAGCTCCATTGTCTATCAAGACTCGCTTCACCTCCGAGTTTCCAATCACAGGAGTTATGACCAACGGGTCGTCATGGGGGAACTTCACCCCTTCCAAGTCTGAGTCATCAAAGCTAATCGCTACCTCAGTTTTTGCACGCTTCGGGGCCTCTCCCACGATGTGCAAAACCTCTCGGGCATAAGCCTTTCGAGAGTTCCTAGTTGTCCCGGCCGCAGTCGGGCCTCCTGAGATCATGTTGATTTCTGGCCCTCGGGGCTGTGGGTTGCGATCTTGATCGTCATCCCTTCTATTATAGTCTGTTCTCTGATTACCACGGTCTTCACCCTTAGTGAAGTGCCTCAGCTTCCCTCTACGGATCAAAAACTCGATCTCATCTTTGAGTTGCTTGCAATCGTCAGTGTCATGCCCCACGTCTCTATGGAATCTGCAATACTGATTTTGGTTTCTGTTTGCGGGATCACCCCTGAGTGGCTTCGGCCATCTGAAATCCTTATCATTCTCAATGTCCAACAAGATTCGACTCCTAGGAGTATTCAACCTTGCATACTCAGTGAACCTTGACCCTTGGTTCTTCTTAGGGGCAGAGACGGAGTCCTCGCTAGTTCGGGGATACTTGTCCCTAGCATCATACTCTTGATCATCATAGTCTTGGTCTTGCTTTCGCTTCTTGGAGTCATTGTTACCTCCTCCTCCACCTACGGTGGTTTCTTTCTTCAAGCTATCCTCAGCTTTAATATACTTATCAGCCCTTCGTTGAAGCTCAGCCATGTTCTCAGGGGGATGCTTCGCCAATGATCTCTTGAAGAAGAGGTCAGTGGTTCCGTGTTCCAGGGCTACCATTGCCACCTTATTTTCCAAATCAGTGATATTCAGGGTCTCCTTAGTGAATCGCTTGAGGTAATCCCTTAGATTTTCATTCTTTCCTTGCACTACATACATAAGAGATGCGGAGCTCTTCTCATGCACCCTTCCGCTAATGAATTGGCTAACAAAGGCGGCACTCAACTCCTTAAAAGAGCCAATAGAGTTCGCAGGCAATCGGCTATACCATCTCTGAGCCATGCCCGACAGGGTTTGGGGGAACGCTCCGCACTTTAGGGCATCACTTGCAGGCTGCAGCAACAGTGCGTTTGAGAACGTCCTGACGTGATTTGCGGGATCACCCGTTCCATCATAAGCCTTAATTGTCGGCATCTTAAATTTCCTAGAAATATGAGCATTCATCACCTCCTCGATAAACGGGGGTGTTGGCTCATCAGGATCTCCAAGTGGCATGAGATCCTTGGGGTTACTCCTGGGGGTTTCCACCCTCATAGCTTCTCTTGTTGGGACATCAGCCCTCTTCTATCTTCTTGAGGACCTCTCCAAATCTATAACGGGAATCCTTCCTGAGATTGGAGGGGGTCGAATTAGACTCTGTCTTGCCTGTTCCCTTGCTATGTCATCCTTTAGCCTTTGGATCTCGGCCTCATGAGCCTTAACCCTCTCCTCAGCCGTTTGTGGAGGTCCATCATGGATTCCTTGGGTCCTTGCTCGAGGTTCTCTGCTAACACGTCGCCTCCTTGAATGTTCATCACGATCATCATCCTCAGATGACGAATCATCAGAATAGGGGCCAGAGTAGTCGTCCTGATAAGGACCCAATCCTCTAATATAGGATGGATCCTGTATTTGCATGGCATGTCCGCTTGGCCCTGCTCTCCAAGCAGCTGGAGGGTGGTTAGGCAGACCATACCTCGGGTTAGTATTCAAGGGGAGATCCGTGGTGTGGATCTGTACCCCTGGTGGTGGGTTGTCATGATTAAAAAGAGGAGAGACCACCATCTGAAGAGGGTTGGTTCCTAGTCCTGCTTGGTCGATCAGAGGCCCCGTACTCTCAACGTGGGGAATCGCCCCTGATTGTTGAGAAACTTGAGACTGGGTGATCACCCCTGATGCTGGGGGAGCCTGTTGGATGATCGCCCCTGATGCTGGGGGAGCCTGTTCGGTCAGGGGTGGAGCAGAGCTGATTGGCACGGCCTCAGTTACAACTGGTGTTGTTCTTCGTGTTTGAACCATGGTTGATGTTGTCTTCCCACAGACGGCACCAAATGTTGTGGAATAAAAAGTAGGGTATATTTATTGCGGCTAGGGTTTGTGCGTAATTAATGCTAGGGTGCGTGAGCTTCGTGCTTTAATGGCTGCTCTTGTGCTCGTGGCTGAATCTGCCTTCACAAGATGCCTACGTACTTTGATAAATATCAAAGATCAAGCCAAAAAACGTAGTTCTAGGATGAGGGGTCTGGCCCTTTATATAGGCTGAGAAACCTTAGAATTATGGTAGGAGTCAGAGACTTGGTGGACAAGTCTTCCTTGAGGAAGGTTCTAGATCTATTCCTTGTAGGAATCAGTTTCCATATCGAATTGGATGCCTTGGTGGCTAAGTCTGATGGAGATAATATCCTTATCCAACTCTTATTGCTGAGCTGTTTATTTCCCCCAATATTAATTACGAAATTAATATTATAATTGGGGTTTTGGGTCCATCTGGTGGGCCCCACGTTTGGACCATGCTGGGTCTAATTAATGCAACATTAAATGTGCCTTTAGGGCTTATTTTTAGCCCATATCAATAATATTCCAACGTCTTCTTTTATTTTATTCAATCAAATTTATTTTTTTATCTATATGTATTTATTACAACGGGTGTCGGCCTAAGAAAATGTGACACAAAATCGACGTATAAAATAAATAAATATATATATATATATATATATATATATATATATATATATATATATATATATATATAAGATAGGGGTTGCAAAGTGCTAAAAAACGTAAATCTGGACCAATTTGACAAAACCCATATACCTAGGGGTTACAAACTGTCATTTTGTCTTTATATAATGTAAAGATTACAACGGGTGTCGGTCAAAGAAAATGTGATACAAAATTAACATAAAAAATAAGTATGTACTTTATTTAGTTGTCTATATATATTAAAATTTGTACAATATTGTGTTTATTAATTTATTTATAGATATTTTATTTTCGATTTTTATCTAAAATTTATATTTTGAATTTTTAAAAATATATTACACAGCCACCGCGAAGCGCGGCTTAGTCAACTAGTTATATTATATAAAAGAAAATTCCACGGGCATTTGGTGGAGCATTGTAATCACTCGAAAACTATTTATCTAATTTTCTAAATTATCTCAATTTTTAAATATTAAATATGCAAGCAAGGAAATAATTGTTGTTATTAAATGCAAGTCTCACCTCTAAACTATATTATAGTTATGATATAAAAAAACAAGTTCTAAACTTTTTTTACAACAAAATCTCCCAATTCTAATTGAATCATGAGAAAATCTCACCGGTATATGAATAATACATTTTATTATCTACTAATATTTTTTTATACAATATTTTGTTCACCGATTTATAAAGAAAATTCCCTGGACGTTTGGTGGAGTTTTGTAATCACTCGAAAGCTATTTATCTAATTTTTTAAATTATCACAATTTTCAAATATTAAATATGCAAGCAAGGAAATAATTGTTGTTATTAAAGGCAACTCTCACCTCTAAACTATATTATAGTTAGGATATAAAAAACAAGTTCTAACCTTTTTTTACAACAAAATCTCCCAATTCTAATTGATTGAATCATGAGAAAATCTCACCGGTATATGAATAATACATCTTATTATCTACGAATATTTAATTTATACAATATTTTGTTCACCGATCTATATTGATATTTTATATATATATATATATATATATATATATATATATATTTGTAAAATTTTCTTAAATAATTTTTATTTAAAATTTTTTAAAAAAACGTTATAAGGCCGCCGTCTACGGTTTCAAAACTTCTCCCGTTAATATAAAATTAAATCCTTGCAAAGTTTGTTGTTCACGCACCTTGAGGTAATTATTCATTATGCACCCTTAGTTGTAAATTTTTCTTAGCTACATCTTTCTTCTCTTTATGTGAAATTCCAAAATAACCTTTAAAGATCAATTAATTTTATGTCTCATCCTCTTAATTTGTGTTGATCTCTTCCAAATTTTTTTTTTGTATATGTATAGTCTATATATTTTATAACGACATCTATCTATATGCATGTATCTTTTACTTTTGAGAATTTATAAAAAATATTATGTTACTTTCTTTTGCAAAAATACTATCTTTTCAAATTTATTACAAATATACTATCTTAATTACAAATATACCTCATCTTCCTTTTTTTTTCTTTTCTCCCTTCCTTCAACCCATCTTCTTCTCCACCCCAACCCACCTCCATAATTCCCGCCCAATCGCCGCCGCCCCCTCCGGTCCTTCCCCTACCCCCTTCCCTGGGGCCGCAGGCCTCTCTCTCTGCAGGTGTAATTTGACACAAATTTCTCACAACTAAGGAACGAAGATCTAAATTCACGAAGAGTATGAGAAATGAGTACTAAGAACTGTAAGTCTATAACAGTTAATTTCCTATTCTTATCTGGGAAAAAAAACTCATTTAAATGACTTCAATGAACTGAGTGTAAATCTACAGTGCATGGTAGCTGAATCACCCCAGGTAAAATACCAATACACACATCTCACATCTGACTTTCAATCCTCGCACATATATATACAATCGTCCATACAAATTAATCAGTTCAACTAGTACCAATAAAACCATCTTAAACATAAATCAGAAATTCACTAAATAACGCAACAAAAAACAAAGATCTAGGTGGTGGTATTGTATTATGACTTTTAATGACAATTCTTGGGATAATGACTTTTATGAATTTTACAGACTTTTAATGACTTTTAATAATTCTTGTTGAGTCACCAAAATTTCGAAATACTTTTGACGACTCCTAATGAAATGATTTTTGAAAACTTTCATAGATTTTTTGATAGATTTTGTGGTTTACTAGACTAACTACAAAGATCATATATTAGCCTATGCTGTGAAACCCTTTAACCTTTTTTCATTGCAATCCAATTTCGATCGTGTGTTCTCTGATTAATCTTACCACCAAAAAATTGAGTACAAGGTATATTTCTTGTTAAATTGAGTATTCATTGCATATTTTTATCTGAGAATTATATATTTGTCAATATTTATAGCTAATTATGATGCAGAGCTATGCCATTAGTCAGCAATATTTTTATGATGCAAAGCTATTTTATTTGTGTTTTATGTGAATTTTTGCAAGAACAATATTTTTAGAAGCCCATGAATTACTATAATGTTTGACGGATTCTTATTTTACTTTGTGTGTTATGATCTAATTTTACAAAATTGTAAAAGATCGCACCCTCAGTAATATTGTTTACTAAAAAGAATATTAATATGGAAATTGAAAACCAAGAAGAGGAAGAAAAAGAGATGGAAGAAGAGGAAGAAAGAGAAGAAAAGCGACAAGAAATTTTAAAAAATTTATTGACATTAAATGAAATAATATTATTCAAGATGATTTTTATAGAATTATTAGAAGTCATGTCAAATCTTATCAAAAAGCTCATGACTTTTTTTCCAAGGGATGTAGTTATATTTTTTGTTAAAAGTCATTAAAAGTCATTCTCATTAAAAGTCATTGACTTTTTGAATAACACGATACTTATAAAGAGTCTATAAATGTCTAAATTCAATACCGCCTTACTTTTAAATACTTCTTAAAAGTATTAATTGAATAACATCTTACTTTTAAAGACTCTTTAAATGTTTGAATTGAATACCCTATGATTTTTAAAATCTTTAAAAATCTTCAAAAGTCTTAATACAATACCACCCCCTAGATTCATGGAGCACGAGAACTCAAACTCATTCTCATGTGCAATTAATCAGTTGTGAATTAGTACCAGTCGAGGTAGATATGAGGTGAATTAGTAAAAATGGGGAAAGATAGTATTTTTGCAATTTTTTTTTATAAAAATTAGTATAATTGCAATTAAGATGATAAAAATACAAATAACTTTTCTTAAAGAAAGTATAAATGCAAAAAATTACTTTTAACAATTTATTTATCAAAAAACCTCTTTACTTTTTTAGCATCACATTCTAAAATTCTTATAATTGATCAATTTTATAATTGATCAATTTAGAGACCTATGTATAAATATAATGTAATCATTAATAACTTTGGAGAGAATGAATCCTATTTAAAAATTAAATATAAAGATATTAATAATTATAAACCTAAACGAAATTTAAGATATTCACTCTAATTTATATATACACATCATGGTATGTTTGAATATACAATTTAACTATGCACGGCTTACATATTGTTGATTTTTATTGATTATTATTTGATGAGTTAGGGTTGTGAATAAATTTTTTCGTGTTTGATCCCTTTGTTCTAATAGTAATATAATATCTTGATTTTTGTTTTCAGATTAGTCGAGAGAAGACACATAGTAAAAGAATTTATATACCAATACGACCAGAAGTTCAGGTATTTTTTAGATAAAAACATGATTTAATTATGAACGTTATTATGTTATTGGGTTCTTGAACTTTTGCTAGCGAAGTGAAATTGGGGGTTAAGATACCTTTTTCTATGATCAATTTTAATCCCGCACTTGAATGACAATGTTTTTTCCAAAGAAAATCATTAGGCCTACAAGTTATCAAATATTCGAAGTTATGGAATCACCATATTTGTAATCCTTTCCTTGCTTCTGTTTACTTTTGTCTTCGTCTATTTTTTTTTAGTTTTTTATTCATTCTTATTTTTTTTAATTCTCAATGTACATGGCTACGTGTGTGAGCAACTGTTTTTTTTTGTGATTTTCATGTTTTTTTGTTGGTTTTTAAGGTTTGAATTTACTGATCTAATATTTACTTTCTTTGTTTTATTTTTAAATTTTTGATTTGTTGAGATTTTAGTTATAATTATGGATTATTTGTAACCATTATTTGTTATTTTCTTTGGCTTTTATATTTTTTTGGTTAGTGATCTCGGTACAGAAACACCTAATCGTGTGAACAAGAATTAGGAGATCTTTCTATTTTTGAGAAGTAAAAGCACTTGAGAAACTTGGAATTATTAAATTATTTTATTAATGTGTACGTTTAGTATTTTTATAATATATACAACGGGTGTCGACCTAAAAAATAGTTAGACAAAATCGGTATAGAAGAATATATGAATAATTTGTTTTATTATGATTTATATTTAATTTATACAATATTGTGTTCACCAATCTATATTGATATTATAGATATATTTTTGTAGATTTTTTAAAAACTTGAAAGCTATTTATCTAATTTTCTAAATTATCTCAATTTTCAAACTAAAATATGCAAAAAAGGAAATAATATTACTAGGTTTCCGCAAAACTCGGCTTATATGTATTTATTACAACTGGTGTCGGCCTAAGAAAATGTGATACAAAATCGCCTTAAAAATAAGTATATAGTTTATTTATTTGTCTATATATATTAAAATTTATACAATATTGTGTTCATTAATTTATTGATAAATATTTTCTTTTTGATTTCTTTCTCACACCTGTCGAATCTGCCTCTTTCTATGTGATCTGGCTCCCCCTTCAACCATACTGGAAGCTCCTGCCTATCTGGCTCCCCATAGGCCCATACTGGAAGGCCCACCTGCTCCTCCTTAAGCCCATTCTGGGATAGCCCATCTACCTTTTTCTTGGTCTATTCTGGGAGCCCATACGAGATTGTTATGGACCGTTATAACCATAGCTCTAATACCACTTGTTGGGCTTGCTCAGCAGACCTTAACTCCACATTAGTATGATATTGTCCACTAGAATTTGTAAGGAAGTACTCTCTTCCTTAACAACAAAAGGTTATTTCTACACCTTCCTTGGAAACAAGAAAAGTAGAAGCTAGTCCATCTTAAACGGAAGATGGTAAAGACATATCAACACCGTTAAAAGCTGTGGTTTTGCTAAAAAACCAAAATGTAGAGAAAAATGAATTTCCTGAACTTCAAAAGGTCATTTCATCACCTTCTTCAGAAATGAAACAAGATGAGGCTAATCCTGAGCAAACGGCTCTAGGTAAAGATTCAACAAATTCGTTGAAGACTGTGAATTTGCAAAAAATTCAGAATGAGGTACAGACCTCCTTAACGTTAGTTAAATCCTCAATCTTAAGTTTGAGACCTAACGGGGGAATCCAAATCCCTAACAAGACTGAAAGTCATATTTCAGCAGTCCCTTTCGGATATAAAGGCTCTAAAGCCTATTATGTTGTGTTTAATGGTCCTAATGCAGGAATATACACCTCACGGGAGATAACAAACAAAGCAGTTAAAGGTTTCTCTAATGTTAAACACAAAAAGTATAAATCTTTCCCTGAAGCAAGAGTTGCAAAAAATATCTATAATAATCAAGAGTTTAAACCACCACTTCAGTTGATAAGTTCTGCAGAAGCATTACAGCCAACTTATGCAGGTGCAATCACTCAGAAAAAAGGATCCTCAAGCAAGACAGTGCTAGGGACTATTCCAAAAAATCAACAACCAATGTTGATAGAAACATATGAAGATACCATCGAAACTCTTTACTCAGGGTTCAACTATCTTTGTCAATATGGCAGAGCAGCCACAGAAAAGGAGTTCGTCAATGAATATTTCTTCACTACAGACAAGAAGAATGTTAGTTATTTCAACTTCTATCCAATTACCGAACCAGAGATGGTGTACAAAGCATATCAGTACGGATTATTAGCTCAAGTTTAACCCGCTAGTAATCTATTGGAAATCTCTAGATTCCCCAAGGAATTTAGAAAAGCAGTTAAGGCATACAAAACAAACTGTCTTAAAGATCAGGAAGTCGATATCTTCATTAAAACAACCAGTACAATTATCTGTTGGTAGAATGAAGAAGAATATGACTGTCCAGCCAATCAACCGTTCCATTACGTTCAGGTTGGTTCTGTAAAAGAAAAAATCTATTCTCCAAGTCAAGCCATGGCACCTACTCTGGAGAAAAAGGATTTAAAAGAAATTGGTGAGCAGAAATTATTGATTTTAATCAATAAAATATTCAGCAATAAGAAAGAAGATAAATTAAAAGTTAACCTCGCAACGGTTAATGCTTTAATTGATAACTCTGAAGGGGTGCAGCTGTGGTGGGGTGTTTGCAAAACAACACCGGAGGGGGGGTTTGGCCCCGAGGTGCCTCCGGCGTGAGAATAAGAGTTGGCTTTGGAAGATAATAATCAAGTGGAGTATCACAAGAGTAATAAATGTGTGTAGGTGTGTAATAATGGCTAACCCCTAAACCCTATTTCCTAGGGGTATTTATAGCCCTAGGCTTAGGGTTTTAGGGGTAGGTTACCTCTTCCCCTGACCGTTGGATCGGGGGACAAGCCGCTGAATTCCCGGGATGTGGGACACGTGTCCCTAATTGTGGAGACCGTTGACCTGAGTGTGGCAGTACTGTGGTAGACATGATTTGGCACGTATTGTTCTTTGGCTTTTAGTGTTGGTCAGCGCCATGTGTGGGGATGTTGGCTGAGCTGGGGTGCCACGTGTGCTGAGTGTCATCAATCTAGGGTCCCCTAGTGTGGGGTGGGGACCATGCCACGTAGAGCTGGCTCCGGGCTCGGGTCCACTAACCTGGGCTGGGTTGCTCTTATTCTCATGAGATGATTTTGCTTGTAGCTTTGGGCTTGAAGTTGGGCTTAATTGGGCCTGGGTTATTTCTAGCCTATCATTTGCCCCCCACTCCCTTATGCGGATTCTCCGGATGAGGGAGTAGTAGGAAGATTGAGGCTTTGTTGCTTCGGGGAGGATTTTTTGTCGTTGGTTGCCCCCGGGTCCGGGGTGTGTGTTGAGTTACACCGCCCCCGGGGCTATGAGTGTTTTAGCTTCTTGGTAGATTTTGCTTGGTTGCCCCCTGGTCCGGGGTATGTGCTGAAGTACGCATGCCCGGGGCCAGGGTTGGTTGGAGTTTGGAACCTTATGCGTGTATATATTCAGAAATATATACTCGTAGATAATGATTCGCATATATATGTATTTTCTGAGGTTTTGCGTTTTTTTTTTTTTGGAAAAACAGCTATCATCCACTATCTCCGGGTTTTGGAGATAGTGGGCCGAGTTGCTTGGGCCGCCATGTGTCTCTGGCGGTTGAGATTCAGGGTTTGCCTATAAATACTGGCCTCCCCCCTCACTCTTGTCTTTTACGAATTTTCGATTTGCTGTCGTTACCCTGCTTCTCTGAAGACCTGCACTCCGGGCTAAAGGCGCAATCTGATTTCAAGTGATCCTCGCAACCTTCTCTCCGGACCAATTGTAAGTTTTCTTGCTCCGGTCTTTGAATTCCTTTCACTTTCCTTTTCCTGTTTTGCGCTGTGTCTTGGGTAGATACACTGATTTAGGCTTTCATCTTTTGTTGGGTAGCCCGGGGTAGTATTCTTGTATGGTTAGGCGACGTGTAACTACTAACCGAGTTTTAATTCCTTTATCCGATCCCAGCACCTCTCCCGGTAGTGTTAGCTCTTCGGATAGCAATTTAGATTTGATAGACCTAGATTGGTGTATAATGGGTAAGAAGAAGAGCCGTCTCTTTGTGCTTACGAATATTTCGACCAAAGATATGGGACCGGGGTATAGTCTTAGTGAGCCAGACGGTAGTTGGAGTCATTCCAAGTACTATTTCGTGAGAAAGGATCCGGGGATCCCCCAGGCTTTTTTCTTTAGGGATCTTAGTACGGAGTTTTCGCAGAATCCGGACATGGCGGATATGACAAAGTATGATAAGGCTTTTCTTGATTCTAAGTTTGGGCATAGGCCGGGTTCCGGTATGGATGTCGGTCCGTTTAGAGCAGAGTACTTGGAGACACCGGTTGATTGGGATCCGATATTCCGGGCTACGTTCCACTTGGATAATGATGTGGAGTGGAGGTGGCCGGAGCCCGGGGAGAAAATATACCACAGACCAGAGGGTGGTTGGGTTGGAGTTTGGTTGGAGCACCTGAGGTCGGGGTATGGGCCTAGGTGTCATCAATTTGTCAAGTCGCTGTGCTTGTTTGAGTACGGGATCCCTATTACCCAGTTGACCCCGAATGTAGTGAAGTGGGTTTCTTACTTCCTGGGGTGTTGCGAGGTTGCCCAAGTACTACCAACCTTTAAGCTTTTTCACCATCTCTTTCAGTTGGTGCACTCCAACAACGTGCCCATGTATGAGTTTAGATTCCGGGGTAAGGCATGTGGGTATCCCTCTTCTGCCTCCAAGCCTCTTGGCATGCTGCCTTCTCTGAAGGGTTGGAACGGCGAGTTTGTATTTCTCCGGGGCGTGGATATCCGGTTCATGCCCACCTTCAAGGAGGAGCCCCTGGCTATGCACTTCGAAGTGTACGATCTCCAGGATGCGGCGTTGGACCGGGTACACAGCTTCTGTCGGGGTCTTGGGAGGCAGGTGACTAGGGAGTATCTCATGAGTCACGAGTACCTTTACGGGATAGGATGTAAGTCCGGGTTATATTTTAATTTGCCTTAATCTCCATGTGATTACTTGCTGAATCTCCGGACTAATGTAGCTCTCTTTTTTGTCTCAGGTCTTCCCGGTTATAACCCGGATTTTGAAAAGTTTGCGAAGATGACCAAGTCTAATGCTGCTCTTCATGCTGCCTTGCTGGGGTTGGATCACGTTCGTGACAATACCAAGGCCCCCGGAGAGGGTAGTGGTACGAAGTCTCAGAAGGAGGGAGGGAGTGAGACCAGGGCTCCGGGGGTGGAGACTCTTGAGGTAGAGGGAGATGGAGTGTCCTTAATTCCAAGGAAGAGGCTTCGCTCCGCGGTGCACCAGGAGAAGTTCGAGGCCATGCAGTCCGACTGCGAAGTCGAGCATGAGCGCCCTTCTGGTGTGCCTTCAGAACAGGTTGAACACTTCGGGCCCCATGTCCCGGCCCCTCTCACCCCGGAGGATCGGAACTTCATTGGTTTCCTTGCCGATCTCCCTAGGAAGAAGGAGTGGGAGGAGATGAGCAAAGATTCGGCCATCTCTCTCTTTGAGGATATGATGGGAGTTTATGGTCAGGTAAACCTTCTGCCGGGCTTTCCTTCGGTTTCTTTATTTTTTGACTTTTGTTTACTGATTGTTGCCTTCGTTTTGTCAGCTGGGGGTTCGTATGGCCGGAGCTTGCGCCGCTGCTCGCCGGGAGATGGAGACGATTAAGGATGCCCGGGGTGTGCTACGCTCAGCAGCTGAGACGATGGAGGCACATGAAACGGATCTAGCTGCTTTGAAAAAGGAGCTTGAAGATTTGAAGGAGTCATCTGAGGCCCGGATTCAAAAATTCAAGGATGCGGCAAGGACCATTGCTGATGAGCGGGACCTGGTTCAGACTAAGTACAGGGACGCCAAGGAAGATGTTCGGAAGCTTCGGGAGGAGCTAAATGGTAAAAAGCCCGAGGAGCAGGTGATCTCCGAGTTTCGGGCTTCGGACGTCTATGCCACTGATCTTGCAAATGCCTCCGCGGCGAAGATTCGTCGATGCTGGTTAGTTGCAGAGAAGTTGTGCAAGACTACCCCGGAATCTGCGGATTGGGAGAGCTTCGTTGCGGCCTATATGGATGCCGAGGACAAACTGGCCCGGGGCGAGGGTGAGCCAACTCCTTATGCCGCTCCCAGCTCCTCCCCTCCTCCGGAAGCTTGAATATCGACCCTGGCTGCGTCCAGAATCCGGGCCGTGCCCATGTAACTTTTTAATTTGTTGATGTACTCTTCAAACCTTGCTGTATAATTTTGAATTATGCTATTGTGTTGTTGCTGCAACTGTCAGGTGTTTCGGGCTGTCGGTCAGCCCGGCCTGTTTATTGCTTTTTATTGTATTGTTACTTTTGCTGCAACTGTCAAGTTCCAAGTTTTGCCTTATTCTTTTGTTGTTGCTTGTTTGTAGTTTGTATTGCCCCCCACGCCCTTATTCGGGTAGCCCGGATGGGGGAGTAGTGGTTTGTCCCCGGGCCAAGGCACCGCTGAGGTCCTGGGTGTGGTCCTACTTGGAAAGTATGCAAAATTTCCAAGCGGTATTTGAATTTACCTATGGCGCCCCGGGCCAAGGAACCGCTAAGGTCCCGGGTGTGGTCCTACTTGGAAAGTATGCAAACTTTTCAAGCAGGTAGTTGAATTTGCCTATGGCGCCCCGGGCCAAAGCACAGCTAAGGTCCCGGGCGTGGTCCTACTTGGAAAGTATGCAAACTTTCCAAGCAGGTATTTAAATTTGCCTATGGCGCCCCGGGCCAAAGCACAGCTAAGGTCCTGGGTGTGGTCCTACTTGGAAAGTATGCAAACTTTCTAAGCATGTATTTGAATTTGCCTATGGCGCCCCGGGCCAAAGCACAGCTAAGGTCCCGGGTGTGGTAGTAATTATAAAATTGAAATGCTAAGTAAGGAGAAGAGCTCTTTTTCATTAATAACAGAATAGTTACATTTTTTTGAATTACAACCCAAAACATGCTCATATGTGAGCCTGAGCCTTCTTCATTTACTGGTAGTACTTCCTGAGCCTGAGGTCGTGCCAGGTGTTGGGGACCTCAGTGTTGTCCACGTGGCTGAGTTTATAGGTCCCGGGGCGGAGTACTTCTTTGATTTTGTAGGGACCTTCCCACTTGGGCATGAGTTTGCCCGTGTTTGTGGGGTCTGATGCCTCCGTGTCCCGGAGTACTAGGTCGCCGATTTGGAAGTTCTTGACCCTTGATTTCTTTCCAAAGTACTCTCTTGTTTTTTCTTTATACTTCTCCATTCTTTGCACTGCTTTGTCCCTGACCTCATCAACTAGCTCCAGATTGGCCCGTAGCCCTTCTTCATTTACAATTTCATCAAAGTTAATTACTCTGTGGGAAGGGGAACCCACTTCGATTGGCAACATTGCTTCGGTTCCATATGCTAGTTTGAACGGTGATTCCCCTGTTCCGGACCGTGGGCTAGTTTTGTATGCCCATAGCACATGTGGTAGCTCTTCGGGCCATTTGTTCATACTTTCCTTCAGCCTTTTCTCGATTCCCCTTAGCAAAATTCTGTTTGTTACTTCGACTTGTCCATTTCCCTGGGGATAGGCCACTGAAGATTTCTTGTGTTTGATTCCCCGTTCCTTCAAATAGTTTTCGAAGTCTGAGCCAATGAACTGGGGGCAATTGTCTGAAACCAGGACCCTGGGTAGGCCGAATCGCATTAAGATGTTGTCCATGAACTTGATGCAATCTTGCTGATTTATGGTCCTCATTGCTTTTGCTTCAGCCCACTTAGTCATGTAGTCAATGGTTACAAGGAGGTACCTCAGGTCGCCTTTAGCCCGGGGGAAGGGTCCCACTATGTCGATGCCCCACACAGCAAATGGAATAGGTGACAGGACTGAAGATGGTAGGACCGGGCTCTGCCTCGGCACATTGCTGAACAGCTGGCAGTTTCTACATTTCTTGACAAATTCTACTGCATCTGAGTGGATGGTTGGCCAGTAGTAGCCTTGCCTTATGATTTTGTATGCAAGGGCCTTTGCGGACATATGGTCCCCACAAATCCCTTCATGTACTTCTTGTAAACAATAACTGGCTTCCTCCGGGCCGACACACTTCAGTATTGGAGAGGAGAAAGTTCGGTGATAGAGTTGATTGTCTTCAATGAAGTATTTCGAAGCCTTATTTTTCAACCTTCTGGCTTCATTCTTATCTTCGGGCAACTCCCCTTTCTCTAGATAGAGGATGAAGGGGGTCATCCAATTCGGGCTGGCGTCTATCTCCATTACCTCATCTTGTTCAATGGCCGAGGTTCCCAATTCTTCAAAATAGAACGAGCTATCTAGTTCGGCCGAGTTCTGAACTAGCTTAGAAAGCTCATCTGCTTCAGAGTTATCTTCTCTGTTGACTTGGCTGATTTGGTACTCTGGAATGGTGGCCAGGTGGCTTTTGAAAAGGGCTTGGTATTGGGCTAGCTTGGGATCCTTGGCTAAATATTCACCCTTGGTTTGCCGCACCACGATTTGGGAATCACTATAGATGATCAGGCTGTTGGTTTTCAAAGTTCGTTCTAACCGTAGCCCGGCAAGAAGAGCTTCATATTCTGCTTGGTTGTTGGTTGCTGGGAATTTGAATGTTATGGCCTGTTTGATCTGGAAGCCTTCCGGGCTTTTTATGATAATACCTGCCCCGGACCTGTCTGTTGTGGAGGATCCGTCTACGTGAAGAGTCCACGACTCCGGGTTTTGGTCCGGGGTTGCCGCATGTCCCGTTACTTCGGGAGTTTGCTGGGGCTCAGGGAAGGAGCATTCCACTATAAAGTCCGCCAGAGCTTGTGCCTTGATAGTTGTTCGGGGCACGAAAGTCAAGTAGAATTGGCTTAACTCGATCGCCCAATTTATCAATCTCCCGGATGCATCTGGCTTATGAATTATTCGTCTTAGTGGCTGGTCTGTTATCACCTTGATCTCTTTGCCCTGGAAATAATGCCTGAGTTTTCTTGAGGCCGTGACCAAGGCGAAGGCAAACTTCTCCAGATTGGGGTATCTAGTTTCTGCATCTTTTAGGACTTGGCTGATGTAATACACTGGCCGTTGGTTTCCCTCGACTTCCCTGACTAAAGCTGTGGCCACAGCCCGAGGCCCGGCGGAGAGGTAAAGGTGTAGGGATTCTCCTGGCTCAGGCTTGGTTAAAAGAGGTGGTGATGAGAGATATTCCTTGATCGTGTCCAGGGCTTGTTGACACTCCGGGCTCCATATTATTTCTTTTTTGTTGCTTGCCCCTTTAAGCAAGTTGAAGAAGGGCATGCATTTTTCTGCCAACTTGGATATGAACCTTCTCAGTGCTGCCAACGATCCGGCTAGTTTCTGAATATCCTTCTGAGTCCGGGGTGGTTGCATGTCTAAGATGGCTTTTATTTTCTCAGGGTTGGCTTCAATTCCCCTTTGGCTGATCATGAAACCCAAGAACTTCCCGGCCCTTACCCCAAAGGTGCACTTCTCCGGATTAAGCTTCATCTCATGTTTTTTCAGATTTTCAAAACATTCCCATAGGTCGGGGATGTGTCCTGTAACAGTTTCAGATTTGGCGATTATGTCATCGACATAGGATTCTAAGTTCCGGCCCATCTGGTCCTTGAAAACTTCAACCATGGCCCTTTGATATGTGGCCCCGGCGTTCCAGAGTCCAAAAGGCATGAATTTGTAGGCATATACAGCTCTGTGCGTGATGAAAGCTATTTTGGCTATATCCACCGGGTTCATCTTAATCTGATTATATCCGGAGAAGGCATCCATAAAGCTGAGCATCAGATGTCCGGAGGTTGCGTCGATGAGCTGGTCTATGCTCGGCAACGGGTAGGGGTCTTTGGGGCAAGCCTCATTTATGTCTGTATAGTCAACACACATTCTCCACTTCCCATTAGGTTTTTTGACTAGCACCACATTGGCCAGCCACTCTGGGTATTTGATTTCGCAAATGATGTCTGCCTTGAGGAGTTTGTCGATTTCTTCTTCTGCAGCCTTCTGTCTATCCGGGGCGAAGTTTCTTCTTTTCTGTTTGACGGGCTTCTTTTTGGGGTCAACATCCAGGTTGTGCATGGCCAAGGATTCTCGAAGCCCGGGCATGTCGGATGGGCTCCAGGCGAAAACATCTGCATACTCCCGGAGTAATTGGATAAGTTCTTCTCTGAAGGCTTCCTCCAAGCCAGCCCCAATTTTTACTTTTCTTTCTGAGTTCCCCAGGATGAGGTCAATTGTTTCGGTCTCCACCGCAGGTTCCACCTTGGCTTAGTCTTGTCAGAGGGATGATTTTTGCACCCGGGCTTGGGAATTGGAAGTTAGGTATTTCCGGGCCTCATCTGTACCTCATTCCTGGTTCGGGGCTCCGGTGGTTTCAATATTTTGTACCTCTCTCCCGAGGTTCTTGTAATTTGAGCTCCTGTGTTTCTTTCTGCTTAGATTCTTGTGGTAAGAGGAGGCTTTCCTTTTATTCTCCGGGTATGTCTCTGCCATGACTAAGGCTTGGCCATAGCATCGACTGGTCGTTTCGGTGTCACCTTTTACTTCCCCGATCCCGGAGGCCGTAGGAAATTTGAATTTAAGGTGTGGGGTTGAGGTTACGGCTCGAAGCTTGGTCAGGGCTGGGCGCCCCAGGATCACATTGTAGGAGGAAGGACTGTTGATCACATAGAACTTGACCATGTGGGTTATCTGCTTTGGAGCGGTGCCGAATCGGACAGGTAAGTATAGGGTTCCCTGGATGGGGACCAAGTTGTGGCCAAAACCGTACAGTGGGTCTTCCCTGCACTCGTTCATTTTGACACTTCCGAGCTGCATTCTATCCATTGTGTGTTTGAATAGTATGTTGACCGAGGAGCCGTTGTCAACAAGGATTCTCTTCACCTCAGTTTCGGCGATATCCAGGGTTACCACTAGGGCCTCATTGTGGTTAGGGTTTATTCCTTCAAAGTCAGCATTATTGAAGGATATGATTTACTCGAGGGCCGAGTCTATCATCATTACCTCATCCCCGGAGTCTGGGCTCCTTGGCGGGGAATTGGAGCCTCCCAAACTACATGCACAACATTCTTAGTTTTTTGGGCTCCAGACCCCTCTCCCCTTTCTGCCGTTCTACGGGCTAGATATTGGCCCATATTTCCTTTCTTGACCTGGTCCTCAATGAAGAACTTAAGGGAGATGCAGCTTTCTGTCTCATGCCCGTGAGTTGCATGATAGTCGCAGTGTTTATGCCTGGGCCTGCTCTCCGGGGCCGATGCCAATGGCTTAGGAGGGTAAAAGAAGGGTTTGTTCCGGACCTCTTTCAACATATCGGCCCGTGGTCGGTTCAAAGGCGTCCATTCTGGTTCTGGCTTTGGTTCGGCCCTCCCTGGTCTCGGGGGTCTGGCTTTGGATTTGGTCTTGGAGGAGTAGTCTTTATCAGGGATTGTTAGTTGAGAACTGGGGATATAGTTATATTGCTTGCTGGGCTTGAATTTCTTGTCCGGTTGGTGGTCGCTTCGGGGATGATCCTCATTATTTCTGCCCGAGGAAGTGCCCTGCGGGGTCATCCTTATTGCTTGTAGGATATCAATTTCTTTGATGAACTTGGCGGCCATGGAATAGGCCGCGGCCAAGCTTTGGGGTTCTTTGTTCACCAATTCTATTACATATCGCTCGCTACGCTCCGGGTCTAGGTTCTTCCGAAATATGCTCAAGGCTTCTCTTTCGTCCAAGTTCGTGACCCTGTTTATGGCTTCTTGGAATCGTTTCATGAAAGCGGATAGGGTTTCATTGTCACCTTGTCTAATTGTCTCGAGGTGGCACATGTGGTACTCTGGGGGTTTGTTGGCCCGGAATCTCCGAAGGAAGGCTTCCCTGAACTCCTTCTAGTTATGTATGCTCCGGGATGGTATTCGGCTGAACCATCTCTGGGCTGCCCCCTTCAGTGTGGAGGCAAAGAATCTACACTTGGTTAAATCGTTATAGAAGTATATCAGGGCTATTTGCTAAAAATAGTTAAGGCGTTCTTCCGGGTCTTCCAGCCCATTAAAGGAGTCGAAGTTGTAATGTTTGAGGTTCTTTTGTCGGGGTATGGCTTCAAGGGAATGGCTGAGGGGGGTGAGTGTGTCTTGGACCTCAAATCCGGAGTCACTGTTGACTTTCCTTTGTAGTTCATGGATCATTTGTACCAGGTTTGGATGTTCTTCATCATCTAAGATAATCTCCGGGCTTACTTCTCTTCGGGTTCTTTTAGATTTGGATTTTCTTATTCTTTCCTCCTCTTCTTGGAGCCTTCTTTGGATTCTAAGCTCCAACTTAGCCTGATCCTCCTATCTTATCCTTTCCCGGAGCATTTCTAGTTTCTTGAGTTTATCGGCTTCGTTATTTCTGTCCTTACTCCGGCCATTGTGGTCCTTTCTGTTTCCTTTGCCCCGGTCTCCAAGGCGGTCAAAGACTGAAGCCCGGGACAGATGGGAGTGGGCTGACCCCCCGGAATTTTCCGCTTGCTCAGGCTCATGTTCCGGGAGGGGACGGCTTCGGTAGTTTCGAATTGCTTGGGCTAGCTCCTCGGGTGTCAAGTTCTCCATTTACGCGGAGTCAAGAGGCACCTCTGTGTATTTGTATCGGTTTACCTCAACGGTTACCCGGGCATCATTGGGCCCGATTCCGAGCCTCTCCTGGACTGGGATCTGAACATGTGGGACTTGCTCCAGGATAGGTACCAGGGGTTCTTCTCTAGTGGCACTGGGCGCCTGACGTTGGGTGGAGGTAGTTTTTCGGGGCGTGGTTGTGGTTTTGAGTGGTTCGGGTCTTTCTAGCTTGTCTGTTTAGTTCGGGGTTTTGGGGTTCGGAGGTTCAGCCCTCCTTCTAGCGCCAATGATAACTCTGAATCTCGATCGGGTCCTTCCTCACCAACTCCCGCCTCGGAAGGGGTGCAGCTGTGGTGTGGTGTCTGCAAAACAACACCGGAGGGGGGGTTTGGCCCCGAGGTGCCTCCGGCGTGAGAATAAGAGTTGGCTTTGGAAGATAATAATCAAGTAGAGTATCACAAGAGTAATAAATGTGTGTAGGTGTGTAATAATGGCTAACCCCTAAACCCTATTTCCTAGGGGTATTTATAGCCCTAGGCTTAGGGTTTTAGGGGTAGGTTACCTCTTCCCCTGACCGTTGGATCGGGGGACAAGCCGCTGAATTCCCGGGATGTGGGACACGTGTCCCTAATTGTGGAGACCGTTGACCTGAGTGTGGCAGTACTGTGGTAGACATGATTTGGCAAGTATTGTTCTTTGGCTTTTAGTGTTGGTCAGCACCAGGTGTGGGGATGTTGGCTGAGCTAGGGTGCCACGTGTGCTGAGTGTCATCAATCTGGGGTCCCCTAGTCTGGGGTAGGGACCATGCCACGTAGAGCTGGCTCCGGGCTCGGGCCCACTAAGCTGGGCTGGGCTGCTCTTATTCTCATGAGATGATTTTGCTTGTAGTTTTGGGCTTGAAGTTGGGCCTAATTGGGCCTAGGCTATTTCTATCCTATCATTAATGACATCTTATTCACATAAGGGATTAAGTGAAGAAGATTACAACAAAATTGTAGCCTTCAGAAGACAGCTGTTACACAAAGATGTTGTTGGTTCCCACCAGGACCTCTTTTGCAAAAGAAAGCAAAAGGAGATAAGGAAATTTGGCATCCAGCTTAATGTCAACATTGTGAACCCACCACTACAAAAGATGCTTTAGACAAAAGAAAAGTAGTGGAGGAAGAATAAAGTAGAGAGAATCTACTTTCAAGCACAAGAGAAGACAAGATATGGAATTTTATCTCTTCACTAAAAGGTGCAACAATAATGGATTACAAAAACGTAATCACTTACGTTAGTAATTTTGAACTAATCCTCGACCTTATTCTATAAAAGGCGAGTTAAGTTTTCAGTATTGAGCATCTTGAGCTTGAACAAAGTAGAGCATAGGCACTGTATTATCAAAGAGTTCAGAATGAGTGAGTAAAACCCTTAGGGGTTGTAAGTGTAAACAGACTCATAATGAGTCTATATCTATATAATTATGTCGATCAATAAAAAGTCATTTCTTTGTCATATCTTGGTTATATTTTAAGTTATTCTGAGTCCGCTTTGGAGCACAAGGAGTACCGCTAGGCAGGAGGCCGTTAGGGAAACGCCGCTCATAGGATTGAAGACAGAAAATAATAACCAAAAGATTTAAACGAGAAAAGGAAGTTTTTAAAGATCAATAGTTTTTTATGCAGATGAAGATCATTAGAGGAGCCTAGTAAATCTCACAACCCTATTTAAACAGACTTTATACCGTTTTTATTAAACCTTATAATCATGAGTGACAAACCATGGTTTGTTAATGTTAAAGGTAATTCTATGATTGACATGTGTAACCTTGAATATCTAGATCATCTCTTAGTGACCTCTAGAAATATTGTTTCCCCTCGGAATCATGCAGATACTAAATGCCTAATTTGGGATTTAGAAGCTATAATATAAGAGCAACCCGCTTTTTATAATAGATTTTCTACTATAATAGAAAATGAATTCATAATCTGAAAAGAATTATGAAATTAGAATCCTATCCTCGAAATAGGACAAAAATTTTGGAGGGCAGTTCCTCTCAAACGCCAGGCTTTGCATAAGTCTAAGTAAATAACTGTCAAGTAGTTCAGAATTTAATCCCAGCCACTACAAGACAAAGAGAAATTAGTGGACAAGATCTGTTCTCCCGAATTCTCTATATAACAAGTTTCTTTGGAATGTTACCCTATATAAAAGCATGCGATGGCTTAGACTTATGTTCTGTATGCTGTTTAATTGTGTAGGTTTCTACTTTTCAGTGTATTAGATGTTCATAAATCATAATTAAGTTTACTGGATCGACGAAAAAACTATGACTTGGAGCTTGGTAAAATGTACATGAACTTGTTGAACTGGTCGACTCTCCAAATTACTATTGTTCTGCTTCTATCTAATCATTTTAATGGTAATGAAAGCACAATGTGATGTTGGACATCTAAAAATGGGAGATAAATTGGCTGAAAGCGAAATTGGAATCGCTGACAGTTTGAATAATTTGCTATGAGACATCTCAATATTTGATTCACAAATAACATGTGTCTAGTAAATATGAAGATAATCTCAATAAATGAATAGTTTTTTTCATTTCAATCTTGATAAATGATCGAAATTTTCTGACTCTCCATGTATCCGTTGATACAGGTTAACAGCAGTTGATTTGTGTACACTGTACAAACAACAATGTTATCGAGCCTTTTTCGTATAAAAACTAAACAGGCAGTTTCACACTTGTGAAAACTTTCAGGACTTTGTAAACTCCACAAACATTCCATACAAAATTCAAGCCCATTTACACAACCCAAACTCAATCAGATATATCCTCCATGGCCTCCACCAAAACCCAAGAGTCTCTTCCACACTTATTCAAAACTATGTCTGTCTAGACCTATTCAAATTAGCCCAATAAGTCTTCTATGACCTGCCAACACAAACCCAACAAATTATAGCTCATTTGGAGTCAAAAGAAAAATTATAGCTCATCAGTCCAAAAATTTGCCACATATTTTTTGAATAGGCACATGTTATTGGATTGAAGTTGGATTTTGTTGGGTGCTCTCCGGAAGGAAGAGATTGACCTTTTGTAACTTTAATAGCACGACCCAAATGCATTGTGAATATTGCGTTTACATTTAGGGCTGTAATTCGGGTCGGGCGAGTCGAGTTTCGAGCCGGACGTTAATCGAGCCGAGTTTATTCGAGTCGAGTCGAGCCGGCTCGTTTAATTAAACGAGCCGGAACCTCTACCCGAACTCGACTCGTTTAACTAAACGAGCCGAGTCGAGCCCAGTTAAACGAGTTCGAGCCGGGCGAGCTCGCGAGCCGCCCGACTCGAATTACAGCTTTGTTTACATTGGCCCAATATAATCGAGTCTCATAAAAACGATTATTTTAGTTCTAAGTGGTAAGAACGCAGTGGTTCGGAATTTTGTGTCTCATGCATTGTATTTAATATGGGCCGGTAAAGTTAACGACTAAATATAAGTTCACTTATCAGGCTGCTCAAGACTTTGGAAGCCCATGGTCTAAAAGAGAATTTGTAGTGAGGCCTTGTATTGGGCACTCCGCAAACCTTATTAAGACATATTGGATTCGTACAATACGGAAAGGCACAAGGATTGAAAGTAGGTTGGCCTCATTTCTCCTCCATTTATCTACTTTACATGTCAAAGTCTCAACAATCAATCATGGATAAAATAAGTAATTATCGGACATTTTCTCACCAAGTCTTAGTCAAGCTTTCTTCAACTGTAAAATTATTTTATATAAATTAGATTCTATTCTAAAATTATTTTGGATATATATTTCAATTATAATAATTTTTCGAAAAGAAGTTTATACTTTCGTTCTTGATTTACTAGCTGGAATTCATGATTCATATTTGTCCTCAATACTAATTTATACTTGGCATGTAAATAAACGATTCATAAATAATTTTCAAGATTCTAAATTCACAAATAAACAGGGTATATGCTCAGAATAATAAACAATATGATCCATTTTACATTAATAAATGAATTTTATCACACATATATTGCATAATTATATTCTATAAATATAAATAAGTCTGAAAATAAAAAATGAATAGTAAATAGATTTTATTTTTGGTATTTGCTTAAATTAATAAATTAAAATACAAAATTTAAAAGCTTTAATATTTTTGACAAGAATATTTTTGTTATTTTCTTTGATATATCCATGTGTTAGCAGTAAAAAGTAAAATATTAATCAAACTTATTTTGATGTTCAATCCACTTATTTTATAAAAATAAATAAAATCAATCATCCAGAAATCATAATCATCCAGAAATTTAAATCATTCAGATATTTTGGTTCAGATTTAACAAATTGCCCCTAACCTTAGAAAAAACATGACTATTTACAAATGTATAGATCCATAATAATTGTAGTCCCTGCATTAAAGATGAATTAAGAGTTGGTAATTACCTAAATAAATGAATGCATTCAACAATGATCTATGGATCGGTTTATATTTTTGAGGGGATTTATATCAAATGGCCATCCATTACACTGGAATGTATCAAGTAGACCACCCATTCAAAAATGATATTAGTTGAACCATTAAAATCATAATAAATATCAAATGGATACCTTTAAAATATACTCGAGAAGTAAAAATAATATTTCATTGACTTCTACACATTTTTCATGAATCCTTTCATAACTATACGAAAGGTTAATAATTCTAGTATATTTGATAATATATTTAGGTTTTTGAAAATTCATTTACTATTTATTTTTAAATTATTTTCGTTTTCCTTGTTTGAATTAAAAATAAATAGTAAATGGACTTTTTAAATTTTAAATATATTATCAAAAATACTAGAATTCATAACCTTTTATTTGATTATAGTAGTATTTAAGAAAAATGTGTAGAACTCGATGAAAAATTACTTTTACTTCCCAAGTACATTTTAAAGGTATCAATTTGATATTTATTATGATTTTAATGGTCAAATGATATCATTTTTGAATGGATAGTCTATTTGATACATTCAAGTGCAATGGGTGGCCACATTGATATAAATCCTTATTTTTGAGTATTGGAAATTGGAATATCGAATTACCGTAATCATATGTACATTTGGTTTGGTTTGGTTTTATATGTACATTAACAAAAAGCATTCTAATTATATATATAAAATATTCCTTCTGTTTTGAATATAAATTGTAATATTTCTTTTTATTTTTAAGAAAAATTTAAAATACGTCATCAAGCACAGAACTTATATAGACAGTCTAATATTTATATTAAAAACAGCTCAAATTTTTACTCAAAACTATATGCTCTAAAGTGACATGTCAAAAGACAACTTATAGTGTGACATCCAAGGAAAGACTCAGATTTAAAATTGTTGATCCAGAAATGTACGTGTATAAATAGGTTATTTTTTTTGTTATTCTCACAGAAATTAATTTTTCATGTATACTCTCACATTGTAAAAAAAGATGCTCACTCTCGACGAGAATACCAACTTTGGAATCAATGCGGTAATCAAAAGTAAAAATTAATATTTGGTGGATATAATTCAACTTAGGGAATCAATTTACGTGCACGGCTATATTTGATAAAACCTATCAAGTGGAGTAGTATGATTTTCTGGAAAGAAGTTGAGCAAGAGAGACAAAGGTTGACATACCAAGCCGATGCCTATAAATGTATAAACAGAGTTGAAAGAATAAATCTAGACGGCAACAGATCAACTCTAAAGCCGTGCCTAAAAATCCGAGTGCATAATCTGATATAGTAGCGCACAGACACAGAGGAATGGCGAAGAATGAAAGTAATGATTTGCAGGATATATATATGTCGATTAATGAAAGGTTACTAAAAAGGTTCATTATGATTTATATATAAATGGGTACGTAGTACTGTAATGAAACTGCAGCGACTCCAAACATATGCAAAACATATATTCCTAATTCATTTCGATCTTGTGGGCATTATTAGTTTATACAACTCCTAATCTCCTGCTGCGAGTGCACGAAAGCTGTGTTAACCTGGAAGCATTAGCATTCATTCAGACTTTGCACCTTCGGGTTTTGTGGAAATCGCTTTTAAACCACTACACAGAAGTCTTTTATCTTGATCGAGGTAGTTCTGATTTTGTTCTTCTAGTTCAATTCTCTTACCTTTTGTTCTACAGTGTTTAAATCTCCCAAGAATTGTTTCAGGTTGGACGAGATTTCTCTAGCCTTCTTTTTACTTCAAGCCTTTGATCATAAAGGTATGGTATCATATATATCTGTTTAATTTGGTCTTATCAATCTAAAATCATTGATGTACTCTGTTTGGATCATTCTGAAAAAGTACTACGTCTATTAAGGACTCATGTTTTTTTTTCTATGCATAACCATAGCATCCCTCAACTTCAAATAACGCAGCATCAACACTGACCCTTTTACGGTATCTGTATGAGGCTTAACCCAACTCATTGCTCCATCTATCGGTAGCCCCGCTGAAAGTGAAGTAAAACACAAGTGTTGCTGGCTGGGTATTCTTCCATTGAACAAGGTACGATCTTGCTGTTGCAACAATATTATCCACCGTTGATCTCTTAATTATTATGCCATACTAGGTTGTTTCTTGCGCGCCACACTGAGTCACTGACCAGCATACCATAGCCACCATTTTTGACATCTCCTTTCCAACCACCTTAAAGATTTCATCCAACCACAACATAAAATTATCACCTATTAAGTCGTGTTGGTTTAAACCCACATATATCCAATAACTACCTACGAGTGAACAAGAAACCAAGCTATGAAAAATAGTTTCTACCTGATTATGACATACATGACAACTATATATTTTGAACAGGTGCCTGTTTAAGAACAAGTTGAGCAGTCCTCTATACTCGTTGCCTTACAAAAACATAACTATCATCTGCAAATAACATAACTATTCGGACTCGTGTTAGTTTTGAAAAATTAATGAAAAATTCAAGGACTCAGGTGTTAGTCAAGTATTTGTATTAAATGATTTTTATGAAATTTTCATTGATGTACTCTGTTCGGATCATTGCAGATGTTGGGAACAATACTAGACTTCATCTTTAGGATATTTATTATATATCATTTCCTGAGGACCGTAATCGCATGTATGTTCAGGTAACATGTGCGCCCATATGTATAATACAATTTCTCATGTAAAACTTATAAATAACGATTTTTGTTATGCATTTTGCAGATTTTTCCGTCCTAACATTACTCCTCCTGACGAGCCTACTCCTAACATTACTCCTCACGAGCCTACTCGGGAGCCGACTACTATCGACATTATTCCCGAGCAAGACCAGCTCAATCCAATTAATAATCTCCTCGAAAATACTCGAGTTGATTCTCCGGAAAATACTCGAGAATCAACTCCGGAACGACTACTCCGCAAGTAGTCGAAATTCCATCAGCTCAAGAACAACAAATTCCTGTTATGAGACAAGAAGCCGATCATGATGTTGATGACAATGTTTTCCGAAACATTGTTATCGACTTTCTCAGAAGATTTCTTGCTCTCTACGCTCTTTTAGTAAGAGCATATAATTTCATAATTAATAATTATAAAATATTTGGATTAATATTTATTATACTAGTTATTATACTTTACGCCTGTATTAATAGGCAACAAAAAACTAGCGTCATTTTACCAAAACTTCCTCGTGTCAAACATCACCCAAAATAGATATGACATGCATGCATCAAAACTTTCGTACAATATCACTATTTATTTGAGTGTATCGAATTCCGATAGTAGAAACCAAGTGTACATACAGAGCAATGTCAGTCTATCTACATACAACGTGTCAATAGGGTTTCAGAATATCCTTCCTCTTTCTTTATGACCTTTTAGGATTCAAAGCTAGATGAAGAATGAACAAGAGAGCACAAAGTTTGTAGAGCAATTATTTAGTTCATATATCTCATTGTTTTCAGATCTAAAAGCTGTGACATACAATGCCATACGCTCCCTTATATCACAGCTGGAAATAACAGAAAGATGCTCCTAGAATAAGACAGTATTACCCCTCTACTAGACACCTGGCATACCAGATGGATATAACCTTAAAACAAACAAACATGGACAGATATTTAAGATAATAAGACAAAGGTCTTTGACTGTGACATTTGACAAAGGAAATAAAAGGAAATAGTCTTCATTACTCCCCCTCAAGCTTGGAGGGGAGCTCTGCTGCAGCTCCTAGCTTGTCCAGTAAGTAGTAGTGTTGCTTAGTAGAGAGGGCCTTGGTAAAGATGTCAGCAACTTGAGTATAGGTTGGAACATGTTTGGTGACTATGTATAGTAGCCAGGTTATTTCACAGGAAACAACAGCCATGGAGCGATATTCTGCTTCAGCTGACGAACGAGACACAACAGGTTGCTTTTTAGTTTTCCGTGATATAGGGGAAGAGCCCAGGAGCATACAGAAACCAGTGGTGGAGCGTCTTGTCATTGGGCATGTTGCCCAATCACTGTCACAATAGGCTTTGAGGGTGGCTGCTGAGGAAGAGGCAAGGAGAATTCCCTGTCCAGGATTTGATTTGACATAGCGAAGAAGGTTAATTGCAGCATCCATGTGAACTGTCGTTGGGTGTTGCATAAATTGAGTTAAAATGTGAACTGAGAAGACGATGTCAGGACGAGTTATAGTGAGATATATCAGTTTACCCAGTAAACGTTGGTAGGGATGAGGGTCTGTCAAGGAGATGCCAATCTCAGAAGTAAGGCGTAGATGGATATCCATGGGCAGTTTCAAAGGTGTGACATCCTTTAAGCCAAACTCATCTATGAGATCAAGTGCATATTTTTTCTGGGATACGAAGAATCCAGCTGAAGATCGATCAATCTCAAGTCCAAGAAAGTACTGAACAGCACCCAAGTCTTTCATCTTTAAAGTACTAGATAACATCTGTTTTAAACGAGTAATTGAGCCAATATCGTTGCCTGCCAGCAACAAATCATCAACATATACCAGAACAAGGGTGATAGAAGTTGCAGTAGACTGTGTGAAGAGACTATAGTCAGACAAAGATTGGACAAATCCAAGCTCTTTTAAAGTAGTTGACAGTTTACTGAACCAGTTTCTTGGCGCTTGACGAAGCCCATACAGCGATTTTTTAAGTTTACACACCATATTGGATTTTATGTTGTGCTGCTCCCCCTGGTTGAGAACAATTCTGCTGCCCAGACCACTGTAACCTTGAGGCAAACGCATGTATACAGTCTCGTAGAGTTCACCGTGCAGGAATGCGTTTGTCACATCCATTTGCATAACATGCCAATTTTGAAGAGCTGCAACTGCTAAAAGAGCTCGTACCGTTGTCATTTTTGCAACGGGAGCGAAGGTGTGCTCATAGTCGACACCATACGTTTGTCTACAGCCCAAAATCACTAGTCTGGCCTTGTAACGTTCAACTGCTCCAGATGGTGTAAATTTCGTCTTGTAAAGCCATTTACAGGCTATGGCCTTTTTGCCTGGGGGCAACTCAACTATCTCCCAAGTTTCATTATCTTCGAGTGCACTTAGTTCAAGATTCATAGCAGCAACCCAGTTGATGTCTGTGACAGCATTCTTAAAACTTACTGGGTCCTTGTGTGTAGTGAGAGATGTGAGAAAGCAAGCAAACTTAGGTTGTGTCTGACAATCAGTAACAGTAACTAGGTTTGCAGAAGTGTTGGAAAAAGGTTTAGTAATATAAGATTGCATCCACACAGGTGGTTTGTGTACTCGAGATGATCTTCTAGGTGGAGTTTGTTGCATCAATTCAGTAGAAGGTGAGTTTGAGTCTGTGGTGGAGATTGGTGAATGTGACACAACAGGAGAAGAACCAGTAGGCGAGGAAGGGTCACGAATTTCACTGTTCAAGGTAGGCACAACAGTTGGTTTATCAATAAAAAACTCATCATCCAAGTAGGAGTTTGAGTGACCATCAGGCATGATAGTTGGTAGTGGTAACATATAGGGTTTAGGTGTTGATTTATTCAAAGGGAATACACTTTCATGGAAGGACACATCCCTACACACAAAGGATTTCATAGTCTTTATGTCTAGAAGTCTAAACCCCTTTTGTGTAGGTGGGTAACCAATAAACACACAAGGTACACCCTTTGCAGCAAACTTATCAGTACTGTGCACAGGATTAATAGCAAATGCCAGACACCCAAAAGACTTTAGATTTTCATAGTTTACAGACTCATCATAAAGCAATTCATATGGGCATTTATTATTGAGAACAGATGAGGGTAACCTGTTTATTAGATAGGCTGCTGTCAGAACTGATTCTCCCCAATGACAAAGCTGCAGGCCAGATTGAAACATAAGGGCTCTTGCCACTTCAAGTATGTGTCTGTGCTTCCTTTCCACTCGAGCATTCTGCTGAGGTCTATAGTTGCACGAAGTCTGATGGACAATCCCATGTGACTGAAAGAAGTGTTAACATGCAGTGTCCTTGAACTCGAGTGCATTATTTGACCGCACTACTTTCAACGATGAGTTAAATTGTTTGCGAGTAAAATTCTGAAAAACCTGTTAGTCCCTGGATATCGTAGAAGGGGGGTTGAATACGATATACCGATAAATTCGACTTCGTTTGCGGATAAATCAATTTGCTTAGAAGTGAAATAAGATGAAGAGTTTCGGGGAATATATTTGTATATATAAACCTCGAGGGTGCTACACTCCAATACTAAAAGTATTGGCTTCTGTAATCTCGGTTACAAACAAATCAAACAGTCTGTGTATATTATCTATGATTATGTGTTTGGTGTCTGTTTGTTTTGGAGATAGGTAGTTGTCTGCTCAAAGCTTGTAATTTGCTTTGTACTTTGTGTATGAGAGCTGTGTTTTAAACTACTGCCTTAATGCCATATTTATAGGCATTGATAGTGTAGACTTACACGTATCTATATTACAGGTTCGGTTGTACAATTGATATATATCAACCGAACCACTCACAGACTCTGTTGTCTCTTTTGTTTTGAATTCTTATCTTGGAATAAAGTAGAACCGTCTTTATCTCTTTGTTTCCACTTGCATCCATTAATTAATCAATTAATCAATCAATCAATCAATCAATTAAGGATATTTGTTCCACTTGCTCCTTCAAGACCGAATCAGCCAACCGAACCAAAGATGTGATCAACCGAGTCAACCACAAAAAGGAACAACCGAATCTAATTTAATTAACTAAATTAAACAACCGAATCTACGTTGTATAATTTAGTTAACCAACCGAGTCTATGTCCAATTGATTAAAATAATCAATAGAGTCTAGGTCCACTTATTCTCTCTCTTGTCCATTTCAACCGAACCTAGCTTTGTTGGCTTGTGAGTCTGTACGTTGCCATTTTCTTCGCTTGAACTTAAACAATCTTTACCTGTTGTTGATACTTCGTGCACTGGTCTGGTTCACAAGTACCTAACATCGTTTTTGATTGTCTTGTCCTTTGTAACTTCTGAATGGCTGTACGTCTGTAATATACATAATGTGCTTCTACATTGATTATGAATAATCAATGTCTTCCACTGGAATCCCTTTGTACTAACACAGAAATTGTGTTTACTTGTATTGTAACTACTTGGATTCCTATGGCTACAGTATTAATATTTTTACTGTTTTTCTAGGGTGTTTGAGTTATGTTTATCTCGGTTACATGTATCGTTACATTTTGCTTTACAATCTCCCCCTATTTGATTGTAGAGTTTGACAAGCAAATATATCGTGAGGATAACATAACTGACAAATAAGAAAAAGTAAATAATATTAATGCATTCTGGATTAAATATACATTTCCAGATTTCATAAGTTAAAAACAAATACAAGAGATTGTTCCTTTAGTCTGAACAAATATTCATCTTCTCTTGCTTTGACTTGAAGATTCTGCTCTTTGTTTCCTTTCTGTTCCCCGACTCGCTTGAGCTTCAAGACTGCCAAGTCGGTCAATTACTTTCTTCAGAGCTTCTTCTTCTAAAGCATTCCTGGATGGAGGCACTGACAAATGCTTCTTGATCTTTTGAAGAGAGGGAATGTGATTCATCTCTAATAATTTCCTGAAAGATCTAACTATATCCATACCTTCCAAGTTGACAATTACCTGAGCTGGATGGTTAGTTACTCTGTCAGTATCATTCCTTGTCTCCTCAGCCTTTTTATTCGTCAAGAACTCTTGTAACTGTTTCATTACCAGTTTATCTCTTTTGTGTAGAGATCCTTTGACAAGTAATAAGGCTCTCTGAATATATCTTGATGGCATCTCCTGTATGTCCTTTAGAGAGTGAAGCATGAATTCTTCATTTCGCTTCTTCTTGAACCACATAGATGTACAATCATCCGAAACAAGTTGAATGTCCCGTTGATATAGATATTCAGGATCAACAGCTTCTTCTAGATCAGGTGATGGATATGGACCTCTTCTGTTGATGTGTCTGATGTCTTCATTTCTAAATACCGCTTGATTGAGCCTATAAGCATAGAGGAAATCAGCAGCTGCTCTTCCTTCTTCGTTGTGAGCACACTTAATACTCAGCTGTTCCTCTAGATACTCTAGTACTTCTAAATTGCATCTAGATAGATGATCATCTTCCAAAGTCATATTCTGCATCATATTATTTCTGAAATATTTGATGACCTTTGGATTTGAGTAGACTTCAACTCCGATGTCTTCAATCCATTGAACCAGCATGTCTCTCAAGATCTCATTCTGTTTGATACCTGTTGTAATGATCTTGTTCTTGAGGACAAAAATCTCTGTAAGAGATAGATTCCGAATTAACTTACTAGTTATGTGAACTGTTCCACTGGTCATGAACATTAGGAAAGTGGGACCTATACTCGTTCAAGAATCTGAGCAATTTGTCATCCTTATTGCCAAGCACGATCTCTGGCTTTCTCATTTCGTTCCTTGCTGCATCCCATTCTGGACCAACCTTAGCTCTTGCTTCAACTAGTCGTTCTCTTCTGATCTTTACCTGGTTCTCCAACCTCTGTTTGATTAGTCTATTGTCATGTAGTTCCTTTTTGATGCGCTCTAGATCTTCTTCTGCTTCTACCTTTCTTTTCATCATCAAGCAGTCATCAATATAAGCTAACTCATCAGTAGCTTGGAACTCTTCTCTTTCTCCAACTTCTGCGAATGCTCCTGTTACAAATTCAGGTAAATATGGTTCTGGAATTTCTCCTTGAGCATCTGTAATTTCTCCTTCTTCCACAGATTGCTGCTGCTCCCCCTGAACTTGTACTTCTTTTCCAGCTTGCTCTTTTTCTTGAATCTCCTTCTCTTGCTCTTTCTCCCCCTCAGTTGTGTTATCCTCCATATTTTCCATGGGTTGATCTTGGGTTGATTGAGCACTCTTCAAAGAATAAACAAGAGCTTTTAGAGCATTAATTTCTTGTTGTTGCTGCTGCTGAACTTCCCGTAAGATCTGATTTTCTGCTTTAAGATTTTGCATTTCTGTTTTCATAGCATCAAATTCTGTCTTAGAAACATTTAAGTGTAATGTTTGGGAGGTAGGTATCTCACTTATTCGTTCTGTAGGTATATCTCTCAGAGCACTCAGTTCACTCACTGTCTTAGAGGTAAGGGTGTCACTCACTCGTTCTGGTAGTGTATCACTCTTTCCTTTTGAGCCTCCTGGTTGAGATGTACCTGCATAAGAAATCACCATAGCCCCTTCTTGAGAGGTCACTGGTGGTGCAATGGGGTTTCGCAAATCCCCTTCCTCAGACAAGTTCATAAATTCAGTTGGAATTGAAATCTGAATTGCTTCAGTGGTGAACTGTCCGAGTTGCCTTCCACTTTCTCCAGTCGAAACTGCGAGTGGAAAATCCCGTATGGGAGCCAGAAATGTTCCTTCTGGGAGGGGAGAAAATGATTCTATAATTGGCAATGAATCAAATTTTCCCTCTGATGCCTGTGAAGGCGTTTGGTTCATTAAAGAACCCACAACACTCGTATCTAGCCCTGATATGGTAGATAGAATGTGTGCTGCTGTCAATTCCCCCTGAGTGTGTGCAACCTCACTGTGCATAGTAATGATTTGTGTTTGAGGTGGTGACACTCATTCAGATACCCTGGCAGACGGGTCAATTTCAATAGTATCAGTCTGTTGAGAGACAGACACTAGGGACTGTATATTTGCCTGTTCAACCAATGTATCTTTTTGGGAAGAGACATGGGGGTTAGTAGTTGCCTCAGTTTCAATTCTTATCATCTTTGTGGGAGGCAGAGCTATTGGGTTTTCAGAAACATCCTTTAGTGCACTTTGGGCACTTTCTCCCTCACTCTCAATAAGTTTTCTTTTTCCAGTTCTTTGAGTGTTGGATGGTTCTGTTTGTGTGTTTGGCTCTAAGTCTGTGTTAAGAATATGTTGGTTTCCAGATTCTATGACTTGTTTTAACATCCTTGGGGATGAGATGTGGAACTGAAGATTTTCGTCAGGCAGATCAGAAATATCAAAAGTAAGAAAATTACTAATATGAGAAGGATTAACTTCCATACCTGGAGACTCTGGAATATAGCAATCATTCATATCAAAATTAAACAAATTTTGATGTCTCCCGGTGGATCTTTCTTGGTCCATACTAGTTTCTGTATCTGGTGCTACCTGAGGTTCAATCTCTAGTTCTTCATCCTGCAGCTGCACGGGTTCATTTTGTTGTGCTACAGGTTCTCCTCCTCCATTGTTTAATAAAGCCTGCAAGCCTTGAGGATTACCTGAAGTTATATCTGCAAAACATCTTGTCAAGAAATTTGTTAACACAAGTGGACTATTATTATCATAGCCTGCTTTGTTATTTAGACGTGATGCAAACAAATTGAATACCCTGCTTGGTGGACATTTTTGACTATTGGCATAAGTCAATTTTTCTTCACTGGTTAGTACCGAGTTTAGGACTAGCTGAAGAAACCTAGGGTAGTGACATATGACATCACCTTCGTGAATGTTCCTATACCCTCTTGGTCCCATAGCTATCACTATCTGATTCATCAATATCTTACCAAAGTTAATACCTAAATTGTTTGCCACAGCATAACCAATTCTAGTTATATAGCTGGGAAGCTTGCTGTGTCCTCCTGTACTTGCTCTGGCAGAGAAAACATGTATCATAACATGATAAAAGAAATTCCAGCCCTTCGTCAAGTGCTGTTTCTTAACACTATTAATGTCGTTAATAGTAAGACGAACTCCATTTTCATGATAATTAATACTGTTGATGAATTCTAACAACTGCTCATCAGTTGGATCAGGAACAAAATTATCTGTTGGTAAATTTAGAATTGCAGCTAAATCTTCTGTCACCCTGATGACTCTAGTACCTTGAGTAAAAGTGAAGCCCACAATATCATTTTCATTGAAAATATCAGCAGTTAGGTACATATGACTCAGCATGTCATAATTTAAATCAATTTTAGCTGTAAGAGCATACCGAACATTTGAATAATTCATTAAGAATAATGTCCATGATTTAAACATCTCGGGCATTGTACTTAACTTAAATTCAATTACCGAATTGGTATTTTTCAATTTAAAATTATAAGCCATTTTACACAAATGAACAAATAATTTAAAATAACCAATGATATTCGATATAATTTTACAGTTAAAACGAGCCAAAAAACACTAAAAATTTAAATTTCTCGAAATTAATGAAATTAAAGTATGTTATTCTACGAGAAATTTGGAACACTATCACGGTTTCGAAAAAATATTTTACCGATTAAATACTTGTAGATCTACGTTTTTAGAAATCAATTTTTGAAAAATCCTTTTCTTTAATACTTAACCAAATACAATTATATTCGGATAGATTGAAAGATAATCGAACAAGGATCACAAATATGATTTTTAAACAAATTTTGGCCGAGTAGATTTTCAGCAGTGGTCGAATAAAAAAACTTGAGTTCGTGAGTGTTAATGGTGATTAGAGAGAGGTTCGGTTGGATAATAAAAAAGATAAGTTCGGTTATGAGGAAGAAGAAGACTAATACTGACCTTGATAACCGAGTCTGTTTTTTTTTAAATCTCAACCGAGTCTCTCACAGAAATAACTATATATATATATATATATATATATATATATATATATATATATATATATATATATATGTACATGTAACAACCGAGTCTATTGTTTGAAATAGATTCGGTTGTATTAAAATAATAAAAAAATATACAACACATATATATATCAACCGAGTCTGTATGGTTGATTGAAATATAATAATAAAAAATAATAATTTTCAACCGAGTCTGGGAAGAAAAGGAAGATAGACTCGGTCTTTTAAAACAAATATTTTTGTTTAAACTCGGTTTTGAATATTTACAAAGTAAACCGAATTTGATTTTTATTATTATTATTAATTTTTTTTAAAAGTAAAATACAAATCAACAAATAAAAATATTAACATATAATTATTTTAACAACTCAAATTAATTAACAAAAATATTATGGACTAATATTTGTTAATTAACAAATGTTAAAAATAATTACATTACTGATTTATTTTACTTAAAATACGGAGCAGATAATTATAATGAATCGCTTTACTTCCATATTTTAACTAAAATAAATTTAGGAATAACTAAACATGCGAGGGTTTAGCTATATTAATTTACAAGTACAAAGGATATGCATGTTATCATACTTGTAAACTAATCAGGAACAGATATAGCGGTTTAAAGTCCGATTAAAGAAGTTTAATCAGTTAAATTTAACATGCCAAGTTCACAAACCAATCTAGAAAACGTACCTTCGTCCAGTGGTTTGGTGAAAATGTCTGCTATTTGTTCCTCTGTCGGTACGAAATGTAATTCTATCGTCCCGTTCATGACATGTTCTCTAATGAAATGATACCTGATATCAATGTGCTTGGTTTTAGAGTGCTGGACAGGATTGTTCGAGATTGCAATGGCACTTGTGTTGTCACAATAGATTGGGATCTTTTCCAACATCAAGCCATAATCTCTGAGCTGGTTTCTCATCCACAAGATCTGCGCACAGCAACTACCGGCTGCAATGTATTCTGCTTCGGCAGTAGAGGTAGATACTGAGTGCTGTTTCTTGCTAAACCAGGATATCAACCTTTATCCTAGAAACTGACAGCTTCCTGAAGTACTCTTTCGATCAATCCTATAACCTGCAAAATCAGAGTCTGTATAGCCTACAAGGTTAAAACCTGTACCTTTAGGGTACCAAATCCCAAGAGTGGGGGTCCCCTTAAGGTATCTAAAAATTCGTTTAACGGCTATAAGATGTGATTCCTTAGGGTCAGACTGAAACCTAGCACATAAGCATGTTGCAAACATTATGTCGGGTCTACTAGCAGTGAGATAGAGTAACGAACCAATCATACCTCTATAGCTTGTGATGTCAACCTTCTTACCGGTTTTGTCCAGATCAAGCTTAGTGGCAGTTGGCATGGGAGTTCTTGCTGGAGTTGAATCATCCATGTTGTACTTCTTGAGAAGTTCACGAATGTACTTGGACTGGCAAATGAATATTCCATCTTGCCTTTGAATCACTTGGAGTCCAAGAAAATAAGACAACTCGCCCATCATGCTCATCTCATATCTATTCTGCATAAGCTTAGCAAACTTCTTGCATAGCTCATTGTTAGTAGAACCAAATATAATATCGTCCACATATACTTGTACTAATATCATGTCATCTTTATGCATTTTATTAAATAGAGTTTTATCAATGACACCTCTCGTGAAACCATTTTCAAGTAAAAATAGAGATAGAGTCTCATACCATGTCCTTGGTGCTTGTTTGAGTCCATAGAGAGCTTTAAAGAGAAAGTACACAAAATCCGCAAAATCTGGATTTTCAAAGCCTGGGGGCTGTTCAACGTATACTTCTTCTTCCAGTTCTCCGTTCAGGAAAGCGCTTTTCACATCCATTTGATATACTTTGAAATTGGAATGTGCAGCAAATGCCAGAAACATCCTGATGGCCTCAAGTCTAGCTACTGGTGCGTATGTTTCATCATAGTCTATTCCCTCTTCTTGAGAATAACCTTTAGCAACCAGTCTGGCCTTGTTCCTCGTAACAATGCCATCTTCATCGAGCTTGATTCTGTATACCCATCTTGTGCCGATTACTGATCCGTCTTTTGGCCTGGGTACAAGCTTCCATACTTTCTGCCTTTCAAACTGATTGAGCTCTTCTTGCATTGCAATAACCCAATCTGGATCTTCTAGAGCTTCTTCAACCTTTTTAGGTTCTAATTCTGACAGAAATCCAGAATAGAAAGATTCATTTTGCGTAGCTATTCTAGTTCTAACTCCATTTTCTGCATCACCAATGATCAGATGAAAAGGATGGTCTTTATTCCATACTCTTTGTCTTGGCAGATACGATCTTGATGATTCTCCTTGATTATCATTGTGTTGAGTTTGACTAGTTGATCCTTCATTACTTTCATCTCCCCCTGAGTTGTTGCTGGTATGATCTGATGATCTTCTACTCTGGCTAGTAGACTGACTAGATTGAGTCTGAGAGTTGTTGCCTCCATGATCAGTACTTGAATCTGGATCATCATCATTGTTTCCATTGTTACCAGTAACAGCTGCAGGTTCATCTTCACCATCTATATTGTACTCCGTCATATTTTCAAATTCAAGAATGTCGGAGTCTTTTTCCTTTTGAAGACTAGGGAGTTTGGTGTCATCGAACGTTACATTAAGGCTTTCAATAACCTTCTGATCTTCAATTGCATATACCCTGAAAGATTTAGATTCCAATGAGTAGCCTAGAAAAATGCCTTCATCTGCTTTAGCATCGAACTTTCCCAGATGCTCTCCGTCTTTTAATACAAAGCATTTTCCTCCAAACACGTGAAAATATTTCAGTGTTGGCTTCTTGTTGGCCATTATCTCATATGGAGTCTTTTCATGATCTTTGTTAATCAGGGTCCAATTCTGAGTGTAACAAGCTGTATTCACTGCCTCGGCCCAAAAGTAGGTAGGAAGTTTTGATTCGCTCAGCATAGTCCTTGCTGCTTCAACCAAGGTACGATTCTTCCTTTCTACCACTCCATTTTGTTGAGGAGTTCTGGGGGCTGAGTATTGCCTTGAAATACCTTTCTGTGTGCAAAAGTCGTTGAGAACTGCATTTTTAAATTCAGTTCCATTATCTGATCTAATCATACGCACAGGAAGGTTAGCTTCTAACTCAATCTTCTTGATGTGATCGATTATCAATTGAGATGCTTCATCCTTCGTTTATAAGAATAACACCCATGTGTACTTTGAAAAATCGTCGACAATCACCAGGGCATACCGCTTTCCGGATACAGACATAACATTTACTGGACCAAATAAATCCATGTGTAATAGTTGCGGTGGTTCAGTAATGTTGGACATGTCTTTGCTCCTGTGTGATGCTTTCTTCGACTTCCCTTTTTCACATGCTTCACAGAGTCCTTCCTGGCAGAATTCCATCTGTGGTAATCCTCTCACCAATTCTCTTTTTACCAAAGAGTTCATTGTTTTGAAATTCAAATGCGAGAGCTTCTTGTGCCACAACCAACTTTGTTCTGTCGAAGCTTTGCCATAGAAACATCTAACTTCTCCATCACTAGCAGAACTCAAATCGGCTACGAACAGATTGCCTTTTCGTACTCCTTGAAGAGTAAGGCTTTTGTCTTTTCTGTGTGAAATCAAACACCTTTCCTTCATGAATTTAACCTTGTATCCCTTGTCACAAAATTGACTGATACTGAGAAGGTTGTGCTTTAATCCTTTCACAAGATTGACGTTTTCAATGATAACATTTCCTGTTTCCAAATTACCATATCCCGTTGTAAAACCTTTGCTGTTATCTCCAAAGGTTACTATCGGGCCGGTCTTCTCAACCACATCTGTCAGCAGGGACTTCTCTCCAGTCATGTGTCTTGAACATCCACTATCAAGAATCCACATAACCTTTTCACTTCTCGTAATGCCCTGCCTACACAGATTGATTAAGGTTTCTTTGTTACCCAAACTTGTTTGGGTCCAGAAGGTTTAGGATGTTTCACAGGATATACAGTTTTATCATGCATATATTTATCATGGACTGATTCCTTCTCAACAGTGATAGACTTGTTTTTAACATTTGTCTTTGAGGAGGGAGTCACATTCCTAACTTTAGGAGGACTCACAGTCTTTGCCCTTGACTGCTTACTGTTCATGTTATTTCTAGTTTCAATGCAAGGTCTAGTAGATGCATTCATTAACTTGAAATATGAATTCATGATCTGTAAGGCACATGGTATACATTCATCTTTACCACATGGCACATGAGAATTATGCATAACAGGTATATACATACTAGATAATCCTTCAGATTTTACTTTAACCTTATTGCATGCATGCGTAAGATGTCTAGTAGAATTACAGTTGTTACAGGATTTCCTAGATGTAATGGGAGTAAATGCACGATCAATCTTTTTGTAGGCATCTACTTTTCCATTCCTGCTTTTATTCTTTTTACCAGAATTTTTACCTAGTTCAGTTTTAACAGCAACTGACTCCTTAGGTGATTCTAGTTGTTCCTCTACCTTCTTTAATTCGTCCTCTACAAGTAATTGTTCTTTAATGACCATAAGTGTTTCATCCAATGGTCTAGGAATGACTTTAGAGAATAGGGGTTTAGCTACTGCTTTCAAGACATGAGGCACGTCCTTTCTATCAGATAATATTGGTTCAGGAAAGGTCACATGCTTCTTTTTCTTACTAGCTGAATAGTCATACCCGATACCGACTGAATGATTAATGATTTGTTTATCGAAGATGTCTTGTTGAGTATTAGCAGATTTCTTATAAGCTTGAAGTAATAATTCTAGGTCAGAAATCTGTTTCCTAAGAATGACTTCTCTTTCATCATTGTTTTTAACCTTTATCTCAAGATATTCTATCTTCTGTTTTAGATCTTCAATAGTAACAATCTCAAGCTCTAGTTTCTCAGTTCTTGAAAGATCTTTTTGAACCTGATCAACTAGTCTAGCATTTTCTTTCTCAGATGCTAGTAAGCTTGTATGAATGTTAAACATTTCTACACTTAGATCATTAACAGTTGATTTATATTCAGCATTGGTTAAATCAATGATAGTTAAAGGAGATACCTGTGATGATGAAGCTTTTGAGGAGTCTGCCATAAGAGCGAAATTTGCACATTCCTCCTCATCTTCTGAATCTGAATCATCCCAGCATTTTCCCTCAACGATGTAAGCCTTTCCCTTATGCTTAGCCATCATAGAGTCCATCTTCTGTTTCAATCTCTCGTTCTCTTTCTTAAGTTCATTGTATGAATCCTTCTTTGCATAGGATTCCTTCCTTTCAGTTGCTTGTCTAGGCTTCCTGCACTCAGTGGCGAAATGCCCTAGCTCGTTGCAGTTGTAACACCTTATTTTACTCTTGTCAATCATGTTGGTCTTGATGCTGCTTCTGGATCCTGACCCGAACTTTGATGAAGAACCTCCTCTTGAAAATTTGGAAGATCCTCTGAATTTGTACTTCGGGTTTCTCTTGATTCTGATATGGCTGAATCTTCCCGCTAAGTATGTTAAGGATCTATCTTCCAGATCTTCAAGTTCTTCATGAGTGTAATAGTCATCCTCGTCAACCTCTGGATTTACTGAAGCTAGCTCTGCTTCAATAATCTCTGCTGATGCTGATAAGACTGTTTCACTTTGTACTTCAGGTTTTGCAGGTTCCTGTACCACAAGAGCTGTGGTCTTGAGCAGCGCCGTATTCTTGCTATCGACTGTCCCGGGGCCATAAGAAATAACCCGTTGTTCTTGTTCCATCTCATAGGTCCTCAATTTACCATAAATCATTTCTAGGGACATAGTGTTGAAATAAATACATTCCCTGATTGAGGATGCCCTATGTTCAACATGATGGGGCAGTGTTAGCATAAACTTCCTGTTAGTCTCTCTGATTGGATAAACCTTTCCCTGGATACTCAACTCATTAAGCAATCTGTTGTATCTTTCGAATACAGTAGAGATGCTTTCTCCAGAGAATGATTTGAATGCTTCATATTGAGACGTCAGGATGTCCAACCTATTTTCCTTCACTTCATCAGTTCCCTCCATTATCATTTTGATAGAATCCCACATGTGCTTGCCACTTTCACAGTTTAAGATTTGGTGGCTCATGGTGGAATCCATCGCGTCAACTATTATCAGTTGCAGACTGTCATCTAAGGCCACTATTTCTTTTTCAGCATCTGAATATTCAGTCAGTGGTTTAGGAATTGTGCCTGCTGGAATCCTTGTCCCGTCCGCTGCAGTCTTTTCTACAAACGGTTTTGTTGGAACAAATGGACCATTTTGTAAGATGCCCATGTACAAAGGATTTGTTGCTTTTATGAACAGGATCATCTTCTTTTTCCATAGATTATAGTTGTCTCTGTCAAACTGAGGTACTTTGATGCTACTAATTTTTTGAGAACTCATTGTGTATTTTTATATTTTAAATTAATTAAAATTTTGAAGAGTTCAGTAAACTGAAGATTTTCAAAAGTTAATTAATTCAAAGAAAAATATAAAACCACGAATTGATATTTAACCAAGTTTAAGTAGTTAGTTTGGAAAGTTCAGAGATAATGAAAATTTCCAAGGGTTACTCAACTTGAGAAAATATTAATTATGATTTTAAATATTTAATCTAGTTAATTAAAATTTTGGAGAGTTTCAAAAATAATGAAGATTTCCAAAAGTTTAATTAATTTCGAAGAAATATGCAAGTTCAAATTAATTAAATTTTTGAAGAGTTCAGATTAATTAAAATTTTGGAGAGTTCAAATATAATGAAGATTTCCAAAAGTTAATCAAATCTGAAGATTTCCAAAAGTTTAAATAATTTCAAAAGATTGGTGCGAACAATATGGATCCGATGTGTATGTCAATCGCTAGCTCTGATGCCAATTGTTAGTCCCTGGATATCGTAGAAGGGGGGTTGAATACGATATACCGATAAATTCGACTTCGTTTGCGGATAAATCAATTTGCTTAGAAGTGAAATAAGATGAAGAGTTTCGGGGAATATATCTGTATATATAAACCTCGAGGGTGCTACACTCCAATACTAAAAGTATTGGCTTCTGTAATCTCGGTTACAAACAAATCAAACAGTCTGTGTATATTATCTATGGTTATGTGTTTGGTGTCTGTTTGTTTTGGAGATAGGTAGTTGTCTGCTCAAAGCTTGTAATTTGCTTTGTACTTTGTGTATGAGAGCTGTGTTTTAAACTACTGCCTTAATGCCATATTTATAGGCATTGATAGTGTAGACTTACACGTATCTATATTACAGGTTCGGTTGTACAATTGATATATATCAACCGAACCACTCACAGACTCTGTTGTCTCTTTTGTTTTGAATTCTTATCTTGGAATAAAGTAGAACCGTCTTTATCTCTTTGTTTCCACTTGCATCCATTAATTAATCAATTAATCAATCAATCAATCAATCAATTAAGGATATTTGTTCCACTTGCTCCTTCAAGACCGAATCAGCCAACCGAACCAAAGATGTGATCAACCGAGTCAACCACAAAAAGGAACAACCGAATCTAGTTTAATTAACTAAATTAAACAACCGAATCTAGGTTGTATAATTTAGTTAACCAACCGAGTCTATGTCCAATTGATTAAAATAATCAATAGAGTCTAGGTCCACTTATTCTCTCTCTTGTCCATTTCAACCGAACCTAGCTTTGTTGGCTTGTGAGTCTGTACGTTGCCACTTTCTTCGCTTGAACTTAAACAATATTTACCTGTTGTTGATACTTCGTGCACTGGTCTGGTTCACAAGTACCTAACATCGTTTTTGATTGTCTTGTCCTTTGTAACTTCTGAATGGTTGTACGTCTGTAATATACATAATGTGCTTCTACATTGATTATGAATAATCAATGTCTTCCACTGGAATCCCTTTGTACTAACACAAAAATTGTGTTTACTTGTATTGTAACTACTTGGATTCCTATGGCTACAGTATTAATATTTTTACTGTTTTTCTAGGGTGTTTGAGTTATGTTTATCTCGGTTACATGTATCGTTACATTTTGCTTTACAAAACCTCCAAGCACTTCAGATACTCAGATTTACACTGCAAGAGATAGATCCAAGTCATCCTTGAGTAATCGTCCACAATAGTAAGGAAGTACTTGAATTTCCCTCGGGTGCACACTCGATATGGCCCCCATATATCCATGTGTATTAGATCAAATGCCTTTTTAGCATGTGTACTGCTCTCAGGAAATGGCAGTCGTGTGAACTTAGCCATTGGACAGGTCAAGCATACTTGGTCTGAGACATGTGCACAATGCTTGATACACTCCATCAATTTTAGTTTAGAGACAGGGGCATGGCCCAACATGTTATGCCACAATGCATATTGCTCTGCATGTGATGACTTTAGTACACTCAGACACTGTTGTGCATTGCTCGTGACTACCTCTTTAGCAGATCAGACAGGTGATAAAGGCCATTCGATACAGTGCCTTTTCCTCTTACTTTGTTGGTCTGACTATCCACAATGTTACACACAGTAGGAGAAAAAACAGCATAGCACTCATTGTCTTGAGACAACTTTCGAATAGACAGCAGATTATGAGTAAAAACTGGCACATACAATACATTGATCAGCTTCAATCCATTGTTCAAGAACACATCTCCTATATGAGTCACAGTTGCCTTAGGAAGATTCACAGTCAAATTCTTCACATCAACCTTTACATTTCTCAGCAGTCCAAAGTCTGGAGTCATATGATCTGTAGCTCCAGTGTCGACAATCCACACATTGGATTTGACTTGAGCACTATTACATGTAATCATTCCAGAAAATGGACTATCAATCATATCATCTGCACTCCCTTGAGGCTGATTTGGAATGAGTTGTAGTAATTGCTGGAGTTGCTGAGGAGAGAAGACAAACGGCTGTTGTGAGACATCACCCGATCCAACAGAATTATGAACAGCATTTGCACTTCTAGGAGAGGAAGATTGACGAGTGTTTGTCCACTTGGTTGTATTCTGTCTTGACGATGAGGTTGAGGGGTTCTTTTGTCTGTACTTATAGTGCCACCTTGGGTACCCAATGATGTTCCAGCACTTTTCATTAGTGTGCCTCTTTCCACCACAAGCTTCACACACAGGCACTTTATCATTTGTAGAAGTTTTACTCAGCATAGCAGACATATTATTTTCAAAAGGCAACATAGTTTTCAAGACCTCACGTTGTGACTCTTCCTGTTGAATGGAGGCACAAGCCATTTCAACACTAGGAAGAGGTTGGATCATTAACAACTGACTACGTTGAGGTCCATAGACATCATCTAGACCATTAAGAAACTGAAAAAGCTTGGCCTCCTCCTTTTGAGTATTAATACATTTCAACAGCTTAGAAACATCCTCTCCTGTACTTGTAACAGATGGCAATAGATTCATAGAATCGATCTCCTCCCACAGACTACTAAGAGTTGTAAAATACTCAACAACAGATAGACCATTTTGCTTTAGACCAAACAGTTCTTTACTAAGTTTGTACTTACGAGATCCATGAGTTAAATGAAATCGTGTTTCTAATTGTTTCCATGCCTCAGATGCAGACGTAATAAATAGAATCGACTGCTTAATAGAATCAGAGACATTATTATGGATCCAAGAGGTTACCATACTATTGCAGGTGTCCCATTGCAAAGCCTCAGTGGTGTCTGTAGCACTTTTGATCTCTGTACCAGTGACAAAACCAAGTTTCCGTTTCGATGAAAGCTGAATCTCCATGGACCGCTTCCACGATCGATAATCGCCTGCTCCTTGAAGCTTGGTGACACTAATCGACAACGGATTGTCTGAGGGATGCAAGAACAGAGGGTTCTGCATATCTGAAAACGAGAACTTACTTCCACTTGCCATGTAAGAGATGAACAAGAATACTGAGCACTGCTCTCACTCTCTACAAACACAGCAAAAAAAGGAACACGAATGAGCTTTGACAGATGAGACAGAAAAAGAAATGAGCTAATACAAATCACTCTAATCAACTCACTCTTGAAAGATCAGATCTTCAACAGCAGCTCTGATACCATATGACCTTTTATGATTCAAAGCTAGATGAAGAATGAACAAGAGTACAAAGTTTGTAGAGCAATTATTTAGTTCATATATCTCATTGTTTTCAGATCTAAAAGCTGTGACATACAATGCCATACGCTCCCTTATATCACTGGAAATAACAGAAAGATGCTCCTAGAATAAGACAGTATTACCCCTCTACTAGACACCTGGCATACCAGATGAATATAACCTTAAAACAAACAAACATGGACAGATATTTAAGATAATAAGACAAAGGTCTTTGACTGTGACATTTGACAAAGGAAATAAAAGGAAATAGTCTTCATTATTCTTTGAACCCTAACCAATCCATTTCTGTTAAATTATCTTTATTCAAAGATAATTTAAAATTCGTACCAAAATATTATTATTACGTCGACAAGTATGTATTTTATCATGTACTTATTCGTTCTAGTGTCATTAGTCACCCGATTAAGCGACCACGGCGAATTCGCAACCATCAACTGGTGACACGGTGCAATCTCATGGCTACCTTGCCTCCAAAAGGATATTTGGTGGCATCGAATTGCAATAGCTATACAATAAAGGACAACATCAAATAAAAATAGAAATTTTTATGTTGTAACACTCATATCTTTTGGTGATGTAATATTTTATTTATTTGGGAAACTATATATTCCTATCGGAAAAAAATTGTGGAATGTAATATTCAGTTGTGAGTATATACTAGAGCCTACATTTTTATAAATAATTCTTCTGTTTAAGGTCAATAAAATTCGATCTAATGCAACGACTGAAAATTTCTAATTGAATGAATGTTTAAAGACTGAAATATAAATTGGATCTAATCCACTAAGATTCACATAAAGATTTAAATTGTATTCCCTGTAGTTTAATTGGCTTTGACTTGCTAAAAAGAAAGCGCAGTGACCCAGAGAAAACTAAGCTTATTCAGGTAAGCTTGAATGGAGGCTTCTCTTACTTGACCCAGAGAAAACAGTTATTTATCTAATTGTGCCAAAATAAAATACTTGTCTTAAGTTCTGCATAAAACACTAATCGATAGCTTTAACAACCTAGAGTTTGAGAAACCTAATTCTTCTCTCCAAATTTCAAGACCTCTACAGCTTTGTCACGCACCATTAAAAACTGAAAGTAGGTGTCATTTTAATCTCATTCCAATGATTTAAACTTCCCACATTCTATTAGGCGAGAAATGGAAGCTTTTTAAAGAAATATATGACTACGCATGTAAATGTCAGTTTCACCAAAAGACACTGCCCAGATAGCATCCCAAGCTTCCAACATAAAGATGCACAATGGCCTTTAACAGAAATAGTCTCTTACACTTAGTAAATTACTTTTTTACTATAATTGTACCAGTTGAGTTTGAGCGTTTAAATTTTAAGGAATGTATTTACTTGAATTACATGCTATGCTGATCTTGAAGAAGTAAGAAAGATTAAGAAAAGATGAGGCCTGGCACCCAAAAGCCCACTTTAATTAAGATATATTAAACAGAAGTGCCCTGTTTACAGATATGGTAAGTAACATTCATCTTCTTAATTTTCTTCTCTCAAGTCATACATATGACCCTAAAACAACCATGAAGACCATCACATATATTTGTTTGTCGGTCACTGGTAAAGCAACTGAGCAGTTTAAAAGCTGAACAAGTCCTGTACGGCTGTACTAGATGTGTGTGTATCCTGTGCCATCAAGTTTGTTACATACTTACATTCTCCAACTCTGATGATATTGCAAATATTGTACAGGATGTTGCAAATATTGTACAGTTATGTTATGAGTATCCCTTATGGCATTGTATGACGGTCGAAGATGGTCCGTTTGTAGACCTGCTAGGCTGCTACTGGTTCAAATGCTCGAATAAGGAGTTTTTATCTTTCCAGGAACCAAAAGAGCTGGAAGGAGTGCATGACTGGGAACTCAGGTCTGATATTGTGCAAGCTTGCAAAGGATGCTGCTATTGTTAATTTATTATTGTTGAATCTACTGGTAAGTTGATGTAATTTGATTGTGCAACTAGGATAATGATGTAATGTTAATGATAAATGTAATCGTTAAGAACTTATTTGCTGAATTTTTATTTGCTGCCAGAAAGTTTAAATTGTTAATGGTGGCTAATGGGCAATGTTAAATTAAATTGTTAAATTGCTGATTTTCGGGTTTTGGATTTCGGATTTCGGGTATCCATTCCGGGTTTCGGATTTCGGGTATCCTATCCCCATCAGATCCGAAATTTTCCGGATTTCGGGTATATCCAAATCCGATCCGAAATCCGTTGGATCGGATAAGGATTTCAATTTTCGGGTATTTTTCGGGTTCGGATCGGGTTCGAGTATTGGATAAATTTTCGGGTATGGATATGGATATTGCCATATCCGAGCCTATCCGACCCGATTCCCATCCCTATCTTTTAACCCCTACAACAGTTTGCATTATAGAAATGTTGGTAACATTAGCGAATTGGCTAATAGCAAATTAATGTCTTTGTTGGTTTTCAATATTTAGCAAACTAGATTTATGCATATAGCCATATCCACTTGCACATGATGCCCAAAACTTGTGTCCTACTAGATTTTACTTATTATCAGAAAATGTGCAAGAAAGTGTATAAATATTTCTGACTTGAACCAAACGAGACATACCAGAATGGGCTAATACCAAGAATAATGCTCCAATGATGTTAATGATACAACCCAATCTATAATAGTCCCAGAAGCAGTGGTAACCTAAAAAATAAAACGTCATTTGAACTAATAGTTGCCATAGAAAACCAAGATAATAAGAAAAAAAAATATTGCGATCATAACAAAAATATCCTGCACTTCCAATTTTGCTATCAAGGTCTTCACTAATAAGTTGTGTTTACAGATCTCAGACAAGCTTATAAAAGTATCAGACATGGTTACGCAGAGGGACATTAAACCTATATCCAATGCAAAACAAACCTAAAAATTTCTCCAGATTTTACACAGTACATATAAGAGAATCGACCATGTGATGCACATGAATATTTAAAGTCAACCCCATACTCACATCTACTTGTGTGTAACCTGGGTCTTTAAATCATACTCGATACTGGATAGAATGTATACCATTTAGTCAACCATGAGCCCCACAATTAGCATGAAGTTCTGCAAGAGGAATACAAAGTTACAAGGATGAACTGAAGGCATCAGGATAACTCAGGTTTATAGGATAGTTACGAATACTATGGTAACACAGAACACGCAGTACAACCATGTGCATTACTCCTCTACTCCACTAATAGAAAGTTGTGTTTTATTTAGAACTAAAATACTTTCTCACACATATTCAAATGTGAAGACGGGATTGATGATTCTGAACATTATCTTACAACTTGTAAGAAAAAAAGTAAAAAATAAAAAATTGTCAGTTACACTTCTTTCTTTTGACAACTTTTAAAGGTAAAAGACCAAAATAAATAAATTAAAAGAAGTATTTAAAAATAACATTAACTAATAAGATATTATTAGTTAAGGGTCAGGTTCGGCATAGAACCACTATATTATTAGAACCTTAAAACTATTATATACATTATGTTGCATAACATAATATATTTTTATAATATTTTGTTTATTCTAATTATTGTTTTTGGATAATCATATTCCAAAATATATTATAAGAGTAAAATACAAGTTGTGTTATATGCAAAAAAAAATTATTTTTTAAAAAAATTGTGTAATTTAGAAAAGAAAATGTTGTGTACTGCATAAGTACACCATGTTCTATAATTCACGAATAATTATCATGTACTGCAGCAAAACTAAAATTATTGTGTACTGCAACATCTATCTATACTCTTTATTAAAAGCAGAAACCCCCTTTAAATAGTATGTCATGTATACCGCGGTATGCACGGTATGCCAATAAATATTAATTAATTTAATTAATATTCAGTATCAAATAGAACTTAGGACTCCTTTAATTAATAAAAAATCAGGAATATAGTATTAAATAGAACTTAGGACTCCTTTAATTAATATTTAAAAGTATCTATAATAGATTAATAATAAATTCAATTAATAATATAGCTACTCTTATATTATATTACCAGAATAAAGTTATGTAAATTTAATTAATTAAAACAACAATATTATATATTAATTTAATATTAAATATTATATTACAACTTGGTGCTTCAAGATTTTATTTTATTAAAAAAAGTTAAAATTTTAAAATTTAAAATAATTTATTACGATCTGTGCTTCGCACTAATAGATAAATGTCAATCATTAATTAAACAAAATTTACCAGTTGAGATTGGTCCTAAGTTCTAATTTGAACCTAACCCTATCGGTTAATGCTTACTAATAGCATGTCAAGTGTACGATCAGGACTTATGAGCAACTTCATTGGTTGTAATCAAGTCACAAATGTGGAAAATATTGAAATAAATCAAAAAAAAATGTAGAAAAGCACCAAAAACCATGACTTAAATTTGATTAAATCTCCGGTTGAGCATAACCCATACCCCATACCCAAATAATCATGATTCACATTCCACCCCTACCCCACATTGGATTTATTTGGGATGTGTACAATATTAATTTTGATGTGGCTATTGTATTAATATCGTATGGTGATGATTAAAATCTGGCATTAATATAAAGATATGATCATGCTTAGCATCCGAATTCATGATTATTTTTAAGCTTCTGATACTCAAGCGTCAAATTTATGTTGCTATTGTTCAAACTCTCCCTATTTTGTGCCTCACAAGTCTCAACTAATTACTTGTTTAATTTTGCTTTAAATATTATTTCTAAGAAACTAATAATTTCAATACAAAGATTTCTGTAATTAAGTTTTACCAAAAGTAGCTTAAAAAGATAGGATTTTTAAATTAGACAATGCTGCGAAGAACAACAAAATCTTGAATTAACTATTCGACATAATTTAGCAGTCACAAGTCACAACTTTATAGTTTATAGCAGTAAAGTCGTCAACTGGAATATCTCGTTAGCTACTCCAAAAAAAGGCTTAGTGTGAAAATAGCGAAGACATGATATATCACCAACTTAGTGCAGCTACAGAGTTGTTTTACCTTTGTAGTAGTATAGTTTTCTGGAAAAAATTCAGCAAGAGAGAAGCAGGGCTTGACAGCCTGAGAGCAATAAATAACTCAGCTGTTCAGATGTATAAACTAAATTTGAAAGACTTAAGGTAAGGCATCCAGACGCCACATAGTCCACTCTCTAGCATTACGCGATGGTCAAGTCCTTCCACTAGCTTTGCAGATTGGATAACATCGCCACTCTTGATCTCGGAAAGAATGCCTTTCCCTGCTACTGTATAGATGCAAAAAGAATTGTAGTTACACAAAAATGGTGTAAAAGTAAGGAAATGAACAAAATGAGCCCACCTAAACATACCTTAAAATTACAGAGAGATAATGCAGAGCAGATGCTTGGGGAATTAGATCTATCAAGAACTTCATCTCCTGTTCTTCTGTCACGAATGGTGAAAATATAGAAAAAAAAATATGAAAAAGTAGAATAACATTAATTAGAAGTTATTAGAAACCATAACTTAAATTTGATTAAATACTTGGATGCAGATTGTTTTAGACTAATTTTTGTGATTAAAATCACATGTAAATATAATGAGGTCACCATGCATAAAGTCCGAAGTTATGATTATTTTAAAAGCTTCTAATACCCAGGAGTAAAATCTACTTTGCTATTGTTCAAACTCTACCTATCTGGTGCCTCTCAAATGGTGACTTGTTTGTTTAATTTTGTTTAAATAATAGTTCTAGGAACTCATAATTTCAATACAAAGATTTCTGTAATCCAGTTCTACTAAAAGTAGCCTAAAAGGACTGGCTCCATAAACTACAAAATGATGCGAAGAACAACAAAATGTTAAATTTAAAACATATATATTAAAACAAGATCAAAAAGGCTTTAAATAATAAGAACTACGAATAACTGTTCTGTTCTAATATAGATCATAGTTATATGTAATGCAAAACAGACCTAAGATAACCCTTAACACCGGTACGGGAAGCAAAACATAACTCAAAACGATATCGAAGAAGAATACAATAGGTCCAGAGACTTGTGTATGATAGTCTGTAAATCTATATAGGCTGAATTAACCAGTTATGTGAGGTGAATTGAGTCATATAACGTGGTAGCATGACATGGAACAAAATGTTTCCTCAAAAGGTCATGTTGCAGTTTTAGATATAGAATAGATAAGCTCAACTCACATATAAATTGAGATGACCACTATCATTTATCCACATTACAGTTTCACAAAAATAAGGTTATATTATTATTGTTTGTGCAAATAAATATGTAATGGATCTAGGCATGTAGCTACAGTACATCTTATCCTGGATTCGCGGAACAACTCAAACAGTACTTCAAATTTACAGGGTGATGGCCCTTTTTAACTACAATTAGAAGAAAAAGACCCAAAATGCCTCAAACCAGTAACATGGCCCGATCTACCTACCTGATACATAAGCCCCTCTGCCGTGTTAAGTGATACGCTATCTCGTCTGCAGCATCTAGTAAATACATGGTTAGGCCAGCCTTGTTAGCAGCTGTTATGCTACAGACACTACCATTACAATAGTATACATTGTCGCCTCTTCCGTGTTAATTGCTGATACGGAACCTGGAGATCCACAATCTATTGCTAGGTAACTTTCAATTGCTAGATATAATATGGAAGGGGGAAACAGAAAAGGTTGACACACGGGTGTAGAAACAATATTGTTTGTTGATACTCGATTGCAGGTCAGTGTGACACATTATGAAACCACCACTTGGTCTTCTCAAAGACACAACAAGTGAAAGCTACTGATCCCTAATTCAAAGTCTACTATTTGTATTGTGTCAGCATCAATCATAAGTTTAAGAATGGTGTCAGATTAGTGTGTGTTTGCTGCAGGAAAATGAAAGCATAATTAGTATGCTTTGCTGCGATAGAAGAGCTGATATGCTCGTAGAAGTGACTCGATTTTAATAATGTAATCCACATTTCTCCTAAATAAAAGAACAGTCACACATAAAAAGTATTCTTGATATAGTAAGAGGATAACTACACATAAAAAGTATCCAGTATCAACACTGATTTCAATGTCCTATGTTTTTATGTCTTGGATAATTATAGCCACTCGGGCAGTCAAAACTTCTCAAGTTGCAATTTAGACTTATAAGTTGGTTCGTGATCAACTTGCTACCAAATCTGTAAACCGATCAGGATATGTGTGAGTAGTATTTTCAGTATGAACATCAAAAACCAGAGCAGTATGAGCATGTAGATTAATTATTCCGAGTGCCACAGGTTCATCGTGTATGTATATCTTACCCTCTATACCAACTTTGCTCATGTGGTACTTTAACTTGCGCAATAGTACTATAAGGTGCAACCTAGAATCCTAGATGAAAGTGACAAATCACAGAATTGAGTTTTCAAAATATTCCATTCACCAGGGAATAAATTACAAAGAGCAAAGTAATTTTCAAGGAAAAACAAACATTTCATTCATAGTGCAAAAGTAGTTAAAGCTCATGCAAAAGATTGCACAGAACTTTAAAACATAGAGAGTAGTTATCCATGTTGTCAATGGCTACTTAGAAGGATTTTGGGGTTTTTGGGGATTTTAGACTAAGCTTGAGAAAATAATAAAAGAGACTCTAGAATTAACGAGTGACGACTGACAAGGCTAGCATGAATGATTCGACACCTCTGTAACTTATTTACTTAAAGGCCTTTAGCGTGTTATGGTCCTCTTATCTTAAATATGAATCAAAGAAGTAAACTTAATAAAAGAACTAAACTTATAGATATTAACAATCAAACACAATGACCGAAATTATATGTCAAAAAACAACTCATGACTACTCTAAAACTCCTGAAAGCAGTAACCATTAACAATTACAAACTGCCGCAATCTCATCAACAATGTCCTAAAGAATAGTGGTCAAACTGGGGGCACACAAACCACGCTGGTGACAGTCAGTCAGTCACCACTGCAATGGCAAGACCATAAATGCTATTTGTAGTGTCAGCATAGCTGAAAGCCTGAAACTATTGTTGTATGTTGAATTGCTCTAGCCATGTTTAATTAGGCTCTGCATATTCATCCAAATTCAGCCTATTACAACTTACACAGGTCCATTTATCATGATTAAACACGACCAAGAGTGAAACTTATCTGGTTAAGGTGCATTATAATTTATATCCCATGAAAATTGAATCTTCTAACTTAAATTTCCAATGAAATTTGCATGGATGCTGATAATTTAAAAATCCCAATGCATTAACATGACAAATCTATAGAACAAATGCAAAGGTAGTAGGATTGGACGTGGAAAGGAAGGAATGTGGAGATTTCATGTAGGCGCATTTCCTGCAAAGAGAGGGATTAATAGAATCCACAATCACCTGATTTTATAAGCATAGATAGCATTTACAAAGAAACTCATATACTACCAAGAATCTTATATTTTTAACTACCAAGAATCTTAAGTTTATGAGGATTGTATATAGTACCAAGAATCTTATATTTATAATTACCAAGCACCTTATGGTTGGAAGGATCATATATACTATCAAGCTGCATGGTTTTAATATGTACATAAAATATTAAAAAACATAAACTTAGCAAAACTTCGATTAAGTCGATTAAAGGTTAACTATGAAAAACTTTGATTAAGTCGATTTAAGTTTAACTATTCTAAGAACTCCACATAACCACACTGTCATTTTTCTTTGTTATATAGACTATAGTTTATGGCTACTGCTAGACAAAAGTAATTGGACAGTACTAGTGTGGTAGTAACATTAACATATATCTTGTTCATCGTAATCCGCTATTATATGTTTACCTAGTCATGTAATAGAATGAAGCTGAACAATCCAGAGCAATACAAGAGTTTTAGTTTTAGTTCAGTTTCACCATGTTCAGTAGATGTAACACAAAACAGTTATACATGTACAATTCATGGTAGCATACCCTCATAATTCCAACATAGCATCATGATTCCGACAAGCACCATCTGTTCGTTTAACACTCCGAGTCTACTCAGTGACTCACCCTTTTCAGCTTTTCTATGATTCCTCACCATAGTCTACTCACACACCCTTTTCAGCTTTTCTTTGAGACCTTAAAATAAACGGTTGGTGTGCACAAACAAAAATGCAACTAAGCGAGTCTCTATAAAATAATAACATTGAGATCCGTAATTTTATTCATTTCTCGAATTATCAATTACTCTTATTGAGATTAATATATATTGCAGCTTTGATGATTGGATAAGAATTATATTTAAAGTCATTAATACAAAGCTTAATTAATAAGCACACTGAGTTTACACTTTTGATTTCTTTATGCCTCGGCCTAAAAATCTTCTAATCATCTTGAATTTATGAATAAATACGTCTATAGTTGTTAGTTAATTACTAGCTTATACTCGTGCAGCGCACAACTCCTTTTCTAATATCTATCATTATATTAATTTTTTTAATATTTATTTGTTATTAGTTTGCATATCAAATTGTTAAAAAATTGATATATATATATATAGGGTCTTGTTCTAATAGAAACTAACTTAGAATAAAAACTAGAAACTAAACCTAAATTAAATATTTCAAGCTAATCTAATGACCAAATTAGGGCTACTCCAATACAAAAAACGTTTAAAATTATTGTCTCTATTCAACAAAAATATAAAAAAATAAAAAAATTTTAAAAAAAAAGTTACTGTTCACGTGATGACGTGGCACGTGAACAGTAACTTTTTTTTAAAATTTTTTTTATTTTTTTTTATATTTTTGTTGAATAGAGCCAAGAATTTTAAACGTTTTTTGTGAAGGTGCCCCTAGCGGGGCCATTAAAATAAATGAAATATAATTTATTTAGTGTAGGTTTCTAGTTTCTATTCTAAGGTTGGTTTCTATTTGAACGCTAGCCTATATATATATATATATATATATATATATATATATATATATATAAAAGATTTCATACATTCAATTTACTATGTGTTTTATCTTGAATTCTTAAAATTTGATTTGGACGATTTACAGTCCACGTGAAATTAGCAAAATAATCTTTAATTTAGTGATGGTTTAAAAATTATTTTTTTAATTAAAATTACCAAGAAACAAATATTATAAGAAATTGACGATTTTTTTACGTTGAAAATTCTATTCGATTTAGAAAATATACTTATATTTCATTTTGATTCTCAAAATAACAATCTTATTAATTGAAGATAGCTATACTAACTACCAAATATAGTTTTAATAAAAAGTGTAGGAGAGATTTTGTCCAAAATTTTGGTAGTCAATAGTCTGGTCCCCAATATGACAAAGTAAATAAGAATCGTTAGGTCTTAAAATAAATAGATGGAAAACGTTATATCTAGCAAAAAAAATATTATATTTTAACATGTAAACTAAAACGCTAAAATACGAAAAAGTGATTGTCACTGATTTAACTCATATATAATTAGATTTTCTTCATTAAATAGGATTAGCAATATATGCCTTCTACAATGAATAGTATTAATGTAAAATCCATAGTTATATTTTATCTTGAGATTCTGAGTCTTTCCATTTGGATAATAATTGTTAAATCATCACTAAATTGAAGATAATTTTATGGTGTGGGCTGTAAAATCATCCAAATCTCATTTCTAGATATCGATACAGGGTCTATATAGTAAATATGATCTTTTTTTAATATAAATAAAAATTAAATTCTAATACAACATTTTTAAATTATAACCTTTTCAGATTATAATTTACTTTTTAAAATTCAATCTAATACAATCTTTTTTAATTATATCCTTTTTAGATTATAATTTGTTTTAATATGATATAATCTTAATCGTCTATTTTTAAAATTATTGTATTCGATGGTTGAGATTATTTTGGTGGTACAGTGACCAAAATTATGGATAAGATCCCTTTTACGCTTATTATATATAAAGATATAATATCTTATTATATAATAAAATTAAGACGAATCTCATCCTTATATAATAAGCGTTAAAGTGATTTTATCCATAATTTTGCTCTCTTAATTTTGGTCATTGTACCGCCAAAATTAGGTTTTCTACATTAAACAAGATTACCAATGTGGATCTTCTACATTAAATAGGATTAATGTAAAAATTCGTAATTAAATTTTCTCTTGAGATTCTGAGAGTTTCCATTTGGATAATAATTATTAAAGATAACTTTATGAGCTTCGTGTGAGCTGAAAATCATTTAAATCAAGTATTATGAAGTCAAGGTAAAACACATAGTAAATTCAACGTGTAAAATCTTATATATATATATATATATATATATATATATCAATTTTTAAACAACAATTTGATATGTGAACTAATAACAAGTAAATATTAAAAAATAATAATATAATTATAGATATTAAAAGAGCAACCGTGCGTTGCACGGGTTATAAGCTAGTAAATGATTAATGAGAATAAGGATTCTAAAATTAACCTTAGGATACTATTCCTAGTGTTGAAAACGAATCGCTGATTAATCCCGTCTTCATGGACAGAAAAGCAAACGATTTGTTGAAGTTAATATATGTACATGTACCGCTTCACCACAACTAGTTTGAGTTATCGATCGTAATTGCAATCACATAAATATATTTATCACTAAATCAAAATCTTGAAAATCTTGCAAATTTAACATCCCGGACATTAAATTACTTCAAAACACACCAAACTTTCACAAGGAGAGGATAAACAAAATCCAAATAAATTGGGAACAAAATTACCAAAGAAGAGATTTAAATAAACAAACAAACAAACTAAAAATGTGGAAATCCTTATTCAGGAAGGAGGATTATTGAAAAAATAAGAATAAACCCAAAGAAATTAACTGTACTGGGACTTTCCACCGGCGGCTGTGATGAAAAGAAGAAAGATTTATAGATTATTTCTATCTATGAACCTTTTCATTTATTTAATTTATAAAACATTTCTAAATTTCAGTAAGTCCTCTTTTTAAACACTTTATAACAATTGCTTTATAAATTTTCCAAACATGGAAGAAAACTACAATTAACCACATTCTACGAACTTACTAGATTTATTTCCTAAAAATGTAAAGTTATACATAAGAAGCAAGTATCCCAAATATAGGTATATTTTGTTTTCTTCTTCGCCCAAGTATTATTTTTATCCCTCAGCTCTACTGGAATGCAATTATTTAAGAGAGATTCGAGTTAACAGAAGGTATACCTCTTCGCCCAAGTATTATTTTTATCCCTCAGCTCTGCTGGAATGTAATTATTTAAGAGAGATTCGAGTTCAACAGAAGGTATGCCTCTTTTCAATTCTTCTTCTGAATTAAAGCCATTTTTTTGGGTTAAATTCATATAGATGAACATGTTGATCACTGCAAGAGGAGGACCCATAACTTTACAGGCATCAACATACAGTTGTTAATACTACACTGTATATATGTATAGATAGTGTTTATAAACTGAGTAAGAGACACAAGTTTTTCCAAGACGTTGGATTGATTTTATTCAACAGCAAATACTGAATACAAATAGAGTTTCCAAAGAAACTGAATGAGCTGAAAACAAGGAACGACTAAGCAACTAAGCAACTACTCTCCTAAACATACTCCATTACTAACTTATTTGAAAACTACTAAAACTACTCCTTATTAGCAGCTAGTCTCCACGACTGATTCATGCATAGACCAGTTCAAACCCACGAGTAGTTCTCCTAGTCAGCTTCAGACAAGAGCCACCTGCAACTCCACATAAAACTCAACTGGAATAACATAACTCTGTTTGAGATTAAAACATGCAACAAATCCCCCCTTAATCTCAAACACTTCACTTCAGCTTCTTAACACCTAGAAGCTCACGCATTCGCTCGAATTTAACAGTTGCCAGTGCCTTTGTTAAACAGTCAGCTCGTTGCTCATTGCTACAAACATGCTTCACAACTATTTCACCTCGATCAACACATTCACGAATGAAATGAAATCATACATCGATATGCTTACTTCTTCCATGAAAGACCGGATTTTTAGCCAAATCAATTGCAGATTTATTATCAATATACAATGTAACCGGACCAATATCTCTAAAAGTAATCTGATTCAACACATTACACAACCAAATACCTTGACAAGCCGCTGCCGTTGCCGCCATGAATTCTGCTTCACACGTAGATAAAGCCACACATCTTTGTTTTTGGGATACCCATGAAATCAGACTTTCATTAAGATAGTATGCCATGCCACCAGTACTTCTTCTGTTATCTGCACTTCCTCCCATATCACTGTCTGAAAAACCAGTAATGAAGTTGTTTCCACTGTCGTTCGTATATATCAGACCAAACTGTATAGTTCCCTTGATGTATCGCATAATCCTCTTAGCAGCACTCAAATGAAGTGTAGTTGGTCGTTCCATATAGTGACTTATAATTCCCACGGGATAAGCAATATCAAGACGAGTATTCACAAGATAACGAAGTCCCCCAACCAGGCTCTTGAACATGGTCGTATCAACAGTTTTTCCCAGTTCATCTTTGTACATGTGCTCCTCAGGATCCATGGGAAACTTAGTAGGGTTACAACCTCCCATGCCAGCCTTTTCAAGAATCTTAGTAGCGTATCCTGACTGTTTTAGCTTAATGTAGTTCTCTCCTTGCTCTACCTCAATTCCAAGATAGTAACTCAATTTGCCAAGATCAGTCATCTCGAATCTTTTCCCCATCTGTTGCTTGAATTCACCAATCGATTCAACTCTTGCTCTTGTGATCAGTATGTCGTCCACGTAGACAGCAACTATCAAGCATTGATCTTCTTTACCCTTAGTATACACAGCATTCTCGTAAGGACATCTCTCAAAGCCAAGATTCAACAAACATTGATTCAGCTTAGCGTACCATGCCCGGGGAGCCTGTTGTAAACCATACAACGCTTTCTTCAATTTGTACACCAAACGTTCTCTTCCTTCCTTCTCATATCCACGAGGTTGAGCTACATACACATTTTCTTTCACCTCACCATTCAGAAACGCTGTCTTAACATCCATGTGATGTACTTGCCATTTGTTTTTCGCTGCTAAGGCTAGAAACAATCTCACGGTCTCAAGATGAGTAACACGAGCATACACCTCATCAAAGTCTATCCCATGCTCTTGTGCGTATCCCTTCGCCACCAGACGTGCCTTATACTTAATAACTCTTCCCTCTGTATCCCTTTTTAACTTAAATATCCATTTCAACCCAATAACTTTCTCACCTGGTGGTAACTCAGTGAGATCCCAAGTGTCATTTCCGATGGACTCCAACTCTGCCATCATAGCTTTTCTCCAATTTTTATCCTTTGAAGCTTCAATATAACTGGATGGTTCTTCCACTCCCATTAAGTATAACTCCTCTTCAGTAACCATTTCTTCCGTGTCATTATAAATGTCAATAATGGCCCTGGTTTTCTTAGGTTCTCCGTTGTCATCGTAATTTTCTGGATTCAACCTTGACTCCGTGGTGGCTGTCAGAGGAGTATCAGGTGCTTGTTCTTCTTCCCCAACACTTACAGACTCATCATGAATTGTTTCACCATCTTCATGATCCATGGACGAACTTGTGACATTAAAGAAATCACAACCATCATAATTTTCACTCAAGTTCTCCCATGGCCATGCTTTGTCTTCTTCGAACATAACATCCTTACTAACACATACTTGTTTATCAACCGGGTTATATAGTCGATACGCCTTGGATCCCGGCTCCTTCCCCAGGTTAACAACACAAATACTCCTGTCATCCAATTTGTTGATTCTCTGAGCTGGTATTTTCATGTGGGCCTTGCAACCAAAAACTCTAATGTGACTTATATCAGGCTTACTCCCCGACCAAGCTTCATATGGTGTCAAACCTATCAAGGCTCGAGTTGGTAGTCTGTTCAAAACATAAATTGTGTGTCTTACAGCCTCCCCCCATAGCATTGTAGGCAAGCTCATTCCTTTCAAATAACTCCTGGCCATCTCCATCATTGTTCGATTCCTTCGTTCCACTACCCCGTTTTGCTGCGGAGTGTACGGTGCAGTGTATTGTCGAGCAATTCCAGCTAGCTCACAATATTCTATGAATTCTTTTGACATATATTCACCACCCCGATCAGTTCTAAACATCTTGATTATCCTTTCATTTCCATCTTCTACTAAGGCCCGAAATCTTTTGAAAGCAGCAAATGCCTCTCCCCTTGACTTCAACAAATATGCCCACATAACTCGACTATAGTCATCCACCAGCAAAAACACATACTTGTTTCCAGCTGCAGTTTCAGGGTTGATTGGAGCACAAAGATCTCCGTGTACCAGCTCAAGTCGCTTACTTGTACTAAAACTTGCACGAACTGGAATAGATTTTCGAGTTTGCTTAGACATGAGACACCCTGTGCACACATCTCTTGGTTGTACCACTCGAGGCAACCCCACAACCATATTCTCCTTATACATTAATGTCAAAGCCTGATAGTTAACATGACCTAAACGTGCATGCCACAGTTTCGAAACTAAATCAAATCTTGACAGTAAACATTCAGAGTGCCCAACTTTCAATATTACTTTATATAGACGATTCTGAGACTTCTTAATTTTCATTAATAATTTCCCTTCTTTTTCATATACCCACATATAATCTCCTTTGATAACTACCTCATTTCCATCCTCACTTAGATGTCCAACACTAATAATGTTACTACGAAGATTAGGAATAAAGTATACCTCTTTCAGCACACGTTCCCTTCCGTCTCTACACTTCAATGTCACCGAGCCTCTTCCCTTGATCTCAACAGTTGAACCATCCCCAAATCTAACACGACCAGTAACTCGTTCATCAAGCATACTGAATTTTGTTTTCTGCCCCGTCATGTGGTTGCTAGCACCATTGTTGAGATACCAAACGTTGGAATCTGATTGCACACCCTCTTTGTCCAACAATAGGCGAGGTGTCACATTTTTCTCATCCAGGAGCATCAGCTTCTTCTCTTCTATTTCAGCTTTGGCCATCAATAAGGTTGGTTCATCATCCACCATTTCTGCAATGTTGGCCTCATGTCTTCGATCTCGATTACGTTTAGGTTTACGACATTCTGCCGCATAGTGTCCATATAGATAACAATTAAAACACTTGACCTTGGTTTTGTCAAATGGGGCTCGATTCTTGACAGCTGAGGAATTACCTTCTCCATTCCCTTGGATTTTTCTCATCCATTCTTCTCACGTAAGCAACAGCTTCTCATCCTTGACACTTCTTTTCCGCCATTCTTCCTCCGTTAACATGAGTTGACTCTCATGCACCTCACTCTTAGTCTTAATCCTTTCATCATGAGCTTTCAAAGCACCCATGGCTTCCTCCACTGTCATGGTTTCCAGATCGCTAAACTGCTCTATCGTCGACGTGATCTGCAGAAACCTCCCGGGCACTGCTCTTAACATCTTCTTCACCACATAGGATTCTTGCATCATTTCTCCTAAAGCTCGTATGTTAGTCACGAGTCCATTCAATTTCATGTAGAAATCATCTAGAGGCTCCGATTCCCTCATGCTCAAAGCTTCAAACTCGGCTTTCAAAGTTTGAATTCGTGCCTTCTTCACCTTTTCTGCTCCTTGACATAGTGTTCTTATCGCCTCCCAAGTTTCTTTGGCTGTCATTTTATCAGCAACTGAAAGCAACATGTCTTCAGCTATCCCCTGATAAATAATGGCGATTGCCACCTTGTCTAACTTCTCATCAACCGTAGCCTTTTCACTCGGTGGTTTGACAGCAGTCCACACTCCATGAGCTTGCATGACGGCCTTCATCTTCAACGACCATGCCGTATAATTGCTCTTAATCAGCATTGGGTAACTCAGCCCAAACGATCCACCTTTCCCCTTACTGTTATCCATAACTGACATCTATTGAAACACCACGATTGCTTCCGTGATTAAACCTGTGCGCTGTGATACCAGAATGTTAATACTACTCTGTATATATGTATAGATAGTGTTTATAAACTGAGTAAGAGACACAAGTTTTTCCAAGACGTTGGATTGATTTTATTCAACAGCAAATACTGAATACAAATAGAGTTTCCAAAGAAACTGAATGAGCTAAAAACAAGGAACGACTAAGCAACTAAGCAACTAAACATACTCCATTACTAACTTATTTGAAAACTACTAAAACTACTCCTTATTAGCAGCTAGTCTCCACGACTGATTCATGCATAGACCAGTTCAAACCCACGAGTAGTTCTCCTAGTCAGCTTCAGACAAGAGCCACCTGCAACTCCACATAAAACTTAACTGGAATAACATAACTCTGTTTGAGATTAAAACATGCAACAACAGTAAGGGTAAGGTAAGCTAGGGCTAAAGTATGCTGTTAATAGAAAGTTGTCGTGAACAGTGTAGATAAGGGTATCAAGCTTTAAGATTTTTTTTACTACACTCATGGCGAGACGGCCAGACGGGCATCCTTTTGATGTATGAAGTTGACGAAGGTTGTTGTTTTCGTTTTTCGACTATCTCATCTATCTTCAATCCGATCGTAGAGTTACCTTTTCTCTTCGTAGAAGTTTTCTTTATCGTAGATCCGTATATGAGTATTGGTTGTTTTTCGATAATCCTGTATCGTTGTAAATAACGGCACTTTACGGCAAAAGGCGCGATCCATTTTAGACGAAAACCATCCAGTATTTTGAAGCATATTCATCAAGCAAAGTCTAAAATATTTCTTTGAAAAGAATTCAAAATACTTGGTCATAGTGTTCTGGCTCTTACCCAGAACATGTATTTAATTAATTAGTAGTACTGATCAGTAGTATTGCAAACTATGTTTAATTACTGGAGATGCTTTTGTTGTGTAGCATGATTTGTTGTTTTATTATTTAAGTTCTAAGTTTCCAAAAAAGGTGGTGGTATAGACAACATATTAACATGCATGTCATGACATATTAAATATTAACGTATTTTATTTATTTTTTTTGCAGATGTTGATTACCAATTACCAGTTCATCCAGACTATTTTTGTTACGCCATATTTTCGGTTGCCTCTAATATCTTCCAAATTTCCAAATACGAATTTAATAATAATTAACTTAATCCCCAAGTTAATTATTTCCTCTATCTGAAACGAGGAATTATCTCCAATTAATAATAGAAAATATCTCTAAACGATATCCTTCAAATCAGGAAGGTATCCCAACGCGAATATAATTTAAAGAGATAAAATCTACTAATTCTCAAAAGACATCCCTTAACAATCATAGGGATTAAAAACCAATCCTTAACAGAACTGCGTTGGCTTGATCCTTATAAATATAAGGTACGCATGCATCTTGAAAAAGGATCCGACACATCTAACAAGTCGAGACACCTCTCAAGTCCAGCCCCAAACATCCAAAATCCCATATCCCCCTATTTTCATAATTTCGTTATTCCGGCAACCTCCGAAATTTGTTATCACCAAATTCCTCCGTTAAAAATTGGCGCTAGAATGAGGGGATATATTTTTTGATTGTGGAGGACAATCATTTTATACGCATGGGGGTTATTATGGATCTGGAGCTGCTGTAATGGAGGAGCTAAGCGGTGGAGGCTGTGAATCTATTCTGAAATAAGATAAGTTTTCCTATGATTTTGTCCATACAAATCTGTTACCTTATAAAAATCGTAGTAAATTCATTACATGTCGGATTTCAATGATTTTTAATGATTCGGAAAGCTTTTTAAATTTTCTATAACTTTCGTTCTTTGAGTTTTCTCAGATTATGTTTGCACAAAATCACGTAAGCGTACGTGGTCACAAGTAATATATGAATAAGTCAAGTTCGTTCCCACAGAGATCTGGTTTAGGTTTCAATTCAGTTAATGCACCTATGCAACAATGTATGGTTTTTATTCACTGCTAAGACAATTAACAAATTTGGGTTTTGATTAACTGAAATTAACTAAAAAGCAAATTAACAAACTAAGAATTAATTAACTAATGAGAATTGGAATCGAATTACTTATGCGAGAGAAAACATGGGATCCTAACTTCATTAAATACTTCGCTTAGATCTGACGCCTTTAATCACTATATGCAATGGTTATGATATCTGATCGGACAACACGGAACAAGTACACGCTACCTGTCAGCATACGTATACCAAACTACCCATACATCCACAGAAGAGATAGAAGATGAATAGACACCAATTATGCTTAGACCCTATATGTCTATAGAATTTGAAAACATAACGGTTGAAGAACAAGTTATCCATAAAGATCACACAGGGCAGCGTCAGAAAGTTCAAATTACACTACGAATCATGTTGGTAAACAATCATGAACCTATGCTAGCATGGCAAGTTCTAAATCTCAAGATCCACTGTCGCTTCACAAGAGATTAACAGATTAGATCTTAGCTACGCATCTAACAATTAAGCATAACTATACGAGGATATCAATATACATCACACACGGATCTTTAAAGCATCAAAATACTAAAGCTCCATAAATAAATCCGTTAGAATCCCATGACAACGATTAGTTCATAATCGAACGGCTCGTCGTCATGGGATCTGATGAAACCATGGTAATAAACAAAGTCTGAATAAAAATAATAGTACTAAAGTAAAAGAGTTAAGAAAAAAAAATCCGAAATCCAGAGTATCGCCTAAAAAGAAGAAACAAAAAGTAGATCTAGATCTCCGTATGCTGTCACGTCCTTCCGGGAATCCTTCTCCAAGTCTGAATCTCTATCTCTCGGCTCTCTCTGTGTTTTTGAGGGTATTGATTACGTTCAAGGATGATAGAATGTGTTTATATAGGCACCGGGAGTCTTTTCCAGCAAGAAAAGTCAACAAAATACAATTAGAATCGAAGTAGGAGAAGTTTCAGGATTTTTTTCAGCGAAGGCAAGTGCCCCTGCACCACAAACAGGCGCCCCTGCGTTGTCCCGGATGTCCCAGGCGCCCCTGCGCTCTAGGGTAGCGCAGCCGCGCTGCCTGCAACTTCCAGAAATTTGATTTTGCTTTAGACTTCAAGAAAATTCCCCAAGTTTCGCGTGGACTGTAAGATCGCTGAATTCGGACTTCTAGAACTCCAGATATGGCCAAAACAGTGTAGACTGCGCAACCTACCCGGAAATCCGAATTTTCCACAATTTGCTCATTGCTCCTCCATTTTCTCTTCCGATTCTTTTGTCACTTCCCGTTTTTCAGTTCTTGAGTTTGAATCCACCATGAAATATGCAAATGTATCTCCCCACTTCAAGATAGTAACCCTGCACCATTCTTAGTAAAAACGAATCAAAAACACAACATACTTGAGGTCAAGACACCAATTTAAGCCGAAATGAAGCGTTCCAAGTGGACATAAAATCCACTTATCACACCCCCAAACTTAAACTGATGCTTGTCCTCAAGCATAAAACAGACTCGATACTATCTAATGCAATGCAATGCATGAATGCAAGTATGCAACTAACATGAAAATGCAACGATCCCCTTAGATTAACCAAAACTAATCAACAAGCAAATATCTCAAAGAAATGAAATACGTCCAAACAGAGCTCGACTAAGTCCCCGTATACTAACAATACATGAACAGAAACGTGGGTGTGTGCGATGCTCATCAGATATACTCCTAACACTAGATCAAAATCATACTCATTCTTCGCCAAGACAATCACAGGTTTATAAATAAAATGAACTGTAAACACTTCATAACCTAGGACCACCTCCATCATCATTCGAGTTAGACAAGGATTCATGCTTTATTACAAAACAACAACTACGACACATAACACAATACATATGCTTATTTAACCGTGCAATGGATGAGACCCCTAAAGGCTTATACAACCCAGACCGGAAAAGTCTTAGGTCACTAGGCACAAAGTTCCCTAGAACTTAATTGTTCGAGTATTAAAGAGCTGACCCTGGTTAATTCTGCAATTACACAATTCACATAACACTATTATTTTTTTCTTTTTTTTCTTTCTTTTTCTTTTTTCCTTTTTTTTCACTCAACTAACTTGGAATGAGTGCGTTTCGCTTCATCTCATCCAACCCTGGACTACTCATAATTATGAGCGACTATTAGCCTTTTTGACACCTAACTTTTATTACAACTGAAATCCCTGGTTTCCCCCAAACTTATATTTTAGTGCTCCTACGCCATCAAGGGAATAAAGAAAATTCTAAATATAAACAAGTGATTAAATCTCAAAACAACCAAACAAGTATGACTCGACCTAGCCCAAAAGCAAACGATGAGTTGTGTAAAGAATTTGTTTCTGAAGCATGCATGCAAGTCAATTTCATAAGAACTATAAATCAATCCTCTATTCATCATTACCACACTCAAATAGACATCGACCTACCAATCAGAATTAACTCATCCTAAGGGATTATGAATATATGCCATGAAATGCAACTAAATGGACTCACATGGTATACAAAAACAAAATAACAAAATGTCCTACATGAAATAAACATGCAATAATACGAACAAATATGAATGAATTACCACTAAACATACAAAATATATGATTCCTAAATGACAAAGACTCAACTAACACTACTCATCCCAAATCACCCCCAAACTTAGAATATTCAATGTCCCCATTGAAGGTAATACAAGGGATAGTAGGCAAACCTAATCATCGGCAGGATCACCCTCCTCGGGTGGTGAATCTGGTGGTGGATACTGAGCATTATGAAAATAGTAATCCAGAATTATGAAGAATTGGGGGAAATGCTCTTTTATTGAAAGCAGGAAATCCATGGGTTGCCTCCCAGGAAGCACCTTTGTTTAAAGTCTTTAGCTAGACATGGCAATGGTTTTTTCTCTTGAAAATTTCTACACCGTATCTCTATATGGCCGTTTAATTATCTTTTCTGGGGCTACATCCTTGATGACAAGTTTCAGCCTTCTTTGCTCCTCAAAAGAGTCAGTAACAATGTTCTCTTCACTACCTGAAAAGTTAGCAACAATAATAATAAGCAAAGTAGATGATTGACCCAAATATACATACCTCATGTGATCTGGTAGTTTAAGCTCGAGTTTGGAAGCTTCTTCAGCATGATGATTTTCATTATTAACTACCAAAGACTGATCAAGAATGGAAATAGACGGATTAGGAACGGAATTGGGTGGTTCACCAACAGAAGTCTTAACAACAGACTTAGGATCATAAGAACTATCCTCAAGTTGAATGTCATGCTTAGAACAAATAGCATTCAATTCCTCTAACATCTCATCAGAAGTAAAATTCCTATACAACTCATGAAGATCTTTATTACCCCCATACTTTAACAAAACATCTTTCTCAAGAAAAGACTCAATTGCACTATCTTCAAGATTTGACCATGAAACAACCTCATCAATCAGCACCTGAGAATCCCAAAGATCAGCCACGCCTAATTCCTCATCTTCAGTATCAGACTTTCCTTGTAAAGCAACGTTTAATGGATCCGACTTCAACATCTGATCAAACGCTTTATTCTGGCCAGTATCAACCCCTTCCACTCTAAAGCACTCTTCATTCTCTGCAGGAAATTTCATGGCCTTGAACACATTAAAAGAGACAGTCTGATCTTGCACTCTCATTATGAGCTCTCCTTTCTGAACATCTATCAAAGTACGGCCAGTAGCGAGAAAAGGCCTTCCCAAGATGATGGGAATCTTCTTATCTTCTTCAAAATCAAGAATCACGAAATCCGCAGGGAAGATGAGCTTATCAACTTTTACCAAAACATCCTCCACGATACCTCTAGGATATGTGATCGATCGATCAGCTAACTGTAAGGAGATGTTTGAAGGTTTAGGATCGGGCAGACCAAGTTGAATGAAAACAAACAGAGGCATGAGATTGATGCTAGCTCCCAAGTCACACAAACACTTGTCGAAAGATAGCTTGCCAATGGTGCATGGTATGGTAAAGTTTCCTGGACCCTTGAGCTTCGGAGGCAACTTTTGCTGTAGAACTGCACTGCACTCTTCCGTCAAATCAACAGTTTCCAATTCCTCGAGTTTCAACTTCCGTGAGAGAATATCCTTCATGAACTTGGCATAGCTTGGCATCTGTTCAAGAGCTTCCGCAAAAGGTATGTTGATGTGAAATTTCTTGAAAACCTCAATTAATTTGGAAAACTGCTTGTCCATCTTCTGCTTCTGGAGTCTTTTGGGATATGGAGGAGGAGGGTAGATTTGATTGTTCACTGTATTATGTTTAAGAGTAGATTTTTTAGCAGAACTCTTACTCTTCTCCGCATCATCGTCTAGCTGATCAGCCACCAAGTCAGATTTTTCAATTTCTGGTGCTGCAAATTTTTCAATCTACTGATTCTGAATTTCTTCGTCTTCCTTAGCTTCTGATTTCGGCTCGGTTGTAACCTTTCCGGATCTCAAAGTAACTGCCTTCACCTGTTCCTTGACTTCTCTCTTGCCTGGATTAGCCTCCGTATCACTAGGAAGAGTTCCTTGTGGCCTATTCAACAAGGCATTAACAATCTGACTAATCTAGTTCTCCAAGGTTTTAATAGAAACTGCTTGGCTCTTGTACATCAACCTCAACTCCTTCATGTCAAATTTTTCATTAGAAGATTGCCCCGCACTAGCATGAGGCTGCTGCTGAAATCCCGGAGGCTGAAATTGTTGCCTTGGAGCATACTGCTGCTGATAACCAGAAGGATTGTAGGGCTTAGCTCCATATTGATGACCTTGAAACTGCTGATAAGGTTGCTGCATACCACCTTGATTGTTGCTCCAGCTGAAATTATGATGATTTATGTTGTTAGGATGATAAGTGGCTGGAGCTGGTGCAGAAGGTCTCTGAAAATTACTCACAAACTGTGCTGATTCAGAAGAGATAGCACACTGATTCGTCTCATGTGCACCTGCACAAAGCTCACACACACTAACAACCTGCTGAACTCCATAGTTGGTTAGAGAATCCACCTTCATAGTCAAAGCCTTTAACTGAGCTGCTATAGCTGTAGCCGCATCAACTTCCAGAATACCTGCTACCTTGTCTTGTGCTAGTCTCTAAGTTGGATTCTGATATTCTTTAGTAGCCATCATCTCAATTAACTCATAGGCTTCCTCATAGCTCTTTGCCCATAGCGTTCCACCTGATGCTGCATCAAGCATTGGCCTCGATTGAGCACCCCCAAACTGAACGGAATTCTGCACCATCTGAATTGTACTAGGCTTGATATCAAAAGTATTAGCTGCAATGGCTGGTTTGACAATACTAGATTGGATGTAATTGATTTTAGGCTGAGAATTGTCCTTCAAAGCCTTAGTTTCTGCTGCTGCTCGATCACCCATCTCTACTGTTGTTTTAAGTTCTTCTTCGATTTTATCTGTGACTAGATCTACGTCTTCCAATTTACGAGATTGAGAATGTGTTCGCATACACGCTCAAGTACCTGAAAAACACCGAACAAACAAGATATGTAAGTAAACAATCCGAGTCAGTGAACTCTAACGACCACTGATGACAAGCACATAAACTAAAAATAAAACACCGATGATCCCCGACAGCGGCGCCAAAAACTTGTTTGACAAAATCATGCAAGCGTACGTGGTCATAAGTAATATATGAATAAGTCAAGTTCGTTCCCACAGAGATCTGGTTTAGGTTTCAATTCAGTTAATGCACCTATGCAACAATGTATGATTTTTATTCACTGCTAAGACAATTAACAAATTTGGGTTTTGATTAACTGAAATTAACTAAAAAGCAAATTAACAAACTAAGAACTAATTAACTAACGAGAATTGGAATCGGATTACTTATGCGAGAGAAAACATGGGATCCTAACTTCATTAAATACTTCGCTTAGATCTGACGCCTTTAATCACTATATGCAATGGTTATGATATCTGATCGGACAACACGGAACAAGTACACGCTACCTGTCAGCATACGTATACCAAACTACCCATACATCCACAAAAGAGATAGAAGATGAATAGACACCAATTATGCTTAGACCCTATATGTGTAACAGCCCGACTTTTCAGACTATTAATTCTAAATCAAAAACTAAAACAAATTACAATTTTATTAATCAAAAGGTCTATTACTTATACAACTATTACAAAAGCGCAGCTAACGATGACAATGTACTCCGAACCTAAGATCCTTGAACTCCAATGTTATCACACTCGATGTTACACCGAACCTGAAATATTAAAGTAATGAGCTATGAAGCCCAGCAAGTAACCAATCGATCCAACTAGTAGGGCCAAATAACACATATACACATAAAAGAATACAATATTCGATACGATACAATAAAATATACGATACATAACTTTCTATACACGTATTCTAATTCATATTCGATATGATACGATACGACTACACATAACAACAATAACTTGAAACCCATGATTATACTTATACCACGACCACTACAACCCGGTGATAACGGTCCTAAATTTTTAGAAACTATCACTACAACCCGGTGACTCGGTCCTTATTCTTATTCTTATTTTCGCAAATCATGGCATAAATCAGAGTCCCAAGACTATTGCTGCTTACACATAACACATATACAATAATACACGTATAACTTCAAAAAATATAATTACTTAACCCAATTTTTAATAAACAAATATTTTCTTACACATAACACATATACTATAACACATATCAATTCATAATAAATAATCACTTAACCCAAGTTTTAATAATCAAATATATACACATAACACATATTTTTGAACACACTAGAAAGAACGATCAGAAACTTACCTCTGCACGGAAACTCAAGAATCAAATCATGTACCACTCCTGACCAGATCTGTATTTACCCATTTTGACCCTCTAAACAATGTTTTCATGAAAAACTCAAAGAACGAAAGTTGTAGATCATGAAAAGAGCTTTCCGAAAAGTCCAGAATCAACGAATTCTGACTTACGATGAATTTTCTACGAATTTTATAAGACTGCTGAATTGTGTGAAGAATCACTACAAGAAAAAGTTAAATAGACATCACACATTAGACATCGGTTACTAATGCCACTGATGTTAAAAGATGTAATAACATCACCCCGCGTAAAACTGATGTCTTTGTTCTTTTACGACATCGATTATTTTAAAACTGATGTCTAAAGTTCGACTTAAAAATTTAAACGCGCACCCCATTTCATTTTTCCCCCCTTAGTCAAAATTTTCCCCCTTTACACCAAATATTCTCCCCCTTAATCAAAATTCCCCCAATTATTTTCCCCCCTTCTAACAAAGCTAATTAAAGTAAAACAAAAAAACTAAAAAAACGAACACTCTCATAACTCTCACTTCTCTTCTCTCTCGACTGAAACTCTCCTCTCTCTCGAGATAAACTCTCTCTCTCTCTCTCTCCTGAAACTCTTTCTCTCTCTCTCTCTATCTCCTTTCTCACTACCATAACTCACCTCCACCCTCCTCTGCTCTACTCACCTCCGTCCGGGCTCACCTCTGTTCTACCCACCTCCGTCCAGCCTCACATCTGCTCACGCGTCTAATTGAAATTGGTAAGCTTTAATTTGGGTCTTCTCTGCACGAATAGGGTCTCTTCTGCTATGTCTAGGGTTTTCTCTACTGAAATTGCATGGATATGTAAGCTTTAATTTGGGGTTTTTTTAAATCAAAACCCTAATTTCTTAAATTGGGGATTTTTAAATCAAAATCCTAATTTCTTAAATTGGGTGTTTTCATTTACTTGGATGTATTTGTTATACCCTAATTATTTTGAATTTATTTTACAGGACCTCTGTCACTTGGTTTTGATCTTGGCTGTTATTTAAGGTAATTTATCATTTTTGAATTTCTTATTTGAATTTCTGAAATATGTTATATTGTATGATTTTTTCGGTCTCACAAATGCGATGTTTAATGTCAGATGTTTAATGTCAGCAGAGCTCGGACTTACACTGATGAGGCTTCCTGTCCTCTTTAAACAGAGAGATTCATTATTTTTCCCAGCATGGGCATTTGCAATACCTAGCTATATGGGTCCTCAGGATACCCATATCAGTTATGGAGTCATTGATACGGACAATTCTAACATATTACATAATCTGGTTTGCTCCATATGCTACTCGGTATGTGTGCTTGCACTTTGGTTTTTGAAACTGATTATAATGTCTTTGTTGGAGGTGAACATTTGTAAAAGTCGATTATCTTGATGATGATACCTAAGACGAAACCTGGTGCTGAGACGTTTTTAAAACTCTGATAAGAAGTTGGGCATTTTAAGCTAAACTGTATAGTTAATATATTTACTGCTGTTATGCTTTGAATTTTATCAGCAATGCAAGCGTATCACTTTGTTATTATTTCATTGTGAATTATTTGGAAAGTGTTGAAGGACTACATAGTGTTCTGGGCAAGTACTTAACTTATATATGTATTGGAAGGTATGTGGTCCATGATCTTTGGCCATGAGTAGAGGGTAAAAGGAGCCTTACCACTAGGCTATTAGCAAACCCTTTGCTATTAACTAACCATATTCTTTCAATTGTACTAATGCAGTGATTAAAATCAAAAAAACTCGTGATCTCTGTCCAAAGCAACCAGATATTTTGAGCCTAGATACGAATCAAGCTCTAACAATGAAATCACTTGCAGGACAGTCTAGGTACCTCTATGGGGGTTTTCACTTTTTTGTTTTACTTTTTCGTAACAAATAGCTTTAGGGTTATTCTCTGATCTTTTTAATTGTTTCTTTTTCATTAGGAATATCCAACATTTTACATCTTCAGCCATTTCTTACCTTCATCCTTTGATAAATGAAGGGGTCAGCAGTACGACTTTGGAAGGATGGCCATTAAATGTGAGTTTTCCAAATTTGTATCGGTTTTGATATACTATAGGGCTCTTATTACCTGACCTGTAGCTTAAAGAACAAGATTCGTGGGACTTGTTTCTATGTTAATTCTTCTAAAACTATGATACAAATTTTATGTATATGATTATGTGTATCCGATTTGCTAGTTGCTGACACTTCTTTAAAAAATCTGCAATGAATTAAAAAATATAAAATATCTCTCATGTTAACTTACATGCCAAGTTGCAGCTTCGGATCCATATCCAAGATTTTTTTTTTCAAAACTAAGAATCGGACACTTGGATCCGCGCCCGTCTCCAACACTTTTACCAGACTTTGGACGTTCCCAGTCTTAGTTGAATCAAGCATAGGCGTGGCTGTGTGTACCCCATCTGAACACAGCACAAAATTAAATACTCAATACAATGTGGACTGTTAGTAAATTAATGCCAGTCTACGCATATATGTTCATTGATAATATTGTCTGTTTTGTTTTGTTCTTGTACATTGATAAAGACATTTACATTTATATTAGTAACAGACATTGGTATCTCTGCTTTCAGGTTCTGTTTTTCTTCTGAGTTTTGTTCTCCTTTTTTTACATATGTGTCTAAAGTTTTGTTCTCTTCTTGTGCATGTCGTAATTCTTTTATATACTTAATCTTTTTTACTTTTGCTAGTTTGGTTGTCTGTCACTACTTTGACATAACCTAAAAATTACATGTATGAGATTAGCAGTTATAATATCGAACTTCTGGCTCTGGAGTGTCATATTAAACTTAGGAGGAATACTTTAACATGAACACTCTAAAACTAGAAATGTGATAAATTGATGAGTACTTTAAGGGTGTTCAGCAATTCTTTGGAGTCCTTATCCAATCCGTACTTGGGGAGTCGGGGTATTTGTATTGACATATTGCTTATTTACATAAACTTAATCAGAAATTATATGCCCAACATAGAAGAGGAAACCGAAATTAATTATGAAGAGGATTCTGGATTATCGAAGTTGTTAAAACAGTCCAAACATCTAAAAATTTTGGACCAACTATAAAAATGAACTTGTTTTCGAAATGTTCAGTAAATGGGGGAAACAAATTTGATTTAAACCCGAAGGGTCTGCATATTACAGATCATTGATATTATCATATTTTGCATCTTAAGGTTGCTTACTAACTAGGCAGTATCTTTGTCTGTAGGTTCCGATGGCAATGGGTGCTCCTGGACTGTGTACCTGGAATCAAATTACAGTAATGAATTCACATGGTTTTGTAGTGCCAGATGATTATGAGACCCGCAATCAAGGTTGTTGATTATTAATATAGCATTGAGATTTTCAGTGGTAGTGTTAATTAGTCAGTGCTATTACATGTTTTTCCCTACATAATTCCCTAAGTGCTTCTTTAAGAATGTGCATAGATATGTTGGATTTTCATATTGGTGTCAAGATACTGTTTTTGTGAATGAGCATGTACTATTAATTATTTTAATTTTACTGTTGGATTTTCTTCTCCCCCAGGGTCATTGCAATGGAGGTACTTACATCCTGTATTAAAAAAGGTACTAGTTCTGGCAATTTTATTTATCATTGGAAGGCCAATAATATCAAATTGACTCATTTGATTTTTGGCGATGATGTGTTTTTATTCAGTAATGGAGACTGTTTCTGTTAAAATTTTGTGGATGTTGTATCATTGTTCTCTTACGAACTCAATTTTGTTTTCCATTCAATGTTATTGGTCTCAATACCTGTTTTTACCGGTGACTTCAACTTAATTCTACTAGACCATCTCGTCAACGAGCCGGAGCTCAATCTTGTAGGTTGTTGTAATGAGCTCAACGCCGGTTATGCTGCTGACGGATACGCACGAGCAAAAGGCGTGGGTGCTTGTGTTGTGACTTTTACTGTTGGTGGGCTAAGTGTTTTGAACGCGATCGCTGGTGCTTATAGTGAGAATTTGCCGGTGATATGTATTGTTGGTGGGCCCAACTCAAATGATTATGGGACTAATAGGATACTTCATCATACTATTGGGTTGCCTGATTTTAGTCAGGAGCTTCGTTGCTTTCAGACAGTCACTTGTGCCCAGGTTAGCTATTTCAAAGTTGGTGTAGGTGTGTGTATTATTTATTTTTGCTTATGATTGAAATTAAAAGGTACATTTTTGCTGCATTGTGTTATGTATAAATACTTGGGTCCTTTTCAGCAACATACATTTGTTGTAGCATAGCAGATCACACGATGATCATTTATGTGTTCGTGTAAAGTAAATTTTTTTGGCGTGAATACACAAGGGTCCAATTATTTGCTAGTGTTACATAAATCATTTTGTGTACGCATGGCCTGTGTTTGTATTAAATAACTTGTTTATTTAATTGATAGGAACTACAAAGATTAGTTAAATTAGTATGGTAGTAGCATTTACAGCAAGCAGATTTGGACCTACAATAAGATCTTGTTGGCAGTAGCTCTAAATGTTGTAATCAGTATCTAAAAATGGTAGTGACAGTCTAACTGAGGACAACAAAGGTTCTATGGGGGGATAAATAACCAAAAAAAATAGCATTAGAATGTTTTTTTATGTGTAACGCATAGAAATTTCAAATACGTCTCATGTAGTCATGTGTGAGTTAAAATGCGTAACATACTACTTTCCATTATATTTTCTGGAATTTAAAAAAGAATATGGTCTGACCAGTTTTGGTATTTGAAATGATAATTGGTGGTTAGAATGATTTGGTGATGTTGCTTGCAACAGGCAGTGGTTAACAACTTGGAAGATGCGCACGAGCTGATTGATAATGCAATATCGACTGCTTTGAAGGAGAGCAAACCTGTGTATATCAGTGTAAGCTGCAATTTGCCTGGAATTCCTCACCCCACATTTTCTATGGACCCTGTTCCATATTTCCTTGCACCAAAGTAAGTGCTCCATCAATTTTCACTACAAGCAGAGGATTTATTGTTAATTTTTTTTTTTAATGTTCGACCGCTATTTAATTATGGATGCAGAGTACAGAACAGTTTTATAATATATATACACAATTGCTTATTGATGATTTGAGAATGGGAGTTACAAAGTAAGTATGATCAATGAGATTATGAGATCAGTGATTGTAAAAATTGGTAACATATTAGTGCTAGACATCCTCATGTGCTATTCAATTTTCGTTAGCAGTGTGCATCACCTGTGTTCTGAACAATATGTTTATAATGCACATTATTTACTATCATTTACTGTCATTGACAGGATAATATTTGTCATAATTCTTTTCATATGTTGTTCTTTTTCGGATTCAACTTCTAGTCCTTTTTCTTGTATTTATAGAAGGATGCCATTTACTTTTATTTCAGGGTCAGCAATCAATTAGGTTTAGAAGCCGCGGTGGAAGCAACAACTGAGCTTCTGAATAAGGCTGTGAAGCCTGTCATTGTGGGAGGACCCAAGCTAAGGGTGGGAAAGGCACAAAAGGCCTTCGAGGAGTTTGCCAATGCTAGCGGGTATCCAATAGCTATCATGAACTCATCTGGCTTCCATTTTTCCTGGATCCATCCATGCCTGCTGTTATCCTTTTGAAAGGTCTTGGGTATAGTTTTGTCTTTCTTATGCCATTAACGTTGAAAAGAAATTTTGTATACGTTTCATGCTAAAGTAGTAAACATTTAGGGAATTAGAGTCGGCATGCTTATGGAAACAATGGCCGAGTTATGTAATTTACTTGGCAATTTACATGTAGTCATGTTTACTTGTTTTGGAGTTGGTACATTGGATATGCAGTTTATGTAATTTGGATGTTGATGACATTGATTTTTATTTTGTCAATAGCCACATAATGACAATTGTCACATCTATTATTAGCAAATAAAGTGATTTTACCAAATAATGATGTCTAAAACAAAGATATACATCACATTTTTTCTACAATATCCGATGTCTAAAAAACAAATAGAAATCACTTTTTATTTATAAAATCCGATGTCTAAGAGACACATATAAATGAGTTTTTTCAGAAAAAACTGATGTTTATACCTACATTAGACATCAGTATAGGATGATGTCTAAGATAGCTATACACATCGCCTTTTTTAAAAGAAATTAATGTTTATAAGAACATTAGACATCAGTCTAGGATGATGTCTAAGATAACTATAGACATCACTTTATCTGCTGAAATTATGATGTCTAATATCCAAATAGACATCTTTTCCAAAAAAAAGAAAGTGATGTGTATGTGAAAAATAACTTAGTTTATTATATGTTTTCTAGAATATAAGGCATGCAAGTTGTTTATAAAATTAATTATATGTAACCTATTTTGTAGAACAACTGATGTGTATTGAAGCAAATACCGATGTCTATGTTAGCACAGACATCAGTTTCTGGCCGATGTCTAGAATAGACATCTCCGACCTAGACATCACATGCAAAATAACATAGACATCGGCCATAAACTGATGTCTATTGACCCTTTTCTTGTAGTGAATAGACCTACGAATTTTGTTATAAAAGACGAAGAAGGAGAATATGATGTATTTATAATGTCTTACAACCCTAATTCCAGACCTACTAGTAATCCGTATTCAAATCTGATCCATGTTTTAAGCCCATTATTCTAATCCAATTTTAAATCCCATTTATTATCTAATTTTAATCCTTTTTATTCTATTATTCTTTATTATTATTATTTTAAAAATAACGGGATATTTGCAATCATGGAGTCTTTCAAGATTTTAGATGTTTTGCTTCTGAGGGGTTGCTACATGTGTTCTTATGTGATTGTGTGAATTCTTGATTTGCGTAATTGAGGTAAGTAACTATTCATTGCTCCATATTATTATAAGTAAATATTTGTTGCTCCGCATAGTTGAAAGTAACTTTTTGTTGCTCCATATAATTGTGAAACTTGATTTGTATTGTTTGACTACATGTTCTCGAATATGTGTTTAAATTATCGTAAGTATGATTTTGACATGTGACTAATAAGATATTAATTTTTCAGAAATCCCCAGTCTTAGTCACGTATCGAATAAGAATAAGATTCCGATAACTGGATAGTGTGATACATAGAACTAGTTTGCGCACGTTCCGGAACACATCGATACCTTGTCAAAATTCGGTTTCACTTGACGAGGGATGTAAACTAGCCCCCCCCCCCCATCGAATAAGAATAAGATCCCGGTCACTTGGGAAGGTGTGGCATAAGGTATAAGATGCTGGGCTTCGTAGCTCATTCTTTTAATATTTCAGGTTCGGTGTACGATCGAGTTTGCTAGCGTCGGAGTTCGAGGACCTTAGAATTGGGCTAGATTGACTTTTCGATATATGTTAGTTGCGCTTTTGTAATAAGTACATTTGTAATTGACTTTTGATTTAATAAATTGTAATTTACTTTAGTTTTCGACTTAGAATTAATAGTCTGAAAAGTCGGGCTGTTACAATATGTCTATAGGATTTTGAAAACATAACGGTTGAAGAACAAGTTATCCATAAAGATCACACAGGGCAGCGTAAGATAGTTCAAATTACATTACGAATCTTGTTGGCAAACAATCATGAACCTATGCTAGCATGGCAAGTTCTAAATCTCAAGATCCACTGTCGCTTCACAAGAGATTAACATATTAGATGTTAGCTACGCATCTAACAATTAAGCATAACCATACGAGGATATCAATATACATTACACACAGATATTTAAAGCATCAAAATACTAAACCTCCATAAATAAATCCATTAGAATCCCATGACAACGATTTGTTCATAATCGAACGGCTCGTCATCATGGGATCTGATGAAACCATGGTAATAAACAAAGTCTGAATAAAAATAATAGTACTAAAGTAAAAGAGTTAAGAAAAAAAATCTGAAATCCAGAGTATCACCTAAATAGAAGAAACAAAAAGTAGATCTAGATCTTCGTATGCTGTCACGTCCTTCCGGGAATCCTTCTCCAAGTCTGAATCTCTATCTCTCGGCTCTCTATGTATTTTTGAGGGTATTGATTACGTTCAAGGATGATAGAACGTGTTTATATAGGCCCCGGGAGTCTTTTCCAGCAAGAAAAGTCAACAAAATACAATTAGAATCGAAGTAGGAGAAGTTTCAGGATTTTTTCCAGCGAAGGCAAGCGCCCCTACGCCACAAACAGGCGCCCATGCGCTGTCCAGGATGTCCCAGGCGCCCCTGCGCTCTAGGGTAGCGCAGCCGCGCTGCCTGCAACTGCCAGAAATTTGATTTTGCTTCAGACTTCAAGAAAATTCCCCAAGCTTCGCGTGGACTGTAAGATCGCTGAATTCGGACTTCTAGAACACCAGTGTAGACTGCGCAACCTACACGGAAATCCGAATTTTCCACAATTTGCTCATTTCTCCTCTGTTTTCTCTTCCGATTCTTTTGCCACTTCCCGTTCTTCAGTTCTTGAGTGTGAATCCACCATGAAACATGCAAATTTATCTCCCCACTTCAAGATAGTAACCCTGCACCATTCTTACTAAAAACGAATCAAAAACACGACATACTTGATGTCAAGACACCAATTTAAGACGAAATGAAGCGTTCCAAGTGGATATAAAATCCACTTATCAGATTATATCTCGATCTATTCTCGAAATCACAAAAAACAATCAGATCTCATTTTCAGCATCGAGAAGTTAATCAGCAGACTTTTTATTTGATACCTGATTCGTTATAAGTCCATTTTGATGAGCCATATATTATCGGAAAGATCTTTTCGATATCTACAACTTTCATGTTTTGTGTTTTCCAAGAAAAAATCGTTTAGATGGTCAAAAAGGCTAAAAATATATCTGGGCAGAATCTGAATCGTGAAGATATTCCAGATTTGAGATGCAGTTTCGTGGTACATGAAGAAAAACATAAGCACCGGCACAACAAAAACAAAGAGGAGGTACAACACAAATAAAAAGAAAAAAATAGCAAAGGAGTAAAGTACGAGGTCTCGCACGGTTAAAAAAAAAGGAAGAGGATGGAGGTCGGCACCAGTAGGCAACCAGAAATCGAATTGCCTTTCTCAAAAATTAAGATAAGTTTTCGTTTTTCTTAATTTTAAATTTTTGCAATTCGTTAATATTTATGACATGCATATTATATTATTATTATTATTATTTAAATATTCATGTGATATATTTTATATTTAATATTTTGTGTATGTTAAAAAAATATATTTTTGATTGCACATAAATTATGTCATAAAATTTTGCATATATATATATATATATCAAGAAAATTAATTTCATATTGGCGGATTGAATTTGTCAAAAAAGAAGACCCTCCGGTATATTATTTTTGAAGGCCCTTTTTCTAGGGTAAAATTTTGAAGGGCTCTTGTTCGAAGAGTTTATTATTTAGAAGGCCCTCCTTTGTAGGGGCTCTTATTCGAAGAGTTTATTATTTTAGAAGGTCCTCCTTTGTAGGGGTAATATTTTGGAAGGCTGTTGTTCGAAGAGTTTATTATTTTGAAAGGCCCTCCATTTCAGGGATAATATTTTGGAAGGCTCTTATTCGAAGAGTTGATTGTTTTGGAAGACCCTATTTTGATGAGGATAATATTTTGAAAGATGATCTCCTCTAAGGAGAGTCTTATTAAAAATGAAGCGATCTTGGGAAAATCCACCTCCTGTGAGGAGGGTATTTCTGAAAAGGGGAATGACCTCCTGTGAGGAGGGTATCACAAATTTTTAAATCCTTGCAAAAGCCGTACTTCCGGGGGGGATGTCCGTACTTCCGGCGCCTCATCAAGGTACGATCTTCGAAAAATCCACCTCCTGTGAGGAGGGTATTTCTGAAATGGGGAGCGACCTCCTTTGAGGAGGGTATCCCAAATTTATAAAATTCTGAGGAAAATGACCCCCTTGGAGGGGGATACCCTCGAGAAGACATGGTAGATATGACCTTCTTCGACTGGATGATGATATTGCTCAAAATGCTTTGGATGACTTTATGGAATAATGTTTGGATGACCTATAGGATACATTCTCTCACACCAACAAAACTTATTATTTTTTTTACATCTCGCATATTGCCCCGTTTACATCTACATGCATATTACGGGCACCTTGGTGCTCCATATTATTTACTAATCTTCATCTCCTAGCTGTTTCAATGAATCAAGAAATTTGAATGATCGAACCATGCTTAGTTCTCTACTGCAACAAGCTACACTGAAGAACTGGGGGGTAGTTGTAACGCCATATTTTCGGTTGCCTCTAATATCTCCCAAATTTCCAAATACGAATCTAGTAATAATTAACTTAATCCCCAAGTTAATTATTTCCTCTCTCTGAAATGAGGAATTATCTCCAATTAATGATAGAAAATATCTCTAAACGATATCCTTCAAATCAGGAAGGTATCCCAACGCGAATATAATTTAAAGAGATAAAATCTACTAATTCCCGAAAGACATCCCTTAACAATCATAGGTATTAAAAACCAATCCTTAACAGAACTGCGTTGGCTTGATCCTTATACATATAAGGTACGTAGGCATCTTGAAAAAGGATCCGACACATCTAACAAGTCGAGACACCTCTCAAGTCCAGCCCCAAACATCCAAAATCCCAAATCCCTCTATTTTCATAATTTCGTTATTCCAGCAATCTCCGAAATTTGTAATCACCAAATTCCTCCATTAACAGTTTTCCTTTACGTATTTTTGTAGTACTCATAGATTAGTCCTCAGGTAATGTTTACTGGCTCCGATGTAAAATTGTAGATCAACACGCAAGTAGACATTTTCCTGGAACCGGAATGTGCATAAATGAGATATCTAATTTATCCAACCATGAAAATTTGTTTGCTGAGGGAACTCGATGGTAATAGTAATTTAGTGACTTTGTATGTACATTTTACAAAAGTTTAGTTCATTCATATCAATTTTACAAATAAGGCTTTGAAAAATGATGTATATATATATATATACAAAGGTAGAACTTAGCAAAGTATATTTTAATTTTACGTCATAAACTATAATTTTTTTTCATGTTTATTATTATATTTAATTAACATAACTATGTACAATGCATAAAGCCATTACAACTGTATATTCCTTCAATAAAAATGAAAGGACCTTTATAAAGAATTCGTAATTTACCTAAATAAATAAATACATTCAACAATCTATATTTATGGATAGCTTTCTATATTTGAGGATTTGAAATATTGAGTTACCATGATATTGTACTAATGTACATAACAAAAAACATTCTAATTTTAAATTAGCTATGGAAAATACAAAATCCATATCCGTTCTTTACCAGATCGAATCCTTATCGGATCGGATCATTAACAGATCAGATTTTTTTGAAACGATCCATACCCGCTAATTTAGTTACGGATGGGATGGGATTGGATCGGATCGGGTCGGATATCCGATCCATTGATAGGTCTACTAATTTACCTTACTTTTTCTACACACCAGTTTACCTCCTTTCGCTGCTTGTATCATGCATTTTTTCTTCATTCTTGCACTCTGAGATGGTCAACCACTTACCTCTGAGCTACTTCAGACACCGGCACACTTAATATTTGATCGACAATAGCTACTAATACATGAAGAAAGCATTAATCTAGAGTTTATTAGCAAATTGTTTATGCGGTAAGAGTACGTTTTACAATTATATGAATTACTCAATTAAAAATATTGTAATGTTCTTGAGTTGTCACAAATTTGCACAACTTTTGTCTAATTTGTGCACAATTTTTGTTTAATTTGTGCACATTTTTTGTTTAATTTGTTCAGAACTCGAAATAGCGCCACTCAAGACTTCATTTGTGAGGAAGAAAAGAGGTAGAGAGAGATTTTTTGAAGAATTGTTTCTGTTGCGTGCTACTTTCCTCTTGAATTGTTTTTCATGATTTAGGACTTGATGAATATGATCTAGATGGTAGGAAGCAAGAGCTGTGGAGTTTAAGGCACAGTGAATCAAAGTTATAAGGCACAGTGAGTGATTTATACTTTTTGAATTGAATGTTAGTGTTTAGAGCTGTGGATGTTAGTGTTAGGTTTTATTAGTGTTTGTGAATTGAATGTTTTTATTTTAAACCAGCTGGATGAGCTGGAGATGGATAGACATTTTGGATGTGATTCAATAACTGGTACATAGAGGATTCTATTTCTCTCTCACACACATAATGGAGATCACTACATACATCTCAAAACCCTCCCCTCTCACACTTGATTGATATGATTTTGGGTTTGTGTGGGAGGAGGGGGTTGAGTTGACGAAAGTTGGAACAGTCGGACAAAAATAGGTTTTTGTTGAGATAGGCATGTGCAGTGCAGGGTTGTATATAGATATTAGATCGAGTATTCATGCATGCATATGTGTGTCATTGTATCATATGTCTCATCTACGTACGTATAGTATAGTAATTTTTCATTAGTTAAATGACTTTTAAAATATATATTGCAGATGTTGGGCTTCATACTTGATTTCATTATTATGGTTGTTGTTTTCTTTAGGACTGCAATAGGATATCTTATCAGGTAATATTGATAAGTGGATTTTATATCCACTTATTATGCACTAAATGGACCTAGATTGGTGGTTTATCCTTAAATATGTTGTGTCTTTTAATTCGTTTTTGTTGTTTAATTATTTGTTGTGCAGAAATCGCAACTTTAGGTTTTGTGGCAATAAAAGGGCTAAAAACGGTGGATTTTTATCTCAGCTTTATCAAGTGGACTGGCTACGAGGAAAAAGAATTATCATAAAGAAATTCTGAGTGATATATTCTTAAAACTGGAACCCCGGTTGGAATTGTTTTATTTTTCGTTAAGCGAAAGGAGTCCGGTTTCAGATCCTCAATTAACCGCAGCTCAGAACTTAATGATTCATTTATATTAACAAATATTTTATTTAATTAAAAAAATTATAATTATAAATATCTAATAATATTAGATTTTTATTTTTATAATTTCTGAATTAAATTAAATATTTGTTAATTAAAAATTATAAGTTAGAAAACAAAAAAATAAAAAATAAAAACGAATTATGTGCAGGTGGTAAGAAACAGGGCCAGTGCATGTAAATAACTTATACTCATTTGTTTATTCTTAGCTAGTGTGCTAAAATTCAGTATAAATAAATGTGTTTTGTAGAGGTTTTGAACACACCTCAACTGAATTCATCTTCAAAAATTCAGTTTCTTCTCTCTATATTTTCTTTGAAATTTTAGTGTAATTTTATACACTTAAATTTTCTGCAATTTTAGTATAAGTTTTATTTTGGTTGAACATTTTACGGGGAATAATTGGAGTGCTCGCCTCTTTCAGTAGAAATTATTTCAGTTTTATTTTCTAAACTCTCGTAATTTTCATATTTTATTTATCGCAATTTTTAATTATTGTTGTTGTTATTATTATTATTATTATTATTATTATTATTATTATTATTATTATTATTATGTTTTCAATTAATCCCATGATGACGATTCGTTCCATTATGAACTAATCACCGTCATGGGATTCTAATGGATTTATTTACGTAATTTAGTAATTCGATGCCTTAATAATTTGTATTATGATAAAAATTCAGATTGCCTAATGTGGTTGCGCTTAATTTATTAGATGCGTAGCTAACGTCTAAATTATTAATTCCTAATGAATGCGAAAGTGGATTTAGGAATTTAGAATTTGCCATGTTAGCATAGGTTCGTAATTGTCATGTACATTTACGATAAGTGGTAGGATTTTTAATCACATCACCCTATGTAGTCAGAATAAAGGAATTTATTCTTAAACCAATTATGTTTTCAAATCTTATAGACATGTAGGGTCTAAACATAAAAGGTGTCCTCGCGACTTCTATCTTTTTAAGTGGATGTTTGTGTGGTTTGATATAAGTTAAGACTGAAAGGCGCTTGTGTTATTTTCGTGTTCCCGACTAGCTTTCGTAAATTATCAAAATTACTTTGAAATTAAGGCATCAATTCTAAATGAAATAAATAATGAAATTAGAATCCCATACCTTTATCATATTATTTGAAACACGTTAGTCGTTATTTCATTAGTTAATTGTTTATTCCAAACAAACCAACCATTTTCACTCGTTCATGCTTCTATAATTAACCAACATTGTTGAATAGACATATTTACTTAAATACACCAAGTCTTCGTGGGAACGATCCTTATTTCCCTATATTGCTTTTGGACTGCGTATACTTGCGTAGAGAAAATAGCGAACAAGTTTTTGGCGCCGCTGCCGGGGACTCGGTGTTATTTTGTTTATGTGTTTTACTACAATAAGAAGTTAATTTGTTTGACTTGAACATTTGATCTTATATTTTGAAGTGATTATTTGTGTTCAGATACTTGGATTTTTATGCTAACACGTGCTAAAGCATTAAAAGCCAAGCAAGTACTTAAACTAGCAAATACTCACAAGATGGACGGAGAAGCCGAAGTAGTTGCACCTGCAGCAGCAAGGGCTTTAATGGACTACTCACAACCAAAGATTGATGACATTCAGTCAAGTATCATTCGTCCAGCAATTGCGGCTCCTACATTTGAAATTAAATCCAGCACTATTCAGATGGTGCAGAATCAAGTACAGTACGGAGGAACAGCAACGGAAGATCCTAACTTACACATTAGGAACTTCATAGAAATATGCGACACATTTAGATTCAATAATGTGTCAGATGATGCTGTGAAGTTGAGACTCTTCCCGTTTTCCTTAAGAGACAAGGCCAAAAGTTGGTTACACTCTCTGCCACCGGGATCTATCACCACTTGGGCTGATCTAGCTCAAAAGTTTCTTATCAAATTCTTCCCCATGGCAAAGACTGCAGCTATAAGGAATGCTATCACGCAATTTTCTCAACAGTCTGGTGAATCTCTATGTGAAGCGTGGGAAAGATACAAGGAAATGCTTCGGCAATGCCCTCATCATGGCATGCCAAATTGGATGGTCATAAATTGTTTCTATAATGGACTAGGAATGCAATCAAGGCCAATGGTAGATGCAGCTTCAGGGGGAGCATTATGGGCTAAAAGTTATGAGGAGGCCTACGATCTTATCGAGATGATGGCAGCTAATGAATATCAAAACCCAACTCAGAGAATGCCACAACAGAAGATAGCAGGAATTCTTAATGTCAACACAGCCACTTCATTAGCAGCTCAGCTAGAGGCTTTGAACTTAAAAGTAGACTCTTTGACAGCACAAGGATTTCATCAAGTTGCCAGTGTTTGTGAGTTGTGTGCGGGCGCACATGAATCAAACCAATGTGCCATCTCAAACTAGTCGGTTCAATTCGTAAGCAATTTCCAAAGACAGCAACAGCCAGCCCCAAATTCCTACCATCCGAACAACCGAAATCACCCAAATTTTAGTTGGAGCAATAATCAAGGAGGAGCGCAGCAATCAAATCAGCCCTACCAACAATTTCAAAATCAGCAGTTTGGAGCTAAGCCATATAATCCATCAGGATTCCAGCAACAGCAAGGGCACCAATATCAGCAACAATATGCTCCACGACAATTTCATCCTCCAGGATTTCAACAACAATCCTATGGGAATTCTGGGCAATCATCTTCTAGTGAAAAGGCAGAATTGGAAGATTTAAGGTTGGCGTCAAAAAGCCAAGCGGCTTCGATTAAAAATCTGGAAACTCAATTGGGACAACTCGCTAGTTTCATGATGAGCAGACCACAAGGAACACTCCCAAGTGATACTGAAGCTAATCCGGGGAGAAAGAACAACCAAGAGCACATTAAAGCCATCACTTTAAGATCGGGAAAAGTCACATAAGGCAATGAATTGGAAAGAGCAAAAAGAATTCTGCCCGATGAAGAAACAGTGAACGTGGGAGATACCGAGGACAAGGGTAAGGCTCCAATTTCAAGCACGGAGGTAGAAGAAAGTGTACCACCTCCTAAGAAATCAGTCCTTGCATAGAAAGAAGCAGAAGAGCATGTCTATCCACCTCCGCCATTTCCTCGACGTTTGCAAAAACAGAAACTGGACAAGCAGTTTAGCAAATTTCTTGAAGTCTTTAAGAAATTACATATCAACATTCCATTTGCTGAAGCCCTGGAACAAATGCCGAGTTATGCCAAGTTCATGAAGGGCATTCTATCGAGAAAAGTAAAACTTGAGGACTTAGAAACTGTTGCTTTGACAGAGGAGTGTAGTGCGATATTGCAACAAAAGTTACCGCCTAAGCTAAAAGATCCTGGAAGTTTCACCATACCATGCACCATTGGGAATTTGTCTTTTGACAAATGTTTATATGATTTAGGAGCAAGCATCAACCTCATGCCATACTCAGTTTTCTTACAACTTGGCCTTCCTGAGCCAAACCCGACGAACATGTCACTTCAGTTAGCTGATCGCTCTATCACTTATCCTCGGGGAATTGTTGAAGATGTCCTAGTGAAAGTAGACAAACTTATCTTTCCAGCTGATTTTGTCATACTGGATTTTGAAGAGGACAAGAAGATTCCTATCATTCTTGGTAGACCATTCTTAGCAACGGGGCAGACTTTGATCGATGTCCAAAAGGGGGAACTGACGATGAGGGTGCACGATCAAAATGTCACTTTCAATGTTTTCAAAGCTATGAAATTTCCTACAGAAGAAGAACAGTGTCTGAAAGTAGACTTGATTGAGTCTACGGTACAAGAAAAGTTGGATCACATGTTCATGAATGACACTTTGGAAAGGGCCCTCAGTGGAAAGTATTCATTAGATGAAGATGATATAGATGAACAATTGCAATATCTGGATGCTTTGCCGTGGCAAAGAAAATTTGAAAGACCAGTTGAATCATTGGATCTGCCAGAACTAAAGGGGCCGCATCAGCAAATGAAACCATCTATCGAGGAAGCTCTAACTCTAGAGCTCAAACCACTTCCTAATCACTTAAAGTATGCTTCTCTTGGTGAATCATCTACCTTACCTGTGATTATATCTGCTAACCTTTCAGACTCTGAGGAAGACAAGCTTTTAAGAGTCCTGAGGGAATTCAAAACAGCCATTGGTTGGACCCTAGCGGACATCAAAGGCATCAGCCCAGCTTATTGTCAACATAAAATTCCATTGGAAGAAGGTAGTAAACCAACAGTGGAGCATCAAAGGCGGCTAAATCCTCTTATGAAAGAGGTAGTGAAGAAAGAAATCATCAAGTGGCTGGATGCAGGGATTATCTATCCCATTTCTGACAGTGCATGGGTGAGTCCAGTGCAATGTGTACCGAAGAAAGGAGGCATGACTGTGATTACCAATGAAAAGAATGAACTCATCTCTACTCGCACAGTCACCGGTTGGCGAATCTGCATGGACTACCGGAAGTTGAATAAAGCCACAAGGAAGGATCATTTTCCCCTTCCTTTCATTGATCAGATGCTAGATAGACTAGCCGGCCATGATTATTACTGCCTCCTGGATGGGTATTCTGGATATAATCAAATTTGCATTGCTCCTGAGGATCAGGAGAAAACAACATTTACATGCCCGTTCGGCACTTTCGCCTTTCGGCGGGTTTCTTTTGGCTTGTGTGGAGCACCTGGTACTTTTCAAAGGTGCATGATGGCCATCTTCTCAGACATGATTGGCAAGACCGTAGAAGTCTTCATGGACGACTTCTCTATATTCGGTCTATCTTTCGATGAATGCTTGCAAAATCTTGGCTCAGTGCTGAAAAGATGCGTGGAAACTAACCTAGTGCTCAATTGGGAGAAGTGCCACTTCATGGTACAAGAAGGAACTATTCTCGGACACAAGGTGTCAAGGAAGGGTCTAGAAGTGGACAGAGCAAAGATAGAAGCTATTGAAAAGCTGCCGCCGCCTAATTCAGTGCGAGGGATTCGCAGTTTCCTTGGGCACGCAGGTTTCTACAGGCGTTTCATCAAGGACTTCGCAAAAATTTCCAAAACTTTGTGTCAGCTGCTGGAAAAAGATATTCATTTCAAATTTAACGAAGAATGTCTCACAGCTTTCGAGACTCTGAAGAAGAAATTGATTTCAGCACCCGTGATCATTGCTCCAGATTGGAGTGAGCCTTTCGCTATGATGTGTGATGCTAGCGATTACGCAGTTGGGGCCGTTCTTGGCCAAAAGAAAAATAAAATGTTTCATGTCATCTATTATGCAAGCAAAACCCTCAGCGATGCTCAATTAAACTACACTACCACTGAGAAGGAGCTGTTAGCCATAGTTTATGGTTTTGAAAAATTCCGTTCATACTTGCTTGGCACGAAGGTGACTGTGTACACTGATCACGCGGCTATCAGATATCTGCTCTCTAAAAAGGACTCCAAACCTAGGTTGATTCGATGGATTCTCCTGCTGCAAGAATTCGATGTGGAGATCAAGGATAGAAAAGGGACAGAAAACCAAGTAGCCGACCATCTCTCACGATTGGAAGACCTTGGGAAGTCATCCCAGGGCAAAACCGTCATTAATGAATTCTTTCCAGATGAACAGTTGTTTGGGGTACAAGAAGAAGAGCCTTGGTTTGCAGACATTGTGAACTTTCTGGTGAGTCGAGTGATTCCTCCCGGGCTCTCTTTTGCACAAAGAAAGAAATTCTTGCATGAAGTAAAATGGTATCGTTGGGACGAACCATATCTGTTTAAACAAGGAGTCGATCAGGTGATTAGGAGATGTGTACCATACAGTGAAACAGAGGCTATTCTAAGGGATTATCATGCCACGACATATGGTGGCCATTATGGAAGTGAAAAGATCGCAACTCGAATTCTTCAAGTGGGATTTTTTTGGCCATCCCTTTTTAAGGATGCCCATCAGTTTGTACTAAAGTGTGATCATTGTCAGCGTGTTGGTAACATATCTAGGAGGAATGAGATGCCCCTCAATATAATGCTAGAGGTGGAAATCTTCGATGTTTGGGGCATCGATTTCATGGGACCATTCATTTCCTCGTGTAACAACCAATACATCTTGCTAGCCGTTGATTATGTTTCCAAATGGGTGGAGGTCAAGGCACTTCCGACCAATGATGCCAATGTCGTGCTCAATTTCCTTCACAAGAACATCTTCACAAGATTCGGCACTCCTCGAGTAATCATAAGCGATGAAGGTACTCACTTTTGCAATCGCAAGTTTACTAATCTCATGGCAAAGTACAACATCAACCACCGAGTAGCTACGGCATACCACCCGCAAACCAATGGCCAAGCTGAGGTATCTAATCGCGAGATTAAACGCATTCTGGAAAAAGTGGGGAGTCCTTCGAGAAAAGACTGGTCTTTGAAACTCGATGAAGCCGCATGGGCTTATCATACAGCATATAAAACACCATTGGGCATGTCGCCATATCAGCTTGTCTATGGGAAAGCTTGCCATTTACCGGCAGAATTGGAACACAAAGCTTATTGGGCTTCGAAGAAGCTAAATTTCGATCTTAAGGCCGCAAGTGAGAAAAGGATGGTGCAACTCAACGAGATGGATGAGTTTCGATTGCAGGCATATGAGAACAATAAGCTCTATAAGGAGAAAGTGAAACGATGGCATGATCGTCGTCTTATTCAAAAGGTATTCGTTCCTGGTCAGTCGGTCTTATTATATAACTCTCGTCTTCGATTGTTTCCAGGGAAGCTCAAATTGAGATGGTCAGGGCCATTTGTTGTCAAAACTGTGTTTCCACACGGAGCGGTGGAAATCTTTGAGAAATCACCCGATCAATCGTTCAAAGTGAATGGGCAGAGATTGAAGCCCTATTTTGGTGACACGGTGAACCGTGAGGCTGATACCACCAAGTTGGCCACCACATGATTCTCAGTATAATCGTCAAGCTAGCGACAATAAACAAGCGCTTCATGGGAGGCAACCCATAGGTTTGGTGTTTTTATGTGTGGTTTGATTTTTTGTGATTTTTTTTCAGTTTGCAGGCCATTGGCGAGTTACAGGATTAGCCTCAGGTTGGAGCTCATTTCCACCACTTGATTCACCACCCGAGGAGGGTGACGATGCCGACAGTTAGGGGAGTTCTCTTTTATCCTTTATCTATACCTTCAATGAGGACATTGAATATTTTAAGTTTGGGGGTGATTTAGGATAATTGATTTCTCGAGTCATAGTATGCATACAGTTTCATGTAGTTCATAATATACCATGCTAGAATAATTTCATATAATTCATATATATATATATATATATATATATATATATATATAAAATAAAAAAAATTGCATATTCATGATTAGTTGCATATCATATTTTCCTTGGTCCCGTAGCGCTTGGCGATTCCGTTTAGTAGTCAATAATGAATTTGAGTGTGATAATGATGGATAGAGGACTGATTTAAATACTTATGAATTGACGTGCATGTTGCAGAAACACAATCTTACACAACTCATCGGTTACTTTTGGGCTAGGTTAAGGTCATGCTTGTTTGGTTGTTGAAATTTAATCACCTGATTATATTTGGAATTTTCTTTATTCCCTTGATAGCGTAGAATCACTAAATATAAGTTTGGGGGAAACCAGGGTTCATGCTAGTTTGTGTGTATTTGTTAATAATGGATAGGTGTCAATTGGCTAGTAGCCAGCTCATATTTATATGAGTAGTCTAGGGTTGGAATTGAGAATTCTCATTCCAGATTGCATATAAAAAAAAGGAAAAAAAAAAGTGTTTATGAGAGTGTGAGTATGCAGAGTTGGCCAGGTTGAGCTCTTTAATACTCGAGCAATTAAGTTCTAGGGGACTCAAGCCTAGTGACCTAAGACTTTTCCGGTCTGGGATCCACTAACCTAACGCTCGCTACATGGGTATTATTGTATAAGCCTTTTGGGGTCTCATCCATTGCACGGTCAAATAAGCATGTGTGTTGTGTATAGTATTATGCGTCATAGTTGTTAATAAAGCATGAATTCTTGTCTAACTTAAATGATGATAGAGGTGTTTCTAGGTTATGAAGTGTCTAGCGTCCATTCTATTTATAAACTTGTGATTGTTATGACGAAGAATATGTATGGTTTTGATCTAGTGCTAAGAGTAATTCTGATGAGTATTGCACAAACGCACGTTTCTGTACTTGTACATGTTAATATGCGGGTATTTAGTCGATCTCTATTTGGAATTTTCACATTCTCTGAGTCACTCTGCTAATTTGGTTATTACTGTGCCTATGGGATCCTTTCATCAGTTGCATTCATGCATTTAGAGATAATCGAGTCTGTTTTCGCTTGAGAACAAGCTTCAGTTTAAGTTTGGGGTTGTGATAAGTGGATTTTATATCCACTTATTATGCACTAAATGGACCTAGATTGGTGGTTTATCCTTAAATATGTTGTGTCTTTTAATTCGTTTTTGTTGTTTAATTATTTGTTGTGCAGAAATCGCAACTTTAGGTTTTGTGGCAATAAAAGGGCTAAAAACGGTGGAGTTTTATCTCAGTTTTATCAAGTGGACTGGCTACGAGGAAAAAGAATTATCATAAAGAAATTCTGAGTGATATATTCTTAAAACTGGAACCCCGGTTGGAATTGTTTTATTTTTCGTTAAGCGAAAGGAGTCCGATTTCAGATCCTCAATTAACCACAGCTCAGAACTTAATGATTCATTTATATTAACAAATATTTTATTTAATTAAAAAAAATTATAATTATAAATATCTAATAATATTAGATATTTATTTTTATAATTTCTGAATTAAATTAAATATTTGTTAATTAAAAATTATAAGTTAGAAAACAAATAAAAAAATAATAATAATAAAAACGAATTATGTGCAGGTGGTAAGAAACAGGGCCAGTGCATGTACTCAATATAAATAAGTGCTGTCGGCATTAAACTACAGAAAGAAGAAAGAGTAAGTTGCAAGAGTGTTTGCCAATCCTGTCGCCCACGCGCCTGGGGAGCGCGTGTAAAACACGCGCCAGAGTCCAACAGAGAAAAAACGTGCGTGTCGCGCACTTCACCTCCCTGCGACTGGTACTCGTTTGTCGGCTGAGTGGAAAAAAATTAATTCACCTAACGCACTGTGTGAATTTGGGTCGGCTCATTTGTTTATTCTTAGCTGGTGTGCTAAAATTCAGTATAAATAGATGTGTTTTGTAGAGGTTTTGAACACACCTCAACTGAATTCATCTTCAAAAATTCAGTTTCTTTTCTCTATATTTTCTTTGAAATTTTAGTGTAATTTTATACACTTAAATTTTCTGCAATTTTAGTATAAGTTTTATTTTGGTTGAAGATTTTACGGGGAATAATTGGAGTGCTCGCCTCTTTCAGTAAAATTATTTCAGTTTTATTTTCTAAACTCTCGTAATTTTCATATTTTATTTATCGCAATTTTTAATTATTGTTGTTATTATTATTATTATTATTATTATTATTATTATTATTATTATTATTATTATTATTATTATTATTATTATGTTTTCAATTAATCCCAGGATGACGATTCGTTCCATTATGAACTAATCACCGTCATGGGATTCTAATGGATTTATTTACGTAATTTAGTAATTCGATGCCTTAATAATTTGTATTATGATAAAAATTCAGATTGTCTAATGTGGTTGCGCTTAATTTATTAGATGCGTAGCTAACGTCTAAATTATTAATTCCTAATGAATGCGAAAGTGGATTTAGGAATTTAGAATTTGCCATGTTAGCATAGGTTCGTAATTGTCATGTACATTTACGATAAGTGGTAGGATTTTTAATCACATCACCCTATGTAGTCAGAATAAAGGAATTTATTCTTAAACCAATTATGTTTTCAAATCTTATAGACATGTAGGGTCTAAACATAAAAGGTGTCCTCGCGACTTCTATCTTTTTAAGTGGATGTTTGTGTGGTTTGATATAAGTTAAGACTGAAAGGCGCTTGTGTTATTTTCGTGTTCCCGACTAGCTTTCGTAAATTATCAAAATTACTTTGAAATTAAGGCATCAATTCTAAATGAAATAAATAATGAAATTAGAATCCCATACCTTTATCATATTATTTGAAACACGTTAGTCGTTATTTCATTAGTTAATTGTTTATTCCAAACAAACCAACCATTTTCACTCGTTCTTGCTTCTATAATTAACCAACATTGTTGAATAGACATATTTACTTAAATACACCAAGTCTTCGTGGGAACGATCCTTATTTCCCTATATTGCTTTTGGACTGCGTATACTTGCGTAGAGAAAATAGCGAACAAATATATACGAACCCACACAAATAAATGTATACATAACATTTCAATAATCTCGCGTTTATTCTTTTAATAATGATTCTAGTTTGATAGTTTTCGTTTATGTGATTTGCAGGTTTTATCGCCCTAATATTCCTTCTCCTCCACCTCCACTTCCACCTCTTTCTCCTCCTCCTCAGTATACTCGGGAGTCGACTATTGTGGAAATAGTCGAAATCACTCCCGAGAAAGACCATATGATTCCTCCAAATGTCCCAGAAAAAGTAAATGATGTTGATACCGATGATAGTGTTTTTCGTAACATTATCCTCGGTATCTTCACATTACTTTTTTAATATTTATACCCTTGGGACGGGAATATTTATCTTAGTGAATAATAATCGTCGAAATTCCAAAATAGTATTTATTATTTTGGTTCTCCTTATTTCGGGTGGTACAACTATTTATGTAATAAATAGTCACAATTAGTCTCAACTCATTCTCCGAAAATCCAAATATCAAATATCACCACTTATAAATTCTATCTCCGTTCGTCCCACATTTCATATAACACCACATTTTTTTTGAATTTTTCAAATCCTATCCTAGGAGGACAAAAAACCTATCTATAGCTAGTAATCTTACCCTATCAATTTCTAACATAGCAATAGGTTTAGTCCTATTCCTCATTTTTCCCTTCATCCCCTAGAGTCCAAACTAATCAATATTATTCTTTCCAAGAGTAATATTGATTTTGAGCCACCATAATATTACTATTACGATCGTAAATCTATGTATTACTTCATAGTTATTAGGTCAAATTGCACGACTTTAAAGACTAGTTGCACCGTTTGGGCCATCCTACTACCAAGAGGCTACATGAAGTCAGCCAGTTGCATGGCCATTGCCTGACCGTAGCAGTAACATCTATTATATATATAATAGGCCAACACAAGATAAAAATAGTGAGATTTTTTAATGTATTGTAATTACCAATTTATCCCTCTATTCTCAAATTTTTTAAAAAATTGTGGTTGTTGGGGATTGAACTTGGGTCTTCAAGTTATTTAGCAAATCCTTCTACCACTACACCACTCAATCACATATGTTTTAAAACATACACATTATAGATATATGTGTGTGTTGTGCGACTTTTTATGTAGTATGATTATTAATTTATCCCTCTATTCTCAATTTTTTTGAAAAAGTTGTGGTTGGTGGGAATTGAAATTGGGCCCCCGAGTTAATTAACAAATCTTTTTACCACTACACCACTCAATCACATGTGTTTTAAATCATACACATAAAAGATGTATGTGTGTTGTTTTAGTGAATTTTTTTTTCTAATATTATAATATTGCGACATATTAATAATTTTTTGTCATGTTACGTTTACATTTATTGATTTGAACTATAACATATTAAATTAAAATATAAATTATTTATACATAATATATGGTTTGATAATATTATAAAATTTTAATAACAGTAATAATCAACATAATAATAAACAAATTACTATATAATTATTCTCTTAAACAACCTAAGCACTCATCTATACGTGTTTTCAATAATACACATAATATCTTTATGTATATCGCTTAAGCGGGCAAGATTTGGTTTTATATAAAGAAACAATATGAAATGCATAATGTATTTTTTATGAAAAATATTACATATATGATTAAGTCAATAACTAAAGTACTTTATTACTGATTTGAAAGCACCAATTTACTCCTAAGTTCATATTGTATAGAAGTACTATTTTTAGTGATAATCGAACGTGGATCACCAAGTTAAATTCTGCATCTTCATACCATTAGATCACATATTCAAATGTATTTTAAATTATACACACAATATGTATTATCGATAAAATAATTACGTAAAATACACAATTGGGTTATAAACCGATATTATAATTAATATGATGGATATTATCTAACAATATATTAAGTAAAAAATATTTAGGTGTTAACGTAAAATGAAATTATTATATTACTAAATAAGATACAATAATTTATTAGTCAAACTATTTGGGTCATAAAAATATTTGGCTTCAAAAAGACGAATTCTACAAATAACACATTACCTTTTATATACAAATTAGTTAATGTTCAACTTAAAATATGACATTTTACGGGAAAAAAGGACCATATATTATATATTATTTATGGAGGTAACTCAATGAAAGTCAGACGGAAATCGGAAGAGAAATAAAGGCAAAGAATTCTTAAAATGAAGAAATTAGAAGAAAACAAATAAAAGAATTAAAATGTAGTTTTAAGAAGTAAAAGCGCAAGACCTGAGAAGTTTTAGAAAATTTACGAAGGTTTTTGATTGGAATCAGGACTGAAACCTACATTCTCAGAATGCAGAATCTTGAAGACTATTAAGTTTCTACCTTGAATATTATTGGAGATCCAGCTAAATGGATGCATCATTTTTGAAGAAAATTTAGGAATGTAGGTGCTATGAAAAATCGTCTTAATTAATAATTAGACAACACCCATAAAACACTCAAATTATATTCTATGACCCACAACAAAATTAAAATCTGACATGATTGCTATCAATATTACTCATATTAGTTTTCAAAGTACAATTTGGAACATATTTAAGTATGTACACAATAACCACATAGTCCAGTAACAAGATGAAATCTTTGAAAATCAATCACATGTTTCAAACGATACTGATCACGAATAGTTTAATTAAAAAATACAATTTAAGCTAGCGACCCGTGCCTCGCACGGGTTTTTATGCTAGTTTGTAATAATTGTAGATCAAGTAACGCAACAGCATTTGTAATAATTATAGAAGTACTGAAATAGCAGCATTTGTAATAATTGTGCAAGTATCCATCTTTTATTCCTTTTAATGTAACCTCATTCCGATGTATAATAAATTTTGTCTAAATTTTATTTTTAGCATAATCACACATTCTCCTCCCGTGGGATTCGAACCTGTGACCAAGAGGATGATATTCCTCTCTTTAACCAACTAAGCCAACCCTTGCGGGCTGTGTCTAAATTTAGATGCATGGTATTTGGAGTCTACAAGTTTCCCTACAACTAATTCCTGGTCAGTCGATCTCCGTTAAGTTATCTTTGTTTAAAGATAATATTAAATTGAGATCAAAACAGGGTGGTTATTTTATTGATAAGAAGCCTCAGCCTCATGTATACTACCTCTACTCATTAGATCCAATGTTATTAGTCATTCTGTTGAGCAGTCCTGGAAAGTCAAGAAATATTAGTTTGAGACGCAATGTAACATAATAGCTACCTTGCCTCCGGAAGAATTTCTAGTCTCAGCAGATTGTAAGACTTTCAGTTAACCACGGACCGGAGGATGACAACAAATTTGATATAATAACTTTTGTATCAAGTAGGTAGTATAATTATGATAAGTTCATTTTTAATGTAATAGAGCTATATTCAAACATTAAGGATTGATCATATTGTATTAATTTTCCTCCTTTCGCTGCTTATATCATGCATTGTTGCTTCATTCTTGCACTCTGAGCTGGTCAATTACCTTATATTTGTATCTATAAGCTTCTTCATACATCGACAAACTTAATATTTGATCGACTATAGCTACTAATGAAAAAAGGATTAATATAGAGTTTATTAGCAAATTGTCTACGCGTTAAGAGTACGTTTTACAATTATATGAATTACTCAATTAAAAATATTATAATGTTCTTGAGCTATCACAATTTTTGCACAACTTTTGTCTAATTTGTGCACAATTTTTGTTTAATTTGTGCACAATTTTTGCAAAATTTTGTTTAATTTGTTCACAACTTGAAATAATGTCACTCAAGACTTCAATTGTGAGGGAGAAAAGAGAGAAGAGGTAGAGAGAGATTTTTTGAAGAATTGTGCACAATTGTGAGGCAAATGTTTATAACATTTATTTATAAATGTATATTATGTATGTCCCATGTTTCAGGTTTTTCGACCCAACAGCTGGAATCGATGGTAACGAACTTGTCGAAGCTAATCATGCCGAACAAAGGCAGATAGCTCCGGTCAGTGGCGGAGCTAGAAAAATATTGCAGGGTACTCTAAAATACACTTGCTGGTTTTACAAACTATTGTCGGCTAGATTTTAAAAATTACTGGTGTTGAATTTGAACCCACGGTTCTGAACAAGCATATCGTCTAATGTGGCATTCTGGACCACTGCTGCTACTTGAGATTTGCTAACAATTATACAAAACATACCTTTAGTCTGAAATCCAGGATACTCGAAGGGAACCTCTCGGTTCCAAGTGGCTCCGCCCCTGGCTCCGATTGATCATCAACCACCACCTGATCCTAATAATCCAGATACTACTACTATAAGGGTGTTTGGGAGAACTTTTTTCCAGAATAAGTCAACTTATTTTAAGACAAAGTTAGAGATTTCTAATTTTCCAACTTATTTTCCGGCCCTATATTTGGCAACATAATTCTGTTTCTCTCTACTTCATTTCTAGCTCGTTTTATATTTGGCATTGTTCTATTCATAAACCATCATCGTAAAATATTTTGGATGCTTTTTATTTTTATCATTATCCAAGTATTTGCTGGTACGACTTTTTACGTAGTAATAAATAATCGTCGTCACCATTCTCAATTCATACCACCCAAATTCCAAATTTCTAATACTACTACGCATAAATTCGACGTTCACGATAACCAACTTGCCTACAATACCACCTTTGATCTTATTACTTGGAATTCCGATGGTTCAAGCCAAATCTATACTATACTATTATAAGCGAAACAGGGTATAATTGGTTAGTCGGTCGGTCGGTTAACACCTTCCCAAAAAGTTTGCTAACACCTTCCAAAAATGAAAAAATAAATTAAAATACATATAAAATTTTATTTTACAAAAAATAAACCACATATCTATACTATACTATTATAAGCGAAACAGGTATAATTGGTTGGTCAGTCGGTCGGTTAACACCTTCCCAAAAAGTTTGCTAACACCTTCCAAAAATGAAAAAATAAATTAAAATACATATAAATTTTATTTTACAAAAAATAAACTACATATTTATCCTAATAACAAACTCTTTTAATTACACTCCAATTAATATTCAATTACATACTCTTTTAGTTATATTTGTGTTAAAATTCTTCAACACCCAACTTTTTTAGACTCTTTCAATTACTTGGAAACCAAATATTTTCAAAATCAATTTAAATAATTTTAATATCATGTATTTATTAACAAATTTATAACAAATTATAAGTCAAAAAAACTATATAATAAACAATAAAAATTTCACACAATTACAAATTAATATTAAATTCTATTTTAAACAAATATTACATTATGGATTATTATGGAATCATAATTTGAAGGTATAATTGATTGGCTGGTTGGTCGATTAACACCATCCTAAAAAGTTTGTTAACACCTTCCAAAAATGAAAGAATAAATTAAAATGCAAATGAAATTTTATTTTACAAAACATAAACCACATATTTAACTTAATAACAAACTCTTTTAATTACACTCCAATTATTATTCAATTACATATTCTTTTACTTATACTAGCTTAAAACCCGTGCAATGAACGGATTTTTTTTTTACTATTATATGATTTTTTTCAATAATTCGAATGAATTTTTTATGATATGAATTTTGTAAATTACATTTTTAAATAATAAGATTTTAAAATAATTACATATATATATATATATATACATATATTGGCCATATTGTTTTTAAAAAAAGGAAAATTTAGTTAAAAAATATTGATAAGATGATACGTTTTAGTTTAAAAAAGGTAATCAGTCAATTATTAATTATTATGGTATTATTTTATTGAATAAAAATTATCTGTGAGACTATTGGAAAAGGATAGGTTTTAGTAAGAGAAAATATAAAAGGTAACATGTTTTAGTTGAAAATTTAATTTGTTAGTTATTAGTAATCATAGTAATATTATTTTATTTCATTAAATATAATTGCACGTAATATTTTTAGAATATAAAAGTTTACATGCTTACCTAAAAATGAAATTAATCAGTTATTAAAAAAATAGAAAAGATAACATGTTTTTACCAATAATAAATATTTAAGTAAGGATACTTAAGTAAGAAAAGAAAGTTTGAAAATGAGATATTTTATTTAGAAAAAATAGAAAATATATTACATTTTAGCTGAAAAAGGTAATTAAATAGTTATTAGTAATTATAATTTTAGAGATTATGTCTTAGGTAAGTTTCCGGGATACACAAATTTTATATGCAAATATGGGGTGGACATTTTTGTAAAATCAGGATTAGTTTAAAATTTTACAATATTATTAATTAGCCATACGGGCCCAGTAAGTTTTAAAGCTTATTTTTTAAAGTATCTCAGGAAACTTTCCTGAGGTTAATGGTCATTTTTCTCATAATTTTATTAGTTAATTTCGTTAAATAGAATGACACGCGATATTTTTGGAAAGGATAGGTTATAGTCAGAGAAGTTAGAAAAGATAATGTGTTTTATCTGAAACGTAATTTGTTAGTTATTAGGAATTATAATATCGTTATTTTATTTTATAAAATAGAACTACATGTTTTTACCAATAATTAATATTTAAGTAAAATATAAAAGTTTATTCATTAATTAGAATGGTCATATTTTTGGAAAGAAGATATTTTAGTTAGAAAAGCTAATAGTTGAAAAAGGTAATTGGTTAGTTATTATTTAGGAGAAGTGTTGGAAAGAACTGCGTGTAATATTTTGAGAAAATATTGTGTTTTGTTTTTTTATAATTAAGTAAAATCATTAAGGATAATAAAGTAAAACAACATGTTGTTACTAATAATAAATATTTGAGTAAAGATAATTAAGTATAAAAATAAGTTTGAAAATGATATATTTTATTTAAAAAATATAAAAATATATATATTATCTTTTAGCTGGAAAAGTTAATCAGTTAGTTATTAGTAATTATAATATTATTAGTTAATTTCATTAATTAGAACGATCATTTTTTTTTTGAAAGAAGAGATTTAATATGAAAAATTAGAAAAGTTAATAGCTCAAAAAGGTAATTGTTTAGTTTTAATTTAGTAGAAGTGTTGAGAGATGCGTGTAATATTTTGTGAAAAAATTGTGTTTATTTTTAATAATTAAGTAAAATAATTAAGGATAATAATGTATAATAATTAAATAAGGTAAGTACCGTACCGTGCCAAAAAACAGGTACCAAAACTTTTAATATTTCGTCTTTTATAATATAGTATATTATTTGAGTTAAAAATTTTCAGCTACACCCAACTTTTTTAGACTCTTTCAATTACTTGGAACTAAATATTTTCAAAATCAATTTAAATAATTTTAATATCACATATTTATTAACAAATTTACAACAAATTATAAATCAACAAAGTGAAAACAAACTAAAACCATGTAATAAACAATAAAAATTTTACACAATTACAAATTAATATTAAATTCTATCTTAAACAAATATTACATTACAGATTATTACGGAATCATAATTTGAATATGATACTATCAACAAAAATTTGAATGTAAATATATAAGATACTTCCATTTATATTTATATTATTATGACAAAATATAGTCATAATTCGAACAATCTGTCATATAATTAAACGATTATTATTCAATAATATATATTATGCCAATATTGTATTAAGTAATATATATGAGATAAATAATTATTAAAATATAAATTAAAAATTTATTTAAATTTAAGAAAGCCTCCAATTAATATTCACTTACATACTCTTTTGATTATATTTGAGTTAAAATTTTCAGCTACACCCAACTTTTTTAGACTCTTTTAATTACTTGAAAACCAAATATTTTCAAAATCATTTTTAATAATTTTAATATCACGTATTTATTAACAAATTTACAACAAATTATAAATTAACGAAGTGAAAACAAACTAAAACTATATAATAAACAATAAAAATTTCACACAATTAACAAAGTGAAAACAAACTAAAACTATATAATGAACAATAAAAATTTCATACAATTACAAATTAATATTAAATTCTATTTTAAACAAATACAGAGTATTACATTATGCATTATTATGGAATCATAATTTGAATATGATAACATCATCAAAATTTTAAATGTAAGTATATACGATACTTCCACTCATATGTATATTATTATGACAAAATATAGTCATAATTCGAATAATATATCATATAATTAAATGATTATTATTTAATAATATATATTATGCCAATATTATATCAAGTAATATATGGATATAAGATAAATAATTAATAAAATATAAATAAAAAATTATTTAATTATAAGAAAGCCGTGCATTTTAGGCTAGTAGATATTATTAGTGACATAAGCCTTTCTGTTACTAATGTATCTATAGGTTTTTCAGACATTCCTACTCTTTTTCTTAATGCCAGCTAGTCTCTACCCCTGAATATTAATCTATCTAAAGAAAAAATCAATTTCGCTCTTGATAATTACTATTACGATAATATTATATACTATTTTATAATTATCAAATCCAACGTCACCGCACATCCCATGAAACGGTCACAAAAGATTTACGATTATCAGACGGAGACAAGTTTTACGGTCAGAGCCACGCAACCTCCTAGAAAGATGAGATCCAATTGCTTAAATTCCGATTGTTTACGATTGTTTCAATGAAATTCCGTTTCCTAATTGTAATAAAAGGTAAGATGAATATTCTGCATGAAAAAACCTAAGAAGGATCATTTTTAACTACATTTTTTGAGTTTAACCAATATTGTTTGTGTAGATATGCTTGTTAAACATAAATAAGAGAAAAATACATCTATTTCTATCACAAAAAGTTTGATATGAAATATTTTATGGACTATTTTTTTTTGAGAGGATTTTATATATGATTATGATAAATATGACTTTTGCCTCCTCAACGAGACAACAAGACGTCAAATATATTCAAAAATTGGGCCATTAAATTGTTTGGATCATAAAAATTTGTATCTGATTAGGAAAATTGAAATGAAAGTTTAATATATTTTTGTTATATTATTTTATTATCATTTCTATTAATCGGATTCAGATCTTACGGCTCAAAGGTCAAAGCTCTATCTGAAATTAGTAAGCAAATAAAATTTTTTTGAAGTCAAAATATCAATGTAAACAAATTCAAGTGAGGAGTAGCACATTATTATGTAGTGGATGATGGGCCTACAACTCGACCATCCTGAAATTTAAGAGACGTCAGAGCAAGTTCAACAATGTCCTAGTTGGTGCCCTATAAATATAATAAAATATAGTATCCTAATGATTTAAGTCATGATTTTTGTGTATCAATTCCAACAATATGCCTTATACTTGTGCCTTATAAATTAAAATAATAATATATTTGAATTAGAATTAGAGAGACGGAAAAAAAGAGAGGAGAGAGAAGTATAGAAAAGGAGGGAAGTTAATTTTTTATTGTTAAAAATGATTTAGGACAAGTATAGATGTGCCTTAAAAGTAGGGCATGAGATGGATGTCCTAGTGTTTTAAGGCACCACTAGGACATTATTGGAGCACAAAAAGTGACTAAATATCCAAAATATTGATTTATGACAATATTTAGGACGTTGTTGGACTTGCTCTCAGTATGTAGTAGATGGCGGACTTACAACTCGGCCCATCCTCTTTTATAGCATAGAATCTGTTTTGTTGCCATGGGCCTGTGGCTAATGCTGGCTGGAACCAGCAATTTCACCTTTTTTACCTATGTAAAAAAGGAACTTTATTCCTCATTTTCTTTTTGTCCAAACAATTTTTTTTTTTTTAATTTTGAAGTTTGAACCACCTTGGATTTTAGTCTTGGATCCGCCGTTGAGTGGATTATCGTATGGAATGTTATCAATGTTCTTAAATTTAAATATCCATTATATAGCAGAGCTCAAATGATTTTTTTTAGTTGTATTCTGGTAATCATACATGGGGAGATTATAATTTTAATTTATATTTTCTTTCTAAAACGATAAAAGATAATTTTTTTTTATTTGAGTTATCTCGTCGTGCTCGAATAAATTTTTAAAATTTTATAGAAATTATAATTACAAGCTTATAACCCGTGCAATGCACGGGTTTCTTGTATTATATTATAAATTTTATTTAATATTATAATTATGTTTTTATATAATCATTATTTTTAATAAGTTTTTTAATTTTAATTTGATATAATTTAATATACTCATATTTACGGATTATATTAATGTTTTCTTATTATAAACAGCGTATACGATTTTTAATATATTTTATTAATAATTGAGAAATATGGTGTGATATTTTCGGGTATATTTTAATGCTTGTAAGATTTTGATATGGGCTAAAAATAAACCCTAAAGACACATTTAGTGTTGCATTAATTAAACCCGGTATGGTCCGAACGTGGGGCCCACCAACAGGGTCCAAAGACCTATCTTTAATATTAATTTCGTAATTAATATTAGGGGTAATAAACAGCTCAGCAATAAGTGTCAGATAAGGACATTATCTCTACAAGACTTAGCCACCAAGGCATCCAATTCAATATGGAAACTGATTCCTACAAGGAATAGATCTAGAAGCTTCCTCAAAGACTTGTCTACCAAGTCTCCTATTCCTACCATAATTCTAAGGCTCCTCAGCCTATATAAAGGGCCTGACCCCTCACCTCAGAACTACGTTTTATTGGCTTGATTCTCTAATTACAGAGATACGTAGGCATTCTGTGAGGACCGTTTAAGTCTCAAACACAGAAGCAGCCATTGAAGCACGAAGCTCACGAACCCTAACATTAAATACACAAACCCTAGCCGCAATAATCATAACCTAGTTTTTGTTCCACAACATTTGGCGCCGTCTGTGGGAAGACAACATCAACCATGGTCCAAACACGAAGGACAACATCAACCGAGGTCGTGCCCCTTAACTCTGTTGCACCAGCCACTTCTGATCCGCTCATCGTCACTGAGGAAGGACAAATACTCCCATCAACAGGGACGGTCATTCAACCTCTGCCCACTCAGCCCCCAGGGACGACTCCCCATGTAGAGGGGACCCATTCAGTGATTGTCCATCAAGGCCAAGAAACTAACCCTCTCCAGATGGTGGTTTCTCCTCTTGGTAACGTTGATCGCACGGGGGTACAGATCCATACTACGGATCTCCCTTTGAACACCAACCCTATGTATGGGCTGCCTAACTACCCCCCTCGACGAAGGGAACCTGGACCAAGCGGACACGCCTTACAGATCCGGGATCGAGAATATGATGATTACTCTGGTCCCTATACTGATGATTCATCATCTGAGGATGATGATCGAGATGAAGCCCCGAGGAGGCGACGTGCTAGCAAGGAACCTCTAAGAAGAACACGAAGAATCCATGATGGACCTCCACAAACGGTTGAGGAGAGGATTAAGGCTCATGAGGCTGAGATCCAAAGGCTAAAGGATGATATAGCAAGGGAACAGGCAAGACAGAGTCTGACTCGACCTCCTCCAATCTCAGGAAGGATTCCCGTTATAGATTTGGAGAGGTCCTCAAGAAGACAGAAGAGGGCTGATGTCCCAGCAAGAGAATCTATGAGGGTGGAAACCCCCAGGAGTAACCCCAAGGATCTCATGCCACTTGGAGATCCTGATGATCCAACACCCCCGTTTACTGAGGAGGTGATGAATGCTCATATTTCTAGGAAGTTTAAGATGCCGACAATTAAGGCCTATGATGGAACGGGCGATCCTGCAAACCATGTCAGAACTTTCTCGAACGCACTGCTGCTGCAGCCTGCTAGTGATGCCTTAAAGTGTAGGGCGTTCCCTCAAACTCTGTCTGGCATGGCTCAAAGATGGTATAGCCGTCTGCCTGCAAACTCGATCGGCTCCTTTAAGGAATTGAGCGCTGCCTTTATCAGCCAATTCATCAGTGGGAGAATCCATGAGAAAAGTTCTACATCTCTTATGTATGTGGTGCAGGGAAAGAATGAGAACTTAAGGGATTATCTCAAGCGATTCACCAAAGAGACGTTGAATATCACCGATCTGGAAAATAAGGTGGCCATGGTAGCCCTGGAACATGGAACCACTGACCTCTTCTTCAAAAGGTCTTTGGCAAAACACCCTCCTGAGAACATGGCCGAGCTCCAGAGAAGAGCCGATAAATATATTAAGGCTGAGGACAGCATTAAGAAGGAAACCACGGGAGGTAATGGCAAGGGATCTAATGATTCAAAGAAAAGAAAGTCAGAGCAAGAGTACGACGCCAGGGACAAGTATCCCCGGACTGGCAAGGACTCCGAGTCATCACCCAAGAAGGGTTTTGGGCCAAGATTTTCTGATTATGCAAGGTTGAACGCTCCTAGGAGCCAAATTTTGTTGGACATTGAGAAGGATAAGGACTTTCGCTGGCCTAAACCGCTCAGGGGTGACCCCGAAAAGAGAAACAAAGATCTGTATTGTAGGTTCCATAAGGATGTGGGACATGACACAGATGACTGCAGGCAGTTAAAGGATGAAATTGAATTTTTAATCCGGAAGGGAAAGTTAAACAAGTTCACCAAGGGTGAAGACCGTGGAACCCAGAGAAGGGATTATGATAGAAGAGACAATGATAGGAGGGATAACGATCGCGATCGTAACCCACAGCCTCGAGGGCCGGTAATCAATATGATTTGGGGAGGACCAACAGCAGCCGGCACTACCCGAAACTCTCGAAAGGCTTATGCCAGAGAAGTGATGCACATCACAGGAGAAGCCCCGAAGCGTGCTAAGACTGAGGCAGTGATTGGTTTTGATGATTCAGACCTTGAAGGGGTGAAATTCCCCCATGACGACCCGTTGGTCATAACTCCTGTAATTGGAAACTCGGAAGTGAAGCGGGTCCTGATAGACAATGGAGCTTCTGTCGATATCTTGTTTCATGATGCTTTTGTGAGGATGGGGTATACTGACTCTCAACTAACCCCGACTAACATGCCGATCTACGGATTTAATGGAGCTGAGTCCAAGGTTGAAGGGACCATTCAGCTGCCCATGACAATAGGGCAAGAACCTAAGGAAGCCACCCAGATGCTGAACTTTTTAGTAATTAAGGCTGCCTCAACGTACAATGCAATCTTAGGGAGGACCGGACTTCATGCATTCAAGGCTGTTGCCTCTACTTATCACATGAAGGTCAAATTTCCAACCAGGAATGGTGTTGGGGAACATAAAGGAGATCAGAAAATGGCCAGGAGTTGCTACGTGGCTGCTTTGAGAGCTGATGGAGTCGGGGGGCAGGTACTCCCGATTGAAGACATGGATGTCCGTGGTAATGATGAACACCGAGGAAAGCCAGCAGAGGACCTAATACCTATCCCTCTGGAGCTAGGCGACCCTGAGAAGGTAACTTATATTGGAGCCTCTTTGAAAGAACCCCTGAAGGGCAAGTTGATAGAGTTCTTACAAAGGAATAGCGACGTTTTCGCTTGGACAGCAGCTGATATGCCAGGGATTGATCCCCAACTTATAACTCATAGATTGAATGTTGATCCTAATAGGAAGACAATAATGCAAAAGAAGAGAAACTTTGCTCCGGAAAGGCAAGAGGCCATAAAGCAAGAAGTAGATAAGCTCTTGGAAGCTGGTTTTATTGAAGAGATTCAGTTTCCCGAATGGTTAGCAAACCCGGTGATGGTCAAAAAAGCGAATGGGAAGTGGAGGATGTGTATAGACTTCACTGACCTAAATGATGCATGCCCAAAGGATTGTTTCCCTCTACCAAGGATTGACACCCTAATAGATGCCACAGCCGGACACGAGATGTTGAGTTTTATGGATGGTTTCAGTGGTTACAACCAAATTAAGATGCACAAGGATGACATCCCAAAGGTATCTTTTATTACTGATTTTGGTGTTTTCTGTTATCTTGTTATGGCTTTCGGTCTCAAGAATGCAGGAGCTACCTATCAACGATTGGTGAATAAGATATTTGCTCATCTAATTGGAAAAACCATGGAGGTCTATGTTGATGACATGTTAGTCAAGAGCCTACTCAAGGCTGACCATATCGAGCACCTCAGAGAGGCATTCGAAGTGCTGAGGCACCACAAGATGATGTTGAATCCAGCCAAGTGTGCTTTTGGTGTTGGATCAGGAAAATTTTTGGGATTGATGGTCTCGAAGAGAGGCATAGAGGCCAACCCTGATAAGATCAAAGCAATCTTGGACATGGAACCACCACGCTCTATACGAGATGTACAGAAACTAACTGGCCGAGTTGCGGCTCTAGGAAGATTCATCTCCAAGTCCGGAGACAAGTGTCTGCCTTTCTTCCAAACATTGAGGAAGGTAAAAAAATTTGAGTGGACCACAGAAAGCCAAGAGGCCTTTGAGCAATTGAAGAAATACATGACTGAAGCCCCGTTGTTGGCTAAACCTAGTCCTGGGGAGACTCTTTATTTGTACCTGGCAGTATCTGAACAAGCGTTGAGTGCTGTTCTTGTTAGAGAAGAGAAAAAGGTTCAGAAACCCATATACTATGTGAGCAAGGTATTGCATGGGGCGGAGTTGAATTACTCTCCCATTGAGAAGTTTGCTTTGGCGTTAGTTACTGCCTCGAGGAAGTTGCGACCATATTTCCAGGCACATAAGATTGAAGTCTTGACCGACCAACAGTTGAGAAGCATCTTGCGCAGCCCCAAAGCAAGCGGAAGATTGATCAAATGGGCAATTGAGCTCGGAGAATTTGACATAACATACAGACCTCGGACAGCCATCAAGGCTCAGGCATTGGTTGACTTCGTGGTTGAATGTACCATTAGCAACCAAGAAGTCGGGGGGCAAGAGATAATACCCAACCAAGGAAGTGAGAATAAAGATGAAAAACTTGTACCTGATCTGAAGGAGTATTGGGTGCTCTATTTTGATGGAGCATCGAAAACGAAGTCGAGTGGTGCAGGTTTAGTTTTGCAAAGCCCCGATGGGTTCACAGTTGAATATGCTTTGAAGTTGGACTTTCCAACAACCAACAATGAAGCTGAGTATGAAGCCTTGATAGCCGGTTTAGGCTTAGCCAAAATCATGAGAGTCAAAAATCTCAAAGTATGTGGAGATTCAAGATTGGTAGTTTCGCAAGTGAATGGTGAGTTTGAGGCCAAGGATGAAACTATGGCAAAATACCTCAGAGTCGTGAAAGCTGTTATGACTCAGTTTGAAGAGTGCTATGTGGAGCACATCCCTAGGGAAGAGAACGTTAAGGCCGATGCCCTATCTAAGTTCGCTTCTTCTGAGATAGAGAATTATGCAGGAAGTGTTTACTTTCAAGTCTTGAAGGCCCCGACCGTCAACTCTAAGTTGATAGCACCGATTGATGTTGGAAGCTGTTGGATAGATCCTATTAAAGCTCACCTAGAAACTGGATGGCTCCCAGACAATGCCTTGGAGGCACGGAAGCTGTCTGTAAGAGCGTTGAGATATGCCTTGATTGAGGGGCTCCTTTACAAAAGATCGTTTGTCATCCCATATCTGAAGTGTTTAAGGCCCCAAGAGGCAAAGGAAGCATTGAAGGAAGTTCACGAAGGAATCTGTGGGCAACACTTGGGGGGCAGGTCCCTAGCTCACAAGATTACCCGTCTGGGATTCTACTGGCCAGAGATGCTAGCTGATGCGCAGGACTATGTCAAGAAGTGTGAGAGATGCCAGAAGCATGCTCCAATTGTAAGGCAGCCGCCCGAAATGTTAACCTCAATCAATTCTCCTATTCCATTTGCAATGTGGGGGATGGATATCTTTGGTCCATTCCCAGTAGCCTCGGCACAAAGGAAGTTTCTGATAGTGGCTATTGACTATTTCACCAAGTGGATTGAGGCTAAACCCCTGGCCAAGATAACCACCAAGCAAGTTGCCCAGTTCTTTTGGGAGAACATAATTTGTAGGTATGGAATCCCACGAATCCTTGTAACGGACAATGGGACGCAGTTTAACAATGAAGAGTTCAAGAAATATTGTGAGGAAAATGCTATTGAGCTTCGCTTTACCTCAGTAGCTCATCCTCAAGCTAATGGACAAGCCGAGGTAGCCAATCGTATAATCCTTGATGGACTGAAGAAAAGGGTCGAACGCTCAAGAAACAATTGGGTGGACGAGTTACTGCCTATACTTTGGGCATATCGTACCACTTGTAAAGTGATAACAGGAGCGACCCCATTCTTACTAGCTTATGGAGCTGAGGCAGTTGTGCCCCTGGAGATCATGCAGGCGTCACCTCGAGTTGAAGCATTTGAGCAAGAAACCAATGAGGAAGGCATGAGACTTGCACTAGACCTAATTGATGAGGTTAGGGATGAAGCAAACGCCCGGAACGCAGAACATCAGAAGAGAGCATCCTTCCACTACAATCAAAGGGTTAAAGAGAGATTCTTTCGATAAGGTGACTTGGTGCTAAGGAAAGTAGAAGCCTCGGGAGTTGGTCAGAAGGGAAAACTAGCCCCGAATTGGGAAGGGCCGTATCGAGTCAAGAAGACGTTAGGGCGAGGGTCTTACAAACTGGAAACCTTGGACGGGGTTGAGGTGCCCCGGACTTGGCATGCATTGAACCTCAAGGTTTACTATGTTTAAGCTCTCCTGAAAAGGACTTAGCTTTTTGCCTATGTAATAGAAGTAGAAATAAGGTCGATGAAACTATTCCAAGTTTTTAAACTTAAGATAGAAGAAGTAGAGTATCTATGTAAGGGCTGTGCCCATTTCTCCGTACAAATAAGACTATTCTACATTTTCGCATAAGTTATGAGCATTACTTATTGACATATATGCATAAAATGCTAGACTACACATGCAAACATGACTAAGTTGAGAAACATCAAGGACAATGGATTACGAATTAAAAAGTTATGCCCGAAGGCAGAATACATAAACGATTAGCTTATCAAAATAAGTTAACAAAAGAACAGAGTCATGCCCGAAGGCAAAGTACGTAAATAGATACATAAAAAGAGCAACTACTGAGTATCTCCAGTGTGCTCATCCTCTCCATCTCCGCCAAAATGAGCAGAGGGCTCTGGCTCCGGAATCCTCTCATCATCCTCCTGGTCCTCCTCCTGGACATCCTGCACTGCCAAGGCCATAGGAGCATGAGGGCTAGGGAAATCTGAAACGTTAAGGATACCAGGAAATCTCCTAGTAACCTCAGCAAGAGCTCCGTCCCATCCCTGAGTAAACTGATAAGGGAATAGAGAGTCGTCATGCTTCTCCATGAAGCCCACATACTCCTGGGAGGCAAGGTAGTCATCAATCAGGTCGTCCTTGCCCTTCCTAAGAAGGACATTTTCGGCCTGAGACTCTAAAAGCTCTTTCTCCCTCCTCTCTAAAGTAGCCCTGACAGAGGCCAGTTCATCCTCAGACTTATCATTCTTTGCCTTTTCAGTCTCATAGTTTGAACGCCAAGTCTTAGCCTGGAATATGGCCCCCTGGAAGTTGGCATTAGCCTACAAAAGGTAAAGTTAGAACCACGATTCAAATAGCAGACAAGTACATAAGAAAGAAGGAAGTAAGGAGCTTACAGCAGCAAAAGCCTGAGATCCAGCACTTTCGGCTCCTTCAAGAGTGGAGCCGGATACATAATCTTTGAAGTCACCAGGAGTTATGGAATGATAGGACCAATCTATGGCATGCCTGCTATCTCCAACGATGGAATCCTTCTTCCTAATACCCCAGTTTGGGCGCCAAGCGCTCCTGGAAGAACCATCTGCCTCTTCAACATCGGCTACATGAGGCCTCAAGTAGGCATCCGTGGCAGTTGGGGCTCGAGGATCCTTCCCTGAACGAGCCCTCTTCAGTCTAGCAGTATCTCCATCTTCAGGCTCATTAGTCTTGTTGATAAAGGCTGCAGCTGTAGTTACAAGATAAAAGACAAATAATGGGTATGAGACAATCATATTCAGGTAAAAGAATATAGAAAGAAAGAAAATTTACCCTTATTGGCCACCCGGGAAAGTCCCAAAGACTTAAGCTGGAACTCATCTAGGAGATCCCAAGCCATAGTAGCATAATTATCTTTGATGAGCTCTTTGTAGGCCTGGGTCTCTTCCTCGTTGAGCTCAATATCATTGGCACTGCCATCTACGACCTTACCAAAGGTACTACGGAAAATGTTGCCCCAATCTCCACCTTCCCATATTAAATACATGAACTCCTTCTTCCATTTTGGGTTGGAGTCAGGGATAGATTGGGGGTGGAAGATTGGAGGAGTGGAAGAACGATGACTAATGTATACCCAACCCGGAGTAGACTCAGCAGAATTCTTAAATTGAAAAATTTTCCTAAAGAGAGCTACAGAAAGGGGGAAATTGTTCTTGAGGCAAAGGACCATGAAGCAATTGATCACCCTCCAAGAGTTGGGGGGAAGTTGGCAAGGGTTAATTCCTACATCTGCTAAGAGCCTAGGAATAAACTCATGAAAGGGAAATCGAACTCCTGCAACAATGGCACCCCTATAAACACAAAGTGCATTGGGGCGCCAATGGCAAGATCGATCCCCAGGGTCAGCTGGGACAAGTCTATAGGGTGGTTCTATTTTATACATCTTGTTATAATCAGTGATTTTCTCTACATCGTGAAAGGTGTTACTATGATTAAAGGAATCAAGGTGTGACAAGGATGGAAAATCTTCTTTACGATTTAAAATCATATCTTGTAAACTCATGAAGGGAGAACGAATAATGATACCTCTTTTGGAGGCTCCTTGCATTTTCTGGAAGCGAAGTGAAGCACGATCTTCAGCCATTTTTCTAAATCTTCAAAGAAAAGTTGTGATCTTCAAAGGAAATCTGCAAAGGATGAAGAAATTGTTAGAACAATCTTCAAATCTTCAAAGGAATTGAAGAACAAACCCAGAAAAAGGGTGATCTTCAAACTATAAAACTAGAAATTCTGGAAAATACCTTGAGTATTCTTCGAATCTTCAACAACAACTGGGAAATTTCTGGAAAGTTTCCAGAAATCCTTGAGCAGTCTTCAAAGCTTCAAAGGAAAGTTCTTAAAGAACTTTGGAACTTTTGAGAGAGTTTTTTAGAAACTTTTGTGATGAAAGTGAAAATGAAAGCCTTGGCCTTTATATAGACAAAAATCTAGGGCATCTCAACCGGTTAGAGAGAATGTCAACCGGCTGTAACCTATTGGAAATTCTTATGGGCCATCAACACAAATTGGGCTCTAAAAGGCCCAACAAAGGCCCAAGTCCAGCTAAAATAATTAAAAAAGGATCAAGGCCTGTCTAGGCCCAATCAAGATTGATAAACCTAATTAAGGTTTTGATTTAAGGTCATTTTGACCCGTGATAAAGGCCCAACCAAAACTTAAAAAGTGTTGTAGGCCCAAACGATGTGAAAACCTAGGCCCAGCCCATGAAAATTAAAAGACAGGGCCCGTTAAAGTCCATAATAAGACTTGGAGTTACCAAAAGGAAGCACGAGGTCGTGACAATCGATCTCGTTTTTTAGTACAATTACGAGCTCGACAAGGCGACTTGGAGAAATCAATCTGAGGTCGTAAGTAACCTTGAAAAATCGAGGTCGTTATAACATGGCTTGAGATCGCAAATCTCAGGTCGAATTTGAACTGAAAAGTAAGAAAAATAGCCACGACCTGGCCCCCATTTGAGCTCGAAAATGAGCTCGAAGATACATTATTTGAGCTCGAAATTTCCAGGTCGAATTTGAACTGAAAAGTAAGAAAAATAGCCACGACCTGGCCCCCATTTGAGCTCGAAAATGAGCTCGAAGATACATTATTTGAGCTCGAAATTTCCAGGTCGAAAATGAACTGAAAGACCTGTAAAACAGCCACGACCTGACCCCCATTTGAGCTCGAAATTGAGCTCGAAAATACATACTTTCTCCTCGAAAATTCCAGGTCGAAAATGACCTAGGAAACAAGAAAAATAGCCACGACCTGGCCCCCATTTGAGCTCGAAATTGAGCTCGAAATTTCGAGGTCGAAAATGACCTAGGAAACAAGAAAATTGGCTTCGACCTGGAGACAATTTGAGCTCGAAATTGAGCTCGAATTTTATGATTAAAATTCAGAAATTTGAGTCGAAATGATAATTTCTGAATAGTACTAGCCCTTGGAACAGCTCGACCCCAGCCAGGGGCTCTGCCCCTTGGACCCCGCCAGGGCTGCCGCCCCTTGGACCCCGCCCGGGGGCTGCCGCCCCCGGACCCCCGCTAGTGCCGTTTAGCACCGATTAGCGCCGTTTAGAGTCGATTAACATTGTTTAAGTGTCGTTCAAAGCTTGTTAGTACCGATAGCACCGTTAGTGCCGATAAGCACCGTTCAGTGTCGTTTAATGCCGGTTGGCGTCACTTAAACGTTGTTTAAGTGTCGTTTAAGGCTAGTTAGTACCGTTTAGTGCCGTTTTATGACGTTCAACGTCGTTTAAACATTGTTTAAATGTCGTTAAGGCTGATTAATGTCGATTAGCATCGAATTAACATTGTCGTAAACGCGTCGGTCGCTCCACGCTTTACATAAAGACAATACTCGTGAAACACTAGTGTATAAAGATGAACCTTGACCCGAGTCTTGGAAAGGACCGTTAAAACTTCAAGGAAAACCTGATCAGTTTTCCTAGAAGTTGGGGGGCAAATGATATGGGCTAAAAATAAGCCCTAAAGACACATTTAGTGTTGCATTAATTAAACCCGGTATGGTCCGAACGTGGGGCCCACCAACAGGGTCCAAAGACCTATCTTTAATATTAATTTCGTAATTAATATTAGGGGTAATAAACAGCTCAGCAATAAGTGTCAGATAAGGACATTATCTCTACAAGACTTAGCCACCAAGGCATCCAATTCAATATGGAAACTGATTCCTACAAGGAATAGATCTAGAAGCTTCCTCAAAGACTTGTCTACCAAGTCTCCTATTCCTACCATAATTCTAAGGCTCCTCAGCCTATATAAAGGGCCTGACCCCTCACCTCAGAACTACGTTTTATTGGCTTGATTCTCTAATTACAGAGATACGTAGGCATTCTGTGAGGACCGTTTAAGTCTCAAACACAGAAGCAGCCATTGAAGCACGAAGCTCACGAACCCTAACATTAAATACACAAACCCTAGCCGCAATAATCATAACCTAGTTTTTGTTCCACAACAGATTTGTTGTAAATTAAAAAGGTAATGTATTTTAATTGTAAAGGAAATATTAATGATTGAAAGATATGATAAGATTGATCTTTTAAGGTGTTTATAAAAGGTAATATCTTCAACTACAAGTAAATTTGAAAATGTCAATCGACTAAATAATATAGATAAACTAATTACCATTAATTATATTATGTTATTATTTAATTTTGGTGTTATATTTTTCTTGAAAATTATGGTGTGATTTTTTCGGGTATATATTAATGATTGTAAGATTTGTTTTAAATTAATAAGGTAACGTGTTTTAATTCGAAAGAAAATATTAAGGATCGAAAGATATGATACGATTGATGTTTTTAGGTGTTTATAAAAGGTAATATGTTCAATTAAAAGTAAATGTGAAAAAGGCAATGGACTAATTACCATTAATTTTATTATATTAATGTGAAAAAGACAATGGATTAATTACCATTAATTTTATTATATTAATCGACTAATTACCATGAATTATAACGTGTTTTAATTCGAAAGGAAATATTAATGATGGAAAGAGATGATACGATTGATGTTTTTAATTAGCTGTTTATAAAAGATAATATCTCAACTAATTACCACTATTTGTATTATGTTATTTATTTTTCTTTATAATGAAGGGTAAATAAATAAATTCATGAAATACCAAATGATACCAAAACTTTCAATGTTTCGATTTTTATATAATAGTATGGATTGATTTTAGAGTTAAAATGATATAGGAGTAACAAATTATTAGTGGCGTGCTAAGTTTGCCGTACCAGGGACCAATTAGTCGGCACAAGCCGGGGCCGCCGCATGCCTTACACGTAGGTCCTTCCAAATAGTCTGAACCGCTATTCAAAACCGTAAGTTGCCACAAATTAATTTAAAAAATTAATTAATCATTAATCATTTTTTTTTTTTTTTGAAATAGAATTAATCATTAATCATTATTTTATAAGATAAGATGTGATGGATAGGAAAAAATCTTGATGATTAGATGTGATAGATAGGAAAAAAAACGCCGCAGTCGGTTAGATCAAAAAACGCACATGAGTGAGACTTATGAAGATATTTTATTTTCGCATTTTATTTGCTTTTATATTTTACATTTTTGTGTGTCACGTATGGTAATTAAATAGACACAAACGTATTATTTAAAATAAATTGCCATAAATTAAATTAAGTTGCGAGGACAACGTTATTTTTACGGAAGCAAAAATAATAATTTCCTTTTTTTTCGAAATTGCACAAATAATTATTTCTAAATAAAACACTATGGACCCCCCAAAAAAAAAAGACACGATAATGAATAGTCGATAAAAAATTATCACAAAAAAATATTTAAAAAGGCTTGTTCTAGAATAATCATGAATAGTCAATAAAAACAAATTTAAAATAATCATGTGATTCCCCTTCCCTTTGCTTAACCATTCTTTCAAAATAGACACAACATTACAGACCACACATTCAATATACTGTATCTCCATTCCTCTTTTCTGCAAAATTCACACACACAAAAATTTAGTTTAGGGTTTCTCGGGATCACCACCTCAAGACTCATAAAATTAAAAATAATTTTTTAATAATTTTTATTGAATTGATTGGAGCTTTTATTTTTCCGATTAATTTCATGTCAATGTTAACGTCGGGAGCAAGCGGCCGTGTCAACGCGCTGATATCGTTACGTGCGTGGCATAGTTTTTTGACGTTAATTAACGCTTTTTTGTTAATTTTGTTGTTTCCGTTCCGTGGCCGGAGAAAATCGCCGGTGACGCCGCCGGTTTCGCCGGAGAAATCAAGTCATAATAAAGGGTTGCCGGCGGTTAGGGTTCCGACGAATATTGTGCCGTGGAAGAGTTGTTCTACGGAGGTGGCGGCCCGGCGTGCCCTAGCGATACGTAGGGTTACGCACGAGAGCGCAGCCTCCGAAGGAGTGTCGGCAAGGGAGTTTTGTCTGTTTTCGACGCCACGTGGCGAGACGTTGTTTACGCAAACGTGGACACCAGTTTTGACCAAAACAAGGTCAGAATTATATGATTTATCTCTATTCTCTAGCTATGCATGTTAGGGTTGAATTTTTCGAATGCATGCATATATTGTTTAGGTATATTACATTTGTTTAGGTGGTGCTTTTGTGTTCGGGCCGGTCCTGAAATTTTAATAATATGTTTTGATACATTCGGGTCCGGGTCGGTCCTGAAATTTTAACTTTAGCTGCATAATTTGTTTTGATACACATTGGTGTTCCGGTCGGTCCAAAAATTTAGGGTGTAGTTGCGGAATTTGTCTTTTTGATTTACATTTTGTGTGTGTTGATGTGGTTTGTTCAACTTTAAATTTTGTTGGGCCGTAGGGCTAATTAAAAATTTTCGAATTTACTAAAACACCCACCTCATTTTTGCACATAAAAGAGAGGTATTTCAGGGAACTTACCTGAGATATATCTCAGGCTCCCTACTCTCATTAAATATTGATGGACGGTTATTTGAATTGAGAAGCAGTTGTTTGTTTAAGTATCCTTTATTGCTATAGATTTGCATTCTTTCTCTTCCGATGAATTGTACTTTTAGTGTGGCTTTGACGTTTGTAATGTTACATTTTTTGTTCATTTACACTCAAAGATGCGGAGATTGGATATTTAGAGGTGTATTTTGTGTATAGTCCCCTAATCTTTCCGGAGTTATCAATTAACTTGGTGATGAGTTTTGAATGGTATGTTATTATTGATTTGAACATTTGCCTTCATTTTACGGTGCCAATAAATTGTATACGTAGCATAGCTTGCAGCTGTTTATGTACAGTTGCATGTGTTTAATTTACATGGCTGACATGCATTTACATGTTCTTGTGTTCATTTTTCCTGTAGCAAGGCAATAATTCCTTGAGAGTTGAGGGTTCCAGTTGCATTGTGTCTTTGTCATGATAGTGACCACTCTGTTGCTTATTGTGATGTATTAACAACTACTGTTTCAGGGAATTTGGATTTATGTAAGCTTTTGATTGATTCAATTATTGTACTACTTTTGCAATAACAATCCTGACAAGACAGGTGGCACACATTTCTAGGCAGTGATATGTAGAGAAAAAAAGGACACTGGCAATGACATGTGTAGCCGTGCAGGGCTTGTTTTCTACTAACCTACACTATGATACTAATCTAATGTTAGATTTAAGCTTTCACTGATATTAATTCCTAGTTTAACATGATTATAATGTTGTTCAAAAGAGAAAACAATTGAAGGAATAATGACGGATGGGAAAGGTGTAATTGTTTATTAAACCACACAGTTAATAAGTCAAAAGTTAACATCCATACTGTTGCACATAAATGATATGAAGGTGGCAATTTATAATCCTGTCTGAACTTGGAAGCTATGAGCATACTTAAGTGAGAGGTCTCTAAACTAGTTTAATTGCACTGCGTCCAAAGGTGAAGTTTTGTAGTGGAAAGCAATATTGTAAATTAAAATTTCTTAGCGTGTTGATACAAAGGTGTCCAACATGTTTCTATGTTGCTATGTTACTGAGCTAGCATGTAATTGGATGATTATGCTTGTTAATAATTGATTTATAACCATTTGTAAGTTAAGTTCAGAACAGTTGCTTGTGCCTAGTAACTCAGTAAAATATAACAATGCTGAACTTACCTCTGTATTTTGCATATCGTATCTTTATTGAAAACGTTTTATTCGTGAAATTCTAATTTTGACTCTTATGAGGGGTTCTATTGCCTCTTTGAGAACATTTTTGTTAAAATCTTTCTTATCATCTCATCAGATCATAAGCTGATAGCATTTTATCTTTCTTGTACAGGGGATTGGTTGTTCTTTTACATGGTCTTAATGAGCACAGGTATGCGACAAGATCCTTGTGTCGTCATGTATGACATGTTGAATTGTTTAACTGTATCCAGTTACTGATGGGTATATATATGTTCCCCTTGCCGCAGTGGAAGATATAGTGATTTTGCAAAGCAACTAAATGCAACTGGATATAAAGTTTATGGAATGGATTGGATTGGTAAGTTTTGGATTGAACTATTTTTCTGCATTTATTCCTATCTTATTGAAAGGGTATGTTAGTAGTCTGTATGGGCTTTCAACTTCGGATAGGAATTATAGTCAGCACATATGTTGTAATGCTCAGAGAACTGTAAAAATGGACCAATTCGTTTGTCCCCCTTAAGGACTACAAGAAATTAATACAGCTTCTCTGAATTTTAATTTCCGGAGGTGTTATACCTTGGATATATATAGATACTGTAAGCAGATAGGACACCCTTCCCTTTTTTCCCAGGTAATTCAATCTACTTGATAGCAGCTAGCAAGATTGAATTTTTAGCATTTCGGACAGTCAACTTTTCCTTGTATGAAGTTCATAAGAGAAAATTTCTTATATAATTGGATATTATGAGCTCCTCTGCTCAACACAAAATTTGACATGTTGATGCATTTGTAAACCACTTAGAAAAGATTAGCTAGCTTCTACTGCTAATCCGCTGAGATAAGAAAAAAATGCTGATGAGATTCCTAATTCATGGAACCTAGTTGCACAAGTAATGTTTTCTTCTGTGTGCCAAATTTAGCAGATGGTTGTGGAGAAATAAAATTTGTATACAGATGGTTGGTATTTTCTTTATTGTAAGTTGTTTTAAAGACAAGATTCTTGGGATCCCATTTTAGGATTTAGTTTCATTTTAATGATAAAGAATCCCTGCATCCTAAATGGGAAGATTATGATTAGTTGCCAAGTCCAAGAATATAGTTCGAACTAATAGAAGTTTGAATCCTCTGCACAAACTGCATTTTTATTTACAGATAGAACTTTTTAGGAGATGCAATAGACCATGGTTATCCTTGCAAGATAAGATGTTGAATTGATCTTCTGCCAGAAACTTGCAATAAAATTTAGTACAAGTCTCCTAATAATGTGTACCTATTGCATAAATGAGTGTTGATCGTTTTGCTATATTGATTTTTAAAGCTCTCTATATCAACAAAGTTCCGCTTTAGAAATTGACTGCTTTCTTTTTCATTCTTGCTTAAATTCTTTGCATAGAACTGTAACTCGATCGTCTGATCTAGTAAATGAGTTCCTTAAGAGTCGGTCTTTTGCAGTTTCACTGTTGTGCAACACAAGCACACATAGACCATAGGTTTTGTAGTTTCATTGTAGAGATGCGGACATTTTGTAATCTGTATAATTGGACAGAGACTAGATGAATAAGTACATTTAGGCTTTTCCGAAAAGAAAAACACTTTGTGACTCTGTAAGGAAATGAAGAGAAGTTTGATATCTAGCCAACTCAGAATGTGCGTTAAGCTGGAGGCAGTTTTTAAAGCTTTCTTTAAATTAAAAAATTTATGATATATATGTTGGGATAAATAATTTTAAGATGAAATGCACCGGCAATTGGTACCTAAGGAGTTTGAGTTTAATTGACTTATTTTTTTGCCATTGTTCATTTTATCTCTTATTCCATGGCAACCTGCAAGTGTCTAATACTCTCCAAATGAAGCATTGCATTTTTGTTTCCCTTTCCTTCCTTAATTTTGGGTATTGCATAGACGAAACCTTTTAGTTGTTAAACCACACATTCCCATGCATCTAGTCTAATCCTTCAGAGGAAGAATCATTATCTCCAATACTGTTTTTATAGTTTAGTGATCACAATTATTCAACTATGCATGCACATATTTGGATGTTGCAGGGACTGAACATGTTCTAACTGGGGCCCATTGGCACGTAAAGGTATAACATGTGAAGCTTCTGCTGATAAGTAAGCTTATTTTTTTGTCTTTAAATCTGGCCGTGCACATATAAGAGTTGTTAAGGCGGCATTTGACGGAACATTTGACTTTAAGACACCTCTTCACAAGTAGGAAATTGAACGTGAAGGCACCTGTTTCACTATCTCTTCTTTCTCTCTGTCAGTGGGTTTGTAGCCTAGCCTAAACGGTGGAGTCCTAAGTGGCCTTTGTTGTTCTTTAGACTGAATGTTGTAAAAATTTCATTGAGCAAACCTTAGTTGCCTATAGGCACTACAATTTTGAAATGGCACTAGGTTGTATTGATTTATAATATGAGTATCTACATATCGCAAATTATAATTAGAAAGCTGGAGTTCCTTCTATATGTTAGAAAAAATTCTTCATAATTTAACTTGCTCTGTTAGACATTTCATTTTAAGAGAATCTTCATTATTAAGTTAGTTGCATTGGTGTTGTGTCCGTTGATGCACATGTTTTAAAGGTACTCTATTTATTTTGTTCATTTGTTATGGTTTTGGATGTGGATTGCCAATTGCTAAGCAATATTTCCTCTCCTCTCTCTTTCTTAATTCTCTTACAGTCCCCCCAAACTTATACTTTAAGGCCTCTAATATCTCTATAATTTAAGCATAGTCTAACTTCATCTCTATTAATCCTATCTTTTCTTTACGTGAGGGTGTAAACTTTGTCTTTCATGGTTTACAGTTGCATTCTCCTCCCTGCACCGAAGTTTGTTTCTGGTAGTTCTGCAATCCAATTTAAATTTCTGGTACAAGTTCCATAACTCTTGGTTGCTTTGTTAATCTATGATTGTTCAGGGCATGGTGGGAGTGATGGATTGCATGCGTATGTTCACTCTTTGGATGATGCCGTAACGGATGTGGTATGCTTTCTATTGACCAACTGTAGAAAATATGCACAGTGATCTAATGCCATTAAATTCTTATTAAATTATCTTTAAATTTTGTAGAAATCATTTATTGGAAAGGTTTTAGCTGATAACCCAGGGCTTCCTTGTTTTTGCTTTGGACACTCAACTGGTGCAGCAATCATTCTCAAGGTTGGCCTTTATTTTTGAACTAGTTAATAAGAAATATTTGAAATTGGCATATCCTGATTTTCTGATGTCCAATGCTTGTCCATCTACGTAGGCTGTACTTGATCCCAAGATTGCAACCCGTATAGATGGTGTTGTGGTGACATCACCTGCTGTAGGTGTTCAACCTTCACACCCAATACTTCGGGTTAGAACTCCTCCAAATTTTGTTGAATAAATATTTGTATTATTTCATGACAGAATACTGTGAAAGCTCTTTTATTATTATCAAAGCTTACTGTCAATCGATAATATTGGCTGCCTTAGCTTTTTTCTGCAACTTGGTAGCCATTACCCAACCATTGTTAGGCTGTTTGACTTTCTTATCATATCATTGGCTCATTTTGTGTATGATTTGTGTATATATCTTGAATAAATTTTTTATTATTTATTTCCAATCTCAGGTTGTGGCACCAATTTTTTCTGTACTGTTACCAACATATCAATTTGGTGCTGCAAATAAGCAGGGTACTGTTGTTTCTCGTGATCCAGAGGCACTGTTGACTAAATATTCTGACCCTTTAGTCTATACAGGATCAATTAGGGTACGAACTGGCTATGAGATCCTTCGGATTTCAGCTTACTTGCAACAGAATCTTGAAAAACTGACAGTACCATTCTTAGTTCTCCATGGCTCTGCGGATGCAATAACTGACCCAGTAGCTTCTCAAAGACTGTACAAAGAGGCATCCTCAGCTGACAAAAGCATCAAATTGTATCCTGGCCTACTGCACGATTTGCTCTTTGAACCTGAACGAGAAGAGATTATGCAGGAAATCATTGAATGGTTGAGCAACAGGGTGCAAGGCTAGGCATTGCATTAGAAGTAGTAAGGTTGTTAAACCGAAGACCGCTCGATTTGCATCCGCAGGTATGTTCACAAAGTCACTCCTAGAGGCCTTGCGATGAAGTTGGGAAAGACACCTTGCTTAATAATTTATGGCCATATTTATATAGACATATAAGATTCTGAATCAAGATTCTATTTGAATTGTATAACATGAATGATTGATAGTGTTTTATGATCCCTTCTCGGAATGGAAAGGTTGTGTTCTAGAAGATCCGTGCCTGTAAATCGGCAATTGATGCTAAATTGCTGGTAGGCTAGTTCATTCGTCTCTAGTACTTGATACATTTCAAATAATTTCGGACCAATATATGTTTTGAATCATTCGTCTCTGCTACTTGGTACATTTCAAATAATTTCGGACCAATATATGTTTGACTCATTCGTCTCTACTACTTGGTACATTTCAAATAATTTCTTACCAATATATTTACGACTCATATGCTACATGATACATACAGCTCCATCAAACTTGACATATGCTACATAATACATACAGCTCCATCAAACTTGACCCCTAAAACCAGGGGCGTAGCCAAAAAACTCAAATATTGGGGTCAAAATTTTTACGAGGAAGTAACTAATCAAAAAGTAACAAAATAGATGTACTTACATTTTATAGTTGTCCTCGACGATTTTTCATATTTTGAAATCATTGGATAATTGATTCATTTAGTACACCATCGAACATTCATTTAGTACACCATCGAACACAGCTTTTTCAATATATGTAATGAGACTATTATTCAACAGCTGATCTCCCATCCGATTCCTTAGCCTACTTTTTACAATCTTCATTGTAGAGAATACTCTTTCAACACTTGCAGTAGAAATCGGTAATATCAATGCCAATTTCGGTAATATCAATGCCAATTTTATAAGTAAGTAGATCAAAGGGTATACCATGTGCTTCTTTGTCTGGACAAACTTTTTTGCAAGAACAGTGATTCCATTTAACATTAAAAATTCATTATCGGAATGCATATCAAAAATATAGGTATCCAACTGGTTTCCCAACATCATAAGTTCTACCGAGGAAAAGTCACTTGGATAAAATTGAGCAAGACGAATCAATTTTTTCTTGTCAAAAGCAGCAAATGCATCATTTATAGGACATACAAAGTAGTAGTTCCATGTTAGATTCACTAAAACGAGTGTTGAGCTCTTGAAGTTGCATATCCAAAACACCATAAAAGAATTCCACCTTATAATGATGTATATTTGTTACCTGATTCACTTTACGTCGAGATCGTCCTACGTGCACTATATATCTCCGGGCTTGATTATGTGCACTGTTAGGACCTCTTACGTGCGAATCTAATCTCTCCTTTTTGTTCCAAGCATCAAAACCTTCTTTAACAAATGCATCCCCACCTTGTTTATTATCAAATTTAAAAAGATAGTAGTACAAATAAAATGCAGCTTCTTTTTTTACATTATACTCCAACCACAATTTAACTTTTACCTTAAAAGTTAAAAGTAATCTTTGTTTTAAGGAGCTTTCTGTGTTTCATTGATTTTGGGGTTTCATGGAGGATACTCTTTTCCCACTCGAGTTTTTTTCCCAAAGGGTTTTGCTCTTGTGGGTTTTTAACGAGGCCCTTCTTCGTTCCCTTTTGTGTCCCTATTGATTGGGTTGAGAATTTTGAAGATCGGTCACGATATATTTTTTGGAGTGCAAGTTTCTTTGAAGTAAATGTCGATGATTAATTGGATTTTGAGATAATAGAAGATTGGATCAACACTTCTTTTGGAGTGTTGATTATATTTTTAGTTGGTTATTATTGTTGTTGCCTTTTTGTATTTTTACCTTATGGGTAGTTTTTTCGGACTTAAAGGTTCTATTGTCTAAACGTCCGGGGGCAACATGCGTGCCTTTTGGTTAGATAATAAACTTTTTTGAATGAAAGAAACTAAACCCCTTTCTCCGGTTTCGTCGGTATTGTATTTCGGTACAATTCATATACGAGAATGTATGTTCTTTGACAAAAAAAAAAAAGTAATCTTCTATTTGTTCAAGACTGCAAGAGTAATGGAGCGTGAATGTCTATAGGGGATGATGATTTAATAAAATATACTATCTCAGTAGATTTTGATTTAGTGGGGTGAATATTAAAATGGGTTAGGTGAAAAATATAGACTTGAGACTTGAAAGTGGGTTTTTTTAATTTACTACTTTGCTTTATCTATTTCCTATACTAAAATAAAATCCTTACCCACATTTTTCCCTCCTCTCTTTCATTTAATTATTATATTTTTCTTCTCTCACCTGCATTTCTTTTTCTTTCTCCTCCTTCCTCTAAATACTTTTCCCTCCTATCCCTCTCTTCTCTTCTTTCATAATTTATTATATTTCCCTCTTATCTCACCTACCCCTTCATTAAATAATTACTTTTTCATATTCTCTCATCTCATTTTATTCAAAACTCATATTATAATTAATATTATTTCCTCCCAATGTTCTTTTTATTTTCTTCCCTTCTCTCTCTTTTTCACCCCGCTCTCCAATATAATTTAAATATTAATAACTTTTTTATATACTTGACTTTTTATTTTAATTATTTCACCCATTTTTACTCATATTATTTTATTCATTCTATTATATCTCGATTACTCTTTGTTTAAATCAAATTTTATGGATATTTATATTTCACTCTTATATATATACATATTTAGGGCTGAGTTCCACTAAAAACTTTATTAAATACAATTTTACAAACTTTTTTCAACAAATGTATAACTTGGGTTCAACATCATTTTTTAATAAAAAGTAAAATTGTACTAATATACATAATTCATAACAAAAACATATTTATACCATTTTACAATTTATTAAAAACATATTTGTGATACTTTTTACATAAAACTTAATTTTCTTCGTAAAAGGTGTTCAACAGACTTGAGTTCAACATCATCTATTGAACAATAGTTATAATTGTGTTGAATTCATATACATAAAATAATTTTACGTTGGCATAATTAAGAAAATTATACCATTTCAATAATATTTTATATTTCTTGTTATGCTATATTTTTTACATGACAAATAATCTCCCAAATTTCTAATAATTAATAATTATTAATTCAGATTAATAATTATTGCTTAATGCCTAAGTTTTATCCTCTCTCTGAAACGAGGAAATAATCAATCTCAATCAATCAATTGCGAAAAATATCTCCAAACGATATTATTCAAATCAGGAAATATCACAACGATAAGGTTAAATCAGATAAAATCAGTAATTAGCACATTAACAAAGTTTATCCCTAAAGTCTCTCAGGGATAAACACAATTGCAGAACTACGTGGGCTTGATCCTATACAAACATTGGTACGTAGGCATCTTGGCATATGATATGGGATCCGATACATGAGACAAATCGAGACACTTATCAAGTCCAGTCCCCTCTTTTTTCATAAACCCTAATCCCCTAAAACATTTACATACTCACAAATTCACCCTATTATTCCAGCATCCCTCCGATTTCGTATTGTTACGAAGTTACTCCAACAACATTTGGCGCTAGAAGGAGGGAAAATTTTTGTTTGTGGAGAACAAATGAAAATAACTTTCACGGTGGATTATAGGTTTTATCAATACACACCGAATTCGGGTTTTTATTGATACAAGGAATCAGCGGCGAAAAAAAAAAGCATGGCAACGTTACAACGGCGTCTTCAATATATTGACTACAAAGGGCTTCGACGATGTGATCATGGTGGGACAAAGGATACACAGAGCAACATGTGACGTAGGTGGACAAAGAAAAGGAAAGCTCTAAAAAAATGGCAAAGCAGAGGCGACCATTGCAGTAAACAAAAAACAAAAAAAAAAAAAAGAGAAGCAATCGCATACATCAACCAAAAAAAGGCACCAAAAAAAAGGCCGGTGGTTCACACGCGCCATTAAAAAAAAGGCACAAGATTAAAAAGATGGAAGGCGCAGCAGGAAGAAAAAAGAAAATCAAAGAGGAACGCATGGGAGTTGTTTAATTTATATATGGTGGAACCCGCGTCATGGAAAAGAAGTGGGCAAATAAAAAAAAGAAAAAACATGGAGACAAGCAGCTCCACGCGCGGCATGCAAATGGAGGAAGGCAACAAAAACCAAGTAACTTTTACATTAAACAAGAGTGATACGTGATGAGTTGTGGGACCAGTGAAGTAAAACAAAATAAAGAAAAAATGGAGGAACAGCGAGGCCAACAACAGGAAAAATAAAAGAGAAAGCATGAAGTCAACATACACAAGCAAAGAATGGAAACGCAGCCAGACGACTTGGACATGTGATGTTGCTGATGCGACTTGGATATCAATTAAAACATAAGTCTTCGATTATCTTTTAATTTTCTGCAATTAATCGCTTCACTTCACTTTCTATATATAATAGAGCAACATAGGGGTAAAAAGAGCCAATAAACCCCCTGTGAAAGTACAGTTATGCCCTTACAATTTATGAAATTACATGAAATGTCACTCTTTTATTTAAATGGGAAAAAATGAGTTTTTGTTGTGAATCGAACCTAGAACCTCCTCTACACAAGTTATCCTACCAACCATTGTGCTACATGAACTTTTTTGTTTTGAGTTAAAAAATCTTTTACACAAACTCGACCTCACCATTATCTTATTTTTACTATTATTTTAAAAATATTATATTTTAACTTTCACAATATGGTACACATCCATCCATTCTTTCTACATATAATAAGAGAACAAGGGGATTTTTAGGGGTTTTTTGAGCCAATAAATCCTCTATGAAATTACGATTATACCCTTACAAGATATAAAATTACATGAAATTTCACTCTCTTATTTAAATGGAAAAAATTAGTAAATTTTATTTTTATGGTGAATCATACCTAGAACCTCCTCTACACAATTTATCCCACTAACCTTTGTGCTGCATGGACTTTATTATTTTGAATTAATAAACCTTTTACACAAACCCGACCTCTCCATTATCTTATTTTTACTATTATTTCAATTTTTTAGCAAAAATAATGGTGACTCATATTATTTTAAAAATATTATATTTTAGGTTTCACAATATGGTACACAATCTATCTATTACTATAAATTAAACCACAACACAAGTGCAAAAAGTGTCATTTTAATGGTTGTGAACTTACGATAATATTTCTATATGTTTAAAAATTACAAAAGCACCATCCCTTTAATATTTATGCAAACAATATATGAAATTATGTTGGTATTGGGAATCAGCCCTCTCGTAATTTCGGATTATAATTCTATGCGACTTATATATCTTGATGAGATATTTAAAGAAATAAATATTAAGGAGCGTACTTATTTTATCTGGAAAGTATTGTATGATGAGTATTATTCACATTGATGATATGTCTTTTTATTATTGTTCTAAAAGAAATTGTGTTATAACCTATACAATATATTTTTACGCTATAAAACATCCTTTTTTATGCTCATTTGATCTATACATAAATAAAATAATACATAAATTAAAATACTGATATTATAATATGTATGAACATAAAAGGTGTAATTATATTAAAAAATATCCTTAAATCGTAAAATTATACAGAATTTATAGCAATTAGAGGATGACCCGTGCCTCGCACGGGTTATTATGCTAGTTATACTAGATTATAGCCCGTGCAAAGCACGGATTATTTTTATTTTTTTTAAATTTGTTATAGTTTAGTATATATAATATTTTAAACATTATTTTTAGTTTAGTATTAAATCTAAATTAATATGTTGTTGGTGGTAATCGAACCTTCAACCTTTCTATATAACATAATCTAGTATTAATTTTATATTAAAATATTGTTGGTGGGATTCGAATCTTAGACCTTCAACTTTTAGTATTGTTGTATCTAACGGTCAAGATCTATTTGAATTGAAGATCTAACGGTTGTGAATGAGGATAACCAAAAATAATGGGATAACAAAAAATAAGGGGGTAACCAACTACAAATTGTACCCACTTTCGCTTATTATAATATGGTATAGATTATGTCATGCATGCATAATTATGTTTTTAAATATTTTTCAAGAAAAATATTTATTATTCAGAAAATTCGTGCGAGCACTATATTTCCATGCTTGTAAAATTATTACGATTTTGAAAGAATCGTACGAGATATTTATGTTGAGGAATTGTGAATATTTATGTTGTTTGATTGTGGATATTTTACAATCCCGTACGAGCTGCATATTTGGAGAAAAAAATTATATATGCGAGTTGCATAATTTTGAAAAAGAATTTCTACAAAAAAAGGAAAATTATTTTCGAAGAAAATAAATATTGCGACACTCTAAAAGAGCATATTTATTATTGCATTTGATTTGTAAATTATTTTTCATATATCGTCGAGATAGTACATATATGTAAAAAAAAAATCAAACTTGCAACTAAATTGTCAAGTAGGGTAGCCTGGACAAGCTATAAATTCCGCAATGCTACACGCTTGAGTAAAGAGCAGCACCCTCTGGATTATTATTGAAGGCCCATGACCAGATCTTGAGCTCAAGGTCGCATGGGTGGGAAGGCATCCCTATGCACAATATCTTTAAGACATGCACAACTAGCCCAACAAGGGACGCGTGCGAGGTTCGCCAGGAAACCTCAGCACAGCTAGCCCAAAAAGGGACGCGTGCAAAGTTCGACAAGATTACATCTACATCTCTTAGTGAAGACCCCGCCAGACACATCCTTATGTGGTTGCATCAGACACTTGAAAAGCGTGTATGCCAATTCAGGATATATACAAACGCCAAGGTCCTAACTAGACGACAAGGATCGCAAAGGATTTCAAACGAATTATTTATGCTCGCACATTTGAAAACCTTGGCAAATATATATCTTATACTGGTCATCGCATGATGTCACACTTGCATCCGCATAAGCTTAACGAGCACAGTGGTGCTCTAATTGTTTTTCTAATCATCTATATTCAGTTTTTTCAGCGACTCAAGAAATTTGGAAGCTTGAAGAATTCTTAGTTCTCCACTGCAGCAAGCTACACTTAAGAACTGGGGGCTAGTTGTTATGCCATATTTTTGGCATGGCTAATAATCTCCCAAATTTCTAATAATTAATAATTATTGCTTAATGCCTAAGTTTTATCCTCTCTCTGAAACGAGGAAATAATCAATCTCAATCAATCAATTACGAAAAATATCTCCAAACGATATTATTCAAATCAGGAAGATATCACAACGATAAGATTAAATCAGTAATTAGCACATTAACAAAGTTTATCCCTAAAGTCTCTCAGGAATAAACACAATTGCACAGAACTACGTGGGTTTGATCCTATATAAACATAGGTACGTAGGCATCTTCGCATATGATATGGGATCCGATACATGACACAAATCGAGACACTTACCAAGTCCAACCCCCTTTTTTTTCATAAGCCCTAATCCCCTAAAACAGTCATATACTCACAAATTCACCATATTATTCCAGCATCCCTCCGATTTCGTGTTGTTACGAAATTGCTCCAACAACATTTCTATACCCTAATTTGGAATTTATGAACCCCTAATTGATAGTTAAAAATTACGTAATATTTATTTAACAAATTTTTAATTACCGTTCATCATACCGTATATTAAACCACCAAAATTTCATATTTTTATAAATTACTTGGATATTGGTGAACCAATATAGATATTAAGGAATTAAATTATGAATATTTAATATAACATCGAGTAAGGTTCCTGAGTCATATGAAGGACATTTTCTCTAAAGTGAATAAAATTGATTATTCATTTATCTTTTACATTAATTTTTAATAACATCTAAATACATATTTAAATGAATACGTATAAAAAATCGTACATATGCACGGATATTATCTATAGGTGAATGAGACAAAATTTTCACTATCGACAGACAAAGCCCGGAAAATAGGAGTTCTAATTCATAAAAAAATATTGTGAACAAATATTATGCTAAATTTGTCGCTTGGGAAATAGTTTTAATTCATATGAAAAATATTGTGAATAAATATTATGCTAAATTTGATGGGAAAAAGAAGTACTAATTCGTAAAATTTATTCAAAAAAAAAAGTACTAATTCGTAAAACATATTGCCGCAGCCAGGATTTGATCCCGGTACAATTTTGAAATTTAAAGACAGGTTTTATTTTTTGTTTTTGTTTTTGAAATTTAAGCCGGCTTTAAGTTAAAAAATTGTTTTAAGTCATAAGTTCCATTTAGGTACTTTTGACTTATGACTTATGGAATTTTTTTTTAATTTTTTTTTGTCCACAATTCTTGTAAAGTTTAAATATCATGAATTTAAATTTTTTTAAAGTCAAATTTCAATTTAAGTCAAAATTATTAAGAGGCCGTTTGGGTAAGAGCATCTCCAATGCCATTCCTCCTTCAACCCCTAAAATATAATAAAATAACCATTCCTTAAAATATAGGGTACCAAAAAACTGTTTTACTCCAACGGTATTCCCTATATCGGTTCCCTATAATTCAAAAGTAGCATTTAATTAGTATTTTGAAATTTAAAATATATCGGTTCCATATATTCCTAAACTTCTAAAATTCATATCTTTAAATCTATCCATTCAAAATTAGTGATTTATATATGTGTGTGTTCTATAATTCGGGAGCTATCTAGTGATATATAAATTCATCGATTTTGATATAAAAAAATTCTGGGTAAAATTTTAATTTGACTTCGGTTTTTGAGTTTGGCGATAAATTTGATGATTCTGAATTTAATGTGATGATTCTGAATTTAATGGAGATGAAGAAAATGACTTGGCAAATGACTTGGCAAGATAGGGAGCCTCTCTCCTCCCCCTACATGTAGGGAACCTCTCTCCTCCCCCTAAATTTTTTTGGTAAGGGGTTGTACCATTGGAGAGTGATTTTTCAGTTTTGGTTCCCTAAATGATGTCACGTAGACTGATATAGGGAAGGGGGGGTGAGCCTTGGAGATGCTCTAAGGCTCCTTAAAGGAGTTTTAAACTTTAAGCAGTTTTTGGTGTGTTTGTGTACACCGGCTTTAGGCCGGTTTTAAGTTAAAAAATGTTTTAAGTCATAAGTAGGTACTTTTGACTTATGACTTATGGAGTTTTTTTTTTTTTTTTCAAAATTCTTGTAAAGTTTAAATATTATGAATTTAAAAAAAAATTAAGTCAAAATTCACTTTTAAGTCAAAATTATTAAACCTCCATTTAACTTTAAGTAAAATTACCCAAACACTTTCATTCAACTTAAAGTAAACAACTTCACTTTCTCCTTTAAGTTAAAAACATCTCCATTAAGTCAAAAGTAACTTATTTTAAGCAATTCCAAACACCCTCTAAATTCTCATTTAACTTTAAGTAAAATTACCCAAACACTTTCATTCAACTTAAAGTAAACAACTTTATTTTCTCCTTTAAGTTAAAAATACCTCCATTAAATCAAAAATAACTTATTTTAAGCAATCCCAAACACCCTCTTAATTTCTTGAACAATGTGTTTAAATATAATAATCAGGTTATGCTTTCGATTCTAGCTTTATTTCTTAGTAAATGTGTTTAATAATGAGCAGGTTCTTTGTTACACACATGACACATCCTTCCATTTTACTCTCTCTTTTTCTTTGTTTTTTTTTGTTTTTTTATCCATTTTACTCTCTTTGATTAGTGAATATTGAATAGGTTGTTTGTCTTGTGATGAACAGGTTAATTTTGTACAGGGTAAAATGCAGGCATGTGTTCATGTAACCAACCAATTAAAAGGAGAGGATACGAAATTGAAATTAGGATTAAGTATGAATTGCAGAAATTAGATCAACTAGTTAACAAAGTCGCGTTACACGCGGCATGAAAACATTTTTTAAAATTGTATATATAACATCATTGTTTGTTGAGTTTTATTATTTGAAATTTCATATGATGAATTGAAATTTATGTAAAATGTAACTAAATTTGAATGTTAAAGAATTATAGAGAAAAAAAATTAGCAGAAAGAAAACATGTTTTAGTTAAACTCTTAAGTATTAATAATACTCCCTCCGTCCCACCCGTTTGTTAACATTTCAAAATAGGATGTTTGGTACGCATTTTAAAGTGGATTTTAAGGATAGTTCCATAACTTATTTTTGAAATTTTCTTTTTTAGTATAAAATAGAACAATCCTATTTTTATATTAAAAAAAAAGAAAATTTTAAAAATAAGTTATGTAACTATCTTTAAAATTCACCTTAAAATGCATGCCAGAAAGTGACAAAAAAAATGTTAAGAATTGGGTGGGACGGAAGGAGTAATATTTTCGAAGATATTGACGACACCTATTTTGTTACATAAAAAAATGCTTTTGAAATCCAATATTGATAAACATTTGTAAAGTTCAACAATGGATAAATAAAAGTAAAATTTTAGTATCATTTTTTCTGTCAGTGGCATTATGAGAGACGTGATTGCTTAGTTTGTTGATAAATTTGTTTGTATGATGAAAAATAGAAGCAAAATGTAAATGTGATAAGAGATGTGATTGACTTACGCCCGTCTCATAATATACATGTATAATTAATTCTCGTCTCATAACATACATGCATGATTAATTGATTAGTAATGGTATAAGAATTTGTGTAGTTAGAACATTAATTTAATCCAACACAATATAATGAAACAACGAATATATAACTTTTTCATTGATTTAATCAGTAAAGAAAAAGGTTGGATTGGTTCAATTTAATCGGGTTGATCACACCCCATGTGTAAATTGTTCATGTCAAAAAGTAAATTATACAATATTGCTTATATTTAAATTGTGGATGTTAATTGGAAAATTTATATGCTTCTGTATCTTATCATGATTCTCACGGTCACTAATTACGAATTAATCGAAAAGCTAAAATCGTCTATTTATTATTGCGTAAAAAAATTGCATCAATTTTTTTAAAGGATTAGAAATGGACGATATAATAAGTTTATTTTATCATTTTATCCTGAAATAATTGTACTTTCAGATAGATAATTAATATTTTATATTAATTGATATGGGTGAAAAGTAACCCTTAAAGACACAATTAATGTGACATTTATTGGCCCGTAAATATGGCCCGAAACCCTAGTTGGGCACTAAATTCGTAATTAATGGTCAGGCCCAAAAGAACGGCCTAAACTGGGGACGCCCGGTAAAAGCCTATCTCTAACATGGGTCTGATCCACAAACCAGGAACGTTCTAGAAACTAAGAACGTCCTAGAATATCCCCAGGATATTGTGTAGCCTCCAAGGCACCAAATTCGACATGGAAACTAATTCCTAAAAGGAAGGAGTCAGAACCTTCCTCAATTACGGTGACTTATCCATCAAGTCTCCAAAACCTACTATAATTCTAAGGCTTCCACAGCCTATATAAAGGGCCTGACCCCTCATCCTAGAACTACGTTGGCTTGATTCTCAACTCTGAGATACGCAGGCATCTTGTGAGGACCCGAATTAGGTCACGATAACACAAGCACAGCCATTAAAGCACGAAGCTCACGAACCCCAGCCGCAATTCGATAACCCTACTTTTTATTCCACAACATTTGGCGCCGTCTGTGGGAATAGGATATCAACCATGGTTAACACACGAAGAACGTCAACCGAGAACGTTCTTGTTACATCTGACCCACCAATCGTCTCCTCTACACTACCCGTTGTTACGGAGCAGGGGCTTGTGCCCCCATCGACTGAGACTATTACACAACCTCAAGTTTCTCAGTCTACAGGGACGAATCCCCATGCTGAGAGAACCTTACCGGTGATTGATCACCCGGGACAAGAGACTAACCAACTTCAGATGGTGGTTGCTCCATTGACTAGCCGTCCACCGCCCTCAGGAGTTCAGATCTCCACCACTACACTCCCCGTGAATACCGATCCGTTATACGGGTTGCCAAACTATCCCCCAAATCAAAGGGATCCTGGACCAAGTGGACACGCTCTACGGATACCCGAGTCGTATCAGCCACCTTATATTAGGGGTCTAGCCCCCCCTGAGCAAGGATATTACGATTATTCTGGACCTTACTCCGATGATTCATCATCCGAGGATGATGAACGTGATATAGCCCCGAGGAGGCGACGTACAAGCAAAGAACCCATGAGGAGGACTCAAAGGATCAATGATAGACCCGTTCAAACAGCTGCTGAGAGAATCAAGGCTTTTGAAGCTGAGATCCAAAAGCTGATGGATGATATAACCAGAGAACAAGCAAGGCAAAATCTGAATAGGCCTCCTCCAATCTCAAGGGAGATCCCCTTCATTGATTTGGAAGGGTCCTGAAGAAGACCGAGAAGGGCTGATGCCCCAACTGGAGGAATTACGACCAGGGTGAGCCGACCAGGCCACCTTGGTAGGGTGTTTGGAGGGCTTTCGGAAGACCTGTTTTTTAGGGTGTTTTCATGGCCCTCCAGAACGCTCAAAAACGCTCCGTTTGAGCTCAAATTTGAGATTCAAGAACCTTGTGAGGTCCTCTACAAGCCTATGCAGGTGGCCAAGTGTTTCCATGAAATTGGAAAGGTGTTATGATCATGTGCGAGATCTGGTCTGAAAATCAGCTGAAAATGGGGTATTTCGCCTCTAGAACGTTAAAAAATGCATGTTTTCATGTGATTCTTCTTCATACCAGGAGATTATAAGAATCCCCATCATATAAGCTCAACTTTAAAGTTTGGGTTTGGAGATGCCAGGGGTGTTCAGAAAACCAAGGATATTGAAAGACCCTGAAACACCTTCTAGGGGATAGTATTTCTTCCCTAGACAACTCAAAAATGAGAATTTTCACGTGATTCTTTTTGCAACCAGGAGGATGTAAGAAGCTCTACTTGACTAACTTGACTCCAAAATTTGGGGTTAGGACTTCGCTAATCGCAATTAGGGGGTGATTAGCCTCAATTATCAACGTTTAAGGACTTCCACTCAAGAATTAACCTATCCAAAGGTTAAAGGTGGATATCCTAATAGTAACTACATCGAGTATGAACTTGTTGGCCTAAATCAAGACCTTTATAACCCCGTTTAGGGTTGTTTAGCCCCGATTAGGGCCAAAGTAGCGTCTTCTGCTCAAAAATTAGCCCTTATCAAGGCTTATGAGCAGCGACCACCCGGCATTAACCCCAACTTAGATACGTTGAGGGGAATGAATCATTAATGAATTGATGATAAAGGATCCTATGCACGAATTGCACTCGGATTAGTGTCTATGAGCTCAAAACGGCACTAATCCTATTCCCGAAAGGCTCGGAAATCTTGAGAGAAAGATTCGAGAGGCCAAGGAACGTTTAACTTTCTTAAGTATTAACTTGGGAAAGGATTTTAGTCATGGTAAATGTGTAGGTCGCTCCACACTTTACTATAAGACGATACCCTTGCAGGGCTGATATGACCTTAAACTTCTACGAAATCAAGTTTTCCTAGAAGTTGGGGGGCAAATGATATGGGTAAAAAATAACCCTTAAAGACATAATTAATGTGACATTTATTGGCCCGTAAATATGGCCCGAAACCCTAGTTGGGCACTAAATTCGTAATTAATGGTCAGGCCCAAAAGAACGGCCCAAACTGGGGACGCCCGGTAAAAGCCTATCTCTAACATGGGTCTGATCCACAAACCAGGAACGTTCTAGAAACCAAAAACGTCCTAGAATATCCCCAGGATATTGTGTAGCCTCCAAGGCACCAAATTCGACATGGAAACTAATTCCTAAAAGGAAGGAGTCAGAACCTTCCTCAATTACGGTGACTTATCCACCAAGTCTCCAAAACCTACTATAATTCTAAGGCTTCCACAGCCTATATAAAGGGCCAGACCCCTCAACCTAGAACTACGTTTTGGCTTGATTCTCTAATACAGAGATACGTAGGCATCTTGTGAGGACCCGAATCAGGTCACGATAACACAAGCGCAGCCATTAAAGCAAGAAGCTCACGAACCCTAGCCGCCATTCGATAACCCTACTTTTTATTCCACAACACTAACGATATATAAATTTTATAAATAATTTAACACAAAAAATTTGAACAAAAAAATTAATTTGAATTTAATTGTACAGTAGAATCATTTTGGATAAATCAAATAGAATTTTCGACGTAAAAAATCGTCAATTTCCTCTCTTCCTTGTTTCTAATAACCCACCACAGAATTTCATCAAGAAATTATAAATCAAATTTTTAAAAAAATAAAATTTTATTATAATGTAGGATACTAACGACATATAAATTTTATAAAAAATTAACACATAAAATTTGAACAAAAAAATTTAATTTGAATTTGATTCTACAGTAGAATCATTTTGGATAAATCAAATAGAATTTTCAACGTAAAAAATCGTCAATTTCTTCTCTTTCTTGTTTCTAATAACGTGGCATGTAATCGTTAAATTACAAATTATTTTTTAATTATGAAAAATTATTAAATCATCACTAAATTAAAGATTATTTTGTTAATTTCACGTGGGTTGTAATCATACAAATTAAATTTTAATAATTCAAGATAGAGTACAAATATTAAATCGAACGTGCAAAATCTTATATATATATCAATTTTTTAACAACAATTTGATATGTAAATTAATAATATATAAAATTTAAGAGTAGAAAAACTCTTAAAAAGATTCTTAGAAATGCTCTTAAGGAAGTTCTCCTGCAACAAGAGCCGGCAATTTCGTACACGACACGAAAACAATACAAAAATTAAGGGTTTGGGTTGATCGTTGTGGTACATGAATATGAAAGTACACGAACATGATATTACACGGATGAATTTATCGTCGATTTTGGGTTTACCTTTGGGTACACGAAACGAAAATACACGAAATAAATAAATATTTAAATAATTTTATTAAAATTATATGAATCCATATTTTAAAATAATATTTTATATATAAGTTTTACATAATATAAATACAAAATAGTTTTAAATTTTAGTTTCACAAGACTTGAGCACACTTGATTCTTTATGAAATATTGACTTAAGACTCAACTAGTAAAAATTTAATATTTAAATATTTTTATTTTTATTCAAAAATTACACGAAACACGACACGAAATGAAGGTACACGAACACGAAATGATACGAATCCTTAATGGATCGATTTTGGATTTGGCATTACGTACACGAAACACGAAAGTACACGACACGAAAGTGTACGAAAACGAAACGTCAGGTCTACCTGCAACCTTACTCTTTACATATATGTTACGGATTCTCCCTTCCTTAGATAAGATTTACATGCCATTGTTTCATAATTTTTTAAGAAAACTATCATTCCATCACAAAATTTCATCAAGAAATTATCAATCAAATTTTTAAAAGCATAAAATTTGATTATAATGTAGAATACTAACGATATATAAATTTTATAAAAAATTTAACACATTAATTTGAACAAAAAATTAATTTGAATTTAATTGTACAGTAGAATCATTTTGGATAAATCAAATAGAATTTTCAATGTAAAAAATCGTTAATTTCCTCTCTTCCTTGATTCTAATAACCCACCACAGAATTTCATCAAGAAATTATAAATCAAATTTTCAAAAACATAAAATTTGATTATAATGTAGAATACTAACGACGTATAAATTTATAAAAATTTAACACATAAAATTTGAACAAAAAAATTAATTTGAATTTGATTGTACAGTAGAATTATTTTGGATCAATTTCTTCTCTTTCTTGTTTCTAATAACGTGGGCTGTAATCGTTAAATTAAAAATTATTTTTTAGTTAGAAAAAATTATTAAATCATCACCTAATTAAAGATTATTTTGTTAATTTCACGTAGGTTGTAATCGTACAAATCAAATTTTAATAATTCAAGATAGAGTACAAATATTAAATCGAATGTGTAAAATCTTATATATATCAATTTTTTAAGAACAATTTGATATGTAAATTAATAATATATAAAATTTAAGAGTAGAAAAACTCTTAAAAAGATTCTTAGAAATGCTCTTAAGGAAGTTCTCCTGCAACTAGAGCCGGCAATTTCGTACACGACACGAAAATAACACGAAAATTACGGGTTTGGGTTGATCGTTGTGGTACACGAATACGAAAGTACAGGAACATGATATTACACGGATGAATATAGTGTCGATTTTGGGTTTACCTTTGGGTACACGACACGAAACGAAAATACAAGAAATAAATAAATATATAAATAATTTTTTTAAAATTACATGAATACATATTTTAAAATAATATTTTATATATAATTTTTACATAAGATAAATATAAAATAGTTTTAAATTTTAGTTTCACAAGACTTGAGCACACTTGATTCTTTATGACATATTGACTTAAGACTCGACTAGTAAAAATTTAATATTTAAATATTTTTATTTTTATTCAAAAATTACACGAAACACGACACGAAATGAAGGTCCACGAACACGAAATGAAATGAATCCTTAAAAGATTGATTTTGGATTTGGCATTACGTACACTAAAGCACACGACACGAAAGTATACGAAAAACGAATTGTCAGGTCTACCTGCAACCTTACTCTTTACATATATGTTACGGATTCTCTCTTCCTTACATAAGATTTACATGCCATTGTTTCATAATTTTTAAAGAAAACTATCATTCCATCATAGAATTTCATCAAGAAATTATAAATCAAATTTTTAAAAACTTAAAATTTGATTATAATGTAGAATACTAACGATATAAAAATTTTATAAAAAATTTTAACACATAAAATTTGAACAAAAAAATTAATTTGAATTTAATTGTACAGTAAAATCATTTTGGTGAAGTCAAAATTTAACAAATCCAAAATTGGTGAAGTCGGCACAATGATTCTATTGCAAAAACGATCCCAGGAATGGAGTCTAGCTGCAAATTATATTTCAAATGATCATATAAAGTGGTGGGAGAACAATCCAGTGGGAGTGATCACGAGAACTAGGGATGAAGTGGAAGAGAAATTCTTGCAATGCAATTGTGATTATGTTTGTTTTATAGATGGTTCTTGGAACAAAGATTCTAAAGGCTCAGTTTCTACTGGAGTTGGAGGTATAGCTAAGACTTCTAAAGGCATCACAACAATGGTTTTCTCTGGTCCCCATTATGCAAAAAATGCTTTTATGACTGAAGTAAAAGCTCTGGAAACTCTTACTTGGATAATTGCAAGTTACGGTAAACAAAAGTTCAGTTTCATGGTTTATATAGATAATGTAGAACTTGTTCTACAATTAAACGAGTTCAAAGCTCAAAAGAAAACAAAGCTAATTCTGGAGGAAAGTTGTAAAATAGCTATACTCTCCCTAAACTTAACCTTCAAGAAAATTGACAGAATTTTCAACAAGGAAGCTGATTGTTGGGCTAAAAAAGGCAAGCATAAGCAGGAGTTTTTTTGTTATTGGTCATAAGAGTTAATAGCATTGTGGAAATTATCAAGGTGGGTCGTGCTGAAGTGTTTTTTATTTAAAGCTTAATGATGCAAGCCCAATCTCTGCAGATTTTTTAGAGTTTTGGAAAAATAAGTAAGTACATTTTCTGGGAAATGAACCGTCTCAAGCAATCAATTGTGTTATCGGAAATGTGCAGACGCCTCCAGCATTATTCTCTGGAAAATTGTTCAAGTAATAACCCCTATATATCTTGGCATCATCATATCTTTTTCAATACTTCCTCCTCTCTTCTCAAAAGTGCTTATAAAAATGGTGGACGTTGAGCCAAGGTGGGAGCTCCCGAAGCGAAGCTTTGTTAAAATAAACGTTCATGGGTACTTCACTGATCAGAGGCTACCCAACGGAAATGTTAGTGGCATTGGAGTGGTTGCTCGAGATCACGAGGGTAACATACTGAGCATGCTGGCTGGATCATTGGGTAAGGAGTGAAGAAGGAACAACGAGTTTTTTGCTTTCATGGAAGGGTTGAAGCTTGCATATGCTAGAAACTATCGGAAAATAATTTTAGAAACAGATCATGTTCATGCGTACTGGCAATGGAAGCACTCTCTTGAAGAAGGAGGACATTCGGAGGATGAATTCATCTTAAGGCAACTTAATACGAGGAGAAGGGACATGAATTTTCTTTTAGAAGTTCGTTTAGCTGATGCGGTAGTCAACGAAATGGCAACTTTCTTAGCTCAACACGGAGCTTCTCATTGGAAAAAAATGGTGATTGTTAGGAACCAAGATATGGGGTTGGGTATGTTTGGTATGCAATATGAATGGGTTCTAGAGGAAGAGGTAAACGCTGAAGTCATGGATGCTGAAGTCGACAATCCGGTCTTGGTGATTATGGATGTTCATGAAGGAGATCAGATTCTGCATGCTGGGAATGTCTTTGTTGGTATGGACGCTTGGTAGTCCAATCATTTTCGAATCAATCCGTCTACTGAATGTGGCTATTTTCCAATTTTTCGTTTATGGGCTAAGTCTTGGGCTTTGGAAGTTTGGAAGTGAAGCTGTGTCCCGTGCTGGTTCTAGTTTTTTAATTGGGCTAATAGTTTTTTTGATTTGTTTATTATGTTATGTTATCAGCCTGCAACTGAGTCTGTTTGGTTGTAGTTTTAGTGTTGAATATTGGCTGTTTTGGCCTTATGAATGAATCTTTTGCTTTCCAAAAAAAAAAAAAGGAATCATTTTGGATAAATCAAATAGAATTTTCATCGTAAAAATTCGTCAATTTCCTCTCTTTCTCGTTTCCAATAACCCACCACAGAATTTCATCAAGAAATTATAAATCAAATTTGATTATAATGTAGAATATTAACGACATATAAATTTATAAAAAATTTAACACATAAAATTTGAACAAAAAAATTAATTTGAATTTGATTGTACAATAGAATCATTTTGGATAAATCAAATAGAATTTTCAACATAAAAAATCGTCAATTTCTTGTTTATAATAACGTGGGCTGTAATCGTTAAATTACAAATTATTTTTAATTAAAAAAAATTTATTAAACCATCACTAAATTAAAGATTATTTTATTAATTTCACGTGGGTTGTAATCGTATAAATCAAATTTTAATAATTAAAGATAGAGTACAAATATTAAATCGAACGTAGAAAATTTTATATATATCAATTTTTTAATATCAATTTGATATGTAAATTAATAATATATAAAATTTTAAAAAAATTATATAATTATATATACTAAAAAAGGAATGGTGCTAGTAAGATTAAGATAAACATACCTTTATAGATAAAGAAGATGAGTTGATGAAAGTACAAAATAGCTCTACTCACAAACGTTACACATTACAAAAATTCAGTATGTATCATGTTATGCTAAAAATATGCATACGTTACAATTTTAAAACTGAATCATACAAATTTCTCCATACGCTAAAAATATACATACGTTAAAGTTGTAAATCCGAAATACCCCATGACAATCATAAATTATCAACACCGAAGTTGCTTTCAAAAAAAAAACACAGAAATTATATAATTAAAATTATATGTAAATATATTACAAATTATGCTTATATAAAATCATATCGGATTTGAATAATCAATTTTTATATTTAATTCTTATTATAAAAAATTGACTGGATATTCTATCCAACTTTTTAAATCAATTTTTTAAAACTTTTTAATGAGAATAGATGGATATCAAATCAAAAATTAAAATATTCAACTTTTCAAATTTTTATACGCAATCCTTATATTTACGATCACAAAATACATGAAGGTAAATATGTTATTGACGATAATTTATAGGTTCGATTTTCCCTTTTTTTATAATTTATACTCACATTGGAAATTTGAATATGCTAAAAATATGCGTAGGTTACATGCATGTAACTGACCCCCACCTCACCTAAATTACACCTACATACACATCTTTGTATCTATAAGTACTTTTATACTTTTGCTTTATTTGCATCGCTTCATCTATATTTTAAATCTATCTTCTAGTTTTATATTTTGTTTTTAATTATTTTCTCTTTTTTGTCACTGCTATGGAACCTCACTCAGATCTGCCGTCGGTGGTGACCCAACCGGACGTTCAGATCTCCGACGTGGCCGTTGAACACACTCCAGCTCAGTTTAACAACAACCCACCTTACGATGAGGTAAAAAAAAGTTTTTACGGTGTGATTTCTTTTATTTTTGTGGATAAAGTTTGAATTTTTATGGGTTGTGTGTGTGTGTGTGATTGCAGCGGTAGTTTTGTAATTTAGAGTAAAAAGACTGGTTGGTGTTGGTTGAATTTTGGTTTTGGTGTGTAAAGTTTGTATCTTGATTGTTGGTTAGAGAGAGAGAGAGAGAAGGGAGGAGAGAGAGAGAGAGAGAGAGAGAGAGAGAGAAGGGAGGAGAGAGAGAGAGAGAGAGAGAGAGAGGGGGGGGGGGAGGGGGGGGGAGGGAGGGAGGGAGTGAAAAAAAGGAGTAGAGAGAGAGAAAAAAAGGGAGAAGAGAGAGGAAGAGAGAGAGAGAGCTGCAATTATATGATTAATTTGAATTTTGATGAATAGTTTTTGTAATAATTTTAGTTGTTTTTGTGTATATATAGATGATTACAGCTGCAATTTTAGCTTTGAAGGAGAAGGATGGCTCAAGTAGACAAGCTATTGATAAGTTTATCGTGAATGTGTACAAGAATTTGTCACCGAGTCATGGTACTTTGTTGACTTACCAGCTTAAAAAGATGAAGAATGAAGGGAGGCTTGTCATCAATAAGCATTCCTATATGCTTCCTGGAATTGAATTTGTTGCTGAGAGCGTTGGTCAAGTTTCGGTTGGGTCGAAAAGGGGGCGCGGTAGGCCAAAGAAGGTTCAGGCAAATGGCGGTGGTGGGGTTGTTGATTTGGAGGCACCACCGGTTTCTGCTGGAGTGATTGGGGATTCAGGGATTGTGGGGAATGCTGTTCCTTTTGATCCGATTGGGGCGGTGCCGAATGTGGTGCCAATTGGTGAGGTTGATGGTGGGACGGTGGTTAAGAGGAGGCCGGGAAGGCCACCTAAGTCGCAGGCTGCAATGGCTGGAGGTGAGCCGATTGTGGCGGCTGAGCCGATTGTAGGGGCCGAGCCAATTTCGGTTGGTAGGAGGCCGGGGAGGCCGCCTAAGGTTAATAATGGGATGGTTGAAGCTGGAAATGGGGGGTCGATATTAGGGAAGAGAGGAAGGGGGCGTCCGGTGAAGAAGCTTGGTGTGGGATCTGGTTTGGTGGGAAATGCTGGTGGCGTGAAGAAGGGACGTGGAAGGCCACCGAAGTTCAGAGGAGCGGGGATGGTTATAGGACAGAGACCAAGAGGGCGACCAAGGAAGGGTACTGTTTATAGGCCTCGGGGTAGGCCACGAAAGAATGTGCCAGTTAATGGTGGTGGTGCAGCATTCTTCCCTGTTGATGGGATGGGAGATACTGGAAGACCTGCCAAAATGGCTGTGAGAAGGAACACAAGGAAACTTAGCGGGAAGCCTTTAGGCAGGCCAAAGAAGGTTACTCTCTATTAAAACTTATAGTTTATAATGTTAGCTGCATGCTTTATGAGTTTATGTGATCTGTTTTATTAAATTAATTCTATTATCGTTAAGATGTCAATACTCACTAAATGTCCTGTGTCTTGCAAGGTATCAAAATTTCATTAATTTCAAAAAAAATCTTTTAGATGCCGCAGTAAATTATTATATGCGTATCTTTATTAATAACAGTTATCCATATGTTCTCATCTGTAACTCCAATGTCCAATACTTTTAAAAAACAAATAAAATATGTTCGAATTATTTTTTCTTGGTAGTGTGATGTTGATGCGTGTTTATTTATTCAATTTCATTTATCTCTAACTTCTTTATTATGATGCAGATGTAGGAGATATAAAATTCACCGAGTGATTGCGTATGATTATCTCCTCGCTACTTGAGTTACATGCATTTGTTGTGTGTTGATATGGGAACTGGCATTTATCACTCTTATGGTGCAAGTTGATTACTGTGGCAATGTGTTAAACTTAATAGTCTTAAAGTCTTTTTATATAATTAGCTTAATGTATCATGTGATTCATGTATATCTATTGGGGAAAAAAAAAAAAAAAATTGGACCGCGCCATGCGCTGTGTTTTGTTTCCCGTTTGACCTGATACGCATATGGATTATGGAAGATACAGATTTCAAGTGGTAAATTAGGTCTTCTTTCCAAGTTGGTTATTAGGTAAAAGGGGAAACTAAATGTAGTGCATTGTGCAGCCCAAATGTACATTATATATTTATAATCTTTCATGTGTATCATCCAATACGCTACCCCTATTTAAACAATTCACACTGGTGCATCTTATGCACGGCTTCAAAAGTTCAGGTCCGTAACTTTATTGTTACATAAGTAACTTTTCTGAGCTAATCGGAAAGTATATTGCATGATGAAGCTGCTGAATTTGTGTGTTTTTTTAAAGCCAAAGAATTAACAGAATTAACATAATTTAGTAAATATATATATATATATATATATATATATATATATTATTAACATTAATCAAGCTTTGACAAGGCAGTTACAGACTGAAGAAAAGAACTAGTTCAAACCATCTCATCCCCTACATCCTATGTCCCTAGCTATATAGAATGGGCTACAGTATTACCTGCTCTTTTAATGTCTTCATAGAATTTGTGACTAGGAGTGCTGTAATTTGGGTTTTAATATTCTCATTGTTAAATGTAGTTTTCATTCCTTAATTTGTGGTTGACAATTTGAACTACAGGATGCTTCAGCTCTAGCAGTTCAAGCATTCAATCAGCAGCATTTATTATCCTATCAAGACCTTAAAGGAAGAGTTGAGCATTTTGTAAGTCCACATGGAGTTGTATTTTACATTATCATTTTAGTTTTTACTAGATTTTGATGCAGTGCGAACTGACATCTCTTTTATGTGCTTGCATTTTTTTTTATGCAGCAATCTAGGGTTAAGCAAGCAGTAGATGTTATTTTGTCATACCTAGACCCTGAAGTTGCACCTATTGCTGTAGGGATGCTACAAGAGCTACAAGAGCTTTCTTTAATTGATTTGAGTGCACTACCAGTTCCAAGGGTACCAGATGTAAGTGCAGCAGTAACAGACCCAACTGCTGCACCATCAGATGACCAAGGTGGACAGGGAAGTGACCCGTTTGCACCTTTGTCTGTTCAACAGTCGGCTCAGTATCTAATTTAAGGGCATCTCTCTTAGGAAAACATCTTTTTGACTGTTATGATATTCAAAATGATTTAGTGTTTGTAGAGATGATTGGGGTGTAGGCAAGGCTGCAGGATGAGAGTTCTGTCGCAAAATTTGACAACTGCCCGACAGAAAATCTGTTGTAGTTGTAACTTATTCACTTGTCCATCTGTAGTGATTTATAATACGATTCAAGGCAATTCAGTGTCTGTAAAATGATAATTCTTTGTTTGATTACTTTCACGTACTATGCTAGTTTACTTTATAATGCTACTTCTGAAATGGGAGGCATGGCTGAAAAATTTATTTGAAATATTTCTGTAGGTTCGTAATCTGCACCAAAATGCTTCGTTGCTCACCTGTTATACGTTCGTGCAATGATCTTCCTGTATTACGTTATGCGCTTGCTTCACATTCTTTGTATTGTGAACGAACTGGAACAGATTGCCATCTGAGTTGGTGGTGGTAGGACATTTCACTGATTCACTCTTGTTTGTGTTCTGCTGTTTCCAAAAATCAGCGAGCAAAACCAAGATGAGCATCAAATGTTTTCTTGATATTTGTTGAAAGAACATCTGATGTTCTAAATTTTGGCAATTTATCCCATCTTAGATAGTTTAGATGCATTAGGTAAGGGACTCCCAGATAGAACGTTTGGGACTGTTGATTACTACACTACTCAAACAGGTCGGACTCCCAAATAGAATGTGTTAGGTATTAAAAATTAATGAACCTACACATTCTATTTGGGAGTCTCACCAGTTTGAGAAGCATGGTTTCATAACCAGATGTATGATCCCTAAATCAGTCCTTTTTGGAATGTTTTTTACTTCAATTTTTCTTCGCCATAGATTTTCGAAAGATTCTTCTGCATCTAAGCTTTCGAGAACTACCTCAATGGGGTGTTAGAGCATCTCCAATGCAAAGGGACGTTTTTCTGTTTTTTTATCCTGATTATATGCCACATAAGCAATAAGTGGGAAGTGGTCACTTCCCTACAATGCATGAAGCCACTTTTATATTAAATAAATAATAAATCCATACAAATGATAAAAGAACGGAAGAAAGAAATTAATAAAAAATTATAATAAAGCTACTTTTCGGTAAGTGTCCGGAGGACACCTTGCTGGGCCTGGACCACTTTTTGGTTTATGCTGCAACGCTATTCAAGAGGGACGGGAACACTTTACGGGATTCAAGGCATCAAGTGACCCTGCGCTGCGGATGCTCTTATAGCCTTGTAGGCAAGTTTTAACCGTTACTTCGGTAAAAACGTGTTGTTCAGGACACGCTAGCCTGCCTGGATTTTACCAGGACCGACCGACCAGCCCCATGGTCAACACCGACATGTAAATCTGCTAGCCGAGCGACAAAACCCAGTGGCCGGGGCACTTAAGCGATACGCTCAGTAATCCCACGGTTTATATTCGGTAAACCTTCCACTATCTCACCAACTCAGATCCGCACAGGGGGCGGGTGAGGTTCGAACCCGTGACCCTTTGGATCAACGCATGACCCCGTTTCCCCGTTTTAACCGCTACTTAGTGACAAGTATTTAAGGGTTTCCCTTGTTAGCTTGCTAACCAACTTCCAAAGCCAAATTTTCTTCCCATGAGGGGGTGTTTGTGGAGGCTTACTCAGAATGTAAAGCAGGGGGTTTTGGGAGGTAATGCGAAAACGGAAGAAGCAATAAGCTGGTTCCAGAGAAGGCATGGCCTGCCACGATTGTTAAGACAGACTCTCTTCTCTGGTGATTCAAGCATTGCGTTGTAATATTTCATGACTTCGACTTTCGGAAATATTACAAGATTGTAAAAAAAATGTTAAAGCAGCTACCAAATGTTGATTTTGTTTTTGTTAAGCATACTGCAAATGGAGCTGCACACAGCCATGCTAGGAGCTCTGTTTTTAGTCCTGCAATATGTAATAGCCAGGAAGATTTACCTGATGTAGTAGTAGCTGTTGTTCCAGCTGATATTTGCTTCGATTCATTAATATGCTAGCAATCTTCGGTTCAAAAAAAATCATAGGTCGATACTGATTAGCAACAAATTTATATTTAATATTTATATTCTTAAAGATACCAAAATTATAATTTTTACAGGTCCAAATCTCACTAAAAAAATTGTAATTTAATATTTATGTTATAAATTTCAAGAATTCTAACAAAAATTTTACGATCTAAATAATTAATCTATATCTTTTGTGACCTATATTAAAGCTCATCCTTTAGGATTATGATATTGCTTCACGTTTACGTTCGCAGTGTGCTAACTGCTAACAATCAGTAAAGTATGTGGTCAGAGTCGATAGATTATATATATATTTTTTCTTTTACTAATGGTAAGTCTTTATTTTGCGAACAAACATTACGCGATCTTCAATGACCGGAGAGTTTCAACCATAGAATCTAATAATTTTAAAAATAGACGATTAAGATTATATCATATTAAAAAAATTATAATCTAAAAGGGATATAATTAAAAAAGGTTAATTTAGAATTGAATTTTAAAAATAAAATTATAATCTCAAGATATAATTGAAAATGGTTGCATTAGGATTGAATTTTATTTATTAATTTATTAATATTAAAAAAAGTTCATATTTACTATTTGTGCTATATCTCGAGATCTAGAAATCAGATTTTGATGATTTTACAGCCCACGCGAAGCTCATAAAATTATCTTTAATTTTAGTGATCATTTAAAAATTATCCTCCAAATGAAAATACCCAGAATCTCAAGATTAATTATAATAATGAATTTTTACATTAATATTACCTACATTGATAATCATATTCAACGTAGAAAACCTAATTATGTATGATATAAATCATTAAAATTCACTTTTTCGTATTTCAATATAAAAATACTTTTTAGTTTACATGCTAAAATTTAAATATTTTTTATGATAGATCCAACGTTTTTCATCTATTTATTTTAAGATCTAACGGTTCTTATTTACTTTGTCATACTGACTACCAAAGTTATGGACAAAATCCTTCTTATACTTAAAATTGTATTTGGTTAAAATTGTATTTGGTTGTTAGTACAACTATGTTCAAAAAATAAGAAGGTTATTTTGATAATCAAAATGAAATATAAATATATATCCTAAATCGAATAGAATTTTCAACGTAAAAAATCGTCAATTTCTTCTCTATTTTGTTTCTTGGTAGTTTTAATTGAAAAATAATTGTAGACCATCAGTAATTAAAGATTATTTTGTTAATTTCATGTTGACTATAAAATCGTCCAAATCAAGTTTTAAAAATTCAAGATAAAACACATTGTAAATTAAACGTGTAAAATCTTATACATATCAATTTTTAATAACAATTTGATATGTAAACTAATAACAAATAAATACTAAAAAAATTAATATAATTATAAATATTAGATTAGGAGTCGTGCGTTACACGGGTTATAGGCTAGTAATGATAGTAATAATAAAGTATATTATTGATAATTAAAAATAATCACTAAAAAATCATATGTCAATGACGTAATCAAAATAATTAGCTAAAATGATATAAAATATTGATTATGTAAAATTTGGTGAATATGTAAGATATTCTATTTCAATTATATTATTTTATTTATATTTTAAAATTATATACTAATATTATTTTAAATTGTTAAAAATAAAATATTCTATTTTAATATGGTAATATATGAAGTGGAATTTCGTCAACATATCCTCAATACTTTTTATTTATGGTAGTTCAACTCACCTTTAACTAAAAATTATTGATGGTCGGAGATGTTCCAAAACGTCATAAAAAAATGTACTCTATTAAGAATATGAAGTTTTTTCGTAAAACTTGTTATTAGATTTTAACTATATTCTTTTTATTAAAAATGTTCATTGGAATTATTTTTCAACTACTAAATTTCCAATGGCTAAAAATTGGTTGACCACCCCTTGCAATTAGGTAATTGAGGTTCTAAAATGGGCCTAACAAGACAAAAGAAAAATGAAGTGGAACATCCTATCATTATTTGTGTCATTATCCTTGTGAAACACTTTTTCTTTTGAGCCTTTTTTATTTAAATAACAAGAATAATTGGTATACTCAGCATACTAATTAGAGCTTGATTCGATTGTGATATTTAGTCAAAAATTCAATTTAACTGAATCAAATATTAACCAATATTAGCTGTGCAAAGCACGGGTTACATTTAAATACTTTTAAAATTATATGATTAAATAAAATAGAGTATAATAATTTATTATTGATATAATTTAACTTTATAATTAATTAATAAAATTAATAATAATAATAGTTATTTAATAAATAATATGTATTGATTAGAACTAATAATATAAAATCTCAATGTAAATTTGTTGTTAACGGGATTCGAACCTTGAATCTTTAAAAAGGAGATTTAAATATAGAATATTCCTTATTATTAGATCTAACGGTATCATCTATTTACTAAATATCTAACGGTCACTATTTTTTTAGAAGGTTGAACCAAGTTGAACCAAACAACCAAATTATACATCTGTTTGCTTATTATATAATAGTATAGATGTGTCGGTCAATATGTATGGAAATTTGTTTAACAAACATAATTATTTTTGGTTAATATGAAGTATATTACAAAAAGTAAGCAAACTGATTAGTTTTTTTATTTAAGTTTGAGAATTATATCAGCCAAAAAATGGGAAGAAAATGTATGATTCAAGTAAATTTTGCTCATAACACCTGATTTAAAAATGGTATGAAAATGTGTTAGAAAAATACACTTATCTCGAGTTCGCTTTTAAGTTTTAACCATATGATGAGGTGATGTTTTGAAATTTTAGGAAGGAGGGGAAGACAATCCAACAAAAATATGAATTAGAAGCTACAACTTATTTTTTTTTTTAAATTCAAATGAGGTACAAATTACAAGAAACGAAAAAAAGGAAATATGATACTTTTACATTTTTTTGTTAAAGTTTGAAATTTATAATATATTATCGAATATTGATTTTGCTTTACGAAACGATAGTTAAATGTTTTTCTCATAAAATTAATAATTAACCAATATTTTAAAAATCAAAATAGCGTCTAACCAAAATATTATAAATTATAAATTCCAACCATAAAATGGATAAATTGATAAAACTAAGCCGAAATACTATAACAGCTCTTAAAAATCTATATACTAATATATTAAAATCGAAATACTATAGGTTTGCGATTTGGTTTTCGGTATGCTTATCTTAATTATTAAATAAAATAATAATATAATTACCAACAACTAATTAATTTTTCTTTTCATGTAAAACATGTTACTTTTTATTATAATTACTAATAATTAATCGATTACATTTTTTTAGTTAAAACGCATCAATTCTATATTTTTTAACTAAAATCTCATTTTTTTATAAAAATATCACGGATAACATTTATATAATTATTATTAAATCATATGATTTAAAAATTCAAACCTACAAAATTCATGTTTTAAAAATTTTAATTTAAATTAAAAAATATATTATATTAAAAAATTCGTACATCAAGTTTTAACACCGATTTTAAGTTAGTATGTAAAATTTTAGTACACACATTTAATCCCCACCCAGGATCCCTCCCACCTGGGGATGTGCATTCATTTTGTCCCGTCCCGCCCGATCCTAATCTAATTTTCACATCGAATGAGTTAAGGATTCAAAGATTTTTTTAAGACAGGTTGGGGAATAAGGATAATTTTCAAATAAAATCGAGAAGCGGCCCGGGGTCGAGATTTTATATCTCCCCGATTCGATCTCCGTCCCGATTTTCTTCTCGTGGTTCGATTCTATTTCACCGTACTATAATACTTAATTATATGTATTAATAATCATAATACGAATTTTCAATACTTTATATTGGAAACAAAATGATACTTTGATCTTAAATGTTTGTCTATTTAATAGTTAAATAACATCAATTTCATGTTATTTAAAATTATTTCTTTAAGTAATATTTTTTTAACTTAATTTAGTGCATATGAGTTGGTGAAAGCAAGGTAATTTTTGGATTTCAAAATGAAATTTTAAAAGTTAACATATATGCATGTGAAGTTGAAGATGTATTTTAATTAGATTAATGGTGATGAAATGACGCTAAAATTTAACATCTAATCTAGTTGTAGTTGCTAATTTAATTATATATAGTAAAAAAAAACTATTTCAAACCTCAATAATTAGTGTTTAAAATTATTTAAAAATATTTTTTGTTTAAAATAAAATTTTCCAATTTTCAGCGAAATTCCCGTTACCCGTTTGAAAAGGGGAATAAAAAATAACTCCTAATAAAAATCGGATCGAGAATAGGGATCAAATTTAAATTCAGAAATTGGGAGGGATCAAATTTAAATTCAGAAATTGGGAACGAAATAACACTTCATTATCCCGAAATGCCCCGATATCCATCGTACTCCAACCAACTTTAAAAAGCTAATGCCAAGGCATTATCAGTAAAGTAATGTACCTGCATTTGTTAAATTGATTTACAGCCGCTAGAATGTTTATATATCCGCCGATTTTACCAATATTCTCGCTTTTTAGTATATCATCAAATTTGACCTTTATTGGCATAATTCACTGTACTAATACGGTCACGGGAAAGAGATGGTGTGAAAAACACTCAAACAAGGAGCTTTTAATAGTAACCACTTCTACCAATCGTATAAATACATTGTACTGTACGTTGGAATTGGATATACATTTATATGGTCGTTATTTTTAGTATTTAATAAAATTTGTTTTTATTTGAAAAATATATTACATTTTATTAATTCATATCAGTTAAATTATAATTTATTTTAAATATATTTATATATAACTAAAATAGGTTCTATAGTATTTGACCCAACAAAATATGATCTTGAAAGTAATACTAGTAAATTCTAAAATTTGTTTATATCCTGATGGAAAAATAAGAAATTTGTTTATACCAAAATAGTTCAATGAGCTTTGATTGAATTATTTTCCTACACAATTGAGCATGTTAAAATATTTTTTAAAATTCCTATAACAATTGAGCATGTTAAAATAATTTTTTAAAATTCCGATAACAATTGAGCATGTTAAAGTATGTTTTCAAGATACATAGACCTGTAAAAAATTTATCGAATTTCAATTCTAAAGTTTAAAAATCGGAATCGAATAGGAGCATGTAACCCGCACATTCCTAAGTTGTACCTTGGCCTTAAAAGGAATTCCCTCGTACATAAATACAGCTCACAGTAGATTTTCATGTCAACTTACCCACCAACCCTTTGGAGTTTGCAAATTCCATTTACCAATTAAGGTGGGAAACAAGATATTGATCTCGTTTGGCTTATCTTATTTTTTAGAGATAATTTAATTATTCTGAAAAAAGTACGTAAAAGTATGATATTTTTTTGAAATAAGTAACTTTTTTTTGTAAGATAATGAATGTTAAACTTCTTATAAACATTTATTTTTACAAAAAATATATAAATACATATTTTTTTCGAAATAAGTAACTTATAAGTTGAATTTAGGGTAAACATGCGAGAGAGAGATTAATATTATGGGAGCAGTATTGCAGATTTCGAAAATGTACTGATTTAAGATATATACGATGATTCAGTTGAAAAATTGGCGATTTTTCGATCGATTTTTCAGAAATCGTTCAATAACAGAGCCCGGGAGAAATTGAAGGAGAGAGAGGGGGAGGGAGAGATTGGGAGAGACAAGAGAACAAGTTGGGTTTGTTTGACATCAAATTGTTTACCTTTTACTGTGACTTTTGAAAATCCATATGCCTCAAAAACTTCCAAGTGGGTCATATTCATTTTATCTTTGTACATTAAGGTCCTACTATCCCCCCCCACTTGCCTAGTCTTTGCAGTGTATGTATGCTCTTTCTCTTTATTTCCCCCAAATGACCACTCTCTCTTTCTTTATTATTTTATTTTACTTCTACCTTTTTTATTTATGTTTTTTCTTCCCCATCCTCTTTACCAATATCAATTTTAATCTCTTCAGCCCATCCTATACTCTTTTCTTGATTAGTTTTGCTTACCTGTCATTGTAAATACACTAACCCTGTTGTTGTATATTGTTGTTTTTATATGTTCTTGGCATTTTTAGCATAAAGATTCAATCTTTCTTGCTTAAAAGTGTTTAATTTGTAAATTTGAGCATCTGGGTATTGTTATTTATGTATAGATTTTGATGGCTTTGTGTTGAAATGGTTTGTTATGGTTCTTGATTTTGATGTGTGTATTTAAGGTTTCTTGGTGTTGACCTAAGTTGTGTTTTAAGGTTTAGTTAGAGGTTTGCTCTTGTTGTGTTTGATTATTGTACCGAAAGTTCATGCATGGTTCAAGACAGTGGAAGAGAGTCTTATGGTCTTAGACTGATGTAGTTTAGTTAAATATTATGAAGAATCTTCTAAAGAAACTTCACATCATGTCGAATCAGTCTGAAAATTTAGAAGGTTCTACCTCATCGAAAACCAATAAATTTAGGGATGTTTCTTCACCTGATAGGGTTTTAGAGCCTCAATCCAATCATAATTCTGAGCATAAAGATAAACCTTTTTCGAGTCTTTCTGGTTGGTTGAATTCGGTTACTAATAAACGTAGTCCTAGTCCTACTCCACCATCATCTTCGAATGTGACTAGAAGGGAGAGAATTGAGCAATCTGATTCTCTAAATGGTAGTGCTGAGGATGTTGTGAGGCGTGAAACGGAGTCTAGTAACTTAAGGGATCCTGAAACTGTAGACGAGGAGTATCAGATACAAATGGCTTTAGAATTGAGTGCAAGGGAGGATCCAGAAGCAGTCCAGATTGAAGCAGTTAAGCAGATTAGTTTGGGCTCGTTTCCACCGGATAATACCCCCGCGGAAGTTACCGCGTATAGATATTGGGTACGTGTTTTATCATTTTCTAGCTGATCATCATTATTATCTTTTATCTGTAGAAAATCAGAATGTGATTGTATATCTTCATATGCAAACATCTTGGGTAATACAAAATTAGTTTTTGCCATCACCCGGTGCCATTAATATGCAGAGCGGTGAAAAACAAGACTTGCATACCACATATTCTGCCAAGTACTAGTATTTGGCCAACTTTATGTTCGATCAAGTTCATAAGCAAATTTATTGGGCTGCCTGAGTAGCATAATGAAGGGTAGCCAGTAGCCGCTGATGATGATATTTAGGCTTTAGTTAAAATATCTTTGTAAAAATTAACTAGGTTACATAGTACTTGGCCAACATTATACATTTTGGAGTTCATAAGCAAATCACAAGGGCTGCCTAGGTAGCATATAAAAGGTAACTGCCAATTGAGAGATTTAGGCTCTGGTCAAAATTTCATTGTAAAATTATTAGGTCTTCGAAATGTTATCATCTGCATAAGATTTCTCAACGGATTTCACCCAATACAATTGCTGTTTAATTCTACGAAACACCCAGTAAGTAAGAATAACAGAAAAGGGATCCCAAGATAGCAAAATATACATGATAGATTAAGATACACCACTTTGCTACTAGTGGCAGTATGTTCGATAGCTAATGGCTTACACAGCATGAATCGAACTGATTATGTTTAATTAAATTACATTATGATGTGCACTTTGTTAAATAATTCAGTGATTTATTTTAGAAGCTTTATTTTTATCTAGCAGATAGTATGCATTTCTTTTTCAATGAACTATATGATGTATTTCTCATACCCTACCCCTGTCCGCACCTTGCTTCAGAAGTTTTAAGAATCTACTTCATTGCTCATCATTGTTTGTATAAAAAGGTGTTGAATACAAATTTGGCCTTCTTGATCAGAGTTCTGCTTTTAGGAAAATTCTATTGATACATTTTTTTTTTAAATTTGTATGCCTCTAAATTATAATCATTTCGTTAGTTGATAACTAAGAAATAGTAAGTTTGTCTGCTCTATCTAAAGATGGTTGCCCATATTATTAGTTTCATGTTAGTTTCCAGGCTTACATTGTATTGAATATAATTTGCAGTAGCATCATGATTCTTACAGCATTTGTAATGTTGCTTCTAATGAAGCCTTGTTCCCCAAGTGCCAAGCTGCAAAACAAATGCATAAAAAGACCCTATACATGTCAAGTTGACTTTAAAAAGACCCTAGGGGGTTGCATCACATTTGGTGACTTTAAAAGACCAATTTAGCCCTGGGTGAAGCCATTGGTTGTATAATTATGCCCAGTACCTGTGAAGTTAGAAAATCGAATCTGATTTTGAAGGTCAATGTAACATATATTTTCCTAGGTAATTAATTTGATTTAGTTGAAATTATAAATACAGGTTTTTCAGTTCTACTGCTACATTGTTGCTACAAGCACCATAATGAGAAGGAAAACAGAAATAAAACTATTTAGCTACACTAATTTTACAATTTTTGTTTGCAAAGTACTATGTTTGGGTATGTAAGTATTAAAATGTAGTTTGATAGAGCTGTACGAGTATCTGCTAACTACGGTTCTCTCTAGTACCGTAACATATAAACAGAAGTGGCATAGCTAGCACCCTACAGTTTTTTCGCATTGTGGTTTCCTTTTGCACGTGTTTGAATCTTTACATTCTTGTTTAATTTCCTTGCTGTGATTTGTTATTTTTCTTTTCATAGTTAGTGGTAACGCTTTTCATGCTTGGCCTATTGTAAAATATGCTAATTCCAAGCAACTTTTTAACCGTTGATTTTCTTTTTGAACTTTTTTGCTTGCATTATGCATTTGTCGTCTATATTCTTTAAGCAAGTAGTATACCTTCTATTTGGCATACTTAATTTATATCATGCTTTACAGAATTACAATTCTCTTAGCTACGATGACAAGATTCTAGATGGTTTCTATGATCTCTATGGTGTCTTGATCGAGTCCACTTCGTCGAAGATGCCTTCTCTTGTTGATCTTCAACGAACACCGGTGTCAGATAACATCACCTGGGAAGCCGTTCTAGTTAATAAGGCTTCCGATTCTAAGCTGTTGCGTCTTGAACAGAAGGCCTTGGAAATAGCTGTCAAGTCGAGGTCAGAATGTCTTGATTTTGATGGTGCTGATTTGGTGCAGAAGCTTGCTGTTTTGGTTTCGGATCACATGGGGGGGCCAGTTGGTGATCCTGAAAATATGTTGATGGCATGGAAAAGTCTTAGTTATAAGTTAAAGGAAACTCTCGGGAGCATGGTTTTGCCTCTTGGTTCTTTGACGATAGGCTTGGCACGTCATCGCGCGCTGTTGTTTAAGGTAATGCTCATGTTTATATATTTCTCTTTTGCGGGGCATGATGCTTGCTTTGGTCAATCTTTTTTTTCTGTAATAGGTTGCTTTTAAATGAATGTAATGGTCTGTTTACCGATGTTGGTTATTTAGCATTCAATTTTTTGAAATTTTAGTGATGACAAAAATCAAGCAAAGTCATCTATCTCAATATCATCTTCATCTCCATCTATTTGTGTATTTATCAATGGTTGGGTTGGGCATTGGTACATCATAATCATAATTATCACGGCGACATTGAGCTTGAAGGCCCTGGATGCTTCAGGACCTTCGAGTTCGAGGAGACTAGTCATTGACTTGTCAACGACTCAGTACCTTTGAGGAGACTATTCGTATTGTGATAACCATGCTCCACTACCTTTTAATCTCATGTTATTTATCTTATAATTTCTTTTAAGTAATAGTGTAGGCTGAGAATTAGTTTAAATAATTTTTATCCCTACAAAGTTTTTGATTGTAGATTTGTAGTTGGGCTCTGCAATATTGCTGCAGTCTGGAAAGATTGAGATGACTAAAATTTTGGAAACAAAGACTTTTGAGAACTGAACATTCTAGTAATAGACTGATAATATGCTATTAGCAAATGAATATGAATTTTTCTGTGTTCAGAAATTTCTTATTCTTCCTATGGCCTGTCTGATTTTTTGGGTTTTAATTTGAAATGTGAGTTAAAAATTGAAAATGTAGTTTGATTTATTTTACAGATTTTGGCTGATAGTGTTGGCATACCTTGCCGAGTAGTGAAAGGACAGCAATATACTGGTTCTGATGATGTTGCAATGAACTTCGTAAGGATTCATGGTGCAAGGTTATTATTATAAATGTTTTTGTTTTCTAATACATGCAATTCATAATCCAGCTATTTACAAGTGTTTATGTTGTATATTTGTTGTCATTTATCTTTTGCTTTCAAAATGTTTGCAGCTTCCAGGTAATATGGTAATGTAGTGATTTAGTACGCTTGGTTAGCAAGTCCATGACCATGTAATTATCAATCAGTGTCATAATATTAACATGTTTCCTGGAAATATTAAACAGGCCAGCAGCCATCAGATCACTGGTTAGGGGTCATTTCTTAAAAGTGAATGAAGGCGAATAAAATTTTATGATTGGTTCAGCTATTGAATGTTGTTTGTTTTTTATGTTAAATAACTTAATTTTACGAAATCGGTCAGCTCGATATTCCAGACAATCAAGCTGCTTGGCTGAAATAATTATATGTAAAATACCCATAAATTATAATAGCCATCTTTTTAATGAAATATATTACTTTCTTGGACTTCTTCCCATGTTTTAGCTCTACTGCTCTCCAGGCATTAGTTAAATACTATAGTTTCATATTTGTACAAATTTGATAAGTTATTAGATAGTATTTAGCTCATAGTCTAGTAAAAATTAAATATATAATCTGAGTATCTTATACATTTTGCAATAATATTTTATATTGCTAAGAATTTATAAATATGTGATTTAATATAGTATGAAAATACTATTGTTCAATTGGTTCTTTTTCTTTCGGGGCGGGCAAATAAGATAAATAATATTATGTTGATATTTCGAAAAATTATTTATTTCAAAAAATTATCTACTAAACGATTAAATTCATTCAGATTTCAGCTCATTTAGACTAACAGTTCATTTGGCTCATTAATTATCACTCAAATTTGCCAAATGATCCCTTTGCTACTTTGGTGCAACAATGAGTTAATGTATGGACACTAAGTTAAATATTAGCATTTTGAGGACTGGACCACTATAGCCATGTTTGTATTTAGTATCATTAGACTTAATTTCACCATCTCCTTGTGATTTTATGGGCTTCCATGTAATCGTTGTCTCAGCTTAGGTTGTTTTTTAAACTTTAAGTGGTTAATAGTTTTATAGGAATAGACTCCTTCAGCAATGATAATGTTCAAGGAATGCATGTATCTCTCAATTTCAATCTATATCATATTTGTTGTATGCTAAAGAAAGGCTGATGTGGATACAGGGAATACATTGTTGATTTGATGGCCGACCCTGGCACCCTTATTCCATCAGACACAGCAGGATCAGATATAGAGTGTGAAAGATCTTTCTTCTCTACTCCTTTGGCTGCAGACTCCTCTAGTACAGCTTCTTCAGGTAGTGGTGTTACCAGTTCATATGAACAACCGTTGGAACGTCAGGCTTTCGAGCTCAGATCCAGATGTAATGTCAATCCTGCAGAAAACAAGCTTGATGAAAGAAGTGAACTTGTGGCTTCTACAAGTTCAATATTACATAGTAAAGCTGAGGAAGGGTCTAAAACATCGTCAGCTATCCCTGGAAATTCAGGGAAGGAGACAGTTAGGGAAATACCTCGCAGGTCCAATTATTCTTTTCCGCATGCAAGATCTCCTTCATGGACTGAAGGTGTAAGCTCCCCAGCTGCACACAAGATGAAGGTGAAGGATGTTTCACAATACATGATTGATGCTGCCAAAGAAAATCCACAGTTGGCTCAAAAGCTCCATGATGTGTTACTTGAAAGTGGTGTTATTGCACCTCCAGATCTTTTTACTGAAATATACCAGGAGCAGGTAAATATGGAAAAGGTGGAGCAAAATATCCCGACTGAAAAAGACAAAAGGATTAGAACAAGTGATGACCCTTCGAAAAACAAGGGTAAACCTGATCATGCTTGGCCCCGCTTTTTACCTCCTCTGCCATCTCATGGTGCACTTGCTAAAGGAGGTCATTCTGGACAATCAGAGGATCAGTCAGGTATCAAGGAAGTAGGGGAGAGAGTTTCCTTGCAATCTGATGTAGCTCCCAAAAAACAAGTTAAAAATGTTCCTGTTGCAGCAGCAGCGGCGGCAGCGGCAGCAGCTGTTGTAGCATCTTCAATGGTAGTAGCTGCAGCAAGGACAACTGCTGATACCAATTCAGAACTTCCAGTAGCTGCTGCAGCCACTGCTACAGCGGCAGCTATGGTGGCAACTACGGTAGCTGTTGGCAACCAGCAAGAGAATGTTGATGCTCATTCACCAAGTGCTGCTACTCCCTTCTTTAACCCATTGGGCTGTGCAAGAAGTGATGGAGATGCAGATGCCACTATTCATGAGCCTCGGGGCAGTGGTAACCAAGTGCCTGTTGCTGTGAGGGGAAATCCGGAAGGTGAGAGAACATCAGATAGGTCTGCCGGTAATGATAGCACATGGTCTGACACCTCACTCGAAGATGTATCAGACTGCGAGATCCCGTGGGAGGATATCACATTGGGGGAGCGTATCGGACTTGGTATGAACATGCACATTTTACTGTTTTTTGTTATTTAAATTTTAATTTACCAGTACATGTTTTTTGATATCAATGTGTAGCTTAGAGCGACAGTCGGTGGATGCTTCTGTATATTTTTCCAGTTAAAATTATGCGAGTGACTCAAGTCTAAGACTTTATAAACAATGGTAATAAGATGTGTGAAATGTAATAAAGTAAATCAAAACTTTAAGCAAAAGAATCTACAATATCCTTCTTCCTCTCTCTCGTTAGTCCGGATGAATAAACTTTCAGATAGTTGATGTCACGAGCTCCACCATCTTTGAGTGTATATATATATATATATATATATATATATATATATATATATATATATATATATATATATATATATATATATATCAATCTTTTTCGAATAATAGCTTTCTGACTTCTGTTAGGACTTAGGAGCGATACAATTAAAGTTATGATAGCTTGGGACTGGTACTCTGTAATTTTTTTATGTGTCCAAATGGCTAAAAAGCATTCATACTTTGCTAGCATCTGTTTATTTGGAAAATGTTCATATTGATGGATTAAGTATATGTAATTGATGAGAAGAAATTGTAGTTCCACGATGCACTTCCATAAATAGTAACTGGGTCCAACTCTACGTGTGAGGAGACTTAAGGAAGTTTTACTTTTCTGAATAAATATTAAGATCAAGTGGTAGTCTTCTGGGCTTTATATGTTCAGCCTTTCGTAAATGGTTTATCCTAGAGCTATCAGATTATTTCAAAGAAAAAAAAAAACGATGATATAGAATAACTATAGTCGAGAACAAGACCTGCTAGGCTAAATCCTGACCTCCCCATTGTTTGGTGGGGATTCATTTGGTAATAATGTTTGTGGTTGCTGCAGGATCATATGGGGAGGTTTATCGTGGAGACTGGCATGGAACTGTAAGTTCATGTATCTCTATTTTCTAGAAATGCTGAATTTGACTTGTGATATATTTGTAATGTATCTGTTTGCAACTTTGGTTTCCTTCTGAAAAATGTTACTTAGTTTATAAATGTTTAAATTAAAAGTTTTAAATGTCGTTAGATGTTCTTGGATTCTACTTTTATTGCTTGTATGAAAAAGTTAGCATCCTACTCGCTAGCATTTATTTAATTTCCCTAAGTGAATTTCTACAGTCCTGTTGGCCCTGTAATCTATTATCACGCATGTAGCAGTAATAGCACTGTACCAGAAGTTTTAAAATTTAACTAGTTATCAAGGTATGTGAACTTAATTTATATTTGAATTTAAAAAGGAGAGTATCTGTCTTATAAATGATTCTTTTAAAAAAGAATAATGTAGGCCAGAATAGTATCCGGAGGAAGTATTTATTTTGTATCTCTGTCAGTCTGTCTGCAAATGCATATCAAGGGTCTCTGTGACTGTTATCTTGCCTTTCTTTTGCATGTTAGGAGTTGAGACCTTTTATATTCTAATTCCAGGAAGTTGCTGTCAAGAAGTTCCTAGACCAAGAACTAACTGGTGAATCCCTTGAAGAGTTCAAAACTGAGGTACAATTCCCTCTTCTCTGGTATACATTTCCAAAAACATTTTCTGATTGAAAGCCTAAATAAATTCAATGGACTATGTCTCAGTATATACATAAAACTAGGAACCCTTCCATGGTGAGGATGAGTTAGTGACTAAATTGAAAAGCTTAGTGGTTAAAGAGTTAGTTTATTTCTGTTGTGTGCATACATGCCATGTCAGCTAGGTGCTGCGGTGAGCCTCTTAAATTTCCCTTCAAGTAGTGTCATTTAAACTTTAAACTTTGCTAAGATTGAAATATGAGTCTTCATAAATTAATGTTGCATATTGCCTGTTTAGCTTGGTGCATTCTGCACTAAATCTTGTGTTTCCAAACATCGGGTTGGGAAGCACAAAATTTGTTTTGGACAGTAAAATGGGCGGTAACGGAAAGATTAAAAGAAAATTTAAAAAATCCTTCCTACTGCATTGCCAAAACTCTGTTTTCAGTTAAAACATAAAATCATGTATTCATGTGTAATGGAATCAATGTCCAGATATCCTACACTTTTCAACTGTGTCTATCTATCTGAACAGGATGTTTTCGAAACGGTTCCCTTTAGACCATCTCCAACCCAAGACACTAAAATAGTGTCCTAGGGACACTATTTTGGTGACAAAATTACACCATTCACAAGATGCACTCCAACCCATGATCACTATACTTGACACTAAAAAGAATCTTTCACCAATAAAATAGAATATTCTAACTTTGTTCATTTTTTACATTATTAATATCTATTATATTTTAAATTGTAATGTTAATCTCAAGCGGTGTAAAATATATTGGCAAAATCTTCATCGGTAGAAATTAAAAAAAGATGTAGTTTTATCAAACAACATAGTTACCACTGAATTATTTATATAATTGGCAGGTTCTACTGGAGTTGTCAAACATCAAACAAAACAAAATAAACAAAACAAAATATAGCAGTGCAAAAGTTTAGCTTTGGTTAAAACTTAATTTATTTATTTATATGTATGATTATTTGTAAAAGTTTGGAAGCTCCATGGATGATTTTTCAGAAGATTAGCTATGGTTAAAACTTAGTTTATTTATTTATATATATTATAAGTTAGGTAAAATTATTATCTTGTAACTTCTTATTTATCATTATGATGTTATTTTTATAATTAAATTTGGTGTGTTGTTTATAATTCATGATTAAGATTTTTTTTTCAAGGTTTTGTGTGAAAGTTTAAAATTAAAAAAAAAATATTTTAGAATTAACAAGAGCTAAAAAGTAAAGAAATTTCAATTGATAAAAATTTAAAGTTAAAAATTACAAGAACAAATAAGTTGGAAAAAAAATTGGGAAAAAATTACAAGAACAAATAGTAGGACATACATGGAAAAAAAATTGTTTTGTTAACAAATATGGGGGTATTGTTGGAATTTTGAAAGTCACCAAATTTGGTGACCAAGGATCACCAAATGTACTTTTGTCACCAAATTTGGTGACCCAAAACACATTTGGTGATCTTGGGTCACTAAAATAGTGTTGCATTGGAGTGAGTTTGACACTATATCCATCACTATTATAGTAATTTAGTGATGGGTTGGAGTTGCTCTTATGCATATTGGGGTAGACCGTAGACACTTGTGATTTTCCCATGGTTCTTTACTGATAAAATGTATGGCCAAGCATCTTGAATTCTTGATCATCAATATATTGTCCATATGTCGCTGACTGTCTTGTTGGTACCACGTCTTGACTCTGTGACAAGTGACAACTATTTCAACCACAGACATTGACTTGGATTCCAGTTTCACCACCTTTTAGTTTGTTGAGTACATATTGTTTCCCATTTTTAATTTACGTTGATACTGCTTTAAAAATCATTAATGGAAAATTCATGTTTTCTGTTTTGCTTGAAAGGTCTGGATCATGAAAAGGGTTAGACATCCCAATGTTGTTCTCTTCATGGGAGCTGTAACTCGTCCACCAAATTTGTCTATTGTAACAGAATTCCTTCCTAGGTATGTTGAAATACATAATTTCATTTGTATCATGCTATTGAAGATGTTAAAATTAATATGAACTGTATTATGTGTTGGTAATTTAATCGTTGTCTTTTATTCGATGTCATGATGCCTACTCATGCTCTAATATGAGAGGATCATTCTGAATATGCAAATAACTCTGGTAAGATATAACAAGCATGAATATTGATATCCTACATACTCAAATAACTATGAGTGCATTACTACAAGTAAGAAGACCGTGACAAAGATTGACATACTATAACACAAATTCACTAACAATCATCACAATTCGTATAGACGGTTCCATCACTTTTATGTTTTCATTATGTACTCAGAGTAGTATATAAAATTTGCAGAACATCTAACTTTATATGATATATTTATATCTTTGCTAAGAATTTCTAAAATACTGACTTTATCTGCAGAGGTAGTTTGTATAGATTAATTCACCGGCCCAACAATCAGTTGGATGTCCGTAGACGTCTGAGGATGGCCCTTGATGCTGTATGTGCTCATTTCTTTCTCAAAATAATTTGAATACAGTTTTGCAGCTTTTGTTAACCGGTAAAAATCAAATTTTCACCTGTAACCACATTGAATTGAACTTTCAGGCAAGGGGCATGAATTATTTGCACAATTGTTCACCAGTTATTGTTCATCGTGATTTGAAATCTCCGAATCTTCTTGTGGATAAGAATTGGGTTGTGAAGGTGAATTTCTTACTGCTGAAATGTAAATACTGCAGTTCCTTATAATAAGCATGTCATATTTCACCTGTCAGGTATGCGATTTTGGGTTGTCAAGAATGAAGCACAGCACATTTCTTTCCTCGAGGTCAACTGCAGGGACGGTAAGCTGTGTTTGCCATTTTGTTCTATACTATAGCTTTCTTCTTATAGCTGCGGCTGAATGCATGCCTTTTATCCCTGATTTTATTTAGCTACACATGAAATAGAAAGTTAGTGCAGATTATTGACTTCATGATGTTTAAAGGGACGGAATTACTCTGTGAAAAAGTCCTGTGATGAGAAATTAGGGTTAATTGTTTATCTTTATAATTATAGTCGTGTGTGGTTTATTCATGATTTCACACTAGTTAATTTCTATTTCGATCTGAATTACTATGCAAGGAACTACTCGTTACCTAATTTTTAGGTACTACATTATCCTAGAACTGTACTGCCATATGAAATTTTAATACCAAAAAGGGAATTCAAGTTGAGAAATGCTTGGAGGGACAGTTAGTTATTAGCACATAATGTGACATTTTTTAGTAAATTTATTGCAATTGAAAATTAGGGAGTGCTATGATGGCCCTCATAGAGAACAGGTGCATGTTTGCAGACTATTGGATGGAACTAGTAGTTGGCCAATGCGAAATTTTAGCTAGGGGCTTCAGTCTTTTCCCAGTTTAAATGATTAAACACAGTTTTTGAAGGAGGTACCTGTGTGCTTGTTATGGTATCATTTTATCATAGGTACACTCCTAATGGTCGACAAAATCTAAATTACTCAGACTTCCTATGAGGAGCACTTGAAAGTGATTTAGTTTAGCTGACATGATATATAGTAGAACTACATATTTAATAATTTCTTCTTCAAATCTTATTCATTGGCCATAATAATCCTCCGTGGAATTTGTAGGCTGAGTGGATGGCTCCAGAGGTACTCAGAAATGAGCCATCAGATGAAAAGTACGGTTTCCCCTCCTTTAATATCGTGTAATGTACTAGTAACTGCATATAAAGCCTAAATCGGTATGTAAAAGTGTATATGTATTTTAGTCCACTGACTTCAAACCTCCTGATGCTGCAGGTGCGATGTTTACAGCTTTGGTGTAATATTATGGGAACTTTGTACCTTGCAACAACCATGGGGAGGAATGAACCCTATGCAAGTTGTTGGTGCTGTTGGATTTCAACATCGGCGTCTTGAGATTCCAGATGACATAGATCCGGCTATTGCAGATATCATCTGCAAATGCTGGCAAACGTAAGTTAAACCGTCACTCTGCTTACAATGCTTACTGAATTGGTATTGTTAGTTATGAATGTCAGTTTTTTTTACACGTGTTTAAATTTTTTATAGTATAATGTTTTGCATGAGATGGTAAAAGATTGTAATATATTATATCAAAAAATTGTAGTGATCCAAAGTTACGGCCATCATTTTCTGAAATTATGGCTGCATTGAAGCCACTGCAAAAGCCGATATCCAATTCACAAGTGCCGAGACCACCTTCATCAGGAAGCAGTGGACAGTAGGTCAGCCATGAAATATTATTTGTCAACAAAGAGTGAGGGGAAACCAACAAAGCAAGCTGGACGATGACCCATTGGAATGCCTTGCAATAGAGGCAAGCATGGGGATTTCCGGGAACTAATGTAAGAAACAGAACTCTTTAACGATCGTCACATTGGACATTTACTTCAGATTTTACTTGATTGTGATTCTTTCTGCTATTCTTTTCCCCTCTGATGTTGCCTTGGTTTGGAAATGGCAGTGCCATTTAAGTCATGTATTGCCCTGTAAAGCATGTTCAATTTGTTGTAATAAAGTCTTTTTGGTTCTTTGTCTTCGTGTAGCCTGCTCTTGATCGACTTGTTTTAGTGCAGGTATTTACTCTATTACGATACAGGGATAATGTATATGATAGTTGTTAAAATAAACATGCAACGTATTATACAGTCGAAACTTTTGTTCAGTAATAATGGTCATTCTGTTCAACAAGAATATAGTTGTTTTTTTGGGGAAAAAAATCCGATATATATTACAAATTTACAAATTTTTTTGTTTCAACATAATTTTTTGAATAAGAATTAAAATTTATTAAATACACAATTTAATTTGGGGTTCACAATTATTAAATTATGGTATAGAAATATGAAAGTTATTTACAACTAATCTCATCATTTAATATAACAATTAGGGACAATATATGAAAATATTTTAAAACGTTAAACCTTTTTAAATATGTGTTTTTTTTTAAATGTGACAACTAAAAATGGATGGAAGGAGTAACGAATATTAAACAGATGTTTTCGAAAAATTAAAAAATCTTTTGTTGATTCTGCTACTGCAATGAAATGAAAAGTTGCTGAATTCTAGTAATTTATATAATATATTAGATTTTTAAAATTTTAATATGAGTTATCTATATAATATTTTCGAACACATACTTAGAGGAGTTATCTGTTTGAATATCTAATAATAGTTGTATACTTCATTATGAGTTGATTAATTTTATCTGGCTAAAATTTTTGTGCACCTAGGATCCATTAATGAAAATAAACCATCAACAAATGGATCAAATGCTTCGTCTACAAGGAAAGCTAGTGTTGTTTCAGAATCACTAACGGTACCTCCATTGTCTCATGTGGCAAATATACGGATGTGGCAAATGCTAGGTGCACATAATTGATTATAGAATTTTTGCATAAAATGAGTTGGATTCCACTAATATGGGTTTTTACGGGTTGATATTAATATGAATGTGTGGGTAATAAATTATAATTAATCAAATTGAGACATGTAACTCTTTCAAGGGCTTTATCATGCTTTGCTGTCCAAGAGCCAGTGCCACGTCCAAGAGCCATGAGTCCAAGAACCATGAGCAGGTTGAAGAGAGCTCTAACTGGCCTTGGAGGACCGAACCCACGTATGTGGCAAAATACGGGGATGGCTTGTGTGGCTAGGTTGAAGATCGGATATAGCTGATTCCTCTATTTTAGTAGAGCGTATAATGTCACTTTATTACAATTCTAAACCATATTTTGAAATTACCTTACATAAACAGAATCCAAACCCGACACTAACGGCACAAACTATCACAAACCCATCGAGAACCTGATTAGAGAGTTACAAATATCCATAGTACCACCCGAAAATCTGTTGGAATATAGATTCGATTATAATTTGAATTCATTGATTCGGTAAAATCAATTTCGTTTTTATTACGGATTTTTTGCCATCGCCTTAACATAATTAATTAACACGGTTAATTAATTAAGAAAATTGCCACCGATTTAATTGATTAGTGCGGCTAATTAATTAAGGCAATTGTGTTAAGGAAATTGTCACCGATTTAATTGATTAGCGCGGCGAATTAATTAAGGAAATTGTGTAGCGCACAAATCTTCTAATCCTATAAATACTCATCTAGAGCTTTAGGATTACATACTCGAAAACACACATCCTCCTCTTTTATACAGCCTCTTCTCTTCCTCTGGTGATAGTTCTTGCTCGTCTCAAGCTCGCTAAGAGTGACGCTCGTCTGTAGCCTCACTGCAATCCGTTTTATCCTGGGAGGCGTTTCGCTCGCACATACGGTGAAAGCTTGTAAGGTCCCGAAGTATCGTAGAAGGGGGGTTGAATACAATACTACCAAAAATAAAAGATAATTCCGAGAATATATCTTTATTGATAATAAACTCGAAGGGGTGTTAAAACTTCTAATCCAATGGATTAGCTTCAAAACAGAACACTCCTAAGGATAGTTTAGGCACGAGGACCTTCTACCCGACACTTCCTGAAAGCGGGCTAAGCCGGCTTTCCTACTAGATGGACTGTCTAGCAGCTTACAGAGAGAAGATATAAGAGAGAGAAGAGAGAGTTGTGTGTTGAGGTTTGTTTTGAAATGAAATACAACAGGCCTATTTATAGGTTATAAAAAAATCACTATGCAACTAATATACGTAACTGATTACATTTGATTTTATCAGTTCTGCGCTGCTGGCTGCTCCTGCCATACTTTTCTTTTCAACCATCTGCCGAATTCTTCTTAATTTTTTGAATGGGCCCACATGTTTTTACCCACCTACTTTTACTTTGTGAAATGAATAGTAATTTTAGTTACTATTCACATAAATAGTAATTTCGGTTACTATTCACATGAATAGTAATTTCGGATAATATTCATATGAATAGTAATTTCGGATACTATTCACATGAATAGTAATTTCGGATACTATTCACATGAATAGTAATTTCGGATACTATTCACATGAATAGTAATTTCGGATACTATTCATTTTCCTCTTATTTTGACATCCTTAAATATTCAGCTTCCAACTAACTAGAGGATATCAACACTGCTCTAAACTCAATCATACTTCTTAACAGTTTTTCTGAGTTAGATACTATGATTCCTTTGTGATGTGTTGACGTCTAGTGCAACTGGTCTGGTTCACAGACGACTAACATTCACTCATGGTCTTCATATCATGTCTTTAAGAACACTGCTAAGAATCGTGCAATCATAAAAACTTTATCACTTGAATCATTTGGCCCTTCAACTGAATCATCTGTACATCTTATTTTGTCACTGAGGCTTGATCAGTTTAATGAACTTCTTTCAGTGACTTGATCCTTGTTGATGCCTATTCTTCAAATTTCACGATCCCTGTATAAAGTTAATATTATTTATCTTTTATCCTAGTTGAGTTATATATGTCCTCTATTACATATTACATTACATTATGCTTTACAATCTCCCCTATTTGATTGTTAGGGTTTGACAAGCAAATTCCTAGAGGATAACTCAACTTATACAAAAACAAAAATAAAGTACAAAGATAAATAATATTAAAACGCATTCTGGATCATATATACATTTTCCAGATTTCTAAAATTTGAACAAATGCAAGATAAATTGTTCCTCTAGACTGAACATATCTTCAATTTTGCCTTGCTTTCTTTCCACTAATACTCCCAATAGCTTTTCCTTTCCTAAAATAAAGTTAATTCCGTGTCAACAACCTTTTCCTTGCCCTTACGCCTAGTTGATTTTTCTTGATCATCAAACTTCTCCCCCTCAGTTGGGTTATCCTTCAGAGTAGTAGGATGTGGAGTTGGTAAATTAGACGAAGATGGTTTTGCCAAGGAATTAATTGCATGACTAAACTGGGATGCCATGGAACTTAACTGAACCTAGAATGCATCATGTTGAATAAGTTACAAATTTTTTATTTCTGCAATGGACTTATATATATTTGACAACTCTTTCTCCATTGTTTGGACCCGTGTAAGGAGTCTGCTGTATTCCTTTCTGGTTACAGGTGCATGTGGTTGAGTAGGTTGCTCACTCATACGTTCTGACTCAACACTCTATATTCACTCGGTTTAGTGGTTTGAGTTACACTTACATGTTCTGTTCGTGTTTCTCTCCACTCTCCTCCAGAGCTTCCACCGATATGTGTACCTGCAAATGAAATCATCCTAGCCCCTTTTTCAAAGGTAACGGATGGTGCAATGAAAGTTCGTGAGCTTCCGTCCTCGCGTGAAGCGAGTTGCCGACCACTGGTAAAGAGTGGTAAATCTCGAAAGAGATCCAGAGATTTTCCCTCTCGGAGGTTAAAATTGAATCGATTAAATGACACAAAACCCAAGTTTCCCTCGTACGTCTGTGAAGACACTTGGTTCATAAAAGAACCTCCTACCGATGGATCTTTCCGTAAAATGGAAGATTCACCAGCAGTTATTGAGGTAGGTAATTCCACCTCGGATGCCTGTGAAGGCATTTGATCTTTAGAAAGATCATCAACCACTCTTATGTTCCGTGAAATGGAACTCAAGATAGTTGCTCCCGTCAATTTAGCCTTATTTACATTTTCACTCATTGGATAAGAAAGAATTGTTTCACTAACAATTGCCGTTACCTCAGGTTCATTGGGTTTACTCCGTTTAGAATGAGGTAGAGCGGCTGATGTAACTAACTCCTTATGTGGTGCTGCTGAGGCATTATCTCCCTCAATAATGTGGATGGCTGGTCGTTTAAGTGACAATTGAGGTGTAGGAGTTTGTTCTGTTTATGTTTGTATTTGTAGAATGGGCTCTTCGACCTGTGTTAGAGTCGGTGGGATTTCCTGCTCTTGGTCGGGTAAGATGGCCACTAGGGGCTGTAGGAACTGTATTTCCTGTGATACAATAGGGAATACAGAGGTTGGGATAGCATGGATTGAAATATTACCTTGTCGTATACCTGCTCTCACTGGTCTTGGTAACAACGAAAGTGGGATAGTCTTTAGATATTCAGTTAGGACTGTAGGCACATCCGTATAGTTCTTTTTGCTTATGTAATAAATTACATTCGTCTTCATGTAAGAACATTCCACCTTTCGACCATTTTCCGAGTGTACCCTGTCTTCATCATTCAAAAAATTATTTAATATTAGCTGTAGAAACCTTGGATATAGACATTTGACGTTTTGAGTCTGAACATCTCTTGTTCCCAAGTGTTTCATCTTTAAAATGATTTGACCAAGCACTATTTTTCCAAAATTAATCCTCAAATTATTGGCGACCGCATACCCTATTTTTTGAATAAATTCAGGTATCCGATCTAGATTCGTTCTATCTGAGGAAAAAACATGGCCAAGAATGTGAAAGAAGAAATTCCAGTACTGGGTTAGAAATGTTCTAGAGATATTACCAGTATTGAAATTGCCATCTTGGTATCTTATAAAACGAAAGAACATTTCAATCTGTTCAGGTGTAGGATCAGAAACGAGATTTTCCATGGGAAAATGAAGAATTCGATTAACATCTCGTTCAGTGACCCTAATCGACCTACCAAACAGTCGATATGTGAATGCACACCCGTCATGTCCAGAAGTGTTAATCGCACTGCAATATAGTTCACGTAATGCATCATGGTTAAGCTGCACTGGTGTAACTAAAGCATAGCGAATTAATGAATGTTCATTCAGAAATTGTGCCCAAGCCCGAAATTGCTCATCATAGATGGTTTCGATTTGCTGAATGGAAGTAGGATTAGCTTTAGCAATTAAAAAACTTCCCTGCAATGCCATTTTCAAAACTTTGAGGAAATTCAAAAACAAGGGTTAGTTTTTATAAAGGATGATGTATAAAGCAAGAATATGAAATCCGATATAAAAACCACCAGCTAGATTGAGAGATCTTTCCGATCAAAGCTCGAAATATTTAGCAATTGCGTGTATATGCTCTGTATATCTGAAAAATGATGATGTTAAACACAAACAAAAACTCATCATTTATAAGGTTTCAAGGTTCAGTGGGTTAGGTGAAATAGTGACAGGTTTTGTTTAAAGAATTCAAACTCTCTACAACAAGTAGTAAATTGTCAACCATGTTAGGTAGCCACCATGTTAGGTAGCCACATTTCATGAATTCAACAATGGAGGCTAACATCTTATCACCGAAACCTGTTAGCCGACCTATCAGCCTATACACATATGCACATATTTAATACTTCTAATTATTATGGATTTAAATATAATCACGCAGTAAATTAAGAATTAATCCACAATAATAAACCTACAATTAAATAGACATAAAATTAACAAAATATCATTAATTGATATATGTCAATAAAATATTTATTTAATTATGCTACAATGATATCTCCAGAATAATCATGCAGATAAGCAAATAAAACAAACAAAATCCAGAGAATGAAATTCACTGGCTACAACTAATTGAACAGACATTTTAAAAGATCATGAGAAATTTAACATACCAAGCTCACTTACCAATCTTGAAAAGGTTGCTTCATCCAAAGCTTTAGTAAAAATGTCTGCCAGCTATTTTTCACTAGGAACAAAATTCAGTTCCACAGTGCCTTCCATCACATGCTCCCTGATGAAATGGTATCTGATGTCTATGTGCTTGGTTCTAGAATGCTGCACTGGATTCTCACAGAAAATTGGGATCTTTTTAACTTTAACTCCATAGTCAAGTAGTTGATTTCTCATCCATAGAATCTGTGAACAACAACTCCCAGCTGCTATGTATTCAGCCTCTGCAGTTGAGGTAGATACCGAGTTATACTTCTTACTGAACCATGATACCAGCTTGTTTCCCAAGAATTGACAGGTTCCTGTGGTACTTTTTCTATCCATTTTGCAACCTGCATAATCTGCATATGAGTAATCAATTATATCAAAACCAGAATCTCTAGGGTATCAAATGCCAAGGTTTGGCGTTCCCTTGAGATATCTGAAAATCCTCTTAATAGCTACCAAGTGAGATTCCCTAGGATCAGCTTGAAATCTAGCACATAAACATGTAGCAAACATAATATCAGGTCTACTAGCTGTTAAGTATAAAAGAGATCCAACCATGCCCCTATAGCTTGTCATGTCCACCTTCTTTTCCTTAGTATTCATTTCAAGCTTAGTGGCAGTGGCCATGGGTGTTTTTGTAGAAGACCAATCTGCTAAATCAAACCTTTTTAAAAGATCATAAATGTATTTTGTTTGACTTATAAAAATTCCCTCATTCACTTGTTTAACTTGTAAACCAAGAAAATAAGTTAATTCACCCATCATACTCATTTCATATCTACTTTGCATGAGTTTGGCAAACCTCTTGCAAAGTTTCTCATCTGTAGACCCAAATATTATATCATCTACATAAATTTTGACAAGTATCATAGAGCCATTGACATTTCTATAAAAGAGAGTTTTATCAATAGTACCTCGAATGAAGTGATTCTCTATAAGGAACTGTGAGAGTGTGTCATACCAGGCTCTAGGTGTTTGCTTCAGGCCATGGAGTGCTTTGAGTAGAAAGAACACATATTCTGGAAAGTCTGGATCTTCAAAACCAGGCGGTTGACTAACATATACCTCCTCCTCCAGAATTCCATTCAGAAATGCACTCTTGACATCCATTTGATAGACTTTGAAATTTGCATGCGCTGCATAGGCCAGGAAGATCCTTATTGCTTCTAACCTTGCCACTGGTGCAAAGGTTTCTTCAAAATCAATTCTTTCCTCTTGACAGTAGCCTTTAGCAACTAATCTAGCTTTATTCCTTGTGACTATGCCATTCTCATCCATCTTGTTCTTGAATACCCACTTAGTGCCAATCACTTATTTGTCTTTAGGTTTGGGTACAAGTTTTCATACTTCATTTCTTTCAAACTGGTTTAACTCTTCTTGCATAGCTAAACCCAGTCTGGATCCAGAAGAGCATGTTCAACTTTCTTAGGTTCCTCTTTGGATAGAAAACTACTATATAAGCATTCTTCTTGAGTTGCTCTTCTGGTTTGGACCTTTGCATTAGGATCTCCAATGATAAGCTCAAATGGATGATCCCTGGTCCACTTTCTTTATGGTGGTAAGTTTGACCTTGATGAAGTGGCTTCATTTTCTCTGTGTTGATCATTGTGGTTTGTTGTTGAGTTTTGACTGTGAGAAACTCCCCTTGAGTGTATGGCCCTCGAGATTGATGGAGTTCTTGCAGATTCATCAACAGATGCTTCAAATTGATTTCCAACTGATGGTGTAAGTTGCTCTTCAACAGATGGTTCATTCTGCACTTCAACTGACGATCCTTGTCTGTTTCTCACACCATTTGATCTCCATTCTTCATCATCATCTTTACTTTCTTCACCACTTCTCTCATTCTCAAATGAGAGAGACTCATGAAAACCTTCATTTACTAGACCAGATATTTTCTTGTCATCAAAGACAACATGTATGGACTCCATTACAATGTTTAGTCTTAGGTTGTAGACTCTGTAAGATTTTCCAGTTGAGTATCCAACAAAGATAGCTTCATCTACCTTTGAATCAAATTTTCCAAGATGCTCACCATGATTTTTCAGTACAAAGCATTTGCATCCAAAGACATGCAGAAAGTTGATTGTTGGTTTCTTGCCTTTGAAAAGTTGATAAGGTGTCATGCCTTTTGCTTGATTGACCAAAGAAATATTCTGAGTGTAGCATGCAGTGTTTACAGCTTCTGCCCAGAAGTATGTTGGTAGCTTAAATTCTTCAAGCATTATCCTTGCAGCTTCAATTAGAGTTCTGTTCTTTCTTTCGACTACACCATTTTGTTGAGGAGTTCTTGGTGCAGAGAATTCTTGGATAATTCCTTTTTCTTCACAAAACTCTCTTATTGCAGAATTCTTGAACTCAGTTCCATTGTCACTTCTGATTCTCCATACTTTGAGTAAAGGATTGTTGTTAACTATCTTGATGTGATTTATAATGACTTCACCTGCCTCATCCTTAGAGTGCAGAAAGAATGTCCAAGAGAATTTTGAGAAATCATCAATAATCACAAGGCAGTATTTCTTCTTTGAGATTGACAACACATTGACTGGTCCAAAGAGATCCATGTGAAGTAGTTGCAAGGGTTGATCAATTCATGACATTGACTTTGATTTGAAAGAGGCCTTCTTTTGCTTCCCTTTCTAGCATGCATCACACAATCCATCCTTAGAGTAATCCAATTTTGGAATGCCTCTAACAAAATCCTTCTTTACCAATTCATTCATTGCTTTAAAACTCAAGTGTGACAGTCTTTTGTGCCAAAGCCATCCTTCATCTACACTTGCCTTGCTGAGAAGACATGTAGTCATGTTTGCATTTGTTGAATTGAAGTCAGCAATGTACACATTTCCTCTTCTATCTCCTGTCAACACTACCTTGTTGTCACTTTTCTTGAAAATGGCACAAGCTTCAGATGTGAACCAGACATTCTGGCCTTTGTCACATAGTTGACTGACACTTAGCAAGTTATGCTTAAGTCCATCAACCAGTGCTACTTCTTCAATGACAACATTCCCTTGTGAAATCAAGCCATATCCTCTAGTATATCCTTTGCTGTTGTCTCCAAAGGTAATTCTAGGGCCAGCTCTCTCCTCAAACTTAGTAAGCAGGGTAGAATCTCCAGTCATATGCCTAGAACAACCACTGTCCAGATACCAAAGATTCTTTCTGTTTCCCTGCACACATCAAAACAAAATCAAGTTGATTTTGGTACCCAAGTTTGCTTGGGTCCTGCCTTGTTAGCCTTTTTCTTATTTTTCAAGCCCTTACTACCCAGGGGTTCTGATCGAGTTAAATCAACCTTAACTCTTGGTGTAGGTTTCTGAAAAATAGGTTGTTTCACTTGCTCACATGCATTAAAACTAGATGTATAATTTGGCATAGTCTGTGCAAACATGTTATTCATCATCCATGGCAACTGAGGCATGTAAAAAGTATTGTAATATGGATTATGCATGAATGGCATGTTAGCATACTGACTAGATGCATGAGCAGAGGGAGCATACATATTTGGCATAACATTCACAGCAGGCATAGGCATGTTAGGCATCAAAGGATCTTTCATAGCTTTGCAGTTGGTAGATAAATGATTAATACTTCCACACTTTACAAATTCTTTCCTAGGAGCATATTTATCAGATGTGTAATTGTTGTGTTTGTTAATCCCTATCTTACCATTTCTGTTCTTTTTCTTGTCCTTAACACCTGACTTAACATTTTCTAGCTTGTCCTTCAATTGCCTGTGGGACAAGTTGCCTATGTTTCTTTTCTCAACTGATTTAGTATTGCTACATTCTTCATTAAGAAAGTTCTTATTGACATGTCCGTACTTTTTATTTAATTTAGTTAAAGTTGCTTTGCTAATAAGCTTAGGTTCAAAGAACATTCATTTTCGACTAAATCACTATCTGAAGCAACTTCCCTATCAACATCTAACTTAGCTTCTGCTAATTTACAGAAAGAATCAATTCCTTGAACATTGCAAATTTCATCAGTTACAACTATTGATCCTTTCCACTTAGCAATCAGACTTTGTTCCTCTACTAACTGTTTCTTTAAAACTTCCTCTCTCTCTTTATAGCCTCAATCATTTTATTTTTAGCATCCAAGCAATCTCTTCTCATCGTTTCAAACTCAATCAACTGTGTTTCTATTAAAGAATTCCTATCACTTAACTTTTCATTAAGGTCTTTAATCCTCTTGTTCTCTCTATTAAGTGATTTCAAGGTAACATGCATGTTGTACAATTCAATAGACATTTCATCAATTGTACTAGCACATTCAGCTTTAGAAAGATCAGTTAAGACTGTAGAGAATACCTGGTTGCTTGCTGAGCTAGCTTCTTCATCAGTTTCGTTTGCCATGAGTGCAAGATTGACAAACTCCTCTTCTGTATCTGACTCTCCACCAGCGGCCCAATCATTGTCTCTAGACATGAATGTTTTCTCCTTTTGCTTGAGAAGATCGAAATATTTCTTCTTGTAGTCAATAGTTCCAATTTGTTTCTTCTCATTCTCAGCTTTAGGATTTCTGCATTCATTGGCAAAATGGCCAGCAATTTCACAGTTAAAACATTTGAACTTAGACCTTTCAACCATGTCTCTGGATGGCTGAAAACCTTTTCCGAATTGCTTGCCTCCTGCTGGATTTCTCTTGAATTTGATCTTCGAGAATCTCCTTGACAAGAATGCTAGATAATCATCCAAGTCATCAGATTCATCTCCACTTAATGCATCAAGTTCTTCAACCAACTTGCTATTCCCTCTGCTAGTTTCAGCTCCACCTTCACAAGTCTTTGAACTTGGTGTGGCTTGAGTGCTCTCCATCTTCTCACTCACCTGGCTTACTGGAATATTTGCCACCAAGGCAACAAATCCACCTTTCTTCTGGATTTTCTCCACTTCCTCATCTTGCTGCATTTCTAGCTCATAGGTCTTCAGGATGCCATACAGTCTCTCAAGTGTAAAATCTTTGTAGTTTTGAGAGTTCCTCAACAAGACTGTCACTGGTTTCCATTCCTTAGGAAGTGATCTCAGAAACTTTAGGTTGGAGTCCTTGGTTTCATATTTTCTCCCATACAACTTTAGACCATTCAGTAACTTTTGAAACCTACTGAATATGTCTGTTAGATTTTCACCAGAGGAGTAGTGAAAATGCTCATATTGTTGTATTAGGAGCTGCATTTTATTTTCTCTGACTTGCTCAGTTCCTTCACAGATTGTTTGAATAGTGTCCCACACTTGCTTGGAAGTGGTGTAGTTTATAACACAATCAAACATATCTTGGTCGATGCTATTGAATAGGATGTTCATAGCCTTCTTATCTTTGTGAATCTCGTCCAAGTCTTCATCTGTGTACTCAGCTTGATTCTTTGGAATAGGCCTTCCAGCAGCTACAGTGCCAGCATCTTCACCAATCCCAGAGTTGGCCTTAATTGGAACATGAGGTCCTTTCTCTATGCAATCTACATAGCCTTCATCGATGGCTGAGAGATGAAGGTGCATCTTTACTTTCCAGTGAAAGTAATTATCTTTGTCAAGCATTGGAATCTTCACACCTGTATCCTTCCTTCCCATGGTTTTGATCTTTAAACTTCTTGTATGTTATAAGTTTGCTTTGATACCAATTGTTAGGTCCCGAAGTATCGTAGAAGGGGGGTTGAATACGATACTACCAAAAATAAAAAATAATTTCGAGAATATATCTTTATTGATAATAAACTCGAAGGGGTGTTATAACTTCTAATCCAATGGATTAGCTTCAAAACAGAACACTCCTAAGGATAGTTTAGGCACGAGGACCTTCTACCCGACACTTCCTGAAAGCGGGCTAAGCCGGCTTTCCTACTAGATGGACTGTCTAGCAGCTTACACAGAAAAGATATAAGAGAGAGAAGAGAGAGTTGTGTGTTGAGGTGTGTTTTGAAATGAAATACAACAGGCCTATTTATAGGTTATAAAAAAAATCACTATGCAGCTAATATACGTAACTGATTACGTTTGATTTTATCAGTTCTGCGCTGCTGGCTGCTCCTGCCATACTTTTCTTTTCAACCATCTGCCGAATTCTTCTTAATCAAACAACTTGTTTTTTTGAATGGGCCCACATGTTTTTACCCACCTACTTTTACTTTGTGAAATGAATAGTAATTTCGGATACTATTCACATGAATAGTAATTTCAGATACTATTCACAAGAATAGTAATTTCGGATACTATTCACATGAATAGTAATTTCGGATACTATTTACATGAATAGTAATTTCGGATACTATTCATTTTCCTCTTATTTTGACATCCTTAAATATTCAGCTTCCAACTAACTAGAGGATATCAACACTGCTCTAAACTCAATCATACCTCTTAACAGTTTTTCTGAGTTAGATACTTTGATTCCTTTGTGATGTGTTGACGTCTAGTGCAACTGGTCTGGTTCACAGACGACTAGCATTCACTCATGGTCTTCATATCATGTCTTTAAGAACACTGCTAAGAATCGTGCAATCATAAAAACTTTATCACTGGAATCTTTTGGCCCTTCAACTGAATCATCTGTACATCTTATTTTGTCACTGAGGCTTGATCAGTTTAATGAACTTCTTTCAGCGACTTGATCCTTGTTGATGTCTGTTCTTCAAATTTCACGATCCCTGTATAGAGTTAATATTATTTATCTTTTATCCTAGTTGAGTTATATATGTCCTCTATTTCATATTACATTACATTATGCTTTACAGAGCTAATACGCTTTAAGGAGACAGTCACGCACTGGACTCGGGTTTTTCGTTCCTTGTCCCCTCTTTTGTCTGTTTTAATTATACACATAACTGTTACCCACACACGCACAAATATTGTACTGTTTGTATTTATCGCAGATTGTCTAACAATCTTAAAGCTTATTATTATATATCTGTGATCTGTACTTACGTAGTTGTTTGTTTGTTTGAGTGACAGATTCAATGAAGAATCAAACTGTAGACAACACGATTACGATGGTTGACCCCAACGCACAAATTGTAACATCTGATGGGGGTCACCAGCTGCTGCCTAACCCTAACGCACAGGTTACACCACCTGATGTGGGTTTGTCGATGGCTGGACATGTGCTTTCGGGACATGTGCCTTTGGGACATACTGTCGTTGGACAGAATAATGTTCCGTTTGGATCGTCTATGACAGGTTTCATTTCTACGAACGGGCATGCGGTGCCTACTGGTGTATAAACATCGGTAGTACAGACGCCTGTTATGCATGTGGTGCCTAGTGCACATATTGCACCTGTTGTGCCTGCTGTGCCTGCTGCACATGTTGAGAAATCTGAGAAGTTCAATGGAACAAACTTCAAACGTTGTTAACAAAAGATGTTGTTCTGGATCGCTACCTCAAAGAGGATCCACCGTTGCTCACTGTTGAGAGTAACACGCAAACAGTTTATGCTGTTGATGCTTGGAAGCACGCCGACTATATTTGTTGGAATTATGTGCTGAATTGTTTTGCTGACTCGTTGTATAACGTGTTTAGTATGAAGCAAACAGCTAAGGTCTTATGGGAGTCTCTCGACCATAAGTATAAAACCGAGGACGCTGGGGCTAAGAAGTGGATGCCGCTTTTTTGATTATAAGATGGCAGATTCTTAGACTGTGGTCAGTCAGGTGCAAGAACTGCAAGTGATCATCCATGATATTCATGCTGAAGGGATGATCATAAGTGAGTCTTTCCAAGTTGCTGCTGTAATTGAAAACTACCACCTGGATGGAAAGATTTCAAGAACTATCTTAAGCACAAGTGCAAGGAAATTTTTATTGAAATATCAATCTTGGTCGGATGTTTCGAGATGTTGAAAAACCTAACAGACCTATTACTTATTAAGTATAGGATGAGGGTCGACACGAGATTTATAATTTTTTAGTTGGATTCGTTCCTCTGGTTATATTATATAATCTCTTGTTGGTGTCGATTAGCTACACACGAGCCTATTATGGTGATCCATGTGATACCTAATATGGCATTGCGATCAGCTCTGTATGTTGAAATTTTATAAAAATCCAGAATGTTGTTAACCCTAACGCATCAATTGAACAAAGATCACTGAATGTGGGTTTATTGGAAGTTTATGTTCTTCTTCGGACCTCTTCTGGTTGTACCAGTGATGAGCCAGAAAATTAGGTTCTCTTGTGAACCAAATTGAAATTTGAGAGAAATTCAATAGTTGAATTTTTCAGTGACAAGAACAGGAAAGTTCTTTGAACATGATATTAAAACTTGAGATGTTTTAATGAACGACGTGAAACCTGCTCTAGTGATAGGTGGTAACAAGTTGTGTAATTACTTTATAGTAATACATTGATTATGTGTACTCGTTAAAGAGTAAAAATGAAGCCAGATAGAGATATTTACACTCAATAAGCTCGAGATAGAAAACCAACTTGATACGAAAGTTAAAATGGTAATGATTGACTTTGATACTGAATAACCACTGGTTGATTTTGTTCATAATGTGGATATATTCATGAGGTCACTGCACATTACTTGCATTAATTTAATGGAGTAGGTGCATGTTGAATTGCTCTCTAATGGAGATGAAAAAGTGATGTTCATTAATTCAGACTATCACTGAATATGAGGATGTTAGTCATGTAAAGACTAATTGTTTTTTAAACAAGATAAGATACCATGAAAGGAAATAATTGAATTTCCTGACATTACAGGAATGTAGTGAAACATTCTTAGAAATATTAAAAATGTGGGGGTATATTGAAGAGAAAATAAGAGAATTTTCTATGAATGAACTCTAGAATGTAACGAAGCATTTCTAGAAATAATTGAATTGTGGGGGTATCTTGGAGATATCTTGATACTGATACCTATAAAGGTTAAAAGTGATCCAAAATAATCTAGGTATTTTGGATGGATATAGACAACAATTGTGTCTAATGATATCCTATACATGAATCTAAATAATGAGATTTTAATTTGTATGCAACTACGAAATCTGGGAATGCTTATTTATTAAGCTAAGTTGTTCCACATGAATCCGTAAGTGATCCAAATGAACTCCTAAGTTATTGGATTAATGTGAGAATGAACCTAAACAGAGCAAAGGACATAGGATAAGAAATTCGATAATCCCGGAATGTCTTAACGATTTGCTTAGTGGTGAACCTCAAAGCTTGAAAAAGCTACGCGTTCCTCTAATAATTCTTTGATGAAAGAAGATATTAAGAGGGAAATTGGCCAAAGTTAAGAAGTCAACGAGTCAAGATTTTCTAGCATGTGTGCTGGAAAATGGACTATAGCGTTATATGAACTCTATATATCTCTTGTGGGGGAAAAGGTGTTAAGGAATAGAGAGAGTGGTTCTATTAGGTAGAATCATGTTTGAAATTATATGGATCTTCTTGCGAGATAGATACCATTAGGACCCAAATGGATTTTTCAAATTGAAAAATAGATACAGGGGTAAAGAAAAAGTATAAGGTCAGGCTGATAATTAGAAATTACAGTCAAAGTGAAGACCCGATATATTTTGAGATAGTATTTCTCGATTTACGAGAATGAGGTTCATTAAGATGATACTTAAAATTACCGTGTTGCGAAATTAAGAAGTATATCAAATGAACATTGAGATAGTCTTTCTAAATAGAGATTTAATAGAAATGAACGTGAGATAACCTAAGGGTTTGTTGCTAAGGCAAGTGTAGAAAGACTATGACCAGGTGGAACATTTTGTGAATTAAAATAGACATCAAAATAGTGGCATATAAAGTTTGATATTGCTATGATAAGCAATGGCTTCGAAATTAATGACTCAGTTTTTCATTTTGAGGACGCTCAAACGTGAAAATTTTATAATGCGTATTGCCAGTTTAGGGACGATTAAACTTGGTAATAAGGTGAATTGAAATCGCTAATTTTGGGACGCTAAAAATTGGTAATGTCAATATAACGAATTGAAGCCTCAACTAATAATTGGTAAAGTGATTACCAAAATGTGAAATATGCCTATGTTAAGATGCTAAAGTGATAGACCATCAATGGATTGGCATGTGGGTTTGCATTATTTACGAATGAAATGGTGGTCACATGTAATTGCACGCGAGTGATCTGATCATTACTAAAAGCAATGAAGAGAGGATCATCTCTGGCAATTTTGATGAGACTTGAAGTTTTGATTTTGATAATTAAAATCTTAATAACTTTGAAAGTCTTAGAGGATACATGTCACATGTTGGTGATGTGAATCTTGAAGAGATCAACGTAACTTAATCTAGTATAGCTAGAATGAATTCGTATCTATCCAAGTGTAGATTAACAAGGATCTCTCAAGAATGATTGGAAGTATGTTGTACATTTTAAAATTGTTCCAAATCAGGCATAGGCTACACAGTCGGTAAACTGAGTAGATGCACGAGTCAAATCGAAATTGGTCTATTGAATTTGATTGCAATGAGACTAAGGTGTTTGAGATATACTCGTGAGTTTGGGCTGTATTGTAAAAGACATCTAATTGCACTATGTGGAAATAGTATGGATGTTAGATGTGTGACTTTAAGAAATTAAAAGTCATTAGTGAATTTAGCTCACATTAACGAAAGCAGCCATGTCATGGGAATCCTAGATAGATGATTAAACATAGCTCGATTCATGATGGAATACGAGTCTATTGCATAATATGTATGCATGTTAGAGTGAATTAGTGAGAGGCTGAATGTAGTCACTTTGTAATGGATATTCCTAAATGACAAGAAAATGTGTCTTCAATGTGCATATTTTATGTGAATAATTTGCAAATTGGGAGATCACATTGTTGTGTATGCAATGGTATGTCTCGCCTCTATGACGAGGACATAATGCCATTAAAACAATTACTCTCAACGAGAATTATCAACATTGACTCGTTAAAGTAAAGTCAAATGATAATGTTGTGGATCCATTAACCAGATGGTTAAACTTAGATAATATGGTTAAACCACGAGAATCTGTTTATACTGAGAGATAGTTGTAAAATCATCGAGAGGGATGGGCCTTAAGCCTATTGCTTAACGGCGTCATGGTGGACACCCAACCATTGCTGACTAGAGATCCCAAGAACTTGGTTCAATGGGCCAACTTAATCATGATGACCAAATCACTGTGGGGGTAACCCCTGGCCTGTTCCTATGATGAGGAAACAGTGAGACCCGTAAGGTATGAGGGTAAGTTATTAAGCTTTTAATGATCTTTCGGTGAATACTTGGAGTTCAAGATTTGAACGCATGGAATTCAGTTGAGTAAACGCGGGTTACCCTATAAGATAAAGATCACCTATGTGGGAGAGAAGTGGGGCCGCTTCAAAGGAGAATTACGAGGCACAATTCTTTAGAAACTCCTGCAGAACCAAGATGATGTTTCATGGCCAAAATGGACATAATCATGAGAGCTGAACGAGTCAGAAAGGATATATTGATAAGTATATCATCATTTACACAAACGGTCAAACAGTTCAAGGACAAGCACGTCTACTATCTACCAGTAAAAGTTGGTATGCTTACTCAAGCGAAGGTTCAAGGAGCATTCTCTACCTATCGTATGCTATATCTGATCGAAGAATCTATCACCAAATCAAATTCTGTGTCTGTCTGGTGTGTGCTACTACGATATCAGTCTCATCCATGTGGGGGATTGTTGGAATATGGATTCGATTATAATTTGAATTCATTGATTCGGTAAAATCAATTCCGTTTTTATTACGGATTTTTTGCCACCGCCTTAACACGGTTAATTAATTAAGGAAATTGCCACCGATTTAATTGATTAGCGCGACTAGTTAATTAAGGCAATTGTGTTAAGGAAATTGCCACCAATTTAATTGATTAGCGCGGCTAATTAATTAAGGAAATTGTGTAGCGCACAAGTCTTCTCATCCTATAAATACTCATCTAGAGCTTTAGGATTACATACTCGAAAACACACATCCTCCTCTTTTATACAGCCTCTTCTCTTCCTCTGGTGATAGTTCTTTCTCGTCTCAAGCTCGCTAAGAGTGACGCTCGTCTGTAGCCTCACTGCAATCCGTTTTATCCCGGGAGGCATTTCGCTAGCACATACGGTGAGGGCTAATACGCTTTAAGGAGACAGTCACGCACTGGACTCGGGTTTTTCGTTCCTTGTCTCCTCTTTTGTCTGTTTTAATTATACACATAACTGTTACTCACACACGCACAAATATTATACTGTTTGTATTTATCGCAGATTGTCTAACAAAATCCACTAATAAAAAGCTTTTCCAGTACAAATTTCAAATTCGTTCATAAAATTTCTTGAAAATTAAAAGCCCGTACACTACTTTGAGAATTAAAAGTCTGAATACAACCTCTTTAAATTAATTTTCTATCATAAATTCACAATAGCAAATTATAGTATAAAACTTATGCTCTCTAGACTGACTTCACTAAAACAACAGATTAAGTTACCTCAGTTAGAAAAGATGCTAAAAGCTCTGGAAATTTTTCTGCCTTGTCGGAACTCGAACCACCAAGGACACTACATATAATGTCAATTAATTAGCAAAAATGATTATATACGTAGTCTCTTCGAGATATTTATATGTTTAGATAAAATTTCGAAACTGTCCTATTTTCTTATAATGTGCTTAGTTAAATTTATATTATGGGGATTTGGTTAAAATCTAAAAGATTAACATGGAACTTTTTTTGTGAATGTAATGTGTAGATGGAAGAAGGATGCCCGATGAAATCAGCAGATGACATAGGAGGTGCAACTCACCAGATTCTGAGAATAAAAGAAGAAGAAGTTATTGTAGGCTTACCCTATTTTTTATTTTATTTGTGTAAAACAGAAATGACTAGAAAAGAAAAAAAAAATCATAATCGTGAATTGGTGATGGAATTTTATAGGACTGAGTGATTTTTATTTACAAAATATATAGTTCTATATGCTTAGTGGAACAAACTGTAATTTTATTTTCATGTATATATGTATCGAATTTCACTTGAATTTTGCAAAATATGTTTAAAGGTTCCCTGCAAGTCTTTATAGTTACTCATGCTCAAGTTACAAACAGCTGGAACACGAGATGAACCATAATTTCTCACCAGGCAGATATAATTTTATATGTAGATGGGGAATGATTGGCATAAAGCACATATGTACATGCCTCGCCAAGAATAGCTTGATGAGATAGGGTTTATATCCACTAATAAAAAGCTTTTCCAGTACAAATTTCAAATTCGTTCACAAAATTTCTTGAAAATTAAAAGTCTGTACACTACTTTGAGAATTAAAAGTCTGAATACAACCTCTTTAAATTAAATTTCTATCATAAATTCAAAATAGAAAATTATAGTATAAAACTTATCCTCACTAGACAGACTTCATTAAAACAACAGATTAAGTTACCCCAGTTAGAAGAGATGCTAACAGCTCTAGAAAAATCACTGCCTTGTCGGAACTCGAACCACCAAGGACACTGCATATAATGTTTTACAGCTCTGGACACCTTTAATTTCAATTAATTGGTTTGTCAACCTTTAATTGTCTCTTAACTTCTTGCTAGGCACATTTCAAAGTATAGCAGTGTTACGATGTTTGTCCAATATCTTTTGCACAAGTTTTGTCCGATTTATGCACAACCTTTGTGCAATTTATGCCAAAAGAATGAAATGTTAAATATTTAAAAACAGAGAGAACATATCTTGTGAAGATTGTGAAAGGACACACTTTCATATTCATATGCTAGTCGATCAGTTGCTAGTGTTTACGTACATCTAATCGAAGGAAATTCAAACTGGAGCTTTACTTCTAAGTAATTAGCACCGTGTATATATATAGTTGCAATATACTGCTTGCTTTCCCCAACAAACAGGGAGTACTTCCTACACAGGGACATGGACAAGTGTCAATATCAAGTCAACAACCACAGCCTAATCTCATATGCCTAATCTCACAGGGCTAATATAATACAAAACTTTTACTTGTTAAGTGTCAACACAGAGTTCATGTCATCAACAATAAACTATTAAAAAACACACAATAAAATAACCTTCTAAAATTTCAACATAACCCAGATCAACTAATTTAGCAAGGAAAAAATATTATCTCTTATATATATTAAACACACACACACACACACACTCGTGAAAAATTAAAGTTAGCGGTGAGGATCAAACCTACAACAGCAGTGTCCTGAGCGGTGAGAAAAGAAATTGAGGAATAATTGTTAGTTTATCCTTCAAAATCTGCAGCAATAGCGTGATTAAACAGGAGAAACATTGTGGATAATATATAGAGTATTCAGCTTGTGTTGGGTGAAGAAAGGTTGCACTGAAAATGGTGGAGAAGATTGCTATATATATATATATATATATATATATATATATATATATATATATATATATATATGCCGGAGATAAATATGAACTCACCAATGTTACTTCAAGGCTGCTACCACTGAAACCCTACAAAGAAGCTTGTGTTGTGTATTTGTGTATCGAATTTCACTTGAATTTTGAAAAATATGTTTAAATATTCCCTGCAAGTCTCTATAGTTACTCATGCTCAAGTTACAAACAGCTGGAACACGAGATGAACCATGATTTCTCACCAAGCAGATATAATTTTATATGTAGATGGGGAATGATTGGAATAAAGCACATATGTACATGCATCGCCAAGAATAGCTTGATGAGATAGGGTTTATAGTAATATAGACTTGTCCCAGCTCGAGTGATTGTTTGAGCTTCTTCCAGGTCCTCTACAAGGCAAATGTAGGATGTGGTATTTAGATAGGCTAGGGTAGTGACACTATAGCTAGGTAGTGACGTTCCCTTTATATTCTAGCCTACATAACACTGATTACTGGGCTAAAACGATAGCAGGAAAACTTTCTCCATTATTGACTCCCATTGATTGCATACCAGGACATTCAAATATCCAAATACACGTTCTTCCTCGCCAAAGCTGAAAAAAACCAGAGATTATTTGTATTCCTCGGAAGCCCCCACCCACATCACCATTCAATATTTCTTGTCCCACTATTGGCCAATGTATAACTCCCCTGGAATTTCAATTGCGCTCATAGAAAATGGAAAATAAAGATTCTTCGTCACACATCTATCTCGAGCTCATTGAACAAAAACTTTATCCTTATAATTTTGAGAACTTTTTCTTTTAGCATTTTCCAATCAGAAATGCAGTATATTTCATTTAAAGTATAGTAGTGTTACGATGTTTGTCCAATAGCTTTTGCACAAGTTTTGTCCGATTTATGCATAACCTTTGTACAATTTATGCTAAAAGAATGAAATGTTAAATATTTAAAAACATAGAGAACATATCTTGTGAAGATTGTGAAAGCTTTATATATGAAAGCTTAACTCCTTTCACAAATAAAACAAAGGACACACTTTCATATTCATATGCTAGTCGATCAGCTGCTAGTGTTTATGTAACACCCCCAGATCCGAGGTCAGGGATCTGGTCGTTATGACCTCAATATCCACCCTCAAAACCAATATAAATGAAATTACAACCTTGTGACCCAAAACAACAACAACTCACCCGTTATAGTCCCAGAGATGAAATCAGAGTAACCTTCTTAATATCTATACTACTATCTTTAATCCTCCTTTATAATCCTTGAATTTAAATTCCTTAAGTCTTTTCATTATCTCCTTAAATCCTTCAGTGTCCAGTGAAATCTCGGAAAAAATAAAAGTGCTATTTTTCTGAATCTGATATCGTTTACATACACTTATTTCGTCCACTGATCATCGATTCGAACTAAGAAATCTATTTTGGATACTTCTATATAGTGTCGTCTAATAATATTCCAATTTTCACCGAAAACACTATTTATTACTCATTCCCTATTTAATCCTTATCATCAGAAAAATTTTCTCGCGCTTTCCTGAGCGTTCCTTATTCCTTTTTACGGAGTTACTTAACTTATCTTAGATATCGATTTGGATGACATGAGAATACTTCCTCGGTTTGTATATCATATCTTACTTCCTCGACGATAGATTATTCTTATTTACATATTCAATCAATTACATTGTTCCTGGCACATATATATTTGAATCCAATCCATTCAATATCCATCTATTAACCCACTGATACATTCGTACTCCAATACATAATAAAAAGTTTTAATTAGTACCAAAAATCTGGGTTCTTACAGTTTACGTACATCTAATTGAAGGAAATTCAAACTGGAGCTTTACTTCTAGGTAACTAGCACCGCGTATATATATAGTTGCAATATACTGCTTGCTTTCCCCAACAAACAAGGAGTACTTCCTACACAGGGACATGGACAAGTGTGCAATCAAAACATATACCTATCTAAGTATGCCTCCACGGACATGGACAATTTTTTCTAGAAGAAACCCGAGGGACGCAAAACAAATCAAAACTCAATCAATAGCTGAACAACTCAAAACTCAATCGATAGCATAACAACTCATCAATTTTACTATCTACACATATGCACAGATACTATCAACAATTGGATTACATATCGCGAATCAGTTAATTCAATTATTCATGTTAATTCAATTAATTCATATTCATACATATATATTCGAATTTATACATATACATCACAAAATTTGCACATGCAGCTAGGATTATACATCAATTAACAGTTTATACTCTCTACCAGAACTGTACAACTACTGGACCACCACCATGGCCGCCCGGTCACCAGAAAACACCACCGACGGTGGGGTTTCGGTCAAAAATGCCGAGACCAGCAAAAAAACTCTATTTCTAACCATAATTAACATCGCACAATCATTTAATCACCAAATTGATAGCTAACCAACCTTGCATGTCATAATTCGAGTGCATATATACAAACATATACATATAAACTATAACAAAACTCATTGAAACTACTATACAAGCATAACTTAGAAACTAATTGTTAAAGTAGAATATCTCAATTGTCAATCCTCTCACAAGTGGGTGTTACAAGAGTATATATAGAGCCCCTAAGTGGGCCTTTAATGGGCTTTACTAATTAGGTGGGCCTGTGGCCCAACAGAAGTCCCCCCTAAGTACAAGCAAAAGATCTTTAGATCTTTTAATCACCTATTTTACAAGGCCCAAACTATATATTTAAAAGTTTACAATATAAAACAGACGGGGAAAACCGAAAAAATCCTCATTTTTTGAAATTTGTGGTGACACTTTGTTGTGCCTTTAGTGGTCGGTTGGCTTATCCTTCCACTTTCCCATGAGTTGGAGGCTGTTGGACCGTGGCAGATTCTTTCCCCAGGTCGCGTGAAGTCGGTGAACCGTTTAGGTTCCAAGACCTCTGCGGAGTGTAAAAAGCTGGTAAAGTTGTTTGCAAACATGTTGATCGATGAATTTTTAGTCCGCCTTGTTAAGAGTAAAGCTGTAAAGGCTTCGACTATGATGCCTAGTGTTGGAGTAGAAAGTGGACTCGATGTTGTCTCGAAGAGCCTTTCGCTTCATTCTAGTGTGGTTGGTATTGGTGCCTCTAAAACTAGTGTTATGAAAGATCAAGAGAAGAAGAGACATTGTGATGGGCATTTCTTTAAAGGCCATCATTCTAAGAAGTTGAAGGAACCAGTGAGCTGTCCGAGCTCTGGTGGGGTGGGTTCGCTTTTTGAAAATGACATGGGATCTTTTCCTCGAATGAGATCTAACGTGGAAGTCTCTAGAGTGGCTGTTGAGAACGTTCTCCGTGTTTGTAAGAGTTATGTTGATAAGGTGCTTTATCTTTATTTGTTTTGCTTCGTTTTTCTTTGTTCTGGATATGATGTGTTTGCCCTCATACACTTTTTATTTGTTCTATTTTGTAGCTGCCCATGGAGTTGGAGAGGTTGTTGAAGCTTGAGGACGTCATCAACATCTCTGAGGTGAAGACATTCCGTGAGGAAGTGAGGAATTTGAAAAAGTTTCAACGAGAAGTTGGAGGAGACCTCTAAGAACTTAGCCGGCGACAATATTGTTGCTGCTAACAAACTTTTTGCTGCCTTGAATGAAAAGTCAGAGTTGATTACCGAGTGTTATTGTAACCCTCTTTCTTTCTTTGAATTCCTTGGCGTATTTGTCACATAACTTTGGATAGATTTCCTTGTGCACTTGGTGACTTGGTGAATTGGTATCTCACGTACTTTAATTTGGAGAATTGGTATTTGGCGAATTGTAGGTTTGGGGTACTTTAATTTGGAAAATTTTTCCTGGATTTGGCGAACTTGGAGATGTCTAAGAGGATCCTGAGCCTCTTTAGGTGTTTGAGATGATCGCTGCTTTGTCCTTTGGCGTAACCTTGGAGTGATTTCATTTTGTACTTGGCAAATTTTTATCTCATCTTTTGTAGTTGGTGATTTGAATGTGGGCTTGGCACACTTTATCTTGGAGATGTCAGAGAGGACTCTAAGCTTCTTGAGCTATTTGAGGTGGTCGAAGTATTGTCCTTTGGCATGGTTTTTCTTACCACTTCTTTTTACTTACTTTCTCATGGCGTAACCAAATCCTGGTTTGGGCGTACTTTATCCTTTCTGTTTAATCGGAGAATATACAAGCATCGAGTATTCTCTTAGCATGGTTTATCCTGTGACTTGGCATAACTTGGTACAGTTTTTGAAGTTGGAGATGTCGATGAAGCTTCTGAGCTTCATGGAGTTGTTTGGCGCTATCTTGTTTATTTTTGGCGTAAACCTACCTTTTCTTTGGCGAAGGTTTCCTTGGCGTGAATATAACATATGTTTGGCATACTTTACCTTTTTCCTTTTAGATTGGCAAATTTGGAGATGTCCAAAAGGATCCTGAGTTATTTAGTTGGGGATGTCGATGAAGTCCTTGAGCTTCATGGAGTCTTTTGGCATAACTTTGTTTGCATTTTGGCGTAAACTTTACTTTTTCATCATTTTGAAGTTGGAGATGTCGACAAAGCTCTTGAGCTTCATGGAGTCTTTTGGCGTTACTTTGTTTGTATTTTGGCATAAACTTTACCTTTTCATCATTTTGAAGTTGGAGATGTCGACGAAGCTCTTGAGCTTCATGGAGTTGTTTGGCGTTACTTTGTTTGTAGTTTGGAGTAAACTTTACATTTTCACCGTTTTGTAGTTCGGGTTGTCGATGAAGCTCTTGAGCTTCATGGAGTTTTTTGGCGCTACCTTGTGTATTTTTTGGCGTAAACTTTACCTTTTCACCATTTTGAAGTTGGAGATGTCGATGAAGCTTTTGTGCTTCTTCTTGGTGATTTTGCGATTTGGCGCTATTTTTATCTTTCTTCTTAGCGATTTGGCGCTATTTTTATCTTTTCACCTTTACCTTGTGACACTATTTTTACCTTTCTTCTTGGCGATTTGGCAAATTGATACTTGGCGAAGTGTTTGAGCTCTTTCGAGCTCTTTTTACCTTTTCTTTGCCTCTTGCCGAATTTCAACATAGGTGCTGCTTGTATATATTTTTCCAATCATGTATGGAGATCTCTGTTGAGATTACTTTAGAGTTTCGTTTGGAGATCGACCGAGTCGCTTTGGAGATGAATTTTGTTTTTCTCGAATTTTCATTGGATAAACGACTTTAGATGACCTTGTAGGTCAAAGAAGGGAGCTATGTGCGCATTTTGTACGCTAGAAGTTTAAAATATGGATAGCAATTTTTGATAAGTAAAATGTAACATAACACATTGTGAATGAAATACGGAAGTTTAAGATTTTGACTTCAACTTGAACCTTCATTCATAATAAACTTAAAACAAATGTCGACTTTAAACACAACTCATTCACATGCGGAACGAATCATGAAAGCAACTTGATTACACAAAAGCTTAAAGATTTACTTCGTACCTTAACTTAAATAACTTAAAGAGACAGGCGATGCAAACTGGAGACTTTTATGGGTAGAATTTCTTAAGATGGATGGAGATACCTCTGATACGAAAGACCTGCTTGATGTATATGAGGTCCCATCTTCCTTCTTTAGTTGAACTAGCGATCTTGCTTGTGTTCTTCACACACCTCGGTATCCTCAATCACCTCGACGATATCCCATTGAGAGGTCTGTTCAAGTAGCCTATCCATCCTAGCCCTTGGAGATCTAGAAGACTGTATGTTTCCCACAGCCTGCTGAAGAGTTAGTCTATGTTCAAACAACTGTATAGCTGCTTGAAGTGATTGAGGTTCTTTTTAAAAGTATTCTTCGAGCACCGCATTGTGTCTAGACCTATCAATTCCTGCCGCCAGGTATGTCATCGCCAAGTTTTCCACTAAATCTGGGATTCGAATCATCTCTGCTCGAAAACGATTTAAGTACTCCCGAAGGCTTTCATTTGATCTTTGGCGAATATTCATGAGAGAGGCCGTTAACTTTTTTCATTTTTTGTTAGTAGAGAATCTTGACTTGAACTTTTCTTTCAAGTGAATCCACGATTTTATAGACCTTGTTAGTAAGTTGTTGAACCACATGAGGGCTGTGTCCTTTAAACACGTCGGAAAGAACTGACACTTCGCCACCTCAGTATGCCTAAAGAAATACATTCTTCCATCAAAGAGGTTAACAAAGTCATAGGGGTCCATGAACCCGTCGAACTGATCCATTGGCGGTACCTTAAGATCCCTGTTTACCTTAGCCTTTTCAATACTCTTGATTAACGGACTCTCCGAAAAGACCTTAGTCTCTCTCGAGTGTGACTTGATGAACTCCTTGAACCGCATTATATCTTTCGCTGATAAGCTAGCCGTGCTTGATTCTTCTGCCTCATAATCCTCATCAGCATCCTCAGCGTACTCCAGTTCTTCATTTCTGGTTTTGTGTTTCCTCGATGAGAACGAATTAGAGGATATCTCCGCCTTAGAATACTTACTTCCCATAGGTGTCCTCCATGAGGACTCGTAATTCTCAGTTTGATATTCTGAAGAAACATGGACCTCAGACAGCTCCCGGAGTTCCTTCTGCAATCTGATTACCTCAGACACCTCATGGAGTTCCTCCTGCAATCTGATTATCTCCTTTTTGTGCTTTACTTTTTCAGCTAATATTTGCCTTTCTAAATCTAAACGACGAAGCTCATCATCAACAATAACACTGCTTGAAGATCCAATCTCTTGAGCTTGTTTTTGTCGATTAATCTTCTCCAAATGTAAACGAGCATCACTTGTTAACACATATCTCCCTTGCGGAATAAGAACTAGCTACCGAGAATCCTTCTTTGATTTACGAGATCTGTTCAACGGATCTGATATGCTCGGTCTCAGATGTGAGGTAAACAACGCCTGTGGAGCCATTAATACTTTTGATTTCTCAACTCGTTTAACACTAGGAATATCGCGAGTATTCAGAATTAGATTGCATGTTCCTTGAGCTTCACCGGCCATTCTTCGTTTTTAAACGAAGAGTTAGAGTCGATGAACAAATATTGAGCTCGATCTGTTAACATGTCTAACTGATTTTGGTGTGTGTGTTTTTGTTTTTTAAGAGGAGGTAATAGCTCCTTCTAGCGCCATTGTTAAAGTAGAATATCTCAATTGCCAATCCTCTCACAAGTGGGTGTTACAAGAATATATATAAAGCCCCTAAGTGGGCCTTTAATGGGCTTTACTAATTAGGTGGGCCTGTGGGCCAACACTAATCATCAAAACATGATTTGTAGAGATTTTAGAAGATTAAATATTGAAGAAATGAAAGGAGAGAGAAGAGACTACCGAGAGAGAGCTGTAGAACACAAACAAAGGAAGAAATAGTGGCGGTGGAGGTGATATAGCCCCAGGGGCAATTTTGTAATTTCACAATTCTTAATTTTATTTAAAAATCTGTTTTTAATCATTTCAAAATTGAAATAAAACAGAAAATTAGGGTAAAAATACTTTAAAAAATTATAAAATAAAATTTGGGAATTTAAAAACAACCCCATATTTTAAAATATTTTTAGAGTAAAAAATGAATATATTATGAATTTTACAAATAAAAACTCTTTAAATGAAATAAAACTTTTAAAATAATTTTAAAATACTTACACACACAAATAAATACTCCTAACAATTTTAAAAACTATATAATATCATAAAGATAATAATGCAAAAAATTTCATGATTTTAAACAACTCTAATGATTTTAAAAAAATCTCAGAAGATTAATAATGTATATTTAAAATAGTTTTTAATGCCAAAAAATACAAATAAAATTACACGAACACATATGACACTTACAAATCATCATATAATCACTTAAACATGATTTCACACATACTTTACATTTATAAAAATATTCACACCTTATCATTCATATTTAAAGTAAAATAAACACTTAAATATTTATGCGATTTTCTAGGGCATTACATATAAACCCGAGTAAATAATTTTAGTTTTCGTGAAAGTAGGATAAAATTATTTAAATATCTAAGAGAATTGAAAATTTATCATTTATTAGTTACAGATCTGGAATTTTTTTATTTAATATTGCGATAGTGTATTTTATGGAAACCATGTTGTAAAATACTAGCAAATGAAATTGGGAAAAAAGAAAAATCAACCATGCATAATATCAGACAGAAGCAACGTGACAACAACAAAAAGGTACATGTAAACATAAAAGGAAATAAACATTTATATTTTTGCATGGGTCAGTTAGAACGTAGACACCCATGCATACTTTTTCCTGAATTTAGTTTGTCTATTTATTACTCCCTCTGACCCTTTCATTTATTTACACTTTTCTTTTTGGGACGTCCCATCAATTCTTTACATTACTAAAAATAGTAACTTTTAACAATAAAATACATTATTACATCCACTACTTCACTTAATTTAACAATAAAATATACTATTACACCCACTACTTCACTTATTTTAATCATAATCCTTGGTCTCCGTGCAAAAAGTAAATGTAAAGAATTTGCAGGGACGGAGGGAGTAGCAAAGAGATCGGAAATAATGTCAATTTCTCTTTATTGTAGTATGGGCAAACGAATATGTTTTCGTTCACTTTAGATGTCTAGCTTCCTACCCGTTGACTTCTTGGTCAAGCCAAAAAAAGATTTGCCGACTTGATGTTCCTACCCCACCATGCCTGGCCCCACCATGTCTAGCTTTCCAACGGGGAGGCGGTTCCTTTTCCCCGGATCAATGAATAAGGTAGAAGTTAGTCGATTCTTCTGAAGAACCGGAAGCGAAGCGCTATGCCAGGGCGGGGAGAGGGGAAAAGAAACGGCTCCTAACAACTCAAAAAACAACTCAAAGGGGTTTGGACGCTGTAGGATTGATATGTCACGGGGAAATTTGGGTTCAGATGTGTTTGAGTTTCATGGTGATTAGTATAACACGAAGGTATTCCACTAGTGTCAGGTAGATAGGGGTGTGTGTAAGCACACGAAGGTATTCCACTAGTGTCAGGTAGATAGGGGTGTGTGTAAGGTGTATAATATGGCGGTGGTTGAGAAGAGTGGAAAACATGAGGTGGTGTTGAACGGGGAGTATATCCAGGAGGATGATTCTTCTGAAGAGCGTATGATGTCACTTTATTACAATTCTAAACCATATTTTGAAACTACCTTACATCAACAGAATCCAAACCCAACACTAACTGCACAAACTATCACACACCGATCGAGAACCTGACTAGAGAGTTGCAAATATCTATAATACCACCCGAAAATCCAGTAATAAAAAGCTTTTCCAGAACAAATTTCAAATTTCTATAACTTTGAGAACTTTTCCTTTTAGCATTTTCCAATCAGAAATGCTTAGTAGATTTTATTCAAAGTATAGTAGTGTTACGATGTTTGTCCAATAGCTTTTGCACAAGTTTTGTCCGATTTATGCACAACCTTTGTACAATTTATGCCAAAAGAATGAAATGTTAAATATTTAAAAACAGAGAGAACATATCTTGTGAAGATTGTGAAAGTTTTATATATGAAAGCTTAATTCCTTTCACAAATAAAACAAAGGACACACTTTCATATTCATATGCTAGTCGATCAGCTGCTAGTGTTTACGTACATCTAATCGAAGGAAATTCAAACTGGAGCTTTACTTCTAGGTAATTAGCATCGCGTATATATATAGTTGCAATATACTGCTTGCTTTCCCCAACAAACAGGGAGTACTTCCTACACAGGGACATGAACAAATGTGCAATCAAAACATATACATATCTAAATATGCCTCCACGAACATGGACAATTTTTTTCTAGAAGAAACCCAGGGGGACGCAAAACAAATTAAAACTCAATCAATAGCCGAACAACTCAAAACTCAATCAATAGCATAATCAATTTTACTATCTACACATATGCACAGATACGATCAATAATTGGATTATATATCGCGAATCAAGATCATATACACATGCTTTACTGCCACAAAAGAGTGTGTAAACCACACATTTCAAAGTTCAAACTAATTGTGATCTACCAAACAATATCTTCCGGTGATCAACATACAAAGCATTATTCTATTTTCTCGAAAACAGGAAATAAATTACTAGAGAATTATGTAGAAAATAAGAGATGGCCGGATACCTTGCACGACGCTATGGAAAATGCCTCCAAGACCAATTGTGTCTTTAAAGATGTTATTAATCTGAACAATTGTATTATTATTCTTATCTGAACCACTATTTCTAGTGTTGAGTAAGATTTTGTTAATTTAATTACATATAACAAAATTAAACTAAGAACACAGAGTTGTCATTGTGAATTGTAATTGTGTTCATAAGTAAAAGAAACGCAAGGTGGTACCTCAATGACGGACGGAGTCGGAGAGGAGCGAGGCCACCGAGAGAACTAAATTAACAAGCTGATTATTGTATCCTTAATCTATCCTCCAAAGATATAAGTAGGACACTGCTTAAAGAACTCAACAGGGGGTACCTGATTTAGGGTCAAGATCAATGTAGATGCAGCTTTATTTGAGAAAAACTGGAGTTTTGGCTTCGGTCATGTCTTATGTGGTTGGGGATTGTTTAGGGAAGCTGTGTCAAAGTGTATAAAATGGAGGGTTAATTCTGAGATGTCTGATCGAGGCTCTGGGCATTAAACAAGTGCTGAGATGGTTGATGTATAAACATTATCATTTTGAATAAATAAAAACTGATAGTCTGGTAGTTGTGAAATCAATTATATTGTTAATACATATGTAATATATTAACTGTATTGTGTAAAACAGAGAAAATAAGAAAGTCTATTTGCCAAAAGTATTTTTTGTTTATTCGATAACTGGAACAGATATAGCTGATTGCTACAACTGCTATGCTAAAAACTAGGAAATGAAAAAATCATCCTAAACAAACTCAACCAACCTGACTAAGTCTACTTCCTACAAACTCGATTACTGATCTACTACTTCAATAAAACAAACTACTACTTTATTCAAATGCAAAACAAAACAAATAATAACTTAAGATTAAACCAACATATCCCCCCTTAATCTTTGAGTTGTCCGGATAGGTTTTCAAATCCAAGCAGCCTTCTCATCTTTTCAAATTTGAGCGTAGTCATAGCTTTGGTTAAGATGTCTGCCTTCTGAAACTCACTACTCACATGCCTTATAATAATTTCCCCCCGTTCTACGCATTTCCTTATGAAGTGATAACGGACATGAATATGCTTACTCCTTTCGTGAAAGACTGGATTTTTAGCCAAGTCAATTGCGGATTTGTTGTCAACACACAGAACTACTGGCCCGACCTGTTCTTCTGTTATCTGGTTTAGCACATTTTGAATCCATATAGCTTGACAAGCTACTACAGTTGCAGCCATGAATTCTGCCTCGCAGGACGAAAGAGCCACACAACGTTGTTTTTGTGACACCCACGTAATATGGCTGTCATCCAAGTAAAAGCACATACCTCCAGTGCTCCTTCTATCGTCCAAGCTGCCTCCTAGATCACTATCTGCAAATCCTGTTAACATATTGTTCCCACTATCTTTAGTATACACCAATCCAAACTGCAACGTGCCTTGGATATATCAAATGATTCTTTTAAAAGCATTTCTATGCAGCACGGTCGGACGCTCCATGAACCTACTTGCTATGCCCACTGAATAAGCTATATCTGACCTAGTGTGCACCAGATATCTTAGCCCCCCAATCATACTTTTATACTTTGTAGCATTCACTGTCTTCTCGCCTTCGTCTTTAACAAGTTGCTCCTTAGGATCCATAGGATACTTTGTTGGATTACAGCCCTTCATACCATCTTTCTCAATGATTTTCTTGGCATAACCTGTTTGCCTTAACTGAATGCAACCCTTCTCTTGATGAACCTCGATTCCCAGATAGTAACTCAGCTTTCCCATATCAGTCATGTCGAATTTCTAATTCATCTCAATTTTGAATTTCTTAATTAGACACACTGCTCCCAGTTATTAGCAAGTCATCAACGTAGATATCAACAATCAATCGATCTTCTCCCTCCTTCCTGGTATAGACTGCATGCTTTGATGGACAATTCTTAAAACCCAGACTCTCTAGATAGGATTTTAATTTTGCGTACCAAGCTCGTGGAGCTTGGCGAAGACCATATAGAGCTTTTATTAATTTATAAATCAGATTCTCCTTATATTCTTTCACAAAACCCTCGGGTTGCACTACATAGACATCTTCACTGATTTCACCATTTAAAAAGGTCGTTTTCACATCAAGATGATGAACTTCCCACTCGCATTTTGCTTCCAAGGCCAACAACAGACGTAAAGTTTCTATTCTTGTTACCGGAGTAAAAATCTCATCAAAATCAACTCCGTGTTCTTGAACATATCCCTTAGCAACTAACCTCGCTTTGTACTTTACCACGTTTCCCTCTGCATCCTTTTTCAACTTGAAAATCCATTTCAATCCTATCGTTTTCTTCCCAGGAGGTAGTTCAGTAAGTTTCTAAGTGTTGTTTTCTTCGATTGAATGCATCTCCTTTTCCATAGCAATCTTCCAGTTTCGATCTTTTATGGCCTGCATATAATTCATTGCCTCTTCTACACCCATAAGATACAACTCCTCATCCAAGTATACTTCTTCACTCTCATCATATATCTTAGTCAATTTCCTGAATCTCCTGGGTTCAGTGCTGTCATCATAGTCTTCAGGATTCAAGCTTTGAACCTGCGATTGTATGCTTCAAATTGGCGTCTGCATTATTGATGAACCACCAGTTCCTGTTCTTGCAGTGAATGAGTAAATAATTTTTTGAAAATTGTCCTTACTTTGAGCAGAGTTGGTGTTGGTTCTTTGAGGAGTAGAACCACTCATGTCGCTTCTTTGAGGAGTAGAACTACTTATGTCGCTTGAATTATCTTCATCATAACCAACTTGACATTCCCTTGTACCTTCTGTGATCAAACCTTCTACTATAAACATACCATCTTGTTCCTCTTCATCGCTGTGATCCCAGGGCCACGACTTATTTTCTTCGAAAGTAACATCCCTACTCACATGCACTCGTTAGTGAGGGGGTCCTACAAACGATGCGCTTTAGTCCCTGGTTCTTTACCTAAGTTAACCACTTGCTTGCTACGATCATCCAACTTTTGAGTATGTTGACTTGGAATTTTCATGTGCCCGACACACCCAAAAACTTTGATGTGCCCTATGTGTGGTTTTTTCTCGTTCCAAACTTCATAAGGAGTCACTCCTGTAAATGCTCGAGTTGGAATACGATTGAGCAAGTAAATTGAGTGTCTTACAGCTTCTCCCCATATAATTGTTGGCAACTTCATTTCTTTCAAACAACTTTTGGCCATTTCCACCACCGTACGATTCCGACGTTCCACAACTCCGTTTTGCTATGGAGTATAGGGTGTCGTATAGTGCCTGTCTTACCCCTTTTCTTTATAGTACTTCTCAAATTCATTAGAGACAAATTCCTCTCCTCTGTCAGTTCGAAAAATTCTCACCGTTCTTTCTGGTCCTCTTTCCACCAAAGCACAAAATTTTTTAAAAGCACTCAAAGCTTCGTTCTTTGCCTTCAAAAAATACACCCACATATATCTACTAAAGTCATCCACGAGCAAAAAGAAGTACCTTTTTCCGGAGGCAATTTCTGGGTGTATTGGACCACAAAGATCACCATGTATCAATTCTAAGGACTTTGTTGTACTGTAGCTCGACTTTGCTGGAAACTGCTTCCTTGTTTGTTTGGACATGAGACAACCCTTGCACACCTCGTTTGACACCACAATTCTAGACATTTCATTCACCATCTTATCTTTATGCATAAGTGACAAAGCATGATAATTTACATGCCCCATACGCTTGTGCCATAGTTTTGACATTCATCTTGTTTAGACAACAAACATCTTTGTTTTGCAGAGTTAATAACAATCTTGTAGAGTCTATTTAGAGAACGTTTTACCTTCATAAGTAGTTTGTCTCCTTCTTCATACACCCACAACATCTCTCCCTTTATCGTAATTCTGTTCCCTTGCTCTGTCATTTGCCCCAAGCTGATGATATTGTTCCTAAGCGTTGGAATATAATACACATCCTCCAGAGTGCGTGTCTCTCCATTTTTACATTCAAAAATCACAGTTCCCTTGCCTTCAGTTCGGACAGTAGACCCATCTCCAAAACTGACCAAGCCACGTATCTGTTCGTCTAATTTCGTGAATTTCGACTTGAACCCAGTCATATGACTACTAGCTCCATTGTCCAAGTACCACAAATTAAATTCATTTTGCACCTTCGACAATTTAGACGGAATCACCTAGTTTTCATTCAAATAAGTGTTTTCTGGATCTTCTCTTTCACATTTCGCGAGTAACAAAGCAGGCTCATCATCTGCGAGCTTCACCATATACACTTCTTCTTTTGATTTTTTGTTACTTCTGGGTTTTTTACAATCTGCAGCAAAATGGCCAAATGCTGAACAGTTGTAACATCTCAGGTTGCTCTTGTCACGCCCTCCCCGAGATATAGATCCTGAAAACTGTCCATCAGAATTTCTTTAACTCGAACGTTTCTGCCATTCTTCACGAGTAAGCAACAACTTGCTGTCACTAGCTTCACGTTTCTGCCACTCCTCTTCAATGAGCATCAGTTGTACCTCGTTGATTCTTTCTTGTCACTTCCACCTAGTCTTTCTTCATGAGTTTTTAACGAGCCCACTACTTCCTCCACTGTTAACGTTTCCAAATCACCAAATTGCTCCAAGGTTGAAACAATTTGCAAGAATTTGGTTGGTACTGCACGAAGCAACTTCTTAACCACATAGGACTCTGTCATAGTTTCACCTAATGCTCGAATGTTCGTAACATGTCCATTTAGCCTCAGGTAAAAGTCATATAGTTGTTCACCGTCTTTCATCACCAGAGATTCAAACTCAGTTCTCAATGTTTGAACTTTGGCTTTTTTCGCACGATCTGCCCCCTGGCACATCGTCTTCAGGATTGTCCACGCCTCCTTAGCTGTTCATTTCTCTGCAATCGAAAGGATCATTTCCTCAAGTAGTCCTTGGTACAGCATAGCCAACGCCACCTTGTCTACCTTTTCTTCAACCGTCACCTTCGGATCTGCTGGCTTTATTTCTATCCAAACCCCTTGTGCCTGCATGTATACCTTCATCTTTAGAGCCCAAGTGGTGTAATTGTTTTTGTTTAGAACAGGATAGCTCAAGCCTATTGATCCGCCTCCTTTGACCTTGTTTATGTCCATCGCAATGCTCTTAGCCTTTCACCGAGAATTTCCTTGCTCTGATACCAAATATTGTTAATACATATGTAATATATTAATTGTATTGTGTAAAACAGAGGAAACAAGAAAGTCTATTTGCCAAAATCATTTTTTGTTTATTCGATAACTGGAACAGATATAGCTGATTGCTACAACTGATATGCTAAAAACTAGGAAATGAAAAACTCATCCTAAACAAAATCAACCAACCTGACTAAGTCTACTTCCTACAAACTCGATTACTGATTTACAGCTTCAACAAAACAAACGACTACTTTATTCAAATGCAAAACAGAACAAATAATAACTTAAGATTAAACCAAGAAATTCGTAATTCCATTTTTATGTACTCTCTTTTGGTATGGTTATAGAGGACCGCAAGACTCTGATGGGTAATTAGTTTCTGCAAAGGTTGAAATCTTTGATTTGCATGCTAATAATATGGATACAACCTTCACCTGAAGTTGTCTAATTGTCACTCAGTCTATAGTCTAATTACTAATTACTATATATTACCGTTAAGTTATCTCAGCAAATTACAAATTTTCATGGTTGTCTAAATTAGATAATTCATGCATATATATATAGCCATGCATGCATGCACGTAAAGCAACCCAGTTATGCACATTTCCGGATCCTTTGTAGGGAATAAATTTAATAAGTTTGTAGAATGTGGATGTGGTTAATCGTAGTTTTCATAGTTCCAAGTTTGGAAAATATTTAAATCAATTGTTATAAGAGAAAAATGGGTCTGAGGACGACCTCACGGATTTCCCCTAAGATCATAACAAATATGTACTTATAAAGTAAGAGGCCCGCATGGGCATTTTTTTAAATATAAAATTTTTATCAGTAATTTATATTTATCTTAAATTTGTATTGAAAATATTTTAACCTCAGGTTGAAACCCTTGTTATAAACTGTTTCAAGCGAGGCATTACTGAAATTAAGAAATATTCTATAAATTAAATAAGACTATTGCACTTTGCACTTTGTATTTAGACCAAAATTCATTTTGCACCCTACTATTCAAATAATTGCAATTTGCATCCCTGTAAATTACAATCCTTACTTTTTGTACCCGTTTGACGATTTTCCGTTAAATTTTACCGTTACCGTTAGTCAAAGTAAGGGTATTTTAGTCATTAATTATTATATTAAACAATTTATTTTCAAACAAAAGTAAGAAAAAAAATTTAAAAATTGATTTTTTTTTTTCAAAAAAATTGAAAACAAACAGAAAATCTTAAATTTATGATATTTATTTTATGGATAATATTTTGAAAATTATAACAAATGTAGTTTATATTTAAATAATATTTTACGAGAATTTAGCAATGTAAATATTTAAAAAAATATGAAATATAAATTATATTTTAAAAAATATGTGAATTGTAGATAAAATGCTAGTAAATCTAAAAATCTAAAAATTATAAAAGTAATTGAAATAGTATAATGACCGAAATATCCTTTTTTTTATTAACGATAACGGTCAAAATTAGCTTGATATCGGTAAAAGGGTGCAAACTGTAGCGAAATTGAAATAGTCGGGATGCAAATTATAATTGTTTGAATAGTTGGATGCAAAGTGAATTTTGACCTAAATATAGGAATGCAAAATGCAATTAAGTCATTAAATAAATGAAAAGGTTCAGTGAGTTCTTCGTTCTATATATACATACAGCTTAGCCAAAAAAAAAAAAAAAAATGGTTCACTGAGAGATTTTAGGATCAAGCAAAGAAACTAATTCAGTCAAAGAAATCACCTGCAGGTAGCTACCTATATCAACAACGACAAAAAAATAAATTCAATAACAATTATATAGTTATAACTTATAAAACTAGTTTGATTCGAAACCGTAACACCCCATCCTAAATTAAATATATTAATATTGTTTACTAGTTATAAAATATTTTAAATACATGGTTTATAAGTTAATAACTGATTAAGTAGTATCCATTCTTAAATAAAATTCATGATGAGCGAGAATCGAATCATAATCAAATGATAAATCCTTACCAACTAGGCTATTATCAGATTTTATGAATTAATTAATGAATATGTTCACAAATGACCGCCTCGGGTGGCATGGTTATAAAGGAAAAATGATGGGAGAGAATGGCCATTTTGAGCATCTAATTAGTTAGGTTATTAACATTTTTTTTATAATGATAATAATTTTAAAAAAAATACCAAAATGATGGAATAGATTAAAGTTAGACAGATATTAGCCGCATAAAAACTAAGGTTGATGGGCTTGGAAAAGAAATGTGAACTGGGCTTTATTATGCATTGGGCTCAGTATTGGACTTGAGTGTTTAGTCAAGAGTCACATTAAACCACTTAATGGGAATTATGGGCTATTAAGGAGGAGGAAAGAAAAATGGTAGCAATTAACCACCTAAATTATGGGCTAAACTAGTGTAGTATAGATGGGCCAGCCATGGTATGTGAGAAAAAAGAGTTTAGTCACATTTAAAAAATAAAAAGTATTTTAAAAATAAAGGGTAGAGAAATGGTTAGACTTGTCAAGTTATTGACAAGTATAATGTTATTGAAGATGTTAAAATTAATTTATTCCTCAACTAAATTTGGATGCAGTTTTGCAGCTTTTATTCCTCAAGTTAGTGCAGATTATTGACTTGATGATGTTTTAAAGAGACTGAATTACTATGTGATCAAGTCCTATGATGAGAAATAAGGGTAAATTATTTATCTTTCAAAATTATAGTCGTGTGTGGTTTATTGATGTTTTCACACAAGTTAATTACAATATGGATCTGTTTATACTTCAAAAAATATATATGGATCTGTTTATAAGATTGATTTGAAATTACAGGTAATCTGAAATATGTGCAAGGAATTAAGTATAACCTCTTTTTTTGGTTTACTAGAGTCTATATATATTATCTTAGAACATTTTTATTTATTCTAACAATTCTCCAGAATTAGTAAAAATCGAAATCATAATCTAATCTAGATCGATAAAAAATATATCTTTAATCACTTGAATTATTCAATCTCAGTTAGACTTAAGCCATAAGAAACCACATCTCTCATAAAAAAGTTTGTTTTCTCTCTATTTTCCCATCGAAAGAAACTTTTTCTTTCATCTTCTTCTTTTTCGTCAGTCGCTTCTCCTCCGGCGATGGTTTATCCACCGACCGGAGGCCCTTTTCTTGTCTAGTTTCTTTACTTCTTTCAATAATCATTCTCCTTTTATGAGGATTGTAAGTTTTTTAACTTGTTTACCCATTAATTGGATTTATTTGTCTCTCCTTGTGAGAGTTTGTTTTGTCTCTCCTTGTGAGAGTTTGTTTGGTTTGATGAAGGTCTGCAATAAATCTGACCTGTTGAGAATGATTTTGTTTATGTTTTGGTAGATCTTGAAAGTCCGCATCAAAGTTGGGATGCTGACGATTATTGCAAGAGCTCACAACTCACAATTAAAGATTGCTCATTATCTGTGGGGGTCTTCACTTTCGGCATGTCTATAGCTGGTATCCGGCATGCTGGGGTTTTGCTCATCCTTTGAGGGTTTCCTTTTTCGGCATGTCTATAGCTGGTATCCGGCATGTAGATAGCTGGAGTGTCGTTTCTCTAACCATAGTTTATGCAATTGAGGTTTCTGAATACTGGGTTCGGAATTTGTTCGAGGGTTGGAGGGAAGAGCAGATTGGAGCGAGCTGTTGTCAAGAAGACATTTCTTGGACAAAATCACTAAAGCACAATTATCAAGTGCTACTGGTTCGATTATCGGTCTGCGAATCGTGTGATTCTTTTGCTTGCAAATGCTGCATAAATTCTATGTCAGGCTGGCCACTCCTCCTGCTTTTAGTAATCATGTATTTTATAATTTTTAAGTAATGCAAGTACGATTTATTAAAAAAAAAAAAAAAAACCATAACAAGCCCTTTGAAAGTAATTTAGTTTAGATGACATGATGTATAGAACTAAATATTCAATGATTCCTTGTTCAAAACTTTTTAATTGCCTTAATAAACACAACTCGATCAATTCTTCTACCCTACCGTTAGTTGGTCAAAATCGTTAGGTAAAAGCATCCATTACTTATAACTGTACCTAAATCATTAGGTACAAACATTACACGAAGTTTGACCAAATTGTGCAGCTCCCATACATCTCCCCAAATTGTACATTCAAATAAATGAAATATACAAACATCACATACAGTAATTAGCACCTATTGGATGATTTGGAACATTCTTAACAAAATCCGATCCGAATTAATTATCATCACAAAATATTACCAATATTTTGATACTAATTAACTATGACCCGTTCATTTATAAACATCAGACAAAATTAATATAATCCATTTTACTACAACCGTTAATTTATAAACAAACGAAAAACTAACATATTTTTTAACTAATATCGGCCGTTTTTAAAAAACGAACGAAATATTATCATTATTCCAATATTAGTTAGTTACAACCGCTAATTATTAAGAAACAGAGGGAGTATTTAAATTCGAATTATTCCGACTCATCATCGTCTTAAACTCTTCAAAATTCACAAATCCATCCCCATCCTCATCAACACTCTCGATCATCTTCACACAATCCTTCTCCGTAACACTCTCTCCAATTCTCGCCAAGATCTCTCCCAATTCCGAGCTGGAAATGAGTCCATTTTTATTAATATCGTACAAATCAAACGCCTCTCTCAATTCATCCTCGACATTTTCGGTTCCGGCGGCGATAAACCCGGCGAATTCCTCGAGGCTGATGAAACCGTCGCGATCGGCGTCGATGGAGGACATTATGGCGGTGATTTCGGCGGGAGAGGTGGTGGGAGTGAGAGTGAGGATGACGGAGGAGAGCTCGGAGAAGGAGATTTTGCCGTCGGAGTTGGCGTCGAATTTGTGGAAGACGGCGGTTATGTCGGCGAGGTCGTGGAGGTGGAGAGAGGAGACTGGGGAGGGGTTTGAGGTGTCTGTAGTGGCTGCCATTGAGAGAGAGAGAGAGAGAGATTTATTTGTGTGGGGATAGAAATTGTTTGGGAGGTTAGGTTATTTATAGAGTAAAGCTCGGTAGTGGTTGTTACAGTTAGAAACAAGTACAATTATTGAATGGGATTGATTGTTTATGTGGTTGTAAAAATCAGCAATGGCTACAAATTGGTTTAGGTACTCCCTCCGTCCCAAGGAGTTGTTTACATTTGCTTTTTGCACGGAAACCAAGATAGTGGGTGTAATATTGTTAAAATAAATGAGTTAGTGGGTGTAATAGTGATTTTATTGTTAAAATAAGTGAGTTAGTTGGTGTAATAGTGTAAAGTGTTGAAAAAGTGGAGTGAAGTAGTGGATGTAATAAAGTATTTTATTGTTAAAAATTACTATTTTAGGAAACGTAATGAATTGGTTGGGACATCCCAAAAAGGAAAGTGTAAATAAATAAATGGGACAGAGGGAGTATCTATTTAAGATTAATCGGTAATGATTTAAGATTAATTGAGTAAATAGGAATTAATTGGAAGGATTAATCGAAGTATTGATCGAATATTATAATAAAATTTAATATATGTCTAATTTACAATTAAACATATCATTTTAAATAAATTCAAAGGATTAATCGGATTTCAAAAATCGAATCGGTTGGTTATCATACAAAGGATTAATCGGAAATTTTTAGAACCATGCTTACTCCTTAAATTTGGTTTTTATGCAATTGTTTTCAAATTTAAAAAATCCGAATTTCTAATAAATTTTGACAAATATTTAAAAATTCGAAGTAATTTTAATTAAATATTTGAATTTTGATAACGATCGTTCAAAAATTCGTATGAGTGCTAAAAAAGAACGTAGAGTTCCATTTTGATTTCAATCTCTTTTTGCTAACTTGATTTTCAATTTCTGTGATCTTAATTTGGGGAAAGGGAGGGGGAAAGGGGTACTCTAAATCGCATATTTAAGATTTTTGAATATTTTGAGATTTTAAATCATTTGAAATTTAATGTATTAAAATATTTTTTTAGTAATATAGTTAAAATATGTAATACAAAATTTAACAAATTAAAATATTTGTTTGCAGTTTTTTTTTATAGTGTATTTGTTTGCACTTTGAAGACAAAGAGTAGCATTTTGAATTGTAAATGTTGTTATGGATTGTTTGGTAGGTCATAATTTAATGTACTAGTAAACTACTAACCTTTACCGCGTGGCGAGCCGCGTGGGCCATTTAATGCATTGATTTTTTTTAAATGATACGAACAGAATACTCCACGGTCCACTTTAGACTAGTTGGGCTTCTAGACTGATTTTGATCCGGTCCAGTGACTTCTTCATTAATCTTCTTTCCATTTAAGCAGCCTAAATATTTGTCAAAGATTTTGTCCACCACATTGACAGTTACATAAATAGGCTGTGCACCTCTCAATATTGCTCGAATCGGAAGTATTTAAAATCTATAGTTTAAGTGGTAAAGAACTTATTTTTTATCGTCTCATATTTTGGTTTAGATTCTCGTTCATCTCGAAATTTACGAGAACATATCCTCATTATAAGATATATAAGCCAACTTTTTCAAAAAAAAAAATTGTAATCGATCATTTTTGGAAAAATATTGCCTATTAATTTTCGACATTGTTTAGAGCAACTTTTAGTTTTTAAATTTGTGAATTACTAGTCCAATAGTAACTGTTAAGGGCTCATGAGTAGAGATATAAACTATTTCTTGAAAGGTTCTATACACTTGGGTTGTTGGATGGTAAGTTCCTACAACCCATAAATTGGATCCTATTGTAAAATTAAGCTTGGCCCAAACTCAAAACTTAAAAAGTACAAAGATGACTGCATTGCATATTTCAGTTGCCACTTCTCTTGCAGATACAAGTATCTGCAGCAAAGATTACCTTCTACTACTTGCTCTGTAAGAATTTTAAGTACAATGCAAACTTTTGATTGCCAAGAACTCTCGCAGTTTTAATTTTTTTTGATTCGAAAAGCGAAGAAAAATAGGTTGGCCTGCATTTTCATAAACACTGAACTCTTTCTCAAGTGAGTACAACAGAGCATTCATTCTTCAACTAAAAACATGCATCATAATGCTAAATTAATCCACTAAAACGTGTACCATCAAATCCGAATAATTGGTACATTTGCAAACTAGTTCATAACCAGATTCAGATTTTAATAAAAGCGTCCTCAGACTAAAGCAATACTCCGACTATATTAGTAGATGAAACTATGTAGGCTAATGGTGAGGGCAAAATGTGAGGAAATAACTTCCACCAGTGCAAGTAGCAATACTGGTAGGATCATCATAAGCATAGGAGTAAGCCCGTGGACATGCCGTCTTGAAGATCCTTGAGTAAGCTGTTGGCTTGCACGATTGTGGACTCCCAAAGCTCCCTGTGCAACAGTACCTTGGTGAGTTGAAGGCAGAGCAAGCACTTTTGCAGGCCAACACTTGGCGATTGTCATGAGACCGGACCTATAATATTGAGAAATTAATGTTAGTGTCAATAGTAGTTTATCCATTGTCATTGTTAATTAAAACAAATTTATGTTGATGTCAATAGTAGCTTATCCATTGGCGGTCAATTGTCACTGGAAGAGCTAAGCTAACAATGCATGTCAATTATCAGGAAGATCTATATGTGCGTTGTAATTTATCGGACATTCTCTTGGAAACAAGAGGTTGAGGTTTTGAGATTTAGTAAAGACATGGCCTTCGCATTTGAAATAACCATAAACGTGCAATTGACCATTACCAAAAAGAAAGTGTTTGTGTTTGCTGTATCTAACCTGAAGTCCAACTGGGCACATCATATTGAGATCACTAACGCATCCAGCATAGGTACATTTTCCCGAGCCTTTATAAGGCGTCATAGAAATAGCCAAGTTATAGCCATCAACAAGGCTCACATCATAGAAATCCTGTTCAGCCCCCAGCGTAATCTCAGCAAGAGTCGCTGGAGGTGTGCCACCAATGCCATTACAAAAAAGGGCACCACCACAGTCACCAGTGGCGCATTTTCCACGGCCATGAGCATTAAAAGCACAACCATGTCTGCCCCATATGCGGCCAGACCATGCTGGTGGAAGCCGCAGAGTGTAAGTTTTTTTCGGAAGGAGTTTGAATCCACCACGCGCCAAGATTGGCTTGCCTGCACCAGGCTGAATTCCAGGCCACACCGGGTGGCTGCACTTGTTGTACAGGGTAATTGATGTGGCTGAATTAAATCAACAACACAAACAATTTTTAAATTTATTACACAAAACATAATACAAACCAACACTAAACCGAGATTCAAATCTATCTTTTTGGAGAAACACAACTTCAAGAAAATTTGTAACATTTTCCAAAGCCGAAAATTTGGAGATTCAAAGCCGAAAATTTGTAACATTTTACATTAATTGGGGGGAGCATGGGTTCTTTATGGAAACAAGCTCTACTAAATTTTAAGAGTAGCTAATGTTCCATCCTCGAGAGACTCTACATACGAGCATCGAGCAAGATATACCGGGTATGTTTCTTATGTTACATTTTTTTAAAGAAAAATGGGGAGCAACTTTACACATTTAGCATAACATATACTAAAAGGCAGCCCAAAAAATGTAGCATTTCACATTCTTGGTAGCAAAAATGGGTTTAGAACAGCAATATGTAGCATTTCACACCGGGTGGCTGCACTTGTTGTACAGGGTAATTGATGTGGCTGAATCAAATCAACACAAACAATTTTTAAATTTATTACACAAAACATAATACAAACTAACACCAAACGAGATTCAAATCTATCTATTCGGAGAAACACAACTGCTAGAAAACAAACCATTTACATTAATAAAATCCCAAAATTTGTACCATTTAACATTAATTGGAGGGAGCATGGGTTCTTTACTGAAACAGCCTCTACTAATTTATAAGAGTAGCTAATGTTCCATCTTCGAGAGACTCTACTTACGAGCAAGATATACCGGGTACGTTTCTTATGTTACATTTTTTTAAAGAAAAATGGGGAGCAATTTTTACACATTTAGCATAACATTTACTAAAAGACAGCCCAAAAAATGTACCATTTCACATTCTTGGTAGCAAAAATGGGCTAAAGTCTGCATTTTTAGAACAGCAATATGTCTATAAACCAGAGCTAAAAGTGGGGAAAAAAAACAATTTACATATTTGGAGAGATAATGGCAAGAACCCTAAAGATTTTAGCCTAGAAGTAGTACTAAACACAACCCACAAAAAATATTTCATGTTATCGGGTGAAAATCACATTTTTAGGTAAAAAGTTGCTGCTAGTGTAAAGATTCTACAACAGTTTTGTATAATGTCAAAGTGACAAAGTTAATAAGAAAGTGTGCATTTATGTGTGTGTGTGTGAATAAAAATGTGTGCCAACTAAAAATATAAGAAAATGGTGGATTTAAAGAAGGCTTTAGGGAGATTACCTGAAATGTGGAGAGAAAAGAGGGAGAGGAAAAGGAGAAAGAGGAGAGATCTGAAGAGCTGCATTGGTTCCATGTTTGTTGAAGATGAGAAAGATCTAGATTCTTGATTTAGTGTGTGTCTCTGTGTGTGTGTGTTTGTTGACAGTGTTTTGGAAAAGTGAGTGAAGCCTGAGTTATAGTGGTGTGTTTTGTACTTTTGTATGGAATGGTAAGTTCAGATTTTTGTTGTAGAGGTGTGAATAAAGCTGGTGAAATTTTAAGTGGGACCAGGGTGATGTTAGGATGAGTGGTAAAAAGTGGGATGTTGAGAAATGAAAATCTTATTTCGAGAAGTTTGACCAATGCTTCATCATTGCTCATTGCTCAAACTTCAGCTTGAAAAAATAATGTTACAAATAAATTACCGTTTATCTTTAATCGTCATTTTGCATGTATTTTAATGTGTTTGAAAAATTTGACAAAAAGTAAATTGTACTTTTTTTTTGCTAAGCTGTAAGTATATATAGAGGTTAAAAAAGAAATAGGGATTAACTCATGCTCCAGGTCATAGAGGAGGACTATCTATAATCAATCTCTAAAAGAAAATTGAGAATATAAAGCAAAAGAACAAAAGAACAACCTAGCTATAATTAGGGGTGAGTATTCGGTCCGGTTAACCGAAAACCGAACCGAAAAACCGAAATATTTTCGGTTCGGTTAACCGAAATTGAAATTTCGGTTCGGTTTTCGGTTTTACTTTTTTCAGAATTTCGGTTTTTCGGTTTTTCGGTTTTTAACCGCGGTTAACCGAAAACCGAAATAAAAAACCGATTTTATATAATATTTTATATAATAGATAATATATTTGTTAGATAATAAATATGTTGATAATTGAGTATCATCTCTTCCTTAGTTATGTGTATCATCTCCTTCACCTCTCTCCTTTATATCTCTCTATAGTCTATGCCCTCCGATTACACAAATCAGCAATACACAAGTATGTTACACAAGTATAATATATTATTAGAACATACATATATACATATATTCTAATAATCATCTCCTCATCTTCTACTCAGCCATGCCATCAGAAATCAATTTCGAAATAATTGATTTCCGGGCAATTTATTTTTGATTCGGTTCTTGAAAGTTTGGCTTCGATTTTAACGATTCTAGGTTGGGGGTATTATAGATCGGAGGTTTTTGAGGCTTGAGTAGCAGTTTGGAGGAGGTTAGGGCTTCGCCGGAGGTGGGGAGTCGGCGGCGGCGCTGCCGGAAAATGCCTCACGGCGGTATTGTGTTTGCGTCTGTATTGTGTTTGATTGATTTAAACGGTGAACATATTTGTCACCAACATAATCCCATATCTGCTGCTTCTCTAATTCAAGTGAATATCCAAGTTGTCTGTATTGTATTGTGTTTTCGGTTTTTTAATTCGGTTTTCGGTAATAACCGAAATAAATATTTCGGTTCGGTTATAAACCGAATTAAATTCGGTTCGGTTTTCGGTTCTCATATTTTTGTTATTTCGGTTTCGGTTAAACGAATTAAAATTCGGTTCGGTTCGGTTTTAACCGAATACTCAGCCCTAGCTATAACTAGCTAAAATCTACCCAATTACTCCATATCGAGTTAGAAGCGTTATTAACAAACCAAGTTGAGCTAGTTAATCTACTTTTCACATTGCGAATAATACCATCTAATAATTGCTTTGGACCGAAACAACTTTTTCCATGAGCTCTAGCATTTCTTTTTCTCCATATATGATAGCAAAAAACCTGTGCAATAAGCAAAAATAGGTGTCTTTGCAGGTGATCTGTGGAAGAGCCCCAGGAAGCCAAGAGGTAGCCTGAAAGGTGGTATCAGCAAGGGAAGCCAACCTCTATAAAACGAAGGAGCTGTATGAGCACGAAACAAAAAGGTGGTCCAGATTTTCCTGACCTCCAACGCAAAGGTAGCAGTGCTGTAAGATATCGAGGCCATAAGTGGCAAGTCGATGCAGTGTGTTTAGACGACTATGGCAGACTATCCACTCGTGATGAGCATAACGGGTGACTTTGAGCTTATGCCAGACATAGCGATGCCAAGGAATCTCAGGGAGTCTATGCCGTATACTATCCCAAATATACCAGGCCCGAAGCTTGTATAGAGAAATCCCATCCCAGAGAATGTTATCGTCAACAGCGAGATTAAAGTGTGGGAAGTCAAACGTGTGAAGCCATCGAAGCAAGTTAGAGTGCACATGGTGATGTCTGCCATTAGGAATTGGAAGTTGCCATGAACCTGTGGAAATAATATCATTAACAGAAGCAGTAGCAGTCATTTGAGCCTGAGTTATATTGTAATCAGTCCTAGATGAAGCTAAGCAATGCCCCTTCCACCAGGGGTCAAACCATAGAGAAGTGTTGTGGCCATTCCCTAGTTTGTATTCCAGAAACCGTAATGCAGTAGGCCTGAGTTTAAGAATCTTCCTCCAAATCCACGAGCATTCGTTAGGTTCCAGCATAGTCCAGAAGTGGTGATTTTTCAACACAGTCGAGTTAACCTAAGTAGGCCAAAGAGACTTAGCCTTACAGACTACTTTACATAGGTGAAGAAGAAGCTGAGCATGGTTCTAGTGCTTTGAGTCTTTTAACCCCAGCCCACCTTCATTTCGAGGCAGGAACACCGTCGACCAGCCTATCTTAGCACCACCTTTCACAGTCGGGTCACCTTTCCACAAAAACCTGGTGAATATGGTTTGAATACGGTTATGCACAGCAGCCGGGAGCCAAAAATGATTGGTCCATTTGATAATGTGTATTTTATACACATTTTGTCTTTTATTCTCTTACATTTTTGTTAGTTCCGAATGTTGTTTTATCGATATTAATTATGTTTTTCATCTTTCAGTGCCTCATGCTTAATTGTTGAAAAGATGGATTATTTTGGGGTTGAAAGCAAAGATTATTCACGAGGAAGTTAGAAGATGCAAGCTCGCGATGTCGGGAGGCGTTTAATGCATTATATTGAAGATTTTATCTTATACGGGCTAATGTACGGCCGTTCAACAGGCCGTTCAAAGGAGCAGATTCTCTGTACGGGTAGCTGTACGGTAGCTGTACGGCCGTTCAACAGGCCGTACAGAACCTGCTGTGTATTAAAAGAAGGCTCATTAAACATCTTATCTTCATCTAACCTAGCCTCTTCAAGGATAAAATTAGGGTTAGTCGAGTTGAGAGAAACATTAATTACTCATAATCTAGCATTGATTACGAGTAACTAACTTCATACATTTGGCTCAAGGAGGAATTCTTGTACTAAACCAATTTCAATTAAAGTAAGATTTATTTAACTCTATCTTGAATGCTTGTGATGTATTACTCATGATTTTGCTTGGAGATTTGTAAGTTGCTTCACCTTACTCTTCTTGTATCTTCAATTGCTAATTGTTTGTTCTAATACGTAATCGTTAGTTCATTCATTATAGTAGCACAAGATTTAGTGTACCTAAATCCACAAGATTCATGTGCAAATACCGAGGTTGAGCTTCTCATCCTTGGGTTTGTCCTAGCCTCTCTTTGTTTAATTCGTTGACTTGGTTAAATTGATGGTGCTTCATTATTGGTTGCTAGTGTCAAGAGAGCTAATTTATGTGCTTCACTAAATTAGTGTTTATAATAGAAGAGAAATAAGTGATTGTGTGCTTCACCAATTATCTTGGTTAGGTAGAGTTGGATATAATATTTTGCTTGTTTGTTGGGTTGAAGTGCTTGAGTTTCCATTATCCTTGGGTCAAATGTCCCTATATCTTGCTAATTTGCTCATTGTGTTGTTGTGTTGGCAACACAACAACACAATTTTAATTTCTCTTTCTCCCTTCTCGCCAACCGCCAAACCCCTCATTCGACTCTCCGCCTTCGCCTCACTCTGTCCCTCTGTTTTTCACACACCAACCCCCCCTGTTTTTAATATTTGGTTTAATTTTATTTTTAGTTTTTTAATTCTATTTTGTTTTTGTTTATTTTTAATTCTATTTCATTTTATTTTTTTTTAATTTTGATTTTATTATTATTTTAGTTTTAAATTTAAATTTTGATTTTATTTTCTTTTAGTTTTAAATTTGATTTTTGATTTGATTTGATTTTAGTTTTAAATTGGATTTATTATTTTATTATTAATTTCTTATTTATTTTATTTTATTTTATTTTAGTTTTAGTTTTAAATATAATTTTTGATTTTGTTAATAATTGGTTATTTATTTATTTTTTATTTTAGTTTTAAAAATTTGATTTTTGATTTATTATTAATTGATTAGTTTATTATTATTATTATTATTATTTTATTTTAGTTTTTTAGTTTTATTTTTATTTAATTTAATTTAATTTTATTTTATTTTTAAAAAAAACCAAACACCAAAATTTTTATTATTTATATATATCCTTAATTAGTGTTTTGAAGTGACTTTGTAGGGTGTGGATTTGGCTTGTTGGTTATTTTCGTTGGGATGATTGTGGTGTGTGGCGATAGTTCAATTCTTGGCGTGCAATTTCGGAGTTGGATTTTGGCAAATATGAGTGGTGCTCCCTGTCCTTGTTATTTATTTTTAGGGGGAGTTCTCTTTCGCTCATATCTCTACTTCATTTTATTTGTCATGCATGAGGACATGCCATGTCTTAAGTGGGGGAAGGATTATTGATTTTGATGTCCGTTTTGTTTGCAGTTGGGAAATAATTTTATTCGTGAGCGTGTTTACTTGTTTGTGAAATTTATGACATTGTGAGCTTGCAGTCTTGTTTTCTCCTATTTCGTGCCTAGCATTATCAATTTGATGCGAATCTATAAGTTTGATGCACCTTATTGCACACACACACTTAAAATGACATGAAAAGTCTAAATTGTTGTAATTAAATTATGGGCATGACGATTATCTCTTAGCATGCATGAAATCAAATCGAGAAGATGTTATTACAACTTAAACCTTGTGAGGCCTTGAACGATGATTCTTTTGGCTTGTGTGTTACTCCTTCTTTATGTGTGTTTTTGCTCTAGGGCTTGTATAACGCCCTAGAAATTTCCTATTTATAATTATATATTTAATATTAATTGTGAGCACTATTATGTGAATATTGTTGGGGAAGGTGGAATATGTGTGATATCGTGTTTATATGTTTATATGATGATATATGTGTGTCTTGTAAGATCGTGGATTTTTGATGATTTAGGGTGTGTTTGGGATTGCTGTTGCAGACAGCAACAGCAGCTTTTTTCTGAAAAGCAGCTGAAAAAGTGTTTGGTAAAATTTAAAAGCTGCTTTTCTGAAAAGTGCTTTTGGTCTAAAAGCTGCTTTTAGAGAAAGCACGTCCCCCCATTCTTTTGAAAAAAGCTGATTTTCAGCTTTTGCGGGAAGCAGTTGCTGGTTTCAACATCAAACCTCACCAAAAACATTATTTTATTATATTTTTACATCATAAAATGCACATATAAAAAATATTACCAAACAGTCTTCAGCTTTTTACAACAACACTTTTTTTACCGGCACTTTTTCTAACAGCACAACAATTTTTAACAGCAATCCCAAACAGAGCCTTAAATGTGTTTAAATCATGCATTATTGATCTTCTAAAAAAATTTATAAAATGATTGGAGTTATTAAAAATCATGCGATCTTTTGTGATATTATCTTTATGATATTATTTAGTTTTTAAAATTATCGGGAGGATTATTTTTGGTGTTTAAACATTTTAAAACGATTTTGAGAGTTTTGTTGCAGTTAAAGGATCAAAACTTGCAAAATTCATATTTAATTCATTTTTGATCCTAAAAATATTTTAAAAATATGGGGAGATAGCTAATTTCATTTTCTACATTTTAAGAATAATTTTTTTTGAATTTTCTCAAACATTACCCAGTTATTTTCTATTTTACAATAAAAAAAATTTATTTATTTTTAATTAAATTTTTTTTGTGAATTACATAATTTCCCTGTAAAAATATTTATTTACTTATAAAAAAAACATGTATATTAATATAGTAAAGTGAGGGTGTTACAGCTTGCATTAAACCTTCATTCATGGATGCACCATAATAAGAAAATTCTATTTAGGATAACCTTTTCTGGCCTTTTTAGCTTGTGAACCATGAGAATAATCCATAGTTACCCTTTTGAAGCTTATATCCATATTTTTCTTCGTCACTTTCCCCTTTTATACATGAGTCATAGCCAAATACTTCACTCTCGACCTAGTTGAGCTAGTTGAGTCTTGGAAAAAGAATTGATTGATGAGCATGTGAATTTGGAGAGGTTGTGAAGAGGAAGGATTCTAATTATTGGAAGTGGGAACTAGTTTGATGTGTATATCTAGATGTGGTTCAAAGTTCTTTGTAGTCCTTATTTATGTTATGCATTCCCTTTGCTAAAAAAATAATAATAAAGGGGATGTAAAAAAAAAGAAAAAAAAACAATAAATCTTGTACTTTATCTTGATTCAATTTTCTTGGTAAATGTGGTTGCGTTTTGTAATTGTAAATGAGTGGAGATCTACTTTAGTTTGAGAATTTGGTGTACGAAGAAAGCAAGCGTCATTTGACTCAACTAGCAAGACTTTTACACCTTCCTTGAACTTAAATTTTCACACCTTCACCCAAGCCTCATTACAACCCATTTTATGAATTCCTTGTTTTTGGTGCAATCCGGAATTTAGGTGAACATGCAAGGTCAAGTAGAGCGCATGCATTTAGACTTGGAGTTGAGTGAAATCTCTAGCCCATACTTGTGATGCATAATTGAGAGATGTGAGATTTTTCACCATGCAATTTCATCTTCTTAATACGAAGCCATGTATGCTTTGTGATAATCTTGTCTAGTGTTCACGATTGAAGTGCATTCATTCTATCTTTAATGTCTTTGTTACATCTTGCACAAGGTGTGTTATCTTGATTCTTGAATTGGTTGTTAGCTCGTTTTAGTGGATGACAAGGTGAATAGTTCTATATGTTTGATTATAGTTACAAGTAGACGACTCGGACATGTGAATGTAGTAGTTAGTTTAATTAATAGGTATTATTAGTTTCTTATTTGTTAGTGGCTTTTGTGATTTTGTGGGTACATCATCTATAAGCCCTCACGAGACCTCACTCGTCCACTAGGGCTACCTAGGGGTTCCAAGGGCTTGTTGCATATGCCAAATGCAACCGTGATCACCTACGGAAGTGGTACTAGTTAGGAGTATATGGTTATGTTAATTTTAGTTTGCTCAGGACTAGCAAAGTTTAAGTGGGGGAAGATTTGATAATGTGTATTTTATACACATTTTGTCTTTTATTCTCTTACCTTTTTGTTAGTTCCGAATGTTGTTTTATCGATATTAATTATGTTTTTCATCTTTCAGTGCCTCATGCTTAATTGTTGAAAAGATGAATTATTTTGGGCTTGAAAGCAAAGATTATTCAAGAGGAAGTTAGAAGATGCAAGCTCGCAATGCCGGGAGGCGTTTAATGCATTATATTGAAGATTTTATCTTGTACGGGCTACTGTACGGCCGTTCAACAGGCCGTTCAAAGGAGCAGATTCTCTGTACGGCCGTTCAACAGGCCGTACAGAACCTGCTGTGTATTAAAAGAAGGCTCATTAAACATTTTATCTTCATCTAACCTAGCCTCTTCAAGGATAAAATTAGGGTTAGTCGAGTTGAGAGAAACATTAATTACTCATAATCTAGCATTGATTATGAGTAACTAACTTCATACATTTGGCTCAAGGAGGAATTCTTGTACTAAACCCATTTCAATTTAAGTAAGATTTATTTAACTCTATCTTGAATGCTTGTGATGTATTGCTCATGATTTTGCTTAGAGATTTGTAAGTTGCTTTTCCTTACTCTTCTTGTATCTTCAATTGCTAATTGTTTGTTCTAATACGTAATCGTTAGTTCATTCATTATAGTAGCACAAGATTTAGTGTACCTAAATCCACAAGATTCAAGTGCAAATACCTAGGTTGAGCTTCTCATCCTTGGGTTTGTCCTAGCCTCTCTTTGTTTAATTCCTTGACTTGGTTAAATTGATAGTGCTTCATTATTGGTTGCTAGTGTCAAGAGAGCTAATTTATGTGCTTCACTAAATTAGTGCTTATAATAGAAGAGAAATAAATGATTGTGTGCTTCACCAATTATCTTGGTTAGGTAGAGTTGGATATAATATTTTTCTTGTTTGTTGGGTTGAAGTGCTTGAGTTTCCATTATCCTTGGGTCAAATGTCTCTTATCTTTCTAATTTGCTCATTGTCTTGTTGTGTTGGCAAATTTGGATATTAGCCATTAACTTAGTTGTGTTTTTGTAGTAATTTATTTATCGTATGCAAGGTGTTTGATAAAACATTTCAACCAAACTCAAACCCCCCCATTTACACACTTCTAGATTGTAAGAGATAATCTACTTGAAATCGATATTGATAGTCCTTCCCTGTGAACGATCTTACGAAAAACACTACCTTCACCAATAGGTTTGTATAGAGAACAGAACGCTTCTGATTAACTGGGTTCGGCTAGCTAGAGAGAGCATGTAAATTGTATTTTATTCGTACGTACCTCTATTTTTATTTTATCCATAAATTCCTATCTCACTTGTAATTTTATATCACATCTCTATTCTAATCCAATTATAGCTGAACTATTAATAGAATGGGTTGATTAGTATCCCCAAGAAATTCGCAACAAATAATGATAGCATATTGTTCCAATTTTACCAGATGTCCGGGAACTAATGATAGCATATTCTTAGAATCTGAAGATAATCAACATTGATGTTCGATACTTTTATTATAAAGTGTAGATGATGCGGGTCAAAACCTTTTGCGTGCAACCGATTTTTTATCTCCATATCATGTGAGAGTTGGTTTTTCTCTCTATATTTGTCATTTCAGATTTGTGTGAGGTGTTCTTTCCATGGCACGTTATCAAAATATTAGTGAGCAGTTAGCAGATCTTAGTGTGGAGGATGAAGAGAATGAAGATTTGGTTTTTTAAGAGGATATAGAGGAAGAAGTTAATAAATATGAATTATGTCTTGTGGGAAGGTTCTTGACCGAGAAAAACATCAACACTAGAGCCATGAAAACAAAGATAACGGATATTTGGAAACCTACGATGGGTATCAACATCAAAGAATTGGAGCAGGGGATCTTTTTGTTTCAGTTCTACCACAAGGAGGATAAGATGTGGGTGATGAATGGTGGGCCTTGGAACTTTGACAATGCAATGCTTCTGGTGGAACCGATCCCGATAGGAGAGGATCCACTGAAAGTTCCTCTATGGTGGTTGAATATCTGGATTCAAATTCATGATTTACCGAGTGGTTTTATGTCTGAAGCTCTTGGACTACAATTCGGAGAATTCATTTCATACGATCCAAAGAACAATAGTAGTATATGGAGGGAGTGTATGTGAGTAAAAATGAGGTTGGATGTTAGGAAACCACTTAAGAGAAAAAAGAAGATCAAAAGGAAAAATGGTTCAGAGTTCATTGTATCATGTAAATATGAGAGGCTGGGGGATTTCTGTTTTGCGTGTGGCTTAGTTACACATACTAAGAGATTATGTCGTAAATTATTGTATACAAGGAGTGAAGGTGGTGTGCGGGAATGGGGATCGTGGTTACGTGCACCACCAAGACGAGGAGCAGGGCAGGGCGGCAGTAAATGACTGAGGTAGGAGGACGATGTGGGCTGGCGGAGAGAGTCGGTAGGGGAAATAACTGCCCTTCTTTTCCGGGCGGAGATTCAGGAGATCAGGATAGGAGAGAAAGTTTGGGGCGTGATGTTAGGAACACTGGGGGGGAAATTCAAAAAACACATCGTTGAGGATAACACAAGGTGGGAATTTAAATGATAATGGGCCTCAATCGTTTGTGTCTATAAAAAATGGGCTTTATGAAGAGGAGGATCTTGGGCTGGATGTTGAGGAGAGAAAAAGAAAACGTACTGGGCCAGTGTCTAAAACCCCAATGAATACAGATGATAAATTACTAAGTGAAGAGCAGGGCAACATATTGGGACAACTCAAAGAAACTGTATTTTCTGAAACTGATTATACAATTTCTAGCAAAAATGATTCGTCTACGCTTGCGGTGCAAGCTAGCCGCCCATTATGAATTATTTAAGTTGCAACTGCTGAGGTATGGGGAGCCTCCGTGCAGTTCGAATTTTTGGAGATTTATTAAAATCTTCCAACCCTGATTTTATGTTTTTGTCAGAGACTTTAAGTGAAAAGAAGGATATTAAGGAGTTAGCAAAAAATTTTGGTTTCTTTGATTACTTTGCGATAGATAAAGTAGGGAGAGAAGGAGGTTTGGCTATAATGTGGAAATGCTCTGTAGGGTGTAAAGTGGTTGATTCCTCGAATAATCATATTGATTTGCATATTATGGAGGGGTCGAATGTAGCTTGGAGGTTAACATGTTATTATGGGTTTCTAGAGAGAGAACGAAGACATGATGTTTGGCGTTTTCTGAGAAGGCTAGTGAGTCATGATAGTATCCCCTGGTGTATTTTTGGGGACTTCAATGACATGTTGTGTGCTACGGATAAAATAGGAACGCATCCTCATCCTCAGTCATTGTTAGAAGGATTCAAATCAACTATTGAAGACTGTGGGCTCTTTGAGGTAGACTTGAAAGGCGATGACTACACTTGGGAGAAAAGCAAGGGCAAGCCAAACTAGGTAAGGGAAAGACTTGATAGAGCTTTTGCTGATGCTAATTAGTGGAGGAAATATCCCCTATGTAAGTTATCTATTACTCATACCATTAAATCTGATCATGACCCTATCTTGCTCGAACCTGTTAATACGGAGTTCTCCATGAAGCAATTCAGATTTAAATTTGAAAATATATGGCTTCATGAGCCAAGTTTTAAAGAAGAAGTGACTCAATTCTGGAAAGAGATTCCTAAAATTCATTTGCTCCCAAAGTTATTATCTGTTTCATCTTTCATGGCAAGATGGGGTAGAACTTTCTTCCATAAATTCCGAGATAAAGTAAAAAAACAGAAAGTAATACTTTGTAGTCTGGTAGATAGAAGTGATGAGGTGGGAGTAAAAAGTCACTTTGAGGAAAGACAGAAACTGGAAGATCTTTTGTTGCACGAAGAATTGTACTGGAAGCAAAGAGCCAAAGCCTTTTGGCTGACTGAAGGAGACACTAATTCGAAGTTTTTTCATGCAGCAGCGTCAAAGAGGAAAAAGTTAAATCATATCACGTATCTTATTAATGGTGAAAATGAGGTGGTGGACAGTCATGATGAAATGGGCAGAGTAGTGTTGGATTCTTTTATAAGTGTGTTTGATGGAGACAATATTGATAGTGTTCAGCTTGACAATGCAGAAGCTCGTGTTATAACGGATGATCAGAAATTCAAGGCTCACGATTGAGATTAACTTCACAGAATTTACAATAGCTGTGAACCAAATGCATTGGGATAAAAGTGCGGGGCCTGATGGGTTTAGCCCAGCATTTTTTCAGCATTTCTGGGATTTATTGGGGGAGGAAGTGTTTAAGTGTTGTAAAGATTGGTTGTCTGAGTGTTCGTTTCCATCAAATTTGAATGACACAACGGTGGTAATTATTCCAAAGAAAGAGAACGCAGAACGTATGACATAACTTCACCCTATAGCTCTATGTAATGTCCTATATTAGATATTAGCGAAAGTTCTTGCTAACAGACTCAAAGTTCTTCTCCCTGGTGTGATTACTGAAAACCAGTCAGCGTTTGTTCCTGGAAGGAATATATCTGACAGTGTGCTAGTTGCCTTCGAGATTCTTCATTTTATGAAGAGGAAGAATAGGGGTGCAGAGGGTGAGGTGGTGCTGAAATTGGACATTTCCAAAGCATACGACCGTGTGGACTGGAGTTATTTAAAGAGGAGAATGCAGGTCTTGGGGTTTAATAGTACTTGGATTAGATGGGTTATGCTATGTGTCTTGACAGTAAGCTACTCGATAGCTTTTAATGGTAGTTTGATTGGGTCAATAACTCTGAGACGTGGTTTGAGGCAAGGAGATCCTTTATCTCCTTACCTTTTTTTGTTTTGTGTGGATGGTCTATCTCAAGCATTTACAAGAGGTGCAAATGATGGTCTAACTAGTGGTTGTAAAATCTGTTCGAATGCTCCTAGGTAACTCATTTGCTCTTTGAGGATGACAGCTTCTTGTTTTTCAAAGCTAATGGAGAAGAAGCAGGGGTGGTTAAATCTCTTTTGAATGATTATGGCTGTGAATCAGGACAGGTGGTGAACTATCAAAAATCGGTGTTTTCTTTAGTGCTAATGTCAGAAGAGATAAGCAGCAAGAAATTAGAGATATATTGGGGCTGGAAAATGATCTCGGGGATAGTAAGTATCTTGGTCTTCCTTCTCTAATTGGACGATCGAAAAAAACGGTGTTTGGCTTTGTAAAAGATAGAGTATGGAGGAAAGTTCAAGACCGGAGTAATCAAATGCTATCTAAAGCAGGGAAAATGGTTACGGTTAAAAATGTGGCTCAAACGATACCTTCCTATAGTATGTCATATTTTTTAATTCCAAAGTCACTATGCATTGAGATTGAACGGCTGATGAACGGTTATTGGTGGGGTTCAAGTGGCAATAACAGTCGGGGAATAAAATGGATGGCATGGAACAGGTTGGAAGTAGCGAAAAGTAAATGTGGGTTAGGCTTTCGGGATTTACATGGGTTTAATTTTGCTCTCTTAGGCAAACATATTTGGAATTTCAGTCGTAAACCTGACACGCTTGTTGCACGAATTTTTTAAGAGCGATACTATCCAGATAGACATATATTGCAGTCAAGTAGAGGTGTGGATCCAAGTTTTATCTGGACTGGTATATGGGAGGCCAAAGAGAGGATGAAAAGTGGGTTTAGATGGGTGCTAGGAGATGATAAAGACATTAGCATTTATAAAGATCCGTGGTTGCAAGGTAAGGTGGATTTTCGAGTTGAGGATAATCATCTGAATATTGGAAGGGATGAAAAGGCGTGTTCTTACTTCTATCCTAATAGAAGAGTCTGAGATGTGCATAAGGTGGAACGTGATTTTCATAATGATGATAGCAAATTCACAATTCAAATGAGAATTTCGCAGATTGAAGTTAAAGATAGGTTAGCTTAGGTGGGATCACACAAAGGTATCTATACTTTGAAGTCAGGATATCGATATTGGGAAACGCAATACGCTAGCAGTGATAACATGATTGAATCGCAGGGTTGGAATAGATTGTGGAAGTTGCAGCTGCCTCATAAAACCAGAGTTTTTCTTTGACGTTTCTATAGGAATACATTCCTGTTAGGTGGATATTGAGAAGTAAAGGTGTGGAGACTACATTTTTATGCCCTATGTGTTGATATCAAACATTTAAGGCATCTATTTTATGAGTGCTCTTTTGCAGTGGAATGCTGGAATATATCGGGGTTGAGTATTGATATGCAGGAGATAGAGTTGGCTTCAAATTGGCTGCTGGATGTGATTAGCAAGGAGAAAGATGAGACAATTCAGAAAGTGGCTACTGTGCTTTCAGGCATATGGTTCTCGAGAAACAAAAGAGTGTGGGAGGGCAGAATCATAACACCTTCAGTCACTATGGATTTGAGTACCAAGATGATACAGGAATGGGGGGTAGTGAATAAGTGCAAAGATAGGCCTAATAATACGCGGACTGCTGCAGTAATGAAGGAGCAAGTAGTATGGCATCCACGTGAGGCAGGATCTTATAAGTTGAATGTGGATGCATCATTGTATAATGGTGAGTTTATGTCACGCTAGGTCTGGTAATTCGTGATGATAAAGGACAGTTTATAATGGGGAAGAACATGAAGATTGCAGGTGAAGTGTCAGTCATGGAAGCTGAAGCTACAGGTGTATATGAAGCGATTAAGTGGATCGATAGTACTGGGTTACAGCATGTTGTCATTGAGACAGATTCACAGCTTGTTGTTCATGCGTTATGTGCTGAGGAAGGGTACCAATTAGAAGTTGGCCATATCGTCATTGATGAGTGCAAGGAGAAGCTTAAGGAACGAGCTGATCTATTTGTTATTCATGTTAAAAAGCTAGCAAACAAGGCTGCCCATTTGATGGCAAAAGTCCCATGTTTGTTAAACAACTACAATTATTTCATATCTCCTCCAGAATTGTTGTTGGAGATGTTACCTTCTGAATTTCCAAATTAATGAGAATTTTCCTTTGTTTAAAAAAAAAGAAGAAAAAATTATTCGTAAATATCTAAATATGCTCGAAAAAGATATCTTCAATTTTTCTTTTCCAATGTAATCAAATGCATGAAAAGATAGAGAATCAATTATTTGGACAAGGATGGTACTTCGCGATAGGCCAATAGATCTCCGATCCGTTCCAGACTAATTTAAATGGATATGAATTGATTTGAAAAATATCTGATTAGATATTCGATCCAATAAGAATGATTCGAATAATAAATGGATTAAATATGGATTTAGGTTGATCCGATCCGCTGATTCACTATCCGATTCGTTTAATTATATAATATATAATAATATACTACATATTATATAAAATTTTCTACATATAATATAAAATGTAAAGCATTTTATATTATAATAAGTTAATTTATGTAAAAACTCTGAATCTAATACCTAATTTAACGTTTTCATACATTTCTTTCAAATTAATTGTTTAGTATGGGCTAAATTCCAAGCTGAGAAAAAATATATTTGGATAGTCATTTTATAAATTTGAAATATTTAATTTGATATATTTATTTTGTTTGATTTCAACTTATGGTTTACCTTTTTATTTAACATTATGTTTGAACCGTAATATCATTGAAATAATTTGAATTTTGGATTGCTACTTATATTTACACATTGGAATACTAGAATGTAACTTATCAAGTGTTACTAATTTTCTTTGAAATAGTGAAAAATATATACATATTTAATTTTGTTATATTATAAATATAAATAGAGAAATGGATATCCGAAATCCGATCCAATTATCCATTAAACTAAATGATTTAGATATAGATGTATCCAAGGTGTGATATAATCTGATCCGAATCTGCTATAGTTAAATGGAATTGGATATGAATACAGACTGATTCGAACCGAATCCGATCCGTTGAGAGATTAGTTCATGATTTTATTTTTTCAAGGAATAATATAGGGAAATAATTGGCGGGAAGAAAAACAAAAGTCAGAAGACAAATTGCACAAAATTCGAGGAGTGTCAGAAGGTTGAGTGGGAAATAGTTGTCTGTACTCGGCACCCAACCTTTTAGATGGAAGTTTTCATCGGTGCTCCTTTACAATAAACTTTTTCGAATAATGTCATTTTATATTACTATACTATGATTTTATGAATGGTATCCCTGAAGTAAGGAATTGTATTTACATATTTTCACGATACTGAAAATATTAATAAAAAGTTGTGGTACTATTTTTTTTTAATAATTGTTATTGATGTTTTTTTTTTGAAAAAAATTGTTATTGATGTTCTTTTACAATTGATTTTTTAAATGGGATCATTTCAATATTAATAAAATTAAATAATTGTCTTTAATTAAAATAAAAGACTAAATATAATAAAAAATAAGCTTAAATCATAAAAGACTAAATTTATAAAATAAACTAAAGTGTGTGGAGACCATCATATCAGTGAAACATATACTAAGGACACACATTTATCTAAGTGAATTAAACACATACGATTGTGATGATAGTGAGAAAATTCTAATTTTCCTATTTTCCTCTTTTTAATCGAATCCTAACTTTACTCTCTCTAATTAAAAGTTTAAAACCTATTCATATGGTCTCCACTCGATTTAAGTTAAGTTTTTCTTTTATTTGTTTAGTATTTTATTTTAATTAAAAATAACTATTTTTTTTATTTACGGTAAAATGGTATCATTTAAAAAAGTTAATTATAGAAGGACAACAACGAGAATTATTAAAAAAAAAAAAATAGTGACTTAACTTTTTATTAACATTTTTAAAAACGAAAGGATATGATAAATATAATCTTTTAATTTAGGGGTGCAGGACCAAAACATAAAGTGATAATAATAGAAAAAACCAATTGTAGATGAGAAACAATGAGAATTTCCCTAAAAAGAAATGTTAAAGTAGGCTAGGCCGGTATATATATTTCTCAAATATCCTAATGTATTATTTAAAGAAATAATGAAAGATTTTAAATAGTTAAGTTTACAGGAGTTTATTTTGTTTAATGATTCTAAAATTAATTTAAAATCGGATATATTATATTTCAACTTATTTGAAAAAAAATTGAGATCTGTAACATAGGGCCTGTTTGCCAAAATTTAAAATAAGTTCTTATGGACTTATTTTCGGATAAAAATTTCATATTTTGATAATTTTTTTTATACAAGGGTTTAATGTATGTTTGAGATTCTATGAGTTTCAAAAAAAAAGTTAACTTTTTTCAGAAAAAAGTTAGTAATCTCTAACTTTGTCCTAAAATACATCCATATTATCATTTTTCAGAAAAAGTGTTGACAAATGGTACTGTACTAGTACTAGTACTAAAGCTCACATGTTGCAAGGGAATCCATGGCTTATTGCAGGTTCTTCTGTTTTCTTAAGACTCCCGCTTCTCTCTCATAGTAATTCGGTATGATGATTTTCAATTTCATGACCGACATAGACTATGACCTTTATGAATTAATAATTTCAAAAATGGTACAATTATTTACAAAAAAAAAAAATTGGTTTATTAAAATTATAAAAGAAATAAGAATCCTTAGCATAATCTTGAAATACTTTTATTAAGATTATAACTTTTACATGTAAATAAATAAATCTAAACATTTACACACTCAAAAAATCATTATCTCAGAAAAAGTATTCCGAGCTCTACTTTTTTGAATACTAATGAAAAATTGTGAGCTCTACTTTATATCCTTATTCTCATTACAAAATTATGTCTAATTTCGTAGTATTTTATCTAAATTTTACCGTTCCAGTATTGTTGGAACTTAAAATAAATAGAAATATTAGTGTCCACAAAATCGTTTCCGAAACGGTTTTCGAATGTTAAATGGTCAAAATATTACTATTGATTATTTTCTCATAAATGAGATGGATCTGATGCATACATATGAATCTCATGAATAAAGTCACGTCATATATTATTGAAAAACACTTTCCAAATCTATTTCGGGGACCTCCAAAATAAAATACACAAATTACATGCCTATAAAGGTGTGCATAGAAAAATACTCCTTCTGTTTCTTTATAACTTTCCTATATGGACTTTAAACACTGTTCATTATAAGCGGTTGACTATTAATTTACGTATAATTTATAAGATAAAATATAGTCATGAGTGATCTTGTTGGATTCGTATTTATGAGTACTTTAATACAGTGAAATTTTTATATTTAGTACTAATACGAAATTCAAGATATTAACCATCAAAAGTGTGCGTTGGCAAACGTGTTTTTAAAAAGAGGAAACTTATTATGAAACGGAGGGAGTACTAAGTTCCATTTTCCCAGGAAAAACCTCCGGCGGATTAAAAGATTCTTCGTCGGAATAAATGTCTAGTTCAGGAGACAGGATCTAAATGAAGGAGTCTAGAGTACCTGTTACAAGCCCAACAAAGATTTTGTTAGCAAACTACGTAAAGAAACAATTGAATAACTCACGGCCCAAAAGGCCCATTACCGCAGGTCCTTACTTTTCAAGGACCTGTAGATCCAATAGGGAACATATCGCAGCCCTAAAAAGTAAAGGCCATTTGCCATCCGCATAAATCAATAAGTCATAATTTAGCACTGTTTATATCAGTATTCAGTTGTACGTACGAAAATGAGTTAATACGATTTATTAAAATAAAATAATAATTTGAAATGATACATTTAAAGTATCATTTAAAAAAAGAGAAGAAACTTACAATTCTCGTCGTCTTCATTAAAATCATTCTCAATTTCACTAGCTAATATTTTAACACTCATGGGAGCAAAATGTGATTTATTTAATGGAAGCATGACCAGTTTTGAGTTTTGAGTTTTGAGATGTCCTATGTCATTTCAAAAAAATTTCTCCTCCCCACAAGTATTTATAAAAGCAAAAAAAAACAAAATAATAGGATCAGAGGCGATAAAATTGCATTGAAAAAATGCTATACTCTTGGCGATACTCACAACAAAATCAGGAAATTGATTGGGTACCTAACAAAAAATATGATAATTCATGACTTAATATTTTTTTTCTCGCAGTTTTTGCTAGCAAAATCTCTAATCAAGCCTTCAAATTAGGATTTGATAGTTGTTGTGGAATAAAAACTAGGTTGAAAATATTGCGGCTAGGGTTTGTATATTTAATGCAAGGGTTCGTGAGCTTCGTGCTTTAATGGCTGCTTCTGCGTTCGAGACTTAAACGGTCCTCACAGAATGCCTACGTATCTCTGTAAATTAGAGAATCAAGCCAATAAAACGTAGTTCTGAGAATGAGGGGTCAGGCCCTTTATATAGGCTGAGAAGCCTTAGAATTATGGTAGGATTTGGAGACTTGATAGGCAAGTCTTTGAGGAATGTTCTAGATCTATTCCCTGTAGGAATCAGTTTCCATATCGAATTGGATGCCTTATTGGATAAGTTTGAAAGGGATATTATCCTTATCTAACTCTTATTTGCTGAGCTGTTTATTACCTATAATATTAATTACGTAATTAATATTATATTTAGGGTTTTGGGCCCAGCTGGTGGGCCCCACGTTTGGACTATTCTCGGCTTAATTAATGCCACATTAAATGTGTCTTTAGGGCTTATTTTCAGCCCATATCATTTGCCCCCCAACTTCTTAGGAAAACTGATCAGGTTTTCGTAGAAGTTATATTTGCCTTAATCGAGACTCGGGGTCGTTTTTATCCCTTACCTGGGACTTCTTAATTTTCCTACCCTTATACGGGAGTTTTGGTTTACACTAGTGTTTCACGAGTATCGTCTTGCTTGTAAAGTGTGGAGCGACCTACACATTTACGACGATTTGCCTTATTCGAGGCTTTAACTTGTGCTTGCTTTTAGCAATTTCGGCACTTTCATAGAGTTTTTATGCATTATTAGCATATATTATTGCTCAATTTGTCAAGAAAATATTTCTATAATTTTCCTCGTATTTTTCTGTACTTTTCCTAATATTTTAGGAATTTTTATGTACCAACAGGTATTTTTTGTAATTTTTCCTAATAATTTAGGAATTTTTATGTACCAACAGGTATTTTTTGGGAATTATTTTTTAATTTCCCAACATTATTTAAAATTTTTTTAAAGTATTAACTTTTAAAAAAGTCACCTTGGCAAGAAATGTCTCCTGGGCGTGGGTACCCCCGCCAAGGAGACACCCTCCTTAGGCACGCCTAGGGGGTTTGGTCTCCTGGGCGTGGGTGACCTTTGTCCCTGGAAATGCTTCCTGGGCGTGGGTACCCCCGCCAAGGAGACACCCTCCTTAGGCACGCCTAGGGGGTTTGGTCCCCTGGGCGTGGGTATAGCCTTCTTTAAAGAAAATCGAGCTGGGCGTGGGTACCCCCGCCAAGGAGACACCTTCCTTAGGCACGCCTAGGAGGTTTGGTCTCCTGGGCGTGGGTATACCCTTCTTTAGAGAAAATCAAGCTAGGCGTGGGTACCCCCGCCAAGGAGACACCTTCCTTAGGCACGCCTAGGAGGTTTGGTCTCCTGGGCGTGGGCATACCCTTCTTTAGAGAAAATCAAGCTAGGCGTGGGTACCCCCGCCAAGGAGACACCTTCCTTAGGCACGCCTAGGAGGTTTGGTCTCCTGGGCGTGGGTATACCCTTCTTTAGAGAAAATCAAGCTAGGCGTGGGTACCCCCGCCAAGGAGACACCTTCCTTAGGCACGCCTAGGAGGTTTGGTCTCCTGGGCGTGGGTATAGCCTCTTAATTGGGCTTCCTGCCTTTAAATTCTAACGGGATTTTATCCTATTTTCTAAAAATGTTGTAGAACATTCTAGAATTATTTCAAAATTTGAATTTCATGGGCTTCCCGCCTATTCAAAGGCCTAGTCACCTGTTAGCAGCCCATTTACTGGATATAACCGGTTGAATGACCAACCATGAACTCTATAAAAGAGTAGTGTGCATCCCTCATTTCTCATTTCACTATTCAGCAAAAACTATCATTCCCTTATCACAAATATTTTTCAAAAAAGCTCTGCTAGGGTTCTGTCGTGAGGCGATTTCCGGCGTTTTTACTCCGCCCTACTTTCCAGTTTCCGTTTAAAGATCGTTGAATCTTCATCTTCTTCAACCTCTTTTTTCAACTTTTCTGGGTTTCAAGCCTTCAAGGGAAGCATACCAATGGAGGATTCTAGCTCTTCAGGCCAGTCACAGCTCGCTAACACTTCCACCACCGCTCCACGGCTTTCAAGGGGTAAGAACCCTAAAACATCTCTTGTCCATGCCAGTGTTTTTTCCCTTAGGGATCTTTTAAATGAATTTGGTCAAGCTTTTCCAAACATGCTTCATTTAGATGCTTATGAACATAAATCGAAATATAAACAACATAGGGTAGACATTTTAGCCCAACTTTTTCATATCAATGGGCCTTATAGGGCCGTTGCTCCGGCCTCAAACGAAAGGGCTTGTCACCCAAAGCCTGGGGCCATTAGGATTTATAAAGAAACTTTTTATGCTGGTTTTCGCCTACCTCCTCCTCCTTTCGTTTACCGTCTTTTGGCCGAAGCCCGGGTTTGTCCAACCCAACTTATGCCAAATGCATGGCGTTTTATCTATTGTTTTTTGGTCCAATGTAGGAAACATGGGCTTGAGCCCAGTATCTCTGTTTTTCGATATCTATTCAAATTTGTCAATTCTTCTGATAACTCGGGCTGGGTCAAAATCCAACACCGTTCCTTGGCCCGTTCTTGTTTTGTTTCGGATTCCGCTCCTGATTCCCTTCCTAATTGGAAAAGGGAATGGTTTTATATCTTTTTGGATGGGGACGACTGGGACAACTATTTTCGGCCCAACTTCTGCAGAGCCGTTGATGGGCCTGTTAGGAGTTTAAAATTGGGCGTGGAAGAAGAGGCCGCCATAAATTTGTTAACATCGGATAATTTGCATCAATGTGCAAATTTGATTTCTGAAGATTCGTTGCAGGCCCATGGGCTAAGCGATTTGGGCCCTGAGGGTAATTCTCACCTCTTGCTTTGTTAACATTTTATGTTAGATATAATTATCTAACTTTCTTGTAATCATTTTGCAGCCAAAACTGCCCTGGGAGCGATTTTTAGGCAGAGGGAGACTGCTGCCACAGCTAGGGTGGTAACAGAGAACCCTAGGGCCAAAAGGGCCAGGACAGATGAGGCTACTCCCGCGGTGGAGCGTGTTCCTGGTTTTCTTCAAGAAAAACCAGTTCCTATTGAGGAAGACCTCACTCCCTTTACAGTGGGATGGGGTTTATGCAATAGGGACACAGCTGTAGGTGACTCCAGGGCTGCAGCTGAGTGGTCCAGGAGCGTGGTTACTCCACGGGACAGGGTCCACATTGTGGAGTCCTCTGATGACTTGCAGATTGAGCTTCTCGGGGCTCAAGCTGTTGCTTCGGTAATTTCTTATTCAACTTCTTTAATTTAATTGCATTTACTTTTCCCTTATTTACTTGTTTCCTTTGCAGATGAACGCCTACCTTCAGGCCGCTGTTCATAACCTGAAGGAGGTGCGTGCTGAAAAGACCATTGCCGAGAGGGATAGGGACAGATACTTTGATTCCTCCGAGGCAAACTTTGCTCGTTTCAGGGAGGTGGAGAAGGAGCTGGCTGCTGAGAAAGAGAAGAACAGGAAGCTTCAGCTGGAGGTGCAGCAGAACAGGGAACACATTATTGCTGACTACAAGGCTTCTAAGGACTTTCAAGATGTCCTGAATGCTGAGTATGATGCAAACTTTCCTGGCACCTTCAAGGAGTGTTGGGAAGGGATCATCGAGGAGCTGAGTGGGAAGATCGAGGGGGTATCCCTGGAGAAGTTCCCGGTACCTGCTATCCCTGGATTGACAGATACCCTGGAGATCGCTACAGAGACAGCAGTGGATGGGGACTCTCAGCCCACTCAGGATCCACCTTCTTCTCCTGGGGTAGAGACAGCAGATCCTTCTTCCACTCAGGGAGATGTAGTTATTGAGGATTTAGATGAGTAGATGGCCCTGCGTGGCTTATTTCTGTTTATCTTTATTTATTCTGAACTTTTGCCCTTCGGGGCTTATGACTTAACTCTATTTATGCAGTAGTTCCTTTTGTTTCCATGTTCTTATTTTTTGCTTATTGCTCGTTAAACTTTAGAATTTCTCAAGTACTTGGCCTCCTGGCTGGTACTAAACTCATAAGTTAGTTCAACGTTTGCCTTTCGTGTTTATTTTAACAAAGAGAAGTAACTCATAAAGAAAACAATATAAATTCCATTATGCTGTCAATGGATATCAATAGAATGGGTTCAACCCTTACATAAATACTCTATCTTCTACTGGGAGCAACATGCTCTAAAATGGTTTCATTCGAACCTTATTCTTAATAAATAGATAAAAGTCCAAGCCTTTGTCAAAAGAACTTAGATATAATAAACTTTGAGGTTCACAGCATGCCAAGTTCGGGGCACCTCAACCCCGTCCAAGGTTTCTAACTTGTAGGATCCTTGCCCTAACACCTTTCTGATTAGGTATGGTCCTTCCCAGTTTGGTGCTAACTTTCCTTTCTGGCCAACTCCTGAGGCTTCAATCTTCCTTAAAACCATGTCACCTTGTCGAAAGAATCTTTCTTTAACTCTCTGGTTGTAGTGAAAAGATGCTCTCTTCTGATATTCAGCATTCTTCGCATTAGCTCCATCTCTAACCTCATCAATTAAGTCAAGGGCGAGTCTCATTCCTTCGTCATTAGTTTCTGGCTCATATGCCTCAACTCGAGGTGATGCTTGCATGATTTCTAAAGGCACAACTGCCTCGGCTCCGTAAGCCAGCAAAAATGGGGTTGCTCCAGTCGTTACCTTACAAGTGGTACGATATGCCCAAAGTATGGGCAACAACTCATCTACCCATGTATTCCTAGAGCGTTCGACCCTCTTTTTCAGTCCATCAAGGATAATTCGATTAGCTACCTCAGCTTGCCCATTGGCCTGAGGGTGTGCCACCGAGGTAAAACGGAGCTCAATTGCATTCTCTTCACAATACTTCTTAAACTCCTCATTATTGAATTGTGTCCCATTGTCTGTCACAAGGATTCGTGGGATTCCGTATCTGCAGATGATGTTCTCCCAAAAGAACTGGGAAACTTGCTTGGTGGTTATCTTGGCCAGGGGTTTAGCCTCAATCCACTTGGTGAAATAATCAATTGCTACTATTAGGAATTTCCTCTGTGCTGAAGCCATGGGAAAGGGTCCAAGTATATCCATCCCCCACATTGCAAATGGAATGGGAGAGTTAATCGAGGTCAACATCTCAGGCGGTTGCCTCACAATTGGGGCATGCTTCTGGCATCTCTCACATCTCTTAACATAGTTTTGTGCATCAGCCAACATCTCCGGCCAATAAAACCCTAAACGAATTATCTTGTGAGCTAGGGCTCTGCCCCCCAAGTGTTGCCCACAGATCCCTTCATGAACTTCTTCCAATGCTTCTTTTGCCTCTTGAGGCCTTAAACATTTCAAGTAGGGAATGACAAACGACCTCTTATACAAGATGCCTTCGATCAAAGTGTATCTCAGTGCTCTTACTGAAAGTTTTCGTTCCTCCAAGGCATTGTCTGGGAGCCATCCGGTCTCAAGGTGTGCCTTGATAGGGTCTATCCAAGAGCCTCCTATATCGATGGGTGCCAATAACTTTGAATTAACGGTCGGGGCCTTCAAGACCTGAAAATAGACACTCCCAGCATAATTCTCTATCTCGGAAGAAGCAAATTTAGATAGGGCATCGGCCTTAATGTTTTCCTCTCTTGGAATGTGCTCAACATAGCACTCCTCAAACTGGGACATAACAGCCTTTACCACTCTCAAGTATTTTGCCATAGTCTCATCCTTGGCCTCGAATTCACCATTTACTTGTGCTACCACAAGCCTTGAATCTCCACAAACTTTGAGATTCTTGACCCTCATAATTCTGGCCAAGCCCAAACCAGCTATCAATGCCTCATATTCCGCCTCGTTGTTGGTAGTAGGGAAATCCAACTTTAAAGCGTACTCCACTGTGAACCCATCGGGGCTTTGCAAAACCAAACCTGCACCACTAGATTTTGTTTTTGATGCTCCATCAAAATAGAGCACCCAATATTCCTTTAGATCAGGTGTAAGTTCCTCTTCTTTATCCTCTTGCCCAGGGGTAGTCATTATCTCTTGCCCCCCGACTTCTTGGTTGTTAATAGTACATTCGACCACGAAGTCAGCTAATGCCTGAGCTTTGATAGCTGTCCGAGGCTTGTATGTGATGTCAAACTCTCCTAACTCAATCGCCCATTTGATTAGCCTTCCACTGGCCTTAGGGCTATGCAATATGTTCCTCAATTGCTGGTTTGTCAGAACTTGAATCTTATGTGCCTGAAAGTAAGGCCGCAGCTTTCTTGAGGCAGTTACTAATGCCAAAGCAAACTTTTCTATGGGTGAGTAATTCAACTCAGCCCCATGCAACACTTTGCTCACATAATAGATAGGTTTCTGGACCTTTTCCTCTTCCCGGATAAGGACAGCACTCAGGGCTTGTTCGGATACCGCCAGGTATAAACTAAGAATCTCCCCAGGACTTGGTTTAGTCAATAACGGGGCTTCAACCATGTACTTCTTCAGTTGCTCAAAGGCCTCTTGGCTTTCAGGTGTCCACTCAAAATTTTTCACCTTTTTTAACGCTTGGAAGAAAGGCAAGCATTTGTCTCCAGACTTGGAGATGAATCTTCCTAAGGCTGCAACTCGACCTGTCAACCTCTGCACATCTCTTATAGAGCGTGGTGGCTCCATGTCTAAAATCGCCTTGATCTTGTCAGGATTGGCCTCAATGCCTCTTTTCGAAACCATCAGCCCTAAAAACTTCCCCGATCCAACGCCAAAAGCACACTTGGCGGGATTCAACATCATCTTGTGGTGCCTCAGCACTTCAAATGCCTCTCCGAGGTGCTTGATATGATCAGCCTTAAGTAGGCTCTTGACTAACATGTCATCAACATATACCTCCATGGTTCTTCCAATCAGATGAGCGAATATCTTATTCACCAATCGTTGGTAAGTAGCTCCTGCATTCTTTAGACCAAAAGCCATGACAAGATAACAAAAGACACCAAAGTCAGTTATGAAAGATACCTTAGGTATGTCATCCTTGTGCATCTTAATCTGATTATAGCCGCTGAATCCATCCATGAAGCTTAACATCTCATGTCCAGCTGTAGCATCTATCAACATATCAATCCTCGGCAGGGGAAAACAATCTTTTGGGCATGCATCATTCAGGTCAGTGAAGTCTATACACATTCTCCACTTCCCATTTGCTTTCTTGACCATGACTGGGTTCGCTAACCATTCAGGAAACTGAATCTCTTCAATAAAACCAGCTTCCAAGAGCTTATTCACTTCTTGCCTAATGGCCTCTTGCCTCTCCGGAGCAAAGTTTCTCTTCTTCTGCTTTATTGTCTTTCTTTTGGGATCAACATTTAACCTATGAGTTATGAGTCGGGGGTCAATCCCTGGCATATCAGCTGCTGTCCACGCGAACACGTCGCTATTCTTCTGTAAGAATTCTATTAACTTGCCCTTCAGGGGTTCTTTCAGAGATGCTCCAACATAAGTAACTTTTTCAGGGTCATTAGGTTCTAGAGGTATGGGAATCAAATCCTCTGCTGGCTTCCCTCTATGCTCTTCATCATCGCGGACATCCATGTCTTCAATCGGAAGGACCTGCCCCCCGGCTCCATCGGCCCTCAGTGCGGCCACATAGCAACTTCTTGCCATCTTCTGATCACCCTTCTGTTCTCCGACACCATTCCGTGTCGGAAACTTAATTTTCATATGATAGGAAGAGGCCACAGCCTTAAACGCATGAAGTCCAGTCCTTCCAAGGATTGCGTTGTATGTTGATGCTGCCTTGATCACCAAGAAATTCAACATCTGAGTCGCCTCTTTAGGCTCCTGCCCAATAGTCACGGGTAGCTGAATAGTCCCTTCAACGTTGGACTCCACTCCGTTAAATCCATATATAGGCATGTTTGTAGGAGTCAGTTGAGAGTCGTTGTAACCCATCTTTACAAATGCATCATGAAATAAAATATCCACAGAAGCCCCATTGTCTATCAAGACTCGTTTTACTTCGGAGTTTCCAATCACGGGAGTTATGACCAGCGGGTCGTCATGGGGAAATTTCACCCCCTCCAAGTCTGAATCATCGAAACCAATTACCATCTCGGTTTTAGCACGCTTCGGGGCTTCTCCCACAATGTGCATTACTTCTCTAGCATAAGCTTTGCGAGAATTCTTAGTCGTGCCGGCTGCTGTCGGGCCTCCCCAAATCATATTGATAACTGCCCTTCGGGGCTGGGGATTGCGATCATGGTTGTCCTCCCTCCTATTATTATCTCTCCTTTCATTGTCTCTTCTGTCATTGTCCCTTCTCTGGTTCCCACGGTCATCACCCTTGGTGAACTGACTTAGTTTTCCTCTTCGTATCAAGAACTCAATCTCATCCTTGAGTTGCCTACAATCGTCGGTGTCATGTCCCACATCTTTGTGGAACCTGCAGTATTGCTCCTTATTCCGCTTAGCTGGGTCTCCTCTAAATGGCTTCGGCCATCGGAAATCCTTTTCCTTTTCAATGTCCAACAGGATCTGGCTTCTTGGGGCGTTAAGTCTGGCATACTCTGAAAACCTTGGACCCGAGTTCTTTTTTGGAGCAGGTTCAGAGTCTCTGCTAGCTCGGGGATACTTGTCCCTAGCATCGTACTCTTGTTCTTGCTTCCGCTTGTTCCCTCCATTGCCCAACGTGGCTTCTTTCTTGATGCTGTCCTCAGCTTTTATATACTTGTCCGCCCTTCGTTGAAGTTCATCCATGCTTTCAGGGGGGTGTTTTGCCAACGACCTCTTAAAAAAGAGATCCGTGGTTCCATGCTGCAAGGCTACCATGGCCACCTTATTTTCCAAATCGGTTATATTCAGAGTTTCCTTAGTGAATCGCTTGATGTAATCTCTCAAGTTCTCATTCTTTCCCTGTGTCACATACATAAGGGATGCAGAGCTTTTCTCATGAATTCTTCCGCTAATGAATTGACTAACAAAAGCGGTACTCAACTCCTTGAAAGAGCTAATAGAGTTTGGAGGTAAACGACTATACCAACGTTGCGCCATGCCCGACAGGGTTTGGGGAAACGCCCTACACTTAAGGGCATCGTTGGCAGGCTGCAGTAACAAGGCGCTCGTAAACGTTCTCACATGAGTTGCGGGATCCCCCGTTCCATCGTAAGCTTTGATCGTGGGCATCTTAAACTTTCGGGAAATATGTGCATTCATTACCTCCTCAGTGAATGGAGGGGTCGGATCATCCAGATCTCCTTGTAGCATCAAATCTCTAGGATTATTCTTGGGGGGTTCCACCCTGATAGTTCCTCTGGTTGGGGCTTCAGCCCTTCGGTGTCTCCTTGAAGACCTCTCCAGATCTATGAAGGGAATCCCTCCTGAAGTCGGAGGAGGTCGAGTCTGATTAGGGTTCTGTCTCTCTAGTTCCCTTACTTGGTCGTCCTTCAGCTTCTGAATCTCGGCTTCATAAGCCTTAATTTTCTCTGCGATTGTTAAAGGACCATCTCGGTTCGATGGATTCCTCCCTAGAGGTTCCTTACTAGCGCGTCGCCTCCTTGGGGCTTCGTCTCGATCATCGTCTTCAGACGACGAGTCTCCGGTATAAGGACCAGAGTAATCATAGTATCCTGGTTCAGGAGGAGCCGGGCCTCTAAGATAAGGGGATTGTTGTTGCCCATGAATCAACCGAGCATGACCGCTTGGTCCTGGATCCCTTGGATCTTGGGGGTAATTAGGCAGCCCATACATTGGGTTGGTGTTGACAGGGAGCGAAGAAGTGGAGAGACTGTGATGCGGCGGGCGGCTACTCAGAGGGAGAGGAGAGACCACCATCTGAAGCGGGTTAGTCTCCTGTCCTAGAGGGACGATTTCAGGTTGAGATCTTTCAGCGGGGGGATCCGTCCCTTGTGGTTGAGAGGCCTGACTACGAGGGTTTGTTTCCGTCAATGGGGGTACAGACCCTGGCCCTGTACCAACAGGAGGAGCAGTGATTGGTGGAACGATGGTTCCGGAGGTAGCCTCGGTTGAGATTGGTGTTGTTCTTCGAGTGGTAACCATGGTTAATGTCTTTGTCCCACAGACGGCGCCAAATGTTGTGGAATAAAAACTAGGTTGAAAATATTGCGGCTAGGGTTTGTATATTTAATGCAAGGGTTCGTGAGCTTCGTGCTTTAATGGCTGCTTCTGCGTTCGAGACTTAAACGGTCCTCACAGAATGCCTACGTATCTCTGTAAATTAGAGAATCAAGCCAATAAAACGTAGTTCTGAGAATGAGGGGTCAGGCCCTTTATATAGGCTGAGAAGCCTTAGAATTATGGTAGGATTTGGAGACTTGATAGGCAAGTCTTTGAGGAATGTTCTAGATCTATTCCCTGTAGGAATCAGTTTCCATATCGAATTGGATGCCTTATTGGATAAGTTTGAAAGGGATATTATCCTTATCTAACTCTTATTTGCTGAGCTGTTTATTACCTATAATATTAATTACGTAATTAATATTATATTTAGGGTTTTGGGCCCAGCTGGTGGGCCCCACGTTTGGACTATTCTCGGCTTAATTAATGCCACATTAAATGTGTCTTTAGGGCTTATTTTCAGCCCATATCAATAGTATTTTCTTCTCTATTGATAACATAACCGGTTCATTCAACCGTTCTCGATTGTTAACAATATTCTGTCATAAATTCTTACTAATAGATAACAAACTTAGGTATATTTCAAAAAATTCATTATAACAATCACTTTTTTTATTTTTACAAATAAGCGTTCTTACAATTCTTAGTTCGAGAAACAAGATATTTCCTAACCGATTTAATTGTTTATACACTACTTTCAATTTTAAGCTATTTTCTAGAATTTTTGAAATACTCCTAAATGATGGATGCCCCATGCGTCGTATTGCTTACCCCGGGCTGACAATTTTGGACCCGCGACACGAACCCAACCCGCATGGGTCGGGTTCGGGTCGGTTTCAAGTTGACCCAAACTTGACCCGAAAAAATCGGGTGGGGTTCGGGTAACCCGAAACTTACCCGAATATATATATATATATATATATTTTTAATATATATATATTAATTAATATATATAATTATTTTTAATATAAATATATTTATTTAATATATATAAATATATTTTTTAATATATATAATTATTTTCGGGTCGGGTTACCCGAAACCCATTCGTGTCGGGTTCGGGTTGAGCACCTGTACCCATTAAATTTTCGGGTCGGGTTCGGATTGAGCACCTGTACCCGAAATCCACTATTGACCCGACACGAATCCGATCCGAAACCCGAAATTGCCAACCCTACCCGGGACCGTCGTGTATAGAAGTACAAGCTTTTATTCAATTAAATTAAAGGTGACGATTATGATGTAGGACTGTTTCAAGCGATAAAAAGGAAGGGGTAAAATAAATGTACAATAAATAAGATGACAAACAGCATTAAATTAAAAGAAGATGCAGGACCTGATGTTTGATAGTTGCCTGTCATTGCATATATGGTGTCATTCCCATCCGATTTGTCTACGTGAGAGACAAACCTAACAATAATGCTTCTATCATCACCTCATAATGCCCCTACTAATTTGACAAGACACAAAAATTCTGTGTTTTTGCATGTATGATGTATCCATATATCTATACATGGTGCACACTACAATTGTCATATTATGGTTCCGGTAATAAAATTTACGGGATCTTAGTTAAAATTAGTTTTTAAGAATAATTACTTCATATGTACTAAATGTTATATACAAATTTTATGATGTTTTTTTTTAATATAATCCGATATACGGGCCAGCTTGCGTGCATCTCGACTAATTCGGAAGGCATACTAGCACATTCATTAAAAAAAATTATAATGTTATAAGAAATGTTTGGTGCATGTATTTTTGGCCCATAATCAAACTTATTTTGATCAGAATTTTGAAAATTTGAACATTATTTATGCAATCGTTGATTCTCACTGTTTTCACGTATTTAATTACAAATGGAGTTCGTATTTACCACGAAAATAAGTTGATTGTGTCGGATATGCTGCATTTCTGCATCTACGAATTTATCAGGAAAGTATACATATATGTATTGTCTTGTACATAACTACGTCCTTAATTGCTGAGGCAGCCCAGGAATTGTCGTTTTCTTTTATCAGTCACCATTAATTTACTAGTGCACATCCAAAAATATTTCTACATTCTGCTCTCCCTTCTCTCTCCTTCAGACACAGTCACACACGGGCTTGAAAATTAAATAAGCACATAAACTACCATCCTAATCCTATAGGAGAGACGGTAGTTACTTTTTGGTAACCAGCTCCATTCCTCAAAACCTACAACTTAAATATCTTACAAAAATTTTATTAGATTCAATTTTTCTTATCATTATATTATCAAGGGTGATTGTTGGTGAAAATTGTGGAAAAAGTTACAAAAATAACTATTTTTATGATAAAATTAACAAAAATAATCATTCTAAAAAAATAAATGAATTTTAAAAAAATAGACTAATTTTAGCGTTTTGGATACTAAATTGGTAGTTGGGTACAATTTTTAAATATGTATCCCATATTTTCAAAAAAAAAAAATACGTATCCCATATACTGAATAGGGAATACTCCATATAACAGTCGAGTATCTCATGTGTAGTATCTCATGTGTTGGATATTCGGTTGACTGTTGGGTGTTGGGTATGTCACATAAAAATGAATGTTTCGTTGATAGTTAGATATTTTATGAGTTAAAATTAATCAAAGTTTTAAAAATATATATTTTTTACATTCAAAAAATATATATATATATATATTTATTTATTTTATATAAAAAAAATTTAAAATTGGCCTTTGCCCAAAATTGTGCTAGAGGTAGACAGGGTAATATATGAGCTAAAAATCTACCGTAATTTGATAAAAGTTTCACTCAATTTCTTATACGAAGTAGAGTAAATTGCATAATAGTGAATGTATTTTCATCTGATTTTAAAAACTAATAAATTTTCAAATTCACAAATTAATGACCAATTTTTATATTTTTTAGAAAAATGATTTCCATTAATTTCAAAACGTAAAAAAGAACCGTTACTTTAAAAAATGAAAACAAAATCTGGCATTTTTGTAAAAAAATGATTCGCGAGGGCCATTTTTTGAACCCCAAAAGTTAAAGGAGATCATTAATTTGAAGTTGAAAATTTCACATTTTTTTTGAAATTTGATATAAAATACGATTATCATTCCATAATTTACTCTATGAAGTATTTCACCATAATAACATATCTATACCTAAAGGTAGAATTGCCATGTATACACTAGTATGCTATGTATATCGCGGTATGACATTAAATATTGATTAATTTAATTAATTAAAATCATTATATTATATATTAATTTAATCAATTAATATCATAATATTATATTAATTTAATTTAATAATGAAATTATATACTAAAAGTCTATTAACTAAAAACTGAAATAAAAGTCGAGAATATATAGTATTATATAGAACTTAGGTCTCCACTCTCCACTAATTAATATTTAAAAAGTACATATAATAGATTAATAATAAATAATAATATATAGCTACTCCTATATTACCAGAGTTAAGTTATATAAATTTAATTAATTAAAATAATAATATTAAATATTTATTTAATTTATTAACAAACAATTGAAATAAAACTCGAGAATATAGTATTATATATAACTTGGGGCTCCAAGATTTTATTTTATATAGATCAGGGGCAAAGTCGACCAAAAACAAAAGATTTATAATTTAGAGACAATTCATATTTGATTGACAGTTATAATCATGCACCAACATCAATCACAAAATTCTTCATTAACATCATAAATTTTGTTCAATATTTTCATAACTTTTGTGAAAATACTCAAGTTATGGTATAAATAAAATATATGAGATAAAATGTTCAACATCAGAATATTCAAATACAAGTAAGTTCACTTGCACAACTTTAGAATTCATGTGCTTAACTTCAAAATTCGGATGCATAATTTTTAAGTTTAGTTATAGAACATTAAAGTTATGGTATCAATATAGTATGAGATAATAATGTTCAGCATCAGAATATCGTTAAAAAAGTAAGTTCAGTTGTAGAATTTTGTAAAAAAAAACAAGTTCAGTTGTAAAATTTTTAAGCTCATATGCACAACTTTGAAATCCAGTAGCAAAATATAGTATTTTTACTAGAAACAAAATAGGTTCTGTAGTAGAACCCTATTATTCTAGGGATTATTTTTTGTAAAATAAGTTTAATGAAATAAATTAAAATTTTTGAAGAAAGAAGATTGAAAAAATTGAAAAAATCAGCCAAAAGTTATATGAGATAAAAAAATGTTAATAAAAATAAAGATTTTAATAAATGAGTTATTAATTGAATTTCCTTATTTCAATTAAATGAACTAATATTGTAACTTTTATTTCCAACAATACCCTTACAAAAATTATTTAAAAATGATCCGAATCTAGACAATATTTAGAAGTAATCGAACGAATAATAATGGTTCTTCAATTCTCTTTCAGTGTTTGGTTTCTATCTTCATCCAGACCCTATAAATATTATTGATAATTAAATTATGGTCAACAGAAACATGAATTTTTATTAAAATATTAGTATCAAAATAAGTAAATGTTATTAAATAATTTAATTAAAAATAATATGATAACAATTTTATTTTAAAAAATTAAAAATTAGAAATTTATCATATTTAAACACGATTTGTGCTTCGCATCGGCTAGTTATTTATAAACAAGATCGAAATTGGACACGATTAATTGGGTGCGGTGAAAACTAACAATTCACCACTTCTTCTATTTGAATGTACTCAAAAACTTCAAATTTTATGAGTGTAAATAGGTTGATTGATATCCTTTCTTTGTACCCAAAATAAAATTCTAATCTATAAATAACCTGCGGTGAGAATATTCTTGTGGCAAGTAAAAAATAAGATTTATTTACTGTTTAGCTTTATTTTTAATTTTATAATCATTTTCTTTGTTTTAATTAAAAATAAATAGTAAATAATTTTTTTAAATTCTAAATATGTTATCTAAAATACTAGAATTTAATAACTTTTCATTTGGTTGCGGTAACATTCAAAAAAAAAAAGTGCAGAATCAACAAAAAATTAATTTTATTTTTCGAACACAACGTTGTTGTCATTATTTACAATTTTAATGATATACATGAGATGTCGATAACTGCAATTTCATATTAACCCTCCACTTTAGTGAGCATTTAACCCTTTACCAATTTAATGAAAGGATTGGCATTTGATTGAAAAGACAGAAGATCCTGCATAGAGATTCAAGACAATTAAATTCGATTCAGTGTTCCTGTACTAGGCTAGTATGGATCCGTGCAATCACAGTGAAATTTTGACAAATTTTTCCAAGGTCTTCTTATTCACTTGTTCCAAGGTAAAAGGCTATATGGAACCACTGAGCTATCCATATCTCATCAAATCTCTCTCCCTCTCTCCTCTCTCTCAGATCTCTCTATAAAATTATACTTCTATATCCATGTTTATGCCACAGCTACTGTCCAAGACTATGTTGGACCAGGTGAGACCTGTCAATATAAAAGTGAAAAATAATTAATCTGTCATGCACGGATTCATCGGAAAATAGTATTCCCGGCTATCTTTCTCATTTTTTTCCAATTTTTTTAATGGTTGGTACGCATAGTAAGGTATATATAAAATAATTATTTTAATAATTGGTACGCATATTAAAGTGTATATAAAATATAGTTTTATAACTCATTTTTAAAATTTTCCTTTTTTGAATAAAAATTTAAAGAACTAGAAATATTAATCTTCCAAAAAATAAATAAAAAGTTAAAAATTGCTGTCACTAAAAAATTAGTTATTTCCGACTAAGAACGGTCAGTTCCGATCGATTCACGAAGACAATCAATATTATTCAGAGTAATTTCAATTCAGGTGAAATTTGGAACACAATTTTTGGGATTTTTAGCATTTTTCTAATAAAAAAGCTTGACTTTTATATGGAGTATTATTTTCCATTTGTGTATAGAATATATATAGCTAGACCTGGCAATTCGTTCGTTTCGTGTACTTTCGTGTCGTGTACTTTCGTGTTTCGTGTACGTAACGCTAAATCCAAAACCGACCCGTTAAGGATTCGTTTCGTTTCGTGTTCGTGTACCTTCATTTCGTGTACGTTTCGTGTCGTATTTCGTGTATTTTTGAATAAAAATAAAAATATTTAAATATTAATTTTTTACTAGTCCAGTCTTAAGTCAATATGTCATAAGGAATGAAGTGTGCTTAAGTCCTGTGAAACTAAGATTTGAAACTATTTTGTATTTATCTTATGTAAAAATTATATATAAAATATCATTTTAAAATATGTATTCATATAATTTTAATAAAATTATTTAAATATTTATTTATTTCTTGTATTTTCGTTTCGTGTCGTGTACCCAAGGGTAAACCCAAAACCGACACTAAATTCATTCGTGTAATTTCGTGTTCGTATACTTTCGTCGTGTACCGTAAAGGTCAACCCAAACCCGTAATTTTCGTGTCGTTTTCGTGTCGTGTTTTCGTGTCGTGTACGAAATTGCCGGCTCTATATATATAGCCATATAGGCAGGCAGCATACTAGGAATTGGTTATGATCTGCATTTTATAAAAGAGTTTTGGGAAATTATTCAGGAACCTAGATAGATGCATATATGTATATAAAACTGTTGACAATACATATGACATTTCATTTGTAAATATTGTTTTCGTGCACTACATGCACTTGGGAATTGTACGTACTTCACACGAAGATGTGACATTACCCTGCTTTGGCGAATTACACACACAAACTTCTTTTTTAAAAAATTACAAATTAAATTTAGTAATGCAAGCCTAGAAAGATCTAAGCATCACAATTTTCGGTAAATAACCGAAAGCCTCTTACTCTAATTGTATTTCCCTCGCTTCTTTTACGGAAGTAGAGATTTAAACATGATAAAATTAAAATTTAGAATTCTCTAAGATTTCGTAGTGTATAATTGGATGTATTCAGTGATTTATTTATGATACTACTACAAAATAGAGGGTTGAAACTTTAAACACTCATTCACTTCCAGTACAGGTTCTTACTCATGAGAAGCTTTTTACACACAACACTAATTCTTATCACGAGTTAACGGAAAAAAAAACAGAAGACCGGTCAAGTTCAATTAAAAGTGCTTGTGCTTTTCTCCTTTTCAGATCAAAAAGGAAGGGGAGCGAGAGAGAGATTTCAGTGAAAAGATCATTGAATGTTAATCAAAGTATAATCATGAATTATGTAGGTAGTACTAGTGTAAACAATGGATACTTAAGTTAATCAATGCAAGCTTTTTGACCTTCTAATTTGTAACATAAATGCTAGAAACCGTTTCACCCAAAACCTTAAGGTGTTGGGGAAGGCCCTTCGAAGGATCTTATATTCATATATATTTAACACTCTCCCAAATTAAATTGAGAATATTGGGAGCGGTGGGGTTCGAACTCGAGACCTCCATAAACACCAGAGCTCTGATATCATGTTAGAAACCGTTTCACCCAAAACCTTAAGGTATTGAGGAAGGTCCTTCCAAGGATCTTATACTCGTATATTTAACAATAAATAACAAATACACATTGTATATATATATATATGTATTGTGTATAGGTAGGAATAAATTGATACTGATAGAGTCTATAAGATACTTGTACATCTTTCGTCTGCAAGGCTAGGGCTACTACTATCAATACATGACACAAAAGGTTGCAAAATTATCATTATGTAGGAATCAAGAAAATGCACCAAATATAGCCGTGGTGATAATATTTATACATCTGTGTTCGATTAAAATTACAGAACCTGAGATAATCTTAATTAGCAAAAAAAGAACCTGATAATCAATATAAAAATGCACTCCTTTCTATGTTAAATAACAAAATTTACAAATTTATACAAATAAATGTCACAGATATCAAATTGAGTACAAAAATGTTTATCAAATATCACGTGTCACGTTATGATTGGTTATAATTTAATCAAATGTCATGAATTTATGTGCATTAACATTTATATCAACTAATAAAAATATTTTATACTATCACATGACCAACTAACATCACATCATTTTGTAACAAATTTTGTTAACCAATTTGATACTACAAACATTACTCCTACGTATATCATATTAAGTTAATGTAAAGATATTACGCTTATAAATGGAAGGGAGTGTGTACTAGCTACTGCATCATAGCTGAATATCAAACATGGATGATGTTGAACTGTACATGACAGTGTAATATTATTTGACAACCTAAGGCTGGATTGTGTTTGCTTTCGGTTTTGGCAACACAAAGATGTGGCAAACTACTCAAAGATGCTACCACTAGTACTAGTCATCCCTCACCTCGAAATTTGAATCCATCCTTGAATAATTCACTGTTGTACATCTAAACCGTTTCATCTAGTATCGTCAAAAAGACATTGCTGCTTCTGAGTTGTTTTTATTATCGGAGTTTTCACGAAAATTGTCTCTCAGCTCTTAGTTTATGTTGAACAGTATAAAATCCAGTTACGATCTTCCTCTAACATCTTAAGATTGTGAATGTGTAGACGAGAGTTCGATTTATAAAGTAGTCGCGGGTTTCTGTTGAGGTTAACTACAATTTTTGAAATACTGAAGTGTTGTTATGTAATAATCTAAGCTAGCAATTTTATTGAATGTAAAGACAGGGACAATTTGTCTCTTGCCATTCTGTGTGTACGGACTGGAACGAATACATATACACTTAAATATGTCTATATATATGTTAAGCAGACAACAGAAATATATATGTAACCCAATTTTAAGTCACTTCAACGTCCATTTTCAGATCACGTATTTCAAAGTCAAGAACCCTAAAAATTCTATTTCAGGTTTCTTCATTGGGACAACCAACTAATCTGGAATTGTCTGTCTGCTATATTTAAAGTCACTGAAATTTCAGTGGCTCTGGGAATCAGTAGACAATTTTAATTAAAATTTGTTTTTTATTTGCTTTTTGAGGGTGAAAAGAGGTCAAAGTGAATGTAATTATAAATAATTGCAGTATCAATAGAGACAAGGAATTTCAGGTTGTATGTATGACACTATGACGGAATACTGCAAAACCTGATTTACATATAGTATTTCATTGTGTAGTGTAGTGGATGTAAAAAAGGGGATTATTTTCAGTGTTTAATTATAAGTGACGGAATCAGAATTCAAAATAATTGGGGATGATATATTTGACAATGAATTTTTACTGAAAATTTAGAATTAACCATAGCTGATCATTATAAAAATTCATTAAACATTAGTAGTTTCTAGTAGCTAGGAGTACACAACATTGGTGGAAGAAAAGAAAAATCTATTATCTAATTAGTAGCTAGGTTAAAACATTAGAAAGAAATTTAAACCACAATATGCTTTATGTATAGCTTCAACTATTAATTCTTGATGGGGAGGAACTCGAAAAATTTGCCAGGAGTCGAGTTCGTCAAGGAAGCCATAGATGTCTCCAAATCCTTATCCTCGCCATTTTCATCACTAATCATTTCTTCGCTCCGAAGAGGAAACAGTTGGAGCGTTTGAGATTTCTCATCATGGTCATCATAGCCAGCAATTTTGTCATCGTTGCGATCATCACCAGCACAACCGAAGAAGTGGTTGAGAAGATTATTATCCGTATCGGGATTTAAAAAGAAGTTGAACTGATCTTGATGAGGCAGTTTGATGAGCTTTGGGTCCAATGCTCTAACAGTTGATGGGCTAATAGTACTACTGGTATAGTTGATAGGAGATGAACAAGACAATTGCATCATTTGCCACGTGGCATTCCTTTCCGCCAAGGTCCTTCTTTGGTGTAATTCTCCCTCATCGAAATGTATCCATCCATGATCTGATGATGCTGCTACTGTTTTTGCTGCTCTTTCTATTGAAACAGTTTTCTGAACACATTTATAGCATGCATATATTAGTACATGTATAGAAAATATATATATATATAGAATAATTTACATAACTGTTCGATTCACATCACATGATAGTTACATCATACTTAGGACGTTTGATAACTACAATAAGTTAATATATAGTTCTAAAAACATTGTTAATACATGCATGCTATAAGTTATGCTGCAACAATCATTTATCAGGACTCCTCTCGTGGACCTTTACATCATAATACGGTTAAAAGAAAAACCATCATTAATTAGTTGTGATTAGGGTTAGGGGTTTTTTGGCCGAGGCAAGGGCACGCCAGATTGTACAGTATAATGGGGGACAATATTCAAAAAGTTGAATAAGCACAAGACCCAAAAACCCTAGCGAGCACTTTGTTTCAAAACAATTAACTGCAGCAGTCCCAACAGAAAGGAAGGATTGCAGCTTTTAAAACCCTTTTCATTTCCCAACAAACACATAAAGCTTTCGCTGAATCATGAATGTCTTGCTTTTTATCACCAAACCTAACTGTTAATTAATTACTGCTACTCAATCTATACATGGCTTAACCAAATTAGTTGCATTATCAACTTCTATTAATCATAACCATATTATTACCCCTACTACCTCATTTCTTTATTCTAATTAGTTCTTACAAGATTTATAGTTATTAGTGTTATCGACTGATTCGGCCGAGTACTCAGTTGAGTACTACCGACTCGAATTTAAGTAAACGAGTACTCGAAACATTCGTCGATTATTCGAATTTTAAAGACGTAACTAAACAAAACCGATTTCCGAATTTTATAAAATTGATAATTATGATTATTACATGTATGTACATAAATAGGAGAAAGGTAAAACGTATATATGTAGAATACCTCTGCAAGTGTACTGCAGTTTGTAGGAGGTGGCCAGTTCTTGGTCTGACCTTGTTCAGCTTCAAAACCTGTCCTATTTAGCCCTGAGATGGACAGAAAGTAAAACAAAAAGAATACTACTTTTACATATTTTAGAACAAATCAAACAATCAATAATTTCAATATTAGACAAATTTCAAAAGACAAATTGAACTATAAAGAAAAGCACATTTCAACATTTACAATCTCCTGTCCCTTTCTCATTAATATTTCTCTTTCTCACATGCAATTATTATTATTATTTTTACATTTTCTTAAGTTTGTATTACCTGATTCTTTCTTTTCTGTTTCATCCATGATGGGTGTGTGATCAAAAGGTCGTGTTGATTCAAGTTGACGACGTCGTTTTTGTCGTTCTCTAGCCTTATGATTCTGAAACCAGTAGAACACATTCTTGCCTTCTATTTTCCCATATCGACGTAGTTGTGCTGTGATTTCTTGTATTTCCTCTGTCGATGGCGTTCGTGTTCCTCGTCTGTACAAATCCTCTAGCATTTGTAGCTGCTCAGCTGTTGGATTCCATCTCGAGCTTACTATAACTTGTTGTGTGTTGAAATCTCTCTTATTTTGCTCACTCATAGCACCTATAGTGAACAAGAAAATATTGCAACACAAGCCTCATCAAGAACATGAAATATAAATTTTCCACTCAACTAAATTAATTAGACCGCTAGGACAAAAGAGCGTTTTAGCATGCGATATGTTGCTAATTACGTGTTACTAGCAAGCTCATCGAAAACACGAAAAATTGTAGTTAAATTAGGGTACATATTAGGAGCTAGAATTAAAACAGATGGAGAGAAAATGAACTAATTACCCATATTGTGATGGTTGAAAGCAAGGAGGTCATGAGTGCGATGCAAGTTATAAGATGAGCCTGCAACTGCGTTTCGACTAGTTTGAGAACTAGTACAAGTAATTGGATTTGGCCTTGGAATCAAAGGCCGGAGTTTACGACCATTGAAAGAGCCTTGCAAGTTAAAATCTGCAGCTTCATTGTATCCCATCATCCACATATTTGATATGATTAATAATTAGTTTAGCTTGGTTACGCGAATTTTCAAATAACTCGAAGATAATATAAAAATGATCAGTGATCAGCTAGAAAACTAAAAAGTAGTTAACGAAGACCTTGAGGAGTGCTTGAAGAAAAAGGGAGAAAGGAGAGAATGAAGAAAAGATAGAAAGAGAGGACAGTGAAAGAGGGAATTAGGAGGTGTTGGTTTAATAAGGAACAAAGTTAGCATAGATGGTTGACTACTGCTCTCAGGAGCTATACCTGATCCATTATTTTAATTTTATTATATATCAATATGCTGGATAATTTATTTATTTTTTTGTCTGGAGAAATAGGTAAGAAATGCATGCAATAAGCAATATATTAGATTAGTTTACAGGTAGTAATTAACAAATTATGGTTGGAATGAATACAGTTTATGTTACGTTGTAACTTGATTCAAAGATCTCGAATTCGAAGATTATATATGTATGATCAAATTTTATCTATATATCACACGCAACAATATATTAGTCCTTAGTCCTTACGCTTCAAGAAAACGGCTAATTTCCATGGTAGCCGACTAGTTTTGTCGATTATAACTTTAGTTCAACAGAATCAAAACGATAGTATTAAGGCGGGTGGGAAATAATTTATTAGTCGAATATACTTAAAATGCAGAACGTTTGTTCCTTGTTCCCGTTAAAACTGTTCTCGTCTACATACATGTTTTTATAAATGTTTAAACTGAAAATGAAAATGAAGAGGATTGCTTAGTCATGAATCTAATGTAGCTAGGTAGACAAAAGAGAAAAGTAGATCGATTGCCCCGAATGTCTCGTAGTGAAGGAGGATGGAGAGAGAGGAGAGAGGAGGGAATGAGGAGAGGGGGGGGGGGGGGATGGAATTGAAGCGTGGAATTCTGGGAGGGCTAGGGGACCTCGGGAGAAGAGAATTAAAAACGACTTGACGATCATGAGAGTCTTATCATAAGCAAACCTCAAGCACCTCTCCTCTGTCTCTCTCTTTCACACACTCACACACACACACATTGCAAATTCATTTATTTTGTTACTCTTCTTGTCTCTGTCTCGCCCCTTTCACACTTATTCTCAATCCAAACTGCCCCTCCCCCCCTTTTTTACCTTGCCTTCACTTCAATTCCCTCCTTCACACACACACACACACACTCTTTTATGGATAATCAAGTACATAATCATGAACATTTAGAGTTCGTAGTCTGAGATCTAGCTATGAATTAGGGTTAGTTCATTCTTAATTAGCACAAAATTTTAGTTATTTCTAGCTCATATGCTTGTTACATTTTCGAATAAAAAGTTGTGTTTCAAATATTGATCGTTCAGAGGTCTGAGGGTACAAATATTGGTGGAGAGCTAGCAATAGTTGCATGATGTTGTAGCTAACTAACCATATTAACCAACTCACATTTGCATGCTGCATATAGGTAAGCCCTATTTGATCTTCAACATAATTTACGAATATTAAACATTTACGAACATTAATCACGAAAGCTCAGTACTCTGCACTTTCAACCGATCGAAAGTATGACCGTCTCCATTCGAAGTAATTAGCACGAACCTCCAGACTTCAATATGGTTATTTAACACTTTGATTTCATCCAAAAATATTTCCAGTTTTCACCGGAATATTTTGTTTCTTTCGAATATTGGCATTACCAGAAGCTCTGGAATACGTCGTTTCTTTCGAATATTGGCATTACCAGAAGCTCTGGAATACGTCGAAGGTCGAAATAAAAAGTACTCTGTGATGGATATATCTAATTTTTCGACAATATATACAGTTCTGTAATAAAAACTACTTAATTTTCTTTGGTAGTTATTGTTACTACTATAAGTTCAGTTGTGCATGTTTAAGTTAAGGTCGGTATTCGAGATCTGTACCCCAAATCTGGTCCAAAATACCACATATTTATTCTGGCAGAGAAGAAATTACTTTACCAGGGTCAAATAATGTTTCTGGAGCAACCACAAATGTGAAGCATGCATAGCCATTTATATTAATATGTACAGTTTAAACAGTGCACAGCTTTATTGTGTAAATTACACTGTTCTCCTCACAAGAAAATTCAATTTCAGGCTACAATTTAACAACATTTTATTGAGTATCTATAATTCTATATTGATGTGTGTATATATAGAACGAATAGGAAGTTGTTACATACCTAAAAAGATACTAACATTGTCTCACTAAGCTCACACATGATACAAGGGATATAACACACCTTTACGTGCAAAAACAGTACTCACTGGTGCCCAGCCCATTTTGGAATCTTCTCTGCTCACCTTCCTTAATTCACCTTGAGCTGTCTTTGTGTGTGTCAAGGAGCTGTCCTTCAACCATGTCTCTCTCATTCACCTCCATCTCCTTCCCTTCTCTTGTTTTCTTCTTTATTTTTATTGCCTAGCTAATTCTATCCCACATACATCCACCGGGACAGGTCCTCAAGAGATAATTGTTACAACATATTTTTCGTGGATGATAAGCGTAATCGTAAAAGCTATAAAATTTTGGCCTATTCATATAAAAACAAGTGTAACTCCTTGGCACCGATGTCGCGGTAAAATATGCTACAACAATCATTTGTGAGGAATTTGGATTCATTTATATTTAGATATTTTGTATATATGTAAGTATTTGTGTCTGTATATGTGTATATATATTGCAGTGGGCTGTCACATTGTCATAATTATTGAATGATACATTGCAGGGGTATGTATGAAGAATGACTGAGCAAATATATGTAGTATCTGTTTATGTGAATCAAGATATGTATGTAAATATAACTATATATTTTATAGGCCAAGACAGAATTTAGATAGTACTACTCAAAGTTTGGCTATATTCAAAGGGGTCATGAAAGTTGGCACCAAGAATTGGACTAGGCATAACCATACCTTCTTAACCACAACTCACATTTTGTCATTTACACAAGCATATTAGCTAGATTCATTGAGTTTTGTGTAACTTTGTCTCATTGCATTCTCATCCATCTTTTGGAAATTTCAATAATAGAGATTGATAGTCAAAAGATTGCTACAAATATGTGAAAATTTAAGTTAGTCCTACCCAGCATGAATGTGTGTATGTTGTAATTTGAAACTAGATTTGTTATTAAGAATTTGAAGGACAAAAAGTGATATGTCAACTCAAGCTGCAGCTAGCTAGCAGGTCTTGTTAAAAGTGTTTACCTACAGTACTACATATAACAAACAGTAGTCTTGCTATTTATGCAACACACTTCATTAACAATATAGCCTCAAAAATGTAGCAGAACCACAACCACACACAATAAAGATAAAATACAAATAGTTAAAATAGAATCCACGTTCCTAACATATGATTGTTGCAACATATCTTATCATGCTTATTATTACGATGATATTTAATGATTTTCATCTTGTCACGTTTATTATCCGCGAAAAATGTATTGTAACAATTATCTGTCAGGAATCTGAGCCCGTTAAAATATATTACACACATGCAAATGTAACATGTATATACAAATACATACAAAGGATGTTAAGTATTATTGGTCTGACAAAGTGAAGGTAATTAGAACTCATTATTTCATCTGAAAAATACAAATACCAGAAGTGCTGAAATAAGAAAACATCAAGGAGTTCGATCAGAATTGGAAAAAGCTTATGGTTTATATTTGAGCCTAATGGATGGAAGTAAATAAGAGGACCACTTGATATAAAATTTGATCAACCACTTTGTACTACTAATCTATGCAACTATTGCTTGTTGCAACTAGCTGGTACTTCAATAGTACTTGTAATCAATTCTGGATGTCACACATTGCTGAAGCACAAAAGTAAAAATAATTACTAATTAAGCTGAAGAAATATAGCTAGCGTATCATTTAGTGGTGTTTCTACAGAAGCTTGCCTCTTCAAGCTCTGCCTCTTAATGAGAATTAACTAGCTTACCAGAGATCATCTTCCTAATGCGCTAACACGCCTTATATTATCCAGTAAGAACCTTTCGCGCTTGCATAACTGTTTGGATACATGGAACTGGGAATCTCTGTTAATACCTAGCGATAAATTTAATTTCATGAATTATTGTTTATACAAATTGTTTAACTAAAATTCGCGAAATTTTGTACTATACTAACTTATGAATTATATGTGCAATTCTTGTCTTCTTTCCGGGCTCATGTACTGTCAAGTGCTCTCTATTGGTCCAGCCTATAACATTTAAGATCCGGTGTCTTTTTAAAGTTAAGGTTCCTTGGCCCAATGACTTAACAGTTGGATATATAGGGAATATACAGTTTAACTACCAACATTTTTTCACAATTATGTACAAATTATTTTAGAATTGACATGAAAACACGGGAAAAGGAGAAAAGTAGAAAGGATCAACAAATCATATTATCTCTAAAATTCCTCTGCTTTCTCATAGACCATGATTCTCATCACTAATCTATATTATGGACGAACATGTCACGCATTGTCTGAGTTTATGATGAATTCAACATGAAGCTGTGATCTCTACTCACTAGAGTGTTGCGCGCCTCCTATATTTCCAGATGCACAAGGTGAAACATGAAATCTTGCATTCAATCGCTTAACTACCCTCTGCCTCCTATGAAATCCTCTCAAACAAATGTATCCTGCACTCAGATTCATTAAAATCAGATTAATTGTTTGTATTGCAAATTGATGATGATGGTCGGTAGATATTTGTCCTAATGATGTATGGAAGTTAAAAACAATCCGGTATCATGTCTACTTGATAAACTCACCAATGTAGAATGTAGAGTATAGAAGTTAGAAACAATCCAACATGTAAAGAATTCAAAATACAGGTATACTACTGGGTAGGCGAATAATTTGATGCTATGAAGATGACGAAAGGAGCATCCACTTTTAGTTTTATTAAGTATCTGGTTTCCTTTGTTAAGTAGGGCAAATTCTTTGTAATGATAATACATGGTTTACGATATTTAATTACTCTCACACAAATGGTATTTTTATGAAGATTCTATTTCACATAACATCATATATAATTCTGTGAATTGCTATCTACTCTGGAACTTAAGAATTCTGGACTGTAGTATTAGTTTTTAGACAAGTAAATCATTCTTCTATCCTTTGTCATGCACAATTTGTATTTTGGGCGGGCAGTTGTGCTTGAGGCACCCGAAAAATTGCTACATACCTTTCGAAAAGCAATATTGAATCTCCTCCGCTGTTGCACCTGATTATCGAAGTAACAAATAAGAATTCAAGTATAGTCAGATAGAAGCCAAAATTAGAATTCCCTGCTAGACCACCATAGTCTATTTCCTCACCCCTAAATATTGTGTTCGCAGTCATCCCACAATGTAGACTTCTCTTTGGCAGATTGCTTATCCACACTTTTGGAACATCAATTGGGTGCTCACTAGATTCATGATCAGCGAATACCTGCATAACAAATTATATGTCTGTTTAAGCCAACGGCATGACAAATTACTAAAAAAAAAAAACTAGGGAGGAAAATATTGTAGGAGAATTTACCTCATTAATCTGGAAGTACGATTCATTGACAGGGAATTTCCCCCTCATTGCTGTTCGGCAAGGTATCTGTTCATACATATCGTTAAATGTGTCAATTTCAGAAGGCATACATATTTCTGGAATCAGATGTTACAAAGGTATCTCTTGCCCTTACCAAGACTGTTCCTTTTATTGTTTCTCCCTCATTAGTTCTGCAAGAAGAGTGGATGTTAATCTCATTGCACATTCCTGGTTCCACTAAATCGCCACAACTGCTGTGCTGTTGGAATGATTTCGAAATAACACCTAACCAATGTATATTCCACAATCGTAACATTAATAACTCATTGCAAACAACATAGTGTTTTCTGAAAAGTTCATTATGTAATTGCAGATTGTGCATCAATGAGTAAAAGTGACTCTAGAAGTATCACTTCAGATTTAAGACTTGTGCTCTTCGTTACCTGTTGGCCATATCGCAAGAAGGTATGGACAAGGATCATCAGGTACCCTTTCCTCAAACTGTAGATTCAAACAGCACGAGTTAGACAAAGAATTGTATGCATTAGGCCTACTAAAGATTTATCTAGTAGATCAGTCAAGACATTAACCTCTTTCAAAAGCGGGTGAGAATGAGGGAGCTCAAAGCTGCATTCAGAAAAAAAATAATCTCACAAAACTAGACATCATATATTGACACAGCAAACACACTACCTTAATCTATCAACTTACACTTGGTGTACTGTTTTCAGTTTCCCAGGGTGAACTCTCAATTCTGTTTGATCTACAGAGTCAGGCTTAGGAGATTCCGGAACTTCGATGCTCGGTTCACAATTTTGAGTATGATAACTTAAAACCAAGTCAATTTTCTCAGAAGGAATCAGATTAGCTTCATCTAAAATTTTAACCTCAGAGACAGACTCTAGAGGTGGTGGTGTTTTAGTAGACAGGAAACGGTTTTGATCAGAAGATGCCGCTGAGAACATGTTTGAAGCCCCAGAACTATTTTTCATAACCAGGGAGAGACTGATTTTGTACAGGATTTTTTTCCTAACGTACATGTCTTTTATACCTTTTATGATACGTAACTTCTAAAAGGAATATACATGTATGGAAACCTTATTCTTAAAGACATGCAATTGCAACATGTTAACAAATAGAGATATCTGGTAAGGAAAGAATCAAAGAAATAACTGGAAATTCGAATTTGAGGATTATACTAGGAGGAATGGTAGGGATTGATTTGTTGTGATTGACATATATATATGGAAATAGTTTTAAAAATTCTAGAATTGCACCTATCGAAAATTTGGAACTTTTTCCAACAGAAATTATGCAGATAAATATGCGTTCCAGATATTCAAGCACTTTTAAATAAGAACTCAAGTTTCGATTCTCGCTCATCCTGAGATTTGTTTGAAAAGATAATCATTTATAAGCCTAATTATTAAAAAAAAAACAGACATTATTAACCAGAACAATGCTCGTAAATATAAAAGAGGGAGGAGGGAAGGGGGGGTGGGGGCGGTTGCATTCCACCATTCATAAGATGGATTTGTAATTTGTTGTACCAAAATGCTACATACACAAAAAGTAGTAGATTGTGGATGATGAGAAAAAATAAAACAAAGATAGAACAGATGATATGAGAATGTAATCAAGACAAACTAGGACAGAAGTAGTAAAGATGAGCATGTAATGACAATGGACTGGACTAAATTAAAATTTGATCAGCTAATTCTCAAAACGATTATGTTGATGAACGTATTAAACATATAAAACTTGGATATAGAAGTGCAGAGTGGGAGCGGGTACGTTGTATATTAAGCTGAAGAACAAATTGCACCTACATTAATAACAATGCAAGACACCTTATTTTATTTTCTTGCCTTGACTTCATTCTTTATCTGAATAGTTGGCAGCCTCCAAGAACCGAGCTAGGGTACCATGTTAAGTAACCAGTCGCTCTAAAATCTTAATGTGTTTGAGGAAGCACCAATAGGATCTTATGCTATAACAAATATTATTCAACAAAACCATCTTGACAATCAGGAGTCATTGATCTAGTTCACCTTATGCTACAACAAGTATCATTCAACAAAACCATCTTGACAATCAGGAGTCATTGATCTAGTTCACCTTCCTTCTTTATCGGTGATCAACAGAAATTTCTTAGTCAAAATAAGTCGTTGATACCTCAGAAGCAATTCAGAATGATATACACGCTGATGGAAACAAAATAACAAAATGATAATTCACTCTACGAGATGAACTGAAAATGAGAGAGCTTCAGAAATCACAACACACAAGCATCTGAATTCATCTCTAGGAATTTTGTAAATATATGGAAATGTTGTTTGAAATAAATGGCTCGAGTATCTTTTCAAGACCTGGATTAAGAGTGGAGATTTGCTAGATATACCTGAGTAATTCTGTAGCAGATTATTGATTTATCAGAACAGTCAACTCAAGAACAGTCAACACAAACTAATAAAGTCAGAGTTCAAACATGTGGCTAGTAGTCGTTCTATGAGTAACAGTTGTGGTTATTGCCATGTCAGCAAGTTAGTTACAAATTTTTCGTTATTAGTAGTAACAAATATATAACTCCATCTCTGTATTTTGTTTTACTCATTCTATTATCTTGAGAAACACTTTTACTCTCTATAATGTGAAACTTCATCTTCTTCGTTTCTGCAATATTTCTTGTTGAATGTTCATAGTAATTTCATCATTACGCACAATTTATCATGATATCAGAGCATCAATGGCGATAGATTCGTGTTCTTCTTTAAGTTTTCTTCTCATTCCTTCCGTATCTCAGGTGTATTCGTTATCTCGATCTTCAATTTTTGTTTGATCTGTTTTAGATCATTGATTCTTGCTTAATGGAAGATAAATTTCTGTAATCAGTGATTGTTTTACTAGTTCCTTGTGTTTGTTTCGTTTTATTACGTAATCTTTCTGCGTAATCGTAGCTTCTCGTAGTAATCATAGTTGAAATCAGTATAACAATGGCTGAAACTAGTAATACTACGAATCCTTGGAATAGATCTATTGTTCAACCTGCTCAAGATCCAACTAGTGTTTACTATATACATCCGTCGGATGCTAATACATCACAGCTAGTATCCGTGAAGTTTAATGGCAGTGGTTTTAGTAATTGGAATAGGTCAATGATGCTAAGTCTCTCGGCGGAAAACAAATTAGGATTTGTTGATGGAACTGTACGAAAACCTGTCTCTAAATCTACTAATTTCAAAGCCTGGGAGAGATGTAACGATTTAGTGTGTTCCTGGTTGTTATGTAATCTGGATGATTCCATCTCAAAGAGTGTTCTATTTTTCAAAACTGCAAGGGAAATCTGGATTGATTCAGAGGATAGATTTGGTTATGCCTCTATGACACAAGTTTTTTCACTCGAACAACAGTTATCTGATTTAAATCAACGTTCTAAGACTGTGTCAGATTTTTTACTGAGATCAAAGTTGTTTGGGATGCAATGAGTGATGTTAATCCTCTTCCTTGTTGTACATGTAACAAGTGTACCTGTAATGTAACTCAGGAAGTTCATCAAATGCAACAAGACCAGAGACTCTTGCAATTTATGATGAAATTGAATGAAAGATTGCTACAGTGAGAGGCAACATATTGATGCAGCAGCCTTTACCAAGTCTGTCTAATGCCTTTAAATTGTTTTCTCAGGAAGAGAGGCACCAGGAATTGTCTCATTTGACTTCTAGTACTGAATCTCTGGCTTTTGTAGCTGATAACAAAAGGCCACAAGAAATTGTTTCAAGAACATTCAAATCTGGTGTTGGTAATTTTCAGAGACAATCCTTTGGGCAAAACAAAATGTCTGGTGCAGGGTTTACAACTGGTGGAAAGAAAAGGTAACAATTATTTTTGCACTCATTGCAAAATTTCTGGACATAGTCTCAATCTACAGCAGATACTCAAAATCAAGTCTCATTCCAATCTCTGTTGCTCAGTATAATCAGCTTATGGAGCTGCTAAACAAGTCTCAATCTACAGCAAATACTCAAAATCAAATCAGTCTGAAACTGCTTTATTAGCTGGTAAGGTTTGCTTACTAGCAAATAACTTCACAAAATCAGGTTGGCTTTTGGACAGCGGAGCAACAGATCATATTTGCTCAGATTTAAGTAATTTTATTACTTACAAACCTGTTACTAATCCTAATGAGTTCATTCTTGTTCCTGATGGAAGACAAGTTCAGATTTTACATACTGGTTCTGTTCAGCTTCACAAGAACATGATATTGCATAATGTTCTTCATATACCTAATTTTCAGTATAATCTGATTTCAGTCCAAAGACTTTGCAAGGATATGCAATGTTCAGTAGTTTTTACTACTAATGATTGTTTTTTACAGGACCCTTTGCAGAAAGGGCATCAACTGCTTCTTGGTAAAGTTCATGGTGGGTTGTACAATACTGCAGGAGTTGTTGCAGATTTGGATTACAAAAAAAGTCTTGTTACTGTGAAGGAAGATCTCAGTGTATGGCACCTTCATTTTGGTCATGTTCCTTTTCAAAGATTGAAGCCGGTTCCAGGTTTTTCAGATTTTTCAAACCCTTCTCAAGATCTCATTTGTCAGATTTGTCCGTTAGCTAAGCAAGCAAGAGCATCTTTCCCTCATAGTAGTATTAAAACTACTAGTATTTTCCAGCTAATTCATATAGACGTTTGGGGACCTTATAAAGTCAAGGCACATAATGGATGTACACAATTCTTGACTATTGTTGATGACTTTAGTAGGTTTACTTAGATTCATTTGCTCAAGCATAGAACTGAATGTGTAAAAGTTATGATGGATTTCTTTACGTATGTTGAAACTCAATACAAAACTAAAGTTGCTATGGTCAGATCTGATAATGCTACTGAGTTGTGTCATGGTCTTATGAAGGACTTGTTTTTGAAGAAATGCATTATTCATCAAACAAGTTGCAGTCACACTCCATAACAAAACGGTGTTGTGGAAAGGAAACATCGACATTGATTAGAAACAGCTAGGTCTTTGTTTTTCCAGTCAAAAGTTCCTGCTCAATATTTGAGTGATTGTGTATTATGTGCTAGCTACTTGATCAGTAGAACTCCACTTCAAAGCATCAATAATGCTACTCCTTATTTCAGACTGCATGGGTCTCATCCATCTTTGGAACACTTAAAAGTGTTTGGTTGTTTGTGTTTTGCATCAACAAGTGTTGATCATAGGGGTAAATTTGATCCTAAGGCAGTGGCTTATGTTTTCTTAGGATATACTCTGTGGTACAGAAAGGCTACATGGTGCTGAATCTTATAAACAACAAAATGTTTGTTTCTAGGGATGTGGTTTTCCATGAATCCCATTTTCCTTTCCATTCTCATAATCAACCTACTTTGTTTCCTTCTGATATATACTTACCTTCTATGACTGTTAGTCCTTTATCTGATAATATTGTTTGTCCATCTGTTTCTTCAGAAGAATCATCTGAATTTACTTCAGTTTCACCACCTTTATCTACATCTTCTCTTTCATAGTCATCATATTCCAATATTGATAATACCACTGGTGATACTATTCATGATCTTAGCTCTTTACCTAATTCTGAATCTTCTACTGTTGTTGTTAGAAAATCTACTAGAACCCACAAACCACCTGGTTACTTGTCATCTTATAAGTGTAATGCTATTGAGTCTACTCATTGGTGTAACTTGGTGTAGAGTCCATCTTCTCCAGCTAAATGTACAATTACTGAACCTAGTTCTTATCTTGAGGCTAGTACCAATCCTTTGTGGGTGGCAGCAATGCAAGCTGAAATTCAGGCTCTTCATGATAATCAAACTTGGGAGTTAGTTCCTCTCCCACCTGGAAAGAAGGCAATAGGTTCTAGATGGGTTTTTAAGGTTAAACTCAATTCTGATGGGTCTTTAGAAAGGTGCAAGGCTCGTTTAGTAGCCAAAGGATATAATCAACGTTATGGAGTGGATTATGAGGAGACCTTTTCTCCTGTTGTTAAAATGGGGACAGTGCGAATTTTTCTATCTTTGGCTGCTAGTAACAAGTGGTCTTTACATCAGTTAGACGTGAATAATGCATTTTTGCATGGTACCTTGAAAGAAGAGGTCTATATGCGTGTCCCAGATGGCATACCTAATCTTCTTAATCTGGTATGTTTACTTAAGAAGTCTCTTTACAGGTTAAAACAAGCTTCTCGTGAATGGCACTCTAAATTGGTTGAGGAATTATTATGTCAAGGTTTTATTCAATCTAAGAATGATTATAATTTGTTTCTTAAACGTCAAAATGGTCGTGTTTGCATAGTTGCTGTTTATGTGGATGATGTTATCTTGACTGGTGATGATTCTGATGCTATTCTGGCCTTAAAACTTCATCTTAATTCTATGTTTGGTATTAAAGACCTTGGGCTCTTACACTATTTCTTAGGAATCGAAGTCACTCATACTCCTTCTGGTATTATTCTTTGTCAATAGAAATTTGGCAAAAAACTTTTACTAGAGTCTGGTCTTGATCTTTCTCATCCTGCTTCTACACCTCTTCCTGTTCACCTTAAACTCGCTCACTCTGATGGTGATCTTATTTCTAATCCTGAACTTTATCGTTCTTTAGTAGGCAAGTTGAATTATCTTACGAATACTCGCCCAGACTTGTCCTACACTGTCCAGTCTTTAAGTCAGTATATGAATTCTCCTAGAACATCTCATTTTACTGCTTGTTGTGGAATAAAAATTAGGTTACGAGTATTGCGGCAAGGGTTTGTGTATTTAATGCGAAGGTGTGTGAGCTTCGTGCTTTAATGGCTGCTCTTGTGCTCGTGGCTGACTCTGCCTTCACAAGATGCCTACGTACTTTGATGAATATCAAAGATCAAGCCAAAAAACGTAGTTCTAGGTTGAGGGGTCTGGCCCCTTATATAGGCTGAGAAGCCTTAGAATTATGGTAGGAGTCAGAGACTTGGTGGGCAAGTCACCTCCTTGAGGAAGGTTCTAGATCTATTCCTTGTAGGAATCAGTTTCCGTATTGAATTGGTTGCCTTGGTGGCTAAGTCTGACAGAGATAATATCCTTATCCAACTCTTATTGCTAAGCTATTTATTTCCCCCAATATTAATTACGAAATTAATATTATAATTGGGATTTTGGGTCCATCTGGCGGGCCCCACGTTTGGACCATTCTTGGTCTAATTAATGCCACATTAAATGTGTCTTTTAGGGCTTATTTTCAGCCCATATCATTTGCCCCCAACTTCTAGGAAAACTGATCAGATTTTCCTTGAAGTTTTAATGGTCATTTCCGAGAGTTGGGTCAGGGTTCATAATTGTACACTAGTGTTTCACAAGTATCGTCTTAATGTAAAGAGTGGAGCGACCTTCACGTTTACGACGATTTGCCTTATTCGAGGCTAAACAATTATTTCCAAGTAACTTCTGTTACTGGATTTTTGTTTATTCAATATGAAGGAATCATCCGTAGTACTTCTCGTATCGTAAATATATTTTAGAGTTATATAGTACCCACAGGTATTTCTCTCTTAAAAATTCCATGTCCACGAAGATTCGAAGTCCAAAAATCAATTTTTTAGAGCAATTTTCGAACAAAACTGAAATTTTTCGACCAGGAATTTCGACCAGGAATTCGACCAAAATTCTGGTCGAAATAAGGGCTTCAACAAATCCTGATCGAAGGGATTTTCGACCAGGATTCCTGGTCGTTTCGACCAGGATTCTGGTCGAAGTAAGCGTTCCATTCTTCTCTGCTCGAACACATTTTCGACCAGGGTTCCTAGTCGTTTCGACCAGGATTCTGGTCGAATTAAGCGTTCAATCTTTTCTTGGTCGACAGCTTTTTCGACCAGGATTCCTGATCGTTTCGACCAGGATTCTGGTCGAATTAAGCATCCAAATTTCTTCTTGTCGAACACTTTTTCGACCAAGATTCCTAGTCATTTCGACCAGGATTCTGGTCGAATAAAGCGTCTAAATTTCTTTTTGTCGAACACTTTTTCGACCAAGATTCCTAGTCATTTCGACCAGGATTCTGGTCGAATTAAGCGTCTAAATTTCTCCTTGTCGAACACTTTTTCGACCAAGATTCCTGGTCGTTTCGACCAGAATCATGATCGAAATAAAGTCCTCAAAATTTTCGGGCTTTTTCTTGATGGGCCTTTCTACTTTTGGGCCTTCGAGGCTTTACATGTTTAAAGTGTGTATTTTTATAAAAATACCTTCTTTCTTTGGGCCTAACCCTATAGCCATAATGGGCCTGTTCAAATTTCGAATCTTTTGTTAGGGTTTGGGTTTGATATTTCTTCAAAATATCTTAGATATTTTTTCAAAATATCTTAGACATTTCTTCAAAATATCTTAGATATTTCTTCAAGATTTTTTTTTTAGGAATGTTCCAGAATTGGGCTTCAATTTGGGCCGGTTTCATGGGCCTTTAGTAGGTCAATTTTGGAATTCTGACCGGTCACTGTAGGTTTTCTGACCGTTTGAGAGTATTTCAACCGGTTGCTCATTCCTATATAAGAGTGAGAGTTGAGAGTTCATTTTTCACACTCTCACTTTTCACTTCACATTTTCATCTTTGAGCTCTCAACTTTTAGCTAAGAAATCTCTCTCAAATTCCGTTCGGAGTTTTTCTCGGCTAATTCCGGCCTTCGTCTCCGGTCATCTTCTTCGTTTTAAGTCAAGATCTCAAGCTGTCATCAATGGCGGACAAAGCTCAAGCTCGCCTTCTGAAAATGAACTCCGCCTCTTCTAAAGGTACCATCCAAATTCGATCTCCTTACACCTCTCTTTTAGATATGTTAAATGAAAGAGCAGACGACTATCCTTCTTTAGCCGAGTTAGATGCGTATGATTGCTGTAATACATATCACGATACAGATGAAATTGGTAGATATAACAAGTTGTACAAAATTAAAAAACCTTATAAACTCGTTCCAGCTGGGCCAGGTGACAGGCCTTGTCATTGGAGGCCCAATGCCTTGTGTATCTATAGGGAATGTTTAGTAGCGGGCCTCCGTTTCCCTTTTCATGAGTTTATCCCCCGCCTTTTAGCTAACATTCAGTGTAACCCTTGCCAATTGCCCCCAAACGCATGGAGAACAATTCTTTGTTTTATGGTTTTGTGTCTAAGGCAAAACCTTCCTCTATCTGTTGCCCTTTTTCGCAAGATTTTCCAAATTTACAACAGCCCTGCTTCGTATTCTGGCTGGGTATATATCAAACATCGCCCCAAAGTCCCTCCTATCTTTAATGGTAAATCAGTACCAGACAACAACCCTGGTTGGAAGAAAGAATTTGCCTATCTTGAATGGGAGGGTGGTGATTGGGGTACCCTCTTTAGAAAAACCTTTTCGAGGGTTTCAGATGGAAATGCTAAGGGAATCACCCTTAGCACCGAGGATCAGGCTGCTTTTGACACTTTGACCAGAGGTGATGGTATGTCTATAACCTGCCAAAGCCTCATAAATGAAGAATCTCTGAGGGCAGTAGGCCTCTCACAAGTTTCAGAACGGGGTAACTTCCTTTCTTGCCTTTGTTTTTCTTTATTTTCATACTTGACTTATTCATTTGTGTTTCCATTCATGTCATTTCAGTTGCTAAGATGCTTGTGGAAGCTTCCCCGGATCCAGACAACGAAACCTCGAGGATGGCCCGGGCAAAGCGGAATGCTGATCCTCGAGAGAAAGGAACTGAGCCTGCTTTCTTGCGCGCCCATAAGGTCCAAAAGGTGGACCTTAAATTTGGTGATATAGCAGACTTGGAGGGGAGCTCTCAGGTGAACGTCCAATCTTCTGTTTTTAGGCCATCCTGGGGCTTTAGGAAACGGGACTCCGTTGTGGGTTCGACTAAGCACGCCATGCACTGGTCTCTTAACTCGATCACCCTTCCTGACTACAAAGACTTGGTTGTCAATGGAGGCATCGGGGAATCAGAGGCACTTGGTTCTCAAGCCTTAGCTGTGGTAAGACTCAAACCTCGCATTCTTTAAATTTTCGTACTTATTTACTTTATTCCAACATAATTATTGTTTCTGTGCACAGGCCAACGTTCACTTCCAGAGTTCTCTCTACCACGCCAAAGCTTGGAAGGAGAAGGCCAAGGGGTATGAGTCTGAATCCCAAAAGAAAACCCTCACTATCAACCATCTAGAGGAGAAGCTGAAGGATAAGGATGAGGAGCTGGCCAGTGCTCGGGCAGAGTTGGTAGCTTTGAAAGATGACAGGGAGAAGATCATCGATGACTATCTGGATTCTGATGAGTACAAGTCCCTCATGGATCAGCATGATGAGCTGTTATTTCCTGGCCAGTTTTCTGAGGGTTGGAACAAGGCCATTGAGGTAGTTCTGAGGAGCCATCCTGGCTTATTCCAGCCTTCAGACTTCGTGAGCCCTCATCTTCCTGCCCCATTATTAGTTAACGAGCCTGGATCCAGCGAAGAGTTATTCGGGGAGGGTGATGCTTTGGTCAAAGAGCATGCTACCGCTACCACTTCAGCCTTGGATCCTAAGCTTCCTCTAGTTCGGTCTGGTGCTGCTAATTCTGCTGAGGATGGATCCACTACAAACACTATCTCTGAGGATGATTCTCCTGCTAAGGAGGCCCCTAAGGCCCCTTAAGCTTTATGAAAGGCATATGACACAGCCTACTTGTAGTTCGAGGACTCAACTCAACTTAAGCTTAGTTTGTAATAAGTAAATAACTTTAACTGTCACAGCAATCTCAGGAGGTACTATCTGTCAGAAAAAAAACCCTAAAGTCAATCTATAGTTTTGATGTTTTACACTGGAAGAAGTTCAGATTGCTGATCAAGCCTCAGTATAGCATCAAAGAAATGGATTTATTTGTAAGACAGAGATTTCTACAGTGACAGGTTCAGACAGTATACAGTGAAGTACAAGAAGGAGAAAGAGATGAGAAGAAAAATGAATCACATTATTAATGTGAAAATTAAAGGACAGTCATTGAAGTTAGTCGTTCATGAACCAGACCGTGCATGAAACGTCAACAAAATATTCAGTGGTATTCCTTTATTACTTTCAGTGATTCAGAAAAGAATTAAGACAATCCTAGGATATATAATTATTCTTGTTTAATTAATTTAAATCAAGTAGTCAATTTAATTAATTAATTAATTCATCTTGAATTAATTCTTTAATTAAATTAATTATTAGATTAATTAAATCAGATTAATTATTTAAGTAAGAATAAATTAAAATGATTATTTGTTAATCAATTTTAATTTAATTCTGAAAAATGAACTAGCAAGACAATCCCTGATTGTCTTGCCGATTGTCTTGGAGGTTTAAATTAGAATAGCAAGACAATAGGAGATTGTCTTGCCGATTGTCTTGAAGAAGAAATCAGTAAAGCAAGATAATCCCTGATTGTCTTGCCGATTGTCTTGATAATGATAATGTCTGAAAAGCTTTTAAAAAGTAGAATAAAAATCTGATTTGATTGTCTTGACGATTGTCTTGGCAGTTCAAATTAGATTGTCTTGATAATGATCAAAAAGAAAAAGCTTCAGACAGAATGATAATTTTGATAAAGCAAGACAAAGATATCTGAATTTGATTGTCTTGCCGATTGTCTTGGAAGAACCTGATTGTCTTGACGATTGTATTGCCTATTGTCTTGGCAGTACAAAATTGGTTGTCTTGGAAGAATAAATTGTATTGCCGATTGTCTTGGCAGTTATATTTAAAGACAAAGAGGTAGTGATTGTTATATATCAAGATAAATCGAAAGAAGACAACATACAGAAAAAATATTACATTCAAGAACAGATTGCTCTCTTCTCTCTCATCAAGAACACAGCACAAGAAGCAGAAAAATATATAGAAAATCAAGTTCATCTTATTTTTAATATTTGATCCGATAGAACTGATTTACTTGATACTCTTGTACTATTAGCGAGTTTTTACTCCTAATCTATATCTTGATTTTTATTAACAAATCTAGAAAAATTCATGTCGAATTTTCTAATTTGTTTTTATTAACTAGATATAAATTCTGTACTGTATTTGTAACAAACCCCTCAAGTTAATATAATTTTATATTCAACTTGAATTTTGTTTCATTTAATTCCGCTCAAATTTGTCAAAATATAAATTAAATTATCCGGACAAATTTCGATAAAACAGTACTGTTTGTATTCAACCCCCCTTCTACAAACATATTGGACCTAACAATTGGTATCAGAGCCGATTGGTTGATACACAAATCAAAGATTCCATTTTACTCGATTAAAAATCATCCCCGAATTTTTTAACTCTCTTAAAAAATTCATCATGTCTTCTAAAGTTGGAACTGTGAAAATTCCCATATATGACAAAAACAGCTATGATATGTGGAAGAACAAAATGTTAATGTTCCTCGAGGTTGCAAATCCTAAATACATGAAAGTCTTATCAGAAGGACCAATAATACCTTTTGGATTAATTCCTGAAGTTGTTACTGATGTAAAAGTTATTTCCCCTGCAAAGTTTGTACACAAAGATTCTTCTGAATTCACTCTTGTTGAAAGAGAGGAAGCTGGACTTGACATTAATTTAAGACTGATCTTAATAGATTCTCTAGACTCTGTAATGTACAATCATGTGATTAACCGCAAGACTGCAAAGCAAATGTGGGAAACCATTGAAACTGTGAATGAAGGAACAGAGGAAGTTAGGGAGAATCGACTAGAAATTCTGACATCTGAGTATGAACACTTTCGATCAACATACAATGAAAGTATTCAAGATGTGTTTGAAAGATATAACAAACTTGTCAACAATTTACAGATGCATGGCAAGTACTACACTCAGAAAGAGATCAACAGAAAATTCTTATTGTCAATGCCTGTTCATCTAGAACATAGGATTACAGCTATCAGAGAGTCGAGGAATCTAAGTGAAATTACTGTAGAAAGACTCTTTGGTGTTTTAAAAACCTATGAACTGGAACAATCTCAACAAAAGGAGATTTATGGAAAAGGAAGAGTTCCTAATACTTCTACATCTCTTATTGTTGAGAACAAACAGGAAGTGGAAGATAAGGTTATTCAACCTTGTAGTGTTGACAGTGGCAAGCTTGAAGTTGAAATTGGTCAAACGAATGCTAGTCCAGATGAAGGAGACTTCTATTCGTTAGAAGAGCTAGATCAGTTGGAAGATGAGTCCATGGCTTTGTTGGTAAGGAAATTCAGTAACTTCAGATTCAGGAAGAATCCCAAGTTCAGGTACAAATCTAACTATAACAGGTTCCAGAGAGGAGGTTCTTCATCCTCAAGTAATAGAGGAGGTTACAAAACTGGAACAGTTGAAAGAAGTAAAATTAGATGTTACAACTGTAATGAACTTGGACATTTCGCTACTGAATGTCAGAAGCCAAAACAAAACCAAAGAAAAGACTTTGGATCTGAGAAGAAGAAGACAGGTAAAGCCTATGTGGCTACTGGAAAGAGTTGGGATGATACAGACTCTGAAGATGAAGAGTATGGCAATCTTGCCCTGATGGCAAAATCTGATAACTCCAGTGGTACTTCATCTGAGGTATCATGTACTGAAAGTCAATATATTTATCAACTTAGTGATACACTAGGTAATGCTAATAGAGAGATTGAAAGGATCAATTTGTTAAATACAGATCTTAGTAATCAATTATCAGAATTACACAATGTACAAAATTGCCATGATAAACAAAAATCAGAAATAAGAATTCTAAAAGAACTTGAGAGGTCTCTAGCATTGATAGTGGTTCAACAACGTGAAACAATAGCTGAGCTAGAAATAAGGGTTAGTGCTACTTCTAATTCATGTAAAGTAGCTAAAGAGTTGTTTAACCAACAAGCTATTAATCAAACCGTAGGAATTGGGTTTGATTATAATGAAGCTATTGGACGAAAAAGCATTATTACCCCTAATCGTGTCAGTGCTATAGAAAGGGGTATACCAATAGTGCTTAAGGGTGTTAGTAACCCACTCTTTAAGACATCCATAGCAGAACCTTTGGATACAACATCTTTAATCATTAAGGAAGAGATGCGCATTGAGGATTTAGCTAATGGCGTAGTCTTAGAAAGTAATCAAGTTGTTAAAAATGATGAAGATAGAAAGTCTGTGTTTAAGAAAACAGAAAGAGTTGGTGAGTCCAATAGTTCCTTGAAAACTAGTAGTAGAAGTAACAACATGAATAAATGCAACAACATATCTACCATGAATGCTATTCCTGTTATTGATACTGCTCATAAGAAATGCAATGCTGTTAATTGCATGTCTTGTGCTTTTAATATAATGTCTGCTTACTTTAACGGTAATCATGCATGTGTTGATAAGAATGTTCCTAGACAGCATATGAGCAGAAATAAACATGTTAGATCCAGGACTGTAACACCACCTAATTCTAAGACTAGGACTCCAAGTCATTCTCAGGATATGGTGAAGACATGGTTACCCAAGCTGAAACCAAAACAAGTTAAAGTTGTTTACAGGGTTAAATGTCCAGTACCTGAAGAAAATGTTGTAAAAATAAAAAGTGTTGCTTTACATGATAAAGGCCAATTCTTTAAGTACTCCGAACCCAATCAAATTTGGGTTCCGAAGAAAGTCTAACAAATTTGTCATTGCAGGGTTTAAAACAGGTTGAACGAGTCATGTGGATTCTGGACAGTGGATGTTCAAGGCATATAACCGGAGATAGAGCCCTGCTGACAAATGTGGTGGAGAAGGCCGGCCCAGTCGTTACCTTTGGAGATAACAGCAAAGGTAAAACTGATGGATATGGCAGATTAGAAGCTGGAAATGTTATCGTTGAAGATGTCTCTTTTGTGAACGGCCTTGAGCACAATTTGCTCAGTATTAGTCAATTCTGTGACAAAGGTTATGAAGTTCATTTCAACAAGAAGAATTGTCTAATATCACACAAGAGAAATGAAAGGCCGCAGTTGACTGGAGTAAGAAAATGAAACTTGTACATAGCCAATATGAATTCTGGAAGCACAGAAGAAATTAGATGTTTTTATTCAAAGGCATCCACTGATGAAAGTTGGTTATGGCACAAGAAACTTTCTCACCTGAACTTCAAAACAATGAATTCTCTAGTTAAAAGAGAATTGGTGAGAGGTTTACCTTCGATTGAATTTACTCAGGAAGGTCTATGTGATGCTTGTCAAAAAGGAAAGTTAAAAAGGGCAACTCACAGGAGCATTAACACATCATCAATAACTGAACCATTACAACTTCTACATATGGATTTGTTTGGTCCAGTTAGTGTGATGTCCATGTCAAGAAAAAGATATGCTCTAGTGATTGTTGATGATTTCTCAAAATTCACATGGGTACTATTTTTGAACTCAAAAGATGAAACTCCACAACTGGTAGTTGATCACATTAAGTTAATTGAGCTGGACTCTAATCGTCCAGTAAGAGCTATAAGGTCAGACAACGGAACTGAATTCAAGAATGCAGTTCTGAATGAATTTTGCACTGAAAAGGGTATAACTAGACAGTACTCAGCTCCCAGAACTCCTCAACAAAATGGGGTAGTTGAAAGAAAGAATAGAACCTTGATTGAAGCTGCACGTACTATGCTAAGTGAATCAAGGCTTCCATTGAGCTTTTGGGCTGAAGTTGTCAACACTGCATGCTATACCCAGAATCGAACACTTATCAATAAAGACTTAATGAAGACACCATATGAAGCTCTACATGACAAGAAACCAACTCTCAAGTACTTCCATGTATTTGGGACAAAATGCTTTGTGCTGAAAGAAGGAGATGATCAAGGTGGTAAATTTGAAGAAAAAGCACATGAAGCAATATTTATTGGTTATACTAGAAGAGCCTACAAGGTGTATCTTATTGATCAACAGAAAACTATGGAAAGTGTCAATGTTACATTTGATGACACAAAACTCCCAAGTATCCAAAATGAAGATCCATCTGAAAAGCTTAAGTTTGATGACATGTCAGACTCAGATTCAGATGATGACAATCAACCTGACGTTGTTGCTAATAATAATAATCCAAATGTTGGTGGTAATGATCAAGGTGATGCTGGTGAAAACAATGATAATTTTCAAGACACCACTGATACTCTTGAACCATCAACAAGTCAAACTGGCAACAACTCAGGGGGAGATAATGAAGGGTCAACAAGTCATACTCAACATCATATTGTAAATCAAGGCAAATCATCAAGATCAATTCTTCCCAGACAAACTGTTTGGAATAGAGCTCATCCTTTTGAGCTGATTCTTGGTGATCCAGATGTTGGTGTGAAAACAAGAAGAGATTATCAGAATCAATGTAATTATTCTGGGTTCCTGTCTGTCATGGAACCTAAGAAAGTAGAAGAAGCTCTATCTGATCCTGATTGGGTGATTGCTATGCAAGATGAACTCAATCAATTTAAGCAACTAGAAGTATGGAAGCTGGTACCCAGACCTAAAGATAGAAAAGTGGTGGACACAAGATGGGTATTCAGAAACAAACTAGATGAAGATGGCACTGTGATAAGAAACAAAGCAAGACTGGTAGCTAAAGGTTATTCTCAAGCTGAAGGCATTGATTATGACGAGACCTATGCTCCAGTGGCAAGACTTGAGGCCATCAGAATATTCTTGGCATTTGCATCTTATTCAAGATTCAAAGTTTATCAAATGGATGTCAAGAGTGCCTTTCTGAATGGTAAGCTAGATGAAGAAGTGTATGTAGAACAACCCCCTGGTTTTGAAGATCAAGATCATCTGGACTATGTCTACTTTCTTTACAAAGCTATCTATGGTCTTAAGCAAGCCCCAAGAAAATGGTATGACACTCTTTCTGAATTTCTATTAGAAAATGGTTTTATAAGAGGTGTCATAGACAAAACGCTCTTCACTAAAAGACATAAGAATGATATAATACTAGTCCAAGTCTATGTGGACGATATTATATTTGGGTCTACTAATAAGCTTCTATGCAAGAAGTTTTCTAAGTTAATGCAGGGTAGGTTTGAAATGAGCATGATGGGAGAACTGAAATTCTTTCTTGGATTACAAATAAGTCAGAGACAAGATGGAATATTTATTTGTCAATCTAAGTACATTAAGGAGCTCCTCAAGAAATATCTCATGGAGGAGTGCTCATCAGCAAAGACACCATCAACTATAGCTGTCAAAATTGGTTTATGTGAAAGTTCTGCCAAGGTAGATATCACAGGCTATAGAGGTATGATTGGCTCATTGATTTACCTAACTGCTAGTAGACCAGATATAATGTTTGCCACATGCTTGTGTGCAAGGTTCCAAGCGAACCCTAAAGAAATCCATCTCACTGCTGTCAAAAGAATCTTAAGATATCTAAAGGGTACGCCTAATTTAGGCATCTGGTACCCTAATGAATCTGGTTTTACTTTAATTTGATATACAGATTCTGACTATGCAGGAAGTGTTGTAGACAGGAAAAGTACATCTGGGAGTTGTCAATACCTAGGTGGAAGATTGGTATCCTGGTTCAGTAAGAAACAGCAAACAGTTTCCAACTCAACAGCCGAAGCTGAATATATAGCTGCTGGAAGCTGTTGTGCTCAGATCTTATGGATTAGGAATCAATTAATGGACTATGGCATTGTATTGGAAAATATCCTTATTTTATGTGATAATACAAGTGCCATAGCAATCGCCAGCAATCCTGTGCAGCACTCAAGGACAAAGCACATTGACATAAGGTATCATTTTATAAGAGAGCATGTAATGAATGGTACAGTGGAACTACTATTTGTAGGCTCTGGAGATCAAACTGCAGATATTTTTACTAAATCGCTTAATGAATCCTCATTCACTAGAATTGTTAGTGAATTGGGTATGTTAAACAGTCCTAGTAATTAATACTGTTAATATCTGAAATTTGATCTTTAATAATTTTGCAAGTGATTATTCTGTGAATATTTGTTGTTTGAAATCACTTGTATAATTATTTTACCAACTGATTTTCTTGTTTGTTTAGTTACTTTTCACTCTGTTTATTCATATTATTTAATACTTCATATTTCTGTATTTTTAGAATATTTGTAGATATTTATTTCTATTTTAATAATTATTTTATTAAATGTTTTGTAATGTTTGTCCTTTTGTTATATATATTTGTTCTCGTAAAAAGATTAATCCATGTTTTTGTAAAATATTTCTTTATAGTATTTTTAATAATATATTAGAGTGTATTTTAATTGGATTAATTATGAACATTTATTTGCATTTTATTAGCATAATATTAGCAGGTTAATAGATTGTCTTGTCTGTATTTATAGTATCAAGACAATCGCCAATACAATCCACAGATTGTCTTGGTAGGTTATTTTGCTAAGTAATAAAATATTTTTCAGATTTTTGTTCTGTTTTTATTTTGTTTTACTCAAAACAAACGATTGTCTTGATAGTTTTGAACTACCAAGACAATCGGCAAGACAATCACTTGATTGTCTTAGAGTGTCTTTTCTATATTTTAAAAATTAAAAAAATATATGTGTGTTAATTTATTTTAATCAGTTAAATACTTGATTGTCTTGATAGTATTTATACTACCAAGACAATCGGCAAGACAATCAACTGATTGTCTTGTAATGTTAGTTTGTCTTTTAATAAAATTAAAAAAAAATTATTATTATTTTCGTTTTCTTTTATTTTTCAGAATAGTAAACGATTGTCTTGATAGTGTTATACTACCAAGACAATCGGCAAGACAATCATCCGATTGTCTTGTAGTGTTGTTTTGATATTTAAAAAAAACGAACACAACACAACAACCAAGACATTCTCTCGTGTATTTACACAGAGCTCTCCATACATATACATACAATACACACGGTTCTTGAACTGAATTGCTGCTTGATTTTTTTTCTCAACAAAACTGAAAACTAAGATCATACTTGAATAGATCGTTCAATTACCTTTCTTTTGAACCGATTATCTTCGAGTTTGGTTAAGTTTTTGAAAATCAATTTTTTTTAAAAAAGTTGAATCGGGTTTTAGGTGTTTTAAGAGTTCTAGATTTTTTTCTTTGAATTCTAAAAATATATTGAGACTCACAGTGATCAGGAGAACATCATATAAATTTTTGGGATTTTTCTGACAACTTTGAAATAATTCGAATTTTTAATTAATTTTAATTAATTATTAATTCTGAAAAAATTTCGAATTGTTTTAATTTCCTTAAATTAAAGTGTGTTTTTGTGTTTAAAAATAGCTGATAATTTTGAAATAATGAAACATAATTTGGTTGGCTATTTTAATCCGAACGATTGTCCCTTCGATCGATTTAGGCCTTGGATACGGTTTTTAAATGACGATTCAATTATCCGAACTGCCATTTCGATTGAAGCCCCAATTAAGATAGGACCACTGAGATTGATTTGCACAGAAGCTATGGTGTCTGAAGACTTGACCTCATTCTCTTTTGATTTTGATGGTACACACCACGTCGTGACAGAATCAACCCTTACTACTGTTTTGGGCCTTCCTGCGGATAATTTTGATCCATTTCCAACCAGTGAACAACTCTATCAATTCTTCATTGATATTAATTATCATGGAGTAATTGATATGAACAACCTGAGCAAAAGGAATCTGGTTCAACAATGGGATGCATTCTTCGACACGATCTCAAAGGTATTTGCTAATTCAGCCAGAGGATTGTTAAGGCTAGAAGGGATTTTGATGAGGGTAAGAAAGTTCTATGTTATTATCCTAGATTTTTAACTTTGTTATTTAATCATCTTGTTCCTGTTGGTCAACAAACAGTTTTTAGGAATGACAACCCTATGGTATCAGGCAGGCAAACCAAGAAAATATTCACTAGCCTTGATACACATAGAAAATTGATAAATGTGCCAGTGTATATTACACCATATTTGTCTAACTTCTTAAATCTACCTGTCATTCCTCGACTTTTGAATGCACCTGAACCTGAACCTCAAAATGTACCTGTCCCTGAACATCAACATCAAATGGAACAATCTATTCCTTCAGGTACAGCTACTGCATCAATGGAACAGGTATTGCCTTCTATCTCTCAAACTGTTTCTGGAGCCCAAGTGGCTGATAGGTCAGACCAAGAGGTTGTAGAACCACAGCCTCTATCCCAGGTCTTAGAGCCAAACACTGTGTCTAACCAAATCTCTAAACCTAAAGCCAAAAGCAAGTTGTTGACAAAAAGAGCTGATAGAAGAAGTGATAATGTGAGTGATCCCACAGCTCTGCCTCCACCAAAGAAAAGAAGAAACCTACTACTTGAGGCATCTGTTAGCCCATCCATTTCCTCCCAAGAGGACTTGGACATTGAAATGGCCGATGAACTGTTACTAATTTCATCCTCTCAACAGGATGCAATTATTGAAATTCGCCAAAGGGCCGTGGCACCTTGTACAGAGTCAAGCACACCTCTATTACTCACAATGGGGGAAAACATTACCGTAGAATCTGATGTTGCTAAGGACACTGAGCAAGGAGTGCACGATAGGATTGTTACAGTGCCTACCATTGTTACGGTAGAAGAGCCTTCACAGGCTTCTGAGGGAAATCTTGACTCTCTGCCAGTTATAATAGAGTCATCATCTCCCCTCCCAGGAGGAACATTCCTGGCTCTCTCAAGGGATTCTTCACTCGCAGATTTATCTGGAGAAAGTGAAAGGCAACTTGGTCATCCTATCATTAAAGAAATTCAGTTATCAAATCCAAATGAATTGATAGAGATGACTGAGGATTGGGAATTGCGAACTCCCATTGCACCACCACTGACCTCTCCAGAAGAGGCTAGGGTGATTTCTTATGCAGGTACAGCTCAAGGAAAGGAGCTAGTGTTGAGTGATGTGAGGACCACCTTAAATATGAGTGAAACACATGCACGAAAGGAGAGTGACATATCCTTGAGTGAACATCAGGTGAGCGCACACACTGACACAAACACTTTGTCTCTCATGGCTCAAATCAAAGAACTGCAAAAGAAATTAATGGAAACTGAGGCTGAAAAACAAGTTTTAAAAGCACAAGTGGATGAACGGTCTTCTTCTTCCACCTCTGTCAACAATCAGCTCATGATTATTCGTGACGATGTCCACAACATAAAGACTACACTCACTCCAGCGATCAATACATTGATACAATCCAACTCTCAGGCATCTACAGAAAGAACAGACATTCTAAATGCTATTGACAGACTCTCTAATAGGGTGGATGAACTTCAAGTGGAAATGCATGAATCTGCTCAATCATATTCTACAACCTTTGTGAAGCTTGAGGAAAAGTATGATTACATGTTTGAAGGACTTGATCATCTATACAACATTGTTAAACCTACTCATAATATCACACCAGAACAAAGAGCATACTTTGAAGACTATGATGATGATAATGAGGGGGATAATGATGCAAATAGGGAGCTTGACAGTCAACGAAAGTCTGTAGAGGATTCCTCAACTAAGGGGGAGAAGTCTGGAGATGGAGAAGCAGGTAAGTCTGGAGAAGTCTACCAAGGGAAAAGAAAAAGCTGCTCATGATCAGGATGCATTCGAGTTTGATTTCGATCTCAAAAATAGTAAGTTTGAAGTACAATAATTAAATGATATCGAAGAAGATCTTTCAAACTGGCAAGATGATCCTGAGTTTGAGAAGGAACTTCAAGAGGAGAAAGCTGATCGTCAAATGAGACAAGCTAAGCTTGAGAAGACCAGACAGGTAGTGAATGAAAGATTGAAGCTGAAGCAAGCTGAAGATGCAGAGAAACAAAAGCTACATGCAATCAGTGTACAGGAAAGGAAAAGAGATATTCAGTTGAAGATTGGTCCAAAGTGGGATAGAGCAAGAGAAATTTTTGATTCTATTCAGAACACTGCTAATGATGATGAACGTTTACTCCAACTACTTCAACAGTTTCAAGAGACCAATCCGGATTACTTGCAATATATGGATGCACTGATGCTGGAAATCTCAAGGATAGTAGCTGGATTTGACAGATGTGCAGATCAACTGATAATTCAGATTGACTCTCGTACAATGGGTTCTCTCTATGTGTCACTTCAAATCTTTCAACAGAGAAGCTTGATTGAACTTTGGGTTATGTCCCTAAAGGTAAAAAGGTTTTCTGAACTGAATATTTTACTTCATGAAAGACTTTTGGAGTTTGCACAAAGGAATAGTCCACAAGTTATTCAAACTCCACATCATGTTAAGTTTCTCAAGGGTAATACACTACACTCTTGTTTCCTTGATTCTAAGTCGATGAAATTATACACTGCATCTTATCTGGTCTGGTTAGAACATATGCTGAGGACTACAGGATTCGAAGATAAAGAAAGTATCTTTGTTGCTGACATTATTCGATCATATGCTTTAACTGGCTTTGAAAAGAAATATTACATTCTTCGGAATCGGCTATGGGGTAACCTTGGAATCTTGCCTAAGAAACCTAAAGGTCTTGTGTCAGATTATGAACGTGTACTTGACAAGGATTTGATCAAAACCTTGGATGATCAAGAACGATTTGACACAGAGAATATCAGAAGATTTCTAGAGCAAGAAGATGAAGTTGAACCTGGAGAGATAAGGGATGAAGAAACTTCAAAGTGAAGATCAGCTCTTCATGTGATATCTTTAGAGCTTAGATAGGTCAAGATAGTAAATTGTATTATATGATCAGTCTAGAGGATCATCTATCTTGTATTTATCTATTATGTTTGTATCTGGACAATGTTAAATATAAACCAGAACTTTTCTTTTATTTACTTTGTGTTTAAAGTTTTATCTTTTACTAAGTTAAGTTGAGTTAGTTGAGTAATCCTCTAGGTATTTGCTTGTTATCTTCTAACAAACAAATAGGGGGAGATTGAAAGGTATATGACACAGCCTATTTGTAGTTCGAGGACTCAACTCAACTTAAGCTTAGTTTGTAATAAGTAAATAACTTTAACTGTCACAGGAATCTCAGGAGGTACTATCTGTCAGAAGAAAAACCCTAAAGTCAATCTATAGTTTTGATGTTTTACACTTGAAGAAGTTCAGATTGCTGATCAAGCCTCAGTATAGCATCAAAGAAGTGGATTTATTTGTAAGACATAGATTTCTACAGTGACAGGTTCAGACAGTATACAGTGAAGTACAAGAAGGAGAAAGAGATGAGAAGAAAAATGAATCACATTATTAATGTGAAAATTAAAGGACAGTCATTGAAGTTAGTCGTTCATGAACCAGACCGTGCATGGAACGTCAACAAAATATTCAGTGGTATTCCTTTATTACTTTCAGTGATTCAGAAAAGAATTAAGACAATCCTAGGATATATAATTATTCTTGTTTAATTAATTTAAATCAAGTAGTCAATTTAATTAATTAATTCATCTTGAATTAATTCTTTAATTAAATTAATTATTAGATTAATTAAATCAGATTAATTATTTAAGTAAGAATAAATTAAAATGATTATTTGTTAATCAATTTTAATTTAATTCTGAAAAATGAACTAGCAAGACAATCCCTGATTGTCTTGCCGATTGTCTTGGGGGTTTAAATCAGAATAGCAAGACAATAGGAGATTGTCTTGAAGAAGAAATCAGTAAAGCAAGACAATCCCTGATTGTCTTGCTGATTGTCTTGATAATGATAATGTCTGAAAAGCTTTTAAAAAGTAGAATAAAAATCTGATTTTATTGTCTTGACGATTGTCTTGGCAGTTCAAATTAGATTGTCTTGATAATGATCAAAAAGAAAAAGCTTCAGACAGAATGATAATTTTGATAAAGCAAGACAAAGATATCTGAATTTGATTGTCTTGCCGATTGTCTTGGAAGAACCTGATTGTCTTGACGATTGTATTGCCTATTGTCTTGGCAGTACAAAATTGGTTGTCTTGGAAGAATAAATTGTATTGCCGATTGTCTTGGCAGTTATATTTGACGACAAAGAGGCAGTGATTGTTATATATCAAGATAAATCGACAGAAGACAACATACAGAAAAAATATTACATTCAAGAACAGATTGCTCTCTTCTCTCTCATCAAGAACACAGCACAAGAAGCAGAAAAATATATAGAAAATCAAGTTCATCTTATTTTTAATATCTGATCCGATAGAACTGATTTACTTGATACTCTTGTACTATTAGCGAGTTTTTACTCCTAATCTATATCTTGATTTTTATTAACAAATCTAGAAAAATTCATGTCGAATTTTCTAATTTGTTTTTATTAACTAGATATAAATTCTGTACTGTATTTGTAACAAACCCCTCAAGTTAATATAATTTTATATTCAACTTGAATTTTGTTTCATTTAATTCCGCTCAAATTTGTCAAAATATAAATTAAATTATCCGGACAAATTTCGATAAAACAGTACTGTTTGTATTCAACCCCCCCTTCTACAAACATATTGGACCTAACACTTTATTTATTTATCTTTTGTTTATCTGAACTCATAGTTTCTGCCATTTGACGTGATAGCCTTCGGGCCTTTATTAATGTAACTTTTAATTCATCTATTGATGCAGTTAGTTTCCATTGTGTTCATTTTTCTTGCCTTTGCTCATAGTTTAGTAAACTTTATACTTTTTCGAGTACTTGGCCCCCTGGCTGGAACTAGACTCACAAGTTAGTTCAACATTTGTCCTTCGTGTTTATTTTAACAAGGAAGAATAACTCATAGAGAAAACAGAATAGATTCCATTGTGCTGTCAGAGAATAAAATGGGTTCAACCCTTACATAGATACTCTATCTCCTACTGGGAGCAACATGCTCTATAATGGTTTCATTCGAACCTTATTCCTAATAAATAGGTAAAAGTCCAAGCCTTTGTCAAAAGAACTTAAACATAATAAACTTTGAGGTTCACAGCATGCCAAGTTCGGGGCACCTCAACCTCATCCAAGGTTTCTAACTTGTAGGATCCTCGTCCTAACACCTTTCTGACTAGATACGGTCCTTCCCAATTTGGTGCTAACTTTCCTTTCTGGCCAACTCTTGAGGCTTCAATCTTCCTTAGAACCATGTCGCCTTGTCGAAAGAATCTTTCCTTAACTCTCTGGTTGTAGTGAAAAGAGGCTCTCTTCTGATATTCAGTGTTCCTAGCATTAGCTTCATCTCTAACCTCGTCAATTAAGTCAAGGGCAAGTCTCATCCCTTCTTCATTAGTTTCTGGTTCATATGCCTCAACTCGAGGTGACGCTTGCATGATCTCTAAAGGCACAACTGCCTCAGCTCCGTAAGCCAGCAAAAATGGGGTTGCTCCAGTTGTCACCTTACAAGTGGTACGATATGCCCAAAGTATAGGCAGTAATTCATCTACCCAAGTGTTCCTAGAGCGTTCGACCCTCTTTTTCTGTCCATCAAGGATAATTCGATTAGCTACCTCAGCTTGCCCATTGGCTTGTGGATGTGCCACTGAGGTAAAACGGAGCTCAATCGCATTCTCTTCACAATACTTCTTGAACTCTTCATTATTGAACTGTGTCCCATTGTCTGTTACAAGGATTCGTGGGATTCCATACCTGCAAATTATGTTCTCCCAAAAGAACTGGGAAACTTGTTTGGTGGTTATCTTGGCCAGAAGTTTAGCCTCAATCCACTTAATGAAGTAATCAATGGCCACTATCAAGAACTTCCTTTATGCTAAAGCCATGGGAAAAGGACCAAGTATATCCATCCCCCACATCGCAAACGGAATGGGAGAGTTAATTGAAGTTAACATCTCAGGCGGCTGCCTGACAATCGGAGCATGTTTTTGACATCTCTCACACCTCTTAACATAGTCTTGTGCATCAGCCAACATCTCCGGCCAATAGAATCCTAAACGAATGATCTTGTGAGCTAGGGCTCTGCCCCCCAAGTGTTGCCCACAGATTCCTTCATGAACTTCCTCCAATGCTTCTCTTGCCTCTTGAGGCCTTAAACACTTCAAGTATGGGATGATGAACGACCTTTTATACAGAATGCCCTCAATCAAAGTGTATCTCAATGCTCTTACTGAAAGTTTTCGTGCCTCCAAGGCATTGTCTGGGAGCCACCCGGTCTCAAGGTGTGCCTTGATAGGATCTATCCAAGAGTCCCCTATATCAATTGGTGCCACTAATTTTGAGTTAACGGTCGGGGCCTTCAAGACCTGAAAGTAGACACTCCCAGCATAATTTTCTATCTCGGAAGAAGCGAACTTAGATAGGGCATCGGCCTTAATGTTTTCTTCTCTCGGAATGTGCTCAACATAGCATTCCTCAAACTGAGCCATAACAACCTTTACGACTCTCAGGTATTTCGCCATAGTCTCGTCCTTAGCTTCGAATTCACCATTTACTTGTGATACCACAAGCCTTGAATCTCCACAAACTTTGAGATTTTTGACCCTCATGATTCTAGCCAAACCCAAACCAGCTATTAATGCTTCATACTCCGCTTCATTGTTGGTAGTAGGAAAATCCAACTTTAAAGCATACTCAACTGTGAACCCATCGGGGCTTTGCAGAACCAAACCTGCACCACTAGATTTTGTTTTTGATGCTCCATCAAAATAGAGCACCCAATATTCCTTCAAATCAGATATAAGTCCCTCTTCTTTTTTCTCTTGCCCAGGGGTAGTCACTATCTCCTGCCCCCCGACTTCTTGGTTGTTAATAGTGCATTCAACCACGAAGTCAGCCAATGCCTGAGCCTTAATGGCTGTCCGAGGCTTATATGTGATATCAAACTCTCCTAACTCAATCGCCCACTTGATTAGCCTTCCACTGGCCTTAGGGCTATGCAATATGTTTCTCAACTGCTGGTTTGTCAGAACTTGAATCTTATGTGCCTGGAAGTAAGGCCGCAACTTTCTCGATACAGTTACTAATGCCAAAGCAAACTTTTCTATGGGTGATTAATTCAACTCAGCCCCATGCAACACTTTGCTCACATAGTAGATAGGTTTCTGGACTTTCTCCTCTTCCCGAATGAGGACAGCACTCAGGGCTTGTTCAGATACCGCTAGGTATAGACAAAGAGTCTCCCTAGGGCTTGGTTTGGTCAATAACGGGGCTTCAACCATGTACTTCTTCAGTTGCTCAAAGGCCTCTTGGCTCTCAAGTGTCCACTCGAAATTTTTCACCTTCTTCAATGCTTGAAAGAAAGGCAAGCATTTGTCACCAGACTTGGAGATGAATCTTCCTAAAGCCGCTACCCGGCCTGTCAACTTCCATATCTAAGATCGCCTTGATCTTGTCAGGGTTGGCCTCTATGCCTCTCTTGGAAACCATCAGACCCAAAAATTTGCCTGATCCAACGCCAAAGGCACACTTGGCTGGATTCAACATCATTTTGTGGTGCCTCAGCACTTCGAATGCCTCTCTGAGGTGTTTAATATGGTCCGCCTTGACCAAGCTTTTAACCAGCGTATCATCGACATAGACCTCCATGGTTTTTCCAATCAGATGGGCGAATATCTTATTCACCAATCGTTGGTAAGTAGCTCCTGCATTCTTTAGACCAAACGCCATAACAAGATAGCAGAAAACACCAAAGTCAGTTATGAAAGATACCTTTGGGATGTCATCCTTGTGCATCTTAATTTGATTGTAGCCGCTGAACCCATCCATGAAGCTCAACATCTCATGTCTTGTTGTGGCATCTATTAACATGTCTATCCTTGGTAAAGGGAAGCAATCCTTAGGGCATGCGTCATTCAAGTCGGTGAAGTCTATACACATCCTCCATTTTCCGTTGGCTTTCTTGACCATCACAGGGTTAGCCAACCATTCTGGAAAATGAATCTCTTCAATAAACCCAGCTTCCAAGAGTTTGTCCACCTCTTGCTTAATGGCCTCTTGCCCTTCTGGAGCAAAATTCCTCCTCTTCTGCTGTATTATCTTCCGATTAGGATCGACATTCAATCTGTGAGTTATGAGTTGGGGATCAATCCCTGGCATATCAGCTGCTGTCCAGGAAAACACATCACTATTTTCTTGTAAGAATGCTATCAACTTGCCCTTCAGGGGTTCCCTCAAAGAGGCTCCTATATAAGTCACCTTCTCAGGGTCGCCTAGCTCCAGAGGGATAGGTATTAAGTCCTCTGCTGGCTTTCCTCGGTGTTCATCATCACCACGGACATCCATGTCTTCAATCGGGAGTACCTGCCCCCCGGTTCCATCAGCTCTCAAAGCAGCCACATAGCAACTCCTGGCCATTTTCTGATCTCCTTTCTGTTCCCCAACACCATTCCTGGTTGGAAATTTGACCTTCATGTGATAGGTAGAGGCGACAACCTTGAACGCATGAAGTCCGGTCCTCCCCAAGATTGCATTGTACGTCGAGGTAACCTTAATCACTAGAAAATTCAACATCTGGGTGGCTTCCTTAGGTTCTCGCCCTATTGTCACGGGCAGCTGAATGGTCCCTTCAACCTTAGACTCAACTCCGTTAAACCCGTAGATAGGCATGTTAGTCGGGGTCAATTGAGAGTCAGTGTACCCCATTTTTACAAAGGCGTCATGAAACAAGATATCAACAGAAGCTCCATTGTCTATCAGGACCCGCTTCACTTCAGAGTTTCCAATTACATGAGTTATGACCAACGGGTCGTCATGGGGGAATTTCACCCCTTCAAGGTCTGAATCATCAAAACCAACTACTATCTCGGTCTTAGCACGCTTCGGGGCTTCTCCTACGATGTGCATCACTTCTCTGGCATAGGCCTTTCGAGAGTTCCGGGTAGTGCCGGCCGCTGTTGGTCCTCCCCAAATCATATTGATTACTGGCCCTCGAGGCTGCGGGTTACGATCGCGATCGTTATCCCTCCTATCATTGTCTCTTTTACCATAATCCCTTTTCTGGGTTCCACGATCTTCACCCTTGGTGAACTTGTTTAACTTTCCCTTCCGGATTAAAAATTCAATTTCATCCTTTAATTGTCTGCAATCATCCGTATCATGTCCCACATCCCTGTGGAATCTACAATACAGATCTTTGTTTCTCTTTTCGGGGTCACCCCTGAGTGGCTTAGGCCACCGAAAGTCTTTATCCTTCTCAATATCTAACAAAATTTGACTCCTAGGAGCGTTCAACCTTGCATAATTAGAAAATCTCGGTCCAAAACCCTTCTTTGGTGATGACTCGGAGTCCTTGCCAGCCCGGGGATACTTGTCCCTAGCGTCGTACTCTTGCTCTGGCTTTCGCTTCTTTGAGTCATTAGAACCCTTGCCATTGCCTCCCGTGGTTTCCTTTTTCATACTGTCCTCAGCCTTGATATATTTATCGGCTCTTCTCTAGAGCTCGGCCATGTTTTCAGGAGGGTGTTTTGCCAAGGACCTTTTAAAGAAGAGGTCAGTGGTTCTATGTTCCAGGGCTACCATGGCCACCTTATTTTCCAGATCAGTGATATTCAACGTCTCCTTGGTGAATCGCATGAGATAATCCCTCAAGTTCTCATTCTTTCCCTGCACCACATACATAAGGGATGCAGAACTTTTCTCATGAATTCTCCCACTAATGAATTGGCTGATAAAGGCAGCGCTCAACTCCTTAAAAGAGCCAATTGAGTTTGCAGGTAGGCGGCTATACCATCTTTGAGCCATGCCCGATAGAGTTTGAGGGAACGCCCTACACTTTAAGGCGTCACTAGCAGGCTGCAGTAGCAGTGCGTTTGAGAATGTCCTGACATGGTTTGCGGGATCGCCCGTTCCATCATATGCCTTAATAGTCGGCATCTTAAATTTCCTTGAGATATGGGCATTCATCACCTCCTCAGTAAACGGAGGTGTGGGGTCATCAGGGTCCCCAAGTGGCATTAGATCTTTGGGGTTACTTCTGGGGGTCTCTACCCTTGTCGATTTTTCGGTTCGGGTATCAGCCCTCCTTTGCCTCCTTGAAGGCCTCTCCAAATTTATAATGGGAATCCTCTCTGCAGTTGGAGGAGGCTGAGTTCGATTCAATCTATCTTGTTCTCTTGCAATATCGTCTTTCAATTTTAAGATCTCAGCCTCATAAGCCTTGATTTTCTCAGCAGTTGTCAAGGGGAGTCCGTCATGGATTCTTCGTGTCCTTCTTAGAGGTTCTTTGTTAGCACGTCGCCTCCTCGGGGCTTCATCTCGATCATCATCCTCAGATGATGATGAATCATCAGTATAGGGACCAGAGTAGTCATCATATTCTCGATCCCGGATCTGTAAGGCGTGACCGCTTGGTCCAGGTTCCCTTCGTCGGGGGGGGGGATAATTAGGCAGCCCATACATCGGGTTGGTATTCAAGGGGAGATCCGTAGTATGGATCTGTACCCCCGGGGGTAGCGTGCGATCAACGTTACCAATAGGAGAAACCACCATCTGGAGAGGGTTAGTTTCTTGGCTTTGATGGACAATCACTGGGAGGGTCCCCTCTACTTGGGGAGTCGTCCTTGGGGGCTGAGTGAGCAGAGGTTGAATGACCGCCCCTGTTGATGGGAGTATCTGTCCTTCCTCAGTAGCGATAAGCGGATCAGAAGTGGCTGGTGGAGCAGAGTTAAGGGGTACGGCCTCAGTTGATGTTGTTCTCCGTGTTTGAACCATGGTTGATGTTGTCTTCCCACAGACGGCGCCAAATGTTGTGGAATAAAAATTAGGTTACGAGTATTGCGGCTAGGGTTTGTGTATTTAATGCGAAGATGTGTGAGCTTCGTGCTTTAATGGCTGCTCTTGTGCTCGTGGCTGACTCTGCCTTCACAAGATGCCTACGTACTTTGATGAATATCAAAGATCAAGCCAAAAAACGTAGTTCTAGGTTGAGGGGTCTGGCCCCTTACATAGGCTGAGAAGCCTTAGAATTATGGTAGGAGTCAGAGACTTGGTGGGCAAGTCACCTCCTTGAGGAAGGTTCTAGATCTATTCATTGTAGGAATCAGTTTCCGTATTGAATTGGTTGTCTTGGTGGCTAAGTCTGACAGAGATAATATCCTTATCCAACTCTTATTGCTGAGCTGTTTATTTCCCCCAATATTAATTACGAAATTAATATTATAATTGGGATTTTGGGTCCATCTGGCGGGCCCCACGTTTGGACCATTCTTGGTCTAATTAATGCCACATTAAATGTGTCTTTTAGGGCTTATTTCAGCCCATATCACTGCTTTACAACATACCTTGAAGTATCTTGCTGGTACTGTGACTCAAGGAATTCTTCTGCAAGCATCAGACCATCTTAAATTGCAGGCTTTTTCAGATGCTGATTGGGCATCTTGTGTTGATTCTCGACGTTCTATTACTGGCTATATTGTGTTATTTGGCAATTCTCCCATTACATGGAAATCTAAGAAACAAAACACAGTTTCTAAGTCTTCTGCTGAAGCCGAATACAGAGTTATGGCTTCTGCAGCTGGGGAAGTTACTTGGGTGGTCAGACTGCTTGAAGAACTTGATGTCAACAATCTTAAACCTGTGGTTCTTCATTGTGATAACCAGCCAGCCTTACATATTGCTAAAAACCCGATTTTTCACTAGCGTACTAAACATATTGAGCTCGACTGCCATTTTACCCGAGATAAGGTGCTAGAGGGATTGATTCAACTTACCTATCTTCCTACTAAGTCCCAACTGGCTGATGTTTTTACCAAAGTTGCTCCTTCACCACAGTTCTCTTCTCTTTTGTCCAAGTTGGGAATGATTTCTTCATCTCCCACCTTGAGGAGGGCTATTGATTTATCAGAACAGTCAATTCAAGAACAGTCAACACAAATTAATAAAGTCAGAGTTCAAACATGTGGCTAGTAGTCGTTCTATGAGTAATAGCTCTGGTTATTGCCATGTTAGCAAGTTAGTTACAAATTTGTCATTATTAGTAGTAACAAATATGTAACTCCAACTTTGTATTTTGTTTTACTTATTCTGTTATCTTGAGAAACACTTTTACTCTCTATAATGTGAAACTTCATCTTCTTCGTTTTTGCAATATTTCTTGTTGAATGTTCATAGTAATTTTATCATTACGCACAATTTATCACAGATGATGAAAACATCTATGTGTGTGTTAGTCGCTCTTGAATACAAGTGAAATAGTACATTACGCAATCATTTAATTAGTTCTCATCCAAGTTCGTCAACGTAGTTTTAGAGAAGTGTCACTACTTTTAAGGCTATGAAACAAATAAAGAACAGCAGTAGGAATGAATACAATACTGGGTTATTTTCGAATCATACAATTTATTCAAATTATCTAGCGCACTGTGAAAACAATTGTTATGCATTTTCAAAATTTTACCGAGCAATGTAGACAAAATGTGACTATGTGAGAACATTTTTTCAACGAGGTCTCTTGCTGACACTTTTATATGTCGAGTTGAGAGAGCAACTTCTAATATCTCATCCTAAGATGATTGGTTTGTTTGGCTACGCTTTAAAATAAGTTTATATGGACTTATTTTCGGGTAAAAATTTCATATTTTAATAATTTTTTTTACAAAAATATTTAATGTATGTTTGAGATTTCATAAATTGCAGAAAAAAGTTAATTTTTTCATAAAAAAAAGTTAGGAATCTTTTTAACTGTCTTAAAATAAATTGACTTATTCTAGAAAATAAGTTTCCCAAACACCCCGATATATTATATTATGGGTAGCGTTAATTATATGTACGAACCTCTTTTTCGAAATATTTAATATCATATTTATTTAATTTTCTACGAGAAAATAGTACTACTTACAAAATAATTATTTTCCTTTCAGAAAATTGCCTAAAAGTAATTGGTAAATTATTAAAAATATCTATGTTTTCAAATTGTTTTGTAAATTTACGGTAAAAATTGCATGTGGTTGTGCAGCAAGTCTTGAAGTTGTATATGAGGTTGTACCGTAATTTTTTGAAAAAAATACGATAATTTGAATATTTTTGAAAAATTCAGAATAATTTTATCTAAATATTCATGCCTGCACAAATTTTGGTGAAGAAAAATTTAAACATAGCGTAAAGAATATTGAAACGGAACGACACTCCAATGCTCTGCTACGCCACACCACATTACACACCTGCACTTTACTCTCAAACCAATCTCATCCGTCCAATTTCCTACTATCACATCAGACCACAAATCCAACGGTCATAACCCCTTCACTACCACAAAATTCATCAAGTCAACCACACCCAATCCCACCCCAAACCTCTAACAAACTTTTAACGACCTCGATATTCCCACCACCCTGTATATAAACACTCTCCATCATCTCCCTCCTCATTCTTCACATTTCCCTCCAAATCTCTCTCTCTCTCTCTCTCAATCTCTCTCGTCTCTCTCTCAATCTCTCTATACACAAACACTATTCGCTTCACTCCACCATGCCTCTCCAACTCACAATCGTCTCCATCGTCATCCTCCTCGCTTCCTTCTACTTCGGCCGTGCCGTCGCCGCTGTCTCCACCTCCGCTGTCTCTTCGTCGCCGGAATCACCAGTTCCGTACTATCACGACGACGTCACCAATCTCCTCGAGCCGATTCTCACGAACCTCGGCTTTCAAGAACTCGCTATGGCGGTTCCGTCTCTCTCCGACGCTTCGTATTCTACTTGGAGCGGTCCTTCAACTCTCTTCGCTCCTGATGACGCTTCGATTCGCGCTTGCACCGCCTCTTCTTGCTCCGTCACTCGTCTCCTTCGTGAACACATCGTTCCAGGTCTCTCCCTCTCTCTCACTTTCTCTCCCTCTCTCTCTCTCCCTCTCTCTCACTTTCTCTCTCTCTCTCTCTCTCTCTCTCTCTCTCTCCCTCTCTCTCTCTCTGTCATATGATAATAACTTGTTAAGTGTGTGTGTGTGTTTTATGCGTGTATTTGTGTGTCTCTGTTTTTGTGCGTGCTTGTGTGTCTCTGTTTTTGTGCGTGTTTGTATGTGTGTTTAATTGTGTGTTTGTGTGTGTGTGTGTTTAATTATGTGTTTTGTGTGTGTGTGTGTGTGTGTTTTCTACGTGTAGTTTATGTACTAATCGGTGAACAAATTGTTAATTACAGGTCTATTCTCGCACGAATACCTGAAAAAACTCGCATTCGGCACAAAAATCGAGACGATGGATCCAGGACGGTGCATAACAATCACCTCCGCCACCGACACACGATCAAACGCCTCAAAAATCTTCGTCGGAGGCGTCGAGATAACTCGTCCCGATCTATTCAACAACGGCCTTTTAGTAATTCACGGCCTCCAAGGCTTTCTCGCGCCTCTCTCTCCGTTCTCTTGTAACGTAGAGAGAATGCATTCTCTCTCATTTCCGTATCAGCCTCATCATCATCATCCTTCCACCGCTCCGTACTATATGATGCGATTGATGCTTCGCGACGCCATGTTAAGGCTTCGGAGTACTGGATTTAGTGTTTTATCTTTAGCGATGAAAGTTAAGTATGCGGAGCTTGTTAGTCTTAACAGTATGACTGTTTTTGCTATTGATGATCAGTCGATCTTCTCCGGTTCGCATTCGTATGTTAGTAGTGTGAGGTTTCATATTGTTCCGAATCGGTTGCTTCCGATTTTTGAGCTTGAGAAGATTCCTGTTGGGACAGAGTTGCCTACGCTGGAGCAAGGACAGTCTCTGTTAGTGACAGCTGCTGGTGGTAGAGTCACGCCTATTCGGATCAATTACGTGCGGATCAAGGTGCCTGATGTGATTCGAAACCTGAAGATTGTTGTTCATAGTGTGTACTTGCCGTTTCCTCATCTTCATAACACTGGTGCTACTGCAATTTCGTCGTTTGGAGTTCCTGAGTTTAATACGACGGAATCGTGTGCTGCGAGTGAGGGAGCTGAGGGAGGTATTCCAGGTGTTTGTGCTAGTGAGATGGCACCTACTCCTCAGGTTCAGCCTCAGCAGCAGCAGCAGCAGCATATGTTCGATTTGAACGACGAGCATCATGGCCTGTGATGCAGTCTCTGTTCTGTGTTGGTTGTAACTACTAGTAGTTGTATATGCGAGTTTGGTCTTTGTATAACCAATACACATTGTATCTAGCTAGCTAGCTCTGCTATTACTCTGTAGCATTTGCTTGTTCTGTTCTGTTCAATTGGATGAGATTTTGTGTGAGATGAAAATGTTACATGCATTTCAGTACTAGCTTCTCCTTATAGTTTGATATTGCTGATTCATTTTGGTGTTTGGTTATGAGATAATATATGTAATCAAAGCAAGAAATGTGTCTAAAATGTGAGGAAATTGACTTGACTAGAGTTGAAATGACAAGAAACTTTTAATGGACATTGTTGTAGAAAACTATTTGGCCAAGTTTGCTCCCATTTTTAGGATCCAAACTTTGTGAAAGGACTTGAACAAGCAAAATCACAGGGGGGATCTCCCTTTCCCCAGCCGAGACAAAGCAAAAACATACTTCTTAAAAACTAAAGCTGTCATGCAAGAAGAATAATCACACATAATATACAACAAGATTGAGGAATTCTCCTTCCAAGTCCAGGACACAGAAAAAACAGAAGACCCAAATGATACAATTAATATGAAGGATTTATGTTCCTCGGTTAATACCATAGAATTACAGAAAACTGTGTAAAGGAGGAAGTGTCGACAACATCAAACAAACTCAAATGGTCTGTCAGTGATTGTAGAGAAGTGGAAAGGCTAAAGCCTCGGCAAGACCAATTCAAATTTGTAGCCAACTTAAATGCGACTTAGAATTGGAGTTCCTTTCCTTGCATCTAAGCTGGATTCGAGTACAGGGGTACGTTCTGCGAGTCTCTAATGAATTTCCGCACGGGTTTATGAAGATATTGGTTCGTAAGGGTATGACAGCCATGGATGCTTCAGAGCTTCTGATGCTGAAGGGCGCTTCTTTGGGTTCACTTCAAGAAGATGGTTGACAAAATCAATGAAACCTTGGTCCCCCATTGGCAAACGATGTCTTAGTGATGTCTTCTTGGGAATCAAGTATTCCAATCTGTTGGTATCCTGAAAGGAAAAGTAACACACTTTAATAGAGATGAAACATAGCTGGAGCAATGGATGCTATTGTTTTGCTTCAACAAATACAAGATTTCACAATAAATTTGAGCTACGCATTAGCAGGACAGCTGTGAGTTCAACAGATACTACGCTGTATCTTTACCTGATTCCGCTCATAGAGCATGTGGTTCTTGGTGAAGTATTTGTACGTTTCTCGTCCTTTTGCAAGCATGTATTGATCAATTGGTCCTATAATTCCAATGACCCGAGCAAGCAATGTCGCAGGAGAATCATTTTGGAAGAGAACCTACATTGCCATTACATTAGCATATGCACAGTGATCAAATTATCATACTACTGTACATGAGATATATATCTGACACTAACAATCAAGATATAGGTGCCACCAAAACAAACCTGATTAACATTTCAACTGCACAAACATATGTAACATATTCTCAGGCACGGTAAAATACTAAAAAATTTGACACATGTATAGATAATTGTACAAAATCACCGAATCCCACATGTTTACTGTACATCAATCAATTCCTCCACGTAGGGTAAAATATCTTCTTTTGGTGCTCTGGTGAATAAATACAAGCTTCAAGTCATGGATCGAAGGTTACTAGAACATACACCCAAAGTTAGGTTCTTATGTGTGATAACAATCCGAGCCTTCAATGTTAATCATAAATGTCACAAAACAAATACTAAATCCATTATATTACCATGAACGTCTTAGCTAGTATAAGTTCACATTGCAGTATATACAAATTAAACATGCCAAGCATGTCCCACTTGGAGGTTCCGGGAAGGGTGAGATACAGGCAGAAATAGATAAAGCAAGTTCTGATAACCAAGTTTTCTCTAGCGACTGGAGCAGATGAGAAAAAAAAAACCACCCACGGCTTTTATGTTGCAAGGTTTCCACTTTAAATTATGGATAAAACAGATGCACCTTTTTCCCCTAGCTAAGTGAGAAGGCAAATATACCCAAAATAGTAAACGTTAAATTTCGTAGCTGTGAATTCAAAAGTTAATGCCATACCCACTTATAGTACCTGCCCTTACCTTTTTACTATCCTCTTCAAGACTGAGTAACAAATACCAAATCACAGAAAAACCAAGGAAACAAAATAAAGCTTCACATCTTCAACAAGAAAAAACTTGCAACAAAAAGTAGTATTGTTGTTAGAAACTCACATTGCCAGTACAAAGTTCTGCTAATATGCATCCGAGGGACCAAATATCAATCTTTTTGTCATACTGTAGTCCTAAAATAACCTCTGGGGCTCGATATGATCTAGATTGAACATAGGAGCAAAGATGATCTGTTTCAAAGCAACTACTTCCTAGATCAATGACCTTCACCTCACATCTACTGTAGCTTTTGACCAAAATGTTCTCTGGCTTTAGATCACAATGTATAAGACCAATGCCATGTAAGAACTGAAGGGCCTCCAAACACTGGATCGTGATAGACTACACAAATAGAATATAAAATACTACATTTTAATATTTCATCAACATGATAATGAGGTAGATGCACTCTTAAAAAAATTTGCTAAGAACCTGCAATCTTGGCATTGTGAAGTAAACCTCCCCTCCAGATTCTCTATTAAACTTATGAAACTCATACAAATTTGCTTTTAGAAGTTCGCATACAATCAACAAATGCTCCTGAAACAAAGATGATATAAACTAATTATGCTGTACAAGCTGGGTACAATTCATAATTGCATTGATAATAAGAACATCGGTGAATATATATATACAGATCCATGAACATCTTTGTATATTATGAGAGCAAACTGATGGGGGGGAGGAGTTGCATTAGCAAATCAGAATCAGATTGTGATAAAAGATAACAAAATTTAGAACTTATTAAAGCACGGAGAGGTATTCTTGAAGTGAAAAGTAAGATCCAGGAACAAGGACTGCTAAACCTCCAACCTCCAATCAGAAAAAGCAAAAACCATGGTGGCAAAATGAAGAAAATATTAGCTTCGAGGAGATCCAAATGCTTGAGTTCAGTACCACGACGTTTTAAAGTGGCACTTTTTGGCAAATAATACATTTGTTCTCACACCCTAAAAAGAAAGAACAAGACATGTCTAGCTATAGCAGTGATACTTGTTCATATACAGTCATTTCTTTCTATATTGAAGGCAAGGATACAGGGAACCTATGATAAAGTAGCCTTGATGGAATTTATTGTTTTTTCATCTTTTTCTTTTTCCTTCTCTTCTTATTAAAAACACATAGCTCTAAGATCTCAATTAGGTCTTCAATTAGGAAGAAACACATAGCTCCTCTTGCCTCCCAATCGGGTTGCCTTCAACACCTTGGGGTTATTATGCACTTGGGAGAAGATATGTGGACAGACAAAAGAAAGGTGACGAAACAAAATACATATAGATGAATGCACAGTAAGTGAAACGACACTTATCTCTCCTGTACAATACTTGTACATTTAGGGGCCGGTATAAATGAAATATTTGGCAAAAAGTTAAATTCATCAAAATATCTCTAAGAACTTGGATACAAATATATAGAGCTTGAAGCTTTAAATTGTCAACAAAATAAAAAATTATAAATAGGGTCTGCTGAGAGGTGCAACTAGGGGACATTAAGACTGTAATCTTAAATGTTTGTGTTAGTTAAAGGTGTCTGCTTTGAGTGTGAAGTGGCAAGTACAAAATATAATTCGTCACGGCGAATAGAAGAATCAATATCATGGTCATAAGTAATATATCAACTCCCAAGTTTATCTTCTAGCAATACATAGCTCGGCATATATTGGCAGGTTTGTTCAAAATTTGCTCTAGACCTGAATTGGAAATCAAGGACCATTCCACCAACCCGCAGTAAGCAGGAACCTTAGAAAACGGAAAGCTGATCCATAAGCAACAATTAACGAGAAAAGGAAAGAGCTTCCCTGTGTATTCTATAATCAATGCCGAGTCTAAATCACATAATAGCATGTGACGTACTATATGCAGAGAAATTAACTAAATAGATAGTAAGCAATATATATTGGACTTACACGGTAGTAGAAGTAGTCATACAACCGCAGGATATGATACTTGTCACCCGGATCATTCTTGTTTATAAATTTGAGAAGCTTAATCTCATCAAGACTTTGGTCAAAAAAATCTTTATTATTCTTTATAATCTTTACACAGACATCCATGCCAGTGTGGAGATCATGCGCTTGAATGGCTTTGCTAAATGCAGCAGACCCAAGATACTCTGTGACATGATACCTCCCAGCTAGGACCGAATTTATAACAACATTGAAATTTTTATCTTCCTCAAAGCCAGTTCTGGGGAAACAAATGGAGATTGAAGATTCGTTAACCACCGTTCCTAAAGTTTCTAATAGCAAAACCAGAGCCAAATCTGGAAGGGGTATGCGAAAGTATAGACAAAAGTGAAAAACCAGAAAATGCCAGAGCTTCTGAACATGGCAATATCCTATGGTTATGCACAAAAGATAAATAATTCGATCTAATATTCTAAAACAGTAATAACTAGTCTACTCTTGGTACAGGATTATATATCGGTTTGTTTACAAATAATAACCATTTGGACTACAAACTCTACAAATATTGGGTCCTAAACATATAATAAGTAAATCTTGTATATTATGTTTAGGATATATGATAATCTTATACTTAGTGAATCATGTACATTTTTTTACTGAATCCAGCAGGATTTTAGGCTGAAATGGTTTGCAGTGTACTGGAGCATAATTCTCTTTCCATATAATATACATAAAGGAAGAAGAAAAATACATCAGTTTAAAAACCTGGGTTTACAAAATGACCATACCAAACACCGCAATGCATTTACTTGCTTAAAAAGGAAACAATTACGTTCCAAAAGCAAAATTGTTGAGTGAATGTTTAAAAAGAAAACCCCCTCTTCTTCTCTAAGCTCTCTAGGGAATACACACAAATAAATGCTAAAACAACTTCCTTGTTCATGCTTGTAGAGTTGTAGGGATTAAATACATATATACCATGATGACATGCCTAACAAACCTAAAATGCAGATATATGTAGAAAACTTTACACTGTGAGATGAGGAAGCTCAGAGCCTCAAAAGAAAAGAAATGCGAATAATTATCTCTCCAAGTAAGCACAGACATTCAAGAAGAAGAAACAGTTGAGAGGGAAGGCATGCCTGTTTTTCCTGTGCACAATCTTAAGGTTGAAGGTTTCAAATTCTTCTTCCTGAGCCTTTATCTGTTTCACTTGTTCTTGCACAGCGGCTGCCTCTTCATCCTCCAAAGATGCCCCTGGATCTTCTAGTCTTTCATCCAAAAGTCTTTCATCCTCCTTTTTGATGTGAGACCGCTCAATATAACCGTACTTTGAGTTTGTCGAAGGGGAAGAATTAGTGGATCCCACTGCATTAGCATCATCTCCATCACATGAACTCCTAACAGGTGAAGAATCACTGCTTCTTTGTTTCCACAAAGCAAGCATGTCTTCACTTCCAATCAAACTATTATCAGCATTCCCTTTGTTAGACCATGAAGTTTTACTAGAGACTGTCTGAACAATTGGCCCATTTCTCGGTGGGGGGAAGGCAAAACCCCTTTCTCTGAGATCTTTTGAATGTGAGCCTGCACCCTTGCTATGTCGTATGACGGGCTTATGAGGGTCATGTTTACTGATTTTATTTTTGTCACTCTTAGATCTTCCATTGTATCTATTATCCAGATCTTGCTGAGAATATCTAGACCCACCAACATCTTGATCATTAAAGTACTCCATATCACCCTCACTACTACCTCCAAGCAAACTATCCCGCACCTCACTGCCAAAATCAGCTACATCACTATTAATCCCCACACCAATTGATCTAACTGAATCATGTTGATCATCATCCATGAAAATATCATCAGGCCTAGGCCTTTCACACTCATCTATAACTTTCCTGTCCCCTAGCATAATGAGATCATTACTCTCAGCAACAAAGCCCTGCCATACAGGTTCATTACACCTTAAATTCAGCTCTTCCTTATCAATCAGCTGTCCATCATAATGAGCAGTTAACCGTCTTTCATTCGTCCTCCCATACATATCTGTTGCTGACAGCCCTATCGGATCATCTGAAGATGCAAGTGGATTGTCTTTTCCAGACTGAAAAAGATTATCACCAGCTATATAGGAATCCCCCTCAGCGAATGACTGATCATCATCCTCGTCTTTGTTTGAACATCTTTCTTGAGGGTCTGGAACACTCCCCTGTCCTGCTCCCTTTTCATTATCACTTGGGTAGTCAATTTCATGAGCCAGAAACCAGGTCTCATCCTCTATAGGTTGTCTCATGTAGCCAACATCATCATCGTCATCGTATTCGTCAGAATCCCAAAACTCATTGTGATAGTCAACAGCTTCACTTAGTCCGTCACCTATAGTTGCAAAACCAGAAACAAGATCAGATGTGTCCTCACAAATCCCCTGGCTGACCGATAACCAATTTCCTCCTCCAGGCCTGTTTACACCTGATACAGTAATTACAAGTATTGTATTACCATTTTATGATATGTGAGTTATGTAGAGTATCATCAAATATCCACGTCAGACACAGGTTTAAATTTATAATCATTGCATTAAAAAATATGAATTCACAGCCCACATTAACTTTAGGTGGAAAATAAACAGTATAGCATACAAATGACAGGGATTGCTTTAGCTAGAAGAATTCACCTCTTAAAAGCAGATCAAATACCAGCAATTTTAAAAATTGATTACCAGACAAAAGCGAGTAGGCCAAGTATCAAATCTTTAAGTTTTGGAATTCCGATTTTAACAGAATTGCTTTGTGTAAATATATCATACACCATAACTATAGTTGATCAACAAGTTGATTTTGTGATATATAGATAGGAAATTATACATCCATTTATGTAATTATCTTTCTCTAACACATGAATATATTTACAGTATGAGAAGAAAGAGGACTGATGCAACATAAAATAAACAAATACCTCTTTCATGTTTCACATAAGCATACTTGCATGTATATATGAGCAATATTTGACCATCTCATATAAGACCAAGATTGTGTTCAAATTAGATGGCACTTTCGACAATAGCAATGTGTAAAGTCAGATAAAAGTAAGAGAATATACAGATGTTACATCTAATTTCAATTACTTTAATAGGTAGCTGAAGGAAAATAAACAGAGCCAAAAAGTCATGCAATCCGATACATATAGATTGTGCATGCAAACAAGATTAGAGGTTTATTTAACTAGAATGAAAAGTTCAGAATTGTATGCAAGCAACATATAAGATCTGAATTTTTTTAATCACATCAACGAACCTGAAGAGTTGGTCTGCTGTCCAATTGGGACATCTAAAAACGATCCAATAAGGTAGGCGTCAGCATTATTAATCTTTGAACTGGAGACATCACGCTCAAACTTCTCTTCCCATGTTATATTTAATGGCTTCTCCTCTGACTTTAGCTTAACAGGCGCCAACCTCGGGAACTCTTCCTTATGATTCTCAGAAGGTATGTATGGAATAATTCCTAGGCTACCAAAAGTTTTTGGTTCCTGTGTTTTCCCAAAGTACATACCTCTTCCAACCTCATCTTCTTGCTCTTTTATGGCATCCCGAACATAGTTTGTCTCTTTTGATTTTCTCTTCCCATCCTTCACGTCTCCAATACCAATACTTGAACCATCATAACTGGCCGAAACATCTGCTTTTGGAAATTGAAGCACAGTTTTAACAGAACAGTCTTTCCATACTTCTTTGCCTGACTCTAAGGTAGATTCATCATTTCTAGACCAAGGATTTCCCACAAAATCATCATCTTTAGAATAGCCACTATGACCATTCTCTTTTTCTTTTGTATTACTACTGGATGTACTGGTACTCCCAAGCCATGAAGGAGTAAAAATTTTATCGTTGTTAGTATAATTAACTCCCTCTCTCTCTCTTGTATTCGTTTTCACCTTCACACTATTCCCCCCATCATTATGTAAGGAATTAGCAACCACGCCACTATTACTTTGATTCAACTTCCACGTATGTACGTCAAGCACATTACTTTCAGAACTCCCAGATAATCCTGAATTCTTTCCTCTTCTCCCGATGGAATATTCGTCACCATTACTAATCAGTTCTTCAGGAACTTTCCTCCTACTCTCATTAGGCTCAACTCTAGTAGTCCCACACTCAATTTCTTTAACAATAAGCTCCTCACAAGAAACTCCCACACTTCTTTGCGAACTTGAAGGCCCGTTTTTCAAGTCCAACAATTCTCCCTCACTTCCAAATTCTTTATCACTAGTACTAAGCTTCTGTAACAAACCATTCAAATCAGGATGCTTACCAAGCTCGCTGCGTAAGGCAGCTTCAGCCCTGGAGAACTTATTCCTTTTAAGAAACTCCAAAATAAAATCAACTTCACTATTAGACTCTTCCTCCATTTCGCTAATCAACCCAGAAACAAATCACAAGATGAGAAACCTGTAATACACACACGCACGCATACAAATAGTGAATTCAAAGATTCAACTACTTTGAAATTCTACTTACTAAAATAGGTAACATTAATAATTGATTCTACAAGTAAATTTCTTTCACTTAAATTGCTTAAATACTAATCTGGTTTCTAGGCATCTTTTATATATATACACACCAAGAACACAAACTTAACTACCTCAAAAAAATTAAAAATGAAAGGGGTAATATCAAGATTTAAACATTAGTTCTGGATCATAAAAAGTAAATATTCTTCACTCAAGTTACTTAAACACTAATATAGGTATCTGGGCATCTTTATTCAAACATATAAACCAAAACCACAGATTCAACAACCTCAAAATTCAAAAAAGTAAAATGGGTAATATCAAGATTTAAAAATTAGTCCTGAATCTAAACAAGTAAATTTCTTTCACTCAAATTGCTTATATACTAATGTGCAGCAAAAAAAAAAAAAAAAAATTGCTTATACACTAATATAGGTTTCTGGGCATCTTTATAATATACATATACACCAAGAACACAGATTTAACTACCAAGTTCAAAAATCTAAAATGCGCATAATCAAGAATTAAGAATAAGTACTAATTCAAAAGAAGTAATTTTTTTCAATTCAATTGCTTAAACACTAATATAGGTTTCTGGGCATCTTTCATATATGCATACAACCCGAAAACACAGATTTAACTACCTCAAAATTCAAAAATGTGAAATGGGTAATATCAAGATTCAAGAATAAGCTCTAAATTAAACAAGTAAATTTTCTCACTTTAATTGCTTAAACACTAATACATCACTTAATATAAGCTTATGGGCATCTTTATAATATAAATATACACCAAGAACACAGATTCAACTACCTCAAAATTCAAAAAACTGAAATGGGTAAAATCAAGATTCAAGAATTACTTCAAAACTAAAAAAACTAAATTATTTCACTTAAATTAATTAAACACTAAAATGGGTTTTTGGGCATCTCTAATTAAACATTAACAAAACAAATCATTGAAATACTTACTTACAAATCCATGAAAAATCAGTGAATGCTGAAAGATCCAACCTTTACCCCCAAAATGAATTCTTGATTTTGTGTGTGTATTTTTTTTCCAGCTCGGCTGTTCACCTGTGAAGATGTCTACTGTTTTAAAGTTTCAATCTTGGCCCTTTATTTGCACATAATTTCATTTCCGACCCAATTAGATTATAGAATTATACTTACAAATATGTGTATGTATATATTGTTTTTTTAAGCTTCCAAAATTTGAAAACATACCGAGACTAGGACATGTTGTTATTCATGGGGCCTTATTCTTTGTAAACTGCTTTCAAATGGGGCCTTAATTTTTATTTGGGCAGGTACAACTCTGCACCTCAGTCTAGAACATGTTTGTTTTGTATGATAGCTTAGCATTAGATTATAATTTTTTTTCTGTTAATTAATATTTTTAATTTTTTAAAAATAATAAATTTATATGTCTTACAAATAAATATTTGTTTTAAAACATCGGGGATTTAAAACATCGGAGATTATTGAGAATCGAACCCGGACGATAAAAATAATCACTTACCACTTTAACTATCTAATCGCACTCAAATATTTTTGAAGTTTTAAATAAAAGAGTTATTAGCCAAAAATCAAATCAAATTTCCATTTTAACCAAATTATCTTATTATTTTGACAAATAAATCCAACAAACTTTAATTAATTGGGAAAAAATGAATTAACATTGGAACTTTTAAAATCAGAGGTTACTATAAATAATATTAAACTTTAAGTAGAGTAGGGAAATTTTAGTAGAGTTGTTACTAAATTTCTTATTTTTATAATTTCAAATCAATATTTTTTTATAATCTTTATATATTTTTGTTAAATACACAAAAAACTATAAAAAAATTGATTCCTAAAATTTCAAGACAATGTTTAATTTGCATATTTCGTACCTACTTAAAAGTTAGAACGATGAGATAACTCTTATTTCTTGTTGTGTCAAATTCGATTTTCTTTCATCCCAAAATATTGTTAATCAGGCCGGATTTGCTCAAATACCCAAACCAGTATATGCGATCTGCCTCTTAACCCTATAATTTATTCAAGAAAAGAACAAGCCAGGTATATATTATTCCCACTTCCATAGCAACCTCCCTTGCCATTCTTCAGTACTTCTATTTGCTAGTTTGTTTTGTTTGAACCCTCCATTGTGAGCGAGGAAGATACCATTACACCACCGAAAGGTTCGGATATTCTTCCGTACTTAAGTAATCTGCAAGGTACATGACTTTGGTGGATGATAGAATGACTAATACTCTTAAAAGCAAGGGAAGATTTACGAGTTGCATGAAGATATTTTAGCTCAAATTCTCGTAACACTACCTGTAAAATGTAAAATATATTTACGAGAATGGTTGGTTTGCAGTATCACATGGTTATTAACTACTGTAAGGTTCTAGACGCAGTTAGTGACAGTCTGACAGAAGATTAAAAGTGTGTCAGGAACAATATTGTGGATACGAAAAATTGTCCTGACACTAGCTATGTGTATCGTTTCCATGTTCTTTTTTCTTTCGTTTTGCTAATTAAATATTATAGTCTTTTAACAGATGTTCCTAGCAAGGCCTGGCTTTGATCAATGTTCTTAAGCGTGATAATGATGTTAAATATGGGTGTAGGTGGTGATGCAACTGCTCGAAAGATGAACTTTCATTGAACTTTACTCAGATTTTTTCGAAAAGTAAGAGAACTAGTAGGTGTAGAAAGAAATGTACCTATTAATTGTGTTTATATGTATAGGGTGCATGACTTTTAAGCAATTCAATCCCCATTGGGGTCGTATAAAGATACAGAGTTTCTTTGGTTGTCTGATACTCCAAGCAACTTCATGCACCTATATCATCTACATCGCAAAAGGGATGAATATCAAAGTCATCACTCGTTTCATCACAACAACTCCACATATGTAATTATATAAGTAGCATCACTTGAAAGGAGCCTGAAACATAGCCTGTAAGGAATGCAGCCCCTGCAAAAATGCCACCAGCATTATCTGCATCAACTGCTCTGCTAGCTAGCTTTTGTCCTTGCCAATCCATCTATCAACAAAAAATAGAGCAGTATAAGAGAGAACTATCAATAATAATAAAGAAAATAGGACACAGGTTTCTCGTTCAATGCTGCCTCCCTTCCTTTCCAGAATGAAAACCAAATTTCTTGCTAATCTTTCCAAGATATTCACATGACAATTAAGATACAAATTTATCATGGTTCCACCAGGCCACACAATTGAACTTTATAAAGAAACTGGACTAAAATTTCTACGTTAGCCTGCTCTGCATTAAAATTTTCCTGGCAAGCTGCGCTCACACGTCCCTCAATCCAGGCATGAGGCCACCATCAAATTCCACATCAAGTGTGAAGCTCGAGCTTAGATGCTGAAGCTATCAGATGCTCAGTGCAAACAGAGCTGATAATTGGTCAAGAGATATTCTTTAACCACGAATTATCCAACTTTCTTTGAAAAGCTTCACACTAAACACAATTAATAGGCCAGCGGAAAAAACTAAGAGAAAAAGGATCCTCATGTTGACCTAAGGGGAATTACATGAGTGAGATTATGGTGTTTTCTAATGAAAAATTATTGATGGCAATTTTATAAAGAGTAGCAATTTATATAGAGAATCGCTAGAACGCAACACGTCATTAATTTTTTGATTTTATAGTAAAATCAGCATCACATCATTAATTTTTTGATTTTATAGTAAAATCAAAATTTTAATTTTTAGTTCTATAAAAGAAAAGGTACCATGTTTTACCAATAAAAAATGTTTAAGAAATTATAATTGAGTAAGAAAAGAAAGTTTGAAAATGAGATATTTTAGTTAAAAAATATAGAAAAGATATTACATTTTAATAGAAAAAGGTAATCAATTAGTTATTAGTAATTATATTTTTATTAGTTTACTAGCTTATAACTCGTGTGATGCACGGATTTCTTTTGATATGTAATAAATTTTACTTTATATTGCAATTATTTTTTTATACAATCATTATTTACAATATTTTATTTTAATTTTAATTTTAATAATTTAATATAAATTTAATTAATGATATACATGGTTTAAAATTTATATTATAAAATTATAAAATAAATTTGTCGTTGATGGGGTTCGAACCTTAAAATTTTAGTAAATTAATTTAATTATATAATATATTTAATCATTAGAACTAACGGTTCTGATTTTTTACTAAAAAATCTAACGGTCATTATTCGTAATATACGGATTTCTATTATATTTTGTTAGTGATTAAAAGATATGGTGCGATATCTTTGGGTACATATTAATTATTGCAGGATTATGTTTTAAATTAAAAGTTAACGTTTTTAATTAAAAAAAATATTATTGATTGAAAGGTATAATAGGTGTTTATAAAAAGTAATATCATCAATAAAAATTAACATTTTTTAACTAAAAAAGGTAATCGGTGTAATATACGTATTTTTTTTCGAATAAATTTTCTTTTTACTCGATATTTTTATTTAAAAATATTTTAGAAAAGATGCACTAGTATATTTTTAATTAGTACGTTTTGTAAATTTTCTAAATTTATATATTCATATTATATTTAAATATTATTGTTTATTAAAAATTTGAGAAAAATAGTATTTTTAAATTTTGAGTCGTATTTATTTTAAGAAACGAAATTAGAATTTCGTTTTAATTAATGAGAAGGGGAAAAACGATATCTTTTCACCTAAAATTTCATTAAAAATAGATATAATCATTATTTTTATTTTAAAATTATTTCAACAATGATTTTGTCTCCAAGGTTTTTAATAAATTATTTTCCACTTGGATAATAATTATGAAGCACTAAAATTCCATTGTCCCCCACTTTTGTTATTTCTTTTATTTAACAAAACTAAATAATAAAATCAGGTTTTATTTGTATAAAGCAGATATGTGAGACATTGAGTGGCAAAAACAGAGCAGGTAACTTAGTTTATCTGTTAACATTGCATTATTCGGGGGGGGTGTGAATTGGTTTATGAGAGAGAGAGATAGGTAGAAGCAGGGGGAGAGAGGGGAGATTTGGGAGAGAGATTTCAGAGAGATTGTTGAGAGAGATGAGAGGTTCGACAAAGGGAGAGAAAGAATAGAGAGGGAGAGAGTCGGAGATACGGAGAGAGTAAGAAGAGGGAGATGGGCGACGGGGAGAAGAGAGATTGAATGGGAGGTGAGGGGTCGAGGGAGAGACGTTTAGAGAGATTGAGCGATGGGTTTTGTGTGCCTGTGGTTAATGTTCGAATGGGAGATATAAGGAGACGACCACCACCGTTGCGGTGGTGGTTAATTTGTTGAGATCGGGGTATGGTGGTGGAGTTTGGTGTTGCTTGGGGAATGAGGGAGACGGTAGAAATTGAGAGAGAGAGATACGGAGGAGATTGAGAGAAGTACAGAGAGGCAGAGGGAGAAATTAACAGAAGAGAGATTGAGGGGAGTCGAGAGAGAAGATGGTGGAGAGGAGGAAGGAGAGAAGAGATAGGAGGGAGGTTGAGATCGAGAGATTGAGAGAGATTGTTTGATAGAGTGAGATCGAGAGAGTGGTTGTGGCGGAGAGAAAGAGTGGTCGAGGGAGATTGAGAGAGATAGAACGAGAGAGAGGCCGAGCGGAGGGAGAGAGACGACGAGGAGAGGGAGGCATGAGAGATTGTGGGCGGGAGAGAGACTGCGAATGGGAAAGAGACACAGGGGAAGGGGGGTGTTGCACGGTGGTGGTGGGGCCCACACCACTGTTGCAGTGTGAATATATTATTAAAATAATAACGAATCAATGAAAACCTGGTGATCGTATGTTTTAATCGTAATTTATAGTAATAATAAAATAAAAGGTTGTGTATTTCAAAATTAGTTGTATTAATTGATTTTAAAACTAGTGATTTAATTGAAGTGTTTTTAAAATTTAGAATAGTATATAATTAGTGATTGATTTATATTGTTATTAAAAATATTTTGTGACATAATTAAATATTTATGGTTTTGATAATAAAAGGAGGGTTTAAATTATTATTTTGGAATAAATTATAGTTAGATTATTATTTAAAAATATTATGTGATTATTTACCCTAAATTAGAGATTTATTGATTTATTTATAAAAAGAGGATTAATTGAGAATAAATAGGATTAAAAAGGAATATTTATTATTTAATAATTCTTAATTAGTTTATTAATCGGATAAGACCAGTTTTATTTAGAGACTAAAGAGGGATTAATATTATTTAATCACGAGATTTTAAAGGGGAAATTAGTTAGTGAGATTATTATTAATATTTATGGATTTAAATTGAATAAAAAAAATAGATTCTTGAATAATTTTGGTTGTGAGTTTTATATTATTAAATTAGGGATTTTCTGAGAATTTAGAAGGATTAATTAGAAGTGCATTTTTAATAAATAATTGTTAGCAATCAGTTAGAATATTTTGTGAATAATTGGTTGTAATTTAGAGATTTATTGATTCGTTGATAAAAGAGGTATTTAAAATGATGAGGGTATTAAAGTGGAATAGTTATTATGGTTTTAAATTGAGTAAACAGGATTAATTGTGTCTTGAGAAATTATTTATTTAATTTAAGGATTAATTATTGTTTCGAGGATTTATTTATTTAAATTAAGGATTAATTGTTGTCTCGAGGATTAATTGGTTAAATATTGCTTCTTTCTCGTGGAGTTAGATAATTGTTTGAGGATTATTTATTGATTAAGTTTTTTATAGGATGTCAATGGTATTATTTTAGAGGATTGGTATTTAGCACTTTCGGATTATTTTGAAGGACCAGATCGGATCAGATTATTTTAGAAGTAAAAAATCGGATTATTAGTAAATTATTATTTGTGAGATTTAAAAATGGAAAAGGTTTCACGTAAAAATGTTGAGTTTGGAATTATTCTGGGAACCATTTTAGGGTAGGATTTAGGATGAGTTAGGAGACTCGTTTGGAAAAACTTGAAGAACGAAAGTTGTAGATATGCAAGGGTATTATATATCGGTGAGTAGAAGTTGATTGAAAGGTGATCAGAAGTTGAGTTAATAATAGCCAACTGGGTCCGAGAAGGTGAAATACCGGAGAACCAGAAACGTGGAGCAGGTTGGAGTATCGTACCGCAGAGCACAGACAAGTTTACTAATTCGTACTCCATTGTTCGGAGTATTTATATTTTTAAATTCATAATTATGCTGATTACGTTTTCGATTTACAAAATCAAGTATTCTTTTGAGCGATTTATACAAGACTTTATCCATGCAATTTACATACATATTATTGTTGAGCTGTTATCCAGCCATATTATACCATGAGGTGTTCAAATTTATTTCATGAGTTGTTTCATATCGTTAGTATGTTTATTGAGATACTTCATTCGAGTTTATATTTAAGAGTGGGAATATATATAAAGTAAGTTATGTATACTGATATGGGTCACCTCATTTCGATTCCATAATCAGAACAGTTTTTCATAATATTTTCCTCTAATCGTTCGAGAGGGAAACTATATTATTGGTGTCTATTGTTAATTGTTAATGAAGGCAAAAGTGATCGGAGTAACGCACCGGCCCATCTGAGTAGTATTAAGGGTGTGTTCGAGACTTCGGCTCATCCTTCTATCGATAGAAAACGAGTAGTGATAATGGATTGATCATCCATTACTTGAGTAGGCGTTCTGAGCAGAAACCCAATTGACATCCTATCAGTTAATATATGCCTTTGTGGTTCTGTTAACTAGGGTGTTGATGTGAGCAGTTGTTATATTATAGTATTTCAAATAAATTGAGTAGTTCTGAGGAGTTATTAAATTTATTTTCGAGTAGTATTTTGAGAAGTTATTGATTTATTTCCGAGTAGTATTTTGAGAAGTTATTGAGATATGTTGGTTCTTTCATATGAGTAATATTTCGAGGTTTATAAAAATTTCCGAGTTGATCTCTTTTCAAAATATGTATATTATAGAGTGGTAAAAACCATACTTTGGTCAAGTTGTTTTATGATATCTATATGTACTTACTGGGCATTCTTTGGCTCATTCTTGCTATTTAAATATTATAAAGCAGTGACAATCAGAGCAGGCATTAGTACAGCAAATCAGAATTAAGGAAAGGGGAGGACCACTGATTCAGCATGTTAACCTTAAAGTATCTGAGAAGATTACAGGTTGGAAAGGTGTTGTTTTATTATCTAGTTCTTTGGAGTTGTAATAGCATTTTAGAGATTCTGGGAAGGGAACTTGAGAGGTAATATCTTTTGGCATTATTGAGTACTTGTTCTAAGGTTATAACCCGTGGAGTTGTTATGAATATTGTTTTAGATTTCATTATGATCAGGAGATTAAATATTCCGCAAGAGATGTGACAACCTGGATTCCTGTAGGGGATTTGGGGGCGTTACAGTAATGGTATCAGAGCAGTAGGTTATAAATCTTAGAACGAGTGTAGGAGACTATATCAGAGGTAGTTTAGGAGTTGTGAGGTGGAGGCAGGATGGCCATTAGCAGTAGTAGAATCAATTAGGATGAGAGAAATGTGTATCCAATATTTATTTATTGGGTGAAATATGAGTATATAGAGGTAAGTATACATAAATATACATATATCTATAACTGCAGATATATATGTGTATATATGTGTATATGTACAGATATGTACTGTTTGTTTTCATAAATAAATATTTCGTGGATATGCAATTTTAATAGACTAAACCATATTGGGATATGTGGAATCGAGTGAGGCTGTGACGTTAGGAGAAATACAGAAGAGATAAATAGAGTGAGGATAAGAATAAACGAAGGAAGTAGGAGCCCGTATGAAATTAGACGGCATAGCATAAGAGTTTATAATTAAGATATGGGAAGCATAAAGCTGGTAAAAGTGCTGAGAAACTATTAGCAACCTCAGTTTTTGCCTACATTGATTCCGAGGACGGAATCCTTTTAAGGAGGGAAGAATGTAATATACGTATTTTTTTTTTCGAATAAATTTTCTTTTTACTCGATATTTTTATTTAAAAATATTTTAGAAAAGATGCACTAGTATATTTTTAATTAGTACGTTTTGTAAATTTTCTAAATTTATATATTCATATTATATTTAAATATTATTGTTTATTAAAAATTTGAGAAAAATAGTATTTTTAAATTTTGAGTCGTATTTATTTTAAGAAACGAAATTAGAATTTCGTTTTAATTAATGAGAAGGGGAAAAACGATATCTTTTCACCTAAAATTTCATTAAAAATAGATATAATAATTATTTTTATTTTAAAATTATTTCAGCAATGATTTTGTCTCCAAGGTTTTTAATAAATTATTTTCCACTTGGATAATAATTATGAAGCACTAAAATTCCATTGTCCCCCACTTTTGTTATTTCTTTTATTTAACAAAACTAAATAATAAAATCAGTTTTTATTTGTATAAAGCAGATATGTGAGACATTGAGTGGCAAAAACAGAGCAGGTAACTTAGTTTATCTGTTAACATTGCATTATTCGGGGGGGTGTGAATTGGTTTATGAGAGAGAGAGAGAGATAGGTCGAAGCAGGGGGAGAGAGGGGAGATTTGGGAGAGAGATTTCAGAGAGATTGTTGAGAGAGATGAGAGGTTCGAGAAAGGGAGAGAAAGAATAGAGAGGGAGAGAGTCGGAGATACGGAGAGAGTAAGAAGAGGGAGATGGGCGACGGGGAGAAGAGAGATTGAATGGGAGGTGAGGGGTCGAGGGAGAGACATTTAGAGAGATTGAGCGATGGGTTTTGTGTGCCTGTGGTTAATGTTCGAATGGGAGATATAAGGAGACGACCACCACCGTTGCGGTGGTGGTGTTAATTTGTTGAGATCGGGGTATGGTGGTGGAGTTTGGTGTTGCTTGGGGAATGAGGGAGACGGTAGAAATTGAGAGAGAGAGATACGGAGGAGATTGAGAGAAGTACAGAGAGGCGGAGGGAGAGATTAACAGAAGAGAGATTGAGGGGAGTCGAGAGAGAAGATGGTGGAGAGGAGGAAGGAGAGAAGAGATAGGAGGGAGGTTGAGATCGAGAGATTGAGAGAGATTGTTTGATAGAGTGAGATCAAGAGAGTGGTTGTGGCGGAGAAAAAGAGTGGTCGAGGGAGATTGAGAGAGATAGAACGAGAGAGAGGCCGGGCGGAGGGAGAGAGACGACGAGGAGAGGGAGGCAGGAGAGATTGTGGGCGGGAAAGAGACACAGGGGGAGGGGGTGCTGTACGGTGGTGGTGGGGCCCACACCACTGTTGCAGTGTGAATATATTATTAAAATAATAACGAATCAATGAAAACCTGGTGATCGTATGTTTTAATCGTAATTTATAGTAATAATAAAATAAAAGGTTGTGTATTTCAAAATTAGTTGTATTAATTGATTTTAAAACTAGTGATTTAATTGAAGTGTTTTTAAAATTTAGAATAGTATATAATTAGTGATTGATTTATATTGTTATTAAAAATATTTTGTGACATAATTAAAGATTTATGGTTTTGATAATAAAAGGAGGGTTTAAATTATTATTTTGGAATAAATTATAGTTAGATTATTATTTAAAAATATTATGTGATTATTTACCCTAAATTAGAGATTTATTGATTTATTTATAAAAAGAGGATTAATTGAGAATAAATAGGATTAAAAAGGAATATTTATTATTTAATAATTCTGAATTAGTTTATTAATCGGATAAGACCAGTTTTATTTAGAGACTAAAGAGGGATTAATATTATTCAATCACGAGATTTTAAAGGGGAAATTAGTTAGTGAGATTATTATTAATATTTATGGATTTAAATTGAATAAAAAAAATAGATTCTTGAATAATTTTGGTTGTGAGTTTTATATTATTAAATTAGGGATTTTCTGAGAATTTAGAAGGATTAATTAGAAGTGCATTTTTAATAAATAATTGTTAGCAATCAGTTAGAATATTTTGTGAATAATTGGTTGTAATTTAGAGATTTATTGATTCGTTGATAAAAGAGGTATTTAAAATGACGAGGGTATTAAAGTGGAATAGTTATTATGGTTTTAAATTGAGTAAACAGGATTAATTGTGTCTTGAGGAATTATTTATTTAATTTAAGGATTAATTATTGTTTCGAGGATTTATTTATTTAAATTAAGGATTAATTGTTGTCTCGAGGATTAATTGGTTAAATATTGCTTCTTTCTCGTGGAGTTAGATAATTGTTTGAGGATTATTTATTGATTAAGTTTTTTATAGGATGTCAATGGTATTATTTTAGAGGATTGGTATTTAGCACTTTCGGATTATTTTGAAGGACCAGATCGGATCAGATTATTTTAGAAGTAAAAAATCGGATTATTAGTAAATTATTATTTGTGAGATTTAAAAATGGAAAAGGTTTCACGTAAAAATGTTGAGTTTGGAATTATTCTGGGAACCATTTTAGGGTAGGATTTAGGATGAGTTAGGAGACTCGTTTGGAAAAACTTGAAGAACGAAAGTTGTAGATATGCAAGGGTATTATATATCGGTGAGTAGAAGTTGATTGAAAGGTGATCAGAAGTTGAGTTAATAATAGCCAACTGGGTCCGAGAAGGTGAAATACCGGAGAACCAGAAACGTGGAGCAGGTTGGAGTATCGTACCGCAGAGCACAGGCAAGTTTACTAATTCGTACTCCATTGTTCGGAGTATTTATATTTTTAAATTCATAATTATGCTGATTACGTTTTCGATTTACAAAATCAAGTATTCTTTCGAGCGATTTATACAAGACTTTATCCATGCAATTTACATACATATTATTGTTGAGCTGTTATCCAGCCATATTATACCATGAGGTGTTCAAATTTATTTCATGAGTTGTTTCATATCGTTAGTATGTTTATTGAGATACTTCATTCGAGTTTATATTTAAGAGTGGGAATATATATAAAGTAAGTTATGTATACTGATATGGGTCACCTCATTTCGATTCCATAATCAGAACAGTTTTTCATAATATTTTCCTCTAATCGTTCGAGAGGGAAACTATATTATTGGTGTCTATTGTTAATTGTTAAAGAAGGCAAAAGTGATCGGAGTAACGCACCGGCCCATCTGAGTAGTATTAAGGGTGTGTTCGAGACTTCGGCTCATCCTTCTATCGATAGAAAACGAGTAGTGATAATGGATTGATCATCCATTACTTGAGTAGGCGTTCTGAGCAGAAACCCAATTGACATCCTATCAGTTAATAGATGCCTTTGTGGTTCTGTTAACTAGGGTGTTGATGTGAGCAGTTGTTATATTATAGTATTTCAAATAAATTGAGTAGTTCTGAGGAGTTATTAAATTTATTTTCGAGTAGTATTTTGAGAAGTTATTGATTTATTTCCGAGTAGTATTTTGAGAAGTTATTGAGATATGTTAGTTCTTTCATATGAGTAATATTTCGAGGTTTATAAAAATTTCCGAGTTGATCTCTTTTCAAAATATGTATATTATAGAGTGGTAAAAACCATACTTTGGTCAAGTTGTTTTATGATATCTATATGTACTTGCTGGGTATTCTTTGGCTCATTCTTGCTATTTAAATATTATAAAGCAGTGACAATCAGAGCAGGCATTAGTACAGCAAATCAAAATTAAGGAAAGGGGAGGACCACTGATTCAGCATGTTAACCTTAAAGTATCTGAGAAGATTACAGGTTGGAAAGGTGTTGTTTTATTATCTAGTTCTTTGGAGTTGTAATAGCATTTTAGAGATTCTGGGAAGGGAACTTGAGAGGTAATATCTTTTGGCATTATTGAGTACTTGTTCTAAGGTTATAACCCGTGGAGTTGTTATGAATATTGTTTTAGATTTCATTATGATCAGGAGATTAAATATTCCGCAAGAGATGTGACGACCTGGATTCCTGTAGGGGATTTGGGGGCGTTACAATCGGCTAATTATCATTTATTATATTATATTATTATTTATTTTAATAATTAAGATAATCGTGCCGAAAATCGAACCGACAAACTTTCAATACCCGTGCGATGCACAGGTTTCTTTTATTATGTTATAAATTTTATTTAATATTACAATTATGTTTTTATATAATCGTTATTTTTAATAATTTTTTTAATTTGAATTTAATATAATTTAGGGATTTTTTGAAAAATACCTAATGGTTATAAACATTTTGCAAAAATACTATTCCTTTAAAAATATAATTGCAAAAGTACGGTATTAATTGCGAAAATACGATCTATTTGACAAAAATTGCAAAAATACGGATTCAACCAAAAGCAACCAAATACAACTTTTTTAACATTTTAGTAAATATGAAAGCTACCCAAAACAACTGATAGCAACTTAATTTTATAAATCCAAATCCACCAAAACAACTCAAATTGAAATCAACCATATACATCTGAAATCAACATTACTATACTCATGATTGGAACAGATCGGAGAATATTCTGCCTCTTCCTTCTTGTCGACGATGATGGTTGTCGGCCTGCAGCCCCTTTTGAAGAAGATGATGGTCGACGATGAAGCGACGATGATGGTGATGGTGGTATTTGTCAGAGATGGCGTCGGAGAAGGAGGTGGATGTTGAGAGGTCGGGGTCGGAGATCGGAAGAGGTCGGGGAGTCGAAGACCTGAAGGAGGTGGCATCGGAGGAGGTCAATCGGGAATTGTGGTGACAGAGGGAGAACAGATAATAAGAAGAAAAGAATAAAGGGCGAAGAGGATAGAATACAGGGGAGGAAAAAAGAATGAAAAGGTAACGGATGAGAGAGATAATGAAAATAACGTATATTTGCAAGGTTTTCAACAGTACCGTACAATTGCAAATAAAGTAAAAAAGGATAGTACATTTGGTAAATACTCTATAATTTAATATACACATGTTTATGAATTATACTAATGTTTTCATATTATAAACAACTTATACAAATTTTTAATATATTTTATTAATATTTTAAAAATATGGTGTGATATTTTCGGATATATATTAATGATTGTAAGATTAGTTTGAAATCAAAAAGATAACATGTTTTAATTTGAAAAAAAATATTAATAATTAGAAGATATGATACGATTGATGTTTTAGGTCTTTATAAAAGGTAATATCTTCAATTAAAAGTAAATATGAAAAAGACAATCGTTTAATTACCATTAATTTCCATTTAATATTACAATTATGTTTTCGCATAATCATTATTTTTAATTTTAATTTAATATAATTTAATATACTCATGTTTACGGATTATACTAATGTTTCCTTATTATGAACAACGTATATAGATTTTTATTATATTTTATTAATAATTGAAAAATGTAGTGTGATATTTTCGGATAAACATTTTAGTAAATTAATTTAACCATATTTTATATCTAATCATTAGATTTAATGGTTCTGATTTTTAATTAAAAATCTAATGGTTACTATTCGTAGTATACGGATTTTTAATGATTGGAAGATATGATACTATTGATATTTTAGGTGTTTATAAAAGTAATATCTACAACTAAAAGTATATGTGAAAAAGGCTATCGACTAATTACCATTAATTATATTATGTTATTATTTATTTTAGGTGTTTTAATAGCATAGATATCGTATATATTTATATGAATGGTAAATAAATAAATTCACGACGTACCAAAAAATAGGTACCAAAAAGGGTAATAAGTAAATTCATGGCGTACCAAAAAATAGGTACCAACATTTTTAATGTTTCGGCTATTATATAATAGTATAGATTTCATTAAATAGAATGACTCGTGATATTTTTGGAAAAGAGAGGCTCTAGTTAGAAAAGATTTTATTTTATAAAATAGAAAATATAGAAAATATATTACTTTTTAGCTGGAAAAGATAATCAGTTAGTTATTAGTAATTATAATATTATTAGTCTACTTCATTAATTAGAACAATCATATTTTTGGAAAGAAGAGATTTTAGTTAGAAAAGTTAAAAAAAATAATAGCTGAAAAAGGTAATTGGTTAGTTATTGTTTAGGAGAAGTGTTGGGAAGAGCTGCGTGTAGAGAAAAGATTGTGTTTTATTTTTTTATAATTAAGTAAAATAATGAAGAGTAATAAAGTAAAATCATTAAATAAGATAAGTACTATACCGTAGCGTCCCAAAAGCGGATACCAAAACTTTTAATGCTTCGTTTTTTTTAGTAGAGTATAGTATAGATTTTAACGATTAGAATATGCAACTACGGTGAAAACCTATTTGCATAACCAACAAATTCAAATCAAACTTATAATACCTATTTGATACTTTTAATTAAACTAGCTTATAACTCGTGCAACGCATGACTCTTTTTCTAATATTTATTATATTATTTTTTATTATTATCTATTTGTTATTAGTTTACATATCAAATTGTTGTTATGAAATTGATATATATATATATAAGATTTTACACGTTCAATTTATTATGTGTTTTATCTTTAATTCTTAAAACTTGATTTGGATGATTTTAAAGCCTACGTGAAATTAACAAAATAATCTTTAATTTAGTGTTGGTTTAACAATTTTTTCCAATTAAAACTACCAAGAAACAAAAGAGAGATGAAATTGACGATTTTTTATATTGAAAATTCTGCTCTATTTAGGAAATCTATTTATATTTTGTTTTGATTATCAAAATAACCTTCTTATTATTTGAAGATAGTTGTACTAACAACCATATATAGTTTTAATAATAAGTGTAGGAGGGATTTTGTCCAAAACTTTGGTAGTTGGTAGTCTGCCCTCAGTACGATAAAATAAATTAGAACTGTTAGATCTTAAAATAAATAGATAAAAAATGTTGGATCTTGCATAAAAAATATTTAATATTTTAACATGTAAACTAAAAAGTGTATTTATAGTGAAATACGAAAAAGTGTTTGACAATGATTTAAATCATATATAATTAGGTTTTTTATATTGAATAGGATTATTAATATAGGTATTCTACACTAAACTAGCATGATAGCCCGTGCAAGGCACGGGCCACATTATAATTCGTACAATTTTTTTCGCAAATAATCAGTCATATCTTCTTGTCAATCTATTTCATATGCTTCGATTTATTTAAGGTCTACAGTTGGTAATCGTTCAAATTTTGAAATTTAATGAATTCTAAATTTGAGTAACATACAGAACCAATCCTGAGATTAAGTCGCTCATACTAATAATAAATGGGTACCGACAAGATGATTTAATTTAGGGGCACAAATTTTCTAATATGTAGAAAAATTTTAAAGTACGTAGATACACAAAAAATGATATTTGGGGCACATCTTGTTCAAGGTAGCACCAAAAATAGTTTAAAATATAAGGAGTGCCAAAAAATAAATCGCATTTATGTGATTTTGATTTGTAGTTGAGTACAATATTCAAATTCACTTGAAACTTTCAATTCCTCAGGATCGACTTAGGTATAATATTTGTAGCAGTACTCTTTGAATGTAAGAAGAATGACCGATAACAATGACACATAAGATTTACTCATTATCGACCAAGTACTATTGCAACAACAGTTGGTAATCAACTAAATGTATGACGTATCCATGCAAATTAATATGCGCTATTATGAAAAAAATATTTATTTTTTATGCAGTCTTAAAATATCAGTAATCGATCATTATGTCATAGGTAGTCATATATAATTTAAATCTTTGTTTAGTAAATATAATCTTCTTTATAAAACTACATTATAATTTAACTATGCATTTTATTTATTTATTTAATCGATAACTCATATAGAGTCCAAATCTAACATACCAGCTAATTCTGAATTTTTTTATATAGATATATATTATACCTAGTATCAATCATATTAAGGATCTGTTTGCTATTGATGTTTTAGACCGCAACAATAGTTTTTAAAGCAAATTTGGTTCAAAACAGCTTAGTAACTCTAGAAGCAATTTTTCAACAACAATTGTTTTATTAAAAAAATTGTTTTAGGAAAAATTTTAATTTTTCACAACAGCAACTTTTTTTACAACAATTTTAGGTAAAGGCATCAAATCCTAATAATCGCTTATTAAATAAATTTAATTATATCCTTATATATAATAAGCATAAGAGTGATATTATCCATAATTTTCGTCACTATACTACCAAAATAATCTTAACCGTTAAATCTAATATTTTTAAAAACAGACGATCAAGATTATATCATATTAAAAGAGAAAAATTATAATTTAAAATGGATATAATTAGAAAAGATTGCATTAAAAGTGAATTTTAGAAAGAAAATTAAAATCTAAAAAGGATATAATTAAAAAAAAGGTTGTATTAGAATTGAATTTTGAAAAGAAAATCATATCTGAAAAGGATATAATTAAAAAGGTTGTATTAGAATTAAATTTTATTTATTTTTGTTAGGTCCGATAAGATTGTAGAAGGGGGGTTGAATACAATCTTTACCTTTTTATCGAAATTTGTCCGTTAGATAATATTTTAGCAAAGACAAATTTGTGCGGAATTATTTAACACAATTTTTCAAGTTGAATATAACTGTATATTAACTTGATGTGGTGTTACAAAATCAGTATAACAACTTATCAAGATGTTAATAACTAATTAGAAAATTCGACATGAACTTTTCTAATTTAGTTAATAATAATCAAGATAAGAACTAGGAAACTTAATTCGCTAGTAGTACAAGAATCACAAATAGACAAGTTCTAGCGGATAGAATATTACAAAGATGAAGAACTTGAATTTCTGGGAATTGTTTAAGCTTTGGTGTTCTTGGTGTTCTTGAGAGAGAATTCTTTTCTGCTGAATATAATATTTTCTGCTCTGTTTGTTGGTTATGACCTGTTCTGCTCTGTTCTGTTCTTTAATATCAGTAACAGGTCTTGATGGCTTTCTGTAGGATATTTAACTGCTCCAGCATGATTTAAACTGCTACCAAGACTTGATTTTTCTTCATTAAGACTTACACAAACCTCCATTAAGACATAAAACTTGTCGGTATGACTTAATCAAAAGTTCGGTATGACTTAAAACAGTTGGCAGAGGTCGGTATGACTTATCAAGATATTTTGTTTTGGTAAGACTTAATCTTCAATGCTCGGTATGACATAATCTGAAGAACTCAGTAGTTATGACATAATCTGTCTTTGCTCGGTAAGACATAACACTGAAGCTTGGCTCGGTAAGACATAAATCTGATATCTGTCGGTATGACTTAAATTAGGTCATACCGAATCTTTACTTCACCAAGGCATAATCCAGTCTTCTATATTTAAGTCATATTGACCCATTTAATTAATTAATGATTAACCAATTCATATTTAATTGATACAATAATTAATTTAATAAATAAATTAATTCTTCCAGAATTAATTCATTTAATTAAATCAACCAAATGATTTATATCAATTATAAATGAATTTAATTAAATCAATAAATAATTAATTTAATTCTTACAAACCACTGAAGGTAGTAAAGAATTATCACTGACTTGTGTTGATGTTCGATGTACTGTCTGGTTCATGAACGACTAACTTCAATGATGCTTCTTCACTTTTGACTTTAGGTTGTGGTTTATTTCTTCTCTCTATTTTCTTGTACTGTAACTGACTTTCAAACTATCACTCGAAAAATCTCTGTCACTGTTCAAATGAATCCATTCACTTCAATGCTATACAGGGGCTTGATCAGATAACTGAATCGTCTTCCAGTGTATGACATCAAAACAATAGATTGACTTTTCTTCTTTCTTCTGACAGATAATACTTCTTGAGATTCCTGTGACAGTTCATATGTATATTTACTTATTACAATTTGGTTTAAGTTGATTATGATCCTCTAACTACAAATAGGCTGAGTCATATGCCTTTCAATTTTTATTATTAGTATTAAAAAATTTATATATACTATTTAGACTCTATCTTGAGATCTAGAAATCAGATTTGGATGATTTTACAATCCACGCGAAACTCATAAAATTATCTTTAATTTATTGATGATGTAATAATTATTATTCAAATGGAAATACTCAGAATCTCAAGCGAAAATATAATTATAAATTTTTGCATTAATCCTATACAATGTAGACGGCACACATTGATCTATTCAATGTAGAAAACCTAATAATATTTGATATAAATCATTGACATACACTTTTTTATAAATCAATATAAATACTTTTTTAGTTTATAAAATATTAAAATATTAAATATTTTTTTATGTTATATCCAACGATTTTCATCTATTAATTTTAAGATCTAATTTGATGGTAAACAAATTCATGTTGTCTCGTGTACCACGTGAATGCATATCTTGTTTTCATGGCATATTCATAATATAGATAAAAATATTTTAGTATTATAATTTTATAAAACTATCATTCTAATTTCAGCAATTTTTTTCCATAATAATTTTCTGTTGTAGTTATTAAAACACTTTTACCTTAAAATTTTAAAAGTGAAATTAGTGTGGTAGCATGATAGTCGTGTAATGCACGACCTGCATTTTAACTATGATAATTTTACATACACATATTATTATGAAATTATCACTATTATGATTATGAGCTAATTAGATATAAAAAAAATTCATTGTCATATCTTTCGTACAATAATCTTATATATATATATATATATATATATATATATATATATATATATATTGAATGTCATTATGTCAACACCATATTAAATTTCAGTTATAATTTATCCAACATTTGTCAACGAATTGGATTAACATAATATTGTCAAACTAATGTACCAAGATTTGTATATATTTGAATGAAAATTGATTTATCTATTTTTAATATATTTTATTAATAGCTGGAATATATGGTGTGATTGTAAGATTAGTTTTAAATTAAAAAGTAATGTGTTTAATTAAAATGAAATATTAATGATCGGAAGACATACAACTGGTTTTTTAGTTATTTATAAAACATATATCTTCAACTAAAAGTAAACGTGAAAAAGACAATCAGTTAATTACCATTAATTATAATATATTAATTTTAATAATTTAAATAACCGTATAGAAAATCAAACCACCAAAACTTTTAATGTTTCAATTTTAATATAATAGTATAGATGTGTAATGGTCATTTTATGTTAAATAACATAAATTACATTATATATTATTATATAATATTACGTATCATTAAAATGATATGTATGAAGTGAGTAGTTTGGAGATTTACTAAATAACACGAGAATTCATAATAAATTTATTAGCTTTTGAAAGGGTTAAAATTTTGATAATTTTAAGTAAATCTCAAAAAATAGTAAAAAAAATTAGGAAGCGAGTTTTTTTTTACATTTGATCGATGATTAATAAAAAGGTACCAAACAGTTGATATGGTGTAGTGGTCATGTATGTGAACATAAGTCACTTGTATCTTCAAAGTCATGAATTCAATTTTAGTTAAGTATATCTCAAAATAAATATTAAAATATTATAGAAAGAGGGTTTTAAAGTACATGTGATTGATGATTTTCTAAAAGATAACAAAAAGTTGTTGTAGTGTAGTGGTTGTGAATGTGAACACAAGTCAATTGTATTCTCAAGGTCATGAGTTCAATTCCCAAGGAAATTTTTTTTTTTTTTTTAGATTTATATAGTAAAGGATATACTTGTAATTTACTAAATAGCCTTAAAACCCTTGTTGGCCTATAATAGATATAATGGATATGATTAATGTAAAAATTCGTAATTATATTTTCTCTTGAGATTCTGAATGTTTTCATTTGGATAATAATTGTTAAATGTAGGTATTCTACACTAAATAGGATTAATGTAAAAATTCGTAATTATATTTTCTCTTGAGATTCTTAGTGTTTTCATTTGGATAACAATTGTTAAATCATCACTAAATTAAAGATAATTTTATGAGTTTCGCTTGGACTGTAAAATCATCCAAATCTGATTTCTATATCTCGAGATAGAGCCTAAATAGTAAATATAAACCTTTTTTAATATTAATAAATAAATAAATAAAATTCAGTGCTAATACAATCTTTTATATCCTTTTTAGATTATAACTTCTTTTTAAAATTCAATTCTAATACAACCATTTTAATTATATCCTTTTTAGATTATAACTTTCTTTTTAATATGATATAATCTTGATCGTCTATTTTTAAAAACATTATATTCGACGGTTGAGATTATTTTGGCGGTACAATGACCAAACCAAAGTGAACAAACCAAAATTATGTATAAGATCCCTCTAACGCTTATTATATATACTAGCCTATAACCCGTGCAAAGCACGGGCTATCATATATTATTATTATTAATTTATTAAAATTATTTGAAAAATTTATTTAGTGTAACCTAATATCGTTGAAGAAAGAATTGTAGCAAGAAGTGGGTGTAGACGATGATTCTAATCGGGATGTAATTGAAAACATTTATAATTCTATAATATGTTGGTTTTTTATTTTTAATAAATTATATATAATTTAACTGAATTTAAAAATTTTAACAGGTTTTTTTTATTTTTTTTAAAATATTTTTTTGTGCCTTAGTTCTTTGGTTAGTTGGTTAACAACTTCCCAAAAAGTTTGTTAACACCTTCCAAAATACAAAAAACAAATCAAAATATATTTAATTTTAATTAAAAAATAAACCACATATTTTACATAATATTCGATTATATTTCCATTTACATCAATATTTAAATAGATACATACTCCATCAGTTATACTTCAATTGAAATTCAACAACATACTCTTTCAATTATATTTTTAATTTTTTATTTTTAGGAAAGTTTTAACAATTTTTTTGGAAGACAATACATACTCTATCAATCACACTTTAACTGAAATTCAATTACATACTCTTTCAATTATATTTTTAATATAACTTTTTTAACTTGTTATTTTTATAAAGGTATTAACAATTTTTCGGAATACGTTAACCAACCAACTAACCAAATATATCCGTTCATCACACGGATTTCTTAAACTTATATAATATTTTATTTATATTTTAATAATTATATATCTCATATATATTACTATATATAATATTTGCATAATATATAGTATTAAATAGCAATTGTATAATTATATGATATATTGTTCGAATTATGACTATATTTTATCATAATAATATAAATATAAATGAACGTATATACTTACATTCAAATTTTTGTTGATATTATCATATTCAAATTATGATTCCATAATAATCCCTAATGTACTATTTGTCTAAAATAAAATTTAATATTAAATTGTAATTGTGTAAAAATTTTATTGTTTATTATATAGTTTTAGATTGTTTTCACTTTTGTTAATTTATAATTTGTTGTAAATTTGTTAATAAATATATGATATTAAAAGTATTTAAATTAATTTTAAAAATATTTGATTTCTAAGTAATTGAAAGAGTCAAAAAAGTTGGGTAACTGTAAGAGTATGTAATCAAATATTAATTGGAGTGTAATTAAAAGAGTTTGTTATTAAGTAAAATTAAATTTTATATGCATTTTAATTTATTTTTTCATTTGTGAAAGGTATTAACAAACCTTTTTGGAAAGTGTTAACAAACCAACCAACCAACCAATTATACCCTGTTTCGCTTATAATAGTATAGTATAGATAAATAATTGAAAGAGTCAAAAAAAGTTGAGTACTGTAAGAGTATGTAATTAAATATTAATTGGAGTATAATTAAAAAAGTTTGTTATTAAGTAAAATTAAATTTTATATGCATTTTAATTTATTTATTCATTTTTGGAAGGTATTAACAAACCTTTTTGGAAAGTGTTAACCAACCAACCAAGCAACCAATTATACCCTGTTTCGCTTATAATAGTATAGTATAGATTTCTAAAACTTGTATAATATTTTATTTATATTTTAATAATTATATATCTCATATATATTACTTTATATAATATTTGCATAATATATAGTATTAAATAACAATTGTATAATTATATGATATATTGTTCGAATTATGACTAATAATTGAAAGAGTCAAAAAAAGTTGGGTAACTATAAGAGTATGTAATTAAATATTAATTGGAGTGTAATTAAAAGAGTTTGTTATTAAGTAAAATTAAATTTTATATGCATTTTAATTTATTTTTTCATTTTTGGAAGGTATTAACAAACCTTTTTGGAAAGTGTTAACCAACCAACCAATTTTACCCTGTTTCGCTTATAATAGTATAGTATAGATTTCTTAAACTTATATAATATTTTATTTATATTTTAATAATTATATATCTCATATATATTACTTTATATAATATTTGCATAATATATAGTATTAAATAACAATTGTATAATTATATGATATATTATTCGAATTATGACTATATTTTGTCATAATAATATAAATATAAATGAACGTATATACTTACATTCAAATTTTTGTTGATATTATCATATTCAAATTATGATTCCATAATAATCCCTAATGTACTATTTGTATAAAATAAAATTTAATATTAAATTGTAATTGTGTGAAATTTTTATTGTTTATTATATAGTTTTAGATTGTTTTCACTTTTGTTGATTTATAATTTGTTATAAATTTTTTAATTAATATATGATATTTAAATTATTTAAATTAATTTTGAAAATATTTGATTTCTAAGTAATTAAAAGAGTCAAAAAAGTTGGGTAACTGTAAGAGTATGTAATTAAATATTCATTGGAGTGTAATTAAAAGGGTTTGTTATTAAGTAAAATTAAATTTTATATGCATTTTAATTATTTTTTCATTTTTGGAAGGTATTAACAAACCTTTTTGGAAAGTGTTAACCAACCAACCAACCAATTATACCCCGTAAAATTAAATTTTATATGCATTTTAATTTATTTTTTCATTTTTGGAAGGTATTAACAAACCTTTTTGGAAAGTGTTAACCAACCAACCAATTATACCCTGTTTCGCTTATAATAGTATAGTATAGATAAATAATTGAAAAGGTCAAAAAAAGTTGAGTAACTGTAAGAGTATGTAATTAAATATTAATTGGAGTGTAATTAAAAGAGTTTGTTATTAAGTAAAATTAAATTTTATATGCATTTTAATTTATTTATTCATTTTTGGAAGGTATTAACAAACCTTTTTTGGAAAGTGTTACCAACCAACCAACCAACCAATTATACCCTGTTTCGCTTATAATAGTATAGTATAGATTTTTTAAACTTATATAATATTTTATTTATATTTTATTAAATATATATCTCATATATATTACTTTATATAATATTTGCATAATATATAGTATTAAATAACAATTGTATAATTATATGATATATTGTTCGAATTATGACTAATAATTGAAAGAGTCAAAAAAAGTTGGGTAATTGTAAGAGTATGTAATTAAATATTAATTGGAGTATGTAATTAAATATTAAATATTAAAAGAGTTTGTTATTAAGTAAAATTAAATTTTATATGCATTTTAATTTATTTTTTCATTTTTGGAAGGTATTAACAAACCTTTTTGGAAAGTGTTAACCAACCAACCAACCAACCAATTATACCCTGTTTCGCTTATAATAGTATAGATTTCTATGCATTTTAATTTATTTATTCATTTTTGGAAGGTATTAACAAACCTTTTTTTGGAAAGTGTTAACCAACCAACCAACCAACCAATTATACCATGTTTTGCTTATAATAGTATAGTATAGAAGAATATAATATAATTATTCCAACTTAAATTAATATAATCAAGTGATGATATTAAATAAAAGAAAAATGGTCCTACAGCTAACTATATTGAATTTCCTAAAGTTAATTCATCATCAAAATTACAAATTACGTAGTTTTGATGGATTTCTTTTTTTGATTTAAAAGGGCCCCGCAGGGGCATTATTGATTGATTGTGAATATGTATCGCAATCTTAATGGTTAACTTTTGGAGAATTTTCTAAAGTTAACTGTAGGAACATATTACCCATTAAATAAAATTTGAATTTTTCCCTTTTTTAAAAGAAAACAAAATATATTCTTCTTATTTTAACAAGTCGAATTCGATCTGAATTTGGACTTATTTTTTCAGCAATATGATTATCTATTTATTTAACCCTTGAAAATAAGCAAACCCTTGAGAGCGAAAGGAATCTCCTGCTTTTTCCTACGTACGTTTGCAGCAGACTCGTAGCCCTTCTTCAACTGAGCAATTCGGAGGTGACATAGACGAGGATGGCTTTGGTGGACAATCTAATGAGTAATACTCTGATGGTGAAAAAACAACGGAAGATTTACGAGTTACATGAAGATATCTTGGCTCAAATTCTCGTAAGACTGCCTGTAAAATATATTTTGCGATGCATGTGCGTTCAAAAATCATGGTACAATTTAATACGCACTCCTATGTTTATCACCCTCCACTTAAATCATCAGAAAACTAGCACCCACAAAAATAATACATATCTCTTTTTCTTGGATCTTCGTCCCTTTCAATTAATACTACGATTCGATAATGTACAATGTGAAGAATACTTAACGATTGAAAAGCTTCCGGCTGGTCTGTCCCAACTTGAGTGGATTAAACTGTCCCGCCTTGACTGGTATGCACTATCATATGGTTTGATCTGCCTGAAAATGTATTATCTTCGCAGCATATATCTCTGGAATCCTGTTATTCAAAAATGTAAAATTCCTCCGAAATCGCCTATTCCTTGCTATTCCGGTGAACATGATCATATGTGGGAGGCATTAGCTTTTGGGTTTGTACCAGGACTAAATGATTATGTTTTAGTACATATTGTAAAACCTCATTGGTTCGATGAACGTGAACCTCATCCCCACTCGGTCATCATTGGTGTTTATAGTCTAAACACTAATTCTTGGAAGATAATAAGTATGAATAATGTTTTGGTTCATCACATCAAATGGAAAAGCGATGTTTTTGTTAATGATACTGCATTTTGGGTAGGGCGCAATTTGGACAAGAAAACTGTAGTTATGTACTTTGGTACGAAGACTAATATACTGGGTCAAATCTTGTTGCCAGAACAGGCCTCTTCTTCTAATTATCATGATATTCGTATTCGTCCATTTGGTGAATCTATTGCTTGCTTTGTTAATAGACGGAACTATGGAAAATCAGATGATTGGAACATGTGGGTATTGGAAGGCGATCCGATTAATGTGTTTTCTTGGAAAAAGAGGACTTCTCACTCAAGTGAAGATGTTCAGGGTATATTGGGTGTAAGAAACAAGGGTCCTTTTGTGGAGAGTCTGGTTTTTCTTGAAACTGAAGAAATGGAAAAAAAAAAAAACCATCAGAAGATGAAGCAAAAACCATCAGGGAGGTATAGATATTTAAGATCGTTTATTGACTATTAGCTGGTTGTAGAAACCATAATGGAAGTGTAGAAAATCAGATGTGAACTCTCTATATACTGTATGTGTACCACAAAATCAATTTATATTGGTATGCTTTTGCTTAATTTAATTAACTGATGATGAAAATGTATATTAACAGATGCATATAAGCCTGTTGCAAAGATCCTTCTTAGCATCTCCCTCGATCAAGGCACGCACATTTCAGATATGGAGCCAGACAAACAGAAATAAAGTGTCATTCTAGGCGAACAGGGCTAATATGTAAGATACAAATTCCTCAAGTGAAAGGTGATTTTGAAAATGTATCATTTCGAATCATTGAAAAGGATAAACTTTAATTAATTAAGAGAATAAGCCACGGGTATAATTGCCCACAAGTCTACCACCTAGCCAAAGGAATAGCTCTGACAAGATGCATCAAGTAACTTACAATGACTACTTATAAGCCTTCTACTTTGAATTACTACTAGTAAACCCCGGCTTAGGGTGTTTTTCAGCCTCGATAGGGTCCAACCATGTGAGAGGATGGCGGTTGAAGGAAGGCCAGTTGGGAACACTAATGAGAGCAGTCAATACAACTCCGCCCATGTATATGAGTAGCATCATCTGAAAGGAACCTAAAAAGTAGCCCGTGAGGAAAGCCACCCCTGCAAATGCCACCAGCATTATCTGCATCAGTGTCTCTGCTAGCTTTTGTCCTTGCCAATCCATCTATTAACAAAGATGGGAGTATATAAGAGACAGATATCACCAATTATAATCGAAAGGGAAAAAGAAATGGATTTGACAATCAACACTGCATTACTTTCTTTCCTAAACAAACTCTCATATTATTTATCATAATTCAGAAAATTCTGAAACTCCGAATTCAGTTAAGCAAATCTCTTGTAAGTTGTAACACGTAATCTATTTGTCAACATGTATGAAGCTAAGTATAGGTACAGCAATTAAAGATTGAAAGAGTACTCCTGCAATCAATTTTGGGGAAGACTAAACATCAAAATTGAAAAGCAGACAAAACGACTTTATCGTGGTTGCGTCAAGCCTAAAGCCACACTCCACGAACCACACATATATAAGCCATCTCAATCTTAGTGAGTTGGCTTCTTACAATTTCTATAGAACTTTATCAGGGAAGAAGTGGGACTATGTTTTCTATACGGGGATGCCCCACATTACAAGTCTCCCAAAGAGTTGCACACACACAACTGTCGATTCAGGCAACCATCAGATTCCACATCAGGTGTGCAGCTCAGATGCAAAAGTTCTCGGACGCTCAGTGCAAACAGAGTTGATAAAGAAGTCAATGTTTCAAGCGCTCCGTTAGGCTGGTATTAGAGGGCTCCAATTGTCAAGTCTCACCGCCTAGTCAAGACAAAGTCAGCAACTAGTTTAAAAAATGATTCAACTATATATGACCCATGTGTAACGGAAGTTTGTTATGTTCTCACACATTGGTTGCTGCTGTATAATGTGTGAAAACTTTAACACCTTACTTCCGAGTTTTTAATAGGAGAGGAAGTAAGTGAAAGATAAGTAAAATAGTTTCATTTTCACTTCTTTTTGTGCTCCCGAATTTTTAATAGGGACGAAAGCAAGTGGAAATAAATACAAATTAAACTCACTTTCATCCCAGGATAGGATGAAAGTACTTTACTCTCTCACCACTTACTTCCTTACGTTTAAAAAACTCGGAAACAGGGCCTAAGTTTGATGTAGTCACTTAGGGCAGTGAAGATGGTCCCAGTTGAGATACAAGTAGTGTTGTTAAAATACACACTAAAATATAAAAAACATTTCATGGGCCTCTAATTAATAATTAAAAAGTTTGTAACAGCTATAACATGTACAATTGTACATGCAGAATCACGTAATACAGGAATTAGGATGGTGTGTATACAGTATTGAAGAATACCTGTAAGAAACTCTTGTTGGAAACAATCAAGATTTGATTGTAGAGAGAAATGTATACACCCAAATGCTGGTTTTTGGAGCCCTTTTACATATTTATACGAGCGGAAGAAAATTGAAATATTGAAAATAAGAAGAAAATGTATAAATTTATGTTAATTAAATTGAAAAAAAACAAAGGCATGAATAATTAAATACAGAATTATTATATCAATACAAAATATTATTTTATAGATTATTGTTTTGTGATCGGAAATTATTATCAGTTAATAGAAAATTTTGTTTAATTAAGTTGAAAAATAGGATTTATTTAAATAATTGGAGTATTGGACCAATAAACAGCTGGGCCATAGTCATGTTTTGAGACTCAGCCTAAAAAATTATAGTATGTTAGAGATGTCACCTGCCAAAACTTAACTGTGAGATTACAAATGCAGTACTGATGTTAAAATACAGTCTATGGTGTATTTTTGAAGACTAGCTAATGCTGATGACTTACTCTAAAGAGGATGAACTGCATCTTTACATTTCCTAACAAATTGCAAAAATACAACAATTGCGGAGGTTTCTATATTATTGATGCTTACTGAGGCTGGCATGTCTTCGTCTTTATAAGCATCGCTACCGAACTATAATTGTACGGTATAAATTAATTCTTATATCAGTTTCCTCCGCTCATAAGGCTGACAACTCAACTTCCCTTGTGCAAGGCCGATAAGCAACAAAAGTGCTGTCATTTGAAAATGAACCAGGATTAAAGCATGTGATTCCTGTGTAATTGAAAGCCTTCTGCTCACTTTTATCGCCCAATACTATCTGCAATTATATACTCATGCATGTTAAAAAAGGTTCTAAACATTTGTCGTATCTGTTTGCATAACGGTCGTATAACTTTTTCAAGCTGTAGACTGTGATTGGAATTTGAACAATGTTGAATTACAACATCTAAAGATAATAAAAACCATAAATCTTTTAATGAGATATATACTTACCGATTATATAAAGGAATAGCCAAATAGGGATTAGTTACCGATAATTGCAACACGAATGCTAAAGGAATCAATAAAAAAAATTAAATGTACAAAAAAACAGCTTTGTGTTCTTATAAGAGAAGTTATATACCGTATGAGGTGTTGGATAGAGGTGGAGACAGTGATCGTAATTCCAGATGACAGGTTGTATACTTAGGGGGAGGGGACACAAATGGCTTTGATGAGTTATAGTAGCAACAAGCTGCAGGAAAGGAAAAAACAGTGTACATTTATGAGCTTCTATGAACCTGTGGCCGTCTATTCTAGTTAAAGATACATGACCATATCAAAATACAGGTGTTACAATTGACAATGATATATATCGAAGTTTTTTTTTCAACAAAATAGAATATATATCTTTATAATGAACTCACATGCTCAAAAGGATCACTTGTTTCTTCTGATGAAGGCGGCATTAAACATGACCTACGCATTCTGTATAGCAGATCCTGGCGGAAAAATACAATCTCTTGGGTGTAAAACTTGATTCTGAGTAAAGAAATGGAAAGTGTTATAGAGGCTTGAAAATGCATTTGATGGATTAAAAAGTAAAATTACTCTAATTTATCTTGACTTAGCTAATAAGCCAACTCAGATATTGATGTACACCTTACCTGCATGGATTACTTAAAAATAGAGCATTCGGAACGTGCTTCTGAAGCTCTTCAGTTAGATAATTTGGTAAAGGGGGTCTTGGTAGAACTGTTGAAGGACCTACATTTGCTAAATGTCAGAATACTACTCCCTAGGCAGATTTCCCACTGAATCAAGAATGAGTTACATACCTGCATCATCCGGCCCAGGAATGAACAAGAACCTGCTATGCTCTAGTAATCTATGATGAGCTCCAATTATTTGCCCCAGTTTCCCGAATTGCGATCTGTGAAGCAAATTTTGCTATTTTTTAGTTATGATAAACAAAATTGGACGAATATATTAAGAAAAACATATCAGAGTACTTACCTGACTGTTGAGTAAGAACTAAAAGAAAGGTTACATGGATGGGAGCAGAAATTTCCCATAAAGACAAACAAAGAAGGAACCACTTCTACATTCTCATAACCATCAAGGACAGTCTGCAGGTTTTTCATAGTCTATAAACAAATTGAACATGATGTTACCATAGTTTTCCAGTTTGGAATAATAGATAAAACGGGCAAAAAGTAACAACTAAAATGAATTAGCAATTGCATGCATACATCCTCATTGTCCAACCAAATATCTGAAAGAACGACAAACATGTCATTTACTGCCCTTGTTTCCAACTCTGCAAGTCTCAGCTATTTGAAAAGTTAAGGACATTTTCCAAAACAAAGAAGTTATCGAATTTTTAGCATAAAATCGCAAATTTTTGGCCCATGAAACTGATTCAATTCAAGGCATATCAAAAAGATACAGTTTCCTCCTTTGCAAGTTTACCACTGCCAAAGAAGTCAATCCCAGAAAATAATCCAGATGACTTGTCCCTGTCTTCTAGTGGAGGAAATCCACATGTTCTGACCTGCAAGATTAATTTTGAGTGAACACAAGATAGTCATTGAAGTATGCTATCATATCATAACCTATTCTTACTGCTGAAGCTTAGAGCTGTCTACAAACATGCAAACATATAAGATGTCTAATGGTGGGAAAACCGTAGTAAAAGTTAAAAGAGCATACTTGGGAGTTGGGAACCTATATTACGTCACACTCGCCTAACTTTCTACGAGAACAGAAGTAAACAGAAGTATAAATGGTTAGTTGCAAGGAAGACTTCAAAAGCATAGTGATGACATCTCTATGGGTTTTGCAGTGGGACATCGATGCTAGACACACAGAGAGATAAAAAGGCTCAATTATACTGAAGAACAGGAAGACGTTAATGAATGTGCTCCGTTTAAGACCTATTCTAAGATTTAATTTGACTAGTTTATTTTATATGTAGTGGGGCAAATATGATAAAAGATGAGGAAATATATAAAAACCTGAAACATCCCATCCAGGAGCATCTCTCCTTCTGCTAAAACTATAGTGTTCTCTGAAAAGAATCCAGTGGTTATCTTGTATGGCATGTTAAAGAAACAAAATCCTCAGCTTCCAGCTCTAGCAGCACCATTTTATGTGATTACCAACCAAAATGTTTATTGAAAAATAGAAGCACGGATATATGTGATATAACAGTGATACATAAAGAAAGACCAAAATAAAGACAGTTGTGGCTACAGGACAAAGCCACTAGGTGAATGCACCTTTAGAAATGGGAGGCACATTCAAACAACAAATGTATCGGCACGCATGATACATAAAACATTCATATATGAAGTAATTATTCAGCTCGCATATAAGTTGTACCTAGCAATCCAGTTATGCATAATTTATTTCTGGAATCAATTGCAAATAGGTTTAAGTTCAGGAAGGTAGTTGTAGTTTCACAAATAGCTATACTGGTAGATTTGTATCTTTTTACTAACTAGGAAAGAGAAACAACTCTAACATAAATCAGAAAAAGGAAGTCTTGGCTTGTGTCACCAATTTCGAAAATGAAAACGTGGCAGCACGAAGTCTAGGGTTGATGTCCAATGAAATTATAGACAGAGTAATAAAGTTTATAACCAAACTTCATAATTGAAACCTGGAAACTATATGTGCCTCACTACCCACTAGGCATGACCACTATGCACACGTTCTTCCACATCTTTAACAATTATACAGTCTACATCATTCCAGCATACGGAATGGAGTAAGTATCATGGAAGTTTAGCAAAGCATATATGGGATCACTGTTGGATGAATATGGAGAAGTGGTTTCAAAACTGTTACAGGGAAGATATAGATAAGAATAGATGTGACATATTTGCAATCATGCACAGATATTTAACAATGGGAAAAGAAAAAATTATTTGTTGATAAGGATATTGCATTTGACAGATTAATTTCAACTGCTGCAGTGAGATCTTCCAAGTAAAAATGCCCATCTTCCAATTGAGATATCACTCCCATCACCCAGCATCTTCCCGTTCGCCCAACCAGAGATTGAATTGGGGATATCTGGATAGGTAATCATACAATCAAAATTAACATCCGCAATCCTAAAACTACAGTTATTAACACCACACATTTCTCTATGATCTTAAGAGGGAAAAAGTACCTGACAGTTCCCAAATTGTGACAAATCAGTATCAAATGCAGGCCTTGAGAAATGTGGATCGCGAGAAAGCCTTTGAAACAATAGTAAAAATCTATCTCTGTACAAAATTGCTTTTGCAGAAGCATCTCCATGAATCGGAAGCCTTCCAGTATGCCTACAAGTAAAAAATAATGGTTAATAGAGCAGACAACAATTTTTTAGTTTAACTCGAACACAATACCAATTCCAACCTTAAGGATAACAATCCTGAAAATGGTTATATAAACATTTGAACGATAATTTATATTTCTCTAGAATAAAAGGATGACTTCTCCAATGTAGTTCCTTTTAACAGGATAGTCTGAAAAAGTTAGAAAGCCAAAATGGTTATAAATATAGATTTCATGAATTTTCCTACTAATATCGTAGCTTAGTATATAATGTGTTTTGATATCACATCTGGAATTAGAACGATGGAAAAGTCAACCTAAAGATCAAACTAATTTGTGGTATATGTATCATGTGTCAGTGTAACATGAAGGAAGCCTAACCAAAAATGGATATACTATATAGTATATACCGTAGCTCACTCCTGTATTCCATACAAACTAATTTTTAAATCCAGAATTCACCAACTACCAGTTGACTAAACGGCTTTAGCCCTACACTATTTTTCTATCCTTCTATAATTTTGATAAGTTTATTACAGTGGGTTCAAGTACGGACACTTGAACACCAAGTGAATTTGGAAAGGTTCCAGCACTTAGAAGGTTGTGTGTAAGAAATAACCAAACAAATCCGGTACGTCCCCACTACAAGTAAAGCCTCTGGAAGGTGACATGTATGCAGTTTCTTAAACCCAGTTGAAAAGTTAAATGCGCTTTAAATAAATTACTACTGATGTACCTAGGCCTTTAGTCTGTTGTTAAAAGATCTACTAAACAGTCCTCTACTTAAATTTGCGACTAGTTCGAAAATTAGATCAGACCCGCAACTCGACCAGAAGTATGGGAAGTGAAATGCTACAACAGAAGGGTGTAGAAAAACACCTCTAGAATCCTACGATTGAGCACTGTTTGTACTAGACAAGGACATTAGGTCGGTAAATGTGACAAGCAATCTGATTTAGTTTCACCTAACTAGGAATGTAGACCTATGCACTCACTTGATGATGCTACAAGTGTTATAAGATAGATGTAAATAGTATAAAAGAACATGACAAGGAAAAACAATTGTTGTGAAGATAGCAATAACACAAACTGCATCGACAAGACTCACCTCACTACCTCCAAGTTTTAAACAAGAAAAATAACTGGTGAAAGCTGTATGATTATACTACATTTATTGTTGCTTTCGATATTTTAACTCTTCAAATTAAAAAAATCTGCATGATGAAACGAGTGGAAACATTGTATATCTGTATTGATCATTCATCTTAACAATAACCAAGTTAACGAGTCGGAACCCTGTAATAATAATTCTTCCACAAAATTACTTAAAAAATTCCACTTTTTTATTTACTCAAATTTCAATCATTGCATTAAAGCAGACAATCACGTACACCAGCAAACCATTTCAAACAACGCAACTCTAGCAATTAATTAAATCCACATAACGAAATAAACAAAAAGAAAGGAACATACTCCAAGAACATCTTCTTAATCGGATCATATCTATACTTGGGGACAACAAACGCATCAATAACACGAAGAGCAGCACCGCTACCACTAGTACTAGCAGGTGTATCCTCTGCAGCTGCTTCTGCTTCCATCAACAAACTCACAACACGACTCACACTCTCTTTATCCAAAATCGACGACTTCACTGTCAAATCAAAATCACATTACAACAAACAATAAACACACACACATGTACATTTCATAGTCCACATCAATAAACTTATACTCAATTGGTTAATAACCTCGATTAAACAATACATTTCGAAATTAATACCTTATATTAATTTATGACACTCCATAACTTAATACTCCTACATAACACTCTCTTTTATCCAAAATCGACGACTTCACTATCAAATTCAAATCACATTATAACAAACACTAAACACACACACGTAGTAAAACATCAATAAACTTATAATCAATTGGTTAATAACCTCGATCAAACAATACATTTCGTAATTAATACCTTTTATTAATTTATCAAAACTCGATAACTTAATACATCGTATTAATTAAGCTCGATATATATTTATTCTCGGTCCTAACATAATAGAGACAATGGATTTTTAAATCTCGACAAATTAATAAAATTTTCCGATCAGCTCGATAAATATTTATTCTCGGTCCTAACATAATACAGACTATAAATTAATAAAATTCTCGATCTCCAGACTACAAATTAATTAATAAAATTCTCCGATCTCCAGACTACAAATACTAAAGGAGAAAACAAATAACATACAGGATTGATGTTGAAGCTCGTCGAGGAGGAGATCTAGGGCTTCCTCTTCGGCGTCTTTGAATTTGGATAAAAAGGGAAGGATTTCAGTTAAAGCTTCGACTTTGAGAGTGTAGCCTCTCATTTTGAACTTCTTTTGTATCAGTTTTCTCATTGCCCCGCTCATTTTTTAGGATAGATCGAGAGAGATTGGGAGAGATTGAGAGAGATCGAGAGAGATGTTGTTGCAATGGCGGCTTTGTAGTTGGAGAGGAAAAGCGCGGGAAAATTATTGATTTTGTGCCGCCTATGTAAGGGGTATGTGTGTCAGGCAGCCATAAAGAGATGAGACCTTTGGCATGTATTCATTCTCGAAGGACGTGAGATTCTTCAGTTTGGGGTCTAATGTCGCGGACTGCAAGCTAGCACCGTGTGATGGTTTTTCTTATTCGCTCAACAATTAACAGCTCAAACACAATAATTAAAAGAGAGTTCACTGGGATTGACAATTAAAATTCGTAAAATAGTTCAACAATGACAACTGGTCATTCGAGAGGCCAGACTCTCCGAATCTATTGTATCCTATAACCCAAACAGGGTATAATTCGTTACTCAGTCGGTCGGTTAACACCTTACCAAAAAATTTGCTAACATCTTCCAAAAATGAAAAAATAAATTAAAATACATATAAAATTTTATTTTACAAAAAATAAACCACATATCTATACTATACTATTATAAGCGAAACAGGTATAAATGGTTGGTCAGTCGATCGGTTAACACCTTCCCAAAAAGTTTGCTAACACCTTCCAAAAATGAAAAAATAAATTAAAATACATATAAATTTTATTTTACAAAAAATAAATCACATATTTAACCTAATAACAAACTCTTTTTTTTTTTTTTTTTTTTGAAAAATTCGTACTTGCATTAAACTTCATCAGACATAAGATTACATACGATAAAATCCGGAGCAACAGATAACCACTCCGTGAGACCTGACATAGAATACGCCACCCTTGCTAAGTTATGGACTGTAGTATTCGCAGATCTATGCACAAACACTACTAACACTTCATCAAAGTGTTTAATAAAATCAACACAATCTTCAATGATATACTCTTTTAATTATATCAATTACAAACTCTTTTAATTACACTCCAATTAATATTCAATTACATACTCTTTTAGTTATATTTGTGTTAAAATTCTTCAACACCCAACTTTTTTAGACTCTTTCAATTACTTGGAAACCAAATATTTTCAAAATCAATTTAAATAATTTTAATATCACATATTTATTAACAAATTTACAACAAATTATAAGTCAAAAAAATTATATAATAAACAATAAAAATTTCACACAAACTATACTATACTATTATAAGCGAAACAGGTATAAATGGTTGGTCAGTCGATCGGTTAACACCTTCCCAAGAAGTTTGCTAACACCTTCCAAAAATGAAAAAATAAATTAAAATACATATAAATTTTATTTTACAAAAAATAAATCACATATTTAACCTAATAACAAACTCTTTTAATTACACTCCAATTAATATTCAATTACATACTCTTTTAGTTATATTTGTGTTAAAATTCTTCAACACCCAACTTTTTTAGACTCTTTCAATTACTTGGAAACCAAATATTTTCAAAATCAATTTAAATAATTTTAATATCACATATTTATTAACAAATTTACAACAAATTATAAGTCAAAAAAATTATATAATAAACAATAAAAATTTCACACAATTACAAATTAATACTAAATTCTATTTTAAACAAATATTACATTATGGATTATTATGGAATCATAATTTAAAGGTATAATTGATTGGCTGGTTGGTCGATTAACACCATCCTAACAAGTTTGCTAACACCTTCCAAAAATGAAAAAATAAATTAAAATGCAAATGAAATTTTATTTTACAAAACATAAACCACATATTTAACTTAATAACAAACTCTTTTAATTACACTCCAATTATTATTCAATTACATACTCTTTTAGTTATACTAGCTTAAAACCTGTGCAATGAACGGATTTTTTTACTATTATATGATTTTTTCAATAATTCGAATGAATTTTTTATTATATGAATTTTGTAAATTACATTTTTAAATAATAAGATTTTAAAATAATTATATATATATATATACATATATTGGCCATATTGTTTTTTTAAAAAGGAAAAATTAGTTAAAAAATATTGATAAGATGATACGTTTTAGTTTAGAAAAGGTAATCAGTCAATTATTAATTATTATGGTATTATTTTATTGAATAAAAATTATCTGTGATACTATTGGAAAAGAATAGGTTTTAGTAAGAGAAAATATAAAAGGTAACATGTTTTAGTTGAAAATTAATTTGTTAGTTATTAGTAATCATAATAATATTATTTTATTTCATTAAATATAATTGCCCGTAATATTTTTAGAATATAAAAGTTTACATGTTTACCTAAAAATGAAATTAATCAGTTATTAAAAAAATAGAAAAGATAACATGTTTTTACCAATAATAAATATTTAAGTAAGGATACTTAATTAAGAAAAGAAAGTTTGAAAATGAGATATTTTAGTTTGAAAATGAGATATTTTATTTAGAAAAAATAGAAAATATATTACATTTTAACTGAAAAAGGTAATCAAATAGTTATTAGTAATTATAATTTTAGAGATTATGTCTTAGGTAAGTTTCCGGGATACACAAATTTTATATGCAAATATGGGGTGGACATTTTTGTAAAATCAGGATTCGTTTAAAATTTTACAATATTATTAATTAGCCATACGGGCCCAGTAAATTTTAAAGCTTATTTTTTAAAGTATCTCAGGAAATTTTCCTGAGGTTAATGGTCCTTTTTCTCATAATTTTATTAGTTAATTTCGTTAAATAGAATGACACGTGATATTTTTGGAAAGGATAGGTTATAGTCAGAGAAGTTAGAAAAGATAATTTGTTTTATCTGAAAATTAATTTGTTAGTTATTAGGAATTATAATATCGTTATTTTATTTTATAAAATAGAACTTCATGTTTTTACCAATAATTAATATTTAAGTAAAATATAAAAGTTTATTCATTAATTAGAATGGTCATATTTTTGGAAAGAAGATATTTTAGTTAGAAAAGCTAATAGTTGAAAAAGGTAATTGGTTAGTTACTATTTAGGAGAAGTGTTGGAAAGAGTTGCGTGTAATATTTTGAGAAAATATTGTGTTTTGTTTTTTTATAATTAAGTAAAATCATTAAGGATAATAAAGTAAAACAACATGTTTTTTACTAATAATAAATATTTGAGTAAAGATAATTAAGTATAAAAATAAGTTTGAAAATGATATATTTTAGTTAAAAAAATATAAAAAAAATATGTTACCTTTTAGCTGGAAAAGTTAATCAGTTAGTTATTAGTAATTATAATATTATTAGTTTATTTCATTAATTAGAATGATCATTATTTTTGAAAGAAAAGATTTAATATGAAAAATTAGAAAAGGTAATAGCTCAAAAAGGTAATTGTTTAGTTTTAATTTAGTAGAAGTGTTGAGAGATGCGTGTAATATTTTGTGAAAAAATTGTGTTTATTTTTAATAATTAAGTAAAATAATTAAGGATAATAATGTATAATAATTAAATAAGGTAAGTACCGTACCGTGCCAAAAAACAGGTACCAAAACTTTTAATATTTCATCTTTTATAATATAGTATATTATTTGAGTTAAAATTCTTCACCTACACCCAACTTTTTTAGACTCTTTCAATTACTTGGAAACCAAATATTTTCAAAATCAATTTAAATAATTTTAATATCACATATTTATTAACAAATTTACAACAAATTATAAATCAACAAAGTGAAAACAAAATAAAACCATGTAATAAACAATAAAAATTTTACATAATTACAAATTAATATTAAATTCTATCTTAAACAAATATTACACTATGGATTATTACGGAATCATAATTTGAATATGATAATATCAATAAAAATTTGAATGTAAATATATAAGATACTTCCATTTATATTTATATTATTATGACAAAATATAGTCATAATTTGAACAATATATCATATAATTAAACGATTATTATTCAATAATATATATTATGCCAATATTGTATTAAGTAATATATATGAGATAAATAATTATTAAAATATAAATAAAAAGTTATTTAAATTTAAGAAAGCCGTGCATCGCACGGGTTATAGGCTAGTATCTATTATATATATAATAGGTCAACACAAGAAAAAAATGGTTAGACTTTTTAATGTACATGAAAAGTTCAATTTGTCCCTCATCTCAATTTTTTTAAAAAAATGTGGTTGGTGGCAATTGAACTTGGGTCTCCAAGTTAATTCATGCATCCTTTTACCACTACACCACTCAATCACATGTGTTTTAAATCAAACACAATATAGATGCATGTGCGTGTGAACATTTTAATTAGTGCGACACACTAATAATTTTTTGTCCTGATTTTACTTTTACATTTATTGATTTGATTATAATATATTATATCAAAATATTAATTATTGGTACATAATATATGATTTGATTATATTATAAAATTGTAATAACAATAACAATCAACATAATAATAATAATAATAATAATAATAATAATAATAATAATAATAATAATAATAATAATAAATTACTATATAACTGTTATTTTCTTAAGCAACCTAAGCTATCATCTATACGTGTTTTCAATAATACACATGACATCTCTATGTGTACCGCACAAGCGGGGTCATATTTGGTTTTATATAAAGAAAAAAATTGAAATGCATATCGTATTTTTATGAAAAGTATTAAATATAAGACCAAGTTAATAACTAAAGTACTTTATTCATGATTTAAAAGCACCAATTTATCCCTAAGTTCCTATTTATATATAGAAGTATTATTTTCAATGCTAATTAAACTTGGAATACCGAGTTAAATTGTACATCTTGATATCATTATGCCACACATTCACATGTATTTTAATCATACACACAATATGTATGTGCGTGATATTGATGAAATATTATTAATTAAATATTACTGAATTTTAAATGAGTTCTGGACTCTTTTATCATTTATCGAATAAAGAATTACGTAAAATACACAATTGGGCTATAAAACGACATTATAATTAATATAATGGATATTATCTAACAATATATTATAGCAAAAAATATTGAGGTGTTAACGCAAAATGAAATTGTATATTACTACACAACATACAATAATTTATTAGTCAAACAATTCGGATCGTAAAAATATTTGGCTTTAGAAAAACGAATCCTATAAATAATACATTACCTTTTACATACAAATTTGATAATGTTTAATTTAAAATATGACATTATGTATAAAAAAAATGATCGTATATTATATATGTTATTTTAATTATAGAGGAGACTCAATGAAAGTCAAACGGACATTGGAAGAGCAACAAAGGCAAAAAAAATTAGATGAAAACAAATAAAACAGTTAGAAATGTGATTTTAAGAAGTAAGCACAAGACCTGAGAAGCATTTTAGAAGATTTACGAATATTTTTTATTAGAATCAGGATTGAAATCTACATTCTCAGAATGCAACATCTTGAAGAGTATTTAGTTTTTACCTTAAATATTATTAGAGAGCCAGTTAAATGGATGCATCATTTTTGAAGAATATTTAGGATTGTAGATGCTCTGAAAAATCATCTTAATTAGACAACACCCACATAACACTGAAATTATATTCTTTGACCCACAACAAAATTAAAAATTGACATGATTGCTATCAATATTACTCGTATTAGTTTTCAAAGTACAAACTTGAACATATTTAAGTAAGTACACGATAATCACTCTATGAAAATCAATCACATATTTCAACCAATATTGATCCTGAATAATTTGATTAAAAAGTATAATTTAAGTAGCAGACACGTGCCTCGCACGGGTTTTGATGCTAGTTAGAAATGAACAAGATAACACGATATTTTCTGAATGAAACCCTAGCAGCCTCCCTCGTGCCTTTTGTTAGTTTCTCCCCTCTTTCTCATTTGCACATGAATTCCCCAATCTGCCTTTGGACTATTTCTTTGACTTTACTTCTGATTGCTTTCCTGTGCTGTTACCATTTTACCCTTGCCTTTCTTTCGTGAATATGTTAACTGTGATTTGACTTGGTCTTGGTGTATCACATTACCTCCTTCCAAAAAACCACCTTGTCCTCAAGGTAGAACGCAGGAAATTGATTATTGCAAGTGACCACATCCTCCCATGTTGCTTCGAATGACGGCAGTCCCTTCCGTTTAATCAGTGCCTCCAACCTAGTTGCAGTGCCCTCCGTAATCTGCCTGACCTCTAGCAACTCCTCTGGCTCCACTACTAACTCCGAATCTGCTATCATCTGGGCAGGTAATGTTCCAGAATACATCACTTTACCCACCGAGCATTTTAGTTAGGAGATGTGGAAGACATGATGGATTTTAGTGGATTCGGGTAAGGCAAGTTTATACGCCACCTTTCCCACACGCTGCACTACTTGAAATGGGCCATAAAACCTGGGTGCCAACTTCTCGAAGGGACGTCTTGCCAATGATTTTTGCTTGTATGGTTGCAATTTAAGGTAAACAAAATCATTGACAGCAAAGGTATCATCACGACGCTTGGAATCAGCTGTTTTCTTCATTACTTGCTATGACTTAACCAAAGTCAAGTGGAGCTCATCCAACAAGGCATCTCGTTCTTGGAGCATTTGTTCAATACTATTGACAGGAGTTTGTCCAGTACCAACTCGCAACACATGTGGCGGATCCCTGCCGTATAGCACCTTGAAAGAACTGAGTTTGGTGGAGCAGTGAGGAGAGGTGCTGTATGAAAACTCAGCCCACGACAGCCATTTAGCCCAAGATGTTGGCTGAGAACCCACAAAGCAACGTAAATACGTCTCTAAGCTCTTATTCACGATCTCCGTCTGACCGTCGATTTGTGGGTGATATGATGTACTCTTCTTCAGTTCCGTGCCATGGAGTTTGAAAATTTCCTTCCAGAAAGTACTAAGGAATATTTTATCCCTGTCTGATACGATCGAGGCTGGGAACCCGTGCAAACATATCTATCTCCCGAATAAAGACCCCCGCTACCCCAAATGCATCAAATTGGTGTCTTATCCCAATAAAATGGGCATATTTTGACAGCTTATCTACCACTACGAATATGGTATTCACCCTTTTTGACATGGGCAGTCCCTCAACAAAGTCCATAGATAAATCTTCCCACACCATAGAAGGTATAGGTAATGGCTGTAGTAAGCCAACAGGGGTCTGTTGAGACACTTTCTTCTGTTGGCATACGGAACATTGCCTCAGTAACCTGGGTATAAGTGTTGAGTTTCGAGGGATCACTATACGTCCCTTGTAGTGAAGCCGGTTATCAACGAGACTAAACCCCAAATGTTCTTGCTGCCCTGATGACAAGTCTGTGATGATCCCCTGAATCACTGTGTCGAATTATAGTTCTTTCTCTAGCTCATCCCAAGAAATAGCTGGTCGTGAGAGCATTGTATTAAGCACCACTTCTCCTGTCTGTATTCGAGATAAGGCATCGGCGACTCGGTTTGCAGAACCGGGTTTAAATTGTATCTCAAAATCAAACCCCAACAATTTCGTTACCCACTTCTGGTAGTCAGATTTAACCTCTCGTTGTTGTGTAAGAAATCGTAGATGCTGCTGATCTGTTCGCACAATAAAGTGTCTCCCTAACAGGTATGGCTTCCACTTTTGCACAGCTAAACAAATGGAAATTAACTCCTTCTCGTACACCGATTTTTGTTGCGCTCGAGTCCCCAACAGCTTGTTGTAATAGGCAATAGGGTGGTTAATTTGCATCAACACTGCTCCAATTCCATATTCGGAGGCATCAGCCTCGACAACGAAGAGTTGTTGGAAATTGGGCATAGCCAATACCGGAGGAGTAGACATGGTTTTCTTGAGCTATTCGAAAGCCTCATTAGCAGCAACTCCCCACACAAAATTATCCTTTTTCAACTACTCAGTTAAAGGCCTAGCAATGTAAGCATATTTTGCAATGAATTTTCTATAGTATCCGGTGAGACCAAGAAAACCCCGTAGTTCACGCAAATTCTTAGGCTGGGGCCATTCCAACATGGACTTTACCTTGTCATAGTCGACTTCCACTCCATTTTCTGATATAATGTGGCCTAGATAACCAATCCTCGACTTCCTAAACTCACACTTCTTCATATTTGCGTATAGCTTGTGGTTTGCTAGTGTGCTCAAAACCATCTGGAGATGCTCACCATGCTGTTCTGGACTGCTGCTATAGACTAAAATATCGTCGAAAAAGACAAGAACAAACTTTCGTAGATATGGCCGAAATAGAACATTCATTAGAGATTGAAAAGTAGCCAACACGTTCATCAATCCAAACGGCATTACGAGGAACTCGTAGTGTCCGTCATGAGTCGAAATGCAGTTTTGTGGGTGTCTTCGGGCCGTACCAAAATCTGGTGGTAGCCCGCTCATAGGTCCAGCTTCGAAAAAATTGTTGCACCATATAATTCGTCGAGTAATTCGTCGATCACCGGAATCGGGTACTTATTCGGTACCGTTTCTTTGTTTAAGGCCCGGTAGTCGGCACAAAATCTCCACGAATCGTCTTTTTTCTTGACTAATAGAACCAGGCTAGAAAAAGGACTCATTGAAGGCTTGATTATTCCAGTTGCCAACATTTCATGGATCAAGTGTTCTATCTCGTCTTTTTGATTCTGAGGGTACCGATATGGACGCACCCCAACTGGATTGCTACCTTATTTAAGAACAATAGCATGTTTGTGGCCTCGAATGGGAGGCAACACCACTGGTTCGGCAAACACAGCCCCATTCTGCTCTATTACCTTAGAGATAAACGTTGGATACTCCCGTACTGCCTGCTTGGGTACTGGCATATCACCATGATTTTTTTCCATGAGATTACACTCTACCAAGAATCCCTCATTACCTTTATATAGAACCCGCCTCATTGCCTTTAAAGAAATCTGAGCCCTGACCAGAGAAGGGTCCCCCACCAGTGTTATTGGTTCTCCATTCACTTCGAATTTCATCACCTGTGTTTTCCAGTTGGTAAACACCATGCCAAATTTTCTAACCATTGTATGCCCAATATAACATATGAACTACCTAGTTTTAGGGGTAAGAAATCTTCCTCTACCTCCATTCCCCCATCCAAGTGCAGCTTCACACCCCTGCATATTCCTTTGCCTCGAATGGCCTCTCCGTTACCGAGAGAGACTCCAAAACTACCTTCCTTTACTACAGTTAAGACAGTTGACGCCACGGTGCTAAGTGATACGAAATTGTGAGTTGCACTGGGGTCGATCATCACTACAACCTCATATTCACCTATCAATCCTCTAAATTTCATAGTCTTGGGGTTAGATAATCCAATAACAGAGTTTAGGGATACCTTTGTCAATTATTCCTCCGTGGGTGATGGTGGTGCCTCTGTTTCTTCACAATCAGTCTCTCCTTCTTCTTTGGCAATTAACATTACACTCAGCTCCTTCTTCTTGCACCGATGCCCTATTACCCACTTAGCATCACACCTATAGCATAACCCCTTCGCCCTTTTCTCTTGCAGCTCTTTCTCAGTTAGCCGTTTGATGTCACCCCCACTATGAGCTGTTGTCATTGTAGATGATGCAAAACGCATAGAGGCTTGCGACTCAGGTGAGTGAGCTCCCCAACTTCTACTTAAAGGAGGACTCGTAAACAATCCCATGGAGTAAGGGCTAACCACATATGTCCCCTTACTATACACTGAATATCCACTTGTCTTAATACTTCCCAACCCTGTTTTTTTGAAACTTGTAACTCGGTGTTTCTCCTCTACTCGCACAACCAATTCCATAGCATGTTCTAAGTTTACTGGGTTCATGAGTCTTACCTCTGCCCTAATTTCTTCTTTTAGCCCATTCACGAAATGACCCAGCAACATATCCTCCGACACTCACTCCAAAGGGATTGTAGTTTCAATGAACTTACAACGATACTCTTTATCTATACCTGGCGGTGTCCACGCAAGCGCTCAGTGCCGTTCTCATTCGAGAAGAGAAGAAGGTCCAGAAACCTATCTATTATGTGAGCAAGGTGTTGCATGGGGCTGAGTTGAATTACTCCCCCATTGAAAAATTTGCCTTGGCTTTGATAACAGCCTCGAGGAAGCTACGACCGTACTTCCAGGCACATAAGATTGAAGTCCTGACGGACCAACAGTTGAGAAACATATTGCATAGCCCTAAGGCTAGTGGAAGGCTAATCAAGTGGGCAGTTGAGCTTGGAGAGTTTGATATCACGTATAAGCCTCGAACAGCCATAAAAGCTCAGGCATTGGATGACTTCGTGGTTGAATGTACCATTAGCAACCAAGAAGTCGGGGGGCAGGAGATGGTAACCACCCCTGGCAAAGAGGATAAAGATAAGGAACTCGTACCTGATCAGAAGGAGAATTGGGTGCTCTATTTTGATGGAGCATCAAAAACAAAATCTAGCGGCGCAGGTTTAGTCCTGCAAAGCCCCGATGGGTTTACAATTGAGTATGCTTTGAAGTTAGACTTCCCAACAACCAACAACGAAGCTGAGTATGAGGCTTTGATAGCCTGCTTAGGATTGGCTAGAACCTTGAGGGTCAAAAACCTCAAAGTCTGTGGAGATTCAAAACTAATAGTCTCGCAGGTAAATGGAGAATTTGGAGCCAAGGATGAAACTATGGCCAAGTACCTGAGAGTCGTAAAGGGCGTTATAACTCAGTTTGATGAGTGTCGAGTGGAGTATATCCCGAGGGAAGAAAATATTAAGGCCGATGCTCTCTCAAAGTTTGCTTCCTCCGAGATAGAGAATTACACCGGAAGTGTTTACTTTCAGGTCTTGAAGACCCCAACCATCAACTCAAAGTTAGTAGCACCAATTGATGTAGGGAGCTGCTGGATAGACCCTATTAAAGCCCACCTTGAAACCGGATGGCTCCCTGACAATGTCTTGGAAGCACGAAAGCTGTCAGTGAGAGCGTTGAGATATGCTTTGATTGAAGGTATCCTCTATAAACGGTCATTCGTCATTCCATACTTGAGATGTCTGAGGTCCTTAGAGGCATAGGAAGCTCTAGAAGAAGTTCATGAAGGGATCTGCGGGCAACACCTGGGGGGCAGAGTCCTAGCTCACAAGATCACCCGCTTGGGATTCTATTGGCCAGAGATGTTGGCTGATGCCCAGAATTATGTCAAGAGATGCGACAGATGTCAGAAACACGCTCCGATTGTGAGGCAGCCGCCGGAGACATTGACATCAATCAGCTCTCCTATCCCGTTTGCCATGTGGGGAATGGACATACTTGGCCCTTTCCCTGTAGCGTCGGCACAAAGGAAGTTTTTTATCGTGGCCATCGACTACTTCACTAAGTGGATTGAGGCTAAACTTCTAGCCAAGATAACCACCAAGCAAGTTGCCCAATTCTTTTGGGAGAACATTATATGTAGGTATGGAATCCCACAAGTTCTCGTGACAGATAATGGGACGCAGTTCAACAATGAAGAATTTAGAAAATGCTGCGAGGAAAATGCCATTGAGCTTCGCTTTACCTCAGTGGCACACCCGCAAGCTAATGGACAGGCAGAGGTTGCTAATCGAATTATTCTTGACGGACTAAAAAAGAGGGTCGAACGCTCGAGAAACACTTGGGTGGATGAATTGTTACCTATACTTTGGGCAAACCGTACCACCTGTAGGGTGACAACCGGAGCAACCCCGTTTTTACTAGCTTATGGAGCTGAGGCAGTTGTGCCCCTGGAAATCATGCACGCCTCACCTCGAGTGAAGACTTATGAGCCGGAAACTAACGAAGAAGGCATGAAGCTTGCCCTTGATCTTATTGATGAAGTTAGGGACGAGGCAAATGCCAGGAACACGGAACATCAAAAAAGAGCATCTCTCCATTATAGCCGAAGGGTCAAGAAGAGGTCCTTTCATCAAAATGACCTAGTTCTAAGGAAAATAGAAGCCTCGAGAGTTGGCAAAAAAGGAAAGTTAGCCCCCAATTGGGAAGGGCCATATCGGGTCAGAAAGACGCTGGGTCAAGGTGCGTACAAGTTGGAAACCTTGGACGGGGATGAAGTACCACGCACTTGGCACACTGTGAATCTGAAGCTTTACTATGTTTAAGCTATCCTTGTAAGGATTAAGCTATTTATCTATTTACTTAGAAGAAATAAGGTTCGATGAAACCATTGCAGAGCATGTTGCTCCCAATAGGAAGTAGAGTATCTATGTAGGGTTTGAACCCATTTTATCAACATTCTTCGATTGAATAAAGTTTGTTCGGCTAAGTTACTGCTTTCGTTAAAATAAACACGAAGATAAATGTTGCGCCTACTTATGAGTTTAGTACCAGCCATGGGGCCAAGTACCCGAAATATTCTAAAGCTTAACAAACTATGAGCTAAGACAAGAAAATGGAAGCAAGAAAACAAACTAACTGCATAAATAGTTAAAAGGTTACATAAATAAAGCCCGGAGGCTATTAAGGTTACAAAAGTCAAAAGTCAAGAGTTCTGATAAAGCACAAGATAAATAAATAAAGCTCAATGAGCCTTAGGGACCTCCTCAGCACGAGAACCATCCTGAGAGCTATTAGCTGTAGTGGATCCATCGGCAGCAGAATCAGCAGGACTAGACCGAACCAGAGGAAGCTTGGGATCCAAGCCAGAAGTAGTAGCATGCTCCTTAACCAGGGCATCATCCTCTCCGAATAACTCATCACTAGAACCTGGCTCAGCAACGGATAAAGTAGAAGGAAGATGAGGACTCACAAAGTCCGAAGACTGAAATAAGCCATGATGGATCCTCAAAACAGCCTCGAGAGCTTTGTTCCACCCCTCAGTGAACTGGCTGGGATAAAGCATCTCATCATGCTGATCCATAAGACTCTTGTACTCAGCCGAGTCCAAGTAATCATTAATTAGTTTCCCCTTATCATCCCTCAATGCTACCAGCTCTGCCTGAGCACCAAGCAAATCCTCCTCCTTCTTTTTTATCTGCTCCTCTAACTGATGGATCTGCAGACTTCTCTTCTGGGACTCAGTCTCAAACCCCTTGGCCTTCTCCTTCCAAGCCTTGTCTTGGTGGAGTAAGCTCTGGAAGTGAACATTAGCCTGCACGAAACAATAGATCAGTGACACAAGGGCAAAACGAAAAATTAAGAAAACTTTGGAAATATAAGAGTTTGAGACTCACAGCGGCTAGAGCTTGAGAACCTAGTGCTTCTGACTCCCCAATACCACCATTCGTGACTAAATCTTTATAGTCAGCTGGGGTGATAGAATTCAGCGACCAGTCTATGGAATGCTTGGTAGATCCCACGACAGAGTCCCGCTTCCTAAAGCCCTAGGAGGGCCTAAAAACAGCAGATTGGACGTTCACTTGAGAGCTCCCCTCCAAATCAGCTATATCACCAAACTTAAGGTCCACCTTTTGGACCTTGTGAGCATGTAAGAACCCAGGCTCGTTCCCCTTTTCTCGAGGATCAATGTTCCTCTTCGCCCGGGCCATCCTAGAGGTTTCATTGTCGGGATCCGGGGAAGCTTCCACAATCATCCTTGCAACTGAAACGACATAAATGAAACATAATTGAATAAGTTAAGCATGAAAATAGAAAACAAACAAAGGCAGGAAAGAAGGTTACCCCGTCAGAAACTGGCGAGAGGCCTACTGCCCTCAAAGATTCTTCGTTTATGAGGCTGAGGCAGGTTATGGACATACCATCGCTTTTGGTTAAAATGTCAAAAGCAGCTTGGTCCTCAGGGCTGAGGGTGATCCCCTTAGCATTCCCATCAAGATAAGCGAACTCTTTCTTCCAACCGGGGTTGTTGTCAGGAACCGACTTACCGTTAAAAATTGGAGGGACCTTGGGGCGAAGTTTGATATACACCCAGCCAGAGTATAAAGCAGGGCTATTATAGATTTGAAAAATTTTGTGAAATAGGACCACAGATAAAGGAAGGTTTTGCCTTAGGCACAAAACCATAAAACATAAGATTATTCTCCAAGCATTTGGGGGTAATTGGCAAGGGCTACATTGAATATCGGCTAAAAGGCGTGGTATGAACTCATGAAAAGGGAAACGAAGGCCCGCTGTTAAGCACTCCCTATAAATACATAGAGCATTGGGCCTCCAATGACAAGGCCTGTCTCCTGGCCCAGCTGGGACAAGTCTATAGGGTTTCCTAATTTTATATAATTTATTGTATTTGATAATTTCATCAGTATCATGGTATGTATTACAGCAATCATACGCATCTAACTCGACTAAAGAAGGATATTCGTCTGCCCGTTCGTTTAACATATCTAAAAGAGATGTATAAGGAGAACGAATTTTGATGGTACCTTTGGAAGAGGTTGCGTTCATCTTCAAGAGGCGAGCTTGAGCTTTGTCCGCCATTAATGGAAGCTTGAAATGGAGAAGATGACCGGAGAAGAAGGCCGGAATTTGCCCAAAAAAACTTCGACGGGAATTTGAGAGAAAACTACTGACTAAAGCAAGAGAAGTGTGGAGTAGAAATGAGAATGAAAATGAAACTCTCTACTCTCACTCTTTTATAGAATTTTCTAGCCGGTTGGAATACCCTCAAACGGTCAAAAAACCCACAATGACCGGTCAAAATGATAGGATTGACCTGTTAAAAGCCCATAAATTCGGCCCAAATAGGAGAAGGCCCAATTATGGAACGTTCCACAAGAATATCTAAAGACACTTGACAAAAAAAATATCTAAGATATTTTGCAAGAAAAATTGGAAATATTTTTAGGAAAATCACCGAAGCTTCTGGAATTGGGCCCATGGGCCCAACAAAAATAAAAAGGCCAATCAGCCAAAAAAGGCCTAAAACATTCGATCAGAATCCTAGTCGAAATGACTAAGAATCCTGATCAAAAATACGTTCGACGAGAAGAAATTTTGACGCTTAATTCGATCAGAATCCTGGTCGAAATGACCAAGAATCCTTATCGAAAATACGTTCGACGAGAAGAAACTTTGACGCTTAGTTCGACCAGAATCCTGGTCGAAACGACCAGGAATCTTGATCGAAAATCTGTTCGACGAGAAGAAATTTTGACGCTTAATTCGATCAGAATCCTGGTCGAAATGACCAAGAATCCTGATTGAAAATACGTTCGACGAGAAGAAACTTTGACGTTTAATTCGATCAGAATCCTGGTCGAAACGACCAGGAATCTTGATCGAAAATCTGTTCGACGAGAGAAAACTTCGATGCTTACTTCGACCAGAATCCTGGTCGAAATGACCAGGATTCCTGATCGAAAAACCCGTCGACCAGGAATTCACGAAGGCCTTAATTCGACCAGAATCCTGGTCGAATTCTTGGTCTAAATATTTATTATCCTGATCAAAATCCTTAATTCTGGTCAAAATTTGCCAATTTTTTGGCAATAAACCTTCGTGAATATGGAATTTCGATGAGAAAAATACATGTGGGTACCCCATAACTCCCAAAAAAACATATAGGAAGTTTTATGGGTAAATCCTTCACATTAATGAGCAAAAATTCAGTAACAATAGTTACTTGAAAATAATTGTTAAGCCTCGAATAAGGCAAATCGTCGTAAATGTGTAGGTCGCTCCACACTTTACGTTAAAAACGATACTCGTGAAACACTAGTGTACAAAGATAAGCCCTGACCTAAGTCTCGGTAAGGACCGTTAAAATTTCAAGGAAAACCTGATCAGTTTTCCTAGAAATTGGGGGGCAAATGATATGGCTAAAAATAAGCCCTAAAGACACATTTAATGTTGCGTTAATTAGACCTAGTATGGTCCGAACTTGGGGCCCACCAGCAGTGCCAAAAACCCTATTTTAAATATTAATTTTGTAATTAATATTAGGGGTAATAAACAGCTCAGCAATAAGAGTCAAATAAGGATATAGCTCCTGCCTAACTTAGCCTCTAAGGCACCTAATTCTACATGGAAACTGACTCCTACAAAGGAAGGAGTCTAGAACCTTCCTCGAATAGGTGACTTACCCTCCAAGTCTTCTATTCCTATCATAATTTTATGGCTTCTCAGCCTATATAAGGATCTGCTCATTCACACCTAGAACTACGTTTTTGGCTTGATTCTTAATACGAGATACGTAGGCACTCTGTGAGGACCGATAAGTCTCGTAACACGGAAACAGCCATTAAAACTCGAAGCTCTCCAATCTCTTTGCATTAAATACGCACATACCCTAGATTTTATTCCACAACATTTAGGTATTTACAAAAATTAATATCATCAATTAAAAGTAAACATATTTTAATTAAAAAAGGCAATTAGCTAATTATCATTTATTATATTATTTATTATTTATTTTAATAATTAGGATGACCGTGCCGAAAATCGAACCGACAAACTTTCAATACCCGTGCAATGCATGGGTTTCTTTAATTATATTATAAAATTAATTTAATTTTACAATTATGTTTTTATATAATCATTATTTTTAATAAATTTTTAATTTTAATTTAATATAATTTAATATACTCATATTTACAAATTATACTAATGTTTCCTTATTATAAACAACGTATACGGATTTTTAATATATTTTATTAATAATTAAAAAATATGTTGCCATATTTTAGGGTATATATTAGTGACTGTAAGATTAATTTTAAATCAAAAAGGTAACATGTTTTAATTCGAAATGAAATATTAATGATTGGAAGATATGATAAGATTGATGTTTTTAGGTGTTTATAAAAGATAATATCTTCAACTAAAAGTAAATGTGAAAAAGGCAATCGACTAGTTACCATTAATTATATTATGTTATTATTTATTTTAGGTGTTCTAATAGTATAGATATCGTATATATTTTATTTATAATGAAGGGTAAATAAGTAAATTCACGAAATACCAAAAAACATATACCAAAAAAACTTTTCCAAAATTTTTAATGTTTCGGCTATTTAATAATTAATACGGATTTTACTAATGTTTCTTTATTATAAACAATGTATACAAATTTTTAATATATTTTATTAATAATTGGAAAATATGGTGTGATATTTTCGAGTATATATTAATGATTATAAAATTAGTTTTAAATAAAAAAAGGTAACATGTTTTAATTCGAAAGGAATATTAATGATTGAAAGATATAATATGGATGATGTTTTTAGGTGTTTAGAAATGGTAATATCTTCTTAAAAGTAAATGTGAAAAAAGAAAATAGACTAATTACCATTAATTATATTATGTTATTACTAGGAAATATTAATGATTGGAAAATATGATACGATTGATGTTTTTAGGTGTTTATAAAAGGTAATATATTCAATTAAAACTAAATGTGAAAATAGGCAATCGACTAATTACCATTAATTATATTATGTTATTATTTATTTTAGTAATTTTAATAGTATAGATTTCGTATTTATTTTTCTTTATAATGAAGGGTAAATAAGTAAATTCATGAAGTACCAAAAAATAGGTATCAAAACTTTTAATGTTCCGGCTATTATATAATAGTATAGAAAACTTGCAACCTAGTATTGTTAAAAGGTGTTTTTAATGTTATGATTTAAATTGTTATCTATGTTAACAAAGAAATAGCTTTACATCTGACAATATGGCACAATGAATGAACAAAAGACCCTCCATCACAAGTTGAAGAAGACATTCCTAACCTAGTATTGTTAAAAGGTGTTTTTAATGTTATGATTAAATTGTTATCTATGTTAACAAATAGCTTTACATCTGACAATATGTTATACAGGCACAATGAATGAACAAAATGCCCTCCATCACAAGTTGAAGAAGACATTCCTAACTTGTATATCATATACCAACATCATAATCTTCACTATAAAAGAAATCAATAAGATGATATTCTTATTAAAAAAAAACCATCTCTGCTACATAACTAACATCGAAAGCTGGGTCTACTGCTAATTACGAGAAAAAAAAATTTACTAAAGTACGTAAGTCATCCCAACATTGAGCATCCTCTCTTGAGGTAGGTCAAACACCTTGTTAATGCTTTGTCTTAAGTTGTTCTTTAAGAAATAATAAGCATAATTTATTAAAACTCTCTTCCAAAGGCTTGCGCCTTTGCATGCAATTACCTCATTGTCGCCTACAAAATGCACAACCCTGTATGCCATGCCTTCTCCACCACCTCCATCATCTCTGTGTCATGTAGATGCTCCTCTAGGTCTCTCTCCGTTGCCTCGTTTTCTATTTCATCTTCCTATGTTTGCACATAAATATCGTCATTACTGTCTCGTTACTTTGTAGGTGATTTTGGTTACTTTCGTTGATTAGAAATTCTTCTTGCATGTATGTCTTAAATATTTCTACCAGAAGTCTTTCAAATGGCTCAGCTTTATTGCGTATATCAGTATACCCGTATCTCACTATGCAATGGGACATATTAAGTTCTTTAGGCTTAACTAGCATAAATACCCGTGCAAGGCACGTGGCGCTAGCTTAACTTGTGTTTTAAAATTAAACTGTGTATGATCAATGTTATTTGAAGTACAAAATTGATTTTTATAGAGTTTTGCTTGTTAATGGTATATGTAACTATTGCGTACTTACTTAAATATGTTCAAGTTTGTAATTTGGAAACTAATATAAGTAGTACTGATAACAATCATTTCAGTTTTAAATTTTATTATGAATCATTGAATAGAATCTGAGTGTTCAAAAGGTGATGTGTATGATATATAAGTTTCACAAATCATATATTATACATGATCCTTTATATATATATTTTTTGAATTACCTTTATAAATAATACAACATATACTATATATGATCCTTCTTTTCTTCAAATGTCATATTTTAAATCGAACATAAATTAATTTGTATGTAAAATGTAATGTGTTATTTTTAGGATTCGTCTTTTCAAGGCCAAATATTTTTACTACCCGAAGAGTCTGACTGATAAATTATTGCATCTTGTGTAATAAATACAATTTTCATATTACGTTAACAACTCAATATTTTAATTCTAATATATTGTTGGATAGTATCCATAATATTAATTAAAATATCATTTTATAACCCAACTATATATTTTTTGTGGTTCTTTAATCAATTAATGAAAATCAATAAAAAGTCCAAATCTCATTTAATACCCAACAATATTTAACCAATATTATTTCATATATCATACACATACACATTGTGTGTATGATCTAAAATACATGTGAAACTGTGGCCTAGTGGTATGTAGATGCACAAGTTAACTTGATGGTCCAAGTTTGATTTCCACTAAAAATGAATTCTTTATATATAATCAACAACATAGGGGTAAATTAGTCATTTTAAATTATGAATAAAATATTTCATAAATTTTAAGTCATGTTCGTGTATTATATATAAAATAGATTTCAGATATTAGTTGTACAATCAGTTAATCTTACATATTTATTTTGTATGTTGTTTTAACGAATAAGTTATGTATTTTTTTGTTTTAAAAAAATACATATGTTCCAATTATTTCTCATTCAAGTCGCACACACGCATTCACATATTATGTGTATGATTTATGACACAAATGAATGGCTAGCCTAGTGGTATGATTGTGTCCAAATTTGTTATATGACCCAAGTTCAATCCCACCAACAAAAAAATTCAATTCAAATTAAAAAAATATATATATTACAAAATTCCGTGCGTCGCACCGGTTTTAACCTAGTTTAAATAATCCAGGAATATGTATAAGTAGACTACATACTATATATCATTAATTTATATATAAATGTACAAATAAAATCGTGACTACATATTGTTAATAAGTCTCAATGATCAAAATACTAAATATTTAATATTCACGCAACACACGCATATATATAATTGATTACACATGTCTATTGTGCTCAAGTGTTGTGCTCAAGTGTTATGAACTTGTACAATTTAAAGATATAACCTAAGAGGGGTGTATTCAATTTAGATTTTAATGGATTGATTACAGTCCATGGATTTTAGAAGATTTTTGTTGATTTGAATTCTACGTTGATTTTGGTAGAGTTGATGAAAAATCTCGTAAAATCTTACTGATTTAACTAGAATTCTAGACAAATTCTTCAAAATCTCATTGATTTTGATGAGATTTTAAATGATATAAAATATACTAGAAAATCTTTCAAAATCCATCATTTTGTCAAATACAAAAAAAATCCATGAAATTTTGAATACCATCAAATTTGGAAGGATTTTTTAAAATCTAAAATGAATACACCCAACTTTTAATGGACTTTTTAAAATCTAAAACGAATACACCCAGATTTTAATGGATTGAAATCCTTATTGAATACCACCAGATTTCAAAGGACTTTTTAAAATCCAAATTGAATACCCTAGGATTTTAAAAATTCAAAAAAATCCTTCAAAATCCGGATTGAATACACCCCTCTAAGTTTAATTTAGCTCCATATTATTTTTATATGTTTTGAAGTTAGACAAATGTATTACTGTTAAACGACATTCACATATTACGTGTATGATTTGAAAATAATTTAAAGATATAACCTAAGTTTAATTTAGCTCTATAGTTATTTTTATATGTTTTGAAGTTAGAAAAATGTATTATTGTTAAACGACATTCACATATTACGTGTATGATTTGAAAACACAATTGATAATGTGGTGCAATGGTAAGAGAATGCATAAGTTACTTGATCGAACATAAGTTCGATTCGCACAAACTACATTTTTTAACAAATATTAAATATGTGAACAAATTAGTCATTTCAATATATTAAAAAGTCTCACAAATTTTATCTTGTGTTGATGTATTATATATAAAATAATATATAGATAGATAGATTGGACGAAAGAGAAACCGCTCATCCACTGGAACTTTGCTAATTGGCAGTGACTTGATCGAGACGAAAATCAGAAGAGAGTGCAAAACTGGGACATTTGTTACATACTGATAGAAAATTGGAGGTATCCCTTGAACAAGCTCTGAATAGAACACTGCAATACCAGAAAGTCGACAAACGTTTGTGTTGAGTGCAATATCCTTTAACCTTTCTGGTAGAAATCTTGTGTTCCAACTCATAGTAATACTTTCTTCGGTACACATAATTCCATGTGTACATTATTGCTAATAAAATTATAGAAAATACTAGCGGTAGGTATCCTCCCTATGTAAATTTTGAAAGAACTGTAGTTAAGTATAGAAGCTCTAACCTTCCAATTATAGGAATGTAGGAGATTATGAGGAGAAGATGTGTTTTCCATATCATTATCATGATTACAACAAGCAATGATGATGTTATTGCCATCATAGTTACAACCACGAGACCTGCATATATTAAACTATGTTAAACTCGTCTAAAAAGTTAAATTGTTATAACATGTATGAATTCAAACATTAATAGGATTAAAAAAATTACCATATGCATTGCCTAGTTTCCCTGGATCCCTGAACTTGAGAGTGACCGCGACACATGCCAACATTAACAGATAGTTGATTTTGGGTATGTAAATGTCCCCTACATATTTCGAGGATGTATGAACTATTTTCACACGAGGAAAACACCCTAGCGAGAGTGATTGTTGGATAATTGAGTATGTTCCAGACATCAAAGATTGGCTTGATATTACTACTGCTAAAGCAACTATCACAAACATAGGCCAATACACTGGACCTGCATTATATCAACATCTTTACAAAGCTATTATGATTTGTGGTATGATTACATGAAATTCTGTCTTATTAACTTATAAAACCTTTACTATATTGTTAATCACTGGGACTTATAAGTTAAATGAAAACGAAAATAATTTAAACTAAAATTACCCGGCACAACTTTGTAGAAGGCATTCAATGCATCCATTTCATGCTTACGAAGGTAAGAAGATTGGCCCATGTATTGTAGTATAATAGTTGGATAAATGACAGTGCATGTACTTAATTGTATGGAACGTACAGTAAAATGTCCAACATCGGCAAATAATGCCTTGGCTCCTACATTAACAAAAATTATTGGTCAGAAAATTCTAAAGATGCAATGTTTTCTCTTTTTCTATGAAATATGGAATCAATTAACACCTGTTATGGATAGAACAGTGCCTCGAAGGGAAATCCATGCTTGTTTTTTGTCTCTTTTGAAATAGTATATGATATATATCGGATTTAAAATTTTAATCATAGAGGGATCGTATTTGATGAAATTGTACATGCCAATGAAAGCAATAAAGATGAACTAGATGAAAAGGATGGTTGAAAAGGTGTAACCAACTTTGTCTGTTCCAAATCTTTGAACCATGAACTAGGTTACTAGAACTGCAACTGATATCCATAATATCATATTTGAGGAAAACATAAGCACCGGTTAGTACATGCAAATACCTAAATAGCAAAATAATTAGACGATCATCTTGGTAGAAGTATAGAACTATTATCTAGTGCAGGCTGCAGACAATCCACGAAAATAAGAAAATAGATCTATAAAACAAAATCATAGGGCAACATCCTTTTATAATGTACATATATCATTTCATGCATCTGGTTTGTTTCCTAATTCCTACCTTACCTACACCTGCTAAACGAAATTAAATATGTGTGTGAAAGGTGAAAAAATATTTGAAAGAACATCTCCTCGCTCTTTATAAAATATCCCTTGCATTCATACCTATGGTTTGCCTTATAAGTTCTAAATTTTAATTAATACTTCTTAGGTAGGCGTTTTATACATGACACTTCTAAATTTCAACTAATAGTTTCAATTCTAACCGAAACTTCTTGGGTAAACGTTTTATACATGAAACTCCTTTATTTATTCAATAACTTGCAGTTCTAACACATACTTCTTGGGTACGCAATTTATACATGATATCTCTAAATTTTTGCAAACAATTCTAAGACTGAATAATACTTCTTCATGCCTGAGAAAATTTCAGCTAACAATAGAGAGAGTAGGATTTACTGAGCCAAATTAATGTTGAACAATATTATGATAATAATGAGAACAGAGAAATTGTTATTGTTACCTTCGGTCATTTGTTCGAAGCTTGCTTGATTCCTCCCACGTCTGATAGAACTGTTGATCAAAGTGAAGTAAAATAGTTAAACAACTTATTCATGAAATTTCCAACAGTTAAATTTCTACTTGAAATCAACCTTCAATATTTGATCACGATGTTAAGAATAACGTAACTAGCATTTGTTTTGACCAAGTATTGTGAATGAAAAGTTGATAACTGTGATTAGTCTCGCGTTATAAAATCTTTAGATAAATGCTATAGCGCGATTGGAAAGATTAATTGAACACAAAAAAATACCTGAAATGCAAGGAGTGAGTATTCCATCTCCAATGACCATAAAAGTGTCAAGCATAGTAGCAAACAAAAGAACATACATAGATAACTGGCTTTTCTCTAGCTTATATTTCAACTTTGATGCTCTTTTCAGCATATTATTCGATGTTTCCAACTCATAATTCGATACATCTCTATCTACAACTTCTTGACTTGGAATAAACCATGCCTTTGCATATCAGCATATCAATGAGTATAAAGCAAATGTTCCACCTAATAATCAATATCAACATTTATTACTAGAATTCCATAGTTCAAGTCTTGGTAGAGACATGTAAGCAAAAAATATTAATACAACATGTACTAATAAGAAATCGATCCGCAACCATAGTTTGACAAGACATTAATTAAATAACATACCATCTCCATTTTCATTTGCTTCAAGGACAATAAAAACATATTTGATGAGCGGAATCAAAGTTATGGTGTAGAAAATCAAAGAGAAAGCTCCGAGTATGTCATCTTCATGTTTAATTCCGTCGGGAAAAGTACCAGCAAACACGTAAAGCGGTGACATTCTGAGATCTCCATTCACTATTCCAATACTCTGGAAAGCCAACCGCAATATGATTGGCCATCTTACACCGTGCCCACCCAGCTTCATTCGACATTATATGCATATAAGATTTAATCAAATTAACGTACTAGTAAAATGTTATAAATTAATACATACACATTACTCTACAAAATCATCACATGTTTTTAATCTCAGCTATAGGACCGTTTGGATCATGGGGTTCCAATCCAGTTAATGAAAACGAGAATAAGATTTCAAATACACATTACATGCATAAATACATACCTTAGTCTCATGATGGTCATACGAATTGCCATGTTCACGATCAAAGGAGTTGAAACATTGATGATTTTGCGAAGAACACTTTTCTGATTCATCATGGTGTTGTTAATTAATTGTCTATGTTGTTGAGGCCATCTCTACACTAAGCTCAATTGATCACCAAAACATTTTTCTATATATATCTGGCGATTGGCGCGTATAAGACGTGTAAATAAAATAGATTAACCGAATGTAAATTTCTTGAGGCTACCAAACTTGATTCAAATATCATATAACAACTAGTAAAAACACATGAATAACTGAAAAGTTATAAACCAAATAAAACCTAAAAAAACAAATTATTATGTAACATGATACAAATATTACAACATCAGATAAATAAGGAAATAATATTCTAAAAAACAGAATTATGACAAACAAAAACATCTATTCTATTATATTTATTATACACCAACACTGGATAAAATTCGTGAGATTTTTAATGCATTTGAAAAGACTAATTTGTCCCAATGTTTAATATTAATTTATTAAAAAATGTTATTTATGGGAATCAAATTTGAGTCTATCAAGTAACTTATGCATTCTTTTTACCATTGCACCACATTGTTACTTGTGTTTTCACATCATACACGTATTATGTGAATGTCGTTTTATAGTAATACATTTGTCTAACTTCAAAACATATAAAAATAATTATTGAGGTAAATTAAACTTAGGTTATATCTTTAAACTTAGGTTATATGTGAAGTTGCCCTCTCCCGAAGTTATTTTCAAATAGAATTATCTCTTAACTCCAAATTCCTTTCTCCATCCCAGCTACTAACCTTTATAATCACGATAGTGATTAAACTTTTCACAACTAATTACAATTCATCGTCTTTACATTACTTAAATGCCTTAGCAAAAATCGAACCTAAAATCTGGAACGACAAAAAATAAAATAAACTTTAACCACAACTTTTCACAACTAATTACAATTCATCGTCTTTACATTACTTAAATGCCTTAGCAAAAATCGAACCTAAAATCTGGAACGACAAAAAATAAAATAAACTTTAACCACTTAAGTTATCTCATGCTACTTTATTCTAATTATAGTTACAAAAGATATGTTTTTTGAATATTTTCTATAACTGCAATAAAAAATTACATAATGCATAATTTTTTTAATATCGATTATAATAACATTAAAAATATGCCGATCGAGATCCCCAACATGTTACACTCAAAATTATACAGGAACATGAACAAATGATTTATCAATTTCATTCAATACACAACTTATTATACATGAACATGAAAAAATTGTTTATCCATCAAAATTATTCGCTTATCGTATATTTATTTAAATAAAATATTTACGAATTCTAAGTACGTACTCACGTAATTTAAATCTATATTGTTATATTAAAGTCGAAAGATTGAAAGTTTGTCGGTTTTGTTATCCTAATTATTAAAATAAATAATGACATAATTTAATTAATGATAATTAGCCATTGCCATTTTCACAATTACTTTTAGTTGGAGATATTACCTTTTACAAACACCTAAAAACACCGTATCTTAGAATCATTAATATTTCCTTTCTAATTAAAACACCTTACCTTTTTATTTAAAACTAATCTTACAATCATTAATATATACCCAAAAATATCACAACATATTTTCCAATTATTAATAAAATATATTAAAAATCACTATACTTTGTTTATAATAAGGAAATATTAGTATAATCCGTAAACATGAGTATATTAAATTACACTATATTAAAACTAAAAAATTATTAAAAAAATGATTATATAAAACCATATTGTAATATTAAATAAAATTTAATGAACACTTATAATATCGTATCTTTCAATCAATTTAAAAGAAGTTTACTTTTAATTGAAGATATTACCCTTATAAACACCTAAAATATCGTATCTTTCAATCATTAAATTTATTTTCTAATTAAAATATGTTACCTTTTAATTTAAAATTGCAACCATAATCTTCCAATCATTAATATCATGTTACCTTTTAATTTAAAACATAATCTTACAATCATCAATATATACCCAATCCTTCAATCACTAATAAAAATAGATAATAGAAATCCATATACAACGAATAATTACCGTTAGGCTTCTAATAAAAAGTTAGATATTATGAATAAATATTTTATATGATTAAGCTATTTTAAAAAACATTTCAAATTCAAATTTCGTTAACGACATATTTAATTTTAAATTTCATAGTATAAATTTTAAACCATGCATGTCATTAATTAACTTTATATAAAATTTTAAATTAAATAATTATTAAAAATAATAATTTTATAAAAATATAATTATAACATAAAATTAAATTAATTTCATATCAAAAGAAACCCGTGCATTGCACGGGTTATAAGCTAGTAAAATATAAAAAACTTTTTATGTAAAAATGCATTAAGAATATTTTTGTAAAAGCAGAATTTATAAAAATAACTAGTAGATAAAGCCGCGCTTCGCGACGACATTACAATATTTTTAAAAAATTCAATACATTTATGTTATATTATAATTTTAATATAATAATTAAATAATATTTTCTAATGAATCAATTTCTTGTTAAACACGATTCTTTCGATTGAGCCGCTCTCTCGTTAAAACCGAAATTCCAACTTTAACATATATTATAAAGACTTATATAATAATTTTTATCCATTAAATCGAACCGTAAAAATTAAAAAAAATAAAATTTATGACATCAATATCAAATTCTAATAGCTAATACAATCTTTTCTAGAGAGCCGTCTTCCCGTTAAATACATTTCGAGTCGCTCTTATTTGGAACCGAAATTCTAATTTCATTATATAAAGAGAGTTAATTCCAATTTTTATATTCTTTAAACTTTCTAATATTTATGGAGTTTTAAAAGATGAAAATACATCTTATATTTTATGTATATTATAGATATTCATGTATTCCGCATGAGAATGTCTTTATGTTAACATTTCAAGTCTATAATGTTATGCAAAATTTCGGGTTTCGGATCGGGTATCCGTCGGATCGGATTTTTTTGCCATCCCTAATGTTATGTTAACATACAAAAATATTTAAATACGAAGACTTTTCGTTACGGGAATAATATTAAATTTATGGATATATTTTTCCAATGCAAGTATAATTAACTTGTATAAAAAAGTTAAAATAAAGGATTTCTAGGAAAAAAGATATATAATTTTAAAAAATCGTATAAGACGTATCCACTGTCCTCGTATTCTACTTCCAATAAAACATTTTATTTTATGTATTACTTATATATTCAAACATCTTTATACGGTCTTCTCTAATGAACCGTTTTCTCGTTAAACACGGTTATTGCTATTGATCCGTTCTCTCGTTAAGACAAAAAACCTAATTGTTACATATATCACTTGTAAGATAATGTTTATCCATAAAAATCAAATCCTAAAAATAAAATAAAATTTATAATATCAATATGATATTTTAATAGCTAATACAATCTTTTATAATGAGTCGTCTTCCCCGTTGAACACAGTTTCGAGCCGCTCTCGTTTGAGATCGGAATTCCAACTTCATTACATATTATTGATGATACTTATCTTACACAACAACTTTTTTCCTTTTAATCAAAACCTAAAATTCCAATTTATTTTTTCTCTAGACTTTATAAAATTTATGAATTTTAGAAAATGAAAACACATCTTATTTTCTCTTTATATTATAGATACTTCTGTATTTATTTAGGATTCCCATGAGAATGTTCTTTTATTATGTTAACACATCAATTTTTTTCTTTTTAAATACGATGACTTTTTTATGACATTAGTATTGGATTTATGAATAAAATTTTCTAATAGAAGTATAATTAACTTATATAAAAAAATATATAATTTAAGAAGATCGTACTTTCTATAAAATATTTAATTATATGTTTGCTTTATATATTCAAACGCCTATTCTACTTTTAATAGAACTTTTATTCATATATTTTTTCTGTAAATTCGAACTCTTATTCTCGATAAATTTGAATTCCAATTCTACTACTAGTAGAACTTATAATTAACTTATTTAAATAATATTAAGAAGGTCGTACTTTTTATAAAATATTTAATTATATGTTTGCTTTATATATTCAAACACCTATTCTACTTCTAATAGAACTTTTATTTATATGTTTTTTCTTTAAATTCGAACTCTTATTCTCTATAAATTCGAATTTCTATTCCACTTCCAATAGAACTTTTAATCATATGCCTTATAAATACTTATTCTATTTCCAATAGAATTTCCAGTCATAAAAATTCCCTATAAATTCGAATTTTTCTCCTCTATAAATTTGAACACCTATTCTACTTCTAATATGTTAAATGATATTTTTATATTTATTGGTGTTTAAAATTCTAAAATTCTAGAAAATTAGAAAAATAGACTGAGACGATATTAGAGCGCCACCTAAGCTCACGTGTATCCTCCTTTTTATATATATATATATATATATATATATATATATATATATTGAAATTCTAGAAAATTAGAAAAATAGACTGAGACGATATTAGAGCGCCACCTAAGCTCCCGTGTATCCTCCTTTATACTAGAAAATTAGAAAAATAGACTGAGACGATATTAGAGCGCCACCTAAGCTCCCGTGTATCCTCCTTTATATATATATTGATGATTTTTATGACATTAGTATTGGATTTATGAATAAAATTTTCTAATAGAAGTATAATTAACTTATATAAAAAAATATATAATTTAAGAAGATCGTACTTTCTATAAAATATTTAATTATATGTTTGCTTTATATATTCAAACGCCTATTCTACTTTTAATAGAACTTTTATTCATATGTTTTTTCTGTAAATTCGAACTCTTATTCTCGATAAATTTGAATTCCAATTCTACTACCAATAGAACTTATAATTAACTTATTTAAATAATATTAAGAAGGTCGTACTTTCTATAAAATATTTAATTATATGTTTGCTTTATATATTCAAACACCTATTCTACTTCTAATAGAAATTTTATTTATATGTTTTTTCTTTAAATTCGAACTCTTATTCTCTATAAATTCGAATTTCTATTCCACTTCCAATAGAACTTTTAATCATATGCCTTATAAATACTTATTCTATTTCCAATAGAATTTCCAGTCATAAAAATCCCCTATAAATTCGAATTTTTCTCCTCTATAAATTTGAACACCTATTCTACTTCTAATATGTTAAATGATATTTTTATATTTATTGGTGTTTAAAATTCTAAAATTCTAGAAAATTAGAAAAATAGACTGAGACGATATTAGAGCGCCACCTAAGCTCCCGTGTATCCTCCTTTATATATATATATATATATATATATATATATATATATATATATTGAAATTCTAGAAAATTAGAAAAATAGACTGAGACGATATTAGAGCGCCACCTAAGCTCCCATGTATCCTCCTTTATACTAGAAAATTAGAAAAATAGACTGAGACGATATTAGAGCGCCACCTAAGCTCCCGTGTATCCTCCTTTATATATATATATATAGGCTAGTGGTCAAATAGAAACCACTTTTAAAATAGAAACTAGAAACCATTATCTGCACACCCTACTTTACTATCTCCACACCATATTTTACTATCTTCAATTACTATCTCCACACCATATTTACTATCTCCACCCCCACCCCCACCCTCACCCTCACCCTCACCCGACCTGCCACCCCCACCCCACACCCCCCATCACCACCGACGCACCACCACCTCCACCGACGCACCACCACCTCCACCTCCACCTCCATCGATGTACCACCACCGCCATCTTCTTTTCCGACCACTGGCCCCGCAGGGGCTCCGATTCCACCACCAATTTCCGATTCCGATTGCAGATTTACTTCTTCCCAATCATTAATTGTGCAACTACAAATATAATTTAGTGATTTTTAACTTCAGATTGTAATCTTATCTTCATCTATCGATTCTGAACATTCCGATGATGACTTCCAGATCTGAATTTGTGTATTTATGTGTATGTAACGATGTATGTGTGTATGTATCTGAACAATCATGGTGGTGGTGGTCGATGGTAGCGAGGCAGGTGGTGGTGGTGGCGTTGACAGGTGGTGTGGTGGTCGATTGCAGCAATGGCAGGTGGTGGTGGTGGCAAATGAAGGTGGGGTGGGGTGGGGTGGGGTGGGGTTGGGGAAGGTACGGTATCAGTGATTACAGCTGTATAGATTAGTGATTTCTACCATACTTGTTAGTGATTTTTGCAATACAAATTAGTGATTTCTGTAATATGATTTAGTGATTTCTTAATATAATTTAATATATTAAATGAACAGATCTTTGATGAACAGATTAGTGATGAACAATAATCATCGACGACGACAAGCTTCAGTGATGAACAATGAACGACGAGCTTCGATCTGTGGTGGTGATGGTAGTGTGTGGGTGGCAGCGGTGGTGGGGGTGTGGTGGCAGCCGTGATGGTGATGTGGTGGGTGGTGGTAATTGTGATGTAGTGGTCTGTGCGTGTATTTTTAGTTGGGCTAGAATAATGTATTTTTGTGGACTGGGCTTAGTTTCTAGGTTTCTATTCTAATTTGTTTCTAGTAGAACAGGACTCTATATATATATAGGCTAGCGTTCAAATAGAAACCAACCATAGAATAGAAACTAGAAACCTACACTAAATAAATTATATTTCATTTATTTTAATGGTCCCGCTAGGGGCACCTTCACAAAAAACGTTTAAAATTCTTGGCTCTATTCAACAAAAATATAAAAAAAATAACTTTTTTTTAAAAAAAGTTACTGTTCACGTGCCACGTCATCACGTGAACAGTAACGTTTTTTTTAATTTTTTTTATATTTTTGTTGAAAAGAGACAATAATTTTAAACGTTTTTTTGTATTGGAGTACCCCTAATTTGGTCATTAGATTAGCTTGAAATATTTAATTCAGGTTTAGTTTCTAGTTTATATTTTAAGTTAGTTTCTAATAGAACAAGATCCTATATTGATGATTGATGATTACGATCATGTTATAAATTTGGACCACATACTCCTATAACTAGGGGTGAGTATTCGGTTTTAACCGAACCGAACCGAATTTTAATTCGGTTAACCGAAACCGAAATTCCAGAAAAATCTGAACCGAAATAAATTCGGTTTTTAACCGAACCGAAATATTTATTTCGGTTATTACCGAAAACCGAAAATATAAAACCGAAATTTGAGAAAAGTTGTTGTAATTACAAAATATATCCAGACAATTTGAGACAATATGTATATGTTCCATGTACTCAATTTCAAAGCTGGACCAAATGATAGAATAAACCCTCAAATTCATATTCTCAATGCATCCATGACTAGTAAAGTATTGCGAAGAGCCGGAGATCTCAAATTTTGATGCCTAGTTATTCAAAACTTACAACTTTTTATGGAATGGTATATTATTTAAATATAAAGTGCATGTTCCCTTACCAGTAGTACTAGTATATTGTTTTGTTTACTTGCTAGCGTGCCAAAAGTTGAATTATTTGGGTTCTCAAAGCTTGACTCTACTTGTCTATTAAAGAGACGAGAGAGTGAGTGACCTGTGACTCGGTAATAAGTAATAACTTATTCAAATATAACTATATGTAATATTTTATTAATATATTAAAAATTCGGTTTTTATTTCGGTTTTTCGGTTAACCGCGGTTAAAAACCGAACCGAACCGAAAACCGAAATTTCTGAAAAACCAGAACCGAAAACCGAACCGAATTGTTAAATTCGGTTAACCGAACCGAAATTATTTCGGTTATTCGATTCGGTTTTCGGTTAACCGGACCGAATGCTCACCCCTACCTATAACTCCTCTAATTCTTAATTTAAAAGCATTTTTCCCTTAACTAAAAATATCTATAAAAAATATTTCTTTACATTTTAAATTTGAGAAAGAAAATTAAGAGGAATTAAGATAATTTGTAGAAAATAATTAGGTATATCATATCTCTCCCTCTCTCTCTTTGCGGCTTCGATAATTTTACATACATAGTATTGTTATTGTTATTATATAAATCGATGCTTGTGTTATCAGTTTTGTAATTAGGTTTGATTGATAGTCTCAACTGATGATTGATTTAAGTGAATACGATGTCGTTTGGTAGATCTATGTATCGATTTGATTGGCTTTGTGTATTGATTGATTTGTGTTGATTTATGTTATATATTGAACTGATATGTGTTTTTTTGTATATCACTTGTGATTATCGAAGTTATGAGTTATTGCTGATTTCGAGGTTTTGTTTTCGAGATTTTGATTCGGCAAGTGTTCTTATTCTGAGTGTTTTATCGAATGGTTTCAATTACTGTTTTTAGTTTTGTCGATTTATATTTGTGAAGTATATGTGTATGTTGTAATTGGATAACTGCAGCCCACTAGACCTTGTTATTGGAGTGATGTGTTACTAATTTATAGGTTTTATTTGAGATTGATTTGTTTTTAGTTTTGGCTAATTGAATAGTTTCGATTACTGTTTTTTAGTTTGTCGATTTAAATCTGTGAACGTATATGTGTCTATCTTTGTTGGATTACTGCAGCCCACTAGACCTCGGATATTGGTATTGTTGTTATGTTTGTAGATTTTTTGTTATTGCATTATATTAATATATATGTATGTATTACTTGTATATAAGATGAATCCTTGTCCCTGTATTTCAAAGTTTTACCTAAAAGGCATGTTTAGGTAGCATTGGGATATTGTACTGTTATTTATCCTGCCCGTGTATTGCTTTAATTGTTAGATGATTTTACTTGTATGGATAAACTTTCGTGGGAACATGAATTTGAAATTCGTCTTTGTTTTGTTGGTAGGACTAACAGGGCTTTTATTGTGTATCTACTTGTTTGAACTGAAATAAGTTTCTGATCTTTGCAAGCAGATATTATTCTCTATCTATTTTTTTAGATTTTGTACTGTTTTTTATCATGCCTCTGTGTTGCTTTAATTGTTAGATGATTTTACTTGTATGGATAAACTTTCGCGGGAACATGAATTTTAAATTCAGTCTTTGTTTTGTTGGTACGACTAACGGGCTTTTATTGTGTATCTACTTGTTTGAACTGAAATAAGTTTTTCTGATCTTGCAAGCAGATATAATAATTGTATATCTATTTTTTAAAAATCACTGTTATAGTAATTGTTGGGCAGGATTCCTAGTATGACCTGATTTTATATCTGTTTCTGTAGCACAATTTTGTGTTGCTTATCTCAGCCACACCGTGCAGCTATCTGGGAGTGGCCCATGGATGTTATAATTTTTTTGTTTTGCATCTTGTGTTCAGTTAGTCTTAAAAGTAGTCTACTACTCCCTGAAACTTTTAGTAGTGCTGAGATTTGAAATCATCTTTTGCAGTTGTTTTTTTTATCTTGACATTGTCTAATGTCTTCTTTTATTATTAATTTTCAGGATACATTAAGGTTAATCTGCAACCTTGTTAGCCACAGTGTAGGTTTTGTAAGTCAGAAGCTTCTTTTATGTCTGAGCAGGCCACCCTGTTTTTGTCATCATTTGGGTTGCTAGGTGAATGTTCTCCGTCAACAAGGATTAAGGATAAAGTTGGCTGTATGCATTTTGAGACACATCAGGGGTACAACAGAAACTTTGAGGGTTACCAATTTATACGACGTTGTCCAACAATTGAAGAGGCTACCCTATTTAAAACAGTTTCCTTTTACCTTCTCTAATATTTTATTATCCGGAGGGTACTTTAAATATGGCTTTGCAGAACATTGGTACTGGGAACAAAGATGATGCCTTCTACAGGTATAAGATGCCAAGAATGATAACAAAGATAGAAGGTCGAGGAAATGGCATCAAGACTAATGTTGTCAACATGGTTGATATTGCCAAGGACTTGGGTAGGCCTGCTGCTTATACAACCAAGTATTTTGGTTGTGAGCTTGGAGCTCAGTCCAAGTACGATGAGAAAACTGCAACTTCACATGTTAATGGGGCTCATGACACTGCAAAACTTGCTGGCCTTCTGGAGAACTTCATCAAGGAATATGTTCAGTGTTATGGATGTGGAAACCCTGAAACTGAGATCATTATTACAAAAACACAAATGGTTTCCCTGAAATGTGCTGCATGACAAGCTCACAACCTTCATCATCAAGAATCCTCCCAAGAAGAAGGGGGGAAAAGACAAAAAGGCAATGAGGAGAGCTGAGAAAGAACGACTAAAAGCAGGCGAAGCTTTGGATGAAGAGCAGAAGAAGCTGAAAAAGGAAGGTGTTAAGCAGAAAGGAAGCACCAAGGATGGCTCCTCTAAAGCAGTTAGCAAGAAGAAAGCAAATGTATCTGATGAGGATAACTCTCCTGCTGGAAGCCAGGTTGATGAAGTGGAAGCAGTGGTTGACAATGACGATGATGATGACATCCAATGGCAGACTGATACTTCAGCTGAGACGGCTAAACAGAGGATCCAAGAACAGCTTAGTGCTGTGACTGCTGGCATGGTTATGCTAAATACCCCCGAGGAGAAGCCAAAGTCTGGAAAAAACTCGCCAACGCGTGAAGAGAAAGCTAAAGTCAATGGCTCAAATGGTGCATCTGCTAGTTCTAGCACTCCCCACGAGAAGCTTGTACTGGAGATTAAGGATTACCTCAAAAAAGGTTTCCCATTAAGCAAGTTGAAGCCTTTTCTGGATACCCTCTCTGGTACTTCTCAGCAAGTATTTGATGCCTTGTTTGAAGCTATGTTTGATGGTGCTGGGAAGGCTTTTCGAAAGAAGTAACCAAAAAGAAAAACCATCTAGCAGCTGTTACTCAGAATGAAGGATCCCAGCTTGTTCTACTTAATGCCCTGGAGGCATTCTGTGTGAAAGCTAGTGCAGAGGCTGTGAAGGAGGTGGCTTTGGCTCTGAAAGTTCTATACGACAGCGATGTGCTTGAAGAAGAGTTTATTGTGGAGTGGTATGAGAAGGGCTTGAACGGTGGTAATAAAGGCTTCGTGATGTGGAAGAATGTCAAACCATTTGTTGAGTGGCTTCAGAGTGCTGAATCTGAAACTGAAGATGAATGAGCCCAAGTTCTTCCATGTTGGCGGGTTTCACTCGTTGCTTCATTTGTGTTTCTTTCATGTTTTTCTCTTCGCAGTTGTGTGTATGTCTGGTGTCGGAGTTTAGTGTTTCATGTCGTCTTTGTGGTCTGAGAATAATTCCTGCCTCGTCCCAGGCACGGTGAGTGTCTCCTGACTTGTCACCGTTACGTATTAAAATTATTGTCTTGAACTGGTTTAAACGTTTGATGTCATGGATTTTTTTGCCTATATCCAAGAACTATGTTTAACCTTGATATCGATGAATAGAAAATAAATAGAAATAGGATACATATGTCCATTGTTGTCCATCATGCTTGTGATGGTTCGTCATTAATCATTGCTGCAATTCCAACTATGCTTCCAAATTTTACTATTTTAAAATCAATTTGATAAAAAAACTTATCAATAGATCTCTCTCTCTCTCAATGAGAGTCGAGTAAATCCCTCCCCCCCTCCGCCCCCCTGCTCTCTTTTCTTCCCTCTTCTTCCTCTCCTTCCCCTTCTCCAACCAAACCTTACTCCATCTCCACAAATCCCTTTCATTTCCTCCATCTATTTCTAGTTTGTATTTCAATAAATTCGAGATCCAATCCTTGTAGGGTGAGATCTCTTTGTCATACCCATATTTTTGGGTTTATTTGTCCCCAATTGTTTGGGGTTTATTTCTCCCCAATTGTTTGGGGTTTATGTTTGGTTGTATTTGGTTGTTGTTTCTGGCTCCTTTGAAAAGGATTTATGTGGTTTTGGGTGAGATCTATAATGCGTGCATTAGATTTGAGCTGGTATCGGATATTGCAAGAGCTTACTTTTTACAACTAAATTTTGTTCATTTTATGAGATTTTTCACTTTTGGCATGTCTATAGCTGGTTTTCGGCATGTAGATAGCTGGGGTACTTTCGGCATGTCTATAGCTGGTTTTCGGCATGTAGATAGCTGGGGTGTTGCTGAACATTGGGCTACAGGTGGTGCGTATGTGAAGGTCATTTGCAATATTACTAGTTTCAAGATTGGTGCAGGTTGGATTGATCAAGAAGCCACTCTAATCTTTTTTATTTCGAAGAATTATTGTAAAATTCATGATGTAAAACAGTCTGCAAACATAAACGACTACTTGGTTAGTTTGTTTATTTGTTTCTTTCCAGATTGTATTTGTCAGCTCAGGTTTTTGTCCTGGCTGTGATGTGTTTGTTGCAAATTAATACAATTCCTTGTTTGTCAAAAAAAAAAAAAAAATCAATTTGATCAATTACTATTTTAAATTGAAAGTAAAACAATGTATTAATTTTGACTCAGATAGTGTTTTCATGTATGTGCAAAATTCACATATAATTTTTTGTGTCAATTTGACATACAACATATTTTTTCTTAAGTATATAAAATCATGTAAAACCCTAACACAAACACACACACACACACACTACTCTCACACTCTCGCTCTCCACTATGACAACCACTCATAATCTCCGATCAATCGATCAGAATTCCGTACAATTTCTGGCGATAAATTCTAGGGTTTATTACTTCCCACAAGGTCATTCTGAACAGTCCTTGTCCACTCCTAAGTTTAGTGCTGCTGCGTATTCTCACCCCTTTACGCTTTGTAAAGTAGTAGGTGTTGGATTTTTCGCCAATGTCAAGACCGATGAGGTGTTTGTCAGAATGCGGTTGATTCTGATAAATGTAGGTCGTGGTGGTGTGGTAAAACGGAATGAGAAGGTAGTTTTTGTTGTTTCGATAAATTTACTTGACTGTGATGACTGATCAGATTTTCTAAAAATCGGCCTGAGTTGTCTTAATGCAGTAGATTTTCGAGAAATAAGAATGTTAGGTGCTAATTTGTAGAATATCGGGCAAGGTGAAAAGAGTAGGAAATATTATGCTTGAGTAGAAAAAATACGGAATATGATAGATTAGACGGGATTGATGATTAAATTTATTAGAAATAACGTCAAAATGTATTTGAGTAATGATCGGGTTAATTATTTGGATTATCCGGTTAATCATTAGAAGACAACTGGACTACCTACTCTTTTTCAGAACATTGGTTGTGATCCTTAATTTTTTTGTTAATGATATGTTTATGTTTGTCTTGTTATGTTTAGAAAATGTGATAAAGAGTGTGGTCTTTTAAACTTAAGGTAGGAAAACTACGGAACTATTTAGAACGATTGGAATAATTTTTTATTGACTAGTAATGTTAAGCTTGGGTTTGTTATTTGGATTGCTAGATTAATTGTTAGAAGGTATTTGAATTCCCAGCGCCCAGTGGTCTAGTGATTTTTAGGGTACTGAATGTGATTTCTTAGTTATTTGGTAATTGGTAGTGATATTTTTTTTGTAATGTTAGACTTGTGTGATAAATAATTGTAGTGATTTATAGTTTAGGTGTTTTTTTCTATTTGAAAATAAACTGAAATTGTTTATGGTGAAATGATTGGACAGGGTGATGCAGAGGAGGAGAATGATGTTGTTTCGTTCTCTAAGGTTTTGACCCCATCAGATGCGAACAATGGTGGAAAATTCTCGGTTCCAAGGTTTTGTGCGGATTTGATTTTTCCACCGTTGAATTTTGAGGCCGATCCACCTGTGCAGAACCTTGGGGGTGAGGGATGTGCACGGTGTCGTGTGGGAGTTTCGGCATATTTATAGAGGTACACCACGCCGTCATTTGCTAAATACGGGTTGGAGCAAGTTTGTGAACAGCAAAAAGCTGGTTGCTGGGGATTCTGTTGTGTTCATGCGGAACCATCGTAGTGGTGAGATGTCAGTAGGGATAAAGAGGGCTGTTAAAGCGAATTCTAATTGTAACAGCAGGTGGAATTATTATGAGGACAGAAGAGAGATGGAGGGGTTTTCTAGAAATGTCAAGGGTAGGGTTGCAGCGGAGGAAGTGAAGGAAGCTGTCGAATTGGCAGCCGGATTAGGGTTTGAGATTGTGTCCTGGTGCTGGATCTGCAGATTTTGTGGTGAAGGCAGAAAAGGTTGAGGGATCCTTCTCTGTTTTTTGGACGATGGGAATGAGGGTAAAAATGGCAGTGAAGACAGAAGATTCGTCAAGAATGACTTGGTTCCAAGGAACTGTTACGTCTGCCGGATAGGCAGATAATGGGCCATGGAGAGGCTCTCCTTGGCGGATGCTTCAGGTATATCCAAATGTTTTTTTTAGTCAATTAAGTAAGATTACAATTTGTGTTCTGCTGTCTAATGCGAGCACGAGCAGTTACCTTTGTGATGCATTTCGAAGCACTACTAGTAACTAGTAAGTATCTAGACATCTGCATAGGTCTTTAGATATCAGGCAGGTGGGATTGACAGTTATCATTATTAAATGCATATTAAAATAAATTTGTTCACAACTACGTGTTTAATTCATAAACCCGATGATATAGTGACTACTGACTAGAAGTTTTCAAAGTTCTACCAACGCATTAGACTGCCATACACCTTGTTTTTATGCCTTTGCCTAGAATTATCGAGTCTTTGTTCAGCCAGTTGTTTAAACCCCAACAACATGCTCATGTCAGCATAACAAATTCTAATAAATGGTTAAAACTTAAATGTTAATCTTTGTTCTCCCTTAAATTATTTCATCTATATTTATTTGTTTCTCGCACCTTTAAACAACTCTCTTTATATAATTATCATACTTGGACTTCTGTACTCATTTGGCCCGAAAAATTCAAAAACGAGATTACTGTTTTTCGTGTTATAGAGGGCATTTGTTTGATATTAATTATAACTAATGCATGCATTATCCTTTTGTTGCATTTGCATACCTATACTTATATGTTATAGATGCATTTAAAAATTCTTTGATTTTAACAATTGAAGGCAAGTTATGAATTAGGCACAATTTTAATCCGGGTAAACTTTTATCTTTTCATTGTAGACTTGTGGTTACTTCTGTTATCAAGTGAACATTTTGATTGCAAAACATCTCAAATACAATTAGCTAAAAAAAGAGTGAAAAAAAAAAAAAAATCTCTTATAGCTTTAAGCTGATTAGTCAGGATTCTGCATTTCTTAAAATTTTCATTTGTCCTTACCATCCATGACATATTAAGATATAGTGTTAAGTGATCTGTTTGTCAATGTTAATGCCATTGTATTTGGAATATATAGACTATCTTTTATCCACTCTTGGGAGTTGGGACCAATCCGCTTGCATATTGTAATTGTGCATGTATTAGAAACTTTTATTAATAGAATTTATGGCATTGATAGTTGCATATCCAAGTGGTTAACATATTGAAGAAAAATCAAGAATTGATGGAAATTTGAATTTGACAACTTGGGTTTGGCCAGTTACTATGATTTAAATTCATGGGGACTCATCTTCATGTAGTAGGGCTAAGAAGATATCATATTATGATTTGCGGGTTGGCATGTGCATTCTATGTGCTTTTTGAATTCCCGTCTCTTAGATGAGGCGAGCATTAGTCCTTTCAGAGTAGAATGTCATCATGTTCCCATATTAGAGATAAATGACCAGATGACGGATTTTAGATACAAGAGAAGTGGTTTCCTTTCATAAAGGCGTTAACTCTTCATAGGAAGCGTAAAAAATTAATGCTTATATTCCAAACCTTTAAGGCGGTACAAGCATGTTGTCATGAAGTCCATGTGGTGTCATCATATCTGGTCATGTACTCATGTGACATCATGCCGCCCCTTGGTCATGTTGTGTCCATGTCGCCTTAAAGGATGTTGGTTTAGGGTGGAATTGGGACAAGGTTGTAGGCAAATACTTGCTACATGGTGCTTATTGGTCATTTTGTGTCTGTGTCGCCTTAGGGGATGTTGGTCTAGGGTGGAATTGGGATGGTCACATGCAATTACTTGCTATGACAGTGCTTGCAAGTATCAAGTTTAAATTGATTTAGAAACTGTAGAAGACGTCAACAGTGAGCAAGACTTTCAAGCAAACGCTTCAGTACGGACTGATTTCTGTGCAACTTAGTGCTGGTTTTCAAATCTTCTCTCTTGTCAACATACTTTTATACAATTTCTATCCTTTGCATAATATTGTCATGAAGAATCGATGGATAGTTGCCTGATCTAAAATCCATGATCGGAACGGTAAAAATCAGTTATTGCTTGGTCCAAGGAAAAACACTCCGCCTCCCCCCCTCCTTTTTTTTTCTAATTTGTTTTTTCATAGTTTTTCTTCTTGAGATGAGGTTTCAGGTTTGCCTATAATGTTTCAAGGGTTACACATTTAACATATGCCTTGGTGGTGAAAAGGTAGACACGCGAGAATTCTAATCTCGTGCTTTAGCGCGTAGAGGCTCGACTCCTCTCCAAGGCATTACTCAGGAGTGCTACTTAAGATATACTGGGATATTTGCATAGGTTGAGTGAGTATGTAGGCCTCTTAATGGATATGATTATTAAGGTTTTCGTTTCGTCCATTTTGCAGCAACGTCTGCAACGCTTTTAAGTCCTCGTTGCATATATGCAAAGTGCAATTTTTCTACATCCTTCTTTGCTGATTGTTATCCGGAGTTAGTGTTGGTAGAGTTATCTTTCCTCATTTGCTGGCTATCTCAAGCTGTAGTTTTACTGAAACCATGTGCATGTGACACCCCATTTTATCATATACCCTAGCAGTATTCTCTATCTTGTTGCTACATGGCTGCAAGCCTGCAACATTCTGTTGATATGTTCTTCAGAAAGTTAATGATGTTTCCTTTTGTTCAACCCTGATATCAGTATCTATTTGACATGTAGCAAGTGTTCAAGTACTTAGGTCGTCATAGGCTCATAATGCCTAGATATGTTCTTTGTTATCATTAGTAATGTTTATATGGATTTGATAACAAGGAGATAGAAATAGAATATAAAGAAAAAACTAAGAATGGTTTCCAGCCTATTTAGATTTGTATTTATGTATCAGGAGCATGTATCGAAGGTGATATGTTTAGTTAATTGGTTTGTACCGTGTATTGTAGTCTACTGTTTAAGTGGTAATAGTCGAAAGAAAAGGGAGGGTCTATATATGTATATATTTTTTAAAAATGGTCAGTTGCAGAAATTTAACTACTTACACACACATGCCTCCACTAAGGCTTGAACCCTCAACCTCTTGTTACCGAGAGAAAACGCCAGGCTACAAGACTTGGGATGGAAAGGTAATTATTTTATTTTATTTTATTTTTTGGTTAAGGTCAATCATAAGAAATTTAAATACTCATGCACGCAATTGCCTCCATTGAGGCTTGAACCGTCAACCTTTGGTTACTAAGGACGAGGGATACCAGCCAGGCTAGGGCCCTAAATTATCGTTCCTGCTGTAATATTCATTTTCAAATTGGATGCTGATCTTCGCATAATTTATCACACGCTATCTTGGGTTACATATTCTGTAGAGTATAGCCTGACGGCTGCAATGTTTCTTTAGTGAGTAAAGCCATACACACTTGAAGATTACAGAGAAAGTTGTTCAATTGTGAGAAAATAAGGGAACTTTAAAATAATATATCTTGCTGCAATACATTAGCTTTCGATTAATGTCATCTGACAAAGTGCTTGTCTTACTTTATGCAACATGTATGATTTATATTGTTACATGTCGTAGTGACCTATTACTATATGACAATGTGCTCATTACTATATGGCAGCATGCAAAATTATGTGCTTTCGTTGATTATTTTGTTTTTAAGAATCGAAGATGAAGAATAGTTTTTCTTTTTTATGCTAGTCTTATTACTTGCATTTTAAAGAAACTTATTTAAAAGAATAAGTTAGAAGTGATGAAAAAAATATATACGAGGAGAAACTTTAGTTGGTTAAAATCTTCGGGTAGTTTTTTAAGTATTATCAAGATGTCTAAGTGGAATTAAATCCCTCATACTTTTACATCTAACTGGAGTTCTTATATTCCTGTGTTCTTAAATTCCCGTGTCATAGGTTACATGGGATGAACCTGAAGCTCTTCAGAATGTGAAAAGGGTTAGCCCTTGGCAAGTGGAGTCTGTTGTGGCGACAGCATCACTTCATACAGAATTCAATCCCACAAAGAAATGTAGAATTTCTCAGGATCTGGGGTTGCTGCCTGATGGAGATGGAGAACTTGTATTTACTATGACAGGCTTATCTCATTCATTGACGGAACACTTAAACCCCTCATGGATGAAGTATAACTCCTTCCTTGCAAGCATTCGGGGAGCCAGGCAAGATAAGATTTGTGTTTCCGGTGTATCTAGTGTCATTCGCGTAAATAGTCATCAAATTTGCAGTAATTGCTTCACTGGCAACAAATCACCAATGACAGAAACTGTGTCTACTGAATTAAATATTGGTAGTTCACAGTTAGAAAACTTATCAACTGATGATAGTCAGAGCAGCGTGCATTTCTTTGGCAATGAGCAAGTTAGAAAACCGAGAGTCTGCAGTTTTCCACCTAAAGTTGGATTTAGCTCAATCCAGTTATTTGGGAAGATTATTAACACTACAAATCCGGTGGAAGGTTCTTTCGATGATACAAGATGCACTGAAGATGGCAGTAATGTGTACAAAGAAACAGGCATTGACCACCCACTGGGACATTCCTTAACCTATCCATTTACAGAATCCGTCGACACAGTTGATGTATGAAGGCAAAGAGTTTCAGCTGGGGAAGCATGTTTGTTTTGAATGAAAGTTTTCTGAAACAGAAGCTGTACAGCTAGGCACGCATTTCTCTTTAAAACTATCATTGGTAAACTTAGTAATTTTAGTGTTTCGTCAAAACAGTCCCTTTAGTGCTGAGGCTAGACTTTAGACTTCCCTTGTTAAAATTTATCTCGGGCATCTCCCTTTAAGATTATTTGGTCTATGCAAGGTGGACAGGCAGACTGCAACTTGCTGCTGCAACTCTGCAACTAATTACTAGTTTTATGTATTGCTTCACTTAGCAATTAATTCAATGTATGGATTTTCGGTTGATGGCTAAATTATATTTGTATTTCTCCTTATTTCTGCTTTTTTTGGGAAAATCAGAAGTAGACGAAGCAAGTAATATTTGGCTCCGATAATTTGTATAAACTTAATTTTACTGATTTTTGTATAAATAAACCACATGTGAGAGAAGAAGAATTAAAACTTTTCTCAACTTCGAACCATCAAAGGTTAAGTATTATCCAGATTGTTGGTAGATGATTTAAAATATAACAATGACACTGTTTCCCCACATTTAGGTCTTGCATTTCACCGCATGCCGGAATTAGTATCATATCGAGGTTGGCTCGATACTCTCACTAAGCATTTGGCTGAATCCCAGGTTGTGTTTTCTTAATGAAGCCGGAAATCATAGTATTCCATGTTATTGTGTTTCTATCCTTCATGTTCCAGAATACATTTGTTGCCGAACCAATTTCATGACATTTTGCATACACGTCAACCAACGCACGTTGTACAAATATGTTGTCTTCGAATCCTATATGGTTTTGAGTTGTAGTACCAACCTGGAATAGAAGCATAGAAAGTATCAAGCACATCATTGGGGTTTTTGGAGAGATATGCAGCTTGACCAATATACGTAGCTAATAATGCAGGTAGTACTACCGAACTAAAGATATCACATGTCAGGATGATAGAGAAAGAGATTATAGATTAACTTTTGTGTAGGTTCTGATATATTCAGCCAGATTGTGTAGGTTCGACTTCTCAGGGAAGTGGAACGTATTTAAAATGTGTGCGCATTACCTGGACTGCTAATACGCTGAAATGGCCGATGTTAGCAAACATGGCTTCAGTGCCTGCAATTTCATATGTAAAGTTTAAACTAGTACAAACTAGCTAGCTAGCCATGTAAGGAGCAGCCTACTGATATATCTCCATCGATATATCTTACCTGTAATGCACATAACAACTCCACCAAGTGACTTCCATCCTTTCGACCCATTTCTTTTGAAGTACATTATGATATATTTTGGATTGAATGCACGCAAAACTGTTATATCATGTTTGAATAAGTTGTAAAAGCCAATGCCACCGATGAATGCAAACCAGACGACAATGATTGGAGCGAAAGTGTATCCCACCCTCTCACTCCCAAATCGTTGAGCCGAGAACAGAATCACCAGTATTGCTATTGAAATCCCCACAACAGCATCTGCACGCAATATCCAATATTAAAATTAAATATAACTAGCTATTTGTATTAAATTTATGATCAAATCTATTAAATATGAGGATGAGTTGAGCAAGTACTTTGGTCAAGGGAGTCCACTTTGATCTTGATTCCTCCCACTGCCGATAAGACTGTAGAGAATCGAGATTAGAACATGATTTTAAAATAAATAAAACTTCTTATTCAATTCGCAAGCGGAGTGTATTCAATACTAATAACTTATTTTATTTTAACAGGATCAGCAGATTTTGCTCAAATTATTTTGATTGTGTTAGTTTTTATCGAAACTGACAGAGGAGTATATAATTCACGTACCTGAAATACTGGGTGTTAGAATACCATCACCAATGACCATGGAACATCCAAGGATGGTGACCAACACAATTACACAAGCATGATTTTAGCAGGCATATTGTTGGAAAGCTTGTTTTTAATCTTCTCAGCCCGTTGTAGCCCGTCGTAACTGGCTGGATGGGGCGTTAAGTCTGTAGTTGGACAACTCCTTATCCTCCGGTTGATTTTTTGGAATTAACCTCATATTATTATGCCCTATGTAGCACGGGATGCCTCCGGGGTCACGTACCGAAGTTTGGGGACGTCTCGGGGACGGGGACGTGACGGGGACGGCATGGGGACGTCCCCAAAATTCTGGGGACGGCTGCTCTAATTTGGGAACGTTCCCGGACTGAAAAGACCAAAATACCCGTCCCCCTACTTAAAATAAAAACCCTACTTTGTTCGGTCGCCTTCTTCTCTTTTACATATATCACGTCTCTCTCTCTCTCTCTCTCTCTCTCTCTTATCTTCTCTCTTTTACATATTTAATCAGTCCTCTCTCTTTTATATAATTAAACCTCTCTCTCCCCATTAAATATACACATCCTATATACATATATATTAGATATACACACGATATTATAAATGGAATCTCAAAATCAAAGTGGCAGTGGGTCTGAAAAAGAAAATCAACCTCCTTTGTGGGAATATGTAATGAAATTGGAGAAAAAGGGAGAAGCAGGAGGAACTTGGAGTTATCAGTGTCACTTTTGTGGTGAAATTCGATCCGGAAGCTATTCAAGGGTGAAGGCTCATCTACTTCAAATTAAAGGTTTAGGGGCTGCTGTTTGTAAGAAAGTCACAAGGGATGATAAAGTCGAAATGGCAAGGCTGGAAGAACCTCTTAAAGCAACCTGGCCAGAAAAAGGACCGACATTGGTGACTGATGGTTGGAGTGATCCAACAAAAAAGCCTCTAGTTAATTTTATGGCTACTTGCGGAAAGGGTCCAATGTTTTTTAAAGCTGTTAATTGTTTTGGTGAAGTGAAAGACAAATATTTCATTGCTAATCTGATGAAAGAAGTCATTCAAGAAGTGGGTCATCAAAATGTAGTACAAATAATAACGGATAATGCTGCAAATTGTAAAGGGGCAGGGGAGATCATTGAAAGTCAGTATCCTCACATTTATTGGACACCATGTGTTGTTCACACTCTAAACCTTGCTTTAAAAAATATATGTGCTGCAAAAAATGTTGATCGGAATGAGCAGACTTATGAATTGTGTAACTGGATCACTGAGATTCATGGAGTTGCCATACAAATAAAGAACTTTATCATGAATCATAATACAAGATTGGCAATTTTCAACAAATTCTCTCCTCTTAAGTTGCTTGCTGTTGCTGATACTCATTTTGCATCAATCATAGTGATGCTAAGGAGGTTTAAGCTTATTAAACGTGGTCTTTAAGCGATGGTTATTAGTGATGAGTGGAGTTCTTATAGAGATGATGACTCTAAAAAGGCAAATTTTGTAAAAGAAAAGGTTGTTAATGATGATTGGTGGGATAAAGTGGAATACATCGTTGATTTTACGAGGCCAATATATGATATGATTCGATTTTGTGACACTGATAAACCATGCCTTCATTTGGTGTATGAAATGTTGGATTCTATGATAGAGAAGGTGAAGCTTGAGGTCTATAAGAGAGAAAAAATCTCTCTTTCGGAGCAATGTCCATTCTTTGATGTAGTTTATGAAATTTTAATAGCTCGGTGGACAAAGAGTTATACTCCTCTACATTGTCTAGCTCACTCCATAAATCCAAGGTTAGCTTTCTGTTTTTTTAAACATAAAAGATAAATTCTGTTTTTGTCATTTCTTTTGACGTACATGTGACACTTTTCTTTGTTAAATATTTATTGCAGGTTTTATAGTGATGGATGGTTTCATGAGGATCCCACTAGGGTTGCTCCTCATAGAGATGCTGAAATATCTCGCGAGAGGATGAAGTGCTTTCGTAGATTGTTTCCAGATGGTGATGATTTTGATAAAGTCTACGATGAATATGCTCAATTCTCACTTATGATAGGTCCATTTGATGATTTAACATCTATTACAAAGAGATACTCTTCTAATCCTAGAAATTGGTGGGCTAATTTTGGTGCAGACACATCTTTGCTTCAATCTTTGGCTTTGAAATTGCTTGGACAGCCTGCTTCTTCCTCCTGTTGTGAAAGAAACTGGAGTACATACGCCTTTATTCACTTACTTAGGAGGAATAAGTTGAATCCTAGCCGTGCTGAAGATTTTGTTTTCATTCACAACAACCTCCATCTTCTGTCCAGGAATTCCAAACAATATGAATCTGAGAAGAGCAAGTTGTGGGATATTGGTGGAGATACCTTTGATTCTCTTGAAGATGTTAGATTTTTGGAGTTTGCAGAACTTTCACTTGATGAGCCTGAGATGGAGAATGACTTGATATCTCAAGATATTAATATTTGAGAATGAACAATGTTTTTTATGTAAAATCTTTTGAATGTTGAATATTGCCTCTATTTTATATATTAATAATTTTATTATATTAATATATTAAATGCCGTCCCCGTACCCTAAAATTTCACAGTTGCCGTTTCTCGTCCCCGTCCCCGTACCGGTATATGTTCCCGTACCCGTTTCCGTGCAACATAGATTATGCCTGGGGATCAGAGAATATAGTGCAAATGTTCCACCTGCATTGTTTGTGTATAGGTTTTAGTTAACATACATGCGTGTCTAAATAGTCTTGTGCTTAAATAGCTTAACCGAAAACTTTAGCCTTTGTAATTTAGCCATGTATAGAAGTCAATTGAGCTATTAAAAAAAGTGCAAACTCAGGCCTCAACAAATGCCATTAGCCTAAATTAGGAGTTTAGTTGATTCTGGAACTATTAGTGGTTATATTTCAGAATTTCTGTAATAATAATAATAATAATAATAATAATAATAATAATAATAATAATAATAATAATAATAATAATAATAAATTACCTGTTGTGGAATAAAAATGAGGGTTAGTATGTATTTAATGCTAGGGTTTGTGAGCTTCGTGCTTTAACGGCTGTTTCCGTGTTCGAGACTAATCGGTCCTCACAGAGTGCCTACGTATCTCGTATTGAGAATCAAGCCAAAACGTAGTTCTGAGAATAAGGGGTCTGACCCTTTATATAGGCTGATAAGCCTTAGAATTATGGTAGGATTTAGGGCTGAGAAAAACCGAACCAAAACCGAAAAACCGAACCGAACCGTGCAAATTTGGTTCGGTTCGGTTCTAATTTTCTGAAAATTTGGTTTATTCGGTCCGGACCGAATAGACCGAAATAAAAATCGGTTCGGTTCTTTGAAAAATATTTCGGTCCGGACCGAATAGTCCGAATAATATATACTTTAATTTTTATATTTATATTATATACATTTTATATATATCTTATAAGATATAATTATAATATCTAATTTGTAAATTTTAATTATATCTATGTTGGTGAAATAGTGGTGATTAATTGATTATTATTTTTTTGATAAATTATGAATTTTTAGCTTTATTTATAATATAGGTTTTTTTCAAAAAAAAATTCGGTTTTTTCGGTCCGGACCGAAGCGAACCGAATTATTTCGGTTCGGTCCGGTTCGGTCCATAATTAAACTTCGGTCCGGTTCGGTCCAGAAAAAATTAACATTTCGGTTTTCGGTTTATTCGGTTCGGTTCGGTTCTGGACCGAACCGACCGAATGCTCAGCCCTAGTAGGAATTGGAGACTTGGTGGGTAAGCCACCGCCTTGAGGAATGTTCTAGACCCCTTCTTTGTAGGAGTCTATTTCCTTATTGAATTGGATGCCTTGGAGGCTAAGTTTGGTAGGAGTAATATCCTTATCTAATTCTTAATGCAGAGCTATTTTTCCCCTCCAATATTAATTACGAATTTAATATTGAAATCAAGGGATTGGGCCCTAATAATGGGCCCCACGTTTAGACCGTGTTGAGTCTATTTAATGCAACATTAAATGTGTCTTTTAGGGCTTACTTCTAGCCCATATCATTTGCCCCCCAACTTCTAGGAAAACTGATTAAGGTTTCTTTGAAGTTTTAACGGCCTTTTTCGAGACTCGGGTCGGGGTTTATCCTTATACGTTAGTGTTTTCACGAGTATCGTCTTGATGTAAAGTGTGAAGCGACTGACATGTTTACGACGATGTTCAACGATGCTAACGGCGTCAAACGGTGCTAAACGGCACTAAACGGCACTAATCGATGCTAAACGGTGCTAATCAGCATTAAACAACGTTTAAACAGCGTTAAATGATATTAAACGGCATAAAACGGCATTAAACGGCGCTAATCGACGCTAAACGGTGCTAATTAGCCTTAAATGACGTTTAAAGAGCGTTAAACGATGTTAAACGGCATAAAACGGCGCTAAACGGCACTAAACGGTGCTAAACGGTGCTAATCGACGCTAAACGGCGCTAATCAGCCTTAAATGACATTTAAACAGTGTTAAACGACATTAAACGACATAAAACAACACTAAACGGTGCTAAACGGCACTAATCGATGCTAAACAGCGCTAATCAGCCTTAAACGACGTTTAAACATCGTTAAATGACGTTAAACGGCATAAAACGGCACTAAACGGCGCTAAACGGTGCTAATCGACGATAAACGACGCTAATTAGCCTTAAACGACGTTAAACGGCATAAAACGGTGCTAAACGGCACTAAACGGTGCTAAACGGCGCTAATCATTGCTAAACGACGCTAATCAGCCTTAAACGACGTTAAACGACATAAAACGATGTTAAACGGCACTAATCTTAATTTCGTCATCGTACTGATTTTCACGTTCAGTACGTCAAGATTTGAAGTTAAATACCAACTCAAAGACCCGGACTGAAAATCAATCTCAGTCGGCTGAAAAGCTCGAGGACCAAGACTGACAATCAGTTTTGGTCGGCTGAGCAGCAAGGGAAGCCGTGGTCGGCTGTTCGTGATCGGCCGGAGTCCTCGTACGAGCTATGGTCGGCCATCCGTAGTCGGCCAGATCCTTACGAGTGTCGTGGTCGGCCATTCGTGGTCGGCCGAAGCTCCCCGGGTGCGTGGTCGGCCATTGGTGGTCGGTTGCTGCCCTCCGGGTGCCATGGTCGGCCACTCGTGGTCGGCTGCTGCCCTCCGGGTGCCATGGTCGGCCAACGGGGGTCGGAGCTATGGAACCCGGACCTAAAACCAATCGAGGTCGGCTGATGGTGGTTGACCAACGATGGTTGGTCGTCCTTAGTTGGTCCAGGATTGAAAATCAGTCTTGGTACGTGGATATCAAAACCTCAACGTTGAACACTGAATCACAACTTAATAATTTGATCATTCATGAATTTCAGCGAGATTACTCCTAAACTTAGATTAGCATTGCTAATCCCTTGGTTAAGGCTAATCTCCTTATTAGTTTCTTAAGCGTAATCAGCCTTTCGAAGATCCTCTGTTTGTAACTTCAGCAGATATATTTGCTGTTTCTTCTCTGAATTGTATGAATTATAACGATTCTTTCCGTATAAAATGGATAGTTTCTATCCTTTTTTCATCTATAAACGATAGATGACCTGTAAATGCGGATCAAGCTGTGTTTCAACCTGATGTAGCAGGTCATGCCTCTTCTATAAAAGAGGAGAAGTAGCTTTCATTTCCTTTCACTTCTTCACTTTCAAAGTTTTCAAGTTCTTCAGCTCTCTAGTTTTCTAGCTCCAGTTGAAGTTCAAGATCAAGTTTCAAGTTTAAAGTCAAGTTTCAAGATCAAGGTCAAGTTTCAAGATCCAAAGGAGCAAGATGAGAACCACCAAAGGTATGGAAAAAATAAAACCCCTTCATATGTTGAACATCGATTTGAATCCTTGCTAGATCTATTAAAAATTATGGGGGAAGTATTCCCTAATAGCTCGAGCTTAGATGCCTTTCATAGTCCTTGTAAGTTGAAGGAGCCTGATGTCAAGAAAATTAGGAAGACATACCATTTTCCAAGTGCTATCAAGGTTCGTCTTCCATGCCTAACAGACAGAACCTGTAATTGGCATCCTGAGAGGATTTGCGTCTCCAAGGGTGCCTTAGAGGCTGGGTTGAGGTTCGCAGTTGATCCTTTCATTATCAGATTGCTGGCAGAGCTTCAAGTTCATCCCTATTAGTTTTATCCCAACGTTTGGAGGTTTATCAATATTTTCATAATAAGACGTCGTAAGTTAAAAATCCCATTGTCTACTACGATGTTTCGGAGTATTTTCGGGGTCAGGAACTCTTCTGACTGCAAGAAAGGGTGGATCAGCCTTCAGCACCGATCCAAACTTCCTCATATTGTGAATTCCTTTTCCTTTCCAGATTCTCAACATGCCCGGGAGAGGGAGTTTGTAATCCTTGAATGGGAGGGTGGTGATTGGGGTAACTTCTTTGTAAAGAGGTTTGGATCCGTGGAAGATAGTTCACATTTCGTGTGTGAACTTAATGATTCAGAATTACTAGATCGAGATAGGCTTCTTGCTGATGATGGTCGCACCCGTTACAAGACTTTTTTGAACGAAAGGAAACACTTTCCGAAGTGCTTTTACTATCATCAATACTTCCGGTCCAATCACTATCGCAATATCCAATCACCTTAGAATTATTTACCTTTTGATTATAAATTCCATCTCCAAGTGTTCCATGAACATACCTCAAGATTCTTTTTCCGGCCTCCCAATGTGTCTTCTTTGGTTGCTCCATGAATCTACTAATCAAACTAACACCATATGTTATATCCGGTCGAGTGGCTGTCAAGTACATCAAACTTCCAACAAGACTTCTATATAGTGTAGGATCAACAAACTTAGAATCATCATCCATGCTCAATTTCAAGCCAACTTCAACAGGGGTACTACTTGGTTTCGCATCTTCTATTCTAAACTTCTTCATCAAAACTCTTGCATACTTTTCTTGAGAGATAAAAATTCCATTCTCATCTTGCTTTACCTCAACACCAAGAAAGTAGTGAAGTAATCCCAAATCGATCATCTCAAATTCTTGCATCATATTATTCTTAAATTCTTTAATATCATCATCACTATTTCCCGTAAAAATCAAATCATCCACATATAAGCCAATGATGAGAATTTTACCTTTGTTCTCCTTGATGTAAAGTGTATGCTCAAATGGACACCTCTTGAATCCATTATTCATAAAATAATCATCTATGCGACTATACCATGCACGAGGGGCTTGCTTTAAGCCATACAAAGCCTTCTTCAATCGATAGACTTTATTTTCTTCATTCTTCTTCACATAGCCCGGTGCTTGATCAATATACACCTCTTCTTGTAAATCTCCATTTAAAAAACCAGATTTGACGTCCATTTGGTGAACTTTCCACTTATTTTGAGCGGCCAAAGAAAGTATCAAACGGATGGTTTCAAGGCGTCCTACGGGAGCAAATACTTCTTTATAATCAACACCATATTTTTGCTTGTAGCCTTTTACAACCAATCGCGCCTTGTGCTTTTCAACTTCACCTTGTGCATTCAACTTTGTCTTATAAACCCACTTGACTCCAGTGGGCTTCTTTTCCTTAGGAGCTTCAACTAACTCCCATGTTTGATTTCTTTTAATTGTTTCAATTTCTTGATCCATAGCTTGCCTCCATTTATTTTCCTTAGCGGAATCTTCAAAAGCAACCGGATCTGCATTTGCATATAAGGCAAAATCAATAAATTCATCTTCCAAAATTCTTCTTGTTGCTCCATAAAGGTCCGCCATTGATCTTGTCTTTCTAGGTGGTGATTCGGAACTTGAAGATGATAATGAGCTTGGAGGAGAATTGGATGGTGGAGTGGAGCCTTCTTCTTCAATTGGATCAAATGCATCATTATCAAAAAAGATACTTGAACTTTCTTTCTCATTCTTCCATTCCCATGAAGCCTCCTCATTGAAAATTACATCACGACTAATTATGACCTTCTTTGTAATGGGATTGTATAATTTGTATGCCTTGGAAGCTTCACTATTGTAACGCCCCGAATTCCCAATATTGAAAATATACTTTTTATAATAAAATAGACTTTGATACAGAGGAAATTTTAGAAAATTTCGGCATGAAGTATTCGTAAATCGGACTATCCACCTGTATTTCAACCCAAACCAAATTCCAATTTAACAAATACAAATAAAACTTAATACACCAATGATTCCTCTCCGAGGATCGAATCCAGGTTATGGTATGAAACAAGAATCTAACTAATACAAATTATTTCCAACTTCTATCACCGCTCTGAATACAATTTTTATACCGTCTAATTCGTAGCTCAATCCCAAATCTGTGCTTACCCGCTCGAGCTCTGAAATCTATCATGTATCAAATGCCTCATCGCTCTCATCTATAGGGATACATGTAGTAGATCATCCTTAAACCTAACTGCAAAGGGTTAAGTAAAACAAAGCAAGAGTGAGCCAAAGAACGCTCAGCAAGTGAAAATATAGTGAAACAATAATATTACAATGATTCATTGATGAATAATATCAATGACCAACTTATCTCAATGGAATAATTCAATTCTCTTCATAAAATAAAACTTTCCATTTTTCGTTAAACCATAACTCTTTCCCAAAACATTTCTTTCCTTTAAACCATTCCATCATCAAAACATACTTTTCATAAAACTTTTTTTTAAAAAAATATTTAAGTTGATTTTATTATTCTCCTGATTACGGACAATAAGGGTGATCAGCCACGTAAAGTCTCCATTCCTTTGAAATTGGGTTCCCAATTAGGCAACACATTGGCCTTCAATGCTAGACTAGGACCACCCTAGCCTCTTACGCTAAATAAAAGTGCTGGACTAGGACCACCCTAGCCTCTTACGCTTTTCAAATTTATAAAACAAATTATTATTAATAATTTAAAACATTTCACTTTTCAGTCCTTAAACTCACTGATAACAGATCAGCCCAGTATAAGGAATTTTAAAAACATTTTTAATTAATTAATCCATTTTAATGAGCAACAATAAATGATTAAGAATCGAGGAAGTATTCAATATAAGGAATCATATTCAAAACAGTAAGATGGACTAAGCAGGGTATAGTTCAGCAGGACAGAATTATACATTAATAAATCAGCAAGGTATCATTAATAAGTTAGAGAACAAGCAATCATTAAGATTCTAGAAATTGAATAACAATTATAAGGAAATTAAAGAATAAAGTGATCTGAAGTTCGACAATGGATTTGAGTACAACACAAGCTATAACTACTTATTTCAAAGGTTACCACTGATAAAATTTTCATAGCAAAATTCGAATTTACATAAAAGATTTGAATAATTTAAAACGAAGATTTAAGAAATTCTCAATTACTCAAAATCTCACTCTTGTCAGCTAAGCACTAATATGCTTTAGCTGCCAACCTGGCCCGACAATAATGAGTTGAATAAAAAAGAAGATCTCAATTCATTCTTAGTTTTAACCGTCACTGAGCAACACATGCTTCAATGATAGTATAAACCTCGAATTATTTTACATTCATTTATAGCGAAAATAATATCAGAATAAATAGTTGTACAGTAATTTGAGGAAAACATTCTTTGAAGAGTATTTATTGAGGGAAAATCATAAATCATAATCAGAAATTATACTCAAATATTTTTAGATTTTTTTTTTAAAATCTTGGATTTCCTCTGTTTAAAATATCACTTAATTTCTTTTGAAGAATATAAAATATTACACGATTGAGAAATCCGGTAAAATACCATGTATTAGAATATTACTAAAAATGAGGAATATTTATATACAATAATATTTAAAAGATCCAACACCTGAACGATAGGTATTGAGGAATCCGATAAAATATCAAGTACTAGAATATTAATTAAAAATTAAGAATATTTATTTAAAATAATTTTAAAAGAATCAACACCTGAAAGATAGGTGGAGAGAATCAACAATTGAATAATATTTTTGAAATAAACACTTAAATACTAATTGAAGGAAAATATCACTTGAAACAATTGTAAGGGGTATAGACCCTAGCGAAACGATTTGGAAGAAAACCTCACAATTAATAAGGACAGGTTCACATCATTCAACATAAATATGAAGGGTATGAATGCTTGCAAGAAAGGATTCAAAAGAATATATAAATAAAATAGATGGTTTCACATCACTTGAACGATAAGTGAGGGATAGTCAACTTGCCTCAATACACGGGGTTTCCATTTCCAGTACTTTAACTCCTTATCACTTTACATCCGTCTATACTTCTTTACACATCGACCTTTCTTTGATCACACATCCATCTTTCCTTTATCACTGGTCAGTCCCGATTATTATCTCCTTCCTCTATTTTCCATCTACACGTGCACTGGCTCTTAGATGGCCTCCTATTCATACCTATATACAGGTAAAGTACTACTTTAGTACGATTATAACCGTCTAACTCTATTCTACCCAATCGTGTCCTATTACGCTTTACAATATAATACATATAGCACCTATCAATCATTCTTAAAAAGTACAGTATACCCATATAAACCACGTAGACACTTAGTACATATTATTAACTTACATTTATATCTCATAACACACATATAACACTTGCACACCAAAAATATTTGTCAAAATACTACAAGGATTATAAAATAATTCTAATAAAATTTGGACAGCACCTCCTCTGAAATATGACACAACCTGTCGGAAATATATTCAACAATAACTTTCAACAGTTACTTAATATCCCAACTTGGCCCAAAAACAGGACATATATGCTTTGACTTCCCTTAGTATTTCTAAATTTCAATCACAGTTTGATTACTCAAATTATAACAGCATCGAGACTTTAATCATGTTATTACATAATCCACTATTATAACCAAGTTTCCTACTTAAACAATAATATTATTAGCTCGTTTATGAAACTCAAATGACTCAACAATCACAACTCATGCTATTCGAATATTATCTCAATTTACTACAACACTTTGGAACATGCGAGTCCCAACATCTTAAAATTAGAATGTAGTTGTCCCAAATAACTACTAAGATTTTACATAGGCAACTTGGACTTGGACTTCAACCGCAAACAACAATTACCAAATCAAACCACTTCTATATTCGAATACACCACCCAAACTATAATTGAAAACATTATAATCTCATGATTCAATATAAACCACACGATCAAAATCATATAATTTTAAAAAAAACAAAACTTCCGAACACAAGTATACAATTCGGATATGATTAAAACTCAACTAAATCCAAAATCCTTTACATACAACTCTAATACCTCGCATACAACAGGAGAAAGGAACTAAACAGTTTGATTAAATTACATTAAGTGGTGATGAACTCCGGAACTGCCCAACAACCTGTAGACCCAATCGATACCACCACAGCAATATTAAGATCTTAATCGAGCTTGCACAAGGCAGAACAGGGGTCAACAAGTTTTGATGGAAATCACGAAATCCACAAGAACTCGCATAAATGATACACGCAGCAGCTCTAAAATGAAACACACAAACACACACATCGCGACATATATACAACATATACAGCGAAGTCACATACAAGCCGAGCAAAAAAAAACCCAGCAGTACCACCAATTTCAAAACGAACTCACACAAAGGGGAAAAGAAATGGTTCACAGTGGTGCTTGAGTAGAATTGTTAAGAACTCCCACACCCCAGTCGATAGAACAAGCATAAACCCACAATACATATACACGTACACTGCCTCTACACACGCACACACCCCTATTCGAGTAAAGAGAAGAAAGAGGGGAGGGAGAGAGTGAAATTCGTGGGAGGGATGAAGGGAAATGAGACAATCGATCGAGAGAGAAGATAAAAGAGAGAGATGGGGAGAAACTCTAGAGAGTTCGAGAGAGAGACTCACAGTACCGGGTATGAAATTGGGGAGAGAGGTTGCCAATTTAGGGATCGGAAAATAAAAAGAGGGGAATTTTTTTTATATATTATTATTAGATTTTTTTGATTAAAAACACTCTAAATCCCATTTAAAAATTAGAGAATAAATGGGTAAAATTTGATAAAATCAAAATATCATTTTTAAAATGTAGAAAATGAAATTAGCTATCTCCCCATATTTTTGAAATATTTTTAGGATAAAAAATGAATTAAATATGGATTTTACAAGTTTTGATCCCTTAAATGCAATAAAACTCTTAAAATTATTTTAAAATACATAAACACCCAAAATAATTCATCCCATAATGTTAAAAACTATATAATTATACAAAGATAATATTATAAAAGATTTCGTGATTTTTAATAGCTCCGATGATTTTATAAAATTTCCAGAAGATCAATAATGCATGATTTAAATAGATTTAATCATAAAAAATGCACGGACTTACACGACACACATACATCATCATATAAACATGTATACATGATGTCACATATATTTTATCTAAAAAAAGAAAAATTCATACCCTGTAATCCACATTTAATATTAAATAATTAAATAATAATAATAATAACGATATTTTTTAGGGCGTTATAACTATAACCAATAAAGATGCATTTTTCGGATTTATCATCAAGTTTTCCTCTCTTTTCATCGGGCACATGAAAATAACAAATGCTTAAAAAAATTCTAAAGTGAGAGACACATGGCTTTTTACGACTCCAAGCTTCTTGTGGAGTCTTCCCTTGTACACTTTTAGTAGGTGCACGATTGAGAACATAGCATGCACATGCCACCGCTTCGGCCCAAAACATCTTAGGCAATCTTGTTGTTTTCAACATACTTCGAACAAGCTCCATGATTATTCGGTTCTTCCTCTCGGCTACCCCATTTTGTTGTGGGGTTGAACGAACCGTTAGTTGATGACGAATGCCATGCTTCTTCAAGAAACTTCCAAATTCTTGGGACATATATTCACCACCACGATCGGATCGTAGTGTCTTTAAAGAACAACCACTTTCTTTCTCCACAAATGCTTTAAAATCTTTAAAATTTTCAAATACTTGAGATTTTTCTTTGAGAAAATAAATCCACATCTTGCGACTATAATCATCAATAAAAGTGAGGAATAACGACTACCTCCAATAGAGTTTGTGCGCATGAACCAATTCCAATGGTGTTTTAGCTCGCCATGCCTCCTCTTTTGGAAATGGATCTCGATGATGCTTGCCAAATATACAATCTTCATATACTTGATCTTGCCTTTGAATATTTGGAATGCCTCTCACCATATGACCTTTACAAATCCTTGATAGAGTGCTAAAACTCAAGTGATTATATCGAAGATGCCAAAGCCAAGACTTGTCATTCATAATATTAGCAAAACATGGAAGAGACTCACTTTGAATTTTTAATGGAAACATTTTAGTTGATGTCATCTTGACTCTTGCAACAAGAACACCATTTTTATCTTTGATAACACAAAAATCATCTTTAAAATTCACATGATGTCCCTTTCTTGTAAGTTGCCCAACACTTAAAAGATTATGCTTAAGATCGGGTACATAATAAACATAAGAGATGAAGTTTGTACCTTGCTTTGTTCGGATTGGAATATCACCACAACCTTTGACAATGAGCCTTTTGTTGTCACCCATCTTGACTTCTTGTTGGACACTTTCATCAAAATTCACAAAGCAATTTTTATTTCCGGTCATATGGTTACTACACCCACTATCGATATACCAAACATCTTCAAGAGATTCTTCTTGAACATTACTAACAAGAAGCATACTTTCATCTTTCTCCTCAACATTCTCATGTAGAAAATTTGATTTTTCTTTTTCATCATTAATCCTTTTGTAACAATATTTTTTCATATGCCCATTTTTATGACAATAATGGCATTGAAAATTAAATTAATTACCTCTTCCTCTTCCATTGTAACCTCTACGAGCTCTTCCTCTTTGATATGAGCTTGAATTTTCACTTGGCACCTTTCCTCTTCCTTGTCCTCGACCACGAAATAATCCTCTTCCACCTCTTCCTCTAAAACCGCCACGATTAGTGTCTTGAACTTGAAAAGCTTGCTCGGAAGGAGATGAGTCAAATTGTTTGATGCGGAGTTCGAGAGATTGTAGTAAGCCCAACAATTCTTCAAGAGAGAAAGTATCCAAATCTTTTGATTCTTCAATAGCCACAACAACATGCTCAAATTTTCGAGTCATGCTATGAAGAATTTTTTCCAAGACTCTTTTATCCGAAATTTCTTCTCCATTGACACGTAGGTGATTAACAATCGAAATTGTTTGATTATAATATTCCTCCACCATTTCACTTTCCTTCATTTTTAGTGAATCAAATTCACCTCTTAGAGCTTGAAGCCTCACCATTTTAATTTTTTCTTCACCTTTGTATGCCTTGTTGAGGATGTCCCATGCCTCCTTTGATGTTGATGCCATTGAAATTCTCTCAAATATTACTTAATCCACCGCTTGATAAATAAAGTAGAGCATATAAATAAATTATTGTGTTTAATTATTTCTTTCTTTTGATTCTCCTTCAAAGTGTTTAAATGTTGTGTTGAGAGATTTGTTTGATTCTCCGGTTCTTCATATCCATTCTCCACAATATCCTAAAGATCTTGAAAGCCATATAAAACCTTCATTGGGATGCTCCATTGGTTGTAATTCTTTCCCCTCAAACGAGGAAGTTGAGGTTGCAACATGTTGTTGTTGGAAGCCATCTCTTAACCTTGCTATTGATACCACTTTGTAGGAATTGAAGTGTATAATAAAATGTTGGAGATTAAAGAGAAAAACTTGTTCTCAATAATCCACACAACTTACTCACACAAAAGAGATATAAGAAACTCACACTTGTATTTCACTCAAATGATTTTGTAATTTTTGATATGATTACAAAGCTTGAAAGATTGTCCTTTTTATAGGACTACATGGAACCTCCTAGAACACATCTAGTACATGCACTTCGTTTAATATGTAACTCCCCAAGTACATGAACCATTTAGAAATGCTAAAGGTCTTGAACTCAAAAGTCTATTCCAAGTACATTCACGAACATTCTAGATAATGATAATAATAATAATAATAATAATAATAATAATAATAATAATAATAATAATAAAAAACCAAAGTTTAGATTATAATATTTTAACATATTGTATCATAATTGAAACTAATTTTGTTAGGTCCGATAAGATTGTAGAAGGGGGGGTTGAATACAATCTATATCAATTTATCGAAATTTGTTCTTCAAATAATATTTTATTTTAAACAAATTTGAGCGGAATAAATTGAAACAAATTTCAAGTTGAATATAACCATATATTAACTTGATGGGTGTTACAATTTCAGTACAGAAATTAATCAAGTTGATAAAAACTAATTTAGAAAATTCGACATGAACTTTTCTAATTTAGTTAATAAAAATCAAGATTAGAACTAGGAAACTTAATTCGCTAGTAGTACAAGAACAATAAATAAACAAGTTCCACCGGATAAAATATTACAAAGGTGTTGAACTTGATTTTACAGAAAATAATCTGTTCTTGGTGTGTTCTTGAGCTTTAGAGAGAAAGATGGAGGCTGCTGTGTGTTTTTCTTCTATTATGATCGACTGTCTGATTTCCTTCTGCATTCTGCTGCCTTATATAACACATCCATAGTCATATTGCTTTGTTTTAACTGATATAACAATCAGTTAACACTAATATGACATTCGGTATGACTATCGAATGAATGTAATATGACTGTCTCTTTAAATATAACTTTCGGTATGACTATCCAGTCCAATATAACTTTCGGTATAACTATCCAGTCCAATATAACTATCGGTATAACTATCCAGCCTGTCCTCTTGAATGAAATATGACTATCCAGTTTGAACTGAATATGACTGTCAGCTTTTGAACTGAATATGACTGTCAGCTTTTGAACTGAATATAACTGTCAGCTTTTGGACTGAATATGACTGTCTGCTTTTGAACTGAATATGACTGTCTTCTTTTGAACTGAATATGACTGTCACACTTTGAACTAAATATGACTGTCACACTTTGAACTAAATATGACTGTCACACTTTGAACTAAATATGACTATCGGTATAACTATCATTTGATAGTTATATTATCATATTTTTCAGCTTATAATTAATCAAATGATTTATAAAAATCATTTAAATAACTATTTCTTTTTCATATTAATTCTGATTTAATTAATTAATTGATTAATTTAAAAAATAAATTAATTCTGATTGAATTAATTTATAAAATAAATTAGCCAACTAATTTAATTTAATTAAAAGACAATTAATATGAAGTCTTTTTTATAATTATATTAATTCCAACTTAATTAATCTTTTAATTAATTTATTGAATAAATTAATTCCAATAGAATTAATTTATCAAATAAATAAATCAAATGACTTAATTAATTAAGAGAAAATTAATATACCTCCTTGACAGCATAATTATATTAATTCTAACTTAATTAATCTTTTAAATAATTTACTGAATAAATTAATTCGGATAGAATTAATTTATCAAATAAATAATTCAAATGACTTAATTAATTAAGATAAAATTAATATACCTCCTTGATAGCATAACCCTTGTGATCTTCCATGTTTTGATAAATCTAATCCTCCACAAAGATTATTCCTTAGCCAGTCTTGATTGCAAAACCATTGTGGTTAATTAATTTAGTACCTCTGTTGCTTGCACAATGATTTCTTCCCATACCAGTCATGATAGCTTGAACCACTGAAGTTAATGATAAACAACCACTGTTTAATGTTGACACTCGATGTACTGTCTGGTTCATGAGTGACTAACCGCAATGACTGTTCTTCATATATTGACTTTAAAATCTGGTTCCTTTTCTTTTCTTTTTCTTATCTCTCTATTAATTCTTCGTACTGTCTCTGTCACTGTTGAAATCTCTCTCACTTTAAATGAATCTACTTCTTTAACGAATACTTCACTGAGGCTTGATCAGATGTCTGAACTTCTTTCAATGTAGTAATTCCTCAAGTCTGTAGATTGACCTTGATCTTTTTCTTCTGACAGATAATACAATCTGAGATTCCTTGTGACAGTCTATATACTATTTACTATTACAATCTTGTTTAAGTTGAGTTGTATCCTCGAAATACAAATAGGCTACATCATATGCCTTTCAATCTCCCCCTATTTGTTTGTTAGACAATAACAAGCAAATACCTTGAGGATAACTCAACTAACTCACTTAAACAAGAAAAAGATAAAGCACTTCAAAGCTTAGTAAATAATACAAAAAAAATTTCTCTGGTTTAGATTTAACAATTCCAGAATCTTCAGTTGATGAAATGATAGATGATTGTTCCTCTAGCACTGAACTGATCTTCAATAGATAACTCATCTTCATTTCTGATTCTTCATATCTCTGCCTGATAATCCTTCACATCTCACATTGGTGATTATCATCAGTTCTTGATTTACAACCACTTCCCATTTCTGACACAGCTTTTCTCACTAAAGAAAAATAACTGTTCCTACTATATAGACAATGGTGAATCAATACCATTTCTATAACTTCTGGTGAATTTACTACTCTTCCACTTAGCCTTTATACATAGTACATTGAAAGACTAATAGAATAGTATTGTGATGTAATTCTCCTTATATCTCCACTTTCATAACAAATGAAAGTTCTTTTGCTTCATCATCTAAGGCTCCCCCTTAGTAACTAGACTTGCTTCTCATTCTAAGCACAGTCTTTACTGCTCCCCCTTTCTAACTCACTCTTCTTTTACTTGTACCCCAATACTTCTCCCCCTTAGTTGAGTATATCTTTTTCAATATATCTCTCCCCCTTAGTTGAGGAATCCTCCATTCAACTAATTGACAAAGTAGTTGATACCAAATTGTTACCAATTTATACCAATCGTTAGAGTACATTGAAATCAATTGATAAAGCTTTGTTAGAAAGGAAGTTTCATTTTCTTCCTCACTGTGAGTGTGTGATAGTGTTTAGTGTACCTCACAAGTGTTTCACTCTTCTCTTCACTCATTTGTGTTGAGTGTCTCACTTCTCTCTGTGTTTACACTCTTGCTCACTAGTGTTTCACTCATTGCTCCAACATCCTTTAGTGTACCTGCAAGGAAAAATCACCATAGCCCCTTCTAGAGAGGTCAGTGGTGGTGCAATGGGAGTTCGCAAATCCCAAATCCTCGTTGGACTCGTCAGACAAATCTGAGTCATAATCTACAAGTTGCTAATTTCCCTTTTAGGGTTTTCAGATTTGAATTCTGAGAAGGTAAACAATGATCTATAAATTTAGCATTGAGATCAAGATTCCCTTCTAATGTCTGTGAAGACATCACCTTGTTAAACTCATCAGGTAAAATCTGAATCATAGTTCACAAGTTGCCGATCCGCACCTATGTCGGATCCGTTACCCGTAGGATCCAGAGATGTTCCCTCTGGGGAGTTAGATAATGATCTTGTTGAATTTTGCATTTGAGATCAATACCTTCTCTCGAGGTCTGTGAAGACTCTTGATTCATTAAAGAACCTTTAACTTATAATCCTAACCGTAAATGGTTGGATTACAGGTTTCCGTCAATTCATCCTTGGTGTGTGCAATCTAACTTTGTGCATATGAAATATTTTGGATAGTGTATAAGGTAGTGACTCTCCAACTGAATATCCCACACATCCTTGTTTGCTGCATCAAGTGCAGTTACTCCCTGGTGACCTCTAGTCTGATAGGTTACTTCCATTTAGGGGGTAAGATAGAATGTGTTTGAGCTTGACTGTAGTCTGGGATAAAAGTTGTTGGGTTTACAACCTTATGACTAAACATGTGAGAATACAACATTTCATGTAGATGAATCTGCATCACAGAATATGAGCAAAATAGAGATATAATGCATTTTTAACATTTGAAAAATTTTCTAAGAAAATATTGCATTTTATCTTAAGAGAAATGATGTACAGTTGTGATTTCAAAAGGTTGAACACATAAGCAATCACAACTATAGAAAGAGATTTTGAATTTAGGAAGATATAGATCTTGAGCCGGTTTTACAAAACAAGAACATAGGCAAAAATCCAATTAATAAATATTAATCGAATCAATGTATGTTAATGTTTAAACCAATACAAACAAAACTATTTTATCATGTTTTAGGTCCTGCATGAAAGATATCAACTATTAGAAATTGTTAGCACTTGATAGGTCTTGTCTTCTAATTGTTAGATCCTGAAAATCAAACATTAGTTCCTAACCAATTGTATAGACACATACCAATTTGATACCAACATTGGTCAATTGTTAAGTCCTTAACACTAAGATCTGTTAACAGCAATCACAAAACAAAGATTTATTCTTAAACTGTAGGTTTTGTGTGTGTTAATAAGAAGAGCAACAAAAGAACCAAGTACAGGGACCTACTTGTAAGTTTTGAAAGTATAGTGACTAAACTGTAAAAACTATACAAACTATTTATATACACATGAAAAAGAATATACAAAAATAAGATATAATATATATAATAATTATACAAAATAAAAACTATAAGAAAAGAAAAATTCAAATTTGAATTAGTATAGAAACAAATAAAAATAGTAAAACTATAAATAATTTAATAATTTACATAGCTTAAACTATAAACGAACATACGACTAAAATAAAAAGACAAACACTACAAAACATGTTAAATAAGATTAACATTTAAAAATTACAATACATGTACAAAAACATTAAGTATATACAAGAGTATTTATAATAGGTTAGCAAATCCATATATTTTCTGACAAAACAACTTTCTACTTAGAAAATTATTTAGAGAGAAAATATGATTTAATAAACTATCATAAATATGTCAGCTATTTTAAAATAATGAAATTTTCAACAAAAATAGCTTCCTCAAAAATTCTAACTAGAGAATTAGAGAAAAATATTTTTAGAGAAAATTATTATTCTAAAATAAAGAAACATGGATTAAAACATTAGAATGATTATGACAATTCTTATAGAAAGATGACAAGATAGAGTTCGAAAAGAATGTCATACCAGTTACTTAGCGCTCAAACCTTGGCACCAACTTCCACGTTTCTTGTTGTTCCAGATTCACAATTGCTTTCTCAGATTCCTTAGATTCTATACCTTGATTCTGAGAGGCCCTTTTTGTTGTTACTCCAACATCTGGATCACCAATGGTCAGCTCTATTCCAAACAGACTGTTTGAGATGGTTGAATCTTGATGAATCGCCTTGTTCTTCATTATGATGTTGTGTTTCACTAGTGAATCCTTTGTTTACTTCCCTCGAGTTGTTGCGTGAATGACTTGATGATTATTTTCCAGTGACATTGATATTGCCAATAACAAATTTGTTTCCACCACTATCACTTGGATAATTATCATCATTAACATTTTAATCTTATGACTTCAAGGCAACTCCTCGATAACAACAATTGTTAACTCCTAACAACTGTTTGTTGGTAGACAATCTTGGTTCTAAAAATAAACCTTGATTACCAAGACTGTCTTGTCTGCAATCTTAGAAATAATTTTCTAAGTCCAATACACCTTGATCCATAGTATATAACATTTATTATCAAAGTGATTAGAATTTTGCAAATAAGCATAAAAATTATTCAAAGTAATTGAACTATGGTAACTTTAGATAATTCAATATCCATAGTTCTACTTAGAGAATTTTTATACCATGTATAATAATATGAGTGAATTGTAAAAGATATAACAATGATTACTTAGAGGAGTTCTAAGTAATTTCACACATACAAATACATCTCACAATTAGTTAGTAAATAGAATTCTAACTAAATATCATTACCTGATATAAGTCAAAATTTCAATACAACCAATTGTTAGAACCATAATATTAATTATAGTGAATTTCTGAAAATGGAGCATTGATAAAATTCACTAGAATTAACATCTCACAACTAATTGAAGACCAATACAGATTAGGTCCAAATTAGTTATGTTGTTTATTTATTTTAATAAATATAAGGTACAGAGCAAATACTAAATTGAATTGCTTCAAGTCCGTAACCCATATAAATCAAAATAAATAATTAAATAATTAAATACTAAATCTCTATGAGTTAGATTTTAGCATTTAAGTATTTAAATTATCCTTAAATAATCACCACTAAAATATATTGCAATTATACACATGGCAATCATTCAACAGATAATTTTCAGTGTGAGGTCTGGATGTAAATAAGTTCACAAGTCCTTTCAATACAGACAATTGAATACTTGTGAGTTTACTTAAGAATTACTTAACAGATGGGATTTACAATCATATAGCATTAATAAAATCCCAAGTTTACAAACCAATCTTGAAAAATTAATTTCATCAAGTGATTTAGCAAACATATCTGAAAGTTAATCTTAAATAAAGACATGCTCTCAAAAGAATTGATACCTTATGCAAGTTGCTTAGTCCTTGAGTGTTTCACAGAGTTGTTGGAGATGAAATTGATTCCTTGTGTTCTCCTGCTTTCGTACAACTCATTTGATCTGTCTCTATGTAGCAAAACATGTCAGATCTGATGTCTCTAGGGTACCATCTCCGTAGATTTGGATCCAACTTAAGACATCTGAAAATCAAGTGTAATAACTACAAGAATAGATTCTCAAGAATCCACTTGGGACCATGCACATTTGCATAATTGAGAATAAAATATGTGTGTAAGTAATCTATTAGCAATTGAATAAGATAATGAGCTGATGATTCCTCTATAGCCTGATTTGGTCCTAATTAGTAGATCCTGAACTTGTTGGGTCAAATATCTCTAGAGTACCATTTCCTAAGATTTGGGTCCATCTAAAGATTTTTGATTGCCAACTTGTTATGTCCAAGCTAATAGGTCAAAAGCCAGCTATAGTGATTTGTTGGTATGTAGTCTTGACAGGTCTAGGATCTTCTGAATAGAATCAAAAGATCCTTGACTTATTTTTATTGTCATCAATCTTTTGGCTTACTGAAGTAAATCAAAAGAACTGCAACTTTACCAACATCAAAACAGCAAATATCTTAATATCAATTTATAGCTAGTAAACCAACATATAATATAATCAAGATATCATTGCACATATATATATCATTTATGGTTGTGCCTAAATATGTAGAGAGTTCTATGAATATGACACTAATTATTAAAAGATACCAACTGTTAAAGATTGATACCAAATATTAAATTATAGTTAGGGTGTCATACCATGTCTTCCATGTTTGCTTGAGTGATGATACCAGTTTATACTAACCTGTAGAGATCTTCAATTATCTCACCAACCAGGAGTGCACTTGTTCATATTCCTCTAGCATCCAGATTCATTAGGTCTAGATGTCCATTATAATCTTGAATGTGCAGCAGGTGCCTGATATCCTCAAGTCTTGTCACTGGTGCTTCTTGTCAGATATACTGTCTTATCAGTTTGTAACCTAGCATCCAGTTTGGCCTTGTCCCTCATAACAATGCCTTGACATCATCCAGTTAGACTTCCGGTTATCCTTGTACCAAATACAGCCTTGTTGTTTGGTCTGGATACCAGCTTCCCTTCAATCTGCCTTTTATACTGATTGAGATCATCTTGCATTGCAATCACTCAATCTGAATCTTTCAGAGCTTTTATAGCTTTCTCAGTTTCTTCTAAAAGAAAACTAAAGAAATAATCATTAGTATTTGAAGCTCTGCTAGTCTTTTACTTCCACCATTAGAAACACTAAGAACTAGGACAAAGAATTAATTGAGCCAACATTCTTTGTCTTGGCAGACATGTTCTCATAGTGTCCTTTGATTTTCAGTGTGGTGTTGAGTTGACTAGTTGATCCTTCAGTTGCTCCCCCTAAGCTGTTGCTGGGTTTACATGAAGATTCTCAATGTTGACATTGCTTGGATCTGAATCATCATTACCATTGATAGCTGGGAGCTAGAAGTCGATGAACATCACTAAGACTTTCAATCACCGTCTGTTGATTAATAACAATCACCCTGTAGGCTGTTGACTCCACCAAGTAACCAAGGAAATTAACCTCTTGAGCATTAGCTGATTGCTAGGATGCTCACTTTCATTTATCATTGCAAAACAATTTTCTTCATACTTGTGGGGTCTTCCTATATTTCTTACTGATCAGGGTTTAATCATGTCAGTAGCAAACTATTGACTGCTTCAGCATTAATACTATTGAAGGTGCAGAAATCATCCAGAACACTAATTGATAGGTCCTGTAATCTGGTCTCCAAGTTGTCATAGTCAATTTTGCTTTCTGACACTCTTCTAGATGTGATCAATCACCATCAGTGGTGTCTTGTCTTCAGATTGTTTGAACAACAACTTGTTTGTGGAGAGAAGCCATCAGTCATCACCACTAAAGTATATTTTTCTTTGATGTAGAACTTCTGTGTGATTCGTTTTGATTTCCCTTTATGACATGCCTCATAATTTTATTTTACTTTAATTCCAGATGAGGCAGTCTTCTTTACTGATTCGATTTCCAGGAAAGAATCTCTTGATATGACATTCAGGTGAGAGAGCTCCTTATGTCATCGCTGAACTCCTGTCTGATGAAGCTTTAGATTTGACCTCATTGACTTCACCTTTGACTGAGATTTCATATCAGCTACAGATAAGTTCTTTTTCCTTAATCCTCGAACAGTAAGCTCTTCATCTTGTAAAAGATGCTTTATTACTGACAACATTCCTTGGCTATTGAATAACCTTGACCCTAGGTCATACCCTTGCTGTTGTCTCCAAGGGATGAACCACTTGGCCAGATACCGTCACCACTTTTGATAGCAGGGCTCTATCTTCGGTCATATGCCTTGAACATCCACTGTCCAGAATCCACATAACACGATGTACCTGTTACACACCCTGCGATACCAAAACAGTTAAACCCTTTTTGGGACCCAAATTTGATTGGGTCCGGAATACTTGAAGTATTGGCCTTTGTCAGGCAAAATAACATTCTTAATCTTGACAACAACATTTTTCAAGGGGACTGGACATTTAACCCTATAAACAGCTTTGACAATTTTTGATTTCATCTTGGGTATCCATGTCTTTTTAGCAGCAATAACATTTGTTTCACTGACTGGACATTTGACCTTGTAAACAGCCTTAGTAAAACTTTGTTTAGGCTTTGGTACAAATGTCTCTCTCCTAACATAAGGAGGACTAGCAGTCTTTGATCTAACATTATTCCTGTTCATATGTTGTCGAGGAGCAGTCTTATTATCACATGCATGATTACCATTAAAGTAAGCAGTCATAACATTAAAAGCAGAAGACATACAGTTGACAACACCACATGCTTTATGATTAGAATCAATGATTGACATGTTACTCATGTTAGACATGTTATTGTTCTGCTTCAACTTGTTACCACCTAATCCAGTCTTAGAAGAACTCGTTGTTTCAACAACATTGACTGGAACTTTAGGTACATCTTTCTTGGATGAAACATTTTCTGGATTAATGTCCTCAACAGATTTAGCCTTAACAAAGACTGTGACATCTTTCTTGGATGAAACATTCTTTGAATTAATGTCCTCAACAGATTTAGCCTTAACAAAGACTGTGACATCTTTCTTGGATGAAACATTCTTTGAATTAGCGTTCTTAACAGATTTATTCTTAACACATTTATCCTTAACAAAGACTGTGCCATTTGCACTGTCCTCATTTCTCATTTCTTCTTGTATAACCATAGAAAGAATATCTGGTGGGCCAACATCAGATTTTGTAAACATTGGTTTTTCAACATTCTTGAGAATATGTGGTATACCTCTTTCTTTAGCTGAGATAGAATTAGGAGAATGATTACTCAAGGAACCAACAACTTGACTGTAATCAAACCCTATTCCTACAGTTTGTTCTACTGCTTGTTTATTGAAGAACTCTTTAGAAACTTTAACAGAATTATAACAAGCTCTAACCTGTGTTTCAAGTTCTCTAATCTTGGTTTCTTGTTCAGCAATCTTATCAACTTGTTTTACCATGTATTCTCCTAGACCCTTTTCTCTGTAGTTAAGTCGAGCTATTTCTTCTATATTCTTATCTTGATTAACCTGCACCTTTTTTAAATCTAACATTTCATTTTCAAGGTTAGTGTTAACAAGACTTATTCTCTCGTACCCTCTTTGTGCTTTATTCAAGGAACTACGTAAACTATCAATTAACTCAGCATCAGTAAGAATTACCGGTGTGGTGTAATAAGTTGATGATTCAGCATTTGCCACCAGCGCAAAGTTTCCAACTTCTTCATCTTCACTGTCTGTGTCATCCCAGCTTTTGCCTTGTACCACATAGGCTGTGTCTGTGTTCTTCTTACCAGATGCATACTCTCTCCTTGCATCTTGTTCAGGTCGATGACACTCAGTTGCAAAATGTCCCATTTCATTACAGTTGAAGCACCTGATCTTGCTTCTGTCTACCATTCCAGTATCGTAGCCAACCCTTATGCTACTTGAGGATGAACCTCCTTGCTGGAATCTGTTCTCAGTAGACCTGAGTCTAAAATTAGGATTTCTTCTAAATCTGAAATGATTAAACTGTCTTACAACTAGTGCCATTGATTGATCCTCCAACTGCTCCAGCTCCTCTGATGAACAGAATTCTCTACAACCCTGACTTGTAGCTGTCTTCCCATACTCTGCTACAATCACTTCCTCTTCAGAGCTGTAAGGTTGAACAATCTTAGCTTCCAATCTATTTTCCCTGACTTTCTTAGTTCCATCATTTATTGTTATAATGGTGTCCCAGATATGCTTGGCATCTTTACAGTTAACAACATGGTTGCACATGATCGCATCTAGGGATTCCACCAAAATTAATTGTACATTAAGATCAAGGGCAATATCCACTTTGTCATCATTTGTATAAACACTAATGTCCTTTGGATATGTCCTTGCAGGAACTACAACAACTCCTTCCACGATTATTTCCTCTTCAGTAATCATAGGAACTATTGGCCCGGTTTTCAATATTCCTAAATATTTAGGATTGGCCACTTGTAGAAAAAGGATCATTCTCTTTTTCCATAGTTCATAATTCTCCTTGTCAAATATAAGTATCTTAACAGTTCCAATTTTTGAAGACATGATGAATTTTTAAGAGAGTTAAAAATTCGAAATGGATTTTTGACTGAATAAAAATAGGATCTTGATTTGTGTATCAATCAATAGGCTCTGATACCAATTGTTAGGTCCGATAAGATTGTAGAAGGGGGGGTTGAATACAATCTATATCAATTTATCGAAATTTGTTCTTCAAATAATATTTTATTTTAATCAAATTTGAGCGGAATAAATTGAAACAAATTTCAAGTTGAATATAACAATATATTAACTTGATGGGTGTTACAATTTCAGTACAGAAATTAATCAAGTTGATAAAAACTAATTTAGAAAATTCGACATGAACTTTTCTAATTTAGTTAATAAAAATCAAGATTAGAACTAGGAAACTTAATTCGCTAGTAGTACAAGAACAATAAATAAACAAGTTCCACCGGATAAAATATTACAAAGGTGTTGAACTTGATTTTACAAAAAATAATCTGTTTTTGGTGTGTTCTTGAGCTTTAGAGAGAAAGATGGAGGCTGCTGTGTGTTTTTCTTCTATTATGATCGACTGTCTGATTTCCTTCTGCATTCTGCTGCCTTATATAACACAGCCATAGTCATATTGCTTTGTTTTAACTGATATAACAATCAGTTAACACTAATATGACATTCGGTATGACTATCGAATGAATGTAATATGACTGTCTCTTTAAATATAACTTTCGGTATGACTATCCAGTCCAATATAACTTTCGGTATAACTATCCAGTCCAATATAACTATCGGTATAACTATCCAGCCTGTCCTCTTGAATGAAATATGACTATCCAGTTTGAACTGAATATGACTGTCAGCTTTTGAACTGAATATGACTGTCAGCTTTTGAACTGAATATAACTGTCAGCTTTTGAACTGAATATGACTGTCTGCTTTTGAACTGAATATGACTGTCTTCTTTTGAACTGAATATGACTGTCACACTTTGAACTAAATATGACTGTCACACTTTGAACTAAATATGACTGTCACACTTTGAACTAAATATGACTATCGGTATAACTATCATTTGATAGTTATATTATCATATTTTTCAGCTTATAATTAATCAAATGATTTATAAAAATCATTTAAATAACTATTTCTTTTTCATATTAATTCTGATTTAATTAATTAATTGATTAATTTAAAAAATAAATTAATTCTGATTGAATTAATTTATAAAATAAATTAGCCAACTAATTTAATTTAATTAAAAGACAATTAATATGAAGTCTTTTTATAATTATATTAATTCCAACTTAATTAATCTTTTAATTAATTTATTGAATAAATTAATTCCAATAGAATTAATTTATCAAATAAATAAATCAAATGACTTAATTAATTAAGAGAAAATTAATATACCTCCTTGACAGCATAATTATATTAATTCTAACTTAATTAATCTTTTAAATAATTTACTGAATAAATTAATTCGGATAGAATTAATTTATCAAATAAATAATTCAAATGACTTAATTAATTAAGATAAAATTAATATACCTCCTTGATAGCATAACCCTTGTGATCTTCCATGTTTTGATAAATCTAATCCTCCACAAAGATTATTCCTTAGCCAGTCTTGATTGCAAAACCATTGTGGTTAATTAATTTAGTACCTCTGTTGCTTGCACAATGATTTCTTCCCATACCAGTCATGATAGCTTGAACCAATGAAGTTAATGATAAACAACCACTGTTTAATGTTGACACTCGATGTACTGTCTGGTTCATGAGTGACTAACCGCAATGACTGTTCTTCATATATTGACTTTAAAATCTGGTTCCTTTTCTTTTCTTTTTCTTATCTCTCTATTAATTCTTCGTACTGTCTCTGTCACTGTTGAAATCTCTCTCACTTTAAATGAATCTACTTCTTTAACGAATACTTCACTGAGGCTTGATCAGATGTCTGAACTTCTTTCAATGTAGTAATTCCTCAAGTCTGTAGATTGACCTTGATCTTTTTCTTCTGACAGATAATACAATCTGAGATTCCTTGTGACAGTCTATATACTATTTACTATTACAATCTTGTTTAAGTTGAGTTGTATCCTCGAAATACAAATAGGCTACATCATATGCCTTTCAAATTTAACTATGATTATTTTTGTTTTTCAGTTTTGGACTTGGTGGTACTTGGTGTAGTAATGATTGGCGGAGTCCTCTTATTAAATTGGTGGAGCCCAAGATTGTGCGACTATTTTATTCATCCAGGTTTTATTATTCTCACCCTCCCATTTGGTGTTGTAATTTAAGTTGAAAATGTTCAATAAAAAGCATTTGTCTGGTCATGAGAAAAGAAAACGAAAAAAAGATGGGAAAGTTGAATTGAAGGTGTTAAAGCAATAAGAACTCAAGCTCCTAAAATTAGAGATGCTTTAATGAAACTAGCTGAAGTTTCTGATGAACCAAAAATAAGCTGGGATGCTGAAAAATTAGCTTCTAATGAATTTTCAAGTTTTGAATTCTTATTGCGCTTAATTAATTGGCATTAAATTCTGTACAAAATCAATCCGGTGAGCAAAAATTTGCAATCTGAAGACATGCGTCTTGATGTAGCAATTGTTAGTTTAAAAGGGTTGGTTTACTTCTTTGAGAAATATAGGGATAATGGGTTTGTTTTAGCTATGATTGATGCTAAAGAACTTGCAGATGAAATGCACATTGAACATATTTTTCAAATAAAGCATAGAATTAAAAGAAATAGACTATTTGATGAGAATCCTAACACGGAAAGGGAACAACAATCTGCTTCAGAGAACTTTAGAACTGATTACTTTCTTGTTCTAGTTGATATGGCACTCTCTCAGTTGAAGATAAGGTTTGAACAAATGGAACTTTTTGAGTCTATATTTGGTTTTTTGTTCGATGCTTCCCGGTTGATTTCTTTGGATGATGAAGGATTGAAAGAATGTTGTGTAAAACTTGAAAAGTCCTTGACTCACGGTGATGATTGTAATATTGATGGAAAACACTACTTTCTGAATTACAAATACTACAGGAAATGCTTCCTAGTGTAGCATATGAGTATGAGATTCCATGGAATTCTATCAGAGTTGTGGAATTTGTGAAGAAGATGGACATGTTTCCAAATATTTTGGTTGCTCACAGGGTTTTGTTAAATATACCTATTACTGTGGCTTCTGCTGAGCGGTGTTTTTCAAAGTTGAAGTCAATTAAATCTTATTTGTGTACAAGTATGACTCAAGATAGGTTGAATGGCTTAGCAATTTTGAGCATTGAAAAGCATATGCTGAAAAATATCAGTGTGGAGCATATTATCGATGATTTTGCTTCAAAAAATGCAAGGAGTCACTTTAAATGAGAATTGATGTTTGTTTTTTGCCCATGATCTTTGTACAGGTATACTAACTTCATTTATAATTCATAATATCTTGTTTTATTACTTAATGTATCTTATTATATGATGTTCATCCTATATAATTTATGTGAAATTTAGATTAATTTTAATGAGTTTTTTACGTAGAGCTATTTTTTCTTGTCAGGATGCGTAATATATCTCCATTATGATCTACTCAGTGAGGAAGAATGAGATCCAACACTTCTTAAGTTTGCTTTAGAAAGGTTAGAAGAATTTATTCAACTTTCTTGTTTCTGCTTATTAGCAGTTGTGTTTTTAAACATGTCATGAGTATAATAAAATTTAGTTGACATATGACAATGATATGATATATGACTTCACTTCAATTTCGTAAAAAAAAATTTTAAGGGCCCAAAATTTTCTTCCCGCACTAGGCCTACAAATACTCAGGGCCGGCCCTGTCAATCAAAGATCGATTTGTGTAGGTGTTTTATGGTACTTCCTGATAGATGGAATATCAGTGGATGGGAATTTGTGAATATAAGTAGAGGAAAAGAAAACAATGAAAAGATTTGCGGAAGTTATATGAAAGTTATGATATTAAGATTTTTGTGTGACCTTTTAAAAGATTTATAAACTCACATTCTCATTCCATCTGCACGACCTTAAAGTCTGCAAGAAACCTTGCTAGAGTTCTGCTATCAGGTCTATAAGCACTCACATTTCTGTTGAGTTTTGCTGCAAGAAACATATTTTGTTGCAAAACTTTCTGGCACATTTGGAATACATGACTCTCAGAAAGGCTCATCTGCCTAACAACATTATTCAGCAGAGTTTTCTCCTGAATCTAAGATTAATCTGAGATTTGTAATCATATTTATTTTGTCATTTTTATTTAAGACAATTTTATAACCGAAATCGAAGCGATTGTAACCGATCCGACAATTTTGAAATCGAAATCGCACCGTCGATTTCGGTTGCGGTTTGGGTTTTAAATTTTAAAAATCGAGAATTTTCGGTTTCAATTTCGGTTTCGATTTTAACCTAAAACCGAACCGATCCGTGCTCCCCCTAATACAAATTATACAACAAAATAGTGACATGAAACATTGAGACATCTGTACAACCAGTTTATAACTCAATGTCCGCCAAACAAATTAGCTAGCTTATTTGTAATGATTTTTTTGACATACTATAATTTGATTTCTTAGTTCTATCCACTAATTATTGTCTTAATTCTCTCCAATACAAAGAATGTGATGTACTTTAAACCATGTTTTTAATCTAGTATATAGGGCTGGCAAAATTGGACCCGACCCGTCAACCCGACATGAATTTGACCCGCAAAGTACAAATTCGGGTTGGTGTTTTTTGGTTTCGGGTTGACCCAAAATAGACCCAAAAAAATTAGGTCATTTTCGAGTTAATTTCGGGTTACCCGAAATTACCTGAATGAATGTATATATAGTATAAAATGTAGGGGTGTCAATTTCGGATTCTGGGTAGGGTTCGTGTCGGGTCAGATTGTACTTGGTTGTTTCGTGTCGGGTTTCGATTTATTTCGGGTTTCAGCACCTCAACTCTTTTTTAGAGTAATTGAAAATATATTCTTATATTATATACTATATCTTTCCCGACTTATATGGATTGATTGCTTTTACATAAATTTTAAGAAAAAACAGCTCATTTTTTCTTTCATTGCACGTGAAAGTTACAATTCAAATGTATAATATGTATATACCCAATTTGTGAGGTGTAAAAAAGGACATGACATATAAAAAATATTGTTATTACTATTAAATATTTATAAATCAACTAACGAGTCTCTATCATTGCACGTGATAATTATTTTATTATACTTAAATTTAGTTATTTTAAACATAAAATATTTCAAAAGCAGGGATTATAAATAGAGGGTTCATTAATTTTCGGATCATTTTCGGGTTTCGGGTTTGTGTCGGATTGTACCTGGTTGTTTCGGGTTGAATATTTATTGATCCAAATTCGTATTTTCTCGGTTTGGATTCGTGTCTGGTCGGAAATTGACACCCCTAATAAAATGTTATATATTATAAAATATACAAATATTTATATTATTTATGTAATATCTATTGTTTAAATTAATAAATATTTTATTTAATCTAATTATAAATTAATTTATAAGATTAAAATAGTATTTGTTTATTTATTTATTTACTCTTTAAAATATATATTTATTAGTAAATTACTATTATTTCGGGTCGGGTTCTGGTTATCATGGATAGCCCAGATCGGGTTCGGATTGCATATTCTGACCCATTAAAATTTCGAGTCGGGTTCGAGTTTTGTCAAATTTCTGATCCGAGCCTGTCAACCCGATCTGAACCAAACCCAATACCCGAAATTGTCAACCGTACTAGTATGGGAAGTAACCACCTGAGCATATGCCCACGGAAGAAGTACACAACTAACTATCCAACTGTGTAATCTTCTTACAGTATCACTATTAAAATAATTTTAACAACATGGCTTGGAAGTACAGGTCAGATATGAGTCTAATACAATCGAATTTGAACTACTCATGAGTATGTGCTATCCAATATAAGTCCCTAAGAATTACTTGCACACTTTCAATTTTTTTAGTTCTAGATGAACACAAATAACCAGATTTGAGTTTGAACGTATATAGTTTTCAATTTCGTATTGTACTATATAAACAAATAGTATAATATCAAAATATAAATTATTGTACCTTAGTACCTAACGTCGTTGAAATACATCATTAGGAAAACTAGCAGACTCGAGTCACGTATTATAGAATACTTAATCGGATACTCCTAAATCATTTACTACTCAAGACAAATGTAAGTCAGTATAAGCATGTTCAGATTTGTCTATTTTTAACTGAATCTGATTCAAGACTGAATTACTATCTGTAGCCTTATATTGTATTACGCTTATATCGTGCCACACACTTTCTTATCATGACTTACTTATCACATTTCTTATTTTTCTTGATCAGTACTTTTACTTATCATTAAAGAATTCTGTTATGCTCTCTTTGTATATAAGCTAAGACTGAATATTCATTTTGTACCTTTTTTCATCTATCAATACAGAACTTCTTCTTCTTCATTATGTAGACACATTGTCTGTGTGTATTTCTGTAGTTTTAATGGAGTTTCAAGAAACTTAAGATGGTATCAGAGCATATCTTCCGCATACGTCATTGTTCTTCACGTTTCGTGAGTTTTTCTTCGCTATCTTGTACTTTGATTTGAGATCTTGTGCTTCGATTCACATTTTATGCTTCGATGTGCTTCGTTTTTGCTATTTCTCTATTTTGATCTGTGTTCTTGATCATTGTTGATCATCGATTCATTTGTAGATCGTGATTTTCTTTCATTATTACTTGATTACTGTGTTTTTTGAATGAAAGTTTCAGCGTCTTTCTTATGTTGATGCTATTCTGAACAATATGTCAAATTCACAAGCTAATAATCGATCTCAACACACTAATTCATTATCTCCTAATGTCAATTCACCTACCACTCCTGAACCTCATTGTACTACTACTCTCACACCCGTTTATCCATCAAACATCAATAACAACATAAATCCTTTGTACCTTCATAACAACGATCAACCAGGCATGATACTGATCTCTAAAAAGTTGCTCGGTTCTGAAAATTATGCATCCTGGAAACGCTCTATGCAAAAAATAAGTTCGTTATTGTTAATGGTGATTTCTCTGCACCTCCTGCTTATTCTCCATTGTATGTTCATTGGAAACGTGTTAATGATATGGTGATTACCTGGATTTTAAACACTGTTTCGGATGAAATTAGTAACAGTATGACGTACATGGATAGTGTTTTCCCTGTTTGGAATGAACAGAATGAACGGTTTTCTGCTGTTACTGGGCATAAATTCTATGAAATTCAGAGAGATTTGTTCAAGTTGGAACAAGGTAATGATTCGGTCGAGTTCTTTTTTCATAAGTTGAAGGGTTTTTGGGATGAACTTCGTGCTTTGGAATCTGTTCTTACCTATACTTATGGAGCTACTAAAGAGTGGGAATTACAGATTGAAAAAACTAGGTTGATTTAATTTTTAATGGGGTTACATTCAAGCTATACTGCAGCTCGAGGCCAACTCTTGATGATGTCTCCTTGGCCTACTATAAATCAAGCCTTTATGCTGCTTAAACAGGAAGAAAAACAATGACAAACACAAAATGCAAATATTTCTTCACCTATTGCTATGATGGTCAATATGTCTAAACAAACTCAGTCTAGTTCTGGTTCTCCTTATGTCCCTAACAGGTTCAGTGATAGGGCACCACACCCTGTACAAGAGTGTTCTCATTGCCATCTCAAAGGTCATACAAAAGAAAAATGTTATAAATTGATTGGGTATCCCATTGACCATCCTTATCACCCCAATAGACTAAATTGCAATTTGTAACCCTTTGGTTCAGACCAAAGTCAGTTTGGTACCATTAGTTTGCATAATTGCAGTTTGCATCCCTAAGAATATATGGGTGGTGCAAATTACACCCCTTTCGTGTATTTTTACCAAATTGCCCCAGATAATTTGGTAAATTTAGAATACTTAATTACATTTTGATCCCTAAAGTATGAAATATTGCATACATGAACCCTTGAACAAACATTTTCGAATTTTCATAAATATTTTCGAAATTTTCCTAATTTTTTTCGAATTTTTCCTATTTTTTTCGAATTTCTCCATGCATTGTTTAGAAAAATTCGAAAAAATTTAGGAAAAATTTGAAAAAATTTAGGAAAAATTTGAAAATGTTTGTTCAAGGGTTCATGTATGCAACATTTCATACTTTAGGGATCAAATTGTAATTAAGTATTATGAATTTACCAAATTATCCCTAGGTTTTTGGTAAAAATACACGAAAAGGGTGCAATTTGCACCGCCCAAACATTCTTAGTAATGCAAACTGTAATTATGCAAACTAATAGTACCAAACTTACTTTGGTCCGAACCAAAGGGTTACAAATTGCAATTTAGTCCACCCTAATAACAAAGGCAAACATAGATTTACTCAAAATCAAAGGTTCAACAATGCAAAGTCTTCTAATCCTAGTCCTCAGGCTATGCAAGTTTCTGCTCAGAATTCTACTAATCTTGATGAGGATTTGACCTTTAAGGTGGATGCATTGCAGAACCAGCTGAACACCTTATTGCAAAATTTCAACAAGCCTTCTGGCAATGCTACTACTTCTGTGCAAACTTATTAGTCACAGAGGCATGCCTGAATACATCTAATAACAAGCATAAGTTGTTTGTAATGCTATGCATTACTTACATGACCTCTTAACTGAGAGAACCTCTAGTTGTAGAGTTTTTACTTGTTTTGTACTTGTAATAGGCATCAAATTTTAGCTGTATAACTGTACCTATTAAGTCAAGAATAATGCTTGAAAGAAGTTCCAAGGTTCATGCCTCAAGCAAGGAGATAAAGACTGCCAAATAATCACAGTTGGGATTTGAAGAAATGAAGAATTTTCCTAAGTACCAATTCGAGAAGTACATTTGTCTATTCGAGAAGTCTAGCACTCCAGAAGTCAGGGGTTCGATATCTCAGAAGACACTATTCGATATCTCTGAATACACTGTTCGATATCTCATTCGATATCTCAGAGATTCGATATGTCTATTACTCTGTTCGAGAACTCAAGGAGTCAACAGGTCAAAGGTGATATTCGAGTTCTCAAAGGGTCAAAAAGTTAAAGCTACATTCGATATCTCAAAGACTCAAGATGCTATTCGATATCTCAGGGATTCGATATGTAAAAATGTTCTATTCGATATCTCAAGGACTCCCAGAGAAAAGAGCTATTCGAGAAGTGATTCGATATGTCAAGATAACACTATTCGAGAACTCAGAGTTATCGATCAAGTCAATTCCAGTTCTCGAATCATTCACTTAGCCACTTCTCGAATACATTCTTGAAGACAAAATATTGAAGAATTGTACAAGTCAGAAACCTGCAACAAGCCAAGACGCTTTATTTGACTCTGTACTATAAAGCATGTTGGAAAGCCTACAAAGAAGCTTGGAGAGATAAGACAAGGAGCTAAAGAAGTGGATCTGAACAGGCTTTGCAAAGTCAAATCTGTAGCCGTTTGGACTCTTACTAAAATGAGATAGACAGACTGGAAAGTGTTTTTATTTACCTACCTTATTTGTAGTAAGTAGGTGTATCCATGTCTATAAGGATACAGCCTCACTTCCTTAGCTGATAAGTTTTTGAAGTTTTTCATATACATCACAGGAAATATCTCTCTGAGAAAAACGAAGATGAGAATACTATCATTTGTATTCACAGATTGTAGCAAAATCTGTATCTAATAAAATATTAGATTAAAGTGATATTGTGTTGTGTTTGTCTTTATTATCCGCACTTACATATCTCACACACTCAACACATATCTTGCTGCAAAGATTCAAGAACGAAGAAAAGTTCAAGAATCCATTCACCCCCTCTCTGTATTATTTTACTGTATTCAATACTTAACAAGTGGTATCAGAATAGGCTGTTTAATCTAAACAGAAAACGATCATGAGTTCGAATACACCAAAGACTACAGGTACGGTAAAGGTCTCTAAGTTCGACAAAGAGAATTACAACCTCTGGAAAATAAAAATGCTTTTGTTCATCAAAGCTGCCAATCCTCTCTACCCTGACATCCTCAAGAATGGTCCATTTGTACCACAACAAGAAGTTACTGCATCCACAGCGGGCACAGTAGTCATTCCTAGATCATATGTTCCAAAAGAGCCATCCAAATGGACGGACTCAGAGAAGGAAAAGGTTGCCCTAGACAGTCATCTCATGTTGCTGATCATAGACTCCATGGATATGTCGATGTTTGCCAATATAGCATCATGCACATCAGCCAAGGACATGTGAAACCACATCGAGGTGTTATGTGAAGGGACAGAGGAGGTAAGAGAGAATAGGAAACAGATACTGGTCACACAGTATGAGGCTTTCATGGCACAGTCCAAAGAAAGTATTACTGATATGTTTGAGAGATTTCACAAGCTGGTGACTGAGCTTCAAATGAATGGGAAGGTTTATAGCACTAAGGAATTAAACATGAAGTTTCTACTATCTGCACCAAACCATCTTGAGCAAAGGGTCATATCTCTAAGAGAAATAGATTTGAACAAAGTCACATATGATGTGCTCTATGGGGTTTTAAAGACTCATGAGCTTGAGCTGCTTCAAAAGAGGGCTATCCAAGCCAACCAAGGCAGAATGATAAACACATCCTGTGCCTTGATTGTCAACAAATCTGTTCAAGACCTGGAAGCATCTACAAGTCAGCTGAGAATAGAAGAGACAGTAGATGATGAAGAAACTGAAGAAGTAGTGACTGAACCTGTTGGTGAAAAGGAAGAAGATGAGTTCTACACTCTTGAAGAGTTGGATACCATGGAAAACACTTCATATGCTTTTATGGCTAGAAAATTCCCAAACATCAGATTTAAGAGGAATCAGCCCTTCAAGCCTAGATCTCAAAATCATTCATTCAACAAGAGCAAGGCACCTGTGAAAACAAACAAAAACAGATTCAAAACCAGCTATGTGGATAGGTCATCTGTGAGATGTTATAGATGCAATGACCTAGGGCATTTTGCCAGTGAATGCAAGAAGCCTAAAAAGAAGGATAAGGAGTTTCTTAAGCTTGAAGCTAAGTATGAGGCCCTTCTAAAGAAACAGACACCAGGTAAGGCCTACATAGCTGAAGGGAAGTGTTGGGATGATTCTGATAGTGATGGAGAAGAACAAGAATTCTGCAACTATGCCTTGATGGCCAACTCCAAGGAAGAACCATCTGCATCAGACTCTCAGGTACCATCTCTCACTACCATAGACATGTTTGTTTCTGAATACAAATCTATGGTTGAACAACTATCTGTTGAGATGTTTAATATTCATACTAGTATGACTGCTGCCAATGAAGAAATTGCTAAACTGTCTACTAAGAATGAACTGTTGAACAAGAGAAATGAGGAACTAGAGCTAACTGCTGTGCAAATAGAAAACCTTAAACAAGAAATTGAATATCTAAAGAATAAGGTTCTATGTGCTAGTCAAGTTGAGAAAGCTCTTAGGGATGAATTAGCTGAAAATGAATTTAAGTTGAAAACATTTAAGAATTCTTCTAGTCTATTGCAGTCCTAACATGAGAAAAATCTAGCTAGACCTAAGGCTGCCATTGGACTTGATTATGATACTCTTAAACAGAGGAAAGGCTATGCAGTTATTGAAGATGACATTGTTGTTCAAGAGGAAGTGCCTCAGGTTTTGAAAAAGACTGAGAACCCAATATTTAAAACACCAACACTTGAGATTGATGAGGATGCCTTACTCATCAAGCAAATGTTGGATGATGAAGATAAGGCACAATCAAATGAACAACAAGCATCCTCTGAGAGTGAGAATGTCAAAACCAAAGCCAAGGAGCCAGTAGGAGGTAGACCTAGACCTGAGAAATCTGTGAAGTTTGTTTCAGCTGGGAATAATGAGGTTGAGAAGAAAGTGGCTAAAAAGTGACAAAACAGGAATGGCAAATTGGGGATTAACAAAGATAACAACTATGCTTATGTGCCAAATGCCCCTAGGAAAGTTTGTTAAAACTGTTTTAGCACTAATCAATTAACTCATGCATGTAAGAAACCATCTGGTAGTGTTGCTAAATGTTAGGTCCAAATGTGTTGTAGAGGGGGGGTGAATACAACTTTTCGAATATGAGAAGCAATAAATACGATGCAATAAATGAACACACAGATTCAAGGAATATATGTCTTATATATAACTTGAAAGGGTTGCTACAACATTCATTACAAAGTATAACAGAAGTTGAGAGAGAAGTGAATGATACTAAGCTCTGTGAATGCACTCTCTCTTTTTCTCTTGTGTTTTTCTCTAGAATTGCTCACTAACTAAAACATTACACAAGAACTTCTATTTATACTACATGTAATCTATGTCCTGTAGTCTTCAAAGACTAAGATGTACGTGGCCCAATGATGTCCACATAATTCTTGCCTTATCTTGAAAGCTTGGAAATCTGCCAATCAGAAGATGCCATGTGTCATGTTGAAGCTGCACTCTAAGTAGAACTTCTACTTGAGAATTTCTACTTAGCCATCTCGAAGTTCTAAGTAGAACTTCTACTTAGAAACTTCTACTTGGCTATCTAGAATATTTAGTACTTAGAAAATATTCTGGTCTTCAACTTGAAACTTCAATGCACATCTCGAACTTGTGATATCTTCATGTCTTCTTTATTCTTCACTAAGCTCTTGAATATGGATCTTTATTACTGACATAAACTTGCTATCAATGTCCTGACACTTGATGCAACGGTCTGGTTCATAAGTGACTAGTCTTGATAGGGTTTTTGCTTCTTGAATAAGTTACCATATCCAATTAGAAATATGGCTTTCCAATATTTGCTTTCCTTCTTGTTCACGTGAAATCAATTGGTCTTATTGATACTGATAGTTATGATCTTGATCTTTGGCTTTCCAAATCACTGAGGCATGAACAACTTTGACTTGAACTTCTCTCAATGATTTCTTCTTGGATTGATCATAGTTAACATGTTGAATTGTATCAATTACCTTGTCTTCATTTAGTGTTGATTTCTTGTGACTTCTTGTTCTTGATTGTCTTCTGGTTAAGTATCTTTTCCTTTAGTTTGAGTTACATTAGTTATAGTGTTACAAGTTTATACACTCTGCCTTTCAATCTCCCCCAATTTGATTGTCTAACAATGACATTCAAATTAATGAAGGATAACTCAACTAAACAATGAGACGAGAAAAGATAATTAACATTACAGTCTTGAATAATTTACAATTGAAATTTACATGAAAACAATACAAAGAACTTAAACTAGAAACAGAATTCGAACTTCGAATTAAAGATCATTTGAGTGATTCCTATCACCTGGATTATTTCATACCTTTTAGTCAAACTTGTATCACCTTATTGGATTCACTCTAAGGTGAATTTTCCTCAAGTGAGTTAAAGCAACCGAAAGACATGAAGTTTTTCCAACTTCAAGTTCACACCACTCTGACCTTTAACCCTAATTCCGTTTCCTCTTTCTAGCTTCAGCAGCTTGGTCTCTCTCTTCTTTCTGCCTTTTGAGCTTCTCCTTCTGCTGCTTTTCTTTCTTGTATACTGGATCTTTAAGCTGCTTCCACCTAGCATTCAACAGACTTACAGCTTCCATTTCTAGAGGGTTCTTGGGCTCTGGATAAGGATGTTTGAAAAGCCTTCTGAGTTTGTCCACCTCCTGAGTAGTCCTGATCTTTGGAATATCCTCAAAGTTCTTCATGATGAGCTGAGATTTCCAATGTGTTTTATCAGCTTTAAACTGACAATAGATCATCTTGGGGTAGCCCTTGACACGGTTAGTATTGTGGACACTAGCCGCATCTCGCTCCATTTGCTTCTTTTCCACCACTACTTCAGACAGGTAACTCATGAGTCTCTGCTTTTCTTCAACAAACTTATCTTCCACTTCGCCCCATTTGAATACATACAATACTCTCTCCAGAAATGCAGCATCTTGAGTCCATAGCAGCCATTGTCTACTCATATGCAAGATTGTTTGATTTTGGTCTGCATCTATGAATACTAAGGCATCAGTTGTATCTTCAACATACGCATGTATCCAGTATACACTTTCACTTCCTGGAACACCAATAGTCTCCCTTATTTCTCCTTGTTCTAGTGCTCCAGAAGGAAGAGTCAGAGCTTCATCAACATTCTTCATGGCTTGAAGAATATTCCATTTCTTCTCTATCAGCTCCGGCTCAATCTTCACGTCATCAAGAGGGTTTGGAGCAATGACATCACACTTCCACACCTCATTGCTCTTCTTGAATATAACTCTTTCAATGATCTTCACGGATTTATCTTTAAACTCAGAAGCGAATCCCTTACTCATCATTTGTCTATAGACAGCTTTGAGAGATTCCACTGAAAGCTCCATCAGATCATTTTCCTCCATGCTAACCCTCTTCATCTTTCCATCAACTACCATCCGGACAAAATTTGGATAAGCTGAGAATTCTGGACCCTTGTCCTCTGCTAGCTGCATTAACTGATCCCTGTACAGAATGCTTAGCTCCTCAGATTGAGAGTACTGAATTTTAGTCGCTAGCAAGAACAACTCTGACGCAGATCTTCTCATTATGAATTGGTCATCCACATATAGGAAAGATGTTGGGACTCCTTCTACCAAAGACAAGATAACCTGCCACTCCTTAAGATTTGCATTGTATCCAACCCTGACTTTAGAAATTAATCTCTTCAAAGCATTTATATAGTCCCCAGTCATTGGATTCTGCAAATTCAAGTTGTAGAACAGATCATCTGCATCCTTGTTATGAACTCCTATTGCACATGGTCCCATCATTATCTTCCTTGCTTCATCCCATTTCTGCCCTATCCTTCTTTTGTCCAGATCAACTTGAGGATTAGCTAGCCTTGCAAGCTCATACTCATACTGCTTCCCTTGGAGCTCCACCTTCTGTTCTAGGAATGCAGCATGTTCTTGCATCATCTTCATTTTGTGGAACTGAGCTTGTTCCAAGGCTAACTGTTGAGCTTTAAGGGTTTCCTCATCAACAGGAAGTTCTTCAGGAATTCCGGAAGACATCCCAGCACCTCCACCTTGTTCCTTCAAAGATCTTTTTATTGCATGTGCCAGCGGTACGTCTTCCATGTCAGAATCTGAGTCAAGTACCTCCTGTACTGTTTCCTGATGACTCAGATCAACAAATGGTTCATCAACCATTACTGCCTTACCCTTTCTCATCCTCAGAGCCTCTTCATCAACAGACGGCTCAACTTCTGGTTCCTTGACAAGATCAGCGGGTTCTTCAATTTCTTCGATGTGAACTGCCTGCTGTCTCGTCTCCTTTCCACTCTCCCCCTTAGGTGAGTTATCCTGAGCTCCACCATGGTCTTCAGATCCACCAGCTGCATAGGAACCTCCAAAACCAGAACCAGAGGCTCCCGCTCCACTAGCACCACCTGCACCACCTGCACCAGCATCGGGGGGAGGTTGTTGCGACTCGAAGCACTCCGGGGGCACAAAACTCCTGACTGCGAACATCATTCTACTGATCTCCACAGTCATTGTATGCATTGTAGACTCCAATGCCCCCATCCTCTCATTGAGAGTGCTTCCCAAGACACCACCAGCATGGCCCAAGTCATTGACCTTATTTGTCAAATCATCAAAAGCTGTAGCTTGACTTGCCATTCTTGCTGCGTAGTCGTCTAGAGCCCTTTGGTTGTTTCCAATATTGATCCCTAACTGCCCCATTGTCTGCCCGAACTGTCTCATCTGATTTTCCATTGAAGTCATACGAGTATCAAAATTTTCAATATTAAGGGACGGTGTTTGGTTTAGGTGACCTCGCTCTAATATTCGTTCTGTTGGTATTTGACGCTCGGTTTCGGGCCTTGAAAATGAAGGTCCCTCTCTCCCTATCCTCTCACACACACTCCCTGTCTCACGCTCGTGTATGTCTTCAATGATTGATCCAAAAAGTGAAGCAGTACCTGCAGAAACTTGATAAGAAATGTTGTTGACAGTTATGGGATCAAATTCTGTTTGTTCCTGAGTTGGAATCTCAGGCTGAGAGGCTGCAAAGTGTCCTTGTACGACATTAGAACCGATCCTCTTTGCAGCATCAGTACGTACCGGTGAAGGTACGGCTGAAGTTCTTAAGACTCCATGTCCTCTTGAAGGAACAGTATCTTCAAGAGGTACATCATCCTCACCAAAATCAAAATCCCTATGTGCAGAATGTTCAAGGGGTGAACCACTCGCGTGAGGTGGAGTGGTTGCGTGTGACACGCTAGGGTTTGACTGTGGTTGTGAAGTAGCAGCGTGGAAAAGTTTGGCTTTCTTTCGAATAAGTTGCTGCTCTTCGGGTTCATTCTCCTCATCATCTTGTATATATATACGTGCTGGTTTTCTGACTTCCGTTAACAGGGGTGATAGAGAATAGGAATGTGTATCAGACTCAGAGTCAGAAATATGGCTCTTACCCTGGGATAGATCCTGCGGGTTAGCAGTCTCTTGGGTCGCGGAATCAGAAACGTAGGAGGAGGAATGAATAGTATGCAGAGAGAGATTACCTGATTGATTACCTTGTGCATCATCGCTTTCCTCATCAGGAATCTCATCAAATGCCTCAGCATGAACAGATGGATTTTGAGCATGTGATGAGACTTGTGATGATGCCTCCAAATTGGTAACTCCTGCATCATATCTAAGCCACATTTGAATATTTTCAGGAGTAGACATTGGTTTACCTTGATGTTTATCCTGATTAGCAATGGTTGCAAGTGACTTAGTGCCCATCCCTAGCGATTCAGATGTGGGGCTTCTGGCAAATCCCTGTCTAATAGCAAGAGCATCCTTCGGTATTAAGTCATTGATTAGCATTTGAAGAAACCGAGGAAACCAGCAGACGACATCAGTGGTAGAGAGGTCTCTGTTTGCAAGGGATCCCATTGAGGCCACTATCTCAGAGAGAACTATGCGTCCATAGTTTATATCCAATTCTCTTGCTAGGGCAACTGCAAAGGTTTGCATTGGAATTGGAATTTGATGAAAGTCTTTTTCGCGTGCCCGAAAACATCTTGTGATGGCCTCGAAAAAGTAATTCCATTCCGCATGGAAGAATTGCTTTTGGATATTTCCCGTGATTGGGCCTTTTGGAGGATAACATCCAATTTCTTCAAAGAATCTGAGGCGTTCTGCAGCAGTAGGTTCTGGATCAAAGGCATCTTTAATTGGGAATCCCAGAACTCTGTTGACAATTTGTTCGGTCACCTCATATTCCTGACCCGCTAAGGTAAACCTGAAACCGTAGGGGGTTGATTTACTCCCAAAAGTAACCGCACTAGTCCATAATTGCTGTAAAGCATCATGTACTAGTGTAGGTTTAGCAGTAAAAGCATGGCTAGCTTTGGAATACAAATTGAGAAATCGTATCCAAAACTTAAACCGCGGGAGTTGATCACCAATTTCCGTAGAAATATTATAAAAATTGTTTTTAGCAAGGGAAAATTGGTGAGCCATTTTAATTAAAATGTTTTTCCTTAACAAATGTGAATTTTAATTTTCGAAAAACAATTAATTAAGGAATTATCAGTTATATCCCTTTTAATTTAACAAAAAGACCAAAAGTCACTCTTGAAAAATTAAACTACGGGTTATAGATAATTATCACTGTGAGAGGCGAAAATCAACAACCAATTAACAGAATCTGATACCAGTGAAATCAGTGAAGTTATGTGTGTACACACCAGTGAAATCGTGTGTTTATGACTGTGAAGCGGTGTGTGTATATACGTATGTATATATGTCGAGAAAGAAGAACAAATACACAAACACACAAACTCAGATATTACTGGTCACTCAGATAATGGCAGTCAAAAATCGGGCAGTAATTCGTTGTCCGTATGAGATTAGTCACAAAAATCACGAATCAGTGGTTGTAAGTCGAAATCGCCTGTATGTATATGGGGCGGCTGTAAAACTCAATTAGGTAAAAGTGAAAGAATAGATCGAGTTAGAGAAGTATATATAGACATTAATGTGAAATGACTAAAGTGTCCCTGTTAAAAAGTATGAAAACTCTAAGTACATACAGGGAGAACCCAAGTCGAAATCTATCTTGAAATCTAAGTCGAAGTCTATCTCGAAGTCTATCTCGAACATTTTAAGTCGAACTTCGAGATGGAGTTCGAGATAGATGTTAACTCGAAAAACTTACCATTTAACTATTAAAGACCATGTAAACAGCACAAACCACCAACAGTACTAGGGAAACCTATCTCGAAATTTAAGTAGAAATTCGAGATAGACTTCGAGTTAGGAGTTAACTCGAAAAATCCCCTTAAGACCAACTGAGATAGAGGATAACTCGAAATTATTAACTAATTCGAAGTTATTCTCTCAGATCATTTCAAAAAATATCCCCTGTAAGATAGACATTATATGGAATATTTTGAATAAGGAAATAGGCACACTGGTAACTCAAATTCGAGTCCTAAGTCAAATTTCGAGATAAATTTCGAGATAGAGGCTAACTCGAAATTTTTCCCAGACTTAGAATTTTCAAAACTTCACTCTGGAAGCTCAAATCGAAATTCAACTAGAATTTCAAGATGAGTTTCGAGATAGTGATTAACTCGAAATTTTGAAGATACTTAGAATAATTTGACAATTTTTCTTTGAAAAACTCAACAATTAATTTTGCCAAATTAATATAAATATCAATTCAAGGATTTTAATATATGACATAATTAAAACATTCCTTGATAATTCTAAGGCCTCTAATTACATGAAAAACACAGGTAAATTCATCTAAAAATCATGCAAAATTTAGAATATGATGAATTTAACTCCCCCTATGATCATGCAATCTAACAATCATAAATTCAAAGATTTGTGCTATAAAAGACACTTAAAACACAATGAATTCATGTAAAATGACACTATATGCAACCTATAACAATCATTAATTAGGCATTTTAAAGTCTAAGCACATAATGATTAAATAACTTGCATATACAAACATAACCATGGATTTTACAGATAGAAGGCTTTACTAACTTGTGTTAAGCATTCCCAATTCACCAACCAACCTATTGAATGTTACTTCATCAAGAGGTTTGGTGAATATATCTACAATTTGTTGCATTGTGGGCACAAAATGTAGCTCCACAGTCCCCTCCTCGACATGTTCTCTTATGAAGTGATACCTGATGTCGATGTGCTTGGTTCTTAAGTGATCTACAGGATTGTTGGTTATGGCAATGGCACTTGTGTTGTCACACATAATTGGAATTTTCTTGTGCTCCATGCCATAATCCTTCAATTGGTTCCTCATCCACAGTATTTGAGCTACACAGCTTCCAGCAGCAATGTACTCAGCTTCAGCAGTAGAAGTAGATACTGTATGTTGCTTTTTACTTTGCCAGGACACCAATCTTCTGCCAAGAAATTGGCAAGCACCAGATGTGCTTTTCCTATCAATCCTGCAACCTGCATAGTCTGAATCCGAATAGCCAATAAGATTAAAACCTATATCTCTTGGGTACCAAATCCTTAGATTTGGTGTGCCCTTGAGATACCTAAAAATTCTTTTGACGGCTACGAGATGTGATTCTCTAGGATCCGCTTGGAACCTTGCACATAAACAAGTTGCGAACATTATATCTGGTCTACTTGCAGTTAAATAGAGGAGTGAGCCAATCATACCTCGATAGCTTGTGATGTCAACTGATTTACCTGATTTGTCTTCATCAAGCTTCGTGGCTGTTGCCATGGGAGTCTTAGCTGCTGATGCATCTTCTAGATTATACTTCTTGAGTAAATCTCTGACGTACTTGGATTGACAGATAAAGATACCATCTTTTCTCTGACTGATCTGTAATCCAAGGAAGAAGGACAGCTCTCCCATCATGCTCATCTCATATTTTTCCTGCATTAGCTTGGCAAATTTCTTGCACAAGCGCTCATTTGATGACCCAAAAATAATATCGTCCACATATACTTGAACAAGTATTAAGTCATTTCTCACAACTTTATAGAACAATGTTTTATCAATTACTCCCCTAACAAAACCATTTTCAATTAAGAATAGAGATAGGGTTTCATACCATCGCCTTGGGGATTGCCTGAGGCCATAGACAGATTTGAAGAGTAGATACACAAAATCTGTATGTTCTGGATCAACGAAGCCAGGCGGCTGTTCCAGATATACTTCCTCTTCTAACTCTCCGTTCAGGAAGGCACTTTTCACGTCCATCTGGAAAACTTTGAAGTTCTTATGTGCTGCAAATGCCAAGAACATCCTGACTGCCTCAAGTCTTGCAACTGGTGCATAGGTTTCATCATAATCAATTCCTTCTCGCTGAGAATAACCTTTTGCAACCAAACGAGCCTTGTTTCGTGTTACAAGTCCGTTTTCATCCAGTTTATTTCTGAATACCCACCTAGCTCCAATTACGGATTTGTTCTTTGGTCGGGGTACCAGTTTCCAAACTTTCTGCCTTTCAAACTGATTGAGTTCCTCTTGCATTGCAATCACCCAATCAGCATCGCCAAGAGCTTCTTCGATTTCTTTAGGTTCAAGCTTGGATAAGAACCCAGAATATAAAGAGATATTAGCCATGTCAGCTCTTGCAGTTCTTCTAGTAGTCACACCAGCATCTGGATCACCAATAATTAACTCAAACGGATGGTCTCTATTCCATACCCGTTCACCTGGAAATTGTCTAGATGATTCAGCTTGACTTTCTGAGATGGGGTGCTGACTACTTTGATTATTTTCACTAACTCCCCCTGAGTTAGTGCCAGCTCCTACAGAACTAGAGTCAACTCGACTCGAGCCTTGAACAGTAGTCCTTGAGCTGCCATTTACTCCCCCTGAGTTGTTGCCGGTTCGTACTGAAGAAGTCTCTCCTGATCTTGTAGAATTAGCTTGTTCACTAGACTCAGGTTCTTCATGTACGCTTGGAACATTTAATGGAACAACCAACTCAGGTTCATCTTCAAGATCTTCTAAGTCCAGATTCTGAAATTTTAGGGACTCAGGTTCACTAGAATCTCTTGAAATTGATGAGAGTTTGGTATCGTCGAATCTGACGTTGTAACTTTCAGTCACTTTTCGATCATTCACCAAGAACACTCTATAAGCTGCCACCACGTCTGTAGAGTAACCAACAAAGATTCCTTCACGAGCTTTTGCTGCAAACTTGCCTAGATTTTCATCATCTATAAGCACATAGCATTTTGCTCCGAAGACATGAAAGTATTTGATTGTTGGTCTTCTGTTGTTCATTAGCTCACATGGTGTCTTTTCTTTATCTTTTATGATCAAGGTTCTATTTTGAGTGTAACAAGCGGTACTCACTGCTTCGGCCCAGAAATACAAAGGAAGTTTTGAATCATACAACAAAGTTCTTGCTGCTTCAACCAGAGTTCTATTCTTCCTTTCAACTACTCCATTTTGCTGTGGAGTTCTCGGGGCTGAATACTGACGACGTATTCCCTTAGATACACAGAAGTCATTTAGCACTGCGTTTTTGAATTCAGTGCCATTGTCTGATCTAATCGTCTTCACAGTAAGTGTTGAAACATTCTCAATTTGAGTGATGTGATCAATGATTAAGAAAGGTACTTCGTCTTTCGTCATTGCGAACAATACCCATGTATACTTGGAGAAGTCATCCACGATTACCAAAGCATATCTTTTCCTAGACAAAGATAGGACATTCACTGGGCCAAACAAATCCATATGAAGAAGTTGTAGAGGTTCAGTAATACTAGAAATTTCTTTGCTTTTATGCGATGCTCGCTTCGACTTTCCCATTTCACAAGCTTCACAGAGTCCTTTCGGAGCGAACTCCATTTGAGGTAGATCTCTCACCAATTCTCGCCTTGCGAGAGCATTCATCGTTTTGAAGTTTAAGTGAGATAGCTTTTTGTGCCATAACCAGCTTTCATCATCCGAGGCTTTGCTGTAGAAACAGGTGACCTCATTCTGATTTGCTGAATCCATATCTGCAACAAAAAGATCTGCCTTTCGAACTCCTCTCAAGGCTAGTGAGCCTTCCTTGATGTGAGTGATTGAGACACCTTTCTTGTTGAAGACAATTTCGTAACCTTTGTCACAGAATTGACTTATACTCAACAGATTGTGCTTTAGTCCCTCAACATAGGAAATATCTTCAATGATGACATTGCCAGTTTTCAGTTTGCCATATCCCTTAGTCACACCTATGCTGTCATCTCCAAAGGTAACATAAGGGCCAGCCTTCATAACCAACTCTGTAAGCAGGGACTTGTTTCCAGTCATATGCCTCGATGCTCCACTGTCTAGCACCCATATGACTTTATTTCTCTTCTGCTTAATGCCCTGCAATGACAGATTGATTAGACATTCTTCGGAACCCAACTTTGATTGGGCCCGGCTTTTCGATAAGATCGAGAATCAACAGATTTAACAACAGGAGATGCACTTTTCTTCACATTACTAGAGCTTTCGACTATCTCCTTTCCTTTCTCAGACTTGACAGATTTGTCAGTCTTAGGAGAAGGTTTGTCACTCCTAACTTTAGGAGGACTGACAGTCTTGGCTCTACCATACTTTTTCTTGATATTTGAACTAGCAACAGTATTTGAGCATGACTGGCTAGATGCATTCATTAAATGCACAAAAGTTTGCATGATATTAAAAGTGCATGGCATACAATTAGGTTGACCACACTGTGCATGATTCTGATGCAGATTATTCATTGTATGTGTGGTAGGCATGGCATGTGCAGCAGGAACATTCATGTTAGCTTTGCATGCATAAGAAAGATGCTCAGTAGATTTACAATGATAACATGCTTTCTTTATTCGTTCAGCCTTAACCTCTTTTATGCCTTTTTCTTTCTTTCCTTGTTGTTTAACAGCCTTAGCTCCTAATCCCAGTCTAGATTCATCTCTAGGGAAATTGATTTTCACTTGTTTAATAGGAGTTATAGGTTGTTCTTTCTGGCGATCTTCCATCTCAATCTCATATCTAGCTATCAATTCAGTCTCTTCTTCTTCTATTCTAGGAACAAGATGTTTGTAGATAGGTTTGACAGCCGATTTAAGAATACTAGGTGTTTCCTTTTTAAGGTCACTGGAACTAGGGTCAATAGGTCTCTTTCCTTCTTTCTTAGGAAGGTCAGAATAATCAAGTCCTATACCTACTCCAGTTATTTTCTTAAATGTGTCATTATCTACATACACTTTACTAGCAGCTAGTTTGTATGCTTCGCATTTAGTTTCTAACTCAGCTAGATTGTTCCTAAGACATGCTTCTACTTCTTCCTTAAGGACGAGCTTGTGTTCCAGAGATTTAATAAAGTCTCTTAGAGAAGTATCTACAGTGCAAGCAGCCTCTAGCTCTTCCACTTTTGCCTCAAGCATTCTGCATTTGGCAACAAGTGTTTTCTGTTCCTTTTGAGAAGAGTCTAGGCTTTTGCACAACATATAGATCTCTTCACTAAGATCCCCGTTCTGTTCTTTATAATCATCAATAGACATTTCTACTTTAAGAGTCAGAACTGGTACCTCTGGTTCCTCTGATGTCTCAGCCATGAGGGCAAAGTTTGCTACATGAGTAACATCTTCCTCATCTGAATCATCCCAAGCTCTTCCTTCTGTCACCAATAAAGCTCGTTTTCCATGTCTTTCCTTCAACAGTGCTTCATAGTTGCTTTTGAGAGCTTCAAATGTTTCTTTTGGATAAGTCTGTTTAGGCTTTTTGCAGTCCGAGGCAAAGTGTCCAGCTTCACCACAATTATAGCATTTGAACTTCATTTTGAAATCCAAAGGAGATTTGTAGCTGGTATTCTTGCCTTTTCCTTTGTAGCCTGACGAACTACCACCACCCTTAGCAGCCCGATAATAAGATGAAGATTTTCTCTGTGGTCGGTTGCTCTTTCTAAATCTCATATTGCTGAACTTCCTTGCCATGTATGCCACGACACTATCGTCCATGTTGTCCAGCTCTTCTTGGGTGTAGTAGTCATCATCACTGTCAGATGCGCACTCGTCATCATTATCAACTTGATGTGGTGCAAGTGATGATTTAGGCTTTGCTGCAACCATTGCCTTCTTAGACTCTTCCTCATCAGCAACTAATCCTGATGCACTTTCTTTTCCCTTTGAATCATTGTCCCATGCTTGATCTTGAAGAGTTTCCAGCTCATAGGTCTTTAATATTCCATAATATTCTTCCAGAGAAGTTGTATGCAAATCTCTGGTTTCTCTTATTGCGTAGACCCTATGTTCAATGCTTTTTGGCTGGTTCCTCAGATATCTCGTATTAGTCTCAACCATGGGGAGAGTTACACCTCTCAGATTCAAATCCAATACCAACTGACTGAATCGTAGGTAGACATCTGTTATGCCTTCTCCTTTCCTTATTCTAAAGGTGTCATACTCCATCTTGAGTATGAGTGTTTTGTTGCTTCTGACCTCTGCAGATCCTTCCATGACAACTTCTATCTTGTCCCAAATCTTCTTCGCTGTAGTCAGACCTTTGACTATGTTGAACATTTCATGATCAAGAGATTCCATCAAGGTTTGTCGAACGGCAGTATCACATGCTATTTGTTCCTTATCAGCATCCGAAAACTCCGAGACCTTTTTAGGCTCAGATCGAGGTGGTATAACCACTCCTCCTTCCGTATGTGAAGGAATAACTACCATTGGGACAAATTTACCCTTGTCAAGGACTTCCAGATATTCAGGGTTAACAGTCTCTAGATATAGTCTCATTCTGAAAACCCATTCTTCATAGTGATCTTTGTTGAACATTGGGATCTTGAATGCATTTTTAGGAGCCATCTCAATTCTGGTCACTAAAAGTTTCTAAGTACCCAAGACTAGGCTATGTAGAATATTTATGTAGAACTTTTGCCTAAGTCGAAATTTCTCTAAGTAGAAATTTTGCTCAAGTCGAAATCACCAAGTAGAAATTGTCCAAGTCGAAATTCTATGTAGAAATTCTCAAGTAGAAATTCTATGTAGAAATTCTCAAGTAGAAATTCTATGTAGAAATTTTTGCCTTAGAATAATTTTTCTGCAGATTACTTTAATATTGAATAAACAATATTATCTCTTTAACACCTTTTGACTTTGAATGCTTTACTCACCTAACCCACCTAACCCACATGCTAGGTACTGAGTATGTCTGTTATGCTTTCGGCCGAATAAAGCAAATTAAAAAATCCAAAACCACCTTTTTTTATTCTTTTACTTTTGAAAAGGAGATCAAAAAGTTGTTGGGTTGTCTTCTTTGATAAGAACAGATGATGAACACTCAAGAACACCAAATATGAACTAACCCAGATAAATTCACAAAAATTAGTTAAAATACACCCAAGCTAAATAATCACACCTGGAGTATTTAAATAATTTTTCAGATGAGTTTTCACTACCAACGAATTAAAACACACTTTTCGAGAAAATGAAAAGTAGATCTGAAAAATGAAAACTCACGATTCTTCTACTCAACACAAGGATCTATGTTTTGTATGTTAAACATATAGCTCTGATACCAATTGTTAGGTCCAAATGTGTTGTAGAGGGGGGGTGAATACAACTTTTCGAATATGAGAAGCAATAAATACGATGCAATAAATGAACACACAGATTCAAGGAATATATGTCTTATATATAACTTGAAAGGGTTGCTACAACATTCATTACAAAGTATAACAGAAGTTGAGAGAGAAGTGAATGATACTAAGCTCTGTGAATGCACTCTCTCTTTTTCTCTTGTGTTTTTCTCTAGAATTGCTCACTAACTAAAACATTACACAAGAACTTCTATTTATACTACATGTAATCTATGTCCTGTAGTCTTCAAAGACTAAGATGTACGTGGCCCAATGATGTCCACATAATTCTTGCCTTATCTTGAAAGCTTGGAAATCTGCCAATCAGAAGATGCCATGTGTCATGTTGAAGCTGCACTCTAAGTAGAACTTCTACTTGAGAATTTCTACTTAGCCATCTCGAAGTTCTAAGTAGAACTTCTACTTAGAAACTTTTACTTGGCTATCTAGAATATTTAGTACTTAGAAAATATTCTGGTCTTCAACTTGAAACTTCAATGCACGTCTCGAACTTGTGATATCTTCATGTCTTCTTTATTCTTCACTAAGCTCTTGAATATGGATCTTTATTACTAACATAAACTTGTTATCAATGTCCTGACACTTGATGCAACGGTCTGGTTCATAAGTGACTAGTCTTGATAGGGTTTTTGCTTCTTGAATAAGTTACCATATCCAATTAGAAATATGGCTTTCCAATATTTGCTTTCCTTCTTGTTCACGTGAAATCAATTGGTCTTATTGATACTGATAGTTATGATCTTGATCTTTGGCGTTCCAAATCACTGAGCATGAACAACTTTGACTTGAACTTCTCTCAATGATTTCTTCTTGGATTGATCATAGTTAACATGTTGAATTGTATCAATTACCTTGTCTTCATTTAGTGTTGATTTCTTGTGACTTCTTGTTCTTGATTGTCTTCTGGTTAAGTATCTTTTCCTTTAGTTTGAGTTACATTAGTTATAGTGTTACAAGTTTATACACTCTGCCTTTCACTAAACCATTCTATGATTGCTCTGTGCCTTTAAGACATAGAGACTCTCCTTTTTGTGATAAACTTGATTGTATGCCATGTAACATGAATGTAATGACTAGTTGTTTTAATTTGAGAAGACAATTCATGGAAGGCTGCACCAGTCACAATGTTCACACACACTACACAAGGACAAAGTCTTCAAGTCATCCTAAAGTTAGGAAGGTACCTCTGTCACCTAAGTCTAAGAACCCTGATTCTAAGACTTCTAACAGTGACAAGAAGACTAACATCAAGAAAATTGATAAGCATGCTGTTTATGATAAAACTGTCACTAAGTCACATGGACCCAAACTTGTTTGGGTACCAAAGGAGAAGTAACACCTCTGTGTTTGCAGGGCAAAGAAAATGAAAAGAAGGTCATGTGGATTTTGGACAGTGGATGCTCAAACCATATGACTGGTGATATGGCCCTGCTATCACAGTATGAGGAGAAGGCTGGCCCAATGGTTGCTTTTGGAGATGACCGCATTGGCAACACACTGGGATATGGCAAGTTGGAAATTGGGAATGTCATCATTGAGAATGTAGCACTGGTCAAGGGGCTCAAGCATAATCTACTGAGTGTTGGTCAATTTACTGACAGAGGCTTCAAAGTGAATTTTGACAAAGATGAATGTTTGATCGCCCACAAGAAGACTGGTGACTTTGCTCTATTTGGAGTAAGGAAAGGAAGCCTGTTTGTAGCCAATATGGACTCTGCAAACAAGGACAAAATTTGTTGCTTTTACTCAAAAGCATCAAATGAAGACAGTTGGTTGTGGCACAAGAAACTATCACACTTGAACTTCAAAGCCATTAATTCTCTAGTCAAAAGGGAGTTAGTGAGAGGCATGCCCACACTTGAATTCTGTCAAGAAGGAGTGTGTGAGGCTTGTCAAAAGGGAAAAATGAAAAGATCAAGCCACAAGTCAAAGACAGTGACATCAATAACCAAGCCCCTATAACTGATTCATATGGACTTGTTTGGGCCTGTCAATATTATGTCACTAGGAAGGAAGAAGTATGCTCTAGTGATGGTTGATGATTTCACAAGGTATACATGGGTAGAATTTCTGGCATCAAAGGATGAGGCTCCACAAGTGATCATTGAGCACATAAAGAAAATCGACAAAGAAGCAAAGGCCAACAATGCAAGTGTGATTGCATTAAGAAATGATAATGGAACAGAGTTCAGAAATGCCATGCTTGGAGCATTCTGCAAAGAAAATGGTATTGCTCAACAATTCTCAGCTCCAAGGACTCCACAACAAAATGGAGTTGTTGAGAGAAAGAATAGAACTCTGATTGAGGCTGCTAGAACAATGTTACTTGATGCAAAGATGCCTACATGTTTTTGGGCTGAGGCTGTGAGCACTGCATGCTATATCCAAAACAGAACCCTCATCAACAAAAACACTGGAAAGACACCTTACAACTTGATGACTGGAAAGAAGCCTACTCTAAAGTATGTTCATACTTTTGGAAGCAAATGCTTTGTGTTAAAAGACAATTCAGAATATGTAGGAAAGTTTGATGCAAAAGCATTTGAAGGAATTTTTCTTGGCTATTCTATGGAAAGAATTGCATACAAAGTTTATGTCATCAGTCAAAAGAAAATTATGGAAAGCAAAGATGTGACATTTGATGACAGCAAACTACCTGGATTAGAAGAAGCCAATGATGAAGATAAAAATCCTTTGAAGTTTGACAATCTAGATGATTCTGATGAGGAGATTGAAACTGAATTTGAGCCCACAATCCAACAAACTCAAGTGAATGAAGAACCTGTGTCAACCAACAATGAAGAAACAAGCATCCTAGAGACACCTGTGAGTAGTGGCAACTTCACAGGGGGAGGAAATGTAAATGATCATGATCTGGATGATGAATCAACATCAAGGCTGAGGAATCAATCTGAACATACAAGGAAATGGGATAGATCACATACTGCAGATCAGATCATTGGAGATCTAAATGCAGGAGTAAGGACAAGGAGAGCAACTATAAATGAATGTCTCTATGGTTGCTTTCTGTCCCAAGTTGAGCCTAAGAAACTTGATGATGCATTGTTGGATCCTGATTGGACAATTGCTATTCAAGAGGAGCTAAATCAATTTGAAAGGAGCAAAGTATGGGAACTTGTGCCTGCACCAAAGGATAGAACTATTGTTGGAACAAAATGGGTTCTAAGGAATAAGATGGATGAAAATGGTGTAGTCATAAGAAACAAAGTAAGGTTGGTTGCAAAAGGATACTCTCAACAGGAAGGTATTGACTATGATGAGACTTTTGCCCCTGTTGCTAGACTAGAGGCCATCAGAATTTTCTTGGCATTTGCTGCACATTCTAATTTCAAGGTTTATCAAATGGATGTCAAGAGTGCATTTCTGAACGGGGAGTTGGAAGAAGAAGTATATGTGCAACAGCCACCTGGATTTGAGGATCCACAATTCCCTCACTTTGTCTACAGATTGCTTAAAGCATTGTATGGACTCAAGCAAGCTCCTAGGGCATGGTATGACACACTATCACAATTTCTACTGGAGAATCAATTCACTAGAGGCACACTGGACAAGACACTGTTTTACAAGAAACATGGTGATGATATTATCTTAGTTCAAATCTATGTGGATGATATCATATTTGGCTCTACAAATGAGAAGCTATGTGAGAAATTCTCTAAGCTCATGCAGAGCAGATATGAGATGAGTATGATGGGAGAATTAACATTCTTTCTTGGGCTGCAAGTTAGTCAAAGGAAGGATGACATTTTTATAAGTCAAACCAAATACATTAAGGATCTACTGAAGAAATTTGACTTGGAAGAATGTTCACCTGCAAAGACACCCATGGCCACTGCCATCAAGTTAGATGAAGATGTTAAGGGCAAGAAGGTAGATATTTCAATCTACAGAGGCATGGTTGGTTCTCTACTCTACCTCACTGCTAGTAGGACAGACATCATGTTTGCAACATGCTTGTGTGCAAGGTTTCAATCAAATCCAAAGGAATCACATATGACAGCAATAAAAAGGATTTTTAAATATCTGAAGGGCACACCAAACTTGGGGTTATGGTATCCTAAGGACACAGGGTTCAATCTGGTTGGTTACTCTGATGCTGATTATGCTGGATGCAGAGTGGATAGGAAAAGCACCTCAGGTAGCTGCCAGTTTCTTGGACAAAGGTTAGTCTCTTGGTACAGCAAGAAACAACAATCTGTGTCAACTTCCACAGCTGAAGCTGAGTACATAGCTGCTGGAAGTTGCTGTGCTCAAGTGCTTTGGATTAGAAACCAACTTAGAGATTATGGACTTGTGTTGGAAAGAATTCCAATCATGTGTGACAACACAAGTGCAATCTCTATAGTTGCCAATCCTGTCAATCATTCTAGGACAAAGCACATTGACATCAGATATCATTTCATTAGAGAACATGCAACTAATGGAACCATTGAGTTGCATTATGTCTCTACAGATAAACAACTAGCTGACATATTCACTAAGCCATTAGATGAAGCCACCTTCACAAGGTTGGTTAGTGAGATTGGAATGCTGAATTCTTCAAATTCTGGCTAAGTAAATGTACCAACAAGATTGTTGCAGCAGTAAATACTTACTTTATCAAATGCTCAATATTTTTGAAGTAAGTATTGGCTGGAGTATGATTTATAAATATTCTATAATGCTGCATACGTTGAAAATCATACATCTGGAGCTTGAAATTTCTGTGAAAATTTTGAGAAAATCACTATTTAATTTGGTAGAATATTCTTCAGTGAATATTTCTGGTAAATTTTAAAAGATAGTGAAAATTGAATTTTATGAGTGAAAAGTATAGTTCGATAAGTCAGACTTCTCGAATGGTTCATTGTTATGTCATGGCTCGAGTTCTCGAATAGGCCTATCTAGAACCCTCTTGAGTTCTTGAAAAGTGTCTTTTAGAGAAATCGAATAGCACACTTTGAGTTCTCGAATAAAGTATTTTAGTTCTCTAGTGATGGAGTCCTCGAATACTGTATTTGAGTTATCGAATCATTTGAAAAGGCTGATTTTTCGCTGACACTTAATCGCCTTTTTGGATTTATATTCAAATTTCATTTCGCTCATAAAAATATATTTTATTTAGCTTAGAATTATTTTCTGAGTTAAATAACTGCCAGCTGTGAGTTACAAACTGCCTGAGATATTGAATAAGCCATTCTTGACTTCTCGAATAGTTGTTTCATACTTCTCGAATGACTTGTTGATACAGAACATATATCTATCGACAACTCAAGACATTCATATATATACAATTCCATAACCATTCAATTCATTTCGTTCGATTTCTCAAGCATCTAAACTCCTGAAACCTCTGAAAACCCTAACTACGAATCTCTTCTTCTACCTTAATTTTTTTCTCTTCTCTACCCAAATGGCAAACACTCAACTCACCATACCATCTCAAACCAATTTCATCGCAATCACCAGTGATGTGGAAGCACCAAATGCTAATTTCAAGTGCTTTGTTCGATGGTTGTCTGAATCTTACATCAAGGGTGCACTCTCAGCCAACCCAACCCTGTACCTAGACTTATTGGAACAATTCTGGAGGACAGCTACTGTGGAGGTCATCGCTCTTGAGAATGCTATCACCTCATATATTGTCCACTGCAAGATTCAAGGGGAGGATATTACAATCACTACCGCAGACATGAATCAAGCCTTGGATATGCAGCAAGAGGCATATGACTCTCTGGCCACTAATGCTGAGTTGGAAGAATTCTTTGAATTCATCAACTACTCCGATGCTATTAAACTGGGAAAGCTGAATAGGAAGTTCTTGAGAAAAGAATGGAGCTATGTGTTTGCTACACTCCTTCAAGTATTCACTGCACGAAAATCAAGCTTTGATCAGATTAGTACACCTGTGCAGCAGCTTGCCTATGCCTTGGCTCATGGGAGAAAGATAGATGTTGGACATCTCATCTTACAGGAGCTCTATGGGAGACTTGGTCAGAACACAGCCAAGAGAGGTAATGAAATTTTCTTTCTTCGCTTCATTCAATCAGTACTTAATTTTAAAAATGCATCATTGATTGAATTACCTGGAATAGATAAAAGTAAAATAGGCTATCCTAAGTCCATGACCAAACTCATTTTGGTAATTTGGAGACTAGGAATGATGTGGATGTAAGGCTTAAAATAACTCCCCACATGGAAGGTTTATTTAGGTCTTATCCTCACAACATGCCAATATTTGATTCGAAGTCACAGTTAGCACAGCCTAAGCAAGAAGAACAAAATGCTAACCCAAGGCTTGCTAACCAACCCTCTCAGCCGAACACTCTACCAAGCAAAGAGCCAACTGCATCATCCTCTCAAAAGGGTGATGTTAGTAAAAAGAAGAGAAAATAGGTTGCTTCTGAACCTTTAGAGATCTTAACTGAAGCAGCCTTGACTGTAGAACTAGGGTTAGAAAGTGAGGCACCTGAGTCACCTATCATTAACCTAAAGAAGAAGAAGAAGTCTAAAACCACCTCTTCAGTCACCCAAATGGCTGAAGTTGTAAAATCAGGGGCACACAACTCACTAGATGTATACTCTCAACAGGGTGCATCTATAGAATCAAGCATCCTTCCCAATGCACCTATCTGTAAAGAGTCAGCACAAGGGAGTGATAAGGCTGGCACAACACTGAGTGGAGAGCACATCATAGTTGAAACTCCCTCTATTTCTCAGGGGGAGTTGCCTAAATCTATTCTACAACACACTTCTCTTCCAGAATCTACCACTCATATTTCTTTGAAGCCTGCAACTCAAGCAATTGAGGAGCAAGGCATTGATCATCAAGATTTCTTTTCTCTTGATGAGCCAATGGATTCAAGTGACTTGGTGCATGACACCTTTCTCACCACCCAGGTACCACATTTAGATGGTCAGGGAATGCATGCTGGGGCATATCGTAATGACACCATCACAAACACAGAGGATTCACTAGTTTTTACTAGAGACTCTGTGCCTGTGTCAAGTACTGTTGTGACTCATCCCACTCCTGTGGAGACAACAGTAGTAGAGTCTGTTCATGCAGAAGTTGCATCTGTAACTGAGGAGCCTAGCATGCCTAGCTCTAGCTCTCACTTCATGTCTCAATGGCTGAAGCCTGTGCAACATGACAGTGCTTCAGGATCAGGGTCTGTTCCACCACAATTGACGGTTGAAGAACTCCAAAGCTTAATTGTGGATCAGATCCCTGAGTTCACAAAGATTGCTCAGCACCTTCTCACTGCAAACATGCCTGATCCAGACAATGAAGCTATTCTCTTATGCCATAAAGATGATGTAGAAATGCAGAAGGCAAAGATCATAGATGAAACTGAGAGAGATGGGAATATAGATGCTTGGCTACAAGGAACAAATGACATCCCTCTCTCAGAAGGTCTCCAGTACCTCAGAGAAGAGTACATCACTTCACTAGGGTCCAATGCCAAATCCCTCACCCCTACTGATGTGTATGAAGCAGTGAATGACAGCTACAAGGGCATTCTCAAGGCTGCACACTACCTTGGAAAAGGTCTAAAAACAGAAGTTCATGAAGTGTGTTCAGCCACAACCAAGGAGGTGCATGAGATAAAGAGGACTTTTGATGCTAAATTCCCTCAACCGGAGCCTGTTCTTAAGGACATTCGAACCTGCAAGGCTACTTGCACCAAGATGGACAATGGTTTGGCTATTCTCAAGGATGCTGTCACAGGTCTAGGGCACAAATTTTAATCCTTATCAGATCAGACAACTGATGCCAATGCCATGCTCAGGACCCTCTTTGCAAATCAATATGGAGACAAGCTGGTCACTGAGGTCCCTGTGCATGAGCTGTCAAGGTTGGAAGTGCAGAGACTGAAGGATCAATCCCTATCTGGTTTTAAGGCCAATGAGATCTTCACTAAAGTGGATACTCTTGAGAAGGAGGTGGCCTCTCTCCAACAGTCTAATGCTCATCTTACAGACACTGTAACAACTCTGACTGAGCAGTTGAACACTCAAGCCACCACCACAGCTGATGTTCTTCTGCATCAACAATCAATGTTGTCTGCAATGATGAAGCACATGGGTCTCCCTCTACCTGAAGAATCTTCAACCCCAAGGGTCACTCCCACAGCCTCTGTGCCTGACAAGCCTAAGGGGGAGACGAGGACATCAAGGAACTCAAATCCAAAGGGGGTGAGACCACTAGAAAAGGGCATCAAGATCAATGAGGGTGGCCATCAAAGAGCTTCAAAATCTGTAACTCATGTGCCTGGCAAAGGAAAATCCAAAGTTGATGAGCCTCCCACTTCTCTGCCAGTTGTCACTCTACCAACTGTGCACATCACTACTCCTGATGGCCAAAAACAATCTATCACAACCACAGTGGTTTCAAGGAGTATGTCATCTGACAAACCTCCATTCTCCATATCTAAGAGTGCCAAGCCAGTAGAAGTGAAGGTGGTCACTGAGGCAAAGCTACAAGAAATTGCAAACTCAAATGTCTATCATGATGATGCATTCTTGGAGTTTCTGAAAGTCTCAAGAGTACAGGCTGGTGATGCTTTGTTATATCATAGGAGTTTGAAGAGTCAAATTGACTATCTCACTGTAGTACCAAGGAGAGTTGATGGCCTATGGCTCAAAGAGATAATGATGGTAGGAAAGAATAAGATATGGCACTTAACCATCAACACTCTACAGGGTCTAAAGCACTGAGAAACTGAGAAACTGAGAAACTGAACAAGAAGAAGGGTTTAAGAACAGCAGAAGAATTAGAAACTAAACAAGTATTAACGTAACCATCAAAAATCTCATCACTGCCATCATTGAGAAACTGAACAAGAAGAAGGGTTTAAGAACAGCAGAAGAATTAGAAGCTATATCTTATCTCAGGTCATACATTGCAACTGGCATTGTATCTGAGACTGCTAAGTTCAACCCAAGCAAGGATGGTGATCAAGACAAGGATGGAGATAAAAGTGATGGAAGGAGAAGACATCACAGGAGTAATAAGGGTGATGAAGATAAGAAAAAGAAGAAGGATGATGAGGAGAAGAAGAATGATGATGACCAAGGTAAAGGCTCTGAGAGGAAAAGTGGAAGACAGCAAGCCCTAGGCATTGCTGACAGTAACCTCACCACAACACAAGACTCTAAGTCTAGGGTGAATATTGCCAGTAGTGACCTTCCAAAATTTACATCTATGGCTTCTGTAACTGTCTTACCACCTCAAGATGAGAAGAAGATTCAAGTCAAGAAACCATCTGTATGTTTCAAAAAGCAAACTGCTAATGGAATACTACAATGATCTACAAACAAAGGTCACATACTGCTGCCAAGTAATCATGTAAAAAGAATCAAATTCAAGCAAGCTGCAAGGAAATCAAAGCCATCCAAATCCAAGACCCTGACAATCTATCCAGGCCTAAAACTCCAACCACTAGATGAAGATTTTGATGAAGACCAACTGCAATTCTTACAAGCTCAAAGAATCTACCATGTTTCCATTGTTGATAACTGCCTTGAGATTAAATATACTGATGGAAGGGAGGAGAAATTCAAACAAGGAGGATGTCAACACTGGGGTAAGCTACATGACATAGAAAGAATCATTGCACTGTTGAGCTCAGAAGATAAAGTGGAGAGAGTATGGAAGCTGGAGCTAATTGATTTTGTGAAGATGAAGAGAGATCATGAGGAGAAAATCAGAAAAGGGTGTTTTGAGAAATGGCTAGCAAGGGAGAAAGAAATTGAGAGACTGGAGATTGAAGCAGAAAAGCTAAGGGCAAAGGGATTGTGTAGAGTTCAGTTTAACCCCTATGTGTTGAAGTATAGGAGGAGAAATGGGAATCAGGTCAACATAAGAATGAACCTACTTAACCACTATCCTGCAAACATTCTGGAACTAGTACTTGAAGATTTCAAAGACTCAATTTTGCTTGAAGAATTGGATGCTATGGCAGAAATAATAAAAGTTATGGAAGAGAATACAAGGAAGGAGAAAGAAAGAAGAGAGAAAACATATGATGAATTTCAAGCCAAAGCTGTGGAAAGGGAAACAAAAGACAATGGCTAGTACTTCATCATAGGCTGTAAGATTACTCACTCTGTAGTTCTATCCACATTGCTAATGAAAATTCATACATGTACTGTCAAGTTTTATCTTTATGTATGTTAGGCTTGTTATCAGACATGAAATTGTGACTAAGGGTCTTACTCACAATTTGGGGGAGATTGTTAGTCACAGAGGCATGCCTGAATATATCTAATAACAAGCCTAAGTTATTTGTAATGCTATGCATTACTTACATGACCTCTTAACTGAGGGAACCTCTAGTTGTAGAGTTTCTACGTGTTTTGTACTTGTAATAGGCATCAAATTCTAGCTGTGTAACTGTACATATTAAGTCAAGAATAATGCTTGAAAGAAGTTCCAAGGTTCATGCCTCAAGCAAGGAGATAAAGACTGCCAAATAATCACAGTTGGGATTTGAAGAAATGAAGAATTTGCCTAAGTACCAATTCGAGAAGTACATTTGTCTATTCGAGAAGTCTAGCATTCGAGAAGTCAGGGGTTCGATATCTCAGAAGACACTATTCGATATCTCTGAATACACTGTTCGATATCTCATTCGATATCTCAGAGATTCGATATGTCTATTACTCTGTTCGAGAACTCAAGGAGTCAACAAGTCAAAGGTGATATTCGAGTTCTCAAAGGGTCAAAAAGTCAAATCTACATTCAATATCTCAAAGACTCAAGATGCTATTCGATATCTCAGGGATTCGATATGTCAAAATGTTCTATTCGATATCTCAAGGACTCCTAGAGAAAAGAGCTATTCGAGAAGTGATTCGATATATCAAGATAACACTATTCGAGAACTCAGAGTTATCGATCAAGTCAATTCCAGTTCTCGAATCATTCACTTAGCCACTTCTCGAATACATTCTGAAGATAAAATACTGAAGAATTGTACAAGTCAGAAACCTGCAACAAGCCAAGATCCTTTATTTGACTCTATACTATAAAGCATGTTGGAAAGCCTACAAAGAAGCTTGGAGAGATAAGACAAGGGACAAGGAGCTAAAGAAGTGGATCTGAACAGGCTTTGCAAAGTCAAATCTGTAGCCGTTTGGACTCTTACTAAAATGAGATAGACAGACTGGAAAGTGTTTTTGTTTACCTACCTTATTTGTAGTAAGTAGGTGTATCCATGTCTATAAGGATACAGCCTCACTTCCTTAGCTGATAAGTTTTTGAAGTTTTTCATATACATCACAGGAAATATCTCTCTGAGAAAAACGAAGCTGAGAATACTATCATTTGTATTCACAGATTGTAGCAAAATCTTTATCTAATAAAATATTAGATTAAAGTGATATTATGTTGTGTTTGTCTTTATTATTCGCTCTTACATATCTCACAAACTCAACACATATCTTGCTGCAAAGATTCAAGAACGAAGAAAAGTTCAAGAATCCATTCACCCCCCTCTGTATTCTTTTACTGTATTCAATACTTAACAAAACTGCCCCAAGTCAGTATAGTCTGGCTACTCACATAGTAGGTACTACATTTTCTTTATTTTCGTCCACATACATTTCGGATAATGTATGGATACTTGATACCGGGGCCAGTAATCACATGTGTTGCAATATCACCCATATGACTAATGTTCAACTTTTAACTAAGCCTTTGACTTTGACTTTTCCTAATGGACAAACGGCTGTGGTCACTCACATAGGCTCCGTTTATCTACACCCCATATCTACTTTGATTTATGATTTCTCTACATACCAAATTTCACCTTTAATTTACTTTCTGTCAGTCAACTTTCCTCTCAACTCCATTCTACTGTTCATTTTTCTTCTAACTATTACTATCTGCAGGACCAATACCAGAAGACGGAATTGGTTCTTGGTAGCATTGTTAGAGGTCTCTATCAACTTCTCAACGTACCTTCTGCTTCTATTGCTCTTGCTGCTTCAACCATTCCAGATTTTTCTATTTGGCATAAACGTCTTGGTCATATTCATTCAAAAGTTTTATCAAAACTACATGTTTTAGCTAATCATTGTGTTGATTCTGGTGGTGCACAGTCACCTTGTAATATCTGTCCTTTAGCTAGACAATGTAAACTACCATTTTATTCTAGTTTATCTCATGCTTCTGCACCCTTTGACTTGGTGCATTGTGATATTTGGGGACCATATCGGACCCCCACATACAATGGTTGTAAATATTTTTTAACTCTTGTTGATGATTGTACAAGAGGTTTATGGACCATTCTTTTGCCTACTAAACAACATGCCAATCAGTCACTTAAAGATTTTTTTGCTTACGTTAATACCCAATTCCATACTACCATTAAATGTCTTCAAACAGATAATGGAAGGAAGTTTCTTAGTACTGATTTGACTAGTTTTTTGCTTTCAAAAGGTACGATTCATCATACATCATGTCCTTATACTCCCCAACAAAATGGGCGAGTTGAACGTAAACACCGAAATCTACTTGAAATGTTTAGAGCTCTCATGTTTCAAGCTTCTTTACCTTCATCTTTTTGGGATGATTGTATTCTCACCTCTACTTATCTAATAAACCATATACCAACAACTATTTTGGGTTACATTTCCACTTTTTAAAAGCTTTTCAATTTACCACCCACTTATTCTCATTTACGAGTTTTTGGCTGTCTAGCTCATATGTCTGTTCATGATTTGGACAAATTTTCACCTCGTGCTGTCAAAACCATTTTTCTTGGGTATTCTATAACCCAAAAGGGATACAAGCTCTATGACCCTGTTACACACCAATTTCATATCTCACGGCATGTTACCTTTACTGAGAATATTTTTTCTTTTTTCTGATATTTTGTCTAAGTCTAATGATCCTCTTTTCACTCCATCTCGTGACTCTTTACTTTCATATGATATTGATTGTTCTGCTACTCCTTTGGCAGAATCTTTGTCTACATTACCTACTCCTACACCTACTTCTCCTAGCACAGATGTTTCTTTCCACAACCAACCTATCTTTCCACAGTCAACCATCAACCAACCTGTCTCTCTACAGTCTTCTATTTCACACAGTGATCCTGTTTCCCCACAGTTACCACATCCACCTCCACGTATTTCCCTTAGAAATAAACTACAACCTGCATGGACGAAAGATTATGTTGTTTCTGAACCTACAGTCCATAGCAATGATACTCATGGTACTACTGCTTCTGCTAATACTACTTTATTACAATGTCCCATTGCTGAGAAATTTGATTTTTCTCATTATTCACCATCTGCCCCCATTTATGCTTGTGTTGTTAGTACCCAAACAGCTATTCCAGAACCTTTAATTATAACCAAGCTGTCATTGACAAAAGATGGGTGGATACCATGGAAACCGAATTACATGCTTTAGAAACCAATAACACATGGCTTGTTGTTCCCACACCTTCCAACAAAAAGGTTGTAGGCTGCAAATGGGTTTATAAAGTAAAATATAAAGCTGATGGTTCTTTAGATAGTTCAAAGCTTGCTTGGTTACAAAGGGGTATACCCAGATTAAAGGTCAAGACTATCTTCACACGTTCTCTCCAATTACGAAATTGGCAACTGTTCGTACTCTTTTAGCTGTTGCAACTGTCAAACATTAGGATATTCACCAATTGGATATTAACAATGCTTTTCTCCACGGTGATTTGTCTGAAGAAGTCTATATGGAGTTACCCAAAGGGCATCCTCTGTATGGAACTGGTTTTGTTTTTAAATTGATTAAATCAATTTACGGTTTGAAACAAGCTTCATGTGTTTGGTTTGAAAAGTTGGCCTCTGTTTTACTCGAACTGGGTTTTATTCAAACAGTAGCAGATTACGCCTTATTTGTCTACAAAGATCATGATGTTTTTGTCACTGCTCTCGTATATGTAGACGATATTCTTCTCAAGGGTAATAGTATAGAATTTATTGCTCATGTTAAGTCTGTTTTACACTCTACATTTACCATTAAAGATTTGGGCTTGGCAAAGTATTATTTTTGCCTAGAGATTCATCAATCTTCTGATGATTTATATCTTCACCATCATAAATTTGTCCATGATCTACTCATTGAGGCAGGGTTGGAAAACTCAAAGCCATTGTCATTACCTGTTGATATGAATGTTAAACTTTCTCCTACAGATGGGTTGCTTCTAGACGATGCAACTGTTTTATCGTAAGTTTGTTGGCAAATTATTGTATCTTACAGTATCTCGCCTAGATATTACATTTATTGTGCATCACCTTAGTCAGTTTCTTCAATCACCAAGAGTGCCTCATATGCTTACTGTTCAGAGGGTCCTTCGTTATTTGAAAGCAACTCTGTTCCAAGGTCTATTTTATCCTGCAGACTCTTCTTTACAATTGCAAGTTAATTGTGATAGTGATTGGGGTTCTACCCTTGATTCCTCTGGTATGCTCAAGAGTATTACAGGGATGTGCTTAATGCTTGGTTCCTCCTTAATTACTTGGCATTCCACTAAGCAAAAGGTTGTTTCACGCTCAACTGCTGAGGTCGAGCTACGTACCATTGCTGATACAGCTTGTGAGATTTCTTGGCTCACTCTCTTGCTCTCCGAATTACACATCCCTCATTCTCTTCCTGTTCTTATCCATAGTGACAATCAAACAGCACTGGACATTGCAGCTGATCCTGTTTTTCATCCCAAAACTAAGCACTTTGCTATCGACTGCCATTTTGTTCGAGAACAGGTTCAGTCTTGTCATTCAACCACGTTATCTCCCTAGCTCTCTCCAACTTGCTGATGTCTTCACTAAAGGCCTTGGTCGTCAAGCTCAATGGAACTTACTTTCTAGATTGAATGTTCGACAACCACATTCAATCTGAGGGGGACTATTACGCTTATATTGTGCCAAACACTTTCTTATCATTACTTACTTATCACATTTCTTATTTTTCTTGATCAGTACTTTTACTTATCATAACAGAATTCTCTTATGCTCTTTTTATATATTAGCTCAGACTGAATATTCATTTCGTACCTTTTTTCATCTATTAATACAGAACGTCTTCTTTTTCATTATGTAGACACATTGTCTGTGTGTATTTCTGTAGTTGTAATGGAGTTTCAAGAAAATTAAGATATTGAAGGTTCTAGTTCTCTTGATTTTTGTGTCAGAACTCCAAAACATACTTAGGAATGCAGCATTTGTGACTGATGGTGATCAAACACTCTAACATCTATAACCTTTATAACGGTACCACTTTTGGTTTCAGCCCAATTTTGGGGTCACCCCTATTTTGGTTTCACCCCTATAATCCTATTTCTACTATAATTCTATGATGTTTTTTAATAAAATAGAAATTCTATTATAATTATAATTCTTTTATTACAACCTTAAATAAAAAAAATAGTTCCATCCCTAGAATCACATTCCCTTATAATTCTATGTTATTTTTTAAAGAAAATAACAAAATTGATCATATTATAATTATAATACAATTTATTTTATCATAATTTAGAATCGAAAAATAATACGATTGATTCTCCAAAAGATTTTTCAAGGAACACCCCTTTAACGGTACCACTTTTGGTTCGCACCGTATTTTGGTTTCACCCCTATAATCCTATTTTTACTATAATTCTATGTTGTTTTTTAATAAAATATAAATCCTATTGTAATTATAATTCTTTTATTACAACTTTAAATAAAAAAATAGTTTCATCCCTAGAATCATATTCCCTTACAATGCTATGTTATTTTTTAAATAAAATAATAAAATTGAAATCCTATTATAATTATAATACAATTTTTTTTTATCATAATTTAGAATAAAAAATAATACGATCAATTCTCCAAAAGATCTTTCAAGGTGAACAACTAGAACATGTTTCTATACATTATTCTAGAACATTCTTCCCTGCGATTATATGTTATTTTTTTAAGAAAATATAATAAAATTGAAATCTTATTATTATTATAATTCTTACATTGTATTAGCAAATTTTTTTATTATAACTTATAAAAAAAAGATTACGATACATTATCCTAAATATTTTTCAATGAAAACAATCGAAACATGTTTTCATGTACTTTTATTAAACAATCTAAGTTTATAGTTTGTTAATCGCTTAAATTTTTAATGCAAATAATATAGTTCTTTTTATAATTTTTGTAATATAATTTTATAAATATTTAATTAAATAAAAATTAGTAATTATTTAACTAGTCGTACATAGTGTGCAACTAGTCGTACATAGCGTTCCATCTGTAAAGTTTGAACTAATCAGTTAGTTGTATTCAACATTCATGTCTTTACATTTAATCACAAACTTCATTTTTGTGAATCATATTTTGCTGACATAGAAATGTAAAGTTAAATTGCATATAAAAGTTCACAAGTTCTCAAAGCCAAATTGTTTATCCTAGAAGTTTGGAATCATATTTTGCTGACATAGAAATGTATCTGGGAAAATGTTTTAGATGAGAAAACCAAGCAATGTATCGTGTCTCCAAAGTTGTTCGTCAAATGTAACATCTGTTATCCCCGCCTCTCCTTGTGGTGCTTGTTGAGTTTAACTGTAAATTTAGCATTTCTGGATAATGTTGGGTTTTCAGCCCAATACAATGGTATGCGTCTTGGGTGATCCAAACCAAGTATGGGTTTTGGTGATCCAAAACATATATGGACTGGGTAATAATTATATGTTTAGATAATTATTATAGATGGTATATTTAGATAACAAGTATGATAAGGATTGTAACTGGAAACCAAATATGATTAGGATATCTTGGTGGTTAAATTTTGGGTGGCTATATATACATAATCATATTGTAATTGTTTGATGATGTTAAAGCTTAAGAGATGTAGTCTTAAGTATTGTTTGGGAGGTGCTTGGGCATTGTTGGCTCAAGTATCGGGTTTGAGACACCATTGAGGTGTTACTATTTTAATGTATTATCGATAACTGTTTTGATTAATAATACAAGTTGGGACATGGGTGTTTCCACGTCAAGTATTTGTGTGTTCTTGTTTTGCGCTTTGGTAGATCTTGTCAAGTAATCGATTGGTTATCTGTGTGCTCTGTATTGGTGTTTGTGAATCTCGGATTGTGTAAGTCCCCTAACGTAACAAGTGGTATCCAGGTTCGAATTCGTGATGTTTGAGGTTGAGGGAAAGTTCGAGGTTCAGGTGGTTGGCAGAGCATGATGAAGGATTTGCTGACAAGGAGATTGCTGCTAAAGTGGGTAGAGACAAAGTTACGTGCGATTTGGCGGTTGACTTGCACCGTGGATCAATCCAGTGTTCGGACTTGAGATGGAAGAAGATGGAAGAGGTCATCACAATTGTTTCAATGGCTTGATCAACCAGGTGAACTATTTGGATGATACTAGTGATTTTCTTCAGGAGGCCGAAGGATTGTGAAAGTAAGGATCGGGTGACTCAACATGTGGAAGGGCACTCGTAGTGGTTGATGCACGTGATTTTGTTGATGGAGACATCGTTATGGTGAAGAACGATGGTTTGGATGGTTTGGAGGGTCACTATACGTGTTTTAGCGACCCTCAATGTTTGGAGGAGCAAGAGGAGGTTCTTGTTCAAGGGGAGGCATTGGTGGATGGACGTCGATGACTTGATGGTGACCGTTAATTCGGTTATGAAATTGTATTGGGTTGAAGGGGAGGATTGTTGGATTTTCTGCCCAATACAATGGTATGGGTCTTGGGTGATCCAAGCCAAGTATGGGTTTTGGTGATCCAAAACATATATGGGTTGGGTAATAATTATATGTTTAGATAATTATTATAGATGGTATATTTAGATACCAAGTATGATAAGGATTGTAACTGGAAACCAAATATGATTAGGATATCTTGGTGGCTAAGTTTTGGGTGGCTATACATAGTCATATTGTAATTGTTTGATGATGTGAAAGCTTAAGAGATGTAGTCTTAAGTATTGTTTGGGAGGTGCTTGAGCATTGTTGGCTCAAGTATCGGGTTTGGGACACCATTGAGGTGTTACTATTTAAATGTATTATCGATAACTGTTTTGATTAATAATACAAGTTGGGACGTGGGTGTTTCCACGTCAAGTATTTGTGTGTTCTTGTTTTGCGCTTTGGTAGATCTTGTCAAGTAATCGAATGGTTATGTGTGTGCTCTGTATTGGTGTTTGTGAATCTCGGATTGTGTAAGTCCCCTAACGTAACAAGTGGTATCCAGGTTCGAATTCGTGATGTTTGAGGTTCAGGGAAAGTTCGAGGTTCAGGTGGTTGGCAGAGCATGATGAAGGATTTGCTGACAAGGAGATTGCTGCTAAAGTGGGTAGAGACAAAGTTACGTGCGATTTGGCGGTTGACTTGCACCGTGGATCAATCCAGTGTTCGGACTTGAGATGGAAGAAGATGGAAGAGGTCATCACAATTGTTTCAATGGCTTGATCAACCAGGTGAACTATTTGGATGATACTAGTGATTTTCTTCAGGAGGCCGAAGGATTGTGAAAGTAAGGATCGGGTGACTCAACATGTGGAAGGGCACTCGTAGTGGTTGATGCACGTGATTTTGTTGATGGAGACATCGTTATGGTGAAGAACGATGGTTTGGATGGTTTGGAGGGTCACTATACGTGTTTTAGCGACCCTCAATGTTTGGAGGAGCAAGAGGAGGTTCTTGTTCAAGGGGAGGCATTGGTGGATGGACGTCGATGACTTGATGGTGACCGTTAATTCGGTTATGAAATTGTATTGGGTTGAAGGGGAGGATTGTTGGATTTTCTGCCCAATACAATGGTATGGGTCTTGGGTGATCCAAGCCAAGTATGGGTTTTGGTGATCCAAAACATATATGGGTTGGGTAATAATTATATGTTTAGATAATTATTATAGATGGTATATTTAGATACCAAGTATGATAAGGATTGTAACTGGAAACCAAATATGATTAGGATATCTTGGTGGCTAAGTTTTGGGTGGCTATACATAGTCATATTGTAATTGTTTGATGATGTGAAACTTAAGAGATGTAGTCTTAAATATTGTTTGGGAGGTGCTTGAGCATTGTTGGCTCAAGTATCGGGTTTGGGACACCATTGAGGTGTTACTATTTAAATGTATTATCGATAACTGTTTTGATTAATAATACAAGTTGGGACGTGGGTGTTTCCACGTCAAGTATTTGTGTGTTCTTGTTTTGCGCTTTGGTAGATCTTGTCAACTAATCGATTGATTATGTGTGTGCTCTGTATTGGTGTTTGTGAATTTCGGATTGTGTAAGTCCCCTAACGTAACAGATAATGAAGCTAAAAAGAACCACCAAAGAGTCAGGTTGATCCAGCCAATTTGTGTTTTAACAAGAAGGACAGAGTAAAAATTAGAATGGCGTCGTGTCTGAGCTTCGGTGAGTAGAATAAATTTAAATTACTCAAGTTGCAAAAAAAAAAAAGGTTCTGATTGCTCAACTATGTGTTATTAATGGGATTTAGTAAAAAAAAAAAACTATGTGTTATTAATGGGACCGGTTTTCATTTTGAATTGTGATTTTCTTTGATCAAATCTGTTGTACAGTAATAAAATTTCACATATGAACAAAAAAATCGAAATTTAGAACTCTTGACACCTGCGGTCTAAAGGTTTAAATTTTGGTGTATTTCCAAGAGCAAAATGACTATTTTTTTATTGTGTATTTGTGAATTTATCTTTTCTTTTTTGGTTTAACTAGCATTAAACTTCGAATCGTCCTATGTCCATGTGTAGCTTGAATAATCACTTCCAAAATAGCTATCAACAAGCTCGTTAAATTTCTGTCACCAAGCCGGAATTGTATCAAGAATTCATCTTCATCTTTCCTCATGTATATTGAATTTGATCCATAAATTGATATATCACTTCCAAGCACTGAAATGCCAAGCTCAGTGTCCTGCCACAACTTACCTGCACACGAATATGAATACATGTATGATGCACTCCATGTCAATTTGTAGATGAACAAGTGCATCTAAATTTTAGTTGAATGATCATGATGAAGACAAACAAAAATCTGCAGTTCTCTAACTGAACAACAAATCATCTGCCACCGCAACTGAAAACGATGAAAGGACGAAAGCTGTCATGGGTAAAGCTCCGTCAAGTTGATATCCTTAACTTGAAAGCTGGAAGAGTTTCTTGTACTTCCACCCATACTAATCACTCTCAGGTTTGGCTTCACCAAAGTGTCTTCATTTATTTATGTTTATTCATTAGTCTCAAATGTTCTGGTTACAAAAATGTTGATAAACTTTGCCAAAGAAATGAGCACTAGTAGTCTAGTACTCTTGTAACAAGCTGAAGAATTTTAAATTATCACTGGACCTATTATAGCAGTTGGAGAAGGGATGCAGTTTAAAAATAGTCTTGATTTCGATTAAGACTACTAGTTAAAGATAGCTTAATCGAAATCATGGTTATTTTTACATAACAGACCGGATAAGCAAAATTATTTGAGAATCCAGAACAGAAGAGTATAACAATTAGGATAAGCAAATACACTTAAGAAGTTTGAACAAAGGAATACAACACTTCAAACTTCACTCTTTACATTTATCATATAAAAAATCCAAGACATTATATTCAAATCCGTGTACATATATAAAGATTTTGCTAACGAATGTAGACTTCGATGAATATTAGTCAGTCTGCAATATGTTATAGTGTTTATATCATACAATCCCACAAATTATTAGATACCATTAAGTAGACCAGTCTGATGGAAGGGTATAAAAGCTCATCTCTAATATTCCATCCGAGTGGTCTACTTAATGGTATCTAATAATTTGTGGAATTGTATGATATAAACGCTATAACATATTGCAGACTGGCTAATATCCATTGAACTGATCAAATCGCATGCACGGATTGATCCGCGATTTTGGAAAAAAAGCACTGTCTGCATCGCGAACATTCCTACGTTCTGGATTTCTTTAACTAATAAAATTGACGTTTTATCATTAGAATCACCGATCACAATCGTTTGCCTTGACAAATGTATCACGAAATCACCAACCATAATCGTAAAAATCGCATGAAGATACAATAAAGAAAAGAGTTTTGAAGATACAATTAAGAAAAGAGTTTTGAAGATACAATAAAGAAAAGAGTTTGGTCTTTTCTAGTAAGTTTACAAGTTCATACTCATTGTTCATATAAAGGTCTCTATTGAAATTGGTTTAACAACACGTGGGCCAAAGCCCAATTAAGTCAGGTTACGTCACTGTACTGACTTTTCACTATTAAGGCTGCTAATGCCCATTAGTTTATTAGGCTATATCATAATTATTTGTTTTTGGTTTCATATCATATGCATGAAATTTGTATCATTCTGTTCATTTGAAATTTTAATATATTAACGTCCGTGCTTTCTTGAAAGTAAGCCACAAAACATTTTCTGTAATAGGGTTTATAAATGAAACAAAATACGATTTTGAGGTATTTGAGAAAACTTATTCCAAATTATGTCTACAACTCTGTGTTAGTGTTGTCTTCATTGCATTTTGTGATAGGCACTAAAGTCGGAGATTAGAGCATGTATCTAATTATAAAATAAATATGTAACTACTACTACTGTATGATTTATCATCAATTATTGGATTATTTTATAGCACATCTACCTACGTATGTGCATAAATATTGACTTGAGAGGCAATCTTTTGGTTGGTTGAACGATTAGTTGGTGCATGTTGATCTCGTAAAGGAAGAATATTAACGATTAGTTAGTGCATGTTGATCTCGTGTCAAAGGAAGAGTATTCCAAAATTGGGAGGTGTGGTATGTCTGCCCATGTACTGAAATTTGCATTTTTTATGCTTATTTAGTTTTCCGTATTTCTGCTATTTAATTCTTCCTTTTTTTTAATCATGGATTTCTATGGTAGTCAGGGATTCATTGTTCAAGCAATTTATATTCCTTTTTTCTTGATTTATTTGTTTTTTCTTTAAAATGTTTTTCCTCCCATGTGGTTATGTATAAAAATGTTAATATCAATTAGGAAAAAGTTGTTATCAATTAGGAAAAATGAATATTATGTTACCAAAATAAGCAATGTAGAATTTAGGATGGACAAATTTGTTAGGCAGGATGGACCAAAATGTTCCAAACGAATTAGAACTAAATCAGAATTTACAACTCCATTTACCAAAATTTAGAAAATGTTTGTTACCGCTTGATAAAGAACAATGAACAGTTTAGTTCCATGATAGGCATGAACAGTTTTGTACAGAATTGAAAAAAAATCATATGTGGATTTAAAAGGATGTTAACCTCAGGTGATTTTGATTTGCAACATAATCACATTTATACACTTTTTTTTTTTTTTTTTTGCCAAGCACATTTATACACTTGGAAACATGCAAAAAACGGATTTAGGAAGAGTACGTCCTGTTTGGGGCGATCATAAACCGCGCCCCATAAACAGCGCGGTGCAGTACGGATTGCGGTTTTAATTTTCTAAAATGCGATTCAAATCGCAACACACACACACACATATATATATATATATATATATATATATATATATATATATATATATATATATATATATATATATATATATATATATATAGGGTCTTGTTCTAATAGAAACTAACTTAGAATAGAAACTAGAAACTAAACCTAAATTAAATATTTCAAGCTAATCTAATGGCCAAATTAGGGGTACTCTAATACAAAAAACGTTTAAAATTATTGTCTCTATTCAACAAAAATATAAAAAAAAAATTAAAAAAATTTAAAAAAAGTTACTGTTCACGTGATGACGTGGCACGTGAACAGTAATTTTTTTATAAATTTTTTTTTTTTTTATATTTTTGTTGAATAGAGCCAAGAATTTTAAACGTTTTTTGTGAAGGTGCCCCTAGCGGGGCCATTAAAATAAATGAAATATAATTTATTTAGTGTAGGTTTCTAGTTTTTATTCTAAGGTTGGTTTCTATTTGAACGCTAGCCTATATATATATATATATATATAATGTTAGTATTGTGTTAAGAATTTAAGGAATAATTTGCAAGCTATTTTCTTCGTTAGTGCCTAATAATAATTTATTTTAAAGGCTTATGATGGGACAGTACTGATCAACTGTTATGGGTTAACCCATCTTTCTCTATTTTAGTATCACAATATTTCATATACAGTGTTTGTATTTCATTATGTCTCTAGAGATCGCGGTCTTCATAAAAATTAAGAAGAGATTTGGTTGAGTAACAACTTTAAAAATTGATTCCACAGGTATGAAATTAATATTTCAAAATTTATAATTACTTTTATCGAATGTGTAAACCACAATGAACTGCACCGCATTTTCGCGATGTGTTTTATGCGGTTTTAAAATTTCGCTGTGTGGTTGCGGTTTGGAAATTTGACCAAATCGCATGCGCGGATTGATCTGCAGTTTTGGGGAAAAATCGCATCGCCCGCATCGCGATCATTCCTACATTCTGGATTTCTTTAATTACTAAAATTGACGTTCTATCACATTCTGGATTTTCTTAATTACTAAAATTGACGTTTTATCATTAGAATCACCAATCACAATCGTTTGTCTTTGACAAATGTATCACAAAATCACCAACTATAATCGTACAAATCGCATGAGGATACAGTAAAGAAACGAATGAAAACTCATTCTCTCAGATTATATATCCCACATGATGAAGATACAATACAAATTATATAGCAAAACACTGACATGACACATTGAGACGCCTGTACAACCAGTTTATAACTCAATGTCCGCGAAGCAAATTAGCTAGCTTATTTGTATTGATTTTTTTGACATAGTATAAATTGATTTCTTACTTCTATCCACTAATTATTATCTTAATTCTATCCAATATTGTACTACATAAACAAATAGTATAATATCGAAATATAAATTAGAGAAAAAGGATTCTGAAATTAATCTCACGAAAGTTTTCTGAGATAATTTAAAAAACAAATTTTAAAATTTACTGGGCCCTCAGGACTAATTAATAATTTTTTAAACAAATCTTGATTTTACAAAAATGTCCCCCATATTTGCATATAAAATTGTATATCTCAAAGAACTTATCTAAGACATATCTTAGCCTCCCTAATCTCTATAAATTATTGTACCTTAGTACCTAACGTCGTTGATATTGATCATCAGGAAAACTAGCAGACTCGAGTAGAGATGCACAAAAAGACCTTCGGATCGGGTTTTATTCGGACTTTAAAAAGCTCGGGCTTTTTAAGAAACGGGCCGGGCTTTTTCAAAAATTGGGTCGGGCCGGGCCGGGATTTTTCTAAAATATGAGGCCCGTTTTAGGCCCTCGGGTCGCGCCGGATCGGGCCGGGCCGGGCTTTTATTCGAGCTTTTTAAAAAAAAAATTATATATACGTAATTTTTGTCTTTTTTGCAAAGCTAATATATTAATATATAAAAAAAAATCTTACAAAAGAAACAACCTCTAAAGATCTACATCCCTAAACTTTTAGAATCCATAACACATAAGAAGAGACACCACAAAATCTAATACTAAAAAACCACTAGCATAATACTTGTTTTTATCATAAAACATCAATGCAACTCAAGAACTTTACTCATAATCTGCATTATGACTTACGCCGAACATAAGCCATATAAATCTCCTCGTATATGACCATTTCGAGAAGCATCCTCAACACTCAATAAGTCTTCTTGAAAGAAGAGTTTGTCCTGCATATCGTTGTTTCTTCCTAACCTCATGATCCTTCACATTCCCTCTATTGCAAAGTTTAATATTCTTGAAATTTATTAAAAATATTAAATATTTTTAGATTTTATCTATAAAAAATTGGATTTTATCCGGATTTCTTAAAAAACTCAGGCTTTTATCCGGGGCGAACCGGGCTTTTATCGGGCTTTTTAAAAGCCTGGGCTTTATCTGAGCTTTTAACCAGGATTTTCGGGTTTCGGGCCGGGCCGGACTTTATGGAAAATAGAAGGCCCATCTTAGGCCCTCGGACTGGGCCGAACCGGGCCGGGCTTTTTTCGGACTTTTTTGCGGATCAAACCGAATCCCGGACTTCAGGTTTTTTGAACATCTCTAGACTCGAGTCACGTATTATAGAATATACTTAATCGGATACTCCTTAATCATCTATTATATATTTAATACACCAACACAAGATAAAATTCGTGAAACTTTTTAATGTAGTTGAAATGACTAATTTGTCCCCATATTTAATATTTATTAAAAAAATGTTGTTTATGAGAATCGAACTTGAGTTTATCAAGTAACTTATGCATGCTCTTACCATTGCACTACATTATGACATGTGTTTTCAAATCATACACAAAATATGTGAATGTCGTTTAACAGTAATACATTTGCCTAACTTCAAAATATATAAAAATAACTATGGAGCTAAATTAAACTTAGGCTATATCTTTAAATTGTACATGTTCATAATACTTGATTACAATAGACATATGTAATCAATAATACATGTGTGCGTTGCGTGAATATAAAATATTTAGTATTTTAATCATTGAGACTTATTAACAATATGTTAGTCACTATTTTATTTGTACATTTATATATAAATTAATAATATATAGTATGTAGTCTACTTATACATATTCCTGAAATATTTAAACTAACTTAAAACCTGTGTGATGCACGAAATTTTTATAATATGATTTTTTTAATTTGAATTAATTTTTTTAAGACATGAATTTTGTAGGCTTAAATTTTTAAATGATATGATTTGACATAATTATTTAAGTCATATGAGCAATTTCAACTTATGATGATGAAAGTACAAAAAATATTTATAAATGATCAATTCTCAAGTTTGGAGGATAAAAACAGTATGAGCCCGTTACACCAGTAGATTCACTCGGTCAATTACTGAGAACTGAATTATCTGATGTTTCAAAAGTCAGATAGACATAGGAAGAGAAACGAAGGTAAAAAATGCTTAAATATAAGAGATTAGAATAAAAGAAATGAAATAGTTAGAAAGATAGTTTTAAGAAGTGAAAGTGTAAGGTATGAATAGCTTATTAGAAGATTTACGAAGGTTTTTGATTAAAATCAAGACTAAACCCCACACTCTTAGAATGCAACATCTTGAAGGCTATTTAGTTTTTATCTTGAATATTGGTAAATATCTATCTAAATGGATGCATCATTTTTGAAGAATTGGAAACAAAGTTTAGGATTGTAAATGTTTCGAAAAGTCATCTTAATTAGACAACACCAATTGAACACTCAAATTCTATTTAATGATCCACAATGAAATTAAAAACTGGAATGATTGCTATCGGTACTACTCATATTAGTTTCCACTACAAACTTGAACATATTTAAGTAAGTACACAATAACCACATATACCATTAACAAGCAAAACTCAATGAAAATCAATTTTATACTTCAAATGACACTGATCATACACGATTTAATTTAAAAACAAAGTTTAAGCTAGCGGCCCGTGCCTCTCACGGATTTTTATGCTAGTTTACTACTCAAGAGTCAAGACAAATGTAAGTCAGTATAAGCTTGTTCAGATTTGTCTATTTTTAACTTCCAAGTAGAAACAAAGTATCTCAAATTTTGTATTTTTCATAATCAAATTTATCACTGGCTAGAAGTACAAATTTATCATAGCCTTATATTGAAGCAGTCTTCTAAAAATCGGTCTAGGCGGTCGATTAATCGTCGCCTAGGCGCTAGCTGGCCAGTAAACGCATAAAATTTTCAAAAATCGGTCATTAGACATTTTTTTGATTAGACGGCGCCTAGGCGGGATTAGGCGGTATTAGGCGGTTTAATGATTTAGGCGGAAATAATTGATTAGGCGGAGATTAATCGGATTTAATCGGTAAAATTTAAAAAAATTGTCAAATTCAGAACTATTGTGGCATCCCATAATCCGGGGTACAGATCTGGGACCACTAACCACAAACAACATCATACAACCCTGGATAAAACATGTTATAATAATAAGAACCCCTTAACCAAGATCGCATACAGGTTATGGTATGAAACAAACTATCAAATTACATTACAATCAGCTTCCGAATAAAACTGTTATACAATTTTTATGACTAAGTAAGATCACTGTCTAACTAGATATCCAACCCTATCAACTGGAAGATTAATATCGACTGATCACAAGGCTCACTAATCATCTCTATCAACTGGAGAAAATAAACTTTAAAGCAAGAGTGAGCCAACAATGCTCAGCAAGTGCAAATAGTGATACAATATCAACAACAATTTATGAGATCTGAAAAACAAGAATAATCAACATATGTTACGAAAAGAAGCAGCTAACTCGAATGTCTTATCCTCAAAAGGAACCAACATTGCTCCACTAGAATAAGGAGCATCAACAATGGAACTGATAAAAGCTCTGATAACATAATATAATCAAAATGGCTTCAAAGAAATCATGTCTTAAGCAATTCAATCTCAATGCATAGATTAGAATTGTATTTTTATTTATTTAAAAAAAACAACAAGGTTAGGCTGCTGATCAGTCACAAACTAACCCCGGCCAAATGCACACAGAAATGTCCTTTAATGGATCCATGTCACACATTGGCCTTAACATCTGACCACGAATCTGGTTTCCCCGAAGGGACTCTTCCCGAAGGGACTCCTTTTAAAAACATTCCAATTCTATACCAAACACAATAGGTGTCGGGACAATTGATAACCCTTGTCAACCAAACAACTGGAAGCTCACGTCCAGAATAACAACTTATGACTAAGACTCAATGAGGATGTAACAATATCTTTTTGAATCAACAAGTTCGATACAATACAGGGGAATAACCGAATAATCAAGATCTTCAATAAATATAGACGAATTCGATAATAAATAGGGTGGAGAATATAAAGACAATATTTTGAATAAGTATTGACAAGATAGATATGAATAATTGGGGGCATAACGTCATTAACTGGATTAAAGAGTAAATCGACTTGGGAAACAATAAAAGATATGACTTGCAACAAGATTATCAACAATTGAAATTCTATGCTAGAGCGGGGACATAATCAAGCGCTACACATTTAATAAAATTTTACAACACATGGTAAGGTTTGAATCAACATAAACATATAAAGCAGTTTAAACGATTATTTGTAAAATAGTTTCAGGATAATTAATTGCAAATCTGTTTGAAGAAAACATTTCCAAAAAGGGGGTCCATTGGTGAAAATACGTTAAAAATCAAGAATTAAGCTAACAAGTTTTCATAAGGGTTAAAATCTTTGGTTTTCTCTATTTAGAGAGTTCATTAAACATTTTCGAAGGAAATAAAAGAAATGGCATTCCACTGAGGAATCCAATAACATACCATGAGTAAATTATTACGTAGAAAAAGGTTATTTGCAAGATTCTTTGAAAATTTGATATTTGAACTATGGGTGGGGAAAATAAACATTTGCACGCTAATTGAAGAAGTACATCATTTTCTAAATATACTTGACTAAATCATCTTATACGACAAAAGAACTGAATTGCATCACTTGAACAATAAGTGAAGAGCAATAACACTTGCCTCGATTCACGAAGTTCTTGATCTTAAACATTGATCCTTAACTCAACTCCACAGTAGCCTCTACTTCGTTACATGTTGGCCTCTTACTCGGCCCTACCTCCATCTTTTCTTCATAACTCGCCAATCTTCACGTCAATACATTCGTCGTTTTCAATAATTATCCTTCTGTTTGAATTTCCATTTACCCGTGCACAGCTCTTGGCCAGGTCTCTTACTCGTACCTTTACACGGTCAAGTACTATTTCAGTATCAAACCAAGCAAAACCTTATTGTCTGCTCTATTCTACCCATACGCATCCTATAACGCTTACACATATAACACGTATAAAACATATCCAATTATATTCATAAAATAGTTTTAGTATAACCAGCTAAGTCACATAAACACGTCACATAAGCACTTAACATAGATTACCATTTAATACTTGAAAACTTTCCAGTATTAAACACTTCAAAGCAATTACAACCACTTACTCCTCAAAACAACAATCTATCCTCGATATAATCAACTAACACATATACTTAGACCCTTAGCAATCATAGCATACTTTCAGATCATTGAAATCGGATAAGTTAAATAGAGTTACAGGGGAATTTTAGAAAATTTCGGCATGAAGTATTCGTAAATAGGACTATCCACCTGTTTTCCAATTCAACAATTTAACCTTATAAACACACGAAAATAGAGCTGCCTCAACTTGCAGCAACATAAAAGTAAACAAGTAAGGAAAGTACCCGCCCAGACTTGCGGCACCTAAACAATTAAGAAAATGACCCGTCTAGACATGCGGCAACTAAACAATTAAGAAAATGATCCGCCCAGACGTGCGGCACCTCAACATGTAAGGAAAATAAACTAACAGTTTATCCTTGCTATATAACATTTGAAAACCATACAACCAGGATTTAAATTCCTATTATAAGAAAAACTTTTCGAAATAGCCTTTTTTAAATAACTCATACATCATCAACATCATTTAACTCTGTCATCAAAAGCCTCTAAGGCCAGTGGTAAGGCTCAATAGCCATCACTAAACATTTATACCAAAATATATTGTTTAATCAACTATACAATACTTAATCAAAACCATTTTAACCATACATATAACTCACCACCACATATTTGAAAAGTATAACATTCAACAAATATTATGACTCGGCTACAACATTTAACCCATATAAACCATTTACAATTAGTAAGGTCATATAAACTCCAACATTATACCACAAATAATAATCAGTACTAACAATCATTTAACCACATGTAACTTCACCCCCACTAACTTGACAAGTATGAAATTCAACAAATACTTCGACTCAATTTATAACATTTAGCACATAAACAATTATAACTTAGCAAACTCAAATATACTCTTAACACATTATATGCGGCAATAACAATTAGCAATAACGATTAATAATTACTAACCCGAATATATTACCGGACTCACAATTTATCCCCACAATTAAGTAAAATTCGAATATATAAAATAAACAAATTGAAACCAAGTACCATCTTCAATTAACAAATCAACAAGTTTTAAATTAAATAATCCCGACATCCACCAATCATAACTCCAAATAAATTCTAAAATCCAACATGACTCCAAATATCCCAAATTTAGACTTCCGAAATTATAACATACTAATTAACAAATTCCAAATTTAAACTACTCACATTATGACTCTACTATTTATAAATTCTCAATTTCCGAATAACTCCAAAAATTAAAGTATTTAAACCAACAATAATCCAAATTATTAATACTCTAATATTCTCCAAAAATCCCAATCTGGACTCCTGAAAAATAATAACTAACATTTTCCAAAAACTCTAATCCAACTTCGAAAATTAAGATTTAACTATAAATTCTCGAAGTCAACTCTAATGGCCTAACTTTGATCGCCTATAACTCACTCATTTTTAATCCGATTTACATGTTTCAAGAGTGTATTCCATGTATATTCTCGCAAGGATTCCAAATATGTAATCAGTTTTCAAATTCAACATCAAACAACCAGAACTAACAGATCCATCAGAATCCCTAATAACTTAAATAAGCAAGTATATACAAACAAACTACATGCATACATACATCTTGTATATATATATATACACACAAACAATTACTCATCAATTTCTCTCTCTCTCTCTCTCTCTCTCTCTCTCTCTCTCTCTACTACAAGTATACATATATGTATGTATATATACCTGCACAAACACAGCACCAACCATGTCCCTCTCGCTTGACCCGGCGAACCACCGCCACCGCCGGTCACCGCCGCCGCGCGGTGGGGTTTCCCCCTGCCCTGCCATCCAGTCGCTGACCCCACCCCTTCTACTGCACTGCACACACTTTTCTTACAGATACACACACATGTATATATATATATATATATATATATAGCTAATTGATACAATTTCTCCCCCAATTCAATTGAAATCCCCAATTTTTTTTACAAACCCTCATTTCTCTCTTTTCCCCCCAATTCTCTCTCCCCGATTTTTATCTGCTGCTGTGATATTTGTGTGTTATTGGGCTTGGCCCAATACACAAATATTAATACTATCCACTCATTCCGGCCCAATTTAAAACACTATTGATTCGCTTTTAAAACTAATAAATAACTTTTATAAATAGAAATTAAATAGAAAATTCGGAAAATTAAACTTTTCATTTTTAAAATAAAGAATATAAAATTACGAGCACACACGTATTTTTAAAATATTTTTAGGATAAAAAATGAATTAAATATTGATTTTACAAGTTTTGATCCTTTAAATGCAATAAAACTCTTAAAATCGTTTTAAAGTACTAAAACACCCAAATTAATCCACCCAATGATTTTAAAAACTAAATAATATTATAAAGATTATAACATAAAAGATTTCATGATTTTTAATAACTCCAATAATTTTATAAATTTTCCAGAGGATCAAAAATGCATGTTTTAAACATATTTAAATCCTCAAAAATACAAATAAAAATACACAGACTTTCACAGCTCACACAAATCATCATGTAAACACATAAACACAATTTCATATATATTCCACCTTTCCAGCAATATTCACATAATAAAATTCATAATTTATATTAAATAAGAAATCCTAAATTCGCGATTTTTTTAGGTCGTTATAATTATGTCCTGAATATTCCAGATAAAGAATTACCTTGATCACAGAATCAAGCATGTACGTTAGAATACATTTAGTCAAACAACACATATGTACAGTAAAATTTTAAAGAAGTTCATATTCTAAAAGATGAGAAAAGACAGAGACATAACTAATCAGATAAATAGGATGGGAACTAAGAGCATCTCCAACGGGCATAGCTAAAATGGTTAGCTAAAATAATATAAAATAACGGTTAGCTAAAATTTGTTGAACCTGTAAGGCATTGAGCTCCAATGGTGTTAGGTACAATGGTTAGCTATAATTATTTTATTATTATTTTGAAATTCAAACGGCTATATTCTAACAGTAATTCAAAAACAGAGTATTCTAACGGCAGCGTAAGTTACGGGTGGCACCATAACTTCAAGTTATGGTGTCCAATATTTCTAATTGAATTGTACATCCTAGGTCCTTCTGGACATTAGACATTTCTTCAATGTTGAATCCCACAGCAGCATCTACAAGAAAACTAGCATCTCCAGATCCATGTTTATTTGGAGACTTGCGATCAAGCTCTGGCTTACTTGTGCAATTTTCATCCTCGAGAGCATTCATTACCCTCATTTGAGAACCTCTATATCCAGATCCACCTAACAGATGATGCCACCTATTTTGTCTAGTTTGTAATTTATCTCTACTACTCAAGTTACTATCTGCATCTAATTTTTCACTACTACAATCTCTTAATGTCAACTCTTCAAAGGTGTCTTCATTATCAAGGTGTGTGCTCGCCGATACCTGTTCAGATGCATTAATCCATTCACAGTGTTCAGCTCCTAAAGTACGTACAAAGAAACCAAGTGAGTTCTTTCAATCACCAGGTGTTACCATTTCATCTAAACCTAGTGCATTGGTGTTGCCGGGCCTCAGTGCAAATTCATTATCCTTGCTCGACTGGTGTGTAGTAACAGTAATTCAAAAACAGTATTCAGTACTCTAACAGCACCGTAACTTCAAGTTACGGGGTGGCACGATAACTTCAAGTTATGGTGGCATGCCATAACTTCAAGTTATGGTGGCCAGACCAAATCTTATATTCATATACGTTCATAAAATAGCGGGAAGAATGGAGCAGTGAGAAAGAAACAATCGGGAGATGATGTGGAGGTATTTAGAAGATGGAGTGAAGTTCAACAAATATAAAGGATATGTTTTCGTTATCTATAATTATGCCTAACAGTTATCTACCGCTGGAGTGTTATTTTTTTTAAAGGATCGCTATAACTTGTACTATTCAAGTGCCAGGTGTATATTATTGCTAACAAGTGAGTAGCGTTGGAGATGCTCTAAAGAAAAAGATCTTTAGGCCAAGTGAAGGAACAAACCTTCTGATCAGATACACTGGATACTTTATTATTCTTTGGCTGCCCGTCGAAGAAAGTTGGGCATGTAGTGCAATAAGGATCATTACACAGACCTAATTGACTAGACCTTAATACATTTTCATTCACAGAGTCAAAGGAAATTCAAGCCTAAAGTTTTCTTGTACATACTTACTGATGTAGGATATGTATGTATAGAACAGAAGAACTTTGTAAAATGGAAGAAAAACAAACTTGTTTCTACTGAATAAATTAAACAGATTACAAAGATTTTAAAGCAAAACAACCTAGCAATTGCTGCATGAAAACAACACCACAATCCTAACATGATACCACTACCTTATTTCACTAAATCACTTCCTACAATCTCTGCTAACATCATATTTTGCTAACAAAGAAATGTGAAGAAAAGAATGGCCTATTAGATATGACAGAAAAAAGCAAGTCAAATTTTAAAGGTTCAAAGTCGCCCGGACAGAGAACATATAGCTATCGAAGAAACTAATTTAAATATTAGCACCAATGTAAACTAATTCACCACAGTAGATGATTCTTTAGATTTTGTATGTGAAGAGTGGTCCATTACTCCATTTAATATTAACATTTTAGAAATGAAAATATTTTTTTGTTAAAGATTGTTTCTAAGATTTCATTTCAATTTCTTCTATTAGTTGACATGGTTATGTTACACGTAGTGGAAAAGCTGCTTATGGAATGATGAAGCAGATGGCTGAGAATCCAACCAAATGGGAAGGAAGAAGGGTCCTTTTCATTCACACTGGTGGACTCCTTGGTCTGTTTGACAAGACATAAGAGATGGCACCGCTCGTTGGAAAATGGCGAACTATGGATGTACATGAATCTGTGCCACAGGGGGATGGCACTGGGAAAATGTTTTAGATGGAAAAACCAAGCAATGTATTGTGTCTCCAAAATTGTTCGTCAAAGGTAAGTCAGTGTCTTACATTCCATTAGTCCTCTGTTATCCCCACCTCTCCTTGTGATGCTTGTTGAGTTTAACTGTAAATTTAGCATTTCTGGATAATGAAGCTATCAAGAACCACAAAAAAGTTAGGTTGATCCAGCCAATTTGTGTTTGAAAAACAAGAGTAGAGTAAAAATTAGAATGGCGTTAAGTCTGAGCTTCAGTGAGCAGAATAAATTTAAATTACTTAAGTTGCAAAAAAAAATGGGTTCTGAATGCGTCATGTAATATTAAAGGGACCGATTTTCATTTTAAATTGTGATTATTTTTGATCAAATCTGTTGTACAGTATTAAAATTTCACATATGAACAAAGAAATCGAAATTTAGAGCTCTTAACACCTGCGGTCTACAGTTTTGAGTTTTGGTGTATTTCCAAGAGCAAAATGACTATTTTTTCATTGTGTATTTGTGTATTTTTATTTTCTTTTTTGTTTAAACTAGTGTTGATGGAGGAATTCGGGAACAACAACATTCGAGATACGTCGCCAAAAACAAGATCTACAACGGTGGTCCTTTACCGAAAAAAGTGGATGATTGTGGTGGTTGTATGTAATTGATGGCTGAGATTGATAGGGTTAGTGGCGTCTATTTCAGAGCACTCAACTTCCAACCCCTCAACCGGCCTACGTACCCTGGAATTTATAGGGATCAAGCCATACGTAGTTCTTGGAGAGCAAGAAACCCAAATGGGCTTTGATAACGGACCAGCTTCCGGAATGTTCTACTATGAGGCCTAACCACAAAGGCCCAAGGCTCATCCAAGATCTCAAGACTTCACGGATAAGGAAACTTCCCCCGTCGAGGACAAGTCCTTTCCGCTACCAGCTATTTCTTAATTTCAAGGATGCAGGTATAGCCATGGTTTACCCCAAGTGCAGAACGCATCCCTTGAAGGAATTTATGACCGTAGCGGAAGTGTAAATCACATTTACTTGCATAAAAACCTAATTAATCATGTATATAGATTTAAAAATTGTATGAACACAAGAAAAATACCTTGATAGCTTTCCTGGGATTGTTATGAATGTGTCTATGATATCCAGCAATCACCCCTCAAGTGTGGAGTGCTCTAATGGTATCCACCAAGATCAAATATCATATAGTAGATTAAGAACAATTGAGAAAATTAATTAAATGGTTTGGAATGATTTTGATGAAATTCAAAAGCTCTCCATGATATTCTAAACCTCCTGGGATGTTTTGGGTTGTGTGTTTGTGATGTCTATCCAAATCTTGGATATGTTTGATATTTAAAGAAATAAAGTCTTTACTTTATCTAATTAAATAATCATTTAATAATTAAAACCATTTTAATTATTAATCCCATTCTGAAAATAATTCTCTCATAAAATTTAATTTCTCAAACTAAATTTTGTAATTAATAATTATTAAGAACTTTTCTTAATTTATTTATAATCTATTAAATCTTATTTAATAAATTATAAATAATTGCTAATTAATTATTTATTCAATAAATAAATAATTCATAGCCATTATTAATTATTCTCATCATCTATAAATATTTAACCTTTTTATGGTGTGACCCTTTAGGTTCAATATTAAGCCGGTAGTAGAAATAAATAATAATAAACTATTTATTATTACTTATACGAATTACTAATTAATTCGTTAAATATAATTACATTAGTAATTAATATTTATTCTACATCGTGAGTGATACTTTTGAATATATCGCGACTATCCGGATAATATGAATTCATTGCTTAGAATATATAAACCTATTCAGCAAATGGTTACCATACAATCAATTCCTTCTACCCGACAATATCCCGATTAAATACAAGGCATGGATCGCGTGTCAAGCCTATTTAATTTAATCATATAATTTCTTATACATTATGTCTAGTTCATTTGAATTAGAAACTCTTTCTAACTTCAATTACTCTGGCCAGAGATTCCAGAACTAACATAGTAAGAACATCATAGGATATTCACTTTCTTTTACTGAAAGGGGTAGATTCTTTATCGATCGTTAACTATCTTCATATACAAATTCTATACCCGGAATAGAACTAATGATTGTCCCTTGAGGACTTAGAACTAAACCAAAACATAGTTCATTGTATATAAGATTACTTTAACGGTCTCAAGTCTAAGGACACTTGTACCACCATCAACTTATGAACAACTATTAACACGTGAGTAAACTCCATTAGTCGTTCATTAGATCAAGTCACGTTCAGTGAACTTATTCTCCAATAAGCACCTACATACTAGCTATAGTGTCACCACACGAATGTCTATGAGAACAGACATCCTTCCGAGGAAGCAAGCATAGTATGTACCGATCTTTACGGATTGACTAACTCCCAATTAGTTATCCTACGATCGGGAACTATTTAAGTTTAGTGTTATCATCTTCTAGATCTCATTATTATAATCTCATTATAATTCTAGAAGCTTTACTCTAAACTATGGAACTTCTTATTTAAACACTTTAAATAGATAAAGCCCGTAATAAAAACAACAAGTCTTTTATTAATATAAATAAAATCAAATAAGATTACATGAAAGTTTTTCCTAACCCATCACACATGATTGGGTTTAGGACAAAATACTATCAAACTCCCACTTGTACTAAAGCCAATCACTCTGGTATCTTATACCCATCTTATCTCTATGTCGATCAAAGTGAGCCTGAGACAATGCCTTAGTAAATGGGTCCGCTATGTTGTTATGTGTGTCAATTCTTACGATGTTGACATCCCCTCTTTCTATGATCTCTCGAATCAGATGAAAGCGCCGCAACACGTGTTTGGAATTCTTATGGGATCTTGGTTCCTTAGCTTGAGCTATCGCAGCGTTGTTATCACAATACAACACTATAGGATCCTCAATGCTAGGAACTACTCCCAAATCAGAAACAAATTTCCTCATCCAGACAGCTTCCTTTGCAGCTTCACATGCAGCTATATATTCCGCTTCCGCTGTGGAGTCAGCCGTTGTAGGCTGTTTGGAACTCTTCCAACTAATCGCTCCCCCATTTAGAGTAAATACATACCCTGACTGGGATCTGCTACCATCGCCTTCTGATTGAAAACTAGAGTCAGTATAACCCTCAATTTTCAATTCAGATCCACCAAAAACAAGAAAAACATCTTTAGTCCTTCTCAAGTACTTCAATATGTTCTTCACTGCTTTCCCGTGTTCTTCACCTGGGTTAGACTGATATCTGCTCGTCACACTAAGTGAATGAGCAACATCAGCTCTAGTACATAACATCGCATACATGATGGATCCTATTGCCGAGGCATAAGGAATCCTACTCATGCGCACCCTTTCCTCATATGTCTTTGGAGACATCTTCTCGGAAAGAGTAATCCCATGACTAATAGGAATGCGACCTCTTTTCGAGTTCTCCATGCTAAACCGTTTTAGCACTTTATCGATGTATGTACCTTGGGATAGGCCAATCGTTCGATTAGATCTATCTCTATAGATCTTCATCCCTAAAATATAGGATGCCTCTCCCAAGTCCTTCATAGTGAAGTTCTTTGATAGCCAGACCTTGACTGATTGTAACATCGGTATATCATTTCTTATTATAAGTATGTCATCCACATACAATATAAGAAATGTTACCGCGCTCCCACTAACCTTCTTGTAAACACATGGTTCATCTAAGTTTTTGATAAAATCAAACTCTTTGATTGTCTCATCAAAACGGATGTTCCATCTTCGAGAAGCTTGCTTCAAACCATATATGGATCGAAGCAGTCTACATATTAGATTTTCGTTTCCACTGGAAACAAAACCCTCTGGCTGTGTCATATACACTTCCTCTTCAAGTTTCCCATTGAGGAAGGCCGTCTTTACGTCCATTTGCCAGATCTCGTAATCATAGTAGGCTGCAATCGCAAGCAAAATCCTAATGGATTTGAGCAAGGCTACAGGCGAAAATGTTTCATCAAAGTCAATCCCTTGTCTTTGTTTGAATCCTTTTGCCACAAGCCTGGCCTTATAGGTCTCCACCTGGCCATCTGCTCCTAACTTTCGTTTGTATATCCATTTGCACCCAATGGGTTTAACTCCTTCAGGTGCCTCAACCAAAGTCCACACTTGGTTTATATACATCGAGTCCATTTCGGATTTCATGGCATCCTGCCATTTCTCTGAGTCATTACAACTCACAGCCTCTTCATAAGTCATAGGGTCCTCATCATCAACAAATGACAAATCATCATCATTTTCAATGACAAGCCCGTAATATCTTTCGATTGGGCGGGACACTCTCTCTGACTTACGTAAAGGTTGTTCTACAGAAGGTTGTTCTTTCTGAACAGGTACTTCTTCTCTAATCGTTGCATTTTGTGGTTCTTGAACTTCATCAAGTTCAATATTTCTCCCACTGTTTCTATCAAGGAGGAACTGTTCCTCTAAGAAGTGTGCGTGTCTAGAAACAAATATCCTTTGATCAGAAGGATCATAGAAATAATATCCATGACCTTCTTTAGGATATCCCACAAAACTGCATTTCACGGATCTAGGTTCCAACTTATCATGTTCAACTTTCTTGACATAAGCTGGACACCCCCAAACCTTAACATGTTTAAGACCTGGTTTCTTCCTACTCCACATCTCATGTGGGGTCGTGAGAACCGATTTAGAAGGCACCTTGTTCAGTAAATACGCTGACGTCTCTAAAGCATAACCCCATAGTGATACTGGAAGATCAGTAAAGCTCATCATGGACCTCACCATATCTAATAGAGTACGATTCCATCTCTCAGATACTCCATTTAACTGTGGAGTATAGGGAGGGGTCCATTGAGAAACTATACCATTTTCTTTAAGATAACCTAAAAACTCTCCGCTTAAGTACTCACCTCCTCGATCTGATCGAAGAACTTTTATACTACGTGCGGTTTGTTTTTCTACTTCATTTCTATATTCCTTGAACTTTTCAAAAGCTTCGGATTTGTATTTCATAAGATATACATATCCTAACCTGGATCGATCATCCGTAAAAGTAATGAAGTATGAAAATCCTCCTCTAGCACTTGTTGACATTGGTCCACATACATCTGTGTGTACCAAGTCTAACAACCCCGCAGCTCTCTCTCCATGTCCAGTAAATGGAGATTTAGTCATTTTACCCATGAGACAAGACTCGCATGTAGGATATGATTCAAAATCAAAATGTTCTAGTAACTTATCCTTATGTAATGTGCGAAGTCTGTTCTCACTAATATGACCTAGTCTGCAGTGCCATAAATAAGTTGGATTTTTATTATCTCTTTTTCTTTTATTATTAGGTTGTTCAATTTGAAACAAATTATGTTCTAAGTCACATATATACAAACCATTATGTAATGTACCGTATCCATAAGTAATATTATTTCTCTTAATTAAACATTTATTATTCTCAACAATAAATGTAAAACCATCCGAATCAAGTACAGGAATAGAAACAATATTTCTTACAATAGATGGTACATAATAACATTTATTCAACACGATAGTTTTGCCCGTAGGCATATGCAAAGGAAATGATCCTACAGCTGCAGCAGCAACTCTTGCTCCATTGCCCATCAATAGAATCACTTCATCTTCCCCCAGAGGTCTACTTTGCTTTAGTCCCTACAATGAATTGCAAATATGAGACCCACAAGCAGTATCCAATACCCAAGTAGAAATCTGACTTAAAGACATATTTAGTTCAATCATGAACATACCTGAATCTGAAGCGGTAATCTCATTGCCCTTCTTATTCTTTAACTCTGCAAGGTAAACCTTGCAGTTCCTCTTCCAGTGTCCCACCTTGTTACAGTGGAAGCAAACTGCTTTGCTTTTCGGGTCAGCCTTTGGTGGAACAGGCTTATTCTCACCCTTTTTCTTATTCTTCGGCTTCCAGTTCCTCTTCCTCTTAGTAGAGGTACTGGCACCAATCATAAGAACAGAACCCCTTTTGGAGGGAAAATTCGCCTCAGCAGTTTTCAGCATGTTGTGGAGCTCAGCTAAGCTGGCATCCAGCTTGTTCATGTGAAAGTTCATAACGAACTGCGAGAACGAATCCGGGAGTGACTGCAAGACTAAATCTTGGCATAACTCCCCATCCATGACAAAACCTAACTGCCCTAGATGCTCAATCAGATTGATCATCTTAAGCACATGGTCATTCACAGACGACCCTTCAGCCATTCTACATTGGAATAGCTCTTTCGATATATCATATCGAGCGGTTCTCCCTTGTACATCATAAAGCTCCTGTAGATGTATCAGAATGGTTGGAGCATCCATTTTCTCATGTTGCTTCTGTAACTCAGGTGTCATGGATGCTAGCATGACACATTGAGCAACATTAGCAGCATCTAACCATTCATTATACACTTCTCGTTCATGGAAAAGTGCATCATCAGAAGGAGGTACAGGTAAAGGCGAGTCAAGCACATAATCCTTCTTCTCAGCCCTGAGAACGATTCTCAGGTTTCGAAGCCAATCAGCATAATTGGGACCAGTCAATTTGTTCGCATCAAGTATGCTACGGAGTGATAGAGTAGAAGACATGATCTATAAATCTGAAATTTATGAACACATAACAACATTAGTAGATATCCAATTTTATTATAACACCTTATGAATCGGGTCTTTATTCATAGGTGGCTCCCACAGTTTTATTAAAATTATACAACCCTCAAATGTATAACTTAAGCATTCTCAATGCATGTGAGAATAGGGATCCTACTTTCCATTATATAACCTCGGCTGTAGCACGAAACGCTATGTAATGTTCCATAGGCAGATAACTCTTTATCAATTACATCTCATGTTATTCCCTAATTCCATTTAGCCTCTTGAATCATTGAATCACGGCTGTAGCACGTCTAAATTCAATATTCTAAGTCAAGTGAGACCCAACATCTCGTTAAATTAATAAGATCTCAATAGCCCACGGCTGTAGCACGTAACGACAATTGGATTCTGATTAATTATACGCATCTCATGTAATAGACAAGTAATTCCTATTTTTGAAAACGAAGCCCTCGGCTGTAGCACGAAACGACAAAGCTCAAAACTAAGAATCACTTTCTACCATGTTGGAAGGCTATGACCGACACAAGCCCGTTGTGACATTGGCCACTTTATTACTTGATATTAAATAACGAGGGATTTTATATTATTTAGGTTACGAAACGTTTTCGTTAAAACCTAAAGTCAAACATGCATTTTATATACGATATATAAAACTATATATATTATCTCATGGCATTTCTATGCACACATATATATATTCAAACATGTTATATCATGTTAAACATTGTTAAACATCTATATGAAACAATATTAGTATTTTAAAGCATTTTAACACAATTAAAACGGGCTTTAAAACACTTCCGGAAGCTATAATCATTTTAAAATTAATTTTTAAAATTTATTTGACCACTCCATTAGATCCGTCTCGGAAAAACGAATCCAACGATATATTATACGCCTCAAACGGAGTTACGGATCAACGGGAAAAATCAAAATACGAATCAGGGTCATTTCTGTCACATACAGACACTGTAACGCATTATCAGAATGCGTTACAGGCCAAAAAACCATTTTTTTTCTGTAACGCATTCAGCAGATGCGTTACGCAGTCATGCTGACGTCAGCATTCGACCCGTGACCCGACCCGACCCGATTTTCGACCCGACCCGGCTGACCCGACCCGACCCGGCGCGTGCGCTGCACGCGCGGCGCGTGAGCCGCCAGCGCGTGCCGCCCACGCGCGGGTCGCAGACGCGCGCAGTGCTGTCCTTTTTCCAGTCGACAGAATATATTTAATATATATATATATATATTTATAAATCTTCTGTCGGCCTGATTTTATCCTTCCAGCCCACCAGCCCAATAATACATATTTTGGGCCCCCATACTTTAACTGCCCATCAAGATATTTTATAAATATAATATATATTTATAAAACAGATTATTATTTATTAATTTCTAAACTCTTTAAAAATCAATAATAAATAATCTATCCATGGGAAAATTATGAAACTTTTTCTGGGACTTCTACAACACTTGTAGAAAATATATCAGTGATCAAAATTATTTTAAAAAATAATTTCTTAATTAATTCGTAATTAATTTGATTATAGCCTCCTAGAACTTCAAAAATTCATAACTAATTCATACAAGCTTGAAAAATTCCGAAATTTTTTCTGGGATCTATATACATGCAACCTATGCTCTGATACCATTGAAGGAATTTATGACCGTAGCGGAAGTGTAAATCACATTTACTTGCATAAAAACCTAATTAATCATGTATATAGATTTAAAAATTGTATGAACACAAGAAAAATACCTTGATAGCTTTCCTGGGATTGTTATGAATGTGTCTATGATATCCAGCAATCACCCCTCAAGTGTGGAGTGCTCTAATGGTATCCACCAAGATCAAATATCATATAGTAGATTAAGAACAATTGAGAAAATTAATTAAATGGTTTGGAATGATTTTGATGAACTTCAAAAGCTCTCCATGATATTCTAAACCTCCTGGGATGTTTTGGGTTGTGTGTTTGTGATGTCTATCCAACTCTTGGATATGTTTGATATTTAAAGAAATAAAGTCTTTACTTTATCTAATTAAATAATCATTTAATAATTAAAACCATTTTAATTATTAATCCCATTCTGAAAATAATTCTCTCATAAAATTTAATTTCTCAAACTAAATTTTGTAATTAATAATTATTAAGAACTTTTCTTAATTTATTTATAATCTATTAAATCTTATTTAATAAATTATAAATAATTGCTAATTAATTATTTATTCAATAAATAAATAATTCATAGCCATTATTAATTATTCTCATCATCTATAAATATTTAACCTTTTTATGGTGTGAACCTTTAGGTTCAATATTAAGCCGGTAGTAGAAATAAATAATAATAAACTATTTATTATTACTTATACGAATTACTAATTAATTCGTTAAATATAATTACATTAGTAATTAATATTTATTCTACATCGTGAGTGATACTTTTGAATATATCGCGACTATCCGGATAATATGAATTCATTGCTTAGAATATATAAACCTATTCAGCAAATGGTTACCGTACAATCAATTCCTTCTACCCGACAATATCCCGATTAAATACAAGGCATGGATCGCGTGTCAAGCCTATTTAATTTAATCATATAATTTCTTATACATTATGTCTAGTTCATTTGAATTAGAAACTCTTTCTAACTTCAATTACTCTGGCCAGAGATTCCAGAACTAACATAGTAAGAACATCATAGGATATTCACTTTCTTTTACTGAAAGGGGTAGATTCTTTATCGATCGTTAACTATCTTCATATACAAATTCCTATACCCGGAATAGAACTAATGATTGTCCCTTGAGGACTTAGAACTAAACCAAAACATAGTTCATTGTATATAAGATTACTTTAACGGTCTCAAGTCTAAGGACACTTGTACCACCATCAACTTATGAACAACTATTAACACGTGAGTAAACTCCATTAGTCGTTCATTAGATCAAGTCACGTTCAGTGAACTTATTCTCCAATAAGCACCTACATACTAGCTATAGTGTCACCACACGAATGTCTATGAGAACAGACATCCTTCCGAGGAAGCAAGCATAGTATGTACCGATCTTTACGGATTGACTAACTCCCAATTAGTTATCCTACGATCGGGAACTATTTAAGTTTAGTGTTATCATCTTCTAGATTTCATTATTATAATCTCATTATAATTCTAGAAGCTTTACTCTAAACTATGGAACTTCTAATTTAAACACTTTAAATAGATAAAGCCCGTAATAAAAACAACAAGTCTTTTATTAATATAAATAAAATCAAATAAGATTACATGAAAGTTTTTCCTAACCCATCACACATGATTGGGTTTAGGACAAAATACTATCATCCCTGTCCCCCGAATGAGAAGCACCCACCAAATAGCAGGACAGGTGATCTAGAGCTTTTGAGTGCAAAGTGCAGGATTACTCCGAAGTTCCCCAGTAAGGACGCGTCCATTGAATATAGGAACAGAGCTCCCAAAGCGCACACCAGAAAGTCCCCATCTTTCCACCTTAGGGCGCGCCCTTATTATCTAGGAAGGGTCATTATATCCAGGCAAACCCCTGGAGGTCTTCTGCGACAGACATCCCCCTACTGAGATATGACAGGAGGGAATTCTTCAATAATTCTGGGAAAACCAGCCTTAGTAGAAGATCTTCATCATGACTTCATCATTGAGGGTGCACCCTACCCGTAGGGATGGTTAGGGCACGGCCTGACTCCTTGCCATATTGCCAAAATTCTAATTTAATCTTTGAATTTCCCAAATTGAACCCGTTATCGACCCGAATCCATTTTAGAATACCGGAATCGAATTTTGGCTATAAAAACTACCCCCCAATTCCATATGAAATCAGGGATAAAATATGGAATTTCCTTTAAAAGTACAAAAATTTCCCACAATACCTTGCCAGGGCGCGCCTTGACAAAGGGCGCGTCCTCAAAATCCTAATCGACCTGAGTGCTCAACAACTATCTTCCACTATCTCTTTTAACCTCTATAAATACCTCACTCATTACTTACTTTACCCTTTTACTTTCTCTCTCCCCGCAAAAAACCCCACTCCGGCGATTTACTATTTTCCAATCAAATAGTCGACCAAACCAAGCATCTCCGGCATTCTTCTTTTACAAATCTTACTCAAGAACTCTCAAGGTACGTTAATATGCTTTTATTGATGAGTTTTACCATGCATTTTGTCCTTTATTACGATTCGACTGTTCATATCTTCATGTTCTTAATTTTTTGCTATATGTATATGTGTATGTCTCTGCATTTGATCATTTTTTGCTCCAATAATTCCTGTTGGTAATGTTTTTAGAAAAGAATCGTCAACTCCATGTAATCCTTCGGTGCACCTTTCATATAGGGTGCGCTCTAACATCTTCAATTCTACATTTATCTTTTAGGCTTCTTCTGTTAAAATGTATTAATCGTTAACAATCCTTAGGGAGCGCCTCCAACACTGGGCGCGCCTTAAATTCCTCTTGGTATTATACTTTGGCAACCTAAGAAATTCATTCTTCATAGATACAAATGGCCTCCTAGATATCTTTTAGTTGTGACTTGTAGAATAACTTTCATTTCCCGCTTATTTTTTGTCTGGGCGCGCCTTCAGTCTTTTTATCTTTAATTTTGCAGCTAGAGGGCAAGCCTTCTCCATTCCATCCTTTCAAGGAATTGAATAGACGTATTGGAATTTGGCCTCCGTTACCATCTCACTTATCTATCGAACATTATAGACATCTGTTTTCGTTTATTTCTTCAGAAGACAGAATGCGCCTTATTGAAGATTTCAACGAAGACAGAATGAGTTTCTTGAGTGAAGATTCCATTGATAATGTTCCTCTTAGCGTTCGAATTAGAAATAAGAAAAACCCTCAGTGTAACACCCCCAGATCCGGGGTCCGGGATCCGGTGGTTACGGTTTCCAATTCTGTCCACAACAATTGAACTTTCCTTAACATAAAATAAATTACGTCTCTATGACCCAACACAACAATATAAAACACACCCGTTATAGTCCCAGAGATGAAATCAGAGTAACAATCAAATTTTTATTAATCACATTATGAGTTCTTACAATCCAAAAGAATTTCAATATAAATACATACTCTTTGCCATCCATTTACATAAGTCATACTAGACCATAATCTTGGTAATGAAAGAATAAATATATCCTACCAATAGCTTCTTCTTCAGCTCTGGTAGTCTCATCGTCCTCGCCCGCATCGAGTGCGCTTTGTGCGAGTCATCTGGTCTAGCTGTTGTTGTGATATAATAATAAAGCAAAGGTGAGCAATAGCCCACCAACAATAATATATAACTGAACGATAATGTATAACAGTTCAAAAGTATCTTTCAAACCATATGCCATGCATTTACGGAAATGATGCCAGTATAATATGAACGATGAAGTTACAAGGTAACTTAAAGTATTTGTTTATAGAAATATCTGCTACATCAAAAGTAAGCGAGATATTCTCATTGTTATTAAGAAGAGGAACTTGCATGAAAAGGTTGCAATTCCAGTTATGAACACTTTTCCAGCTCTGCCAACAGTAATCATGTTGCAGGAAATAAATAATTTTGGATGATGAACCGATGATGGAGTATTCACCGCGCCCGCTGTTCCAATCTTGATGATCAGTCGAGATCGTACAGCTCAATTTAGATTTACTACCGGTAGAAGGAAGAACTGACGGCTTTACTTGTATACCGCCTTACTAGCTCTCCCCGGCCAACGGTTGGGCCAAAGGGGATGGACCGGCGCTACTCGGCCTCTTACACGACTCCTAGTTCAAATAGAATTCATGATTCTGAATGTAACGCTCGTCCCCCTTTCCCCAAGTATAATACTTGTTGATAAGACTCTACAAAGTAGTCGTATCTAGTTGGAAAGGAAAATTCACCAATAACTTCCAAGCTATTGCTTGGTAACGAATATCAACTTGTTCCAACAATCTTACCCCTCGAAAGATGAGAAGGTAAACAACGACTTAATAAGTCCATAGCACCCGAGTTGCGAGTGAAGAGAATACTTTATGACCGGGAAGTCGACAAGATAAATAACATTTTCCAAGTAAGGTTCCCTTATTATTAGAGAGGTAGACTCAAAGAAGAATGATGTCTGAGAACCTTTCTTGATATAAGATTAATAATAATATGACTCCGAGATATTTTCTGTAATAATCGAAGAAGATAAACCTTATCGAGGTTATTCTAAGTATGGAATAAATATTCAGAGAATATTTATTGAATTAAAATATTTTACAGAATATTTAGGAATATGAAAGAATATCTTTAATCAGAGTATCTCTCAAATAATTCTTGAAGAAATATCGAGAGAATATTTATTGCATAATTAAATAATCAAATGAATATTCAAAATAATATTCATTACTTAATAAGACCTGAAAGGAATATTTAAAATATTTAAAATAATATTCGATGATTAAATAGAACCCTGGATGAATATTCAAAATAATATTCATAATTAATTAGGAATTTAAATGAATATTGATAAAGTAATATTCATTTAATGAATAATATTCTAAATGAATATCAAGTAATATTCATTTAGTAATTCAAGCTTTAAGGGAATATTCGAGATAAGACTCGATAAATAAATCAAGTTTCAGATGAACATTAAAATAATATTCGACAGGTAATTACTATCTTAAATGAATACTCAAATGTAATCTTTATTTAATGAATAATATTCTAAATGAATATCCAAATAATATTCATTTAGTAGTCCAACCTTTAGAAGAATATTCGAAATAATAATCGATAAATAATTCGACTCTGAATGAATATTAAAAATATTATTCGTCGAATAGTTACGTTCAAATAATTATTTGAAGTAAGGATCGTTAAAATAAATAATCTCGAACGAATATTCAAATAATATTCGTCGCCCGAATAATGGAAAATATTTACTTAAATATTTTCCTCCGAGGTAATCTCGATATATCAAGAAATATTGACTCCCGGTCTATATTTGATGAATAAGATGTATACGCCCTTCTATGAGGGTCTTACAATAACCGGCTTATAGTTGATACGATAGCTATCTAATTTATAAGCCAATAACAATCAGGGAACAAGCATAATGATATAACTTGAAAGTAGGCATGCATGCTATGGCATATGTATAACAGAAAACATATATATAAATTTATTCAATCACAACAACAGCCTAAAAGAAGGGAATTGAAACTTGCCTGGTAGTCGAGTACGGTAAGGGGTAGTGATAGCGGGTCCCGGGTCAGCTTGGTGATCTAAAAATAGCCAAGGCATTCGGGATTAATCACTTAACATCTTAAAAGTTAAGTTATACTTAAATCAAAACACGTTCTCGAGTTATCTCGTTATACCCCTTTTAGTGGATTCCTTTTATCCTCGATCCGACCCGACATTCGTTCGTTAATACGACATGTCATTGTAATTACACTTGGGACATACTTAAGTCATACAAGTTCTAAAGTCGATCGTTACGAATCAATATTATGCTCCGAGTTTTATCGCCCGTTGTCTAAGTGTTTTACCGAAGTTATAATCAAGCGGGTTTTTAGGGGTTCGTTCGCGATTAACTTTGATTCGAACATTTTTATAAAATCGGAAAACGATCCTTTTCACATGAGGTTTTCTCTCACACCTTCCTTTTTACCTCTAGTATTTAATTACCAAGATTCGCCACTGACTTACGTATTTTATCGGGGTTCAATTTCAGTTACGAACTTTCGTTTACGGATTCGAACTACTTTTAGTAAACCGACCGTAACTCCTAAACCGTAAGTCCGTTTCACGCGTTCTTTATATCAAAACGAAGCTTATAACATAACCTATCTTATCATGGGAAAATACAACACTGGACAGTGAGTTCATGCTACTGTGATGCACGGTTTTTAAAGATTATCGAAAATTCGGCATTACGACGGCTATGTTTACATGCTTTTCCAAATTTTTATCATCATCAAATCATCCTCCAACAACAACCAATTCAAGACCTAAAGTTTCTCATCTATTCTAAGTCATGATATCTCAAGAACAACTCAAATCCAACAAGTATGAAACATCAATAACAACCAATTATGCATACATGGATCTAAACATACCAACACCTCTCCATCATATATCCATCCAAAAAAAATCCATAAACTCAAAGTAGTACTAAGGGTTCTTGAGCTTTATACCTTCCTTGGAGAGTGAATAACACTTGTTAAGCCTTGAATGATCCTTAAGTAGCCTTAGTATACTTGAATCATTCAAAAGAAAACAAGAACACAAAGTTAATACTTAAAAGTTACTATTCATCATCTTCTTGATTTTATATCTCAAGATTGGTATGGAATTTGAAGATGAAATTCATAGGGTATCTTAGTTATGAAATATAGGACTCACCTTAATTTTCTTGAGATTTAACCATGGATGGAAGTTGGATTTCTCCTCTTGAAAATGAGGGCAGGTCCAAATGGAGGTAAATGGAGGGGGAAAGAGTTTGTTTGCATCTTTTACTTGGTTGCTTGTGCTAAATGAATTATTGGGATGAGGTTTTGATAATATCTTGGCCAAAAGTCACTTTAATAAAGTGATTATGTCATGGATGATGTTTAAACAAGTGGACAAGTGGTGTGTCATGTACTAATATCTTGTATCCTTGGTTTGATTCTTAGTGTGCTAGTTACTCTTGCAAATAGCTTAGTTACTTGATCTCATCCACTTGCACATACTTGCATCTTGGTTCTCTGCTCGTTTCTTTGTCCGTTTATTGCTCAATTCATTGATCGTTCGGACGAATAACTAAGTAGTTTCACCTCTAGGGTTTACCGGGAAATTTCTCGATATTCATAATACCTTCCCCAATCCTTAATATAATCCTCGTGATGACCATGCAGGATATTTAATCTCGATACGAACTTAATCCGTAATCTAGGATTCGTTCGCTTTATTGATTAATCTCGTTATAACATTTTAGCGGTTTCTAGAACGCTTGTTTCACTGCCTCAGTGGTTTCCTACCTTCATTCTTAAATCAAATATAATAACATCCCAAAATATCAAATCCTCAAAGTTAATATCTCAATTCTTGGATTATAATAATATTTAATCCACTGTCCGGTCAAATATTATACCGAGAAAGAATTTGGAATTTCTGAATTCCGATCGTCTCTGCATTCACTTATTTCCTCCGCGTATTACTAATATGACTTCGAAACATCCATATCACGTCTCGTACATAGGGTGGCGTGAAAAGTTTTCCAACTTAAAAAATCACTATTCATCCACCAAATTACTATGCACGTACAGGAAATACTATGCACGTACGGGAAACACTATGCTCGTACGGGAAATACTATGCACGTATGGGAAACACTATGCACGTACGGGAAACACTATGCATGTACTCATTTCCCTTCAAGGATCCATTAGCTCCTTCGTGGATGGTAGATTATTCTTATCTAGGTCCTCAACCATCGAATTACTCTCTTCTGACAATATACCAATGCATCAGGATCATTGTCTAAAGCAATATCCATTCATTACAATCATTGTCCTTTGAAACCACCATTCATTAGAGCTGGTGACCTTGTTGTCGGAATCATTGTTCCTCATTTTATCATTACTTAATAAAAAGTTTTAATTATATCCAAAATTTGGGGTTCTTACAGTCTCCCCTCCTTAAAAGGATTCCGTCCCGGAATCAGGTAGGAAGCAAAGAGTCGTTTGCCCGTCGTTCACTTTTTAGCTTCCCGGTCAATTCTTAGTCGTTCTACCCTTCCTCAGCACATCTTCTAGTGCTATAATCCATACTGTATCCTTTTTCCATCAATGTTGCTACTTTTCGTACAACTCACTATCCGGGTTATACTCTTACTCAGTCTTATCCTTATTGATACCTGCAGTAACATTGGTATCACTATCACCCTACGAATTCGGAGGTAACCTCGCTCGTACTGTGCATTTCCTGATCGCTTTAATCTTCGCAATCTCGATCAATATAGAGAAGTGGAAAGATTTATTGAGAGATCACTATGATCAATTGAACATTTGTTATATTGCATAGTTAGTACAGAAGGGGGCCAGCCTTTAGTACTTGACAAGCAATTAAACAAGTTATGGTATTCCACTTAGACTTCTATCACATAGACAGATAGTCACGTAGCCGTACCTCCCCTCCTTAAAGGGTTGTTCTTCTCAATTCATAAAGAAGATGAGTAAGAGAGAAGAAAAGAAAAGAATTCTAAAGGATTATAGAAAGTTTTCATGATTGTAAAATATCATACTCAGAATTTACCTCTAAACTATAGAGGTTCATCAAAGAAGAAAATAATCATGATTATATCCAATACCATTTGATCGCAATCTCATGAGTCAACATATCTTGCTGCTTTGTCCATTATTCTATGGACTTATACTCTGGTTCAACCTTAGCAACATTTACTTTTGGAGAATCTTTGAACCTCTCAGGTTAAATCTTAGTTTCTCGCTTGACACCATTGTTACTGACATTCCATGTCACGCTACTAGATTTTTCATATCTATAATATTAACACTATCAGGTTGTCATCCCGAGAATTTATAAAAAAAACCCTTTTATTAATCCATTCATAACATTCCTTGCTTCATATTCCATAGTTGCTTTCCCAGTCTTTTCTTTATCAATCACATCCTTCTTATTATCTGATTCTTATTTACTTTCACCTTCATCTTTTTATTGAGATATCTTTTGCACTTGGTACCTCCTTATTGGTATCCCGTTACATTTACTCTATAATCATCACATTATTCCAATTTAAATTCTCCGAAATGAATCTGGCCGATCCCTTTAACTTAGATTCAATATAATCTACTTCTGCCAACCTTGTTTCTCATCACTTGCTATTTTCTATCCGTGATTTTCCACAGGTTGTTCTTCGTAAGTCAGACCAGGTCGTATATCTACCTGCTCGTACTCTTATCATCTATCGAGCATCTGCATTTTACTGGCATAGCCTTGCCACATGAAACACGTTACGATCATGCTATAAGTTTTGGGGGTAGAGCTGGCTCGAATGCCATCTTCCGAACACTTGTCAGATGGCCCAACAAATCTCGGGCTCAACTGCCCTTATTTCTTTTTACGGGAATACATTTAGCATCATGAATCGTCCGCCTCATATTCTCTATCTTGTTTGCGCAGAAGTACACTAACACAACTTGCTTGTCATTCATCAACATGCCATTTAGCTTATCAATAGCATCACTTTCTTTATTTTTACGTTGTCATCTACTTTCTTAGAAGAATCGCCATCGCTTGTTGTTTAAATAGTGTGTTAATAGCTAACCATACGGGTTTCAAATCCTTTAGGGAGACAGAGTAATCACTATTCCTTATCCATAAGGAGCACTTCCTGAACTTGATGTAGATATCACATGAAGTAGATAAAATTGCAGAAGAGCTTCAAGCATCGCAGCTATGTCCGGTTGATGAAACTATCGCTCATGCATCTTCCATAAAAGACTGGAAACTTAACGGTTTACTTCGTCAATTTTGTATCATGGTCCTGGTCCGCCTCAAAACGGGACCTTCTAAGGTACGTAATATGCTTAAGACTCCATCAGGAATCGAATCTTTACTTAAACTATTATTACCTTCGATTCTTGCACAATCATCAAAAGGAATGTAACTTCCTCCACTCCAATATGACCTTCAAGGTCTTTCCAAATATCATTTTGTTTCTTCGGTATGAACATTTATAATTATTCCTTTATACTTAGACTGTCGGCCACCTCATTGGCCTTTCCTGATAATAATAATTTCTGGTAATCCTTGTTCTCTGGATATATTCCAATTCAAACATTTCTACCTCATTCCCATCTTTATTGGGTGAAAGCATTCTCCCTTAAGCTCTGCTGATGGAGAAAAATATATTTATCAGTCTTTCTCCATAAGTCATTGCTTCCACCTACCCGTGGGAACTTTATCACGTTTATTCCCAATCCTACTTAGGATACTTCTTTTCTTAGTTCTTTTTTGTTTTAGGATAATCTCAACCTTTATAGGTTCAATCCATACTTCCTCAGGGTTTCATACGTGCCTCATCTGGCATTATTGTTACTATGTCATACATTCCTTACCAAACTTCCATTTTGAAGTTCGGAATATTACCTTTTTCCTTGTAAGGTTTCATAGGTCATCCTCATCCTTCCTCCTGTATTTTCTGGGTACAGGGTATATCAAAATGTCATTGATCAATACTCTAATAATTCTATCTATGTTCTTTCCAGAACTCTTTTTAATAATCCTTACCGGTCATTGTTGCCTTAGCAAGTCCAGCTCATATCATCTGAAGTCATAATGTCGTTATTAGGGTTAATGCCACCCCTTGTGCATTCCCCAGGGTTTGTCTTAATTTATGGATATCCTATCCTTAATTCAACTGCCAAGGAATTCATGCATCTTATAATTGGCAATCAGATCATGTATCCTTAATAAAGGTCTCTTTTCAATCATTCTCATTTGATAATCGATCGGTGGCTTAATGCCACCCTCTTCTTTCAGATAGTTGTCAGCCTATTTGGCCTTCCAAAAGGCAACGTATGCCTATCTGCTCTCTTACAGAACTTGGTAATGGTAGCAAGGATGTTTTGGAAGATATTGGTCGAGTTCAACGTGAATCTCTTAGTACTTATCGTTCTTCTAAAATGTACTTGTCTTAGACAAAATTTCTACAGCATACTGATCCATCTCTGACCATTTCCATACTCTCTTCATAAACCTTCGTTGTTTACTTCCCTTAGTCGTAATATGTTCATGGTATTCATGATACCCTAACATCATACCTCTCAAGTCACTATACTTCCATTTTACTCGTAATCTTGGACAACCATATACACATGAGTCACTTTAGTACGGGTTACCCCATCCCAAAAAGGTCTAGTAAATTCCCCATCAAAACATGGGTTGCAAAGGGTTTAGTAGAAGATTCCTACGATCTCATTAATATTTCCTTTATGTCAGAAGCCCTTGCAGTCGGTGCTTACTTAGAAGCAACCCTGCTTTGTCTTTTCGTTGTTGGTCTAGTCACTTTATAGTCCGTTGTGACTTGGCCTCAACTGGCCACACTAAAATAAAAATATATGATTTTAAGGGTTGGCTAATTAGCATTACTTTTCTAGCAATTGCCGGCATAGTGTTTTCTTCTTTGATACCTTTCTACCTTCCAAAACTTTACTTCATATAAGTCTTAATAGGCTACTCAGCGCCGTCTCCGGTCGCCTTTCCTCTATTTTTATCTTTTCAACTATTCTTATCAATCCCGCGTGCCACGCAAGCTTACCATTCCTGGCATAACAGCCTTTTCACTTAAGTCAATCCCGGAGTGTCTCCGTCCGACTAATTTCTTACTTACATTTCCTGTTTTCGTCGAATCTCACTTCATCATTTTATCACTACCGTCGATTGTAATGCTCAGGGTTCGTTTACTAACCCATTTTACAGCATCCTTACCCAAATCACAGGATTTGCTCCAGTTTCTACTCTCTTCCATGACATTCTCTGATAATCAGAAAGACAAGGTTTGCCAAAATTCACCGAATTCCTTTCCAGACTCAGGGAAATTTTGATCAATCTACCCACCTACTGGTAACATTAAGGAGACCAGTTTCGAAACCTGAAGAATAGTTCTATGAACCTCCAAGCAGGTGGAATCATAAGCAGTCATAGTTCACGAAATAATCATCATCAGATTGGAAGTTTACCCACAGGAGAGGAATCAATTATATCCATCCCTTAGAAGGGAATCAATAGTTTCAAACTGAAACCTGTCACAACGTCCTGATACCTATACGTCCTGATATTCAATACTACCCAATGTCGGTCTACCTAACCCTTTATACGAAGCGTCGTTGGAAGCAATAAAGTCTCTTTTTTCCATTAAGCAATGCCAGCTCTTGGTCATTACCAATTTCACCTTTTAGCTCCAGGAAGATTTTCTCACATTTTTCTCTTTAACTGCTGATCGTATTACTTGATCTATTATAATTCTGCATCGGAATAAACTTAAGGTAACTACTATAATTCATTGAAAGAAAGAATTTAATATTCCTCTGAATTACATGCATCTAACATTTCTGGTTCATCATTTTACTGAGTTGAAATTAACCATATACTTAGTCTCTGGCAGTAGTCTCATTACGAGTTCATCTTGACTCACTGGTCTTATCTTCCGGTAGGTTCTGAGATCATTGTCTTGCTTACTACTTCCTTATATAACTTTATCCAATCATGCTATCACTTCCCAATGTCTTTACTTTCTGACTGATTCATTCATAAAATGAACATTTCCCTTAATAAAACCACCTTATTAACCTCAATTTGGTTCCATAATTTACAACCTACGACACCGGCCTTCTCATGGCGAATTATTACTGACCATATTCATACTAATTCATTTATCAAATGATATTGCACTTACTGCCTCCTTCTCAACTATTCCTAGGGACTCTACTCCTCGCCCTAAATCGATGTCTTTGATAATCATACATCCCTCTAGCTCTTTCTTCGTTAATATGGAAGTCTCTAGGGATTCTCGTCTATTCCCGTATAAGATCTCAAGTGATCCTTTCAAGCCGTCTTACTTGCTGGTACTACCTCCAGTAGACCGGCTACGAATCCAACATGAATCTTCAGTTCTCTTGCTAATAACTCAGTTCTTTATGCTCCCTTTTCTGAGCACTATACTTTAATCATCACAGTTTTTCTGGCTGCAACCCTCATTCCTCAAGGGTAAGCTCCTTATCCTAACAGGATTTTTTCCTTATCTGCTGGAACCTCTTCCGGGTCTCCAGTAGGGTACTCCATCGAATTACCCGCTGATCTTCAGCATATAAAGCATCATCGCGCTGCTGCTCGTATGCCTCAAGGTCTGTCGCCTTACTCGTCGTTACGATATCGAGCTAAGTTACTATCATGATACTTAAGAGTTCCCATAAGGGTTTTATATGTCATCACTACATTAAGTAGTCCGACTATGAACTTGGCAAGAGTTCTTAATATCTTAGTGAATTTATTGTTTTAACGTCGCCTCATCTCTGGGGTTTATAACGTACGCTCTGATACCACTTCTGTAACACCCCCAGATCCGGGGTCCGGGATCCGGGATCCGGTGGTTACGGTTTCCAATTCTGTCCACAACAATTGAACTTTCCTTAACATAAAATAAATTACGTCTCTATGACCCAACACAACAATATAAAACACACCCGTTATAGTCCCAGAGATGAAATCAGAGTAACAATCAAATTTTTATTAATCACATTATGAGTTCTTACAATCCAAAAGAATTTCAATATAAATACATACTCTTTGCCATCCATTTACATAAGTCATACTAGACCATAATCTTGGTAATGAAAGAATAAATATATCCTACCAATAGCTTCTTCTTCAGCTCTGGTAGTCTCATCGTCCTCGCCCGCGTCGAGTGCCCTTTGTGCGAGTCATCTGGTCTAGCTGTTGTTGTGATATAATAATAAAGCAAAGTTGAGCAATAGCCCACCAACAATAATATATAACTGAACGATAATGTATAACAGTTCAAAAGTATCTTTCAAACCATATGCCATGCATTTACGAAAATGATGCCAGTATAATATGAACGATGAAGTTACAAGGTAACTTAAAGTATTTGTTTATAGAAATATCTGCTACATCAAAAGTAAGCGAGATATTCTCATTGTTATTAAGAAGAGGAACTTGCATGAAAAGGTTGCAATTCCAGTTATGAACACTTTTCCAGCTCTGCCAACAGTAATCATGTTGCAGGAAATAAATAATTTTGGATGATGAACCGATGATGGAGTATTCACCGCGCCCGCTGTTCCAATCTTGATGATCAGTCGAGATCGTACAGCTCAATTTAGATTTACTACCGGTAGAAGGAAGAACTGACGGCTTTACTTGTATACCGCCTTACTAGCTCTCCCCGGCCAACGGTTGGGCCAAAGGGGATGGACCGGCGCTACTCGGCCTCTTACACGACTCCTAGTTCAAATAGAATTCATGATTCTGAATGTAACGTTCGTCCCCCTTTCCCCAAGTATAATACTTGTTGATAAGACTCTACAAAGTAGTCGTATCTAGTTGGAAAGGAAAATTCACCAATAACTTCCAAGCTATTGCTTGGTAACGAATATCAACTTGTTCCAACAATCTTACCCCTCGAAAGATGAGAAGGTAAACAACGACTTAATAAGTCCATAGCACCCGAGTTGCGAGTGAAGAGAATACTTTATGACCGGGAAGTCGACAAGATAAATAACATTTTCCAAGTAAGGTTCCCTTATTATTAGAGAGGTAGACTCAAAGAAGAATGATGTCTGAGAACCTTTCTTGATATAAGATTAATAATAATAATACTCCGAGATATTTTCTGTAATAATCGAAGAAGATAAACCTTATCGAGGTTATTCTAAGTATGGAATAAATATTCAGAGAATATTTATTGAATTAAAATATTTTACAGAATATTTAGGAATATGAAAGAATATCTTTAATCAGAGTATCTCTCAAATAATTCTTGAAGAAATATCGAGAGAATATTTATTGCATAATTAAATAATCAAATGAATATTCAAAATAATATTCATTACTTAATAAGACCTGAAAGGAATATTTAAAATATTTAAAATAATATTCGATGATTAAATAGAACCCTGGATGAATATTCAAAATAATATTCATAATTAATTAGGAATTTAAATGAATATTGATAAAGTAATATTCATTTAATGAATAATATTCTAAATGAATATCAAGTAATATTCATTTAGTAATTCAAGCTTTAAGGGAATATTCGAGATAAGACTCGATAAATAAATCAAGTTTCAGATGAACATTAAAATAATATTCGACAGGTAATTACTATCTTAAATGAATACTCAAATGTAATCTTTATTTAATGAATAATATTCTAAATGAATATCCAAATAATATTCATTTAGTAGTCCAACCTTTAGAAGAATATTCGAAATAATAATCGATAAATAATTCGACTCTGAATGAATATTAAAAATATTATTCGTCGAATAGTTACGTTCAAATAATTATTTGAAGTAAGGATCGTTAAAATAAATAATCTCGAACGAATATTCAAATAATATTCGTCGCCCGAATAATGGAAAATATTTACTTAAATATTTTCCTCCGAGGTAATCTCGATATATCAAGAAATATTGACTCCCGGTCTATATTTGATGAATAAGATGTATACGCCCTTCTATGAGGGTCTTACAATAACCGGCTTATAGTTGATACGATAGCTATCTAATTTATAAGCCAATAACAATCAGGGAACAAGCATAATGATATAACTTGAAAGTAGGCATGCATGCTATGGCATATGTATAACAGAAAACATATATATAAATTTATTCAATCACAACAACAGCCTAAAAGAAGGGAATTGAAACTTGCCTGGTAGTCGAGTACGGTAAGGGGTAGTGATAGCGGGTCCCGGGTCAGCTTGGTGATCTAAAAATAGCCAAGGCATTCGGGATTAATCACTTAACATCTTAAAAGTTAAGTTATACTTAAATCAAAACACGTTCTCGAGTTATCTCGTTATACCCCTTTTAGTGGATTCCTTTTATCCTCGATCCGACCCGACATTCGTTCGTTAATACGACATGTCATTGTAATTACACTTGGGACATACTTAAGTCATACAAGTTCTAAAGTCGATCGTTACGAATCAATATTATGCTCCGAGTTTTATCGCCCGTTGTCTAAGTGTTTTACCGAAGTTATAATCAAGCGGGTTTTTAGGGGTTCGTTCGCGATTAACTTTGATTCGAACATTTTTATAAAATCGGAAAACGATCCTTTTCACATGAGGTTTTCTCTCACACCTTCCTTTTTACCTCTAGTATTTAATTACCAAGATTCGCCACTGACTTACGTATTTTATCGGGGTTCAATTTCAGTTACGAACTTTCGTTTACGGATTCGAACTACTTTTAGTAAACCGACCGTAACTCCTAAACCGTAAGTCCGTTTCACGCGTTCTTTATATCAAAACGAAGCTTATAACATAACCTATCTTATCATGGGAAAATACAACACTGGACAGTGAGTTCATGCTACTGTGATGCACGGTTTTTAAAGATTATCGAAAATTCGGCATTACGACGGCTATGTTTACATGCTTTTCCAAATTTTTATCATCATCAAATCATCCTCCAACAACAACCAATTCAAGACCTAAAGTTTCTCATCTATTCTAAGTCATGATATCTCAAGAACAACTCAAATCCAACAAGTATGAAACATCAATAACAACCAATTATGCATACATGGATCTAAACATACCAACACCTCTCCATCATATATCCATCCAAAAAAAATCCATAAACTCAAAGTAGTACTAAGGGTTCTTGAGCTTTATACCTTCCTTGGAGAGTGAATAACACTTGTTAAGCCTTGAATGATCCTTAAGTAGCCTTAGTATACTTGAATCATTCAAAAGAAAACAAGAACACAAAGTTAATACCTAAAAGTTACTATTCATCATCATCTTCTTGATTTTATATCTCAAGATTGGTATGGAATTTGAAGATGAAATTCATAGGGTATCTTAGTTATGAAATATAGGACTCACCTTAATTTTCTTGAGATTTAACCATGGATGGAAGTTGGATTTCTCCTCTTGAAAATGAGGGCAGGTCCAAATGGAGGTAAATGGAGGGGGAAAGAGTTTGTTTGCATCTTTTACTTGGTTGCTTGTGCTAAATGAATTATTGGGATGAGGTTTTGATAATATCTTGGCCAAAAGTCACTTTAATAAAGTGATTATGTCATGGATGATGTTTAAACAAGTGGACAAGTGGTGTGTCATGTACTAATATCTTGTATCCTTGGTTTGATTCTTAGTGTGCTAGTTACTCTTGCAAATAGCTTAGTTACTTGATCTCATCCACTTGCACATACTTGCATCTTGGTTCTCTGCTCGTTTCTTTGTCCGTTTATTGCTCAATTCATTGATCGTTCGGACGAATAACTAAGTAGTTTCACCTCTAGGGTTTACCGGGAAATTTCTCGATATTCATAATACCTTCCCCAATCCTTAATATAATCCTCGTGATGACCATGCAGGATATTTAATCTCGATACGAACTTAATCCGTAATCTAGGATTCGTTCGCTTTATTGATTAATCTCGTTATAACATTTTAGCGGTTTCTAGAACGCTTGTTTCACTGCCTCAGTGGTTTCCTACCTTCATTCTTAAATCAAATATAATAACATCCCAAAATATCAAATCCTCAAAGTTAATATCTCAATTCTTGGATTATAATAATATTTAATCCACTGTCCGGTCAAATATTATACCGAGAAAGAATTTGGAATTTCTGAATTCCGATCGTCTCTGCATTCACTTATTTCCTCCGCGTATTACTAATATGACTTCGAAACATCCATATCACGTCTCGTACATAGGGTGGCGTGAAAAGTTTTCCAACTTAAAAAATCACTATTCATCCACCAAATTACTATGCACGTACAGGAAATACTATGCACGTACGGGAAACACTATGCTCGTACGGGAAATACTATGCACGTATGGGAAACACTATGCACGTACGGGAAACACTATGCATGTACTCATTTCCCTTCAAGGATCCATTAGCTCCTTCGTGGATGGTAGATTATTCTTATCTAGGTCCTCAACCATCGAATTACTCTCTTCTGACAATATACCAATGCATCAGGATCATTGTCTAAAGCAATATCCATTCATTACAATCATTGTCCTTTGAAACCACCATTCATTAGAGCTGGTGACCTTGTTGTCGGAATCATTGTTCCTCATTTTATCATTACTTAATAAAAAGTTTTAATTATATCCAAAATTTGGGGTTCTTACAGTCAGCCCTCTGAAGAATCCCCGATGTTCGAAAAAATTTCAAACACATTGCCTTCAGATCGTCTTGACAGTGATTTCATTCCAAACACTAACACCTCAGGCGATACACATCCTTTAGATACCTATTCTATTGAGGGCGCGCCTTCATCTTCCTCCATTTTCCCACTAATTAACTCAGAACCAACATCTCCACCGCCTTCACCTATTCCATTCGAACATTAGGAGGTTCTTGATGAAGAAATTGACATCGAATGAGGAAGATATGACGACATTCCTGAAAAGGAAAAGAACCAACTTAGAAAGAAACGGGGCAAACTAGCCTGCGTGAACATGTCTTCTACTGCTACAAATGATGAAGTGGAATGGGCCATGAAATATTATGGCCAAGAAGGACACTGGGCCATTCCTCATTCTCACCACCGTCCCCATATTTTTAACTACGGTGGGAATTTCAGAATCCCAAGGATGGTCCTAATTCCAAGACTCGTTGCTCTGGGTGTGGGCGCGCCTTTGCATCCATACTTAAGAGCAATCCTTGAGTGGTACGACCTTGCTCCAATCTAACTTTCTCCTAAAAGCTATAAGCTTGTCCTTGCTCTGTTAATCCTTTATGACGACCTTGGCTTTGAGGCACCTTCCATGCCAGAAATTAGCTATTTCTTCAGCCTTCGTCAATCTATCATAGGCTACTACTATCTGGTGATCAATAAACCACACAACAATAAAGGCTTTTCCAAGGGGAGAATTTCTCACATCAAGAGATGGAAAGAACCCTATTTCTTCGTTTGGGATGTCCCTCTAGTTCGCTTGCAGTTCAACACAAATCCTTGTAAGTTAGGGCGCACCCTGAACTCCTTTCTTCGATTTTTGGTTTAGATTCTTCATTGTAAACTCCTATTAACTTTAAGTTTAAATAGATAGAAGAATTCAAAAAACTCTTCAGGGCGTGGCCTCGTCTAGGGCAAAAGCCGTGCTTAAAGTAGCAGCAAAGAAGTTTAATCTTCAAACTCTTATTACAGAAGAAAACTTAAAAAGAGTCGGAATTTTATCTGATAGGGTTGGTCATATTTGTAAATTTAAGAAATTCAGAAATGGTGTTGTTGTTCCCTCGTCCCCATCTAGTGATAGTGAGAACAAAAATTTTGATTCAGACGAAGGTATAAACTTAAAAACTAAATTAGGGCGCACCCTAATTTATCTTTTACTTGACATTCAGCACTTCACAAGTTTTTTTCCTAAAAACTTCCTTCATGAGGGCACGACCTAACATTTTTTATTTTGCTTATTTTGTGCAGATATGGCTTGTAGAATTCCACGTGGCTTTGGAGCTACAAAAAAAAGGAAGATAGAGAAAAGAATGTAGACCAAGCTGGTTCTTCTGACTCCAAGGAAAGTCCTATTCAGCAAAAGGAAGCTAATCAAGTAATTCCCCCCTCCCTCGAATCTTTGAAAAGGAATGCTGAGGTTCAAGAGCCTATTATCGACAAGGGCAAGAGACAAAGGATCGAGGGCGCGCATTCGTACGTGGAGACCCTCATTGGTCCTCCTGCTACCTCTTTTTTGAAAGAAAAAGAAGTCAACCTATGGTAAAACATGAAAGCTGAGGAGGAAACCAATTCATTGATTTGTGTTTCAGCCCAGATCCTCATCCAATCTTTAGGGCGCGCCCAGAGAGTTCACAAAGAAAGGTTACACATCAACAAGCTTGAAGCTGAGAACAAAAAACTTTCAAAATGATTGTTGAAAATGATAATAAATGGAAGAAAGATCTGGACGCCAAGGAAGCTGACATTGCTTCATTAAAGGACGATCTGAAGGAATCATTTGATCATCGTCAACTTCTTTGTGATAAAAATGATCAATTAAAGAAAGAAATAGAGGAATTGAAGGTGCAGCATGATTCTCTAGAGATTGAAAAAGCTGGTTATTGGAAGGATGAGAAACAAGCTATGGAAGATCGCAACTTTCAAGCTGGTTTTGATTTCTATCTTCTTGGATTCCTAGCCAACGACCCTGATTACAACTGGGCTGAGAAGTTTGGTGCTGACAGTGTTGAGGACATAGCCGCATTCAAGATCAAAAATGCCGATGCTATCAAAGCAAAGAGAATTGAATTGGGATTATAATAAACTCCTCAGGATGCTCCTATTAATCCTGAACAAGTACCTCAAATTACAACCAACTCTGACCAACTTCCTCCTCCTGCTGTAACCTCCAACCAGGATTCTATGCCTGAGATGACAAGTCCCCTTACTCAGCCCGATGATATCCAGGACTCGTCCCTTACTGCTTCAAAGGGCGCGCCTTGATATCAAAACGTTCCATAAATTTTAATCAATCCAACTTTTGTTTGAACTATGAATTCCTCTAAGGTACGGGTCCTTTGTAAAACCCTGAAAATTGTAACTTGAATTTATTTCATAACTTGTGTTTTCTGGTAACTTCGAATATTTAATATATTATTATGTTTCTTCAAATTCCCTGCATCATTATTGCCAAAGTGCTTTTTCCTTTAAAATTTCTTGTTCTAGATCAGTCTTCATTTTCTTTAAAAATAATCACAGGGCGTGCCCTAATGTATTAGGGCGACTTTCTTGAGATCCTTTCAAATTTTTCTATCACCTTAACACGCGTTAAAAACATATTTTCAAACAAATCTTCAAGTCATCATTGTATGTAAGCTGAGGGCGCGCCTTGATACACTAGGGCGCGGCCTCCAGATCAAATTTCTTCAAGTATTAACGAACAAGCTTGTAAAAAATCGTCAAATCCTTATTAATTAAAAACACTTGTAAATTCTTCAGTATAAACGTAGGGCGCAGCCTTTTGTATTTCAACAACCGATATTCTTCTAACAATTCTTGATTATATTGAAAATCTTGAAAAAACTTGAAAATCTTCATTAAACTTGAGTCTCTTCAGAACAAGGGAAGGTGTACCAACACTACCCCCTGGCTAAGGAGAATAGTTATTGAAAAGTGTGAAAATAGCAAGTCTCGACTAACTCTAAGGAAGGCATATATGCACTACCCCCCTAGACTAGGAGAACAATTATTGATACTAGTCTATAACTTAAATATAAGCCTTCATAAAATAGGGGGCCGAAACCGCACCCTATTGATAATATCTCTTCAAATGCTCCGCATTCCATGCCCTTGGAATCGTGTTACCATCCAAGTCTACTAGGTGATAAGTGCCTTCCCATACAATGGACTTGATCTTGTAGGGCCCTTCCCAGTTTGGGCCGAAGAAACCATGAGCTGCTACCCTTGTATTTGGCATGACCTTCCGAAGAACCAAATAACCCACATTAAAGGCTGTATCTTCACCTTCCTGTTATAATATCTTGCAACCTTTTGCTGATAAGTTGCCAATCGTAACTGTGAATTGCCTCTTATCTCTTCCAAGAAATCAAGACTCAATCTCTGATTCATCATATTTGCATCTTCATCATAGAAATCTCTTCAGAATGACCCTGCTCCGATTTTTACCGGAACCATTGCTTCACATCCATAAGACAACATAAAAGGAGACTCCCTAGTTGTAGTCCTTGGAGTTGTGTTGTACAGCCATAAAACCATGGGAAGCTCCTCGGGCCAATTTCCCTTGCTTTCTTCTAACTTGGTCTTCAAAGTTTGCTTGATGATCTTATTGATAGCTTCTATCTGTCCATTACTTTGAGGGTGATATATTGCTGCAAACTCTTTCTTGATTCCCAAATCATCACAAAATTTCTGCAGCTCCTTGCTGTCAAACTGCTTTCCATTATCTGAAATAAGTTTGTATGGAATCCCAAATCTTCACACAATCGAGTTAAACACAAATTCTCTAATTTTCTTTGCTGTGATTGTAGCCAAAGGCATTTCTTTCGCCCACTTGGTAAAGTAATCCACAACAACTACAACATATTTGACTCCCCCTCTAGCCTTAGGGAGCTCTTCAATGAGATCTATCCCCCACATAGTGAATGGCCATGGACTCATCAAAGAAGTCAAGGTAGTCACCGGACTTGTTGAATAATTGGCAAACCTCTGACATTTATCACATGCCTTAACAAACTCATAGGCATCCTTTTTCATGGTAGGCCAATAATAACCTTGCCTTAGCACCTTCATTACCAATGAACCACCCCCCGAGTAATTACCACAAATCCCTTCATGCACTTCCCTGAGGATATAGTTGCATTCATCACCATCTATACATTTGAGAAGTGGTTGGTTAAAACCTCTTTTGTACAGAATTCCATCATACTCTACAAACCTTGTAGCATGGTATCGAAGATGCCTTGCCTCAATTTTCTCAGTCGAGAGAATTCCCTTACGAAGATATTCTAATATCGGAGTCATCCAAGTGACCTGCGGGATGACCTCCACTTCCATAACTCCCACTTCTAGAATACTCGGTATTTCTTGAACTTGTAGAGGAACCGTTCCCAGTAACATAGCATACTTCTGAGATCCCAACTTTGCTAAATATCTGCACTGCAATATTCATCTCGAGGAATGCATTCCAATCTCACTTCACAAAACTTTCAAATCAAACGCTGCGCACATTTCATGTAAAGCTCTGTCCTTGGACCTCTACATTGAAATCCACCTTTGATTTGTCTGACTACCAACTCAGAATCACTCGACACAATCAAATTTACAACTTTCATCTTCAAAGCCATTTTCAACCCATTGATCAAAGCTTCGTACTCCGTATCTTTATTGGTTGCCTCAAACTTAAAATGGATAGCGCTCATAAGTTGATTTCCCTCAGGAGTGACCAAGACTATTCCTGCACCAGCTCCTCCACTGTTCATAGTTCCATCCATATGTAATTTCCCCCAAGGTTGGGGAACTTCCTCAAGAGGGCATGCCCTCTCTTCAGGAAGGCTAGGTTCCACCAACACGAGAGACTTTTCCTCAGTTTTTGAGTCAAATTCTAGGATGAAATCAGCTAGAGCCTGACCCATGATAGCCGTCCTCGAGGTGTATTCCAAATCAAATTATCCCTGTTCGATTGGCCATTTTAACATCCTTCCAAAAGCTTTTGGCTTATGGAGAATTACTCTTAATGGATAGGCCGTGCGGACTTCAATTTTATGAGCTTGAAAATAAGGACGAAGCTTTCTTGCCCCCAAGATCAAAGTGTAAACCAGTTTTTCCATGCTAGTGTATTGAGTTTCTGCATCATGCAACCTTTTGCTCACATAGTAAACCGGAGACTGATGATCAATCTCCTCCCTTATCAAGACCGCACTGATAGAATATTCTGAAACCGCCAAGTACAATATCAAAGTTTCTCCCTCCACAGGCTTGACCAAGAGTGGAGGATTTCCCAACTATTCCTTGATTTTCTGAAAAGCTTCTTCATATTCGGGAGTCCACACAAAATCCTTGGCTGCTCCTTTGATGGCCTTGAAGAACTCTCTACATCTATCCGATGACTTTGACATAAAGCAATTTAGTGCCGCTATCCTTCCAGCCAAACTCTGAACCTGCTTTACATTAGATGGGGATTTCATGTCTAACAAAGCCTTAATATTTACTGGATTCACCTCGATTCCACGATGATTAATTATAAATCCCAAGAAATTTCCGGATTCCACTCCAAACACACATTTCTGAGGATTCAACTTCATCCTATATTTCCTCAATATTTCAAACATCTGTTCCAAACGCTTTACATGGTCTTCCGCCTTCAAGGATTTTACAAGCATGTCATCCACATATACCTCCATATTTTTCCGATCAAATCTTTAAACATCATGTTCACCAACCTCTGATAAGTCGCCCCAGCATTGATCAAACCAAATGGCATCCCGATATAACAGTACAACACTCTATACGTGATGAAAGAAGTATGTTCTTGATCAGTTTCATACATAAGAATTTGGTTGTAGCCAGAATAAGCATCCATGAAACTCAAGAGAGCGTGATCGGCCGTAGCGTCCACCAACTGGTCGATTCGAGGAAGAAGAAAACTATCCTTAGGGCAAGCCTTATTCAAACAGTGAAATCCACAAACGTCCTCCACTTTCCATTAGGCTTTTTGACAAGAACCAGATTTGCCTGCCAATCTGGATAATATGACTCTTTGATCAAGCCAACATCCAGTAATCTGTCCACCTCTTCCTTCAATGCTATAGCTCTTTCCCCACTCACAGGCCGACGTTTTTGGCGGATTCCCTTCTTAGTGGGATCTATGTTCAAATGATGACACATAACCTTTGGATCAATTCCCACCATATCAGCATGACTCCAGGCAAAGACATCCAGATTATTTAAGAGAAAGTTGGTGAGCATTCCTCTCAACTTGGAATTCAACTGAGATATAATTTTCAAGAACTTACTTGAATCCCTTTCATCTACCATAACCAAAATTGTGTCCTCTACAGGGCCGGTCTTTTCCACAGGTTGTGGTGTTCTCGGATCAAGATCAAAATCAAAACTTCGTGGGTCTTCAATCGGTGCTTCATCCTTGGAGAGCGCGTCCTCTTTAAGAGGGAAGTCTTCCTCAACAAGGGTATGTACCAAGCCTTCAAGTAACATTCGCCTTCCTTCAACTTTCTTACCCCTAATATTAATAGAGATTACATCCTCTAAATTTTCTTCAATTTCTTCCAGAATTCCTTCTTGAAGATCGCCAAGAACCGGGGTATCTTCCTCAGGGCGCGCCCTGTAAAGGGGTGCCTCATCTTCAGGTTCTTGAACAAGATAATGAACTTTTACTTCTCCCGGGGCTATGCTCATGACTCCTGAATTAATTTCACTGAGGGCGCGCCCTCCATCTTGCTGCCTCCTGAACCCCTTGATAGCCTTGTGGTAACAATCCCTTGAATCATATTGGGATCCTAGTATTGTTCCCACACCATTTGGCGTAGGAAACTTCATTGCAAGATGATAGATGGAGGTCACAACCTTCATTTCCTTCAACAGGGGGCGTCCTACAAAAGCATTGTGTGACGATTCCACATTTAGAATCATGAAATCCATCATTTGAGTCACATAAAGAGTTCCTTCCCCAAGAGTTACCGGTAGCTTGATAGCTCCCATGACTTTCACAGATTCGCCCGAAAACCCATAGATCCATCCGTTGTCTTAAATCGTATTCTTATCTAGGAGTCCCAACTTCTTGTAAGTGCTATAATATAGAATATTCAACGAACTTCCATTGTCCACGAAAACCCGATGTACATTCTTGGATCCAATCTGAATCGCCACCACAAGAGCATCATTGTGTGGATGGTGTACCCATCTAGCTTCTTCTTCAGTGAAATTAATATCTGCACATTCTCCCTTGAACAATTTAGGCGGGCTTAGCTCCAAGCTATTCACATTTGTAAGAGGTCTGTATCTTGCCTCCCTAGTATACCTCTCCATAGCATGATTGCTTTTACCCCCCCAAGTGATGTCCTCCAAAAATATAGTGAATACTTCCTTCCTTGACAAATTTTTTCTCTTCGGGCTTGCCATCTCCATGGAAGGCGTGCCCTCCATCTTTCCTGTCTGGATTCTCCTTGTGTTTCTTCACCTCCCTGAAAATCCACTCTGTCAGGTATCCTTCCTTGATCAAATCCTCAATTTCCTCCATGAATTAACGACATTCATGAGTGTTATGCCCCGAAGACTTTATGGAATTCATAATATTTCTTTTTATCTTTGCTCTGCCAGGAAGATAGAGGCTCTGGCCTCCTGAAGAACCCTTTGTTCTTATTTACTTCAAAGATGTGTTCAATGGAAGCCGCCAAAGGAGTATAGTTACCCGGCCATTGATCGTAGGTGTATGTATCTAGAGGACCCCAATTCATTCCAGCTTCGGCTAAATTCACCCGATTAGCAATAACCCCTGAACGGCGTGTAGGACTAGGGGACCTGTCCTTCCTCTTATTAGACTTTCCCTTAGAGCCACTCTGAGCATCTGACTTTCGATTATATGCCAAGGACTGTTCTACGATCTTGAAAGACTCAGCTTGTGAAAACACATCAGCTAGGGTTGGTGGATCCCGCCCTTCAAGATGCTTCCAGAAATCAGTCCCTACTGACAATCCAGCTTTTAAGAAACTCTTTAGCGTTTCAACTGTTGCTCCTCTCACTAAAGTAGATTCTGAGTTGAATCTTTTGAAATAGGATTGCAAACTCTCTCTTTCTCTTTGCTTGATATTGGCCAAGGTTGTGACTGGAGGAGCATATTTCACTATAGCCTGGAACTTGGTCAAAAATAAATTCCTCATCACCTGCCAAGACGTAATTACCCCGGGACCGAGTTTCTGAAACCATTGTTGGGCACTCTCCCTGAAGGTTGCTGCTAACAAACGACATCTAGCCAATTTAGTCACCTGATACACATCCATCTCGATATCAAAGTGCCCAAGGAATTCCACAGGGTCTGCATTTCTATGAAAGCGTAAATCATTCGTCATAGATCTATACCCTGTAGGGAGCTGTGCCTCTCTAACTTCAGTCGAGAATGGAGAGGATGTTTGCGCAGTAGCAGATATTCTTCCTCCATCCAAGTGAGCAAGGAGCTTCTTCAAATCATCCACATTGAAAGTTCCCACCCCGGGAATATTTTGAATATTTGGCTGCGCCACAGTCTGTGTACCCCCGGGGGGTGGAGGTGGAGCTGCTGTCTGTGCACCTCCTTGAGCCCCCGCTTGAGGTTGAATCGTAACATCTTCTTAGGTTTGAGTTTGCTAACCCTGGGGATTCCATTGAGGTTATGGATTCCCCAAGGAACCTCGGTGCTTTCCCATAGAATGAGGGCGTGTTCTTGATCTAGACCCGCTGGAGGTACTTGAATGAACTTGGTAAATTCGAGGGGATCCTCTCCCAGAGGGCGTGCCCTCATTGTTACGTGGCCGCCTATCCCCTCCGTATATCTCTATTCTCCTATCTTCATTTCCCTAGCTGTTTCTCCTTCCAGTATTTCCATGAGGGGGAGCTTGCTCAGGTTCAAGGGGCCTCGACCTGTAATCAGGGGGCACACACTGTGAACCATTACCTCATGGAAGGGCTCGCTCATGTCCAAAGGGCCTCGACCTGTGACCAGGGCGCGCGCGTGGTGGATCACGGGGCCTCGATTCTAAGTACTTCCCTTTTTCTTTTTCCTTCTTCTGATGCTCGAGGAGTATCATCCTTAAATCATCATTATTAAGCCTAATTCCAAGGCATTCCTTCAGAGTTGTGAAATCTTTCTTCTCCCTAGCAATCTGTTCTTCATCCTGTTGAATCTCACTAGGGGTGCGCCCTGAACGATGAGGGTGAGGGCTCGCCCTAGCTTGTGGATCTAACAACCTGCGATCACAATTATCTTCACTAGGATGTTCAACAATAGGATCAGAGTATTCTAACCTTCGAGGAGTAATCAGCTGAAATCTCTTCTCCTGTACTTCCTCGCCTCTTCGAGAAGTTTCCTCGGCTTGGAGGGCTTTCCCTGTTCGACGATGATTTCTCGGGATACTCCGAGATTTTCTCCTACTTCGTTGCTCTTCCTCCACAGAACCCAATCTTGCCCCAAAACAATTTATGGCATCTTTCATAACATAAAGCTGCTCTATTAACGCCGAATTACTGATAGGAACGGGCGGCTATCCGCCAGCGATGGCCGGAATTCCGTGGTGGTGAGGAGGAGCAGTGATTTCCTCCGGAACATATGCTCCGTGACTATAAGAACCCTGATTTTTGAAATATTTTACAAATGTAATAGAATATGATATTATGAGTTATGGACCTTTTTGGAGTCACCTATGTTGTGTAATGGATTTAATTGTCGGAGAATTTAATTTTGTGGCATAAAATGTGCGAGCGAAAAGGGAGGTTATTGAAAGCAAGAAATCCACTCCTATTAAATTTCCATAAAATCTTAAGACTTTTAGGATTATTAGAATATTAAAAGATTTTGGGAGGCTATAATGAGGAGTTCGTGAATAATTAAGAAATTTACGCATTAAGTATTTAAGGATTGCCAAAGGAAATTTCTACGCGACAAAATATTGTTACGAGGAGTTTTATTATAGATACGTCAAGAATTAAGGATTACGTGATGAAAATTTGTTGGGTAATGAGACGAGATAATATTCCATGCAAGATGCCATGCAAACCATTAAGTTAGAAATGCTAACTAGAAGTACAAAAAGCAAACTAAGTAGCATGGGTTAGTAGTACATCTAGCCATGCTTTAAGTACAAGGGAGACATGGCCTAACTTAAGGCTGGCTAGTAGGGTGGAGACATGTGATTACTTATCATCTAATACACCACCAATATATCCATACACCACACAATTATTTGACCAAACAAAAACAAAAGAAAAGCTCTTTTCCCCCCTTACCAAACTGCTCTAATCTGAGCAGAAAAATAAGAGAGGAAGAAAAATCATTTTCTCTACTTCTACTCCTCTATAGTTCGGAAGATTAAAACCCAAGCTTCCCCTAGGTGTTGTGAAGGTATGTACTAAGTTTCATAATGTTATTCAAAGTATAGCATGGTGAGAAAAATGGTGGAAGTTGGAGATGTATAATGACTAACCATAACTTTTGTTTTAGATCTTGAAGTTTAAGGTTCATCTAAGCTAGCTAAGGTGTTCTTAAGGCTACCCAAGCTCGTACAAGGCTTCCCTAGGCTCAAGAAAGGTATAACATCCTCTCACTTTTAGTTTGTGTCAAGATTTGATGGATCTTTTAAGGTTTGAAAGTATTAGTGTAAATCTTGGAGGTTTTGGACTTTTGATGGTTAGATCTTGAGATATTATGCTTGTATCCATGTTGTAAGCCATGTTCTTGAGTTATGTAGTCATATATGTGTTAATGGTAGGGATCTTGGTGGTTTTGATGATAGATGTGATGTGTAAAGTGAATTCTTGAATGTTTGAGTAATATTGCAAGCTGTGTAAAAAACCTGGGAGCATGTACTGCATTGTGGGAAGGTTTCGAACCCCTTAAACTTGTCCCCTCAAGACCCAATACATATGGTTAGAAAGGTATTTGAATGTAGTTTCCAGAAATATAAGGTTCATGACTAGGTGATGTATGGATTTTTAGATATGACCCGAGGAGTGCAGAGTGGTTCTGGATTATGAACTGCACTATATGGTCCACTTGTGAGCCCCCTTTAGACCCTTAAACATTATGTAAAAATCATGAAAAATTTAGGAGAGCTAGTAATTACAGTGGTAAGGGTTACCCAATAAGAATTGGATTAAAATCTATGTTTTTCAATTTTAGATAAATGTTAGAGTAAAGTGTGCGCAAGCGAAAAAGTCATACGAGGGGTTAGTTTGACAAGATTTCAAGAAGGAGTAATTATGTTTCGAATTTGGTAACTAATTTGAGTCGGATAAGTAACGAGTGTAATTGGGTGATGACATGGACATATAGGACGGTTAGTGGGTGGAATGGTGGAGCCGTAAGTTAGTGTGGTATTCTTTAAAACATTGTGATTAAGTGGTGTTATTAAGATACTAACGAGCGAATGTTGGATATGTATAGATCTTCGTTCCACTTCGCGAGCCCGACCATCCCAACCTCACCAAGGCAAGTTTCCAACCCTAAGTATTTATTTTCAAAAGAATATATTCTTGGTTTTACCTATGCAAGTTTATTTTTCATAACTCATATATAAAGATTTTTCACTGTTGTGGTTGTAGTTTCCAAACGTACGATATTCTTATGCTTTATGAAATCATGTTGAAGTTTGAGATATATACATATGTGTTCGTACACCCTTGAACTTAGAATGAAATTGTTTTCTTCGGACAACGACTCTAGCAATAGAGGTCGTAGCGGTCCAAATCTACTATTGACCGGGGAACGGTATATTTTATGTCGTAATTAAATTACGATGACCCACGGAGTAACGTGGGAAGTATCGTACACTTGTAGTATTACTATCTATACGTTATTAAAAATACCCAGAAACATTTATCTTGGATTAGAAGATTATTTAATTAAATGAATCACTTTACTAATTTTTATTGAATCCCTAATTATTATATATATTAATTATTAATTATTATTTTAAAAATAAAACTAATCCAAGAAACGTCTAGCACTTTTAAACTCGAACTCTTTCGAACTCAAAATATTTTCGAAAACCCCCGGTCAGGTTCCGCTTCTTGTACGATTTCGAGAATTATCGGTCGACTGATGTCGGGCCTCAACTACTCGGTTTTCAATCAAATCAAGTTTTTGAAAGAAAAAGAAAAAGGGGACTCTGGCAGGTGTGGGAATCGTTGACGAACGATTCCCGGGATGTGTAAGCGGCCGTGTGCCAGGCGGTCAATCAATTATTATACCGGCCCAGGTGTTGCCGAAGGATGATTACGGATGTAGTTTTCATCGAGGGTGATTACGGATGTAGTTTTCACCCTAGGATAGTTACGGATGTAGTTTCTATCCTTCTACCGGTAGAGAAGACCCGCGGATTATTGGACTTGGATGTGGCGACTGATCATCGTCAATCCCTGTCAGGTTTTTTTATGTTTTCTTCCAGTCCCATCCTCCACTTTGGAAAAATACTCAAACACTGCTTCTTGGGCCTAAGTGCCAAGTTGCCGATAGTGTGGTTTTTGATAAGAAAAATATTGACATCGTGCAGTATCTAGAACTGCAAGACTTTCTATAAAGATTGGCACGTGTTAGTGCACTCTTTCAATTATTTCAAAGAATGAAATGTTTTTGAATGAGAAACCTTCTAAGCTAATGGAAGGAAAGAGGTTTTGCAATAATGTATTCCCTGTACAGTATGTTAATCGTAGAGTGTTTTGCCGAAAATGATATACTCATACGTATATATATTTTCAAACTTGAGATTTATTGAAATGGGAACCTTATAAAGGATTCATATGTTATTATTAAAGCTCCTTAGTGAGTATAAATGTTTTATTCAAACTCGGACATATATATTGTCGAATTATGTTTTGAAATCTGAAATATATACCCATACAGTTGGGAACGTTTTCGAAATAAACCACATTATTATTTTTCAAAATGGTGAACTTGCTGAGCATTATGTAGCTCATTCTTGCTTTATAAAAACATTTCTGAAAGAGAAGAATTTGGTCGGTTAACTCCGCACCAGCAGAAGAGGAGTAGAAGACTTACCCCTGAGATGATTTAGTTCCTGATAAATACTACAGAGTAAGTCTGATAGGTTTTCAACTGTAATAGTAAGACTTGTCTTCAAGTGTAGTTGTATAAGTGGAAGTGCGTAAGATTCTGGATTATACAGATGAATTGTAATATTTAGTGTTACTTTTGATTATCGTTTCTGAGGCTCTAACTTGTATGTGCGTAATATTGAGGTCTGGATGGATGTACTGTTGAGTTGTAAAAGTTAATACAGGTATGATATGGTTGGATGGTGATGTGACGACCTGAATCTCTGACCTCGGATTTGGGGGCGTTACAGAAATGGTATCAGAGCGATAAGTTACAGTACTCAGAAACGAGAGTGTTGAGAGTTAAGTCTAAGTAGGAGAATGACATAAGAGATCGTAGTAAACTTATTATTGGACTACCGGAAGAGGTACCGGTGAGTAGAATGGACTGGAGTGTTGACTGGAGGTATTATACTAGGGTCGATAGAATCCTTAGAGACCTTCAGAATGATGAATAGAGGTTTGAGAGTCGTACATGACCTATCATAGGTAATGATATAAGGAGCAGAGCGAAATGTCAAGAGCAGCTGAGTTAGAGGCGATATTGCTAATATGATCGGATGACTAGGCTTGCATAAATTTTGTGGCCCATAGTCCTCCACAGTTTAGGAGGCAGCATTTTAAGAATCAAGAAGTTTAGACTTCCCTACATAATTAAGGGTATTTAGTACTTGGAATAATGAAAGTCTTTTACTTTGGCCATAAGATCCGATTTTCGATATGTAACAGGTTTACCTGAAAGGTGGTTACTATGCCGTTGTGCATTTCATTACCCTTGATGGTGAATTTTACATTTGTTATACGAGAATGTTATCATAAAACGAGCGTGCTAGATAATTCCACGCATGATTCGGACGCTAGAGCATGGTAGTTCAACTTAGAGAACAAACAAGTAGAATTAACAAAGGGACTCAAGTGAAGTTGAATATGGTTGCAACGAGCGATACAGTGATCTCCGAGTCTACCAAAAGAAAAGACCAGTGGGTCTAGAGTGGGATCCTTGATAAAGATGTTATCAGGGACTACGTATATATGTGTTGTAGACCTCGATATTTTTGGTATATGTTCACATGCACACACCCGCCACTGAACCTATGGACTGCACTGAGATCCCTGAGAGGTCTCTTTGTTCTATTCCCAGGGGGAACTGGCCACTCGTGATTCATGTCGAAAGGCATGAAGTAGGACCCTATGGACTTAGCAGGTGTCCCCGGAATGATGTGAAGCTTGGTCTTCAAGATAAAGCATGGAAATGATAGATATATTTGTGAAACCCTATCTGGATAAATGACTTTAAGATGATGATTGAGAGACTCCTAGTAATGCACTAGTTGGTGTCTTGAATTACAAAGACGAAGAGATGGAGTTACCCTCATAATGGTGATAACGAGATGCACGAATGATTATTAACTTATTTTGGTAACTACTGGCTGGTGTACTACTTCATTTTAAATTGTTCACTAACCATGTTACCTCGATTAGTTTATATCAGGTAACCCATCTAGCTTTCTACTTCAAACTTGTGGAATAACAACCAGTGATATACTTTCCCTAAAGCAGGACTTATCCAAAGTAATTTCATTTGATCCATGAACATTCTATTCAAAAATTTATGATGATCTTGTTCGGCTCAGGCCTATTCACACTTTCTTTCAATCATCCAAGGAATGTTCAACAAATATTTTCTTAATTAATCGACGAATATTACTTAACGAATATTGATATTTGATTGCTTCTTTCATACTTGCACTCTTCAGTTGAGCTCATAAATATTTAACAAATTATGGAGGACATGGATGATCTAATGTCCAGACATCCCTCATGAATTCTTTTCTTCTATTTCAGATGAGATTGTATATCGTACATTGAAATCATAGTAAGGATATCATTTTGATATTGGTATTCCGAATTTAATTATATTGTAGGATCTGATAAAGCATGTGTACGGAGGCACCCTTGGGGGGACCGTTTCACTGATAAGTAATATTTGATGAGAGGTTATCGATTGTTCCGATACCTAGAGCATTCTCTTCAGATTTTATAGTTTTCGTTTTTTCAAACTTAATAACTTCTTATTTCCATTCGTTGTCCGAGTAGCCTAAAGTTTCTTCAGTGGCTACAATGTTAAAATTCTGTTCTAGCCAATTGAGACTGGCTAGTCGATATGTCAATATGAATGACTAGTTGATTGTTCTAACTAGTCAAAATTATAATGTTGTGGAGAACGCCTAGCTAATTGTCCTAACTAGTGGTGATGTCTCAAACAGGTGGACTAGCAAATTTTGTCTAGCTAGTTGCTAGTGTTTCTTGAAAAGGACTAGTTATTGTTTCACTGGTCCAACTCCCAATTTAATTCATTCCGCAGTTCCGCAATGCATTTTGCATGTGGTAAAGTACGGTGATGAAAGTTTTGACGAATATCTTGATTGGGACCTAGTGAGGTCGCCCACTCAACTTGAATTCTACCCATCTTCATATCAGACTTTATGTCACTTGAATATTCTATTCTTTCATTCATATATTGAAGATTCATTTGAAACCATAGATTACTTGATTGATAAACTGTTTTTTTGTCATATAGTAGAATTGCTTTCGATTGGTTGACCTTTATCAATGGGACTTTTTAGATCCTCTATTTTTCAAGAGGAAAATAAAGATCGTCTTTATGACTTCTGTATCCAACAATCATTGCCCTCGTGCAACATTCTCTATGATACCATATTACAGAATTATGAGGACATGAAGGAATAAACTTTGTTGTATTCTTTCTGTCCATCCTTACATCTTCGAAAATCGAGACTCCTAGTATTTGGAACCATCAACATTCTTGGAACATCCAATGTGGAATTCTTATTGAAATTATCTATTGGACCTTGTTATTTTGAAACCATTCCTTTCAAAGTGATTACTCTAAGGTGAACGGGAGGTACAATTATGAACCGTTACACCAATATGAGATCAAAAACCAAATGTTGTAATTGTGCAGCCAGCGCGTTATGCCGGGTAATTATTTAAAGTAGGAATAACATGTCGGGGCATACCACAAGGACCTTTAATATTAGTGTGAGGAAGGTTATAAGAGATGATGAGGTGGTTGGGAGTACGCACCTACCAACCGTTGTCAGGATGTCATATTAATGAATTCTGGAGTTACCAAGCCTTTTCCTGATCCAAGAAATGCAAATCGATTGCGATGTAAGACATATCCTTAGAGGAAACTAACATGGAAGTGAGATGGACAAGAAAAGAAGAAATATTGTGGCAAGAATGTGAAGCTTTACTTAGCTTAAAGGGATTGATGCACATAGAGAGACATAAAGTTTAACAGGCCCCTAATAGCAAATGGATGCATGGATATGCGAATGATCCTTCGAGATTACCACCAAATCAAGTTTATTGGGAATCGTAGCAGCATGCAGACCTCAGGCTGATTGGCGCCAGTTGTGAAAGAGGACGAGCGTATGACATCTTACATATACCATCGAGAATCGATACCCCTAACCGAAGATGTAGGAATTATTGACCAGTTAAAACACGTAGTTGTTTTTCAAAGATAAGGTTGAAAAGCGGGTTTTACCAACTCAAGATTGACCTCTGTACTGTGCCAAAGTTGGCATTTCACACTAATATAAACGTTATAAAATTATGGTAGTATCGTTTGAATGGACTAATGAGTCAGAAGCCTTTATGGATAATGAACAAAGTTTTGGAATGAAATGAGATATTAGCAACAACCTCATTGTTAGCTATACTTGATGATAAAAAGAGGACTTTGAGAGTCACGATGATGCGTCTTTCAAGAGTTTAAGAGGTGTGCTGATGCAGTAGCAAGGGGATAATAGCCTATACTTCTAAACAACATAAAGGTTACGAGATAGGATATACTAACCGTGAGTCGGGGATTAGTCATGATAGCGTTCACGCATAAAACTGAGACGTTAACCTTATGATAAAAGTGTGAAATTTTTCCACAAGTGCCATAAGCATATCTTCATATTAGAACTAAACATAAGAAAGATAAGGTGACGAAATGGAGCAGGGAGTATAATGGAGAAATTTGTTATTACCCAGGAAAGGCCAGTGTGGTGGCCGATACCTATAGAAGGGATTATTCGAAATTGGAATTCAGTCAGTATCGACCAAGAAAATAAAGTATATACAATAAAGAATAATGTTAGAGGAAAACGACTAAATTATGGGGAAGGACAAAGATGTATAGAGAATTAAGAGAATGTTTGGCAAACGGGTATGAAGAATGGTATTGGCAAACTATTAAGTACAAACGCGACATGTCAAAAGTACAATGATAGAGATCAAGTGGATTAATTCCGCCTGTAGAACATCTTGAACGCGGAAAGAATTATAATGAATTTCATAAGTAGGTTGCCGAAGACCGAGCCAAGAGATGGCCCTAGTTGATTTATAATTGTTGAACCAAGTGATTTACCTACGAGAGACTTTCCATTTAGAAGGTTATCGATTTATATACGAAAGAGATGGTGGTGCAATATAAAACTTCCACAGCAATTACGTCAGATAAAGACTTAAGGTTAAACTTCGAATATTGAAGGTGCTTTCAAGTATATTTAACAAAGAGATTGAGCGTATGTACTAATTTGATCTGTGGCTAACAGACAGGGAAGAAGAATTATCCAAATGATCGAATCTATATTTAGTGTCGTGCCTTAGATTTCACGGGGAAGTCGGAAAAAAAAAAACTTATCCATGAAATGAATGTTGTTATCACGATCGTCACCATGCGAACGTAAGGACGTCTCTCGTGAAGCGTACTGTGAAAGAAGAAGTTTCACTTTTCTTGCGTTACGAAGAAGTCAATGAACTAGGGATATAGTAGCTGAACTGGTTCGACGTATACCGAAGACTATACAGTATCCATAGCAAGTGGTAACGGCTGACGGGAGGCAACACATGCGTGCGTGCTAATCAAGCCAAGGAATATGAGGAATACCGTGCGTATTGTCGTTGTCTCAGATTATAAAACACGACCACAAAGTATTCACGGGCCAACGATACAAGGACTTAACACGGATACTATGAACAAAGTAGGAAAGGAACGTATAAGTAGTGGGATAGAAATTTTCATTCATAGAACAACTGATAAGGAATACAGGTCGAGGAGAGCATGCGTTGAGAAACAACATTAAAGCGTTGGTGAGACCAAGGTGAGAGAACAAAAGGGTGGAAGTGTCAACCTGAGAGTTGGAAAGGGTAAAGTTAGAATTGTATCCACAACTATTTTCCTTAGGTTCTTAAGATAGAATCCTTTTAAGGAGAGGAGACTATAATGACCCTAATTTTTGTGAATATTTGAAACCTGGATGAATAGTAAGTTTATGGGTGGACGAGAAATTTTTGCAACCACGATATGTACGAATTATTAAATGAAGATTTCGAATTAATATTACGTTTTACGGTGCAGATGAGTGTATGTATAAGTCGTTAGTTTTGACGAAACCCATTATTTCGAATGGTCAAATTTTATGGGATATCAAAGGAGTATGAGGTGAGAGACTTCGTGATGCTAAAGGTATCCCCATGGAAAGGATTGATACGGTTTGGTAAGAAAGGAAAGCTAAGTCCGAGGTTTATTGGACCTTTTGAGATTTGAGGCATATATCGGGAAGTGGACCTATGAGCTAGCCTTGTCCCCAAGCTTGCAGCAAGTGTTTCACGCATCTATGCTACGACCTTATCATATCGACTTTCGACATGTGGTAGAATACGATCAGGAAGAACTGCATCGAGACTTAACCTATGTGGAACAACCGGTGGAGATCATGGATAGAAGGGAACGGGTGCTGAGGAACAAGGTGGTCAAACTAGTGGGAGTTTTGTGGAGGAACCAGAATGTCGATGAATCAACCGGGGAACTAGAAAGCGCAATGCGTGAAAAGTACCCCCAACTGTTTTCAACCTGATTCCGGGACAGAATCCTTTTAAGGAGGGGAGGCTATAAGAACCCTGATTTTTTAAATATTATACAAATGTAATAGAATATGATATTATGAGTTATGGACCTTTTTGGAGTCACCTATGTTGTGTAATGGATTTAATTGTCGGAGAATTTAATTTTGTGGCATAAAATGTGCGAGCAAAAAGGGAGGTTATTGAAAGCAAGAAATCCACTCCTATTAAATTTCCATAAAATCTTAAGACTTTGAGGATTATTAGAATATTAAAAGATTTTGGGAGGCTATAATGAGGAGTTTGTGAATAATTAAGAAATTTACGCATTAAGTATTTAAGGATTGACAAAGGAAATTTCTACGCGACAAAATATTATTACGAGGAGTTTTATTATAGATACGTCAAGAATTAAGGATTACGTGATGAAAATTTGTTGGGTAATGAGACGAGATAATATTCCATGCAAGATGCCATGCAAACCATTAAGTTAGAAATGCTAACTAGAAGTACAAAAAGCAAACTAAGTAGCATCGGTTAGTAGTACATCTAGCCATGCTTTAAGTACAAGGGAGACATGGCCTAACTTAGGGCTGGCTAGTAGGTGGAGACATGTGATTACTTATCGTCTAATACACCACCAATATATCCATACACCACACAATTATTTGACCAAACAAAAACAAAAGAAAAGCTCTTTTCCCCCCTTACCAAACTGCTCTAATCTGAGTAGAAAAATAAGAGAGGAAGAAAAATCATTTTCTCTACTTCTACTCCTCTATAGTTCGCAAGATTAAAACCCAAGCTTCCCCTAGGTGTTGTGAAGGTATGTACTAAGTTTCATAATTTTATTCAAAGTGTAGCACGGTGAGAAAAATGGTGGAAGTTGGAGATGTATAATGACTAACCATAACTTTTGTTTTAGATCTTGAAGTTTAAGGTTTATCTAAGCTAGCTAAGGTGTTCTTAAGGCTACCCAAGCTCGTACAAGGCTTCCCTAGGCTCAATAAAGGTATAACATCCTCTCACTTTTAGTTTGTGTCAAGATTTGATGGATCTTTTAAGGTTTGAAAGTATTAGTGTAAATCTTGGAGGTTTTGGACTTTTGATGGTTAGATCTTGAGATATTATGCTTGTATCCATGTTGTAAGCCATGTTCTTGAGTTATGTAGTCATATATGTGTTAATGGTAGGGATCTTGGTGGTTTTGATGATAGATGTGATGTGTAAAGTGAATTCTTGAATGTTTGAGTAATATTGCAAGCTGTGTAAAAAACCTGGGAGCATGTACTGCATTGTGGGAAGGTTTCGAACCCCTTAAACTTGTCCCCTTAAGACCCAATACATATGGTTAGAAAGGTATTTGAATGTAGTTTCCAGAAATATAAGGCTCATGACTAGGTGATGTATGGATTTTTAGATATGACCCGAGGAGTGCAGAGTGGTTCTGGATTATGAACTGCACTATATGGTCCACTTGTGAGCCCCCTTTAGACCCTTAAACATTATGTAAAAATCATGAAAAATTTAGGAGAGCTAGTAATTACAGTGGTAAGGGTTACCCAATAAGAATTGGATTAAAATCTATGTTTTTCAATTTTAGATAAATGTTAGAGTAAAGTGTGCGCAAGCGAAAAAGTCATACGAGGGGTTAGTTTGACAAGATTTCAAGAAGGAGTAATTATGTTTCGAATTTGGTAACTAATTTGAGTCGGATAAGTAACGAGTGTAATTGGGTGATGACATGGACATATAGGACGGTTAGTGGGTGGAATGGTGGAGCCGTAAGTTAGTGTGGTATTCTTTAAAACATTGTGATTAAGTGGTGTTGTTAAGATACTAACGAGCGAATGTTGGATATGTATAGATCTTCGTTCCACTTCGCGAGCCCGACCATCCCAACCTCACCAAGGCAAGTTTTCCAACCCTAAGTATTTATTTTCAAAAGAATATATTCTTGGTTTTACCTATGCAAGTTTATTTTTCAAAACTCATATATAAAGATTTTTCACTGTTGTGGTTGTAGTTTCCAAACGTACGATATGCTTATGCTTTATGAAATCATGTTGAAGTTTGAGATATATACATATGTGTTCGTACACCCTTGAACTTAGAATGAAATTGTTTTCTTCGGACAACGACTCTAGCAATAGAGGTCGTAGCGGTCCAAATCTACTATTGACCGGGGAACGGTATATTTTATGTCGTAATTAAATTACGATGACCCACGGAGTAACGTGGGAAGTATCGTACACTTGTAGTATTACTATCTATACGTTATTAAAAATACCCAGAAACATTTATCTTGGATTAGAAGATTATTTAATTAAATGAATCACTTTACTAATTTTTATTGAATCCCTAATTATTATATATATTAGTTATTAATTATTATTTTAAAAATAAAACTAATCCAAGAAACGTCTAGCACTTTTAAACTCGAACTCTTTCGAACTCAAAATATTTTCGAAAACTCCCGGTCAGGTTCAGCTTCTTGTACGATTTCGAGAATTATCGGTCGACTGATGTCGGGCTTCAACTACTCGGTTTTCAATCAAATCAAGTTTTTGAAAGAAAAAGAAAAAGGGGACTCTGGCAGGTGTGGGAATCGTTGACGAACGATTCCCGGGATGTGTAAGCGGCCGTGTGCCTGGCGGTCAATCAATTATTATACCGGCCCAGGTGTTGCCGAAGGATGATTACGGATGTAGTTTTCATCGAGGGTGATTACGGATGTAGTTTTCACCCTAGGATAGTTACGGATGTAGTTTCTATCCTTCTACCGGTAGAGAAGACCCGCAGATTATTGGACTTGGATGTGACGACTGATCATCGTCAATCCCTGTCAGGGTTTTTTATGTTTTCTTCCAGTCCCATCCTCCACTTTGGAAAAATACTCAAACACTGCTTCTTGGGCCTAAGTGCCAAGTTGCCGATAGTGTGGTTTTTGATAAGAAAAATATTGACATCGTGCAGTATCTAGAACTGCAAGACTTTCTATAAAGATTGGCACGTGTTAGTGCACTCTTGCAATTATTTCAAAGAATGAAATGTTTTTGAATGAAAAACCTTCTAAGCTAATGGAAGGAAAGAGGTTTTGCAATAATGTATTCCCTGTACAGTATGTTAATCGTAGAGTGTTTTGCCGAAAATGATATACTCATACGTATATATATTTTCAAACTTGAGATATATTTTCTAAGCTAATGGAAGGAGAGTGAATGAGAAAATCCCTATCTTTCCACCTTAGTGCGCGCCCTTAGTGTCTAAGAAGGGTCCTTATATCCAGGCAAACCCCTAGTGATTTTCTGCGACAGACATCCCCCTCCTAAGATATGACAGGAGGGAATTCTTCAATAATTCTTGGAAAACCAGCCTTAGTAGAAGATCTTTATGACTTCATCATTGAGGGCGCGCCCTACCCGTTGGGATGGTTAGGGCGCGACCTGACTCCTTGCCATCTTGCCAAAACCCTAATTTAATCTTTGAATTTCCCAAATTGAACCCGTTATCAACCCAAATCCATTTTAGAATACCCGAACCGAATTTTGGCTATAGCAACTAGCATTAAACTTTCAATCGTCCTCTGTCCATACGTAGCTTGAATAATCACTTCCCGACATGTCTTTGTACATAGCTGTCAACATGATCCTTACATTTCTGTCACCAAGTCGGCAGTTTATCTATAATTCATCTTCATCTTTTCTTATGTATATTGAATTTGATCCATAAATTGATATATCACTTAATCACTTCCAAGCCCTTACCATAATTTTTTTATTTATTTGAGTATTGATTATATTTTCATGTTAACTTTATATTTTGTGTTTATATTATTTAAAAATTTTCTTTTCAAAGTAAGAATTTGTTTATTATACTCACATATTTTTAATTTAAATTTTTGAAACATATTTGTTGTCAAACCTAAAAATAGAATCATTAATGATTTTTATTAAAATAATATTTCATAAAACCCTTTCATTTGGTAAAAGATTTTTTTTTTGTAAATTATATTTTAAGGTTTAACCTAACATATATTTTAATATTTCATATTTTTTGAAGAGTTTTCTTCAATTTTATTAAAATATATGTAATATACTTTAGACATGTGGGAACTTATTAGTTTAACTATTCTTTATATATGTATATGTTATTATGTAATTATGAACACACATACATTTATACTTTTATTAAAAAAGTTTGTACTAACTTTTTATATTTTTATGTTAGTATACATTTGTTTTAAGTGCATTATATTAAAGTTTCTTGTTGATTTTAATTTTCTACATTTGGATCATTTTTTTGAATTGGCCTTTGTTTTTTAAATTATATTTTATTGAATTTGGTATCATTTCCAGTTATGACATGTGTTTTATTACATTTATATTATATTATTTTACCATATATTTTCTTAAAAACTACTTTTTTTTATAATTAAATGTACATTCTTGTTTTTGAATTGAAATTCTGATGATTTGCTTTGTTTACTTGTTTATTATATAAAAATAATGAATTTGCGACTTATTTTTATTTATGGTTTTTTACTATTTTATCCTTGTCTGTTAATATTAGAAACATAATTGTTTTCAAACCTAAAAATAGAACCTTTGATGATTTTTATTAAAATAATATTTTTCTTAAAACACTTTTATTTGTTAAATGATTTTTTGAAAATTATATTTCAAGATATAACCTAATATATATTTTAATGTTTCATAATTTTTGACATATTTTCTTCTATTTATTAGAATATATATAATATACTTTAGACTAATGGGAACTTATTGTAATTTAACATGTAGCACACATATGTACCTTTTTTTGAAGAAAGTTGGTACTATCTTTTATATTTTTGTGTTGTTTTATATTTATTTTAAGTGCATAATATTAAATTTTATTGTTGATTTTAATTTTCTAAATTTAGATCATTGTTTATGAATTAGCGTTTGTTTTGTAAATTATTTTTTGTTGAATTTTGGGGTCATTTCCAATTATAATATGTTTTTTGATAACTTTTTTAATATCTTGTTTTACCATATATATATTCTTTAAAAAAACTTTGTTTTGCAATTAACTGTAAATTCTTGTTTTTAAAAAATTTATTTTTTAAATTGAAATACTAATGGTATGCTTTGTATATTTGTTTATTTTATATAAAAAATGAATTTGTGATTTATTTTTATTTATGGTTTTTGTTATTTTATCCTTATTTGGTGTAAATTTTGTGCTACTACAACTCTTTTTCTAATAATAATAATAATAATAATTAATTAAGTTGATGATGAATATTTTATTAGTTTTATTCTTCATAAATTTACTTTAAATTTTGTTGTTGATGAAATTTAATATTTTTTTAACTTTTAAATTATTAAATTATTATATGATTTTTTGTACTTATTATATTTAGATTTTCTATTAATTATTTTATTTTGGATTTTCGGATTGTTTTTTAATTTATTTACAATTATTGTACAGAATTTAGAATATTTGCAAAATAATAATATGTTAATTTATTGAATTTGTGTTGACTTTTGTTAGTATAAATTTTAAAAAATTGTTTGTTGTAAAATCTAAAGGTAAAATTTTTTTATGACTTTTTTTAAAAATTAGGTTTTCTTGAAACTCTTTTTTGTGGTAAAGTTTTTTTAAATTATATTTTGAACTTCAGTCTAAATTATCTTTGTATTAATTTTAGTTAACAATAATTTTCTCAAACTTTAATTTTTTCCGTTTTGTCTTGTGTTATTTATTTTAGTGTATTTTTTTTTATCTTGTTTGTTAAATTAAAAATAACTTTAGTTAGTTGGTAGCAATGTTTTAACTTTTAAACCAATATTCTGACCCAACTCGGCCCATTAATTTCTAATTTTTAATGAAGTTATTTTATAATCCCTAACGACCAAACGATTACCTAAACCTATATAGAATATAATTCATTAATCTCAAATGTTCTGGTTACAAAAATAGCACTTGGAGAAGTGATGCCGTTTAAAAATAGTCTTTATTTCGATTGAGACTACTAAAGATAGTTTAATGTGTGATCAGGTTAGGATTCGCGCCATATCGAGGTTGATTAGGGAGCTCCCTTTTCATACCTGATCAGGGTAAATAGAAACAGTAGTTATGTGGCGGAAATAAGAGAATGGGAAAGATAATTGAGTGTAAGAAGAAGATACTGAAACTATCGAAGGATACAAAATAACAGACCTAATAAGCAAAATTATTTAAGAATTCAGAACAGAAGAACATAACACTTGGGATAAGCAAATACACTAGACAAGTTTGAACAAAGGAATATAACACTTGGAACTTCACTCTTTACATTTATCATATTAAAAATCCAAAAAACATAATATTCAAATGCTGACTCCGATGGATATTAGTCAGTCTGCAATATGTTATAGTGTTTATATCATGTATAATTCCATAAATTATTAGAAACCATCGAGTAGATCATTCGGATGGAAGCATAGAAAATCTCGTCCCGTTCCTACCGAGGCACAAACTCCCATCTTATTGAACTCTACAAATTTTGTCACCGATTGCAAATTATATTTCATATGTCATTGCAACTCGCAAAAGCCTAGTCTGAGGAATCTGCATTGTCTTTTCCCCTTGCCTGAAATTTTTCCTGAGGAAGCTGTAGGCATAGTTGACGATAATTTTCTTGAACCAGGAAGAATCTTGTTTGGCTATTACCTCTGCTTCTCCCAGAAGATAAACTACGCCTTTCTCCTTTGCATTCTGTACAAACTGCATCTCTTCTCCAACTCCTAGAGTAGGTCCAGTGATAATTTGGCTTAAAGTATTGGGTGACTTTGCTGCTCGGAATGATTTGATGGAGCTAGAAGAAGAAATTCGTGGCGAGTCCTTGAGTTGTGGCAATGACTCCTCGGTGTGAATTGTAGAAGAGCTGGTTCTTCCATTTACCTTCTCAATTTTGTCTGCTGATTCCTGTATCACATCTGTGTCTTGAAGGGGCTCAGGCGCCATCAATTCATCCTTGGTTATTCCATTACTAGCTTCAACAATGTATTGTTGATGTCTCATGAACTCCTTCAAGTTTTCAACAAGCTGGTTTTCAAACTCCATAGGCTCCTCCATCTTATCCATGTATCCATATCTTACTACGCACCGGAAGATCCTGTACTCTCTTGGTTCGACCTGTCTAAACAAAAAGCGCTCCTCAAGCATCACAGTAGTGACAGGAATGAACTTCAGGGATACAAAAACCAGAACTGAGTGAATAGATGGTATATTTTCAATAAAATGAGGAAATATCGGTGGAATTCCCTGGACAAGCTCAGAGTATAGTAGCCCGATCCCAGGAACTCTGTTTATGTTTGGGTTTGTTGCCAAGTCCTGTATGTAACTAGCAGAAACCTCGTTATCAAGCTCGAACTTGTACCTTTGAACGTATACGTAGTGCCATATCCCCATTATTGTCATGAAGATAAGTGAAAATGCAATGGGAAGATAGCCCCCTTGTATAAATTTGGACAGGACAGCAGACAGGTATAAACCCTCCATTGTACCAAACACTGTAAAGAATAGCACGATCCACCATAATTTCACCTTCCATATTGTAAGCATGATAAGACTGACCAAACATGTGGAGATGAACATAACACCTACCACAGCGATCCCTGCATGAAAGTTTAATTTTTTATATCAGTTCCAGTTCAATCTATATACTCTTTATTAATGAGGAAAACAATGTTTCAATGGCGCGTAATAGTACCAAAGTACTAAATTTGGTTATCACTAAATTCGGTTTCGATTCCTAACAACTACATAATTATATATATCAGATTTATTTACTTTAATTTCGTTAGCTCCTCGGGATTGAGGTTCGATTCCTTATAGTTACATAATTAAATAATATATATTCATTATATACTTTCATCTTTCAATTATGTACAAGTACGTATTTAAATAATATTTATTAAATATATTTATTCTCGATAATTTATTAATTTTAACATTTTAATCTCGGTTTGTGCACAATCCATGCATGTGCTTTACACGGGTTATCAACTAGTATTTGTAATTGAGCTATCAAAACATGAAGTGACGCTGCCAGAGTTTCAACAAGTTTCTAGTACTCACCATAGGCATTGCCAATCTTTTCAGTGGTCTTGAAAGTAAAAGTCACCAAAATGGAGCAAATCATAATCATATAGTTGAGCTCCGGGATGTAAACCTGACCCCCGTAGTTTACAGAGGTATGAACTACTTTCACCCTAGGAAAACAACCTAGACTTAAAGCCTGAGAAATAATTGCAAAAGCTCCAGATATCATAGCTTGGCTAGCTATAAGAGCAGCAGCAACCGCAACTACAAACATTGGCCAGTAAATCGTTTCTGCATGAATAAATCCATTTTTGTGTTGTAATTAGTATAAGGAATTAAAAGTTCAAGGGTACCTATATATTTACAGTATATGGTTTTAAGTTATAGTACTAACCTGGAATAGAAGCAAAGAAAGTATCAAGCACATCATTGGGATTTTTGGAAAGATATGCGGCTTGGCCAATATACGTACCTAATAATGCAGGTAGTACAACCGAACTAAAGCTAAGCTGTGATAATCAAATGGCCACAGGTCAGGATGATAGAGTAAAAGATTACAGATTAACTTTTGTGTAGGTTCTTTTGATATATTCAGCCAGCTTGTGTAGGTTCGACTTCTCAGAGAAGTGGAACGTATATAAAATGTGTTTGACATATAGTGCATTACCTGGACTGCTAATACGCTGAAATGGCCGATGTCAGCAAACATGGCTTCAGTGCCTGCAATTTCATATGTAAAGTTTAAACTAGTACAAACTAGCTAGCTGGCCATGTAAGGAGCAGCCTACTAATATATCTCCATTGATATATCTTACCTGTAATGCACAAGACCACTCCACCAAGTGACTTCCATCCTTTAGACCCATTTCTTTTGAAGTACATTATGATATATTTTGGATTGAATGCACGCAAAACTGTTATATCATGTTTGAATAAGTTGTAAACGCCAATGCCACCGATGGATGCAAACCAGACGACAATGATTGGAGCGAAAGTGTATCCCACCCTATCACTGCCAAATCGTTGAGCCGAGAACAGAATCACCAGTATTGCTATTGAAATCCACACTACGGCATCTGTGCGCAATATCCAATATTAAAATTAAATATAACTAGATATTTGTATTAAATTTAAGATCAAATTTATTAAATATGAGGATGAGTTGAGCATGTACTTTGGTCAAGGGAGTCCACCTTGTTCTTGATTCCTCCCACTGCTGATAAGACTGTAGACAATCGAGATTAGAACTTGATTAAAAAATAAATTAAACTTCTTATTCGCAAGCGGAGTGTATTCAATACTAATAACTTAATTAAATTTAATAGGATCAACAGATTTTGCTCAAATTATTTAGATTGTGTTAGTTTTTATCGAAACTGACAGAGGAGTATATAATTCACGTACCTGAAATACTGGGTGTTAGAATACCATCACCAATGACCATGGAACATCCAAGGATGGTGACCAAAACAAGCATTATTTTAGCAGGCATACTCTTGGAAAGCTTGTTTTTAATCTTCTCAGCTCGTCGAAACTGTCTGGATGGGGTGTTAAGTCTGTAGTTGGACAACTCCTTATCCTCCGGTTGATTATTCGGAATTAACCTCATATTAGCATGCCTGGAGATCAAAGAATATAGTGCAAATGTTCCACCTGCATTGTTTGTGTGTAGGTTTTAGTCTGCAATATTCATGCATGTCTGAATAGTCTTGTGCATAAATAGCTTAACCGAAAAGTTTAGCCTTTGTAATCCAGTTGAGCTATTAAAAAAAAGTGCAAACTCAGGCCTAAGCAAATACCATTAGCCTAAATTAGGAGTTTACTTGATTCTGCAACTATTAGTGTTTATATTTCAGAATTTCTGCCAACAAAAAAAATATATATATATATATATATATATATATAATAAATTACCATTGCCATTGTCGTTGGCTCGAAGAACGATGAAGGCGTACTTGATGAGAGGGGAGAGGAGTATGGTATAAATAATCAAGGAGAGCACACCAAGCAGATCTTGATTTTCTTTAATACCATCTGTAAAAGTGCTGGAATATACGTAAAGTGGAGATGTTCCAACATCTCCATATATCACTCCTAAGCACTGAAATGCCAAGCTCAGTGTCCTGCCCCAGCTTGGCTGCACACGACGTATTGAATTTCATTAGTTTCATAAATCATACTCCATCCGTCTCGTAGGCAATATTAGTGGGAGGGTCGGAGGGAGTATTAAATATGTGATTTAGAGCAAGCTCTCTGAAAAGAATCTTAGTTAGACTGCTATTGTTCTAGCCCTTTTATCACGTTTTCATTTTAAAAATCGTTATCGGATATACCACAGTTCTTGGAATGCTTATTAACAACATGCATATCATGTGAAAATGTTACGGAAAATATGGAGATGTGTGTTTTCAGAGATCATATCTTCTTTTTTCACCTGATACATACGTTAAAAATACGCATTTGGTGCAAATCTATGGTACTCTGGACCTTTTTTGGGCTACAATTTGTTACAAGACAAATTAATATATAACATTCTTAGACAAAGAAACTCTGTTTAAGCAGAACCTGAGAGGGATTGGCAAGAGTGGAAGTAAAAGAAACTCTTCCAGCTTCCATGTTAAGTGAATCAACTCTCCTGAGCTTCGCCCACGACATTTTTCGTCCTTTCATCTTTTCGTTGTCATCAGTTACTAGATCTCTTTTGTTAGGATCCATGCTAGCTTGAACAAATCACCACGTACGCGCTATCGTTATGACACGAATGCTTGATCCCGAGGAAGGATGTGTATTAGCACTAAATTCAGTTTTCTCTCTCTTTTCTCTCAAGCTCTCTAGGGTTTTAGAATAACACACAAAAACAAATCAGCCCTGATGAGAGATATTATAGTAAGAGAACTCTAAACAAATTCAGAGTTCTTATTAAACCAGAATTCCAAGTTTTCTCTTATTAACTAACAACTGAATTTTAGAATTAATAATAGTAAATTCCAAATTCATATTTATTTAATTAACTAGTCCATAAAACCGAGTTTCGCGGCGGCATTTTTTTTAAAAAAAAATTCAATACATATTTACGTTATATTATATTAATAATATTAAATTTTAATAGTTACATAATCTTTTCTAATGAATCGATTTCTTGTTAAACATTCTTTCGATTGAGCCACTCTCTCGTTAAAACCGAAATCCCAAATTTAACATATACTAGCTTATAGCCCGTGCAAAGCACGGATTACTTTTAAATACTTTTAAAATTATATGATTTAATAAAATAGAGTATAATAATTTATTATAGATATAATTTAATTTTGTAATTAATTAATGAAATTATTAATGATAATAATAGTTATTTAATAAATGATATGTATTGATTAGAACTAATAATATAAAATCTTTATGTAAATTTGTTGTTGATGGGATTCGAAACTTGGATCTTTAGAAGTGGGATTTAAATATAGAATATTCCTTATTATTAGATCTAACGACTATTATCTATTTACTAAATATCTAACGGTCAATATTTTTTTAGATGGTTGAACCAAGTTGAACCAAACAACCAAATTATACCCCTGTTTGTTTATTATATAATAGTATAGATTATAAAGACTTATATAATAATTTTTATCCATAAAAAGGGAACCCTAAAAATAAAAAAAAATTATGGCATCGGTATAAAATTCTAATAGTTATACAATCTTTTGTAGTGAGTCGTCTTCCTGTTAAAACATGTTTTGAGTCATTCTTATTTGGAACCGAAATTATAACTTCATTACATATTATTGATGACACTTATCTTATGAAATAGCTTTTTTTTTTAAAAAATTAAAACCTTAAAAGAGAGTAAATTCCAATTTTTATATTCTTTAAACTTTCTAATATTTATGGAGTTTTAAAATATGAAAATGCATATAATATTTTATGTATATTATAGATATTCCTGTATTAATTTACAGCTTCGCGTGGAAATGTTTTTTTGTTTTGTTAACACATTATTTTTCTAAATGCGAAGACTTTTCATTACGGGAATAATATTGAATTTATGGACATATTTTTCTAATTCAAGTATAATTAACTTGCATAAAAAAGTTAAAATAAAGGATTTTTAGTAAAAAAAATATAGTTTTAAAAAATCGTATAAGACGTCTCCAACATCCTCGTATTGTATTTCTAATGAAACATTTTATTATATGTAATTTCTATAAATTCAAAATCTTATTATCAATAAATTAGAAATCCTATTTTACTTATAATAAAACTCTTAATTATATGTCTTACAAACACCTATTCTACTTCCAATAAAACTTTTAATTATATGTATTTTCTATAAATTCAAACTCTTATTCTCAATAAATTTGAACACATACTATGCTTCTAAAATGTTGAAAGATAGTTTTTAGTTATTAATATTTAAAATCCTAAAATTCTAAAAAATTTAAATATATTTATTTTCTATTATATCATCAATATTAAATTTTAATATTCCACACGGTTTTCTTTAATCAATCGCTTTCTCGTTAAACATGGTTATTTTATACAACTTTTTTCCTTACACTCTAAACCTAAAAATAGAGTGAATTCCAATTTTTATTTTCTCCAAGCTTTCTAAAATTTATGGAGTTTTAAAAAGTAAAAAAATATCTTATTTTCTCTTTATATTATACATACTCCTGTATTTATTTAGGGTATTAGCATGTGTTCTTTCAATATGTTAACACAGTTCTTTTCTTTCTAAATACGAAGACTTTTTTTATGAGATTAGTATTGGATTTATGAAAAAAAATTCCTAATAGAAGTATAAATAACTTGTATAAAAAATATAAAATTTTAGAATATCGTAAAAGATGTCATCACCGTCCTTGTATTCTACTTCCAATAAAATTTTTAATTATATATCTCCTCTATATATTCAGACACTTATTCTACTTCCAATAGAACTTATAATTATATGTTTTTTCTATAAATTCGGACTCTTATTCTCTATAAAATCGAACTATTATTCTATTTTCAATAGAACTTTTAATCATATGCTTTATAAATATGTATTCTACGTCCAATAGAATTTCTAATTATATGTCTTCCATATAAATTCGAACTCTTCTCAACTATAAATTCGAACACATATTCTACTTCTAATATGTTAAAAGATATTTTATGTTTATTAGTGTAATTTATTCGAACTTGTATTCTATTTCTAACAGAACTTTTAATCATATGCCTTATAATTAAATACATATTCTACTACCAATAGAACTTCTAATTTTATGTCATCTCTGTAAATTCAGACTCTTCTCATCTATAAATTCAAACAATTATTATATTTTTAATATGTTAAAAGATATTTTTATATTTATTAGTATTTAAAATCCTAAAATTAAAAAATAGATCTCCGTAAACTTAGTGAGATAAAAAGTTTAATTGGATATATCTTACGTAATCGTAGCATAGCCTATAATTTTTCTAGCAACCCCTGTTCTCTAAAAATTGGTCACAGACAAATATAAAATTACCTAATACAAACATTGTTTAAAAGTTTTAAATTTAAAAAAGTTAGGTAACGCATTATTATGATTTGAGCACGAATGCAACAATCATCCATCCCAATAGCCAAATATCTATGTACCGCCTTCCCGTTGTGACATATATCGAACAAACTTTTTTTTAAATGTAATTTGTGTCCTTTACTAAACATAAGAGTTCTTTTATGTAAGCAAATATTTATCAACAAAAGCTGCACCTTCCAAAACACTAACATTATCACCCACTATTGCCTGGACAGTTGAGAGGGAGTCTGATTCGATCATCACATTAGCATCCTGTCTATCTTTGACCCAAGAAAGGGCCTCTCTAATGCCCATGCTTTCTGCCTCTAGAACATCAGCAGGAGAGGCTCTCGTGATGGATCTCCCTTCTATAAATTGACCTGTGTGATCACGAATAAGCATGCCTATTGTGAACGTCTCAGCGTTTTTGTAAAATGAAGCATCCACATTAAGCTTCAACATGCCGACCTCCGGCTTAACCCATTTAATCTCGGGACTGTTAGAGCTTCCAACAGAGACAGTAACTTTCTTCTCTATACTTCTAGCTTTTCTCCAATTTTCAACTGCTCGAAGACTGCCTTCCATGGCCAATTCTGGATTCATCAGCTTTCCTTCCCAAACTCTCCTATAATATAAACCATGTATATTAAAAAATAAAAATAGCTCGCGAAAAAGGCTAATTATTTCTCATTAAAAAGCTAATTATTGGGCTTAAAATACCTCCACCCGGGAGTGTTGGACTCTTTACTTCCCGGTAGTTTTGGACTCTTTCTTCTCCGGAAGCTTCTTCTTGGACTCTATTATTATCAATGTATCTATGCAGTAGCATCTATTCACACTCAATACTCCAGAAACTCCAGGTATTAATATCTCCCTATTGTTGTACTTTAAATTGTTTGGATTAGTTGTTTTAATCTGTTGCTTAAATTTTTTGCGTCACTGTGTTAAACAATAGGCTAAGATTCGTCACACTTTTGTTCTTTGTAATAGATATCACTAAATTATGCTACAACCTGAAAAAAAATGTACAATTCTGTTTGGAAAAGTGAATTCACTAAATTATGCTACAACCTGTTTGATTAATTGCCTTAGTGTAAAAAAAATGTACAAGTTTGGAAAAGTGAATGTCGCTGCTTACACTCCGATTTGATTACTACAACTAGTTTGATTAATTGTCTTAGTGAAAAAAGAATGTACAAATTTGTTTGAAAAAGTGGATGTCACTTCCTTATGCTCCGATTTGATTAGCTTTGCTGTTCCTATCCTTACTTCCATTGCATGTATTTAGTCACATATGTTTTGAATACATGGGAATAGAAGTCAGGAAAACAAATTACTCCTAGATAATGCAGAAGCAAATAAATGATACAGCTATTAGAAGAATTCTGGAAACATAGAGTTAAAACACATACATCCAAACAGCAGCTGTGTGATCAAGTGAGTACAGATGTGGATTGTAAAAAAATGTTCCTTAAATGAAGGTACCTGTTTAGAAGACTATCCAGACTAGAAGAATCACAACTTGCTTTGTTGAATAAAGAGCCAGAACCAACCATTCTTAATTTCTATATTACATTACGAGATTTAAGGTCAGCAGTAAGGCCAAATATAAGAGTCAAGATAGAACTTCAGTTCGTAATAACAAAATAGATGCACTAGCAACTAAAGCATGCTGGTTTTTTAGATTAAGTAATCTTTTTCTGCATCAAGGTTATCAAAAACTTCATTATGATCCTCTAACACCCTCAAATTCTTCCTCTTCTACTTCGTGGTCTCCTTCTACATCAACTAAGCAGCTTTAAGATGTGATATTTAGAATTATTCCTCAATCTTTTCCTCTTTTATTCATGATCGAAGACAAAGCAATTCACATAAGAATATTGTTAACATAAGGTTGATTTATATAGTTGAATGACATCTTTAAAAACTATATCGGCATGATCATTTAAAATATGTTTTACATTATATATTTTAATGTGTTAATGTTTGATTCTTTGATTCTTTTTCGAGATATAATGTCACCTGTAAGATTTTGAAATTCAGTCCAGACATCGATCTCACAAGTTTGTGGTTTTTGAGGGTTTAACAGAGAGAAGTAAGGGGGTACAGGAAATCAGATGGATCGTTGGGTCTTATTAGTTGATATTTTGGCTGTTGTATGATTTGAGTATGACGGTGAGTAGTACTAATCTCTACTCTCTACTAGTGTATCTGCTTTGACTTTTTAATGGGTCAATGCAGAGAAACTTTCTACAATAAATCTGAAGCACCAAATAGTTAATGTTTGCTTGATCACGTAACTTATTTCCTCAATTATTATTGAAGTATCAATTAAGTTATGTGGTATTTTCTGCAACTTTTACCCCTGCATAAATTTTTTAAAGTTATCTCTACATAATTGCTTTTTTTAAAGTACAAATTTTGACTTTCATACATATTTTTTCCAGCCATTTTACCCTCTTTCGTGGAAATTTTTGAAACCCATAGCTTAAAACTACAGTTTCTTGCTTTTCCCAATATCTTTTACTGCAATTTATTTACTTCTTTTGCCGCATAATTTATAGTTTTAAACTTTGATGACCTATTAAAATAAAGTGTCAACTGGCCATCAAATGTCCATACCCACCTCCGAGTATCGAGTTTCCCTGAAAAGGGTATGGAGATGAAATCGAAGAGTTCGGGTCAAAGAAGTGTTGGCCTGAGAATCATTCCATATTTTATTTTCCTTAATAAAAAATATTTGAGTTTGAATATTAGATTTGGGTCGTCACCTTATTTAGCATAGACAGGGAAGATGATGCAACAACTTGATTAGAAAACCTAGCTTTAATTGGTCTTGCCTTAAAACATTTACATTGTAATGAATTAAGGACCTTCCTTCACTTTTCAAGTGTCGCTGCTACCTTTAGTTGTCTACATCAGCCTCTCAGATACCTCTTCTACGGCTTACCAAAGCGATTTTGTTTCTTGCCATACTAAAGAGTTGGATTAGGACTGGAAATTTTGAATTTCTCTAATGATTCAAGGGTTTCATTCGTAATAAGTTATCTTCTAAGCATGCAATTTTTTCTCTTGATTTCGTGTACAGATTCCATTGTATCCTGCAGCCCTCTTCCAGAGTGAAACAGATGGGGAAGGAATAAATTTTGTTTTATACTTCAAACTTTCCGAAAGTTACTCTAAAGAACTTCCATCTCATTGCAGAGAAGGGATACAAGCTAAGTCACTCGGACTTGGGTACGGAGTGTCGGACACGACACGGATCCGAGTGTCGGGTTCGAAAATTCTGAAATTTTAGGACACGGGGACACCGTCCAAAATTTGGACACGGGTACGGGGACACGACATAATTTTTAATTATGTTTTTAATTTTATATATTAAGAATAATAATTATACTGATTTCAGTCACTCTCATGGTTGTTACGGCAGTAAGTTTTTAATTTTATATATTAAGAATAATAACTATATATATATTAATATTAATAATAGTACAAATATTTTAGATTTTCAAATTAAGTTATTAGTCAATCTGTACTTTGGGTATTGTAAATGTAGACTATGATTCTCTGAAGCATGTTGCCTCCACTCACAGACCCACTCACAGACTCACACTATTATATTAATATTATTTTAAGTAAATATGTCTGCCAAACCATGTGACAAGTTACTTTATACTATATGCATTATTACTCCATTAGTCATTACTAGGCACTAGCAGTACCCACTGTTTTTCATTTTTCATAGATAGATACATATACATAATATATATACAAGTACGACCACTGTTTTTCTTCTTCGTTTTTCATCATTCTGGAAACGTCATCGATTCACTCTTAAAAAGAACCATGTGTGTTCCTTGTACATACATCAGATCTGGGATGAACTTACAGAAGACGAAGATGGAAGTCATCGAAGACGACGATGGAAGCAGCAGCGACGGAAAAGAAGTGTCCGGATTTTAAGTGCCGAATCCGGTACGGGTCCCGTGTCGTGTCCCGTGTCGTGTCGTGTCGACACGGGTACGCCGGCCGGAAGTGCCGAGTCGGAGTATCATAGGATACAAGTAAGATTTAACTTTTCAGTATGCAATATTCTTCATTTTCAAGAAAATAATATCAATTTTTGTGGAGATATTTTATCATGTACATTATGTTTTATCTTTCTGAATCCTTTTTTATACCACCAGAAGCTGATCAATGATGAAGTTGTAAAGGTTAAAGGTTCATCTGTACCATTCCAGGAAGGAATGAAAGATTAAAGATATTGGGTCGTGTAGTAAATGTGGATGACCTTCAATTAAGTGCAGCAGAGAGGAAACTCGTTCATGCATACAATGAAATACAATGAAAAACCTGTCCTTTCATGTCCCCAACATGAGTTATACTTGGTGAGTTTGTACTTAATACTTCATACCGGGACTTTGATTTCAGCACTCTTTTCTTAATATCCTCCGGTGATATATGTAATATATAATGTGTAATGTACGGGAATAAGAATACTTTTAGTATTTTTTCATCAATTTTTTTTTTCAGGGAGAAATTATTTGGCTTTGGAGCTTTTTAGATAGACTGAAGCACTGCATCTTGGACTTCGGTCTTACAATTAAGGCAAGTCATATAATACCTAAACATATCATGTACTGGGCTTACTTTTGCAGAGCCAGACATTTTAGGCTCTACTATCGCTAACACTTTTTTTTGTTCGCCCAGGGAAACAAACCTGAAGAGTTACCGGAGCAAATCTTATGTTGTGTGCGGTTAAATAAAATTGATTACTCTAATTAGCAGAAGCTAGGGTTGAGTCAGGATTCCCCTTGATTAGTATATGAACAATTAAGGTCATTAGGATATTAATATATGAAAACTTGAAAAGTCACTTTTGAGCATTTAGTGTAGTGTTCTGATTTTTTTCTTTTATTTGCGATTCAACTTTTCATAATATTCTTGTGCTCACAAGTATGTACTTGTGATTTTTCTAATACATCAAATTCATTAGGAAGGAAGGAAGGCGGGCGGGCAGGCGGGCAATGAAAGCTTTTGAAAATGGTCTTATTCATGAAACCTTGGTTCCCTAGCATTTTTCATACTTAATTAATATCATTTTCTTGCATCTGGTGACCTAAGCGGAAGATGAGAACTCAAGACAAACAAGGATCAAGGGGTTTCCCGCAGAGACCTTTATTACCGGATTAAGTACTTAGAGGCTTCCCAAATGGAATTCTCCCTGCAAGTAAATTATCTGAAACATCGAGCTCTTTCAACCTTTTTAGATTTAGAAACTGAAAAATCCATCGCCAACAAGGATCGTTCGATGACACGCGGTGTGCATATAACATCATTCATCACACACATAACATAATACTAACCCGTGCAAAGTACTGTACTATTAATTAGTTGGTTAACGCCTTCATAAAAATAATAAGTTAAAAAAATATATTAAAAATATTAATTTATTTATTATAAACAATAAAATATACCAATAAAGCACAAAAATATATTTTTAAAAAATTTAAAAAATGTGTTACAAATTCCAAATTCAATTAAATTATTTTTAATTTATTAAAAATAAAAAATTACATGTTTTATAGAAATATAAACGTTTTTAATTATATCCCGATTAGAATTATCGTTCGCACACACTTCTTCATTTTTTCTTTTACGATTTTAGGTTACACTAAATAATTTTTTAAAAATAACTATTGATTTCATAAGATATTTAACAATAAATTTAAAAATAACGTTAATTTAATGATATTTATTTATGTCATAAAATTAAGTATGGAACATATATAAAATTAAAATTAATAATAAAATAAATTTATAATTTATAATTAATCATATAATTAATATATTAATTTATAATAATAATATATGATAGCCTGTACTTTGCACGGGTTATTTGCTAGTATATAATAAGTGTGAGAGGATTTTTCATGTTTTTTGTAGTACAGTTGTTGACCAAAAAAGTATAAATTGTTGGATCTTAAAAGATATATGTGATCTGTTAGATCAAATATTAAAAAAAATTTACTTGATTTATAATAGGATTATATTCAAATACCAAAAAGTAAATTTATTAATTAAAACCAAATATAAGTAAGTCTTCTAAATTGAATTTAAACCAAATATAAGTAGGTTTTCTAAATTGAATAGAATTACATCTAATAGTAGAAGTAAGTTTATTTGATTGATAGTAAGATAATATTTAAATACGAAAAAGTAAATTTTAATAATCTAAACCAAATATAAAGTTTTTCTAAATTTTATAAAATTCTCGATGTAAAAATTTGTAACTTTCTTTTCTATTCAATTTTCGAGTAGTTTCAATTGGATTATAATTGTTAAACCATCACTAAATTAAGTTTGAGCTTTGCATGACCTATAAAATAGTCTAAATGTGATTTTTAGAACAAAAATAGTAAATTGATCGTATGAAGTCTAATAAGCAATAACTTTTTATATATTTCATACTAAAATTTGGTTAATTTTTCTCTAAATCTTTCAAATTTAAGAGTTCTTTATTTTATTCAATATAAATATTAAAATAATTTGTTCGATAATATAAGTTATGTGATTATAAATATTAAAAAATAAACCGTGCATTACACGATTATACTATATACTATACTATTATAAGCGAAGTATGGTATATTTTGGTTGTCGGTTTGGTACTCTTTTTTTTGTCACTCTTTTTGGTACTCTTTTTTTGGTCCCTCTTTGGTTTGATTAAATCTCTATTATTAATAAAATTAAAAAAAAAACTCACCGCATGCACTCTTTTTAAATACATTAAATCTCTATTATTAATTATTAAAAAAACATACACCTCTAATTAAACACTTCAACAGAACACTCAAACACATCAAACACAAACACTCCAAAAACATACACATACAGTCGTACGTCTCTTCCACCCACATCACAGTCCCAACATCAATTTTAAACACTTCAAAAGTCCTCGTCGAACCTCCTGTATCACTTTGATGCTCACGCCATTAAGGCTTGTGATACGATATCTATTCAGGTACATATTCAAAGGTTTTGATATTTCCCTTTTCCTTTTCCGTGATTCAAATAACTTGAATTGGTTGTATAACTTGAATTGGTTATATTCTAAAGTTTAGCCTCTATGTGTTACCCTTTGCATCCTAAACAATAGGTCGAGTTGTTGAGTTCATACTACAATCTGTTTGATTAACTGCTTTATTGAAAAAATGTTCTATTTTGTTATGAATATCAAGCTCATAATAAATAAGGCCAGAGACGCTCAAGTTTATAGGAAGAGCATCATTTTGTAGCTTCCTACCATCTGATATTACAATCAACAATAAAGACAGGTACAAACAAACTTAACTAAATCCATGGTGCCTATAAAAAAAATTCCGTACAAATTTTAATGCACCAAATTGTCAACTCCTTAATTTTAACGCTCCTAATTGTCAACTCCTCTTTGTATTATTGATTATTTCCAAGTTAGTTTTTTAGAATTTAATATTTTATACTATTTGACATGACTTGTGTTGTTAGGGAAAGAGAAAAATAAATTCATATCGTAAGAATATATGATCAATTATTAAGATTGGTCACAAAGTACTCCAACTAAATATTAGTCATCAACTCATTTTTGAGATTTATTAAAAAGAAAAAGATTCCTAAAGTTAATTTTAGCATAATTTTCTAAAATTAATCTTTAAAATTACATGATTTTAATTATATGTTACCTTTTTTTTATAAGGGCTCCGCAGGGACATTAATGATTATCATTAATTATTATAATTATGTGTCTTAATTTTATTGGTTAACTTTAGGAAATTCTCCTAAAGTTAACTTTAGGCTCCCTTCACCCTTTATTAAAATATATAATAGCGGTCTATCCGTGCTACGCACCGGACGATAAATTGTATTAAGTAATTAATTTAAATATATTTTTTTAATTATTATTTAGAAAAAAAACTAGTTTTATTGGAATATTAATTAACTTAAGTATAAAATTATTTATTTGTGAATTCATACCAATTGAATTAATATTAATATTATGAACCAATCATCAAAACATAAATTATATATTTACATAACTTGGATACAGTATAATATTTCGTGCAATTGTAATACTTTTTCTATTCACGTATTTCATTTCATTTCATGTGCACAACAAGATTCGTGTAGTTTAGTGTCATTTTGTGTTCTAATTTCGGGTACATGATTTAATATCATGTCATTTTCGTTCAAGACCCTAAATTACACGACATAAATGTACAAAACGATTTATCAGGTATACACTAGCTATTTCTTATTAAATATATCGGAAAAATATACTCACTGTTAAAGGAAAATGAATTTCATATTATTTAACCCAATATCTAAATTACAAGGACACATATATAACAATGTGATTATGTGTTTATATAATACACACTTGATTTCAGTTTTATGGACAATAGCTTATTTTCACAGGTTAGTCAAATAAAAAAAAGATAGGTGATAATCATTTTAATTAATATGTCTTATTTTAAGGGTAAAAGAAAACTAAAATTTATTATACCATGTTTTACTAGAAAAGAATAAAAAATCCAACATACAAATTTCCAAATTGAAAATCCACATTTAAATTGTCTTTACAAATAATCTAAAGCAATCACCACAAACTCTAAGAATCATACGTTACTCCAAGAGCGCGATATATTGAATTTGTTTTGTTAGTTGATAATATTTATTTTTCTAGAGTAAATCAATTTATTAATAAAAGGACATGTAATTTGTGAAAATAATAGTAAACGATCACATAGCAAGCTAGATTAGAGTTTCTATTGTTATAATTACGTTCATATCATGTATCATGCCCAATAGATATCATCTCTCATATGGCTGAGACATGCAACCTTTTTTTTATAGACAATCTAATGGTTTATTGGAGTCGTGAGAATTAAGTGTTTATACATTTTTAATATGTAATCAAAAAATTAACCATGGCCATACAAATATTTTCAATGAATTAATATAGTAAATATTTTAAGGATCCGATATTGAATAAACATATTGAATTCTCAGAATATGGGTGAAAAATTTGTTAACATGGTACGTAGAAATATTCTCTAACAAAGAGAAAAATAAAATGAAAGATAAATTTTTATTAAAAAAAATAAAAAGGGGTTTTGAACTTTTCAACTGGGTTGTTTTTGTTTTGATGATTGGTTCGTAATATTAATATTAATTCAATTGGTATGAATTCACAGATAAATAATTTTATACTTAAATTAATTAATATTCCAATAAAATTAATTTTTTTTTCTAAATAATAATTCAAAAAATATAATTAAATTAATTAATATAATTTATCGATCGGTGAGTAACACGGGTAGAATGCCAGTATATATTTTAATAAAGGGTGAAGGGAGCCTAAAGTTAACTTTAGGAGAATTTCCTAAAGTTAACCAATAAAATTAAGACACATAATCATAATAATTAATGATAATCATTAATGCCCATGCGAAGCCTTTATAAATAAAAGGTAACATAAAATTAAAATCATGTAATTTTAAAGGTTAACTTTAAACAATTATGCTAAAGTTAACTTTAGGAATTTTTTTCTTTTTAATAAATCTCAAAAATGAGTTGATGACTATTTTTTGTTGGAGTACTTCGTGACCAATCTTAATAATTGATCATATATTCTTACGATAAGAATTTATTTTTCTCTCTCTCCCTAACAACACAAGTCATGTCAAATACTATAAAATATTACTCCATTTACTTTTTAATATTTGATGTTTGACTTTTCTGCACACATTTCTAAGTCTTTTGACTACCTTGTTAAAATAATTATTTTTATTTTTTATTTTTGAATAAAAATAGATACTCTATATTAAAATTCAGAAAAGAAAAAATTTAAAAATAATAATTTTATCTATGCATTTAAAGCACAATAAAATACGTGCAAAAAAGTCAAACGATAAATATTAAAAAACAAAGGTAGTAAATTCTAAGAAACTAACTTGGAAATAATCAATAATACAAAGAGGAGTTGACAATTAGGAGCGTTAAAATTAAGGAGTTGACAATTAGGTGCATTAAAATTTGTACGGAAATTTATTTATAGGCACCATGGATTTTGTTAAGCTTGTTTATACCTGTCTTTATTGTTGATTTGTAATATCAGATGGTAGGAAGCTACAAAATGATGCTCTTCATATAAACTTGAGCGTGTCTAGCCTTATTTATTATAGGCTTGATATTCCTAGCAAAATAGAACATTTCTTCAATAAAGCAATTAATCAAACAGATTGTAATATGAACTCAACAACTCGACCTATTGTTCAGGATGCAAAGGGTAACACATAGAGGCTAAACTTTAGAATATAACCAATTCAAATTATTTGAATCACGGAAAAGGAAAAGGGAAATATCAAAACCTTTAAATATGTACCTGAATAGATATCGTATCACACACCCGTGAAGCCTTAATGGCATGAGCATCAAAGTGATACAGGAGGTTCGATGAGGACTTTTGAAATGTTTAAAACGGATGCGGGAATGTGATGTGGGTGGAAGAGACGTACGTCTGTATGTGTGTGTTTTTGGAGTGTTTGTGTTTGATGCGGGGAATGTGATGTGTGTGTTTTTATAATTTTTTCTTGATCTATCTTTATTTTTCAATAAATATATCTCTTTATTGAGAGTCTAATAAAATACTAATTCGTGAAATTTGTCTACCTATATATTAGATTTTGTTATATTAGTTCATTGATTTGGATAATATAGAATCGTAATTTCTGGTCGATTGTTTGAATACGTTCTGACAAATCAGATATACATATTCCTCACGGTTATAACAAATTGTTAGATTATCTCACCGAAAAGATGGTATAATTTTGTAAGATAAGCGAGGAATGTACCGTAATTGAAGATATGTTCAATGATTGGATAAAGGAAATTAATGTCTATTTTACTCTGTGTTTGTTCAATTTTAATTATTTTTGTAGATGTTGTATGCCATTTTATTGATAAATTTTGCAGGTTTGATTATTTTTGTGGATGACATATGTCCTTTTATTGATGAATTAATTATCCATAAAGAAATAGTGATATATATGAATATTTGTGCTAAATTGACCAATTTATTATGAAAATATTCACTAACAATATTTTCATTGATTCTATAATATTTTTTATTTTTGATTGATATTTTATACACCAAATAATGTATAATACTTTTTAAGAGTATATTTAATATTTTGAATAATTCAAATATATTGTCAGGTCAATGGTTTTTTCATTAATTATTGCATAGTTAAAAAAATTCGTAATTAATTAAAATGTTAAAAGGTGATTGGTTTAAAGTTCATTCTAATATTTATTGGTTGATCCTAACTTTTTTAATGTGGTAAGGATTGATGCCTACAATTTAGTAAGTCGAAAAATTATTGAAGTTTGCCACTGAATATTTTAATGGGAAGTAACTCTGAGAGAATGTGGACTGGGGATGATGATAACCTAAATCGTATTCTATTTTTTTATCATAAACGTTTTTCGGTTAATTTTATTGTACAATTAAAACACGAAGCATACGATACATATATATAATCAAAATAAAAAGATAATCTATCCAAGTATAGTATGTCATATAATAAAAATATATAAAGTAGCACATTAACCAAAATTGATGTGATTTAGCCATTTAGGCATGAGGAAAACTGATGCATATACTTAGTTTAACGAAATTGGCTAGGTCTGATAGGGATTATAGAATAAGCGGTTTAGATTTCTTGGAATGTTTAAATTGACATAATATTTATATTTTTTTAGTTTGTAATAATTTTATTTTACATAAATTGTTTATTAGTTAATCGTTAAATTAAAAATTAGTAGTTATTAGGTTTAGTTAATTGATATGAAAAAGTTAAAAATCAACTTTTATTGAGTGTAACTTGAGTTGAGTTTAATCTTCGTTGAAATGTCGAATAGAGAAACATGTTACATTAAGTAATATTGGTCTAAAATTTAGTAGATTCTGATTGATGTTAAAATAATTCACAATCTTGTGATTGGTTAACTAATACATGGTAAATTCGGGTATCCTTTATTATAATAAAGGATTTTCAAAAATAATTCATAACTAAAAGATATATAGACATATGTAATATACTATTTTGTGGATTTATAGAAAATTATATTTACGGTTAGTAGAAATTTTTTAAAATTAAAAATCATGTGATATACGAAGTTATTAAATCAAGATATTATTATATATTAATTTAATTTAACTACGATTAGTAAATTAGAATAAGCATGGTAAACGATAAAATTTTTGTATATGATTGATTGATTTAAAGTTTAGAAGTAAATTCTGATTGCCTCTATGTGAATAAATTTATTTTTAAGCCTTTCAAAAGATCGAATCTTTGATGATATGGATTCTATCACTAGCTATTTAAATTTTGATTCAAATCCAATTTTGTAATGTTGGCATATTTGTATTTATTAATTAATTTTAACACAAACGATATTTAAAATCCGATTTTTTCAGATTTTTAGTTGAGTTAGATTATAATTATTTAAAATTGATTGTAATTGTACACTATCTATTATGAAAATCAATTTATGATGTACTAGCTTAAAATCCGTGCGATGCACGAATTTTCTTTAATGTTGATTTTCTTTTTAAAATTCAATTTTAATACAACCTTTTTTTAATTATAAATACTTTTTTGGTTATATTTTTTTTTTTAAAATTCACTTCTAATGCACCCTTTTTTAATTATATCCTTTTTAGATTATAGTTTTCTTTTTGATTATAATTTTTTCTTTTTAGATTTCTAGTTAAGTTAGATTGTAATTATTTAAAATTGATTGTAATTGTACACTATATATTATGAAAATCAATTTATGATGTATGATAATATGATTGTGATTGACTTTATATTAAAAGAGTGGTTGATTAATGAATGATTAATTATGAAATTTAATTTAAAATATGTAATAGTATATTGTGATTGATTTCAAATTAAAATTGTGATTTTCTAGTAAATATTTGTTATTTAAAAAATATGTATTTATGGATATGTTTAACTAAATCATTATTATATTTAAATTAGAAGTGTTAACTAATTATGGTTAAAGTGGTATGGTGAAATTGTAAATAAGGAATACTCTTAATATAACATGATTGATCTAAAATTTAGGAATTAACTCTGATTGGTTCTAAAATAATTCATAATTTTCTGATTGATTAAGGTAGATTCAGGTATTATAATAAATGATATGTAATATATGGATATGTTTTTTTTTATTAAGCAAACATATATTAGAACCGAGGGAATCCTCGCAAAGATACAGGTGAAACCCTGGCCAACTTCCGTAAGCCACATTACATTCAGAACACAAAAGTAAACTACTAGACTATAGCCTTACCACCTTAAAACAACCCAGCAACCTATGACTTGATTATTACTAATATCCTTACAATGACCTTAGTTGGAAAAGTGGTCATAGATACATGTTAACACAGGCACCGAAAATATTTCTTATTGCAGTTCTAAGTTACATAGTCTTAAGCCAAGTCTACTGGGATTACATCCCCTGTGAAGACAAAGCCATCCACTGCTGCTATGCCACCCTGAAAAACTTCTTCCATCATGACTTTCTCTGTGTTATCATCAGCATCCACTTCAATGTCTAAGCTGGTTGAGCGTTTTTGTATTAGTTTGTCCCAAACCTAGAGCGTCTGTCTGGTCCGAGAGGAGTACCCCTTCGTCAAAGTCTACTGGATCAGGAGCTCAATCTGGGATGAGAACATCCTGATAACTCGGGTCATCAATTCCAAAACCTAGATCCCAGTCGAGAAGTTCTTCTACTCCTCCAACTGCCCTATTGAGAGTGTATAACTGTAGAGAATATTAGTGACTGTGCCATAGGTGCCAGCTGTCATATAATTTAGTTATGGTCACATGTTTAGTCACATCTTTATCATATTGTCACGAGCAAGTCACAGCCACACAGCCACACATTTTGTAGTATAAGAGTAACATTGTATTCTGTTTTTCATACGATGAAATAATAAATATTCTTATCTTTTCCTTCACGTTTTCTCTGCTTGAGTATGTAGTTTTACATGGTATCAGAGCTTAAAGCTCGATCCATGGTGGTCTCTCTGATTCACAGTTAATCATTTATCCCTTTTTCGTTTTCAGTTTTCTCTCTTTCGTTACAAGTTTTATACACTCTTATCAATGGCGACCCAAGCTTCTTATGCTGCGGCAACTGCTGGTGCTATCACTTCCGGTGACCCTGTGACTTCTGTGTCTTCTACGATGGATTCGATGCATCCCTATTATATCCACCCATCTGATAGTCCTGGTATGACTCTGACTAATGTTGTTCTTACTGAAAATAATTACAATCAATGGAGTAGATCTATGGAGTTAGCACTTTCTGCAAAATTGAAATTAGGCTTTATTGGTGGAAGTTATGTTAAACCTACTGGATCTGCTCTTCTTGTTCATTGGAATAGATGTAATCACATGGTTATCTCCTGGATATTAAACTCTGTTTCTTCAGAGATACGTAATAGTATTGTTTACATGAATACTGCTTGTGACATTTGGAATGACCTTGCCACTCGATATGCTCAAAGTAATATGCCTAAAGTTTTTAATCTCAGAAAGGAAATCAGTGGCTTATCTCAAGGATCTATGTCTATTACTTCTTATTTCACAAAATTTAAGACGTTAACAGATGAATTAGATTGTGTCTCTACTCGTCCTGTTTGTGCTTGCAATAAGTGTACCTGTGACATCAACAATAAGCTGCATAACTATGAACAAGAACAATTGTTAAACCAGTTTTTGATGGGACTCAGTGATGTTTTCACAACTATACGTGGACAAATCCTGCTTATGAAACCATGTCCTACACTAAGTCAGTGTTATTCTATGCTATTGCAAGAAGAAAACCAGAGAGATGCATCTTCTTTTGTTTCTCATATGAACTCTAGCACTGCAGCGATGTCTGTAAGGTCTACTCTTGCTGGTAATGGACCTCGAGCTACTCAGAATAATATGCAGATCTCTGGTTCCAAGAAGAATAACTTGGAGTCTTCAGTCCAGTGTGAATTTTGTCAAGTTGTGGGACATACAAAGGATAAATGTTATTGTCTTCATGGATACCCTGCTTGGCACCGGCTGTTTGGAAAGCCAAAACCAAAGCCACGATTTATGCAAGCAAGAAATGCCTCTGCTGCTCAAGTGTCTGTTTGTAATACTCCAGATATGCCAGATGTCAAGTCAAATGCTAATGCTGAATCGCCTGATAAGTTTGGGATAAGTGAAGGTTAATACAACCAGTTGCTTCAGATGATACACAGCACAATGAAGTCTGCTCAGAATGAATCTCAACCTGCTGCTACAGATTGGCCATATCTTGGTTCTGCAAACTCTGTTGGATCTGCAAATTCAGTCCATTTTGCAGGTATTTCAATCCATGACAAATACTGTAAGACTGATAGCACCTGATCAATGGATTATTGATTCAGGTGCCTCTGATCATATTACTCCACACCTCCATTTGCTAACTAATATTAAACCTTGTTGTGCCACTTTAGCTTTACCTAATGGTCAATCAGCAGAAGTCACTCATATTGGCTCTGTATGTTTATCTCCTGTGATCACTCTTCATTCTGTGTTATGTGTGCCCAATTTTTCCTACAACTTGTTATCTGCCAACAAGTTACTTCTTAATACTCCATATCATATGATTTTCACTCCTTCTGAATGTTATCTTCAGGACCCTACTCACAGGAGACAGGGCCTAAGGATTGGTAGCTGTAAGGATGGCCTATACCTGTTCCAGCACCAAAGTGTCTCTTCTACTTTAGTTCATCATTGTAATAGCATATCTAAAACCCCTAATGTAGCCACTTGGCATGCTAGAATGGGCCATGTTCCCTTACCTGTTCTTAGAATTCTCTCTTTTGCTAAACAAGACTCTGAATTACCTGTATGTGACAGTTGTCAATTGTCGAAACAGACAAAGCTTTGTTTTAAATACAGCACCTCTGTTAGCTCTTTATTGTTTGATTTGGTTCATGCTGACATGTGGGGACCTTACCATCATAAGACCCATGGAAACTGTTCTTATTTTCTCACCTTAGTAGAAGATAAATCAAGATATACCTGGACGTTTCTTTTGTCCAGTAAAACACAAGTCTGTAGTGTTATACAAGAATTTGTTACATACATAAAGAATCATTTTGGTGTTTTCATTAAAAACTTTCGTATCGACCATGGCTCAAAATTTGTCAATCAAAGTCTCAATTCATTTTTATCATCGTTAGGAATCTTACATCAAAAGAGCTGCGTTTACACCCCTCAACAAAACGGAATCGTTGAACGTAAACACAGACATCTCCTAAACATTGCTCGTTCCTTAAGAACCCATGCTCATTTACCTCTACAGTTTTGGGGTGACTGCATTTTGACAGCCACATATTTGTTAAATCGAACTCCATCTTCAGTTCTTGAAGGCAAAACCCCTTATGAGCTTCTTTTCCTTACTCTTCCTCTTTATGACCATTTACGAGTTTTTGGATCTCTCTGTTTTGCTACTGTTCTCCCAAAACCACAGGACAAATTTTGTTCTCGTGCTTTTAAAGGTGTGTTCTTGGGTTATCCATGTGATCACAAGGGCTACAAAGTCCTTGATTTGGCTACTAGACAGGTGGTTGTTACTCGACATGTCAAATTCTATGAAAGTGAATTTCCTTTCAAGGACATAGGAACGTCATCTCCTTCTGCTGACAAAATTTTTCCAGATAATTCATGTTTGGATGCGTTTTTGGATGATCCCCTTAATCCACCTGTCATGTCTGAAGTTCTCCCTGAACAACAGTCCTTGATTCCTGATACAGTTCAAGCTACAACAGTCAATGATATCAGTGATTCTGCTTCGACAACCATTGCCACTCCTATTGTTGACAACAAAGGTTCTTCTATCAGACCTACACGACAACGGAAAGTACCTACAAAGTTTAAAGATTATGTGGGTTTCCCTTCTCACACACATAGTGCCAACTCTGTGTTCAAGCTTAACTATACCCATTTTGTTGCCAATGTAGCCAAAATATCTGAGCCTTATTCATATGCTCAAGCTGTCAAATCACCAGAATGGTGCACAGCCATGGCCTCTGAACTAGCAACACTCGAAGCCAATAATACCTGGATTGTTACACCATTGCCTCCTAATACAAAAACTGTTGACTGTCGTTGGATCTACAAGGTCAAATACTTGGTAGATGGCACTGTCGAACGATATAAGGCACGACTTGTAGCTAAGGGCTACACCCAAACTGAAGGACTTGATTATTTCGAAACTTTCGCTCCAGTTGTCAAAATGACCACCCTTCATACAGTCCTTGATGTTGCAGCAGTTCAGAATTGGACCCTTACTCAGTTGGATGTTACTACAGCATTCCTCAATGGTGACTTGAAGGAGGATGTCTACATGAACCTTCCACCAGGTTACACTCCTCATATTTCCATCATTAAAAAGTATCCTGGACAACGTTTGGTCTGCAAACTCATTCGTTCTTTGTATGGCCTTAAGCAAGCATCACATTGTTGGTTCATTAAACTTTGCTCAGCATTACTTGCTTTTGGATTTAAACAATCTGCTTCAGATCACAGTATGTTTGTTTACACTCACAAAGGTTCTATTTCAGTCCTCTTGGTTTATGTTGACGACATGGTGTTGGCTGGTAATGACAATGGAGTTCTAACTTCAATCAAACAGTTTCTGGCATCTCAATTTCAGATCAAAGATTTGGGACATTTGAAATATTTCCTTGGTCTGGAACTTGCTCGATCATCTACAGGAATTTATCTACATCAACGTAAATATACTGAGGACTTGATAAAGGATATGGGTCTCCAACAATGCAAACCTTCCATTACACATCTGGAACAAAATCATGGACTATTGGCTGATCATTCTGCAGAACTGGATTTTGAGAATATTCCATTATATCGTCGTCTCATTGGACGCCTGATTTATCTTACAATATCCCGTCCAGATATTGCTTACACAGTCAATACATTGGCTCAGTTTATGGCACATCCTAAGCTCTGTCATTACCAAGCTGCTACTAGGCTCTTACGATATCTCAAAGGTACCATTGGGCAAGGCATTTTATTTTTTGCTACTGGACCACTCAAACTCACAGCTTTCAGTGATGCAGACTGGGCAACTTGTCAACTTACCAGACGATCTGTCACAGGGTACTGCATCACTCTTGGCTCCTCTCTTGTCTCCTGGCGTTCCAAGAAGCAACCTACCATTTCACGATCATCTTCAGAGGTAGAATATCGTGCAATGGCAGATACTACCTATGAAATTACATGGCTGTTGTCCTTACTAGCAGACCTTCATGTCTTCTCTCTTACTCCTGTCACACTTTTATGTGATAACCAATCTGCCTTACACATCGCTTCCAACCCTGTGTTTCATGAACGAACGAAACACATAGAGATCGACTACCATCTTGTTCGTGAAAAACTACTCAAGAATATCATAAGCACTGCTTATCTCCCTACTCAAAAACAACCAGCGGATCTATTCACCAAATCTCTTGCTTCTGCTCACCTCTACTTCTTGCTGTCCAAGTTAGGAGTTTGCAACTTATTTCCAACTCCTAACTTGAGGGGGGATGTAGGGAATATTAGTGAATGTGCCATAGGTTCCAGCTATCATATAAGTTAGTTATGGTCACATGTTTAGTCACATCTTTATCATATTGTCACGAGCAAGTCACAGCCACACAGCCACACATTTTGTAGTATAAGAGTAACATTGTATTCTGTTTTTCATATAATGAAATAATAAATATTCTTATCTTTTCCTTCATGTTTTCTCTGCTTGAGTATGTAGTTTTACAATAACTCAGTGCAAACCCTTTTTCCCAAATGTGAAATGAATATTGCTGGCTTGTTCCTTGAGGGATACACATACGCCACCATACAGAACCAACGGGCATCCTTGATGCGAGTGTTGATCTGCATTGCAATGTCATAAACATGAGCCGGAGCTCCTATGTGGAAGTTTTTCATAACCAAGTAGGCTTCGAGATTGTCTGTTTCAAGAATCACATCAAGATACCCTAACTTAAAGGCTCTCTTTAGAGGGGTTAGTTGAGGAATGACACATATGGTTAGGTGCTTGAGTTCTCCCTCTGAGTTCCTGTACACTACCCTATGCCACTATAGAAACCATAAATGGCCATTTTTCTTATAGTGTTTAGTGTGCTAGAAGGGGGGATCCAATGATATGCCATACTATCTTGAAGAAATATTCTGAAGGGTGATTTCTCTTGCATTTTATGAGTGAAGTTTATATAGAGGAGATACTTAGCATTAACTTGCAGCTAACTACATTCAGTGTATCTCATTTATACATACCCACCTGCATAATTAAAACTCACAATGGGAGCTTTAGTGCAAATCTATGAAGTAAATACTGGAGATTGTCTCCCATTTGAAACTATTTGAGATACTTGTTAGAGCAGATAATTTCCCTCTAAAACTTTCTATTTAAGATCAAAATAAATATTCGGTCTGCCCTATGCTAAACACTAGGGGATGTTCAGTGAGAGTTAAGAGGGAAGTAATTGGAGAGTAATGATTACTTATCCTATCACAAGACGCGTGGGTTTTTAAAGGTTCTTGAAATAAGATGACTGAATATATCCCTATATATATTCTTATTAAACCCAGGCACTAATTGGAATGGGTCTTACTCTCTGCCTTCTTTCGTCAACCTATCTGCTTCTTTATTTTGCATTCTTGAGATGCTCACTAACCTGATATTATGCATTAAGTTTATTAGATGTGCACCTGGTAGCTCTGTACGTTCTGCATTGAAGGTGCCCCTGCATTTAGATACATATCCCACTAGCTTCAAGGAGTCTGTGGCTATGATGCAGATATCATTTTGCCTCCCTTTGGATTTAATATTTTCCAGTAGAAAAAGTAGTGCATATAGTTCAACTTCCCATCCAAAATAATTCGTACATGGGCCAGAAAATATGAATTCTATTAAACCCACTATATTCCAAATAAATCCACCTATACCTGAAGATTTGGATCCATCATTGTTTAATTTCCAGGAGCCATCAATGAACGCCACTGTTGGGCTTTGCTCGAACCACTTTACCAATAGGGATTTAAGTTCCAACTGTGACACTGTTTGTATGCTTTTGCTGGGTTTAACAACCACTGATTTTTTAACTCTGTGTTAATCATTTTGTGAGCACAACTCCACTCTCAAGCTCTTGACTTGATGAGGATTGATAAAGATTGGGAATTTGACCTTATACCAGAGAATACACAGTAATTTCTAGCTAACCACAATGACCATAGTATTGATAATAAACATGTCTCCACCCTTAGTTGTTTCCTTTGAGCAGAAGAAATTTAGAGCTGACCTTAGGTCAGTAAAAGTTCCATGGTTATGTGCAATGTCGAACCATGAAACCAAGATTTCCCAGCATACCTTCACAAGGGGGCAATCCCAAAAAAGATGATTATGGTCTTCTACCTCCGTTAAATACCACTTGCAATGATCATCTACTATAATTCCTCTGTGTTTTAGTAGATCAAGTGTAGGAAGGGATCTATGCCATGCGTGCCACACAAACATTTTGACCTTGGGAGGTGCCTTTTGTTTCCAAAGAACTGACCAAGGTCCTGGGAATTGCTTTTCCCTTTGCAGTACATTATACCCTAAGGAAGTTTTGTATTGGCCTTTTGTTATCCCCTGATAAGATATATTTTTATATATATTTTAGATAATTTTATTCCCATATTTAATTGCATTTTGCATTGCTTTGAATATTTATTTAATAAATTTTGATGTTTTATTGTAGGAAGGCAAGAATTTTTAAGTTTGGAAGAATTTGGGCTTAAAGAGCTATTTTGGAGCTAAAATTGGAAGAAATTCAGATTTATTTAGCTACACTCGCTTTCTATAGTATTTATTTCATATCCGGAGTTGTAGGAGTCAGATTTGGACGATCTTACAGTCCACGCGAAACTAAGAAAATTATCTTCAATTCAGAAGGATTAAATAAGCAAAAATCCGATTGGAGCAGCTCGAAATCTGAGGAGCAAATGCAGTTCAGAATTTTAATGGATTTGGAATTTTTTTCAAATTCGAGAAAAATAAAGAAATTGCAAAATAAAGAAATAAAGTGCAAAGAAGAATAAAAGAAGAAGGAAAAAGAATTAGGAATTTGGAGCAAATTGGAATATTTCAAACACGCCCCAAAACTTTCATTTGACTTTATATTTCAAAAGACTTCCTTTTGTTTTCATATGTAAACAAGTTAATTAGCAAGTGCCATAAATAGCCTTCATTTGATCATTCTAAGGGGACACACCAAACATCATTAGTAGATTAGACCTTTAGACATACACTACATCGACATTACCATATTCTATCTACATTCATTCGGCTGCTACAAATTTGTGGAATTAGGGGCTTGATTTTCTTTCTCTTTTATGTACATTTTTTTTTGGCTTAATTCTGGCTTAATTCTCCGTTAGAGTAATGCTAGGTACCCCAAATTGGTACCCAAAAAATGCTCCCAAATGATGTGGCATGGGTGAGTTGGCTGTATGAAAAATTTTAATTGGTGAGATTAATATGACCCTGGCGGGTCCATTATAGTTATAGCCAATCAGATAATGACACGTGTAATTTGGGAAAAATTTTGGGTACCAATTTGGGGTACCTAGCATTATTCTTCTCCGTTAATGTAAGGTATTTTCTATTTTATCTTGTTTATTAAATATATATTTTAGATGGATTGTTATATAATTGTTCTTAATCTTTATATTAGTGAGTAGTAGTTCTAAGGTATAAAGGAAAGCCACGTTTGCATGATAATTCTGGTATGATTTTCATAATAGTTTGATTGATTATGGTAAATTCTAATCGATTATGTTTTGATATTTAATTTGTGTTATCGGCCAATATCACAGATTAATTATATGCGAATAGGAGTAATATATCGAGAGATTTTACTCACTAGAGGCACACATACAGTTAGCGGAATTGAATTTTTGTACGAGTGCATAATTGGATTTCCGAGAGCGTTAATGCTTCAGAGAGATTAACTATTGTTCTAATTACCCAATTAATTAAATTACTAAAAGTGATTATGTGTAAGCATGTTTCGGGAGTGTTGATGCTTGAGAGAGATTAACAAACTCTAATTGCATGACCGTTTTGATTGCTTTAGCTTAAAAGCCAGATATTATGTAAACATGTTGGACATAATTGCCCTAGATTTTAAATTCATTGTTTATCCTTTAATTAATTAGTTAAATTAATATAAATAATTAATTAGTAAATATTTTCATAACTATCGTTTTTGCTCCAGAAACAATTGAATAAAAACTGATAAAATCTGTCTCCCTATGAACGAACATAAAAATAATACTTCATAAAATTGGCGCCACAGCAGGGGAGACGGTTAGTTTTTATAAATTTAAGTTTAATTGTCCAGGTTTCATAATTTTTAGTTGTAGATCTAATTTTTATGTTTTATGAGTTAGTAAAAAAAATAAAAAAATATTAGTTTTCTTAAATTTCAATTCGTATTTTGTACTTGTTTTTGTTTTAATTCGAAGCTTTATTTTTCTTTTCCTCCCCTGTTATTGTTTAATTCGAAACACAAACCCAGCACCTTTTCTTTGCTGAGCCTCCCCTGTTTCTCAGTTACACAGTCCAAAATCCAAACATATTTTCCTTCTTTCGTTTCTCCTTCTTCTTCAAATATAACACACCCAACCTCTCCCCGTTTCTTTGCCAATCCATCGAAACCAGCCTCCCCTTCGAAACCCCAGCATCTCCTTCCTCTTTTCCCCCATGAAAACCACCATACCCATCCCCCTTTTCGTTCGATTTTCATCTTTCTTTTCATTTTGTTCCCTTTCAATTTGGTTCGAGTTTTTTGCTGAGCTTATGATCTTTGAGTACGAATGTTTGTTGGGTTTCTATAGTTCGAAGAAGTTGAATTCAGCCGAATTATTTAGAATCGAGTTCCTGTTTAAACGAGTTATTGTGTGATTCTTGTTTGTTACTGAGTTGCGAGTTGCTACAGTTTTGTTAAGTTGTGGTGTTGAGCTTGAATCGCTGCCGAGTTGATTTCTTAGTTATTGTTCTCGTTTCGTTGAGTAGAGTTGATTCCTTTGCTGCATTTTTAGCTGAATTTGTTGCTGTTTGTATTTAAGCATTCTATTTGTTCTGTCTTACTGATTGTCGAAACAGCTGCATCGAGTTTCTTTTTTTTTTGTCGAGTCAATTCGCTGAGTCTTCCGAGTTCATTTTTTTTGCTGCTGATGTCTGTTCGGGGACGATTTTTTTCAAATTGCTGTCTAAGATGCCGAGTGCGTTGCTGAGTTGTAGTGCACGAGTTTGTTACTGAGTATTGAGTCATTGTTTCTGCGTTTCTTGTTGTGAGCTCGAGTCTATTGTTTTTGCCAAGTATCGCTGTCGAGTTTTTTGCCGAGTTGACCTGCGTGTACTGAGTTGGTTCGTCGTTTTGATGTCTGTATAGTCTGCGTAGTCGGGACTGAGTCATGTTTGGTTGTTGCTTAGCCGAGGTTCGTTTTTGTTTACGAGTTCAAATTATTAGATTTTGCTGGTTTTGTAACGAGTTTTGAGTCAGTAGAGGTACGCACTTCGTGTTAAGTGTTTTGGCCGAGTCTGAGTTTGGTTGCGTTCTATTAATTAACTACTGTATTGAGTTTTCTGTAGATTCTGTTTAAGTAGTTATTTTGTTGATGAATCAAAATTCTTGTTGTTTGTAAAAAAAAAATTAAATTTTTTAATTAGTTTGTTAAACTTTGAGTTAAATTTTTAGTTCGTTTATGTTTTCTTTGTCTCATTGGAACTTTAATTCCAATTGAGGCAGATTTTACTACGTTTCTTGGTTTTGTAGTGTGTTTATAGGGATACAATGAGTGAGTTTGATAATTTCGCACGCCTATGTTCTCTAGTAGAGGCACATTTATTGCATAATACGGAGCCCACTTCTGTCCGATGAGTACAAATTAGACGTCACAAGTGACACCTAAAACTTACAATTTATGTAATATTTATGGTATCCCGGGTCACTTTGATTATGAATGCTATTACAATATTTACAATTCTCAAGATGCTCAATTTAGATAAGTGAATGATTATCAAGAAAGATACGAGTCCAATCCGTACTCTAATGCAAATGATCAAAATTGGACGGGTCAACCAAATTTTTCGTACACAGACAACAATTTTCAGAATTTCTCATATCATGATCAACAACAATTTCAGCAACAACAAAATGAAGAACAATATCACCAACAACAATTTGAGCACCATCATGGTAACAATTTGAATATCCTCCACCGCAAAATTTTCAGGTTCATCAAACCAATGAAAATGTGCAACCTGATTAAATGAGCGATGTGATGAAAATTCTAATTCAACTGCAAAAGGATTAAGAGGTGTTCATGTAAATTATGAATGAGCTAAACACTCGTAGCAAGAAGATGGAAGCTGAAATTTCAGAATTGGCTAGCTCTTCTACTGCATGGCAACCGGACTCTACACCGCCGCCATCTATACCACTAGAAGATGAAATGGATTCGATCATTTTTACAAGTGATCCAGAGGAAAATAGTTTCTCGGTCTGTGTTGATGATGTACTTATTGAAACAGAAGAGGAGTTTTCCACCGATGTTAAGATCAATGATTTTGTTACTGTTGAGGATGTTGTGAGTATGGCCGAGAATATGTGCTTCAAGGTTAACGTGATGTCAAAAATTGTCCAAGACGATCTTTTTCCAATTTTGCTTGATAATCCATTCCAAACGGCTCTTACACTTCAATTCTCGGAAGAAAGAGATCGTGATAATTACTCCTTATTCATTGATTTAAAAAGCCAAAAGGATCAAATAGCTCAAGAGAAAGTAAGGAAGGGAGGAGAACCACCACCCGAGCCTCCACCTCACGTGAATATTAAGGGAGTTCGGCATTTTCGAGGCTGTGACTTTTATCGTTGCTTTATCACAAAATTTTCCAAAACTACATATTTTCTTGATCAATTGTTATTTATTGATGTAGTAGTTAAATTTGCTAATGCTTGTTTGGAAACTTTGTGTAGGATTAAAACAACTGTTGATGCTCTTGATTTTCTTCGTGGCGGTCCCGCGCAACAGATTTTTAGTCTTTTTGGAGTGGCACTCCATGCTTCGACATTCAGTGCCTCGACACTTCATGCTTATGCATTAGGGGAGTTTTTCTAACTTTTCTTATATTTATTTATTTATTCTCTAATTTTTAGGATTCTTTGTTTTTAATTTTTCTCTTCTATATAATTGTTCATTGAGGACAATGAACTATTTAATTGTGGGGATGAGTTCTCGATGATTAAAAATTCCAAAAAAATTAGAAAATTAAAAAATTAATTGCCTCGTCTCATAGTGTGTTAACAAGGATAGGTACATATCTTGTGAGCTTATTTTGCATGATTATCTGACATGTCATATCTCTAGAAAATCTTTTGTTACTTGATGATTCCTTGTACGTGCTTGCGAAATTTTAAAACTTGAGATACTTCATTGTCAATTTTAGTGAGTACTGAAGCATGCTTTCACCCTGTGAGATCTTGAGCCTAATTTTTGATTGGTACATCTTATATCAATCGAATTTTATTGTTGTGTGTTGTTCATCATTTGGCATGTTGCTCTAGAAATTGCTTTAAACCATTTTGAGATTACATGATATCTGTATGCATGAAAATGATAAAGGCACTAGGATTAACCATGTTTATCCAAACACTACCAGTGAATTATATCCCTAGTGAACCCATTTGAGATTTTTATCCGTTATTTTTGTGTATCTCCAATCTAAATTCTTAAACCTACTTTCTTATTCTTCTCTTGATTTACTAGTAGAGCATTTTGATTCATTTGGAGGTTGGTGAGTGCATAGTATGGGGATTTCTTTGTTAAAGTGTGAAAATTTGGTGGGAATAAAAAAAAAGTAAATAAATAAAGTAGAGTTGTGTCCATTAGTTTGTGCAATATGGAAATGGAAAAGTACATGGTAATATGTGCTTGGGGTTTAATGCTTGTGAGAGTTTGCTCAGCTTTTACATGATCGAAATTTCATGTTGAGTGCTTTAATTAGAAATGAACATTGTGCTCTATTAGTTTGTCGAGTTAGCCACTTGTTAGCCTTTTTCTTGATTCCCTACCCTTCACCTTAGCCAAGTTACAACTTGTTAGAAATAATTGATGGGAACAGTGTTTAAGAGCTACAGTGACAAATCAGAGTTTAGCTGGAAGCAGTCAGAGTTTAGTTAAACGCTGACTTGGAAGCTCGACAGAGTTTAGTTAAACTCTGTCTGGAGGAAGCGCATCTACCAGTTAACAGTGATTGAAGAATTAACGAAGTTAATTATGGAAGCAATATCTTTACAGATTGGATAGCTGTTAAAGAGATTGAGTTGACTTAGGAGATGTGTAGCAATCGTAATTGATATCAATTGTATAGCTAATTTATAGGAGTATCAATTATCGATTATAACGAAGCTGTATATCTTATAAATATAGTTAGGTTAACCCTAGAAGGGTATCGTGCATCGAACTATCTTTCTTTGTAACCTAAGCAGCTCTCTGTGATATTTTACATCACTGTGAGAGGAGTTATTAATTCCAAACAGTCTTTAATTGTTCATACGCGTATTACTTGTTAATCTCTCATACTATATTGGTTACTATTGTGTATTCGGCCTAACAAGTGGTATCAGAGCTTGTCTATTACTTTATTACAGTTTAAGATCCAAACACAACAATAATCAATGGCAGAAATACCACCTCCAACAGATCTTGGTTCCAATACTGAAAAGGCTCAACCTGTTACTGTGAGTCGCTATGAGACAATAAGGGTTCCTATTCTCAGGCCGGCAGAGTACTCCATCTGGAAGGTAAAGATGACTATGTTTCTGGAGGTTGCAGATCCAGAATATCTTGACAGAATCTAGGAAGGCCCTCATATGCCTACAAAGCTATCTGTTGTTACTGCTGGTCAAGAGGCTAAATCAGTTCCAAAGGAGAAGAAGGACATGACTTCTAAGGATTTATCATCTATTGCCAAGGATGCAAAGGTTAGACATCTACTTCATAGTGCCTTAGATAATGTTATGTCTAACAAGGTGATTAACTGCAAAATTGCCAAAGAGATATGGGATGCTCTTTAAGTTAGATGTCAAGGAACTCCTGCCATCAAGAAGAACAGAAGAAGCATATTTACACAGGAGTATGAACACTTTGAGGCTAGACTTGAAGAAACTATGACACAGACCTTTGACAGATTCTGAAAGCTTCTCAATGATCTGTCACTGGTGAATAAAGAATATGATTTAGAAGATTCCAATCTCAAGTTTCTTTTTTCTCTACCTGAAAAGTGGGATGTTAAGACAACCACTATAAGAGATAACTATGATCTTGATGAAACAGAGATTGATGAGATTTATGGGTTGCTCAAAACTTATGAACTTGAGATTGAACAAAGGAACAGGAGATCAAGCAAGAAAACAAAGTCTGTTGCTCTCAATGTTGAAGAAAAACCTTTGAAGAAAGAACCATCAAGGAGGAAAGCTAAAGGAAAAGCCTTGGTTATACATTCTGAGAGTGGGTCAACAAACTCTGATGTTGATTCAATCATTGATGAATCATCAGACTCTGAGGATGATGAAGAAAAAGTGATGAGAATGGCTGCTTTGATGGTAAAGACCTTCAAGAAGATGGGATTCAAGAATTTCAAGAAGGGAAAAAGGGTTTCCAAGAGAGATTCAAACTGTGACAGAAATAGCTTCAGGAAGTCTGAGAGAAAGGAGACCAAATCTGGGAAGAAAGATAAGTCTGAGATTCAATGCTACAAGTGTAAGGGGATGGGTCACTATGCTCCTAAGTGCAAGAAGACTGAAAAAGCACTCTACACTAAAGGCAGAGATTGGGCAGACACTTCAGACTCAGATGAGGAAGTTAACTATGCTCTCATGGCAACTAATGAGACTCCTTCTAACTCTGAAACCAAGGTACCCCTGACCACCTATGCTTATAATACTGATAATATTACTGAATTGAGAATTTATCTTAAGGCATTGCATATCAGTTATAGGGATCAGACCTTAGAAAATGTGAGAATCAAAACTGAAAATTCTGAAATTAAAGCAAGAAATAAACTTGATGAAGAAAAACTTGTTAACATGCAACAAGTTCAGAAAGAGAGAGATGATGCTATTTATTTAGAACAGGAGTTGCTTGATAGATATAAGCAATTAGAAGCTGAGTTGGAGGAAAAGAAACACATAATTAAAACTTGGACTGATTCTGGTAAAGACACTAATGAGGTTTTTCAAGCTGACACTGTTGGTCTAGGTTATTCTGAGGAAGATGAACTTAGGTTTTTGAACAAAGTCAAGATTAGACCACCACTTCCATCTAAGAAATTTGGTACATTTGTTAATGGAATAAGTGAACCTAGGTATGAAGGTGGAAAACAAGTTGTTAAGAGTGAACCAGTAAAAACTAGTGTTAAACAGGTTAATATTGGTTCAATGACAGATAAACAACTCAAGCATAAGCTTAAGGAGTTAAAATCTGTTAAGAAACAGAAAGTGTCTAGAAAGAATAGAAATGGAAAAGTAGGCATTACTCAAGGTAATTATCCAATGCTTGCTACTCTAGCTCCAAGAAAGACATGTTATAACTGTGGTAGTACTAACCATCTTGCCAGTTTCTGCAGGAAGAACAAGGACATAAATTCTTTACCTTCTAATTCAAGAGTAAAGAAAAATTATGTTAGAACTAGACCACAGACTTTATGCAAACACTGTGGAAGTACTTAGCATTCTATTTATACTTGCAGGGATTATCATGCTATTTACCATAACCATTATGAATTAAAGCCAAACTTGAAATGGGTTAAGGTTAAAACTGCAAGTGTAAACTCTAAAGTTAGCTTAAAATCTGATAATAAAAATTCCGCTGCTAAAGCTAACATAGTTAAGAAAGCCAAAGGATCCAAGCAAGTCTGGATCCTTAATCTCACCTTCAGTGAATGTTTGTGATTACAGGGCAACAGGGAGAGTATCCTAGTCGTGGACAGTGGATGTTCAGGACACATGACTGGAAATAAAGCCCTGCTATCAGAGTATGAGGAGAAGGTTGGCCCAAAAGTTTCCTATGGTGATGGCAACGTAGGACAGACTTTGGGATATGGCAATATCAATCTTGGAAATGTCATCATCACAAATGTAGCTCTGGTTCCAGGACTCAAGCATGACCTGCTATCTGTGACAGAGGATATCATGTAGATTTTCAACCTGAATATTGTGAAGTCATCAGTAAATCTACAGGGAAAGTTGTTCTAGTTGGACACAGGCACAATAACATCTATGAAGCAAAGCTGCTAATAGACGCTGTTGGAAAAGCTGTGTGCCTGTCAACAAAAATGTCAAGTGAAGAAAGTAGGAAGTGGCATAAGAAACTCTCTCATCTTAATCTGAACAACATCAATGAGCTGATTAGAAAGGATCTTGTAAGAGGACTCCCAAAATCTTTATTAAATGTTGATGGCCTGTGTGATTCTTGTCAAAAGGCCAAACAAAGGAAATCATCTTTCAAGAGCAAATCTGAATCTTCAATTGTTGATCCTTATCACCTACTACATGTTGATCTATTTGGACCAGTGAATGTCTTTTCAATTGGGAGAAAGAAAGATGCTCTAGTCATTGTTGATGAACACACCAGATATACTTGGGTGTATTTTCTGGCAAAGAAGGATGAAACTGCATTAACATTGATGGAACATGTAAAGCTGCTGGACAAAGGGTCAGACCACAAAGTGAAAATAATCAGAAGTGATAATGGAACAGAGTTCAGAAATGCAACAATGGAAGAATTCTGTAAGAACAGAGGATTGAATCAAGAGTTCTCAGCACCTGGTACACCACAGCAAAATGGTGTAGTTGAGAGAAAGAACAGAACCTTGATAGAAGCTGCCAGAACTATGCTAGATGAAGCAAAATTGCCAACCTATTTCTGGGCAGAAGCAATTCAAACTGCTTGTTTTACTCAAAATGCCACTTTGATCAACAAACATGGGAAAACACCATATGAGATGGTGAGGAAAAAGAAGCCCAATCTAAAATATTTTCATATTTTTGGGTGCAAATGCTTTGTGTTGAAGACTCATCCCGAACTGTTGACAAAATTTGAGTTAAAAGCAGATGAAGGAATTTTTGTTGGCTATCCACTGTCAACAAAAGCATTCAGAGTTTATAATCTGAGAACCAAGGTGATCATGGAATCAATTCATGTGTCATTTGATGACAAGAAAATAACTGGACTCGAAGATGTAGATGAACATGATCAACTGTACTTTGAATATGAAGAAATACTCTCAGATGAACTAAACTCTGGTGAATCTAAGCTGACAAACTCTGATGAAGCATACTCTAAACCTCTACTGGTAAACACTGAAGAAATTTCTCAGCCAAATAAAAGGGGAGAACCAATTGAGGGGGAGCATGAAGAATCACATCAAGAACATGACTCTGATACTGGAAGTGAGTCATGTGAAAAATCTGGAAACTCTAATAACTCAAACTCTGATGACTCAAACTCTGATAATGCAAAATCTGACAGTGTAAACTCTGAGCGGTCAAATTCAGGGCGAGCCTCAGAAACTGAAGAAAATCAGGAGAGCATGGATCAAGGGGGAGGATCCAATACAGAAAGAAATCGTTTACCTTCAGCTAGGAAATGGACAACATCATACACACCTGATTTGATTATTGGAGATCCAGATGCAAAAGTGAGGACAAGAAGTACTACTGCAAGTGAATGTCTGTTTCATGCATTTTTGTCTAAAAATGAACCAAAGAAGGTTGAAGAAGCTCTTCAAGATGCTGACTGGATAACAGCAGTGCAGGAAGAGTTGAATGAATTTGAAAGGAATGAAGTTTGGACTCTTGTACCAAGGCCCAAGAACAGATATATTGTTGGTACTAAATGGATTTTCAGAAACAAAACTGACAGTGAGGGTGTTATCACAAGGAACAAGGCTAGACTGGTAGCAAAGGGCTATTCACAGCAGGAAGGAATAGACTATGATGAAACATTTGCTCCAGTTGCAAGATTAGAGGCAGTAAGAACTTTTTTATCATATGCCTCTCACAAGAAATTCAAGGTGTTTCAAATGGATGTGAAAAGTGCTTTTCTGAATGGAAAGCTTGAAGAAGAAGTGTTTGTTGAACAAGGACTATGTCTACAGGCTGGATAAGGCACTCTATGGACTTAAGCAGGCACCAAGAGCATGGTATGAAACTCTGGCTTTCTCTTAGAAAGTGGGTTCAACAGAGGTACAATTGATAAAACTCTGTACTATTTCAAATCTGGAAGTGACTTGCTTTTAGTTCAGCTATATGTTGATGACATTATCTTTGGATCTACTAATGATAAACTCTGTAAGAAGTTTGCCAAGCTCATGCAGTCCAGGTATTAAATGAGCATGATGGGAGAGCTTAGTTATTTTCTAGGCCTACAGGTGAAGCAAACAGATGATGGGATTTTTATAAATCAAGCAAAATATACCAGAAATCTTCTCAAGAAATTTGGTATGCTTGACTGTTCATCTGCATCAACTCCCATGGCAACAACAACTAAGTTTGACAAAGACACGGGAGTTTCAGTAGATATGACAAACTACAGAGGCATGATAGGGTCTCTTCTTTACCTGACAGCAAGTAGGCCTGATATAATGTATGCAACTTGTCTCTGTGCATGGTTTCAGGCAGGCCCTAGGGAACCACATCTCACAGCTGTAAAAAGAATTTTCAAGTATCTCAAGGGCACCATTTCCTTAGGTCTGTGGTACCCTAGAGAATCAGATTTCAAGCTACTTGATTATTCTGATGTAGACTTTGTAGGCTGCAAGATAGACAGAAAGAGCACCAGTGAAAGTTGTCAATTTTTTTGGTGACAGACTTGTTTCTTGGTACAGCAAGAAACAGAAATCAATTTCTACATCTACAGCTGAAGCAGAGTATATTGCAGCTGGTAGCTGTTGTGCACAGATTTTGTGGATGAAAAATCAATTGCTGGATTATGGATTGAGGTACAGTAAGATTCCTATTTACTGTGATAATCAAAGTGCTATTGCAATGATAGGTAATCCGGTACAGTATTCAATGACAAAGCACATCAGCATTAGGTACCATTTTATCAGAGAACATGTGGAGGAAAGAAACATAGAGCTTCATTTTGTGTCTACAGACCAACAGCTTGCAGATATCTTCACTAAACCATTGAGTGAAGCAACATTTACAAGACTGGTAAACGAACTTGGAATGATCTCTAGTTTCGACTAGAGATATTGGTTAGACTCAAAATTGTGCTTATTTTATATTTTTAGATGCTCATGTTTCTGTGCTTAAAAGTTAAATTCTCTGAAACTTATATTCTGATGATATGTTGGATAATCACCGTTTCTTATTCTCTGATTGATAATCTCTGATAAACTCTGACAGTGTTATTGTCTGAATATAAACACTGAGGATATGAAGCATGATTCTCAGTCATTAATCATGAATCCTTCTAAGTTATTTGTGATCTAATCTTATACTGTGCAGAAACATTAACACAGCATGATACTTTTAATATTCATAGCATCTCTTAGTTTATCTATCCTAAACTCTGATTCTGTAAACGATGTGTGCATCGCCTCTCATGACTAATTTCTGATGTTGTTGAACTCTAAACTCTGTTGGTTAAACTATGTTAGATAAACTCTGATTAGTATCTAACCGTTAATAGGCTAGATCTCCTTTGAGATCATGTTGTGTCTAGGATGACCCAAGAACTTGCTGGTAATAGTAAGGGCTAAAATTCTCTAAATTTTTGGTGACTAGTTCATTACTAGGACGAACCAGGAACTTATCCAAATGATAAGGGCTAAAATTAAAAGAATTTTTGGTGACTAGTCTCAACCTCTGATTACTGGAGATAGGATATATATCTATATATAATAATAATAATAAAAAATCGATAGGGGTATATAAGTTAGTTCAGAGTTTCTGTATTTACTCCAGAGTTTAGCATTAATCAGACTTTACAAGTTACCTATGAGAGTTTGTGCAAATAGCATTTATTGATTTACTTTATGGATTTTATGAAATATTAGATGCTCTTAATATTGATTAAGTAAACTCTGCTATACACACACAAATATTCACATCTGTGCAGTTTATGAAAGGGTTATGAAAATGAAGTTGGAGAATTGGCAAACACTGATGTATTTTGCCTAATGTCTGAGGTGAATTTTAATTCAGGCCAATTTACATACGTGGGGTGTAAAGAAGTTTTTTTTTGGATTTTGAGAAATAAATTTTTGCCAACTGTTATCAGTATAAGTGTGTCCAATGTCTTGAAAACAGGAGAGAAAAAGCAGCATTAATTACTGCCATAATTACTGAACGTGCAAGAGTTGCTCCGTTAATTATGTGACACGTGTCCCACTCACACATTTTACAAGAAATGGTTATGTGCTTTACTGCTAAAACGTTTCAGTTTTTAAATTTTAATCACATACCTAATCATTTCACATACACGTTCACATTTTCACAAAACCACTCATTTACTTTGCACACTATCACTCATATTCTCTCATAGTTACCTTTGTTTTCTCTTGAACATTTTCACAACCACCTCTTCTACATTCACTTTCTTCACTATTTTTCTCTGATATTTCTCATGGCAACTAAGGCGTTTTCAACTCTTGGCTTGTTGTTTGTTACTAATAATTATGCAGCACCTTTAAACAATGAAAATACACCTGCAACGTTTCATCTGATGCAAAACTTTCTTCGTGATTCTGAAATTGGTCGCGCTTTGGTGGAACCTGACACTCTTTCTGCATCTTAAATAGCTTCGTTCTGGCGAAACTCTGATTACGTTGATGGAGGAGAGAATGGGACTCCTTCCATTATTTTCTCCTACAATGACACAAACTTTGTCATCACTCCAACCACTATTCGAGAAACTCTGGATTTTGACCATCACACCTCTTTCTCGGTTATTGGAGATGAACAACTCCGGGAGATGTTGCAGCAGATAGGATATGCAGGCCCTGTCACTCGCCTTGGACAAGTGAAACGCCCACTATTGAGGAAGGAATGGGCTTTCTTCTTCGACTGCATATCAAGGTGTTTTGGGAAGAAATGCACAAATTGGGATGCCATCCCAATCGACAGTCTACAAATTGGGTATTCTCTCCTCTATGGTCATAACTTTGATTTTGGTAGTCTTGTATTACAGAATTTAGGTGAACGTTTGACAGAATTTCCTACAACTATATATTTCTCTAGATTCTGTCAATAACTGTTCAATGCATGTGTTCCCAATGTTGAGATCTTAGCAGAAGATTCAATTGAGGCTTTCAAGGTTGCTAGGCACATATTCTCTGACTTAACGAACAAAGATGCTGGCAAAGAGCATGTTCATGCTCTGTTCTTACCACCTGCCTTACAAAACTTTCTAAACCAACCTCAAGAACCTCAACCTGAATCTTCACCACCCATAAACCCACTAAACACTGAACCTGTAACAACCTCAAATCCGGGGTCAGGGATTTGGTCGTCACGCGGAAATTCTCATTAACAATTCACCTGTTTAACAACATTAATCCATCTGTAATCATTGAATAACTGAAATACATCATTGAGACCCCAACTACCAAGCATCTTATAGGTTATAGGGCTCGAAACAAGAACTAAAGTCTTTACATTACTCACTTCATTACATCCATTGAATCAAATTACACTGTGTCTTACAAATCTTATCCCGCTAGTATAGCTTCGTTGAGAAGTATACCGGCAACTAGTTCTACTCTATACAATGTGATATATATATATATATATATATATATATATATATATATATATATATATATATATTTCACATTAATAAAACCATATGTAACTTACTCCAGCTATAAATGTTCTGGATCACGTCGTCTTCATAAGGGTACCTTGTCTGCCTGCTTCTTCCGAGTTATGCAGATAATTTTCACCCATGTACCTCTTTCTGAAAGGCTAATATATAAAACAAACAAGTATGAGCGAAAGAATTTCTCAGCAAGTGGTTAATAGAGTTCACAAAATATCCCATCATATACTTGGGGTTTTCTAAATACCACAGATTCTTACTATCAACCATGAAATATCTGTACACAAAAATCTCGATAGGGAAAGTATAATGATTAAAATAATCATTAAATGAACAAGATAAGTTCATTATCACATTAATAACCTTTCCGTCAAAATATCTGCTATTAAAAGAATATAAGCAGAAAATCAATATATGTATATCATCTTTCATAATATATCTGTAATCTTTATCAAGTGTGAGATGAACAAGTTTTCAATATGATTTGAATGATAAGGAAAATCAATATCATCTTTTGAAATCAACCTCTACTTCGAAATGAACAAGTTCCAGTATATTATAAAAGGATGAGGTTCAAAGTAGACCAATATAACCTTTTCGACCCTGCCAACACTTACCATTCACCCAGCCCGTAGCTTTCCGATGGGGTGCTCTCGATAATGTTGCAGAAAATATCCAAATTGGATGATGAACTAATACTGGAGTATTCACCACGCCCGCTGTTCCAATCCTTACGATGATCAGTCGCAGATTGTACAGCTCAAATTAGTTTTACTACCGGTAGAAGGAAGAACCGACGGATTTACTTGTCTACCGCCCTTCTGGATCTCCCCGGCCAACGGTTGGGCCAATGGGATGGACCGGCGCTACTCGACCTCTTACACGACTCCTAGTTCGAGTAAAATCCATGACTCTGAAACGTAAAGTTCGTTCTCCTTTTCCCCGAGTAATAACTCGTTGATACAACTCCACAAAGTAGTTGTATCTAATTGGAAAGAAAAATTTACCAATATTTCCCGAGCAGTAGCTCGTTAATGGATTAACACTTGTTACAGCAATCCTACTCCTCGAGTGTTGAGGAAGTAGCCAGAGTCCCCTGACTCATAATAACTGGGCTCAAAATAAGCTCTCGACATTTTTCGTGACTCAGAAGCCAGGTAAAATAGAATTTCTCAAATAGGGTTTCCCAGTTTTGAAGGAAAGCGACGCCATTGCAGGCTAGGAGTTGATTTAAGATCATCAGGGAAACCTTATAATATTTTTGGAAAATCGTTGTTAAGCAACATAGATTAGGTGCTCAACATTATTTAGGGAAAATTCAGAAGATCGAAAGTATTCAAGATACTTTTACTATATCTCAGAGATATACTTCATGATTATTGAAGTCAAATATGCTTTTAAGTAATCTGAGTTATTCACTATATTCTTGAAAGTATTAATTAAATATTCCAATAATATTTATTAAATCATATTTGCATAAACAATATTTTTAAAAAAAATAATCACAACTAAATCTTGAAATGAATATTCAAAAATAATATTCTGTAATTAGATAATTATTAACGATTATTGGAAACCTTTAAATGAATATCCGAAATAATATTCATTATCTTTAAATGAATATTCGAAATAATAGTCATCAATTAAATAGCCCTTAATAATAATGATAAAGTATTTAATTGAATATCCAAAATAATATTCATTAACTTTAAATGAATATTTGAAATAATGTTCGTCAAATCAACAACCCTTATTAATAATAAGAAAAACTTTAAATGAATATTTAGAATAATATTCATTAAGTAAATAGTCATCTAAAGATAACTAGAAACCTTTAAATGAAAATCCGAATTAAGATTCATTTAAATAAATAACTCACGTATGATTATGAAATCATACTTTAAATAAATATTTGAAACGATATTTTCCATGTAATTATAATCCTCGAATATTATTTACTCAATAAATAATACTCAGAAAATAATTGTAATACGTATACGATATACCGCCTCGCGGTTCGTAACAAATTAGTCGAAACATATGCCCTATACTAAGGGCTATCATAAACCCGGCTTGTAAGAACCCAGATTTTGGGTGGGATTAAAACTTTTATGTATTTAATGATGTAAGAATGAATAGTGGTTGTGACTGCGATGTAACGAAGATCTATTAAATAAATGGAACGGATTTGAATTCAATTACTTATATGTCATGCAGAATACTTTTGGTTGACGGCATAGATAAGAATGATCTATCTCCTAAGAATATAAGTATATTACTTCAAGTAAGATTATTCTTATGTCATCCAAATCAATATCTATTATAAGTCCAGCGGTTCCGTAAAAAGGTTAAGAAGCACTCGAGAGTGAACCAGGTTCATTTTCCTAATTAGAGGAATTAAATAAAAATAAGTGATGAATAGTGATTTTGGTGGAATTTGGAATATTATTATAATAATGATATACCCGGTATTCGGAACGGATTTCTGAGTTCGTATTAGTGATCCAGGGGGAAAATAAGTGTATGTAAAAGCTGTCGGATTCTGAAAAACCGCACTTTTATTTTCTCCGAGAGTTCCCTGGACACTGATAGCCTTAAGTATTTAACGAATGGATTAAAGGAATATATAATGGAAAGTTAGAATGAAAGATGGAGAATGAAAGTATAAATATTAAAGAGGATTCCCGGTAAACCCTAACTAGAAATCCGTGGAATATTCCTACGAACGATCAATGAATTGAGCAATAACCGGGCAAGGAAACAAGCAAAGGACCAAGATACATACATGAGCTAGTGGAAATATCTAGTAACTAAGTAGTACATAAACAAACTAGTATCCTTGGAGGATCCACCAAGTACTTAGCCATTTCATACAAATCCAACCAAGAAACCAATACTTATCCTTCCATTTTCATCATCCATTACCTCATCACTTTATTAAAGTAGCTTTTAGATGAGATATTATCTTAGAAACATCACTTTATGCATTATTGAAAATCAACCAAGCAAAGCAAACTCCTTTCCTCTCCATTTCTCTTCATTCGGCCCCTTGGAAATTCCAAGATCAAAATCCCACTTCCAACCCTTGGTTGATCTTCCAATTTTTATGGTGAGTTCTATATTTCATAAAAGTAATCTCCTCAAAATTTTAGCTTCAAACACCTTTGTTTCCATTTTCAAAAAATTCATGAAAGAGGAGGGTGAATAGTGTTTTCATGAACTAATCTTGTTTTTCCTTGATTTCTTTGGTTGATTTAGCAAGCTTAAGCACTTCTAAGGATCATACCAAGCATAGTGAGGCTAGATCATACTCCAAGGAAGGTATAACAACTTTAAACCCTAGGCTTTACCTTGTGATTTTGCATGCTCTTGATGGGTTTTAGTATAAGATGTGATATTAGCATGATTATAAGCATGTATATGATGTAGTTTTGATAAATGTTAAAAATAGTTTAGATGAACGGAAAGGCATTGCTTGGCCTCAGTTCATGTATATAAGTCATGTATATGTTGTTTGGGTTGGATGCTATGTGTAAGGGAAGATTCGAAATTGATAGATATTCGATTTACAGCCGTTATAATGCCCAATTTTACAATACCATGTTTTGTATGCCATTTTACATGTCAAACCCCTACTGTCCAGAGACCTTATCTGCCATGATAGGATAGGTAATGTTCTAAGCTTTGTTTTGATATAAAGATCACGTGAAACGGACTTACGGTTTAGGATTTATGACCAAATTACTAAAAGTAGTTCGAATCCGTAAACGAAAGTTCGTAACTGAAATTGAACCCTCGTAAGCTATGTAACGTCATGGCGAATCTTGGTAAATAAATACTAGGGGTAAGAAGGAAGGTGTGAAAGAAAACCGTATGTCAAAAAGAGCATTTTTCGATTTATTAAAAATGTTCGAGTAAAGGTTAAACGCGAACGAACCCCTAAAAGACGACTCTTTTGTAACTTTGGTAAAACACTTAGAAAACGGGCGATAAAACTCGGAGTATAATATTGGTTCGTAACGATCAACCTTAGAACTCGTATGACTCAAGTATGTCCCAAGTATAAGTGCAGTGACATGTCGTATTAACGAACGAATGTCGGGTCGGATCAGTGATAATAAGTAATCCACTAATAGGGGTATAACGAGATAACTCGAGAACGTGTTTCGATTTAAGTATAACTTAACTTTTAATATGTTAAGTGATTAATCCCGAATGCCTTGGCTATTTATAGATCACCAGGCTGAACCGGGACCCGCTACCACTACCCCTTACCGTACTCGACTACCAGGCAAGTTTCAATTCCCTTCTTTTATGCTGTTGTTGTGATTGAATAAATATATATATATGATTGCTGATATACATATGCCATTGCATGCATGCCTACTTTCAAGTTGAATTGATATACTTGTTCCCTAAATGTTATTGTTGGCTTATAAGCTAGATAGTTATATATCAGTTATAAGCCGGTTATTGTAAGACCCTCATAGAAGGGCGTATATATCTTATTAATCAAAAATAGACCGGGAGTCAATATTCCTTGATATATCGAGATTACCTCGGAAGAAAATATTTAAGTAAATATTTTCTATTATTTGGGCGACGAATATTATTTGAATATTCGTTCGAGACTAATTATTTTAACGATCCTTACTTCAAATAATTGTTTGAACGTAACTATTCAACGAATAATATTTCTCAATATTCATTCAGAGTCGAATTGATTATCGACTATTATTTCGAATATTCTTCTAAAGATGAGACTATTAAATGAATATTATTTTGGATATTCTTTTAGATTATTATTTTATTAAATCAATATTACTTTTGAATATTCATTTAAGATATTAAATACTTGATGAATATTATTTTAATATTCATCTGAAGCTTGATTTAATTATCGAATATTATTTCGAATATTTCCTTAAGGCTTGGATTACTAAATGAATATTACTTGATATTCATTTAGGATATTATTCATTAAATGAATATTACTTTTGAATATTCATTTAAATTCCTAATTAATCATGAATATTACCTTAAATATTCTTTTCAGGTCTTATTAATTAATGAATATTGTTTTGAATATTCATTTAAATATTTATTTATTCAATAAATATTCTCCTGATATTTCTTCAGGGATTATTTTGAGAAATACTCTGATTAAAAATATTCTTTCATATTCCCAAATATTCTTTCAATATTTTAACTCAATAAATATTCTCTGAATATTTATTCCATACTTAGAATAATCTCGATAAGGTTAATCTTCTTCGATTATTACAGAAAATATTTCGAAGTCATATTATTATTAATCTTATATCAAGAAAGGTTCCCAGACATCATTCATCTTTGAGTCTATCTTCTTAATAATAAGGGAACCTTACTTGGAAAAATGTTATTTATCTTGTCGACTTCCCGGTCATAAAGTATTCCCTTCACCCGCAACTCGGGTGCTGTTGACTTATTAAGTCGTTGTTTACCTTCTCATCTTTCGAGGGGTAAGATTACTGGAACAAGTTGATGTCCGTTACCAAGTAATAGCTTGGGAGTTATTGGTAAATTTTCCTTTCCAACTAGATACGACTACTTTGTGGAGTCTTATCAACAAGTATTATACTTGGGGAAAGGGGGACGAACGTTATATTCAGAATCATGAACTCTATTTGAACTAGGAGTCGTGTAAGAGGCCGAGTAGCGCCGGTCCATCCCCTTGGCCCAACCGTTGGCCGGGGAGAGCTAGCATGGCGGTATACAAGTAAAGCCGTCAGTTCTTCCTTCTACCGGTAGTAAATCTAAATTGAGTTGTACGATCTCGACTGATCATCAAGATTGGAACAGCGGGCGCGGTGAATACTCCATCATTGGTTCATCATCCAAATTCATTTATTTCCTGCAACATGATTACTGTTGGCAGAGTTGGAAAAGAGTCATAACTGGAATTGCAACCCTTTCTTGCAAGTTCCTCTTCTTAATAACGATAATAATATCTCGCTTACTTTGATGTAGCAGATATTTCTTCAAACAAATACTTTAAGTTACCTTGTAACTTCATCGTTCATATTATACTGGCATCATTTCCGTAAATGCATGGCATATGGTTTAAAAGATAGCTTTGGAACTGTTTTAAATTATCGTTCAGTTATATATTTGTTGGTGGGCTTTCGCTCACCCTTGCTTTGTTTATATTATGTCACAACAACAGCTAGGGCAGATGGCTCGCGTCAGGCGCACTCGGCGCAAGCAGGTTACCCGACCCACCGGACTACCCGCTGATAGAGATGCACAAAAAGCCCTTCGGACCGGGCTTTATCCGGGCTTTAAAAAGCCCGGGCTTTTTAACAACCGGGCCGGGCCGGGCTTTTTCAAAAATCGGGCCGGGCCGGGCCGGGCTTTCTCTAAAATATGAGGCCCGTTTTAGGCCTTCGGGCCGGGCCGGGCCGGGCTTTTTTCGGGCTTTTTTTTAAAAAAATTATATATATGTAATTTCTATATTTTTACAAATATTTCTCGATGATCCAACCGTACGGATGATAAGATATATCTAATTAAATGATATAAACAAATTTTCAAAAAATAAAAAATTAATTTGGTTGGAGATCTTAATAGAACATTACTATATTGTCTAGTACTCGTAACTAGTGCTCATCCCAGATTATTGTTTCTATATTTTTAAAAATATTTCTCGACGATCCAACCGTACGGATGTCAAGATATATCTAATTAAATGATATTCCCAAATTTTCAAAAAATAAAAAATTAATTTGGTTGAAGATCTTAATAGAACACTACTATATTGTCTAGTACTCGTAACTAGTGTTTCATCCCAGATTATTGTTTCTATATTTTTAAAAATATTTCTCGACGATCCAACCGTACAGATGTCAAGATATATCTAATTAAATGATATTCCCAAATTTTCAAAAAATAAAAAAATTAATTTGGTTGAAGATCTTAATAGAACACTACTATATTGTCTAGTACTCGTAACTAGTGCTTCATCCCAGATTATTGTTTCTATATTTTTAAAAATATTTCTCGACGATCCAACCGTACGGATGATAAGATATATCTAATTAAATGATATAACCAAATTTTCAAAAAATAAAAAATTAATTTGGTTGAAGATCTTAATAGAACACTACTATATTGTCTAGTACTCGTAACTAGTGCTTCATCCCAGATTATTGTTTCTATATTTTTAAAAATATTTCTCGACGATCCAACCGTACGGATGTCAAGATATATCTAATTAAATGATATTCCCAAATTTTCAAAAAATAAAAAATTAATTTGGTTGAAGATCTTAATAGAACACTACTATATTGTCTAGTACTCGTAACTAGTGTTTCATCCCAGATTATTGTTTCTATATTTTTAAAAATATTTCTCGACGATCCAACCGTACAGATGTCAAGATATATCTAATTAAATGATATTCCCAAATTTTCAAAAAATAAAAAATTAATTTGGTTGAAGATCTTAATAGAACACTACTATATTGTCTAGTACTCGTAACTAGTGCTTCATCCCAGATTATTGTTTCTATATTTTTAAAAATATTTCTCGACGATCCAACCGTACGGATGATAAGATATATCTAATTAAATGATATAACCAAATTTTCAAAAAATAAAAAATTAATTTGGTTGAAGATCTTAATAGAACACTACTATATTGTCTAGTACTCGTAACTAGTGCTTCATCCCAGATTATTGTTTCTATATTTTTAAAAATATTTCTCGACGATCCAACCGTACGGATGATAAGATATATCTAATTAAATGATATAACCAAATTTTCAAAAAATAAAAAATTAATTTGGTTGGAGATCTTAATAGAACATTACTATATTGTCTAGTACTCCTAACTAGTGTTTCATCCCAGATTACTGTTTCTATATTTTTAAAAATATTTCTCGACGATCCAACCGTACAGATGTCAAGATATATCTAATTAAATGATATTCCCAAATTTTCAAAAAATAAAAAATTAATTTGGTTGAAGATTATAAGTTAAATTAATAAAATAAAAATTTTATCCGGGCTTTATCCGGGCTTTATCTGGGCTTCGGGCCGGGCTTTATCCGGGCCGGGCTTTAACCGGGCTTCGGACCGGGCTTTATCCGGGCTTTTTAAAAGCCCGGGCTTTATCCGGGCTTTTTAAAAGCCCGGGCTTTTAACCGGGCTTTTCGGGCTTCGGGCCGGGCCGGGCTTCGTGAAAAATAGAGGGCCCATTTTAGGCCTCCGGGCCGGGCCGGGCTTTTTTCGGGCCGGGCTTTTCGGGCTTTTTTTCGGGCCGGATCGGGCCGGGCTTCGGGCTTCAGGCTTTTTGAACATCTCTACCCGCTGAGATGCTAGCCGCCATTGCTGAGGTAGCATAGTTAGACAGCTTTTGTTTCCTGTTTAACTATATGTATAATTAATGTAATCAACGGCAAAACTTTTAAACCTATGATGTTATCCTTTTGGGATTGTAATAACTTTTATTCGTAACCCTTTAATGTAAGACTTATTTCAATTTCATCTCTGGGACTATAACTGTTGTGTGTGTGAGTGGTAATTATTGTGGGGTCACAGCATGTGATTTATTTATTGTGGACTCAAGTCAAGTATTATGAATGGATGTAAGACCGTAACCACCAGATCCCTGACCCCGGATCTGGGGGTGTTACAGAGATGGTATCAGAGCGAGAGTTATATATCCCAAGAGATGATACGACGTTATATAATAATAAATTCAATAATATAATAAGAACCCTTGCCAGGTTCACCTAAAACCCTTACGGGAACTTTTTAAGTATCATGATAGTAACATAGTTCGTCTAGTGTAGGCGAGCGACTAGTCGGCCCAGGAGGCAGCTGCGAGACAGCATGTTGAGGACATGTTCCGGACTAGGGACCCATACTATGAGCACTTGCCTGAGGATGATACTGAGCCTGAGGAGGAGGACGCTGAGGAGGTCCAGGTTGAGGCTGATACTGATGTGATCGAGTCTGAGGAGGAGGACCCTGAGGAGGTCCAGGATGATGCTGACACAGATGTTGTTGAGACTGAGGGGGAGAAGGACCCGGAGGGGGTCCAGACAGGACAGGACGCTGAGTTAGTGGTTGAGGATGATGATTATTGGGTTATGACTGAGTTCAGGACTATGGGAGATGACACTGACATGACCACGGTTCAGGTGGTGCCGGTGGATGAGGGTGTTGAGGGAGATATAGATGAGCCAGTAGTTGGTGCTGTAGGGAGTTCTGGACTTTTTGTGCCACTCCTCCCTGTTGAGAGAGCCCCTACCCCACCACCACTACCTGTGAGCCCCTATCCCGACGAGTTTGAGGAGCTTACCCCAGAGCCCCAGCAGACAGAGACTGCCGCTCCAGCTGAGCCATCCACCCCACCTCATGCCCCGATAGGAGGAGTCCCAGTACGTGTTCACAACTTGATTGTGAACGGGCTTTATAGAGAGTTGTCTGTGGTAGATGCCAGGTTGGCAGAGTCTAGGAGTGAGTTAGCAGCAGAGAGAGCCGCCCGGATGAGGGTGCAGGGCAGGAGGACTATCAGTGACAGAGTTGGGTATAGGGCTGTGACCCGCATCGAGCTGAGGGCTCGAGTGAGGGTGCGACAGTTGCCTACTGATGGGCATGGTAGGGTAGACAGAGCAGCGGCTGAGGAGGTTTTCCGCATCGCCATGGGGAGGGTTCGGAGGATGTTTCGTCGTGACGGCTGATTTCAGATGTAGTGATGCAGTGGTCTAGTTGTCTAGTCATGTACGGACATAGTAGTGCCGGCTTTTGTAGGGATGGTTTTCTTGTACTTGTTTTCCCTTTTTGCAGACTAGACAGATAGACAGCATATTTCACTTTTGACTTGTTGTTGTTGTTAGGATGGTTGTACTTTAAACTATCGTTGTAACTCGGATGTTGTACCTTTTCGGTACCTGGTATATATTTGTTTCCATTTCAGTCATTACAATTTTGTTGGGATGTGATCACGAGTTTATTAGCATATGTATTACTTTTCGATTAAGTTGCCATGAGATATAAAACTGTGGGATTTTAAACCCAATCATGTAAAGGAATGTGCAAGGAAAAAAATCCTCTAAAACAGATCAGTGAACCTAATGTATAACTTTCCAAATTTTCAGTAAAATGCCTCCAAGACGAATGGGCACTAGGGCTAACCCCCGCGAATCTACTGACCAAGAAAGTCACAACCAACACGAGGAAAACAGTGAAAGTAGTGAGGAACAAGATCAGGACTATAATGAGCAAGAAGATTCCCAGTATGGAGCAGAGGATGAACCCCTGTACTCTGAAGAATTTGAAAGGGAAATAGAGGGTGGAGAAACGGAAGTAGAACAGGAAGGGGAGAACCAGGGCGGAAACCCCATGGGCCAGTTTATGGATCTACTTAGGCAGAATTTGAACCACTACCCCCAACCACCACCAAGCAACAACACTTCAGTGGCAAATTCCTTTAGGGCCTTTAAGTCCCTTAAGCCCCCAGAGTTCCACGGATCAGCTGATCCCGTTGAGGCGAGGGCCTGGATCAAAGAAATGGAAAAGTCTTTTGAGATTCTGAGTATCAATGAGGCTCAGAAGACTGTTTTTGCTACTTACCTACTAAAGGGAGAGGCCAATTATTGGTGGGAAGCCAAGAAAAATATGGAGACTGATGCTGTCATAGCCTGGGAAAGGTTCAAACAATTATTCCTGGAAAAGTACTTCCCGAAGTTCATGAAAACCCAGATGGAACTTAAGTTCTTGGAACTGAAACAGAACAATATGTCAGTGGCTGACTATGAGGCTAAATTTACTGAGCTATCAAGATTTGTGCCAGAGTTTGTAGACACAGAAGAGAAGAAAGCTAACAGGTTTCAACAAGGGCTGAAACAGTGGATCCAGAATAGGGTGGCTGTTTTAGAGATTACAGATTATGCCACCTTGGTGCAGAAGGCAACCATTGTGGAGGCTGGTAGTGATCAGATGCAGAGAGAGAGAGAGAAAGGGGGGATAAAGAGAAAGCATGTTAGTATGGGCGGAAGATCCGCTGGAGGAAAACCCCCAACCAAGTTTAATCGAGGAGCGGTTTCCCTACCAGGGAGGAGTGTAGGGTTTAAACCATCTGCGAGTGTGAGTGTGAGCCAGGGCGGCCACCAATCAGGAATGTCCCGTTCCAACCCTTCTCGACCTCCATTACCATTGTGTGCTACTTGTGGGAAGAGGCACTCCGGGGTGTGCAACCTGAAGCAGATAAACTGTTATAAGTGTGGGCGAGCTGGGCATTATGCTACCGCTTGCACCACGGTCATCCCTAACAGCACAACCTGTTTCCAGTGTGGACAGCGAGGGCACATGAGGAAGGATTGCCCAAAGAGCAAACCAGCAGCATCAGGAGCAAGCAAGGTTGCCTCAAATAAGCCACCAACTGCTAGGACTTTCAATATGTCAGTACAAGATGCCGTGAGGGACACAGATGTGATAGCAGGTACTTTTTCTCTTAATTCAGTCAGTGCAAATGTCTTATTTGATTCAGGAGCAACTAAGTCTTTTATATCTAGAGATTTTGCGCATAACTTGAAACTTAAAACCCAGCAACTAAGAGATTCCTTACAAGTAGAAATAGCTAATCAGGAAATCGTACCGGTTAATCAAATTCACCCTGATTGTAAGCTGGAAATAGGAGGACGATCCTTCTATGTCGATTTAATTCCTTTTAAGCTAGGGGAATTCGATGTCATTTTGGGTATGGATTGGTTGTCTCGCAATGATGCGCAGATAGATTGTAAAGGGAAAAAGGTTAAGTTGAAAACCCCAGGGAAGAAAGAAACAGTGTTTAAAGGGATGCGACAGACCCAGAAAATTCTGACCATGGCACAAACCAAGAGATTGTTACGAAAAGGGAACGAGGCTTATTTAGCCTACGTTATAGATACTCAGAAGGAAGTGCCAAGATTGCAGGACATTCTGGTAGTTAATGAGTTCGAGGACGTGTTCCCACAAGATCTTCCTGGACTACCACCTGATAGGGTAATTGAGTTTGCCATCGAATTAGCCCCGGGGACGGCGCCAGTTTCGAAGGCCCCGTACCGACTAGCCCCAGTAGAAATGAAGGAGCTAGCTAAACAATTACAGGAATTGTTGGATAAGGGCATGATAAGGCCCAGTGTGTCGCCTTGGGGCGCACCAGTGTTGTTTGTTAAGAAAAAGGATGGAAGTATGAGGTTATGCATCGACTACAGAGAATTGAACAAGCTAACCATAAAGAATAAGTATCCATTGCCTAGGATAGACGATTTGTTTGACCAACTAAGAGGAGGTGAATACTTCTCTAAGATTGATTTGAGAACGGGATATCACCAACTGAAGATCAAACCTGAAGATATCCCGAAGACTGCATTCCGCACCAGATATGGACATTATGAGTTCTTAGTTATGTCGTTTGGATTGACCAACGCCCCAGCAGCCTTCATGGACCTAATGAATAGGGTGTTCAAGGAATATTTGGACAAATTCGTGATAGTTTTCATTGATGATATTCTCATCTACTCAAAGACAGAGGCAGGACACGCTGAACATTTAAGGATAGCCTTAGAAATACTCAGGAAAGAGCAGTTATATGCCAAGTTCTCCAAGTGTGAGTTTTGGAAAAATGAGGTACAATTCTTAGGGCACGTGATCAATAGAGAAGGAGTGTTGGTTGACCCCTCCAAGATAGAAGCAGTTTCAAACTGGGAACGGCCAACTACTCCAACCGAGGTGAGGAGTTTCATTGGACTGGCCGGATATTACAGGAGATTTGTCCAAGACTTTGCGAAACTCGCAGCTCCATTAACTCGACTTACCCGTAAAACCGAGAAATTTGAATGGACTGAGAAATGCGAGAAGAGTTTCCAGGAGTTAAAGAAGAGGCTGGTGACAGCCCCAGTGCTGGCATTACCGGATGGAAAAGGAGATTTCGTGATTTACAGTGACGCTTCGCATAAAGGACTGGGATGCGTGCTTATGCAGCACGGCAAGGTAATAGCGTATGCGTCTAGGCAATTGAAGGATTATGAAGTCAGATATCCCACGCATGATCTAGAACTAGCAGCCATAGTCTTCGCTTTAAAGATTTGGAGACACTACCTATATGGGGAAAAATGCGAGATTTACACAGACCATAAGAGCCTCAAATACATTTTCACTCAGAAAGAGCTTAACATGCGCCAGAGGAGGTGGTTAGAGTTAATCAAGGATTACGACTGTGAAATTCGATATCACCCGGGTAAAGCCAATGTGGTGGCTGACGCCCTTAGTCGGAAAGAGAAGCTCAAGATGATAACTTCAGAGAAAGAGCTAGTGAAGGATTTTGAGAAGTTGGAAATCGAGGTTAAGTTACCTGAAGAGGGCCAAGAAAAGTTGATGGAAATTAGAATCCAACCTCCATTGCTAGAAAAGATTAGACTGTGCCAGGAACGGATGATGGAGGAAGAAAAGAACTCCACAGAAGAGCTAATGACCGGGGAGGAAATTAAGTGCGAAAAAGACAAGGAAGGGATCATGAGGTACACGTACAGGATATGGATCCCAAATGTTCAGGAGCTCAAGGATGAGATTTTAAATGAGGCACACAACTCAAGATACTCAGTGCACCCCGGTAGCACTAAAATGTATAGGGATTTGAAGGAGTATTACTGGTGGCCCAATATGAAAAAGGACGTAGCAGAGTGGGTAAGCAGATGCTTGACCTGCCAACGAGTGAAGGCAGAGCACCAGAGACCCAGCGGACTTCTACATCCCTTAGAGATTCCAGAATGGAAATGGGAACATATAGCCATGGATTTCGTAGTAGGTTTACCCAGGACCAAGGCTAATCATGACACCATATGGGTAATTGTAGATCGACTGACGAAATCGGCTCACTTTCTCCCGATCAACGAAAGGTACACGGTCGATAGACTAGTGGACATCTACTTAAAAGAGATAGTGGCGCGACATGGAGTCCCCGTCGCAATAGTATCCGATCGAGATCCTAGATTTAACTCCAGGTTTTGGAGAAGTTTTCAAGAATGTGTAGGGACCCGGCTGAACATGAGCACAGCCTACCACCCCCAGACAGATGGGCAAAGTGAAAGGACCATCCAAACACTAGAGGATATGTTGAGAGTCTGCGCGATAGACTTCAAGGGGAGTTGGGATGATCACTTGCCATTGGTTGAGTTCTCCTATAATAACAGTTATCATTCAAGCATTGGGATGCCACCTTATGAGGCCCTTTATGGAAGAAAATGTCGATCTCCCTTGTATTGGGATGAAGTTGGAGAGCGGAAGATGCTCGGGCCCGAAGTGGTCCAACGAACTAAAGATGCAGTAGATCTAATCAGAGGACGGTTGGTAGCAGCCCAGGATCGACAAAAGAAATATGCCGACTTAGCTCGGAAAGGCAAGGAATACGAGGTAGGGGACCTAGTGTTCTTGAAAGTGTCACCTTGGAAAGGTTTAATGAGATTTGGGAAGAAAGGAAAGCTGAGTCCCAGATACATTGGACCATTTGAGATCTTGAGACGAATTGGGGAACTAGCTTATGAACTCGCATTGCCCCCGAATCTACAGCAGGTGCACAATGTGTTCCATGTTTCGATGCTGAGGAAGTATAATCCGGATGCTAAGCATGTTGTAGAGTATGAGCAAGTGGACATGCAACCAGACCTGACCTATGTGGAGCAACCCGTGGAAATCATAGACCGAAAAGAACAAGTGCTCCGAAACAAGGTCATTCAGCTAGTCAGAGTTTTGTGGCAGAACCACAATGTAGAAGAATCCACCTGGGAACTTGAAAGCGCAATGCAAGAAAAGTACCCCCACTTGTTTTCAAACTGATTCCGGGACGGAATCCTTTTAAGGAGGGGAGACTGTAAGAACCCAGATTTTGGGTGGGATTAAAACTTTTATGTATTTAATGATGTAAGAATGAATAGTGGTTGTGACTGCGATGTAACGAAGATCTATTAAATAAATGGAACGGATTTGAATTCAATTACTTATATGTCATGCAGAATACTTTTGGTTGACGGCATAGATAAGAATGATCTATCTCCTAAGAATATAAGTATATTACTTCAAGTAAGATTATTCTTATGTCATCCAAATCAATATCTATTATAAGTCCAGCGGTTCCGTAAAAAGGTTAAGAAGCACTCGAGAGTGAACCAGGTTCATTTTCCTAATTAGAGGAATTAAATAAAAATAAGTGATGAATAGTGATTTTGGTGGAATTTGGAATATTATTATAATAATGATATACCCGGTATTCGGAACGGATTTCTGAGTTCGTATTAGTGATCCAGGGTGAAAATAAGTGTATGTAAAAGCTGTCGGATTCTGAAAAACCGCACTTTTATTTTCTCCGAGAGTTCCCTGGACACTGATAGCCTTAAGTATTTAACGAATGGATTAAAGGAATATATAATGGAAAGTTAGAATGAAAGATGGAGAATGAAAGTATAAATATTAAAGAGGATTCCCGGTAAACCCTAACTAGAAATCCGTGGAATATTCCTACGACCGATCAATGAATTGAGCAATAACCGGGCAAGGAAACAAGCAAAGGACCAAGATACATACATGAGCTAGTGGAAATATCTAGTAACTAAGTAGTACATAAACAAACTAGTATCCTTGGAGGATCCACCAAGTACTTAGCCATTTCATACAAATCCAACCAAGAAACCAATACTTATCCTTCCATTTTCATCATCCATTACCTCATCACTTTATTAAAGTAGCTTTTAGATGAGATATTATCTTAGGAACATCACTTTATGCATTATTGAAAATCAACCAAGCAAAGCAAACTCCTTTCCTCTCCATTTCTCTTCATTCGGCCCCTTGGAAATTCCAAGATCAAAATCCCACTTCCAACCCTTGGTTGATCTTCCAATTTTTATGGTGAGTTCTATATTTCATAAAAGTAATCTCCTCAAAATTTTAGCTTCAAACACCTTTGTTTCCATTTTCAAAAAATTCATGAAAGAGGAGGGTGAATAGTGTTTTCATGAACTAATCTTGTTTTTCCTTGATTTCTTTGGTTGATTTAGCAAGCTTAATCACTTCTAAGGATCATACCAAGCATAGTGAGGCTAGATCATACTCCAAGGAAGGTATAACGACTTTAAACCCTAGGCTTTACCTTGTGATTTTGCATGCTCTTGATGGGTTTTAGTATAAGATGTGATATTAGCATGATTATAAGCATGTATATGATGTAGTTTTGATAAATGTTAAAAATAGTTTAGATGAACGGAAAGGCATTGCTTGGCCTCAGTTCATGTATATAAGTCATGTATATGTTGTTTGGGTTGTTGGGCTTGCTAAGCAAGCCTTAACTCCACATTAGTATGATATTGTCCGCTTTGGGCCGAGCCCGCACGGATTTGTTTTTGGACAACTCCCAAAAGGCCTCATACTAATGGAGTTAATCTGGCTGCTTATTAACTAGCAATCTGCCCCTCCCACAATCGATGTGGGACAACTCCCAACAATCTCCCCCTTCACACATCGGGCTCGACACCTGTCGAATCTGCCACCATTCTGTGTGATCTACTCCCCCTTGACCCATATTGGAAGTTCCGGGCTATTTTGCTTCCCCTTAGGCCCACACTGGAAGGCCCACCTGCTCCTCCTTAAGCCCATCCTGGGATAGCCCATTTGCCTCTTCCTTGGTCCATTCTGGAGCCTCATACGAGATTGTTATGGATCGTTATAACCATAGCTCTGATACCACTTGTTGGGCTTGCTAAGCAAGCCTTAACTCCACATTAGTATGATATTGTCCGCTTTGGGCCGAGCCCGCACGGATTTGTTTTTGGACAACTCCCAAAAGGCCTCATACTAATGGAGTTAATCTGGCTGCTTATTAACTAGCAATCTGCCCCTCCCACAATCGATGTGGGACAACTCCCAACATGGGTTGGATGCTATGTGTAAGGGAAGATTCGAAATTGATAGATATTCGATTTACAGCCGTTATAATGCCCAATTTTACAATACCATGTTTTGTATGCCATTTTCCATGTCAAACCCCTACTGTCCAGAGACCTTATCTGCCATTATAGGATAGGTAATGTTCTAAGCTTTGTTTTGATATAAAGATCACGTGAAACGGACTTACGGTTTAGGATTTATGACCAAATTACTAAAAGTAGTTCGAATCCGTAAACGAAAGTTCGTAACTGAAATTGAACCCTCGTAAGCTATGTAACGTCATGGCGAATCTTGGTAAATAAATACTAGGGGTAAGAAGGAAGGTGTGAAAGAAAACCGTATGTCAAAAAGAGCATTTTTCGATTTATTAAAAATGTTCGAGTAAAGGTTAAACGCGAACGAACCCCTAAAAGACGACTCTTTTGTAACTTTGGTAAAACACTTAGAAAACGGGCGATAAAACTCGGAGTATAATATTGGTTCATAACGATCAACCTTAGAACTCGTATGACTCAAGTATGTCCCAAGTATAAGTGCAGTGACATGTCGTATTAACGAACGAATGTCGGGTCGGATCAGTGATAATAAGTAATCCACTAATAGGGGTATAACGAGATAACTCGAGAACGTGTTTCGATTTAAGTATAACTTAACTTTTAATATGTTAAGTGATTAATCCCGAATGCCTTGGCTATTTATAGATCACCAGGCTGAACCGGGACCCGCTACCACTACCCCTTACCGTACTCGACTACCAGGCAAGTTTCAATTCCCTTCTTTTAGGCTGTTGTTGTGATTGAATAAATATATATATATGATTGCTGATATACATATGCCATTGCATGCATGCCTACTTTCAAGTTGAATTGATATACTTGTTCCCTAAATGTTATTGTTGGCTTATAAGCTAGATAGTTATATATCAGTTATAAGCCGGTTATTGTAAGACCCTCATAGAAGGGCGTATATATCTTATTAATCAAAAATAGACCGGGAGTCAATATTCCTTGATATATCGAGATTACCTCGGAAGAAAATATTTAAGTAAATATTTTCTATTATTTGGGCGACGAATATTATTTGAATATTCGTTCGAGACTAATTATTTTAACGATCCTTACTTCAAATAATTATTTGAACGTAACTATTCAACGAATAATATTTCTCAATATTCATTCAGAGTCGAATTGATTATCGACTATTATTTCGAATATTCTTCTAAAGATGAGACTATTAAATGAATATTATTTTGGATATTCTTTTAGATTATTATTTTATTAAATCAATATTACTTTTGAATATTCATTTAAGATATTAAATACTTGATGAATATTATTTTAATATTCATCTGAAGCTTGATTTAATTATCGAATATTATTTCGAATATTTCCTTAAGGCTTGGATTACTAAATGAATATTACTTGATATTCATTTAGGATATTATTCATTAAATGAATATTACTTTTGAATATTCATTTAAATTCATAATTAATCATGAATATTACCTTAAATATTCTTTTCAGGTCTTATTAATTAATGAATATTGTTTTGAATATTCATTTAAATATTTATTTATTCAATAAATATTCTCCTGATATTTCTTCAGGGATTATTTTGAGAAATACTCTGATTAAAAATATTCTTTCATATTCCCAAATATTCTTTCAATATTTTAACTCAATAAATATTCTCTGAATATTTATTCCATACTTAGAATAATCTCGATAAGGTTAATCTTCTTCGATTATTACAGAAAATATTTCGAAGTCATATTATTATTAATCTTATATCAAGAAAGGTTCCCAGACATCATTCATCTTTGAGTCTATCTTCTTAATAATAAGGGAACCTTACTTGGAAAAATGTTATTTATCTTGTCGACTTCCCGGTCATAAAGTATTCCCTTCACCCGCAACTCGGGTGCTGTTGACTTATTAAGTCGTTGTTTACCTTCTCATCTTTCGAGGGGTAAGATTACTGGAACAAGTTGATGTCCGTTACCAAGTAATAGCTTGGGAGTTATTGGTAAATTTTCCTTTCCAACTAGATACGACTACTTTGTGGAGTCTTATCAACAAGTATTATACTTGGGGAAAGGGGGACGAACGTTATATTCAGAATCATGAACTCTATTTGAACTAGGAGTCGTGTAAGAGGCCGAGTAGCGCCGGTCCATCCCCTTGGCCCAACCGTTGGCCGGGGAGAGCTAGCATGGCGGTATACAAGTAAAGCCGTCAGTTCTTCCTTCTACCGGTAGTAAATCTAAATTGAGCTGTACGATCTCGACTGATCATCAAGATTGGAACAGCGGGCGCGGTGAATACTCCATCATTGGTTCATCATCCAAATTCATTTATTTCCTGCAACATGATTACTGTTGGCAGAGTTGGAAAAGAGTCATAACTGGAATTGCAACCCTTTCTTGCAAGTTCCTCTTCTTAATAACGATAATAATATCTCGCTTACTTTGATGTAGCAGATATTTCTTCAAACAAATACTTTAAGTTACCTTGTAACTTCATCGTTCATATTATACTGGCATCATTTCCGTAAATGCATGGCATATGGTTTAAAAGATAGCTTTGGAACTGTTTTAAATTATCGTTCAGTTATATATTTGTTGGTGGGCTTTCGCTCACCCTTGCTTTGTTTATATTATGTCACAACAACAGCTAGGGCAGATGGCTCGCGTCAGGCGCACTCGGCGCAAGCAGGTTACCCGACCCACCGGACTACCCGCTGAGATGCTAGCCGCCATTGCTGAGGTAGCATAGTTAGACAGCTTTTGTTTCCTGTTTAACTATATGTATAATTAATGTAATCAACGACAAAACTTTTAAACCTATGATGTTATCCTTTTGGGATTGTAATAACTTTTATTCGTAACCCTTTAATGTAAGACTTATTTCAATTTCATCTCTGGGACTATAACTGTTGTGTGTGTGAGTGGTAATTATTGTGGGGTCACAGCATGTGATTTATTTATTGTGGACTCAAGTCAAGTATTATGAATGGATGTAAGACCGTAACCACCAGATCCCTGACCCCGGATCTGGGGGTGTTACACGGCTTATAGATACTAGATCACCTCTAGTCTATAAGTCGTCTAATTAAAAATCACACTTCAAGTACGACAATATATTAAGTCGAAACAACTATGCATATACCTTGCATCGTATATCGTAAAATATTCAATAATACTCTTAATGAAATAATATTTGATTAATATTCCTCAAGTGAGATAATACTCAAATAACAATCCTTGAATATTTACCAAGTAATAAATACTTTTTGAAATTATAATAATGATACTAAATAACATTCCTCAGAATACATAGCACTCTGCCGCTGGAATCCCTCCGGGTTTCTACGACTATTTATATATATCAAAATACCGACTCCCGGTCTAGAGTCGAACACAATAATTATGCTCTTATACTTAGAGCCACAATATACACCGGTTCATACTAACTCGTCTCAAAACTTATATGTGAATTAGAAGGCAAACATTATATATATGGCAATATAAGCATTTACCACAACATCGTATAACTCTATTCATGGCAAAATAGTAATATAGAATCAATACTACAAAGTATGGTTTAGAACACTTGCCTGGTAATCGAGATACGATAGGGCTCGCGACGATGTCGGTCCATCTACACAAGGTCAAAGAAAATGCATAATTAATCCAATTGTAACTCAATGCTTAAACACGCAAGCGAAACACAACCAAGGCATTACTGGCTCATTATAAGCTCATACTATTTCCATGTTGGTCGTCAAATACTTACGTTATAAGTTTGGTTCAAAATCCATCCGCAATTCCAAGTTATACTTAACCATTTAGAACGTTGGTTTCTAAGTCTCGTTTTCAGTGGTTTTCACTTGGGCGACCTCGACTTAAACTTTTCTATAAAATCAACCGTTTAATATTTCAAGGTAATTCCTTTGCACACATACACCTTGTGATATGTAGTATTTAATAAACTCGATTTGCCACCAAAATTGTTTCATTAAGGGGGTTCAATTAAAGTCATGAACTTAGCACTTACGCGATCGAACCACTTATACAAATTTGGCCATTTCTCCTAAACCGTAAATCAAAATGCTACGAGGCTTTCGCCAAAATAATCTATGAAACAAGATCTACAAGTTCTAGGCAGTAGTTTAACATTTACAGAGGTTATATGTCTCGGGTGGGGACTGTTTTCATGCCTTAACGAAATTTCGTCATTACGACGGCTATAAATCGAATAATCCAAAATTCCAATTACTCCAATTATCATAACATCCACTCCAAACAACCCACACATCAAATTTAACATTCAAAAAAGGGTATCCACTGCCTAAGCTACTAGGATACCATTTGTGACAATCAATCAAGCCCAATCATAACACTAATGCTCTAAACATGCATCAAATCTTTATAACTCATCTTATTCATCAAAACTCAAACTAAGAGCTAGGGTTTAAAAAGAGGATTACCTTCCTTGATGTTTGTATGACCTTAAAAAGCCTTGATTAGCCCTCAACTAGCCTTAGACAAGCTTAGATAATTAAGAGAAATCAAGAAAATCAAGTTAGTAATTCGGAGTTCCTAACACCGAACTGAAAGATCATGAAAACCGAGGCCCTTACCGATCTTTTCTGAACGAGGCTTCTAAATGAAAGTTGTAGAGCATCTTAACAGCTTTCTAACCATATAAAGAACACAAAATTTGATGGAGTAATGAAGGCTCCAGGTCCGTTTTACTGAGCTTCTGTCCTGCTGGGCAGAATTGTGAGAAATGGAGTTTCTAGGTTTTTGCTTTGTTTGGTTCTTCATAAAGTGAGGTTAATACATGTATCTATATCTATTATACTTGGTCTCATCTCCCCCTCTAAGTGTCAAGCTCCCATTGGCTCTCCATGGATTTCCTTATCCACTCTTTTGCACATTAGTCCTTTGATAATTGCAACCAAGTCCTTGTCTTTTGTTTCTTGCACTTAAGTCCATTTGCTTTGTTTTCTTTTCCACCGCTTTGATTTCCTTGTCGTTTCTTGAATAAAATAAATACGTTACAACTTATACGTTGCATATTACTGCTCTAATATGGCACAATACCTCGAATGAATATTAATTCCAACATCCCTTGTTTATTTCTCTTTGTCTCAGAAAACGTTCTCCCGATTTCTCAAGCATTCTCTATTTCTCAATTCTAGGAGTTTATTCTCAATCTTCTTTCTTTCTCATAATATATCCTTCCTTGGACTCTTAATATACCATATCCTTAATCCATGATTCATTCGCTTGATCGCTTAATCTTGTTATAAAGTCTCAGCGGTTTCTAGAACGTTTGTTTCACTGTCTCAGTGGTTTTCGTTCTAGATTCTCAAATCAAATATAATCAATCCCAAAATATTAAATCCTTTAATTCCTCAAATTTAATATCTCATTTCTTGAATAAAATAATATATAATTCACTATCCGGTCAAATATTATGCCAGAATTAAAATTGGAATTTCTGAATTCCGATCGTCTTTACATACACTTATTTGCTCCGTAGATCACTAATATGACTTTGAAATATCCATACCCTACCCCGTACATAGAGTGGCATGAAAAATTTCTTAGTCCTCAAAATCACTATTCATCCATAAATTACTATTCACGCATGACAAATACTATTCACGCATGACAAATACTATTCACGTATATATTATTCTTAATAAGAAAAGTTTTAATTCTACCGAAAATCTGGGTCCTTACAGTCTCCCCTCCTTAAAAGGATTCCATCCCGGAATCAGTTTAGGAATAGCTGGGTTACTTTTCCTTTGTTACACTATTGCAACTTCCAGGTGGATTCTTCCACATCTTGATCTTCTCGCAATTTCTTATTAGGTTGAAAACCTTGTTCCTTAACACTTGCACATTTCTATCCATGATTTCCACAAGAATACCTTTAGCATCACGCGTCTCCAATCTCATATTCTCTATCCTGTTTGCGCAGAAATACACCTATGTGAACTGGCTTGTCATTCTTCAACATGCCATTTAGCTTACTAGTAGCAGTACTAACTCTATCCATCTTGGGCTTTCACTAGCCGTTTGCTGGTAAAAATCTTTTGTCTCTTTGGTTTGTTGAATTAACTCGATTTCCAATATCTTTATCTTGCCAGCCTCCTTCCAACACAAGGAAGAGCGACAACTCTTTTCATAACGGCCTCGCAAGGTAGTATCCCTATTCCTTATGGTACCGTCTAAGTGCATCTAATATCTCGAACTATGTGTCTTGTGTAAAATCTCATCCTTGAATTCCTGAATCTTCGGAATCCATCTCTTTTCTCCTTTTGACCAAGGCATTGGCCACCACATTGGCCTCCCCTGAATGGTAGTGCATCTGACGGTCATATCTTGACCTCTATCATGACATAAAATCTTAATATTCCAACCTTTAGATATATCTTCTCTGTAAAATTTTCCAGAAAATAATTCTAAAAATACTCCTTGGAACAATTGTAAGATAATATTGGTTATAATATATATTTCCTGTTCGTACATAAACGGGCACATACTTTACCCTCGTTCTTGAAAAAATTTCCTTGCTCTTTCCTTCTGCATAATATATACTGAAGGCTTTTATGGTCCATATAATGTTTCCAAATCTCTTAGAGCGAAAACCATCGCTGCTAATTCTAATTTATGGGTGGGTGTCTAGTCTCTTACTCTTTTAACTGTCTGAATGCATACACACTTACTCTACAGTGCTGTATCAGCACACAATCTAAACCTTTATGAGATGCATCATTCTATATCACAAAGTCTTCCTTATCATCTGGTAGGGCCAACACTGGGCTGACACCAACCTCTTTCTTAATTCTTGAAACTCTCCTCACACTCAGGAGTCCATTCCAACTTCTCAGTCTTTCTCGTAAACCGTGTCAACGGTGCTGCTATCTTAGCAAGGTCCTGCACGAATTTCCTATAATAGCCTGTCAGGTCTATAAAACTTCTCACCTCTATGGCTGTAGTTGGTCTCTCCCAATAGAAACAACTTCTATTCTTGTGGGATCCATTAATACTCCCTTGATAACAACCACACGTCTTAGAAATTGGGCTTCATTAAACCAGAATTCACACTTTGGGAATTTGGCATGCAACTGCTCTTCTCATAATACTCTAAAGCAATTCTTAAATGTTCGTCCTCTGGATATATCAGGACGTCATCAATAAATACAATAACGAGCTTATCTAAGTCTTTCTTAAACACTTTATTCACTAAATCCATAAAACTACAGGTGCATTAGTCACCCAAATGACATTGCTGAAATCTCAAATTGTCTATACCTATTGCGAACGCAGTATTGGGTATATCCTCGGGTTTAATCTTTAACTGGTGGCATCCAGCTCTCAATTCAATCTCGGAAAATACATATCATCTTTTAGCTAGTTTAGCAAATCATTTCTCCTTGGTAATAGGTCTTTACCCTTACTGATAAACTTGTTCCATGGTCTAGCGATTAGGACATCAGACTCTGAATCCGGTAACCCGAGTTTAATTCTTGTTAGTCGATATACACTTTCATAATTCCATTTTTCTCTCACAACCAACACTGAGGCTCCCCCACATTGATGCACTGGGTCTTATCATACTCTTGCCCAGCATTCTTGTCACTGATTCGCTACTCTTTCATTTCTACTGGGTTAATCCATAACAGTTTCTATTTCTCGCTTCGATGGTAATCCAGATAGATTCACTGGAATACGTTATCGAACCTATTGATCACTAGGGTCCTTTAAACCCTTCATCCTCAATACTTATTCTACAAAACCAGAGCTAGTGTCCATTCGTACATAACCTTTCCATAATCTTAATTCAACTATGGTGTTTATATCGAGCACCGATGTCGTTGAAGTTTCACATTATATCATCATTTCTTACAAAATGTGGTTCGACCAACTTTTCATTTGCATGACCTCCTTGAGAAGGAGTAAACTGATTCCCTCGATAAGTCACTGATATACTATTCACTTTGGGACTCGCTCTTATCCTCGGCGATTCCATTGCGAATCTAATCTATATTAACGAATTTTGCTTATCTGACCTGGTTGGCCTCCCCTTGGAATTCATTAGAGATAGCAAGAATCATGGAGCTTTGAAAAGATAGCTGCCATATCAAAACAAATGTCACACAATGGTAATCCTAGGATTATGAGCTTTGAAATAAATCTTATTTGAGATAAGGGAATTTACCAAGAGATCAGTATGATCAAAAGAACTAATGTTGTGTGCCTCAATTAAGGCATTACTAAAGGTAATTAGCCTTCTTGTATTTCACAACACACAAGTGCTGGCGTCCCATCAGACTTCTTTCACACAGACAGATAGTCCTTGTGGCCCCTATAAGAATAGGGTTGTTCATCTTAGTGGAAGAAGAGAAATATGTAGTAATTTGAAACCAAGGTAATAAATTGTCGTCTTTTGACAAATAATTCTCAAAGGGACACCTGGAAGAAATTTCCAAGGTGTGATTCCAATGAAAGAATAACCAGAAAGATACTAGTATCTATATCAAGCAAGTGGTGTCTACTATTGAAAAGAAAAAAAATGGAAGTTTGAATAACATCATTTGTCAGGGCTTCAAATACCTGAAAGTAGGTATCATGACAGCCTTTGGCACAATTGAAACCCAGCACGGGTGAACACAAGTATGGCAATATAGCTTAGGAGAGAAATTATATCCTTCCTAAGAACTTCTCTCTTGGAAGACATCATATAATTCATAAATTGGGGAGGTAATCAAACCGATTTACAAATGGGGAGGTTGCTGCCAACGTCTCTACGGATGCCTTATATGTCGGCTCATCTGGCGGATAATCGTTTGATTTTAAAGTTTTCTTCTGCATGCACCTTAGAGTGCTCGATAACTTACGTCATTGTCGACTCGTACTAGACGCTAAAGTCTCAACCATCAGCAATTAAAATCGTAGAGAGTTATACCTAACTTGGCGTAATCATCTCAAGCAACGTTCCATTCCATACAAGGACTTCGATATAGGTGTCGCCCATGGTAATGGCGAATTCTTCCTTCGAATAGGTGGTATTCCGGAAGATCATTAGACAATAAATGCTTAAATCCGGTATCTATTTCAATCATCCTTGTACCAACCTTCCCATTTAAGTCAATCTCCGTATTCCTCAGTTAGTCTTGGTCCTTAATTATATTTCGCCTTTATCGCCCAATCTCCATCCTTTTGTCTCTACCATAAATCGTAACAGTCATGGCCCGTCCCTCAGTCCATATAGCGGCTACCTTTTCCCATACCAGGGTTCAATCTAGTTTCCACCCTCTATGGTGACATTCTCTAATAATGAGGAAGATAAGGTTTGCAAAAATTTGTTGAATCTCTTTCCCAACATCAGGGGAATTTGGTCAATCTATTTATCCATTATTAATACTGGGAAGTCAATTTCGAAACCTGAAGAACAATTCTATGAACCTCCAAACAGGTAGAATCGTAAGCAGTCATGATAATGGAATAATCGACATAAAGTTGGAAATTTAACCACTGAAAGGGAACACCATATATACATTCCATAGAAGGGAAATCAAAGGTTTCACACGGAACATGCCACATTTTCCTGATACATATACGTCCGAGTAGTCCATATTACCAATAGTCAGTTTACTTAACTCCCCACTTAAAGGGAACATTACTTTATAACTAGTCATTCCTCAAAACTGGCAATTCCAATATCTGATTCTGGCCTCTCAGTTCTATCCTCATAATTTCCTCCTTGGCCGCTAGCCGGCCCTCAACTCATTCGTCCTTGCATTTACTTCGATCAAATTAACAGCCAAGTTCCCAACGATCCAGTCGTGGGTAACATCTGATACTACCTTTATCTCATCTACTCTTAAGACTCGACTTTATTTGCTTGTCATATCCTCTAATGAATCATAACCGACTCTAAATCTTCATCTCGTCACCTAGTCAATCTCTAAGGATCCTTCTGGTCCTCAAGTGAACATATCACATCTTCATCAATCGTGTAACACCCCCAGATCCGGGGTCCGGGATCCGGTCGTTACGGTTTCCAATTCTGTCCACAACACTTGAACTTTCCTTAACATAAAATAAATTACATCTCTATGACCCAACACAACAATGTAAAACACACCCGTTATAGTCCCAAAGATGAAATCGGAGTAATAATCAAGTTTTTATTAATCACATTATGAGTTCTTACAATCCAAAAGAATTTCAATAAAAATACTTACTCTTTGCCATCCATTTACATAAGTCATGCTAGACCATATACTTGGTACTGAAAGAATAAATCTATCATACCAATAGCTTCTTCTTTAGCTCTGGTAGTCTCATCGTCCTCGCCCGCGTCGAGTGCGCCTTGTGCGAGTCATCTGGTCTAGCTGTTGTTGTGATATAATAATAAAGCAAGGGTGAGCAATAGCCCACCAACAACAATATATAACTGAACGATAATATATAACAGTTCAAAATTATCTTTCAAACCATATGCCATGCATTTACGGAAATGATGCCAGTATAATATGAACGATGAAGTTACAAGGTAACTTAAAGTATTTGTTTGTAGAAATATCTGCTACATCAAAAGTAAGCGAGATATTCTCATTATCATTAAAAAGAGGAACTTGCATGAAAAGATTTCAATTCAAGTTATGAACACTTTTCCAGCTCTGCCAACAGTAATCATGTTGCAGGAAATAAATAAGTTTGGATGATGAACCAATGATGGAGTATTCACCGCGCCCGCTGTTCCAATCTTGATGATCAGTCGAGATCGTACAGCTCAAATTAGATTTACTACCGGTAGAAGGAAGAACTGACGGCTTTACTTGTCTACCGCCTTACTAGCTCTCCCCGGCCAACGGTTGGGCCAAAGGGGATGGACCGGCGCTACTCGGCCTCTTACACGACTCCTAGTTCAAATAGAATTCATGATTCTGAATGTAACGTTCGTCCCCCTTTCCCCAAGTATAATACTTGTTGATAAGACTCTACAAAGTAGTCGTATCTAGCTGGAAAGGAAAATTCACCAATAACTTCCAAGCTATTGCTTGGTAACGAATATCAACTTGTTCCAACAATCTTACCCCTCGAAAGATGAGAAGGTACACAACGACTTAATAAGTCAATAGCACCCGCATTGCGAGTGAAGAGAATATTTTATGACCGGGAAGTTGACAAGATAAATAACATTTTCCAAGTAAGGTTCCCTTATTATTAGGGAGGTAGAATCAAAGAAGAATGATGTCTGAGAACCTTTCTTGATATAAGATTAATAATAATATGACTCCGAGATATTTTCCGTAATAATCGAAGAAGATAAACCTTATTGAGCTTATCCTAAGTATGGAATAAATATTCAGAGAATATTTATTGAATTAAAATATTTAAAGAATATTTAGGAATATGAAAGAATATCATTAATCAGAGTATTTCTCCAAATAATCCTTGAAGAAACATCAAGAGAATATTTATTGAATAAATAAATATTTAAATGAATATTCAAAATAATATTCATTAATTAATATGGAATTTAAATGAATATTCAAAAAGTAATATTCATTTAATGAATAATATTCTAAATGAATATCAAGTAATATTCATTTAGTAATCCAAGCTTTAAAGGAATATTCGAGATAACATTCGATAATCTATTCGACTTTGAATGAATATTGAAAAATATTATTCGTCGAATGGTTACGTTCAAATAATTATTTGAATTAAGGATCGTTAAATAAATAATCTCGAACGAATATTCAAATAATATTCGTCGCCCAAATAATGGAAAATATTTACTTAAATATTTTCCTTCGAGGTAATCTCGATATATCAAGAAATATTGACTCCCGATCTATATTTGACGAATAAAATGTATACGCCCTTCTATGAGGGTCTTACAATAACCGGCTTATAATTGATACGTTAGTTATCTAATTTATAAGCCAATAAACAATCAGGGAACAAGCATAACGATATAACTTGAAAGTAGGCATGCATGTTATGGCATATGTATAACAGAAAACATATATATATATATATATATATTGTAATAACCCTAATTTTAGCAAAGCTACAGTGACCCCATGAATAGTAAATTTTGAGGATTTAAAGAAATGGTATGTAAGTACTCAATACTTGAAACAGAAAATGAGTAAACAGAAACCATATTAGGGATATACTATAAAAATAAGTGACTCGAAATGACGATAGATTTCAGAAATTCCTGAATATGGATTTTTGAGGATTTTGGTTTCGAATGAGTTTCTATTGGATGTCAAGGAGCATGGAGATATTAACAGAATTATATATTGAGGAGTTAGGGAATTAGTATAAATTAAGGGATTATTAAGTTAAGGAAATATCAAAGGAATTTGGATTGTTAAATGATTTCAGAACCACTGAGATAATGAGGTATATTCGAGACGAATCACAATTAGACGATTAGGGGAACCAAGCAACCAAGATTAGCAATATAACAAGGATACATACCACATTGTTAATTACCAAAAGTGTTAGTACAATACTTATGAATAACAATAAAAAGAGAATTATGAGATCATGAACATGACATCACATTCCACTAATACTTTTAAGGGTAAATTAGTACATTAGCAATCCTTTAATCACAAATATCTTCCAAGGCTTCTAAGACAAGCTAGGATTAACAAATATCAACAAGATTAGAGTGAGATAAGATCAAAAATCAAGAGAAAATCTCTCCCCTTCCATTCTCCAATTCGGCCAAAACAGGAACAGCCCAGTAAAACGAGCATAACTTCTTCGTTTCTCAGCCAAATTTTGCGTTCTATAGCTTTTTAGAAAGCCCATGAGATAACCTACAAGTCGTATTTCACAAGAGTTTTCCAGAAAAGCAAGGTAAGGGGGTCGTTTTTCATGTTCTTTCAGCTGATGAATAGTAACTCCGAATTGTTAACTTTGTTTTCATGGTTCCTTTAGTTGATTCAAGCTATATTGAGGTTGTTTAAGGAGTACCCAAGGTTTATTAAGTGATGTTGAAGCTACAAGGAAGGTATATTACTTGAGACCCTAACTTGAATTATGAGTTTATGGTTGATTATGCTTAGTTTAGAAGTTAAGTGATATAAACCATGAAATCTTGATTATATAGTTGTGGATATGTGTTTTGATTTAATATGAAAGGAGTATGTGCTTGTAACCATGGTTGGTAAGATGACCACATGGTGTAGGTGATGGTGTATAAGGTGGATGATGGATTTGGAGGAGTTGAATTTTGGAAAGTATGAAAATATAGCCGTTATAATGCCCGATTTTCGGTAAACCAAATAGATACCCTGTTTTTGGTCCCCATACTCGTACGGTAGGTTTCTGTCCAGAGCACCCACTGATCATGAGAGGGTAGAGCTTGGTTCATAGATCGTTTTGATATAAAGTACGTTAAAATCTGATGAACGGTTTAGGAGAAAAGTCAGTTTTAGTGAAAGACGTTCGAGAACCGAGAAAATGTAATTGTATCAAATTGGAGGCTATGAATACCATACTTAAACATTTTTAAAAATTATAAAATTTTGGGATATTGTAGTGGAGTGGTCAAAGAGTCATTTCCAGTTGACCTTATATTAAAATTCGAAATTGAGATTTTCTGAGAATTTTTACAGTCGGGTATGGTTGTTAAGGGAAATGGTGAATAAGCACCGAAACCTTGATTTAACCTAAAATGGTTAGGGTTTTGGAACACTTGGGTTATGAATAACATGTGAAACATATATTAAAGTGTCAAGGGTATTGTTATGCAAGAGTTGATAATGGTTTTCAGATTTATATGCTGAAACCTAGAAAATGAGATAAGGTGATGGAATTATTTATATGGAATGAAGAGAAACTGATTTTATATAAGTGTTATATACAAGGAAATGGAAAGATTTTATTAAGAGATCTGATTCAAATAGTATATATTATTTTGAAATATTATAAGAAAATGAAGTATGGATTATTATAATATTTTAGAAGAGAAACTCATATTATATTATCCTAAATTTCTTTTCCTATCAAGATGAATAAATGGTGTATTTAATAAATAAAGATTTTTCTTTCTTAATAAGTATGATGAATTTCCACCTATATATATGTGTGTAATGGTCTATTTCCTTTGATGGTAGTCGATAGAATTTATCTTGCTGAGCTATTTTAGCTCATTCTTGCTATTTATTTTATACAACAGCTAGGCATGCCGATTCTACGCACTACACCCCGCAAGAGGGTAAGGGAAAGGCGACCTTTTGAGCGAGTGCTGGCGACCATCCCCGAGGTAGTGACAAGCGAAAGGGGCTTAGTAGACTTATGTAAATTAAGTGTGTAAGTTTGTAATAAACTTTTGGTTGTTGAAATGCTTCCTGTAGAAGTATTATTCAACAATGTACTTAAGTATGATTCTGGGTTGTAATAACTGTTTAACTCTAAACTTTTAATATTGTGGATGTTGTTCTATGAGCGTATGACTGGTGTGTGATGATATTAGTGTGGGGTCATTTATGAAAGTATTAATTTGTATTAATTATATATATATATATAAAAAGGGATCCAAGAAATGTTGTTAATGAATGGAAATTGAACCTTGACGGCCCGGATCCATGACCCCGGATCCAGGGGCGTCACATATATATATATATATATATATATATATATATATATATATATATATATATATATATATTCAATCACAACAACAGCCTAAAAGAAGGGAATTGAAACTTGCCTGGTAATCGAGTACGGTAAGGGGTAGTGGTAGCGGGTCCCGAGTCAGCTTGGTGATCTATAAATATCCAAGGTATTCGGGATTAATCACTTAACATCTTAAAAGTTAAGTTATACTTAAATCAAAACACGTTCTCGAGTTATCTCGTTATACCCCTTTTTGTGGATTCCTTTTATCATTGATCCGACCCGACATTCGTTCGTTAATACGACATGTCACTGTACTTACACTTGGGACATACTTAAGTCATACAAGTTCTAAAGTCGATCGTTACGAACCAATATTATACTCCGAGTTTTATCGCCCGTTTTCTAAGTGTTTTACCGAAGTTATAATAGAGTCGTCTTTTAGGGGTTCGTTCGCGTTTAACCTCGACTCGAATATTTTTAATAAATCGAAAAACGATCCTTTTGACATACGGTTTTCTTTCACACTTTCCTTTTTACCTCTAGTATTTATTTACCAAGATTCATCATGACTTTACATATTTTACGAGGGTTCAATTTCAGTTACGAACTTTCGTTTGCGGATTCGAACTACTTCTAGTAAATCGGTCATAAATCCTAAACCGTAAGTCTGTTTGATTCTATTCTTTTTCCAAAATGATCTACGACTCAAGATCTACAAGGGCATGTTAGATATTTGTCCAGTTTCGGCCATTAGACCTACTGGGATGCACGGTTTTCAATGATTAACGAAATTTCGCCATTATAACGGCTATAATACGAATGTTCCAAAAATCACAATCAACAACCCAAGCCACACCGGGCATCAATACAACTTGTACACATAATAATAATCTCACAAGTCCAGAAGCTACTGATCTTAGCATCAAAATCATCATGCATCTTAAATCATATAACTGATTACATAATCATGCTTATAATTATCACTATAATCATACCAAGCTAAATCCATCAAAAACATTAATAAATCTCAAATCAAATGCTAGGGTTTCAAGAGATCTACCTTCCTTGGAGTATGATATAACCTTAATAAGCTTGGTATGGTCCTTGTATATCTTAATCAAACCTTAGATCATCCAAAGAAATCATGAAAACAAAGTTAGTTTCTAAGATCCACTATTCATCGTCAATCTTGTAAAAATCATATAAAATCAAAACTAAGAGTTTGGTTCTAAATTTTTTACCACACCTTCTACTCTTCAAGGGATTTCTTTTGAGATATAGAACACAAGAATCCAACCATGGGAGCTAGGGTTTTGAGCCCCATCTTTCTACTGATCAGAACCTGGACAGTTTTGGTCCTCCAACTTTAAGCATGGATTTGACTAGGCTATACTACTTGGATTTCCATGAAATTTGGAACTTATCTTGCCCATGGAGTGGAGAAGCTATGGTTAAAATTTGGTGATTTTATCATGGATAGAAATGAAGATATTAATTTTTCTTTGAACCTTGCTCCTGCTGAGCAGTTTGGAGAGATATGGTGTTTCTTGCTTTCTCTTTTCTTCCTTTGACTAATTCAACTAGTTTTGATCTAATATCTTGATATTATCAGTTGGGTGGGTTGAGTTGGATGCATTGGGGCAAGAGCCAAGACTCTTGGACAAGCTTGGTTAATTGTTTTGTTTTGGAAATGATTTAAGTGTTTTAATCACTTAAATCCTAATTACTCTTGATTTAATCTTTGATTAAATCATTCCATCCACTTGATATAATACTCTTGATGATCATATAAGATATTTAATCTTGATATGAATTCAATCCATAATCCATGATTCATTCGCTTTATCGCTTAATCTCGTTATAACGTTTTAACGGTTTCTAGAACGCTTGTTTCACTGCCTCAGTGGTTTCCTACCTTTATTCTTAAATCAAATATAATAACATCCCAAAATATCAAATCCTCAAAGTTAATATCTCAATTCTTGGATTATAATAATATATAATCCACTGTCCGGTCAAATATTATACCAAAAAAGAATTTGGAATTTCTGAATTCCGATCGTCTCTGCATTCACTTATTTCCTCCGCGTATTACTAATATGACTTCGAAACATCCATATCACGTCCCGTACATAAGGTGGCGTGAAAAGTTTTCCAACTTACAAAATCACTATTCATCCACCAAATTACTATGCACGTACAGGAAATACTATGCACGTACGGGAAATACTATGCACGTATGGGAAACACTATGCACGTACGAGAAACACTATGCACGTATTGGAAACACTATGCACGTACTCATTTCCCTTCAAGGATCCATTAGCTCCTTCCTGGACGATAGATTATTCTTATCTAGGTCCTCAACCATCGAATTACTCTATTCTGACAATATACCAATGCATCAGGATTATTGTCCAAAGCAATATCCATTCATTACAATCATTGTTCTTTGAAACCACCATTCATTAGTGCTCTTTAACCACTATAATAAAAGTTTTAATTCTCCCCAAAATTCGGGTTATTACAGTCTCCCCTCCTTAAAAGGATTCCGTCCTCGGAATCAGTTTAGGAATAACTGGGGTTACTTCTATCCCATTGCACTTTCTATTTCTCAGGTGGATTCTTCCACTTCTTGATTTTCTTCAAATCTCTCACTAGCTTGACAACCTTATCTCTTAGCGCTTGCTCTTTTCTATTCATAATCTCCATAGGTTGTCCTTCGTAGTTCAGAATCGATTATGTATATCTATCTGCTCGTACTCTGTCATATGCCGGGCATCTATAGTATACTGATGAGGCACATACGCATGAACCATGTTATGACCATTTTACCGGTTTGGGTGAGGCTGACTCATAGGCCACCTTCCTGACGCGTTTAAACTCTCAGATGGCCCAATGAATCTTGGGCTAAACTTCCTTTCATTCTAATCTTGTTAATTCCTTCCGCGAGGATACCTTTTCTTATTATAAATCTCGAACCTCATATTCTCTATCTTGTTTGCACAGAAATACATCAACAAAAACTTGCTTGTCAGAATCCTCTATTAATTCTAGACATTTCCCAATTCCATTGTATAAATGTCAACTCTATTGTCGACGGGGTACTCCGTATTGAAACTAGTTCGAGTATTCTAACAACCGATTCGAGTAACTCTTGATGTCTAGCAACGAGCTCTTCGGCCATCACTGTTTTGGCCTCGCTATCTCATTGTTAACTACTATCACCCCCGGTATTCCAACCTCTTCTTTAATCATCTCACAGAATGCCAATCTACCTCCTGTGTTCATTCAGTCATTCTCTATTATCTCATCTCTTCTCCTTTCTGAAAGAAAGGCGAATCTCTTGGGGAATTTGTTTGCGGGGAATGTTGTCTGGTTCGAGGACTCTTAATCCTTTTATCACAAATCATAATCTTCATATACACACAAGCACACATATTTTCAGATCTGATAGGTCTGAAAGTCGATCATGTTTGATCCTTTTTGATTTCGCACCTTTCCTTCATATATACGATGTTTCGATATACTTAGGGCGAAAACTATCTCAGATAACAAACAGCCAATTCATTAAATTCCAAAAAGTTGTGGGTGCAATAGTCAACCCAAAATGACATCACTTAGAATTTCATAGTGTCTATACCTAGTGCGATTCACAATCTTGGGTATATCCTCGATTTTTAACTTCCAACCGGTGATGTCCCATTTCCTAATAAGTTTGGAAAATACACAGCGTCCCTGTGCTGCTCAGCCAATCTTCTACAACAGTACCTATACTCAATGTTGACTCATTCAACTCTCGAGGTTCGATGCACAATCTTGTGCTAACATATTTCTTTCTTACAACACACCGGTTCCTCACGGTGGCACACTGAGTCTCATCGCACTCTTATTCAACAATCCTCGCATCTGAGTTGATAATTCTTTTATTCTTACTGGGCTAACGGGATGCAGCACTAGGATCTGAACACTCGATATTCATTATTATGTCATCCAAATCGATATATGGTAGCTTATTAAAACCTTGTACAACCTCCCAAAATCATTATAATTATACTTGGTGTCTCTTTCCTCGGGGTCAACCATATGAGCTAATCAAGCCTCATTTCTCTGGCATCATAATCTCTTAGTCTGAACTAGATTCCAAAATCTATGACTCCGTCTTTATCCTTAAATTATTTCCCTTATAATCAATTTGGCTCCATTGGGTATCAACTAATCCATCATTATTATAATATCAATTTCTCCCTAATTCGAAAGGAATCTAATCTCTCGATCGAGTGGTACTCTGGGTAGGTTCTCTGGAAATCACTATTCCTTATCCATAAGGAACAATTCCTGAACTTGATGTAGATATTACATGAAGTAGATAAAATTGCAGAAGAGTTTCAAGCATCGCAGCTATGTCAGGTTGATGAAACTATCACTCATGCAGCTTCCATAAAAGACTGGAAACTTAACGGTTTACTTCGTCAATTTTGTATCATGGTCCTGGTTTGCCTCAAAACGGGACCTTCTAAGGTACGTAATATGCTTAAGACTCCATCACGAATCGAATCTTTACTTAATCTATTATTACCTTCGATTCTTGCACAATCATCAAAAGGAATGTAACTTCCTCCACTCCGATATGACCTTCAAGGTCTTTCCAAATATCATTTTGTTTCTTCGGTATGAACATTTGTAATTATTCCTTTATACTTAGACTGTCGGCCACCTCATTGGCCTTTCTTGATAATAATAATTTCTGGTAATCCTTGTTCTCTGGATATATTCCAATTCAAACTTTTCTACCTCATTCCCATCACTGTTGGGTGAAAGCATTCTCCCTTAAGCTCTGCTGATGGAGAACAATATATTTATCAGTCTTTTTCCATAAGTCATTGCTTCCACCTACCCGTGGGAACTTTATCACATTTATTCCCAATCCTACTTAGGATGCTTCTTTTCTTAGTTCTTTCCTTATCTTAGGATAATCTCAGCCTTTATAGGTTCAATCCATACTTCCTCAGGGTTTCATACATGCCTCATCTGGCATTATTGTTACTATGTCATACATTCCTTACCAAACTTCCATTTTGAAGTTCGGAATATTACTTTTTTTTCCTTGTAAGGTTTCATAGGTCATCCTCATCATTCCTCCTGTATTTTTTTGGGTACAGGGTATATCAAAATGTCATTGATCAATACTCTAATAATTCTATCTATGTTCTTTCCAGAACTCTTTTTAATAATCCTTACCGGTCATTGTTGCCTTAGAGAGTCCAACTCATATCATCTGAAGTCATAATGTCGTTATTAGGGTTAATGCCATCCCTTGTGCATTCCCCAGGGTTTGTCTTAATTTATGGATATCCTATCCTTAATTCAACTGCCAAGGAATTCTTGCATCCTATACTTGGCAATCAAATCATGTATCCTTAATAAGGGTCTCTTTTCAATCATTCTCATTTGATAATCGATCGGTGGCTTAATGCTAACCTCTTCTTTCAGATAGTTGTCAGCCTATTTGACCTTCCAAAAGACAACGTATGTCTATCTGCTCTCTTACAGAACTTGGTAATGGTAGCAAGGATGTTCTGGAAGATATTGATCGAGTTCAACGTGAATCTTTTAGTACTTATCGTTTTTCTCAAAGGTACTTGCCTTAGACAAAATTTCTACAGCATACTGATCCATCTCTGACCATTTCTATACTCTCTTTATAAACCTTCATTGTTTACTTCCCTTGGTCATAATATATTCATGGTATTTATAATACCCTAACATCATACATATCAAGTCATTATACTTCCATTTTTACTCGTAATCTTGGGCAATCATATACACATGAATCACTTTAGTACGGGTGACCCCATTCCAAAAAGGCTAGTAAATTCCCAATCCAAACATGGGTTGAAAAGGGTTCAGTAGAAGATTCCTACGATCTCATTAATATTTCCTTTATATCAAAAGCCCTTGCAGTCGGCACTTACTTAGAAGTAACCCTGCTTTGTCCTTTTATTGCTGGTCTAGTCACTTGATAATCCTTTGTGACTTGGCCTCAACTGACCACACTAAAATAAAAATATATGGTTTTAGGTGTTGGCTAATTAGCATTACTTTTCTAGCAATTGCTGGCATAGTGCCTTCTACTTTGATACCTTTCTACCTTTCCAAAACTTTACTCCATATAAGTCTTAATCGACTTCTCGGCACCGTCTCCGATCACCTTTCCTCCACTTTTATCTTTTCAACTATTCTTATCAATCCCACGTGCCACGCAAGCTTACCATTCATGGTATAACAGCCTTTTCGCTTAAGTCAATCCCGGAGTTTCTCAGTCCGGCTGGTTTCTTACTTACATTTCCTGTTTTCGTCCAATCTCACTTCATCATTGTATTTCTACAATCAATCGCGATAACCGGGGTCTATCCACCAACCCATATAGCGGCTACTTTACCCAATTCTCGGGGTTCGCCCCAGTTTCTACTCTCTTCCATGATGTTCTCTGATAATCAGAAAGACAAGGTTTGGCAAAATTCGTTGAATTTCTTTCCAGAATCAAGGAAATTTTGGTCAATCTATCCAACCACCGGTAACACTATGAAGATCAATTTCGAAACCTAGAGAATAGTTCTATGAGCATCCAAGCAGGTAGAATCATAAGCAGTTGTAATAACGGAATTATTGACACAAAGTTGGAAGTTTAACCACTAGAAAGGAACCAAATATATATCCCATAGAAGGGAAATCAAAAGTTTCAAACTGAAACATGCCACCTCTTCCTGATACATATACATCTTAGTTGTCGATAATATCAAATGTCAGTATTCCTAACCACAGGTTTCAGAAGGAACACTACCGTCGGAGTTAGTCGTTTCATAAAAATTGGCACTACTAGGGCCATCCTAGTCTGGTGTACCGTGCTGTTCGAATGCATCCGCAATTACTTTACCGTGCTGCATAAGCACACCACCTAAACCTGTATGAGATGCATCATAGTGTATCATAAAGTCTTCCTTCTCCCGTTAGGCAACACCAACGCCGGGTCGTTACCAATTTCATCTTAAAACATTCTCTATTACCTCTTAACCACTAATCGCATTACTTGATCCATTTGCAATTCAGTGTCAGAATAAACTTAAGGTAACTACTATAATCTATTCGGGGAAAAGAAAGAATTTAATATTCTTCTGAATCACATGCATCTAACGTTCCTGATTCACCATTTTACTGAGTTAAAATAAACTTATATTTAGTACCTGATAGTAGTCATATTACGAGTTTATCATAGACCCACTGGTCTTTTCCTCTGGTAGTTTCTGAGATCATCGTCTCGCTCACTACTTTATATAACTTTATCCAATCAGGCCATCACTTTCCACTATCTTTACTTTCGAAGCTGGTTCATTCATAATATGGACATTTCGCTGAATAAAACCACCTCAACAATCTCAATTTGGTTTCATAAAATATAACCCATGAAATCCGCCTTCTCATGGCGAATTACCATTGACAATATTCACACTAATCCATTTATCCGATAATATGGCACTTGTTGCCTCTATCTCAACTGCTCCTGGGTGCTCCCCGTCCTACATCGACGTCTTAGATAATCATGCATCATTCTAACTCCTTTCTCATTAATCTGAAAGTCTCTAAGGATCTTTATCTATCCCCATATAAGACCTCAAGTAATCCTTCCAATCTGTCTTAATTGCTGGTACTACCTCTCGTAGTCCGGCTATAAATCCAACGAAAAATTTCAATTCTCTTAATAATATCTTAGTTCTTTGTGCTCACTTCTCTGAGCACTATAATCTTAACTTTCGCTATCCCTCTGGCTACAGCCCTCATTTCCTTGGAGTAAACTTCTCATCCTCAATAGGATTCTCCTCTGCTGGAACCACTTTCGAGTCCTCAATAGGGTACTCTATCGAATTCACAATCCGATCGTCAACATATAATAAAACATCATCATGCTGCTGCTCGTACGCCTCAAGGTCTGTCGCCTTACTAGTCGATACGAGAACGAGCTAAGTTACTATCATGATACTTAAGAGTTCCCATAAGGGTTTTATATGTCAGTACTACTTGAAGTAGTCCGACTATGAACTTGGCAAGAGTTCTTATTATCTTAGTGAGTTTATTGTTTTAACGTCGCATCATCTCTGGGGTTTATAACGTACGCTCTGATACCACTTCTGTAACACCCCCAGATCCGGGGTCCGGGATCCGGTCGTTACGGTTTCCAATTCTGTCCACAACACTTGAACTTTCCTTAACATAAAATAAATTACATCTCTATGACCCAACACAACAATGTAAAACACACACGTTATAGTCCCAGAGATGAAATCAGAGTAACAATCAAGTTTTTATTAATCACATTATGAGTTCTTACAATCCAAAAGAATTTCAATAAAAATACTTACTCTTTGCCATCCATTTACATAAGTCATGCTAGACCATATACTTGGTACTGAAAGAATAAATCTATCCTACCAATAGCTTCTTCTTCAGCTCTGGTAGTCTCATCGTCCTCGCCCACGTCGAGTGCGCCTTGTGCGAGTCATCTGGTCTAGCTGTTGTTGTGATATAATAATAAAGCAAGGGTGAGCAATAGCCCACCAACAACAATATATAACTGAACGATAATATATAACAGTTCAAAATTATCTTTCAAACCATATGCCATGCATTTACGGAAATGATGCCAGTATAATATGAACGATGAAGTTACAAGGTAACTTAAAGTATTTGTTTGTAGAAATATCTGCTACATCAAAAGTAAGCGAGATATTCTCATTATCATTAAAAAGAGGAACTTGCATGAAAAGATTTCAATTCAAGTTATGAACACTTTTCCAGCTCTGCCAACAGTAATCATGTTGCAGGAAATAAATAAGTTTGGATGATGAACCAATGATGGAGTATTCATCGCGCCCGCTGTTCCAATCTTGATGATCAGTCGAGATCGTACAGCTCAAATTAGATTTACTACCGGTAGAAGGAAGAACTGACGGCTTTACTTGTCTACCGCCTTACTAGCTCTCCCCGGCCAACGGTTGGGCCAAAGGGGATGGACCGGCGCTACTCGGCCTCTTACACGACTCCTAGTTCAAATAGAATTCATGATTCTGAATGTAACGTTCGTCCCCCTTTCCCCAAGTATAATACTTGTTGATAAGACTCTACAAAGTAGTCGTATCTAGTTGGAAAGGAAAATTCACCAATAACTTCCAAGCTATTGCTTGGTAACGAATATCAACTTGTTCCAACAATCTTATCCCTCGAAAGATGAGAAGGTACACAACGACTTAATAAGTCAATAGCACCCGCATTGCGAGTGAAGAGAATATTTTATGACCGGGAAGTTGACAAGATAAATAACATTTTCCAAGTAAGGTTCCCTTATTATTAGGGAGGTAGAATCAAAGAAGAATGATGTCTGAGAACCTTTCTTGATATAAGATTAATAATAATATGACTCCGAGATATTTTCCGTAATAATCGAAGAAGATAAACCTTATTGAGCTTATCCTAAGTATGGAATAAATATTCAGAGAATATTTATTGAATTAAAATATTTAAAGAATATTTAGGAATATGAAAGAATATCATTAAATAGAGTATTTCTCCAAATAATCCTTGAAGAAACATCAAGAGAATATTTATTGAATAAATAAATATTTAAATGAATATTCAAAATAATATTCATTAATTAATATGGAATTTAAATGAATATTCAAAAAGTAATATTCATTTAATGAATAATATTCTAAATGAATATCAAGTAATATTCATTTAGTAATCCAAGCTTTAAAGGAATATTCGAGATAACATTCGATAATCTATTCGACTTTGAATGAATATTGAAAAATATTATTCGTCGAATGGTTACGTTCAAATAATTATTTGAATTAAGGATCGTTAAATAAATAATCTCGAACGAATATTCAAATAATATTCGTCGCCCAAATAATGGAAAATATTTACTTAAATATTTTCCTTCGAGGTAATCTCGATATATCAAGAAATATTGACTCCCGATCTATATTTGACGAATAAAATGTATACGCCCTTCTATGAGGGTCTTACAATAACCGGCTTATAATTGATACGTTAGTTATCTAATTTATAAGCCAATAAACAATCAGGGAACAAGCATAACGATATAACTTGAAAGTAGGCATGCATGCTATGGCATATGTATAACAGAAAACATATATATATATATATATATATATATATATATATATATATATATATATATATATATATATATATATATATATATTCAATCACAACAACAGCCTAAAAGAAGGGAATTGAAACTTGCCTGGTAATCGAGTACGGTAAGGGGTAGTGGTAGCGGGTCCCGAGTCAGCTTGGTGATCTATAAATATCCAAGGTATTCGGGATTAATCACTTAACATCTTAAAAGTTAAGTTATACTTAAATCAAAACACGTTCTCGAGTTATCTCGTTATACCCCTTTTTGTGGATTCCTTTTATCATTGATCCGACCCGACATTCGTTCGTTAATACGACATGTCACTGTACTTACACTTGGGACATACTTAAGTCATACAAGTTCTAAAGTCGATCGTTACGAACCAATATTATACTCCGAGTTTTATCGCCCGTTTTCTAAGTGTTTTACCGAAGTTATAATAGAGTCGTCTTTTAGGGGTTCGTTCGCGTTTAACCTCGACTCGAATATTTTTAATAAATCGAAAAACGATCCTTTTGACATACGGTTTTCTTTCACACTTTCCTTTTTACCTCTAGTATTTATTTACCAAGATTCATCATGACTTTACATATTTTACGAGGGTTCAATTTCAGTTACGAACTTTCGTTTGCGGATTCGAACTACTTCTAGTAAATCGGTCATAAATCCTAAACCGTAAGTCTGTTTGATTCTATTCTTTTTCCAAAATGATCTACGACTCAAGATCTACAAGGGCATGTTAGATATTTGTCCAGTTTCGGCCATTAGACCTACTGGGATGCACGGTTTTCAATGATTAACGAAATTTCGGCATTATAACGGCTATAATACGAACGTTCCAAAAATCACAATCAACAACCCAAGCCACACCGGGCATCAATACAACTTGTACACATAATAATAATCTCACAAGTCCAGAAGCTACTGATCTTAGCATCAAAATCATCATGCATCTTAAATCATATAACTGATTACATAATCATGCTTATAATTATCACTATAATCATACCAAGCTAAATCCATCAAAAACATTCATAAATCTCAAATCAAATGCTAGGGTTTCAAGAGATCTACCTTCCTTGGAGTATGATATAACCTTAATAAGCTTGGTATGGTCCTTGTATATCTTAATCAAACCTTAGATCATCCAAAGAAATCATGAAAACAAAGTTAGTTTCTAAGATCCACTATTCATCGTCAATCTTGTAAAAATCATATAAAATCAAAGCTAAGAGTTTGGTTCTAAAATTTTTACCACACCTTCTACTCTTCAAGGGATTTCTTTTGAGATATAGAACACAAGAATCCAACCATGGGAGCTAGGGTTTTGAGCCCCATCTTTCTACTGATCAGAACCTGGACAGTTTTGGTCCTCCAACTTTAAGCATGGATTTGACTAGGCTATACTACTTGGATTTCCATGAAATTTGGAACTTATCTTGCCCATGGAGTGGAGAAGCTATGGTTAAAATTTGGTGATTTTATCATGGATAGAAATGAAGATATTAATTTTTCTTTGAACCTTGCTCCTGCTGAGCAGTTTGGAGAGATATGGTGTTTCTTGCTTTCTCTTTTCTTCCTTTGACTAATTCAACTAGTTTTGATCTAATATCTTGATATTATCAGTTGGGTGGGTTGAGTTGGATGCATTGGGGCAAGAGCCAAGACTCTTGGACAAGCTTGGTTAATTGTTTTGTTTTGGAAATGATTTAAGTGTTTTAATCACTTAAATCCTAATTACTCTTGATTTAATCTTTGATTAAATCATTCCATCCACTTGATATAATACTCTTGATGATCATATAAGATATTTAATCATGATATGAATTCAATCCATAATCCATGATTCATTCGCTTTATCGCTTAATCTCGTTATAACGTTTTAACGGTTTCTAGAACGATTGTTTCACTACCTCAGTGGTTTCCTACCTTTATTCTTAAATCAAATATAATAACATCCCAAAATATCAAATCCTCAAAGTTAATATCTCAATTCTTGGATTATAATAATATATAATCCACTGTCCGGTCAAATATTATACCGAAAAAGAATTTGGAATTTCTGAATTCCGATCGTCTCTGCATTCACTTATTTCCTCCGCGTATTACTAATATGACTTCGAAACATCCATATCACGTCCCGTACATAAGGTGGCGTGAAAAGTTTTCCAACTTACAAAATCACTATTCATCCACCAAATTACTATGCACGTACAGGAAATACTATGCACGTACGGGAAATACTATGCACGTATGGGAAACACTATGCACGTACGAGAAACACTATGCACGTATGGGAAACACTATGCACGTACTCATTTCCCTTCAAGGATCCATTAGCTCCTTCCTGGACGATAGATTATTCTTATCTAGGTCCTCAACCATCAAATTACTCTATTCTGACAATATACCAATGCATCAGGATTATTGTCCAAAGCAATATCCATTCATTACAATCATTGTTCTTTGAAACCACCATTCATTAGTGCTCTTTAACCACTATAATAAAAGTTTTAATTCTCCCCAAAATTCGGGTTATTACAGTCTCCCCTCCTTAAAAGGATTCCGTCCTCGGAATCAGTTTAGGAATAACTTGGGTTACTTCTATCCCATTGCACTTTCTATTTCTCAGGTGGATTCTTCCACTTCTTGATTTTCTTCAAATCTCTCACTAGCTTGACAACCTTATCTCTTAGCGCTTTCTCTTTTCTATTCATAATCTCCATAGGTTGTCCTTCGTAGTTCAGAATCGATTATGTATATCTATCTGCTCGTACTTTGTCATATGCCGGGCATCTATAGTATACTGATGAGGCACATACGCATGAACCATGTTATGACCATTTTACCGGTTTGGGTGAGGCTGGCTCATAGGCCACCTTCCTGACGCGTTTAAACTCTCAGATGGCCCAATGAATCTTGGGCTAAACTTCCTTTCATTCTAATCTTGTTAATTCCTTCCGCGAGGATACCTTTTCTTATTATAAATCTCGAACCTCATATTCTCTATCTTGTTTGCACAGAAATACATCAACAAAAACTTGCTTGTCAGAATCCTCTATTAATTCTAGACATTTCCCAATTCCAATGTATAAATGTCAACTCTATTGTCGACGGGGTACTCCGTATTGAAACTAGTTCGAGTATTCTAACAACCGATTCGAGTAACTCTTGATGTCTAGCAACGAGCTCTTCGGCCATCACTGTTTTGGCCTCGCTATCTCATTGTTAACTACTATCACCCCCGGTATTCCAACCTCTTCTTTAATCATCTCACAGAATGCCAATCTACCTTCTGTGTTCATTCAGTCATTCTCTATTATCTCATCTCTTCTCCTTTCTGAAAGAAAGGCGAATCTCTTGGGGAATTTGTTTGCGGGGAATGTTGTCTGGTTCGAGGACTCTTAATCCTTTTATCACAAATCATAATCTTCATATACACACAAGCACACATATTTTCAGATCTGATAGGTCTGAAAGTCGATCATGTTTGATCCTTTTTGATTTCGCACCTTTCCTTCATATATACGATGTTTCGATATACTTAGGGCGAAAACTATCTCAGATAACAAACAGCCAATTCATTAAATTCCAAAAAGTTGTGGGTGCAATAGTCAACCCAAAATGACATCACTTAGAATTTCATAGTGTCTATACCTAGTGCGATTCACAATCTTGGGTATATCCTCGATTTTTAACTTCCAACCGGTGATGTCCCATTTCCTAATAAGTTTGGAAAATACACAGCGTCCCTGTGCTGCTCAGCCAATCTTCTACAACAGTACCTATACTCAATGTTGACTCATTCAACTCTCGAGGTTCGATGCACAATCTTGTGCTAACATATTTCTTTCTTACAACACACCGGTTCCTCACGGTGGCACACTGAGTCTCATCGCACTCTTATTCAACAATCCTCGCATCTGAGTTGATAATTCTTTTATTCTTACTGGGCTAACGGGATGCAGCACTAGGATCTGAACACTCGATATTCATTATTATGTCATCCAAATCGATATATGGTAGCTTATTAAAACCTTGTACAACCTCCCAAAATCATTATAATTATACTTGGTGTCTCTTTCCTCGGGGTCAACCATATGAGCTAATCAAGCCTCATTTCTCTGGCATCATAATCTCTTAGTCTGAACTAGATTCCAAAATCTATGACTCCGTCTTTATCCTTAAATTATTTCCCTTATAATCAATTTGGCTCCATTGGGTATCAACTAATCCATCATTATTATAATATCAATTTCTCCCTAATTCGAAAGGAATCTAATCTCTCGATCGAGTGGTACTCTGGGTAGGTTCTCTGGAAATCACTATTCCTTATCCATAAGGAACAATTCCTGAACTTGATGTAGATATTACATGAAGTAGATAAAATTGCAGAAGAGTTTCAAGCATCGCAGCTATGTCAGGTTGATGAAACTATCACTCATGCAGCTTCCATAAAAGACTGGAAACTTAACGGTTTACTTCGTCAATTTTGTATCATGGTCCTGGTTTGCCTCAAAAGACCTTCTAAGGTACGTAATATGCTTAAGACTCCATCACGAATCGAATCTTTACTTAATCTATTATTACCTTCGATTCTTGCACAATCATCAAAAGGAATGTAACTTCCTCCACTCCGATATGACCTTCAAGGTCTTTCCAAATATCATTTTGTTTCTTCGGTATGAACATTTGTAATTATTCCTTTATACTTAGACTGTCGGCCACCTCATTGGCCTTTCTTGATAATAATAATTTTTGGTAATCCTTGTTCTCTAGATATATTCCAATTCAAACTTTTCTACCTCATTCCCATCACTGTTGGGTGAAAGCATTCTCCCTTAAGCTCTGCTGATGGAGAAAAATATATTTATCAGTCTTTTTCCATAAGTCATTGCTTCCACCTACCCGTGGGAACTTTATCACATTTATTCCCAATCCTACTTAGGATGCTTCTTTTCTTAGTTCTTTCCTTATCTTAGGATAATCTCAGCCTTTATAGGTTCAATCCATACTTCCTCAGGGTTTCATACATGCCTCATCTGGCATTATTGTTACTATGTCATACATTCCTTACCAAACTTCCATTTTGAAGTTCGGAATATTACTTTTTTTTTCCTTGTAAGGTTTCATAGGTCATCCTCATCATTCCTCCTGTATTTTTTTGGGTACAGGGTATATCAAAATGTCATTGATCAATACTCTAATAATTCTATCTATGTTCTTTCCAGAACTCTTTTTAATAATCCTTACCGGTCATTGTTACCTTAGCAAGTCCAACTCATATCATCTGAAGTCATAATGTCGTTATTAGGGTTAATGCCATCCCTTGTGCATTCCCCAGGGTTTGTCTTAATTTATGGATATCCTATCCTTAATTCAACTGCCAAGGAACTCTTGCATCCTATACTTGGCAATCAAATCATGTATCCTTAATAAGGGTCTCTTTTCAATCATTCTCATTTGATAATCGATCGGTGGCTTAATGCTAACCTCTTCTTTCAGATAGTTGTCAGCCTATTTGACCTTCCAAAAGACAACGTATGTCTATCTGCTCTCTTACAGAACTTGGTAATGGTAGCAAGGATGTTCTGGAAGATATTGATCGAGTTCAACGTGAATCTTTTAGTACTTATCGTTTTTCTCAAAGGTACTTGCCTTAGACAAAATTTCTACAGCATACTGATCCATCTCTGACCATTTCTATACTCTCTTTATAAACCTTCATTGTTTACTTCCCTTGGTCATAATATATTCATGGTATTTATAATACCCTAACATCATACATATCAAGTCATTATACTTCCATTTTTACTCGTAATCTTGGGCAATCATATACACATGAATCACTTTAGTACGGGTCACCCCATTCCAAAAAGGCTAGTAAATTCCCAATCCAAACATGGGTTGAAAAGGGTTCAGTAGAAGATTCCTACGATCTCATTAATATTTCCTTTATATCAAAAGCCCTTGCAGTTGGCACTTACTTAGAAGTAACCCTGCTTTGTCCTTTTATTGCTGGTCTAGTCACTTGATAATCCTTTGTGACTTGGCCTCAACTGACCACACTAAAATAAAAATATATGGTTTTAGGGGTTGGCTAATTAGCATTACTTTTCTAGCAATTGCTGGCATAGTGCCTTCTACTTTGATACCTTTCTACCTTTCCAAAACTTTACTCCATATAAGTCTTAATCGACTTCTCGGCACCGTCTCCGATCACCTTTCCTCCACTTTTATCTTTTCAACTATTCTTATCAATCCCACGTGCCACGCAAGCTTACCATTCATGGTATAACAACCTTTTCACTTAAGTCAATCCCGGAGTTTCTCAGTCCGGCTGGTTTCTTACTTACATTTCCTGTTTTCGTCCAATCTCACTTCATCATTGTATTTCTACAATCAATCGCGATAACCGGGGTCTATCCACCAACCCATATAGCGGCTACTTTACCCAATTCTCGGGGTTCGCCCCAGTTTCTACTCTCTTCCATGATGTTCTCTGATAATCAGAAAGACAAGGTTTGGCAAAATTCGTTGAATTTCTTTCCAGAATCAAGGAAATTTTGGTCAATATATCCAACCACCGGTAACACTATGAAGATCAATTTCGAAACCTAGAGAATAGTTCTATGAGCATCCAAGCAGGTAGAATCATAAGCAGTTGTAATAACGGAATTATTGACACAAAGTTGGAAGTTTAACCACTAGAAAGGAACCAAATATATATCCCATAGAAGGGAAATCAAAAGTTTCAAACTGAAACATGCCACCTCTTCCTGATACATATACATCTTAGTTGTCGATAATATCAAATGTCAGTATTCCTAACCACAGGTTTCAGAAGGAACACTACCGTCGGAGTTAGTCGTTTCATAAAAATTGGCACTACTAGGGCCATCCTAGTCTGGTGTACCGTGCTGTTCGAATGCATCCGCAATTACTTTACCGTGCTGCATAAGCACACCACCTAAACCTGTATGAGATGCATCATAGTGTATCATAAAGTCTTCCTTCTCCTGTTAGGCAACACCAACGTCGGGTCGTTACCAATTTCATCTTAAAACATTCTCTATTACCTCTTAACCACTAATCGCATTACTTGATCCATTTGCAATTCAGTGTCAGAATAAACTTAAGGTAACTACTATAATCTATTCGGGGAAAAGAAAGAATTTAATATTCTTCTGAATCACATGCATCTAACGTTCCTGATTCACCATTTTACTGAGTTAAAATAAACTTATATTTAGTACCTGATAGTAGTCATATTACAAGTTTACCATAGACCCACTGGTCTTTTCCTCTGGTAGTTTCTGAGATCATCGTCTCGCTCACTACTTTATATAACTTTATCCAATCAGGCCATCACTTTCCACTATCTTTACTTTCGAAGCTGGTTCATTCATAATATGGACATTTCGCTGAATAAAACCACCTCAACAATCTCAATTTGGTTTCATAAAATATAACCCATGAAATCCGCCTTCTCATGGCGAATTACCATTGACAATATTCACACTAATCCATTTATCCGATAATATGGCACTTGTTGCCTCTATCTCAACTGCTCCTGGGTGCTCCCCGTCCTACATCGACGTCTTAGATAATCATGCATCATTCTAACTCCTTTCTCATTAATCTGAAAGTCTCTAAGGATCTTTATCTATCCCCATATAAGACCTCAAGTAATCCTTCCAATCTGTCTTAATTGCTGGTACTACCTCTCGTAGTCCGGCTATAAATCCAACAAAAAATTTCAATTCTCTTAATAATATCTTAGTTCTTTGTGCTCACTTCTCTGAGCACTATAATCTTAACTTTCGCTATCCCTCTGGCTACAGCCCTCATTTCCTTGGAGTAAACTTCTCATCCTCAATAGGATTCTCCTCTGCTGGAACCACTTTCGAGTCCTCAATAGGGTACTCTATCGAATTCACAATCCGATCGTCAACATATAATAAAACATCATCATGCTGCTGCTCGTACGCCTCAAGGTCTGTCGCCTTACTAGTCGGTACGAGAACGAGCTAAGTTACTATCATGATACTTAAGAGTTCCCATAAGGGTTTTATATGTCAGTACTACTTGAAGTAGTCCGACTATGAACTTGGCAAGAGTTCTTATTATCTTAGTGAGTTTATTGTTTTAACGTCGCATCATCTCTGGGGTTTATAACGTACGCTCTGATACCACTTCTGTAACACCCCCAGATCCGGGGTCCGGGATCCGGTCGTTACGGTTTCCAATTCTGTCCACAACACTTGAACTTTCCTTAACATAAAATAAATTACATCTCTATGACCCAACACAACAATGTAAAACACACACGTTATAGTCCCAAAGATGAAATCAGAGTAACAATCAAGTTTTTATTAATCACATTATGAGTTCTTACAATCCAAAAGAATTTCAATAAAAATACTTACTCTTTGCCATCCATTTACATAAGTCATGCTAGACCATATACTTGGTACTGAAAGAATAAATCTATCCTACCAATAGCTTCTTCTTCAGCTCTGGTAGTCTCATCGTCCTCGCCCGCGTCGAGTGCGCCTTGTGCGAGTCATCTGGTCTAGCTGTTGTTGTGATATAATAATAAAGCAAGGGTGAGCAATAGCCCACCAACAACAATATATAACTGAACGATAATATATAACAGTTCAAAATTATCTTTCAAACCATATGCCATGCATTTACGGAAATGATGCCAGTATAATATGAACGATGAAGTTACAAGGTAACTTAAAGTATTTGTTTGTAGAAATATCTGCTACATCAAAAGTAAGCGAGATATTCTCATTATCATTAAAAAGAGGAACTTGCATGAAAAGATTTCAATTCAAGTTATGAACACTTTTCCAGCTCTGCCAACAGTAATCATGTTGCAGGAAATAAATAAGTTTGGATGATGAACCAATGATGGAGTATTCATCGCGCCCGCTGTTCCAATCTTGATGATCAGTCGAGATCGTACAGCTCAAATTAGATTTACTACCGGTAGAAGGAAGAACTGACGGCTTTACTTGTCTACCGCCTTACTAGCTCTCCCCGGCCAACGGTTGGGCCAAAGGGGATGGACCGGCGCTACTCGGCCTCTTACACGACTCCTAGTTCAAATAGAATTCATGATTCTGAATGTAACGTTCGTCCCCCTTTCCCCAAGTATAATACTTGTTGATAAGACTCTACAAAGTAGTCATATCTAGTTGGAAAGGAAAATTCACCAATAACTTCCAAGCTATTGCTTGGTAACGAATATCAACTTGTTCCAACAATCTTACCCCTCGAAAGATGAGAAGGTACACAACGACTTAATAAGTCAATAGCACCCGCATTGCGAGTGAAGAGAATATTTTATGACCGGGAAGTCGACAAGATAAATAACATTTTCCAAGTAAGGTTCCCTTATTATTAGGGAGGTAGAATCAAAGAAGAATGATGTCTGAGAACCTTTCTTGATATAAGATTAATAATAATATGACTCCGAGATATTTTCCGTAATAATCGAAGAAGATAAACCTTATTGAGGTTATCCTAAGTATGGAATAAATATTCAGAGAATATTTATTGAATTAAAATATTTAAAGAATATTTAGGAATATGAAAGAATATCATTAATCAGAGTATTTCTCCAAATAATCCTTGAAGAAACATCAAGAGAATATTTATTGAATAAATAAATATTTAAATGAATATTCAAAATAATATTCATTAATTAATAAGGAATTTAAATGAATATTCAAAAAGTAATATTCATTTAATGAATAATATTCTAAATGAATATCAAGTAATATTCATTTAGTAATCCAAGCTTTAAAGGAATATTCGAGATAACATTCGATAATCTATTCGACTTTGAATGAATATTGAAAAATATTATTCGTCGAATGGTTACGTTCAAATAATTATTTGAATTAAGGATCGTTAAATAAATAATCTCGAACGAATATTCAAATAATATTCGTCGCCCAAATAATGGAAAATATTTACTTAAATATTTTCCTTCGAGGTAATCTCGATATATCAAGAAATATTGACTCCCGATCTATATTTGACGAATAAGATGTATACGCCCTTCTATGAGGGTCTTACAATAACCGGCTTATAATTGATACGTTAGTTATCTAATTTATAAGCCAATAAACAATCAGGGAACAAGCATAACGATATAACTTGAAAGTAGGCATGCATGCTATGGCATATGTATAACAGAAAACATATATATATATATGTATATATATATATATATATATATATATATATATATATATATATTCAATCACAACAACAGCCTAAAAGAAGGGAATTGAAACTTGCCTGGTAATCGAGTACGGTAAGGGGTAGTGGTAGCGGGTCCCGAGTCAGCTTGGTGATCTATAAATATCCAAGGTATTCGGGATTAATCACTTAACATCTTAAAAGTTAAGTTATACTTAAATCAAAACACGTTCTCGAGTTATCTCGTTATACCCCTTTTTGTGGATTCCTTTTATCATTGATCCGACCCGACATTCGTTCGTTAATACGACATGTCACTGTACTTACACTTGGGACATACTTAAGTCATACAAGTTCTAAAGTCGATCGTTACGAACCAATATTATACTCCAAGTTTTATCGCCCGTTTTCTAAGTGTTTTACCGAAGTTATAATAGAGTCGTCTTTTAGGGGTTCGTTCGCGTTTAACCTCGACTCGAATATTTTTAATAAATCGAAAAACGATCCTTTTGACATACGGTTTTCTTTCACACTTTCCTTTTTACCTCTAGTATTTATTTACCAAGATTCATCATGACTTTACATATTTTACGAGGGTTCAATTTCAGTTACGAACTTTCGTTCATAAATCGGTCATAAATCCTAAAACGTAAGTCTGTTTGATTCTATTCTTTTTCAAAAATGATCTACGACTAAAGATCTACAAGGGCATGTTAGATATTTGTCCAGTTTCGGCCATTAGACCTACTGGGATGCACGGTTTTCAATGATTAACGAAATTTCGGCATTATAACGGCTATAATACGAACGTTCCAAAAATCACAATCAACAACCCAAGCCACACCGGGCATCAATACAACTTGTACACATAATAATAATCTCACAAGTCCAGAAGCTACTGATCTTAGCATCAAAATCATCATGCATCTTAAATCATATAACTGATTACATAATCATGCTTATAATTATCACTATAATCATACCAAGCTAAATCCATCAAAAACATTCATAAATCTCAAATCAAATGCTAGGGTTTCAAGAGATCTACCTTCCTTGGAGTATGATATAACCTTAATAAGCTTGGTATGGTCCTTGTATAGCTTAATCAAACCTTAGATCATCCAAAGAAATCATGAAAACAAAGTTAGTTTCTAAGATCCACTATTCATCGTCAATCTTGTAAAAATCATATAAAATCAAAAACTAAGAGTTTGGTTCTAAAATTTTTACCACACCTTCTACTCTTCAAGGGATTTCTTTTGAGATATAGAACACAAGAATCCAACCATGGGAGCTAGGGTTTTGAGCCCCATCTTTCTACTGATCAGAACCTGGACAGTTTTGGTCCTCCAACTTTAAGCATGGATTTGACTAGGCTATACTACTTGGATTTCCATGAAATTTGGAACTTATCTTGCCCATGGAGTGGAGAAGCTATGGTTAAAATTTGGTGATTTTATCATGGATAGAAATGAAGATATTAATTTTTCTTTGAACCTTGCTCCTGCTGAGCAGTTTGGAGAGATATGGTGTTTCTTGCTTTCTCTTTTCTTCCTTTGACTAATTCAACTAGTTTTGATCTAATATCTTGATATTATCAGTTGGGTGGGTTGAGTTGGATGCATTGGGGCAAGAGCCAAGACTCTTGGACAAGCTTGGTTAATTGTTTTGTTTTGGAAATGATTTAAGTGTTTTAATCACTTAAATCCTAATTACTCTTGATTTAATCTTTGATTAAATCATTCCATCCACTTGATATAATACTCTTGATGATCATATAAGATATTTAATCTTGATATGAATTCAATCCATAATCCATGATTCATTCGCTTTATCGCTTAATCTCGTTATAACGTTTTAACGGTTTCTAGAACGCTTGTTTCACTGCCTCAGTGGTTTCCTACCTTTATTCTTAAATCAAATATAATAACATCCCAAAATATCAAATCCTCAAAGTTAATATCTCAATTCTTGGATTATAATAATATATAATCCACTGTCCTGTCAAATATTATACCGAAAAAGAATTTGGAATTTCTGAATTCCGATCGTCTTTGCATTCACTTATTTCCTCCGCGTATTACTAATATGACTTCGAAACATCCATATCACGTCCCGTACATAAGGTGGCGTGAAAAGTTTTCCAACTTACAAAATCACTATTCATCCACCAAATTACTATGCACGTACAGGAAATACTATGCACGTACGGGAAATACTATGCACGTATGGGAAACACTATGCACGTACGGGAAACACTATGCACGTATGGGAAACACTATGCACGTACTCATTTCCCTTCAAGGATCCATTAGCTCCTTCCTGGACGATAGATTATTCTTATCTAGGTCCTCAACCATCGAATTACTCTATTCTGACAATATACCAATGCATCAGGATTATTGTCCAAAGCAATATCCATTCATTACAATCATTGTTCTTTGAAACCACCATTCATTAGTGCTCTTTAACCACTATAATAAAAGTTTTAATTCTCCCCAAAATTCGGGTTATTACAAATCGGCTTATTCTCTACAAGATTATTCCCTTGACCTTCTATGAGGTCATCCTCTAGATCCTCCTCTGGATCCTCCTCTATCGGGTCAGCGTCCATCTTAAGGAGCGCATCATAATGTGTTTGCTCGGAGGCCTCAGGGTCTGGAATATTCGGTATCTCAACCCTCTCTACCACAATATTCGATGTCAACTCTCTATCCTTCATCATCATTTTGAAAATTTCCTATAGTTCGGGGAATACATAACTGCATTCATGAATCCCCTCAAATCATCTTAAATTCATGTCTCGGGCGATCTATGCCCCTGCTGACCAATACTTGTCTCTGAGCATTCTTTGGTAGATATTCATCACCACAAGAAGCGAGGTCTACATCATCATATTCTTCAACGTAGCAATCACACCTTAACTTAACCGTTGGTACTATATCCAATAGTCCAACATGAACTCTACATGAGTTCTGACGTTCTCACATAACTATACACACTCCTACTCACTCTCATTTCTAGTTTACAATAACCTCGGCTTTGATACCATTTCTGTAACAGCCCCAAATCCGGGGTCAGGGATTTGGTCGTCACGCGGAAATTATCATTAACAATTCACCTGTTTAACAACATTAATCCATCTGTAATCATTGAATAACTGAAATACATCATTGAGACCCCAACTACCAAGCATCTTATAGGTTATAGGGCTAGAAACAATAACTAAAGTCTTTACATTACTCACTTCATTACATCCATTGAATCAAATTACACTGTGTCTTACAAAGCTTATCTCGCTAGTATAGCTTCGTTGAGAAGTATACCGGCAACTAGTTCTACTCTATACAATGTGATATATATATTTCAAATTAATAAAACCATATGTAACTTACTCCAGCTATAGATGTTCTGGATCACGTCGTCTTCATAAGGGTACCTTGTCTGCCTGCTTCTTCCGAGTTATGCAGATAATTTTCCCGTGTACCTCTTTCTGAAAGGCTAATATATAAAACAAACAAGTATGAGCGAAAGAATTGCTCAGCAATATAGATAATATTCTAGCCTGGAGTCTAGTCTCTAGAGGGCCCAAAGGCCTTCGAAAGAAGGAGAAATCTTGCTTGCTTATCAAACTAGCAAAAAAAAAAAAATTGCTCAGCAAGTGGTTAATAGAGTTCACAAAATATCCCATCATATACTTGGGGTTTTCAAAATACCACAGATTCTTACTATCAACCATGAAATATCTGTACACAAAAATCTCGATAGGGAAAGTATAATGATTAAAATAATCATTAAATGAACAAGATAAGTTCATTATCACATTAATAACCTTTCCGTCAAAATATCTTCTATTAAAAGAAGATAAGCAGAAAATCAATATATGTATATCATCTTTCATAATATATCTGTAATCTTTATCAAGTGTGAGATGAACAAGTTTTCAATATGATTTGAATGATAAGGAAAATCAATATCATCTTTTGAAATCAACCTCTATTTTGAAATGAATAAGTTCCAGTATATTATAAAAGGATGAGGTTCAAAGTATACCAGTATAACCTTTTCGACCCTGCCAACACTTACCATTCACCCAGCCCGTAGCTTTCCGATGGGGTGCTCTCGATAATGTTGCAGAAAATATCCAAATTGGATGATGAACTAATACTGGAGTATTCACCGCGCCCGCTGTTCCAATCCTTACGATGATCAGTCGCAGATTGTACAGCTCAAATTAGTTTTACTACCGGTAGAAGGAAGAACCGACGGATTTACTTGTCTACCGCCCTTCTGGATCTCCCCGGCCAACGGTTGGGCCAATGGGATGGACCGGCGCTACTCGACCTCTTACACGACTCCTAGTTCGAGTAAAATCCATGACTCTGAAACGTAAAGTTCGTTCTCCTTTTCCCCGAGTAATAACTCGTTGATACAACTCCACAAAGTAGTTGTATCTAATTGGAAAGGAAAATTTACCAATATTTCCCGAGCAGTAGCTCGTTAATGGATTAAAACTTGTTACAGCAATCCTACTCCTCGAGTGTTGAGGAAGTAGCCAGAGTCCCCTGACTCATAATAACTGGGCTCAAAATAAGCTCTCGACATTTTTCGTGACTCAGAAGCTAGGTAAAATAGAATTTCTCAAATAGGGTTTCCCAGTTTTGAAGGAAAGCGACGCCATTGCAGGCTAGGAGTTGATTTAAGATCATCAAGGAAACCTTATAATATTTTTGGAAAATCGTTGTTAAGCAACATAGATTAGGTGCTCAACATTATTTAGGGAAAATCCAGAAGATCGAAAGTATTCAAGATACTTTTACTATATCTCAGAGATATACTTCATGATTATTGAAGTCAAATATGCTTTTAAGTGATCTGAGTTATTCACTATATTCTTGAAAGTATTTATTAAATATTCCAATAATATTTATTAAATCATATCTGCATAAACAATATTTTTAAATAAAATAATCACAACTAAATCTTGAAATGAATATTCAAAAATAATATTCTGTAATTAGATAATTATTAACGATTATTGGAAACCTTTAAATGAATATCCGAAATAATATTCATTATCTTTAAATGAATATTCGAAATAATAGTCATCAATTAAATAGCCCTTAATAATAATGTTAAAGTATTTAATTGAATATCCAAAATAATATTCATTAACTTTAAATGAATATTCGAAATAATGTTCGTCAAATCAACAACCCTTATTAATAATAAGGAAAACTTTAAATGAATATTTAGAATAATATTCATTAAGTAGATAGTCATCTAAAGATAACTAGAAACCTTTAAATGAAAATCCGAATTAAGATTCATTTAAATAAATAACTCACGTATGATTATGAAATCATACTTTAAATAAATATTTGAAACGATATTTTCCATGTAATTATAATCCTCGAATATTATTTACCCAATAAATAATACTCAGAAAATAATTGTAATACGTATACGATATACCGCCTCGCGGTTCGTAACAAATTAGTCGAAACATATGCCCTATACTAAGGGCTATCATAAACCCGGCTTATAGCTACTAGATCACCTCTAGTCTATAAGTCGTCTAATTAAAAATCACACTTCAAGTACGACAATATATTAAGTCGAAACAACTATGCATATACCTTGCATCGTATATCGTAAAATATTCAATAATACTCTTAATGAAATAATATTTGATTAATATTCCTCAAGTGAGATAATACTCAAATAACAATCCTTGAATCTTTACCAAGTAATAAATACTTTTTGAAATTATAATAATGATACTAAATAACATTCCTCAGAATACATAGCACTCTGCCGCTAGAATCCCTCCGGGTTTCCACGACTATTTATATATATCAAAATACCGACTCCCGGTCTAGAGTCGAACACAATAATTATGCTCTTATACTTAGAGTCACAATATACACCGGTTCATACTAACTCGTCTCAAAACTTATATGTGAATCAGAAGGCAAACATTATATATATGGCAATATAAGCATTTACCACAACATCGTATAACTCTATTCATGTCAAAATAGTAATATAGAACCAATACTACAAAGTATGGTTTAGAACACTTGCCTGGTAATCGAGATACGATAGGGCTCGCGACGATGTCGGTCCATCTAGACAAGGTCCAAGAAAATGCATAATTAATCCACTTGTAACTCAATGCTTAAACACGCAAGCGAAACACAACCAAGGCATTACTGGCTCGTTATAAGCTCATACTATGTCCATGTTGGTCGTCAAATACTTACGTTATAAGTTTGGTTCAAAATCCATCCGCAATTCCAAGTTATACTTAACCATTTAGAACGTTGGTTTCTAAGTCTGGTTTTCAGTGGTTTTCACTTGCGCGACCTCGACTTAAACTTTTCTATAAAATCAACCGTTTAATCTTTCAAGGTGATTCCTTCGCACACATACACCTTGTGATATCTAGTATTTAATAAACTCGATTTGCCACCAAAATTGTTTAATTAAGGGGGTTCAATTAAAGTCATGAACTTAGCACTTACGCGATTGAACCACTTATACAAATTTGGCCATTTCTCCTAAACCGTAAATCAAAATGCTACGAGGCTTTCGCCAAAATGATCTATGAAACAAGATCTACAAGTTCTAGGCAGTAGTTTAACATTTACAGAGGTTATATGTCTCGGGTGGGGACTGTTTTCATGCTTTAACGAAATTTCGTCATTACGACGGCTATAAATCGAATAATCCAAAATTCCAATTACTCCAATTATCATAACATCCACTCCAAACAACCCACACATCAAATTTAACATTCAAAAAAGGGTATCCACTGCCTAAGCCACTAGGATACCATTTGTGACAATCAATCAAGCCCAATCATAACACTAATGCTCTAAACATGCATCAAATCTTTATAACTCATCTTATTCATCAAAACTCAAACTAAGAGCTAGGGTTTCAAAATAGGATTACCTTCCTTGATGTTTTTATGACCTTAAAAAGCCTTGATTAGCCCTCAACTAGCCTTAGACAAGCTTAGATCATTAAGAGAAATCAAGAAAATCAAGTTAGTAATTCGGAGTTCCTAAAACCGAACTGAAAGATCATGAAAACCGAGGCCCTTACCGATCTTTTCTGAACGAGACTTCTAAATGAAAGTTGTAGAGCATCTTAACAGCTTTCTAACCATATAAAGAACACAAAATTTCATGGAGTATTGAAGGCTCCAGGTCCGTTTTACTGAGCTTCTGTCCTGCTGGGCAGAATGGTGAGAAATGGAGTTTCTTGGTTTTTGCTTTGTTTGGTTCTTCATAAAGTGAGGTTAATACATGTATCTATATCTATTATACTTGGTCTCATCTCCCCCTCTAGGTGTCAAGCTCCCATTGGCTCTCCATGGATTTCCTTATCCACTCTTTTGCACATTAGTCCTTTGATAATTGCAACCAAGTCCTTGTCTTTTGTTTCTTGCACTTAAGTCCTTTTGCTTTGTTTTCTTTTCCACCGCTTTGATTTCCTTGTTGTTTCTTGAATAAAATAAATACGTTACAACTTATACGTTGCATATTACTGCTCTAATATGGCACAATACCTCGAACGAATATTAATTCCAACATCCCTTGTTTATTTCTCTTTGTCTCAGAAAACGTTCTCCCGATTTCTCAAGCATTCTCTATTTCTCAATTCTAGGAGTTTATTCTCAATCTTCTTTCTTTCTCATAATATATCCTTCCTTGGACTCTTAATATACCATATCCTTAATCCATGATTCATTCGCTTGATCGCTTAATCTTGTTATAAAGTCTCAGCGGTTTCTAGAACGTTTGTTTCACTATCTCAGTGGTTTTCGTTCTAGATTCTCAAATCAAATATAATCAATCCCAAAATATTAAATCCTTTAATTCCTCAAATTTAATATCTCATTTCTTGAATAAAATAATATATAATTCACTATCCGGTCAAATATTATGCCAGAATTAAAATTGGAATTTCTGAATTCCGATCGTCTTCACATACACTTATTTGCTCCGTAGATCACTAATATGACTTTGAAATATCCATACCCTACCCCGTACATAGAGTGGCATAAAAAATTTCTTAGTCCTCAAAATCACTATTCATCCATAAATTACTATTCACGCATGACAAATACTATTCACGTATATACTTATTCTTAATAAGAAAAGTTTTAATTCTACCGAAAATCTGGGTCCTTACAGAACCTACTCACTCACCACACTCTGCATTCTCACCACCTACAAACTCTGACCAAATTCCACCTTCTCAACCCAAACCAAAAAGGGTAGTTCATAGGGTTGTCAAGCCTAAGGACAGAACTACCAGGACAAAGAAGAAGAGATCTAAACGACCTCGTTCACCTTCTGTACAAGAAGACTCATCCTCTGCTAAAGAAGAAGTTGCAGTTGGAGAGTCTATCCCTAAAAGATGAAGGCTCTTGATTGATGAGTCAAGTGAAGAGAATCTTGAAGCTCCAGAGGATATTTCTAAGGAAATACCTGCTGTTGAGATAAACAGAGATGGTGATGCTGATGCTACAATGGATGAATTTCTTGAGCCATTGTTCCCATTCTCTGAGAACATGGACATTCCAATCTCTTCACCTGTTGGTTTCTCTGAAGAAACTGATGCAGTAGATCAAACCACTGTGGTACTTGAAGAAACAGTGGCTTCTCACACTGAGTTACTCTTTGATGCTCATCAATCTGTCGAACAGGGTGAGGAAATTGATCAATCACCAATGAAGATAATCTCTGAGCCTATTGTACAACCTGTAGAAGATGTTGTAGAGCCTATTGCCGAGAACATTGAACGTATTGCAGACACTGTTGCAAAAACTGTTGCTGAGTCTGTTCAAATTCCTGGGTCAACTGAACATATTGAAGCTGCAACTGCAATTGAAACTGAAGGGAGTACTGAGTCAAGCTCTTCTAAGAGTTTACCAGTACAGACCTCTGCTAAAGTTAATGATTTTATTGGCCCTTCAAATCAAGCAGATGTTGAAGAAGAATACCTTGAACAATTCTCAGCTGATTGGTACAAAGAAACTTGCATCTTTCCTATTGCAAGAGCAGCTGAATTTGTCAAGAGAACATCCAGAACAATCACAAATCCAGAGATTCTATCCAGTCTCAAGGCCACTGTTGTCCAAGTGAAGAATCTCCATTCTAGATTTGATCATTGTCAAAAGGCCATTTCTGATGTTCGAGGTGAAGTTATTAAAGGAGACTCAATGCTTAAACTCGATAGCAAGACCAAGTTTCAATATCTTTCTCAGAATCAAGAAACTTTGTCTCACAGGCTGAGCAAAGTTGAAGAAAATCAAAATGCCATGTCTTTAAAGATTGATTCTATTGCTACCTCTCTAGAGTTAATCACATCTATTCTCATGCCTGATGATGCCAAATAGGGGGAGAGAGTTGCTAAGTCAAAATGCAAGTCTGCTCAAACTCTGATCAGAAAGGATGATGCTGGAGATGGAGGAGCAAGTAATAAAGGCAAGGGCAAAGCTGAAGAAAGTCAAACTCTGAAATCTAGCAAGTCTTCTAAATCACATTTTGTTGGAATAAACACTGATACTCATGGTACTTTAAAGACCAAGAGTTTGGTATTATCTTCTAATCCACAGACTGATGAGGAGTTGGCTGCTAAGATGTTTTTTGAAGAGAATGAAAAGGGAGTTACACTTGCAGATGTTCAAGCTCAAGAGAAAATGTTTCTAGTAGAACATCAGAAAGCTTTGAAATCTGGGAAGTCTAAGAAGAATGAGAAAGCTGCTAAGCCTGTTCTTAAAGGCATTGTAATCAAAGAACAAGTTGGTGCAGATCAAAGGATGCAGGTATCCAGAAAACCAACAGATGCATATTCTAAGCTATAAAGCATATAAAGCATCATCGCGTTGCTGCTCGTATGCCTCAAGGTCTGTCGCCTTACTCGTTGATACGATATCGAGCTAAGTTACTATCATGATAATTAAAGTTCCCATAAGGGTTTTATATGTCAGCACTACATTATGTAGTCCAACTATGAACTTGGCAAGAGTTCTTATTATCTTAGTGAATTTATTGTTTTAATGTCGCCTCATCTCTAGGGTTTATAACGTACGCTCTGATACCATTTCTGTAACACCCCCAGATCCGGGGTTCGGGATCCGGTCGTTACGGTTTCCATTTCTGTCCACAATACTTGAACTTACTTCAACATAAACTAAATTACATCTTTATGACCCGACACAACGATATAACACACACCCGTTATAGTCCCAGAGATGAAATCAGAGTAACAATCAAATTTTATTAATCACATTTGGAGTTCTTACAACCCAAAAGAATTACCATATAAATACATACTCGTTGTCATCCATTTACATAAGTCATACCAGCCCATATAATTGGTACTGAAAGAATGAATCTATCCTACCCATAGCTTCTCTTCGGCTCTGGTAGTCTCACCGTCCTCGCCAGCATCGAGCGCGCCTTGTGCAAGTCATCTGGTCTAGCTGTCGTTGTGATATAATAATAAAGCAAGGGTGAGCAATAGCCCACTAACAATAATATAACTGAACAGTGATGTATATATATAGCAGTTTAAAACATCTTTTGAAACCATATGCCATGCGATAATGAAGTTATGGCCAGTATAATATAACAGTTCTGAAATATCCAAAAGACCATATGTTATGCATTGACGAACATGATGCCAAAGATAATTAAGATATTATCGTCAAATAGGAACTTGCAAGAAGAATGTTGCAATTCCAGTTTTAAACACTTTTCAATTCTGCCAACCATAATGATATTGCAGAAAATTAATAAATTTAAATGATGAACTAATGCTTGGAGTATTCACCGTGCCCGCTGTTCCAATCTTGATGATCAGTCGAGATTGTATAGCTCAAATTAGATTTACTACCGGTAGAAGGAAGAACTGACGGCTTTACTTGTCTACCGCCCTACTAGCTCTCCCCGGCCAACGTTTGGGCCAAAGGGGATGGACCGGCACGACTCGGCCTCTTACACAACTCCTAGTTCGAATAGAATCCATGACTCTAAACGTAAGGTTCGTCCCCCTTTCCCCAAGTATAATACTTGTTGATAAGACCCCACAAGTTAGTCGTATCTGATTGGAAAGGAAAATTCACCAACATTACCCAAGCTTCTGCTTGTTAATGGATAACAACTTATTCCAATGATCTTACCTCTCGAAAGATGAGAAGGTACAAAAGGACTTAATAAGTCAATAGCAACCGAGTTGCGAGTGAAAGGAATAATTTATGACCGGGAAGTCGACAAGATAAATAACATTCTTCAAGTAAGGTTCCCTTATTAGTTGGAAGATAAACTCAAATGAAGAATGGAATTTGAGAACCTTTCTTGACATAATATTAATAATAATATGACTCCGAAATATTTTTCGTAATAATTGAAGGTCGAAGACGAAATTTGAAGAAGATAAACCTTATTGACGTCATTCTAAAATATGGAATAAATATTCAGAGAATATTTATTGAAGCTGAAATATTTAAAGAATATTTAGAAATATGAAAGAATATTTTTAATCCAAGTATTTCTAAAAATAATCCTTGAAGGAATATCAAGAAAACATTTATTGAATAAATAAATATTTAAACTAATATTCAAAATAATATTCATTTAATTAATAAGACATGAAAGGAATATTTAAAATAATATTCGGTAAATAAATAGAACTTCAGATGAATATTTAAAATAATATTCATTAAGTAAATAGGAACTTAAATGAATATTCAAAAAGTAATATTCATTTAATGAATAATATTCTAAATGAATATCCAATTAATATTCATTTAGCAGTCCAAGCTTTTACAGGAATATTTGAAATAATAATCGAGAATCGAATCGACTTTAAGTGAATATTGAAAAATAATATTCACCGAATGAATAACGTTCAAAGAAATATTCGGAGTAATAATCGATAGATAAATAATCTTAGATGAATATTCAAATAATATTCGTCTACCAAATAATAGAAAATATTTACTTAAATACTTTCTCCGAAAGTAATTATAATACGCCAAGGAATATTGACTCCCGATCTATATTCAACGAATAAGATTTATACGCCCTTCTCTGAGGGTCTTAACCACATCCGGCATATAATTGATACGTTAACTATCTACTTATAAGCCAGTGAACAATCAGGGAACAAGTATATCAATATGACTTGAAAGTAGGCATGCATGCTATGGCATATGTATAACAGAAAACATATATACGTTCACAACAACAGCCTAAAAAGGGGAATTGAAACTTGCCTGGTAATCGGGTGTGGGTAGAGATAGCGTGTCCTGGGTCTGCTCGATGATCTATAAATAATCATAACATTTGAGATTAACCACTTAACACCTTTTAAAAGTTTAAGTATAGACTTCACTTAAGTCGAAACACGTTTTCGAATTATCTCGTTATACACCTTTTAGTGTAACTCTTTTTATCACCGATACGATCCGACATTTGTTCGTCATTAAGACATGTCATCATACCCACACTTGGTATATACTTAAGTCATATAAGTTCTAAAGTCTATCGATTACGAACCGAGATTATACCTCGAGTTTTATCGTTCGTTTTCTATGTTAGAACTAAAGTTATACTTTTAAGGAGTTCATTCGCGTTTAACCTTGATTCCAACATTTTTATAAAATCGGAAAACGATCCTTTTAACATGTGGTTTTCTCTCACACCTTCCTTATGACCCCTAGTATTTATTTACCAAGATTTGCCACTGATTAAAATGTTTTACAAGGGTTCAATTGAAGTTACGAACTTTTACTTACGATTCCGAACCAATTTTAGTAATTTGACCATAACTCCTAAACCGTAAGTCGGAATGTTTCGATTATCATGCCAAAACGATCTATGGCTCGAGATCTACAAGGACAAGTCACAACATTACCAAGATCAGGAATTTATATTTACTGCCATGCTCGGTTTCTAAGTGTTAACAAATATTCGGCATTACAACGGCTATAATTCGGACGTTCCAAAAATCATAATCATCCAACCAAGCCACACCGGGCATCAGTACAATTTATAAACATGATTCTCATCTCAACAAACCCTAGAACCACTGATCTTAACCTCAAAATCATCATGCTTCTTAAATAACATAACTAACTACATAATCATGCTTATAATCACCACTATAATCATACAAACCGAAAACCATCAAAAACATATATAAATCTCAAATCAAATGCTACGGTTTCAAGAGGTCTACCTTCTTTGGAGTATGTTCTAGCCTCACTAAGCTTTGTATGATCCTTGAGTGGCCTTAAGCTAGCTAAATCAACCATAAGAATCAAAGAAAACAAGATTAGTTCTTGAAGAACACTATTCATCACTCAACTTGTAAATATCATAAAAAATCGAAAAACAAGAGTTTAGCTCTCAAATATTTACCACAACTTGGGTTCTTCATAAGCTTTGTTTTGAGATATAGATCATGAAATTTGAAGCTTTGAAGCTCTGGTTTTCAACCCGTTTTTCCTACTAGACAGAAACTGGTCAGATTTGGTTTCCCAACTTTGAGCATGGATTTGACTAGGCTATACTACTTGGATTGCAATGAAATTTTGAAATAACCTTGCCCATGGAGTGGAGAAGCTATGGCTAAAATGTGGTGATTTTAGACTCTCTATATTGGGAGATATGAATTTTTATTTAGCTCTTGTTTCTGCTGGGCAGTTTAGAGAAAATGAGAGAAATGGAGTTGTTTGGCTTGCTTTTGATCTCATCCTTGCATTATTGTGTAATCTTGGATAATACCTAGTTAAAGTTACTTTAATAAAATGATTTGATCATGCATGATGTAATTCAAGTGGACAAATGTCATGTTTTAGTGGTTTGATGATAAGATTAAGCTAAGTACTTAGTTTGCTTTCTAATTGTCGAAGTTCCTTTGGTAACCAACTTAGTTACTTGATCCTATCCACTTGCACATGCTTGTCTCTTGGCTCCCTGCTTGTTTCTTTGCCCGGTTATTGCTCAATTCATTGATCGTTCGAACGAATATCTCAATCGTTTTTAGTTAGGGTTTTACCGGAAACTTTCTTAACATTTATACTACCATTCTCCATCATTCTTAATAATTCTCGAATCCATTTTCTTTAAATCCTTTTAATAATCTCTTAGGTCTTTCAGCATCCAGGGAAATCTCGGAGAAAATAAAAATGCCATTTTTGAGAATCCGACAGCTTTTACATACACTCTTTTCCCCCCTGGATCACTAATACGAACTCAGAATTTCATTTCGGGTACTTCTATATAGCGTCGTCTAATAATATTCCTAATTCCACCAAAATCACTATTTACCACTTATTCTTTACTTATTCTTTTAAGGTTATATAGATGTCCCGGTTCTTTTTCGATCGTTCCTTAACCCTTTTACGGAACCACTGGACTGATAACAGATATCGATTTGGATGACATAAGAATAACCTTCCCCCTTGGAATTATCAAATCTTAATTTCCTAGGAGATAGATAATTCTTATCTAGATTGTCAACCAATAGCATTCTTCATATAAGTATTTGAATCCATATCCATTCCATAATAAAAGTTTTAATTCCTACCAGAAATCGGGGTTCTTACAGTAGTTGCCAGTTTCTTGGACAAAGGTTAGTCTCTTGGTACAGCAAGAAACAACAATCTGTGTCAACTTCCACGGTTGAGGCTGAATACATAGCTGTTGGAAGTTGCTGTGCTCAAGTGCTTTGGATTAGAAATCAGCTTAGAGATTATAGACTTGTGTTGGAAAGAATTCCAATCATGTGTGACAACACAAGTGCAATCTCTATAGTTGCCAATCCTGTAAATCATTCTAGAACAAAGCACATTGACATCAGATATCATTTCATTAGGGAGCATGCAAATAATGGAACCATTGAGTTGCACTATGTTCCTATAGATAAACAATTAGCTGATATATTCACTAAGCCATTGGATGAAGCCACCTTCACAAGGTTGGTTAGTGAGATTGGAATGCTGAATTCTTCAGAATCTGGCTAAGTGAAAATATCAACTAGATTGTTGCAGTAGTAAACACTTAGTTTATCTAAATTCTCAATATTTTTGAAGTAAATGTTGGCTGGAATATGATTTATAAATATTTCAAATCTGTTGCATATGTTGAAAATCATATTCGAGTTAGCTTGAAATTTCTATTAAATTTTAAGACTATCACTATTTAATTTGTTAGAATATTCTTCATTTGAATAATTCTGGTGCATTTTGAAAAGATAGTGAAAATTAATTTTTATGAGTGGAAAGTATAGTTTGATAAGTCAGACTTCTCGAATGACTGTCATGTCTATGTTCGACTTCTCTAACAAGTCTATTTGGAACACTCTTGAGTTCTCGAATAGTGCATTTTAGAGAAATCGAACAGAGACCTGCTTGACTTCTCGAATAAGACATTTGAGTTCTCGAATAGAACATTTGAGTTCTCTAATGACTGAGTTCTTGAATAGAGCATTTGAGTTGTCGAATCATTTGAAAAGGCTGAATTCTCGCTGAATCTTAATCGATTTTGGATTTTTATTCAGAATTTTTAAATCACTCATAAAAACATATTTTATTTAATTTAGAATTATTTCTAAGTTAGATAACTGCCAGCTGTGAGTTATAAACTGCTTGAGATATCGAATAAGCCTTTCTTGATTTATCGAATAGTTGTTTTATAATTCTCGAATGACTGACTTGTCGATACAGAACATATATCTAATCGACAACTCAAGTCACTCACATATATACAATTCCACAACTGTTCAAATCATTTCATTCGATTTCTCAAGTAGCTAAAGTTCCAAAACCTCTGAAAACCCTAACGTCAAAAGCTAAATTTCTTTTTCAACCTTCATTCTCTTCTCATCTCTCTATGTAACAATGGCAAATACCCAACTCACAATTCCTACCCACACCAATTTCATAGCAATGACCAATGATGTTGAAGCACCCAATGCAAACTTTAAGTGCTTCGTTCGATGGATGGCTGAATCATACATCAAGGATGCACTCTCAGCCAACCCAACTCTATATCTAGACCTACTAGAACAGTTTTGGAGGACTGCTACTGTGGAGGTTGTGGCCCTAGAGAATGCTATAACCTCATACGTGGTCTACTGCAAGATTCAGGACAAGGAAATCACTATAACTACTGAAGACATGAATCAAGCACTAGGGCTACAACAAGGAGTGTATGACCCAATAGCCATGAATGCTGAATTAGAGGACTTCTTTGATTTTATCAACTACTCAGATAGAATCAAGCTTGGAAATTTGAATAGGAAGTACTTGAGAAAAGAATGGAGCTATGTCTTTGCCACTCTTCTTCAAGTCTTCACAGCAAGGAAGTCTAGCTTTGACCAAGTCAGTACACCTGTTCAACAAATAGGCTATGCTCTAGCATATGGGAAAAAGATTGATGTTGGACTGATCATAATGCAAGAATTGTATGGGAGACTTGGTAAGAACTCAACCAAGAGAGGTAATGAAATTTTCTTCCCTCGCTTTATTCAGTCTATACTTAATTTCATAGATGTTAAATTGATTAAATTGCCTGGGTTAGACAAAAATAGAATAGGCTATCCAAAATCCATGACCAAACTCATTTTTGGTAACTTGGAGACTAGGAATGATGTGGATGTAAGACTCAAAATAACTCCCCGTATGGAGAGCTTATTTAGGACTTACTAACACAACATGCCAATATTTGCCTCAAAATCAGAGTTAGCTAGGCCCAAGCAAGTAGAGCAAAATGCTAACCAAGGGCCTACTAACCAACCCCCTCAGCCAAACACTTTACCAAAAATAGAGCCACCTGCATCATCCTCTCAATTGGGTGGTGTCAGTAAAAAGGAGAAGAAGAGAAAATAGGTTGCTTCTGAACCTCTAAAAATCTTAACTGAAGCAGCCTTGGCTATGGAAATAGGTTTAGAAAGTGAGGAACCTGAGTCACCCTTACACAGGCTAAAGAAGAAGAAGAAGAAATCTAAAACCACCTCTTCAGTCACACAAATGGCTGAAGTTGTAAAATCAGGGGCAAACAGCTCACTAGGTGTACCCTCTCAACAGGGTGCATCTATATAATCAAGCATCCTCCCCAATGCACCTTCTTGTAATGAGTCAGCACATGGGAGTGATAAGGCTGGCACAACACTGAGTGGAAAGCACATCAATATTGAAACTCCCTCTATCTCTCAGGGGGAGTTACTAAAATCCATTCTAAATGACACTTCTCTTCCAGAATCTATCTCACAAATTTCTTTGAAGTCTGCAACTCAAGCAATTGAGGAGCAAGGCATTAATCACCAAGAATTTTCTTCTCTTGGTGAGCCAATGGATTCAAGTGACTTAGTGCATGATACTATGCTCACCACCCAGGAACTACAGTTAGATGGTGAGGGAATGCGAGCTGGGGCATATCCTAATGATACCATCAAAAACACAGAGGATTCACTAGTTTTCACTAGAGACTCTGTGCCTGTGTCAACTATTGGTGTAACTCATCCCACTTCTATGGAGACACCAGTAGTAGAGTTATTCCATCCGGTTACAGAAGTTGCATCTGTAACTGAGGAGTCTAGCTTGCCTAGCTCTAGCTCTGACTTTATGTCATAATGGCCGAAGCCTGTGCAACATGGCAGTGCTTCAGGATCAGGATCTGTTCCACCACAATTGATGGTTGAAGCACTTCAAATCTTAGCTGTGGATCAGATTCCTGAGTTCAAAAAGATTGCTTAACACCTTCTCACTTCAAATCTTCCAAACCCAGACTATGAGGGTATCCTCCTATGCCACAGAGATGATATAGAGATACAGAAGGAGAAAATTTTGGCTGATACTGAGAGAGATGGCAATGTAGATGCCTGGATGCAAGGAAAATTTAATCTCACTCTCAATAAAGCTCTTCAGTATCTTAGAGAGGAATACATCACCTCACTTGGTTCTAATGCTAAATCCCTAACTCCTAGTGAAGTGTATGAAGCCATCAATGACTCTTACAAAGGATTTCTCAAGGCTGCACACTACCTTGGCAAAGGTGTCAAATCAGAAGTCTTCAAGGTAAATGATGCAACTGACAAGTCCGTGGGAGAGATAAAGAGGGCCTTTGATGCAAGGTTCCCTCAGTTGGACAGTGTTCTCAAAGACATTAAAGTCTGCAACTCCACCTGCACCAAGATGCATAATGGTCTAGCTATACTGAAAGATGCTGTCACAGGTCTGGGGCATAAATTTCAATTCTTATCTGATCAGACAACTGATGCAAATGCCATGCTGAGGACTCTGTTTAAAAATCAATATGGAGATAGGCTGGTGACTGAAGTCCCTGTGCATGAGATGACCAAGTTTAAAGTAGAGAGACTGAAAGATCAATCACTATCAGGTTTTAAAGCCACTAAGTTGTTCACAAAGGTGGAAACTCTTGAACAGGAGGTGGTCTCTCTCAAACAGTCTAATGCTCATCTGACAAACCAAGTTGCAACTTTGACTGAGTAGTTGAACACTCAAGCCTGCTGATGTTCTTCTGCATCAACAATCTATGTTGTCTGCAATGATGAAGCATATGGGTCTCCCTCTTCCAGATGAATCTGCCAATCTCACCTCTTCCAACCCAAGGGCCCCTACTAAAGCCTCAGTGCCTGACTCCAAGCCTAAGGGGTAAAAGAGAAACCTAAGGGACTCAAAGCCTAAGAGGGAGTCAAAAGAGGAAAAGTCTAGAAAGGAGAAACCCAAGGAGAAAAGTATTACAATAAATGAGGGTGGTCATCAAAGGAGTTCAAAATCTATAACCCATGTTCCAGGAAAAGGGAAAGGCAAAGTTGATGAACCTCCAACTACTCTGCCAGTTACTACTCTACAAACTGTGCACATTACTACTCCTAGTGGCCAGAAGCAATCCATCACCACCATAGTAGTTACAGGGAGTATGCCTTCTGATAAACCTCCATTCTCCAAATCTGTAAGTGCCAAGCCTGTAGAAGTAAAGGTGGTTACTGAGGCCAAGCTACAAGAAATTGCAAACTCTAATGATTATCATGATGATGCATTCTTGGAGTTTCTGAAAGTCTCAAGAGAACAGGTTGGTGACACTCAATTGTACCTAAGGATCTTGAAGGATCAGATCGATTACTTCACTGTGATACCTAAAAAAGTTGATAGCTCATGGCTCAAGGAAGTAATGATGGTAGCAAAATCCAGAATCTGGCATCTAACCTACAAAACTCTACAAGCCTTAAGACACTCAGAGATAGATGCGCTGATCGAGCTCATAGAGAAGAGGAATGCAAATGAAAACAATACGAGTCTGTATGATGACTTGTGGAATGGCCAACCTTCAAGGCTGCCAGAAGTGATTAAGAAGCCATGGACAATCATCTATCAGTCTGGCACCTGAGTTGAAGAGATTAAACAATTGGTCATTCCCATTGATCTTACTTCTCGAAATCACAGACTCATTATTCCCATCATTGATCTACTGTAAAAGAAGAAGGGGATAAGAACTGCTGAAGAGAGAGAGGCAATGCATATTCTCAGATCATTCATTGCAACTGGTGTAATTCCAGAAATGGCCAAGCCAAGGAGGAATAAGGATGATGAAGATGAAGACAAGAGTGATGGGAGGAGAAGTCATCACAGGAGTGATAAGGGTGATGAGGATAAGAAGAAGAAGAAGAAAAATAGCAAGGACAAGAAGGATGATGACCAAGGCAAAGTCTATGAGAGGAAGAATGGAAAACAGCAAGCCTTAGGCATTGCTGGCAGTAATCTCACCATAACACAAGACTCTAAGTCTAGGGTGAATGTTGTTAGTAATGACCTACCAAAATCTAATTCCATGGCTTCTGCAACTATTTTACCACCTCAAGAAGAGAAGAAGATTCAAGTCAAGAAACCATATGCATGTTTCAAAAAAGAAAACTGCTAATCGAAAACTACAATGGTCTACCAGCAAAGGTCACATACTACTTCCAGTAACCACACTAAAAGTGTAAGAACCCCAAATTTTGGATATAATTAAAACTTTTTATTAAGAACTGATAAAATGAGGAACAATGATTCCGACAACAAGGTCACCAGCTCTAATGAATGAATGGAATGGATATGGATTCAAATACTTATATGTCATGAAGAATGCTAATGGTTGACAACTTAGGTAAGAATAATCTATCTCCTAGGGGAATAAGATATGGAAATTCCAAGCAAGAGAATATTCTCATGTCATCCAGATCGATAACGATTAGTCTAGTGGTTCCGTAAAAGGGTTAAGGACCGCCCGAGAAAGAACAAGGACATTGTCATAAATATAGGAAATAAAGGAAGAATAAAGAATGAATATTGTTTTTGGTGGAAGTAAGAATATTATGAGACGACACTATATAGAAGTATTCGGAACGGATTTCCGAGTTCGTATTAGTGATCCAGGAGGAAAATAAGTGTATGTAAAAGCTATCGGATTCTGAAAAACCGCACTTTTATTTTCTCCGAGAGTTCCCTGGACACTGAAAGACTTAATAATTTAACGAAGGGATTTAAGGAATATAAATTCGAAAGTTAGTAAGAAAGATGGAGAATGATGGTGTTAATATTAAGAAGATTCCTGGTGAACCCTAATTAGAAATCCGTGAGATATTCCTACGAATGATCAATCGAATTGAGCAATAACCGGACAAAGAAACAAGCAAAAAGCAAGATGCAAGCATATGCAAGTGGATGGGATAAAGTAACCAAGTAGTTACCAAAGGAACTAGAACAATTAGAAACTAAACCAAGTACTTAGTTTAAAACCATAAGAATTCAACACATGTCCCTTGCAAATGCATCATCCATGACACAAGCACTTTAATAAAGTGGCTTTCTGCAAGATATTTCCTAAACACAGCAATAATACACTTTAGAGTGGATAAGATCAAAAGAAAACCTAGCAAAACAAAAAGCAAACCAAGAACACTACATCTCTCCCAAACTGCCCAGCATGAACCAAGTACAATGAAAAATTCATATCTCCAATTATACCCATTCTAAAATCACCAAATTTTAACCAAAGTCTCTCCACTCCATGGGAAATATTCGCTCCAAATTTCATGGCAATCTAATGAGTGTAGCCTAGTCAAATACCTTTCCCAAATTGAAGAAACCAAACTACCTGTTCTTGACAATTTTCTGTAACGATTTTCAAACAGCCATATCTCCTTCATTACTCAATGGAATTTGGTGTTCTTTAGCTTGTTGGAAATCTGGTTAGATTCTCTACAACTTTCCTTTAGAATCCCTGTCCATAAAATCATGGTAAGGGCCTCGTTTTTGCAGATCTTTGAACTGATGAATAGTAATTTTTAAGAACTAACTTTAGTTTTATTATTTCTTTGGAGGATCCAAGCCTGTTTAAAGTGTTCTAAGGATCATACAAAGTTTAGTGAGGCTAGAACATACTCCAAGGAAGGTAGACCACTTGAAACCCTAGCTTTGTTTTGAAGATTTAAGCATGTTCTTGATGATATAAGTTTAGTTATAGTATTAGCATGATTATAAGCATGATTATGGATTTTGTTAGTGGATCTAAATATGGTTATGATATGATGATTAGTAGATGATTTTGGACAGTTTGAGATAATAAATAATGTGTATAAGTTAGATCTATGCCCGGTGTGGCTTGGTTGAATTGTTATGATTTTTGGAACGTTCGTTATATAGCCGTTATAATGCCGAAATTTCGATAAACCTTAAAAACCGAGCATCACAGTAGATGTAACTCACTGGACAGTTTCGTTTTCCACCATGCCAAGCTAGATTATGTTATAAGCTTTGTTTTGATATAAAGATCGTGTGAAATGGATTTACGGTTTAGGAGTTATGGAAAATTTCGTAAAAGTAGTTCGAAACCGTAAACGAGAATTCGTAACTGAAATTGAACCCTCGTAAAATACGTAAGTCAATGGCGAATCTTGGTAATTAAATACTAGAGGTAAAAATTAAGGTGTGAGAGAAAACCTCATGTGAAACGGATCGTTTTCCAATTTTATAAAAATATTTGAATCGAAGTTAAATGCGAACGAACCCCTAAAAACCCGCTTGGTTTTAACTTTGGTAAAACACTTAGAAAACGAACGATAAAACTCGAGATATAATCTCAGTTCATAATCGATCGACTTTAGAACTTATACGACTTAAGTATATACCAAATGTGGGTATGATGACATGTCTTAATAATGAACGAATGTCGGATCATATCGGTGATAAAAAGAGTTACACTAAAAGGTGTATAACGAGATAATTCGAAAACGTGTTTCGACTTAAGTGAAGTTTATACTTAGACTTTTAAAAGGTATTAAGTGGTTAATCTCGAATGTTCTGATTATTTATAGATCATCGAGCAGACCCAGGACACGTTATCTCTACCCACACCCGATTACCAAGCAAGTTTCAATTCCCTCTTTTAGGCTGTTGTTGTGAATGAATATATATGTTTTCTGTTATACATATGCCATAGCATGCATGCCTACTTTCAAGTTAAATCGTTATGTTTGTTCCCTGATTGTTCATTGGCTTATAAATTAGATAGTTAACGTATCAATTATAAGCCGGTTATTGTAAGACCCCGAGGGAAGGGTGTCTATATCTTATTCATCAAATATAGACCGGGAGTCAATATTTCTTGATATATCGAGATTACCTCGGAGAAAAATATTTAAGTAAATATTTTCCATTATTTAGGCGACGAATATTATTTGGATATTCGTTCGAGATTATTTATTTAACGATCCTTACTTCAATAATTATTTGAACGTAACTATTCGAAGAATAATATTTTTCAATATTCATTCAGAGTCGAATTGTTTATTAATTATTATTTCGAATATTCTGCTAAAGATTGGACTACTAAATGAATATTATTTGGAGATTCATTTAGAATATTATTTTATTAAATGAATATTACTTTTGAATATTCATTTAAGATATTAATTACTTAATGAATATTATTTTAATATTGATCTGAAGCTTGATTTATTTATCGAATATTATCTCGAATATTCCCTTAAAGCTTGGATTACTGAATGAATATTACTTGATATTCATTTAGAATATTATTCATTAAATGAATATTATCTTTATAATATTCATTTAAAATTCCTAATTATTTATGAATATTATTTTAAATATTCATCCAGAGTCTATTTAATTATCAAACAGTATTTTAAATATTCCTTTCAGGTATTATTAATTAATGAATATTATTTTGAATATTCATTTAAATATTTAATTATTCCATAAATATTTTCTTGATATTTCTTCAAGGATTATTTTGAGAAATACTCTGATTAAAAACATCCTTTCATATCCCTAAATATTATTTAAATATTCTAGCTCAATAAATATTCTCCGAATATATATTACATACTTTAGAATAACCTCAATAAAGTTTATCTTCTTCGATTAGTACGGAAAGTATTTCGGAGTCATATTTTTATTAATCTTATATCAAGAAAGGTTCTCAGACATCATTCTTCATTGAGTCTATCTTCCTAATAATAAGGGAACCTTACTTGGAAAATGTTATTTATCTTGTCGACTTCCCGGTCATAAATTATTCTCTTCACTCGCAACTCGGTTGCTATTGACTTATTAAGTCGTTGTGTACCTTCTCATCGTTCGAGGGGTAAGATTGTTGGAACAAGTTGATATTCGTTACCAAGCAATAGCTTGGAAGTTATTGGGGAATTCTCCTTTCCAATTAGATACGACTACTTTGTGGAGTCCTATCAACAAGTGTTATACTTGGGGAAAGGGGGACGAACGTTACATTCAGAATCATGAATTCTATTTGAACTTGGAGTGGTGTAAGGGGCCGAGTAGCGCCGGTCCATCCCAATTGGCCCAACCGTTGGCCGTGGAGATCTAACAGGGCGGTAGACAAGTAAATCCGTCAGTTCTTCCTTCTACCGGTAGTAAATCTAATTTGAGATGTACAATCTCGACTGATCATCAAGATTGGAACAGCGGGCGCGGTGAATACTCCATCATTGGTTTATCATCCAAACTTATTTATTTTCTGCAACATGATTACCGTTGACAGAGCTGGAAATGTGTTCATAACTGGAATTGCAATCTTTTCATGCAAGTTCCTCTTTTTAATGACAAATGAGAATATCTCGCTTACTCTTGATGTAGCAGATATTTCCACAAAACAAATACTCTGAGTTACCTTGTACCTTCACCCTTTATATTATACTGGCAATAACTTCATTAATGCATGGCATATGATTTCAAAGGATATCTTGAACTGCAGTATATATGCATCATTGTTCAGTTATATTATTGTTGGTGGGCTTTTGCTCACCCTTGATTTATTATTATATCAAAACAACAGCTAGACCAGATGACTCGCACAAGGCGCACTCGATGCTGGCGAGGACGATGAGACTACCAGAGCCGAAGAGAAGGATATTGGTAGGATAGATTTATTCTTTCAGTACCAAGTAATGGTCTAGTATGGCTTATGCAAATGGATGGCAAGGAGTATGTATTCATATTGAAATTCTTTTGGATTGTAAGAACTCATAATGTGATTAATAAAATTTGGTAGTTACTCTGATTTCATCTCTGGGACTATAACGGGTGTGTTTTATATTGTTGTGTTGAGTCATAAAGATGTAATTTATTTTATGTTGAAGTAAGTTCAAGTATTGTGGACAGAAATGGAGACCGTAACGACCGGATCCCGGACCCTGGATCTGGGGGTGTTACAGAAATGGTATCAGAGCGTACGTTATAAACCCCAGAGATGAGGCGACGTTAAAACAATAAATTCACTAAGATAATAAGAACTCTTGCCAAGTTCATAGTCAGACTACTTAATGTAGTGACGACATATAAAACCCTTATGGGAACTCTTAAGTATCGTGATAGTAACTTAGCTCGATATTGTATCGACGAGTAAGGGGATAGACCTTGTGGCATACGAGCAGCAACACGATGATGCTTTATTATATACTGAAGATCAGCTAAATTCGATAGAGTACCCTACTCGAGACCCGGAAGAGGTTCCAGCAGATAAGGAAAATCTTGTTAGGATAAGGAGCTTACCCTTGAGGAATGAGGGCTACAGCCAGAAAGACTGTGATGATTAAGATATGGTGCTCAGAAAAGTGAGCATAGAGAACTGAGCTATTAGCAAGAGAACTAAAGATTCGTGTTGGATTCCTAGCCGGACTACTGGATGTAGTACCAGCGAGTAAGACGGATTGGAAAAATTACTTGAGATCTTGTACAGGAATAGACGAGAATCCTCAGATACTTTCATATTAACGAAGAAAGAGCCAGAGGGATGTATGATTATCAAAGACATCGATATAGGACGAGGAGTAGAGTCCGTAGAAATAGTTGAGAAGGAGGCAGTAAGTGCCATATCATTTGACAAATGAATTAGTATGAATATTGTCAGTAATAATTCGCCATGAAAAGGCAGATGTCATAGGTTATAATTTATGGAACCAAATTGAGGATAATGAGGTGGTTTTATTAAGGGAAATGTTCATTTTATGAATGAATCAGTTAGAAAGTAAGACATTGGGAAGTGACAGCACGATTAGATAAAGTTATATAAGGAAGTAGTAGGAAAGACAATGATCTCAGAACCTACCGGAAGGTAAGACCAGTGAGTCAAGATGAACTCGTAATGAGACTACTGTCAGAGGCTGAGTGTAGGGTTATTTTAACTCAGTTAAAACATGAACCAGAAACGTTAGATGCATGTGATTCAGAGGAATATTAAATTCTTTCTTTTCTTTGAATGGATTATAGTAGTTACCTTAAGTTTACTCCGACACGGAATTATAATCGATCAAGTAATACGATCAGCAGTTAAAGAAAAAAATGTGAGAAAATCTTCCTGGAGCTAAAAGATGAAATTGGTAATGACCAAGAGTTGGCATTTCCTAATGGAAAAAGGAGACTTTGTGCTTCCAATGACACTTCACATAAAGGATTAGGATATGTGCTTGCACAGCACGACAGAGTACTTGCGGATGCATTCGGACAACACAGTCCACCAGGTCGGATGGCCTTAGTAGTGCCAATTTTGTGGAACAACCAACTCCGACGGTAATGTTCCTTCTGAGACTAGTGGTCAGGTAGACTGACATTTGGTAATATTGAATATCAGGACGTATAGGTATTAGGACGTTGTGACAGGTTTCAGTTTGAAATTGTTGTTTCCCTTCTAAGGGATGTATATAATTGGTTCATCTCCAGTGGTTGAACTTCCAACCTGATGACGATTATTTCGTTAATTATGACTGCTTACGGTTCTACCTGCTTGAAGGTTCATAGAACTATTCTTCAGGTTTCGAAACTGGTCTCCTTAATGTTACCAGTAGGTGGATAGATTGACCAAAATTTCCCTGATTCTGGAAAGGAATTCGGCGAATTTTGGCAAACCTTGTCTTTCTGATTATCAGAGAACATCATTGAAGAGAATGGAAACTGGAGCGAACCCTGTGGATTGGGTAAGGTTGCCATAAAAAGGGGTTAGTAGACGGACCCTGAGTATTACAATCGATGGTAGAGATAAAATGATGAAGTTGAGATTGGACGAAAACAGGAAATGTAAGTAAGAAACCAGCCGGACTGAGAAACTCCGGGATTGACTTAAGTGAAAAGGCGGTCATGCCAGGAATGGTAAGCTTGCGTGGCACATGGGATTGATAAGAATAGTTGAAAAGATAAAAGAAGAGGAAAGGTGACCAGAGACGTGCTGAGAAGTCGATTAAGACTTATATGGAGTAAAGTTTTGGAAAGGTGGAAAGGTATCAAAGAAGAAGGCACTATGCCGGCAATTGCTAGAAAAGTAATGCTATTAGCCAACCCCTAAAATCATATATAATTTTAGTGTGGCCAGTTGAGGGCAAGTCACAAAGGATTATCAAGTGACTAGACCAGCAATGAAAGGACAAAGCAGGGTTGCTTCTAAGTAAGTACCGACTGCAAGGGCTTCTGATATAAAGGAAAAATTAATGAGATCGTAGGAATCTTCTACTGAACCCTTGCAACCCATGTTTTGATTAGGAATATACTAGACGTTTTTGGAATGGGGTCACCTGTACTAAAGTGATTCATGTGTATATGATTGTTCAAGATTACTAGTAAAAAAAAACAAGAAGTATAGTGACTTGAGATGTATGATGTTAGGGTATTATAAATACCATGAATGTATTATGACTAAGGAAAGTAAACAATGAAGGTTTATGAAAAGAGTATAGAAAGGGTCAGAGATTGATCAGTATGCTGTAGAAATTTTTTCTGAGGCAAGTACCTTTGCGAAGAACGATAAGTACTAAGAGATTCACGTTGAACTCGACCAATATCTTCCAAAACATCCTTTACCAAGTTTTGTAAGAGAGTAGATAAACATACGCTATTTTTTGGAAGGTCAAATAGGCTGACAACTATCTGAAAGAAGAGGTTAGCATTAAGCCACCGATCGATTATCAAATGAGAATGATTGAAAAGAGACCTTTATTAAGGATACATGATCTGATTGCCAATTATAGGATGCAAGAATTCCTTGGCAGTTGAATTAAGGATAGGATATCCATAAATTAAGACAAACCCGGGGAAATGCACAAGGAATGGCATTAACCCTAATAAGGACATTATGAATTCAGATGATATGAGTTGGATTTGCTAAGGCAACAATGACCTGTAAGGATTATAAAAAAAAAAGAGTTCTGGAAAGAACATAGATAGAATTATTAGAGTATTGATCAATGATGTTTTGATATACCCTGTACCTAGAAAATGCAGGAGGAATGATGAGGACGACCTAAGCAACCTTACAAGGAAAAAGTTAATATTCTGAGTTTCAAAATAGAAGTTTGGTAGAGAATGTAGGACACGATAACAATAATGCCAGCTGAGGCATGTATGAAACCATGATGAGGTATGGATGGAACCAAAGAAGGTTGAGATTATCCTAGAACAAGAAAGAACTAAGAGAACAAGTATTCCAGGTAGGATTGAGGGTAACTTTGATAAAGTTCCCACGGGAAGGTGGAAGCAATGACTTATGAAAAAAAAGACTGATAGATATATTTTTCTCCTTCAGCAGAGCTTAAAAGAGAATGCTTTCACCCAACAGTGATGGGAATGAGGTAGAAAAGTTTGAGTTGGAATGTATCCAGAGAACATGGATAACAAGACATTGATAGTATCAGGAAAGGCCAATGAGGTGGCCGACAATCTAAGTATAAAGGAATAATTATAAATGTTCATACCGAAGAAACAGAATGATATTTGGAAAGACCTTGAAGGTCATATCGGAGTGGAGGAATTTACATTCCTTTTGATGATTGTGCAAGAATCGAAGGTAATAATAGTTTAAGTAAAGATTCGGTTCCTGATTGCGTCTTAAGCATATTACATACCTTAGAAGGTCCCGTTTTGAGGCAAACCAGGACCATGATACAAAATTGACGAAGTAAACCATTAAATTTCAAGTCTTTTATGGAAGATGCATGAGTGATAGTTTCATCAGCCTGACATAGCTGCGATGCTTAAAACTCTTCTGCAATTTTATCGACTTCATGTAATATCTACATCAAGTTCAGGAAGTATTCCTTATGAATAAGAAATTGTGATTAGTTAGTCTTCCTGGAGAATTTTGGATATGACGACTCTGAAACCCGTCTGATTAACTATTTAAGCACTACGTAAACAGTAAATGATGGTAATTCAGCAATGGACTACATTAATATAGTGATGATTCTTCTAAGAAAGTAAATGATAACGTAAAGATAAAGAAAGTGCTGCTATTGATAAGCTAAATGGCATGTTGATGAATGACAAGCAAGTTTGTGTTAGTGTACTTCTGCGCAAACAAGACAGAGAATATGAGGTTGGAGATTCATGATGCTAAATGTATTCCCGTAGAAAGAATTGATGAGACTTGGAGAGAAGGGCAGTTGAGCCCGATATTTGTTGGGCCATCTGAGAGTTTAAAAAGTGTTCGGAAGGTGGCATTCGAGCCAGCCTTACCCCCCCCCCAAAACTTATAGCACGGTCATAACGGGTTTTCATGTGGCAAGGCTACGCCAGTACAAAGTAGATGCTCGATAGATGATAAGAGTACGAGCAAGTAGATATACGACCTGGTCTGACTTACGAAGAACAACCTGTGGAAAAAAAAATCACGGATAGAGAAGAACAAGTGCTGGGAAACAAGCTTGAAAAAAGTAGATTATATTGGATCTAAGTTAAAGGGATCGGCTAGATTCATTTCAGAGGTTTTAAATTGGAATAATGAGATGATTGTAGAGTAAATGTGACGGGATACCAATAAGGAGGTGCCAAGTGCAAAAGATGTCTCAATAAAGAGATGAAGGTGGAAGTAAATAACAGAAGTAAATAAGAATCAGATAATAAGAAGGATGTGATTGATAAAGAAAAGACTGGGAAAGCAACTATGGAATATGAATCAAGGAATGTTATGAATGGATTAATAAATGTGCTTTCTGATGAATTCTCGGGATGACAACCTGATAGTGTTAATATTATAGTTATGAAAAAGCTAGTAGCATGACATGGAATGTCAGTAACAATGGTGTCAAGCGAGAAACCTAAGATTTAACCTAAAAGGTTGAAGGAATTTTCTGGAGTGAGCGTTATTAAGGTTGGACCAGAGTATAGGTCCATAGAATAGTGGACAAAGCAGCAAGATATGTTGACACATGAGATTGCGATCAAATGGTATTGGATATAATTATGATTAATTTCTTCTTTGATGAACCTCTATAGTTCAGAGGTAGATTCTGAGTATGATATTTTACAATCATGAAAACTTTCTATAATCCTTTAGAATTCTTTTCTTTTCTTCTCACTTATTCGTCTTCTTTATGAATTGAGAAGAACAACCCTCTAAGGAGGGGAGGTACTGCTACGTGACTATCTGTCTGTGTGATAGAAGTCTAAGTGGAATACCATAACTTGTTTAATTACTTGTCAAGTACTGAAGGCTGCCCCCCTTCTGTACTAACTACGTAATATAACAAATGTTCAATGATCATAGGGATCACTCAATAAATTCATCTATTTCTACATATTGATCGAGATTGCAAAGATAAAAGCGATCAAGAAATGCATAGTACGAGTGAGGTTATCTCCGAATTCGCAATGCGATAGTGATACCGAAGTCACTGTAGATACCAATAAGGGTGATATTATATGAATGAGTAAGAGCAGAACCAGGATAGAGTGATGTGCAAAAGTAAAAAAGTTGATAAAAAGGATAAAGAGAGTACTGTAGCACTACGGAGATGTGCTGTAAACGGGTTGAAATGATTAAGGATCAACCGAGGACTGGAAAGCTAGATGACAAACAAGAACCCGATTGTTTCCTACCTGATTCCGGGACGGAATCCTTTTAAGGAGGGGAGACTGTAAGAACCCCAAATTTTGGATATAATTAAAACTTTTTATTAAGTACTGATAAAATGAGGAACAATGATTCCGACAACAAGGTCACCAGCTCTAATGAATGAATGGAATGGATATGGATTCAAATACTTATATTTCATGAAGAATGCTAATGGTTGACAACTTAGGTAAGAATAATCTATCTCCTAGGGGAATAAGATATGGAAATTCCAAGCAAGAGAATATTCTCATGTCATCCAGATCGATAACGATTAGTCTAGTGGTTCCGTGAAAGGGTTAAGGACCGCCCGAGAAAGAACAAGGACATTGTCATAAATATAGGAAATAAAGGAAGAATAAAGAATGAATAGTGTTTTTGGTGGAAGTAAGAATATTATGAGACGACACTATATAGAAGTATTCGGAACGGATTTCCGAGTTCTTATTAGTGATCCAGGAGGAAAATAAGTGTATGTAAAAGCTGTCGGATTCTGAAAAACCGCACTGTTAGATATAATTGATGTTATTAACGTCAGTGTTTATCTAGTGTTTGAAGTATAACAGGGATGATCAGAGTTTAACTGCTGGAAGCGAGTCAGAGTTTATCTAAACTCTGACAGTCGGAAGCTCGACAGAGTTTGTTAAACTCTGTCTTGAGGAAGCGTCTTTAAAGTTAACAGCTGGATGTTAGAAGATTATTATGAAGCGATATCTTTGAAGATTGGAAAGTTGTCAAAGAGATCGAGTTGACTTAGAGGACGTGTAGCAATCATAATTGATATCAAATTGTATAGCTGATTTATAGTAGTATCAATTATAGATTGTATGTAGCTGTATATCACTATATATACAGATCAGGTTAACCCTAGAAGGGTAATCGAACAATAGAGCTTTATTATTTATTGTAACCTGAGCAGCTCTCGTGATATTTACATCGTAGAGAGAGGAAGTATCAATACAGATATATTTATTAAAAAGCATATTCGATTGTTATTCTTTCATACAGTAAGTTTATAATCGTGTATTCGGCCTAACAATTGGTATCAGAGCAGATCTGTTATCTTAAACAGTTAAGATCCACACACGAATTGTAAACAATGTCAGAGGTACCACCACCAACAGATTATGCACCTAATTCTGAGAAGGCTTAGCCTGTTACTGTGAGTCGTTATGAAACAATTAGGGTTCCTATTCTCAGGCCGGCAGAGTACTCCATCTGGAAAGTTAAGATGACTATGTTTCTGGAGGCTGCAGATCCAGAATATCTTGACAGAATCTATGAAGGCCCTCACATGCCTACAAAGTTATCTGCTGCTACTGCTGGTCAAGAGGCTAAAACGGTTCTTAAAGAGAAGAAGGATATGACTCCTGAAGATTTATCATCTATTGCTAAGGATGCAAAGGTTAGACATCTATTACATAGTGCCTTAGATAATGTTATGTCTAACAAAGTGATTAATTGCAAAACTGCCAAAGAAATATGGGATGCTCTTGAAGTTAGATGTCAAGGAACTCCTGCTATTAAGAAGAACAGAAGGAGCATACTCACACAGGAGTATGTACACTTTGAGGCTAGACCTGAAGAGACCATGACACAAACCTTTGACAGATTCTGCAAGCTTCTTAATGATTTGTCACTGGTGAATAAAGAATATGATATAGAAGATTTAAATCTCAAGTTTCTTCTTTCTCTACCTGAAAAGTGGGATGTTAAGACAACCACTATAAGAGATAACTATGATCTTAATGAAACAGAGATTGATGAGATTTATGGGTTGCTCAAAACCTATGAACTTGACATGGAACAAAGAAACAGGAGATCAGGCAAGAAGACAAAATCTGTTGCTCTTAAGGTTGAAGAAAAACCTTTGAAGAAAGAACCATCAAGGAAGAAAGCTAAAGGAAAAGCCTTGGTTATACATTCTGAGAGTGAGTCAACAAACTCTGACGTTGACTCAATCATTGATGAATCATCAGACTCTGAGAATGATGAAGAAGAAGTAATGAGAATGGCTGCTTTGATGGTGAAGACTTTCAAAAAGATGGGATTCAAAAATTTCAAGAAAGGAAAAAGGTTTTCAAAAAGAGATTCAAACTCTGACAGAAATAGCTTCAGGAAGTCTGAGAGAAAGGAGACCAAATCTGGGAAGAAAGATAAGTCTGAGATTCAATGCTATAAGTGTAAGGGGATAGGTCACTATGCTCCTGAGTGCAAGAAGACTGAGAAAGCACTCTACACACAAGGCAGAGACTGGGCAGACACTTCAGATTCAGATGAGGAAGTTAACTATGCTCTCATGGCTTCTATTGAGAATCAATCTGAAGACTCTGAAACTAAGGTACCCCTGACTACCTATGCTTATAATACTGATAATATTTCTGAATTGAGAATTTATCTTAAAGCTTTGCATATAAGTTATAGGGAGCAGACTTTAGAGAATGAGAGAATCAAATCTGAGAGTTCTGAACTTAAAGCTAGAAATAAACTTGTTGAAGAAAAACTTGCTAATATGCAACAAGTTCAGAAAGAGAGAGATGATGTTGTTTATTTAGAACAGGAGTTGCTTGGTAGATATAGGCAACTAGAAGCTCAATTAAAAGAAAAGAATCATATAATTAAAACTTGGACTGATTCAGGTAAAGATACTAATGAGTTTTTTCAAGCTGATACTGTTGGTCTAGGTTATGCTGAGGAAGATGAACTTAGGTTCTTGAACGAAGTCAAGATTAGACCACCACTTCCATCTAAGAAATTTGGTACATTTGTTAATGGAATAAGTGCATCTAGGTATGAAGGTGGAAAAGAAGCTGTTAATAAAGAACCAGTAAAAACTAGTGTTAAACAGGTTAATATTGGTTTAATGACAGATAAACAACTTAAGCATAAGCTTAAGGAGTTAAAATCTGTTAAGAAAAAGAAGGTGTCTAGAAAGAACAGGAATTATAAAGTAGGCATAACTCAAGGTAATTATCCAATGCTTGCTACTTTGGCCCCAAGAAAAGAATGCTATAACTGTGGTAGTACAAATCATCTTGCAAATTTTTGCCAGAAAAATAAAAACATTAATTCTTTACCTTCTAAAACAGAAATAAAGAATAAATATGTTAAGCCCAGACCACAGACTTTATGCAAACACTGTGAAAGTACTTGGCATTCTATTTATACTTGCAAGAATTATCATGCTCTTTATCATAACAATTATGAATTGAAGCCCAACTTGAAATGGGTCAAGGTTAAATCTGCAAGTGTAAACTCTGAGAATGTTAGCTCAAACTCTGATGTTAAAAATTCCGCTGCTACAGCTAACAGAGTTAAGAAAGCCAAAGGATCCAAGCAAGTCTGGATCCTTAAAACTAACCATCAGTAAATGTTTGTGATTGCAGGGCAACAGGGAAAGTATCCTAGTCGTGGACAGTGGATGTTCAGGACACATGACTGGTAATAAAGCCCTGCTATCAGAGTATGAGGAGAAGGCTGGCCCAAAAGTTTCCTATGGAGATGGCAACATAGGACATACTCTGGATATGGCAATATCAATCTTGGAAATGTCATCATCACAAATGTAGCTCTAGTTCCAGGACTCAAGCATGATCTGCTATCTGTGAGTCAAATCTGTGACAGAGGATATCATGTAGATTTTTAGCCTGAATATTGTGAAGTCATCAGTAAATCTACAGGGAAAGTTGTTCTAGTTGGAAACAGGCACAACAATATTTATGAAATAAAGCTTTTGACAAACACTGTTGGAAAGGCTGTATGCTTGTCATCAAGGATGTCTAGTGAAGAGAGTTGGAAGTGGCATAATAAACTCTCTCATCTGAATTTGAACAACATAAATGAACTCATAAGAAGGGATCTTGTTAGGGGACTTCCAAAATCTCTATTAAATGTTGATGGTCTGTGTGATTCTTGTCAAAAGGCCAAACAAAGGAAGTCATCTTTCAAGAGCAAATCTGAATCTTCAATTGTTGATCCTTATCATCTTCTTCATGTTGATCTTTTTGGTCCAGTGAATGTCTTATCTATTTGAAGGAATAAATATGCTCTAGTTATTGTTGATGATTACACCAGATTCACCTGGGTGTATTTTTTAGCAAAGAAGGATGAAACAGCATTAACTCTGATGGAGCATGTAAAGCTACTGGATAAAGGATCAAATCACAAAGTCAAGATAATCAGGAGTGATAATGGAACTGAGTTTCGAAATGCATCAATGGAAGAATTCTGTAAGGATAGAGGATTGAAGCAAGAGTTCCCAGCACCTGGTACACCACAGCAAAATGGTGTAGTTGAAAGAAAGAACAGAACCTTGATAGAAGCTGCTAGAACTATGCTAGATGAAGCAAATCTGCCAACCTACTTCTGGGTAGAAGCAATTCAAACTGCTTGTTTTACTCAAAATGCTACTTTGATCAACAAACATGGGAAAACACCATATGAGATGGTGAAGAAAAAGAAGCCCAATCTGAAATATTTTTATATCTTTGGGTGCAAATGTTTTGTAATGAAGACTCATCCTGAGCAGTTGACCAAATTTGAGTTAAAAGCAGATGAAGGAATTTTTGTCGGCTATCCTCTTTCAATAAAAGCTTTCAGAGTTTATAATCTAAGAACCAAAGTGATCATGGAATCAATTCATGTGTCATTTGATGACAAGAAAATAACTGGACTTGAAGATGTAGATGAACATGATCAACTGCCCTTTGAAAATGAAGAAATATTCTCTGATGAACTAAACTCTGATGAGTCTAAGCCGACAGACTCTGATGAAGCATACTCTGAACCTCTACTGGTAAACACTGACGAAAATTCTCAGCCAAGTCAAAGGAGAGAACCAGTTGAGGGGGAGCATGAAGAATCTCATACAGTACATGACTCTGATACTGAAACTGAGACAAGTGAAAAGTCTGAAAACTCTGATAACTCAAACTCTGATGACTCAAACTCTGATAATGCAAACTCTGACAGCTTAAACTCTGAGCGGTCAAATACAGGGGGAGTCTCAGAAACTGAAGAAAATCAGGAGAGCATGGATCAAGGGGGGGGATCCAATACTGATAGAAGCCATTTGCCTTCTGCTAGGAAATGGACAAAATCACATACACCTGATATAATTATTGGAGATCCAGATGCAAGAGTGAAGACAAGAAGTGCCACCTTGAGTGAATGTCAATATCATGCATTCTTGTCTCAATCAGAACCGAAGAAGGTTGAAGAAGCTCTTTAAGATGCTGACTGGATAACAGCAATGCCGGAAGAGTTAAACGAATTCGAAAGGAATAAAGTCTGGACCCTTGTACCAAGACCAAAGAATAGATCTGTTGTTGGTACCAAATGGGTTTTCAGAAACAAAACTGACAGTGATGGAGTAATTATCAGGAACAAAGTAATATTGGTGGCTAAAGGCTATTCACAGCAAGAAGGAATAGACTATGATGAGACTTTTGCTCCAGTTGCAAGATTGGAGACAATTCGAATCTTCTTAGCATATGCTTCTCACAAGAAATTCAAGGTATTTTAGATGGATGTCAAGAGTGCCTTTTTGAATGGGATGCTTGGAGAAGAAGTGTTCGTGGAACAACCACCAGGTTTTGTGGATCCCAAATATCCAGATTATGTCTACAAGCTTGATAAAGCTCTTTATTGACTGAAGCAAGCACCTAGAGCATGGTAGGAAACTTTGGCTCAATTTCTTCTAGAAAGTGGGTTCAACAGAGGTTCAATTGATAAAACCTTGTTCTATTTTAACTCTGGAAAAGATCAGCTTTTGGTTCAAATATATGTTGATGACATAATTTTTGGGTCTACCAATGATAAACTGTTAACACAATATCACGCAAGTATACGTGGTCTCAAGTAATATAATTAAAGTTCGTTCCACAGAGATCTGGTTTTGGTTCTATTTAGTTAATGTACCTATTCAACAATGTATGGCTTTAATTCACTGCTAAGACAATAGACAAAATATGGGTTTAAATATCTAAATTAAACTAAGATGCAAATTATTAAACTAAGAATTACTTAACTAATGAGCTTTAAAACTGATTTGCTTATATGAGAATAAACATGAGATCCTAACTTCATTATCTACTTCACTTAGAGTTGATGCCTTTATTCAATGCATGTGATGGTTTTGATATCTGATCGGATAACATGAAACAAGTAAAAGTTACTTCTCGGTATACTAATACCAAACTAAACATACATCCACAAAAGAGATAGAAGATGAGTAGACACCTATTATGTTTAGACCCTATATCTTTATAGAATTTGAAAACATAAAGGTTTAAGCACAAGTTATCCACTTAGATCACATAGGGCAACATAATATCTCTATTTACGCCACAAATCATGATGTTAAAACATCAACCTATCCTATGCTAGCATGGCAAGTTCTAAATCTCAAGATCCACTCTCGTTTAGCAAGAGATTAACAATTCAATTTAGATGTCAGCTACGCATCTAAAAGCATTAAGATTAACCATACGAGGATATCAAGAATTCATCACACACAAATCTTTAAAGCAATCAAACTACTAAGCTACATAGATAAATCCGTTAGAATCCCATGACAACGATTAGTTCATAATTGAACCGTTCGTCACCATGGGATTTGATAAAAACATTATAATAAACAAGGATTGAATGAAAGTAATAGTATTAAATAAACAAGAGTTTGAGAAAACAAATCTATGACACAAAAGATGAAGTAGATCTAGATCCGTTGCTTGTCACGAGCGTTGAATCCTTCTCTCCTTTTCTCCCTTGCAAAACTAAGCTATGATATGTAATTCTATGTAATGATAATAATGATTTGTTTACAAGGGTTTGGATGTGTTTATATAGGCTCTAAAAGTCTTGGCCAGCAAGAAAATACCAAATCAGAATTAAAATAGAATACGTTTCCTAAACTGATTCTGTTTTTTAAGGAAAATTCGTAGCTGACTTTTCTTCAGTATTTCTGGGCCGTTCCAGTAGTAGTTGGACCTCTGAACAACTCTAGAATGATAGAGAATCTCGTTAGCTTCGCGTGGACTGCTTACGGGCCTAAAACGGACTTGTAGAACTCAAGATATGGCCAAAACAAAATCCGAAATTCTAGCTGATTTTCTCCCGCGCCCCCTGGCGCCTGATGCACCGTTTTGGCGCCTGATGCGCCGGCACAATCTGCCCAAAAACGGCTGGAAGCCCCCGGCTTGGTCCCGTTCTGCGAAAACTGATTTTTCTTGCCTTTTTTCGCCTTTTCTTCCCGTTCCTTTTGCATGAGCTACCGTCTTTCATTCTTAATGACTTGTATACTTCTTAGGAGTTGACATTAGCCACCATTCTTCATTCCATATCATCAATCAACTCCACAAAACGCTCCAAAAACGACGGAAACTACACCTTTAATCGATATTTCTTCAACCCTGCACAATTGAACAAAACACATAAAAAATACAACCAACTTGAGAACAAAGCAATCAATTTAAGCCGAATTAGAATGTTCCAAGTAGATATAAACTCCACTTATCACACCCCCAAACTTAAACCGATGCTTGTCCTCAAGCATAAACACTTACAACTAACTAACTAACTAGTACCACTTCCGTAGGTGATCACGGTTGCATTTGGCATATGCAGCAAGCCCTTTAAACCCCTAGGCAGCCCTAGTGGACGAGTAAGGTCTCGTGAGGGCCTATAGCGAATGTACCCACAAAATCCATTTATCCTAATGCAATGCAATGCATGAATGCAACTAATATGAAAAATGCAACGATCCTCTTCAAACTAACCAAAACCAACTAACAAGCAAATATCTCAAAAAATGCAACTAAATCCAAATAGAGCTCGACCAAGTTCCCGTATACTAGTTTAGCAAAAAAAAAAAAGTTCCCGTATACTAACAATACATGAACAGAAACGTGCGTGTGTGCGATGCTCATCAGAAATACTCCCAACACTAGGTCAAAAATTATACATGCTCTTCGTCAAGACAATCACAGGTTTATAAATAGAATAGACTGTAGACACTTCATAACCTAGGAACACCTCCATCCTTATCCAAGGTAGACAGAAATTCATGCTTTATTACTAACTACTACGACACATATATACAATCATGCTTATTTAACCGTGCAATGGATGAGACCCCGAAAGGCTTATACAATAATACCCATGTAGCGAGCGTTGGGTTAGTGGATCCCAGACTATAAAAGCCTTAGGTCACTAGGCACAAAGTCCCCGCGAACTTAATTGCTCGAGTATTAAAGAGCTCACCCTAGTTAATTTTGCATATAAACAATTGACACTTTTGATTTTTTTTCTTTTTTCTTTTTTTCTTTTTTTTCTGTTTTTTTTATATGAAATCTGGAATGAGAATTCTTAATTTCAACCCTAGACTACTCATATAAATATGAGCCGGCTACTAGCCATTTGACACCTAGCCAACAACTAGCATGATATCCCTGTTTTCCCCCAAACTTAGACTTTAGTGCTACTACGCTATCAAGGGAATAACGAAAATTCTAAATATAAACAAGTGATTAAATCTAAAACAACCAAACAAGCATGACTTCAACCTAGCCCAAAAGCATCCAATGAGTCTGTGTAAAGGTTTTGTTTTCCGAAACATGCAAGTCAATTTCATAAGAACTATAAATCAACCCTCTATTCATCATTACCACACCCAATTAGACATCTACCTACCAATCAGAATTAGCTCGTCCTAAGGGATCATGAAAAATGCATGCCATGAAAATGCAACTAATATGAACTCACATGGTAAAACAAACAAAAATAACAGAATGTCCTACATGAAACAAACATAAATAATACGAACATATATGCATGAACTAGCACTACCATGCAACATATATGCAATCTACATGAACACATAATACAACAAACAACTACTAATCCCCCAAACCACCCCCAAACTTGAAAGATTCAATGTCCGCGTTGAATGGAAGTAAATACGAGGGAAAGCAGAAAACATACCTACTCGTTGAAACGCATGGGTTGCCTCTCACGAAGCGCTATCGTTAATGTCATTTAGCCGGACAAATGTGAATCAAATCATGGTGGATCGAAGATTGCATTTGACTTATCCGTAACAGAAGGACCATCCACCCATTGTTTGATAACCTTCTTGCTTCCTTCTCACATCTTTTCTAACTCAAACTTCACCTTGACTTTTCCACCAATCGATTTTTTCTTTTTCTTCTTCACACCTCGAAGGTGCTTATTCGATTCGGACGACTGAACAACACTCTCTTCTACTTCATCATCGGTCATCCACCTTCTTAACACGTTATCTTGGCATACTTCAAAAATCACAAGTTCATCATCCACAAGGACATACTTCAAGTGTGGTGGCAGCTTCCCAAGCTTCACCTTCGAGAGATCGTGAATGGAAGAATTATCAATGGAACCACTGATGTGATGCTCGAGCTTGTGCACGTCCAACTTTTCGCTCAACAACTGATCAAACTCTTCTGCCTGTCCCGTATCAACCATCTCCACACTGAAACACTCCTCATCCCCTGTCGGAAATTTCATGGCCTTGAACACATTAAAGGTGACATTCTGATCTTGCACCCTCATTGTAAGCTCTCCTTTCTGCACATCGATCAAAGTACGACCCGTAGCTAGAAAAGGCCTTCCCAAGATTATGGGAATCTTCTTATCCTCCTCAAAATCCAAGATAACAAAATTAGCTGGGAAGATGAGCTTATCAACTTTCACTAAGACATCCTCCACTATACCCCTTGGATACGTGATAGTCCGATCAGCCAACTGCAAAGAGATATTGGTAGGTTTTGGATCCGGTAAGCCAAGTTGCTTGAAAACAGACAAGGGCATGAGATTAATGCTAGCTCCCAAATCACATAAACATTTGTCAAAAGACAACTTCCCAATGGTGCATGGAATTGTAAAGCTTCCTGGATCCTTAAGTTTAGGAGGCAATTTCTGTTGCAACACCGCACTGCACTCCTCTATCAATGCCACTGTTTCAAACTCTTCCAACCTTCTCTTTTTCGAAAGGATATCCATCATAAACTTAACATAGCTCGGCATCTGCGCTAATGTGTCAGCAAAAGGAATATTAATGGACAATTTCTTGAAGACGTCCAAAAATTTCTGAAGTTGCTTTTCTTTACTTTGCTGCACGCGTTGAGGAAAGGGAGGAGGAGGATATATCTGAGTACCCTTTGTAGACTGCTCCGGTGAAGCTTTAACAGGTTCCTTGCTCTTCTCTACTTCACCCGCTAGCTCATCAGCTACCAAGTCAGATTTCTCAAATTCAGGCACTCTAGATTTTTCGGCTTGCTGATTCTGCACTTCTTCATCCTCCTTAGCGGCTGATTTAGGCTCAGATGTAACCTTTCCCGATCGCAAAGTGACTGCTTTCACCTGTTCATGGACAACTTCTCTCCTGCCTGGATTAATCTATGTATCACTAGGAAGAGTTCCGGGTTGCCTACTAAGTAAGGCACTTGCAATCTGTCCTAACTGGGTTTCCAAGACTTTCTGGCCAGCTTGTAGGTCCTTTACCGCTATCCACACATCATCTGATTTTTCATTAGATGTTTGCCCCATATGAGCCTGGGGCTGCTGCTGCTGAAATCCAGGAGGTTGATATGGTGCCCTCGGAGCATAAGGCTGTTGATAGCCTTGATTGAATGGCTTCGCTTGCTGATAAGATTGTTGAGTATTTTGATTGTTGCTCCAGCTGAAATTGGGATGATTCCGATTATTAGGATGATAAGTGGCTGGAACTGGTGCAGCAGGTCTCTGGAAATTACTCACGAACTGTGCTGATTCAGAAGAGATAGCACAATGATTCGTCTCATGTGCGCCCGCACATAGCTCACAAACACTAGCCACCTGCTGAACTCCATAATTAGCAAGAGAATCCATCTTCATAGCAAGAGCTTTCAACTGAGCCGTAATCATTGAAGCTGTATCTACTTCCAAAATTCCTGCTACCTTTCCTTGAGATAGCCTTTGGGTTGGATTTTGATATTCATTAGCAGCCATCATCTCTATAAGTTCATAAACTTCATCATAGCTCTTTGCCCACAGAGCTCCTCCTGATGCTGCATCTAGTAAAGGCCTAGATTGTGCTCCGAACCCATTGTAGAAACCATTAATAACCATCCAATCAGGCATGCCATGATGTGGACACCTACGAAGCATCTCCTTGTATCGCTCCCATGCTTCACACAAAGATTCTCCAGATTGCTGCTGAAATTGAGTTAATTGGTTCCTTATTGCTGCAGTTTTCGCCACAGGGTAGAATTTAGTAAGGAACTTCTGAGCAAGATCTTCCCATGTAGTAATTGAACCAGGTGGTAAAGAGTGTAGCTAGCTCTTAGCCTTATCTCTCAGAGAGAATGGGAAAAGCCTCAACCTGATAGCATCATCCGTCACACCATTACATTTGAAAGTGTCGCAGATTTCGATGAAGTCCCGAACATGCATGTTAGGATCCTCCGTAGAAACTCCCCCAAACTGGACCGAATTCTGCACCATCTGAATTGTGCCCGGCATGATCTCAAAGTTGTTCGCTGCAATAGCTGGCCTAACAATGCTAGACTGGATGTCATTAAGTTTCGGCTGAGAATAGTCCTTCAAAGCCTTGACTGCTGCTGGTGCATCCATCTCTACTGTAGTTTCAAATTCTTCTTCGCCTTTATCTATTACAGGATTGTCTTCCGCCAGTTCTTCCTTACGAGCTTGCAAGCGTGTTCGCATACAAACTCAAGTACCTGAAACACCACGAAACAAACACTAAAAAATCCGAGTCAGTGAACGCTAACGACCACTATTGACAAACACATAAACCAAAATAAAACACCGATGATCCCCGGCAGCGGCGCCAAAAACTTGTTAACACAATATCACGCAAGTATACGTGGTCTCAAGTAATATAATTAAAGTTCGTTCCACAGAGATCTGGTTTTGGTTCTATTTAGTTAATGTACCTATTCAACAATGTATGGCTTTAATTCACTGCTAAGACAATAGACAAAATATGGGTTTAAATATCTAAATTAAACTAAGATGCAAATTATTAAACTAAGAATTACTTAACTAATGAGCTTTAAAACTGATTTGCTTATATGAGAATAAACATGAGATCCTAACTTCATTATCTACTTCACTTAGAGTTGATGCCTTTATTCAATGCATGTGATGGTTTTGATATCTGATCGGATAACACGAAACAAGTAAAAGTTACTTCTCGGTATACTAATACCAAACTAAACATACATCCACAAAAGAGATAGAAGATGAGTAGACACCTATTATGTTTAGACCCTATATCTCTATAGAATTTGAAAACATAAAGGTTTAAGCACAAGTTATCCACTTAGATCACATAGGGCAGCATAATATCTCTATTTACGCCACAAATTATGATGTTAAAACATCAACCTATCCTATGCTAGCATGGCAAGTTCTAAATCTCAAGATCCACTCTCGTTTAGCAAGAGATTAACAATTCAATTTAGATGTTAGCTACGCATCTAAAAGCATTAAGATTAACCATACGAGGATATCAAGAATTCATCACACACAAATCTTTAAAGCAATCAAACTACTAAGCTACATAGATAAATCCGTTAGAATCCCATGACAACGATTAGTTCATAATTGAACCGTTCGTCACCATGGGATTTGATGAAAACATTATAATAAACAAGGATTGAATGAAAGTAATAGTATTAAATAAACAAGAGTTTGAGAAAACAAATCTATGACACAAAAGATGAAGTAGATCTAGATCCGTTGCTTGTCACGAGCGTTGAATCCTTCTCTCCTTTTCTCCCTTGCAAAACTAAGCTATGATATGTAATTCTATGTAATGATAATAATGATTTGTTTACAAGGGTTTGGATGTGTTTATATAGGCTCTAAAAGACTTGCCCAGCAAGAAAATACCAAATCAGAATTAAAATAGAATACGTTTTCTAAACTGATACTGTTTTTTAAGGAAAATTCGTAGTTGACTTTTCTTCAATATTTCTGGGCCGTTCCAGTCGTAGTTGGACCTCTGAACCACTCTAGAATGATAGAGAATCTCGTTAGCTTCGCGTGGACTGCTTACGGGCCTAAAACGGACTTGTAGAACTCAAGATATGGCCAAAACAAAATCCGAAATTCTAGCTGATTTTCTCCCGCGCCCCCTGGCGCCTGATGCACCGTTTTGGCGCCTGATGCGCCGGCACAATCTGCCCAAAAACGGCTGGAAGCCCCCGGCTTGGTCCCGTTCTGCGAAAACTGATTTTTCTTGCCTTTTTTCGCCTTTTCTTCCCGTTCCTTTTGCATGAGCTACCGTCTTTCATTCTTAATGACTTGTATACTTCTTAGGAGTTGACATTAGCCACCATTCTTCATTCCATATCATCAATCAACTCCACAAAACGCTCCAAAAATGACCGAAACTACACCTTTAATCGATATTTCTTCAACCCTGCACAATTGAACAAAACACATCAAAAATACAACCAACTTGAGAACAAAGCAATCAATTTAAGCCGAATTAGAATGTTCCAAGTAGATATAAACTCCACTTATCATAAACTCTGTAAGAAGTTTGCCAAGCTAATGCAGTCCAGGTATCAAATGAGCATGATGGGAGAGCTTAGTTATTTTCTAGGCCTACAGGTGAAGCAAAAAGATGATGGAATTTTTATAAATCAAGCAAAATATACCAGAAATCTTCTCAAGAAATTTGGTATGCTTGACTGCTCATCTGCATCAACTCCCATGGCAACAGCAACTAAACTGGACAAAGACACAGGTGTTACAGTAGATATGACAAACTACAAAGGAATGATAGGGTCTCTTCTATATCTCACTGCAAGCAGACCTGATATCATGTATGCAACCTGTCTGTGTGCATGGTTTCAAGCAGATCCCAGAGAACCACATCTCACAGCTGTGAAAAGAATTTTCAAGTATCTCAAGGGTACCATTACCTTAGGTCTGTGGTATCCAACAGAATCAGAATTCAAGCTTCATGGTTACTCTGATGCAGACTTTGCTGGTTGCAAAATAGACAGAAAAAGTACTAGTGGAAGCTGTCAATTTCTAGGTGACGGAATTGTTTCTTGGTACAGAAAGAAACAGAAATCTATTTCTACATCCACAGCTGAAGCAGAGTATATCGCGGCAGGTAGCTGTTGTGCACAGATTCTATGGATGAAGAATCAATTGATGGACTATGGGTTAAGGTACAGTAGAATTCCTATTTACTGTGATAATCAAAGTGCTATTGCTATGACAGGTAATCCAGTACAGCATTCAATGACTAAGCACATCAGTATAAGGTATCATTTTATTCGCGAATATGTAGAGGAAGGAGATATTGAGATTCATTTTGTGTCTACAGACCAACAACTTGCAGATATTTTCATTAAGCCACTGCCTGAGGCAACGTTCACAAGTCTGGTAAATGAATTGGGAATGATCTTTAGTTTCGACTAGAGATATTCTATCTTTCATATTTCTGTGGTTAAGTTAAACTCTGTTTTGTAAACTCTGTTAGTATATTCTGTAAGTCCCACCATTAACATGTTGGTTAAACTCTGATTAAACACTGATATAGTTTTTGTCTGATTATAATCACCAATGAAGGTTGAAGCATGATTCTCAGTAATTAATCATGAATCCTTCTATGTTTCTTATGATCCAATTTTAAACTGTACAGAAAATTAACACTGCATGATACTGTTTGTATATTTACAGCATCTCTTGGTTTATTTATCCTAAGCTCTGAATCTGTGAATATTGTGTGCACTGCCTCTCATAACTAAATCATGATTTTGATGAATTTTAAACTCTGTCTGTTATATACTGTTTATATGTAGTCAGTTAAACTCTGATTGAATGTTGTGCATAATTAGAAGGACATGAATATGTGTAAGATGATTTAGTTTGCATGCTTTGCATACAAGTCTGTGCATTAAAGAGATTATTGCTTGGGATTGAGTATATTTTTCCACCAAGTGAGTTTTGAGCCATATTGCATATCTGTTGCAATTTATTCGTTTGTCTGAGTGTCCACAGATTGTTTGCATTGCTAGCAGTTGTTTGAAGTCTTTCTTGAAACGCATGACATTATTTGATGATTAAAATGATAAAGGCATTTAGGAATAACCACATATTTTCCCATAATACCAAACCATATTAACATGATCAATTAGTTAACCCGTTGAGCTTAATCCTATTTTTCGGTGACAAACCACATTACTTGCCTAGACCTTTTCTTTTGTATTGGCCTTACATTATTTTGAACCTACATTGTCAAAGGCTGGTAGAATGCTTAAGGAAGTAATAAGGGCTCTATTATTGATCATAATTTTGGGGGAAATCTTGAATATTGATTTTGGCTGTTTACTGATTAGTTGGCACATGTAATATCTTGTGGGATTACTATTATTTATATTATTGCTCTTAAAAAAAATTGAGAGCATGTCTATTTTGTTGTGATCCTACTTTAGCCGACTAGTCAAGTATTTCTTGTAGTAAGGAATTATACAGAAACAAAATCTAAGGTGTTGTATAAGATGATGTGACTACTAGCTTTTGACACTTCACCTATTTTGGCTTCTTTGACATACCTTGTCCCTAGCCCTGTTACAACCCAAATAAAGACCTTTTGATTATCATCATTAATGTATGTTGTGTTAAGGGTTAGATTGAAACCAAATGTCAAGCATGCTTCTGATTTTGCTGGAATTGAGGGATACACTTACCCTTGTTCTTGAGTGCATATTTTGTTGTGAATGATATGTAAGTGTTTGTTCATGTGTGAAATCCCAAGTTTGTGTCTCAAAGATGTACTCTTGTAGGCTTAGCATGGTTACTAACTTATTCTTACATTTGACATGGACTTGTAAAGATTTATGCATGTTCATTGAGTAGACTATGTGAACAGAGTTTATCATTCATCATATATCACGTGTTCACCATGAGAGTTTGTGCAACCAGTGTTTACTGATTTACTTTATGGATTTTATGAACTATTAGATGCTCTGAATATTTAAATAAGTAAACTCTGCTACACACACATATCTTCACACTGTGCAGTTTAGTGAAAGGGTTATGGAAATATTGTTGGAGAATTGCCAAACACTGATGGCTCATGTCTAAACTCTGAGGTATTTTTGTCTTCAGAACTTATGCATAATTGGGGTTAAAAAGTGCTTTCAAATATTAACATTAATTGCTGCCAACTGTTAATGCGTATTCGGAGTTAAAGGTGCATTGGTAATAGGAGAGAGAGAGTAACAGTAATAATTATTTTACTGACGTGCAAGAGTTGTTCCATTAAAATTGTGACATGTGTCCCACTCACACATTTAACGAGAAATGGTTCGGGCTTTACTGCTAAATGATTCAGTTTTTAATATTTAATTACATACATAATCATTTCACATACACGTTCACATTTTCCCACGACCACTCATTTTCTTTGCATATTATCTCTCATATTCTCTCACAGTTATTCTCTGTTTTCTCTTGAACATTTTAGCAAACACCTCTCCTACACACAGATTCTCGACTCTTTTTCCTTGATATTTCTAATGGCAACAAAGTCTTTTTCAGCTCGTGGTTTGTTGTTTGCGACTAACAACTATGCAGCGCATCTCGATAATGAAAACACACCTGCAGCATTTCATCTGATGCAGAATTTTCTTCGAGATTCAGAAATTGGTCGCGCCCTGGTAGAACCTGAAACACTATTTGCGTCTCAGATAGCTTCTTTCTGGACAAACTCTGTCTATGATGATGGTGGCGAGAATGGAACTCCTTCCATTGTTTTCTCCCACAATGGCTCAAACTTTGTTATTACTCCTACCACTATCCGAGAAGCTCTAGACTTCGACAATCATACTTCTTTCTCGGTCATTGGAGATGAAGAGCTGAGGGAGATGTTGAAGCAAATAGGGTATGCAGGCCCTGTCACTCGCCTTGGAAAAGTGACACGTCCACTGTTGAGAAAAGAATGGGCTTTTTTCTTCGATTGCATAACGAAGTGCTTTGGAAAGAAGTGCACCAATTGGGATGCAATCCCAATCGACAGTCTCCAAATCGGGTATTATCTTCTCTATGGTCACAATTTTGATTTTGGAAGACTAGTCTTGCGTAATTTGCGTGAACGACTGGCAGAGTTTCCTGCTACTGTTTATTTTTCAAGATTCTGTCAGTTGCTGTTTAATGCTTGTATTCCGGATGTTGAGATCCTGTCAGAAGATAGAATTCAGGCTTTTAAGGCAGCCAGGCATTTATTCACTGATCTTACAAATAAAGATGCTGGCAAGGAGCATGTACCTGCTATGTTTCTTCCACTTGCCCTACAGAACTTCACAAATCAGCCTCAAGAACCTCAAACTGAACCATCACCACCCACAAACTCTAAACCATTAAACACTGAACCTACAAACTCTGCATCCTCTCCACTAAAAACTACTCCATCCACACCACCACCTCAACCTCAATCACATATTTCTTCAGAAATCCCAAACACTGATCACATTCCAGCACCTCAACCCAAAAGAAAGAGAATAAAAAGTAGGGGTGTCAAGCCTAAGGTTAAGCCTGTTGTGAGGCACAAAAAGAGAGCCAACAGACCTCGTTCCCCTTCTGTTCAAGAAACCTTATCCTCTGATGAATCAGAAGTTGAAGCTCAGCAGTCCATTCCCAAAAGAAGGAGGCTTTTGATTGATGAATCTACTGATGAAGACATTGAAGCTCCAGAGGATATTTTAAAGGAAATTCCTGCTGTTGAGAGAAACAGAGATACTGATGCTGAATTTCTTGAGCCATTGTTCCCATTCTCTGAGAACATGGACTTTGTAAACTCTGAGGAAACTGCTGCAATGGATCAACCCACTGTAGTACTTGAAGAAACAGTGGCTTCTCACACTGAGCTATTGTCTGATGCTCATCAACATATGGAACAGGGTGAGGAAATTGATCAACCACCCAAGGAGCTAATCTCTGAAAAGGTTGCACAGGTTTCAGAACATATGGACAAGCCTGATGAAGTTATTGCAGAACCTGTTACAGATGTTGTTGAACCAGTTGAACCTGTTGCTCAATCTTCTGAGCATGTTGATGTTGATAATGATTTTGACGGAGGGAGTACTGAGTCAAGCTCTTCACAGAGTATACCAGTACAGACATCTGACAAAGCTCATGCTTTTACTGGTCCTTCTCATCAAGCAGATGTTGAAGAAGAATATCTCAATGCATACTCTGCTGATTGGTATAAAGATTCTTGCATATTCCCTGCATCTAGGGCAGCTGAATTTGTCCATCGAACTTCTAGGACAATTACAAATCCTGATATTATATCCTGTCTTAAAGCCACTATTGTTCAAGTGAAGACATTAAATTCAAGATTTGATACTTGTCAACAAGCCATTTCTGATGTTAGAGGAGAAGTTATTCGAGGGGATGACATGCTGAAGCTTGATAACAAAACAAAATTTCAATAATTTTTCCAGAATCAAGAAACTTTGTCTCAGAGGCTGAGCAAGGTAGAAGAGAAACAGGATGCTATGTCCTCAAAGATTGATTCAATTGCTACCTCCCTGGAATTAATTACTTCTTTACTCATGCCTGATGATGTCAAAAAGGGGGAGAGATTTGCTAAAGATACATGCAAGCAGTCTCAAACTCTGACTCAAAAGGATGATGCTGGAGATGGAGGAGCAAAAGGAAGCTCAAAGGCTGATTTACTAATGAAGTCTGGAACTGGCATGTCAACTAAAGCAAAGTCTGTTGGATCAAGTCTACAATCAGATACTCAAACTACTTCAAAGACTAAGAGTTTGTTATTCACTGAGAATCCAAATACTGATGAAGAATTAGCTGCCAAGTTATTCATTGAAGAACATCAGGAAGGAACTACTTTGGAGGACATTGAAGCTGAAGAAAAGATCTTACAAGAAGAGCATCAAAAAGCTATAAAGTCTGGAAAGATTGTTAAGAAAGCTTCAAAGCCTGTTCTTAAAGGCATAGTGATCAAAGAAAATGTTAATGCTGAGCAAGATATGACAGTCTCAAAGATGCCAGTACAAACTGTTGATAGAAGAAAGCTGAAAGGGAAGTTGATTGAAGATGAAAAGAGCTCAAACAAAGCTATTACAACCTCTGTTGCTACACATGTTGTAGAATCACCTTTGTTTACTCAAATGCCAACTCAAATGCCAAGTAATCTTGTCAGAGCAAAAATTCCTGATCAAACTCTGAAGTCTGAAGGCAGATTCATTCAAAGTGGAAGAGCTCTTATGGTAAAAGAAAGTCATGATAAAACAGGTTTGGGATCAGAAGAAGAAAGAAGGAAGAATGTGACTCCAGTGGATATCTCATCACTGGCTGTTCCAGGTATTGGAGTTACTCAAGAAAATTTAGATAAACTGGAATCAGTACAGTTGATCTATCAGAAGAGCCTAAACAAAGATTTTCTACTATATTTTATGGCTGATGGAACTGTTTTCAAATTGAGTGAAAGTGATGTAAATTTGAAGCTCTGTGAAGAATTGGAGTATGTGTTATACATCTTCAAGGTGAAAAATCAAAGAACTCAACAAGCTGCAAATGTACTCAGAAAGATGATGTTGAAATTCAAAGCTCTTAGTGGTTCTAGATTGAACACTAAGTATATACCAAAGTACAGAGATTACAAGGGCAACCTGGTTGAAATGAAGAAAGGAAGTGCTCGTCTAAAGACTGACTTGGGAATCACAGTTCTTGATTTTAATCCTGAGTCAGAAAAAGCTCAGTTCATCAGACTGGGTAATGAGATGGGGAAGAACAAAATCTATTCTCTGCGTGCTGCAATTTATCAAACTTCAGAAGATGATCCTAAGCTTAAAGAGATCAAAGAAGAAATGCAAAGAGAATTAGAAAGAGCAGAAATAAGACTTCTTATGGACTATCTTAGGACAGCACCTGATGTTGCTGAGATTAAGTGATCTAAACTCTGTAAGAATTTCTTGTTTTCTGAATTTGCTTAAGTAGAAGTTTAAACTCTGATTGCTTATTAAACACTGTATCTGATTTATATGTTTTGACATCATCAATTACTGTTAACTTGTACATCTTTACAAATGAACAAGTTGGGGGAGATTGTTAGATATAATTGATGTTATTAACGTCAGTGTTTGTCTAGTGTTTGAAGTATAACAGGGATGATCAGAGTTTAACTGCTGGAAGCGAGTCAGAGTTTATCTAAACTCTGACAGTCGGAAGCTCGACAGAGTTTGTTAAACTCTGTCTTGAGGAAGCGTCTTTAAAGTTAACAGCTGGATGTTAGAAGATTATTATGAAGCGATATCTTTGAATATTGGAAAGATGTCAAAGAGATCGAGTTGACTTAGAAGACGTGTAGCAATCATAATTGATATCAAATTGTATAGCTGATTTATAGTAGTATCAATTATAGATTGTATGTAGCTGTATATCACTATATATACGATCAGGTTAACCCTAGAAGGGTAATCGAACAATAGAGATTTATTATTTATTGTAACCTGAGAAGCTCTCGTGATATTTACATCACAGAGAGAGGAAGTATCAATACAGATATATTTATTAAAAAGCATATTCGATTGTTATTCTTTCATACAGTAAGTTTATAATCGTGTATTCGGCCTAACACGCACTTTTATTTTCTCCGAGAGTTCCCTGGACACTGAAAGACTTAAGAATTTAACAAAGGTATTTAAGGAATATAAATTCGAAAGTTAGTAAGAAAGATGGAGAATGATGGTGTTAATATTAAGAAGATTCTCGGTGAACCCTAATTAGAAATCCGTGAGATATTCCTACGAATGATCAATCGAATTGAGCAATAACCGGACAAAGAAACAAGCAAAAAGCAAGATGCAAGCATATGCAAGTGGATGGGATAAAGTAACCAAGTAGTTACCAAAGGAATTAGAACAATTAGAAACTAAACCAAGTACTTAGTTTAAAACCATAAGAATTCAACACATGTCCCTTGCAAATGCATCATCCATGACACAAGCACTTTAATAAAGTGGCTTTCTGCAAGATATTTCCTAAACACAACAATAATACACTTTAGAGTGGATAAGATCAAAAGAAAAGCTAGCAAAACAAAAAGCAAACCAAGAACACTCCATCTCTCCTAAACTGCCCAGCATGAACCAAGTACAATGAAAAATTCATATCTCCAATTATACCCATTCTAAAATCACCAAATTTTAACCAAATCCTCTCCACTCCATGGGCAATATTCGCTCCAAATTTTATGGCAATCTAATGAGTGTAGCCTAGTCAAATACCTTTCCCAAATTGAAGAAACCAAACTGCCTGTTCTTGACAGTTTTCTGTAACGATTTTCAAACAGCCATATCTCCTTCATTACTCAATGGAATTTGGTGTTCTTTAGCTTGTTGGAAATCTGGTTAGATGCTCTACAACTCTCCTTTAGAATCCCTGTCCAGAAAATCATGGTAAGGGCTTCGTTTTTGCAGATCTTTGAACTGATGAATAGTAATTTTTAAGAACTAACTTTAGTTTTATTGTTTCTTTGGAGGATCCAAGCTTGTTTAAGGTGTTCTAAGGATCATACAAAGTTTAGTGAGGCTAGAACATACTCCAAGGAAGGTAGACCACTTGAAACCCTAGCTTTGTTTTGAAGATTTAAGCATGTTCTTGATGATATAAGATTAGTTATAGTATTAGCATGATTATGGATTTTGTTAGTGGATCTAAACATGGTTATGATATGATGATTAGTAGATGATTTTGGACAGTTTGAGATAATAAATAATGTGTATAAGTTAGATCTATGCCCGGTGTGGCTTGGTTGAATTGTTATGATTTTTGGAACGTTCGTTATATAGCCGCTATAATGCCAAAATTTCGATAAACCTTAAAAACCGAGCATCAAAGTAGATGTAACTCACTGCACAGTTTCGTTTTCCACCATGCCAAGCTAGATTATGTTATAAGCTTTGTTTTGATATAAAGATCGTGTGAAATGGATTTACGGTTTAGGAGTTATGGAAAAATTCGTAAAAGTAGTTCGAAACCGTAAACGAGAATTCGTAACTGAAATTGAACCCTCGTAAAATACGTAAGTCAGTGGCGAATCTTGGTAATTAAATACTAGAGGTAAAAATTAAGGTGTGAGAGAAAACCTCATGTGAAACGGATCATTTTCCAATTTTATAAAAATATTTGAATCGAAGTTAAATGCGAACGAACCCCTAAAAACCCGCTTGGTTTTAACTTTGGTAAAACACTTAGAAAACGAACGATAAAACTCGAGGTATAATCTCGGTTTATAATCGATCAACTTTAGAACTTATACGACTTAAGTATATACCAAATGTGGTATGATGACATGTCTTAATAATGAACGAATGTCGGATCATATCGGTGATAAAAAGAGTTACACTAAAAGGTGTATAACGAGATAATTCGAAAACGTGTTTCGACTTAAGTGAAGTTTATACTTAGACTTTTAAAAGGTATTAAGTGGTTAATCTCGAATGTTCTGATTATTTATAGATCATCGAGCAGACCCAGGACACCTTATCTCTACCCACACCCGATTACCAGGCAAGTTTCAATTCCCCTTTTTAGGGTGTTGTTGTGAATGAATATATATGTTTTCTGTTATACATATGCCATAGCATGCATGCCTACTTTCAAGTTAAATCGTTATGCTTGTTCCCTGATTGTTCATTGGCTTATAAATTAGATAGTTAACGTATCAATTATAAGCCGGTTATTGTAAGACCCCGAGGGAAGGGTGTCTATATCTTATTCATCAAATATAGACAGGGAGTCAATATTTCTTGATATATCGAGATTACCTCGGAGAAAAATATTTAAGTAAATATTTTCCATTATTTAGGCGACGAATATTATTTGGATATTCGTTCGAGATTATTTATTTAACGATCCTTACTTCAATAATTATTTGAACGTAACTATTCGAAGAATAATATTTTTCAATATTCATTCAGAGTCGAATTGTTTATTAATTATTATTTCGAATATTCTGCTAAAGATTGGACTACTAAATGAATATTATTTGGAGATTCATTTAGAATATTATTTTATTAAATGAATATTACTTTTGAATATTCTTTTAAGATATTAATTACTTAATGAATATTATTTTAATATTCATCTGAAGCTTGATTTATTTATCGAATATTATCTCGAATATTCCCTTAAAGCTTGGATTACTAAATGAATATTACTTGATATTCATTTAGAATATTATTCATTAAATGAATATTATCTTTTGAATATTCATTTAAAATTCCTAATTATTTATGAATATTATTTTAAATATTCATCCAGAGTCTATTTAATTATCAAACAGTATTTTAAATATTCCTTTCAGGTATTATTAATTAATGAATATTATTTTGAATATTCATTTAAATATTTAATTATTCCATAAATATTTTCTTGATATTTCTTCAAGGATTATTTTGAGAAATACTCTGATTAAAAACATCCTTTCATATCCCTAAATATTATTTAAATATTCTAGCTCAATAAATATTCTCCGAATATATATTATATACTTTAGAATAACCTCAATAAAGTTTATCTTCTTCGATTAGTACGAAAAGTATTTCGGAGTCATATTTTTATTAATCTAATATCAAGAAAGGTTCTCAGACATCATTCTTCATTGAGTCTATCTTCCTAATAATAAGGGAACCTTACTTGCAAAATGTTATTTATCTTGTCGACTTCCCGGTCATAAATTATTCTCTTCACTCGCAACTCGGTTGCTATTGACTTATTAAGTCGTTGTGTACCTTCTCATCGTTCGAGGGGTAAGATTGTTGGAACAAGTTGATATTCGTTACCAAGCAATAGCTTGGAAGTTATTGGGGAATTCTCCTTTCCAATTAGATACGACTACTTTGTGGAGTCCTATCAACAAGTGTTATACTTGGGGAAAGGGGGACGAACGTTACATTCAGAATCATGAATTCTACTTGAACTTGGAGTCGTGTAAGAGGCCGAGTAGCGCCGGTCCATCCCAATTGGCCCAACCGTTGGCCGGGGAGATCTAACAGGGCGGTAGACAAGTAAATCCGTCAGCTCTTCCTTCTACCGGTAGTAAATTTAATTTGAGCTGTACAATCTCGACTGATCATCAAGATTGGAACAGCGGGCGCGGTGAATACTCCATCATTGGTTCATCATCCAAACTTATTTATTTTCTGCAACATGATTACCGTTGACAGAGCTGGAAAAGTGTTCATAACTGGAATTGCAATCTTTTCATGCAAGTTCCTCTTTTTAGTGACAAATGAGAATATCTCGCTTACTCTTGATGTAGCAGATATTTCCACAAAACAAATACTCTGAGTTACCTTGTATCTTCACCCTTTATATTATACTGGCAATAACTTCATTAATGCATGGCATATGATTTCAAAGGATATCTTGAACTGGAGTATATATGCATCATTGTTCAGTTATATTATTGTTGGTGGGCTTTTGCTCACCCTTGTTTTATTATTATATCACAACAACAGCTAGACCAGTGACTCGCACAAGGCGCACTCGATGCTGGCGAGGACGATGAGACTACCAGAGCCGAAGAGAAAGCTATTGGTAGGATAGATTTATTCTTTCAGTACCAAGTAATGGTCTAGTATGGCTTATGCAAATGGATGGCAAGGAGTATGTATTCATATTGAAATTCTTTTGGATTGTAAGAACTCATAATGTGATTAATAAAATTTGGTAGTTACTCTGATTTCATCTCTGGGACTATAACGGGTGTGTTTTATATTGTTGTGTTGGGTCATAAAGATGTAATTTATTTTATGTTGAAGTAAGTTCAAGTATTGTGGACAGAAATGGAGACCGTAACGACCGGATCCCGGACCCTGGATCTGGGGGTGTTACAAAAAGGATCAAATTCAAATAAGCAGCAAGAAAACCAAGCTTTCCAAACCAAGAACCCTAACTATCTATCCATGCCTAAAACTCCAACCACTAGATAAAGACTACAATGAAGACCAACTGGAATACCTTAGAGCTCAAAGAATCTATCATGTTTCAATCATTGATGACTCCCTTGAGATCAAGTATACTGATGGAAGATAGAAGAAGTTTAAACAGGGGCAGTGTCAAAATTGGGGCAAGTTATATGATATAGAAAGTATTATTGCCATGTTGGATGCAAATGATAAAGTGGAAAGAGTATGGAAGCTGGAACTGATTGACTTTGTGAAGATGAAGAGAGATCATGAAGAGTTGATAAGAAAGGGGTGCCTTGAGAAGTGGATGAAAAGGGAAAAAGAAATTGATAAAATGGAAGCTGAAGCAGAAGTGTTGAGGGCTAAGGGATTGTGTAGAGTTCAATTCAATCCCTATGTGGTGAAGGATAGGAGAAGAAATGGAGATAATGTCAATATAAGAATGAACCTACTCAGTCACTATCCTGCCAACATTCTGAAACCAGTACTTGAAGATTTCAAAAACTTTATCTTGCTTGAAGAACTGGATGCAATGGTAGAAATCATAAGAGCTATGGATGAGAATGCAAGGAAGGAAAAAGAAAGAAAACAGAAGGAATATGATGACCTACTAGCCAGACAAAGGGAGATGGAATCAAATGATAAAGGCTAACATCTCATCATAGTCTATAAGATTACACACTTGTATTTCTGTTCATGTTCTTAGTTCAAATCTACATACCTGTACTTTTCAAAGTTTTATCTTTATGTATGTTAGGCTTGTTATCAGGCATGAAATTATGACTAAGTGTCTTACTCACAATTTGGGGGAGATTATTAGTCACATAGACATGTCTGTACTCATATAATAACAAGCCTAAGTATGTGTAATGCAATGCATTACCTACATGACCTCTTAACTGAGGGAACCTCTAGTTGTAGAGTTTCTATTTATTTTGTACTAGTAATAGGCATCAAATCCTAGTTGTGTAACTGTACTTATAAAGTCAAGATAATGCTTGAAAGAAGTTCCAAGGTTCATGCCTCATGCAAGAAGATAAAGACTATCAAATAATCACAGTTGGGATTTGAAAAAAATAAAGAATTTGCCTAAGTACCAATTCGAGAAGTATGTTTGTTATATTCGAGAAGTCTAGCATTCGAGAAGTCAAGGATTCGATATCTCAAAAGACACTGTTCGATATCTCTGAAGGTCAACTAGTCAAAGCCTTATTCGAGAACTCAGAGATTCGACATGTCTAATACTCTATTCGAGAACTCATGGAGTCAACAAGTCAAAGCATCATTCGAGTTCTCTAAGAGTCAACAAGTCAATGCTCTATTCGATATCTCAAGGAGTAAAGAAGCTATTTGATATCTCAGGGATTCGATAAGTAAAATGCTCTATTCGATATCTCAAGGATTCCTGAAGAAAAGACTTATTCGAGAAGTCATTCGATATGTCAAGATTGTACTATTCGAGAACTCAGAGTTATCGATTAAGCCAATTCTAGTTCTCGTATCACCAATAGAGTTACTTCTCGAATACAATCTTGGAGACAAAATACTGAAGAATTGTACAAGTCAGAGACCTGCAACAAGTTAAAGCACTTTATGGACCACAATCTATAATGTACTTTCGAAAAGCCTACAAAGAAGCTTGGAGAGATGTATAAGAGACAAAGAGCTAAAGAAGTGGATTTGAATAGAGCTTGGAAAGTCAAATCTGTAGCCGTTTGGATGCTTACTCAAAAAGGATAGACACACTAGAAAGTAAAATTGTTTAGCTACCTTATTTGTAGTAAGTAGGTTGTATTCATGCTCTATAAGGATACAGCCTCACTTCCTTAGAAGAAAAGTTTTTTATACACAAAAGAAAACATCTCTCTGAGAAAAACGAAGCTGAGAATACTAACATTTGTATTCACAGATTGTAGCAAAATCTTTATCTAATAATATATTAGATTAAAGTGATATTATGTTGTGTTGCTCGCTTGTCATTTTCCGCACTTAAATTATAGCACACACTTAACACATATCCTGTTACAGATTCAAGAATAACGAAAAGTTCAAGAATCCATTCACCCCCCCCCTTCTGTATTCTTTCTTGTATTCTATACTTATATATATATATATATATATTATAAAGGAGGATACGCGGGAGCTTAGGTGGCACTCCAAAATCGTCTCAATCTAATTTTTTTTAATATTTTTAGAATTTTATAATTTTAAACACTTAGAGCATCTCCAATGGCATTTTGTATATTGATTATGTAAAATTTGTTGAACCTGTAAGCTAATGTACTCCGGTGGTATTATGTAAAATGATTGGCTATATGCTAAAAATACAACTAATTGACATTATAGAGCTTTTGTAAAAAAAAAAAAAAAAATTGATGTTGTCTATATATAGCCAACATCAAAAAAATTATGTAAAATTATAGACAAGAGGAGAGATGGTTGGAGATGAGAAAATGAAAACCCTTATGTAAATTAAATGACACCTCACTATTTTAGCTAAGGGAGGTATAGAATTGGAGATGCTCTAATAAATATAAAAATATCTTTTTAACATATTAGAAGTACAATAGATGTTCGAATTTATAGATAAGAAGAGTTCGAATTTATAAGAAAGACATATAATTAAAAGTTCTATTAGAAGTAGAATATTTATTTAATTATATGGCATATGATAAAAGGTTCTATTGGAAGTAGAATAAGAGTTCAAATAAACAATAATAAATATAAAAATATATTTTAACATATTAGAAGTAGAATAGGTGTTTGAATTTATATATGAGAAAAGTTTGAATTTATAGGAAAGACATATAATTAGAATTTCTATTGGAAGTAAAATAGGTATTTATAGGGCATATGATTAAAAATTTTATTAGAAGTAGAATAGGAGTTCGAATTTATAACGAATAAGAGTTCGAATTTATAGAAAAAACATATAATTATAAGTTCTATTGGAAGTAGAATAGGTGTTTGAATATATAGAGGAGACATATTCTAAAATTATACGTTTTTATACGAGTTATTTATACTTCTATTAGGAAAAAATTTCATAAATCCAATACTAATCTCATAAAAAAAGTCTTCTTATTTAAAAAGAAAAGAACCAATGTGCTAACATAATCAAAAAAACATTCTCATGGAGGAAGTCTAAATAAATACAGGAGTATCTATAATATAAAGAGAAAATAAGATGCTTTTTATTTTTTAAACTCCATAAATTTTAAAAAGCTAGGAGAATATAAAAATTGGAATTCACTCTAAATTATAGGTTTTGATGATAAGAAAAAATGTTGTATAAGATAAGTATCATCAATAATATGTAGAGTAATGAAGTTTGAATTTCGATCCCAACGAGAGCGGCTCGAAACATGTTTAACGGAAAGACAGCTCACTAGAATAGATTGTATCAGCTATTATAATTTGATATTGATGTTATAAATTTTATTTCATTTTTAAGATTCAATTTTTATGAATAAACATTGTTATACAAGTAATATATGTAAAAGTTAGGGTTTTGATCTTAATGAGAGAGCGGCTTAATAGTAATAACCATGTTTAACGAGAAAGCAGTTCATTAAAGAAAACTGTGTAGAAAATAAATATATTTAAATTTGTTAGAATTTTAGGATTTTAAATATTAATAACTATAAAACTATCTTTTTTTTTTGCTAATTAACTAAAAAACTATCTTTTAACTTTTTAGAAGCATAATAGGCGTTCAAATTTATGGAGAATAAGATTTTGAATTTATAGAAAAGATATATAATTAAAATTTTTATTTGAATTAGAATAGGTGTTTTTAAGACATATAATTAAGAGTTTTATTGTAAGTAAAATAGAAGTTCTAATTTATAAATAAGAAGAGTTTGAATTTATAGAACATACATGTAATTAGAAAACTATTGGAGGTAGAATAGATGTTTGAATATATATACATATAAAGAATACATATAATAAAATGTTTTGTTGGAAGTAGAATACGAGGACGGTGTAGACGACTTATAAGATTTTTTAAAACTATATATCTTTTTCCTAGAAATCCTTTATTTTAACTTTTTTGTACAAGTTAATTATACTTGCATTAGAAAAATATGTCTATAAATTCAATATTATTCCCGTAACGAAAAGTCTTCGCATTCATTTTTTTTTTTGAATTGATGTGTTAACATAACAGATAAACATTTCCATACGGAAGCTGTAAATTAATACAGGAATATCTATAATATGTAAAAACTATAAGATGTATTTTCATCTTTTAAAACTCCATAAATATTAGAAAGTTTAAAAAATGTAAAAACTGGAATTTACTCTCTTTAAGGTTTTAATTTTTAAGAAAAAAAGTTATTTCACAAGATAAGTGTCATCAATAATATGTAGTGAAGTTCGGTTCCAAATAAGAACGGTCGAAACATGTTTTAACGGGAAGACGGCTCTCTAGAAAATATTGTATTAACTATTAGAATTTGATATTGATATCATAATTTTTTTTTAAAAAAAATTTATTTCACAAGAGAAGTGCCATCAATCAATAATATGTAATGAAGTTAGAATTTCGGTTCCAAATAAGAATGGCTCGAAACATGTTTTAACGGGAAGACGACAAAGTAGAAAATATTGTATTAGCTATTAGAATTTGATACTTATGTCATATTTTTTTTAATTTTTAGGGTTCGGTTTTTATGGATAAAAATTATTATATAAGTCTTTATGATATATGTTAAAGTTGGGATTTTGGTTTTAACGAGAAAGTAGAAAGTGGTTCAATCGAAAGAATCGTGCTTAACAAGAAATCGATTCATTAGAAAAGATTATGTAACTATTAAAATTTAATATTGATAATATAAATATAACGTAAATAAGTATTGAATTTTTTAGAAAAATTATAATGCCGTCGCAAAACGCGGCTTTATTCATTAATTATATTTAAAGAACGCATGATATAGTTAACATTGAGAACGTAAGTACATTACTGTTGAAATTGATTTACATATTCAATTTTATTCAAATACATATTAAGCTTATTGTCCATTTTTGTTGATCTATGTACCTAAGTGTGCAACTACTAGTACAACTATTACATATGTAAAGTTTGAACAAATTACAGTTAAATCTCTCTAAAGTAATACGTTTGGGATCGGAAAAAATATTACATTATCGAGTTTATGATTTTACTGAGAGTAAAAATACATTATTTCCATTATGTTGGGATCCCAAAAAAATAGTACTATAACGAGGTTATTACTTTTATTAATTCATCAAGGTTCAACTATAGTTAGTTGTATTCATCTCTTTACATTTAATCACAAACTTCCATTTTGTGCAGCTATAATATAAGTTGCGACGTATGATGAACAATATATCTTATTTTTAATGTAGCACAGGCCAAAGGAGTTCGCTATGCTATGAGCACAACTGAGGAACTTAAATTTGTCAAAGAAGTTGCCGAGGTCACTGGTGTTATACTTGGCCCAGTTTACAGGTGTAAAAAGTTAAATTTGCATATATACAAAAGTTTGCTGACATAGAAATGTGAAGAAAAAAGGCCTGTTAATTATGACAGAAAAAAGTTAGTCAAATTTTAAAGGTTCAAAGATGCCCGATTGAGATTAAATAGCTGTCGAAGAAACTAATTTAAATATTAACACCAAATTAAACTAATTCACCACTGTAGATGATTCTTCAGATTTTGTATGTGAAGAGTGGTCGTCCATTTAATATTAACAATTTAGAAATGAAAATATTTTCTTGTTAAAGATTGTTGCAGCTATGGTTTCACTAGTGGCTAGTTGCTAAGGTTTCATTTCAATTTCTTCTATTAGTTGACATGGTTATGTTACTTGTAGTGGAAAAGCTGCTTATGGAATGATGAAGCAGATGGCTGAGAATCCAACCAAATAGGAAGGAAGAAGGGTCCTTTTCATTCATGCTGGTGGACTCCGTGGTCTGTTTGACAAGACTGAAGAGATGGCAGGGCTCGTTGGAAAATGGCGAACTATGGATGTACATGAAACTGTGCCACGGGAGGATGGCACTGGAAAAATGTTTTAGATGGAAAAAACAAGCAATGTATCATGTCTCCAAAATTGTTCGTCAAATGTAAGTCAGTGTCTTACGCTCTATTGGTCCTCTGTTACGCTCTATAAATTTTGTCACCGATTGCAAATTATATTTCATATGTCATTGCAACTCGCAAAAGCCTAGTCTGAGGAATCTGCATTGTCTTTTCCCCTTGCCTGAAATTTTTCCTGAGGAAGCTGTAGGCATAGTTGACGATAATTTTCTTGAACCAGGAAGAATCTTGTTTGGCTATTACCTCTGCTTCTCCCAGAAGATAAACTACGCCTTTCTCCTTTGCATTCTGTACAAACTGCATCTCTTCTCCAACTCCTAGAGTAGGTCCAGTGATAATTTGGCTTGAAGTATTGGGTGACTTTGCTGCTCGGAATGATTTGATGGAGCTAGAAGAAGAAATTCGTGGCGAGTCCTTGAGTTGTGGCAATGACTCCTCGGTGTGAATTGTAGAAGAGCTGGTTCTTCCATTTACCTTCTCAATTTTGACTGCTGATTCCTGTATCACATCTGTGTCTTGAAGGGGCTCAGGCGCCATCAATTCATGGTTAATTATTCCATTACTAACTTCAACAATGTATTGTTGATGTCTCATGAACTCCGTCAAGTTTTCAACAAGCTGGTTTTCAAACTCCATAGGCTCCTCCATCTTATCCATGTATCCATATCTTACTACGCACCGGAAGATCCTGTACTCTCTTGGTTCAACCTGTCTAAACAAAAAGCGCTCCTCAAGCATCACAGTAGTGACAGGAATGAACTTCAGGGATACAAAAACCAGAACTGAGTGAATAGATGGTATATTTTCAATAAAATGAGGAAATATCGGTGGAATTCCCTGGACAAGCTCAGAGTATAGTAGCCCGATCCCAGGAACTCTGTTTATGTTTGGGTTTGTTGCCAAGTCCTGTATGTAACTAGCAGAAACCTCGTTATCAAGCTCGAACTTGTACCTTTGAACGTATACGTAGTGCCATATCCCCATTATTGTCATGAAGATAAGTGAAAATGCAATGGGAAGATAGCCCCCTTGTATAAATTTGGACAGGACAGCAGACAGGTATAAACCCTCCATTGTACCAAACACTGTAAAGAATAGCACGATCCACCATAATTTCACCTTCCATATTGTAAGCATGATAAGACTGACCAAACATGTGGAGATGAACATAACACCTACCACAGCAATCCCTGCATGAATGTTTAATTTTTCATATCAGCTCCAGTTCAATCTATACTCTTTATTAATTAAAAAAAAAAAACAATGTTTCAATCGCGCGTAATAGTACCAAAGTACTAAATTTGGTTATCATTAAATTCGGTTTCGATTCCTTTCAACTACATAATCATATCAGATTTATTTACTTTAATTTCGTTAGCTTCACCTCGGGATTGAGGTTCGATTCCTTATAGTTACATAATTAAATAATATATATTTATTATATACTTTCATCATTCAATTCTATACAAGTACATATTTAAATTATATTTATTAATTATATTTATTCTCGATAATTTATTAATATTAACATTTTAATCTCGGTTTGTGCAAGATCCATGCACTAGCACGGTTATCAGCTAGTATTTGTAATTGAGCTATCAAAACATGAAGTGATGCTGCCAAAGTTTCAACTAATTTCTAGTACTCACCATAGGCATTGCCTATATTTTCAGTGGTCTTGAAAGTAAAAGTCACCAAAATGGTGCAAATCATAATCATGTAGTTGAGCTCCGGGATGTAAACCTGACCCTCGTACTTTGCAGAGGTATGAACTACTTTCACCCTAGGAAAAAAACCTAGACTTAAAGCCTGAGAAATAACTTCAAAAGCTCCAGATATCATAGCTTGACTAGCTATAATGGCAGCAGCAACCGCAACTACAAACACTGGCCAGTAAATCGTTTCTGCATGAATAAATCCATTTTTGTGTTGTAATTAGTATAAGGAATTAAAAGTTCAAGGGTACCTATATATTTACAGTATAAGGTTTTGAGTTATAGTACCAACCTGGAATAGAAGCATAGAAAGTATCAAGCACATCATTGGGATTTTTGGAGAGATATGAAGCTTGGCCAATATACGTGGCTAATAATGCAGGTAGTACAACCAAACTAAAGCTAAGCTGTTATAATCAAATGGCCACAGGTCAGGATGATAGGGAAAAAGATTACAGATTAACTTTTGTGTAGGTTCTTCTGATATATTCAGCCAGAATGTGTGGGGTTCGACTTCTCAGGGAAGTGGAACGTATATAAAATGTGTGTGACATATAGTGCATTACCTGGACTGCTAATACACTGAAATGGCCGATGTCAGCAAACATGGCTTCCGTGCCTGCAATTTCATATGTAAAGTTTAAACTAGTACAAACTAACTAGCTAGCCATGTAAGGAGCAGCCAACTAATATATCTCCATTGATATATCTTACCTGTAATGCACAAGACAACCCCACCAAGTGACTTCCATCCTTTCGACCCATTTCTTTTGAAGTACATTATGATATATTTTGGATTGAATGCACGCAAAACTGTTATATCATGTTTGAATAAGTTGTAAACGCCAATGCCACCGATGGATGTAAACCAGACGACAATGATTGGAGCAAAAGTGTATCCCACCCTATCACTTCCAAATCGTTGAGCCGAGAACAGAATCACCAGTATTGCTATTGAAATCCCCACAACAGCATCTGCGCGCAATATCCAATATTAAAATTAAATATAAATAGCTATTTGTATTAGATTTAAGATCAAATTTATTAAATATGAGGATGAGTTGAGCAAGTACTTTGGTCAAGGGAGTCCACCTTGTTCTTGATTCCTCCCACTGCTGATAAGACTGTAGAGAATCGAGATTAGAACTTGATTTTAAAATTAATAAAACTTCTTATTCGCAAGCGGAGTGTATTCAATACTAATAACTTATTTTATTTTAACAGGATCAGCAGATTTTGCTCAAATTATTTTGATTGTGTTAGTTTTTATCGAAACTGACAGAGGAGTATATAATTCACGTACCTGAAATACTGGGTGTTAGAATACCATCACCAATGACCATGGAACATCCAAGGATGGTGACCAAAACAAGCATTATTTTAGCAGGCATACTCTTGGAAAGCTTGTTTTTAATCTTCTCAGCCCGTCGAAACTGGATGGATGGGGCGTTAAGTCTGTAGTTGCACAACTCCTTATCCTCCGGTTGATTATTCGGAACTAACCTCATATTAGCATGCCTGGAGATCAAAGAATATAGTGCAAATGTTCCACCTGCATTGTTTGTGCATAAGTTTTTTAGTGCATGTCTGAATAGTCTTGTGCATATATAGCTTAACCGAAAAGTTTAGCCATATATAGTATCCAGTTGAGCTATTAAAAAAAAGTGCAAACTCAGGCCTAAGCAAATACCATTAGCCTAAATTAGGAGTTTACTTGATTCTGCAACTATATATTAGTGTTTATATTTCAAATTTCTGCAAAAATATATATATATATATATATATATATATATATATATATATATATATATATATATATAATAAATTACCGCTGCCATTGTCGTTGGCTCGAAGAACGATGAAGACGTACTTGATGAGAGGGGAGAGGATTATTGTATAAATAATCAAGGAGAGCACACCAAGCAGATCTTGATTTTCTTTAATACCATCTGTAAAAGTGCTGGAATATACGTAAAGTGGAGATGTTCCAACATCTCCATATATCACTCCTAAGCACTGAAATGCCAAGCTCAGTGTCCTGCCCCAGCTTGCCTGCACACGACGTATTGAATTTCATTAGTTTCATAAATCATACTCCCTCCGTCCCACTAAGAGTGTCGAAAAGGATGTGGCCAATATTAGTGGGATGGAGGGAGTATTAAATAGGTAATTTCAGAGCAAGCTCTCTCCAAAGAATCTTAGTTCAGTGCTATTGTTCTAGCCCTTTTATCACGTTTTCATTTTTAAAATCGTTATCGCAGATACCACAGTTCTTGAAATGCTTATTAATAACATGCATGCATATCATGTGAAAATGTTACGGAAAATATGGAGATGTGTGTTTTCAGATATCATATCTTCTTCTTTCACCTGATACATATGTTAAAAATATGCATTTGATGTGATAATTTGATACAAATCTATGGTATTCTGAACCTTTTTTGGGCTACAATTTGTTACAAGACAAATTAATATATAACATTCTTAGACAAAGAAACTCTGTTTAAGCATAACCTGAGAGGGATTGGCATGAGTGGAAGTAAAAGAAACTCTTCCAGCTTCCATGTTAAGTGAATCAACTCTTCTGAGCTTCGCCCACGACATTTTTCGTCCTTTCATCGTTTCGTTGTTATCAGTCGTGATGGCTTCCACCGTTTCGGACGATTGATCCGCCATTTCGTCTTCGAAACTTCGTAAAAAGTTTGATGACAGCTCAAGAACGCCAACTGTGTTTAGTATTGTTTTCATTTGAATTTTGTGACTGTAAATTTATAGGCAAGTAGAAGATACGTACACAGTTCTTAAAATTACATGCATATAATGTGATGTCACTAAAATGTGGGAAAATGCATATGATGTGCATGGTAATTTATTTTTTACTGAAAATAAAAAAAATTGATTATTTAAATAAACATAGTTGATTTTAGAAGCACATTATCATTAACTATCATTAACTGTCATTTTCACATTACATGTACTCTAGTCTTTTACATCTTTCTCGTACGTCAATATATCTCATTCATTCATATACATTATCTGACATTCTCCTCTTCTTTCAACAACTATAACCCTCCTCTTTTCCTTATAAATGAACAATAAATGTGTATTGTATTTATAAAAAATTTAGTATTAATATAATACACAACATACTATCTCAAAATTACTAAAAAATAAAGAACAAGGAAAAAATTATTATAAATAAATTATTTCTTAAAAAGATAGATACAGCACATAAGAGAATACGACACATGAAAATACAGAACACAACACAACACATAAAAACCTATGTGTTGTGGAATAAAAACTAGGTTGAAAATATTGCGGCTAGGGTTTGTATATTTAATGCAAAGGTTCGTGAGCTTCGTGCTTTAATGGCTGCTTCTGCGTTCGAGACTTAAACGGTCCTCACAGAATGCCTACGTATCTCTGTAAATTAGAGAATCAAGCCAATAAAACGTAGTTCTGAGAATGAGGGGTCAGGCCCTTTATATAGGCTGAGAAGCCTTAGAATTATGGTAGGATTTGGAGACTTGATGGGCAAGTCTTTGAGGAATGTTCTAGATCTATTCCCTGTAGGAATCAGTTTCCATATCGAATTGGATGCCTTATTGGATAAGTTTGAAAGGGATATTATCCTTATCCAACTCTTATTTGCTGAGCTGTTTATTACCCTTAATATTAATTACGAAATTAATATTATATTTAGGGTTTTGGGCCCAGCTGGTGGGCCCCACGTTTGGACTATTCTCGGCTTAATTAATGCCACATTAAATGTGTCTTTAGGGCTTATTTTCAGCCCATATCATTTGCCCCCCAACTTCTTAGGAAAACTGATCAGGTTTTCGTAGAAGTTATATTTGCCTTAATCGAGACTCGGGGTCGTTTTTATCCCTTACCTGGGACTTCTTAATTTTCCTACCCTTATATGGGAGTTTTGGTTTACACTAGTGTTTCACGAGTATCGTCTTGCTTGTAAAGTGTGGAGCGACCTACACATTTACGACGATTTGCCTTATTCGAGGCTTTAACTTGTGCTTGCTTTTAGCAATTTCGGCACTTTCATAGAGTTTTTATGCATTATTAGCATATATTATTGCTCAATTTGTCAAGAAAATATTTCTATAATTTTCCTCGTATTTTTCTGTACTTTTCCTAATATTTTAGGAATTTTTATGTACCAACAGGTATTTTTTGTAATTTTTCCTAATAATTTAGGAATTTTTATGTACCAACAGGTATTTTTTGTGATTTTTCCTAATAATTTAGGAATTTTTATGTACCAACAGGTATTTTTTGTAATTTTTCCTAATAATTTAGGAATTTTTATGTACCAACAGGTATTTTTTGGGAATTATTTTTTAATTTCCCAACATTATTTAAAAATTTTTTAAAGTATTAACTTTTAAAAAAGTCACCTTGACAAGAAATGTCTCCTGGGCGTGGGTACCCCCGCCAAGGAGACACCCTCCTTAGGCACGCCTAGGGGGTTTGGTCTCCTGGGCGTGGGTGACCTTTGTCCCTGGAAATGCTTCCTGGGCGTGGGTACCCCCGCCAAGGAGACACCCTCCTTAGGCACGCCTAGGGGGTTTGGTCTCCTGGGCGTGGGTATAGCCTTCTTTAAAGAAAATCGAGCTGGGCGTGGGTACCCCCGCCAAGGAGACACCTTCCTTAGGCACGCCTAGGAGGTTTGGTCTCCTGGGCGTGGGTATACCCTTCTTTAGAGAAAATCAAGCTAGGCGTGGGTACCCCCGCCAAGGAGACACCTTCCTTAGGCACGCCTAGGAGGTTTGGTCTCCTGGGCGTGGGTATACCCTTCTTTAGAGAAAATCAAGCTAGGCGTGGGTACCCCCGCCAAGGAGACACCTTCCTTAGGCACGCCTAGGAGGTTTGGTCTCCTGGGCGTGGGTATAGCCTTTTAATTGGGCTTCCTGCCTTTAAATTCTAACGGGATTTTATCCTATTTTCTAAAAATGTTGTAGAACATTCTAGAATTATTTCAAAATTTGAATTTCATGGGCTTCCCGCCTATTCAAAGGCCCAGTCACCTGTTAGCAGCCCATTTACTGGATATAACCGGTTGAATGACCAACCATGAACTCTATAAAAGAGTAGTGTGCATCCCTCATTTCTCATTTCACTATTCAGCAAAAACTATCATTCCCTTATCACAAATATTTTTCAAAAAAGCTCTGCTAGGGTTCTGTCGTGAGGCGATTTCCGGCGTTTTTACTCCGCCCTACTTTCCAGTTTCCGTTTAAAGATCGTTGAATCTTCATCTTCTTCAACCTCTTTTTTCAACTTTTCTGGGTTTCAAGCCTTCAAGGGAAGCATACCAATGGAGGATTCTAGCTCTTCAGGCCAGTCACAGCTCGCTAACACTTCCACCACCGCTCCACGGCTTTCAAGGGGTAAGAACCCTAAAACATCTCTTGTCCATGCCAGTGTTTTTTCCCTTAGGGATCTTTTAAATGAATTTGGTCAAGCTTTTCCAAACATGCTTCATTTAGATGCTTATGAACATAAATCGAAATATAAACAACATAGGGTAGACATTTTAGCCCAACTTTTTCATATCAATGGGCCTTATAGGGCCGTTGCTCCGGCCTCAAACGAAAGGGCTTGTCACCCAAAGCCTGGGGCCATTAGGATTTATAAAGAAACTTTTTATGCTGGTTTTCGCCTACCTCCTCCTCCTTTCGTTTACCGTCTTTTGGCCGAAGCCCGGGTTTGTCCAACCCAACTTATGCCAAATGCATGGCGTTTTATCTATTGTTTTTTGGTCCAATGTAGGAAACATGGGCTTGAGCCCAGTATCTCTGTTTTTCGATATCTATTCAAATTTGTCAATTCTTCTGATAACTCGGGCTGGGTCAAAATCCAACACCGTTCCTTGGCCCGTTCTTGTTTTGTTTCGGATTCCGCTCCTGATTCCCTTCCTAATTGGAAAAGGGAATGGTTTTATATCTTTTTGGATGGGGACGACTGGGACAACTATTTTCGGCCCAACTTCTGCAGAGCCGTTGATGGGCCTGTTAGGAGTTTAAAATTGGGCGTGGAAGAAGAGGCCGCCATAAATTTGTTAACATCGGATAATTTGCATCAATGTGCAAATTTGATTTCTGAAGATTCGTTGCAGGCCCATGGGCTAAGCGATTTGGGCCCTGAGGGTAATTCTCACCTCTTGCTTTGTTAACATTTTATGTTAGATATAATTATCTAACTTTCTTGTAATCATTTTGCAGCCAAAACTGCCCTGGGAGCGATTTTTAGGCAGAGGGAGACTGCTGCCACAGCTAGGGTGGTAACAGAGAACCCTAGGGCCAAAAGGGCCAGGACAGATGAGGCTACTCCCGCGGTGGAGCGTGTTCCTGGTTTTCTTCAAGAAAAACCAGTTCCTATTGACGAAGACCTCACTCCCTTTACAGTGGGATGGGGTTTATGCAATAGGGACACAGCTGTAGGTGACTCCAGGGCTGCAGCTGAGTGGTCCAGGAGCGTGGTTACTCCACGGGACAGGGTCCACATTGTGGAGTCCTCTGATGACTTGCAGATTGAGCTTCTCGGGGCTCAAGCTGTTGCTTCGGTAATTTCTTATTCAACTTCTTTAATTTAATTGCATTTACTTTTCCCTTATTTACTTGTTTCCTTTGCAGATGAACGCCTACCTTCAGGCCGCTGTTCATAACCTGAAGGAGGTGCGTGCTGAAAAGACCATTGCTGAGAGGGATAGGGACAGATACTTTGATTCCTCCGAGGCAAACTTTGCTCGTTTCAGGGAGGTGGAGAAGGAGCTGGCTGCTGAGAAAGAGAAGAACAGGAAGCTTCAGCTGGAGGTGCAGCAGAACAGGGAACACATTATTGCCGACTACAAGGCTTCTAAGGACTTTCAAGATGTCCTGAATGCTGAGTATGATGCAAACTTTCCTGGCACCTTCAAGGAGTGTTGGGAAGGGATCATCGAGGAGCTGAGTGGGAAGATCGAGGGGGTATCCCTGGAGAAGTTCCCGGTACCTGCTATCCCTGGATTGACAGATACCCTGGAGATCGCTACAGAGACAGCAGTGGATGGGGACTCTCAGCCCACTCAGGATCCACCTTCTTCTCCTGGGGTAGAGACAGCAGATCCTTCTTCCACTCAGGGAGATGTAGTTATTGAGGATTTAGATGAGTAGATGGCCCTGCGTGGCTTATTTCTGTTTATCTTTATTTATTCTGAACTTTTGCCCTTCGGGGCTTATGACTTAACTCTATTTATGCAGTAGTTCCTTTTGTTTCCATGTTCTTATTTTTTGCTTATTGCTCGTTAAACTCTAGAACTTCTCAAGTACTTGGCCTCCTGGCTGGTACTAAACTCACAAGTTAGTTCAACGTTTGCCTTTGGTGTTTATTTTAACAAAGAGAAGTAACTCATAAAGAAAACAATGTAAATTCCATTATGCTGTCAATGGATATCAATAGAATGGGTTCAACCCTTACATAAATACTCTATCTTCTATTGGGAGCAACATGCTCTAAAATGGTTTCATTCGAACCTTATTCCTAATAAATAGATAAAAGTCCAAGCCTTTGTCAAAAGAACTTAGATATAATAAACTTTGAGGTTCACAGCATGCCAAGTTCGGGGCACCTCAATCCCATCCAAGGTTTCTAACTTGTAGGATCCTTGCCCTAACACCTTTCTGACTAGATATGGTCCTTCCCAGTTTGGTGCTAACTTTCCTTTCTGGCCAACTCCTGAGGCTTCAATCTTCCTTAAAACCATGTCACCTTGTCGAAAGAATCTTTCTTTAACTCTCTGGTTGTAGTGAAAAGATGCTCTCTTCTGATATTCAGCATTCTTTGCATTAGCTCCATCTCTAACCTCATCAATTAAGTCAAGGGCGAGTCTCATTCCTTCGTCATTAGTTTCTGGCTCATATGCCTCAACTCGAGGTGATGCTTGCATGATCTCTAAAGGCACAACTGCCTCGGCTCCATAAGCCAGCAAAAATGGGGTTGCTCCAGTCGTTACCTTACAAGTGGTACGATATGCCCAAAGTATGGGTAACAATTCATCTACCCAAGTGTTCCTAGAGCGTTCGACCCTTTTTTTCAGTCCATCAAGGATAATTCGATTAGCTACCTCAGCTTGCCCATTGGCCTGAGGGTGTGCTACCGAGGTAAAACGGAGCTCAATTGCATTCTCTTCACAATACTTCTTAAACTCCTCATTGTTGAATTGTGTCCCATTGTCTGTCACAAGGATTCGTGGGATTCCGTATCTGCAGATGATGTTCTCCCAAAAGAACTGGGAAACTTGCTTGGTGGTTATCTTGGCCAGGGGTTTAGCCTCAATCCACTTAGTGAAATAATCAATTGCTACTATTAGGAATTTCCTCTGTGCTGAAGCCATGGGAAAGGGTCCAAGTATATCCATCCCCCACATTGCAAATGGAATGGGAGAGTTAATCGAGGTCAACATCTCAGGCGGTTGCCTCACAATTGGGGCATGCTTCTGGCATCTCTCACATCTCTTAACATAGTTTTATGCATCAGCCAACATCTCCGGCCAATAAAACCCTAAACGAATTATCTTGTGAGCTAGGGCTCTGCCCCCCAAGTGTTGCCCACAGATCCCTTCATGAACTTCTTCCAATGCTTCTTTTGCCTCTTGAGGTCTTAAACATTTCAAGTATGGAATGACAAACGACCTCTTATACAAGATGCCTTCGATCAAAGTGTATCTCAGTGCTCTTACTGAAAGTTTTCGTGCCTCCAAGGCATTGTCTGGGAGCCATCCGGTCTCAAGGTGTGCCTTGATAGGGTCTATCCAAGAGCCTCCTATATCGATTGGTGCCAATAACTTTGAATTAACGGTCGGGGCCTTCAAGACCTGAAAATAGACACTCCCAGCATAATTCTCTATCTCGGAAGAAGCAAATTTAGATAGGGCATCGGCCTTAATGTTTTCCTCTCTTGGAATGTGCTCAACATAGCACTCCTCAAACTGGGACATAACAGCCTTTACTACTCTCAAGTATTTTGCCATAGTCTCATCCTTGGCCTCGAATTCACCATTTACTTGTGCTACCACAAGCCTTGAATCTCCACAAACTTTGAGATTCTTGACCCTCATAATTCTGGCCAAGCCCAAACCAGCTATCAATGCCTCATATTCCGCCTCGTTGTTGGTAGTAGGGAAATCCAACTTTAAAGCGTACTCCACTGTGAACCCATCGGGGCTTTGCAAAACCAAACCTGCACCACTAGATTTTGTTTTTGATGCTCCATCAAAATAGAGCACCCAATATTCCTTTAGATCAGGTGTAAGTTCCTCTTCTTTATCCTCTTGCCCAGGGGTAGTCATTATCTCTTGCCCCCCGACTTCTTGGTTGTTAATAGTACATTCGACCACGAAGTCAGCTAATGCCTGAGCTTTGATAGCTGTCCGAGGCTTGTATGTGATGTCAAACTCTCCTAACTCAATCGCCCATTTGATTAGCCTTCCACTGGCCTTAGGGCTATGCAATATGTTCCTCAATTGCTGGTTTGTCAGAACTTGAATCTTATGTGCCTGAAAGTAAGGCCGCAGCTTTCTTGAGGCAGTTACTAATGCCAAAGCAAACTTTTCTATGGGTGAGTAATTCAACTCAGCCCCATGCAACACTTTGCTCACATAATAGATAGGTTTCTGGACCTTTTCCTCTTCCCGGATAAGGACAGCACTCAGGGCTTGTTCGGATACCGCCAGGTATAAACTAAGAATCTCCCCAGGACTTGGTTTAGTCAATAACGGGGCTTCAACCATGTACTTCTTCAGTTGCTCAAAGGCCTCTTGGCTTTCAGGTGTCCACTCAAAATTTTTCACCTTTTTTAACGCTTGGAAGAAAGGCAAGCATTTGTCTCCAGACTTGGAGATGAATCTTCCTAAGGCTGCAACTCGACCTGTCAACCTCTGCACATCTCTTATAGAGCGTGGTGGCTCCATGTCTAAAATCGCCTTGATCTTGTCAGGATTGGCCTCAATGCCTCTTTTCGAAACCATCAGCCCTAAAAACTTCCCCGATCCAACGCCAAAAGCACACTTGGCGGGATTCAACATCATTTTGTGGTGCCTCAGCACTTCAAATGCCTCTCCGAGGTGCTTGATATGATCAGCCTTAAGTAGGCTCTTGACTAACATGTCATCAACATATACCTCCATGGTTCTTCCAATCAGATGAGCGAATATCTTATTCACCAATCGTTGGTAAGTAGCTCCTGCATTCTTTAGACCAAAAGCCATGACAAGATAACAAAAGACACCAAAGTCAGTTATGAAAGATACCTTAGGTATGTCATCCTTGTGCATCTTAATCTGATTATAGCCGCTGAATCCATCCATGAAGCTTAACATCTCATGTCCAGCTGTAGCATCTATCAACATATCAATCCTCGGCAGGGGAAAACAATCTTTTGGGCATGCATCATTCAGGTCAGTGAAGTCTATACACATTCTCCACTTCCCATTTGCTTTCTTGACCATGACTGGGTTCGCTAACCATTCAGGAAACTGAATCTCTTCAATAAAACCAGCTTCCAAGAGCTTATTCACTTCTTGCCTAATGGCCTCTTGCCTCTCCGGAGCAAAGTTTCTCTTCTTCTGCTTTATTGTCTTTCTTTTGGGATCAACATTTAACCTATGAGTTATGAGTCGGGGGTCAATCCCTGGCATATCAGCTGCTGTCCACGCGAACACGTCGCTATTCTTCTGTAAGAATTCTATTAACTTGCCCTTCAGGGGTTCTTTCAGAGATGCTCCAACATAAGTAACTTTTTCAGGGTCATTAGGTTCTAGAGGTATGGGAATCAAATCCTCTGCTGGCTTCCCTCTATGCTCTTCATCATCGCGGACATCCATGTCTTCAATCGGAAGGACCTGCCCCCCGGCTCCATCGGCCCTCAGTGCGGCCACATAGCAACTTCTTGCCATCTTCTGATCACCCTTCTGTTCTCCGACACCATTCCGTGTCGGAAACTTAATTTTCATATGATAGGAAGAGGCCACAGCCTTAAACGCATGAAGTCCAGTCCTTCCAAGGATTGCGTTGTATGTTGATGCTGCCTTGATCACCAAGAAATTCAACATCTGAGTCGCCTCTTTAGGCTCCTGCCCAATAGTCACGGGTAGCTGAATAGTCCCTTCAACGTTGGACTCCACTCCGTTAAACCCATATATAGGCATGTTTGTAGGAGTCAGTTGAGAGTCGTTGTAACCCATCTTTACAAATGCATCATGAAATAAAATATCCACAGAAGCCCCATTGTCTATCAAGACTCGTTTTACTTCGGAGTTTCCAATCACGGGAGTTATGACCAGCGGGTCGTCATGGGGAAATTTCACCCCCTCCAAGTCTGAATCATCGAAACCAATTACCATCTCGGTTTTAGCACGCTTCGGGGCTTCTCCCACAATGTGCATTACTTCTCTAGCATAAGCTTTTCGAGAATTCTTAGTCGTGCCGGCTGCTGTCGGGCCTCCCCAGATCATATTGATAACTGCCCTTCGGGGCTGGGGATTGCGATCATGGTTGTCCTCCCTCCTATTATTATCTCTCCTTTCATTGTCTCTTCTGTCATTGTCCCTTCTCTGGTTCCCACGGTCATCACCCTTGGTGAACTGACTTAGTTTTCCTCTTCGTATCAAGAACTCAATCTCATCCTTGAGTTGCCTACAATCGTCGGTGTCATGTCCCACATCTTTGTGGAACCTGCAGTATTGCTCCTTATTTCGCTTAGCTGGGTCTCCTCTAAGTGGCTTCGGCCATCGGAAATCCTTTTCCTTTTCAATGTCCAACAGGATCTGGCTTCTTGGGGCATTAAGTCTGGCATACTCTGAAAACCTTGGACCCGAGTTCTTTTTTGGAGCAGGTTCAGAGTCTCTGCTAGCTCGGGGATACTTGTCCCTAGCATCGTACTCTTGTTCTTGCTTCCGCTTGTTCCCTCCATTGCCCAACGTGGCTTCTTTCTTGATGCTGTCCTCAGCTTTTATATACTTGTCCGCCCTTCGTTGAAGTTCATCCATGCTTTCAGGGGGGTGTTTTGCCAACGACCTCTTAAAAAAGAGATCCGTGGTTCCATGCTGCAAGGCTACGATGGCCACCTTATTTTCCAAATCGGTTATATTCAGAGTTTCCTTAGTGAATCGCTTGATGTAATCTCTTAAGTTCTCATTCTTTCCCTGTGTCACATACATAAGGGATGCAGAGCTTTTCTCATGAATTCTTCCGCTAATGAATTGACTGACAAAAGCGGTACTCAACTCCTTGAAAGAGCTAATAGAGTTTGGAGGTAAACGACTATACCAACGTTGCGCCATGCCCGACAGGGTTTGGGGAAACGCCCTACACTTAAGGGCATCGTTGGCAGGCTGCAGTAACAAGGCGCTCGTAAACGTTCTCACATGAGTTGCGGGATCCCCCGTTCCATCGTAAGCTTTGATCGTGGGCATCTTAAACTTTCGGGAAATATGTGCATTCATTACCTCCTCAGTGAATGGAGGGGTCGGATCATCCAGATCTCCTTGTAGCATCAAATCTCTAGGATTATTCTTGGGGGGTTCCACCCTGGTAGTTCCTCTGGTTGGGACTTCAGCCCTTCGGTGTCTCCTTGAAGACCTCTCCAGATCTATGAAGGGAATCCCTCCTGGAGGAGGTCGAATCTGATTAGGGTTCTGTCTCTCTAGCTCCCTTGCTTGGTCGTCCTTCAGCTTCTGAATCTCGGCTTCATAAGCCTTAATTTTCTCTGCGATTGTTAAAGGACCATCTCGGTTCGATGGATTCCTCCCTAGAGGTTCCTTGCTAGCGCGTCGCCTCCTTGGGGCTTCGTCTCGATCATCGTCTTCAGACGACGAGTCTCCGGTATAAGGACCAGAGTAATCATAGTATCCTGGTTCAGGAGGAGCCGGGCCTCTAAGATAAGGGGATTGTTGTTGCCCATGAATCAACCGAGCATGACCGCTTGGTCCTGGATCCCTTGGATCTTGGGGGTAATTAGGCAGCCCATACATTGGGTTGGTGTTGACAGGGAGCGAAGAAGTGGAGAGACTGTGATGCGGCGGGCGGCTACTCAGAGGGAGAGGAGAGACCACCATCTGAAGCGGGTTAGTCCCCTGTCCTAGAGGGACGATTTCAGGTTGAGATCTTTCAGCGGGGGGATCCGTCCCTTGTGGTTGAGAGGCCTGACTACGAGGGTTTGTTTCCGTCAATGGGGGTACAGACCCTGGCCCTGTACCAACAGGAGGAGCAGTGATTGGTGGAACGATGGTTCCGGAGGTAGCCTCGGTTGAGATTGGTGTTGTTCTTCGAGTGGTAACCATGGTTAATGTCTTCTTCCCACAGACGGCGCCAAATGTTGTGGAATAAAAACTAGGTTGAAAATATTGCGGCTAGGGTTTGTATATTTAATGCAAAGGTTCGTGAGCTTCGTGCTTTAATGGCTGCTTCTGCGTTCGAGACTTAAACGGTCCTCACAGAATGCCTACGTATCTCTGTAAATTAGAGAATCAAGCCAATAAAACGTAGTTCTGAGAATGAGGGGTCAGGCCCTTTATATAGGCTGAGAAGCCTTAGAATTATGGTAGGATTTGGAGACTTGATGGGCAAGTCTTTTAGGAATGTTCTAGATCTATTCCCTGTAGGAATCAGTTTCCATATCGAATTGGATGCCTTATTGGATAAGTTTGAAAGGGATATTATCCTTATCCAACTCTTATTTGCTGAGCTGTTTATTACCCTTAATATTAATTACGAAATTAATATTATATTTAGGGTTTTGGGCCCAGCTGGTGGGCCCCACGTTTGGACTATTCTCGGCTTAATTAATGCCACATTAAATGTGTCTTTAGGGCTTATTTTCAGCCCATATCACTATGTTTTAATTGTTTACATAACATACAGAAAACAAGACAAAACAATATACGTTCTATATATTAAAAGACACATAAAATATTAAATACAGTACATAAGAAAAAAAATTAAGTATTAAAAGTTTATATTTATTTTTATGTAATTTAAAATGTTTTATATTTAAAAAAACAAAATAAAAATAGAATGTATAATTATACATTTTTAAAAACTATTTATAAAACTAAGGTTTTATAAACAATTGTATCACACATATCACACAAATCAGATTTCGAAAAATAAAATTATGACAATTTGTAAGTAATGAATATATTTGTAGAATTACAATTTAATCAAATATCCTGCAAAATGAATCTCATTTTATGTATAAAAAAATGTTACATATAATAAATTATATAATGAAAAATAGATATTTTGTGTAAAACTACATGATAAAAGATTATATATATATATATATAATATTGTAAATATAAAAATATAAAACACAAATTTTGTAAAACAAAAAATTACAATACAAAATATAAAACTAAAAAATTAAAATACATGTACTAATTAATTTTAAATTTTTGCAAAGATAGTAGTACAAATTTATGTTGTATAAAGTGTTTAATAGAACTTTTAATCGTATGCCTTATAAATACTTATGCTATTTCTAATAGAACTTCTAATCATATGTCTTTCCTATAAATTCAAACGCTTTTCCTTTATAAATTCGAACACCTATTAAACTTCTAATATGATAAATGATATTTTTATATTTATTTATTAGTGTTAAAATTCTAATATTCTAGAGAATTAGAAAAATAGATTGAGACGATCGCGTATCCTCCTTTTTATATATATATATTGATTCTAATATGATAAATGATATTTTTATATTTATTAGTGTTAAAATTCTAATATTATAGAGAATTAGAAAAATAGATTGTGACGATTATATATATATTGATGCTAAATATTGTATTACTTCGCCAAGCATTTATAAGATTTCATCAATTTAATACACATAAAGAATATAAGAGTAATATACCTGTCTCTATTGAGTAAACTTGATTTGCATGCATTTAGCAATCATGCAGCATGCATTATAAACCCCTTGAGCGCTCCGCTGTCTTAAAACTTTATTATAATCATTTCAAGAAAATGACTTGCTAATGCTCCAAAGATCAAGAAAAGAATCAATAATCTTTACACTTGAGCCAAAACTAAAATATGGGTTTTTCTGTTCTCACCTCATAGATTCAGAAAGTCCTAGCTTTTTCATGTTTTCTTAAGAGCACTGAGAAAAAATGTGTTCGAACTTGAGTTCAATTCCTTATTATACGAGCTCGGATGGACGAATTCAAGCTCCTCACGGTACTCTCGGGTAACCTCGAGTAGAATTACATCCCTATGCTACACACACTAAAGATCATCCAGTCCAAAACCAACCTTCAAGTAAAGGGAAGTACTACACATGTACTACGATCCATAATGTAACTATATATAGTAGACCCCTCTCGTACAGCCTTAAAGTTTTGGAAGAGTAGGGAGCATGTCACCTAACAGTAACACATTAACACCAAGCAGATAAATACCACAATCATTACAGTTCAAGAAAAGCAAATGTGAGATGACCATTAACTAAAAGGGTCCAACCATCGCATTCGTTTAATATTTCTTTTTTCCGAGAGCCAAAGCAACTCAAACCAGTAGTCCACCCAATAAGTAAACTCAAATGCAATCATAAACCAAATAATTCTACTTCACAGATCAAGCCAACTCTACTCTATACATTAACTATATTAAGGTCATAAACAACACAAAAAATTATCAAATTCCAAAATTTGACAATTACAAAGTACTTAAAAATCCAAAAGTTCACAAAGAATCACCTGAAAAGTGGCCCAAACAGCAACAACAAGAGGAACCCAATTACAAAGAGAAAACACCCATTTCTCAACTGACCAACAAACCAAAACCAAAGGCTTTTCCACCATTACTTTATTTACAAACTCTAAACCATCATTTAAATCAAAGCTTCTTTTTCTTCTCCCCATTTTTTTATTTTTCTTTAAGGCTGTACGAGAGGGGTCTACTATATATAGTTACATTATGGATCGTAGTACATGTGTAATACTTCCCTTTACTTGAAGGTTGGTTTTGGACTGGATGATCTTTAGTGTGTGTAGCATAGGGATGTAATTCTACTCGAGGTTACCCGAGAGTACCGTGAGGAGCTTGAATTCGTCCATCCGAGCTCGTATAATAAGGAATTGAGCTCAAGTTCGAACACATAAAAATATCCTTTTGCTGAACGTGCTTAGCTTAACTTATTTGGAAATGCTTGAACTCCAACTCGTTTAACAAGAGCCCGAGTCATCTCATATTATAGCTTTATCTGATTTTCATTAGAGTACTGGATGCAACCCACTTCTTTATAAACAAGAAACAAAGTTTAATATTTTCTCATTAGGTTTTATGCATCATGTTTGATGGAAAGATTTGTGTTTTACATGGTCCAACTACTAGTGATCAAATCTGAAAATATTCAAGTGTGGAGATCAACTTTGTAGGGTTACGGTGTTAGCTTCCTCAGGTAACATGAGCAGTACTCGGCTGGGTGGAGAAGTAATTACATTCTCTAAGCAGGAGAGATGTGTAGATAGAAAGAGTGACATTTAAGATGGATGTTATTTTTTTAGGAGTAAGTAGGTTTGAAACGTAAAGGTTGTATCTAGACGCTATAACAACATAGTATGCTATCATTCACCAACACAGATGCTTGAATGAGTTTTCATATCATTGAGATAGAGAAAAAGTGTGCCTTAAGATTTTTCCATTTTTCCAATTTCTGTTTCACTTAGTAATTGCTACCTGTAAACATACTCAGTGACAAAGTTATTTTAGAGTGCATAATATATGGACTGTCGACCTTTTGTGTAGTATGAAAGCTATCAATGGCGAAACCTTGTGGAAGACATGAACAAAAAATGGAAACAAGTCGTCTTACAAACATCGGTACATTATTCTTTAGCTTCTCTTCTATTCGGAATTTCAAATTGACTTCTATTCTCTTAATGTTTTAATTGATACATTTGCATACTAGTGCAGCCTTCGACACCATTGGAGCACTGCAAATTGTTAGGAGTTGTCCCACATCGATTGTAGGAGGGGTAGATTGCTACTCCCTCCGTCCCAAGGAGTTGTTTACATTTGCTTTTTGCACGGAAACAAAGATAGTAGGTGTAATATTGTTAAAATAAGTGAGTTAGTGGGTGTAACAGTGATTTTATTGTTAAAATAAGTGAGTTAGTGGGTGTAATAGTGTAAAGTGTTCAAAAAGTGGAGTGATGTAGTGGATGTAATAAAGTATTTTATTGTTAAAAATTACTATTTTAGGAAACGTAAAGAATTGGTTGGGACATCCCAAAAAGGAAAGTGTAAAGAAATGGATGGGACAGAGGGAGTAGTTAATAAGCAGCCAGATTAACTCCATTAGTATGAGGCCTTTTGGGAAGGAGTCCAAAAATAAATCCGTGCGGGCCTGACCCAACCCAAAGCGGACAATATCATACTAATGTGGAGTTAAGGCCCGCTTAGCAAGCCCAACAAGTGGTATCAGAGCTTCAGATTATGACGGTCCATAACATTCTCAGACGGCTCCAGAACACATCGATTGTGGGAGGGGTAGATTGCTAGTTAATAAGCATTGTTAGGAGTTGTCCTGCATCGATTGTGGGAGGGGTAGATTGCTAGTTAATAATGAGGCCTTTTGGGAAGGAGCCCAAAAATAAATCCGTGCGGGCCTGACCCAACCCAAAACGGACAATATCATACTAATGTGGAGTTAAGGCCTGCTTAGCAAGCCCAACTATTGTTAGGAGTTGTCCCGCATCGATTGTGGGAGGGGTAGATTGCTAGTTAATAAGCAGCCAGATTAACTCCATTAGTATGAGGCCTTTTGGGAAGCAGCCCAAAAATAAATCCGTGCGGGCCTGACCCAACCCAAAGCGGACAATATCATACTAATGTGGAGTTAAGGCCTGCTTAGCAAGCCCAACAAGTGGTATCAGAGCCAAACCGAAGGCAGCAAATGGATGTTGATCTAAGGCTAAATTCGTAGCGGTCAAGACAAACCTCCACATCGGTTGATGTATGCCACGATGTTTTGCCGAGCGCTTGAAGAAACAAGTAGGCAGGAAACCTTACATGGGGTGGGGGGCGTATGTTGCTCACTCTGGTGTAATCACGATGTTGTTCCAGATGTGCACGAGGGCGTGCACCATTTTAATGGGGGGAGGGTGTAACGGGTCAAGATTGTTAAAGGGGACATTGGCTGGTTTGTGCTTAATGTTGAGGGGGAGGCATGGTTTTACTCAAGGGCGAGTGCCTGCGGGGACTGTCGTTGGCAGTTGGTGCGCAGGGCTGGTCGGGAGCTAGAGCCGCTTCCCTGATGAGCCCAAGGCAGGGCGAAACCAGTCATTGTTATTCCGAGGTGTAAGGCTGACTTTCTGGATGCATGGGGCAGACGGAGAGTGCCATACGGGGCGGGGTGCGAGTGTTGCCGCACAACCCTGTAACACAAATGGCTAAACAAGTTATTGATAGAAATTTGGCCGGAATATATGTGCCCAAAGTTGTCTATTAGATTCTCATCTATTGTTGAGGTAATTGTTTTGCTGTCTCTTTAAAATGCTACTATGATTATCTTCTCTCTGTCCACAAGTCCTTATGCATAAGGTTTATGAGTTTAGATAATTAGTTAGTTTTTTTTTCATTTTTGATTATAATTTCATAACAGATCTCTATTTATTATTTTTGCAGAAACGCCTAAAGCAGCGAAAATCCAGGCTCATTGTAACTCTGTTAATTGTTTATGTATATAATTGATAGCTCCTAAATATACCTCTCTCATATGCTAAATGTATGCAAAAATTTTCTTTTAGGAAAAAATTGACCTTCTAGCCTTTATACTCGGTTCATGCCCTCCTACCTTGGGAATTAATGGTACTCGATGGTCAACTTTAGGTGATCAGGTTTGAAACTTGTTTAATAAATTTCTATTTGTCTTGAAGTTTCTCAGAGTGTTGAATTCTATTTTTTCTCATTGAATCAAGTGGTTACAAGAATATGTTGTAATTTTGTATATACAGGTCGACTTTGTCTTAAAATGCACCTTCTAGCAACTACCCTCAATACTCTGTTGACCATGTCCTCGTAGTATTTATAAAAGAACTAGGGTAGCCCTTTATACCACTATGTCGGCTTCCGTATTACTGATGCGGTTTGCTGAATGTATTGCGGCCAGTAGGCCCATCACAACTCACAGTAAGTTGCTGATACCAATGTGGAACCTTAGGACTTTCCTTTGACCTACTATCAGGATTAAACTAGAAAAGGAAATACACGACTTATGATTTATTATTTCAATGGAATATAAAACATATGCAATGTTGCTTGCTATAATTTGAGATGGCTTGGGCTCTTGTTATTGCTATAAGCCTATAACCAGTGATCCGTTTGAAAGTAATTAAATATTACTTCCTCTGTCCCATCCATTTGTTTACACTTTTCTGAAATTTTTTGGCACGCATTTTAAGGTAGATTTTAAAGATAGTTCCATAATTTATTTTTAAAATTTTTTTTTCTATATAAAAATAGGATTGTTCTACTTTTATACAAACAAAGAAATTTTCAAAAATAAGTTATAGAACTATCCTTAAAATCCACCTTAAAATGCATGTCGACATCTTATTTTGAAATGATAATAAATGGGCAGGAGGGAGTAGTTTGTATCTAATCCATGCCAAGCTTTGTTAGAAATACAAACCCTCCTCATGGAATATTGTCTCTAGTATAATAAAATAATTAGGTGGATGAGTTAAGTCATAGAAATAAAAGGAATGTGGAGCAGTCATCTTTGAATCCTAAGTAAAACATGGTAGGCTACATGTGAAGTCATTAGTCAATATAGTAGGCTTATAATTAATATCTTATGTAAGGCATGACGTTAGAGTGTAATTTGAAGACTATAAATAAGGCTTGATGCTGTGCATGCTAAATACAGCAAGAAGAGAACTTGTAAGTTCAAGAGAAAAGAGCTGAAGCTCTTGTGTGAGTTGTGTGAGAGAAAGAAAAGAAATTGTAATTTTTTTCTTATATATATATATATATATATATATATATATATATATATATATATATATATATATATATATATATATATAATATTTGGTGCAAGAGCCCATAAACGTTTTCAACAAGTGGCATCAGAGCTTGGTTATTAAATTCTGAAAAATCTGCAAATTTTCTGGCAAGTTACTATTCTGGCGGGACTGTTCATCACCGGAGAAGACAAAGTACTGTTCATACGGCACTGTTCATACGGCACTGTTCACTTATACTGTGCAAGGAAATTTTTTTTTGAGGAAAAAAAACATGGCGAATATGGTGCAACAAAATATTCCAAAGTTGACGGCTACAAATTATGGAAACTGGAGTATCCAAAAGAAGGTGTTACTCGGTTCGTACGATAATTGGGACATCGTTGAAAGCGGCTATAGCGAGCCCGAAGATGCTACCGCTGAAGCAGCACTTCCTAATGCCGAGAAGACGGCGTTAAAAGAATTTCGGAAAAAAGACAAGAAGGCTTTGTATTTAATTTTTCAAGGAGTTGACGAATCAACCTTTGAAAAAATCTCGGAGGCAAAAACATCAAAAGAGGCGTGGGAGATTTTGCAAAAATCATGCCAAGGTGTCGAGAAAGTTAAAAAGGTGCGGCTCCAAGTTCTTCGTGGCGAGTTTAAAAATATCAAAATGAAGACTTCAGAAAATATCGGTGAATATGTTACGCGTTTGAAAACGGTGACAAATGAAATGAAAAGAAATGGCGAAAGCCTCGATGATGTTCGAGTGATGGAAAAACTCCTTCGGTCATTAATACGGAAATTTGATTATGTTGTTACATCCATCGAAGAGTCAAAAGATTTGTCCACAATTTCTATCGATGAGCTAGTTTGTTCACTTCAAGCGCATGAGCAGTGGATGAACCAGTATGATGATACAAGCCATTTGGAGAAAGCTTTACAAAGCAGCATGTCTATCGGTGAAAATTCTGGCACTAGCAGTTCTGCACGTGGAAGAGGTGGCTACCGAGGTGGACGAGGACGTGGAAGACAACCGTTCAATAGAGGCCAGACTTCTCAAGGTTATCAACCATCTGGCCGTGGTCAAAATTTTAGAGGTCGAGGAAGAGGAGGATTCCAACAAAGAGGTGATAAGTCTCAATTTCAATGTTATAATTGTAATAAATTTGGTCACTTCAGTTACGAGTGTAGATCTCCAAAAGTGGAAGAAAGAAGTCATTTTGCTGCAGCAAAAGAAGAGAAAGATGTGGGATCTGCTACGTTCCTCATATACAAAGGAGATGAAGATGGTAAGAAGAATACATGGTATCTTGATTCGGGAGCCAGCAACTACATGTGTGGCCATAAGGAATTATTTACGGAGATAGACAACACCATCAGTGGAGAAGTTACTTTTGGTGACTCGTCAAAAATTCCAGTCAAAGGGAAAGGTACTGTTACGATTATGACAAAGAGAGGTGATAAAAAATATATAAATGATGTTTATTATATACCTGCTTTGAAAAGTAATATCATCAGTCTTGGCCAACTCGTGGAGAAAGGATACAATATTCAAATGCTGGATAATTCTCTTACTATCAGAAATCAAGTTAAAGAATTGATTGCCAGTGTGGAGATGTCAAAGAATCGTCTGTTCACACTTGATATGCAGATAAATGTGCAGAAGTGCTTAAAGTCAATCATTAAAAATTACTCGTGGTTATGGCACTTAAGATTTGGTCATCTTGGATTTTCTGGTCTGAAGTTATTGTCAAAGACAAAGATGGTGGACGGTTTACCAGAAATCAACGAACCAGAAAATTTGTGTGAAGCATGTGTTAAAGGGAAGCAACACCGACAAAGCTTTCCAGTTGGAAAATCATGGCGAGCTAGAAGGCCACTGGAGATAGTTCACACAGATATTGCTGGTCCATTTGATATTCCATCACTTGGCGGAAATAGGTATTACCTAACTTTTATTGATGATTTTAGCAGGAAAAGTTGGGTGTATATCATTAAAGAAAAGGCGGAGGTTCTTGATAAATTCAAGGAGTTCAAAGCTTTGGCAGAAAAACAAAGTGGTCATTATTTGAAGGTACTCAGATCGAACAGAGGAGGCGAGTATACTTCAAATCTATTCAGAAATTTCTGCCGAGCACATGGAATTAATCATCAGTTGACAACCGCATATACTCCACAACAGAATGGCATTGCAGAGAGGAAGAATCGCACTATTCTAGACATGGCAAGGAGCATGGTGAAAGCAAAGCACATGCCAAGAACTTTTTGGGCTGAAGCCGTTCTATGTGCAGTTTATTTGTTGAATCGTTGTCCAACTAAAAGTGTCAAAAACAAAACTCCAAATGAAGCATGGAGTGGTGGTAAACCATCAGTTGGGCATCTCAGAATATTTGGGTGTATTGCATATGCCCATGTTCCCGATCAGAAAAGAAAGAAGTTAGATGACAAAGACGAGAAGTGTATCTTTACCGGATATGACAAAAGAAGCAAGGCGTACAGACTCTATAATCCCCTAACGAAGAAATTAATCATTTCTCGAGATGTTGAGTTCGACAAATTTGATTACTGGAGATGGAGCGAGGAAGAAAGAAAAGTTGCAGGCTTGTTCTTTAATGATGAAGATGATGGTGATGACTCCAACAATGAAGAAGATGGAGATGATGATCCAACTCCTCCCCAAAGTCCAAATCAGCAAACTCCTGCCTCGAAACCATCGAGTTCAGGAAGCAGCAGTAGCAGCAGTTCAGGGGGAGCACCCAAAAAATGCGGAGTCTGGATAGCATTTATGTAGAAACAAGTCCGGTACAAACATCCTTTGATTATTCTTTATTTTGTCTAATGGCTGAATGTGATCCTGTTACATTTGAGGAAGCTTCTAAGAAAGCAAATGGAACAAAGCCATGGATGAAGAAATTGGTGCAATCAAGAAGAATGATACTTGGGAGCTTACAAGTCTTCCAGAAGGACACAAAGCAATTGGTGTCAAATGGGTCTATAAGACAAAGACCAATCAAGATGGAGAAGTGGAAAAATACAAGGCAAGGCTAGTGGCTAAAGGCTACAAGCAGAGATATGGGATTGACTATGATGAGGTATTTGCTCCAGTTGCAAGAGTTGATACCATATGACTTCTTACAGCAATTGCAGCTCAGAACCAGTGGAAGATCTACCAGATGGATGTGAAGTCCGCATTCCTGAATGGTTATCTTGAAGAAGAAGTCTACATCGAGCAACCACCTGGATATGTTCAGAAAGGCTAGGAAAATAAAGTCTATAGACTGAAGAAAGCCTTGTATGGTCTGAAGCAAGCTCCGTGAGCATGGAATACTAGGGTTGATGAATACTTTCAAAAGAATGGTTTTGTGAAGAGTCCAAACGAGCATGCACTCTACACCAAAATAAATTCAGAGGGAGATATTATGATCGTGTGTTTATACGTGGATGACATGATCTTTACCTGCAACAGCCCTGGTCTGTTTGATGATTTTAAGAAAGTCATGACTAACGAATTTGAGATGACAGATATTGGTCAAATGTCATACTTTCTTGGAGTCAAGGTGAAGCAAAGCAAAGATGGGTTTTTTATGTCACAGAAAAAATATGCTGAGAAAATTCTAAGCAAATTCAGAATGGAAGAATGCAAGCCTGTGAGCACGCCAGCAGAAGCAAGCATAAAGCTGAGAATTGATTCAACAAGGGAGTCGCTAAATCCGACATTGTTTAAACGTTTAGTTGGAAGTCTGAGGTACCTAACTTTCACTCGTCCAAATATCATTTATGCAGTTGGACTGGTTAGTAGGTACATGGAGAAGCCGAAGCAAGATCACTTCATGGCAGCCAAAAGAATTTTGAGGTACATAAAAGGTACACTTAATCATGGTATGTTCTACACGCATTCTCAAAATTCAAAATTAGTTGGCTATTCAGATAGTTATTATGGTGGAGATTTGGATGACGGGAAAAGCACTTCAGGATATGCTTTTCATATCGGTTCAGCGATATTTTCGTGGTCATCAAAGAAGCAACCGACAGTTGCTCTCTCAACATGTGAGGCAAAATACATCGCAGCAGCAGCGTGCACATGTCAAGCTATGTGGTTAATCTACATATTGAGCGAGTTAAATCTCGCAGAGGAGGATCCGGTTACTATTTATGTGGATAATAAATCTTCTATTTCTCTAGCGGAAAATCCGGTGTCACACAGTCGAAGCAAGCACATCAACATCAAATATCATTTCATTCGAGAACAAGTGAACGACAAAATTGTGAGGGACGATGAAGATGAGTCGTGGAACTCTGAATCGCTCTCCAGAAGAACCCGATCGAAGGTAGTTTACTCCTCCGAGTCGGAAGATGAAGGTCCTCACACGAATGACCGTATCCGGAGGATCGAAAAGGTCATGTTTGGAGAAAGAAGGATTAGCCACGAACCAGTGGTAACTGAAGACGTTGAACAATTTCGGCCACCTCCGGGAAGACAGTTCCCGAAGATGCACGAGTTCGGTGGGAAGGGTGACCCCGAAGACCACTGTGAGAAGTACGAATCACTCATGACTGGTATGGGGCACTATGATGTTATGCTCTGTAAGATGTTCATGACCTATCTGAAGGGAAATGCGTCGATGTGGTATCGATCACTAAGGCCCAGGTCAATTGGCTCATACGAGCAGATCAAGAGGAAATTCTTGAGGCACTACTCTCACCTATGCCGAAGAGAGAAAGATACGGAGGCACTAATCCATTGCAGACAAAGGCCAAACGAGGAATTTGGGGATTATCTAGCAAGGTTTAAGGAGGAAGTAGGAATGGTGACGAACTTGGACAAAGTCAAGGCTGCTGGATTCCTCTCGGCCGGCCTAGACCCCATTAAAGGTAAGAAGCTAAGATCTTATCTTTATGATATGCCTCCAAAATCTTTGAATGATATATACTTGCATGGAGAGGCTATTAGAAGAAAGCTAGAATCTATCGGGGGGTATAAGGATAATAAGAAAAATGATAGAGATGATAGAAGGAATGATAGAAGGGATGACCGAAGGGGTCATGGTGATGTCAAAAGTAGGTTGAATGACACAAGGCCTGATAAGGGGGCCGAGCGGAGGCGAGATAGAGATAATACCGTGTTCACACCACTCAACACACCTATCTCGAAGATTCTCCACGAGATAAAGGGTAAGTCGGGGTTTGTTCGACCGGCCAGGATAAAGACCCCTGAAAACAGAAGGAATGAAAATAAGTACTGCGACTACCATCGGGATAAGGGTCATAATACCGATGAATGCTATCACTTAAAAAAGTTGATTGAGAAAATGATCAAAGATGGAGAGTTGACATAATTTGTCAGCGATTTGATGGATAAACTCGAATCCAAGGAGAAGAAGAAAGATGCCAGAAATGCAGAAGGGTCAGAAAAATACAGAGGCAAAGTTAGAGCGATATTCGGAGGAAATATTTTGGATCGGGACAGCAAGATAGCGAGAAGGAAGTATGCTAGGCAAATTTACAGCCTATATCAGTCAAGTACAGCTAAGCAGCCATTGCCTATCTCCTTTACGGAGGATGATTTTGAAGATGTGATATGGCAGCACGAAGACCCTCTTGTCATAAACCCCGTCATTGGGGAAAATAAGATTTGGAGAGTTCTGGTCGATGAGGGAAGTTCAGTCAACATACTGTATCACCGAACATATTGCAAGATGAACTTGGGTGGTGAACAGCTGGAGTCGTGCCATGAGGCACCACTATACGGCTTCGGCAACCAACCGGTACCGATCGAGGGAACGATCATGCTAAACGTTTTTTTGGGGAAGGCTCCATATATCGTGATAAAAGAGGCAAAATTTTATGTTGTTCAGGTGGATAGCCCGTATAATGGGATCTTGGGGAGGCCAGCCTTATCTCTTTTTCAGGCTGTATCGTCCATCCCCCATCTAAAGTTGAAGTTCCCGACCGAGCATGGGATTGGAGAGATGAGAGGTGACCAGAAGGCCGCTCAAATTATTATGTTGGAAGATCTGGACAGAGATGTGGAAATGACTGAAGCTGGAAAAAGAAGAAGAAATGAGAATGACGCTGAGGGCAGTCATCAACTGCTGAATATAGAGTTGGAAAATTTTGGGGCTGACCTGTCAAGCCCGATTGCCAGCCGCCTACTGAAACCGAAAAAGTTGAGTTATATGTGGGTCAGTCTGGTAAGATGATTCAAATTGGAAAGAACATGGAGTCTGAGCTAAAGGATAAAGTTATCAAAGTCATTAGGGAGTTCCACGATGTGTTTGCTTGGGGCCCTGAAGATATGCCGGGGTTACTAGAAGCAAAGTTCATTGAAGAGATAGACTACCCTGACTGGCTGGCGAATGTGGTGGTGGTAAAGAAATCAAATGGCAAGTGGAGAATGTGCGTGGATTATACCGATCTGAAAAAACACTGTCCGCAAGATCACTATCCTCTGCCGAATATTGACCAACTGATAGATGGCACTTCGGGGCATCAAATACTCAGTTTCTTGGATGCTTTCTCGGGATACCACCAAATCGCCATGAATGCCGAGGACATACCGAAGACAGGATTCATCACACCGAAAGGCACTTATGCTTATATTAAGATGCCTTTCGGATTGAAGAACGCAGGGACAACATTTTAGAAGATGATCAACAAAGTGTTCAAGGCCCAGATCGGTCGGAATATGGAATGTTACGTAGACGACATGATTATCAAGTCCCTTTTTATGGATCATGCTGAAGATTAAAGGGAGTGTTTTGAAACACTTAGGAAAAACAACATAAGGATAAACCCGAACAAGTGTACATTTGGAGTAAACAGTGGAAAGTTTTTGGGATACATGGTTAGTGCCCGAGGGATCGAGGCAAACCCAGAAAAGATCAAAGCAGTCATCGACATGGAAGCGCCGAAGATGATCAGGGACATTCAGAAGCTGACCGGACGATTAGCAGTCCTGAGGAGGTTCATTTCCAGATCTACCGAAAATGCCGTACCATTCTTCGAAGTACTTCGGGGGTTCAAGAATTTTGAGTGGGGCCGAATTTCCAGAAAGCATTCGAGGAGGTCAACGAATACTTAGTGAAAGCCCCACTCTTAATGAGGCCTGATCCGAAAGAAACCTTGCAGCTATATTTAGTTGTGAATGATCGAACACTTGGAGCTGTGTTGGTCAAGGAACATAAAGGAAACCAGCATCCGGTGTTCTATGTTTCTCATATTCTCAAAGATACAGAAACTAGATATTCGAACGCAAAGAAGTTCGCCTATGGGTTGGTAATGGCCGCAAGGAAGTTGAGGCACTATTTCCAAGGAAGGACGATCAAGATAGTAATAGACCAACCTTTAAAGAAAATCTTGCAAAGGCCAGAGGCATCGGGTAGAGTGGTGGCCTGGGCGATCGAACTGGGGGAACATGATCTGGAGTATACACCGAGAACTTCCATCAAAGCCCAAGCACTTGTGGATTTTATGGTTGAGTGCTCATTCTCGGGACCGAAGGATCTAGCTCCCGAATAGCAGTTGATTCGGACACCGGGAAAGTGGAAGCTTTTTGTCGACGGTTCAGTCGCCAAAGAAAAGTGCGGAGCAAGGTTAATTCTAACAAGTCCAAAGGGTTTTGAAATCTGTCAGGCTATCAGGTTCATTTTCCCAATGAAGCCGAATACAAAGCCCTATTGGAAGGATTGGATTTGGCGAAGAATTTGGATGTCAAGCACCTCAGGGCGTTCAGCGATTCGGTATTGGTAGTAAAACAGTTTTCAGGGGAGTATGGGCAGAAAAATCCCCGAACAAAGGCCTACGCCCTTAAGGTACGTGAGCAATCTTCGATATTTGAATCTTTTGAATTAAGTCAAGTAGCTAGAGAGAACAACAGTCGAGTGGATGATTTGTCAAGGTTAGCTTCGGCAGAAACCCAAAACCTGAACGGATCAATCTATCTGACCGAAGTAAAGATGCCTTCGATAGACAAGAAACAATGTATGGAAATTCAACAAGGGGTAAACTGGATGACCCCAATCAGAGCATTTTTGGAAAAAGGAACTCTGCCGCTCGACCGAAAGGAAGCAAAGAAGGTAAAGCATCGGTCAACGAGTTATACTTTGGTCGGGGGCCGTTTGTTGAGAAGATCAGCAACCCAACCACTTCTTCGATGCCTAGATGGGGAAGAGCAACAGTTAGCCCTCGAAACAGTTCATGAGGGAATTTGTGGGGAACACTTGGCAGGAAGATCCTTGGCCTTCAAGATTCTCAGGCAAGGGTTTTTCTGGCCGAAAATGAAAGAAGACGTAATTGAATATGCCAAGAAGTGCAGACAGTGTCAGCTATTCAGCATAATTCCCAAACCACCTCCTGAAGAGATGTCTTCGGTCCTTAGCCCCATCCCATTCGTTATGTGGGCAATTGACATCATAGGGATTTTGCCTACTAGCACTAAGCAAGCGAAATACTGCATCGTGGAGATCGACTACATGACTAAGTGGATAGAAGCCAGACCTCTTTCAGCAATTACCGAAGAAGCAGCGAAGAAGTTCATGTTGGAACAGGTAATCTTAAGGTTTGGCATCCCTATGGTATGTGTATCAGGCAACGTAGTTTGTCGGAAGCAAGTTCAGGAAATTTCTGGCCGAGTTCGGAATCAGGCAGAAGTTCAGTTTAGTCGGGCATCCCTAAGAAAATGGGGCGATCGAAGCGGCCAACAAAATAATTTTTAACGGGATCAAAAAGAGACTGGGAAAAGCCAAAGGACTTTGGGCCGAAGAGTTACCTTGGGTTCTTTGGGCATATCGAACAATAGCAAGATCTTCGATCGGAGAAATGCCCTTCAAGTTAGCCTTCGGGACAGATGCTCTTCTGCCAGTTGAAGTTGGTTTAGAGTCTTACCGAACACAGGTGTTTAATGTAGAGGCGAACGAGTTTGGACTCCAGGCGAACGTTGATCTGCTAGAAGAAGAAAGGGAAGTTGGTCATCAAATGAATTTAGGATATCAACTTCAAGCAGCACAATATTATGATTCTAGTGTTAAGAAAAGATCTTTCCAAGCAGGAGATTTGGTCCTCCGGGAATTGGCGACCTCTATGCCGACCAAGCAAGGAAAACTGATGCCAAACTGGGAAGGCCCATACGTGGTAATTGAAGTGGTTTAGCCGAGCACCTACAAACTAGCCCATTCAGACGGTAGTCCAATCAAAAACACATGGCACGCCGCTCGTTTTTGCCGTTTTTACCAGTAAGCTTACTGGACGCATTTTACTACTTTTTAATTCAGTACTTTGTTTCATGCAAGTTCATTCTGAATTCCCTAAGCTAGCATCAATCTGTAATCAAAAACTATGTAAGAGTTGTTGCATGATTAATGAAAGATTGTTTGCTCTATTTTTTATCTGCTGTTATTAGCTAAGTACATTTACAACCAAAAGGTTAAGTACACGATATTAAGCTTAACAAACCCATGTTTGGGGCTGACCGAATAAAACACACGTCTTTTAGCTTATTTTAATGCTCGAGTACATTATGATCAAAGTTACAAATGACAAAGGTTTGACGAATCCAAATTTAGGGCCGATCGATTGAAATTTGGTTCCTTACAAAGTGTCTTAGTTTTTAATTTGCTTTGACATTAATTAAGGCCGGGAGGAAATATTATTTACCGACCGAATGGGACCTTAATCATTCCCAAATCCCCTTAAATACTGGGGGCAGCTAGGTTACGACCGAAAATGCACAACACGCTTGGCTGAAGCCGAAGATGCGCTGAATTAAAAGTGATTATGCTAAGGCAAAATTTAAGCCGAAGACGCATAGAAAGTAACAAAAATTATGCTAAGGTAGGGTTATACCAAATATGCATAAAAATAAAATTATAAAAATCATGCGGAGGTAACTAGATACCGAAGACGAATAAAAAGAAACGAGTAATTATGCTAAGGCGAAATAAAGCCGAAGATGCATAAGCCAATGGAATGCCGAAAATGCATAAAAACCGCGAAATAAACCAACGGAGCCCGAAGGCACAAATATTAAAAAGCCCGAAGGCAAAATTATGGTTACAAGACCGAAGGCAAAAATTTAAAGCCCGAAGGCAAATGTTGAGAATTACAAGGCACAAAGGCCAAAAAAAATGGAAGGATCTAAAAAGTAAGGCAACTAATCAGAAAGAGACTCGTCTTCGCCCGAAGAGACCACCAGGGGCAAATCAGATTTTTTCCTATCGACTGGATTGGTCATGCCCAGTAAAACGTCAATCATCTGGGTATGGTCGAAGCCAAAGGAATTTGCCTTCACCATGGCATCATCGTAACCCATCTGGTAGCACCTCTCTTCGGTTAGATCAAGTTTCTTCTGCAGCTTCCGAATGTTCTTCCTGGTAGCCTTGAGATGCTGCTTCTTCCAGTCGATATGCTTCTTCAAGGTATCCAATTCAGTCAGTTTCTCCTTCAAAGCCTCGTTTTCGGTCTTTAAGGAGTTATCCTGGCCGGTTACTCACTCAAGCTCATTGGCAGAGTTCCGAAGGTCCTCCTCGGCCTTGACCGCTTGAACTTCCAGCTGACCAACTTCCTTCAGCCTGGCCTGCATCCCCTCCACCCGTTCGGTGACTATGGCAGACCAGGAAACACCCTGGAAATAAACAAAGGGAAAAGTCAAAAGCTGAAAGCAAATAAATAAATAGTATGGAGGAAGAAAGCTTACCATGGAGAGAAGAGCCAGCATTTCCGTACAAGCCTCAAGGTCACTCACCTGGGCAAATGTCGATCGGTCGGCTGGGAGAACAAGACCCCGGCAAAGGTCGGGACCGACAACCGTAGATGAGTTTGGAGCTGGAACGATGATTTTGTCTGTTTCCAGAACTCCCCACTGAGGAGCGTACACCTTCAACTCAGAATCACCCGATCAGCCTCTCTTCCTTGAGTCGGTTGAAGTGATCAAATCTATTTCCCTTCACTCCAACTCCTGAGGAGGAGAAGAAGCGGGTGGAGTGGGGACCAAATCTTTCTAACCGGTAGCCGACTTCTCTGCTCCATCGGTTGCTTGAATGGAAGCATCAGCATCAACCATAGCAGCAGCGGCAGCAGCGATCGCCTTCCTTCACTTGCACTCCAAGATTTCTGCATGAGAAGCCACTATACAAGACAAGTCAAATATGAGTCACAAGGAAAAATATGAAATACGAGACTGCAAGATTAGTGAGACAAAACAAAAGGATGTTACCATTACCCCAAAGGCCGATCAACCAGTCGTTATCCCGACTATCAGTTAAAGGCACCCTATCTATCCTAAGTTCGGAAAGAAGACGATAATCGTGTTTATCTGCCTCTAGGAGTTCGGGATATATAAATCACGATGGCTCGACCTCTCACCAAATGCCGAACTTTTCCATCCTTGGGCCCGCAACAAATGCCCACTTGGCGTGAGCCCCCTTGTTACTCGAGTGTGTCTGCGCCCAATCGGCTCTACCATTCCGACGGGCAATGGAATAGAAACCACGACTCTTCGAGTTCCGACGAAGCTCATAATGATTCCAGAACAGAGCGGTCCTCGGAATCATGTCCAGTGCTAGACATCGGGCCTGAAAGGCATTTATGTGGAAGAAGCTATTTGGGTCCAATTGTCCAATGGCGATTCCCGTCTGCTTCAGTATACTCTTGAGGAGAGGCAGCATGGGCAACAGAAAGCCGCATTTAAACGCAACTTCGGATATGCCCGTAGCTTGGCCTCCTCCACAAATCGGAGGGATTTCAGGATTATGCCAAATCCGATCCTTCTTCCTTGGAGTAAAGAAGTACCAAACGTGTTTCTCTACGACGTAATCGGCTGAGAAATGCTCAATTTTCTCTTCAGTCAGCTTTGATCGAAGGTTCGAGGCTGGATACAGCTCGACGTCACTAAAGGGAGAAACTCCCGAAGGACCTGCACCTTTGGCCAGCCGATCCATATCCCTGCATTCGGAAATGAAGAGACGTTAGCCTTGTACTCGGACAAAAAGGAAAAAGGAAACGGAAAAGGAAAAGGTCGAGTACAGCGGGCTGGGATCGGTCGGGACAACCTATAACCTAGGGCCAAGCAGAATGGAGACCTAAAAGCTATAGGGGATTGAGACAGTCCGAAGTGAGTTCTCGAGTTTTGAAGATCCCGAAGGATACTCTTACCCGGACAACTTCCAAGAAGGTCCCGAAATCCCAGGAAAACGGCGTACAAGGGTGAAATAGTGGAAATCGAAAGCACAAAGCATCATAAGCGTGCTTGTATTCTACTTAAAAAGACACGGGTAATTTCGCATATACGCATATAGATATATACATACATATAAATATGAAATGCATGTTTATAGCAATAAAGCGACAAGTACGGGGACATTACAATCATAAGGAATTTAAAAAGAAGGGGAAAGAACTTACTTATTTGTCAATGTGTGATGAAATCGAATTCCTGCGGATAGTCTTCTTGAAGATGAACTGCTACTGGAATCGAGGGTCTGGGTATGGCCGGAAGTGATGCGACGTGTCCAATCGTTGCCCTTGAAAAAGTTCTTGAAGGAAGTTTTTTGCTCTGAGAAAATGAATTATGTTGTACGCGTGAGAATAGAAATAAAAAGGGTTTAGAGGTTTTAAGTGAAGTGACACGACGTTTAGACAGGGGACATTTCGAATTCAATGGACATGGTTCAAGCACGGATCTTGAGATCGGACAACTGTAAGCATTTAAGAGGCACGTCTTCCCAAGAGCCGTCTTATCGCTCCACGCAGTCGTTCTTATCCGATGGAAGCGTCTGAAAAGTAAATTCTGAAGATGGGCCTAGGCTTTGGCCTTCGTCCTGAGGATAACTCCGAACGAGGCCCAGGGACATGTTGGAGGCCTACTTCCTTAGCGGGCTGAACCGAAGGCCCAACAACCCGAATCTGAATGGAGGCCCACTTTCATCCAGTCCATCGGGAAACAACGGTCATATGGTTCACGCTCCCTAAAACGTGGGGCACGTTTGCACACGATGCCCACTTTTCGGGTAACCGCCTGGAGGAGATAATATAGTCTGGTCAGGTTCATTCTCTCATTCATACACAATTACACAACACAACAGAAATACTCTACGTTCAAATTACCTTACAAAGAACCGACTAACTTATTCTCACGCCGGAGGTGAATCGGGGGGCCAAACCCTCGCATTTTTCTTTTGCAGGTCCGACCGAACAAATGTCCGGGAGGAAAACGGTCGTAACACATAACATGGTCACAAGAACAATTATCTTGAATTTTAGAAAAATTCAAAGATCATGTGAATAGTTTGAGCAGAAAAGGAATCGAATTATCAATAATGTACATGAACTTTGTTGAACTGAACACCTTACAGAAGGATGCGTTGATAGGGTTTCGAGGTGCAAATGGTAGAAACCACAATGCATCGACTCTCCAAGTTACTATAGTCTTGCTTCTATCTAATCATTTAATGGTAATGATAGCACAATGCCATGGTGGACATCTAAAAATGGGAAATAATTGGTTCAAAAGGAAATTGGAATCATTGGCAGTTTAAACAATTTGATATGAGACATCTCATAGTCTAATTTCATCTGTTTTAATCATAACAAATGTATTTGGTTAATACATGTGCATAATTCTGAAATTCGTCATAAAGCACGTGGTTCGCTCGCTGCTTGTAGTTGAATCCAATGCCACGGATCAAGGCCAGATTTTAAGTAGTCCATTCCTTTTATTATTAATGACACCTGGCATTGGTTGCATGATAATAGGCATGGACAGAATTAGAGTTGGGCACGTGGTGGCGGCCATCCCCCAAAACTTATACATTTTTCAGTTTTCTGCATTATATTTATATAAAATGTAGTATAGTCCCCCCATTTTTTTTGACAAATCTATACTATACTATAATAAACAAAAGGGGTATAATTTTTAGTTTCGTTATCCCCACATTCACAACTGTTATATCTTCAATTTAAATAGATAATGACTGTTAGATATAACAATACCAGAAGTTGTTATATATAAGCCAATTACATATTAATTTATATTTAATACTAAAAATTATTATATACAAAGATGTAAGGTTCGAATTTTTTCAATAACATATTAAAAGTAATATTTATAATATTATACTATACTATAAACAAATTTTAAAAAATTCAAAGTAACCCGTGCTTTACACTGGCTATAAACTAGTTATCCTAAAAAAAGACTTAACAGTACTTATTTTGGATCTAGTAATATACAAAACTATATAGAATTTAGAAGCCTTTCGTACACACTAAGGTCAACAATTATGAGAACTCATCAAAATGAAAAAAAAATGGAACTATTAGAAGAAGCAAATTTTTCTCTAAAATTCTTCCTCGACATAAATTAAGATATTATGTATATGACGTGAAATTTTGTGAAATTTTACAGAATATATAATATATATGAAGTGAAATTGAGGTATCAACATTATAAGCTTGCCCCCCCCCCCAATATTATTTTTCTGGTTCCGTCCCTCAAATAATAGTTGATAGTCTTCTTTTAGAAGTGCTTAAAAGCATCTCCAATGGTATTATGTATATTAATTATGTAAAAAAGTGATTATGTAAAATTTATCGAACCTGTAAGATAACGTACTCCAGTGATATTATGTAAAATGATTGGTTATATGTTGAAAACACAAATAAATGATAATGTCAGGATGATGTGTTCAAGTTTAGAGCTTTTGTAAAAAAATTGGATATTGGTTATATATGGTCAACCTCAAACAAAATATCTAAATTTTTAGATAAGGGAAGAGATGGATAGAGATGAAAAAAAGTGAGTCCTTTTGAAAAATTAAATGCCACATAATCCTTTTTGTTAAGATCATGAAGTTAGCATTGGAGATTCTATTATAGGTTTTTGCACTCATGATGTTAACTCTTCTAAAAAGTTTTCAAATGAGTTGTGGCAACTTACGATTCTGAATGAGGTATGCAATTTTGTTTAGTATTGATGTGTTGCTAACATCTTTGCGACTAGTTACTAAACAAGTGCCTCTAATAGTTATCCCAAGGGGAGAGCACTGATCGGATAGGTGCGGGTTTATGGTAAATTTGAAACCAAAACTTTTTGGTTTTTAAAATCTAAAACCGCAACCGAAACTGACGGTTCAGTTTCGGATTCAAAATTGTCGGATCGGTTGCAATCGGTACGGTTTCGGTTTTAAAACTGCCTCAAATAAAAATGATAAAACGACATACCTTACTTAAATGAAAAGTACGTAAAATTTAAAATTACATCCAACACGAGAAGGATAACTGCGGTTCTCTCATTTGAACAAAGATACAGAAGAGAAACTTTTGACAAGGACATATATGCAACATAAAGACATGTTCAGATGAACACGAGAAAGACAATAGCTTTGGATGGGCTGCTGGGGTGTTGGGCCATTTTAGCACAATTATGATGTGTCAAATTATATCTAACCGCAAGCGCACGGTGTCTACTCTAAGTACAGAATGGCAAGTGGGTCGTATCCACAAGGAGACAGGTTCTATCGATTCTGATTCAATTATTATCAATTATTTCAAGAACAAAACGATTATTTGAGATCTTAGCTAAATAATAAATATAACTAAATTAACACTTACTAAATAAATACTAAACTAATGAATTTAAAATCCAGGGCAATCAGGTCCACCATGCTTGCAAAATAACTAGTTCCTAAGCTAAAGCAATTAACGTGGTCAAGTAACTAGAGTTTGTCATTCTCTCTCAAGTAATAACACTCTCTAAACATGCTTACCCAATTAATCACTTTTATTAATTCAATCAGTTAAGTAATTAAAGCAATGTTAATCACTCTCGAGTATTAACGCTCTCAGAAATCCAATGATGCTTTCGCACTAAAATTCAGTTCTGCTAGTCGTATTTGTGTCTCTAGTAGTATGTCTCTCGATCATACACCTATTCGCATGGAATTAATCCCTGATATCGGCCGATTACACAAATTAATGATTAAAACATAATCAAATAGAAAAACCATAATCAATCAAATCACTGTGAAAATCATGCCAATTATAATGCAAACATGGCTTCCCCTTTATGCCCTATAAACGACTACTCGCTAATAACTAAACAAATAAAACAACTAATATAATGTAAAAACATAATTACACTAATAAGAACAAAGAAGAAATTCAGATAAGAAAACCTGCAATCATCAATCCTGTCACAAGATGAAAATCCATGGTCTTTCTTCTCCAAACCCTAGCTATGTAAAAGTACGTATGTATATTCCTCTTCCTAAAACTATTAATCAACACTAATAATAAAATCTGATCTTTATCCCTTAATAAAAGTATTTTTAATATTTTAATAAATTTACAAAAGATATCCATAATTGAATAGCATTTTCATGTAAAATTCGTAGCTAACTTTTGTCTCCAGTTTCTAGGCTGTTTCACTTGGAGTCTTATTATTGGTCTCTGACTTGTAGGAAATTCAGTAAGCTTCGCGTGGACTGTAAGAACGTCCAAATCCGATGTATAGAACTCCAGATATGGCCCAAAGAGTGAATGTAGCGCTCACAATCCAATAAATCCGAATTATCCTCTAATTTGACTCCAAATCAGCTATTTTCCTTCAAATCCTTCCAAGATTATGAATTCTTTATTTCCTACAATAAAACAATAAAATCTATTAAATAAATATCCAAATCAATGCAAAACACAATAAATATGAGAATAAAATCATATAATATATATATATATATAAAAATATATTCTATCAAACATCCCCACACTAAGCATTTGCACGTCCTCGGACAAATAAACAAAATAAAAACTAAGTCCTAACAAACATTACTTTCGTAGATGACACAATTGCATTGAGCATATGCAATAAGCCGTTAAACCCCTAGGCAGCCCTAGTAGAACGAGTGTTGTCTCGTGAGAGTTTATAGTGAATTTACCCACAAAATCCATTTTTTTCTGCCAAGTCTCAAGTATGCAACATATCATAATACTCCACACAAGTAAACCTTAATCGCACAATATTGAAAGTCTGTTCACTTACACATCATATATACAAGACTATCCAAGTAAGCACATAGTCTAAATAGACAAAAAGATCATGAAATAGATATCAATGCCGCATTCAGTGAGTAACATGCTATGGATAGAAAAACTCACTGTTAGGTCCAAATGTGTTGTAGAGGGGGGGTGAATACAACTTTTCGAATATGAGAAGCAATAAATACGATGCAATAAACGAACACACAGATTCAAGGAATATATGTTTTATATATAACTTGAAAGGGTTGCTACAACATTCATTACAAAGTATAACAGAAGTTGAGAGAGAAGTGAATGATACTAAGCTCTGTGAATGCACTCTCTCTTTTTCTCTCTTGTGTTTTTCTCTAGAATTGCTCTCTCTCTAAAACATTACACAAGTACTTCTATTTATACTACATGTAATCTATGTCCTGTAGTCTTCAAAGACTAAGATGTACGTGGCCCAATGATGTCCACATAATTCTTGCCTTATCTTGAAAGCTTGGAAATCTGCCAATCAGAAGATGCCATGTGTCATGTTGAAGCTGCACTCTAAGTAGAACCTCTACTTGAGAATTTCTACTTAGCCATCTCGAAGTTCTAAGTAGAACTTCTACTTAGAAACTTCTACTTGGCCATCTAGAATATTTAGTACTTAGAAAATATTCTGGTCTTCAACTTGAAACTTCAATGCACATCTTGAACTTGTGATATCTTCATGTCTTCTTTATTCTTCACCAAGCTCTTGAATATGGATCTTTATTACTGACATAAACTTGCTATCAATGTCCTGACACTTGATGCAATGGTCTGGTTCATAAGTGACTAGTCTTGATAGGGTTTTTGCTTCTTGAATAAATTACCATATCCAATTAGAAATGTGGCTTTCCAATATTTGCTTTCCTTCTTGTTCACTTGAAATCAATTGGTCTTATTGATACTGATAGTTATGATCTTGATTCTTGGCTTTCCAAATCACTGAGGCATGAACAACTTTGACTTGAACTTCTCTCAATGATTTCTTCTTGGATTGATCATAGTTAACATGTTGAATTGTATCAATTACCTTGTCTTCATTTAGTGTTGATTTCTTGTGACCTCTTGTTCTTGATTGTCTTCTGGTTAAGTATCTTTTCCTTTAGTTTGAGTTACGTTAGTTATAGTGTTACAAGTTTACACACTCTGCCTTTCAATCTCCCCCAATTTGATTGTCTAACAATGACATTCAAATTAATGAAGGATAACTCAACTAAACAATGAGACGAGAAAAGATAATTAACATTACAGTCTTGAATAATTTACAATTGAAATTTACATGAAAACAATACAAAGAACTTAAACTAGAAACAGAATTCGAACTTCGAATTAAAGAGCATTTGAGTGATTCCTATCACCTGGATTATTTCATACCTTTTAGTCAAACTTGTATCACCTTATTGGATTCACTCTAAGGTGAATTTTCCTCAAGTGAGTTAAAGCAACCAAAAGACATGAAGTTTTTCCAACTTCAAGTTCACACCACTCTGACCTTTAACCCTAATTCCGTTTCCTCTTTCTAGCTTCAGCAGCTTGGTCTCTCTCTTCTTTCTGCCTTTTGCTCTTCTCCTTCTGCTGCTTTTCTTTCTTGTATACTGGATCTTTAAGCTGCTTCCACCTAGCATTCAATAGACTTACAGCTTCCATTTCTAGAGGGTTCTTGGGCTCTGGATAAGGATGTTTGAAAAGCCTTCTGAGTTTGTCCACCTCCTGAGTAGTTCTGATCTTTGGAATATCCTCGAAGTTCTTCATGATGAGCTGAGGTTTCCAGTGAGATTTATCAGATTTGAACTGACAATAGATCATCTTGGGGTAGCCCTTGACACGGTCAGTATTGTGGACACTGGCCGCATCTCGCTCCATTCTCTTCTTTTCCACCACTACTTCAGACAGGTAACTCATGAGTCTCTGCTTTTCTTCAACAAACTTATCTTCCACTTCGCCCCATTTGAATACATATAATACTCTCTCCAGAAATGCAGCATCTTGAGTCCGTAGCAGCCATTGTCTACTCATATGCAAGATTGTTTGATTTTGGTCTGCATCTATGAATACTAAGGCATCAGCTGTATCTTCAACATAAGCATGTATCCAGTATACGCTTTCACTTCCTGGAACACCAATAGCCTCCCTTATTTCTCCTTGTTCTAGTGCTCCAGAAGGAAGAGTCAGAGCTTCATCAACATTCTTCATGGCTTGAAGAATATTCCATTTCTTCTCTATCAGCTCCGGCTCAATCTTCACGTCATCAAGAGGGTTTGAAGCAATGACATCACACTTCCACACCTCATTGCTCTTCTTGAATATAACTCTTTCAATGATCTTCACGGATTTATCTTTAAGCTCAGATGCGAATCCCTTGCTCATCATTTGTCTACAGACAGCTTTGAGAGATTCTACTGAAAGCTCCATTAGATCATTTTCCTCCATGCTAACCCTCTTCATCTTTCCGTCAACTACCATCCGGATAAAATTTGGATATGCTGAGAATTCTGGACCCTTGTCCTCTGCTAGCTGCATTAACTGATCCCTGTACAGAATGCTTAGCTCCTCAGATTGAGAGTACTGAATTTTAGTCGCTAGCAAGAACAACTCTGACGCAGATCTTCTCATTATGAATTGGTCATCCACATATAAGAAAGATGTTGGGACTCCTTCTACCAAAGACAAGATAACCTGCCACTCCTTAAGATTTGCATTGTATCCAACCCTGACTTTAGAAATTAATCTCTTCAAAGCATTTATATAGTCCCCAGTCATTGGATTCTGCAAATTCAAGTTGTAGAACAGATCATCTGCATCCTTGTTATGAACTCCTTTTGCACAGGGTCCCATCATTATCTTCCTTGCTTCATCCCATTTCTGCCCTATCCTTCGTTTGTCCAGATCAACTTGAGGATTAGCTAGCCTTGCAAGCTCATACTCATACTGCTTCCCTTGTAGCTCCACCTTTTGTTCTAGGAACGCAGCATGTTCTTGCATCATCTTCATTTTATGGAACTGAGCTTGTTCCAAGGCTAACTGTTGAGCTTTAAGGGTTTCCTCATCAACAGGAAATTCTTCAGGCAGTCCGGAAGACATCCCAGCACCTCCACCTTGTTCCTTCAAAGATCTTTTTATAGCGTGTGCCAACGGTACGTCTTTCATGTCAGAATCTGAGTCAAGTACCTCATGTACTGTTTCCTGATGACTCAGATCAACAAATGGTTCATCAACCATTACTGCCTTACCCTTTCCGATCCTCAGAGCCTCTTCATCAACAGACGGCTCAACTTCTGGTTCCTTGACAAGATCAGCGGGTTCTTCAATTTCTTCGATGTGAACTGCCTGCTGTCTCGTCTCCTTTCCACTCTCCCCCTTAGGTGAGTTATCCTGAGCTCCACCATGGTCTTCAGATCCATCAGCTGCATAGGAACCTCCAAAACCAGAACCAGAGGCTCCCGCTCCACTAGCACCACCTGCTCCAGCATCGGGGGGAGGTTGTTGCGACTCGAAGCACTCCGGGGGCACAAAACTCCTGACTGCGAACATCAATCTACTGATTTCCACAGCCATTGTATGCATTGTAGACTCCAATGCCCCCATCCTCTCATTGAGAGTGCTTCCCAAGACACCACCAGCATGGCCCAAGTCATTGACCTTATTTGTCAAATCATCAAAAGCTGTAGCTTGACTTGCCATTCTTGCTGCGTAGTCGTCTAGAGCCCTTTGGTTGTTTCCAATATTGATCCCAAACTGCCCCATCGTCTGCCCGAACTGCCTTATCTGATTTTCCATTGAAGTCATACGCGTATCAAGATTTTCAGTGTTAAGGGGCGGTGTTTGGTTTAGGTAACCTCGCTCTAATACTTGTTCTGTTGGTATTTGACGCTCGGTTTCGGGCCTTGAAAATGAAGGTCCCTCTCTCCCTAACCTCTCACACACACTCCCTGTCTCACGCTCGTGTATGTCTTCAATGATTGATCCAAATAGTGAAGCAGTACCTGCAGAAAATTGATAAGAAATGTTGTTGACAGTTATGGGATCAAATTCTGTTTGTTCCTGAGTTGGAATCTCAGGCTGAGAGGCTGCAAAGTGTCCTTGTACGACATCAGAACCGATCCTCTTTGCAGCATCAGTACGTACCGGTGAAGGTACGGCTGAAGTTCTTAAGACTTCATGTCCTCTTGAAGCAACAGTATCTTCAAGAGGCACATCATCCTCACCAAAATCAAAATCCCTATGTGCAGAATGTTCAATGGGTGAACCACTCACGTGAGGTGGAGTGGTTGCGTGTGACGCGCTAGGGTTTGACTGTGGTTGTGAAGTAGCAGCGTGGAAAAGTTTGGCTTTCTTGCGAATAAGTTGCTGCTCTTCGGGTTCACTCTCCTCATCATCTTGTATATATATACGTGCTGGTTTTCTGACTTCCGTTAACAGGGGTGATAGAGAATAGGAATGTGTATCAGACTCAGAGTCCGAAATATGGCTCTTACCCTGGGATAGATCCTGCGGGTTAGCAGTCTCTTGGGTCGCGGAATCAGAAACATAGGAGGAGGAATGAATAGTATGCAGGGAGAGATTACCTGATTGATTACCTTGTGCATCATCGCTTTCCTCATCAGGAATCTCATCAAATGCCTCAGCATGAACAGATGGATTTTGAGCATGTGATGAGACTTGTGATGATGCCTCCAAATTGGTAACTCCTGCATCATATCTAAGCCACATTTGAATATTTTCAGGAGTAGACATTGGTTTACCTTGATGTTTATCCTGATTAGCAATGGTTGAAAGTGACTTAGTGCCCATCCCTAGCGATTCAGATGTGGGGCTTCTGGCAAATCCCTGTCTAATAGCAAGAGCATCCTTCGGTATTAAGTCATTGATCAGCATTTGAAGAAACCGAGGAAACCAGCAGACAACATCATTTGTAGTGAGGTCTCTGCTTGCAAGGGATCCCATTGAGGCCACTATCTCAGAGAGAACTATGCGTCCATAGTTTATATCCAGTTCTCTTGCTAGGGCAACTGCAAAGGTTTGCATTGGAATTGGAATTTGATGAAAGTCTTTTTCGCGTGCCCGAAAACATCTTGTGATGGCCTCGAAAAAGTAATTCCATTCCGCATGGAAGAATTGCTTTTGGATATTTCCTGTGATTGGGCCTTTTGGAGGATAACATCCAATTTCTTCAAAGAATCTGAGGCGTTCTGCAGCAGTAGGTTCTGGATCATAGGCATCTTTAATTGGGAATCCCAGAACTCTGTTGACAATTTGTTCGGTCACCTCATATTCCTGACCCGCTAAGGTAAACCTGAAACCGTAGGGGGTTGATTTACTCCCAAAAGTAACCGCACTAGTCCATAATTGCTGTAAAGCATCATGTACTAGTGTAGGTTTAGCAGTAAAAGCATGGCTAGCTTTGGAATACAAATTGAGAAATCGTATCCAAAACTTAAACCGCGGGAGTTGATCACCAATTTCCGTAGAAATATTATAAAAATTGTTTTTAGCAAGGGAAAATTGGTGAGCCATTTTGATTAAATGTTTTTCTTTAAAAAGATGTGATTTTTGTTTAATTTTGAAAAACAAATAATTTACGAATTAAATGATGTATCCCTTTTAATTTATCAAAAAGAACAAAAGTCCCTTAGAGAAAATTAAACTACGGGATGAACAATCAAAAGCCAATGACTAAATCTGAATATTCAAAGAAGATGAATATTCGTGTGTACCAGTGAAATCGTGTGTGTTTATGAATGGTGAATATGGAATTGCGTTTTATGAACAGTACACAAACAGTTATATGTTCGTGTGTATGTATATGTGCGTGTATATTGATGAACACAAAACACACCCACACAAAGATTAAGGATAACACAGTCAAGATTAGTCCAAAAATTGGCAGTAATTCGTGATTAGTACGAGTTTAATCACAAAAACAAGGGTTAACGGTATGAAGTTATGAAATCGCCTTGTTTTGTGAAGAGGCTGCTGTGAAAATTAGAATTAGGTAAAGTGAATTAGGCATCGAGTTAGAGATGTATATATAGATGAATGAGAAATGACAAAAATGTCCCTGTTAAAAAAAATGTGAAAAGTACTAAGTTCATACAGGGGACATCTAAGTCGAACTCTATCTCGAACTTTTCTATCTCGAACATCTCTATCTCGAACATCAAGTCGAACTTCGAGATAAAGTTCGAGATAGAGGGTAACTCGAACAATCATGCACAAATAAGCACTTTAACCAATTTTACAGCAGAAACTATAGGGAAATCCTATCTTGAACATTATTGAATTGTAGTAAACTTGGAAAAAAGAAAATTCAAGATACTTTTCGAGTTAGAAGTCTATCTCGAACATCAAGTCGAAATTCGAGTTGAGTTTCGAGATAGACTAAGAGCTCTATCTCGAACATCAAGTCGAAATTCGAGTTGAGTTTCGAGATAGACTAACTCGAAGTTAATCTCAAATTCTTTCCAAAATACCCCCTTGAATCAAAAAGTACAGGGTAATTCAAGATATGTTTCGAGTTAAGAGTGTAACTCGAAAAATTCCCTTTAGATTAACTGAGAACTCTATCTCGAACACCAAGTCGAAATTCGAGTTGAGTTTCGAGATAGACTAAGAACTCTATCTCGAACATCAAGTCGAACTTCGAGATAAATTTCGAGATAGACTAACTCGAAGTTAATTCTCAGTTCTTTTCAAAATATTCCCTTAATGGAAACCTCATCTCAACCTTTGAGATAAGATTCGAGATAGAATTTATCTCGAATATTTTGAAGATAGAACTAGGCACACTGGTAACTCGAACTCGAACTCTAAGTCGAATTTCGAGATGAATTTCGAGATAGCCAACTCGAAATTCTTCCCAGACTTAGAATTTTTCAAAAACTTCACTCTGACAGATTAAGTCAAAATTCAAATCGAATTTCTAGATGAGTTTCGAGATAGAACCTAACTCGAAATTTTGAAGTTTTTCAATTCTAAGGCCTCAAATTACATGAAACTCATAGGTAAATTCATCTAAAAATCATGCAATATTTAGAATATTATGAATTTAACTCCCCCTATGATCATGCAATCTAACAAGCATAAATTCACAGATTTGTGCTATAAAAGACACTTAAAACACAAAGAATTCATGCAAAAACACACTATATGCAACCTATAACAATCATTAATTAGGCATATTAAAGTCTAAGCACATAATGATTGAGTAGCTTGCACATACAAACATAAACATGGATTTTACAGATAGAAGGCTTTACTAACTTGTGTTAAGCATTCCCAATTCACCAACCAACCTATTGAATGTTACTTCATCAAGAGGTTTGGTGAATATATCTGCAATTTGTTGCATTGTGGGCACAAAATGTAGCTCCACAGTCCCCTCCTCGACATGTTCTCTTATGAAATGATACCTGATGTCAATATGCTTGGTTCTTGAGTGATCTACAGGATTGTTGGTTATGGCAATGGCACTTGTGTTGTCACACATGATTGGAATTTTCTTATGCTCCATGCCATAATCCTTCAATTGGTTCCTCATCCACAGTATTTGAGCTACACAGCTTCCAGCAGCAATGTACTCAGCTTCAGCAGTAGAAGTAGATACTCTATGTTGCTTTTTACTTTGCCAGGACACCAATCTTCTGCCAAGAAATTGGCAAGCACCAGATGTGCTTTTCCTATCAATCCTGCAACCTGCATAGTCTGAATCCGAATAGCAAATAAGATTAAAACCTGTATCTCTTGGGTACCAAATCCCTAGATTTGGTGTGCCCTTGAGATACCTAAAAATTGTTTTGACGGCTACGAGATGTGATTCTCTAGGACCCGCTTGGAATCTTGCACATAAACAAGTTGCGAACATTATATCGGGTCTACTTGCAGTTAAATAGAGGAGTGAGCCAATCATACCTCGATAGCTTGTGATGTCAACTGATTTACCTTATTTGTCTTCATCAAGCTTCGTGGCTGTTGCCATGGGAGTCTTAGCTGCTGATGCATCTTCTAGATTATACTTCTTGAGTAAATCTCTGACGTACTTGGATTGACAGATAAAGATACCATCTTTTCTCTGACTGATCTGTAATCCAAGGAAGAAGGACAGCTCTCCCATCATGCTCATCTCATATTTTTCCTGCATTAGCTTGGCAAATTTCTCGCACAAGCGCTCATTTGATGACCCAAAAATAATATCGTCCACATATACTTGAACAAGTATTAAGTCATTTCTCACAACTTTATAGAACAATGTTTTATCAATTACTCCCCTAACAAAACCATTTTCAATTAAGAATAGAGATAGGGTTTCATACCATCGCCTTGGGGATTGCCTGAGGCCATAGACAGATTTGAAGAGTAGATACACAAAATCTGCATGTTCTGGATCAACGAAGCCAGGCGGCTGTTCCAGATACACTTCTTCTTCTAACTCTCCGTTCAGGAAGGCACTTTTCACGTCCATCTGGAAAACTTTGAAGTTCTTATGTGCTGCAAATGCCAAGAACATCCTGACTGCCTCAAGTCTTGCAACTGGTGCATAGGTTTCATCATAATCAATTCCTTCTCACTGAGAATAACCTTTTGCAACCAAACGAGCCTTGTTTCGTGTTACAAGTCCATTTTCATCCAGTTTATTTCTGAATACCCACCTAGCTCCAATTACGGATTTGTTCTTTGGTCGGGGTACCAGTTTCCAAACTTTCTGCCTTTCAAACTGATTGAGTTCCTCTTACATTGCAATCACCCAATCAGCATCGCCAAGAGCTTCTTCTATTTCTTTAGGTTCAAGCTTGGATAAGAACCCAGAATATAAGGAGATATTAGCCATGTCAGCTCTTGCAGTTCTTCTAGTAGTCACACCAGCATCTGGATCACCAATAATTAACTCAAACGGATGGTCTCTATTCCATACTCGTTCACCTGGAAATTGTCTTGATGATTCAGCTTGACTTTCTGAGTTGGGGTGCTGACTACTTTGATTATTTTCACTAACTCCCCCTGAGTTAGTGCCAGCTCCTACAGAACTAGAGTCAACTCGGCTTGAGCCTTGAACAGTAGTCCTTGAGCTGCTATTTACTCCCCCTGAGTTGTTGCCGGTTCGTACTGAAGAAGTCTCTCCTGATCTTGTAGAATTAGCTTGTTCACTAGACTCAGGTTCTTCATGTACGCTTGGAACATTTAATGGAACAACCAACTCAGGTTCATCTTCAAGATCTTCTAAGTCCAGATTCTGAAATTTTAGGGACTCAGGTTCACTAGAATCTCTTGAAATTGATGAGAGTTTGGTATCGTCGAATCTGACGTTGTAACTTTCAGTCACTTTTCGATCATTCACCAAGAACACTCTATAAGCTGCCACCACGTCTGTAGAGTAACCAATAAAGATTCCTTCACGAGCTTTTGCTGCAAACTTGCCTAGATTTTCATCATCTATAAGCACATAGCATTTTGCTCCGAAGACATGAAAGTATTTGATTGTTGGTCTTCTGTTGTTCATTAGCTCACATGGTGTCTTTTCTTTATCTTTTATGATCAAGGTTCTATTTTGAGTGTAACAAGCGGTACTCACTGCTTCGGCCCAGAAATACAAAGGAAGTTTTGAATCATACAACAAAGTTCTTGCTGCTTCAACCAAAGTTCTATTCTTCCTTTCAACTACTCCATTTTGCTGTGGAGTTCTCGGGGCTGAATACTGACGACGTATTCCTTTAGATACACAGAGGTCATTCAGCATTGCGTTTTTGAATTCAGTGCCATTGTCTGATCTAATCGTCTTCACAGTAAGTGTTGAAACATTCTCAATTTGAGTGATGTGATCAATGATTAAGAAAGATACTTCGTCTTTCGTCATTACGAACAATACCCATGTATACTTGGAGAAGTCATCCACGATTACTAAAGCATATCTTTTCCTAGACAAAGATAGGACATTCACTGGGCCAAACAAATCCATATGAAGAAGTTGCAGAGGCTCAGTAATACTAGAAATTTCTTTGCTTTTATGCGATGCTCGCTTCGACTTTCCCATTTCACAAGCTTCATAGAGTCCTTTCGGAGCGAACTCCATTTGAGGTAGATCTCTCACTAATTCTCGCCTCGCGAGAGCATTCATCGTTTTGAAGTTTAAGTGAGATAGCTTTTTGTGCCATAACCAGCTTTCATCATCCGAGGCTTTGCTGTAGAAACAGGTGACCTCATCCTGATTTGCTGAATCCATATCTGCAACAAAAAGATCTGCCTTTCGAACTCCTTTCAAAGCTAGTGAGCCTTCCTTGATGTGAGTGATTGAGACACCTTTCTTGTTGAAGACAATTTCGTAACCTTTGTCACAGAATTGACTTATACTCAACAGATTGTGCTTTAGTCCCTCAACATAGGAAATATCTTCAATGATGACATTGCCAGTTTTCAATTTGCCATATCCCTTAGTCACACCAATGCTGTCATCTCCAAAGGTAACATAAGGGCCAACCTTCATAACCAACTCTGTAAGCAGGGACTTGTTTCCAGTCATATGCCTCGATGCTCCACTGTCTAGCACCCATATGACTTTATTTCTATTCTGCTTAATGCCCTGCAATGACAGATTGGTTAGACATTCTTCGGAACCCAACTTTGATTGGGCCCGGCTTTTCGATAAGATCGAGAATCAACAGATTTAACAACAGGAGATGCACTTTTCTTCACATTACTAGAGCTTTCGACTATCTCCTTTCGTTTCTCAGACTTGACAGATTTGTCAGTCTTAGGAGAAGGTTTGTCACTCCTAACTTTAGGAGGACTGACAGTCTTGGCTCTACCATACTTTTTCTTGATATTTGAACTAGCAACAGTATTTGAGCATGACTGGCTAGATGCATTAATTAAATGCACAAAAGTTTGCATGATATTAAAAGTGCATGGCATACAGTTAGGTTGACCACACTGTGCATGATTCTGATGCAGATTATTCATTGTATGTGTGGTAGGCATGGCATGTGCAGCAGGAACATTCATGTTAGCTTTGCATGCATAAGAAAGATGTTCAGTAGATTTACAATGATAACATGCTTTCTTTATTCGTTCAGCCTTAACCTCTTTTATGCCTTTTTCTTTCTTTCCTTGTTGTTTAACAGCCTTAGCTCCTAATCCCAGTCTAGATTCATCTCTAGGGAAATTGATTTTCACTTGTTTAATAGGAGTTATAGGTTGTTCTTTCTGGCGATCTTCCATCTCAATCTCATATCTAGCTATCAATTCAGTCTCTTCTTCTTCTATTCTAGGAACAAGATGTTTGTAGATAGGTTTGACAGCCGATTTAAGAATACTAGGTGTTTCCTTTTTAAGGTCACTGGAACTAGGGTCAATAGGTCTCTTTCCTTCTTTCTTAGGAAGGTCAGAATAATCAAGTCCTATACCTACTCCAGTTATTTTCTTAAATGTGTCATTATCTACATACACTTTACTAGCCGCTAGTTTGTAAGCTTCGCATTTTGTTTCTAACTCAGCTAGATTGTTCCTAAGACATGCTTCTACTTCTTCCTTAAGGACGAGCTTGTGTTCCAGAGATTTAATAAAGTCTCTTAGAGAAGTATCTACAGTGCAAGCAGCCTCTAACTCTTCCACTTTTGCCTCAAGCATTCTACATTTGGCAACAAGTGTTTTCTGTTCCTTTTGAGAAGAGTCTAGGCTTTTGCACAACATATAGATTTCTTCACTAAGAGCCCCGTTCTGTTCTTTATAATCATCAATAGACATTTCTACTTTAAGAGTCAGAACTGGTACCTCTGGTTCCTCTGATGTCTCAGCCATGAGGGCAAAGTTCGCTACATGAGTAACATCTTCCTCATCTGAATCATCCCAAGCTCTTCCTTCTGTCACCAATAAAGCTCGTTTTCCATGTCTTTCCTTCAACAGTGCTTCATAGTTGCTTTTGAGAGCTTCAAATGTTTCTTTAGGATAAGTCTGTTTAGGCTTTTTGCAGTCCGAGGCAAAGTGTCCAGCTTCACCACAATTATAGCATTTGAACTTCATTTTGAAATCCAAAGGAGATTTGTAGCTGGTATTCTTGCCTTTTCCTTTGTAGCCTGACGAACTACCACCACCCTTAGCAGCCCGATAATAAGATGAAGATTTTCTCTGTGGTCGGTTGCTCTTTCTAAATCTCATGTTGCTGAACTTCCTTGCCATGTATGCCACGACACTGTCGTCCATGTTGTCCAGCTCTTCTTGGGTGTAGTAGTCATCATCACTGTCAGATGCGCACTCGTCATCATTATCAACTTGATGTGGTGCAAGTGATGATTTAGGCTTTGCTGCAACCATTGCCTTCTTAGACTCTTCCTCATCAGCAACTAATCCTGATGCACTTTCTTTTCCCTTTGAATCATTGTCCCATGCTTGATCTTGAAGAGTTTCCAGCTCATAGGTCTTTAATATTCCATAATATTCTTCCAGAGAAGTTGTATGCAAATCTCTGGTTTCTCTTATTGCGTAGACCCTATGTTCAATGCTTTTTGGCTGGTTCCTCAGATATCTCGTATTAGTCTCAACCATGGGGAGAGTTACACCTCTCAGATTCAAATCCAATACCAACTGACTGAATCGTAGGTAGACATCTGTTATGCCTTCTCCTTTCCTTATTCTAAAGGTGTCATACTCCATCTTGAGTATGAGTGTTTTGTTGCTTCTGACCTCTGCAGATCCTTCCATGACAACTTCTATCTTGTCCCAAATCTTCTTCGCTGTAGTCAGACCTTTGACTATGTTGAACATTTCATGATCAAGAGATTCCATCAAGGTTTGTCGAACGGCAGTATCACAAGCTATTTGTTCCTTATCAGCATCCGAAAACTCCGAGACCTTTTTAGGCTCAGACCGAGGTGGTATAACCACTCCTCCTTCCGTATGTGAAGGAATAACTACCATTGGGACAAATTTACCCTTGTCAAGGACTTCCAGATATTCAGGGTTAATAGTCTCTAGATATAGTCTCATTCTGAAAACCCATTCTTCATAGTGATCTTTGTTGAACATTGGGATCTTGAATGCATTTTTAGGAGCCATCTCAATTCTGGTCACTAAAAGTTTCTAAGTACCCAAGACTAGGCTATGTAGAATATTTATGTAGAACTTTTGCCTAAGTCGAAATTTCTCTAAGTAGAAATTTTGCTCAAGTCGAAATCACCAAGTAGAAATTGTCCAAGTCGAAATTCTATGTAGAAATTCTCAAGTAGAAATTCTATGTATGTAACACCCCCAGATCCGGGGTCCGGGATCCGGTGGTTACGGTTTCCAATTCTGTCCACAACACTTGAACTTTCCTTAACATAAAATAAATTACGTCTCTATAACCCAACACAATAATATAAAACACACCCGTTATAGTCCCAGAGATGAAATCAGAGTAACACTCAAATTTTTATTAATCACATTATGAGTTCTTACAATCCAAAAGAATTTCAATATAAATACATACTCTTTGCCATCCATTTACATAAGGCATACTAGACCATATTCTTGGTACTGAAAGAATAAATATACCCTACCAATAGCTTCTTCTTCAGCTCTGGTAGTCTCATCGTCCTCGCCCGCGTCGAGTGCGCCTTGTGCGAGTCATCTGGTCTAGCTGTTGTTGTGATATAATAATAAAGCAAGGGTGAGCAATAGCCCACCAACAATAATATATGACTGAACGATAATGTATAACAGTTCAAAAGTATCTTTCAAACCATATGCCATGCCTTTACGGAAATGATGCCAGTATAATATGAACGATGAAGTTACAAGGTAACTTAAAGTATTTGTTTGTAGAAATATCTGCTACATCAAAGTAAGCGAGATATTCTTATTGTTATTAAGAAGAGGAACTTGCAAGAAAAGGTTGCAATTCCAGTTATGACCCTTTTCCAACTCTGCCAACAGTAATCATGTTGCAGGAAATAAATAAATTTGGATGATGAACCAATGATGGAGTATTCACCGCGCCCGCTGTTCCAATCTTGATGATCAGTCGAGATCGTACAGCTCAATTTAGATTTACTACCGGTAGAAGGAAGAACTGACGGCTTTACTTGTGTACCGCCTTACTAGCTCTCCCCGGCCAACGGTTGGGCCAAAGGGGATGGACCGGCGCTACTCGGCCTCTTACACGACTCCTAGTTCAAATAGAATTCATGATTCTGAATGTAACGTTCGTCCCCCTTTCCCCAAGTATAATACTTGTTGATAAGACTCCACAAAGTAGTCGTATCTAGTTGGAAAGGAAAATTTACCAATAACTCCCAAGCTATTACTTGGTAACGGATATCAACTTGTTCCAGTGATCTTACTCCTCGAAAGATGAGAAGGTAAGCAACGACTTAATAAGTCAACAGCACCCGAGTTGCGAGTGAAGGGAATACTATATGACCGGGAAGTCGACAAGATAAATAACATTTTCCAAGTAAGGTTCCCTTATTATTAAGGAGGTAGACTCAAAGAAGAATGATGTCTGAGAACCTTCCTTGATATAAGATTAATAATAATATGTCTCCGAAATATTTTTCGTAATAATCGAAGAAGATAAACCTTATTGAGGTTATTCTAAGTATGGAATAAATATTCAGAGAATATTTATTGAATTAAAAATATTTAAAGAATATTCAGGAATATGAAAGAATATCTTTAATCAGAGTATTTTTCAAATAATTCTTGAAGAAATATCGAGAGAATATTTATTGCATAATTAAATATTCAAATGAATATTCCAAATAATATTCATTAATCAATAAGACCTGAAAGGAATATTTAAAATATTTAAAATAATATTCGATGATTAAATAGAACCCTGGATGAATATTCAAAATAATATTCATAATTAATTAGGAATTTAAATGAATATCAATAAAGTAATATTCATTTAATAAATAATATCCTAAATGAATATCAAGTAATATTCATTTAGTAATCCAAGCTTTAAAGGAATATTCGATATAATATTCGATAAGTAAATCAAGCTTCAGATGAATATTGAAGATAATATTCATCAAGTACTTAATACCTTATATGAATTTTCAAAAGTAATATTTATTTAATGAAATAATATTCTAAATGAATGTCCACATAATATTCATTTAGTAGTCTCATCTTTAGAAGAGTATTCGAAATAATAATCGATAATCAATTCGACTCCGAATGAATATTGACGAATATTATTCGTCGAATGATTACGTTCAAATAATTATTTGAAGTAAGGATCGTTAAAATAATTAGTCTCGAACGAATATTCAAATAATATTCGTCGCCCAAATAATAGAAAATATTTACTTAAATATTTTCCTCCGAGGTAATCTCGATATATCAAGGAATATTGACTCCCGGTCTATTTTTGATTAATAAGATGTATACGCCCTTCTATGAGGGTCTTACAATAATCGGCTTATAACTGATATATAACTATCTAGCTTATAAGCCAACAATAACATTCAGGGAACAAGTATATCACTTCAACTTGAAAGTAGGCATGCATGCAATGGCATATGTATATCAGCATATATATATATATTTATTCAATCACAACAACAGCCTAAAAGAAGGGAATTGGAACTTGCCTGGTAGTCGAGTACGGTAAGGGGTAGTGGTAGCGGGTCCCGGTTCAGCTTGGTGATCTATAAATAGCCAAGGCATTCGGGATTAATCACTTAACATATTAAAAGTTAAGTTATACTTAATTCGAAACACGTTCTCGAGTTATCTCGTTATACCCCTTTTTGTGGATTACTTTTATCACTGATCCGACCCGACATTCGTTCGTTAATACGACATGTCATTGCATTTATACTTGGGACATACTTAAGTCATATGAGTTCTAAGGTTGATCGTTACGAACCGATATTATACTCCGAGTTTTATCGCCCGTTTTCTAAGTGTTTTACCAAAGTTATAAAAGAGTCGTCTTTTAGGGGTTCGTTCGCGTTTAACCTCGACTCGAACATTTTTAATAAATCGAAAAATGATCTTTTTGACATACGGTTTTCTTTCACGCCTTCCTTTTTACCTCTAGTATTTATTTACCAAGATTCGCCATGACGTTACATAGTTTACGAGGGTTCAATTACAGTTACGAACTTTCGTTTACGGATTCGAACTACTTTTAGTAATTTGGTCATAAATCCTTAACCGTAAGTCCGTTTCATGCGATCTTTATATCAAAACGAAGCTTGAAACATAATCTATCCTATCATGGCAGAAAATGAAGCTGTACAGTGAGTTATAGCTACTGTGATGCTCGGTGTTTAATAGTCTAACGAAAATTCGGCATTACGACGGCTATAAATCGAACGTTCTAAAATTCATAACAATCAATCCAAGCCACACCGGGCATACTATACATGGTTTTCATCTTAACCAGTCCAAGAAGGTTTCAATTAACCATCATAATCATCAAAACTCTTAAATCATCACTACTAACTACATAATCATGCTTTTATGCATATAACAACACCATAATCTTAACTAATCTAAAACCATCAAGAACATATATAAAACTCAAAGTAAGATCTTGGGTTCTTAAGAATTATACCTTCCTTGGAGAGTGTACAAGCTATAATAACCCTTATATAGTCCTTGTATGGCTTTAACAAAGCTTAAATCATCCAAAGAAACCAAGAAATCAAAGTTAGTTTCTTGAAAACACTATTCACCCTCATCTTTGAGGATTTATTTGAAAATGGAAAACATGGAGTTTGAAGCTAAGATTTCTAGGAGATCATTTTTATGAAATATAGGACTCACCATAAAAATTTGGAGATCAAACAATGGTTGGAAGGTGGATTTTGAAATCTTAAAACTCCAAAATTCGAAGTGCCTTGGTTTTGGGGGAAAAACAGTGAACTTCTCGAATTTATTTACCCATCCAAACGATCTTCAAAAATTATGAAATTAAATCCCCAACTTCACCTTGATGTGTAGAAGCTCCATGAATTTTTTCATGATTTTTAGATGAGTAGATCTAGGTGAAAAAAAATGGCAAAGACCCCTGCCCTGGAAAATGCAACTGCTGGAAAAATGGGGGAGAGGTGGTGTTTGCTTGGCTAGTTGTCAAATGATATTTGTGATATGTATAAGTGGGTATAGCTGCTAATACTCCTCTTAATACAAGTGTCAAAGGTTTATGGTGTGTTAGAAAAATTGATGATGTGAAGCCTTGTTGTTTTCTTCTTGTCCATCCACCTCATTACTTCCTTTCTCATTTCTTTTCTTCATTTCATTTCCACCAAATATTCTTATATATAACCCCAGCTGATCAAGTAGGGTTTTTTTTTATCTCGTTACGTATTTAATCCGTAATTTCTTTCGCGTTTGCTTGATCGCTTAATCTTGTTATAAAGTTCTAGCGATTTCTAGAACACTTGTTATTCTAACTCAAAGGTTTTCATTCTAAATCCTCAAATCATACTTAATAAATAAAATCCTTGAATCCTTAACATTATAATACTCTTGTCTTGATCGTATTGATAGGCTCTTTACGGTTCGGTCAAATATTGTACCGAAAAAGAATTTGGAATTTCTGAATTCCGATCGTCTCTGCATTCACTTATTTCCTCCGCGTATTACTAATATGACTTCGAAACATCCATAACACGTCCCGTACATAGGGTGGCGTGAAAAGTTTTCCAACTTACAAAGTCACTATTCATCCACCAAATTACTATGCACGTACAGGAAACACTATGCACGTACGGGAAATACTATGCACGTACGGGAAATACTATGCACGTATGGGAAATACTATGCACGTATGGGAAATACTATGCACGTATTCATTTCTCTTCAAGGATCCATTAGCTCCTTCCTGGATGGTAGATTATTCTTATCTAGGTCCTCAACCATCGAATTACTCTATTCTGACAATATACCAATGCATCAGGATCATTGTCCAAAGCAATATCCATTCATTACAATCATTGTTCTTTGAAACCACCATTCATTAGAGCTGGTGACCTTGTTGTTGGAATCATTGTTCCTCATTTTATCATTACTTAATAAAAGTTTTAATTATATCCAAAATTTGGGGTTCTTACAGTCTCCCCTCCTTAAAAGGATTCCGTCCCGGAATCAGGTAGGAAGCAAAGAGTCGTTTGCCTGTCGTTCACTCTTTAGCTTCCCGGTCAATTCTTATTCGTTCTACCCTTCCTCAGCACATCTTCTAGTGCTACAATTCATACTTTATCCTTTTTCCATCAACGTTGCTACTTTTCGTACAACTCACTATCCGGGTTATACTTTTACTCAGTCTTATCCTTATTGATACCTGCAGTAACATTGGTATCACTATCACCCTACGATTCGGAGGTAACCTCGCTCGTACTGTGCATTTCCTGATCGCTTTAATCTTCGCAATCTAGATCAATATAGAGAAGTGGAAAGATTTGTTGAGAGATCACTATGATCAATTGAACATTTGTTATATTGCATAGTTAGTACAGAAGGGGGCCAGCCTTTAGTACTTGACAAGCAATTAAACAAGTCATAGCATTCCACTTAGACTTCTATCACATAGACAGATAGTCACGTAGCAGTACCTCCCCTCCAAAAAGGGTTGTTCTTCTCAATTCATAAAGAAGATGAATAAGAGAGAAGAAGAGAAAAGAGTTCTAAAGGATTATAGAAAGCTTCCATGATTGTAGAATATCATACTCAGAATTTACCTCTGAACTATAGAGGTTTATCAAAGAAGAAATTAATCATAATTATATCCAATACTATTTGATCGCAATCTCACGTGTCAACATATCTTGCTGCTTTGTCCATTATTCTATGGACAAATACTCTTGTTCAATCTTAGCGATACTCACATTCGGGAAATCCTTCAACCTTTCAGGTTAAATCTTAGGTTTCTCACTTGGCATCATTATTACTGACATCCCATATCATGTTACTAGCTTTTTCATAACTATAGTATTGACACTATCAGGTTGTCATCCTGAGAATTCATTAGAAAACCCATTCATAACACTCCTTGCTTCTCATTCCATAGTTGCTTCCCCAGCCTTTTCTTTATCAATCACATCCTTCTTATTATCTGATTCTTATTTACTTCTGTTATTTACTTTCACCTTCACCTCTTTATTGAGACACCTTTTTGCACTTGGTACCTCCTTATCGGTATTCCGTCTCATTTACTCTATAATCATCACGTTATTTCAATTTAAACTTTCCGAAATGAATCTGGCCCGATTCCTTTAACTTAGATTCATATAATCTACTTCTGCCAACCTTGTTTCTCATTACTTGTTCTTTTCTATCCATGGTTTTCCACAGGTTGTCTTTCATAAGTCGGACCAGGTCGTATATCTACATTCTTGTACTCCTATCATCTGTTGAACATTTGCATTTTACTGGCGTAGCCTGGCCACATGAAAACCCGTTATGACCGTGCTATAATTTTGGGGGTAAGGCTGGCTCGAATACCACCGTCCGAACATTTTAAACTCTCAGGTGGCCCAATAAGTCTCGGGCTCAACCGCCCTTCCCTCCAAATCTCATTAATTCTTTCCATGGGAATATCTTTAACATCATGAATCATCAACCTCATATTCTCTATCTTGTTTGCGCAGAAGTACACTAACACAAACTTGTTTGTCATTCATCAACATGCCATTTAGTTAATCAATGGTAGCACTGTCTTTATCTTTACATTGTCATCTACTTTCTTAGAAGAATCACCATCGCTTGTTGTTTACGTAGTGCATTAATAGCTAACCCTACGGGTTTCAAATCCCTTAGGGAGACAAAGTGATCACTATTCCTTATCCATACGAAACACTTCCTGAACTTGATGTAGATATAACATGAAGTAGATAGAATTGCAGAAGAGTTTCAAGTATCGCAGCTAGGTCCGGTTGATGAAACTATCACTTATGCATCTTCCATAAAAGACTGGAAACTTAACGGTTTACTTCATCAATTTTGTACCATGGTCCTGGTTTGCCTCAAAACGGGACCTTCTAAGGTACGTAATATGCTTAAGACTCCATCAGGAATCGAATCTTTACTTAAACTATTATTACCTTCGATTCTTGCACAATCATCAAAAGGAATGTAACTTCCTCCACTCCAATATGACCTTCAAGGTCTTTCCAAATATCATTTTGTTTCTTCGGTATGAACATTTATAATTATTCCTTTATACTTAAACTGTCGGCCACCTCATTGGCCTTTCCTGATAATAATAATTTCTGGTAATCCTTGTTCCTTGGATATATTCCAATTCAAACATTTCTACCTCATTCCCATCATTTTTGGGTGAAAGCATTCTCCCTTAAGCTCTGCTGATGAAGAAAAATATATTAAACAGTCTTTCTCCATAAGTCATTGCTTCCACCTACTCGTGGGAACTTTATCACGTTTATTCCCCATCCTACTTAGGATACTTCTCTTCTTAGTTCTTTCCTTATCTTAGGATAATCTCAACCTTTATAGGTTCAATCCATACTTCCTCATGGTCTCATACATGCCTCATCTGGCATTACTGTTACTATGTCATACATTCCTTACCAAACTTCCATTTTGAAGTTCGGAATATTACCTTTTTCCTTGTAAGGTTTCATAGGTCATCCTCATCCTTCCTCCTGTATTTTCTGGGTACAGGGTATATCAAAATGTCATTGATCAATACTCTAATAATTCTATCTATGTTCTTTCCAGAACTCTTTTTTTTTTTTCTAATAATCCTTACCGGTCATTGTTACCTTAGCAAGTCCAGCTCATATCATCTGAAGTCATAATGTCGTTATTAGGGTTAATGCCACCCCTTGTGCATTCCCCAGGGTTTGTCTTAATTCATTGATATCCTATCCTTAATTCAACTATCAATGAATTCTTGCATCTTATAATTGGCAATCAGATCATGTATCCTTAATAAAGGTCTCTTTTCAATCATTCTCATTTGATAATCGATCGGTGGCTTAATGCCACCCTCTTCTTTCAGATAGTTGTCAGCCTATTTGGCCTTCCAAAAAGGCAACGTATGCCTATCTCCTCTCTTACAGAACTTGGTAATGGCAGCAAGGATGTTTTGGAAAATATTGGTCGAGTTCAACGTGAATCTATTAGTACTTATCGTTCTTCTCAAATGTACTTGCCTTAGACAAAATTTCTACAGCATACTGATCCATCTCTGACCATTTCTATACTCTCTTCATAAACCTTCGTTGTTTACTTCCCTTAGTCGTAATATGTTCATGGTATTCATGATACCCTAACATCATGCATCTCAAGTCACTATACTCCCATTTTACTCAAAATCTTGGACAACCATATACACATGAGTCACTTTAGTACGGGTTACCCCATCCCAAAAAGGTCTAGTAAATTCCCCATCAAAACATGGGTTGCAAAGGGTTTAGTAGAAGACTCCTACAATCTCATTAATATTTCCTTTATATCAGAAGCCCTTGCAGTCGGTGCTTACTTAGAAGCAACCCTGCTTTGTCTTTTCATTGCTGGTCTAGTCACTTTATAGTCCGTTGTGACTTGGCCTCAACTGGCCACACTAAAATAAAAATATATGATTTTAGGGGTTGGCTAATAGCATTACTTTTCTAGCAATTGCCGGCATAGTGCCTTCTTCTTTGATACCTTTCTACCTTTCCAAAACTTTACTCCATATAAGTCTTAATCGACTACTCGGCACCGTCTCCGGTCACCTTTCCTCCACTTTTATCTTTTCAACTATTCTTATCAATCCCGCGTGCCACGCAAGCTTACCATTCCTGGCATAACAGCCTTTTCACTTAAGTCAATCCCGAAGTTTCTCCGTCCGGCTAGTTTCTTACTTACATTTCCTGTTTTCGTCCAATCTCACTTCATCATATTATCACTACCGTCGATTGTAATGCTCAGGGTCCGTTTACTAACCCATTTTATAGCAACCTTACCCAAATCACAGGGTTTGCTCCAGTTTCTACTCTCTTCCATGACATTCTCTGATTATCAGAAAGACAAGGTTTGCCAAAATTCACCGAATTCCTTTCCAGACTCAGGGAAATTTTGATCAATCTACCCACCTACTGGTAACATCAAGGAGACCAGTTTCGAAACCTGAAGAATAGTTCTATGAACCTCCAAGCAGGTGGAATCATAAGCAGTCATAGTTAACGAAATAATCATCATCGGATTGGAAGTTTACCCACTGGAGAGGAATCAATTATATCCATCCCTTAGAAGGGAATCAATAATTTCAAACTGAAACCTGTCACAACGTCCTGATATTCAATACTACCAAATGTCGGTCTACCTAACCCTTTATGCGAAGCGTCATTGGAAGCACAAAGTCTCCTTTTTCCATTAAGCAATGCCAGCTCTTGGTCATTACCAATTTCACCTTTTAGCTCCAGGAAGATTTTCTCACATTTTTCTCTTTAACTGCTGATCGTATTACTTGATCTATTATAATTCCGTGTCGGAGTAAACTTAAGGTAACTACTATAATCCATTCAAAGAGAAGAAGGAATTTAATATTCCTCTGAATCACATGCATCTAACGTTTCTGGTTCATCATTTAACTGAGTTGAATTAACTCTATACTCAGTCTCTGGCAGTAGTCTCATTACGAGTTCATCTTGACTCACTGGTCTTATCTTCCGGTAGGTTCTGAGATCATTGTCTTGCTTACTACTTCCTTATATAACTTTTACCCAATCATTCTATTACTTCCCAATGTCTTTACTTTCTAAATGATTCATTCATAAAATGAACATTTTCCTTAATAAAACCACCTTATTAACCTCAATTTGGTTCCATAATTTACAACCTACGACACCTGCCTTCTCATGGCGAATTATTACTGACCATATTCATACTAATTCATTTATCAAATGATATGGCACTTACTGCCTCCTTCTCAACTATTCCTAGGGACTCTGCTCCTCGCCCTATATCACTGTCTTTGATAATCATACATCCCTCTAGCTCTTTCTTTGTTAAGATGAAAATCTCTAAGGATTCTCATCTATTTCCGTATAAGATCTCAAGTAATTCTTCCAATCCTTCTTTCTTGCTGGTACTACGTCTGGTAGTCCGGCTATGAATTCAACATGCATCTTCAGATCTCTTAATAATATATCAGTTCTTTATACTCACTTTTCTGAGCACCATATCTTAATCATCACAGTCATTCTGGCTGCGACCCTCATTACCCATGGGTAAGCTCCTCATCCTAACAGGATTTTCCTTATCTGCTGGAACCTCTTCCGGGTCTCCAGTAGGGTACTCCATCGAATTACCCGCTGATCTTCAGCATATAAAGCATCATCGCGCTGTTGCTCGTATGCCTCAAGGTCAGTCACCTTACTCGTCGATACGATATCGAGCTAAGTTACTATCATTATACTTACGAGTTCCCATAAGGGTTTTATATGTCATCACTACATTAAGTAGTCCGACTATGAACTTGGCAAGAGTTCTTATTGAATTTATTGTTTTAACGTCACCTCATCTCTGGGGTTTATAACGTACGCTCTGATACCACTTCTATAACACCCCCAGATCCGGGGTCCGGGATCCGGTGGTTACGGTTTCCAATTCTGTCCACAACACTTGAACTTTCCTTAACATAAAATAAATTACGTCTCTATAACCCAACACAATAATATAAAACACACCCGTTATAGTCCCAGAGATGAAATCAGAGTAACACTCAAATTTTTATTAATCACATTATGAGTTCTTACAATCCAAAAGAATTTCAATATAAATACATACTCTTTGCCATCCATTTACATAAGGCATACTAGACCATATTCTTGGTACTGAAAGAATAAATATACCCTACCAATAGCTTCTTCTTCAGCTCTGGTAGTCTCATCGTCCTCGCCCGCGTCGAGTGCGCCTTGTGCGAGTCATCTGGTCTAGCTGTTGTTGTGATATAATAATAAAGCAAGGGTGAGCAATAGCCCACCAACAATAATATATGACTGAACGATAATGTATAACAGTTCAAAAGTATCTTTCAAACCATATGCCATGCCTTTACGGAAATGATGCCAGTATAATATGAACGATGAAGTTACAAGGTAACTTAAAGTATTTGTTTGTAGAAATATCTGCTACATCAAAGTAAGCGAGATATTCTTATTGTTATTAAGAAGAGGAACTTGCAAGAAAAGGTTGCAATTCCAGTTATGACCCTTTTCCAACTCTGCCAACAGTAATCATGTTGCAGGAAATAAATAAATTTGGATGATGAACCAATGATGGAGTATTCACCGCGCCCGCTGTTCCAATCTTGATGATCAGTCGAGATCGTACAGCTCAATTTAGATTTACTACCGGTAGAAGGAAGAACTGACGGCTTTACTTGTGTACCGCCTTACTAGCTCTCCCCGGCCAACGGTTGGGCCAAAGGGGATGGACCGGCGCTACTCGGCCTCTTACACGACTCCTAGTTCAAATAGAATTCATGATTCTGAATGTAACGTTCGTCCCCCTTTCCCCAAGTATAATACTTGTTGATAAGACTCCACAAAGTAGTCGTATCTAGTTGGAAAGGAAAATTTACCAATAACTCCCAAGCTATTACTTGGTAACGGATATCAACTTGTTCCAGTGATCTTACCCCTCGAAAGATGAGAAGGTAAGCAACGACTTAATAAGTCAACAGCACCCGAGTTGCGAGTGAAGGGAATACTATATGACCGGGAAGTCGACAAGATAAATAACATTTTCCAAGTAAGGTTCCCTTATTATTAAGGAGGTAGACTCAAAGAAGAATGATGTCTGAGAACCTTCCTTGATATAGGATTAATAATAATATGACTCCGAAATATTTTTCGTAATAATCGAAGAAGATAAACCTTATTGAGGTTATTCTAAGTATGGAATAAATATTCAGAGAATATTTATTGAATTAAAAATATTTAAAGAATATTCAGGAATATGAAAGAATATCTTTAATCAGAGTATTTTTCAAATAATTCTTGAAGAAATATCGAGAGAATATTTATTGCATAATTAAATATTCAAATGAATATTCCAAATAATATTCATTAATCAATAAGACCTGAACGGAATATTTAAAATATTTAAAATAATATTCGATGATTAAATAGAACCCTGGATGAATATTCAAAATAATATTCATAATTAATTAGGAATTTAAATGAATATCAATAAAGTAATATTCATTTAATAAATAATATCCTAAATGAATATCAAGTAATATTCATTTAGTAATCCAAGCTTTAAAGGAATATTCGATATAATATTCGATAAGTAAATCAAGCTTCAGATGAATATTGAAGATAATATTCATCAAGTACTTAATACCTTAAATGAATTTTCAAAAGTAATATTTATTTAATGAAATAATATTCTAAATGAATGTCCACATAATATTCATTTAGTAGTCTCATCTTTAGAAGAGTATTCGAAATAATAATCGATAATCAATTCGACTCCGAATGAATATTGACGAATATTATTCGTCGAATGATTACGTTCAAATAATTATTTGAAGTAAGGATCGTTAAAATAATTAGTCTCGAACGAATATTCAAATAATATTCGTCGCCCAAATAATAGAAAATATTTACTTAAATATTTTCCTCCGAGGTAATCTCGATATATCAAGGAATATTGACTCCCGGTCTATTTTTGATTAATAAGATGTATACGCCCTTCTATGAGGGTCTTACAATAATCGGCTTATAACTGATATATAACTATCTAGCTTATAAGCCAACAATAACATTCAGGGAACAAGTATATCACTTCAACTTGAAAGTAGGCATGCATGCAATGGCATATGTATATCAACATATATATATATATATATTTATTCAATCACAACAACAGCCTAAAAGAAGGGAATTGGAACTTGCCTGGTAGTCGAGTACGGTAAGGGGTAGTGGTAGCGGGTCCCAGTTCAGCTTGGTGATCTATAAATAGCCAAGGCATTCGGGATTAATCACTTAACATATTAAAAGTTAAGTTATACTTAATTCGAAACACGTTCTCGAGTTATCTCGTTATACCCCTTTTTGTGGATTACTTTTATCACTGATCCGACCCGACATTCGTTCGTTAATACGACATGTCATTGCATTTATACTTGGGACATACTTAAGTCATATGAGTTCTAAGGTTGATCGTTACGAACCGATATTATACTCCGAGTTTTATCGCCCGTTTTCTAAGTGTTTTACCGAAGTTATAAAAGAGTCGTCTTTTAGGGGTTCGTTCGCGTTTAACCTCGACTCGAACATTTTTAATAAATCGAAAAATGATCTTTTTGACATACGGTTTTCTTTCACGCCTTCCTTTTTACCTCTAGTATTTATTTACCAAGATTCGCCATGACGTTACATAGTTTACGAGGGTTCAATTACAGTTACGAACTTTCGTTTACGGATTCGAACTACTTTTAGTAATTTGGTCATAAATCCTAAACCGTAAGTCCGTTTCATGCGATCTTTATATCAAAACGAAGCTTGAAACATAATCTATCCTATCATGGCAGAAAATGAAGCTGTACAGTGAGTTATAGCTACTGTGATGCTCGGTGTTTAATAGTCTAACGAAAATTCGGCATTACGACGGCTATAAATCGAACGTTCTAAAATTCATAACAATCAATCCAAGCCACACCGGGCATACTATACATGGTTTTCATCTTAACCAGTCCAAGAAGGTTTCAATTAACCATCATAATCATCAAAACTCTTAAATCATCACTACTAACTACATAATCATGCTTTTATGCATATAACAACACCATAATCTTAACTAATCTAAAACCATCAAGAACATATATAAAACTCAAAGTAAGATCTTGGGTTCTTAAGAATTATACCTTCCTTGGAGAGTGTACAAGCTATAATAACCCTTATATAGTCCTTGTATGGCTTTAACAAAGCTTAAATCATCCAAAGAAACCAAGAAATCAAAGTTAGTTTCTTGAAAACACTATTCACCCTCATCTTTGAGGATTTATTTGAAAATGGAAAACATGGAGTTTGAAGCTAAGATTTCTAGGAGATCATTTTTATGAAATATAGGACTCACCATAAAAATTTGGAGATCAAACAATGGTTGGAAGGTGGATTTTGAAATCTTAAAACTCCAAAATTCGAAGTGCCTTGGTTTTGGGGGAAAAACAGTGAACTTCTCGAATATATTTACCCATCCAAACGATCTTCAAAAATTATGAAATTAAATCCCCAACTTCACCTTGATGTGTAGAAGCTCCATGAATTTTTTCATGATTTTTAGATGAGTAGATCTAGGTGAAAAAAAATGGCAAAGACCCCTGCCCTGGAAAATGCAACTGCTGGAAAAATGGGGGAGAGGTGGTGTTTGCTTGGCTAGTTGTCAAATGATATTTGTGATATGTATAAGTGGGTATAGCTGCTAATACTCCTCTTAATACAAGTGTCAAAGGTTTATGGTGTGTTAGAAAAATTGATGATGTGAAGCCTTGTTGTTTTCTTCTTGTCCATCCACCTCATTACTTCCTTTCTCATTTCTTTTCTTCATTTCATTTCCACCAAATATTCTTATATATAACCCCAGCTGATCAAGTAGGGTTTTTTTTTATCTCGTTACGTATTTAATCCGTAATTTCTTTCGCGTTTGCTTGATCGCTTAATCTTGTTATAAAGTTCTAGCGATTTCTAGAACACTTGTTATTCTAACTCAAAGGTTTTCATTCTAAATCCTCAAATCATACTTAATAAATAAAATCCTTGAATCCTTAACATTATAATACTCTTGTCTTGATCGTATTGATAGGCTCTTTACGGTTCGGTCAAATATTGTACCGAAAAAGAATTTGGAATTTCTGAATTCCGATCGTCTCTGCATTCACTTATTTCCTCCGCGTATTACTAATATGACTTCGAAACATCCATAACACGTCCCGTACATAGGGTGGCGTGAAAAGTTTTCCAACTTACAAAGTCACTATTCATCCACCAAATTACTATGCACGTACAGGAAACACTATGCACGTACGGGAAATACTATGCACGTACGGGAAATACTATGCACGTATGGGAAATACTATGCACGTATGGGAAATACTATGCACGTATTCATTTCTCTTCAAGGATCCATTAGCTCCTTCCTGGATGGTAGATTATTCTTATCTAGGTCCTCAACCATCGAATTACTCTATTCTGACAATATACCAATGCATCAGGATCATTGTCCAAAGCAATATCCATTCATTACAATCATTGTTCTTTGAAACCACCATTCATTAGAGCTGGTGACCTTGTTGTTGGAATCATTGTTCCTCATTTTATCATTACTTAATAAAAGTTTTAATTATATCCAAAATTTGGGGTTCTTACAATGTAGAACTTTTGTCCTTAGAATAATTTTTCTGCAGATTACTTTAATATTGAATAAACAATATTATCTCTTTAACACCTTTTGACTTTGAATGCTTTACTCACCTAACCCACATGCTAGGTACTGAGTATGTCTGTATACTTTCGGCCGAATAAAGCAAATTAAAAAGTCCAAAACCACCTTTTTTTATTCTTTTACTTTTGAAAAGGAGATCAAAAAGTTGTTGGGTTGTCTTCTTTGATAAGAACAGATGATGAACACTCAAGAACACCAAATATGAACGAACCCAGATAAATTCACAAAAATTAGTTAAAATACACCCAAGCTAAATAATCACACCTGGAGTATTTAAATAATTTTTCAGATGAGTTTTCACTACCAACGAATTAAAACACACTTTTCGAGAAAATGAAAAGTAGATCTGAAAAATGAAAACTCACAATTCTTCTACTCAACACAAGGATCTATGTTTTGTATGTTAAACATATAGCTCTGATACCAATTGTTAGGTCCAAATGTGTTGTAGAGGGGGGGTGAATACAACTTTTCGAATATGAGAAGCAATAAATACGATGCAATAAACGAACACACAGATTCAAGGAATATATGTTTTATATATAACTTGAAAGGGTTGCTACAACATTCATTACAAAGTATAACAGAAGTTGAGAGAGAAGTGAATGATACTAAGCTCTGTGAATGCACTCTCTCTTTTTCTCTCTTGTGTTTTTCTCTAGAATTGCTCTCTCTCTAAAACATTACACAAGTACTTCTATTTATACTACATGTAATCTATGTCCTGTAGTCTTCAAAGACTAAGATGTACGTGGCCCAATGATGTCCACATAATTCTTGCCTTATCTTGAAAGCTTGGAAATCTGCCAATCAGAAGATGCCATGTGTCATGTTGAAGCTGCGCTCTAAGTAGAACTTCTACTTGAGAATTTCTACTTAGCCATCTCGAAGTTCTAAGTAGAACTTCTACTTAGAAACTTCTACTTGGCCATCTAGAATATTTAGTACTTAGAAAATATTCTGGTCTTCAACTTGAAACTTCAATGCACATCTTGAACTTGTGATATCTTCATGTCTTCTTTATTCTTCACCAAGCTCTTGAATATGGATCTTTATTACTGACATAAACTTGCTATCAATGTCCTGACACTTGATGCAATGGTCTGGTTCATAAGTGACTAGTCTTGATAGGGTTTTTGCTTCTTGAATAAATTACCATATCCAATTAGAAATGTGGCTTTCCAATATTTGCTTTCCTTCTTGTTCACTTGAAATCAATTGGTCTTATTGATACTGATAGTTATGATCTTGATTCTTGGCTTTCCAAATCACTGAGGCATGAACAACTTTGACTTGAACTTCTCTCAATGATTTCTTCTTGGATTGATCATAGTTAACATGTTGAATTGTATCAATTACCTTGTCTTCATTTAGTGTTGATTTCTTGTGACCTCTTGTTCTTGATTGTCTTCTGGTTAAGTATCTTTTCCTTTAGTTTGAGTTACGTTAGTTATAGTGTTACAAGTTTACACACTCTGCCTTTCACTCACATAACTCTCAAAGCACACAAGTGTATAGGTGAAGTGTATTCGCTCAAGTTCAATCAATACTACTTTGTATACATGCATGCACAAATCAAAAGATCTTTGTTAAAGGTTATAACGTGGCTAAGGCGAAGGGTAGGGAATCAAGAAAAAGGCTACCAAGTGGCTAACTTGACAACTAATACAGCAAAATGTTCGTTTCTAATTAAAGTACTGAACATGAAATTTTGATCATGTAAAAGCTGAGCAAACTCTCACAAGCATTGAATCCCAAGCACATATTACCATGTACTTTTTCACTTTCATATTGCACAAACCAATGAACACAACTCTCTACTTGATCTTTTTTTCAAACTCCAGTAACCAAGGGCAGTGAAAAGTCACCAAGAATAATTTCTAGTACAATGCACTTAATACCAGCACATGTACATGAATCGTTCCTTTCATATGACATTGCACTTGCCATCCATTGGTCTCAAAGGAGTACCTAGCCTCTCTTTTTTTCCGTTCATATTGATTCCCATAAAATGAACACACCTTAACAAAGAAATCCCCACACTATGCACCCACAAACCCCCAAATGAATCAAAATGCTCTACTAGTAAATCAATAGAAGGATAAACAAGCAGGCTCAAGAGTTTAGAGTGGTGATATACAAAAATAACAGATAAAAGGCTCAAAGAGGTTCACTAGGAATATAATTCACGGGTACTGTTTAGATAAATGTTGTTAATCCTAGTGCCTTTATCATTTTCATGCACACACATACCATGTAATCTAAAATGGTTTAAAACAAGTTATAGAGCAACATACTCAATGATGAACAACACACAACAATAAAATTGATTGATATAAAATGTATCAATCACAAATTAGGCTCAAGATCTTACAAGGTGAAATCATGCTTCAGTACTCACTAAAATTAACAAAGACACATCTCAAGTTTTATAATTTTCGCAAGCACAAACAAGGAATCATCAAGCAACATGATTTTTAGAAATATGACATGTCAAATAATCATGCAAAATAAGTCCACAAGATGTGTACCTATCCTTGTTAACACACTATAAGACAAGGCAATTAATTTTCTAAATTTTTTATATTTTTTAATTTTTTTTTTGAATTTTTTAATCATCGAGAAGTCATCCCCACACTTAAGTGGTTCATTGTCCTCAATGAACAAATATATGAAAGAAAAGAAAATGATAGTAAAAAGGTTCCTAACAAAAATACAAAAATAAAGAGAAAGGAAAAAAATATAAATATATGTACATACATATAATAATAATAATTTTATACAAAGAAAGTTAGAAATACTCCCCAATGCATAAGCATGAAATGGCTCTTGAAAAACATGTAGAAGTGTAGCTGCCATTTAATTAGACTACTCGTCCCTTTTCTCGTTTATATATTAATAGGTCCATTTAGTAATACCAGTAACAGGTAGTACAGTTGGTTGCAAGGTGCACATTGAAGATCAGCTTGAGCCCGAGGTCCTAGGATCAACTCCCTGAGCACCAGAATTTTTTTAATAAATAGCACAGCACAGCTTCTTGTTCAGGTTCGGACAAAGGCTTGGCTCGGCTAGAAGCTCGGGTGAGGTGGTAGGTTAGGTTCGGTGTAACAGCCTTGGGAGCAGGCTCGGACGTGCATGCATGCATACCAGCGCGTGAGACTGAAAGAGTGAATGGAGCACATCTTTTCTACAGAATGTTCTGCACGGACATCAAAAAAATTCGCATGCCCATTAATTTATCTCAGTTCCTCTCGTTCCGGTGGCTTCGCAGCCAACATTTTTTTTTCTTTTTTTTTGTTGCTTTTTTTCTTCTTCTTTTTTTGCAACTCATTTTCACATTCTTTTTCCAAAGCATCATCTCCAAATTTAAATAAAACATCAAGTGTTTTATATAAATTGTTCTTCGTGTTCAATAATTTTTTAACCTGAAACACTTCACAAAAATTCATCAAGACACCTTATGGGAGTAATAAAAAAACAAAAAAAACTAATCCCTAAAAAAAATACAAAAATAAATAATTATAGAATAATATACAATAATTTACCGCACAAATACCATGAGTTGCCTCCCAAGAAGCGCTCCTTTAAATTCATTAGCTTGACCTCCTAAAAAATACTTGAGTGAAGGCGGAACATCCACTTTCTTGATCAAAAACTCACCACCACAAAAAATATCAAGAGTATCATTCCTAATTGTATTTATCCTGCAAAAAGTTTTCAAACAAGCATTAATAAAATAAAATATTACATCAATAAGCAATAATTGATTAAGTGGTTTTACAATTTTGGAAAACTTTGTGATAAAACAACGATAAAATTCGACACCACGAAAATATCGAACTCCCTTGACATAAGGTGGAGGCTCTAGTGGTGGCTTTTCTTCGCTCATCACTTCCACATGAGCCATCTCATAAATACTCATTGGACGCATTTTGGGATCTTAGTCTTCAACATGGCAATCTCTCGAGTATGTGCCTCTACTAGGGAAGATAAGAGTGCAAAAGTATTAACTTCACCCATTGTAACCTGTAAACACTCAACAAAGCCAAGAAAATGTAGTAAAATCTGCCACAGTTGGAACAAAGGTTCCAATGAGACCAAGGAAACAATCTAAACAACTAAATTAAAATCAAAGGAAACAAGTTATCTCCCCGGCAGTGGCGCCAAAAACTTGATGTGTTAAATTATATCTAACCGCAAGCGCACGGTGTCTATTTCTAGTACAGAATGGCAAGCAGGTCGTATCCACAAGGAGACAGGTTCTATCGATTCCGATTCAATTATTATCAATTGTTTCAAGGACAAAACGATTATTTGAGATCTTAAATAACTAATAAATATAACTAAATTAACACTTACTAAATAAATACTAAACTAATAAATTTAAAATCTAGGGCAATCAGGTCCACCATACTTGCAAAATAACTGGCTCCTAAGCTAAAGCAATTAACGTGGTCAAGTAACTAGAGTTTGTCATTCTCTCTCAAGTAATAACACTCTCGAAACATGCTTACACAATTAATCACTTTTAGTAATTCAATCAGTTAAGTAATTAAAGCAATGTTAATCTCTCTCGAGTATTAACGCTCTCAGAAATCCAACGATGCTCTCGCACTCAATTCAGTTCTGCTAATCATATGTGTGTCTCTAGTAGTATATCTCTCGATCATACTCCTATTCGCATGGAATTAATCCGTGATATCGGTCGATTACACAAATTAATGATTAAAACATAATCAAATAGAATAACCATAATCAATCAAATCACTTTGAAAATCAAGCCAATTATAATTCAAACATGGCTTCCCCTATGCCCTAGAAACGACTACTCGCTAATAACTACTCCCTTTGTCCCCACTGATTCTTTACATTGGGGAACGTAATTCTGATACGGATTTTAAGGTGCATTTTGTGGATAGTTTCATAACTTATTTTTAAAATTTTCTTGTTTTGTATAAGAATAGAATTGTTCTATTTTTATACAAAAAAAATTTAAAAATAAGTTATGAAACTATAATTTTTAAAAGCCTTAAAATGCGTGTCAAACAGTGAAAAAAAACTGTAAAAAAAAGGGAGGGACAGAGGAAGTAAACAAATAAAACAACTAATATAATGTAAAAACATAATTACACTAATAAGAATAAAGAAGAAATTCAAATAAGAAAACCTGCAATCATCAATCCTGTCACAAGATGAAAATCCAGGTCTTTCTTCTCCAAATCCTAGCTATGTAAAAGTATGTATGTATATTTCTCTTCCTAAAACTATTAATCAAAACTAATAATAAAATCTGATCCCTATCCCTTAATAAAAGTATTTTTAATATTTTAATAAATTTATAAAAGATATCCATAATCGAATAGCATTTTCATGTAAAATTCGTAGCTAACTTTTGTCTCCAGTTTTTGGGCTGTTCCACTTGGATTCTTATTATTGGACCATCTCTGACTTGTAGGAAATTCAGTAAGCTTCGCGTGGACTGTAAGAACGTCCAAAATTATAATCTTATTATTATTTTAATTTAGTACTTGGTTTTCGGTTTTTTGCTCAGTCCTAGTTACCCGCAACCGGAACCAGTTGGTTAAGACCTAGGTTATTATAATCCCAACGAATGATTTTTTTTCAATCCTAAAATAATTTATTTTCACTCCTTATACCGATTTAAATATATCCTAGCCAAAGGGATCCATTTGATTAGGCACATAAACATCAAATTTTCATAAAAATGAATTAATAATCATATACAATGAAACAAAAAACGTCGAATTTTTTTTCAATGTTTTTTCTATTGCCTTAAAACATTAAAAAAAGTAACCGACAATTCATTAAAGAAGTAATTAATGCTTTCCTACTAACAGTATCATTGTGGATTCCTTTGTATATATCACCCACTTTTTAGGTCGTGCACTAAGCCGGGGGTCTTCACAGAAACAGCCTCCCTGCTCTAAAAAGTGGGGGCATGGCCTGCGTACAACTTACCCACTTTTTGGTTTGGTTTGGTTTTTTTTTTGCCCAATTTTTGTTGATCAGTGATCTTCTCGGCTTCTCCATACATGCAGGGAAAAACAAATGATTTGAAATGAAAACAAATAACTATAAAAAAACCTGCTAAACAATTTATTTATTCTATTTTTATATACCAAAACTAGACCTAGCAATTCGTTCGTGTCGTGTACTTTCGTGTTTCGTGTACCTGAATGCTAAACCCAAAACCACCCGTTTAGAGGTTCGTGTCATTTCGTGTTCGTGTACTTTCGTCTCGTGTACGTTTCGTGTCGTGTTTCGTGTTATTTTAATTAATAATAAAAATAAAAATAAATATATGAATATATTAAAATATTACAATTTTCGATAATATTTTTACAAATATATATTAAAATGTATTTTTACATAGTATTTATAAATAATATTATAAATTTTTGTATAATCACAAATATAAATGTTAAATGTCGAATAAAAATATTAAAATATCTAATATCTAATACCAACAATTTAATTGAGAGACGAAAGAGATAAGCTAGAGAAGAGAGATTGAGATAAGGAGGGAGAGAGATATGGGAGAGACGAGAGATTGAGAGAGATGTTTGAGGAAGAGCCTTGACAATTTGATTTACTTGTATATCATTGTTAAAAAACATTATATATATAATATTTATTTATTTATTTATTTATGTATTTATTTATTTATTTCGTGTACTTCGTGTCGTGTACTTGAAAGGTAAACCCAGACTCGACACTAAATCTCGGTGTGTACAAAATTGCCGGATTTAACCAAAACTCCTTGTGAATTCTTGAAAACTTTGACACTCTACAAGTGGAGCTCTGCAATTCCAACGATAAAGAAAATGGGTAAATCATCAAAACCTTTCTTCATTACAGTATCATTCATTGTTAAATTCATATATATAGCATATAGCATGCTCAAGTTTGTAAGTAATAGAACTGTTTTGAATCGTCTTCACTTAAATAAAAAATTACAAACCCTATCCCCAATTGTTAGTTATCATATATATTGTCATTTTAGCTCAACCCATTATCTAATTTAGCTCCTAATGTTCCCCAAACTAATGTTGCAATTTTCTGGGACTTAAATAACAAACCTCCCAAATCAATTTCGATTCTTGATGCTGCGGTTCGGATAAAAAAAGCATCTTTAACATTTTGGGTGGTTAGGTATATGGCTGCTTTTGGTAATCGAAACTGGTTGAATTTTGTTAGGTTAGAGGGTAATGTAGTGAAGGGAAATGTGGGTAATGTGAGTAGTGTTAAAGCTGAACCGAGTTTTTGTGGGGTTTGTGGGAAGAGGTTTTATAATAGTGAGAGGCTTGTTAATCATTTTAAGCAAGTTCATGAGGTGGAGCAGAGGAAGAGGGTGAGTCAGATTGAGTCGGCGAGTGGGAGTAGGAGGGTGAAGTTGGTCGGGAAGTTTTCGATGAAAATGAGGAAGTATAGGAATGCTGTGAGGGAGGTTTTGAATCCGCATGTTGGGAATGGTTTGGCAGATGATTTGAAGAGCGCGGGCTTTTGGGTCAAGGCTGTGGGGGATAAACGTGATGTAGCAGGTGATGAGCTGGGTAAATTTGTAATGAATGTGGTAGATATGAGAGAGGTAGGATGTGTGGTGATTGTGTCAGATGATCCAGAGTTTGTAAATGTTTTGAAGGAGGTGAAAGTGAGGGGGGTGAAGACAGTTGTTGTTGGTGATAGGCAAGATGGAGAGTTAAAGAGGATTTCCGATGCTGCTTTTCTTGGCCGGAGATCATCTTGGGAAAGCGAAGAAAGAAGCTGTGTCAATTGTGGGGCGTTGGAAGGATTATGATGTTTTGAAACTTTTGGAGTGGTCCTATGATCCAGAAACAGAGAAAACTCTGTAATGCACTTGACGAGTGATATGCAGAGAGCAAGAAATATGCAGAATTTTGGATGAGGGCAACAAGAAAACTGATGAACAACTCTTCTATACCAGAGATTGTAAAGGGAAGTTGCTGAAGGCCCAATTGACTTACCAGAAGGTATATGCTAATCATTCTGGCTCTGCACTATATTATAGTCTTTACTGAAGAGTGAAAACTATATATTTGCACAATGACAAATATCGTTCCTGAGAAGAATATGAAATGCAGTACTTGACAAGCATTGTATACATATTTTGAAAGCAGGGTCTGGATCAACATTGTGTAGAGTTTTTATAGTGCTCTGTTACGGAATGTAACATTATTAGTGCATTATTATGCTCCTATTACTATCACCGGTCCCTTCAACATACTTATTAATTATTATACACAAACGTTTCCAGAAAACATATCCATAGTTTGCTCACACAATATTTATCGATTGTGCTTTAACAAGAATTAATGAATATTGTTTAATTAGATTTTGTTAATATATGTAGTCGATAAATTGTACTTGGTATTTCACAGAGGAATATATTTTGAAGTAGATTTTTATACCTATGTTAATTTACCAAATTTTAATTGAGTGGCATTCTTGGCTTTTGTTTTTTGCAATTCTTTTGTTGATGAGTTAGATGCTACAAATATTATAGGTGTTCGGATCTTCTTAAGTGTTTGGTTGGTTCGTTAGAGCTTTTTTAAGGGTTCAGAGTGCAGGATTGTCCAATAAGATATCAGTGTCGTTCATCATGCTCATACTCTTCAATTAACCTACTTATTCTTTGCAGCAATTACTCCCTTACAATTTAAAGAGAAAATGAAAATATTATTTGCTAGTAAACCTACCATTTTCAGTAAATGGTCAAAACATATCACAATTTAGAGACTGTTGGCCATTTGTGTCAACTTAATTGTAATTTCTTGGTACTCACTATTCTTTATTATGTGTGCCATCATCCCTTAACACTCTTTCTCAAATGTTACGTTCATTATGCAGATAGGGTTATTTTTGTATCATACTAGGTGTTGAAAATGCAACAAACCATCCAGACCTGTATTACAAAGTCCCCCAAGAATTTCTTGATTTGGACTGCAGAAAAGAACAAATACGTTTGGAGATCGCCAAATACAATCCAAGCATACTGTGTTTTCAGGCAAGTACGACTTAATATATCATAGATTTGGAGTTGATTTTTCCCTCTGTTTCCTAATCATGGAAATCAAATTTTCTTGCTATGTAACCCATTTGCTTTGTGTTTGTACTTAACTAGTTCACCATTTATTGACAATTTCACAGAGTTCTCGATATTATTACTGTCATCTGCATTTTCTTTGTTATCTTATAATCTTATTATATGATTAACAATAAGAAACATAGTTTTCAATTTAAGGATTTCGTATAAGGGACAGTTTCTAATGTGACTATACATTTGTTACCTTTAATAACAATTTTGGGACTGAAAGAAATAATATTATAAAGAACAAGAAATGTTTCAATTAGGAGACTGCAACTTCTGACATAAGAAATTTTTTTAAGCCTGTCTTATGGTTTTCTGAAGTTTTAGGGTTTTGCAGATGTGTTTTTATCTGGTTTGTTTTTTTCAGATAAAATACTGATTTGTTTTATCAGTTGGTTGTTTTCTAAAATCTAGTTTCATGGTTGCAGGAGGTCGATCGTTATGATGATTTAGATAAATTTTTGCAACAAGATGGCTTTACAGGTGTGTACTAAACTCTTCCTCTGCATCCTTAAATTAAATTTGCATTTCACTTCAAAAATTTTAACCTAATATTACAATTTCATAAACATATTGTTTGCTAATTAATCACTTACCCTCTACAAGGCTCGTACGGGTGATTCATGTGATGGGTGTGCCATGTTTTTGGAAAACCAAGCCGTAAGGGTTTAAAATTCTTCTTTTAGCATATTATATTGGTTTCTTTTGCAAAATTCCTTATTTCATATTATATTGTTTTTCCTGTCATGTTGCTATGCTTATCATCTCAATTTTTTTTCTTCACCTCTTCTGTTAATTGATTTCTGATCGTAACTTTACACAAATTTACTGTTTTACATGTTGAGAACATTGAATTCAAAAAGTTTGGTTTACATGTGCTAAACTCTGTATTCTGAAGGTATGTAAAGTTTGTATTCTCATTTCTTTGTGGTATGAAGATGTTTTAATGGAAAATCAGTGTAGACACAGTTTACCCATAATTTAATGCAAATAAATTTTAAGAAATTATTTTGGTTATGTAAGTACATTAGTACATACTACATATTAATGGATTACCTGGCCCTTTTAGCTATTCCAGGCTTCCAGCATTCATATTGCTTAGTATATGTTAAGGTCTCTATTTATTTGTGCAAGATCAAATGTTGAAAGTGTATACATAATTAGCCTAGCTAAAGACGCCAGGTATTCTTGTACAAAATTGAGATTACCGTTCTATGTAAGTTGAAACTGTAAAGTAGTTGACATAACTAAAGGTACATGTACAATAAATTCTTCATCATTAACTTTAGTTCACTCTTGTTTTTTTCCTGAATGATACAGATGAATAGCAAGGATCCAAATATGAGCGGAGAAGATGGTCAAACACCAGAGTAAGTTTTAAATTTTAATGAAGATTGCATTCTGATTCTGTAGACTGAGAGTCATTACTTCCCTTGAATCATGAGTATTGCATTAATTGATGTTGCTATCAAATTGAACGGTTAAGTATGTATTCGTACTTTTTCGGGTTGGGTTCGGGTCGTGTCAAAATTTGACACCCCTACATCAGACTGACACTTGCTTCAAGATCACATAAGGTTCTTTTGATTTCGACATCCCCAAGTTTGATAGGAATAGAGTAGCTACCTGGATCCGCTAACTTTTTATGAAGATCATTTTGCAAGATGGCACTACACTCTGCCGTTAATGAGATAGTAGAATTTTCTTCAATTTTTCTATTCCTTAACAAAATATCTTTAAGAAATTTTGAATAAGAGGACATCTCAAATATAGCATTCATGAATGGAATATTGATATGTAATTTCTGCAAAATTTTAAAAAATAACTGAGATCGGCATAAAAGAGAGGGATCGGATGGAAAGTTTTACCATATTTCTTCTTTAGCTTAACTTGTGCCAACCTTTGTACTTTTGTAGAAAAGGAACATGTGACAAGTATCGTCTAACAGGAGCAAAACAACTGTTGATTCTTTATTTTCTTCTTCCACTACCTCTTCTTTTACCACTTTTTCAGTTGCAATTTTCTGTTCACTTTCTTTTTTATAATAAATTATTCACAAAAAAGTTTTGCAATACATAAAAAACAAAATTTTCCTGTTTTTAGATTAAAAATTCTACTTTTCATCATTTATCATAGTAAACATTTGTTCTGATCCCCTTAAATATGTTAACTATCAACTTAAATAACCGGTGTGACCATCTTTTATAGCGTAAATATTTCTTGGTTTCTCTTCCTTTCCTTTTTACAAACAACTTGCCACCTTATGCATGCATGCAATTGATGATGTTAATATGTTATCTAAATAAATACTACTAACATGGAAGTTCAAATGATATATATTTAGAACATCTTCAATGATAATATATAAAATTATTGGTTAAAATATGATAAAATAATAATAATGTAAAATTATAATCAAAGAAAGTGGCCAGTACTACAATAATGTTATATATAATTATGAAAATGTTAATCATGTCTAAGAATTTTGCTAGTTCGATAGATATAACAAATTAAACATGACTATATTTATTGCTAAAAAATTACAAGATTAAAATGTTAAATTTCTTTTGCAATTCTTTATGATGCAGATGCATTTAGTTAAGGATTTGATGTCATTACAGATGCTCTACTATAATCAAGGTTGTAAAAATCGGTAACTCGGGCCGAGTACTCGGCCGAGTACTCGTTTTGGACCCCTAAACCGATCCGAGTAGTGACTAATCGGACCAAAAATCGGTTTTTGCTATAACTCGGTCAAGACTCGGGTTGACTCCGAGTAATCGGGGTCAAACTCGGGTTTGACTAAATAATTTTTTTTTTGCTAAGTATTAAAATATAATTTTTATTGCTCAACTTATTAACTATAGTTATAATCTAGATTCGGTCCAATTAAAAGTCCTCTCTCTCAAAGATTCTATACATACACCTATATCACATTTAAATATTATTAGTAATATTAATATTATTACTTGGACACATGTACACTAAAATTAGAATAAATATTATTAGTAATATTAATATTATTACTTGTTAGCAGGGTTGTAATAATATTATTAGTAATATTAATATTATTGTTAAGTTTTAATTTTAACACATGTACATTAAAATTAGAATAAATACATATAAATTATGAAAAAAAAAAGTTAAAAAATAATATCCGATTAGTATTCCGAGTACTCATTCCGAGTGCTCGCCGAGTTTCCGATTACTCATTTTTTTGGACCAAAACCGAGTTGGTCCGATTTCCGATTTTTACAACCTTGACTATAATCAAGTTATAATACTAAAATTCTCTCAATAAAACATATCGTAACATTATATTAAAATAATATTATCATATGGGTAAGGATATCATATTCTCTCAATACTTAAAACATATTGAAACATTCTATTAAAATAATATTATCATATGGGTAGTAGGGATATCGTAGTCTATCAGATGTAATTAAAAGTCCCTTTCAGAAGTATTTAACATTTGCATCGACATATCAAACTATCTGATCTCGTATATATCATGATACAATTTAAGACAGATACTAATCCAATTGTGAGGAAAATCATTCACATAACTACTGTTAACAAATTCTAATCTAACCAGTTAAATGAGCTAAGGTAATAATATCTTGCTGTAGTTCTTTTATCATCTCATCTTTCTTACAAATGGCCATCTCCAATAGCCCCATCTTTTTCTGTGATTTCTTCAACCAACTTCTTATATTGTTCTCCATTTACTTCCTTCATAATTTTCTCGTGTAGTTTCTTCTTTTCCACCTCATACTTATTCTTCAAATGTACAATCTCTTCCGCTAATTGTTTTTTTTCGACTTCTGCTTCTTTCTTTTCATTTTGCAATTGCATAATCTTTTCCTCTTGTTCTTCCTTTTTAGTCACCAAATGCACATTCTCTTCTTTCACGACATTCAACTGAGCCCGAAGTTGCTGCAACTCAGCCCGAAGTTGTTGTAACTCACTCTTCAACAACACCATTTCTTTCCCTGCTCTTTGCCGTTCCGCCTTCCCCATTTTTTTGTTTCCAAATCTGCAAAATTGTGATGTTTCTCATACTTTCTTCTGTAAACTACAAGTAAAATAAATATAAAACAAAATAAAAACAATTGCAGAGTAAATCGAAGTGAACATAAGAATAAGTAAGAATCCAAATAATGCTAGAAATTAAACCCAAATCAATGCTAGAAATTAAACCCTAAATCTTTAGAACTAAGAAAATCGAAGAAGTGAACATAATACCCAAAACAACCCTAGAAATTAAACCCTAAACATGTTATGCACACAAATCAATTCAAATATAGCAAAATATATAAAAGAGGAAAAGAGTTTTATACAAGTGACATATTAAGGCTTTTCAAAAAGTAATGTGTAGGACGGTAAAGTCTTCCTCCAGAATCTTAACTCACAACATAATGATAGTTCAAAGAAATATTCTAACACCTAATGGTATCGGAGAATAACTTCTTTATCATGCTAACTAAAAACATGAAGTGAATAAATGAAATATCCAAACATAGTTCATTCCTAGACATCCACATATCCAAATCTTGCAACATACAACACAGAAGTAGCGATTTAAATATAAACTTAGGTGGTCAGTTTCAACTTTGAATGCATCACTTGTCTTCAACCCAAGATTTCTGATAACCCTATAAAACAACATACTTTAATGTGAGAACTTGTCAAGGTGCTCGGAAAGCTGACTGTTTTTCCTTGCATGTGCATTGAAGACCAAGAGGTGTTCATAATTTCTAAAAGCGTTAGGGTAAGTGAATTTATATATCGATATCATTTTTCTTACAAAAGTATGATATATACTGAACATAATGGCATTTAGCCATTTCAAGATATTCAATATAAGAGTTTACAAACTAGCCTAATTTTTACGGGAGCAGGATCCTACCTTAACAGGCTCATGCTTCATATTTTACCTTGTCATTAAGCATCATGTTTCATGTGCTTCTTAATTCTATTGCCCAATTTCAGTAGCTGAAAAATTTCCAAAAGCAATGTGTAGGACAGCACAATATTCCCATCTTAATCCCCAAATTAAGGACATTCATAAAACTCTACATTGTACAACTATTGTTTCCAAAAGACAAACTTCGGTTTCATGGTATCTAAATTAAAGTTTGTCTCCTCATCAAATTTTTACCCTATAATATAACGTGAGTAAATGAACCATCCCAACATAGTCAAGCATGGTATAAAGGTGACTTGATATGCATATGCTTATGAAGCAGGGAGGATATAAACATTGCTGACAGATTTGAGATAGTGCAAGAGTGAAACCTCTAGATGAATACTAGAAATCAAGCCTGGCCAAACACTTGAAACTATCTCTTGAGACACTACAATGATGGTATTAGCTAGACATGTATCAGTTACATTATTATGTCAGCAACACAAAATAGCACACACCACACACGCAAACAAATAAAATGAATTAGTACTACACATAACATATAGTCTTTACATAAGGGAAGGTCCGTAATACACATAAATAGAAAAATAGAAAGAGAAGTTGTTTAAAACAGTTAAATGGTGATATTGATAATAATTAAGAAAAAAAGCTTATGGTGCTAACATTTCCTAGCAAATCACAAGATTTAGAATTACAATCACTAACACATAAAAGTTTATCGGTTGCACATCTATTATACCATCTATCATCATCTGAATATGAACTCCTTTGGTGTCTGCTGACATAAATTAACAAGTACCCACCCCGCAATGACAACTCAGTTAACCCATATAATTTTACATTGAACAACTATTGGTTCCATAAAACAAACTTGAGTTTCATTGGTATCTAAATAAAGTTTGTGTCCTCGTCTAATTTTTACCCTAAATTAAAAAGCACGTAAACGAACCATACATCCCCCAAATTCAAGTTTTTATTAATAAACATCGAAGCAACAAGACTACAAATCATCAATTTCCGAACACATTATAACTAATAATACAACCAAACATTCAAAATTAAGAAACACATGGCAACAATTATAAATGACTACTATACATGGAAATAACTTAACTCAAAGCAAATAGTAAGAAAAACAAAGTCGATGCATCATATAAAGTAGAAAAACAAAATTAGAGATATAAACCCTAAATCTGTCCCAAATATGTACAACTAAGCAAACTGAAAAACAATAATATACAAATGAAAAATTATCGACACAGACAGACAGAGAGAGAGAGAGAGAGAGAGAGAGAGAGAGAGAGAGAGAGAGAGAGAGAGAGATGTGTAAAATTATCGAATTTACCTCTGACATGCTCGTGTGCCGGAAAGCGGAGAAGCAGCCAGAGTGAGCAAATGAAATGCTCAGTTTAATTATAAGCGAAATGATTGGGCCGATCGTCACCATTTAATTACAATTTACGTTGGTTACTAGTCTGTCTGTGTTGGGTTTTGTTTGAAACAAGCCCAAATACTCATCTAGCTGGCAGCTGCTACTGATTTTTTATAGACTTGGGTTCATACTCGGGTTCCATTTTAGTTTTGATTTGATTTTGATTTTTTCTTTTGAGGAAATTTTGATTTTAGCTCGATTCAAATGTTTCCCAACTCATACAAGGAAAATGTTACATAATTATCAAAGGAATTTGGTTCTATAACTTTTTGCTCAAATTCACTATAAACTAGTTTAAATTCGTGCACTAATATATAATTCCTTTTTTCTATATCTATAATTATACTGATTTTCTATTTTTTAAATATTTATATATTATTAGCTCCTAAATTTTGTTAAGATTTTTATTACTAATATTTAATAACATGTGGATTGGATACAGAGATTAAAAAATAAGATAAAATTGTGAAGAATTTAAGAAAAAAAAGGGTAAAATGGTGTGATACATTAATATTTAAGTAGGGCTTGTTTCGTAAAAAAAATAATAAAAAATATAAATTTACAATTTTTTTTATTCAACACATATAAAATTTTTGTTCAACACCATTTTTTAAACAATAATTAAAATTTTATTGAATACACATAATGTAAATGAAAACATATTAACATCAAAAAATTAAAAAAAAATTAAAAATTTAACAAATGAGTTATTAATTAATTTTCTTTATTTCAATTAATTGATAGTTTTTATTTTCGACAATATTTTTAAGAAATTTTTGCTTTTCCAACAATGCCTTATAGACTTATCTATACAATATAATTATAAGAAAAACAAGATAAATTTGGTTAGTTGGTTGGTTGGCTAACATCTTTCAATAAAATTATTAACACCAAATATAAATTTATTTATTATGAACAATAAAATCTATCTATCATATACTATTATAAGCAAAACAAAATATATTTGATTGGTTGGTTAACACTTTTCCAAAATTTTGTTAACACGTTGCTAAAAATAACAAATAAAAAATTTATATTAAAAATATTAATTTATTTATTATAAACAACAAAATTTATCAATAAGGCACAAAAGTGCATTTTTCAAAAATTTTAAAAACTTGTAAAAATTCCGAATTCAATTAAATTATACCCCCTACGTCCCATTTATATTGGTTATCAAACAAAAACCACGTATTGAGCCATCAAGTGAAAATCGCCAAAACTTACCCTCAATTGTTTACATATTTAGAAAAATTTAACATATTTAACCCTTAATTTGTTTTATTAAGAAAATATGATCAATATTTTTGGGACATGCAAAAAACATTGTGATCAATATAAACAGGATTGAGGGAGTATATAATTTATTAAAAATAAAAAAAACACATATTTTATAGAATTATAAACGTTTTTAATTTATCTCGATTAGAATTATCGTCTAAACACACTTCTTACTACGATTCTTTATTCTACGATTTTATGTTATACCAAATAATTTTTTAAAAATATTTATTGAATTTTTAAGATATTTAACAATAAATTTTAAAAACAACGTTAAAATATTGATTTTTATTTATATTATAAAATTAATTATGAAACATATGTAAATTTAAATTAATAATAAAATTTATTAAAATATATTAAAATTTAATATTAAATCAAATAATTATATATTAATAAATAATAATAACAACAACAATAATAATAATATATGATAGCCGGTACTTTGCGACTTATTATATTCTATTATATTATATAATAATAAACATGTACTAGCATACGTCAAGTGTTCATACTCATTAACAATATATATTAAGATTTAATTTGTATAACATAACTATACTACCTATGTCCCATATTAAGTTATGTTTGTTGACTATGGCACGCATTTCAATGCGCTCGGATCGGGTACTTTTAAATAATATTTTTTCAATTTTTTTGTTTTATATAAAAATATAAGATCTATATTTTTATACAAAACATAAAAAATAAAAAAATATTATTTACAAATAACTCTTCCAAGCACATTGAAATGCGTGACAGAAAAAGATAAAAGGTAGTTAATTTGGGACAGAAAGAGTAATATAAAAATCCAATATTTGAATAAAATATATTACATAAATAAAACTATGGTACAAGATGAAAGATCTCAAATTAGGAATCATCGATAAAAATCAAAAAGGCATAATGATCGAGGCGTAAAAAATTATATATGAATATATGGCAAATATATATTTATCAAAAAATAATCGGAACATAGTAACATGTTATAAACATAGAGGATAGAGCCAAGGCACGACCTATACACTATGTGAAAACCAATGGGCCACCTATACACATGTTATAAACATATGATTATAACTGGTTAATAAAATCATGCTTCGCGACATTATAATTTTTTTAAAAAAATTCAATACATATTTATATTATATTATATTACAAATATTATATTTTAATAATTACATAATCTTCTTTAATCAACAAATTTTTGTTAAACATAATTTTTTTGATTGAACACATATATTATAAATACTTATATAGTAATTTTTATTCATAAAAATCAAACCGTAAAAATAATAAAAAAAAAATTATGACATCAGTATCAATTTTTAAGAGCTAATATAATCTTTTCTAGTGAGCCTTCTTCCCGTTAAATACGTTTTAAGCCGTTTTTATTTGGAACCGAATTCTAACATATTATTCATTGACATTTATCTTATAAAATAACTTTTTTTCTTGAAAATTAAAACCTTAAAATAGAGTAAATTCAAGTTTTTACATTCTTTAAACTTTCTAATATTTATGGAGTTTTAAAAGATGAAAAAAACATCTTATATTTTTTGTATATTATAGATATTCCCGTATTTATTTAAAGCTTCTGCATGGAAATGTCTTTCTGTTATGCAATTACACCAATTTTTTTTAAATACGTTTTCTGTTATGTAAATAATATTGAATTTATGGATATATCTTTCTAATGCAAGTATAATTAAATTGTGAAAAAGTTAAAAGCAAGTATTTTAAGGAAAAAAGATATATAATTTTACAAAATCCTAGAAGACGTCTCCACCGTCCTCGTATTCTACTTCCAAAAAATATTTTATTATATGTATTCTTTACATATATATATATATATATATATATATATATATATATATATATATATATATATATAAACATCTTTTCTACCTCCAATAATTTTTTAGTAATATGTATTTTCTATAAATTCAAACTTTTCTTCTCTATAAATTAGAACTCATATTTTTCTTACAATAAAATTTTTAATTATATGTCTTACAAACACCTATTTTACTTATAATAGAACTTTTAATTATGTGTATTCCTTATAAATTTAAACTCTTATTCTCTATAAATTTGAAAATCGGTTATGCTTATAATATGTTAAAGGATAGTTTTTTAGTTATTAATATTTAAAATCATAAAATTCTAAAAAACTGAAAATATATTTATCTTCTATTATGTCATCAATATTAAATATTAATATTCAACACGATCTTCTCTATTGAACCGCTTTCTCGTTAAACACGGTTATTTCTATTAAGTCGCTTTCTCGTTAAGACCAAAACCTAATTGTTACATATATTACTTGTATAACAATGTTTATCCATAAAATCAAATTCTAAAAATAAAATAAAATTTATTAAATATTAATATTCAACACGATCTTCTCTAATGAACCGCTTTCTCGTTAAACACGGTTATTTCTATTAAGCCGCTCTCTCGTTAAGACCAAAACCTAACTGTTACATATATTACTTGTATAACAATGTTTATCCATAAAATCAAATTCTAAAAATAAAATAAAATTTATAACATCAATATCAAATTCTAATAGATAATACAATCTTTTATAGTGAGTCGTCTTCCCGTTAAACACGTTTCGAGCCGCTCTCGTTTGGGATCGAAATTCCAACTTTATTACATTTTATTGATAATACTTATCTTATAGACCAACTTTTTTTCTTAAAATCAAAACCTAAAAATAGAGTGAATTATAATTTTTACTTTCTTCTCTAAACTTTCTAAAATTTATGGAGTTTTAATAAATGAAAATACATTTCATTTTCTCTTTATATTATAAATACTCATGTATTTAATTATGGTTCCCAAATGAGAATTTTCTTTTATTATGTTAACATATCAATTTTTTTTTAAATACGAAAACTTTTTTTATGAGAATAATATTGGATTTATTAATAAATTTCCTAATAGAAGTATAATTAACTTATATAAAAAAAATATAATTTTAGAAGATAGTAAAAGATGTTGCCATTATCCTTGTATTCTACTTCCAATAAAATATTTAATTATATGTCTCATCTATATATTCAAACATATATTCTACTTTCAATGAAACTTTTAATTATGTGTTTGTTCTAGTGTTGTAAAAAGCGGGAATCGAACTTAATCGGTAGAGGCACCGAACAGCGATTAATCGACTATTAATTTCGATTAATCCCGATTTATCCCAATTTGGAGTGGCACCGTCAATTAATCCCGAATAATCACTGCTTTTTAGAATAGAGGTTTTTTCTATAAATTCGAACTATTATTCTCTAGAAATTCGAACTCCTATCATACGTCCAATAGAACTTTTAATCATATACCTTATAAATGCCTATTTTAATTCCAAGAGAACTTCTAATTATATGTCTACCCTATAAATTTGAATTTCTCCTTTATAAATTCGAATACCCATTATACTTCTAATATCTTAAAAGATATTTTTTATAATTATTAGTGTTAAAATCCTAAAATTCTAAAAAATTATTAAAATAGATTGAGAATATCTAAGAAGCGTCAACTAATCTCTCACATATCCTTCTTTACATAATAGTATTGATTGATTGATTGATGGATGATTGATGATTTTAATAATTGTGCAAAATATAAATAAAGTACTTTATAATTTTGTCTAAAGTTATTTTATAAAGTGGTCGTTTGGTTAATAAAATGAATTCTTTTCATACATGGCAATATAAAATAATTAACACTTTTTTTAATTAGTGTTGTATCTCATGCATGTTTACATAAAAGTTTAAAACCATACCAAACTCAAGCAATTCAAACATGGCCAAAAATTGAATTTAATATCATTTAATAATTTAAAGGTTTATCATGTATAATACCATCGTTGTCTTCGACTTGGTTGTCTATCCAAATTTAAATATCTATTATCTTCAAAATGATACATAACTCAGAATCATATTTATTGTTAAATTATAAAGATTAATATGTTTTTACATAATGTAGCGCTATTTTGTTAAACACATTTTTCTTCGATTAGTCGCTTTTCCATTATTTCTTGAATTTCACGCGGATAGTTTATTTAGAAATTTATCATATGTTGATTATTTAATATGTAAATTTCGTTTATATTTTTAAAGAATTAATCTAATTTACTACTACTATCAAAATATATTACTATGAACCATGTATGTGAGAAAGAACTTAAAAGTATTAAGCATAAATTGAACGAAAATAAGAATCTTGGTATGACAGGAGGATCATTCTTGGCTACATTCACAACTTTTTTAATCGGCGCCATGAGATCGGAGGTTCTTCCAAAATCCTAAAAGAACGTTGAAACTGATTAACAAATTCTGTTGATGCCATTTGGTACAAGCTACACAGAGCACTTGCATTAGTCCTTTTTCGAACATCCACCAACAAAATATAAGATAAATTGTCCTGACCAAATTAAATTAACTTAATAACTCATAAAGATTGTATATAACAATATACACATTCTTGCCATCCCATAGATTTTAAAGTTTAACGTCATAATTAATTCATCATGGAATTTATATGTTTTATTGTTTTCCTTTATAAATTTGAACACATTTTCTATTTTTAATCAAATTTTTAAATATAACTTTTTTTATAAACATGAACTATTCTCTTTTCAAATTCGAATACCTATTCTAATTGATATTCACTTCAATAAAATCCAATAAAACGCTTCTCCTATTGAATTCTTTTTTTTATCTGTCTTTATATGTTTTCTGAGCTTTTTTTTTCTACTTTTAAAAAAAATTAATTATATGTCTTTTTTTTTAATTCAAACTTTTCTCCTTCATAAATTCGAACATCTATTCTATTTCTTATCACTTTTTCTATAAACTTTTTTTTCAAGCATGGGCAAAATCTATTATTTGTAAAAAAATGTGTTGAAGATGGCAAGTGAAGATTAAGAAAAAAAATAAAAGAAAAAGACAATCAAATTTCCAAGATGTCGCCTACACTTACCACAGTACAATAGAATCTTGGTCCATGTTAAGCTTCCTGCATCATCAAAAAATCTAAAAAATATTAAAATTAAGAATAATTGTAAAATTCATAAACTGATCAATTGAAAAGACTAAATCATAAAACAAAATTTTAAAAAAAAAAAGTCATATGGACGCATTGTATATGGGGAAAAAGTCGAGTTATATAGTTCTTAATAGAGAGCAAGATAATGAAACTCCTAATTTTGATGATCACAAATAGTAAGTCATTTGGCTTAGTAACAGATATAAACAGCCTGCCATTTGTAGGCCCACTAACTTGGTTTTGCAGGTCAATACAGCTTACTAATGGTACAATCAGTATGATACAAACAGCAAGCTATCTTTGTAGTACAGTGACAATTGGTAAGCCAAGTGTAGACTTGGTCAGTCTGCATCAGTCTCAAACAGCAAGCCAACTACATGGTCAATCAGCGTACCAGTTGTACAAACATCATGCCATTTGTACAAACAGCACGCTGACTGCGTCTGTCAGAAAATCAGAAGGCTTCGGTTATTCAAGGAGCATCAAGCATAAATGTTGATAGAATATTGTAAGGACCCCTCTGAATATATCTGAAGTTGCATATACTCATATCTAACAGATATTGGGAGACAAACTTATTCCTTGTCATAAAAAGAAAAGTAAGATCTACTTTTCATTATTTTAATACCTCACAATACCTTCTCTCAAAACCAAATACATGGGGATGTCTTCCTAATCATATCTAACATTCCTCACCTTGTCAAACACGCTCCATATCTTTATTATCATCTGACAAACATATTCTTCATCTTCTTCATCTTGATTATTCTACAAAATCATAACTAACGGTTATAATTCATACCGTTGGTGTCCATTTTCAAATGTATTCTTGTACATCTTTAAGGACGTGAAATGCTCAGTTCTTATCTATCCCTTACGAGTACAGAAATAAGATATACATATACAACCACAAGCTTCTTTGCTAAATTCTTTCAAACCTTCAAAACCCATTATACACGTACATTCATACACATTCCGAGGGGTTCATAGGTTGAGTTGTAATTGTTTTAAAACAATGTATTGTTCAAGTTGTATTGATTTGTTGTTGTACAACGTTGGCTTAGGTTTTCGGGTGGGTTGAACTAGACTAGAGAAGGATACTTGGAAAGTATTGCTTAGAGGGTTAGCTCAGCACAACGAACAGCAAGCCATTTGTAAACAGCAAGGGTCAAAGGGAGATATATTGTTGGATCTTGTAAACGGTTTTATAGTTGATCAATAATATATTCTCTTACCAAGGTTGGTAAGGGACCAAGACGTTGACCATAGAGGATTAGGGATCGAACCTGGCTAAAAGACTTTGTGTCACATTTAATTTTCTGCATCTTATTTACTGCATTGCATTTTAGGCACAAACAGTTTGCCATTTGTAAACTGCACTGTCGTCAGGTAAACTGCAAGCTATGGCAATTCTGTAGCAAATAGCACGATGTTTCTGGTAAATTTTCAAACAGGTCATAAATAACTATTGTTAGCCTAAACACCTATTCACCCCCCCTCTAGGTGTTGTTTTTCAGATAATTTGTCACTTCCTCGTAAATTTGAACTCTTCTTCTATATAAATTCGAACTCCTATTCTGTTTCCAATAGAACTTTTAATCATATGCCTTATAATTAAATACCTATTCTACTTCCAATATAACTTTTAATTATATGTCTTCCCTATAAATTCGAACTCTTCTCATCTATAAATTCGAACACCTATTCTACTTTCAATATTTTAAAAAATATTTTTTATATTTATTAGTATTAAAATCCTAAAATTCTAAACAATTAGAAAAATAGATTGAGACAATCTTAGATGCGCCACCTAAACTCCCGCGTATCCTCCTTTATACCCGCGTATCCTCCTTTATATATATATATATATATATATATATATATATATATATAGATTTTGAATTATTTTAGAAAAATTAATTTTGGCGAAACTATAATATAAATTTTAAATGTAAATTTAGCATAACTTAAATTACGTACTATTAGCCGTAATCTGGATAACTAAAATTTTAATTATATATTCTATTATATTAAAATCAAAATTTTGAAATTTTGTCGGTTTCATTTTTAGTTTGGTTATCTTAATTATTAAAATAAATAATGACATAATATAATTAGTGGTAATTAGTCATTTCCATTTTTACATTTACTTTTAGTTGAAAATATTATCTTTTATAAAAAGATCAATCGTACCATATCTTCAAATTATTAATATTTACTTTGTAATTAAAAGTCGTTAGCATTTTTATTTAAAACTAATCTTACAGTCATTAATATATACCCAAAAATATCACACCATATTATTAATTATTAATAAAATAAATCATTAATATTTAATTTCTAATTAAAATTCGCTATTTTTTTTATTTAAAACTAATCTTACAATAATTAATATATACCCACAAATATCACAACATATTATCAGTTATTGATGAAATATATTAAAAATCCCTATACATTGTTTATAATTATGAAAAATTAGTATAATCTGTAAATATGAGTATATTAAATTATATTAAATTAAAATTTAAAAGGTTATTAGAATGATAATTATTTAAAAACATAATGTAATATTAAATAAAAGTTAATAAATACTTAAAATATTGTATCTTTCAATCATTTTAAAAGACGTTTACTTTTAATTGAACTATTACCCTTTTTATATACCTAAAATATTGTATATTCCAATCACTAATATTTATTTTCTAATTAAAACATGTTACCTTTTAATTTAAAACATAATTTTGCAATCATTCATATATAATAATAAGAACCGTTAGATCTAATGATTAAATATATTATGTATTAAATTAAAGTTTAAAAAGTTATTAGAATGATAATTATTTAAAAATATAATTGTAATATTAAATAAAATTTAATAAATACTTAAAATATCGTATCTTTCAATCAATTTAAAAGACATTTATTTTTAATTGAACTATTACCTTTTATACACAGCTAAAATATTATATCTTCCAATCACTAATATTTGTTTTCTAATTAAAACATGTTACCTTTTAATTTAAAAATAATTTTGAAATTATTCATATATAGTAATAAATAAGATTCCCTAGATCCAATAATAAAATATATTATGTATAATTAAATTATTTTATTAAAGATTAAGGTTCAAATTTCGTTAACGATGTATTTAATTTAAAACTTCATAATATATGTTTTAAATCATACGTATCATTAATTAAATGTATATAAAATTATTTAAGTAAAAAAATAATTATTAAAAATATTGATTATATAAAAATAAATTATAACATAAAACAAAATCAATATATATATATATAAAGGAGGATAAAGGGAGTTTAGGTGGCGCTCTAATATCGTCTCAATCGATTTTTTTAATTTTCTAGAATTTTAAACACTAATAAATATAAAAATATCAATTAGCATATTAGAAGTAGAATAGGTGTTCGAATTTATAAAGGTGAAGAGTTCGAATTTATAGAGAAGACATATGATTAGAAGTTTTATTGAAGTATAATAAGTATTTATAAGGCATACGATTAAAAATTCTATTGGAAGTAGAATAGGAGTTCGCATTTATAGAGAATAAGAGTTCAAATTTATAGAAAATATATATAAATAAAAGTTCTACTAGAACTAATAGGTGTTCTAATTTATAAAGGAGAAGAGTTCGAATTTATAGGAAAGACATATGATTAGAAGTTCTATTGGAAGTATAATAAGTATTTATAAGGCATACGATTAAAAGTTCTATTGGAAGTAGAATAGGAGTTCGAATTTATAGAGAATAAGAGTTCGAATTTATAGAAAAAATATATAAATAAAAGTTCTACTAGAACTAGAACTAGAATAGGTGTTTGAATATATAGAGCAGACATATAATTAAATATTTTATAGAAAGTACGATCTTCTTAAAATATATTTTTTATATGAGTTAATTATATTTATATTAGGAAAATTTATTCATAAATCCAATACCATTGTCATGAAAAAAGTCACCGTATTTAAAAAGAAAAGAATTGATGTGTTAACATAATAAAAGAACAATGAGTAAAAGAACAGTCTCATGCAGCAATCCTAAATAAATAAAGGAGTATCTATAAAATAAAGAGAAAATAAAATGTGTTTTCATTTTCTAAAACTACAAAAATTTTAGAAAATCTGGAGAAAATATAAATTGGAATTCACTCTATTTTTTAGGTTTTGATTTCAAGGAAAAAAATTGTTGTGTAAGATAAGTATCATCAATAATATGTAATGAAGTTAGAATTTAGATCCCAAACGAGAGCGGCTCGAAACGTGTTTAACGGGAAGACGACTCACTATAAAAAATTGTACTAGCTATTAAAATATCATATGATGTTATAAATTATATTTTATTTTTAGGATTTGATTTTTATGGATAAACATTATCATACAAATAATATGTGTAAAAGTTAGGTTTTTGGTCTTAACGAGAGAGCGAATCAATAGTAATAACTGTGTTTAACAAGAAAACGGTTCATTAGATAAGACCGTATAAAAGATGTTTAAATATATAATTAATACAAAAAATAAAATGTTTTATTGGAAGTAGAATACGAGGACGGTGGAGACGTCTTATACGATTTTTTTAAAACTATACATCTTTTTTCCTAGAAATCTTTTATTTTAACTTTTGTATACAATTTAATTATACTTGCATTACAAAAATATATCCATAAATGTAATATTATTCCCGTAACGAAAAGTCTTAGTATTTTAACTTTTTTTTGATATGTTAACATAACAGAAAGACATTCCCATGCGAAAACTGTAAATAAATACAAGAATATCTATAATATACAGAAAATATAAGATGTATTTTCATCTTTTAAAACTCCATAAATATTAAAAAGTTTAAAGAATATAAAAATTGGAATTTACTCTCTTTATATAATGAAGTTAGAATTTCGGTTTCAAATAAGAGCGGCTCGAAACGTATTTAACGGGAAGACGGCTCGCTAGAAAAGATTGTATTAGCTTTAAGAATTTGATACTGAAGTCATAATTTTTTTTTATTTTTACGGTTTGATTTTATAGATAAAAAATATTATATAAGTCTTTATAATATATGTGAAGAAGTTGGGATTTCCGTTTTAACGAGAGAGCGGCTCAATCGAAAAAATCGTATTTAATAAGAAATTGATTCATTAGAGAAGATTATTTAATAATAAAAATTTAATATTAATATTATAATATAACGTAAATGTATTGAATTTTTTTAAAAATATTGTAACGCTGCCGCGAAGCGCGGCTTTATCAACTAGTTTATTATATATTAAAAAAGCCCGTGCATCTCACGTGTTTTAACCTAATATCTTATTATATAACCAAAATAAGAATATAATAAAGAATAAGAATATAATAAGAGAGTATTACTATAAAGAAGGGTTCGAGTTTTATTTACGATATATTAAATAAAATACCAATAAGATGTGTTACCCAAAATACTATCATAGATGAGAAATTCGATTCTCATGAACTGCAATGTATCAGTTGATAGTTCAATGCCCAACAGTCACATAAAATCTTTTTAATTTGTAAGCTACTCAATGAGCACATAATATCATCAAATTTGCCAATTGTTAATGATCCAGTAACCATACTTCGAAAATTCTGAAATAAAAGCAATAAGGCACTGAGAAGAACAAAATATTTTTAGAACTATGATTTCACACATTCAATTTACCATGTGATTTATTTTAAATTGTTAAAACTTGATTTGAACGATTCTACAACACACATAAAATTAACAAAATAATCATTAATTTAGTGATGTTTTAATAATTATTTTTTAACTAAAATTAGCAAGGAAAAAAGAAAAGGAATTGAAGATTTTTTACGTTGAAAATTTTATTCGATTAAATAAATCTACTTATATTTCGTTTCGATTATCAAAATAACCTTTTTATTATTTGAATATAGTTTTACTAACAAATAAATACAGTTTTAATAATCTATACTATATTATAAAAAACGAAACATTAAAAGTTTTGGAACAGTATAATACTTACCTTTAGTTATAAATATTAATTATTTTACTTATTAAAAAATAAAACACAATCTTTTATCAAAATATCACACGCAACTCTTTTCAACACTTTCCCTAATAATAATTAACCAACCACCTTTTTCAGCTATTACCTTTTATAACTTTTTTAACTATAATCTATTTTTCCAAAACAAAAAATATGAAACCTTAAAAATTTTGGTACGACACAAAACTTACCTTATTTAATTGTTTTACTTTATTACCATTAATTATTTTACTTACTTAATAAGAAACAAAACACAAAATTTTCTCAAAATATCACACGCAGCTCTTCACAACACTTTTCCTAAATAATAATTAATTAACTACCTTTTTCAGCTATTACATTTTTTAACTTTTCTAACTAAAATTTATATTTTCCAAAAACATGATCGTTCTAATTACAGTATTGAAATAATTAATATATTATAATTACTAATAACTAGCTAAAAGTTAAATATCTTTTTCTATATTTTTTAACTAAAATATCTCATTTTCTCATAAATAATAACTAATAAATTATCTTTTTCACCTATTACCTTTTCTATCTTTTCAAACTATAATCTTTTCTTTTCAAAAATATGGTCATTCTAATTAATGAAAAAACTAATAATATTAAATTTACTAATAACTAACGGATTATCTTTTCCAGCTAAAAGGTAATATCATTTCAATATAAAATATCTCATTTTCTACTAAATAATAACTATACAATTACCTTTTTCAGCTATTACTGTTATAGACAAAATTCGGTTCTGGTATTTTCAAGTTGGATTCGGGTCAATGACATATTCAATTTGGGAAATTCTAAGTCGAATTAGGGTTTTGCTGAAATGGAGACAAGCCAGGGCATGCCCTAAGTTGTTCAACCTGAACTGGAATTCTACGAAGATTGCTTCTCTAAGGATTATAGAAGAATTCCCTCCTATCGTATCTCAGGAGGGGATGTCCGCTGTGGAAGGCCTCCATGGGTTTTTCTGAATTTAGGGACCTTTCTTATACACTGAGGGCATGTTCTCCTTGGTGGAAAGATAGGTCTCTCTTTGGTGTGTGCTTTGGAATCCTTTTTAATAGAGTTGGGTCTATATGTAAATTTAGAAAATTTAAGAATGGCATTGCAATCCCTTTATCCTTATCCAGTGATAGTGAAAATGAGGATTCCAAACCAGCAGATGGTACTTAGTTTTTTTTCTTAACTAGTACTTGTATTCTTCATCTGCATCTTTTCTCTTTGTAGCCCTTTATGAGGGCACGGCCTAACAATTTTTCTTCTTGTACAGACATGGCTCCTAGGATTCCACGTGGCTTCGGAGCTATCAAGAAAAATGACAAGGAAAAGAATGAAGACAAGGCTGGCACCTCTGATTCTAGGGCGCGTCCTGTTCAGCTGAAAGACATAAGCACAACTCCAAACTCTTCTGCTGAGACTTTGAAAAGGAATGTTGAAGTTCTTGATCATCCTCTTGTTGAGAAAAGCAAAAAATAAAGAATTGAGGGCGTGCCCTCGTATGTCAAAACCCTCATTGGGCCAGTCGCTGCTTCAATTAATAAAGAGAAGAGGTTGATCAATGGCAAAACATGAACATTGATGATGAGGTTAACTCCATGATCAAAACCTCGGCTCAACTCTTGGTTCAATCCCTAGGGTGCGCCCAAAGGGTTCATAAAGAAAAGCTTTACATCAACAAGCTTGAGGCTAAGAATAGGAAGTATTTGAGAATGATCTTAAAAAATGATATCAAATGGAAGAAGGATTTGGATGCTAAAGATGCTGACATTTTTGCACTAAAGGACGAGCTGAAAGAATTATTTGATCACCGTCAACTTCTGGTTGATAAAAACAACCAGTTGGAAAAATAGAACGAAGAGTTGAAAGTACAGCGGGATGCTCTGGAAATCGAGAAGTTTGATTGTTGGAATAAAGAAAAGGAAGCTACCGAAGATAGCAGCTTTCAAGCGGGATTTGATTTTTATCTCCTTGGTTTCCTTGCCAACACCCTGACTACAACTGGGAGGAGAAATTTGGTGCTGGGAATGCAGCGAATATAGCATCTTTTAAGCTCAAGAATGCTGATGCCATCTTGGCAAAGAGAGTTGAGCTTGGGCTGGAAGAGGACCCAAAGGGCGCGCCTCTATTAAAGAAACTCCTTTAGAGATAGAACAAGCTAAAGACTCAGAAATCCCTACAACCAACCCTTTTGATCAAAATACTATCCTCGAGGTGGTATCTCCTGCTGCTGCTAGCCATCCTTGCCCAACAAAGGACACGTCTTCTACCAAGGACGTGCCTAAGGTTATAACATTCTTCTAAATTTTTGGTCCAAGATATTATTAACTTTTTTTAAGATACGGGCCCTTTGTAAAACCCTGCAAGTTGTAATTCGAATTTATTGCTTAACTCGTGATTTCTGGTACCTTCGAATATCTTCTAATTTTAAATATTATGCTTTGCCTTCAATTTTTCTTCAACTTCTTTGTTAAATAGTACTTTATTATTGCCCCAGGAGCTTGAAGTAAACCACAAGGCATGCCTTATTTCAAGGGCGCGGCTTCTTGAAAAATAGAAAGAAAATTATCTTTTAACTTTTAATTGTAGATTCCAATAAAAGTTCTTTTCTTGTAACACATCTTTATAAATCTCTAAGTATTTCTTCTATGTACGTAGGGCGCGCCCAGGTATGCTAGGGCGCGTCATCCTCGATCAAAACTTCAATAAACTTTAAACTCAATAAACTTTAGAGATTCCATCAACGAACAAAACTTCAATAAATTTGAAAAAATCTTCAAATCTTCATTAATAATAGAAGTCTCGACAGAACAAGGGAAGGTATATATACACTACCCCCTGGCTAAGGAGAACAATTATTGAAAAGTGTGAAAAACAAGCAAGTCTCGACTAAATCTAAGGAAGGCGTATATGCACTACCCCCTAGACTAGGAGAATAATTATTTATACTAGTCTATAACTTAAATATAAGCCTTCATAAAATAGGGGGCCAAAGCCACACCCTACTGATAATACTTCTTCAAGTGTTCCGCATTCCACACTCTCGGGATTGTGTTGCCATCCAAGTCCTCCAGATAATACATGCCTTCCCAAATGATAGACCTGAACTTGTAAGGCCCTTCCCAATTTGGACCGGAAACTCCATGAGCTGATACCCTTGTATTAGGCATAACCTTCCGAAGAACCAAATCACCCACCTTGAAAGGACGGGTTTGCACCTTCCTGTTGTAATACTTGTAGCCCTTTGCTGATATGTTTCCAACCTCAGCTGTGAGTTATCCCTTGTCTATTCCAGAAAATCAAGATTCAGCCTTTGATTAACCATATTGGTTTCTTCATCATAAAAATCTCTTCTGAACGATCCCGCTCCAATCTCTACCGGAACCATTTCCTCACATCCATAAGACAACACAAAAGGAGACTCCCCAGTTTTAGTCCTTGGAGTTGTGTTATATGACCATAAAACTATAGAAAGTTCTTCAGGCTAGTTCCCCTTGCTTTCTTCTAACTTCGTCTTCAAAGTATGCTTGATAATATTGTTGATAGCCTCTATCTTTCCATTAATTTCAATATGATACACAGCTACAAACTCTTTCTTGATTCCCAAGTCATCACATAATTTTCGCAAATCTTTGCCATCGAACTACTTCCCATTATCTGATACAAGCTTATACGGAATCCAAAATCTGCACACAATAGAGTTGAAAACAAAATCTCGAATTTTCTTTGTAGTAATTGTAGCCAGGAGCATTGCCTCTACCCACTTGGTGAAGTAGTCGACTGCAGCAACAACAAATTTTACACCTCCTTTAGCTTTCGAGAGTTCTCCAATCAGATCTATCCCCCACATAGCAAATGGCCATGGACTCATCATGGAAGTCAACGTAGTCACATGACTCGTTGAGTAATTGGCAAACCTTTGACATTTATCACACGCCCTGACAAACTCATAGGCGTCCTTCTTCATGGTAGGCAAAAAATAACCATGTCTTAAAACCTTCATTTCCAATGAACCACCCCCCGAGTGATTGCCACAAATCCTTTCATGAACTTCTCTAAGGATGTAATTGCATTCATCCCCATCTATGCACTTGAGAAGTGGTTGATTGAAACCTTTCTTGTATAGAATTCCACCATACTCTACAAATCTTGCTGCTTGATATCGAAGTCACCTTGCCTCGACTTTCTCATCTGGAAGTACCCCCGAACGAATATATTTTGAATCGGAGACATCCAAGTAACGGGGGTTGTGAGTTCTTCCTCCATGACTTCCACCTCTGGAATACTTGGAGCCTCCTAAATCTGCAGAGGAATTGTCCCTAACAACATAGCATCCTTCTGAGATCCTAAATTTGCCAGAATATCCGCATTGTGATTCTCATCCCGAGGAATGCAATATTATCTTACTTTACGAAATTTTTGGATTAAACGTTGAGCACACTTCATGTAAAGCTCTGTTCTTGGACCCATATATTGAAATCCACCCTTGACCCGTCCAACTACTAACTCTGAATCGCTCAATATGATCAAATTCACAACCTTCATTTCCAAAGCCATCCTCAATCCATTAATCAAAGCTTCATACTCCGCATCATTTTTAGTTTCCTGAAACTTGAAGTGGATTGCGCCCATCAGTTGATTTCCCTCTGGAGTAACCAAAACTATGCTTGCATCAGCACGTCCATTGTTTACAGCTCCATCAACATGCAGCTTCCACCAAGGTTGTGGAACTTCCTCGAGAGGGCGTGCCCTCTTAGATGGAATCCCAGGTTCAACCAACACAATTTACTTTTCTTCATTTTCTGGTTCGAATTCCAGGATGAAATAAGCTAAAGCTTGACCCTTGATAGCTGTTCTTGGGGTATACTCCAGATCAAATTGCCCCAACTCAATCGCCCATTTTAGCATCCTTCCAGAAGTTTCTGGATTATGAAGAATTCCTTTCAATGGATATACAGTACGAACCTCGATCTTATAAGCTTGAAAATAAGGTTGAAGCTTCCTTGATGCTAGAACTAAGGCATAGACCAACTTCTCCATGTTAGTATATCTAGTCTCTGCATCAAGAAAATGCTTACTCACATAGTAAACCGAGGATTGATGATCAACCTCCTCTCTTACTAACACCGCACTGATGGAATACTCTAAAACTACCAAATACAGTATCAAGGTTTCTCCCTCCACGGGTTTGGCCAAGAGTGGAGGGTTTCTCAATTGCTACTTGATTCTCTGAAAAGCTTCCTCACACTCGGGAGTCCTTACGAAATCTTTAGCGACTCCCTTAATAGCCTTGAAAAACTCCTTGCACCCACCTGAAGACTTCGAGAAAAAGCGATTAAGAGCAGCAACTCTCTCAGTCAAACTCTGGACTTGTTTCACACTGGATGGAGATTTCATGTCCATCAATGCCTTGATCTTTGCTGGATTCACCTCAATCCCTTGACGATTCACCATGAAACCCAAGAACTTTCAAGATTCTACTCCAAACACACATTTTTGAGGATTCAACTTCATTCTGAACTTCCTCAAAATCTTGAACATTTCTTCCAAGTGCTTTACATGATCCTATGCCTTCAAGGATTTAACAAGCATATCATCCACATACACTTCCATAGTCTTTCCAGTCAGATCTTTAAACATCATATTCACTAATCTTTGATAGGTTGCTCCAGCATTGATCAAACCAAATGGCATTCCAATGTAACAATACAGTCCTCTGTCCGTAATGAAAGAGGTATGTTCTTGATCAGGTTCATACATTGGAATCTGGTTGTAACCTAAATAGGCATACATGAAACTCAACAGGGCATGGCCAAGTGTAGCATCCACCAACTGATCAATCCTTGGAATTGGAAAGCTATCCTTTGGACATGATTTGTTCAGATCGGTGAAATCCATGTAAGTCCTCCATTTTACATTAGGTTTTTTAACAAGAAGTGGATTTACCAACCAATCTGGATAATATGATTCCTTGATTAGTACAACATTTAGAAGTCTCTCAACCTCTTATTTTAATGCTATAGCTCTCTCTCCACTCAAAGGTCGATGCTTCGGGTAGATTCCCTTCTTGGTGGGATCTATATCTAAACGATGACACTTCACCTCTGGATCAATGCCCACCATATCGACATGACTCCAAGAAAAAATATCCAAATTATTCAAAAGAAAGTTGGAGAGCATTCCTCTCAACTTGGAATTCAACCGAGATCCAATTTTGAAAACCTTACTCGGATCTTTCTCATCTACCAAAATTGAAATTGTATCCTCTGTAGGACCCGTCTTCTCAATCAGCTGTGGTGTTCTTAGATCGAGGTCAGGATCAAAGTTTCAAGGATCTTCGATTAATGCATCATCCTTGTAGGGCACGTCCTCTTTAAGAGGGAAGTCTTCCTCAACAAGGGTATGTACTAAACCTTCAAGCAACATTCGCCTACCTTCAACTTGCTCGCCTCTAATATGGATAGAGATAACATCCTCCGAGTCTTCCTCAATTTCTTCCAGAATTCCGTCTTGTAAACTTTTGAGTACTGGAATGTTTTCCCTCTACAACTCTTTAGGGCGTGCCCTATAAAGGGGCGTTTCCTCTTCTGGCTCTTGGACAAGATAGTGGACTTTAACCTCTTCCGGGACAAGACTCATGTCCTTTTCTGAACTTCCCTCTTTCAGGGAGCGCCCTACATCTCGTTGCTTTCTAAACCCTTTGATTGCCCTGTGATAACAATCCCTTGAATCATGTTGGGATCCCCATACAGTTCCCACACCGTTAGGTGTAGGAAATTTCATCGCAAGATGGTAGATGGAGGTCACCACCTTTATTTGCTTTAACAAGGGGCGCCCCACTAGGGCATTCTGAGATGATTCCACATCCAAAATCATAAAGTCCATCATCTGAGTCATAGAAAGAGCACCTTCACCAAGGGTGATTGGTAATCTGATAGTTCCCATAACTTTCATAGATTCACTCGAAAAACCATAGATCCATCTATTTCTGAAGTCACGTCCTTATCTAGGAGTCCCAACTTCTTGTAAGTGCTGTAGTTTAGAATATTCATTAAACTTCCATTGTCGAGAAGGACCTGGTGTACATTCTTGGAACCAATCTGGATAGCTACCACCAACACATCATTATGAGGGTGGTGCACCCATCTAGCCTCCTCCTCGGTTAAAGTGATATCCACACATTCTTCTTTGAACAACTTGGGTGCCTGAATTCCAAGCTATTCACATTAGTGAGAGGTCGATATTTTGCCTTACTTTCATATCTCTCCAAAACATGGTTACTATCACCCCCCAGGTGTCGTTCTCCAAATATTGTATGAATACTACCTTACCTGACAAATTTCTTCTCCTCAGGATTATCATCACCTCAGAGGGCATGCCCTCCGTCTTTTCTATCAGGATTCTTCGTATGCTTCTTCACCTCTCTGACAATCTACTAAGTCAAGTATCCCTCTTTGATCAGGTCTTTAATTTCATCCTTCAACTGCCGACATTCATGGGTGTTATTTTCTGAAAACTCATGATACTCACAATATTTTTTCTTATCTCTGCTCTACCAAGAGGTGAGTGGCTCCGGCCTTTTGAAGAGTCCCTTGTCCTTGTTTACTTCGAAGATGTGCTCAATGGAGGCGGCTAAGGGAGTATAGTTGCTTGACCTTATGTTATAATCATAGGTATCTGGAGGTCCCCAATTCCTTCCAACTTCAGTGGAATTCACACGATTGGCACCACTCCTAGTACAGAGTGAGGGACTCAGAGACCTGCCTTTTCTCTTATTCACTCTCCTTTTAGAAGTTCCCTGTGTGTCTGTCTTTTGATTATCTGCCAGGGATTGCTCTACTATCTTGAATGATTTCGCTTGTGCAAACACATCAGCCAAAGTGGCTGGATCTCGTCCTTGGAGATGCTTCCAGAAGTTTGTTCCAACTTGCAATCCTGCTATCAAGAAACTTTTAAGCATTTCATCAGTTGCTCCTCAAAACAAAGTGGATTCCAAGTTGAATCTCTTGAAATAATATTGCAGGCTTTCTCATTCCTTCTGCTTGATATTAGCCAAGGTAGCGACAAGAGGTGCATACTTCACTGCTGCTTGAAATTTGGTAAAGAATAAGGTTCTCATCACTTCCCAAGAGGTGATTACCCCTGGTCCAAGCTTTTGAAACCACTGTTGGGCACTTTCTCTGAAAGTTGCAGCCATCAAACGACATCTTGCTAAACTAGTCACCTGATAGACATCCATTTCAATATCAAAGCACCCCAGGAATTCCACAAGGTCTGCATTTCCATGAAAATGCAGATCATTAGTCATTGACCTGTAACCCGTAGGCAACTATGCCTCTCTAACCTCTACTGAGAATGGAGAAGAAGTCGATGCCATAACAGATATTCTTCCTCCATCTAGATGAATAAAGAGTCTCTTCAAATCATCCACATTGAAAGTTCCCACTCCAGGAATATTCTGGATATTGGATTGTGCACATGTCTGCGTACCCCCCGGGGGTGGAGTGGAGCTATTGCCTAAGCACCTCCTGTAGTCCCAGCATGTAATTGCACATCACCTTAAATTTTAGTTTAATTCTGCTGGCCTTGAGGATTCCCCTGAGGTTGTGGATTTCCCTGAGAACCTTCTTGACGCTGTCCTCTTGAGGTAGGGCGCTCCCTTGACCTCGCCTCACTAGAAGTACTTGAGTTAACTTGGAAAATCCAAGGGGATCTTCCACCTGAGGCACGCCCTCACGACCATGAGGTTGCCTATTTCTTCTGTACACCTCTACTCTTCTATCACCTATGATCAGGGCGCATGCCCTATGGATATTCTTCTAAGAAAGGGCATGCTCATGTCCAAGAGGCCTCAACCTATTATCAGGGGCGCGTGCTGCGGATCAGGGGGCCTCGATTCCAAATTCTTCTCCTTATTTTGATGCTCGAGGAGCACCATCATTAGATCATCATCATTAAACCTTATTCTATGGCGTTCCCTCAGACTTACAAAATCTTTCTTTTCCCTAGCCATCCTCTCTTCATCCCTTTGGATTTCACTTGGGGTGCGCCCTAAGCGATGAGGGTGAGGGCACGCCCTCTCTTGAAGATTCGACAACCTGCGAGCAGAATTATCTTCACTAGGATGTTCAATAATAGGATCAGAATAATTTAACCTTCGAGGAGTGACCAGCTGGAATCTCCTTTCCTGCACTTCCTCCCCCCTTTGAGAACCTTCCTCGATCTGAGGGGATTTCCCTGTTCGATGATGATTTCATGGAATACTCGGAGATTGTCTCATAATTTCTTGCATTTCCTCCACAGAACTCAATCTTGCCCCGATATCATTTAGGGCATCTCCAATACGATATAATTGCTCCATCAACTCCGCATTGCTAATCAGGACATGCGGCTATCCACTGGCGACCGGATTTCCATGGGGGTATTGAACAGCAGGGACTTCCTCAGGAACATATTCATCATGTTCGGCTTGATCTTCAGAGTAATATCCATCTTTTCTATGAGAACCTCTACCTTGGTTATGAGACATCTTTTCCTCCTAAGATTCCGATCTTGATTGGCTCCCCTCTTTCTAGCACAAATTTATTGACGGAGGAATTTGAGAACAACAAAATTCGAGGTACTTCCCCGGAAACAAGATATATAGTGGTGGTTCTTTGCCGAAAAAAGTGGTGGCGTGTGGTGGCTGTTTGTAATTGATGAATGAGATTGATAGGGTTAGTTGCGGCTATTTTAGAGCTCTCAACTTCCAAACCCCAATTGATCTACGTACCCTGGTATTTATAGGAATGAAGCCATACGTAGTTCTTGGAGAGCAAAAACCCCAAATGGGCTTGGATATCGATCAAGCATCCAGAATGTTCTATTATGAGGTCTAACCACAAAAAGCCCAAGGCTCATCCAAGATCTCAAGACTTCACGAATATGGAAATTTCCCCCGTCGAGGACTAGTCCTATTTGCTACAAGCTATTTCTTGATTTCAAGGATGCATGTAAAGTCATGGTTTACCCAAAGTGTATAACGCATCCTTGTCCCCCGAATGAGAAGTACCTACCAAATAGCAGGATAGATGATTCGGAGCTTTTGGGTGCAAAGTGCAGATTACTCCAAAGTTCCCCAATGAGAGCGCACCTATTGAGTACATGAACTGAGCTCCAAAGCACATACCAAAGAGAGACCCATCTTTCCATCGAGGAGAACATGCCCTCAGTGTATAAGAAAGGTCCATAAATCCAGGAAAACCCTTGGAAGACTTCTACGATGGACATCCCCCTCTTGAGATACGACATGAGGGGATTATTCAATAATCCTTAGAGAACCAATCTTCGTAGAATTCCACTCCAGGTTGAACAACTTAGGGCACGCCATACTTACTAGGGCGCGGCCTAGCTTGTCTCCATTTCACCAAAACCCTAATTCGACTTAGAATTCCCAAAATTGAACCTGTCATTGACCCGAATCCACCTTGAAAATACCCGAACCGAATTTTGGAATCGAATTTTGGTTATAACAACTACCTCCCAATTCCATATGAAATCAGAGATAATGTATGGAATTTTTTCCTAGAAAACCCAAAATTCCCTCATAATACTTCAACAGGGCACGCCCTGACTTAGGGCACGTCCTTAGAATTCCAGTCGATTTATAGCTGTCATCCATTACCCTTTCTTTTGCCTATAAATATCCTTCTATCTCTTACTTTACCCTTTTCTATTCCCCTCTTAAAAAGCATACTCCGACGATTTTATTTTTCAAGCAACCATCCAGCCGATTTCCTTACATTTTTGCGAGTTTCTTCAACCAATCGTACTCTAGAACTTGCAAGGTACATTTTTAAATCTTCATTTCAAGTTTTTACCGCGTATATTGCCTAATTTAGCAATTTGACTATTCAACTTTTTATGTTCTTCATTTCCCGATGTGTGTATATATGTATGTATATGTGCTCGATCTTATTTTGCTTTAATTTTTCTTTCACATAATGTTTTTGCATAATAGTTTACTAATTTTCTTTAATCTATGGGGCGCACGTTAATCCCAGGGTGCGCTCAAAGATCTCCTAGCTCACTTGAAAGATGTTAATTAAATAAATGCAACCTTAGGATGAGCCTTCAACACAGGACGTGCCCTAAGTTCTTCTAATACCAAACCATCTTTAGAAATCGATCCTTCATGCACTTTAGGTTCCAAAAAATAGTTTAAGACTCCTTTGTACCATGATTAGTAGAAAATTTTCTTTTGCTTGTTTCTTTCTTTGACGCGCCCTTAGAGCTTTTATCTTTATTTTGCAGCTAGATAGGCAGGGCGCGTCCTCTCTCTTTCACCCTTTCAAAGAATTCAATGAACGTTTTGGAATCTTCTCACCTTTGCCAGCTCCTCTTCCTCCTAGTCAACCCAGGCCTCTTTTCTCATTTATTTCTTCAGAAGATAGGGTGCGAGTTATTGAAGAATTCAAGGACAAAACCATGAGCTTTTAAAGTGAAGATTCATTGGACAACATTCCCCTTAGCGTTTTTTAAAATAATAAAACAGAAACTTCGCCTTTAAATAAACCTCAAACACCCAAAATAGCTTTAAACCCATCACATTCAGATTCATCTGACTATGATTACATTCCAAATTCCAACACCTCCAATGTCACGCACTCCTTAGACATCTACTCAACCGAGGGCGTGCCTTCAGCTTCATCCATTTCACCATTAATTAACTCAGAGCCAACATATCCACCACCTTCGCCTATCCCGTTTGAACACTGGGAAATACTTGATGAAGAAATTGACATCGAGTGGGGAAGATATAAAGACATGTCTGAAAAGGAGAAGAACCAACTTAGAAAGAAACGAGGCAAGCTAGCCTGCATGAGTATGTCTTTTACTGCTACAAATGATGAAGTGGAGTGGGCCATGAAATATTACGGACAAGAAGGACTTTGGGCCATTCTCCACTCTCACCATCGTCCCCATATTTTTAACTATGATGGAAATTTCAGAATCCCAAGTATGGTTCTAACTCCAAGACTTGTTGCTTTGGGTGTGGGCACGCCCTTGCACCAATACTTGAGAAACATCCTTGAATGGTATGATCTAGCTCCAATTCAACTTTCTCCCAATAGCTACAAGATTATTTTAACTTTATTCATTCTTTACCATGATCTCTAATTCGAAGCACCCTCCATGCCAGAAGTCAGCTTTTTCTTTAGCAGCCGTCAATCAAACATTGGCTATTACTATTTGGTGATCAACAAACCTCATAATAATAAAGGCTTTTTCGAAGGAAGGATTAGCCACATCAAACATTGGAAGGAACCCTATTTCTTTGTTTGGGACGTTCCTCGAGTTCGCCTTCAATTCAGTACAAATCCTTGTAACTGACGGCGCACCCTACACTCCTTTTAACTTTATTTTCAATTTCTTTTAACTTTTATCAACTCCTTTTAGTTAAAATAAATAGTATAATCCAAAAAACTCTTCAGGGCGTAACCGAGGCCAAGGCAAAAGCTATCCTCAAGGTCGCTGCAAAAAGATTTAACCTCCAAACTCTAATCACCGAGGAAAATCTAAAAAGGGTTGGAATCCTTTCTAATAGAGTTGGGTCTATATGTAAATTTAGAAAATTTAAGAATGGCATTGAGGTCCCTTTATCCTCATCCAGTGATAGTGAAAGTGAGGATTCCGAACAAACAGATGGTACTTAGTTTTTTTTCCTTAACTAGGACTTGTATTCTTCATCTGCATCTTTTCTCTTTGTAGCCCTTTATGAGGGCGCAACCTAACAATTTTTCTTCTTGTGTAGACATGGCTCCTAGGATTCCACGTGGCTTCAGAGCTATCAAGAAAAATGACAAGGGAAAGAATGATGACAAGGTTGGCACCTCTGATTCTAGGGCGCGTCCTGTTCAGCTAAAAGACACAAGCATAACTCCAAACTCTTCTGCTGAGACTTTGAAAAGGAATTTTGAAGTTGTTGATCAGCCTCTTGTTGAGAAAAGCAAAAAACAAAGAACTGAGGGCTCGCCCTCGTATGTCGAAACCCTCATCGGGACAGCCGCTGCTTCACTTATCAAAGAGAAAGAGGTTGATCTATGGCAAAACATGAACACTGATGACGAGGTTAACTCCATGATCAAAGCCTCGGCTAAAAAAATAAGTACCAAAACTTTTAATATTTCGGCTTTTATATAATTGTATAGATTTCATTAAATAGAATGGCCCGTGATATTTTTTAAAATGAGCTAGTAAGAAAAATTAGAAAAAATAATGAGTTTTAGCTGAAAAATATAATTGATAATTTATTAGAAAGTATGGTATCATTATTTTATTTTATATAACAAAAATATATGTTTTTACCAATAATAAATATTTAAGTAAGGATAGTTAAGTAAAAAAATCATGTTTGAAAAAGAGATATTTCAGTTATAAAATATATAAAAAAGATATTATCTTTTAGTTGGAAAAGATAATTAGTTTGTTATTAGTAAATACACATTATTAGTTTGTTTCATTAATTAGAATAACTATATTTTTAGAAACAAATTATTTTAGTTAAAAAAATTAGAAAAGGTAATTGTTGACGAAGGAATTTGGTAACAACAAATTCGAGGTACTTCACCGGAAACAAGATCTACACCGGTGGTTTTTTGCCGATAAAAGTGGTGGCATGTGGTGGCTGTTTGTAATTGGTGGCTGAGATTGATAGGGTTAGTGGCCGCTATTTCAGAGCTCTCGACTTCCAACCCCCCAATCGGCCTACATAGCCTGCTATTTATAGGAATTAAGCCATACGTGTTTCTTGGAGAGCAAGAAACCCAAATGGGCTTGGATATCAGTCTAACATCTGAATTGTTCTACTATGAGACCTAACCACAAAAGGCCTAAGTCTCATCCAATATCTCAAGACTTCACGAATATGGAAACTTCCCCCGTCGAGAACTAGTCCTATTCGCTACAAGCTATTTCTTGATTTTAAGGATGCACGTAAAATCATGGTTTACCCCAAGTGTAGAACGCATCCCTTTCCCCCGAATGAGATGCAACCACCAGATTGTAGGATAGGTGATCCGGAGCTTTTTGGTACAAAGTACAGATTACTCCAAAGTTCCCCAACCCTTTTTAGATTGTCCTCGGTGATTAGAGTTTGGAAGTTAAATCTTTTTGCTGCGACCTTGAGGATAGCTTTCACCCTGGCCTCGGTTGCGCCCTGAAGAGTTTTTTGGATTCTTCTATTTGTTTTAACTTAAAGGAGTTAATAATAGTTAAAGGAGATTAAAAAGAAAGTTAAAAGGAGTGCAGGGCACGCCCTCACTTACAAGAATTTGTATTGAATTGAAGGCGAACTCGAGAAACGTCCTAAACAAAGAAATAGGGTTCCTTCTATCGTTTAATGTGGATAATCCTTCCTTCGAAAAATCCTTTATTATTATGAGGTTTGTTGATCACCAAATAGTAATAGCCAATGTTTGATTGACGGTTGCTAAAGAAATAGCTGACTTCTGGCTGGAGGGTGCTTTGAATTCGAGATCATGGTAAAGAATAAATAAAGCTAAAATAAGCTTGTCGCTATTGGGAGAAAGTTGAATTGGAGCTAGATCATACCATTCAATAAGTCTTGGACTTGGAAGCATCCTTGGGATTCTGAAATTCCCACCATAGTTAAAAATATGGGGACGATGGTGGGAGTGGGGAATGGCCCAAAGTCCTTCTTGGTCGTAATATTTCATGGCCCACTCCACTTCATCATTTGTAGCAGTAGATGACATACTCACGCAGGCTAGCTTGCATCGTTTATTTCTGAGTTAGTTCTTCTCCTTTTCAGACATGTCTTCATATCTTCCCCACTCGATGTCAATTTCTTCATCAAGGATTTCCCAGTGTTTAAACGGGATAGGCGAAGGTGGTGGAGATGTTGGTTCTGAGTTAATTAATGGTGAAATGGATGAAGCTGAAGGCACACCCTTGGTTGAGTAGGTGTCTGAGGAGTGCGTGTCATTGGAGGTGTTGGAATTTGGAGTGTAATTGTGACGCCCCCAGATCCACCCTGACCGGAGACCCGGGTCGTCACATTGTCTCAATATCCTGTAGCACAAGTTACGCAGTAATAAAGCAAAATATATAATACAACGGAGCATAAGTGTCCCACTCCGCAAATCCAAGATCAGTCTCACACATTGTTATCATACGACATCATACATCTCGGGATAATATTTTACATATGTTTACAGAAGTAGGTAGATAAAGATTCCAGCTAGACATTCTAGTTCCCGTCAGCATAGCCTGGAGCTTTCTCCTTTCCCTTGGATCCCTGGTTGGACGTCTCGCCTTTTTCCCTCTTAATAGCTGAATAAAAATGTTGTAAAGCAAGAATGAGCAACTACAGTGCTCAGCAAGTTCTCTTCTTACTCGTTATATAAATACAATAAGATTTCCCAAAATTAATAGAATATCACAAATCTGGATGTTGACTCAGTACTTATCTTGAAAGCAGAATACTCGAAAAAGACTCAATACTCATCTCGAAAATAGAATTCTCGAAAGACTCAATTGATATAACTCTGTTGACTCATGATTTAAGAATAAACTGGTCTTCCACCTCTCGGTATCTCGGTGGGGCGATCAACTATCCGACCGAGAATACCGTCCTCCAATGATATCGCACTTCGCCCGATCACGGCTACAATACGCTATCAACAATATAATATAAAATATGAATGCTAGCATCATAGGGGTTATTAATTAAACCCTGGCATCATAGTGCCAATATATCTCGTGTCCGCATAACGGTACACAAGTCTCTCTTTCTCTAAAATGGGCCTCTTTCCCAAAATTTGACCAGTAGAATACAGAATTCCCGAATATTTGATGAACAGATAACTCGAAATAATTCTTCCATGAAAACATTTACAAATCTGGCGGACTGCCAGACCGACTCAATTGTTCCACCAGTCCGATCAATGGACTGAGGTAAATTCTCAATAATAATATTTTATTGGTTGACACGAACAAGATGCCAACCCTCGACAATAAAGTCAACCATCTCGAAATATTGAGGATAGTCTTAAAATGAAATAATTTGGAGTCGTACTGTACAAATAGTACTCCTCGAATATTTATAATACCCATAATTGATGAACGTTAAATAGAATATTTTTCACTTGATCAACGAGTAAAACTCTAACGATCCTAATTTTTATAACCTTTATTTATTGATTCGAGAGACGAACCAATCTAAAAGATAATCAATAATTATTGTCAAATTTGTACAATAAATTCGACTGAAAGGAATAAATTTAACTATCTCGAATGAATGAGAATAGTTTCACTGAATCATAATAATAGTCGTCTCGAATTAATGAGATCGACCCGATAGCAACGAAATTAATTCCACGCTTATAAGGGATATAATTCACAAATAAACTAATTTTAACAGTAACAAAATATCGCAACAAGAAAATAATGCTCAAAAGGATAATTAAATGTAAGAACCCCAAATTTTGGATATAATTAAAACTTTTATTAAGTAATGATAAAATGAGGAACAATGATTCCAACAACAAGGTCACCAGCTCTAATGAATGGTGGTTTCAAAGAACAATGATTGTAATGAATGGATATTGCTTTGGACAATGATCCTGATGCATTGGTATATTGTCAGAATAGAGTAATTCGATGGTTGAGGACCTAGATAAGAATAATCTACCATCCAGGAAGGAGCTAATGGATCCTTGAAGAGAAATGAATACGTGCATAGTATTTCCCATACGTGCATAGTATTTCCCGTACGTGCATAGTATTTCCCGTACGTGCATAGTGTTTCCTGTACGTGCATAGTAATTTGGTGGATGAATAGTGACTTTGTAAGTTGGAAAACTTTTCACGCCACCCTATGTACGGGACGTGTTATGGATGTTTCGAAGTCATATTAGTAATACGCGGAGGAAATAAGTGAATGCAGAGACGATCGGAATTCAGAAATTCCAAATTCTTTTTCGGTACAATATTTGACCGAACCGTAAAGAGCCTATCAATACGATCAAGACAAGAGTATTATAATGTTAAGGATTCAAGGATTTTATTTATTAAGTATGATTTGAGGATTTAGAATGAAAACCTTTGAGTTAGAATAACAAGTGTTCTAGAAATCGCTAGAACTTTATAACAAGATTAAGCGATCAAGCAAACGCGAAAGAAATTACGGATTAAATACGTAACGAGATAAAAAAAAACCCTACTTGATCAGCTGGGGTTATATATAAGAATATTTGGTGGAAATGAAATGAAGAAAAGAAATGAAAAAGGAAGTAATGAGGTGGATGGACAAGAAGAAAACAACAAGGCTTCACATCATCAATTTTTCTAACACACCATAAACCTTTGACACTTGTATTAAGAGGAGTATTAGCAGCTATACCCACTTATACATATCACAAATATCATTTGACAACTAGCCAAGCAAACACCACCTCTCCCCCATTTTTCCAGCAGTTGCATTTTCCAGGGCAGGGGTCTTTGCCATTTTTTTTCACCTAGATCTACTCATCTAAAAATCATGAAAAAATTCATGGAGCTTCTACACATCAAGGTGAAGTTGGGGATTTAATTTCATAATTTTTGAAGATCGTTTGGATGGGTAAATAAATTCGAGAAGTTCACTGTTTTTCCCCCAAAACCAAGGCACTTCGAATTTTGGAGTTTTAAGATTTCAAAATCCACCTTCCAACCATTGTTTGATCTCCAAATTTTTATGGTGAGTCCTATATTTCATAAAAATGATCTCCTAGAAATCTTAGCTTCAAACTCCATGTTTTCCATTTTCAAATAAATCCTCAAAGATGAGGGTGAATAGTGTTTTCAAGAAACTAACTTTGATTTCTTGGTTTCTTTGGATGATTTAAGCTTTGTTAAAGCCATACAAGGACTATATAAGGGTTATTATAGCTTGTACACTCTCCAAGGAAGGTATAATTCTTAAGAACCCAAGATCTTACTTTGAGTTTTATATATGTTCTTGATGGTTTTAGATTAGTTAAGATTATGGTGTTGTTATATGCATAAAAGCATGATTATGTAGTTAGTAGTGATGATTTAAGAGTTTTGATGATTATGATGGTTAATTGAAACCTTCTTGGACTGGTTAAGATGAAAACCATGTATAGTATGCCCGGTGTGGCTTGGATTGATTGTTATGAATTTTAGAACGTTCGATTTATAGCCGTCGTAATGCCGAATTTTTGTTAGACTATTAAACACCGAGCATCACAGTAGCTATAACTCACTGTACAGCTTCATTTTCTGCCATGATAGGATAGATTATGTTTCAAGCTTCGTTTTGATATAAAGATCGCATGAAACGGACTTACGGTTTAGGATTTATGACCAAATTACTAAAAGTAGTTCGAATCCGTAAACGAAAGTTCGTAACTGTAATTGAACCCTCGTAAACTATGTAACGTCATGGCGAATCTTGGTAAATAAATACTAGAGGTAAAAAGGAAGGCGTGAAAGAAAACCGTATGTCAAAAAGATCATTTTTCGATTTATTAAAAATGTTCGAGTCGAGGTTAAACGCGAACGAACCCCTAAAAGACGACTCTTTTATAACTTCGGTAAAACACTTAGAAAACGGGCGATAAAACTCGGAGTATAATATTGGTTCGTAACGATCAACCTTAGAACTCATATGACTTAAGTATGTCCCAAGTATAAATGCAATGACATGTCGTATTAACGAACGAATGTCGGGTCGGATCAGTGATAAAAGTAATCCACAAAAAGGGGTATAACGAGATAACTCGAGAACGTGTTTCGAATTAAGTATAACTTAACTTTTAATATGTTAAGTGATTAATCCCGAATGCCTTGGCTATTTATAGATCACCAAGCTGAACCGGGACGCGCTACCACTACCCCTTACCGTACTCGACTACCAGGCAAGTTTCAATTCCTTTCTTTTAGGCTGTTGTTGTGATTGAGTAAATATATATATATATATGCTGATATACATATGCCATTGCATGCATGCCTACTTTCAAGTTGAAGTGATATACTTGTTCCCTGAATGTTATTGTTGGCTTATAAGCTAGATAGTTATATATCAGTTATAAGCCGATTATTGTAAGACCCTCATAGAAGGGCGTATACATCTTATTAATCAAAAATAGACCGGGAGTCAATATTCCTTGATATATCGAGATTACCTCGGAGGAAAATATTTAATTAAATATTTTCTATTATTTGGGCGACGAATATTATTTGAATATTCGTTCGAGACTAATTATTTTAACGATCCTTACTTCAAATAATTATTTGAACGTAATCATTCGACGAATAATATTCGTCAATATTCATTCGGAGTCGAATTGATTATCGATTATTATTTCGAATACTCTTCTAAAGATGAGACTACTAAATGAATATTATGTGGACATTCATTTAGAATATTATTTCATTAAATAAATATTACTTTTGAAAATTCATTTAAGGTATTAAGTACTTGATGAATATTATCTTCAATATTCATCTGAAGCTTGATTTACTTATCGAATATTATATCGAATATTCCTTTAAAGCTTGGATTACTAAATGAATATTACTTGATATTCATTTAGGATATTATTTATTAAATGAATATTACTTTATTGATATTCATTTAAATTCCTAATTAATTATGAATATTATTTTGAATATTCATCCAGGGTTCTATTTAATCATCGAATATTATTTTAAATATTTTAAATATTCCTTTCAGGTCTTATTGATTAATGAATATTATTTGGAATATTCATTTGAATATTTAATTATGCAATAAATATTCTCTCGATATTTCTTCAAGAATTATTTGAAAAATACTCTGATTAAAGATATTCTTTCATATTCCTGAATATTCTTTAAATATTTTTAATTCAATAAATATTCTCTGAATATTTATTCCATACTTAGAATAACCTCAATAAGGTTTATCTTCTTCGATTATTACGAAAAATATTTCGGAGTCATATTATTATTAATCCTATATCAAGGAAGGTTCTCAGACATCATTCTTCTTTGAGTCTACCTCCTTAATAATAAGGGAACCTTACTTGGAAAATGTTATTTATCTTGTCGACTTCCCGGTCATAAAGTATTCCCTTCACTCGCAACTCGGGTGCTGTTGACTTATTAAGTCGTTGCTTACCTTCTCATCTTTCGAGGGGTAAGATCACTGGAACAAGTTGATATCCGTTACCAAGTAATAGCTTAGGAGTTATTGGTAAATTTTCCTTTCCAACTAGATACGACTACTTTGTGGAGTCTTATCAACAAGTATTATACTTGGGGAAAGGGGGACGAACGTTACATTCAGAATCATGAATTCTATTTGAACTAGGAGTCGTGTAAGAGGCCGAGTAGCGCCGGTCCATCCCCTTTGGCCCAACCGTTGGCCGGGGAGAGCTAGTAAGGCGGTACACAAGTAAAGCCGTCAGTTCTTCCTTCTACCGGTAGTAAATCTAAATTGAGCTGTACGATCTCGACTGATCATCAAGATTGGAACAGCGGGCGCGGTGAATACTCCATCATTGGTTCATCATCCAAATTTATTTATTTCCTGCAACATGATTACTGTTGGCAGAGTTGGAAAAGGGTCATAACTGGAATTGCAACCTTTTCTTGCAAGTTCCTCTTCTTAATAACAATAAGAATATCTCGCTTACTTTGATGTAGCAGATATTTCTACAAACAAATACTTTAAGTTACCTTGTAACTTCATCGTTCATATTATACTGGCATCATTTCCGTAAAGGCATGGCATATGGTTTGAAAGATACTTTTGAACTGTTATACATTATCGTTCAGTCATATATTATTGTTGGTGGGCTATTGCTCACCCTTGCTTTATTATTATATCACAACAACAGCTAGACCAGATGACTCGCACAAGGCGCACTCGACGCGGGCGAGGACGATGAGACTACCAGAGCCGAAGAAGAAGCTATTGGTAGGGTATATTTATTCTTTCAGTACCAAGAATATGGTCTAGTATGCCTTATGTAAATGGATGGCAAATATTATGTATTTATATTGAAATTCTTTTGGATTGTAAGAACTCATAATGTGATTAATAAAAATTTGAGTGTTACTCTGATTTCATCTCTGGGACTATAACGGGTGTGTTTTATATTATTGTGTTGGGTTATAGAGACGTAATTTATTTTATGTTAAGGAAAGTTCAAGTGTTGTGGACAGAATTGGAAACCGTAACCACCGGATCCCGGACCCCGGATCTGGGGGTGTTACATTAAATCTCATAATTGACAGCTCGAAATTAAATAAGGAATGAAATAATACGAACAGAAATTCAAATCTCTAAGAGTTAGGGTAGGAATGAACTTGCCTCGATCTCGGAGTGCAAATAAGTGCAGATAAAAATTATGCTCTACCCGTGAACTTGGCTTCGGTCTACGACTCGAAATTTATTCTCTAAAAATGGCAACCAGAAATACGTGAGCGCTTCGTCAAAAATAGAATACTTCTCAACCGCTAATATAATATTTAAATAAAATATCTCTCGAAAATCAATACGATAATTAACGGAAAATAATTCCCGGATAAATAAATCTCTCTTCAAACTCAGGGATTAAATCTCGAAAATAAATCCTATTAATTATCCGTAAATCCGACTTAAAACGAAAATAGGGTTACGGAAATTAACGGCAATACTCTATTTTTAATCTCGTAAATAATTAAATAATACTCCGATTTTAATCTCTAGAATGATCTAACTCGATCCGGTTAATTAAATAATCCGGAAACGATAACTAAAAATCTCCTAAAATTATATCGTATTTTAATCCTATTTATTCATAATTACTCATCTTTTTATCGACAAATTATTAAATCTCTAATTTCCGTCCAAAATCACAAATTAACTCTTTTTAAAATAAAAACCATATTTTAGGCTATTATTCATTAATATTCACTCTTTTATTAACGAAACAATAAATTTCTAATTTACGTCACAAAATATTTTTATTAATAATAAATCTATCACCATTTTATTAAACTCGATTTATTCTCATAATTTTTAATTATTATCTCAATTATTAAAACCCAATTTTAAAAATATTTAACCTCTTTTATTATTAATATCTCTTTATTATTTTCAAAATCACCTAATAATACTTATTTAATTAATAAAGTAATAAATTCTAAATTACATCTAAAATTCTAAATAATTCTATTTAATCAAATAAATAATTAAACCATTTTAATTATACTGTTTTATTTTCTCAAAATTTTAAATCGCAACCCAAATAATAAACATCGATTTTAATCATTCAATCGCTAATATTTTGTTTAACAGAAACTTATGTGGGCCCCACATCACCTCACCGTGGGTCCCACCCACCTCTCCCCCGCATCTTCCCCAACTGCACTCCCTCTCTCTGCTTCGAATCTCTCTCGTCCCAATCTCTCATCTCTCTCCGCCGCATTTCTTCCCCCCATCTCCCTCGTTCTCTCCTGGTCTCTCTATCTCTCTATCTCCCTCCTCTCTCTCTCTATCTCTATCTCTCTCTCTCTCTCTCTCTCTCTCTCTCTCTCTCTATCATCTCTCCCTCCTCCCCGTTTCCTCCGGTGACAACAACCATTACACCGACAATAGCAACAATACTACATCAATCGGAAAAATGAACAACACCACAATAATTCCCTCCATCTCTACCTCTACAACTATCACCACCATTTTCGACCGAACCCAACAATCAATCCCTCCTCACCTCTCTCTCACGACCCAATCCCGTACAACACCACCCCTGCCCCAACAACAACAACGTCTCATCTTCTCCCTACCCAAATTCAAATGCCAAACACACCACCATCGACAACCATAACCGAGCATAACTAAATAAACAATAAAACCGAAAAAAACAATACAAAAGGAACAAGTAAACTACCTGTGGGTAAACTGGGTTTTGCAGAGAGAGATAAAACAAAAAAAATACAAGGCCTGTGATAGTACTCTGATTTGTGTATATACGGTTCGATGTTTGAATAAAATGAAGAAGACTAATGCTTGTTTGGTGTAATGTTTTGTTTCTGTAAAAGTCCTGTGTAGTGTATCTGTTTGTGTAAAAAAAACAAATGGCCCGGCTTGCTGAATTAAAGGGGTAGGGGTTGGGTTATTGTAATAGAAAAAGAAAATGGGTGTGGTTGTTTTGTATTTAACACATGTTAAGAAACGAAAATGTGGAGTCAAAAAAAAAATGTCCTGAAAACAAGGGCCTTGTTTTCAGCCGAGTTTTGTGGTAATGGATGCTATCTCAATCAGTGATAATAACCTCGTTTTCTCCGGAGTTTACTAATTAAGACGAAACTTTAAAAAAAAAATCGGCTCAAAATATATTTTGAAAATTTGTGGTTGTTACAGTCTCCCCCCCTTATAGGATTCCGTCCTCGGAATCAAAACTATGCACTAAACAATTCAGGAAATTTATTCCGCATTTCGTTTTATAATTCCCACGTGGCTTCCTCAACTTGGTGGTTTCTCCAAAGTACTTTCACTAAATTCACTTTCTTAGTTCTTAACTCTTGCACTTTGTAATCTAGGATCTCCACTGGCTTTTCTTCGTATGTCAAATCAGGACGAATTTCCACTGGTTCGTAGGTTATAACATGTCTGAAATCAGAATGGTATTCTCTTAATGCAGAAACATGAAACACATCATGAATATGCTGGAGGTCTGGAGGTAGGGCCAACTGGTAAGCTAGGGGTCCTATCTTCTTGAGAATCTCAAAAGGTCCTATATATATGGGGCTCAATTTGCCTTTCTTTCCGAATCTCATAACTCCCTTCCAGGGTGAAACCTTCAGCATCACTTTATCTCCCACTTCGAACGCTTTATCCTTTCTCTTTTGGTTCGCATACTTCCTCTGTCGATCTTGAGCTGCAACTAACCTTTTTCGAATAACCTCGGTTGCTTGCTTAGTTTGTTGAAGTAATTCCGGTCCTAGTATCTTTCTTTCTCCTACCTCATCCCAACTTTCTTTGAAATCAAGTGCACAGAATCTTAATATTACGAAGAGGAAAGAAATGAGGTTGCTCTCCGTGCTTTTCCGAGGTTTAAATATTGTCTTTTCACTTCGTTCGTCGATCTGTGGATGATATGCAGTGCTCAGATTTAACTTCGTGTCAAGACATTCCTGAAAACTCTTCAAAAATCGAGAAGTAAAACGGGCATCTCTATCAGATACAATTGAAATAGGCACTCTATGACGAACCACAATTTCCTTTAGGTATATCTTCACCAATCTTTGAACGGAGTACTTATCACTAATTGCTAGGAAATGCGTAAATTTGGTGAGTCGATCGACGATAACCCAAATCGCATCATGACTGGCTCTAGTTCGGGGCAATCCTACGACAAAATCCATGGTAATATGTTCCCATTTCCACTCAGGTATCTCTAAGGGTTGTAAAAGTCCACTTGGTCGTTGATGTTCGGCTTTCACTTTCTGACAGGTCAGGCACTTGCTTACCCATTCTGCAATCTCTCTCTTCATGTTAGGCCACCAATAGTTTTGCTTGATGTCTTGATACATTTTTTTGCTCCCTGGATGAATGGAATATCTCAAGTTATGCGCTTCACTCATAATTTCATCCTTTAACTCCGTAACATTAGGAATCCATATTCTCGATGCAAATCGCTTAATTCCCTTATCATCTTTTGAACTTAAAACTTCTTCTCCAGTCAACTATGATCTTCTTTCTTCCATTACTTGTTCCTGACAACGGCGAATCTTCTCGAGCACCTCTGGTTGAAACTGGATAATGTATACTCTTTCATTGTTTTGGACTGGGACCCTGATCTCTAATTCCATTTTCTCAAATTCTCTGGCTAATTTTTCTGAGGTTGTCAGCAGGTTGAGTCTTTCCTTTCTACTTAAAGCATCAGCTCCGACATTAGCCTTCCCTGGGTGGTAGTTTATCGAGCAATCATAGTATTTGATCAACTCCAACCATCTTCTTTGTCTCATGTTTAATTCCTTCTGCGTGAATATATACTTTAAACTCTTGTGATCCGTGTAAATCTCGCACTTCTCTCCATAAAGGTAATGTCTCCAAATCTTGAGTGCAAAGACAATAGCAGCAAGTTCCAAATCGTGAGTAGGGTAACGGGACTCATATTCCTTCAATTGTCGAGAGGCGTAAGCTATTACTTTACCGTGTTGCATCAGAACACAACCTAAACCTTTGTGAGAGGCATCGCTGAAAATCACGAAATCGCCTTTCTCATCAGGTAAGGTCAACACTGGGGCAGTAGGCAATCTCTTCTTCAACTCCTGAAAGCTGTCTTCGCATTTGGGGGTCCATTCAAACTTTTCACTCTTTCTGGTAAGTCGAGTTAGTGGCGTAGCTATCTTTGAGAAATCCTTCACAAATCTACGATAGTATCCGGCCAATCCAAGAAAACTTCTAACCTCTGTTGGAGTCTTGGGTCTCTCCCAATTTGCTACGGCTTCTATCTTTGCGGGGTCTACAGAAATCCCTTCGCCGCTCACAATGTGTCCCAAAAATTGAACTTCTTTCAACCAAACTTCGCACTTTGAAAACCTTGCATATAACTTTTCCTTTCTCAATGCTTCCAAAACCAAACGGAGGTGTTCAGCATGTTCCTCAGGAGACTTCGAGTATATCAAGGTGTCATCAATAAATACAATTACGAACTTATCCAAATACCTCTTGAACACACGATTCATTAAATCCATAAAAGCAGCTGGCGCATTCGTCAATCCAAAAGGCATGACTAGGAACTCGTAATGTCCATATCGGGTCCTAAAAGCAGTCTTAGGAATATCCTCAGGCTTGATCTTTAGTTGATGATAGCCGGATCTCAAATCGATCTTCGAAAAATATATAGCTCCCTTAAGTTGGTCAAACAAATCGTCGATCCGAGGTAGAGGGTACCTATTCTTGATGGTCATCTTGTTCAACTCACGATAATCAATGCATAGTCGCATGGATCCGTCCTTCTTCTTCACGAACAGCACTGGAGCTCCCCACGGGGATACACTTGGTCTTATTACGCCTTTGTCAAGTAATTCTTGCAGTTGGGTAGCCAACTCCTTCATCTCAACTGGAGCCATTCGGTATGGTGCTTTGGAAATTGGTGCAGTTCCCGGGGCAAAGATCGATCGTAAACTCTATCTCTCGATCTGGTGGAATTCCAGGTAACTCATCGGGAAAAACGTCTCTAAACTGGTTAACTACAGGGACCTCCTCGATCATAGGGGTCTGTTTCTCGGTATCTATCACATAAGCTAGATAGTCTTGACATCCTTGCCGAAGTAATCTTTTGGCTTGAATTATTGAGAGGAAATCCTTAGTCGGTTTCCGTCCGCTAAACGAAATACTTATACCGTTAGGTCCACTTAAACTGACCTTCTTACGGTGACAATCTATTAGAGCATCATAACGTGATAACCAATCCCTTCCTAGGATTACGTCAAATTCCCCTAACTTAAAAGGAATGAGGTCTGCATGAAAACGTTGCCCATGTATCTCTATGGAACAATTCGGACACAATCGGTTCACTGGTATAACCTCCTGATTAGCTACTTTTATATTCAGAATTCCCTCTAAGGGAACAGACTCAAGATTCAACTTATTCATGAAGTTCTCAGAAATAAAAGATTTGGTAGCTCCAGAATCAACTAGAACACACGCATCCTCAGAATTTACTAGAAGCGTACCTGTGATCACATTGCTGTTATCAATGGCATCTCTTACTGTCATATTGAAGGTTCTCGCGGTTGGCTTGTTGCTGGGAGGTGCTGTGAGTCGAGGCACCGGATTCTCCTTCGCAGGTTGTCGGCAGTCTCGGGACACGTGACCTTTCCTTCCACAGTTGAAGCAGGTGACAGATTTATCCTTGCAACTAGAAGCATAATGACCCTTCTGTCCACAGTTATAACAATTCACAGTCGCTAGATGACAGGGTCCGGGGTGTTTCTTCCCACATGTCTTGCATTCTGGCAAAGGTGGTCTTCCTTGCATCACATTAATTGTCTGTGGCTGTCTGATCCTCTGATTGCTTCCTCTGGTGTCAAAGTTCCCAAACCTTCTTGTATCAGCACTCTTATCTTCCCTTTTCACAAACGGTTTCTTATCACTCTGATTATCAAATCTCCTCGCAAAGTTACTTCCACTGCTCTGAAACTTCCTCTTATTTTCATCTTTCGGGTATAGTTCACTTCCACTTTCCACTATCGCCGCTTTCTGAACTAAAGTTGCATACTTGGTGATCTCAAATACTGCAACGCGATTTTGAATCCATGGTTTCAATCCTTGTTGAAAGCGTTTTGCTCTCTTCTCTTCAGTGTCTACATGATAGGGTACAAACCTCGAGAGTTCTGTAAACTTGGCCTCGTAGTCTACAACAGTCATCGTTCCTTGCTTGAGCTCTAAAAACTTTATCTCCATCTGGTTCTCCAGATATTTGGGGAAATACCTCTCTAGAAACAACATTGTAAATCTAGCCCACGGTATAATCGTATCACCTTCCATGGCTCTCTTCGCTTCCCACCAATAATTAGCTTCACCCTTCAACAAATAAGCTGCAAATACCGTCTTCTTATCCTCTTCCACTCCCACTATCTCAAAGGTTTTCTCTATTTCACGTAACCAGACTCTAGCTTCCACTGGGTTAGTGGTACCTTTAAACTCAGGTGGACTCAAGGATTTGAATGATTTGAAACTCACAGTAGTTTGGGTCAGTTGAGCTGGAGGTGGATTCCCTCCTACATTTTGGTACGGCTGAGGCTGAGGGTTCTGGGTATGCTGAATAAGAAAGTTCATCAGTAGACTCATCGGGTTATTTTCTTGGTTGGGATCTCGAGCGAGTTGTGGTTCCGGGTTTGGAACTTGGTTCTGAGGTGGAACCTCATTCCCTGGATTCACCTCGGGTTGAGGACGAGGATTTCTTGCGGGTCTTCCTCTCTTTGGTGGCATCTTTTTCTATAAGAGCGAAAACAATAAGGTATGTTATATATTTCGGATATGCATTCTCAAACACCATTGCTGGCACAATTAAAATTGGTATTCATAAATATCTACTCGGTCAAAATTTATGGTTCCTCACAATACTCAAAATCACGACTCTCTCTTGTCTCTTTATAAACAGTTACTCTTATTTCTCGATATAAAAAGATTTTAGATACTCGTGAAGATTTATCTCAACTTAAATGGCGGTTCTCAAAATTCAATCATCGTAAATCTCTGGTTCTCGAAAATTCTTTTTAAGCCGTAGTATCGGAAAAGAAATTATTAACTAATTCAGGGGTAATATGGAAATTATTCTAACATGCATTTCTTCCCTTTTCTTAATGAAAAACAATCACTCTTTCACCAAAGTGAAATATATCAATAATGTACAATTGGTATCGATTCGCTTCACTCTTTTAAAGGATTGAGTTCGATGATTGCTCCATAATCAAACCAATGTCTTAGAACCTTAATACACTCCCAGGAAACACCGCGTAGGGTTTTGAAGATCTGACTAGCGAGTTTACGCAAAGGTCTATTTCTATTTAGAAATTGTCACTCCGACTTGAGTTGTTGAAATTTCCATTTCTGGAAGGGAAGTTTCATCACTTTCAAATTTTCGTATACCACTTTTAGAATTCTTAGGCCCCAATCATTATAGGATCCATAAGAACATTGAATAGAGATAACTCATAAGGAATAGATGTTAAACAACACATGTGCACACTCAATTCTTGATGGTGAGAATCTTTTATGAAAGGATTAGCTGAGAGATCATTATGATCATCGAACATTTGTTTTGTTGCATGTATCATTAGGACAACCGTTATAGTACACAAGGTGGCCAGCCTTTAGTACTCTAATTAACAAACAACATCACAAATGGTGGCGTCCCACCAGTCTTCTATCACAGAGACAGACAGTCTTCCCCTGTATAAGTAGGGTTGTTCATCTCAGTATCACAAAGGGTGACAAATATAGGAAGGGATATGAAAGAGTTTTATATTTAGAGAAGTACATGACGCTCTGTAAATGAACCTTTGAACAATATAGGTCTTTTCAAACAGGATAGATATTGCCTGAGTAAATTCGAATGATAAAAAATCACCGATAATTATTGTTAAGGAAGTTACTTATGGAACGATTTCCTAGCACACAATAAGCTCTTAGGATCGACTATCGATTTTCGAATAAAAGTGACACTCGTAGACTCCGGTAAATGTATTGACAACATTTACAAAATGTGGAAACTCTGTAAGGTATCATCCGATCTCATTTATAATGGGAAACTAGGCATCCTATCTTAAATTAATTGGGAACTAGGGGTCCATGTGAATAAGGTGTAGGAAGTCTATCTCGAGTAGAACGAAAGTCAATTGGTCTGGAAGTAGACATCTACAAAAGTATGAAAAACCTCGGTCAGGTTTCAATCGACTAGATATGCCTATAAATATATATATAAAAAGGCGTAAGGCGCTTAGTGCCAAAATCTCAACATCGTATAATATATCTCTAAATTCTCACGTCGCGTTATAGTTCTAGGCTCGTATTACATCTCTAAATTCTCGCATCCGGTTATACTCTAAGGCTCGTACGATTCCTAAAAATATAACTAATGCTCTGATACCAACTTTGTGACGCCCCCAGATCCACCCTGATCGGAGACCCGGGTCGTCACATTGTCTCAATATCCTGTAGCACAAGTTACGCAGTAATAAAGCAAAATATATAATACAACGGAGCATAAGTGTCCCACTCCGCAAATCCAAGATCAGTCTCACACATTGTTATCATACGACATCATACATCTCGGGATAATATTTTACATATGTTTACAGAAGTAGGTAGATAAAGATTCCAGCTAGACATTCTAGTTCCCGTCAGCATAGCCTGGAGCTTTCTCCTTTCCCTTGGATCCCTGGTTGGACGTCTCGCCTTTTTCCCTCTTAATAGCTGAATAAAAATGTTGTAAAGCAAGAATGAGCAACTACAGTGCTCAGCAAGTTCTCTTCTTACTCGTTATATAAATACAATAATATTTCCCAAAATTAATAGAATATCACAAATCTGGATGTTGACTCAGTACTTATCTTGAAAGCAGAATACTCGAAAAAGACTCAATACTCATCTCGAAAATAGAATTCTCGAAAGACTTAATTGATATAACTCTGTTGACTCATGATTTAAGAATAAACTGGTCTTCCACCTCTCGGTATCTCGGTGGGGCGATCAACTATCCGACCGAGAATACCGTCCTCCAATGATATCGCACTTCGCCCGATCACGGCTACAATACGCTATCAACAATATAATATAAAATATGAATGCTAGCATCATAGGGGTTATTAATTAAACCCTGGCATCATAGTGCCAATATATCTCGTGTCCGCATAACGGTACACAAGTCTCTCTTTCTCTAAAATGGGCCTCTTTCCCAAAATTTGACCAGTAGAATACAGAATTCCCGAATATTTGATGAACAGATAACTCGAAATAATTCTTCCATGAAAACATTTACAAATCTGGCGGACTGCCAGACCGACTCAATTGTTCCACCAGTCCGATCAATGGACTGAGGTAAATTCTCAATAATAATATTTTATTGGTTGACACGAACAAGATGCCAACCCTCGACAATAAAGTCAACCATCTCGAAATATTGAGGATAGTCTTAAAATGAAATAATTTGGAGTCGTACTGTACAAATAGTACTCCTCGAATATTTATAATACCCATAATTGATGAATGTTAAATAGAATATTTTTCACTTGATCAACGAGTAAAACTCTAACGATCCTAATTTTTATAACCTTTATTTATTGATTCGAGAGACGAACCAATCTAAAAGATAATCAATAATTATTGTCAAATTTGTACAATAAATTCGACTGAAAGGAATAAATTTAACTATCTCGAATGAATGAGAATAGTTTCACTGAATCATAATAATAGTCGTCTCGAATTAATGAGATCGACCCGATAGCAACGAAATTAATTCCACGCTTATAAGGGATATAATTCACAAATAAACTAATTTTAACAGTAACAAAATATCGCAACAAGAAAATAATGCTCAAAAGGATAATTAAATCTCATAATTGACAGCTCGAAATTAAATAAGGAATGAAATAATACGAACAGAAATTCAAATCTCTAAGAGTTAGGGTAGGAATGAACTTGCCTCGATCTCGGAGTGCAAATAAGTGCAGATAAAAATTATGCTCTACCCGTGAACTTGGCTTCGGTCTACGACTCGAAATTTATTCTCTAAAAATGGCAACCAGAAATACGTGAGCGCTTCGTCAAAAATAGAATACTTCTCAACCGCTAATATAATATTTAAATAAAATATCTCTCGAAAATCAATACGATAATTAATGGAAAATAATTCCCGGATAAATAAATCTCTCTTCAAACTCAGGGATTAAATCTCGAAAATAAATCCTATTAATTATCCGTAAATCCGACTTAAAACGAAAATAGGGTTACGGAAATTAACGGCAATACTCTATTTTTAATCTCATAAATAATTAAATAATACTCCGATTTTAATCTCTAGAATGATCTAACTCGATCCGGTTAATTAAATAATCCGGAAACGATAACTAAAAATCTCCTAAAATTATATCGTATTTTAATCCTATTTATTCATAATTACTCATCTTTTTATCGACAAATTATTAAATCTCTAATTTCCGTCCAAAATCACAAATTAACTCTTTTTAAAATAAAAACCATATTTTACGCTATTATTCATTAACATTCACTCTTTTATTAACGAAACAATAAATTTCTAATTTACGTCACAAAATATTTTTATTAATAATAAATCTATCACCATTTTATTAAACTCGATTTATTCTCATAATTTTTAATTATTATCTCAATTATTAAAACCCAATTTTAAAAATATTTAACCTCTTTTATTATTAATATCTCTTTATTATTTTCAAAATCACCTAATAATACTTATTTAATTAATAAAGTAATAAATTCTAAATTACATCTAAAATTCTAAATAATTCTATTTAATCAAATAAATAATTAAACCATTTTAATTATACTGTTTTATTTTCTCAAAATTTTAAATCGCAACCCAAATAATAAACATCGATTTTAATCATTCAATCGCTAATATTTTGTTTAACAGAAACTTATGTGGGCCCCACATCACCTCACCGTGGGTCCCACCCACCTCTCCCCTGCATCTTCCCCAACTGCACTCCCTCTCTCTGCTTCGAATCTTTCTCGTCCCAATCTCTCATCTCTCTCCGCCGCATTTCTTCCCCCCCATCTCCCTCGTTCTCTCCTGGTCTCTCTATCTCTCTATCTCCCTCCTCTCTCTCTCTATCTCTCTCTCTCTCTCTCTCTCTCTCTCTCTCTCTCTCTCTCTCCCTCTCTCTCTCTCTCTCTCTATCATCTCTCCCTCCTCCCCGTTTCCTCCGGTGACAACAACCATTACACCGACAATAGCAACAATACTACATCAATCGGAAAAATGAACAACACCACAATAATTCCCTCCATCTCTACCTCTACAACTATCACCACCATTTTCGACCGAACCCAACAATCAATCCCTCCTCACCTCTCTCTCACGACCCAATCCCGTACAACACCACCCCTGCCCCAACAACAACAACGTCTCATCTTCTCCCTACCCAAATTCAAATGCCAAACACACCACCATCGACAACCATAACCGAGCATAACTAAATAAACAATAAAACCGAAAAAAACAATACAAAAGGAACAAGTAAACTACCTGTGGGTAAACTGGGTTTTGCAGAGAGAGATAAAACAAAAAAAATACAAGGCCTGTGATAGTACTCTGATTTGTGTATATACGGTTCGATGTTTGAATAAAATGAAGAAGACTAATGCTTGTTTGGTGTAATGTTTTGTTTCTGTAAAAGTCCTGTGTAGTGTATCTGTTTGTGTAAAAAAAACAAATGGCCCGGCTTGCTGAATTAAAGGGGTAGGGGTTGGGTTATTGTAATAGAAAAAGAAAATGGGTGTGGTTATTTTGTATTTAACACATGTTAAGAAACGAAAATGTGGAGTCAAAAAAAAATGTCCTGAAAACAAGGGCCTTGTTTTCAGCCGAGTTTTGTGGTAATGGATGCTGTCTCAATCAGTGATAATAACCTCGTTTTCTCCGGAGTTTACTAATTAAGACGAAACTTTAAAAAAAAAATCGGCTCAAAATATATTTCGAAAATTTGTGGTTGTTACAGTAATCATAGTCAGATGGATCAGAATGTGATGGGTTTAAAGCTTTTTTGGGTGTTTGAGGTTTCTTTGAAGGCGAAGTTTCTGTTTTATTCTTTAAACAAACGATAAGTGGAATGTTGTCCAACGAATCTTCACTTAAAAAGCTCATGGTTTCGTCCTTGAACTTGAATAAGCCGTGCCCTATCTTCTAAAGAAATGAATGAGAAAAGAGGCCTCGGTTGACCAGGAGGAAGAGGAGCTGGCAAAGCTGAGAAGATTCCAAGACGTTTGTTGAATTCTTTGAAAGGGTGAAAGGGAGAGGACGCGCCCTGCCTATCCAGCTGCAAAATAAAGATAAAAGCTCTAAGGGCGCGTCCAAGAAAGAAACAAGCAAAATAAAATTTTCTACTAATCATGGTACAAAGGAGTCTTAAACTATTTTTTGGAACCTAAAGTGCGTGAAGGATCGATTTTTGAAGATGGTTTAGTATCAGAAGAACTTAGGGCGCATCTTGTGTTGAAGGCACGTCCTAAGGTTGCTTTTATTTATTTAACGTTTTTCAAGGGAGCTAGGAGATCTTTGAGCACGCCCTGGGATTAAGGCGCGCCCCAGAGATTAAGGGAAATTAGTAAACTATTATGCAGAAACATTATGTGAAAGAAAAATTGAAACAACATATACATACATATATACACACGTCGGGAAATGAAGAACATAAAAAGTTGAATAGTCAAATTGCTAAATCAGGCAATATACATGGTCAAAACTTGAAATGAAGACTTAAAAATGTACCTTGCAAGTTCTAGAGTACGATTGGTTGAAGAAACTCGAAAAAACTTGAGAAAATCAGTCGGATTATTGCTCGAAAAATAAAATCGCCGGAGTATGCTTTTTAAGAAAGAGCGAATAGAAAAAGGGTAAAGTAAGAGAGAGGAGGATATTTATAGGCAAAAGAAAAGGGTAATGGATGACAGCTGTGAATCGATGGGAATTCTAATGATGCGCCATAAGTCAGGGAGCGCCCAGTTGAAGTATTATGAGGGAATTTTGGGTTTTCTAGGGAAAAATTTCATACATTATATCTGATTTCATATGGAATTGGGAGGTAGTTGTTATAGCCAAAATTTGGTTCGGGTATTTTCAAGGTGGATTCGGGTCAATGATAGGTTCAATTTAGGAATTCTAAGTCGAATTAGGGTTTTGGTGAAATGGAGACAAGGCAGGCCGCGCCCTAGCAAGTATTGCGCGCCCTAAGTTGTTCAACATGAAGTGAAATTCTACAAGTATTGGTTCCCTAAGGATTATTGAATAATTTCCTCATGTCGTATCTCAAGAGGGGGATGTACGTCGTAGAAGTCCTCTAGGGATTTTCCTGGATTTAGGGACCTTTCTTATACACTGAGGGCATGTTCTCCTCGGTGGAAAGATAGGTCTCTCTTTGGTGTGTGTTTTGGAGCTTTGTTCCTGTACTCAATGGGTGCGCTCTCATTAGGGAACTTTGGAATTATCTGCACTTTGCACCCAAAAGCTCCGGATCATCTGTCCTGATATCTGGTGGGTGCTTCTCTTTAGGGGGATAGGGATGCATTTTATACTTGAAATCAAGAGATAGCTTATAGCGAATAAGAGTAGTATTCGACGGTGGAAGTTTCCATATTCCTGAAGTCTTGAGATCTTAGATGAGTCTTGGGCCTTTTGTGGTTAGGCCTCATAGTAGAACATTCTGGATGTTGGACCGATATCCAAGCCCATTTGGATTTCTTACTCTCCAAGAACTACGTATGGCTTGATCCCTATAAATATCAGGGTATGTAGGCCGATTGAGGGGTTCGAAGTCGAGAGCTCTGAAATAATCACCACTAACCATATCAATCTCAACCACCAATTACAAACAGCCACCACACGCCACCACTTTTTTCGGCAAGAAACCACCGCTGTAGATCTTGTTTCCGGCGAAGTATCTCGAATTTGTTATTACCAAATTACTCCGTCAACAATTACCTTTTCTGACTTTTCTAACTAAAATATTTTCTTTCCAAAAATATAGTTATTCTAATTAATGAAACAAACTAATAATGTATATTTACTAATAACAAACTAATTATCTTTTCCAACTAAAAGATAATATTTTTTTAATATATTTCTAACTAAAATATCTCATTTTCAAACTTAATTTTTTTACTTAATTATCCTTACTTAAATATTTATTATTGGTAAAAACATATATTTCTGTTATATAAAATAAAATAATGATACCGTAGTTTCTAATAAATAATCAATTATCTTTTTCAGCTAAAATACATTATTTTTTCTAACTTTTCTTACTAGCTGATTTTCAAAAATATCACGGATCATTCTATTTAATGAAATTTATACTATTATATAAAAGGCGAAACATTAAAAGTTTTGGTACCTATTTTTTGGTACTTGTTTTTCTATACCAGTTTTTTGGTATTTCATGAATTTACATATTTATCCTTATTAAAACTGCTAAAATAAATAATAACATAATATAATTAAAGGTAATTGATTGATTGCTTTTTTCACATTACTTTTAATTGAATATATTACCTTTTATAAATACCTAAAAATATTAGTCGTATCATATTTTCCAAAGATATTATCTTTTATAAACACCTATAAATATGAAACATATCTTCCAATTATTAATATATCCTTTCGGTTTTGGTACATGATTTTTGGTCCCTATTTTTTGCTACTTCATGAATTTACTTATCTACCCCTCATTATAAAGAAAAATATATACGATAACTATACTATTAAAACTCTTAAAATAAAAAATAACATAATATAATTAATGACAATTAGTCGATTGCCGTTTTTCATATTACTTTTAATTGAAAATATTATCTTAAACATCAATAGTATCATATCTTTCAATCATTAATATTTTCTTTCAAATTAAAACACATTATATTTTTGATTTAGAACTAATCTTACAATCATTAATATATACTCGAAAATATCACATCATATTTTTCAATTATTAATAAAATATGTTAAAAATATGTATACATTATTTAAAATAAGGACGTATTAGTAATCTATAAACATGGGTATATTAAATAAAAGTAATTAATCATATAATAGCCGAAATATTAAAACTTTGGTACCTATTTTTTGATATATGTTTTTTCGTATTTCATGAATTTACATATTAGTCCTTCATTATAAAGAAAAATATATATGATATCTATACTATTAAAATACCTAAATTAAATAAATAATAACATAATATAATTAATAGTAATTAGTCGATTGCCTTTTTCACATTTACTTTTTGTTGAATATATTATTTTTTATAAACAACTAAAACCATTCAACGTATCATATCTTCCAATCATTAATATTTCATTTTGAATTAAAACACGTTACCTTTTTAATTTAAAACTAATCTTACAATCACTAATATATATCCAAAAATATCACACCATATTTTTAATTATTAATGAAATATCTATCTATATTATTATATTAAAGTCGAAACATTGAACGTTTTGGTTTTCGGTTTGGTTATCCTATTTATTAAAATAAAAGTTTTGGTTTTCAGTTTGGTTATTCTATTTATTAAAATAAATAATAATGTAATATAATTAATGGTAATTAATCGATTTTCTTTTTCACATTTACGTTTAGTTGAATACTTTGCCTTTTATAAGCACCTAAAAAATCAATCGTATCATAATTTTCAATCATTCATATTTCCTTTCAAATTAAAATATGTTACCATGTTAATTTGAAACTAATTATATAATCATTAATATCACACCATATTTTTCAGTTATTAATAAAATAAATTAAAAATCCATATACATTGTTTATAATAGGGATTAGTTTAATTCGTAAACATGAGTATATTAAATTATATTACATTAAAATTAAAAAAATATTTAAAATAATGATTTATAAAAACATATTTGTAATATTAAATAAAAATTATAATATAATAAAATAAACCCATGCATCCTAATTATTGATAATTAACCGAATGTCTTTTTTTTTAAAATTAAAGCACGGTCATCCTAATTATTAAAATAAATAGTAAAATAATATAATTATTGATAGTTATCCGATTGCCTTTTTTTAATTAAAAGAGGTTCTCTTTTAATTTATTGATGATATTAACTTTTATAAACACCTAAAATATCGTATCTTCCAATCAGTATTATTTCTTTCTAAATAAAAAACATTAACTTTTAATTTAATATACAATCTTTCAATAATTAATATATACCCAAATATATAACGCTATATCGTCTAATCACTAACAAAATATAATAGAAATCTGTATACAACGAATAATGATCGTAAGATTTTTAGTAAAAAATCAGAACCGTTAGATTTAATGATTAGGTATCTTATATGTGTAAATTAATTTAATAAAATTTCAAGGTTCGAATTTTGTAAACGACGTATTTTTTTTAAATTTTATAATAGAAGTTTTAAATCACAAAATTTTGCAAATTTCAAGGTTCGAATTCTATCAACGACATTTTTTTAAAAATATTATAATATAAGTTTTAAACTACATAATTTTGCAATCATTAATGTACACCAAAATTTTTTACACCATTTTACTGTTAGATTTTTAGTAATTAATAAGAATCGTTATATGTAATTATACGGTATATTTTTTGATTTAACTACTTTACTAAAAATTCAAGTTTCGAATCCCATCAATGACATATTTAACTTAAAATTCTATAATATAAATTTTAAATCATGTATATCATTAACTAAATTTATATTAAATTATATTAAAATAATATTAAAATAAATTTTACCAGATAATGATTATATAAAAACACAATTATAGCATAAAATAAAATTTATAACATGTAAACTAATAAAATTATAATTATTAATAACTAATTAATTACTGAAAGACATATGATGTAGCCTATTTGTATTTCGAGGATACAACTCAACTTAAACAAGATTGTCTCACAAGGAATCTCAGATAGTATTATCTGTCAGAAGAAAAAGATCAAGGTCAATCTACAGACTTGAAGAATTACTACATTGAAAGAAGTTCAGACATCTGATCAAGCCTCGGTGAAGTATTAGTTAAAGAAGTGGATTCATTTAAAGTGACAGAGATTTCAACAGTGACAGAGACAGTACAGAAGAATTAATAGAGAGAGAAGAAAAAGAAAAGAAAAGGAACCAGATTTTAAAGTCAATATATGAAGAACAGTCATTGCGGTTAGTCACTCATGAACCAGACAGTACATCGAGTGTCAACATTAAACAGTGGTTGTTTATCATTAACTTCAGTGGTTCAAGCTATCAAGACGGGTATATTAAGAGAAGACAATGACCACAACTATAAAGTCAAAAATAAAGAAAAGCCGATGGAGTTAGTCGCTCATGAACCAGACCGTGCATCGAGCGTCAACGAAAATTCGGTGGTAATTCTTTATTACTTTCAGTGGTTCAAGAAAAAGATTTGAGCTGTCAAAAGATTTATATTAATTCTCTTTTAATTAATATAATTATGTAATTGATTTAATTTAATAAATTAATTAAATTAATTATCATGTTAATTAATTTTGAATTAATATATTAATCTATTAGATTTAATTAATTAGTTTATTAATTAATTAATCATTATTCATTTAAATGATTAATTGATTAATAGTTAATTAAATTAAATATAATAGATAAAGAAAAGAAAAGAAACAAAAGATAAATAATAAAAAAAGAAGAAGATGTTGTGGTCGACTAAACAAGTCGTGCTAACCAGGAAATAAAAAAAGAAAAAGCATGCATGTAGTCAAGTGGCCAAGACAAGTGTTTAGAATTGTTTAAAAGCAAAAGACAAAAGTTAAACAGGCATGCATGAAAAAGAAGTACAAGAAAGGAATCAAAACAAAAGAGAACACATGTTGCTGTCGGACAAGCTCTAACGCGCATATGGCGCGCGTGGCACGCACGCGTGGTAAAAGAAACCAGAAAATGTGTGCGTGTCGTTCACACAGATATCCTGCAACTGGGCTTCGTTCTTACAGAAGTTCAAAATTTGATTCAACTCAAATCTTTCAGCCGTTTTCTTTTATTATTAATATTAACAAGACAATCTCAATTGTCTTGACGATTGTCTTGTTAACCTTGATTGTCTTGCTTATTGTATTGCCTATTGTCTTGGCAATATAAATTGATTGTCTTGGCAGTACAAAATTGATTGTCTTGAAAGAGCAGATTGTCTTGCCGATTGTCTTGGCAATACAAATGAAAAAGAAAAGATGCAGGAGGCTATATTAATTCAAGACAGCGGCCAGAACTCAAAAACACAGAACATAATATTCAAAGAGAAAAACAATCTCAGCTCCATTCTCTCTCATTTTGAAGAACAACACAGCAAGAGAAAAATTCATAGAAAATCAAGTTCATCTTATTTTTAATATCTGATCCGATAGAACTTGTTTATTTGATACTCTTGTAATATTAGCGAGTTTTTACTCCTAATCTATATCTCGATTTTTATTAACAAATCTAGAAAAATTCATGTCGAATTTTCTAATTTGTTTTTATTAACTAGATAAAATTTCTGTACTGTATTTGTAACAAACCCCTCAAGTTAATATAAATTTATATTCAACTTGAATTTTGTTTCATTTAATTCCGCTCAAATTTGTCAAAATATAAATTAAATTTATCCGGACAAATTTCGATAAAACAGTACTGTTTGTATTCAACCCCCCCTTCTACAAACATAGTGGACCTAACAATTGGTATCCGAGCCTATTGATTGATACACAAATCAAGATCCTATTTTTACTCAGTCAAAAATCCATCTCGAATTTTTAACTCTCTTAAAAATTCATCATGTCAACCAAAGGCATCGTTAAAATTCCTATCTTTAATAAAGATAACTATGACATGTGGAAAAAAAATGGAGTTATTTCTTGATGTAACAAATCCAAGATTTTTGTTCGTTTTGAAAAATGGACCAATAACTCCCATGCAACATGATACTGAAACAGTTGTAAATGGAGTTGTAACAATACCTGCAAAATCCTATCCAAAGGACCCTAAGAACTATACCTCTGAAGATAAGGAGGAAGCTGGACTGGATAAAAATCTGAGACTCATTTTAATAGATTCCCTCGATGCTGTAATGTATAGCCATGTGATGAATTGTAAAACCGCTAAGCACATCTGGGAAACTATTGAAACTATCAATGAAGGAACTGATGAAGTCAGGGAAAACAGACTTCAAATTTTGACCTCTGAATATGAACACTTTAGAGTTGGCCCTAACGAAGGCATTCAGGAAGTGTTCGAAAGGTATAACAAAATAATCAACAACTTGCAAGTTCATGGCAAGCAATATACTCAGAAGGAGATCAACATGAAGTTTTTACTGACTATGCCTACTCACTTGGAGCATAGAATAACTGCCATCAGAGAATCCAGAGATTTAAACAAGGTTGCTCTTGAAAGGCTGTTTGGTGTTTTGAAAACATATGAATTAGAACAAGTACAGCAGAAGGAATTCTCTGGCAAAGGCAGAATGACAAATTCTTCTACAGCTCTAGTAGTTGAGGTTCCTAAGGAAGTGGAAGCTAAAATTGTTCAACCTAACAGCTTCAACAAGGAACAAACTGAAGTGGAACATGGCCAAACACCAGCTACTCAGGATGGTGGAGAATTTTATTCACTTGAAGAGCTGGATCAATTGGAAGATGAATCTATGGCGATGATGGTGAGACAATTCAGTAACTTCAGATTCAGAAGAAATCCAAAGTTCAGGTTTAAGTCAAATAACAGATTTCAGAGAGGAGGTTCTTCATCCTCTAGTAACAGGGGAGGTTACAAAACTGGAACTGTTGACAGAAGAAAGATCCGTTGCTTCAACTGTAATGAGTTGGGACACTTTACTACTGAGTGTCAGAAACCCAAGCAAGCACAGAAGAAAGATTATGCTTCTGAAAAGAAGAAGAGTGGAAGAGCTTATGTAGTTGCTGGTAAAAGCTGGGATGACACAGATAGCGAAGATGAAGAATATGGAAACTTTGCGCTGGTGGCAAATGCTGAATCTTCAACTTATTATACCACACCGGTAATTCTTACTGATACTGAGTTAATTGAAAGTTTACGTAGTTCCTTGAATAATGCACAAAGAGGGTACGAGAGAATAAGTCTTGTTAACACTAAACTTGAAAATGAAGTGTTAGATTTAAAAAAGGTGCAGATTAATCAAGATAAGAATATAGAAGAAATAGCTCGACTTAACTACAGAGAAAAGGGTCTAGGAGAATACATGGTAAAACAAGTTGAGAAGATTGCTGAACAAGAAACCAGGATTAGAGAACTTGAAACACAGGTTAGAGCTTGTTATAATACTGTTAAGGTTTCTAAAGATTTCTTCAACAAACAAGCAGTAGAACAAACTGTAGGAATAGGATTTGATTATAGTCAAGCTGTTGGTTCTTTGAGTAATCATTCTCATAATTCTATCCCAGCTAAAGAAAGAGGTATACCACATATTCTCAAGAATGTTGAAAAACCAATGTTTAAAAAATCTGATGCTGGACCACCAGATATTCTTTCTTTGGTAATACAAGAAGAAATGAGAAATGAGGATAGTGCAAATGGCACAGTTCTTGTTAAGGATAAATGTGTTAAGGATAAATCTGTTAAGAAAGCTAATCCAAAGAATGTTTCATCTAAGGAAGATGTCACAGTCTTTGTAAAGGCTAAATCTATTGAGGACACTAATCCAGAAAATATTTCATCCAAGAAAGATGTACCTAAAGTTCCAGTCAAGGTTGTTGAAACAGCTAGTTCTTCTAAGACTGGATTAGGAGGTAACAAGTTGAAGCAGAACAATAACATGTCTAACATGAGTAACATGCCTATCATTGATTCTAATCATAAAGCATGTGGTGTTGTATGTCTTGTGCTTTTAATGTGATGTCTGCTTACTTTAATGGTAATCATGCATGTGATAATAAGACTGCTCCTCGATAACATATGAACAGGAATAATGTTAGATCAAAGACTGCTAGTCCTCCTTATGTTAGGAGAGAGACATTTGTACCAAAGCCTAAACAAAGTTTTATGAAGGCTGTTTACAAAGTCAAATGTCCAGTCAATGATATTGTTACTAAACAAACATGGATACCTAAACTGAAACAAAAGATTGTCAAATCTGTTTATAAAGTGAAATGTTTGTTGAATAATGATAAAGCTGTTGTTAAAGTAAAGAATGTTGTTTTGCCTGACAAAGGCCAATTCTTTAAGTACTCTGGACCCAATCAAATTTGGGTTCCGAAGAAGGTTTAATCCGTTTGTCATTGCAGGGTGTTGAGCAGGTTGAACGAGTGACCTGGATCTTGGACAGTGGATGTTCAAGGCATATGACTGGAGACAGAACCCTGCTGACAAATGTGGTGGAGAAGGCCGGCCCAGTAGTTACCTTTGGAGATAACAGCAAAGGTAGAACTGATGGATATGGCAGACTTGAAGCTGGAAATGTTATCATTGATGAAGTCTCTTTTGTGAAAGGACTTGAGCACAATTTGCTCAGTGTTAGTCAATTCTGTGACAAAGGTTATGAAGTTCATTTCAACAAGAAGAATTGTCGAATTTCACACAAGAGACATGAAAAGCCACAACTGACAGGAGTTAGAAAAGGCAATCTGTACGTAGCCAATATGAACTCAGGAAGCACTAAAGAAATCACTTGCTTCTACACTAAAGCATCTAATGATGAGAGTTGGCTATGGCACAAGAAACTTTCTCATCTTAATTTTAAGACAATGAATTCTCTGGTCAAAAGAGAATTGGTGAGAGGTTTGCCTTCAATGGAATTCACTCAAGAAGGACTGTGTGATGCATGTCAAAAGGGCAAGCTAAAAAGGGCAAGTCACATGAGCACTGATACATCTTCAATAACTGAACCATTACAATTACTTCATATGGATTTGTTTGGTCCAGTTAATGTGATGTCTATGTCAAGGAAGAGATATGCTCTAGTGATTGTTGATGATTTTTCAAAATACACATGGGTCCTGTTTTTGAATTCTAAAGATGAGACTCCACAACTGGTGATTGATCACATCAAATTAATTGAGCGAGATTCTACGTATCCAGTGAGAGCTATAAGATCAGACAATGGAACTGAATTCAAGAATGCAGTTCTAAATGACTTCTGCACTGAGAAGGGTATAACCAGACAATACTCAGCTCCAAGAACTCCTCAGCAAAATGGGGTAGTGGAAAGAAAGAATAGAACCTTGATTGAAGCTGCACGTACTATGTTAAGTGAATCAAGGCTTCCATTGTACTTTTGGGCTGAAGCTGTCAATACTGCGTGCTATACCCAGAATCGAACTCTAATCAATAAAGATCAAATGAAGACACCCTATGAAATTATGGCTGATAAGAAACCATCACTCAAATACTTTCATGTATTTGGGGCAAAGTGCTTTGTGCTTAAAGAAGGTGATGATCAAGGTGGTAAATTCGATACCAAAGCATTTGAAGCAATTTTTATTGGTTATTCAATGAGAGCATACAGGGTGTATGTGATTGATGAACAAAAGATGATGGAAAGTGTCAATGTAACATTTGATGACACTAAACTCCCTAGTATCCAAACTGAGAATCCATCTGAGAAGCTATCTTTCGATGACATGACAGATACAGATTCAGATGATGACAATGTACCTTAGATTTTTGCTGATGCTAATGACAACAATGATGATCAGGGTAATGGTGATGAAATCAATGATAGTAGTCAAAATTCCCCTGACTCTTCTAAACAATCATCATCTAGTCAACCTGGCAACAACTCAGGGGGAGAAAATGAAGGGTCAACTGGTCACACACAACATCACAATGAAGATCAAGGCGAATCATCAAGATCTAATCTTCCCAGACAGACTGTTTGGAATAGAGCTCATCCTTTTGAGCTAATCATTGGTGATCCGGTTGTTGGTGTGAAGACTAGAAGAGCTTTTCAGAATCAATGTAATTATTCAGGGTTTCTGTCTGAAATGGAACCTAAGAAAACTGAAGAAGCTCTTTCTGATCCTGATTGGGTGATTGATATGCAAGATGAACTCAATCAATTTAAACAACAAGAAGTTTGGAAGCTGGTACCCAGACCTACAGACAGACCAGTGGTTGGCACTAGGTGGGTATTCAGAAACAAACTTGATGAAGATGGCACAGTGACGAGAAATAAAGCAAGACTGGTAGCAAAGGGTTACTCCCAATCTGAAGGCATTGATTATGATGAGACCTATGCTCCAGTGGCTAGACTTGAGGCCATAAGAATATTCTTGGCATTCGCAGCATTTTCAAACTTTAAAGTTTATCAAATGGATGTCAAGAGTGCTTTCTTGAATGGCAAGCTAGATAAAGAGGTTTATGTAGAACAGCCCCCTGGCTTTGAAGATCCAGATTTAATTGACTATGTCTACTTCCTTTTCAAGGCTGTCTATGGTCTTAAGCAAGCACCAAGGAAATGGTATGACACTCTCTCTGAATTTTTAATTGAAAATGGTTTTGTTAGAGGTGTCATAGACAAAACTCTCTTCACAAAGAAACATAAGAATGATACAATTCTAGTCCAAGTCTATGTGGACGATATAATATTTGGGTCTACTAATGATCTGTTGTGCAAGAAATTTGCTAAGTTAATGCAGGGTAAATTTGAAATGAGCATGATGGGTGAGCTGAAGTTCTTTCTTGGATTGCAAATAAGTCAAAGAACAGATGGAATATTTATCTGTCAATCCAAGTATGTCAAAGAGCTCCTCAAGAAGTATCAAATGGAGGACTCATCTTCAGCAAGAACACCATCATCCACAGCTGTCAAATTTGGAGCATGTGAAAAGTCTGCCAAGGTAGATATCACAAGCTACAGAGGTATGATAGGCTCATTACTTTATCTTACTGCGAGTAGACCTGATATTATGCATGCTACATGCTTGTGTGCAAGGTTCCAAGCGGATCCTAGAGATGTGCATCTCATTGCTGTTAAACGAATCTTGAGATATCTTAAGGGTACTCCAAATTTAGGAATTTGGTACCCTAAAGAATCTGGTTTTAATCTTGTTGGATATACAGATTCAGACTATGCAGGAAGTATTGTAGATAGAAAGAGCACCTCTGGGAGTTGTCAATTCCTAGGTGGCAGGTTGGTTTCCTGGTACAGTAAGAAACAGCAAACAGTTTCCAACTCTACAGCCGAAGCAGAATACATAGCTGCTGGAAGCTGTTGCGCTCAGATCTTGTGGATCAGAAATCAGCTACGGGATTATGGCTTGGTACTTGACAAGATTCCTATCCTGTGTGATAATACAAGTGCCATAGCAATCTTCAACAATCCTGTGCAGCACACGAGAACAAAGCACATTGACATCAGGTATCATTTTATTCGAGAGCATGTCATGAATGGTACTGTGGAGTTATTTTTTGTACCCACAGAAGAACAAACAACAGATATTTTTACTAAGTCTCTTGACGAATCCACATTCACCAGAATTGTTGGTGAATTGGGTATGTTAAACAGTCCTAGTAATTAAACTAGTTAATATCTGAGGTTTGATCTTTAATAATTTACAAGTGATTATTTTGTAAATATTTTCTAATTTAAATCACTTGTATAATTATTTTATCAACTTATAATCTTGCTTGTTAATTGTTAAATCATTGTCATTATCTTCTTAATATTTTCCTACTTACTTCTTTTAATTTTAGAATAATTTTATTTTCTCTAAAAATATTTTTCTCAAATTTTACAAGTGGAAATTAGTGAGAAATCTATTTTTGTTGAAAATTCCTTTTGAATATTTGTGATCTTTTAATAAATCATATTTTCTTTCAAAATAATTTTCTGATAAGAAAGTCATTTTATTCGAAAATATATATAGATTTATTAATTTGCTACAAATGTTTATGTAAATAGTTAATATTTTATTCAATATTTTGTAGTGTTTGTTCTTCTGTTATTAATGTGTTAATTCCGTCAAAAGGACAACCTATGGTATTTTTAGTATTTTATATTTTATATTTAGTTATTTTAAGTAGTTATATTGTTGTAGATACTTTTGTAAATTATTATCTTTTATCTTTAATATTCTGTAAATATTATTAATACAGTTATTTTTACATTTAAAATATATATATATAAATAAAAATTAATAAAAATAAAAATTTGTTTGTAAATTATTAAGTTATGTATAGTTTTATTATTTTTATGTTAATTCAAATTTTTCTTCTTTATTTTGTTTTTATTTTGTATAATTATTATATATATTATTTCTTATTTTTGTATATTCTTTTTCATGTGTATATAAATAGTTTGTATAGTTTTTAGAGTTTAGTCACTATACTTTCAAAACTTACAAATAGGTCCCTGTACTTGGTTCTTTTGTTGTTCTTCTTATTAACACACACAAAATATGCAGTTTAAGTATAAATCTTTGTTTTGTGATTGCTGTTAACAGATCTTCGTGTTAAGGACTTAACAATTGACCAATGTTGGTATCAAATTGGTATGTGTCTATACAATTGGTTAGGAACTAATGTTTGATTTTCAGGATCTAACAATTGGAAGACAAGACCTATCAAGTGCTAACAATTTCTAATAGTTGGTATCTATCATGCAGAACCTAAAACATGATAAAATAGTTTTGTTTGTATTGGTTTAAACATTAACATACATTGATTCGATTAATATTTATTAATTGGATTTTTGCCTATGTTCTTGTTTTGTAAAACCAGCTCAGTATCTTTAATATCCTAAATTCAAAATCTCTTTCAACAGTTGTGATTGCTTACATTGTAAATCTTTTGAAATCATAACTGTACGTCATTTCTCTTAAGATAAAATGCAATATTTTCTCAGAAAACTTTTCAATGTTAAAAATGCATTCTATCTCTATATTGCTCATATACTGTGATACAGATTCATCTACATGAAATTTTGTATTCTCACATGTTTAGTCATAAGGTTGTAAACCCAACAACTTTTATCCCAGACTACAATCAAACTCAAACACATTCTGTTTTACCCCCTAAATGGAAGTAACCTATCAGACTAGAGGTCACCAGGGAGTAACTGCACTTGATGCAGCAAACAAGGATGTGTGGGATATTCAGTTGGAGAGTCACTACCTTATACACTAATCAAAATATTTCATATGCACAAGTGAGATTGCACACACTAAGGATGAACTGACGGAAACCTGTAATCCAACCATTTTACGGTTAGGATTATAAGTTAAAGGTTCTTTAATGAATCAAGAGTCTTCACAGACCTCGAGAGAAGGTATTGATCTCAAATGCAAAATTCATCAAGATCATTATCTAACTCCCCAGAGGGAACATCTCTGGATCCTGCGGGTAACGGATCCGACATAAGTGCGGATCGGCAACTTGTGAACTATGATTCAGATTTTACCTGATGAGTTTAACAAGGTGATGTCTTCACAGACATTAGAAGGGAACCTTGATCTCAATGCTAAATTTATAAATCATTGTTTACCTTCTCAGAATTAAAATCTGAAAACCCTAAAAAGGGAAATTAGCAACTTGTAGATTATGACTCAGATTCGTCTGACGAGTCCAACGAGGATTTGGGATTTGCGAACTCCCATTGCACCACCAGTGACCTCTCTAGAAGGGGCTATGGTGATTTTTCCTTGCAGGTACACTAACGGATGTTGGAGCTATGACTGATATGAGTGAAACACTAGTGAGCAAGAGTGTAAACACAGAGAGAAGTGAGACACTCAACACAAATGAGTGGAGAGAAGAGTGAAACACTTGTGAGGTACACTAAACAATATCACACACTCACATTGAGGAAGAAAATGAAACTTCCTTTCTAACAAATCTTTATCAATTGATTTCAATTTACTCTAACGATTGGTATAAATTGGTAACAATTTAGTATCAACTACTTTGTCAACTAGTTGAATGGAGGATTCCTCAACTAAGGGGGAGAGATATATTGAAAAAGATATATTCAGGCTTAAAGCTTACCTTAGTAGGATATACTCAACTAAGGGGGAGAAGTATGGGGTACAAGTAAAAGAAGAGTGAGTTAGAAAGGGGGAGCATTAAAGACTGTGCTTAGGATGAGAAGCAAGTCAAGCAAGTCTAGTTTCTAAGGGGGAGCCTTAGATGAAGAAGCAAAAGAACTTTCATTTGTTATGAAAGTGGAGATATAAGGAGAATTACATCACAATGCTATTCTATTAGTCTTTCAATGTACTATGTATAAAGGCTAAGTGGAAGAGTAGTAAATTCACCAGAAGTTATAGAACTAAGGGGGAGAAGTATGGGGTACAAGTAAAAGAAGAGTGAGTTAGAAAGGGGGAGCATTAAAGACTGTGCTTAGGATGAGAAGCAAGTCAAGCAAGTCTAGTTTCTAAGGGGGGAGCCTTAGATGAAGAAGCAAAAGAACTTTCATTTGTTATGAAAGTGGAGATATAAGAAGAATTACATCACAATGCTATTCTATTAGTCTTTCAATGTACTATGTATAAAGGCTAAGTGGAAGAGTAGTAAATTCACCAGAAGTTATAGAAATGGTATTGATTCACCATTGTCTATATAGTAGGAACAGCTATTTTTCTTTAGTGAGAAAAGCTGTGTCAGAAATGGGAAGTGATTGTAAATCAAGAACTGCTGATAATCACCAATGTAAGATGTGAAGGATTATCAGGTAGAGATATGAAGAATCAGAAATGAAGATGAGTTATCTATTGAAGATCAATTCAGTGATTCTTAAAGGTTTTATCTTTTTCTTGTTTAAGTGAGGTAGTTGAGTTATCCTCTAGGTATTTGCTTGTTATTGTCTAACAAACAAATAGGGGGAGATTGAAAGGCATATGATGTAGCCTATTTGTCTTTCGAGGATACAACTCAACTTAAACAAGATTGTCTCACAAGGAATCTCAGATAGTATTATCTGTCAGAAGAAAAAGATCAAGGTCAATCTACAGACTTGAAGAATTACTACATTGAAAGAAGTTCAGACATCTGATCAAGCCTCGGTGAAGTATTAGTTAAAGAAGTGGATTCATTTAAAGTGACAGAGATTTCAACAGTGACAGAGACAGTACAGAAGAATTAATAGAGAGAGAAGAAAAAGAAAAGAAAAGGAACCAGATTTTAAAGTCAATATATGAAGAACAGTCATTGCGGTTAGTCACTCATGAACCAGACAGTACATCGAGTGTCAACATTAAACAGTGGTTGTTTATCATTAACTTCAGTGGTTCAAGCTATCAAGACGGGTATATTAAGAGAAGACAATGACCACAGCTATAAAGTCAAAAATAAAGAAAAGCCGTTGGAGTTAGTCGCTCATGAACCAGACCGTGCATCGAGCGTCAACGAAAATTCGGTGGTAATTCTTTATTACTTTCAGTGGTTCAAGAAAAAGATTTGAGCTGTCAAAAGATTTATATTAATTCTCTTTTAATTAATATAATTATGTAATTGATTTAATTTAATAAATTAATTCATTCTGAATTAATTTATTTATTAAATTAATTATCATGTTAATTAATTTTGAATTAATATATTAATCTATTAGATTTAATTAATTAGTTTATTAATTAATTAATCATTATTCATTTAAATGATTAATTGATTAATAGTTAATTAAATTAAATATAATAGATAAAGAAAAGAAAAGAAACAAAAGATAAATAATAATAAAAAAAGAAGATGTTGTGGTCGACTAAACAAGTCGTGCTAACCAGGAAATAAAAAAAGAAAAAGCATGCATGTAGTCAAGTGGCCAAGACAAGTGTTTAGAATTGTTTAAAAGCAAAAGACAAAAGTTAAACAGGCATGCATGAAAAAGAAGTACAAGAAAGGAATCAAAACAAAAGAGAACACATGTTGTTGTCGGACAAGCTCTAACGCGCATATGGCGCGCGTGGCACGCACGCGTGGTAAAAGAAACCAGAAAATGTGCGCGTGTCGTTCACACAGATATCCTGCAACTGGGCTTCGTTCTTACAGCAATTCAAAATTTGATTCAACTCAAATCTTTCAGCCGTTTTCTTTTATTATTAATATTAACAAGACAATCTCAATTGTCTTGACGATTGTCTTGTTAACCTTGATTGTCTTGCTTATTGTATTGCCTATTGTCTTGGCAATATAAATTGATTGTTTTGGCAGTACAAAATTGATTGTCTTGAAAGAGTAGATTGTCTTGCCGATTGTCTTGGCAATACAAATGAAAAAGAAAAGATGCAGGAGGCTATATTAATTCAAGACAGCGGCCAGAACTCAAAAACACAGAACATAATATTCAAAGAGAAAAACAATCTCAGCTCCATTCTCTCTCATTTTGAAGAACAACACAGCAAGAGAAAAATTCATAGAAAATCAAGTTCATCTTATTTTTAATATCTGATCCGATAGAACTTGTTTATTTGATACTCTTGTAATATTAGCGAGTTTTTACTCCTAATCTATATCTCGATTTTTATTAACAAATCTAGAAAAATTCATGTCGAATTTTCTAATTTGTTTTTATTAACTAGATATAATTTCTGTACTGTATTTGTAACAAACCCCTCAAGTTAATATAAATTTATATTCAACTTGAATTTTGTTTCATTTAATTCCGCTAAAATTTGTTAAAATATAAATTAAATTTATCCGGACAAATTTCGATAAAACAGTACTGTTTGTATTCAACCCCCCCTTCTACAAACATAGTGGACCTAACAATTACTTTTAATCTAGTATGTATAAGAGAAATTTTGTCCAAAAATTTGGTAATCGATAGTCTGGTCCCAGTATGACAAAGTAAAAAAGAATCGTTAGATCTTAAAATAAATATTTTAAATGAAAAACGTCGGATCTAACATAAAAAAATATTTTATATTTTAACATGTAAACTAAAAAGTGTAACTATATTGAAATACGATAAAGTGTATATCAATGATTTAAATCATATATAAGTAGGTTTTCTACATTTAATAGGATTATTATTGTAGGTCTTCTATGTTAAATAGAATTAATATAATTTAGGAAAAAAATGTTTAATGTAAAAATTCATAATTACATTTTTTCTTGAGATTTCGAGTATTTCCATTTCGATAATAATTGTTAAATCATCATTAATTAAGATAATTTAATGAGTTTTGCGTGGGTTGTAAAATCATCCAAATATGATTTATATATAACGAAATAGAACCCAAATAGTAAATATGAACTTTTTTAATATTAATACAAAAATAAATAAAATTCAATTTGTATTTTTTTAATTATATCTTTTTCATAATATATATTTTTGAAAAAATTCATTATAATACAACATTTTTTAATTATATTCTTTTTACATTTTTTCATTATATTTTTATTTTTAATATGACATAATCTTGATCGTCTATTTTTAAAAATATTAGATTCGATGGTTGATATTATTTTGGAGGTAGAGTAACCAAAATTATGGATAAGATCTCTCTTACTTATTATATATAAGGATGTAATGGTCGTTGGGTGAACAGTTTAATTTTAAATTAGATAGATGAGAATCGTTAAATTTAATGTTAAAAATTTATTTGATTGAATGTCGGATTATATTTACTTAAAAGTAATTGTAATAATGGTTTTCTAATTAAATAGAATTCTCAATGTAAAAAACATTTGGATCTTAAAATAGATAAAATGAGAGCCGTTAGATCTAATATTTAAAAATTTATTCGATTGATAGTATAATTATATTTAAATATTAAAAGGTAAATTTTAATAATCTAAATTAAATATAAGTAGGCTTTCTAAATTAAATAGAATTCTCAATTTAAAAATTTATAACTTTATTTTCACTTCAATTACCGAGTTATTTCAGTCGGATAATAATTATTAAAGTATCACAAAATTAAAGATGATTTCTAAATTTTGTGTGAGTTATGAAATCATCATAACCTGATTTTTAAAATTTAAAATAAAGTAAAAATAATAAACTAACTATATCTAATAAATAATAATGTTTTATTTACTTATACTCAAATTTGGTCAATTTTTTTTCTAAGTCTTTTAAATTTAAGAATTTAATATTTTTAAAATTTAAATGATATGAATCAAATTCAATTTAAATGTATATTAACCAATTTGAATATTAAGAAAATTTTATTTAATAATATAATTGTAAATATTAAAAAAGAACCCCTTTCAACATACACGAATCATTTTATAAATATTAAAAAAGAACCCCTTTCAACATGCATGAATCTTTTTATTCCATGTCCGTTTATCTCTATAGCTGCTACGTACGTATATATTGCGTCCATGTCCATTCGATGAGAAGGAGACGAGATGGCGAGGAAGGAAAGAGAATGTAAGGCACTACCTCACAAAATATGGAACGGCACTACCTGTATGATGATATGTTTAAATGAGAATGAATTGGATCTTTATATTTTACATTGGATTTCAATGAATTCTATGCATACTTGATACAATAGGATTTAGCACATATCTGTACTACAAGTTTTATCTGCTAATCTACCTCAATGTTAGAAAGGGAATGTTAAAAGAATCGTTTCTCAAACTTTAATCGAATTACTGGCTACACAGTTTAAGTGATTGTCTTTCATGTCTGGTATGATTTCTGGATTTTCAGTAACCGTGGATGTTTGCAAATGTTGACCTACCTAGACAATATTAGGTGTTTATCTTTCATATAAGGAGCATTTCATGTTTGAGGTATTGAACAATTACCCATGTATGAAATATCAAAATGATTCTAATGCTATAGTTCTGCTGATCTTTTATTGCGAATGAAGGGACTCGGCAGGACTTTAGGGTAAGTGTTAGAAGTCAAACTCGGCTGCTAGCAATAAAGTAAATGGTGACTTCTAACAGTAAGACGGTTAGCTATAACACACTGTTATGCCCAAATCTGGCATAATGGCTAAATTGATTTGATTAGCTAGATTGATGCTTCATAATTTATGATGAGCCTAGGAGATGAAGATTGGGTCGCCAAAGCCCATTATTGGAATCAGCCCAGCATGCCTTGGACATAATATCTCCATTACAGGAGCGCCTCGCTCGCTACATGATTGCGCCTCGCGTTATAGCGCCTCACTATGTATCGCCTCGCTTCGCCTTGGTATCACATCTGTCACTTATAACGAGATCATCATCTCTCCTCTGGAAGGCTCATGGCCAGACTCAAGGTCGCATGAGTTGCTGAGCACAGGGGTCGCTTCGCATGGCCAGGCCTCTCATGGTCGCATGCAAGGGCCCTGTTGGATCTTTCATTCCAAACCTATCCATTCGAGGCCATGGGTTTCTACAGCTAGACCATGGGTCATGGATAGGATTGATGGTTCATTGCCACGTCAGCCCTAGCTGCATGGGCTTGGACTTTGGCTTATCTCTTAAAACCCTAGCCCGCCTAGGTAACTTGTGGCCCAAGAACTACGTCAGGCTTGATCCCTATAAATAGGGTACGTAGGCACCTTGATACGGATGAGAAACAGTTTACCTGAAAACACCTATCAAGCTCAGCCACATCTAAACACACAAACCCTGATCTTTGTTCTTCTTTTGTGAGCAAAATATCCGTATTTTGCTCCATTAATCCAGCAAACCTCCAAAATATTGTTATACAATATTCTCCCTATAACATTTGGCGCTAGAAGGAGGGGCAAGTCATTGAATTGGGAGAACGATGACTAAATCACACAAAAAGAGGAACGATGGTGAGACCCCGGGGTCGCATAAGGTGAACAAGGACGATCCATTGACAAGAGGCCCCCAGAGGACGAAGCGTCCAAGGACAACTCTCAGACTGGGAACAGGGAGGAGCACACCCCCCCAGCACAGAGGGTGACATTGAACAGCGAGGTCATGTCTTTTCTAAAAGGCCTCGGTGAGCAGGTGACCGCGGTACATGAAAGGGTCGCAAAGGTGGAGAGGCGCTATAGTTCTAGAGGATCGAAGATGAATGCAAGGACAGGCGGTAGAGTGCCAGTGGAAGGAAACAAACTCCCCTCTAAGAAACTCGTTGATGACTTCGATGATGTCCTAACAGATCAAACCAACCCTGACTGGAATGAGGGGGAGGACTCGCTCGGACAGAAAGGGGGATCGCATGACAAGGGCGCTTCATCTGAAGGGAGATCGGTCAGTGTTTTTGATCGTCTCGGAAAGAAGCTGACTGAGCACGACCTTCGTCTAAAGTTGGAAAAGGCTAATGCGCCTCGTCATAAAGGATCTAAGAACAGAAGTCAGGGTACACATCGACAATTGTCTCCTCGAGATCGTGAGCGGTCATATCGTCGTGATGACAGACCCCCCTCTCTTCGTAGAGAGCGTGAGCGGTCCCATCGTCGCGATGACAGACCCCCATCTCATCGAGACCAAGAACGATCTCAATATCTTGAAGAGGATCGTAGAAAGAAGGATCGCAGGAATGACCAGGAGGAGTCCAGTGTCCTAAAAAAGACCCAGTCTCATCATGGAAGTACTGGAGGTAAAAAAGAGGCTGAAAAGGAGGTCAAGGTAGGAGACTATAAGCTGGAGGAGTTGAAGAAGGCCCTGGACGCGATGAACAGTGAGAAAGGGATCTTTAGCTCTATGGGCTCGTCATCGCCCTTTACTCACGAAATTCGAACCGCTCCGCTTCCTGCAGTGTTTCGAGGCCATCAGCATGATATGACCTATAATGGCGACACTGATCCAGCGGAGTTCGTGATTCGATTCAACAATGAGATGGATGTTTATCAGGTCTCATTACTAGCGAGGTGTAGACTATTTGCGGCCTCGCTGAGGGGAAGTGCTCAGCAGTGGTTTTCGAAGCTAGGAGCATTGATTGTCATCGATTCTTGGGAGCAACTTGTGGACATCTTTATCAAACAGTTCCAGTCCTCGATGCTCTATGCACCCCCTGTATCCACCTTAGCAAACATAAAACAGAAGGAAGGCGAAACCCTTCATGATTACTTCAAGAGGTTCAATGCTGAGGTGCCTCGTGTGCGAGGTGCAAATGACGAAGCTGTGAAAAATTTCCTCATCGCTGGAGTAAGGGAAGGTACGGAATTTTGGAAGAAGCTACAAGAACAGACCCCTAGTACTCTCTCTGAATTGTACAAGATTGCTGAGCCTTTCAAGCGTGTTGAGAAGTCACTCGCAGATTTGAAGAAGAATAATGAAAGGAGTGGCAGTTGGAATAGGAATCGGGGGGTAAAAAGAAAGGACTCCAGGAGTCCAAGGCGAGGACGGGATCGAAGTCGAAGCCCCAGCCCAAAAAGGAGAGATCGCGATCCTTTGAGGCGATCCCCACCGAGATCTCGCCCCGCGAGGGATGGAGACAAGTATATCCCTCTGGTCGCCCCAATTGATCACATTTATGCAGTCAATGAAAACAAGGGGATATTCAGGAAACCTACACCGATGGGTCTAAAAGGGACCGCAAACACTAGCAGGTATTGTGCCTTTCACGAACAAACAGGGCATGATACATCAACCTGCCGAGAGCTGAAGCAGCAAGTGGATCAGTTGATTCGTGAAGGAAAATTAACTGAGTGGGCTGTTCGCGAGGTGAAGAAACATAATCCCAAGTCTGGCATTGGGTATAATCAAGCCCCCCCACCTGAACAGAACCCAGTCATTAAGGAAAGGGAAGCGAAAGCCGGAAGTATTCATGTGATAATTGGGGGACCCCACATCGGGGGAGACAGCAATAAAGCCAGAGAAAGGTATGCTCGCGAGGCCAGGGAGCGACCCCTCACTAATGTACATCACTTGCAAGAACGACCCCCAAAACTCTTCAATGGGGAAGATACAAACATCATGTTCACTGAGGAGGATGCGAAGTGGGTTCATCACCCTCACTCTGATGCCCTCGTTGTTCGAATTCGTATTGGATCGCAGAATGTCTACAGGGTTCTGGTGGATAATGGGAGTGCTGTGAATCTCCTGACATACGAGGTCTACCAAAAGATGGGCTACGTGGATAAAGATCTCATCCCAACTGTGGGACACTTGTATGGTTTTACTGGAGCCTCAGTGAGTGTCAAGGGTCTCATACGACTTCCTGTGACTTTAGGAGACGAGCCCTGCATCACTACCCAGATCGCAGACTTCATGGTGGTGGATCAACCTTCAGCATACAATGCTATTGTAGGGAGGCCTATACTTAAGGAAATGAGGGTGGTCACTTCTATCTATCATCTTTCCATGAAGTTTCCTACCCCAAATGGAGTGGGATGTGTCAAGGGGGCGCAGCATGAATCACGAGAATGTTACAACAAGGCCCTTAAGTCCGCTGAAAAGGGTAACATATCTATGGTAGACAGGATGGAAAACGAGGAGGAAGATAGGGCTCGCAAATCGGCCTCGCGACCCTCAAATGAATGCAACATCATATCAATCGAGGAACTCCCAGCTGGTTATTTTGATAATTTGGGAATTCAGGTAGAACCAGTACCAGGTGCTTTAATGATGGAAACCTCGCAGCCAGTAATGGTTCTCCAGGAAGGGATTGTTGAAGAGGCTACAGATAGCGATAGCGAGGATAGCCCAGAGCAGGCCGCTGTGTGAGCCCGAAAGGGAAAATGGGTTCGCAAAGAAATATCTACACTGACAGAACTGCCAAATGGTATCACACAAACAACAACTGTTGTCAAGGAGTATGGGCACGTAGGTGTCAACCCCTGCGAGGCAGAATCTAGTCAGGCTCGTGAATATGATCTAGACCTGGATCCTCGCATCCCAGAGCATGTGGAGCGAGCCGGGGCAGCTGAGGACACGATCTCTATTCTTGTTGATGTGCAGGACCCTTCAAAGGTGCTGAAAATAGGGTCGCAACTCAACCCTGAACTGAGAGAGAGATTGGTCACTTTTCTGAAGGCCAACCTTGATGTGTTCGCCTGGTCGCATGAAGATATGGTTGGGATTGATCCTAATGTGATGTGTCATAGGCTCAACTTGGATCCAAGTAAAAAAGGTGTTAGGCAAAAAAGGCGACCCATAAGTGGAGAACGAGCCGAGGCTTTCAAAGAAGAGGTGGATAGACTACTTAAGGCCGGGCTCGTTAGGGAATCTTTTTACCCTGACTGGCTCGCGAACCCTGTCCTCGTGAAGAAGCCAAACGGAAAATGGAGAACATGTGTGGATTTCACTGATCTCAATAAGCATTGCCCAAAGGATAGTTTCCCTTTGCCAAGGATTGATCAGCTAGTGGATGCGACAGCAGGGCATGCACTTCTCTCCTTCATGGATGCTTATTCTGGGTACAATCAGATACCCATGTACGGTCCTGATCAAGAGCACACCTCATTTATCACGGATAGAGGTCTCTATTGCTACAGCGGGATGCCCTTCGGTCTCCTTAATGCTGGGGCTACCTATCAACGGCTCGTCAATATGATGTTTGAGAATCAGATTGGGAAGACAATGGAAGTTTATGTAGATGACATGCTGGTAAAGTCCAAAGAGGCTGGGGATCACATCGCCCACCTCGGCGAAATGTTTGGCATACTGAGGAAGTACAAAATGAAGCTCAATCCACAGAAGTGTGTCTTTGGAGTTGAGTCTGGAAAGTTCTTGGGGTTCATTGTCAATCACAGGGGAATTGAAGCGAACCCTGCAAAAATAAAGGCCTTGGTGGACATGCGATCCCCAAGAAGTGTGTAGGAAGTTCAGAGTTTAACGGGACGGATCGCAGCCCTTAACCGGTTCGTCTCTAAATCATCAGATAAATGCCATGAATTCTTCAAGGCAATTAAGAAGGTTGGAAAAAACTTTGAGTGGACCTCTCAATGCGAGGAGGCTTTTCAAAACATCAAGGAGCAACTTGGCTCGCCACCAGTATTATCTAAGCCCAAGGACGGGGAGACGCTCATTGTCTACCTCGCGGTGTCAGAACATGCGGTCAGTGCAGTGCTAGTTCGCGAGGAGGGGAAAGTTCAGTATCCTGTGTACTATGTTAGCAAAAGGATGTTAGATGCTGAGACTCGCTATACCAACATGGAGAAGCTAGCCTATGCCCTGGTGCTGGCCTCGCGGAAATTGAGGCCCTACTTTCAGGCCCATAGCATCGAGGTTCGCACAGCCTATCCATTGAGGCAGGTAATGCATAAGCCAGAATCCTCAGGGAGATTGTTGAAGTGGACAGTGGAGCTCAGCCAATTTGATATTGAGTTCAAGCCTCGTGGTCCCATTAAAGGTCAGGCACTTGCGGACTTCATTCTGGAATTCCCTGCTCAATCTGAGGAAGATAAAATGGCTATCATACCGATCCCAGAGACCGCATCTAGCGAGGCTAAGAAAGAAAATTCCGCCTCGTGGTGGGAACTATATGTTGATGGAGCATCAAACAAGGAAGGAGCTGGGGCTGGCATCGAGTTGGTAACTCTAGAAGGTCGCAAGATACAAAGTGCAGTACATTTTGCCTTCGAGGCCACCAATAATGCAGCAGAGTACGAGGCCCTCATCATTGGTCTTAAACTTGCATTGGAGATGAAGGTGGAGAATCTGACAGCTTACAGCGATTCCATGCTAGTAACATATCAACTCTGGAGTGGGTGGCAAGCTAGAGGTGAGCAGATTGAACTATATCTGCGATGTCCACAGAAGTTAATGAAAAAGTTCAACAATATCAAAGTGGTTCATATTAGAAGAGAAAAGAATCAGGGGGCTGATGCACTAGCAAAGTTGGGGTCGCGTCGCGAGGCCACCTTGGAATTATTCCACTGGAAATTCAAACAAAGCCCAGTGTGCCAGAGGAGTTTGTTATGGAGATAGCGACCCCAGGGTCGACCTGGATGACCCCTATATGGCAGTATGTGAAAAGTGGAGCCCTGCCTCAAGACAAAAAAGAGGCAAGAAAAATCAAATATCAGGCGGCTCGCTATGTCATCTATGACGAGGTCCTATATAGAAGAGGGTTCAACACCCCGCTCCTAAGATGTGTGGATGGAGAAGAATGCAACTACATTCTCAGAGAAGTTCATGAAGGAATATGTGGCAATCACTCGGGGGGTAGTTCTCTAGCCCAAAAGATTCTTCGCCAAGGGTACTACTGGCCTACTTTGAAAAGAGATGCTTTCGAGTTCGCTAGAAGGTGTGATAACTGCCAAAGGATCGCTAATTATAGCAATGCTCCGGTCTCGCACCTCACCTCGCTAACGAGCCCATGACCCTTCGCTATGTGGGGCATTGACTTAATTGGGGAGCTACCTAAGGCCAAGGGAGGTGTCAAGTATGCAGTTGTGGCCGTTGATTATTTCACCAAATGGGCCGAGGCCGAGCCACTTGCCACTATTACTGCAAAGAAACTCAAGGACTTTGTGTACAGGGCAATAGTGTGTCGCTATGGGATTCCTTATCAGCTCATATCAGATAATGGAAAACAATTTGATAGCAAGGACATGAAAGAATTCTGTGAGAACTTGGGGATCAAGAAGAGTTTTTCAGCTGTGAGTCACCCCCAGACAAACGGTCAAACCGAGGCCATCAACAAAATCATCAAACATACTTTGAAGGCCAAGTTAGAGGAGAGCAAAGGCAATTGGCCTGAAGAATTACCAAGGGTCTTGTGGTCATACAACACGACCCCAAGGACCACAACTGGGGAGACTCCTTTTTCCCTAACATATGGCTGCGAGGCTATGGTCCCTGTTGAAGTGGGCTCCGGGTCGTTTAGAAGGGAACACTACGATCCCGAAGCAAACGAAGTGAATCATAGATTGTACCTGGACATGATAGAAGAAACAAGAAGCGAGGCTCAGCTTCGCCTCGCGGCTTACCAACAGAGGACAGCGAGGTACTATAATGGAAAGGTCAAAGCAAGTTCTTTAAAGACAGGTGACCTCGTGCTTAGGAGAGTCATGCCTAATACTAAGCTCCCGGGCCATGGTGTCTTTGGTGCTAATTGGGAAGGGCCTTACAAAATCTATGCTACTCTCTCAGAGGGAACTTATTACCTCACAGACATGAAGGATAAGGTCATTCCGCGAGCTTGGAATGCGGAACATTTGCGCAAATACTATAAGTGAGGGCATCGCTCCTGGTAGTTTCTATCTATTTCGCATGAATAAATTCATACAAAATACTGGGGGGTAGTGGTCGTATTGACACCCTCCCTTTATGATGTAATGACATTGGGCCTCGCCCCACTTATCACTTTTTGGGCCTCGCCCCACTTACCACTTTTTTGGGCCTCGTCCCATTTATCATTTATTGGGCCTCGCCCCGCTTGTCAACTTGTTTGGGCTTCGCCCCGTTTATCAATATAAAAGTTCAATTTCTTTATGAATTACTTTTTATTGTGCATTTTACTTGCCTGTTTGTTAACATTGACATACTAAGGTCCAAGCCATCTCAACGATGCAAGGATCGCATTTGAAGTTACTGCTATAACAATCTAAGGAACCTATGCAAAGTCATGCAAATCTAGTACTATTCAAGACAATTTAACATGCAAAGACGAAAAGTAAAGATATAATTTCGAAGCCAAGGTACTAAGCAAGCGAAGCTAAATTATGCAAATATGTTATGTGCAAGAATAACGAGGCATTATTGGATGGAAAAGTTAAAACACACGAATTCATAAACAAAGGGTCGCCAGGCGATCCCAGCTCAGTTGATGATCAAAGTAAAGGGGTTATCAAAGTTAAAGAAAACAATATTACATGATAGCGAGACATTCAAGGGGTGTCCGCATCCCCAGTTCAATAATCAGAAACAAAGAAATATTTTAAGGCTTGGAGGCTTCAGCTGCTTTGGCTTGTGTGGCTTCGCTAGCGAGCCTGGCCGCCTCCTTCGCATCCTCTTCTTCTATTTCCTTACGAAGAGACTCTGCGAACTCAGCATTTCCAGGCCCGAGCTTCTCCCAGTCGAAGTGAGGAACCCTTACGAAGAGACTCTGCGAACTCAGCATTTCCAGGCCCGAGCTTCTCCCAGTCGAGCTTGGCAGCCTCGAGCTCCTTCTTCAACTTGCCAACCTCTACCCCATGCTATCTCCTAAGAGTCTCTTCGAGCTCCTCTGCCTCCTTCAAGGATTTGCTGAACATATTTCTCTCATCAGTAATTTTCTTGAGCTCGGATCGCAGAGACGCAGTTTCTGTCTCAAGGGCGAGTCTATGAGTCTTCATCAGCGATCTCTTATCCTCCTCCTTCTGAAATTTAAGAACTTGCACCTCCTTCTCAAGCTTGGCTTTGGCGGTTGCAAGGGTCTTCAACTCCTTGAGATGGGAAGTTTGGCGGATGAACGCTTCAGACAGACACTTGGAGAGAGATTCAGCATTATCGATCAGCTCGGCCCCCACCCAGCTCGTACACTCCTCTTCGGTAGCATGGTTATACCCATGCTTCGCGAAGAGGTGATGAACAGGGGTAGCGGTGGCTGGATGCTTAGGAGCAGGGAGCACAGACTCATCCTTCCTGGCTTTTTTGGAGATGTGGTCCTCAGGGGTACCCTGGGTTCGCTGAACGATCTCAGTGTTCTGCGATAGAGGTGGAGGAGGTGGCAGTTCAACAATTTTTGGTTTTGGAGGGATTAGAGCAGTCTTTGCGACGGGGATGGCCCCGCTCTTTTGGAGAAAAGAAGGTCTGCGGCCACTCTTACCCGACATGCCTAAAAAATGGAAGTAAAATGATATTAGAAGCATGATAATAATACAAGTTATGCAAATACGGGAACAGTAAGGATGTATGCAGTGTTAAAGTTAGCGAGGACGGAATAATGATCATGTTATGACGAGGAGAATACCCTTGCTTGTGGTAACAACAACTCGAGAGGACGAGGCCTCCTCGCGAGCCTTTCTTTTTAAGGAGGTCTTCCTCGCTCCTGAGGGCCTCGTTTTCGAAGGAAGACCGACCCCTTCTTTCAAAAAACCGCACTCGATTAGGTTCTCGAGGGAAAGAAGAGTTCTAATGTTACGGGCCTCCCGTGGGGTCTTCAGCACGTCGTCAGCACGTTGCTTCTCTTCGCCCTTCAGGACGGTTCGCACTTGACCAACTGCGATCTCAGGAAGGACGAGTTAGCGCAAGAATCGAATGAAAGGAGGAAGAAATTAAGAGGTTAAGTTCCATACCTGGAAGATAGTTAAAAGAAGTCTTGACCCTAGGCACGTCGTGGACATAGAAATAAGGACCTTTCCACGAGCCGGCATTACTTGGGGCACTGTGGTATAGTTCCTTCTTGTTGAACTCTGGCCACATGGAGAAATAAACGTAGCCAAAGTCTGATGCCCCGCATCGCTTCAATTGCAAAAAATAGCCCATGGTCCTCGCATCCAACTCAGGATAGTCGAGCTTGTGGTAAAGGATGTAAAGGGCAATCATGGCTCTGTAGCCATTGGGATTTATTTGGATTAGGGCAAGATGGTACGTTTCACAAACATCCCTAATAAAAGGGTGAAGGGGAGAGGATACGCCTATCTTCATCATTGCAGAGGTCAGAACCATGCGAGGCACTCTGCCACCATTCTCTTGATAATCGAAGTGGTAGCATCGCATCGCAGATTTAGGAAGAATAATTTTGCCTTCTGGCCTGAAAATGTCGACCGCCTTAGATAAAGATTCTGTATCTAGGGTCGTTGACAGATCCCTGCAGCCTAGGACGCGAGGTTGGCCCGGTTTCACTTTTGAGCCTGGCTCGATGTCTTCAAGACGAGGACCACCAACATATATGGTCCCTTCTAGCTCAGGCTGGGGAGTTGGTTTGTAAGGCTCCGGAGAAGCTTCTGGAATGTAATTGTAGTCAGTAAAATTGACGACCTTGGCTACTTCATCGAGGCCGCCATCATCAGAGGAAGGCTCTTCGTAGTCAGAATCATCAGAGTTGGCTTCGTTATCAGCGCCTCCCTCGATGTCGTAATAGGCATCGCCTTATGAATCGGTTGGAGAATCACTTATGTGAATGGGCGACGCGGTTTGTGACGGAGGCATGGTTCGTGGTGGAGGCGCTTTGGAGAGAATTTCCGCTGCCCTAGCGCTGAATTCATCTCCTTTCTTTGTTAAAGTTGCGATGTCAGTCATGGTGTGAGGCTCGTCCTCAGCTGGGAGTACATCCAGAGATTGATCCCGCGAGCTTGAAGGCTGCTTTGTTCTCCATGAAATCAGAGGCACTTCACGAGTATATTCTTCGTTAGACCATAAAGGATCAAAGTATAGTTTGAACGAGCTTTCGCTGGTGCTCGTGGCTTTTGCGATGTTGGCTGCGGCAGCATCGCTGATTTGTATATGAGGCATGGGAGAAGGTGTCCTTGAACTATCGTCTTGAGACATCTGAAAAGGGTGAAATGATTAAGTGTGTGCTCTTACAGAAAACAAATGAAGGAGGAAAGAAACAAGCAAACAGAAAGGCTCTATGTGTTCTCGCATCGTTCACAGAGAATATGAGGGGTCGCAATCCTAAAGGGATGGCTAACGTTCTTATGTTTCTATCTAAGTAATTACAGAACGCACTCCTACAATAGCGAGGACGGGTCGCATCATAAAATTGGCATTTTGGGATCGCAGCTATTTGGGTTCGCATCGCATGTAATTTAAGCTATTTAATCATGCAATTACAATGAAGAACAGTAATTTAAATGCAAGAAGAGAAAAAAGACTTACTTTTTCTTAAAGAAGGTTGAAGAAATCAAAAGAAACTTGGGGTCGCTGGTGAAGGAGCCTGAAAATTCTTTGCGTTTGATCTGGGAGCAAACTGACAGCACTTCGACAATGTGTTTGTGAGAATAAAAAAGGAAATGATAGTGACAGGGGTATATATAGTCATCAGGAGAGAGAAAGACATGGGACACGTGTTGAAATCTCGTCCGTTGGACACACATCTCGAGACACAACAGCTGTCAAAACCTTTCAAATTCTTGGGGTCGCGACTACTTCAATGGTTATATCTGTTCTTGGGCTCGCTTCGCGGTGACAACTCGTATTCTTTGAGTCCACATCGCATCTCCAATGGCAATATGGACTCGGGGGGTAGTTGTTATGCCCAAATCTGGCATAATGGCTAAATTGATTTGATTAGCTAGATTGATGCTTCATAATTTATGATGGGCCTAGGAGATGAAGATTGGGTCGCCAAAGCCCATTATTGGAATCAGCCCAGCATGCCTTGGACATAATATCTCCATTACAGGAGCGCCTCGCTCGCTACATGATTGCGCCTCGCGTTATAGCGCCTCGCTATGTATCGCCTCGCTTCGCCTTGGTATCACATCTGTCACTTATAACGAGATCATCATCTCTCCTCTGGAAGGCTCATGGCCAGACTCAAGGTCGCATGAGTTGCTGAGCACAGGGGTCGCTTCGCATGGCCAGGCCTCTCATGGTCGCATGCAAGGGCCCTGTTGGATCTTTCATTCCAAACCTATCCATTCGAGGCCATGGGTTTCTACAGCTAGACCATGGGTCATGGATAGGATTGATGGTTCATTGCCACGTCAGCCCTAGCTGCATGGGCTTGGACTTTGGCTTATCTCTTAAAACCCTAGCCCGCCTAGGTAACTTGTGGCCCAAGAACTACGTCAGGCTTGATCCCTATAAATAGGGTACGTAGGCACCTTGATACGGATGAGAAACAGTTTACCTGAAAACACCTATCAAGCTCAGCCACATCTAAACACACAAACCCTGATCTTTGTTCTTCTTTTGTGAGCAAAATATCCGTATTTTGCTCCATTAATCCAGCAAACCTCTAAAATATTGTTATACAATATTCTCCCTATAACACACACTATATAGGTGATATTTGCATTTATTTAGGGATGTTATGGTTCTTACATAATGTTTTGGAAGCAGGCTTAAAATTGGTTACACGTTTATAAGTTGATCATCTTGCTCTTTTGGTGTTTTCTTCATGAGCAGAGAGATCATCACTTAGACTACTTATAGTTTTTTCCTTGCCAAAGTGAAACATATAGTTGTTTTGTGGATTGCCAAGAGCGAATGGCAGTGCCCCTTTGTTAAGTATTACACATTAATTTTAAAAGAATTATAAGAAATTGTTGCTCGTTTTTTACTTTTGCATCAATTCATCAATAACTAAACTAAAGAAAAAAACACAGGTAGGCACCTCATATAATCAGTTCTGTTCATATATAAATGATTTTACAAGTCTAGTATTGGAAACTTATATATTCAGCCTATTAACTCTTAGGAAATTTACAGGTTTTATGGGGTTGAACCGGAAGTGCTCATTGCTATGGAGTACAAGCACATGCAGTGGGAACTTATACAGACCTTGCACCAGTACATGAAAATGTACTGCTGAGGAAAGATAGGCACATGATCTATCGCTTAGATGTGCTATGAGCCGAACTGTTGTCAGATCCCCAATTCCAAATTAGAGCCTAAGCACTCCGCATATTGTATCGAGCTATATTGTGTGAGACAACCAATATTGCATCCAGCCTAGATGTTTGGGTCCTCGATTTTCTGGCAAGCCAAAGAAAGATAAGAACCGAAAAGTCAAGGGTAGAATACATAGTCAAGTATGCCTCCATAGTCCTTAATCAAGTAAGCCTCCTGTCAAAGCTTATTGCTGAACCTACAAGTGCTTGGTCTGTGTCCTTTTTAGGTACTTTATCTACTATCTGTCATCTATATAATACTACAACATAGGGGTTACGCCATTGATTTTATTCAGTGTTAAACTACAATTGAGTTGTTTTACCATTTCTGTAGGTGTATGTATCATAGACTACCACTGCAACACTTCTTCGTCTGTCTTAAGTTCAATAATCTTTTTCTATGCCTTTCCTACTTTGCCTTCCCAAAATTTGGCAGTTCGCTGTCACATGATCATCTGCAGACAGCGACGATCAAGCGAGGCTCCATCGAAGAGGTTTCAATTCTCAGGCTTGTCAGGCATTATATCATCAGAAACCTTTCCATGCTTGGAGAAATCCAATTAAAGTAAGTTAATTTTGAAGCTATGAGATATACTAGCTAAGCTACCTAAGTTGCCTAAATGTGAACCGGAACTAAGAAAATGGTTTACAAGAAGATATAGATGGTTACAACTAGATCGAAAGTATATATAGGCATTTATAAGAGTACAACTAAAACTCCATATATCATATAAAAGAAAAGAACTCCATATATATTCACACAGACAAAAAACAAAAAAAAATTGTGTAAGCTTACATATAAATATGAAATATTTTCACTATAATCTATTTTCATAAAGGAAGGCTACAAAGATTTTACGTGGCAGCCTTAGCCTTTATCTATTCCATTTTTCTTATTTATAAATGTTCTCTGGAAAATTTATGTAGCAGGGTAGTTATCTCACTTTTCTATGTATTTATGTTTAAGTGTCTATCACATATGCCAGAAAGAAACGTTCAAAGTCGTTTGAGTAAAAGCCTATGACTATATATGCAACAAATCTTGATTCTAAATGTGATAAGACTTTTACTCTTTTATAAGTTAACAACCCTCCTTACATATATATAGGAAAAAAGGAATGAAACTTTATATTATTTAGAAATAGAGCTGTGTATCATTAATTTGAAGTTGTGTAAATATAGGTTAACTTAGTATGACTTATCTTAGTTTCTCTGCATCTATCTGTTCGAGGACAAGCACACATGCAGGATTGATTAGTGAGCTTTATGAGAACTACTTGGCACTAGAAATAATAAACAACACAACAACACAACGTACTCAGTATATCCCGCATGAGCAGGGTCTGAGGGGGGTAGGATGTACGCAATTATGCCCCTACACAAAGGTAGAGAGATTGTTTCCGGTTTTTTGGCACTAGAAATAATATTAGTTCTAAATTTTGTGTTGGTGGTTTCTTTAGACTTGAAAACAAAGAGTAAAATACTACATGAACATTACTAATAACGCTTTCTGGGTATATTTTTTAGGTATATTTTCAGGCATGATGAGGAATGTGGATATGAGAACAATTGCTGCACGTTGGAGGAAATGGGAAATCAAAAAGTACTTTACATAACTTAAGAGAACATGATGTAATAAATACTACTAGAGAAAGACAAAGAAAAATTTCATTTTAGCACATATTCTGAATCGATTTCCTTATCTAAAATTCTTCTGTTACTGTACAAGTTGTGATACTGGTCGGATAGGGTTATAGTATGAAGCAAATGGGAGAATTTTGTAATCCTAAAAGGTAAAAGCTTATTGCATCGTCTTTACATTATCTATGCACCCGAAGCTCATCAAATGATTAATAGGGTCATGGTTTTAAGCGAAATTAATCAACCGTTATTAATTATGCTACACGTTGGTCTATCGGGTCCAAGTTTAACATTTATGAATATGAAATAGATGTCAGGAGGCATATATATCCAGTTATGTTTATACTCCATTTCGTCGTCTTCTCTATCTGGAAGGAAGGAGCAAACTTTATGTTTAATTGACATCATCAATCTCAATTTTCTCAAAATTTTAGTTGTAATTTCAGTCTGGCTTATACAATATTTTCTCAATTTTCATATTATGAATTTATATCGCTTCACAGATACAACTGAGAGCATAGCTGCAATATTTCAGCTGCTGATGATAATGTCTACAAAGTGAACTTGTACCTCTTTCTGGAGTAAAAGCTGGCCAACAATATGCGCTTGTTCTTACTACTCTCAGAGGCAAGTAACCATAATTTCAAATGAATCATAATCTAAATCTTTTGCTAATCACATAGTACAACAAGATCAACAGAATGGAAACAGACATGAAATTAATTGTTACGTAGTATTCACATTATATCTTTTTTTTTTTTTTTTTTGAAACAAGTATTCACAATATATCTTAATATTTAATAAGAGTAAAAGGAGGGTTCGATTCTTACCAACCTCATAAATAAATTTAGTAAAAATAAGAGGAATAATTGTAATAAAATTATAATATAATAGATATTAACACATAATATTTTTTTCCTCATATAAACAGACCCTAAACTTACACTACATTAATTCTTTTTTAAAAATTTTAAAATTCTATAAAGAAGCATATTAAAAAAATTTATTTATATTATTTCATTACAAATAAAACATAGGATATTTGGTTAGTTGTTAGTTTGATACACTAAATTTAGTAAACTAAGTAACGAAGGTTAGATTATAGAGCTGATAAATAAGAAACTTTTGAATTTAATGCTAAAAGAATTTTCTTTTCTTAAAATTTAAAATTATTTCATATGTTTAAGGTTCGAATTCCGTCAATAACATATAAATTATTATTAAATATTAATATTATCTTATGAACTATTTCAAGAAGTACAATGTTCGATGTCCATCAACAATATAGTATAGTTAAGATTTTATAGTATCAACATTTACTTATCGAACATTTTATTTGTAATATATAATTATAAACAAAACATAGGATATTTGGTTGGTTGTTAGATTTATACAGTAAATTTAGTAAACTAAGTAATGACCATTAGATTATAAAGCTGATAAATAAGAACCTTTTGGATTTAATGCTAAAAAAATATTCTTTTTTTAAAATATAAAATATTTCCATATGTCTAAGGTTCGAACTCCGTCAAAAACATATTATTATTAAATATTTATATTATCTTATGAACTATTTCGAGAAGTACAATGTTCAATGTCCATCAACAATATATTATGATTAAGATTTTATATTATCAACATTTGTCACAAACAACATCTTATACTAGAAATTTATACTCCTATCAAACACGTATTATTATATTTTATGATTTCCTATCTTTTATTTTTTACGAAGTAAAAAATATATATTAAAATATGAATAATTAAATAAAATTTTTTAAAAATAATTCATGCATCGCACGGGCTATAAGCTAGTCTATACTAATGGCATGTTTTTGTAGTTTGGTTAATCCAATTTTTGGTTCTCTCTTTCATTCACAAATTCAAATAGATAATAGCCATCAAATACAATATTAAAAGTTGTTATATATAGAGGTTTAAGGTTCGAATCCCGTCAACAACATTTTAATTTAAATTAATACTAAAAGATGTTATTAATTTAAATTTAATACTAAAAATTGTTATATACAAAGGTTTAATGTTACTAGCTTATTACCCGTCTAATGCACGGATTTCTTGTATTATATTATAAATTTTATTTAATATTATAATTATGTTTTTGTATAATCATTATTTTTAATAATTTTTTTAATTTTTATTTAATATAATTTAATATACTCATGTTTACAGATTATATTAATGTTTCCTTATTATAAACAATGTATACGATTTTTAATATATTTTATTAATAATTGAGAAATATGATGTGATATTTTCGGGTATATATTAATGATTGCAAGATTTGTTGTAAATTAAAAAGATAACGTGTTTTAATTATAAAGGAAATATTAATAATCGAAATATATGATACGCTTGATGTTTTTAGGTGTTTATAAAAGGTAATATGTTCAACTAAAAGTAAATGTGAAAAAGGTAATCGATTAATTACCATTAATTTAGATTTGTTTTAAATTAAAAAGGCTATGTGTTTTAATTCGAAAGAAAATATTAATGATCGAAAGGTATGATACGATTGATGTTTTTAGGTGTTTATAAAAGGTAATATGTTCAACTAAAAGTAAATGTGAAAAAAGGCAATCGACTAATTACCATTAATTTTATTATATTAATGTGAAAAAGGCAATCGACTAATTACTATTAATTTTATTATCTTAATCGACTAATTATCATTAATTATAACGTGTTTTAATTGGAAAGAAAATATTAATGATGAAAAGATATGATACGATTGATGTTTTTAGGTGTTTATAAAAGGTATTATCTCGACTAATTACCGTTAATTATATTATGTTATTATTTATTTTAGGTGTATTTATATTTTTTTATAATGAAGGGTAAATAAGTAAATTCACTCAGTACCAAAAAATAGGTACCAAAACTTTCAATGTTTCGGAATTTATATAATAGTATTAATAAATTTTATTTAATATTATAATTATGTTTTTGTATAATCATTATTTTTAATAATTTTTTTAATTTTTATTTAATATAATTTAATATACTCATGTTTACAGATTATATTAATGTTTCCTTATTATAAACAATGTATACGATTTTTAATATATTTTATTAATAATTGAGAAATATGATGTGATATTTTCGGGTATATATTAATGATTGCAAGATTTGTTGTAAATTAAAAAAATAACGTGTTTTAATTATAAAGGAAATATTAATAATCGAAATATATGATACGCTTGATGTTTTTAGGTGTTTATAAAAGGTAATATATTCAACTAAAAGTAAATGTGAAAAAGGTAATCGATTAATTACCATTAATTTAGATTTGTTTTAAATTAAAAAGGCAATGTGTTTTAATTCGAAAGAAAATATTAATGATAGAAAGGTATGATACGATTGATGATTTTAGGTGTTTATAAAAGGTAATATGTTCAACTAAAAGTAAATGTGAAAAAAGGCAATCGACTAATTACCATTAATTTTATTATATTAATGTGAAAAAGGCAATCGACTAATTACTATTAATTTTATTATCTTAATCGACTAATTATCATTAATTATAACGTGTTTTAATTGGAAAGAAAATAATAATGATGAAAAGATATGATACGATTGATGTTTTTAGGTGTTTATAAAAGGTATTATCTCGACTAATTACCGTTAATTATGTTATGTTATTATTTATTTTAGGTGTATTTATGTTTTTTTATAATGAAGGGTAAATAAGTAAATTCACTCAGTACCAAAAAATAGGTACCAAAACTTTCAATGTTTCGGAATTTATATAATAGTATAGATACCAAGGTCTAACGTTCAAATCCTCCAACAACTTATTAAAATTAATATTCGTAATATTATATTACATTATAAGTAAATAAAAAAAATATTAAAAGCACAGACTATAAACATACTTAATGTGGAAGTGCCTGCTCTACTCCAAAATTGGATTTTGTATACAGGAGGAAGCTAATTTTGATAGTAAATGTCGACAAAAGCTACTGAAAACACATTTGCTAACTAGGAATGGCAAAGGCTGAATTAGTTGATACTACTCTATAACAAGTGTGATACACGTTGCGTATAAATTGTTTAATTATTTTTTGTTAAAATTATAAGTTGTATATATGTTTTTATTATTAAAATATTTTTAAATTTTATAAATTTCATGAATATGAATATCATTCTAATTATGTATTTAAATTATTACTTTCAAATACATATGTATATATAAAAATATTACATGAAAGTAGTTTTTTCTTACTTTTATTTAGCAGAAAGAGGCTCTTCCATGTATAAGAGGACGTTCATCTCACTTTTAATATATTATACTATAATTTTGTTTATGAACTCCTTCATTAATAGAACTAATTGAGGCTTTCATGGAAAAATGAACTAATTTGAAACATGAATAAAAGAAAAATAAGAGTCATGTATTTTTTTTTTTTTTTTTGTTTATAGATATGTGTTTTTGTATGTTTAGTAACACAATTGTTTGACGTATACGGAGATTAGAGGGTGGGTTCGAGACTAATTGTGGTGATTACATATGGAGATTATATGATGGATTGTATGTGCTAGTGTTGTTTGAGGATGAAGAAGTTGTGTTTGTTTTAATTTCCTTTTTTTATTTTTTGTATTTGTTTATATTTATTTATATTATTTTTAATGTAAGTTCGAGGATGAAGAAGTTGTGATTGTTTTAATTTCCTTTTCTTATTTTTTGTATTAGTTTATATTTACTTTTATTATTTTAATGTAATATTTTATTTTAAGAAGATTATAGGATGGATTGTATGTGCTAGTTGAAGAAGTTGTGTTTGTTTTAATTTTCTTTTCTTATTTTTTGTATTTGTTTATATTTACTTTTATTATTTTAATGTAAGTTCGAGGATGAAGAAGTTGTGTTTTTTTTAATTTCCTTTTCTTATTATTTGTATTTGTTTATATTTACTTTTATTATTTTAATGTAATATTTTATTTTAAGATTTGCTTATAATATTATAGTATAGAAGTGACCAAATAAAGTAACCAAACTAAGTGATCAAACTACCAACCAAATAGAGGTTGGTTTGCAAATAATATTATAGTATAGATGTTCGAGGATGAAGAAGTTGTGTTTGTTTTAATTTCCTTTTCTTATTTTTTTTATTTGTTTATATTTACTTTTATTATTTTAATGTAATATTTTATTTTAAGGTTTGCTTATAAGAGCATCTCCAAGGGAGATACGTATAACTGTTAGCTAAAATCAGAAAAATAGATGATTATGTTAAATTTGCTGAACTTATGTCCTCTGATGGTGTTAGCTATAAACGTTAGCTATATTTAAAAATCTGTTACTTTATTATTTTTGAAATCCTAACGGCTATATTTTCAAATAGTAATTATTTATTCGGGATAAAACTCAAAAATAATTTTTTTTTTCTAAATGCAATCAAATAAACTTTTTACATTAATATATATGTTATTTAATTAATTTAAATATTTTATTAATTGAAAATATGTTATTTTTTACTAATGTCAAATTCAATCAAATAAAGGTTTTATATATACAATGATATATGTTATTTAATTAATTAAAGTAGTTTTATTTTATAATACAAATTGTACATTTTTTTAAAATTTAATTTCATTCCCAATTTTTTAAAAATATTTTAAAAATAAAAATTTCATATTTTGTTAGCAAAAAATAACATATAAATTAATTTCTCATCAAAATATAATTTTTTTATAGATAAATCAAAATGATGTAAACAGTGCGTATAAACATGTGTGTAGTCGGGTTAGGAATTTTTTTTACCCTGATTAAGAACTAAACACCATACAAACAACACACCCATCTGAATACTCATTTGTAATGGATAATACTACACGAATGATTCTTGATATTATGCAGGCAGAAGAAGAAGAGCAGGAAGCAAGAATGAGAATGGGTGCGGCTTATCTTCATAATCAGCGTCAAAGAGCAAATTCTATCCCGAATCATGGTGGTTCCACAATGAATCATAGTGTAATTGATCGCAATAGAGAAGAAGGTCATGCTAGACTGTATAGAGATTAATTTTCTGATACAACTACATATACAGAGACACAATTTCGTCAAAGATTTCGAATGCGTAGGTCATTGTTTTTGCGAATTGAAGAAGCAGTCACAGCTCATGACAATTATTTTACTCAACGAACTGATGCTGTGGGAATTCGTGGACTATCATCACTTCAAAAAGTGACAGCTGCACTTAGGATGCTTGCATATGGTACAGTAGCTGATGCTGTTGATGATTACGTTAGAATTGGTGAGAGTACAGCAATAGAGAGTTTAAAAAGGTTTGTTAAAGCAATTGTTGAAGCTTTTGGAACTGAATATCTAAGATGCCCAAATGCTGAAGATTTGTCTAGATTATTAGCAAAGAATGAACAACGAGGCTTTCCCGGAATGTTGGGTAGTATTGATTGTATGCACTGGAAGTGGAAGAATTGTCCAGCTGGCTGGCAAGGTATGTACACAGGTCATGTCCATGAACCAACTATTATATTAAAAGCAATAGCTTCAAAAGACTTGTGGATTTGGAATTCTTTTTTTGGATTACCGGGATCATTAAATGATATTAATGTCTTAGATCGGTCTCATCTTTTTGAAGATTTGGCAGAAGGTCGTGGCCCTGAAATGAGGTATACCATCAATGGACATGAATATAACATGGGATATTATCTTGCATATGGTATATATCCCTCTTGGCCAACTTTTGTCAAAACTATTTCAAAACCTCAAGGCAACAAATTTTTTTTTTTGCAAATGCACAAGAATCTGTTAGAAAGGATGTTGAGAGAGCATTTGGAGTGTTGCAATCTTGGTTTGCAATGATTCGTGATCCATCACGATTTTGGGACGTGGGCACAATGAAATACATTATGATCGCCTGCATAATATTACACAACATGATAATTAAATTATGATATGTTTGCTTTGAGGGCATCATAATATTTAGCTTGATCAAGCAACATTTTACTAGTGTCCATTGCCATGATGGATGCTTCGTAAATCTGTCTTTCTCACTCCTCTTTCCGTCTTTCACGCTCCCCTTTCGCTAAGCGGATCTGTAGCTCCTCTTTTTGTAGCTGCATGATTTCCTTCTGCATTTGCAAGCTCATTTGAATTGATTCACTCCTCGAAGAAGCAATAGCTAATGCATCTTTCTGCATTGTTTTAAGAAGTTGCAGGCCTTCCTCATCCGCTGCTTCATTTGTAGTTCTCTTCAACTTCTTTGCAGCTTTTCTTCCTCATCCGCTGCTTCAGTTTTCCTCATCTGATCGTTTTACATGGAAGGAAAGAAAAGAACGAAGCAGCTTAAGAAACTGAGAGAAAATACTCCAACAGAATATTATAATGAAGTAGCCTAACAAACGTCTCAATGGATCAAATATATGTTGTACTTAACAAGTGAAGTGACAAGTACTGCAAAACTAAAGATTTTGTGGTCAGTCCATACTAAAGGGACTAACATAGAAGTAGGAACAACACCATCATAGATTATAATTTTCTCATTACACTAACTAATGCAATTTTTAAAAACGAGACAAAAAGAGTTCGTTGCAAACAATGAATAACAATAATCACGATCTCAATGAACAATTCTTTATTTCCCACTTCAAAACATAACACAAATTATTTATCGTAGAAATTAAAGCGTAGATTGCATAAGCATGTTATAAACTCTAACATGGGCTAGCACTTGAATCAATTTGATTTCAAGGAAACATAACAAGTGCTCCACAAATGCTACATAAAACCTCATAGGTATCTGGCATCTTGTGCTCCATATGCGTAATTACATCAACTGCCTCCTCTTGTTCTTCGGTTCGAAGTTTACCATATTTAAGATTTTGTCTCTTGTATTCGATAAGTTGTCTTACTTCTTGTGGAGTCATTCTGTAAATGAAATAGTTGTTGAAGTTGACCTTGAAGAATAGTAGTACTCCCTCCGTCTCATAAAACTCTTCCCATTTCCTTTGGACACGTTTGTCAACGCACACTTTTAATCGTTAATATTTTTAATTTCGTATTAGTACTAAATATAAAAACTTCACTGTATTAAAGTACTCATAAATACGAATCCAACAAGATCACTCATGACTATATTTGAATTTATAAATTAGACGTAAATTAGTAATTTGTCTCTTGTTATGAACAGGACCGACATTCTAAACGGGAAGATTATTTAGAGACAGAGGGAGTATCATCTAAATCATTAAAGTCTCTATTTTTACTTTACATTTCAATCATTATCTTTGAAAATATTCTCACTAGAACTGAACTGTATACTAACATAGGGTCAGGTTCCGCTCAAACTTTAGATAAAAACCTTACAAAACTCCTAAGATTCAACCTAACTCAACACAGAAAATTCCTGATTCAACAGAATTACCACAGGAAACTGAGAACACAAGAAATAAATTACCACACTAACTTGGCGAATTGACAGTGAGTGAATGAAAAAATTAATATAGGATTGCCAGTAAATGTACTTTGCTTGGGAGGGAGACAGTGAGTGAATGAAAAAATTGAAACAAAGGACAAGATGCCAAAAGTTATTGTAAGTAACTCTCTTGTCTATTGAACTATCAATATACTTCTCTGTAATCATGATTATTGTTATGTATTGTTTTTAGAATGTCAATGAAACTGTATATTATACTGATATCACAATGTCAACATATAGTGTCAAGGTGCCGGCTTTCGTTTGTTATAAATGGCAGAACATCAATCAACTTAAGTGTCAAAGAACATCAATCAGATCATTTACCAAGTGTAAAAGAAATTTTAGGTATAAAATTAGAAGCTTAAGTTTCAGAGGGTCAATATAACGGACAACCAAAAGCACTACATTTTTCTTTCTGTTTTTTAATTCAAAAAATGCAGATGTGACTCGAGTGACTACTGCAGAAAGTTGTTGGGAGTAAAATATATTTGGTGACAGGACATTTAATTGTGGAATACAAAAAATGAGACAACATATATAGAGATTTCCACCAGAATTGCTTCAAAACTAAAGCAATGCAGCTGCATCATTATTTACTACTGGTTAAGAATTATTCAAGGCCACAAGAATCTCTAATGCTTCACTATTACTCTACATTTCAAATAAAGTCCACAAGATTAACAATGAAACAAAAATCCTTGAACAATGCGACTGAGACAGTTAAAGAATAGCCGGAACAATGTGTTAACTTGTTTGAACTCAAAATCCACATAAGGTTCGAGTCTTTCTGAAACATAGTAGTATTCTACTAGGGACCAGTTTGGTAAACAGAGAAATGGTTAACTTAATTTTACCTGCAATGTGACAAATTTTTTTCTGGGCAGGAATTAAAGCCTATGTCACTATGTGGCAACTTTTTTCCTGGGCAGAAATCACAGCCGTTAATAAAACAGATATAATCTCTTTCATCCATTACAGCCTTTAAGTAAACAGACATCTATTTCACCCATCGTCCCCCGTCCTATAGAGAGTGTCTATGGACTTTGCAAATTAAAATGGCCATCACTCTACCATTTCTTGCTTAATTTTGAACAACTAATCCACTTTCTAAATCGAAACAGACTAAAATCATACCGAAGGAGACAATCAGCAATTAATCAAAAACAATTTAAATAAAACATCGAGTACCTTATCTTGCTCAGTTAATCCAATTTCATTTCTTCCAATACTTTTGTTGTAAAATCCAATAAACTTGGCCACTTTTTCATTGATTGTACACCATCGATTACACAATGAAATAGCAGTTCGATCACTTGCAAGACCTCCTTTATTTTCATCAAAATATTTCCAAATTCTCTTCCAATAAGAAGTATATGTTTACTTGTTACCTTGTACCGGATCCATGCTTATATTCAACCAAGCAGAAATCAACAACATATCCTCTTCAATTAAGAAGTTCTTTGATCTCTTTCCCTTCTTCGATTTCGCACCTTCTTGCTGGTATTGGAGTTGGGTTTGGGTTTGGGTTTGGGATTGAGATTGAGACCGAGGGGGTGGCTGAGAAAATACAAAATCTTCATCATCAAATGAGTCGTTATTGAGTAAAGATACGAATGAACCCTCCATTCTCTGTAACAAGAACACGATTTTACAAAATTTAAAAATTGTTAAAAAATTATATATATAGTTACAATAGTGATGGAGATGCCATTAACCCTAATTTAGGTTGAAATTAATTGAAATGGGGAAGATATACGATTGAAGCAACAAGCGGGAAGAGCGAAGCGGGAAGAGCGAAGCGGGAAGGAAGAATAGCGGGCGGGAGGTGACGTGGATATTTTTAGATGACAGCTGATTGATCAACAAATATAGATGATATATTTGTGTCATCTAAAATTTTGGCTAACTGATGGGCTCCCTTGGAGAAGCCCACTTTCTAGATATTAGGTAAAATTAGGTGTCAGCTAGGAAATATTGCTAACAGTTGCATTCCCTTGGAGATGCTCTAATATTATAGTATAGAAGTGACCAAATAAAGTGATCAAACTACCAACCAACCAAATAGAGATTGATTTGCTTATAATATTATAGTATAGAAGTGACCAAATAAAGTGACCAAACTACCAACCAACCAAATAGATGTTGGTTTGCTTATAATATTATAGTATAGATAGATAGATTACTAGACGTGCTAGCATAGAAATTCATCCCGACCTTTATGTAATTTACGGGGAAATCAAAAGCACTATGGATGCATCATTTGTGGATTAAGGCTATGTCATATCGTGAAAAAGCAATACAACTGGACCCTCTGAGCTATGTATTTTGGGAACTGGTACTTTTGTGAATGATTTTGCTGATCATAAGCACATCTGAAAAAGTCAGACAAACATCAGAGATAAAATCATTTTGCAGAACTTGACAAATCAATATAATAACTGGTTCGCCATGACAATTAGCATTACGCCATTACCCAGAAGCAACTTTCATGTTGACAACTAATCCATTCGCTGCCATCAAATGAATATCATCCCTAGCAAGTAGCAAGTATGATCTGCATATTCTATTTCATAATCACACTGATGGCATGTTTTACATTATCCTGAATGAATTTTTTGAACTTCAGTGCATAGTGAATCTTTTGAAGGTATAATGTTCGCTTGTTTGGGTCTGTAGGGAGGGTTTGGTCCCTGCATTAAGTTTCATATGCAACTAGTTATGGGATCTGCCTGAACCGACTGAATATAATGCATTGCTCATATTAAAACAGTAGATTGGTCTTTGTTGATATACATAACATCAACTGAAGCTAATAAGTGACAATGAATATATACTACATACAGAATATAGGTACAAATCTAGTCAAAGTTTGATACTCCAAATATAACGTGGGCAGCAACATGACGTTATAGGACAGTTAATCCTTGTATATATCAGATGACAGATCTGCACTCATGACATATTCAGCTTTCGACCAAAACAGAATACAAAAAATATAGCTGAATATACTAGAACTTTGCATTACCTTGGCACAATTAGTGCATGGAGCATCACACAGGCGCCCATGCCAAGTCACTTCCAGTATCTATGTCAAGGAAGGTCTTGCAAGGCTCCCCACAAATATTATAGTATAATACTGTTGGAAACGTAGATGGGCCTTGCACCAAATATATTTTAAATCTTTGTATAACACAAACACACACCTGTATATATTAATAATAATAAGCTACAACTTTCTTACACAACAACAAGGCTTCAGCCTTTTTCTTTCACTCAGAGCTTCAGCTCTCTTTTCTCTCTAACTTATGTTTTTCTTTTGGTGTGTTATAATTGTGTTGATGTATTGGTGTATATATACAAATCTAATATTCTTAACTTAACTTACAACTTGTATCATTCCTTGACATTGTTGCACTCATACTCCACGCATTGCCCTTACTTCACTTCTACTCCATTCTTTGATTATGCTTCATATGTACACAATTCCTTGCTTCACATTTATGAAAGTGAGTTTGATTTCTAACACTCCCCCTCAAACTCGACTTTCCATTCCAAGCTTTTCTTTCATTTTTTCAAATATCTCCGGCTTCAGTGGCTTTGTAAATATATCCGCTACATTTTCTTCGGTCCTGCAGTGCATGCTCGTACGGACTCTTCACAAAACCATTCTTCCGAAAATATTCATCAACCCTTGTGTTCCATGCTCGCGGAGCTTGCTTCAAACCATACAAGGCTTTCTTCAGTCTATAGACTTTATTTTCTTGGCCTTTCTGAACATATCCGGGAGGCTGCTCAATATAGACTTCTTCTTCAAGATACCCATTCAGGAATGCTGACTTGACATCCATCTGATGTATTTTCCATAGATTCTGAGCTGCAATTGCTGTAAGAAGTCTGATTGTATCAACTCGTGCAACTGGAGCAAATACTTCGTCATAGTCAATCCCGTATCTCTGCTTGTAGCCTTTAGCCACTAGTCTTGCCTTGTATTTCTCCACTTCACAATCCTGATTGGTCTTTGTTTTGTAGACCCATTTGACACCAATTGCTTTGTGTCCTTCTGGAAGATCTGTGAGCTCCCAAGTATCATTCTTCTTGATTGCGCCAATTTCTTCATCCATGGCTTTATTCCATTTACTTTCTTTAGAAGCTTCCTCAAATGTAACTGGATCACATTCAGCCATCAAAAAAAATAAAGAATAATCAAAAGATGTTTGTACCGGGCTTGTTGCATCATAAATATCATCCAGACTTCGCATTTTTCTCGGTGCTCCCCCTGAACTGTTACTACTGCTTCCTGAACTCGATGGTGTCGATGCAGGAGTTTGCTGATTTGGACTTTGTGGAGGAGTTGGACCATCATCTCCGCCATCTTCTATGTTGGAGTCATCACCGTCATCATCATCATCATTAAAGAATAAACCATCAACTTTTCTTTCTTCCTCGCTCCATCTCCAGTAATCTGATTCATCAAACTCAACATCTCGAGAAATGATTAAATTCTTTGTGAGGGGATTATAGAGTCTGTAAGCCTTGCTTCTTTTGTCATATCCGGTAAATATGCATTTCTCGCCTTTGTCATCTAGCTTCCTTCTTTTCTGATCTGGAACATGGGCATATGCAATACACCCGAAAATTCTGAGATGTCCCACTGATGGTTTGCTTCCACTCCATGCTTCATTTGGAGTTTTGTTTCTGACACTTTTTGTTGGACAGCGATTCAACAAATAAACTGCACATAATACGGCTTCAGCCCAAAAAATTCTTGGCATATGCTTTGCCTTCACCATACTCCTTGCCATGTCTAGAATGGTGCGATTCTTCCTCTCTGCAACGCCATTCTGTTGAGGAGTATATGCAGTTGTCAACTGATGATTAATTCCATGTGCTCGGCAGAAGCTTTTGAACAGATTTGAAGTGTACTCGCCTCCTCTGTCTGATCTGAGTACCTTCAAATAATGACCACTTTGTTTTTCTGCCAAAGCTTTGAACTCCTTGAATTTATCAAGAGCCTCTGACTTTTCTTTCAGAATGTACACCCAACTTTTCCTGCTAAAATCATCAATAAATGTTAGGTAATACCTGTTTCCTCCAAGAGATGCAACATCAAATGGACCAGCAATATCTGTGTGAACTATCTCCAATGGCCTCCTAGCTCTCCATGATTTTCCAACAGGAAAACTTTGTCTGTGTTGCTTCCCCTTGACACATGCTTCACACAAATTTTCTGGTTCGTTGATTTCTGGCAAACCGTCCACCATCTTTGTTTTTGACAATAGTTTCAAGCCAGAAAATCCAAGATGACCAAATCTTAAATGCCATAACCATGAGTCATTTTTAATGATCGACTTCAAGCACTTCTGCACCTTCGTCTGCATATCAAGTGTGAACAGACGATTCTTTGACATCTCTACGTTGGTAATTAATTCATGACCTTGATTTCTAATAACGAGGGAATTGTCCTGCATCTGAATATTATATCCTTTCTCCACAAGTTGACCAAGGCTGATGATATTACTTTTCAAAGCAGGTATATAATAAACATCATTTATATACTTTTTATCACCTTGTTTCGTAACAATCGTAATGGTACCTTTCCCTTTGACTGGAATCTTCGAAGAATCACCAAACGTAACTTCTCCGCTGATAGTCTCGTCTATCTCCGTAAATAAATCTTTATGGCCCGTCATGTGATTGCTCGCACCAGAATCAAGATACCAAACATTCTTGTTGCCTTCATCATCTCCTTTGTAAGTGAGGAACACAGCAGACCCTACATCTTTATCTTCTTTTGCTGCGGCAAAATGACTTCTTTCTTCCACTTTTGGTGATCTACACTCGTAACTGAAATGGCCAAATTTGTTACAATTATAACACTGAAGGTGAGACTTATCACCTCTTTGTTGGAATCCGCCTCTTCCTCGGCCTCTAAAATTTTGACCACGACCAGATGGTTGATAACCTTGAGAATTCTGGCCTCTGTTGAAAGATTGTCTTCCTCGTCCTCGTCCACCTTGGTAGCCTCCTCTAAAGCCACCTCTGCCTCGTGAAAAATTGCTACTGCTTGAATTTTCACCGATGGACACCTTACTTTGCAAAGCCTTTTCCAAATGGCTTGTATCGTCATATTGGTTCATCCGCTGCTCATGCGCCTGAAGTGAACCAACTAGCTCGTCAATAGAAATTGTGGACAAATCTTTCGACTCCTCGATAGAAGTAACAACATATTCAAATTTTCTTGTTAGCGAGCGAAGGAGCTTTTCCATGACTCGAACATCATCGAGACTTTCACCGTTTCTTTTCATTTCATTTGTAACCATTTTTAAACGCGTAACATAATCACCAATATTTTCTGAGGACTTCATCTTGATATTCTCGAACTCGCTACGAAGGACTTGGAGCCGCACCTTTTTTACTTTCTCAACTCCTTGGAATGATTTTTGCAAAATCTCCCATGCACCTTTTGCCGTCTTTGCTTCCGAGATTTTTTCAAAGGTTGATTCATCGATACCTTGAAAAATTGTAAATAACGCCTTCTTGTCTTTTTTCCGGGACTCCTTCAACGTTATCTTCTCGGCATTCGGAAGTGCTGCTTCAGCAGTTGCATCTGCGGGCTCGATGTACCCACTTTCTACAATATCCTAGTTATCGTAGGAACCGAGTAACACCTTCATTTGGATACTCCAATTCCCGTAATTTGTAGACGTCAATTTTGGAATATTCGGTTGCATCATATTCGCCATTGAAATCTTCCGACAACTCGAAATTTCAGCTCCTTCCTTTTTTACGCGAACCTGGGATCTTTGGCTCTGATACCACTTGTTGGAAACGTAGATGGGCCTTGCACCAAATATATTTTAAATCTTTGTATAACACAAACACACACCTGTATATATTAATAATAATAAGCTACAACTTTCTTACACAACAACAAGGCTTCAGCCTTTTTCTTTCACTCAGAGCTTCAGCTCTCTTTTCTCTCTAACTTATGTTTTTCTTTTGGTGTGTTATAATTGTGTTGATGTATTGGTGTATATATACAAATCTAATATTCTTAACTTAACTTACAACTTGTATCATTCCTTGACATTGTTGCACTCATACTCCATGCATTGCCCTTACTTCACTTCTACTCCATTCTTTGATTATGCTTCATATGTACACAATTCCTTGCTTCACATTTATGAAAGTGAGTTTGATTTCTAACAAATACAGGCTAAACGGAGATAAGATTGAGGAAAATCATGTTTTGAAGGCAAAAAGATATCTTAGACTACTCATAATGAAAAAATATACAGATATTTATCATGATATCAGAAACAAGGATCTAACTAGCATGCTTAGGGTAAAAATACAAACTGAACTACTGCCTCGTTGCAATTACAAATATCACATAATATCATATTTGAGGCCGATAAATAAACTAAACACTCCCATTCGGAAAAATATAATACTTTCCAGGTAGAAGAGGTACTAAGATGTGAGTGGAGTTTAATAACATATGAAACTAATTTTATTTTTATTAATAATATATTAAATTATATAATATAGAAAAAAATTATTTTAAAAATTTTATTTAATAATATTTAATGAACATAAATATATAATTATTCATTTAAAAATGTTTTAACCCTTATACAATTTTTTTGATGATATTTATTCAAATAAATTAATCTTCATGTGAAAAAAGGTTAAAAATTTTATTTTAATTAGTAGAAAATGTAAAATTTTGTTCATTGCAAAATAATGGCAACACAATTTCATACCTATAGCAACATGCCAACATGCCAACACTTTTATTCTATGCCAACATATTTTTTGCTATCTAAGGCAACATAAAAATAATAATGTTGTCTTAGCCAAAAACATCATGGCAAAGGCAACATATTTGATGGCAACACAGGGTAAATATGTTGTCGTAGGCCTTTTATGGTGTAGTGTTAATAGGATTAATGCAAAAATTCGTAATAATATTTTCTCATGAGATTTTGAGTATTTCTATTTAAATAATAATCATTAAATCATCACTAAATTGAAGATAATTTTATGACTTTTGCTTTGATTGTAAAACCATCTAAATTATATTTCTACACCTCAAGATGGAGCCCAAATATTAAATATGAATTTTTCTAAATACTAGTAAGTGAATAAATAAAATTTAGTTCTAGTACAATCTTTTTTATTTATATCCTTTCAAGATTATAATTTTCTTTTCAAAATTCAATTCTAATACAATATTTTTAATTATAACCTTTTTAGATTATAATTTTATTTTTAAAATTCACTTATAATGCAATATTTTCTAATTGTATCTTTTTAGATTATAATTTCCTCTTTTAATATAATATAATCTTGATCGTCTATTTTTAAAGATATTAGTTCGACGGTTGAGATTATTTTGGTAGTATAGTGATGAAATTTATTAGATAAGATCCCTTTTATGCTTATCATATATAGGGATATAATAAAGAAGAATCCCGACACTCTCAGATCGTTCGAATCATATATATCAAATTAAAAAAATAATACTAAATTTTATTTTATATAATTTAAGGTTTAAATCTCAGTAAAAAAATTATTAAATTTATTATTTATAAGATTACATTTAAAACTATAAATAACTGTAAGTGCCTTCATTAAAAGTTATTGAAAGAATAAAAGAATTTAAAAATAAAAATGAAATATCCAATTTTAATTTATAGAATATTTTAAAGTACTCGTGCCTTTAAGGTAACTCCAATCGTGGACTTAAAAATTTAAATTTGGTGCAGTTTTGTCCCAAGTCATTCCAACCGCGGACTAAAAATTATGTAAATTTGGATCAATGAATAGTACTATCCAAATTTGGATCACTATTATTCACTAATTCAAATCTTTATATCATTACAATATTATTATCTTTTCTATTTTGTTGATTTTATTAATTTTATTAAAAGTAAATTAATTAATTTTGGAATATAATTAAATTCATGATAAATTCGAATACAAAAAATTTAAAATACATTAAATTTAAAAATACATGAAAATTAAAAACATGAAATAAAACAATACAACACAGAAAATCTCACGATAATACAGAAAAATCGTGAATTTCTTGTTCTAGAAGTTGAGACGGTTCTGAAAGATGAAAATGGTCGATTTCAACTGTTTATTAATCGCTATAAAAAATTCAAGATAAACATGCTCATCTAACACTTCGAAATGTACTAACCGAGCATTTATGGGAGGAATATATTAATCTGATAATTAATATTTTTATGCAATATTTTAATATTTTTAATATTTTTAATATTTGGATCACATGGTTGAAAAATATATGAATACAATAATGAGGATTGAATTTGGATTTTTATTTGCTAAAATAGAATTTGGATTGGATCCAAATTTGGATCACTTGGTTGGAGACTTAGTTGGCCTCAAAAGCTAGTACATCCAACTTGTAAAACCCTATCTCCTCGTCGGCTTGCACTCGTTGACATATGCTGGCAATTTTTGTACGTAATTTATTTGTTGTTCTGTTGCAAACTTGATTTGCTCCTTCATATGGTGTATCGATCCTGTACTGAATCACTGGAACATCCCGATCTCGTAAGTTGATAAGTGATTTTATACGTTGAAACATTGAGCATACGTACTAATTATTTATTGATTTGATACGTAGAAACATTGTCACGGCTAATTCAGTATCTTGATGTTTCAGTTTTATGTATATGAATTTATGTGGCTATATATACGACCATCATTATACTTGCACGTAAGTATGTTTTGGTTTAACAAATTAGCGTTCATCAATCTTCTTAATTAATTTGTTACGACTGAATGGCAGGTTTGTGAAGAAGAGTAATGACATGGTTGGGGACCTTGTGGTGGTGTCTTCTAGAAACATGTAGTGGATTATGTGATAAGTTAAGGTACGGAGCAGGCAATCCTCTCCCGAGACCTGTCTCGAGACCTGTTTCTGACGATTTATTAATGGAAATATTTAGTAGAATGCCAGCCGAGAGTGTCCATCAGTGCAAGTTAGTTTACGAGGATTGGAACACCTTATTTTCAACCACATATTTCAACCATAACCTGTTCTTGCCGAGGGCCTTTCCCACTATCATTGTTCACCGTGGGTCGTTGTATGAACAGAGATTATTTTACATTGACGATGATCATCGGGGAGGTTTAAAGTGTAAGCAAATATCCGTCACGAAGTCAATAGATAACTCTAATGAGTGGTGTCCAATCGATGAATTGATGCGAGTTAGATTTTCCTGCTACGGGTTGCTCTTCCTTGATGTGCCATGTCTACAAAAATGGCTAAATATATATATGTCAAGAGTAGTAAATCCTATCACATGGCGATGGGTGCCTCTTCCCCATGATTCCAATGTCAAAGGTGACATCTGTGGAGCCTATTTCCACCCAATTGCAAGGGAATTTCGTGTGTTATGGGTATCATCATGGATGACATCAAATAAAAATACACGCGTCGAGTTTAAGTTGCTCAGGCCAAGATCCGAAGAAAACCCACAAATATGTTGGAGCGCACTATCAAAGTTACAAGCCCGACCCATGACTGACGAACCCCCGGTGAATCTTCACAATTGTTTACATTGGATGTGCTACAAGTACGGATCCGCTCATTGGTTTCAGTTGATCATGGTATTTTCTATTATAAAGGAAGAATTTACGTTGATGGATTCAGTTCCCAGTGTACAGCCGAGCCAAAACAAACGTAAACTTATGCATCTTTTGGATTTGGATGGTTACCTATCTTTATGGGAACTTACAGACGTATTAAACATATGGACGGTTGAAGATTATAATATGAGTTGGTCATGGACAAAAAGATACAATATAGAAGTTAAGTTACTGCACAAGAGGGTAAAGATTGATGACGTAAGCATCGTAGGCTTTCAAAACGGAGCACTGGTAATTCACTGGATAGGGAAAGGAATTTTTGTTCATCACCTCCAACATAAAACTACCAAGAAATTTTTGTTTGGCAAGTTAAGAGAAAGTGGGCGTTATGATTTTACCACACCATTTCTTCATACCAAGAGCCTGATTTCCATGACTGGGTTCACGAGAGATAGATATAAACATCTCCGGTTTGTTATGTGATCTCATGTTAGAGTTTAAGGTAATATTTCATTGATGTGAAACCTGGGACAGTGCTGCTCTGTTTTTCTTTTTCGTTTTAGGTGGTTTGTGTGGTTCCTCTTGGCTGGTTGTGCAATTTTAACAAATAATATGCATATGCCTGATAGCTTTTACTAAAGTCAAAACTAGCTTCCAGTAAGTCTGAATAATATGTGGATTCTTGCTTCTCGTGTAGGTGAATGCTACGTGAATACGCAAGAGCAGAATTTTCATTGATGGCCCTTCGCAGCACTTATACTCAGAACACAAAGTAAATTTATGAATTAATTTATTTAGAAGTCATAAGAAGGAATCATTTAGATATTCCTACTTCCTAGTATTAGGGGACTTTTTATTATTTTTCAGTTTGTGTACACTTTAATTTTTCAATTTAAAGTTAATTTTAGTTAAAAAAAGTTTTCAATTTATTCTTTTCTCATATCAATTTTTATATATTTAAGTCAACTTTTAACTCATATTATATTCCTTGCATATATTTGTATTTTATAATTTTATATTATGTTTAAAAAATATAAATTTATATTTTTTTAGTCAATTTTTTAAATAAATTTACTTTAAATAAAATTAGTCAAACAAATAAACTTAACTTAAGTTATGACCAGCCTCTTAATCTATTAGTATGTCATAGGTGGATAAAGCTTGGTTTAGGGGTGGCATAATATGGATATAGGTTGAATTTGCTTCGATAAATTTAGGTTTGGGTTGGGTCTTAACCTAAATCCATATTTAAATCATACTAGTTTATATTCCGTGCAAAGCATGGGTTATTTTTAAATATTTTTAAAATTATATGAATAAATAAAATATAGTATAATAATTTATTATGAATATAATTTAATTTTATTATATTAATTAATAAAATTATTAGTAATAATAATAGTTATTTAATAAATGATATGTATTGTTTAAAACTAAAAATATAAAATGTTAATGTAAATTTGTTATTGGATTCTAATCTTCTATCTTTAGAAAAGTTATTTAAATAGATAATATTTCTTATTATTAGATTTAACAGTTATCATCTATTTACTAAATATCTAACGATCATTATTCTTTTAATGATTGGTCGGACCGAATAATCAAACTACCGATTATCCCTTAGTTTGATTGTTATATACTAGTTTATAACCCGTACAATGCAGGGCTCCTTTTTTAATATTAATAATTATAATAATTTTTAAAATTTTACATGTTATTAATTTATATATTAAATTGTTGTTAAAAAATAACATATATAAGATTTTACACATTCTATTTAAATTTGTACTCTATCTTGAATTCTTAAAATTTGATTTGGACGATTTTACAGCCCACGTGAAATTAAAAAAAATAATCTTTAATTTAGTGATGGTTTAACAATTATTTTTCAATTAAACCTACGCAAAAATTAACGATTTTTTACGTTAAAAATTTTATTTAATTTATGAATTCTACTTATAATTCATTTTGACTATCAAAATACCTCTGTAAATTATTTGAAGATGTTTCTACTAACAACCAAATACAATCTATTTATACTATTATATTAAAGCCATAACATTGAAAGTTTTAGTTTTCGGTTTGGTTATTGATGTGGGTGAAAAATAATCCCTAAAGACATAATTAATGTCGCATTAAATGGCTCATTAATGGGGCCTGAAACCCTAGTTGGGCATTAAATTCGTAATTAATGATTAAGCCCAAAAGCAGCCCAAACCGGGGATGCCCGATATAAGCTTGTTTTTAACGTGGGCCTAATCCACAAATCAGGAACGTTCTAGAATTGCCTTGGGATAAGGAGTAGCCTCCAAGGCACCTAATTCGACATGGAAACTAACTCCCACAAGGAAGGAGTCCAGAACCTTCCTCAAGGCGGTGTCTTATCCACCAAGTCTTCAAATCCTACCATAATTCTAAGGTTTCACAACCTATATAAAATGCCAGACCCCTCATCTCAGAACTACGTCTTGGCTTGATTCTCAACTCTGAAATACGTAGGCATCTTGTGAGTACCCGAATTAGGTAACAAAACATAAGCGCATCCATTAAAGCACGAAGCTCACGAACCCTAGCCGCAATCCGATAACCCTTGTTTTTATTCCACAACATTTGGTGCCATTTATGGGAAGCCATATCAACCATGGTTCAAACACGAAGAACGGTACCAGCCCCGACCGAGGCCCTACCCCTCAGCTCTGCTCCGTCCGCTACTTCTGATCTACCTATCATAACTTAACAAGGGCAGGTGCCCCCATTAACAGAGGTAATCACTGAAACTCAGGCCTCTCAACCAATAGGGACGAATCCCCATGCTGAGAGGACTCTACCAGAGGTCGTTCAATCTGGGCAAGAGACTAACCAGCTTCAGATGGTGGTCTCCCCTCTAAGCAATCATCCACTACTTCCAGGGGTACAAATCCACACCACGGATCTCCCCGCGAACTCTAACCCGATGTATGGTTTGCCTAACTATCCTCCTGCTACTCGGGGTGTTGGACCGGGTGGTCATGCCTTTCTTATTCAAGAACCTCCTCATACTAGGGGGTTACACCGTGATCAGGAATATGGTGATTACTTTGGCCTCTATTCTGACTACTCATCATTTGAGAATGATGATCGTGATGAAGCCCCAAGGAGGCGATGTGCTAGCAAAGAGCCTCAAGGGAGGACACAAAGAATTCATGATGGACTTCCTCTAACAGTTAATGAGAAAATCAAAGCCCATGATACTAAGATCCGAAAGTTGAAGGATGACATAGCAAGAGAACAAGCTAGACAGAATCAGAACCGACCTCCTCTGACTTTAGGAGGGATTCCCCTTATTGATTTAAAGCAAGAAGGCAGAAAAGGGCTGATGCCCCAACTAGAAGAATAACGACAAGGGTGGAAATCCCCAAGGGAACCCCCAAAGATCTGATGCCTCTTGGAGACCCTGATGATCCTATGCCCCCGTTTACTGAGGAGGTGATGAACGCCCATATTTCAAGGAAGTTCAAGATGCCTACGATAAAGGCGTACGATAGAACAACTGATCCCTCAAACCATGTAAGGATATTCACAAACGTACTGCTGCTACAGCCTGCAAGTGATGCTCTCAAGTGTAGGGCCCTCCCTCAAACTCTAGCCGGCATGGCTCAAAGATGGTATAGTCGGCTACCTTCTAACTCAATTGCCTCTTTTAAGGAGTTGAGTACGGCTTTTATTAACCAATTTGTTAGTGGAAAAGTACATGAAAAAAGCTCAGCGTCTCTTATGCAAGTAAAGCAAGGGAAGAACGAGAACCTACGGGATTACCTCAAGCGCTTCACTAAGGAGATGTTGAGCGTCCCTGCTTTAGAGAACAAGGTAGCTATGATAGCCTTAGAGAATGGGACAACAAATCCCTACTTGCTGATGTCGTTGGTAAAGCATCCTCCCAAGAGCATGACTGAGCTCCAAAAAAGGACGAGCAAATACATAAAGGCTGGAGAAAGCATGAGGAAGGCGGAAGCCCCCACTTTGGCAGGAGGAAACGAAACTCCCGAAAATGAAAGCAAGAGCAGGAGTATGATGCTAGGGACAAGTATCCCTGAACTAGTAAGGACTCTGACCCTAAGAAAAATCTGGGGCTAAGGTTCTCTGAATATGCGAGGTTGAATGCTCTTAGAAGCCAGATTCTGATGGATATTAAGAAAGACAAGGATTTATGATGGCCAAAGCCACTAAGAGCTGATCCCGCGAATAGAAACAAGGAACAATATTGTAGGTTCCACAGGGACGTGGGACATGATATTGATGATTGTAGACAACTCAAGTACGAGATTGAAATCTTGATCTGAAAAGGGAAATTAAGTAGGTTCACAAAGGGTGAAGATCGTGGAAATCAAAGAAGGGACTATGATAGAAGGGACAACGATCAATATCGTAACCCGCAGCCTCGAGGGCTAGTTATCAACATGATATGGGGAGGCCCGACAGCGTCCGGCACAACAAGAACTCTCGAAAGGCATATGCTAGAGAGGTAATGCACATCGTGGGAGAAGCTCCGAAATGTGCAAAGACTGAGGTAATGATTGGTTTCGATGATTCATATTAGAAGGGGTGAAGTTCCCCCATGACAACCCGTTGGTCATAACACCCATAATTGAAAACTCTGAAGTGAAACTAGTCTTGATAGACAATGGGGCTTCCGTTGATATTCTGTTCCATGATGCATTTGTGAAGATGGGGTACAATGACTCTCAGCTGACCCTAAACAAAATGCCTATATATGTATTCAGTGGAGTTGAGTTCAGTGTTGAAGGAGCTATCCAATTACCAGTTACTATTGGATAGGAGCCCAAAGAAGCAACTCAGATGTTGAATTTTCTGGTAATCAAGGCGGCCTCCAAGTATAATATGATCCTTAGAAGGACTGGACTCCACGCATTTAAGGCTGTTGCCTCTAGCTATCATATGAAAGTTAAGTTTCCAACCTGGAATGGTGTTGGAAAACAAAAAGGTGATCAGAAGATGGCCAGAAGTTGTTGTGTGATCGCATTAAGAGCTGATGGAATCGGGGGGCAGGTCCTCCCGATTGAAGACATGGATGTTCGAGGTGATGATGAACACCGAGGGAAGCCAGCAGAAGATTTGGTCCCTATATTTTTGGAGGTCGGAGACCCTGAAAAGGTTACATATGTTAGGGCTTCTTTAACAGAACCCTTGAAGGGCATGTTGACTGAGTTTTTACAGAAGAACAAGGATGTATTCGCTTGGATAGCAGCTGATATGCCAAGGATTGATTCCTAGTTTATAACTCACAAATTGAATATCGACCCTAAGCAGAAGAGAATAAAGTAAAAGAGGAATTTTGCACCTGAAAGGCAGGAAGTCATTAAGCAAGAGGTGGACAAGCTCTTAGAAGCTGGTTTCATTGAGGAGATTCAATTTCCTGAATGGTTGGCTAACCCTGTAATGGTCAAGAAGGCCAATGAAAAGTGGAGGATGTGCATAGATTTCACTGATTTGAATGATGCCTGTCCTAAGGATTGCTTCTCTCTACCAAGGATTGACACGCTAATAGAAGCTACAGCTGGGCATGAAATGTTGAGTTTCATGGATGGTTTTAGTGGTTACAACCAGATTAGGATGCACAAGGATGACATTCCAAAGGTATCTTTCATAACTAACTTTGGTGTTTTTTGCTATCTTGTCATGGCTTTTGGACTAAAAAATGCAAGAGCTACTTACCAACGACTGGTAAACAAGATATTCACCCATCTTATTGGGAAAACTATGGAGGTCTATATTGATGATATGTTGGTCAATGGCCTTATTAAGACGGACCATATTGAGCACCTCAAAGAGGCGTTCGAAGTGCTGAGGCACCAAAAGATGATGTTGAACCCTCCTAAATGTGCTTTTGGTGTTGGATCAGGCAAGTTTTTGGGTCTGATGGTTTGAAAACGAGGCATTGAAGCCAACCCTGATAAGATCAAGGCAATTCTAGACATGGAACCACCCTGTTCTGTGAGGGATGTGCAGAAGTTAACAGGCAGAGTGGCTGCCTTGGGAAGATTCATCTCAAAGTCTGGCGACAAGTGTTTGCCCTTCTTTCAGGCTTTGAAGAAAGTGAAAAATTTTTAGTAGACTTCAGAAAGCCAAGAGGCCTTTGAGCAGTTGAAAAAATACATGGTAGAAGCCCCATTGTTGGCCAAACCTAGTCCCGGAGAGACCCTATATCTGTATTTGGTAGTATCTGAACAAGCATTGAGTGCCATTCTTATCCGAGAGGAAAACAAGGTTCAGAAACCTATTTACTACGTGAGCAAGGTATTGTATAGAGCTGAGTCGAATTACTCACCCATTGAAAAATTTGCTTTGATACTGGTAACAGCCTCAAGAAAGTTGCGACCGTACTTCCAGGCATACAAGATTGAAGTCCTGACAGACCAACAATTGAGGAATATATTGCATAGCCCGAAGGCTAGTGGAAGGCTAATTAAGTGGGCTATTGAACTCGGGGAGTTTGATTTCACGTACAAGCCTCGAACAGCTATCAAGGCTCAGGCATTAGCTGACTTTGTGATTGAATGTACCAGTGATAACTAAGAAGTCGGGGGGCAGGAGATAGTACCCAACCAGGAAGAAAAAGATAAAGATGAGGAGCTAATACCTGAACAGAAGGAGTATTGGGTGCTCTATTTTGATGGAGTATCAAAACCAAAATCTAGTGGTGCAGGTTTAGTCTTGCAAAGCCCCGATGGGTTCTTAATAGAGTATGCTTTGAAGTTGGACTTTCTAACAACCAACAACGAAGCTAAATATAAAGCTCTGAAAGCCGGATTAGGCTTGGCCAAAATACTGAGGGTTAAGAACCTCAAAGTCTGTGGGGATTCAAGATTAGTAGTCTCCCAATTGAATGGTAAGTTTGAGGCCAAGGATGAAACTATGGCAAAGTACCTGAAGGTTGTGAAAGCTGTTATAACTTAGTTTGATGAGTGCTAAAAGGAGCACCTTCCGAGAGAATAGAACGTTAAGATTGATGCACTGTCAAAGTTTGCTTCTTCTGAGATAGAGTATTATGCAGGGAGTGTATACTTCCAGGTCCTGAAGGCCCCGACCATTAATTCAAAGTTGGTAGCACCTATTCATGTAGGAAGCTGTTAGGTAGACCCTATCAAGAGGAACTTGGAAACTGGATGGCTCCTTGACAATGCCCTGGAGGCACGGAAACTGTCAGTTAGAGCATTGAGATATGCCTTAATCGAAGACATCCTATACAAGAGGTCTTTTGTTATCCCGTATCTGAAGTGCTTAAGGCCCCAAGAGGTAGAAGAAGCGCTTAGGGAAGTTCATAAAGGGATCTGTAGGCAGCATCTGGGGGGCAGGGCCCTAGCTCACAAGATCACTCGCCTGGGATTCTATTGGCCAGAGATGTTGGATGACACGTAAATCTATGTCAGAAAGTGTGACAGGTGTCAGAAACACTCTCCGATTGTTAGACAACCACCAGAGATGTTAACGTCGATTAACTCTCCTATCCTGTTTGCCATGTGGGGGATGGACATACTTGGTCCCTTCCCTGTGGCTTCAGCACAAAGAAAGTTCCTGTGAGTGGCCATCGATTACTTGACCAAGTGGATTGAGGCTAAACCCTTAGCCAAGATAACCACCAAACAAGTTGCCCAATTTTTATGGGAAAACATAATATGCAGATATGGTATCCCACATATCCTTGTAACAGGCAATGGGCGTCAGTTTAATAATGAAGAGTTCAGGAAGTATTGCGAAGAAAACACCATCGAACTTCATTTCACTTCGATAGCTCATCCTCAGGCTAATGGACAAACTGAGGTAGCAAATCGAATTAACCTTGATGGACTGAAGAAGAGGGTCGAGCGTTCAAGAAACACTTGGGTGGACGAGTTATTGCCTATGCAATGGGCATATAGCACCACCTGCAAAGTGACAACTAGAGCTACCCCGTTCTTGCTGGCTTACGGAGCAGAGGCAGTTATCCCCATGAAATTTTTCACGTTTCTCCAAGGGTGGAGGCATATGAAGAAGAAACCAACGAGGAAGGCATGAGGCTTGCCCTTGATTTAATTGACAGGATTAAAGATGAAGTAAATGCCCACAATGCGGAATATCAGAAGAGAGCCTACCTTCATTACAACCGGAAGGTTAAGGAAAGGTTCTTTAAGCAAGGTTACTTGGTTTTGAGGAAGATAGAAGCATCCGAAGTTGGACAAAGAGGAAAGTTGGCCCCTAATTGGGAAGGGCCGTATGGGGTCAGCAAGACGTTGGGAAGAGGTTCCTATAAGTTGGAAACCTTGGACGGAAACGAGGTGCCCCGCACTTGGCACGCCTTGAATCTCAAGGTTTATTATGTTTAAGTTCTCCTGATAAGGATTTAGCTTTTTGCCTATCTAGTAGAAGTAGAAATAAGGTTCATATGAAACCATTATAGAGCATATTGCTCCAAATAAAATGTAGCAATCTATGTAAGGGCTGATCCCGCTTCAAATTATTAATGCAAACTTGTTTTCCATTCTATGATTTTATGATTTCAATTATGTACCAAGCACCTGATGTGTGTAAGCTTAAGATGGCCAAATATCGTAAAATAAAAGAACATATAAGTTAAGGGAAACAAGCACGTAAGTAAAAAACCCCTAAGGGGCAAGGTTCAAGTTACGATTACAAACACACTAAATAAAAATATAAGTCCATGTAGGACCATAACCAAAGTCGAAATATGATAGAAACTGGAGAGGCCTTCAAGGAGACAGCGAAGGGCCGAAGCCCCAACTGAAAAGTCGACAAGGGTAGAGACCCCCAGAAGCAACCCTAAGGATTTGATGCCACTTGGGGATCCTGATGATCCCACACCCCCGTTTACTAAGGAGGTGATGAATGCTCGCATCTCAAGGAAGTTCAAGATGCCGACAATCAAGGCTTATGATGGGACGGGCGACCCCGCAAATCATGTTAGGACATTCTCAAACGCACTGCTGTTGCATCCTGCGAGCGACGCCCTAAAGTGTAGGGCGTTCCCTCAGACCCTGCCTGGCATGGCGCAAAGGTGGTATAGTCGCCTACCTGTAAACTCGATTGGCTCTTTTAAGGAGCTAAGTGCCGCCTTTGTCAGCTAGTTCATTAGTGGAAGAGTTCATGAGAAAAGTTCTGCATCCCTCATGTATGTGGTGCAGGGGAAGAACGAGAATTTGAGGGATTACCTCAAGAGATTCACCAAGGAGACGCTGAATATCACCGATCTGGAAAATAAGGTGGCCATGGTAGCCCTGGAACACGGAACCACCGATCTTTTCTTTAAAAGGTCTCTGGCAAGGCACCCTCTTGAAAACATGGCCGAGCTCCAACGAAGGGCCGACAAGTATATCAAGGCTGAGGACAGCATGAAGAAGGAAACCGCAGGAGGCAATGGCAAAGGTTCTAATGACTCTAAGAAACGAAAGCAAGAGCAAGAATACGATGCTAGGGACAAGTATCCCCGGACTAGCAAGGATTCCGAGTCACCGCCAAAGAAAGGTTTGGGACCGAGATTTTCTGATTATGCAAGGTTGAATGCTCCCAGGAGTCAGATCTTGTTAGAGATTGAGAAAGATGAAGATTTTATATGGTCGAAGCCACTTAGGGGTGACCCCGCAAAGAGAAACAAGGATCAGTATTGTAGGTTCCATACAGATGTGGGACATAATACGGATGATTGCAAACAGCTGAAGGATGAAATCGAATTCTTGATCCGAAAAGGGAAGCTAAGCAGGTTCACGAAGAGTGATAATCGAGGAACCCAAAGAAGGGACTATGACAGGAGAGATAATAACAGAAAGGATAACGATCGTGATCGTGATCGTAATCCACAACCCCGAGGGCCAGTTATAAATATGATTTGGGGAGGCCCGACAGCGGCCGGTACAACTCGAAACTCTCGAAAGGCGTATTCCAGAGAAGTGATGCACTCCTGTGATTGGAAACTCGGAGGTGAAACGAGTCTTGATAGACAATGGAGCTTCCGTTGATATTCTGTTTCATGATGCTTTTGTGAAAATGGGATACACTGATTCTCAATTGACCCCGACCAACATGCCCATCTACGGGTTCAATGGAGTTGAGTCCAAGGTCGAAGGTACTATTCAATTGCCCAAGACTATTGGACAGGAACCTAAGGAAGCTACTCAGATGCTGAATTTTCTGGTAATCAAGGCAGCCTCAACCTATAATGCAATCCTGGGAAGGACCGGACTTCATGCGTTCAAGGCTGTTGCCTCCACCTACCACATGAAGATTAAGTTTCCAACCCGGAATGGGGTCGGAGCACAAAAAGGTGACCAGAAGATGTCAAGAAGTTGTTATGTATCTGCATTGAGAGCTGATGGAATTGGGGGGCAGGTACTCCCGATTGAAGACATGGATGTCCGTGACGATGATGAACAACGAGGGAAGCCAGCAGAGGAATTGATCCCCACTCTCCTAGAGCTGGGCGATCCTGAGAAGGTCACGTATGTAGGAGCTTCTCTGAAGGAACCCCTCAAGGGGGAGTTGATAGCATTCTTACAAGAGAATAGTGATGTGTTTGCTTGGACAGCTGCCGACATGCCAGGGATTGATCCCTAAATCATAACTCATAGGCTGAATGTTGATCCTGGACGGAAGACAATAAAGCAAAAAAAGAGGAATTTTGCTCCAGAGAGGCAGGAAGCCATTAAGCAGGAAGTTGATAAGCCATTATTCAGTTTCCCGAATGGTTAGCAAACCCTGTGATGGTCAAGAAAGCAAATGGGAAGTGGAGGATGTGCATAGACTATACTGATTTAAATTATGCATGTCCGAAGGATTGCTTTCCCCTGCCAAGGATTGATATGTTGATAGATGCCACGGCTGGACATGAGATGTTGAGTTTCATGGATGGGTTCAGCGGCTACAATCAGATTAAGATGCACAAGGATGACATCCCTAAGGTATCTTTCATAACTGACTTTGGTGTTTTCTGCTATCTTGTTATGGCTTTTGGTCTGAAGAATGTAGGAGCTACTTACCAACGATTGGTGAATAAGATATTCGCCCACCTGATTGGAAAAACCATGGAGGTCTATGTTGATGACATGTTAGTCAAGAGCCTGTTCAAGGCGGATCACATTAAACACCTCAAAGAGGCATTCGAAGTGCTGAGGCACCACAAGATGATGTTAAATCCAGCCAAGTGTGCATTTGGTGTTGGATCAGGAAAATTTTTGGGATTGATGGTTTCCAAGAGAGGCATAGAGGCCAACCCGGACAAGATTAAGGCAATTCTGGATATGGAGCCACCCCGCTCTATACGGGATGTACAAAAACTAACTGGACGAGTTGCGGCCCTAGGGAGATTCATCTCCAAATCTGGTGACAAATGCTTGCCTTTCTTCCAAGCATTGAAGAAGGTGAAGAATTTTGAGTGGACTACAGAGAGCCAAGAGGCCTTTGAGCAGTTGAAGAAATACATGGCTGAAGCCCCGTTGTTGGCTAAACCTAGTCCTGGGGAGACTCTTTACCTATACCTGGCGGTATCTGAACAGGCATTGAGTTCTGTTCTTGTTAGAGAAGAGAAGAAGGTTCAGAAGCCCATCTACTATGTGAGCAAGGTGTTGCATGGGGCGGAGTTGAATTACTCTCCCATTGAGAAGTTTGCTTTGGCATTAATTACTGCCTCGAGGAAATTGCGACCGTACTTCCAAGCCCACAAGATCGAAGTCTTGACAAACCAGCAGTTGAGAAGCATCTTGCACAGTCCGAAAGCAAGTGGAAGATTGATCAAATGGGCAATTGAGCTCAGATAATTTGACATAACATACAAGCCTCGGACAGCCATTAAGGCTCAGGCATTAGATGACTTCGTGGTTGAATGTACCATTAGCAACCAAGAAGTCGGGGGGGCAGGAGATAGTACCCAACCAAGAAAGTGAGAATAAGGATGAAGAACTTGTACCTGATCTAAAGGAGTATTGGGTGCTCTATTTTGATGGAGCATCAAAAACAAAATCTAGTGGTGCAGTTTTAGTCATGCAAATCCCCGATGGGTTCACAGTTGAATATGCTTTGAAGTTGGACTTTCCGACAACCAACAATGAAGCTGAGTATGAAGCCTTGATAGCCGGTTTAGGCTTGGCCAGAATCATGAGAGTCAAGAATCTCAAAGTTTATGGAGATTCAAGATTGGTAGTCTCGCAAGTGAATGGTGAGTTTGAAGCCAAGGATGAAACTATGGCAAAATAACTGAGAGTCGTGAAAGCTGTTTTGACTCAGTTTGAGGAGTGCTATGTGGAGCACATTCCTAGGGAAGAGAACGTTAAGGCCGATGCCCTCTCTAAGTTCGCTTCTTCTGAGATAGAGAATTATGCAAGAAGTGTTTACTTCCAGGTCTTGAAGGCCCCGACCATCAACTCTAAGTTGGTAGCACCGATAGATGTTGGAAGCTGTTGGATAGATCCTATCAAAGCTCATCTAGAAACTGGATGGCTCCCTGACAATGCCTTGGAGGCACGAAAGCTGTCAGTGAGAGCATTGAGATATGCCTTGATTGAAGGCATCCTTTACAAGAGATCATTTGTCGTCCCGTACTTGAAGTGCTTGAGGCCCCAAGAGGCAAGAGAAGCATTGGAGGAAGTTCATACAGGGATATGTGGGCAGCACCTGGGGGGCAGGGCCCTGGCTCACAAAATAACTCGTCTGGGATTCTATTGGCCAGAGATGCTGGCCGATGCACAGGATTATGTCAAGAGGTCTGACAGGTGCCAGAAGCATGCTCCGATTGTAAGGCAGCCGCCTGAGATGTTAACGTCAATCAGTTCCCCCATTCCGTTTGCAATGTGGGGGATGGACATTCTTGGTACTTTCCCTATGGCATCAGCACAGAGGAAGTTTTTGATTGTCGCCATTGACTACTTCACCAAGTGGATTGAGGCTAAGCCTTTAGCCAAGATAATCACCAATTGAAAGGCAGAGTGTGTAAACTTGTAACACTATAACTAATGTAACTCAACTAAAGGAAAAGATATTAAACCAGAAGACAATCAAGAACAAGAAGTCACAAAGAAATCAACACTAAATGAAGACAAGGTAATTGATACAATTCAACATGTTAACTATGATCAAGCCAAGAAGAAATCATTGAGAGAAGTTCAAGTCAAAGTTGTTCATGCCTCAGTGATTTGAAAAGCCAAGAATCAAGATCATAACTATCAGTATCAATAAGACTAATTGATTTCAAGTGAACAAGAAGGAAAGCAAATATTGGAAAGCCACATTACTAATTGGATATGGTAATTTATTCAAGAAGCAAAAACACTATCAAGACTAGTCACTTATGAACCAGACCAGTGCATCAAGTGTCAGGACATTGATAGCAAGTTTATGTCAGTAATAAAGATCCATGTTCAAGAGCTTGGTGAAGAATAAAGAAGACATGAAGATATCACAAGTTCAAGATGTGCATTGAAGTTTCAAGTTGAAGACCAGAATATTTTCTAAGTACTAAATATTCTAGATGACCAAGTAGAATATTTCTAAGTAGAAGTTCTACTTAGAAATTGGAGATGGCTAAGTAGAAATTCTCAAGTAGAAGTTCTACTTAGAAATTCGAGATGGCTAAGTAGAAATTCTCAAGTAGAAGTTCTACTTAGAAATTCGAGATGGCTAAGTAGAAATTCTCAAGTAGAAGTTCTACTTAGAGTGCAGCTTCAACATGACACATGGCATCTTCTGATTGGTAGATTTCCAAGCTTTCAAGATAAGGCAAGATTTATGTGGACATCATTGGGCCACGTATATCTTAGTCTTTGAAGACTACAGGACATAGATTACATGTAGTATAAATAGAAGTACTTGTGTAATGTTTTAAGTAGAGCAATAGTTGAGAGAAACACAAGAAAAAGAGAGAGAGTGCATTCACAGAGCTTAGTATCATTCACTTCTCTCTGAACTTCTGTCATACGTTGTAATGAATGTTGTAGCAACCATTTCAAGTTATATATAAGAAATATATTCCTTGAATCTGTGTGTTCATTTATTGCATCGTATTTATTGCTTCTCATATTCGAAAAGTTGTATTCACCCCCCCTCTACAACACATTTGGACCTAACAATTGGTATCAGAGCTTTATGTTTAACATACAAAACATAGATCCTTGTGTTTAGTAGAAGAATCGTGAGTTTTCATTTTCTAGATCTACTTTTCATTTTCTCGAAAAGTGTGCTTTAATTCGTTTATTGTGAAAACTCATCCGAAAAATTATTTAAATACTCCAGGTGTGATTATTTAGCTTGGGTGTATTTTAATTAATTTTTGTGAATTAATCTGGGTACTTTCATATTTGGTGTTCTTGAGTGTTCATCATCTGTTCTTATCAAAGAAGACAACCCAACAACTTTTTGATCTCCTTTTCAAATAGATAAATAGTAAAAGAATAAAAAGGTGTTTTTGGACTTTGTGATTTGCATTATTCACGGCCGAAAGTGAAACAAGACATACTCAGTACCTAGCACGTGGGTTAGGTGGGTTAGGTGAGTAAAGCATTCAAAGTCAAAAGGTGTTAAAGAGATAATATTGTTTATTCAATATTAAAGTAATCTGCAGAAAATTATTCTAAGGACAAAAGTTCTACATAGAATTTCTACTTGAGATTTTCTACATAGAATTTCGACTTGGACAATTTCTACTTGGTGAGTTCGACTTGAGCAAAATTTCTACTTAGAGAAATTTCGACTTAGGCAAAAGTTCTACATAAATATTCTACATAGCCTAGTCTTGGGTACTTAGAAACTTTTAGTGACCAGAATTGAAATGGCTTCTAAAAATGCATTCAAGATCCCAATGTTCAACCGAGATCACTATGAAGAATGGGTTTTCAGAATGAGACTTTATTTAGAGACTGTTAACCCTGAATATCTGGAAGTCCTTGACAAGGGTACATTTGTTCCAATGGTGGTTATTCCTGCGCATACGGAAGGAGGGGTGGTTATAGCACCTCGGTCTGAGCCTAAAAAGGCCTCGGAGTTTTCGGATGCTGACAAGGAACAAATAGCTTGTGATACTGCCGATCGACAAACCTTGATGGAATCTCTTGATCATGAAATGTTCAACATAGTCAAAGGTCTGACTACAGCGAAGAAGATTTGGGACAAGATAGAAGTTGTCATGGAAGGATCTGCAGACGTTAGAAGTAACAAGACACTCATACTCAAGATGGAGTATGACACCTTTAGAATACGAAAAGGAGAAGGCATTATAGACGTCTATCTACGATTCAGTCAGTTGGTATTGGATTTGAATCTGAGAGGTGTAACTCTCCCCATGGTTGAGACTAATACGAGATATCTGAGGAACCAGCCAAAGAGCATTGAACATAGGGTCTACGCAATAAGAGAAACCAGAGATTTGCATACAACTTCTCTGGAAGAATATTATGGAATATTAAAGACCTATGAGCTGGAAACACTTCAAGATCAAGCATGGGACAATGATTCAAAGGGAAAAGAAACTGCATCAGGATTAGTTACTGATGAGGAAGAGTCTAAGAAGGCAATGGTTGCAGCAAAGCCTAAATCATCACTTGCACCACATCAAGTTGATAATGATGACGAGTGCACATCTAACAGTGATGATGACTACTACACCCAAGAAGAGCTGGACAACATGGACGATAGTGTCGTGGCATACATGGCAAGGAAGTTCAGCAACATGAGATTCAGAAAAAGCAACCGACCCCAGAGAAATTCTCCATCTTACTATCGGGCTGCTAAGGGTGGTGGTAGTTCGTCAGGCTACAAAGGAAAAGGCAAGAATACCAGCTACAAATCTCCTTTGGATTTCAAAATGAAGTTCAAATGCTATAACTGTGGTGAAGCTGGACATTTTGCCTCGGACTGCAAAAAGCCTAAACAGACTTATCCAAAAGAGACATATGAAGCCCTCAAAAGCAAGTATGAATCGCTGGTGAAGGAAAGACATGGAAAACGAGCTTTATTGGTGACAGAAGGAAGAGCTTGGGATGATTCAGATGAGGAAGATGTTACTCATGTAGCAAACTTTGCCCTCATGGCTGAGACATCAGAGGAACCAGAGGTACCAGTTCTAACCCTTAAAGTAGAAATGTCCATTGATGATTATAAGGAACAGAACGGGGCTCTTAGTGAAGAGATCTATATGTTGTGCAAAAGTCTAGACTCTTCTCAAAAGGAACAGAAAACACTTGTTGCCAAAAGCAGAATGCTTGAGGCAAAAGTGGAAGAGTTAGAGGCTGCTTGCACTGTAGATACTTCCCTAAGAGACTTTATTAAATCTCTGGAACACAAGCTCGTCCTTAAGGAAGAAGTAGAAGCATGTCTTAGGGACAAACTAGCTGAGTTAGAAACTAAATGCGAAGCTTACAAACTAGCTGCTAGTAAAGTGTATGTAGATAATGACACATTTAATAAGATAACTGGAGTAGGTATAGGACTTGATTATTCTGACCTTCCTAAGAAAGAAGGAAAGAGACCTATTAACCCTAGTTCCAGTGACCTTAAAAGGGAAACACCTAACATTCTTAAATCAGCTGTCAAACCTATCTACAAACATCTTGTTCCTAGAATAGAAGAAGAAGAGACTGAATTGATAGCTAGATATGAGATTGAGATGGAAGATCGCCAGAAAGAACAACCTATAACTCCTATCAAACAAGTTAAAATCAATTTCCCTAGAGATGAATCTAGATTAGGATTAGGAGCTAAGGCTGTTAAACAACAAGGAAAGAGAGAGAAAGGCATAAAAGAGGTTAAGGCTGAACGAATAAAGAAAGCATGTTATCATTGTAAATCTACTGAACATCTTTCTTATGCATGCAAAGCTAACATGAATGTTCCTGCTGCACATGCCATGCCTATCACACATACAATGAATAATCTGCATCAGAATCATGCACAGTGTGGTCAACCTAATTGTATGCCATGCACTTTTAACATCATGCAAACTTTTGTGCATTTAATGAATGCATCTAGCCAGTCATGCTCAAATACTGTTGCTAGTTCAAACATCAAGAAAAAGCATGTGAAAGCCAAGACTGTCAGTCCTCCTAAAGTTAGGAGTGACAAACCTTCTCCTAAGACTGACAAATCTGTCAAGTCTGAGAAAGGAAAGGAGATAGTCGAAAGCTCTAGGAAAAGTGCATCTCCTGTTGTTAAATCTGTTGATTCTCGATCTTATCGAAAAGCTGGGCCCAATCAAAGTTGGGTTCCGAAGAATGTCTAACCAATCTGTCATTGCAGGGCATTAAGCAGAATAGAAATAAAGTTATATGGGTGCTAGACAGTGGAGCATCGAGGCATATGACTGGAAACAAGTCCCTGCTTACAGAGTTGGTTATGAAGGCTGGCCCTTATGTTACCCTTGGAGATGACAGCATAGGTGTGACAAAGGGATATGGCAAACTGAAAACTGGCAATGTCATCATAGAAGATATTTCCTATGTTGAGGGACTGAAGCACAATCTGTTGAGTATAAGTCAATTCTGTGACAAAGGTTACGAAATTGTCTTCAACAAGAAAGGTGTATCAATCACTCACATCAAGGAAGGCTCACTGGCTTTGAGAGGAGTTCGAAAGGCAGATCTTTTTGTTGCAGATATGGATTCAGCAAATCAGAATGAGGTCACCTGTTTCTACAGCAAAGCCTCGGATGATGAAAGCTGGTTATGGCACAAAAAGCTATCTCACTTAAACTTCAAAACGATGAATGCTCTCGCGAGGCGAGAATTGGTGAGAGATCTACCTCAAATGGAGTTCGCTCCGAAAGGACTCTGTGAAGCTTGTGAAATGGGAAAGTCGAAGCGAGCATCGCATAAAAGCAAAGAAATTTCTAGTATTACTGAGCCTCTACAACTTCTTCATATGGATTTGTTTGGCCCAGTGAATGTCCTATCTTTGTCTAGGAAAAGATATGCATTGGTAATCGTGGATGACTTCTCCAAGTATACATGGGTATTGTTCGCAATGACGAAAGACGAAGTACCTTTCTTAATCATTGATCACATCACTCAAATTGAGAATGTTTCAACACTTACTGTGAAGACGATTAGATCAGACAATGGCACTGAATTCAAAAACGCAGTGCTAAATGACTTCTGTGTATCTAAAGGAATACGTCGTCAGTATTCAGCCCCGAGAACTCCACAGCAAAATGGAGTAGTTGAAAGGAAGAATAGAACTTTGGTTGAAGCAGCAAGAACTTTGTTGTATGATTCAAAACTTCCTTTGTACTTCTGGGCCGAAGCAGTGAGTACCGCTTGTTACACTCAAAATAGATCCTTGATCATAAAAGATAAAGAAAAGACACCATGTGAGCTAATGAACAACAGAAGACCAACAATCAAATACTTTCATGTCTTCGGAGCAAAATGCTATGTGCTTATAGATGATGAAAATCTAGGAAAGTTTGCAGCAAAAGCTCGTGAAGGAATCTTTGTTGGTTACTCTACAGACGTGGTGGCAGCTTATAGAGTGTTCTTAGTGAATGATCGAAAAGTGACTGAAAGTTACAACGTAAGATTCGACGATACCAAACTCTCATCAATTTCAAGAGATTCTAGTGAACCTGAGTCTCTAAAATTTCAGAATCTGGACTTAGAAGATCTTGAAGATGAACCTGAGTTGGTTGTTCCATTAAATGTTCCAAGTGTACATGAAGAACCTGAGTCTAGTGAACAAGCTAATTCTACAAGATCAGGAGAGACTTCTTCAGTACGAACCGGCAACAACTCAGGGGGAGTAAATAGTAGCTCAAGGACTACTGTTCAAGGCTCGAGTCGAGTTGACTCTAGTTCTGTAGGAGCTGGCACTAACTCAGGGGGAGTTAGTGAAAATAAACAAAGTAGTCAGCACCCTAACTCAGAAAGTCAAGCTGAGTCATCAAGACAATTTCCAGGTGAACGGGTATGGAATAGAGACCATCCGTTTGAATTGATTATTGGTGATCCAGATGCTGGTGTGACTACTAGAAGAACTGCAAGAGCTGACATGGCTAATATCTCTTTATATTCTGGGTTCTTATCCAAGCTTGAACCCAAAGAAATAGAAGAAGCTTTTGGCGATGCTGATTGGGTGATTGAAATGCAAGAGGAACTCAATCAGTTTGAAAGGCAGAAAGTTTGGAAACTGGTACCCCGACCAAAGAACATATCAGTAATTGGAGCTAGGTGGGTATTCAGAAATAAACTGGATGAAAACGGACTTGTAACACGAAACAAGGCTCGTTTGGTTGCAAAAGGTTATTCTCAGCGAGAAGGAATTGATTATGATGAAACCTATGCACCAGTTGCAAGACTTGAGGCAGTCAGGATGTTCTTGGCATTTGCAGCACATAAGAACTTCAAGGTTTTCCAGATGGATGTGAAAAGTGCCTTCCTGAACGGAGAGTTAGAAGAAGAAGTGTATCTGGAACAGCCGCCTGGCTTCGTTGATCCAGAACATGTAGATTTTGTGTATCTTCTCTTCAAATCTGTCTATGGCCTCAAGAAATCCCCAAGGCGATGGTATGAAACCCTATCCTTATTCTTAATTGAAAATGGTTTTACTAGAGGAGTAATTGATAAAACATTGTTCTACAAAAATGTAAGAAATGACTTAATACTTGTTCAAGTCTATGTGGACGATATTATTTTTGGGTCATCAAATGAGCGCTTGTGCGAGAAATTTGCCAAGCTAATGCAGGAAAAATATGAGATGAGCATGATGGGAGAGCTGTCCTTCTTCCTTGGATTACAGATCAGTCAGAGAAAAGATGGTATCTTTATCTATCAATCCAAGTACGTCAGAGATTTATTCAAGAAGTACAATCTAGAAGATGCATCAGCAGCTAAGACTCCCATGGCAACAGCCACGAAGCTTGATGAAGACAAATCAGGTAAATCAGTTGACATCACAAGCTATCGAGGTATGATTGGCTCACTCCTCTATTTAACTGCAAGTAGACCCGATATAATGTTCGCAACTTGTTTATGTGCAAGGTTCCAAGCGGATCCTAGAGAATCACATCTCGTAGCCGTCAAAAGAATTTTTAGGTATCTCAAGGGCACACCAAATCTAGGGATTTGGTACCCAAGAGATACAGGTTTTAATCTAATTGGATATTCGGATTCAGACTATGCAGGTTGCAGGATTGATAGGAAAAGCACATCTGGTGCTTGTCAATTTCTTGGCAGAAGATTGGTGTCCTGGTAAAGTAAAAAGCAACATACATTATCTACTTTTACTGCTGAAGCTGAGTACATTGCTGCTGGAAGCTGTGTAGCTCAAATACTGTGGATGAGGAACCAATTGAAGGATTATGGCATGGAGCACAAGAAAATTCCAATTATGTGTGACAACACAAGTGCCATTGCCATAACCAACAATCCTGTAGATCACTCAAGAACCAAGCACATCGACATCAGGTATCACTTCATAAGAGAACATGTCGAGGAGGGGACTGTGGAGCTACATTTTGTGCTCACAATGCAACAAATTGCAGATATATTCACCAAACCTCTTTATGAAGTAACATTCAATAGATTGGTTGGTGAATTGGGAATGCTTAACACAAGTTAGTAAAGCCTTCTATCTGTAAAATCCAAGTTTATGTTTGTATGTGCAAGCTACTTAATCATTATGTGGTTAGACTTTAAAATGCCTAATTAATGATTGTTATAGTTTGCATATAGTGTGATTTTGCATGAATTCATTGTGTTTTAAGTGTCTTTTATAGCACAAATTTGTGAATTTATGCTTGTTAGATTGCATGATCATAGGGGGAGTTAAATTCATAACATTCTAAATTTTGCATGATTTTTAGATGAATTTACCTATGATTTTCATGTAATTAGAGGCCTTAGAATTTAAAAATCTTCAAAATTTCGAGTTAGTTTCTATCTCGAAACTCATCTAGAAATTCGACTTGAATTTCGACTTAAGCTGTCAGAGTGAAGTTTTGAAAATTCTAAGTCTGGGAAGAATTTCGAGTTGGCTATCTCGAAATTCATCTCGAAATTCGACTTTGAGTTCGAGTTCGAGTTACCAGTGTGCCTAGTTCTATCTTCAAAATATTCGAGATAAAGTCTATCTCGAATTTTATCTCAAAGGTTGAGATGAGGTTTCCATTAAGAGAATATTTTGAAAAGAACTGAGAATTAACTTCGAGTTAGTCTATCTCAAAACTCAACTCGAATTTCGACTTGATGTCCGAGATAGAGTTCTTAGTCTATCTCGAAACTCGACTCGAATTTCGACTTGATGTTCGAGATAGAGTTCTCAGCTGCTTGAAGGGAATTTTTCGAGTTAAACTCCTAACTCGAAACGTATCTTGAATTACCCTGTAGTTTTTGCTTCAAGGGGATATTTTGGAAAGAATTGAGAATAACTTCGAGTTAGTCTCTATCTCGAAACTCAACTCGAATTTCGACTTGATGTTCGAGATAGAGTTAAACTTCTAACTCGAAATGTATCTCAAATTTCCCTGTATTTCTTTTACTGGAGGGGAATTTTCCAAGTTTACAAATCAATAAAGTTCGAGATAGGATTTCCCTATAGTTTTTGCTGTAAAATTGGTTAAGTGCTTATTTGTGCTTATTTGTTCGAGTTAACCTCTTTCTCGAACTTCATCTCGAAGTTCGACTTGATGTTCGAGATAGAGTTCGACTTACGTCCTCCCTGTATGTACTTAGACTTTAACACTCTTTTTAACAGGGATACTTTTGTCATTTCACAATCATCTATATATACATCTCTAACTCGATGCATCATTCACTTTACCTAATTTCATTTTTACAGCAGCCGTTTCACAAAAACAAAGCGATTTCACAACTTCATACCATTAATCCGTGTTTTTGTGATTAAACTCATACTAATCACGAATTACTACCAATTTGTTGACTGCTATTCACTGTGTTATCATTAATCTTTGTGTTGGTGTGTTTTGTAACCGCATATACACGCGCATATACATACACACAAACATCAAGTGTTTGTGTAACTGTTCAAAACATAATTTCCATATTCTTCATCCATATACACACGATTTCACTGGTATACACACGAATATTCATCTTCTTTGAATATTCAGATTTAGTAATTGGCAACTGTTCATATCCCGTAGTTTAACTTTTCAGATTGTCTTTTGGTATTCTCGAAAAATTAAAAGGGATAAAACTGTTAATTCGTAAATTACTTGTTTTTCAAATTAAAAAAAAAATTCAAAGAAAAACATTTAATTAAAATGGCTCACTAATTTTCACTTGCTAAAAACAATTTTTATAATATTTCTACGGAAAGTGGTGATCAACTCCCGCGGTTTAAGTTTTGGGTACGATTTCTTAATTTGTACTCCAAGGCTAGCCATGCTTTTACTGCTAAACCTACACTAGTACATGATGCTTTACAGCAATTATGGACTAGTGCAGTTACTTTTGGGAGCAAAACAACCCCCTTCGGTTTCAGGTTTACCTTAGCGGGTCAAGAATTTGAGGTGACTGAAGAAATTGTCAACAGGGTTCTGGGATTCCCAATCAAAGATGCTTATGATGCAGAACCTACAGCGGAACAACGCCTCACATTCTTTGAAGAAATAGGATGTTATCCTCCGACTGGCCGGATCACTGGAAACATCCAAAAACAATTCTTCCATATGGAATGGAATTACTTTTTCGAGGCCATCACAAGATGTTTTCGGGCACGCGAAAAAGATTTTCATCAAATTCCAATTCCAATGCAAACCTTTGCAGTTGCCCTAGCAAGAGAACTGGATATAAATTATGGACGCATAGTTCTCTCTGAGATAGTGGCTTCAATGGGATCTCCTGCAAGCAGAGATCTCACTACAACTGATGTTGTCTGCTGGTTTCCTCGGTTCCTACAAATGCTCTTGCTATTAGACAGGGATTTGCCAGAAGCCCAACATCTGCATCGCTAGGGATGGGCACTAAGTCACTTTCAACCATTGCTAATCAGGATAAACATCAAGGTAAACCTATGTCAGTTCCTGAAAATATTCAAATGTGGCTTAGATATGATGCAGGAGTTACCAATTTGGAGGAATCATCGCAAGTTTCTTCATATGCTCAGAATCCATCTACTCATGCTGAGGCATTTGATGGGATTCCTGATGAGCAAAGTGATGAGGCACAAGGTAATGAATCAGGTAATCTCTCCATGCATTCTATTCATTCCTCCTCCTATGTATCTGATTCCGAGACCCAAGAGACTGCTAACCCGCAGGATCTATCCCAGGGTGAGAGCTATATTTCTGAGCCTGATACACATTCTTATTCTCTTTCACCCCTGTTAACGGAAGTCAGAAAGCCAGCACATGTATATGTAGGAGATGATGAGGAGAGTGAACCCGAAGAGCAGCAACTTATTCGAAAGAAAGCCAAACTTTTTCATGCTACTACTTCAAACGTCCAGTCAAACCCTAATGTGTCACACGCAACCACTCCACCTCACGAGAGTGGTTCTCCCCTTAAACAATCTGTACATAGGGATTTTGATGACAATTCTGTACCTTTTGAAGATCCTGTTGCTTCAAAAGGACATGGAGTTTTAACAACTTCAGCCGTACCTTCACCGGTACGTACTGATGCTGCAAAGAGGATCGGTTCTGATGTCGTACAAGAACACTTTGCAGCCACTCAGCCTGAGATTCCAACTCAAGTCATAACAGAAATAGATCCCATAACTGCCAATTATATTGCTTATCCAATTTCTGCAGGTACTGCTTCATACTTTGGATCAATCATTGAAGACATACACGAGCGTGAGACATGGAGTGTGTGTGAGAGGTTAGGGAGAGAGGGACCTTCATTTTTAAGGCCCGAAACCGAGCGCCAAATAATAACAGAACGAGTATTAGAGCGAGGTCACCTAAACCAAACACCGTCCCTTAATATTGAAAATCTTGATACACGTATGACTTTTATGGAAAATCAGATGAGGCAGTTCGGGCAGACGATGGGGCAGTTCGGGATCAACATTGGAAATAATCAAAGGGCTTTTGATGACTACGCAGCACGAATGGCAAGTCAAGCTACAGCTTTTGATGCTTTGACAAACAAGGTCAATGACTTGGGCCATGCTGGTGGTGTCTTGGGAAGCACTCTTAATGAAAGGATGGGGGCAATGGAGTCTACAATGCATACAATGGCAGTGGAGATCAGCAGAATGATGTTCGCAGTCAGGAGTTTTGTGCCCCCGGAGTGTTTCAAGTCGCAACAACCTCCCCCTGATGCTGGTGCAGGTAGTGCAGGTGGTACTAGTGGAGCGGGAGCCTCTGGTTCTGGTTTTGGAGGTTCTTATGCAGCTGGTGGATCTGAAGACCAAGGTGGAGCTCAGGATAACTCACCTAAGGGGGAGAGTGGAAAGAAGACGAGACAGCAGGCAGTTCACATCGAAGAAATTGAAGAACCCGCTGATCTTGTCAAGGAAACAAAAATTGAGCCTGCTGTTGATGAAGAGGCTCTGAGGAGGAAAAAGGGTAAGGCAATGATGGTTGATGAACCATTCGTTGACCTGAGTCATCAGGAAACAGTACAGGAGGTACTTGACTCAGATTCTGATATGGAAGACGTACCTTTGGCACATGCTATAAAGAGATCTTTGAAGGAACAAGGTGGAGGTGCTGGGATGTCTTCCGGAATGCCTGAAGAAATTCCTGTTGATGAGGAAACCCTTAAAGCTCAACAGTTAGCCTTGGAACAAGCTCAGTTCCATAAAATGAAGATGATGCAAGAACGTGCTGCCTTCCTAGAAAAGAAAGTGGAGCTCAAAGGGAAGTAGTATGATCATGAGCTTGCAAGGCTAGCTGATCCCCAAGTTGATCTCGACAAGAGGAGGATAGGACAGAAGTGGGATGAAGCAAGGAAGATAATGATGGGACCCTGTGCGAAAGGAGTTCATAACAAGGAGGCAGATGATCTGTTCTACAACTTGAATTTGCAGAATCCAATGACTGGGGACTATATAAGTGCTTTGAAGAGATTAATTTCTAAAGTCAGGGTTGGATACAATGCAACACTTAAGGAGTGGCAGGTTATTTTGTCCTTGGTAGAAGGAGTCCCAACATCTTTCCTATATGTGGATGACCAATTCATAACGAGAAGATCTGCGTCAGAGTTGTTCTTGCTAGCGACAAAAATTTAATACTCTCAATCTGAGGAGCTAAGCATTCTGTACAGGGATCAGTTAATGCAGCTAGCAGAGGACAAGGGTCCAGAATTCTCAGCATATCCAAATTTTGTCCGGATGGTAGTTGACGGGAAGATGAAGAGGGTTAGCATGGAGGAAAATGACTTAACAGAGCTTTCAGTGGAATCTCTCAAAGCTGTCTGTAGACAAATGATGAGTAAGGGATTCGCTTCTGAGCTTAAAGAAAAATCCGTGAAGATCATTGAAAGAGTCATATTCAAGAAGAGCAATGAGGTGTGGAAGTGTGATATCATTGCTCCAAACCCTCTTGATAACGTGAAGATTGAGCCGGAGCTGATGGAGAAGAAATGGAATATTCTTCAAGCAATGAAGAATGTAGATGAAGCTCTGACTCTTCCTTCTGGAGCACTAGAACAAGGAGAGATAAGGGCGGCAATTGGTGTTCCAGGAAGTGATATTGTATACTGGATACACGCTTATGCTGAAGATACAGCTGATGCCTTAGCATTCATAGATGCAGACCAGAATTAAACACTCTTGCATATGAGTAGAAAATGGCTGCTACAGACTCACGATGCTGCATTTCTGGAGAGAGTATTACATGTATTCAAATGGGGCGAAGTGGAAGATAAGTATGTGGAAGAAAAGCAGAGACTCATGAGTTACCTGTCTGAGGTAGTGGTGGAAAAGAAGCGGATGGAGCGAGATGCGGCTAGTGTCCACAATACTAACCGTGTCAAGGGCTACCCCAAGATGATCTATTGTCAGTTTAAAGCTGATAAAACACATTGGAAATCTCAGCTCATAATTAAGAACTTTGAGGACATTCCGAAGATCAGGACTACTCAGGAGGTGGACAAACTCAGAAGGCTTTTCAAACATCCTTATCCAGAGCCCAAGAATCCTCTAGAAATGGAAGCTGTAAGTCTATTGAATGCTAGGTGGAAGCAGCTTCACGATCCAATTTACAAGAAAGAACAGCAGCAGAAGGAGAAGCGCAGAAGGCAGAAAGAAGAGAAGGACCAAGTTGCTGAAGCTAGAAAGAGGAAACGGAATTAGGGTTAAAGGTCAGAGTGGTGTGAACTTGAAGTTGGAAAAACTTCATGTCTTTCGGTTGCTTTAACTCACTTGAGGAAAATTCACCTTAGAGTGAATCCAATAAGGTGATATAAGTTTGACTAAAAGGTATGAAATAATCCAGGTGATAGGAATCACTCAAATGATCTTTAATTCGAAGTTCGAATTCTGTTTCTAGTTTAAGTTCTTTGTATTGTTTTCAAGTACTTTTCAATTGTATATTATTCAAGACTGTAATGTTAATTATCTTTTCTCGTCTCATTGTTTAGTTGAGTTATCCTTCATTAATTTGAATGTCATTGTTAGACAGTCAAATAGGGGGAGATTGAAAGGCAGAGTGTGTAAACTTGTAACACTATAACTAATGTAACTCAACTAAAGGAAAATATATTTAACCAGAAGACAATCAAGAACAAGAAGTCACAAAGAAATCAACACTAAATGAAGACAAGGTAATTGATACAATTCAACATGTTAACTATGATTAAGCCAAGAAGAAATCATTGAGAGAAGTTCAAGTCAAAGTTGTTCATGCCTCAGTGATTTGAAAAGCCAAGAATCAAGATCATAACTATCAGTATCAATAAGACTAATTGATTTCAAGTGAACAAGAAGGAAAGCAAATATTGGAAAGCCACATTACTAATTGGATATGGTAATTTATTCAAGAAGCAAAAACACTATCAAGACTAGTCACTTATGAACCAGACCAGTGCATCAAGTGTCAGGACATTGATAGCAAGTTTATGTCAGTAATAAAGATCCATGTTCAAGAGCTTGGTGAAGAATAAAGAAGACATGAAGATATCACAAGTTCAAGATGTGCATTGAAGTTTCAAGTTGAAGACCAGAATATTTTCTAAGTACTAAATATTCTAGATGACCAAGTAGAATATTTCTAAGTAGAAGTTCTACTTAGAAATTGGAGATGGCTAAGTAGAAATTCTCAAGTAGAAGTTCTACTTAGAAATTCGAGATGGCTAAGTAGAAATTCTCAAGTAGAAGTTCTACTTAGAAATTCGAGATGGCTAAGTAGAAATTCTCAAGTAGAAGTTCTACTTAGAGTGCAGCTTCAACATGACACATGGCATCTTCTGATTGGCAGATTTCCAAGCTTTCAAGATAAGGCAAGATTTATGTGGACATCATTGGGCCACGTATATCTTAGTCTTTGAAGACTACAGGACATAGATTACATGTTGTATAAATAGAAGTACTTGTGTAATGTTTTAAGTAGAGCAATAGTTGAGAGAATCACAAGAAAAAGAGAGATAGTGCATTCACAGAGCTTAGTATCATTCACTTCTCTCTGAACTTCTGTCATACTTTGTAATGAATGTTGTAGCAACCATTTCAAGTTATATATAAGAAATATATTCCTTGAATCTGTGTGTTCATTTATTGCATCGTATTTATTGCTTCTCATATTCGAAAAGTTGTATTCACCCCCCCTCTACAACACATTTGGACCTAACACCAAGCAAGTTTCCCAGTTCTTTTGGGAGAACATAATCTGCAGATATGGCATCCCACAAATCCTCGTGACGGATAATGGGACACAGTTCAATAATGAAGAATTTAAGAAGTACTGTGAGGAGAATGCTATTGAGCTTCGTTTTACCTCAGTAGCACATCCGCAAGCAAATGGACAGGCCGAGGTGGCCAACCGGATCATCCTTGATGGACTTAAGAAAAGGGTTGAACGCTCAAGGAACACTTGGGTGGACGAGTTACTGCCTATACTCTGGGCTTATCGCACTACTTGCAAGGTGACCACCGGAGCAACCCCGTTTCTGCTAGCTTATGGAGCTGAGGCAGTTGTGCCATTGGAGATCATGCATGCATCACCTCGAGTTGAGGCATTTGAACCTGAGACAAATGAAGAAGGTATGAGGCTCGCCCTAGATCTGATTGATGAAGTCAGGGACGAGGCAAACGCCAGAAATATGGAGCATCAAAAGAAAGCATCCTTCTATTACAACCACAGGGTTAAGGAGAGGTTCTTTCAGCAAGGTGACTTGGTTCTGAGGAAGATCGAGGCTTCTGGAGTTGGCCAGAAAGGAAAACTAGCCCCAAACTGGGAAGGGCCATATCGAGTTAGGAAGACGTTGGGACGAGGATCATATAAGTTGGAGACCTTGGACGGGGTTGAGGTGCCCCATACTTGGCATGCCTTTAACCTCAAGATTTATTATGTCTAAGCTACCTCTGCAAGGATGTAGTTTTTTATTTATCTAGTAGGAGAAGTAGAAATAAGGTTCGATGAAACCATCCCAGGGTTTGATGCCCCGAGTAGGACAATAATGAGTTGTGTAAGGGTTGAACCCTTTTTGAGTTATTAATGCAAATTTGTTTTCCATTTTATGATTCTATGTTTTGTTTATGTACCAAGCACCTGTTGAGTGTAAGTCTAGGAAGACCAAGTACCGAAAATAAATGAACATACGAATAAAACAAACAAGTGCATAAATAAAGACCCCGAAGGTCCAACAGTTACGGTTACATCATTTAAGCCAAATAAAAAGGACCGTGATTGAAAGACTAGAAATAAAAGCCACATACGGCTAAGCTTGGCCATGCAAGGCCCGAAGCAATCCCAGCTACTCATCCAAGGACTCCTCCTCGCCGTTCTCCTCTTCATCAGTCTCTTCCTCGCTACTCTCCTCCTCGTCACTCTCTTCCTCAGAGCTTTCCTCAGCATGGCCCTTACCCGGTTCGGCTGCCGCCACTGGTGGAGCTGTCACTTCCATCGCCTCAACCTCTTCCTCAGAAGATGAGCCATCTTCAACCACCCTGTTTGAGGGGACTGCTTGGCGAACTACTCTCCCCTTCTGCACGGTCATAGGCCATTTCCCTCGAGGGTCCGAGGAAACTGAGTCATCCATAGTTGCTCGGACACCCCTCGAACCGGAGCCGGAACGGCGATTACTTCCCCTAGAGCCGGAGCCCGAAGCTTGAGCTACTGGGTTGGCCCCTGCGCCCGAAGCAACTTGACAGTAAGGAATTGGAAAGTCCCTCGGGAAAACCACAGTAGGGTGCTTCTTACTCACAGCATTGATGGCTCAATCCCAGCCAACAGACATGATACCCGAGCGTACTTCATCGTCATGCTTATCTATAAGCTGAAAGAAATCCTCAGACTCCTGGTAAGCTTTCACCACTAGCTTGCAGTCTGCTGCCCTTTTGTTATACAAGGAGTCATACTGTCTCTGGAGAGAATGAGCATCAGCTTCAGCCCGGATGGCCCTGGACTCCAAGTCTTGTCATTTCTCATCAAAAGTTGCTTTCTCCTTCTTCAAGGCCATATTTTCATCTCGGTATGTACGACCTAGCCGAGTGCTGGCCTGGAACTGGGCATTTGCCTGGAACAAAGAATCAATGAGACAATTATAATCACAAGTTACGTGAAAATACTACATCTAGGATGAAAGGTTGGAAACCTGATATAGTGCTTGAGCTCCGAGTTTCTCCGCTTCATCAAATTTGTCCCCGACAGTTACTGTCAAAAGGTCGGGGGGAGTGATGCTGAACTTGGACCAATCCAAGGCTGACTCTGGGCATCCCAAGACAGAATCTTGCTCACAAATCCCCCAACCAAGGATGAAGGGGGTCTTGACTCTCCCGTCAGCATTCCGCGATCTCTTTGAAGAGCATCCCGACTGCGGGATCTTTGGCCCAGGTTGAACGCAAGCCGCCTCGGCTTTCTTGATCATCCTTCTAGTAACTTTCGGCTGGTTCTCGGGCCGACTGTCTATCTCCTCAGCAACTGAAATGACAATAGAAAAGATATCGGAATAAGAACAAACAGAGTTCATAATATGTAGATAAAAAATTACCCTCAGCAGAAAGTAAGCTAAGGCTAGCTTCTACAAGTCTCTTCTCAGTTAAGAAAACTTTGTAGTGAGTACGGCCGTCGTCAGCAAGTAATCTATCACGATCAAGAATCTCCTTCTCGTTAAGATCACATACAAAGTGCGTTACATCATGCACTTCCCCAAACTTAGACATAAAAAATTGGCCCCAGTCGCCACCACGCCATACCAGAATCACGAACTCTCTGTCCCAGTAGTGATGGGAATCTGGGAATGAAAAGGCATTCACAATATGTGGAACATTGGTTCTATGCTAAATAGTGACCCATCCCTTCTGAATCTCAGAAGAATTCTTGGTGGCGAATATACTTCGGAACATTGTAGTAGTTGGTTCGAAACCTAGATCCCGGCATCTCAGCATGAAGATGATAATAGCCCGCCTTGCATTGGGATACAACTGGCAGGGGTGAACCTGAAGCTCTGCTAGGAGCCTTATGATGAACTGATCGACCGGGAATCTCAGGCCTGCTTCAAGGGCGCCTTTGTAGACACATAACCTCTCTGGGTGCCAATTACAGGTTCTATCAGCTAAGCCAGGAAGGCGAACCTTGATCGCGTCCGGGAAGCCATATAACTCCTTAATCTTTTCGACATCTTCCTTGTCGAACTTGCACGGACTATGATACGCAGCTAATTCAGAGTTGTTGGGGAATGCATCCCTCATGGTACTCAATAAGTCAATTAAAGAATCAAATCGACGATCAATATATTTAAGGGGATTCAGTCGAAGATTACCTCGCAATGTTTTGGCCAAGGTTCTCTTGGCCATCGCCTCGGATATAGAGAATGACGAAGCTGGAGCGCGGTCGCCATCGGCCATCTTGGGCTCGAACTTGAAGCTAGAACTTGAGAGTTTTAGAGCTTGAGAGCTTTAGAGAGAATTTCAGAAGTAAGAAGAAGTGAAGTGAATGAAAATGAAGGCTCCTCCCACTCTTTTATAGAAGATGGATGACCTCCTATATCAGGTTGAAACACAGCCTAGTTCGTGTTTGCAGGTCACCTATCGTTCATATACAAAAAAAATGGAGTTCATCTGCTATATCCGGCAATAATTATACCGATATGTATGATTCCGGGAAAGAAAAGAAGGATTTACGTGAAGATATAGTAACAACCTGTGCCCAGGCACTCATCTAAGCTTAAGGAGCTAATTACGTTTAAGGAAGATAAAACACTATCAGTTAGTTTTTGCTAATAAAGAGACTGATTATGCTCTGAAAGGAGGTATACAACATCCAAATGTCAAGGACGTGATTCAAGAACGAGACTCCAGGTATTGCGAAAAGCTCCGAGAGGCACGACAAAGCGACCATGGAGCACCTGTCAACCAACCAGGAGCACCTGGCAGGCAACCAGGATCTCCTGGCAGCCGACCAGGTGCCATGGAGAGAGTCTGGCCGACCAGGATCTCCTGGCAGCTGACCAGGTGCCATGGAGAGGGTCTGGCCGACCAGGATCTCCCAGCGGCCGACCTCCTAGCACCTCCCGTCAGTTGGTTGGATAGTTTGATGGTTCGGTCGAAGGTTTCTTACTTTCTGAAACGAACATCGACCTCCAACTAGACATCGTTCAAGCATCGATTAGCACCGTGTAGTGCCGTCAAATGCCATTCAACGTCGTTTAAAGGTCGTTTAAGTACTCCCAGGCAACTTGGAGCACCTGGCAAGCGAACAAGGAGCACCTGGCAGGCAACCAGGATCTCCTGGCAGCCGACCAGGTGCCACAGAGAGGGTCTGGCCGACCAGGATCTCCTCGCAGCCGACCAGGATCACCTGGCAGGCAACCAGGATCTCCTGGCAGCCGACCAGGTGCCACAGAGAGGGTCTGGCTGACCAGGATCTCCTGGCAGCCGACCAGGATCTCCTGGCAGCCGACCAGGAGCACCTGGCAGCCGACCAGGAGCCACGGAGAGGCTCCAGCTGACTTCCCCGCACCCATCTTGGCACCTCCCATCGTTTGATTGGATCGTTTGATGGTTCTGTTGAAGGTTTCTTACTTTCCGTGACAAACATTGGCCTTCAACTTAGCACCGTATAGAGTTGAATTAGCACCATATAGTGCCGTTTTATGCCATTTAACGTCGTTTAAGCATCGTGTGACATCATTAAAGTCAACATGGATCTCCCGTCAATCTGCCGGCGATCAAGAAGCACCTGGCAGGCAACCAGGATCTCCTAGCAACCGACCAGGTGCCACAGAGGGGGTCTGGCCGACCAGGATCTCCTTGCAGCCGACCAGGATCTCCTGGCAGCCGACCAGGATCTCCTGGCAGCCGACCAGGATCTCCTGGCAGCCGACTAGGATCTCCTGGCAGCCGACCAGGAGCACCTGGCAGCTGGCCAGGACCCTTGTCGGCTGACTCGCTGCCCGGAAGAGGTTGCAGTTGTCCCGAATCTCCTCTGATTAGCACAGATTAGTGCCTATTAGCACAGATTAGTGCCGATTAGCACTGATTAGCACCGGTTAGTGCCGTTTTATGCCATTTAACATCGTTTAACACAGTTTAAATGTTGTTTAAGGCTGATTAGCGCCGTTTAGTGCCGTTTAGCACCGTTTAGTGCCGTTTAACGCCGTTTAGTGCCGTTTTATGCCATTTAACATCGTTTAACACTGTTTAAACGTTGTTAAGGCTGATTAGCGCTGTGTAGTGCCGTTTAACACTGATTAGTGTAGTTCAACATCGTCGTAAATGCGTCGGTCGCTCCACGCTTTACGTTAAGATGATGTTATTGAAAATACTCATGTAAGAGCAATAGACCCTAACCCAAGTCTCGAATAAGGTCGTTATTACTTCAAGGAAAACCTGATCAGTTTTCCTAGAAGTTGGGGGCAAATGATATGGGCTGAAAATAAGCCCTAAAGACACATTTAATGTGGCATTAATTAAGTCTAGAATGGTCCAAGCGTGAGGCTCACCAGATGGGCCCAAACCCTAATTATAATATTAATTTCGTAATTAATATTAGGGGTAATAAAACAGCTCAGCAAATCAGAGTCAAACAAGAATGTGACTCTTGGCTTACTTAGCCTCCAAGATACATATCTCAACATGGAAACTGATTCTTGAAAGGAAGGAGTCCAGAACCTTCCTTGAGGCGGTGGCTTGCCCACCAAGTCTCTTATTCCCACCATAATTCTAAGGCTTCTCAGCCTATATAAGGACCTGCTCCTTCACACCTAGAACTACGTCTTGGCTTGATTCTCAACTCTGAGATACGTAGGCACTCTATGAGGACCGATTAAGTCTCGAACGCAGGAACAGCCATTAAAGCTCGAAGCTCAAACACCCTAGCATTAATTACAAATCGTGACCTAGTTTTTATTCCACAACACCTCGTATGATTAATCTTAATGCTTTTAGATGCATAGCTAATATCTAAATTGAATTGTTAATCTTTTGTGAAGCGAGAGTTTATCTTGAGATTTAGAACTTGCCATGCCAGCATAGGATAGGTTGATGTTTAACATCATGAGTTGTGGCATAAATAGAGATATTATGCTACCCTGTGTGATCAATATGGATAAATTGTGGTTAAACCATTATGTTTTCAAATCTTATAGAGATATAGGGTCTAAACATAATTGGTGTCTATTCATCTTCTATCTCGTTTGTGGATGTATGTTTAGTTTGGTATTCGTATACTGAGAAGTAGCGTATACTTGTTTCGTGTTGTCTGATCAGATATCAAAACCATCACATGTATTGATTAAAGGCATCGACTCTAGGTGAAGTAGATAATGAAGTTAGGATTCAATGTTTAGTCTTATATAAGTAATTCGTCTTTAATTCTCATTAGTTAATTAATTATTAGTTAATTGTAGTTAATCAACCTTAATCTTATTATTTGTCTGAGCAATGAGTAAAAATCATACATTGTTGCATAGGTACATTAACTGATTTAAAACCTAAGATCTCTGTGGGAACGAACTTGACTTCTATCTGTATTACTTGTGATCACGTATACTTGTGTGATATTGTGTTAACAAGTTTTTGGCGCCGCTACCGGGGATCATCAGTGTTTTATTTTTAGTTTATGTGCTTGTCTTCAGTGGTTGGTAGCGTTCACTGACTCAGATTAGTTACTTACCTATCTTGTTTAGTTCGATGTGTTTCAGGTACTTGAGGGTTTGAAAATGGCAGGCGAGGAGTTGCCATGGTGGGCATATTCGAGGGCATCCATGCCTCAGCAATGTGAGCAATGTTTGGGCGTTCATGAGACCTCACAATATTGTTACTACGAAGGAGTTGATCCGTATGTCACTTATGAGGAACAACCATATTTTCAATATCATCCTCAACAGTACCAGAAAGATGTTCCAAATATGTCATATTTCTTTGGTAGTGAAGAGTTTTAACATCAGCAACCTACTCTTACTTTTCAAACAGATGAGGTTGATGCTGTGGAGGAGCTTAGGAGGCTTGTAAAGAGTAACGAGGAGTCTATCAAATCTTTGGAGACACTAGTTGCTCAAGCTGTGAGATCATTGGAACAAGAGAAACATCAATTCATACCAGAGGCAATTCCAGAAAATAACAGTGACTTGGAGCAAGGTACTGGATGCATAATTGAGGAAGACAAATTCCAAAGTGAGGTGAGCGTTCACAAACCATGTGAGGAATTTGATCATGCTAGTATGGTGGATGATTTGGAAAGGGCACCATTTAGGACAGACACTGTTAAGCTGCATAAATTTCAAGAATTGGTATATGCGTACCAAAAGGCTGATGAACATGGTAAAGACGGAGGTCTTCTACTTGTCTCAGAGTATAAAGATGGAGGTAGCACATTAGAGCCAATGGAGGAAGTTCTCTTTGAGGAACCAAAGGCTTCAGCAATTTACATTTACCATCCTCCATTATATTTAAGCGAAGGCCGCGAATGTGTGTTGTTCTACAAATTGACAGATTTTAGGTCAACAGAAGAAGGTATTGGAATAGAACATAGTTGTTATACAAATAGGCCAAGCGAGGAAAATGGACAGAAAGTGTGTCGCCGTGATGACGATGAAGTCTCACGAAGAGATGACCAGGCAAACTATTATCATCCTTAATGGAGGCTTGGAAGTAACGTCAAGCTATTGACGTTAAAGAAGCACTTCGTGGGAGGCAACCCACGCATTAGTGTAAAAAAAAAAATTTGAGTGTTGTGCAAAAAAAAATCGAAACAGTGATTTTCGTGCAGGTTGCACCTTCGAATCTGCCTGTCGCGCAGGTTGCACCTGCGTTACTGGGCTTGTTGCGCAGGTTGCGCCTGCGTGATAGCTTGATGAACAGTGCGCGTCCGATTTTTTTTAGCTGATGTATAAAAAACAAAATTTTTTTTAACCCCAATCTTTTCTATCTCTTATTCTCTCGTTCCTACACCTAAATCTAATTCTATATCAATTCTAAAACCTTCCATCTCCTCTTCAAATCTCTAAACCTATATTTATTCTAATTCATATCCTCTAAATCCCTAAATCCTATTTCTATCCTACATCAATTTCATACTCCCTCAAATCTCTCCTACATTCTAAATTTTTTTTTTACCAAGCCTATCCATCATCTTATATATATACACACCCATACATACAAATCCAATTCCTCTTTTATTTATTTAAATTTCTAAAAATTTAATTCTAAAGATGAATTCATTACAAGTTCACCTCTTTGATTCGTAATCTTCTCTAATCTTATTTTTATTACGAATTTATGCTCTTGTAAATTGGGGATTTTGTATTATTTTTGGTATTTGGGCTATGTTTTGTGTGATATTGTTTGGTGAGTATTGGTTGAGCTTCTTGTGAGTTGGGTATTGATTCTTATGGCTCCTAAGCGTGGGAAAGGTGGTGCTAGTGTTGCAAAATTTTTGTCTTTGACGGCGGAGGTTGAATTTAATCGGTTGTTGTTGAGGCCAATAGCTAAAGAAAGGGGATTTTTGCCGAACAAGCATGTTGAGTTGCGATGGGGAAGGATATGTAAAGCGCCTTGTAGGTATGTTTTCTGATATCCCTCGTATTTACTTCCATTCAATGCGGACAATGAATATTTTAAGTTTGGGGGTGGTTTGAGTGATTAGTAGTTGTTGTATTATGCTTTCATGTAGGATTTCATGCTTTGCATATTAGTAGTTGTAAATTATGCATTTATGTTCGTGTTATCTATGTTTGTTTCATATAGGACATTCTGTTTTTATGTTCGTATATCATGTGAGTTCATAATAGTTTGCATTTCCACCCATGCTTGATAGGAATTTTGTGTTGTTGACGCTTTTGATTGAGAAGTGATATACTTTGTTCTTGTGCACAAACATACACTAGTAAGTTGAAGCTAGTTGACTTATTGAATGTTGTAAGTAATTAGAAGGACATGAATATGTGCAAGTTGATTTAGTTTGCATGTTTTGAATACAAGTAGGTGTGTTAGAGAGATTTTTGCTTGGGATTGAGTATGTTTTTCCACCAAGTGAGCTTTTGAGCATTATTGCATATTTTTTGCAAGTTATTCGTTTGCTTGAGTGTCCATGGATTGTTTGCATTGTTAGCAGTTGTTTAAGGTCTTTTTTGAAATGCATGACATTATTTGACGATTAAAATGATAAAGGCATTTAGGAATAACCGCATATTTTCCCATATTACCACACCATATTTAGATGATCAATTAGTTAACCCGTTGAGCTTAATCCTATTTTTTCGGTGACATGCCACATTACTTGCCTAGACCTTTTTCTTGTATTTGGCTTACATTATTTTGAACCCACATTGTCAAAGGCTAGTAGAGTGCTTAAGGGAGTAATAAGGTGTGCAAGGAGGGGTTTATTGTTGGTCATAATTTTGGGGGAAATATTGTACATTGGGTTTGGTTGTTTACTTGATAGTCGGCATGTGTAATAAATTGTGGGATCATTGTTGTTTATATTATTGTTCTTGTTCTATATAGCTCTCGAAAGAAAAAAAATGAAAAATGAAAAAAAAGAAAAAAAAATATATTATGAGAGCATATTTGTGTTGTTGTGATCCTACTTTAGTCGACTAGTCGAGTTTTTTTGTTGGAAGAAAAATAGTAAAATTTTGTGTGTGGGGAAAGTAGGGTGTTGTGTATTATTCATTATGGTACTTACTAGCTTTTGACACTTCACCTGATTTGGCTTATTTGACATACCTTATCCCTAGCCCCGTTACAACCCAATTAAAGACCTTTTGATTATCGTCATTGATGTATGTTGTGTTAAAAGTTAGATTGATACCAAATGTCAAGCATGATTATGATTTTGTTGGAATTAAGTGATACACTTACCCTTGTTCTTGAGTGAATATTCTGTTGTGAGTGAATTGTGAGTGTTTGCTTGTTTTTGCGTATGAGATCTCGAGTTTGTCTCAAAGATGTGCTCTTGTAGGCTTAGCATGATTACCAACTTATTCTTACACTTGACATGGACTTTTGATAACTTATGCATGATTATTGAGTAGACTATGTGAATACTTGCACTTTCGACACCAAGACATTACGTTATTACTTTGATTCTTAAGTTGATATGGCATGAGAGGATTTGAAGGTGTGGTGATGTATTGTAGGAGATCATTTGCATTTTCATATTAGTTGTATTCATGCATTGCATTACATTGGATTTTGTGGGTACATTCACTATAGGCCCTCACGAGACCTTACTCGTCCACTGGGGCTGCCTAGGGGTTTAAAGGGCTTGTTGCATATGCCAAATGTAACCGTGATCACCTACGAAAGTGGTACTAATTAGGTAGAGTTAGTTGTTTACGCTTGAGGACAAGCATCGGTTTAAGTTTGGGGGTGTGATAAGTGGATTTTATATCCACTTGGAGCGTTCCATATCGGTTTAAATTAATTGACTTGGACTCAAGTTTGTTGTATTATTGATGTGTTTCGTGTAGTTGTGCAGGATTGTAGCTATTGGTTAGTATTGGTGTTTCTAACCGATATTAGAGTGGAATTAAGCATTGGAATGAAGATTGGACATTTGTGTTATGCTACCAAGGAGTTACATGTGTCATGGTATTGAAGATGTTAGCTAATGCAAAAGAAAAGGAGGAGAAAAGAGCAAATTTGATTAAAATTCGGATTTTCGGGAAGGTTGAGCAGTCTACACTGTTTTGGCCATATCTAGAGTTCTAGAAGTCCGTTTTCAACGATCTTACTGTCCACGCGAAGCTTGGGAGATTTTCTACAACATTGGACAGGTCGTCCACACGTAAGCTGTGCGTGGTGGGCGGAGGCAGCGCGACAAGCAGACTGATGGGAGCAGGGAATTGACTATTTTGCCCTTTTCAAGTTCTAATTGAATTTTAGGTAGTTTCTTGCACCTAAATTGAATTCTAATTGTATTTTAGGGTGTTTCCTTGTTGGGCAAGACTTTTAGAGCATATTTAAACACATCCTACCATTGTAATTAGATATATACATATCATTATTTAGAATTACATATCATAACTTAGATCTGCAAGGGAGAAAAGTGGAGAAGGATTCAACGCTCGTGACAAGCAACGGATCTAGATTTACTTCATCTTTTGTGTTATTCTGGATTTTAGATTTGTTTTCTTAACTCTTTGTTTTATTAATATTATTGCTTCTTTCATTCATAACTTGTTTATATCATGGTTTCATCAGATCCCATGATGACGAGTGGTTCGATTATGAACTAATTGTTGTCATGGGATTCTAACGGATTTATTTATGTAGCTTAGTAGTTTGCATGCTTTAAAAATTTATGTGTGATGAATTCTTGATATCCTCGTATGGTTAATCTTAATGCTTTTAGATGCGTAGCTAACATCTAAATTGAATTGTTAATATTTTGTGAAGCGAGTGTGGATCTTGAGATTTAGAACTTGCCATGCTAGTATAGGATAGGTTGATGTTTTAACATAATGATTTGTAGCGTAAATAGAGATATTATGCTACCCTATGTGATCAATATGGATAACTTGTGCTTAAACAGTTATGTTTTCAAATCTTATAGAGATATAGGGTCTAAACATAGTTGGTGTCTATTCATCTTCTATCTTGTTTGTGGATGTATGTTTAATTTGGTATTCGTATACTGAGAAGTAGCGTATACTTGTTTCGTGTTGTCTGATCAGATATCAAAACCATCACATGTATTGATTAAAGGCATCGACTCTAGGTGAAGTAGATAATGAAGTTGGGATTCCATGTTTATTCTCATATAAGTAATTCGTCTTTAATTCTCAGTAGTTAATTAATTATTAGTTAATTTTAGTTAATCAACCTTAATCTTTTTATTTGTCTGAGTAGTGAGTAAAAATCATACATTGTTGCATAGGTACATTAACTGATTTAAAACCTAAGATCTCTGTGGGAACGAACTTGACTTCTATCTGTATTACTTGTGACCATGTATACTTGCGTGATATTGTGTTAACACCAACAATATTTATTGATTATCTTTTAGTTGGTTCATCTCTCGAATAAACAAATAAGAGTTATAAAATTAGGATCGTTAGAGTTTTACTCGTTAATCAAGTGAAAGATACTCTATTTAACATTCATCAGTTGTGGTTATTATAAATATTCGAGTGGTACTATTTGTTCAGTACAACTCAAAATATATCATTTTAAGACTATTCTCATTATTTCGAGATAGTTGCTTTTATTGTCAGGGTTTGGCATTTTGTTCGTGTCAACCAATAAGATATTATCATTGAGAGTTTACATCATTCCATTGTTCGGATTGGTGGCGCAACTGAGTCAGACTGGCAGTCCGCCAGATTATCAATTATTTTCCTGGAAGAATTATCTCAAGTTATCTGTTCATCAAATATTCGGGAATTCTGTATTCTACTGGTCAATTTTGGGAAAGAGGTCCATTATAGAGAAATAGAGACTTGTGTACCGTTATGCGGACACGAGATTATTTAGGCACAACGTTGCCAGGGTTGAATTAATAACCCACTATGATGCTAGCATTCATACATATATATTATATTGTTGATATCATATTGTAGCCGTGATCAGGCGAAGTGCGGTGTCATTGGAGGACGGTATTTTCGGTCGGTTAGTTGCGCCCACCGAGATACTGAGAGGTGGAAGACCAATTTATTCTTAAATCATGAGCTATCCGAGTTATATCAAATGAGTCTTTCGAGTATTCTGTTTTGAGATGAGTATTGAGTCTTTCGAGTATGCTATTTTCGAGATGGGTTTGAGCCAATTCAGATTGTGATATTCGATATTAAAATTTTGAGTATTTCTTTCGGTAAACCTTATTATATTTATATACCGAGTGTCCGTACTTATTCACGCAAGAGAACGTGGTCAACAAGTAATATATGGTAAATAGGATTCGTTCCCATAGAGACTCGAATTGTTCATTATGTTCACTTATACACCAGCTTATGATTTACACTCACTGCCAAGACAATCACAATTTTGGTTTTGATTAATTAATGATTAAATAGCAACTATGAAAATTACGAGAAAATAACTTAACGATTAATTTATAATAAACAAACATGGGATTTCAATTTCATTAACCACTTCATTTAGAATCTTATGCCCTTTTGCCTAGCATGTGACAGAGTTGATTACTGATTAGATGCACTAAACTGATACACACCAACTTTCGTTGTGCATATATCATCCTACTGATCATCCACAATTGATAGAAGTCAAGTAGTCACCAAATATGCGTAGTTCCTATATGTCTATAGCAATTGAACACATATCGGTTAAAAATCAAGCATCCATAAAATCACATAGTCAGTGCAAGACGGTTAGAATTACACCACAAATTAATACATGTTCTTCGCATGCAAAAACCTATGCTAGCATGAATTGTTCTAAACCCTAGATCCACTTTCGCATTCACCAGGATTAAACAAACAATTACAGGTGTTCGCGACTCACCTATAACGAATAAGTATAATCATACTAGGAAATCAATATAATCCATCACACACCAAGGCATAAATAACACTTAATTACTAGAATCCATAGAAAAATTCATTAAAATCCCATGATAACGAGTTAGACCATAATCGACCTAATCGTCATCATGGGTTCAAGTGTAAACATGATCGAAAAAGAGTTACGATAAACCAAACAAGAGCAGTAAAAGAGTATACGAAAACAATCGAGCATTCAATGCAATAGGAGATTACAAATATGAATTGAAAACTATGAAACCCCCAAAAGCTTGATGCTCCCCCAATGGTTCTTCTCTCTCTACAATTCCCCGCTCCGAAAATAATACGACCTACTCGATAATTAGGGCTTTCCCCCAATAGTACATAATAAACTTGGCTTCCAAGACACAAGGCTGCACATCTTATCCGAACCGGCCCTTCAGAATAAGCCCAACAAGAGAAAAATAATATTTTCCAGCCAGCCAGGGCGCGGGCGCGCTCTATACAGGCGCGGGCGCGCCTGGCCCCCTGTCCAGGATCTTGATTTTGCTCCTGTTCCTCTGTTGGCTGCTGCACAATGCTCCGATTTGCTCCCTGATCGACATGCTATCTCAGCCCTCGACGCTTCCAGCTCTAAACCATCCGAAACACGCAATTCCACCACCTTATTCCCCAACCGATACTCTACACACTAAAAACAAGAAAACACATCAAAAGACACTAAACACTCGGGTACAAGCGGTCAATTTAAGCCGAAATGGAACGTAATTAGTGGACATAAAGTCCACTAACACACCCCCAAACTTAAACCGATGTTTGTCCCCAAGCATAAACAGACACTAACAATCCAATGAAGTACAATGCATGAATGCAACTAATATGAAAATGCAAGTGATCCCCTTCAAACCAACCAAAACCAACAAGCAAGCAAATACTCAAAGAAATACAACAAAATCCAAATAGAGCTCGCCTAAATCCCCGTATACTAACAGTACATGGACAGAAACGTGCTCGCGTGCTGTGCTCATCAGACATACCCCCAAATCAAACCAAGACCATACCTATTCTTAGCCACACAACCACCAGGTTTAAAAACAGAATGAACGTTAGACACAAGATCCCTCAAGATACACCGCCATAGTCCACTTGAGTTGACAAGAAATCATGCTTAATTAATAATACATTTGACACATAACACTATATATACAACGCATGCTTATTTAACCGTGCAATGGATGAGACCCCTAAAGGCTTATACAATAATACCCATGTAACGAGCGTTAGGTTAGTGGATCCCAGACTATAAAAGCCTTAGGTCACTAGGCACAAAGTCCCCTCGTACTTAATTGCTCGAGTATTAAAGACCTCACCCTGGTTAATTTTGCAATTACACAATTTACACGACTCTTTTTTTTTCTTTTTTTTCTTTTTTTTTTACTAAATCTGGAGTGAGAATTCTCATCTCCAACCCTAGACCACTCATATAAATATGAGCCGGCTACTAGCCATTTGACACCTATTTATTAATACTATTCACAATTATCATGAATTTCTTTGTTTCCCCCAAACTTATACTTAAGTGTTCCTTCGCTTTCAAGAATCTATCAAACATTCTAGGTTTAAACTAGGTTTTAAATTTTTGCAACCAAACAGACATGGCCGGATCCAATTCAAAAGCACTCAATGAGACTGTGATTGTGTAAAAATTTTGTTTCTGAACAAGCAAATCAGTTTCATAAGAACTATGAAACAATCCTCTACTCATCATTAGTGCACTCAATCAGACACCTACCTACCAGTCAGAATTAGTTTGTTCTAAGGGATCATGGAAAATGCATGAATGCATGAATTATGCTATGCAATCTGGAATGCCACTTCATGACTCACAAATACACAATATGCATGATACATGATGAACAATTTAAACAATATGCATGATAATACTACACTACATGTCCTAAATGCATCTAACTACTAATCATAATCTTCATTTCCCACCCCAAAACTTAAAATCTTCAATGTCCTCATTGAAGGCAAGAAACAAAGATAGTGCACAGAGATACCTCAATCATCAGCTGGATCACCCTCCTCGGGTGAGTCCGGTGGTGGATAAACAACTCCATCTCCATACTGAGGCCAAACAACCTCAACCCCTTTAGCTGAAAATGCCGTGCCCAAAGCCTGTGCCAGATCATCAGCAAAACGGCTCTGCCTCTCAAAAACATCATCTATCCGCCTAGCAAGCCTCCTAAAGTGAGACTCGGTCAAACCAGTTGTAACACCCCCAGATCCGGGGTCCGGGATCCGGTGGTTACGGTTTCCAATTCTATCCACAACACTTGAACTTTCCTTAACATAAAATAAATTACGTCTCTATAACCCAACACAACAATATAAAACACACCCGTTATAGTCCCAGAGATGAAATCAGAGTAACAATCAAATTTTTATTAATCACATTATGAGTTCTTACAATCCAAAAGAATTTCAATATAAATACATACTCTTTGCCATCCATTTACATAAGTCATACTAGACCATATTCTTAGTACTGAAAGAATAAATATACCCTACCAATAGCTTCTTCTTCAGCTCTGGTAGTCTCATCGTCCTCGCCCGCGTCAAGTGCGCCTTGTGCGAGTCATCTGGTCTAGCTGTTGTTGTGATATAATAATAAAGCAAGGGTGAGCAATAGCCCACCAACAATAATATATAACTAAACGATAATGTAACAGTTCAAAAGTATCTTTCAAACCATATGCCATGCATTTACGGAAATGATGCCAGTATAATATGAACGATGAAGTTATAAGGTAACTTAAAGTATTTGTTTGTAGAAATATCTGCTACATCAAAGTAAGCGAGATATTCTTATTGTTATTAAGAAGAGGAATTTGCAAGAAAAGGTTGCAATTCCAGTTATGACCCTTTTTCCAACTCTGCCAACAGTAATCATGTTGCAGGAAATAAATAAATTTGAATGATGAACCAATGATGGAGTATTCACCGCGCCCGCTGTTCCAATCTTGATGATCAGTCGAGATCGTACAGCTCAATTTAGATTTACTACCGGTAGAAGGAAGAACTGACGGCTTTACTTGTATACCGCCTTACTAGCTCTCCCCGGCCAACGGTTGGGCCAAAGGGGATGGACCGGCGCTACTCGGCCTCTTACACGACTCCTAGTTCAAATAGAATTCATGCTTCTGAATGTAACGTTCGTTTCCCTTTCCCCAAGTATAATACTTGTTGATAAGACTCCACAAAGTAGTCGTATCTAGTTGGAAAGGAAAATTCACCAATAACTCCCAAGCTATTACTTGGTAACGGATATCAACTTGTTCCAGTAATCTTACCCCTCGAAAGATGAGAAGGTAAGCAACGACTTAATAAGTCAACAGCACCCGAGTTGCGAGTGAAGAGAATACTTTATGACCGGGAAGTCGACAAGATAAATAACATTTTCCAAGTAAGGTTCCCTTATTATTAGGGAGATAGACTCAAAGAAGAATGATGTCTGAGAACCTTCCTTGATATAGGATTAATAATAATATGACTCCGAAATATTTTTCGTAATAATCGAAGAAGATAAACCTTATTGAGGTTATTCTAAGTATGGAATAAATATTCAGAGAATATTTATTGAATTAAAAATATTTAAAGAATATTTAGGAATATGAAAGAATATCTTTAATCAGAGTATTTTTCAAATAATTCTTGAAGAAATATCGAGAGAATATTTATTGCATAATTAAATATCCAATGAATATTCCAAATAATATTCATTAATTAATAAGACCTGAAAGGAATATTTAAAATATTTAAAATAATATTCGATGATTAAATAGAACCCTGGATGAATATTCAAAATAATATTCATAATTAATTAGGAATTTAAATGAATATCAATAAAGTAATATTCATTTAATAAATAATATCCTAAATGAATATCAAGTAATATTCATTTAGTAATCCAAGCTTTAAAGGAATATTCGATATAATATTTGATAAGTAAATCAAGCTTCAGATGAATATTGAAGATAATATTCATCAAGTACTTAATACCTTAAATGAATTTTCAAAAGTAATATTTATTTAATAAAATAATATTCTAAATGAATGTCCACATAATATTCATTTAGTAGTCTCATCTTTAGAAGAGTATTCGAAATAATAATCGATAATCAATTCGACTCTGAATGAATATTGACAAATATTATTCGTCGAATGATTACGTTCAAATAATTATTTGAAGTAAGGATCATTAAAATAAATAATCTCGAACGAATATTCAAATAATATTCGTCGCCTGAATAATAGAAAATATTTACTTAAATATTTTCCTCCGAGGTAATCTCGATATATCAAGGAATATTGACTCCCGGTCTATATTTGATTAATAAGATGTATACGCCCTTCTATGAGGGTCTTACAATAACCGGCTTATAACTGATATATAACTATCTAGCTTATAAGCCAACAATAACATTCAGGGAACAAGTATTATCAATTCAACTTGAAAGTAGGCATGCATGCAGTGGCATATGTATATCAGCAATCATATATATATATTTATTCAATCACAACAACAGCCTAAAAGAAGGGAATTGAAACTTGCCTGGTAGTCGAGTACGGTAAGGGGTAGTGGTAGCGGGTCCCGGTTCAGCTTGGTGATCTATAAATAGCCAAGGCATTCGGGATTAATCACTTAACATATTAAAAGTTAAGTTATACTTAATTCGAAACACGTTCTCGAGTTATCTCGTTATACCCCTTTTAGTGGATTACTTTTATCACTGATCCGACCCGACATTCGTTCGTTAATACGACATGTCATTGTACTTATACTTGAGACATACTTAAGTCATATGAGTTCTAAAGTCGATCGTTGCGAACCAATACTATACTCCGAGTTTTATCGCCCGTTTTCTAAGTGTTTTACCGAAGTTATAAAAGAGTCGTCTTTTAGGGGTTCGTTCGCGTTTAACCTCGACTCGAACATTTTTAATAAATCGAAAAATGATCCTTTTGACATACGGTTTTCTTTCACACCTTCCTTTTTTTTTTACCCCTAGTATTTATTTACCAAGATTCGCCATGACGTTACATAGCTTACGAGGGTTCAATTTCGGTTACGAACTTTCGTTTACGGATTCGAACTACTTTTAGTAATCCGGCCGTAACTCCTAAACCGTAAGTCCGTTTCACGTGATCTTTATATCAAAACGAAGCTTAGAACATTACCTATCTTATCATGGCAGTTAAGGTCTCTGGACAGTAGGGGTTCAACATGGAAAATGGTATACAAAACATGGTAGTGCAAAATCGGGCATTATAACGGCTGTAAATCGAACGTTCCATAAATCGTAATCAACAACCCAAGCCACACCGGGCATACCAATCATCTTACATTCATAATACTAATCTCATAAGTCCAGGAACATCATATTATATCATCATATTCATCACATCTCTTAAATCAAACAAACTAACTACATAATCATGTAAACATGCTTATAACAACATTATCACCAAAATTTATCCAAAACTCCATTAAAACTCAAATCAAAGACTAGGGTTCTTGAAGTTTATACCTTCCTTGAGGTATGTATGCACTTATTAAGCCTTGTATAGTCCTTGTATAGCCTCCATGAAGCTTGGATCATCAACCAAAATCAAGATTCAAGAATTTTGTTCTTGAGGTTACTATTCATCCTCCACTTTCTTGATTTTTTTGAAAATGGAAAAAGTGGTGTTTGAGGCTAAGATTTTTAGGGTATCATTTCTATGAAATATAGGATCTATGATAAATTTTTGGAGATCAAACAATGGTGGGAGCTTGGACTTTGATTCTTGAATTATGGTTAAGGTCGAATGGAGCTTTGCAAGGGGGAGGAGAGTTTTGCTTGGTTGGCTTGCTTTTTGGTGTTTTAATCTCATCCACTCTCATCCACTAGCAACATAATATCTTGCAAAAGTCACTTTATCAAAGTGGTGAGGTGTTGGATGATGAAATGGCAAGACATGTGTTGAGTTTTGGATGGTGCTAAGGCTAACCAAGTGGTTGCTTGCAAAGTACTAGTTTAAATCTCTAAGCATGCTAGTTACTTTAAGCCACTTGGTTGCTAGATATTTATTCTAGTAGCTTGCACAATACTCTTGCTTCCTCTGCTTGTTTCTGTGTCCGGTTATTACCCGTTTCGATTGATCGTTCGTGGGAATATTTCACGGATTTCTAATTAGGGTTTACCGGGAATCCTCTTTAATATTAATACTTTCATTCTCCATCTTTCATTCTAACTTTCCAATTTATATTCCTTAAATCCATTCGTTAAATACTTAAGGCTATCAGTGTCCAGGGAACTCTCAGAGAAAATAAAAGTGCGGTTTTTCAGAATCCGACAGCTTTTACATACACTTATTTTCCCCCTGGATCACTAATATGAACTCGGAAATCCGTTCCGAATACTTCTATATAGTGTCGTCTCATATTATTATATACTCCCACCACAACACTATTCATTCTGTATTCTTTACTTGTTCTCTTGGGGTGGTACAATTGTCCGTATTCTCTTTCGATCGTTCCTTAACCTTTTTACGGAACTACTGGATTAATCGTTATCGCTCTGGATGACATGAGGGTATTCTCTTGCTTGAAGTTGCCATATCTTATTCCCTCAGAAGATAGATTATTCTTACCTATGTTGTCACCCTTTAGCATTCTTCAAGACATAGAAATAATAAAGTCGAATTCCATTCATTCTTTCCGAATATCAATTATTACATTGTAGCCATAACCACTCCTCAGTGGTTTCCTACCTTCATTCTTAAATCAAATATATTAACATCCCAAAATATCAAATCCTCAAAGTTAATATCTCAATTCTAGGATTATAATAATATTTAATCCACTGTCCGGTCAAATATTATACCGAAAAAGAATTTGGAATTTCTGAATTCCGATCGTCTCTGCATTCACTTATTTCCTCCGCGTATTACTAATATGACTTCGAAACATCCATAACACGTCCCGTACATAGGGTGGCGTCAAAAGTTTTCCAACTTACAAAATCACTATTCATCCACCAAATTACTATGCACGTACAGGAAACACTATGCACGTACGGGAAATACTATGCACGTACGGGAAATACTATGCACGTATGGGAAACACTATGCACGTACTCATTTCCCTTCAAGGATCCATTCATTACAATCATTGTTCTTTTGAAACCACCATTCATTAGAGCTGGTGACCTTGTTGTCGGAATCATTGTTCCTCATTTTATCATTACTTAATAAAAAGTTTTAATTATATCCAAAATTTGGGGTTCTTACAGTCTCCCCTCCTTAAAAGGATTCCGTCCCGGAATCAGGTAGGAAGCAAAGATTCGTTCTACCCTTTCTCAGCACATCTTCTAGTGCTACAATCCATACTGTATCCTTTTTCCATCAACGTTGCTACTTTTCGTACAACTCACTATCCGGGTTATACTCTTACTCAGTCTTATCCTTATTGATACCTGCAGTAACATTGGTATCACTATCACCCTACGATTCGGAGGTAACCTCGCTCGTACTGTGCATTTCCTGATCGCTTTAATCTTCGCAACCTCGATCAATATAGAGAAGTGGAAAGATTTATTGAGAGATCACTATGATCAATTGAACATTTGTTATATTGCATAGTTAGTACAGAAGGGGGCCAGCCTTTAGTACTTGACAAGCAATTAAACAAGTCATGGCATTCCACTTAGACTTCTATCACATAGACAGATAGTCACGTAGCAGTACCTCCCCTCCTAAAAGGGTTGTTCTTCTCAATTCATAAAGAAGATGAATAAGAGAGAAGAAGAGAAAAGAGTTCTAAAGGATTATAGAAAGCTTTCATGATTGTAGAATATCATACTCAGACTTTACCTCTGAACTATAGAGGTTTATCAAAGAAGAAATTAATCATAATTATATCCAATACTTATTTGATCGCAATCTCACGTGTCAACATATCTTGCTGCTTTGTCCATTATTCTATGGACAAATACTCTTGTTCAATCTTAGCGATACTCACATTCGGGAAATCCTTCAACCTTCCAGGTTAAATCTTAGATTTCTCACTTGACATCCTTATTACTGACATCCCATATCATGTTACTAGCTTTTTCATACTATAATATTGACACTTTCAGGTTGTCATCCTGAGAATTCATTAGAAAACCCATTCATAACATTCCTTGCTTCTCATTCCATATTTGCTTCCCCAGCCTTTTCTTTATCAATCACATCCTTCTTATTAGCTGATTCTTACTCATTTCTATTATTTACTTTCATCTTCACCTCTTTATTGAGACACCTTTTTGCACTTGGTACCTCCTTATCGGTATTCCGTCTCATTTATTCTATAATCATCACGTTATTTCAATTTAAACTTTCCGAAATGAATCTGGCCCGATTCCTTTAACTTAGATTCATATAATCTACTTCTGCCAACCTGGTTTCTCATTACTTGTTCTTTTCTATCCGTGGTTTTCCACAGGTTGTTCTTCGTAAGTCAGACCAGGTCGTATATCTACCTGCTCGTACTCTTATCATCTATCGAGCATCTGCATTATACTGGCGTAGCCTGGCCATATGAAACACGTTACGATCATGCTATAAGTTTTGGGGGTAGAGCTGGCTCGAATGCCATCTTCCGAACACTTGTCGGATGGCCCAACAAATCTCGGGCTCAACTGCCTTTATTTCTTTTTACGGGAATACATTTAGCATCATGAATTATCAACCTCATATTCTCTATCTTGTTTGTGCAGAAGTATACTAACACAAACTTGCTTGCCATTCATCAACATGCCATTTAGCTTATCAATAGCAGCACTTTCTTTATCTTTACGTTGTCATCTTCTTTCTTAGAAGAATCACCATCGCTTGTTGTTTACGTTGTGCGTTAATAGCTAACCCTACGGGTTTCAAATCCCTTAGGGAGACAAAGTAATCATTATTCCTTATCCATAAGGAACACTTCCTGAACTTGATGTAGATATAACGTGAAGCAGATAGAATTGCAGAAGAGTTTCAAGCATCGCAGCTAGGCCCGGTTGATGAAACTATCACTTATGCATCTTCCATAAAAGACTGGAAACTTAATGGTTTACTTCATCAATTTTGTACCATGGTCCTGGTTTGCCTCAAAACGGGACCTTCTAAGGTACGTAATATGCTTAAGACTTCATCAGGAATCGAATCTTTACTTAAACTATTATTACTGTTAATTCTTGCACAGTCATTAGAAGGAATGTAAATTCCTCCATTTCGATATGACCTTCAAGGTCCTTCCAAATATCATCCTGTTTCTTCGGTATGAACATTTGTAATTATTCCTTTATACTTAGACTGTCGGCCACCTCATTGGCCTTTCCTGATAATAATAATTTCTGGTAATCCTTGTTCTCTGGATATATTCCAATTCAAACATTTCTACCTCATCCCCATCTTTGTTGGGTGAAAGCATTCTCTCTTAAGCTCTGCTGATGGAGAAAAATATATTTATCAGTCTTTCTCCATAAGTCATTGCTTCCACCTACCCGTGGGAACTTTACCACGTTTATTCCCAATCCTACTTAGGATACTTCTTTTCTTAGTTCTTTCTTTATCTTAGGATAATCTCAACCTTTATAGGTTCAACCCATACTTCCTCAGGGTTTCATACATGCCTCATCTGGCATTATTGTTACGATGTCATACATTCCTTACCAAACTTCCATTTTTGAAGTTCGGAATATTACCTTTTTCCTTGTAGGGTTTCATAGGCCATCCTTATCATTCCTCCGGTATTTTCTGGGTACCGGGTATATCAAAATGTAATTGATCAATACTCTAATAATTCTATCTATGTTCTTTCCAGAACTCTTTTTAATAATCCTTACCGGTCATTGTTGCCTTAGCAAGTCCAGCTCATAACATCTGAAGTCATAATGTCGTTATTAGGGTTAATGCCACCCCTTGTGCATTCCCCAGGGTTTGTCTTAATTTATGGATATCCTATCCTAATTCAACTGCCAAGGAATTCTTGCATCTTATAATTGGCAATCAGATCATGTATCCTTAATAAAGGTCTCTTTTCAATCATTCTCATTTGATAATCGATCGGTGGTTTAATGCCACCCTCTTCTTTCAGATAGTTGTCAGCCTATTTGACCTTCCAAAAAGGCAACGTATACCAATCTCTTCTCTTACCAACTTGTTAATGGTAGCAAGGATGTTCTGAAAGATATTGGTCGAGTTCAACGTGAATCTCTTACTGCTTATCGTTCTTCGCAAAGGTACTTGCCTCAGACAAAATTCCTACAGCATACTGTTCAATGTCTGACCTTTTCTATACCTTCTTCATTTACCTTCATTGTTTACTTTCCTCCGTCATAATATATTCATGGTATTCATGATACCCTAACATCATACATCTCAAGTCACTATACTTCCATTTTACTCGAAATCTTGGACAACCATATACACATGAGTCACTTCAGTACGGGTGACCCCATCCCAAAAAGGTCTAGTGAATTCCCAATCAAAACATGGGTTGTTCAGCAGAAGATTCCTACGATCTCATTAATGTTTCCTTTATATCAGAAGCCCTTGCAGTCGGTGCTTTCTTAGAAGCAACCCTGCTTTGTCCTTTCATTGCTGGTCTAGTCACTCGATAATCCTTTGTGACTTGGCCTCAACTGGCCACCCTAAAATAAAAAAAAAATATATGATTTTAGGGGTTCGCTAATAGCATTACTTTTCTAGCAATTGCCGGCATAGTGCCTTCTTCTTTGATACCTTTCTACCTTTCCAAAACTTTACTCCATATAAGTCTTAATCGACTACTCGGCACCGTCTCCGGTCACCTTTCCTCCACTTTTATCTTTTCAACTATTCTTATCAATCCCGCGTGCCACGCAAGCTTACCATTCCTGGCATAACAGCCTTTTCACTTAAGTCAATCCCGGAGTGTCTCCGTCCGGCTAGTTTCTTACTTACATTTCCTGTTTTCGTCCAATCTCACTTCATCATTTTATCACTACCGTCGATTGTAATGCTCAGGGTCCGTTTACTAACCCATTTTACAGCATCCTTACCCAAATCACAGGGTTTGCTCCAGTTTCTACTCTCTTCCATGACATTCTCTGATAATCAGAAAGACAAGGGTTGCCAAAATTCACCGAATTCCTTTCCAGACTCAGGGAAATTTTGATCAATCTACCCACCTACTGGTAACATTAAGGAGACCAGTTTCGAAACTTGAAGAATAGTTCTATGAACCTCCAAGCAGGTGGAATCATAAGCAGTCGTAGTTAACGAAATAATCATCATCAGATTGGAAGTTTACCCACTGGAGAGGAATCAATTATATCCATCCCTTAGAAGGGAATCAATAGTTTCAAACTGAAACCTGTCACAACGTCCTGATATTCAATACTACCAAATGTCGGTCTACCTAACCCTTTATGTGAAGCGTCATTGGAAGCACAAAGTCTCCTTTTTCCATTAAGCAGTGCCAGCTCTTGGTCATTACCAATTTCACCTTTTAGCTCCAGGAAGATTTTCTCACATTTTTCTCTTTAACTGCTGATCGTATTACTTGATCTATTATAATTCCGTGTCGGAGTAAACTTAAGGTAACTACTATAATCCATTCAAAGAGAAGAAGGAATTTAATATTCCTCTGAATCACATGCATCTAGCGTTTCTGGTTCATCATTTAACTGAGTTGAATTAACTCTATACTCAGTCTCTGGCAGTAGTCTCATTACGAGTTCATCTTGACTCACTGGTCTTATTTTCCTGTAGGTTCTGAGATCATTGTCTTGCTTACTACTTCCTTATATAACTTTACCCAATCATGCCATCATTTCCCAATGTCTTTACTTTCTAAATGATTCATTCATAAAATGAACATTTTCCTTAATAAAACCACCTTATTAACCTCAATTCGGTTCCATAATTTACAACCTACGACACCTGCCTTCTCATGGCGAATTATTACTGACCATATTCATACTAATTCATTTATCAAATGATATGGCACTTACTGCCTCATTCTCAACTATTCCTAGGGACTATGCTCCTCGTCCTATATCGCGGTCTCACATCCCTCTAGCTCTTTCTTTGTTAAGATTAAAATCTCTAAGGATTCTCATCTATTTCCGTATAAGATCTCAAGTAATTCTTCCAATCCTTCTTTCTTGCTGGTACTACATCTGGTAGTCCGGCTATGAATTCAACATGCATCTTCAGATCTCTTAATAATATCTCGGTTCTTTATACTCACTTTTCTGAGCACCATATCTTAATCATCACAGTCATTCTGGCTATGACCCTCATTACCCATGGGTAAGCTCCTTATCCTAACAGGATTTTCCTTATCTGCTGGAACCTCTTCCGGGTCTCCAGTAGGGTACTCCATCGAATTACCCGCTGATCTTCAGCATATAAAGCATCATCGCGCTGTTGCTCGTATGCCTCAAGGTCAGTCGCCTTACTCGTCGATACGATATCGAGCTAAGTTACTATCATTATACTTACGAGTTCCCATAAGGGTTTTATATGTCATCACTACATTAAGTAGTCCGACTATGAACTTGGCAAGAGTTCTTATTATCTTATTGAATTTATTGTTTTAACGTCACCTCATCTCTGGGGTTTATAACGTACGCTCTGATACCACTTCTGTAACACCCCCAGATCCGGGGTCCGGGATCCGGTGGTTACGGTTTCCAATTCTATCCACAACACTTGAACTTTCCTTAACATAAAATAAATTACGTCTCTATAACCCAACACAACAATATAAAACACACCCGTTATAGTCCCAGAGATGAAATCAGAGTAACAATCAAATTTTTATTAATCACATTATGAGTTCTTACAATCCAAAAGAATTTCAATATAAATACATACTCTTTGCCATCCATTTACATAAGTCATACTAGACCATATTCTTAGTACTGAAAGAATAAATATACCCTACCAATAGCTTCTTCTTCAGCTCTGGTAGTCTCATCGTCCTCGCCCGCGTCAAGTGCGCCTTGTGCGAGTCATCTGGTCTAGCTGTTGTTGTGATATAATAATAAAGCAAGGGTGAGCAATAGCCCACCAACAATAATATATAACTGAACGATAATGTAACAGTTCAAAAGTATCTTTCAAACCATATGCCATGCATTTACGGAAATGATGCCAGTATAATATGAACGATGAAGTTATAAGGTAACTTAAAGTATTTGTTTGTAGAAATATCTGCTACATCAAAGTAAGCGAGATATTCTTATTGTTATTAAGAAGAGGAATTTGCAAGAAAAGGTTGCAATTCCAGTTATGACCCTTTTTCCAACTCTGCCAACAGTAATCATGTTGCAGGAAATAAATAAATTTGGATGATGAACCAATGATGGAGTATTCACCGCGCCCGCTGTTCCAATCTTGATGATCAGTCGAGATCGTACAGCTCAATTTAGATTTACTACCGGTAGAAGGAAGAACTGACGGCTTTACTTGTATACCGCCTTACTAGCTCTCCCCGGCCAACGGTTGGGCCAAAGGGGATGGACCGGCGCTACTCGGCCTCTTACACGACTCCTAGTTCAAATAGAATTCATGCTTCTGAATGTAACGTTCGTTTCCCTTTCCCCAAGTATAATACTTGTTGATAAGACTCCACAAAGTAGTCGTATCTAGTTGGAAAGGAAAATTCACCAATAACTCCCAAGCTATTACTTGGTAACGGATATCAACTTGTTCCAGTAATCTTACCCCTCGAAAGATGAGAAGGTAAGCAACGACTTAATAAGTCAACAGCACCCGAGTTGCGAGTGAAGAGAATACTTTATGACCGGGAAGTCGACAAGATAAATAACATTTTCCAAGTAAGGTTCCCTTATTATTAGGGAGATAGACTCAAAGAAGAATGATGTCTGTGAACCTTCCTTGATATAGGATTAATAATAATATGACTCCGAAATATTTTTCGTAATAATCGAAGAAGATAAACCTTATTGAGGTTATTCTAAGTATGGAATAAATATTCAGAGAATATTTATTGAATTAAAAATATTTAAAGAATATTTAGGAATATGAAAGAATATCTTTAATCAGAGTATTTTTCAAATAATTCTTGAAGAAATATCGAGAGAATATTTATTGCATAATTAAATATCCAATGAATATTCCAAATAATATTCATTAATTAATAAGACCTGAAAGGAATATTTAAAATATTTAAAATAATATTCGATGATTAAATAGAACCCTGGATGAATATTCAAAATAATATTCATAATTAATTAGGAATTTAAATGAATATCAATAAAGTAATATTCATTTAATAAATAATATCCTAAATGAATATCAAGTAATATTCATTTAGTAATCCAAGCTTTAAAGGAATATTCGATATAATATTTGATAAGTAAATCAAGCTTCAGATGAATATTGAAGATAATATTCATCAAGTACTTAATACCTTAAATGAATTTTCAAAAGTAATATTTATTTAATAAAATAATATTCTAAATGAATGTCCACATAATATTCATTTAGTAGTCTCATCTTTAGAAGAGTATTCGAAATAATAATCGATAATCAATTCGACTCTGAATGAATATTGACAAATATTATTCGTCGAATGATTACGTTCAAATAATTATTTGAAGTAAGGATCATTAAAATAAATAATCTCGAACGAATATTCAAATAATATTCGTCGCCTGAATAATAGAAAATATTTACTTAAATATTTTCCTCCGAGGTAATCTCGATATATCAAGGAATATTGACTCCCGATCTATATTTGATTAATAAGATGTATACGCCCTTCTATGAGGGTCTTACAATAACCGGCTTATAACTGATATATAACTATCTAGCTTATAAGCCAACAATAACATTCAGGGAACAAGTATTATCAATTCAACTTGAAAGTAGGCATGCATGCAATGGCATATGTATATCAGCAATCATATATATATATTTATTCAATCACAACAACAACCTAAAAGAAGGGAATTGAAACTTGCCTGGTAGTCGAGTACGGTAAGGGGTAGTGGTAGCGGGTCCCGGTTCAGCTTGGTGATCTATAAATAGCCAAGGCATTCGGGATTAATCACTTAACATATTAAAAGTTAAGTTATACTTAATTCGAAACACGTTCTCGAGTTATCTCGTTATACCCCTTTTAGTGGATTACTTTTATCACTGATCCGACCCGACATTCGTTCGTTAATACGACATGTCATTGTACTTATACTTGGGACATACTTAAGTCATATGAGTTCTAAAGTCGATCGTTGCGAACCAATACTATACTCCGAGTTTTATCGCCCGTTTTCTAAGTGTTTTACCGAAGTTATAAAAGAGTCGTCTTTTAGGGGTTCGTTCGCGTTTAACCTCGACTCGAACATTTTTAATAAATCGAAAAATGATCCTTTTGACATACGGTTTTCTTTCACACCTTCCTTTTTTTTTTACCCCTAGTATTTATTTACCAAGATTCGCCATGACGTTACATAGCTTACGAGGGTTCAATTTCGGTTACGAACTTTCGTTTACGGATTCGAACTACTTTTAGTAATCCGGCCGTAACTCCTAAATCGTAAGTCCGTTTCACGTGATCTTTATATCAAAACGAAGCTTAGAACATTACCTATCCTATCATGGCAGTTAAGGTCTCTGGACAGTAGGGGTTCAACATGGAAAATGGTATACAAAACATGGTAGTGCAAAATCGGGCATTATAACGGCTGTAAATCGAACGTTCCATAAATCGTAATCAACAACCCAAGCCACACCGGGCATACCAATCATCTTACATTCATAATACTAATCTCATAAGTCCAGGAACATCATATTATATCATCATATTCATCACATCTCTTAAATCAAACAAACTAACTACATAATCATGTAAACATGCTTATAACAACATTATCACCAAAATTTATCCAAAACTCCATTAAAACTCAAATCAAAGACTAGGGTTCTTGAAGTTTATACCTTCCTTGAGGTATGTATGCACTTATTAAGCCTTGTATAGTCCTTGTATAGCCTCCATGAAGCTTGGATCATCAACCAAAATCAAGATTCAAGAATTTTGTTCTTGAGGTTACTATTCATCCTCCACTTTCTTGATTTTTTTGAAAATGGAAAAAGTGGTGTTTGAGGCTAAGATTTTTAGGGTATCATTTCTATGAAATATAGGATCTATGATAAATTTTTGGAGATCAAACAATGGTGGGAGCTTGGACTTTGATTCTTGAATTATGGTTAAGGTCGAATGGAGCTTTGCAAGGGGGAGGAGAGTTTTGCTTGGTTGGCTTGCTTTTTGGTGTTTTAATCTCATCCACTCTCATCCACTAGCAACATAATATCTTGCAAAAGTCACTTTATCAAAGTGGTGAGGTGTTGGATGATGAAATGGCAAGACATGTGTTGAGTTTTGGATGGTGCTAAGGCTAACCAAGTGGTTGCTTGCAAAGTACTAGTTTAAATCTCTAAGCATGCTAGTTACTTTAAGCCACTTGGTTGCTAGATATTTATTCTAGTAGCTTGCACAATACTCTTGCTTCCTCTGCTTGTTTCTGTGTCCGTTTATTACCCGTTTCGATTGATCGTTCGTGGGAATATTTCACGGATTTCTAATTAGGGTTTACCGGGAATCCTCTTTAATATTAATACTTTCATTCTCCATCTTTCATTCTAACTTTCCAATTTATATTCCTTAAATCCATTCGTTAAATACTTAAGGCTATCAGTGTCCAGGGAACTCTCGGAGAAAATAAAAGTGCGGTTTTTCAGAATCCGACAGCTTTTACATACACTTATTTTCCCCCTGGATCACTAATATGAACTCGGAAATCCGTTCCGAATACTTCTATATAGTGTCGTCTCATATTATTATATACTCCCACCACAACACTATTCATTCTGTATTCTTTACTTGTTCTCTTGGGGTGGTACAATTGTCCGTATTCTCTTTCGATCGTTCCTTAACCTTTTTACGGAACTACTGGATTAATCGTTATCGCTCTGGATGACATGAGGGTATTCTCTTGCTTGAAGTTGCCATATCTTATTCCCTCAGAAGATAGATTATTCTTACCTATGTTGTCACCCTTTAGCATTCTTCAAGACATAGAAATAATAAAGTCGAATTCCATTCATTCTTTCCGAATATCAATTATTACATTGTAGCCATAACCACTCCTCAGTGGTTTCCTACCTTCATTCTTAAATCAAATATATTAACATCCCAAAATATCAAATCCTCAAAGTTAATATCTCAATTCTAGGATTATAATAATATTTAATCCACTGTCCGGTCAAATATTATACCGAAAAAGAATTTGGAATTTCTGAATTCCGATCGTCTCTGCATTCACTTATTTCCTCCGCGTATTACTAATATGACTTCGAAACATCCATAACACGTCCCGTACATAGGGTGGCGTCAAAAGTTTTCCAACTTACAAAATCACTATTCATCCACCAAATTACTATGCACGTACAGGAAACACTATGCACGTACGGGAAATACTATGCACGTATGGGAAACACTATGCACGTACTCATTTCCCTTCAAGGATCCATTCATTACAATCATTGTTTTTTTGAAACCACCATTCATTAGAGCTGGTGACCTTGTTGTCGGAATCATTGTTCCTCATTTTATCATTACTTAATAAAAAGTTTTAATTATATCCAAAATTTGGGGTTCTTACACCAGTACTCTCACTCACAAGTGCTCTCGAAGGACCAGCTCTAGCCTGCTGCTGCGGACGTGGTGGCACATCACCACCCAGAATGTAACCCAGGCCTCGCGGATGTGGCTCACCACCATCCCAATCAGCCAACCTAGCAATAGCCGCCTTGTCTATGCAGCTAGCTGGCAACTGTAACTGCTCCTCTGCTGGCCAGCGAATACCCACATCTAAACACAATCGAACAACCACCGAGCCATATAGAATTGTTGCAGTGGAACCCCCTTGCATGAACCTTGTAACACCCCAAATCCGGGGTCAGGGATTTGGTCGTCACGCGGAAATCCTCAATAACAAATCACCTGTTTATCCATATAAAACCATTTGTAGTCACTTACTAACAGAAATACAACAATAGAGACCCCAACTACCAAGCATTTTTTGGGTTATAGGGCTAGAAACAAGAACTAAAATCCTTACATTACTCGATCCATTGCAGCCATTCAATTACATCACATCGTGTATTACAAATCCTATACTACTAGTATAGCTTCAATGAGAAGTACACCAGCAACTAGTGCTATCCTGTACAAAGTAATATAATTATTACACATCAATATGATTACATATAACTTACTCCAGCTATAGATTTTCTGGATCATATCGTCTTCATCAGGGCATACTACCTGCTTCTTCCGAGCTATGCATATAAGCATCATCCGCCTACCTTTCTTTGAAAGGTTAATATTTAAAACAAACAAGTATGAGCGAAAGAATTGCCCAGCAAGTATTAATAGAGTTTAACAATATATAATCCAATATACATAGGGGTTTTAAGATCCAACAATACTTAACATCATTTCCGAAACATTTATAACTATGAAACTTCAATAAGGAAAAATATGACGTTGAACGCAACATCCAATGAACAGGTAAGTTTATAACAACTATAGTAATCATCATATCTTAGCGAAATAGTATACACTACAGTATTGCTAATCTTTTAGAAAGCTTTTCAAAACACGCAGTTCAATATGCTGCTAAGACAGTTGTTTATCATCGTATACAAACCAAACCAATAGAAGGTTTCATTTATAGTATTTCTCAAGTCTGAAGGTATATACGTATAAGTATGTCATTTTCATCAAACACCCCACAGATCAACATCATGCACCGGGTATAAGTTCTTTTAACCACTTGATAAATCTAAACTCAGAAATAACTGATAGGAAACGAGTCAAAGCTCTTGAAGCAAAACATTTGAGACTTGACATCAATAACCGATGAACCATCTTTCATCTTTTGAATATTTGCAAAAGTGCACAAACACGTGCCATTATTGTTAGAATATTCTTGCAGTTCTAGATACTTGCATGAATTCATCATCATCTTTCATAATTGAAAACAACACTATCGGCTACTTGGCACTTCGGCCTAAGAAGCAGTTTTTGAGTATTTTTCCAAAGTGGAGGATGGGACTTAAAGAAAACATAAAAACCTGACAAGGATTGACGATGATCAGTCGCCACATCCAAGTCCAATAATCCGCGGGTCTTCTCTACCGGTAGAAGGATAGAAACTACATCCGTAACTATCCTCGGGTGAAAACTACATCCGTAATCACCCTCGATGAAAACTACATCCGTAATCATCCTTCGGCAACACCTGGGCCGGAATAATAATTGATGGACCGCCTGGCTCACGGCCGCTTACACATCCCGGGAATCGTTCGTCAACGATTCCCACACCTACCAGAGTCCCTTTTTCTTTTTCTTTTGAAAACTTGATTTTGATTGAAAATAGAGTAATTGAGGTCCGACATCAGTCGATCGATAATTCTTGAAAAATGTGCAAGGAAGTAAAACCAGACCGGGGGTTTTCGAAAATATTTTGAGTTCGAAAGAGTTCGAGTATAGGTATACACTTATACTTATATCAATCCCGACACAGGGTTTTGTGTTCACATATGGAAAATGGTACGCATAAAGCTTGTAACACAACAGGATAATTCCATATATATATGAGTTTTTGAAAAGTAACTTACCTAGATAGAATCAAAATATAGTATTTTAAATGACTATGAAAGTCCTTAGACATCCTTCGAATAGCGTTTTATAGTCTTCAAAACACTCAAAGTATTTAATAAGTATTTGACTAATATGTAACCAATAATAAATATTCAATAATCCATTTTTAAAAGAATGCTCAAAATAATATGCATTTATTAAATAATAATCAAATAATATTTACTATTAATACTGAAATATTTGATACCCTCAAAACATCCAAATACAACCCTTGGAATGTTTCTAATCAAAATCAAGACACAATCTCTCCGGCAGTCTCCAAACTTTAGCCACTTTATCAAATAACTACTACTTACTCTCGGTCAGTAAGAAATAATTAATAAGCCTGAAAATCCTTTTTCTCTTTCTCCCTTTTGTTAACGAATATTATAATTAATATTCATCAATTTAAATAATCATTCAAATAGCATATATCGATATCAATCTAGCTGGTTTAAGCTGAAAATAACCAATTTATAACCATTGGAATATCTTTAATCCGTATTGAAAATAAACTATCTCCGATAAATAATACACTAGATAGAATCACTCCATTAAATTATTTTATTATTTCTCCGGGACAAAGTGATTTTAAGAAAGCGTTTTGAAAACGATATTCATCTAATTGAATAAATTTAATTAGGCGAATGAGGTTTATTTAATTAGTGAATGCTTTCAGAAGCATCTATTAATTAAATAAACACTGGTTTATTGGTGATGTTGCCTTTAGGTTAGTTATTGTGAAATTCTTTTTAAAAGCTTTGCCCGGGTTTTCGAAAACACACAATACAAAATAGCCCCGACACGCGGCTAAGTTCTAAAACTCAATACATGCTCTACCCTCTGAGCCTCTCTTATTCCGATACATAAATACATACCTCATAACATATAGTCCACTACCATAGTACGAAAAGTTTATAGATATATATATATACCGTATAAATCAAGATACAGAGCCATAAAAATATCACAGCCCGTTAACAATATTATAAGCCATGGGGTTTTGGCTATTACACGAGCAGAATTTAATATTGCTGGCAAAGTCAGGAATACAATGATTTGGAAGAAGAAGTACAAGGTTGGAAAACTCGCGAATACGGATTGAAAACTTATTTAACACATTTCATATATTTAAAATAAATATACTCTGAACAATAGAGTATGGATAGTAAACTTGCCTCTGGTCCTTAGCAGAAAATAGAAACCACGGACAAATCCTTCGCACCTCGTCCAAGTAATTCCATGGACCTTACCCGACGTCTCGATCTTCCTTTTTGGATGCACGTCGCTCCAATTTGATTACGCCCTAATAGTACTGAAATGGTTACGAGTACGTGTCAGTCCTCCCTCGTATCTCGAGTAGTCCCGACTCAGAGTTACTACTAAGTCACTTAAAGAAAAACTATAGGCGTCTTTCCCATAGTTAACTATTCTAATACCACTTAATGCACATAACACATTTATATCCATTTAATAGACTTAAACCAATTTAATATATACTTAATCCTCAAAGCATCATTGATCCTCAATACCGTTTTTAATACTTAGCACTTAAATCCTCGAGACAACAATTAATCCTCAAATCAACCACTTAACACATATACACACAGTCAGTTAACATCCACTTCATGCCTCTAGACCACGGAAATTTGATAAATTAAATATAATTAATAGCAGGGGATTTTCAGAAAATTTCGGCATGAAGTATTCGTTTATCGGACTATGGGCACAGCCCCTCAATATCAATCAAAAACAATTCAACCCTGATTTTACAAAAATAAAGCTGCCTCAACTTGCAGCAACATAAAAGTAAACAATTAATGAAAAGTACCCGCCCGAACATGCGGCAACTAGCACATAAGAAATTTATATTACACTACTACTTATGATACACCAATGATCGTATTTCTCACGCATTTTAATGATACACGTGACAATCAATCATTGATGTTCGTAAGCCCTAGGGAACAACCCCTAGCACTAACTATTACTTACGCTATATCAATGATCACATCACTCGAGCATATTAATTATACTGGTGATTGTTAATCATTGATATTCGTAAGCCCTAGGGATTAGTCGAAAAGAATTACACAAGTCCTTTAAATATTGACATTTAAAAACTTGCGATCTTCTCATAACCCCTAGCACAGTTCTAATTATTATAAAATTCTAACATTTAACATATAGCATCATAACTAGTAAAGCCATCAAATACCACAACTCGACTTATATCACTTAGCACGTAAACATTTATTGATGACCATATATTACAAGTCACATAAACCTTAATTATCGACTCGATTAAATCTAATTCTCGCATATAAGACATTTATCAAATACTATGGTCAAACTCGATTGTTGACTAACTCGATTATCATTTAATCAATTAAGCATAGCAATTTCATATAACCACTTAATCCTTTCTATTCATTTAAAACGAATCATCATAATCTTTAAATCTACCATCCACTCCGACTATCAAACTCGAATATTAATGAGACCACAATTAATCTCACAATTTCAATTAGCAACTAACAATTTAACAATTAACAATTATTAACTCGAACATTTAATCGGACTCATAATTAAACTCACGATTATCATTACCAATATACTTTCCGAATTGAATCTCGGAAATCAACAATATTCATAATTTACCACATTAATCTAATACGACAATTAACACCTTAACTCATAATTTAAACTAACTAAATTACAACAATAATCTCGCAATATCGCAATTCATCTCTAAATTAATTTCAACAATTAAATACATTTAACTCATAATTTAAAACTAATTAAATTACAACGCTTAACTAATTAAGTTACTACAATTAAACAATATCGAAATTTACAACTAATTAATACGAAAATTAAATAAATAAAACACGAAATTATACCGTTTCGATTCCGATCCGAAGTCTCCCCCAAATCTCCCTCTCTCTCCTGCCATCTCTCTCTCTCTCTCTCTCTCTCTCTGTGTGTGTGTGTGTTACGCGCCTGCAACATCTCTACCCCTGTCCTCTCTTCTCCCCCATCTCTTTCTCGACTTCTACTGCCCCCTCTATTGCTTCCTCCTGCTCACGCCGCCCGCACACCACCACCACCGCCGGACACAGCCACTGCGCGGTGGTTCTCCTTGCCGCTGCTGCTATACACGATGCACACACTATACCCACACACCCCACACTCTTCTTCCTTTAATTCTTTTCTCCCCTCCCCAATTTCTCTCCCAATCTCTCTCCCCCTGATTCTTTCCCCCGCTGTCTCTTTTCCCCCTTCCCCGTTTATTTTTTTTTGCGCGGTGTTTGTATACAGTCGTGTGTATATATTTGTGGGTGCTGTGTGTTTTTTTAACCCTAATGGGCTTGGCCCAATTGCAAATTAAAACAACTCAATAATTCACTACATCCTTGAAATAATATTTTAAACTAATAACTCTAATTTTTAAAAATTAAAATTTCTAGCATAATTAAATACTAGAATATTTTTAAAGACTTTTGGAGAAAGAATTAGAATTAAATCTAAATTTTCTGATTTGATATGCATTTTACAAATATTAATAATTTATAAAATCAAATCACAAAAATAATTGTGATTCATAAATCACAATTTACAAGGCTTTATAAATACCACAAATATTATTGCTTTAGTAAAATCTTGAATTCTCGATTTTATATATTAATCGAGCAATTTCTACAAATCCTCAGATAATTAAAATAATCATTTTCTAAAGATTTTAAAATCTCCAAATTATTCAGTAATTTAAATTAAAATCTTTACTAAATAAATCCACACTTCCAAAATTAAACCTTTGCCCCAAATAAACTATTGACTCAAGATACCTACTCGGTCAAAATAATTTTTAAGACTGACCCGACTCCACTGAGTCAAAATTTTTAAATAACAATAATAATAAATAAAAAAAATTCCTCCTCATTTTAGGAAAAACATTATTATTATCAAAATAATAATAAAATCATTTCTTGAAAAATTCAGGTTATTACAAACCTGATCATGTTCCGATGAATAACACTACCCAGATCGATGTACCTTTCATTCACAATAGCCTACAACAGAATAGCTCTCTCCACAGTCACCTCATGAGAATGCGAGGATGGTAATATGTTTGCACAAATAAACAAATTCCAGGCCTTAGCATACCTGTTCAACGCAGAAGCCGGAAAAGTAATCGGCTCAGTCGACCTCGCCCTGCGCTTCCATTCAGTGCCCGGAACTGTCATCTGCCTCAGAATGGCCTCAAGATCTACATCCCCACGGCCCTTCACCCCATAGTCCTCTTCACCAGGTTCAGGTGCTGGCACATCCAAAACCTTAGTGATGGCAGCATGAGTATAATCAACCACAAAACCACGAACTGTGGAATACCCATTCTTTAGTTTCTTCGCATTAGCATAGAACTCTCTAACGATACTTAAAGGTACCGCCTCAGCCACCTCACACACCGTATCCCATCCCCGCCTCATAATCATGCTCACCAGATCTCCATCCAAGATACCCGGAGTAAAACCACTCTCTTTGACCACTGGCTTGGTCAACAATCGAGTAAATTCCTCTTGAGCCTCCGGTGAATTGAAACTAGGAGCATTCCCCCCACTAGATGAAGAATCACTCGAAACCACAGAACGTCTTGATCTCTTAGGAGCCATGGGTTTGATGGGGAAAGGTTGTGTGTATAGGTTGTATTGATTTGAGAGATTGTGGTGAAAGTAGTGGCTAGAGTTTGTAATTGTAGAAGTGGTGGAGTGGGTATGTGTTTATATAGGTTAAAAACCCCAAAAAACTGATTTCCCCTCTTTAATTTCCTGTTTTGGATCTTTTTTCCCGTTTTTTTTAACAAAAGCTTCCCGCGCGCCCGCGCCCTGTGTAGCGCACCCGCGCCTTTTCTCAGTAATTCACGCGCGCCCGCGCCCCTTGGCGGCGCGCCCGCGCCCAAATCTTCTGCCAATTTTTTTTTTCATTCTTGTACAACAAAATGTAGGTTGCCTCCCACGAAGCGCTTCTTTTACGTCAATAGCTTGACATGACTTCCATGATTCATTCAGTAGTTGCAAGAATCGCGGTTTCAGCTCCACGATTCGATACCTCACCAAAATACGGTTTCAATCTCTGACCATTAACTTTGAAGGACTGATCCGGTGATTTCTCAAAAATTTCAACCGCTCCATGCGGAAACACGGTTTTTACAACAAAGGGCCCTGACCATCTCGATTTAAGCTTTCTTGGAAACAGACGAAGGCGAGAATTAAATAATAACACGGTTTGGCCAGGAACAAATACCTTGTTGACTAAACGACGATCATGCCATCGATTCACTTTTTCCTTGTAGAGTTTATTGTTCTCATAGGCTTGCAAGCGAAACTCGTCCATCTCATTGAGTTGCACCATTCTCTTTTCACCCGCGGCTTTAAGATCAAAATTTAGCTTTTTCAAAGCCCAATAAGCCTTGTGCTCCAATTCTGCCGGCAAATGACAAGCTTTCCGATAGACAAGCTGATATGGCGACATACCCAAAGGTGTTTTATATGCCGTTCGATAAGCCCAGGCGGCTTCATCGAGGTTCAGGGACCAATCCTTTCTTGAAGGACTCACCACCTTTTCCAGAATACGCTTGATTTCACGATTAGACACTTCAGCTTGGCCATTGGTCTGAGGATGGTATGCTGTAGCTACTCGATGATTGATATTGTATCTTGCCATAAGATTAATGAACTTGCGATTGCAAAAATGAGTGCCTTCATCACTGATAATGACCCGAGGGGTGCCAAATCTGGTGAAAATGTTCTTATGAAGGAAATTAAGCACGACATTGGCATCATTGGTCGGAAGTGCTTTGACCTCAACCCATTTAGAGACGTAATCAACGGCTAGCAAGATATATTGATTGTTGCATGAGGAGATAAATGGTCCCATGAAGTCGATTCCCCAAACATCGAAAGTTTCCACTTCCAACATTACATTAAGGGGCATCTCATCCCTCCTCGATATGTTACCAACACACTGACAACGGTCACACCTTAAGACATACTGATGAGCATCTTTAAAAAGTGAAGGCCAATAGAAACCCACTTGAAGAATTCGAGTTGCAGTCTTTTCACCTCCATAGTGGCCTCCATATGTCGTGGCATGATAATCCCTCAGAATAGCTTCTGTTTCACTGTACGGCACACATCTTCTAATAACCTGATCAGCTCCCTGTTTAAACAGATATGGTTCGTCCCAACGATACCATTTGACTTCATGCAAGAACTTCTTCCTTTGTGCATAAGAAAGCTCGGGTGGAATTGATAAGTGGATTTTATATCCACTTGGATCGCTTAATTTCGGCTTAAATTGATTGTCTTGGGCTCAAGTTGTTGTAGATTTGATGTGTTTTGCTTAGTTGTGCAGGATTACGAGAATGTTGACTAAGGTGGATGCTTTTATAATTTTTTGGGAATTAATTGATTAAAATTCGGATTTTCGAGAAGGGTTGCACAGTTTACACTGTTTTGGCCATATCTTGAGTTCTAGAAGTCCGTTTTAGGCCCGTAAGCAGTCCACGCGAAGATAACGAGATTTTCTATCATTCTAAGATAGTCCAGAGGTCCAATTACGTGGGGAACGTTCCAGAAAATCTGAAGAAAAGTCAACTTCGAATTTTCCTTACAAAACATAATCAAATTAGGAAACGTATCTTGCAGAAATTCTATTATAATTCTGTTTTGTATTTTCTTGCTGGGCAAGACTTGTATTGCCTATATAAACACATCATACCATTGTAATAGATATAGACATATTATTAGTTATTATTATTGTAACATAGCTTAGATCTGCAAGGGGGAAAAGGAGAGAAGGATTCAACGCTCGTGACAAGCAACGGATCTAGATCTACTTCATCCTTTGTGTTATTCTGGATTATAGATTTGTTTTCTTAACTCTTTGCTTATTAATATAATTACTTCTTTTATTCATATCTTGTTTTATATCATGTTTTCATCAAATCCCATGACGATGAACGGTTCAATTATGAGCTAATCGTTGTCATGGGATTCTAACGGAGTTATCTATGTAGCTTAGTAGTTTATATGCTTTAAAGATTTATGTGTGGTGAATTCTTGATATCCTCGTATGGTTGTGTTTCATGTATTTAGATGCGTCGCGAACATCTAATTTGTTAATCTCTTGCTAAACGAGAGTGGATCTTGAGATTTAGAACTTGCCATGCTAGCATAGGATAGGTTGATGTTTTAACATCATGATTTGTGGCGTAAATAGAGATATTATGCTGCCCTATGTGATCTAAGTGGATAACTTGTGCTTAAACCTTTATGTTTTCAAATTCTATAGAGATATAGGGTCTAAACATAATTGGTGTCTACCCATCTTCTATCTCTTTTGTGGATGCATGCGTAGTTTGGTATTAGTATACCGAGAGGTAGCTTTTACTTATTTCGTGTTGTCCGATCAGATATCAAAACCATCACATGTATTGATTAAAGGCTGCGACTCTAAGTGAAGTAGATAATGAAGTTAGAATTCCATGTTTATTCCCATATAAGTAATTTGATTTTAGATCTCATTAGCTAGTTAATTCTAAAATTGCATATTAGTTAAATTTAGTTAATTAAAATCTCAATTAATTACTTGTCTTAGCAGTGAATTAAGATCATACATTGTTGAATAGGTGCATTTACTGAAAAGAACCATAACCTGATCCCTGTGGGAACGAATTTGGACTTAACCTTATATATTACTTGTGACCACGTACGCTTGCGTGATTTTGTGTTAACAAGTTTTTGGCGCCGCTGCCGGGGATCATCGGTGTTTTGTTTAGTTTATGTGCTTGTCATCAGTGGTCGTTAGCGTTCACTGACTCGGATTTCTTACTTAGTTGTTTGTTTCGTGGTGTTTTCAGGTACTTGAACGTGTATGCGAACACGTTTGCAGGCTCGTAAGGAAAAACTGGCAGAAGAAGAACTTGAAACTACTGTAGAGATGGCAGAATTACCAGCAGCAGTCAAGGCTTTGAAGGACTATTCGCAGCCAAAGATCAATGACATACAATCTAGTATTGTCAGGCCAGCTATTGCAGCGAACAACTTTGAGATCAAGCCGAGCATAATTCAGATGGTGCAGAATTCGGTTCAGTTTGGGGGTGCTTCTACGGAGGATCCTAACATGCATATTCGGGACTTTATCGAGATCTGCGACACTTTCAAATTTAATGGTGTGTCAGAGGATGCTATCAAGTTGAGACTTTTTCCATTTTCTTTGAGGGATAAGGCTAAGGGCTGGTTACATTCTCTACCAGCTGGTTCCATTACTACATGGGATGATCTTGCTCAGAAGTTTCTTACTAAATTCTTCCCTATGGCGAAAACTGCAGCAATACGGAACCAGTTAACTCAATTTCAGCAGCAATCTGGCGAGTCTTTGTGTGAGGCTTGGGAACGTTACAAGGAGATGCTTCGTAGGTGTCCACATCATGGCATGCCTGATTGGATGGTTATTAATGGTTTTTACAATGGGTTGGGAGCACAGTCTAGACCTTTGCTAGATGCAGCATCAGGTGGAGCTCTGTGGGCGAAGAGCTATGAGGAAGCATATGATCTTATTGAGATGATGGCTGCTAATGAATATCAAAATCCAACCCAGAGGCTTTCTCAAGGTAAGGTAGCAGGTGTTCTTGAAGTTGACACAGCTTCAGCTATTGCAGCTCAGTTGAAAGCTCTTACGATGAAGGTGGATTCTCTTGCTAATTATGGGATTCAGCAGGTGGCTAGTATTTGTGAGCTATGTGCGGGCGCACATGAGACAAGTCAATGTGCTATCTCTTCTGAATCAGCACAGTTCGTTAGTAATTTCCAAAGACCTGCTGCACCAGTCCCAGCCACTTATCATCCGAACAACAGGAATCATCCTAACTTTAGCTGGAGCAACAACCAAAGTGCTCAACAACCTCAGCAGTCTTATCAGCAGTTTCAAAGTCAGGAAGCTAGGCCATTCAATCAAGGCTATCAACAACAGTATGCTCCAAGGGCACCATATCAACCTCCTGGATTTCAGCAGCAACAACCCCAGGCTCAAGCGGGGCAATCATCTAATGAAAAATCAGAAATGGAGGATATGAGGATGATGTTGAAGAACCTTCAAGCTTCTCAAAAGATCTTGCAAAACCAGATGGGACAGATTACAAGTGCTTTGTTGAACATGCAACAGGGGACTCTTCCTAGTGATACGGAAACAAATCCAGGCAGAAGGGGGAACAAAGAACAGGTTAATGCAGTGACTTTGAGATCAGGAAAGGTTACAGCAGGCCCTCAATCAGCAGCTGAAGAAGATGAAGATGTTCAGAATCAGCAGGTTGAAAAATCTGCAGTGCCAGAAATTGAGAAATCTGATTTAGTGGCTGATCAGCTTGATGGTGAGAAGAGCAAGAAACCTGTTGAAAAGTCTACTCCAGAGCAATCTTCAAAGAATAATCAATTCTATCCTCCTCCTCCGTTTCCTCGACGCGTGCAGAAAAGTCAAGAAATTCAGTTCCAGAAGTTTATGGATGTCTTCAAGAAATTGTCCATTAACATTCCTTTTGTTGAAGCATTGGAGCAGATGCCGAGGTATGCAAAGTTCATGAAGGATATTTTGTCACGAAAGAGAAGGTTGGAAGAATTTGAAACAGTGGCATTAACGGAGGAGTGTAGTGCAGTGCTGCAGCAGAAGTTGCCTCCTAAACTTAAAGATCCAGGAAGTTTTACCATCCCGTGTACTATTGGCAATCTTTCTTTCAGCAAGTGCTTATGTGATTTGGGTGCTAGCATTAATCTTATGCCCTTGTCTGTGTTCAAACAACTTGGTCTGCCGGAGCCAAAGCCAACCAACATCTCTTTGCAGTTGGCTGATAGGTCAATCACTTATCCTAGGGGCATAGTGGAGGACGTTTTGGTGAAAGTTGATAAGCTCATATTTCCTGCTGACTTCGTTATCTTGGATTTTGAAGAAGACAAGAAGATTCCCATAATCTTGGGAAGGCCTTTTCTAGCGACAGGCCATACTTTGATTGATGTGCAAAAAGGAGAGCTTACAATGAGGGTGCAAGATCAGAGTGTCACCTTTAATGTGTTCAAGGCCATGAAATTTCCAACAGAGGATGAAGAGTGTTGCAGTGTGGAAATAGTTGATACGGGTCAGAAAAAGAAGTTTGATCAGTTGCTGAGCGAGAAATCGGACAGTTCTTCGGTTCGTGATCTTTCGATAGTAAAGCTTGGAAAACTTCCACCATATTTGAGGTATGTCCTTTTGAATAATGAGTTAGTTATTTTTGAAGAGGGGCATGATAACGTGTTGCGAAGGTGGAAAGCAGATGATAAGGATGAGGAAATTTTTGTTCAACCGGTTGAGTCAAAGAAGCACCTGAGAGGTGTGAAGAAGAAAAAGAAGAAGATTTGGCCATTTGGTAGTAAAATTAGGTTGAAGTCTGAGGGAAGAGAATTGTGGAAAGCAAGCAAACAAGAGGTCAACGTTCGTATGAATGGTCTATCTGTTGAAGACGGTTCAGTTATTCTTTTGAAACCGCCATGAGTTGAGGAAGTAACGTCAAGCTATTGACGTTAAAGAAGCGCTTCGTGGGAGGCAACCCACGCCTTCGTGAAAAAAAAAAAAAAAAAAAAAAAAATATTTGTGTGAAAAAAATGAGTGTTGTGAGTGTTGTTTGAAAAAAAAAAAAAAAAAAAAAAAAAAAAAAAATATTTTCGGGGTGTAACGCAGGTTGCGCCTGCGTTACGCAGGTTGCGCCTGCGTTACTGGATGTCGCGCAGGCTGCGCCTGCGTTACGCAGGCTGCGCCTGCGTGACTGATATGTAGGCAGGCTGCGCCTGCTTCATGCAGGCTGCGCAGGTCAAAATTTTTTTTTAGTTTTTTTTATTTTTTTTTTTATTTTGTTTTTTCTCCTTTCTTTTCTTCCCTTTGTATAAAAAAAAAAAAAAAAAAAAAAAAAACCAAAACAAAACAAAACAAAAATTCAAACCCCAAATTTTATCCTAATCCTATTTTAATTCCAAACCCCCCATCTCTCTTCTAAAATTCTAAACCTATTCTAATTCTTTTTCTTTAATTCATCAAATCCTATTTCTATCCTACATCAAATTTCATACACACCCATACATACAAATCCAATTCCTCTTCTATTTATTTAAATTCAATTCTAAAGAGGAATTAATTACAAGTTCACCTCTTTGATTCGTAATTGTGTTAAATCTTCTCTAATATTATTTTTATTACGAATTTGTGTTCTTGTAATTGGGGGTTTTGTAGGATTCTTGTTATTTGGGAGAGGGCTAGTCTATGGAGCTCGTACGCATTATCCTCCACCAGATTCATCCGAGGAGGGTTATGATTCAGCTGGTTAGGTATGTTTTCTACTTTCCCTTGTATTTACTTCCATTCAATGCGGACATTGAATATTTTAAGTTTGGGGGTGGTTTGAGGGATTAGTAGTTGTTGTTGTATATATGTGTTCATGTAGGATATCATGTTTTGCATGCTTAGTAGTAATTCATTCATGTTATGTTCGTATTATCTACGTTTGTTTCATATAGGACATTCTGTTTTTATTTATGTATACCATGTGAGTTCATTCTAGTTGCATTGTCATGGCATGCATGTTTCATGATCCCTTAGAACGAGCTAATTCTGATTGGTAGGTAGGTGTCTAATTGAGTGTGATAATGATGAGTAGAGGGTTGATTTATAGTTTCTATGAAGTTGACTTGCATGCTTCAGAAACAAAATCTTTTCACAGTCTCGTTGGGTGCTTTTGAGCTAGGTTGAGATCATGCTTGTTTGGATGTTTTGAGATTTAATCACTTGATTATATTTAGAATTTTCATTATTCCCTTGATGGCCTAGAACAATTAAGTCTAAGTTTGGGGGAAAACAGGGATTTCATGCTTAAATTGTAAATAATTGTCAATAATGGCTAGGCGTCAAATGGCTAGTAGCCGGCTCATATTTATATGAGTAGTCTAGGGTTGGAATTGAGAATTCTCATTCCAGATTGCATAGAAAAAAAAAGCAGAAAGAAGAAAGAAAAAAAAAGAGAAAAAAAAAAGAGAAAAGAAAAAAAAAATGATGTCAATTGTTTATATGCAAATTAACCAGGGTGAGCTCTTTAATACTCGAGCAATTAAGTTCGCGGGGGCTTTGTGCCTAGTGACCTAAGGCTTTTATAGTCTGGGATCCACTAACCCAACGCTCGCTACATGGGTATTATTGTATAAGCCTTTCGGGGTCTCATCCATTGCACGGTTAAATAAGCATGTTTGTATATTGTGTGTTGTAGTTGTTTAGTAATAAAAGCATGAATTTCTGTCTACCTTGGATAAGGATGGAGGTGTTCTTAGGTTATGAAGTGTCTACGGTCTATTCTATTTATAAACCTGTGATTGTCTTGACGAAGAGCATGTATGATTTTTGACCTAGTTTTGGGAGTATTTCTGATGAGCATTGCACACACGCACGTTTCTGTTCATGTATTGTTAGTATACGGGAACTTGGTCGAGCTCTATTTGGATTTATTTACATTCTTTGAGATATTTGCTTGCTCGTTGGTTTTGGTTAGTTTGAAGGGGATCGTTGCATTTTTCATTCTAGTTGCATTCATGCATTGCATTGCATTAGGTTAAATGGATTTTGTGGGTACATTCGCTATAGGCCCTCACGAGACCTTACTCGTCCACTAGGGCTGCCTAGGGGTTTAAAGGGCTTGTTGCATATGCCAAATGCAACCGTGATCACCTACGGAAGTGGTACTAGCTAGTTAGTTAGTTGTAATTGTTTATGCTTGAGGACAAGCATCGGTTTAAGTTTGGGGGTGTGATAAGTGGATTTTATATCCACTTGGATCGCTTAATTTCGGCTTAAATTGATTGTCTTGGGCTCAAGTTGTTGTAGATTTGATGTGTTTTGCTTAGTTGTGCAGGATTACGAGAATGTTGACTAAGGTGGATGCTTTTATAATTTTTTGGGAATTAATTGATTAAAATTCGGATTTTCGAGAAGGGTTGCACAGTTTACACTGTTTTGGCCATATCTTGAGTTCTAGAAGTCCGTTTTAGGCCCGTAAGCAGTCCACGCGAAGATAACGAGATTTTCTATCATTCTAAGATAGTCCAGAGGTCCAATTACGTGGGGAACGTTCCAGAAAATCTGAAGAAAAGTCAACTTCGAATTTTCCTTACAAAACATAATCAAATTAGGAAACGTATCTTGCAGAAATTCTATTATAATTCTGTTTTGTATTTTCTTGCTGGGCAAGACTTGTATTGCCTATATAAACACATCATACCATTGTAATAGATATAGACATATTATTAGTTATTATTATTGTAACATAGCTTAGATCTGCAAGGGGGAAAAGGAGAGAAGGATTCAACGCTCGTGACAAGCAACGGATCTAGATCTACTTCATCCTTTGTGTTATTCTGGATTATAGATTTGTTTTCTTAACTCTTTGCTTATTAATATAATTACTTCTTTTATTCATATCTTGTTTTATATCATGTTTTCATCAAATCCCATGACGATGAACGGTTCAATTATGAGCTAATCGTTGTCATGGGATTCTAACGGAGTTATCTATGTAGCTTAGTAGTTTATATGCTTTAAAGATTTATGTGTGGTGAATTCTTGATATCCTCGTATGGTTGTGTTTCATGTATTTAGATGCGTCGCGAACATCTAATTTGTTAATCTCTTGCTAAACGAGAGTGGATCTTGAGATTTAGAACTTGCCATGCTAGCATAGGATAGGTTGATGTTTTAACATCATGATTTGTGGCGTAAATAGAGATATTATGCTGCCCTATGTGATCTAAGTGGATAACTTGTGCTTAAACCTTTATGTTTTCAAATTCTATAGAGATATAGGGTCTAAACATAATTGGTGTCTACCCATCTTCTATCTCTTTTGTGGATGCATGCGTAGTTTGGTATTAGTATACCGAGAGGTAGCTTTTACTTATTTCGTGTTGTCCGATCAGATATCAAAACCATCACATGTATTGATTAAAGGCTGCGACTCTAAGTGAAGTAGATAATGAAGTTAGAATTCCATGTTTATTCCCATATAAGTAATTTGATTTTAGATCTCATTAGCTAGTTAATTCTAAAATTGCATATTAGTTAAATTTAGTTAATTAAAATCTCAATTAATTACTTGTCTTAGCAGTGAATTAAGATCATACATTGTTGAATAGGTGCATTTACTGAAAAGAACCATAACCTGATCCCTGTGGGAACGAATTTGGACTTAACCTTATATATTACTTGTGACCACGTACGCTTGCGTGATTTTGTGTTAACAGGAATCACTTGACTAACCAGAAAGTTCACTATGTCTGCGTACCATGGCTCTTTTTCTTGCACCCTAAACAATTGCTCATCCGGGAAGAATTCATTAATAATGGTACCATCTCGAGAGGATTTACCAGTGTCCTCTAGTCGAGAAAGATGGTCAGCTACTTGATCCTCTGTCCCTTTTCTATCCTTAATCTCCACATCAAATTCTTGTGACAGAAGTACCCAACGAATCAACCGAGGTTTGGAGTCCTTTTTAGAGAGCAGATATCTAATAGCCGCGTGATCCGTGTACACCATTACCTTTGTACCAAGCAATTAAGAACGAAATTTTTCAAAACCATAGACTATGGCCAACAGCTCCTTCTCAGTAGTAGTGTAGTTCAACTGAGCCTCATTAAGGGTCTTGCTTGCATAATAGATCACATGAAACAGTTTCTATTTCTTTTGGCCAAGAACGGCCCCCACTGCATAATCGCTAGCGTCACACATCATAGCGAAAGGTTCACTCCAATCAGGAGCAATGATCACTGGTGTTGAAACCAATTTCTTTTTCAGAGTCTCGGAAGCGGTCAAACATTCTTCGTCAAATTTAAAAGGCATGTCCTTTTCCAAGAGCTTACACAACGGTTTGGAGATTTTTTAGAAGTCTTTGATGAAACGCCTGTAGAACCCTGCATGACCAAGGAAACTGTGAATCCCTCTCACTGAATTAGGTGGCGAAAGATTTTCAATTGTTTCTATTTTTGCTCTGTCCACCTCTAGACCTCTCCGTGACACCTTGTGCCCAAGGATAGTTCCCTCTTGCACCATGAAATGGCATTTCTCCCAATTAAGCACTAGATTGGTCTCCACACATCTTTTCAGAACCGCACCCAGATTTTGCAAACATTCGTCGAAAGAAAGACCAATTACAGAAAAGTCATCCATGAAAACTTCTACGGTCTTACCAATCATGTCTAAAAAGATAGCCATCATACACCTTTAAAAAGTGCCAGGTGCTCCACACAAACCAAAATAAACCCGCCGAAAAGCAAAAGTGCCAAATGGACATGTAAATGTCATTTTCTCCTGATCCTCAGGAGCAATACAGATTTGATTATACCCAGAATATCCGTCCAGAAGGCAATAGTACTCATGACCTGCAAGTCTGTCTAGCATCTGATCGATAAAAGGCAAGGGAAAATGATCCTTCCTGGTAGCCTTGTTCAATTTCCGGTAGTCCATACAGATTCTCCAACCAGTGACTGTGCGAGTGGAGATAAGTACATTCTTCTCATTGGTGATAACCATCATGCCCCCTTTCTTCGGCACACATTGAACTGGGCTCACCCATGAACTATCAGAAATGGGATAGATTATTCCTGCATCCAACCACTTGATAATTTCTTTCTTCACAACTTCTTTCATGATTGGATTTAGACGTCTCTGATGTTCCACTATTGGTTTAATCCCTTCTTCTAGTGGAATTTTATGTTGACAGTAAGCCGGACTAATCCCCTTGATGTCTGCAATAGTCCATCCAATAGCTGATTTGAATTCTCTAAGAACTCTCAAGAGCTTGTCTTCCTCAGAATCTGACAGGTTAGCAGCAATAATCACAGGTAAAGTAGATGACTCACCAAGAGAGGCATACCTTAAGTGATCAGGTAGTGGTTTGAGCTCTAGAGTTGGAGCTTCTTCAATGGATGGTTTCAACCGCTGATGCGACCCCTTCAATTCAGATAGACCTAAAGATTCCACTGGTCTCTCAAATTTCCTTTGCCATGGAGTAGCATCAAGAAATAGCAGTTGCTCATATATATCATCTTCTTCCAATACAGAATCACCAATCAGTGCTTTTTCCAATGTGTCATTCATGAGCAGATGCTCAATTTTTGATTGCACTGCCGACTCAACCAAGTCTATCTTCAAACACTGCTCTTCTTCAGTTGGAAACTTCATAGCCTTAAAAACATTGAAGGTGACATTCTGATCATGCACCCTCATAGTGAGTTCCCCTTTCTGCACGTCAATCAAGGTCTAACCCGTGGCTAAGAATGGTCTCCCAAGAATAATAGGGATCTTCATATCTTCTTCAAAATCAAGTATGACGAAATCCGCTGGAAAGATAAGTTTGTCCACTTTCACCAGAACATCTTCTACAATTCCTCGAGGGTAGGTGATTGAGTGATCAACTAACTGAAGTGACATGTTTGTAGGCTTAGGCTCCGGAAGACCTAGTTGCAAGAAAACCGAATAAGGCATGAGGTTGATGCTTGCCCCTAAATCACACAAACACTTGTCAAAAGAAACATTCCCAATGATGCACGGTATGGTAAAACTCCCCGGATCCTTCAGCTTAGGTGGCAACTTTTGTTGCAAGACAGCACTACACTCCTCCGTGAAAGCGACGGTCTCTAACTCCTCGAGTTTCAATTTCCTCGAAAGTATGCCTTTCATGAACTTGGCATAACTTGGCATTTGTTCCAAGGCTTCAGCAAACGGTAGATTTATGTGCAAATTTTTGAACACTTCCAAGAACTTTGCAAATTGCTTATCAAACTTCTGTTTCTGAAGCCTTTTAGGGAATGGCGGAGGCGGATAAACTTCCTTGCTAGCTTTCTTACTCTTTGAACTTGTTTTCCCAGCTGACTTTTCCCTTTCTTCCACGCTTGATGCCTTAGGAACGACTAGAAGAACAGAAATTGAAGAACGAGCAGACCCCTCAGGCGCGCCCGTGCCCCAAGTCACTGTTCACAAAATTCTCAAGTTCTTCGTTAGGCTGATTTTTGACCTCCAGATCGTCTGTAACCTTTCCAGAACGCAACGTAACAGCATGAATCTGTTCCTTGACCTACTTTTTACCCGGATTTGCTTCCGTGTCACTAGGTAATTGCCCTTGAGGTCTGTTCAACAGAGCATTGGCCAGTTGGCCAATTTGGTTTTCAAGAGTTTTCAGAGATACTGCTTGACTCTTGCACATCATTCGCAATTCTTCCATCTATGAATTTTAATTCGATTGCACATGACTTCCTTGATGTTGTTGATGAAATCCAGGTGTGTATCGTGGCCTTTGGGCATAGGGTTGTTGATAACCTGAATTATTGAACTGCTTCGAACCATACTGCTGACCCTGAGATGGTTGTGGCATGGTATTCTAATTGTTGCTCCAACTGAAGTTAGGATGATTCCTATTGCTGGGATGAAATGTGTTAGGAGCAGGTTGTGAAGGCCTCTGATAATTGCTGACAAAATGTGCCGACTCGCTAGAAATTGCACACTGATTAGTTTCATGAGCCCCCGCACACAATTCACAAACCATGGCGACTTGTTGAACTCCCACTTTAGCTAATGAATCCACATTCATGGTTAGAGCCTGTAGCTGAGCTGCTATAGCTGTTGTGGCATCCATTTCAAGAACACCTGCAACCTTACCTTGTGGAATACGCTGGGTTGGATTCTGATACTCGTTCGCATCAATCATTTCAATCAAGTCATAGGCCTCTTCATAACTTTTGGCCCACAGAGCTCCTCCAGATGCTGCATCGAGCATTGCTCGAGAATGGCTTAACCCATTGTAAAAACCATTGATGACCATCCAATCTGGCAGCCCATGATGAGGACATTTCCAAAGCATCTCCTTGTACCTTTCCCAAGCTTCACACAGTGATTCACCAGAATGCTGACTAAATTGAGTAAGAGCATTCCTCATGGCAGCAGTCTTCGCCATAGGAAAGAATTTAGTCAAGAATTTTTGTGCCAGATCTTCCCATGTAGTGATGGAACCTGCTGGAAGTGAATGCAACCAACTTTTTGCCTTGTCCCTCAAAGAGAATGGAAACAACCTTAGCTTGATAGCGTCCTCAGAAACCCCGTTGGTTTTGAAGGTGTCACAGATCTCGATGAAATCTCTGATATGCATGTTAGGATCCTCAACAGGTGAACCCCCAAACTGAACTGAGTTTTGGACCATTTGGATCGTGCCCGGCTTGATCTCAAAATTATTTGCAGCAATAGCCGGCCGCACAATACTCGACTGAATATCATTAATCTTTGGCTGAGAATATTCCTTCAGCGCCTTGTTTTCTGCCATTTCTTCAGTGACTTTCAACTCTTCTTCAACTTCTTCCACTAATTCCTCTTCCCGCTCCTTTCCTTCCAGATTCTCTGCACGAACTTGAGAACGAGTACGAATACACGCTCAATATAGTACCTGAGAAACCCAAAAGTAAATAAGTGAGAAAAATGTCCGAGTTAGTGAATTTAATCCAAATTGATGACAAGAACATAAACTAAACAAACAATGAACCGAGTCCCCGGTAGCGGTGCCAAAAATTTGTTTGCACTTATTCACGCAAAAGAACGTGGTCAACAAGTAATATATGGTAAATAGGATTCGTTCCCACAGAGACTCGAATTGTTCGTTATGTTCACTTATACACCAGCTTATGATTTACACTCACTGCCAAGACAATCATAATTTTGGTTTTGATTAATTAATGATTAAATAGCAAATATGAAAATTACGAGAAAATAACTTAACGATTAATTTATAATAAACAAACATGGGATTTCAATTTTATTAACCACTTCATATAGAATCTTATGCCCTTTTGCCTAGAATGTGACAGAGTTAATTACTGATTAGATGCACTAAACTGATACACACCAACTTTCGTTGTGCATATACCATCCTACTGATCATCCACATGCGTAGTTCCTATATGTCTATAGCAATTGAACACATATCGGTTAAAAATCAAGCATCCATAAAATCACATAGTCAGTGCAAGACGGTTAGAATTACACCACAAATTAATACATGTTCTTCGCATGCAAAAACCTATGCTAGCATGAATTGTTCTAAACCCTAGATCCACTTTCGCATTCACCAGGATTAAACAAACAATTACAGGTGTTCGCGACTCACCTATAACGAATAAGCGTAATCATACTAGGAAATCAATATAATCCATCACACACCAAGGCATAAATAACACTTAATTACTAGAATCCATAGAAAAATTCATTAAAATCCCATGATAACGAGTTAGCCCATAATCGACCTAATCGTCATCATGGGTTCAATTGTAAACATGATCGAAAAAGAGTTACGATAAACCAAACAAGTGTAGTAAAAGAGTATACGAAAACAACCGAGCATTCAACGCAATAGGAGATTACAAATATGAAATGAAAACTATGAAACCCCCAAAAGCTTGATGCTCCCCCAATGGTTCTTCTCTCTCTACAATTCCCCGCTTCGAAAATAATACGACCTACTCGATAATTAGGGCTTTCCCCCAATAGTACATAATAAACTGGGCTTCCAAGACACAAGGCTGCACATCTTATCTGAATCGGCCCTTCAGAATAAGCCCAACAGCAGAAAAATAATATTTTCCAGCCAGCCAGGGCGCGGGCGCGCTCTATATAGGCGCGGGCGCGCCTGGCCCCCCTGTCCAGAATCTTGATTTTGCTCATGTTCCTCTGTTGGCTGCTGCATAATGCTCCGATTTGCTCCCTGATCGACATGCTATCTCAGCCCTCGACGCTTCCAGCTCTAAACCATCCGAAACACGTAATTCCACCACCTTATTCCCCAACCGATACTCTGCACACTAAAAACAAGAAAACACATCAAAAGACACTAAACACTCGGGTACAAGCGGTCAATTTAAGCCGAAATGGAACGTAATTAGTGGACATAAAGTCCACTAACACCGAGCAAAAAGAGAACTTACTGAGCACTATAGTTGCTCACTCTTGCTTTACAACATATTATTCAGCTATTAAGATGGAAAGATGCGAGACGTCCAGCCAGGCATCCAGAGGAAAGGGAAAAGCTCCAGGCTATGCTGATAAGAACTAGAATATCCAGCTTGAACCTTTATCTTTCTACTTTTGTGAACTTATGTAAGGTATTATTCTAAGATGTACTGAGACGTATTGTAATATTGCGTGATACTGATCATGGATCTGCGGAGTGGGACATTTATGCCCCGTTGTAATAAATATTTGGCTTTATTATTGTACTAACGTGTGCTGCAGGATATTGAGACAATGTGACGACCCGGATCCCCGGTCATGGTGGATTTGGGGGCGTTACAGTTTTGGTATCAGAGCGTTAGTTATATTTTTAGGATCGTACGAGCCTAGAATTATAACAGGACGTGAGAATTTAGAGATATAATACGAGCCTAGAATTTTAACACGACGTGAGAATTTAGAGTTATTACACGGCGTTGAGATTTTGGCACTTAGTGCTTTACACCTTTATATATGTTTATTTATATACGTATCCAGTTGATTAGAATCTGGTTATGACCGAAACTCTTTGTACTTTTGTAGATGTCTACTTCAGGACCAGAGGATTTCCGCTCGATTAGAGATAGATCTCCTACACCTTATTTGCATGGACCCCTAGTTCCTAATTAATTTAAGATAGGATGCCTAAGTTTCCATTATTGTTAAGATTGGATGATACCCTATAGAGTTTCCCACATTTTGTAGATGTTGTCAGTATCTTTACCAGTCAGAGTTGGACCAGCATAAGGTACATGCACCAGAGATGGACTTAAAGAGGGATGCAACTATGTGTTCCAAGTTCGAGGTTAACTCTTAAACGATGTCGTGACCATCATAGTTTTCTAAAGATATAACTTATGGAGGTTGAAATAGTTCTCTATGATATTGTGTTTTTAGTACATCCCACTCTTAGAGATTTTCTTCCCCGACGAGCTACCGGAGTCTACGAGTGTCGCTTTTATTCGAGAATTGATAGTTGTTCCTAAGAGCTTATTTTGTACTAGGAAATCTTTCCTTAAATAACTTCCTTAACAATGATTATCGATGATTTTTATCATTCGAATTTACTAAGGCAATATCTATCCTGTTTGAAAGGACCTATATTGTTCAGAGGTTCATTTACAGAGCATTATGTACTTCTGTTAGAAATGATTGATGAAAACAGTGTTTAGGAGCTACAGCGACAAATCAGAGTTTAGCTGGAAGCAGTCAGAGTTTAGTTAAACGCTGACTATGGAAGCTCGATAGAGTTTAGTTAAACTCTGTCTGGAGGAAGCGCGTCTCCAGTCAACAGTGTTTGAAGAATTAAAGAAGTTATTTATGGAAGCAATCTCTTTACAGATTGGATAGCTATCATAGAGATTAAGTTGACTTAGGAGATGTGTAGCAATCGTAATTAATATCAATTGTATAGCTTAATTATAGGAATATCAATTAGCGATTGTATAGCAGCTGTATATGTTTTATAAATACAGTTAGGTTAACCCTAGAAGGGTATCGTGCATCGAACTATCTTTATTGTAACCTAGCAGCTCTTTGTGATAGTTTACATCACGAAGAGAGTTTTTAATACCAGAAGATTTAAAGTGCATAATCATCTTTCTTGTTAAACTCTCATACGAATTTGGTTATTAATTGTGCATTCGGCCTAACAAGTGGTATCAGAGCCAATCTGTTACTTTATTACAGGTTAAGATCCAAACACAACAATAATCATGTCAGCAATTCCTCCACCAACATCTACTGTTACTGAAAAGGCTCCTACTACTGTGAGTCGTTATGAACCAATCAGGATTCCTATTCTCAGGCCATCAGAGTATGCCATATGGAAGGTCAAGATGACTATGTTTCTGGAGGCTACAGATCCAGAATATCTTAACAGGATTTATGAAGGCCCTCACAATCCTACAAAGCTATCTGCTGCAACTGCTGGTGAAGAAGCTAAAATAGTTCCAAAGGAAAAGAAGGACATGACTCCTGAAGATCTATCATCAATTGCTAAGGATGCGAAGGTTAGGCATTTACTGCATAGTGCTTTAGACAATGTTATGTCTAACAAAGTGATTAACTGCACCACTGCAAAAGAGATCTAGGATGCTCTTGAAGTCAGATGTCAAGGAACTGCTGCTATTAAGAAGAATAGGAGAAACATACTCACACAAGAGTATGAGCACTTTGAGGCTAAACCTGAAGAGACCATGACAGAAACATTTGATAGATTCTGTAAACTGCTCAATGATCTGTCATTGGTCAACAAAGAGTATGATCTAGAAGACTCAAATCTCAAGTTTCTTCTTTCTCTACCTGAAAAGTGGGATGTGAAAACAACCACTATTAGAGACAACTATGAACTTGCTGAAACAGAGATTGATGAAATCCGTGGACTGCTCAAAACTCATGAATTGGAAATGGAGCAGAGAAACAGGAGATCAAGCAGGAAGGCAAAGTCTGTTGCTCTTAAGGTTGAAGAGAAGCCTCAGAAGAAAGAGGCATCAAGAAGGAAAATGAAGGGAAAAGCTTTGGTCATACACTCAGAAAGTGAATCATCCAACTCTGATTGTGATTCAAACTCTTCTGAATCATCTGACTCTGAGGATGATGAAGAAGAAATGAGAAAAATGGCTGTGTTGATGGTGAAAACCTTCAAGAAAATGGGTTTAAAAAATTTCAAGAAAGGGAAAAGGTTTTCTAGAGATGCAAATGAAGACAGAAAAAGTTTCAGGAGGTCTGAAAGAAAAGAGACCAAGTATGGGAAAAAGGATAAGTCTGAAATTCAATGCTACAAGTGCAAGGAGATGGGTCATTATGCTCCTGAGTGCAAGAAGGGTAAAACTGGAAAAGTACTCATCACAAAAGGCAGAGATTGGGCAGACACTTCAGATTCTGATGAAGAAATTAACTATGCTCTCATGGCTACTACTGAATCTGAAACTTCTGAAAATCAGGTACCTTTAACTACCTATGCTTAAGAACAATAAAGATTAACCCAATAGGGTGGTATACTCTGATGTGCTTTAAAATAGAGCGGGCATTTTTATTTTTTTTCCTTTGGTCTAAAATAATAATATTTCCAGTGCTCATCTCATCATATTTATTTTGCCCTCATGTATGGTTTTTTGTGTCTCATGCTGAAACATAATAATTTGATGGGTCTTGACTGTTATTCTAGTAGGTTGTAGGCAATCCCTTGACTCATGTCTTTGTGAAACATTAATCAATGAATTCTACTTGCTTTAGAAAATTATCTATGTTGTATATTATTAATCAATTATATTTAACTTCCTTCGTAACTAGAACTAGTAATGTTCAGCCGATCAGCCTTTATGAAAGCCCTTTGACAAATTCCTCCCATCCACCAAAGAATCCCTCCAAGTAAAAAAAGTTTACCTTAAAACGGAATTGGTTTTCGAAAGTGCTCCTACATATGTAGAGTGCCCAAATCAAGCTCAATTCATTTTACCTTGTTTTTGGTTATCTCTTCCCCTGTATAACTCCCTATTACCTCCTTTGTAGTTCAATGGTTCCCACCCCCTAAATCTTATGATCATGTACTAAATAATCAATTCTATGTCCTGTGTGTATAGTAATTAACACTTATCCTGAAGTACATAATACCTTTCCCCAAATCTGTTGGTTCTACCAACACCCTAATGATTCTGGAGAGTTGGTCAGACTTTTATGATATACCAGTCTCAAATTCTAGTAGGCAATCATTTGACTCATTCCTTTGTAAAATATTAACCAGTGAATTTCTGCTTGCATTGGAATGATAAATGTTGTATAATTAGTCTGTAATACCAAATATTTTTTATAACTAGTGATGTTTAGCCTTTATTATAGCCTTTTACACATTCTTCTGCTCACCAAAGACTCGCTTGAAGTACTAAAACTTTAGCTTAAAAGGAATTGGTTCTCAAAAGTGCTCTTACATATACACAGTGCCCAAATCATTCACTGCACTCGCCTACATATGAATATCAACACTTATCCTGAAGTAAATATTACCTTCCCATGTTTAATGGTTCCACCAACACCCTAATAATTCAGGAGAGCTGGTCACATGACATGGTACTCTGGGCTTTTATGATGTAGCAGTCTTGAGTTCGAACCCTTGGACTTAATTTCAAAAGTGAGGCATAAACACATATAGCTTGACACATATATTAGGTCTTTTCCCCCCGGCCCCTCCCTAAGATATAAATTTACATATCCCCCTATATTAATGTTCTCTTCCTGTATCTTCCCTTTTTATACCCAATGTGCTTACATTTTTTAGTATGTAATGCTTGTGCTGTTGCCTGAAATGGATAGAATTAAGAGAGTGACACATGCAAACATCCAGTGCTGGCTCTTAAGACCAGTGACCTCTCTCCTCTAGTTAATAGGAGTCAGTAGCTTTAGTGGAAATTCTTTTATGGTCCCTTGTAGCCTTGTACTTGTGGGAAATTCATGAATTTTCAAATTTCTGTGTCGGTCAATTTTCTTATATGTAACTGATATAGAACATCATGTTCAGGCTCATGTCCTCTCGAATCTTGTTGGTTGGAAATATACATGTTCTCTTCAACCCAAAACGCGGAGACATCAAGTTGGGTCAGGTATTCTACTGCCTCAACTTTCATGGTTTGTCTAAGATTCAACAAATAAGTAGTATAGGATTGGTGAGTACGAAGTCAGGTATGTTGTGTGCTTATTTCACAATTTTAAGTGGTGTCAAAGGCCGCTTCTTGTGCGTAAGTCTTTGACTGTGTGCCATACTGGCTGTCTGCAAAGATCAAGTGGTTTTATCATTGTAATAGTTATGCTTTCTATTTCATGTTGTCTTGTCAATATTATTTAGTCTTATAGGGTAGATATTATTTCAACGAGATAATATCATCTTTTTAGGTTCACATTCTTCTTATTCTATGGCAAAGGATCTACACTTGTAAATAGTACTACCATATAAAACAAGAGCTAGGCCTCAGGGGTGAAATGAAGTGCAAACAAATCTTACTGTTCGTAGTCTAATAGTTTGGCATATCAGAACACAAACAGTTTAGTTTAACATTGGTTGGCATGATCCGAACTTGTTTCACATATACTTGCAGAACATTCTTTCTTCGGGGCTTCCTACTGTATCTTCTAGTTGTCTGATAATGGCTATGAAATCAGGAATATGGGGTAGAATTTGAGAATAATTTTTAATTGAGTGATATACTATTGTATATTCTTATATGCAGTGTTGGATAATTTTTCCTTAAATTTCACTTCACATATACAATCATAGACTATATCTACCGAATGTTGATATAAATCAATTGCTAATTTCACAATATGCGCTATTATGACCATGTTGGGTATATGACATGAACTAGAGGTGTGAGTATAGTATATTGGTGTTTAATAAATACTTTAATTGTGATAGTTCTTATAACATGAGCTGATTGAGTAAAATTGAAACCTGTAGGTCCGTTTGTTTCTAGAGAAGGCCCATGAACTATCACAACAATGGGGCAACATACCAACTATACTTGGTGGGGACCTTAATAGTATGCCACAGGTATTTTGCTAACTTGTCATATGACTCATAACTAATTGTATTTTACCAATTTTTATTTATGCTTATATCTTTTTATCTGTGTTAATGTCAGAGTGCTATGTATAACTTTCTGGCATCTTCTGAGGTGAGTCTTCTGGTCATGGTCTTATTGGTCACCTATATGTACTCAGTGTTATTAAACGCGATATGCGCATTGAAGCGCAAAGGCCTCTTGGAGCATAAGCGCAACGCGTAATGTGATATGCGCGCTTTTTGAAAAAAAGCACAACAGTTAAAAAAATGCATAACAATAAATTTAACATGTTATAGGCAGATTACATCTCCATAAAACATGTTAATGATAATCAGATTCAAACTCAAGGCACAAATACGAAGTCATGGTAACAAAATAAAGATATAGAATCAACTACAAGCCCTAAAGATTAGTTCTAGTTCTCTCAACAGTTGACAACTTGACATGAATTAAAAATCATCATCTTTAGGCTTTTCTTGAAGATTTACAAAATCTTCATTTTTACTATCCTGGCACCGTTCTTGTTCTATTGCTCACCTTGTATCGTTCTGTGTATATATATTCGTTTTGTATGTCTGTATCTTATCATTAGTGTGATATGTATTTGTTGCCTGACTTAGGTTTTATGGCTTTTTTACAATGGATTTCTTTAAATAAGACCCGGTGAATAGCACAATCAACAAGAAATAAAAAAGCGCGCTTTTTTTGCGCTTCTTGCACATCGCTTAAGCGCTTAAAGCGCACAAAAGAGCGCGCTTCAGTGAAGTTTCATCGCATAACCAAAGCGAAGCGCTTCAGCCTCGCATCGCATCTCGCATATGCGAGCGCATATGCGCGCTTTTAATAACACTGTATGTACTAGTTTATATTTTAGCATTCTTCTGCAATTACATTGATACTAGAGTACATGGATTTTGTTGTCTTCAAAATGGTTTCATCCGTTGCAGTTGGACATTCGATTGCATGAACGAAGAATAATATCTGGGCAGATCGCTCCATTTAGGTATCCAGGATATATATCTCATAAAAGAAAAAACGTCAGGTCTGTTATGAATTTTACCTCCCTTTTCCATTTGTATAGATTGAATGCCTTGGTCACCAGCATAGGAGCGTACTCTATGCATTTTAAATTGAACATCTACATATGATCATCATATGGGAGCTACTATGTGGTTCCTCGTGTGTAGAAATGAATGTGAAATATTTTTACAATCAGCTTTTTACAGTTTCACAAGCAAAAGGACTATATATTTTTTTCTTTTAATGCCCATCTAACATTTACTAAATAGGTGGAATGCTGAAGAATCAAAACTGGCCACCGGAACTAAAAGTGGGACACATGTCAAACACCAGCTTAAACTTTGCAGTGCATACTGTGGAGTTCCTGTAAGATTAATGGGCCATTTTAATGTTGTCTTTTTTATGATAAATAAGTCACCCACTTAATTTAAAACAGGTTAGAGTTTTATATCCTTATAAGTTGCCCCTGACTTCATATCGTTGTTGTCACCTTTTCCACAGGGAAACCCTAGAACAAGAGATACATACGGAGAACCTTGATACAATGTGTGCTATGATGAAGAGTGAATTGACACGTGAACAGAAGAGGGCCCGTGAGAATGATGACAAGGACAGTGACATGGCTGATGATATACAGAACCGTTAGTGAGAGCAGGGTTATGGTTGGTTACTAAGGGGGGACCACTCTCTCATTTGATTTTATTCCCGTGGGTGCTATACTCAGTTATTAGCATTTTATTTGCATTTCATTTACTTGTAATTGACATTTGAATTTCATTTCCTTAGTATAATAGCTGGGATAGGACAGTGGGGATCATTATCTGAAATGTAAACAAACTCTCCTTTCTTATTCTCCAAGTCTGTATATCTTTGTTGGTTACATTCTTCAAAGCTGCTCTTCTTCTTGGCTGGCTTTCTGGAATTAACATGTTATCCTTTCTATTTTGGCTATAAGAATCTATTAGTTCACTGTCTTTTATATTGCATCGTATCACTGGTATCAGAGCTCAGCGTTCCTTGGACACATGGCTCAACGAAAAGCAACGAGATCAACAGAACACTCAGATGATGAAGGTAGTGACCTGCAACGCTTAGAGGTAAGCGTTCGAAATCTCTTGGAATAACAGAACCAACGTTTACTTGACTCTTGTTCTGCTAATGCTCAGAATATTAATCAGAATGCTAAATCTAGCTCTGCGTTGAATGAGTTAATTGTGGGTCTTTCTATGCAAATTAACAAACTGGTCTCTAGTAATGGCACACCTGAGTCATCTAGAACGATTGGGGAAAATAATAATACAGATAGATCTACAGAGATTCCTCATAGGAATCATAACTTTGCTTCGAGGATGACCAAGGTAGAATTCCCTAGATTTGAAGGAACAGATCTTAGGTCTTGGCTTTATAAATGTAACCAGTTCTTTCAACTTGATGACATTGAAGACGCACAACGTGTTAGATTAGCAGCCATTCATTTAGAAGGAAGAGCTTTGTTGTGGCATCAAAACTTCATGAAGAAATGCCAAAATCAACTACCTACTTGGGCTAAATATACAGAGGAGATCACTTTTAGATTTGGTGAGCTTTATGACGACCCTATGGCTGAACTAAAGGCTCTAAAACAATCTGGCACGGTACAAGAGTACCACGATAATTTTGATGCTCTAACTGGTAGGTTGCAACTATCTGAGGAACACCTACTGAGCTGCTATCTAGGAGGTTTAGAGGAGGAAATACAACTGGCCGTCCGAATGTTTTGCCCAAAATTTGTCCAACAAGCTCTGTGTTTGGCCAAATTGCAAGAAGCTGCCCAAAAAGTTAAGAAGAACAAACCCAACTATAAGACACCTCTATTGCCAACCCCAGTCACTAAACCAGCCAATACAATCTTGCCTAAATCAAATTTTCCCAAACCTGCTGGTAGTCCACAAAATCCCAATAGAAAGACATTAACTCCTGAGGAATTCAATGAGAAACGAGCCAAGAATATATGTTTCTGGTGTGATGAACGTTACACTCCAGGTCATAAGTGCAAGGGGAAGAAACCCCAACTTTATCACATTGAAATGGAGGATGATGAAGAGGAAGAATACCAAGAATGTAATGGAGATGAAGAACTGGAGGGTGAAACTGAATGTGATCAGATTTCTGTGCAAGCAATGGATGGTATCACCAAATTTCAGACAATGAGAGTCACTGGTCACCACGGAAAGAAAGATTTGCAAATATTGCTAGATAGTGGTAGTACTCATAATTTCTTAGATGTTAACAAGGCCAGGAAAATGGATTGCAAAGTGGAAGTTATTCCACCTATGTGGGTGAAGGTAGCAGATGGTAATCAACTCAAGTGTGATAGCATGATCAGAAAATTCAAATGGAGAATACATGGGGTAGAATTCGAGGCTGATGTTCTACTCTTACCTCTCAGTGGTAGTGACATGGTGTTAGGCATACACTGGTTCACTCAACTAGGACCAGTAATTTGGGATTTTTCGAACCTAACCATGCAATTTACTTATAAGGGTGCAAAGGTGAAACTTAGAGGGGTACAGACCAAGAAACTTAAGGGGATACAATCAAAACGATTGGACAAACTAATTAACAGTGCAGGGGAGCTGTCAATGCTGCAAGTCATCCCTTGTTCAGTAGGAAATTCACCTCAGGTCTCTACTTTCCAAACTGAACAGCAGCTTAATGATGCTAAACTGCAATCGTTACTCCATAACTATAGGGAGGTGTTCACAGAACCTAAGGAGTTACCTCCTTGCAGACCTCACTTTGATCATCAAATTCCCCTAAAGGAGGGCACCGATGCTGTTAATCTGAGACCATACAGATATCCTGCTGTACAGAAGGATGTCATTGAGACCATGGTACAGGAATTGTTAGAACAAGGAGTGATCAGACCCAGTAATAGTCCATTTGCTGCTCCAATTGTCCTGGTCAAGAAGAAGGATGGGGGATGGCGGATGTGTGTGGACTATCGAAGTCTCAACAAAGCTACCATAAAGGATAAATTTCCAATTCCCATAATTGAAGAACTGCTGGAGGAATTACAAGGTACACAATTTTTTTCCAAGATAGACTTGAAATCTGGATATCACCAGGTAAGAATGCATGCTGCAGATGTTTATAAAACGGCATTCAAGACACATTTTGGTCATTTTGAATACCTGGTGATGCCGTTTGGATTAACGAATGCTCCCTCCACTTTTCAAGCACTTATGAATGATGTATTCCAACCCTTGTTGAGGAAGAGTGTATTAGTCTTCTTTGACGATATATTAGTTTATAGTAAATCATGGTCTGAGCACTTGGTCATTCAAGACACATTTTGGTCATTTTGAATACCTGGTGATGCCGTTTGGATTAACGAATGCTCCCTCCACTTTTCAAGCACTTATGAATGATGTATTCCAACCCTTGTTGAGGAAGAGTGTATTAGTCTTCTTTGACGATATATTAGTTTATAGTAAATCATGGTCTGAGCACTTGGTTCATGTGCAAGAAGTTTTAGAGTTGATGCAGAAAAATTCACTTTATGCTAATCTCAAGAAATGCTCGTTTGGAATCACTGAAATTCATTATCTAGGTCACATAATATCTGATCAAGGGGTAAGTACAGAACCTGCAAAGGTGCAAGCTATAATTGATTGGCCTTCTCCCACAAATTTGAAGCAACTAAGGGGCTTTTTGGGGCTTACTGGATATTACAGAAGGTTCATTAAAGGATATGGCCAGATTTGTAAACCTCTCACCAACTTGTTAAAGAAAGAAGCCTTTAAGTGGGATGATGTAGCTGAGAAATCATTTCAAGAGGTGAAGCAGATGATGGTTAAACCACCAGTGTTGGCTCTACCCAACTTCTCCAAACCTTTCTTGATAGAAACTGATGCATCAGGGTTGGGCATGGGTGCAGTATTGATGCAGGAGGGGCATCCAATTGCTTTTATAAGTAAGGCATTCTCCCCCAAAAATGCTTTGTTGTCAGCCTATGAATGAGAGTTACTGGCAGTGGTCTTTGCTGTGCAAAAATGGCAACACTACTTAATGTTGCAGCCCTTTACCATCAAAACAGATCAGCAGAGTATTAAATACATCTTGGACCATAAGTTAGCAACACCCTTTCAACAGAAATGGTTATCGAAACTGGCTGGTTTCGACTTTACAGTTGAATATAAAAAGGGGTCTGAAAATAAGGCTGCAGATGCTCTATCCAGAATTCCCTGTGCTCAGCTATTTGCATTAACCATCTCTTCTATGCAATCTGATTTGATGGACAAGCTAAAACAATATTGGAAAGAGGAACATCAGTGGCAGAAAATCATTCAAGATATTCAAAAGGATCATACGACACATCCTCACTTCAAATGACAGCAAGATATACTTACTAGGAAGGGGAAGCTGGTGGTAGGTTCTAATCAAGAACTGAGGGAATCTATATTGACATGGATGCATGCCTCTCCCCAAGGTGGACACTCTGGAATTGAAGTTACTACTAAAAGAATAAAAGCTTTGTTCTATTGGCCAAACATCAAAAACTCAGTAACCACTTATGTCAAGCACTGCATCACTTGTCAAAAATGTAAAGCAGATCTGAGTGCTTATCCAGGACTGCTCCAACCATTACCTATTCCAAACAGCATTTGGGAGGAAGTCACCATGGATTTCATAGAGGGCCTGCCAAAATCACAAGGGAAGGAAGTGATCTTGGTGATCATAGATAGACTGAGCAAATACGCCCATTTCATGGCCCTTTCACACCCTTTTTCTGCCATCAAGGTAGCTCAGGTTTATATGGATCAGGTGTACAAACTCCATGGATCCCCAAAATCCATAGTGTCTGACAGGGATAAAATTTTTATAAGCAATTTCTGGTCCGAGCTAATGATGCTGCAAGGTGTCAAACAGAAGATGTCATCAGCATATCATCCTCAGACAGATGGTCAATCTGAGGTTTTGAACAGATGTGTGGAAGGATATTTGAGGTGTATGTGTCATGAAAAACCCCTTGAATGGTCCAAGTGGCTGCCTTTGGCGGAATTCTGGTATAACTCTAATTTTCATACTGCTATTCAAAAAACTCCCTTTGAAGTAGTATATGGGATTTCACCTCCAATCCATAGGCCCTACATTCAAGGATCAACGGTAGTCGAGGCAGTGGATAGAAGCTTGCAACAGAGGGAACAAACAATTGCCATACTCAAGCATAACTTATGTAGAGCTCAGAACAGAATGCAACAGCTTGTTAACAGGAAGAGGTCAGAAAGGAGTTTTGAAGAGGGCGAATGGGTTTATCTCAAGTTACAACCGTACAGTCAATCAACGGTTGCTAATCGACCGTATCATAAGCTAGCCACCAAATATTTTGGTCCTTACCAAGTAATAAAAAAGATAGGGGAGGTGGCTTATTCCTTGAAGCTACCTGCACACTCAAAAATCCACTCCACCTTCCATGTCTCACTCCTTAAGAAGCATCAAGGACCAGTACCTGCGGTCTTAGATGATTCTATTCCTCAAACGTATGATTCTGATAGTCTAGTGACAAAGAAACCTCAAAGAGTGTTGGAGATTCGAAGTATCAAGAGGAACAATGCTGCGGTAGTACAATGGCTAGTATAGTGGGAGAGTTGCTCTGTGGAAGAATCGACATGGGAAGATGCATCTGAGATAATGCAAAGGTTTTCTCAGTTTGATCCTTGGGGTCAAGGATCATCACATGGGGGAGGCATTGATACAATGTGTGCTATGATGAAGAGTGAATTGACACGTGAACAGAAGAGGGCCCGTGAGAATGATGACAAGGACAGTGACATGGCTGATGATATACAGAACCGTTAGTGAGAGCAGGGTTGTGGTTGGTTACCAAGGGGGGACCACTCTCTCATTTGATTTTATTCCCGTGGGTGCTATACTCAGTTATTAGCATTTTATTTGCATTTCATTTACTTGTAATTGACATTTGAATTTCATTTCCTTAGTATAATAGCTGGGATAGGACAGTCGGGATCATTATCTGAAATGTAAACAAACTCTCCTTTCTTATTCTCCAAGTCTGTATATCTCTGTTGGTTACATTCTTCAAAGCTGCTCCAAAGCTGCTCTTCTTCTTGGCTGGCTTTCTGGAATTAACATGTTATCCTTTCTATTTTGGCTATAAGAATCTATTAGTTCACTGTCTTTTATATTGCATCGTATCAAACCTTTGGCAACATCATACCATTCCAGGTTTATGGGAACTGTTGATTACATATGGTATACAACTCTTTATCATTAAACTGGAATATTGGCTATATGCCTTTCAATTATCATCAATTAGAGTGGTGACATAACAGGCATACTGAGGACCTTGCTCCTGTTAGAGTTCTTGAAACCCTGTCCATCGACAATTTGAAACAATTAGGAGGGCTTCCAAGCAAGGTACTGTTCAAATTTTGTAGATATATATAAAGCATATGCTATAAAGTCCCAACATAGTGTTTGATGTAAGACTCAAATCTGCTGTGTCTCGATGTTATCACTTTTTTAAGCAGCAGTGAACTTAATTAATTGACTATGAATTATATTTTCCCGCACTTAATACCTGATTTCATCTCTTTTGCAGAACTGGGGTAGTGACCATCTTGCCCTCGTATGTGAACTGGCTTTTACGGGTGACTATACCGGTGACCATCAAAAAACTGTTGTAGAAAGGTTATGACTGCATATCTGAATTGACAAGTGCAATGGTATATTGTTGCTGACTTACCGCCTTGTTTGTAATCTTTAGGTTGACTCATTTTTATTTTTCAAGATTTGTATAGATTCTAGATGCTTTAGCTTTCCAGGATTGTTGATTTTAGTAGGTTGTATGAGAAGATTTTTATGTTAATTTAATTTAGGGCATTGTTGAAAAGTGCATTGTTAATTTAATTTAATTTAGGATTGTACTGATGCATTGCTTTTAGAAAGGACAGCCTTGTTGACATAACTGTTGCTTTAGTAAGTTCTATGAAAAGATTTGATGTTGTTTTGGCAAGTTATATTCCTTTTTCCCAATGGTAATTCTTCTCTTTTTTACTTCTTTTTATTGACAAATGTATTAAGTTGAATTGAAAAGCAGTGTGGTTGAGCTAAAGTTGGTGAAAGAATTGGAATATGATATTGCCAAACTTCAAATTTATTAGATAACTTCTTACAAATTATTGTACCAATCAAATTCTTCTTTGCCAAACTTCAAGTGCAAATCAGAGTCCAGTTCCGACCTCCGAATTCTTGGACAATGTGCTAGCTGCTTGAACAACTCGTCCTCGTAATCGATCTCTGAATCATCGTGATTCGAGAGTGAAGGAAATAGATCATCATGTCTCTTTTCCGCAATGGGTTCTGTCCAGTCTTGACGAGAATCTAATGCACTACTAGAAAAACTGTAATAAACATCACACATTAGACATCGGTTCGAAAAACCACTGATGTTAAAAGTATCTATAACATCAGTAAAAGTTTAACTGATGTCTAATATAAGTAAATATATCACTTAAACGAAAAACCGATGTCTGGAGTTTAATTTATAAAAAATAAAATCACGCTTCCCCCTTTTCCTTTCCCCCCTTAGCCAAATATTTCCCCCTAAAAACCACAATTGAACTCCCGCTTAGACAAAAAACAAAAAAGAAAAAACAAAAAATCTAAACAAACCCCCCCCCCCCCGCTCAGACAAAAAAACCCAACCCCCCCCTCCGTTCTGGCGACTGGCAAGAACCCTAACCCCTTTTCTTCAATTAGGTCAAATTAACCCTCATCCCCGACTACTGATTCTTGTAATCCTTTCAATCTTTAAACCCCTTTTTCAGTATTAGGTCGATTAATTAATTCAATTTGTTTGTACTCCGTTAGATCCCCTTTCAATATTAGGTCAACTAATGTTCGATTTGTTAACAGATCTTGGAGCTTGGAGGCTGTTCAAGAAGTAGCTTGGAGGCTGTTCAAAAAGAAGCTTGGAGTAATTCCAAGTAAGTACATTAAGTCTTTCCACATTTTTCGTATTTTTAAATTCTATTCAAGTGCTGTTTATATGATTTATATGATTTTATTTATATTCTATTCAAGTTCTGTTTATTTGATTTATATGATTTTATTTATATTCTGTTTTTCGTATTTTTTTAATGAAATCAGTTGCCATTGGATACTGGTCCTAATATGGGGTGGCGATATTTACATACTCAATCCTTTGCCTCGTTCAACTACTTTTCCCGACTTGGAAAAAACAGTATCAAGGTATTTTAATTAATTGATATCGATTGTTTACTTATTCAGATATTGACCATAAATCCATATTAACACTGCCACACGTGACAGGGCGGTAATTGCTTTTAATATTCAGGCTGGAAGGGGAAATAAACCCCCGAGTGTCAAATATATTTCTGTAAGTTTTAATTGCTACAGTTTCAGATATTTCTCTTAACAGTTGCATTATCAAATTGGTGGATCTGTGTTGTATCTGTAGTTGTTATTGATCCATTTTTTTTTTGTAAAATAAGGATGTCCTAAACAACCCGGTGGCATTGAATGTGGCTATGTAATTATGCATTACATGAAAGAAATTGTAATGGACAGTGAAATGTCATTTCTAAAAAAGGTATAAGTTTTTCCTTCGATGCATAATTGGTATATAATTATAGTAGCATTCCTTGTAATTTTTCTTGTGTTTACACTTTTCAGTGGAATGCCAAGACTCGCAAGGTCACTTGTTCAAGGGCCGAGCTTGATGAGGTCCGAGTTGAGACTCTTAGCCTTATTGAAAAATTTGTATAAGCAGGGCCTAGGAATATGTGCAAGTTTTTGTGTACTTCTAACACTTTGGCAGTACTTTCATATTTGATGAATTAGTTTTTGGATGAATTGGATGTACTTAGTTTTTGGATGGTTTGTAATATGTGAATTGAAATGTAGTTGCTTTTGGCTTTGGTATATATTTTGGCATTTTGATTTCCTTATATTAGTTTTGGTTTGCCATGCATTTTGATTTTGGTCTTGGTTTTTTGGGCATGTCATATGTGCTGAGAATCAGCATATAAAAAAAAACAAATCAGACATCACTTTCTAATATAATATGCTAGAAACTGGTGTAATAACGTGAAATAGACATCGGTTGTAAATAAGAAACCGATGTAATAATTTCTAATATACATCGGTTCTAAATAAGAAATGTACAATAGACATCGGTTGTTTACTAAGTAACCGATGTATATTATTTACATAGACATCGGTATATAGTTAAGAAAACGATGTTAAACATAAACATTGACATAAGTAACCGATGTATATTATTTACATAGACATCGGTATATAGTTAAGAAAACGATGTTAAACATAAACATTGACATCAGTTACATTGAAGAACTGATGTTAATTGTTGACATGGACATCAGTTCAGTATTTTTTTCGATGTTTATGTCTTGTTTTATATTACATGTCATATGTTTAAGATGATATAAATCTTGTATTAAGGTAAAATTCACATGATAGTCATGACATATTACTGCAGAAATGATGTCTAAAACTATTGCAGACATCAGTTCTTTCGTTAGAAACGATGTCTAAAAGTACTCTTAACCGATGTCTAAGACCCCTACCTTTCTCTACACATGCGAAGACATCGGTTCTGGATTTACATAGACATCGGTTTTTGACCGATGTCTATTGACGTTTTTCTAGTTGTGATGCACTGAAGTAATCATCAGGTAATGATGATAATGCAGTAGTCTTGGTCTTCTTAACACAAACAGACAGTCGAGATCCCTTGCCTGAATAATGCATGGGATACTGAACTTCCGTGACTACGCGCTTTACGGTCTTGCAAAATTCGAAAGTTGGATCAATACTTTCGTCATCATCACTGGAATCAGTAGCATCAGGATCATTGTATATTATCAGGTTTCTTGTTTTATATTAGCCACATTTCTGCACTTTCTTTTTCCCCTTTTCTTTCTCCAAAACAGTTCTTTTAGCTCCAGTCATTTTTCACACCAGAAAACCGAATTTTCGAAACAGAACACTGTATAACCAAAGATCAAAATTCCAAAACTTTGAGCTTACACTCGAAGCAAAACAGGCAAAATCCTAAACCAAAAAGCACAAAAAATTATTACAAGAACTTCAAAGTTCAAAATAGTGCACTCCAAAGTCCAAAGTTATCAAAAAATCATCCACACAAGTAACAAAATACAGAGTTCTTGAATGTCCATGTAAATTATGTACAATTTTGAGTAGAAGACAATCAGACATGCAATATATATACAAGAAAACTAACATAATTAACTTGTAACATGTGTGCATATTAACTTTTAGATGTACAACTTTACCATCAATACAATAGATATTACATGTTTACTGTCCAAAACAAACACATACAGTTAAATATTTATTTATTTAAATAAACCAGATACAATTGACTTTTTTATAAAATGAAATGCATTCAATTTAAATTTCAATATAAAATTATTTTAATTGTAGATTAATATCAACTGATAATAAAATAATATCTACTATGAAATAATTTTATAGTATAACAGAATATGACGCAAAAACAGTGTTGTAAAAAGCAGAAATCGAACTTAATCAGTAAAGATACCCTCCAAGAATTAATTGGGCATTTGGAAACTAATTGAAATGATTAATCAAATATTCGCGTTATTAATCAATAGGGTAACCCCTGAAACAGTTAATCCCTATTAATCACCAATTTTTAGATCCATTCTACGCCTATAACAAGAAAAAAAATGCTATTTATTCTTTTTACAAAGTAGAACATCATGTGTATGTATAAAGAGCAAGTAAATTGATATCTAACCTTTCAAATCTTTAACAACGATAGCAAATACGATTAGAATACAATTACTGCAATGAATGAAAAATTGATAAACATAGCAATCAAGAAAATTAAGAAACATAACATTCGATGTTTGATCTTAATTCTATATTTGAAAAAGTTATGATTTGTTATTGAACTTTGTCGATGTATGATAAAAAATTAGCGAGATTAGATAAATTTGTGAATTGAAACAAATTTAAATAATGATAATGAGGCGGAGAAAACATAGAATATAGTAGTTTCATAATGATAACGAGGCGGAGAAAATATAGAATATAATAGTTTTACAATGATGACGAGGCGGAAAAAACATAAAATGCAGTAATTTCACGATTTATGATAATGGCGGAGTAAATAAAGATCAATGATAGGTTGATTTAAAAAGTTATTCAGACGAAAAAATTAATAATTCATTTAAAAATATATGTAATGATCAGAGGTCTATCCAAAAACGTGGATTAAATCTATATTAACGCAAAATTGAAGGTAATATTAATATTTCAAGAAAAAAACATGAGTGGATATAAATGTCATGTATTCGGATCAGATTTTAAAATATTTTAACTAACTAATAATAGTCCATGAATTTTTAAAAATTTTTGATTGATTTTACTTTTAAGTAGATTATTTTCGCCATTATTTTTTCAAGTCACACTAAAAGTTGATCACGCATATATGAATTAGTTGCATAGATGAATTAGTTACATACAGGTGCATGGTATTTTTTGTGTGACAAGAAATGAAGAACATAAATTTAAGATTACAATACTTGCAATTATGGCTAATGAATTCAGATATTACAGTACTTCTACTAACTTTTACATATTAGCAATGAATACAATTGGTGGGGGATGATGGGGACAAAAGATCATATAACAAGAGCTGAAAGTGTATTAAATTTATGACATTATGAATTTTATTGCCCAACACTTAACACATTTTGATGGCTAGGTTATTATAGGCCATTGTCTTCACAAGAGAACTTGTAACATTTGTCCATGCGTTTCCTTTTGTCAATATCTGTCAGATTAATATGCATTTGTTAGTCATAAAAAGAAGGGTAGTTCTCCTTCTAACACTTTAAGTTTTACCGGAACAACTAAAGAACTCGAGAAAAATTTAATTTGTTTCGAGAAACTAACCGTTGTTGAGATTGGCGCATTCCATGTTTGAGCATGCTAGTTTACAGGGGTTAAGCTTAGGCACAGGCGATTCAGCTGGAGGCGGAGGTGCTATTATGCATCTTTCGAAGCACGATGTTATACACTTGAGATTTTGATGAGCAGAACAACCTGCAGAACATTCTAAGAAGCAGGGCATGTCGAAACCAAAATCCGAATCGTCTGCAAACACCATCGTAGCCATGCTGGCCATCACCATCATCAGTAAACTGGTCCACCAAATTTGCTTCATTTTGTTTTTACACAATAAATTTGTAGCTTAACCAATGACTGGAAGAAAAAAAATCCAAGTGCATTATATATTTATCAGAAACTAGTACAGTATAAATAGCAGTTGTTTTGGTACTTAATTGTTGTAGGTTGAGTTGTTTGATAAGCAATGTCCATTCTGGTAGAATTAGCATATATCCGTGTCAAATTTCTCACTCATGAATAACATGCATGTTTAAATCCTACGTATATACTTCTACGGCAGTTCTGATGATATATGTTTATGTAGCACACACTTGTGCTTTCCGCTGAGATTTAAACTCTCGACCTCTTATTACAGAAAATATTTGGCAAATTAAGAGTGCGATTTTATTTAACTTGGTAAGCCTACTAGCGTAAATCAAAACTATCTTTCTTGCGTTTCCCAGAGACAGAAGCTATGGCGTGCTCATAGTTTGTGTCACTTGACTTAATTTCTGGTCCTTCAAACATTGTTTTAATCTTCCGTCTTTACATTATTCTCCAGCAGCTATCTGTCATAATTTTTAAACCTTCAATCAACACATACTATATGATGCATTTTCTTAAAATGTTAATGCTGCAGCTCGCAAGTAAGCATTAACATGAACATTTAATTGTTTAGCAGAAAGAAAATGTAAATTGTGTGTTTCCACTTTCCACTGCCATACATCATGCATGCTAAAACTTTCCACACCAAATCAATGCATTTCCATCTATTTAGAAAGTAGTTCTCTCAGCTAAAAATGAATCGGCACAAACATAATGGCATTCCCTGATCGCATATGTCACCCCACAACTACTCGCATGCTGCTTCTAGTTTTCTTGTGCATTGCTTCGACAGCTCAATCACAAACCTCTAGATCAGGTCCCACTATCAGCCAATGCGGAACAGGACTAATGCCTCTGGCTCCATGTGCACCGTTTGTTCAAGGCAGAACGTCGTATCCAGCACAGTCCTGTTGTGTTAACCTAAGACAAGTATACAACCAGCAAACTGCTTGTCTTTGCTTGTTGCTGAACCAGACTACTTTGAGTTCTTTCCCTATAAACCAAACACTTGCTCTACAGCTCCCAGTTATGTGCAGTCTCCAGGTTGACATGTCTACTTGTTCAGGTATGCATTCTATCAATATACTTGCATACATCCTTTTCTATACAGATTCTCACTCTGCCTTCAGTAGGGGGAAACTTATTGAATTGTTTCCATGTACTATTATGTGTATGCTGCTATTAAACCTCTCACCGATGTGGGTGATTTACTGTATATAAGGGACTCCATTGCCCCCGTCGCCTCCACCACCAACAACTTCACCTGATTCTCAAACTTCCTTTGGAAGCAATACTAATTCTACAGTTGCTGGTAAGTACATCTACACCTTAGCGTCATAAAATGTTTTGTCAAACTTTCTTTTTTGCTCTGTAGGTGCTAGTTAACGCAGAGACACACACAAACAACCACATACAATTCCTTTCTACTGTGTGATACTCCTAGTATCTTGTATCTTCGAAGAGTAGTTAGGAGAAAAGCCTCGTTTCTTAATCGAATCTCCTGTTTCTTTTTCTCTCGTAATCTCAGCTTCCCCAATGGTTATGGTGAACCCCAGATCAAGCATTCTGGGATTCAGAACACACAACAATGCTTGCACAAATTTGAAGCCAGAGATCCACTTCGGGTTGTTATTGATGCTGAGTCTCATTTCCATTTTAATTCAAAACTAGAACTATAGTAAAATACAGGTCTGGCTATTGATTTATATAATTTTTTAGAGTTTAGTAGCATGTAGAAGAATTATTCAATCTTTTTTATGTATAAGACATCTCGTCCATCGTGATGCAAATTTGATATGTTTCTATTTTACTGCAAATTTCCTCTAATCTACTTCTTACAAAAAACTGACCCTCTTAGCTGAACAATTTACTCTACAATCAACTCAAGCAAGTTAATATTTCTAGTTGTAAATAATCATACAAGATGTTATAGTCACATATAACTCCAAAATGCTAGGACAAAATTCCAATATGTTTGTATAAACAAAACTATTTACTTGCGAGAACAATCTGAAATACATCTTATCATCGTAAATAACTTTCAATTTTGCTGTTCTATACCAAACTAAAAATACAGTAATGCAAAAAGAAATTTCAGCATGACACTGTTATAGAAATTAAGGAAACTTCTTTTTGGATGGTTGTTTCTTTGTCAAAACTTCGAGATGTTCTGAGGTTTAATGTCCATAACTTCAGTTGAAAGACCAGTTATTCCAAACTAGGTGCCTCCTCGGTTGGGTTGGATTCAAAGACATCAGAATTAGAATCATCCGGTTCTAATAGCTCCTGTGATTGGATCGATTCCTGGTATGCAGGAGTTGCCTTAAAATCTGTTGCTCCTTCATTGTATGTAGCTACTGCAATTCCACTTGAAATCACCTGCAAAGAGAAAAAAATGAGAATTCAAAATGGCAGTTGTCATAGTTATTAAAAGTAGCGGGTTGGGTTTTCGGACACAAGGGAGTTATATTTATGTAAGAGAAAAGTATGTAGTGTTTTCCAAGACATTAGAAAAAGTGTTTTCAAGGATACCACCCCCCTTCTTCAAATGAAATTAGCAGTAGAGCTCCAGGAAATGTTTGAAAATGTATCATTCTCCATTGAATGTCATGTATGCAATCTTTATATTTAAGCTAATAGAGTCTGTGCAACTTGCACCAACAAGTAAAAACAAATCTTTTCGCAGTACTGTGTTGTTAATTTGCACACTAAATCCTTAGCTGTTTTATCTATCTGAAAAATAAGCTTAGAACTATGTTCTGAAGACCCCTTTTGTCTTGACATAATCCTGAACTCTGACCAGATATGCATAGTTGCATACGGCATACATACCCATATTGTGCAACTAATGTCTAACATGTTCACATCCACATAGCAGTGGAGTAACTGTATGCTAACACTTACTAGGATTATTTACCAACAGGGTTAGCTACCATATGATGAAAGCGCATGTCAGATGTAGAATCAGAAGGGAGAACATGAATAAACTTACTAGGATTATTTACCAGTTGTTTACAACAAGTCTTTAATATTTTTAATTTGGCTGCCCCCGTCTTGTATTCAAAATTCAAATATGAATGCATGATAGACTTGAAGTTCAACATGTCAATGAGAGAACTAGTAAATCCTGATATGTGTGGTACGGTTTCTTTTGATACCGAAACTTTTTCTTTCTTGTGATACCAGAACATGAAACAAAGGTAACTTAGTGTTACACACTGCAACCCCAAGAACGTCTTAAAATTCACTATTCACCATTTAACTTGAATTCATCACAAAAATAGCTAGTTCTCACTTTTAAATCCCTAAACTGCACAAATTTATCGAATATTAATACCCCTTTTCTTTGTACTACATATTTCCATCGAATTTACCATGACTGGCATTTATCTTCAAAGAATCTACTGTCTGCATCTAATTCCATGTAACATAAGTTATAACATGATATTCCTAATTCCACTCTGTCATTGTAAGTTTATAACTCTGCCCCTCTTTACTCCACGTAGTAGAGGTAAGGTACGCCTACTTGTATGTTCTACATACTCTCGAATCTCGATACACCAACTCTTTCAATCTATCTTAGTTTATACACTTACCTCTATACAATATAGGAAGTTAACATCCACAAGATACAATCAAAAAAACTCCAAGCTAACAAACATAAAAAAAAACAGCAAAAATCATGATAAATTTTCCAACTAAAAAAGAACAAAAAAAAAAGGATTAATTACCGCGAAAACGATACCGAAAGCCCACATATACTGAATAAAGAAACCAAAACCATCCCACTCTGGCCCTTCCCAAAAATCTTTATCTAGTCCAGGAAGATCAGGCAACACATACCCTTCAAAATTCTCACCAGAATCAACGGCTCCAAACTCACCATCAAGATTACCACCAATCTCAGCCGTTGGATCACCTAACAGTTCTTCTTTAGTTGAAGTTGAACTAGTTTTGTTCCTGCTTTCAAACTTTCTTGTTCTCCTAGCAAAGGTCACTATGTTTGAAGTTCTTGTAAGAAATGGAAGGGACCCACATGGAGAACTGATCGGACGGTTGAGAAAGTGAGTTGGTTTTGTAGGAGAGTTGAAGAGGAGTCTAGTTGTGAGAGCCATTGAAGTGGCTTCTCAGAGTGTTGAGTTCTGAAAATCTAAGGCTAGCAAAAGAAGATAACAAGATAACTGTTTTTATATTTATTAACTTATGAAAATATGAAAATATCTAAAATATATTATTTTGGTGATGCGTCAATTTTCTAATAATATAATTCTAATTTTTCAATAAATTTATGATAATTGGTCTTGACAAACGGTTATTGGTAAATAATTTATTTGTTGAATTTTTTTGCGAAATTATAAAATTTTTAAAATAAAAATATTAGGATGAAAAGGAAGTTAAAATCTTTTTTATTTATAGTAAATTTTAAGAGTAAAAATATTAGGACGAAAAGAGTGTTAAGATCTTCTGCATTTATAGTAAGTTTTAATTTAAAATTATTTGTAAATCTTTTTAATAAAAATATAGTTACAATTGGGTGAAGGATCAAAATGTCTCATTTCCAATTGTGTATCGCATCTTTGTCGTGCCGTTTCGTGTGCCGCGACTGACGTGTTATGCCACCTCGTCCCCTTATTTGCCGCTGTTATGCCACGTATGACATATTTGGAAGACATGGCAGACCAATCACCGCAATAGGAGCCAGATACGTAGGACGATCCGAAGCATCCTTTGTTAATTTATTTCAGCAAATGCGGTACACGACTATTTGAAGGTAGTGGAGGGCCAAGGATCTAAGGCCATGTTTGTTTTAGGGGATTATAATCCTTGGAAAATTACACTATCTTTCTTAAATTTAAAGGATTATAATCTCATGGAAGTATATTGCTATCATCTTTTTGATTCATTTCTATGGGATTATAATACCTTCTTTCACAAGGTATTATAATCCCATGGGAGTGAACTAAAACAATAATCCAAATGTGAATTCATGGGATTATAATCCCTTACGTTTGGGATTTATAAGGTAATAATTTGGGGATTATAATCCCTTGAAACAAACATGACCAGATATGAATGGGATATTTTAGTGATTATCTCGTTACAATAAGCAATTATTAAAAATTATGACCCTCAATTCTTATATGTTGAGTTGAATTTTATAAGTATTGAGAGAAATTAAATAAATTCTATGAATTTAATTTGATAATACTCAAATTCAATACGATGAGATCAATTATTATATAATTTTTTAATGTATGTTAAAGGACATATAATAAAATTTTAATTAATATTTTTTCATTATTTATTTTCGTTAATAATAATGGGTTTTCCTACATATAAAAAAAATCTTATATAATTAAAATTTGTTAATTCATTAAAAAGTAATGTTCTAAAAATTCACAATTAAAAATAATTAAAATTAATCATCAATTAATCGATGTCTTACAACTCTCCGTTCTTTATAACACTGTTAAAAAATAATTATTAAAATGTGTTTTTGGCACACCCATTTTTATATACAACAAATTATTTAATCTGGTTTATTTTACTTTTATGTGGAATAACGTTTGTTCATGGAATCTAATTACTATTTATATCTGAAGATAAAAAGGTCATTTTAGAAAGCAAGCCTATCAACTAATAACCAGACACGTGTAGTAACCAAAAACAACTACAACTACCACCAACTCCAACTCAACATCATTACATACACATCCCTGTCTCTATATTTTCTTACAAACATTCTCCACAAAACCCCAGTTCATGGCTTCAAAATTAGGCTCATTCAGACACAGTTTCCGTGAAAAAAGAGAAAGAGAGAAGCTTATTTCATTCAAAAGTGACTTTTCATCAAATGGGTCTGAAAAAGATGATCAAGAACAAGAAAAAGCTACTTATAAGTCACTTGGGTGTTCTTGGTTTAGTGTAACGAGTGATAAAGTTGAGGCCTTTTTCAAGAACTTGAAGTATGTGGGTTTTAAGGCTTGGGAAATGGGTCGATCCGACCCGAGAAAGATTGTGTTTTCTGCTAAGATGGGTCTTGCTTTGGTGCTCATTTCTTTGCTTATTTTCTTTAAGGAGCCTATTGAAGAACTTAGTCAATACTCTGTTTGGGCTATTCTTACTGTTGTGGTTGTGTTTGAGTTCAGTATAGGTATGTCTTTTTTTTTTTTTTTTGAGGGTTCAGTATAGGTATGTCTTAAATTTATGTGTTGTGTGTGTTTTGAGTGTGTGTGCTTTTATTTTGGCTTTTTATGATTTTTTTATTTTTTTCATTTGTTGATATTTGCATGATTGGAAAAATGGCTTATGTTGGTGTTTGATGTAAGTTATCTTGTGTTATTTTAATAATCTTGGTTATTTGGTTGTTAAAATCAGGGTTTAAATATTATGAGAGGAAAGTGTTCATACATTTGTTTATTAGTACTTTTTAATCTTGGTTATTAGGCGAGTGTGATAATCCAAACAAGATTGTTCAGTGTGCTTCGACAAAACAACTTCTATGTGCTGTTTTTGGTTCATTAAATCTTGAGCAGCCTTCCTACATTTATTATGTAGACTATTATGATCCCCGGCATGCTCCTTCAATCTTTTCGAACCTTGTCTCCAATTGGTAAATCCCTCACTAAAAAACACCTCACCGCCACTTTGACCACCACGTGCTGGCTTGAAGAGATAACAAAACAAGCGCTGAATCACTAGAAATGCTATATTCAAGCCAAGTGGGATGTTCCTTAAACCAATTAAAAATAAATCTGCGATCCTCATTTCCAAATTTTCTCTTTGGAAAAATCATGTTAGGTTGACACGGGCCCTTTTGTAAATAATATCTTCTCACCCTGTCTTTTTCCTTTGCTTCAAATTCATATATCTTCTTCCTCTTTACTGGGTCTGTTAGTAGCTCAATCTCGTGATCAAGTTTTGTGTCCTCAGGTGAACAAATTGTATGACTATTCTCTGAAGGCAGATGATATTTGCGGATTCTTGAGTAGGCATTTGAGTAGGAGTAGCATCTTCAGGTTGCTTTCTTTTCGAAAAATACCTCTCCATTCTATGTTGTGACATTTAATCAAACACCTGTGTTGCGACAGAAATGTAAGTTTAAAATTCACTATAACTTCTAATGTTAGCCTACAAATCGAGTTCAAAGCCTCAAGCACACAAATATGTGACACGTTTCAAATTTTCAATCATAAAAAATACCAAACAAACTACAAATTCAGTAAACAAACCTAATTAGCTAAAGTTATGATTGAAGATTTGTAGTATATAAATTGATGTAGTCATCTAGTCATGTAGAGACTAGAGTGAAATGAAAAAGATGAATATTGAATAATTGAATGTTACTAACCTTATGTTATAAATTGTAATGACTGTGAACACTGAGCAGAGAGAGAGAGTCGTGAGTAGAGAGTCGTGAGTCGTGATTAAATGTCTCCATTCTATGTTGTGACATTTAATCAAACACCTGTGTTGCGACAGAAATGTAAGTTTAAAATTCACTATAACTTCTAATGTTAGCCTACAAATCGAGTTCAAAGCCTCAAGCACACAAATATGTGACACGTTTCAAATTTTCAATCATAAAAAATACCAAACAAACTACAAATTCAGTAAACAAACCTAATTAGCTAAAGTTATGATTGAAGATTTGTAGTATATAAATTGATGTAGTCATCTAGTCATGTAGAGACTAGAGTGAAATGAAAAAGATGAATATTGAATAATTGAATGTTACTAACCTTATGTTATAAATTGTAATGACTGTGAACACTGAGCAGAGAGAGAGAGTCGTGAGTAGAGAGAGAGAGTTGTGACGTTTGTGAAATTGTGAAAGGGGAGTATAGAGATAGCTTCTGTATAATGTAACCTATGTTTAGTTATATCTTTTTATTTTGACATTATTTTTTATTTTTTATTTTTTTGATAAATAACACAATCTTTTATTAATTATTTATTTGAAACATTATTTTAATTTTATAATTTTACCAAAATCTAATATTTTATAACTAATGTACAAAATTTATAACTTTAAAAAGTTATTTTGATTTTTCTAAAATAAATAATCAACAATTACAAAAAAAAAAAAAAAAAAATTACAAAAATTTTGAACCCAGCGTACTCGCCCGAGTAAGCTCGGCACTTACTCCATCCGCCACCGACTTTTTTTTTTTGAAATGTAAGAATTGTGACTACAAAATATGCAAGACTATTTCTCGGAAAGTGTCACTAGATTAGTAAAGCTTTTGGATTAATGTCACCAAGAATGCGAACGAGTGTGTGCAATTAGGAAACTGTAACAAGAAAAGATTCGATGAGTGCAATGTAATTGGACTATTAGAGCGTGTCATACTAAAGTTCCAAAGTAACTGTGGATAGATTGTACGGGTTAATGTGTTGAGTGGTATCTAGCGGAAATGAGATAATGTTTATAATAGGTAGTGTAGGTATGTATTTATCTTTCTAATGCAGATGATTATGGTTTGTATTGCAGGAGCGACTTTAAGCAAAGGATTTAACCGAGCACTAGGAACATTATCAGCTGGTGGGCTGGCTTTAGGAATGGGTGACATGTGTCAATTGGCAGGAGACTGGGAAGAAGTTGTAATTATCCTCAGCATTTTTGTAATAGGTAATTATCAGCAAAGAGTACTTGTAGATAAATTACTTTGTCCTTCTGTCTCGACTTGAACTTTTGTTTACGTTGTGTTTATAATGTGTTTTTCTTAGGGTTTTTGGCAACTTACGCAAAGCTGTACCCAACAATGAAGCCATATGAATATGGTTTTCGGGTGTTTATATTGACATATTGTTTTATAATGGTATCTGGTTATCAGACGAAAACATTTCTAGACACGGCAGTGACCCGCTTCATTCTTATCGCGCTGGGTGCTGGTGTTTCTTTGGTGGTAAATATATTTATCTACCCTATTTGGGCAGGAGAGGATCTACACAATCTGGTGTCAAAGAATTTTATGGGTGTTGCTAGCTCTTTGGAAGGTATATATGAATGTAACTTTGTTAGCTTAATATTCTGGAAAAGAATATTACCTGAGTAGCTGTTGATTTTTTCCAGTGTTGCATGGGGGTTTGTCTGAAATTATATCTTCTGTAAGAATTACTATAGTAGTACATTGCTTTGGTAGAATCACTTCACATGGGGAGTGAATGGTAGGCATTTATAATTTATAGATCTACGGATACATGTTGTTTGGTGGAATTGGGCTCATTTTTTATTTTCTTCTCAGAATGTGTGGACGGATACCTTCATTGTCTTGAGTATGAGAGGGTCCCTTCCAAAATCCTTACGTATGAAGCTTCTGATGATCCAGTTTACAGTGGCTATAGATCAGTTGTCCAGTCTACAAGCCAAGAAGATGCTTTGGTAATTATCTGTATTATCCACTAAAACATATTAATAAACTTTTACTTCTTTGTAAACATAATTTCATATTTCCAGGTGGGCTTTGCTATCTGGGAGCCACCACATGGTCGTTACAAAATGCTCAGATATCCTTGGAAAAACTATGCCAAAGTGGATGGTTCGTTAAGACATTGTGCATTCATGGTCATGTCACTGCATGGGTGTATACTCTCTGAAATACAGGTGGAGTTCTTTTACCACTGGTTTTGTTGTAGTTAAATTCGCTCTTCCTAGCTCTTCTTTTGTCCATCATCCTCCATTTAGGAATTAGGATACGGCCTGTGGCTGGTCCAAATTAGGCTTGAAGTAATTTACAGTTACAGGATACCTATTAGTCTTTTAAATTCTATTCGCTTTCATACATTGATTAGTCTACTTGTTTTAACATTGATTAGTCGACTTGTTTTTCTAGGCTCCTGCTGAGAGAAGACAGGTATTTTGCAGTGAACTTCAAAGGGTGGGTACTGCTGGTGCCAAGGTATTACGTGAGCTTGGGAATAAAGTGAAAATGATGGAGAAACTAGGAACTTCAGATATATTGTTTGAAGTTCACGAGGCTGCTGAAGATTTGCAAAGGAAGGTTGATCGAAAATCTTATCTCCTTGTCAATTCCAAATGCTGGGAAATCAGAAAGCCATCAAGGTTAAAGGAAGAGTCTCAAGATCTTCCGACAACAAACAATGACGACAATAAAATTTATAAATATAACTCTCTTAGTGAAACCATGCTTGATCTTCAAGGTTGGGATGCAAAATCTGAAACAGATATCAAGACTATTCCTCCTGCACATACTCCCTCAGATAGAATATTTGTGAAACAGAGCTCATTACCTACTCATAGGTCAGGTAAAGGTCACGAAGCTCCTGAGGAGGAAAAATCAGATACATACGAGAATGCTAGTGTCTTGTCTTTGGCAACATTTACATCGCTGTTGATTGAGTTTGTTGCTAGGCTCCAAAATCTTGTTGACGCTTTTGAAGAGTTGAGTGAGAAAGCAAACTTCAAGGAACCTGTTGGCCCGTAGCCAATATGAGTTATGGAGCAGGTTGTCGAGGTGTTTCAATAGCGAAAATTTAAAAATTTGAGTCTATTAGGTTGAAATGCTGTCCAGGTTATAGTTCCTATGAAGTTGCAAATCTTGTAAACAGAAATATTATGTTGCTTTAAAGGACATTAAAGCAGGTTTAGTGAAATAACACAACGACCTAACATTACAGCTAATTTCATCGGCCGGTAAACCTGAGATGTGATTCCTATGCTGCGGAGGCAAACACCATCTTCGTAATGTGTGCATGTTTTCAAGCTACCAGAAGCGGTGATAGATTTTCGAGTCATTAGCAGCAATAAATGTATTACCAGAGTCATTAGAAATCTTTGAAAATAAGAAATTTTATTGCATCCTTCCCATATTGTATGCTTATTTAGTTATTTGAACCATTAATTACTACTATTTTTTTGTTTTGATCACCAATTACTATGTTTCTTAAAACTTTTCCTGTTTATCTCTATCACGTTTGTCAACGCATACTTTTGATCGTTAATATCTTTAATTTCGTATTAGTTTTAAATATAAAAACTTCACTGTATTAAAGTACTCATAAATACGAATCCAACAAGATCACTCATGACTATATTTGGACTTATAGATTAGACGTAAATTAGTAATTTGTCTCATGTTATGAACAGTCCCGACATATTAAACGAGAAAAGAATTGTGAGACGGAGGGAGTACTATTTTGTGGTTACTGCAAGCACAAATTTATTTTTGCTAACAAAATTCTGTCCGTGCTTCTTGTACAATTTACCTTTATAACGTATATTTCTTGGTGCTCTATCAGTGTAATTGAAATTAGAGCTCATTTACATGACCTTTTCTGTAGCTTATTCTTCATTTGATGGTTCTTTATCAGTTTAGTTGCCAAAGTAAAGCTCAAACACATTGCAACTTAGATCAAGTAGGCGTCAGAAAAGTTGCCAACATTCCAGTTACAGCCAATGCTGCACTCTATTGAGAGAACATTTCCAAGCCTTTGTACAACAATACTACACCAGATGTATATATAAATTTATAACCATAAAACTGTAGGATACATGAGCAATGTGCCTAGTTTATTGCGATACGATCCGATGTACATAATCAATGGGTTCCAAGTAACATCTCAGCACCATTACATGGCAACAAAGCAGCGTCAGGCTTCTTGTTCTTGACCCCAATGAAGCAGTAACCACTTGCTTAGGCACTCTGCAGTCATAGGGCAATGAACAGCTTGCACTACAGAGCTGGGTAACACACTAACACTATCACCACAATGAGATGACACCTTAATAACCATGTATCAAGTTGTTATTTAAAACTGAGCTGGGTAACACACTAACACTATCACCACAATGAGACGACACCTTAATAACCATGTATCAAGTTGTTATTTAAAACCATTCAAAATTTAACATTTTGTAAGGTCAGACGACAGAAGTTACATTTAACTGCACATAATATTTACTTATTAATTAATGCTTCACTATACATTAATAGAAATGTTGGGTTTGGAGGGGGGGGTGTGGTGGTGTTTTACAGAAAATTGTACAAGTATTTCAACAGCGGCTGAACCAATACACTATACTGCAGCATCCAAAATTACCCATTCCTCACAGAAGAGTCGTCGATGTTCCAGGCTTCAGACAATCGGATTGCATCCATCCAATAAGGTTGCTAACATTGTCATAGACAACTAGTTGTCCACGCAAAGAGACATCTGCAAAAACATGCAGTACATTAAACACGTAAGTATGCATTTCTGTATGTCACACACATGCACACCTATAGAAAAATAATAAGTTGCTCGTGTTTGATGTCTGCAACAAATTTAGAACTAATAATATGGAGTACGGTCAATAGTTAACAATCATATGTGTTCTATTTGTATGCATGATAATACGAGGTTTTCGTATGCATTGGCAATTGGCAATAAGATGAAAGTATGATCTCCAACTTGAGGACACTTCCACAATGATATTTTTACAATACTACATAAAAACACAGACTTTTATTCAGGAACTAGAACTAATTTCAGGAGAAAAGGCCTGACCAGATGCCGTTTATGTGCAAAACAGGGGGTAAATGTTTTTCTATAGACTATACGCTATTGTCAATTATAATGTTCTACAATGAAAGGTTGTGAAATGCAATTACAAACACTATATAATTCATTACTAATATGGCATTATAACATTTTGCACACAGAAAAACTATATTGTCAACATTAACAAAATAATACTGGTAAGTACCTGTACATCAATACCACTATAATGATGGAGTCCATCAGTATAGGCCATATAATTATTGTGATTGTAAGGAACTGGTAGTATTCTACAGATGAAACTTTTTTATTTCAAAATGATAATAACCAAACAGCACACTCAAATAATACATGAGACTGGAGCAAGTATACCTCCAAGAACAATAGTGGCCCCATCATGTACCTCACTTCCATCAAGAATTCCCAAACAAATGTTGCCTTTGTTCTGGCATACAAGAATTACCGAAATATTAGTTTTGGAACAAGAAATGTTACTACATAGTGTTCGGGAAAAATGACAAGAACACGAGCGGAAGAATAACTTACATTTACAATTAGATACCCTTCGGGAGGAATCCTCATCTTTACGGATGAAATAAACCACTTCCTCCCAAACTGAAAGGTTAAAGGTTTAAAGTATCGCTTAACCTCCGAGACGGATCTGCAAGGAGAAATAAGGTTACTATTCATTAATATATAGATTATTCCAGATATTATTTAAATAGGACAACCATGGTCAGATGCATATCTTTTTATACTAATGCTAAGCAGTAAATATGACTTGCTGCTTATTACTAGAAAAAAATAAATGCGCAATTTGGGTTGGAAATTGAAGTCTTCATTTTAACAATTTCAAAGAGAAATTTGCAGAGTTAATAAAATATATTAGCTTGTCACAGATGTCACTGAAACTTGAGACTTCAAATTAGCATATACAACAAGAATTCAAACCCTTCCTTTCCATTTCATTCGGCACATGCAAGGAAATCCAACTACAGTTTTTTTGCTTACAAGAAAAAAGAATACTCTTTTGCAACTCAAATCTCCATTTTCATCCCCACCTCAAAATTCTGGGCCCCTATTCCGTTCACCGTATTATAATTTGTCTGTCTCTGTAGTCCCTTACAAACACACAACTACAAATTCAAATATAGTGCATCAAACATAGTATTAATATTATCAGAAGTGTAGAAAAAAATATACTAGAGTCTAGACATCATAAGCACTATATTGTCCTTCAAAGAAGAGGGCCCCAGCTTACATCATATAGTAAAGATTCCTAACATGTGCCTTAATAAATATATACTGATTAGAGAAAATCACATAACCTCTCCTCTTTTACCTTGGAAAAAGAAACAGACTCACATTCTTGCCTACTGGGAACTTGATTACTTGAAAAATATTACACCTTACTAAAAGTTACATGATGTGAACGGCAGCCACATCTTACTTAAATATTTTCCCAAATTTAGGAAGAATACCTTATTGGAATTTTAGCTCGCCAACATATGGGTAGTGTAGTATCTGATTCATCCTGAATAAGGTCGTCAGTAGAGACACTTTGAAGCTGCAATCAGTGCCAAAAAATTAAACAGCAGAAGGTTAAGTTCCGGAAGTGATAATATTGAACTGTCCAATGACATAAATACATAACTACTCACTGTAGTAATTAAATCTGCATATGCTTGCTTTGTGAAGTAGGTGAAAGAACTGCCACTATCAAAAATCACATGACCGTTGTCCAAACCATTCAGACTAAGTTTGTTGTTCCCATAATATATTTTGGATACTTCAGCAACATAAGAATTCCTGCAAGCATGAGTCTAAATAGTAAAACTGATTAACAAGAATTCAAAAGTGTGCTGCTCAGTAGCAGAAGAAACAGAAAGTGTAAAGTGGCATAAAGTACAAAAGAAAAAATAATTTATTTAACAAATTAAAACATTATAAATTTGTAAGAGTAGCACAAAAAGTACACAAGTTTTATTGCTTGAGAGGTGGCTGCATAGATCCACTATTAGTACATATCAAGCTGTACCTATGAATCAGGCAGGCACCATGTTATCTGGGCGAGTATTTAACCATTTAATACGATTAAAGTTTTTCAATAGAATTGCAGTCGTGGTTTGTGTTTCGATAAGAGGGAAAAGAATTAAAAGAACCACACTCAACCAAATATATTCTGAAAGATGTGATATACTCACGTGGTGGGGATATTAAGCATTGAAACCCATTGCAATTGCCTCTGAGGCACAAAGTCATCTCCCAAGAACATATATCCAACACTGGCTGCATCAGCAGTAAGGCAATGCCCTACCACATTATTTATGATCTTCTGGTCAGCCAATTGAGAAGACAGGCTAACCTTTGCCCTACTAAGCCCAAGGATTCCATCTGTCTTTGTCAAAGAATTTAAAACTACACCTTGCTGATCATAAGCACACCTGAAAAAGTCAGACAAACATCAGAGATAAAAATCATTTTGAAAAACTTGACAAACCAATATAATAACTGGTTTTCCATGACAATTAGCATTATGCTATTACCCAAAAGCAACTTTCATGTTGACCATTGATCCATTCGCTGCCATCAACTGAATATCATCCCTAGCAAGAACACCCATAGAAGAACTATGATCTGCATATTCTATCTCATAATCACACTGATGGCATGTTTCACAGTATCCAGATCCCTGAGTTTTTTGAACTTCAGTGCATAGTGAATCTTTTGAAGGGATAATGTTCGCTTGTTTGGGTTTGTAGAGAGGGTGTGGTCCCTGCATTAAGTTTCATATGCAACTAGTTATGGGATCGTCCTGAACAGACTGAATATAACGCACTGCTCATACTAAAACAGTAAATTGGTCTTTGTTGATATACAAACTATGATCTGAAGCAAATAAGTGATAATGAATATATACCAGCAGCTACATACAGAGTATAGGTTCAATCTAGTCAAAGTTTGATACTTCCTCCGTCCCAAATTGTTTGATACTCTTTGATTTTCACGGAGATTAAGAAAATGTAGTAGAAAAAAAGTAAAGTTAGTTGAAAAGTGGATAAAGTGGTGGGACCTATTAATATTTAATAATAGAATTGAGATAGTGGAGGAAGTTAGTGGGTGTAATAGTGTAAAAAAAGTATAAAATGAAGAAGTAGTGGGTGTAATAGTGAAAAGTAGTGTTCAAAAATAGTAAGTATAGTAGGTTCATTAGTTTTGGGACGTCCCAAAAAGGAAAGTGTGTCAATCTTTTTGGGACGGAGGGAGTACATAAATAATGTGAATAGCAACATGACATTGTGGCCGTTTGGCTTACCTTAAAATAAGTAACTTATAGCTTAAAGTGATAAGTGTCATATAAGTGATAAGTAAATCAGAACTTATAAGTCAACAGAGTGTTTGGTAAATCAAAAATTATAAGTCAGTAGAGTGTTTGGTAAATCAGAACTTATAAGTTAACTTTTTTAAATATTTTCAAAATATTTGTTTTTTAATATATATAAGTGGATATCAATGGATAGATCTCGATGAGTAGAGAAATTTGATATATACATATCAATTTTTTAATGAACGGCTCAAAATATATATGATTTTGAAGATTTAAAGGATAAGAATATTTCGTGTATCGAGAAATAAGAATAAGTTGAAAGTTGAATGTTAGAATTTCTTAACATTCAACTTATCCCATATAAGTGGTTAATAAGCTCGTTCACTTATTTTGCCAAACACTACAAAATAAGTTGAAACGGACTTTGGCCATATAAGCTAACTTATATGGTTAGCCAAACAGGGCCATTATAAGGTAGTTGATCCTTGTAAATATCAGATGACAGAACTGCACTCATGACAGATTCAGCTTTCAACCAAAACATAATACAAAACATTTAGCCGAACATATTAGAACTTTGCATTACCTTGGCACAACTAGTGCATGGAGCATCACACTGGACCCATGCCAAGTCACTTCCAGTATCTATGTCAAGAAAGTAAGGTTTTGCAGGGCTCCCCACAAATATTTTAGTATAATATAGCCTAAATGGAGAGAAGATTGAAAAAAATCATGTTATGGAGGCAAAAAATATCTTAGACTGCTTGTGATGATTAAATATACAGGTATTTATCATGATATCAGAAACAAGGATCTAACTAGCATGTAGGGTAAAAATAAAAACTGAACTACTACCTCGTTGCTATTATAAATATCACATTTAATCATATTTGAGGCCGATAAATAAACTCTACACTCCCATCCTAATAAATAAAATACTTTCCAGGTATAAAAAGGTACTAAGATGTGACTGGAGAAGCCAATGTCAGATTCTTATTTCTTTATACATCATCGATTAACAATGATGCACCAATATCATTACTAAATTCCGTAAAGGTCCCCAATTTGATCTTGGACTTGAATCATACTGATAAACCTCCAAAAAACCAGACTTAAAATACATAGGAAACACAAAAAAAATTGGCTTCCCATCATCACCATAATCATTTTTACTAGGGTCATCGTCATCACAGCCGGTCATCACAGCTGAGGAATTATTTGGTTCAACCTAGAGCAGGAGGAGTCAAGGCTATAACTGAGACACAGACATGAACCGCATATTTGGGGATGATTATAACTGAAGCATAGTGGTTCTAAATCTTGGTGTGGTTGATTTTTTGATGAAACTGACTGAAGTTGATTCAAAGACTAAAAACTTTGTACGTGTTTTTCCTAAAGAAGAGTTATCTAGAGGTGTAAATGCAAGCACGATCACAACTAGTAAGTGGGAAGACTCTGCACTTCCCGCATCTTCCACACTCTTGTTTCAAGACTGTATAATTCAGGTAGAAAAAACAGACAAAATATATGCACAACCAGAGATACATGATCAGATAACAGGAAAAAGATGGTTGCAGTATGATCACCAGTTTCCAAAATTTCCCTGCCCTCTTCTTGGTCTTTGGCATTAGTAAGTGTCTCTTGTCAATGCCAAGTCATTGGCCCTTAAAACTTTTTCAATCTTCATAGATGGTTTAGGAGTTGTAATTTATTATAAGTAGGTCCTTCAAGTTTTTAAACGTCTATGTAAAGAAAAGTATAATGTCATTTCAATCTTCACACGGGAAGTCACAGTCAAGTTCATTTTGCTTTCTCTCCTTTCACAAAATTCTGGATTATAAACCAGGTTTCCGGTTATAATGTGACATATCACATACAACCATTAAAGGAGAACATAAGTCCATTAACTTTCAACACAAAAAAAAAAGTATCATATAGAATAAATGCTATTAAAGGCTTTAAGAGAAAAATTACATAGGTATGTGCCATTTGCTAAAAAGTTCCTAAAGAAATAAACCAAAAACACTTATTCGGTACTCTCATATACTGATTCATCTAAAGAAAGTTGTAAAACTAATAAATATATGAAAATTATTTACAAATACCAATGCTACATGTACTATAAAAGATACTGTGAAGTACCTAGTTGACTATTAAACACCAGACCAGGTGCTGAAGACTTCACTTTTGTGCAGAAATTAAGATATTTAAAGACTGCATGTATCAAGCGCCTCAAATTTCAAATTATTGTGTCAACAACACTATTCAAATTTCAAATTATTCTATCAAACACCTCAAATTCCAAGTTAGATAAGCATCTACAAGTTATTCTGATACATATAACTACTGAAATTGAACTAACTACATTTCACAATCAAATATGTCCAAGCAAGAAGAATCGAAACATACCCATCAGGATAAGTACCACCCTCAACAGGTAAAATGGCAGTAGACTCCACTGCCGAAACCGCAGCTTTAATCTTACTAGCATTAACACCCTCATCAACAAATGTAGACACAACATTATTATAATTCACATCCACAAACCTCCCCAACTTAAGCTCAACATCATTTCCCAACTTATCAGGCAAACCCAATTTCGGAAAAAGATCAAACACAAAAGAACTTGGCTTCCCACCATCATTCTCATCTCTAAGCCTATGATCACCAAGCCCATTTTCTTGAAAAAGACTTTGTGGGTATGTCGAAAAACACAAAATTACAGCAATCAAAAAAATACCCACAAGGCCTAAAGCACTTCTAGGACTACCCAACAAAAATCTTCTTGAAAAGAACTGATTTTGATGAGTAAAAGGTGGTTGAATTGGCATATTAGGTGGTTCTTGAAGTGGGTTTTCTTGAATTTGGCTAGATTCTTGTTGTGATGAATGATCAGTGTATGAAAATATAGATACTGTTTTTCCAAAAGATGGGTCATGAGGAGGAGGTAAAGTTATGATGACCACTTTGTTTAATTGTGATGATTCTTCATCTTCCATCTTTTAATTGAATTTTTTTTTCTTTCAGGCAATTTGACAAACAGGTTGGGTGCAAGAAGATGGAATAGAAGAGAGTGGTTCTCTTTGAAAGTCTCCTGGTTTGGAGAGGAAGTGTAGAGTCTTGTTTTTTCATGGTACTGTGTTGTGTATATGTATATATATGATGCAAGTGTGTGTATTTTACTATTTTTTTTTTGACAAACAAGAAATTGTATTAACTAGCATCAAACCAATCACAGCCAGGACAAAATCCCGAACTGACAGTACAATCTGACAGGAAACAAATAAACGAACTAACCAAGTAGTCGCTTATGTTTACAGACTGTTTTACATCATGAATAATAATATTCTTAGAATTAAAAAAGATTAAAATAGCTTTCCGATCAATCCAATTTGCACCATTCCTGAAGCCAGTAATATCGCAAATGACCTTCACATACGCACCACCTGTAGCCCATTGTTCAGCAACACCCCAGCTATCTACATGCCGAAGACCAGCTATAGACATGCCGAAAGTGAAACTCCAGCTATCTACATGCCGAAACCCAGCTATAGACATGCCGCGAATGAAATATCTCATTATATGAACAAATTCTAATTGTGAAAAGTAAGCTCTTGCAATACCCAACAGCAGCCCCAAATCAATGCAAACATTACAGATCTCCCACCAAGCCACAAAAATTCTTTCCAAATTAGCCCGGAACCAAACCCATAACAACATACAAATAAACAAACCAAACTCGCCAACAGACGAGACGAAAAACACGCCAAAAGACGAGCAAAGATTCAAAATCAAAGTCCTCAGAATAACACCAAATTTTAGTATGATGTTGAGGAGGAGAAATGGAATCTCAAGATATTTTTTATTTTCAGAACTAGCTCAAAATCAGAAACAGATCTGAGAAAATTTTAAGGAATTTTCGGAGCTTTATTGAATTAAAAGTGTGAGAAAAGAGAGGGGGGAGGGGGACGAAGATGGAAGAAGGAGGAGAGGCGGAGGTGGAGGTGGAGGCGGAGGGGAGGGGAGGGGAGCGGAGGGGAGGGGGGGTCGGCGGCTTGATTTAACCGACTCTCATGAGATAGAGAGTTTTTTAGACAGTTTGCATACCCCTTTTGATTTTAGATGGCAAGTGTTTCTGTATTTTACTATTTTTTGGTGTGTGTAATAATCATAATTGCTAAATGTAGTAAAATTTTGCTTTATGCAGTAATGAGATATTACTGTTTTGACCCTAAGTTATTTTCTGTGCAAATCAGCATATTCAAATGCATTTATCAAGATTCCTCGTGATTTTCATGCGGTGACTTTTGTGTACCTTATTTTCCTTCACATATTTTTTCATGAATTTTATTATGTTAATATAATTAAATTATTTGAAATTGTACTTTCATTTTTTAATTTATATTCTATATGTTTAAATAAAATTTTACTTCTCATTTTTTGAAATTAAAATACAATAAAATCTTAATAAATAAATATCCTTGTAACCAAAAAAATTTATTCATTTAACGAGATTAATTATTTATCAATAAATACATATATAATTCAATTCTCGATAAGTGGAATTTTTTGCTAAGCATGAATATTTATTCAATTAAACAATAATTTATACTGGAATGTCGAACTCGTTAAAAGGTTCATCCATAATTTTACACCACTAAGGCACTAATAATTTACACACAAATTAGCAAAAAAAATAATTTTCACACAAAAGTATTAAATTTTAATATTAATAATTGCGTAATAAAATATGAGAAACGTTATTTTCAGAACTGCTTTTTTATTTTTAGAGCAATATTTGTAACATATGCCCCCTATATTCATAAAAGTTTGCATATTATGATACAATATACTACAAACTGCTATGTAAATAAAAAAAGGTTTTGTAAATAACATTTCCCTAAAATATATATTATAAACAAAAATTATATATTCAAAGTAGTTAATATACATGTAGTTAAAATACTTCCTTTATTTATCAAAAATTATTTTGAATTATTTCATATTTGGTGATTTAAATATTTGATTAAGTACGTAAATATGTCAAAAGAATTTCATTTATTTTTATGTGTGTGAATGTTATTTTATGTTACTTTAAAATAGATAAAAGTTAAAAAAATAAATTAAATTTTTAATAACAAAATATATCTAGTAACTACTAAATTAACCTAGGGATGTAAATAATTTTTAATTTTAAGAACAAAAAACAAGTTTAAAGTGATCAGATATGTAAAAATTTCAACATATGCGTATTAAGAGTTAACTAACCGGCAGCACTGCAATTAATACAGGAGAGTTTACTTCAATTTACAAGATAATGGCATTCAATGCATACAAGGTTATACAAGTAATTACTCATTACTGTGTTAAGTAATTTCTTTTTTGTCATTCTGTGTGCTTTGTTGGATATTTATTTTCAGTTTGGACTTTGGAGCTTATTTTGGAATGATTTTTTTTTTAAAGAGATGGAAATTTTGCAAAAGGCGAGAAAGTACATGGAAATTGCGCAATTTTTGTAAATTGTAAATAAAGCGTTTTGTGGCGGCACTACAATATCTTAAAAAAATTTCAATACATTTAATTTACATAAAATATTAATATTAAATTTTAATAAAATCTTTTCTAATGAATCAATTTCTTGTTAAACATCATTCTTTCGATTGATTCATTTTTTCGTAAAAATCAAAATCCCAACTTTAACATATATTATAAAGACTTATATAATAATTTTTATTCATAAAATTGAACCGTAAAGATAAAAAAAATTACGACATCACTATCAAATTCTAATAGCTAATACAATATTTTCCAATGAGCCGTCTTCTCGTTAAATACGTTTTGGACTGCTCTTATTTGGAACAAAAATTCTAACTCTATTATGTAAAGAGAGTAAATTCCAATTTTCTTATTTTTTAAACTTTCTAATATTTATGGAGTTTTAAAAGATGAAAACACATCTTATATTTTCTGTATATTATAGATATTCCTGTTTTTATATACAGTTTTCGCATGGGAATGTCTTTCTGTTATGTTAGCACATTAAAAAAAATTAATACGAAAACTTTTTGTTACGGGAATAATATTAAATTTATGGATATATTTTCCAAATGCAAGTATAATTAACTTGTATAAAAAAGTTAAAATAAAAAATTTATAGGAAAAAAGATATAGAGGGTGTTTGGGGGAACTTTTTTCCAGAATAAGTTAACTTATTTTAAGACAAAGTTAGAGATTCCTAACTTTCCAACTTATTTTTGCAATTTATTGAATTTCAAACATACATTAAATACTTGTATAAAATAAAATTATCAAAATATAAAATTTTTACCCGAAAATAAGTCCACAAGTCCTTAAAATAAGGTGAGCCAAACAGGCACTAAGATTTCTAACTTTCCAACTTATTTTTCAACTTATTTTTGCAACTTATTGAATATCAAACATACATTAAATACTTAAATAAAAAATTATCAAAATATAAAATTTTTACCCGAAAATAAGTTTATAAGTTCTTAATATAAGGTGAACCAAACATGCCAATATAGTTTTTAAAAATTATATAAGACGTTTTCACCGTCTCCGTATTCTACTTCCCATAAAACATTTTATTTTATGTATTCCTTATATATTCAAACATGTTTTATATGGTTTTCTCTACTAAACTGCTTTCTCGTTAAACACGATTATTACTATTGATCTGCTCTTTCATGCTCTTTCGTTAAGACAAAAATTCTAACATATCACTTGTATGATAAAGTAATCAAATCATAAAAATAAAATAAAATTTATAACATAAATATGATATTTTAATAGTTAAACAATATTTTATAGTGAGCCGTCTTCCCGTTAAATATGTTTCGAGCCGCTCTCATTTGGGATCGAATTTTCAACTTCATTACATATTATTGATGATAATTAACTTACACAACAACTTTTTTCCTTAAAATCAAAACCTAAAAAATAGAGTGAATTCCAATTTATACTTTCTCTAGATTTTCTAAAATTTGTGGAGTTTTAGAAAATGAAAACACATCTTATTTTCTCTTCATATTATAGATACTCCTGTATTTATTTAGAATTTTTGTATGAGAATGTTTTTTTTATTATGTTAACACATCAATTTTTAAATACGATGATGATATGGGCTAAAAATAAGCCCTAAAGACACATTTAATATGGCATTAATTAGACCCGGCATGGTCCAAACGTGGGGCCCAATAATGAGGTCAGAATCCCTATTTTAATATTAATTTCGTAATTAATATTAAGGGTAATAAACAGCTCAGCAAATAAGAGTTGGATAAGGATAATATCCCCTTCAAACTTATCCAATAAGGCATCTAATTCAATATGGAAACTGATTCCTACAAGGAATAGATCTAGAACATTCCTCAAAGACTTGCCCATCAAGTCTCCAAATCCTACCATAATTCTAAGGCTTCTCAGCCTATATAAAGGGCCTGACCCCTCATTCTCAGAACTACGTTGGCTTGATTCTCTAGCAATACAGAGATACGTAGGCATCTTGTGAGGACCGATTAGTCTCGAACGCAAGAACAGCCATTAAAGCACGAATCTCACGAACCCTAGCATTAAATACACAAACCCTAGCCGCAATAATTTCAACCTAGTTTTTATCCCACAACATTTGGCGCCGTCTGTGGGACGAAGACATCAACCATGGTTACCACTCGAAGAACAACACCGGTCTCAACCGAGGCTACCTCTGGAACCATCGTTCCACCAATCACTGCTCCTCCTGTTGGTACAGAGCCAGGGTCTGTACCCCCATTGACGGAAACAAACCCTCGTATTCAGGCCTCTCAACCACAAGGGACGGATCCCCCCGCTGAAAGATCTCAACCTGTAATCGTCCCTCTAGGACAGGAGACAAACCCGCTCCAGATGGTGGTCTCTCCTCTCCCTCTGAGTAGCCGCCCGCCGCTTCACAGTCTCTCCACTTCTTCGCTCCCTGTCAACACCAACCCACTGTATGGGCTGCCTAATTACCCCCAAGATCCAAGGGATCCAGGACCAAGTGGTCATGCTCGGCTGATCCATGGGCAACAACAATCCCCTTATCTTAGAGGCCCGGCCCCTCCTGAACCAGGATACTATGATTACTCTGGTCCTTATACTGGAGACTCGTCATCTGAAGACGATGATCGAGACGAAGCCCCAAGGAGGCGACGTGCTAGTAAGGAACCTCTGAGGAGGAATCCATCAAACCGTGATGGTCCTTTAACAATTGCAGAGAAAATTAAGGCTTATGAAGCCGAGATTCAGAAGCTGAAGGACGACCAAGCAAGGGAGCTAGAGAGACAGAACCCTAATCAGACTCGACCTCCTCCGACTTCAGGAGGGATTCCCTTCATAGATCTGGAGAGGTCTTGAAGGAGACACCGAAGGGCTGAAGCCCCAACCAGAGGAACTACCAGGGTGGAACTCCCCAAGAATAATCCTAAAGATTTGATGCTACAAGGAGATCTTGATGATCCGACCCCTCCATTCACGGAGGAGGTGATGAACGCACATATCTCCCGAAAGTTTAAGATGCCCACAATCAAAGCTTACGATGGAACGGGGGATCCCGCAACTCATGTGAGAACGTTTACAAGTGCATTGCTACTGCAGCCTGCTAACGATGCCCTTAAGTGTAGGGCGTTCCCCCAAACCCTGTCGGGCATGGCGCAACGTTGGTATAGTCGTTTACCTCCAAACTCGATTAGCTCTTTCAAGGAGTTGAGTACCGCTTTTGTCAGTCAATTCATTAGCGGAAGAATTCATGAGAAAAGCTCTGCATCCCTTATGTATGTAACACAGGGAAAGAATGAGAACTTAAGAGATTATATCAAGCGGTTCACTAAGGAGACCCTGAACATCACTGATCTGGAAAATAAGGTGGCCATGGTAGCCTTGCAGCACGGAACCACAGATCTCTTTTTTAAGAGGTCGTTGGCAAAACACCCCCCTGAAAGCATGGATGAACTTCAACGAAGAGCGGACAAGTATATAAAAGCTGAGGATAGCATCAAGAAAGAAGCCGCATTGGGCAATGGAGGGAACAACAAGCGGAAACAAGAACAAGAGTACGATGCTAGGGACAAGTATCCCCGAGCTAGCAGAGACTCTGAATCTGCTCCAAAAAAGAACTCGGGTCCAAGGTTTTCCGAGTATGCCAGACTTAATGCTCCAAGAAGCCAGATCCTGTTGGACATTGAAAAGGAAAAGGACTTCCGATGGCCGAAGCCACTTAGAGGAGACCCAGCTAAGCGAAATAAGGAGCAATACTGCAGGTTCCACAAAGATGTGGGACATGACACCGACGATTGTAGGCAACTCAAGGATGAGATTGAGTTCTTGATACGAAGAGGAAAACTAAGTCAGTTCACCAAGGGTGATGACCGTGGGAACCAGAGAAGGGACAATGAAAGGAGAGATAATAACAGGAGGGATGACAACCATGATCGCAATCCACAGCCCCGAAGGGCAGTTATCAACATGATCTGGGGAGGTCCGACAGCAGCTGGCACGACTAAGAATTCTCGAAAGGCTTATGCTAGAGAAGTAATGCACATTGTGGGAGAAGCCCCGAAGCGTGCTAAAACCGAGATGGTAATTGGTTTCGATGATTCAGACTTGGAAGGGGTGAAATTCCCCCATGACGACCCTCTGGTCATAACTCCCGTGATTGGAAATTCAGAAGTAAAACGAGTCTTGATAGACAATGGGGCTTCTGTGGATATTTTATTTCATGATGCATTTGTAAAGATGGGTTACAACGACTCTCAACTGACCCCTACAAACATGCCTATATACGGATTTAACGGAGTGGAGTCCAACGTTGAAGGGACTATTCAGCTACCCGTGACTATTGGGCAGGAGCCTAAAGAGGCGACTCAGATGTTGAACTTCTTGGTGATCAAGGCAGCATCAACATACAACGCAATCCTTGGAAGGACTGGACTTCATGCGTTTAAGGTTGTGGCCTCTTCCTATCATATGAAAATTAAGTTTCCGACACGGAATGGTGTCGGAGAACAGAAGGGTGATCAGAAGATGGCAAGAAGTTGCTATGTAGCCGCACTGAGGGCCGATGGAGTCGGGGGGCAGGTCCTTCCGATTGAAGACATGGATGTCCGCGATGATGAAGAGCATAGAGGGAAGCCAGCAGAGGATTTGATTCCCGTACCTCTAGAACCTAATGATCCTGAAAAAGTTACTTATGTTGGAGCATCTCTGAAAGAACCCCTGAAGGGCAAGTTAATAGAATTCTTACAGAAGAATAGCGACGTGTTCGCTTGGATAGCAGCTGATATGCCGGGGATTGACCCCCAACTCATAACTCACAAGTTAAATGTTGATCCCAAAAGGAAGGCAATAAAGCAGAAGAAGAGAAACTTTGCTCCGGAAAGGCAAGAGGCCATTAGGCAAGAAGTGGATAAGCTCTTGGAAGCTGGTTTTATTGAAGAGATTCAGTTTCCCGACTGGTTAGCAAACCCTGTGATGGTCAAGAAAGCGAATGGGAAGTGGAGGATGTGTATAGACTTCACTGACCTAAATGATGCATGCCCAAAAGATTGTTTTCCCCTCCCAAGGATTGATATGTTGATAGATGCCACAGCTGGACATGAGATGTTAAGCTTCATGGATGGATTCAGCGGCTATAATCAGATTAAGATGCACAAGGATGACATACCTAAGGTATCTTTCATAACTGACTTTGGTGTCTTCTGTTATCTTGTCATGGCTTTTGGTCTAAAGAATGCAGGAGCTACTTACCAACGATTGGTGAACAAGATATTCGCCCATCTGATTGGAAAAACCATGGAGGTATATGTTGATGACATGTTAGTTAAGAGCCTACTCAAGGCTGATCATATCAAACACCTCAGAGAGGCATTTGAAGTGCTGAGGCACCATAAAATGATGTTGAATCCCGCCAAGTGTGCTTTTGGCGTTGGATCTGGAAAGTTTTTAGGACTGATGGTTTCAAAGAGAGGCATTGAGGCCAATCCTGACAAGATCAAGGCAATTTTAGACATGGAGCCACCACGCTCTATAAGAGATGTGCAGAGGTTGACAGGCCGAGTTGCAGCTTTAGGAAGATTCATCTCCAAGTCTGGAGACAAATGCTTGCCTTTCTTCCAAGCGTTAAAAAAGGTGAAAGATTTTGAGTGGACACCTGAGAGCCAAGAGGCTTTTGAGAAACTGAAGAAGTACATGGTTGAAGCCCCGTTGTTGACCAAACCAAGTCCTGGGGAGATTCTTAGTTTATACCTGGCGGTATCCGAACAAGCCCTGAGTGCTGTCCTTATTCGGGAAGAGGAGAAGGTCCAGAAACCTATCTACTATGTGAGCAAAGTGTTGCATGGGGCTGAGTTGAATTACACACCCATAGAAAAGTTTGCTTTGGCATTAGTAACTGCCTCAAGAAAGCTGCGGCCTTACTTTCAGGCACATAAGATTCAAGTTCTGACAAACCAGCAGTTGAGGAACATATTGCATAGCCCTAAGGCCAGTGGAAGGCTAATCAAATGGGCGATTGAGTTAGGAGAGTTTGACATCACATACAAGCCTCGGACAGCTATCAAAGCTCAGGCATTAGCTGACTTCGTGGTTGAATGCACTATTAACAACCAAGAAGTCGGGGGGCAAGAGATAATGACTACCCCTGGGCAAGAGGAAAAAGAAGAAGAACTTACACCCGATCTGAAGGAATATTGGGTGCTCTATTTTGATGGAGCATCAAAAACAAAATCTAGTGGTGCAGGTTTGGTTTTGCAAAGCCCCGATGGGTTCACAGTTGAGTACGCTTTAAAGTTGGATTTCCCTACTACCAACAACGAGGCGGAGTATGAGGCATTAATAGCTGGTTTGGGCTTGGCCAGAATCATGAGGGTCAAAAATCTCAAAGTTTGTGGAGATTCAAAGTTGGTAGTCTCACAAGTCAATGGAGAGTTTGAGGTTAGAGAAAAGAATATGCCCAAATACTTGAGGATTGTGAAAGTTGCGATAGCCCAGTTAGATGAGTGCCAGGTATATCCCAAGGGAGGAGAATACAAAGGTCGATGCCTTATCTCAATTCAAGGGTCGATACCCATTCTGGGAGCGTCTACTTCCAAGTCCTGAAGACCCCCACCATCGATTCGAAGTTGGTGGCACCGTTTGATGTAGGAAGCTGTCAGATAGACCCTATCAAAGCTCATCTTAAGACTGGTTGGCTCCTTGATATTTCCTGAAAGAACGGAAACTGTTAATGAGAGTGTTGAGATAAGAAGTCCTTTATAATTCCACACTTGAGGTCTTGAACTTCAAATCTCAAAATTCAAGCCTTGATGGCCAACAAGGTTATCTGCCTCCAAACGAACCTGACAAGAGGCATCAGGCTACTTAAAACCTAGCCAAGGTTCTACAAGTATAAGAAGAAGGTTGGAAACCTAGAAGTAAGATAGAGGGTTGACAACCAGCCAAGGCACACCAGACTTGAAGTCAAGTGCTCAGTGGCAAGTGAACTTCTTGAACGATCAACCGAGAAGCAAGACCCCCACTATATGAAGCAAGAGGGCAAAAACTAAGGGACTCCATCATTTCAACATCTTAGAATGAGAGTTAAAGGTTGAATGGTTGATGATAACCAACAACCACGAATGAATTCTCGTTTTCGAATCAAGGACTCAACAAACGAATTAAGGCCCTGAAGGTCACGAAAGCTAAGAAACGGGTCGTTTCAAGGTTCTGTAGGAATCTCAAAAATTCGAAAATAATAAGGCTGAGAGCCCGACAAAAACCAAAGAAACGGTCCACAAATAAAAATTGGCCCAAAGGATAGGAGCCTAGAACACCAACGCCCAAGAAGCTAAATCTCCTAGGCGTTGGATCAAATAAAGCCTCCTTGGCGGGGATACCCACGCCAAGGCTGGAGTAACAAATGAAGGGTATTAAAGTACCCACGCCAAGAAGACTTAAAATCATAAGACAAGGTATCACAAATTGCCTCCTTGGCGGGGGTACCCACGCCAAGGTTGTACGAATTGAGGGTGAAAAAATATCCACGGTCAGGAAGCCATATCTCCTAAACGTGGTTGGCAAAAACATCTCCTAGGCGGGGATACCCACGCCTAGAGTGGTTGTACAAATGAAGGCATGAAATACCCACGTCCAGGAGACCAACTTCCTTGGCATGCCTAAGGAGAAGGTCTCCTTGGCGGGGGTACCCACGCCCAGAATAAATTTTGAAAATTGAAGGCATGAAATACCCACGCCCAGGAGACCAACTTCCTTGGCGTGCCTAAGGAGAAGGTCTCCTTGGCGGGGGTACCCACGCCCAGAATAAATTTTGAAAATTGAAGGTATGAAATACCCACGCCCAGGAGACCAACTTCCTTGGCGTGCCTAAGGAGAAGGTCTCCTTGGCGGGGGTACCCACGCCCAGGGCTCCTCTTCGAACGACAAGCCATTTTTCAGAAATTAAAAAAGGAATAAAATCCTTAAAAATTCTGAAAATAGGCTAGAAGTGATGATAAAATGGGTAAAAATACCTATTAAAAAAAATGTTTGAATAATTTATAAAATTATTTCTAAGGCATGAGGCCCAACATTTTATTTTTGGTAAAAATTATCGAAAATAAAATGTATAAAACCTGATGGTTTAAAAAAAAACAAAAACAAAAAAAAACAAAAAAAAAACAAAACAAAAAAAAAAGGTCACCCACGCCACCCCAGGCTTTTCTCCTGGGCGTGGCACCAAATACTCCTCCTAGGCGGTGGTACCCCCGCCCAGGGTGTACCACAAGATGAATGGTTGAATTGCTAAACTGCAATTTGATACCCCAAGTTCTATCTACTTTACAAAAAGGTCCCTGCACTTCACAATTTGACAGAATAAATACATGTTGGTACATTAAAAATTCCTAAATTATTAGGAATAATTACGAAAAATACCTGTGGGTACATAAAAATTCCTAAATTATTAGGAATAATTAAGGAAAATACCTGCTGGTACATAAAAATTCCTAAATTATTATGAATAATTACGAAAAATACCTGTGGGTACATAAAAATTCATAAATTATTAGGAATAATTAAGGAAAATACCTGTTGGTACACAAAAATTCCTAAATTATTAGAAAAAATTAAGGAAAATACCTGCTGGTACATAAAAATTCCTAAATTATTAGGAATAATTACGAAAAATACCTGTGGGTACATAAAAATTCCTAAATTATTAGGAATAATTTAGAAAAATACCTGTTGGTACATAAAAATTCCTAAATTATTAGGAATAATTACGAAAAATACCTGTGGGTACATAAAAATTCCTAAATTATTAGGAATAATTAAGGAAAATACCTGTTGGTACACAAAAATTCCTAAATTATTAGGAAAAATTAAGGAAAATACCTGCTAGTACATAAAAATTCCTAAATTATTACGAATAAATACGAAAAATACCTGTGGGTACATAAAAATTCCTAAATTATTAGGAATAATTAAGGAAAATACCTGTTGGTACACAAAAATTCCTAAATTATTAGGAAAAATTAAGGAAAATAGCTGCTGGTACATAAAAATTCCTAAATTATTAGAAATAATTTAGAAAAACACCTGGGGGTACATTAAAAATTCCTAAATTATTAGGAATAATTTAGAAAAATACCTGTTGGTACATAAAAATTCCTAAATTATTAGGAATAATTAAGGAAAATACCCGTGGGTACATAAAAATTCCTAAATTATTAGGAATAATTAAGGAAAATACCTGTTGGTACATAAAAATTCCTAAATTATTAGGAAAAATTACGAAAAATACCTGTGAGTACATAAAAATTCCTAAAATATTAGGAAAAGTACAGAAAAATACGAGGAAAATTATAGAAATATTTTCTTGACAAATTGAGCAATAATTTATGCTAATAATGCATAAAAGCTATATAAAAGTGCCGAAATTGATAAAAGCAAGCACAAGTTAAAGCCTCGAATAAGGCAAATCGTCGTAAATGTGTAGGTCGCTCCACACTTTACAATCAAGACGATACTCGTGAAACACTAGTGTAAACCAAAATTCCCATATAATGGTAGGAAAATTAAGAAGTCCCAGGTAAGGGATAAAAACTATCCCGAGTCTCGATTAAGGCAAATATAACTTCTACGAAAACCTGATCAGTTTTCCTAGAAGTTGGGGGGCAAATGATATGGGCTAAAAATAAGTCCTAAAGACACATTTAATATGGCATTAATTAGACCCGGCATGGTCCAAACGTGGGGCCCATTAATGAGGTCAGAATCCCTATTTTAATATTAATTTCGTAATTAATATTAAGGGTAATAAACAGCTCAGCAAATAAGAGTTGGATAAGGATAATATCCCCTTCAAACTTATCCAATAAGGCATCTAATTCAATATGGAAACTGATTCCTACAAGGAATAGATCTAGAACATTCCTCAAAGACTTGCCCATCAAGTCTCCAAATCCTACCATAATTCTAAGGCTTCTCAGCCTATATAAAGGGCCTGACCCCTCATTCTCAGAACTACGTTGGCTTGATTCTCTAGCAATACAGAGATACGTAGGCATCTTGTGAGGACCGATTAGTCTCGAACGCAAGAACAGCCATTAAAGCACGAAGCTCACGAACCCTAGCATTAAATACACAAACCCTAGCCGCAATAATTTCAACCTAGTTTTTATTCCACAACAGATGACTTTTTTTATGATAATAGTATTGGATTTATGAATAAATTTTTCTAATAGAAGTATAGTTAACTTATATTAAAAATTAAAATATAAGAAGATCGTACTTTCTATAAAATATTTAATTATATGTCTGCTCTATATATTCTAACACCTATTCTACTTCTAATAGAACTTTTATTTATATGTTTTTTTTTATAAATTTGAACTCTTATTTTCTATAAATTCGAATTCCTATTCTACTTCCAAAAAAACTTTTAAACATATGTCTTATAAATACTTATTCTACTTCCGATAGAACTTCTAATAGTTTATTTATATGTTTTTTCTATAAAATTGAACTCCTATTCTACTTCTAATATAACTTTTAATCACATGCCTTATAAATACTTATTCTACTTCCAATAGAACTTCTAATCATATAATTTTAATCATATAATTTAAGAATATCGTGCTTTCTATAAAATATTTAATTATATGTCTTATAAAAATTTATAAAAACATATGTCTTATATGTTTTATAAAAACTAAAATGTATTATATGTTTTTAATTATAAGAACTTTTAAACATATGTCTTATAAGTACTTATTCTACTTCCAATAGAACTTCTAATCATATGTCTTCCCTATAAATTCGAACTCTTCTTTTTTATAAATTCGAACACCTACTCTACTTGTAATACGTTAAATGATATTTTTATATTAATTAGTGTTTAAAATTTAAAAATTCTAGAAAATTAGAAAAATAGATTAGGACGATCTTCGAGTGCCACCTAAACTCTCGCGTATCCTCATTTATATATATATATATATATATATATATATATATATATATATATATATATATATATATATATATATATATATATATATATAGGCTAACGTTCAAATAGAAACCAACCTTAGAATAGAAACTAGAAACCTACACTAAATAAATTATATTTCATTTATTTTATTTCATTTATTTTAATGGCCCCGCTAGGGGCACCATCACAAAAACGTTTAAAATTCTTGGCTCTATTCAACAAAAATATAAAAAAAATTAAAAAAAAATTAAAAAAAGTTACTGTTCACGTGCCACGTCATCACGTGAACAGTACTTTTTTTAAAAATTTTTTTATTTTTTTATATTTTTGTTGAATAGAGACAATAATTTTAAACGTTTTTTGTATTGGAGTACCCCTAATTTGGTCATTAGATTAGCTTGAAATATTTAATTTAGGTTTAGTTTCTAGTTTCTATTCTAAGTTAGTTTCTATTAGAACAAGACCCTATATATATATTGATGGTAGGTAGAAACGAATCGAAAAAATTTGCTAGTTTACAAATTCGTTTATAAATTTATTCCCAAAATGTTTTATATTAAAATTTTATTGGTATTAATTTAATTATTTTTGATAAACTTCCTGTATTCATATAAATTTTATCAATTAAATTTTTTCAAAATACCACTTCAATTATGACATGTCATTCGGAAACTTTATTTGAGAATATTTTTAGAATACGTAACACTACTCAATAAAATAATACAAATTGTTCATAGTAATTTTGAAAATCAATTTCGAAAAATTTTGTTTTTGGGAAAAAATATTTCGAAATTCTTGTCTACAATTTTGTTTTTTTGGAAATTAAATTTGGAACATTAATTTCACTCTAAGTTATGGATTTCAAATGACAAGATTTGAGGTGTCATTTCAAATATTATATTTAATATATAAAATTTTATTTTAAATTTTATGAAAATTTAAATTTAAATTCTTTTGTTTAACAAAACATTTGATCAAATTCAGAATAATCAATATCATCAATCATCAATATATCATTATATCTTTATATATAATAAGCGTAAAATGGATCTTATTTGGTCATTATATCACAAAAATAATTTCAACCGTCGAATATAATATTTTTAAAAGTAACGATCAAAATTATATCATATTAAAAAAGAAAATATAATCTAAAAAGAATAAAAATTAAAAAGGTTGTATTAGAATTGAATTTTATAAAAAAAGTTATAATCTGAAATTGATATAAAAGATTGTATTAGAACTGAATTGTTTTTATTTATTTATCAAAAAAGATTCATATCAATGTAATATATAGTTCCTACTCTCCCTTCCCTTTTGAACAGTACCGTTCCTCTCCCAGCTTTTTACCCATGAAGTTGCTAAAATTTACGTGGCCTGCCATTACAAAAGCGTACTCTCCTACCACCTGGCTGAATGACATGCTGCTGAGTGCTGAGTATGTAGTTTGTTGGACACGTTGCCAACATATATTACTTTATTTTAAAATAAGATTAAGACAAGATTAAAACTAAAGCTTACAGTGGAAGTTTGTTTTAGTCTCTAACATTGATTCTTGAACCATCTCTCATCAAAGTTTGCAAATTTGAATTAGCAGTGAAAGCATCAAACATCTAAAACTAGCCAGGCCCGGCTATTAACCTGTGCAGTCAGCCCAACTGCACAGGGCCCAAAATTTTCAGGGGCCCCCAAATTTTTAAGCCCATTACAGTAACAGTAGGTAGCTAGGCTGTAGGTATCAGTCAAGAAAAAACAAAATAACGTACAAAAGAAAAAGCTTATCATTGTTTCCAACAAACAGCTGTTCTCTTTGACTCTCTCAACCTTGATTTACGGAAGATGTCTCTCTACACAATCAATTTATATATATGGGTATGGCGATTCCACTTCACAACTCACAACGGTAAAAAAATCTCTTTATATAATTATAATTTCTTCACATCTAACATCTCATTATCTGATTATTCTGATATCTCAATCATTCAATCAACTCTGAGTCTCTGATACTAATTCACTCTATTTGTATTTATCTTCTTTTCAGGTTTGAAGAATTAGAGAGGCTTAGAGTACTCGTTGTTCGCTTAAAATTGCAATTTCCAGGTTTTTTCGATCCATTTATCACTTTCATCATATTATAATTTATTGTGAGATTTTTTATTATGCCTCCAAAAATTAGAAAATATGATTCCGGGTATGAATAGTGCAAAAGAAATTGCGACTGAAATGAATATTGATCCTATCTTTCCCCATAGACGTGAAATTCGAAGAAAAAAATTCTTTGATGAAAATTCAGGTGCATCGCCAAGTGCTCCTTTATCTGCGGAGGAAACATTTAGGGTTAATTATTTTCTTTACATAGTTGATCAAGCACTTACTTCTCTTAATAAGAGATTTGAGGAATACACAAGTTATGAAAATATTTTTGGATTCTTATTCACTTCTAACAAGTTTAAGTCATTGGATGATCGAAATTTAAAGAATCACTGTACTCAATTAGAAAATGCACTTAAACATGATGGGTTATCTGATATTGATGGGAATGAATTATATATGGAAATGAAATTGCTTGGAGAATTTTTGCATGTAGACATTGTAAGAGCTATTGATATTTTGACATTTTTGAGGGATTTCGACTGTTTTCCTAATGTGTTTATTGCTTATAGAATTTTGTTGACTATTCCTGTGACAGTTGCATCTGCAGAAAGGAGTTTCTCAAAACTGAAATTGTTGAAGACTTATATGCGTTCCATAATGTTACAAGACAGACTTATTGGATTAGCGATGATAGCGATTGAAAACGAGCTCTTAGAAAGTGTAGAATATGAAGATCTGATCGATGATTTTGCTTCAAAAACTGCCCGAAGACTGTCCCTTTTTAAATAAAATATTTATGATTTATGTTTGATATTGTACAAGGCCATTTTTTTTTAATAAAAAGGGCCCAAAATTCAGATTTAGCACAGGGCCTCTTCATTAATCGAGCCGGGCCTGAAACTAGCTTAGTTAATCATAAAATTACAGACAAACAAGATTATCATGGATGGTGAGAAGCCTTGGCATTTGTTCACTTCTAAAGATTTGCTTAAAGGTTATGATCGGAAAAAAACAAGGAATGGCTTTGCAAAGGAAAACAAAGAGAATGAATATGCAAGCAATGATGATACAACAACTGTTGGTAGATCGTCATCTTCTGATTCTGTTAATCTGCGGAATCGTAAGTTTTTGTAAAGTAGTTAATGTTCTTTATGCACACCAGTTTTCCCGATTTTATTGTTTAGTTGTCATCTAAAATGCAGTGGATGGTCCTGTTGTTCTAGGTCGGACTCCATCTTCAAGGACTAAAGGTTTTATATTAACATCAAAAGCTACTTCTACCATTAAACCTTTTTGTTATTGGTTGTTAAAATTTAGTGACTGTTATTTAAAAACTATGATATTTCACATATTTGAAGCAGTTTCATGTTTGTCAAGGCAAAAACTGTTGCCGACCTCTGTTCATAGTAACGATTCGAATGAAGGTGATTGTAGAACTATGTTCATTACACTTACAAATCGAAGCTATGTTTCTATCTGAAAAGCATGTATTTAACATATAGTAATGACTTAATGGTTTGTGTATTTTATAGAAGCGTTGCGAGTGATATCAACTAATGCTTCCGAACGAACTCCTTTCTTTAATATAACCAATGATGGCCAGAGATGTAAACCACCAAGAAAGTTATCCAAGCGAAAAGGTCTGGCAACCTCGGTTGATATTGGACGTACTTTATTTACAGAGAAGTCACCTGATTTCGAGGATGAAAGTAATGTTTTAAATTAAGCTGATTGTTATGTTTTTTGCAATGTAGTAATGATTTAATGGTTTGTTTTGTTTAAAGGAACGTTGCAAGTGATATCAACTAATGTTTCTGAACGAACCCCTCTCGCTAATATAACCAATGATGGCCAGACATGTAAACCTCCTCGAATGTTATCAAAGCGAAAAGCTCTGGAAACTTCGGTTGACAGTGGGCGTACCTTATTTACGGAAAGATCAGCTGATATACAGGATGAAAGTAATGATTTCAATGAAGGTGATTGTTCTGTTTTTAGTACAGGTTTCTGATTTTGAAAGTTGAACTCCATATATCATAGTTCTATTTAATATATATTAACCATGTGGTTATAACTTTATAAAGGTCCAACTGTTGTTGCTGACAGCATGTGGACTGATGACTCTGAAGATTCAGATTTTCAATGTAGTGGTAAGGAAATATGTATAAGGTATGGTATTCTATATTATTTGAATGCTTTTAGATGTTAATATATTGCCTATGCTATGCAGACATGGGTAGTAGTGAATATTTTAAGTTAAGCGACGGTTCTAATGCTGCTGATGAAGAAATTGGAACTGATGATTTAACAGGTACTTCATCTTGATTTAATAATGTCCGTTTGATATAATATCGTAATGCAGACACTGAAATGTAAAATAACTATAACACAAACATTGCTTTGCAGACAGTCAAATGCATTTGTTCTCCACTATGCGGCAAACAACCCGTGCCCACACGGGTTGTTCCTGAAGAGTATGCCACCCTGGGCGGTCCTTCTGCCATATGTGGGGGCGGTCCTTCTGCCATATGTGGGAAATGCAATGCTCAGATGTGGAAAGAAGAGAGAGTTAAATAAAAATGTGACTAAAGGCACACCCATATTCTCACTTTGTTGTATGAAGGGTGCAGTGAAATTGCCTCAAGTACTTCCTACACCACCTTACTTGATGGGTTTTTATAATGACAAGAAAAAAGGTCCGATATTCAAACGAATGATACGGTTGTATAATGCTATGTTCTCGTTTACATCTACCGGTGGAAACATTGATCATTCTATTAATGATGGAAGATCGCCGTATGTTTATAGGTTGTGTAAGAACCCCATATTTTGGTAGAAATTAAAATTTTTGTCGTAAATTAGTAAGTGAATAGTGATTTTGGCTATGATGTATTAAAAGTTTAATGAATGAATATTTTAATGGATTTGGATTCGAAGGTTTATACGCAACAAATGATGAAATTGGTTGACGATTTAGATAAGAATAATCTATCGTCTAAAAAGGAGGTTATGGTATTTAAGGAAAAGGGAACTAATCTTATGTCATCCGAAATCGATATCCGGTACGGGTTAAGTGAATTCGTAAAGAGATTGAGGATATTCGAGGAAGCACGAGCACATTTTCTAAGAGCAAGAAATAAAGAGAAAATAAACAAGGAATATTGGGTTAATATTGATTTAAGGAAATTGTGCCACATTAGAGAAATGGAATAAATAAATAAAATATATAAATAATAATGTAATTATATTATTAAAAGATGCAAAGGGAATATAATTGGTGGAAAAAGAAAAAAAATGAGAAGTTAAAGGACTTAAGTGTAAGTCAACAAATCAAAGGATGGCTAAAGTGCAAATTGTGAATAAGAGGTGTGTTTAATATTGTGCCAACACTTGGACCAACGGGGAGTTAACAACAAATAAAAAGAGACGCATTCAAGATGTATATCAATAATACATGAGATATTAGTCTATTATACAAAAAAAAACAAAACAAACACACCTTGGAAGCTCTCGGCCAAAAGCAAGGAGAAAGGGGGGAAAGGAGATTCCACCATTCAATCACTACAATCTATAGATTATATTGAAGAGGAAGAAGGGTAGAAGGTATGGTTGAAATCCCATCATCATCCATTAAGTGCAACATGATCAAAATTCCAGTGAAAGTGATGATGAATAGTATTTTTCATAAACTAACTCTTTATTTCTTGGTTTCTTTTGATCATTCAAGCTATCCTAAGGCTAGATAAGTGCTAAATAAGGATTGATAAGCTCAAATATACATCAAGGAAGGTAAACACTCTTAAAACCCTAGCTTGAAATATGATATTATGCATGGTTTATAAGATGAGTTTATATTAAAGCTTGAAATCATGATTATCTAAGTATATGCAAGTGTTTGGTTGAATATGAATGAATGTTGTGCTTGTAACCATGGTTGGTAAGATGACCACATGGTGTAGGGATTGAAATATGAGTTGAACAATGAGTTTGGAAAGGTGGAAATTTTGGATTATTCGATTTATAGCCGTTATAATGCCAAAATTTCATTTGACACTGAAAACAGAGCATACCCGAGAGAAATAGCTCCGGATTTTGAAGAATAGTTAACCTAACCTTGTATATCTCGGCTCATAGATCGTTTGGGCATAAGAATCGAAGCATTCTGACTTACAGTTTAGGAGATATGGCCGATTTACTAAAAGTAGTTCAGAAATATAAGTGCGAGTTCGTAAAAGCAATTGAACCCCCATAACTCGATAATTTCAGTGGCAAATTTAGGTAATTAAATAGTGGATATCATAAGGGAGGTGTGGAAGAAAACCTCATGTCAAAAGAATCATTTTTCAATTTTATAAAAATATTTGAATCAAGGTTAAGTGTGAGGAAACCTCCTAAAAGAACACTTGGTGATAACTTTGGAAAAACCCCTTAGAAAATGGATAGTAAATGTCGAGGTATGATCTTTACGAGTAAACAATAAACCCTAGGACTTATATAGCTTAAGTATCTATCATGTATAGTATAATGATGTACCTTGATAACGACTAAGTGTTGGCTCATAGTGGTCATAATAAAGGTTAACCTGAAAATGTATTTTAGCTAAGTAAAGTAGATACTTGGCTTGCCAAAATGTTAAGTGATTGACTAAAATAACTTTGGATTGTTTATAGATCGCCGAACGGACCGGGGACACGTGATACTTACGACCCTTCCAGGAAAGAGTTCTTTAAACTTTGCTATAAATAAATTATAAATTTCTGGAAAATGGTTTCACTGAAAATGTATATACGCATACATGATTTCATATTTTCACTAAGCAAGGAACATGTTTTCTGATTTATGAAAAAGATTATGAACATGATTAATGCAAGGTGCTTTATGGATAAAAGAGGTAAATGAGTTATGGAATGATGAAAGAAAATTTTCCGAGCAAACTAATTTATGAAAAAGGAATCTTCTGAGTAAATGGAATAATAAATGTTTTTGATAAAAAGGGAATTCTATTTTTGGGGCTGAGTTCAATGCAGCCCAACTTGTGATATTATATTCCGGCCCATGTGTTGCCGATGGGGGGATTGTGGAGAACTTTCCTCCAGGGGGATACAGTGGAGAACCTTCCTCCTTCTACTAGTAGTAAAAAGGGACAGATACGGAGGGCGACTGATCATCGTTCTTACGTATTTGGCAACAGTAAAAATTCCCCTAAACTCTTAAAAAGGATTGTGATAATGTTTTTGGAAGCAAAGTTTTATGTTCGAAAAGGGAAGGAACAATATGGAAGCTAAATGGTTTTAAGGAATTTGAAGAGAAACTGATATTATATTTTCATTAAAAAGGAAAGTGATTTCAGATTGAATCACAAGCAAGATTTCTATATGCTCTTTTGGAATTGATTATTATTGCTCAAGCATGATTTAAATATTTTCGGAAAAATGTTTTATTACTGTACCACCTTGTTATAAATGTTCCTTAGAGATTATTTTCTTATTTTATCTTACAAATTCACCTTTCACATTTTATTTAAGATATTCCTTAAATGCATAACAAATACTTTCAAGGCTTCCTTTTATATATTGTTTTAATTCAAATTAAGTTCTAAAAAGCTATATTTTGCTAAGCTATTTTAGCTCACTCTTGCCTATGTTTACACCACAGCTATAGCAGATGCCGCCGATACGTCGCACCACACCCCGGAAGCGGGTAAGGGCAGGGATGTATGATAGAGATATGTCGCCTATACCCGAGGTAGTCTTTATATATTTATATTCAGGATATGAGCAACGTGTGTAAGAGAACTATGTGAAGGTTGTAATATATTTCGGTTGTGGATATACTTCCTGAAGAAGTATTATTCAGCAACTCTACTTAAATATTTTGGGTTTGTAATAATAACTTACTTTAAATGTTATAGTGTTGGATATTGTTCTCTGAGCATATGACTGGTGTATGTATGGTTATAAGTGTGGGGTCAACAGCGTGCGTATATAATGTTATTAAATTATTTAAGTACCAAGAATATAATATGTTTAAATGGAAATTGGACCGTGATGGCCTGGATCCCTGACCCCGGATCTAGGGATGTCACAGGTTGAATGGTCAAAACCATTATGTATTTGGGACTTTAGTACCAAATACGAATGAAACACCCAAATTTTGTCAACTATATATATACAACACTGTTAATGAAGTTGATAATCGTCTTCGGTGGGTAAACGTTGAGGACAGGAAAACTGTTGATGCAGAGGTAGTCCAAGGACTCATTAACATGTTGGATGAAACTAATGAATTGGTAGGAGAGTTTAGGCAACAGCGTGATCGATATGAGAGTGATGAAATAATTGATTTGGAAAATACTCTAAAGGTTTGTCGTTCTGAAAGTGGTCGAGAAAACCATATGTCCAGTACTGATGAAGTTGTTGGAATCATGGTTGGGGACAATGATGATACATGTAGAGAGCGTGATATTGTTATTGACAACAAAAAAACAGGCTTCATTTATGTGTCATATGTACATCCCAAGTTAATGTCTATGCAATATCCATTACTTTTTCCACTTGGTGAAGATGGTTTTCATCCAAAAATAGCATTCCAGAAGACAGTCGATAGTTCCAACAAGGTTCGAGGATATTTGTCAATGAAGGACTATTACTCATATTCAATTCAAATTAGAGAGAATGATGGTAAAATTCTGTTTTCCATGTTTGTTATTGTTTATTAAAGTTTGTATTGAATATACTTTTAATAATCCTTGCAGTGTGAGCCAATTTCAGTTTGCTAAGCTAAAAACTTAAAACACTTTTCAGGTTTAACTCCTCGCATCGGTGGAGGACTCTTTCAACAACACATGGTTGATGCATTTTCCTCTATTGAACAAACTCGTCTATGGTGGTTTCGCACTCATCAAACCATTTTACGGAACGAGTTATATAGTCACATCTGTGACTCTGTTCGTAGAAGTGATTCTGACACGTCAAATGTGGGAAAAGGTATCATTTTACCAGATAGTTATGTTGGATCAAAACGATACATGCAGTAGAATTTTCAAGATGCATTAGCAGTTTGTCGGTATGTTGGTCATCCAGATGTATTTCTTACAATGACGTGTAATCCTCTTTGGGATGAAATAATGAAAATGATGGAATTTGTTCCCGGATGCATTGCACCTAATTGTCCAGACATTATTTCTAGAGTTTTTAGATTAAAGCTTGATCAGCTAATGATAGACATAAAGAAGAAAAGTCATTTTGGGAATTGTGTTGAAGGTAAATGCTTAGGTTGAGCAGTTCATTCAACTTTGAAACTATATGCTGCCCCATAGTAATAATTTATTTAATGTAATATTATGCTGTCATGTATGTTGTAGAGTTCCAAAAACGCAGTCTACCACATGTGCATATGTTAATATGGCTTGATAAAGATTCAAAATAGTTCCTTAAGGAGAACGTCGACAAATTTGTCTCTGCTAAAATTCCCGACCCCCTTTTAGATCCTATTGGTTATGCTGCTGTTAAGGAATTTATGATTCATGGACCCTGTGGTTTGCAAAATGTGAAATCGGCATGCATGAAAGATTTTCGTTGTATACGTCACTTTCCCAAGAAGTAAGTGTTAGCATACTTTTATATTTTTAAAAAAGACCTGGTGGGGTTTGATTAGTGTAAATAATGTCATGATAATTAATGTTTGCAGGTTGAATCTATGTTTAGATATTTGTATATGGCCATTGTAAACATTTTAATGACCTTTTTATGTTTTATAGGTACTGTGCTCAAACAACTTTAAATGATAGTGGCTTTCCTATATATATGCGATGGCGCAAAAATATTACCGTGCACGTTCATAAGGCTGATTTGGACAACCAATGGGTTGTTCCATATAACCGTGGTCTGTTAGTAAAATATCAGTGTCACATGAATGTTGAGATTTGTTGTCATGCTCGAAGTATTAAATATCTTTTTAAATATTGCCTCAAAGGTCATGATCGAGCTACTGTTCATGTAAAACAAAGGAAGAAGCAAAGAGTAGTTGATACTGATGAGCAGTGCACTGATGAGATAAATGCTTACTTTGATGGGAGATATCTATGTGGTACTGAAGCTGCCTATCGGATCTTTGGTTTTCCTATTCATTATCGAAGTATTTCTGTGGAACGGCTACCATTTCACTTGCCAGGTTTGAAAAGCTGTACTTTTAAATCAACTGAATCATTCGGAAAAGTAGCTGCTAGAGAGAAAGACATGCTTAGCAAACTTGAAGCATTCTTCCTTTTAAATACTGTTGATATTGAAGCGCGTAAATACACTTACGATGAGATACCTCGATTTTATGTTTGGGATGATAATGCCCGCAGATGGACTCCAAGGAAAAGAGGTTTGCACATAGGAAGGTTGTGTTATGCTCACCATATTGCTGGAGAACCTTGGTTTTTAAGATTGTTACTTACAAAAGTACGTGGCCCTACTTCTTTCAAGAGTTTGAGGACTGTAAATGGTAAAGTTTTTGATTCATTTCGAGATGCCTGTAAAGAATATGGTTTGTTGGATGATGATAAAGAGTGACATGAAGTTTTGAGTCAATGTAGTGCTGGAGGTTTACCTCCTCAGATTCGACAACTTTTTGTACATATCATAGTTAATTGCAAAGTAACTAATTTGAAGAAGTTGTTGTTGAATCATTGGGAAAATATGGTTGATGACATTCTTTTGAGGTGTCGTCAAATTAGCAGGAATTCGCATTTGACGCTTAATGAAATGCTGCTTCAGTTCTATGCACTTGCAGGTATTTTTCATGCTACTTTAATTTTTTTTCAGAATTAGTTTACTATTTTGTACTAAATTCACTTCAACTATTTCATTTAAATAGTTAAGTAAACAAATCTTTGTTTTGTATTACAGAAATAGATGATTTGCTTAGTTCCATTGGCAAGTCTTTGAAAAATTTTGACCAGTTGCCGCAGCCACCAAGTACCTATTTGAATAATGGGTCAAATAACTTGATTTCGGAGGAGACTAATTATGACCTCTTAAAGATGAAGAATGATTACATGAAATTGTTGGAGAACTGTACTGAAGAGCAAAGGAATGTGTTCAATGTTGTCTTAAAATCTGTAGAAACTGGTTCTAGTGGCATTTTTTTTGTATATGGCAGTGGTGGTTGTGGCAAGACTTATGTGTGGAGAACACTTATATGCAAATTATGCTCTGAAGGAAAGATCGTGCTACCTGTTGCCTCATCTGGCATTGCTGTAACTTTAATGCCTGGAGGGCGGACTACTCACTCACGCTTCAAAATTCCAATTGTCCTTGATGATTTTTCAACTTGAAATATCGCACATGATTCAGACATAGCTCAACTTATAAAACAAAAAAAGCTCATAATTTGGGATGAGGCACCTATGCAACATAGGTATGCTTTTGAGTGCTTAGATCGTTCATTGAAAGATATCATGAAATCTGTTGATCCCGCACGGTTTGATATGCCTTTTGGAGGTATTACTATCGTTCTTGGAGGAGATTTTAGGCAAATTCTACCTGTAATAACATATGGTGAATGCGGAGATGTTGTTGCTGCTTGCATTACTAGGTCACGACTATGGTCCATTTGCCAATTTTTTTTGTTGACAGTGAATATGCGTCTAAATGAAGGCGAAACTGCATTCGAGAAAGAAGAACTTAAACCTTTTGAAAAGTGGGTACTTGATACTGGTAATGGTAAATTTCCACCTGCATTAAATTTTGATGGGGCTACTGGTGAGAATGAAATAGTAATTCCTCCACAATTCTATAATTTGAAGAAAGAAAATTCTGTTGAGAATATGATATTAAGTACCTATCCCAACTTTGCTGAGAATGGGAAAAACTCTAAGTATTTAAGTGAAAGGGCTATTCTCACTCCTACGAACCAATCAGTAGGTCATCTCAATTCGCTTATTGTTGATAAGCTACCAGGTGAATATGTTTTATATATGTCTGTGGACAGTACTGAAGAATTTGGTGGGACAGAAGATGATTTGAATTGTGCTTTTCCTATAGAGTATCTAAATTCTCTCAATATTGCCGGTATGCCACCCCATGATCTGAAGTTGAAAACTGGTGCTGTTGTGATGCTTATGCGGAATTTGAACCAAACTTTAGGTTTGTGCAATGGGACTAGAATGATAATTATGATAAGTGGATTGTCCGCTAATTGGACCTAGATTGGTTGTTTTTCCTTAAGTATGTTGTGTCTTTTAATTCATTTTTTGTTAATTAAGTTTTTGTTGTGCAGAACTCGCAACTTTAGGTATTGTGGCGATAAAAAGCTAAAACGGTGGATTTCTATCTCAATTTTATCAAGTGGACTGGCTACGAGGAAAAAGAATTATCATAAAGAAATTCTGAGTGATATATTTAATGCTGAAACCCCGGTTGGAATTGTTATATTTTTCATTAAGCGAAAGGAGTCCGGTTTCAGATCCTCCAGAGACCGCAGCTTGGGACTTATGGATTTATTTATATTAATAAATATTTTATTTAATTAGAAATTATATTTATAAATATCTAATAATATTAGATATTTATTTTTATAATTTTAGAATTAAATTAATTAAATATGTTTTGTTAAAATTGTAACAAGTCACCACCAGTTGTCAAGTTCATGTACCTGTTGAATATACAAAAGAAAAAAAAGAAAGAGAAAAAAAGAATAACCTGAAAGGCAGAGTGTGAAAACTTTTAACACTATAACTAATGTAACTCAAACTAAAGGAAAAGATACTTAACCAGAAGACAATCAAGAACAAGAAGTCACAAGAAATCAACACTAAATGAAGACAATGTAATTGATACAATTCAACATGTTAACTATGATCAATCGAAGAAGAAGTCATTGAGAGAAGTTCAAGTCAAAGTTGTTCATGCCTCAGTGATTTGGAAAGCCAAGAATCAAGATCATAACTATCAGTATCAATAAGACCAATTGATTTCAAGTGAACAAGAAGGAAAGCAAATATTGGAAAGCCACATTTCTAATTGGATATGGTAATTTATTCAAGAAGCAAAAATGTTAGGTCCGGAATAACGTAGAAGGGGGGTTGAATACGTTATTCAAAAAATATTTCGATTTTTTTGATGTGGATATGAGATAAAAAATACTGAATCGAAATAACACAACTGTTTGGGAAATATCTTTTAATAGATAAAACCCGGAGGTTTGCTACACAATTTAATCCTATGGATTAGCTACAAAATCAAACACTCCTATGGATAGTTTAGGCACGAGGACCTTCTACCCGACACTTCCTGAAAGTGGGCTAAACCGACTTTCCTACTAGATGGACTTTCTAGCAGCTTACACAGAGAAGATATAAGAGAGAGAAGAGAGAGTTGTGTGTTGAGGTGTGTTTTGAAATGAAATACAACAGGTCTATTTATAGGTTACAGAAAGTTACTATGCTGCTAAATTTACGTAACTGATTACGTCTGCTAATCCTGCCTAACTTCTGAATTCAATTTTCAAACACACGTATTTTTCAAATTCAAAGTCTTAACTTTGAATTTTTTATTCATGTGGGCCCCACATGTTTCCTACTTTATGAATAGTACTTTTGGGTACTATTCATGAATAGTAACTTCGGTTACTATTCACCCGGTGTGAATAGTGATTCCGGTGAATAGTAATTTCGGTGTGAATAGTGATTCCGGTTACTATTCACGTGAATAGTGATTTCGGTTACTATTCATTTTCCTCTTTATTTTTGACATCCTTAAATATTCAGCTTCCGAAATAGAGGATATCAACACTGCTCTCAATCATATCTCTTTAACAGTTTTTCTGAGTTAGATACTTCGATTCCTTTGTGAAGATGTTGACGCCTAGTGCAACTGGTCTGGTTCACAGACGACTAACATTCACTCGTGGTCTTCGTATCATGTCTTTAAGAATACTGCCAAGAATTGTGTAATCATTAAAACTTTATCACTGGAATCTTTTGGCCCTTCAACTGAATCATCTGTACATCTTATTTTGTCACTGAGGCTTGATCATTTTAATGAACTTCTTTCAATGACTTTATCCTTGTTGGTGCCTGTTCTTCAAATTTCACAATCCCTGTATAGAGTTTAATATTATTTATCTATTATCCTAGTTGAGTTATATGTCCTCTATTACATATTACATTTTATGCTTTACAATCTCCCCCTATTTGATTGTCAGGGTTTGACAAACAAATTCCTAGAGGATAACTCAACTGATACAACAAAAAAATAAAATACAAAGATAAATAATATAAAAGTACATTCTGGATCATATATACATTTTCCAGATTTCCAAGTGCAAGACAATTGTTCCTCTAGACTGAACATATCTTCAAGTTTGCCTTTGCTTTCTTTCCACATAGCACTAGTACTCCCATTAGCTTTTCCTTTCCCAAAATAAAGTTAATTCCGTGTCAACAACCTTTTCCTTGCCCTTACGCCTAGTAGATTTTTCTTGATCATCCACTTTCTCCCCCTCAGTTGGATTATCCTCCAGAGTAACAGGGTGTGGAGTTGGTAAATTAGACGAAGATGACTTTACCAAGGAGTTGATTGCATGACTAAACTGGGTTGCCATGGTGTTCAATTGAACCTGGAATACATTCTGTTGAATAAGTTGCAAATTTTTGATTTCTGTAATGGACTTACAGATATTTGATAACTCTTTCTCCATTGTTTGGACCCGTGTAAGGAGTCTGCTGTATTCCTTTTTGGTTACAGGTGCATGTGGTTGAGTAGGTTGCTCACTCGTATGTTCTGCAGGTGTTTCACTCAACACTCTATATTCACTCGGTTTAGTGGTTTGGGTGACACTTACATGTTCTGTTCGTGTTTCCCTCAACTCTCCTCCAGAGCTTCCACCGATATGTGTACCTGCAAATGAAATCATCCTAGCCCCTTTTTCAGAGGTCACGGATGGTGCAATGAAAGTTCGTGAGCTTCCATCCTCGCGTGAAGCGAGTTGCCGACCACTGGTAAATAGTGGTAAATCTTGAAAGAGATCCAGAGATTTTTCCTCTGGGAGGTTAAACTTGAATCGATTAAATGGCACAAAACCCAAGTTTCCCTCGTATGTTTGTGAAGACACTTGGTTCATAAAAGAACCACCTACCGATGGATCTTTCCGTAAAATGGAAGATTCACCAGCAGTTATTGAGGTAGGTAATTCCACCTCGGATGCCTGTGAAGGCATTTGATCTTTAGAAAGATCATCAACCACTCTTATGTTCCGTGAAATGGAACTCAAGATAGTTGCTCCCGTCAATTCATCCTCATTTACATTTTCACTCATTTGACAAGGAAGAATTGTTTCCCTAACAGTTACAGTTACCTCAGGTTCATTTGGTTTACTTCGTTTAGAATGAGGTAGAGCTGCTGATGTAACTAACTCCTTATGTGGTGCTGCTGAGGCACTATCTCCCTCAATAATATGTATGACTGGTCGTTTAAGTGACAATTGAGGTGTAGGAGTTTGTTGTGTTTGTGTTTGCATTTGTAAAATGGGCTCTTCGACCTGTGTTAGAGTCGGTGGGATTTCCTGCTCTTGGTCGGGTAAGATGGCCACTGGGGGCTATAGAAACTGTATTTCCTGTGACACAATAGGGAATACAAAGGTTGGAATAGCAGGGATTGAAATATTACCTTGTCGTATACCTGCTCTCACTGGTCTTGGTAACAACGGAAGTGGGACAGTCTTTAGATATTCAGTTAGGACTGTAGGCACATCCGTATATTTCTTTTTGCTCATGTAATTAATTACATTCGTCTTTATGGAAGAACATTCCACCTTTTGACCATTTTCCAAGCGTACCCTGTCTTCATCATTCAAAAAATCATTTAATATTAGCTGTAGAAACCTTGGATATAGACATTTGACATTTTGAGTCCGAACATCTCTTGTTCCTAAGTGTTTCATCTTTAAAATGATTTGACCAAGCACTATTTTTCCAAAATTAATCCTCAAATTATTGGCGACCGCATACCCTATTTTTTGGATATATTCAGGTATTCGATCTTGATTTGTTCTATCTGAGGAAAAAACATGGTTAAGAGTGTGAAAGAAGAAACTCCAATACTGGGTTAGAAACGTTCTATAAAGATTACCAGTATTGAAATTGCCATCTTGGTACCTTATAAAACGAAAGAACATTTCAATCTGTTCAGGTGTAGGATCAGAAACGAGATTTTCCATAGGAAAATGAAGAATTCGATTAACATCTCGTTCAGTGTAAGAACCCCAAATTTTGGATATAATTAAAACTTTTTATTAAGTAATGATAAAATGAGGAACAATGATTGTAATGAATGGATATTACTTTGGACAATGATCTTGATGCATTGGTATATTGTCAGAATAGAGTAATTCGATGGTTGAGGACCTAGATAAGAATAATCTACCATCCAGGAAGGAGCTAATGGATCCTTGAAGGGAAATGAGTACGTGCATAGTGTTTCCCGTACGTGCATAGTATTTCCCGTACGTGCATAGTATTTCCCGTACGTGCATAGTGTTTCCTGTACGTGCATAGTGATTTTGTGGATGTATAGTGATTTTTGAGGTTTAAGAAATTTTTCATGCCACCTATGTACGAGACATGGTATGGATATTTCGAAGTCATATTAGTAATCTACAAGGTAAATAAGTGTATGTAAACGCGATCGGAATTCAGAAATTCCAAACTCTATTTTTATGGAAAATTGGATCGAGCAGTGAAGAGCATGTCAATGCGAACAAGAAAAGAGAATTATTATATCAAGGATTTTATTTTTATTAAATACGATTTAAGGATTTAGAACAAAAACCTTCGAGTTAGAAAAACGAGCGTTCTAGAAATCGCTAGAATTTTTAAAACGAGATTAAGCGATCAAACAAACGCTTAATGAGCTTTAAAATACAACACAACACAGATATATTACATGCAAGATCAGCTCATGCAAGTCATAAGAGGATTAAGTGTGAAACAAATCAAGAACAAGTGGATTCATGAGGTGTTTGATCAAGAACAAGCCAACAATGCACCTTGTTACTCTTTTTCTTTCTAACCACAAATCTTTGGCACATGGATTGAGGGGTGACAAGGCTGGTTACATCTGATCCTTGGCAAGGGAAATATCATAGAAACATATCATTTATCAATTGAAACAAAGTGGGAGAGAAAAGCCAAGCAACTCCATCTCTCTCCATTTTCTTCAAACTGCCCAGCAAGAACCACCATGAAATAAAAATTCATATCTCCACTTCTACCCATTCATAGATCACCAAATTTTAACCATAGCTTCCTCAATATATGTAGAGTATTCGTTCAAAATTTCATAATTTTTGAAGATCGTTTGGATAGGTAAATAAATTCAAGAAAATCACCCTGTTTTTCCCCTCAAGAAACAAGACTTCGAATTTTTGGAATTTTTAGATTTCCAAACCAAGCTTCCACTCCTTGTTTGATCATCAAATTTTTATGGTGAGTCCTATATTTCATAAAAGCAATCTCCTAAAAATTTCAAGTCCAAACTCCTTTGTTTCCATTTTCAAAAAAATCATGAAAGAGGAGGATGAATAGTGTTTCATGAACTAATCTTTGATTTTTTTTGTTTTCATGGTTGATCTTAGCTACCCTAAGGCTATCCAAGGACTATAACAAGCTTTGTAAGGCTAGTACATACTCTCAAGAAGGTATAACACTCTTGAAACCCTAGATCAACTTTAAGTTTATGGATGTTTTTGATGAGCTAAGCTTGGTTATGATGTTAGCATGATTATAAGCATAATTAGTAAGTGATTTAGTTGAGCAAGAAAGCATGTTAATTATTGTGGTAAACTGGTATGATCTGGACTTGATGATGTTCATAATCATGTGATAAGTTGTGTGGATGCCCGGTGTGGCTTGGTTGGATTGTTATAATTTTTGGAACGTTCGATATATAGCCGTCGTAATGCCGAAATTTCGTTAACCTTAAGAAAAACAACTTGGACAGTAGATGTAACTCACTGCCTAGCTTTGCAATCTGCCATGATAGGATAGGTAATGTTCTAAGCTTCGTTTTGATATAAAGATCACGTGAAACGGACTTACGGTTTAGGATTTATGACCAAATTACTAAAAGTAGTTCGAATCCGTAAACGAAAGTTCATAACTGTAATTGAACCCTCGTAAACTATGTAACGTCATGGTGAATCTTGGTAAATAAATACTAGAGGTAAAAAGGAAGGCGTGAAAGAAAACCGTATGTCAAAAGGATCATTTTTCGATTTATTAAAAATGTTCGAGTCGAGGTTAAACGCGAACGAACCCCTAAAAGACGACTCTTTTATAACTTCGGTAAAACACTTAGAAAACGGACGATAAAACTCGGAGTATAGTATTGGTTCGTAACGATCGACTTTAGAACTCATATGACTTAAGTATGTCCCAAGTATAAGTACAATGACATGTCGTATTAACGAACGAATGTCGGGTCGGATCAGTGATAATAAGTAATCCACTAAAGGGGCTATAACGAGATAACTCGAGAACGTGTTTCGATTTAAGTATAACTTAACTTTTAATATGTTAAGTGATTAATCCCGAATGCCTTGGCTATTTATAGATCACCAAGCTGAACCGGGACCCGCTACCACTACCCCTTACCGTACTCGACTACCAGGCAAGTTTCAATTCCCTTCTTTTAGGCTGTTGTTGTGATTGAATAAATATATATATATGATTGCTGATATACATATGCCATTGCATGCATGCCTACTTTCAAGTTGAATTGATATACTTGTTCCCTGAATGTTATTGTTGGCTTATAAGCTAGATAGTTATACATCAGTTATAAGCCGGTTATTGTAAGACCCTCATAGAAGGGCGTATACATCTTATTCATCAAAAATAGACCGGGAGTCAATATTCCTTGATATATCGAGATTACCTCGGAGGAAAATATTTAAGTAAATATTTTCCATTATTCAGGCGACGAATATTATTTGAATATTCGTTCGAGATTATTTATTTAATGATCCTTACTTCAAATAATTATTTGAACGTAATCATTCGACGAATAATATTTGTCAATATTCATTCAGAGTCGAATTGATTATCGAATATTATTTCGAATATTCTTCTAAAGATGAGACTACTAAATGAATATTATTTGGATATTCTTTTAGAATATTATTTTATTAAATAAATATTACTTTTGAATATTCATTTAAGATATTAAATACTTGATGAATATTATTTTAATATTCATCTGAAGCTTGATTTAATTATCGAATATTATCTCGAATATTCCTTAAAGCTTGGATTACTAAATGAATATTACTTGATATTCATTTAGAATATTATTCATTAAATGAATATTACTTTACCAATATTCATTTAAATTCCTAATTAATTATGAATATTATTTTGAATATTCATCAGGGTTCTATTTAATCACCGAATATTATTTTAAATATTTTAAATATTCCTTTCAGGACTTATTAAGTAATGAATATTACTTTGAATATTCATTTGATTATTTAATTATGCAATAAATATTCTCCTGATATTTCTTCAGGGATTATTTTGAGAAATACTCTGATTAAAGATATTCTTTCATATTCCCAAATACTCCTTAAATATTTTAACTCAATAAATATTCTCTGAATATTTATTCCATACTTAGAATAACCTCGATAAGGTTTATCTTCTTCGATTATTACAGAAAATATTTCGGAGTCATATTATTATTAATCTTATATCAAGAAAGGTTCTCAGACATCATTCTTCTTTGAGTCTATCCCCTTAATAATAAGGGAACCTTACTTGGAAAATGTTATTTATCTTGTCGACTTCCCGGTCATAAAGTATTCCCTTCACCCGCAACTCGGGTGCTGTTGACTTATTAAGTCGTTGCTTACCTTCTCATCTTTCGAGGGGTAAGATTACTGGAACAAGTTGATATCCGTTACCAAGTAATAGCTTGGGAGTTATTGGTAAATTTTCCTTTCCAACTAGATACGACTACTTTGTGGAGTCTTATCAACAAGTATTATACTTGGGGAAAGGGGGACGAACGTTATATTCAGAATCATGAATTCTATTTGAACTAGGAGTCGTGTAAGAGGCCGAGTAGCGCCGGTCCATCCCCTTGGCCCAACCGTTGGCCGGGGAGAGCTAGCAAGGCGATATACAAGTAAAGCCGTCAGTTCTTCCTTCTACCGGTAGTAAATCTAAATTGAGCTGTACGATCTCGACTGATCATCAAGATTGGAACAGCGGGCGCGGTGAATACTCCATCATTGGTTCATCATCCAAATTCATTTATTTCCTGCAACATGATTACTGTTGGCAGAGTTGGAAAAGAGTCATAACTGGAATTGCAACCTTTTTCTTGCAAGTTCCTCTTCTTAATAACAATAAGAATATCTCGCTTACTTTGATGTAGCAGATATTTCTTCAAACAAATACTTTAAGTTACCTTGTAACTTCATCGTTCATATTATACTGGCATCATTTCCGTAAATGCATGGCATATGGTTTGAAAGATACTTTTGAACTGTTATACATTATTGTTCAGTTATATATTATTGTTGGTGGGCTATTGCTCACCCTTGCTTTATTATTATATCACAACAACAGTTAGACCAGATGACTCGCACAAGGCGCACTCGACGCGGGCGAGGACGATGAGACTACCAGAGCTGTAGAAGAAGCTATTGGTAGGGTATATTTATTCTTTCAGTACCAAGAATATAGTCTAGTATGACTTATGTAAATGGATGGCAAAGGGTATGTATTTATATTGAAATCCTTTTGGATTGTAAGAACTCATAATGTGATTAATAAAAATTTGATTGTTACTCTGATTTCATCTCTGGGACTATAACGGGTGTGTTTTATATTGTTGTGTTGGGTCATAGAGACGTAATTTATTTTATGTTAAGGAAAGTTTAATTGTTATGGACAGAATTGGAAACCGTAACCACCGGATCCCGGACCCCGGATCTGGGGGTGTTACAGAAGTGGTATCAGAGCGTACGTTATAAACCCCAGAGATGAGGCGACGTTAAAACAATAAATTCATTAAGATAATAAGAACTCTTGCCAAGTTCATAGTCGGACTACTTAATGTAGTGATGACATATAAAACCCTTATGGGAACTCTTAAGTATCGTGATAGTAACTTAGCTCGATATCGTATTGACGAGTAAGGCGACAGACCTTGAGGCATACGAGCAGCAGCGCGATGATGCTTTGTATACTGAAGATCAGCGGGTAATTCGATGAAGTACCCTATTTGGAGACCCGGAAGAGGTTCCAGTAGATAAGGAATAGTCCTGTTAGGATAAAGAGCTTACCCTTGAGGAATGAGGGTTGCAGCCAGAAAAACTGTGATGATTAAAGTATAGTGCTCAGAAAAGGGAGCATAAAGAACTGAGTTATTAGCAAGAGAACTGAAGATTCATGTTGGATTCATAGCCGGACTACCAGATGTAGTACCAGCAAGAAAGAAGGATTGGAAGAATTACTTGAGATCTTATACGGAAATAGATGAGAATCCTTAGAGATTTTCATCTTAACAAAGAAAGAGCTAGAGGGATGTATGATTATCAAATACATCGATTTAGGGCGAGGAGCAGAGTCCCTAGGAATAGTTGAGAAGGAGGCAGTAAGTGCCATATCATTTGATAAATGAATTAGTATGAATATGGTCAGTAATAATTCGCCATGAGAAGGCAGATGTCATAGGTTGTAATTTATGGAACCAAATTGAGGTTGATGAAATTGTTTTATTCAGGAAAATGTCCATTTTATGAATGAATCAGTTAGAAAGTAAAGACATTGGGAAGTGACAGCATGATTGGGTAAAATTATATAAGGAAGTAGTAAGCAAGACAATGATCTCAGAACCTACCGAAAGATAAGACCAGTGAGTCAAGATGAACTCGTAATGAGACTACTGCCAGAGACTGAGTATAGAGTTAATTCAACTCAGTTAAATGATGAACCAGAAACGTTAGATGCATGTGATTCAGAGGAATATTAAATTCCTTCTTCTCTTTGAATGGATTATAATAGTTACCTTAAGTTTACTCCGACACGGAATTATAATAGATCAAGTAATATGATCAGCAGTTAAAGAGAAAAATGTGAGAAAATCCTCCTGGAGCAAAAAGGTGAAATTGGTAATGACCAAGAGCTGGCATTGCTTAATGGAAAAAAAGGAGACTTTGTGCTTCCAATGACGCTTCGCATAAAGGGTTAGGTAGACCGACATTTAGTAGTATTGAATATCAGGACGTTGTGACAGGTTTCAGTTTGAAACTATTGATTCCCTTCTAAGGGATGTATATAATTGATTCCTCTCCAGTGGGTAAACTTCCAATCCGATGATGATTATTTCGTTAACTATGACTGCTTATGATTCCACCTGCTTGGAGGTTCATAGAACTATTCTTCAGGTTTCGAAACTGGTCTCCTTAATGTTACCAGTAGGTGGGTAGATTGATCAAAATTTCCCTGAGTCTGGAAAGGAATTCGGTGAATTTTGGCAAACCTTGTCTTTCTGATTATCAGAGAATGTCATGGAAGAGAGTAAAAAAAAAAAAAAATTTGGAGCAAACCCTGTGATTTGGGTAAGGATGCGGTAAAATGGGTTGGTGGACAGACCCTGGTTATCGCGATTGATTGTAGAAATACAATGATGAAGTGAGATTGGACGAAAAGAGGAAATGTAAGTAAGAAACCAGCCGGACTGAGAAACTTCGGGATTGACTTAAGTGAAAAGGCTGTTATGCCAGGAATGGTAAGCTTGCGTGGCACGTGGGAGTGATAAGAATAGTTGAAAAGATAAAAGTGGAGGAAAGGTGACCGGAGACAGTGCCGAGTAGTCGATTAAGACTTATTTGGAGTAAAGTTTTGGAAAGGTAGAAAGGTATCAAAGAAGAAGGCACTATGCCGGCAATTGCTAGAAAAGTAATGCTATTAGCCAACCCCTAAAATCATTTTTTTTTTTTTTTTATTATTTTATTTTATTTTAGTGTGGCCAGTTGAGGCCAAGTCACAAAGGATTATCGAGTGACTAGACCATCAGTGAAAGGACAAAGCAGGGTTGCTTCTAAGAAAGCACCGACTGCAAGGGCTTCTGATATAAAGGAAACATTAATGAGATCGTTTGAATCTTCTGCCGAACAACCCATGTTTTGATTGGGAATTCACTAGACCTTTTTGGGATGGGGTCACCCGTACTGAAGTGACTCATGTGTATATGATCGTCCAAGATTACGAAAAAAAAAATAAAAAAAAATGGAAGTATAATGACTTGAGATGTATGATGTTAGGGTATCATGAATACCATGAATATATTATGACTGAGGAAAGTAAACAACGAAGGTTTATGAAGAGAGTATAGAAATGGTCAGATATGGATCAGTATGCTGTAGAAATTTCATCTAAGGCAATTACCTTTGAGAAGAACGATAAGTACTAAGAGATTCACGTTGAACTCGACTCGACCAATATCTTCCAAAACATCCTTACTACCAGTACCAAGTTCTGTAAGAGAGCAGATAGATATACGTTGTCTTTGGGAAGGTCAAATAGGCTGACAACTATCTGAAAGAAGAGGTTAGCATTAAGCCACCGATCGATTATCAAATGAGAATGATTGGAAAGAGACCCTTATTAAGGATGCATGATTTGATTGCCAAGTATAAAATGCAAGAATTCCTTGGCAGTTGAATTAAGGATAGGATATCCATAAAGTAAGGCAAACCCTGGGGAATGCACAAGGGATGGCACTAACCCTAATAAAGACATTGTGAATTCAGATGATATGAGTTAGATTTGCTAAGGCAACAATGACCTGTAAAGATTATTAAAAAGAGTTCTGGAAAGAACAGAGATAGAATTATTAGAGTATTGATCAATGACGTTTTGATATACCCTGTACCTAGAAAATACAGGAGGAATGATGAGGACGACCTAAGAAACCTTACAAGGAAAAGCTAATATTCTGAGTTTCCAACTAAAAGTTTGGAAGAGAATGTAAGACACAATAACAATATACCAGATGATGAATGTATGAAACCCTGAGGGAGTATGGATTGAACCTATAAAGGTTGAGATTATCCTAAGATAAGGAAGGAACTAAGAAAAGAAGTATCCTAAGTAGGATTGGGAATAAACGTGATAAAGTTCCCACGGGTAGGTGGAAGCAATGACTTATGAAGAAAGACTGATAAATATATTTTTTCTCCATCAGCAGAGCTTAAGGGAGAATGCTTTCACCCAATAATGATAGGAATGAGGTAGAAATGTTTGAATTGGAATATATCCAGAGAACAAGGATTACCAGAAATTATTATCAGGAAAGGCCAATGAGGTGGCTGACAGTCTAAGTATAAAGGAATAATTATAAATGTTCATACCGAAGAAACAAAATGATATTTGGAAAGACCTGGAAGGTCATATTGGAGTGGAGGAAGTTACATTCCTTTTGATGATTGTGCAAGAATCGAAGGTAATAATAGTTTAAGTAAAGATTCGATTCCTGATGGAGTCTTAAGCATATTACGTACCTTAGAAGGTTCCGTTTTGAGGCAAACCAGGACCATGGTACAAAAAAAAAAAAAAATTGAGGAAGTAAACCGTTAAGTTTCCAGTCTTTTATGGAAGATGCATAAGTGATAGTTTCATCAACCGGACCTAGCTGCGATGCTTGAAACTCTTCTGCAATTCTATCTGCTTCATGTTATATCTACATCAAGTTCAGGAAGTGTTCCTTATGGATAAGGAATAATGATTACTTTGTCTCCCTAAGGGATTTGAAACCCGTAGGGTTAACTATTAACGCACTACGTAAACAACAAGCGAGGGTGATTCTTCTAAGAAAGGAGATGACAACGTAAAGATAAAGAAAGTGCTGCTATTGATAAGCTAAATGGCATGTTGATGAATGACAAGCAAGTTTGTGTTAGTGTACTTCTGCACAAACAAGATAGAGAATATGAGGTTGATAATTCGTGATGCTAAACGTATTCCCGTAGAAAGAATTAATGAGACTTGGAGGGAAGGGCGGTTGAGCCCGAGACTTATTGGGCCACCTGAGAGTTTATAAGTGTTCGGACGGCGGTATTCGAGCCAGCCTTACCCCCAAAACTTATAGCACGGTCATAACGGGTTTTCATGTGGCCAGGCTACGCCAGTGAAATGCAGATGTTCAACAGATGATAGGAGTACGAGCATGTAGATATACGACCTGGTCTGACTTACGAAAGACAACCTGTGGAAAACCACGGATAGAAAAGAACAAGTGATGAGAAACAAGGTTGGCAGAAGTAGATTATATGAATCTAAGTTAAAGGGATCGGGCCAGATTCATTTCGGAAAATTTAAATTGGAATAACGTGATGATTATAAAATAAATGTGACGGAATACCGATAAGGAGGTACCAAGTGCAAAAAGGTGTCTCAATAAAGAGGTGAAGGTGAAAGTAAATAATAGAAATGAGTAAGAATCAGATAATAAGAAGGATGTGATTGATAAAGAAAAGGCTGGGAAAGCAACTATGGAATGAGAAGCAAGGAAGGTTATGAATGGGTTTCTAATGAATTCTCAGGATGACAACCTGATAGTGTCAATATTATAGTTATGAAAAAGCTAGTAACATGATATGGGATGTCAGTACTAATGATGTCAAGTGAGAAATCTAAGATTTAACCTGAAAGGTTGAAGGATTTCCCGAATGTGAGTATCGCTAAGATTGAACAAGAGTATTTGTCCATAGAATAATGGACAAAGCAGCAAGATATGTTGGCACGTGAGATTGCGATCAAATAGTATTGGATATAATTATGATTAATTTCTTCTTTGATAAACCTCTATAGTTCAGAGGTAAATTCTGAGTATGATATTCTACAATCATGAAAGCTTTCTATAATCCTTTGGAACTCTTTCCTCTTCTTCTCTCTTATTCATCTTCTTTATGAATTGAGAAGAACAACCTTTTTAGGAGGGGAGGTACTGCTACGTGACTATCTGTCTATGTGATAGAAGTCTAAGTGGAATACCATGACTTGTTTAATTGCTTGTCAAGTACTAAAGGCTGGCCCCCTTCTGTACTAACTATGCAATATAACAAATGTTCAATTGATCATAAGTGATCTCTCAATAAATCTTTCCACTTATCTATATTGATCGAGATTGCGAAGATTAAAGCAATCAGGAAATGCACAGTACGAGCGAGGTTACCTCCGAATTCGTAGGGTGATAGTGATACCAATGTTACTGCAGGTATCAATAAGGATAAGACTGATTAAGAGTATAACCCGGATAGTGAGTTGAACGAAAAGTAGCAACGTTGATGAAAAAAGGATACAGTATGGATTGTAGCACTAGAAGATGTGCTGAGGAAGGGTAGAACGACTAAGAATTGACCGGGAAGCCAAAAAGTGAACGACAGGCAAACGACTCTTTGCTTCCTACCTGATTCCGGGACGGAATCCTTTTAAGGAGGGGAGACTGTAAGAACCCCAAATTTTGGATATAATTAAAACTTTTTATTAAGTAATGATAAAATGAGGAACAATGATTGTAATGAATGGATATTACTTTGGACAATGATCTTGATGCATTGGTATATTGTCAGAATAGAGTAATTCGATGGTTGAGGACCTAGATAAGAATAATCTACCATCCAGGAAGGAGCTAATGGATCCTTGAAGGGAAATGAGTACGTGCATAGTGTTTCCCGTACGTGCATAGTATTTCTCGTACGTGCATAGTATTTCCCGTACGTGCATAGTGTTTCCTGTACGTGCATAGTGATTTTGTGGATGTATAGTGATTTTTGAGGTTTAAGAAATTTTTCATGCCACCTATGTACGAGACATGGTATGGATATTTCGAAGTCATATTAGTAATCTACAAGGTAAATAAGTGTATGTAAACGCGATCGGAATTCAGAAATTCCAAACTCTATTTTTATGGAAAATTGGATCGAGCAGTGAAGAGCATGTCAATGCGAACAAGAAAAGAGAATTATTATATCAAGGATTTTATTTTTATTAAATACGATTTAAGGATTTAGAACAAAAACCTTCGAGTTAGAAAAACGAGCGTTCTAGAAATCGCTAGAATTTTTAAAACGAGATTAAGCGATCAAACAAACGCTTAATGAGCTTTAAAATACAACACAACACAGATATATTACATGCAAGATCAGTTCATGCAAGTCATAAGAGGATTAAGTGTGAAACAAATCAAGAACAAGTGGATTCATGAGGTGTTTGATCAAGAACAAGCCAACAATGCACCTTGTTACTCTTTTTCTTTCTAACCACAAATCTTTGGCACATGGATTGAGGGGTGACAAGGCTGGTTACATCTGATCCTTGGCAAGGGAAATATCATAGAAACATATCATTTATCAATTGAAACAAAGTGGGAGAGAAAAGCCAAGCAACTCCATCTCTCTCCATTTTCTTCAAACTGCCCAGCAAGAACCACCATGAAATAAAAATTCATATCTCCACTTCTACCCATTCATAGATCACCAAATTTTAACCATAGCTTCCTCAATATATGTAGAGTATTCGTTCAAAATTTCATAATTTTTGAAGATCGTTTGGATAGGTAAATAAATTCAAGAAAATCACCCTGTTTTTCCCCTCAAGAAACAAGACTTCGAATTTTTGGAATTTTTAGATTTCCAAACCAAGCTTCCACTCCTTGTTTGATCATCAAATTTTTATGGTGAGTCCTATATTTCATAAAAGCAATCTCCTAAAAATTTCAAGTCCAAACTCCTTTGTTTCCATTTTCAAAAAAATCATGAAAGAGGAGGATGAATAGTGTTTCATGAACTAATCTTTGATTTTTTTTGTTTTCATGGTTGATCTTAGCTACCCTAAGGCTATCCAAGGACTATAACAAGCTTTGTAAGGCTAGTACATACTCTCAAGAAGGTATAACACTCTTGAAACCCTAGATCAACTTTAAGTTTATGGATGTTTTTGATGAGCTAAGCTTGGTTATGATGTTAGCATGATTATAAGCATAATTAGTAAGTGATTTAGTTGAGCAAGAAAGCATGTTAATTATTGTGGTAAACTGGTATGATCTGGACTTGATGATGTTCATAATCATGTGATAAGTTGTGTGGATGCCCGGTGTGGCTTGGTTGGATTGTTATAATTTTTGGAACGTTCGATATATAGCCGTCGTAATGCCGAAATTTCGTTAACCTTAAGAAAAACAACTTGGACAGTAGATGTAACTCACTGCCTAGCTTTGCAATCTGCCATGATAGGATAGGTAATGTTCTAAGCTTCGTTTTGATATAAAGATCACGTGAAACGGACTTACGGTTTAGGATTTATGACCAAATTACTAAAAGTAGTTCGAATCCGTAAACGAAAGTTCATAACTGTAATTGAACCCTCGTAAACTATGTAACGTCATGGTGAATCTTGGTAAATAAATACTAGAGGTAAAAAGGAAGGCGTGAAAGAAAACCGTATGTCAAAAGGATCATTTTTCGATTTATTAAAAATGTTCGAGTCGAGGTTAAACGCGAACGAACCCCTAAAAGACGACTCTTTTATAACTTCGGTAAAACACTTAGAAAACGGACGATAAAACTCGGAGTATAGTATTGGTTCGTAACGATCGACTTTAGAACTCATATGACTTAAGTATGTCCCAAGTATAAGTACAATGACATGTCGTATTAACGAACGAATGTCGGGTCGGATCAGTGATAATAAGTAATCCACTAAAGGGGCTATAACGAGATAACTCGAGAACGTGTTTCGATTTAAGTATAACTTAACTTTTAATATGTTAAGTGATTAATCCCGAATGCCTTGGCTATTTATAGATCACCAAGCTGAACCGGGACCCGCTACCACTACCCCTTACCGTACTCGACTACCAGGCAAGTTTCAATTCCCTTCTTTTAGGCTGTTGTTGTGATTGAATAAATATATATATATGATTGCTGATATACATATGCCATTGCATGCATGCCTACTTTCAAGTTGAATTGATATACTTGTTCCCTGAATGTTATTGTTGGCTTATAAGCTAGATAGTTATACATCAGTTATAAGCCGGTTATTGTAAGACCCTCATAGAAGGGCGTATACATCTTATTCATCAAAAATAGATCGGGAGTCAATATTCCTTGATATATCGAGATTACCTCGGAGGAAAATATTTAAGTAAATATTTTCCATTATTCAGGCGACGAATATTATTTGAATATTCGTTCGAGATTATTTATTTAATGATCCTTACTTCAAATAATTATTTGAACGTAATCATTCGACGAATAATATTTGTCAATATTCATTCAGAGTCGAATTGATTATCGAATATTATTTCGAATATTCTTCTAAAGATGAGACTACTAAATGAATATTATTTGGATATTCTTTTAGAATATTATTTTATTAAATAAATATTACTTTTGAATATTCATTTAAGATATTAAATACTTGATGAATATTATTTTAATATTCATCTGAAGCTTGATTTAATTATCGAATATTATCTCGAATATTCCTTAAAGCTTGGATTACTAAATGAATATTACTTGATATTCATTTAGAATATTATTCATTAAATGAATATTACTTTATCAATATTCATTTAAATTCCTAATTAATTATGAATATTATTTTGAATATTCATCAGGGTTCTATTTAATCACCGAATATTATTTTAAATATTTTAAATATTCCTTTCAGGACTTATTAAGTAATGAATATTACTTTGAATATTCATTTGATTATTTAATTATGCAATAAATATTCTCCTGATATTTCTTCAGGGATTATTTTGAGAAATACTCTGATTAAAGATATTCTTTCATATTTCCAAATACTCCTTAAATATTTTAACTCAATAAATATTCTCTGAATATTTATTCCATACTTAGAATAACCTCGATAAGGTTTATCTTCTTCGATTATTACAGAAAATATTTCGGAGTCATATTATTATTAATCTTATATCAAGAAAGGTTCTCAGACATCATTCTTCTTTGAGTCTATCCCCTTAATAATAAGGGAACCTTACTTGGAAAATGTTATTTATCTTGTCGACTTCCCGGTCATAAAGTATTCCCTTCACCCGCAACTCGGGTGCTGTTGACTTATTAAGTCGTTGCTTACCTTCTCATCTTTCGAGGGGTAAGATTACTGGAACAAGTTGATATCCGTTACCAAGTAATAGCTTGGGAGTTATTGGTAAATTTTCCTTTCCAACTAGATACGACTACTTTGTGGAGTCTTATCAACAAGTATTATACTTGGGGAAAGGGGGACGAACGTTATATTCAGAATCATGAATTCTATTTGAACTAGGAGTCGTGTAAGAGGCCGAGTAGCGCCGGTCCATCCCCTTGGCCCAACCGTTGGCCGGGGAGAGCTAGCAAGGCGGTATACAAGTAAAGCCGTCAGTTCTTCCTTCTACCGGTAGTAAATCTAAATTGAGCTGTACGATCTCGACTGATCATCAAGATTGGAACAGCGGGCGCGGTGAATACTCCATCATTGGTTCATCATCCAAATTCATTTATTTCCTGCAACATGATTACTGTTGGCAGAGTTGGAAAAGAGTCATAACTGGAATTGCAACCTTTTTCTTGCAAGTTCCTCTTCTTAATAACAATAAGAATATCTCGTTTACTTTGATGTAGCAGATATTTCTTCAAACAAATACTTTAAGTTACCTTGTAACTTCATCGTTCATATTATACTGGCATCATTTCCGTAAATGCATGGCATATGGTTTGAAAGATACTTTTGAACTGTTATACATTATTGTTCAGTTATATATTATTGTTGGTGGGCTATTGCTCACCCTTGCTTTATTATTATATCACAACAACAGTTAGACCAGATGACTCGCACAAGGCGCACTCGACGCGGGCGAGGACGATGAGACTACCAGAGCTGTAGAAGAAGCTATTGGTAGGGTATATTTATTCTTTCAGTACCAAGAATATAGTCTAGTATGACTTATGTAAATGGATGGCAAAGGGTATGTATTTATATTGAAATCCTTTTGGATTGTAAGAACTCATAATGTGATTAATAAAAATTTGATTGTTACTCTGATTTCATCTCTGGGACTATAACGGGTGTGTTTTATATTGTTGTGTTGGGTCATAGAGACGTAATTTATTTTATGTTAAGGAAAGTTTAATTGTTATGGACAGAATTGGAAACCGTAACCACCGGATCCCGGACCCCGGATCTGGGGGTGTTACATTCAGTGACCCTAATCGACCTACCAAATAGTCGATATGTGAATGCACACCCGTCCTGTCCAGAAGTGTTAACCGCACTGCAATATAGTTCACGCAATGCATCATGGTTAAGCTGCACTGGTGTAACTAAAGCATAGCGAATTAATGAATGTTCATTCAAAAATTGTGTCCAAGCCCGAAATTGCTCATCCTGAATGGTTTCGATTTGCTGAATGGAAATAGGATTAACTTTAGCAATTAAAAAGCTTCCCTGCAATGCCATTTTCAAAACTTCGAGGAAATTCAAAAACAAGAGTTAGTTTTTATAAAGGATGATGTATAAAGCAAGAATATAAAATCCAATCTAAAAACCACCAGCTAGATTGAGAGATCTTTCCGATCAAAGCTCGAAATATTCAGCAATTGTGTGTATATGCTCTGTATATCTGAAAAATGATGATGTTAAACACAAACAAAAACTCATCATTTATAAGGTTTCAGGGACTAGTGGGTTAGGTGAGATATTGACAGGCTATGTTGAATAACACCGCTTTAATAATTTCTCACCTAATCAACCAATAATTTCTCACCTAATCAATCAATTAGCCGAAAAACATCTTATCACCGAAACCTGTCAGCCGAAAAACATCTTATCACTGAAATCTATCAGCCTATATACACACACACATACAATATTTCTAATTATTATGGATTTAAAAATAATCACGCAGTAAATCAAGAATTAATCCACAATAATCAGATAAACTCACAATTAAATAGACATAAAATTAACAAAATATCATTAATTGATATATGTCAATAAAATATTTATTTAATTATGCTACAATTAACACAATTATTCACTAACTAATTACCATAAAAGATAGCATTTATAAGCATGGCAATTAGTATAGAGATAACTGTAAGATGAAGACTGGATGCAAAGTAAATTCACAAGTCCTAAAAATATGGACATTTAAAATACCTGTGAATTTATAACAAATTGCAGTTATTGATTATCCAAAATTAATTAGACAGATTTAACATCCCAAGTTCACCAACTAACCTGGAGAATGTGGATTCATCCAGTGGTTTAGTAAAGATGTCTGCAATTTGTTGATCTGTGGGAACAAAATATAATACCACAGTTCCATTCATGACATGCTCTCGTAAGAAATGATACCTGATATCAATGTGCTTAGTCCTGGTATGTTGAACTGGATTGTTGGCAATGGCAATGGCACTCGTGTTATCGCATAGAATTGGAATTTTGTCCAACATGAGTCCATAATCCTGAAGTTGATTCCTCATCCACAGGATCTGAGCACAACAACTACCTGCCGCAATGTATTCTGCTTCGGCTGTCGAGGTAGATACTGAGTGTTGCTTCTTGCTGTACCAAGATACCAACCTTCTTCCTAGAAACTGACAGCTTCCAGAAGTACTTTTCCGATCAATCTTACAGCCTGCAAAGTCAGAATCTGTATAGCCAACTAGGTCAAAACCTGTTCCTTTAGGGTACCAAATCCCAAGATCGGGGGTTCCCTTAAGGTATCTGAAAATACGTTTAACAGCTATAAGATGTGACTCTTTAGGGTCAACCTGGAATCTAGCACATAAACAAGTTGCGAACATAATATCTGGTCGACTAGCAGTTAAGTATAAGAGAGAGCCGATCATACCTCGATACTTCGTGATGTCAACTGACTTACCAGATTTGTCTTGATCAAGCTTGACAGCAGTTGGCATTGGGGTCTTGGCAGTAGTTGCTTCTTCCATCCCATACTTCTTCAGAAGATCCTTTATGTATTTTGATTGGCAGATGAAAATACCATCAGGCTTCTGAACAACTTGAAGTCCAAGGAAGAAGGACAACTCACCCATCATGCTCATCTCGTACTTACTCTGCATTAACTTAGCAAATCTCTTGCATAGCAAATCATTAGTAGAACCAAATATTATATCATCCACATATACTTGCACCAGAATTATATCATTTTTATGCTTTTTATGAAAGAGAGTTTTGTCGATGATACCTCTTGTAAAACCATTTTCAAGTAAGAACTTGGAGAGAGTATCATACCATGTTCGAGGGGCTTGCTTGAGACTATAGAGAGCTTTAAAGAGAAAGTACACAAAACCTTCAAAGTCCTTGTCTTCGAACCCAGGGGGTTGTTCAACATAGACTTCTTCTTCTAGATCTCCGTTCAAAAATGCACTCTTCACATCCATCTGAAAAACCTTAAAGTTGGAGTGTGCAGCAAATGCTAAGAACATCCTGATTGCTTCAAGCCTTGCAACTGGAGCATAAGTTTCATCATAATCAATTCCCTCTTCTTGAGAGTAACCCTTTGCTACCAATCGAGCCTTGTTCCTCGTAACAATACCATTTTCATCCAGTTTATTCCTAAACACCCATCTAGTGCCAATTATAGATTTATCTTTTGGTCTTGGCACCAGCTTCCATACTTTCTGCCTTTCGAACTGATTGAGTTCTTCCTGCATTGCAGTTACCCAATCTGGATCATCAAGAGCTTCATCAATCTTTTTAGGTTCAATTTGAGATAAAAATCATGCGAAATTGCACTCATTCTGTGTTGCTCTTCTAGTCTGTACACCCGTGTCCGGTTCACCAATGATCTGTTCAAAGGGATGTGCTCTACTCCATATCCTTTGTCTTGGCAGATCTGATCTTGATGATTCCCCAAGTTCATGATTGTGTTGAGTGTGGTGACTAGTAGATCCAAAATCATTATTTGCTCCCCCTGAGCTGTTGCTTTCAGAGTTTAAAGAATCATTAGTAGCAGATGTTTCTTCACTTGATTGGGGTTCATTGTTCACTTGCTCCCCCTCAACATGTGCTGCTGTCTGATCTATTGGTATAGATTGAACAATAGAGTCTGAAAGAGTATCAGAATTTTGTAGATCAGCATTTATTTCTTCATTCTCAAATCTCAGCTGGTCATGTTCATCAAAATCTTCAAGTCCTGTTATCTTCTTATCATCAAAAGACACATGGATAGATTCCATGAGCACTTTTGTTCTCAGATTGTAGACTCTAAATGCTTTTGTGGATAGTGGGTATCCAACAAAGATTCCTTCATCAGCTTTTAAATCAAATTTGGAAAGCTGTTCTGGATGAGTCTTAAGAACAAAACACTTACATCCAAACACATGAAAGTACTTCAGGTTCGGCTTCTTATTTTTCACCATCTCATATGGTGTTTTACCATGCTTGTTTATGAGTGTAGCATTCTGTGTGAAACAAGCAGCTTGCACAGCTTCAGCCCAGAAGTAAGTTGGCAGCTTTGCTTCATCAAGCATGGTCCTTGCAGCTTCTATGAGAGTCCTATTCTTTCTCTCTACTACTCCATTTTGTTGTGGAGTTCCAGGTGCAGAGAATTCTTGCTTTATTCCATTTTCTTTACAAAACTCTTCCATGACTGCATTCTTGAACTCAGTGCCATTATCACTCCTTATGATTTTCACTGTATGCTTAGATCCTTTGTCCAGTTGTCTGACATGCTCTGTTAAGATTGATGCAGTTTCTTCTTTCTTGTGCATGAAATAAACCCATGTATATCTGGTGTATTCATCAACAATAACCAAAGCATATCTTTTCTTTCCAATAGACATTATATTTACTGGACCGAATAAATCAACATGCAATAAGTGATATGGCTCAAGAATTGAGGATTCAGTCTTACTTTTAAATGAAGTTTTCCTTTGTTTTGCCTTTTGACATGAGTCACATAGGCCATCTGGAGTAAAAACTGATTTGGGCAATCCTCTCACAAGATCTTTCTTCACTAGCTCATTAATGCTGTTGAAATTCAGATGAGAAAGTCTCTTGTGCCAATCCCAGCTTTCTTCAATTGATGCTCTACTCAGTAGACAGATTGCAGAGCCATCAGAGTTTGTTGAAAGCTTGGCTTCATAAATGTTACCATGCCTGTATCCCTTCAGAACAACCTTTCCTGTAGATTTGCTTACAACTTCACCGTGTTCTTCAAAGAAATCCACATGATAACCTCTGTCACAGATTTGACTCACACTTAGTAGATTATGTTTGAGTCCTGAGACTAGAGCTACAGTTTCAATGATGACATTTTCAAGATTGATATTGCCATATCCCAGAGTCCTTCCTATGTTGCCATCTCCATAAAAAACACTTGGGCCAACTTTCTCCACAAATTCTGATAGCAGGGCTTTATTTCCAGTCATGTGTCCTGAGCATCCACTGTCCAGAACAAGGATATTTTTCCTGTTACCCTGCAATCACAAAAACCACTAATGATTAGTTTTAAGGACCCAGACTTGCTTGGATCCTTTGGCCTTATTAAGTCTGTTAGCTTTTGCAGCAGAAGTCTTATCAGAGTTTGTGCTAACATTCTTTTTATCAGAATTTATACATGTAGAATCAATCTTGAATTTATTCAAAGAGGGTTTAAGTTCATAATAATCATAATACAAATTATGATACTCTTTGCATGTATAAATAGAATGCCAAATACTGCCACAGTGAAAACAAGGATTCTGTGGCTTAAACCTAACCGAACCACTCTTAACTCCTGACTTAGGAGGTATAGAGTTTATATTTTTATTCTTCCTGCAAAAAGTAGCAAGATGGTTAGGATTTCCACAGTTGTGACATTTCTTCCTAGGAGCATTGGGAATAGGCATATAGTTATTGCTTTTACTGATGCCTACCTTTCCATTTCTATTTTTCCTAGGTTCTTTTACCTTGTTCACTCTTTTTAACTCCTTCAGCTTATGTTTAAGCTGTTTCTGAGACATTAAACTAATATTTACTGATTTGACTTCATCCTGTTTTGGTTTATCGGATTTTGGTACAAACCTCATGTGATTAAGTTTGGGTTTTGCAGCCTTTTCAGTAAATACAGGTTTAGAGGTCTCAGCTTCTATGTTGACAGTTTTCTTTTTATCAGTGTAACCTAGACCTTCTTTCCAACAATCATTCTCTATGATAATCTGAGTAGTTTTACCAGAGTTAGTCCAAGTTTTAATAATGTTTCTTTCTTTAACAAGTTCAGATTCAAGATAAGCATGCTTTTTCAATAATTCAGTTTTAATAATAATAGCATCATCTCTCTCTTTCTGAATTGTTAACATTTGGACTAATTCTAATTCTAGATAATCATTTCTCTTTCTAAGGTCTAGACTTTCAGATTTTATTCTTTCATTTTCTAAAGTCTGATCTCTGTAGCTAACATGCAAGTTTTTAAGAAAGAGTCTTAACTCAGATATATCAGTAGTATCAAAAGCTAAAGTAGAGTGAGGTACCTTGGTCTCAGTAGCTTCAGAGATACTATCAGCATTTGCCATCAAGGCATAGTTCACCTCATCTTCAGAGTCTGAAGTGTCAGCCCAGTCCTTCTTCTTTGTGATGTAAGCTTGACTTTTATCAGCTTTGGCTTTCTTGCACTCAGGTGCAAAATGTCCTTTCTCACCACAATTATAGCATCTGATTTTGGACTTGTCCACTTTCCCAGACCTGCCTTCCTTTTCCTTAGCTTTTCTGAAATTCTTCTTTTCGAAGTTTGAATCTCTTCGTGTGAACTTCCTTCCCTTTCTGAAGTTCTTGTAAGCCATCTTCTTGAAGCTTTTTACCATCAGGGCTGCAAGTTGTATCATCTCCGCATCACTGCCATCATCATCAGGGTCCGTGAGATTGTCAGAGTTTGAGTCATCATCAGAGTTTGATGACTCAGTATCAGACTTTGTAATAAGAGCCTTTCCATTAGATTGACTCTTTTTCACAGCAACTTCTTTAGAAGCTTTCTCCTCAGCTTTAAGAGCAATTGATTTGGACTTGCCTCCATGCCTCTTACTTCTTTGTTCCATCTCAAGCTCATGGGTTTTGAGCATTCCATAGATTTCATCAAGAGACATGTCTTCCAGATCATAATTGTCTCTGATGGTAGTGGCCTTTAAATCCCACTTCTCAGGAAGAGCCAACAAGAATTTCAGATTGGAGTCTTCAAGATCATACTCCTTATCTACCAGTGACAAATCATTCAGCAATTTCAGGAATCTGTCATATAGATCTGTTAATGACTCATCAGACTTTGAGTCAAAGTGCTCGTACTCCTGTGTGAGTATTGTTCTCCTATTTTTCTTGATGGCTTTGGTTCCTTGACATCTGACTTCCAAAGCATCCCAAATCTCTTTAGCAGTTTTGCATCCAATGACTCTGTTAGACATAACATTGTCAAGAGTGCTATGTAACAAATGCCTTACCTTGGCATCTTTGCTAATGGAGGAGATATCTTCAGGAGTGTAGTCTTTCTTCTCCTTTGGAATCGTTTTCTGTTCCTCCCCAACAACTACAACAGAAAGTTTGGTAGGCTTATGTGGACCATCATGGATTCTGTCTAAGTACTCTGGATCTGTAGCCTCCAGAAACATTTCCATCTTCACCTTCCATGTGGGATATTCTGATGCCCTGAGTATTGGAACTCTGATTGATTCATATCTGCTTGTTGGAGTTTGTGTTTTCTCTGTCATGATTGTATAGCTTTTTGGATCTTAACTGTTGTATAATAACATAGTGGATCTGATGCCAATTGTTAGGTCCGGAATAACGTAGAAGGGGGGTTGAATACGTTATTCAAAAAATATTTCGATTTTTTTGATGTGGATATGAGATAAAAAATACTGAATCGAAATAACACAACTGTTTGGGAAATATCTTTTAATAGATAAAACCCGGAGGTTTGCTACACAATTTAATCCTATGGATTAGCTACAAAATCAAACACTCCTAAGGATAGTTTAGGCACGAGGACCTTCTACCCGACACTTCCTGAAAGTGGGCTAAACCGACTTTCCTACTAGATGGACTTTCTAGCAGCTTACACAGAGAAGATATAAGAGAGAGAAGAGAGAGTTGTGTGTTGAGGTGTGTTTTGAAATGAAATACAACAGGTCTATTTATAGGTTACAGAAAGTTACTATGCTGCTAAATTTACGTAACTGATTACGTCTGCTAATCCTGCCTAACTTCTGAATTCAATTTTCAAACACACGTATTTTTCAAATTCAAAGTCTTAACTTTGAATTTTTTATTCATGTGGGCCCCACATGTTTCCTACTTTATGAATAGTACTTTTGGGTACTATTCATGAATAGTAACTTCGGTTACTATTCACCCGGTGTGAATAGTGATTCCGGTGAATAGTAATTTCGGTGTGAATAGTGATTCCGGTTACTATTCACGTGAATAGTGATTTCGGTTACTATTCATTTTCCTCTTTATTTTTGACATCCTTAAATATTCAGCTTCCGAAATAGAGGATATCAACACTGCTCTCAATCATATCTCTTTAACAGTTTTTCTGAGTTAGATACTTCGATTCCTTTGTGAAGATGTTGACGCCTAGTGCAACTGGTCTGGTTCACAGACGACTAACATTCACTCGTGGTCTTCGTATCATGTCTTTAAGAATACTGCCAAGAATTGTGTAATCATTAAAACTTTATCACTGGAATCTTTTGGCCCTTCAACTGAATCATCTGTACATCTTATTTTGTCACTGAGGCTTGATCATTTTAATGAACTTCTTTCAATGACTTGATCCTTGTTGGTGCCTGTTCTTCAAATTTCACGATCCCTGTATAGAGTTTAATATTATTTATCTATTATCCTAGTTGAGTTATATGTCCTCTATTACATATTACATTTTATGCTTTACAAAAAACCCTATCAAGACTAGTCACTTATGAACCAGACCGTTGCATCAAGTGTCAGGACATTGATAGCAAGTTTATGTCAGTAATAAAGATCCATATTCAAGAGCTTAGTGAAAAACAAAGAAGACATGAAGATATCACAAGTTCAAGATGTGCATTGAAGTTTCAAGTTGAAGACCAGAATATTTTCTAAGTACTAAATATTCTAGATAGCCAAGTAGAAGTTTCTAAGTAGAAGTTCTACTTAGAACTTCGAGATGGCTAAGTAGAAATTCTCAAGTAGAAGTTCTACTTAGAGTGCAGCTTCAACATGACACATGGCATCTTCTGATTGGCAGATTTCCAAGCTTTCAAGATAAGGCAAGAATTATGTGGACATCATTGGGCCACGTACATCTTAGTCTTTGAAGACTACAGGACATAGATTACATGTAGTATAAATAGAAGTTCTTGTGTAATGTTTTAGTTAGTGAGCAATTCTAGAGAAAAACACAAGAGAAAAAGAGAGAGTGCATTCACAGAGCTTAGTATCATTCACTTCTCTCTGAACTTCTGTTATACTTTGTAATGAATGTTGTAGCAACCCTTTCAAGTTATATATAAGACATATATTCCTTGAATCTGTGTGTTCATTTATTGCATTGTATTTATTGCTTCTCATATTCGAAAAGTTGTATTCACCCCCCCTCTACAACACATTTGGACCTAACAATTGGTATCAGAGCTTCATGTTTAACATACAAAACATAGATCCTTGTGTTGAGTAGAAGAATCGTGAGTTTTCATTTTCTAGATCTACTTTTCATTTTCTTGAAAAGTGTGCCTTAAATCGTTTGTATTGAAAACTCATCTGAAAAATTATTTAAATGCTCCAGGTGTGATTATTTAGCTTTGATGTATTTTAATTAATTTTTGTGAATTAATCTGGGTACTTTCATATTTGGTGTTCTTGAGTGTTCATCATCTGTTCTTATCAAAGAAGACTACCCAACAACTTTTTGATCTCCTTTTCAATAGTAAAAGAATAAAAAAAAGGTGTTTTTGGACTTTGTGATTTGCATTATTCACGGCCGAAAGTGAAACAAAACATATTCATTACCTAGCACGTGGGTTAGGTGGGTTAGGTGAGTAAAGCATTCAAAGTCAAAAGGTATTAAAGAGATAATATTGTTTATTCAATATTAAAGTAATCTGCAGAAAAAATTATTCTAAGGACAAAAGTTCTACATAGAATTTCTACTTGAGAATTTCTACATAGAATTTCGACTTGGACAATTTCTACTTGGTGATTTCGACTTGAGCAAAATTTCTACTTAGAGAAATTTCGACTTAGGCAAAAGTTCTACATATAAATTCTACATAGCCTAGTCTTGGGTACTTAGAAACTTTTAGTGACCAGAATTGAGATGGCTCCTAAAAATGCATTCAAGATCCCAATGTTCAACCGAGATCACTATGAAGAATGGGTTTTCAGAATGAGACTATATTTAGAGACTGTTAACCCTAAATATCTGGAAGTCCTTGACAAGGGTAAGTTTGTCCCAATGGTGGTTATTCCTGCACATACGGAAGGAGGAGTGGTTATACCACCTCGGTCTGAGCCTAAAAAGGTCTCGGAGTTTTCGGATGCTGATAAGGAACAAATAGCTTGTGATACTGCCGTTCGACAAACCTTGATGGAATCTCTTGATCATGAAATGTTTAATATAGTCAAAGGTCTGACTACAGCGAAGAAGATTTGAGACAAGATAGAAGTTGTCATGGAAGGATCTGCAGAGGTCAGAAGCAACAAGACACTCATACTCAAGATGGAGTATGACACCTTTAGAATAAGGAAAGGAGAAGGCATAACAGATGTCTACCTACGATTCAGTCAGTTGGTATTGGATTTGAATCTGAGAGGTGTAACTCTCCCCATGGTTGAGACTAATACGAGATATCTGAGGAACCAGCCAAAAAGCATTGAACATAGGGTCTACGCAATAAGAGAAACCAGAGATTTACATACAACTTCTCTGGAAGAATATTATGGAATATTAAAGACCTATGAGCTGGAAACACTTCAAGATCAAGCATGGGACAATGATTCAAAGGGAAAAGAAAGTGCATCAGGATTAGTTGCTGATGAGGAAGAGTCTAAGAAGGCAATGGTTGCAGCAAAGCCTAAATCATCACTTGCACCACATCAAGTTGATAATGATGACGAGTGCGCATCTGACAGTGATGATGACTACTACACCCAAGAAGAGCTGGACAACATGGACGATAGTGTCGTGGCATACATGGCAAGGAAGTTCAGCAACATGAGATTTAGAAAGAGCAACCGACCACAGAGAAAATCTTCATCTTATTATCGGGCTGCTAGGGGTGGTGGTAGTTCGTCAGGCTACAAAGGAAAAGGCAAGAATACCAGCTACAAATCTCCTTTGGATTTCAAAATGAAGTTCAAATGCTATAATTGTGGTGAAGCTGGACACTTTGCCTCGGACTGCAAAAAGCCTAAACAGACTTATCCAAAAGAGACATTTGAAGCCCTCAAAAGCAACTATGAAGCACTGTTGTAGGAAAGACATGGAAAACGAGCTTTATTGGTGACAGAAGGAAGAGCTTGGGATGATTCAGATGAGGAAGATGTTACTCATGTAGCAAACTTTGCCCTCATGGCTGAGACATCAGAGGAACCAGAGGTACCAGTTCTGACTCTTAAAGTAGAAATGTCTATTGATGATTATAAGGAACAGAACGGGGCTCTTAGTGAAGAGATCTATATGTTGTGCAAAAGCCTAGACTCTTCTCAAAAGGAACAGAAAACACTTGTTGCCAAATGCAGAATGCTTGAGGAAAAAGTGGAAGAGCTAGAGGCTGCTTGCACTGTAGATACTTCCCTAAGAGACTTTATTAAATCTCTAGAACACAAGCTCGTCCTTAAGGAAGAAGTAGAAGCATGTCTTAGGAACAATCTAGCTGAGTTAGAAACAAAATGCGAAGCTTACAAACTAGCTGCTAGTAAAGTGTATGTAGATAATGACACATTTAAGAAAATAACTGGAGTAGGTATAGGACTTGATTATTCTGACCTTCCTAAGAAAGAAGGAAAGAAACCTATTGACCCTAGTTCCAGTGACCTTAAAAAGGAAACACCTAGAATTCTTAAATCGGCTGTCAAACCTATCTACAAACATCTTGTTCCTAGAATAGAAGAAGAAGAGACTGAATTGATAGCTAGATATGAGATTGAGATGGAAGATCGCCAGAAAGAACAACCTATAACTCCTATTAAACAAGTGAAAATCAATTTTCCTAAAGATGAATCTAGACTAGGATTAGGAGCTAAGGCTGTTAAACAACAAGGAAAGAGAGAGAAAGGCATAAAAGAGGTTAAGGCTGAACGAATAAAGAAAGCATGTTATCATTGTAAATCTACTGAACATCTTTCTTATGCATGCAAAGCTAACATGAATGTTCCTGTTGCACATGCCATGCCTACCACACATACAATGAATAATCTGCATCAGAATCATGCACAGTGTGGTCAACCTAATTGTATGCCATGCACTTTTAACATCATGCAAACTTTTGTGCATTTAATGAATGCATCTAGCCAGTCATGCTCAAATACTGTTGCTAGTTCAAATATCAAGAAAAAGTATGGGAGAGCCAAGACTGTCAGTCCTCCTAAAGTTAGGAGTGACAAACCTTCTCCTAAGACTGACAAATCTGTCAAGTCTGAGAAAGGAAAGGATATAGTCGAAAGCTCTAGTAATGTGAAGAAAAGTGCATCTCCTGTTGTTAAATCTGTTGATTCTCGATCTTATCGAAAAGCCGGGCCCAATCAAAGTTGGGTTCCGAAGAATGTCTAACCAATATTTCATTGCAGGGCATTAAGCAGAATAGAAATAAAGTTATATGGGTGCTAGACAGTGGAGCATCGAGGCATATGACTGGAAACAAGTCCCTGCTTACAGAGTTGGTTATGAAGGCTGGCCCTTATGTTACCTTTGGAGATGACAGCATAGGTGTGACTAAGGGATATGGCAAACTGAAAACTGGCAATGTCATCTTTGAAGATATTTCCTATGTTGAGGGACTAAAGCACAATCTGTTGAGTATAAGTCAATTCTGTGACAAAGGTTACGAAATTGTCTTCAACAAGAAAGGTGTATCAATCACTCACATCAAGGAAGGCTCACTAGCTTTGAGAGGAGTTCGAAAGGCAGATCTTTTTGTTGCAGATATGGATTTAGCAAATCAGAATGAGGTCACCTGCTTCTACAGCAAAGCCTCGGATGATGAAAGCTGGTTATGGCACAAGAAGTTATCTCACTTAAACTTCAAAACGATGAATGCTCTCGCGAGGCGAGAACTGGTGAGAGATCTACCTTAAATGGAGTTCGCTCCGAAAGGACTCTGTGAAGCTTGTGAAATGGGAAAGTCGAAGCGAGCATCGCATAAAAGCAAAGAAATTTCTAGTATTACTGAGCCTCTACAACTTCTTCATATGGATTTGTTTGGCCCAGTGAATGTCCTATCTTTGTCTAGGAAAAGATATGCTTTGGTAATCGTGGATGACTTCTCCAAGTATACATGGGTATTGTTCGCAATGACGAAAGACGAAGTACCTTTCTTAATCATTGATCATATCACTCAAATTGAGAATGTTTCAACACTTACTGTGAAGACGATTAGATCAGACAATGGCACTGAATTCAAAAACGCAGTGCTAAATGATTTCTGTGTATCTAAGGGAATACGTCGTCAGTATTCAGCCCCGAGAACTCCACAGCAAAATGGAGTAGTTGAAAGGAAGAATAGAACTCTGGTTGAAGCAGCAAGAACTTTGTTGTATGATTCAAAACTTCCTTTGTATTTCTGGGCCGAAGCAGTGAGTACCGCTTGTTACACTCAAAATAGAACCTTGATCATAAAAGATAAAGAAAAGACACCATGTGAGCTAATGAACAACAGAAGACCAACAATCAAATACTTTCATGTCTTCGGAGCAAAATGCTATGTGCTTATAGATGATGAAAATCTAGGCAAGTTTGCAGCAAAAGCTCGTGAAGGAATCTTTGTTGGTTACTCTACAGACGTGGTGGCAGCTTATAGAGTGTTCTTGGTGAATGATCGAAAAGTGACTGAAAGTTACAACGTCAGATTCGACGATGCCAAACTCTCATCAATTTCAAGAGATTCTAGTGAACCTGAGTCCCTAAAATTTCAGAATCTGGACTTAGAAGATCTTGAAGATGAACCTGAGTTGGTTGTTCCATTAAATGTTCCAAGCGTACATGAAGAACCTGAGTCTAGTGAACAAGCTAATTCTACAAGATCAGGAGAGACTTCTTCAGTACCAACCGGCAACAACTCAGGGGGAGTAAATAGCAGCTCAAGGACTACGGTTCAAGGCTCGAGTCGAGTTGACTCTAGTTCTGTAGGAGCTGGCACTAACTCAGGGTGAGTTAGTGAAAATAATCAAAGTAGTCAGCACCCCAACTCAGAAAGTCAAGCTGAATCATCAAGACAATTTCCAGGTGAACGGGTATGGAATAGAGACCATCCGTTTGAGTTAATTATTGGTGATCCAGATGCTGGTGTGACTACTAGAAGAACTGCAAGAGCTGACATGGCTAATATCTCCTTATATTCTGGGTTCTTATCCAAGCTTGAACCTAAAGAAATAGAAGAAGCTCTTGGCGATGCTGATTGGGTGATTGCAATGCAAGAGGAACTCAATCAGTTTGAAAGGCAGAAAGTTTGGAAACTGGTACCCCGACCAAAGAACATATCCGTAATTGGAGCTAGGTGGGTATTCAGAAATAAACTGGATGAAAACGGACTTGTAACACAAAACAAGGCTCGTTTGGTTGCAAAAGGTTATTCTCAGCGAGAAGGAATTGATTATGATGAAACCTATGCACCAGTTGCAAGACTTGAGGCAGTCAAGATGTTCTTGGCATTTGCAGCACATAAGAACTTCAAGGTTTTCCAGATGGATGTGAAAAGTGCCTTCCTGAACGGAGAGTTAGAAGAAGAAGTGTATCTGGAACAGCCGCCTGGCTTCGTTGATCCAGAATATGCAGATTTTGTGTATCTACTCTTCAAATCTGTCTATGGCCTCAGGCAATCCCCAAGACGATGGTATGAAACCCTATCCTTATTCTTAATTGAAAATGGTTTTGTTAGGGGAGTAATTGATAAAACATTGTTCTATAAAGTTGTGAGAAATGACTTAATACTTGTTCAAGTATATGTGGACGATATTATTTTTGGGTCATCAAATGAGCGCTTGTGCGAGAAATTTGCCAAGCTAATACAGGAAAAATATGAGATGAGCATGATGGGAGAGCTGTCCTTCTTCCTTGGATTACAGATCAGTCAGAGAAAAGATGGTATCTTTATCTGTCAATCCAAGTACGTCAGAGATTTACTCAAGAAGTATAATCTAGAAGATGCATCAGCAGCTAAGACTCCCATGGCAACAGCCACGAAGCTTGATGAAGACAAATCAGGTAAATCAGTTGACATCACAAGCTATCGAGGTATGATTGGCTCACTCCTCTATTTAACTGCAAGTAGACCCGATATAATGTTCGCAACTTGTTTATGTGCAAGGTTCCAAGCGGATCCTAGAGAATCACATCTCGTAGCCGTCAAAAGAATTTTTAGGTATCTCAAGGGCACACCAAATCTAGGGATTTGGTACCCAAGAGATACAGGTTTTAATCTTATTGGCTATTCGGATTCAGACTATGCAGGTTGCAGGATTGATAGGAAAAGCACATCTGGTGCTTGCCAATTTCTTGGCAGAAGATTGGTGTCCTGGCAAAGTAAAAAGCAACATACATTATCTACTTCTACTGCTGAAGCTGAGTACATTGCTGCTGGAAGCTGTGTAGCTCAAATACTGTGGATGAGGAACCAATTGAAGGATTATGGCATGGAGCACAAGAAAATTCCAATCATGTGTGACAACACAAGTGCCATTGCCAAAACCACAATCCTGTAGATCACTCAAGAACCAAGCATATTGACATCAGGTATCATTTCATAAGAGAACATGTCGAGGAGGGGACTGTGGAGCTACATTTTGTGCCCACAATGCAACAAATTGCAGATATATTCACCAAACCTCTTGATGAAGTAACATTCAATAGGTTGGTTGGTGAATTGGGAATGCTTAACACAAGTTAGTAAAGCCTTCTATCTGTAAAATCCATGTTTATGTTTGTATGTGCAAGCTACTCAATCATTATGTGCTTAGACTTTAAAATGCCTAATTAATGATTGTTATAGGTTGCATATAGTGTGATTTTGCATGAATTCATTGTGTTTTAAGTGTCTTTTATAGCACAAATCTGTGAATTTATGCTTGTTAGATTGCATGATCATAGGGGGAGTTAAATTCATAATATTCTAAATATTGCATGATTTTATGATGAATTTACCTATGAGTTTCATGTAATTAGAGGCCTTAGAATTAAAAAACTTCAAAATTTCGAGTTAGGTTCTATCTCGAAACTCATCTAAAAATTCAACTTGAATTTCGACTTAATCTGTCAGAGTGAAGTTTTTGAAAAATTCTAAGTCTGGGAAGAATTTCGAGTTGGCTATCTCGAAATTCATCTCGAAATTCGACTTAGAGTTCGAGTTCGAGTTACCAGTGTGCCTAGTTCTATCTTCAAAATATTCGAGATAAAGTCTATCTCGAATTTTATCTCAAAAGTGAGATGAGATTTCCATTTAAGGGAATATTTTGAAAAGAACTGAGAATTTACTTCGAGTTAGTCTATCTCGAAACTCAACTCGAATTTCGACTTGGTGTTCGAGATAGAGTTCTCAGTTAAGCTAAAGGGAATTTTTCGAGTTACACTCCTAACTCGAAACATATCTTGAATTACCCTGTACTTTTTGCTTCAAGGGGGTATTTTGGAAAGAATTTAAGATTAACTTCGAGTTAGTCTATCTCGAAACTCAACTCGAATTTCGACTTGATGTTCGAGATAGAGTTCTTAGTCTATCTCGAAACTCAACTCGAATTTCGACTTGATGTTCGAGATAGACTTCTAACTCGAAAAGTATCTTGAATTACCTTGTCTTAGAAGGGAATTTTCAAAGTTTACTACAAATCAATAATGTTCAAGATAGGATTTCCCTATAGTTTCTGCTGTAAAATTGGTTAAAGTGTTCATTTGTGCTTAATTGTTCGAGTTAACTTCTATCTCGAACTTTATCTCGAAGTTCGACTTGATGTTCGAGATAGAGATGTTCGAGATAAAAATGTTCGAGATAGAGTTCGACTTAGATGTTCCCTGTATGGACTTGGTAATTTTCACCCTTTTTAACAGGGACATTTTTGTCATTTCACATTCATCTATATATACATCTCTAACTCGATGCCTAATTCACTTTACGTAATTTCATTTTCACAGCAGCCGTTTCACAAAAACAGTGCGATTTCACAGACTTCATACAATTAACCCGTGTTTTTGTGATTAAACTCATACTAATCACGAATTACTGCCAAATTTTTGACTGTTAATCACTGTGTTATCATTAATCATTGTGATACTGTGTTTTTGTAACCGCATATACACGCGCATATACATACACACAAACATCAAGTTTTGTGTATCTGTTCAAAAACACGAATTCATATTCTCCACATATACACACGATTTCACTGATAAACACACGAATATTCATCTTTGTTGAATATTCAGATCTAGTCTTTGGCTGTTCATATTCCGTAGTTTAAATTTTCAGACTATCTTTTGATATTCTCGAAAAATTAAAAGGAATAAATCTGATTAATTCGTAAATTATTTGTTTTTCAAAATTAAACAAAAATCACATTTTTTTTTAGAAAAACATTTAAATAAAAAATGGCTCACCAATTTTCACTTGCTAAAAACAATTTTTATAATATTTCTACGGAAATTGGTGATCAACTCCCGCGGTTTAAGTTTTGGATACGATTTCTCAATTTGTACTCCAAAGCTAGCCATGCTTTTACTGCTAAACCTACACTAGTACATGATGCTTTACAGCAATTATGGACTAGTGCGGTTACTTTTGGGAGCAAATCAACCCCCTACGGTTTCAGGTTTACCTTAGCGGGTCAGGAATATGAGGTGACCGAAGAAATTGTCAACAGGGTTCTGGGATTCCCAATTAAAGATGCCTATGATCCAGAACCTACTGCTGCAGAACGCCTCAGATTCTTTGAAGAAATTAGATGTTATCCTCCGAAAGGCCCAATCACAGGAAATATCCAAAAACAATTCTTCCATGTGGAATGGAATTACTTTTTCGAGGCCATCACACGATGTTTTCGGGCACGCGAAAAAGATTTTCATCAAATTCCAATTCCAATGCAAACCTTTGCAGTTGCCCTAGCAAGAGAACTGGATATAAACTATGGACGCATAGTTCTCTCTGAAATAGTGGGCTCAATGGGATCTCCTACAAGCAGAGACCTCACTACCACTGATGTCGTCTGCTGGTTTCCTCGGTTTCTTCAAATGCTGATCAATGACTTAATACTGAAGGATGCTTTTGCTGTTAGACAGGGATTTGCCAGAAGCCCAACATCTGCATCGCTAGGGATGGGCACTAAGTCACTTTCAACCATTGCTAATCAGGATAAACATCAAGGTAAACCAATGTCTACTCCTGAAAATATTCAAATGTGGCTTAGATATGATGCAGGAGTTACCAATTTGGAGGCATCATCACAAGTTTCATCACATGCTCAAAATCCATCTGTTCATGCTGAGGCATTTGATGAGATTCCTGATGAGGAAAGCGATGATGCACAAGGTAATCAATCAGGTAATCTCTCCATGCATACTATTCATTCCTCCTCCTATGTATCTGATTCCGCGACCCAAGAGATTGCTAACCCGCAGGATCTATCCCAGGGTGAGAGCTATATTTCTGAAACCGATACACATTCTTATTCTCTTTCACCCCTGTTAACGGAAGTCAGAAAACCAGCACGTGTATATGTACAAGATGATGAGGAGAGTGAAACCGAAGAGCAGCAACTTATTCGAAAGAAAGCTAAACTTTTCCACGCTGCTACTTCACAACCACAGTCAAACCCTAGCGTGTCACACGCAACCACTCCACCTCACGCGAGTGGTTCACCCCTTGAACAATCTGCACATAGGGATTTTGATTTTGGTGAGGATGATGTACCTCTTGAAGATACTGTTGCTTCAAGAGGACATGAAGTCTTAAGAACTTCAGCCGTACCTTCATCGGTACGTACTGATGCTGCAAAGAGGATCGGTTCTGATGTTGTACAAGAACACTTTGCAGCCTCTCAGCCTGAGATTCCAACTCAGGAACAAACAGAATTTGATCCCATAACTGTCAACAACATTTCTTATCAATTTTCTGCAGGTACTGCTTCATTATTTGGATAAATTATTGAAGACATACACGAGCGTGAGACAGGGAGTGTGTGTGAGAGGTTAGGGAGAGAGGGACCTTCATTTTCAAGGCCCGAAACCGAGCGTCAAATACCAACAGAACGAGTATTAGAGCGAGGTCACCTAAACCAAACACCGTCCCTTAACATTGAAAATCTTGATACGCGTATGGCTTCTATGGAAAATCAGATGAAGCAGTTCGGACAGACGATGGGGCAGTTCGGGATGAACATTGGAAACAACCAAAGGGCTCTAGACGACTACGCAGCAAGAATGGCAAGTCAAGCTACAGCTTTTGATGATTTGACAAATAAGGTAAATGACTTGGGCCATGCCGGTGGTGTCTTAGGAAGCACTCTCAATGAGAGGATGGGGGCATTGGAGTCTACAATGCATACAATGGCTGTGGAAATCAGTAGAATGATGTTCGCAGTCAGGAGTTTTGTGCCCCCGGAGTGCTTCGAGTCGCAACAACCTCCCCCAGATGCTGGTACAGGTGGTGCAGGTGGTGCTAGTGGAGCGGGAGCCTCTGGTTCTGGTTTTGGAGGTTCTTATGCAGCTGGTGGATCTGAAGACCAAGGTGGAGCTCAGGATAACTCACCTAAGGGGGAGAGTGGAAAGGAGACGAGACAGCAGGCAGTTCACATCGAAGAAATTGAAGAACCCGCTGATCTTGTCAAGGAACCAGAAGTTGAGCCGTCTGTTGATGAAGAGGCTCTGAGGAGGAGAAAGGGTAAGGCAGTGATGGTTGATGAACCATTCATTGACCTGAGTCATCAGGAAACAGTACAGGAGGTACTTGACTCAGATTCTGATATGGAAGACGTACCGTTGGCACATGCTATAAAAAGATCTTTGAAGGAACAAGGTGGAGGTGCTGGGATGTCTTCCGGAATGCCTGAAGAATTTCCTGTTGATGAGGAAACCCTTAAAGCTCAACAGTTAGCCTTGGAACAAGCTCAGTTCCATAAAATGAAGATGATGCAAGAACATGCTGCGTTCCTAGAAAAGAAGGTGGAGCTACAAGGGAAGCAGTATGATCATGAGCTTGCAAAGCTAGCTGATCCTCAAGTTGATCTGGACAAACGAAGGATAGGGCAGAAATGGGATGAAGCAAGGAAGATAATGATGGGACCCTGTGCGAAAGGAGTTCATAACAAGGATGCAGATGATCTGTTCTACAACTTGAATTTGCAGAATCCAATGACTGGGGACTATATAAATGCTTTGAAGAGATTAATTTCTAAAGTCAGGGTTGGATACAATGCAAATCTTAAGGAGTGGTAGGTTATTTTGTCTTTGGTAGAAGGAGTCCCAACATCTTTCCTATATGTGGATGACCAATTCATAACGAGAAGATCTGCGTCAGAGTTGTTTTTGCTAGCGACAAAAATTCAATACTCTCATTCTGAGGAGCTAAGCATTCTGTATAGGGATCAGTTAATGCAGCTAGCAGAGGACAAGGGTCCAGAATTCTCAGCTTATCCAAATTTTGTCCGGATGGTAGTTGACGGAAAGATGAAGAGGGTTAGCATGGAGGAAAATGATCTAATGGAGCTTTCAGTAGAATCTCTCAAAGCTGTCTGTAGACAAATGATGAGTAAGGGATTCACTTCTGAGCTTAAAGAAAAATCCGTGAAGATCATTGAAAAAGTTATATTCAAAAAGAGCAATGAGGTGTGGAAGTGTGATGTCATTGCTCCAAACCCTCTTGATGACGTGAAGATTGAGCCGGAGCTGATAGAGAAGAAATGGAATATTCTTTAAGCTATGAAGAATGTAGATGAAGCTCTGACTCTTCCTTCTGGAGCACTAGAACAAGGAGAAATAAGGGAGGCTATTGGTGTTCCAGGAAGTGATAGTGTATACTGGATACATGCTTATGTTGAAGATACAGCTGATGCCTTAGTATTCATAGATGCAGACCAGAATCAAACAATCTTGCATATGAGTAGACAATGGCTGCTACGGACTCAAGATGCTGCATTTCTGGAGAGAGTATTATATGTATTCAAATGGGGCGAAGTGGAAGATAAATTTGTTGAAGAAAAGCAGAGACTCATGAGTTACCTGTCTGAAGTAGTGGTGGAAAAGAAGCGAATGGAGCGAGATGCGGCCAGTGTCCACAATACTGACCGTGTCAAGGGCTACCCCAAGATGATCTATTGTCAGTTTAAATCTGATAAATCTCACTGGAAACCTCAGCTCATCATGAAGAACTTTGAGGATATTCCAAAGATCAGAACTACTCAGGAGGTGGACAAACTCAGAAGGCTTTTCAAACATCCTTATCCAGAGCCCAAGAACCCTCTAGAAATGGAAGCTGTAAGTCTATTGAATGCTAGGTGGAAGCAGCTTAAAGATCCAGTGTACAAGAAAGAACAGCAGCAGAAGGAGAAGCGCAAAAGGCAGAAAGAAGAGAGAGACCAAGCTGCTGAAGCTAGAAAGAGGAAACGGAATTAGGGTTAAAGGTCAGAGTGGTGTGAACTTGAAGTTGGAAAAACTTCATGTCTTTCGGTTGCTTTAACTCACTTGAGGAAAATTCACCTTAGAGTGAATCCAATAAGGTGATACAAGTTTGACTAAAAGGTATGAAATAATCCAGGTGATAGGAATCACTCAAATGATCTTTAATTCGAAGTTCGAATTCTGTTTCTAGTTTAAGTTCTTTGTATTGTTTTCATGTAAATTTCAATTGTAAATTATTCAAGACTGTAATGTTAATTATCTTTTCTCGTCTCATTGTTTAGTTGAGTTATCCTTCATTAATTTGAATGTCATTGTTAGACAATCAAATTGGGGGAGATTGAAAGGCAGAGTGTGTAAACTTGTAACACTATAACTAATGTAACTCAAACTAAAGGAAAAGATACTTAACCAGAAGACAATCAAGAACAAGAAGTCACAAGAAATCAACACTAAATGAAGATAAGGTAATTGATACAATTCAACATGTTAACTATGATCAATCGAAGAAGAAATCATTGAGAGAAGTTCAAGTCAAAGTTGTTCATGCCTCAGTGATTTGGAAAGCCAAGAATCAAGATCATAACTATCAGTATCAATAAGACCAATTGATTTCAAGTGAACAAGAAGGAAAACAAATATTGGAAAGCCACATTTCTAATTGGATATGGTAATTTATTCAAGAAGCAAAAACCCTATCAAGACTAGTCACTTATGAACCAGACCGTTGCATCAAGTGTCAGGACATTGATAGCAAGTTTATGTCAGTAATAAAGATCCATATTCAAGAGCTTAGTGAAAAACAAAGAAGACATGAAGATATCACAAGTTCAAGATGTGCATTGAAGTTTCAAGTTGAAGACCAGAATATTTTCTAAGTACTAAATATTCTAGATGACCAAGTAGAAGTTTCTAAGTAGAAGTTCTACTTAGAAATTCGAGATGGCTAAGTAGAAATTCTCAAGTAGAAGTTCTACTTAGAGTGCAGCTTCAACATGACACATGGCATCTTCTGATTGGCAGATTTCCAAGCTTTCAAGATAAGGCAAGATTTATGTGGACATCATTGGGCCACGTACATCTTAGTCTTTGAAGACTACAGGACATAGATTACATGTAGTATAAATAGAAGTACTTGTGTGATGTTTTAGTTAGTGAGCAATTCTTGAGAAAAACACAAGAGAAAAAGAGAGAGTGCATTCACAGAGCTTAGTATCATTCACTTCTCTCTGAACTTCTGTTATACTTTGTAATGAATGTTGTAGCAACCCTTTCAAGTTATATATAAGACATATATTCCTTGAATCTGTGTGTTCATTTATTGCATTGTATTTATTGCTTCTCATATTCGAAAAGTTGTATTCACCCCCCCTCTACAACACATTTGGACCTAACATAACCTGTAAAGAATAATTCAAGTGGATGTCGGCGGCTGCTGTCTTCACCAACTCTCCCACGCGCGCGTGGGAGACACGCGCCTATTCTGTTCTTTAATTTGCCGCGCGTGGCCTGCACGCGCGTGGCCGCGACTAGAGTTTTCTAAGCAGCCGAGTACAGTTTGGTTTGATTGTTGAATGTGTGATTACTTTCGGCTGAGTTTGTGCTGTAGTTATTTCTTTTCATTTCTTTTGCTTTCTTTTTATTTCTTTTTATTTCTTTTCATTTTTATTTTATTAATTTGGTGTGCTAATTTGTGCTATAAATAGGTGTAGTTCAAGACACCAATTTGGAGAGCAAAAATTCTCTCCTGTATTCTCTCTAGTTTCTTTGTAATTTTAGTTTCATTTTATACACTTTAATTTTTTGCAAATTTAGTATAAGTGTTATTTTGGTTGAAGAATTTACGGGGATTATTTGGAGTGTTCTTTTCTTTCATTGGAAGCTATTTCGGTTTTACGTTCTAAACTCTTGCAATTTCATATTTAATTTATCGCAATTTTTTAATTTAGTTATTATTATTATTATTATTATTGTTATTATTATTATTATTATTATTATTATTATTATTATTATTATTATTATTATTATTATTATTATTATTATTATTATTATGTTTTCAAATCCCATGATGACGATCCGTTCGATTATGAACTAATCGCCGTCATGGGATTCTAATGGATTTATTTACGTAATTTAGTAATTCGATGCCTTAATAATTTGTATTATGATAAAAATTCAGATTGTCTAATGTGGTTGCGCTTAATTTATTAGATGCGTAGCTAACGTCTAAATTATTAATTCCTAATGAATGCAAAAGTGGATTTAGGAATTTAGAATTTGTCATGTTAGCATAGGTTCGTAATTGGCATGTACATTTACGATAAGTGGTAGGATTTTGGATCACATCACCCTATGTAGTCATAATAAAGGAATTTATTCGTAAACCAATTATGTTTTCAAATCTTATAGACATATATGGTCTAAGCATAAAAGGTGTCCTCGCGACTTCTATCTTTTTAAGTGGATGTTCGTGTGGTTTGATATGAGTTAAGGCTGAAAGGCGCTTATGTTAATTTCGTGTTCCCGACTAGCTTTCGTAAATTATCAAAATTACTTTGAAATTAAGGCATCAATTCTAAATGAAATAAATAATGAAATTAGAATTCCATGTTTTTCTCACATATAAATTCTCATTTAATTAAATCAAGTAGTTTGAATTCTTTAATATTATTAATTTAATTAATCAATTAGAAAAATACAACAAAACCTCTTTTTATATTTATTCAAGCAGTTTGTTGTTTAATCATACGTCGTTGCTTAAACATTATTTTTGAACAAACACCAAGTCTTCGTGGGATCGAATTTATTATATTACTTGTGACCGCGTACACTTGCGCAGTTAATTTTCGAACCAAAAAATTACCAAATGTCTCAAATTTTGTGTTGAATGTGAAGTCATTTGTGGTTTTTTCATCGGTACCAGACATTTTATTCCACGTATGTAATTATCTACAACGGACACGAAGATGCCTTTCAAACTGGTTAGTAAGCAAATGCCTCTTCAGATATGCTATGCAATGACAATCACTAAATCACAAGGACAATCTCTTAAGACTGTTGGTTTGTATTTGCCCAAGTCAGTATTCACGCATGGTCAGTTTTATGTGGCTATTAGTCGAGTCACTTCTCCTACTGGCCTCATTATTTTCGTGAATGATGAGAGTGGAAGGCCTACAAATATAACTAAAAATGTTGTTTACCAAGAAGTTTTTTAGATTTAGAAGATTCAGCTTCAACAAACAAAGAAAGTTCTGGCATTGATTCACTCGAATGAAAAACAACTGATCCATTGTAATTTCAATCACCGATCTTCTTCCTTTTCTTTCCTTTCTCCTTGACATAAGAATGACTTCTTTGTTTATCCTGAACTTCTTTTGTAAGATCATACCACAACTCTTTGCTAGAGATTTTTATAGCTTTTACACACTTAATGGTTTCTTTGACTTTAGTATCTCTTTCTTTTTTATGATCTCTTTTTCTTTTTCAAGCCTTCTGAATCTTTCAGCTTCATCAGAATCAGGAATTATAGTTTAAGTAGCTTCAGGAACTATGACTTGAATTGTATCAGAAATTTGAATTTTGTCAGGAACAATACTTGAATCAGGAGTTGCAATTTGATCTACATTCACACTACTGATCTGAGCTATCTGTCTTGGTCTCCTCTTTAATATGAACTCAGGTTTAGTTTCTTCAACTACATCTTCATCATGACTATTCTTTATTTTAATTTGACTTTTATGAACCTCAAAAACTTTAGGTACAGATACCTCTTCTATCATTATTCCACTAGACTTCTTCTGCCTAGAAATAGGTTGAGTAGGCTTCCTTCCTCTTCCTCTACCTCTACCTCTACTTGCAACAGGAGTCTTTGTCTTCTTGCTAAAACTATCAACAAGTATCTTCTGTTGAATCAAGATTTCTTCTTTAGATAGAGTTGGAAAATTTTCTTCAGCTAAAAAAGAAAGAGCTAATTTAGCATTGCTTAGCTCAACTCTTTTGTCTTTATGAAAAAAATGAGGAACTTGACCATCCTCAGTATCAAGCTGATGAAAAAGATTAGCAGCTTTTTCTTCTTTCTTAATGTACACATCATCCTCAGGAATTGTTGATAAAGGTTGACCTAGACCAGGTGTCAGAATTTGCTCTTCTATCAGAATTTGTGATTGTACCACCATTCTTACCATTTTCACACCAAAATCAGAAACATGAGTTTACTGTATAGTTTGAGATCGAGATTGCAGCCTCTTTGAAGTATTTTCTATTGCAACATCAAAGGTTTCACCATGAGACTTAGCACCACCATCATTACCAGAAGTATCATTATCCTTTCTTACAACTAGATCAGGTGAGCATTTTGTATTTTCTAATTTCTCCACCTTTTTGACATCAGGATCAGTCAATAAAGAGAGGATCAGTTGTAGAGATTCTTCAATGTTATTAACTTTAGAAGATTAAGTATCAACCTTAAGTTCCAAAGTATCCATCCTGGTATAAACTGCAGTTGTTAGAGTTCTGAGTTGATTTGCAATCTTTGTTGTTGTCTCATTCATGATCTTAGCCAACTCAGTATGAAGATTTTCATTATCAGATTTGACAAAGTTGATTTCTTTCTGTAAGCCTTTGGATAATATAGTTGTAGCTTTAGATGATCCTTTATATCAGAATTAGACATTTGAGATAATGCATGTTTAGCATGAACATGAGCCCAGTCTATTCCAATAGATGATGTAGGTATATGCCATTCGGCATTCCACTAAGACTTTCTCCATAATTCCTCTGGTCTTTCAGAACCAAAAGTAGTGAGACCTTTGCTGGCATTAGTTTTTCCAGGATTAAAAGCATCAAACATAAAATGACTAGCTGAGCCATGTATAGACCCTTTACTGAGTAACATGCCTTCTTTCAGATGTGCTGCTTCAAAAGAATCATCAGCATCATCATCTCTTCATCACTATTTGAGCTATCTTCATCATCAGCATCAGGAATAGAATCATCCTTAAATTCATCAGGAGGTATTACACCTTTTAATTTTAAATTAGCAGTAGATGTTGCTGGCGTATCCTGATGACCTGCATGGATAACAGAAATAGATCTTAAATCTCTTTTTTCTTTTGAAACGATCTCATCATTTCTCACTGCATCACATAAATTACTCTCAATAGTAACTGCTACCTCACTAGAAGTGTGTAACTTCTCACTCATTTCTACTTCTCCTTTTTCCAGTACAAGAGACTACCTCTCATCACTCTTCTTTTTCTCTAATTGTTTACTCTCATTCTTACTTGAAAGGTTCTGGCTCGACAAGTTCAAAGAAATAAGAGGTGGCTGAGAGGAGTGGACTGTAGTCATATAGATAGAGGTATTCCGTATAGGACTATCTATAATCATACTATCAGTATTAAAAAGAGTAGAAGTGGAAATGTTACCTGAAGAAGTAGAAATAGATTCCATTAGCCTTGATGAAAGTGGTTGCACCAGAATTGGTTGAACAGCATCAGGAAGTTCTGCAACACTCACATCAAGAATTGTACTTTTGCAGAAATGAGGCTTGCATCAATATTTTCTACCAATGGTTCTTGTGTAGCCTGAGGTGTCGAAGCTGCTTCAACCCTTTGAGTTGAACGTTCTTGTGTATTTCCCTCAAATGTAGTTTCTTCTAGCACAGCATCCATAGCTGCAATATGCTTCTCATAAGCTTCTCTATCAGCAATACCCTGAGCTACATCCATCATTATAGATTCTGGAATCCCTTGAGTAATGTCAGGAAATCCCTTGACTAATGTAAAAATGCGTGCATCTTCACTTTGAGAAGATGGTTCTTGTGTGGCATGAATACTTTTGTCTGCACCTTCCCAATGGTGGTTCTTGTGGGACCATTCCTTCAGCAATGTCTGCACCCACACTTTGAGTGAGTGGTTCTTATGTGGCTGGATCTTCAGTAGCTTCTGAACTCCTTTAAAGTTCAGTTTCTTGTGGGCTTGATCCTTTTAGAGGTGATATGATCCTCTATTTCTTCTGTCTTTCAAAAACCCTTGCTTCAGCTTGTCTTTTTGCTAGAAGAGGTGGTGGATGAACACCAAGATAAGAAGCAGTGTCAATTTATCCTTTTGGAGAGACAGGTGTTAGAGAGTCAGAAACTTCAATTGTCTTTACAGGTGAGGTATCGGGAGTATTAAAGTCAGGATTTTCTGAAGCGTCAGGAATTGATGTACCAACAGGATTCATAGAGACATCAGGAATAGCCTCTGTATCACCGGTAAAAGTCTGTATCACCATAGGAATATGATATCTGCTCTTATTGATTAATCTCCTTCTTTTCTTTGGCTTTTCAGAAATAGCCAAAGCTTCAGTAGCAATATTAGTAACTTTCTTTTTCTTCATGAGTGCTGAGATAGATAGAATATCATCACCATCAGAATCAGAATCCACTTGTTGTAAACATTTCCTCTTTTCTCCTGTCTCTTTATACACTTCAGCTTCAATGAGAGACTCAGCAATCTTAGGAATAGGTTTCTCCAGGACCAGGACCAGGACCCCTTGTTCACCCCCTTGTGACTTCATTTGAGTGTGAGCGGAGGTGGAGAAATCTTTTGATCCTGATTTTCTTCTAGACACATCAGATCTAGCTGATTTCTTTGATTTTACAACTGATGTCTTTTAAGAGACGCCAGAGGTGGTTGACTATTTGTATAAGTGTTTGGGTTGGGTGCTTTGGTCAGGAACCGGATGTGTAGTGTCCTGTCCCAGAGCACTTGTTACTTGTCCATAATGAGTAGGCATTCTCTTTTTCAAAATAAGCATGACCTCATCAGGAATGAAAGCGTTGCCCTCAAAACCAATTGTTTTATCAGTACTTTGATATTGTTATCAGAAATTTTATAGACAGGCAAAATTTAATTATTTTTAAATTAAGCATTTGGACAAAAGTGAGAGAATATTAATTGAAAGAATCTTAGAAAATAGACATAACCACATTTATCTATTTTTCTATCACTTAATGCTTTCAAAACAAAAGATCCATAATCAAAAGAAGTATAATGAATTAGAGAGTACCCAATTTTGACTTAGCCTGAAGGTAGTGCATCAAAGTTTGAAACTTTGTTCAGGAAGCACCTACTGATTGTATTAATGAAGAAATTCCATTCTTTCTTAAGCTTGGTTCTGAAAAGCCTTGTAAACTTCTTTGGCTCTCCATTATATCCTAGACCCGTAGCAAACTCAAGTGTAGAATCGGGAACATAAACAGGAGTCTTACCATTAAGAAAAGGTAAGTGAAGAGCTTCTTCTACAACTTCAGGAGTTACATGATGTGTAACATCATTGTATGCAAAGGTTATCTGAGTCTTTCCTGATAAAGATCCTATTCCAAAAATAGCAGTATTCCAAACCTGCATAACAGACTTAAAAGAGACCATGGCAGGTTGGGTTAAAGCATAGTTAATTGGGCTTGAGGATAAAAAGTCCTGTATGATATGAAAATCCTTGGGTAAATCCTAATGATTAAGAACATCGACGAAGTTCTTTGTGGTAAATGTAACTCCGTTAACAACAGTCTTACTGTTCATGAATGGTGAAGAATCCATTGTGGCTTAGAATGTGTATCAATTAAGATTTTGAACTTTAGGGTTTGTGTGCACAGAGAGAACGTGAGAGAAGACCAAAAACTGATAAAGTGAGAGTAATTTTTGATTTGGAAAATTGAATCAGTTTTGTATAGACACACAAATTAACTCTTTAATTACAGATGTCAGTATCTGATTTGTGTGTGCATAATTAGTGGGCAATTTACGTGGAGAAGTGGTAATAACTGCACAACCTTTTATTGTATCTACATGTAGTATATGTGAGTGAGACACACGCGAGCATAAAATGTGATATTTGATTAAGAGTGTATAAAGTGAAAATATTTAATTATAACAATTAAATAAATCAAATATGAAATTACCTGAACCCGTCATTAGGAGAATATGAAATGTTGTTTCAGGTCTTTATATAATGCGTTAAGATGTCACATTCTCTTGATAAACATATACATCAAAACCCTTCAGAGCAATTTAGAAAACAATGTCAAACTTGACTATCAAAGAGAAAAATCTCCATCTCTTGGAGAAGAGAGATGTTCTTAGCTATTCTCATGAAGAGTTCGAAGTTATGGATGGGGAAAGATAGCTTGAGACTCTATGGTTACAGATGGATCCTTGACTCAAAGAAATAGAGATAGAAAAGCCAACCATAGACTCTTCTAGATCTCTAAAAGAGATCGATATGGGTGCTGCTCTCCAAGCAACATTCGTTTGGCTTTCCTCTAAAGCATCCTCATCCAAACCCTCCAACCATTGTTAACGAATATGTCACTAAAAATAACCATATTCCACTATTTTCCACCCAAACAAAGTGGCAAAGATGGGATTTGGGATGACTACTAGCAATGGAGTATTTTTCTTCAGCTGTGAGATAGATTAGTTGATAAAGAAACAAAAAAAATTTGATGTACTCTTTTAACCGTTTCTCAATATGAATGAAAAATCATGTTTATCAATTTTATTGTGATGCTTTATACTTTTATGTTATTAACTGTTCTGATAAGCATAGAAATCACAAAAATTAACCAGATTAATCAAAAGTTCATAACATGAATCACAATCAAGTCAAGAATACAAACCCACAGATAATCAGGATTATAAGTTTGATCGACTGTCAGGATTTTGACCAAGTCAAGGTTTGATTTTGATCAGGATTTGATAATCATCAGGATTTGATGATCATCGGGAATTGATTTCTCCTTGTTCTCAGAAACTCTCATAGTTCACCATTCCAAGTTCATTCACCAATTTTGTAAAAGTAGCTTAATGAAGTGGCTTGGTGAATATATCAGCCAACTATTGATTAGTAGGGACAAAATGCAACTCAATTATCCCTTCCAGTACTTGTTCTCTAATGAAGTGATATCGAATACTGATATGTTTAGTTAGAGAGTGTTGAACTGTATTTTCTATCATAGCAATAGCACTTTGGTTATCACAATAATTAGGTATTTTTGAATATGACAAATAAAATTCCACTAGCTGATTTCTCATCCACATTATCTGAGCACAATAGCTTCCTGCAGCTACATACTCAGCTTCTGTAGTTGATGTTGAAATAGAATTCTGTTTCTTACTAAACTATGAAACTAGTCTTCCACCTAGAAATTGACAACTACCTAAAGTACTTTTCCTGTCTATTTTGCATCCTGCAAAATCAGCATCTGAGAATCCACATAAATTAAAATCGGACTCTCTAGCATACCAGAGGCCAAGAGACGGAGTGCCTTTCAAGTATCTGAAAATCCTTTTGACTGCAATGAGATGTGATTCCCTGGGATTTGCCTGAAATCTTGTACAGACAGGTTTCATACATGATATCTGGTCTACTAGCAATTAAATATAGGAGTGAGCCAATCATACCTCTGTAATTAGTTACATATACTTCAGTACCTTGATCAGGATCAAGCTTAGTAGCTGTAGCTATGGAGTTGAAGTAGTAGCACTGTCTTGCATGTTAAACCTTTTCAGTAAATTCCTTGTACACTTTAATTGATTGATAAAAATCCCATCATCAGTCTGTTTAACTTGTAAACCTAAGAAATAGCTCACTTCTCCCATCATGCTCATTTGATATCTAGACTGCATTAGTTTTGAAAATTTCTCACAAAGCTTAGTATTAGTCGACCCAAAAATGATATTATCAACGTAAATTTGAACTAACAGCAAATCCTTATCGTGATTCAAATAAAACAAAGTTTTATCAATTGTACCTCTTTTGAATCCACTTTCCAGTAAGAATTGAGCCAAAGTTTCATACCAGGCTCTTGGAGCTTGCTTTAGTCCATAAAGTGCTTTATCCAGTCTATAGACATGATTTGGATACTTAGGATTAATGAAAACAGGAGGTTGTTCAATATATACCTCCTCTTCCAATTATCCATTCAGAAAAGCACTTTTCACATCCATCTGGAAAACTTTGAACTTCTTGTGGGCTACATATGCCAAAAAAATCCTGATGGCTTCCAGCCTTGTAACAGGAGCAAAAATTTCATCATAGTCTATCCCTTCCTGTTGATAATACCCCTTTGCAACTAGACTTTCTTTGTTCCTCACAATTGTACTATCTGAATCTATCTTATTTCTAAATACCCACTTTGTACCCACAATTGACCTATCTTTTTGCCTTGGTACTAGTTTCCAGACTTCATTTCTTTCGAATTCATTCAGTTCTTCTTGCATTGCAGTAACCCAATCAGCATCCTTGAGTGCCTCTTCAAATTTCTTAGGTTCCTCCTTTGCAGAAAGTTATGATAAAGACATTTATTCTGAGTTGCACTTCTGATTTTAACACCTTCATCAGGATTTCCAATAATTAAATCAGGAGTATGACTTTTAGTCCATTTCCTTGTTGGTGGTAACTCATTTCTGGAGTTGGATGCTCCCCCTGGATTGGTGTTATATTCAAAAGAACTAGAATCATTAGAAGCTCTTCCTGAGATATTGCTATCTCCTCCTGAAGTGCTGTCAGGATTATCACTTGAATCTGTTTCTAATGAACCTTCTCCTGATGCTTAAATTATATCAGTGTTGATGGTATCTTATTGTTACTCCCCCTCAACATTTGCATTAGTGGCCTCACCATCAGTAATTGGTACTTCATCAGGAATATATGAATCGTCGGGATGTGATGGGATATCAGTATCTGACACAGATTCATCAAGATTCTTGGTAGCTTCATTTGCAAAGATCAAACTATCATGTGAGTCTTCAGCAATTCCTGTTATTTTCTTATCATCAAAAGTTACACTGATGGACTCCATGACTATCTTTGTTCTTAGATTACACACTTCTGTAATCGTCAATTTACTGCTATGATGGAAAGGTATAATGTGACTCATCGTGTTGCCACTGCCTATCATCCCCAAAATAATGGTCAAGCGGAGGTTTCGAATCGTGAAATCAAAAGAATTCTTGAGAAAGTGGTAAATCCATCAAGAAAGGATTGGTCTTTGAAGTTAGACGAAGCTGTTTGGGCATATAGAACTGCTTACAAGACACCCATAGGTATGTCTCCTTATCAGTTGGTGTTTGGTAAGGCATGTCATTTGCCGGCCGAGCTAGAGCACAAGGCATATTGGGCGTTGAAGAAATTGAACTTGGATATCACGGCTGCGGGTGAGAAACATCTACTTCAGTTAAATGAGCTTGAGGAATTTCGTGAGCAGGCTTACGAAAACGCAAAAATGTACAAGGAGAAGGTTAAGCGGTGGCATGATAGGAAGTTGGTGCATAAGTCATTTGTGTCGGGCCAACAGGTTTTGCTTTACAATTCTCGCCTTAATCTTTTTCCGGGTAAGCTCAAGTCAAAATGGTCGGGTCCATTTACAGTCAAAACGGTATTTCCACATGGAGCGGTGTAGATATATAGGGGTGCTATCGTTGATGCTTTCAAGGTGAATGGACATAGACTCAAGCCGTATTATGGAGGGATGGTGAACCGCGAGAAGGTTTCCACAGTTTTATCTTATTCGTAATTTTTCGGAAGAAGTCAAGCTATTGACGTAAAACAAGCGCTTCTTGGGAGGCAACCCAAGCATTGTTGTACATTGGTGTTAGTGTAGGAGTTTGAAAAAAAATCAAAAAAAAAAATTTAGAAGCAGGCCGCGCACCCTGCGCCAGAACCGCGCACACTGCGCGCATAACTGCAGTACGCGACCGCGCAGACTGCGCCAACCTCGCGCAGGCTGCGCCAACCCCAGCTGCCCCGATTTTTGTCATGTTAAAACAACCCCAAATTATATCCCATATCCTACAATTCTATTCTATATCCTAATACTCTTCTAAATCAAAAACCCTAACACCTCCCACTCCAATTCTATATCTAATTCACTTTCCTAACCCAATTACATCTCACCATATACATACACATCTCTATATATATGCACCTTCAACCATTCAAAATATATACAAGCACTTTTCTTTATATACACTTCTCATTCATAATCTATACACCTACATCCATTCCAAGTTCAAGGGGAGGATAAATTCAAATTTTTGGAGGCTTTATCTTGCAACGACACCTCTACGATTCGTGTGGGTAATTGTTCTCATCTTGTCTTGTTAATTATTGCGAATTTGTGTTCTTGTGAAGTTGGTGGTTTTTGTTGAAATTCGAATTTGGGGATTTTCTTAGTTGATTGTTATTGTTGTTGTGATGGCTCCTAAGAGACAAAGGTTGGCGGGTAGTAGTAGTGGTACTAGTCTATCTTTGGATGAGAATTCTACCTCGGAGGGTGAAGTGGTAAAATTTTTGACTCCGGAGGCCGAAGCGGAGTATGGTTGATTAGTTTCCAAGGGGGTTATTCGGGAGAGGAGGTTCTTGCCCGATACTAATGTGGAGATGGAGGCTATGGTTCGTGAGAGGGGTTGGACCCTATTTTGTGCATTTTCTAATGATGCCCCGTTGAACGTTGTTCGGGAATTTTATGCTAATGCTAAGATAGCAAAGAATAACTCCAGGGTTGTTAACGGAATTTGGATTATTCATCTCGTGCAATTCGTACTCTGATTAGGCAACAACCTAAGCCTAGGGGTGTTGAGGATTGGGGGAAAAAGACAAGAAGGGATGTTGATCTTGATACTATTATTGCTGAGTTATGTATTTCGGGAATGGTATGGAAGTGTACGCCGGGTACCACTGAGAAGAGGACTTTTCCGGCTGCGTCACTAACTAGGTTTGCACGGGCGTGGTTCTTATTCATCAGTTCTCATATTCTATCGTCATCGCATGTGGCTGATGTTACTATTGAGAGGGCTATTCTACTTTGGGGCATTCTGAAAGGTGAGTATGTGGACCTCGGTTATCTTATTAATCAAAATATTCTTCGATTTTTGGGAGGTAATTCGACAACTAGTATTCCTTATGCATCTGTTATCACGGGATTTTGTGATGTTGCGCAAGTAAGATGGTACGAGGATGAGCCGGTGTAGACAGCTATGGCTCCTATTAATGATGCTTCTATTAGTAGGATGGTGGAATGGCCGGGCAGCATTCCACATCCTAGGGGGCTCGGGTATATTATGGATGAAGAAGGTGCTGGTGGTCAGGTTCCTAGGGCACCGAGAGCGGGTGGTACGAGTAGTTCGAGAGCAGGTGGTCCGCCTCAGGGTATGATTGATATGGCGGTTCTGGATACTTATTTTCGCGGGATGACTCAACGCATGGATTCCATGACTAGGAGGATGGATGCTTTGCATGTCAGTCACCATCAGTATTCCGAGGACATGGCCGTGGCGTTGGATACAGCTTTTCAGTCATCCGGTACTGCTATTCAGTGGCCTATTTTTGGAGCTCGGACTCCGTATCCTCCACCTGATTTACCCGAAGAGGTGATGATGGTAACGAGTAGGTATGTTTTCTACTTTCCCCCGTATTTACTTCCATTCAATGAGGACATTGAATATTTTAAGTTTGGGGGTGGTTTAAGGGATAAGTAGTGTATATAGTTGTGATTGTAAGTTATTGTGTTCATGTAGGATTTCATGCTTTGCATATTAGTGTAGATTCATGCATGTATATTCGTGTTATCTTCGTTTGTTTCATAGAGGACATTTTGTTTTTATGTTCGTATATCATGTGAGTTCATTTTAGTTGCTTTTTATGGCATGCATTTTTCATGATCCCTTAGAACGAGCTAATTCTGACTGGTAGGTAGATGTCTTATTGAATGTGGTAATGATGAATAGAGGGTTGATTTATAGTTCTTATGAAATTGACTTGCATGTTTCAGAAACAAAATTTTTACACAGTCTCATTAGGTTGCTTTTGGGCTAGGTTGAGGTTATGCTTGTTTGGATGTTTTGAGATTTAATCACTTGATTATAGTTAGAATTTTCTTTATTTCCTTGATGGCCTAGAACACTAAAGTCTAAGTTGGGGGAAAATAGGGATTTCATGCTAGTTGTGTATAATTGTCAATAATGGCTAGGCGTCAAATGGCTAGTAGCCGGCTCATATTTATATGAGTAGTCTAGGGTTGGAGATGAGAATTCTCACTCCAGATTGCATTTAGAGAAAAGAAAAAAAAAGAAAAAAAGAAGAAGAAAAAAAAGAAAAAACAAGAGTTATATGAATTGTGTAATTGCAAAATTAACCAGGGTGAGCTCTTTAATACTCGAGAAATTAAGTACGAGGGGACTTTGTGCCTAGTGACCTAAGACTTTTCCTGTTTGGGATCCACTGACCTAACGCTCGCTACATAGGTATTATTGTATAAGCCTTTAGGGGTCTCATCCATTGCACGGTTAAATGAGCATGCATTTTATATATATTGTTATGTGTTGCAGTTGTTAGTAATAAAGCATGAATTCCTGTCTAACTCAAATGACGATAGAGGTGTTCCTAGGTTATGAAGTGTCTACAGTCCATTCTATTTATAAACCTGTGATTGTCTTGGCGAAGAACATGTATGATTTTGATCTAGTTTTTGGAGTATTTCTGCTGAGCATCGCACACACGCACGTTTCTGTTCATGTATTGTTAGTATACGGGGACTTAGTCGAGCTCTATTTGGATTTAATTGCATTCTTTGAGATGTTTGCTTGCTAGTTGGTTTTGGTTAGTTTGAAGGGTATCTTTGCATTTTCATATTAGTTGCATTCATGCATTGCATTGCATTGGATTTTGTGGGTACATTCGCTATAGGCCCTCACGAGACCTTAATCGTCCACTAGGGCTGTCTAGGGGTTTAAATGGCTTGTTGCATATGCCAAATGCAACCGTGATCACCTACGGAAGTGGTACTAGTTATTTAGATAGTTTGTAGTTGTTTATGCTTGAGGACAAGTATCGGTTTAAGTTTGGGAGTGTGATAAATGGATTTTATATCCATTTAGAGCATTTCAAATCGGATTAAATTGATTGCTTTGGCCTCAAGTTTGTCGTAGTTTTGATGTGTTTTGCGTAATTGTGCAGGGTTGAAGAAATGTCAATTAAGGGTGAAGTTTCCGTCATTTTGGAGTTGATTTATGTTATGGAATGAAGAATGAAGGCTAATGTCAGCTACCAAGAAGTATGCAAGTCAATAAGGATTAAAGACGGAAGCTCATGCAAAAGGAATAGGAAGAAAAGGCTGAAAAACGAAGAAATCTTGCAGAAAAAAATCCATCAGATTGCCGCTGGGCAGTCTGCGCCAAATCTGAGCAGACTGCGCCAGAATGTGAGCTTTTATGCAGTTTAGGCTGGCACAGACTTCGCCAAATTCGCGCAGGGTGCGCTAGGTGCGGCCAGAATTACAGAAAATTACCCTTTTGCCCCTGTTCGAGTTCTGATTGAATTTTAAGTAGTTTTTTCTAATTCTAATTGTAATTTAGGATATTTTCTTGTTGGGCAAGACTTGGAGTGCCTATATAAACACATCCAACCCTTGTAAAATTGTACAATTACTTAGAATTAATTAGCTTTGCAAAGGAGAAAAGGAGAGAAGGATTCAAAGCTCGGTGACAAGCACGGATCTAGATCTACTTCATCTTTTGTATACGTTGAATCATAGATTTGTCTTCTAAACTCTTAGTTTTAATAATATTATTGTTACTTTATTCCATATCTTATTTATTATCATGTTTTCATCAAATTCCATGACGATGAACGGTTCAATTATGAACTAATCGTTGTCATGGGATCCTAACGGATTTATTTATATAGCTTAGTAGTTTGCATGCTTTAAATATTTACGTGTGATGAATTCTTGATATCCTAGTATGGTTGTACTTCATGTATTTAGATGCGTCGCGAACATCTAATTTGTTAATCTCTTGCGAAACGAGAGTGGATCTTGAGATTTAGAACTTGCCATGCTAGCATAGGATAGGTTGATATTTTAACATCATGATTTGTGGCATAACAGAGATATTATGCTACCCTATGTGATCTATGTGGATAACTTGTGCTTAAACCTTTATGTTTTCAAATTCTATAGAGATATAGGGTCTAAACATAATAGGTGTCTACTCGTCTTCTATCTCTTTTGTGGATGTATGCGTAGTTTGGTATTAGTATACCGAGAGGTAGCTTTTACTTGTTTCGTGTTATCCGATCAGATATCAAAACCATCACATGCATTGATTAAAGGCATCAACTCTAAGTGAAGTAGATAATGAAGTTAGAGTCCCATGTTTTATCTCATATAAATAATTCAGATTTAAAATCTCATTAGTTAGTTAATTCTTAGTTTTATAATTTGCATCGTAGTTTAATTTATATAATTAAAAACCTCAAATTGTTATTTATCTTAGCAGTGGATTAAAACCGTACATTGTTGCATAGGCATATTTACTGTTTAAAACATAATCAAATCTCTGTGAAACGAACTTTAATTATATAACTTGTGATCACGTGCACTTGCGTGATATTGTGTTAACATTGGTCGGACTTTTATGATGTACCAGTCTCGAATTCTAGTAGGCAACCATTTGACTTATTCCTTTGTGAAATATTGTGGCTGTTTAGCTGAACTGTAAGTTGGCTTATAAGCCAAATAAGTCCATAAGTCCTTAATTTGAAGTGTTTGCCTACTAACTTATTTTAATGACTTATGATCTTTTAAGTTCATAAGTTGAAAGTTAGAAAGTCCCAACATTCATCTTATTTTTCTAACTTATTTTCTTGATATACATGAATATAATATCCCTCAAATCTTTAAAATCATATATCTTTTGATTCGTTTACTAAAACATTATTACATATATATATCAAATTTTTCTACTCATCGAGATCTATCCAATGATATCCATTATTATATATTAAAAAATAAATATTTTAAAAATAAAAAAAATTAACTTATAAGTTCTGATTTACCAAACACTCTACTGAATTATAAGTTTTGATTTACCAAACACTTTAGTGACTTATAATTTATGATTTACTTATCACTTATAATCAACTTATTAATTTAAAGCAATAAGTTACTTTTTTTAAGTTATGCCAAACGGCCCCATTAATCAATGAATTTCTACATGCATTGGAATGATAGACGTTGTATAATTAGTCTGTAATACCCAATATTCTTCATAACTAGTGATGTTTAGCCTTTATTATAGCCTTTGATACATTCTTCTACTCACCAAAGACTCGCTTTGAGTACTAAAACTTTAGCTTAAAAGGAATTGGTTCTCAAAAGTGCTCTTACATATACAGTGCCCAAATCATTCACAGCACTCGCCTACATATGAATATCAACACTTATCCTGAAGTAAATATTACCTTCCCCATATTTAACAACCTAATGATTCGGGAGAGCTGGTCACATGACATGGTACTCTGTGCTTTTATGATGTAGCAGTCTCGAGTTCGAACCCTTGTACTTAATTCCAAAGTCTACTTTTGTGCACTGAGCGCATAAACACATATAGCTTGACACACATATTAGGTCTTTCCTCCCGTCCCCTCCCTAAGATATAAATTTACATATCCCCCTATATTAATGTTTTCTCCCTATATCTTCCCTTTTTATACCCAATGTGCTTACATTTTTTTAGTATGTAATGCTTGTGTTATTGCCTGAAATGGATAAAATTAAGAGAGTGACGCATGCAAACATCCATTGCTGGCTCTTAAGACCAGTGACCTCTCTCCTCTAATTAATAGGAGTCAATAGCTTTAGTGTGGAAATTCTTTTATGGTCCATTGTAGCCTTGTACTTGTGGGACATTCATGAATATTCAAATATCTGTGTAGGTCAATTTTCTTATATGTAACTGATATAGAACATCATGTTCAGGCTCATGTCCTCTCGAATCTTGTTGGTTGGAAATATACATGTTCTCTTCAACCCAAAACGCGGAGACATCAAGTTGGGTCAGGTATTCTACAAATAAGTAGTATAGGATTGGTGAGTACGAAGTCGGGTATGTTGTGTGATAACTCCAAGACCCGATCTAGTGCCTCCTCCGCCGTTCCCACGCCCGGTAAGTGGTGAAGCTGGTGGTTGGGCGTCTGCAAAACAACACCGGAGGGGGGTTTGAGCCCCGCGGCGCCTCCGGCGTGAGAATAAGTGACGGCTTTGGAGAGTAAAAGATAAGGACTAGAGTATCTAATTATGGAGGGTGTGTGTATATGAGTGTGTATGTAAAAGAGAATGTAACCCCTTCACCTTTTTCTCCTTGTCTTATTTATAGGCCAAGGATTAGGGTTTAGGGGTTGGTACCTGCAATCATGAGCGTCGGATCCTAGGTAGGGGGGACACTTGTCCTTCTCTGATAATTCCCACCTGTCCAGGTAATATCTGTGGCGGCGTGTGCCCTGGGCGTGTCAGCACGTGGTCTGATGGGGACATGATTGTGCCAATACTAGGATTCCCTTATCTGTCGCTGTCATGTAGGACCCTAGTCATGACTCGTGTCTCCCGTGCTCTTACGCTCCCTGTGGCTGGATTGCCCACTAGACCGGTTCGGGCCCAGTCCGGGCTTCCTATGGGCCGGACTCATGGTACCTTGGGCCGAGTCCAGTTGGGATTGGTTATGGCCTATCATTTGCCCCCCACTCCCTTATACGGATTTTCCGTATGGGGGAGTGAGAGTTCGGGAGTAGCAGTGGAGATGTTTTCTTAGTTGATCATTTGTGATAGAGAAAAAGTTTTTGGTTGAATGTTGCCTCCTAATCCGAATTGTTTTTAGGTTGAGACAATTCAGATTGAAGTAGCTTGAAGAAAAAGTTTTTTTTTTTTGGTTGGATGTTGCCTCCTAATCCGAATTGTTTTTAGGTTGAGACAATTCGGATTGAAGTAGCTTATATGAAGAGGCAGTTCGGATTGGAGTGTACCGCGACAATTCAAGCGAATTTGGGGGTTTTTTGATTTATCCATTTTGAAATCACCTCACTCCATTTTTCCTAAAAAGGCGCGCGACAGCTGCGTGTCATTAAAGCGGTTGTCTTTTCACCCTTTTTAATTATTCCCCAGCCTATCAGAACGTGCCGCGTGGCCCACTCTGACGTTTCCTTTCAGAAGTTATATATAACTCCTTTTGAGTTGCAATTGTACTTCCATTCTTATAAACCCAAAAAGGTGAAAAAACCCCCTTTCTTCTCTTTGTCCGACTTTGTGCTCTCTTCACCGGAATCCATCACCCCTGGGCCTCGTTTTCTATTTTCTCTGAACTCCGTTCCGTCCTCTTGGGAAAACTTTTATTTGTAAGTGTTCTTCTCTTTTCCTTTGTCTTTGTTATTTTCCTTTCTTTTGCATGTATTCGTGACCCGTCTCTTTTTCGCTTGCAACTGTTCATCTTCTTGATTTTGTGTTCTTCATGTACTCCTTGGCTTCTTGTTATTGAGTGCGAGTTCACAATGTCTTTTGTTGTCGATTCGATTTTGCTTGCCCCCTTTTCGTAATTGAGGTTTTTTTATGTTTCTGTTAGATCTGGGTTAAGGGGTTTTTTACTTGTTATTCTCTGCGTTCTTGGTTTTTGTACCTGTATATGGGCGTGTATGTGTGTGTTTAGATCTTGGTAAGATGTGTTTGCCCTTTGTATCGCGTTTTTAGGTTTCATGTATGTGCCTAGTCCGGACTGGGCTTTCTGTTTGCTGCGGGACGGTTCACTAGATCCGGACTAGGAGTATAATGTGTTTTGGACTATATATAGGGAGAGAATCACGCTAACCCGGACTAGGTTGACTTGTTAGAGTAAATCCTTGCCCGGATTAGGTGTAATAAAATATTGTAGAACGAAAATTTGTAGATAAATTTGTAATAGGGTTAAAAGAAAAAGACTTAACTTTGGTAATTTCCTCAGGTTTTATGGTTCGTTACAAAAGCCGGGCAAGGAAATCGAAGCCTCCTTCGGATATTTTGGTTATTAGCTCTGACAGTAGCACCGGTAGCACTAGTTCTGTAAATCAACCTTCTCCACTATTAGATTTAGAGTGGTGTCTGATGGCCAGGAAGAAGAAGAGTGGCAAACCAGTACTGTCCCAGCTCTGCATTAAGGATCGGGGTCCCGGGCAGGCTTGTATGACTCCCGATGGATTTTGGGTAGACAGTAAGTACTTCTTTGTTCGGAAGTATGAGGTGGAAGAGGCTCTCTTTTACAAAGACCTTAGCTTCCAATATAAACATAGGCAACCATGTGGGGTGCCCGGCCCCTACGACAAAGCCCTCTTAGATGCGACCTTTTCTGGGACTGTGGTAAGTGAGGCCCCTTATCCTCTATCTCCGATCTATGCTGAATACTCTAAGTCCGATATGGACGATGCAATCCAGTCCGTGTTCCATCTTGGGCCTAAAATTGAATGGAGGTGGCCCCGTCATGGCAAGAGGATTTACCACAGACCGGGGGATGGGTATGTAGGAGTCTGGCTAGAGCATCTCCGATCTGGTTGGAATCCGGTGTGCCATATCTTTATTAAACACCTCTGTAAATATGAATACGGGATACCACTGATGCAATTGACTCCCAACGCCGTGAAATGGATATCATGGTTTCTGGCTGCTTGTAATCAGAGTGGGTTCTTTCCTAGCTTCAAGCTGTTCCACAACATTTTCACCCTTATCCATTCGAGCAAGAATCCCTTCTATGAGTTTAGGTTCCGGGGTGATGAGTGCGGTTATTCGTCCGGGTCCGCCAAACCGGTCATCCACCAATCTTCTATGAAGGGTTGGAACCGGGAATGGATCTATTTAAAGGGTGTGGACCTTGAGTTTATGCCCCTCTTTGTTGAACGTGTAAAAACTATTCCCGCGAAAGAGACGTTCGAATTCGATGGAGCTGCTTTCGATAAAATGCACCGGTTCTGTGAGTGTGTCGGGTATCAAATGACTCGGGACACTTTCATGGACCACGAGAAAATGTACCATCTTGGATGTAAGTTGTTCCCTTTCATTATTTCGTACTATTTTTGTGTTGTGTATTGACTCTATTTCCTTTTCTTCCTTCAGGTTTACCTTTCTACGACCCCAGACTAGTCGAAAGAATGTCTAAGAACGATGCTACAAAAGCTCTTGCCTCTAAGCTGAAAAAGATAGCTGGTATCCACCAAACCAAGGTCCCCAGCAATCGAGTTCCCGCCGATTCTGAAACCGGTACTGGTGGTGGTTCTAATATTCCCAAGGAAGTGGGTGGCGAGTCTCTGGTCCAGGGTACGGTGGGCGGTCAATCTCCACCCGACCAAGCCCAAACTTATTCACCTCCTGCCAAAAGAGCGAGGTTATTCCAAGCAGATGAGGATTTTGAGCCTGGATCTCTTCAAGGTGTGAATGTTGGGGCTGTTCCTTCTGCAGGCACGGATGCCACCCCCCCCCAAAAGAGGCTGGGACTAGTAAGAGAAAGGGGTTCAAAGTTGGTAACTTTAGCATAAGGCAGATAGTTGAAATGGCTGGTTCTATTGCTGAGGAAAAAGACTGGAGAGTCATGGAGCGGCTTTCCAAGACCGACATTTTGAAGAGGAACTTTGTTACTTGGGCTCAGGTAACTTGTTTTGCTCCTTGAACCATTTCCACTTCCTGCTGTAAATTTTTACTAACCTTTGATATGTTACTCAGTCCGGGATCATGCTTGCCGGAGCTGCGGCCAATGCCCATGTTGAGGAGGAAAAGATCCAAGAGTTAGCTGAGAAGCTGGATGCCGCAAAGAAAGAGTGCACCGACAAGGATTCAAAGATTACTGATCTAGAGCGGTCTTTGGCTGAAAGCTCCAAGAAAGATTTGAGGATCAGCGAGTTGGAGGGAAAGGTTTCTGATTTGGAGGCTGGGTTTAAGTCTGCTACAGATCGGGCTAGCAAAGCTGAGATTGACTCCGGGGAGTTGAGGAAGAGGGTAACCGAATTGGAGGCCGAACTGAGTGTTCGTAAGCCGGCGGAGGAAGTTATCACTGAGTACAAGAATTCCGAAAGCTATACTGAGGCGGTTGCTGAATCTTTCGCGGAGAAACTTTACCGGTGTTGGCTTGTTTCGGAGAGGATAATAAAAACCGATCCCGAGTCTTCATGGGACAAGTTTACTGATCTCTATGTTGCCGCCGAAGAAGCTCATGACCGGGACGGTTCAGAACCCGAACCTTATGCTGGTCCTAATCCGATCATCCCTGCCATCCCTCCTACGGATCCAACTCCTACAAATCCTTCTCTTGCCCTCGAGAATCCGGATGGTCGCACTGCTTGAACTTTCAATCTTTTGAACTCTTGCTCTGTAATTTTATCATTTGCTATTCCGAACTTATGTGTTGTAACTTTGAATTTCGTGCCTTATGTGCGCTCTGAACCTGTCTACGTTCCTTTCTAATTGCTCTTGTTTTCATATTTCCCTTTGTGTATTTGTTTGTTATTGTTGTTACCCTCAGTCCTGATCATTATGCCCATGCGATGATCCGGATTAGAGCAACTGCCATCGGCTAAGTCCAAAGATTGAGGCTTTGGGTTACTTAGAAATTTTTCATGTTTGCCTCCAGTCCGGACTCGTTTCATAGAAAATGGCCCGGACCAGAATGATCATTTTTTTTGCCTCCAGTCCGGACTCGTTTCATAGAAAATGGCCCGGACCAGAGTGAACGTTTTTTTGCCTCCAGTCCGGACTCGTTTCATAGAAAATGGCCCGGACCAGAGTGATCGTTTTTAGCTAAGTCCAAAGTTTGAAAACTTTGGGATGCGTCCCTTAAGTTCAAGGCCGAACCTCTTGAACTACTTAGGGAAATTTGCATGTGGCTCTTCTACAGTCCGGAGTACTTCGAAGTGAGTAGATCCGGATTGTGATGAAAATTTTAAAACTTCTCTCCAGTTCAAGGCAAGAGTCCCTGAGTTACTTAGAGAAGTTTGAATATAGTTGGGCCCTTAGTTCGGATCTCCTCCAATTGGTTGGATTCGAAGTGTGGTGCGAAATTTGTACCTTCCTTAACTGATTCTTGATAGGATTTATTATGACGCTTCGTTAAGCGTATTTTCAACGGTCAAACGTCTTGATTCTCGCGCCGTCAACTGATATTAACTCCGTTCCAATTTCCAAGTATGACAGGGGGTTTGAATCGCTTGGGCTCCCCTCATTTCCATCTCTATAAATACAGGACCTTGTAGTTTCCATTTTCCCTATTCTCCTCAGAAATACCTGAAATCTTCCTTTGTTCTTTCTTTCTGCGTAATGGATCCCAAAAACCTGGTCTACGACTACGAGAACAACAAAGTCATTGTGGATGGTATGGTCTTCGACGGGCCAACCACCATGGCTGAAATTGGGGTAGTGATGAAAAGGATCGAGGAGGCGCTCGCACTTCGGAAGATGGTCACCGATGAGACTAAGGGGAAGGTTGGCAAGGGTGGGGAAGGTTCTGGCGGTCCTGGTCCTGCTTCTGGAGGGACGGCCGTTTAATTATTACGATATTGTACCCTCCACCATTATAAATAAAAATGGCTTGAAAAACAGCCATGAATATTTTATTGTGATTCCATTGTCGTATTTTTTGCTGCTGTTCTTGTATCGTTTCTCTTTTTCTGTTGCTTGTATTTCGATTGTTTTTCTTTCCAAAACTCCTAGATTTTGGGGGATTTATCATGTTTGCCCCCGGTTCGGACTCTTTTCGTAGGAAGTGGTCCGGACCAGAGTAATCGTTTTTAGCTAAGTTCCAAGTTTGAAAACTTTGGGTTACTTAGAATAATCTTTCCATGTTTGTCCCCAGTCCGGACGTTTTTCATAGAAAATGGTCCGGACTAGAGTGATTGTTTTTAGCTAAGTCCAAAGTTTGTAAACTTTGGGTTACTTAGAAATTTTTAATGTTTGCCCCTAGTCCGGACACTTTTCATAGAAAATGGTCCAGACTAGAGTGATCGTTTTAGCTAAGTCCAAAGTTTGCAAACTTTGGGTTACTTAAAAAATTTTCATGTTTGCCTCCAGTCCGGACTCGTTTCATAGAAAATGGCCCGGACCAGAGTGATCGTTTTTAGCTAAGTCCAAAGTTTGAAAACTTTGGGTTACTTAGTAAATTTTCCATGTTTGCCCCCAGTTCGGACTCTTTTCATAGAAAATGGACCGGACTAGAGTGATTGTTTTTAGCTAAGTCCAAAGTTTGAAAACATTGGGTTACTTAGAAAATTTTTCATGTTTGCCCCCAGTCCGGACTCTTTTCATAGAAAATGAACCGGACTAGAGTGATTGTTTTTAGCTAAGTCCAAAGTTTGAAAACTTTGGGTTACTTAGAAAATTTTTCATGTTTGCCCCAAGTCCGGACTCTTTTCATAGAAAATGGACCGGACTAGAGTGATTGCTTTTGCCCCGGCTCCGACCTTGCCTATGGCTCCCGGTCGGGGACTTGTGTGTGTTGGTGATATACTAATTTGACAGTAGCAGATGAAAATTGTGAGGCTAGGTCCGATTTCATTAGTCTTGATATTCAAATTACAAAGTATTTATTCTTGCTTCATTACAGAGACTAATCTATCTGTTGAAGACTTTTTGGGCTCAGAAGCAGCTCCTTGATTGGTTCTCCGGGCCTAGGCCTTTCGTTTACCGGTAGAACTTCCGGAGTCGGAGGCCGTGCCAGGTGTTGGGAACCTCCGAATCATCCATGTTGCATAGCTTATAAGTTCCAGGACGAAGAATTTCCTTGACCCTATAGGGTCCTTCCCATTTAGGCATTAGCTTTCCAGTATTTGTCGGTTCAGAGGCTTCGGTGTCTCGAAGGACTAGGTCTCCAACTTGAAAGTTTTTGACCCTAGCCTTCTTTCCAAAGTATTCTCTTGTCTTCTCTTTGTACTTTTCCATTCTTGCCACTGCTTCATCCCAAACCTCATCTACCAAATCCAAGTTTATTCGAAGGCCTTCTTCATTTGCAATTTCTTCAAAGTTAATGACCCTGTGAGAAGGTGATCCTACTTCAACTGGTAGCATTGCTTCAGACCCATAAGCTAGCTTGAAGGATGTCTCTCCCGTGCTTGTCCGCGGGCTAGTCCGGTAAGCCCATAGCACGTTTGGTAGTTCTTCGGGCCATTTGTTTTTGCTTTCCTGAAGCCTTTTTTCTATTCCCCTCAGCAAGATTCGATTTTTTACCTCAACCTGACCATTACCTTATGGGTATGCCACCGAGGATCTCTTGTGTTTGATGCCCCTCTCCTTCAAGTAATTTTCAATGTCTGAACCAACAAATTGAGGTCCATTGTCCGAGACTAACACTTGGGGAATCCCGAATCTCATCAGTATGTTATCCATGAACCGGATACAATCCTGCTAATTTATTGTTCTCATAGCTTTGGCTTCTGCCCACTTTGTCATATAATCAATTGCCACCAACAAGTACCTCAAATCCCATTTAGCCCGGGGAAAAGGACCCATGATGTCGATTCCCCAGACTGCGAACGGTATGGGAGAGAGGACCGAAGAGGGTAGAACCGGGCTTTGCCTTTGGACATTGCTGAATGTCTGACAATTCTTGCACTTTCTGACAAACTCTACCGCATCCTTGTGAATCGTTGGCCAATAGTATCCCTGCCTTATTATTTTGTATGCTAAAGCTTTTACTGATAGGTGGTCCCCGCAAATCCCTTCATGAACTTCTTGCAAACAGTATGCCGCTTCGGCAGGTCCCACACATTTCAAGATCGGACTAGAGAATGTTCTACGATAAAGTTGTCCTTCTTCAACAAAGAATTTTGCAGCCTTGGCCTTGAGTCTCTGGGCTTTGTTTTTATCTTCTGGCAACTCTCCTTTTTCTAGATATGACATTATAGGGGTCATCCAGCTGGGCTGATTATCTATCTCCATTAATTCACTATTTTCAATGGTAGGCTTCTCTATTTCTTCAAAGTAGACCGAGCTGTCTAGTTCTGCATCATTCCGAAGTAGTTTGGATAGTGAATCGGCCTCCGTGTTTTCTTCTCTATTAATCTGCATCATCTCGAAATTTGGAATTGTAGTTAAGTAACTTTTCACCAAAGCTTGGTATTGGGCCAGCCTTGGATCCTTAGCAATGTATTCCCCTTTCGTTTGCTTGACCATAATTTGAGAATCACTATAAACCTTCAAGTCTTGGACTTTCAATGATCTGGCCAATCGGAGTCCGGCTAAAAGTGCCTCATATTCTGCTTGGTTGTTAGTAGCCAAAAACTTGAAAGTTATCGCTTGTTGTATCTGGAAGCCACGGGGGCTTTTCAGAACTAAGCCTGCTCCAGCCCTTTCACTTGTTGCAGATCCGTCGACATATAAAGTCCAAACTTCCGGATTAGATTCACCTTCTATCCCCGTATCTATGACCATGGGACCAGATCGGGGTTCGGGAAAAGAGCATTCCACGACAAAATCGGCCAACACCTGAGCCTTTATTGCTGTCCGGGGTATGAATGTGAGTTGGAACTAACTGAGCTCCACAGCCCAATTAACGAGTCTACCAGATACATCTGGCTTGTGAATTATTCTTCTCAAGGGCTGGTCAGTAATAACTTTAATTTCTCTCCCTTGAAAATAATGCCTTAGCTTTTTGGAGGCAGTTACCAGGGCAAAAACAAATTTTTCCAAGTTGGGATATCTGGTTTCTGCATCTTTTAGAACCTGGCTGACATAGTAGACCGGCTTTTGCTGACCGTCATGTTCCCGGATCAGTGCCGCCCCCACAGCCGAAGGACTTGCAGCCAGATAAAGGGACAGTGCTTCTCCGGGTTCAGCTTTGGACAGGATTGGCGGGGACGATAGGTATGCCTTTATAGAGTCGAAAGACCTTTGACAATCCGGGCTCCAGTTTATCTCTTTTTTATTCTTCGCCCCTCTTAGCAGCTCGAAGAATGGTAAACATCGCTCGGCTAGCTTAGGAATAAATCTCCTCAGAGCTGCTAGCGAGCCAGCCAATTTTTGTATCTCCTTCTGAGTCCGGGGTGGTTCCATTTCTATTATCGCTTTGATCTTTTCAGGATTTGCTTCGATTCCTCTCTGACTAACCATGAATCCTAGAAATTTCCCTGCTTCCACCCCGAATGTGCACTTCTCCGGATTTAGCTTCATCTCGTGCTTCCTCAGATTGTCAAAACATTCTTGCAAATCCAGGATGTGCTCCTGCACTGTTTGTGATTTAGCTATCATATCATCTACGTAGGATTCCAGGTTCCGACCCAACTGATCTTTAAACACTTCGACCATTGCTCTTTGGTAGGTTGATCCGGCGTTCATCAATCCGAAAGGCATGTATTTGTACGCATAGACGGCTCTGTGAGTTATGAAAGCAGTTTTTGCAATGTCCGCCGGATTCATTTTAATCTGGTTGTAGCCAGAGAATGCGTCCATGAAACTGAACATCTCGTGACCTGCCGTGGCATCAATGAGTTGATCGATGCTTGGGAGAGGATAGGGATCCTTAGGACATGCCGCGTTGAGGTCTGTGTAGTCCACACACATTCTCCACTTCCCGTTAGGTTTCTTGACCAAGACGACATTGGCCAGCCATTCTGGATACTTTATCTCACAAATTATTCCTGCTTTGAGAAGTTTTTCAACCTCCTCATCGATTGCTTTTTGTCTATCCGGAGCAAAATTCCTCCTTTTTTGTTTCACTGGTCTTTTGTCAGGATTAACATCAAGGCTATGCATGGCTACAGATTCTTTGAGTCCAGGCATGTCCTCCGGGCTCCACGCAAAAACGTCCGCATAATCTCTGAGCAGCTGTATAAGTTTCTGCCTGAATTCCGGATCTAGTTCGGATCCTATCTTTATTCTTCTGTCCGGGCTACCTTCCTTTAGCTCGATCATCTCGGTTTCAACTGCAGGTTCTACCTTTCCGAGATCTTTCTTTGAAATGTACTGCTGAACCCGGGCTTGTGTATTGGACTCTAGATAACTTCGAGCTTTCGCAATTAATTCTTCCTTGGTTTGAGCTTCGATACTTTCAATATTCTGAACTTCATGTCCGGGTTCCTTCTTGAAGTGGGCTCTGTGCTTCTTGCGGCTCAAGTTCTTTTGGTACAAGGTTGCTTTTCTTTTATTTTCTGGGTCTGTTTCAGCAATGATCAAAGCTTGACCGTAGCAACGACCGGCAGTCTCCGAATCGCCCTTGACTTCCCCAATTCCAGATGGAGTGGGGAACTTAAACTTCAAATGCGGGGTAGAGGTTATCGCTCGGAGCTTGGTTAATGCTGGACGGCCAAGTATCATGTTGTACGAGGATGGGGTGTTGATCACGTAAAATTTTACCATGTGAGTGACTTGCTTTGGGTAGGTTCCGAACTGAACAGGTAGATATAAAGTTCCTTGGATCGGTACTAAATTGTTTCCAAACCCGAAGAGTGGGTCCTCTCTGCATTCGTTCATTCTTATACTGCCCAGTTGCATTCTGTCGAATGTATGTTTGAAGATGATGTTGACTGAGGATCCATTATCGACCAGAATTCTCTTGACCTCATTTTCAGCGACATCTAGGCTGACCACCAAAGCCTCATTATGGTTTGGATCAATTCCTTTGAAATCTGCGTTGCTGAAAGTTATTATTTGCTCGGGGAAAGATTGAATCATCATCACCTCATCACCTGAGTCCGGACTAGGGGGAGGAGAATTGGAGCCTCCCATGACCACGTTGACAACATGCTTTTTTCCTGCTCCGGATGCCTCCCCTTTTTCCATGGTCTTCCGAGCTATATATTGCCCCATGTTTCCTTTTTTGATTTGTTCTTCAATAAAGTATTTGAGGGAGAGGCAGTTTTCTGTGGTATGACTGTGTGTGCCGTGGTAGTCACATTGTTTGTGAGTAGGTCAATTTTCCGGGGCAGTAATCATTGGTTTAGGTGGGTAGAAGTATGGCTTATCCCGAACCTCTTTCAGTATATCAGAGCGAGTTCGGCTGAGTGGAGTCCACTGAGGTTCAGGTTTTGGATCGGATTTGGGCGGTTTTTGAGGCTTCGAGTCTGATTTGATCGTCACCGTTACCGGATCGGAAGCTCTTCCCGAGGCGGGTGGTTGGGAAGTTTGAATGTAATTAGCCTGTCTGTTCGGTTTGAACCTTTTTTCGGACTGGTACCCTCCCCGAGAGCGGTCATCTTGAGTAATCCGGGAAAAAACATTCCCTTGTCGAGTCATCCTCATGGCCTGGAGAACATCGCTTTCTTTGATGAATCGAGCAGCCATGGAGTATGCTGCAGCCAAACTTTCGGGCTCGTTGTTGATTAGCTCATAAACATATCTTTCATTTTGGTCGGGGTCTAGGTTTCTCCAGAAAATACTGAGAGCTTCGCGCTCATCCAATCGTGAGATTTTGTTGATTGCCTCCTGAAAGCGTTTCACGAAATCCGAAAGGGATTCATTATCATACTGTCGAATGGTTTCCAAATGACACATGTGTGTAACTCGTGTGTCCTGTTTGCTCTGAATCTTTTCAGGAAAGATTCTCGAAACTGCTTCCAGGAGTGAATGCTTCGGGAGGGGATGCGGCTGAACCATCTCTGTGCTCCTCCCTTCAGGGTTGATGCAAAGAATCTGCACTTGGTGATGTCATTATAGTAGTAGATCAGGGCAATCTGCTCGAAGTAATTGATGTGTTCCTCCGGGTCTCCCAGTCCGTCAAATGAATCAAAATTGTAGTGTTTCAAGTTCTTCTGCCTCGGAATAGCTTCCAAGGAACGGCTGAAGGGCGTCAAAGTGCCCTCGATTTCAAGTCCAGAGTCTTGGCCTACTTTTTTCTGTAACTCGTGAATCATTTGCATGAGATTGTCTTCAGGCTCTTCTTCATCTGAGATAAGTTCAGGACTGATTTCTCTCATAGCCCTCTTAGATCCGGACCGCCTCAATACTCGGTCCTCCTCCTCCTGGATCCTTTTCTGGATTTTGAGTTCGAGCTTTGCTTCTTCCTCTTGCCTGATCTTTTCTTTGAGTTCGGCCAGTTTTTTGAGTTTTTCTGCTTCATGATTTTTGCTTTGGGCTTTGTTGGCGGTTTGTTTTCCTTGGTTACCGATTCGGTCGAAGACTGATCTTCTTGATCGGTGAGAGTGTTCAGAGCCTTGTGAATTTTCAGCTTGTTCTGGTTCGGGAAGAGGTGCTATCCGGCTTGCTCGATATGCTCGGATTGCATCCGCCAATTCGTCCCGAGTAAGATCTTGCATGTGTGCCGCGGCTAGAGGTACATCTGTATATTTGTATTGGTTGAGCTCGATGTCAATTCGGGCATCTCCAGGACCAATCCCTACCCTTCCCAAAGCTGGAGCTGTTTCCGCCGGAACCAAGGGTAGGTCCGGGACGGGATTCGGATCCTGGTCTCGATTATTGTTCCTTTGAGTAGATTTGCTCCCTCTCGGCATGATTTCAAGCTCACAAAATATTTCACAAAATATTGATTGTAACAGAATGGGGCTAAGTTTCGAGTAAAGCAGTGTGTGTATGAGCTAAATGTTCAGATATAAACACAGGTAAACAGGTATAGACAGACAAGCAGGTGCCTAAGAGCACAGATCTGTATGTCAGCTATATTTATAGGCCAAAGATCACAACTTTTACCAATATCTAGGCTATCAAGGCTAAATAATGCTGAACACGCATACACACGACAAAGAAATGTGCAAAGGTGACATCTTTGGTGAAGGTTTTAGGGTTGTATTAGATCTTACTGATTTTGACTAGGACTCTTTTTCAAGAGCTTGTTGATGGAGTCGAGTCCAGTGGCACCGAGACCAAAGGACAGAGCCACCCCTTCCTTCTAGCGCCAATGATAACTCCAAGACCCGATCTAATGCCTCCTCCGCCGTTCCCACGCCCGGTAAGAGGTGAAGCTGGTGGTTGGGCGTCTGCAAAACAACACCGGAGGGGGGTTTGAGCCCCGCGGCGCCTCCGGCGTGAGAATAAGTGACGGCTTTGGAGAGTAAAAGATAAGGACTAGAGTATCTAATTATGGAGGGTGTGTGTATATGAGTGTGTATGTAAAAGAGAATGTAACCCCTTCACCCTTTTCTCCTTGTCTTATTTATAGGCCAAGGATTAGGGTTTAGGGGTTGGTACCTGCAATCATGAGCGTCGGATCCTAGGTAGGGGGGACACTTGTCCTTCTCTGATAATTCCCACCTGTCCAGGTAATATCTGCGGCGGCGTGTGCCCTGGGCGTGTCAGCACGTGGTCTGATGGGGACATGATTGTGCCAATACTAGGATTCCCTTATCTGTCGCTGTCATGTAGGACCCTAGTCATGACTCGTGTCTCCCGTGCTCTTACGCTCCCTGTGGCTGGATTACCCACTAGACCGGTTCGGGCCCAGTCCGGGCTTCCTATGGGCCGGACTCATGGTACCTTGGGCCGAGTCCAGTTGGGATTGGTTATGGCCTATCATTGTGTGCTTATTTCACAATTTTAAGTGGTGTCAAAGGCCGCTTCTTGTGCATAAGTCTTTAATTGTGTGCCATATTGGCTGTCTGCAAAGATTAAGTGGTTTTATCATTGTAAAAGTTATGCTTTCTATTTCATTTTCTTGTCAATATTATTTAGTCCTATCGGGTAGATATTATTTTAAGGAGAAAATATAAGCTTTTTAGGTTCACATTCTTCTTATTCTGTGGCAAAGGTTCTACACTTGTAAATAGTACTATTATATAAAACAAGAGCTAGGTATACCTCAGGGGTGAAATGAAAGTGCAAACATGTCTTACTGTTCGTAGTCTAATAGTTTGGCATATCAGATCACAAACAGTGTAGTTTAACATTGGTTGGCATGATCGGAACTTGTTTCACATATACTTGCAGAACATTCTTTCTTCGGGGCTTCCTATTGTATCTTCTAGTTGTCAGATAATGGCTATGAAATCAGGAATATGGAGTAGAATTTGAGATTAATTTTTAATTTAGTGATATACTGTTGTATATTCTTATATGCAGTGTTGGATAATTTTTCCTTAAATTACACTTCACATATGCAATAATAGACTATATCTACCGAATGTTGCTATAAATCAATTGCTAATTTCACAAAATGCGCTATTATGACCATGTTGGGTATATGACATAAACTAGAGGTGTAAGGGAGTATGGTATATTGGTGTTTAATAAATATTTTAGTTGTGATAGTTCTTATAACATGAGCTGATTGAGTAAAATTGAAACCTGTAAGTTCGTTTGTTTCTAGAGAAGGCCCATGAACTATCACAACAATGGGACAACATACCAACTATACTTGGTGGGGACCTTAATAGTATGCCACAGGTATTATGCTAACTTGTCATGACTCATACCTAAATGTATTGTACCAATTTTTATTTATGCTTATATCTTCTTATCTGTGTTAATGTCAGAGTGCTATGTATAACTTTCTGGCATCTTCTGAGGTGAGTCTTCTGGTCATGGTCTTATTGGTCACCTACATGTACTAGTTTATATTTTAGCATTCTTCTGCAATTACATTGATACTTGTTAAAATACAGCTACTATATAGACTTTCGGCTATATAGACTTTCGGCACCAACCTTACTTTCGGCACCAACCTTAGACTTCCTTACTTTCGGCACCAACCTTAGACTTTCTGCATCTTTGTAATTAATAGCATAGACTTTCTTGTTCTTCTTTCTTGTATAAATTAGTTGCATCCCGTATGTAATATCTCAAGCTTCATACAAATCAATACAAGAGTTTTTAGTTTCTCTTACATTGTTTTTCCTGATTCTTCATGGTATCAAAGCATTAAGATCCTTACCTGAGTTATTCCGGTGGCAACCATTGTTTCCGGTAGCTTCATCTCTTCCAAGCCTTTTCTTTGTAACATTTTCACAAACACCTTGCGTGTCCACTTCATGTGTTAAACAAACTGCATCAACACACTCGTATATCACAAACACCTCCTGAGTCCACAAACTGCATCAACACACTGTCGCTAAATCACAATATCGGCTCCACCCGTTCACTCATCTCACCCACAAAATCACACTGAGTCCACACACTCGTATATATTCGAGTGCCCACAATCAACTCAGCAATCATCCAACGCTTAATTAGATCGAAACAAAGATCTCCGTACTCCTGCAACCTGTTTTTCTACTCATTTGTTTATTTCTGTCGACAACAGCTTTTTTTTCTCTTTCTTTTTGTTTATTCCTTGCTGATGCCGATAGTTTCACTTCCTCTTTATCTTTTACTTTGTTAAACCACCAGCCCAGCAAATTCTTTGGTCCATTTCTTTAACGGGCCAACCTATTAACGGGCCACTAATTTCTCTTGAAACTTATCCACATCATAAACCCATTGGTTTTGTTTTAAATATTATTTTGAATATTACACTTCAGCCCCTGGACTGTTTAATTTCTACATTACAGTTTCCAAAGTTTTCAAAAGTTTCACTTCGATGGAAAGAGAAAGTAGTTCACCGATTCAAACAATTTTGAGCGGCTCAAACTATTTATCTTGGTCTCAAGCTATGCGTAGCTTTCTCAAAGGAAAACGTCTTTGGAGGTACGTTAACGGGGATTTCACTATTTCTACCAAGGAAAAGGATGAAACTGATTCACAACTAGAAGATCGCATCGAAGAATGGGATGTCAAAAATCATCAAGTTATTACATATTTTAGAAACTCTTCCGTTTCTAAAATTAATCTACAATTTGGAAATTTTGACACCGCAAAAGAAATATGGGATCTTTTGCAATCTCGGTACACTACATCCGATCTTTCTCATCAATATCAGATTATACACTCTCTCAGTAAGCAGATACAAGCACCTGGTGAATCTGTCGCTGATTTTCTATCTCAAATACAAGCACTTTGGGATCAACTGACTTTGTCTGAACCAAAGTGGAAAAACACAGAGGATGCTGCACTTTATCACACATATCGTGATCAACAACGACTCATCCAGTTTTTGATGGCTCTTACTCAGGATTTTGAACCAGTTAGAGCTGCTCTTCTCCATCGCATTCCGCTACCCTCTTTGGAGAGTGCTTTAACCGAACTTATTTCTGAAGAAACTCGACTTGGCATCGGCAAGATTATTCCCACGACTGATACTGTCCTAGCTGTACCTCCAGTACCCACTTATGACAAACCTTTCTGTAGGTTTTGTCGTCAAAATGGACATGTAACTAAGGATTGTGCAGCTCTTCGCAATCAGACATGCCAGCATTGCCACCAAAAGGGTCACTACTCAATGCAATTCTGCAAGAAAAGGCCATCTTTTCATCCAAATAAATTCTCCCAGTCTTCCGTTGCTGCAACCTCTGAATCTACATCAGAAACTGCACCAAATACATCCACAGGCGAGCTTGAAGCTTTGCTTCGACAGGTTTTGTTTAAAACCAGTTCTCCTTCCACTGCATTCTCTATCACTTCAGGTACTTCTTGGTATTTTGATTCTGCATGTTGCAATCACATGACCAATGATCCATCTATATTTACCACAAAAACACAGAGTTTATGCCTCCCAAATATTCAAACTGCCGATGGCTCTACAATGAAAGTGGGACATATTGGAACTATATCCACAGAAGATCTTTCTCTTCCTAACACATATTTTGTTCCTAATCTCTCACTTAATCTTGTTTCCATTGGCCAATTATGTGATCTCGGTCTTAACATTATGTTTACCTCTTCTGGTTGTCATGTACAGGATCCTCAGACAGGACAAACTCTTGGGACAGGACGTAGATGCGGAAGGTTGTTTGAGCTCACTTCCCTTCATCTTCCTACATCAATATCTCCATCAACTAATCTAGTTGGTTCTGCTTCATTTACAACCAGCATCTGGCACTCTCGGTTAGGTCATCCTTCACCTTCTCGTTTACGTACTCTAGTTTCTAGTGGTCATCTAGGTAGCGTAAATGCAGACACTATTGATTGTGTATCATGTAAACTGGCAAAACAACATGTACTTCCATTTCCTATTCATTATGAAAAATCATCAGCTACTTTTGATCTTATACACTCTGATATTTGGGGTCCCACTCCAACTCCATCTATGGGGGGGTCTAGGTACTATCTGATATTTGTTGATGATTTCTCTCGATACACTTGGATATACATTTTGAAAAATCGATCTGAATTAGGAGAAACATATAAAAACTTTGCCACTATGATTGATACTCAATTCAAAAAGAAAATCAAACTTTTTCGTGCCGACAATGCTAAAGAATACAAAGAATCAGAACTTACAAAATTTTTGGCATCTTATGGTACACTTGCACAAAGTTCTTGTCCTTACACATCACAACAAAATGGTCGTGCCGAACGCAAACATAGACACATTCTTGATACAATTCGAGCTCTTCTCATTTCTTCTTCTTGTCCGGAATTCTTTTGGGGGGAAGCTGCATTAACTGCTGTTCATACAATAAACATGATTCCTTCTCCAGTCATAGATAATGTGTCTCCTTATGAAAAATTGTATGCAAAACCACCTTCATATGATACCCTTAAGGTTTTCGGTTCAGCATGTTTTGTTCTTCTTCCTCCACATGAAAGAACAAAACTAGAACCTCGTGCCCGTCTTTGTTGTTTTATTGGGTATGGTAGTGGTCAAAAAGGATACCGTTGTTGGGATCCTATCTCTCAACGACTTCGAGTCTCTCGTAATGTGACATTTTGGGAACACAAAATGTTCTCATCTATGTCAGATTTTAAAATCGACACTTCTTCTAGCATCTCTCACTTTACAGATCCTTTTGTTGATCTATATCCCAGTGATGACTATGTCGACTCGTCAACATCTTCTAACACAGTTCCTACAATTTCTCCAATTGAGCTCATACAACCATCCTCAGCTACGAATGTTCCTCCAACAGAAGTTCAGTCTGAGGATTCTAGTGATGTCTCTCCCACTCCACCATCTCTTTCAGATGAACATGCTCATCGATCTACTCGGGTAAGAAAACCTTCTGTTCGTCTTACTGATTATCATGTATATTCTGCTATAGAATCATTGCACGAGCCTCAAACATATAGAGAGGCAAGTGTTAACCCTCTTTGGCAGGAGGCTATGGCAAAAGAACTTCAGGCATTAGACAAAAATCACACTTGGGATGTGGTTAACTTGCCTCCTGGCAAAACAGCTGTGGGTTGTCGATGGATCTATAAAATTAAGACAAATGCTGATGGCTCTATTGAGAGATATAAAGCTCGTCTAGTTGCTAGAGGCTTTACCCAGGAATATGGCATTGATTATGAGGAGACTTTTGCACCAGTTGCTCGTCTTACTTCGGTTCGAAGTTTACTCGCTGTTGGAGCATCAAAACAGTGGGATATGTGGCAAATGGATGTCAAAAATGCTTTCCTTAATGGAGACTTAGATGAAGAAGTTTATCTCAAACCTCCTCCCGGTTTTGATCTCTCTCCAGGTCAAGTGCTCAAGCTTAACAAGGCACTTTATGGCCTAAAACAAGCACCTCGAGCTTGGTTCGAGAAATTTAGCAAAGTCATTAGTGAGCTAGGATTTTCTTCTAGTCCATATGATCATGCTCTCTTCATTCGACGGACAAATCGAGGTGTTGTTCTTCTCCTCCTCTATGTAGATGATATGATTATCACCGGAGATGATAGTGCAGGTATCTCTGAACTCAAACAGTTTCTCAGTCAGCAATTTGAAATGAAAGATCTTGGTTCATTAAGCTACTTCTTGGGTCTTGAGGTTTCTTCTGTACCTACTGGTTACACCCTTTCTCAAGTCAAGTATGCATCTGATCTTTTGTTGAAATCTGGAATTAGCGACACTAAGATCACAACTACACCTTTGGAATATGGGGTCAAACTTAACTCCAAAGATGGTGACCTACTTGACAACCCTACATTGTATCGTCAGTTGGTAGGAAGTCTGATCTACCTTACTGTCACTCGTCCTGACATTGCTCATGCTGTTCATATTGTTAGTCAATTTATGGCAGCTCCTCGCACTCCTCACTATACAGCTGTCCTTCACATACTTCATTATGTCAAAGGCACCATCTTTCACGGATTACATTATGCATACAACTCATCACTTGAGTTACATGCCTATTCTGATGCTGATTGGGGTGGTGATCCCACTACCAGATGTTCCACTACAGGATTTTGCTTCTTTCTGGGTGACTCTCTTATCTCTTGGCCCAGTAAGAAACAATCTCTTGCCTCAAAATCCAGTGCCGAGTCAGAATATCGAGCTCTGGCCGACACCACGCAGGAATTAATTTGGCTACGATGGTTACTTGAAGAAATGACTGTAACTCATTCTCCAGCCACTATTATCTACTGTGATAGCAAAAGTGCCAGGGACATTGCTCACAATGATGTCTTTCATGAACGCACTAAACATATAGAGATTGATTGTCATTTTACCCGTCAACAGGTTGCACAAGGAACGGTTCGTCTTCATGCTATCTCTAGTGCAGATAATGTTGCAGATATTTTCACGAAATCTCTTCCTCCTGGTTCATTTCGTGATTGCAAACTCAAATTGGTTTTTCAACCATCTTAAGTTTGAGGGGGGTGTTAAAATACAGCTACTATATAGACTTTCGGCTATATAGACTTTCGGCACCAACCTTACTTTCGGCACCAACCTTAGACTTCCTTACTTTCGGCACCAACCTTAGACTTTCTGCATCTTTGTAATTAATAGCATAGACTTTCTTGTTCTTCTTTCTTGTATAAATTAGTTGCATCCCGTATGTAATATCTCAAGCTTCATACAAATCAATACAAGAGTTTTTAGTTTCTCTTACATTGTTTTTCCTGATTCTTCAATACTAAAGTACATGGATTTTGTTGTCTTCAAAATGGTTTCATCCGTTGCAGTTGGACATTCGATTGCACGAATATCTGGGCAGATCGCTCCATTTGAGTATCCAGGATATATATCTCATAAAAGAAAAAACGGCAGGTCTGTTATGAATTTTACCTCCCTTTTCCATTTGTATAGATTGAATGCCTTGGTCACCAGCATAGGAGCGTACTCTATGCATTTTAAATTGAACATCCACATTTGATCATCATATGGGAGCTAATATGTGGTTCCTCGTGTGTAGAAATGAATGTGAAATACTTTTACAATCAGCTTTTTACAGTCAGTTTCACAAGCAAAATGACTATATATTATTTTTTTAATGCCTATCTAACATTTACTTAATAGGTGGAGCGCTGAAGAATCGAAACTAGCCACCGGAACTAAAAGTGGGACACATGTCAAACACCAGCTTAAACTTTACAGTGCATACTGTGGAGTTCCTGTAAGATTAATGTGTCATTTTAATGTTGTCTTTTTTATGATAAATAAGTCACCTACGTAATTTAGAACAGGTTAGAGTTTCATATCCTTATAAGTTGCCCCTGACTTCATATCGTTGTTGTCACCTTTTCCACAGGGAAACCCTAGAACAAGAGATACATACGGAGAACCTTTGGCAACATCATACCATTCCAGGTTTATGGGAACTGTTGATTACATATGGTATACAACTCTTTATCATTAAACTGGAATATTTGTTATATGCCTTTCAGTTATCATCAATTATAGTGGTGACATAACAGGCATACTGAGGACCTTGCTCCTGTTAGAGTTCTTGAAACCCTGTCCATCGACAATTTGAAACAATTAGGAGGGCTTCCAAGCAAGGTATTGTTCAAATTTTGTAGATATATATAAGCATATACTATAAAGCTCTCAACATAGTGTTTGATGTAAGACTCAAATTTTGACACTTTCTTTTTACCCTTTTCTTTCTCCAAAACAGTCCTTTTAGCTCCAGTCATTTTCACACCCAAAAACCAAATTTTCGAAACAGAACACAGTATAACCAAAGATCAAACTTCCAAGACTTTGAGCTTACACAACGCAAAACAGGCAAAATCCTAAACCAAATAGCACAAACAAATTATTATAAGAACTTCAAAGTTCAAAATAGTGCACTCCAAAGTCCAAAGTTATCAAAAAATCATCCACACAAATAATAGAATACAGAGTTTCTTGAATGCCCATGTAAATTATGTACAATTTTCAATAGAAAACATTTAGACATGCAATATATATACAATAAAATTAACATAATCAACTCATAATATGTGCATGGCATAATAAGTGGATGAGTGCATGATATTTTTAACTAATTAAAAAAGTTCGTCGAAAAGATTTAAAATTTTTAATGTCTCTTAGATGTACAACTTTACCATCAATGCAATAGAATTTACATTTTCATGTCGAAAACAAACACGTACAGTTATATATATTTATTTAAAAATAAATCTTGGACTATACTTTATACACTACTAAAACATTACCAAAATTATAGAATTAGTATATTACTCTATAGCAAATCATATACAATTGATTTTTTTTTATAAAATGACATGCATTCAATTTAAATTTCAGTACAAATTATTTTTAATTATTTACTATAATTTCACAGTATAACAGAATATGACGCGCAAAGATTAGAAAAAATTGCTATTTATTCTTTTTCCGAAGTAGAACGTCATGTGTATGTAAAAGAGCAAGTAAATTGATATCTAACCTTTCAAATCTTTAACAACGATAGCAAATACGATTAGAATTCAAATACTGCAATGACTGAAAAAAAGAAAATTAACAAACAGAACATTCAATGTTTGATCTCAATTATCTATCTTGAAAAAGTTTTGATTTGTTATTGAACTTGTCGGTACATGATATAAAGTTAGCGAGATTTGATTTGTTTTATAATGGTATCTGGTTATCAGACGAAAACATTTCTAGACACTGCAGTGACCCGCTTCATTCTTATCGCGCTGGGTGCTGGTGTTTCTTTGGTGGTAAATATATTTATCTACCCTATTTGGGCAGGAGAGGATCTGCACAATCTGGTGTCAAAGAGTTTTATGGGTGTTGCTAGCTCTTTGGAAGGTACATGAATGTAACTTTGTTAGCTTTATTTTCTGGAAAAGAATATTTACCTTAGTAGCTGTTGATTTTTTCCAGTGTTGCATGGGGGTTTGTCTGAAATTATATCTTCTGTAAGAATTTTTATAGTAGTACATTGCTTTGGTAGAATTACTTCCCACGGGGAGTGAATGGTAGGCATTTATAATATATAGATGTACGGATACATGTTGTTTGGTGGAATTGGGCTCATTTTTTATTTTCTTCTCAGAATGTGTGAACGGATACCTTCATTGTCTTGAGTATGAGAGGGTCCCTTCCAAAATCCTTAACGTATGAAGCTTCTGATGATCCAGTTTACAGTGGCTATAGATCAGTTGTCCAGTCTACAAGCCAAGAAGATGCTTTGGTAATTATCTGTATTATCCACTAAAACATATTAATAAACTTTTACTTCTTTGTAAACATAATTTCGTATTTCCAGGTAGGCTTTGCTATCTGGGAGCCGCCACATGGTCGTTACAAAATGCTCAGATATCCTTGGAAAAACTATGCCAAAGTGGATGGTTCGTTAAGACATTGTGCATTCATGGTCATGTCACTGCATGGGTGTATACTCTATGAAATACAGGTGGAGTTCCTTTATCACTGGTTTTGTTGTAGTTAAATTCGCTCTTCTTTTGTCCATCATCCTTCATTTAGGAATTAGGATACGGCCTGTGGCTGGTCCAAATTAGTCTTGAAGTAATTTGAAGTTACAGGATACCTATTTTTAAATTCTATTTGCTTTCATAAACATTGATTAGTCGACTTGTTTTTCTAGGCTCCTGCTGAGAGAAGACAGGTATTTTTCAGTGAACTTCAATGGGTGGGTACTGCAGGTGCCAAGGTATTACGTGAGCTTGGGAATAAAGTGAAAATGATGGAGAAACTGGGAACTTCAGATATATTGTTTGAAGTTCAGGAGGCTGCTGAAGATTTGCAAAGGAAGGTTGATCGAAAATCTTATCTCCTTGTCAATTCCAAATGCTGGGAAATCAGAAAGCCATCAAGGTTAAAAGTGTTGGAAACGTAGATGGGCCTTGCACCAAATATACTTTAAATCTTTGTATAACACAAACACACACCTGTATATATTAATAATAATAAGTTACAACTTTCTTACACAACAACAAGGCTTCAGCCTTTTTCTTTCACTCAGAGCTTCAGCTCTCTTTTCTCTCTAACTTATGTTTTTCTTTTGGTGTGTATACTTGGTGTGTTATTAACAAAGACAATACAATGAGCCTATTTATAACCTTCATACTAACATCATGGCTTAAGTTATCTTTATACCAACCTTTCAAACCAAGCTATTCCATATGCTTTCCTTGACCATGCATGCAAGTAACAATTATATACCAACCAAGCTATTCCATATGCTTTCCTTGACCATGCATGCAAGTAACAATTATTCCACACAGTTTGTATTATGCAGCCTTCTCCTTTTTGTTTGACCCTTATAGGTTGTCTAGCTAGCTGGTGCATTTCCTTTATAATAGCCTACCTTTTATTCTGCATATTAAAAAACTAGCCACCACCTTTTATTGACTGAGGGTTTGAATTCTAACACTCCCCCTCAAACCCGAATTTGTGTTTCGAGCTTCTCCTTCATTTTGTGAAACACGCCCCACTTCAACGACTTCATAACTATATCATCTGACATTTCTTTAGTCTTGTAGTACACCCGTTCCCCAATTTTATGTTGCACAGATTCTCGACTTTTGTTGCTTTCTTCGCTTGCCTTTATAAAAGGCAATGAATAATCATTGGTTGTTTGTACTGAACTTCCCTCTTCATAGATAATATCCCGACTCTGCCATTTCCTAGACGCTCCCCCTGAACTGTTGATGCTACCATCGAAATTGTCATTAATGGACACTTTACTTTGCAACACTTTTTCCAAATGGCTCGTATCATCATCATACTGATTCATCAGCTGTTCATTTTCTTGGAGCGAGTGGAGGAGCTTTTCCATCACCTGAACATCATCGAGACTTTCATCATTTCTTTTCATCTTATTTGTCACCGTTTTCAAACGAGTAACATATTCACCAGTTTTTTCTAAACTCTTCATTTTGATATTTTCGAACTCGCCACGCAGTACTTGAGGCATCGCCTTTTCCACTTCCTTGACAGTTTGGAATGATTTCTGCAAAATCTCCCATGCATCTTCTGCCTTTTTTGCTTCTGCAATTTTATCAGAGGTGGATTCATCGACACCTCGATAAATCATAAAATATGCCATTGTATTTTTCTTCCGGGACTCTATTAACGCCATCTTCTCGGCATTTGTGAGGGCTGCTTCGACAGTTGCATAGACGGGCTCATTATACCCGTTCTCGACTATGTCCCAGATGTCGTAAGAACTGAGTAGCTCTTTCATTTCGATACTCCATCTTTCATAATTTGTATTCGTCAATATCGGAGTTTGCGCTTCCAAGAAACTCACCATTTTTTTTAAAAAAAAATATCCTTGTACAGTATAAGTGAACAGTACCCTATGTATGAATAGTACCGTACGAATAGTGTCGTACAGTATCCGTGAATAGTACTTTCCTGCAGAAATAATGACCGGAATTTTTCCAGAAATTTGCCAATTTCTTTTCTGAACGAAACCTTAGCTCTGATACCACTTGTTGGAAACGTAGATGGGCCTTGCACCAAATATACTTTAAATCTTTGTATAACAAAAACACACACCTGTATATATTAATAATAATAAGCTACAACTTTCTTACACAACAACAAGGCTTCAGCCTTTTTCTTTCACTCAGAGCTTCAGCTCTCTTTTCTCTCTAACTTATGTTTTTCTTTTGGTGTGTATACTTGGTGTGTTATTAACAAAGACAATACAATGAGCCTATTTATAACCTTCATACTAACATCATGGCTTAAGTTATCTTTATACCAACCTTTCAAACCAAGCTATTCCATATGCTTTCCTTGACCATGCATGCAAGTAACAATTATATACCAACCAAGCTATTCCATATGCTTTCCTTGACCATGCATGCAAGTAACAATTATTCCACACAGTTTGTATTATGCAGCCTTCTCCTTTTTGTTTGACCCTTATAGATTGTCTAGCTAGCTGGTGCATTTCCTTTATAATAGCCTACCTTTTATTCTGCATATTAAAAAACTAGCCACCACCTTTTATTGACTGAGGGTTTGAATTCTAACAAAAAGAAGAGTCTCAAGATCTTCCGACAACAAACAGTGACGACAATAAAATTTATAAATATAACTCTCTTAGTGAAACCATGCTCGATCTTCAAGGTTGGGATGCGAAATCTGAAACAGTTATCAGGATTATTTCTCCTACACGTACTCCCTCAGATAGAATATTTGTAAAATAGAGCTCATTACCTACTCATAGGTCAGGTACAGGTCACGAAGCTCCCGAGGAAAAATCAGATACATACGAGAATGCTAGTGTCTTGTCTGTGGCAACATTTACATCGCTGTTGATCGAGTTTGTTGCTAGGCTCCAAAATCTTGTTGACGCTTTTGAAGAGTTGAGTGAGAAAGCAAACTTCAAGGAACCTGTTGGGCAGTAGCCAATATGAGTTATGGAGCAGGTTGTCGAGGTGTTTCAATATCGAAAATTTAAAAATATGAGTCTATTAGGTTGAAATGCTGTCCAGGTTATAGTTCCTATGAAGTTACAAATCTTGTAAAAAGAAATATTATGTTGCTTTAAAGGACATTAAAGCAGGTTTAGTGAAACAACACAGCGACCTAACGTTACAGCTATTTTCATCGGACGGTAAACCTGAGGATACGTGATTCCTATGCTGCGGAGGAAAATACCATCTTCCTAATGTGTGCATGTTTTCAAGCTACCAGCAGCGGTAATAGATTTTCAAGTCATTAGCAGCAATAAATGTATTACTAGTCATTAGAAATGTATAGTAGTGAGGGGGGTTGAAATCTTTGAAAATAAGAAGTTTTATTGCATCCTTCCCATATTGTATGCTTATTTAGTTATTTGAACCATTAATTACTACAATTTTTTTTTTGATCACCAGTACTACTATTTATTGTTGTTACTGCAAGCACAAATTTGTTTTGCTAACAAAATTTTGTACGTGTGCAGTATTTTGTACAATTTATCGTCATGATGTGTATTTCTTAATGCTCTATCAGTTTAATTGAAAATTAGAGCTCACTTACATGACCTTTTTCTGTAGCTTATTCTTCATTTGATGGTTCTTTATCAGTTTAGTTGCAAAAGTAAAGCTCAAACTGACATTGCAACTTGGATCAAGAAGGCGTCCGAAAAGTTGCAGACATTCCATTGACAGCCAATGCTGCCCTCTATTGAGAGAACATTCCAAACCTTTGTATGACAATACTATTTTATTGCGATACGATCCGATGTACATAATCAATGGGTTCCAAGTAACATCTCAGCACCATTACATGGCAACAAAGCAGCGTCAGGCTTCTTGTTCTTGACCCTTAGCCACTAACTTGGGCAATGAAGCAGTAACCACTAGCTTAAGCTGTTGGAATTACAAGCTGATATGTTGGGATTCTTGTCTACTCAATTAAGGAAAGGCGAAGTTCTTGCAAATCATATACGTGACAGCTAATTTCCTTCTACAGCTAACATATAGTTTTTATGTTTAGTAATTGTGATTGATTATATTAGCTGTACAAAAATAACATCTGTGGGCTGATAAATAGAGAATAATACAGCCTTGTACTGGAGGAGAAGAAAATATAGTTCTAATGTAACCTTTTATCATGGTATCAGAGCAGACGAATCTTGATCTTACAGAACAAGGGGATTCTTCCACTAAACCCATGTCAGGGGAGACGGTTGAATCTAATGGAACGGTTGCCTTGTTAGAGAAACTCACACAAATGATTAGTTTACAGCAATCTCAAATCCTAGCGATGCAACAAACTAATCATCCACCTATCACTAATGAAGGCATCGTGCATCCAAATCCAATTGATGTGAAATTCGACGGAACCAATTACGGGTTGTGGTCCCAGAGTGTTGAACTCTACATCAAAGGAAGGGAACGAACGAGGCATCTCACAGGCATACCACCACCAGCAACAACTGATCCTCTCTATAATAAATGGGAAACTGATGATACAATTGTGAAAGGCTGGTTGATTAATTCGCTTGAGACACGGTTGCGGGGAAGCTTCATAAGAAATCCAACCGCAAAAGATGTGTGGAAGGCGGTGGCCACAACCTTCTTTGATGGCAACGATGCTTCTCAAGTTTTCGCATTAAATCGAAAGGTTAGTCGGGTCAAACAACTTGGAAAAACTGTGGAAGAGTATTATAATGAATTGCAAGCACTATGGCAAGAAATTGATTTCAGACGTCCAAATCCCATGGTACATCCAGAAGATATCGAGAAATTTAACAAATTTCTTCAAGAAACAAGGGTCTACATGTTCTTAGATGGCCTCGATGATCGATTAGATCGTGTGCGGGCTGATGTGATATAGATAACTCCATTTCCTTCGGTTGAACAGGCATACGCTCGGGTGAGACAAGAGGCAACATGACAGGAAGTAATGTTGAATGGAGATGAAATATCACAACCATCAATGGCTATGATATCCAGGGGATCGAATCTCTCAGAGGTAAAGTTAACCTTGAATAAAACCTCTTCTCATTCTGATGAAAAACAGGGATGCAATCATTGTGGAGGTGCCAAACACACTAGAGAAAATTGTTTTAAACTAGTTGGATTTCCTGATTGGTGGGTTGAGAGAAAACGTCGACAACAAGAGGGAAGAAAAGGAAAGGCAGCAGTGCACATTGTTTCAGCGCCTCAAGGGGCCCAACCTGGACAAAGTTTTGAGCCTACCCTAGTGTATGGAGGGCTTGAACCTGAAAAACAGAATGCTGGAGCAGCTCATCTTGTTTCAACACCTACGAACAATGACCAGAAAATAAAAGTATCAAGTTCTGGACCTGTAGGTAAGAACTATGCAGAAGGTAAAAGCTGTTTTTTAAATGGAAAAACTGTTTTAGTCTCTGAAAATTGTAAGGTAACGAATGATGGTTTAAACTGGATAATAGACTCCGGAGCAACAGATCATATGACCTATTCTGAAAAGGACATTGCTCGTGTGGTAAATCCGGACAAGACAGGAATTGTGAATGCTAATGGTGATACATACCCTGTTAAAGGGATGGGACATGCATCAATTTCAGAAAAAATAACTCTGAATAACACACTATTAGTCCCATCACTATCTGATAAATTAATTTCTGTTGGAAAAATCACAGAAGATCTAAACTGTGCAGTGTTAATGTATCCAGATTTTTGCATTTTTCAGGATCTCAAAACAAAGGAGATTATTGGGCGTGGTTCTAAGCGTGAAGGGCTATATTATTTCGATCATACAACTTTGGGGAATGCGTATTCAACCAGGAACAATCTCATGGAAGCAAGAAATAAAATTTGGCTATGGCATAAAAGACTCGGGCATCCATCTTTCGGGTACCTCAAAATGTTATTACCTACTTTATTTTTGGGCTTAGAAGATACATATTTTGTTTGCGAGACTTGTATCATGGCCAAGAGTCATAGATCTACGTATCATTCTAACAATCATAAATGTCAAAATCCTTTCGATTTAGTTCATTCTGATGTGTGGGGTCCATCTCCTATAATGTCTAAATCTGGATATAAATGGTTTGTGCTTTTTATTGATGATTGTACAAGAATGACTTGGCTATATCTACTCAAAAACAAAGATGAGGTGCCAAAGGTTTTTCAAACATTTTACGAGATGGTTAAAACACAATTTGAGAAGGAGATAAAGGTTGTGAGAAGTGATAATGGAGGAGAGTATATTAATCGTAATATGCAGTTGTTCTTCAATGAAAAAGGAATTATTCACGAAACTTCGTGTGTAGGGACACCGCAATAGAATGGAGTTGCGGAACGAAAAAATAGACAAATTCTTGAAACTGCAAGGACATTACTTTTCGAATATAATGTTCCTTCCATATTTTGGGATAATGCTGTTTCAACTGCCATGTATTTGATAAACAGAATTCCATCTAAAGCTATTGATTTTGAATCACCATTACAAACTCTTGCCACTCATGTCACCATACCCTCCTATTTAAATATTCCTCCGAAGATTTTTGGATGTACAGCCTACGTACATGTCCAGAAAAATTTTCGATCAAAAATTGAGCCTCGGGCAGAAAAATGCGTATTCTTAGGTTTCGGATCACATCAGAAAGGATATAAGTGTTACAACCCGAAAAATAGAAAATTTTACACAACGATGGATGTAAACTTTGTTGAGAATGAACCGTATTATTTGAAAACCCATTTTCATGCCCAGGGGGAGACAAGTTGTGAACCTGAACCTGGATTTTCTCATTGTTGGAGTCCTAACAGCAATGACCCACACCCACAAAATATGGTTCCTACAATAAATTCAAGCAGCTACAATAATCTTAATGTCTCAGGTTTACCATTTTCAGAAACTTTGCCCTCTGCACACATAAATAATACGACTGTGTCAGAGCAATCAGATTCCGGTGTTGATTTGATGCATGTATCAGGTCCAGCTATTGTTGCATCTCTATCTCACTTAGACCTGACTTCTACTGGGAACTCAACTGAGTCAAATTTGGCTGAATCCAGCAATTTGGGTGATGTGAATTCATTCAGTGAGGAAGTAGTGCACTCACATGAATCAACTCCTACCGAGAATATGTCTGAGGTAAATACCCTGAACCAGCACTTTAACCCACAATTTAGATTACCTATCAGAATCAACCGCGGTGTTCCTCCTAAACGGTATGTTCCAGAAGATGGAACAAGCAAAATGGTAAAATATCCAATTGCAAAATATGTCACTGCCAGTCATATGTCTGAACCACTAAAAAGTTTTGTACATCAAGTCTCTTCTGTGTTTGTACCAGATAGAGTTGAAGAAGCTGTTCAAGATAAAAAGTGGGTAGATGCAATGAAATGTGAAATGGATTCCCTTGAAAAGAATCACACATGGAAATTGGTGGATCTTCCGAAAGGTAAGAAAATCGTAGGCTGCAAATGGGTATATTCAGTAAAGTATGATGCTGATGGAAAAATTGAACAAAACAAGGCCCGTCTTGTAGCGAAAGGATACACTCAAAAGTTTGGAATAGATTTTCAAGAAACTTTTTCGCCGGTTGCAAAATTAAATACTGTTCGAGTGTTGTTATCTCTTGCAGCAAATTATGATTGGCCACTTCACCAATTTGATGTAAAAAATGCTTTTTTGCACGGTGACCTGAAAGAAGAAATTTACATGGATCTTCCACCAGGGTATCACTGCAGTGGATCTGGAAAGAAGGTTTGTAAACTGCAGAGATCAATTTACGGCCTCAAGCAATCTCCTAGAACTTGGTTTGGGAGATTTCGTAGAGCTATGAAGAGGTATGGGTACACTCAAAGTAATGCTGATCATACGCTTTTCTACAAATCTGTCCAAGGTAAAATTTCTATTTTAATCATATATGTAGATGATATGATTATTACCGGAGATAATGATGCAGAAATAAAAAAGCTTGAAACAAGATTGTCAAAAGAGTTTGAAATGAAGAATTTAGGTGGTCTGAAATATTTTTTGGGAATTGAAGTTGCAAGAAATCATAACAGCATTTGTTTGTCTCAAAGAAAATATGTTCTTGATTTACTGGCTGAAGTTGGAATGCTTGAATGCAAGCCGGCTGACACACCAATGATGCAGAACCATAAATTGGTAAATAGTCCTGACCAAGTTCCAACTAATAGAGAAAGGTATCAACGGTTAGTTGGAAAGTTAATCTACTTATCTCATACTCGACCCGACATAGCTTACGCAGTCAGTACTGTGAGTCAGTTTATGCACTCTCCTAGTGAAGAACACATGGAGGCAGTAATGAGAATTTTAAGGTATTTAAAGGGTGCTCCTGGACGAGGTCTAATATTTCGAAAAAATGGACTTCATGAAGTGACAGGGTGTACTGATGCTGACTGGGCAGGTTGCGTAGAAGACCGCATATCAACTGCAGGGTATTTCACATTTGTGGGAGGTAATTTAGTTACATGGAGGAGTAAGAAACAAAATATTGTAGCATTGTCAAGTGCTGAGGCTGAATTCAGAGGTATGGTCAAAGGTATATGTGAACTTTTGTGGATAAGAAGAGTGATCACTGAACTTGGATACAAACCAAAGAATGAAATGAAACTATTTTGCGACAATAAAGCTGCAATAGATATTTCTCATAACCCTGTACAACATGATAGAACGAAACATATTGAAGTGGATCGACATTTCATCAGAGAAAAGATTGATTCAAAAGTAATTGAGATCCAGTTTCTAAGATCAGAAGATCAGCTAGCGGACATGTTAACGAAAGCTGTCTCAAGCAAAGTGTTCAACAAGTTTATGGACAAACTTGGAATGGTTGACATTTACATATCCACTTGAGGGGGGGTGTTGGAATTACAAGCTGATATGTTGGGATTCTTGTCTACTCAATTAAGGAAAGGCGAAGTTCTTGCAAATCATATACGTGACAGCTAATTTCCTTCTACAGCTAACATATAGTTTTTATGTTTAGTAATTGTGATTGATTATATTAGCTGTACAAAAATAACATCTGTGGGCTGATAAATAGAGAATAATACAGCCTTGTACTGGAGGAGAAGAAAATATAGTTCTAATGTAACCTTTTATCATAAGCACTCTGCAGTCATAGGGCAATGAACAGCTTGCACTACTGAGCTGGGTAACGCTATCACCACAATGAGACGGCACCTTATTAACCATGTATCAAGTTGTTAACTAAAACCATTCAAAATTTAACATTTTGTAAGGTCAGACGACAGAAGTTACATGTAACTGCACATAATATTTACTTATTAATAAATGCTTCACTATACATTACGAGAAATGTTGGGTGGGGGGGGTTGGTTAACAGACAATTGTACAAAACAGCAGCTGAACCAATACACTATACTGCAGCATCCAAAATTACCCATTCCTCACAGAAATGGCAAAGTCGTCGATGTTCCAGGCTTAATACAATCAGATTGCATCCATCCAATAAGGTTGTTAACATTATCATAGACAACTAGTTGTCCACGCAAAGAGACATCTGCAAAAACATGCAGTACATTAAACATCTAAGTATGCATTTCTGTATGTGTCACACACGAACACCTATAGATAAAATAATAAGTTACTCAAGTTTGATGTCTGCAATAAATTTAGAACTAATAACATGGAGTACATCTATAATTAACAATCATATGTGTTCCATTTGTATTTGTGATAATACGAGGTTTTAGTATGCATTGCCAATTGGCATTAAGATGAAAGTATGATCTCCAACTTGAGGAGGACACTTCGGTGTTGATATTTTTATAATACTACGCAAAAACTTGGATTTTTGTTTAGGAACTAGAACTAATTTCAGGAGAAAATCCATAGGGCTGACCAGATGTCGTTTTATTGGCAAAACAGGGGGTAAATGTTTTTCTATAGACTATGAGCCTGTTAGGCTGTCATTTTATTATTTTTTTTTTTTTTGAAATAAACGTACTTGCATTATTTAAATAATATCAGAACTCAGTACATGATGAATAAACTCAGGAGGAGTACAAATCCACTCCCCTAGGTCAGACTCAGAAAATGCAGCTTTTGCTAACACATGCGCCACATTATTCGCAGACCTATAGACAAACTTCACTAGCACGTTATCAAGGTGCTTCAATAAATAGACACAATCCGACACAATCGTATGAAAATAAGAATTTCCTTGCGTTCCACTGCAAGCTAGCTCGAGAAGCTTTGAATCCGTCTCAATGATACAATGATGCAAGTTACCTGTCTTAGCCCACGAAAGTGCTTCCTTCAATCCAATTGCCTCTGCTTCCCTGGGTTGCCATGCTCCTGGTATACAAGTGTTCCTAGCTCTGAGAAAATTCCCTTGACAATCTCGCAACACACTTCCAACTCCAATGCTTCCATTCTGGTGTATCGCAGCATCTATATTCATCTTGACCCATCCTACTGGTGGTCGACTCCATCTCCTCCTGCCCTCTCCTTCCTGATCCTTCTCCGTCTCATCTTCTCTTCTTGCTTCCCTCCAGTCAGTTAACAGGTTCATGGCTGCAGCCTTGACTCCAAACACTGATCCATTCACCCTTTCCCAAACCCACTTATTGCGGCGGTTCCACAAACTCCAGCAAAACATCCCTATCTGTACTTTAAGTCATTTTATTATTTTTAAGTCCACTTAAAGTGAAAACAAGCGTTTTTCTGCACTTAAAATTTTCAACTTAAAGTTAGTTTTAGTTCAAAAAATTTAAGTTCTTTCGAGGTACTTTTTTTCAACTTGTTTTTTTTCTCATATCAATTTTTATATATTTGAGTCACTTTTTTAATTCGTATTATATTCTTTGCATATATTTGTATTTGATATTTTTATATTATGTTTAAAAATATAAATTTCTACTTTTTTTAATCAATTTTTATATAATAAATTTACTTTTAAGTAAAATTAACCAAACAGATACACCTAAGTTAAAGTTAAAATTATCATTTTTCACTTAAAATGAGTAAATTGCACTTTAAGTTATAAGTAACATTTTTTAAGTTAACCCAAACAGGCTCTATTAGGGGTGTAAGAATTAACCGCAAACCGCAATCGCACCGCAAACCACTCGCAATCGCAACCGCAAAAACCGCCAAAATCGAAAAAGTGCAAAATCGCAACCGCAACCACCCGCATACTTGCGGGTTGGTTGCGGATTTGCATATTGTAAAACCGCAAAATCGCAACCGCACCCGCAAACCGCAATATATATATATATATAATTAAAAATATATATGTTTTATATTATATATGTTTTATAAATATAAATTAATAAATCATATATTATATTATATAATTAAGTCTTGGCGCTAATTCTGTAGCATTGATGTTTGGGCCTTACATCATATTTCTTTGAATTATGTTAGTTTTACATTTCCTTTTCTTGTCATGGACTTATCCCATTGTCTTTCCTTGTCTTAGGCTTATAAATCATATTTCTTTGTATTATGTTGGTTTACATTTCTTTGTATTCACGACTTTCAGTCTTGAAATATCACCAATTATTTATGAAAATTTTAGTCACAAAAAATATCAAATTTTTTCAATTTAAAAATATATTTTTATACAAATTTTAATAGGTGGTTCAACCGCAAACCACACCGCATAACCGCGACTTTAATCGCAACCGCAAGTGCGAATAATCGCAACCGCAATTGCGATTGTGGTTGAAAATTTCAAAAACCGCCAAAATCGAAAAACCGCCGTAATCGCCAAAAATCACTCGCAACCGCACCGCGTACACCCCTAGGCTCTATATGCTATTGTCAACTATTATGTCCTAAACTGAAGGTTTGTGAATGAAATTACAAACACTATATAATTCATTACTAATATGGCATAATAACATTTTGCACAAAGAAAAACTATTTTGTCAACAATAACAAAATAATACTTGTAAGTACCTGTACGTGAATACGACTATACTGATGGACCATATAATTATTGTGATCGTAAGAGCAACTCCAACACATCACTAAATCACTATAATAATGATGGATATAGTGTTAAATTCACTCCAATGCAACACTATTTTAGTGACCCAAGATCACCAAATGTGTTTTGGGTCACCAAATTTGGTGACAAAAGTATATTTGGTGATCCTTGGTCACCAAATTTGGTGACTTTCAAAATTCCAACAATATCCCTATATTTGTTAACAAAACAATTTTTTTCCATCTATGTCCTACTATTTGTTCTTGTAATTTTTTCCCAATTTTTTTTCCAACTTATTTGTTCTTGTAATTTTTAACTTTAAATTTTTATCAATTGAAATTTCTTTACTTCTTAGCTCTTGTTAATTCTAAATTTTTTTTAAAATTTTAAACTTTCACACAAAACCTTGAAAAAAAATTCTTAACCATGAATTATAAACAACACACCAAATTTAATTATAAAAATAACATCGTAATGATAAATAAGAAGTTACAAGATAATAATTTTACCTAACTTATAATATATATAAATAAATAAACTAAATTTTAACCATAGCTAATCTTCTGAAAAATCATCCATGGAGCTTCCAAACTTTTACAAATAATCATACATATAAATAAATAAATTAAGTTTTAACCAAAGCTAAACTTTTGCACTGCTATATTTTGTTTTGTTTGATGTTTGACAACTCCAGTAGGAACCTGCCAATTATATAAATAATTCAGTGGTAACTATGTTGTTTGATAAAACTACATCTTTTTTTAATTTCTACCGACGAAGATTTTGCCAATATATTTTACACCGCTTGAGATTAACATTACAATTTAAAATATAATAGATATTAATAATGTAAAAAATGAACAAAGTTAGAATATTCTATTTTATTGGTGAAAGATTCTTTTTAGTGTCAAGTATAGTGACCATGGATTGGAGTGCATCTTGTGAATAGTGTAATTTTGTCACCAAAATAGTGTCACAAAGACACTATTTTCGTGTCTTGGGTTGGAGATGGTCTAAGGAACTAGTATTATTCTACAGATGAAACTTTTTTATTTCAAAACGATAATAACAACCAAACAGCACAACTCAAATAATACATGAGAGTGGAGCAAATATACCTCCAAGAACAATAGTGGCCCCATCATGTACCTCATTTCCATCAAGAATTCCCAAACAAATGTTGCCTTTGTTCTGGCATACAAGAAGTACCAAAATGTTTTGGAACAAGAAATGTTCCTACATAGTGTTCAGGGAAAACGACAAAAACACAAGCGGAAGAATAACTTACATTCACAATTAAATACCCTTCTGGAGGAATCCTCATCTTTACGGATGAAATAAACCACTTCCTCCCAAACTGAAAGGTTAAAGGTTTAAAGAATCTCTTAACCTCCGAGACGGATCTGCAAGGGGAAATAAGGTTACTATTCATTAATATTTAGATTGTTCCGGATATTATTTATATAGGACAACTGTAAGACTCTTTGGCTGAAAAACATTTTTGGAGCCGAGCGATGCGGCTTCACTTAGGATGGCTTAGGCTATTGGCTGCGGGGTGGCTTCACGGGTTGATGCTAGCAGCATGGGTCACCGTTTGGGCAGCGGTGCCAAGTTGGTTCAGACATGGTTGGCTGAGTTTGTTGGCTTGCTGGGTGGTTTTATTTGGGCAACACAAGGCTGGGAGCTGAGCTGGGAGTCCAATATGACTAAGGCAAAAGTCAAAAACGTGGGCACATGTTGGTGACATATATATGTGATATATATTATGTGTATTGCTGGGGAAAATGAAAAAATAAGTGGGTGAGATAACTACCTTGCAGTTGTGGCTCAAGGAAATGGTGGGAAATACAGTTGAAGGCATTTTAAATATTGGTAACTGCTGGTAACTGCTGGTAACTGCCAAGTGGTTGGGTGCTGAGCATGGGTCTTGGCTTATATATAGAGATAGGCATTTTATATGTATTCTCAGTTGGGTTTTGTACAAGTTCATGTATTATTCTGCACTTGTAATATTTCTATGCTAGGCAGTAGAGAAAGTCTGTAAGCATATTGTATCCTTTATATTCTGGGTAATACAAAGCTTGGGCTTGGTGCCTGTAAATTTTGTGTGTGTTTACATTTGCTTGGTAATTAGGCACACCTGCACACACGTGGTTCCTGTGTGGCGTTTTTGGTTAAGTGTTCCGCTGTGTTTGGTTTTGACGGGTTACTTGGTGACAACCTCTCTCGGAAGGCTGACTATTCTTGGTGCTGGGCTACAAGGGCAGGCCGCACAAGGGTGTAAATTCAGGTTCGAAAACTCACCCCTGTGACAACTGGTATCAGAGCTTCGTTGTAAGTTCGTGGGTTAATACGGAATCATGGTTGGAGGAAATTCTACTGGTGAAAGGTTGGCAAGGCTTGAAGAATTTGTGGGCACGCCTTTGTCGACTGATGAAATTTGTTTGGCAAATCAGATTCAAGTTTTGAAGGATGACTTGAATGAATTCAAAACGATGGTTGCTGCGTTCATGGCTGCAAGTGATGGCAAATTCACGGATTTGTTTGCAACAACGGCTACTTCATCTGAGAATGTTGGGGATCAGTTGCGAACGATGGGGAATGAAATTGCAATCATGAAGGGGGCTGTGGCGAGCCGTTTGGTTGGTGGTTCTAGGGAGGGCCATCTGAGTGTGAAAATTCCAGAACCAAAGTCATATGGTGGCGCAAGGGTTGCGAAGGATCTGGAGAATTTCTTGTGGGATATGGAGCAATATTTTAGGGCTGCTCATATTGATGAAAGGGAGCAAGTTTCAATCACAAGTATGTACTTGGTTGGCGATGCAAAATTGTGGTGGCGGACTCGTACTGATGGTGATGCGAGTGTGGACAGGCCGGCAATAACCACATTTGAGGCGTTGAAGAAGGAACTTAAGGAGCAATTTCTGCCACTTAATGCTTCTTGGCTTGCTAGAGAGAGTTTAAGAAATCTCAGACAAACGGGAACTGTTCGAGATTATGTGAAGGAATTTAGTTCTTTGTTGTTGGATATAAAGAACATGTCGGATGAGGATAAGTTGTTCAATTTCTTGGATGGACTCAAACCTTGGGCGCAGGCAGAATTGAGGAGGCAGGCTGTGAAGGACATGCCGACTGCTGTGGCCGCTGCTGATGGTTTGGTTGACTACAAGCATGCTGGTTCTGAAACTGAGAAGGGTAAAAACGGTGGAAAGAATCACAAGGATGAGGGCAGAAACAAGAAGAACAGTGGGAAAAATGGCACTGGTGATGCCAAGGGTGATAAGCAGTCTCAAGGTGTTGGTGACAAAGGTTGTTTCATATGTGGAGGGCCGCATTTTGCAAGACAATGTCCCAAGAAAGAGAGACTGAATGCTATTTTTGTTGAAGAAGAAAAAGCTGGAGATAATGAGGAAAATGAAGTGGGTTTTGCAAGGGCGAATCCTATGCGTTTGGTTACACTAAGGACTGATAAATCTGTTGAGGGTGATGGGTTAATGTATGTCAAGGCCTTAGTGAATGGGAAAACAGTGATGGCTATGGTGGACACGGGTGCTACTAATAGTTTCATTGGGGGTAAATGTGCTGATGAACTTGGACTGAGGTTGGAATCATGTTCGAGTCAGATCAAGATGGCTAATGCTGAGGTGCAGAAAATTCGGGGTTATTCAAGTGTGGACTTGAAAATTGGTGATTGGCAAGGTAACTTTACTTTTCATGTTGTTGCCTTAGATGATTTTGATTGCATCATAGGGATGGATTTCTTTATCATGATTAGTAGTACTGTTATGGTGCGTTATGGTGGGATTATGATCATGGGTGAGGCATGTCCATGTTTTGTTAAGGCTGTTCCTATGCAAGTTGATAAGGGCAAAAAGAAAGTCAGAAAGTTGAGGGCTCTACAGGTGGTTGTTGGCAGTGTGGTTTGTGGGATCGAGCCAAAGGATGGCGACTCTTCTGGTTATAGTGCTGAACTTGAGGGTTTTCTGGTTGGGCCAAAATCAATGTCTCCAAAGGTTGGGGACGCTGCTGGAACTTAAGTCAGAATGGAAATTGGTGTGTGGGCGGCTGGGCGTCTACACAAAGTCATCAGGTTGTGGTGACAATAGGGGCAAATTTTTTGAGGTTAATCTAATCAGCTTATGGTAGTTAGTTTTGGGGCAGTGGCATACCGCAGACGGAATTGCGGCCTTGGTTTTGGGGCGTTGGTTTGCTACATGGAGAAATGGTCTCAGAATTGTTGATGTTTTGATGAGGACATCAAACTCAAAGTGTGGGAGGGTTTGTAAGACTCTTTGGCTGAAAAACATTTTTGGAGCCGAGCGGCGGCTTCACTTAGGATGGCTTAGGCTATTGGCTGCGGGGTGGCTTCACGGGTTGATGCTAGCAGCATGGGTCACCGTTTGGGCAGCGGTGCCAAGTTGGTTCAGACATGGTTGCCTGAGTTTGTTGGCTTGCTGGGTGGTTTTATTTGGGCAACACAAGGCTGGGAGCTGAGCTGGGAGTCCAATATGACTAAGGCAAAAGTCAAAAACGTGGGCACATGTTGGTGACATATATATGTGATATATATTATGTGTATTGTTGGGGAAAATGCAAAAATAAGTGGGTGAGATAACTACCTTGCAGTTGTGGCTCAAGGAAATGGTGGGAAATACAGTTGAAGGCATTTTAAATATTGGTAACTGTTGGTAACTGCTGGTAACTGCCAAGTAGTTGGGTGCTGAGCATGGGTCTTGGCTTATATATAGAGATAGGCATTTTATATGTATTCTCAGTTGGGTTTTCTACAAGTTCATGTATTATTCTGCACTTGTAATATTTCTATGCTAGGCAGTAGAGAAAGTCTTTAAGCATATTGTATCCTTTATATTCTGGGTAATACAAAGGTTGGGCTTGGTGCCTGTAAATATTGTGTGTGTTTACATTTGCTTGGTAATTAGACACACCTGCACACACGTGGTTCCTGTGTGGCGTTTTTGGTTAAGTGTTCCGCTGTGTTTGGTTTTGACGGGTTGCTTGGTGACAACCTCTCTCGGAAGGTTGACTGTTCTTGGTGCTGGGCTACAAAGGCAAAGGCAGGCCGCACAAGGATGTAAATTCAGGTTCGAAAACTCACCCATGTGACAACAACCATGGTGAGATACATGTCTTTTCATACTAATGATAAGCAGTAAATTCTTTCTGTTTATTACTGATTACTAGGAAAAAAATGTGCGATTTGGGTTGGAAATTGAAGTCTTCATTTTAACAATTTTAAAGAGAAATTTGCAGAGTTGATAAATATATTAGCTTGTCAAGATGTCACTGAAACTTGAGACTTCAAATTAGCATGTACAACAAGAATTCAAACCCTTCCTTTCCGTTTCATTCGTCTCATGCAAGGAAATCCAACTACAGTTTTTTTTTCTTATTAGAAGAAAGAATACTCTTTTACAACTCAAATCTCCATTTTCATCCCCACTTTAAAATTCTGGGCCCCTAATCCGTTCACCCGGTGAACTTCACCGTATTATAATGTCTGTCTCTGTAGTCCCTTACAAACACACAACTACAAATTCAAATATAGTGCATCAACTAAGTATTAATATTTTCAGAAATGTAAAGAAAAAAATATACTAGAGTCTAGTCATCATAAGCACTATATTGTCCTTCAAAGAAGAGGGGCCAGCTTACATCATAAAGTAAAGATTCTTAACGTGTGCCTTAATTAATATATACTGATTAGAGAAAATCACGTAACCTCTCCTCTTTTACCTCGGAAAACAAGATAGATACACATTCTTGCCTACTGGAAGCTTGACTACTTGAAAAATATTACACATTACTAAAAGTTGCATGATGTGAACTGCAGCTGCATCTTACTTAAATATTTTTCCAAATTTAGGAAGAATACCGTATTGGAATTTTAGCTCGCCAACATATGGGTAGTGTAGTATCCGATTCATCCTGAATAAGGTCGTCAGTAGAAACACTTTGAAGCTGCAATCAGTGCCAAAAAATTGAACGGCAGAAGGTTAAGTTCCGAAAGTGATAATATTGAACTGTCCAATGACATAAATACATAACTACTCACTATAGTAATTAAATCTACATATGCTTGCTTTGTGAAGTAGGTGAAAGAACTGCCACTATCAAAAATCACATGACCATTGTCCAAACCATTTAGACTAAGCTTGTTGTTCCCGTAATTTATTTTGGATACTTCAGCAACATAAGAATTCCTGGAAGCATGAGTGTAAATAGTAAAACTGATTAACAAGAATTCAAGTGTGCTGCTCAGTAGCAGAAGAAATCGAAAGTGTAAAGTGGCATAAAGTACAAAAGAAAAAATATAATTCATTTAACAAATTAAAACATTATAAATTTGTAAGAGTAGCACAAAAAGTACACAAGTTTGATTGCTTGAGAGGTGGCTGCATAGATCCACTATTAGTCTGATCCTTTGAATCAAGCAGGCACCATGTTCTCTGGGCGAGTATTTAACCATTTAATACTATTTAAGTTTCTCAATAGACTTGCACAGTCATGGTTTGTGTTTCTATAAGAGGGAAAAGAATTAAAAGAACCACACTCAACCAAATATTTTCTGAAAGATGTGATATACTCACGTGGTGGGGATATTAAGCATTGAAACCCATCGCAATTGCCTTTGAGGCATAAAGTCATCTCCCAAGAACATATATCCAACACCGGCTGCATCAGCAGTAAGGCAATGCCCTACCACATTATTAATGATCTTCTGGTCAGCCAATTGAGAAGACAGGCTAACCTTTGCCCTACTAAGCCCAAGGATTCCATCTTTCTTTGTCAAAGAATTTAAAACTACACCTTGCTGATCATAAGCACACCTGAAAAAGTCAGACAAACATCAGAGATGAAATCATTTTGCAAAACTTGATAAATCAATATAATAACTGGTTTCCCATGACAATTAGCATAATTGCTATTACCCAAAAGCAACTTTCATGTTGACCACTGATCCATTTGCTGCCATCAAATGAATATGATCCCTAGCAAGAACACCCATAGAAGAACTATGATCTGCATATTCTATTTCATAATCACAATGATGGCATGTTTCACAGTATCCAGATCCCTGAGTTTTTTGAACTTCAGTGCATAGTGAATCTTTTGAAGGGATAATGTTTGCTTGTTTGGGTTTGTAGAGAGGGTGTGGTCCCTGCATTAAGTTTCATATGCAACTAATTATGGGATCTGCCTGAATAGGCTGAATATATCACTGCTCTAAAACAGTAAATTCGTCTTTGTTGATATACATAACATTGGTCTTTGTTGATATACATAACATCAACTGAAGCAAATAAATGATAATGAATATATACCAGCAGCTACATACAGAGTATAGATTCAAATCTAGTCAAAGTTGATACATAAATAACGTTAATAGCAACATGACATTATAAGGTAGCTGATCCTTGTAAATATCAGATGACAGAACTGCACTAATGACAGATTCAGGTTTCAACCAAAACAGAATACAAAACATATATCCAAACATATTAGAACTTTGCATTACCTTGGCACAACTAGTGCATGGAGCATCACACTGGACCCATGCCAAGTCACTTCCAGTATCTATATCAAGAAAGTAAGGTCTTGCAGGGCTCCCCACTAATATTTTAGTATAATACAGCCTAAATGGAGAGAAGATTGAAAAATATCATGTTATGTAGGCAAAAAATATCTTGGACTACTCGAGATGATTAAATATACAGGTATTAATCATGATATCAGAAACAAGGATCCAACTACCATGCTTAGGGTGAAGATTTATAAATATCACATTCAATCATATTTGAGGCCAATAAGTAAACTCTACACTCTCATCCTAATAAATATAATACTTTCCAGGTAAAAGAAGGTACTAAGATGTGACTAGAGAAGCCAATGTCAGATTCTTCTTTCTTTATACATCATCACTTAACAGTTAACAATGATGCACCAATATCATTATTGAATTACGTAAAGGTTCCCAAATTGATCTTGCACTTGAATCATATTGACAAACATCCAAATAAACCAGACTTAAAATACATAGGAAACACAAAAAAAAATAAAAAAAATGGCTTCCCATCATCACCATAATCACTTTTACTAGGGTCATCGTCATCACGGCCGAGGAATTCAATTTGGTTTAACCTAGAGCAGGAGGAGTCAAAGCTATAACTGAGACACCAAGCACTGGCATAGACATTCTCAACTTACCAAGTACGTATTTTTCTGTGAACTGCAAATTTGGGGATGATTATAACAGAAGTGTAATGGTTCTAAATCTTGGTGTGGTTGATTTTTTTGATGAAACTGACTGAAGTTGATTCAAAGACTAAAAACTTTGTAAGTGTTTTTCCTCACGAAGAGTTATCTAGAGTTGGAAATGCAAGCACGATCACAACTAGTAACTGGGAAGACTCTGCACTTCCTGCATCTTCCACACTCTTATTTCAAGACTGTTTCTCATAATTCAGGTAGAAAAAACAGACAAAATATATGCAGAACCAGAGGATACACGATCAGATAACAGGAAAAAGAAGGTTGCAGTACGATCACCAGTTTCCAAAATTTCCCTGCCCTCTTCTTGGTCTTTGGCATTATTAAGTGTCTCTTTTCAATGCCAAGTCATTGATCCTTTAAACTTTTTTCAATCTTCATAGATGGTTTAGGAGTTGTAATTCATTAAATAAGTCCTTTAAGTCTCTAACCCTCTATGTAAAGAAAAGTATAATCTCATTTCAATCTTCACACAGGGAGTGACAGTCAAGTTCATTTTGTTTTCTGTCCTTTCACAAAATTCTGGATTATAAGCCAGGTTTCCAGTTATAATGTGACATATCACATACAACCATTAAAGGAGAACATAAGTCCATTAACTTTCAACACAAAAAAAAGTATCATATAGAATAAATGCTATAAAAGGCTTTAAGAGAATATTTACATAGGCATGTGCCATTTGCTAAAAAGTTCCTAAAGAAATAAACCAAAAACACTTATTCAGTACTCTCATTATACCCTATTCATCTAAAAAAAAATGTAAAACTAATAAATATATGTAAAAATGTTAACAAATACCAATGCTACACGTACTATAAAAGATACTGTGAAGTACCTAGTTGACTATTAAACACCAGACCAGGTGCTGGAGACTTCATTTTTGTGCAGAAAATAAGATATTTAAAGACTACATGTATCAAGCGCCTCAATTTTCAAATTATTGTGTCAACAACACTATTCAAATTTCAAATTATTGTATCAAACACCTCAAATTCCAAGTTAGATAAGCATCTACAACAAGTGATTCTGATACATATAACTACTGACATTGAACTAACTACATTTCACAATCAAATATGTCCAAGCAAGAAGAATCGAAACATACCCATCAGGATAAGTACCACCCTCAACAGGTAAATGGCAGTAGACTCCACTGCCGAAACCGCAGCTTTAATCTTACTAGCATTAACCCCATCATCAACAAATGTAGACACAACATTATCATAATTCACTTCCACAAACCTCCCCAACTTAAGCTCAACATCATTTCCCAACTTATCAGGCAAACCCAATTTCGGAAAAAGATCAAACACAAAAGAACTTGGCTTCCCACCATCATTCTCATCTCTAAGCCAATGATCACCAAGCCCATTTTCTAGAAAAAGATTTTGTGGGTATGTGGAAAAACAAAAAATTACAGCAATCAAAAAAATACCCACAAGGCCTAAAGCACTTCTAGGACTACCCAACAAAAATCTTCTTGAAAAGAACTGATTTTGATGAGTAAAAGGTGGTTGAATTGGCATATTAGGTGGTTCTTGAAGTGGGTTTTCTTGAATTTGGCTAGATTCTTGTTGTGATGAATCATCAGTGTATGAAAATATAGATACAGTTTTTCCAAAAGATGGGTCATGAGGAGGAGGTAAAGTTATGATGACCACTTTGTTTAATTGTGATGATTCTTCATCTTCCATCTTTGAATTGAATATTTTTTCTTTTGAGGCAATTTGACAAAGAGGTTGTGTGCAAGAAGATGGAAAAGAAGAGAGTGGTCTTCTCTTTGAAAGTCTCCTGGTTTGGAGAGGAAGTGTAGAGTCTTTGATTTTCCATGGTACTCTGAGGAAGTGTAGACTGTGTAGAGTCTTTGATTTTTCATGGTACTCTGTTGTGCAAGTATATATATGATGCAAGTGTGTGTATTTTACTATTTTTTGGTGTGTGTATATCAATGTGTATTTGTGATTCTGTGAGCTTTTTTGGATATTTCCAGTTTGGAGCTTATTTTGGATTTTTTTTTTTTTTTTTTTTGAAAGTGAGATGGAAATTTTGCAAAAGGCGAGAAAGTATGTGGAAATTGCGCTATTTTTGTAATGGTGGGTAGAAACGAATCGAAAATAAAATAGGAAAATGCCTGAATTCTTAAATTCGTTTTCAAATTTATTTTGAATATTATGTATCAAAATTTTATTAGTATCAAATTAATTAAATATGATGAACTTTTTGCATTTACATACTTTCCATCAATTAAATATTTTTTAAAATATCACGTCAATCATGACTGTCATTCAAAAACATTACTAAAAATATTTTTGGGTACGTAACATTACTTAATAAAATAGTACAAATTGTTTATAGTAGTTTTAAAAATCAATTTCGAAAAATTGTATTTTTGGGGACCTTTTTTTTCAAAATTATTGTCTACAAAATTATATTTTTCGAAATTAAATTGAGAACATTAATTTCACTCAAGTTATGGATTTCAAATGGAGGTGTCATTTCAAATTTCAAATTTATATTTAATATTGTATTTTAAATTTTACTGAAATTTAAATCTAAATTATTTTGTGTAACAAAACATTTGATCAAATTCAAAATTAACAATAAAAATATAATGTTCAACCGGATCATAAAAGAATTTGAAAATTAAAGTTATCTATTCTAAATTTAATACAACACGGAATTTTTGTTAACAATTTACTTTAGGATGCTGATTTATGTATATCCTAAATTTATTTATGTACACCCTAATTAATTTTGGATCAAATTATCCCTATTTATTTACCGGTACTTTATTTTTTTTATTAGCTTAATTAATAATTTTATTATATTAATCATATAATAAAAATCAATGAAGAATCCTATTTAGGATTCTTTTATTTTATGTCTTACACTACTCTTTTAGTATCCCTTCCTTTTTTAGTACTTGAATCCTAGCATTAATGGAGAATTCTGAAAAAGAAAGTTTTCATTCTCATATTGTTAATAGAAAATTATTAGACTTAAATGAAGTAATTGATTTGATCAAATCAAATAATGTTGAAAATCTGTCAAAATTATTTACACCTTTCAATTCTACTACACCATCTGGCCACTCTAGTGGCAAAGATATACTATGTTCTTCCTTCATTTTAAATTATGCTTAATTTAATCTATCTTGTATAATTTTAAAAATTTTCATTTAATCTTCAATACTTGCTTATAAATATATTGTAATGGTACTCAAGAGCAATATTACATATATGGGGTGAGCAATGGTCGGGCTCAAAGGATTAAACCACTCAATCCGTATTTTATGATTTTGGAATTTAACAACTCGTTACCATAACCGTTATCGTTAGTACTAAAAAAACCGCACAAATTATAACGGTTTGGTTTGGATGGGTTGGGTTTTAAATCATTTAAAAAGTTTTAAACTTGCACAAAATTAATCGACATAATTGTACAATGCTTGAATGAATTGACATCATAAAATATCAATAAAATTTGGTAATTAAGTTACAAAGTCTTACGGACCAGTACAAACCTGGTTGGACTTTGTGATTAGATGAAGAAGCCAGCGAGAGTTAATGTGATTGTGTTCAGTGTAAGTAAAACGATAGTTGAGAAAAATAGGTTTATAAACTTATCGATTTAGTCTTTTTACATATGTGAAGTACATTTTTTTTCTTTTTATATAATTATATATTATTTATTAATTTGAATTATATTTCTTAAATAATAATAAAATTAATTAATATATATTATTATATATTCGGGTGGAATGGGTTATATTGGTCGGTTTAACAAGGCAAATCGAACCCAACCATTATTTTTTGGTTTTAAAAAAATTGAAATCGTTACCAATCCGAACCGTTACAAAACCGTAAATTCTAGTTTGGACGATTTGGATTGGACGGTTTGGACGAATTTGGAAAATTTTGCTCACCCCTACCCCTACCCCTACATATATGTAAAAGATAATAAATAAAGTGAATTAGTTAAGTTACTTGTCCCGAAATCAAAATCAGAGTACGGGAGCTAGGTTGTTAACTTTTGAATATCTATATATCCATTTTTATATATACTAGCTTATAACCCGCGCAATGCACGGGTTTCTTATACTATATTATAAATTTTATTTAATATTATAATTATGTTTTTATATAATTATTATTTTAATAATTTTTTTAATTTTAAATTAACATAATGTAACATGCTCATGTTTATAAATTATACTAATGTTTTCTTATTATAAACAACGTATATGATTTTTAATATATTTTATTAATAATTGAGAAATATGCTGTGATATTTTCGGGTGTATATTAATTATTGTAAGATTTGTTGTAAATTAAAAAGGTAACTTATTTTAATTATAAAGAAAATATTAATGATTGAAAAATATGATACGATTGATCTTTTTACGTGTTTATAAAAGATAATATCTTCAACTAAAATTAAATGTGAAAAAGGCAATCGACTAATTACCATTAAATATATTATTTTATTATTTATTGTAGGTGTTATATTTTTCTTGAAAATTATGGTTTGATATTTTCGGGTATACATTAATGATTGTAAGATTTGTTTTAAATTAAAAAGGTAAAGTGTTTTAATTCGAAAAAAAAATATTAATAATCGAAAGATATGATAGGATTGATGTTTTTAGTTGTTTATAAAAGGTAATATGTTTAACTAAAAGTAAACGTGAAAAAGGCAATCGACTAATTACCATTAATTTTATTATACTAATGTGAAAAAGGCAATCGACTAATTACCATTAATTTTATTATGTTAATCGACTAATTACCATTAATTATAACGTGTTTTAATTCAAAAGGAAATACTAATAATGGAAAGATATGATACGATTGATATTTTTAGGTGTTTATAAAAGCTAATATCTCGACTAATTACCGTTAATTATATTATGTTATTATTTATTTTAGGTGTATTTATTTTTCTTTATAATGAAGGGTAAATAAATAAATTTACTCAGTACCAAAAAAACAGGTATCAAAACTTTCAATGTTTTGGTTTTTATATAATAGTATAGATGTGACATTACACTATATCCTGCTAGAGTTTTCAGAATTTATTTTTGATGTTTTCGTTCAAATTTTATTATAGTTTTTGGAGATTTGGAGAAGAAAATGTAACGTGAAATATTGGTTTGTTCTAATTATTTTAAGTCTTGTGACTTTTATTTGGATCAATGTTATGGAAAAATGAAAATATTTAATTGGAGCTCTTTCTATGTTTCTATCTTCTTCTGATGTAAGTGTTGCAGGAAACTTTTATTTTTATACATGCTGTGTTTGATACAGCAATTGATAGATAATTGACATGACAATTATTTGTATTTTTTTATGGAATTTAGATAGGAACAATTTGGTCCAAAAATAATTAAAATGTACATAAATAAATTTAGGATGTATATAAATTATCATTCTTTACTTTATTTGTTTGCCATATCTTCGTTAGGTGATTTAATTCTTTTAGACCATTTTATCCTCCTTTCTACAATATCGTTTCAAAATTATTTTGATATTTTGACATCAATATATTTTATACATATTATTAAATGTTAGCAACAATGTATGTATGTATCGATGTGTGTATGTACGTATATATGTATGTATGCATAAGTATGCATATAAATTTTGTAGCATTTAATAATATTAGCGTAAAAGCCTGTGCAAGGCACGGGCACTGAAACAATTTTTCGATTTAAAATGTATATATATTAAGATAAATTATTAAGTAAAAATACGATAAATGATAAGATTTCGATTTTATCTTATATTCTTATAGTCCTTTACTTATTTTGTAATATTATATACAAAATTCATGTACCAAATATTTTATAATTTGATTAGATTTCATAAAATTTGGATAAATATTAATACGATAGTAAACACATATTCACTTTTAATTGTTAAAATATTAATTTAATGTTTAAAATGGCTTGAAATCAGCTTTATCAAAGTAAATATTTGAGTATAATATAAATAATTATATTAGTAAAATTGTCCATAAATATCATGAAAGTAGGTAATTCATGTGATTTTAAGGTAGACAGAAACATATTACAAAATCTTTTAACATTATGTAATAGTCATCTTTGTGGTTCATATATACATACATATTTATACACATTTAAATTCAAATATTTTTTTATTCTAATGCATATTACACAATATCAAAATACCGTTTTAAAAATTAGGTAGTTTGAAAAAAATATATTTTAATTATTTTTTTAATTGAACTTTAATTTTTTCAAATATTTAAATTGAAGTAAAATCTATACTATTATATAAAAGCCGAAACATTGAAAGTTTTGGTACCTGTTTTTTGGTGCTAAGTGAATTTACTTATTTACCCTTCATTATCAAGAAAAATAAACACACCTAAAATAAATAATAACATAATATATTTCATGGTAATTAGTCGAGATATTACCTTATATAAACACCTAAAAACATCAATCCTATCATATCTTTGCATCATTAGTATTTCCTTTATTAATATTTCCTTTCGAATTAAAACACATTACCTTTTTAATTTAAAACAAATCTTACCATCATTAATATATACCTGAAAATATCACAACATAATTTTCAAAAAAATATTATACTTAAAATAAATAATAACATAATATAATTAATGGTAATTAATCGATTAACATAATAAAATTAATGGTAATTAGTTTATTGTCTTTTTCACATTAATATAATAAAATTAATGGTAATTAGTCGATTGCCTTTTTCACAATTACTTTTAGTTGAAGATATTACCTTTTATAAATACCTAAAAACATTTGTATCATATCTTTCGATCATTAATATTTCATTTCGAATTAAAACATTACCTTTTTAATTTAAAACAAATCTTACGATCATATATAGCCGAAAATATCACAACATAATTTTCAAGAAAAATATAACACCTAAAATAAATAATAACATAATATAATTAATTGTAATTACTTGATTGCCTTTTTCACATTTACTTTTAGCTGAAGATATTACCTTTTATAAACATCTAAAGAGATCAATCGTAACATATCTTTCAATCATTAATATTTCCTTTCTAATTAAAACACATTACCTTTTTAATTTATAACAAATCTTACAATTATTAATATATACCCAAAAATATCTCACCATATTTTTCAATTATTAATAAAATATATTAAAAATCGTATAAATTGTTTATAATAAGGAAATATTAATATAATCCTTAAACATGAGTATATTAAATTATATCAATTTAAAATTAAAAAAATTAATGAAAATATAATTATATAAAATATAATTATAATATTAAATAAAATTTATAATATAATATAAGAAACCCGTGCATTGCACGAGTTATAAGCTCGTATGATTAAACGACATTACTGACTTAATTTATAGTCGAGTTATAATCTAATCGATCATTGTTTATAATTATAGTAGTTTTGTAATATTTATGAATCAAAAATACTATATTCTTTCATTCAATATTGAAAATGAGTTAGGTTATTATATATATATATATATATATATATATATATATATATATATATATATAACATAAATTTATTTTTAGAGTCTTATCTTTTTAACATAAATTTAATATTTTTTCATATTTTTTTATTTATTTAAATTTTAACACCAATTATACATTTATTTTGCTGAAAGTCTAAATAGTAGGTCAACAAAAAATCTCTAATATGACTCACCTATTTAAAGTTTAATATACCTAAAAATTATGTGATGCAAATATTAATTATGTTTAATTTGATAAATAAGATTAATATATTTCTTAAAACCATATTTAATTTTTAATTTTAATAATTTAATATCTACTTGGAGGCAAATGTAAATATATATATTTTTTCCGAACTCGGTTATATTTTTGTATAATATAAAAATTTATCTTAAAATATTATTTTGAATTTCAATCACTTGGTATAGCAAAAAAGAAACGTAGAGTATACTGAATAGATTCAAATATTTTTCGTAATTATATTCTTAGTAATTCTAAAAATAACAAAAACCAATATGTTATTTAGTCAAAATAAAAATAGAAAAAAACGGGACAAAAAGGGAAGATGTTGTTAGTCACAGAGACATGTCTGTACTCTTATAATAACAAGCCTAATTGTTTTTAAAACTTTGCATTACCTACATGACCTCTTAAATGAGGGGACCTCTAGTTGTAGAATTTCTATTTGTTTTGTACTTGTAATAGGCATCAAATCCTAGTTGTGTAACTGTACTTATAAAGTCAAGAACAATGCTTGAAAAAAGTTCCAAGGTTCATGCCTCAAGCAAGAAGATAAAGACTGTCAAATAATCATAGCTGGGATTTGAAGAAATGAAGAATTTGCCTAAGTACCAATTTGAGAAGTATGTTTGTCTATTCGAGAAGTCCAGCATTCGAGAAGTCAGAGATTCGATATCTCAGAAGACACTGTTCGATATCTCCGAAAGAACTATTCGATATCTCATTCGATATCTCAGAGATTCGACATGTCTATTTGCTCTATTCGAGAACTGAGGAAGTCAGCAATCAAAGCATCATTCGAGTTCTCTAGGAGTCAACAAGACAAGGTTCTTTTCGACATCTCAAAGACTTAAGAAACTATTCGATATCTCAGGGATTCGACAAGACAAAAGCTCTATTCGACAACTCAAAGAATTCCTGGAGATAAGGCTATTCGAGAAGTGATTCAATATGTCAAGATTGTACTATTCAAGAACTCAGAGTTATCGAATGACATTTCTCGAATTAGTTACTTAAACACTTCTCGAATGGATTCTTGGAGACAAAGCTACTGGAAAATTATACAAGTCAGAAACTTGCAACAAGCTAAAGTGCTTTATGGACCACAAACTGTGAAGTACTTTGCAAAGCCTACAAAGAAGCTTAGTGAGATGTACAAGAGACAAATAACTGAAGAAGTGAATCTAAACAGAGCTCTACAAAGTCAAACCTGTAGCCGTTCGGATAGTTACTTGAATAGGATAGACACATTAGAAAACAGTTTTGTTGCTATCCTATTTGTGTAAATGAGTTATTTACATGGTATAAGTAAACAACACCACTTCTCTATGAAGTAAGAGATTAGAGTTATCAAAGATAAAATTGTAATATCTCTCTGAGAAAAAGGAGCTGAGAATACGTTCCTGTATTCACAAATTGTAGCACCATTTTAATTCAATAAATTGGATTAAAGTGAAAAGTTGTGTCTTGTGTTCTTCATTTATCCGCACACTGCTTATTCACAAACTCACAAATACATACTTGCTACACACACTTTCACCATGCAGACTCAAGAACAAGAAAAGTTCAAGAATCCATTCACCCCCTCTGTATTCTTTCGTGGTATTCAATACTCAACAAGTGGTATCAAAGCAGGCTGTTTAATACACAAACAGTAAATGATCATGAATACACTAAAGACTACGGGAACAGTGAAGGTTCCTAAATTCGATAAAGAGAATTACAACCTCTGGAAGATTAAAATGTTGTTGTTCATTAAAGCTGCTAACCCTCTATACCCTGATATTCTCAAGAATGGTCCATTCATTCCACAACAAGAAATTGCTGAGTCTACAGTGGGCACCTTGGTCATTCCTATATCATATGTTGCAAAAGAACCATCCAAATGGATAGACTCAAAAAAAGAAAAGGTTGCCCTAGACAGCCATCTCATGTTGCTGATAATAGACTCTATGGAGATGTCAATGTTTGCAAATATAACTTCCTGCAAATCAGCAAAAGAGATGTGGGATCATATTGAGGTATTGTGTGAATGGACAAAGGAGGTTAGAGAAAACAAGAAGCAGATACTGGTCACTCAGTATGAAGCTTTCATGGCACAACCCAAGGAAAGCATCATTGATATGTTTGAAAGGTTTCACAATCTGGTGACTGAGCTACAGATGAATGGGAAGGTTTACAGCACCAAGGAGTTGAAATTGAAGTTTCTACTGTCTTCTCCAAACCATCTAAAGCATAGGGTCATTTCTCTAAGGGAAAGAGATTTGAACAAAGTTACATATGATGTGCTCTATGGGGTTCTAAAAACTCATGAGCTTGAGTTGCTTCAGAAGAGGGCTATCCAAGCCAACAAAGGCAGAATGATAAACACATCCTGTGCCTTGATTGTCAACAAATCTATTCAAGATCTAGAGGCATCTACAAGTCAACTGAGGATAGAGGAGATAGTAGATGATGAAGAAAATTAAGGTGAAGTAACTGAACCTGTTGAGGAGAAGGAAGATGAAGAGTTCTACACTCTTGAAGAGCTAGATGGTATAGAAAACACTTCATATACTTTCATGGCCAGAAAATTTCCAAACATAAGATTAAAGAAGAACCAACCCTTCAAGTCTAGACCTCAAGGCCATTCATTCAATAAGAGCAAGGCACTTGTGAAAATAAACAAGAGTAAATTGAAAACCAGCCATGTGGATAGGTCATCTGTGAGGTACTATAGATGCAATGACCTGGGACATTTTGCCAGTGAATGCAAGAAGCCTAAAAAGAAGGATAAAGAGTTTCTTGAGCTTGAAGCTAAGTGTAAAGAAGCAAACACAAGGCAAGGTCTACATAGGTGAAGGGAAGTGCTGGGATGATTCTGATAGTGATGGAGAAGAGCAAGAATTCTGCAACAATGCTTTGATGGCTGATTCCAAGGATGAACCATCTCCATCAGTATCTCAGGTACCATCTCTCACTACTATAGACATGTCTGTTTCTGAATATAAATGCATGGTTGAATAACTGTCTGTTGAGATGTTTAATATTCACACTAGTATGACTGTTGTTAATGAAGAAATTTCTAAACTGTCTACTAGAAATGAAATGTTAAACAAGAAAAATGAGGAACTTGAGCTAACTGCTATGCAAGTAGATAACCTTAAGAAAGAAGTTGAACTAGCTGAAAATGTTCTATGTGCTAGTCAGGTTGAGAAGGCTCTTAGGGATGAACTAGCTGAAAATGAATTTAAATTTGAAAACTTGTAAGAACTCCTCTAGTCTATTGCAGTCTCACCATGAGAAAAATCAGGCTAAACCCAAGGCTGCCATTGGAATTGATTATGACACTCTTAAATAGGGGAAAGGCTATGCAGTCATTGAAAATGACATTGTTGTTCAGGAGGAAGTGCCTCAAGTTTTGAAAAAGGCTAAGACTCCATTGTTTAAAACACCAACATTTAAAAATGATGAGGATGCCTTACTTATTAAGAAAATGTTGAATGATGAGGATGAGGCACAATCTAGTGAACAACAAGCATCCTCTAAGAGTGAGAATGTCAAAGTCAAAGCCAAGGAGCCAGTAGGAGATAGACCTAGTTCTAAAAAGTTTGGGAGATTTGTTTCAGCTGAAAATCATGAATCTGAGAAGAAAGTGGCTAGTAAAAAACAAAATACGAATGGCAAACTAGGTATTAACAAGAATAACAATTATTCTTATGTGCCAAATGCCCCTAGAAAAGTCTGTCAAAACTGTTTTAGCACTAATCATTTAACACATGCATGCAAGAAACCAACTAGTAGTGTAGCTAAGCCATTCTATGATTGCTCTATGCCTTTAAGACATAGAGATCCTCCTTTTTGTGATAAACTGGTTTGTATGCAATGTAACATGAATATTATGACTAGCTATTTTAATTTGAGAAGACAATTCATGAAAGGATGCATCAGTCACAATGTTTACACACACTACACTAGGCCAGAGTCTTCAAGTCCTCCTAGAGTTAGGAAGGTACCTCTGTTACCCAATTCTAAGAACTCAGCTTCTAAGACTTCTAATAGTGACAAAAAGACTAGTCCTAAGAATGATGTCAAGCATGCTGTTAATAAATCTATTTCTAAGCCAAATGGACCCAACCATGTTTGGGTACCAAAGAAGAAGTGATATACTTCTGTTTGCAGGGAAAAGAAAGTGAAAAGAAGGTCATGTGGATTCTGGACAGTGGATGCTCAAATCACATGACTGGTGATATTGTCCTGCTATCACAGTATGAAGAGAAGGCTGGCCCAATGGTTGCTTTTGGAGATGACAGCATGGGTAACACATTGGGATATAGCAAGTTGAAAGTTGGAAATGTCATCATTGAAGATGTAGCACTAGTCAAGGGACTTAAGTATAATCTGCTAAGTGTTGGTCAGTTTACTAATAGAGGATTTAAGGTAAATTTTGACAAAGATGAATGTTTAATCACCCACAAGAAGACTGGTGAGTTTGCTCTATCTGGAGTAAGGAAGGGAAGCCTGTTTATGGCCAATATGGACTCTGCAAACAAGGACAAAATTTGTTGCTTTTATTCAAAGGCTTCAAACAAAGATTGTTGGTTGTGGCACAAGAAGCTATCACACCTAAACTTCAAGGCCATTAATTCTCTATTCAAAAGAGAGTTAGTGAGAGGCATGCCCACACTTGAATTCTGTCAAGAAGGAGTGTGTGAGGCCTGTCAAAAGAAAAAGATGAAAAGGTCAAGACACAAGTCAAAGACAGTGACATCAATTACCAAGCCCCTGCAGTTAATTCATATGGATTTGTTTGGGCCTGTCAACATTATGTCACTCTCAAGAAAGAAGTATGCCTTGGTAATGGTTGATGACTACACAAGGTATACATGGGTGGAATTTATAGCATCAAAGAATGAGACTCCATAAGTAATCATTGAGCATATCAAGAAAGTTGACAAGGAAGCAAAGGCCAACAATACAAGTGTGATTGCACTGAGGAGTGACAATGGAACAGAGTTCAGAAATGCTCTGCTTGAAGCATTCTGCAAAGAGAATGGCATTTCTCAACAATTCTCAGCTCCAAGAACTCCACAACAAAATGGAGTTATTGAGAAAAAGAATAGAACTCTAATTGAAGCTGCTAGAATAATGTTACTTGATGCAAAGATGTCTGCATGTTTTTGGGCTGAGGCTGTGAGCACTGCATGCTACAATCAAAATAGAACACTCATCAACAAAAATACTGGAAAAACACCCTACAATTTGATGACTGGAGAGAAGCCTACCCTCAAGTATGTTAATACTTTTGGAAGCAAATGTTTTGTATTAAAGGATAACTCAAAATATATTGGAAAGTTTGATGCGAAGGCATTTGAAGGAATTTTTCTTTGCTATTCTATGGAGAGAATTGCTTATAAGGTTTATATCATCAGTCAAAAGAAAGTTATAGAAAGCACATATGTGACTTTTGGATAGCAAACTGTCTGGATGAGAAGAAGCCAATGAAGAAGATAGAGATCCCTTAAGATTTGAAAATCTAGATGATTCTGATGAAGAGATTGAAGCTGAAGTTGAGACTACAGTTCAACTAACTCCGGTGAATGAAGGAACAAGAGAAGAATTTGTGCCAAACAACAGTGAAGAGACAAACATCCAAGACACACCTGTGAATAGTGGTCACTTCACAGGGGGAGGAAATGAAGATGATCATGACTTGAATGATGAAGCAACATCAAATCTGAGAATTCAATATGAGCATGCAAGGAAATGGGATAGATCATATACTGCATATCAAATCATTGGAGATCCAAATGTAGAAGTGAGAACAAGGGGGGCAACTCAGAATGAATGCCTCTATGGTTGTTTTCTATTCCAAGTTGAGCCTAAGAAACTTGATGATGCACTGTTGGATCTTGACTGGAAAATTGCTATGCAAGAGGAACTAAATCAGTTTGAGAGAAACAAAGTATGGGAACTTGTGCCTGTACCAAAGGATAGAACCATTGTTGGAATAAAATGGGTTCTGAAGAACAAGATGGACGAAAATGCTGTAGTCATAAGAAACAAAGCAAGGTTGGTTGCAAAAGGATACTCCCAATAGGAAGGCATTGACTATGATGAGACTTTTGCACCTATTGCTAGATTAGAGGCCATCAGAATTTTCTTGGCATTTGCTAAACATTCAAATTTCAAAGTCTATCAAATGGATGTCAAGAGTGCATTTCTGAATGGAGAGTTGGAAGAAAAAGTATATGTGCAACAGCCACCTGGCTTTGAGGATTCACATTTTCCGCACTTTATCTATAGATTGCTCAAGGCACTGTATGGATTTAAACAAGCTCCTAGGGCATGGTATGACACCCTGTCACAATTTCTTCTGGAAAATCAATTCACTAGAGGCAACAAGACACTGTTTTACAAAAAGCACGGTAATGATATTATCCTAGTTCAAATCTATGTGGATGATATCATATTTGGATCTACAAATGAGAAGCTGTATGAAAAATTCTCTAAGCTCATGCAAAGCAGATATGAGATGAGCATAATGGGAAAGTTGACATTCTTTCTTGGATTGCAAGATAGTCAAAGGAAGGATGGTATCTTTATCAATCAGACTAAGTACATCAAAGACCTATTGAAGAAGTTTGATTTAGAAGAGTGCTTACCTGCAAAGACCCCCATGGCCACTGACACCAAGTTAGATGAAAATGCTAAGGGCAAGAAGGTAGATATCTCAGTCTACAGAGGCATGGTTGGTTCTCTACTCTATCTCACTACAAGTAGGCCAGACATCATGTTTGCAACATGCTTGTGTGCAAGATTTCAATCAAATCCAAACGATTCACATTTGATTGCAATAAAGAGGATCTTTAGATATCTGAAGGGCACACCAAACTTGGGGTTATGGTATCCTAAGGACACAGGGTTTAACTTGGTAGGCTACTCTGATGCTGACTATGCTGGATGCAGAGTGGATAGGAAAAGCACATCAGGAAGCTGCCAATTTCTTGGCCAAAGGTTAGTTTCTTGGTATAGTAAGAAATAACAATCTGTGTCAACTTCCACAGCTGAGGCTGAATATATAGCTGCCGGGAGTTTTTGTGCTCAAGTGCTTTGGATTAGAAACTAACTTAGAGATTATGGACTTGTGTTGGAAAGAATTCCAATTATGTGTGACAACACAAGTGCAATCTCTATAGTTGCCAATCCTGTCAATCATTCTAGGACAAAGCACATTGACATCAGATATCATTTCATAAGGGAGCATGCAACTAATGGAACCATTGAGTTGCACTATGTTTCCATTGACAAACAACTGGCAGACATATTCACTGAGCCATTAGATGAAGCCACCTTCATAAGGTTGGTTAGTGAGATTGGAATGCTGAATCCTTCAAATTCTGGCTAAGTGAAAGTGTCAATCAGATTGTTGCAGCAGTAAACCTTTACTTTATCTAAATGCTCAATATTTTTGAAGTAAATGTTGACTGAAGTATGATTTATAAATATTTCATTCTGTTGCATATGTTGAGATCATACTCTGATTAGCTCGAAATTTCTATGAAATTTTGAGAATATCACTATTTAATTTTTTAGAATATTCTTCATTGAATAATTCTGGTGAATTTTGAAAAGATAGTGAAAATTAAGTTTTATGAGTAAAAAGTATAGTTCTATAACTCAGACTTCTCGAATGAGTCTTTTCCTGAATAGTGCTCGACTTCTCTAATAAGTCTATTCAGAACCCTCTTGAGTTCTCGAATAGTGCTTTTTTGGAGAAATCGAACAGAGACATGCTTGACTTCTCAAATAAGATATTTTAGTTCTCGATTGACTGAGTTCTCAAATACTGTATTTGAGTTGTCGAATCATTCAAAAAGGCTGATTTCTCGCTGACAATTAATTCTTTTTGGATTTTTATCTATAATTTAAATTCACTCATAAAAACACATTTTATTTAATTTATAATTATTTCTAAGTTAGATAACTGCCAGGTGTGAGCTACAAACTGCTTGAGTTATCGATTAAGCCTTTCTTGACTTATCGAATAGTTGATTTCTACTTCTTGAATGCTTGACTTGTCGATACAAAACATATATCTAATTAACAATTCAAGTACTTCATACTTATACAATTCCACATCTATTCAATTCATTTCATTCGATTTCTCAAACAGCTAAAATTCCAAAACCCTGAAACCCTAACTCTCCGAAACTAAATTTCTTCTTCGACCTTCATTCTCTTCTCTCTTTTCAGTATCAATTGCAACTGTGAAATTCAACACCAACTACATTGCTCTCTCAAGTGATGTCGAAGCTCCAAATGCTAACTACAAGTGTTTTATGAGATGGATGTCTGAATCATATATCAAAGGAGCACTTACGGCTAATCCAACTCTGTATCTAGACATTCTAGAATAGTTTTGGAGCACTGCAATTACTGAAACTGTTGGGCTTAAAGATGGCAGCCTGGGCTATATCGTTCACTGCAAGGTTTTGGGTAAAGAGTTCACAATCACCTCTGAGGATATGAACAAAGCCCTAGATCTTCACCTGGATGAATACAATGACCAAGTGACAGATTACCAACTGGTGGAGTTCTTTGACTTCATAAAGTATGCAGACACTATCAAAATTGGTAACCTGGAGAGGGGACATCTGAGAAAAGAATGGAGCTATGTATTTGCCACATTCTTGCAAGTATTTAGTGGCAGGAAGTTCAGCTATGATCAACTGAATGCTTCTGTCCAACAAATAGGACACTCATTGGCCTATGACAGAAAGATAGATGTTGGCAAACTCATAATGCAGGAGCTCTACGGAAAACTTGGTAAGAACACAACCAAGAGAGGTAATGACATTTTCTTTCCTAGATTCATTCAGTATGTACTTAAATATTTAGATGAGAAATTGACTGAATTGCCTTCTTTAGATAAAAGTAGAATAGGCTACCCTAGGTCCATGACCAAACTTATTTTTGGTAATTTGGACACTAGGAATGATGTGGATGTTAGACTTGTAATAACCCCTCATATGCAGAGGTTATTTGAGTCTTACCCCCACAACATGCCAATATGTGCCTCTAAGTCTGAGTTAGCTAAGCCCAAGCAAGTTGAATAAAATGCTAACCCAGGGCTTACTAACCAACTCTCTCAGCCAAACACAATTCCAAACACAGAGCCAACTGCATCATCCTCTCAACAGGGTGATGTTAGTAAAAAGAAGGAGAAGAAAAGAAAATAGATTGAATCTGAACCCTTAACCATATTGACAGGAGCAGCTATGGCTGTTGAATTGGGTTTAGAAAGTGAGGAACCTGAGTCACCCTTACTAAGGCCAAAGAAGAAGAAGAAATCTAAAACCACCTCTTTAATCACACAAATGGCTGAGGTTGTAAAATCAAGGGGAAATAGCTCACTAGATGTATCCTCTCAACAAGGTGCATCTATAGAATCAAGCATTCTCCCTAATGCACAGTCCTATAAAGAGTCAGCACATGGGAGAGATAAGGCTGGCACAACACTGAGTGGAGAGCACATCACATTGGAAACTCCCTCTATTTATTAGGGGGAGTTGCCAAAATCAAATCTACAAGACACTCCTCTTTCAGATTCTTACACTAAAATTTCTTTGGAACCTGCTACTCAAGCAATTGAGGAGCAAGGCATTGATCACCAAGAATTCTTTTATCCTGGTGAGCCAATGGATTCAAGTGACTTAGTGCATGACACTTTGTTCACCATCCAGGACCAACATTTAGATGGTGAGGGAATGCGTGATGGGGCATATCCTAATGACACCATCAAAAAATAGAGGATTCACTAGTTTTCACTAGAGACCTGTGCCTGTGTCAAATGTTACTATAACTCATCCCACTTCTGTGGAGATAGCAGTAGTAGAGTCATTCCATCCGGCTATAGAAGTTGCCTCTGTAACTGAGGAGTCTAGCTTTCCTAGCTCTAGCTCTAACTTCATAAAACAATGGCTGAAGCCTGTGCAACATGACAGTGCTTCAGGATTAGGGTCTGTTCCACCACAATTGACGGTTGAAGCACTTCAAAGCTTAGTTGTGGATCAGATCCCTGAGTTTGTAAAAATTTCTCAACACCTTGTCACCTCAAATCTATCTAATCCAGATTATGAAGCCATTCTGCTATGTCATAAAGAAGATGTGGAGATACAGAATGAGAAAATAGCAGATGAGGTTGAAAGATGGTAATGTAGATGCCTGGCTGCATGGAAAATTTGATATTCCTCTCTCAGAAAGCCTCCAGTACCTCAGAGAGGAGTACATCACTTCACTAGGGTCCAATGCCAAATCTCTCACCTGAAGCTATGAATGACACCTACAAAGGCATTCTCAAAGCTACACACTATCTTAGCAAAGGCCTCAAGATAGAAATTAATGAAGCATGTGCAACCACTATCAAAGAAGTAGGTGCCATTAAAAGGGATTTTGCTGCCAAGTTCCCTAAACTGGACACTGTTCTCAAGGACATTCAACTCTGCAAATCTGAATGCATCAAAATGGGTAACTCCATGCTTTTAGTTCAAGGGGCTGTCAAAACTATGGGTACTCAAATGGAGAAACCGAGAGACCAGACAATAGAAGCTAATGCAACCTTTAGAGTTCTCTTTGCCAATCAGTATGGAGACAAACTGGTGATTGATGTCCCTCTCCATGACATGAACAAGCATGAGGTACAAAGACTCAAGGATCAATCCCTCTCTAGTTTTAGATCCTCTGAGCTATTCTCCAAAGTTGATACTCTTGAAAAGGAGGTGACCTCTCTCAAGAAATCTAATGCAAAGCTTCAAGACATAGTTGATACTCTTACTGAGAAGTTGGACACTCAAGCCACCACCATAGTTGATATCCTTCTTCATCAACAACTGATGCTGTCTACTATGATGAAACACATGGGACTTCCTCCACCTGAAGAATCTGTCAATCCCATCTCTTCCCACCCAAAGGCCCCTACTAAAGCCTCTGTGCCTAATACCAAGCCTAAGGGGGGAGAAGAGGACCTTAAGGAACTCAAAACCCAAGTGTTTGCACAAAATCACGCAAGCGCACGTGGTCACAAGTAATATACAATAAAGTAGAGTTCGTTCCCACAGAGATTGTATAATTTAGTTCTTGTACCTAAGCATCAATGTATGATTATCGTTCAATGCTAAGACAATTGACAAATTGAGTTTTGATTATCTAAATTAACGAAGAAGAATTAATTAATAACTATATTAAATTAACTAAGTGATTTCGAGTTACTTATGAGATGGAAAACATGGGATCCTAACTTCAATACAAACTTCCTTTAGAGATCATGCCCTTTTATCAACACATGTGGTGGTTACGATAACTAATCGGACAACACGAAATAAGTATACGTTACCTTTCAGTACACGCACACCAATCTACACAATATCCACATAAGATAGAAATCATGCAGGCACCAATTATGCTTAGACCCTATATGTCTATAGAATTTGAAAACATAATGGTTGAAGATCAAGTGTCCATAAGATTACATAAGGTAGTATGAGACGGTTAGAAACACACCACAAACATGAATAACATTCATGGACTTATGCTAGCATGGCAAGTTCTAAATCTAAAGATCCACTGTCGCTTCACTAAAGATTAACAAGATAGATGTTAGCTACGCATCTATATGAATTAAATACAACCATGCAAGGATATCACAAATTCACCACACATATATCAAGTTAGGCAATCAACATCTAAATTCCATAAGTAAATCCGTTAGGACCCCATGACGGTGATTAGTTCATAATCGAACCGTTCGTCATCATGGGGTTTGATGAAAACATGATATGAAACAAAGAATCAATAATGAAATAGATGAAAAGAGTAATAAGGTTCAGAAACAAATCCGTTAAAAGCATCCAAAGCTAACTCCTATTACAAAGATGGGAAATTAAGAACTGCGTTGCTTCTTCGTGCTCTCGAACTCGTCTCCTTTGCCTTCAAACTCGTGTGGTATACGAATGTGCAATGGTGTATGAATGGTGGTGTATTGTGATCTGATTGTGTTCTGGTGGTGATGATCAAATAAGCCTCCAAGGACGTGTATTTATAGCTCCATAATGCCCTTGCTCCAAGTAATTGCCGTTTCTTAGTAGGAATAAAAAATTACAAGTTTCCATCTTAAAATAAGATAAGAATTATAATTTCCTTGTCAAATAATGTTTCTAGATTATTCCCACCGTCCTACAATGTTTCCATGATGATTAGGATAAGAAAACGGCAATTTCCAAATTGAAAATCTAATCAGAAAATAATTCTGTCGGTCAGAGAAGGTATAGCGCGGTCGCGCTGGTTTCCAGTATAGCAGATGGCGCGGTCGCGCGATTGGATTTCTGAGGAAACTGTCTTTTAAGCATGGCGCGATCGCGCTGCTCCTTAGTTCAAAATGTGGCGCGGTCGCGCCACTCAAGACTGGTACTGCGAAATTTGTTTCTTCAGTCATTTCTTCACGCCACTCATCTGACTTCCATTCTTTTCACCTCAAACCACCATAATACACCTGTAAAATCAATTCCCTGCACAAACTCCACAAGCATATCAAACCACACAATAATTTGAGGATACACAATCAATTTAAGCCAAAATGGAACGATCCAAGTGGATAAAAATCCACTTATCACCAAGGAGGAGCATTCTAGAGAGGAGAGGCCTAAGGAGAAGGGCATTGTCATAACTGAGGGAGGCCAACCAAAAATCTCAAAACCTATAACCTCTCATATTCAAGGAAAGGTCAAAGCCAAAGTTAATGAACCTCTATCTTCTCTACCAACTGTCACTCTACCTCCTATACACATCACTATCCCTGCTGGCCAAAAACAAGCCATCATTTCGACAGTGGTTGCGGGATCCATGCCAACTGTGCAAGCTAAAACCTCCAGAATTGAAGAAGATCAACCAGTTGAAGTGGATGTAGTTACTGAGGCCAAGTTGATAGAAGTAGTAAATTCAGAGACTTATCATGATGCTGCCTTCTTGAAGTTTTTGCAAGTCTCACAAGCAAAGGTTGGAGGGGATATACTGGAGTACAGAAAGAGTCTGAAAGAACAAATCAAATATTTGACAATGATCCCAAGGAAGCTAAATCAAATCTATCTCAAGGAGATTATGATGGTGACCAGTGGTAAAATATGGCATCTATCTTATGACACCTTGAAGGCTTTAAAATTTTCAGAAATTAATGTTATCCTGGGGTTGATAGAGAAGAAGAGAGAGAACAACAAAAGTCTATATGCTGATCTGAGGAATGGTCAACAAGCTAGGTTGCCTGAAGTTTGTACTTATCCAAGAACTATTATCTATTAGTCTGGCACAAGGATTGAAGACATCAAATAGCTGGTCATTCCCAAGGAACTCACTCTAAAAAATCACAAACTTATCATTGCCATCATTGATCAATTACAAAAGAAGGATGGGATAAGAATTGGTGAAGAACTAGAGGCATTGCACATTCTCAGAACTTTCATTACTACAGGTGTAATCCCTGAAGTTGCCAAAACTAGGAGGAATAAGGATGATAAGGATGATAAGGATGAAGACAAGAGTGATGGAAGTAGAAGACATCACAGGAGTGATAAGGATGATCAAGATAAGAAGAAGAAGAAGAAGAAGAAGAAGAAGAAGAAGAAGAAGAAGAAGAAGAAGAAGAAGAAGAAGAAGAAGAAGAAGAAGAAGAAGAAGAAGAAGAGAAAGAAGGACAACAAGAATAAGAAGGATGATGACTAAGGCAAAGTCTATGAGAGGAAAAGTAGAAAACAGCAAGCCTTAGGCATTACTGACAGTAACCTCACCACAACACAAGACTCTAAGTCTAGGGTGAATACTGTTAGTAGTGACCTACCAAAATCTATTTCCATGGCCTCTGCAAATGTTTTTCCACCTCAAGAAGAGAAGAAGATTCAAGTCAAGAAACCATCTGTATGTTTCAAGAAGCAAACTGCTAATGGAATACTACAATGGTCTACAAGCAAAGGTCACATGTTACTGCCAAGCAATCACACAAAAGGATCAAATTCAAACAAGCAGCAAGAAAACCCAAGCTACCTAAATCAAAGACCCTGACAATCTATCCAGGCTTAAAACTCTAACCAGTAGATGAAGACTACAATGAAGACCAACTGAAATATCTACTAGCTCAAAGAATCTACTATGCTATAATTGTTGATGACTATCTTAAAATCAAATATACTGATGGAAGGGAGAAGAAATTCAGACAAGGGGGTTGTCAATATTGGGGGAAGCTATATGAGTTAGAAAGGATTATTGCATGGTTGGATGCTAATGAAAAAGTGGAAAGGGTTTGGAGACTGGAATTGATTGAGTTTGTGAAAATGAAGAGAGATCATGCTGAGAAAATCAGAAAGGGGTGCTTTGAAAAATGGCTGGAAAGGGAGAAAGAAATTGTTAGACTGGAAGCTGAAGCTAAAATGTTAAGGGCTAAAGGATTGTGTAAAGTTCAGTTCGATCCCTATGTTGTGAAGAATAGGAGGAGAAATGGAGATAATGTCAATATCAGAATGAACCTAATCAACCACTATCCTGCCAACATTCTGAAACCAGTACTTGAAGATTTCAAAAACTCAATTTTACTTGAAGAATTGGATGCAATGGCAGAGATCATATGAGCAATGGATGAAAATGCAAGGAAGGAAGAAGCAAGGAGAAATCAGGCATATGATGCTTTACAAGCCAAAGATATGGAGATGGAATCAAATGAAAATGGCTAGTATTTCATCATAGTCTGTAAGATCATTTATCTTGCAGTTTTACTCATGTTCTTAATCAAATTTCATACATGTTCTGTCAAGCTTTATCTTTATGTACGTTAGGCTTGTTATCAGACATGAAATTATGACTAAGGGTCTTACTCACAATTTGGGAGAGATTGTTAGTCACAGAGACATGCCTGTACTCTTATAATAACAAGCCTAATTATTTGTAATGTTTTGCATACCTACATGACCTCTTAAATGAGGGAATCTCTAGTTGTAGAGTTTCTATTTGTTTTGTACTTATAATAGGCATAAAATTCTAGTTGTGTAACTATACTTATAAAGTCAAGAATAATGCTTGAAAGAAGATCCAAGGTTCATGCCTCAAGCAAGAAGATATAGACTGTCAAATAATCACAGTTGGGATTTGAAGAAATGAAGAATTTGCCTAAGTACCAATTCGAGAAGTATGTTTGTCTATTCGAAAAGTCCAGCATTCGAGAAGTCAGAGATTCGATATTTCAGAAGACACTATTCGATATCTTTGAAAGAACTATTTGATATCTCATTCGATATCTCAGAGATTCGACATGTCTATTTGCTCTATTCGAGAACTCAGGAAGTCAATAGTCAAAGCATCATTCGAGTTCTCTAGGAGTCAACAAGTCAAGGTTCCATTCGACATCTCAGAGACTTAAGAAGCTATTCGATATCTCGGGGATTCGATAAGACAAAAGCTCTATTCGACAACTCAAAGAATTCCTGGAGATATGGCTATTCGAGAAGTGATTCAATATGTCAAGATTGTACTATTCGAGAACTCAGAGTTATCAAATGACAGTTCTCGAATTAGTTACTTAAACAGTTCTCGAATGGATTCTTGGAGACAAAGCTACTGGAGAATTGTACAAGTCAGAAACCTGCAACAAGCTAAAGTGCTCTATGGACCACAAACTGTGAAGTACTTTGGAAAGCCTACAAAGAATCTTATAGAGATGTACAAGAGACAAATAGCTAAAGAAGTGGATCTGAACAGAGCTCTACCAAGTCAAACCTGTAGCCATTTGGATAGTTAGTCGAACAGGATAGACACATTAGAAAATAGTTTTATTTGTTACCCTATTTGTGTAAATGAGTTGTTTACATGTTATAAGTAAACAACACCACTTCTCTAGAAAGTAAGACATTAGAGTTATCAAAGATAAAATTGTAATATCTCTCTGAGAAAAAAGAGATGAGAATACGTTCTTGTATTCACAGATTGTAGCACCATTTTAATTCAATAAATTGGATTAAAGTGAAAAGTTGTGTCTTGTGTTCTTCATTTATCCGCACACTGCTTATTCACAAACTCATAAACACATACTTGCTACACACACTTTCACCATACAGACTCAAGAACAAGAAAAGTTTAAGAATCCATTCACCCCCCTCTGTATTCTTTCGTGGTATTCAATACTCAACAGATGTGATTTATCTAATAATATTTTTGAAACATAATTAAAACTAAATATAGCATATTGGTTATGACAGGAGTTTGAGAGTGGAAGGTCAGGGGTTCGATTCTCGAGAGTAGCATAATTATATCGATTTTTTACATGAATTTTAAAAGGATGGCATTTTTGTTATTTTTTAACAAATAAGGATAAAATAGTAATTTTACACTCATTAAAATGATACTTTTTGTCTTTGTGTTAAAGTTTAATATATAGTAATAATAGATAATAAAAGGATAGCATTCTTGCAGTTTCTTAATTTAGGATAACATTTTTGCAATTTCTTAATTTATAGGGATACAATAAAATTTTACAGTTATTTTATCGACACTATCACTTTATGTCATCTAACTGTAAAAAATCTAAAAAAAGAGTTATATAAACAATATAATCTAATATTTTTATTTAACTCAAAAATTAAAATAAAAAGAGGAAAGTAAATAGAGTAAGAGGAGAAGGCATGATTTATTTATTAAGACTTTTGAAGTAAACGCAAGCGATGGTGTAGCACACTGGTTATGACATGAACTTCTTTAAAAAAAGGTTCGTGATTCGATTCCTATGTACACACAAATTTGTATGTTTTTTGTGTAAATAATAAAACAGTGGCATTTTTGAAATTTTTTAACATAAATGGGTAAAATAGTAACTTCACGACCATTAAAATGGCAAACTTTGCCCTTGTGTTCTTATTTAATATATAGTAATAGATGTACTAAATACATTGATGTATGTATATATGCATAAGTACGGATATTGATTTTGTAGCATTTAATAATATGTATTAAATATATATATCTCAAAATACTAAAATAACCTTGAAAAGATATAGTAGAAAGGAGGGTAAAATGGTTTAAAAGAATTAATTTGCCTAGGAAAAAACTATGTTGGTGTATTAGATATAGAATTTCAAGGTTATTTGGTCTTTTATACCCGTGTAAGGCACGGGCTTGTTTCAATATATTTGATTATTAAGATAATATTCGGTATAATAATTATATAGACAATTATTATATACATAATATTTTTTTTATATTTATATTCCTTTAACTTAAGCGCGATGAGATAACTATTATATATATCTTTATATATTTATATACATAATTTTGACAGTGGACCATTTTCGTGTTCGTCGTTCAGTTCAATTGGAGTATCTACTTTGCTCGTGTTCGAAGTGTTAGCTGAGTGTTTATAATCTTTACTCAAAATGTTTTTCGAAATATAAAACTCGTTATCAGCATTATTTGTTATGGAATATTTTTAGAAGTGATTTATCTTAAAGTCGTAATCATCTTTCATAGACGGAGTGTTTTTTTTCTTTTATCTATCTATTGCCATTACCTTATTCATAAGTATACGTTCTGCATTATATTACATTACGACTTTGTAATTAATTTAATCGATTACCGGTAGCGTCTACATTTTTATCATGAAATAAAAAATGTAAATATATAAATTGTGAAATTTAATATGCAATAATAAGTCAAATACAATTAATTGCAAGTCAATTAAAGTGTTATAGTTAATAAAAAATGGACGAATTAAATATTAAACTATTAATTACAAAGGATGAAACGGTAATATACTCTTTAATAAAATGTGGCATGTGGCCACATTATAGATATAATAGATAGTAGATTTCAAGGTTATTTTGGTTTTTTGACATCAATATATTTAATACATATTATTAAATGCTAGCAACGATGTATGTATGTATGTATCGATGTGTGTATGTATGTATGTATGTATGTATGTATGTATGTATGTATGTATAAGTATGCATATAAATTTTGTAGCATTTAATAATATGTAGTAGATACATTGATGTATATATGTATGTATAAGTATTGATATTGATTTTGTAGCATTTAATAATATGTATTAAATATATTGATGTCAAAAGACAAAAATAACCTTGAAAAGATGTAATCATCATAATCACGACGACCATAATTATAATCATTACCAAGTTAACAAGAAGCGAAAGTAGGACACACCCATTGAATCTTTTTCTTCAAAGAAGATAAAAAGCAGTTCAAATCAACATTATCATGTTCCTCGAAAATGGGTTTATGCTATTGAAGATTATTCACATTGTAAAGGTCCTGTTTTTATTTTTATATTTTATTTATGTGATTTTATTTTCTATGTATTTATTTATTTGTTTTATGTATTTGCATTGTTGTTTATGATTTTTGTAATAATTTTGGAGTTGGGGTTTAGTGAATGTGTGTTAATTTATTGCAGTTTGCTATTAATTTTGAATTTTGGGATAACCCAAAATAAAAATGCAATCTTGAAATTAATGTCGTGATTTTGTTGAATTGTTGTGACTTGTGCCAAGGTTTAAGAAGATAAATTTTTTGAATAGAATTGTAAATTATGTTATTTTGTAGTGCCAAGAGTCAAGAAAATGTAATGCGGTTGAAAATATTCAACTTGCTGCAATGATTGTTTACGGATTATGAAGTGATGTATTAGTCGATTGTATGCGAGTTATGTTGGAGAAACTGGCTTGGAGTAAGTAGGTATTTTTTCTCTATCAACTAGTAGATATTAAAGATTTGAAGTCGTGGTAGTAGTTGTCATGTCTTGTTGTCATCGTTTTGAATTGTTATTTATGATTCTTGAATTGATTTTGGACTTGGTTTTAGTGAACATGTGTTAATTTTATTGCAGTTTGCTGTTAATTTTGAATTTCGGGATGACCCAAATAAGAATGCAATCTTGAAATAAAAATCATAATTTTGCTAAATTGTAAAGGTTCAACTTTCAGGAAGATAACAATGCAGTCTTTATATAAATTTATAATTTTGTTAAATTGTGGTGCCAAGGTTCAAGAAAATGTAATGCACTTGAAAATATACAACTTGCTAGAATCTTGTTTATGGATCATGAAGTAATGTATTAGTCGATTGTATGCAAGTTATATTGGAGAAGATGGTTTGGAGTAAGTAGGTATTGTTTTTTCCATCAGTCGGTAGTTAGTAAAGATTTGGAGTCGTGGTAGTAGTTCTCCGCAATTGTATATAAATGTCATGTCTTGTTGTCGTCGTTTTGGGTCTTACATAGAGGAATATTTTTTGAAGTAGTTTTTTTTATACCGATGTTAATTTACCAAATTTTAATTGAGTGGCATTCTTGGCTTTTGTTTTTTGTAATTCTTTTGTTGATGAGTTAGATGCTACAAATATTTTAGGTGTTGGGATCTTCTAAGTGTTTGGTTGGTTCGTTAGATCTTTTTTAAGAGTTCAGAGTGCAAGATTGTCCAATAAGATACCAGTGTTGTTCTTTACAGCAATTGCTCCCTTGCAATTTGAAGAGAAAATGAAAATATTGTTTGCTAGTAAACCTACCATTTTTAGTAAATGGTCAACACATATCACAATTTAGAGACTGTTTGCCATTTGTGTTAAATTAATTGTAATTTCTTGGTACTCACTATTCTTTATTATGTGTGCCATCATCCCTTAAGACTCTTTCTCAAATGTTACGTTCATTATGCAAATAGAGTTGTTTTTATATCATACAACATACTAGGTGTTGAAAATGCAACAAACCATCCAAACCTTTATTACAAAGTCCCCCAAGAATTTCTTGATTGGGACTGCAGGAAAGAACAAACACATTTGGAGATCGCCAAATACAATCCAAGCATACTGTGTTTTCAGGCAAGTACAACTGTACAAGTGTAATTCATAGATTTTAAAATGTTGTAAACTTGTAGTGAATCTAAATACTCTGGCTCATGGTTGCATCCCAGAATGCCTGTCAGACCATTAATGAAACCTAAAGATAAAATATTTTAGAAGCTTGTAGAAAAAGATATAGAACGAAAGCTTAGAAATATGTAAAAAAACATTGAGTGAGAAAGTTCATAACTAGTATCTTATGCTTTATTTTGGATTCGATTATCAGTTCAATAAACACTTATAGTTGGCACCTATAGGAAATAGCAATAATGCTTCCTACACAGTTTAGGAAGAGTGTGCATGAGAACAGTAGACTGGTTCTTCAATATGTTGATTCTAACACTATAGTTCTTATTCCATTAAGCCATCAAATCATACTTATGTTAGGTGCTAAATTGTCGAAGACTTTTCTAACACTTTAATTCTTATTTTGATTTATACATCTCTTTCATAATGAACAACCGACTTAATATGTCATATATTTGGAGTTGATTTTTCCATATGTTTCCGAAATCAGATTTTCTTGCTATATAACACATTTACATTATGTTTGTACTTAACTAGTTCATCATCTATTGACAATTTCACAGAGTTCTCGATATTATTAATATCATATGCATTTTCTTTGGTATCTTATAATCTTATTATATGATTAACAATAAGAAACATAATTTTCAATTTAAAGATTTTGTACAAGGGACAATTTCTAATGTGACTATATATTTGTTACCTTTATTTACAATTTTAGGACTGAAAGAAATAATATTATAAAGAATAATGGATGATTTAATTAGAAGACTGCAACTTCTGACATAAGAATTTTTTTTAAGAATGTCTTAGGGTTTTTTGAAGTTTTAGGCTTTTGTAGATGTGTTTTTATCTGGTTTATTTTTTCAGATAAAATAGTGATTTGTTTTATCAGTTGGTTGTTCTCTAAAATCTAGTTTCATGGTTGCAGGAGGCGGATCGTTATGATGATTTAGATAATTTTTTGCAAAAAGATGGCTTTATAGGTGTTTACCAGGTGTGTACTAAAATCATCCTCTGCATCCTCAAATTAATTTACACTTTACTTCAAAGTTTTTAACCTAATATTACAATCTCATAAACATATTGTTTTCTAATTAATCACTTACCCTCTTCAAGGCTCGTACGGGTGATTCATATGATGGGTGTGCAATGTTTTATAGAACCAAGCAATAAGGGTTTAAAATTCTTCTTTTATCATATTATATTGGTTTTTATTACAAAATTCATTATTTCATATTATGTTGTTTTTTCTGTCATTTTTCTATGCTTATCATCTCAATTTTTTATCTTCAACTCTTCTGCTAGCTGATTTATGATCGTAACTTTACATAGATTTACTGTTTTGCATGTTAAGAACATCAAATGCAAAAAGTTTGGTTTACGTGACAATGTTGCTCAACTTTTTGTTCTGAAGGTATGTAAAGTTTGTATTCTCATTTCTTTTTGGTATGAATATATTTTATTTGAAATTAGTGTAGACGGATTACCCATAATTCAATGCAAATAAATTTTAAGAAATTATATTGATTATATAAGTACATAGTACATACTACATATTAATGGATTACCTTGCCCTATTAGCTATTCCAGCATTCATATTGCTTAGTATATGTTAAGGTCTATATTTATTTGTGCAAGATCAAATGTTGAAAGTGTATACAGAATTAGCCTAGCTAAAGATGCCAGGTATTCTTGTACAAAATTGATATTTGAAGATATGTTAAAGTCACTTGGTGTTTATAGAATGACTAGCAGCGACTGTCCCCTCCCTGTCATTAGAGCAGTAAACAAGCAACGTCGGATCATGGTGTAGCGTAATGTTTTCATTGTAAAACTAAGGTCTCTTGGTATTATGGTTCCTATTTATCATAGTGCACGGGATGCTAGCTTGCTTTAGCATCACGGCACTGTCAAACACTGATATTATGATGTTAGATACAGTAGTTCCACTCATCCAAAAAATTGTAAAGTACTTGACATAACTAAAGGTATATGTACAATAAATTCTTCATTATTAAAGTTCACTCCTATTTTTTTCCTGAAGATACAGATGAATAATAATGATCCAAATATGAGCGGAGAAGATGGCCAAACACTAGAGTAAGTTTTTAATTTTAATGAAGATTGTATTCTATAGACTGAGAGTCATTACTTTTCTTGAATCATGAGTATTGCATTAATTGATGCTGCTATGAAATTGAACGGTTAAGTATGTTGTATGTTTCAATATTAATAAGAACAATTCAGATTAACCAAATAGGGTGATATACTCTGATGTGCTTTAAAATAGAGCGGGCATTTTTTCTTCTTTGGTCTAAAATAATAATATTTCCAGTGCTCATCTCATCATATTTATTTTTCCCTCATGTATGGTTTTTTGTGTCTTATGCTGAAACATAATAATTTGATGGGTCTTGATTGTTATTGTAGTAGGTTGTAGGCAATCCCTTGACTCATGTCTTTGTGAAACATTAATCAATGAATTCTACTTGCTTTAGAAAATTATCTATGTTGTATATTATTAATCAATTATACTTAACTTCCTTCATAACTAGAGATAGTAATGTTTAGCCGATCAGTCTTTATGAAAGCCCTTTGACAAATTCCCCCCATCCACCAAAGAATCCCTTTAAGTAAAAAAAGTTTACCTTAAAAAGGAATTGGTTTTCAAAAATGCTCCTACATATATGTAGAGTGCCCAAATCAGGCTCAATTCATTTTACCTTATTTTTGGTTATATCTTCCCCTATATAACTCCCTCTTTAAATATATTACCTCCTTTCTAGTTCAATAGTTCCCACCCACTAAATCTAATGGTCATGTACTAAATAATCAATTCTATGTCCTGACTTGAAGTAATTAACACGTATCCTGAAGTACATATTACCTTCCCCCGAGCAACATAAGATTTTTCTGAGCAATTTAATTCAACAATTTAATTCTTTTAGGCCATTTTACCTTCATTTCTACTATATCTTTTTAAGGTCATTTTTTTTTTTTAAGGTCATTTTGTTCTTTTGACATCAATATATTTAATACATGTTATTAAATGCTAGCAACAATGTATGTATGTATGTATGTATGTATGTAGTATATGTATGTATCGATGTGTGTATATATGTATGTATGTTTAAGTATGCATACAAATTTTGTAGCATTTAATAATATGTTTTAAATACATTGATGTACGTATGTATAAGTATGGATATTAATTAGTAGCACTTAATATGTATTAAATATATTGATGTCAAAGGACCAAATTAACCCTGAAAAGATATAGTAGAAAGAACGTTAAAATGGTCTAAAAGAATTAAATTGCTCAAAAAAAATCCCATGTTAGTGTATTAGATACAGAATAGAATAGATAACTTTAATTTCCAAATTTTTTTGTGGCCCGGTTGGATTATATTTTTATTGTTAATTCTGAATTTGATCAAAGGTCTTGTTAAACAAAAGAATTTAAATTTCAATAAAATTTAAAATATACATACATACATACATACATACATACATACATTTATGTGAGTATATAATAATAGTTCACTAAACGATTTTAATTTTTTGGTTGCATATTCCTATAGACATACGTTCATACATACATACACATATGCATATATAGATTTATGTAAAGGTATAATAATATACGTTCATATACGCTAACATATGCCAAATGTTATTATACTATATTTAGATTTACTTTAAATTTTAATGAATTAAATATTGTAAAAAAATTATTTTGAGTAAAATTTATACACTAAGCATGTATGTGCGTTGTAGTTATTTATACCTCTAATAAATCGAATTATACATAATCTTTGACACATTTTAAGTATTATATTGCTATAGCACAAATACGTTCAAATGAATACAAGATAATAAATAAATAAATAAAAAGAACTTTCATGTATATAAGTGCAATACAAATTTGTACTAATTTTACTTGTTGTATAACTCATAATTTGCTATTATAAGAAGTAAATGTACAAAAATTTCCGAATAAATCAATAATTTAATGAAATATAGACTATGCTTGTGCATTGAAGGGACTAAAAAGCTAGTTAACCTTTAAAGATTTAAAGTGTAGAACTCCAGATGAACTATACATCTATACTATTGTATAATAATCGAAACATTAAATGTTTGATTGGTCGGTAAGGTACATATTGATTTTACTTATTTATCCTTACTTAACGGTACATGTTATTTTTAATTAATTATCCTTACATAATTATTTATAGTTACTAATAACTAATAAATTTTCTTTTTCAGATAAAACATGTTACCTTTTTTTATTTTTCAATAACTAATTAATTCCTTTTTTTCACGTAAAATACATTATCTTTTAGGTGAAACATGTTACCTTTTGTATTTTTCAATAACTAATAATGTCCATTTTCACGTAAAATACATTATTTTTATATTTTATCTAATATTAATTTTTCCTTTTCAAAAAACACCATGAACAATTCTATTTAATAAAATAAAATATTATAATTATAATTATAATTACTACTAATTAACCAATTACCCCTTTCAACTAAAATATGTTATTTTTTTTTTCCAGTGAAAGCTTTGATGTAGGTTTATATATATTTGTCATTTACTAATTTTAGTAATCACTTCACACACACACACACACACACTTGTTTCTTAATTTCTTTTTCATCTTTGTATTTGATTTTTGTAATATGGGATTCTTGATTATAGAAGTAAGAAAGGATTAGTGAGAAGTAAATAATGGAGATGATAAAGTTTGATGCTTTAGTGTCAGTTTCTATACAAGAACAATAAGAAGTAGGTTTACCATATGCTCCAGAAGATTGGCCAAACCCTGGTGATTTTTGGACTTGGAAATTGAGATAAATTTATATGCATACTTACATATATACATACTTATGTGCATATTTATACATACATACATATATAGGTCATTACTCCATGAAGAACATTCTTATATAAAGAACAATAAAGAATATTATAGTATCTTACATTTAGATTCTAATTTTCACATCCAAAATGATATTTTATGAATAAATATAGATTCTAACAAAAAATAATTAGGATCAAATATAACATGATTACACATAATTTATTATTAAAAATGTATATGTAAGATTCTATAGTGGATTCTATGTAACATTTGATTTTGGAATTTCGATGAGATTTTACGTTAGATTCGATAAGTTAAGTTTTACTGTTGTTAAAATTTTTGATTCTTATCATAACAAATCAATTTTTATGAAAATAAAATTTTATGATGGTGTTCTTTATTGTTCTTTGTATAAGTTGTTCTCCTAGAGTGCTACTCTGCATATATTATTCCTAGAGTGCAACTCTACTGAAAGTCATATGTTTACCCTATTTGTAAACATCGAGGATTCAACTCAACTTAAACAAGAATGTAATAGTAAATAGTATATGTACTGACACAGGGATCTCAAATGCATAACTGTCAAGAGAAAGAAGACAAAGCCAATCTACCGTTTTGAGTTATACTACACTTGAAGAAGTTCATTCAGTTGATCAAGCATCAGTGTAGTAATCAAGATAGTGGGTTCTATTTGTAGTGACAAGAGGTTCCTACAGTGGTAGAATACAGATTAGAAAGGTTTGAAAAAGAGTGAAGAAAAGGAAGACATGAACCACAGTTTTAAAGTCAATATATAAAAAACAATCATTGTGGTTAGTCACTCATGAACCAGACCGTGCATCGAGTGTCAATATTAAGCAGTGATAGTTCGTCATTAACTTCAGTGGTTCAAGCTATGAAACTGGTATAAAGAAAATCATTGTGCAAGCAACAAAAGTGTTAAATTATTTAACCATAAGGATTTTATTATCGAGTGGACTGGATACGAGAAAAAAGAATTATCACAATAGAATTGAAAGTGATATATTCTTGAAGCTGGAATCCCGGTTGTAATTAATATATTTTTTGTTAAGCAAAAGGAGTCCGGTTTTAGACACTCAAGTGACCGCAGCTTAGGACTTAAGGTTTTATTTATATTAATAAATATTTTATTTAATTAGAAAATTATAATTCATTAAATAAATTTATTATTTATAAATTAAATATTAGAAGCTGTGCGGGTTAAAAAGTATTTCTACGGAGCTTGCCCCCAATAAGGACAGAATAGCCCACGTGAATTACGAAAGTGGCAGGTGGTTTTGTTTTTGAAAAAGAAATAAACAGGTTGGTTCAATTGTTATACCGAGTGTCATAATGAATCAAGTGGACTATCATAATAGCTTAACCAAGTGTCATGATAGCTGATTTCAAGTGTCATATCGACTGTCAAAGCAACTTAGTGTCATGGTGGATCAAAGGACTGTCATACCGAGTGTCATAGCAGCCTTGCAAACTGTAATACCGAGTGTCATAGCAGCCTTGCAAGAGTCATATAAGTTCAAGAAACTGTCATAACGAGTGTCATAATAGTGTTAAAAATGGATACTCTGATAGTTGGCATGTTTTGTGATAAAAGAGATAGCAGCCACCAGAAACAAAAACAGACATACATCTTCACTTCTTCTTCACCAACAGACAGAGAGCAGGAGAGAAAAAGAGATCAAGAGAGAATAGTTCCTGAGCTTCATTTTAATTCATGTAAATTATTTATGGATCGTATTGTTAAATCTGAACCGATAGAAATAATTTGCTTGTACCCTTGGAACTATCTAGCGAGTTTTTACTCCTAGAACTTATCTCTCGAATTGCTTTTATCATTCGATATTTTTATTACAAATATAGAAAAGTTCATGTCGAATTTTCTATAGAATTTGTAATAATTAGTTTGGTCATCAAACCTTGTAATCTGTACCCGTGTATTTAGACACACCCCATCAAGTTTAATATAATTTTATATTCAACTTGAAATATTGGTATTCGTTTTATTCCGCATCAATTTGTTCTTGATTTAATATTTTAAGAAAAGAGCAAATTCGATAAAACGGTATAGTTTGTATTCAACCCCCCCTTCTACAAACTATTTTGGACCTAACAATTGGTATTAGAGCCTTTTGATTGATGCACAAATCAAGATCCTTATTTTTTTGGTCCTCCAATTGGTTTTCGAGTTTGTTGACCCATACAGAAATTAAATCCGGTATTAGACCAAAAAGTCAACTCCTCTATTTTCGAATTCTTTAACCAAAAAAAATATTCATTTTTGAGATTTTTAATCTTTAAATAATTTGAACTTATATTCGAATTTTTTAATTCTTTAAACGATTAATTCTTGAAAATTTTGATTTTTAAACAACTTGAATTTATTTTCAAATTGTTTAATTCTCAATTTTTTTAATTCTTGATAATTTCGAATTTTAATTAACTTGAATTTATTTTCGGATTCTTTAACCCTCAAAATTTTCATTTCTTGAGATTTTTTTATTCTTAATTAATTTGACTCTAATTTTGAATTTTAATTAATTTGAACTTACTTTCAGATTTTTTATTTCTCAAAACTTTTCAAGTCCTTGAAGTTTTTGAATTTATTCTAAACCAATAATTCTAAAAAGATTATTAGTTGAAGATTCCTCCTGGTTGTCAAAGATGATTTGAATCTTTTGAAGTAGATGCATTTTTCAATGAAATCAATTTCTACCTACTGAAGAAAAATTTGTGGAAGCTCTTCAAAGTTATATCCATAGAATTCACTTGTTTTTTAGAAGCAGGAATGGAAGAGGTTTTAGTTGATAGAATGTTTCTCAAAGATTTGAATTAACTCTATTGATTCTGTGATATACAAACACTTAGTGGATTGTACCAAGAAATATCTTTCAAGGAATCAACAGAGATTTTAGAAAAGTGGAATCAAGGAGGTTTGAGAACGGACTAGTGATGTGCTAGAAATAGACATTTAAAATCACAAGCGCACGATCATCGTTTTAATATTTAAGATTCGATCCACAGAGACTTATGATTTTCGCGATCCTTAATCTTTAATTTAATCGAATTAGAACAATTTGATTTTGGGAATTATGATTTTAACCAATTAATCCCTAAGTTTAAACTCTAATTTATTTTAATTAACCTAAAAAGTCTAAATTATTTTAAAACTAAATTAATCTAAAACAATTCTAAATTCAAATTAAACTAAAATTTATTTTAAAAAATTATTTACGGAAAATTAAATTTTGAATTATCACTTTTTAAAATTATATATATGATTTTTATGAACAGAAAATTCTAAGAAAAATTCGGCATGTGAAGTTTGTAAATGAGACCAGCAAAAAAAAACACATTCAACATAATTCAACTCAACACCATTCAGATCAAATTTTTTTTTTTTAACAGACTGCAACTTCAACAAGTAGTATACCGACTTAATTCTGGAACAAAACAAGACAGCAGGAGACTAAATAACTCAACTAGAGACTCTAGGGGTTCAACAAATGCTGCTCAGCAACGACTACAACAAAACCTAGCAAAACTGAAGACATATACGCGGACTCAAACTCAGAACCAACAAAAAAGAAACTCGAACGATACAGCAGCTATTAAACCCAAGTTAAATACAATACATAAACCAACAAGCAGCAAATACAATAGTCCACTACGCAACAACAACTTACAAACAACTCAGCCATAAAACTAAATACAACTCGGCAAACAAAGCGAACTCAGTAGTTTTGCCCAGAATTTCACACTTAAAATCTAAACAGAAACACCAATCAGGAAAACAAACTCGACAAAGTCTCAATATAAATACAACTCGATAGAAAAAATAGCTTCAGCAAATAGAACTCGGTAGATACAGATTTAATTAAACTAACAACAATCAAATCACGAACTCAGCGAACATAAAGAACCGGTAAAAAAATTTGATCATAAATTCGATTTAACAACAAAGTAATCGAAGGAAAAAAAAAGGGTTGGGTTCAGTGATTAGAAAAGAAGATAGAGGAGGGGAGTGGGATGGGTTTATGAGAAAAGGGAAACAAAACGAAGAAGGGATGAAATGGGGGATGGGAATTAATTCGACTTAAAAAAAGAAGAAGAGGTTGTGTATAATTATACGGGTTTGTGTGTATGAATTGGAGAGAGGGAAAGGATTTGTTGTGGAAATGAAGAGAAGAAAGGAGGCTGGGGCTGTTTATGTGTATGAATCTAAAGAGAAATGAAGAATTAAACAAAGTGTTGTGATTTAAAGCAATGTTCTCGGAACCGGACCGGGCATCGAACCGGAAGCCCTACTGGTTACTGGTTCGATTGGTTCAACCGGCTTGATCAGTGGTTCAACCGGTGTGACGTCATAATTATGTAATATATAATTATATATATATATATATATATATATTTAATTATATATATATTTAATCATATATTTTTCTCCATATATATATATATATATATATATATATATATAACAATCTGATTATGTCTTTGTAGAAATCAACATCATCATTACAAGTTGGTCCCGTTTTAGCAATATATAAAGCAATAAATCAATCATCATTACCACCATTTTATTCAATAAAGCAAATGTACAGGTTGGGTTTTTTTTCTGTCCGGTTTTATTTAATAAACCGGTTGCCGGTCCAGTTTTTTACCGGTTTTTGGCCGGTTCTGAACAGGAAAACCGGGGGACTGGTTTTAAGGGTGAACCGAACCGGACCTGCCACCGGTTAGCGGTCCGACCGGTCGAACCGGCCGGTCCGGTCCGGTCCGGTTTTAAAAACACAGATTTAAAGTGAATAAAATGAAGAGGAATAAGGAGAAGGTGGGTTTTGAACAAAAAGAGGAGAAACAGCTGTTGAACTGGGAAGGAACAGATACTGGGCTTCGAATTTACCATAATAAAACATAGAAAAACGAACTGAAAAAAAAATTATAAAATTAAAATGTTTTTGCTGATTTGTTTTTTTTTCTTTTTTTAAATTACATACGAATTTAAAGAGCTTAATTATGAAATTTAAAATTATAATTATACTAAAATGATGATTTAGAAATAAATGGCCTACAATAAAATTGAGATTTAAAGGGGCGTAACTAATATTAAAACGGAAATTAAAACTACGAAGCCAATTCTTAAATCGATACTTTCAATCCCATGTGGTTAGCATCGCTACTTTATCCATACAAGAATTTACGAAAATAACGAAATAAAGAGTAAGGAAAAAGATGCTAGAATTTAAGAGAAGGCTTGAAATTTGCATAAAAATAAAGAGTGTTTACAAGAAAAATAGAAAATTACAACTATAAATTTTGGAGATGAACTACTACTAATCCTAAGTTGTCTAATGTCTAAGGTGTTTTTACAAGTGAAGAATGAGGCTATTTATAGAAGATTTTTAGGGTTTTTGGTTGGTTTGGGTTCATCCTAGCCATTCATTTGGTTTTGGGTTGGCTAGCCATCCATTTGGTTTGGTAAAAATATGCATCACCCTCCATTCTCTTTCCTTTTTATTCTATTTTGGTCCTTCTTTTTCTTCTTTTGTCATTTATTTCTTTATTTTGTCATTTCTTCATTTTTCTCGAATTTTCCTGAAATGCCAGAAAATAATTTATTAAAATACGAGTTCAAGCAATAATTAGATAATAAAAATATGCAAAAATATGCACTTATCAACTAGACAGTTAGACATCTCCGTCAGGAATTAATGATGGAACCTCAGAACAGACATGAAGAGTTACTAATTCAGAAAAAGTACTAAAGCTATATCCAGGGATCAGGCCTATCTACTTCGAAGCAGAAACTCTTCGAGATATAGTTCAACTCAAGAGGTAGTTACAAGACTGAGATGGTGGAAAGAACAAAACATGATAGTTGCAGTTATGAAAAGTTTTATGTGATAAGTAACTATCAAGGTGTGCAACATAATACAGAATACTGACAAAGAAGGATGAACAGGGATTCATTAAATGAGATGAAATAGAAGCATCGGCGTAAAACTCATCTTGCTGAAGGAAGAGTTGGGATGAATCAGATGATGATGAGAAGAGCATAATTAATATCTTGCCTTCATAGCAATCTCTGAAGATGATTCACCTCACATGTCTCAGGTATCAATTCTTCAAACTAGTGTAATATGTAATTCTCAGAAATTCAAAGCATGTTAAGATCTTAGTTTTTAATTATTATATCTTTGGTTAGAAGATCTTAATATGTGTATGAATATTTGTTGAATTTAATTAATTGCAGTAGTGAGTTAGAGCTGTTCCTTAGACAGTATCTTTTAATTATTAATTGCTATATGTTAAGCATATAAGACCTCTGCTTAGGCTAGTTTCAGGATCCCCAGTAGAACAAGATTTGATTATTTATTCTGAATTGTTTTTTTAAAGTTTAAAAAGTTTAAAAGATGGAATAATTACCTGGGGTGTCAGTAGAACATCAATTCATTTGTAAAACTGACTTAGGTAATAGAGAATATATAATATAATATAACAATAGGAATGAATTGGATAGAATTAGTGATTAATTATTAATTCTTCTATTCCATGCATGTTTAGAAAATTATTGAATATCTATAAATCTACTTTATACCTGTTACACTAGTGTGCATATGTTAAAGTAGATAGTACTGAATTTTCCAAAATGCATAACATGCCTAATCTGCATAATTCTTATCTGCAATGTTTTAATGCTGAATGTATGCCATGTATTCTTATTATCATGCCTGCTTATTTCAAATTTCATAAATGCATTTCCTAGTATTTGCATTGATTATAGAAAAAGCATGTTTAAGAATAATAATAAGGTACAGACTGCTAGTCCTCCTTATGTTAGGAAGGAACCATTATTCTCCTTGCTCAATGACTATTTTGTCAATGACACTAAAAAGGAGAAATGGTTAGTCAAAGATAATAATAAGCATGTTAAGGTTAAAACTGTTGTTAACACTGATAAAAGAAAAATCTCTAATCCATCTGGACCCAATTAAACAATTTGGGCACCAAGAAATTTTTATCAATTTGTGAATGTAGGGCTTAACAGGTTAATCAATTATGCATTGTTAATGATTTATTCAAAGCATATCATCGAAGAAAGAACCTTGCTATCAAATATGATTATGAAGACAGACCAAGTGATTATCCCTTGGAGACAACAACAAGGGTATGACCTAGGGTCAAGGCTATTCAATAGCTAAGGAATGTTGTCAGTAATAAAGCATCTTTTTCAAGATGAAGAGCCTACTGTTCGAGGATTATGGAAAGAAAACTTATCTGTAGCTGACTTAGAATCTCAGTCAAAGGTTAAGTCAACAAGGTTTAATCTAAAGCTTCACCAGACAAGAGTTCAGCTATGACATAAGGAGCTCTCTCACCTGAATGTCAAATCAAGAAATTCTTTTCTGTTAATCAAATCAGTAAAGGAGACTACTTCACCTAGAATCAAAGTTAATTGATTGTGTGGCATGTCAAGAGTTGTTATTCAGACAATCTGAAGACTGAAGACCACTAATGTTGATTGATCACATTTTATGGAGTTGATCAACATGAAGTGATTGAAAGTCTTAATAATGTTCAACAACTTCTAGCTCCCAGCTGTCAATGGTTATGATGATTCAAATTCAAGTAATGTCAACATTGAGAATATTCATGTAAACCTAGCAACAACTTAGGGGGAGCGAAAGAAGGATCATTTAGTCAACTCAACACCACATTGAAAATCATAGGACACTATGAGAACATGTCTGACAAGACAAAGAATGTTGACTCAATTAATTCTTTGTCCTAGTTCTTAGTGTTCCTAATGGTGAAAGTAAAAGACTAGCAGAGCTTTAAGTACCAATGATTATTTCTTTAGTTTTCTTTTCGAAGAAACTAAGAAAGCAACAAAGGCTCTAAAAGATCCAGATTGAGTGATTGCAATGCATGATGATCTCAATCAGTACTAAAGGCAGATTGTAGGGAAGCTGGTATCCAGACCAAACAACAAAGTTGTAATTAGTACAAGGATAACCAGAAGTCTAACTGGATGACAAGGCATTGTTATGAGGGACAAGGCCAAACTGGATACTAGGTTACAATTTGATTAAATGGTATATCTGACAAGAAGCACCAGTGACAAGACTTGAGGACATCCGGCACCTACTACACATTCAAGATTATATTGGACATCTGGACCTACTGAATCTGGATGCTAGAGGAATGTGAACAAGTGCACTCCTGGTTAGTAAGATAATGGAAGATCTCTACAGGTTAGTATGAACTAGTATCGTCACTCAAGCAAGCAAGGAAGACATGGTATGACACCCTAACTATAATTTAACAGTTGGTATCAATCTTTAACTATTGGTATCTTTTAATAATTGGTGTCATATTTATAGAACTCTCTACATCATTAGGCATAAACATAAATGATATATTTGTGCAATGATATCTTGATTATATTATATGTTGGTCTACTAATTATAAATTTGTATCAAGATATTTGCTGTTTTGATGTTGGTAAAGTTACAATTCTTTTGATTTACTTTAGTAAGCCAAAAGAATAATGACAATAAAAGTAAGTTCGAGATCTTTTGTTTCTGTTCAGAAGATTCTAGACCTATCAATACTCTCTACCAACACACCACTATAGCTAGCTTTTGACCTATTAGTTTGGACCTAACAAGTTGGATATCAAAAATCTTAAGCTGGACCCAAATCCGAGGAAATGGTACTCTAGAGACTTTTGACCCAACAAGTTCAGGATCTACTATTTAGGACCACATCAGGCTATAGAGGAATCATCAGCTCATTATCTTATTCAATTTCTAATAGATCACTTACACACATATTATATTCTCAATATGCAAATGTGCAAGGCCCCAAGTGGATCCTAAAGAATCTATTCTTGTAGTTATTACAATTGATTTTCAGATGTCTTTAGTTGAACCAAAATCTGCGGAGATGGTACCCTAGAGACATCAGTTCTGATGTGGTCTGCTGCATAGAGACAGATCAAATGAGTTGTACGAAAGTAGGAGAACACAAGGAATCAAATTCATCTCCAACAACTCTGTGAAACACTCAAGGACTAAGCAACTTGCATAAGGTATCAATTATTTCAAGAGCATGTCTTTAATTAAGATTAACTTGCAGACATGTTTGATAAATCACTTGAGGAAATTAATTTTTCAAGATTGGTTTGTAAACTTAAGGATTTTATTAATGCTATATGATTTGTAAATCCCATATGTTATGTAATTCTTAAGTAAGTTTACAAGTATTCAATTGTCAGTATTGAAAGGACTTGTGAACTTATTTACATCCAAACCTCACACTGAAAATTATCTGTTGAATGATTGCAATGTGTTTAATTGTAATATATTTTAGTGGTGATTATTAAAGGATAATTTAAATACTTAAATGCTAAAATCTAACTCATAGAGATTTAGTATTTATTTATTTATTTATTTTTATTAATATGAGCTATAGAACCTGAAGCAATTCAATTTAGTATTTTCTCTGTACCTCATATTTATTAAAATAAATAAACAACATAACTAATTTGGACTTAATCTGTATTGGTCTTCAATTAGTTATGAGATGTTAATTCTAGTGAACTTTAATGATCCATTTTTAGAAATTCACTATAATTAATATCATGGTTCTAACAATTGGTTGGATTAAAATTTTGACTTATATCAGTTAATGATATTTATTTAGAATTCTATTTACTAACTAATTGTTAGATGTAGTGGTATGAGTGAAATTACTTAGAACTCCTCTAAGTAATTATTACTCTTATCTTTTACAATTCATTCATATTACTAAGTGTGAAAATTTTCCAAGTAGAACTATGGATATTGAAATATCTAAAGTAACCATTGTTCAGTTACTTGGAATAATTTTTATGCTTAATTGCAAATTCTAATCACTTTGATAATAAATGGTATATGCAATGGATCAAGGTGTATTGGACTTAGAAGATTATTTCTAAGATTGCAGACAAGACAGTTTTGGTAATCGAGTCTTATTTATTGAACCAAGTTTGTCTACATCCAACAGTTGTTAGGAGTTAACAATTGTTATTATCAAGGAGTTACCTTGAAGTCATAAGTTTGAAATGTTACATCTAAAGAACTTATACATTTCTTGTCAATCATTTCCTCGTACTTATGAATGTCAGTGAATGATAGTCATAAGTAATCAGATACTAATATTCATTCTGTCAATTGGTATTCAATGTAAAAATTCAATCTTCACTGAATTGAATTTATCAAACAATTGGTATCATTGAATATTTAGTATTTAAAAGTGATTATTTATATCCTAGTTAAATTATGACGTGAAGCAATTCAATGGTTTATTTGTTCATAATTTAATACTGATAAAGAAATCACAATCACAATTACTTGCATTCTAAAGTATTTGATAAATACTAACAGTTGGTATTAAATAGTAAAATATTTGTTTACTAACAATTGTTAGTTGTTCTAATACTTTATTGCAGACCAATTCTGATATATATTAGCTCTGATGATATTACTTAGGACTTATTCTAAGTAAACAGTGTATTTTCTACGAATCTTAGTGTTAGTATATATAAAGGTGTTCAACTTTCTAAATAAGTGAGACTTAAAGTTACATTCGATCTCCTATCATATTTTGAAGTGGTGAAAATTTTCAAAATTGAATTCTCTAATTCTGGTTATACACCACTTTATATACATGATAGTTCTTAGAATATTTTTACATCCATCAGACGATTACTTAGTTTATGTTGTGCTAAGTAATGCAGCGCCAAGGGAGAGATATTGGTTTTTTGTACTTATGTACTTGGTAATCTTTGTTACCTAAACTACATTTAGTGCTTGTATGAGTCTTTTCACTAACTTTTGTGTTAAAGTTCTCTATACATTATAAGCACTTAAAGAAAATCCTTCTTTCTAAATTACTGCGAAGTCAAGAGTTTGTGTCTTATAAAAATAAAACGACCTAGTTTTCATTAAAAGACATTATAATACATTGTTTTATGCATAAATACAGACTCTTGTTCATTAACAGTTTTTTAAAAAAAACTCAAATCATTCAACATTTGTGATTGCTTATAATTGTAAAACTTTTTGAAATCATAAATGTACATCAATTCTCTCACATGATATAATGCATATGTTCATACTCAATGTTCTGGTATGTTGTAAATGCATTCTATCTCTATATTGCTCTACTGCTATGTGATGCAGGTTCATCTCCTAGTGGAAGTTTTCTCACATTGTAAGTCATGAGGTTGTAAACCCAACAATTTCTATCCCAGACAATAAATCCAAATCTAAACACATCCTAACTTACCCCTGAAGTGGAAGTAACCTATTAGACTAGAGGTCAATAAGGGAGTAACTGCACTTGATGCAGCAAATAAGGATGTGAGGGATAGTAAACCCACAATTCTACCTCTCAAGGAGAATAGTCGTATACAACTTGAGGTATTTGTTAGCTCGCCTACATTCTCCCAAAAGGATGCAGAGCTAAAAATGGCACTAAAACAGTCTCTAGATTCATTATCTTAAAATGATGAGTTTATTGAAATTCACCTGTCAGCCCGGGCATCTGTTGGTAAGTCACTACTTCATACACAAGGCTAAAATACTTTTTATGCACAAAGTGAGATTGCACACACTAAGGATGAATTGACGAAAACAACTCATACTCCAACCCTTTAACGATTAGGATTATAAGTTGAAGGTTCCTCAAAGAACCAAGAGTCTTCATAGACCTCGAGAGAAGACTTTGATCCCTAATGCAAAATCTTTCAGGATCACTGTTTAACTTCCCAGAGGGAACATCTCTGGATCCTGTGGGTATCGGGTCCGACATAGGGCAACTTGTTAACTATGATTCAGATTTACTTGATGAGTTTAACAAGGTGATGTCTTCATAGACATTAAATGAAAACATGATTTTAATTCTAAGTTTTGATTTCATTGTTTACCTTCTCAGAATTTAAATCTGAAACCCACAAAAAGGGAAATTTTTATCAACTTGTAGATTATGACTCAGATTCGTCTGACGAGTCTAACGAGGATCTGGGATTTGCGAAACCCCATTGCACCACCGATGACCTCTCTAGAAGGGGCTATGGTGAATTTTCCTTGGAGGTACACATGGATATTGGAGCTATGAGAGATAAGAGTGATACACTAGTGATCATCACTAGTACAAAATTAATCTTTTACGTTGCCTATTATACGTCGGTTTTGCCTAAAAATGACGTATATTCAACCATTATACGTCGGTTCCGCCTAAAGACGACGTATATTTACATTTCTGAGTACCATTATACGTCGATTTCACCTAAAGACGACGTATAAAACACTTATATACATAAGATATACTTTTTTACGTCGATTTTGTATGACACGATGTACAAGATGAATCTTTTACATCGACTTTATATAAAACGAAGTATAAAGTTTCATTTTTTACGACTCTCTTTATCTAACCGACGTATAAAAACTTTTAATTTAATTAAAAACATGGTCTTGAGTTATTGCCCTAAATTATTAAACTCTCGTTCTTCCCCAATTAAACTCTATAGTAACCCGAGTTATGTTTGGAGGAGTATTTTGGAGGCTCAAGAGGTGATAAGGCAGGGATGTCGAAGGCGTATAGGAGATGGGTGCAGTACGAAAGTGTGGAAGGTGCCGTGGTTATCGTGTTCGTCAAATGGATGTCTTACAACTGCTATGCCTGATGAGTTGGCCCTTGCTACAGTTCAGAACTTAATGGTGGATGGACAGCCTATGTGGGATGATGAGGTGTTGCAGGATATTTGCAATGATCGAGATAGAGAATTAATTCAACGAGTTCCAATTCCAATGAGGAGTCGACCTGACAGTTGGTTCTGGTTGTTAGAAGAGGATGGTGAATTTACTGTGAGAAGCTGTTACAAAAGAATCCGAGGAGAAAATGATAGTTCAAATGCGAATTTTTGGAAAAGTCTGTGGACTTTGAAGTTACCAGGTAAAATTGTTAACTTTCTATGGCGTACTTGTAAGGCGGTTTTACCTACTTGTGTGGAGCTAGTGAAGAAAAGGGTGGAGGTTGATGTGTACTGTCCATTGTGTCGAATATATGAAGAGGATGCAGTTCATGCGTTGTTTGGATGTCAGTATGCTAGGGAGATATGGGAGGCTGCTGGTTTATGGGATCTGATTGGTGTAAGGATACATACGACGGTGATGTCAACATTGCAGCAAGTATTTCTGGGGGGAACAAAGGATCAATGTGTAATGGTTGGATTGCTCTGTTATAGTATTTGGAACAGGAGAAATAAGTGGGTATGGGATCGTGTGAGTATGTCAGCGTTTGGGGTTAAGGCATTGGCGTTAAATTTGCTGAATGACTGGAGACGAGCAAGGGAAGAAGAGGGTAAAGAGAAGAGGATGCAACCTGTTGCTGGGATCCGATCATGGGTGAAACCTCCGGAGGGATGGATTAAAGTGAATGTTGATGCAGCGTGTGGTCAGAATTTTGTGGGAGTGGGAAGTGTAGTTCGGGATGAGCATGGTGAGTTTCTTCGTGCTAGATGTAATGTAGTGCAGGGAGGTATGAAATCCAGGGAAGCGGAGGCTTTGGGGTTAAAGGAAGCCTTATCGTGGGTTAAGGAATGGAGGGGTAGTAGATGCATTTTTGAGTCTGATGCTAAAGTGTTGGTGGATGCGTTAAATGGTCGTAGAGGGAGTTCATATTTTGATACAATTGTTGGGGATTGTTTAGAGTTGCTTAAACACTTTGAAGAAGTGTTAGTTGTGTTTGCATATAGGTCTGCGAATAATGTCGCTCATAAGTTAGCTAGAGCTGCTTATTCTATGTCAGGTCTTCAAGAGTGGATTGATTCTGCTCCTGATTTTATTGGATGTAATATTGCTATTGAGAAATGATAATGCAAGTACGTTTTTTTCAAAAAAAAAAAAAAAAACTCTATACTGCTATACATGCTTCCTGAATTCAAACACCACCCGCTGTTATACTCGTCAATCCCCGATCTCTCTCTCTCTCTCTCCTCTCGCTGTAACCAATTTAAAGCCTCCCCTATACATACAACTCCCCTGTATCTATATTTGTCATTTTTCTCCCTTCAACCGCCACTACAATTCCTAATTATTGAGACACCGGAGTTGAGAAACGGAGAGAGTTATAGGAAGGAGATGGAGGAGAGAGAGAAACAATTAAATTTGAAATCTTTGAACGTATGTGGAGATAGACTTAGTTTAAGTTGACATTTAGATTTGTCTTCATTCTTCAACCTTTCATTATTTTATTCTCAATTGCTTTCGTTATTTCCCAACAGGTAATCCTCAATTTCTTCTCAATTGCTTTCATTATTTCCCCCTAATTTATTGCTGTTAAAAATCTCTGCTTCTAATTCTGTTGATTTTCTTGCAATTCAATTGTTTTCTTGATTGTGTTTAAAAGTGTAGTACATAAAATTGCAGTTTTTATTATCATTTTGTTCAATTTATTTAGATATGATTATTAATGTGAAGTGTTTAAATTTTGGGGACAATTTATATACAAAACAAGATTGTAAATGATTTATATATTACATAATGGAAGATTGAAAGTGATCGTTATATTTGACGATGTCGATTGCAAAAACAACTAATCTTGAATTTACTTTTGGGGAAAATCTATCCCCGCTCCTCCCCAATTTTCGTATGATGATTATAATTGTTGATTGTTGCTTACTGTTGAAGTTTACAAATTTGCATAATAATTTTGACTACTTGCACAGCAGGGGAAGATTATAAGAGAACACAGGTTATCCTACGATGGCTGATTATTTTGACATTGATGACATTTTAGCCGAAGATGAGGTTAGAGAATTCTGGTTGTGCTTGTAGTTGTCAATTCTTCTAAGGTTGTGGAATTAGTATTTATAAACATTATGTGCTTGAATGCAGCTTGTACCAACTATTTTTCAAGAGGCTACGAATGGAGTTGGCCTCTTTGATTCTACTGATGATACGAACAAAGTAATACTTTTGTGGTTGTTCTGGTAAAAGATGTTTTATTATTGATATTTGATTGTAGTGTTTCTCTATCCCAGGTAGAACCAGGTTCAAAGGTAGAGCTACCATTCTGGCTTGCTCGAGAACTACACTTGAGATAGGCAGTATCAGTTAATGTCCTTCCTTGTTTCAATAAAAGGTAAATGCTTGTACCAGTTTATTGGTAAATGCGCCTGAATTATTTACAAGGTATATAATTTAACTCTTTGTATTATTTTTATTGTTTTTGATTCTTGATCTCTTGCCTTTAGGTTTAGTGATTTTGTGAATGATGATAATATATGGCTCAGGGACGGAGCTAGATTTCTCGATAGTGGGGGAAAATATAGACGATTAAAAATAAGGTTATATGGTACTAAATAAACATAAGCTTCTAGCATAGACATAAATTTAGCCATTAGGTCTAGTCGCGGTTATTTGTTGTTATTGATTGTTAAAATACGTAGGAGAGATATTACATCTGTTGTAATTCAAATATAGGCCATTTAGATTGCGAATGGCAAGCTAATTAGTATGGCACCCAGACTTTTGAGTGGTGAGTAGTAAGATAAATGTTAAAAGATATATTTTCTGATACTTTTGGCCCTTAATGTACCAATCCAACCCAGCACAGGAACTTAAAATGCATATAAATGTTACATCATTACGTTAAATTTCATCAACCATCCTGTTTAGCAATTTTACAATCATTACTCTACGTACATGAATTGCTATTTCACAAAACATAATAAACTCTTTAGATACATTCACGCTTCTGACTCCATCTTAAGATTAGGTGTCATTAGTTTTTGACCTACAGTATTGTTATAAATGATTTTTTATAAGCTGTAATGTTAAGTGTATCAACCAATGTTTTCTACCTGAACTTGAATTTATTGTGTCTTTTATTAGTAAATGCCATTTGGATTGATATAGTGAAATGATACAAATTATTGTATCTTTAAATCATTTAGATTTTTTTTAAAATTGCTATACGAGTGTTACATATGCTTTTGATATCAAGGCCTAAGCACCAGAGACTTTTGCATTAAGTTTAATAACTTGCAGATTCTTGTCCTGTCCATTGCTTGCAAAGTTTCTTTTTTATGTGAAGTTCATGATTGCAAAACTTTTTGGCAGGTGTAACTCTAATTACATGGTATATTGTATCGCCGAATAATTAGCATAAATCTAGATTTGCCTTTGTCATGCAGACGTAGAAGTTGTAATGGCAGTTTGAGAACAATCATGTTCTACTAAAATATTTTTCTACAGCTAATCATCTGTTTGGATTATGTTCAAAATGCAGGCCAAGCTACTCAAAGCTTGTAGTAATATGCCAGAGATTCTTGCCGAAATTCGTAAAGCATCAACAATGTTGAATAATATATCTCCTATTGGAGTTCTAGATTCCCCAAAGGTTTATTTAGGGCTTCCTGAAGCTTAATTTGGAGATGAAACCTTCTTTCTTTAGTAATCGTAATAAATGGGGTGAAGATTGTGTTAGATGCTCTGGTTCTTCAGCTCATGAACCTAGCAGGTGATACTTGCATTTCTTTTGAGCAAAATATTTATCTACATATCTTGTAACATTTTGATGATTGAACTTGCTGCAAAGTGTTCAGGTTTTCGGCATGCACAACTGCAACACCATAAATTTTACGTTTCTGTGACTTTTTTAGTTTGACACTTTTATGATCTCATTATGTTTTTGTAGTTGTATGAAAATTAGGTAAATGATATCTACCAGTGCCAAGGATAGTGATGTTGGTGAATTTGGCACGGGTATGCATGTTTATGCTGATGAGATTGCCTGTATGCAAAGCAAGAACAAGTCTGTTCGTTTTAACTACCCTTTCGATACATCTTTATCTTCATTGGAAAGGTCCTCATCGGGAGCTTATCGTCACAGCTTAGAGAAGTTTGAATCACCTGGAGATAAAAGGACATCGATCAAAGCTGTCACCTTATCCAACCCCACTAAAACTAACTGATGAGATGCAAACACCAGGAACTGGTTTTGTATCATATAGAGAATTTGTGAACATTTTGGATGTATTTTTTCAAGTGTATAACAATAATTATGTTATTTAATCTATGTTTGTGTTCAAATTGAATTGGCAAATGTTAATTATTGTAGATTTTTCATTGGACAAAATTTTGTTAAAGCAAGTTATTTTGATTGTTTACCAGGTTTTTGGGTATGGGCACATAGAAGCAAAAAAAAAAATTAAAATTTTTGTGGACAATATACGTCGGTGCCCATATGGATGATATATAAAACATAATCTATATACGTCGACTTTTTGAACATTATACGTCGCCCTTCTTTGACATTATACGTCGCCCTTCTTCAACTTTCTTCAACTTTATACGTCGCCTTTTTAGCCGATGTATATTAAACTTTATACGTCACATTTTTAACCGACGTAAAAGACCCGTTACTTTATACGTCACCCCTCTATACGTTGCCATTTAACCGACGTATAAGACCTATTTAACCGACGTAAAAAGCCAATTTTGTACTAGTAATGAGTGTAAACACTTGAGAGCACTACGCCAAAAACGCTCATATGCAACGCCATGTTTACTGTTGCTTTAAGCCAAAAAAGCGTTGCATTAGACCAAATGCAACACCAAGGGGCCTCATAGTGCAACGCTTTTTGGCATCTAAAGTAACATCAATAAGTGTTGCATCTGACATGTAATGCAACACCACAGCAAGCAAATGCAACACCAAAAAGACGTTGCATTTGACATTACATAAAATTCCAATTCCACGTCACTAAGTGGGTCACATTAGCTTGCCACGTCAGCAATAGGTCCAGTTGGCATGCCACATCAGCAACAGTCCAGCTGGCATGCCACGTCAGCATGTGGGGCCCACTTGCCATGTCAACACTAGGGCCTGCCATGCCACATCATCTTTCGGTCCCACATGCCACGTCAGTAGTGGGTCCCACATGCCACATCAGCACTGGGTCCCATGTGCCACGTCAGCACTATGGTCCAAACCATGTAATGCAACGCTTTTATTTGCTTTTTAAAACACTAGAATCTTATCAAATGCAACACTATATTTACCAAATGCAACACTAAAATATCTAATGCAACGCTAGAAATATAAAATGCAACGCTTTGATTAAAATTTCTGCAATATCTTGTTTGATACATAAAGAAATCAATCCAAAACATTCAACATACATTCAATCATTCTACGAGCCATCCAAATAATTTACATCCCATCCACACTATACAAATACTTCCCAAAATATAATTAACTACCAAAACCAACCACATATAAAATAATACAAGAAAAGGCCTAATATTTAGTTCTACCTATGTGTATCTTATGTGAGACTGAAGCTAAGTTGGCCAGCACTATAATTGATGTTGCTTGCACACCTTTACATCTCAACTTGCCTAAGAAAATAAAACAAAAAAAATTCTTCATTTAGTGCAAAACAACTCTGCATTACTAGAAACGAGTGAACAATTGATAATTATACAGGCAATTATTCCGGTGAAAACACTTTTTATCGAGAGAGATGGAGAGAGAACAAAGCATACACAAAAAGAACTTCATTAAAAAGATTCTAACCTGGTAGTTGATGATCAAGGAAGTACACCACCAAATTGACAGTATACCTACAATAATATCATATGTAAAAACAGTTAGTTCACAGTTACAATATTCTCACAAGATATGCAAAATAAGAACAGTTTATAATAATGTACCAGGCAACAATTCATCCACATCTGAGGCAAAACAAACATAATGATGCCACCTGGTGAGATGTCAGTTGAATAGTTTATAATAATGTACCATGCCACGTGAGGCCGAGGGAGTCTTGTTGCTACACCTGACAAACATTGATCATCTAATTTAGATAGGAAGTCAAAAATTCCCTTAATACCAACCAAAATATCGCAATCTCTCATGTTATATGTAGTGTTTTTTTTGTATCTAGTGCAACTTGTAATATTTTGGACAAAATCGGCAAACTGGGGTAGTTGAGATTATTAACTCACTTCCAGAAGCCAATTAGTTTTAACCACAAAAAAGGTACTACCCAACGTTTTATCAAAGTAAAGTCTACTTTGACCGATTTGATCGTTACAAAACCAAACCTAATACATCTAGTAAATTTTTTAAAAAATTACCACATCATTAAAATCGTTATATCTTGACATCCGTACTATTGGAACGTGAGAAAAATAATTCTAAAAAACAGATTCATCACTTGGAACAATACAAGTTAAAAGGAAGATCCAGTTTGACCGGTTTGACCGTTACAAATCCAAACCAAATATATTTAGGAATTTTTTTAAAAAATTACCACATCAATAAAATCGTTATATCTGCGCATCCGCACTACTAGAACGTGGAAAAAATAATTTAAAAAAATAGATTCATTATTCGGGACAAGACTAGTTAAAAGGAAGGTCTAGTTTGACCGGTTTGACCGTTACAAAACCAAACCAAATACATCTAGGAAATTTTTTAAAAATTTACCACATCACTAAAATCGTTATATCTTGACATCCGTATGAATGGAACGTCACAAAAATAATTTTAAAAAATAGTTCATCATTTGGGACAATACTAGTTAAAAGGAAGATCTAGTTTGACCGGTTTGACAGTTACAAAACCAAACCAAATATATTTAGAATTTTTTTAAAAAATTACCACATCAATAAAATCGTTATATCTTTGCATCCGTACGATTGGAACGTCGAAAAAATAATTAAAAAAATAGATTCATTATTCGAGACAAGACTAGTTAAAAGGAAGGTCCAGTTTGACCGTTACAAAACCAAACCAAATACATTTAGGAAATTTTTGAAAAAAATTACCACATCTCTAAAATTGTTATATCTTTGCATCCGTATGATTGGAATGTCGAAAAAATAATTTAAAAATAAATTCATCATTCGGGGCATGACTAGTTAAAAGAAAGGTCCAGTTGACCGGTTTGACCGTTACAAAACCAAACCAAATACATTTAGGAAATTTTTTAAAAAATTATCAAATCACTAAAATTGTTATATCTTTGCATTTGTACGATTGGAACATCGAAAAAATAACTTAAAAAAATAGATTCATTATTCGAGACAAGACTAGTTAAAAGGAATGTCCAGTTTGACCGATTTGACCGTTACAAAACCAAACCAAAATACATCAAGGAAATTTTTTAAAAAATTACCACATCACTAAAATTGTTATATATTTGCATCCGTACGATTGGAACATCAAAAAATAAATTAAAAAAAAAATAGATTCATCATTCGGGCACGACTAATTAAAAGGAAGGTCTAGTTTGACCGTTACAAAACCAAACCAAATACATATAGGAATTTTTTTAAAAAAATTACCACATCACTAAAATCGTTATATCTTGACATCCGTACGATTGGAATGTCGAAAAAATAATTAAAAAAGTAGATTCATCAATCCGATAAGAGAAGTAGTTAAAGCAATACTTCAAAATAGCAAATGCAACACTATTGTCTCCTAATGCAACGCTTTTGCCACGTCTGCAAATGCCATGTCAGCATATGTGGGTCCCACTTCTGCCACGTCAACAATTGTGAGCCCCTCAATTGCCACGTCAGCATTGATGGGCCTCTTGCCACGTTACCCTTGTGGGTCCCACACTGCCACAGCACACTTGTGGGCCCCACACTGCCACAGCACACTTGTGGGTCCCACACTACCACGTCGGCATTTATTAAAATTAAAAAAATTAGCTAATGCAATACTTCAGAACAGCAAATGCAGCACTGCTATCACCTAATGCAACGTTTCTGCCACGTCAACAAATGCCACGTCAGCATAGGTGGGTCCCACTTCTACCACGTCAGCATTTGTGGACCCCACACTTGCCACGTCAGCATCTGTGGGCATTCTGCCTCGTCACCCTTGTGGGCCCTACACTGACATTTCAACATTGGTGGGTCCCACAACTGCCACGTCAGCATTTACTAAATTTAAAAAATAGCTAATGCAACACTTCTGAACAGCAAATGCAACACTATTTTCACCCAATGCAACACTTCTGCCACGTCAGCAAATGCCACGTCAGCACATGTGGGTCCCACTTCTGCAACGTTAGCAATTTTGGGCCTCACAATTGCCACGTCAGCACATGTGGGCTCCACTTCTGCCGCGTCAGCATTTTTTAAAATAAAAAAAAATCTAATGCAACGCTAGCAGTTAGTGTTGCATTATGTGAAACACCGTGGGTCATATGCAACACTAAATTACATGTAATGCAGCACCAGTTCAAGTTCTGTTGCATTAGAGCCAAAATTTCATATCTAACGAAACACTTTCAGTGAAACACTTTCTAAAAGCGTTGCATATGAGCATTTATGGCGTAGTGGAGATGAGAGATGAGATCACTCATTTTAAGTGATATGAGTGGAGAGATGAGTTAAACACTTGTGAGGTAGACGAAATAGAATCACACACTCACAGTGAGGAAGAAAGATAAACACCAAATCCCATTCCCTATTCCCCAAACAAAGTTTACTTACAAGAGTTGGAAGATATAAGGAAATTGTCGGGAGATTTGGTTGTCAGCATGATCAATAGTGAGACCATTATATAATACCTAAAGGGCAAAGTTGATCAGTCTACATACTTCTATTCTGGAAGTCTTCATGAAAAATCCTTCAACACAAGCAAAGCTTCTTTACTTTATTCCAGCAGTCAATGTTAGATGTATGAAGAATCTGTTGTACTAAAGGTAGGAGGTGAGTTATAATTGAAAAAATGGTATCATCTAATTTACATTTGGATGTTTGCTATAATTGAATGTTTGGAGGATTACTCAACTAAGGGGGAGAGATATATTGAAGAAGATATAGATATATTCAAAGATTACCTTAGTAAGAGATACTCAACTAAGGGGGAGAGTATAAGTATAAGCTTACCTTAGTGAGGGGGAGATTTTCTATGTAAGGGGGAGAGATATGAAAAAGGATATACCATAGAATGGGGGAGTATTCACCTTGTCAAGGGGAGATAGATTTATTCGTCTTGTGAGGGGAGATGACAAGTTTTCACCATTATATGGAGGAGACATATCACCTTAGGTAGGGAGACAAAAAGAAGGAGAGAAGTATGAAACGACAAAGAAGAATTCTTCAGTATGTGGTTGACAAGTCATATTTTTACCACTGAAGCAATTCCAGTATCTGCTGATAATGTTCAATGTAAGATGTAAAGGGTTATCAAGCAGGTATGTCGAGAAATGAAGATGAGTTACTTAATGAAGATCAGTTCAGTTTCAGAGAAACAATCATCTATCATTCCATCTACTGAGATTCTGGAAATGTTATATCTGAACCAAATTTTTTTTTTTATGTATTATTTACTATAGTTCTTTAATGCTTTATCTTCTTCTTGTTTTTAGTTGAGTTATCCTCTAGGAATTTGTATGTTATTGTATAACAAACAAATAGGGGGAGATTGAAAGTCATATATTTACCCTATTTGTAAACATCGAGGATTCAACTCAACTTAAACAAGAATGTAATAGTAAATAGTATATGTACTGTCACAGGGATCTCAAATGCATAACTGTCAAGAGAAAGAAGACAAAGTCAATCTACCGTTTTGAGTTATACTACACTTGAAGAAGTTCATTCAGTTGATCAAGCATCAGTGGAGTAATCAAGACAGTGGGTTCTATTTTATAGTGACAAGAGGTTCCTACAGTGGCAGAATACAGATTAGAAAGGTTTGAAAAAGAGTTAAGAAAAGGAAGACATGAACCACAGTTTTAAAGTCAATATATGAAGAACACTCATTGTGGTTAGTCATTCATGAACCAGATCATGCATCGAGTGTCAACATTAAGCAGTGGTAGTTCGTCATTAACTTGAGTGGTTCAAGCTATGAAGACTGGTATAAAGAAAATCATTGTACAAGCAACAAAAGTGCTAAATTATTTAACCACAAGGATTTTATTATCGAGTGGACTGGCTATGAGGAAAAAGAATTATCATAAAGAAATTCTAAGTGATATATTCTTAATGCTGAAATCCCGGTTAGAATTGTTGTATTTTTTGCTAATCAAAAAGAGTCCGGTTTTAGATCCTCAAGAAACGGTAGCTTACACCTACACAGGTTATGAGAAAATAGAATTATCAAAAATAGAATGGAAAGTGATATATTCTTGAAGCTGGAATCCCGATTGGAATTGATATATATTTTATTAAGCAAAAGGAGTCCGCTTTCAAACGCTCAAGTGACCGCAGCTTAGGACTTAAGGTTTTATTTATATTAATAAATATTTTATTTAATTAGAAAATTATATTTATAAATATCTAATAATATTAGATATTTATTTTTATAATTTTTGAATTAAATTTATTATTTATTAATTAAAGATTAGAAGCTGTGCGGGTTAAAAAGTATTTCTACGGAGCCTGCCCCTAATAAGGACAGAATAGCCCACGTGAATTACAAAAGTGGCAGGTGGTTTTGTTTTTGAGAAGAAAATGGCCAGGTTGGTTCAATTGTTATACCGAGTGTCATAATGAATCAATTGGACTGTCATAACAGCTCAACCAAGTGTCATTATAGCTGATTTCAAGTGTCATATCGACTATCATACAACTGAGTGTCATGGTGGATCAAGAGACTGTCATACCGAGTGTCATAGTAGCCTTGCAAACTGTCATATCGAGTGTCATAGCAGCCTTGCAAGAGTCATATAAGTTCAAGAAACTGTCATAGCGAGTGTCATAATAGTGTTAAAAATGGACACTATGATAGTTGACATGTTTTGTGATAAAAAAAACAACAGCCACCAGAAACAAAAACAGACATACATCTTCACTTCTTCTTCACCAACAGACAGAGAGCAAGAGAGAAAAAGAAGATCAAGAGAGAATAGTTCCTGAGCTTCATTTTAATTCATGTAAATTATTTCTAGATCGTATTGTTAAATCTGAACTGATAGAAATAATTTGCTTGTACCCCTGGAACCATCTAGCGAGTTTTTACTCCTAGAACTTATCTCTCAAATTGCTTTTAGCATTCGATCTTTTTATTACAAATAGAGTTAATTGCGTTTTGCACCCCCAAACTATCATTCAAAAACAATATTGTACCATAATTTTGGAAAAAACAGTTTGCTACCCATAACTTCAAATATGAAATCAGTATGCACCCCTCTAACCAATTTTCATTAAAGTTGATCATTAGAGTTAAAATAAATGAGGGTATAATCGGAATTCCATCATAAATTTTAAATTTTATTAATAACTAAATTTTTAAATTACTTGAAAAATTATTTAAAAAAATTTAACATTAAAAGTTTATGTTAAGAAATTTATATTCAAAAAAAAATTTCCTTTAATGTACACTAGCATAATCATGATCTTAAAAAAATTTAAAAATTTTGTATGAAGCAAATTTCATATTTAAAAGTTTGAATATAAATAAATATTATAACTATTGTTAAAATTTAAGAAAAAGTATAACATCACTATTTAACAATTAATAAAAGTAAATTTTTAAACAAATTTTTACTAAATATAATTCAAAATTCCAGTTATTAATGGAAAATTTGAAATTCTGAAAATAGTAAATTTAAATATTTTTCTGAATTTCCAATTTTACCCCTACCAATTTTAATGATAAGGCTGGAAAATAGACAAAGGGGTGCTTCTTAAAAACGTGAGTTTAAGTTATGGGGTGTAATTTGTTTTTCTCAAAGTTCGGGTACAATATTATTTTTAGTTAATAGTTTGAGGGTGTAATATGCAATTAACTCTTATAAATATAGAAAAGTTCATGTCGAATTTTTTATAGAATTTGTAATAATTAGTTTGTTCATCAAACCTTGTAATCTGTACCCATGTATTTAGACACACCCCATCAAGTTTAATATAATTTTATATTCAACTTGAAATATTGGTATTCGTTTTATTCCGCATCAATTTGTTCTTGATTTAATATTTTAAGAAAAGAGCAAATTCGATAAAACGGTATAGTTTGTATTCAACCCCCCTTCTACAAACTATTTTGGACCTAACATCTACATATATATACATTCATATACATACATTCATATATTTATACATACTTTAAAATTTTATATTCTTGATTGGCCAAAATTTATTTGCATGCTTATACATACATACACACATACATATATACATACACACATACATACATGCATGCATACACACATGCATGCATACACATATGCATGCATACATACATACATACATGCATTCATACATACATACATACACACATACATACATATATACACATACATACATACATACATACAATATGTATTAAATATATTGATGTCAAAAGACCAAAATAAAATCAAAATAACCTTGAAAAGATATAGTAGAAAGGAGGGTAAAACGGTCTAAAAGAATTAAATTGCTCAGGAAAATCCCATGTTGGTGTATTAAATATAGAATTTCAAAGAACTCGTATAAGTTATATTTTCTACACTTTGTTTATAGTCTCGTCTTTTGACGTGTTTATAATGTCTCGCTAATTTGATGAGTTTCTTTGGCTTGGATACTGTTAAGTGGATTTTATATCCACTTTTGAGGCTCCTAAAGGACTTGAATTGTTGGGGATTCTTGAGTTTTTAGTGTCATTTGATGCGTTTTGTGTTGTTTTTGCAGGTGGCATAGTGTTGCATGTATAGACGATGCTTGGCGGATTTCGATTCGTATAGTCGGGTTGGTGACTTGCGAGGAATTGGCTTGACGCATGGCATTTGGTGGCACAAAGGTGCTAGAGAGCTTAAGTGGCATAGAAGATTCAAGAAATGCAGAAAATAAGCTAAGGAAGCAAAATTCCAGAAATTTCAGAGCCGGGGCGCCCGCGCCAAGCATGGGGCGACCGCGCGGAGCTTGAGGCGCCCGCGCCAAGAATGGGGCGGCCGCGCCAGGAGTAATTTTTCTGCTCGAAATTCAGCTTCTCTCCTGGGCCAGTTTTTGTAGTTGGGTTTTATTTTAGACCTTATAAAAAACGATTTTTAGATCATGTAAACATATAGAGAGTCGGTAGAACACAGTAGAGAGATCAAGAACAAGAGGGGAACCAACTTCCAAGGTGACGGCAAGGAAGAATCACACTCAAGTTCAAGATCTAGGGTTTTTCTATAGTGTTTTTTTTTTTCTGAATCTTCAACCTAATACTTTGTTATCTATTGGATTTTTATCAAGTATTCTATTCTCAATCATTAATTGTTTTCAGTTCTTTGTTTTAATTATGTTATCAATTGAACCCATGATGGTGCTAAGTTCAATCATGAACCAAACACTTTCATGGGGTTCTAATGGAGTAATTTATGAATTCTAGTAATTGATAGTCTTGATAATATATGCTTGTGATTAAAAATAAGGTTGCCTGATGTGGTTGAGTTAATTTATATAGATGCATAGCTAACATCTATTTTGTCAATCTCTAATGAATGCAAAAGTGGATTTAGAGATTAGAGCTTGCCATGTCAGCATAGACTTATGACAGATTCTCCGCATATCGGTAGTATAGATTCGAAAGAACATTACTCCCTATGTAGTTGATAGTGGAACTTGTGATTAAATCGATTGTGTCACCCAATCTCATAGACATATAGTGATTTGGACGTAATTGATGCTCGTAAAACTTCTGTCTTCATTGTGGATGTTTTTATGGTTTGGTGTGAGTTTGTTGAAAGATAGCTCTTACTACCATAGTGTTCCTGCTAGCTTCCTTAATAATCACATTGCATTGAGTCTTGATGATTAATCTAGATGAAACAATTCATGAAGTTGGGACCCTGTGTTTCTCTCATATAAGTAAAATCACCTTAGTAAGTTTTTAGTAGTATAATCTAGATAAAACAACACAAATTTGTTACTACACCAAGCAATTGTAATTTAACCATACATTTTTGTATAGGCACATTTACATAATTCACCGAGTCTTTGTGGGAACAATCCTTATTTATCCGTATTACTTTTGACTGCGTATACTTGCGTAGTTTTTAGTGAACAAGTTTTTGGCACCGCTGCCGGGGACTTCGGTGTTATTTTAGTTCATGTGTTTGACATCTGTGGTAGTTAAGTTTTATTGACTTGGATAATCTTGCTCATCTATTCGAGTTTCTTGATTGTGTGTTTCAGGTACTTGATCAGTTTATGCTAACACGTTCTAAAGCTAAACAAGCAAAAGAGCAAGCAGAAGCTTTAAGTATGGAAGACGCACCAGCACCACCAACAGTACCAAAGGCTTTAATGGACTACTCTCAGCCAAAAATTGATGATATTCAGTCGAGCATCATCAGGCCAGCCATTGCAGCCAATACTTTTAAGATCAAACCAGGCACTATTCAAATGATACAGAACTCAGTACAGTTTGGGGGAGCTCCAACTGAAGATCCCAACATGCACATCAGGAATTTCATTGAGATTTGCGACACCTTCAGATTTAACAATGTGTCGGAGGATGCTATTAAGTTGAGGCTCTTCCCATTTTCTCTCAGGGACAAAGCCAAGGGTTGGCTGCACTCTCTACCAGCAGGCTCTATCACTACTTGGGCTAGAGAAAAGTTTCTCACCAAGTTCTTTCCTATGGCTAAAACTACAGCAATCAGGAATGCTCTAACTCAATTCTCTCAGCATTCCGGTGAATCTTTGTGTGAAGCTTGGGAGAGGTACAAGGAGATGCTGAGAAAATGTCCTCATCATGGTATGCCTGACTGGATGGTAATTAATTGTTTCTACAATGGGCTTAGATGGCAATCTAGATCGAATGTGGACGCAGCTTCTGGCGGAGCTCTATGGGCTAAGAGCTATGAGGCCACTTATGAACTGATTGAGATGATGGCAGTGAATGAGTATCAGAATCCTACTCAGAGAATGCCACAGCAAAAGGTGGCAGGAATTCTGGATGTCGATAAGGCCACTTCTTTGGCTGCTCAGCTAGAAGCACTGAACTTGAAGGTAGACTCTTTGGCGAACCAAGGGGTGCATCAAATTGCAAGTGTCTGTGAACTTTGTGCGGGCGCACATGAGACCAACCAATGTGCAATTTCTAATGAGTTGGTTCAATTTGTGAGCAATTTCCAAAGACAGCAATAGCCAGCTCCTAACACTTACCATCCCAACAACCGGAACCATCCAAATTTCAGCTGGAACAATAACCAAGGTGGTTTACAGCAGTCAAATCAGCCGTATCAACAGTCTTAGCAGTCGGGTGTTAGGCCATTTAATCCTTCTGGGTTTCAACAGCAGCAAGGGCAACAGTTTCAACAGCAATATGCCCCGTGGCAATTTCAACCACCGGGATTTTAACAGCAACCTTATGGGAATTCTTGGCAATCTTCTAATGAAAAATCAGAACTAGAAGAATTGAGATTGATGTGCAAGAGCCAGGCCGTTTCTATCAAGACTTTAGAAAATCAGATGGGGCAACTTGCAAATGCTTTATTTAGCAGACCACAGGGAGCTCTTCCCAGTGATACGGAAGCAAACCCAGGGCGGAAAGATAGCAAGGAGCACATTAAGGCCATAACTCTATAGTCCGATAAGGTCACGGAAAGCATTTCACTTGAGAAAGAAGAAAAAAATCTGCCAGAAAAGGAAACAGAGAAAGAGGATTTGGGAGATTCAGATGACAAGGGTAAAAATTCAGATTCAAGCAATGGAGTAGAGGAAAGCGTATTGACTCCTAAAAAATCAGCCCCTGAGACAAAGGATGTGAAGAATCAGGTCTTCCCACCTCCACCATATCCTCAGAGATTGCAGAAACAGAGGCTGGACAAGCAATTCGGTAAATTTCTTGAGGTATTTAAAAAGCTGCATATTAACATACCTTTTGCAGAAGCTCTGGAGCAGATGCCGAGTTATGCTAAGTTCATGAAGGGTATTCTATCGAAGAAGCTGAAATTGGAGGACTATGAAACCGTTGCTTTGACGGAGGAATGCAATACTGTTCTGCAACAGAAATTGCCGCCGAAACTAAAGGACCCTGGAAGCTTCAATGTACCATGTACTATTGGTAATCTGTCATTCGAAAAATGCTTATGTGACTTGGGAGCAAGCATAAATTTGATGCCTCTATCTGTTTTTGTTCAACTTGGTCTTCCGGAGCCGAGATTGACCAACATCTCTTTACTGCTAGTAGATCATTCGATCACTTACCCGAGAGGCATAGTCGAAAATGTCTTGGTAAAGGTGGACAAACTTATATTTCCGGCTGATTTTGTCATCTTGGACTTCGAGGAAGATAAGAAAATTCCAATAATTTTGGGAAGGACATTTCTAGCCACAGGCCGAACACTGATCGATGTTCAGAAAGGAGAGCTTACTATGCGAGTGAATGAGCACAATGTTACTTTTAATGTGTTCAAGGCAATGAAATTTTCAACAGAAGAAGAGGAGTGCTTCCAAGTTAACATGGTTGAAAAGTCTATAAAAAAAGAAACAGGGCATCTGCTGATTTCCGACCCCTTGCAACGGGTTTTGAATGGTGATTTTGACGAGGAGAATGGGGAAGAAGCAGAGCAAATTTTGATGTTGAATTCAGCTCCTTGGAAGAGGAGGATTGAGGTGCCAATTGAGTCTCTTGGATTAGAAGCTCTCAAAAAGTCACAAGTGCGCCTCAAGCCATCCATTGAAGAAGCTCCTTCTCTCGAGCTAAAACCACTGCCAGATCACTTGAGGTATTCCTATTTAGGTGCTTTATCTACATTGCCAGTTATTATTGCTGCTAATCTGTCAGGCGATGAAGAGGAGAAACTGTTGCGGATTCTGCGGGAGTTCAAATCTGCAATCGGATGGACCATCGCAGATATTAAAGGAATCAGTCCTTCTTTCTGCATGCATAAAATTCTTCTTGAAGAAGGTAGCAAACCATCTGTAGAGCAACAAAGAAGACTCAATCCCATCATGAAAGAAGTGGTGAAGAAGGAAATTCTTAAATGGTTGGATGCAGGGATTATCTACCCTATCTCGAATAGTTCTTGGGTGAGTCCGGTGCAATGTGTACCGAAGAAAGGAGGTATGACAGTGGTGACAAATGAAAATAATGAACTTATCCCTACTCGGATAGTCACAGGATGGAGAGTCTGCATGGACTATCGGAAGTTAAACAAGGCTACTAGGAAAGATCACTTTCCTCTGCCATTCATCGATCAAATGTTGGATAGATTGGCGGGTCATGAATATTATTGCCTTCTTGATGGGTATTCAGGTTACAATCAGATTTGTATCGCTCCTGAGGATCAGGAGAAGACCACATTCACCTGCCCTTTTGGCACTTTTGCTTTCCGATGAGTTTCTTTCGGTCTTTGTGGTGCACCGGCCACTTTTCAAAAATGTATGATGGCCATCTTCTCTGACATGATTGGAACCAATATGGAGGTGTTCATGGATGATTTCTCAGTTTTTGGTACTTCTTATGATGAGGCTCTATCAAATTTGAGTCTAGTGTTGAAAAGGTGCGTTGAGACCAATCTGGTTCTCAATTAGGAAAAATGCCATTTCATGGTACAAGAAGGGATTATTCTCGGGCACAAGGTATCTAAACGGGGACTTGAAGTGGATAGGGCCAAATTGGAGACAATTGAAAATCTTCCTCCTCCAATCTCAGTTAGAGGAATTCGCAGCTTTCTTGGGCATGCAGGATTCTATCGGCGATTCATAAAAGATTTCTCCAAAATCTCTAAACCATTGTGCAGTCTACTAGAGAAGGACATTCCTTTCAAATTTGATGAAGAGTGTTTGGCCGCCTTTGAACTTTTGAAAAAGAAGTTGACAACAGCTCTGGTTATTACAGCTCCTAATTGGGAAGAGCCATTCGAGCTTATGTGTGATGCACGTGATTTTGCAGTGGGAGCTGTGTTGGGGCAATGAAAGATGAACATATTTCATGTGGTTTATTATGCTAGTAAAACCCTGAATAAGGCGCAGCTGAATTACACCACTACTGAGAAGGAATTTTTGGCAGTTGTCTACGGATTCAAAAAATTCAGATCCTACTTGCTTGGCACTAAGGTGGTAGTTTACACGGATCATGCAGCCATTAAATATCTGATTTCGAAGAAGGATGCAAAGCCTCGGCTGATTCGTTGGGTTCTATTGTTGCAAGAATTTGATGTGAAAATCAAGGACAAGAAGGGCACGGAAAATTAAGTGGCTGATCATCTATCACGTCTAGAGAATCACAATAAGGATGCTAAGGATAAATCTCTCATTAATGAGTCTTTTCCAGATGAGCAGCTGTTTGTGGTACAAGAGGAAGTGCCATGGTTTGCTGATTACGTAAATTATCTAGTGAGCAATGTCATTCCATCAGAATTCACTTATGCTTAAAAGAAGAAATTTCTCCATGATGTGAAATGGTACCATTGGGACGAACCTTTCTTGTTTCATTAGGGGGCAGACCGAATGATCAAGAGATCCATTCCCTATAGTGATATGGAGAGGGTTCTGAGAGATTGTCACTCCACCACTTATGGTGGTCATTATGGAGCTGAGAAAACCGCAGCTCGAGTACTTCAGGCAGGGTTCTTTTGGCCTACGCTGTTCAAGGACGCTTGTCAGTTCGTATTGAGATGTGATCGTTGTCAACGTGTGGGGAACATCTCTAAGAGGAATGAAATGCCTCTTAATATGCTTCTTGAAGTGGAAATTTTTGACGTGTGGGGTATAGACTTCATGGGATCGTTTGTCTCGTCTTGTAATAATCAGTATATCTTGCTAGCCGTGGATTATGTTTCTAAATGGGTTGAGGTGAAGGCTCTACCGACCAACGATGTTAAAGTGGTACTAAAATTTTTGCATAGGAACATATTCACGCATTTTGGGACTCCGCGAGCTATAATCAGTGATGAGGGGACACACTTTTGCAATCGTCAATTTACAGCGCTGATGGCGAAATATAATATAACACATCGTGTTACTACCGCTTATCATCCCCAAACCAATGGGCAGGCAGAGGTCTCGAACAGAGAAATCAACCGAATTTTAGAGAAGGTGGTGAATCCATCGAGGAAGGATTGGTCATTGAAGTTGGATGAAGCTGTGTGGGCCTATAGAACCGCGTCCAAGACACCCTTGGGAATGTCTTCCTTTCAGTTGGTGTATGGTAAGGTGTGCCATTTGCCTGCAGAGCTAGAGCACAAGGCATTTTGGGCCTTACAGAAATTGAACTTCGACATGAAAGTTGCGGGCGAAAAATGTCTATTTCAACTTAATGAACTTGAGGAGTTCCGTGCACAAGCTTACGTGAATAACAAAATGTACAAGGAGAAGGTCAAGAGGTAGCATGACAGAAGGTTGGTGCACAAGACCTTTGTACCAGGTGAATCAGTTCTATTGTTCAATTCTCGTATTAAACTCTTTCTAGGGAAGCTCAAGTCAAGATGGTCGGGACCATTTATAGTGAAGATAGTGTTCCCGCATGGCGCGGTTGAGGTTTATGAAAAGTCACCTGATCAATCTTTTAAGGTTAACAGACAGAGGTTAAAACACTACTTTGGTGGAACGGTGAACCGTGAAGCGGTCGTCACCGCCCTCGCCACTACATGATTCAGTGAGAAAATGTCAAGCTAAAGACACTAAGCAAGCACTTCGTGGAAGGCAACCCACGCGTTTTGTATGTTGTGTAATTCAATCAATAAAAAAAACAAGAAAAGATAAGAAGTTGCGTGCGTGGGGCGGCCGCGAAGAAAAAAAAAGAGAAAAAAAAGTAGAAAAAAAAAGAGAAAAAAGAAAAAAAAGAGTCATGTAAATAGTTTAATGCAAAATTAACCAGGATAAGCTCTTAAATACTCGAGCAATTAAGTTCGCGGGGACTTTGTGCCTAGTGACTTGAGGCTTTTATAGTCTGGGATCCACTAACCCAATGCTCGCTACATGGGTATTATTGTATAAGCCTTTTGGGGTGTCATCCATTGCACGGTTAAATAAGCATGCTTGTATATATTTTTATGGGTCGTAGTTGTTAGTAATAAAGCATGAGTTTCTGTCTACCTTGGATAAGGGTGGAGGTGTTCCTAGGATATCAAGTGTCTACAGTCTATTCTATTTATAAACCTGTGATTGTCTTGGCTAAGAACGTGTATGATTGTGATCTAGTTCTAGGAGTATTCTGATGAGCATCGCACACACACGTTTCTGTTCATGTATTGTTAGTATACGGAGACTTGGTTGAGCTCTACTTGGATTTATTTGCATTCCTTGAGATATGTGCTTGCTAGTTGGTTTAAGTTAGTTTGAAGGGGATCATTGCATTTCATTTTAGTTGCATTCATGCATTGCATTGCATCGGATTTTGTGGGTACATTCACTATAGACCCTCATGAGACCTCACTCGTCCACTAGGGCTGCCTAGGGGTTTAAAGGGCTTGTTGCATATGCCAAATGCAACCGTGATCACCTACAGAAGTAGTACTAGTTAGTTGTAATTAGGCTTTTTCGTTATTTTTGCTTGAGGACAAGCAATGGTTTAAGTTTGGGGGTTTGTTAAGTGGATTTTATATCCACTTTTGAGGCTCATAAAGGACTTGAATTGTTGGGGGTTCTTGAGTTTTTAGTGTCATTTGATGCGTTTTGTGTTGTTTTTGCAGGTGGCATAGTGTTGCATGTATAGACGATGCTTGGCGGATTTCAATTCGTATAGTCGGGTTGGTGACTTGCGAGGAGTTGGCTTGACGCTTGGCATTTGGTGGCACAAAGGTGCTAGAGAGCTTAAGTGGCATAGAAGATTCAAGAAATGCAGAAAATAAGCTGAGGAAGCAAAATTCCAGAAATTTCAGAGCCGGGGCGCCCGCACCAAGCATGGGGTGACCGCGCGGAGCTTGAGGCGGCCGCGCCAAGCATGGGGCGGCCGTGCCAGGAGTAATTTTTCTGCCTGAAATTCAGCTTCTCTCCTGGGCCAGTTTTTGTAGTTGGGTTTTATTTTAGACCTTATAAAAAATGATTTTTAGATCATGTAAACATACAGAGAGTCGGTAGAACACAGTAGAGAGATCAAGAACAAGAGGGTAAACAACTTCTAAGGTGACGGCAAGGAATAATCACTCAAGTTCAAGATCTAGGGTTTTTCTATAGTGTTTTTTTCTGAATCTTCAACTTAATACTTTGTTATCTATTGGATTTTTATCAAGTATTCTATTCTCAATCATTAATTGTTTTCAGTTCTTTGTTTTAATTATGTTATCAATTGAACCCATGATAGTGCTAAGTTCAATCATGAACTAAACACTTTCATGGGGTTCTAATGGAGTGATTTGTGAATTCTAGTAATTGATAGTCTTGATAATATATGATTGTGATTAAAAATAAGGTTGCCTGATGTGGTTGAGTTAATTTATATAGATGCATAGCTAACATCTATTTTGTCAATCTCTAATGAATGCGAAAGTGGATTTAGAGATTAGGGCTTGCCATGTCAGCATAGACTTATGACGGATTCTCCGCATATTGGTAGTATAGATTCGAAAGAACATTACTCCCCTACGTAGTTGATAGTGGAACTTGTGATTAAATCGATTGTGTCACCCAATCTCATAGACATATAGTGATTTGGACGTAATTGATGCCCGTAAAACTTCTGTCTTCATTGTGGATGTTTTTATTGTTTGGTGTGAGTTTATTGAAAGTTAGCTCTTACTACCTTAGTGTTCCCGCTAGCTTCCTTAATAATCACATTGCATTGAGTCTTAACGATTAATCTAGATGAAATAATTCATGAAGTTGGGACCCTGTGTTTCTCTCATATAAGTAAAATCACCTTAGTAAGTTTTTAGTAGTATAATCTAGATAAAACAACATAAATTTGTTACTACACCAAGCAATTGTAATTTAGCCATACATTATTGAATAGGCACATTTACATAATTCACCGAGTCTTCGTGGGAACGATCCTTATTTATCCGTATTACTTTTGACTGCGTATACTTACGTAGTTTTTAGTGAACATATACTTTATTCAAATCATACTTTTGTTTTGTTCACATGGCTTTTTCATCAAGAGGGAAAACTTTTGTTGAGGATTATCGAAGCTATCACTTCATGATGATGAGGAAGGTGGGTTAATGCTGTAGGAGATTTCAGAGAACACTCAAGACATAGACTACTCATTGTGTTTAGTGGGCTATTTTTTGAACCAGAAGAATGTGAATTTTGGGGCTATGAGAGACACTCTCTCATCGATATGTAGACCTGTGAAGGGGATGTTTTTGGAGAAAACCAGTACGCCAACTGTGTTTTTGTTTAGATTCTTTCATAAGTTAGATATGTAGAGGGTGTTGGATGACGGTCCTTGGACGTTCAATCAACAGGTACTACTGGTAAAGTGGTTGGAAGGGACAGATCAGTTACTAGTATGCAGTTAACGAATTTATACATTTGGATTCAGGTGTATGATTTACCTATTGGTTTCAATTCTGAGCACATTTTGAAATCAGTAGGAGATTATGTGGTTACTTTTAGGGCATCGGATCCAAAGAACTTCAACATTTGTCAAGGAGTTATCTCAGAATTCAATTTGTTATTGATGTTCGTAAGCTTCTAAAAATCAAAATGCGCATTAAAAAGAAAGGGGGGATTGGATATGTATACAATTCAAATATGAGAGGCTACCATCATTTTGTTTCTTTTATGGAATAGTAGGCCATTCTAAAAAATTTTGTGAACTATTGTTTGATAATCCAGATGAGGGGGAGCAGAGGAAGTTTGACAACACTCTCAGAACTTCAACAAGAAAGCAGCAAACAGGTTCTTCCAATCAATGGTTACGGGGTGAAGATGGTAACAGGCTGAATATGGAAATATCAGATAATTCGGAAAGGATGAGTGAAGATGGAGATAATTCAGGGATGCGGGTTAGTAGGTGAAGAGATTTAAGGAAACCACAACAAGAAAATAATCAACAGATAAATAAGGATGTTTCAGTGGCAATTTTAAAGGAAGAGGATAATGCGGTTTTGAAAGAAGGGACAATTTTTGGCACTAATGATGGGATAGTTATTTCGAAAAAAGAAAAGAATGCGTATAACGGATGAGGGGATACAGGTACATGACATTGGGCTGTTTAGTGAGGATGGGCCCGGGATAGACATAATTATGACTTCACAAGAATTAGTGATAATGGACCAAAAAAAAAACTTGCTTTTGGCAGGTGCTGCAGGGCAAGCCCGCCATTCATCATGAGCTTTATCAGTTGGAACTGCCAAGGTATTGGGCTTCCTTGGAAAATTCAGTTCCTTTTAGACGTTACTCATGAAATAAAGCCTAATTTTGTTTTTCTTTGCAAAATATTGTGTCGAAAGGATAAGATGGACTGGGTCTATTCAAAGTTGGATTATGAAGGTATGGTTGTGGTGGACTCTCAAGGAAGGAGTGGGGGTCTGGAATTCTTATGGAGGGATGTGGAGGAAGAAAATCTTCTGAGTTGCTCACAAAATCATGCAGATATTGAAGTCAAAGTTAATAACTTATCATCATAGAGGATTATAGGATTATATGGGGAGCAAAATAGAAGTCAACGAAGGAAAACGTGGGATCTTCTCCAGAATCTAGCAAGAGACTCAAACCTGCCGTGGTGTGTGATTGGAGATATGAATAATATAACTTCTCAAAATGATACTAAAGGTGGAGCAAGTTACCCTCGATGGTTAGTAGGCGGCTTTAATGAGGTGATTACAGAAGTTGGTTTGAATGACATGGAGATCATAGGACCTCAGTATACTTGGGAGAGGGGTAGGGGAACAGAGAATTGGATTGAAACTAGGCTAGACAGAGTGCTGACTAACAATACGTAGTTGGAGTTATTTCCTCTGGCGAAGTTGTATTATTTGGAAGGATCGCCATCAGATCTTAGTCCTATTTTTCTTGAACCTGGAAGTAAGGAGGGGAGAGCATAAGGAGAAAGTTCCGGTTCGAAAATGCTTGGTTGACGGATCCTTTGTGTTACCACATTGTAAAGGAAAGTTGGGAGTATAGTAGTAACGAGAATATATCGCAGAAGATCCAACTGTGTGGGGAGAGATCAGAAGTCTGGGGTAAATATGTAACAGGTAATTTTGGTAAGTGGATTAAGGATTGTAAGATGGAGTTAAAGCTTTTGAGAAATAGGAGGGATGAGCAGTCTATTCGGAAGTATAACAAAGTTAAAAAGCAACTCTTTTTTATTCTGGACCAAAAGAAAATTTTCTACAGATAGAGATCGAGGCAGTTATGGCTTTAAGTGGGTGATAAGAATACCAAATATTTACATGCTTCAGCATCAACTCGAAGACATAGGAATAGAATTCATAAGCTGAAGAATGAAGCTGGCAGCTGGTTGGAGTGGGATAATGGTCTAGCGGAGCTGATTTCTGACTACTTTCATAATACATTCACTGCGGAGCAAACGGACAAAGATGAAGTTATTAGTTGTGTCAAGCAGTCTATAACTAGTGAACACAATGATGAGTTGTTGAAGCAAGTCACTTCGGAAGAAGTGAAGAATGCAATCTTTCAAATGCACCCGGATCGGATGGAATGACCACGACATTTTTTCAAAAGCACTGGGGCATTGTAGGTAATGATGTTGTGAATATGGTCAGTAAATTCTTTCAGGATGGTGTAATCTCAAGTGGGTTAAACGATACAAATATGTCACATAAAAATATTATGTCAAAATCTATTAATCCTCGTATTGAAATATAATGATCTCAAGTCTAAGGATCATTACACCATTATCACTATGAGTATTTCTAATGACATTATTAACATGCAGAATCTTACTGTGGGTTTATCCAGTGCCATGTAGAATATTACGTGCACATATGTTCTTGACTTTAGTATCACTATACCTATGACCAATGAGATGTGGTTATCAGTCGACAATCATACTAATCTTTATGCATTATAATTGTCTCATACTATTCATGCATACATTTATGTGAATATATGATAATATTTCACTAAACAATTTTAATTTTTTGATTGCATATTCGTACAAACATACTTACACACATACATACACATTTGCATATATAGATTTATATAAATGTATAATAATACACGATCATATACGCTAACATATACCAAACGTGATTATACTATTATTTAGATTTACTTTAAATTTTAATGAATTAAATACTGTAAAAAAAATTATTTTGAGTAAAATTTATTTATTAAACATGTATGTGCATTGTAGTTATTTATACCTCTAATAAATCGAATTATACATATCTTTGACACATTTCAAGTATTATATTTGTATGGCACAAATACGTTCAAATGAACACAAGATAATAAATAAATAAATAAAAAGAATTTTCATGTATATAAGTGTAATACAAATTTGTACTAATTTTACTTGTCGTATAACTCATAATTTGCTACTCTAGGACGTAAATGTGCAAATATTTTCCGAATAAATCAATAAGTTAATAAAACAATAAATCTTGGGTTACACCCTTATACACTACTAAAACTCTACCTAGATTATAGAACTAGTATATTACTCTATAATTGTATTTTTTATTTCAACCTGCCAGGAACACTATTTTAATACTAATAGTGTTTTAGTAGTACATAAGAGTGTAGTCCAATATTTAATAAAATCTAGACTATGCCCGTGCATTGCACGGGCTAAAAAGCTAGTTAATCTCTAAAGATTTAAAGTGCAGAATTGCAGATGAACAACCCATCTCAGTGCTAGACTATACATCTATACTATTATATAATAACTGAAACATCAAAAAATTTGGTTGGTCGGGTACCTATTGATTTTACTTATTTTACCATTACTTAACGGTACATGTTATTTTTAATTAATTATCCTTACTTAATTATTTATAATTACTAATAACTAAAAAAAAATTCTTTTTGAGATAGAACATATTACCTTTTTTATTTTTCAATAACTAATTAATTCTCTTTATTTTACCTTTTGTATTTTTCAATAACTAATTAATTTCTTTTTTCACGTAAAATACATTATCTTTTATATATTATCTAATTAATTTTTTTTCTTTTCTAAAAATACTATGAAGAATTTTATTTAATAAGATAATATATTATTATAATTACTAATAATTAACCAATTATCTTTTTCAATTAAAATATATTATTTTTTCTATTTTTATTATGAAACCTATTTAGCTAGCTTTATTTAAGTAAAATAAAATAATAATATCCTAATAACTTATAACTAATCGATTGCGTTTTTCAGCTAAGACGTATCATCTTTTCAAAATTTTCAAACTAAAATCAATCCTATACTGAAACTATCACGAACAACATATGTATAATTATTATCAGATTAAATCATTTAAAATTTTAATTCTACAAAATTTATGTCTAAAATTTTGATTTAAATTAAAAATATTTCCATCAATATATATATATATATATATATATATATATATATATATATATATATATATATATATATATATATATATATAAAAAGGAGGATACGCGGGAGTTTATGTGGCGCATTAAAATGGCTTCAATCTACTTTTCTAATTTTCTAGAATTTTAGAATTTTTAATTATAAAAATAAAACAATATTTTTCAACATATTAGAAGTAGAATAGTTTTCGAATCTATAGAGAAGAAGAGTTAAAATTTATAGGAAAAACATATAATTAGAAGTTTTATTAGAAGTCGAATAGGTGTTTATAAGGCATAATTGAAAGTTCTATTTGAAGTAAAATATGAGTTCGAATTTATAGAGAATAAGAGTTTGAATTTATAGAAAAAACATATAATTAAAAGTTCTATTGGAAGTAGAATAGGTGTTTGAATATATAGAGGAGACATATAATTAAATATTTTATTAGAAGTAAAATACAAGGGTGAATGGTGACATTTTTACGATCTTCTAAAATTTTAAATTTTTATATAAGTTAATTATACTTCTATTATTAGGGAAAAATATTCATAAATTCAATAATATTCTCATGAAAAATGTTTTCATATTTAAAAATAAAATAATTGACGTGTTAACATAATAAAAGAATATTCTCATATGAAAATTCTAAATAAATACAAGAATATTTATAATATAAAAAAATAAGATGTTTTTTCATTTTTTGAAACTTCATAAATTTTAGAAAGTTTAGAGAAAGTAAAATTTGGAATTTACTCTATTTTTAGGTTTTGATTTTATGGAAATTTTTTTTGTTATAAAAGATAAGTATCATCAATGATACGTAATGAAGTTGGAATTTCGATCACAAATGAAAGCGGCTCAAAACGTGTTTAGCGAGAAGATGACTCAAAGTTTAGAGAAAGCAAAAATTGGAATTTATTCTATTTTTAGGTTTTGATTTTATGAAAAAAATTGGTTATAAAAAATAAATATCGTCAATAATTTGTAATGAAGTTGAAATTTCGATCCCAAATGAGAGCGGCTCAAGATGTATTTAACGGAAAAACGGCTCAATATAAAAGATTTTATTATCTATTAGAATTTGATATCAATGTTTTAAAGTTTATTTTATTTTTGGGATTCGATTTTTTTATGGACAAATATTGTTATACAAGTAATATATGTAAAAGTTAGGACTTTGATCTTAACGAGAGAGCGGCTCAATAGAAAAGTTAGGATTCGATTTTGATCTTCAATTTTATAGAGAATAAGAGTTTGAATTTACAGGAAAAACATATAATTAAAAGTTCTATTAGAAGTAAAATAGGTATTTGTAAGACATATAATTAAAAGTTTTGTTGTAAGTATAATAGGAGTTCTAATTTATAGAGAATAAGAGTTAGAATTTATAGAAAATACATATAATTATAAATATTATTGTAGGTAGAAAAGATGTTTGAATATATAAAGAATACATATAATAAAATATTTTATTGGAAATAGAATACGAGGACGGTGGAGACGTCTTATGCGATTTTTTAAAACTATGTATCTTTTTTCCCTAGAAATCCTTTATTTTAACATTTTATATAAGTTAATTATACTTGCATTAGAAAAATATATTCATAAATTAAATTTTAGTCACGTAAGAAAAAGTCATCGTATTTAAAAAAAAAAAGAACGTGTTAACATAACAGAGAGACATTCTGTATTTTCATCTTTTGAAACTTCATAAATATTTAAAAGTTTAAAGAATGTAACTGAAATTTACTCTATTTTAAAGTTTTAATTTTTAAGGAAAGAAAGATATTTTATAAGATAAGTGTCGTCAATAATATGTAATGAATAATATGTAATGAAGCTAGAATTTCAGTTCCAAATAAAGGCGGCTTAAAACATGTTTAACGACGACTCACTTAAAAAGATTGTATTAACTATTAGAATTTGATATTGATGTCATATATTTTAATTTTAGGGTTCGATTTTTATAAATAAAAATTATTATAATATCTTTATGAAAAATGCTAGAGGTACCAAATTGGATACCAAAAATTGTTATCAAATGACTTGTCATTGTTTTGATTGGTTATAATTCTAATGGGTCCGCTAGGGCCATCCAATTAAAACATCCTAAAATGCCAAGTAATTAATGCCATGTCATTTGATAACAAATTTTGGTACCCAATTTGGTACCTTTAGCACTACTCTATCTTTATAATATATGTTAAAGTTGGGATTTCAGTTTTAACGATAGAGCGACTCAATCGAAAGAATCGTGTTTAGCAAGAAATCGGTTCATTAGAGAAGATTGTATAACTATTAAAATTTAATATTGATAATATAATATAACATAAATATTTATTGATTTTTTTTAAAATATTGTAACACCGCCACGAAATACGACTTTATCAATTAATTATATTAAAGAACATCCGTGCATCAGACGGATTTTAATTTACTATTGGCTTTGAAGCCCTTTGATTAATTTTATGAAATTTTTTTAGAGAATACCCCAAAATAGAGGGTTTATTGATGATTAGGTTTGGAGCAGCCAGAGCAACAGATTAACACTGCTGAAGAGGCTAAATGGGCCAGAATTATTCAGGTGATTGGAAAAAATATCACAATAATGTACCTTTCCAAACATAGAAACCAATGATACAGTTACAGGTGCAACCACCCAGGTACCTGATTAAAAAAAGTATATGATTAAATTGGTCTTTGTTGATACACATAACATCAACTGAAGCTAATAGTAAGTGACAATGAATATATATATACTAATATAGGTTCAAATCTAGTCAAAGTTTGATACATATATAATGTGGGCAGCAACATGACGTTATAGGTCAGTTGATCCTTGTCAGATAACAGATCTGCACTCATGACATATTCAGCTTTGGACCAAAACAGAATACAAAAAATATAGCTAGTAGTAGAACTTTGCATTACCTTGGCACAACTAGTGCATGGAGCATCACATAGGGCCCATGCCAAGTCACTTCCAGTATCTATGTCAAGGAAGTAAGGTCTTGCAGGGATCCCCACAAATATTATAGTATAATACAGCCTAAACGGAGAGAAGATTGAGGAAAATCATGTTTTGAAGGCAAAAAAATATCTTAGACTACTCGTAATGATAAAATATTATACAAATAATTTATCATGATATCAGAAACAAGGATCTAACTATATAGCATGCTTAGGGTAAAAATAAAGACTGGACTACTGCCTCGTTGCTATTACAAATATCACATTAAATCATATTTGAGGCCGATAAATAAACTAAATGCTCCCATGCATTCGGAAAAATATAATACTTTCCAGGTAGAAGAGGTACTAAGATGTGAGTGGAGAAGCCAATGTTAGATTAGTATTTCTTTACACATCATCACTTAACATTTCTTTATGAATTCTGTATAAACCTCTGAATAAACCAGGCTTGAAATACATAGGAAACACAAAGGAATTTGGTTTCCCATCTTCACCATAATCATTTTTACTAGGCTCATCAACATCACAGTTGAGGAATTCTATTTGGTTTAACGTAGAGCAGGAGCCCACAGAATCAAAGCTATAATTGAGTCACCAAGAACTGGCATAAACATTCTCGAGTTACCAAGTACGTATGTTGATGTGAACTGCATATTTGGGGATGATTATAACTGAAGTGTAGTGGCTCTAAATATCTTGGTTTGGTTGATTTTTGGATGAAACCGAAAACTTCGTACGTGTTTTTCCTAGAGAAGAGTTATCTAGAGGTGGAAATGCAAGCACGATCACAACTAGCAATTGGGAAGACTCTGCACTTTACGCATCTTCCACACTCTTATTTCAAGACTGTTTCACATAATTCAGGTAGAACAAAAAAAAACAAAATATATGCAGAACCAGAGATATAAGATAGATAACAGGAAAATGAAGGTCGCAGTATGAACACCAGTTTTCAAAATTCCCTGCCCTCTTCTTGGTCTTTGGCATTAACATGTGTCTCTTGTCAATTCCAAGTCACTAGCCCTTTAAAAGAAAGTGTGTTTAGGAGTTGTAATTTTATACAAGTCCGCTAAGATTTTTCCCCGTCTTCATATGTAAAGCAAGTATAATCTCATTTTAATCTTCACTTAGGAGTTGTAATTTTATACAAGTCCGCTAAGATTTTTTCCCGTCTTCATATGTAAAGCAAGTATAATCTCATTTTAATCTTCACGTAGGAAGTGACAGTCAATTTCATTCAGTTTCCTGTCCTTTCACAAAATTCTTTCTAGATTATAAGCCAGGTTTTCAGTTATAGCGCGACATATCACATACAACCATTAAAGGAGAACATAAGTTCATTAACTTATGATACGAAATAAAGTAAAAGAACCGCTTAGGAAAATGAATTCTTAGGTCAGTATAGTGATCATATAGAATTAATGCTATAAAAAATTACATCAGCAGACATGTGCCATTTGCATTAAAAATTCTCAGCGCACATGTGACATTTGCATAATTTCGAAAATTTGTATTTTTGGAAAAAAGTAATTTTCTTTTTTGAAAATCTTATCTACAAAATTTTTAATTTTTGGATATTGAATTAGGAACATTAATTTCACTCATGTTATGGATTTCAAATAATAAGATTTGAGTTGTCATTCCAAATTTTAAACTAACATTTCATCTTAATTTTTAATGAAATTTAAATCTAAACTCTTTTATTTAACAAAATATTTGATCAAATTCAGAATTAACAATAAAAAAATAGTTATTCTCAAAAAACAATAAAAATATAGTTATTCTCAAAAAAAATATAGTGTTCAACCGGGCCATTAGAATTTGGAAATTAAATCCATTCATCTGTAAAGATTTAAAGTTCAGATGATCAGCCCATCTCAATGCTAGACTATATATATTGGGCTTAAAGCCCTTTGATTAATTTTATGAAAAACTGTTAGAGAATACAAAATAGAGGGTTTATTGAGCAGCCCAGAACAACATATTAACTATTTTAGTGGGCTGTAGAGGCTAACTGGGCCAGAATTATTCAGGTGATTAAAAAAAAAAATCACAATAATGTACTTTTTTTTTTTATGGGGAGCGTACAATTTCAATAACATAAAGTCATACGGCATCTACAATCAAGAAACTTTCCTATGACAAACCAGAATGGATCAAAAAAACAATAACAGAAATCGTTTTCATGATTACTAAAGCATAAACGCCACGGCTACGAAATCACGGTATCACCACCATGAAATAACATTGATGACTTTGCATCTTTAATGGAGATCCTCGTTACAATAACGGTATAACTATTTTCGTGAAAACTGCACCAATTATGACTCTCTTCTTGATCTTGCTCATCTAATTCCCATATACTTAAAACAAAAAGAAACATAAAACAGGATCCAAAACGGACGGAAAATAGCGCGACCCGATAAACGGACGAAAAAGCTCGACCCGATAATCGGACGGAGAATTTTTCAAAGTAAAGATCCCAAATAAATGGGAAATCACCTTATTCGGACAAAACAGAGAAAAAAAAGGAGAAAAAAAGTTTCCGGAACCACCGCCGAAGCTGGGATGGCTGCTGTGGGTTGCCTTCAAGAATAAAAGGAGTTGCTTATTATATTTAAATTTTTTGTTGATTAGTAATTTCAGTTTTCGATTAAGGTAGCGATATAAGATCCAATAATGTACTTTTTCAAACATAGACCAATGATACAAATACAATAACAAGTGCAACCCCCAAGTACCTGATTAAAAAAATATGGGAATATTCATCAATAATTACAGACAAATTTAGATAAATAAATATTTTTAGCACGGAAAATTTTATTCATATCCATGAGATAATAAGAGATAAATTTTTAACACTTAAATTCTCGCTCTTGATTTTTCATTTTGAAAGTTATTATAAATATTTTGACATGTCTTCTTCTCCATTTGGACTTGGCAAGGTTCTCACATGATTTTGGTAAATGGTACACCACTTAGCTCATGTTTTACACACATACATGATACATCCCAACATATACAGGGAGATTGCATAGCATATTAGCATGTATAGACGTGAAGCCTACTACTAACAATTCATCAAACCCTCTTATAAATTGCACCAACTTCATTCTGCTTTCATAATGTAAATGAAAACTCACCATTCATTTCCCTACATTTCTCACCAAGTGCCACTACAACAACTTGAACCATTTTCTGCTCTGAACTTCACTTGTCTTAGAAGCAACATTCTCCCAAATTATTCATCATTTTTCTCCCATTACCGATACAAACGGAGATACCTTCACCAACACTTTTTTATTCGAAATTTATCTTGATTTACACGACTAGACATGAAATTAAGCAAGAGGCTAGTCAGGCCATGCAATATATATCCTACGTATTCTGAAATTCAGATTCAGAAAGCGCCTCCTCGTAAAATTTCAAAGACGAAAACAAGCACCACAACAAAGTCCGATAAACGACAAAGGGTCTCCTAAAAGGAGTACGAAAAAGATTGTCAGTTTTAGAAGCATTTTGCGTTTGCTAAGAATGAGAAAGAAAACAAGAGGCATCGAACATATGGACCGAATGATGGAGCTAAAGAGCATATCAGCTTCTAATGGAGTTAAGAATAAGAAAGAAAGCGTTTTGCGTTTGCTAAGAATTAGAAAGAAAACAATAGATAATGGACATAATATGGACCGAATGATGGAGCTAAAGAGCTCATTAACTGCTGCTTCTGTAGAAAATCATCAAGAGAAGGTGTGCGTTCGAACAAGAAGCAAAATTATTACTACTGGTACTAATTATGTTACTGCTGGTTCAGAAAATCGAGAGAAGTCGTGTCTTTGGACAACAGGCAAAACTACTACTGGTACTAATGTAGGAAGGAACGAGTGTTCAGACAAAGTGGAAGAGCCATGCAGGAGTTTCGAGAACTACTTGGTGGAAATGATAACAGAAGATGGGAGGATGAAGGATTTAATGTATGTCGAACAACTTCCTTACTGCTGGAATAACCTACGATGTCCTGTTTTCATTGAATTGGTTTATGTTAGAATCAAACTCTCCTAAGGTGGTCAAATAAGTGTTGTGTATTTTGTTGGTTGTTTTTATTACAATGACTTAATACATCTTTATATAGCATCCTAACTAGCATCTATTGGAGTGTTAACATGGACAAGCTAGGTATAGCTTCATGTTCTTACATGGACAAGCATAATGGGTAAGGAGGCAAGGTATTGTCTTCATGTGCACATATTCTCCAATTTAATTTAATTCACAAATTCCTCCCTTAAGATTCAATTGGCGTTTATATCTGAGTCCGAGCTCAAACTTGCCGTGCTCGAACAAGTTGCTTGGTAATGCCTTTGTGAAAATATCCGCCTTCTGCTCCTTGGTTGGGATATAACTCAGCTCCACCTCTCCTTTCTTCACTTGCTCTCTGATGAAATGAAAACGCACGTCTATGTGCTTGCTCCGCTCGTGATGCACCGGATTCTTGGCGAGTTCGATCGCTGATTTGTTGTCAACATTGATCACCGTCGGCTTCTGACCTGTCCATGCCTCCTGAGGTGTTTTCTCCTCCAACGCCGCATGTGGACACCTGTTCTGCACATACACGGCACATCGGGCCGCTTCAGCCCAGAATTCTTTCGGCACCCCTTTGCTGACGAGCATGGACCTCACCATGTCCATAATGCTTCGGTTTTTTCGCTCCGCAACCCCATTCTGTTGCGGTGAATAGGGGGCAGTCATGAACCTTCTTACTCCTTCGTTCGTGCAAAAAAGTTTAAACAGTTGTGAGGTGTACTCACCACCTCTGTCAGACCTTAACGCCTTCACCTTGTGTTCGGTCCTCTTCTCCACTTCTGCCTTCCATGCTCGGAATGTGCTCAGCGCTTCCGATTTCTCCTTCAAAAAACATATCCAGGTCTTTCTCGTGTAGTCGTCAACGAATGTCATGAAGTAACGCCGACCACTGAAGGACCCTGGTGTGACCGGTCCACAGATATCTGTGTGAACTGTCTCTAGCGGTGCCTTCGCTCGGTACTTGGCTTTCTTGGGAAAGCTTTGCCTTGCGTGCTTTCCCAGCACACATCCTTCACAAAACTTCTTCGGGTAGTCCATTTCAGGCAACCCGTGCACCATCCCCTTCTTGCTCAGCTCGGTCAATCCTCCGTAGTGCAAGTGGCCGAACCGTTGGTGCCACAGATCGGACTTGTCTGTCAGGACGATTTTCAAACATTTGTGGTTTACCGTCCTTAGGTCGAGTTTGAACATGCGGTTGCTTGCCAGTTGTACTCGTGCAACTATTCGGCCTGCTTTATCCTTCAAGCTCATCACCTTCTCTCGCATGTCAACTGTGTAGTCCTTCTCCATTAGTTGACCCATGCTGATTATGTTTGTCTTTATGTCTGGAACATAATAAACATCTTCGATCACGCCTTCTTGTCCGTTCTTCTGTAAGAACCGAACTTTGCCTTTTCCCTTCACGTCGATCTTCGATCCGTCTCCGAATGCAATGCTTCCTCCCTGGAACTCAGTCATTTCTGTGAATAGATGCTTGTAACCAGTTATGTGGTTGCTTGCACCCGTGTCCATGTACCACGTGGCATCCGATGTTGGACTGCCATCGTTGTTTACCAATAACAGAACACCCTCTTCGTGTCTGTCGACCACGTGCTCGGCAACATTGACTTGCTCGTCCGTCCTTCTAGGAGACCAGCAATCACGCGCAAAGTGACCATGCTTTCCACAATTAAAGCACTCATCAGCCCGGTCTCCACGACCGCCTCGACCTCGTCCTCGTCCTCGGCCCCGACCTCTGTTGGTCAGCCGTTGTTGATCAGCTCCATCATTATACCGTTGTTCTACTTGGACACGACCTCTGCCTCGGCCTCGTCCTCGACCACGACCTCGGCCTCGTGATTGCTGAGCCATCAACACAGTGTCATCCTTGATGACTACTTGTTTCTGCATGGCTTCCTCGAGCGCCTCCTGTCGTTTCATCTTTCACTTTTCGTGGGCTTCCAACGAACCCGTGAGCTCGCCCAATGTGAGTTCATCGATGGTTTTGTTTTCCTCGATCGCACACACCACGTTCTCAAACCTGTCCGTCAATGACCGAAGTATCTTCTCGCATACTCGGCTCTCGGTGAGTGTCTCACCGTTCCTCTTTATTTGATTTGTAACAAATGTCACCCGACCGATGTAGTCGATGACGGTCTCTGTCTCTTTCATTCGCATACCTTCAAGCTTGCCTCTGCGCGTCTGTAGCCGCACCTGTTTTACACGGTTGGCGCCTTTATATGTGTTCTCCAAAGTTGCCCAAGCCTCCTTTGCGGACTTGCTATCGGCGATTTTTTCAAACCCAGCACTGTCCAGGCCTTGGAACATCCATAGCAGCGCCATCTTGTCACGCTGCTTCGTCTCCTTCAACTCTTTGCGTTGTGCGATGGTCTGCACTGCTCCTTCGGCGGGTTCCTCGAACCCTTCTTGAACGACGTCCCAGACGCCTTGTGCACCAAGGAGCGTCCGCATCTGAATGCTCCATCGCTCGTACTCTCCTTTTTGTAACTTCAGTACGGGCAGCTGTCCGAGAAGGTTTCCGGCCATTTGTGCGAATGAACACGATGCTCCACTTGTACGGGCAGCATGCTCCACCTGCTCTGATACCAATTTGTTGTGTATTTTGTTGGTTGTTTTTATTACAATGACTTAATACATCTTTATATAGCATCCTAACTAGCATCTATTGGAGTGTTAACATGGACAAGCTAGGTATAGCTTCATGTTCTTACATGGGCAAGCATAATGGGTAAGGAGGCAAGGTATTGTCTTCATGTGCACATATTCTCCAATTTAATTTAATTCACAATAAGGTGGGCATTCAAATAAGGTGGGCATTCAAAGAAGGTAGCAATTGTCTTGGTAGGCTACATGGGTGGTGCAGCCTGTTGGATTTTAATTAATTTGAAACTTGTTTTATTTTATTTTGTAGTTATTTTGTTAACAGTCAGGTGCATGTTGATCCAGTCTTCTGTACCGTGGAGTAATTGTAGGAGCAGTTTCAATAAGTCATAGAGTTGTAGTCATAGAATTGTAGGCAAGTTAGGAGAGTTGGTTTTCAACGTGGCCCTTGTTTGTATAGTAGCCACTCTAGTTATTTTCCTTTCTATTTATGTACCGTCTTTGAGGTAATAAGAACTAAGCTTCCAGTTCAAGCAGTTTGTTTCTATCGTTCATATCTTAAACAGTTTATATATATACAAGTTATATAGCAGCTCGGTGTGTAATCACAAGAATTGGTATCAGAGCCATTCACTGTTACATGCCCAAGTACATGCCTAAGATGTCAACAACAGAAACAAGCAAGCTTAAGGATGGTGCCATCGGATTAAATTACCCGATGCTAGCAAGGAGTACCTACACCGCCTGGGCACTCAAAATGAAGGTGTTCATGAAGGCGCAAGGGGTGTGGGACACTGTGGAAGCCAAAGGGAAAGGAGTAGCAGTGGATGAGCGTCAGGATAAAATCGCCCTGGAAACAATATATCAGGGAATACCTGAAGATGTGCTGTTGTCGGTAGCTGAGAAGGAAATGGCGAATGAGGCCTGGGAAACCATTAAGACTATGTGTCAAGGGGCGGAGAAAGTCAAAAAGGCAAGAATTGAAACTTTGAAGGGAGAATTCGAGTCTCTATGCATGAAAGATGCAGAACAATTGGATGAGTTCTGCCTAAAGTTGAACGGGCTGGTGATGCACATCCGTGCTCTGGGAGAAACCGTACCTGATAGCTACGTAGTGAAGAAATTGCTCCGTGCAATGCCAACGAAGTTCTTGCAAATTGTGTCGACTATGGAACAGTTTGGAGATTTGGAGAATATGTCTGTTGAGGAAGCCGTGGGATCACTCAAAGCCCACGAGGAAAGATTGAAAGGAAAATCGGAGAATAGTGGCGGACAATTGATGCTCACTGAGGAAGAATGGACTTAAACGAGAGACTGGAGAAGGGAAACTTTTGCTGACGAGAGAAGAATGGATGAAGCGAAACAAGGGAAGTGTAGAAGGGTCGAACACTCAGAAGGGTCGAGGACGAGATGGTGGACGTTGGAATCGTGACAGAAGTCGAGTACGATGCTACAATTGCTACACATATGGGCACTATACATCTGAGTGTAAGAAACTGAAACGAGCCACATAGTCAAAACCAGAGGTGAACATCACCCAAATTGAAGATGACGAGCCTGCATTGCTGTTCACAGAGCACGAGCACGATCAAGAAAAGAATGGTGTGATGCTACTTAATGAAGAGGGCCTGGTACCGAAACTCAATCAGAGAGAGGGCGAACGTGCAGAATCCAAATTATAGTACCTGGAAAATGGGGCTAGCAACCACATGATTGCATAGAAATCAAAGTTCAGAAACTTAGATAAAAGCGTGACGGGACAAGTTCGTTTTGGAGACAGGTCTACTTTGAAAATTGAAGGAAAGGGCTCTGTGATATTTAGTTGCAAAAATGGAGAAGAACGTGTCCTAAAGGAGGTATATTACATCCTTATGCTCTGTAATAATATTGTTAGTCTCGGTCAATTGTCTGAGGATGGAAACAAAGTTGTATTGAATGGTGAATTTTTGTGGGTCTATGATAACTTGGGAAAGCTACTAATGAAAGTAAAAAGGTCATCTAATCGGTTATATAAGATCATCATTGAGACCAGTAAACCAACTTGTTTGATGTTAAAATCTGAAGAACTTCCCTGGTTGTGCCACTCTCGGTTGGGACATGTCAACTTTCAAGCTCTCAAGTTGATGTACACTAACAACATGGTTCGTGGCTTGCCTAAACTCTCTCAACCTAAGGCAGTGTGCTCGGGATGTTTGATGTCCAAACAGACGCGAAGGTCATTTCCTTCTAAAGAAAATTTTTGTGCCAAAGTGGGTTTGGAATTGGTACATGGTGACTTGTGTGGCCCTATATCCCCGCCAACATCGGGAGGAAATAAGTACTTTCTCCTCTTGGTTGATGATTTTACTCGAATGATGTGGGTCTACATGCTGAAGTGTAAGGACGAGGCACTCAAGATGTTCAAGAAATTTAAACTACAAGTCAAGAATGGAACAGAGAAATGAATAAAAGTGCTCAGGACGGATCGTGGAAGAGAGTTCTGTTCTCGTGAATTTGAGAGTTTTTGTGATGAAAACGGAATAACCAGACACCTCACAGCTCCCTACTCTCCGCAGCAAAATGGAGTTGTCGAACGAAGAAATCGAATGGTGGTTGCCATGGCTAGAAGCTTGTTGAAACAAATGAGTTTGCCCTTGAACCTCTGGGGTGAAGCTGTAAGGCACTCAGTCTACTTGCTGAACAGATTGCCTACTCGATCATTGACTAGAATGACTCTGTATGAAGCTTGGAAGGGTGAGAAACTGAGTGTTGAACATGTAGGTGTTTTTGGATGTCTAGCTTACATGAAAGTTCCAGGAGTTCAATTGACAAAGCTCGACGACAGGAGTAGAACAGTGGTTTATCTCGATAAAGAACTAGGTACAAAGGGCTATCGATTATTTGATCCTGTCAACAACAAGCTGCTGGTAAGTCAAGACGTGACGTTTGAGGAAGGAAAGACATGGCAATGGGATCTTGAAAATAAAGAAATGCACAATCAGCAAAATACGTTTACAGTTGTGCAAATAAGAGAGCAAAGTGAAAAGGAAGCTGGAGAAGGAGATTCACATATTGCATATGAGAGCTCAGACGTTGGGACGATGTCGCCTACAACACCCACAACACCATAGACTCAGTCGACCACACAAGGCTCCGAGACAAGTGAAACCAGTGATAACAGCGAGCCGAAGCGTTTTAGATCATTGGCTAATGTGTATAATACAACAAAAGAAATAGAATTGGATGATGAGCTGTTACTCATGGGGATCGATGAGCCACGCAATTATGAACATGCTTTGAAGGAGAAGTGCTGGAGGCAAGCTATGCAAAGTGAGATGGAATCAATTAAACAAAATCACACCTAGAAACTATCAGATTTACCAACTGGGAAGAAAGTAATTGGATTGAAGTGGATATATAAAATCAAGAGGGATGGTAACGGAGAAGTAGTGAAATACAAGGCGAGACTTGTCGCCAAAGGGTACGTGCAAGAAAAGGGAGTTGATTTTGAAGAGATCTTCGCCATGGTGACCAGAATTGAGACGATCAGATTACTATTGGCATTGGCTGCAAAGTATGGATGGGAGGTGCACCATTTGGATGTAAAAATAGCTTTCTTACACGGAGAAATTTTGGAAGAAGTCTACGTGTGTCAACCGGAAGGGTTTGTTGTAAAAGGGAAGGAGCACCTAGTGTTCAAACTATTAAAGGCCCTCTACGGTTTGCGCCAAGCACCCCGTGCTTGGTATGCAAAATTTAACAAAAGTCTTGAGAACATGGGATTCGCCCGATGCCCACATGAACATGCAGTGTACTTAAGGAAAGGGAGCAGTGATATGCTAATTGTCGACGTATATGTTGATGATTTTTTGGTGACTAGTACTAGCTTCCAGGTTATTAATGATTCAAACAACAAATGAGCGAGCGATTTGAGATGAACAATCTTGGAAAATTGTCATACTATTTGGGAATAGGGGTGGAGCAAGGATCAGGTTACATAAAGTTGAAGCAAACTGGGTATGCTGCTAAGGTGTTGGAAAAGGCTAGCTTAAGCGAGTGCAATCCTACGAAGTACCCCATGGATCCAAAGGAGTCCCTTACTAAAGATGAATGGGGTGATTTGGTAGACCCAACTGAATACAGAAGCTTGGTGGAAGGACTTCGATATCTCGTGCATACTCGCCCAGACATAGCATACTCCGTTGGGATCGTAAGTTGCTTCATGGAAAGACCCACAGTACTACACAAGAATGCTGTCAAAAGGATACTCAGATATGTGCGGGGAACTCTGCAATTTGGCTTTGTTTATTCAAAGAAGGCTGGTAACAATAACCTCAGTGGATATTCTGATAGCGATTTGGGAGGTCAAATGGATGATCGAAGAAGCACAGGTGCTATGGTGTTCTACTTGGATGATACCCTGATATCTTGGACATCACAGAAACAGGGTGCGTTGCGCTATCTTCTTGCGAGGCGGAGTTTATGGCCGCCACTACAACGGCCTGTTAAGCAATTTGGTTGCGAAATTTAGTTGGAAAGCTAACCGGTGAAGCTATGGGTCCTGTGATCTTGCATATTGATAACAAATCAGCCATCGATCTCGCCAAGAACCCAGTGTTCCATGGTAGGAGCAAACACATAGACATTCACTATCACTTCATTCGCGAGTGTGTTGAAAGGAAGGAGATTATCTTGAAGCACGTTAGTTCTGATATGCAACGAGCAGATATACTGATAAAAGGGCTGGCTACTGTCAAGTTCGAACGAATGAGGAGTTTGCTGGGAGTGAAGGAGTTGTCTGGACAAGCTTCAAATTAAGGGGGTGATTGTTGGATTTTAATTAATTTGAAACTTGTTTTATTTTATTTTGTAGTTATTTTGTTAACAATTAGGTGCATGTTGATCCAATCTTCTGTACCTTGGAGTAATTGTAGGAGCAGTTTGAATAAGTCATAGAGTTGTAGGCAAGTTAGGAGAGTTGGTTTTCAACGTGGCCCTTGTTTGTAGCCACTCTAGTTATTGTCCTTTCTATTTATGTACTGTCTTTGAGGTACTAATAACTAAGTTATATAGCAGCTCGGTGTGTAATCACAAGACAGCCATAGTTGAATAAGATAGTCATAGAATGTAGGCTTGTCTATGTAAGCCATTATGTACACATGTTTTTTTGTAGCCTATAAATAAGGCATTTGTTTATTGTAATAAATACACACCAAGTATAGAAAACACACAGCAGTTATGTAGTGAAAGGAATAGAGATGAAGCTCTTGTGTGAGAGAAAAAAAAAAAGAAACTGTATTTTCTTCTTATATATATTATATATTTGGTGCAAGAGCCCATACACATTTCCAACAAGTGGCATCAGAGCGCGGTTGTTAAATTCTGAAAATTTTGCAAGTTTTCCGGCAAGTTACTATTTCGGCAGGCACTGTTCACGCCGTAGAAGACGAAGTACTGTTCATACGGTACTGTTCATCATCGGAGAAGACGAAGTAATGTTCATACGGTACTGTTCATAAGGCACTGTTCATACGGTACTGTTCATACGGTACTGTTCACTTATACTGTGCAAGGAAATTTTTTTTTTTGAGAAAAAAAAACATGGCGAATATGGTGTAACAAAATATTCCAAAGTTGACGACTACAAATTATGGAAACTGGGGTATCCAAATGAAGGTGTTACTCGGTTAGTACGATAATTGGGATATCGTTGAAAGCGGCTATAGCGAGCCCGAAGATGTTACCGCTGAAGCAGCACTTCCTAATGCCGAGAAGACGGCATTAAAAGAATTTCGAAAAAAAGACAAGAAGGCTTTGTATTTATTTTTTCAAGGAGTTGACGAATCAACCTTTGAAAAAATCTCGGAGGCAAAAACATTGAAAGAGGCGTGGGAGATTTTGCAAAAATCATGCCAAGGTGTCGAGAAAGTTAAAAAGGTGCGGCTCCAAGTTCTTCGTGGCGAGTTCGAAAATCTCAAAATGAAGAGTTCAGAAAATATCGAGGAAATTGTTACATGTTTGAAAACGATGACAAATGAGATGAAAAAATGGAGAAAGCCTCGATGATGTTCGAGTGATGGAAAAACTCCTTCGGTCATTAATACGGAAATTTGATTATGTTGTTACATCCATCGAGGAGTCAAAAGATTTGTCCACAATTTCTATCGATGAGCTAGTTGTTTCACTTCAAGCGCATGAGGAACGGATGAACCAATATGATGATACGAGCCATTTGGAGAAAGCTTTGCAAAGCAGCATGTCTATCGGTGAAAATTCTGGCACTAGCAATTCTGTACGTGGCAGAGGTGGATTTAGAGGCAGCTACCAAGGTGGACGAGGACGTGGAAGACAACCATTCAATAGAGGCCAGAATTCTCAAGGTTATCAACCATCTGGCCATGGTCAAAATTTTAGAGGTCGAGGAAGAGGAGGATTCCAATAAAGAGGTGATCAGTCTCAATTTCAATGTTATAATTATAATAAATTTGGTCACTTTAGTTACGAGTGTAGATCTCCAAAAGTGGAAGAAAGAAGTCATTTTGTTGTAGCAAAAGAAGACAAAGATGTGGGGTATGTTATGTTCCTCATATACAAAGGAGATGAAGATGGTAAGAAGAATACATGGTATCTTGATTCAGGAGCCAGCAATCACATGTGTGGCCATAAGGAATTATTTACGGAGATAGACAACACCATCAGTGGAGAAGTTACTTTTGGTGACTCATCGAAGATTCCAGTCAAAGGAAAAGGCACTGTTACGATTGTGTCAAAGAAAGGTGATAGAAGTATATAAATGATGTTTATTATATACCTGCTTTGAAAAGTAATATCATCAATCTTGGCCAACTTGTGGAAAAGGGATATAATATTCAGATGCAGGATAATTCTCTGATCATCAAAAATTAGTTTCGAGAATTAATTACAAATGTGGAGATGTCAAAGAATCGCCTCTTCGCTCTTGATATGCAAACAGAGGTGCAGAAGTATTTGAAGTCAGTCATTAAAAATGACTCGTGGTTTTGGCATTTAAGGTTCTGTCATCTTGGATTTTCTGGATTGAAATTATTGTCAAAGACAGAGATGGTGGACAGCTTGCCAGAAATCAAAGAACCAGAAAATTTATGTGAAGCATGTGTTAAGGGGAAGCATGGCCCCAATTGTGGAGTATATCAAGAAAGGAGTTTTGCCTTCAGATAAGGATGAAGCTCGAAAATTGAAATACAAGGCAGCAAGGTATGTGATTTACGAAGGAATCTTATACAAGAGGGGTTTTAATAAGCCGTTATTAAGGTGGATTTTGGGAGAGGAATGTGAGTATATTATGCGGGAAGTGCACGAAGGGATTTGTGGAAACCACTCCGGAGGAACCTCTTTAGCACACAAAATACTTCGTCAGGGGTATTACTGGCCAACTTTGCAAGGTGATGCTCACAAGTACACTCGAGCATGTGACCGCTATCAATGCCTATGCAACAATGTATGATTATTATTCATTGCTAAGACAAATAACAAAATTAAGTTTTTACTAACTAGAATTAACTAAGATACAAATTAACAAACTAAAAATTACTAAAACATGGAATCCTAACTTCATCATCTACTTCACTTAGAGCTGATGCCTTTAATCAATGCATGTGATGGTTTTGATATCTAATCGGACAACACGAAACAAGTACACGCTACCTTTCAGTATACGTATACCAAACTAAACATACATCCACAAAAGAGATAGAAGATGAATAGACACCAATTATGCTTAGACCCTATATGTCTATAGAATTTGAAAACATAATGGTTGAAGAACAAGTTATCCATATTGATCACATAGGGCAACATAATATATTTCTATTTATGCCACAAATCATGATGTTAAAACATCAACCTATCCTATGCTAGCATAGCAAGTTCTAAATCTCAAGATCCACTTTCACTTCACAAGAGATTAACAATTCAATTTAGATGTTAGCTACGCATCTAAAAGCATTAAGATTAACCATACGAGGATATCAAGAATTCATCACACACATATCTTTAAAGCAATCAAACTACTAAACTACATAGATAAATCCGTTAGAATCCCATGACAACGATTAGTTCATAATTGAACCACTCGTCATCATGGGATCTGATGAAACCATGATATAAAACATGGTATGAATAAAAGAAGCAATAATATTAATAAAACAAAGAGTTGAAAAGACAAATCTATAATCCAGAATAACACAAAAGATGAAGTAGATCTAGATCCGAGCTTGTCACGAGCGTTGAATCCTTCTCCACTTTTCTCCCTTGCAATTCTACGGTTACAATAATAAGCTGATATTGTATCTATCTACCTACCTATGTACAAACCTAATTACAATGGTAGGATGTGTTTATATAGGCTCTAAACTTCTTGCCCAGCAAGAAATTACCTTCTATTACAATTAGAATTCGATTAAGGTACCAAAAGCTGCCCAAAATACAATTATAATTAGAAAAAGGGCAAAACTGGAATTTTCTGCATGGCTTATCATAGAATACGTGCGCGATTTAATTCAGCACGTCCCCTGCACCTGCTATCTATCCCAGGTTTTAGAAAATCTCTCAAGCTTCGCGTGAGCTGTAAGATCGCTGAAAACGGACTTCTTGAACTCAAGATATGGCCAAAACAGTGTAGACAGCGCAACCGTCTCAAAAAATCCGAATTTAAATCAATATATCCTCCAAAAACGATAGAAGCATCAACCTTAATCAACATTCTCGTAAATCTGCACAACTAAGCAAAACACATCAAAACTACAACAAACTTGAGTCCAAGTCAATCAATTTAAGCCGTTATGGACGCTCCAAGTGGATATAAAATCCACTTATCACAGAGGTTCGCAAAGTTGGGTGTCAACCTAGCTGTACCTCTTAAACCACTTACTAGTCCTTGGCCCTTCGCAGTCTGGGGGATAGGTCTAATTGGGGAGCTTCCCAAGGGAAAAGGTGGAGTAAAATATGCAGTTGTTGTAGTGGATTACTTCACAAAGTGGGGTGAGGCAGAACCTTTGGTTACAATAACCATTGCAAAGTTGAAAGAATTTGTGTTTCGAGCTATAATTTTTAGGTTTGGAGTACCTTATAAGCTCATCTCAGACAATGGGAAGCAGTTTGACAGCAAGGAGATGCGAGGTTTGTGTGAAGATCTTGGGATTCAAAAAGGGTTTTCAGCTGTTTGTCACCCTCAAAGCAATGGTCAAACTGAGGCCGTGAATAAGATAATAAAACACTCTCTGAAAGCCAAGTTGGAGGAGAGGAATGGAAGCTGGCCGGAGGAGCTTCCAATGGTATTGTGGTCCTATAATACCACCCCAAGAACTACCACATGTGAATCTCCATTCACCTTAGCATACGGATGCGAGGCAATGATGCCTGTTAAGATAGGAGCCGGTTCATTTAGGAGGGAAAATTATAACCCTGCAGATAATGAAGTGAATCATCATTTGTACCTAGATCTTGTTGAAGAGGTATGCATGAATTCGTAGCTGAAGCTGGCTGCATATCAGCAGCATACATGGAAGTACTTTGATAAGAAGGTTCGAGCCCGTTCGTTGAAGGTGGGCAATTTGGTTTTAAGGAGGGTGTTACCCAACATGAGGGTACCTGGTCATGGTGCGTTCGGAGCCAATTGGGAAGGACCATATCTTATAAAGACGTTTCTTTGGGAATGTACTTATCATTTGACTGATTTGGATGGGAAGCTGATCCCTAGGGCATGGAATGCCGAACATTTGAGGAAATATTACCAGTAGGTGCATTTTTCAGGTATTGCTTTCAAGTAGACCTCTTTCAGGTATAGGAGTAATAAAGGTAGCTTATTAGTTGTAGCTGCCACCTTTAGGACAAGTAGATGATTAGATTTTGTCTTGCTATGCTCGGGGGGTAGTGCATGTACACCTCATCGATAGGAAATATCATGAATTTTGCTTCTATGAGGCCAATAAAGTTGCTGCTTTCCTATAACATGTGTTATTCTTGTATTATGTCTTGTTCTTTTATGTGTTTTATGGTATGAGTATGGAATTGCATGCATAAATATATGGTTTTTGTTCTTCATCATAACTGTTAATATGTTAAAGAACTAGGGGGTAGTAGGTTATATCACCTTCCCTTAGTCGTTGGAATGATTCTATGTGGTTAAAAATTGGAATATAAAAAATTAAGAACCCAATGGAAACAGGTTCGCAAAATTGACCTACCTGCGAGGTTACCCTAAAATGGAAGCTGTTTTGGAATTATGTTATCAGGTTCATGTGGATCCCAGGGAATCTGGGCACATGAAGAGCCAATGCATAAGGATATATCATGTAGGAGCCGGGATACAGGCTACATGAAGTAGAATGACTTATAGAAAATTTACAATGAGATTCAGCTGGTGAAAAAGACAAAGCTCATATATAAAGCACATTGCACTCATCGCTTTGGAAAATAATTCCATGGATTCTTTTTATGAAATAAAACAAAGTCATATGGGAACTGGGACATTGGCCATATGATGGTTCTTTACGTGGAAAGGTTAGGTGCGAGCAAATGGGAAGCTCTACCTCATTTTGGAATTTTACACGTCAATGTGTGTGACTATACCAGGACAATTATTTATAAGGATTTTATGATGAATTGGATGGGATATCTTTAACATGGAAAAAGGATTGGTGGGATGTCTAACTGATATGATCTACTAACATATTAAATCATGTTAAGGGAAGCTTCATGATATATGTAATAAAGAAATGTTATCTATTTTGAAAAGGAGAGTTGTCTTATGTGGTTGTAAGTAACTCGAAACATATGGGTTATTTTTTAAAACTCTGAGTGGACAATATCTACTTAATAGGAAATGTTATGATATAGATTTCTATGAAGCTTGGGATTTTTATAGAGGATTTATGATGAGCTTGGTAATTTTATGAAGCTGATTTAATTAATATAGCTACGAGTAAACATTTCACATCCAGGTTTAGTTGTGTGCTCTGTCGCCAGAATATATGTGCTTGGCATGGCAATTTTATATATGAGTAATACATATAAGGATATATGGAAAGCAAAGGTGCATAAATTCAAAGGAAAACCAAAGTTATGGATTACATCTTGTGAGGCAATACGAGAAGCCCACGGCCTCATATAAAATTCAGAGTTCACGACGTAATCGCCCCCAAAACCATTCAAAATAATTTAAATGTTCGAACCCACGCAGGGGTAGAAGAGTTCTTCAATAATAAAATGATTAAGGAGTAGGAGTGTCAGGGGATACCTGGGTTGTCGAAGTAGGAGGAATGGGAGCAGCTGGGTTGGAGGCATCAGCCTAAGCATCAGTTGCCTCTTTCACGGGAACCTCCACCTCTTTATCCTTGCCAGCTGGTTCGATATCATTCATCTTGGCTGTGGTAGTCTCTTTCTTCTTGATATACTTCACTGCTTTTCCAGCATCTTCACCAAGCCGGGACCAGTCTAGGTCGGGAACCTATGGTAGGTGGATTCAATGTAGTCATTGATGGCCACGTTGTAGCCAATAGTTGTAATAATGGCTAGGCGTCAAATGGCTAGTAGCCTGCTCATATTTATATGAGTAGTCTAGGGTTGGAAATGAGAATTCTCATTCCAGATTGCATTGAAAAAAAAAAGAAAAAAAAATTAGAAAAAAAAAAGAAAGAAAAAAAGAAAAAAAAAGAGTCATGTAGATAGTATAAATTGCAGAATTAAGCAAGGTAAGCTCTTTAATACTCGAGCAATTAAGTACGAGGGGACTTTGTGCCTAGTGACCTAAGGCTTTTATAGTCTGGGATCCACTGACCTAACGCTCACTACATGGGTATTATTGTATAAGCCTTTAGGGGTCTTATCCATTGCACGGTTAAATAAGCATGCGTTTTGTGTACAGTATTGTGTGTAGTTGTTGTTTAGAATAAAACATGAATTCCTGTCTAACTCAAATGACGATAGAGGTGTTTCTAGGTTATGAAGTGTCTACAGTCTATTCTGTTTATAAACCTGTGATTGTCTTGGCGAAGAACACGTATGATTTTTTATCTAGTTTTGGAAGTATATCTGATGAGCATCGCACACACGCACGTTTCTGTTCATGTATTGTTAGTATACGGGGACTTAGTCGAGCTCTGCTTGGATGTATTGCATTCTTTGAGAACTTTGCTTATTGATTGGTTTTGGTTAGTCTAAAGGGGATCGTTGCATTTCATATTAGTTGCATTTATGCATTGCATTGTTTAGTAGATGGATTTTGTGGGTACATTCACTATAGGCCCTCACGAGACCTTACTCGTCCACTAGGGCTGCCTAGGGGTTTAAAGGGCTTGTTGCATATGCCAAATGCAACCGTGGTCACCTACGGAAGTGGTACTAATTAGTTAGTGTTTAGTTGTTTATTCTTGAGGACAAGCATCGGTTTAAGTTTGGGGGTGTGATAAGTGGATTTCATATCCACTTGGATCACTTCGTATCGGCTTAAATTGATTTACTTGGCCTCAAGTTTGTTGTAGTTTTGATGTGTTTTTGCTAATTGTGCAGGTTCGTGAGATATCGATTAGGGTTGGCATTTTCCGTCAATTTTGGAGTTGAAGTTAGCATTGGAATAAAGAATGGGAACTTGTTTAAGCTTCCATGAAGATTATAAAGCTAAAGGATTGAAGACGGAAGTGAATTCAAAAGAAACGGGAGTAAACGGCACGAAAACGAAGAAATAAGAGCGAAATCAGGAAACCGGCAGATTTGGACTAAGCAGACTGCGCCCTTGCTAGGTAGTCTGTGCAGTAGGACAGATTGGAGCTAGGCAATCTGTGCACTTGCTAGGTGGACTGCGCCCTAGTCGGCCAGAAATCCCATAAAATTACCGTTTTGCCCTTATTCGAATTGTAATTGTATTTTTTAGTATTTTCTTGATGGATAAGATATCTAGGGCCTATAAAAACACATTGTATCACTGTAATATCATAACTTAGAAAAAACATAGAGTTAGCCAAGGATAGAAGATCAAATTTGGAGACAAATTCCACAAATCGTGACAACACTTGGAATTCCAGATCTACTTTTGTAATTAGGCGATATTCTGGAAATTAGATTTGTTTTCTCAACTCTTAATCTTATTAGTATTATTAATTTCATTCATATCTTGTTTTATATCTTACTTTATATCATGTTTTCATCAAATTCAATGGTGACGAACGATTCAATTATGAACTAATCGTTGGCATGGGATTCTAACGGATTTAATTATGGAGTCTTAGAATCTTGATACTTTAAAGATCTGTGTGTGATGAATATCTGATATCCTTGTATGGTTAATCTTAATGCTTTTAGATGCGTAGCTAATATCTAAATTGAATTGTTAATCTCTTGTGAAGTGAAAGTGGATCTTGAGATTTAAAACTTGTCATGCTAGCATAGGATTATGTATGTTTTGACATCATGATTTGTAGCATTAATAGAAATATGTTATGTTGCCCTATGTGATCAATATGGATAACCTGCTCTTCAACCGTTATGTTTTCAAATTCTATAGACATATAGGGTTTAAGCATAATTGGTATCTATTCTTCTTTTATCTCTTTTATGGATGTATGGATAGTTTGGTATACGTATATTGACAGGTAGCGTGTACTTATTTCATGTTGTCCGATCAGATATCATAACCATCACATGCATTGATTAAGATCGTCAGATCTAAGCGAATTATTTAATGAAGTTAGGATCCCATGTTTATTCTCATATAAGTAATTCGTTTGCAATTTTCATTAGTTAAATAATTCTTAGTTAATTTAGTTAATTAACACCCACTTTATTAATTGTCTTAGCAGTGAGAAAAAACCATATATTATTGCATAGGTATATTAACTGATTTAAATTCAAAACCAAATATCTGTGGGAACGAACTCAACTTATATCTATATTACTTGTGACCACATACGCTTGCGTGATTTAGTGCAAATATCAATCAACAATGGACAATGGTCTGAGACATTCTTGTCTAACACTTCAACAACAGTGTTACAATAAAGTCTCATCCAGTCACCATTAGCAAGACATCTGTCAATTCTTGACAAGATTCTATCCTCCGCCTCCTGATTATTGCACCACGTAAAATAATTTCCCACAGTTCTCACCACTTTGGGATCAATCTCTTGAATACAATTTTTAAAATCTTTCACTTCATTTTTACTGACTACATTACCTTGAAATCTTTCCTCAAGTTATAACATCGAATTAAAATCCCCACTCAAAAACAAAGGTCCTTGAATAATATCAACAACCTCTATGATAGAATCCCATAAGTGCTCTCCGAACTCCTGTGTATTGAATCTATAGATGGTCGCAAAATAAACTGTACTTCCCATGCTAATATCAACTATCTTGCAATAAATCCCTTGAGCACATTGTTTAATAACCACTGCATCTACCTTGGTAGGATCCCAACTCAACCATATCCTCCCATTTCCAGCTTCTCTATAATTATTCACTACAGGCTAATCTTTAAAGATTGTCTTACTAATACTTTTGAATTTATTTTCTTTAACTCTAGTTTCAAGCAAAGCAACTACATCTACTTTATTGCATTTAAGAAAGAGTTTCACCTTCTTCCTTTTGAAGGGCTTATTGCAGCCCCTCACACTCCAAGTAATGAATCTCAAAATGCAACAAAGGGGATATGGTACCCGCCCCTTTCATTATTATTACATTACTTATTAGCTGCTAGTACTACATAGACATTACTAGTGCTTGGTCCCTCCTCTCTGTTCATGGAAAGGTTTTCTTTGGCATTGTCCAACATTTTCACTAGCCTTTACCCCTATTGAGCTTGACTTTTCAATTATGATTTCCTTGCCCTTTGAACCAATCCCTTGCTGATCCATTTTATTTGCTTCTTGTGTCCCAGTCTTCTTCGGTACCCATTGTTTTTATTCACTTTCATCTTATGCACCTTCTCCTTACCTTCACAATTGTGCCCTATTTGTTGACATTTATTGCAGAACATTGGTTCCCTTTCATATCACTTTTTGTTTTAATATCTTCCCAAAAGGATCTTCAATTTGGACATCATACACCAAGGCCTGAGACATATCTACTTCAATGAGCATTCTAGCATACGAAATCCTTGTTTGGTTTGTTGTACATTCATCAGCATGTAATGGTTTCCCAATCAAGCTACCAATCCTACTTAGAGAATCTGTGCCCCAACAATTCAATGGAAAATTAGGTAATTGAATCCATAACGAAATAACTTTCAGAACTTCATCTTTTAGTGAGAATTCTAGTTTCCATGCCTTCACAATTACCGATTTTGTAAGGTCCTGAACATAACACCTCATTTTTCTCATCTTCGCTATTAAACATAATCAAAAAATATCCTTTAGAGTGATAAAATTTTTTGGATCCTTAACATTCAACCATTGTTTCTCAATGTATGTTTTTAGATATTTAATCGTTGGATCCTCACCCACAACATACAAAATAATTGCATTCTTCCATTACGCACATTCTAATTCAAATTCATTCAGTTGAATACAAGCAGTTGGATTACCGTTCTTAAGAGCTGGAGCCACATAAGATAGTGCCATTCCTTTTGTTGCTATGCGAGTACTTCCACTACCAGCTGCTCCACCTTTCACTTGTTCCTCAAGGATTGGAGAATCACTGCTCTGCATCTTTGGTATTTCTTCTTTCTTTCTAGATACTCCAATCCCCTCAATTGATTTAGATCTGTTCTCATTATCACCAGATTCACATCCTTCATCCTGAGAGCAATTAGCATGTTTGGACTCACTCATTGTAGTTAATTCTTCCTTGGTATTACTTGGCGAGTTCATCGGAGAGTTCAAATAGATTATTATCTTCTAAGGTCTACCTCTTTTCCTAGCCATACCTTTGGCATTAGCGTACTTTAGCAAATTCTCTAACGTACGCCTAGAGAAAATGATAGAAGCTAAAACCACCAATTAAATTTAACCATGAAAATAGTCTTTAATTAGATCAAATATTAAATAAAGTAAAAACAATTTTTTTAATATATAGGGATTCATGTGCCTGAGGATGACCTCAGGTTTCTCCCTGAGGTTAAAAACTTTTTAATACAAATTTAAGGGCATTTAGGTAAATTTACTGAGAAAAAATAATTATTTACAAAAATTCTCCTGCGGGGCCACTTACTTTATAGACTCTTTGTGATATAACCTCAGGAAAAATCCCTGAGGACAACCTCATAACCATTTTTCTCTTATATATATAGTCCTGTTCGTGGTTTGGGGGTGACAAAAAAATATAGGCCCTTCATCTTTATTAACCTTATTTTTTTCAAATATTTTAGATGTCAAGTCATTGATATTAGTATTAACATCAATTTTAATTAATATATATTTTTTACAAAATTATATAACACATTTAGAGTTAAACTATTAGCAAGTTCAAAAATCTCAAATGCAAATATAAAATCATCATCCTTGCATTACTAACAATGCTTACCCTGCCTCCCTCAAGTAATGAGTCTTTTCAAATATCATCTCAATGCCAATTATTTTGGTTAGATTTTCTAAGTTCAAAATATTCAAAAAATAGAATACTCTCCATACATATTATGTTATTGTTTTAAAAAAATTTAGACGTGATTGACATAACAAAAATATTAATTATTTATATATGAATAATATATGAATGGAGAGGTGAAACATGATGAGGGAGGGAAGAAAAGGGAATAATAAAATATTTATGTATAAAGTGGGAAGAGAGGGAAGAATCTATAAAATAACTATATTTTAAAGGAATAGGAGGAGAGATAGGAGGGAATTTTGAAAGGGAAATGGGGGTAGGGGATTTTACTTTAGTATAGGTTATAGATAGATAAATATCTTATTTTGACCGTAGAGTGTTGACTGTTATAGTGGGTGCCTTCAATTGAAACCACATGCTGTTTAATTATTTTTTGACTAATGTAACATATCCCGAAAATGTTCTCAAATGCCACATGTTGTCATTTTACGTTGAAGTCATATTAATGCATGAGGAGTCCATCTCATTTATGTAAAGATAACCAACTATAAGATGACAACTCAACATTCGGGAATGCTTTCAAGAACACTTTCGGGAACTCTAACATTTATCTTATTTTTTCCTACTTTCTTTAATTGACTCCTACCTTTTTTGATTTTCTTATTAATAATTATATAAATAAGCCTCATGCTACGCTTTTGTTAGTCAAATAACTTGTTTTATCATTGTTTGAATGATGGCATCCACCCGTAGTCAAATAACATTTGATTATTATTTATGTAATTATTTATATATTTATTTTTAATATTTGTCGTATCCCATCGCACCCGAATCCCAATATTTTTGAAAATGCCGAACTTTTGTATCCCCGTACTACGCACCCACAACCCCAAATTTTTAAGAGTTAAAATATTCGAAACAGATAATAATAGTTTCGATAATAATAGAGCGAACAAATATGAGAACGAAACGAAATAAATATATCTATTCATAGCATGAGTAATGTTGAATAAGATAAGAAGTACCTCGAAAAATAACGATCAAGAACACTAACAATATTCACAAGCAAATCACTAAAGTTTCAGCTTCCAATCTAATTACAAAATAATAATTATTAGTTCTAAAATCCTAGATCACGATACAACATATTTCTCATTACGCGAAACGATTTTTTCTCAATACTCGAAAATATTTTTTAAATTACTAATCTTGATCAGGACTGTAATTTACTATTTTGACCCTCTAAATGATATTTTCTTGGAAAAATCAAAACAAGAAAGTTTTAGAGGAAGGAAAAAAAGTTCCAGAGAGGTAAGATTCATCAAAAATGATTTATAACGAATTGTGAATTAAATAAAACGTACATTGATTAGATTTTAATTCTGAAAACGAGATCTAATTATGTTTTTGACTTTTGATAATAGTTTGAGACATAATCTCAAAAAACAAAAATGATAAAAAAATTAGAAAATTGAAAGAGCTTTATGGACCATTAAAGATCATCCAAAACGGATATAAATCAAATTTTAAAGAAATTTTTGAAGTTGCTGTTGTTAAATCCCGTTATCGTAAAAACTGTTTATAGAAAACTCAATTTTCGCCATAGTTTGACTCTGAATTTAACAAAAGTGCTTGAAATACAAGTTGTAGAAAATAAAACGATCTTTTCATAATGTGCAAAATCATTAAATTCCGACTCATAATAAATTAAATACGGATTTTAGAAGATGGCGGAATCATGTAACATAGATATTACGAATTTGAATGATAAATACGATGAATAAGATGAAGAGAGGTCCATACCTTGGTAATATTTATGGAATGAACTTGATCTTGACGGCTTTAAAAGAATTGTGAATAAATATACTTAAAACCCTAATCATAATCCTAAGAAAATTCTTTATTTAAGTCCAACTTCTATTATTATTATTCTAATCTAGCTCATATTCAACTACTCAACAAATTATAATTTATTATTATTATCATTATCATTATTATTATTATTATTATTATTATTATTATTATTATTATTATTTTTAAATATCTAAATTTCCTATATATTACATATATACCCCTTTAAAAAGGATTCCGTCCCCGGAATCAAATGAAATTAAAACTCGTACCTGAATCAGATAAATGCGATCATTAGATTTTTCTTACTTAATGATTCTTCCATAGAACTTTGACAAAAAGAATGATTTCCTATCTAATAACTCTTCTTTTCAAACTAAGATAATGAAAGGCATATGACTCAGTCTATTTGTAGTTAGAGGATCCTAATCAACTTAAACCAAATTGTAATAAGTAAATATACGTATGAACTGTCACAGGAATCTCAAGAAGTATTATCTGTCAGAAGAAAGAAGAAAAGTCAATCTATAGTTTTGATGTCATACACTGGAAGACGATTCAGTTATCTGATCAAGCCCCAGTACAGCATTGAAGTTAATGGATTTATTTGAACAGTGACAGAGATTTTTCGAGTGATAGTTTGAAGATCAGTTACAGTACAAGAGAATTGAGAGAAGAAATAAACCACAACCTAAAGTCAAAAGTGAAGAAGCGTCATTGAAGTTAGTCGTTCATGAACCAGACAGTACATCGAACGTCAACACAAATCAGTGGTAATTCTTTACTACCTTTAGTGGTTTGTAAGAATTAAATTAATTATTTATTGATTTAATTAAATTCATTTATAATTGATATAAATTAATTTAGTTGATTTAATTAAATGAATTAATTCTGGTAGAATTAATTTATTAATTAAATTAATTATTGTATCAATTAAATATGAATTAGTTAAAACATTAACTAATTAATTGGATCAATAAGACTTAAAGAAAGAAAGTTGATTAAGTCTTGAAGGAGATAAAATTCGGTAAGACTTAATTTAAATCTTACCGACAGAAGTCTTTTCAGAATTAAGTCCTACCGACCTGATTTAAGTCCTACCGACCTCTGCCAGCTGTTATAAGTCTTACCTAAATTCTGGTAAGTCTTACCGACACATTTTAGGTCTTAATGGAGGTTTGTGTAAGTCTTATTGAAGGAAAATCAAGTCTTGGAAGCTGTTTAAGTCATGCTGGAGCAATTAAATATCCTACAGAAAGCCAGCAAGACCTGTTGTTGATATAAAAGATCAGAACAGACCAGATTAAGTCATAACGGAGAAAACGCAGCAGAAAACATATCATCAAGACCAGAATTCTCTCTCTCAAGAACACCAAGAACACCAAAGCTTAAACAATTCCCAGAAATTCAAGTTCTTCATTTTTGTGATATTCTATCCGATAGAACTTGTTTATTTGTGATTCTTGTACTACTAGCGAATTAAGTTTCCTAGTTCTTATCTTGATTATTATTAACTAAATTAGAAAAGTTCATGTCGAATTTTCTAATTAGTTATTAACATCTTGATAAGTTGTTATACTGATTTTGTAACACCACATCAAGTTAATATACAGTTATATTCAACTTGAAAAATTGTGTTAAATAATTCCGCAGATAAATTTGTCTTTATCAAATTTAATTTAAAGGACAAATTTCGATAAAAAGGTAAAGATTGTATTCAACCCCCCTTCTACAATCTTATCGGACCTAACAATTGGTATCAGAGCAGATTGATAGATACACAAATCAACGATCCCATTTTACTCGATTAAAAATCATCCCCGAATTTTTTAACTCTCTTAAAAAATTCATCATGTCTTCTAAAGTCGGAACTGTGAAAATTCCCATTTATGACAAAAACAGTTATGATATGTGGAAGAACAAAATGTTAATGTTCCTCGAGGTTGCAAATCCTAAATACATGAAAGTCTTATCAGAAGGACCAATAATACCTTTTGGATTAACTCCTGAAGTTGTTACTGATGGAAAAGTTGTTACCCCTGCAAAGCTTGTACAAAAAGATTCTTCTGAATTCACTCTTGCTGAAAGAGAGGAAGCTGGACTTGACATTAATTTAAGACTGATTTTAATAGATTCTCTAGACTCTGTGATGTACAGTCATGTGATTAACTGCAAGACAGCAAAGCACATGTGGGAAACCATTGAAACTGTGAATGAAGGAACAGAGGAAGTTAGGGAGAATCGACTAGAAATTCTGACATCTGAGTATGAACACTTTCGATCAGCATACAATGAAAGTATTCAAGATGTGTTTGAAAGATATAACAAACTTGTCAACAATTTACAGATGCATGGCAAGTACTACACTCAGAAAGAGATCAACAAAAAATTTCTACTGTCAATGCCTGTTCATCTAGAACATAGAATTACAGCTATCAGAGAGTCGAGGAATCTAAGTGAAATTACTGTAGAAAGACTCTTTGGTGTTTTAAGAACCTATGAACTGGAACAATCTCAACAAAAGGAGATTTATGGAAAAGGAAGAATTGCTAATACTTCTACAGCTCTTATTGTTGAGAACAAACAGGAAGTGGAAGATAAGGTTATTCAACCTTGTAGTGTTGACAGTGGCAAGCTGGAAGTTGAAGTTGGTCAAACGAATGCTAGTCCAGATGAAGGTGACTTCTATTCATTAGAAGAACTAGATCAGTTGGAAGATGAGTCCATGGCTTTGTTGGTAAGGAAATTCAGTAACTTCAGATTCAGGAAGAATCCCAAGTTCAGGTACAAATCTAACAATAACAGGTTCCAGAGAGGAGGTTCTTCATCCTCAAGTAACAGAGGAGGTTACAAAACTGGAACAGTTGAAAGAAGTAAAATTAGATGCTACAACTGTAATGAACTTGGACATTTCGCTACTGAATGTCAGAAGCCAAAACAAAACCAAAGAAAAGACTTTGGATCTGAAAAGAAGAAGACAGGTAGAGCCTATGTGGCTGCTGGAAAGAGTTGGGATGATACAGACTCTGAAGATGAAGAGTATGGCAATTTTTCCCTGATGGCAAAATCTGATAACTCCAGTGGTACATCATCTGAGGTATCATGTACTGAAAGTCAATATATTTATCAACTTACTGATACACTGGGTAATGCTAATAGAGAGATTGAAAGGCTAAATTTGTTAAATACAGATCTTAGTAATCAATTATCAGAATTACATGATGTACAAAATTGCCATGTTATACAAAAATCAGAAATAAGAATGCTAAAAGAACTTGAGAGGTCTCTAGCAGAGATAGTGGTTCAACAACGTGAAACAATAGCTGAACTAGAAATAAGGGTTAGTGCTACTTCTAATTCTTGTAAAGTGGCTAAAGAGTTGTTTAACAAACAAGCAATTAATCAAACTGTAGGAATTGGGTTTGATTATAATGAAGCTATTGGACGTAAAAGCATTATTACCCCTAACCGTGTCAGTGCTGTAGATAGGGGTATACCATCAGTGCTTAAGAGTGTTAGTAACCCACTCTTTAAGAAATCCATAGCAGAACCTTTGGATACAACATCTTTAATCATTAAGGAAGAGATGCGCATTGAGGATGTAGCTAATGGCGTAGTCTTAGAAAGTAATCAAGTTGTTAAAAATGATAAAGATAGAAAGACTGTGTTGGTAAAAGCAGAAAGAGTTGGTGAGTCTACTAGTTCATTGAAAACTAGTAGCAGAAGTAACAACATGAATAAATGCAACAACAAATCTACCATGCATGCTATTCCTGTTATTGATACTGCTCATAAGAAATGCGATGCTGTTAATTGCATGTCTTGTGCTTTTAATATAATGTCTGCTTACTTTAACGGTAATCATGCATGTGTTGATAAGAATGCTCCTAGACAGCAGATGAGCAGAAATAAACATGTTAGATCCAGGACTGTAACACCACCTAATTCTAAGATTAAGACTTCAAGTTTTTCTCAGGATATGGTGAAGACATGGTTACCCAAGCTTAAACCAAAACAAGTTAAAGCTGTTTACAGGGTTAAATGTCCAGTACCTGAAGAAAATGTTGTTAAGATAAAAAGTGTTGCTTTACCTGATAAAGGTCAATTCTTTAAGTACTCCGGACCCAATCAAATTTGGGTTCCGAAGAAAGTCTAACCAATTTGTCATTGCAGGGTTTGAAACAGGTTGAACGAGTCATGTGGATTCTGGACAGTGGATGTTCAAGGCATATGACCGGAGATAGAGCCCTGCTGACAGATGTGGTGGAGAAGGCTGGCCCAGTCGTTACCTTTGGAGATAACATCAAAGGTAAAACTGATGGATATGGCAGATTAGAAGCTGGAAATGTTATCGTTGAAGATGTCTCTTTTGTGAACGGCCTTGAGCACAATTTGCTCAGTATTAGTCAATTCTGTGACAGAGGTTATGAAGTTCATTTCAACAAGAAGAATTGTCTAATATCACACAAGAGAAATGAAAGGCCACAGTTGACTGGAGTAAGAAAAGGAAACTTGTACATAGCCAATATGAATTCTGGAAGCACAGAAGAAATTAGATGTTTTTATTCAAAGGTATCCACTGATGAAAGTTGGTTATAGCACAAGAAACTTTCTCACCTTAACTTCAAAACAATGAATTCTCTAGTGAAAAGAGAGTTGGTGAGAGGTTTACCTTCGATTGAATTTACTCAGGAAGGTCTATGTGATGCTTGTCAAAAAGGGAAGTTAAAAAGGGCAACTCACAGAAGCACTAACATATCATCAATAACTGAACCATTACAACTTCTCCATATGGATTTGTTTGGTCCAGTTAGTGTGATGTCTATGTCAAGGAAAAGATATGCTCTAGTAATTGTTGATGATTTCTCGAAATTCACATGGGTACTATTTCTGAACTCAAAAGATGAAACTCCACAACTGGTAGTTGATCACATTAAGTTAATTGAGCTGGATTCTAATCGTCCAGTAAGAGCTATTAGGTCAGACAACAGAACTGAATTCAAGAATGCAGTTCTGAATGACTTTTGCACTGAAAAGGGTATAACTAGACAGTACTCGGCTCCCAGAACTCCTCAGCAAAACGGGGTAGTTGAAAGAAAGAATAGAACCTTGATTGAAGCTGCACGTACTATGCTAAGTGAATCAAGGCTTTCATTGAGCTTTTGGGCTGAAGCTGTCAACACTGCATGCTATACCCAGAATCGAACACTTATCAATAAAGACTTAATGAAGACACCATATGAAGCTCTACATGACAAGAAACCAACTCTCAAGTACTTCCATGTATTTGGGACAAAATGCTTTGTGCTGAAAGAAGGAGATGATCAAGGTGGTAAATTTGAAGAAAAAGCACATGAAGCAATATTTATTGGTTATACTAGAAGAGCCTACAAGGTGTATCTTATTGATCAACAGAAAACTTTGGAAAGTGTCAATGTTACATTTGATGACACAAAACTCCCAAATATCCAAAATGAAGATCCATCTGAAAAGCTTAAGTTTGATGATATGTCAGACTCAGATTCAGATGATGACAATCAACCTGACGTTGTTGCTGATAATAATAATCCAAATATTGGTGGTAATGATCAAGGTGATGCTGGTGAAAATAATGATAACTTTCAAGACACCACTGATACTCTTGAACCATTAACAAGTCAAACTGGCAACAACTCAGGGGGAGATAATGAAGGGTCAACAAGTCATACTCAGCATCATACTGAAGAACAAGGCGAATCGTCAAGATCAATTCTTCCCAGACAAACTGTTTGGAATAGAGCTCATCCTTTTGAGCTGATTCTTGGTGATCCAGATGTTGGTGTGAAAACAAGAAGAGCTTATCAGAATCAATGTAATTATTCTGGGTTTCTGTCTGTTATGGAACCTAAGAAAGTAGAAGAAGCTCTATCTGATCCTGATTGGGTGATTGCTATGCAAGATGAACTCAATCAATTTAAGCAACTAGAAGTATGGAAGCTGGTACCCAGACCTAAAGATAGAAAAGTGGTGGACACAAGATGGGTATTCAGAAACAAACTAGATGAAGATGGCACTGTGATAAGAAACAAAGCAAGACTGGTAGCTAAAGGTTATTCTCAAGCTGAAGGCATTGATTATGACGAGACCTATGCTCCAGTGGCAAGACTTGAGGCCATCAGAATATTCTTGGCATATGCATCCTATTCAAGATTCAAAGTTTATCAAATGGATGTCAAGAGTGCCTTTCTGAATGGTAAGCTAGATGAAGAAGTGTATGTAGAACAGCCTCCTGGTTTTGAAGATCAAGATCATCTGGACTATGTTTACTTTCTTTACAAAGCTATCTATGGTCTTAAGCAAGCTCCAAGAAAATGGTATGACACTCTTTCTGAATTTCTATTAGAAAATGGTTTTATAAGAGGTGTCATAGACAAAACGCTCTTCACTAAAAGACATAAGAATGATATAATACTAGTCCAAGTCTATGTGGACGATATTATATTTGGGTCTACTAATGAGCTTCTGTGCAAGAAGTTTTCTAAGTTAATGCAGGGTAGGTTTGAAATGAGCATGATGGGAGAACTGAAATTCTTTCTTGGATTACAAATAAGTCAGAGACAAGATGGAATATTTATTTGTCAATCTAAGTACATCAAGGAGCTCCTCAAGAAATATCACATGGAGGAGTGCTCATCAGCAAAGACACCATCAACTATAGCCGTCAAAATTGGTTTATGTGAAAGTTCTGCCAAGGTAGATATCACAGGCTATAGAGGTATGATTGGCTCATTGCTTTACCTAACTGCTAGTAGACCAGATATAATGTTTGCCACATGCATGTGTGCAAGGTTCCAAGCGAACCCTAAAGAAATACATCTCACTGCTGTCAAAAGAATCTTAAGATATCTAAAGGGTACGCCTAATTTAGGCATCTGGTACCCTAATGAATCTGGTTTTACTTTAATTGGATATACAGATTCTGACTATGCAGGAAGTGTTGTAGACAGGAAAAGTACATCTTGGAGTTGTCAATACCTAGGTGGAAGGTTGGTTTCCTGGTTCAGTAAGAAACAGCAAACAGTTTCGAACTCTACAGCCGAAGCTGAATATATAGCTGCTGGAAGCTGTTGTGCTCAGATCTTATGGATAAGGAATCAATTAATGGACTATGGCATTGTATTGGAAAATATTCCTATTATATGTGATAATACAAGTGCCATAGCAATCGCAAGCAATCCTGTGCAGCACTCAAGGACAAAGCACATTGACATAAGGTATCATTTTATAAGAGAGCATGTAATGAATGGTACAGTGGAACTACTATTTGTAGGATCTGGAGATCAAACTGCAGATATTTTTACTAAGTCGCTTAATGAATCCTCATTCACTAGAATTGTTAGTGAATTGGGTATGTTAAACAGTCCTAGTAATTAATACTGTTAAAATCTGAAATTTGATCTTTAATAATTTTGCAAGTGATTATTTTGTGAATATTTGTTGTTTGAAATCACTTGTATAATTATTTTACCATCTGATTTTCTTGGTTGTTTAGTTATTTTTCACTCTGTTTATTCATATTATTTAATACTTCATACTTCTATGTTTTTAGAATATTTGTAAATATTAATTTCTATTTTATTAATTAATTTATCATATGTTTTGTAATGTTTGTCCTGTTAATATTGTTTTGTTTTCGTTAATAGGTTAGCATTTGGTATGTATAATTATTTTTATTATTTGTTTAATTTTATATAACATTTTTATTATTTTTATAAATTATTTGTATATTTAATAGTGTTTTTAATGTTTATTTAAAATAATTATGACTTAAAATTAGTTAAAACTCTCAATATGACTTATAAAAATTCGGTATGACTTAGACTTCGACTTAGGTTAAGTCTTACTGAGTCTATCTAGAATTTCGACTTAGACTTCGACTTAGGTTAAGTCTTAATGAGTCTATCTCGAACTTCGACTTAGGTTAAGTCTTACTGAGTTTTGTAAGGTTAAGTCATATTCATGTGTTTGTAAATAAGTCTTAGCGAGTTTTTAATTTAGTCTTATTCGATTTATTTTTAAGTCTTAATCATAGCAGTTAGTTAAGTCTTGTTAATATTAAGTCTTAATTTAATCTTAGTTTTAATTAAGTCTTATTCAATGTACATATCAGTTATGTCTTAATATTTTTTTTAAGTCATAGTCTTTAGTCAGTGTAAATTAAGTCTTAATCACCTGTAAGTTAATTAAGTCTTAATTACTTATTTTTAAGTCTTATTCGTATGTGTGTATTTTTAAGTCTTATTTGTCTTAATATAGTTAAGTCTTATTAGTAATATTGTTAAGTCTTAATCAGTTTATTAGTATATATATAACAGTTAGGTTATTTTTAAGTCTTAGTTTCATTTTAAGTAATACTCTCAAGTTAAGTCTTAGAGTACTAAAAGATATACATACGATACATACACACAATCTCAGTCGAATTCATGCCCGATTTTCACTAGAATCTAACTGGAATCAAGCAATAAACACGTTTAATCGATTCCTTGTTTGATTATCATCAGTTTGATCACTTAAAATCGACTTTTGGTTCAGTTTTTAAGAATTTTTATTTTCGAAAAACGATTTCAAGATCTGTTTTTCTGGAAATCTGGGATTGATTCTTGAAAACTAAAAATACATGTGTGTTTGTGTATGTAAGGAGTTCATTGTGTGAATTTTTCAGAATTTTTGAAGAACTTTTAATTATTCCGAATTTTTAATTAATTATTAATTCGAAAAATTAATTTTTAAATTAAAAATTTGTAAAATCTGAAATTTTCAAGGAAATTAAATCTTGATTAAAATGGCTGATCGATTTGAAATTATTAAACATAATTTAATCGGTTATTTTGATCCAGAAAAATGTTCAGTTGAACGTTTTCGACCGTGGATTCGGTTTTTAAATGAAAATTCACTGGTTCACAATGCTTTGAGATTGGATGCTCCTCTGAACATTGAACCTTTGCGAATCATGTGTACTACTGCTGTCATTTCTAATGATAACAGATCTTTTATCTTCTCTGTAGGAGATAATCAGTACACAGTGAATGAAAATACAATAAATACGGTCTTAAATTTTCCAACTGATAATTTCGAAGAATTACCATCAGATCAAGAATTGATAAATTTTTTAAATGGTGTATTCTATCAAGACAGTCCTGATCAAACTGTCTGGAATAAAAAGAACTTCGTTCAGGAATGGGATTATCTGTTTGACACACTAGGTAGAGTCTTTGCCAATACTACGAAAGGGAACTTCGGGGTATTACCATCTTTCTTGCAGCATATTGGATATGCAGTTGCACACAACCGAAGGATTAATATTGGCAGACTACTGTGTGTTCCGATGGTTAGAAGAATCATTAATGCAAAGAAGAATTTTGATAATGGACATAAAGTTTCATGTTATTATCCAAGATTCTTCTCATTGATTTTTAATCATCTTGTGGAACTAGAAAACCAAGCCCAATTTCTGAATGGAGAGTCACTGGCGTCAGGTAAACCTACTACCAGATTATTCACTGAGTAGAGCAACAAGCCAAAATTCACAAACATACCTGTAGTTGTCACCCAATACATGTCAAACTATATACAACTACCTGTTATTGAACCTGTACCAGAACCTGAACAACCAGAACTAAACCCTGAACCACCAGTGGAAAACATACTTGTTGATAATGAAAATCAAGGCAATCAACAAGTTGAACCTGCTCAGCAAATTGTTCCTCAGCCAGCTGCTCTTGCTGTTGAACATCCAGTGCAAGAAACTGCATCTGTCCCTGAACCTGAATTGGATCAACCCATCTTATCAGATACTGTTGCGGAATCAGCTGACCAGGTATTGCCTTCTGTTCCTCAAACTACTACTGCTTCTCAATCTGTTTCTGGAACCCAAGTGGTTGGTAGGTCTGACCAAGGGGTTGTAGTACCACAACCTCTAACCAAGGTCGTAGAGCCAAACACTCAACCACCAAAACTCATATCTTTTCACTCCAGAAAGAAATTGCAAGTAAAAAGAAGTCGAATCAGTAGTGGCAGTATGAGTGAACCCACAGCTCTGCCTCTAGAAAAGAAAAGTAGAACTCAAACTGAGGCAACTGTAAGCCCGTCTATATCCTCCCAACAGGATATGGAAATTGATATGGCCGTTACACAGTTACTAGAATCATCTTCTCAACAGGATGATTCTATTGAAATTCGCCATAGGGCCATGGCACCTTGTAGTGAGTCAAGCACACCTCCTCTATTACTCACAATGGGGGAAGACATACCTTTAAATAAGTCTCAGGACACACTGCAAGGAGAGCACGTAGAAAAAGTGACAGTGCCTACCATAGTTACTGTAGAAGAGTCTTCACAGGCTTTAGAGGGAAATCTTGGTTCTCAGCCAACTTTAATAGAACCATCATCTCCCCTCCCAGGACAAACACTCCTGGCTCCCACAAGGGATTTTCCACTCGCAGTTTCGACTGGAGAAGGTGGAAGGCAACTTGATCAATCTACTACTGAAGCAATTCAGTCAACAATTTCAAATGTTCAAGTAGATTTGATTAAGGACAGGGATTTGTGAACTCCCATTGCACCACCACTGACCTTCCCAGAGGAGGCTAGGGTGATTTTACATGCAGGTACAAATCTGGAAGCAGCCAAGGAATCTGAGAGGAGTGATGTGAGGAATACTTTAAAATTGAGTGAAACACATGCACTTCAGGCGAGTGGATCTCAAAGTGAACGTCAGGTGAGCGCACACACTGACACATACACTCTCTCATTATTAGAAAAGATAACTGCTTTAGAGAAAGAACTTGCAGTCAGCAAGGCTGAAACAGAAATTCTTAGAGCACGAGTGGGTGAGCGATCTTCTACATCCACCTCTGTCAACAGTCAGCTTGCTGTAATGAAGAAGGACATAAACTACTTAAAGACATCTTTCACCAAGAAGATAGAATCTCTCGAACTCTCTCATGAAAAGGCACTTGATGACTCTGGAGATATTACTGTTGCTCAAGACATGTTAATTTCTGAGATTTCCTTGAAAGTTGATAATCTACAGTCAGAGGTACAGCACAATCAAGAATCTACTGATTCTCGTCTGGACCAGATCGAAAAGCAAAATGCACACCAGGCTAAAGGGTTAAGACATTTGTTTAATCTTGTAAGTCAAAGTCGCAAACCTACAAATGAAGAAATTGAATTCTTTACAAGTAAGGGTGGTGATGATGATGAACAGGATCCTGAAGCTGGGGCAACTGATAAGTCTGTAGAGGATTCCTCAACTAAGGGGGAGAAATCAAAGGGGTCACAAGATAAATCTAAAGAAAGAGAGGGAGGAGAAGGTAAATCTGATAAATCTGGTAAATCTGACCAAGGTGAAGATAAGAGGAAGAAAGTAGTTGAACAAACTGAAGAAGATATTCAAGACAAGAACACAGGTTATTATTACACGGGTGAACCGGATAACTTCGATGTTTTTGCTGATCTTGAATTCCCTGATCAAGGTGAAGAACTTCCTGAACCTGATCTTAGTCACTGGGAAGATGAAGGACCAGTGATATCTGAATTTGAAGCTCAACAAGCTGAGAAAGAATCTGAAGAATTATTTGCTCAAAGGGAAGCTAATTTGCAACTGAGAGAAGAAAAACTTCAAAAATCTTTAGAGCAAATTGCACGAAATGAAGAACTTCAGAAAGCTGAACAGCAAGCATTACAACGACTACATGCTATAAATGTTGAGAAAAGAAAAACATATATCAGACTAAAGAGCGGTGACAAATGGGAACGTGCTCAAAGAGCAATTGATTCACCTCAGAGTTCTGATTATGAAGATCGTCGTCTTGGACAAATTCTCGAAGAATTCAAACTGGCAAATCCAATTCACGAAATGTATATAAAGGCCTTACAGGTAGAAGTCATCAGGATAACTACTGCATTTGAACCCAAATCTGATGAGCTAGTAATATTTGTAGATTGTCATAAAGTTGGAACATTCAGAGTATCTATTCAGTTCTTTTATGACAGATCACTGACAGAGATATGGGTACTTAGGCCTAAGGTAAGAACATCTTCTGAGCTAGGTGTATTGTTACATGAAAAGTTCAAAGAATTTGCTGAAAGAGCTGGACCAGAAGTGATTAAGGAACCTCCACAAGTAAAATTTCTTAAGGGAGAGGTACTTCACACAATCAATCTTCAGACAGATGAGCTATACGAACATCATGCAAAGCACTTGGTATATGCTGAATATGCTCTCAGAAATCATGGATACTTGACTGAAGAAAAGGTAATAGTTGCAGATCACATCCGTTCCTATGCACAAACGAACATAAAAGATTACAAGAAATTTCAAGGTGAACTGAGAAAGAAGCTTGGAATTCCTTTAGTCTTACCTCAAGGATTGTCATCTAGAAGAGAACGTCTTGTTGATTCTAATCTACATATGAAACTTCAAGTCACAGATGAGCCAGAAGAAGGAGAATTCAGAAGGGAAGACAATTGAAGATAAAGAATTGCTCTACATGTTATATCTTTAGAGCCTAGATAAATCTTGATAGGAATTTATATCATATGATCAGTCTAGAGGATCATCTATCTTGTATTTATCTTTCATGTTTGAATCTGGCAAATGTTAAATATAAACCAGAACTTTTTTTTATTTACTTAGTATTTAAAGTTTTATCTTTCATTTGGTTAAGTTGGATTAGTTGAGGTATCCTCTAGGAATTTGCTTGTTATTATCTAACAAACAAATAGGGGGAGATTGAAAGGCATATGACTCAGTCTATTTGTAGTTAGAGGATCCTAATCAACTTAAACCAAATTGTAATAAGTAAATATACGTATGAACTGTCACAGGAATCTCAAGAAGTATTATCTGTCAGAAGAAAGAAGAAAAGTCAATCTATAGTTTTGATGTCATACACTGGAAGACGATTCAGTTATCTGATCAAACCCCAGTACAGCATTGAAGTTAATGGATTTATTTGAACAGTGACAGAGATTTTTCGAGTGATAGTTTGAAGATCAGTTACAGTACAAGAGAATTGAGAGAAGAAATAAACCACAACCTAAAGTCAAAAGTGAAGAAGCGTCATTGAAGTTAGTCGTTCATGAACCAGACAGTACATCGAACGTCAACACAAATCAGTGGTAATTCTTTACTACCTTTAGTGGTTTGTAAGAATTAAATTAATTATTTATTGATTTAATTAAATTCATTTATAATTGATATAAATTAATTTAGTTGATTTAATTAAATGAATTAATTCTGGTAGAATTAATTTATTAATTAAATTAATTATTGTATCAATTAAATATGAATTAGTTAAAACATTAACTAATTAATTGGATCAATAAGACTTAAAGAAAGAAAGTTGATTAAGTCTTGAAGGAGATAAAATTCGGTAAGACTTAATTTAAGTCTTACCGACAGAAGTCTTTTCAGAATTAAGTCCTACCGACCTGATTTAAGTCCTACCGACCTCTGCCAACTGTTATAAGTCTTACCTAAATTCTGGTAAGTCTTACCGACACATTTTAGGTCTTAATGGAGGTTTGTGTAAGTCTTATTGAAGGAAAATCAAGTCTTGGAAGCTGTTTAAGTCATGCTGGAGCAATTAAATATCCTACAGAAAGCCAGCAAGACCTGTTGTTGATATAAAAGATCAGAACAGACCAGATTAAGTCATAACGGAGAAAACACAGCAGAAAACATATCATCAAGACCAGAATTCTCTCTCTCAAGAACACCAAGAACACCAAAGCTTAAACAATTCCCAGAAATTCAAGTTCTTCATCTTTGTGATATTCTATCCGATAGAACTTGTTTATTTGTGATTCTTGTACTACTAGCGAATTAAGTTTCCTAGTTCTTATCTTGATTATTATTAACTAAATTAGAAAAGTTCATGTCGAATTTTCTAATTAGTTATTAACATCTTGATAAGTTGTTATACTGATTTTGTAACACCACATCAAGTTAATATACAGTTATATTCAACTTGAAAAATTGTGTTAAATAATTCCGCAGATAAATTTGTCTTTATCAAATTTAATTTAAAGGACAAATTTCGATAAAAAGGTAAAGATTGTATTCAACCCCCCCTTCTACAATCTTATCGGACCTAACAGATAACTTCGACTTCCTCCTCACAAATTAATTTATAAAATGTCTAACGAGCATTAAAAAATTTCTAATGAACAAGAATGACAGTTACATTCCCATATAACCGATACAGAATATTTATGAATTTGTGATAACTTTAGTCCTTATTTTAATCTATAAGCAATTTCAGTCGCTCCCTAATTCTTGCATGCAAGATTGCTATTGGATAGATAAACAATTTAATATGAGTCATGTCTTTAAGATAAATAATTAAATCTCCTAGTGGAATAGAATTCTTCTCTTTTCTCTCTCTTCTCTCTCTAATTCTTCTTCAGTTTTTAAGATTAAAATCTTCCATTCTTCATGGTTCTGTTGTTCAAATTCGTAGTTCTCGTACCTAAATTGATTGTTTTTCAAATCTCTTCAACCCCGAACCCTGGTATTTTATTTCTACAAATTTTGAATAATGGGGGTTTTAATTGGGGGCGGGTTTTGAGGTGTAATGGTTGTGGTTTGTGGTTGGGGTGCTATTATAAGGAGTTTGGGGGTTGTTGGCTGCAAGACCCATCAGTTTTAGGGGTTGCATGTCACCAACCGCCACCAGAAGTGATCTTTCGAGAGTCGGTGGCTTGCTTTTTATGGTTTCTATGATTAATTGTTGCTTGTGTTGTGATTTCTTGATTGATTAGATATACTAGGACACGTATATGTATTTTTATATGAGTTTTGAATGTATTTATGTTCGATAGAATTTTGTAATCAATTAAATATGTTTAATCATTGCTGTTTGTGTAAATTGTTATGTAAAGTGATTTCCTTGCTGATAGTCAAGTGAAATGCATATTTTTACATGAGTTTTGGTTATGATCAGAGTTTGGAATTGGTAATTTTTGGGAATTTTACATTAAACAACGCAACAATGAGACAGTTATATATATTAACAAGAACATGCAATTACACCAATTAACAAAACAAACACAAAGGTCAAAACAATAGAATAATCAAAGACCGTAAATAACGAGAAAAGTAAGAAAACTTATCTCTCACATAAGCTTTAGCAAAACCAAAACTAATCAGAGAGAGAACAAAAGATGAGTCGCCAAGCCCTACGAGAAGACTTGACTGTTCTTGAAGAGAATGATGCCCCACTTACGCTGTGTTGGGTTGCAGCAATATCACTTCCAGGATAAAACAGCACCGATCAATCCGTTCACAGACACGGTAATATCAACAGCGACCCACACCTCAATTCATCAAAGAACTATGTAAAAACCTTGTATGTAAATTTAGAGAAAGAGAGAGCAAAGAAGAATGAAAGGAACTAGGGTTTCTTGGTCTCACATATATATTTTTGTAAGCGTGTGTATATACGCTATCTTTTGTATATCTACTATATATAGATAAAACCGTTACATATACACCATTAAAAAAAATCAATATTAATTATGATTTAATCCATGAACAGCTTAGATTTAGAAGTCCATCAGAATTCATACTCTGGCCCATACTAGATATGCCCATACAAATTTTGACCAAATCCAGCTATTAAAATAAATCAATAAACAAATTTAAAATTAGATTGTACATCATGGGCATGAAACATTTCTGACCAATCAAGTGTACATTCATGGGCATGGAAACTTCCTCATGGGCATGAAACGTTTCTGAATAACCCATCTCTTTTGATGCCTCTTCATGGTCATGAAATATATATCATGGCCATGATTTTCATCTGCAACATGATTCTTCCTCTTAATACCAAATCAATGTGGGTTAAAGTTTTTTCAACTAAAATAACCCAAATTACCCATTTCAAATATCCATCTTTTAACTCAATTTATCTATGGATTTCACTAAGAAAATGTCTTAGATCTAAACATGAAAGTTTAAGTCCTCATTACAAGGAACAACTTCCAATAGTTAGTTTCTGGAAATTCCATCAAGAACATATTTAAAATATTCCTCAAACTTTCCATTTTCTAACAATTCCCCACAAATCCATACAGAAATGCATAATAGTTCTCATTATGACTTGTTTTTCAAAGTCGGTACCCTTCCGGGTTTGAATCCTCCTAAGTCCTCTACTTTGATGGTTGCCGAATATAGATGGAATATTTCACCTTGAATCTCTATCCGTTCGATGTAACCACACTCTATAAACAACGACAAGTCAAAGGCTATGGTACTGATATTCGGCTTTGAGACGTTAATGGTCATGTCTCGATCATGTTCGTCGAATCTTCAAGGAATAACCCTTTCTTCTAATTACGACCACACAATTACATTCGCTTGATTGGGCATCTCTAGAGATGTACTGCTAGCATCTCGTCATATGACTTGACCCCATTCAGAGTTCAATTAACTCTTGCTATACTTGCAGTAACAGTACCTTTTAGGTTTACAGGGGATAGACTCAGATACATGAGTATATCAGTATATAGTAAACGTACTACCAATTCACCCTTACAACTTGTTATTACCACTTTGAATACACTTTCGAGGGATCTCCTCTCATTTGTATTGGGTTCCCATTGTAGATGAATCATTATGGGCTAACAGTCCCATCCCCAACCTAGACTTAAGGACTACGGCATGCTCAAGCCCTTTAGTCAAAGGATCAGCTAAGTTTTCTTGAGTTCCAATAAACTCAACAACAATAATCCTTTCAAACATTAAACCCCATATAGATTTCAGTCTAACTTGGATATGTTTCTTTGTTTTCACATTATACTTCTTGCTGTTAATCTTGTCGATAGTTGTATGACTATCACAATGAACGGCAAAAGCAGGAAGTGGTCGACTTACTACAGGTAACACTGACATAAGTCCATGTAACCATTTAGCCTTCATTCCCGTGGCATCTAATGTACACAACTTGGCCTCAAAGGTAGACCGAGTTATAATAGTATGTCTAGAAGACTTCCAAGATACTGCTCCACCCGCAAGGGTAAACAAGTATTCAGTCACTCCATTGGAACCAGACTTCTTAGCTATCCAACTTGCATCACTACATCCCTCTAGCACTCCAAGAAACCTCCTGTAATGCAAACCAAGATAGATGGTGCCTTTCAGATATCTAAGTACTCTATCCAGAGCATCCCAATGAGTCTTGTTTGGATAGTTTGTATATCTTGCCAACTTAGACATTGAATATGAAATATCCGACCTAGTACCATTAGCAAGGTACTGCAAACTCCCAATAATTTGAGAATATCTTAACTGAGACACGGGAACTCCTGAACTATTCTTGACAAGGGCAATTTTAGGATCATACGGAGTACTCATAATTCTACAATTTGAATAACCATACTTCTCAAGTATAGATTACTCTATATAATGAGATTGTGATAAGGTTATTCCATCAGTTGACTGAGTCAACTTGATTCCAAGAATCACACTAGCCACACCCATATCCTTCATTTCAAAATGCTTTTTCAAGAAACTTTTGGTCTCATTAATAATCTCAATATTGGTTCCAAACAATAAAATATCATCAACATATAGGCATACAATAATACATTAATTTCCTTTAACCATGTATTAGACACACTTGTCACTTTCATTAACTACAAACTCTGATTCTAAAACAGTTTCATCAACCTTTTTATGCCAGTCTCTTGGAGCTCATTTTAAGCCATATATAGACTTGATTAACTTACAGACTTTCCTTTCATTACCAAAAGGAACAAATCCCTCAGGCTGATCCATATAAATCTCTTCTTCAAGTTCACCACGAAGAAAAGTTGTCTTTACATCCATTTGATGGATGATAAGACCATGTACGAAAGCCAATGCTATAAGCATTCGAATTGTTATCAGTCTAGCAACCGGAGAGTATGTATCAAAGTAATCAATGTTTTCCTTTTGCTTAAAACCCTTAGCTACTAGCCTAGCTTTCTACTTATCTATTGAGCCATCCGGGTTCATCTTTCTTTTGATAACCCATTTACATCCTATAGTAGAACACCGAGGAGGTAGATCAACCAACTTCCATGTTTCATTAAAAACAATAAAGTCAATCTCACTTTTTACAGCACCTTTCTAGTACCTAGATTCAGAAGAATCCATGGCTTGCCGAAAAGTTAAAGGTTCATCCTCGACATTATAAGTGATAAAATCACTTCCAAAGTTCTTGACTACCTTCGAACGCTTACTCCTTCTAGGTTCCTCTACTTCTTACTATTACTAGGATCTGCCCCCACATTTGTCATCCTTTTCACATGATTAGGAATGGAACTCGATGTGTGAGTAGGATCATCATCAGAAATACCCTGAGGTATACCAGTCTTCATAGGAAACACATCCTCAAAGAATGTTGCATCACAAAATTCAACTATAGTGTTAGCCACTATTCCATCTATGTCAGATTTTAACAATAAAAATCTCATAGCCGTAGTGGTTTCAATATAGCCCAAAAAGATGCAATCAATAGTTTTCGGCCCTAGTTTCTTCCTCTTGTGTTCCGGGACAAGTACCTTTGCGAGGCATCCCCACACACAAAGATATTTTAAACTAGTCCTTTTCGTTGTCCATAATTTATAAGGTGTCTTGTCCATATGTGTCAGAGGGATTCTATTCAGAATATGGTAAGCCGTATTCAGAGCCTCCACCCAGATGTACTTAGGCAACCCCGAATTAATCAACATACTATTGATCATATCTTTAAATGTTCTATTCTTTCGTTCTGCCACCCCATTAGATCAGGTGTGTATGGTGGAGTCACCTCATGAACTATACCATTCCTCTTGCATAATTCATTAAATGAGGTACTCGTATAATCACTCCTCTATCTGATCTCAAATGTTTAAGTACTTTACTTATTTGTGTTTCAGCTTCAGTTTTGAACATAATGAATTTTTCTAGTGCTTCATCTTTATGTTTAAGCAAATAAATATGACAATATCTACTACAGTCATCTATAAAGATAATGAAATATCTGTTATGATCCTTGGTCAAAACACCACCAAATTCATATACATTCATGTGCACTAAATCGAACACACCCTAATCCCTAACCACATTTTAAAGGGTTTCCTAGTTTATTTAGCTGTCACACATACATGACATTTAGAATTCTTATCAATGGCATATTTTGGAATCAACTCTATATTCATCATGTTCTTTAGAGCACCAAAATTTAAATGACCAAGACGTGCGTGCCACAAATCAGATGATTCAACATAATTCACAGAAGGAGCAACATTATCATTAATAAAACTACCCAAAACAGGCTCAACATTTATCAAAAATAATCCATCAGACAAGTAACCTTTGCCAAAAAATAAACCAGTATGTGTAATAACTACTTTATTACATTTCAAAGAAAGTTCAAACTATTCTTTAATAAACAACTTCCACTTATTATATTTCTACGAATGTCAGGAACATGATGCACTCTAGTGAGGGATAGAACATGCCCAGAAGCAAACTTCAGGTCCACATTTCCTATTCCAAAAACTTGAGCTGCACTCGCATTCCCCATCGTCACAGTCATTCCATTAGTCTGTTGATAAGATACAAAGAAACTAATATCAACACAAATATGTAAATTAGCTCCAGTATTAATCAACCATTCATGAAACGAATAGGTAGAAAGAAGTACGGGATTGTAGGTTACATACCCGTTGTCAGTTTCAGAAGCAATAGCCTCACCAACAACCATGTTAACCATAGGCCCATTAGTGGTTCCAAGCATAGTGTTAGCTTGTGCTCCCACAACAGATTTCTTAGCTTTCTTTACTGGAAAGTCCTTGCTCCAATGACCAACCTATCCACAAGACTAACATGGTTTGTTTGCTTTTGGTTTCTTAGCCTTGTTCTTGTCCTTATTAGACTTAGTGTTTTCCTTTTTTTTTGATAGACTTTCTTTTCTGTCCTACAATCAATACATTCACATTCGAACTCCCAGCATGTTCAACAGGCATCACATGTCCCTATTTGGACTTGTGTTGTTCCTGCACAGATATGTCCAATATCAGGTTTGTCCAAGTGATCTCTCATTTCTGTCTTTTCAGGGAGAGAGCAAACTCTTCCCAAGACTTCGGGAGCTTTTCAATCACAGACATAACTTGAAACATTTTAGGTAGGTCCATACCAGACTTCTTCAAAGCATGCTCTAACATCTCAAACTCATGCACCTGCTCAGTCATGGATTTAGTATCCACCAGTTTAAAGTCAAGGAACCTAGCCACATAATACTTTTCTAACCCTTGAGAGTCAGTATTATGTGTCTGGTCAAGCTTATCCCATTAGAGCTTAGTTGTGTATGAATCCGATGAATAAACATCAAATAGAGTGTTTGCTAAAGGTGCCAGAATTATAGCCCTAGCCACCCCATCTTTTTCCTCCCACATATCATAATCCTTAACAGTTTTAGCCTTTTCCTTAACCACAAATGGTTTCTCATACTGCACCACCGGCCACAGACCCTTTACCGTAAGCCATAGTTTCATCTTTTTCTGCCAATGAGAAAAACCAACACCGCCACAGAATTTATCAAGCATACCCGACAAATCGATAGGCTATGGAAAATGGTACATGGTCCAATCAATGGTAGGTGTAGTAACACCAGACCTGGAGCCAGTCTCAACAACAGAAGTCTCAGTTTCATTAACCATCTTGTTAGTTATTAATATATAACACAAATATTCTCTTCAAGATTGTTTAGAATTTTACACTAAACAACGCAACAATGAGGCAGTTATATATATTAACAAAAACAGACAATTACACCAATTAACAAAACAAACACAAAGGTCGAAACAATAGAATATCAAAGACTGTAAATAACGAGAAAAGTAAGAAAACTTATCTCTCATATAAGCTTTAGCAAAACCAAAACTAATCAGAGAGAGAATAATAGCTGAGTCGCCAAGCCTTACGAGAAGACTTGACTGTTCTTGAAGAGAATATTGCCCCACTTACGTTATGTTGGGTTGTAGAAATATCACTTCCAGGATAAAATAGCACCGATCAATCCATTCACAGACACGGTACTGATCAACAATGACCCGCACCTCAATTCGGCAAAGAACTATGTAAAAACCTTGTATGTAAATTAAGAGTGAAAGAGAGAGCAGAGAAGAATGAAAGGAACTAGGGTTTATTGGTCTCAATTATATATTTTTGTAAGCATGTGTATATACGTTATCTTTTGTATATCTTCTATATACAGATAAACCGTTATATATACACCATTAAAAAGAAATTAATATTAATTATGATTTAATCCATTAACAGCTTAGATTTAGAAGCCCATCAAAATTCATAATATGGCCCATACTAGATAGGCCCATACAAATTTTGACCCAATCCTGCTATTAAAATAAATCAATAAATAAATTTAAAATCAGATTGCACATCATGGGCATGAAAACTTCTTCATGGGCATGAAACGTTTCTAACCAATCAAGTATACATTTATGGGCATGAAAACTTCCTCATGGGCATGAAACGTTTCTGAATAACCCATCTCTTTTGATGCCTCGTCATGATCATGAAATATATATCATGGCCAAGATTTTCATCTGTAACCTGATTCTTCTTCTTAATACCAAATCAATGTGGGTTAAAGTTTTTTCAACTAAAATAACCCACATTAACCATTTTAAATATCCTTTTTTCAACTCAATTCATCTATGGATTTCACTAAGAAAATGTCTTAGATCCAAACATGAAAGTTTAAGTCCTCATTACAAGGAATAACTTCCAATAGTTAGTTTCTGGAAATTGTGATGCCCTCCAAATCCGGGGTATAGATTTGGGAGTCACTCGACCAACGAATAAACATCACCTGCTAGCATGCATAACAATAATAAAGAATACCCCTTATCCAGAACCGCATCCAGGCTATGGAAATGAAACAAGCTACTAAGTTCAGTTATTATTACAACATTTCACCACAATTTTTATTATTACAAACTTAAAGTTTAGAAACTAGACATCTAGCCTAGTAATTGAAAGCAACAGTAAATTCTACCCGTCCGATGACCGTCACTCGAGGTAGACCTCTAGCTGCTGGTGAAGTACTATTATGACTACTCATCCTCACGCTTAACTGAAGAAAGGTTTCAGATGCACAAGTTGTGAGCCAAGGATGCTCAGCAAGATATATATATATAATCATCATAGTTCAATGGTAAGAACAATTAAAAGAACTGAACAACATGCTAAAATCAATATCAATATCAACAGATGGAAATAGAATTGGATTTTTATATTTTCAACACACAAAGGTTAAGCTGCTGATCAGTCACGCTTTAACCCCAGGCAGTGCACACAGCAAAGCCCTAACTATAGGATCCTTGGCCTCATTTGGCCTTATATACTGACCAGGAATCTGGTCTGACCATAAAGGTCCATTTTAAAAACATACCAATTCTATAAAGACAGTGATAATATCATGATAAACAAATTGAACATGAATAATAATAGATTCTGCAATAATAGGAGGAAACAATATGGTTTCAATAATAAAGGTATGAGAATGAAGTTATTATGTCAAGAAAGTTCAGTAATTTAATTCAACAAGTCAAGTATTGAAGAATAAGTGATATAGGTATCATCATGCAAAGGTTTCAATTGGAAACGTTTCAAAAATTATCAAGGGATTTTTGAAGTTTTTCTGTTTGAGAGGGGTTGTTCAAGGGTAGTAATCTATATAGAACAATTGCAAGTATAATAGATAAGAATAGAAAACTTGCATGGTCTCAAGCTACAATCTCAACGCTCACTCAATCAGCTTTCCTTTCCCCTTGTCTGGCTTACTCGATTCTATAATAATTAACTCATATTAGTAATCTATCCCTTGTCTATCTGATCATCCTTACACATACAGTCTCAATCAACAATCCAATTGGTCACCAGTTTCTACTGACAACTCGTCTCTATCTTAAGACGTTCTTAATTCAATTTATACTCTTTTACAAGTCGTATAGCCAAACAAGTAATTAACTATTCGATTCTGCATATAACACATAGCACAAAATAATTAAGATCGAATCGTTACCCATATTTAATTAAATCATATTAAGGTAATTTATTTTAGTCAATAAATAAATTAATAAAATTAGTCCACTAACTCATTTAGTTAACCAATTAAATTAATTTTATTTTTGAGTTTTGACTCACATAATTAATACTCACATAATCATTTAAAAAGGATTAACTATCTCTTATAATTAAAATGAAGTCCAAAATAATTTTTGGAATTAATTAAAAAATTTAAATGATTAAAATATATTTTTAGGAATATTTTCCTATTTTTAAATCATTTTTAAATCATTTTCCAAAATTAAATTAATTTTTGGAAAATAATAAATAATTAAGATTTTTGAAATAAATCGGTAAAATAAATTTACAGAATATTAAATAAATATTTCAGAATTTAAAATAATTTTTCTGAAATTAAATCCTATTTTTAAATTAATTTTAAAGTAAAAATCAATATTCGAAATTAAATAAATAATTAAAAGTAAAACTGTAAATAGTAAAAGTAATTAAGTAAAAAGGTAAAATGGTTAAGGTAAAATGGTTAAAAGTAAAAAGATTAAAATCATTTTCATTTTTACCCATTAAGGTAAAAACGGATTAAACATAAGTATTTTAATAAAAATTTAAATCAAAATTCAAGAACACATGAATAATTGAAGAACACCGCCAACAACCCAGAACTTATGTTTTATACATCAATTTGACTCTAAACGTACCAATAAACACAACTACAAGCTTGAAATTTCCAGAAAATCCCCCCATCACCGATTCCGGCCAAAAACCGAACAAAATCCGGCGACCTTAAAAAATTTTCCGATCTACTTCATTTGTAAATCAAATCACACGTTCTATAGCTTAAAACAAAGCCCACAGCATGTACAATAAAACCCCTAACACCTCATCAACTAAATATTACTCCATAATCAAAAACAATTTAAAGAAAATTTTTTTAAAATTTAAAAACCGTATAACTCAAAATCGCACATAAAGCTTTCAATTGATGATGCTAAACAGTCATACATACTCATATAAAGCTATACAAACAATCACAATTAACGGAAAACTCTTAAATCAAAAAGCCCTAAATTGTTTTGATCAAGAACCCTAGAATTTCGAATTCAACAATCTGGAAATAGAATGATGAAATTGATGATATAAAACGACCATTCAAGATCATATGAAGCTATATCAGTCATCAAAACAAACAAAAAATCAATGAATCGAAAAGCCCTAATTTGAATTCAAGAACCCTAAAAATTCGAATTAAAGAAAATTCAATATAAAATCGAAAATTCACCTTCTGAAGAAATTGAAGGCAGATACAGATAGAGGATTTCACAAGCTTCGATTTGATACCAAGATCACCAGAATCGGATTCCAATATCACCTTCGAATTTGAGTTTAATTCTCAAGAACATGAGAAAGAAATTTTTTTATCATTATTGATATTTTTTATAATCTGATTTTTAAGATTTTATTTATCAATTAAAAATAAAATTTGAATATTTATATATAACGAATATTCATTCATTAATGAATCGAAAATTGTTTCGAATTTGAATTAAAACAGGTCATTTCACAGATATTTATTGACTGGATCGATAATTGATAAATACAAATAAAAATGTATTTATCTCCCATAAGAAAAATATTTTGAATTGGAGAAATGAATATTGGTATGAACGATATACCAATAAATATAAATTAAAAGAAATGGACGAACCAAAAAAAATAGTATTTATTGAATGAAAAGATATCAATAATGAACCGATTACGAAAAACGAGACTATAATTGTTTTGCTAATAGAAGGTTTATAAAAAGGAACCACATTTAAGTTTAAAGCCCCTATAATAAGTAATTATGGGGAAGTGATTAGAAGATATTTTTAACTGGTTCGTTTTACGAGAAAACCCCGGTAATTACCAATTAACCCAAAACACATAATACTCATACTAATACAATTCTAAGACAATTTATATCACCTCATATACCCATTTAGCACATAACAATTTATTTTTTTCATATAACCAAAAATCATAAATAATAAATTTACACAAAATTATTATTAATTTTTTTTCTTTTTATTGCTATAAAATTCATGGATCTTACATCCTTCCCCCCTTAACAGGATTCTGTCCTCAGAATCACTCAAGAAAATAAATGGGGATACTTTTCTAACATCTCATTTTCTAACTCCCAGGTAGACTCTTCTACTTTAGGATTTCTCCACAATACTTTTACTATGGGAACAGTTCTATTCCTTAACTCTTCTTCCTTTCGATCTAGTATTTCTATCGGTTGCTCTTCATATGTCAAATCTGGTTGTATTTCTACAGGTTCATATTCTATTACATGATTTGAATTTGGTCGATATTTCTTCAACATCGACACGTGGAATACGTTGTGAATATGCTGCATGTGCGGTGGTAAAGCAATCTCGTAAGCTACTTTCCCAATCTGCTTTGAAATTTCGAATGGTTCTACATATCTTGTACTTAATTTTCCCTTCTTTCTAAATCTTACCAGTCCCTTCCATGGTGACACTTTCAGTAGAACTTATTCTCCTTCTTCAAAGTTCATATCCGTTCTGGCCAAATCTGCATACTTTTTCTGTCGATCCTGAGCTATCACTAGCCTTTTCTGAATCAATTGTATTACTTCCTTCGTCTGCTATACCAATTCTGGTCCTATCACCTTTCATTCACCTAGCTCTTCCCAATATACTGGCGATTTGCATTTCCGTCCATATAAAGCTTCGTAAGGTGGCATCCCAATACTTGCATGGAAACTATTGTTGTATGAGAACTCGACCAATGGTAATTGGTCGTCCCAACTTCCTTTGAAATCAAGTGCACACGTCATAAGCATATCCTCAATGATTTGGATAGTCCTTTCACTCTAGCCGTCTGTCTGTGGGTGATACGCTGTACTCATCCTTAGTTCAGTGCCTAGGCACTCTTAGAAGCTTTTCCAAAATCTTGAGTTGAATTTGGGGTCTCGATCAGATACTATCGATACTGGAATTCCGTGTCGTACCACAATCTCTTTGATGTACAAGTGAACTAACTTATCCAATGAGAATCTTTCATTGATTGGGATAAGATGCACAGAATTTGTTAGTCGATCAACTATAACCCAAATAGCATCATGGTTTGCTCGGGTCCTAGGTAATCCTACTATAAAGTCCATCGCAATATGCTCCCACTTCCATTCCGGAATCTCTAATGGTTGTAATAATCCACTTGGCCTTTGATGTTCTGCCTTTACCCTTTGACATGTGAAACATTTACTAACCCACTCATCAATTTCTCTCTTCATGTCTAGCCACCAAAAATTTTGTTTAAGATCTCGATACATCTTTGTACTCCCTGGGTGAATGGAATATTTCGAATTTTGTGCCCCTTGTAAAATCTCCTCCTTAAGCTCTGTTACATTAGGTATCCATATCCGAGAAGCAAATCTTAAAATTCCTTTATCATCGACTTGACTGCATATTTCTTCGCCTGTTAAGTTGCTTACACTTCCTTTTATAACTTGCTCTTGACACTTTCATATCTTCTCCAACAGTTCAGGTTGAAAGGTCATTGTATAGATCATATCATTAGCATCGCTTGGAATACGTAACTCTATTTTCAGCTTTTCAAATTCCTTGTACAATTCACGAGTCATCGTCAACGTGTTTAGCCTTTCTTTTTTGCTTAGAGCGTCTGCCACCACATTTGCCTTGCCAGGATGATAGTTGATAGAAACATCATAGTCCTTAATCAATTCGAACCATCTTCGTTACCTCATATTTAATTCTTTCTATGTGAATATATACTTCAAGCTTTTATGGTCGGTGTAGATTTCACATTTCTCCTCGTATAAGTAATGCCTCCAAATCTTCAGTGCGAATACTATTGCAACTAACTCTAAGTCGTGGGTAGGATACTTCCGCTCGTGGGGTCTCAACTGTCTTGAAGCATAAGCTATTACTTGGTCATGTTGCATGAGTACACAACCCAACCCTTTAAATGACGCATCACTGTAGATTACAAATTGTCCTTGGTCGTCGGGTAATACCAACACAGGTGCCGTGGTAAATCATTTCTTCAATTCTTGAAAACTCTCTTCACATTTCTCATTCCATGTGAACTTCTCATTTTTCCTGGTCAACTTCGCCAGTGGGGTAGCTATCCTTGCAAAATCTTGTACAAACCTTCTGTAGTACCCTGCTAGTCCTAGAAAACTTTTGACCTCTGTAGGTGTCCTTGGTCTATCCCAACTCTTTACCACTTCAATCTTTGCTGGATCTACTTTAATGCCTTCACTGCTTACCACGTGTCCAAAAAATTTAACTTCTCTCAACCACAATTCACACTTAGAGAACTTAGCATATAACTTCTCTTGCCTCAATATTTCTAATGTCATTCTTAGCTGAGTTGCATGTTCCTCTTCAGTCTTTGAATATATCAAAATATCATCTATGAAGACGACCACAAATTTATCTAAGTATTTCTTAAAAATCCTGTTCATTAAATCCATGAAAGCTGCTGGTGCATTCGTTAAACCAAATGCCATAACTAGAAACTCATAGTGGCCATATCTTGTGTGAAAAGCTATCTTCGGTATATCTTCTGGTTTAATCTTCAATTGATGGTAACCTGACCTCAAGTCAATCTTGGAAAAGTAGACGGCATCTTTTAATTGGTCAAATAGGTCATCAATCCTTGGCAATGGGTATCTGTTCTTGATTGTTAACTTGTTTAAATCAATTTTCGAAATTAAATAAATAATTAAAAGTAAAACTGTAAATAGTAAAAAGGTAAAAAGGTTAAGGTAAAATGGTTAAAAGTAAAAAGGTTAAAATCATTTTCATTTTTACCCATTAAGGTAAAAATGGATTAAACATAAGTATTTTAATAAAAATTTAAATCAAAATTCATGAACACATGAATGCTTGAAGAACACCGCCGGCAACAATGGCTGCCAACGTCGGCGGCGGCAAAATTCCGGTGACCCAAAACTTACCCAGAACTTACGTTTTATACATCAATTCGACTCTAAACGTACCAACAAACACAACTACAAGCTTGAAATTTCCAGAAAATCCCCCCATCACCGATTTCGGCCAAAACCCGAACAAAATCCGGCAACCTTAAAAAATTTTCCGATCTGCTTCGTTTGTAAATCAAATCGCACGTTCTATAGCTTAAAACAAAGCCCACAGCATGTATAATAAAACCCCTAACACCTCATCAACCAAATATTACTCCATAATCAAAAACGATTTAAAGAAATTTTTTTAAAATTTTAAAAACCGTATAACTTAAAATCGCACATAAAGCTTTCAATTGATGATACTAAACAGTCATACAAACTCATATAAAGCTATACAAACAATCACAATCAACGAAAAACTCTTAAATCAAAAAGCCCTAATTTTTTTTATCAAGAACCCTAGAATTTCGAATTAAACAATCTGGAAATAGAATGATGAAACTGATGATATGAAACAACAATTCAAGATCGTATGAAGCTATATCAGTCATAAAAAAAATAGAAAATCAATGAATTGAAAAGCCCTAATTTGAATTCAAGAACCCTACAAATTCGAATTAAAGAAAATTCAATATAAAATCGAAAATTCACCTTCTGAAGAAATTGAAGGCAGATACAGATAGAGGATTTCACAAGCTTCGATTTGATACCAAGATCACCAGAATCGGATTCCAATATCACCTTCGAATTTGAGTTTAATTCTCAAGAACATGAGAAAGAAATTTTTTTATCATTATAGATATTTTTTATAATCTGATTTTTATGATTTTCTTTATTAATTAAAAATAAAATTTGACTATTTATATATAACGAATATTCATTCATTAATGAATCGAAAATTGTTTCGAATTTGAATTAAAACAGGTCATTTCACAGATATTTATTGACTGGATCGATAATTGTAAATACGAATACAAATGTATTTATCTCCCATAAGAAAAATATTTTGACTTGGAGAAATGAATATTGGTATGAACGATATACCAATAAATATAAATTAAAAGAAATGGATGAACAAAAAAAATAGTATTTATTGAATGAAAATATATCAATAATGAACCGATTACGAAAAACGAGACGATAATTGTTTTGCTAATAAAAGGCTTATAAAAAGGAACCAGGTTTAAGTTTAAAGCCCCTATAATAAGTAATTACGGGGAAGTGATTAAAAGATATTTTTAACTGGTTCGTTTTACGAGAAAACCCGGGTAATTACCAATTAACCCGAAATACATAATACACCTACTAATACAATTCTAAGACAATATATATCACCTCATATACCAATTTAACACATAACAATTTATTTATTTTATATAACCAAAAATCATAAATAATAAATTTACACACAATTATTTTTTTTCTTTTTATTGCTATAAAATTCACGGATCTTACAAAAATTCCATCAAGAAAATATTTAAAATATGCCTCAAACTTTCCATTTTCTAACAATCCTCCACAAATCCATACAGAAATGCATATTAGTTCTCATCATGACTTGTTTTTCAAAGTCGGTACCCTTCTGGGTTTGATCCCTCCTAAGTCCTCTACTTCGATGGCTACCAGATATAGATGGAATATTTCACCTTGAATCTCTATCCGTTCGATGTAACCACACTCAATAGACAACGACATGTCAAAGGCCTTGTGTCATGATTTGTTGTGATTAGTTGTGAGTTGCCTGAATCCGGTGATCCCTGTTCTTGATCTTCGGGTTTTTGATTTTGATAATCTTCCATGATTTCAGTTTTGGAAAATTGATTTTTAATAAATTTTATTTATTTAGTTTTAATGGCATTAATGAGGAATTTGAAACCTTGGCAAAAAATATGAGGAATTTGAAATCTGTCATTATAATAAATGCTAATTGATTCTTGTTTTCATTGGGGTTTTGAATAATTAGTGGGTTAATTGATTGTGTTTTTTATTTTGATTTTGATTTGATTTTTATTTTGATAAGTCTTAAATTTTACTATTTTCTTATATGGTTTAAGGAATAATTAGTTTCTTTGTCTTAGATGGTATTTTATTGTAAATATTTATTTGTTTCAGTTACGATCTTGTTGACAATATTTAATTGGTATTATTCACATTTAGTGCATCAGCTATTATTTAGATTTAAATTTGTAGAATTGGAATTTTAATTTTATCATTTGCCTGATATCTATTATCTATGGTCATGACTGATGTTTTTTTGACTTTTAAGAGTTAACTATGTTTTTGTACAATTTTGGTTGGCCATGATTGATGACTTTTTTTTGGGTCTTTTAGAGGTTTCAATGTGCCACTTAGATGGTTTGTCTAATTCATTATAATTTTGTTAGTCTTAATTATTCAGTTATGTTACTAATATATGATTATTTTTAGATGTCTAACCAAAGGGATCCCCTTTGGTTAGAAGTGAGCAGCTATTTTGTCATAATTCATAATAGTTTTAATATTTTCATTTTTATATCCCTTAATATTTTGATTTTATTCCTTTCGTGACGGGTTTGTTTGGTAATATACAATTTTAATAGCAACCAAGATGTCTCAAGAAGATTCAGCTTTGTTTTTCAAAATGAAGTTATGGAGTAATTAAGGTGCGGAATATTTTTTTGGCAAAAGAGAAGGCAAGTCTTTGGCAATGAGGATACACAAAGTTATAAGTTTTAGTCATTAAGTAGCCATGTTGTATAACGATGTATTCCTTTTTTTGTGGGCGCTCTTTTTCCCCTCTTGAGTTTTTTCTCAAAGGATTTTGCTCTTGTGGGGGGTTTTTTAACGAGGCTCTCCTTCATGTGTTCTTCCTTTCAGACTTGAAGGTATTATTGTCTAAATATATGGGGACAACATGCATGTCCTTCGGTTAGATGATGTACGTTTCTTGATCGAAGGAAACTTTTTCAATCCTTATATGGAATTTATACCTTGACAAATTATTTATTATTAAATCTCCTAATCCTTTACTACTAGTAACCATGAAATACACGTTGACAAATGCACATCCAAATTGAACACGATAATTAATACACAAATAATGAAAAAAAATCCATACATATCAATTTGCTTATTAAATAGTCACATTTTTTTTTGTAACTATCTTGAACCTACAGTGTTCATGTTAACACAATATCACGCAAGTATACGTGGTCACAAGTAATACAATTAAAGTTCGTTCCACTGAGATCTGGTTAAGTTCTTTTTAGTTAATGCACCTATTCAACAATGTATGATTTAATTCACTGCTAAGACAATTAAGAAATTGAGGTTTTAATTATCTAAATTAAACTAAGATGCAAATTATGAATTTAAAAACTAATTAACTAATGAGAATTAAAATCAAATTACTTATATGAGAATAAACATGGAATCCTAACTTCATTATCTACTTCACTTAGAGTCGATGCCTTTAATCAATACATGTGATGGTTTTGATATCTGATCGGATAACATGAAACAAGTAAAAGTTACCTCTCGGTATACTAACACCAAACTACATATACAACCACAAAAGAGATAGAAGATGAGTAGATACCTATTATGTTTAGATCCTATATCTCTATAGAATTTGAAAACATAAAGGTATAAGCACAAGTTATCCACTTAAATCACACAGGGTAGCATAATATCTCTATTTACGCCACAAATTATGATGTTAAAACATCAACCTATCCTATGCTAGCATGGCAAGTTCTAAATCTCAAGATCCACTCTCGTTTAGCAAGAGATTAACATATTAGATGTTAGCTACGCATCTAAATTCATGAAGCACAACCATGCAAGGATATCAAGAATTCATCACACATAAATCTTTAAAGCATACAAACTACTAAGCTACATAGATAAATCTGCTAGGATGCTTTGACAATGATTAGTTCATAATTGAACCTTTCGTCACCATGGGATTTTATGAAAACATGATAATGAACAAGATAATAATGATGAATAAATCAATAGAGTAACAAGGTGTAGAGAACAAATCCGTGTATGTAACAAGCATCCAAAAGATACGCCTAAACCAAGGAATACATGAAAACTAAGTCTAAATCTTCTCGTCGTCACAATCCTCGCCTTGGCTCTCGATCTCGTGCTTTAATGGTGTGTATGTGTTGTGAAGTGAATCTGATCTCTAGTGAATGGTGGTGTTTTTGTTGTCCCAAGATGTGTATTTATAGCCCCAAGTTGCCTCTCCTCCAAGCAATTGCAGCCTTTGAGTTGGAATAGAATTGTAGCAATTTCCGTTCTTGAATGAAAATAGAATTGCAATTCCCATGTATAGATCTGATTATGGAATGTTCTTAGCCTTCCAAGTGATTGCCATAATAAATAAGATTAGAAAACCAAACGATTTCCTATTCTGAATTGATTTCCATCAGTTTCTGGCGGGGTCAGGCTCGCCCGCGCGCATCCCTAGCAAAAATTCCGCGCGCCCGCGCGCATCTAATCTGCAGCATCCTGTTAAGCGCGCCCGTACGCCACTCCAGTTCAAACCGAGCGCGCCCGCGCTGGAACTACTATTCAGGCACACTGATTTTTTTTCTTTTGCTGATTTTTCCTCTGTCTTCAAATGCAATTCCCGACACTTATTCCCTTGACTTTCAAAACACCATATAATCACTGAAAACTCTATACCTGCACCTAGAGATACATCCTGCACAATTTTCACAAAAACACATTAAAACACACCAATACTTAAGATACAAACGATCAATTTAACCCAAAATGAAGTGTTCCAAGTGGATAAAAATCCACTAATCAGTACAGCACATCATTAATCATTCCTTATATTATATTAAATAGTTAATTAACATATTATTTTAGTATAATCTATCTATCTATTTATATATATAATACGCCAACAGAAGAAAAAAATGATGAGATTTTTTAATGTAGGTAAAAAGACCAATTTACCCCCACTCTATGCCTGTAAAGCTGTGGTTTATTTGTTTCTGTCGTCCTTTTAGTCCAAACGACTCCCAATCTACTTTGTATCTATGAAGCTGTGCTTCCTTTGTATTGTTTTTGGAACCCTAAACACCCTCCCTCCCCGGATTCAGTCTCAACCGTTAAACTTATCAATGACCTCAAACAATCAACAGCAGTAGCTCCATCTCCCTCGCGATAAATCTTCTGGTATTCTATATCTTATTTTTCTGCATTCAAATTACATATCAAATTTCAATTTGAATTTTTAAATTAGTCTCTTTTTACTCATCTTATTGCATTTCACTATTTTGGAATTGTAATTTTTCATTTTTCAGCTCACATGATTGTTTATATTTTTCTCTCATCAGTTTTTTTGAAATTTAATTACTCCTGAGTTTTGTCTCTCTTTGAACTGTAATTAAATTTCAAGTTAATGGATTTGGTTGCTGACAGAACTTTCTACCGCCTAGTAGAATTAGATCAGATTAGAACCAGTTTTATGTTTTACGGGGCCACTGGTTGTGTCTGATTAAATGGTGAATTCGTATTGGTTAGAGTGGTGATCTATTACTGTTAATCACCGGTTTGACCTACTAAAATAGAATCAGTCTGGGATTTTTTTTAAACTTTATTAAATTGTTCAGGTCAAATGAATTTGGTTGGGCTCGATTAAAAGTCAATGTATTGGCTTCTTGCAGTTTATCAGCATACAAAACATAATTATAGTTGCTTGCTCATTCTTGTATAACTGTTTTACATTTAAGTTAATTAACCCAAAAGGGGCCACATGTAAAGTAACTTCGTATCTGTGATATTAAGGGATAATTAAGATACCTTTTTAGTAGAATACATAAAAAGAGAAAACAATGCATCGTACTGGCAATATAATTTAGCTCTTATGGATGCACAATTTACAGGATGTAAGTAGGACTAACAGTAAAGCCTTTGGGTCTTGTGTCAATGGTTTGAGACTTGGAATGAAGGGAAACATTTTTCGTTACATGATCCTTCAAAGTACTTGAAAACTGAACAATAGAATGCAACGGAGGAAGATCAAACTATTATATATGAACATGTTTCCACGGTAAGGAAAAATGTATTGGATGCACAACTTAGTGTAGTGTGTTAGAGGTCAATCCATTAAAAAAACACAGATAATTACCATATAAATATGTACACCCAAGGGTGTTGTCGTATGCATTCTCTTATTAAGCTTTAATGATATTCCTCGAATTATTGATTGCTCACCAAAAATAGATGAAAAAGTTAAGTAATAGTGTAGACAAAGTGTATAATAAATATTTGGTCTTGATTTTTTGTTTTAGTATACCCCAAAATCATTCTATTTTTCATTGTATCGCTGAAGGTTGTGTACACAAAACATTCTGATGTTTATGTTGTTTGTGTGTACGAATGATAGTTAAAGATGCAGATGTTCCAAGAAGGAAGAGGGGATGTCCTCCAATTGCCTTAACTGAGGAAGTTTCAGAGCGGAGAAGATTGTCGATGCAAAGGGTTAATGCCTCCCGGCCAAAAGGTGAGTTATGACATAAATATTTTGTTGTGAATTATCATTGACTTGCCCGCCCATTTTCCATGTGGTTTGCCGCCTAGAACTAGTAGTGAGGCCTCAGGGTCTTGTGTTCCTGGATAAAGGCCTAAGATAAAACCAACATTTCTTGTTACATAATCTTACTAAATGCTTAAAAATTGAGGAATAGACTACGATGAGAGGAAGATCAAATTATTATACCGTTCAACTTATTATCATATTTGATCTTCCTGATAGGAAACCTTTCATTCTAATACAATATTGTGTATTCCTGGAGATCTAAGCACAATGTTTTTGTTGGTTAGTAAAGCTATGATTCTGGTATTACCTTTATAATATTTCTCATTATGAAGGAAGTTGATTGGAGCCAAATATTATAATAGAGGTCTTTCTTCTGTAGTTCGACCTCTTAATTTCACATTTCAGTCACCACGTGATGATGATGGTCATGGAACACATACCTTATCAACTGCTGTTGTTTATAAGGTACCTGGAGCTAATGTTTCTATACCAATGGAACAACAAAAGGCGGCTCTCCCAAAGAACGAGTGGTGGCTTACAAGGTCTGCTGGCAGTATAAGGATGATAGTCAGTGCTTTGACATAGACATATTGGCCACATTTGAGCAGGCTATTCTTGATGGCGTGGATGTGTTGTCAACATCAATTGGAAGTGATACTGCTGATCCATTTTTCCAAGGTGGGACTACCTTTGCCTCTTTTCATGCTGTTAAACATGGCATACCAGTTGTTTTCTCAGTTGGAAATTCAGGACCAGTATTCAGTGCAATTGCCAATGTAGCTTTATCACTCATCTGTGGTTCATATTCGTACTTCTATAAGATGAGTTAGAGTTGAACAGACATCTTTCCAATTGAGCAACCATTATACATCTTATATACATCTCCATCCCCCTCCCTTATTCTAAATATGTTTCCCCAACTCCCCCCCCCACGCACACACACACACAGATGCACCAACCATGCTTAACATGGATAAGTTCTCACCATATGCAGTTATATTTGCAAAATTTCTAAACCCTCTCATTATTTTGTTAAGAGGAAAGCTGCGTTCAAGGTTTACAACTTTGGCACAAGAGTTCATCTGATATTAATGATAAGCTATACAACGATTTCAGGAAAAGAAATTCAGGGAGGAAAATTAATGAAATAATAGCAGGTTCGGATTCTACCACGCATATGTACATCATCATGTTGTCTTATGTAAAGCCCTGACTTCCCCTCAAAAAAAAAAAAAAAAAAAATGTAAAGCCCTGACCTTTATATTGTTTTTGTCCTGGGGTATGATCTGTTGAACTCAGATGTTAGTATATGATATAACTCTACCATAAAGAATGACACTGGCAATCATCCAATTGCACTAATGAAGGTTCCCGGCTCAGTGAATTTGGTATGTACATATCCCTCAGAATTTGTGTCTTGACTTCACAAACTTCAGTAGGCATCAAATATTTGTTTCATGTTATGTTATGTGACTATATAGTACCTAATTAAAGGTTGATTTTGCCTATATAGTACCTGATTGAAGTTTTGTGCCCCAATTTTATTGGATCCTACTTAGTGCATCTTACCTCAATTTATTTTATGGTTTACATTCTTTGTACCTTTTAGGCACACACAAGTCCTTTTCTTGCACATAAAATTCAATATTTATTGTTGGATGTTAATTAAAAGATTTTATTCTTTCCAACATGAATATGATTAGTTATGCAAATGTTTACAACACTAATTACAAATAATGAGAACTTAAACTATGTTTATTTGTAAGTGCCAAATACATACCTCCATTTTTGTTGGGGCCAGCAACAAGTATGCTATTTGATTTTGTCAAAGAAATGCCCAAGCCCGAAACTGAACTTGGATTGGATTTTGTTTCTCTTCTCGAACCCCTCATTTTTACATGGGTCATTCTGCAACTATTTCCTGTATGTGAGCTTAAGTTTAATGATGCATTATTTGAACTAAAGCATTTGAAATAAACATGTTTTTTTGGAGGCTTAGGTGGTGTTTGGTATTGTTTTTAGTTGTTTTCAGAATTGTGTTTTTTAAAACATAAACAATAAACTTTCCTTTTGTAGTTTTAAAAGTAGTTGAAGTTTTGTGTTTTATCTAATCTATGTGAACTTGAAAATTTCACTGGCCTTTTTAGTAGCTGCAATATTTTATAATTTGAAGACTGCTACATGTGAAATTTTATGTAGCGGATATTATCCTCTGTCTTGAGTAGATAATTAAACTTAAATTATCCTTTATAAAATATTTCTTTGAATTTTGGTCATCACAGTTATAGGCTACATTATGGTCTTTGGGACTGGACTCTTGGGAGGCTATCTCTTCCAGTCCTTTGTAAAAGATGAATCATTTCCGAGTGAGTAGTACATAATTATGAGCATAGCTTAATAACATTTCTCTTTACATAGCTTAATAACATTTCTCTTTACACTGTTAAAATCTGACACTCCTAGATTGTAAGTTTTTATGGTAGTGTAGTTAATACGTTTAAGACATAAGTTAATAATATAGAGTGTTACATCATATGTGTGTAATATAGGGGCATTAGCGATTTGATCTTTAAGCATTTGTGGAAGTTTAAAAAACAGACTTGCTCTTTTATCCTTTTGAAAATATTTTTTCTATGTTCTCTTATATTGTAATGCTCTTTGTTGACTATCGTTTCTTTAACATTGACTTTTTAATAATTTATAGGAGGATGGATTATAGTTTTGGAGATATATCCTGGCTTTGCTTTATATCGTGGTTTATATTAGTTCTTACAATATGCAATCAATGGATTTTCCTTGGGAATAGATGGCATGTAATGGAAAGATTTGAATGATGGAGCCAATGGGATGAAGGAAATCTTAATAATTATGTTCGTAGAGTGGCTGGTGGTCCTTTATGTTGCATACTATATTTTCAAGTTGTTGGATTAGAAAGTGGTGTTGGGAGAAATTCTTTATATTTCTTGCAAAAACTACAAAATACAGCCAGCACTATAGATCGTGAATTTCCTACATAGGTTACTCTTGGCAATATACAGTTCAATGTTAGTTTTTGAACTTGTAACATTTATTTCACTCATTACAGCATTTCTACTTCAGTTTATATAGGTATTGTAGTTAAAACAGAACATGTCCATATTTTAGAGAGTAGAAGTTATACATGTTCGACACTTAATTAACCCGGCATAGATTTTCTTCGAAGATGCATCTCAAATAACTAACTTTGTCTTTGCAGGGACAAAGCTTATCTAAAGCTTGCCATCTGGGCTAGAGGTGAAGTACTTTGATCGACTAGAGGTTATGTTTTCGGCCAGTTGACATGGTCAGATGGCCAGCATTACGTGAAGAGTCCGATTATTGTTAAGGCACTACTAAATCTTGTAGATTACACACAGACTATGTAATGTTTTGATTATTTTCTCTTGGCAGCCTTGTACAATTGACTTATTACATTAATCAGATCGGTAATTGCCACTCTTCTATGTAAAGCAGCTAGATTTGTTACAAATAAACATTAGATTCTTCTACTATTTTGCGGTCTACAATGCTTAACAACCCGCCATTTTAAAACTTATACTACAGCCTAACACGTAAACAAATACTAGGCCATTAGGTTCAAGGCAAAACCTTCAATGCCCATTTGTCTAAAAATGTTACACAACCATTTGGCAGAGGCAGCTCGAAAATACATCCATCTTCGATGCCTTTTACATCATATATGACCTATCACAAACACTGCAACAACTCACACTTTAGCGATTAAGAACTATAAAACCCATACTAGAGCATGCCCCGTGCCTCGCACAAGTTCTCATGCTAGTTATCATCATCTTCTATATATAATAGCACAAATAATTTTTAGCCAATAAACCCCTGTGAAAGTACAATTTTACCTTTAGATTTTAGAAAATTACATGAAGTTGCCACTACTTTTTTATTCACACAAAAAATTTGAGTAAATTATGTTCTTACGGGAAATTGAACTCATGTGCTCCTCAAAGAAAGTCATCCTTATAACCATTAAGCAACATAAGTTTTTGAGTTTGAACTAAAAAACGTATTAAATAAACCCGATCTCTCATTTTTCTTATTTTTGCTATTAATTTAAGTTTTGAGTAAATATATTAAGGCTTAATGACCTTTTGGCCCTTCAAGTTTGCGCAGTTATATCCATAAAGTCCTAAGGTTTAAAGTCGTTCCTTTTTGTCCCTCCAACTTCGAAAATGTACCTTTTAGCCACTTTACCGTCGTCTTTTTGATACAAAACCGTCTCCTTTTAAAGGCCAAAGATGACGATTTAAGGCTAAAAGGTACATTTTTGAAGTTAGAGGGGCAAAAAGGAATGACTTTAAATCTTAGGGCTTTATGGATATAAATACGCAAACTTGAAGGGCCAAAAGGTCATTAAGCCTTATATTAATGATGACTTATATTATTTTATGTCTTTTTATCATTACTCTAAAAGAAATAATGTTATAGCCTATACAATATATTTATATACTACACAACATCCTCTTTTTAGTGCTCATGTGATTTATGCATAAATAAAATGATTCATAAATTAAAATAGTGATATTATAATATGTGTGAACATAATTTGTACAATTATACTAAAAAAAATAAAATTAATCATAAAAATGTACAAATTTATATCAATGGCTTGAAGTTTTTGAGTTTGAACTAAAAAACGTATTACTTAAACCCGGTCTCTCATTTTTCTTATTTTTTCTATTAATTTAACTTTTGAGTAAATATGTTAATGACGACTTATATTGTTTTATGTCCTTTAATCATTGTTCTAAATAAAATTAAGTTATAGCCTATACAATATATTTATATGCTACAAAACATTCTCTTTTTAGTGCTCTAATGATTTATGCATAAATAAAATGATTCATAAATTAAAATAGTGACATTATAATATGTGTGAACATAATATGTACAATTATACTAAAAAATGTACAAATTTATATCAATGGCTAGAAGATGACCCGTGTCTTGCACGGGTTATTATGTTAGTTATATATATAATACCACAACATGTCACATTTTAATCCATATAATTTTTTTTCAGAAAGTTGTTATTGGTGAGAATTGAACCTAGGTATTTCAATTCATTTGCACACCACCTTACCACTAGGCTAACACCACAACATGTCACATTTTAATCAATATAATTTTTTTTCAAAAAGTTGTTGGTGATAATTGAACCTAGGTCTTTCAATTCATTTGCACACCACCTTACCACTAGGCTAACAAATCATGTGTGTTGTAAGTCATAAATATGCTATGTATGTTAGGTGATGAATGAAGAATATTTGGTATTTTGATTTCTAAGATATTTTAATCATTTTTCTTCATTTTATATTTACATATTTATATTTTATTATGTTATAGTTTAGTATAAATTAGTGATATATGGTATTTAGCAAACTTAGATATTTCGAAATCATTCGATTTAATAAAATAATATTAATAATTAGTATTTGCAATACATAGATAATTATAATAAATTTAATAAATTTAAATGCATTTTTTTTTAAAAATGGTTAATGAACACGTAATAATCTAAACAATTAAATGCATACCACAACATGTCACATTTTAATCCATTTAATTTTACAAAAATGCCCCTAAATGTCAAGTCAAGTAAAAAAAATATTATGATATAGATGACGATCGAACCTTTGTCATAAGGAATCTACTTTTAATTCAAATTCACCATTATGACCATTCAGCTACATGTATATTTGATTAAAATTTATGATTCATTAGATACATTCACCAGTGTGAGAGTGTCCTATATTATTTACCTTATTTACTATCAATCATGTGTTTTTTGATCAATATTTGTTTTATAATTTTACATATTATAATTTATATATATATATACAAAAATCTCTATGTCTACTTCATTTTAATAAAATTTGTGTTATTTTATTTCATGCGAAAGTTGAAAATGTGATTGGATCTTACATAAAATATTTGAAAAATATTTTGCGAAAAAAATTCATCATTATTCTAATTGTTTATGAAAGCACCAATAGAAATGTAAAAAATAATAAAGATATTGTATAATTATAAAATTTATAATATTCGGATTAAAAATGTGATAATAAAATCTTAGTACTCATTTAAATTCTGAATGATCTTATTTTTTGTTATTGCTTATCTTCTTAGAAAATATATTTTTTACAATATTTTCAAACTACCGTCTTAACTGACAGACGCATCGCTTTTTCCGGAATATTTTTGGGAGATTCGAATACTTAATCGATACATGTGATGTGAATTGCAATTTGGGAGAGTTGGTTACTAAATTGATGCATGTTAATTATGACCTAACACGTTTATAACTCGTGTATGGTCGAACTTTTTATATCAAATTCTAGGCATGTATTCTAGACAATTAATCGGACATGTAGTAATTACAGTATATGAGGCTCGAGGTAACTAGTGGATATGAAATGATAAATTACGATAAGGCAACATGCCACATTTTAAATTTTACCATTATGTTTCTCAATTTGTTATGATTTATCATAGCGTCCTCTAAAATTAAAATCTACAATATATTAAAATTGCGTCATATAAGTGAGAACTGAACCTTTAACATCTATAACAATAACCTTATTTTTAGGAATTCATATTTATAAATCCATAAACGAATTATTGAAGTTTCAATAATACTTAGTAGTAGTATTAAATCAAAAGTCACATTCATATAATCCCATATATATAGTTGTATGCAAATATAACAGTTCAATAGATAAAGAGATAATCATCCTAATAAACTTATGAAAAACTGAAAGTACATTCGTCAATTATTTTCTAACTCTAATCGCAAGAAAGGCATCAACACTCTAAAAACAATAATAAAAAGATAGAAACACAGAATATCGGCCTCTTTAGGTACATATTTCAAAAAATTTATGCATACCTAAAAAGATTTTTATCATCACAATAGGATCATCGAACATTAACATCAACGCACAATGAGGAAAATAATTTTTTTTTTATCGTAAATCAGAGCAATCCCGTGTCTTGCATGGGTATTGAAGCTTGTTAATAACACTAATAAGATTAACATAATTAAGTCAACATATATAATGTACAATCTAATAACAAATATAAATAAAGAGTAATTAGCATATTTTGTAACAGTTTGCACCCCTATGTTCAAATCTCGCTTCGTTTTGCACCCTTTTCACCAACTCCCTTTAGTTTTGACCGTTAAAGTTAACAAGGATTAGGGTAAATGTGTAAAGTTAAAAATGGGAGTGCAGCCTAAGCTACCCAGAATTCGGCCGACGATCGACGGCAACATTCTGGCGATTCCAATCAACACACACACACACACACACTTATTCTTCGATTTCTTGCAAGCAAAATGACGCCCATTTACTGGACAACATTACAGAGCAAACACAAACAAAATCCGGCCAATATTGACCATAAACACAAGAATCCGGCGAACATCATACAATTTCCTGCCAAAACTCGAACTTACTGATTTATAAACCAACTTGCACGTACAATATGTCAAACAAAGCTACAAAACACCTAGAATCTAACTATGTGGTTAGTTTTTAAAGACAAGCAATAGATTTCTCAGATGAATGTTTCAAAATTTCAACAAAAACCATGAACTCATACATTACTAAAACAAGATCAAACAACTTAATTAAACATTCTAATCTACTTTAATAAACACCAGGAAGCTATTGGAGGCATAAAATTCAGCAAATAATGCACAAATCGAAAATCCCCAAATTCGAATGAAGAACCCTAGAAATTCGAAAGTTAAACAAAAATTCATAGGAAATTGAGAGATTACCCTTCACTGATTTTGATGACAGATTCAGAAACTAGAAATTGAGGGCTTCGTTTTGAGTATTTATGCGTCGAAACAGAAATCCAATATCGCCTTCAAACGGAGGTTTGATCTTAAAGAACATTTAAGTATTTTAAGATTTTTGAAAGTACAGATAAGATTTTGGATAAGGACCAAATTACACATTTACCCTCACCCTTTTGACGGTAACGATCAAAATTAACGGGAGTTGGTCAAAAGGGTGCAAAACGAAGCGAGATTTGAATATAAGGATGCAAACTGTAACAAAACATAAAGTACGACCAAATTGAAAAAGCGCCCAAAGTTAAGGGGTGCAGTATGCTAATTAAATAAAATATATTTCAAATAGGACACAACCATCCACATATATACATGTAAACAAATATCAAAATAAGGAATGGAGTTTAAATAATAAAGTATCTTAAATTTATTTGTAATTAATTAATAAATTGGGTTGTAACTTAGTGTGTTGGTCACGACACTTCAATGGTAGTGTGACTGGTTACGGTGTATCCTTCTGATAGCTCAGGTGATGAGTTTTTGCACATTTTGATATTTATTTCAAGATACGTGGGTGCACCCAAATTTTGATTTGGTTTGATGGTGACGTTGTATATGTCATACACGTTATCCAATTTGTTAAACACATTAGATATTCTATGATGTGTGTATTTGTATCAGTTCTGTTCTGATCTCGGTAAGAAATATTTTAATCCCTCGTTGCTTCAGTCTTGCATATTTTTAAAATAAATATTTTATTATAATTGTCAAATATACATATCTATTTTTCCGTTCTATAAATTATATTCCACATCCGTACTGGACGATTGACCATATTCTTTTATTGGTAGGTGCTTAGGGGCATCTGAGATTTTGTGACGAAGAGCTATCCCTATTTCATTGATTAGGACTTATAGACTTATAGCATTTTTAAGACATAAATACGTATTTAGAGATTTTGTGTTTTTCGTATGTACCGGTTTAAATTGTAATTTGGAGGTTTATTATTATTTGAATATTTTTAGACTGGTTAATCATTTATTTAGAGATAAGTTTAGTACTATATTTACAAATTTATGGATTATAAGTAATATTTCCTCCCATTTTAAGAAGGGATGTACATAAATAAACTACAAAATGAATCAAATCAACATCGGATTCAACCAAATGATCGCTAAAAATATAATTATGTATAATTTATTGATTTGACGAATATTAAAATGTTACGATTTTCAGAATTAGAAATCATAATTCAAAAAATCATCCTATTACAATACATTTGACAATTAATTAAATTTATTTCAAAATTAAAAAGATTACCTTTAAATGTACATTTACATTCGTTATGTATTAACAGGATAAATATATTTTTAATTCGAAATTATTAATCTATCGAGATATAAATGTGTAAAAAGATATTAAATATAAACAATTATTAAACAAATTTATGTTTTTGAATGTTATTTTATTAAAACGCATAAAGAATCAAACATTTTTGGAATTTCGTTTTCATCCCCAAATCTGCTTCCTTCTAGAAACCCCTCTTTGCTCGCAACAACTCACTCCCGCGCTTTACTCTCCGACGATTTTCCCAATCCCCAATCTCTCAATTTACAGGTTTGACTCTCTCTCTCTCTCTCTCTCTCTCTCTCTCTCTCTCTCTCTCTCTCTCCATATACATTTTTCCAACTCTTATGTTCATTTGTATATTATTATTGTTTTTCGATTTGCTTAGTCGTATATATTTGGGACAGATTTAGGGTTTATATCTCTAATTTTGTTTATCTATTTTATATGATGCATTGACTTTGTTTTTCTTACTATTTGCTTAGTTAAGTTATTTCCGCGTATCGTAGTCATTTATAGTTGTTGGCATCTGTTTCTTAATTTTGTGTGTTTGGATGTATTAATTGTTATAATGTGTTCGGATATTGATGATTTGTAGCCTTGTCACTTTGATGTTTATTAATAAAAACTTGAATTCGGGGGAGGAATATAGTTCATTTGTGCCAAACTTGATTTAGATACCAATGAAACTCAAGTTTGTTTTATGGAACCAGTAGTTGTTCAATGTAAAATTATATGGATTAACTGAGTTGTCATTGCGGGTTGCGTACTTGTTAATTTATGTCAGGCACTCATATTCAGATGATGATTTATGGAACCATAAGCTTTTTTCTTAATTGTTATCAATATCACCATTTAACTGTTTTAAACAACTTCTCTTCCTATTCTGGTTGGATAATCTTCTATTTATGTGGTGCATAGATTACGGACCTTCCCTTATGTAAAGACTATATGTTATGTGTATTACTAATTCATTTTATGTGTTTATGTGTGTGTCTGTGGTGTGCTATTTTGTGTTGCTGACATAATAATGTAACTGATACCTGTCTAGCTAATACCTTCATTGTAGTGTCTCAAGAGATAGTTTCAAGTGTTTGGCTAGGCTTGATTTCTATTCATCTAGAGGTTTCACTGTTGCACTATCTCAAATCTGTCAGCAATGTTTATATCCTCCCTGCTTCATAAGAATTTGCATTTTTGCATATCAAGTCACCTTTATACCCTGCTTGACTATGTTGGGATGGTTCGTTTACTCACGTTATATTTTAGGGTAAAAATTTGATGAGGAGACAAACTTTAATTTAGATACATGAAATCGAAGTTTGTCTTTTGGAAACATTAGTTGTACAATGTAGAGTTTTATGAATGTCCTTAATTTGGGGATTAAGATGGGAATATTGCACTGTCCTACACATTGGAAATTTTTGAGCTACTGAAATTGGGCAATAGAATTAATAAGCACATGAAAGATGATGCTTAATGACAAGGTAAACTATGAAGCATGAGCCAGTAAAATTAGGATCCTGCTCCTGTAAAAATTAGGCTAGTTTGTTAACTCTTATGTTGAATATCTTGAAATGGCTAAAAGCCATTATGTTCAGTATATATCATACTTCTGTAAGAAAAATGATATTGATATACAAATTCATTTACCCTTAAGAAAAATCATATAATTTGGTGGTGTCAATTACAGTTTTATTTGTTAGATGATTTTTGAAGTAAATTAACTGAAGATTTGTGAAGTGATTCCTGTCATGATTAATGGAAATGCATTGATCATACACTAAGATCCCGTTGTCTCATAACTTCGGAAATTATGAGTAATCAGATCCTACATCAAAGGAATTGGATTGGATATAGATGACTACTGTACGTATTGTACCAAAATACGATGCTTGTATCTGGTCATTAGCTTTACCTGTTTGGATTTATTTACTTCTACTGCAAGATCTCTATTCCAGTTTTCATGTTTATTTGTCCCTTCGTAGATGTAGTCAAAATAAGTTTTACTAGAAATTGATATTGGGAATTTTTTTTTTACCCGAAAGCACATTTAAGAGTGTATTTAAAGTGCTTAAGTTTTAGATAAGACGATGTCACAATATTTTTTTGTTTAATTTGTTCACTTGTAACTTTTAAGGCATTTCAGTTTTTATATTCAAGGTGGATGACTTTTCTTAAGCTGTTGTACTAACCCTTTTTTCTATCCTATGCAGGTAAATGGCTGAAATAGAAGAGGTGACTGCTTTTGATGGTATATGTTGTTGTATAGCCTTTTCGTATTTTTGTCATGTGGAGTAGTTATAAACATTATCACTTAAATCTTGAATATTATAGTCATTTTATCAGTAATGACAATGTTTATTTGTTTTTGCAGACTTACATAGAGATGTTCATGTTGCTGTTGCGGATAGGGATAATAATGAAGTTAGGGAAATAGAACAGAAGATTCAAAACCTTGAGAATCGGGAAAGAAAGCTCGTAGCTAAACTTAATACAGTAATGTCGAATTTGTATATGGTACTGGGGTATGTTTTAGCAGTTTCAGTTGGAGTTTCAAGTCTTCTATCAAGTGATCCCCGTTTTTGTGGTTTATTCGTTGGCGTGATACTGGTGGTACTCAGCTTCTTAGCAGCTTTGGGGTTTTCTGTGCGTTTTGCCTTTCGACAGCTTAGGACTCTATTGTCGAAGCCAAAAGCATTTGATTATGATAGGCAAATGCTATACGATTCCTTCAAGAATAAATCTGGACATTTAATTGGTATCAGTATTGATGCAGCAACTCCAGCAGCTCTGACAAGCTTTGAAAGGGTTAATGAAGAATTGGAATTTCAGGCTCTTTACTACACAAAGTTTTTGCTGCTCATTATCTTTTGTGGAATTCTCTATGCAATAATATTTTTAGTAGGAGGGTTCTGTGTTCTCTGTCTTTAAATTTTGATGTTTTGTGAAGGCTTCATCTTTGTAACTGTCAGGATTTACACTGTATTACTAGTCCTTGGACTATGTTAGTAGTATAGTTCAAAGATTTGATCATTTTAGTTTAGGTGTTCTACTTAACCTCTACTCTCAGATATGTAGAATGACTGTTATAACTAGTTAGTTTGAAGTTGTTTAAGCTGTTTTGAGTTCGTTTACTTGTTAGTAGTTGAATTCAGTTGAGAATATTGAAGAAAAGTACAAAAAATAGCAAGTTGATTACTGTTTTGGTATTTTAGTAGTATATATACTCTGTTTTAGTACATGAATTGCTTGTACTGTGTTGAATTGGTGAATTGCTGGTAGTTGTTGATTGGTGAAGTTGTGGTTGAACTGAGGTTTTGTTGAAGTGATATTGCTGAGTATTGGTGTATTGGAGTAGTTGTTAAGAACTGTTGTGATTTCTGAGTAGAGCTAAATAGTGATCTTGAGGTGTTTGATATATAGCTTGAGAGAATGAGCTATCAGCTATTATTGGAGATTCTGTGTTGCTGTGTGTTGAATTAGATTCTCTGATCTGTTGTGTGAGAAGTGAATTTTGGTGATCTATCGTATAATAGTAGTTGAGCACTCCAGGTGTTTGCTGAATTGCTGAGAGAAGTGACAGGTTATCTTGACGGAAGAAGTAAAAAAAACCACATCCTCGCTTATTTCTTTATCAGGTTGGCTTCGAATCTGTACATTTTGCATGGCTCGATTATCAAGACTGAGTAAAAAAAACTTTTGGATCTTCATCTCAGGTTTGAGATTGAAGCCCTTTGTTGCATTAACATTTTTGTTCTTTGCACCTTATATTCTTCATTTAAATCTTTTGGTTCTCTGCAGATTTTCACCAATGCATTTCCTGTTCATTACAGCCCACCAAATGGTTTCCATTTTGAAGTGAATGACTGCACTGTCCCTGTTCAGGTTCCAATGCTGATAAAAAATGAGATTTTTACTCAATTGTGCTGTTGAGGCTGTAGATTATAGCCTTTCATTTGATAATATACTTAAATTTCAGGACGATCCTCTTCTTTTTAATTACAATGTTAAAGATCGAGTTTGATTTTATTTTTGCTGCCATAGCTCAGGTACACTTAACTTTCATTACTTTAACTTTAGTGCTATCAAATTTCATCTGGGTAGAATTTCGGTTTAATATACAAGGATAAAGTTTCATTCCTATTTGATGGACATTGAATAATCTACTATGGACAGGGGAATGTAACACGGACAAATCATGTTATGTGGAGTATGGGCGATGGCTTCCAAAATCAATATGCAGAGACCTGGTTCAAGCAGATGGACTAGTTGATTCACTATGTTAACCTTGTGAGTTATATATGTTAGAAAAAAGAATAAAATCTTCAGGTATCTTATGTGAGTTGTTTATATTGTCCATATCATTGATTTATACAAATTATCACAAAAAAGAAACAGTCAACATGTAGTGATACATATAAGAGGTCTAAATCACATTTTTGTGCTGCATAATTGTGTCGAAAGCCCAAAAGTTAACCTTACTTGGTGCCTGGCGAGTTTATACTAGCAATTAGTGTTCATCATAGTTTTTATAAAACTATTAATCTATTAATATTATCAATACCTTTAGGTATTAGAAGGCCCTTCTCTGAAGAGCTTTACTTTATTGTTTTGAATTTAAGTGCATCTGAATTTGTCAGGATGGTCGAGTGAATGCACTTTATTCTACCCCATCCCTCTACGGCTCTACACAGATGCCAAAAACAGAATAAATTCTTCATGGCCTCTGAAACAAAATGATTATTTCCCGTGAGTTTATTGGTTCTTCTGGTTTCAAATTCTTTAGAAAATTGTGATAAGAAGTATTAGTCCTGACACGGACACTTTCTTTTGGTTGCATGCAGATATGCAGACGGTGCAATGCCTACTGGACTGGTTTTTTAACTAGTCGTCCAGCTTTAAAGGGATATATATGTCTGCTGAGTGGATATTATATGGTAACATATAAAAACTTTTTTAATTGTTATTCTAACGAACGAGAACAGTTTTTTTGTACATGATAGGGATTCAAGTAGCCTTTGAGCATGCTTCTGGCGAATATGACTTCCTATTATATAATGCTTTAAATGTAATAGCAAACCTCTCAGTCAGATTCATTCATGACAAGTACTTAAAATTGCACATTAACCTTTCATTACATCACCAAGAACTTGCCATGAAGAGCTGATCCTCGCCATTTCATACGGGGAGGACTAATATCTACCCTATCATTGGTTTCTTGACTAATTCTCTGTCTTATACTTGACTTACTACACTGAAATTAAAGAAGTTATATTTTTCTCATCACAGGCAGCGTGACAGCTCGAATTCCTGGCAGGAAGGAGAACTACTGGCCCCAGCACTTTTAGCTTAGGAGATGCTTTAGGAATTGCACAAAACCACGACACACAACACCACGATGCTGTGACTGGTACTGCTAAACAACATACAACCAATGACTATGGAAAACACTTGGGTACTGGAGCTAACGAGGTAAATTTTATACTTTAGCTACTTATTTATGTAATTCCATGATATGTCACCTCTCCTGCACCCCCGTTTATGGCCAATTTGAAGTTTTAGACTCTTTATTTCTTAGTATATTTATTTGTAAATTTCACCTGCAACAACTTTCTCAGGCTGAAGCTGTTGTTAGTTCAGCTTTGTCATGTTTATCTGATTCCAGATCAAGCAACATATGTTCGACAGCACCTACTATGATGCTTAGCCAGGTAATATTCAATATTTTAAGTTGAGATTTTTTAGAAACCTATGAAGGATTAAATTGGTACTGTACTTGTTCATTAATTTCTTTTAGCACTGAATAAATTGTTTGATAGTACTGAGGTTGATTTATATGACTGCCTCACTATGTAAAGAAATATCAAGATGAAATACAAGTCATCAGAGTCTTCATGATAAAAGATTTTCAAGAGAAGCCTTAAAAAATGAATGATGTACTTAGCAAAAACAAAATACAGATGCATTAGTGTGTCTATTTTGGTCCAGGGTTTTAACAAGTCTTGTGTACCTCTTTTCAGTGCTGCATGTTCATTTTTTATTGTATGGCCATTATCTGCAAACTATCTCACATTTAGTTCTGTCATGCAAAACAGTGCCAGTTAATATAAGTTACTGCCCTGTAACTGAGGAAGATATTCCTAAAGGAAAGACTTTGGTAAACTTTCATCTCCCTGTAAAGTACATACGTTATAAACATCTGAAAAATGTTTACAGTTGACTTGCTATTTCCAGGTGGTCGTAGCATATAATCCTGTTGGATGGAACCGCACTGAGATAATCAGGATTCCCGTTGGTTTATGCTATTTCTCTTCTTGTTTTCATATATTTCTTTTAGCATTCGTACCCCAGTATAGTTTCATTCGTTGTTCAAGAGACATATGTTCCATGTAAATTAGAGACAATTTGTAAGGGTACACACACACACATATATTAGTATCGATTGAATATACATTTAATGATAATACACAACAGTTACAGACGGATCTGTCTTTATCTATCAAGTTTTGGACTATCCTTGACCCTAATGGACAGAGGTTTCTTCATTTTTTTTTTAGCTTTTCTTGTTTTACCTTGTAATGTTGGTTTTAGATTTCAGTATTCATATTATTTCAGAGGTTATGAAGAATAGGATTCCTGTTCACTTAGTACTGGCTTTGTTGTATTGATAGCAACATATTTTTGACAAGTTTGTCTTAACAACTATAGATCGTGTGTCTGTTCCGTTTCGCTTGATTGCATGGGTGTATACTCTCTGAAATACAGGTGGAGTTCCTTATCACTGGTTTTGTTGTAGTTGAATTGGCTCTTCTTTTGTCCAATACATCCTCCATGTAGGAAGTAGGATATGGCATAATGGGTATACTAGTGGCTGTTCCAATTTAGTCTTGAAGTAAATTACAGTTGCAGGAGACCTATTAGTCTTTTAAATCCAGTTCGGTTTTATAACTTTTTTTTTTCTATGCTCCTGCTGAGAGAAGACAGGTATCTCGCAGTGAACTTCAAAGGGATGGTATTGCTGGTGCCAAGGTATTACGTGAGCTCGGGACTAAAGAAAAAATGATGGAGAAACTGGGAACTTCAGATATATTGTTTGAAGTTCATGAGGCTGCCGAAGATTTGCAAAGGAATGTTGATCAAAAATCCTATCTTCTTGTTAGCTCAAAATGCTGGGAAATCAGAAAGCCATCAGGGTTAAAGGAAGAGTCTCAAGATCTTCCGACAACACACAACGATGACAATAAAATTTATAAATATAACTCTCTTAGTGAAGCCGTGCTTGATCTTCAAGGTAATTGGGATGCGAAATCTGAAACAGATATTAAGACTATTCCACCTGCACAAACCCCCTCTGATAGAATATTTGCAAAACAGAGGTCATTACCTACTCATAGGGCAAGTAAAGGTCACGAAGCTCCTGAGGAGGAAAAATCCCTGTTGGTAGGGTGGGTTGCTAGGCTCCAAAATCTTGTTGACGCTTTTGATTTTGAAGACTTGAGTGAGAAAGCAAACTTCGAGGAGCCTGTTGAGCCGGAGCCGAATGAGTTATAGACAGGTAGTAGTTTACATGTTTGAATGCCGAAATTTCAGTTAATTAGGTTAAATATGTCTGCATGGTTATAGTTCGATCCTTTTAAGTTTTTATTAATGTGGAAATATTATGTTGCTAAATAGGACAATAGAGCAACATTAGTGAATAACACAGCTACCTAACATTACAGCTAATTCGCCTTCAAAAAAGAAAAAAAGAAAAAAAACATTACAGATAACTTCATCTGCCGGTAAATCTAAGGATATGAGATTCCTATATATGCTGTGGGGAGGCAAATACTATCTTCATTATGTATGTGTCGAATACAATTTTGCCAAAAGAAATAATTGTCTGCATGTAGTTTATTTATCTTGCAGTATTCTTATTTATGTATATGTCTGAGTACCCTATAAGTGTAATTGAAATAAACAGCTCACTGATATACCATTTTTCTTTAGCTTATTCTCATTTGATGGTTCTCAAAACTATCAAATTTCTAACCATTAAAACTGTCTGATGCATAGGCCATGTCGTGCCTAGTTTATTACGATACGATTCGATGTAAATTGTTATAAATGGGTTCCAATAATATCTCAGCATTTTTACATGGCGACAAAGCAGGTCAGGCTTCTCGACCTTTAGGCATTCATTTGGGCAATATAGCAGTAAGCACTAGTTTACCAACTAAATAACTATGTATCAAGTATTTAAATAAGACTATTCAAAATTTAACTAACTGACTATGTATCAACGAGACGACAACTTACTATGTATGAAGTATTTAACTATGTATAAACTAAGCACTAGCTCACCACAACTAGACGACAACTTACTTATGTATCAAGTATTTAAATAAAACTATTCAAAATTTAGTATTTTGTAAGCCCAGAAGACACAAGTTACATGTAATTGCACATAACATTTGCTTATTAATTAATGATTCACTATACATTAATAGAAATGTTGATTGGGAGGGGTGGTTACAGACAATTGTACAAGTAATTCAACAGCGGCTGAACCGATACACTATACTGAAGCATCCAAAATAACCCATTCCTCACAGAAATGGCAGGGTCATCAATGTTCGAGACAATCAGATTGCATCCATGCAATAAGGTTGTTAACATTGTCATAGACAACTAGTCGTCCACGCAAAGTGACATCTGCAAAAATATGCAGTACATTTAAACACGGAAGTATGCATGTTTGTAAGTGTCACACATGCGGGGGGGGGGGGCTTCAACGTTGATAATTTCATAATGAAAAATGATAGAATTATATAAAATTTCACAAAATTTTTTACACAACAATAAATACCTTAATTTAATTGATTATAATTAAATGGCTTCAAAGAGAAAATCCATTGGCCTGACCGACATTTATGTGCATATACACAATTTGTCAATAATTAGTTCTTGAATGAAAGTTTGTGAAATGCAATTACAAACACTGTATTATTCATTACTAACATGTAGGGGTGAGCAAAAAACCGAATTGAAACCGAAACCGATAAAAATCGAACCGAAAAAACCGAAACCGAAATCGAACCGGCGGTTGCGGTTTTTGATTCTTAAAAACCGAGACTTTCGGTTCCGGTTCCGGTTATAAGTTAAAACCGAACCGGTTAAAACCGAACCGAACCGATTATTTATATATATATATATAATTTATATAAATTTTTAATAACATATAAAGATGAATATTCTCTGGCTCATAATCTGAACAATGTTACATAGTAAACATAGGTTGCATTTGTTGTGGAGTCTTGTAAGGACGAGGCTGCCAATCCATGCACATAATTTGAGAGGACACAACGCGGAGATGTTTAGTACGAATAAGCAAGGGCTTCATATCTTGAACTTATATATATTGGAATGGGTCCTCTTGGAATTGCCGCATCAAGTACCTCAGTATTCAAATCCTCACTTGGAATAGTATCAACTAGGAACTAAAAATTGTATCCATCCTTTTATTAGCTAGTGCCATGCCATTTTTCTGAAGCTTCGCCTTTTTATTCCCCCGTGTTATAACTCTAAGTAGACATTGTCAAGTAAAAAATAAATATACTCACGGGTATGACTGGAGTTGCAGGCCTTCAGTTCATATGCAACCCAAAACAGTACATTTTTTAAGTTGTGTTGTGTAAACTAATATATTGTTCTCATTTTTATTTTCATCCGGTTTTAAAACCGAAACCGAACCGGGATTTTGAAACCGAAACCGAAACCGAACTCGAACCGGTGGTTACGGTTTTCAATTTTAGAAACCGGGGATATATGGTTCCGGTTCCGATTTTACCCTAAAACCGGACCGAACCGGCCCATGCTCTACCCTAATAACATGGCATTATAACATTTTGCGCAGAGAAGAACAAATTTGTCAACATGAACAAAATAATACTAGTAAGTAGTAAGTACCTGTACGGCTGTACGTCAATACTACTGTACTGATGGACCATATGATTAATGTGATTGTAAGGAACTAGGATTAAAATATGGGATAAAAAATAGGATGTATTTATTTTATATTGATTATTAGGGTTTGACAGCTTAAGGTTTAATGGTTGTTCTTGTCTGTCTTTATAATATGCTTATATTAAGAATCAAGTAAAACGAAGAAGTAGTATTTGGATTGAATAATGAAATCTGAGCTGAAAAATTAATTACGAATTTGTTATTTAATTAGGGTTTTGGGATTTAAACCTTGAGCCAATCTAATTTTATTTAATGTCGTGTATTTAGGAACTTATTTTTGGCATAGATGAAACATTTTTTTATTTTAAATAATAATAATCAAACAGAAAAATTCAAATAATAAATGAGACCGGAGTAAGGATTAGAGACGCACAAAAAGTCCTTCGGGCCGGGTTTTATTTGGACTTTAAGAAGCCTGGAATTTTTAAGAATCGGGCCCGGCCAGACTTTTTCATAAAATCGGGTCGGACCGGGCTGGACCAGGCTGAGCTTTTCGCTAAAATATGAGGTTCGTTTTAGACCCTCAGGCTGGGCCGAACTTTTATCCGGGCTTTTTTAGTTTATATATATGTAATTTTTGTGTTTTTTTGTAAAATTAATATATTAATATACAAAAAAAGAAAATCATACAAAAGAAACAATCTCTAACGTGTTACACCCTTTAAATTCTAAACTCCAGAATACATAAAAAGAACATTGTATAAATCTCCTCGTATGTGACCATTTTGAAAAACACATCTTCTATATTCAATAAGTCTTCTCGAAAGAAGGATTTGTCTTGCATATTGTTCATTTTTCCTAGTCTCATGATCCTTCACATCTTATTGCTAAGTTTAATATTATTGAATTTTATTAAAAATATTATATATTTTTATATTTTATCTATAAAAAATTGAATTATTATCCGGATTTCTTAAAAAACCCAAGCTTTTAATCCGGTTTTGCATCGGACCAAGCTTCAGAAAAAATATGAGGCCCATCTTAGGTCCACGATCTAGACCGAACCGGACGGGACTTTTTTTGGACCGGACTTTTTGACCTTTTTTACGAATCGAATCAGATCGAATTTCGATTTCAGGCTTTTTTTGAACATCTCTAGCAAGAATTCCTCCAAGTACAATAATGGCCCAATCATCATCATGTACCTCACTTCCATCAAGAATTCCCAAAAAATGCTGTCTTTGTTCTGGCATACAAGAAGTACTAAAATGTTACTACATAGTGTTCAGGAAAAACGACAAGAACAAAATTATTCTTATTATTTACTTCTTATTTTGTGTTGTGTGATTATTTCTTTTTGTTCTTGTTTAGCCTTTTATGTATGTATAATTTTGTTTAGATTTTTATGTATACAAGTTTATAAAATACACAATTTTTTTAAAATTTTTATTAATTTAATTTATGTTTTTGTGTTTTTAAATATTTTTGTGTTTATTATTTTAGTTATTATAATATTATGTAAAATATACTATGTTAGGAATAATTCATGAGTTGTAATGTTAAGAATAGAATTTGCATATACTTCTTGTATATCCTGATCTTATAAAGGATTTAGCACTTTGTATAGGATATATGTATTAGACAGTAAAATGTAGAGTTAAGTTAGGAATAGTGTGTCAAGGACTACATTTCAGGAACTGTGAGCAGATTCTGATACGACAAGATAGATACTGATGGATGTCGAGTCCTGATACAAGCTGGAATCCTGATATCAGTCATACTACTGATGATGTCATTACGGATGCTATAGAAACTGGAAAGTGCTATAAAACAAGATTGTTGTTTTGAAGAATAGCAAGAAGGTATCATGAAGGAAAGAGTTTACTATTGATGGAAACTATCAACTGGACGGCAGAACATTATCATGTATAGATCATTACTTTCTGTTATTAGTTGATAGATGGCATTATAAATACTCTCTCTATATCATTGTAAAAAGAGCGATTTTGTGAGCATAAAGTTTGTATTTGAGAGTACAAAATAAACAGAGAGAGATTTATATTGTTAGCAGCTGCTAAAGGTATTTGTACACCTTTGGTAGAGTTTGTATTTGATCTAATTAATACAAACAGTTTGTTTTGATTTGTTTGTTCTTGTTCATCTAGTTAAGCAAAAATCAGACACGATTATATAACTTTTATTCAACCCCCTTCTACAAGTTATTCGATTTAACAATTGGTATCAGAGCAGGTTTATTTTGAATAATCATAAAGATCTGTAATCATGTCTGGTTACAAGGATGGTAATACTAAGAACCCTATGCTCAAGAGAAACGAATACACTTTACGGGAAGTGAAGATGTTGCATCACCTGGAAGCAACAGATCCTGATTATCTTGAAAGAATAAGAGATGGGCCCTTTGTTCCAACAAGGGTTGTTCCTCAAGTAATTGTCGAAGGAAAAGTTGTTGCAGAGCACACGACAGATAAGCCTAAATCTGAATGGTCAGATAAGGACAAGGAGAACGTTCTTAAGGATGCTAAAGTGAGAAACATATTATTCAACAGTCTTGATTCTGTTCTCACTAACTATGTTCTCTCTTGTAAGACTGCTAAGGAAATATGGGACAATCTAAAGGTTCACTATGAAGGAACAAAACCTGTCAGGAAGAATATGAGGACATTTCTCATACAACATTATGAGTACTTTAAATCCAAGTCTGGTGAGTCACTAACTGACACTTTTGATAGGTTTCCTAAACTCATCAATGAGATGGCCATGCATGACAAATATTAAGACTTGGAAGATATGAATACTAAGTTTATGAAAGCCTTGCCTGATTTCTACAATGAGAAGATATCCACAATTGAGGAAGCTAATGGTCTTGATGAAATATCATTAGAGGTAATCTATGGAAAACTAAGGGCTTATGAACTTGACAGGCAACAAAAGAAGAACAGGAGTGAAGGAAAGATTAAAACGGTTGCACTCACTACATAATTAGAATCAAAGAAGCTTTCATAGGAAAAGTCTGAATCTATTGAAAGAGACTCAAGGAAGAAAAAGTGCAAAGAAAGTTATGAGTCAGAGACTGCAGATACAGACTCTGTCAATAGTGATACTGAATCAGAGATGTAGGAACTCTTTGCTAGGTTTGCTAAAGCTTTCAAGAAAGGAAGATTCAACAGGAGAAGATTTAGCAAAGGATCTTTTCAAAAGAATGAGGAGAAGAAGGGTGACAAAGGTAAAAGTACAATTGTCAAGCTTGATAAGGCCAAGATCAAGTACTTTAACTGCAGCGAGTTTGAACACTTTGCAAGTGAGTGTAAGAAGCCTAGGAATTCAGGAAAAGGTAATGCACTCATGGTCACACAGAAGCAGATTCCAGTAATTTTGAAGATGAATTGGATTATGATAACATTGCTTTGATAGCAAGTGCTTCAGACAAGCCTGGATCTCCAAAAAAAACTTCTCCATCTTCTGTCAAGGTATCTCTTCACTCTCTTGAATCATTTGATAGCTTAGATTCCGATGATATTAGAACTATCCATGCTGAGTTTAAGAATCTTATGACTAATTTCAGATTTTTTGCTAGTGAAAAAGATGATCTTAAGATTAAGAATGATGAATTAGTTGATAGAAATAATATTCTTGACTCTGAGTTAATTCAAATTGAACATTATAGGTTAAGTTCTGATAAAGCTAAGCATGATTATAGTGTTATTCTTGAGGCTTATGATTATGTCAGAAAAGAACTAGAGGAAGAAAGAGATAGGTTTCACACATGGAATACATTTTGCAAAAAGACTCATGACATTATTAACAATCAGATACCTGATAAAGTTTATGGCATAGGTTTTGAAAAGGATAAGTGTAAAACACCTGTAGCTATTGTCTTGGATGATAGAAAAGTAGAAGCAAACACATCTAAATCTGAAGGAAAGAAGATTGTTTCTGAACCTAAACATGTTAAATTTGTTGATTCAATTGGTACCCCAGTTGTACACAAAAGAATTAACAATAATAGTTCAGATGAGAAAGTGTTAGAAAAACCTAATAATGTCAACATAGGCTTTCTATCTAAGTCATAGCTGAAACAGAGACTAGAATGTCTTTCAGAGTCTAACATGATCAAGAGAAATAGGAATGGAAAAGAAGGTATTAACAAAGAGAATAATTACAAGAATGTGCTTGATGCACCTAGGAAGAAATGCTATAAGTGTGGAAATTATAATCATTTGGCCCTAGACTGCAATCAAAAACCTTCTTGGAAAATTGAGTCCAGATTCCCCAAGACTCAAAAAATTCAATACCAACCATAAAAAGCTTGTTATCATTGTGGTAGTTTACTTCATTCCATCTATATGTGTAAAGAATATCATGAACTGTATTATGACTATTATTCTCTGAAATCTGAAACTCCTAGTCACAAATAGTTTATGAAATCAGAGACTAAGGTTAACTCTGCAACAGGTAAATTCAAAGTAAAGTCTTCTAAGCATGTTGTTTCTAAATCTAGTAAGAAAGGATCCAATCAAAGTTGGTCCTAAAAAAATTCTAACTAGTTACTTCTTGTTGGCCTAGTAATATCTTTTGGAGATGGCAATAAAGGAGAAATTCTGGGATATGGCTCAATTATTTTGGGGAATGTCATAATAGAAAACGTAGCACTGGTTGAAGACTTGAAACACAAACTTTTAAGCATAAGTCAACTGGGTGATACAGGTTACCAATCAATCATTGACAGAGAAGGATTCAAAATCTTGAATATGAAGAATGGAGACATTGTTCTAACTGGTCAGAGACATGGTAACATTTATGAAGCCAGCTTTAGTGATACATCTAAAGGAATTCACTGATGTCTTTACAGCAAGGCATCAAATGATGAAAGCTGGAATTGGCACAAGAAGCTCTTGAAAGTGTTTGTCCTAAATCCAATCATGTATGATGAGTTAGGAAGAACTTTATTGTATTTTTATTTGATTTCATTAATATTAATAAAAGACTTGTTTTGATTTTATTACGGGCTTTATCTATTTAAAGTGTCTAAATAAGATGTTCCATAGTTTAGAGTAAAGCTTCTAAAATTATAATGAGATTGTAATAGTGAGATCTATAAGATGATAACTCTAGACATAAACAGTTCCTGATCATAGGATAACTATTTGGAAGTTAGTGAATCCGCAAAAATTGGTACATACTATGCTTGCTCCCATCAGGAGGATGTCTGTTCTCATAGGCATTTGTGTGGTAACATTATAGCTAGTATGTAGGTGCTTATTAAGGAATAAGTTCACTGAACATGACTCTATAAGTTGGACAACTAATGGAGTTTACTCACGTGTCGATGGTTGTTCACTGAGTGATAGTTGTACAAGTGTCCTTAGACTTGAGATCATTAAAGTTATCTTAAATATATTGAACTGTGCTTTGGTTTAGTCCTTAGTCTCAAGGGCATAGGGATTTATGTATGGAGATAATTAACGGTCAATATAGAATCTACCCCTTCCAGTAAGGAAGTGAATATCCTATGTTATTCTTAGTATGCAAGTTCTGGAATCTCTGGCCAGAGTGTATGAAATTAGAAAGGAGTTTCTAATTTGCATTAATATGAACTTTGCATTATGAATAAGAAATCATATGATTAAATTTGAGGCCTGACACGGGATCCATGCCATGTATTTAATCAGGATATTGTAGGGTAGAAGGAATTGATTGTACGCTAACTAGTCACAGACAGGTTCTTGGTATTCTGAGCAGTGTTTTCATATTATCCGGATAGTCACGATATGTTGAGAAGCATCACTAACGATGTAAAATAAATATAATTAATTAGTTAATTATATTTAATGAATTTTAGAATTCATATAAATAATAAATAAAAAGTTTATTATTATTTATTTTTACTATCGGCTTAATATTGAACCTACAAGGTCACACCATAAAAAGATTAATTTATTGATGAAGGTATTTTGAGAGAGCAAGTTGTTTTAATAATGATTAAAATAGTTTTAATTATTATTTAAATATTTCGTGGGATTTATATAATAATATATGTGAAATATTAATTATACTAAATACCTACATGTGCCCTATATATAGAATGAGATGAAGAGGTGTTTAGTATGCAAAGTGTTTTTGTGAAAAACCTAGTTACCACCACTTCATCTTCTTCATCTCTCTCTCTCTCTCTCTCTCTCTCTCTCTCTCTCTCTCTCTCTCAAAACACCATTTTTATAAAACCTTGATTTTATAAAAAAACTTCATCGAAGAATATCTTGGTGGATATCGGTAGAGAGCTTCACACTCTGAGAAGCTACTGCTAAGCAACCATTCATTTTAAAGCTTCGATTTTCAAGGTATGGTTACGATTACTCCGCTCTCTTATTTTTATATGTTTTTCTATATGTGCGATATATGGTTTTTATGGAATAATTGTTATATCATGTTTCCGCTCATTTGTAAATTTCTTCAATGGCATCAGAACTAGGTTCTGCATATAGAGATTCATAAAAAAATTCAGATTTTTTTATGCATGTATGGGTTTATTATGATTTCTGCAATTTTATTTAGATTTAATTATGAATTTATTTGAAATAATATTTGCATGAGATTTTGACCATTGATCCGGGTTCTACAAGTGCTGTGGATCTTCTAGGTATTTTTTCATAATTCTGTGATGTGTAGATTATTTGTTATGAATTTTTTAAAATTATTTTGATTAAAATTCATAAAATAATCATGCATTTGAATAATACGAAATTAATATTTGCACAAGGATCCCATAGCTACCTTGTAATTGTTGCTGCTGTTTGATTTCAGAAATCATGTTATTTTGATATTTTTATTAATTTATTAATTAATTGTTAATTAATTTATTAATAGTAAAATAAAAATAATAATAATAATAGTTATTGTAAATACTATAATAAAGGTTATTATCGTATGCGACAGTTTTTTTTTCTTTTTTTAAGAAAAAGTGAAGGCTTCACATCATGGTATGCTGCAGTTACAATCACGTGGAACAGTCGGCTGAGGAAAAAAAATAAGAAAAAAGGAACTGCTGAAGCTTGCTGTGTCGGGCGCTTGAACGGGGGAAAGGGTTTGTCGCGCATTTAAGAAATGCGTTACACGGGTTTGTCGCGCATGCGTTACAGCCCTTATGTCCACATTACATTTGATTTTTTAGGAGTTTCGTAACTCCGTTTTGGGCGTGCAATATATCGTTGGATTCATTTTTCCGAGACAGATCTAGTGGAGTGGTCAAATATTTTTTATATAATAGTTTTGAACTGTTTATATTTCCGGAAGTGTTTTAAAGCATGTTTTAATTGTTTTAATTGCTTTTAACTACTATAATAAATCCATACATCAATATATCAATGTGTGACATGATATTGCTTACATGCTTACTTATTTATTTATTTTTATACATGAGATATATGCCTATGTTTATCATGCGATGATAGATTAGGTGAACTTAAATCAAAATAAGGCGTGCTCTAGAAAATCTAGAATAGGAATCGTTTCTTGCCTTAAGAATAATATTATGAGTACAATCATGAGATTCTTGTGTTTGTGAAACACGTAAAAAAATATGAATTTTCAATATTGAGAGAAAGGATGATTTTGTCAAAAACGGGTTTCGATCTGTAAGTATTAAGTGACGCCTCTTGACAATGCTCCCCCCGATCTGGAAATCATCCAGTTATCGATTATTGATTTGAAAAATTTAATTTAAAAGTAAGAATCTCTTTATAATATGATTATGATTGTAACATAATATAATCCCTCTAAAATTAAATAATATCAAGTAGTAATTGGCCAATGACACAACTAGCTTGTGTCGGTCATAGCCTTCCGACATGGTAGAAAGTAATTCTCATTTTTGAATCATTGTCGTTTCGTGCTATAGCCGAGGGATTTAATTTTGAAATTAGAAATACTTGTCTATTACATAGAGATGTGTACAATGAATTAGAATCTAAAGGTCGTTACATGCTACAGCCGTGGGCCATTGGAGACTGATTCAATTGTACGGAATATTGGGTTAGACTTGACTTAGAATATTGAGTTTGTTATGCCACAGCCGTGACTCAATTATATAAAAGGCTAAAGTTTTATTAGGGAATAACATAAGATATAATTGACAAGAGTTGTCTGCCTACTAAACATCACATGGCATTTCGTGCTACAGCCGAGGTTGTATGATGGAATATAGGATCCCTATTCCCACTATCATTATGAATGCTTAATTTTTCACTTAGGGGGTTGTATAAATTAGATTAACTAGTGGGAGCCACTTATGAATAAAGACCCGATTCATATAGTGTTTGAAATGAAATTAAATATTTGCTAAGTGTTGTTATGTGTTTATCATTTACAGATTTACTATATACATTATGTCTTCTGCACTGTCACTCCGGAGCATACTAGATGCTCACAAATTGACTGGTCCGAATTATGCTGACTGGCTTCGAAACTTGAGAATTGTTCTCAGGGTTGAGAAGCTAGAATATGTGCTTGACTCACCTAAGCTTGCTGAACCTGCTGATGATGCACATAATGATGAACATATTGTGTATCATAAGTGGATAGATGATGCAAATGTTGCTCAATGTATCATGCTAGCTTCCATGAACATTGAGCTATAGAAGCAGCATGAGCATATGGATGCTCACACTATCCTAACGCATCTACAAGAGTTGTATGATGTGGCAGGGAGGACAGCACGATATGAGATATCGAAGGAGCTGTTCCGTTGTAGGATGTTTGAGGGATAATCTATGAATGACCATGTACTTAAGATGATCAATTTGATTGAACATCTTGGACAACTTGGTTTTGCCATGGATAGGGAGCTAAGTCAAGACTTGGTCTTGCAATCACTTCCCGGTTCGTTTCGTAGTTTGTTGTGAACTTTCATATGAATAAGCTGGATGTCAGCCTGGCAGAACTCCACAACATGTTGAATACTGCGGAATCGAATTTTCCCTCTAAGAAGAGTTCTGTTCTTCTAATTGGTGAAGGTTCCAATCCTAAGAAAAGGAAGAAGAACCCTACCAAGAAGAAGAAAGTAGGTGAGAAAAAGCCGGTTCCACCAAAAGATGAAGACCCCAAGTGCAAAGTTGTTTGCTTCCACTGTAACAAGGTGGGGCACTGGAAGAGGAACTGCAAAGTTTACCTTGCAGAATTGAAGAAGAAGAAGAAGGGTAGTGAGACTGTCGCTTCTGATTCAGGTATGTTCATGATTGAAGTGAATATGTCACTAAATGAAATTTCTACTTGGGTATTAGATACCGCCTGTGGTTCTCACATTTGCAATTCATTGCCAGGACTAAGGAGAAGTAGGACTCTTGAAGAAGAGGACGTGATTCTACGGATGGGAAATGGAGCAAGAGTTGCTGCTGAAGCTGAAGGATCATTTGATTTACATATGCCTACGGGTAAGAGTATTGTTTTAAATAATTGTTATTTTGTTCCCTCGATTGTGAGGAATATTATTTCTATTCCTATGTTAGACTTGGCTGGATTTTCATTTATTATTCAGAATAATAAATGTTTAATTCTTAGAGATAACGTTCTTTATGGTAGTGGTATTTTAAATAATGGTCTGTATGTATGTGACGTAGAGCATGATTTACTAAAAATTGAACATACTAATAAAAGGAAAAGGGATGATGAAAATCTTACCTATTTATGGCACTGCAGACTTGGTCATATTAGTGAAAATATACTGTGGGCATTGCATAAGGAAGGGTTACTTGACCCCTTTGATTTTGAATCATATCCTACATGCGAGTCTTGCATATTGGTAAGATGACCAAATCTCCATTTAGTGCACATGGAGAGATGGCTGCAGATTTTCTAGGATTGGTACACACAGATGTATGTGGACTGATGTCTACGCAAGCCATGGGCGGATTTTCGTACTTCATTACTTTCATAGATGATCGATCTAGATTCGGATGTGTGTATTTGATGAAACACAAGTCTGAAGCCTTTGAAAAGTTCAAAGAATATAAGAATGAAGTGGAGAAATAAACCAAACATAGTATTATAACCCTTCGATCAGATCGAGGTGGTGAATATTTGAATTGAGAGTTTCTAGATTATCTCAAAGAAAATGGTATAGTCTCCCAGTGGACTCCTCCATATACTCCACAGTTGAATGGAGTATCTGAAAGGAGAAATCCAACTTTGTTAGACATGGTTCGATCCATGATGATCTATGCAAATCTTCTAGTATTCCTTTGGGGTTATGCATTGGAAACCACAGCATATTTACTGAATAAGGTGCCTTCCAAATCTGTTCCTCAAACTCCACATGAGATATGGAAAGAAAGGAAACCGAGTCTTAAACACGTTAAGATTTGGGGATGTCTAGCTTATGTCAAGAAAGTTGACCCCGATAAGCTGGATTCTTGATCCATAAAATGTAGTTTTGTGGGATATCCTAAAAAGACTTTAGGGTATTACTTCTACACCGATCATAGGGTTTTTGTCTCCACACATGCTACCTTCTCGGAAAAATAGTTTATCCTTGAAGGAAATAGTGGGAGCAAAATAGAACTTAATAAAGTTCAAGAAGCACAAACTACTACGGTTCAAGAGGAAACACCTATTCATACTGAACAACCTTCTATGGAACAGCCCATTTGTTGGTCAGAGAGAGTGTCACACCAACCTAAGAGGTATTATGGCCTTGTCATTGAGAATGACCATGAGTTGTCAATCATTGATGATGATGACCCTATGACCTATAATGAGGATATGAGTAGTGTTGACTCAGAGAAATGGTAGAGTGCCATGAAATCCGAAATGGATTCTATGTATGCCAACCAAGTATGGGCTTTGGTTGAAGCACCAGAGGATGCGAATCCTATTGGGTGCAAATGGGTATACAAAAGAATGATTGGAGCAGATGGCCAGGTGGAGATCTATAAGGCCAGGCTCGTGGCAAAAGGATTTAGACAAAGGCAAGGGATTGACTTTGATGAAAATTTTTCACCTGTAGCCCTGTTGAAATCAATTCGGAGTTTACTTGCGATTGATGCTTACTACGACTATGAGATTTGGCAAATGGACGTGAAAATGGCCTTCCTCAATGGGAAACTTGAAGAGGAAGTGTATATGATACAACCAGAGGGTTTTGTTTCCAAAGGGAACGAACACCTAGTGTGTAAGCTGCTACAAACCATATATGGGTTAAAGCAAGCTTCTCGTAGATGGAACATCCATTTGATGAGATAATCAAAGAGTTTGATTTTATCAAAAGCATAGATGAACCATGTGTTTACAAGAAGGTTAGTGGGAGCGCGATAACATTTCTTGTGTTGTATGTGGATGACATACTTCTTATTGGAAATGATATACCGATGCTGTAATCAATCAAAGTGTGGCTATCGAAGAACTTCACTATGAAGGACTTGGGAGAAGCATCCTATATTCTAGGTATGAAGATCTATAGAGATAGATCTAGAAGAATGATAGGTCTTACCCAGGGTACATACATCGAGAAAGTGCTTAAAAGGTTTAGCATGGAAAACTCCAAGAGAGGTATCATACCGATGAGCCATGGAGTATCCCTTTCCGAGAAGATGTCTCCTAAGACTCCTGAGGAAAGAGAGCGTATGAGTAAGATTCCTTATGCTTCAGCAATAGGATCTATCATGTACGCGATGTTATGTACTAGGCCTGATGTTGCTTATTCAATTAGTGTGACGAACAGATATCAGTCCGATCCAGGTGAAGGCCACTGGAAAGCAGTGAAGAACATCTTTAAGTACTTGCGAAGGACTAAGGATATTTTTCTTGTTTTTGGTGGATCTGAGGTGAAAATAGAGGGTTATACTGACTCTAGTTTTCAATCAGAAAGTAATGATATCAAATCCATATTAGCGTATATGTTTACTTTTAATGGTGGTGCGATTAGTTGGAAGAGTTCCAAACAGTCGACAACGGCTGACTCCACAGCGGAAGCAGAGTATATAGCTGCAAGTGAGGCTGTAAAAGAAGCCGTTTGGATGAGGAAATTTGTTTCTAAGTTAGGAGTTGTTCCTAGCATTGAGGAGCCTATTGTGTTGTATTGTGATAACAACACAGCAATAGCACAAGCCAAGGAACCTAGGTCTCATAAAAATTCCAAACATGTTTTGCGGTGCTTTCATTTGATTATGGAAATCATTGAAAGAGGAGATGTCAACATTGAGAGAGTTGGCATACATAACAATGTAGCAGACCCACTCACAAAGTCATTATCTCAGATTCACTTTGATCGTCATAAAGAGAAGATGGGTATTAGATACCAGGGTAATTGGCTTTATTTCAAGTGGGATATTGAAAGTGTTTGTCCTAAATCCAATCATGTACGATGACTTAGGAAGAACTTTCTTGTATTCTTATTTGATTTCATTAATATTAATAAAAGACTTGTTTTGATTTTATTACGGGCTTTATCTATTTAAAGTGTCTAAATATGATGTTCCATAGTTTAGAGTAAAGCCTCTAGAATTATAATGAGATTGTAATAGTGAGATCTAGAAGATGATAACTCTAGACTTAAACAGTTCCTGATCATAGGATAACTAATCGAAAGTTAGTGAATCCGCAAATATTGGTACATGACAAGGCCGTCGCGCGCCTATCAAATAATAATATCTAACAATTCCTTCTAACTATGTAGTAGGGTAAGTCAGAGTCGATCCCACAGAGACAAACATGTAAATCACCAGTTGTTCTCGATTTAATTCAGCTAAGCAAGTAACACAATAAAGTTTGAGGATTTATTTAAACTAATTTTATACTAAGAGAATTGTGTTTATATTAATCAGATATTAAAAACATCCAGAATTAAGTATCCCCACTAGCATGATCAATGCAATTGTGAATTTCCTCCCCAATTAATCGGAATATATTACTCAACAGGAAAGATGCGCCCTATAAATACCAATAAACCCTCTCGGTTATTAATGGCTTCTAATAAAAATACAATCAAACCTATTCTCATGGTATCATGCAATTTAGAAACATTAATCACAGCATCCTAATTTCTTAACAATCCGTTCTACCTATTCTCATGGAGAAGTTCATGTCCTCATTGGATAAATCACAACCATCTAAATCCAACTCTCGTTGATAAATAGACAATGGTTCAAACAATAAACATAATCACGTCTGATTTGTAATTGCTAATTAAAACAACTCAATAAGCAAGAGCAATTAATTAATAAAATTCGGGAATTCACACATCGACCATAACTAGGGTTCAACTTAACCCTAGATTAATGAACTACTCACTCATAATTGAATTAATTAAACAAGAGATATAAGTTGAACACATAATTAAAAACATAGAGACAAACCTTTAATCTTCAAAGAAAAATAAAAGTTCTCCCACAAATCTCCAAAAGATGTTTACAAAGTTATCAAGTGTATAATAAGTTTTCCGATCCCTAAAATAATACCCTAGATGTGTTTTTATAGTGCTACAAGTCTAAGTACTTGCCTTAATTAAAAAGGCCCAACAGGAAATAATAAGAATTATATTACAAGTAGGAAAATGGATAAAAAATTCTGCAAATAAAAATTTCCGCACAGATCAGGCGCGCTCGGGCGCTGCTGCGCTATGCATGGCGCTACTGCGCCTTCGCCATTCTGCTCAAGAAAAACCTGCCTCGTGCTGCTGCGCTGTAAACGAGCGCTGCTGCGCCTCGCACATACTGATGATCATCACTTCTTTTGCATCCATAATACTTAGAAACGATCCAAAATTCCACAATTCCTCTCGCAACTTGTTAGGACCAAACTCAACACGCAAGTGCACGTGATCTCAAGTAATACAGATAGCAAATAAGATTCGTTCCTACAGGGACTCGTTGTATTGTCTAGTTAATTCACTCACCGATGTATGATTATGATTCGATGCTAAGACAGATTAACAATTGGATTTTTGTTTTTCACTACAATTATTCTAAGATTTATAACTAATTATCAACTACTTGAACTGAGAATTATGTCGGATTACTTATGCAAATAAAACATGGGATTTTAACTTCATTATACAATCCATCTATAATCTCCAATTCTCTAGCCTTTTCATGTGATTTATTAATACCTGATCGAACACACAAAATTGATATAAGCCAACCTTCGTTGCACAAATACCATCCTAAATAATATCCACAATTAAGATAGAAATCACTTAGTCTCCCAACTATGCTTAATCCCTATATGTCTATAAAGATTGAAACATACTGGTTAAAGTACAAGCATTCAATTGATCACATAGTCATCATAAAACGGTTAGAGTTACGACACTAATTATGAATGATAATCTCACGCATAAACCTATGCTAGCATGGCAAGTTCTAAACCCTTATATCCACTTTCGCTTCAATAAAAATTAACACACAATTACAGGAGTTAGCTACTCTCCTATAACGAATTAAATCAACCATGATAGGATATCACATCAATCACACTATAGGCATCGAGAAGATTTAACAAATAGATTTCATGAATAAATCCTCTAAAACCCCATGACAACGAATTAGTTCATAATCAAACTAATCGTCACCATGGGTTCCAATGTAAACATGATAGAAGAAAACAAATATAACTGAAATAAAAATCAAGGGTTCTAAAGAATACACCCGAACCAAGCATCCACAAACTAGAAGAATACAAGAGTAAATTTGAAATCTATCCTATTCCTCGCTTCTTCGTGCTTCAAAACTTCGTGGATAAAATACGTGGTCTCCCTCCTCAATTCTAGGGTTTTTCTTCCTTTATATAGGCCTCCAGGTGCAAGTAGTTCGTAAGGAATTTTATTTTTTACTTCAACTCGAAAAATCAGCAAATCAGGAATTTTCGGCAGAACATACGGCGCTGCCGCGCCAATTCTGTGTATGGAAACGGCGCTGCCGCGCCACATCTTTGCTCTAGCCTTGCCGCGCCATCCCCAAGCCTAAACACGGCGCTGCCGCGCCAAAACTTCTGTCCAGCACATTAAATTTTTTTCCTTTTCTTCGTTATAACTCCGATTTGCGCTCCGATTGCTCCGCTTCATTCCTTTAACACCTGTGATTGATATTCCTGCACAATACCCTTAACCTCGAATTGAACAGAAGAACTAACTCCCCTTCCTTGAATTCTCTTCGTAACAGCCCTTTGTCATGCCACTTCTTTGTTTTCTCCTTGTAAAGCTTAGAACTTTCATAAGCCTCAAAACGAAGCTCATCTAGCTCATTAAGTTGTAGAAGTCTCTTCTCACCCGCTGCTAACATATCAAAATTCAGACCCTTGATAGCCCAAAATGCACGGTGCTCCAACTCAACGGGAAGATGACATGCTTTTCCATAAACCAATCTGTACGGAGTTGTCCCAATAGGTGTCTTAAACGCAGTTCTGTACGCCCAAATTGCATCATCAAGCTTCATAGACCAATCCTTCCTTGATTTTGCAACTGTCTTTTCCAAGATAGTCTTTATTTCACGGTTAGAGATCTCCACCTGACCACTGGTTTGGGGATGATAAGAAAGTCCCACTTATGATAAACTCCATATTTCTTCAACATAGCTTCAAAACGATTTTCGAGAAAATGCTTTCCTCCATCGCGAATTAAAATCCTTGGCACTCCAAATCTAGGAAAAATCATCTTCTTAAAGAACTTGCTCACCACACGAGCATCATTAGTGGGAGATGCAATGGCTTCAACCCATTTTGAGACATAAACAACAGCTACCAAGATATACCTCTTCTTAAAAGATGGAGGGAATGGTCCCATAAAATCTACTCCCCAAACATCGAAAAGATCCATTTCAAGAATGCCATTGAGAGGCATCTCATTGCGTCTTGAAATATTTCCAGTTCTTTGACAACGATCATAAGAATGAACATATTGGTGGACATCTATAATAAGAGTTGGCCAATAAAAACCGCACTGAAGAATCTTTGCAGCAGTTTTCGTAGTACTTGCATGACCACCACTTGGCAAATCGTGACAATGTGAGATTATAGAGGAAATCTCATTATGCGGAACACATCTTCTAATAACTCCATCAGCACAAGATTTATAGAGAAACAGATCATCCCAAAAGTGCTTCCTCACATCATAGAAAAATTTCTTCTTTTGCTGCGATGATTAACCATGAGGAACAGTTCCACTAGCTAAGAAATTAGCTATGTCAGCATACCAAGGAACCTCTAGACTTGCAAGAGAAAGTAGATGATCGTCAGGAAAAGAATCATCAATCGGAGTAGATTTACCATCATCATTATCAAGAGTAAGACATGAAAGATGATCAACAACCACGTTCTCAGCCCCTTTCTTATCCTTGATCTCTAAGTCAAATTCTTGAAGAAGCAAAATCCAATAAATAAGACGAGGTTTAGCATCCTTCTTACTCATCAAGTATCTCAAAGCTGCATGATCCGTGTGAACAATAACTTTTGAACCAACGAGATAGGATCGAAATTTTTCCATAGAGTACACCACCGCTAGCAATTCTTTCTCCGTTGTTGCATAATTAATCTGAGCACCATCCAAGGTCTTACTTGTATAGTATATATCATGTAGCTTTCCATCTTTCCTTTGGCCTAGAACTGCACCAATAGCTTGATCACTAGCATCACACATGACCTCAAATGGTAGACTCTAATCCGGTGGTTGTATAATTGGAGCAGAGACAAGAGCTTTCTTCAATGTTTCAAAAGCCTCAACACAAGCATCAGTGAACATAAAAGGTACCTCCTTACCCAAAAGCTCGGTAAGAGGTCGAGCAATCTTCAAAAAATCTTTAATAAAACGGCGATAAAATCCCGCATGACCAAGAAAACTTCTTATCCCCTTAACTGAAGTAGGGAGTGGTAAGCGCTCAACAACCTCGACCTTGGCTTTATCAACTTCAATGCCTCTCTTCGAAACTACATGACCCAAAACAACTCCCTCTTGTACCATAAAGTGACATTTTTCGCAATTGAGAATGAGATTAACTTCTTGACATCTATGAAGCACCTTCTCCAAGTTACGTAAGCAGACGTCAAAAGAAGTTCCACCCACCGAGAAGTCATCCATAAAAACTTCCATAATGCCTTCAATGAAATCTGAGAAAATTGCCATCATGCATCTCTGAAAGGTGGGAGGAGCACAACATAAACCGAACGGCATTCTGCGGTGTGCAAATGTACCATAGGGACATGTAAAAGTCATCTTTTCTTGATCATTTGGATGGATAGGAATCTAGAAAAAACCTGAATATCCATCTAAGAAGCAGAAGTAAGAATGTTTTGCCAACCTTTCAAGCACTAGATCAATAAAAGGGAGAGGAAAATGATCTTTCCTTGTTGCCTTATTCAATTTCCGATAATCAATACACATGTGCCACCCTGTAACAGTTCTAGTAGAAATCAACTCACCCTTATCATTCTTCACCACGGTCATTCCTCCTTTCTTTGGCACAACATGTACCGGACTGACCCACTTGCTATCAGAGATAGGATAGATTATACCTGCATTAAGAAGTTTTAAAACCTCCTTTTTGACCACCTCCATCATATTAGGGTTGAGTCTCCATTGAGGCTCAATAGAAGAAGCGTGCTCATCTTCCAGAATAATCTTATGCATGCAGAATGATGGATTAATGCCCTTGATATCATCAATAGAATACCAAATAACATTTTTGTATTTCTTCAGGACAGTGAGCAATTACTCAATTTGAATGTCATCAAGCTCAGAATTAACGATGATAGGATATGATTCATTAGGGCCCATAAACATATATTTCAAAGATGCAGGTAGGGGTTTCAGTTCTACCTTAGGAGGCGTGGAACTCTTCTTAACTTCCTCATGCTGTAGCACACTAGAATGTTCATGCTTATATGTAGGTGCTGCATCCAAAAGCTTCTCGTAACCCATACACTCCCCATTTTCTTCATATACGTTACCCTCAAGAACAGCTTGAAGTGGATCCTCAGATAATAGAATTTTGGCTTTCATGTCGATCACTTCCTCTAGTGCATCCACCCTATTTACAGACTCATCCGTAGAAGGATGTCCCATTGTGCTTTGCAGCTTGAATTCCATCTTCTCCTCGCCTACCTCAAAAGAAATTCTTCCATTTTTCATGTCTATCATAGCTCCAGCTGTTGCTAAGAAAGGCCTCCCAAGAATGATAGGAATATTTGCATCTTCTTCCATTTCCATGACAACAAAATCACATGGAATATAAAACTTTCCTACTGTTGACTATTTTCTCTACGCAAGTATACGTAGTCCAAAAGCAATATAGGGAAATAAGGATCGTTCCCACGAAGACTTGGTGTATTTAAGTAAATATGTCTATTCAACAATGTTGGTTAATTATAGAAGCATGAACGAGTGAAAATGGTTGGTTTGTTTGAAATAACAATTAACTAATGAAATAACGACTAACGTGTTTCAAATAATATGATAAAGGCATGGGATTCTAATTTCATTATTTATTTCATTTAGAATTGATGCCTTAATTTCAAAGTAATTTTGATAATTTACGAAAGCTAGTTGGGAACACGAAAATAACATAAGCGCCTTTCAGCCTTAACTTATATCAAACCATACGAACATCCACTTAAAAAGATAGAAGTCGCGAGGACACCTTTTATGTTTAGACCCTATATGTCTATAAGATTTGAAAACATAATTGGTTTACGAATAAAGTCCTTTATTATGACTACATAGGGTGATGTGATTAAAAATCCTACCACTTATCGTAAATGTACATGACAATTACGAACCTATGCTAACATGACAAATTCTAAATTCCTAAATCCACTTTCGCATTCATTAGGAATTAATAATTTAGACGTTAGCTACGCATCTAATAAATTTAGCGCAACCACATTAGGCAATCTAATTTTTTATCATAATACAAATTATTAAGGCATCGAATTACTAAATTACGTAAATAAATCCTTTAGAATCCCATGACGGCGATTAATTCATAGTGGAAAGAATCGTCATCATGGGATTAAATGAAAACATAATAATAATAATAATAATAATAAGAATAATAATAATAATAATAATAATAATAATAATAATAATAATAACAATAATAAATTAAAAATTGCGATAAATTAAATATGAAAATTACGAGAGTTTAGAAATAAAACCGAAATAGCTTCCACTGAAAGAGAAGAGCACTCCAAATAATCCCCTTATAATCTTCAACCGAAATAGAAATTATACTAAAATTGCAGAAAATTAATTATAAAAATAAAATTTAAATTACAAGGAAAGGCTAGAAGATTTTTAGAGAATAAAAAAAAGAATACCGTTCAGAGGTGTCTAAAACCAATGACAAACACACCTATTTATAGTACACCTTAGCACACCATCTATCAATAAATAATTGAGCCGAAAGTAAATACAGCAAAATAGCACAATGCGGTTGGTGCCACCAATACATTTACAACAACCGGGCCCTTTTCCAACCCAACCGTTCAGACAATTGCCAACTGCAGGAATGGAAACTGCTTGACACGCGCTGGCTGTGTTGGTCTATTTTTCGGGCGCGTGCAGGCCACGCGAGTTGTGTGGAGAATGCAGGTAATAAGAGCTGGCCGACACCTTTTCTTTTTGTCCATTCGTGACCTGCTAATAATTATACTACAACTTGCACTTCTTTTGTTTTATTATAAATAGCTCGCAAAAAATGCATTTTAACCCGCATAGCTTATAATCTTTAATTAATAAATAATTATTTTAATTCAAAAATTATAAAAATAAATATCTAATATTATTAGATATTTATAAATATAATTTTCCAAATAAATAAAATATTTATTAATATAAATAAATCCTTAAGTCCTAAGCTGCGGTCTATTGAGGATCTAAAATCGGACTCCTTTTGCGTAAAGAAAAATATATCAATTCCAACCGGAGTTTCAGCATTAAGAGTATATCACTCAGGATTCTTTATGATAATTCTTTTTCCTCGCAGCCAGTCGACTTGATAAAATTGAGATAGAATTCCACCGTTTTTAGCCTTTTATCGCTACAATACCTAAAGTTGCGAGTTCTGCACAAAAAATAATTAATCAACAAAAATGAATTAAAAATCACAACATACTTAAGGATAAACCACCAATTTAGGTCTAATTAGCGGAAAATAAGTGGATATAAAATCCCCTTATCACACCCCCAAACTTAAACTGATGCTTGTCCTCAAGTAAAAACAGACTCGACTACCACTAAATGTATGAATGCAAGGATGCAAGGATCCCATAGGCAAAGCAATAACCAAATTAGCAGAGTGACTCAGAGAATGTGAAAATTCCAAATAAAGATCGACTAAATACCCGCATATTAACATGTACAAGTACAGAAACGTGCGTGTGTGCAATGCTCATCAGAACTACTCCTAGTGCTAGATCAAAACCCTACTTATTCTTCGCTAAGACAATCACAAGTTTATAAATAGAATAAACGTTAGACACTTCATAACCTAGAAACACCTCCATCTTCATTTGAGTTAGACAGGAATTCATGCTTTATTACTAACAACTAAGACGTATAATACTATACACAACACACATGCTTATTTAACCGTGCAATGGATGAGACCCCAAAAGGCTTATACAATAATACCCATGTAGCGAGCGTTAGGTTAGTGGATCCTAGACCGGAAAAGTCTTAGGTCACTAGGCTTGAGTCCCCTAGAACTTAATTGCTCGAGTATTAAAGAGCTCATCCTGGCCAATTCTGCATACTCGCACTATCATAACACTCTATTTTTTTTATTTTTTTTATTTTTTTTTTTCCAATTTTTTTCATATATATATGCAATCTGGAATGAGAATTCTCAATTCCAACCCTAGACTACTCATATAAATATGAGCTGGCTACTAGCCAATTGACACCTATCCATTATTAACAAATACACACAAACTAGCATGAACCCTGGTTTCCCCCAAACTTATATTTAGTGATTCTACGCTATCAAGGGAATAAAGAAAATTCCAAATATAATCAGGTGATTAAATTTCAACAACCAAACAAGCATGACCTTAACCTAGCCCCAAAAGCAATTGATGAGTTGTGTAAGATTGTGTTTCTGCAACATGCACGTTAATTCTTAAGTATTTAAATCAGCCCTCTATCCATTATTATCACACTCAAATTCATCATGGACTACTAAACGGAACCACCAAGCGCTACGGGATCAAGATAAATATGATATGCAACTACTCCAAATTTTTTTTTTATGAACTACATAAAACTATATGCAATGCTATGACTCGATTAATGAGATATCCTAAATCACCCCCAAACTTAAAATATTCAATGTCCTCATTGAAGGTATAGATAAAGGATAAAAGAGAACTCCCCTAACTATCGGCATCGCTGCCCTCCTCGGGCAGTGAATCAGGAGGTGGAAATGAGTTCCAACCTGAGGCTAATCCTGCAACTCGCCAATGGCCTGCAAACTGAACAAAATCACACAAAATCAAACCACACATAAAAACACCAAACCTATGGGTTGCCTCCCATGAAGCGCTTGTTTATTGTCGCTAGCTTGACGATTATACTGAGAATCATGTGGTGGCCAACTCGGTGGTATCTGCCTCACGGTTCACCGTGCCACCAAAATAGGGCTTCAATCTCTGCCCATTCACTTTGAACGATTGATCGGGTGATTTCTCAAAGATTTCCACCGCTCCGTGTGGAAACACGGTTTTGACAACAAATGGCCCTGACCATCTCGACTTGAGCTTCCCTGGAAACAATCGGAGACGAGAGTTATATAATAAGACCGACTGGCCAGGAACGAATACCTTTTGTATAAGACGACGATCATGCCATCGTTTCACTTTCTCCTTATAGAGCTTATTGTTCTCATATGCCTGCAATCGAAACTCGTCCATCTCGTTGAGTTGCACCATCCTTTTCTCACCTGCGGCCTTAAGATCGAAATTTAGCTTCTTCAAAGCCCAATAAGCTTTGTGTTCCAATTCTGCCGGTAAATGGCAAGCTTTCCCATAGACAAGCTGATATGGTGACATGCCCAAGGGTGTTTTATATGCTGTACGATAAGCCCATGCGGCTTCATCGAGTTTCAAAGACCAGTCCTTTCTCGAAGGACTCACCACTTTTTCCAGAATGCGTTTAATCTCGGGATTAGATACCTCGGCTTGGCCATTGGTTTGCGGGTGGTATGCCGTAGCTACCCGGTGGTTGATGTTGTACTTTGCCATGAGATTAGTAAACTTGTGATTGCAAAAGTGAGTACCTTCATCGCTTATGATTACTCGAGGAGTGCCGAATCTTGTGAAGGAAATTGAGCACGACATTGGCATCATTGGTCGGAAGTGCTTTGACCTCCACCCATTTGGAAACATAATCAATGGCTAGCAAGATGTATTGGTTGTTACATGAGGAAATGAATGGTCCCATGAAATCGATGCCCCAAACATCGAAGATTTCCACCTCTAGCATTATATTGAGGGGCATCTCATCCCTCCTAGATATGTTACCAACATGCTGACAACGATCACACTTTAGTACAAACTGATGGGCATCCTTAAAAAGGGATGGCCAATAAAATCTCGCTTGAAGAATTCGAGTTGCGGTCTTTTCACTTCCATAATGGCCACCATATGTCGTGGTGTGATAATCCCTTAGAATAGCCTCTGTTTCACTGCATGGTACACATCTCCTAATCACCTGATCGGCTCCTTGTTTAAATAGATATGGTTCGTCCCAACGATACCATTTGACTTCATGCAAGAATTTCTTTCTTTGTGCAAAAGAGAGCCCGGGAGGAATCACTCGACTCACCAGAAAGTTCACAATGTCTGCAAACCAAGGCTCTTCTTCTTGTACCCCAAACAATTGTTCATCCGGAAAGAATTCATTAATGATGGTTTTGTCCTGGGATGACTTCCCAAGGTCTTCCAATCGTGAGAGATGGTCGGCTACTTGGTTTTCTGTCCCTTTTCTATCCTTGACCTCCACATCGAATTCTTGCAGCAGGAGAATCCATCGAATCAACCTAGGTTTGGAGTCCTTTTTAGAGAGCAGATATCTGATAGCCGCGTGATCAGTGTACACAGTCACCTTCGTGCCAAGCAAGTATGAACGAAATTTTTCAAAACCATAAACTATGGCTAACAGCTCCTTCTCAGTGGTAGTGTAGTTTAATTGAGCATCGTTGAGGGTTTTGCTTGCATAATAGATGACATGAAACATTTTATTTTTCTTTTGGCCAAGAACGGCCCCAACTGCATAATCGCTAGCGTCACACATCATAGCGAAAGGCTCACTCTAATCTGGAGCAATGATCACGGGTGCTGAAATCAATTTCTTCTTTAGAGTCTCGAAAGCTGTGAGACATTCTTCATTAAATTTGAAATGAATATATTTTTCCAGCAGCTGACATAAAGGTTTGGAAATTTTTGCGAAGTCCTTGATGAAACGTCTGTAGAAACCTGCCTGCCCAAGGAAACTGCGAATCCCTCGCACTGAATTAGGCGGAGGCAGCTTTTCGATAGCTTCTATCTTTGCTCTATCCACTTCTAGACCCTTACTTGACACCTTGTGCCCGAGAATAGTTCCTTCTTGTACCATGAAGTGGCACTTCTCCCAATTGAGCACTAGGTTAGTTTCCACGCATCTTTTCAGCACCGAGCCAAGATTTTGCAAGCATTCATCAAAAGATAGACCGAATACAGAGAAGTCATCCATGAAGACTTCTACGGTCTTGCCAATCATGTCTGAGAAGATGGCCATCATGCACCTTTGAAAAGTACCAGGTGCTCCACACAAGCCAAAAGAAACCCGCCGAAAGGCAAAAGTGCCGAACGGGCATGTAAATGTTGTTTTCTCCTGATCCTCAGGAGCAATGCAAATTTGATTATATCCAGAATAACCATCCAGAAGGCAGTAATAATCGTGGCCGGCTAGCCTATCTAGCATCTGATCAATGAAAGGAAGGGGAAAATGATCATTCCTTGTGGCTTTATTCAACTTCCGGTAGTCCATGCAGATTCGCCAACCGGTGACTGTACGAGTAGAGATGAGTTCATTCTTTTCATTGGTAGTCACAGTCATGCCTCCTTTCTTTGGCACACATTGCACTGGACTCACCCATGCACTGTCAGAAATGGGATAGATAATCCCTGCATCCAGCCACTTGATGATTTCTTTCTTCACTACCTCTTTCATAAGAGGATTTAGCCGCCTTTGATGCTCCACTGTTGGTTTCCTACCTTCTTCCAAGGGAATTTTGTGTTGACTATAAGCTGGACTGATGCCTTTGATATCCGCTAGGGTCCAACCAATGGCTGATTTGAATTTTCTCAGGACTCTCAAAAGCTTGTCTTCCTCAGAGTCTGAAAGGTTAGCAGATGTAATCACAGGTAAGGTAGATGATTGACCAAGAGAAGTATACCTTAAGTGATTAGGAAGTGGTTTGAGCTCTAGAGTTGGAGCTTCCTTGATAGATGTTTTCATTTGCTGATGTGACCCCTTTAGTTCTGGCAGACCCAATGATTCAACTGGTCTTTCAAATTTTCTTTGCCACGGCAAAACATCCAGATACTGCAATTGTTCATCTATGTCATCTTCATCTAATGAATACTTTCCACTGAGGGCCTTTTCCAAAGTGTCATTCATGAACATGTGATCCAACTTTTCTTGTACTGTAGACTCAATCAAGTCTACCTTCAGACACTGTTCTTCTTCTGCTGGAAACTTCATGGCTTTGAAAACATTGAAGGTGACATTTTGATCATGCACCCTGATTGTAAGTTCCCCCTTTTGGACGTCAATCAACGTCTGTCCTGTCGCCAAGAATGGTCTACCAAGAATGATCGGAATCTTCTTGTCCTCTTCAAAATCCAGTATGATAAAATCAGCTGGAAAGATAAGTTTGTCTACTTTCACTAGGACATCTTCAACAACTCCCCGAGGATAAGTGATAGAGTGATCAGCTAACTGAAGTGACATGTTCGTCGGGTTTGGCTCAGGAAGGCCAAGTTGTAAGAAAACTGAGTATGGCATGAGGTTGATGCTAGCTCCCAAATCACATAAACATTTGTCAAAAGACAAATTCCCAATGCTGCATGGTATGGTGAAACTACCAAGGTCTTTTAGCTTAGGCGGTAACTTTTGTTGCAATACCGCACTACACTCCTCTGTCAAAACAACAGTTTCTAAGTCCTCTAGTTTTATTTTTCTCGATAGAATGCCCTTCATGAACTTGGCATAACTCGGCATTTGTTCCAGGGCTTCAGCAAATGGAATGTTAATATGTAATTTCTTAAAGACTTCAAGAAATTTGCCAAACTGCTTGTCCAGTTTCTTTTTTTGCAAACGTCGAGGAAATGGCGGAGGTGGATAGACATGCTCTTCTGCTTCTTTTTGTGCAATGACTGATTTTTTAGGAGGTGGTACACTTTCTTCTACCTCCGTGCTTGAAATTGGAGCCTTACCCTTGTCCTCGGTGTCTCCCAAGTTCACTTTTTCTGTTTCTTCATCGGGCAGAATTTTTTCTGCTCTTTCCAATTCAGTGCCTTCTGTGACTTTCCCCGATCTTAAAGTGATGGTTTTAATGTGCTCTTGGTTGTCCTTTCTCCCTGGATTAGCTTCAGTATCACTGGGGAGTGTTCCTTGTGGCCGGTTCATCATGAAACTAGCGAGTTATCCCAATTGGGTTTCCAGATTTTTAATAGAAGCCGCTTGGTTTTTTGATGCCAACCTCAACTCCTCCAATTCTGCCTTTTCACTAGAAAATGATTGCCCAGAATTCCCATAGGATTGTTGTTGAAATCCTGGGGGTTGAAATTGTCGTGGGGCATATTGTTGCTGATATTGGTGCCCCTGCTGTTGCTGGAATCCAGATGGATTATATGGCTTAGCTCCAAACTACTGATTTTGAGATTGTTAGTAGGGATGATTTGATTGTTGCGCTCCTCCTTGATTATTGCTCCAACTGAAATTTGGATGATTTCGGTTGTTCGGATGATAGGAATTTGGAGCTGGCTGTTGCTGTCTTTGGAAATTGATTACGAAATGAACCGACTCGTTTGAGATGGCACATTGGGTTGATTCATGTGCGCCCGCACACAACTCACAAACACTAGCAACTTGATGAAATCCTTGCGCTGTCAAAGAGTCTACTTTCAAGTTCAAAGCCTCTAGCTGAGCTGCTAAGGAAGTGGCTATGTCGACATTAAGAATTCCTGCTACCTTCTGTTGTGGCATTCTCTGAGTTGGGTTTTGATATTCATTAGCTGCCATCATCTCGATAAGATCGTAGGCCTCCTCATAACTTTTACCCCATAATGCTCCCCCTGAAGCTGCATCTACCATTGGCCTTGATTGCATTCCTAGTCCATTATAGAAACAATTTATGACCATCCAATTTGGCATGCCATGATGAGGGCATTGCCGAAGCATTTCCTTGTATTTTTCCCACGCTTCACATAAAGATTCACCAGACTGTTGAGAAAATTGCGTGATAGCATTCCTTATAGCTGCAGTCTTTGCCATGGGGAAGAATTTGCTAAGAAACTTTTGAGCTAGATCAGCCCAAGTGGTGATAGATCCTGGTGGCAGAGGGTGTAACCAACCTTTGGCCTTGTCTCTTAAGGAAAACGGGAAGAGTCTCAACTTCACAGCATCATCTGACACATTGTTGAATCTAAATGTGTCGCATATTTCTATGAAGTTCCTGATGTGTAAGTTAGGATCTTCCGTTGCAGTTCCTCCGTACTGTACTTAATTCTGCACCATCTGTATAGTGCTAGATTTAATTTCAAATGTCGGAGCCGCAATTTTTGGACGAATGATACTTGACTGAATGTCATCAATCTTCGGTTGCGAGTAGTCCATTAAAGCCCTTGCTGCTGCAGGTGCAACTACTTCGCCTTCTCCGTTCATCTTGTGAGTATTTGCTAGTTTAAGTACTTGTTTGACTTTTAATGCTTTAGAACGTGTTAGCATAAAAATCCAAGTATCTGAACAAAAATAACCACTTCACAAAAATATAAGATAAAATGTTCAAGTCAAACAAATTAACTTCTATTGTAGTAAAACACATAAACAAAAATAACACCGAGTCCCCGGCAGCGGCGCCAAAAACTTGTTGACTATTTTCTCTACGCAAGTATACGCAGTCCAAAAGCAATATAGGGAAATAAGGATCGTTCCCACGAAGACTTGGTGTATTTAAGTAAATATGTCTATTCAACAATGTTGGTTAATTATAGAAGCATGAACGAGTGAAAATGGTTGGTTTGTTTGAAATAACAATTAACTAATGAAATAACGACTAACGTGTTTCAAATAATATGATAAAGGCATGAGATTCTAATTTCATTATTTATTTCATTTAGAATTGATGCATTAATTTCAAAGTAATTTTGATAATTTACGAAAGCTAGTCGGGAACACGAAAATAACATAAGCGCCTTTCAGCCTTAACTTATATCAAACCATACGAACATCCACTTAAAAAGATAGAAGTCGCGAGGACACCTTTTATGTTTAGACCCTATATGTCTATAAGATTTGAAAACATAATTGGTTTACGAATAAAGTCCTTTATTATGACTACATAGGGTGATGTGATTAAAAATCCTACCAACTATCGTAAATGTACATGACAATTACGAACCTATGCTAACATGACAAATTCTAAATTCCTAAATCCACTTTCACATTCATTAGGAATTAATAATTTAGACGTTAGGTACGCATCTAATAAATTTAGCGCAACCACATTAGGAAATCTAGATTTTTATCATAATACAAATTATTAAGGCATCGAATTACTAAATTACGTAAATAAATCCACTAGAATCCCATGACGGCGATTAGTTCATAGTGGAACGAATCGTCATCATGGGATTAAATGAAAACATAATAATAATAATAATAATAATAATAATAATAATAATAATAATAACAACAATAATAAATTAAAAATTGCGATAAATTAAATATGAAAATTACGAGAGTTTAGAAATAAAACCGAAATAGCTTCCACTGAAAGAGAAGAGCACTCCAAATAATCCCCTTAAAATCTTCAACCGAAATAGAAATTATACTAAAATTGCAGAAAATTAATTATAAAAATAAAATTTAAATTACAAGGAAAGGCTAGAAGATTTTTAGAGAATAAAAAAAAAGAATACCGTTCAGAGGTCTCTAAAACCAATGACAAACACAACTATTTATAGTACACCTTAGCACACCGTCTAACAATAAATAATTTAGCCGAAAGTAAATACAGCAAAATAGCACAATGCGGTTGGTGCCACCAATACATTTACAACAACCGGGCCCTTTTCCAACCCAACCGTTCAGACAATTGCCAACTGCAGGAATGAAACTGCTTGACACGCGCTGGCTGTGTTGGTCTATTTTTCGGGCGCGTGCAGGCTACGCGAGTTGTGGGGAGAGTGCAGGTAATAAGAGCTGGCCGACACCTTTTCTTTTTGTCCATTCGTGACCTGCTAATAATTATACTACAACTTGCACTTCTTCTGTTTTATTATAAATAGCTCGCAAAAAATGCATTTTAACCAGCATAGCTTTTAATCTTTAATTAATAAATAATTATTTTAATTCAAAAATTATAAAAATAAATATCTAATATTATTAGATATTTATAAATATAATTTTCCAAATAAATAAAATATTTATTAATATAAATAAATCCTTAAGTCCTAAGCTGCGGTCTATTGAGGATCTGAAACCGGACTCCTTTTGCGTAAAGAAAAATATATCAATTCCAATCGGAATTTCAGCATTAAGAGTATATCACTCAGGATTCTTTATGATAATTCTTTTTCCTCGCAGCCAGTCGACTTGATAAAATTGAGATAGAATTCCACCGTTTTTAGCCTTTTATCGCTACAATACCTAAAGTTGCGAGTTCTGCACAAAAAATAATTAATCAACAAAAATGAATTAAAAATCACAACATACTTAAGGATAAACCACCAATTTAGGTCTAATTAGCGGAAAATAAGTGGATATAAAATCCACTTATCACCTACCTTAAGGGGCACATCTTCAAGAATTCCTAGTGGAAATTTTACACTTCTATCGGCCAGTAGTAAAGAGATACGTGTGGGTTTCAGTTCACCCATCTGAAGTTTTCACACATTGACAGGGGCATCAAATTGACACTTGCTCCAAGATCACACAAAGCTCTTTTAATCTCGACATCCCCAAGCTGAACAGGAATAGAGTAGCTACCAGGATCCGCTAACTTCTTTGGAAGATCAATTTGCAAGATGGCACTGCACTCTGCCGTTAATGAAATGGTAGAGCTTTCTTCAATTTTTCTCTTCCTTGACAAAATATCTTTCAGGAACTTTGCATAAGAGGGCATCTCGGTGATAGCATCCATGAAGGGAATATTGATATGTAGTCTCTGCAAAATTTCAAGGAATTTACCATACTTCTTCTCTAGCTTTGCTTGTGCTAACCTTTGTGGAAAAGGAACAGGTGGCACGTATGGCTTAGGAGGAACAATTCCTGATTCTTTCTTTTCTTTTTCCACGACCTCTGGTTCTACCGGTTTCTCAGCTGCAATCTCCTTTTCACTTTTCTTAGCATTCACAACATTTTTGCTAACGTTCAACTCCGGCTGGTTCAAGTCTTTACCACTCCTCAAAGTTACAGCATTGATATGACCCCTTTGTGGTTGCTCCGTTTGACCAGGAAGTTGGCCTGAAGATTTATTGAGCTGGCTCAACTATTGAGAAATCCGAGTGATCGTATTTTCCATCAATTTGTTGTGAGCCTTTATCTCGCTAATGCTCGAATCGAAGTGTTCATTCTTCTTTGATTGTGTAGCAATAAACCCTTCCATGAGATTCTCCAAGTTAGATTTCTGCGGCTGAGCTTGTTGAAAACCAGGAGGCTGAAAAAAATCATTCTGTGAAGATTGAGCTTGACCCTGATTGTTCCTGTAAAAGAAATTTGGATGATCTCTCCAACCTGGATTGTACGTGTTGGAGTAAGGATTATACTGCGGCCTCTGATTCTGATTGTATAGCGCATTTGCCTGTTCAACTGCCATTCCAGAAGGATTATACTGACAAGCAAGTTTGGTGTGTCCAACAACACCACATACCTCACATGAAGCAGCCGTAGATGAAGTAGCTCTGGCATCCAATTGCTCAATCTTTTTTACCATAGCCTGCATAGTGATATTCAACATGGTTAGAGTATCAACTTCATACTTACCACCCTTCTTTGGATGATTACGATCACTGTATGGAAAATTGTCATTAGATCCCATCTCATCTAGCAAAGCTTTAGCATCCTCAGTACTCTTGTTCATAATGCTTTCCCCAGCAGATGCATCAACAAAGTTACGAAACTCTTGTGTTAACCCATTATTGAAGGCTTGGATCAACAGCCAATCAGGAATTCCATGGTGAGGGCACTGTCTTTGAAGTCGCTTAAATTTTCTCCAAGCATCATGAAGTGACTCGTCATCATCTTGATGAAAATTAGATATCTCATTCCTGAGCTTAGAAGTCTTCTTCCAACTGAAGAACTTTAGCAGAAAAGCCTCCGTAAGACTATCCCAAGTAGTGAATGTGTTTGGTCCCTCGTCCTTCAACAAATCTTTTGCTGCATCTCGGAGAGAAAATGGAAATAATCGCAGCTTAATAGCTTCATCACTTAAAGTAGTCATCTTTATCGTATCACACTTCTCCAGAAAGCTCTCAAGATGATCAACAGGATTTTCAGTGGACAATCCTGCGAAAGAGTCATGTGAAATGAATTGGATGAATTGTGGCTTGAGTTCGAAGTGAGAGGCTGTAATTGCTGGTCTCAGAATGCTTGAGAGTACGCCTGTAGCATCTGGCATACCATGCTCCCTGAGAGCCTTAGCAGCTGGTTGGTCACCCATAATTACCTTGTTCTTGTTTTTCCTTTGCTTGCCCTTTTTCCTTCTTGCTGTAGCTTCAATTTCAGGATCAAGAGCAATTAGATTTTCAGTTCCTAAACTCCGAGTGTGCATGCAACAAGAGAACTAGACACAATGATCAAATAACAAGGAAATAATAGCCGAAGCAACACAACCAAACAACTTAGCTAAATCAATTTCAAAAATTAACCAATCTAACACTGCTTTATCCCCGGTAGCGGCGCCAAAAATTTGACAAGGCCATCGCGCGCCTATCAAATAATAATATCTAACAATTCCTTCTAACTATGTAGTAGGGTAAGTCAGAGTCGAGCCACAGAGACAAACGTGTAAATCACCAGTTGTTCTCGATTTAATTCAGCTAAGCAAGTAACACAATAAAGTTTGAGGATTTATTTAAACTAATTTTATACTAAGATAATTGTGTTTATATTAATCAGATATTAAAAACATCCAGAATTAAGTATCCCCACTAGCATGATCAATGCAATTGTGAATTTCCTCCCCAATTAATCGGAATATATTACTCAATAGGAAAGATGCGCCCTATAAATACCAACAACCCCTCTCGGGTATTAATGGCTTCTCATAAAAATACAATCAAACCTGTTCTCATGGTATCATGCAATTTAGAGACATTAATCACATCATCCTAATTTCCTAACAATCCGTTCTACCTATTCTCAAGGAGAAGTTCATGTCCTCATTGGATAAATCACAACCATCTAAATCCAACTCTCGTTGATAAATAGACAAGGGTTCAAACAATAAACATAATCACGTCTGATTTGTAATTGCTAATTAAAACAACTCAATAAGCAAGAGCAATTAATCAATCAAATTGGGGAATTCACACATCGACCATAACTAGGGTTCAACTTAACCCTAGATTAATGAACTACTCACTCATAATTGAATTAATTAAACAAGAGATATAAGTTGAACACATAATTAAAAGCATAGAGACAAACCTTTAATCTTCAAAGAAAAATAAAAGTTCTCCCACAAATCTCCAAAAGATGTTTACAAAGTTATCAAGTGTATAATAAGTTTTCCGATCCCTAAAATAATACCCTAGATGTGTTTTTATAGTGCTACAAGTCTAAGTACTTGCCTTAATTAAAAAGGCCCAACAAGAAATAATAAGAATTATATTACAAGTAGGAAAAGGGATAAAAAATTCTGCAAATAAAAATTTCCGCACAGATCAGGCGCGCTCGGGCGCTGTTGCGCTATGCATGGCGCTGCTGCGCCTTCGCCATTCTGCTCAAGAAAAACCTGCCTCGTGCTGCTGCGCTGTAAACGAGCGCTGCTGCGCCTCGCACATACTGATCATCACTTCTTTTGCATCCATAATACTTAGAAACGATCCAAAATTCCACAATTCCTCTCGCAACTTCGTAAAATCATTCCTTCGAGTTAGAAATACCATAAAATTATTGAATAATGCTCGATTTCTTTCAACTCGACAATTGCTTATTCCCTGCAACAAACTCATCAAAAACTCATTAAATCCACACGATTATACGCAAAAGCACCGTAAATGTGGGAACAAAATCCTATAAAGTATATATAAAATACACTCTATCAGTATATACTATGCTTTCTCCCATCAGGAGGATGTCTGTTCTCATAGGCATTTGTGTGGTAATACTGTAGCTAGTATGTTGGTGCTTATTAAGGCATAAGTTCACTAAACATGACTCGATAAGTTGGACAACTAATGGAGTTTACTCACATGTCGATAGTTGTTTACCGAGTGATAGTTGTACAAGTGTCCTTAGACTTGATATCGTTAAAGTTATCTTATATATATTGAACTATGCTTTGGTTTAGCCCTTAGTCTCAAGGACATCCATTAGATCTATTCTAGGCATAGGGATTTATGTATGGAGATAGTTAACGATCAATATAGAATCTACCCCTTCTAGTAATTTGCATTAATATGAACTATGCATTATGAATAAGAAATTATATGATTAAATTTGATAGGCCTGACACGAGATCCATGCCTTGTATTTAATCGGGATATTGTAGGGTAGAAGGAATTGATTGTATGCTAACTAGTCACTGATAGGTTCTTGGTATTCTAAGCAGTGAATTCATATTATACGGATAGTCGCGATATGTTGAGAAGCATCACTCATGATGTAGAATAAATATAATTAATCAGTTAATTATATTTAATGAATTTTAGAATTCGTATAAATAATAAATAAAATTTTTATTATTATTTATTTCTACTACCGGCTTAATATTGAACCTACAGGCTCACACCATAAAAAGATTAATTTATTAATGAAGGTATTTTGAGAGAGCAAGTTGTTTTAATAATGATTAAAATAGTTTTAATTATTATTTAAACATTTTGTGGGATTTATATAATAATATATATGAAATATTAATTATACTAAATACCTACATGTGCGCTATATATAGAATGAGATGAGGAGGTGTTTAGTATGCAAAGTGTTTTTGTGAAAAACCTAGTTGCCATCACTTCATCTTCTTAATCTCTCTCTCTCTCTCTCTCAAAACACCATTTTTATAAAACCTTGATTTTATAAAAAAGCTTCATCGAAGAATTAATCTTGGTGCATACCGGTAGAGAGCTTCACACTCTGAGAAGCTACTGCTAAGCAACCATTCATTTTAAAGCTTCGATTTTCAAGGTATTGTTATGATCCCTCCGCTCTCTTATTTTTATATGTTTTTCAATATGTACGATATATGGTTTTTACGGAATAATTGTTATATAACGCTTCCGCTCATCCGTAAATTCCTTCAGCTCTCACATCTCAATTTCAAGAAGCTTAATCAACTTGTTAAGCACAATCCAGTAAGAGGCCTACCTCATGTGAATTTTGTGTAAGGTGAACTTTTTGATGCTTGTCATCTTGGTAAACAAAAGAGAACCACTTTCAAGAGCAAGACAAAAAACTCAATTTCTGAACCATTTCACATGCTGCATCTTGATCTATCTGGTCCAATAAACATTATGTCCATCAGTAAGAAAAGATATGCTCTAGTTATAGTGGATGACTACACAAGGTTCACATGGGTGTTATTTTTACAAAAGAAAGATGAAGCTCCTCAGCAAATCATTGAACTTCTCAAGAACATTCAGAATAGCTCTGAGTACAAAGTCAAAGTACTTAGGAGTGACAATGGAACAAAATTCAAGAATTTTACAATGGAGGAGTATTATGCAGACAATGGAATCACTCAACAGTTTTCTGCACCTGGAACACCTCAGTAGAATGGTGTAGTAGAAAGAAAGAACATAACTCTCATAGCGGTAGCAAGAACCATGCTTGCAGATTCAAAGCTTCCAACCTATTTCTGGGTAGAAGCTATCAATACTGCATGTTTCACTCAAAATTGAACCTTGGTAAATAGTCATGGTAATACTCCTTATGAGATGATCAAAGGAAAGAAACCAAGTGTAAAATATTTCCACATCTTTGGATGCAAATGCTATGTCCTAAAAGTTCATCCAGAACAACTTGAAAAATTTGAAGCTAATTCGGATGAAGCAATCTTTCTAGGATATTCAGTATCAAAGGCCTTCAAAGTATACAATCTCAGAACTCACATTCTTATGGAATTAATTCATGTTGCATTTGATGACAAGAAATTTGGAATTTTGCAAACTGATGAAAGTCATGACAATTTGGAATTTGAAAATCTTAAGGATTCAGAGATACTCTCCAGTGATGATGAAAGTTCTCAAAATGAAATCTCTATTGCTTCTCAAAGAAATGCTATTGTTGAGGGGAAGCAAGTTAGTCAAGGAGAACAAAGTGCTCATCAGGAGCGAACTAGTCATTCAGAGTCTACTCCATCAGGAACTGATCCTTCAGAGACAAATGATGGAAGATCAGAAACTAGCAGCAGTATGGAGTCTACTGATTCTACTAATCAAGGGGAGCTTTTGAAGGTAGAGAAAGTTCTTCTACAAGAGATACCACTAACATAGGGGAAGAGTCTAGCATGAGTAATCTACCACCTGTTAGAAAATGGACAAGGGATCATACTGAAGATTTGATTATTGGTGATCAAAATAGTGGTGTTCGAACTAGAAGATCAGTTCAAAATGAATGCTTGTACAATTGTTTTTTCTCAAAGAATGAACATAAGAAAGTTGAAGAAGCCTTACAAGATCCTGATTGGGTAATTGCAATGTAGGGAGAATTAAATGAGCTTGAGAGGAACAAAGTCTGGAGACCGGTACCAAGACCTAAAGATAGATCTATTGCTAGTGCAAAATGGGTTTTTAGAAACAAGCTAGATGCATCTGGTATGATTGTAAGAAAAAAAGTAAGACTGGTGACCAAGGGATACTCTCAGGAAGAAAGAATTGATTATGATGAAACTTTTGCCCCTGTAGCAAGATTGGAAGCAATCAGAATGTTTCTTTCATTTGCAGCTTATTCAAAATTCAAGGTATACCAGATGGATGTAAAGAGTGCTTTTCTAAATGGCAAGCTTGATGAGGAAGTATATATGGAGCAACCACTTGGTTTTGTTGATCCAAAGTTTCCAAATCACATCTACAAACTTGACAAGGCACTATATGGACTAAAGCAAGCACCAAGAGTGTGACGCCCCAAATCTGGGGTCCAGATTTGGTACCACAACCAATACAATTAAGTATAACTTAATCATACAGAAGACCCCTCAACAAGGATCGATCTCAGGCTATAGTATGAAACAAGAATCTAAATTACAACAACTATTATAATTACTATACCTTCTTTTCAAAGGCGCAGTCCAATAATGTATGAGTCCATGCTCTCTGAAATCTAACTTGAATATAACGCGTTGCCACACTCGTTCGAATTATAAGACATAGGTAGACCATTCTTAAGTCTAACTGAAAGATTAGATGAATAAACAAGAGTGAGCCAATAACGCTCAGCAAGTGAATAGTGAAGTAACAACTTATAAATAAACTTAAAACTAACAACAAACATAAAGATGGCTTCAAAAAATAATAAGATGGTAGAATGATATGATTGGAAGCAATAGAATAATGTTGACGTTTGATAACAACAGGATATCAACTGAAAGGCAAAACAACAATTGATAATAAAATATGTGCAAGGCAATTGACATTTCCAATAATAAACCTATTTAATTTCACAATCTTATAAATAAAGCATTTGAAAAGTGATTGGAGGTTTTACTTTATATAGACAATACGGGTGATCGGCCCATAAAGTCCCCATACCGGATACAAAGTCTCTTTGGACATTAATCCTCTCATTAAGATAGCTTGGGTCCCCAAGAGGCAATACATTGGCCTATAAAAGATGTTGAACTGGACAGACCAGAAACACATCAAAATGTACACAAATAGGCGAAACTAGCATTACCCATTCGTTCACACCTCTCCAATCGTCAAGAATCTATAGAAACCATTTTGACAGAGTTCCTAACAATTTATAAAAATTATTCTGAAAACATTTACGATTTAGAAAACCTTTAAAATTTGGAAAACACTTGAGTACTTAAATCCTTTCAAAAACCTTTACTCCGAAGCACCTTCGACTCACTGATAACAAATCAGCCCAGTCTAAGTAACTTCAAAGTATTTTAAGAAAATAAAACATTTTAATTTGTAATGATAAAAGTCAAAGGTTTGACTAAGTTCTCTGATATCAAGAGAATAGGGATATAAGTCTGAATCAAGAAGATATAGACTCAAAAGAAATCCAGGCTTTAATCAGGGTACAAGAAAGGAAATTTAAGTCAAAGGTCAAAGCAGTGTATCATGACTAGTTTTAGGGCAATTGATTCAGTAAAAAAAGTAATGAATATCAAGGTTGGTAATCAATTCTTTAGGTTAGTGGTTTGATCAACATTTTAAAATATACAGTTTTAAAACATTAAAGCAGGGCAACCAATCAATTTATGGAGATAAAGGTCTTGCATTTATGAAACAATGGTTAGACAGGGCATAGTAAATAAGTCCCACTTTTCTAAATCAAGGTTCGTTTGAATACGAATTTCAAAGCAGGGTTTAGTAGCATATAGCATCTTAAAACAAAGTTTTGTTGAAATAAGTTTCATTGAAAGTCAAGTTCAGTAAAAATGTGATTCCTTAAAACATGGTTCGTTAAAACCTGGTTCTTTAAAATAGAGGTTCCGTAAAACTTGGTTTACTAAAACATTGTTCAGTAAGATAGAAGTTAAGAAAACATGAGTAAATAATACTTGAGTTAATAAAACATGATTTGATAACAAGAAGAAGGATTGTGAATCAATAATTATAAAATAGGCGTTAAGTTTAAAAATCGTATTTAATACTTAAAAGTTCGATTGGGTTCATAGGGTATAAGATGATAAACATAATAAGATCTAAGCTTAAAGTAGAGGACATATTATAGAATCAAGATTCACTGTCAATCTAAAGAAAGGTAATGACATGGTGCATAGCAATCAATGTATATCGAAAGCTAGTTCATAGGATAACTCAATAAAAGGGTACCAAAAGGTACAGATCACTTATAAACTAATTTGAAAGAAACATGATATGAACAACAGAAGCAGATATACTTCACTTGAACAATAAGTGAGGAATAAAAATACTTGCCTAAATACACGTAGTTCTGTTTCCAACACATCGAATCGTTACTCCCTTTGCTTCAGTCCCTACTTCTTTGTACGTTGGTCTCTAATTGAGTATACGTCTATCTTTCCTCCATAATTTCGTCCGTCTTGATATCAATATACTTGTTAACTCCGATAAATATCCTCGTTCTTGAAATTCCATTTACACGCATAATGACTTCTTACCGGCTTCCTACTTGCACCTATAATAAGGTAAAGTACTATTTCAGTATACTATAATCCTCAATCGTCTAACTTTATATTACCCAAACGGTTCCTATAACGCGTTAACAATTAATACTTATACATACATTGATTATAATATATATATTCACCAAGTAATTTCACATATTCAAATAATCACTTAAGCACTTAGCAATTAGAACATGCAATTCATTTGTGTCACTTAAACACTTAAGACATAAATATCACCTTGACTTATAATCAACTTATAGCCTTATACTATAGACTTTACAACTTATAATTGTAATAAAAATCGGGTAGAGTTTCCTTTATAAACTAGACTATCCCGTCGGAACATAACCGACTCAAATCACAACCAATACAATCCGATGGATTTCAAATCCACCTACAAGACCAATCATTCTATTTACAGTACTTACTTAATCCGAAATCAACAAACTAAATATCAATAATTAGTAACTCAACTAATTATCAAATAAAATCCTTAAATCATATTTAATAAATCACTAAAATCACATAATTCATGCTTATGGCTTAAAACACGAATTTAAGTACATATTAAATCGTAAAATTATCCTTTCATATCAATTAGCCCACACTTAACATATAATCAACAAGAATTAAACCCATAGTAATTTATTTAATTCATATTTTCAACAAATAATTCGAATAATTCGAATTAAATACAATTAAATCATAAAATCATACATGCAACTTCATATATTCATATTACTCATATCAAAAATCTATAATTAACAAATAACATCAAAATCATACTTTAGGTTCATAGATTATCAAGTTAATAATTCGAAAAATTCAATCTTTATTACATAAATTCGATTTACACATAAAAACTCGAAACTAGCTACATGCAACTAGATTAAACTAGCTACAACATTCCAAACCAAGCAAAACACGCTGCATCAACACAGAGCCATCGCCCACCGCCGCCAGGTCACCGAACGATGGGGTTTTTAAAAAAAATCTCAAGAACAACTTTAAATCTTCACATAAACTTTGATTCTAGCCATAATCATCATCATATAGTTGTTAAGTCATCAAATAAACACAGAACATGCCTTGCATGTAAGATTTCGAGCTATACACCCAATTATACATATATTCCTTTCAAATTCTACCAAAACAATTACCCAACACAAGAACATGATTTAAGCAATTAAAATGGAATTAATAGCATGATATTAAGCTTAAAATCGAAAGAGAAATGAAGGGAGAAGAAGAAGAATACCACAACAGCTTAAAATCTGGACAAGAGAGAAGAAAGTGGCGGTGGATGTTGATATAATGCCTCCAGGGGCAAAAACGTAATTTAACAAATGCTGAAAAATCTATTTTCTTTTAAAAGTTGATTTTATTCATTTAAAAATCGAAATAAAATGGAAAATTAAGATAAAAATAATATTTAAAATTCTAAAATAAATTTTATGAAATTACAGACCTCCCCATATTTTAAAAATAATTTCGGGATCAAAAATGAAATATATATTATTTTTACAAGTTAAACATCTTTAAATGGAATAAATCTTTTTAAATTATTTTAAAATACTTACGCACACAATTAAATACTCCCGCAAATTATAAAAACTAAATCATATCACAAAGATATGATAATGCAAAAGATTTCATGATTCAAAATGACTCTAATGATTTTATAAGATTTTTGGAAGATTAAAAATGCATGTTAAAAATAGTTTTAATGCACCAAAAATGCAAATAAAATTCTAACACAAACGACACATACCAATCATCATATAATCATATAATCATGATTCTACACATAACATGACTTCACAAAAATATACCCATCTCATAAATCATATCATTATCATTTAAAAATTAATTAAACACTAAATTAAATACGCGAAAATTTCTAGGTCGTTATAAAGAGTATGGTATGAGACTTTATCTAAATTTCTTCTTGAAAATGGCTTTATAAGATGTGCAATTGATAAAACTCTATTTTTTAGAAAGATTAAAGGTGAATTACCTTTAGTTCAAGTTTATGTTGATGACATCATAGTTGGTTCTACTAATGAAACGTTATGTGCTAAGTTTAGCAAGCATATGCAGTCTAAATATCAAATGAGCATGATGGGTGAGTTAAATTACTTTTTAGGCTTGTAGGTCAAACAGAATGAGACTGGTATTTTCATTAATCAGTCAAAGTATATCAATGATCTTTTAAAAAGGTTTGACTTTCAAGATTGTTCAATTGCAAAACACCCATGGCAACAGCCACTAAGCTAGACTCTGATCCTAAGGGAAAGAGTGTTGATAACACTAGCTATAGAGGCATGATAGGTTCATTGTTATACTTAATTACAAGTAGATCATACATAATGTTTTCTACCTGTTTATGTGTTAGATTCCAAAGTGATCCTAAGGAATCTCATTTAATTACCGTGAAGAGAATTTTTTGATATCTCAAGAAAACTCCAAATCTTGGTTTATAGTATCCTAAAGAATCTGATTTCTCCTTATTTGGCTATTCAGACTCTGATTATGTAGGGTGTAAAATATACAGGAAAAGCACTACAGGTACATGTCAATTCTTGGGAAATAGATTGATTACTTGGGAAAGCAAGAAGCAATAATCAGTTTCAACCTCAACTGTAGAAGTTGAGTATATTACAGCAGGTAGTTGTTGTGCACAGCTCCTTTGGATAAGAAATCAGTTGATGGATTATGGTATGACACTTAGTAATATTTCAATGTTTTGTGATAATACTAGTGCTATCAAAATTTCAGAAAATCAAGTTCAACATTCAAGGACTAAGCACATTGATGTCATGTATCATTTTATTAAAGAACATATTGAGAATGGTACTGTAGAACTTCATTTTGTTCTTACTAATAAACAGCTTGCATATATTCTAACTAAACCATTTGAAGAGGCTACATTCATTAGATTGGAGTTAGGAATGTTACATTTTTAGATCTTTAGAATCTACATAAGTAGCAAGGTATGTTGGTTCAGCTTATAGACTTGATATCTTTGTCAGGATCTATATTTATTAGTTAAATGCTTAAGCTGTAACACCTTACTTTGATAATTTACAGTATAATAGACTTGTTAATAATCATCAGGATCAGGATTACTACAAGAATGCTGACATCATCAGGATTTCCGTATCAGTATCAGGATTGTGAAATTTTTTTAGTCTGTGACTTAATGTTTCAAATCCTGAAATTCATTTTATTTAGTGGTCCAATTCTGAGAATTGTTAAGTCTATGCTAGCAAGTTTTAACACATGCATACTGATAATTTATACTTTAATCAGATCATTCTAATAAACAGACAATAGAAAAGTAAATAGTAAGAAAACTTGTATTTTCATTAATCAAAAGCATTACATACATGAAAATGAATTACAAACTTCTTTTTGTCTAAACTTCTACTGATAATCCTATTCTTCTATAATGTTATGGCTATTAGCTCTTGCTTCTTTCATACATTTATGATACAGGATGAGGTGCATACCAAAATTCATTGGGGGATTTGAACAGTCCCATCTGCTCTTGGATTTCTTCTCAGGATGACTTGAAAGAGAGCAGCTGGTACAACCATATGTCTATTGAGGACTGATGGATAAATGAATTGCATCTCTATCAAGATCAACCCCAAACTCTTTACCAAATTCTTCATCCTCAAGGTGTGAAGAGATTAGAGGGAGATTTTATTCAACTGGTAGATGTTCTAGAGGAGAATTTTGGACATTATTTGGGTTAATACTAGCCATAACTAACGCGATGAGAAAAGTCATCTCTTCTAAGAGATATCCCACTTTCTCCTGATCATCAAGAGCATAGAACTTCTCAGAAGAAATGAATCGAAAGTTAGGATTCATGTGGATATCTGGGTTGAAAGCCATTGGATAAGAATGGTTTTGTGTTTACTGAGAAAACTTGAAAGGTTTTAGAGTAAAGAATGGCATAAGACGTCAGTTCTTTTATAGAAAGATGTGAGAAGCTGAACACTCGCTTGGAGATTATCAATGTAGTTAGTCATTGTTATTTCGCGTGACTGTATTTCTTGTATTTTCAAGAAATGTTAAACGTATTTAACCAATTGATTTTGTTCAGATTATTTTTTATTTCTTTTTCAGATAAAAGAAAATGCCACGTATGGAACTCCATTTAGTCTATGGAATTAGAATGATATTAATCAGGAATTACAAGTGTGATCACATCAGGATTTATGATTATTACAGTTTAGAAATCACATTGAAATTTGTGATTATCTTGATGAGAAGATTACCTGAGGAGAAGGAAGCTGATCAGTATTGATTTTTATCTTGATTATACCCTGATTTATTTAATTGAAATCAATTTTGGATTTTATTTTCCAAAAACGTGGATAATTGCATCTTTTTAGGGACTGACACCTGTCAACCTACGTGTCAACGTGGGATAGTGGATCTGAAGAATTTTTGAAATATATCATTGTTTTGAGTCTCAAATTGTTTGTTGCTTTCATTATTTTTGTATTTCTTAAAAGCAAAAACACTCTCGAGTTCTCAAAATCACTTCAATTCAAGATTTCTTAAGTTCTTTACAGATCAAAATGGTAGCTCAAAGAAGACTACCCAAATCAGTGGCTTTCAAGTTTGGTGGCTTTGATTTTATGATGAACAATAATGTTGCAGTTATCACCAACAAGGAAGGCATGTCAACTGATTTTCACCCAATTATGGACTTTATGGCAAAAGGACCATTAAGTTATGCCTTGACATCATCTCCACAGATTAATCAAACTGTTGTTTCACAAGCTTGGCAGAATGCTGAGGTGATTGACTCTGTTTAGGGTCAATCAGGTAAGTTTGTTCTACACTTAGGACAAGACTCATTTGATATTACTGAATCAGTTGTTAATTCAGTACTTCACCTATCTATTAGTATGAATTTGGAGAATGTATCATCTGTTGATAATGTTAGAACTATGTTATCTGAGTTACGTTATAATGGATCCCTAGATAACATGAGCCAGTTAAGTAGATCCTTTCTTAGGAAAGAATGGTCATTCTTCTTTGACTAACCTGCTAAATGTTTTTCTGGTAAATGTAGTTCTTTTCAACAAATTACTGCTGTTACATCTCACATTACATATAGTTTGCTTTATAACAGAGTAATTAACATTGTTCACATTATCTTAAGTCAGATGTGTATCAAACTTGGGTTAAGAGATCAAGATAGGAAAATGGTTTATTATCACAGATTCATGCAATTGTTTAATAACCATTTTATTCCTGATGTTAAAGCTAGATTTGGTAGAGAACACTGTGTTTCTTCTTATATACAACAAAAGAGAATTTTCTTTGAGATTATAAAGAAGGATAGTGAAAAGAATCTAGATGAAATACCTACAATACACTATCCACAACATGTTCAGGTACTTCTAAGAACTCATCTTCTTACTATCTATAATTCTTCTTTTTTTTTTTATGGTGAAATGACTCAGGAATCTCATGTGGTGGAGAACCTCCCTATGTCTACCCAAGTAACCCAACACATTATAGTCTTTGAAATAATTCTAGAACCAAATTTTGATCCACAGCCTATTGTTTCAAAGAAACCAACCACTGGTGTTTCTCAAAAGACATTAGTTGTAAAGAAGAGAAGATTTGTTGTTTCAAGGAATTACGCAAGTCATTTGTGAAAGAGGTTGCCCTAAAATCCAATCATGTATGATGATTTAAGGAAGAACTTTCTTGTACTCTTATTTGATTTCATCAATATTAATAAAAGACTTATTTGATTTTATTACAGGCTTTATCTATTTAAAGTGCCTAAATAAATGTTCCGTAGTTTAGAGTAAATCTTCTAGAATTATAATGAGATTGTAATAGTGAGATCTAGATCGAAGATGAAACTCTAGACTTAAACAGTTCCTAATCAAAGGATAACTAATCATAAGTTAGTGAATACGTAAAGATTGGTACATACTATGCTTGCTCCTGTCAGGAGGATGTCCGTTCTCATAGGCATTTGTGTAGTGACACTATAACTAGTATGTAGGTGCTTGTTAAGGAATAATTTCACTGAACATGACTCAATAAGTTCGACAACTAATGGAGTTTACTCACGTGTCGATAGTTGTTCATTGAGTGGTAGTTGTACAAGTGTCCTTAGACTTGCGATCGTTAAAGTTATCTTATGTATATTGAACAGTGCTTTAGTTTAGTCCTTAGTCTCAAGGACATTCATTAGGTCTATTCTGGGCATAGGGATTTGTGTATGGAGATAGTTAACGATCAATATAGAATCTACCCCTTCTAGTAAGGAAGTGAATATCCTATGTTATTCTTAGTATGCGAGTTCTGGAATCTCTGGCCAGAATGTATGAAATTAGAAAGGAGTTTCCAATTTGCATTAATATGAACTTTGCATTATAAATAAGAAATCACATGATTAAATTTGATAGGCCTGACACGGGATCCATGCCTTGTATTTAATCGGGATATTGTAGGGTAGAAGGAATTGATTGTACACTAACTAGTCACTGATAGGTTCTTGGTATTCTAAGCAGGAAATTCATATTATCCGGATATTCGCGATATATTGAGAAACATCACTCATGATGTAGAATAAATATAATTAATCAGTTAATTATATTTAATGAATTTTAGAATTCATATAAATAATAAATAAAAAGTTTATTATTATTTATTTCTACTATCGGCTTAATATTGAACCTATAGGGTCACACCATAAAAAGATTAATTAATTGATGAAGGTATTTTCAGAGAGCAAGTTGTTTTAATAATGATTAAAATAGTTTTAATTATTATTTAAACATTTTGTGGGATTTGTATAATAATATATACGAAATATTAATTATACTAAATACCTACATGTGCCCTATATATAGAATGAGATGAGGAGGTGTTTAGTATGCAAAGTGTTTTTATGAAAAATCTAGTTGCCACCACTTCATCTTCTTCATCGCTCTCTCTCTCTCTCTCTCTCTCTCTCTCTCTCTCTCTCTCTCTCTCTCAAAACACCATTTTTATAAAATCTTGATTTTATAAAAAAAAGCTTCATAGAAGAATTAATCTTGGTGGATACCGGTAGAGAGTTTCACACTGTGAGAAGCTATTGCTAAGCAACCATTCATTTTAAAGTTTCGATTTTTAAGGTATCATTACGATTCTTCCGCTCTCTTATTTTTATATGTTTTTCTATATGTGTGATATATGGTTTTTACGGAATAATTGTTATATCACGCTTTCGCTCGTCCGTAAATTCCTTCAATGGTATCAGAGCTAGGTTCTGCATATAGAGATTCATATAAAAAATTTTCAAATTTTTTTTATTCATTTATGAATATATTATGATTTTTACAAGTTTATTTAGATTTAATTATTAATTAATTACAAATAATATTTGCACGAGTTTTTGACCAATAATCTGGGTTCTACAAGTGTTGTGGATCATCTTGGTATTTTTTTCATAATTTTGTGATGTGTAGATTATTTGTTATGAATTTTTTAAAATTGTTTTAATTAAAATTCATAAAATATGAAATTAAAATTGCACAAGGACCCCATAACCACCTCGTAATTTTTGCTACTACCTAATTTGAGAAATAATATTCCTATAATTTTTAATTAATTAATTAATTAATTGTTAATTAATTAATTAATATTAATATTGTAATATTAATAATAAAACTTATTTTTATAATGGGGAGTTAATGTAATAAAGAGGCAACAGTTACACACCACGGCAAGTCGGCAACGGCAGTCTGAAAGAAACGAAAAAAAAAAACTGACTGCTGCTCGGCTACCTGCGCGCGTGGCTTGCCAATGAGAAAAGGGGATGTCGCGCATTTAAGAAATGCGTTAAAGGATCTGTTGCACATTTACAAAATGCGTTACACGATTTAATGACTTTAAATTGTCGTAACGCATTTCTGTAATGCGTTACAGCCCCCTGTCCACATTAAATTTGATTTTTTGGGAGTTTCGTAACTCCGTTTTGGGCGTGCGATATATCGTTGGATTCGTTTTTCCGAGACGAATCTAATGGAGTGGTAAACTATTTTTTTATATAAAAGTTTTGAACTGTTTATATTCCCGGAAGTGTTTTAAAGCATGTTTTAATTTTTTTAATTGCTTTTAAATATTATAATAAATCCATATATCAATATATCAATGTGTGACATGATATTGCTTGCTTGCATGCTTACTTATTGATTTATTTTTATATATGAGATATATGCCTATGTTTACCATGCGATAATAGATTTTGGTGAACTTAAATCAAAATAAGGCGTGCTCTAGAAAATCTAGAATAGGAATCGTTTCTTCCCTTAAGAATAATATTATGTATACAATCATGAGATTCTTGTGTTTGTGAAACACGTAATTAAATATGAATTCTCAATATTGAGAGAAAGGATGATTCTGTAAGAAAGGGGTATTAAGTGACGCCTCACTACTACAAAAAGTAGAATAAACATCGCCCCTTTTACATCGGTTCACGATGTCCCCGATGTAAAAACTATCAATGACATCGGTCGGAAAAAAACTGATGTCTTTAATATATTATGAAATCACATTACCAGCCAACCGATGTCATTGACATTTCATTGAAAAATCAATGACATCGGTCAGGGAAACAACCGATGTCTAAAGTAGCTTAAAAAAAATTCAGCCCGCGCGCCCAGCCAAAATTTTATTTCCCCCCTTGGCAAATATTTTAGTTTCCCCCTTTATTTCCCCCCTTAGCCAGTTTTTTAATTCCCCCCCTTTTTTGTGTAAACTCTCCTCAGACAAAAACACTACTACTCGGACAAATTAAAACAAATTAAAACAAATTAACACACTCTCTTTTCTCTCCTCTCTCTGGCGACTCGACGGCGCTATCTCTCGACGGCCACCCTCTCACCTCACCTCTCTCGACAGCCACCCCCCTCTCTCTCTCTCTCTCTCCCCCCCCGTTCTCTCCCTCTCCCTCTCTCTCTCTCTTTCACTCTCTTAACCCTAATTTCTAAAACTGTGCCTAATCTCTCAGTTTGTGTTAATTGGTCAATTCACTTCACAAATCCGTTTGTTTACTGCTTAAAATCTTGAATCGGTAAGTAAGTAAGCTTGCATTCAACTGTAAACTCGAATTATTACTTTGATTTTACCTGTTCTAAATTGGGGATTTTTGTGTTCGAGTTCTTAATTTCTAATTAGTTTTTTCTTTGTTCTTATTAATGCAGGAGCAACATTTTAAAGCTTGAATCGGTCAGTAAACTTGCATGTGTATGTAAACGCAAATTACTTTGATTTTCAGTTCTAAATTGGGGATTTTTGGGTTTGGAAATTTAATTTTCTAATTAGTTTGTTCTTTGTTCTTATTAATTCAGGAACAACATTTAAAAGGAGAATTTGTTTGGGTAAGAATCATAGACCCAAAAATTTTATTAATTTGTTTATATTTTTAGTTACTAATTTTTTGAATATGTCTGTTTTTTTAGAGAGGATCGAGGAAGAACTTGTTTGGGTAGTGCTCTAAAGCTCAAATTCGTAAGTGTTTATATATGTTTGAATGTTTATTTATTTTTTATTTTGTGTTAAATCTAACAATCACATGCATGTGTTCTTTGTATAACATTCGGAGTCGGAGTCTACATATGTTCGTTAGGAGTCGGAGTCTACATATGTATAAATTGATGTGTTAAATTTTATGGCTGCATATGTTGTTTTAATATTTGTTTCATTTATGTTTATTGTGAAAATAAATCTGCTTATTGAATATAAATAATATGCTTAAGTTCAATCATTTATTATTCATTTGTGAAAATAATCATATGTTTGTAATCGTTGCTTTTTCACTTGCTCTGTTGTTTACTAGAACTGAATAGTGTATATGATAGTATATATACTTTCTCTGGTCGCCTGTTTGCTAAGTACATATGTGAATTATAGAAATCGTATACCTTCGTGCCCATTTAAATGTTAATGACATGTTGCCATTTAGTATTAATTTACATAGCACTTGTGTGCATTACAACTTAATTATAATATATAATATAAATAATAAATATGCTTATTGAATATAAATAAACCGTTATTCATTTGATATTTGATATTTAGAATGATAATCTGGTAGGTTGTACGTGTCTCCTCCTATATGGACAAGTCATGGATTTTTGCAGATAGGGATTCATTAGAGTATGAAATCGGGGTTGAAAAGTTTTTGATGTATGCCGAAGAAAATTGTAAAGATCCTAAGAGAATACCTTGTCCATGTGCACGCTGCGTCAATTTTAAAAAATTCTCTATCAAAATTATTAGGGGTCATCTGTACGAAAAGGGTTTTAGTTTGGGGTATGTTGATTGGATTTGGCATGGAGCTAAGTCTAGGTCATCTGTTGGTAGCACATTTCCGGCTTCTAATCAGGAGAATATTTCTGCGTCACAACCATTACAAGCCGGTGATGTACAGGATGTTTGTAAAGCAACATATAATAATAATAATAATAATAATAATAATTGGGGTGATGATTTTGATAAAGATTCAGATGAGTTGAAAAGGTTTTTGGCCGATGCTGAACAACCTTTGTATGAGGGTAGTGAGTGCACTAAATTAAATTCATTGTTGAAATTACATAATTGGAAAGCAAGATTTGGTATAAGTGATAGTGCCTATACAGATTTACTCTCTTCTGTTGGCTCTTTACTTCCTAAAGATCATGTCTTGCCAAGTAATTCATACGCAGCCAAGAAAACCCTATCTGATTTAGGCCTAGAATATATAAAATTTCATGCATGTCCAAATGACTGCATTCTATATAGGGGTGTGAATGCCGATGCTTCTGATTGTCCGAAGTGCCACAAATCTCGTTGGAAATTAGGAAAGGATGGTAAACCGAGGGTTAACATTCCGGCCAAAGTAATGTGGTATTTTCCAATCATTCCTAGATTTAAGCGGATGTTTAAATCTGCTTCTACTGCTGCACTAATGACTTGGCATGCTAACCAAAGAAGTCAAGATGGCCATATGCGCCATCCAGCCGACTCTCCTTCATGGCGGAATATCGATTATAGGTGGCGAACCTTCGGTAGTGAGCCAAGAAACATTCGGTTCGGTCTGGCCGCAGATGGTATAAACCCACATACTAATAGCTTAAGCAATAGGTATAGCTGTTGGCCAGTAGTATTGTCAACTTATAATCTTCCTCCTTGGTTATGCATGAAGAGGAAGTTTATGATGTTGACGATATTAGTTTCTGGTCCACATGAGCCAGGTAATAACATTGACGTGTTTTTACAACCGTTAATTGATGATTTGAAGAAGCTTTGGGAAGAAGGTGAACCAAATGTGTACGATGCTAGTACTAAATCCTTTTTCACTTTAAGGGCAATATTAATGTGGACGATAAATGACTTCCCGGCATATGGGAATTTGTCTGGATGCGTCAATAAGGGTTATATGGCTTGTCCAGTGTGTGGTGATAATACCGTAGCTAAATATTTACCTCATAGCAGAAAAATGTGTTACCAAGGTCATCGTCGCTATTTGCCTAGGCATCATCCTTATAGGAGGCAAAATGCAGCTTTTAATGGTGAACAAGAGTTTGGACAAGCGTGTCAACCCCTTTCCGGAGAAGAGGTTTTAATGCTGCAGGAGGAAATAAATTTTACTTTTGGAAATGAAGTAAAGAAGTCAAAGAAGGTGGACTGTGCATGGAAGAAAAAGTCAATTTTTTTTGAGTTGGAATATTGGAAATTTCATCATGTTCGTCACTGCCTCGATGTTATGCACATCGAGAAAAATGTCCGTGATAGTTTGATTGGGACACTACTAAATTTAAAGTATAAGACTAAAGACAGTGAGGCATCCCGTAATGATATGGTTGAAATGGGCATCAGAAAAGATTTGGCTCCACAAAATGTCGGGAAAAAAAAACCTACCTGCCCCCTTCATGTTTTACTCTTTCAACGGCAGAAAAAAGAAAACTGTTATCATCACTCTCTTCAATGAAACTTCCTTATGGGCATTCATCGAACATTAAAAATTGTGTATCGATGTCCGATTTAAAGTTGTTTGGGTTGAAGTCCCACGACTGTCATGTACTCCTTCGACAGTTGCTCCCAGTTGCAATTCGTTCCATTCTCCCAAAAAATGTTAGGGTCAGCATTATAAGGTTGTGTTTCTTTTTCAACTCGTTGTGCAACAAAGTTGTAGATGTATCAAAATTGGATAAGTTGTAGTCAGATATAGTATTAACCTTGTGCGAGTTGGAAAAGATATTCCCTCCCTCATTTTTTGTTGTAATGATACATCTCACAGTCCACTTGGTTAGGGAATTGCGTTTGTGTGGACCAGTTTTTTATAGATGGATGATCCATTTGAACGGTTCAATAAAGTGTTGAAAAGTTATGTGCGTAATCGTTATCGTCCGGAAGGTTGTATAGCCGAAAGTTATCTAGGGGAAGAATCTGTAGAATTTTGCACAGAGTTTGTTCGGCGTAGTTGCAAAACTGCAGGTCTTCCGACGGAACAAGGTGATCTTTCTGGTCCATTATCTGCAGCTGTAATGAAGTCGGTGGAAGAAAAAGAGCGAGACGAGGCTCATCTACATGTTCTTCTAAACAACCCTGAAGTGTATCCGTACGTTATGTAAGTTAAATTAATTATAGTTTTTACCATTTATCTACTTTTATCAAGTATGTAGTTAGTTTCTAAATTAATATATGTATTTTGCAAGGATGCACAAGGATTTTCTAGAAAGAACTTACCGAGGGAAAAAGAAGACTGTGCAGTGGCTGATTGGAGAGCACAATCGGCAATTTGCTAATTGGTTTGAAAAAAAAGTTAGTGAAATGATATGCAATGGCGAAGCTGTTTCAGAAACGATAAGATGGTTGGCTGGCAAACCGTCTTTCTCTGTTTTGACTTATGAAGGTTTTGTCATTGATGGGGTCCGATACTTCACAAAAGAGCGAGATGATGAAAGGGCTGTTCAAAACAGTGGTGCCGCTGTAGTTGCTAAGACGGTCCAAGTGTCTAGTGCCAAGGATTTAAATCCTGTGGAGAGTGATATGACATTTTATGACATGATTGAAGAAATATGGGAGCTGGATTATCATGCATTCAAAGCCCCATTGTTCTTGTGTAAATGGGCAGATAGCGACAGAGGCGTCAAGGTGGATGATCTTGGCTTCACACTTGTTGACTTCAGTCGACAAGGTTATAAAAATGATAAATATGTGTCCGTTGACCAAGTGAAGCAAGTTTTCTATGTCAAAGATCCCGTTGATGCTGCCTGGTCAGTTGTATTAACCTCCACGACTCGAGATTATCACGAGTTGTATAACGATGAGGATTTAGGAGACACGACATTGGAAAATCCTCCATTCTGCTCTGAAATCCCCATAGTCAATGTTGTTGATGATGAAGAGGACCCTAGTGCTGGCAATCAAAGAAATGATGTTGAGGGAATTTGGATTAAAAAATGACAGATATTATCTATATATAGTATCTCTATATTTTGTTTCGTTCCTTTCCATATTTGGTGTGTAATTGTAATGACTTGAAAAGTAATATTATTTTGTGTCGCACTTATTACCTTGTTTAATGTGAAGCCCTCATGTAGTCTTGTAAAATCTCTATATTTTTGTACAATGGCCTGATGCTTCATATATAGTAAGATTTGATCATTGTTCCCTGAATTAGGTACAAATTTACAGTCATGCATATTTTTCACTTGTTTTTTCAATCACATTATATGTTCCCTTTATATGTTCCCTGAATTATCCACTTGTTTCATCATTTCAGGAATTTGCACAATTGAAGGCGAAATGGCAAAAAAGCAGAAAAAATCTAAAGTACTATCGGAAAAGGGCAATAACAGTATTGAAAATGAGAAGCAACTGGAGGTGAAAGTTTTGACACCTGAACCAGCAATATCTACACAAGCTACAGACCCCCCCCCAAGAAACAAGTACTAGTATGGAATCAAAAAAACAGAAGTCTGGAGTAGTGAGAGGTGTTTGTGCTATGCACAAAGTGGTGATAAAGAAAGCCAAAGGTAAAAAGTTGAAAATCAGGTTCGATAAATAAGGAAGGCCAATTGGAGATAATAGGCATGTCTTGGCGTCGTATGTAGGCATGAGTGCTAGAAATTTGGTGCCAATCGATGTCCCATCTTGGCCGAAAGTGGACCCAGAATTAAAAGCAAATCTATGGGATGATATTGAGGTACAAACAAATACTGTTTTTTTATCCCCCATATCATGTCTTTAACCTTGTAGTCAATTGGTATTAACATGATTCTCCTTAATTAGGATACATTCAAAGTGGCTCCGGAAAGTAAGAAGTCAATTCTACAGTCGGCAGGTGTAAAGTGGAGACAATTCAAAACTAAATTAAACAAAGAGTTTGTAAAGCCATATCTTGGACAGAAGAAAAAGCTGATGAAGCCTCCAAAAAAGTATGCATTTGTTGGTAAGGAGGCTTGGAAGGGATTTGTTGCAGCGAGGACCAGTAATGATTTTGGGGTCTGTTTTACATGTTTTAAATATATAATATATATGTTTATATATATATATATATATATTTTTTGTAAACTGTTAGGCTAAACCTCTGTGATTCATATGATTACATTAATAAAAAAATTAATATTATTTGTATGCAGGTACTTAGTCAAAAACAAAGTAAGAGAGTGAGGAAGCGAAAATATCCGCACAGATCATCGAGGAAAGGATATGTTGGTTTAGAAGAAGAAGAAGTATGACTTAATTTTTTTTTTGTAATTTTTATTTGTGTTGAATGTCTTGTAATGTTCCATTATTTGTTTGAACAGGTAAAAGCAGGGCGTCTGGAGCCTGAAGAAATACCTGATCGAGCAATTATGTGGAAAATTGCCCGTATGCCACCGCTGGGCGAAGAGATTGATGAAGAGCTGGCAGAGAGATTTAACAGAATTGTAAGTTTTTAATCTTTTCACTTTTTATTTGTAAAATACTCTGTATAATTAATGGACTTTTTATTATACTCTGTATTAATTTTAGTTTTTTTTTTACTAGGATGATTTGATGGAAAAGAAGCAAAAGGGTGAATTCAAGCCATCTGGAAGCGAAGATGTGCTTTCTGTAGCACTGGAAACTCCTGAGCATTCAGGTAGGGTTCGGGGAGTTGGAAGCTTTGTAACTCCATCAACCTACTTCAATATGCCAAAAGAGAAAAAGACCAGAATTACAAAAGCTGAGTTTGAGAAAACAAAGAAGGAGTTTATGTCGCAGATTGCCGAGCTAAAGGCTGAGCTGAGGTCGGTGGTGACTGGTACATCCAATCATCACTCACCGATTTTCTCTGACAAATCAAGTTGTCCAGATGAAAAAGGAGAAATAGAACAGCTTGATGAAGAAAAGAAAAAAAAGTGTAAACCTAAATCTGCAAAACTATTGGTGGTGAACGAGGAGAAGGATTACGAGAATGACGATTGTGTTGCTATTGGTCCTGTTGACCCTTCTTCGCATGGAAATAAGGTAAAAATTAGTGTATACATGGATGTCTCTCAATGTTGTTTATTTTGTGGATGTCTCGCAATACTTATTAATTGACTTTTACTTGTAAATTTAGAGTCCGCAACAATGTGAGTTGGCAGTGGACAACATTGAGAACAAGGTAGCATTTGGTATGGTTTTCTCCGAGGGAGACATGTGTAACTCAGTACATGGAGTGCCTCTGCAACCGGGACATGCTCGTGTCTCAGTGGACGGAAGCATTAAGGAAGACGCCTTGGTTCCAGTTCCTGTACCTGGTGAAATAGAGACGGTTCGCCAAGCTGTTGGCTCTCTTTTAGCATGGCCTAAAGACTTGATCATCTGCACTAATGTAAGTACTGTTATGGTTTGACAGAATTGCATCTACTTGTTATCATTTCTTTACTTTTTGTGTTTCTTAACCCATTGTTCATGTGTAGAAAATTCAAAAGAAAGTAGTGAATAAGGCAAGGAAGGGTGATAATGAGCTGAATGAGTTTCAGAAAGTGTATGCGAAGATGAAGACTGTCAAGCCAAATAAAAATGTGCCTCGACAGTTCATGTTGCTGCATATGCATGCGGTAACAATTTTGAAACAAAATTCAGAGTCCATTCAGATTCCATGTGATGCTGAGGTGTTTGGTAGGGACAAAACTATATTTTTATTGGATGAGAATGTAATGGCGCTGTTGGAGTTTAATATGATTGGCCAGGCTATAATATCGACATATATGGCGTAAGTTCTTTCCTCTTTTCTGAATCGTTTATCATATTTTCTATATTTCTGTAAGGATATTTTTATGCCAAATGTATTATAAATATATGTAGGTATTTGCATACCGAGGTTCTCAAGAAAAAAGAAACGGACATGTATGCATTTATTGATCCATCAGCCTCACATAAACTCAATGATAATTTTGAAGCTTATGTTGTTGAAAGGTTGAAATCTGGAGCTTCTCGCATATTCCTCATGCCTCATAACCAAAAGTAAGTAAATTGTTTATATGTAGTTAATTAAGACTTATTATAATATATAGTTGGATCTGTTCGTATTTATTTCAAATTCTCATGACTTTGATTTATTTATAATTAAAACAGTTATCATTGGATTTTGATCATGATTTGGGAATCTGAAATTTTCATTCTCAATCCATTGGCACACCCGCTACATTTTCCAGAACTAGAAGAATCCTTAGTGCGGTAATTATATTTCTACATTTCGATAACTATAATGTAGCTTTCATTCTCAATTTATTGAGGTTGTAGTGAGATCTCTCGAGTTTGACACTGCTATACTAATTTTCTTCCACAGAGCAGTTAGATCTTATAATGCTCAAACAGGACGGGCCCTCAAAAAACCCATAGTTAAAAATCTTGCTGTAAGTGTTTTGCACACTTTGTTTTTAGTAAGTTCTTGCTGTTAATTTGTTTTCTTTAGCGACTAATCGGTACTTAACTTATTATTATAGGGATGCCCTAAACAACCGGGTGGTACTGAATGCGGTTATGTTGTCATGCGTTATATGAAAGATATTTTCGAAGACAAGGAAATGAAATACATTGCAAAGGTATATATGATTTAATTTATGGGTTGACTCAGTATGTACCAGTTTAGCATATTGAGTTGTACTTTAAAACCAGCCATATTATTTTATATATTGCTAAGGTATATATATGCTTGGTTTCTATGTGAACAGTGGGCACCTAGGAGTCGCAAGTCTTACACAAGGGAGGAGCTTGATGACGTGCGTCTCGAGGCTCTTGGATACATCCAAAGATTCGTGTACTAGCTAGCTCTATGCCTTTATTTTATTTCATCATGTGAACCTCCTGAACCTTTGTTTTGTCAATTTAGTTTTTGTGGATTGGGCGGGGTTATATATATGTGGAATCTGTTGGTCGATTATGGATGAAATGTAGGGAGTTCATGTGGATTAAATAGTTAATTTGTAAGGATCGAGTAGTACGTACCGGTATTGTCATTTGAATGATGAAATGACATTTTGACTTTGGTAATCAATATTTTGAGAACCATTATTGGTTGTTTTTCATTTTGGAATGTTTTGGTTGCATATTATTGTTTTGTTTTGGCTAGTATTGTTATAACACTAACACATCAGTTGAACTCAATGAAACCAATGTTTATAATAAACAGAAACATCATTATTACAAAACAAACTGATGTAATTGACATACAGTAACATCATTATTACAAAACAAACTGATGTAATTGACACAAAGTAACATCATTATTACTAAACAAATTGATGTAATTAACACACAGTAACATCATTAACACCAAACAAACTGATGTAATTTAAGCACACTGGCGCCACATTGTTGATGCTTTTAACATCGGTGACTAACTGATGTTAATATAAAAGAAACACATCGGTTATATTCCATAAAATGATGTCTAAAGTACTTTTTGACATCGGTTCGTTTTTGGTAACCGATGTTACAGATAGTAGCTAACATCAGTCAGGTTCCTGTAAACGATGTGATAGATACTCTTTGACATCGGTTTAAAACCGATGTGAAAGGGGTTGGACCTTTCTCTACACCCACAAAGACATCGGTTGCAAAATGGCCAGACATTAGTATGAATTTGGAGAATGTATCATCTGTTGATAATGTTAGAACTATGTTATCTGAGTTACGTTATAATGGATCCCTAAATAACATGAGCCAGTTAAGTAGATCCTTTCTTAGGAAAGAATGGTCTTTCTTCTTTGACTAACCTGCTAAATGTTTTTCTGGTAAATGTAGTTCTTTTCAACAAATTACTGCTGTTACATCTCACATTACATATAGTTTGCTTTATAACAGAGTAATTAACATTGTTCACATTATCTTAAGTCAGATGTGTATCAAACTTGGGTTAAGAGATCAAGATAGGAAAATGGTTTATTATCACAGATTCATGCAATTGTTTAATAACCATTTTATTCCTGATGTTAAAGCTAGATTTGGTAGAGAACACTGTGTTTCTTCTTATATACAACAAAAGAGAATTTTCTTTGAGATTATAAAGAAGGATAGTGAAAAGAATCTAGATGAAATACCTACAATACACTATCCACAACATGTTCAGGTACTTCTAAGAACTCATCTTCTTACTATCTATAATTCTTCTTTTTTCTATGGTGAAATGACTCAGGAATCTCATGTGGTGGAGAACCTCCCTATGTCTACCCAAGTAACCCAACACATTATAGTCTTTGAAATAATTCTAGAACCAAATTTTGATCCACAGCCTATTGTTTCAAAGAAACCAACCACTGGTGTTTCTCAAAAGACATTAGTTGTAAAGAAGAGAAGATTTGTTGTTTCAAGTAATAGTTCTAGTGAAGATGATGATAATATATCTCTTGCTGAGAGAGCAGAATTAAAGGCTGCAATTAAACTTTCTAGGGTGGTACAATTGTCCATATTCTCTTTCGATCGTTCCTTATCCTTTTTACGGAACTACTGGATTAATCGTTACCGATCTGGATGACATGAGAATATTCTCCTGCTTGAAATTGCCATATCTTATTCCCTTAGAAGATAGATTATTCTTACCTATGTTGTTACCCTTTAGCATTCTTCAAGACATAGAAATAATGAAGTCGAATTCCATTCATTCTTTCCAAATATCAATTATTACATTGTAGCCATAACCACTCCTCAGTGGTTTCCTACCTTCATTCTTAAATCAAATATAATAACATCCCAAAATATCAAATCCTCAAAGTTAATATCTCAATTCTTGGATTATAATAATATGTAATCCACTGTCCGGTCAAATATTATACCGAAAAGAATTTGGAATTTCTGAATTCCGATCGTCTCTGCATTCACTTATTTCCTCCGCGTATTACTAATATGACTTCGAAACATCCATATCACGTCCCGTACATAGGGTGGAGTGAAAAGTTTTCCAACTTACAAAATCACTATTCATCCACCAAATTACTATGCACGTATAGGAAACACTATGCACGTACGGGAAATACTATGCACGTACGGGAAATACTATGCACGTATGGGAAACACTATGCACGTACTCATTTCCCTTCAAGGATCCATTAGCTCCTTCGTGGATGGTAGATTATTCTTATCTAGGTCCTCAACCATCGAATTACTCTATTCTGACAATATACCAATGCATCAGGATCATTGTCCAAAGCAATATCCATTCATTACAATCATTGTTCTTTGAAACCACCATTCATTAGAGCTGGTGACCTTGTTGTCGGAATCATTGTTCCTCATTTTATCATTACTTAATAAAAAGTTTTAATTATATCCAAAATTTGGGGTTCTTACAATAGGTTTCATCATAGTCAATGCCTTCAGCTTGTGAATATCCCTTTGCTACCAGTCTTGCTTTATTTCTCGTGACTGTTCCATCTTCATCAAGTTTATTTCTGAATACCCATCTAGTGCCAACCACTGTTCTATTTGAGGGTCTGGGTACCAGCTTCCATACTTCTTGTTGTCTGAATTGATTGAGTTCATCTTGCATAGCAATCACCCAATCAGGATCGAAAAGAGCTTCTTCAGTTTCTTAGGTTCCATTTCAGATAGAAACCCTAAATAACTGCATTGATTCTGATAAGCTCTTCTAGTCTTTACTCCAACATCTGGATCACCAATAATTAACTCAAAAGGATGAGCTCTATTCCAAACAATTTGTCTGGGTAGATTAGTTCTTGATGATTCGCCTTGATTTGTATTGTGTTTTTGAGTATGACTTGTTGACCCTTCATTATCTCCCCCTGAGTTGTTGTCAGACTGACTTGATGAATAATCAAAAGTGTTAGTGGTATCTTGAAAATTATCATTGTTTCCACCACCATCACTATGATTATTATCATCATTATTTTGATTATTATCAGCAACAACATCAGGTTGATTATCATCATCCGAATCTAAGTCTGGTATATCATCAACTATTAACTTTTCAGATGGTTCTTCTGTTTGGATACTGGGGAGTTTAGTGTCATCAAATGTAACATTGACACTTTCCATCATCTTCTGTTGATCAATCACATACACCTTAAAAGCTCTTTTAGTATACCCAACAAAAATTGTTTCATGCGCTTTGGCTTCAAATTTTCCACCTTGATCCACTAGTACAGAACTGTCTTTTAGTGTCGCACTTTTAGCGTCGGTTATATAGAGAGCCGTGGCCTATACATACTTTAGGTGTCGGTTGTTAGCTTAACCGACGCTTAATGTCATTTGTGTTGGACCTTTAGCGTCGGTCTTAAAATAACCGACGCCTAAAACGGATCCTTTAGCGTCGGTCTTTACATAACCGACGCTTAAAACCAACCTTTTGCGTCGGTCATAAACAACCGACGCCTAAAACTGACCCTTTAGCGTCGGTCTTTACACAACCGACGCCTAAAACCAATTCTTTAGCGTCGGTCTTTACTCAACCGATGCCTAAAACTGACCTTCAGCGTCGGTCATAAGCAACCGACGCCTAAAACGAAACTTTTAACTTCGATCATAAACAACCGACGCTTAAAACTGACCCTTTAGCATCGGTCTTTAGTCAACCGATGCCTAAACTGATCCTTTTATACTTTATGTGTCGCCTTACATTTAACCGACGCTAAAAGTATTATAATTTAAAAAAAAACTAAATTATATACAAATAATATTTTTATACAAATAATACGTTATTTTATATTATACCATTCTAATTAAAAAAAATTTAAATTTAATAATATTATTCAAATAAGATTTATACAAATCAAACAACATTTTATAAAAAATACATTTAAATATTTTTATAAAATATTACCTATTTATTTTATATTTTACAAGGTGACTTTTAATTATTTTTAATCAAAAATTGATTTGTGAAATTACAGAATCCCTTTTAATCTCAAAACCGCAGCTTCTTCACTCGTCAGTCGTCATCCTCTCGACTCTGTTTTTCTCTCGACTCTCTAATTCTCTCTCGAACACTCTCTCAATCTCTCTCTCGTTCTTATTCTATGTATCAAATTAGCAGTGTCAGTAATCGAATTAACGAGGTTTTGATTCCTCATATCACTATCTTGTTAATTTCGAATTCTGCAAAATCGTAAAAATTAGGGTTAAATTGGGAGTTTTCAATTTCTTGAGTTAATTGTTAGTTTTTGGTGTTGGAAGCATAGAGTTGATGATTATAAAGATTACGGGGGTTGATTTGCTGTGAGAATTGTAGTTTGCGAGAATCTTAAGATGTACAGTTGTGTTAAAATGATTGCGACCTCGTTTGTATGTAAAGAGAGCTCTGCAATGCCTCTTAAAATATTTATTTGGGATTCAATTGATTTTCTGTTTAATCTCGACTTGTGGTAAAGTGAAGATTTGCTGTTAAATCTCGATTCATATGAAGATTTGATTTCGGTACGCTTGGAAGATTTGTGTGATTGTTGTTTTGCTTGTGTTCTCCGAAGTGTTCATCTCTGTTGTAAAAGGTACTCCAATTTTCATTTCTAGTTTGAAAATTTAAATTTGGGCTGCTCTTAATTTCTGTAAACTGTAGGTTGAGGACAATAGTATTTTCAGAGAAGGGGAACCTAGTTGTTTTGGATTTGGTGCAACGAAGACTATTTAGAATCCTTACAAGTAATAAGTTAAGATTTTCTATAAATTGCTGGCTTGTGGAACACCAGAGATGAGGTGTAAAACATTGTAAAGCTTGTACAAAACAACCATGGAGTTATTCTTGGAGACGACATGTGAGTAATACTTATTCAAATTCATTACGTGGTTAATACATTTCTTTTGCTGCCTATATCTTTGATAGGGAAAGTTTTTCTTTCCCTTTTGCGATTAATGTTCTTGATTGCTTTTTAGTTGTACGTCTAACCTGGTAGTACCTGAATGCTTTTTTCTGTGTTGTAGGTTATCTCTTTATTTTTTATCAATTACAACACATCTTCTACTTGCAACAAATCAAAACTCTTACAGAAAATAAATTCACTCTGGAAAAATCGGCATACCTCATTAAGACTTTTAGTAAAATTACAGACATGTTCAATGAGAAATTTTACAGCATCCAGCTTCATATTAATATATGAGAAAAGGATTTGTTCCAGCTGATCTGAGTGTAACTACCTCAAAAGGAGCAGTTCTTCTTACTTCACATATGGAGGTATATAAATGTAAAAATGAATGAAGTGAATGTTGTGGTTTCAAAAAAAAGTGAATATATTTTGTGGAGTTTTTCTTTTAAGTAGTCTGAGTTTATTGCTTTTTCAGTTGTGTAAGGACTAAGGCAGGGGAGGGAACATTTCAGGTTGACGTGTCCCTGAAAGAAGTGCATTTGACAGATGAGTATTGGAGTAATGTGGCAAGAATCACATGATTATATAGTGTCATTTCTTCAACTGTAAAGACTCTACTCTATATAATGGCACGAGCATTGCATCATGCCATCATCTTTCCCTTGATAGATACGTGCTCCTTGTAGGTTGCATCCTGGCTGTGTGAAAATAACTACTGCACAAGCAAAGCAGTTAAGTAACTATCTTTGTTATGAATGTTCTGCTGAACAAGATGAGAAGGACTCTCATGGCCAGGTCAGAAAACTGTGTCTGTTTTGCATCTTAGTGTTACTTTGATGTGCCTCTTTTTTCATTTCTTCTCTATGTAATCCAGTTTGTGTTCTGCTGTATAATATAAATTTCCCACAACATAGTATCATGATTCTATTTATACGTGTTTAGAGATATTATATAAAGAATGAGAATTTGGAAAGTGGCAAACTGTTCTTTTGTGCAAAACTTGTTGCAGTACCCATGTCGTAGTTTTTTTCTTTGTGTTCACATTGCATTTGATGTGAAAAATCTAATCTGTAGTTTTTTCTTAATCATAGTAGGTATTCCATAATAAGCTATCACCTGTAGCTCTTTTTATCATAATAGGTGAAACCTAATAAGCTATGAAGGAATAAAATGAATTTGGCCCATTTGAGCAAGATAGTACATTGATTTTAGGACCTGAACGTTATAGCTTTGCAACATTTTTTTTCTGGAAACAGGGGTTAATAAACGGAGGAAGTGGTGGGGTTTTGTAAAATACTTTTATCTTTAATGTGAATGTGATGGTACAAAGTAGCACAGCTTTCTATCATTGACGCCTAAACTTCTATGATTCTATAATTTGGAATATCTCATATAGGATCAGGACTTGTGCTAGTCTATTATATTCTAAAAAAGCTGTATATTGGGTGTTAATAAATTCTTTTCTAATAGTATTATTCTTCCATTATGTAGATAGTAGTATAGATATTACTTGCACATAACTTAAGACTTGTCAATATTCTGTCATTGACATCTTATTAATCTATGATTTCCGATCATGTTTTTGGACCACAAACTTAATATTGATACTAAGGGTGGTTTAGCCAAGTGAAGAACACATTATTAGTGTTGGACCTCCTTTTTGTCATTTTTCTTTTTGGATGATTTAGTAAAAGAATATCAGCAACACACATTTTTCTATTTTTTAAAACTTACCCTTGGTCCAAGTGGTTGGAAGAAGCAGCTGGTTATTCTACATTTTACTTTCTTAAGTGAATGACTATAGTATTGCACTATTCTAGCTGCTTATGTTGGTCTTAGTGTTGCACTATAGTGTTGCACTATTAAATGCTACATTCTATAAAGTTTTTTTTTATTTATCTTGCAAGAGGAGCTAGCATTTCTAATGATTAATCTTTTTATTAACTTTCTATTTCCTTTTTGTTGACATTAACACTTTCGGAATGTGGGAACTTGCAATATATTTATAACTTATTTTATGAAACAGGTTTAGCTTGTGGGTTGGGTTATATAGATAATCTTTTAGCAGCTGCTCCTGTTAGCAAGGCTGGTCCATCCACGAGGTGCAATGATAATGCCAAAAACAGAAGCAAAACTGAAGCGAGTGTTAAAGATTTCCGTGATGGATGATAGTTGACGTAATTTATTTGATTTTTTAAGGGAAATCGATTACCAGAGAATTTTTGTTAGTGCCATGTAATTTATTGTACATTTCCTCCAAGTGTAAGCAAGATGATAAAATCCTTAAAATTATGTTAATCAAATTTCTGATCAAATTTGTGTTATGATTTTATTTTTCAATGTACTGGTTTGATATTTGTATTGGTATATATAAAGTGAACCAGGTTTAATAAGGAAATTAATAAATCAATTTTTTTTAAATGACTTTAGGCGTCGGTTAGCAAGGTTGCGACGCATAAAATCTGTCCATAAGTGTCGGCATTTTAGGGAACCGGCGCTAATAGCCTTAACAAAAGCGTCGGCATTTCATAAAACCGACGCTAGTGGCCCTACCAAAGGCGTCGGTGTTTCAGAAAACCGACGCTAATGGCACTACAAAAGGCAACGGCATTTTATGAAACCAACGCTATTAGCAATTTTTAGGCGTCGGTTTTTTAAATGACCGATGCTATTAGTATATTATATGTGTCGCCCAATTAACCGACGCCATAGGCCTATACCTATAGTGTCGCCTTCATATACTACGCCCAATAACCGACGCCTAATGTCTATTTTGACCGACGCTAAAAGCCTATTCTGTACTAGTGATCATCTCCTTCTTTAAGTACAAAGCATTTTGTCCCAAATACATGAAAGTATTTGAGTGTTGGTTTCTTTTCAGTCAAACCTTCATAAGGTGTCTTCATCAAGTCTTTATTGATAAGGGTTCAATTTTGAGTATAACAAGCAGTGTTGACAGCTTCAGCCCAAAAGTATAATGGAAGTCTTGATTCACTTAGCATAGTACTTGCGGCTTCAATCAAGGTTCTGTTCTTCCTTTCAACTACTCCATTTTGCTGAGGAGTTCTTGGTGCTGAGTACTGTCTAGTTATACCCTTTTCAGTGCAGAAATTGTTTAGAACTGCATTCTTGAATTCAGTTCCATTGTCTGACCTGATAGCTCTCACTGGATGCTTTGAATCTAGCTCTATCAACTTGATTTGATCAATCACCAACTGTGGAGTTTCATCTTTTGAATTCAGGAATAGGACCCATGTGTACTTCGAAAAGTCATCAACAATCACAAGAGCATATCTTTTATTTGACATTGACATCACATTAACTGGACCAAACAAATCAATATGAAGTAATTGTAATGGTTCATTTATTGATGATGTATTAGTGCTCCTGTGAGTTGCTTTTTTAATTTACCTTTTTGACAGGCATCACATAGTCCTTCCTGAACAAATTCCACTGCAGGCAGATCTCTCACCAATTCTCTTTTAACTAGAGAATTCATTGTTTTGAAATTGAGATGAGAAAGTTTCTTGTGCCATAGCCAGCTCTCGTCATTAGAAGCTTTAGTATAGAAGCAATTGATTTCCTCAGTGCTTCCAGAATTCATGTTGGCTACGTACAGATTGCCTTTTCTAACTCCAGTCAGTTGTGGCTTTTCATTTTTCTTGTAATTAGACAATTCTTCTTGTTGAAATGAACATCATATCCTCTATCACAGAATTGACTAATACTAAGCAAATTATGCTCTAGTCCTTTTACACACGAGACTTCATCTATGATAACATTTCCAGCTTCTAGTCTACCGTATCCATCAGTTTTACCTGTGCTGTTATCTCCAAAGGTAACTACTGGGCCGACCTTCTCAACCACATCTGTCAGCAGGGATCTGTTTCCAGTCATATGCCTTGAACAACCACAATCCAAGATCCAGGTCAATCTTTCAACCTATTCCACTCCCTGCAATGACAAGTTGGTTAAACTTTCTTCGGAACCGAAATCTGATTGGGTCCTGCGTACTTGAAGAACTGGCCTTTGTTAGGCAAAACAACATTTCCAATCTTAACATTATTAGAGAACAAACATTTTACCCTATAAACAGATTTAAAAATTTTAGATCTCTTCTTGGGTAACCATGTTTGTTTGGCAGAAGTAACACTTGTTTGATTGACTGGACATTTGACCTTGTGAACAGCCTTAGTAACACTCTGTTTAGGCTTAGGTGTAAATGTCTTTCTCCTAACCTGAGGAGGACTAGCAGTCTTATGACTAACATTTCTGTTTCTGTTCATCTGTTGTCGTGGTGCATTCTTGTCAGCATTCGCATGATTATTATTAAAGTATGCAGACATGATATTAAACGCACACGACATACAATTGACAACACCACATGCTTTATGAGAAGTATCAATAGTAGGCATGGAATGCATGTTAGACATGTTGTTCTTCTTTTTCAACTTACTTCCTAACTCAGTTTCAGATGACTCAGTTGACTCAACAACCTCAACTGGTTTCTTACTAGCTTCTTCACTTTCAAGGACTATGCCATTAGCACTGTCCTCATTTTTTATCTCTTCCTCAATTTCTATAGAAAGCATATTATGGGGTTCAACAACAGACTTTCTAAATAGGGGTTCTTTGACATTCTTGAGCACATATGGTATACCCCTTTCTTTAGCACTAACACGATTAGGAGTATTTATGCACAGAGAACCAACAGCCTGGTTGTAGTCAAACCCTATTCCTACAGTTCGTTCTACAGCTTGTTTATTGTAGAACTCTTTAGTTTCTTTAACTGAATTGTAACACGCCCTAACTTGTGTCTCAAGTTCAGTAATCCTATTCATTTGTTTAGAGCATGCTTCCACCAATACCTTATCCCTATAGGTAAGTGTTGCCATTTCTTTTTGTTGTTGTTCTTGATTAACAATCAATTTTTTTTTGTTTTAACACTTTATTTTCAAAATTAGTGTTAACCTGTTTTAATCTAACAATTTCACTTTGAGCATAACCTAATGATTCATGTAGACTATGAATCATTTCAGAATCAGTAAGTTTTACCGGACTTCTGATAATAGTAGAGGTTGTCTCAGCATTTGCTACCAACGCAAAATTGCAATATTCTTCATCTTCACTATCTGTGTCATCCCAACTTTTACCAGCAGCGACATATGGTTTTCCAGGCTTCTTCTTTTCAGACGAAAAATCTTTCCTCTGGCCTTGCTTGGATTTATGACATTCTGTGGCAAAATGTCCAAGTTCATTGCAATTATAACATCGAATTTTGCTTCTATCAACAGTCCCTGTTTTGTAACCACCTCTGTTACTGGAGGATGAAGAACCTCCTCTTTGGAATCTGCTGTTAGACTTGAACCTGAACTTTGGATTCCTTCTGAATCTGAAATTTTCGAACTGTCTCACCATGAGTGCCAAGGATTCATCCTCAAGCTCATTTAATTCTTCCAATGAATAAAATTCTCCACCATCCTGATTGGCTGGAGTCTGACCTTGCTCTACTTCGACTTGTTCCTTGTCAGGAGTATGAGATCGAACAAACTTAGTCTCCACTTCCTTAGGAACTTCAGTTACAAGAGCTGTAGATAAACTTGGAACTCTTCCTTTACCAAAAACCTCTTTCTGCTGCACTTGCTCCAACTCATAAGTTTTTAATATCCCAAAGAGTCTCTCTAGAGGAACTTTATTCAAATCCCTAGATTCTCTTATGGCAGTGATTCTGTGTTCCAAATGAGTAGGCATGGTTAATAGGAACTTCATATTAATCCCTTTCTGAGTATAATGCTTGCCATGGATTAGCAAGTTGTTGATGATTATGTTATACCTTTCGAACACTTCTTGAATTCCTTCATTAGGACCAGACCTAAAGTGTTCATATTCAGAGGTTAATATTTGAAGTCTGTTTTCCCTAACTTCATCAGTTCCTTCGTTAATTGTCTCAATAGTCTCCCACATTTGCTTAGCAGTTTTACAGTTCATAACATGACTATACATTACTGCATCTAGAGAGTCTATTAATATTAATCTCAAATTTTTATCCAAGCCAGCAGTTTCCTTTTCATCAGAAGTATAATCAGCAGGATCCTTATCCACGGTTTGAGAGGGAGTAACAACAACATTGTTAACAATAACTTCAGATTCAAGAATCTTAATAGGTATAGGTCCATTTTTCAGCACATTCAAGTATTTGGAATTTGTCACATCAAGAAACAATTCCATTTTGTTCTTCCACATATCATAGTTATCTTTATCAAAGATTGGGATCTTCACAATAGCTTTTGAAGACATGATGAATTTTTAAGAGAGTTAAAAATTCGGTATTGATTTTTGATTGAGTAAAAATAGGATCTTGATTTGTGTATCAATCAATAAGCTCTGATGCCAATTGTTAGGTCCAATATTTTTGTAGAAGGGGGGGTTGAATACAAACGGTACTGTTTTATCGAAATTTGTCCGAATAAATTTAATTAATATTTTGACAAATTTGAGCGGAAATTAAATGAAACAAAATTCAAGTTGAATATAAAATTATATTAACTTGAGAGGTTTGTTACAAATACAGTACAGAATTAATATCTAATTGATAAAAACAAATTAGAAAATTCGACATGAATTTTTCTAGATTTGTTAATAAAAATCAAGATATAGATTAGTTGTAAAAACTCGCTAATAGTACAAGAGTATCAAGTAATCAAGTTCTATCGGATCAGTTATCAAAAATAAGATGAACTTGATTTATGAATTAATTAACCCTTGCAGTTTGGTGCTCTTGATGAGAGAGAAGAGAGTAAACTGATTTGCCTTGTATGAATATGATATGTAAATCTGTGTTATGCTTCGACTGATTTCTCTTGATATATCTACTGCCTCTTTTTGTTGAAATAGAACTGTCAAGAAAATCGGCAAGACAATCTGTTCTTCAAGACAATCAGATTTGTACTGTCAAGACAATGGGCAATACAATCGGCAAGACAATCTTGTTCTATCAAGACAATCGGCAAGACAATCAGTTTCTGAGATATTTGTCTTGCTTTATCAATAATTATCAATCTGCCTGTTGCTTTTTGTTTTTGATCATTATCGAGACAATCTGATTTGAACTATCAAGACAATCGTCAAGACAATCAAATCAGATTTTTATTCTCTTTTTGAAAAGCTGTTGGAATATATGATTACCAAGACAATCGGCAAGACAATCTCTGATTGTCTTGCTTTACAGACTTTCTGCTTCATGACAATCAGATTTTCTGATTTTCTCTTCCAAGACAATCGGCAAGACAATCAGGGATTGTCTTGCTAGTTCTTTTTTCAGATTATATTAAAATTGATTTAAGAAATAATCATTTTAATTTAATCTTACTTAAATAATTAATCAGATTTAATTAATCTAATAAATATTTTAATTAAAGAATTAATTCAAGATGAATGAATTAATTAATTAAATTAACTACTTGAATTAAATTAATTAAAAAGGAATAATTATATATCCTTGGATTGTCTTAATTCTTTTCTGAATCAATGAAAGTAATAAAGAAATACCACTGAATATTTTGTTGACGTCCCATGCACGGTCTGGTTCACGAACGACTAACTTCAGTGACTGTCCTTTAATTTCCACATTAAAATGTGATTCCTTTTTCTTCTCATCTATTTCTCTTTCTTGTACTCTACTGTACTCTGTCTGAACCTGTCACTCTAGAAATCTCTGTCCTTGAAATAAATCCATTTCTTCGATGACATACTGAGGCTTGATCAGCATGCTGAACTTCTTCCAGTGCGAAACATCAAAACTATAGATTGACTATATTGTTTTTCTTCTGACAGATAGTATCTTCTGAGACTCCTGTGACAGTTATAAATATTTACTTATTACAATCTAAGCTTAAGTTGAGTTGAGTCCTCGAACTATAAATAGGTTGTGTCATATGCCTTTCAAACTTTCATGTACTCTTATTTGATTTCATTAATATTAATGAAAGACTTATTTGATTTTATTACAGGATTTATCTATTTAAAGTGTCTAAATAAGATGTTCCATAGTTCAGAGTAAATCTTCTAGAATTATAATGAGATTGTAATACTGAGATCTAGAAGATGTAACTCTAGACTTAAACATTTCCTGATCATAGGATAACTAATCGAAAGTTATTGAATCCTCAAAGATTGGTACATTCTATGCTTGCTCCCATCAGGAGGATGTCTGTTCTCATAAGCATTTGTGTGGTGACACTATAGCTAGTATGTAGGTGCTTATTAAGGAATAAGTTCATTGAACATGACTCGATAAGTTGGAAAACTAATGGAATTTACTCACGTGTCGATAGTTGTTCACTGAGTGATAGTTGTACAAGTGTCCTTAGACTTGAGATCGTTAAAGTTATCTTATATATATTAGGTCTATTCTGGGCATAGGGATTTGTGTATGGAGATAGTTAACGGTCAATATAGAATCTACCCCTTCCAGTAAGGAAGTGAATATCCTATGTATGCGAGTTCTGGAATCTCTTGCCAGAGTGTATGAAATTAGAAAAGAGTTTCTAATTTGCATTAATATGAACTTTGCATTATAAAAAAGAAATCATATGATTAAATTTGATAGGCCTGACACTAGATCCATGCCTTGTATTTAATCGGGATATTGTAGGGTAGAAGGAATTGATTGTACGCTAACTAGTCATTGACAGTTTCTTGGTATTCTAAGCAGTGAATTCATATTATCCGGATAGTCGCGATATGTTGAGAAGCATCACTCACGATGTAGAATAAATATAATTAATCAGTTAATTATATTTAATGAATTTTAGAATTCATATAAATAATAAATAAAAAGTTTATTATTATTTATTTCTACTACCGACTTAATATTGAACCTACAGGGTCACACCATAAAAAGATTAATTTATTGATGAAGGTATTTTGAGAGAACAAGTTGTTTTAATAATGATTAAAATAGTTTTAATTATTATTTAAACATTTTGTGGAATTTATATAATAATATATATGAAATATTAATTATACTAAATACCTACATGTGCCCTATATATAAAATGAGATGAGGAGGTGTTTAGTATGCAAAGTGTTTTTTTGAAAAACTTAGTTGCCACCGCTTCATCTTCTTCATCTCTCTCTCTCTCTCTCTCTCTCTCTCTCTCTCTCTCTCTCTCTCTCTCTCTCTCTCTCTCTCTCTCTCTCTCTCTCTCTCTCTCTCTCAAAACACCATTTTTATAAAACCTTTATTTTATAAAAAAAGCTTCATCGAAGAATTAATCTTGGTGGATACCAATAGAGAGCTTCACACTCTGAGAAGCTACTGCTAAGCAACCATTCATTTTAAAGCTTCGATTTTCAAGTTATGGTTACGATTCCTTCGCTCTCTTATTTTTATATGTTTTTCTATATGTGCGATATATGGTTTTATGGAATAATTGTTATATCACGCTTCCGGTCGTCCGTAAATTCCTTCAATTTGGACTTTCAAAGCATGGTGCACTTCAATCACTTTATACATATTTGTTTCACAAAGATTTCATTATTGAAGATGCTCTAGCACAAGGTGAACAAAAGGAGGCAGTAGATAGTGGAATACAGTCAACATGAGATAATATTGCACCAGTGGTGGATTGTAGGATAGATTAGATCACAGTCACTACAACACAAGAACCATCTAGTCAGAGGTTAGATGGGTCAAAAACTGTGATAGCTGATGTTGAAAGATCTTCTGCGATGACTGAAATTGCAAGTGAGATGCCCTATGATATGGGAGGATTGACTTTGATTGATTTTCCTAAAGATCAAACAAATTTCGTTCATTCAGAGTCTATCCACCATGAGGATGTGTCTCAGCAAACAACACTTAAATACGATAACACACAAACTATAATGTCTAATGAAGTATTACTATAGGTATTAAAGTCTCGTGTAGAACCTGAAAGTGGTATACTGGAGCCTGTAGTTTCTGAAAAGATAGTAAATGCTTGTGATGGTTCAGAGACTATAATAGCTCATTCCATGGAGAACACCTCAAGCCCCTTACCCTATGAGGAACCCTCTCTCCATGTGGGTTCAGGTATAAACACTTCTTTTAACCCCTATTTTTCTGTAGGTCATGAGAGCACTTATCCAAATTTGAGTGATACACTTGAAAAAATGGACATAGATCCACAAACAGAGAGGGTAGCTCCTGATCAGGGAAAAGGAGAGGTAGAAAGAGTGTTGACTTTAGATAGTCAAAGTAAGAATAAGGGTATGGATGATCAACTCCATAGTGAGGGAGAGAAAATTAGGAAACCATCATCATTTAATTTCTGGGATCAGGTTTTTCCTGACTCTTGTTCTGACAATCTTGGTATGGATGTTGGTACTTATTCTTTTATCAAAATGTATGAGAAGAATGACTTAGCTGTTAGTGTAGGTGCCCTAGAGGCAATACATTGTTCTTTTATTAAACCTTTATGTTATTTGATCATTCAATGAATGTATTTATTATTACTTTAATTACTGCGATATATTTGCTAGCATAATAAATGTCCTTAGAATCATGATACATATTATATAGTTTAATTACATGACTTGAACTTGAGATTATATAATATATCATATTCTTAATGGTCCATAATCGACTATTATTATATAGGACAATAATAATGCATAAATAGACTAGTATGTTGTTTGACAGATAACCATATCTCATTGGTTATAAGTATAGGGATACTAAAGTCAATACATAGGTACATGTAGGAGTACATGGTACTGGACAGACCCACAGTGAGATTCTTCAGGTTTAATAAAGTCATAAGAAAGACTCACAGTGATAATGGTGTAATTATCCTTTGACTTGAGGTCAATATATTTCTATACCAGGATTACTATACTTTGACAACATTAAAAGTTACCTTTAATCGGGTGATGATAAAAGTGGACATCGGGTATATCATTAGTCGTATGAGAAATATGAATGATAGATAAAGGATTTAACCCTTCTATAATTAGGAGAGATATTATTGGTCTCTTGATTGAGTGAGACTATAAAATGCATGGTCGTGCTCAAATAATGATTTGTTTTTAATAGTCTACTCATGGATCAAGTAAACCCGGATTAAATGTTGAAGAGGATGACTAAATACATGCCTCGAGTTTAATCTATAATATATATGGTTAAAGGAATTATATTACACGAAAACATTAATCACAAAAGTTTTATCAATTCACGATTTAATTAGTGTTTAATTGGGTAACAATGATGTATTACAAGATACCGATCATTGTTTATAATTTTATTTGGGAATAAAATTATTGCCAAATAAATAATAGCCTATAGGGTTACACACATTGAGCACTTAAAGGAATAGTTAATTTAAATTATGGATTTAAATTAATTGATGATAATTTGAATTTTATTATATTAATTAAGTGAGACTTAATTAATTGAGATAATATAAATTCGAATTAGAGGAGTAATTTTACCCATAATAATTAAGTATGACTTAATTATTAATTAAATAATAGAAATTCGTTTTATTATTTAATCCTATACCTACATGGGTTGGGTTTTGCTGTTATGGGCCAATTAATCAATCATTATAAATAGATAATGATAGGTTAAGAGGTCATTACATTTTTATAAAAACCCTAGAGGAGGTAGCAGCAAAAGAGGCAGAAACAAATCGAATCATCAAGGAAGCTAGTATGTCCATTCAGCAGTGCTCGTGTGGATACCATAGAGGTGTTTTCCGAGAGGTAGACACAGGTCATGAAAGCTAGGATCTTCATTGAGTTCGTGAAAGTCAAGATTTTAACAGGTATGATTCGTTATCTCAATAATTTGCCCAGAATTATACATGGATCTTGAGTTAGGGTTCCGAATTTTATTGTTTTATTTACGTTTATCTGTTGCATTTTATGCCTCGGAACCCAACATTAGCAAGGCACAATGCAAAGCCAGAAGTTAAAGCTCAGAAACAAAAAGAAAGGCTTGTAGGAATCATCAACAGAAGAAGTGAAAGGCTAAGACAATCTCTTATTTCACAAGTACCAGAAGAAATTCCTAAACTATATCTTTGTATTCACTTCCATTATCAGCTAAAATTGAGTCATCAACTATATCTGATCACTCTCAGGAGGAGTCAGGATTTGTAGATATTAGTACACAGAATACTGGTGAAGGACATGATGATCATATTTCAGCTCCACATCAGAAAGATGAAGATGTTTGTAATTCTACTCAAGTATTATTACTTGAATATCATTCTACTTCAGTAGAGAATGTTACACATGCAACTTCTTCTACATGGATTGATGATAAAGTTCTTTCTGCATCTAAGTCTGAAGATACAATAAGCACTTTCAACATTGAAGTTATTTCTGAAGTTTTAAAGGATATTCAGAATTCTCAAATTGATATTCTGTCAAGACTTCAAATAGCTGAAGATAAGCAAGTCACTATTATGAAAAATCAAGCAGTTTTGATGAATCTCATTTGTTCTCTTACTGAATCTCTTGGCATAAATGTTGCTAATGTCAAAAAGGGGGAGATAAAGACAATTCAGAGACAGCAGAATGAGGGAGATAAAGGAAGAACTGACGGTGATAGAGGTAAATCTCAACAGGGAAGTGGTAAAGGAAAAGAAGCATCAGATAGTTAAATTCTTTCTGAAGTACCAAATACTATGTCTACATTTGAAGAAGGAGGTACTCAACTTTATGAACTTAAATTCATAAATTTTATTCTGATTGTATTGTTATATGTTTTGACATCCATAACTGAGATTTATGCTTCAGATCTTAAAGCATAAATAGGGGAAGATTGTTAGGAATAATTCATGAGTTGTGATATAAAGAATAGAATTTGCATATACTTCTTGTATATCGTGATCTTATAAAGGATTTAGTACTTTGTATAGAATATATGTATTAGACAGTAAACTGTAGAGTTAAGTCAGGAACAGTGTGTCAAGGACTACATTTCAGGAACTGTGAGCAGATCCTGATACGACAAGATAGATACTGATGGATGTCGAGTCCTGATGCAAGGTGGAATCCTGATATTAGTCATACTACTGATTACATCATTGTGGATGTTACAGAAACTGAAAAGTGCTATAAAATAGGATGGTTGTTTTGAAGAACAGCAAGAAGGTATCATGAAGGAAAGAGTTTACTATTGATGGAGACTATCAACTGGATGGCAGAACATTATCATGTATAGATCATTACTTTATGTTATTAGTTGATAGATAGCATTATAAATATTCTCTCTATATCATTGTAAAAAGAGCAATTTTGTTAGCATAAATTTTGTATTTGAGAGTACGAAACAAACAGAGAGAGATTTATATTGTCAGCAGCTGTTAAAGGTATTTGTACATCTTTGGTAGAGTTTATATTTGATCTAATTAATACAAAAAGTTTGTTTTGATTCGTTTGTTCTTGTTCATCCAGTTCAGCAAAAATTAGACACGATTATATAACTTGTATTCAACCCCCCTCCTACAAGTTATTCGAGTTAACATACTATCACAGTTTTACGTATGGACCACCCGTGATCAATGAAATCGGATGTTATGTATTTTTTATATCTATTTGTGTAGAATAGAACTCGATAAATAAATATTTGATAAATTAATAATTTAATCAAATGAATAATTTTTTCTGATCCCGACATAATAGCGATAGTGTATTTTTTATCTCGGTAAATAAATAATCTCGATTAATGAATAAAATTTTCCGATCCCGAACATATTCATTACTGTATGTAGAAAATGTAGATAAAGATTGTTTTGACAGGAAACACTTTCTCGTAAAGAATTAGATATTTGTACAAAAATAAATTGTCATTAAATAAGATTTATCATTTATGTGTTGACGCATCTAAAAAATGATGACACAGAAGATATATATGAAATATATTAATCATAGGATTTTTAAAAGGAAAAAGAGTTTCTATCTGACACTGTAGAAAACTTTTCTACAATATCACCTTAAATTAAATCTGGGCGATTAATTTAATCCAATGGCCCCACTAGGGGCACCACACACAAATCGAATACACCCTCACATACACAATCCCACCTAATTTCCTTCATTTTTAATTTGATTTTTCCCGTTAATTAGTGATTTTTTTTTTGAAATCTGACTTCACTGTATTTTTCTCCATCTATGAACGATCAGTTTGCATATCATATGTGCAGCAAAATCATGATTTTAAGGAGACAGTGTAGAAAAATTTCCTACAGTGTCTGGTAGAAACTCTTTACCCTCTTTTTAAAATTTTTTAAATAGTTTACTATACCATTATTAAAGCAACATCAGATCGAAATATTTCCATCACCGAAATTAGAAAAAAACTTGGAATTACGTTTATAGGAACACTCCATCTAAAAAATATAGGATTCAATATCAAATATGATTGATTATATCCGGATATATTAAATTGATTATCTTTTGCAATTTGACCCAAATTATTCATCAATTTCTGATTTTTGATCATAACATTAAAGTCAATTATTTTTTAGATAAAAAATGTTTTCTCATTCGTAATTCCATTATCTATGAGTTGATGATGATATTGGTGGATGCTACCTAGTTTGTTGAGTTGGACAATTTGAATTCAATAACAATAATACTGAATACAAAATCTAATAGAAAAAAGAGTTTCTACCTGACACTGTAGGAAACTTTTCTACAGTATCGCCTTAAATTAAATCTGGGCCATAGATTTATCTAATCAAATGGCCCCGCTAGGGACACCACACACAAATAGAATACACCCTCACACACACAATCCCACCTAATTTCCTCCATTTTTAATTTGTTTTTTTCCGTCAATTAATGATTTTTTTTTGAAATATGACTTCACTGTATTTTTCTCCATCTCTCAACGATCAATTTGCATATCATATGTGCAGTAAAATTGTGATTTTAAGGCGACACTGTAGAAAAGTTTCCTACAGTATCAGGTAGAAACTCTTTACCCAATCTAATATACCCATAATATTAATTTGAGTCAAAATTGTAAAGAATGATCAATTTGATATCTTTGGACGCAAATAATCATATATTTTATCCAAAATTTTTAACTTTTTTCATGTCAAAACTTCCTCCATCCTATTCACGGAAAAACCCTTTAAATAATAATTTTAAATTAAAATCTAAAATATTATTATTCAAAAAGATGATCCATTTTTTTCTGAAAGGAAAATTGATGGTCCTTACTATCATTTTATGAAGACGTAACTAAAACTTACGTTAATTATAAATATGAATACAGAGGTTTTTAAATATTTACTTTTAATGAGAAAATCGGCCATGTGGGTGAACTCAAGATGTTTTATGAGATTATACATCATTTTTCGTCTATATAACTAAGTATCCTTGTACATGTGTTGCAAAATCTCTTAATTTTATGGTATTGTCTAGGGGTGTATTTGACTTAAAATCGAACATTGTCAAGCTCAAATTTAAGTTTGACTGAAGAATGAACATCAAGCAAATAAGACATTATTACAACTCTAGCTGACTATGAAGTTTCTCTCCAGACATATGTGAGAGGGTGTTTTTCTCATCTTTTCTGTCCATCAGAACTGTGTGAGGCCTAGTATGGCTAGGTACAGGAATATCAACGAGCAACTAGAGAATTTGAACGTGGAGGATGAAGAAAACGAGGACTTAATAATCGAAGGAGACATTGAGGAGGAGACTAATAAGTTTGAATTATGTCTTATAGGCAGATTTCTTACTGTAAAAAGTATCAACACTAGAGCAATGAGCGTCAAAATGGCTGATATCTGGAAACCAACTATGGGGATAAATATCAAAGAATTAGAAACGGGAATCTTTCTGTTTCAATTTTATCATAAGGAAGATAAGGCTTGGGTGATGAACGGAGGTCCGTGGACGTTCGATAATGCTATACTGGTTCTTGATGAAATTCCGAATGGTGAAGAATCTTTGAATGTCCCATTATGGTTCCTCAATATTTTGATCCAAGTGTACGATCTTCCAAATGGTTTCATGTTGGAAGTTGTGGAACAACAACTTGGTAATTTCTTTGGCGAATTTATCTCTTAAGACACAAAGAACAACTCTAATATATGGAGGGAGTTCATGAGAATTAAGATAAAAATAGACGTAAGAAAATCTTTGAAAAGAAAGAAGAATATAAAGAGGAACAATGGGACTGAGTTCACAGTTTTGTGTAAGTATGAAAGACTATGTGTAAGTAAGAAAGACTAGGAATTTCTGTTTTGCTTTTGGGATGGTGACACACACAGAAAGATTTTGCAGGAATTCTATAGATAGTAGAAGTGAAGGTGAGTCCGGGGTGGGGGTCATGGCTGAAGGCACCATCTCGGAGGAGTTTAGGTCAGGGCGGCAGTAAGTGGGTGAGGAAGGAAGACGATTTCAATTGGCCGGAGAGAATGGTGCGTGACAACAGATCCCGGATAATATGGGCGAAACTCTAGCAAATCAAATTTTGAATCTATCTGACTATGGTGCACGGGGACGCCTTTGAGGTCACGTACCGAAGTTTGGGAATGTCTCGGGTACGGGGACGGCATGGGGACGTCAGCAAAATTTTGGGGACGGCTGCTCTAATTTGGGGACATTTTTCAGGTTGAAAAGACTAAATTACCTGTCCCCTACTTAATATTCAGTCGCTTCTTCACTTCTTCTCTGTAAATATCAATCCCCTATCTCCATATTCTTACATTCTTCTCTCTTACATATTTAATCATTTCTCTCCCCATCAAATATGCAAGGTTGGAAGAAGAATGGGAGAGAAAAAAAATATGAATTTAGGGCCAAAAGATGTTCCTTTGCCTTCCGAATCAGGTTTGAGTTTTTCAAGGAAAAGAAAATCTGAATTTTTGAATCCTCTTGCTAAATCATTTGATATCTCTACTAGAGCCCAATTAAATCATGAAATTGCAAGGATGTTTTACACTGGTGGTTTGCCTCTATTTTATATATGAATAATTTTATTATATTATTATATTAAATTCCGTACCCGTACCCTAAAATTTTAAAGTTGCCGTTTCCTGTCCCCGTACCCGTACCAGTATATGTTCCCGTACCCATTTCCATGCAACATAGCTATTTGATAGGAGAGAAACTAGGTGCGAAGGAAGGGAAATTTCAAATAAGAAAATAGTCATAGTTGGACTAGGAGTAAATCAAGGGAGTGATGGGCCTGGGTCAAAATTCAAAGTGGCTTTTTATTGAGGAAGATACTGGGCTTGAAGTGGAGGATAGAAAAAGAAGACGTCAAGGGTCTGAAACAAAGACAATTATGGATACAGATGAGGTGTTGGCTCTGGAGGGTAACTCTGCACATGTTATTCTCTCTAAAAAAGATACTGTATTTTCTAACACTAATTATACATCATCTCCTGATATTGATATGGCTACGCTTGCAAAGCAAGCTAACCAGTAATTATAAATCTATTAAGTTGGAACTGTAGGGGTATGGGGAATCCTCGTGCAGTTCGAGTTTTCAGAGATTTATTAAAGTCTCGTAACCCCAACTTTGTTTTTTTATCGAAAACTCTAGTTGATTCAAGTGTTATGAAAGAGCTTGCTATCAAAGTGGGCTTTGACAATTATTTTGAAGTTGATCGTGTAGGTAGAGGAGGGGGATCGGCTATCATATGGAAGAATTTAGTTAGCTTCAAAGTGACAAGTTACTCGAACAATTTCATTGATGTTAACATTGTGGAAGGTACAAATATGTCTTGCAGGTTAACTTGTTATTATGGTTATCCCAGACGTGAGAGGCATCAAGATTCATGGATATGCTTCGGAATCTAGAAAATAATAATTAGGTTCTTTGGTGTATTTTCGGTGACTTCAATGATTTATTGTATGCTTCAGAGAAGCAAGGGAGCCATTCTCATCCTCAAAAATATTCTTGATGGATTTCGGTTGGCTATAGAGGACTGTGGTCTTACGGAAATAAATCTTTCAGGAGGAGAGTATACTTGGGAAAAAAGTAAAGGTAAGGAGAATTGGGTTAGAGAGAAATTGGATAGAGGGTTCGTTAATGATCAGTGGTAGTGAAAATTCCCTTTGGGTAGATTGTCTGTGGCACATACAATTACTTCTGATCATGATCCAAATTGTTTGGAGCCTGTGATTATTTCCTGTTTGAGGAAGGAGTTTCGGTTTAAATTCGAAAACACTTGGCATAATGAACCAAATTTCAAAAAGGAGGTGACAAATTATTGGAAAGCTATGCCTCCTATACACATGTTACCTAAGTTATTATCCTTGTATGCTTTATGGCCAAATGAGAGTGGAATTTCTTCAACAAATTCAGGGAGAAAGTGAAAAATTTGTAGGCATCTTTAAATGTGTTAGTGAATAGAAGTGATGAGCAGGGGGTGAAAGAGTATTTTGTTGAAAGAAGTAAGCTAGTTGATTTATTATATCATGAAGAGTTGTATTGGAGACAAAGGGATAAAATGTTCTGGCTTATAGAGGGGGACACCAATTCAAAGTACTTTCAACGAAAAGGAAAAAAAATAATTATATCTCCCAGCTGCGAAGTAATGAAGGTGATGAAATAACAAATCATAATGAGATGAGCAGCTTAGTCATTGATTATTTTAGGAAAATTTTTGTAGGTGGAGGGTTGGCTGTCGAGAATGATAATCAGAATGAATTTGAAGCTAGTGTTATCTCGAATGCTCAAAATGAAAAGCTAGTAGCAGAGTTAATGTTTGATGAGTTTTCAGTTGTAATAAAACAGATGCATCTGGATAAATTCGCAGGCCCAAACGGATTCAATCTAGCTTTCTTCCAATAATTTTGGGATCTATTAGGGCGAGACATTTTTAACTATTAAGCTGGCTCATAGAGTATAAATTCCCTGTAAATATTAATGATACAACTCTAGTTTTGATTCCAAAAAAGGACAATGTAGAGATAATGGCTGATCTTAGACCAATCGCTCTTTGCAATGTGTTGTATAAAATAATTACAAAAGTTTTAGCAAACAGATTAATGACCATTCTACCACATATCATCTCAGAAAATCAATCGGCTTTTGTGCTTGGGAGAAATATTACTGACAATGTATTGGCAGCTTTCAAAATGTTGCATTTCATGAAAAAGAAGAACATAGGTCAGGAAGGAGAGGTTGTCCTGAAATTGGATATCTCTAAAGCCTACGATCGAGCTGATTGGTCTTATCTTTGCAAAAGAATGAAAAACATGGGTTTTTCGAACAATGTAGAGATAATGGCTAATCTTAGACCAATCGCTCTTTGCAAAGTGTTGTGTAAAATAATTGCAAAATTTTTAGCAAACAGATTAAAGACCATTCTGCTTCATATCATCTCATAAAATCAATCGGCTTTTGTGCCTGGGAGAAATATTACTGACAATGTATTGGTAGCTTTCGAAATGTTGCATTTCATGAAAAAGAAGAACAGAGGTCAGGAAGGAGAGGTTGCCCTGAAATTGGATATCTCTAAAGCCTATGATCGAGTTGATTGGTCTTATCTTTGTAAAAGAATGAAAACCATGGGTTTTCCGGATAAGTGGATTAAATGGATGATGTTGTGTGTCTCAGCTATAAGCTACATGATCTCGTTTAATAGTAGTACAATTGGCCCAATTAATCCTATCAGAGGCTTAAGGCAGGAGATCTATTATCTCCTTACCTTTTTCTGTAATGTGTTGAAGGTATGTCTCATAAAATTTCAGTGGCTTCTAACGAGGGAGTATCAATGGCTGCTAAATTGCTGCGCATGCTCCCAAGGTAACGCACTTTCTTTTCGCAGACGATAGTTTCTTGTTTTTTTAAGGCTAACGTTATAGAGGCAACTAAAGTTAAAGCTTTTTTGAATGATTATGGAGTTTGTTCGGATCAATCTATTAATTATAAAAAGTCAGGCATTTTCTTTAGTGCCAATGTGAGGCGTGACAAACAACAAGAAATAAAAACTCTGTTGGAAGTTAGCATTGATCTGAAAAATAGTAGATATTTAGGTCTACCGTCTCTAATTGGTAGATCTAAAAAATCCGCTTTTAACTTCGTGAAAGAGTGGGTGTTGATAGGTCCATAATTAATTATATTTTTAATACCTATTTTATGTCCGTTTTCGTAGTTCTATTATTTATTAAATTGTTTTATTTTATTTTGTAGGAAAATAAATAAAAATAGATTTCAAGCAGGAAAAGGTGCAAAAAGGGAAAGGAGGTGGAAAATACTTGAATCCAAGGAAATTGGAGGAAAAATCGATTACTTATCGGAGAAGAAAAGGGAAATTGAAGAAATTATATTCAAGATCGGATTGTAATCATAGGACCCAAGCTCATTATTTTTCCTTATATATAGGGCTCCTCTCTTGTATTTGAGACACCACTTCAGACATCAATTTAGACACCGATCTAGATTCATAATTTAGAGTAGTAGTAGATTTAGTTGTCCTTAAATACAAATAATTTTTATTTGTTTTATTCAAACACTTTTCTGTTATTCAATTCATGCTTCTAAATTCTTGTTCATTTTTCAATATTATGTCTATCTAATTCTCTTATCCTAGGATGAAGATGAAGTTATTTAATTGCTATTGATTTCTTCTCGTTCCTATTAATTGATTCTCATGATTTTTCTTGGTGATTAATTGTTCAATTGACAAAGTGATTTTGATATATTATTGTTATCGGATTTATTTTTCACAGCCTCTGCTTGCTCTTTGAAGTTTTGATAGGTTATTGTTAGATAACAAGTTTCATAGTATATGCTTGTCTCATTGATTGATATATCTTATTTGTGAAGAAAAGAGAATTTATTTTAGGACGAGTTGATATTAATTGTGATTGATTGACGGATTCGGATTCCTAGATTTTCAATATTATTTGATAATCTTTGCTAATTAGGTTAATAAGGTTAATTTAATCCTATCTCAAATCTTATTGTCTAATTCACCTGATTTAATTATTAGGATTTTGAAAATTTATAGTCTTTGATGATCAATCTGTGATTGCTACAATTAACCACTGTGCACTTGCAGTTATTTAACACATCAAGTTTTTGGTACCGCTGCCGGAGACTATTGGTATTTTTCACTCCTTGATATTAATTCTTCGGATTAGTTTCTTGTTTTCTTTTGTTTTTTTTTTAAGGAATAGTGAAGCGGAGAAAAGCTTGGACAATAAGATCGTTGGAAGGCCTCGCTGTCTCTTTTGAAATTTTTGGAAGCGCTTTTCGGTATTCCGTATCACCTCTCTATTTTTTATTTCTTCATTATTATTGAAAAAAAACAAAAAAAAATTAAATATTAAAAAAAAAACGAAAAATATTTGTTAGTTAGTTTGATAAAAACCAATTTGCTGCATCATTCATTCTCTCACATATGATCACATCATCAAGATTTCTTTATTGTATTTATTGCTTTCCATCCTATATAACTGTGGTGATTGCTGGGGAAAGAGGTACGTACAATTTAGAATATAACACGTAGTGCAGTGCATCCATAACTATTTACCTTCTTGTTCTTTGTGTGTTGCGTCATTCAATCAATCTTAAGGGTGCCACCCAATTACAAGATAAGGTAAGGGATTTCATCACCCTTTCCTTGGCCCAAAAAGCACTAATTCGTTCATCTTGCATACCCTTTCCTTAATAAAATTAAGTAGACATTGGCCCCTAGGATCTCGCGCTCAACTAGGAAGAGAATCTGGAGGAACAAATCACTAAGTATTCCTCCGTTTGGTGTCTAGGCAAGCGTGACGCTTAATTGGCTAATTTGGATTGGTGTCTAGAAAGGTGTTTAGCCTTAGAAACCAACAATGTGTCATCTCAAATGTCTCTCTACGCAAATTGTAGTTCTCCTAATCATGTGGTAGAGAATTACCCTGAAATTGAACAAGTCAATGCCATGTTTCAACCTAGAGTTAAGAATGATCCTTATGCATCCACATACAATCCTGGTTGGAAGAGTCATCCAAATTTCTCATGGAATCAAGGTCAATACAATCAATACAATCAAAATCCTCAACCTGCTTTTCAAAAACCCAATCCTGGTCCATGCCCACCTCAAAATCCTAATTCATATCCTCCTCAAACTCTTGGTCATTATCCAAATTCAGTCCCCATGAATCCTCCTGGTTTTGCTGAATCTGACAAGTGATTCAATTCGTTAGAAAAGAGTATTGAGGCGTTATTAAAATCTCAATCTAATTTAACTCAATCTCAGCAATCTTTCATGCAAACCATGACCCAAGATAGGCAGTTATTAAATTCTAACACTCAAGCCATATCTAAACTAGAGGTCCAAGTCAGTCAATTGGCAAAGACAATCAGTGAGAGAGAGAAAAATCGATTTCCTAGTCAACCTGAGACTAATCCTAAATTTCATCCAAATTTAAAGTCTCATGAAAATGTTCTGTTATCTCTCCAAGGTCAGGTAATCAATTCAACAATCATGTTAGTGTTAATACTCAAGAAGAAGATAAGCTAACATCTGAACCAAATCCTTTGCTCTTGAATCCTATTCTTAAGCAATCTTCGAACCCCGAGAATTCTGAAGTACATAAATCCGATGAGTCACCTTTGAAACTCCAACCTGATGTGTCTAATGAAAAAGTCTTTAAGCCGAAAGCTCCGTTTCCTCAAAGACTTACTTCAAACAAATAATCTGCTCAGTTAGACAAGATTTTGGATGTCTTTAAGCAAGTCAAGATTAACATTCATCTTTTAGATGTAATTCAACAAGTTCCCTCTTATGCTAAGTGTCTAAAAGATTTATGTACCCATAAAAGAACCACTCATGTTCTTAAGAAAGCTTTTCTAACATATCATGTTAGTTCTATTTTGTCAAATCAAATCCCTGTGAAGTATAAGGATCTTGGTTGTCCTACCATCTCTTGTGTCATAGGTGATACTTTTATTGATAAAGGTTTACTCGATCTAGGAGCTAGTGTGAATCTTCTTTCATTATTTGTCTATCAAGCCTTGGGTTTAGGTGAACTTAAGAAGACTAGTGTCACTCTTCAGTTAGCTAATCGTTCTGTTAAAATTCCAACAGGTATAGTGGAAGATGTGTTGATTAAGGTTGGTGATTTTGTCTTTCCCGTTGATTTTGTTATTATAGAAATCGAACCAGTCAAAAATCTCAAAAATCAAATTCCTATCATTTTAGGAAGGCCTTTTCTTGCTACCTCTAATGCTTTGATTAACTGTAGGAATGGTTCGATGAAACTAACTTTTGGCAACATGACGATAGATCTTAATGTCTTTAATGTAGGAAATCAACCTAATGAGCTTTATGAACAACCTGTAGGAGTTAATTTGATAGATGAGGTTGTTTCATGGTCGAATCTTGAGGATAGTGAAATTGAATCTTTTCTTGAGGAAAATGTTTTGTTAGAGTATGAGAGTAATAAAGAAGTTCATGAGTTGTAAAGAAATTTTCTTGTGATGAGATGTTAGATGAATTAAATGCTATTTGTTCTAAGCATGAAACCCAACTTGAGGATAGTTCTTTTGATCCTAAGTTCGTTGTTAAGACTTCTGTAAGTGAGCCACCTACTTTTGTTCCTAATCCGTCTTTTTCCACTCTTAATCAGTCTTTGGTAGTTGATAATGAAACTCATGTTGTTCTTTCTAGTGACTTCGTTCATAACCAAGAATTTTATGTGATTATTCTGCTCAAAAAACATAAAGAAGCGTCTAATTGGTCTATGAATGATGTTAGGTGTATGAGTTTCATTTTGGTGATTGATCATATTTTTCTTGTGGATAATCAAGTATTTGTGGGTGAGTTTCACATGTGTGTTGATTATGTTAAATGTGTTGTTTTTCCTTGATCTGGTATTGGTTAGTAAGTGTTTTTCGTGTGTCTCCCATATAGTTAAGTTTAGGTATGGGGAGTTTGTGTGTGTGTGTATGTGTTTTATGCCTGTGTATGTGTGTTCCGGGTAATAATGTCTTCTCCCTCTTGCCTTTATCAAGTATTCTCATCCTTTTACTTTGTCATTTTTCTCTCATTTGCATACATTGAGGACAATGCATGATTTAGGTATTGGGGAGGGATTTAGTAGTATTATTATAAAAAAATTCAAAAAAAATTTGAAAAATGCAAGAACCCAAAAAAATTAAAAAATGATAAAATACAAAAATAATTCTAGCCTTGTGAAATGATTACTTGTTAAAGTTGGGTTGATGCACCCTTACATGCTATGTACTCTTGTGTTTCTGATGCTTTTGATTGAGAAGTGATTTGCTTAGTTCTTGTGCACACACATACACTAGTGAGTTGAAACTAGCAGGCTTATTGAATGTTGTAAGTAATTGAATGGACATGGATATGTGCAAGAAGATTTGGTTTCCATGCTTTGAGTACAAGTAGGTGCATTAAATAGACTTTTGCTTGGGATTGAGTATGTTTTTGCCAACAAGTGAGATTTTGAGCCTATATGCATATCTTCTGCATTTTATATTCTTTTGCTTGAGTGTCCATATTTTATTTGCATTGCTAAAACTTGTTTGAGACCTTTCTTGAAATGCATGACATTATTTGATGATAAGATGATAAAGGCATTTAGGAATAACCTATTATTATCCAAGTTACCATACCCTTTATATGTGATCAATTAGTTACCCCCTTGAGCTTTATCCTATTTTTTCGGTGACACACCACATTACTTGCCTAGACCTTTTTGTTGTGCAGCCTTACATATATTTGATCCCAATTTATCAAAGGTTAGTAGGAAGTTGAGGGAGTAATAAGATGTGTGAGATGGGGTTTACTTTTGTTAATTAAATTTTGGGAAAATATTGGATTTTGTTGATTACTTGTTAGTCGTTGCTCAAGAAATTTTGGAAGAAGGATTGTGGTTGTGTATATATTTATAGTATCTATCTTAGCTCTCCAAAAGAACAAAAAACAAAAAAAAAGAAAAAAAAAGAAACAAAAGAAGAAAAAAGAAAAAAAAATATATGAAAGCATACTTATGTTTATGTGTTTTTAAGATCCTTCTTCATTCGACTAGTCAAGCATGTTGTTGGAAGAAAATTTAGAAATTCAGGTATGGGGAAGATCTATGGTGTTGTGTATGATTTGTTATGGTTCCTACTAGCTTTTGACACTTCACCTTATTTGACCTTACTTGAAATACCTTGTCACAAGCCCCATTATGACCCAAATAAAAGACCTTTTGATTATCGTCATTAATGTATGTTGTGTTAAAGTTAGATTGATACCAAATGTCAAGCATGCTTATGATTTTATTGGAATTGAGTGATACACTTACCTTTGTTCTTGAGTGAATATTCTTTAGTGAGTGAAAGTAGAGTTGTTACTTGTTCCTGCATATGAGATCCCAAGTTTTGACTCTAAAGTGTACTTTTGTGGGCTTAGCATTGTTACCAAGTTATGTTTTACACTTGACATGGACTTTTGAGGACCTGTGCATATTTCTTTGAGTAGACTATGTGAATACTTGCACCTTACACACCAAGACATTGTAAATTCACTTTAATTTCTTAAGTTGATGTAGCATGAGATGACTTGTATGTGTGGTGTTGCATTGGGCAATCTTTTACATGAGCTAGATGGATTTTGTGGGTACATTCACTATAGGCCCTCACGAGACCTCACTCGTCCACTAGGGCTGCCTCAGGGTTTAAAGGGCTTGTTGTATATGCCAAATGCAACAGTGATCACCTACGGAAGTGGTATTATCTATTAGATAGTATATTATATTATATTTTTCTCGAGGACGAGCGAAAGGTAGCTATGGGGGCATTTGATAGGTCCATAAATAATTATTTTTTTAATACATATTTTATGTCCATTTTTGTAATTTTATTATTTAATAAATTATTTTGTTTTGTTTTGTAGGAAAATAAATAAAAACATATTTCAAGCAGGAAAAGGTGCAAAAAGGGAAAGGAGGTGGAAAATACTTGAATCCAAGGAAATTGGAGGAAAAATCGATTACTTATCGGAGAAGAAAAGGGAAATTGAAGAAATTATATTCAAGATCGGATTGTAATCATAGGACCCAAGCTCATTATTTTTCCCTATATATAGGGCTACTCTCTTGTTTGAGACACCATTTCAGACATCAATTTAGACACCGATCTAGATTCATAATTTAGGAGTAGGAGTAGATTTAGTTGTCCTTCATTACAAATAATTTTTATTTGTTTTATTCAAACACTTTTCTGTTATTCAATTCATGCTTCTAAATTCTTGTTCATTTTTCAATATCATGTCTAGCTAATTCTCTTATCCTAGGATGAAGATGAAGTTATTTAATTTCAATTGATTTCTTCTCGTTCCTATTAATTGATTCTCATAATTTTTGTTGGTGCTTAATTGTTCAATTGACAAAGTGAATTTGATATATTATTGTTACCGGATTTATTTTTCATAGCCTATACTTGCTCTTTGAAATTTTGATAGGTTATTGTTACATAACAAGTTTCATAGTATATGCTTGTCTCGTTGATTGATATATCTTATTTGTGAAGAAAAGAGAATTGATTTTGGGATGAGTTGATATTAATTGTGATTGATTGACGGATTCGGATTCCTAGGTTTTCCATATTATTTGATAATCTTTGCTAATTAGGTTAATTTGGTTAATTGAATCCCATCTCAATTCTTATTGTCTAATTCACCTGATTTAATTATTAGGATTTTGAAAATTTATTGTATCTGAGTATCGATCTGTGATTGCTATAATTAACCACTGTGCGTTTGCAGTTATTTTATACATCAGGTGTGGAACAAAGTTCAAGACTATAATAATAAGAGATTGTTTAAAGCAGAGAAGATAGTTATGATTAAGAATGCGGGATAGACTATTCCTTCCTATAGTATGTCCTGCTTTCTACTACCTAAATCGCTATATGGAGAAATTGAGAGATTGTTAAACGGATACTGGTGCCGTTCAGGCAGTAGTAATTCTGGAGGTATTCGCTGGATGGGGTGGGATAAAATGGCGATCTCTAAACGAGAAGGTGGTCTGGGTTTCGTGATCTCCACGGATTCAACATAGCTCTCTTGGGAAAGCATATATGGAATTTCTTCAGTAAGCCTAACTCTTTAGTTGCTAGGATCTTCAAAGCTCGTTACTTCTGTAACAATCATATTTTACAAGCAACTAAAGATAGAGATTCTAGTTTCATCTGGTCGTGCATTTGGGAAGCGAAGGAAAGGTTAAAAACTGGTTTTAGATGGATTATGGGTAATGGTTAAAATATTAGAGTGTTCAAAGATCCATGGTTAAAAGTCAAAAGGGATTTCTCTGTTGAGAACTCTCACTTTGAATGTGGTCAGGAATGAATTAGCTTGTAGTATTGGGCTTGCTCAGCAGGCCTTAACTCCACATTAGTATGATATTGTCCGTTTTGGGTTGGATCAGGCCCGCACGGATTTATTTTTGGGCTCCTTCCTAAAGGGTCTCATACTAATGGAGTTATCTACTTGCTTATAAACTAGCAATTTGCCCCTCCCACAACCGATGTGGGACAACTCCTAACAATCTCCCCCTTCACACATTGGGCTCGACACCTGTCGAATCTACCTCCTTCTGTATGATCTGGCTCCCCCTAGGCCCATACTGGAAAGCCCACCTGCTCCCCCTTAAGCCCAACCTGGTTAGCCCATCTGCCCCTTCCTAGATCCATTCTAGAGCCCACTGAGATCGTCATCATGGATCGTTATAACCATAGCTCTGATACCACTTGTTGGGCTTGCTCAGCAGGCATTAACTCCACATTAGTATGATATTGTCCGCTTTGGGTTGGGTCAGGCCCGCACGGATTTATTTTTGGGCTCCTTCCCAAAAGGCCTCATACTAATGGAGTTATCTACTTTCTTATAAACTAGAAATTTGCCCCTCCCACAACCGATGTGGGACAACTCCTAACATGTAGTTACTTCCGTCCTAATAGCAAAGCCTGGGACGTGACAAGAGTGTAACAAGATTTTCATGAAGACGATGTTCATTTGGTTTTGCAGACGAAAACTGGATGTCCCGGAAGGTTAGCTTGGTCTGGTACAGTTAATGGTGGATACTCGGTGAAATTAGGATACTATTTCCGGGGGAAGCTAAACTCTGAGGTGAACTTGGGATAGAATTCAAAAGGCTGGTTGAGGTTATCGAATCTTCGTATACCTCATAAAATGAGAACCTTTGTATGGCGCTTCTGTAAAAACAATGTTCCAGTGCGGTGGTTGCTCAGAAGTAAAGGAGTGGTAGTGCCAATTACTTGTTCTATGTGCGAGTCTGACATTGTACACTTATCACATATTTTCTTTGATTGTAAGTTTGCTGTTGAGTGCTGTCAAATTGCAGGCCTCAGTTTTGATATGCAGAATGTGGAATGGGTACATGACTGGCTTCTTGACAAGTTTAGTAATGAAGATGAAGAAACAGTGATTAAAATTGCAGAGGTTTTACACTGCATATGGTTCGTCAGAAACAAAAAATCTGGGAAGGGCTGGTTATTTCTGCTTCTGTAGCTATGGAAATCAGTGCTAGGCAGGTGAAGGATTGGCAAGCAGTTATGGAGCGTAAAATGTAGAGTACTTCTGCTCAGCATACAAAAGTTAAAACCACAAGTTGGAGTCCACCATCCCAAGGTCGCATCAAACTGAATGTTGATGCTTCTCTTGCTAATGGGGGAACTGGCTTTACTATTGGTATGCTAATCAGGAACGATCATGGTCAGTTTGTAAGAGGAAAAAGCATATGTTTTCAAGAGGGTGTCTCAGTTCTAGAAGCCGAAGCTCGTGGAATCCAACTCGCCATTGAATGGATTGAAGAAATGGGGTTGCAGCAAATTGATATCGAGAATGACTCGGAGATGGTTGTCAAAGCTGTAAAGAATAGAGATTATTACTACTCAGAGATTGGTCATGTTCTAGACTTTTGCAGTTTAAAGATTAGGTTTAGACATGATTTACCTATTTATCACGTTAATAGGCAAGCAAACAATGTCGCTCATCTTATGGCTAGAGTTCCATGTCTGCCAAGTTGCTCTAACGTTTTTGTGTCTACTCTAAGAATGTTGTTGGAGACGTTATTATCTGATTGTCCTTAATGAAATATATTTCCTTTCAAAAAAAAACATTATTACAGAATGGAATAGATATATCTGATTTAATGTAGCATATGACAAAATATTGGGAAGGATATCTTTTTTTTGAACCACCACTTGTAGTAAATCGCGCACTTGTTCGTTGTATATTTCAACCATTTGAACTGCTATTTCATATGTATAGACGCCCCCTCTTTTCTGTGACATCTGGAATAAGTCATTCAGAGCTCGATAGTTCACTCTCCATTCTTCTTAAGAAACAAATTACTGCACGTCAGCAATAGAAAACAAGAGTGACACATAAAAAATTGAAATAAACATATTAGGAAGGGGGGTGTTATACCATTGTGTAGGTTTTTCCCGAACCAGTTTGGCAATAAGCAAATATACATACATTGTAGCCATCTAATACTGATCGAATCAACGGCTGGGTATCAGAATATACATCCACTGTCAACAGTGAGGAGGAGTATATGTCATGACCAAAATTGCTCCAGACTAATGGTAGAGGGAATCATAATAAATTTTGCATGCAACTACGAAGATTAGGAACCTTGAGTAGCTGTTGGACCGTAGACCTTGTTAAATTTAAATGAGCGGGGATCTTATTTTCCTTGTTTGGATCGATCTACAACTACTAGGTCCCCATTTTCACCCACATATTCTAAAATAGACTGCATTCCCATCTGTCCACCGATAAATGGCCTTATCCGACAATATACTCCGATACTTCCTATTTAAGAAAATACAAGAAAGAAATTAAAATTTAAACTCACATGTATATTGAGAAATGTAATTAAACGATATTACCTTTAAGATCTTTGACCTCATTGTGCAGTTTCCTGTTTTCATCTAGGACAGTATAATAGTTTTTTGCTGTCTTTTCAAATACTTTAATCTTTGCCCCTGCACATTGTTTTAAAAGTACTACTGAAAGAATGTAAGACAACTTATTACATGTATCTAAGTTTTAAAAGAAAAACAAAAAATCAACCTAAGTGATTAAAGTCCTCCAAGTAACTCTCTGGTATTGTTGCAATTTGATGCCTAATTGCTTGAGAAGAATTTTTCAGCTCCTAAAAGATTCTGTGAGTTCATTATAGCATACAAGATAAACATAATTGCGGAGGAATAAAGGACAATGTGATATTACACCATACCCGCGATGCACCAAGCTGAAATTCGATCATTGTTTCTTTCTGGTTCAATTGCTCATTTCTGGATTCAGCGTAGGCCTCTGATAGGTTCATAATTAATTATATTTTTAATACCTATTTTACGTCCGTTTTCGTAATTTTAATATTTAATAAATTATTTTATTTTCTTTTGTAGGAAAATAAATAAAAATGGAATTTGAGCAGGAAAATGTGAAAAAAGGGAAAGGAGGTGGAAATTACTTGAAGTCAAAGAAATTGGAGGAAAAATCGAATACTTATCGGAGAAGAAAAAGGAAATTGAAGAAATTATATTCAAGATCGGATTGTAATCATAGGATCCAAGCTCATTATTTTTCCCTGTATATAGGACTCCTCTCTTGTATTTGAGACACCACTTCAGACATCAATTTAGACACCGATCTAGATTTAATTTAGGAGTACGAGTAGATTTAGTTGTCCTTCAATACAAATAATTTTTATTTGCTTTATTCAAACACTTTTCTGTTATTCAATTCATGCTTCTAAATTCTTGTTCGTTTTTCAATATCATGTCTAGCTAATTCTCTTATCCTAGGATGAAGATGAAGTTATTTAATTGCTATTGATTTCTTCTCGTTCCTATTAATTAATTCTCATGATTTTTCTTGGTGCTTAATTGTTCAATTGACAAAGTGATTTTGATATATTATTGTTACCGGATTTATTTTTCATAGCCTATGCTTGCCCTTTGAAGTTTTGATAGGTTATTGCTAGATAACAAGTTTCATAGTATATGCTTGTCTCGTTAATTGATATATCTTATTTGTGAAGAAAGATGATTGATTTTAGGATGAGTTGATATTAATTGTGATTGATTAATGGATTCGGATTTCTAGGTTTTTCCATATTGTTTGATAATCTTTGCTAATTAGGGTAATTAAATCTCATCTCAAATCTGATTGTCTAGTTCGCCTGATTTAATTATTAGGGTTTTGAAAATTCGTAGTCTCTATGGATCGACCTGTATTTGCTACAATTAACCACTGTCCGCTTGCAGTTATTTTACACATCAAGTTTTTGGCGCCGCTGCCGGGGACTGTTGGTATTTTTCACTCTTTGATATTAATTCTTCGGATTAGTTTCTTGTTTTCTTTTGTTTTTTAGGGAATAGTGAAGCAGAGAAAAGCTTGGACAAGAAGATCGTTGGAAGGCCTCGTCGTCTCTTTTGAAATTTTTGGAAACGCTTTTCGGTATTCCGTATCACCTCTCTCTATTTTTCTTTTCTTCCTCATTATTGAAAAAAAACACAAAAAAATTAAATATTCAAAAAAACCCAAAATTATTAGTTAGTTAATTGTTTGTTTAAAAACCAATTTGATGCATGATTCATTCTCTCACCTAGGATCACATCATCTAGATTTCTTTATTGTATTTATTACTTTCCCTTTTATCTGTGGTGATTGCTGGAGGAAAGAGGTACGAACAATATAGAATAGAACACGTAGTGTAGTGCATCCATAAGTGTTTATTTTCTTGTTCTTTGTGTGTTGCATCATTCAATCAATCTTAAGGGTTGCACCCAATTACAAGATAAGGTGAGGGATTTCATCACCCTTTCCTTGGCCCACAAATCACTAATTCGTTCACCTGCATACCCTTTTCCTTAATAAAATTAAGTAGACGTTGACCCCTAGGATCTCGTGCTCAACTAGGAAGAGAATCTAGGAGGGACAAATCACTAAGTATTTTTTTGTTTGGTGTCTAGGCATGCTTGACGTTTACCTGGTTAATTTGGATTGATGTTTGATAAGTGGATTTATATCCACTTGGATCGCTTCAATTCGGCTTAAATTGATTGTCTTGTACTCAAGTTTATTGTAGTTTTGATGTGTTTTGCTTAGTTGTACAGATTTACAAGAATATCGATTAGGGATGATGCTTCTATCGTGTTTGGAGGATTAATTTATTAAAATTCGGATTTTCCGGCAAGGTTGCGCAGTCTACACTGTTTTGGCCATATCTGGAGTTCTAGAAGTCCGTTTTCAGCGATTTTATAGCTCACGCGAAGCCTGGAAGATTTTCTACAACTTAGAACAGGATTCGTGCGTGCAAGTTGCGTGTGGTGGGTGCAGGTTGCGCGACAAGCAGACTGATGGGAGCAGGGAATTTACTATTTTGCCCTTTCTCTAATTCTAATTGTATTTTGGGCAGTTGTTAGTACCTAAATCGAATTCTAATTGTAATAGATGGTAATTCCTTGCTGGGCAAGAAATCTAGAGACTATATAAACACATCCTACCATTGTAATTAGAGATGTACATAGGTAGATAGATAGATACAATATCAGATTTTTACTATTGTAATCATAGAATTGCAAGGGAGAAAAGGAGAGAAGGATTCCACGCTCGTGACAAGCTCGGATCTAGATCTACTTCATCTTTTGTATATCGCGGATTATAGATTTGTCTTTTCAACTCTTGTTTTTATTAATATTATTGTTCTTTTCTTTCATATCTTGTTTATTATCATGCTTTCATCAAATCCCATGACGATGAACAGTTCAATTATGAACTAATCGTTGTCATGGGATCCTAGCGGATTTATCTCTTTAACTTAGTAGTTTGCATGCTTTAAAGATTTACGTGTGATGAATTCTTGATATCCTTGTATGGTTGTGATTCATGTATTTAGATGCGTCGCGAACATCTAATTTGTTAATCTTTTGTGAAGCGAGAGTGGATCTTGAGATTTAGAACTTGCCATGCTAGCATAGGATAGGTTGATGTTTTAACATCATGATTTGTGGCGTAAATAGAGATATTATGCTGTGGATAACTTGTGCTTTAACCTTTATGTTTTCAAATTCTATAGAGATATAGGGTCTAAACATAATTGGTGTCTATTCATCTTCTATCTCTTTTGTGGATTTATGCGTAGTTTGGTACTAGTATACCGAGAGGTAACTTTTACTTGTTTCGTGTTATCCAATCAGATATCAAAACCATCACATGTATTGATTAAAGGCATCGACTCTAACTGAAGTAGATAATAAAGTTAGGATTCCATATCTTATCTCATATAAGTAATTCAGATTTGAACTCTCATTAGTTAATTAATTCTTAATTTTATAATTTGCATATTAGTTTAATTTAGATAATTAAAAACCTCAATTTGATATTTATCTTATCAGTGGATTAAAATCATGCATTGTTGCATAGGGATATTTACTGAATAAAACCATAACCAGATCTCACTGGAACGAACTTAATGCTATTACTTGTGACCACGTATACTTGCGTGATATTGTGTTAACAAATTTTTGGCGCCGCTGCCCGGGATCATCGGTGTTTATTTTTGGTTTATGTGCTTGTCAATAGTGGTCGTTAGCGTTCACTGACTCGGATTAGTTACTTATCTATTCTTGTGTAGTTCGTTGGTGTTTCAGGTACTTTTCAGAGAGCGTAGACGTTGAAGATGGATTTTCTAAATTACTATGGAGTTCAGCAGGTGGTTAGTGTTTGTGAGCTATGTGCTGGGGCACATGAGACGAATCAGTGCTGGAGCAACCAAGGTGGTATTCAACAAACTCAGCAGCCTTATCAGCAGTATCAAGGTCAACAATATGGAGAACAGCCTTACTATCCTCAGAATTTTTTGCAGCAACAGAACCAGGATTTTCAGCAGCAGTTAGGGCAGAATTTTCTGCAGCAGTATGACCCGTGGCAATCTGAACCTCTGATCTATGAGGAACAACCATATTTTCAATACCATCCTCAACAGTACCAGCAAGATGTTCCAAATATGTCATATTTCTTTGGTAGTGAAGAGTTTCATCAAAAGCAACCTACTCCTACTTTTCAAACAGATGAGGTTCCTACTAGGGAAGAGCTTTGGGGGCTTATAAAGAGTAACGAGGAGTCTATCAAATCTTTGGGGACACTAGTTGCTCAAGCTGTGAGATCATTGGAACAAGAGAAACATCAATTCATATCAGAGGCAATTCCAGAAAATAACGACGGCTTGGAGCAAGGTACTGTATGCATAATTGAAGAAGACAAATTCCAAGATGAGGTGTGCGTTCACAATCCATGTGAGGAATTTGATCAAGCTAGTGAGGAGGATGATATGGAAAGGGCACAATTCGGGACAGACAGTGATGAGCTACACAAATTTCACGAATTGGTATGTGCGTACCAAGAGGACACTAATGAGCTACGCAAATTTCAAGAATTGGTATGTGCGTTCCAAGAGGCTGATGAACATGGGAAAGATGCAGATCTTCTACTTGTCTCACAGTATAAAGATGGAGGTAGCGCATTAGAGCCAATGGAGGAAGGTCTTTTTGAGGAACCAAAGACTTCAGCAAAGGCCGCGAATGTGTGTTGTTCTACAAATTGACAGATTTTGGGTCGACAGAAGAAGACATTGGAACAGGACATATTTGTTATACAAATAGGCCAAGCGAGGAGAAGGGGTAGAAAGTTTGCCGCCGTGATGACGATGATGTCTCGCGAAGAGAGGACCAGGCAAACTATTATCATCCTTAATGGAGGCTTAGAAGTAACGTCAAGCTATTGACGTTAAAGGAGCGCTTCGTGGGAGGCAACCCACGCATTAGTGTAGGGGAAAAAAATTGTTGTGCAAAAAAAAAGTGACAACAACAGTTTTTCAGCGCCAAATGCGCGGCACTCCCTGTCCAGGTATGTTTTCTTGTCTCCGTGAATGTATGTATGTAACATATTGTATATAAAAAAAGAGGTTGCAACAAAAATTTCCACGCGCTCAGCGCAACACACGCGACGAAGGTCTGTACTACTGTTCCCGTGATATGTTTTTTTTGGCCATGGATTTGTGTTGTTACGTACAAAAAAAATAAAAATAAATAAAAAAAACTTGCGACAAACTTTTACCCGCGACCCTACACCAGCCTGCGACCCCGCCTGCATAATTCCTGTCCGTGTTTTTTTTGTACGAGTGATTATTTGTGTTTAACACACATATATATATAAAAAAAAATTCAATCCCTTTTCTAATTATTTTCTCCACCTAAAATCATAATCAGTCCTATATTAATTCCAAATGAGTCCTAATCCATCTCCTATTTTTTTTTCTTCCCAAATCTATACAATTAAACCTCTATATATACACACCAATCCTACCTCATTCCAATTATATTTTCCTACAATCAATTTCAAGGCTTTAAGATTCAAGTTTGGGGGATTTTTAATTGCATGTTTTACCTCTCTGGTTCGTATTTGGGGTATAATTATTCCTTTTATTTTGATATTACGAATTGTGTTCTTGATTATTTGGGGGTTTTGTGCATTCTAATTTTTTGTGGATTTTGGTGAATTTTGTGAGTTGGGTATTAATTCTTATGGCTCCTAAGCATGGGAAAGGTGGTGCTAGTGTTGCAAATTTTTTGTCTTTGACGACGGAGGTTGAATTTAATCGGTTGTTGTTGAGGCCAATTGCTAAAGAAAGGGGATTTTTGCGGAACAAGCATGTTGAGTTGCGATGGGGAAGGATATGTAAAGTACCTTGTAGGTATGTTTTCTGCTATCACTCGTATTTACTTCCATTTTATACGGACAATGAATCTTTCAAGTTTGGGGGTGGTTTGAAGGATAAGTAGTGTATATTAATGTATATTTGATAATGTTAGTGTTAGTATATCATTGTGTTCATGTAGGATTTCATGTTTTGCATATTAGTAGTAGTAATTCATGCATGTTATTGTTCGTGTTATTTATGTTTGTTTCATATAGGACATTCTGTTTTTGTTTTCGTATACCATGTGAGTTCATTCTAGTTGCATTTTCATGGCATGCATAGTCATGATACCTTAGAACGAGCTAATTCTGATTGGTAGGTAGATGTCTAATTGAATGTGGTAATGATGAATAGAGGGTTGATTTATAGTTCTAAAGAAATTGACTTGCATGTTTCAGAAACAAAATTTTTACAAAAGTCTCATTAGGTTGCTTTTAAGCTAGGTTGAGGTTATGCTTGTTTGGATGTTTTGAGATTTAATTTGATTATAGTTAGAATTTTCTTTATTCCCTTGATGGCCTAGAACACTAAAGTCTAAGTTTGGGGAAAAACAAGGATTTCATACTAGTGGTGTATAATTGTCTATAATGGCTAGACGTCAAATGGCTAGTAGCCGGCTCATATTTATATGAGTAGTCTAGGGTTGGAGATGAGAATTCTCACTCCAGATTGCATTTAGAGAAAAAAAAAAGAAGTCAAGAAAAAAAAAAAAACAAAAGAAAAACAAAAGATGAAAAAAAAGAGAGTTATGTGAATTGTGAATTGCAAAATTAACCAGGGTGAGCTCTTTAATACTCGAGCTATTAAGTACGAGGGGACTTTGTGCCTAGTGACCTAAGACTTTTTGGGTCTGGGATCCACTGACCTAACGCTCGCTACATGGGTATTATTGTATAACCTTTTGGGGTCTCATCCATTGCACGGTTAAATAAGCATGCTTGTATATTATGTGTCATAGTTGTTGTTAGTAATAAAGCATGAATTTCTGTCTAACTTGAATGATGATGGAGGTGTTTCTAGGTTATGAAGTGTTTACCGTCTATTCTATTTATAAACCTGTGATTGTCTTGGCGAAGAACATGTATGATTTTGATTTAGTTTTGGGAGTATTTCTGATGAGCATCGCACACACGCACGTTTCTGTTCATGTATTGTTAGTATACGGGGACTTAGTCGAGCTCTATTTAGATTTAGTTGCATTCTTTGAGATGTTTGCTTGCTAGTTGGTTTTGGTTAGTTTGAAGGGGATCTCTGCATTTTCATAATAGTTGCATGCATTGCATTGCATTGGATTTTGTGGGTACATTCACTATAGGCCCTCACGAGACCTTACTCGTCCACTGGGGCTGCCTAGGGGTTTAAAGGGCTTGTTGCATATGCCAAATGCAACCGTGATCACCTATGGAAATGGTACTAATTAGGTAGAGTTAGTTGTTTATGCTTGAGGACAAGCATCGGTTTAAGTTTGAGGGTGTGATAAGTGGATTTATATCCACTTGGATCGCTTCAATTCGGCTTAAATTGATTGTTTTGGACTCAAGTTTATTGTAGTTTTGATGTGTTTTGCTTAGTTGTACAGATTTACAAGAATATCGATTATGGATGATGCTTCTATCGTGTTTGGAGGATTAATTTATTAAAATTCGGATTTTTCGGGAAGGTTTCGCAGTCTACACTGTTTTGGCCATATCTAGAGTTCTAGAAGTCCGTTTTCAGCGATCTTACAGCTCACGCGAAGCCTGGAAGATTTTCTACAACTTACAACAAGATTCGCGCATGCAAGTTGCGTGTGGTGGGCGCAGTTTGCGCGACAAGCAGACTGATGGGAGCAGGGAATTTACTATTTTGTCCTTTTTCTAATTCTAATTGTATTTTGGGTAGTTGCACTACTAGAAAAACTGGATTAGACATCGCCCCTTTAACATCGGTTTGAAAAACCACCGATGTTAAAAAGGTTTTTGACATCGGTTTTTTTAAAAACGATGTTAAGATATTTTTCAGACATCGATAGGTAAAATAACCGATGTCTTTTATGATTTTTTAAAAAATAAAAAACAGGCGGCTCATACATTTTCCCCCCATTTCTAATAAAACATTTTCCCCTTAAAAATTTCATTACCCCGCCTTAGTAACATTTCCCCTAATTGTTTTGCCCGTTGAACTTTTCCCCAAAACTCTCATCTCAATCTCTCACCCCTCATCTCTCTCTCTCTCTCTCTCTCTCTCTCTCTCTCTCTCTCTCACTCATCTCTCTCTTTTATCTCTCTCTCACTCTCATTCATCTCTCTCTCACTCTCGCTCATCTCTCGACCCTCTCTCTCTCTCACTCGACTCTCTCTCTCTCTCACCCGTATCTCTCTCTAAATTAAACCATCACTTTTCTCTAATTAAACCCTAATTAATCTCTAAATCGAAATAGAGAAGAGGAACTCTCTCTCACCCGTATCTCTCTCTAAATTAAACCATCACTTTTCTCCAATTAAACCCTAATTAATCTCTAAATCGAAATAGAGAAGAGGAAGCTCAAATCGTCATCTCTAAATCTGCAATTAGTAAGTTTTTGTGTTAATTTCTTGTTTTTCTTGTAGATTTTTGTTTGTATTTTTCAGTTTTCGTGTTTTTGTTTGTATTACTTGTGTGTTTCTTGTTTGTATTTTTGTTTCTTGTTAATTTCTTGTTTTTCCTGTAGATTTTTGCTTGTATTTTTCTTGTTTGTATTAGTAAGTTGCTAAGAATGTTATTGTTCAAGTCTCTGTACAAGAGGCCAAGAAAGTGACGAACACCACCATGCCCATATCCAAGAAAAAGGCTGTACACAAGGTTTTATTTAATTGTCTCTTCATATTTTATCATCTAGATATGAATTTCATCCTTAATGCTATCCTTAGTGCTATTGTCTATTAATTTAGGTTGATGTCTGTGTCTATTAACTAGCTTGTACAATATTTTGTGCAGGGAATAATTGATAGAAAACACATTTGCTATATATATGAACAATTGATATATGAATCTTTACGTATATATATATATGTGTACAATGTGCAGAATATAACACATTTGGATTTGTTGTTAGGGGTGTTTTTCTAGCTAGTAGTTTTTAGCCAGAATCAACCACTGACTGTTGCTATGGTTGCAAGTGAATTTAGCTCATTGCCATATATAATTATGTAGTAAATAATTAATGCCCATTGTGCGCATTTATGAAATGATAATAATTCTTAAGTATGTCCCTACAGCAGGTATTACTTTTGCTTACTTAATTTAATATGTAATTGGTTTCATGATGGAAGAGGAAGCCAATTGGTTTTTAACTTGTTTCCAGTTTTTTGTTATTATTCTAATATTTCATTAAAACTTGTCAATAACAATCATTGTACATGCATTGTTTGTCTTGTACGAATAACTGCTCGTCGGTCATAGCAGTTGTGGCGAGCGAACGCTCTGTCTTGTACAGGGAGATGTTTTCTGGAATGTACTCTTCCATTGTATACTCATTTGCACAGGTAACATACATTTCTTAGGCAAATAAATAGATGCTAGTACAAATATTAATATCCCCTTCATGTCATGTAACAAGTTTCTGTGTTCTTATAAGTGACTATTGAAATACCATATTTGTTGGTCCAATGGGGTTCTATTGGTCCATCAGCAAGGTAGTCTGGTACTTTTACGTGACATTCTTCACACTGCTCTACTTCAGTTACCAGGGAATTCTTATCGTGTCACTGAGCCCAGACATGAAAGTTGCCTCCATACTAGCCATGGCCACACACTATTCTTAGCCTGTTCTCAAGATTCTTGATACCTGGACCGGTAAGATGAAGGTTTCAAAGTGATATTAAATTTTATTTGCTAGGAATGCTACTATGTGTATGTATATTAAACTATTTCAAAATCATGATTTTAAGATGTTAAATTTTAAGGCATCAGTCATTCATATTGTTAAGATGCAAGGATCTCTGCGTGAGCTAAGGGATTGCAAGAAAACAATATACAGTTTGTTCTCTGAGGTAGTTCATCCATAAATCCTTGCTATGCTAAATTTATTCCCAACCTGTTCGTGCTAAATCTTATTTTCCTTTTTTCCGTATGCATCATTCAGTCACCACATATGTAATTGGATGACAGCTTCTGCAGGAGCTGTTCGTCAAATTTATTGTCGAATGAATAGATTAAATACACAATTGGTGCTACATTTTGCTATAGCTATTCAAAAATATCGGCATTGTCATACTTGTTACAATTTCTCAAAAAATGCATTGTATCACCATATTTTAGATTAACGTCAATGTACTGTTTAACAATATTACTGTTTGATGTCTCAGAATTTGAAATGCTTACATCTCCTTACGAAATACTTTACTTAGCAGCAAATTCTCGTGTCATTAAATTATGAGGAATTAGCACAAGTGAATTGTAAAATTTAGGTTGAATTCACATACTAGACCGATTTGGTATCTCATTATTGTTTTGAGTATCCATTATTATATTAAATATAATCATGGACATTCAGGTCCCAAGTCTGATTCACCATGTTCTTCCGTAAATTTCGGTGCATAAGGCCATAAATTGGCCTGTCACTAATTGAGACCTTAAGCATGGGAATCAAGTAGTTTGTTGTAATATTACAATTATGTAATGCAGAACAAATTTAACTGCTAATCCATTGACGTGATGGAGGCTAAGCATTCTCGTTTCTTCATGCTTTAATATGTCAGTACAATTTTGCAGTGATATCGAAAGACTAGGATTGGATGCTAAGTTGGTAAATGAGTCATACCTGTGGATCGAGAATCAGATTGTTCACATGCCTAAATTGGCATATTGGCAGCGGGCAATGAGGTATGGTCTGCTTGAAGTTGGGATTTCACCTGACAATGGATTCACCTATGATCATGTGTATGGAACCAAGGTTGGTGGAACCACAGTTGACAAGTATGGTATTACTTATAAATTTTAAATGTTGGTATTACTGTTAGTAGGCCATATTAATCACTATAAATTTTGTACACTATGCTAGTAAGGGTAATAGTAACATCACTTCATGTAATGCTCTTGTCAATGTTTGCATGATGCAGACCATTGCTGATGCTGCAAATGCTGCACAAAATGTTCCAGATGCCCCTGGTCAAAGATATAATCCTTATCCTAATCACGGAGCTGCGTATCTACCCCATCAACAAGACGGTGCTGGTCATGCACCTGCCGGAGACTATGGCTCTGTCTATGGGAACTATGGCTATTGAAGCTAGCACATTATCAGTCTTCTCTAGTAGTGTGTATGAAAAATTCCACCGAATCGAAAGTGTATACTACACAGTTCTGGCCTGCTTAACTGTAGTTGTGAGTTAATTTGTTAGATTTTGTTTTATGTAATATGTCATGTTTTACATGGAATTCTTCTTGCTATCTTCTTATAAAAGTTATCAAGGTTACTTGGTATTGTTGCTAAAACCTCAACAAGATACCTTAGTTATTAAAACAAAACTGATGTGTTTAACTATAATTCACATCACTTTTTCTAAAATAATCGATGTACAAAAAGGTCTATTGCATCAAATTTTTTAAAAGAACCGATGTCTACTGTTAAAACATACATCGGTGTTATTATATAAAACTGATGTCTTTAACAATAATTCACATCACTTGTTATTAGTAAAAACGATGTCTGTCAGGACATATAACATCGATTTTGTTATTGAACTCGATGTCTAAACCGATAATAGACATCGGCTAAAAACCGATGTCTAAAGTTTGGACCTTTCTCTACACACGCATAGACATCGCCCAGAATTTTTTTTTACAACGGCTAAAAACCGATGTATATTGACATATTTCTAGTAGTGTTGTTAGTACCTAAATCGAATTCTAATTGTAAGAGAAGGTAATTTCTTGCTGGGCAAGAAATCTAGAGCCTATATAAACACATCCTACCATTGTAATTAGAGATGTACACAGGTAGATAGATAGATACAATATCAGATTTTTACTATTGTAACCGTAGAATTGCATGGGAGAAAAGGAGAGAAGGATTCAACGCTCGTGACAAGCTCGGATCTAGATCTACTTCATCTTTTGTATATCGCGGATTATAGATTTGTCTTTTCAACTCTTGTTTTTATTAATATTATTGTTCTTTTCTTTCATATCTTGTTTATTATCATGCTTTCATCAAATCCCATGACGATGAACAGTTCAATTATGAACTAATCGTTGTCATGGGATCCTAGCAGATTTATCTATGTAACTTAGTAGTTTGCATGCTTTAAAGATTTATGTGTGATGAATTCTTGATATCCTTGTATGGTTGTGATTCATGTATTTAGATGCGTCGCGAACATCTAATTTGTTAATCTTTTGTGAAGCGAGAGTGGATCTTGAGATTTAGAACTTGCCATGCTAGCATAGGATAGGTTGATGTTTTAACATCATGATTTATGGCGTAAATAGAGATATTATGCTGCCCTATGTGATCTATGTGGATAACTTGTGTTTAAACCTTTATGTTTTCAAATTCTATAGAGATATAGGGTCTAAACATAATTGGTGTCTATTCATCTTCTATCTCTTTTGTGGATGTATGCGTAGTTGGTACTAGTATACCGAGAGGTAACTTTTACTTGTTTCGTGTTATCCGATCAGATATTAAAACCATCACATGTATTGATTAAAGGCATCGACTCTAAGTGAAATAGATAATGAAGTTAGGATTCCATGTCTTATCTCATATAAGTAATTCAGATTTAAACTCTCATTAGTTAATTAATTCTTAGTTTTATAATTTGCATATTATTTTAATTTAGATAATTAAAAACCTCAATTTGATATTTGTCTTAGCAGTGGATTAAAACCATACATTGTTGCATAGGCATATTTACTGAAAAAAACCATAACCAGATCTCAGTGGAACGAACTTAATTGTATTACTTGCGACCACGTATACTTGCGTGATATTGTGTTAACAAGTTTTTGGCGCCACTGCCGGGGATCATCGGTGTTTATTTTTGGTTTATGTGCTTGTCAATAGTGGTCGTTAGCGTTCACTGACTCAGATTAGTTACTTATCTATTCTTGTGTAGTTCGTTAGTGTTTCAGGTACTTGTCAGAGAGCGTAAACGTTGAAGATGGATTTTCTAAATTACTATGGAGTTCAGCAGGAGGTTAGTGTTTGTGAGCTATGTGCGGGCGCACATGAGACGAATCAGTGCTGGAGCAACCAATGTGGTATTCAATAACCTCAGCAGCCTTATCAGCAGTATCAAGGTCAACAATATGGAGCACAGCCTTACTATCCTCAGAATTTTTTGCAGCAACAGAACCAGGATTTTCAGTAGCAGCTAGGGCAGAATTTTCTGCAGCAGTATGACCCGTGGCAATCTGAACCTATGAGTTATGAGGAACAACCATATTTTCAATACCATCCTCAACAGTACCAGCAAGATGTTCCAAATATGTCATATTTCTTTGGTAGTGAAGAGTTTCATCATCAGCAACCTACTCCTACTTTTCAAACAGATGAGGTTCCTACTAAGGAGGAGCTTTGGGAGCTTATAAAGAGTAACGAGGAGTCTATCAAATCTTTGGGGACACTAGTTGCTCAAGCTGTGAGATCAATGGAACAAGAGAAACAGCAATTCATACCAGAGGCAATTCCAGAAAATAACAGCGACTTGGAGCGAGGTACTGTATGCATAATTGAGGAAGATAAATTCCAAGATGAGGTGAGCGTTCACAAGCCATGTGAGGAATTTGATCAAGCTAGTGAGGAGGATGATATGGAAATGGCACAATTCGGGACAGACACTGATGAGCTACACAAATTTCACGAATTGGTATGTGCATACCAAAAGGACACTAATGAGCTACGCAAATTTCAAGAATTGGTATGTGCGTTCCAAGAGGTTGATGAACATGGGAAAGATGCAGATCTTCTACTTGTCTCACAGTATAAAGATGGATGTAGCGCATTAGAGCCAATGGAGGAAGCCCTTTTTGAGGAACCAAAGACTTCAGCAATTTACATTTACCCTCCTCCATTATATTCAAGCAAAGGCCGCGAATGTGTGTTGTTCTACAAATTGACAGATTTTGGGTTGACAGAAGACGGCATTGGAACAGGACATATTTGTTATACAAATAGGCCAAGCGAGGAGAAGGGGCAGAAAGTGTGCCGCCGTGATGACGATGAAGTCTCGCGAAGAGAGGACCAGGAAAACTATTATTATCCTTAATGGAGGCTTAGAAGTAACGTCAAGCTATTGACGTTAAATGAGCGCTTCGTGGGAGGCAACCCACGCATTAGTGTAGGAAAAAAATTGTTGTGCAAAAAAAAAAAAAAAATTGTTGTGCAAAAAAAAAAGTGACAACAACAGTTTTTCAGCGCCAAATGCGCGGCACTCCCTGTCCAGGTATGTTTTCTTGTCTCCGTGAATGTATGTATGTAACATACAGTATATAAAAAAGAGGTTGCAACAGAAATTTCCACGCGCTCAGCGCCACACACGCGACGAAGGTCTGTACTACTGCTCCCGTGATATGTTTTTTTTGGCCATGGATTTGTGTTGTTACGTACAAAAAAAGTTAAAAAAAAAAAATTTTGCAACAGACTTTTACACGCGACCCTGCGCCAGCCTGCTACCCCGCCTGCACAATTCCTGTCCATGTACGAGTGATTATGTGTGTTTAACACACACACACACACACACACACACACACATATATATATATATATATATATATATATATATATATATATATATATATAAATTCAATCCCTTTTCTAATTATTTTCTCCACCTAAAATCATAATCCTAGTCCTATATTAATTCCAAATGAGTCCCAATCCATCTCCTATTTATTTTTCTTCCCAAATCTATACAATTAAACCTCTCTATATACACACCAATCCTACCCCATTCCAATTATAGTTTCCTACAATCAATTTCAAGGCTTCAAGATTCAAGTTTGGGGGATTTTTAATTGCAAGTTTCACCTTTCTGGTTCGTATTTGGGGTATAATTATTCCTTTTATTTTGATATTACGAATTGTGTTCTTGATTATTTGGGGGTTTTTTGCATTCGAAATTTTTGTGGATTTTGGTGAATTTTGTGAGTTGGGTATTAATTCTTATGGCTCCTAAGTATGGGAGAGGTGGTGATAGTGTTGCAAATTTTTTGTCTTCGATGACGGAGGTTGAATTTAATCGGTTGTTGTTGAGGCCAATTGCTAAAGAAAGGGGATTTTTGCGGAAAAAGCATGTTGAGTTGCGATGGGGAAGGATATGTAAAGCACCTTGTAGGTATGTTTTCTGCTATCCCTCGTATTTACTTCCATTCAATGCGGACATTGAATCTTTCAAGTTTGGGGGTGGTTTGAGGGATAAGTAGTGTATATTAATGTGTATTTGATAATGTTAGTGTTAGTATATCATTGTGTTCATGTAGGATTTCATGTTTTGCATATTAGTAGTAGTAATTCATGCATGTTATTGTTCGTGTTATTTATGTTTGTTTCATATAGGACATTCTGTTTTGTTTTCGTATACCATGTGAGTTCATTCTAGTTGCATTTTCATGGCATGCATAGTCATGATACCTTAGAACGAGCTAATTCTGATTGGTAGGTAGATGTCTAATTGAATGTGGTAATGATGAATAGAGGGTTGATTTATAGTTCTAAAGAAATTGACTTGCATGTTTCAGAAACAAAATTTTTACAAAAGTCTCATTAGGTTGCTTTTAAGCTAGGTTGAGGTTATGCTTGTTTGGATGTTTTGAGATTTAATTTGATTATAGTTAGAATTTTCTTTATTCCCTTGATGGCCTAGAACACTAAAGTCTATGTTTGGGGAAAAACAAGGATTTCATACTAGTGGTGTATAATTGTCTATAATGGCTAGACGTCAAATGGCTAGTAGCCGGCTCATATTTATATGAGTAGTCTAGGGTTGGAGATGAGAATTCTCACTCCAGATTGCATTTAGAGAAAAAAAAAGAAGTCAAGAAAAAAAAGAAAAACAAAAGAAAAACAAAAGATGAAAAAAAAGAGAGTTATGTGAATTGTGAATTGCAAAATTAACCAGGGTGAGCTCTTTAATACTCGAGCTATTAAGTACGAGGGGACTTTGTGCCTAGTGACCTAAGACTTTTTGGGTCTGGGATCCACTGACCTAACGCTCGCTACATGGGTATTATTGTATAACCTTTTGGGGTCTCATCCATTGCACGGTTAAATAAGCATGCTTGTATATTATGTGTCATAGTTGTTGTTAGTAATAAAGCATGAATTTCTGTCTAACTTGAATGATGATGGAGGTGTTTCTAGGTTATGAAGTGTTTACCGTCTATTCTATTTATAAACCTGTGATTGTCTTGGCGAAGAACATGTATGATTTTGATTTAGTTTTGGGAGTATTTCTGATGAGCATCGCACACACGCACGTTTCTGTTCATGTATTGTTAGTATACGGGGACTTAGTCGAGCTCTATTTAGATTTAGTTGCATTCTTTGAGATGTTTGCTTGCTAGTTGGTTTTGGTTAGTTTGAAGGGGATCTCTGCATTTTCATAATAGTTGCATGCATTGCATTGCATTGGATTTTGTGGGTACATTCACTATAGGCCCTCACGAGACCTTACTCGTCCACTGGGGCTGCCTAGGGGTTTAAAGGGCTTGTTGCATATGCCAAATGCAACCGTGATCACCTATGGAAATGGTACTAATTAGGTAGAGTTAGTTGTTTATGCTTGAGGACAAGCATCGGTTTAAGTTTGAGGGTGTGATAAGTGGATTTATATCCACTTGGATCGCTTCAATTCGGCTTAAATTGATTGTTTTGGACTCAAGTTTATTGTAGTTTTGATGTGTTTTGCTTAGTTGTACAGATTTACAAGAATATCGATTATGGATGATGCTTCTATCGTGTTTGGAGGATTAATTTATTAAAATTCGGATTTTTCGGGAAGGTTTCGCAGTCTACACTGTTTTGGCCATATCTAGAGTTCTAGAAGTCCGTTTTCAGCGATCTTACAGCTCACGCGAAGCCTGGAAGATTTTCTACAACTTACAACAAGATTCGCGCATGCAAGTTGCGTGTGGTGGGCGCAGTTTGCGCGACAAGCAGACTGATGGGAGCAGGGAATTTACTATTTTGTCCTTTTTCTAATTCTAATTGTATTTTGGGTAGTTGTTAGTACCTAAATCGAATTCTAATTGTAAGAGAAGGTAATTTCTTGCTGGGCAAGAAATCTAGAGCCTATATAAACACATCCTACCATTGTAATTAGAGATGTACACAGGTAGATAGATAGATACAATATCAGATTTTTACTATTGTAACCGTAGAATTGCATGGGAGAAAAGGAGAGAAGGATTCAACGCTCGTGACAAGCTCGGATCTAGATCTACTTCATCTTTTGTATATCGCGGATTATAGATTTGTCTTTTCAACTCTTGTTTTTATTAATATTATTGTTCTTTTCTTTCATATCTTGTTTATTATCATGCTTTCATCAAATCCCATGACGATGAACAGTTCAATTATGAACTAATCGTTGTCATGGGATCCTAGCAGATTTATCTATGTAACTTAGTAGTTTGCATGCTTTAAAGATTTATGTGTGATGAATTCTTGATATCCTTGTATGGTTGTGATTCATGTATTTAGATGCGTCGCGAACATCTAATTTGTTAATCTTTTGTGAAGCGAGAGTGGATCTTGAGATTTAGAACTTGCCATGCTAGCATAGGATAGGTTGATGTTTTAACATCATGATTTATGGCGTAAATAGAGATATTATGCTGCCCTATGTGATCTATGTGGATAACTTGTGTTTAAACCTTTATGTTTTCAAATTCTATAGAGATATAGGGTCTAAACATAATTGGTGTCTATTCATCTTCTATCTCTTTTGTGGATGTATGCGTAGTTGGTACTAGTATACCGAGAGGTAACTTTTACTTGTTTCGTGTTATCCGATCAGATATTAAAACCATCACATGTATTGATTAAAGGCATCGACTCTAAGTGAAATAGATAATGAAGTTAGGATTCCATGTCTTATCTCATATAAGTAATTCAGATTTAAACTCTCATTAGTTAATTAATTCTTAGTTTTATAATTTGCATATTATTTTAATTTAGATAATTAAAAACCTCAATTTGATATTTGTCTTAGCAGTGGATTAAAACCATACATTGTTGCATAGGCATATTTACTGAAAAAAACCATAACCAGATCTCAGTGGAACGAACTTAATTGTATTACTTGCGACCACGTATACTTGCGTGATATTGTGTTAACAAGTTTTTGGCGCCACTGCCGGGGATCATCGGTGTTTATTTTTGGTTTATGTGCTTGTCAATAGTGGTCGTTAGCGTTCACTGACTCAGATTAGTTACTTATCTATTCTTGTGTAGTTCGTTAGTGTTTCAGGTACTTGTCAGAGAGCGTAAACGTTGAAGATGGATTTTCTAAATTACTATGGAGTTCAGCAGGAGGTTAGTGTTTGTGAGCTATGTGCGGGCGCACATGAGACGAATCAGTGCTAGAGCAACCAATGTGGTATTCAATAACCTCAGCAGCCTTATCAGCAGTATCAAGGTCAACAATATGGAGCACAGCCTTACTATCCTCAGAATTTTTTGCAGCAACAGAACCAGGATTTTCAGTAGCAGCTAGGGCAGAATTTTCTGCAGCAGTATGACCCGTGGCAATCTGAACCTATGAGTTATGAGGAACAACCATATTTTCAATACCATCCTCAACAGTACCAGCAAGATGTTCCAAATATGTCATATTTCTTTGGTAGTGAAGAGTTTCATCATCAGCAACCTACTCCTACTTTTCAAACAGATGAGGTTCCTACTAAGGAGGAGCTTTGGGAGCTTATAAAGAGTAACGAGGAGTCTATCAAATCTTTGGGGACACTAGTTGCTCAAGCTGTGAGATCAATGGAACAAGAGAAACAGCAATTCATACCAGAGGCAATTCCAGAAAATAACAGCGACTTGGAGCGAGGTACTGTATGCATAATTGAGGAAGATAAATTCCAAGATGAGGTGAGCGTTCACAAGCCATGTGAGGAATTTGATCAAGCTAGTGAGGAGGATGATATGGAAATGGCACAATTCGGGACAGACACTGATGAGCTACACAAATTTCACGAATTGGTATGTGCATACCAAAAGGACACTAATGAGCTACGCAAATTTCAAGAATTGGTATGTGCGTTCCAAGAGGTTGATGAACATGGGAAAGATGCAGATCTTCTACTTGTCTCACAGTATAAAGATGGATGTAGCGCATTAGAGCCAATGGAGGAAGCCCTTTTTGAGGAACCAAAGACTTCAGCAATTTACATTTACCCTCCTCCATTATATTCAAGCAAAGGCCGCGAATGTGTGTTGTTCTACAAATTGACAGATTTTGGGTTGACAGAAGACGGCATTGGAACAGGACATATTTGTTATACAAATAGGCCAAGCGAGGAGAAGGGGCAGAAAGTGTGCCGCCGTGATGACGATGAAGTCTCGCGAAGAGAGGACCAGGAAAACTATTATTATCCTTAATGGAGGCTTAGAAGTAACGTCAAGCTATTGACGTTAAATGAGCGCTTCGTGGGAGGCAACCCACGCATTAGTGTAGGAAAAAAATTGTTGTGCAAAAAAAAAAAAAAAATTGTTGTGCAAAAAAAAAAGTGACAACAACAGTTTTTCAGCGCCAAATGCGCGGCACTCCCTGTCCAGGTATGTTTTCTTGTCTCCGTGAATGTATGTATGTAACATACAGTATATAAAAAAGAGGTTGCAACAGAAATTTCCACGCGCTCAGCGCCACACACGCGACGAAGGTCTGTACTACTGCTCCCGTGATATGTTTTTTTTGGCCATGGATTTGTGTTGTTACGTACAAAAAAAATTAAAAAAAAAAAATTTTGCAACAGACTTTTACACGCGACCCTGCGCCAGCTTGCTACCCCGCCTGCACAATTCCTGTCCATGTACGAGTGATTATGTGTGTTTAACACACACACACACACACACACACACACACACACATATATATATATATATATATATATATATATATATATATAAATGCAATCCCTTTTCTAATTATTTTCTCCACCTAAAATCATAATCCTAGTCCTATATTAATTCCAAATGAGTCCCAATCCATCTCCTATTTATTTTTCTTCCCAAATCTATACAATTAAACCTCTCTATATACACACCAATCCTACCCCATTCCAATTATAGTTTCCTACAATCAATTTCAAGGCTTCAAGATTCAAGTTTGGGGGATTTTTAATTGCAAGTTTCACCTTTCTGGTTCGTATTTGGGGTATAATTATTCCTTTTATTTTGATATTACGAATTGTGTTCTTGATTATTTGGGGGTTTTTTGCATTCGAAATTTTTGTGGATTTTGGTGAATTTTGTGAGTTGGGTATTAATTCTTATGGCTCCTAAGTATGGGAGAGGTGGTGATAGTGTTGCAAATTTTTTGTCTTCGATGACGGAGGTTGAATTTAATCGGTTGTTGTTGAGGCCAATTGCTAAAGAAAGGGGATTTTTGCGGAAAAAGCATGTTGAGTTGCGATGGGGAAGGATATGTAAAGCACCTTGTAGGTATGTTTTCTGTTATCCCTCGTATTTACTTCCATTCAATGCGGACATTGAATCTTTCAAGTTTGGGGGTGGTTTGAGGGATAAGTAGTGTATATTAATGTGTATTTGATAATGTTAGTGTTAGTATATCATTGTGTTCATGTAGGATTTCATGTTTTGCATATTAGTAGTAGTAATTCATGCATGTTATTGTTCGTGTTATTTATGTTTGTTTCATATAGGACATTCTGTTTTGTTTTCGTATACCATGTGAGTTCATTCTAGTTGCATTTTCATGGCATGCATATTCATGATCCCTTAGAACGAACTAATTCTAATTGGTAGGTAGATGTCTAATTGATTGTGGTAATGATGAATAGAGGGTTGATTTATAGTTTTTATGAAATTGACTTGCATGTTTCAGAAACAAATTTTTTACAAAAGTCTCATTAGGTTGCTTTTGAGCTAGGTTGAGGTTATGCTTGTTTGGTTGTTTTGAGATTTAATCATTTGATTATAGTTAGAATTTTCTTTATTCCCTTGATAGCCTAGAACACTAAAGTCTAAGTTTGGGAAAAAACAAGGATTTCATGCTAGTGGTGTATAATTGTAAATAATGGCTAGACGTCAAATGACTAGTAGCCGGCTCATATTTATATGAGTAGTCTAGGGTTGGAGATGAGAATTCTCACTCCAGATTGCATTTAGAGAAAAAAAAAGAAGTCAAGAAAAAAAAAAGATAAAAAAAAGATAAAAAAAAAGAATTATGTGAATTGTGAATTGAAAAATTAACTAGGGTGAGCTCTTTAATACTCGAGCTATTAAATACGAGGGGACTTTGTGCCTAATGACCTAAGACTTTTCCGGTCTGGGATCCACTGACCTAACGCTCGCTACATGGGTATTATTGTATAAGCCTTTTGGGGTCTCATCCATTGCACAGTTAAATAAGCATGCTTGTATATTATGTGTCATAGTTGTTGTTAGAAATAAAGCATGAATTTCTGTCTAACTTGAATGATGATGGAGGTGTTTCTAGGTTATGAAGTGTTTACCGTCTATTCTATTAATAAACCTGTGATTGTCTTGGCGAAGAACATGTATGATTTTGATCTAGTTTTGGGAGTATTTCTGATGAGCATCGCACACACGCACGTTTCTGTTCATGTATTGTTAGTATACGGGGACTTAGTCGAGCTCTATTTAGATTTAGTTGCATTCTTTGAGATGTTTGCTTGCTAGTTGGTTTTGGTTAGTTTGAAGGGGATCTTTGCATTTTCATAATAGTTGCATGCATTGCATTGCATTGGATTTTGTGGGTACATTCACTGTAGGCCCTCACGAGACCTTACTCGTCCACTGGGGCTGCCTAGGGATTTAAAGGACTTGTTGCATATGCCAAATGCAACCGTGATCACCTACGGAAATGGTACTAATTAGGTAGAGTTAGTTGTTTATGCTTGAGGACAAACATCGGTTTAAGTTTGGGGGTGTGATAAGTGGATTTATATCCACTTGGATCGTTTCAATTCGGCTTAAATTGATTGTTTTGGACTCAAGTTTATTGTAATTTTGATGTGTTTTGCTTAGTTGTACAGATTTACAAGAATATCGATTATGGATGGTGCTTCTATCGTGTTTGGAGGATTAATTTATTAAAATTCAGATTTTCCGGGAAGGTTACGCAGTCTACACTTTTTTGGCCATATCTGGAGTTCTAGAAGTCCGTTTTCAGCGATCTTACAGCTCACGCGAAGCCTGGACGATTTTCTACAACTTAGAACAGGATTCGCGACAAACAGACTGATGGGAGTAGGGAATTTATTGTTTTGTCCTTTTTCTAATTCTAATTGTAATAGAAGGTAATTTCTTGCTGGACAAGAAGTCTAGAGCCTATATAAACACATCCTACCATTGTAATTAGAGATGTACATAGGTAGATAGATAGATACAATATCAGATTTTTATTATTGTAACCGTAGAATTGCAAGGGAGAAAAGGAGAGAAGGATTCAACGCTCGTGACAAGCTCGGATCTAGATCTACTTCATCTTTTGTATATCGCGGATTATAGACTTGTCTTTTCAACTCTTGTTTTTATTAATATTATTGATCTTTTCTTTCATATCTTATTTATTATCATGCTTTCATCAAATCCCATGACAATGAACAGTTCAATTATGAACTAATCGTTGTCATGGGATCCTATCGGATTTATCTATGTAACTTAGTAGTTTGCATGGTTTAAAGATTTATGTGTGATGAATTCTTGATATCCTTGTATGGTTGTGATTCATGTATTTAGATGCGTCGCGAACATCGAATTTGTTAATCTTTTGTGAAGCGAGAGTGGATCTTGAGATTTAGAACTTGCCGTGCTAGCATAGGATAGGTTGATGTTTTAACATCATGATTTGTGGCGTAAATAGAGATATTATGCTGCCCTATGTGATCTATGTGGATAACTTGGGCTTAAACCTTTATGTTTTCAAATTCTATAGAGATATAGGGTCTAAACATAATTGGTGTCTATTCATCTTCTATCTCTTTTGTGGATGTATGCGTAGTTTGGTACTAGTATACCGAGAGGTAACTTTTACTTGTTTCGTGTTATCCGATCAGATATCAAAACCATCACATGTATTGATTAAAGGCATCGACTCTAAGTAAAGTAGATAATGAAGTTAGGATTCCATGTTTTATCTCATATAAGTAATTCAGATTTAAACTCTCCTTAGTTAATTAATTCTTAGTTTTATAATTTGCATATCAGTTTAATTTAGATAATTAAAAACCTCAATTTGATATTTGTCTTAGCAGTGGATTAAAACCATACATTGTTGCATATGCATATTTACTGAATAAAATCATAACCAGATCTCAGTGGAACGAACTTAATTGTATTACTTGTGACCACGTATACTTGCGTGATATTGTGTTAACAGTGTCTAGAAAGATGTTTAGCCTCTTGGCAATGCTTGCACCTGCCTGGCCAGTCAGGACGAATGCTTTTTGAGTTGTGACTTTTAGTAGTATCTTATTGTTAGGAGCAAGGTCTATTTAAGATAATATAGATTTTCCAATAGTAGTCATGTCTATTCCACCTATAGGAGTTAATTTGATAGATAAGGTTATTTCATGGTCGAATCTTGAGGATAGTGAAATTGAATCTTTTCTTGAGGAAAATGTTTTGTTAGAGTATGAGAGTAATAAAGAACTTCATGAGTTGAATAGAAATTTTTCTTCTGATGAGATGTTAGATGAATTAAATGCTATTTGTTCTAAGCATGAAACCCAACTTGAGGATAGTTCTTTTAATCCTAAGTTCGTTGTTAAGACTTTTGTAGGTGAGCCACCCACTTTCGTTCCTAATCCGTCTTTTTCCACTCTTGATCAGTCTTTGGTAGTTGATAGTGAAATTCATGTTGTTCTTTCAAGTGACTTATTTCATAACCAAGAATTTCATGTGATTAATCTGCTTAAACAACATAAAGAATCGTCTAATTGGTCTATGAATGATGTTAGGTGTATGAGTTTCATTTTGGTACATGATCATATTTTTCTTGTGGATAATCAAGTCTTTGTGGGTGAGTTTTATATGTTTGATGATTGTGTTACATGTGTTGTTTTCCCTAGATCTGGTATTGGTTAATAAGTGTTTTCGTATGTGTCTCCCATATAGTCAAGTTTAGGTATGGGGGAGTGTGTGTGTATGCGTGTGTGTGGATTTTTAGTGTCTGTCTGTGTGTGTGTGTTTCTGTGTGTGTTTCTTTTGTATGTTTGTGTGTTATAAGTAATAATGTATCTCCGTCTTGCCTTTATCAGGTATTCTCGTCCTTTTACTTTTTTATTTTTCTCTCATTTGCATACATTGAGGACAATGCATGATTTAGGTCTGGGGGAGGGATTTAGTAGTATTATTATAAAAAAAATCCAAAAAAATTGAAAAATTCAAAAAAAATACAAAAACAATTCTAGCCTTGTGAAATGATTACTTGTTAAAGTTGGCTTGATACACCCTTACATGCTATAGTACTCTTGTGTTTCTGATGCTTTTGATTGAGAAGTGATTTGCTAAGTTCTTGTGCACACACATACACTAGCGAGTTAAAACTAGTAGACATATTGAATGTTGTAAGTAATTAAAAGGACATGAATATGTGCAAGAAGATTTGGTTTGCATGTTTTGAGTACAAGTAGGTGCATTAAAGAGACTTTTGCTTGGGATTAATTATGTTTTTGCCACCAAGTGAGATTTTGAGCCTATATGCATATCTTTTGCATTTTATATTCGTTTGCTTGAGTGTCCACATGTTGTTTGCATTGCTAGCACTTGTTTGAGACCTTTCTTGAAATACATGACATTATTTGATGATAAGATGATAAAGACGTTTAGGAATAACCTATTATTATCCAAATTACCACACCCTTTATATATAATCAATTAGTTACCCCTTTGAGCTTAGTCCTATTTTTTCGGTGACACACCACATCACTTGCCTAGACCTTTTTCTTTTATAGCCTAACGTATATTTGATCCAAATTTGTCAAAGGCTAGTAGGAAGTTGAGGGAGTAATAAGGTGAGTGAGATTGGGTTTACTTTTGTTCATTACATTTTGAGGAAATATTGGATTTTGTTGATTACTTGTTAGCCGTTGCTTAAGAAATTTTGGAAGAAGGATTTTGGTTGTGTATATATTTATAGTATATATCTTAGCTCTCCAAAAGAAACAAATTAAAAAAAAAACAAAAAACAAAAAAAAACTAGAAGAAAAAAAAAGAGAAAAAAGAAAAATTATATGAGAGCATACTTATGTTTATGTGTTTGTGTGATCTTTCTTCATACGACTATTCAAGCATTTTGTTGAAAGAAAATTTAGAAATCCATGTATGGGGAGGATGTATGCTGTTGTGTGTGATTAATAATGGTTCCTGCTAGCTTTTGACACTTCACCTTATTTGGCCTTACTTGACATACCTTGTCCTAGCCCCGTTACAACCCAAATAAAAGACCTTTTGATTATCGTCATTAATGTATGTTGTGTTCAAGTTAGATTGATACCAAATATCAAGCATGCTTATGATTTTATTGGAATTGAGTGATACACTTATCCTTGTTCTTGAGTGAATATTCTTTTGTGAGTGAAATGAGAGTTGTTACTTGTTCCTGCATATGAGATCCCAAGTTTTGACTCTAAAGTTTACTCTTTTGGGCTTAGCATGGTTACCAACTTATTTTTACACTTGACGTGGACTTTTGATAACCTCTGCATATTTCTTTGAGTAGACTATGTGAATACTTGCACCTAACACACCAAGACATTGCAAATTCACTTTAATTTCATAAGTTGATGTAGCATGAGATGACTTGTATGTGTGGTGTTGCATTGGGCAATCTTTCACATGAGCTAGATGGATTTTGTGGGTACATTCACTATAGGCCCTCACGAGACCTCACTGGTCCACTAGGGCTGCCCAGGGGTTTAAAGGGCTTGTTGCATATGCCAAATGCAACCGTGATCACCTACGGAAGTGGTATTATCTATTAGATAGTATATTATATTATAATTTTCTCGAGGACGAGCAAAAGGTAGGTATGGGGGCATTTGATAAGTCCATAATTAATTATATTTTTAATACCTATTTATGTCCGTTTTCGTAATTTTATTATTTAATAAATTGTTTTATTTTGTTTTGTAGGAAATAAATAAAAATGAAATTTGAGCAGGAAAAGGTGAAAAAAGGGAAAGGAGGTGGAAATTACTTGAAGTCAAAGAAAGTGGAGGAAAAATCGAATACTTATCGGAGAAGGAAAAGGAAATTGAAGAAATTATATTCAAGATCGGATTGTAATCATAGGACACCACTTCATACATCAATTTAGACACCGATCTAGATTCATAATTTAGGAGTAGGAGTAGATTTAGTTGTCCTTCAATACAAATAATTTTTATTTGCTTTATTCAAACACTTTTCTGTTATTCAATTCATGCTTCTAAATTCTTGTTCGTTTTTCAATATCATGTCTAGCTAATTCTCTTATCCTCGGATGAAGATGAAGTTATTTAATTGCTATTGATTTCTTCTCGTTCCTATTAATTGATTCACATGATTTTTCTTGGTGCTTAATTGTTCAATTGACAAAGTGATTTTGATATATTATTGTTACCAGATTTATTTTTCATAGCCTATGCTTTCTCTTTGAAGTTTTGATAGGTTATTGTTAGATAACAAGTTTCATAGTATATGCTTGTCTCGTTAATTGATATATCTTATTTGTGAAGAAAGATGATTGATTTTAGGATGAGTTGATATTAATTGTGATTGATTAATGGATTCGGATTTCTAGGTTTTTCCATATTATTTGATAATCTTTGCTAATTAGGTTAATTAAATCTCATCTCAAATCTGATTGTCTAATTTGCCTGATTTAATTGTTAGGGTTTTGAAAATTCATAATCTCTGTGGATCGACCTGTATTTGCTAAAATTAACCACTGTGCACTTGCAGTTATTTTACACACCAGCCTCCAAATCTTTAACTCTCCTTTTGGAATCTGTCAACTTCTGCCCAACTTCCTGTAGTCTTTTTGCAAGCTCTTGTTGAACATCTATAGCTTCTGTTTCCATTTTTAAGCAGTGCAACTCATGATTCTTTTTAGTTATATTCGAATCCTGCTTTAAACATAATATATCATTTGCACCCTTGGCTTCTGCATCCACATGTAAGCTGAGCTCTGCATAATTTTTCTTAAGGGCTTCCAGTTCTTGCTTCAGAAGCAAAAATTCATTGGTTTCCTTCGTTTCTGTTCTTATTCGTACGCGAAGCTGCTCATAATTTCTTTTAGTCGTTCCCAGTTTTTGCTTTAAAAAAGCTATTTCATTATGGTTGTTTCTGGAAGCTACAGATCCAGAATATCTTGATAGAATTTATGAAGGTCCTCATAAGCCTACTAAGTTATATGTTGCTACTGCTGGATAAGAGGCTAAAACAGTGCCAAAGGAGAAGAAAGATATGATCCCTGAAGATCTTTCATCTGTTGCTAAGGATGCAAAGGTTAGGCATTTACTTCATAGTGCCTTAGACAATGTTCTATCTAATAAAGTGATTAATTTCAAAACTGCTAAAGAGATATAGGATGCTCTTGAAGTTAGATGTCAAGGAACTCCTGCCATCAAGAAGAACAGAAGAAGCATACTTACACAGGAGTATGAACACTTTGAGGCTAGACCTGAGGAAACCATGACACAAACCTTTGACAGATTCTGCAAGCTTCTCAACGATCTGTGACTGGTGAATAAAGAATATGATTTAGAAGATTCCAATCTCATGTTTCTTCTTTCTCTACCTGAAAAGTGGGATGTTAAGACAACCACTATAAGAGATAACTATGATCTTGATGAAACAGAGATTGATGAGATTTATGGGTTGCTCAAAATGTATGAACTGGAAATGGAACAGAGAAACAGAAGATCAGGCAGAAAGTCAAAATCTGTTGCTCTAAAAGTTGAAGAAAGACCCTTAAAGAAGGAAGCATCAAGGAAGAAGGCTAAAGGAAAAGCCTTGGTTATACATTCTGAGAGTGAATCAACAAACTCTGATGTTGATTCAATCATTCATGGATCATCTGATTCTGAAGATGATGAGGAAATGATGCAAATGGTTGCTTTGATGGTAAAGACCTTCAAGAAGATGGGATTCAAGAACTTCAAGAAAGGGAAGAGATTTTCCAAGAATGATTCAAAGTCTGACAAGAAGAATTTCAGCAAATTTGATAGAAAGGATACAAAATCTGGGAAAAGAGACAAGTCTGAGATTCAATGCTACAAGTGTAAGGAGATGGTCACTATGCTCCTGAGTGCAAGAAGGGTAAAACTGAGAAGGCACTCTTCACTAAAGGCAGAGATTGGGCAGACACCTCTGACTCAGATGAGGATGTGAACTATGCTCTCATGGCTACTACTGTTGATGAAGCTGAAGATTCTGAAACTAAGGTACCCCTGACCACCTATGCTTATAATACTGATAATATTACTGAATTGAGAATTTATCTTAAGGCATTGCATATCAGTTATAGGGATCAGACCTTAGAAAATGAGAGAATCAAAACTGAAAGTTCTGAACTTAAAGCAAGAAATAAACTTGTTGAGGAAAAACTTGTTAACATGCAACAAGTTCAGAAAGAGAGAGATGATGTTGTTTATTTAGAACAGGAGTTGCTTGGTAGATATAAGCAACTAGAAGCTGAGTTGGAGGAAAAGAAACACATAATTAAAACTTGGACTGATTCTGGTAAAGACACTAATGAGGTTTTTCAAGCTGACACTGTTGGTCTAGGTTATGCTGAAGAAGATGAACTCAGGTTTTTGAACAAAGTCAAGATTAGACCACCACTTCCATATAAAAAATTCATTACATTTTTTAAACCTTTCCACATCCTGCTCCTCAGCCTTCCTTCTTTCTTCTACCCTGCTCTTATCCACCTAATATATCAATGATGGAATAGTACAAGTCAATTTCAGTGATATAGAAAAAGAAAGCATAACTGGATAACAATAGTTTTGTCCAGCATACAACACCACCGAATTAGCAGTTTTATGCCATGAACTCACTCTCTAAATCGTTAAGAACCAAACACTCAAATAAACTCGGAGGAGAACAATAAATAAATATAGGTCTGATACCTTTATGAACTGGAATTGGTTCATTGTAAACTGTTCAAATTCATTGTAAACTGTTCAAAGGCAGTAAAATTTCATTAATGGGTTTGTCAGCAACCACGATAAGTGATTTATTGCTTAAGAGTGCATACAAAATTCAAATTTTAGTTCAGTAGTCCCGCTTTCAAGGGCTTCAAGAACTCTAATTCTTGACTGGTATTTTTCCTCGCGAGTCCTGAACAGGTTATTTTGCTGCTGGGTAGAATTCAATAAAGTAATTAAATTCCAGCATTGAATAAGAATTATGACTGAAAAACTCTGTTACGTTGCAGTCCTTACACTACAAGAATTTCGGCTAATTTCGACCGCCACTACACAGTCGAAATTAGCTAATTTCGACTTCTCCTGGTCGAAAAAGGCCATTTTCGACCGAATATCAAAAAGTCGAATTTAAGCGAGTCGAAAACAGAACATTCGGTCGAAATTATCTATTTTCGACCGAATATATTCGACCACACATGTTCGACCTTATATGTTCGACCGATTAAATTCGACCAGATACAGTCACTTAGTTCCCGGTCAAAATTTTTACAATTTTGGCTGAAAATTTCAAATAAACCGCCATAAAATTTGAATTTTATCTGAAAATTTCAAAAAGCCCGCCCAAAAAACATTTTTTCGACCAACATCAGTCGTCCATATTTTCGACCAAAAGAAGTCGCTCCTTAATTTCGACCTTTTTAAGTCAAACTTAATATGTTCGACCTTCCATTCCGGTCGTAATTGTTATGCAAAAAAAATTGGTCCTCATTATGTTCCACCAAGAATGGTCGAACATAACATACCAAATATTTATATTCTACCCCTTACGGTCGAATTTAACTTACCATTAGATTTTTTTTGCTGTACCCCTACCCCTGACAGTTTTATACTAAATTTTCTACCACATGTTCCTACTCACTTCTCTGTATACAAATATATAACCAAGCAATAATATTCGATTAACCACCAAACATAAACCAGTCATATTTGATTAAACAAAATACATAAAGTTCAAACAGTTAATTACCAAAATACCAAAAGTTCATTACAAAAGACTTGGTCTAAAACAGTTCAAACTGGTGCCTCTAAAAACATTGTTCAGACAGTTCTTCATAAACAGTTCAGATAAGGGGATACATGTCTGCCTCTAGATCTTCGTCGTTTTCATTGTTGCCTGCGCCGTCCACCATCAGAGCCTTTGTGCCGTCCACCAACAGAGCCTTTGTGCCGTCCACCACCATAGCATTCCCAGACAGAGTCTCCTACATGATTCAGGACAAGCATGATTGTTACAATTTATATATCTAGACACAAGTAGGAGGCAATTTATACATCTAAACTAAGTCTGTTAATGAGCAAAGTAAGAATAATTAACTAATTTACTGCACACTCAGAAAATAATGAACTTAAGAAAATAATGAACTTAACAGAATGCAGGTATATTCATAATTATGCAGAAAACTAAGAACTATATCCAGTGACAACTGACATGTACCAGAAAACATTCTGCTAAATAGTTGGACCCCAAAAACTGTCATTTATAAAATAGCAAAGTGAAATCAGTACATGCAAAATTCAGTGCGCAATTATATATCTAAACAAGTAGGATGCAATTTATTTTTCACAATAAAACATTCGATGCAGCTAAGCAAAGTGAAATCCTAATTAACCACGCAAGAATGTTACCTCTACAATGATCTTATCATTGTCCTTCAAGATCTGAGCAAGTAAACCAGTGGCTGCCCGTATATAATGCGTCTCCAAGGAGTGCTGAGTTGGATCCGGGAATGTAACAGTGGCTAATTTACGCACCTCCTCGTCCAAAATGGACTGCTTCACTTCACGCGTAGGCAAGGAACGGACCATCTGCCTCACCGCATCTAAAATCGTCGACATCGTCATGTAAATATCATCTGGAATAACATCAGGTTCCACTTTTTGCTTGTTTATCCACTGTGTTGCTTCCCGTGCTCCAAGCAACTCTCCCAATGTTTCATTGGGATGTTGGAAGACCTTCCCTTTCTTCGGGGGTCTAGCCTGTATTGTCAGAATGACATCTTTTTTCCGCTCAATTTCCATTTGCGTACGGGGGGATGGCGGTTCATCAGTAGGCGGTAACAAGTCAGGTATCAATTCAACTTGCGAAGACCGTGCCTTTTTCATTTTTTCCTAGAACATGGAATATGTCAAAGTCAAATCACAAAATTAAAATCTAACAAAAGAATTATAACTGAGCTGAAATGAAGCAGCTAGCTGAGAATAAAATTCAAACATGTAGCTCTTTCACAACCGGTTCAGTAGGGTCATATACAAAACCCATGAATTCATCATTCGTAATAGGCATTTCTCCCTTTTTCTCTCTTTCGGCATCTATTTCCTATAAAATCAGAATAAAACCAAATCAGGCATACAATTGTTCACTGGATTGGTAATAATCAGTTTAATTACGTGACAATAATAAATGAAACATGAAAAAGGAATATACTCCAGAAACCATACCTCCCGCCTCTGATCAAATGGCTTGGCCCCGGTGCGAGGGGTGAATTCCACCATCAATCGCGCTTTCTGGCCTTCAACCGACTTCGTTCGAAATTCCAGTGTTCCCCAGTGGTCGCAGATGGCATTCCATGCTTTCTGGGAGAAGTAATAAGGCTTCATTTTTTGATATCAATCTCCTTTTCAGTATAGCCAGCCTTCACAAGCACATCCAAATGCTTCATTAGTCGTTCTTTCTCCTTATTAAGAATATGCTTAAAATTCCTCCCCGCAACAACTCTCACAACTCTGTCCCCGTTTTCTTCACCATAACCCTCGGGATATTTATAATATTCTTGCCAAAACAGATTTCATTAGTGTTAATGTAAAACAATAAAAAAATCAAGCGAGGAACTTGGCTGAAAGAATTGAAAAAACAATATTTACTTACTTTAAAAGTTTTGATACAATTGTTGAAAAAAACTTCACGCTTAGTTCCCTTTGTATTCAAGGTATTTTCATCCCATCTTAGACGAATAATGTGTGTCAATGTGTGCTTGGGTGTAGCCTTGAAAAATCTGTAACAATATAATGAAAGCCAAAAGAAAAAGAATTAATAACCGAGGAATACAACATAAAAACAAACATTTTTACGGTCTTAAGAAACTTTATTTCTTAAAATAAACTGCACTAAATATGCCCAAGAAAAGAATCTACCCCCATCCTTGTTTTGCTTTTCTACAGCCACACAAATCATATTTAGAAAATACCATAAACTACAAGTTGCAAGACACTAACGTTGGACATAAAGGCATAAATACAATTTTCAAACATAGGTTAATATTTAAGTTAGCAAGTAATTACTATCATTAGGTTTAAATAGAAAGAATTCAGAAAAAGCAACTATTAATAAAAACGAAAAGCAATACTCTACGAATTTTCTTATCAGAACCCCCATTCCTATATCAAGATCCCCTTAAATACACGATCAAGACATACCCTTTGCCGGTCTTAAGAAAATGTAGCGTTGGCTTATTCTCCGGTGGAGGTTTCGTCCCGTAATCACCTTCCGAAGCATTGCGTCTATTCCTCTCAAAATTAATTTTTGTGTTGGATGCTTCCACCTCTTCAGACCCTTCCACATAACTCTCTTTGTCACCATCCTCGCCCACTCCACTGGTCCTAACAACCTTCCTGCTTCCCTTACCCTTGTTTCCCCTACCCTTCTTACTATTCGGACCGGCCCATGCCACCTATAAAAACAAACAAGAGTATCATGTGAGAGGAAATACAAAAAAAATGCAGTATAACTATATGCCACCTATAAAAATACAAAAAAAATGCCACACAAAAGTTAAATCTGATATAAAACCAACAAGCTTCTCAAAAGGTTTCTCTATAGACTACAAGTACTGATATTCATAAATGGACTACAATCGGGATTTGATCAGAATACAAATATATCTCATATGGTGTTAGGATATGTAAGCATTAAATTTGCTTGCCGCTAATTTGTACGATGAAAAACGTTTTGTTGCTATCTGCTGATCATACCAACTTTTCTAATATACAAGTTTGTAAATTATCAGTAGATGAAGATATAGGTAATTAGAGACTCAGAACTGCAACATATTTAGGAATAGGTTTTAAAATCTATGGTTCTCTCCTTTACTGCTTCTTATCTTCTTTTCATTCAGATGAATCAAATATCCATCTGATTTCAGCTACTTTAAATCCTCCGCATTTCCTCGTACCACTCTTCATCACACAAATCTTTATTTTTAAAAAAAAATCATGAATAATGACTAGTTTTTACTTATATAATCTCCATTCTAAAATCATAATTATATTTCTAATTTTAAAAAGCTAAAGTCTAAAGATGTGGATGAAAAGAATATCTTGAATATCCTGATTAGTGATGAAGCCTAGATCAGTCCTTATCAAGATTAATATGCATGGTGAGCAGACATGGTAACAACGTCACCCTAATTTTCTTGTTTCTTACTTCTAAAAACTTTTCTCACATGCATCTTGCCCGTATATTTCTTTTCAGGGGAACTCCTATTCGCAACAAATGCAACTGCAAGATATAACTACTATGGATATAGACTTATAGTAGCTATCTAGTATCCATACAAATAACCTGTAGAGTGTAGACTGGATTGCTAAGGATCAGCCATGGCCCCCCAAAATTATTTAGTAGGACACCTAGAAAACTCTTAACAATCCCAGACAAACAAAGCACACTTACACTTCTTTAGTTTTCTGAAAATATGTATTCTCCATCACAGGAAATTCAGCATGTAGATGTAACCCAGGGTATCCAAACTAGTATTCAAACATTACATATGATAATCTTCCCAAGTAATAGACATCTTTGCTAATCTTCGCTTACTAGTTGGCAGTTACCAAACCAAGTTACTTAAAGTGCACATATGTGGCTAACGAACCCACAGGTTAATAGAATGAAAAAGGTTTTGCTATCTGCTTCACATGTGTGTAAATAAACTCAACATTCAACTTTGTAAATCCTAGGTCACGACAAGGCTGCGCCAGTAGGAACCATTCCAGACCTGCTGAATTGGAGCCTTTTTTACTATGTATAAACTCTTAACAAATGAGACTTTTGATTTTTTGCTACCGTGATTACTTGGATTCATTTTAGACACCTTCCTTTTCAGTAACCATCTAGCCCTAATCCAAGTCAATAGATCAAAAGTTGATTAGTCCTATGATGTTCTACCTGTTTTAATAAGGCAAATCTTGAACCCCGCGTTATAATTCTGGTATTAGATGAAAGTTTAACTAAAGCACGCCAACTCTGTTGGAGTCCCAATTAGAACTTTAAATACTACATGACTAAAGTCATCTTCTTCCCAGATCCCACATAAATTCAGAAATTAAATCAGTTTTACTCCTTTCCAATAACATTATATCAAGTAATAAGAAAGAGTAAAAACAATGAAACTAATCATGATCCAACAGGTAACAGTATATATTATTTTTCAAGCATTAATCTTTGTTAAACAAACTCACACACACACATGGAGGGAGGGAGGGAGAGAGGGAGGGAGAGAGAGCGAGAAAGAGGGAGAGAGAGAGGGAGAGAGAGAGAGAGAGAGAGAGAGAGAGAGAGAGAGAGGAACACCTATGAGCTTCTCGTCAAATTGAGCCATAGATTTGAACCTTCACCTTGATCCATCGTCTCCTAGCAGATTGGGGAAAACAGACTACGAAAAACCTTAATTTAGAGAGAGAATTGGCTGATTGGGGGAAGACAGCGATAGATATGAATTATTTTGGAGTTAAAAACTTATTTATATTTAAAATACATTCGACGTTATATGGTCGAATATAGCCGCGTTGATATTTTCGACGTTTTCTCGTCGATAAAAATGATCCATATTTTTTTACAAGAGCTGCTACTGCACTAAATCCTCCCTGTGATAAATTTTACCAACAAAACACAATCCAATTTACTTGATTTACAAATATGAGTAAACTTCAAATTTTAAAAAAAATCAAATGATCAAGGAATAATGTTCTTAATACAAATACAAATTTGATTGAGAATGAAAAATTATACTAAATCGTCATTATCACTTAATTCATCATTTTCGGCTCCATTCTCATTTTTGTCTTCCTCTTCGTCTCTCATATCCTCTTGGTTTTCTTCTTCATTGCCATAATCTATCGAATAGTCATTTTCAAACATCCTCAAATCAATAAAAAAATTTGAGGGATCATGAATAATAACTTTTCCGACGTGTGATGATGAAGCATTTGACACTTCATTTTGTAAAGGATCATCATCATTGATTATTTTCTTCTCGTTGAATGACACAGTTTCATCAACTTGTCGACTCTTTGTTGTTAGAACCGTGTACCATGATGATTGCATTTAAAATATTTGGTGCATAGTACACTTGATGAGCTTGGCTAGCCAACACAAAGACATCTTCGGCATTTAGCTTTGATTTGACATCCACGGTAGTCATCCGGTGTCTATCGACTTTGACGTGTGTCGTGTGATCAAACCAATGACATTTGAAGACGATTACTTGATGTCCATTGTGATAGAAGAGTTTTAAAACTTCTTCTAGCCTTCCGTAATAGTTTCCATGACTTTCCTTATAAGAAGTCCCTACAAGTATAAATGTATAAAACTTAGATACAAATAATGACAACTTAAATACTAAGAATAGATTAAATTCCTTACCAATGACAACTACACCGGAATTTGGTGAAGTGAGCTCATTAGCATTTATGCAAGAAAATTTGTAACCATTGCACTTGCACGCTTTATAACACTCCACTTTAAATATCGGACCTCTTATTAGGTCAATAAATTTCTTTTTCAGATCTTCGTTATCTTGTACCTAAAACATATATGGAAAACATGATACACAGATTTATGATTAAAATTACATATATACAAACATATGAATATCTATAAAAAAACACATACCCTTCTTTCAAACCAATCTTTAAAGTGTTCTTTTTGATATTGTTCTTTTTCCGCATCATTGAGATGGGGGTAATGTTGTCGCACTAACTTCTGGAATCCACTATATATTTACGCTGAACAATAAAAAAAATTAAATTGTAAACTGAATTCATAATTACTTTAAAATTTTGAAGTAAATATGGTTTAAAGGAATCTTACCGCAAGTACTTTCCAACTTCCGGTGAATTAATGAGAACATAGTATGTCACAAGTTCATGCTCATCATTACTCAAGATTCTATCTCTACTCCGTAGACTAGGATGTGTCGGATACCTGTAAACCTCTAGTAAATCGACATCGTGAAATTTTTGAGGTGCCTCGTTTCGACGTAACCGATTTTGCTCTCTCCCGATTTTGGAATAAAAAAATAACGAGCAAAAATGTAGACACTCCTCCTCAATATAGCGTTGTGCCATTGAACCTTCCGCTCGAGCTTTGTTTCTAACTTTCAATTTCAGGTTGTGCAAGTATCTCTCAACAAAATACATCCAACGGAAATTAGCCGGCCCACCCAACTTACACTCGATAGCTAAATGTAGTGGCAAATGCTCCATCGGATTAAAAAAACCTGGGATGAAGATAGTTTCAAGTTTCGACATTATCCTTACTATGTCTTTCTCCATTTTTTGCAAATCTGTGTATTTGAGATTCGACGAGCACAAATCTTGAAAGAAGTTGCACAACTCAATAATAGGAGCAGCTACATGTTTCGGAAGTAAGTCACGACAAACGATAGGTAAGAACTTTTTCATAAAAATGTGGCAATCATGTGATTTCATCCCACGAATGCATTTTGTCTTCCAATTCACGCACCTAGATATATTTGAGGCAAACCCGTCTGGAAGTTTTAATGCTTCAATCCATTTGAACAACTTGTGAATGTTTTCCCTCGAAAGAACATATGGTGCATGTGGTTTCGTGCCATCACCTCGAATCCACAACTCACGATGTACACATAAATCTTCACAATCCTTTCTTGCTTTTGTGTTATCTTTGGACTTCTTTTCATCATCAAGAATTGTGTAGAATATGTTGTCGAAGACATTCTTTTCGGTGTGCATAATGTCAATGCTATGACGAAGGCTAAGTGTCTCCTAATATGGCAACTCAAAAAATGGAGTTTTATGAGTCCAATTATGTGTCACGCCATAATCCTTTGGTTTTCTATTTGTTAACTTTCCTGGAGGGGGAAATTGTATTTGCTCACACATGATCTTTGCAAGTTCTCCTGAATGTCGAGCACACAATGATCGTGTCTCAATACTTCCAAACCTTGTACTCCTTCTTAGGGGGTCATCTGGTTCGAAAAAATATCGAGATGTGCCATAAAAAGTAGATTTACCACCATATTTGAGTTGTTTAGATTTGACCTGGACATGCCAACTTACCCTTAGTGGACCACCCGCTAAGAACATGTCATATGTTTCCACCCCTGTATGCCATAACATTTTCAGTTCATCAATTAGAGGTCTTAGATAAACATGCAAATCTTTTGTTGGATCCGTCGGCCCGGGAATAAGAAGAGGCATGAACATGAATGGAGCCTTAGTACACATGGACGGGGGAAGATTGTACACAAAAATCACCACAGGCCATACAGTATACTCCCTAGCATGTGCATCATGAAAGGGGTCAAATCCATCAGTAGCAAGTCCGAGTCGAACATTACGAATATCCTTTGAAAATCTTGGAAATCTACGATCAAATTGTTTCCATTCATCTCCATCAGCGGGGTGACTTAATTGACCTTCAACAACAACTCTATCGTGGTGCCACCTCATAGATTTTGCAGTCTTTTCGGCCATGAATAAACGTTGCAATCTCATGGTAATAGGAAAGTAATGCAAGATCTTTTGCGGGATCTTCTGTTTTTAGGATCTTTTTGCACTTTGTATCTGTCTTCTGTGCATATGTCGCATTGTGTCTTATTTCTGTTTTCCTTGTAAAATAGCATGCAATAATTCTTGCAAGCATCAATCTCTTCATACTCCATATTCAACCCTTTAATCATCTTCTGCGCAGTGTAGTACTTTTCAGGCAATTTATGATCATCGGGCAATACTAATCCAATGAGATGAAGAAACTCATCAAAGCCATTGTTACTACAATTATGCTTATTTTTCCAAGCAAGCAACTCCATGACAAACTCCAATGTTGTAAAATTGGCATTGTTGGGATAAATTGGATCAGAAGCAGACCATCTTGTAAAATTTTTTGCTATTTCGTTCGGTTCTTCCCCAAAAACTTCACAATCCTCAAAATCATCATGTGCATCATACATATCATCATCCGTGTGGTTAGCATTAACATGACTTGTTCCAACTTCGTCTCGCGGCCTATCTTTCTCTCCATGACAATCCCATATAGTATACCATTGCATTATACCATATCAATATAAATCAACTTTCACGGCACTAGGATTCTTATAATGTCCATTTCTACAATTTTTACAAGGACATCTTATAAGACCGTTATCTTCCTCATCAAGGTGCTCTATAGCAAATTTAATGAAATTATCCACGCCAATTTTATATTCATCCGTTAAGTATTTTGCCTCATTAAATCGATTATGACCAATCCAATTACGATCAAATGCCATCTACAAATATGAACACATATAAGGCAAATGTAATTTTAAGAAAATAAAAAAATTGCCAATATAATATCTCAAGTTTAAGCAACATGAACACATATAAACTACTCAAATTCATTTATACATGAACACATATAAACCACTCAAATTCATTTACACATGAACACATATAAAATTATATCATAATTACACTAACAAAAGCAATCACTATTAAGAAGAAGAAATTGCACTTACTTGAAAATTTAGGATGACCACATGAATAGAAAATGGTGAAAGAAGGAAATTTTATGAAGAAAGAAGAGAGAGAAAATGGTGAAGGAGAGACATGTTCCAAAAACGGCGACAGCAAACGGGGAAGCAGTAGGGTTGCAAAAAGAGCACGGGTAAATTCGACCTAATACAGTCGATTTCCTGGTGCGGCTAAGTTCGACTGCAGCGGGTCGAATTTAAGGTACGACCTGAACAAGTCGAATTTAGCGAGCTCTTTCGACTGCAGAAAGTCGAAATTTAAAAAGTTATACGGCCGGAGAGGGTCGATTTTAAGTTATATTCGGCTTCCTAGGGTTTCTAGTCGAATTTGTTATATAGATTATAAAAAGTATTATAAATTCTAAGAAATAAATATTATAAATAATTATTTTTTTGCATGTGCTCTTGCATTATTAAAATCTCGACATCCGTACGGTTAGATTACTTTAAAAAAATTATGTAAATTATAAAAGCTAACCCTAATCGATACCCCAAACCCTAAATCTAAACCCCTAAACCATGAGTTTGTTAAGACTATCTCATTCATTTACCGACTTAATAAGAATTTGTTAATTTGCCCTTTTTTTAAAAAAATTTATATCGTATAAGATACGACTTTGCGGTACTCTCAAGATTTTTTTGTAAATTTTTAAACCTATTAAAATACTTATCAATTTTTCATAAAGTATCTTTTAAGTACAAATTAAACATTTTTTTAAGATATATATTTTTTTTCGGACAAACAAAAATTACATATATAATGAATGCTATGCTTATATTTTACACATTTTTATTTCGTGGAATTTTAAAAATGTAAATATTTTTTTAAAAAGTTTTTTAAACTGTTAGTCGTTAATTCGACCAAATATGATCGAATATATTAAATTCGACCAGGTTCGGATGAATATTGTTTAATTATTTTCAGGTTTCATTCGGTAATTTTGGAAATAAGTTTTTGGGGAAAATGGCGGGCTTTTTCCCGCTCAGTTCCATTTCTTAATTCGACTATATACGGTGGAAAATACATCCAGTTTGGTGGGAAAATTTTCTCCCTTTTTTGGCGGGATATAAGTTCGACTCTCGGGTAAAGTTCGGTCGAAAATGTAAATAAGTTCGATCAATTATTTTCGACTATCTTTAAGTTCGACCGTCGTTGATCGACATCAGCCGCACGGTTATATTCGACCGGTCGAATTTAGCCGAGGTTGAAAATAAATGGTCGAATTCGACCTGCCTTTGTTGTAGTGTTATGTGCTCCATAATGATTGACAAACTTAAATGACATTACAGTTCTCATGTGCTCTGCTTGAGTGGAGATACGGCGCTCTATCTCTTGGACAACTTTCCTTAATAGACATGCCACGCGCTGAGAAAAAAACACCGATATTAGAATGTAACACAACTTGGAAACCAATTTGTAGGAAAACATGATTTTGGTGTCAGGGTTATGTTTCTCGAAAGTCATACTCTAGGTATTTCACTATTCTTCCTTTCAATGCTTTCATCTAATATTGCATTCACGAGGCTTAACAGTGACTGTGTTGGGGCATTCTATGAAGGAAATACCATTATAATCATATCAGGATAGATTCATAATACCACATATAAATATAAATATCTGATGGATATTAACGTGGAAGGTTTAATTGCCAAGAAAAAAATAATTCTGAAGCACATACGTCTAAGCTAGCTGTTTTAATCATTTCTGAAAGCTTTGCAGGAGGAAGATCCGTCAAGTGCCCATGTCTATGCTGCAACACTTCATGAAACTTGTGTCCAGCATGATGTTGTAATGTCGTTGAGTGATCTATATATATGATAGAAAAAACACAAATGAGATGTACAACTATTTTTCGAAGACTTCGAAGTAAACGTTAAACTCCTAACAGAACAAGATCAAACCAGCAAGTCACAATGGTTTTCTGCAATAAAGTATAGTTTCCAATAACACCGTTATCATTTCATATAGTAATAAAGAAGCTTAGGTATCGACAAAGTTCCAAAAAAAATTACTGGTGTTATATGTTAGCATGACTTCTACGTAGCACCTAGTGCAATGTTCACACAGAAAATTTTGTTATTTTCGTTAGTTTGTCTGAATAAAGCAGTTCATCTTAAAAATAACCACACCTGGATTGGTAGAAACAACTACGCAAACATAAATGAAAGTTTGGGAGAGAGAGAGAGAGAGAGAGAGAGAGGGAGGGAGGGAGGGAGGGAGAGAGAGAGAGAGAGAGAGAGAGAGAGAGAGAGAGAGAGAGAGAGAGAGAGAGAGAGAGAGAGAGTACGTGGCATGACGGGATGAAGCTCAGCATGTTGATATTGTGAGTATAATGCACCTTTCCGTTTTTGTTCTGCCGGTATTGTAGATATATAATTTTCTCCGCGTGGAGAAGAATCACCTTGTCCATACTGATCTGTTATAAGCTTCGATCTAATACTAGGACCATTTCCATTTGGATAGGCTTTAGCAGTTGTAAAAAGGTCATACCCCCCAACATTTGCTATAAAATGTGCTCCAAGTGAAAAGTGAAAACAGGCAATCTATGACAATCTTCAGAGATCCCTGGATGTTTGCTATAAAATGTTATAATTGTTTCTACTCTTTTTAAGAAAAACTATTTTTATACAGGTTAAACTTTATAAAAAAATTTACGTTAATTTTTTTCATAATTTATTTGTTTATTAATATTTTTGAATTTTTAATAAAATATCAATCTAATTTAATTCTCATACTATAAATTGTTAATATTGATTTTAGTTGATTAGTGCAATTTCACTACTAAATACAAATTGGTATTGATTACTATTAATGTGTAATAAAGTGGCAATTACTTTTTGGAGTGGAGTTAATGCAGGAAATGCCAATATACAGTGAATTATATCCATGAAAAGGTGTTCAAGAATAGATGAAGATAACATGTTCAATTCACACCTGAAAATCCTAAATCATATTCTTCACATATCAAATATGTGTTAGCTATACAATGTATTTTTTCAAGTTTTGTTTTCTAACAATCTATTACTTATTTTTATTTCATTGGTAGACATAATTATGGATTTGTGATGTCATATTTGCAATCTACATAAAAACTAAACATACCCAGTTACAAATCTCGCTCAAAACAGGCTCTGGGGAAGGTTAGATGTACGCAGACCATCACCTATTATAATATTAGTGAGGCTGTTTCCGTGAGAACCCCCGGCCTAGTGGAGAATACAAACACATAAAGGAAACTAATACAAATTAGGAAACTCACACACATATAGGGGTCGAACTCTTTACCTCCTTCAAAGGAGGCAAGTAGCTCAACAACTACTAATATGAGTCACTAATTCTAACTTCAAAGACCAGTTGTTCGAGAGTTTAAAAAAGACTATACTCACAATCAATTATTAGTCATTGGCTCATGTCATACATAGATGTAGATTTTCATAACAAGATTATATGAGTAACTTTTGGATTAATGATAGCAAATCATCAATAAGATTACATGTATTTGTAATTAACATGAAGATCAATGCTAAAGGTGTAAGAACGTAGCCGACAATTACAAATATATCCATGGAGCCTAGTAGTGCCTCATGCCATCTACAGAGAGAGTACATCTTATGTTACATCTTGTGTTCTCTACGTAGGAGTATAAGTTCCACCTTACTAAAAAAAGGGCGCAAGAGCCAAGTAGCTTCTTGTATAATAGCAACATGATATACATAAATGATAAAACTATAATTATATGTGTACATTAATATAGAATATTGGTTCTCGACCATGATTCCTCAACAAGAAAAGGCACCAGACACCAAAAAGAAGATAAAATCAATATGGAACAACCAAGGTAGGACTATGATGGAAAAGAACCTGAATTCAAATTTTTTACAGTTCTAGCACTGCTAATCAATAAAAAAGAATAATAAGAGCATCTTCAATGTGATTCAATGTGATTATATATATTGGTTATGTAAAATAATGATTATGTAAAATTTGTTAAACTTGTAAGATAATCTACGTACCAATGAGGTATTATTGTAAAATGATTTAAAAAATAAAAATTATTGATGATGTTAGGATGATGTGTCACTTTTTAGAGCATTTGTAAAAAAATTTAGATGTTGACTTTTATTTAAAACATGTAATGTAAAGATGGATTTTAGCACCTCAAGTTATAGCTCCAAAGGGAAAACTGGAACGATTAACTCTATTTAGGACCTAATGAGAGGATAATTTTGAATCCAACTCATGCAGAGTTTTAAAGTGGGGAAATTAGGGTAAGCAAAACCACTTATAACGGGGAGATGATGAAGAAGACTACACTAGATGCAAAGGTACTAAAAAAGATTTAAGGCGGACTTTTTCTTTGCTTTTAGAAGGAACATGTTAATTGAGCACATGATATATTTATAATATAAATGTTAATAAGATACGTTACTCAAATATTCTATCACCTTGTGATTTGTGGCGGAACTAGGATTTTTAGTAGGCAGGATTAAAATAGTTTAAGAATGATATATTTCTAATATAAATTTTCTTGTACTTTTTCACACACTTTCGGAACTAGAATTTCGATAAAAAAATTACTAATTTTTAGAGGTTAATGGGGACTATAGTCTAAGTTGTTCCTCCTAGTTCCGGCTTCCGGAGCTTAGCGGGATTACAACCTAAGCTCCTTCTAGTTGGTATCTCCATGCTTGTGATGCATAAGCCTATCATTCATATTCTCATAATGACATATTTTATATTGTAACACCATTATCTTAATATAATTATTTTACAATTAAAAGTCAAAATAAAACATAGAGCTAATATAGTACAGTGATTGAAATGATTTAGTAGATTCACTACAAGAAAACAGCTTTAAACCGACCGTCACAAATGGTCGATTATAAATGGAATCGGTCGGTTTAACGACTAAAACCGACCAAAATGGATGGTCGGTTTAAGCCTGGTTGGTTATGTCATTTGGTCGGGTTTAACATACATAAACGACCAATAATTTAGTCGGTTATATGTGTTTATAAATTCTCTAATGTGGGGTCCGAATTGGATATATGGCACCACGTGTCACCACGTGGCGACAGCTGTCGATAGACGTCAGCAACACATAACCGACCGACAGCGGTCAGTTATGACTTTACAAATTCTCTAATGTGGGGTCCGAATTGGACATGTGGCACCACGTGTCACCACGTGGCGACAGCTGGTGACAGACATCAGTAACACATAACCGGCCGACAACGGTCGGTTATGACTTAAAAAAATAGAAAAATACATTTTTACTGGCACACATAACCGACCACAGTCAAACGTGCACAATCGGTCGGTTTTATGCCAGTAGATTTGCTAATTTATATAATCGACCACTTATAACCGACCACGATAATATAACCGACCACTTAAACCGACCACCCTCGAAGGGATCGAATGGTAAAAAATGGTCGGTTATGTCTTTTTGTGGTCGGTTTTCTGGGAATTGAATGGTAAAAAACGGTCGGTTATAAGGCATGTCGGTCGGTTTTCTGGGTTTTTTGTAAAAAAATTGCAGGTTTTGCCAGTACTGCAGCCTGCCATTCCATTTCAACAATAACAATTCACCAAACCATTCAACTTCATAATAACGTAATTAAACATACAAACATAAAAACCAATTTCATAAGTTCGATCATTCCAACAAATATAAAAATCACGTTCATACAAACATTCCAAGTTTTCTGGTCATTCCAACTAATTACAAACAGCTTAGAAAAAAAACAAGTCATAAAAACTGATCACACTTAAAAACCTAATGATCCGACAAAGAAACATCGGATGATTGATGACCATCTTTTTCACCCTCTTCCCCACCATCATCACCAGCGCCATCACCATCATCTTCACCACCATCTTCACTGCCACCCATATCCTCATCCTCGGAGGTATAGTCCTTTTCATCTTCCAATGTAAGCCGATCCTTTGCCTATGTACACATATAACCAACTAATTAAAAGTAAGAAATATAAATATTTAAGGACAATTTAGTAACTCCCTTTTCCCAATATTTAGCAAGATCCTTCCAAAATGTCTCGGACCAATACGGGGGCCATCATACACACGATCATTGAAACAATTATGATCATCACTAGTCAACCGAGCACCTAAAATTAAAAAAAACATTAGTACACAAACAAATCGAACATAAACGTGGAAAGAAAATCGAACATAAGTACACAAACATAAATATCTTATTAATTTAACTATAAGTACACAAACATAAGCAAATTGAACATATAAGTACACAATGCATATTTAACTCTAAATTCAAATACAATTTCGTATACAAAATCGAAGCAATTACAAATACATGACCTTCAATTCAAATACAAGTCAATATCGTATACAATTAATTATAAGCACTTAGGGGAAAATCGATATTGACCTTAAATTGAGAAAAATATAAGTTCATGTGTCTATCATTATATGACATAAATCGATGCTTAATTAAACCCATTAATCAAACCTATAAATCGAACCCATAAACCCAAAAATCCAATTTCAAATAAATAAATATATATAAACATGAAAATATAAACAAATGGGAGAAGATATATGCATGAATTTCAAATGGGACCAAATTAAACTATCCAAATGTATTGGACTAAACATTTTGTTCTCCCAGCTTCAGTCCATGCCAAACTTCAAACTCTTTTCACCAGATTCTTGTGGAAGGGGGATGTTTCATCGAAGGGAGGTGCAAAGATTAGTTGGGATTCGATTTGTAGGCCTTGTGAAGAGGGTGGCCTGGGGTTCAGCCATCCAAGGGAGTGGAACCGCGCTCAGATATTGGCTCATCTCTGCAAAATCATTGGCAAAAGTTCTTCTATATGGCCTCAATGGATTAACAAAACTGTCCTAAAAAGACAGCACTTCTGGACCATGGAAATGCCTCATGACTGCTCTTGGATATTCAGAAATGTCCTTAGATTGCGTTCCTTGGCTAGACAGTTCATATCCTTCAACATCGGTAATGGCTTGGGAACTTCTCTGTGGTTTGATCCATGGTGGCACAACACTTGCCTTGCTACTAATAATCAGGATCGCATTATCATCCAATCTGGTGTCTCGTTCGAAGCCTCTGTGAATGCTGTAATTTTAACTGGCTCTTGGTCCATTCCTCGTCCTTCTTCTAGGCAGCGAAATCCTCACCCGGGCTTGCTTTATTGGAACGACCGTTTTGATTATCCTAGCTTCAACCTTACCTCCAGAGACGTTATCTTATGGGAAGGAGTCCCTCTTCATAAGGTTAAAACTCGTACTATATGGAATTCGATTCGCTCATCTTCTCCAGTAATTACTTGGTACAAACATGTCTGGCACCGTTTCAAAATTATAAGATACGCTCACCTGGAATGGATTCTTTGCCATGGCCGTCTACCTACTGCGAACAGACTGGCCCTTTTCGGGTTAAATGTTGAGCAGAATTGCAGCCTCTGTGTGGGTGGTATTGAAATGGACTCCCACCTGTTCATCACTTGCAACTACAGCAGTTTCATTCTTCAAAAATTGGCAGGTGTCGTGGGGTTCCCCATGGCTGGCTCCACTTGGACTGAGTTTCTCCTCTCTTTGGACAACATCCCAAATTACATCCATAGGAACATAGCTCTCCTCACTGCGCAGATTTTCTCATACTTCTTGTGGAGAGAGAGGAACGCCAGGGTTCATGACAGGGGGGTGTCGCCTCCAAACTTTCTCATTAAGGGTATCATGGTTGACCTAAAGGCAAAGCTCTTGAATATGGATTGGTTTAACCGACATGCGGATTTAAACTGTTATAGGTGGCTTTTTGTTTAATCTTCTTAGGGAGATTTAGGTAGTTTGTTCTCATTGCTGTTGTTTGTTTCTTGCTTCTCTCTTAGCGTTTGCTAAGATCTAGGGTTTATCCCTGCTTTTCCTTTTATAAATATTTATTTAGCAAAAAAAAACACATAATTAAAATCAAACAATACAAACAAGAGAATAAAATAGTCCAATTAAGGCACAAAATGGAAGATAACAATACTTTGAAGAAGAGGAAGAGTTACAAGAAGCTTACATCAACACAAAATGGAGAAGAGGAAGTTGGGTCCGAATTGAACGGAGCGATTTTAGTTGGGAGCGGATTGAGTTTGCACGGGTAAGCGCCATTTTTACTTGAACGAACTGAGTTTTAATGGATTTTAGTTTGTATTGAGAGGAAGAGATGAAGAGAGGAAGAGAGAGATATGAGAGAGTAAGAGTAATGAGAGATAAAATGAAAGGGGGAGGGGGTTTCTTTTTTATTTACATTCAGACTATAACCGACCGATCATAACCGACCGAATGATCGGTCGATTATGTCATTGGTTAGTGTGACTCGAAAATTTGGGCAAGGGCGGGATTTTTGACTTTTCACGAAAATTTTCCCACCCAAAAAAATCGGTCGGTTATACGTCAATTCGGTCGGTTTTAACGTGTAAAGAAAAAAATAGAATAAATATAGGGGAAAAAATAGAATAAAAATAGTAAAAAATCCTATATTTAATTTAAAATTTATACAATTCCAACTATTCATGCTAATTATTTTTTTGATTATTATTACCTAATTTTCTAATAATTTGAATTTTCCCTCATTTTTAATTTAGTTCGTAAAAAAAATAAAAATAGAAAAAATGTCAATCTTTAAATAAAAGAAGTAGTAGTAGTAGTAGTAGTAGTAGTAGTAGTAGTAGTAGTAGTAGTAGTAGCAGCAATGGAAAAAGAAACGGGTCAAATAACTCAAATTAAAATTTTAAACAATGAAGGTGTTTAGGGTTTCAGGTTTCGCTTTTTAGAAAAATATTTATCGATGACCCAACCTTAGGGAAGTCAAGATCCATCATTTTTAATGTTACTGGAAATATTTTAGGGAAAAAATATTTAGTTGGTTTGCTAATTTAACGGTCAACTAGTAGTTGACTAGAACCCTAAACAGGGTTTCGTCACGGTTTAGGATTTCAATTTTTTTAAAAATATTTCTCGATGACCCAACCTTACGGAAGTCAATATCCATCCTTTTTAATGTTATTGGCAAAATTTTAGTGAAAAAAAAAAAAAATTTATGTGGTTTGGCAATTTACCAGTCAACTAGTACATTGACTAGAACCCTTAAACAGAGTTTCGTCATGGTTTAGGTTTTCGATTTTTTACAAATATTTCTCGACGATCAAATCTTACGGAAGGCAATATCCATCCTATATAATGTTATTTCCAAGATTTCAGGGGAAAAAATATTTTTCACTAATGTTTCATTAATTTGATTGGAGATCTTAGTAGTTCACTACTATTTTCAATATGACTCGTAACTAGTGCTTTGTCACGGATTATTATTTCTATTTTTTAAAAAATATTTTTGTACGATCCAACCGTACGGATGTCAATATATATCTAATATAATGATATTCCCAAAATTTCAGAAAATAAAAAATTAATTTGATTGGAGATCTTAGTAGATCACTACTATTTTCAATATGACTCGTAACTAGTGCTTTGTCACGGATTATTGTTTCTATTTTTTAAAAAATATTTTTGAACGATCAAACCGTTCAAATGTCAATATATATCTAATATAATGATATTCTCAAAATTTAAGAAAATAAAAATTTAATTTGATTGGAGATCTTAGTAGATCACTACTATTTCCAATATGACTCGTAACTAGTGCTTTGTCACTGATTATGGTTTCTATTTTTTAAAAAATATTTTTGAACGATTCAACCGTATAGATGTCAATATATATATAATATAATGATATTCCCAAAATTTTATAAAATAAAAAATTAATTTGATTGGAGATCTTAGTAGATCACTATTATTTTCAATATGACTCGTAACTATTGCTTTGTCACAGATTATTGTTTCTATTTTTTAAAAAATATTTGAGAACGATCCAACTGTACGGATGTCAATATATATCTAATATAATGATATTCCCAAAATTTCAGAAAATAAAAAATTAATTTGATTGGAGATCTTAGTAGATCACTACTCTTTTCAATATGACTCGTAACTAGTGCTTTGTCACGGATTATTGTTTCTATTTTTTAAAAAATATTTTTGAACGATCAAACCGTATAGATGTCAATATATATCTAATATAATGATATTCCCAAAATTTTAGAAAATAAAAAATTAATTTGATTGAAGATCTTAGTAGATCACTACTATTTTCAATATGACTCGTAACTATTGCTTTGTCACAGATTATTGTTTTTATTTTTTAAAAAATATTTGTGAACGATCCAACCGTACGGATGTCAATATATATCTAATATAATGATATTCCCAAAATTTCAGAAAATAAAAAAATAATTTGATTGGAGATCTTAGAAGATCACTAATATTTTCAATATTACTCGTAACTAGTGCTTTGTCACGGATTATTGTTTCTACTTTTTAAAAAATATTTTTGAACGATCCAACCGTACACATGTCAATATATATCTAATATAATGATATGCCCAAAATTTTAGAAAATAAAAAATTAATTTGATTGGAGATCTTAGTAGATCATTATTATTTTCAATATGACTCGTAACTATTGCTTTGTCACGGATTATTGTTTCTATATTTTAAAAAATATTTGTGAACGATTCAACCGTATAGATGTCAATATATATCTAATATAATGATATTCCCAAAAATTTAGAAAATAAAAAATTAATTTGATTGGAGATCTTAGTAGATCACTACTATTTTCAATATGACTAGTAACTAGTGTTTTGTCACGGATTATTGTTTCTATTTTTTAAAACATATTTTTGAACGATCCAACCGTACGGATGTCAATATATATCTAATATAATGATATTCGCAAAATTTCAGAAAATAAAAAATTAATTTGATTGGAGATCTTAGTAGATAACTACTATTTTCAATATGACTCGTAACTAGTGCTTTGTCACGGATTATTGTTTCTATTTTTTAAAAAATATTTTTGAACGATCCAACCGTACAGATGTCAATATATATCTAATATAATGATATTCCCAAAATTTCAGAAAATAAAAAATTAATTTGATTGCTGATCTTAGTAGATCACTACTATTTTCAATATGACTCGTAACTATTGCTTTGTCACGGATTATTGTTTCTATTTTTTAAAAAATATTTGTGAACGATCCAACCGTACAGATGTCAATATATATTTAATATAATGATATTCCCAAAATTTCAGAAAATAAAAAATTAATTTGATTGGAGATCTTAGTAGATAACTACTATTTTCAATATTACTCGTAACTAGTGCTTTGTCACGGATTATTGTTTCTATTTTTTAAAAAATATTTTTGAACGATCCAACCGTACACATGTCAATATATATCTAATATAATGATATGCCCAAAATTTTAGAAAATAAAAAATTAATTTGATTGGAGATCTTAGTAGATCATTATTATTTTCAATATGACTCGTAACTATTGCTTTGTCACGGATTATTGTTTCTATATTTTAAAAAATATTTGTGAACGTTTCAACCGTATAGATGTCAATATATATCTAATATAATGATATTCCCAAAAATTTAGAAAATAAAAAATTAATTTGATTGGAGATCTTAGTAGATCACTACTATTTTCAATATGACTAGTAACTAGTGTTTTGTCACGGATTATTGTTTCTATTTTTTAAAACATATTTTTGAACGATCCAACCGTACGGATGTCAATATATATCTAATATAATGATATTCGCAAAATTTCAGAAAATAAAAAATTAATTTGATTGGAGATCTTAGTAGATCACTACTATTTTCAATATGACTCGTAACTAGTGCTTTGTCACAGATTATTGTTTCTATTTTTTAAAAAATATTTTTGAACGATCCAACAGTACAGATGTCAATATATATCTAATATAATGATATTTCCAAAATTTCAGAAAATAAAAAATTAATTTGATTGGTGATCTTAGTAGATCACTACTATTTTCAATATGACTCGTAACTATTGCTTTGTCACGGATTATTGTTTCTATTTTTTAAAAAATATTTGTGAACGATCCAACCGTACAGATGTCAATATATATTTAATATAATGATATTCCCAAAATTTCAGAAAATAAAAAATTAATTTGATTGGAGATCTTAGTAGATAACTACTATTTTCAATATTACTCGTAACTAGTGCTTTGTCACGGATTATTGTTTCTATTTTTTAAAAAATATTTTTGAACGATCCAACCGTACACATGTCAATATATATCTAATATAATGATATGCCCAAAATTTTAGAAAATAAAAAATTAATTTGATTGGAGATCTTAGTAGATCATTATTATTTTCAATATGACTCGTAACTATTGCTTTGTCACGGATTATTGTTTCTATATTTTAAAAAATATTTGTGAACGTTTCAACCGTATAGATGTCAATATATATCTAATATAATGATATTCCCAAAAATTTAGAAAATAAAAAATTAATTTGATTGGAGATCTTAGTAGATCACTACTATTTTCAATATGACTAGTAACTAGTGTTTTGTCACGGATTATTGTTTCTATTTTTTAAAACATATTTTTGAACGATCCAACCGTACGGATGTCAATATATATCTAATATAATGATATTCGCAAAATTTCAGAAAATAAAAAATTAATTTGATTGGAGATCTTAGTAGATAACTACTATTTTCAATATGACTCGTAACTAGTGCTTTGTCACGGATTATTGTTTCTATTTTTTAAAAAATATTTTTGAACGATCCAACCGTACACATGTCAATATATATCTAATATAATGATATGCCCAAAATTTTAGAAAATAAAAAATTAATTTGATTGGAGATCTTAGTAGATCATTATTATTTTCAATATGACTCGTAACTATTGCTTTGTCACGGATTATTGTTTCTATATTTTAAAAAATATTTGTGAACGATTCAACCGTATAGATGTCAATATATATCTAATATAATGATATTCCCAAAAATTTAGAAAATAAAAAATTAATTTGATTGGAGATCTTAGTAGATCACTACTATTTTCAATATGACTAGTAACTAGTGTTTTGTCACGGATTATTGTTTCTATTTTTTAAAACATATTTTTGAACGATCCAACCGTACGGATGTCAATATATATCTAATATAATGATATTCGCAAAATTTCAGAAAATAAAAAATTAATTTGATTGGAGATCTTAGTAGATAACTACTATTTTCAATATGACTCGTAACTAGTGCTTTGTCACGGATTATTGTTTCTATTTTTTAAAAAATATTTTTGAACGATCCAACCGTACAGATGTCAATATATATCTAATATAATGATATTCCCAAAATTTCAGAAAATAAAAAATTAATTTGATTGCTGATCTTAGTAGATCACTACTATTTTCAATATGACTCGTAACTATTGCTTTGTCACGGATTATTGTTTCTATTTTTTAAAAAATATTTGTGAACGATCCAACCGTACAGATGTCAATATATATTTAATATAATGATATTCCCAAAATTTCAGAAAATAAAAAATTAATTTGATTGGAGATCTTAGTAGATAACTACTATTTTCAATATTACTCGTAACTAGTGCTTTGTCACGGATTATTGTTTCTATTTTTTAAAAAATATTTTTGAACGATCCAACCGTACACATGTCAATATATATCTAATATAATGATATGCCCAAAATTTTAGAAAATAAAAAATTAATTTGATTGGAGATCTTAGTAGATCATTATTATTTTCAATATGACTCGTAACTATTGCTTTGTCACGGATTATTGTTTCTATATTTTAAAAAATATTTGTGAACGTTTCAACCGTATAGATGTCAATATATATCTAATATAATGATATTCCCAAAAATTTAGAAAATAAAAAATTAATTTGATTGGAGATCTTAGTAGATCACTACTATTTTCAATATGACTAGTAACTAGTGTTTTGTCACGGATTATTGTTTCTATTTTTTAAAACATATTTTTGAACGATCCAACCGTACGGATGTCAATATATATCTAATATAATGATATTCGCAAAATTTCAGAAAATAAAAAATTAATTTGATTGGAGATCTTAGTAGATCACTACTATTTTCAATATGACTCGTAACTAGTGCTTTGTCACAGATTATTGTTTCTATTTTTTAAAAAATATTTTTGAACGATCCAACAGTACAGATGTCAATATATATCTAATATAATGATATTTCCAAAATTTCAGAAAATAAAAAATTAATTTGATTGGTGATCTTAGTAGATCACTACTATTTTCAATATGACTCGTAACTATTGCTTTGTCACGGATTATTGTTTCTATTTTTTAAAAAATATTTGTGAACGATCCAACCGTACAGATGTCAATATATATTTAATATAATGATATTCCCAAAATTTCAGAAAATAAAAAATTAATTTGATTGGAGATCTTAGTAGATAACTACTATTTTCAATATTACTCGTAACTAGTGCTTTGTCACGGATTATTGTTTCTATTTTTTAAAACATATTTTTGAACGATCCAACCGTACGGATGTCAATATATATCTAATATAATGATATTCGCAAAATTTCAGAAAATAAAAAATTAATTTGATTGGAGATCTTAGTAGATCACTACTATTTTCAATATGACTCGTAACTAGTGCTTTGTCACGGATTATTGTTTCTATTTTTTAAAAAATATTTTTGAACGATCCAACAGTACAGATGTCAATATATATTTAATATAATGATATTCCCAAAATTTCAGAAAATAAAAAATTAATTTGATTGGAGATCTTAGTAGATAACTACTATTTTCAATATTACTCGTAACTAGTGCTTTGTCACGGATTATTGTTTCTATTTTTTAAAAAATATTTTTGAACGATCCAACCGTACACATGTCAATATATATCTAATATAATGATATGCCCAAAATTTTAGAAAATAAAAAATTAATTTGATTGGAGATCTTAGTAGATCATTATTATTTTCAATATGACTCGTAACTATTGCTTTGTCACGGATTATTGTTTCTATATTTTAAAAAATATTTGTGAACGTTTCAACCGTATAGATGTCAATATATATCTAATATAATGATATTCCCAAAAATTTAGAAAATAAAAAATTAATTTGATTGGAGATCTTAGTAGATCACTACTATTTTCAATATGACTAGTAACTAGTGTTTTGTCACGGATTATTGTTTCTATTTTTTAAAACATATTTTTGAACGATCCAACCGTACGGATGTCAATATATATCTAATATAATGATATTCGCAAAATTTCAGAAAATAAAAAATTAATTTGATTGGAGATCTTAGTAGATAACTACTATTTTCAATATGACTCGTAACTAGTGCTTTGTCACGGATTATTGTTTCTATTTTTTAAAAAATATTTTTGAACGATCCAACCGTACACATGTCAATATATATCTAATATAATGATATGCCCAAAATTTTAGAAAATAAAAAATTAATTTGATTGGAGATCTTAGTAGATCATTATTATTTTCAATATGACTCGTAACTATTGCTTTGTCACGGATTATTGTTTCTATATTTTAAAAAATATTTGTGAACGATTCAACCGTATAGATGTCAATATATATCTAATATAATGATATTCCCAAAAATTTAGAAAATAAAAAATTAATTTGATTGGAGATCTTAGTAGATCACTACTATTTTCAATATGACTAGTAACTAGTGTTTTGTCACGGATTATTGTTTCTATTTTTTAAAACATATTTTTGAACGATCCAACCGTACGGATGTCAATATATATCTAATATAATGATATTCGCAAAATTTCAGAAAATAAAAAATTAATTTGATTGGAGATCTTAGTAGATAACTACTATTTTCAATATGACTCGTAACTAGTGCTTTGTCACGGATTATTGTTTCTATTTTTTAAAAAATATTTTTGAACGATCCAACCGTACAGATGTCAATATATATCTAATATAATGATATTCCCAAAATTTCAGAAAATAAAAAATTAATTTGATTGCTGATCTTAGTAGATCACTACTATTTTCAATATGACTCGTAACTATTGCTTTGTCACGGATTATTGTTTCTATTTTTTAAAAAATATTTGTGAACGATCCAACCGTACAGATGTCAATATATATTTAATATAATGATATTCCCAAAATTTCAGAAAATAAAAAATTAATTTGATTGGAGATCTTAGTAGATAACTACTATTTTCAATATTACTCGTAACTAGTGCTTTGTCACGGATTATTGTTTCTATTTTTTAAAAAATATTTTTGAACGATCCAACCGTACACATGTCAATATATATCTAATATAATGATATGCCCAAAATTTTAGAAAATAAAAAATTAATTTGATTGGAGATCTTAGTAGATCATTATTATTTTCAATATGACTCGTAACTATTGCTTTGTCACGGATTATTGTTTCTATATTTTAAAAAATATTTGTGAACGTTTCAACCGTATAGATGTCAATATATATCTAATATAATGATATTCCCAAAAATTTAGAAAATAAAAAATTAATTTGATTGGAGATCTTAGTAGATCACTACTATTTTCAATATGACTAGTAACTAGTGTTTTGTCACGGATTATTGTTTCTATTTTTTAAAACATATTTTTGAACGATCCAACCGTACGGATGTCAATATATATCTAATATAATGATATTCGCAAAATTTCAGAAAATAAAAAATTAATTTGATTGGAGATCTTAGTAGATCACTACTATTTTCAATATGACTCGTAACTAGTGCTTTGTCACAGATTATTGTTTCTATTTTTTAAAAAATATTTTTGAACGATCCAACAGTACAGATGTCAATATATATCTAATATAATGATATTTCCAAAATTTCAGAAAATAAAAAATTAATTTGATTGGTGATCTTAGTAGATCACTACTATTTTCAATATGACTCGTAACTATTGCTTTGTCACGGATTATTGTTTCTATTTTTTAAAAAATATTTGTGAACGATCCAACCGTACAGATGTCAATATATATTTAATATAATGATATTCCCAAAATTTCAGAAAATAAAAAATTAATTTGATTGGAGATCTTAGTAGATAACTACTATTTTCAATATTACTCGTAACTAGTGCTTTGTCACGGATTATTGTTTCTATTTTTTAAAACATATTTTTGAACGATCCAACCGTACGGATGTCAATATATATCTAATATAATGATATTCGCAAAATTTCAGAAAATAAAAAATTAATTTGATTGGAGATCTTAGTAGATCACTACTATTTTCAATATGACTCGTAACTAGTGCTTTGTCACGGATTATTGTTTCTATTTTTTAAAAAATATTTTTGAACGATCCAACAGTACAGATGTCAATATATATCTAATATAATGATATTCCCAAAATTTCAAAAAATAAAAAATTAATTTGATTGGTGATCTTAGTAGATCACTACTATTTTCAATATGACTCGTAACTATTGCTTTGTCACGGATTATTGTTTCTATTTTTTAAAAAATATTTGTGAACGATCCAACTGTACAGATGTCAATATATATTTAATATAATGATATTCCCAAAATTTCAGAAAATAAAAAATTAATTTGATTGGAGATCTTAGTAGATAACTACTATTTTCAATATTACTCGTAACTAGTGCTTTGTCACGGATTATTGTTTCTATTTTTTAAAAAATATTTTTGAACGATCCAACCGTACAGATGTCAATATATATCTAATATAATGATATTCCCAAAATTTCAGAAAATAAAAAATTAATTTGATTGCTGATCTTAGTAGATCACTACTATTTTCAATATGACTCGTAACTATTGCTTTGTCACGGATTATTGTTTCTATTTTTTAAAAAATATTTGTGAACGATCCAACCGTACAGATGTCAATATATATTTAATATAATGATATTCCCAAAATTTCAGAAAATAAAAAATTAATTTGATTGGAGATCTTAGTAGATAACTACTATTTTCAATATTACTCGTAACTAGTGCTTTGTCACGGATTATTGTTTCTATTTTTTAAAAAATATTTTTGAACGATCCAACCGTACAGATGTCAATATATATCTAATATAATGATATTCCCAAATTTTTAGAAAATAAAAAATTAATTTGATTGGAGATCTTAGTAGATCACTACTATTTTTAATATGACTCGTAACTAGTGCTTTGTCACGGATTATTGTTTCTATTTTTTAAAAAATATTTTTGAACGATCCAACCGTACAGATGTCAATATATATCTAATATAATGATATTCCCAAAATTTTAGAAAATAAAATTTTAATTTGATTGGAGATCTTAGTAGATCACTACTATTTTCAATATGACTCGTAACTAGTGCTTTGTCACGGATTATTGTTTCTATTTTTTTAAAAATATTTTTGAACGATCCAACAGTACAGATGTCAATATATATCTAATATAATGATATTCCCAAAATTTCAGAAAATAAAAAATTAATTTGATTGGTGATCTTAGTAGATCACTACTATTTTCAATATGACTGGTAACTATTGCTTTGTCACGGATTATTGTTTCTATTTTTTAAAAAATATTTGTGAACGATCCAACCGTACAGATGTCAATATATATTTAATATAATGATATTCCCAAAATTTCAGAAAATAAAAAATTAATTTGATTGGAGATCTTAGTAGATAACTACTATTTTCAATATTACTCGTAACTAATGCTTTGTCACGGATTATTGTTTCTATTTTTTAAAAAATATTTGTGAACGATCCAACCGTACAGATGTCAATATATATTTAATATAATGATATTCCCAAATTTTTAGAAAATAAAAAATTAATTTGATTGGAGATCTTAGTAGATAACTACTATTTTCAATATTACTCGTAACTAGTGCTTTGTCACGGATTATTGTTTCTATTTTTTAAAACATATTTTTGAACGATCCAACCGTACGGATGTCAATATATATCTAATATAATGATATTCGCAAAATTTCAGAAAATAAAAAATTAATTTGATTGGAGATCTTAGTAGATCACTACTATTTTCAATATGACTCGTAATTATTGTTTTGTCACGGATTATTATTTCTATTTTTCCTCAACCGACGTATAATATCATCATATACGTCGCCTTTTTCAAAAACCGACGTAAAAAAGGTTTTAAATTGTAAATATACGTCGTCTTTTTCTCAACCGACGTATAATTTTTGGTTTGACAATTTAACGGTCAACTAGTACGTTGGCTAGAACCCTTAAACAAGGTTTCATCAGGATTTAGGATTTCAATTTTTTTAAAATTATTTCTCAACAACCCAACCTTACGGAAGTCAATATCCATCCTTTTTAATGTTATTTGCAAATTTTAGTGAAATAAAATTATTTAGTTTGGCAATTTAACAGTCAACTAGTACGTTGACTAAAACCTTTAAAAAGGGTTTCGTCGGGATTTAGGATTTCAATTTTTTAAAAAATATTTCTCGACGACCCAACCTTATAGAAGTCAATATCCATCCTTTATAATGTTATTTTCAAAATTTCAGGGGAAAAAATATTTTTCACTAATGTTTCATTTTTTATGATATTTTTCCCATTTTTAACTAATTTGTAAAATAAATTAAAAAATTAAATAACATTAAGAAAAATAACTTTGTATGACTACGTGGGTATGTATAAATTCTGATTTTTTTTTGTTTTTTTCTATTTTATTTAAATTTTTATCCATTATTCATTTATTTATTTATTTAAAACCGACCATTTATAAAGGAGACGGTCGGTTTTCTGGAAATGGGATGGTAAAAAACGGTCGGTTATGTATTATTTCGGTCGGTTTTCTGGGAATGGAATTGTAAAAAATGGTCGGTTATGTATTATTTCGGTCGGTTTTCTGGGTTTTTAAAGAAAAAATTGCAGGTTATGCCATTCCACTTCATTTCATTTCAATATTGCAATCACCACCAAGCCATTCAACATTAACAAACTATAGATTAACCATACCATTCAACTTCATAAAAAATAATTAAACATACAAACATAAATGCTACGAATTAATTAATGTTCACAAACAACATTAATACTCAACTTCGTGAAAGCATCAAAACTAAGTTTACAAACATTATTCAATTTCGTCAAAACCATCATCGTCTTCAGCATCACTAGACAATATGATCTTATTCTTCTTCATTTTCTTCACCTTCTTCTTCTTCTTCCTCTTAAACAGTCATTATCATCAAAATACACCAGAGATATAACCAAATCATCATTTGATGCAAGTAGTTAGGATACCATTGTAGGATTTCGATGCAGTAAAACACAACGATAACAATGATAAGTATAAAAAAATTCGAAATCCAAAACCATTGATCCATGGGGGATGATTTGGAGAAAGAGTTTTTTTACTCCAAATTTCGAAAATGAAAGTTAAAAGGGAGAGGAATTTTGGTGAAGTGGATGTAGGGATAGAGATGAAATTTGGTGAAGTGGTTTGTTTAAATGAAATTTGGCAAAAAAATTCAAATTTTTTAGTTTGGGCTCCATTTTTAAAATTTTTGTGAAATCAAGGCTTATTTCCGACCGATATATGGTCGGTTATGAGTTTGATCAAAAATTTGAATTTTTCATTTGTGCGGTATTTTCGAAATTTAGAAATTTGCATCATTTATAAAACACGTCATTTATAAAACCGACCGACAATTATCGGTCGGGTTTGACATCTAAAACACGTCATCAAAACGACGACATTTTCTTCGTTTGGTCAAAATGTAACCGACCGCAATGGTATCGGTCGGTTTTAAATGACGTGTCACAGAAACCGAAAATGTGAGTCAGCAAAACGGACCCGAGTCCGCACCCGTCAATTTTAGATGGTCAGTTTTATCATAAAATCGACTATCTACGGCAGCGGTCGGTTATAATCATTGATTTGTGAGGGTCGGTTTTGTGACGGTCGGTTTAAAGTTGTTTTCTTGTAGTGATTATTGAACTTTTTTACATATACAATAATATTTTGGATTTTTATAATTTATATTTTTTAATATACATTATTAGCTCTGATATGTACTAAAACATTCAAGGAGCCTAGAGAGGCTGGTCCAAAATTGAGAGCATGAAAATAAGTGTTTCCCAATAATCAAGATCACAAGTGACCAATAATAAAGATCACAAGAGAGGGGACAAATTAGTGAGGGAGGGAAATTGTAGAATTCTTGTTTTAATAAGGAATATTCTAGGAAGGATTAAAATAAAAGATACCTAATGGTAAGATCGTTAGACCTAATATATCAGAGCATGCCTTGAAGTTGGCAGTCACCTCAGACAACTTCTCCATCAAGTTTCATGCCTTGAAATGCCTTCATAATCAGCAGTGACAACAACAAACATCCATTTACAAGTTAACAACTTGCTATATTTCGTGGTGAACTCCTAAAAATAAAAGATGAAATAGAGTATGAAGGCTGTTCAAGTCTAATACTTTAGTGCAAGCCCTTAAGTTGGTAGGTCATGTGAGCAACCTTATTTACCGAGTTTCAATCAGGATTTTTTTTTAAAAAAAAAAAACTGGCAACAGCACTAATAGTCTTTCCACTAGTTTACATCTTCAAATATTAGCTCCTTCCATTTCTAATGATTCTTCACATCCAGTAAACAATATATTAACAACTTCTACAAATGCCAAGTACATTTTATCTACATATATTAACAAAATCTAATTAAACAATATTCATTAATTCTTGTTAAAACACAATCGATAAGTATTGTGTGAGCAAACTATGGATACGTTTTCTGGAAATCTTAGTGTATAATAATTAATAACTATGTTGAAGGGACCAATGATAGTAATAGAAGCATAATAATGCATTAATAATGTTACATTCCGTAATAGAGCACTATAAAAACTCTACACAATGTTGATCCAGGCCCTGCTTTCAAAATATGTATACAATGCTTGTCAAGTACTGCATTTCATATTCTTATCAGGAACGATATTTGTCATTGTGCAAATATATAGTTTTCTCTATTAAGTAAAGACTATAATATTGTGCAGAGCTAGAATGATTATCATAGGGAGTGTTTGGGAAAATTTATTTTTCAGAATAAGTCAACTTATTTTAAGTTAAAATATAATTCCTAACTTTCCAACTTATTTTCCAACTTATTTTTACAACTTATTGAATCTCAAACATACATTAAATACATGTATAAAAAAAATTATCAAAATGTAAAAGTTTTATCCGAAAATAAGTCCATAAGTCCTTATATTAAGGTGAGCCAAACAGTCCAATATATGTAAGAACCGTGATTATTAAATTCATATAATTACTATTTTTTGTAAATTGAAATATAAATATTTTAAATTATTTTATTCCAGTTTGACGAGTCAAGGTGTTAATTGGTATCTGTAGTTAAGTGTTAGATTGATCGAGAAGATCCCTGTATTTGTTTATTATGTGCTATGTATTAATAGATAAGATCAGAATTCTTTTCATAATCCGTACTGTTAGTTCATCTTTATCCCTTAAACCCTATTTTCAAAATCCCCGAGGTTTCAACTTAAAATCATTTTCGTATCCAAAAATTTATCGATTTAATTTCAAAATGTTCGAAACTCGTATTTTGTTCATTTTATAAGTTTTACAAATTTTCCGTATCAACTTCAATATTTTTCGTAAAAATATTTTTGTTCGTATCAGTCCCGTAATTTCTTAATTAGTATTTTCGGGACAGATTAAAAGTTAATTAGGATTCCGAGAAACCAAATATATCTACGTAATCTTTTCTACCTGTCAAAACCTTATCCACCAATCAGAACCTTACCTGTTAGCCAATCAAAACAAAAGAAAAAAAAAAGTTTCTAAAATCAATTTTAATTATCAAAAATTATAATTTCTAAATTGTTCTTGAGATCGATCGCAATTTGGAGGCCTTATCGACGTCCGATTTTGATGCTCAAGTACTCAAATCAAAGATCTCATATCCTAGATTCATAATTTTCCACCCAAAATTACCCAGGTTAAATTCATGATTTTTTATATATTTTAATTTGAATTTCGAATTTTAGGGTTCTTAATATTTAAATTTGGGCATTTTTGATCTGTTGATTGTTTGAGAAATGTGATGCTTCCTGCAGTTTATACGTGCTGTCTACAATCAATTTATGTAATTATTTGTATTGGTCGAGCTTGATTTGCTTGAAAACGAGTTCTTGGTTTTTCTTGAATCCTTGAATTATTCGTCCGCCTTGTGTACTGATTTTATATTAAATCTGAACCCATATATAGATTCCAGATGTTAACAGCTTTGTTTTGACACCTTGTATGCGCGATTTGTGGTATTAATTGGTTTTGCGTGTGTTTTGATTGTTAGTTATTTTTATTTTATATTATTTTTGTTTTTGTATAAAATTATATTTAGATTGTATATTAAATTATTATTTTGGATTTATAGTTTCATTTATTTATTTTTTGGTTTTTAATAATAATATATTTGGATTTTCTTTTTATATATATTTATTTATTTTATCGAGGTTGGGGAACCTGAGATATATCTCAGGTAAGTTCCCTAAAATATCCATCTTTTATATGTAAAAACAAGGTGGGTGTTTTAGTAAATTCACAATTTTTTTAATTAGCCCTGCGGGGCTAGGAAAATTTAGAGTTAATTTGTATGTATATTAGGAAAAGTTCCCTGAGATATATCTCAGGGTCCTTTTTCTCTTTAAATATATGTAACCTTATCTTGTTAAAAAAAATTATGTGAACTTTTAATAATAATTATTGAAGTTTTATTTCAAACATTTTTGTTTTTTTTGTTTTTTTTATTTCAATTACTATATATTAAATTTTAACAAGGGCAAAGTTTTCCATTTTAATAGGTGTAAAGTTACAGTTTTACCCCTACTTTTTAAAAAATCACAAAAATGCCATCATTTGATAATTATGTAAAAAATAGTAACATTATGTTTGTATTGAGATTCGAACCAGTAATCTTCAACTCTCAAACTCCAATTGTGCTACAGTTGAGTTTGAGTTTTGTCTAAAAATGTTATATGATAACCCACTTCTATTATCTTTTTGTCACATCCACTCATTTTTTTTAGTAAATTGAGGGTTCTTAGCTCCTTAACGGGGGTGTTTGGCTCATCATATAAGTCGGCTTATATGATGAAAGTCCGTTCCCCATTTTCTTAGCCTGTTTGGCAAAATAAGAGAAAACCCATTTATTGAACTTATATGGGATAAGTTGAATGTTAAGAAATCATAACATTCAACTTTCAACTTATTCATATTTCTCGATATACGCAATATATAATATCCTTCAAATCTTCAAAATCATATATCTTTTAATTCGTTCATTAGAAAATTGATATGTACATATCAAATTTCTCTACTCATCGAGATCTATCCATTGATATCCACTTATATATATTAAAAAACAAATATTTTGAAAATATTTAAAAAAGTTAACTTATAAGTTCTGATTTACCAAACACTCTACTGACTTATAATTTCTGATTTACCAAACACTTTATTAACTTATAAGTTCTGATTTACTTATCACTTATATGATACTTATCACTTTAAGTTATAAGTTACTTATTTTAAGGTAAGCCAAACAAGCCCTACGTAACCTACCTCCTTACTTTAGGTCGAGGTTCTGAATGAAGAGTTGGTGAAGTAAACATGAAATGTTGGTTTATATTATTTCTAAAATATTGAATAAATAAAATCATAAGAAATATATTAATCGATTGCGCATACTACAATTCTCTTTTATCATTTTAAATAATTGATATAGAAAATAAAAAATTGGATTACTCATAATGCAACCGAGTCCAAAAAAAACATTTATTTACATGCATCTCCATGTAGATATTAAATTATTTAAATAAAAAATAAGAGTAAATTTAAATAAATATGTTAACTTTAGTTATCAAATCACAAGGGCAAACCATTTTAATAGATGTAAAGTTACGATTTTATCCATACTTTTTAAAAAAGCACAAAAATATCATCCTTTGATAATAATGTAAAAATTAGTAAAATTATGCTTGTATTGAGATTCAAACCACTAACCTTCAACTCTCAAACTCATGCATTAACCAATTGTGCTATAGTTTTTTTTGGCATAAATGAAACGATTTCATTTAAAATATAAAGTCGTGCTATAGTTGAGTATGAATTTTATCTAAAAATCCTTTATAATAACCCACTTCTCTTATCTTTTTGTCTCATCCATTCATTTTTTTTTGTAAATCGAGGTTTCTTAGCTCCTTAACTACAATAGCAAGTAAACTTCCTCCATATTTTAGGTCGAGGTTCTGAAAGAAGAGTTGGCGAAATAAACATGTAATGTTGGTTTATATTATTCCTAAAATATTGAATAAATAAAATCATAAGAAATATATTAATCGATTGAGCATACTACAATTCTCTTTTTCCATTTTAAGTAATTGATATAGAAAATAAGAATTTAGATTTACTCATAATGCAACCGAGTAAAAAAAACATTTATTTACATGCATCTCCATGTAGATATTAAATTATTTAAATAAAAAATAAGAGTTAATTTTAAGAAATATATTAATTTTAGTTATCAAATCACAAGGACAAAGTTTGCCATTTTAATAGGTGTAAAGTTATGATTTTACCCCTATGATATGGGTAAAAAATAAATCCTAAAGACATAATTAATGCTACATTTATTGGCCCATTATTAAGGCTCGAAACCTAAGTTGGCCATTAAATTCGTAATTAATGATTGAGCCCAAAGAACAGCCCGAACCGGGAACGCCCGGTATGAGCTTGTTTCTAACATGGGCCTGATCTGTGAATAAGGAACGTTCTAGAATCAAGGAACGTTCCAGAATAACCTTGAGATAAACAGCTCAGCAATAAGAGTCAGATAAGGATATTACTCCTACCAAACTTAGCCTCCAAGGCACAAATTCGATATGGAAGCTGACTCCTACAAAATAGGATCTGGAACCTTTCTCAAGGAGGTGACTTGCCTGCCAAGTCTCCTAACCCTACTCCGATTTTAAGGCTCCTCAGCCTATATAACCTGACCCATCATTCTCAGAACTACGCCTTGGCTTGATTCTCAACTCTGAGACACGTAGGCATCTTGTGAAGACCCGAATTAGGTCACGATAACGCAAGCGCAACCATTAAAGCACGAAGCTCACGAACCCTAGCCGCAATTCGATAACCCTACTTTTTACTCCACAACATTTGGCACCGTCTGTGGGAAGATAACATCAACCATGGTTCAAACACGAAGGACACCAGTCTCAACCGAGGCTACCACCGTCACCTTCGTCACTGAACAAGGGTATGTACCCCCATCAACGGAGAGAACCACTCAACCTCAAGTTTCTCAACCTATAGGGACGACTCCCCATGCTGAGAGAACTCTATCCGTGGTTGTCCATCCAAATCGGGAGACCAACCCTCTTCAGATGGTGGTCTCTCCCCTTGTTAATCGTTCACTACCTCTGGGGGTGCAGATCTCCACCACAGATCTCCCTAGAAGTACGAATCCAGCATATGGTTTGCCTAACTACCCCCCCGAATACTGGAGGTGTTGGGCCAAGCGGCCATGCCCTGCAGATACATGAACCGTATCACCCTCCTTACATTAGAGGCTTGGGCACTGATCAAGGGTATTTTGACCACTCTGGTCCTTATACTGATGATTCTTCATCTGAGGATGATGATCGAGATCAAGACCCGAGGAGGCGACATCCAAGCAAGGAGTCTGTAAGGCGTACTCGACGAATCCATGATGGACCCCCAATGACAGCTGCTGAGAGTATCAAGGCTTATGAGGCTGAGATTCGAAAGCTGAAGGAAGACATAACAAGAGAGCAACTAGGAAAGAATCAGAATCGACCTCCTCCAACTTCAGGAGAGATTCCCTTCATTGATTTGGAGAGGTCTTCTAGGATACAGAAAAGGGTTGATGCACCAACCGGAGGAGCTACGAGGGTGGAAACCCCCAGGGGTGATCCCAAAGACCTGATGCCACTTGGAGACCCTGACGATCCCACACCCCCATTCACTAAGGAGGTGATGAATGCTCATGTCTCAAGGAAGTTTAAGATTCCTACGATAAAGGCATACGATGGAACGGGCGATCCCTCAAACCATGTGAGGACGTTCTCAAATGCACTATTGTTTCAACCCGCTAGCGACGCTCTCAAGTGTAGGGCGTTCCCTCAAACCCTTACAAGCATGGCTCAACGATGGTGTAGCCGGTTGCCCGCAAACTGGATTCGCTCTTTCAAGGAATTGAGCACGGCTTTCATTAATCAATTCGTTAGTGGAAAAGTCCATGAGAAAAGCTCTGCATATCTTATGCAAGTGAAACAAGGAAAGAATGAGAACCTAAGGGATTATCTCAAATGCTTCACTAAGGAGACTTTGAATGTCCCTGATCTGGAAAATAAAGTAGCTATGATAGCCCTAGAGAATGGAACGATGAACACCTTCTTTCAGATGTCGTTGGCAAAACATCCCCCTGAGAGCATGACTGAGCTCCAAAAAAGGGCAAGAAAATACATAAAGGCTGAGGAAAGCATGAGGAAAGTAGAGGTCTCTACTGAAAGTGGTGGAAATGGGAACTCTAGGAAGCGAAAGATAGAGAAGGAGTATGATGCTAGGGACAAGTATCCCCGAACTAGCAAGGACTCCGACTCTGGTCTAGGACCGAGGTTTGTTGAGTATGCAAGATTGAACACTTCGAGGAGTCAAATCTTATTGGATACTGAGAAGGATAAGGATTTTCGATGGCCGAAGCCACTCAAGGGTGATCCCTCAAAGAGAAACAAGAATCAGTATTGCAGATTCCACAAGGATATGGGGCATGACACTGATGATTGCAAGCAACTCAAAGATGAGATCGAATTCTTGATCCGTAGAGGGAAACTGAGTCATTTCACCAAGGGTGAAGATCATGGTAATCAGAGAAGAGAGCATGATAGGAGCGACGATGATCAAGATCGCAACCCACAACCCCGAGGGCCAGTAATCAACATGATCTCATCAAGATCGCAACCCACAACCCCGAGGGCCAGTAATCAACATGATCTCAAGAGGCCCGACCGCGGTCGGGACAACAAAGAACTCTCGGAAGGCTTATTCCCGAGAGGTGATGCGTAATATCGGAAAGGCACCAAAGCATGCAAGAACCGAGGTAACAATCGAATTTGATGATTCAAACCTTGAAGGGGTAAAGTTCCCCCATGATGACCCACTGGTCACAACTCCTACGATTGGAAACTCAGAGGTGAAGCGAGTCTTGATAGACAATAGAGCTTTCGTCGACATTCTGTTTCATGATGCGTTTGTGAAGATAGGGTATAATGATTCTCAATTAACCCCCAATAACATGCCTATATATGGTTTTAATGGAGTAGAATCCAAAATTGAGGGAACTATTCAGTTACCCATCATGATCGGACAGAAGCTAATGGAGGCCACGCAGATGCTGAACTTTTTGGTTATCAAAGCATCTTCTACTTATAATGTCATCCTTGGGAGGATTGGACTTCACGCTTTTAAGGTTGTGGCCTCAACCTATCACATGAAGATCAAGTTTCCAACCAGGAATTGTGTAGGAGAGCAAAAAGGTGATCAGAAAATGGCTAGGAGCTGCTATGTAGTTGCGTTAAGGCCTGATGGAATCGGGGGGTAGGTCCTTCCGATTGAAGACGTAGATGTCCACAGTGATAATGAATACCGAGAAAGGCTAGCAGAGGATACCACACATAAGCCTCGGACAACCATTATGGCTAAGGCATCAACTGACTTCATGGTTGAATGTACCATTGGCAACCAAGAAGTCGGGGGGCAGGAGATAGTACCCCAAGCAGGAAGTGAACTTCAGAATAAGAATGAGGAGACCAGAAGGAGTAATGGGTGCTCTATTTTGATGGAGCATCAAAAACAAAATCAAGCAATGTAGGGCTAGTCTTGCAAAGCCCCGATGGGTTTAAACTATCTTAGTGGGACTTAGCTTCATATTTATCTAGTAGAAGTAGAAATAAGGTTCGATGAAACCATTGCAGAGCATGTTGCTCCGAGTAGGATAGTAGTACTCTATGTAAAGATTGAACCCATTTCAAGTTATTAATGCAAGTTTGTTTTTCATTCTCTATTTTTGCTCCCCCTAAGCTATTGTTTGGTTTACATGAAGATTCTCCATGTTTGACATTACTTGGATCTGAATCACCATCACCATTGACAGCTGGGAGCTAGAAGGTGTTGAACATCACTAAGACTTTCAATCGCCTTTTGTTGATTAATAGCAATCACCCTGTAGGCTGTTGACTCCATTGAGTAACAAAGGAAATTATCCTCTTGAGCATTAGCTGACTGCTAGGATGCTTACTTTCGATTTAATCTTGCAAAACAATTTCCATCATACTTATGGGGTCTTCCTAAAATTCTTACGGATCAGGGTTTAAGATGTGATCAATCACCATCAGTGGTGTCTTGTCTTCAGATTGTCTGAACAACAACTTGTTTCTTGAGAGAAGTCATCAGTCATCATCACTAAGGTATATTTTTCATTGATGTACAACTTCTGTGTGATGCTTCTTTGACTTCTCTTTATGACATGCCTCGTAATTTCATTTTACTTTAATTTCAGATGAGGCAGTCTCCTTTACTGATTCGATTTCCAGGAAAGAATCTCTTGATATGACATTCAGGTGAGAGAGCTCCTTATGTCATAGCTGAACTCCTATATGATGAAGCTTTAGATTTGACCTTGTTGACTTCACCTTTGACTGAGATTCCATGTCAGCTACAGATAAGTTCTCTTTCCTTAATCCTCGAACAGTAGGCTCTTCATCTTGTAAAAGATGCTTTATTACTGACAACATTCCTTAGCTATTGAACAGCCTTGACCCTAGGTCATACCCTTGCTGTTGTCTCCAAGGGATAAACCACTTGGTTTGTCTTCACATTCACATTTGATAGTAGGGTTCTTTCTACGATAATATGCTTCGAATAAATCAATAATAATGCATAATCGATTAACCTGTTAAGCCCTACATTCACAAATGGATAAAAAGTTCTTGGTACCCAAATTGTTTAATTGGGTCCAGATGGATTAGAGATTTCTCTTTTATCAGAGTTAACAATAGTTTTAACCTTAACATGCTCATTCTTATCTTTGACTGACCATTTCTCCTTTTTTTATGTCATTGACAAAATATTCACTGAGCAAGGAGAATAATGGTTCCTTCCTAACATAAGGAGGACTAGCAGTCTGTACCTTATTGTTATTCTTAAACATGCTTTTTCTATGATCAATGCAAATATTAGGAAATGCATTTATGACATTTGAAATAAGCAGGCATGATAATATGAATACATCGCATACATTCAGCATTAAAACATTGCAGATAAGAATTATGCAAATTAGGCATGTTATGCATTTTAGAAAATTCAATACTATCTACTTTAACCTATGTACACTTGTTAACAGGTAGCAAGTAGATTTACAGATATTCAATAATTTTCTAAACATTCATGGAATAGAAGAATTAACAATTAATCACTAATTCTATCCAATCCATTCCTATTGTTATACTATATTATATAATCTCTATTACCTAAGTCAGTTTTACAAATGACTGATGTTCTACTGACACCCTAGGTAATTATTCCATCTTTTAAACTTTTTAAACCTTAACAAACAATTCAGAATGAATAAGCAAATCTTGTTCTACTGGGGATCCTGAAACTAGCTTAAGCAGATGTCATATATGCTTAACATATATCATTTAAGAATTGAGAGATATTGTCTAAAGAACACTTCTAACTCACTATTGCAATTAATTAAATTCAACAAATATTCACACACATAATAAGATCTTCTAACCAAAGATATAATAATTAAAAAACTAAGATCTTAACATGCTTTGAATTTCTGAGAATTACATATTACACTAGTTCGAAGAATTGATACCTGAGACATGTGAGGTGAATCATCTTCAGAGATTGCTATGAAGGCAAGATAAGTTCTGCATTGATGCTTCTGTTTCATCTCATTTAATGAATCCCTATTCATCCTTGTCTGTCTATCACATATAACTTTCCATAGCTGCAACTATCATGTCATGTTCTTTCCACCATCTCAGTCTTTTAACCACCTCTTGAACTATATCCTGAAGAGTTTCTGCTTCGGAATAGATAGGCCTGATTCCTGGATTAAACATTTGTACTCTTTCTAAATTAGTAACTCTTCATGTATGTTCTGAGGTTCCATTATTAATTCCTGACTGAGATGTATAACTGTCTAGTCCATTCTCAAACCTCCTTGATTCCACTTTTCTAAAATCTCTATTGATTCCTTGAAAGATATTTCTTGGTACAATCCACTAAGTGTAGTAGATGTTACATTGGAGCAATATATCCACTTAGTGTTTGTATATCACAGAATCAATAGAATTAATTCAAATCTTCGAGAAAAATTATATCCACTAAAACCTCTTCCATTCCTGCTTCTGAAAAACCAGTGAATTCTATGGATATAATTTTGAGGAGCTTTCACAAATTTTTCTTCAGTAGGTAGAAATTAATTTGATTGAAAAATGCATTTTCTTCAAAAGATTCAAATCATCTTTGACAATTCGGAGGAATCTTCAACGAACAACCTTCTTAGAACTATTGGCTTAGAATAAATTCAAAATATTTAAAATTCAAAAACTTCAAGGACTCGAAAATTTTTTGAGAAATAAAAAATCTGAAAGTATGTTCAAATTAATTAAAATTCGAAATTAGAGTCAAATTAATTAAGAATCAAAAAATCTCAAGAAATGAAATTTTTTAGAGTTAACGAATCTAAAAATAAATTCAAGTTAATTAAAATTCAAAATTATCAAGAATTAAAAATTTTGAAAATTAATCAATTTGAAAATAAACTCAAGTTGTTTAAAAATCAAAATTTCCAAGAATTAATCATTTCAAGAATTAAAAAATTCGAATATAAGTTAAGATTACTTAACAATCAAAAATATCATAAAATGAAAATTTTGGAAGATTAAACAATTTGAGAATAAATTCAATTTAATTAACAATTGAAAATAAACTCATATTGTTTAAAAATAAAAAATATCATAAATTTAGAATTTTTAAAGGTTAAAGAATCCGAAAATAAATTTAGATTATTTAAAATTCAAAAATCTCAAAATTGAAAATTTTGAAAGTTAAGGAATCCAAAAATAGGTTCAAATTATTTAAAGTTCAAAAATCTCAAGTATTGAATTTTTTGAAGGTTAAAAAATTTGAAAATAAGAGGAGTTGACTTTTTGGTCTAATACCGGATTTAATTTTTGTATGGGTGAACAAACTCGAAAACCAATTGGAGGATCACAAAAATAAGGATCTTGATTTGTGCGTCAATCAAAAGGCTCTGATACCAATTGTTAGGTCCAATATAGTTTGTAGAAGGGGGTTGAATACAAACTATGTCGTTTAATCGAATTTGCTCTTTTATTAAAATATTAAATATCAAGAACAAATTGATGCGGAATAAACGAATACCGATATTTCAAGTTGAATATAAAATTTATATTAACTTGATGGGGTGTGTCTAAATACACGGGTACAAATTACAAGGTTTGATGACCAAACTAATTATTACAAATTCTATAGAAAATTCGACATGAATTTTTCTATATTTGTAAATAAAAAGATCGAAATTTATTATTACAAATTCTATAGAAAATTCGACATGAACTTTTCTATATTTGTAATAAAAAGATCGAGAGATTCTAGGGAACTTAATCCGCTAGATAGTTCCACAAGTGCAAGTAAACAATTTCTAGTGGTTTAGATTTATCAATACAAGCTAGAAATAATTTACAAGAATTTATTTGATGTTCAAGGAACTATTTTTCTCTTGGTCTCTCTCTGTTGTGTTCTGCTGGAGAAGTGAAAAATTCCAGAGCTGTTCTGCTGTGTCTGTTGGTGTATTTATAGCCATTTAAGTCTTGTACTGATATGGTATGACTTAAACTGTTCAAGACATAATAAATCAGCTGTCAGCATGACTTAAACTTGCTCCAAGACATAATTTTCCTTAGGTATGACTTAAATCTTGGGCGGTATGACCTAATCATGTGTCGGTATGACCTAATTTCTGAGCAGCCTCTTGGGTATGACATAAAGCACTTTGTCGGTATGACCTAATTTGTTTTTCATAAATATCTTCAAGTCGGTAAGACTTAATCTGTTCGGTATGACCTAATCAGTCTGAGTATCTTCGGTATGACTTAATCAGTCTGAGTAGCTTCGGTATGACTTAAGAATAGGTCATACCGACCTCCATTAGGTCATATTCGCTGAGCAGAATTGTTTTAAGTCTTTAATCACTTATATTAATTTTTATTTAATTAATTAATTGATTAATTTAAAGAATAAATTAATTCTGATTGAATTAATTTATAAAATAAATTAGCCAACTAATTTAATTTAATTAAAATAGAATTAATATGAAGTCTTTTTATAATTATGTTAATTCCAACTTAATTAATCTTTTAATTAATTTATTGAATAAATTAATTCGAATAGATTTAATTTATCAAATAAATAAATCAAATGACTTAATTAATTAAGAGAAAATTAATATACCTCCTTGGTTGATAATTATATTAATTCTAACTTAATTAATCTTTTAAATAATTTATTGAATAAATTAATTCGGATAGAATTAATTTATCAAATAAATAATTCAAATGACTTAATTAATTAAGATAAAATTAATATACCTCTTTGATAGCATAACCCTTGTGCTCTTCTATGTCTTGATAAATTTGATCCACCACAAAGATTATTCCTTAGCAAGTCTTGATTGCAAAACCATTGTGGTTAATTAATTTAGCACCTCTGTTGCTTGCACAATGATTTCTTCCATATACCAGTCTTGATAGCTTGAACCACTGAAGTTAATGATAAACAACCACTGTTTAATGTTGACACTCGATGTACTGTCTGGTTCATGAGTGACTAACCGCAATGATTGTTCTTCATATATTGACTTTAAAGTTGTGGTTCATGTCTTCCTTTTCTTCACTCTTTTTCAGACCTTTATAATTTGTAGAAACCTCTTCTCACTATAAAAAGAATCCACTGTCTTGATTACTCCACTGATGCCTGATCAACTGAATGAAGTTCTTCAAGTGTAGTATACCTCAAAACGGTAGATTGACTTTGTCTTCTTTCTTTTCTGACAGATAATTGAGATCCCTGTGACAGTACATATACTATTTACTATTACATTCTTGTTTAAGTTGAGTTGAATCCTCGAAATACAAATAGACTATGTCATATGCCTTTCATAAGATCCAAGACCTACAAAGGTAGCACCAAAACTACTTAGGTTTGCTAAAATATTTTGAAGAGGTAACTTGGAGTTACGCTCTAAGATAAATATTTTAGTGGTTTACTAATTATTTTGAGGAGGTAACGGGGAGTTACGCTCCAAAATAAATAATTAGTGGTTTGCTCTATATTTTGAGGAGGTAGCAGGGAGTTACGCTCCAAGATAAATATATATCGGGGTAGCTTATATTTTAAAAAGGTAACGGGGAGTTACGCTTCAAGATAAATATATAGTTGTAATTTGCCACCTGCTATAAGGAGTTTTACTTATAGTGGACGAAATCCTGAGTCCGGGGAGGAGCTCGGGGACAGGAGTAGGGGTGTTCGAATCCGTTAGGGGATTGCGGCATCGCGAACCAGGATAAATCGATCGTGTCATCTTTCTCTCTTTTATTTTCCGCAATTTACATTACTTTTTTTTTTGCTAAATATTACATTACTTATTTATAATTAATTAATTTTAAAAGAGAATGAAAATTTAAAAACGCAAAGCTCAAATTTTTAAAAGATAATAAGCTATCCAACCTCTATTCTAGCTTATTTAACCCACGTTCGGGACCTATCATTTCTGTTGGAGCCTTGCAAATTGAAAAATCAGAACCGGACATATCTAAAGTGATAAGATTATGTATCTAATGCTTACACATAAATCATGTCATGCATAAAAATTTTCTTGTTTTTGTTTAAAAAATTTATGCTGACATATATACTCCAAAAATAATTATTTTGGAAATTCATATATAGATTTGCTTATTTATTAGTGTGCATGTTTACTATCATGAATATTTTATATATTTTACAAAAGAAAATATATGTCGAAACTATTTCAAACTTGGAAAGTGGTATACATCACTGTTCTTCAGCCTGGTCCAGAATTGCTACCCAAGAGCAAATCTCAGAGTGTTTCGCGCTATATTCTGACTATTTGCGGAAGACCTTGAAAGACCCTCATCAACTAGCAGCAATTCAGTAGGCTTCCCTGCCCTGCATACAGCTGCTGGTACAACTAATGTGATGGTGAAGTGACAGAATCCATGGACCATGATTAGTCCAAGCACCTCCTGGAACGGAAAAGAAGTACAAATTCATTATACATGCTTAAAGGTGGAATAGATGGTTACAAATTCCAAGTTGAACGCTTAACATGTAATATCCTAAAAAAAATAAAAAATCTAGTTCATCGGTCCAACTCATTGTTGATATCTCCGCCAAGCACGTGAGATGCTACTTTGGCATAAACCCCTCAGGAGAAGGAGTCCTCTGGAGGAATTAAACCCCTCACGGCCTCACTCAGGTTGATGGAAAGAAGTGTTTTTGTCTTTAATCCTTTGCATATGAAAGTACATGAAGTTATAGAATTCCAGGCTAATTCTCTCTGTGATGGCTATAATTTAGGATTTGATTACTTTATACCGATTATAAATAGTAATTTTTTTTTTTTTTTTTTTTTACTTTTATGTGGTGATACATGCAAGGCCTATTGCCACATACGTGTAAACGAAATCTATTTAATTACATGCACGTTGGCCCAATGGCAAATAACACAGGAGTATATTTATAAGAAACCGTACAATTTTCAATGTTATTTTCTGACCTACAAGAGCTTTATCCGTTGTGAAGATCATCACCCCAAAGTGTGATTGTCCTCGATTGAATACTACTCTTGATTTGAGTAGTAATCCTTGGCCTGGGGTTGGCAATATCAAGGTCATCCCAAGGATCTGCTCGAATGGCAAATAATTTAGTAGTAGTAGCAGTTCTCCTGTGGTAACAAAGCGCAGCAAGAAGATGAAATCTGTTGACAATCAAGTGTAATTGGTCTACTTCCTCTGTTTCGAAAAATCACCTGGAGAAGCAGTCGGATGAATTACCTGAAGGTATCATGGCAGAAGTAATGAAAAGCCTGGCCCGCGCGTCAAATAAAGACTGCCCCGCTCGTCAAATATATCTTGCGTTGGTTATAATAAAACGGAAAATGCTAGAGACCCCAAATTGGGTACAAAAAGATTTACAAAATGTCATGTCATGTGTCTTAATTTGATTGGTTAAAATTAACTGCCCCTGTATACACATAAACTTCACTAATTAAATCTTTTCATACTGCCAAATCAATCTTGCCATGTCATTTTATAACTTTTTTTTTGTACCTAATTTGGATTTCCTAGCACTACTCTAATAAAAGTATGCACTATTATGATAAAGTTTGCTTATGAGGTATGTGATCAATTTTTCAAGAGGTTTCATAATAAAAGAGAATCTAAAGTAGTGTGTTAGCTGCCAAAAATATATAGCAGAGGTCTTTATATTTTTGCATAGAAATTTATTTACAATTTTTTAAAATAATTTAATGAAATTATTGAACTACTTAACATAAAAGGAGGAAGAAAACTTAAAGTAGTATCTAAATATGAGGGGCAATGTAGTAATAATTAGTAGAAAATATTTATAATTATAATTTTTAAATATTTGTATGTAATTATGAATTAAAGGTTAACTATAACACATTTTATAATTATTGAATAAAGATACATTGATAAAGTAACACATTTATTTGGACATATCATACAATTTCCCAATCTTTAGACGTTAGATAATACTTTCATATTATCTTTTTATTTGTACTCAAATATTATCCCTTCTATAGTAGCGGTCAGGTCACCTTCTCCTGTCATCTTTTTAAATCCAATAGTTTTTATTTTTTTTGCCAAATGTCCTCCTTATGCTAATCATATATAGGATACAAATTAATTATGTTACATGATTGATGGAAGCTAAAAAATTGTAACTAAATTCATTTTTTCCACAAAACTGGTATTTTAATAATTGCATTTATAATAAGTAAAGATTTCATTTTTCTCAAAATATTACAAGAAAGAAATCTCTAGAACTCATGAATAGTGTAACAGTTCATCAAGGAAAAGAAATTAGTAAAAGAAGTCTACATACCTAAAGTTGTAAAAGTACCGCGCGCTATAACAATTTTCTGAAAAAACAGATTTTTTTTTTTGAAATTTCAATTATACACCTAAAAGTGTAATGCCATTAACATGTGAATGAATATTTGTTCGAAAATAGAAGAAATATATATAAAAAAAAATAAAAGCTTATATAGTTGTATAGTGACATTGTAATGATTAGGAAGAAATTTATTAAGTTATGGTGGTTATAACTAGTTTATCCTAAATCGTATCGTAATATATGAAACAATTGATTAATATTTCATATGATCCACGTATACTAGTAGAAAAAGGGCCTATAGCGTCGGTCAGAACATACTTTTAGCGTCGGTCAAGTGGCGTAGTATATGCAGGCGACACTATAGGTGTGGGTCTGTAGCGTCGGTTATTTAGGCGACGCTTAAAATAGTTATAAGCGTCGGTTAAATGAAATGCCGACGCTATAGGTATTGTCATAAGCGTCGGTTAACTGAAACGCCGACGCTATAGGTATAGTCATAAGCGTCAGTTAACTGAAACGCCGACGCTATAGGTACAATCATAAGCATCGGTTACCTGGAACGCCGACGCAATAGGTATAGGAATTAGCGTCAGTTACGTGAAACGCCGTCGCTACAGGTATAGGCCTATTGCGTCGGTTAACAAGAATGCCGACGCTTAAAGTCTTTTTTTTTAAAATTTTTATTTTATTTTATTACCTTTCCCTGCTGTCTTACATACACAATACGGCCCAAACAGACTTTGATCAGGTACTATATATAACAGACTACAACAACAATTAAACCATAACAGACAATAAATATATTACAAGCTCTCAAATAATATAAATACGATTTCTAAGGAAAAGTATCGTTCAATGTCGTATTATTAACAGTCGGACAATCACTATAATGATATTAGATGCACAATAAATGCATCAAAAGTTTTACCCAAATTCAAGATCTCACTCTTAAGGCAGTACAAGTTAACTATCTTTGCTCATTCACGATCTCACTTAATGTTGTACAACTATCTTTACTCGTTCCTCTTCTAGCCGGGTTAATACCAGTTCCAGTGATAGGGATGGTGGCCATATGAACCAGAAACACTGCAAATCCACCTCTGAAGAATTATATATTAGAGAGCTTACATCTGTGACCTTTGAAGAATGGCAAAACGCACACACCACCCGTGTCTTCGGAATTTGATTTCTTGTGCCTCTTGGCATCCCTGCTGCTCGCTGGATCACAGCTGTTATCATTAATATCACCCAATGAATCTGTGCAAGCAGGTGAAAGTTGTCCCATTTGATTCATGTCTATTTACTCCACTTTATTTACTTTATGCTTCACACTTCCTTCCTTAACAGGAGACTGAGAATTCGTAACCCCGCCATCAGCATTAAATACTGATGCATCGAGACCAGTCAACTCCATGTGTTTGGCTTGAATACCTCCAAGGACTGCACTTTTGATGGGGTTCTGGTATAACATTTCCTCCTCTTCAGAACCATTGAGCACATCATGATCACACTTCTTAGCTTATAGAGGGAAAAAGGTCCCACTGCTGGAATTTCCATCTGCAGCCACTTGGTAAAGCTCATTCTTTGTCCCATCAACAGAGTTTATCTTAACCGAGGCAAGAGACAGATTCAACTTCTTTCCAGCATCTACACAGATACAATAGTCCAGCATAAATATTATGGAATATTTAACTAAGGTATCACAGGAAACATAGGAAATTTGTGTTAAACATTAAGCAGATGGAATCTTCCGCTAAGATCTTCGAAATTCTCCTCATAACTAAAACCAGGGTAAACTGGACAGCTTCTATAAAGTTCATCTTTTAACCGACAATAGAAATAAATGGCCACATTTCTCCCTTCTACAGATATAGAATTACCAAATATACTTTTACACAAAACAATCCACTTGGGACTGATTCTAAATGATCTTCTTGGCCACAAATGCCTTCCATAACAATCGTGAAATCATAGACCTAATAAGATTAATATTAAGCAGCATAAGCAACAATATGTAAAAAGATATATGTTGCACCTTCAAACATAGTGCACAGCTGCAAGCTAAAATAATACAGCACATATACTTTGAAAAAAGTTACATTTACCTGATATATAGTTACGATGCTCCAACTTGATGGAAACTTGGGTGTAAAAGTTTTGATACTACCAGTTGCATCAGTGAGCTGCAAACTTCCAGAGGATAGAGAAACTGCAGACATACAAGAACAGTGAGCTGCAAACTTCCAGAGGATAGAGAAACTGCAGACATACAAGAAGGGCACTCAGATATAATGAATTACTACGTCCTGGTATCCATAATACTCTAAGGCATGTAGACCTAATGGCGTTTTGGTCACTCAACTGACTGGAAACTTGCAATTGGGTCATCAAACTCAAAAAGTTTTCAGTCACATCATTGTACTCTTAAAAATTTTCATTCAGGTCACTGCGCATTACAATCCGTTAAAAATTTGACGGAAAACTGACTAAGTTTGGTGAGTTGGCTTGAATAAATCCACCGTGGCATGTACAGTCAGCTGAAGCGGCGTTTTTCATCACTCAACTAATGTGCAGTAAGCTGAGTTTCTAGTAAGTTTGGTGATCAAAACGCTACTTCAGCTGATTGTACATGCCACAATGGATTTATTCAAGCTAACTCAAAAAACTTAGTCAACTTTCCGTCAAATTTTTAACAGAGTGTAACGGCTAGTGACCTGAATGAAAATTTTTAAGAGTACAATGATGTGATTGAAAACTTTTTAAGTTTGATGACCCGATTGCAAGTTTCCTATCAGTTGAGTGACCAAAATGCCAATTAACCCCTATTTAAATGTAATACATCCAAGTCCATCTTAACATGGAAGCAAATCACAGGGCTAACTATCTTTAAAAAATTGTAATCAAAATTCCTTGGGTTCGAGCATTTAACACTCTTGGTAAAAATTGATATGGCCTAACTTACAGGACTCTCCATCACTAGTTAATTGTAGGACTGTTTATGCTGGTTAAAAAAACCTGTTTTTTATTTGTAGAAAGCGGCTAAAGGATTTATTCACGACTTCTGTACTTCATGAAACCATTATGCAAATACTGGACGTGTTTATGCACATACTGCAGACATACATAAACAAAACAAGAACCAATCTCTTTAGAACCAGACCAAATAAGATTTCAAAAATCAAAAAAGTGCATAAATATAATCCAATTAAAAGAACTAAAAAGATCAGGGAAAGTTATAAACTTGCAAAGGATATGGTTACAGTGTAACAGAAGAGGCTGGATCAGCAACTCAAGGCCGCAAGATTCACAAAAACCAACATCCAATATCAAATCAATACTAAATAACAAATATACCGACAGAGAAGGGGGAGAGAGAGAGAGGGGGGGGCAGTGGGGGAGAGAGAGAGAGAGAGAGAGAGAGGGAGAGAGAGAGATATTACCAATCGAACAAGCAGCAGGAGTTGTAAATCTTCAAATCATACAATCAGCAAATCCTGATTGAGTACAAAAACCGGGATATATAAAAGCCAGCAAATCATACAATTAAGAGACGCAGCAGCAAATCCCAATCGAACAATGGAGTGTAATCGAACAATTAAGAGAAATCAAAGAGTTGAAGTTGAAGTCGTACTTCCATTGGAGCTCTACTTGACTATGTCCTGTAGTGAACCCTAATTACAGAACCCCATAGAACCCTAATTAAAGAACCCATGAGAGGGAGTTGAAAGAGTTGACAGAGAGAGAGTTGAGAGAAAGAGTTGAGTGTGAAAATAATTGAGTGAGTATTATTGAGCCGAGATGTGAAATAGTTGGAAAAATTAAAAATCCGTATAATTTTTTTTTTGACAAGAGGCTCGTATAATTAATTGTATAAAAGTTTTGCACAAATGAAAGACCTTCTTTGATAAATAATTGACCTGTATATTTCTTATTTGATTACCAACAATTTTTTAAGAGAAATTGTTACACAGAATTCGGTGAAATCGGTTACAGTTGGAAAAAAATAATAAAAATAGTTAAAATTTTAAGGAAAATAAGGGTAAATACCAAATATGGAAATAGAAAAAGAAATTTCTCAGAAACAAATTCTCTAAAAAAATTTGCTCAAGAAAAATTCATGAAAAATTTCTCAAAAAAATGTTTTCTAAAAAAATTCTTGGAAGAAAATTTTCGGAAAAAGAATCCGAAGAAAAAAAATTCTCGGAAAAATATAGTACAACGACGAGATTGGAAGTAGAAAAAGATATTTCATGGAAATAAATTCTCAGAAAAAATTTGTTCAAGAATGTTCTTAAGCAAATTTCTCAAAAAAAATGTTCTCTAAGAATATTTCTGAAAAATGTTTTTGCCTGAAAAGCTGCTTTTAGAGAAATCATGTCCCCGCAGTTAATGATATTAACAACAAATCTAACCAAAAACATTATGTTTTAAAAAATAATACGCAAAATATGCATATATCAAAAATATTACCAAATAGTTATCTGATTTTGCAGCACTTATTCTAACAGCACTTTTTTCAACCGCACAACAATATTTAACAATTTTTAACAGCAATCCCAAACAGAGCCTAAGTTTTCTTAGTAAAGTCGGGTGTCACGTTTCATTTTAATGGTTTTAATAATTTTAGTAATTAAATATTTTTTTACAATAGAAATTATACAAAATAAAGTTTATCTATTTTTATAATTAGGGGATGTCGTTTAATTATTTAATTTGTAAATGATGTGTCAATTAACTAAATTTATTTTATTTTCATTTCTCTATAAAAAGGTTAAAATTTGTGACACCCGGAAATAGAACATAAAAATTAAATAAATAATGGGGTGTTTGGGAGCTTATTTTCCATAAAAGTTGACTTATTTTAATAAATAAGCTAAAATTCCTAGCATTTTTCTGAAAAAAAACTTTTTTTGCAATTTAAGGAATATCAAACATATATTAAATACTTATATAAATTGTTTTTATTGAATTATGAAATTTTTACCCGAAAATAAGATCATAAGGACTTATTTTAATGTAGGCCAAACAACACCTATAACATGTTGAATTTAAAGTATTTTTTATAACATTGATTTAATAATCAAAATTTATTGAAGAAAAACGCCAACTAATCAGTAATTAATGTATATTTTATAATTTTATTAGTTATTTATGAGTACCGAACTCAAATAATAAAATTTACTATTTTTTATTTTTTATAATCATAAATTTTAAATGATTGACGATAATATTATTTAAATGATTAAAGTTGTTACATTTTTATATATAATAAACGTAAAATTAATCTTATCTAAAATTTTGTTTCTCGCTATTTTTGTAGACAGCACCAATTTTATTATTTTTATTTTAGCTCCAATTTAATTATTTTTTAATATAAAAATATTTTTAAATTTTAATACATAAATTATTTGTTAAAAAGTTCAAAATTTTAGAAGCAATTATTTTAAAACATAAAAGATAAAATGTCAAGTATTAGGAAAAAAGGAAAAAACAAGCAACTTAAAACACAGCAACAAGAACTTTTGACAAAAAAGAAAAAAAAAATAGCAACAAGGACTCGAACTCGAGTCTTCTTGAAGGAAACCACGCACAAATACAAATGCCAACTGGACTATAGGCCCAATTGTTGAATAAGGCATTTTACTTAGCTTTTATTACCAGCAGATAAATATTTGAAACCACTGATTTATTATTATGTATATTTTTACTTTTTCTATAATTTTTATTTAAAACTTTAGGCGTCGGCATTCCTAGGCCCGACGCTATAGATCCAGTATAAATTATCAGTAGCATCGGTTGAGCAATAACCGACGCTTATTTGTCGATTTTAGGCATCGGTTGAGTAAACGCCGATGCTAAAGGGTTAGCTTTTAAGCGTCAGTTGACTAAAGACCGACGCTAAAAGGTTGGATTTTAGGCGTTGGTTGTTCATGCGACGCTAATGGTTGGTTTTAGGCGTCGGTTGAGTAAAGACCGACGCTAAAAGCTGTGTTTTAGGCGTCGGTTATTTCATGACCGACGCAAAAAGCCCAGCACAAATGACTTTAAGCATCGGTTAAGCTAGAAACCGACGCCTAAAGTATGTATAGGCCACGGCTCTCTAGATAACCGATGCCTAAAGTGCGACACTAAAGGCCTATTCTGTACTAGTGCACAATAGAATTCTCCGGTTAATAAATTTTGACACAACAGTTTATAAACGTTGTACTCGTAGTATCTATACAATGTTTAGATACTGGTAAGTGATAGTATGAAAGACAGTGGCTCAATAGACAGACAACGGTTGAAAAGTGATGTCTGACTTGCTTCTGTTGTAGTGTGCTTGAACAACGGTTTGTTATTTTATTGGTGTTGTGCCAAAGCAAATTAACAATGGTTTATGTACACAAAAAATAATTTTAAATAATGCCCCCAACCAATTAAATAATGAATGAATGAATTTATCAATACAAAAATTTCTAATTGATCTACAATTTCTATGTAAAAATTGCAATCTCATGTCTCTAAGACTCCTACAAAATTATCAATATAAAAATTGCATACATAACCATCTCTACTATAACAATTCTGCAATGTACTTCTCTTGTCTAGCTTGTTCAACTAATCTCTCGGCTATCTCCTAATTTATCTTTTCCAACTTAACCTCTCTTTGTGCTTCCTCCACTTCTTGAGTCAGCTTCGATATTTTGGCATGAGATTTAGCAACAAAAGCAGCATTCTGTAAACACTTTTCTTGGAGACTCTAAACACAATCAAACGCCTGCAAAACAACTTGAAATTAGGTGTTACACAACTGAAAGAAACATAACCTGACTACTTTTAGTAGACAGAAAGTGCCAACTCACCGAACTAAATTAAGTGCCATCAATAACAAAAAGTGAAACACGACAGAGCACAGTTGTAGCAGCAACCAATTTGCAAATCCATGATGGATTTGCTCAAGCTGCACCTTTGAATTTACCATCATACTCATAGGATTGCTGCATGATAAGTTCATAAGCTCATGTCAAACAATAAACCAACATCTCACTGAAAAAAAACATTTTTGCAGGCTACAAACAAAGAAAAACCAGGTTCTAAAGTGTAAAGAGCAAAATTCTGTTTTTGCCCTCCTGTTTCAAATAACTTAGTATTCCTGAACTAATGCTACAAACAGAGAAGGCCTCTCAAGCAACTTAGATGGGGCATCAAACTCTTTAGCCAAACCTTGATTCGTGATCATGTACACTGCTAAGTAATTCAGAGTTAGCACAAAGATCATCCACATTGCTAAGTAATCTGACCGGAAATCAAAAATTAACAAAAACGACATTATAAACAATCAAACATCCTCACATTGAGTCTCTGCTAGGATTACTTTCAAGACATTGAATCTCGCATTCTTTGACAAGGGCCTGTCAGATGGGGAAACGTTACAAACAATTCACAAGAATACATTTTACAACTTCATAACAGAGGACAAGCTAGTTAGGAATGCATTTAGATAAAAACCTCCAACTCATGTCATCTTTTCTTCTGTTGTAAGCACTAGAGGTATATAAAAACTTCAACTCATGCCTTCTTTTCTTCTGTTCCGTGCAGCAAGTAATCCTTTGTTCCTTCGATTGGCAATCGAAGGATTATTTTTGTTGCGGTAAAACCATCATCTATTGTACCTGATGTGAAGTCGAAAGTCAAACAGATAATGATTTTACCACGGCTAAAGTAATCTCCAAGAATTTTCATTCCATTGACTACAAGAGGATAATCCAAATAAGCACAAGATTTTTGTACTACTTAACATTTCGGATATGCACAAACCTTTGCAAAATAGCTACATAAACAGAAGCACAAACCAAGTTTTAATCAAACCAAGTTTCACAGCATCACAAAATACTTTGACCTTAATTAGATAAAACAGAGGCAGAAATACAATGTGCAAAAGGGTAGACACCATCACACCAAGCAACAATTAAATACATATTCAACAACCAAACCAAGTTTAGATATTCAACTTTGAAGGAATAATTAAATAGATATCTCAGTTAATTTTGTTTGTCGTATCAAAGAAAACAGAGCATATACATATAAAATTGAATCATATCCATCCCAAAATTGAAATACACCGAAGCCCTTAATCAGACAAACAAAATCGAACAAATCGAATAAATCAAACAAATCCTAATCACACACACACATAAAGAGAGAGGGAGGGAGGGAGAGAGAGAGAGAGAGAGAGACCTTGAAATTGAAGGTGGAGAGGTCCTGAATAGGAAATAGGGAAGAAGAGAGGGAGGAGAAAACCCTAACCAAGTGGGAGGAGAGAACTCTATAGTCGATATATATGAATCAAAGGTGTCTATGTGTGTTGATTTTTTGCAGACAAGAGAGGAAAGTGAAAAGTGAAACCTCAAATTTAAGGGGGGAAGTGAAAAAAAAGGGGAAATGAAAAATGGACGTGGAGGGAAATGAAATATTCAGAATGAATAAGGTTTAAACTTTTTAAACCTTAACAAACAATTCAGAATGAATAAGCAAATCTTGTTCTACTGGGGATCCTGAAACTAGCTTAAGCAGATGTCATATATGCTTAACATATATCATTTAAGAATTGAGAGATATTGTCTAAAGAACACTTCTAACTCACTATTGCAATTAATTAAATTCAACAAATATTCACACACATAATAAGATCTTCTAACCAAAGATATAATAATTAAAAAACTAAGATCTTAACATGCTTTGAATTTCTGAGAATTACATATTACACTAGTTCGAAGAATTGATACCTGAGACATGTGAGGTGAATCATCTTCAGAGATTGCTATGAAGGCAAGATAAGTTCTGCATTGATGCTTCTGTTTCATCTCATTTAATGAATCCCTATTCATCCTTGTCTGTCTATCACATATAACTTTCCATAGCTGCAACTATCATGTCATGTTCTTTCCACCATCTCAGTCTTTTAACCACCTCTTGAACTATATCCTGAAGAGTTTCTGCTTCGGAATAGATAGGCCTGATTCCTGGATTAAACATTTGTACTCTTTCTAAATTAGTAACTCTTCATGTATGTTCTGAGGTTCCATTATTAATTCCTGACTGAGATGTATAACTGTCTAGTCCATTCTCAAACCTCCTTGATTCCACTTTTCTAAAATCTCTATTGATTCCTTGAAAGATATTTCTTGGTACAATCCACTAAGTGTAGTAGATGTTACATTGGAGCAATATATCCACTTAGTGTTTGTATATCACAGAATCAATAGAATTAATTCAAATCTTCGAGAAAAATTATATCCACTAAAACCTCTTCCATTCCTGCTTCTGAAAAACCAGTGAATTCTATGGATATAATTTTGAGGAGCTTTCACAAATTTTTCTTCAGTAGGTAGAAATTAATTTGATTGAAAAATGCATTTTCTTCAAAAGATTCAAATCATCTTTGACAATTCGGAGGAATCTTCAACGAACAACCTTCTTAGAACTATTGGCTTAGAATAAATTCAAAATATTTAAAATTCAAAAACTTCAAGGACTCGAAAATTTTTTGAGAAATAAAAAATCTGAAAGTATGTTCAAATTAATTAAAATTCGAAATTAGAGTCAAATTAATTAAGAATCAAAAAATCTCAAGAAATGAAATTTTTTAGAGTTAACGAATCTAAAAATAAATTCAAGTTAATTAAAATTCAAAATTATCAAGAATTAAAAATTTTGAAAATTAATCAATTTGAAAATAAACTCAAGTTGTTTAAAAATCAAAATTTCCAAGAATTAATCATTTCAAGAATTAAAAAATTCGAATATAAGTTAAGATTACTTAACAATCAAAAATATCATAAAATGAAAATTTTGGAAGATTAAACAATTTGAGAATAAATTCAATTTAATTAACAATTGAAAATAAACTCATATTGTTTAAAAATAAAAAATATCATAAATTTAGAATTTTTAAAGGTTAAAGAATCCGAAAATAAATTTAGATTATTTAAAATTCAAAAATCTCAAAATTGAAAATTTTGAAAGTTAAGGAATCCAAAAATAGGTTCAAATTATTTAAAGTTCAAAAATCTCAAGTATTGAATTTTTTGAAGGTTAAAAAATTTGAAAATAAGAGGAGTTGACTTTTTGGTCTAATACCGGATTTAATTTTTGTATGGGTGAACAAACTCGAAAACCAATTGGAGGATCACAAAAATAAGGATCTTGATTTGTGCGTCAATCAAAAGGCTCTGATACCAATTGTTAGGTCCAATATAGTTTGTAGAAGGGGGTTGAATACAAACTATGTCGTTTAATCGAATTTGCTCTTTTATTAAAATATTAAATATCAAGAACAAATTGATGCGGAATAAACGAATACCGATATTTCAAGTTGAATATAAAATTTATATTAACTTGATGGGGTGTGTCTAAATACACGGGTACAAATTACAAGGTTTGATGACCAAACTAATTATTACAAATTCTATAGAAAATTCGACATGAATTTTTCTATATTTGTAAATAAAAAGATCGAAATTTATTATTACAAATTCTATAGAAAATTCGACATGAACTTTTCTATATTTGTAATAAAAAGATCGAGAGATTCTAGGGAACTTAATCCGCTAGATAGTTCCACAAGTGCAAGTAAACAATTTCTAGTGGTTTAGATTTATCAATACAAGCTAGAAATAATTTACAAGAATTTATTTGATGTTCAAGGAACTATTTTTCTCTTGGTCTCTCTCTGTTGTGTTCTGCTGGAGAAGTGAAAAATTCCAGAGCTGTTCTGCTGTGTCTGTTGGTGTATTTATAGCCATTTAAGTCTTGTACTGATATGGTATGACTTAAACTGTTCAAGACATAATAAATCAGCTGTCAGCATGACTTAAACTTGCTCCAAGACATAATTTTCCTTAGGTATGACTTAAATCTTGGGCGGTATGACCTAATCATGTGTCGGTATGACCTAATTTCTGAGCAGCCTCTTGGGTATGACATAAAGCACTTTGTCGGTATGACCTAATTTGTTTTTCATAAATATCTTCAAGTCGGTAAGACTTAATCTGTTCGGTATGACCTAATCAGTCTGAGTATCTTCGGTATGACTTAATCAGTCTGAGTAGCTTCGGTATGACTTAAGAATAGGTCATACCGACCTCCATTAGGTCATATTCGCTGAGCAGAATTGTTTTAAGTCTTTAATCACTTATATTAATTTTTATTTAATTAATTAATTGATTAATTTAAAGAATAAATTAATTCTGATTGAATTAATTTATAAAATAAATTAGCCAACTAATTTAATTTAATTAAAATAGAATTAATATGAAGTCTTTTTATAATTATGTTAATTCCAACTTAATTAATCTTTTAATTAATTTATTGAATAAATTAATTCGAATAGATTTAATTTATCAAATAAATAAATCAAATGACTTAATTAATTAAGAGAAAATTAATATACCTCCTTGGTTGATAATTATATTAATTCTAACTTAATTAATCTTTTAAATAATTTATTGAATAAATTAATTCGGATAGAATTAATTTATCAAATAAATAATTCAAATGACTTAATTAATTAAGATAAAATTAATATACCTCTTTGATAGCATAACCCTTGTGCTCTTCTATGTCTTGATAAATTTGATCCACCACAAAGATTATTCCTTAGCAAGTCTTGATTGCAAAACCATTGTGGTTAATTAATTTAGCACCTCTGTTGCTTGCACAATGATTTCTTCCATATACCAGTCTTGATAGCTTGAACCACTGAAGTTAATGATAAACAACCACTGTTTAATGTTGACACTCGATGTACTGTCTGGTTCATGAGTGACTAACCGCAATGATTGTTCTTCATATATTGACTTTAAAGTTGTGGTTCATGTCTTCCTTTTCTTCACTCTTTTTCAGACCTTTATAATTTGTAGAAACCTCTTCTCACTATAAAAAGAATCCACTGTCTTGATTACTCCACTGATGCCTGATCAACTGAATGAAGTTCTTCAAGTGTAGTATACCTCAAAACGGTAGATTGACTTTGTCTTCTTTCTTTTCTGACAGATAATTGAGATCCCTGTGACAGTACATATACTATTTACTATTACATTCTTGTTTAAGTTGAGTTGAATCCTCGAAATACAAATAGACTATGTCATATGCCTTTCATAAGATCCAAGACCTACAAAGGTAGCACCAAAACTACTTAGGTTTGCTAAAATATTTTGAAGAGGTAACTTGGAGTTACGCTCTAAGATAAATATTTTAGTGGTTTACTAATTATTTTGAGGAGGTAACGGGGAGTTACGCTCCAAAATAAATAATTAGTGGTTTGCTCTATATTTTGAGGAGGTAGCAGGGAGTTACGCTCCAAGATAAATATATATCGGGGTAGCTTATATTTTAAAAAGGTAACGGGGAGTTACGCTTCAAGATAAATATATAGTTGTAATTTGCCACCTGCTATAAGGAGTTTTACTTATAGTGGACGAAATCCTGAGTCCGGGGAGGAGCTCGGGGACAGGAGTAGGGGTGTTCGAATCCGTTAGGGGATTGCGGCATCGCGAACCAGGATAAATCGATCGTGTCATCTTTCTCTCTTTTATTTTCCGCAATTTACATTACTTTTTTTTTTGCTAAATATTACATTACTTATTTATAATTAATTAATTTTAAAAGAGAATGAAAATTTAAAAACGCAAAGCTCAAATTTTTAAAAGATAATAAGCTATCCAACCTCTATTCTAGCTTATTTAACCCACGTTCGGGACCTATCATTTCTGTTGGAGCCTTGCAAATTGAAAAATCAGAACCGGACATATCTAAAGTGATAAGATTATGTATCTAATGCTTACACATAAATCATGTCATGCATAAAAATTTTCTTGTTTTTGTTTAAAAAATTTATGCTGACATATATACTCCAAAAATAATTATTTTGGAAATTCATATATAGATTTGCTTATTTATTAGTGTGCATGTTTACTATCATGAATATTTTATATATTTTACAAAAGAAAATATATGTCGAAACTATTTCAAACTTGGAAAGTGGTATACATCACTGTTCTTCAGCCTGGTCCAGAATTGCTACCCAAGAGCAAATCTCAGAGTGTTTCGCGCTATATTCTGACTATTTGCGGAAGACCTTGAAAGACCCTCATCAACTAGCAGCAATTCAGTAGGCTTCCCTGCCCTGCATACAGCTGCTGGTACAACTAATGTGATGGTGAAGTGACAGAATCCATGGACCATGATTAGTCCAAGCACCTCCTGGAACGGAAAAGAAGTACAAATTCATTATACATGCTTAAAGGTGGAATAGATGGTTACAAATTCCAAGTTGAACGCTTAACATGTAATATCCTAAAAAAAATAAAAAATCTAGTTCATCGGTCCAACTCATTGTTGATATCTCCGCCAAGCACGTGAGATGCTACTTTGGCATAAACCCCTCAGGAGAAGGAGTCCTCTGGAGGAATTAAACCCCTCACGGCCTCACTCAGGTTGATGGAAAGAAGTGTTTTTGTCTTTAATCCTTTGCATATGAAAGTACATGAAGTTATAGAATTCCAGGCTAATTCTCTCTGTGATGGCTATAATTTAGGATTTGATTACTTTATACCGATTATAAATAGTAATTTTTTTTTTTTTTTTTTTTTTACTTTTATGTGGTGATACATGCAAGGCCTATTGCCACATACGTGTAAACGAAATCTATTTAATTACATGCACGTTGGCCCAATGGCAAATAACACAGGAGTATATTTATAAGAAACCGTACAATTTTCAATGTTATTTTCTGACCTACAAGAGCTTTATCCGTTGTGAAGATCATCACCCCAAAGTGTGATTGTCCTCGATTGAATACTACTCTTGATTTGAGTAGTAATCCTTGGCCTGGGGTTGGCAATATCAAGGTCATCCCAAGGATCTGCTCGAATGGCAAATAATTTAGTAGTAGTAGCAGTTCTCCTGTGGTAACAAAGCGCAGCAAGAAGATGAAATCTGTTGACAATCAAGTGTAATTGGTCTACTTCCTCTGTTTCGAAAAATCACCTGGAGAAGCAGTCGGATGAATTACCTGAAGGTATCATGGCAGAAGTAATGAAAAGCCTGGCCCGCGCGTCAAATAAAGACTGCCCCGCTCGTCAAATATATCTTGCGTTGGTTATAATAAAACGGAAAATGCTAGAGACCCCAAATTGGGTACAAAAAGATTTACAAAATGTCATGTCATGTGTCTTAATTTGATTGGTTAAAATTAACTGCCCCTGTATACACATAAACTTCACTAATTAAATCTTTTCATACTGCCAAATCAATCTTGCCATGTCATTTTATAACTTTTTTTTTGTACCTAATTTGGATTTCCTAGCACTACTCTAATAAAAGTATGCACTATTATGATAAAGTTTGCTTATGAGGTATGTGATCAATTTTTCAAGAGGTTTCATAATAAAAGAGAATCTAAAGTAGTGTGTTAGCTGCCAAAAATATATAGCAGAGGTCTTTATATTTTTGCATAGAAATTTATTTACAATTTTTTAAAATAATTTAATGAAATTATTGAACTACTTAACATAAAAGGAGGAAGAAAACTTAAAGTAGTATCTAAATATGAGGGGCAATGTAGTAATAATTAGTAGAAAATATTTATAATTATAATTTTTAAATATTTGTATGTAATTATGAATTAAAGGTTAACTATAACACATTTTATAATTATTGAATAAAGATACATTGATAAAGTAACACATTTATTTGGACATATCATACAATTTCCCAATCTTTAGACGTTAGATAATACTTTCATATTATCTTTTTATTTGTACTCAAATATTATCCCTTCTATAGTAGCGGTCAGGTCACCTTCTCCTGTCATCTTTTTAAATCCAATAGTTTTTATTTTTTTTGCCAAATGTCCTCCTTATGCTAATCATATATAGGATACAAATTAATTATGTTACATGATTGATGGAAGCTAAAAAATTGTAACTAAATTCATTTTTTCCACAAAACTGGTATTTTAATAATTGCATTTATAATAAGTAAAGATTTCATTTTTCTCAAAATATTACAAGAAAGAAATCTCTAGAACTCATGAATAGTGTAACAGTTCATCAAGGAAAAGAAATTAGTAAAAGAAGTCTACATACCTAAAGTTGTAAAAGTACCGCGCGCTATAACAATTTTCTGAAAAAACAGATTTTTTTTTTTGAAATTTCAATTATACACCTAAAAGTGTAATGCCATTAACATGTGAATGAATATTTGTTCGAAAATAGAAGAAATATATATAAAAAAAAATAAAAGCTTATATAGTTGTATAGTGACATTGTAATGATTAGGAAGAAATTTATTAAGTTATGGTGGTTATAACTAGTTTATCCTAAATCGTATCGTAATATATGAAACAATTGATTAATATTTCATATGATCCACGTATACTAGTAGAAAAAGGGCCTATAGCGTCGGTCAGAACATACTTTTAGCGTCGGTCAAGTGGCGTAGTATATGCAGGCGACACTATAGGTGTGGGTCTGTAGCGTCGGTTATTTAGGCGACGCTTAAAATAGTTATAAGCGTCGGTTAAATGAAATGCCGACGCTATAGGTATTGTCATAAGCGTCGGTTAACTGAAACGCCGACGCTATAGGTATAGTCATAAGCGTCAGTTAACTGAAACGCCGACGCTATAGGTACAATCATAAGCATCGGTTACCTGGAACGCCGACGCAATAGGTATAGGAATTAGCGTCAGTTACGTGAAACGCCGTCGCTACAGGTATAGGCCTATTGCGTCGGTTAACAAGAATGCCGACGCTTAAAGTCTTTTTTTTTAAAATTTTTATTTTATTTTATTACCTTTCCCTGCTGTCTTACATACACAATACGGCCCAAACAGACTTTGATCAGGTACTATATATAACAGACTACAACAACAATTAAACCATAACAGACAATAAATATATTACAAGCTCTCAAATAATATAAATACGATTTCTAAGGAAAAGTATCGTTCAATGTCGTATTATTAACAGTCGGACAATCACTATAATGATATTAGATGCACAATAAATGCATCAAAAGTTTTACCCAAATTCAAGATCTCACTCTTAAGGCAGTACAAGTTAACTATCTTTGCTCATTCACGATCTCACTTAATGTTGTACAACTATCTTTACTCGTTCCTCTTCTAGCCGGGTTAATACCAGTTCCAGTGATAGGGATGGTGGCCATATGAACCAGAAACACTGCAAATCCACCTCTGAAGAATTATATATTAGAGAGCTTACATCTGTGACCTTTGAAGAATGGCAAAATGCACACACCACCCGTGTCTTCGGAATTTGATTTCTTGTGCCTCTTGGCATCCCTGCTGCTCGCTGGATCACAGCTGTTATCATTAATATCACCCAATGAATCTGTGCAAGCAGGTGAAAGTTGTCCCATTTGATTCATGTCTATTTACTCCACTTTATTTACTTTATGCTTCACACTTCCTTCCTTAACAGGAGACTGAGAATTCGTAACCCCGCCATCAGCATTAAATACTGATGCATCGAGACCAGTCAACTCCATGTGTTTGGCTTGAATACCTCCAAGGACTGCACTTTTGATGGGGTTCTGGTATAACATTTCCTCCTCTTCAGAACCATTGAGCACATCATGATCACACTTCTTAGCTTATAGAGGGAAAAAGGTCCCACTGCTGGAATTTCCATCTGCAGCCACTTGGTAAAGCTCATTCTTTGTCCCATCAACAGAGTTTATCTTAACCGAGGCAAGAGACAGATTCAACTTCTTTCCAGCATCTACACAGATACAATAGTCCAGCATAAATATTATGGAATATTTAACTAAGGTATCACAGGAAACATAGGAAATTTGTGTTAAACATTAAGCAGATGGAATCTTCCGCTAAGATCTTCGAAATTCTCCTCATAACTAAAACCAGGGTAAACTGGACAGCTTCTATAAAGTTCATCTTTTAACCGACAATAGAAATAAATGGCCACATTTCTCCCTTCTACAGATATAGAATTACCAAATATACTTTTACACAAAACAATCCACTTGGGACTGATTCTAAATGATCTTCTTGGCCACAAATGCCTTCCATAACAATCGTGAAATCATAGACCTAATAAGATTAATATTAAGCAGCATAAGCAACAATATGTAAAAAGATATATGTTGCACCTTCAAACATAGTGCACAGCTGCAAGCTAAAATAATACAGCACATATACTTTGAAAAAAGTTACATTTACCTGATATATAGTTACGATGCTCCAACTTGATGGAAACTTGGGTGTAAAAGTTTTGATACTACCAGTTGCATCAGTGAGCTGCAAACTTCCAGAGGATAGAGAAACTGCAGACATACAAGAACAGTGAGCTGCAAACTTCCAGAGGATAGAGAAACTGCAGACATACAAGAAGGGCACTCAGATATAATGAATTACTACGTCCTGGTATCCATAATACTCTAAGGCATGTAGACCTAATGGCGTTTTGGTCACTCAACTGACTGGAAACTTGCAATTGGGTCATCAAACTCAAAAAGTTTTCAGTCACATCATTGTACTCTTAAAAATTTTCATTCAGGTCACTGCGCATTACAATCCGTTAAAAATTTGACGGAAAACTGACTAAGTTTGGTGAGTTGGCTTGAATAAATCCACCGTGGCATGTACAGTCAGCTGAAGCGGCGTTTTTCATCACTCAACTAATGTGCAGTAAGCTGAGTTTCTAGTAAGTTTGGTGATCAAAACGCTACTTCAGCTGATTGTACATGCCACAATGGATTTATTCAAGCTAACTCAAAAAACTTAGTCAACTTTCCGTCAAATTTTTAACAGAGTGTAACGGCTAGTGACCTGAATGAAAATTTTTAAGAGTACAATGATGTGATTGAAAACTTTTTAAGTTTGATGACCCGATTGCAAGTTTCCTATCAGTTGAGTGACCAAAATGCCAATTAACCCCTATTTAAATGTAATACATCCAAGTCCATCTTAACATGGAAGCAAATCACAGGGCTAACTATCTTTAAAAAATTGTAATCAAAATTCCTTGGGTTCGAGCATTTAACACTCTTGGTAAAAATTGATATGGCCTAACTTACAGGACTCTCCATCACTAGTTAATTGTAGGACTGTTTATGCTGGTTAAAAAAACCTGTTTTTTATTTGTAGAAAGCGGCTAAAGGATTTATTCACGACTTCTGTACTTCATGAAACCATTATGCAAATACTGGACGTGTTTATGCACATACTGCAGACATACATAAACAAAACAAGAACCAATCTCTTTAGAACCAGACCAAATAAGATTTCAAAAATCAAAAAAGTGCATAAATATAATCCAATTAAAAGAACTAAAAAGATCAGGGAAAGTTATAAACTTGCAAAGGATATGGTTACAGTGTAACAGAAGAGGCTGGATCAGCAACTCAAGGCCGCAAGATTCACAAAAACCAACATCCAATATCAAATCAATACTAAATAACAAATATACCGACAGAGAAGGGGGAGAGAGAGAGAGGGGGGGGCAGTGGGGGAGAGAGAGAGAGAGAGAGAGAGAGGGAGAGAGAGAGATATTACCAATCGAACAAGCAGCAGGAGTTGTAAATCTTCAAATCATACAATCAGCAAATCCTGATTGAGTACAAAAACCGGGATATATAAAAGCCAGCAAATCATACAATTAAGAGACGCAGCAGCAAATCCCAATCGAACAATGGAGTGTAATCGAACAATTAAGAGAAATCAAAGAGTTGAAGTTGAAGTCGTACTTCCATTGGAGCTCTACTTGACTATGTCCTGTAGTGAACCCTAATTACAGAACCCCATAGAACCCTAATTAAAGAACCCATGAGAGGGAGTTGAAAGAGTTGACAGAGAGAGAGTTGAGAGAAAGAGTTGAGTGTGAAAATAATTGAGTGAGTATTATTGAGCCGAGATGTGAAATAGTTGGAAAAATTAAAAATCCGTATAATTTTTTTTTTGACAAGAGGCTCGTATAATTAATTGTATAAAAGTTTTGCACAAATGAAAGACCTTCTTTGATAAATAATTGACCTGTATATTTCTTATTTGATTACCAACAATTTTTTAAGAGAAATTGTTACACAGAATTCGGTGAAATCGGTTACAGTTGGAAAAAAATAATAAAAATAGTTAAAATTTTAAGGAAAATAAGGGTAAATACCAAATATGGAAATAGAAAAAGAAATTTCTCAGAAACAAATTCTCTAAAAAAATTTGCTCAAGAAAAATTCATGAAAAATTTCTCAAAAAAATGTTTTCTAAAAAAATTCTTGGAAGAAAATTTTCGGAAAAAGAATCCGAAGAAAAAAAATTCTCGGAAAAATATAGTACAACGACGAGATTGGAAGTAGAAAAAGATATTTCATGGAAATAAATTCTCAGAAAAAATTTGTTCAAGAATGTTCTTAAGCAAATTTCTCAAAAAAAATGTTCTCTAAGAATATTTCTGAAAAATGTTTTTGCCTGAAAAGCTGCTTTTAGAGAAATCATGTCCCCGCAGTTAATGATATTAACAACAAATCTAACCAAAAACATTATGTTTTAAAAAATAATACGCAAAATATGCATATATCAAAAATATTACCAAATAGTTATCTGATTTTGCAGCACTTATTCTAACAGCACTTTTTTCAACCGCACAACAATATTTAACAATTTTTAACAGCAATCCCAAACAGAGCCTAAGTTTTCTTAGTAAAGTCGGGTGTCACGTTTCATTTTAATGGTTTTAATAATTTTAGTAATTAAATATTTTTTTACAATAGAAATTATACAAAATAAAGTTTATCTATTTTTATAATTAGGGGATGTCGTTTAATTATTTAATTTGTAAATGATGTGTCAATTAACTAAATTTATTTTATTTTCATTTCTCTATAAAAAGGTTAAAATTTGTGACACCCGGAAATAGAACATAAAAATTAAATAAATAATGGGGTGTTTGGGAGCTTATTTTCCATAAAAGTTGACTTATTTTAATAAATAAGCTAAAATTCCTAGCATTTTTCTGAAAAAAAACTTTTTTTGCAATTTAAGGAATATCAAACATATATTAAATACTTATATAAATTGTTTTTATTGAATTATGAAATTTTTACCCGAAAATAAGATCATAAGGACTTATTTTAATGTAGGCCAAACAACACCTATAACATGTTGAATTTAAAGTATTTTTTATAACATTGATTTAATAATCAAAATTTATTGAAGAAAAACGCCAACTAATCAGTAATTAATGTATATTTTATAATTTTATTAGTTATTTATGAGTACCGAACTCAAATAATAAAATTTACTATTTTTTATTTTTTATAATCATAAATTTTAAATGATTGACGATAATATTATTTAAATGATTAAAGTTGTTACATTTTTATATATAATAAACGTAAAATTAATCTTATCTAAAATTTTGTTTCTCGCTATTTTTGTAGACAGCACCAATTTTATTATTTTTATTTTAGCTCCAATTTAATTATTTTTTAATATAAAAATATTTTTAAATTTTAATACATAAATTATTTGTTAAAAAGTTCAAAATTTTAGAAGCAATTATTTTAAAACATAAAAGATAAAATGTCAAGTATTAGGAAAAAAGGAAAAAACAAGCAACTTAAAACACAGCAACAAGAACTTTTGACAAAAAAGAAAAAAAAAATAGCAACAAGGACTCGAACTCGAGTCTTCTTGAAGGAAACCACGCACAAATACAAATGCCAACTGGACTATAGGCCCAATTGTTGAATAAGGCATTTTACTTAGCTTTTATTACCAGCAGATAAATATTTGAAACCACTGATTTATTATTATGTATATTTTTACTTTTTCTATAATTTTTATTTAAAACTTTAGGCGTCGGCATTCCTAGGCCCGACGCTATAGATCCAGTATAAATTATCAGTAGCATCGGTTGAGCAATAACCGACGCTTATTTGTCGATTTTAGGCATCGGTTGAGTAAACGCCGATGCTAAAGGGTTAGCTTTTAAGCGTCAGTTGACTAAAGACCGACGCTAAAAGGTTGGATTTTAGGCGTTGGTTGTTCATGCGACGCTAATGGTTGGTTTTAGGCGTCGGTTGAGTAAAGACCGACGCTAAAAGCTGTGTTTTAGGCGTCGGTTATTTCATGACCGACGCAAAAAGCCCAGCACAAATGACTTTAAGCATCGGTTAAGCTAGAAACCGACGCCTAAAGTATGTATAGGCCACGGCTCTCTAGATAACCGATGCCTAAAGTGCGACACTAAAGGCCTATTCTGTACTAGTGCACAATAGAATTCTCCGGTTAATAAATTTTGACACAACAGTTTATAAACGTTGTACTCGTAGTATCTATACAATGTTTAGATACTGGTAAGTGATAGTATGAAAGACAGTGGCTCAATAGACAGACAACGGTTGAAAAGTGATGTCTGACTTGCTTCTGTTGTAGTGTGCTTGAACAACGGTTTGTTATTTTATTGGTGTTGTGCCAAAGCAAATTAACAATGGTTTATGTACACAAAAAATAATTTTAAATAATGCCCCCAACCAATTAAATAATGAATGAATGAATTTATCAATACAAAAATTTCTAATTGATCTACAATTTCTATGTAAAAATTGCAATCTCATGTCTCTAAGACTCCTACAAAATTATCAATATAAAAATTGCATACATAACCATCTCTACTATAACAATTCTGCAATGTACTTCTCTTGTCTAGCTTGTTCAACTAATCTCTCGGCTATCTCCTAATTTATCTTTTCCAACTTAACCTCTCTTTGTGCTTCCTCCACTTCTTGAGTCAGCTTCGATATTTTGGCATGAGATTTAGCAACAAAAGCAGCATTCTGTAAACACTTTTCTTGGAGACTCTAAACACAATCAAACGCCTGCAAAACAACTTGAAATTAGGTGTTACACAACTGAAAGAAACATAACCTGACTACTTTTAGTAGACAGAAAGTGCCAACTCACCGAACTAAATTAAGTGCCATCAATAACAAAAAGTGAAACACGACAGAGCACAGTTGTAGCAGCAACCAATTTGCAAATCCATGATGGATTTGCTCAAGCTGCACCTTTGAATTTACCATCATACTCATAGGATTGCTGCATGATAAGTTCATAAGCTCATGTCAAACAATAAACCAACATCTCACTGAAAAAAAACATTTTTGCAGGCTACAAACAAAGAAAAACCAGGTTCTAAAGTGTAAAGAGCAAAATTCTGTTTTTGCCCTCCTGTTTCAAATAACTTAGTATTCCTGAACTAATGCTACAAACAGAGAAGGCCTCTCAAGCAACTTAGATGGGGCATCATACTCTTTAGCCAAACCTTGATTCGTGATCATGTACACTGCTAAGTAATTCAGAGTTAGCACAAAGATCATCCACATTGCTAAGTAATCTGACCGGAAATCAAAAATTAACAAAAACGACATTATAAACAATCAAACATCCTCACATTGAGTCTCTGCTAGGATTACTTTCAAGACATTGAATCTCGCATTCTTTGACAAGGGCCTGTCAGATGGGGAAACGTTACAAACAATTCACAAGAATACATTTTACAACTTCATAACAGAGGACAAGCTAGTTAGGAATGCATTTAGATAAAAACCTCCAACTCATGTCATCTTTTCTTCTGTTGTAAGCACTAGAGGTATATAAAAACTTCAACTCATGCCTTCTTTTCTTCTGTTCCGTGCAGCAAGTAATCCTTTGTTCCTTCGATTGGCAATCGAAGGATTATTTTTGTTGCGGTAAAACCATCATCTATTGTACCTGATGTGAAGTCGAAAGTCAAACAGATAATGATTTTACCACGGCTAAAGTAATCTCCAAGAATTTTCATTCCATTGACTACAAGAGGATAATCCAAATAAGCACAAGATTTTTGTACTACTTAACATTTCGGATATGCACAAACCTTTGCAAAATAGCTACATAAACAGAAGCACAAACCAAGTTTTAATCAAACCAAGTTTCACAGCATCACAAAATACTTTGACCTTAATTAGATAAAACAGAGGCAGAAATACAATGTGCAAAAGGGTAGACACCATCACACCAAGCAACAATTAAATACATATTCAACAACCAAACCAAGTTTAGATATTCAACTTTGAAGGAATAATTAAATAGATATCTCAGTTAATTTTGTTTGTCGTATCAAAGAAAACAGAGCATATACATATAAAATTGAATCATATCCATCCCAAAATTGAAATACACCGAAGCCCTTAATCAGACAAACAAAATCGAACAAATCGAATAAATCAAACAAATCCTAATCACACACACACATAAAGAGAGAGGGAGGGAGGGAGAGAGAGAGAGAGAGAGAGACCTTGAAATTGAAGGTGGAGAGGTCCTGAATAGGAAATAGGGAAGAAGAGAGGGAGGAGAAAACCCTAACCAAGTGGGAGGAGAGAACTCTATAGTCGATATATATGAATCAAAGGTGTCTATGTGTGTTGATTTTTTGCAGACAAGAGAGGAAAGTGAAAAGTGAAACCTCAAATTTAAGGGGGGAAGTGAAAAAAAAGGGGAAATGAAAAATGGACGTGGAGGGAAATGAAATATTCAGATGGCAAAAATGAGGTTCGAGAGGGAAGTGAAAAATTTCATTCGAACTTTTGATTCGAATTATGTTAGTAACAATATTATCAATATTTCTCGACGATACAACCCTACGGATGTGAAGATCCATCCTTTTTAATGTTACTGTAAAAATTTTGAAAAAAAATTTATTTTGTTCGGTAATTTAATGGTCAACTGGTACGTTGACTACAACCCCTAAACAGGGTTTCGTTCGGATTTCGCGTTTCGATACTATAAACTTATAAATTTTTTTTTATAAATTTTTTTTATTAATATTTTGATTTATAAAAATATCTATAAATATATATATATATATATATATATATATATATATATATATATATATATACAGACATAATTATAAAATTATTTATATACATATATCTTATATAAATATGAATTTATTTATTTCCCCCTTCATATACCCCTTTGACCCCCCAAATCGATCGAATCCCTGATTCATTTCTCTCTCTCTCTCTCTCTCACTTCATCTTTGCGCAATGGTCGTCGTCTTTCATCTTATACTTCTTCTTGGTAATCCGCAATGGTCTCTCGTTATTGTTCGATTTATCTCGACGAAGTCTGGGCTGGGACGAAGAACATTAATTAGAGATTTTGTTTTCGTTCGCTTGAATTAATTGGATGATTAATATGAGATTGTGGACGAAGAGGCTAGAGGACGAAGCAACAGTATGGTCCTCTCATGTCAAAATTTGGTGAGCTCATAGGACGTTCTATAGTGTCATTAAATTGATATCTTTATTACTTGATTGTCATGTCAAAAGTGTAATAATTAAATTGTATTTTTCATGTTAAATTGCTATACAAATTTCTCAATTACTGTGTAGTGCATAATTACCCTTTGGCAGAAACAGTTAATTGTATCCACATTATAGGTTGTATTTTTTGATACATGTACAACTAACTTGCCAAAGAAGATGTGGTCTCCTAGGAAATTAATTAGTATGTAATGTAGAGGAGATGTGTCTCTCCATATTAGCTATATCCTTTCATTTTACTAGTATTATAAATATATAGGTTACTCATAACTCATCAGTCACACTACTCTAAACTAATTTAAACACAAAACACCAAAAAATATTAGAGAGATGGGAGAGATGGAAAGCCATTGGAACATTCCCAAGCCAGGGTACTTTAAACTAAATGTTCATGGTTGTTACAGAGATAACCCCTTGCACAATGGTAAACAAAACTGGGGTGGGGGCTGTTATCAGAGATGATTAGGTCAAGATTGTGAGGATGATAACAGGTACTCAGGCAGGGTTATCTGAGAAGAGGATCATGTGCTTTGACATAATGATGGGGCTGAGGCTTGCATGGGAGGAGAAGAAGCCATTGGTTATTCTTGAAATGGATAACTGGTTTGCATTTCAGGCCTATTATGGAAAATGGGATGAAGAATGCAAGTATGAGATAAACCAGATACAAAGACGAAGGAGTGACCAGAATATGAAGGTTGAAGTGAACTACATCCCTCCTCCGACCAATCAATTAGCAATCTACCTTGCTCAGAATGGGGCTGAGACCAGGGAGGACATACACACTACAAAGAAGCCATTTAGGAGGGTTCTTGAGATTTGGTATGAAGATATGGGACTTGGCTCTCCATGGATATGCTTCAGTCATGATGATAAGGAGGATGAAGGTGCAGACTTGCAACCATTGGCTTCAAGTGTAGGTATAATTTCAATCCTTTTCTATATTACTTATAAGGTAATGCTTGTTTCCTTTTCCCAAGTTCATATTACTTATAATGTAATTTCTATCCTTTTCTATATTACATGTATAAAACTTGTTCTTATACCATATTTGTTCTTGTACTGATATTCTCTTGTCTTTAATTGTTTTCCCAAGTTCATAGCCTTGTGTTTTATTTTAAAAGGACTTGAGATTTTTTCTTTTCATCGGTAACTACCCTTCTAAAATAGGAAATATATAACTTCTAATGAACTGCTTACTAGACAACTGCCACTAATAAATAGGAAATTCTACAACTCCTTAGATAACTAACTAATATACATGTAACTAAATAACCACTCACTAACACACATTTTTTGCATCAACCCTTAACATCCTCCCTTGATGCAAAAACTCCAATATTCAGACTTCTCCTGAACTTCAAAAATTTTTGATAAGAAATTGCTTTTATGTAAATCTATACAGAAAATTTTGTTTGTTTATAACCTCATACATAATTTAGATACATGTGACTAATTCATACCTTCTTCTCGTTTCTTGTAACAATGGTAGAGCAGAACAATCTTGGGAGGATCATAAATCAGGAGGAATTCGGAGACAGCCATCAAGCCGCCTAGTTATTCTACTGATGTTATAATCTATTTTTTGTTAATGTCTTTAGGAACTCTTTCTTTTAATGTTGGTTTCTGAACTTATGAAATTGGTTTTAAGTGATTTTAAGAACTGCACTTGGGTTGCAGTTATTTGAGTTCAATTTAAGTTATAATTTCAGCATTTAAAGTTATTTTTAAGTTGTGATTATTTAAGGTACTTGGTTTGCAGTTGCAATTTTTATTTTGAAATTATTGTAATGTTTTATGTTGTGATTATTTTGACTGTTCATGGAGTGGTATTGGGAAATCAAAGTTTCCAAGTTTTTTATTACTTGATTATTTTTCCAAAATTTGACTTGATCAAGCTTTTATGAAAGTAGTTGATGCTCCCATTGGTGGTTCAGACATTGGGAGTCTATGCTTTTTCATTAGCTAACAGTTCACCGTTGTTAAATTTTTTGGGACAACGGTGTTTATCGCGACCATTGTGTAACATGTGTTGTCTGATTCGATTTCTGGCGTAGTGGCATAAGAAGGTAAACATTCATTGTCATGATAGGTAAACTTTCGAATACTAGTGAAGGTAAGAATGCAATATGGCCATAATGGATTTCTGGCAGTCAAATAGAATGTGTTTCTAATTGGTATTCGAATTAGTTGCACCACACAATCAAAGTATATGGAGTTTGTTTTTTCCATCAAGTGTTTATTGTTGCTTAAAAAATTTTCAATGCAAGGTACATATATATTTGAAAGTCATTTATGAAGGCATGCTAATTTGACATATATATTATTATCCCACAATTTCAAAATTTTATCACTAGCTTATTGAAAGAAAGTTTTAGATAAATTTTGTAGGTGTAATGTACTTACCCCGAATCTCATGTCGCATGTATTTGAATCATGATTCACATGTATTATAATCATTATATTTTTACGTGTTATGATATATACCATTGTAGGAACTATATTGAAATTTCGGCAATGATGAGCAATGCAATTCAAAGAAAGATATGTCAAAGATTTATTTACCAAGGTGTTTTCAATAACCACATTGATGAAATTTTATGATATTCGATCTCACCAACTCAAAGATATCCTTTGTGTTATCATGAGGGAGAGTAATTGCGCGCTCCACTCTTTTTTCCTTAACAGTGATTTTTCCCATTGGTTTTCCTTGTAAGATTTTTAATGAGGCAGCATCACGTGCACATTAGCATTAAGGAATAATGTGGAATAATGTTCTCATTCCTTCCCTTGGTTTTTCTCTCATAGGGTTTTTTCGAGTAAGGTTGTAACAAGATATTATTTCATATAATAAGCATCCAAGGGGGAATGTTATAAATAATTATTTATGGTAGATGTCCTTTGACTTTTCATTGAGTAGACCTTTGGTCTTTCGCTTTCTTGTAACTTATGCTTTGTAAACCTATAAATAAACATTGTACAAGACTTGTAAATATAGAAAAAATAAGTGAATACAAAATTACATCTTTTGACCCCTACTCTTTTCTTGAAACTCATTCACTTATGATATATTTTAATAATAAAGTATATCTCTGTAACATATGGTCTCCGTATATGTGGCCAATGCTGGCTCAGTCTAACGCGTTCAATGCTGGTTTTGAGGTGTTCTCTATAGCATGACTGAATTTTTTGTTTTTAACACTCGAGTCTCGATGGTTTCTAAATGATTAATAACTTACAAAGGGTCATTTTATTTCCTGCATTTAGTACATTTACTTTGCATGCAGTTTGGTCTTAACCTTAGTTTTGGTGCCATTTTAAAACATGTTTTTTGGTCTCTCTCAACTGCACATACATCACTATACCATTGGCCAATACACGCAAGGAATTACTCTCTCCCTATCCCAGCGAATTGTTTACGTTTGGGAAAGAGGGCTCGGCACGCATTTTAAAGCTCTTATAAAGTATAGTTCCACAATTTATTTTCTTCTGAATAAAAATTTAATGTTTAAGTTTTTATTCAAAACAGAAAATTTTAAAAATAAGTTATGAAACTATACTTTATATACATATTTGTTTTTATTTGTTTTATTTGAATAAAACAACGTGTCTCATGGGAACATTGTATTTAGAATTAGTCTCAGAGTAATTGCAGTTTATTAGGATGCTGGGTCAATAAAGTGGAAAAAAACTAGGTAGTAGTTCCTAGTTTGTAGGTGTCACCTTAGGCGTAGTTTATAATCAGCTGTAATATTTTATTTTAGTTAACTTGTATGCTTTCCATTCAGTAATCAAATAGTCTGTTTCTTTGCCATATATTTGTTATATCTAATGTTTACTCCCTTCACCTGGTATCACAGTGTGTGACCTGAAGACTACTTAGCTAAGGCACCAATGGAGTCCGGTAAAGGAAATGGGAACACGTGCAGTTTGAATTATGCAATGTAAACATAAACCAACTACACCACGGGGCCATGAAAATGAGACTTTTTATGCAAGATCATGGCATGTGGGAGGCCATTGAGCCTAAAGATCCCAAAGGACAAACGTGCATTGGTTGTTATCTATCAAGGAATTCTTGAAGAATTGCTTTTTACACTTGTAGAAAAGGAAAACAACTAAAGTTGCTTGGGGGGCGATTAAAATAAGGTTAAGAAGGCAAAGGCTCAGACTCTTAAAGATGAGTTTGAGTCTTTGAACATGAAAGACACATAGCAGTTGGATGATTTTTGTATGAGGCTTAACGGCCTGGTAACAAATATCAGGGCCCTAGGAGAAACAATTGAAAAAATGTACGTTGTCAAGAAATTGTTGAGGGCAGTTCCATCCAAATTCCTTTAAATTGCATCAGCCATAGAGCAATTTGGAGAAAATGTCAGTCAAAGAGATAATAGGTTCTCTTAAAGCCCATGAAGAGAGACTCCGTGGATATAATGAAGGCAAAGATGGACAACAACTCTTACTAACGGAGGAAGAATGGTCAAGGAGAGAAAATTCTAATGGGAAACTCTTACTTACCAGGGAAGAGTGGTTAAAGAAAGAAAACAAAGGAGGCACATCTGGTGAAAGTAAGTATCGTGGCAGAAATAGTCAACGAGCTCGTGACAAAAGCAAAATTAGATGTTTCAATTGTAGCTCTTACGGACACTATGCTGCAGAATGTCGAAAACCAAAGCGAGATAGACAACAAAAGGTTGAACAAATCTGGCACAGATAAATGATAATGATGAACCTGCATTGTCAACGGCAAAGTATGAAAGCAGTGCATATGACCAGATACTTCTCAATGTAAATGGAGACGTGCCAAAATATAATCTTGGTGTTTTGGAAACTAACGTTTGGTACCTTGATAATGGGGCGAGCAACCATATGACAGGCATCGTGACAAATTTATGATTTTTCATGAAACAATAATAGGGCATGTGAAATTCGAAGGCGGTTCAATGGTAAACATTAAAGGGAAAGGGTCAATTAACATTCTTTGCAAAATGGAGTGGAACGAGTGCTTAAAGGAACGTACTTTATTCCAACGCTCCATAGTAACATAATCAGCTTGGGCCAGTTATCTGAGGAAGGTTATAAAGTCGTTCTCAGTAGTGAGCATCTATGGGTTTATGACAGGAATGGAAGGTTACTGATTCAAGTGAAAATGTCCTCAAATCGACTGTATAAAATTTTTATTGAGGACAGCAATATGGAATGCTTGTTAACAAAGACAGAGGAGGCCACGTGGTTATGGCATTTACGTCTCGTACATGTAAACTTCAAAGCAGTACTGATGATGTCAAAGAATGATATGGCATATGGTCTACCCACTCTCAGTCAGCCAAGAGAAGCTTGTAAGGGATATCTCATGGCAAAAGAAACATGTAAGCCTTTTTATTCCCAGTCAAATTTTACATCAAAAATTGCTTTAGAATTGATACATGGGGACCTTTGTGGACCTATATCACCTCCCACTCCAGCTAGAAATAGATACTTTATGTTGTTGGTTGATGACTATAGCCGTATAATGTGGGTGTTTATTCTCAAGTCTAAGGACGAAGCACTGAATGCTTTTAAGAAGTTTAATGTTCTAGTAAAAAATGGTAGAACATAGGGCATTCAGACCTTTAGGACGGATCGTGGAGGGGTTTGCTCTAATGAATTCAACTTATTCTGTGAAGAGACTGGATTACTACGCACTATACCGCACCGTACTCACCCCAACAGAATGGGGTTGTAGAACGTCAAAATAGGACGGTTATCGCCATGGCCAGAAGTATGTTGAAAGAAAGGAAGGTACCAGCTCTATTTTGGGGAGAAGCTGTTCGACATGTTGTCTATGTATTAAACGAGTTGCCTACTCGAGCTTTGTCAGGTACAACCCCATATAAAGCATGGTTCGTAAGAAACCTAACGTTGATCATTTAAGAGTGTTTGGTTGTATCATTCATATGAAGGTGCCTAGTGTGTATGTAAAGAAGTTAGACGAAAGAAGTAAATCTGTTGTGCATTTTGGAAGGGAACCTGGCACTAAAGCTTACAGGTTATATGACCCACACACAAGGGCTATACATGTAAGTAGAGATGTCATGTTCGAACAAGGAAAAAACTGGACTTGGGAGCAAACACAGAAGGATGGTGAGCAAGAATCATGTTTTCTACGAGTAGATGGTTTTACTACGTATAGAGATTCTTTTAGTGTACAGAGATACAGGAAGATGATATAACATCTGAAGTACCTGGAGATAGTATTATGTCGACACCACAGTCATCGATGCAAACTTCCAGTAGTTTAGAAAATGAAGAAGACACTAATTCTAATGTATCAAGCGACAGTAGCGAGCCAAGAAACTTAAGATTACTAAGTGATGTTTATGACAACTCAAAAGAAAACGAGTTGGCTGATGAATTACTACTGCTGGGTGTAGATATGAGCCGGTAACATAAGAACAACCTACCAATGAGAAAGTCTGGACCGAGGCTATGACAAGAGAAATTGACGCTATCGAGGAGAATCAAACTTGGAAACTGACAGACTTGCCAAAGGGGCACAAGGCTATCTATCTAAAGTGGGTATTTAAATTGAAGAGAGATACTAAAGGAGAGATTGTGAAACATAAGGCACGACTCATGGCAAAGGGTTATGTTCCAGAAGTATGGTGTGGACTATAAAGAAGTTTTCGCTCCTGTAAGAAGGTTAGAGATAGTTTTCTTGTTATTAGCTCTAGCAGCAAAGAATGAATGTGAGGTGCACCACCTTGATGTTAAGTCTGCATTCTTGAATGGCGAATTACAGGGGGAGGTTTATATCTCTCAGCTCAAGGGATATATGAAAAAAGGATAAGAAAAAAGGTGTACAAACTGATCAAGGCCTTATACGGTTTACGCCAGGCCCCAAGAGCTTGGTACTCTCGGTTGAATAAATGTTTGGTGGGATTGGGTTTCGAAAAATGTCCATTTGAACATGTTGTGTATACTAAGAGGGAAGGTAATGAATCTTTGATCACTGGAGTGTACGTCGACGATTTGCTGATCACTATTACAAGTGTCTCGAATATCATTAAGTTCAAGGAGGAGATGGGGGAATTTGTTATGTGTGATCTTGGAAAGTTGTCAAATTATCTTGGACTGGAAGTTGAACAAGGAAGGGGTTATATTGAGCTGAAGCAGACAACTTATGCAAAGAAAGTACTGGAGAAGGCTGGACTGAGTGAGTGTAATGTTGTAAAGTATTCGATGAAGAATAAATTGCAGCTAAGTGTAGATACAATAGGAGATCCAGTAAATCCAACAAAATTAAAGAGTATGGTTTGGGGTCTAAAATACTTAGTATACACACACGTCCTATATTGCTTACGCAGTTGGGGTAGTTAGTAGATATATGGAAAGGCCTACGACACTTCATCTAAATGCAGTGAAACGTAACTGTCATTATGTAAAGGGTACTTTAAACTATATGGACTAGTGTACACAAAGGGGCGATGAAATTATTTATTGTCAAAATTTTTAGATAGTGACTTGGCTGGTAATGTGGATGATAGAAAAAGCACTGGAGGCATGGCATGCATTCTACTTGGATGAGAGCTTGATCACTTGGGTGTCACAGAAATAGTGTTATGTTGCTCTTTCTTCGTGTGAAGCTGAGTTTATGCCACATCTGCTACGTGTCAAGGAATATGGCTGCAAAGGTTCTCAATCAGATTTCAGATGTGAAACCAGGTCCTGTCACTCTTACATCGACAAAAGACTGCAGTGGATCTAGATAAAAACCCATTCTTTCATGGTTGTAACAAACACATTGATGTGCGATATCACTTTCGAAAATGCGTAGAACAGAGTTTGATTGTTATTAAGCATGTCAGTACAAATGAGCAATGGGCTGATACATTAACCAAGGCATTGTCTGCTACAAAGTTCGAGAGGATGCGTAAGTTGCTGGGAGTCAAGAATCTTCTGTGTGTTTATATTAAGGGGGAATATGTTGGGATATTAATCTAAATATATTTGTTTTTATGTGTTTATTTGAATAAAACAACGTGTCTCATGTAAACGTGGTATTTAGAATTAGTCTCAGAGTAGTTGCAGTTTATTAGGATGCTGGGTCAATAACGTGGAGAAAAACTAGGTAGTAGTTCCCGGTTTATAGGTGTCACCTTAGGCGTAGTTTATATTCAGCTGTAATCTTTTGTTTTAGTTAACTCAATTTGAATGCTTTCCATTCAGTAATCAAACAGTCTGTTTCTTTGCCATACATTTGTTATATCTATATTTACACCCTTCAGCGGATACACTCAAGGAATTATAATATACGATTTGTTTAGGTATCACTATACCATTGGCCGATACACGCAAGGAATTACAATATGCGATTTCTTTAGGTATGCACATCTTTAAGTTAATCAAACTATTGTTTCTCATCAGAAATTTGATTTGGAAGGTCCTTTTTTATTCTGCTTACATAGAGCACAGTTTAGAAAATTAATAATCTTTATCATCAGCTAGTATGATATTATAACTATTTGTTGAAAATTATAGTTACATTTTTTTTACTTGCGCTCTGAATGAAAAAAGTAAATAATTATGTGGGATTTATTATGAGCAAGCATGTCAAAATTTCATATTAGTAACAATCCAGAACTACTATGTTAGACATAGATACTTAATGCAACTGCACTTACTTTGGTAAGAAAGACCCGCATCGTGTTGCTTATTGACAAGAAATACTGCAAATTTGATCGCGAGATGCTAATGGCTCTATAGTAACTCTTGAATAAAATGGTTTGAAGAATAAGGTAGATGATCTGTAGATCTTATTCATGTATATACTGACTGTAGGCTCCCTTTGTTTAGTTTGCAGAAAGTTGCTGCCAATTAGGTAAGAAAGGCCTGCATTGTCATATAGTCATGTTGCGTGTTGTCAAGAAAGACTGTAAATTGGATCGTTGCAACTTATACTTCAGAAATAATGGCCCTACGGTAACTCTTGAATAAAATGCATGCTTTGAAGAAAATATAAGGAAGATGATCTGTAGATCTTATTCATTTATATATATTGACGGTAGGGAGCTGCTAATTAGGTTATGAAGTACAATTTAATATTTATAGATGTACACATGTCAATGGGATTTGCTATATATGAGTTTAGTTGTTCAATATCATGCTAGTTTACCAAAATGAACTTTTTATCTAGAATGTGTTGTCTGGAAAAAAATAAGCTACAAACTACCGTACAAATGTCTATTGAGCTACTTCTAAAATGTGTTTTCTGGAAAAAAATAAGCTACAAACTAGCATACAAATGTCTATTGAGCTACTTATATGCAAATTTACAGTTCAAGGTCACTTCAGGGGAAACATTTATATGGTACATGCATCTCAAATAAGAATCAGAGCCTACACCAGCTCTCACATGATCTCCAAACACCAGAAAGAGCCACAACAATATTAAAATTCTAATTTAGAAATGATAGGTTGATAACCATAAAATCCAAAGATCAAAACTTGGTCGTCAAACATCTGGCATGCAGTCCACATATCCTCCCAAAATGTGATCAAATTTGCTACAAACCTGTATGTTGTCCACAAATCCACTGGACGAGTAGTGTCAGTAGCAAGTGAAGAAGATCCTTTAGCAAAAGATGAACTTGGCTTGCGCATGACATGATATTAGTCCTAGCTTGGGTTCCCATTCTGCAAAGATGCCAATGGATCTAAGGGATGAGTGACACCATTTGCAGCTGATGAACCACTGGTTGGAATCATTGGAAAGTCCCCTGACATTTGTTGCACCAGCTTGCCAGAGAATCCTTTTTTGGAGCATTTTCTTCATTGTTTCATCAAACTATTAAATTAAAATAAAAAAACAAACTATTAAATTAACATAAAAACATTTTCTTCATTGTTTCCTGAAACTATTAAATTAACATAAAAAACAAATTATTAAATTAGTGTAAAAAATATAACAAATAACTTTGTGAAGATAAAATATATATTAATATTTGATTTCATCATAAAAAAAAAATTACAAAAAAATTACTGAAATTTTCAGACCACAATGAAGACTGCCATTATATTCTAATGGGATCCAAGCCATGTCTTCATACATCAATTTTATTAGATGGCTTCAAAAATTTTTAACAATTCCAAATTATCAAAAGTTATGTAAAAACTCTCTAAACAATAACCAAAAATACATCAAATATAGATCAAATTAAGTCAAGATTACCATGATAATTAAACTATTTAATAGGTTTATTACTAAAAATGAATATATATATATATATATATATATATATATATATATATTAAAGATGGAATTTAACTAAGACTCTAATTAAGGACCATCAGAAATGAAACAAGAGTAATAACTTACATAATAGACATGTGAGCAAGATTTGTAGAAAATGTTGGTACATCTTGAACCTACAAAAATTAATTATTACGTAAATTCATATAGACAAATGCCAATATGGCAAATATGTAGTATATATTAACACAACCAAGTACCATTTGATTGTGAGAAGAACAAGAATTTGAGTAAAACTTTCAAAGATTAAGCTGAGTGCCTAAACATAACAATTACATTTATTTATAATTTGAAGCCATGATTCTAGAATGTTCCATTAAAAAGGCCTAACTGTCAAAAATATAGGCTAAGAAGCCCAATATATAACATTTTTTCATTGATGTAATGATTCTAGAATGTTCTGTATTTTTTCATTGATGTAATGATTCTAGAATGTTCGGTGACAGTGGTGAAAAAATAGGCCCAAAACGGGCAGTATATCAAACTTCTTGTTATGATTATAGAATGTTCAATTTAAAGTATCCGTACCAAATAGGCCCAACATGTCCAAAATATTAAACCTGTATACATATCAAATGTACACATATCAAATTTTTAATCAAATAAAAATACATACATTTAAAAATAAAGTTCGAATTAAATCATTTATTATTATTAATCTAATTAATTTGACAATTTTTTCTCGTAGAACATTGTAGGTATTGGCCTGAAAATCCCTATATATTAAATATAAAAACTTTTTTGGATTTTGAAACTAATTATGAATTATATTGATTTTTATCGGTATACGTTAATGAATACAATTTGTACATTAGTAATAATAATTTCAAAACATATTTTATGCTTATAAACTATTAAAACAAAAAATTACAAAAAACAATATATAAATACCAATATATATATATATATATATATATATATATATATATATATATTATTGTTATGCCCTAATTTGGCATAAGTCCTAAGTAGGCCTAATGGGCTTGAATAGAGATCCACAACTCATAATGGGCCTAGAGATGAAGATTGGTTCACTAAAACGCACCACTAGGAGTCAGTCCAATATACTATCAAGCACAATGTGGAAGTTTGCGACCCGAAGGTACGGGTCGAGTTCGCCGGTGCGGGTCGAGTTTGCCAAGAAAGTCCCTAGTATGGGATAGTATCTATCATGCACGTCTCTCTACAATGTCCAGCGTGACCTAGAGGTCCAGCGAGGCCTAGAGTATACTTATTATGAAGGCTTACGGTCAGACCCAGCGAGGTCGCGTGAGTGCAATTATCTCCATACAGCGTGGATCACCTCGCATGACTAGCCCAGCGAGGTCGCATGCGAGGTCATTTGGTTTCTTCATTAGCTTCGCCAATGAGACCACTCAATTAGAGCATTATGTCAGCCATAGGTGACTTTTAATGGGCCATGGGTCATGAGCAGGATAAATGGGTAAAATATATCAGCCCAAGGAGACGTCTAGTGGATTTGGGTAAAGTCGAGCCCATAGAAACCCTAGCCCGTCTAGATAACTTCTTTCCCAAGAGAACTATGTATGGATTGATCCCTATAAATAGGGTACGTAGGCATCTTTTAAAGTTTGAGAAACAGTTCACCCCTGAAAATCAGTAGACAAGATCAGCCACAAATAGTTACAAATCTCCTCAGTGTTCTTCGTGTTCTTAGCAGAATATCCGTATTTTGCTCTGTGATTCCAGCAAACCTCCAAAATATTGTTATACACTATTCTCCCTATAACATTTGGCGCTAGAAGGAGGGGCTAGTCATTGAATTGGGAGAGCAATGACTAAATCGAACAATAAGAAAAACGGGGTGGGGGAGACCCCGGGGTCGCACAAGAAAAACAAAGATGCCCCCCAGGGGAAGGATTCGTCAGAGAGCGAGGCACTTGGAGATGGGATCAAGGATGGGTTCGAGAAGGAGCAAACGCCTCCCGTTCAGCAGGTGGCCTTGACTGCTGAAGTCGTGTCATTTTTAAAGGGCCTCGATGATCAAATGATCACAGTAAAGGAGAGAGTGTCTAAGATGGAGAAGCGACATAGCTCTAAAGGTTCGAAGAGGAATGCAAGGACAGGGGACCGAACTCATCAAGTAGAAGGTAGTAAAGGCCCCACCAAGAAGCTAATAGAAGACTTTGACGATATGGTAACAGATCAAACGAACCCTGATTGGGACGAAGAGGAAGTTACAATGGAAGAAAAAGGGGGCTCGCATGATAAGCCCGCCTCATCTGAAGGACGAGCAGTAAGTGTCTTTGACCGCCTTGGAAAGAAGTTGACTGCGCACGATCTTCGCCTCAAGTTAGAAAAGATTAATGATGGTAAGGAGGGAGGATCTAAAAATAAAAGCAAGGGCTCCCATCGACCAGTATCTCCACTTCGAGATCGTGAGCGATCATATCATCGCGATGACAGACCCCCCTCTCACAGAGAGCGTGAGCGGTCCCATCGTCATGACGACAGACCCCCATCTCATCGAGATCAGGAGCGATCCCAACATCGCGAGGAGGAGCATAAAAAGAAGGATCGTAAAAATTATCAGGAGGAGTCTAGTGCCCCTAAAAATACTAAATCTCATCATGGAAGTACTGGAGAGAAGAAAAAAGAAGACAAGGAAACCAAAATTTGGGACTATAGGTTGGAAGAGCTAAAAAAGGACTTGGATGCGATGAATAATGAGAAAGGGATTTTTCGCGCTATGGGCTCGTCTTCGCCCTTCACCCATGAAATTTGAACTGCTCCACTTCCTGCAGTGTTTCGAGGCCATCATTCAGATATGACATATAATGGAGATACAGATCCAGCAGAGTTTGTGATTCGATTCAATAATGAGATGGATGTTTACCAGGTCTCGCAGCTAGCGAGGTGTAGGCTGTTTACGGCCTCGCTGAGGTGAAGTGCTCAGCAGTGGTTTTCATAGCTCTAAAAAAGGACTTGGATGCGATGAATAATGAGAAAGGGATTTTTCGCGCTATGGGCTCGTCTTCGCCCTTCACCCATGAAATTTGAACTGCTCCACTTCCTGCAGTGTTTCGAGGCCATCATTCAGATATGACTTATAATGGAGATACAGATCCAGCAGAGTTTGTGATTCGGTTCAATAATGAGATGGATGTTTACCAGGTCTCGCAGCTAGCGAGGTGTAGGCTGTTTACGGCCTCGCTGAGGTGAAGTGCTCAGCAGTGGTTTTCAAAGCTCGGGGCTCTAGTTACTATTGATTCTTGGGAGCAGTTTGTAGACATCTTTATCAAGCAATTCCAATCCTCTATGCTTTATGCACCCCCTGTGTCTACTTTGGCTAACATTAAGCAGAGGGAAGGAGAGAGTCTCCAAAAATATTTTAAAAGATTCAATGCTGAAGTCCCTAAGGTGCGGGGGGCAAATGATGAGGCTGCATAACAGCTTGAATTACTACATCATGTACTGCATATCTCCAAAATAGATGCTTATATCAACTACATTACTTTAAGTTGATAATTAACCAATACCAAAAGCGCAGATCGAACTAGCTACCAACTAGGAATTCAAGCGGTTAACCAAATGTTTACATCAATTTAAAGAGACCTACTAGAAATTATCAGATCTTGTCTTGGATGAACTTGAGAGCCTGAATACGTACTTCATCAAGCTCGGCCTTGGTGTACGTCCCTCAAGTCTTCGGCAGCCACTAAAGGCAACAAACAAACACAATTAAACAAAAATGAAAAGTACACCTTTATAATCAAAAGTAACCCATTAGAAAAACAAAGACACACACCTTTGTAGCAAAAGTCAATCTTGTATCACTAATAATTTCTTTCATGTACCGCATTACTACATAAGCACATTCAGTACCAACGGGTTGCTTGGGGGATCCTTATTAATTCCAAAAAATAAAATGCATCAGAAAATAAATTTACTAGTACTGAAATGAAGTGTAAAAGTACTTACAGTTAGAAACTTTGCCTTGTCCGGCTTCCGGTTGCCCCTACCAGTTTAACAATTGTAAGTTTTCACTGCCCTGCATAAAAAATAAAAGCTGATCCAATGTACACAAAAAATCATGAATTTGAAGGGTATCTTTGAAGTTGAAGGGTATGTTCTATATGGTAGCAGTTAGATGATATTGTTATCATGTTGATCACTACATTACGTGCTTACATGTTGCTTACATACTTTTTATGGTGGGTAATTAGTTTTTGTTGTTTCACTATTTTTCGTATGACTCGCACATATATTTATCCATCACTCACAATTTTATGTTCCACTAGTCGGGGACCCTACTCTAAGCATGATATATCGGGTACATTTGGTTTGGTTTGGTTTAGTTCGATGATATTTTGAATATCCCATAATTTTTAGAATAATAATTATAAAAGAAAATAGGAACAAAAGGAATAAAATTAGATAATAATTAAAAATTATAATTTGATTAAAATATTTGGTAAAATATGGACCAGACTTAAAGACGGATAATATGTAGGTTTGGAATTAGAATTTTGATACACTATATATATTATCTATACTTCATATACTTCTCTTTCTCTCAAAATTTTGAAGAGCCACAACTCAAAGGTGTTATTTTAAATCTCTCTAAAGTTCCTCATTCTTTTTCTTCATATATTTTTATCATAATTCATAAGGCTTTTCTTATATACAACTCAATTATCTTGTAAAATTCATGGAAAGTTCATCATACGTCTATCTTTCCGTGCTATACAACTTTCATGGTCTAATTTTTTTTAAAAATATCGTTTAGAGGGTTAGAAAGGCTAAATACAAATCTGGGCAAGATTAGAATCATGGAGACTTTCAAGATTTTAGGTCTGCCGCTTCTGATGGGATAATAAGAACTTGATATATGATATATGATTACGTGAATTTTGTTTTATCCTATCGAGGTAAGTTTCTAATTGATCTTTCTAGTGTTTTTAAAATTATGTGATATATATGCCTATATTTGATTATCAAAACATGGGTGACGTGATGTTTTATTTTGAATTGGTGTGTATTACTGTATATTTGTGGTGTCTAAACGATAATTTTTGAATACTGATTTATGCCATATTTTGTAAAAATAAGAATTTATGACCAAGCCACTAGGCTGTAGTGACAATTTTTTGAAAATTTAGGACTGTTGTCACTAGGTCGTAGTGATGGTGGTATAAATTATGGGTTTCAAGTTAATGTTACTTATGTGGTTATCATATCATATGTATCGTATGTATCGAATAAGAATATGAAAGTGTATCGAATGTATATGTTGCGTATGTCGTTATCGTATTGTATTGAAAATCGTATTCTCTTATATGGAGGATCTTTACAACCTCATAACCAATGTCTTAAAAATATTACACTATCAAGACTATTGGCTTAATCACGTAAAACCATTTCATTAAAGGTCATTTCATCATTTTTGGCAAAGTTAAGTCCACCTTGGAGACATTAATGAACTGTTCTAGTGTATATAACTTTTCAATTTGATCTCTTTCAACTTGCATGCCAAAAGGCGGTCCTTGGAAAGCTTTGACATAAGCAACTGGTAGTTCGGGGTATTGGCAATCTAGTTGTCACTTCTATTAGATTATATTCATTAAAAGATAAGTGATCAGTCTCAATTATTTATTGATCTATCAGAAGATCTACAAAGTAACATCTTTCTTAGATTTTCTGTAAGGTGTATATTAATTTGTAAATGTGTAAGTAAATCCTTTTGTACCACCATACGTAACCCCGATTTCCTAAAAGCCCATCTTACTTACCCTAGACCCATCAGCATTGAAACTTCACGACTACTGATATCTGGCAATAGACTCTCATGCATTCAATGCCATAATCATCTCTAATAATTTGATAAATCAATTAATAACACCAGATACATTCTTAGTTCTTCTCCTACATGACTCCTCCAATTCCAATTGTTGGTATTTTGTTTCTAGCTGGTTATTGTAATGGTTTGTTATGTTTTGATGTTCGTATTAATTATTCTGCTTTAGAGTGTACCTATTTGTTGTGGAATCGGTTATTAGACAAACTAGATATTTCCCAAAACTTGAAAATTGTAGCAACTATGCTTTTCCTTTTATGGAATTCGGTTTTATTAGGGAAACTAATGACTATATGGTTGTCAATGTTTTAAAGAGTTACGAGTCTTGTAATTTGAAATTGAATTGTATAATATGAGTACCAATTCATGGACGGTTTATTGAGCAGTACATCTGTTGAAAAATTAATTCGGTATATGCGTCCAGGATTTAATTTAGATCCAGTAGAAAATTTTTATTCTCCAATGGATGTTTCCATTGGGTGTACTAGATTCATTATGAGAGTCTTTATTTTATACATCAATATTAAAATTGAGGAGCTATGGATGATTAAGATTATGGATTGGAATAGAGATTTATATTTCATGTATTGGAAAATTGCAGATTTTGAGGAAAATTTAGCCATGAATATTTACTAGATTAATGATGAAATCCAAATATGCATTATGACTAATTATGGGATTGAAGGTTCTTGTGTTTTTAAATTTTGAAACTACCACTACAAGAAAAACACGATCCTGCAACATATTTTCACCGTTGTCTGAGCTGAGATTTTTTCGTTGTCTATCCGGCAGTTGTCTGTTTGAAAGCAGACAACGGTTATTTACCCGATGCGTAGAAGACGTTAACACAACAGTTTTAAATTGTTGTTAAAAATTACGTAACACAACAGTTATATAATAAGAACCGTTATTGGAAACAACATCATGCAATGGTTTTTTGACTAACAGACAACATGGAATAGATGTCATGCAAGAGTTCTCAATTTTGTCAGGCTCTTTTTCAAACAACAGTTATTGTAATCCTCGAAGGCCTTCAAACACAACGGTTTTATTTCTTTTAATGTGTTGTATATGTTTTATTTACACAACTAGGACATGAGGAAATATTTTATAGTGTGTGTTGTGTTTCTCTATATTAGACAATAGTTTTATGTACACAAAAAAATGATTTTAAATAATGCCCCCAACCAATTAAATTATGAATCAATAAATTTATCAATATAAAAATTGCTAATTGATCTACAATTTCTATGTAAAATTTACATATATAGTATGAACTGGTGCTTCATGATCCTGCCATTCTTCTACTTGATAAACCAACATTAGGATTGGACTCTGCAGCAGCTCTTCAGGAGATGTTTTGACAAATGAATTGGCAAAAGAAGAGTAGAATCACAAACAAAAAGCACGGGTCCAAGGTGAAGAAGGAAGACACAGGAATCCCCATTTTTTGAAGTAGAATTTCCATGTGATGCTTCTACCCTCCATAGATCTCCTCTTGCAACCAAAGAACTTTTTAGGCCATGTCGTCTACTGTTATATGTTGATGTAATATTTACGATTCCCTGCAATCAAACACTTCTGAACCAGAGAAAAAAGTATACCATACATATTTGTAATGGGACTCCGGAACGATGGATGACAACAATTCATGTTCAGGTGCCAGGACAAGATATCTAGCACCACCATCGATGCTGCTTTGCTGCTGCAGATTATTCATATTCAAATCCATTGGTGTGGCAAATGAAATAGAGCTTGATGCACCACCATCGACACAGCTGTGCGGCAGGCTATTTGTACTGAAGTACCCAACGTCAGTGTTTATATTCTCGTTCATCATTGTGGAAGAGAACTCCATGCTGAATGTTGTGCTTTGCTGGTAAAATCCTTCAGTCACAGTAGTGTTGTAACTCTGCTGGTTGTATGCAATCACAGGCCAGTAATCCGACGAGTCTTGTTTTACTGGTCGCAAACCAAATGTTACTGACGAGGATGACTTTGAAAGATCGCAGTGCTCTAGTTGATTGCTTTGATTACGGCTTGCGCTTTTAAGGGAGTTAGATGGGTTCGAAGATGACGCTTTAGTCTTGGATTTGGTGGTGGTGCCACCTACAGGAAGATTGCTGGTGGCAATGCTGTTGACATCGTATCGGCTCATGTCAAAGTTGGTGACCGCATTCACCCCTCTAAACTTGATTGCTGCGATGTCAAGTAACATAGCACCTATTACTACATAAACAATTACTACAAAAGCTAAAGCACAAGAGAATGAATGAAATAAATGAATACGTTACTCCAAAAATCGTATCAGGCCGAGTGGTATAAACAGTAACTTTATTTCCACTTTCGAGCCCATTAGTATCAAGAACATGGAACTCCACCTCCGTGCCTTCTGATTTCCCTATCCAATTTCGTTGCATCTCCTTTATACTTTCAGGCCATTCAAGATCATCTAAATCTTCAAGAATACGGTCAGCATATGCAGTAATCCTGAGCATCCATTGTCTCATTAGCTGTTTGTCAATAAATGATAAACTGTAACCATTGACCACTAAAAAGCTTTGACCCTGGCATAGGCAATAATACAAAGGTCTGCATACCTTCCTTAAGACTGGATGACCCCCACGTTTGCTCAAACCATCCACTACTTCTTCATTAGCCAAGACAGTGCCAAGTGCAGGGCACCAATTGACTAGTACCTCGGTCTAAAATTACATAAATATGCATATATAAGTATATATATACAAAGTTATACGAAGTAAATATTAGCCAATAAATAAATACAAATGCAAGTATTATCGGACCTGATACGCCAGTCCTCTCTTTAGAAGCTGAAGAAAAATCCACCGAGTCCATTTATAATACTCTGGCTCGGTAGTGGATATTACATAGCACTGTAAACAATTTAATCCATTGTAAGTGAAAGAACAAGTGAAAGATTCTATTTTTTTTAAGATAAAGGGAGGGATGTCAAAACAAGATTGCTACTAAAAACAATTACCTTTCGTACTTCCCCATTCACTCGTAAATCACCATCAAATGGAACAACCTTGCAAACAGTTTTCCCAGCTTTTAAACCCTCTCCATAACATCCAGCTTTTAAGAGAGAGATTGATTGAGGGAAAGAAGGAGAGAGAGACCACAAACCCCATCTTAACTTCCATCTCCTTAACCTTCCTCTCCGACCTTCTAACACCGCCTCCAAATCATCAACCAAATGTAAATCCCTTATCTTCACATCCCTCTTCTGTTCAACAAAGATAATGCGCTTGCTGAATCATAGAGAGTCCAAGATGCCTAATTGGCAATTGATTATATATGTAATTAATTGAGGGGTTTAAAACAAGAAGGGGAAGAATCATATAACAAAACTGAATAAAAATAGAGAAAAGGGTAAGAGAAAATAAATTGAAACTGAGAGAGTTCTTGAGCTGGGTGGGTTGGTGAAACGAGAGAGGGATGAAAAAGAGAGGGCGGCTGAGCTAGGTTAGTGAAAAGAGATAGATGGAAAAGGGGGGAAATGAAAAATTGGACAAAGGGGGGAAATATTTAGAAGGGGGGAAATGAATTAAAGGACAAAGTGAAATATGGATGAATTCTTTTACTAGTTGGTGAAGAAATTAATCGAAATCGATAAATTTAAATAAGAAATATTTGAAATTTTAGAAAGTTTTTAATTATATTTAATTAAGTACTATTAAAATTTATTATTAAAATAATTTTAATAATTTTTTTAAATGATTTCTTCGATGATCGAACCGTAAGGATGTTAATAAACACTCGTTTTACTATTGGGAAAAATTTTAAATATTTTAATTTTTTTTGCACATCAATATATTCAATATATAACATCATCCTTACGGTTGGATCATACAAAAAAGATTTAAAAAAAATAGATTATGTTCAGTCGGGACGAGACTAGTTAAAAGAAGTAGTACTTTTGGTGAGTTTTTTTATAAACTCATAAAAGAATAATTTTAAATATTTTAATTTTTTTTACACATCAACATATTCAATATATATTATCATCTGTACGGTTGGATAGTCGAAAAAAGAATTTAATACGGAGTTATTCCAAAGTTAGACTAGTTTGACCAAATAGTACTTTTGATAGTTGACCATTAAAATATCATTCAAGAATAATTTGATTTTTTCTAAAAAAAATTGACATCCCTATATTCAATATATAATATCATTCGTAAGGTTGGATCATCGAAAAAAGATTTAGAAAAAATGGAGTACGTTCAATTGGGACGAGACTAATTAGAAGGGTAGTACTTTTGGAGTATTTATATTATAAACTCATACGAGAATTATTTTAAATATTTTAATTTTTTTTTTGCACATCAATATATTCAATATATAACATCATCCGTACGGTTGGATCACAAAAAAAAGATTTTAAAAAAATAGATTATGTTCAGTCGAGACGAGACTAGTTATAGTGATCGGTAGTACTTTTGGGATGTTTATGTTATGGAATCATAAAAGATTAATTTGAATTTTTTTAAATTTTTGGACATATCACTAAAATCATTAGATATTATCATCCGTATGTCGGGTTCGATCATCGAAATGGACTTCATCTTCACATTCGTTGTGAATATTAAAATATAAACTGTTAGACAACAGTTTAGACGAACAAACCATTGTGTGATGCCAAAGAGTACAAGTGTTATTTTCTGAAAAGCTTGTATGAATGTGTTGAAGACAACAGTTTAATATTGAAACCGGTTGTCTAAACATATTTATTTTTTCTTTAATCTAACGGCTAATATCTCATCTTATTTCTATCAAGGGCTCTTATTTCGCCAACTCAGCAATCCAGGTGAAAAATTTTCCACCAATCACGTGCTGTCACACAGAGAACGGGTTATTAATAAAAACTGTTGTTGTGCTTAACTATCACACAACATTTTTTTATCAGAAAACCGTTGTCTAAATGTTTCAAAATTTCCCACCAAATCCAATTGAAAATGTTCATTATTTCCCACCAAATTCAATTCAAATTATTTCATTATTTCCCACCAAAAATATCATTATTTCCCACCCAATTCAATTCAAATTTTTTGGTAGTTCAGATAACAGTTTCGTAAAACCATTGTTTGATGTTCCATACAACAACACTTCCAATAAACTGTTGTCTAACTTACACCACAGCTTTGTCCAAAAGCGTTGTCTGAAGATAATATGAAGTTGTCTACATACAACAATGCTACACAGTTGTATGAAAAGGTTCACACAACACATATATTCTAGAACTGTTGTCTCAGAGGACCTCTCAGACAATGGTTGCAAAACTGTTTTAATAGAAAGACTCCGACAACAGTTTTACGAGGACAAAACATTCACCGTTGTTTATTTTTTCGGGACGGTTTTTTGTTTAACTGTTTTTGTGAAAGGTGTTGTCTGATTGAGTTTTTCTTGTAGTGTACATCTCTCTAAATTGTATCAAGTGGATTTCTAAAAATATTATATGATGATAATTGTTCTTGGAAAGAAATATTGTGTATTAAATCTTAATATCGGAGAAATTGAGAGAAACCCAAATATGAGATCTTGGACTATAGAAAGACTTTGTAGCTTCGATGAATCCTTTACTCCTGTAAGGAAACTCCTTTAGAATGGAATGAGGCAAGGAATCTTGTGGGCATGAACACTACAAGGAAAACTGATGTGTACAATGGTTTTTGCCCGTTGTCTGATAGCCTGGAATAGCGTTGTCTATCGAGCAGCTGTCTCTTACCAACCTCAGACAACGGTACACAAATCGTTGTCTGATATCCGTAACAACAACACACCATGCTCATAAAGCGTTGTAGCACACCCAGAAACAACACAATCATTTAAATCCATTGTTAGAAAATGAGGAATACAATGGTTCCTTAAAAATAAAACATTGTTCATTCGTTATGTTAACAACGGTTTCTTAAAATATAACCATTGTTGGATAACTGAGCATATAACTTAATTGTATCATAAACTCGTTGTGTGAGTTGTATTTTACACAAGCCTTTATCTTTTTTAAAACAATTGTGAAAAATGCTTGGTACAACACTTTTGTTTCTTAAATACTTGTTTTTGTTATTTTCACACAATGGTCTTACAATTTTATACAGTGGTCAACTCTTTTGGGTACAATGCTTTCTTGAAACTTGTTCATTGTTTGATAATATTTTTAACAAGTTTTTATCAAAAGATGATAACATTGGTAATAATAACTGAAACACCACTTTTATTTACAACAAAAAATCAAAGTTTATACAATACTGGCAACTAACCATTATAATCAAAACCAATATTCATCTAAACAGAAACTAACCATCAATATTAGTCGCTATAAACCTACTACCGATACCAATTCCCAACAAAGTACCACTACCATCATCTAATTCCCAACAAAGTAATCACTGTACAAATCAAGACTTGTGGCAGAGGAGCCAATTCCTTTCATCTTCTAATAATCCGTTATTGAGAACCCTGAAAAAGATTTCCATAGAAAAAAGAGGGAAAACTATAAATTTTAGAAAGTCTTCTTTACAAATATGTAGCTAAAAAATATCAATATACAAGAAGAATAAACACACATATACTACCTTTTCCAAGAAGCTCCCTGGAACAGCCTCTCATCAAACTTTCTCATGTCTTTAAACCTAGTGCTCTTGTTAAAGATTGATCGGCTCTGCATGATCAAAGAGTAAGTCAAAAGTATAAATCATCGCATATAAGTCAAAACAACATTCATACTTGTAAAATTTAAGCGCACTTAGGAAAAGAACATTTAGCAAAGGCTGTTACAAAATTAATAGGCAAGTTGCCCACCAGTTCCTTGGCACTTTTTCTGTTAGATGTAGTCTCTTCATCAGATCTTGAAAGAAACCTAATAACCTGAGCCAAATTCAAGATATAACAAGGTGATTACTGATTAGTTGTCCATATGACTCATTTACAAATTACTATAACACAGAGTATGCCAATTACCCATAGAAAATCAGGGATGTCATTAAGAAAGTTAATATTGATTGAAGAGATTATATAAAGAGTTAGGTCAACTTAGGACAACTTTTATGCCAGTCACATGAACCTTATCGTTATCTTCATGATCATCGGTATCATATATTGGCTCATCGTCCCATGGACTGCCTTCATAGTCCTTTCTACTCGACAGGTTATTTAGGATGTCCTCTATTTTATCTTAAAGGTATTCTTTTGGAGGTTTAGTCGATATAATTACGTGATGCTTCAATTTTTCTGGTGATGGCAACTTTTTTATTGTATCTAAATCAGAGCAATATAGTTAATTGATGCCTCATTATAAGTAACGATAACTGTACACTTGTATGGCATATGGAGACACTAGTACAAAATTGATCTTTTACGTCGCCTCTTATACGTCGGTTCTGGACAATGGCGACGTATAAAGTAGTTATATACGTCGGTTCCGCCTAAAGGCGACGTATAAAGCAGTTATATACGTCGGTTCAAGAAAAAGCCGACGTATAAGGTCATATTATACGTCGGTTAAAGAAAAGGAGACATATATAATGATACTTTATACGTCGGTTGAGTAAAAGGCAACGTATATAATGCTACTTTATACGTCAGTTGAGAAAAGACGACGTATATTTGAGGATATTATACGTCGGTTGAGGAAAATGCGACGTATATTATATTATCTTTTACGTCAATTTTAATATAACCGACGTATAAGATATACTTAGTATCTATTTTTTTAAGGATCTAAATGTTTTTTAAGGACATAAAACGTGAAGATAAGTCTCGTGTATACCTCTCCTCCCTTCTTCACCAACAGCCGCCGCCCCACCCTCACATCCTCCGCCCACAACCCTCCTGCCGTTTCACCTTTCATCCTCCACCCACCTTCTCTTCCTCTTAGCATATCATATAAATCGATTATATCTATCTATATAATATCAATATTAGATCGATCGATTGATGTTTGAATTCGTTGGGGTTGGTTAAATCGTAAGGTCGATGAAATTCATATCGATAATCTCTGATTATCGATACAGATCGAAACCAACAGTTTATTTATATATATATATATATATATATATGTTTAAATCTTCCATTTTATTATATATTTTATTGATGACCCTAATTTTTCGATTTAGGGCTTTTGTTTCAGGTGATCAAATTGATAATTTCATGGACGTTTAAGGCATTACAGACGATCTTCTACATTACTATTTGCAAAGCCACAACACTTATTGAAGAATGCCTGCTGCCACTCCTTATGTTGAGCACCAAAAGGCTGTCACTATTCGAAATGATGTTAATTTAAAGAAGGATACTTTGCGGGTTGAGCCTGATGAAGAGAATCCCGGGAAGTTTGTTGTTACTTTTACATTTGATGCTACTGTTGCTAGAAGGTACTACTTATGCTTGCAAGTTTTTTTTTTTAGTTATGTTGGTGTGTAATCACTGCGGTAGTTAGATTCTGCTGTTGTGTATTTTTTTGTTATTTACTTAGTTTTGGCGTAATTGGATTGTGAATTGAGTAGGACAGTGGATGCATTTGTTTTCATGTCGATTAATATGAATGTATTATGCAGAATTATTATTTTATGATGTTGACGAGGGAGAGGTTAATTTATTTGTAAAACCAGAGCAGGATTATTCAGATTTTATTGAGTTTTTAGTTATTGTTTGATAGACATTTTCCAGCTTAGATTGTGAGGACAATTTACTAAGAAAGTAGTGAGCCATGTAATTGTGAGGAATTTTTTTTTAGGAATGTAGTGAGCCCTGTTATAGTTTGTAGTGCTCAAGCAAAATGTGAGTCCACAAATGCAGAGAACTGATTTAGTAGAGGATGGAGACATTTGTTTGTTGGTCATAGGTGGAGGTGGCACGAATTACAAGTGAAGATGATAGATGTATAGATACACTAGCAAGGATGAAATGTTTGGTACATGTATGATCTAGATAGAAAAATAGATACAGAAGACCAATACATAATTGGGTATAAGTATTTGTAGGAGACATATGGTTGAGAACTTAGACCAAAGTTAGTCCAGATCATTATTGGGACTGGGGTTTACTTAATTGCAGATAGTTGTGCCGAGTTTGGTGAAACCATTAACTCTTCTTTCTAGTGTTTAGCATTATAACTGGCAACTGCCTTTCGAGTTTTAATTGAAACTCTGCATTTGAAAAAGCTGATGGATTGTATGCAAACTTTAAAAAACTTAGTTTAGCCTTAGTTAAGTTTTGGTTACATTTATTTTAATAAATATATTCTGTCGATTACAGCTCAATGTACTACTTTCTATTAACTTTCTACATTCATTCTGCTCCATATGGGTCAACTTGGCATTGTTATATATATATTAATCAAAAGTTCCTTCGTATATAGTTTGCTGACATGGGGGGTCGTTTATGTTGCTTGCTCGTTCCAAAAACCATGTGGGGAAAAATTTACTCATCAAAGAGATGTCTTTCAGTTCATATCTGTGTCTTTTCGTTAAGGGTGGACACTATTATGTTCCTCTGGTAATGAAACGAAAGTCTAACTTGGTTTGTCATGACCTCTATACAGCATTACAGTTATTTTCTTCGTAAAAGAGGATGAAGACTGTAAACTGACACCAGTGAAGGAAAACATATATGCACCAGTAACAGTACATTTCCAAAAAGGTTTGGGCCAGAAATTTAGACAGCCCTCAGGAACAGGGATAGACTTTTTAGCTTGTGAAGCTGTAGAATTATTAAAAGATGGTGAACTGGATGTGTGTCCACTAGTTGTAAAGGCGGAGACATCCCCAAGCAACCAAAGTGAGTTCACAGATGGAAACCCTGAGACTGGAGCAAGCAACTCCCAAACTACTCTAGCGGCGTTTGAGAAGGATAGAGGTGGATACCAGGTAAGAGTACTGAAACAGATTTTATGGGTAAATGGAATGCGGTATGAGCTGCAGGAGATATTTGGCATTGGTAATTCAGTGGATGGTGATCTAGATGGGAATGATCGCGGTAAAGAATGTGTTATCTGCTTGTCAGAACCTCCTGACACAACTGTACTTCCATGCAGACACATGGTACTCTCTCTCAATAATTTTGTGCAACATATAAATGCACTCAAGTGTTGTTAACCTTGCAGTTTAGCAATGTTCTATGTTATACATATGTGAATAATCTCTGTGGTTGCTTGACCCTTCATGACTAGGAGTTTCTGTAATTGTACCTTCACGTCTCTGTAATTGCGGACCCTTCTGTTATTAACCACCACCAAATATTCTAAAATAAAACAGGGAAAATTAACTTCGTAAAATTAATCTCCCAGGATGGTTTCTGGCAGTGATTTAAATTTGACAAAATAGGGGGAAGCCTCAATACTACTTGAAGGAAGAGTGTTAAGATTAACTAATTACATTATTGCTAAATGAACTATCCTTGTCATGAGTGAAAACTTTTTAAGTTAAACTAAAACTATATCGATTTACATTGTTCTTAGTAACTATATTTGATTTCCTGAAGGCTCGTGCATAAAACTTATGAAGACATCTCTTAAGAAGCTGATTACTATGTATCTCATAAGTAGATTTTTTTCGTTTTGCAGTGTATAAGCAAAAAACTCATGAATTCTAATGTAAGTAACTTTCTTTTCTTCCTGTATGTATTATTTCCATGCAACTTGACCAGTACATACCGGTTGACAATACTTTCTCATTTACATTGTTTGACCAGGATAATGAGAATTTAGGAAGAGAAATACAGTCACATGACATGATGATCCTGACCGTCCCTTAAAAAGGTTGCGACTGAACCAAGATATATATGTTTCATCTTCTGTGACAAACTGTATCCCTGGGGTAGCTGTTGGTGAACACAAAAAGCCAAAAGTCGAGGCAGACGAACTAACTATCCTGTAACATTTGATAATTGGTTAATAACCACATAATTACTTTATGTTTATACCTGAGTTTGTGTGACTTTAATTTGCGCTTGGATCATACGAGTATCAAGTGAGTCAAGTAGCCCCACTTACTGCCTGGTTTCTTATCCTAAATACCTAATGCAGGTAACCTGAACAAGGACAAGACATGTGAGTGTCATTTGGCGTACTAACCTGAATGCAGGTATTTTAAGTGGTTGCGGTGCATGGAATGCATTAGCAAGTGCTATCAGATCCTGAACACAACAAACTAATTTAGTATTTGATGTTGTATGAATTTTAAGTAAGTCATGGAAAAATAAATGTCATACATCTCACCTGTAAGTTTGCACCATCAGACACTGGCTCCAAGGTAGTCAGGTCAAGCAGCCAGTAGATGAACAGCCTGAAATAAGGTCCAGGATTGAAAGCTGTTTTCTTCTCCTCTGCATCTTTGTGAATAGTTCTCACAGTAACTGCCAAAACCTACACATATACCATAGTTAAACATACATAAATGTCTTCCTAAAACAAAAATGTAAATGCATTATTGATTTCAAATCAAACCTTAGACAACAGAGATAGTTTACTTGATCTCTGATCTGCAGGACTGATTTGTTTTTTTTTAAATTTGTGTACACATCACTAAAATCAGTATATAACGTCATCCGTACGGTTGGATCGTCAAAAAAAAATAGATCATGTTCAATCGGTACGACACTAATTAGAGGGAGTACTACTTTTGGCGGATTTATAATATAAACACGTACAAGAATGATTCTTTTTCTAACTTTTTGTACACATCACTAGAACTAGTATATAACATCATCCGTACGGTTAGATCGTCCAAAAAAATTTTTAAAAAATTATTATTCGAAAATTATACTAGTTTGACCAAAGAGTACTTTGATAGTTAACCATTAAAATATCATACAAGAATGATTTGTTTTTTTCTAAATTTGTGTACACATCACTAAAATCAGTATATAACGTCATCCGTACGGTTGGATCATCGAAAAAAAATATTAAAAAAGTAGATCATGTTCAATCGGTACGACACTAATTAGAGGGAGTACTACTTTTGGAGGATTTATACTATAAACACGTACAAGAATAATTTTTTTTCTAACTTTTTGTACACATCACTAGAATTAGTATATAACATCATCCGTACGGTTAGATCGTCCAAATAAAATTTAAAAAAAATATTATTCGAAAATTATACTAGTTTGACCAAGGAGTACTTTGATAGTTGACCATTAAAATATCATACAAGAATGATTTGTTTTTTTTCTAAATTTGTGTACACATCACTAAAATCAGTATATAACATCATCCGTACGGTTGGATCGTCGAAAAAAAATTAAAAAAATAGATCATTTTCAATCGGTACGACACTAATTAGAGGGAGTAGTACATTTGGCGGATTTATACTATAAACACGTACAAGAAAGATTTTTTTTTTCTAAATTTTTGTACACATCACTAGAATTAGTATATAACATCATCCGTACGGTTGGATCGTCCAAAAAAAAATTTAAAAAAATATTATTCGAAAATTATACTAGTTTGACCAAGGAGTACTTTGATAGTTGACCATTAAAATATCATACAAGAATGATTTGTTTTTTGCTAAATTTATGTACACATCACTAAAATCAGTATATAACATCATCCGTACGGTTGGATCGTCGAAAAAAAATTAAAAAAATAGATCATGTTCAATCGGTACGACACTAATTAGAGGGAGTAGTACTTTTGGCAATTTTATATTATAAACAGGTACAAGAATGATTTGTTTTTTACTAATTTGTTGTACACATCATTATAATCAGTATATAACATCATCCGTACGATTGGATCATCAAAAAAAAATTTTAAAAAAATATTATTCGAAAATTATACTCGTTTGACCAAACAGTACTTTGATAGTTGACCTCTAAAATATCATAGAAGAACATTAAACAACGGTTTTTTTTATGAAAAACTATTGTTGTGCTTAATATAACACAACATTTTTTTATAAGAAAACCGTTGTCTGATTATTTTCATTATTTCCCACCAAATTCAATTCAAATTATTTCATTATTCCCACCAAATTTTTCATTATTTCCCACCAAATTCTATTCAAAATTTTTGTAGTTCAGACAATGGTTTCATAAAAACCGTTGTCTCATCAAAACACGATTTAACAACGGTTAATTATTCCGTTGTGTAAATTGTAAAAAAACAATGGTATATGAAAACAGTTATGTGAATCATACAACGGTTTATAAAAGTTGTCTCAAAACAGATTAGACAATGTGCGTAAAAACAGTTGTGAAAACTTACTCATCTTTACAACACCACAGTTTAAAGCCGTTGTCTGAATCAATTTACTAGACAACGTTTTATAAACCATTGTAGGGTACCTGGATTAGACAATACTTTTCTGAAGTTACAAAAAAACTGTTGTCTCCTAATTCCAAACAATGCTTTTTTGTCCGAGCGTTGTCTGATAAGTGTTGTCTGATTACGATTTTCTTGTAGTGGAAGGTACATGGTACTTGGAAGGGCTATAGGTTTAGTAAGTGTTATAAGTAATTTTGAAATCCAAATGTTTAGATTTAGCATTCATCAACACGCTACCCAACATCTCGTATGGATGTTTTTCTATTCAAATGTTTTTAAAATTTAAGAAAGCTACTTTTTAAGAGCCTGTTGATGATGAGGTGTTGAAGAGCCTGTTGATGAATGCCAAATCCAAACTTTGGAATTTGGAAATCACTGATAACACCTACTAAACCTATAGTCATATTCCAAGTACCCAACACCTTCATGCGCATAGGATCCTTTGCCCCATTGCATTATATAGGAGTCTCCTTACTGGAGCAATGGATTCATCGAAACTATAAATCTTTATATCGTCCAAGATCCCATGTCTTAGATTCTCTCTACTTCTCAAGTATTAAGATCCAATAAATAATATTTCTTTCCTAGAACAATTTTCATCATATCATATTTCCATTACCCCATTCGATATAATTTAGAGATGTAGTTTCCAAATTTAAACTTTAAAACCCAACAACCTTCAATCCCATAATCAGTCATATCCATATTTGGAATTCATTATTAAACCAGTAAATCCTAACTAAATTTTTCTCTATCTTTGCAATATTCCAGTAAATGAAATGTAAATATTTGCACCATTCCACAACCTTAATCATCCTAACTCCTCAGTTTTAATATTGATGCACAAAATATAGGTTCATGATATACTGAATCTAGTACCCCAATGGAGACATCTGTTGGTTAACACACAAGTTTTTGCATGATCTAAATCAAATCCTTTATGCATAGGCGGGATTAATTTTTCAACATTGTGTTACAATAGAATTTGTGCTCATCTTGTACAATTCAATTTCAAAATTACCAGACTTAATAACTCTTAAATATATTGACAACCATGTAGTCATTACTTTCCTCGAAAAAATCAAATTAAATAAGAGGAAAAACACTCTTACTATGATTTTCAAGTCTTGAGAGATATCTAATTTGTCTAGTAACAGGATTCCACAGCAAATAGTTACACTTTGAAGTAGAATATTTAATTCAAACATTAAAAGATATCAATCCTTTACAAGAACCAACAAGAAACAAAGCCCCATTGGAGGAGTCATGGGAGAAGAACTAAGAATGTCTCTGGTGTTATCAAAAGATTTATCAACCGATAAGTGATAATTATGGCATTGAATGCACGAGAGTCTATCGTTGTAATCGCGAAGTTTCCAATGATGATGGGTCTAGGGAAATTAAAATGGGCTTTGGTGAAATTAGGGTTCCGGATGATTGTTACAAAAGGATTTACATAAACATTTACAAATTAATACACACTTTACTAGCAACCTCAAAAAATTGTTACTTTGTAGATCTTCTCGTAGATTAATAAACGATCAAGGCCGATCTCTCATCTTTTAACAAATATAATCTAATAGAAGTGACATCAAGATTGCCAATAACCTGAAATCCCTATTGCTTATGTTAAAACTTTCCAAAGACCGCCTTTTCGCTTCCAAGTTGAGAGTGATAAAATTGAAAAGTTATGGTCATTCCCTGTTGGCATGTAGTGTTGATCCCAAACTAGAACCGCAAAAAACAATGATAGAGTAGTTCATTAATGTCTCCGTGGTGGACTTGACTTTACGAAAGACGATGGAATGAAATTTTGTGATGTGGATTCAAAAGATTCAGCCAATAGTCTTGACCATGAAATATCACTACTAGAAATATAGATTAGACACCGCACCTTTTACATCGGTTTAAAAAGCCACCGTTGTTAAAGACATTTGTAACATCAGTTATTTTTAAAGCGATGTTAAACATCATTTTGGACATCGGTTAGTAAAATAAACGATGTCTTATTGAATTTTTGAAATCTTTGGAATATATATTGACATCTATTTTGTTTCCAACTGATGTATTAGGTGCCTTTAAAAAAAAATTCGCGGGCTCAGCCCTTTTTCCTTCCCCCACTTAACAAACTTTCACCCTTACAAATTTTCACTCCCCCACCTTATACAAAATTTCACTCCCCTCCTTATACAAACATTCATCAGCTAAACATAAAACATAAATCAAAACTCTAAAAATGTAAACATAAAAAACAAAACCAAAACATTGAACAAAAACTTCAAGAACTCTCCCCCACCTCCCCCTTTTCCACCCTTTTTCCAGAACTGTCAAGAACCCTAGCTTCAGTTAGCACCCTTTCTAACTCAATTTCTTCAACTCAAATCTAACCCCCTTTCTCTGCTGTAAATTGATTTATTCATCTACTATATGAAGGTTCAAAACTTCCCCCATTTGTGTTTTGCAGCGGAGCCACGTTTTCTTTCCACAACGCAAGATGCTGACTCTCTCTCTCTCTCTCTCATATCTTCATTTGTGTTTGCTAACAATTGACTATGTATTTGTTTGAATACAACAGTCACACAAGACATTCATCATCAAAAAGAAGCTGGCGAAGAAGCAGAACCATCTCATTCCTCACTGGATCCGTATGTGTACTGAAAAAACCATCAGGTTATACATTTATATATATATATATATAATTAAATTTTTATAATTTCATTTTTTTATGTCGATAAAATGTAATTTGCATAAATCTGTTATTAGAATTTTATTGTTGTATGTGATTTTTTTATTTACGATGTTTGATGCACAGGTATAATGCCAAGCGCAGGCAATTGTACTTTCTTGAAAACTCATATAACTCAATGTCAAAAACTCGAAACGAAGGTGTGTGTGTATAAGTATATTTTGCATTGTAATATGAGTTATTGAGTTATGTATGTTACTAATTCGATGAAATTACTATGAGGAATTAAGTTAATTTAGGTTTCGATATATAGGTTGATCGGAATATATTTGTGGTAAAATTGAGCTATCATCGAATCTTCGTTGTTTTCCCTCTTTGTTATATATATTTATATGTGAAGTAAATGTGGGACTAAGTGTATATTACTTTGGTGTAATTGAGGCGTGAGGTAATATTTCTCATTGTCGTCACTTGTTTTTGTTTAATAGTACTAAATTTGTTTTCGAAAAATCAGTGAATTTTTTGTGTTTTCAGTTGAATTACCTTCAGAATGACAATGAGTTGCTTGATAACAAGGAAAAGGAGTTGCAAGGAACTATTAATAGATTGCTTCAATCAAAGGAAAGTTTTGTTAAAGCTTACGAGGTTTGTATACTGATTGTAATTTGGCAGTATTAAACGTATTGGTGCTATGGATTAATCTGTCATATTCTTGGTCAAGCAATTGGGTCTGCTATCGGGTTCACATTGTTTGAACTTTGGAAGTTTTTATCTGGTTTGTGATCTACTTTACTATATTCTGCCATTACAAACTACTACATAAGGTGTACATACTTTATAACACGCTCTAATATTTCAATGCATATGCTATCTCCGTATGTTGTTTTCCCTGATTGAGTTTAGTTTCTTGTGTTTTCCATAGCTCACAAGTCACAATGTATATCTGTGTCCGCTTGTTGGCCTTATTTTGGTGTTTAAAGGATTAAGGTGACTAGTTCTGGTCCAAACCATGGTTGCATTTTACTTGGTGGTTTCCGGACATTTCAGTATGCAATCACGTGGTTCATCTATAGTCTTTAATCTTCGATACTTGCCTAGAGATTAAAGCAAAATAAAAAAATAACTTGTGACTTATTTACCTGAAAGTGTTCAACTTGTGCCCCATCCTTTAAATGTTATTTGATCTTCGATACTTGCCTAGAGATTAAAGCAAAATAAAAAAATAACTTGTGACTTATTTACTTGAAAGTGTTCAACTTGTGCCCTATCCTTTAAATGTATAGGATCCCTAGCCTACAGTTTTCCCTTCAGAAAAATTATGTTTTGGTTGAATTTTGTTGGATAAACTAATCTCATAGAAGTTTGAAGAGTGCATTAAATATGGTTCATAGAATCAAGGAGATGTATCTGATTATGTATCTATCATTAACATTCATGTATTTGGTTTGTATTCTCCTATTATATAAAGGAGGTAAAGATTGATCAATAAGATAACAGAAATTTAAGCCTCTTGTTTTTTCTTTATTCTGTTCCTCAACACACACACTAAAATATATACATAAACCCTACAATCAGAGTTTACAATCAGAGTTTATATAAAAACAACAATCAGAGTTTACAACAATCAGAGTTTACGATCAGAGTTTATATAAAACAACAGATTGGTATCAGAGCTTACAAACATGAATAATTCTTTTGCTGTTCCAAAACTTACCAAAGAAAACTATGGCCACTGGTGTCTACGAATGAAAGCGTTGCTTGGTTCACAGGAGGCATGGGAAATCATTGACAAAGGATACGATGAACCAGAGAATGAAGGAGCTTTAAATCAAGGTCAGAAAAACGCTCTTGCCAAGTTACGAAAACAAGATCAACAAGCTTTGTCTATCATACATATGGGTCTTGATGAAGGCATGTTTGAAAAGGTTGCATCTGCAACAAAAGCAAAGGAGGCCTGGGAGATTTTGCAGAACAATTTTAAAGGTGTTGACAAAGTAAAAAAGGTACGATTACAAACTCTACGTGGTGAATTTGAGTCTTTACATATGAAAGATATGGAATCAGTCCCGGATTACTTCACGAGAGTTTCCTCTGTTGTAAATCAAATGAAGAATTATGGAGAAAAAATCGAAGATGCACGTGTAAATGAGAAGATATTAAGATCTTTAAATACAAAACTGCAACTTGTTGGAATTACTATTGAAGAGTCAAATGATGTAGAGACCATGACTATTGATCAACTGATGGGATCCCTGCAAGCATATTCAGAAAGATTATTAAAGAAGGAGGAGACAGAATCTCAAGTATTGAAAACTGATGTCTCAGTTGAAGACAAAGATAAAGTATTGTATACACAATACAATAGAGGAAGAGGACGTGGACATGCAAGACAGAATTTCACTCGAGGCAGAGGACGTGGTCCTGTAAGCAACAGATTTGAAGAAAAGGTGCAAACAAATCAACAAAATTGGCATGGCCAAGGATGTGGTCGTGATCGTGGCAGAGGTGGAAGATCATATTCTGGAAGAGGAAGCAGATCAGTAGAATGTTACAATTGTGGAAAATTTGGACATTTTGCCAAAGATTGCTGGTTTAACAAGAAGGTTGCAGAAAATGCAAATCTAGTCGAAACGGAGGAGCAACAAAATGAAGGTGTTCTACTAATGGCCTGCAAAGGTATGATTCCTGAAGATGAAGTTTTGTGGTATCTTGATAGTGGGGCCAGCAACCATATGTCTGGTCTCAAGCATCTCTTTACTGATTTAAAGGAAATAAATAATGGAGTTGTGTCATTCGGAGATTCATCGAAGATAGAAGTGAAAGGAAAGGGTGAAATATGTTTTACTAAAAAAGATGGCAAACAAGGAAGAATTGAAGATGTATACTATGTTCCTGACATGAAGAATAATATTCTGAGTCTTGGACAGCTACTCGAAAAAGGTTACTCAATCTTCATGGGTGACAAAGTCATGATATTGAAGGATAAAAATGGCAGGACAATTGCTAAAACTGAAATGTCTCAAAATCGAATGTTCAAGTTGAATCTGAAGAACATACAGGAGAAATGCTTACAAGCAAAGTCAGAGGATAAAGCAACTCTATGGCACAAAAGACTTGGACACTTACACTATGGTGGTCTGAAGGAGTTGGCAAACAAAGGGATGGTTCATGGAATACCAAGCATGGATCATACAGGCAGTTTTTGTGAAGAATGTGTGCTGGCAAAACAAACAAGGAGTTCATTCCAGAAAAAGGCAACTTATCGTGCTTCAAAGCCTCTCGAATTGGTGCATACAGATATATGTGGTCCTATCACACCTGGATCATATGGTTCCAAGAAGTATTTCATCACTTTCATTGATGATTATTCTCGAAGAACATGGGTCTATTTCTTAAATGAAAAATCTGAGGCATTAAAAGTTTTCAAGAAGTTCAAAGTGCTGGTAGAAAAGAAGACAGGAATGCATATCAAGGGATTGCGTTCTGATAGAGGTGGAGAATATACATCAAAGGCTTTTACGGAATACTGTGAAGAACATGGCATTAGAAGGTTCTTAACAGCCCCCTATTCACCATAGCAGAATGGCGTGGCTGAACGGAAAAATCGAACAATCTTAGACATGGTTCGATCAATGTTAAAGAGCAAGGAATTACCAAAAGAATTCTGGGCAGAAGCAGTGCAGTGTGCTGTTTATATTCAGAATCGATGCCCACATTCAAACTTGGGGGATGAAACTCCTCAAGAATTATGGAGTGGAAAGAAGCCTACTGTTTCACACTTGAAAGTTTTTGGGAGTATGGCATACTCACATGTTCCTGATCAAAGGAGAACAAAGTTGGATGATAAGAGCAAGAAATATATTTTTATTGGCTATGATGAGAAAACAAAAGCCTACAGACTACTTGATCCAGTTGCTATGAAGGTTGTTGTGAGTCGAGATGTAAAGATACAAGAAGATGATGCATGGAGTTGGAGTAAAGCACATGAAAAAGAAAAAACAGAAGATGATATTCAGATTTCTAAGGTTTCAGCAACAAACTCTGATGCTGAAAATGAAGAATCAGATGAGGATGAGACTAGGAATCCTAGAACTCGAAGTTTACAAGATATATATGAACATGGTGAAGTACACCTAGTATGTTTGGTGGCTGATGCAGAAAGCATAGACTTTGGAGAAGCAGTAAAAGACAAGATGTGGAAAGATGCAATGGATGATGAAATCAAAGCTATTGAAAAGAACAAAACTTGGGAACTGGTAGAACCTCCAGAAGGATGTAAACCCATCGATGTTAAATGGGTTTATAAGAAGAAACTGAATGCTCAAGGAGAAGTGGAAAGATATAAGGCAAGGTTGGTAGCAAAGGGCTATCGACAGAAGGCTGGAATAGACTATGATGAGGTTTTCGCACCTGTAGCAAGGATGGAGACAATTAGACTGTTAATCTCTCAAGCAGCTCAAAACAAATGGCCTATTTATCAGATGGACGTGAAGTCTGCGTTCTTAAATGGATTGCTCGAAGAAGTGGTGTATGTAAACCAACCACCTGGATATGAAAAATCAGGGAAAGAAGGAATGGTGTTAAAATTATACAAGGCTTTGTATGGTTTAAAACAGGCACCACGAGCTTGGAACACTCGAATTGATGCCTACTTCAAAAAGAATGGTTTTGTTCAATGTCCTTATGAGGCTGCTCTCTATGTCAAAGAAAAACAAGGTAAATTACTGTTTGTTGCACTTTATGTTGATGATCTTATTTTTATGGGCAACAATGAAGAGATGATTAAGGAATTTAAGAAGGAGATGACTCAAGAGTTCGAGATGACAGATTTGGGCTTGATGAGATATTTTCTTGGCATTGAGGTGAAGCAAGAAAAATCAGGCATTTTTATTTCTCAAGAAGCATATGCAAACAATATTTTGAAGAAATTTAGGATGGAGCACTGCAATTCAGTAGCAACTCCGATGGAACAGGGCATCAAACTCTCTAAATTTGAGGGAGGAAAGTCAGTAGAAGCAAATTTATATCAGAGTTTGGTTGGAAGCTTGAGGTATCTTACTTGCACAAGACCTGACATTGCTTATAGTGTTGGGATTGTAAGTAGATTCATGGAGGATCCAAAACAGTCACATTGGAAGGCAATAAAAAGAATTCTGAGATATATTCAAGGAACAAAGTCATTGGGATTGTTTTATTCCAGAACTGAAGACTACAAATTGCTGGGATATTCCGATAGTGATTGGTGTGGAGATGTGGATGAACGAAAAAGCACATCTGGTTACTTGTTTTTTATGGGAGACACTGCATTTACATGGTATTCTAAGAAGCAGCCGATAGTGGCATTATCAACCTGTAAAGCAGAATATGTAGCAGCCTCTCACTGTGTTTGTCATGCTATTTGGTTAAGAAGGTTACTTAGTGAATTAAGAATCCCACAACAGAGATCAACTGAAGTTTGCATTGACAACAAGTCTGCAATTGAGCTTGCCAAGAATCCAGTACATCATGAAAGGAGCAAACACATAGATGTTCGTTTTCATTTTATCCGGGAGCATGTAAAGGAAAAGAATGTGAATTTAAGTCATGTTGCTAGTCGTGACCAGGTTGCAGATGTGCTCACTAAACCAATGTCCAAAGCTCTACTAGATATTTACAAAAGGATGATGGGAATGAAGGATCGAAAGGAATTAGTTTAAGGGAGGAATATGTTGGATAAACTAATCTCATAGAAGTTTGAAGAGTGCATTAAATATGGTTCATAGAATCAAGGAGATGTATCTGATTATGTATCTATCATTAACATTCATGTATTTGGTTTGTATTCTCCTATTATATAAAGGAGGTAAAGATTGATCAATAAGATAACAGAAATTTAAGCCTCTTGTTTTTTCTTTATTCTGTTCCTCAACACACACACTAAAATATATACATAAACCCTACAATCAGAGTTTACAATCAGAGTTTATATAAAAACAACAATCAGAGTTTACGATCAGAGTTTATATAAAACAACAAATTTAGCATCTATTTCCTAGTGCAGGTCTGGAAATTTTTTTTGAAATTTGAGCAGACCTATGGAGATCTTGCGAGCATGCTTAAAGTAGTGATGATATGTTGTGTTTTAGATGTATAGATTGTATTGTTTGTATTGACAAGCTTTTGTATGCTACCCACTAAAAATTGTCTTCAATAACGTCAATAATTACGTTTCTTCAAATTCGTAACCCCTTCTCTCTATTGTTGTCTCTCTCACTCCTTTTTGTCAATGCTCATTATATTCTTTATTACTGGACTAGGAAATGTTGCGGAGTCCTATAATTTTGCTCTCTTATTATTTTCTATGATACAATCGTACAAGCTTTCATGTGGCTTTGACATTGCTAAAAAGTCCATTAGTTGATCTTAATTTACCTATTAATTTCTTTTTCTTTCATTTTTAAAGATCTATCCTGAACTCTACTGTTAAAAATGACTTATAATTATATTTTGAATTTCAGAGCTTCACACTGCATGTTAGTAGTCATAACACAACTTTTTTCGTTATCTATTTGCTTTTTTTTTTGTATGTGTAGGGGGTTAGATTAAGTATCAAGCTTAATGAGTACAACACTCTATGCATGATGTTTGATTACATATGAATATATGATAAGATATGGCTCCCCTATGCAGGTTGAGCAAAGGCGGAAGGAAGCTCTTTCTGGAATAGGGGCCAACTGCACAAAGAAGACCTGATTTGTAACATCAAATTGCACAGTTAGCAAGTACTTTCATTTTGTCCTTTTGGTAATGTAGTAGGGATGAGCTTTGATTTGATAATGTAGTATTGGTTTTGTCGTTATTGTGTGTACTGAATTGGTTTGTTTGGTAATATATAACTGGATTTTGGTTATTTATATTTGATTGTCTTGGTTTCTTTGTGGTATTTGTGTGTTTAGAACAAACAATGTTCAAATTGTACTACTTCAATATTATTTCAAAGAATTTATTTTCTTTAAGAAACTGATTTTAAAGGTTGTGTTAAACATCGTTTATTTAATCAGCTTATGTCTAAGCTAATATTAAACAGCAGTTCTTCTATAAAAAACCGATGTTAAACAATAGGAAGGACATCAGTTTATTTAAAAGAACCGTTGTGTATATTCATCTTTGACATCAGCTAAAAACCGATGTCTAAAGTTTTGACCTTTCTCTACACAAGCATAGACATCGCCCCCAATTTTTTTTTTACAACGGCTAAAAACCAATGTCTATTGACATATTTCTAGTAGTGTATTGTTGAGTAATTGGTTATAAGGCTGTAAAGATTCTCGATATAAGAGAATAAGATATTCAATATGATATGATAACAACATACAAAACAAATGCTTTCAATACACTTTAATATTCTCATTCAATACATAAGATATGATAATTATATAAGCAACAATAACTTGAAACTCATATACCATGATCACTACGACATGGTGACAACTTAACCGAGGGGCAAAAGGATGCACTCAATCTTGAGTGTGGTTGCTCCCAAACATTTGAGCGCTCAAGATATTCTCAAGTATCGTGCCTGCTGCCAGCTTGCGCAATCCAATTCCTTATATGTCGATCAATGGCGTGAAAAGGAAGCGTAGCTGCAGAGTTCCATAATTTCTTGACAGACAATCTTTTTCTTTTAGGTTTTGGTGATTTGTCAAAATACGAAAATGAAAATTAAATTAGGTCCAGGAAGTTACTAGCTAACATAGTAATTCCTCCCCTGGGATTATTCGATGTGACATTAACGAATAACGAGTCAATTTGATAAAAATGTTTTCTCGTACCTAATCATTTAATTTGGATAAGGTATATCCGTGCAATGATATATACTAGTCTAGATCTATATGGTACATTTTAAAGGAAAAGTCGAGTCGGCACAATTATCGATATATTCTCGAACACTGATTTTACGTACTAAAAAATGAGAGTTTTATTCAAAACAGTGTTCATTTTGAAATGTTTTATCCTAAAATATATTTGATATATTTTTCAAAAGATTACTTTTCAAAAGTGCCTTATTTATTGACTTGGCGAAAGGTAAAAAAAACAGATTTTTTCCCGAACCCCTAACAGTTTTAATTTAAATGGATAAAATCATAAAATATTCAAATTAAATATTCCGAGGACTTCATGTTCATTATTATTTGAGGAATATTATGTTTGAATATAGTTCAAGTCAAAATTTTAGCCAAAACGTCGACAAGTTACGACAAACGGCTAATCTATTTAATTCCGTCGCGTTAGGGCATTTAATCAAAGTATTTTTGAATAAAATACCTCCACGTGTTATTTTGCCTTGAAACTTTGGGAATGTCACTATAATACTTAAAAAGAATTTTAGAAAAAGTTTCATGATTTTATGAGAACATTTTTCCGGAACCCCCTAAAATCGCTTCGGTTTTTATTTTGGGGTTCGCTAAAAGTCGTCCAAATATATGGAAACTTATGGGTCGACTTTGACCATATTTTTCATATAATATTTGAAAACTTTTGGCATTGGTCTCATATTTTTCCAAATTGTTTTAAAGAAAATCAAACAAAATGGGTTTGTCGCGTAGTATTGTATTTATTGGCTAATTACGTATCAATAGAAGCTTCCTATATTTTATACTCCCTCCGTCCCATTTTATAAGACCCTTATTCCTTTTTGGGACGTCCCAAAAAGAATGAACCTACTAAACTTACTATTTTTTAACACTACTTTTCACTATTACACCCACTACTTCTCTATTTTATACTCTTTCTTTATTAAATAAACACTATTACACCCACTACTATCCTACTTTACCCATTTTTTATACACCCACTTTCACAACCAACCAACCATATGTTACCACCTAGCAAGTCAAATAGAATTTTCTTAATCTCCGTGAAAGTCAAACCAGCTCTTACAATTTGGGACGGAGGGAGTAATTGTTATTCCCACATGTGTATCTGAATATTTTATGTAACTTGATGACCAAGTTGGGTAATAACTTTCTTGCTTCTTGTCCATTGGTAGCTTGCTCCATTTTTTGGTCATTAGCTCCCATTTTTGCCTATAAATACCAAGCAAATTCCACCCATTTCTCCCAAGCCCTAGAGCGAAAGAAATGCTGCTACTTTCTCTCTAGATACACACCATATTCCAGATTTAATTGCTTCAAAAAGTATCTAGCAAACAAGCTTCAATCTTCATCATTTATACACCTTTTAAGCTTGTTTTTAGCACCATTTCTTACCCATAAACCTACCTTTCGGCAAGTTCTTTTTGGGAAGCTCCTTAGCACGTTTTCTTCAGCTCTTAAAGAGTTCTTTCAAGTGTCTTTGAGTCAACTTTCATTAATCCTTGAATACCTTTCATTTGGTGCTCAAAGTAGGTCACTTAGGTAGTGTTTTTATCACCATTTCTTGCTCTAAAACAATTCTATCCAAGATCACTTCGAAGAAAAAACTTTAGCTCGACTAAAGTGGGTTCTTGAAGTGATTTCGAACAGGTTAAGTATCCTTGTGTCCCCCTTAAATTATCTTTCATTGATTGATCTTGTGGCCTTGTTTTGGTAGCTCTTTTTGGTGATTTTTGGGTCTTATTCTAGGCAGCCCCTTAGCTCGAATTTAGGCAGCCCTGAAGTGGTCAGTTCTTGTGTCTTTGAGTAACCATTGATATCTCCTTGCATATCCATCAATTGGTACTCCTTCGGCCTTAGTTTTGGTGTTTTTAGGCTTCGATCCTAGCTTGTTCTTCTTGATTTCTTTCTAGACTTCAAGTGGTTCTAAGTTAGTTATATTTTTGTTTAGTGTGTGTACATCTACACATACTTGTCCCGGAACCTAGTTCGTATCCTTTGAGAATACCTCTTATTTGAGAATTATTTGCTTTAGGCAACCAAACCATCGGATAAAGCCAAAGGTCATAAACTAGTTAAATTTTGTTGTGTGTGTTGTGCGTGTTGTGCATGTTGCGTGTGTAGTATGTGTTGCATTCATGGATATAATTGTTGCACGTTTAATTTATTGTCTTGCATCACCGCTCGTGTGACTTATCCCGTGCTGTTATTTACTATTTTCCGCACTACGCAAATCGCTAACGTTTAATAAGCGTTTTTCTTAACGGTCCTCGCACTTGCAAGTTGATATTTTCCGCACTTGCATAAATCGATCGTGTCATCTTTCTCTCTTTTATTTTCCGCACTTTACATTACTTATTTATAAGTAATTAATTTTAAAAGAGAATGAAAATTTTAAAACGCCAAGCTCAAATTTTTAAAAGGTAATAAGCTATTCAACCTTCCTTCTAGCTTATTTTACCCACATTCGGGACCTATCATTTCTGTTGGAGCCTTGCAAATTGAAAAATCAGAACCGGACTTATCTAATGCTTACACATAAATCATGTCATGCATAAAAATTTTCTTGTCTTTGTTTAAAAAATTTATGCTGACATATATACTCCAGAAATAATTATTTTGGAAATTCATATATAGATTTGCTTATTTATTAGTGTGCATGTTTACTATCATGAATATTTTATATATTTTACAAAAGAAAATATATGTCGAAACTATTTCAAACTTGGAAAGTGGTATACATCACTGTTCTTCAGCCTGGTCCAGAATTGCTTCCCAAGAGCAAATCTCAGAGTGTTTCGCGCTATATTCAGACTATTTGCGGAAGACCTTTAAAGGCCCTCATCAACTAGCAGCAATTCAGTAGGCTTCCCTGCCCTGCATACAGCTGCTGGTACAACTAATGTGATGGTGAAGTGACAGAATCCATGGACCATGATTAGTCCAAGCACCTCCTGGAACGGAAAAGAAGTACAAATTCATTATACATGCTTAAAGGTGGAATAGATGGTTACAAATTCCAAGTTGAACGCTTAACATGTAATATCCTAAAAAAAATAAAAAATCTAGTTCATCGGTCCAACTCATTGTTGATATCTCCGCCAAGCACGTGAGATGCTACTTTGGCATAAACCCCTCAGGAGAAGGAGTCCTCTGGAGGAATTAAACCCCTCACGGCCTCACTCAGGTTGATGGAAAGAAGTGTTTTTGTCTTTAATCCTTTGCATATGAAAGTACATGAAGTTATAGAATTCCAGGCTAATTCTCTCTGTGATGGCTATAATTTAGGATTTGATTACTTTATACCGATTATAAATAGTAATTTTTTTTTTTTTTTTACTTTTATGTGGTGATACATGCAAGGCCTATTGCCACACACGTGTAACCGAAATCTATTTAATTACATGCACGTTGGCCCAATGGCAAATAACACAGGAGTATATTTATAAGAAACCGTACAATTTTCCATGTTATTTTCTGACGTACAAGAGCTTTATCCGTTGTGAAGATCATCACCCCAAAGTGTGATTGTCCTCGATTGAATACTACTCTTGATTTGAGTAGTAATCCTTGGCCTGGGGTTTGCAATATCAAGGTCATCCCAAGGATCTGCTCGAATGGCAAATAATTTAGTAGTAGTAGCAGTTCTCCTGTGGTAACAAAGCGCAGCAAGAAGATGAAATCTGTTGACAATCAAGTATAATTGGTCTACTTCCTCTGTTTCGAAAAATCACCTGGAGAAGCAGTCGGATGAATTACCTGAAGGTATCATGGCAGAAGTAATGAAAAGCCTGCCCCGCGCGTCAAATAAAGACTGCCCCGCCCGTCCAATATATCTTGGGTTGGTTATAATAAAACGGAAAATGCTAGAGATCCCAAATTGGGTACAAAAAGATTTACAAAATGTCATGTGTCTTAATTTGATTGGTTATAATTAACTGGCCCCTGTATACACATTAACTTCACCATTTAGGGTCTTGCTCAAATGAGAACCCTCACTTATGGTGAGATATGAGATCTAATCATATCCATACATTTTTTATATCTAAATTAAATCCTAGCCCCACAATTAATATTTAAAACTTTATTTTTTTATTATTCATTTAATTCAACATCATCTTCCACAATCATTTCTTCCCTACTCCGGTCACCATTTCAGATCACCATCTCCGACGACAAATTCCGGCCAACCCAAAAAATCACCACCGGTAAACAGAAAATCATCGTACTGCCGCCACCTCCGGCCAGTCGGCCACCACGCTGTCGCCACCACCAACAAGAATCACCACCTTTAAACAGAAAATCACCGCACTCCACCGCCTCCGGCCACCGCACTGCCGCCACTACCAACAAAAAATCACCACCGGTATACCAAAATCACCGCGACCAAACCGCCACAAACCACCACCACCTCCGACCACCACCAACAAATCACCACCAAATCACCACCGGAATCCAAAAATCACCACAAATAACTCAAAAATCACCAAAATGTCCAACAAAACAGTGTACGTATCTTAATTATATACTTCTGATTGAATCTTTGGATGCATGATATGCAAATAAAAGCCTACGGTAATAAGTTTTTTATTTGTTATTATGAAAGTGGTTTTGATTGAACTTGAAAATTCACTGCTTGAATGAATGAATGAATAATTGAATTAAGGTGGATACATTGTCCCATGTCCCCATATGTACAACTGACCTGATGAAAATTTCATGTTTTCATACCTTTTAATCGCAATCACCGAATTTTCACAAACTTCTAACAAACAAACAGGTATTTCAATAGCAAAAATCACCACAAAAAACACCAGTCAAACAAAAAACACCACAGTGTTGTTCCGACGAGCACGCCGCCAATTGTTGTTTCTTCGATCTGTAACTATTGAAGCGAGGGAGAGATCGAGCTTGCCGGATTTAGATAGACACAAGAGGTGTGTATGTAAACTGGGAGAGAGAGACAACGAAAGAGATGCGGTGACGACGGTGGGGGCGGCGGACGGGTGGGTGCGTGTTTGTGTGTGTGCAGCGTGCGTGTGTGTTATATGTGCTGGGTGTGTTTAATTTGGGTGTGTGGTTGAGATTCAATTTAGATATGAAAATGGAGGGCTGTGATTAGATCTCATATCTCATTTTAAGATTGGTTCTCAATTGAGCAAAACCCTCACCAATTAAATCTTTTCATACCGCCAAATCAACCATGCCATGTCATTTTGTAACTTTTTTTTGTACGCAATTTGGATTTCCTAGCATTACTCTAATAAAAGTATGCACTATTACGATAAAGTATGCTTCTGAGGTATGTGATCAATTTTTCCAGAGGTTTCATAATAAAAGAGAATCTAAAGTAGTGTGTTAGCTGCCAAAAATATATAGCAGAGGTCTTTTTATTTTTGCATAGAAATTTATTTACAATTTTTTAAAATAATTTAATGAGATTATTGAACTACTTAACATAAAAGGAGGAAGAAAACTTAAAGTAGTATCTAAATATGAGGGGCACTGTAGTAATAATTAGTAGAAAATATTTATAATTATAATTTTTAAATATTTGTATGTAATTATGAATTAAAGGTTAACTATAACACATTTTATAATTATTGAATAAAGATACATTGAGAAAGTAACACATTTATTTGGACATATCATACAATTTCCCAATCTTTAGACATTAGATAATACTTTCATATTATCTTTTTATTTGTACTCAAATATTATCCCTTCTATAGTAGCGGTCAGGTCACCTTCTCCTGTCATCTTTTTAAATCCAATAGTTTTTATTTTTTTTGGCCAAATATCCTCTTTATGCTTATCATATATATAGGATACAAATTAATTATGTTACATGATTGATGGAAGCTAAAAAATTGTAACTATATTCATTTTTTCCAGAAAACTGGTATTTTAACAATTGCATTTATAATAAGTAAAGATTTCATTTTTCTCAAAATATTACAAGAAAGAAATCTCTAGAACTCATGAATAGTCTAACAGTTCATCAAGGAAAAGAAATTAGTAAAAGAAGTCTACATACCTAAAGTTGTAAAAGTACCACGCGCTATAACAATTTTCGGAAAAAACAGATTTTTTTTTTTTTTTGAAACTTCAATTATACACCTAAAAGTGTAATGCCATTAACATGTGAATGAATATTTGTTCAAAAATAGAAGAAATATATATAAAAAAAATAAAAGCTTATATAGTTGTATAGTGACATTGTAATGATTAGGAAGAAATTTATTAAGTTATGGTGGTTATAACTAGTTTATCCTAAATCGTATGTAATATATGAAACAATTGATTTATATTTCATATGATCCACATGACAATGAATTTATATTAAATAAGAAGGATCCAAATTGCCTTAAGCAGCATGGTAATTCTCGAGAATATTAACCCATCAAATTGTAGTATAATATACTTGTTACTATTGTATATCAAATTATACTTTGACATATTCCTTAAATCATAGAATATAAATAAGGGTATGCACGGGTACACTATACAACAAAAATCGAATCAGACATCACTTTTTAACTGTATGTTAGCCAAAATTCCGTTCCACTTGTATAGATGTTATCAGTACAACGAGCAATAAAACCTTTGTATGAGATACTTGGCACAACAGAATTCTCCGGTTAATAAATTTTGACACGACTGTTTATAGACAACGACTGACAGACAATGGTTGAAAAGTGATGTCTTACTTGCTTCTGTTGTAGTGTGCTTGAACAACTGTTTGTTATTTTATTGGTGTTGTGCCAAAGCAAATTAACAATGGTTTATGTACACAAAAAATGATTTTAAATAATGCCCCCAACCAATTAAATAATGAATGAATGAATTTATCAATACAAAAATTTCTAATTGATCTACAATTTCTATGTAAAAATTGCATACATAGCAATCTCATGTCTCTAAGACTCCTACAAAATTATCAATATAAAAATTACATACATAACCATCTCTACTATAACAATTTTGCAATGTACTTCTCTTGTCAGTGGTATCTGACTTGCTTCTATTGTAGTGTGCTTGAACAACTGTTTGTTATTTTATTGGTGTTGTGCCAAAGCAAATTAACAATGGTTTATGTACACAAAAAATGATTTTAAATAATGCCCCCAACCAATTAAATAATGAATGAATGAATTTATCAATACAAAAATTTCTAATTGATCTACAATTTCTATGTAAAAATTGCATACATAGCAATCTCATGTCTCTAAGACTCCTACAAAATTATCAATATAAAAATTACATACATAACCATCTCTACTATAACAATTTTGCAATGTACTTCTCTTGTCTAGCTTGTTCAACTAATCTCTCGGCTATCTCCTCATTTATCTTTTCCAACTTAACCTCTCTTTGTGCTTCCTCCACTTCTTGAGTCACCTTCCATATTTTGGCAAGAGATTCAGCAACTAAAGCAGCATCCTGTAAACACTTTTCTTGGAGACTCTAAACACAAGCTAACGCCTGCAAAACAACTTCAAATTAGGTGTTACACGACTGAAAGAAACATAACCTGACTACTTTTAGTAGCCAGAAAGTGCCAACTCATCGAACTAAATTAAGTGCCATCAATAACAAAAAGTGAAACACGACAGAGCACAGTTGTAGCAGCAACCAATTTGCAAATCCATGACGGAATTGCTCAAGCTGCACCTTTGAATTTACCATCATACCCATAGGATTGCTGCATGATAAGTTCATAAGCTCATGTCAAACAATAAACCAACATCTCACTGAAAAAAAACATTTTTGCAGGCTACAAACAAAGAAAAACCAGGTTCTAAAGTGTAAAGAGCAAAATTTTGTCTTTGCCCTCCTATTTCAGATAACTTAGTATTCCTGAACTAATGCTACAAACAGAAAAAGCCTCTCAAGCAACTTAGATGGTGCAGCATACTCTTTAGCCAAACCTTGATTCGTGATCATGTACACTGCTAAGTAATTCAGAGTTAGCACAAAGATCATCCACATTGGTAAGTAATCTGACAGGATATCAAAAATTAACAAAAATGACATTATAAAAAATCAAACATCCTCACATTGAGTCTCTGCTAGGATTACTTTCAAGACATTGAATCTCGCATTCTTTGACAAGGGCCTGTCAGATGGGGAAACGTTACAAACAATTCACAAGAATACATTTTACAACTACATAACAGAGGACAAGCTAGTTAGGAATGCATTTAGATAAAAACCTCCAACTCATGTCTTCTTTTCTTCTGTTGTAAGCACTAGAGGTATATAAAACCTTCAACTCATGCCTTCTTTTCTTCTGTTCCATGCAGCAAGTAATCCTTTGTTCCAATCGAAGGATTATTTTTGTTGCGGTAAAACCATCATCTATTGTACCTGATGTGAAGTCGAAAGTCAAACAGATAATGATTTTACCACGGCTAAAGTAATCTCCGAGAATTTTCATTCCGTTGACTACAAGAGGACAAACCAAATAAGCAAAAGATTTTTGTACTAAACATTTCGGATATGCACAAACCTTTGCAAAATAGCTACCCAAACAGAAGCACAAACCAAGTTTTAATCAAACCAAGTTTCACAGCATCACAAAATACTTTGACCTTAATTAGATAAAACAGAGGCAGAAATACAATGTGCAAAAGGGTAGACACCATCACACCAAGCAACAATTAAATACATATTCAACAACCAAACCAAGTTTAGATATTCAACTTCGAAGGAATAATTAAATAGATATCTCAGTTAATTTTGTTTGTCGTATCAAAGAAAATAGAGCATATACATATAAAATTGAATATACATCATATCCATCCCAAAATTGAAATACACCGAAGCCCTTAATCAGACAAACAAAATCGAACAAATCGAATAAATCAAACAAATCCGAATCACACACACACATAAAAAGGGAGGGAGGGAGAGAGAGAGAGAGAGAGAGAGAGAGAGAGAGAGAGAGAGAGAGAGAGAGAGAGAGAGAGAGAGAGAGAGAGAGAGAGAGAGAGAGAGAGAGAGACCTTGAAATTGAAGGTGGAGAGGTCCTGAATAGGAAATAGGGAAGAAGAGGGGGAGGAGAAAATCCTAACCAAGTGGGAGGAGAGAACTCCATAGTCGATATATACGAATCAAAGGTGTCTATGTGTGTTGATTTTTTGCAGACAAGAGAGGGTAGTGAAAAGTGAAACCTCAAATTTAAGGGGGGAAGTGAAAAAAAGGGGGAAATGAAAAATGGACGTGGAGGGAAATGAAATATTCAGATGGCAAAAATGAGGTTCGAGAGGGAAGTGAAAAATTTCATTCGAACTTTTGATTCAAATTATGTTAGTAACAATATTATCAATGTTTTTCGAAGATACAACCCTACGGATGACAAGATCCATCCTTTTTAATGTTACTGTCAAAATTTCGGAAAAAAAATTAATTTGGTTCGGTAATTTAACGGTCAACTGTTCGTTGACTACAACCCCTAAACAGGGTTTCATCAGGATTTCGCGTATCAATTTTTTAAAAAATATTTCTCGACGATACAACCCTAAGGATGTCAAGATCCATCATTTTTAATGTTACTGCCAAAATTTGGAAAAAAAATTAATTTTGTTCGGTAATTTAATGGTCAACTGGTACGTTGACTACAACCCCTAAACAGGGTTTCGTTGGGATTTCGTGTTTCGATTTTTTAAAAAATATTTCTAAACTATACAACCCTACGGATGTCAAGACCCGTCCTTTTTAATGTTACTGCCAATATTTCAAAAAAAATTAATTTAGTTCGGTAATTTAATGGGCAATTAGTATGTTGACTACAACCCCTAAACAGTGTTTCTTTACGATTTTACGTTTCAATTTTTTAAAAAATATTCCTCGATGATACAACCCTACGGATGTCAAGATCCATCATTTTTAATGTTACTGCCAAAATTTTGAAAAAAAAATTAATTTGGTTTGGTAATTTAATGGTCAACTAGTACGTTGACTACAACCCTTAAACAGGGTTTCGTTAGGATTTCGCGTTTTAATTTTTTAAAAAATATTTCTTGACGATACAACCTTACTGATGTCAAGATCCATCCTTTTTAATGTTAATGCCAAAATTTTGAAAAAAAATTAATTTGGTTCGGTAATTTAATAGTCAATTGGTACGTTGACTACAACCCCTAAACAGGGTTTCGTCAGGATTTCGCGTTTCAATTTTTTAAAAAATATTTCTCGAAGATAAAATCCTACGGATGTCAAGATCCATCCTTTTAATGTTACTGCCAAAATTTTGAAAAAAAATTAATTTGGTTTGGTAATTTAATGGTCAACTGGTACGTTGACTACAACCCCTAAACAGGGTTTCATTCGGATTTCGCGTTTCGATACTATAAACTTATAAAATATTTTTTATAAAAACATTTTTATAAATATTTTGATTTATAAAAATATTTATAAATATATTTACAAAAAGAATTATATATATATATATATATATATTAATTTATTTATTTCCCCCTTCACATACCCCTCTGACCCCCCAAATCGATCGAATCCCTGATTCATTTCTCTCTCTCTCTCACTTCATCTTTGCGCAATGGTCGTCGTCTTTCATCTTAGACTTCTTCTTGGAAATCTGCAATGGTCTCTCGTTATTGTTCGATTATCTCGACGAAGTCTGGGCTGGGACGAAGAACATTAATTAGAGATTTTGTTTTCGTTCGCTTGAATTAATTGGATGATTAATAGGAGATTGTGGACGAAGAGGCTAGAGGACGAAGCAGCAGTATGGTCCTCTCATGTCAAAATTTGGTGAGCTCATATGACGTTCTATAGTGTCATTAAATTGATATCTTTATTACTTGATTGTCATGTCAAAAGTGTAATAATTAAATTGTATTTTTCATGTTAAATTGCTATACAAATTTCTCAATTACTGTGCAGTGCATAATTACCCTTTGGCAGAAACAGTTAATTGTAGTCACATTATAGGTTGTATTTTTTGATACATGTACAATTAACTAGCCAAAGAAGATGTAGTCTCCTAGGAAATTAATTAGTATGTAATGTAGAGGAGATGTGTCTCACCATATTAGCTAAATCCTTTCATTTTACTAGTATTATAAATATATAGGTTACTCATAACTCATCAGTCACACTACTCTAAACTAATTTAAACACAAAACACCAAAAACTATTAGAGAGATGGGAGAGATGGCAAGCCATTGGAACATTCCCAAGCCAGGGTACTTTAAACTAAATGTTCATGGTTGTTACAGAGATAACCCCTTGCACAATGGTAAACAAAACTGGGGTGGGGGCTGTTATCAGAGATGATTAGGGCAAGATTGTGAGGATGCTAACAGGTACTCAGGCAGGGTTATCTGAGAAGAGGATCATGTGCTTTGCCATAATGATGGGGCTAAGGCTTGCATGGGAGGAGAAGAAGCCATTGGTTATTCTTGAAACGGATAACTGGTTTGCATTTCAGGCCTATTACGGAAAATGGGATGAAGAATGCAAGTATGAGATAAACCAGATACAAAGACGAAGGAGTGACCAGAATATGAAGGTTGAATTAATCTACATCCCTCCTCCGACCAATCAATTGGTAATCTACCTTGCTCAGAATGGGGCTGAGACCAGGGATTTGGTATGAAGATATGGGACTTGGCTCTCCATGGATATGCTTCAGTCATGATGATAAGGAGGATGAAGGTGCAGACTTGCAACCATTGGCTTCAAGTGTAGGTATAATTTCAATCCTTTTCTATATTACTTATAATGTAATGCATGTTTCCTTTTCCCAAGTTCATATTACTTATAATGTAATTTCTATCCTTTTCTATATTACATGTATAAAACTTGTTCTTATACCATATTTGTTCTTGTACTGATTTTCTCTTGTCTTTAATTTTTTTCCCAAGTTCATAGCCTTGTGTTTTATTTTAAAAGGACTTGAGATTTTTTCTTTTCACCGGTAACTACCCTTCTAAAATAGGAAATATATAACTTCTAATGAACTGCTTACTAGACAACTGCCACTATTAAATAGGAAATTCTACAACTCCTTAGATAACTAACTAATATACTTGTAACTAAATAACCACTCACTAACACACATTTTTTGCATCAACCCTTAACATCCTCCCTTGATGCAAAAACTCCAATATTCATACTTCTCCTGAAGTTCACAAATTTTTGATAAGAAATTGCTTTTATGTAAATCTATATAGAAAATGTTATTTGTTTATTACCTCATACATAATTTAGATACATGGGACTAATTCATACCTTCTTCTCGTTTCTTGTAACAATGGTAGAGCAGAACAATCTTGGGAGGATCATAAATCAGGAGGAATTCGGAGACAGCCATCAAGCCGCCTAGTTATTCTACTGATGTTATAATCTATTTTTTGTTAATGTCTTTAGGAACTCTTTCTTTTAATGTTGGTTTCTGAACTTATGAAATTGGTTTTAAGTGATTTTAAGAACTGCACTTGGGTCGCAGTTATTTGAGTTCAATTTAAGTTATAATTTCAGCATTTAAAGTTATTTTTAAGTTGTGATTATTTAAGGTACTTGGTTTGCATTTGCAATTTCTTATTTTGAAGTTATTGTAATGTTTTATGTTGTGATTATTTTGACTGTTCATGGAGTGGTATTGGGAAATCAAAGTTTCCAAGTTTTTTATTACTTGATTATTTTTCCAAATTTTGACTTGATCAAGCTTTTATGAAAGTAGTTGATGCTCCCATTGGTGGTTCAGACATTGGGAGTCTATGCTTTTTCATTAGCTAACAGTTCACCGTTGTTAAATTTTTTGGGACAACGGTGTTTATCGCGACCATTGTGTAACATGTGTTGTCTGATTCGATTTCTGGCGTAGTGGCATAAGAAGGTATACATTCATTGTCATGATAGGTAAACTTTCGAATACTAGTGAAGGTAAGAATGCAATATGGCCATAATGGATTTCTGGGAGTCAAATAGAATGTGTTTCTAATTGGCATTCCAATTCGTTGCACCACACAATCAAAGTATATGGAGTTTGTTTTTTCCATCAAGTGTTTATTGTTGTTTAAAAAAAATTCAATGCAAGGTACATATATATTTGAAAGTCATTTATAAAGGCATGCTAATTTGACATAAATATTATTATCCCACAATTTCAAAAATTTTATCACTAGCCTATTGAAAGAAATTTTAGATAAATTTTGTAGGTGTAATGTACTTACCCCAAATCTCATGTCGCATGTATTTGAATCATGATTCACATGTATTATAATTATTATATTTTTACGTGTTATGATATATACCATTGTAGGAACCTCCTAGAACTATATTGTAATTTCGGCAATGATGAGCTATGAAATTCAAAGAAAGATATGTCAAAGATTTATTTACCAAGGTGTTTTCAATAACCACATTGATGAAATTTTATGATATTGGATCTCACCAACTCAAAGATATCCTTTGTGTTATCATGAGGGAGAGTAATTGCACGCTCCACTCTTTTTTCCTTAACAATGATTTTTCCCATTGGTTTTCCTGGTAAGATTTTTAATGAGGCCGCATCACGTGCACATTAGCATTAAGGAATAATGTGGAATAATGTTCTCATTCCTTCCCTTGGTTTTTCTCTCATAGGGTTTTTTCGAGTAAGGTTGTAACAAGATATTATTTCATATAATAAGCATCCAAGGGGGAATGTTATAAATAATTATTTATGGTAGATGTCCTTTGACTTTTCATTGAGTAGACCTTTGGTCTTTCGCTTTCTTGTAACTTATGCTTTGTAAACCTATAAATAAACATTGTACAAGACTTGTAAATATAGAAAAAATAAGTGAATACAAAATTACATCTTTTGACCCCTACTCTTTTCTTGAAACTCATTCACTTATGATATATTTTAATAATAAAGTATATATGTGTAACATATGGTTAGTAACTTACAAAGGGTCTTTTTATTTCCTGCATTTAATACACTTACTTTGCATGCAGTTTGGTCTTAACCTTAGTTTTGGTGCCATTTTAAAACATGTTTTTTGGTCTCTCTCAACTGCACATACATCACTATACCATTGGCCAATACACGCAAGGAATTACTCTCTCTCTATCCCAGCGAATTGTTTACGTTTGGGACAGAGGGCTCGGCACGAATTTTAAAGCTCTTATAAAGTATAGTTCCACAATTTATTTTCTTCTGAATAAAAATTTAATGTTTAAGTTTTTATTCAAAACAGAAAATTTTAAAAATAAGTTATGAAACTATACTTTATATACATATTTGTTTTTATTTGTTTTATTTGAATAAAAAAAAGTGTCTCATGGGAACATTGTATTTAGAATTAGTCTCAGAGTAATTGCAGTTTATTAGGATGCTGGGTCAATAAAGTGGAAAAAAACTAGGTAGTAGTTCCTGGTTTGTAGCTAGGTGTCACCTTAGGCGTAGTTTATAATCAGCTGTAATATTTTGTTTTAGTTAACTTGTATTCTTTCCATTCAGTAATCAAATAGTCTGTTTCTTTGCCATATATTTGTTATATCTAATGTTTACTCCCTTCACCTGGTATCACAGTGTGTGACCTGAAGACTACTTAGCTAAGGCACCAATGGAGTCCGGTAAAGGAAATGGGAACACGTGCAGTTTTAATTATGCAATGTAAACATAAACCAACTACACCGCGGGGCCATGAAAATGAGACTTTTTTTGCAAGATCATGGCATGTGGGAGGCCATTGAGCCTAAAGATCCCAAAGGACAAACGTGCATTGGTTGTTATCTATCAAGGAATTCTTGAAGAATTGCTTTTGATACTTGTAGAAAAGGAAAACAACTAATGTTGCTTGGGGGGGCGATTAAAATAAGGTTAAGAAGGCAAAGGCTCAGACTCTTAAGGCTGAGTTTGAGTCTTTGAACATGAAAGATACATAGCAGTTGGATGATTTTTGTAGAGACTTAACGACCTGGTAACAAATATCAGGGCCCTAGGAGAAACAATTGAAAAAACGTACGTTGTCAAGAAATTGTTGAGGGCAGTTCCATCCAAATTCCTTTAAATTGCATCAGCCATAGAGCAATTTGGAGAAAATGTCAGTCAAAGAGATAATAGGTTCTCTTAAAGCCCATGAAGGGAAACTCCGTGGATATAATGAAGGCAAAGATGGACAACAACTCTTACTAACGGAGGAAGAATGGTCAAGGAGAGAAAATTCTAATGGGAAACTCTTACTTACTAGGGAAGAGTGGTTAAAGAAAGCAAACAAAGGAGGCACATCTGGTGAAAGTAAGTATCGTGGCAGAAATAGTCAAGGAGCTCGTGACAAAAGCAAAATTAGATGTTTCAATTGCAGCTCCTACGGACACTATCCTGCATAATGTCGAAAACCAAAGCAAGATAGACAACAAAAGGTTGAACAAATCTGGCACAGATAAATGATGATGATGAACCTGCATTGTTAATGGCAAAGTATGAAAGCAGTGCATATGACAAGATACTTCTCAATGTAAATGGAGACGTGCCAAAATATAATCTTGGTGTTTTGGAAACTAACGTATGGTACCTTGATAATGGGGCGAGCAACCATATGACAGGCGTCGTGACAAATTTATGATTTTTCATGTAACAATAACAGGGCATGTGAAATTCTAAGGCGGTTCAATGGTAAACATTAAAGGGAAAGGGTCAATCAACATTCTCTTCAAAATGGAGTGGAACGAGTGCTTAAAGGAATGTACTTTATTCCAACGCTCCATAGTAACATAATAAGCTTGGGCCAGTTATCTGAGGAAGGTTATAAAGTCGTTCTCAGTAGTGAGCATCTATGGGATTATGACAGGAATGGAAGGTTACTGATTCAAGTCAAAATGTCCTCAAATCGATTGTATAATATTTGTATTGAGGATAGCAATATGGAATGCTTGTTAACAAAGACAGAGGAGGCCACGTGGTTATGGCATTTACGTCTCGAACATGTTAACTTCAAAGCAGTACAGATGATGTCAAAGAATGATATGGCATATGGTCTACCCACTCTCAGTCAGCCAAGAGAAGCTTGTAAGGGATGTCTCATGGCAAAAGAAACATGTAAGCCTTTTTATTCCCAGTAAAATTTTACATCAAAAATTGCTTTAGAATTGATACATGGGGACCTTTGTGGACCTATATCACCTCTCACTCTAGCTAGAAAAAGATACTTTATGTTGTTGGTTGATGACTATAGCCGTATAATGTGGGTGTTTATTCTCAAGTCTAAGGACGAAGCACTGAATGCTTTTAAGAAGTTTAATGTTCTAGTCAAAAATGGTAGAACATAGGGCATTCAGACCTTTAGGACGGATCGTGGAGGGGTTTGCTCCAATGAATTCATCTTATTCTGTGAAGAGACTGGCATACTACGCAATATACCGCACCGTACTCACCCCAACAGAACGAGGTTGTAGAACGTCAAAATAGGACGATTGTCGCCATGGCCAGAAGTATGTTGAAAGAAAGGAAGGTACCAGCTCTATTTTGGGGAGAAGTTGTTCGACATGTTGTCTATGTATTAAACAAGTTGCCTACTCGAGCTTTGTCAGGTACAACCCCATATGAAGCATGGTTCGTAAGAAACCTAACGTTGATCATTTAAGAGTGTTTGGTTGTATCGTTCATATGAAGGTGCGTAGTGTGTATGTAAAGAAGTTAGACGACAGAAGTATATCTGTTGTGCATTTTGGAAGGGAACCTGGCACTAAAGCTTACAGGTTATATGACCCACACACAAGGGCTATACATGTAAGTAGAGATGTCGTCTTCGAAGAAGGAAAAAACTGGACTTGGGAGCAAACATAAATGGATGGTGAGCAAGAATCATGCTTTCTACGAGTAGATGGTTTTACTACGTATAGAGATTCTATTAGTGTACAGAGATACAGGATGATGATATAGCATCTGAAGTACTTGGAGATAGTATTATGTTGACACCACAGTCATCGATGCAAACTTCCAGTAGTTTAGAAAATGAAGAAGACACTAATTCTAATGTATCAAGCGACAGTAGCGAGCCAAGAAACTTAAAATTACTAAATGATGTTTATGATAACTCAAAAGAAATCGAGTTGGCTGATGAATTACTACTGTTGGGAATAGATATGAGCCGGTAACATACGAACAAGCTACCAAGGAGAAAGTCTGGACCGAGGCTATGACAAGAGAAATTGACGATATCGAGGAGAATCAAACTTGGATACTGACAGACTTGCCAAAGGGGCACAAGGCTATCGATCTGAAGTGGGTATTTAAATTGAAGAGAGATACTAAAGGAGAGATTGTGAAACATAAGGCACGACTCATGGCAAAGGGTTATGTTCCAGAAGTATGGTGTGGACTATAAAGAAGTTTTCGCTCCTGTAAGAAGGTTAGAGATAGTTTGCTTGTTATTAGCTCTAGCAGAAAAGAATGAATGTGAGGTGCACCACCTTGATGTTAAGTCTGCATTCTTGAATGGCGAATTGCAGGGGGAGGTTATGTGTCTCAGCTCAAGGGATATATGATAAAAGGAAAAGAAAAAAAGGTGTACAAACTGATCAAGGCCTTATACGGTTTACGCCAGGCCCCAAGAGCTTGGTACTCTCGGTTGAATAAATGTTTGGTGGGATTGGGTTTCGAAAAATGTCCATTTGAACATGTTGTGTATACTAAGAGGGAAGGTAATGAATCTTGATCACTGGAGTGTACGTCGACGATTTTCTGATCACTGTTACAAGTGTCTCGAATATCATTAAGTTCAAGGAGGAGATGAGGGAATTTGTTATGTGTGATCTTGGAAAGTTGTCAAATTATCTTGGACTGGAAGTTGAACAAGGAAGGGGTTATATTGAGCTGAAGCAGACAGCTTATGCAAAGAAAGTACTGGAGAAGGCTGGACTGAGTGAGTGTAATGCTGTAAAGTATCCGATGAAGAATAAATTGCAGCTAAGTGTAGATGCAATAGGAGATCCAGTAAATCCAACACAATTAAAGAGTATGGTTTTGGGTCTAAAATACTTAGTATACACACACATCCTATATTTCTTACGCAGTTGGGGTAGTTAGTAGATATATGGAAAGGCCTACGACACTTCATCTAAATGCAGTGAAACGTATCTATCGTTATGTAAAGGGTACTTCAAACTATATGGCCTAGTGTACACAAAGGGGCGATGCAATTATTTATTGTCAAGTTTTTTAGATAGTGACTTGGCTCGTAATGTGGATGATAGAAAAAGCACTGGAGGCATGGAATGCATTCTACTTGGATGAGAGCTTGATCACTTGGGTGTCACAGAAATAGTGTTATGTTGCTCTTTCTTCGTGTGAAGCTGAGTTTATGCCACAGCTGCTGCGTGTCAAGGAATATGGCTGCAAAGGTTCTCAATCAGATTTCAGATGTGAAACCAGGTCCTGTCACTCTTAAATCGACAAAAGACTGCAGTGGATCTAGATACAAACCCATTCTTTCATGGTTGTAATAAACACATTGATGTGCGATATCACTTTCGAGAATGCGTAGAACAGAGTTTGGTTGTTATTAAGCATGTCAGTACAAATGAGCAACGGGCTGATACATTAACCAAGGCATTGTCTGCTACAAAGTTCGAGAGGATGCGTAAGTTGCTGGGAGTCAAGAATCTTCTGTGTGTTTATATTAAGGGGGAATATGTTGGGATATTAATCTAAATATATTTGTTTTTATGTGTTTATTTGAATAAAACAACGTGTCTCGTGTGAACGTGGTATTTAGAATTAGTCCAAGAGTAGTTGCAGTTTATTAGGATGTTGGGTCAATAACGTGGAGAAAAACTAGGTAGTAGTTCCCGGTTTATAGGTGTCACCTTAGGCGTAGTTTATATTCAGCTGCAATCTTTTGTTTTAGTTAACTCAATTTGTATGCTTTCCATTAAGTAATCAAACAGTCTGTTTCTTTGCCATACATTTGTTATATCTATATTTACACCCTTCAGCGGATACACGCAAGGAATTATAATATACCATTTGTTTAGGTATCACTATACCATTGGCCAATACACGCAAGGAATTACAATATGCGATTTCTTTAGGTATGCACATCTTTAAGTTAATCAAACTATTGTTTCTCATCAGAAATTTGATTTGGAAGGTCATTTTTTATTCTGCTTACATAGGGCATAGTTTAGAAAATTAATAATTTTTATCATCAGCTAGTATGATATTATCACTTATTTGTTGAAAATTATAGTTACATTTTTTTTACTTGCGCTCTGAATGAAAAAAGTAAATAATTATGTGGGATTTATTATGAGCAAGCATGTCAAAATTTCATATTAGTAACAATCCAGAACTACTATGTTAGACATAGATACTTAATGAAACTGCACTTACTTTGGTAAGAAAGACCCGCATCGTGTTGCTTATTGACAAGAAACACTGCAAATTTGATCGCGAGATGCTAATGGCTCTACAGTAACTCTTGAATAAAATGGTTTGAAGAATAAGGTAGATGATCTGTAGATCTTATTCATGTATATACTGACTGTAGGCTCCCTTTGTTTAGTTTGAAGAAAGTTGTTGCCAATTAGGTAAGAAAGGCCTGCATTGTCATATAGTCATGTTGCGTGTTGTCAAGAAAGACTGCCAAGAGAAGCTTGTAAGGGATGTCTCATGGCAAAAGAAACATGTAAGCCTTTTTATTCCCAGTAAAATTTTACATCAAAAATTGCTTTAGAATTGATACATGGGGACCTTTGTGGACCTATATCACCTCTCACTCTAGCTAGAAAAAGATACTTTATGTTGTTGGTTGATGACTATAGCCGTATAATGTGGGTGTTTATTCTCAAGTCTAAGGACGAAGCACTGAATGCTTTTAAGAAGTTTAATGTTCTAGTCAAAAATGGTAGAACATAGGGCATTCAGACCTTTAGGACGGATCGTGGAGGGGTTTGCTCCAATGAATTCAACTTATTCTGTGAAGAGACTGGCATACTACGCAATATACCGCACCGTACTCACCCCAACAGAACGAGGTTGTAGAACGTCAAAATAGGACGATTGTCGCCATGGCCAGAAGTATGTTGAAAGAAAGGAAGGTACCAGCTCTATTTTGGGGAGAAGTTGTTCGACATGTTGTCTATGTATTAAACAAGTTGCCTACTCGAGCTTTGTCAGGTACAACCCCATATGAAGCATGGTTCGTAAGAAACCTAACGTTGATCATTTAAGAGTGTTTGGTTGTATCGTTCATATGAAGGTGCGTAGTGTGTATGTAAAGAAGTTAGACGACAGAAGTATATCTGTTGTGCATTTTGGAAGGGAACCTGGCACTAAAGCTTACAGGTTATATGACCCACACACAAGGGCTATACATGTAAGTAGAGATGTCGTCTTCGAAGAAGGAAAAAACTGGACTTGGGAGCAAACATAAATGGATGGTGAGCAAGAATCATGCTTTCTACGAGTAGATGGTTTTACTACGTATAGAGATTCTATTAGTGTACAGAGATACAGGATGATGATATAGCATCTGAAGTACTTGGAGATAGTATTATGTTGACACCACAGTCATCGATGCAAACTTCCAGTAGTTTAGAAAATGAAGAAGACACTAATTCTAATGTATCAAGCGACAGTAGCGAGCCAAGAAACTTAAAATTACTAAATGATGTTTATGATAACTCAAAAGAAATCGAGTTGGCTGATGAATTACTACTGCTGGGAATAGATATGAGCCGGTAACATACGAACAAGCTACCAAGGAGAAAGTCTGGACCGAGGCTATGACAAGAGAAATTGACGATATCGAGGAGAATCAAACTTGGATACTGACAGACTTGCCAAAGGGGCACAAGGCTATCGATCTGAAGTGGGTATTTAAATTGAAGAGAGATACTAAAGGAGAGATTGTGAAACATAAGGCACGACTCATGGCAAAGGGTTATGTTCCAGAAGTATGGTGTGGACTATAAAGAAGTTTTCGCTCCTGTAAGAAGGTTAGAGATAGTTTGCTTGTTATTAGCTCTAGCAGAAAAGAATGAATGTGAGGTGCACCACCTTGATGTTAAGTCTGCATTCTTGAATGGCGAATTGCAGGGGGAGGTTATGTGTCTCAGCTCAAGGGATATATGATAAAAGGAAAAGAAAAAAAGGTGTACAAACTGATCAAGGCCTTATACGGTTTACGCCAGGCCCCAAGAGCTTGGTACTCTCGGTTGAATAAATGTTTGGTGGGATTGGGTTTCGAAAAATGTCCATTTGAACATGCTGTGTATACTAAGAGGGAAGGTAATGAATCTTGATCACTGGAGTGTACGTCGACGATTTGCTGATCACTGTTACAAGTGTCTCGAATATCATTAAGTTCAAGGAGGAGATGAGGGAATTTGTTATGTGTGATCTTGGAAAGTTGTCAAATTATCTTGGACTGGAAGTTGAACAAGGAAGGGGTTATATTGAGCTGAAGCAGACAGCTTATGCAAAGAAAGTACTGGAGAAGGCTGGACTGAGTGAGTGTAATGCTATAAAGTATCCGATGAAGAATAAATTGCAGCTAAGTGTAGATGCAATAGGAGATCCAGTAAATCCAACACAATTAAAGAGTATGGTTTTGGGTCTAAAATACTTAGTATACACACACATCCTATATTTCTTACGCAGTTGGGGTAGTTAGTAGATATATGGAAAGGCCTACGACACTTCATCTAAATGCAGTGAAACGTATCTATCGTTATGTAAAGGGTACTTCAAACTATATGGCCTAGTGTACACAAAGGGGCGATGCAATTATTTATTGTCAAGTTTTTTAGATAGTGACTTGGCTGGTAATGTGGATGATAGAAAAAGCACTGGAGGCATGGAATGCATTCTACTTGGATGAGAGCTTGATCACTTGGGTGTCACAGAAATAGTGTTATGTTGCTCTTTCTTCGTGTGAAGCTGAGTTTATGCCACAGCTGCTGCGTGTCAAGGAATATGGCTGCAAAGGTTCTCAATCAGATTTCAGATGTGAAACCAGGTCCTGTCACTCTTAAATCGACAAAAGACTGCAGTGGATCTAGATACAAACCCATTCTTTCATGGTTGTAATAAACACATTGATGTGCGATATCACTTTCGAGAATGCGTAGAACAGAGTTTGGTTGTTATTAAGCATGTCAGTACAAATGAGCAACGGGCTGATACATTAACCAAGGCATTGTCTGCTACAAAGTTCGAGAGGATGCGTAAGTTGCTGGGAGTCAAGAATCTTCTGTGTGTTTATATTAAGGGGGAATATGTTGGGATATTAATCTAAATATATTTGTTTTTATGTGTTTATTTGAATAAAACAACGTGTCTCGTGTGAACGTGGTATTTAGAATTAGTCCAAGAGTAGTTGCAGTTTATTAGGATGTTGGGTCAATAACGTGGAGAAAAACTAGGTAGTAGTTCCCGGTTTATAGGTGTCACCTTAGGCGTAGTTTATATTCAGCTGCAATCTTTTGTTTTAGTTAACTCAATTTGTATGCTTTCCATTAAGTAATCAAACAGTCTGTTTCTTTGCCATACATTTGTTATATCTATATTTACACCCTTCAGCGGATACACGCAAGGAATTATAATATACCATTTGTTTAGGTATCACTATACCATTGGCCAATACACGCAAGGAATTACAATATGCGATTTCTTTAGGTATGCACATCTTTAAGTTAATCAAACTATTGTTTCTCATCAGAAATTTGATTTGGAAGGTCATTTTTTATTCTGCTTACATAGGGCATAGTTTAGAAAATTAATAATTTTTATCATCAGCTAGTATGATATTATCACTTATTTGTTGAAAATTATAGTTACATTTTTTTTACTTGCGCTCTGAATGAAAAAAGTAAATAATTATGTGGGATTTATTATGAGCAAGCATGTCAAAATTTCATATTAGTAACAATCCAGAACTACTATGTTAGACATAGATACTTAATGAAACTGCACTTACTTTGGTAAGAAAGACCCGCATCGTGTTGCTTATTGACAAGAAACACTGCAAATTTGATCGCGAGATGCTAATGGCTCTACAGTAACTCTTGAATAAAATGGTTTGAAGAATAAGGTAGATGATCTGTAGATCTTATTCATGTATATACTGACTGTAGGCTCCCTTTGTTTAGTTTGAAGAAAGTTGTTGCCAATTAGGTAAGAAAGGCATGCATTGTCATATAGTCATGTTGCGTGTTGTCAAGAAAGACTGCAAATTGGATCGTTGCAACTTATACTTCAGAAATAATGGCCCTACGGTAACTTGAATAAAATGCATGCTTTGAAGAAAATATAAGGAATTAATGATCTGTAGATCTTATTCATTTATATATAATGACGGTCGGGAGCTGCTAATTAGGTTATGAAGTACAATTTAATATTTATAGATGTACACATGTCAATGGGCTTTGCTATATATAAGTTTAGTTGTTCAATATCATGCTAGTGTACGTAAATGAACTTTTTATCTAGAATGTGTTGTCTGGAAAAAAATAAGCTACAAACTACCGTACAAATGTCTATTAAGCTACTTCTAAAATGTGTTTTCTGGAAAAAAAAAATAAGCTACAAACTAGCGTACAAATGTCTATTGAGCTACTTATATGCAAATTTACAGTTCAAGGTCACTTCAGGGGAAACATTTATATGGTACATGCATCTCAAATAAGAATCAGAGCCTACACCAGCTCTCACATGATCTCCAAACACCAGAAAGAGTCACAACAATATTAAAATTCTAATATAGAAATGATAGGTTGATAACCATAAAATCCAAAGATCAAAATTTGGTCGTCAAGCATCTGGCATGCTGTCCACATATCCTCCCAAAATGTGATCAAATTTACTACAAACCTTTATGTTGTCCACAAATCCACTGGACCAGTAGTGTCAGTAGCAAGTGAAGAAGATCCTTTAGCAAAAGATAGCAACTTGGCTTGCGCATGACATGATATTAGTCCTATCTTGGGTTCCCATTCTGCAAAGATGCCAATGGATCTAAGGGACTTGCCAGAGAATCCTTTTTTGGAGCATTTTCTTCATTGTTTCATCAAACTATTAAATTAAAATAAAAAACAAAACTATTAAATTAACCTAAAAAACATTTTCTTCATTGTTTCCTGAAACTATTAAATTAACATAAAAAAACAAATTATTAAATTAGCGTAAAAAATATAACAAATAATTTTGTGAAGATAAAATATATATTAATATTTGATTTCATCATAAAAAAAAATTACAAAAAAATTACTGAAATTTTCAGACCACAATGAAGACTGCCATTATATTCGAATGGGATCCAAGCCATGTCTTCATACATCAATTTTATTAGATGGCTTCCAAAATTTTTAACAATTCCAAATTATCAAAAGTTATGCAAAAAATCTCTAAACAATAACCAAAAATACATCAAATATAGATCAAATTAAGTCAAGATTACCATTATAATTAAACTATTTAATAGGTCTATTACAAAAAATGAATATATATATATATATATATATATATATATATATATATATATATATATATTAAAGATGGAATTTAACTAAGACTCTAATTAAGACCATCGGAAATGAAACAACAGTAATAACTTACATAATAGACATGTGAGCATGATTTGTAGAAAATGTTGGTACATCTTGAACCTACAAAAATTAATTATTACATAAATATAGACAAATGCCAATATGGCAAATATGTAGTATATATTAACACAACCAAGTACCATTTGATTGTGAGAAGAACAAGAATTTGAGTTCAAAGACTAAGCTGAGTGCCTAAACATAACAATTACATCTATTTATAATTTGAAGCCATGATTCTAGAATGTTCCATTAAAAAGGCCTAACTGTCAAAAATATAGGCTAAGAAGCCCAATATATTACATTTTTTCATTGATGCAATGATTCTAGAATGTTCTGTATTTTTTCATTGATGTAATGATTCTAGAATGTTCCGTGCCAGTGGTGAAAAAATAGGCCCAAAACGGGAAGTATATCAAACTTCTTGTTATGATTATAGAATGTTCAATTTAAAGTATCCGTACCAAATAGGCCCAACATGTCCAAAATATTAAACCTCTATACATATCAAATGTACACATATCAAATTTTTAATCAAATAAAAATACATACATTTAAAAATAAAGTTCTAATTAAATCATTTATTATTATTAATCTAATTAATTTGACATTTTTTTCTCATAGAACATTGTAGGTATTGGTCTGAAAATCCCTATATATTAAATATAAAAACATTTTGGATTTTGAAACTAATTATGAATTATATTGATTTTTATCGGTATACGTTAATGAATACAATTTGTAAATTAGTAATTGATATGGGCTAAAAATAAGCCCTAAAGACACATTTAGTGTTGCATTAATTAGACCCGGTATGGTCCGAACGTGGGGCCTACCAACAGGGTCCAAAGTCCTATTTTTAATATTAATTTCGTAACTAATATTAGGGGTAATAAACAGCTCAGCAATAAGTGTCAGATAAGGACATTATCTCTACAAGACTTAGCCTCCAAGGCATCCAATTCAATATGGCAACAGACTCCTACAAGGAAGGAGTCTAGAACTTTCCTCAAGGAGGTGACTTATCTATTAAGTCTCCAAGTCCTACCTTAATTCTAAGGCTTCTCAGCCTATATAAAGGGCCTGACCCCTTGGGATTGTTTTATAAATGATCGTTGTAAACTACTTAATTCGCTTATATTGATTCCAACTTTTCAATGTGTGAAGAAATTTTATTAAACGTTTAGCAGTTGACTATATCCTTGTTTTTATCATATATCCTCAGTTGTTGTTAAGCATGTTGCTAGTAAATCCTTTTGTTAATTCATTTTATAATGTTCTGATCCCAATTATTTGTATCAAACTTGTCGATACTTTCTGTATTGTTTTTTTTAATTATTATCTTTTATTGTATTGAACTTATCGATACCCTTTGAGATTGTCGTTCGTTATGTATCACCCCCTTTATTGTGTTGAACTTGTCGACATCTAGTAATATTATCATTCTTTATTTACCCCTGTTGTTGGGTTGATCTTGTTGATATCAGTTAATGCTGATACATCATCAGTGAATCTTAATTATGAATTGATATTCTGGAACGTGAGTTTTCCAGTTAGTTGATGTGGTAAGGTGGTCGATTGTTCCGACACCTAGTGAGTATAATATAGAATTGGATTGTTTTTCAAAATGTGGACTGTAAAGGGTCGGACCAGATTCGTGGTCAGAAATTAATAAGGCCAATGTGTGTCGTGGATCCATTAAAGGACATTGCTGTGTGCGTTTGTCCGGGGTTAGTGCGTGACTGATCAGCAACCTAACCTTATTGTTTTTTTAAAAAAATAAAATAAAAATCCAATTCTAATCTATACATTGAGATTGGGTCGTTTTGATACCCGATTCCCTTGAAGCTTATTTCAATTAGATCTTGCTATCAGAACTTTTATCCGTTCATATTGTTGATACACCCCATTCCAGTGATGCAATGTTGGTTCCTCGTGATAATTAGGATATTTGACTTAGTTGATACCTTTCGAAGCATATGATAATTCTTCCTGATTTTCAGAACTTATAACTATTGTTGATATTGTATCACTAGTTGCACTTGCTGAGCATTGTTGGCTCACTCTTGCTTGTTTATTTTCTCCAGTTAATAGAGTTGAGTAGTGGACCTAGTGGTCGGTTGGTATTGCTCTTCCGGCAGTGAGAGGAGACGTCCGGGTTATGGATTTCGTTGGATAGTGGATTGGGAATTGTCAAGGTTGGATATATTGTTAGACAATGATTTTGTTTATTCACAAAAATTGTAAAACATTTTTATTCTGAGGTTGGATTGTAATAGTAAATTGATAGTTTGTTTCATACCATAACCAGTATGCGATCTTGGTTAAGGGGTTTTATTACTATAAGTTGTTTATATTTCAGGTTGTATAATGTTGTTTGTGGTTAGTGGCCCTAGATCTGTACCCCGGATTATGGGATGCTAGAAAAACCATTCCATACCTATTAAAAAAATGATAGAATTTAAAACATAAACAATTATTACATTAATATTTTTAAGGATAAAGAAAGTAATATAAAGCAAGTACTTGTTTGTCCGATATGTTGCATCAAACGAAACCACGTCACCAAACACCTCAAAATTTCTTCTTCCAACACTATCAGCCCAAAAAAGTTGAGTCAAATGATTCTTTTCATCAGTCTTGTATTCAAACCTGAACTCATTGTCAGATGATGCTTGAATATCCTTAAACTTTTGAATGAGAATATCTGCGTCATGTTTTCGAATATATTCTTTAATATCCCTTGAGAAATTTTTGAAGTCTACTACGGTAGCTCCAACATCCTCATATGTACCAATCATTGATTTGAATATAGCATGAGCTCGTGTAGCTCCAATATTGAGTTTCAACAGGTTCCAATATTGATTTGAATGTAAAAAATCAGTCAAAGACCTGCTGCAATGTAAAAATTGCATTGTTCCCTTGCCCGGAAAAGAATGGTTATGGTTTTCAACAAATTTTTTCACAATAAATCCACCTTTATCATCTGCACCAAGTATCAACTTTGCAGGACAATTAAATTTGGCGGAAGCTGTTCTTCTTCTTTTCTTATTGGTAGTATCATTTGAAAGATTGGCATCTTGTGGTTTTGAATTAATGTCATCGGAACCAGCTCTTGAACAAACAAAATATTTGTTACTTATTATCTTTTGTTTGTTATTCTTCTCCGATGAATGACGACTACTGAATGCACGCATATGTCCATATTTGTGATAAAAATGAAATGTCATGTTCAGATCAGGAAATGATTGGCCAATAAATGGCTTGTTTTCTGTTTCACATTCGGGAATCCAGTCATCCCCAAGATCATGATTAAGTACATCAATGTTATCAACATTTACAATAAACAAAATTATAAGAACACTTATAAAGAAATATCATTAAAGATTCAAGATAAACAATGGTTTAAATTACAACTTCTGAAATTGTAAAAAAAATAATAAGAACACATATTCTAGAACAATAACCAATACACTTGCTCTATTTAGAATCTAAACTATAATTTTTAATAACTAAACAAAAATCTGTTAGAAAACTACATAAGTAATGGTTATAATTATTTGCAACGTAGTTTATAATGTAGAACACCTTCAAATATAACTATAAAAAAAACATAAATACAAGCCTGGTTCATTCTCGTTTACACTATCTTCATTACACAAACCTGTTTCAACTTGGTTAAGAGTATTTTGAGAATTCATCTTCAGAAGTCAGCTTAAATATGAAAGTGTTTTAACAAACCAATAACAAAACACACCATCAATGATATAATGTTGATATTCTGTAACTTTGCCTCATTAAAATTTTGAAAAAAGTTCTATGATATGTGATAGAGAAACTGATTGATGTACTACATACTGATTTATTTTTGTAGATCAATTATCAGTATTAGATTGAAACTGAAATATGGAAAGCCTTAATGTAAAAGTAACAGTATATAATTAAATCAATGCATAAATGGTAATAAATCATTGAGTTATACGTATATTCTACTATATTTTCATCAAAACCAAGTACTACCCCTGTAGTTTTAAAAAGTTAATATACTAGTATATCTATACAGAATCTAAGCCATCAAATTACAATTAAATCAATGGTGATGATTCGGGTTCTGTAGTTCTCTTTTAAACCTCCTCACATTCGGGAATCCAGTCATCCCCAAGATCATGATTAAGTACATCAATGTTATCAACATTTACAATAAACCAAATTATAAGAACACTTATAAAGAAATATCATTAAAATTTCAAGATAAACAATGGTTTAAATTACAACTTCTGAAATTGTGCTCACTAATTTATTTATAGATTTATTTATTTCTTTCTTAAATAGTCTATATTTTGAAAATTTTTAAAAAATATTACAATGCCGCCGAAAAACGTGTCTTATATGTATTTATTAAATGGGTGTCGGCCTAAAATAATGTGATACAAAATCAACATAAACAATAAGTATATAGTTCATTTAGTTGTCTACATATATTAAAATTTGTACAATATTGTGTTCATTAATTTATTTATAGATTTTTTCTTTTCGATTTTTTTCTTAATTTTTATTCTGAATTTTTTTAAAAAAAGTATTACAAGACCGCCACTAAGCGAAGCTTAATCAACAAGTTGTGAATATAAAACAAAAGGAAGAAAAGCTATAACAGTGCACATTCCTGCTAAATTATTGAGGGGCCTGCAGGCTGCCCAAAATGAATTTTCAATTCACCTTCGCCTCTTATAGAGTTACAGTGTAACAACCAAAAATACCACCTTCACAATTATGTAGGTAAAACTCTCTTCCAAACTCATTTACAAGTTACAACTAGGCCAATCTGAACATATACTATTAGCCCAACAAGTTTTCTATTCTTGCAATGTTTCCTAACTATGCACGTTGTCACGGACTTAGAACTCCCTTAGTTCAACCGTGCTAGCACTTAGCGCTTGTCTCACCTTGAGATCTAATAAGTCAGCCTTTCACCCTACTAAGTGAGCTACACAAGAACACTTACAGAGAAGAGAACTTGTATTAACAAGAGCACAAGTGGTTACAATAGAGATAGCTTACAACTTCTTGGATGATCCTCCAAATGAGAGGACCTCCTCTATTTATACTACTCCAAGGAAGGTTCTAGATTCCCTAAAGTATACTTCCACTAAGGAAGGTTCTAGAATATCTACCTTAGATATTTTACAAGTATGTACAAGAGGTTTCTAGAGTGTTCCCCATCAAGAAGCCACTATAATATTCTAGGACACTCTAGAAAGTTCCGTAGCAGAAAAAGGTATAATCGGGTCCCAAAAAGAGTGGTACGTGACACTCTCCCCCAATTAATCTTCGACTCCTTATAATCTTCGATTGCCTTACAAAATTGCCACAAGTCTTGATCATTCTCCCACGTAGCATCGCTTGCTGGCAATCCCTTCCATCTCACCAAGTATTGAGTACTCAGTGGAACTCCTCTTTGGCGCTTTGTTCGTTCAGCTAGCACCTCTTCAACCTCTCGTTCGAAGGACTTTGTCATCAATGGTGGTGCTCGCTTAGAAGTACTCCTTGCCGGGTCTTCCACATCCTCATGATAAGGTTTGAGCATACTCACGTGGAAAACAGGATGTATCCTCATGGGTATATTCAACCGATAGGAAACTTTCCCCACTTTGCCAATCACCTCGAATGGTCCTTCGTACTTGCGGATTAGCCCTTTATGCACTTTTCGAAAAACCTTGTGTTGTTGGGGTAGAAGCTTGACCATAACCTTGTCTCCCACTTGGTACTTCTTTGGCCTTCGCTTCATGTCAGCCCACTTCTTCATTCTCTTGGCAGCCTTGGTCAAGAATGATCGTGCCATATCCGCTTGTTCCTCCCAAGACTTGGCCATGTGCAAGGCACCTGGACTTCGTCCCTCTGGTTGGCAACTAATAGAGTTAGGCGTCAAAGGTTGTTGTCCCGAGGTGAGCTCGAAACGGCTTTTATTCGTGGCCTCACTCCTTTGCAAGTTGTATGAAAATTGAGCCACATCTAGTAACTTGGCCCAATCTTTTTGATTCGCACCCACAAAGTGCCTTAGGTAGCACCCAAGTAAAGCATTCACCCTTTCTGTTTGCCTATCTGTTTGTGGGTGAAAGCTTGTAGAGAATTGCAACTCGGACCCCAAGTAGTTAAAGAGTTCCCTCCATAACTTGCCTGTGAAACGGGGTGTCTCGGTCGCTAATAATGGTTTTAGGCAGCCCCCAATACTTGACCACGTTCTTAAAAAAGAGACGGGCTGCTTCCTCAGCTGTGCAATCAGTAGTGGCTGCAATGAAGGTCCCATACTTCGAAAATTGGTCCACCACCACCATAATCGATCCACACCCCTCGGACTTAGGCAAAGCCAAGATGAAATCTAGTGAGACACTCTCCCAAGGTCGGGTAGGGATGGGGAGCGGCTCCAATAGCCCGGCTGGCTACCTATTTTCCACCTTGTCTTGTTGACACACAAGACAAGTTTTCACATAGACCTCCACGTCGTCCTTCATTTGGGGCCAGAAATAGTTAGCTTCAAGGAGTGCATAAGTCCTCTGTTTCCCTGGGTGGCCAGCCCACTTAGTATCATGACACTCCTTGATGAGAGTCCTCCTCAGATTTCCCCATTTAGGCACGAAAACTTTAGCCCCCTTGGCATAAAGAAGGCCGTAATTTACCCAAAACCGTTTAGTCTTGCCCTTCTTAGCCAAGTTCATGAGTTGAGCCGCCATTGGATCTAGGAAGTTCACTACCATGTTTTGGCTTTCTTGAGTAGGTCCGTGAGTGGTGCCGCCCTCATAGAGTACCCCTTAATAAACCGTCTATAATAGTTAACAAGACAGAGAAAAGATCTCACCTCTATGACCTTAGTCGGTGACTCTCATTCCTTGATAGCCCTAATTTTCTTGTCATCCATCCGTAGAGTTCCCTCCTTGATAACATGCCCCAAGAACTCCACATCGTTCTTAGCAAATGAACACTTCTCCCTCTTGACATATAGCTCATTCTCCCTTAAGAGCTTGAAAACCGTCTTCAAGTGCTCAACATGTTATTCTAAGGTGTTGCTATAGATGACAATGTCATCAAGGTACACCACCACGAACTTTTCCAAGTAAGAATGAAAGATCTCGTTCATCAAGGTGCAAAATGTGGCTGGTGCATTGGTTAGCCCAAACAGCATCACGAGCCACTCATAAGTGCCATATCTCGTTACACAAGCGGTCTTTGGCTCATCTCCCTCGACAATCCTTACTTGATAGTAGCCCGACCTTAGATTCATCTTTGTGAAATACTTGGCTGCCCCCAACCTATCAAACAAGTCAGCTATCAAAGGAATAGGATACTTGTTTTTGATAGTTACCTTATTTAGAGCACGATAGTCTATGCAAAATCGTAAGGACCCGTCTGCCTTCTTTTGAAACAAGACCGGTGCTTCATAAGGTGCTTTGGATGGCCGAATTTGTCCCGCATGAAGCAAAGACTTCAATTGTTTTCGAAGTACCTCCAGCTCCGGTGGGGCTATCCGATAAGGTGCCATGGATGGTGGCTTGGCACCAGGCTCCAGCTCAATTTTATGATCCACCTCCCTCCTTGGTGGTAACTTCTTAGGTAATTCTGGTGGCATTACATCTTTGTTAGCCTCCAACACCTCCTTGATCTCATGAGGAATCTCCTCAATGGCATCCCCCTTGGTGCCATCTATCTTCTTGGCAATCGCAAAGTATGTTTCTTGCCCTTTCTTGAGACCTTTTTCAAGTTACATGGCCGACAAAGTTTTCACCTCCTTGGTGCTTTCTATTGGAACCATGCAAGAAGAACCTGCTTTCATGATGCACATAGTATTATAGTAAGGCATAGGTATGGCATTTACAAACCTTAAGAAGTCCAGGCCTAACACCACTTTGAAGTCATCCATGGGTACCACCGAAAAGTTCACTTGGCCCTTCCAAGTTCCGAGTATTAGCTCCACTTTACGAGCTAATCCCTCCAAAGGCTTGGCCTTGGCGTTCACCATTTTTAGCACCCCGTCACCTTTTGTCACTTGTAAGCCAACCCTCTTGGCCTCCTCCATAGTGATGAAGTTGTGGGTAGCACCCGTGTCCACCAATGCTTGGACCTTCCTCCCATTCACCAAGGCTTCCACATACATGAGCCCCTTGCTCCCTTGTGGTTCTGGGTTTGGATTGGCCTTAATAGCATTGAGAATTTGAAGCGAACCCATGTGTCCTATCTCGGGTGCTTGATCCCCCAACTTTGGTTGCTCCACCATAGCTGATAGCGAGCCAAGCTTTGGGCAATCCCTCATAGGATGTGGCCCTTTGCGAATGAAGCAACCTCCCTTAGGCACAAAAGCTTTCTTTTTCTCCTCATAGGCTTCCCGTTTGGAGGATATCTTGTTAGAATCCCGTTTGTCCTTATACTCCTTGGGGCCTTTTTCTCCCCCACCTTTGGCGGGGTTATTAGGTGTAATATATGGCTTAGACTATGAAGATTCACCCCTTTGGAACTCCGTCAGGGATTCAGCTACCACAATAGCTTCATCCACATTCTTTATCTCACGGTGTTGTAACTCTTGTTTAGCCCATGTCTGAAGTCCATCCGTGAAGTAGAAAAGTAAGTCTTCACTCGCCATGTTTGGGATATGTAACATGAGAGTTGTGAACTCCTTGACATATTCATGAATGGAGCCCTTATGACGGAGCTCTCTTAGCTTCTTTCGTGCCTCGTACATGATAAGTGGATTTTATATCCACTTGGAGCGTTCCATAACGGCTTAAATTGATTGACTTGGACTCAAATTTGTTGTAGTTTTGATGTGTTTTGATTAGTTGTGTAGATTTACGAGAATGTTGATTAAGGTTGATGCTTCTATCGTTTTTGGAGGATTAATTGATTAAAATTCGGATTTCTGAGAAGGGTTGCGCAGTCTACACTGTTTTGGCCATATCTTGAGTTCTAGAAGTCCGTTTTCAGTGATCTTACAGCTCACGCGAAGCTTTGGAGATTTTCTACAATCTTAGGAAGAAATCAGGTGCAGGAGGGGTGCTGAATTATTCGCGCGCGTGTTTTATAAGAAGGAAAGCAGAAAAATTCCAGTTTTGCTCTTTTTCTAATTCTAATTGAATTTTAGGAAGTTTCTTGCACTTAAATTGAATTCTAATTGTATTTTAGGATGTTTCCTTGCTGGGCAAGATTTCTAGAGTCTATATAAACACTTCTAGGGATACATTGTAAGGGATCCTGGACACACAATTTTTACATACGTTCTTAATATTAAAAGCTAGGATTTTATTTTCTTCTCTCCATCTTTGCAAGCTCAATTTAATTCTTGGATTTAACTGTTCTTCATTATTCAAAGATCTAAGGTATTTCTTATCTTCTCCTTATTAATTACATGTTTATTATGGCTTTCTTGATTATCATTGTTAGTTTTAATCCTAGAATGAGTGAGTAATTTAATTCTAGGGTATCAAGGGGAGCCATGTTTGCACCATGATTTGGGTTTAATTTGATTAGTAGATTGATGGGTAAAGAGTAATTCTGATTGATATGTTCTAATTCTTAATTTGTGTAATTGCGCAATATCACGAATTAATTGATTGCAATAGGAGTAATAGATCGAAAGATTTTACTACTAGAGGCTACATACAATTAGCGGAATTGAAGGTGAGTGTGAAAGCATCATATTCTGAGAGTGTTAATGCTTGAAAAAGATTAACCATTGCTTTAATTACTTAACCCCATTAAAAAGCTATACCTTTGTGATTTGTTTGGTGTAAGCATGGTGAACCTGAATTGCCCTAGATCCCTTAATTAATTGATTTAAAACCTTTGTTAAATTTGTTTTAGTAGTTAATAAAATCCTCTAATAATCATTTGTGACTAGAAACAATTGATAATAGTTGAATTGAAATTGAAACTGTCTCCTTGAGGAATCGACCGGTATTTTCTAGTATCTACTACAATTGATACCGTGCGCTTGCGGTTAGACGTAATTTTACACAACAAGTTTTTGGCGCCGCTGCCGGGGAGACGCCTAGTTTCTATAATTTTAGTTCGATTGTTTTGGATTGTTTCTCTTGTCTCTTTGGAACTCTTGTTCCAACTGAGACCGATCTTACTGCTTTTCCTTGTTTAGTTGTTGATGCCCAGGACCAGGTCTCAAACGAAGGAAGATACAACTCCTCTTAGTCCAGATTTCGAGATCACCTGTCAACAATACATAGATCTACAAAGGAAAGAGAAGTAGCAAGAGATACCTGAACCAAAGATTGAGATGGCGGATCCTCCCAAATCTTTGAAGAACTACTCACAGCCCTCTCCGAGTGGGGTACCTACTGGCCTTGCTATGCCAGCGATTCAAGCAGCAAATTTCGAGATCAAGCCTGCTTTGCTCACTATGATCCAACAGAATCAATTTGCTGGGCTTACCTCTGAAGACCCTACAAATCATCTGCAATGATTTCAACAGCTCTGTTCTACAATTAAACATCAGGGAGTCACTCCAGACCATTTGAAAGTCATGTTGGTCGGTTTCTCTCTTCGTGACAAAGCTCAAAAATGGTTGAATGATATTGACCTGACCGAGTGGGATAAGATTGCTCAGGCTTTCTTAACTGAGTTCTTCCCTCCTAACAAAACCGACGATTTGATCGACAAGATGATGAGTTTTAAGCAAGATTATGGCGAATCTCTTCGGGATGCTTGGGATAGATTCAAGGATTATCAACGTGCATGCCCTCACCATGGTCTTGAGAAGTGGTTTTTGCTTAAACGCTTCTACAATGGTATTGATCCTGAAACAAAAGGGATGGTTGATAACGCTGCAGGTGGCGTGTTTTTAGACAAAGGAGTTGATGATGCACATGCTTTTCTTTCCAATTTGGCTGCCAATCACTTCAGTAATCCTAGAGCAGCCAAGAAAGGGGGTAAACTTGAAGTGGATGCTTACTCTCTATTATCATCTCAACTAGCTGCATTAACTCAGGAGATCCACTCATTGAAGACATCTCAGCCCTCTACTCAACCTATGAGTATCAATGCATTGTCATCCATGGCTCCTATGAATAATCTTGTTTGTGAAGTCTATGGCATCCAAGGCCACTATGGTAACGATTGCCAATACAATGCTCAAAATTCACAACATTTTCAGATGGAGCAAGAAAATGTTTTCCAACAGAGGCAGCAGTACAATCCTTCCTCCAACAGTTACAATCCTGGTTGGAAAGATCATCCGAACTTCTCATATAGGAACAATGACGCTCAGAATTCAAATGTTCCTAATCAGCAGCAACAATATCAGCAGTCGTATCAGCCTCCTCCACAGCAGCAATATAGGCCTCATCAAGGACTTATGAATCCCCCTGGATTTCAGAAGCCCTATCAGAATTATGCTCTTCCAGCCAATCAAGCTGCACATGCTGATAATCAAGGTGACATGATGAAGATATTGTTACAAATGCAAAAGAATATGGAGGATACCAATAGGAAGATGAACCAGATGGAGATACATAATAAGATGCTGGAAACTTTTTTTTTTTGCTAAAAGATTTATATATTAAAAAAGAAGAAACAGGGATTCACCCTTGGTCCTCAGAATAGGGAAGGATAGAACTAATACAAAACATCTAGGCTAACAGCTAAAAGAAAATAATGAAAACCAATTCCCTAAGTCAAATGAACATCCATCTGTAATGAGCTAAGTTTGCATTTTTTTGGAACCACGTTGAATTTCTTAGTTTGGTCTTCAAGTCCACCATGATTGTAGCTATTAGCTGCGTCGGTTTTAGACTTCCCTTATTGTGTAATCGAGCATTACTCTCCCTCCACAGGTGATTTGCAAAAAACTGCGCTGCTAGCAAAAGAACTGGTCTATGAACAAAGTCGGTGTGCAACCCCCAAGCAGAAATAAGTTCTGGCCAACACTCCCCGTCAATAACAACACCTAAAACACCAGTAATCTTGGTGAGGATGAAGTTCCCATAAGCACATTTGACGAATAGATGAGAGTCATTCTCAAGACCTCCCACACATAACAAGCAGTGTGGCTGGACATCCAAACCAAAAGATAGGAGTCTATGAGAAGTTGGAAGACGACCCAAACAGAGAAGCCATTCCAGGTGAGCGAAACGTTGAATTTTAAGCTTGTACCAAACCAGAGCGGACCAAGATACCTGGGCAGAAATTATTCTTATAGATTTCCAAATATCCCCCGTCTTTAATTTCTTTAAAGGAATACAGCCCCAACAAATCACATCATTGTTCCGAAGGTTGAAATTTGGAAAAGAAAAGTTTTGAATCCATGAAGTTAATCCAGGATCCACATGGTGTATTCTTATTGAAGGGCAAGGCAAAATCCAAGAACCCGATTGAATTATGCAATTTACAGACGCTCCATGGGATAGTCCAGATTGAGCAATGATAGTGTCCGTATTAGACAAAGCCAAACAGTGTGAATTCCACCATGGTTCAAACCAAAGAGACGTGCCTTGACCATTCCCCAGGTTATAAGAGAGAAAATATCTAGCAACTATTCGAAGCTTAAGTACATTCCTGAAAATCCAAGAGCAGTCTGACGGCATGCGCATCGTCCAGAAATGCTTCCGTTTTAACGCTGTGGTGTTTACCCAGACAGACCATAAAGAAGGCTTCTTTGACACAATCCTACATAGGTGATTAAGCATTTGAGATTTATTCCAGTCCTCGGTTTTTTTAAGACCCAAACCTCCTTCCTGCATAGGACTGCACACTCTATTCCAACTCACTTTTGCTCCGCCTTTTGAGTTTATATCTCCCTTCCATAGGAACCTAGTGAGAATGGACTGGATTCTATTATGAACCGAGACTGGGAGGATAAAATGGTTTGTCCAGAAATCTTGGATTTCAAATAAAACAGAACGAATCAGTTGAACACGACCCGCTAAAGAGAGAAGCAAAGTCGTCCAGCATGAGATCCTAGCAGATATTCTTTCCAAGAGAGGGATGCAATCATTATGACTGAGCCTTGAAGATATTAATGGGACCCCCAAGAATTTAACAGGGAGGTCACCATGATTAATTCCAAACATAGAATCAAACCAGTGAGTTATAGTAGCAGTACAGTTTCCGAAGAAGACCGTGCTTTTGGCCATGTTTGGACGAAGACCACTCACCTCTGAGAATTTAGCCATGCAATGCATTAGATGAGAGACCGATGCCTGATCACCTCTTGAGAAAAGTAAGACGTCGTCCGCATAGAAGAGATGTGTAAGTTTGAGGTCCTTACATTTCCAGTGGTAATTGAAAGTGCCTGGTACTTTTGCTAACATAGCTGACAGAACGTTCATAGCTATGGAGAACTAATATGGAGAGATAGGATCCCCTTGACGAATACCCTTCTTCCCATCAAAAGAGCCACACAGAGACCCATTAATCTTGATAGAGTAGGTTGGGGTTGAGATGCACATGTATATCCATTTTATGAATTGTTCCGGAAAATTATGTTTTTTCAGAGCTCGTATGACAAAATCCCATGCTAGCGAGTCGAAAGCTTTATGAAGATCCAATTTCAAAGCACATTTAGGCGCACCACTATCCCGTTGGTAGCCTCTAAACAGTTCTTGGGCCATCAAAATATTGTCCGATATTGTACGACCAGGAACAAAGGCAGACTGCGAAGCATTTATAATAGTAGGCATGACCATCTTGATACAAGTTGCAAGAATCTTCGCAATACATTTGTATGGAATATTGCAGAGAGAGATAGGTCTGAAGTCTTTCATTGAAGTAGGGTTTTTCACCTTAGGAATTAAAGCGATGGTAGTGGCATTCATTGATTTATGTATGGAAGCTGTAACGAAGAAATGCTTGATTGCCTTACAAAAATCTGATCCCACAATGTTCCATGTAGCCAAAAAGAATTCCACTGTAAAACCGCCCGGACCCGGAGCCTTGTTCTTCCCCATAGTTTTTAGAGTTCTCAGAATAAGATCATCTGTCACTGGCGCCTCCAACAAAGAAGATTGAGTCGATGAAATATTTTGACAGGGAAGATCATCAAAAGTGCAATTCTAAAGCTGTGGTGAAGCGCCTAAATTGGTTGAAAAGTAATCTATAGCCACTTTTGAAATGTTTTTGTGGCCTGAAACAAGAACCCCAGCATCGTTCTCAAGAGCCATGATCTTATTCGTGTTCCAATTTGACTTTGTTTGATTGAAGAAGAATCTATTATTACCGTCTCCCACTGTTAACCATTTTATTCTTGATTTTTGATGAAGAAGTTGTTCCTCTTCGATGAGAGCTTCTTGGAGTTTATACGTAGCCTGGCTTTCCAATTGTAAAAGGCCCGCATTTTCACAGTCGCAGATAAGCATATCCTGAACCTCTTTGAGAGCATCGCGAGCTTGAGAGACATTATTATGGACGTTTCCATGTGACTTGTTCAGGCTAATAATAGCTCGTTGAACGTCCTTCAATTTCTGATTTAAAATTCCCATAGGATCGCCATACCACTGTGTAGACCAGGCCCTTTGAACCGTGTCCTCAAAACCCTCAACCCCTGTCAAGTAGTTATGAAATTGGAAAGCTTTCTTTAGTTTCTCCAAATGTAAAGGTAGAGAACAAAGTAATGGACAATGATCCATAATGCCCGTGTTTTTAACCATGACAAAAGCTTCAGAAAGCAGGGTGAACCAATCTTTATTCCCTAGCATACGATCCAGACGTTTGTGAATTAAAGAAGATTGCTTGTTGTTCCAAGTGTATAGTGAACCCACTGTTCTGATGTTCCCCAGGCCTGAAGTGTTAACACAGTCTGAGAAGGCTTGCATATCCGTAGTCCAGTATTCACGGCCCCCTCTAACCTCATTAAGCGATAAAATTGAATTAAAATCTCCAATGACACACCATGGCATCGTAATAGTCTGACTTATGTTTTCAATTTCCCTCCACAGCGAAACACGCTGATGAGGCTTATTAAAAGCGTAAACAAAAGTAACACAGAAGCTCAAATTTGTTTCCAAGAAGGTGACGAAACATGTAATTTGCTGAGCGGATTTAACATGAGGTTGAACTGTCCAGATTTTTGGATCCCACCCTACCCAAACACGATCGTAGTCATGAGCCTCATAATTATAAATCCAATTCCAATTCTTGTTTATGCATCTTGAAATAGAGAGAGAGTTTTCCATTCAAACTTTAGTTTCAACTAAACCCATTAAAGAAACATTATTGACTGAAAGATAGTTTGTGACCTCCCTCTGATGAGGGCCTTATTGAGACCTCTAACGTTCCAAACTGAGAAGTTCATCATAAGTGTTTAGGTGGTGTTGTCAATCCTGCCAACCTAGAACTTTTCCTGTACGAGACCTGAGTGAAACCAGCTGCATCCACATTATCAGTATATGGTGGTTTAGGAATGTTAAGAACAACCTCCAGGAGATTAGTTTTAACAGGTGATTTCCCGTTTTTGCGCTTTCTTCCTGGCGATTTCTTAAAGTCTGGATCCTCCGAGATATTCGACAACGCTACGAAACCATTTTCCATAGCAATTGGTATGGCGTCATTGATAAAAAGATTCTCATTGAACTGCATACTTTCGTGTTCATCACATTGGTTTGGTGAACCTGTTGGAAGTGTGTCAAATTCCTCCAAGTCATTCACATTTTCAATTTCTTTTAATATCTCATCATCATCCATAACTACTTTGCAGCCACAGAATTCACCTACCACATACGGCACCATTTCCATATTCTTTAGGTGCTCCGCCTTGAGAGAGGTTTGAAATGCTGTTGTGTTCGATGTTGAGGCAGGGGCATCACCACTAGAAGGCAACAAGGCAACAAGGCTCTCTACCAGCACAACCAACTCATCCAAAGGAAAATGTGAATGCCATTGCTCTTAGGAGTGGTCGTATATATGATGCTCCTCCAATGCCGATTGACGATGTTCCTACTGAGAAAGAAAAAGAGGATTCTGAGGAAGACAAGGTAGAGAAAGTCGTTGAAGATGCAAACAAAGGTGAAACTGAGGAAATCAAGAAAAAGGACAAAGAGAATACTGCAGTTACTCCACCACCATTTGTGCCAAAGCTCCCATTCCCTAGCAGGATGAACAGAAATAAGGTGGACCGGCAGTTTGGTAAGTTCATGACACTTGTCAAGAATCTTAAGGTAACAGTTCCTTTCATTGATTTAATTTCTCAAGTCCCATCATATGCAAAGTTTCTTAAGGATATTCTCACTAAGAAGAGGTCTTTTGGTGAGGTGGAGACAGTAGCTTTTACTGAAGAGTGTAGTGTTGTTTTACAGAATAAGTCTCCACCTAAGCTTAAAGATCCTGGTAGTTTTTCAATCCCGTGTCATTTAGGTGCATTGTTCATTGATAAAGCTTTATGTGATTTAGGCGCTAGCATCTCAGTCATGCCTCTCTCGGTTTTTCAAAAACTAAATATGGGAGAATTAAAATATACACAGATGACTTTGCAAATGGCAGACCGTTCGATAAAATATCCCCTTGGAATTTTAGAGGATGTGCCTGTTAGGGTTGGAAAATTCTATATTCATGTAGACTATGTAGTTCTAGATATGGAAGAGGATAGCCAAATACCTATTATTTTGGGTAGACCATTTCTCTGTACGGCAGGTGCTGTTATTGATGTTAAAAGTGGGACTCTCACATTGAGTGTTGGTGATGATAACATTACTTTTACTCTAACCTCTGCTCTTAAATCCCCTTTGCTTGAGAATACTTGCTGCAGGATTGATGTTATAGATGGAATTGTCTGAGATGAGACGCCTCAAATTCTATTGAATGATGCATTGGAAGCAGTGCTCATGCTTGAAGCTTCAGAAGGAGAAGGACATGCTGAAGTCGATTCATTGATTCTTGAGTTGGATGGTGCAGCTGATCCGAATTGTGAGAAAGTGATTTATCTTGACAACCCATCCATGTAGATCTGAACTAGCTGAGTCAAGCTATTGACGTTAAAGAAGCGCTTCGTGGGAGGCAACCCGCGCATTAGTGTAGAAAAAAAATAAAAATTTGAGTGTTGTATTCCAAAAAAAAAAAAGAGAGTGTTGTGCAAAAAAAAAACGAGTGTTGTGTAAGAACCCCAAATTTTGGATATAATTAAAAACTTTTTATTATGTACTGAGGTAATGGTGAATAGTGATTACGACTACGATGTAACGATTGAGATAATGAATGGAAGGAATGGAATTCGATTTAAATATTTATATGTCTTGAACAATACTATTGGTTGACACTTTAGATAAGAATTATCTATCTCCTAGGGGATTGAGATTTGATAATTCTAAAGGAGAAGATTATTCTTATGTCATCCAAATTGATATCTGATATTGGTCCAGTGGGTCCGTAAAAAGGTTAAGGAATGATCGAAAGAGATCAGGGACAATTGTACAACCCTAAGAGGATGAGTAAAGAAAAATGGATGAATAGTGATTTTGGTGGATTTAGGAATATTATTAGACGACGCTATATAGAGGTACCCGGAACGAAATTCTGAGTTCGTATTAGTGATCCAGGGGGAAAAAGAGTGTATGTAAAAGCTGTCGGATTCTGAAAAACAGCACTTTTATTTTCCCCGAGATTTCCCTGGACAATGAAGGACTTAAAGAGTTATTGGAAAGATTTATGGAATTTGGATTCGAGAATTATTAAAGAAAATTAATAATGATAGTATAAATATCGAGACGGTTTCCGGGAAAACCCTAACTAGAAATCTTCAAGATATTCCTTCGAACGATCAGTGAATTGAGTAATAACCGGACAAAAGAACAAGCAGATGATCAAGTTGATGCATGTACAAGTGGATATGATCAAGTAACCAAGTAGTTACATGAGTAACTAGAACAATTATAGACTTAAACTAAGTACTTAGCTCCTTTCATCATCCAACCACAAGATTAAGACACATGCCCCCTCAAAATACATCATGCATGACATAATAGCTTTAATAAAGCTACTTTACCATAGATATTATCCAAAGAAATCACTTTATGCTAGATTAGTGCAAGAGAAGCAAGCCAAACTCCATCTCTCTCCATTTTCTCTAAACTGCCCAGCAGAAACACTCTCAAGAAGAAAATTCATATCTCCATTTATATCTATGATAAAATCACCAAATTTTAACCATAGCTTCTCTACTCCATGGGCAAGGTTCGTGTAAAATTTCATGGCAATACAAGTAGTATAGCCTAGTTAAATCCCTCCCCAAAGTTGAAGAAACCAAACTGATCTGTGCTTGACAGTTTCTGTCCAGAGGAGAAAGGGGGCTCAAAACCTTAGCTAGGAAGCTTCAAATCTGATGATCTAGGACTCAAAACAAAGCTTATGAAGAGGCCAAGATGTGGTAAAAAATTGAGAGACAAACTCTTATTTTTCTATTTTCTATGATTTTTACAAAAGTGATGATGAATAGTAACCCTTAGAAACTAACTTTGTTTTCTTGGTTTTCTTTGTTGCTCTAAGCTATATTAAGGTGATCCAAGGACTAGATCAAGGCTTGTTAGACTCTTAGACACACCAAGGAAGGTATGAGAGAAAACCACATGTCAAACGGATCGTTTTCCGATTTTATAAAAATGTTGGAATTGAAGTTAAATGTGAACGAACCCCTAAAAACCCGCTTGATTATAACTTCGGTAAAACACTTAGAAAACGGGCGATAAAACTCGGAGTATAATATTGATTCGTAACGATCGACTTTAGAGCTTGTATGACTTAAGTATGTCCCAAGTGTAAGTACAGTGACATGTCGTATTAACGAACGATTGTCGGGTCGGATCGATGATAAAAGGAATCCACTAAAAGGGGTATAACGAGATAACTCGAGAACGTGTTTCGATTTAAGTATAACTTAACTTTTGAGATGTTAAGTGATTAATCCCGAATGCCTTGGCTATTTATAGATCACCAAGCTGACCCGGGACCCGCTACCACTACCCCTTACCGTACTCGACTACCAGGCAAGTTTCAATTCCCTTCTTTTAGGCTGTTGTTGTGATTGAATATATATATATATATATATATATATGTGTGTGTGTGTGTGTGTGTGTGTGTGTGTGTGTGTGTGTGTGTGTGTGTGTGTGTGTGTTTTCTGTTATACATATGCCATAGCATGCATGCCTACTTTCCAGTCATATCGTTATGCTTATTCCCTGATTGTTTATTGGCTTATAAATTAGATAGCTAACGTATCAATTATAAGCCGGTTATTGTAAGACCCTCATAGAAGGGCGTATACATCTTATTCATCAAATATAGACCGGGAGTCAATATTTCTTGATATATCGAGATTACCTCGGAGGAAAATATTTAAGTAAATATTTTCCATTATTTGGGCGACGAATATTATTTGAATATTCGTTCGAGATTATTTATTTAACGATGCTTACTTCAAATAATTATTTGAACGTAACCATTCGACGAATAATATTTTTCAATATTCATTCAGAGTCGAATAGATTAGCGATTATTATTCTGAATATTCTTCTAAAGATTGAACTACTAAATGAATATTATTTGAATATCCATTTAGAATATTATTTTATTAAATGAATATTACTTTTGAATAATCATTTAAGAAATTAATTACTTGATGAATATTATTCTAATATTCATCTGAAGCTTGATTTATTTATCGAATATTATCTCGAATATTCCTTTAAAGCTTGGATTACTAAATGAATATTACTTGATATTCATTTAGAATATTATTCATTAAATGAAAATTACTTTTTGAATATTCATTTAAATTCCTAATTAATTATGAATATTATCTTAAATATTCCTTTCAGGTCTTATTAATTAATGAATATTATTTTGAATATTCATTTAAATATTTATTTATTCAATAAATATTCTCCTGATATTTCTTCAAGGATTATTTTGAGAAATACTCTGATTAAAGATATTCTTTCATATTCCTAAATATTCTTTAAATATTTTTAATTCAGTAAATATTCTCTGAATATTTATTCCCTACTTAGAATAACCTCAATAAGGTTTATCTTCTTCGATTATTACGGAAAATATTTCGGAATCATATTATTATTAATCTTATATCAAGAAAGGTTCTCAGACATCATTCTTCTTTGAGTCTATCTCCCTAATGATAAGGGAACCTTACTTGGAAAATGATATTTATCTTGTCGACTTCCCGGTCATAAAGCATTCTCTTCACTCGCAACTCGGGTGCTATTGACTTATTAAGTCGTTGTTTACCTTCTCATCTTTCGAGGGGTAAGATGGTTGGAACAAGTTGATATTCGTTACCAAGCAATAGCTTGGAAGTTATTGGTGCATTTTCCTTTCCAACTAGATACGACTACTTTGTGGAGTCTTATCAACAAGTATTATACTTGGGGAAAGGGGGACGAACGTTACATTCAGAATCATGAATTCTATTTGAACTAGGAGTCGTGTAAGAGGCCGAGTAGCGCCGGTCCATCCCCTTTGGCCCAACCGTTGGCCGGGGAGAGCTAGTAAGGCGGTAGACAAGTAAAGCCGTCAGTTCTTCCTTCTACCGGTAGTAAATCTAATTTGAGCTGTACGATCTTGACTGATCATCAAGATTGGAACAGCGGGCGCGGTGAAAACTCCATCATTGGTTCATCATCAAAACTTATTTATTTCCTGCAACATGATTACTGTTGGCAGAGCTGGAAAAGTGTTCATAACTGGAATTGCAATCTTTTCATGCAAGTTCCTCTTTTAATGGCAATGAGAATATCTCGCTTACTTTTGATGTAGCAGATATTTTTCTACAAACAAATACTTTGAGTTACCTGGTAACTTCATCCTTTATATTATACTGGCAATAACTTCATTAAGGCATGGCATATGATTTCAAAGGATATTTTGAACTACTGTATATATGTATCACTGTTCAGTTATATTATTGTTGGTGGGCTTTCACTCACCCTTGCTTTGTTCATATTATGTCACAACAACAGCTAGGGCAGATGGCTCGCGTCAGGCGCACTCGGCACAAGCGGGTTACCCGACCCACCGGACTCCCCGCTGAGATGCTAGTCGCCATTGCTGAGGTAGCATAGTTAGACAGCTTTTGTTTCTTGTTTAACTATATGTATAATTAATGTAATCAACGGCAAAACTTTTAAACTTATGATGTTATCCTTTTGGGATTGTAATAACTTTCATTCGTAAACCCCTTTTATGTAAGTCTTATTTCAATTTCATCTCTGGGACTATAACTGTGTGTGTGTGTGTGGATATTCTTGTGGGGTCATAGCATGCTACTTATTGATTTTAGACTCAAGTCAAGTATTGTGTATAAGTTATGAGACAGTAACGACCCGATCCCGAACCCCGGATCTGGGGGTGTTACAGTTGTGCAAAAAAAAAATTGCAGAAATTTCTACGCGACATGGCACCAATTCCAGGAGGTGGCGTGCCAAAAATTCTGTCCAGCCGTTTTGCAAGAATTCTGTCTAGGTGGATATATATAAAAAAAAGCTGTTATGCGAAAAAAAAAGTGCAGCAGAATTTTTTTCCGCACCTCCGCGCCAACTGAGCGCAACAGCCTGCTAATTTCCCTGCCCAGAACTGTTATGTATGTGTGTAACAACACATAAAAAAAATCCCACTAGAAAATTCCACGCGCCTATGCACCAACAGGGAGACCATGCCTCCAATTTCCATCCAGGTATGTTCTTATTCATGTATGTACGTTTTATATATATAAATTTTTTTTTTCTCCAATCCCTTTTCTAATAATTTTCTCCACCTAAAATCCTAATTCTAATCCTATATTTATTCTAAATCATTCCCAATCCATCTCTTATTTTATTTTTCTTTCCCAAATCTATACAATTAAACCCCTATATATACACACACCAATCCTACCCCATTCCAATTTTTTTTTCCTACAATAAATTTCAAGGCTTTAAGATTCAAGTTTGGGGGATTTTTAATTGCAAGCTTCACCTCTCTGGTTCGTATTTGGGGTATAATTCTTCCTTTTATTTTGATACTACGAATTGTGTTCTTGCATTATTAGGGTTGTGTGTTCTTGATTATTTGGGGATTTTGTACATTCGAATTTTTTGTGGATTTTGGTGAATTTTGTGAGTTGGGTATTAATTCTTATGGCTCCTAAGCATGGGAGAGGTGGTGCTAGTGTTGCATAATTTTTGTCTTTGACGGCGGAGGTTGAATTTGATCGGTTGTTATTAAGACCAATTGCTAAAAAAAGGGGATTATTGCTTACGATGGGGAAGGATTTGTAAGGCGCCTTGTAGGTATGTTTTCTGCTATCTCTCGTATTTACTTCCATTCAATGCGGACATTGAATGTTTTAAGTTTGGGGGTGGTTTAAGGGATAAGTAGTGTATATTAATGTATATTAGATAATGTTAGTGTTAGTATATCATTGTGTTCATATAGAATCATATTTTGCATATTAGTATAATTCATGCATGTTATTGTTCGTGTTATTTATGTTTGTTTCATATAGGACATTCTGTTTTTGTTTTCGTATACCATGTGAGTTCATTCTAGTTGCATTTTCATGGCATGCATACTTCATGATCCCTTAGAACGAGCAATTTTTGATTGGTAGGTAGATGTATAATTGAGTGTGGTAATGATGAATAGAGGGTTGATTTATAGTTCCTATGAAATTGACTTGCATGTTTCAGAAACAAAATTTTTATAAAAGTCTCATTAGGTTGCTTTTGGGCTAGGTTGAGGTTATGCTTGTTTGGATGTTTTGAGATTTAATCACTTGATTATAGTTAGAATTTTCTTTATTCCCTTGATGGCCTAGAACACTAAAGTCTAAGTTTGGGGGAAAACAGTGATTTCATGCTAGTTGTGTAATTGTCAATAATGGCTAGGCGTCAAATGGCTAGTAGCCGGATCATATTTATATGAGTAGTCTAGGGTTGGAGATGAGAATTCTCACTCCAGATTGCATTTAGAGAAAAAAAATGAAAAAGAAAAAAGAAAAAAAAGAGTCAAAAAAAAGATGAAAAAAAAAAAGATGAAAAAAAAAAGACTTATGTGAATTGTGAATTGCAAAATTAACCAGGGTGAGCTCTTTAATACTCGAGCTATTAAGTACGAGGGGACTTTGTGCCTAGTGACCTAAGACTTTTATAGTCTGGGATCCACTGACCTAACGCTCGCTACATGGGTATTATTGTATAAGTCTTTTGGGGTCTCATCCATTGCACGGTTAAATAAGCATGCTTGTATATTATGTGTCATAGTTGTTGTTAGTAATAAAGCATGAATTTCTGTCTAACTTGAATGATGATGGAGGTGTTTCTAGGTTGTGAAGTGTCTACCGTCTATTCTATTTATAAACATGTTATTGTCTTGGCGAAGAACATGTATGATTTTGATCTAGTTTTGGGAGTATTTCTGATGAGCATCGCACACATGCTCGTTTCTGTTCATGTATTGTTAGTATACGGGGACTTAGTCGAGCTCTATTTGGATTTAGTTGCATTCTTTGAGATGTTTGCTTGCTAGTTGGTATTGGTTAATTTGAAGGGGATCTTTGCATTTTCATACTAGTTACATTCATGCATTGCATTGCATTGGATTTTGTGGGTACATTCACTATAGGCCCTCACGAGACCTTACTCGTCCACTGGGGCTGCCTAGGGGTTTAAAGGGCTTGTTGCATATGCCAAATGCAACCGTGATCACCTACGGAAATACTACTAATTAGGTAGAGTTAGTTGTTTATGCTTGAGGACAAGCATCAGTTTAAGTTTGGGGGTGTGATAAGTGGATTTTATATCCACTTGGAGCGTTCCATAACGGCTTAAATTGATTGACTTGGACTTAAGTTTGTTGTAGTTTTGATGTGTTTTGATTAGTTGTGCAGCTTTACGAGAATGTTGATTAAGGTTGATGCTTCTATCGTTTTTGGAGGATTAATTGATTAAAATTCGGATTTCTGAGAAGGGTTGCGCAGTCTACACTGTTTTGGCCATATCTTGAGTTCTAGAAGTCCGTTTTCAGTGATCTTCCAGCTCACGCGAAGCTTGGGAGATTTTCTACAACCTTAGAAAGAAATCAGGTGCAGGAGGCGTGATGAATTAATTCGCGCGCGTGTTTTATAAGAAGGAAAGCAGAAAAATTCCAGTTTTGCCCTTTTTCTAATTCTAATTGAATTTTAGGAAGTTTCTTGCACTTAAATTGAATTCTAATTGTATTTTTGGATGTTTCCTTGTTGGGCAAGATTTCTAGAGTCTATATAAACACTTCTAGGGATACATTGTAAGGGATCCTGGACACACAATTTTTACATACGTTCTTAATATTAAAAGCTAAGGTTTTATTTTCTTCTCTCCATCTTTGCAAGCTCAATTTAATTCTTGGATTTAATTGTTCTTCATTATTCAAAGATCTAAGGTATTTCTTATCTTCTCCTTATTAATTACATGTTTATTATGGTTTTTTTTGATTATCATTGTTAGTTTTAATCCTAGAATGAGTGAGTAATTTAATTCTAGGGTATCAAGGGGAGCCATGTTTGCACCATGATTTGGGTTTAATTTGATTAGTAGATTGATGGGTAAAGAGTAATTCTGATTGATATGTTCTAATTCTTAATTTGTGTAATTGCGCAATATCACGGATTAATTGATTGCAATAGGAGTAATAGATCGAAAGATTTTACTAATAGAGGCTACATACAATTAGCGGAATTGAAGGTGAGTGTGAAAGCATCATTAGATATTCTGAGAGTGTTAATGCTTGAAAAAGATTAACCATTGCTTTAATTACTTAACCCCATTAAAAAACTATACCTTTGTGATTTGTTTGGTGTAAGCATGGTGAACCTGAATTGCCCTAGATCCCTTAATTAGTTGATTTAAAACCTTTGTTAAATTTGTTTTAGTAGTTAATAAAATCCTCTAATAATCGTTTGTGATTAGAAACAATTGATAATAGTTGAATTGAAATTGAAACTGTCTCCTTGAGGAATCGACCCGTATTTGCTAGTATCTACTACAATTGATACCGTGCGCTTGCAGTTAGACGTAATTTTACACATCAGTACACCATATTCTCTGGATAGAATTGGCACTTAAGCTCTTTCTTGAAGTCTTCATATGTGTCGATGGTGCATAGGCCTTCTCAATATCTGCCCATTTCCTATGCCACCATAAAGTTGCAATATCAGAGAGATAACAAGTAGCGGTGCGTACCTTAGCTTGCTCATCCACAATCCTCATCACATCAAAGTATTGTTCAAGATCCCACATGAAGTTCTCCACCTCCTTCGCATCTCTTTTTCCTTCGAACGTCTTGGGCTTAGGAATCTCGAGCCTCGATGTCTCCCAAATCACCAGCCCTCTATTACCAATTCCGGCTTCAACTCTTGAAAGTTGATCCTTGAGCTCCTTGATTGCCCCCTCTATTTTGGTCTCCATGGCAAGTAAACATTTTTCATTAGCTTTGTCTTTATCTTGGAGCTCTAAGACATCATTCTTTATCCCCTCGACGTCCAACTTGGCTTCTTCCACTTCTCCAAGCACATGATGCTCAAGAGTTTCAAAGTTATGTGTCATTTGCTCAAAGCGTGGGACTAGTTCACTCATAGTTTTTTCAAGAGAAGAAATTTTCTTTTCAAGTAAATCAAAGTTATTACGAGACTTACTTGAATCGCGGGATCTCTTATCCTTATCATTGCGTGGAACAACATCTCTCCCTCGATCCACCACATTGCTAGCATCGGTGACATTTTCCTCTACTCCGCTCATGATGTATACCTTCAACACTACACCCTTCGTAACCTTTGGCTCTGATACCAAGGTGTCACGGACTTAGAACTCCCTTAGTTCAACCGTGCCGGCACTTAGCGCTTGTCTCCCCTTGAGATCTACTAAGTCAGCTTTTCACCCTACTAGGTAAGCTACACAAGAACACTTAGAGAGAAGAGAACTTGTATTAACAAGAGTACAAGTGGTTACAATAGATGTAAGAACCCATATTTTCGGTAGAATTAAAACTTTTTATTATGTATTGATGTATAAATGAATAGTGATTACGACTACGATGTAACAGTGGTTTTAACAAACGACTATTCAATGGATTCGGATTCGAATATCTATATGCCATGACGAATGCTATTGGTTGACAATTTAGATAACAATTATCTATCTCCTAGTAAATTTAGATGTGATAATTCCAAAGGAGAAGGTTATTCTTATGTCATCCAAATCGATGTCTGTTATTAGTCCAGTGGTTCCGAAAAAGGGTTAAGGAACGCTCGAAAGAGAACAAGGACAATTGTATAACCCTAAGAGAATAAGTAAAGAAAAAGGGTTGAATAGTGTTTTTAGTGGAATTAAGAATATTATTAGACAGCACGATATAGAAGTACCTGGGATAGATTTCTGAGTCCATATTAGTGACCCGAAAGAAAAAATAGTGTATGTAAAAGCTATCGGATTCTGAAAAATAGCACTTTTATTTTCTCCGAGATATCCCCGGACACTGAAAGACCTAAGGATTTATTAAAAGGATTTATGGAAAGTAGGATCAAGAATTATTAAAGAGAATTGAGAATGATTGCTTAATTATTGAGACGATTCCCGGTAAAACCCTAATTGGAAATCTTTGAGATATTCCTTCGAACGATCAATGAATTGAGCAATAACCAAACAAATAATCAAGCAGGAAGCCAAGATACAAGCAAGTGCAAGTAGATGGGATCAAGTAACTAAGTAGTTACCAAAGGAACTAGAAAAATTAGAAATTAAACCAAGTACTTAGTTCAAAACCAAAAGAATTCAACACATGTCCCTTGCAAATGCATCATCCATAACACAAGCACTTTAATAAAGTCGCTTTAGGCAAGATATTTCCTAAACACAGCAATAATACACTTTAGAGTGGATGAGAGCAAAAGAGAAGCTAGAAAAACAAAAAGCAAACCAAGAACAACCAATCTCTCTAAAACTGTCCACCAAGAACCAAGCTCAAAAAAAAATTCATATCTAAGATTTAGAGCTTATAAAATTACCAAATTTTAACCATAGCTTCTCCACTCCATGGGCAACATTTGATCAAAATTTCATGGCAATCTAATGAGTGTAGCCTAGTCAAATACCTTCCCCAAGTTGAAGAAGCCAAACTGCCATATTCTTGACAGTTTTTGTCCAGCGTAAAAAGGGGGTCCAAAACCCTAGCTAGGAAGCTTCAAATTTGATGAGCTAGGACTCAAAACAAAGCTTATGCAGAGGCCAAGATGTGGTAAAAATTTTCGAGCCAAATTCTAAGTTTTCGATTTTATACAGATTTTACAAGTTAGGATATGAATAGTGATTTCAAGAAACTCACTTTGATTTTTTGTTTTGTTTGGATGATCTAAGCTATCCTAAGGCTATACAAGGACAAAACAGGGCTTAGTAAGGTCTTAGAATACTCCAAGGAAGGTAATAATCTTAAGAAACCCTAGCTCTTAGTTTAAGTTTTGTTGATTATTGGATAATATTGAGATTAGTTATGTTATTAGTGTTATTATAAGCATGTTAGCATGATTTTGTAGTTGATTTAGCATATAATGAACATGATGATGAAGTATGATATTTCTGGACTTATTGAGGTGTATAACATGTGTATGAGATTTATGGATGCCCGGTGTGGCTTGGTTGTGTTGAAAACAATTTGGAAACGTCCGATTTATAGCCGTCGTAATGCCGAATTTTTGTTAACACTTAAAAACTGAGTTTGACAGTGGCCATAATTCCTGAAATTATTGATTATATGACACGACCTTGTAGACCTTGAGTCATAGATCACTTTGGCGAAAGAATCAAAGCTTTCCGATTTACAGTTTAGGAGTTATGGTCAATTTAGTAAAAGTTGTTCGAAACCGTAACTACGAGTTCATTATTAAACTTGAACCTTGGTAAATTATGAAAGTGAGTGATGAATCATGGTAATTAAATATTAGAGGACATAAGGATGATGTGAAAGAAAACCACATGTCAAACAGATCGTTTTTCAATTTTATAAAAATGTTCGAGTCGAGGTTAAATACGAACGAACCCCTAAAACGAATACTTGGTTTAACTTTGGAAAACCACTTAGAAAACGCGATAAAACTCGAGATATAAACTTGGTTCGTAAACGATCGACCTTAGAACTTATATGACTTAAGTACATCCCAAGTGTAAGTGTAATGACATGCCTTAATAACGAGCGGATGTCAGATCATAACGAAGTTAATAAAAATTACACTAGAGGGTGCGTAACGAGAAATCTCGAAAACGTGTTTCGACTTAAGTTAAGTTTATACTTAGCCTTTAAAAGTATTAAGTGCTTAACCTCGGATATTGTGACTATTTATAGATCATCGGATTGACCCGAGGCACACGACCCCTACAGGAGTACCAGGCAAGTTTCCAAAACTTGGAACTGTTGTTGTGATTATATATATATATATATATATATATATATATATATGTGTGTGTGTGTGTGTGTGTGTGTGTGTGTGTGTGATTGTTGTTATACATATGCCATTGCATGCATGCCTATTTTCAATTCATATTGTTTTACTTGTTCCTTGATTATTGTTGGCTTATAAGCTAGATAGATAACATATCAGTTATAAGCCGGATATTGTTAAGTCCCTTAGAGAAGGGCATATATATCGTATTCGTTGAATATAGACCGGGATTCAGTACTTCTTGATATATCGTAATTACTTTCGAGGAAAATATTTAAGTAAATATTTTTCCATTATTTGGTTTACGAATATTATTTTGAATATTCGTCCGGGATTATTTATTTAACGATCATTACTTCAGATATTTATTTGAACGTTATCTATTCAATGAATATTATTTTTCAATATTCATTTAAAGTCGATTCATTTATCGAATATTCCTTTAAAGCTTGGATTACTAAATGAATATTATTTTGATATTCATTTAGAATATTATTCATTAAATGAATATTACTTTTTGAATATTCATTTAAGTTCCTATTTACTTAATGAATATTATTTTAAATATTCATACGAAGTTCTATTTATTTATCAAATATTATTTCAAATATTCCTTTAAGTCTTATTGATTAAATGAATATTATTTCGAATATTCATTTAAATATATTCATTCGATAAATATTTTCTCTATAAACCATTCGAGAATTATTTTGAGAAATACTTTGATTAAATATATTCTTTCATATCTATAAACATTCTTTAAATATTTCTGACTCAATAAATATTCTTTGAATATTTATTCAATACTCTGAAATGACTTTCAATATTGTTTTATCTCCTTCCAATATTGTCTTCGACCTTCGATTATTCTGAAAAGTTATTCGGAATCATATAATTATTAATATTATATCAAGAAAGGTTCTCAAAATTCCATTCTTCCTTCGAATATATCTTCCAAATAATAAGGGAACCTTGCTTGAGAAATGTTATTTGTCTTGTTGACTTCCCGGGCATAAATTTATCTAAAACGATTCTTTTCACTCGTAACTTGGTTGCTATGCATCTATTCAATCTGGTGTACCCTCTCATGATTCGAGGGGTAAAAGTGTTGGAACAAGTTGATATCCATTAACAAGCAGAAGCTTGGGTAATGTTGGTGAATTTTCCTTTCCAATTAGATATGACTACCTTGTGGGGTCTTATCAATAAGTATTATACTTGGGGAAAGGGGGACGAACTTTACGTTTATTCGAACTAGGAGTTGTGTAAGAGGCCGAGTCGCGCCGGTCCATCCCCTTTGGCCCAACCGTTGGCCGGGGAGAGCTAGTAGGGCGGTAGAGAAGTAAAGTCGTCAGTTCTTCCTTCTACTGGTAGTAAATCTAATTTGAGCTGTACAATCTCGACTGATCATCAAGATTGGAACAGCGGGCGCGGTGAATACTCCAAGCATTAGTTCATCATTTAAATCTATTTATTTTCTGTAACATCATTATTGTTGGCAGAGTTGAAAAGTGTTTGAAACTAGAATTGCAGCATTCTTCCTGTAAGGTTCTCTTTGATAATAATTGATAATATCTTGCTTATCTTTGGCATCCTGTTAGTTAATGCATGGCATATGGTCTTTTCGATATTTTAGAACTATTATATTATCACTGTTCAGTTATATTATTATTTTTGGGCTATTGATCACCCTTGCTTTATCTATTATATCACAACAACGGCTAGACCGGATGGCCCGCGCAAGGCAAAATCGGTGCAAGCGAGTGATAGCAGTCAGAGGATTAACTGTTGAGACCATAGCTGCCACTGCTGAGTAAGAAGCTATTGGTAGACTAGATATTAGCTTTCGAGTAGCTAATGTACCTATTTATTTGGCATAGGTAAATGGATGGCAAAGAGCATGTTATAATTAATTGTAATTCTTCGGGTTGTAAGAATTCAAACTTGTGATTAATAAAATTAGTTGTTACTCTGATTTCATCTCTGGGACTATAACGGGTATGTTGTTATTTTTGGGTCACACGTTTGTAGTTTCATTTATACTGATTTTGTGGATGGAAATTAAGACCGTAACGACCAGATCCCTGACCCCAGATCTGGGGATGTTACATTAGAGATAGCTTACAACTTCTTGGATGATCCTTCAAATGAGAGGACCTCCTCTATTTATACTACTACAAGGAAGGTTCTAGATTCCCTAAAGTATACTTCCGCTAAGGAAGGTTCTTGAATATCTATCTTAGATATTTTACAAGTATGTACAAGAGGTTTCTAGAGTGTTCCCCATCAAGAAGCCACTATTACATTCTAGGACACTCTAGAAAGTTCCGTAGTAGAAAAAGGCATAATCGGGACCCAAAAGGAGTGGTACGTGATAAATTGACTTATTTTGAAAAAAAAATCCCGCAAATATCCCCTAAAAAGATTGATAAATGCTAATTTATTAAACTAAAACATATATACTTGCGTTGCAAGTATAAAGGTATAGCCACATAAATTCATATACATATAATTGAAACATCAAGATACTCAATTAGCTGTGACAATGCTTCAACGTATATCAAATCAAAAAATTATTAGTATGTTCAATGTTTTAATGTATCAAATCACTTAATCAACTTACGAGAAAATATATTCTATGATTGAGTACAATGAATAAATATATGCTTAAACAATTAATTGTAGAGGACACACCATATGAAGGAGCAAATCAACTTCGCAACAGAACAACAAATAAATTACGTTTTGATTTTTATATTCTTTCAATAACTTTTTAAGAAGGGACTTAATTTATAGTTTTAAAAGTAATTTTATAAATATTAATTTTAGTAGTTTTTTTTAAGATTCGAACCTTAAATTTATATAAAATAATTTTTAGTATTATATTTTATTTTGATATATATGATTCGAACAATTTAAGAGTGTCGGGATTCGTGTCAAGATTCTTCTTTATATAATATAATAAAGATAAAGATAAAAATTATTCATAACACATGTTGATATATTATTGAGTTGTATGGATTAGATCTTTGCACTGCTTTTTGATTTGATATGAATTTATATTTTATTGAATATTAGATGCGACTCTCTTGTTTTAACTAGTTGGTTTCGATATTGGTTATTTGTTATAGCCAATATATTCGGCTAGTGATGTTGAATGAGTATACTTGTTGCACCGATAACTGACATGACAAGAACAACGAGAACTAATCATGTAAGAATGCTCGGTTCTACTCTCTCGTTAAATGTTTGTATATGTCAAGATTGCTAATTTTATTAAACTTTTTTATGATAGAAATTATATTCTGGACAAAAATCTATGTTGTCGGAATTATTTTTTCGATCAAAACTATTATGTTGTCATGAATCGTTAAAGATCCTTGTATGAGAACAATTTGTTTGTGTAAGGGATCATTTGTCAAATCTGAATCATACCTTTTGAATCAGTAAAATTTCTAGACAATCTGAACAAACAGTTATTCTGAACATCTGAATGATTCATGCTATTTGTTAATAATTTTTGATAAATTACATGGATGATAGTAATTACTATTATACCTTGCTGAATTATTAATAATATTTGACAAAAAATATATATTTATCATCTGAATAATGCCAAATGAAAGTTTTTTCAATCATTTAAATATTTATTAAAGAAGATAAATAAAATTAAGAATATTGATATAATTATTAAACTATTCGATCTTAAGCACAATTATATGATTTCTAAGAACTTCTATAAAGTTTCATTGGATTGGTTCATTTGATTGGTCCATATCTAAAAATTTGCAAAAAAATAAAATAAAATTACAAATGAATATGAGATGATGTTTGTTAGAATGCCTTGAATCTGTAGTCGCCGGACTTGATTTATGTAGCCGCCGCCGGCACTATCTACCACACCTAACCCCTTAGATTGTGTCCATAAATAGATATGCATGTAAAGATTGTGATGCATCTGAAAAAAATCTGTAATCTGTTTATCTTCAAGATCAATATAAACTATTTCTCTTCTGCATATATTTTTCTCTTTATGTTTATCATCCTTCTTACTTCCGTTATAACAAACTGGTATCGGAGCTTGATTGAAGCTGTTGTGTTTTTTTTTATAAAATTTTCGTTGGAATTTTTTCAAGCTCGTCGGAGAAGACGACACTGTTCAAGCAGAGTTACTATCCATCACCGGAGAAGAAGGTACTGTTCATGGCACTGTTCACAAATATGGTACTGTTCACGTATACGATTCTGGGAGAAAGATGTCTGGTGGTATTAACGTTAAGGTCGACAAATTTACTAGGAAAAATAGTTTCAGTCTATGGCAAATCAAGATGCGTGCCTTGTTAAAGCAACAGGGGCCCTGGGCACCGCTGAACACAAAAACGGCTGCTTCTGGAAGTGCTGAGATGACCAATCTCGAAGAAAATGCACACTCAACAATCCTGTTGTGCCTTGCAGATGATATTATTACTGAAATTGTGGAGGAAGATACCGCGTCTACTTTATGGTTAAAGCTTGAAAGTCTCTACTTGACAAAGGCTTTAACAAATAAGTTGCTTTTAAAGCAACGTCTGTTCATTCTGCGAATGCAGGAAGGTATGCCTCTTCAAGATCACTTAGATCAATTAAATACAATTTTATTAGAATTGCGTAATATTGATGTTAAAGTTGAAGATGAGGATGCTGCTTTGATTCTGTTAGTTTCTTTACCATTATCGTATGAGAACTTTGTGCAATCGTTTATTGTTGGTAAAGATACTATTTATCTAGAGGATATTAGATCTTCTCTTCATTCTAGAGAGTTGCACCATAAGACGGCTGGTACAGGTGTAGATAATCATGCTGCTGGGTTGGTAGCTAGTGGGAGTACCGGACATGGAAAGTTGGGGAAGTATAAATCCAAGAAACTAGCTGCTAAGGGTTCGAGAGCTAATGATGTCTACAAATATTGTAAAAAGAAGGTACATTGGAAATCTGACTTTCCCAAGAAAAAGAAGTAAAAGGATAAATTAGTGAATACTGTTGTAGGAACTACTGCTGTAGCTGATGCCAATTCCGAAGAAGATATTGCTCTAGTTGTTATCAAGGACACGCATCACTCTAATGTGTGGTTCCTTGACTCTGGAGCGTCTTACCATATATGTTCGCGCAGGGAATGGTTCACAACCTACGAAAAAGTAGACGGTGAAAAATTTTCTATGGCTAACAGTTTTGTTTGTGAGACTGTTGGAATAGGCTCGATTAAACTTCGGACACATGATGGTAATTTTTGTACATTGAATGATGTTAGGCATGTTTCACTTATGACGAAGAATCTGATATCTCTAAGTATGTTAGACAATAAGGGTTTCAGTTTTAAAGGTGAAGGTGGAGTTTTACATGTCAGCAAGGATTCTGATGTGGTTCTGAAAGGTGTTAAACGTGGTACCTTTTATCTTCTTCAAGGTTCTACATTAACAGGTTCTGTTGTTGTTGCGTCTTCGGAAATTGAAAAGGAAAATATGACCAGGTTGTGGCATATGAGGCTTGGTCACATGAGTGAAAGGGGGATGCAAATTCTGTCAAAAGCTGATATTCTTTGTGGTCATAAGGTCACAGGTCTTGAGTTTTGTGAACATTGTATTTTTGGAAAGCTACATCACAGCAAGTTTTCTAAAGCAACCCACAGAACAAAAGGCACACTTGATTACATCCATTCTGGTTTTTGGGGTCCTTCCCGGGTGGAGTCTTTAGGGGGTCACAGATATTTTATGTCAATAATCGATGTTTTCTCAAGAATGACTTGGCTGTTCATCATAAAACACAAAAGTGAAGCCTTTAAGATTTTCAAGCAGTGGAATACGCTAGTGGAGAATCAAACAGGGAAGAAGATTAAGAGGTTGCGAACAGATAATGGCCTGGAATTTTCCTCGTCCAAGTTTGCAGATTTCTACATGAATGAGGGGATTGCTAGGCATCATACAGTCAGGGATACACCATAGCAGAATGGTGTAGTAGAGCGTATGAATCAGACACTTCTGGAGAGAGCTAGGTGTATGCTTTCTAATGCTGGACTAACTAGAAGATTCTGGGCAGAGGCGGTTAGTACAGCATGTTATTTAATTAATCATGGACCTCACACAGGTATTCATCTCAAAACTCCTATTGAGAAATGGTCTGGTAAGCCTGCTGATTACTCAAATTTAGGAGTTTTTGGTTGTACTATTTATTATCATGTAAATGAGGGTAAATTGGAGCCACGAGCTAAAAAGGGAGTATTTGTAGGCAATGGGGATGGAGTTAAAGGTTATAGAATCTAGTCTCCATCTGAAAATAGGGTTATACTGAGTAGAAATTTAGTCTTTGATGAAATTCTATGTTTAACCCTACTGTGAAGTCTACGATTGTTTTAGAAAGTGGTGGTGTTGAGAAATAGGTGGAGCATGAAGTCACTCAAGATGAGAGTGAACCACAACAAGAAGTTCAAAAACCACAATCAGAATCAAAAGCATCAGTACCCGTAGTAAATTAGCACAGTTTAGCTCTTGATCGATCGAGGAGAGCTATTATGGAGTGTTTCCAAAGAAATATGGTTTTGAAGATATGGTGGCATATGCATTACAGGTAGCTGAAGAAGTGGATCCTAGCTCTGATGAGCTGATAAGCATGCATTTAATATTAATATTGTCCCTATATTTAACTTATTTTGCATTGATTTGGATTTTTATTTAATAAATTCTAACGTATTATTGTAGGAATCAAGGAGTTATAATAAAGGAAGGCTTGGAATTTAAATATCAAAAGTTGGAGATTAATTTGATTAAAATTCGGATTTTCTGGGTAGCTTATGCCGTCTGCACTGTTTGAGCCATATCTGGAGTTTTACAAGTTCGATTATGACGATTCAACAGCCCACGGAAAGCTTATGAGAAGGGCTTCAATTTAGAGGTGGTCTTGATATCAGATTCCAAATCCATCACCCAAAAATCAATTACGAATTTCCTTTTTTGGAATTCAATTTTGATTAGAAAATCTCCTTGTAGTTGTATTAAATAATTAAAAACACTTTTATTAATGATATTATGGGATATACATCAGACATAATTGATATACACATCGTATAAGAGAGGGAGGCACTTGCAAGAGAGAAAAAAGAAGCTTGAGGAAGGAAATTCAGCCATTGAAGACATTCACTTGGATTATTTTTCTTCATCTTTTTTTGTTCAGAATTCTTTTCTTAACTTTTACAATCATGAATATGTGCTATCAATTTTTGTATGATTTTGAATTTTGAATTATGAACTAATTTTATAAAGTTGGGAATTTTATGGAATCCTAGCATGGGATTATTGGTGTTTTGTTAAGGAGTATTGTATGTAGTTCTACGGTTCATTCATTCAAGTGATTTTCTTGCTAATACTTGCTATTGTCTGATCAAATCTAGTAGGTTAACGAGTTAATTATAATACCAAGAGGATTATAGTTAATTGACATAAGACTTGGGTGGTGCATGTTTATAGATCTTGTGATTATAATATTGTTACGGTATAGACATATATTGTGACCATGCATAGCTTTGTGAGTTGGTGCTCAATTACATTCCGAAGAGTAAATTGATATAGACATATGTTAGTTTATTTGATAGGAATTATACCATAATGATTTCGAGAGAAACCTATGACCATTGAATTCTAGCTAGTAGACTGTGGAATTGCTAAGTACTACGCAACTCTATTACCGATTTTCACGTGTTAGGGGGAAGTAATTATCCTGACTTATCTTCTCATATTTAAAACTCATTAAACTCCCTTCTTTAATATAATTTAGTTGGTTAATTTATAGTTCTTATAATTAGTTTAGTTACAAAAATCATCAAACTATTTTTTGTGCTCGATAACTAAATTGTTAGATATTACTTACGATTAATACAAATTTGCAGTCCTTGAGGATCGATATCTGGTATTTATTAATATATTACTTGCTTGCGATTGTGTACACTTGCACATCTGTATTTTACGTGACAAGTTTTGACATCGCTGCCGGGGACTGTTATAGTGTTTATTGCAAAATTAATCATCTTGCAGTTTGGTTTATTTTGTGGAGCTTACGTTGATAACTCTTGTCGTTTTTCAGGTTAACAACAGAGAGTTATGTATTCTTCATATGCGATGGATATGGTCTATGATGAAGAGTGTGGTACACGAGATCAAGAACTTCTTTCGTTGCAGAGTAGATTATCTTATGTGGCAGAGACGATTAAGAATATTGGCATAAGAATGAATCAACCTATGTGGCAACCTATAAGTCCACCACGGAGCCAAGCGAACAAGGTTTCGTGTGTTTATTGTTGTGGTTCTCATACTTATGACTATTGTCCTTCTAATCCGGATTCTATTTGCTTTGCAGGTAATCAAAACTGGTGTAGCTCTTATTCCGATTCTTGCAACCAGTCTTAGAAGCAACCTCCCACTAATCCATGGAGTAATGAGTGAGCTTATCTTGGAACTTCATCAATAAATTCTAGCTATTCCTGTTTTCTGCAATCTCAACAACAAGAGCCTGAAGAAGAAGATCAATATAGTTCTCTAAAAACTTTGCTGATGAAAGCTATAGAGAATAATTCAAATTTGTTGAGGAACTTTGAGAATCAAGTTGAGGAGCCAGTTGATGAGATAAAGAATCAAATGCCTGGTTATCTGCCATGTGATATTGATAATCATGAAGTTATTAGGAATGAGTATTCAGAGCCCGTGGTAGTTGAAAGCGAATATGAGGTGGAGGTCTCTCAAATTACTTCTGTTCATGAAGGATATGTAGAGGAGTCTTCAACAATATCAATAGAAGATGTTCTAGTTTCTGATAAACTAGAGCAGAATTTTGATGAAGATTCATTGGAGCTGCCCATGATTCTAGATTCTGGACATGAGAATAATGAAGAGGAGCATCTAACTTTGTTGGAGGTTAATTCACCAGATGTAGAAATAGTGCATTATTTTGAATCATTGGAAGTGCTATCTGCAGAAGTTAAACCTCCAAAAGCCTCTATCAAAGAACCACCTGATTTGGAACTGAAGTTGATGTCCACTCATTCACAAGAGGTCTATTCGAGCACATGTTTAACATCTTCTATCATCATCTCAGCAGAATTACCTCGGGACAAGAAAGTTGGAAGGAATATCTCACATTTTCATGATAGTATGTGCACTATAGATGTGCAAATCTTGTTAGTGGACACTGCAATAGGTTCTTTTGATAAGCAGAAAAGGTTGACATCTCCGACTTTGTCCATCATTATCTCAGCAGATTTACCTCCTGATAAGGAAGAATTGTTTCTGGAGGTTTTACAAAAGCACGAGTGAGGCACTTTTGTGGAGCGAAAAAAGCTGAACCTTGTCATCAAGAACGTGATGCCAAAGAAGATAATTAAATGGCCATATAGTGATGCAGTGCGAAATTTTATACTACAATGTGAATTTATCAAGTAAAAAGCTCATTGTCATGTCTAGATAAAGATTTTAAAAAAAGGCGCTTCTTGGAAGGTAACCCATGATTTTTGTAAGGTTAGTAAATTTTTGATTCATTTTTTTTAGTTTAGATATATTTTATTGTATATTTTCTCGCTCCCATAATGTGTCTTGATGAGTTTGTGTGAAGTGTTTCAGCGGGAAAAAAAGTAAGAACCGGAAGAAATTATATGGGGAAAAAAATTGTTGGTTATGCTGGTTTTGAGAAAAAGAACAGGAATGACATGTTGCAAATGCAATTTGTGAGATGGTCGTGCCACTTTGAAAGAAAAAAAAATGAAAAAAAATAAAAATTGAGGAACTGGGAGTCAGAGACTATTTGATTGGCGTGCGTTAATCTCTGTGGTCCAAATTTATTTCAATAGATGACTTCCGCTTTCAGTTGTGGCCCGGTGCATAGCAGCAAACCTGCTGTGCCAATCTTTCTGTTAAATGCAGTCCATCTGTCCGTGTATGTGTGTAATTGGGCCTGACTCATTTCAGCCCATGTATTGGTCCAGCCCAGATGGCAATATCTGGTCCAGCCCACCTGTGCCCAGCTCATAAGCCACATCAGCGACCTCTCAGCATACCAGTCAGCAGCCACCTGGTACCGAGTTCAGCATCCAGTCATTTCCAACTCAGTCCCAGTAGGCAGCCATGTCACGTAGTAGGTAGCAGCTTTCATTCAAAAATAATGTTGAAATGTTATAGTGGGGAATTGAACCCCTAACCTCCTAGCAAGGAAATCAAGCCACCAAACACTACACCAAGCTGCTTTTAGTTTAAAGAAATGTTTCTTAATTAAATAAAGGATGCTGCCCAGTGATTTAAGCTATTGGACTCCAACTTTTGCAAGCTTCAACTACATTTTCTTCAAGGCACATCACACAATACTAGGGGAGTATTTTTAACCTTTCTTTGTACATATTTTTTGTTTCCAATTTTTTTTATTTTTATATTTTATTTTAGGAATCTTTTAGTTATAAATTTATAAATATTATTATTCATTGGGGCCAATGAACTACTTAAGTGTGGGGAGGGATTCCAGCATAAAAATAAAATTAGAGTCATTAATAATTTTATTTTTAGGATTATTAATAATATTATTTTTAGGATAATTTTTTTTCTTAGTTTTTTTAGGAAATTTGATCTTTCTTTTTTAGATTTTATTTTAAGATAATAAAAATAGAAAAAACATAAAAAATATAGAAAATTACAAAAATTGATTGCATTGTCAATATAGCATGTTAATAGGGATAAGTACACACCATGTAGACTTATTATTCGTGTGTCATGAATATGTCTCCTTAGCATAAAATACCTTATATATGATGATGTCTTGTACGTATTTGCAAAAATTTAAAACTTGAATGTATGTCATTGTCAATTTTGATGAGTATGGCATGCTATCACCTTGTGAGATCTTGAGCCTTAATTTGTGATTGATACATCTTTTATCAATCTACTTTTTTTTTGTGGTGAGATATTCGTCATTGTATGTGTTGCTCTAGAACTCAATTTAAACCAGGTCGTGCGCATATTGATATTTTGTATTGTGTAAAAATGATAAAGTCACTAGGATTAACCGTATTATCCCAAACAGTACCCTTAAAAATAATTCTTAGTGAGGCCCCTTGAGCCTATATCATTTTTCTTCGTATATCACCATCTAAATTTTGATCTTATATATTTCTTCTTGTCTTGATTGACTAGTAGAGCATTGTGATATATACATGAGATTGGTAAAATATTAAGTGTGGGATATCTTTGTCATTGTGTGAAATTTTGGGTGGGAATTAAATTGGTTTGGCTATTCCTTCTTCGTGACACCTCAAGAAAAAAAAATTGAAAAAAAAGCAAAAAAAGAAAAAGAAAAAAGGGAAATCTCTCTGTGAAAAAAAGAAAGAAAGAGAACAATGATTCTTGCAATGTGAAATTTATGAGTTTACAATTGTATGTGGGATGCTATCTCAAGGTTAGTTTCATGTTGAGTGCTTCAAGTATATATGAACATTATGCTCTAATAGTTGTCAAGTTTATCTTGTTGTTAGCCTATTTCTTTGATTTCCTACCCCGTACCCAAGCCTCATTACAACCCTTGATAAAAACTTTTTGATTTATACGAACACGAAGTCTAAAGATTTTGGTGGACAAGCAAGCTTATGGTAACACATGTGCATTGATTGAATTTAAGTGATACAGTTGCACCTAAACACTTGTGTGATTTGAGTGTTTGTGAGGTTATTTTCCGTCCAAAGCATGTTATTATCTTGTTGATTGAGACTTTGATGTTATTCTTGATATTTTAGTCTTTTGAGACTATGTGTGCGTGCTTGAATAGTTGTGTTGGTGTGTAAAGTTGAGGAATCGCATTATATGACATCTAAGAGCTATTACATGATTAAGTTTGCATGTGTGGAGTGCTATGATATATTTCATGTTTGAGACTTGGCAGTTAAAATAAAAATTAGGAATTTTGTGGATAAATTCACTACAAATCCTCACGAGACCTTACTCATCCACAAGAGCTATCTTGGGATTTAAAGGCCTTGTTGCATATGCTAAATGCAACCGTGATCACCTACATAAGTGGTATTAGTTAGTTAGGACTTAGTTTTTTCTTTCTTCTTTGCCCGAGGACGTGCAAGATGCTAAGTGTGGGGATGTGATAAGCATGGATTTAATATTAATATTGTCCCCATATTTAACTTTTTTGGATTGATTTGGATTTTTATTTATTAAATTCTAACGTTTTATTGTAGGAATCAAGGAGTTATAATAAAGGAAGGCTTGGAGTTTAAATATCAAGATTTGGAGATTAATTTGATTAAAATTCGGATTTTTCGAGCTTATGCAGTCTGCACTGTTTGGGCCATATCTGGAGTTTTACTAGTCCGCTTATGACGATTCAAAAGCCCACGAAAAGCTTATGAGAAGGGCTTCAATTTAGAAGTGGTCTTGATATCAGATTCCAACTACATTAGTCCAGAAACAGAGCCCAAAAATCAATTACGAATTTTCTTTTTTGGAATTCAATTTTGATTGGGAAATCTTCTTGTAATTATATTAAATAATTAAAAACACTTTTATTAATGATATTATATGTATACATCAGACCTAATTGATATACTCATCGTACGAGAGAGGGAGGCACAGGCAAGAGAGAAAGAAGAAGCTTGAGGAAGGAGATTCAGCCATTGAAGACATTCACTTGGATTGTTTTTCTTCTTCTTTTTTTGTTCAGAATTCTCTTCTTAACTTTTACAATCATGAATATGTGCTATCAATTTTTGTATGATTTTGAGTTTTGCATTATGAACTAATTTTATAAAGTTGGGATTTTTATGGAACCCTAGCATGGGATTATTGGTGTTTTATTAAGGAGTATTGTATGCAGTTCTACGGTTTATTCATTCAAGTGATTTTCTTGCTAATACTTGCTACTGTCTGATCAATTCTAGTAGGTTAACGAGTTAATTATAATACCGATAGGGTTATAGTTAATTGACATAAGACTTGAGTGGTGCATGTTTATAGATCTCATGATTATAATATTGTTACGGTATAGACATATATTGTGACCATGCATAGCTTTGTGAGTTGGTGCTCAATTACATTCCGAAGAGTAAATTGATATTGACATATGTTAGTTTATTTGATAGGAATTATACCATAATGATTTCGAGAGAAACCTATGACCATTGAATTCTAGCTAGTAGACTGTGGAATTGCTAAGTACTACATAACTCTATTATCAATTTTCACGTGTTAGGAGAAGTAATTATCCTGATTTATCTTCTCATATTTAAAACTCATTAAACTCCCTTCTTTAGTATAATTTAATTGGTTAATTTAGTTCTAATAACTAGTTTAATTATAAAAATCATCAAATAATTTTTTGTGCTCGATAACTGAATTGTTAGATATTACTTGCGATTAATACAAATTTGCAGTCCTTGAGGATCGATATCTGGTATTCATTAACATATTACTCGCTTGCGATTGTGTACACTTGCACATATATATTTCACGCAACATGAGCCATCCACTTACAAAGAAGCGATGACATGTACTGAATCTACAAAATGGTTTGCTGCAATGGGAGATGAAATGGAGTCACTTCAGAAGAATAAGACTTTGGAATTATTCAAGCGGCCTCGAGACAGAAAGATTGTTACTTGTAAATGGGTCCACAAGAAGAAGGAAGGAGAAACATCAGTTGAGGGTATCAAGTATAAAGCTCGGTTAGTAGCTCGAGGGTTCACTCAGAAAGAGGGAATAGATTACAATGAGATTTTTTCACCAATAGTCAGACACACTTCTATCAGGGTGCTACTAGCGATAGTTGCACATCAGAATCTGGTGCTTGAACAACTCTATGTGAAAATAGCTTTTCTGCATGGAAAGCTGGAAAAAGAGATATACATGACTCAGCCAAATGGTTTTCAGGTTCCCAGTAAAGAAGACTATGTGTGCAAGTTATTGAAGTCCTTGTATGGGCTAAAGCAGTCTCCGAGGTAGTGGTACAAGAAATTTGATAGTTATATGATAGGTATTGGCTACACCAGGAGTCTGTGTGATTGTTGTGTTTATCACAGTAAGACAGCAAATGGTTCTTTCATTTATCTAGTCCTATATGTAGATGATATGTTGATAGCTGCAGGGAACAAGTCTGATATTCAGAAGTTGAAAGGTCTTTTCAGTGCTGAGTTTGAAATGAAAGATTTGGGTGCGTCTTGAAAAATTCTGGGAATGGATATTTATAGGGAGGTGATACTGAGTGTTTGGTGACAGGGTTTTCAGACTCTGATTATGTTGGAGATGTTGACAGTAGAAGATCTATGACTGATATGCTTTCACTCTGGGTGGTTCGATTGTTAGTTGGAAAGCTACTCTGCAACCTACAGTGACTTTGTCTACTACAGAAGCAGAGTACATGGCATTGACAGAAGTCGTAAAAGAAGGAATCTGGTTAAAAGGATTGGTCAGCGATCTAGGTCTACATCATGATCAGGCTACAGTATTTTGTGACAGTCTCAGTGCAATCTGTTTAGCCAAGGATCAAATACATCATGAGCGGACTAAGCACATAGATGTGAGATATCATTTTCTAAGAAGTGAGAAGAGAATCAAGGTGAGCAAAGTGGGTACTGCTGATAACCCAGCTGATATGCTCACCAAGCTGGTTCCACATAGCAAGTTTCAACATTTTTTGAACTTGCTAAATATTCAGACTTATTGAATGCCCTTTTAGGGCAAAATCTGAGGCAGGAGATTTTTTTTATCTGGTACATCTGGCATTATTATGATGCATCTGGCACATCTGTTATCTATTTTTGTGAGAGGATTCAAGTCAAGGTGGAGATTTGTTAAAATACCTTGAATCTGTAGCCGCCGGACTTGACTTACGTAGCCGTCGCCGGCACCACCTACCACACCTAACCCATTAGATTGTGTTTATAAATAGAAATGCTTGTAAAGATTGTGATGTATCTGAAAAATATGTAATCTGTTTATCCTCAAGATCAATATAAACTATTTCTCTTCTGCATATATTTTTCTCTTTATGTTTATCATCTTTCTTGCTTCCGTTATAACAATGTTACTAGATTGAAACTTTGAAATATAACTTGGAAGTGTCATTAGCATCAATAAATGGAAAATAAAACAGACTACCTAGAGATGCAGTCAGATATAAGAAATTAACTATTTTGTGAAAACAAATAGTGTTGATACTACACCAAATTCTAGTACAACTACTCCAAAAAAATAACAATGGTTGTTCGCAAATTCCACTCAAACAGTTAACGTACTCATTCATGTTTTTCATTCAAGTTTTTCAAAATAACTAGTAAAAACGGAGGCAGGACTTGAACTCCTCAGACAATTTAAGACCTGAACTATCTAGAATTGAGTTTTCGTATCACACCTTTACCTTGCAATGTACAACAAATTTTAACATATAGATTTAAGAATTATAAAATTCGAGCTTGCAGACTAGTTTAAAACATTAATATTTTTGATTGGCGGAGAACCATAAAGATAAAGAAGAAAACCAAAAAAGTATTCATTTCTTGTATACACTTCAACGGTCCATATTGTAACTTGGAAGGTCGATCAGTCCATATTGTAACTTGAAGGTCAATCACTTATACTACCCTCCAAACATAGCTCGTGCTAATGCATACCATGCACCTTTACAGTTACAAACGTGAACTGTTGGACCAAAGAATAAATATCGAACATCTCTAATACTAGTCACATCTTAACATCTTAACATCTTAACTATAATCTCCAATTATAATTCATTCTCCCAAGCAATATATCAAACAACTTCAGTTCACTATTTAGCTCTACTCAGAAATCACAACATTTCTTAACAACTACTCCAATACACCAATACTAAACAATATCACTTCAACAAAACCTCAATTCAACCGCAACTTCATCAATCAACAATTACCAGCAATTTAACACAATACAAACAATTCACGAGAGTATATATACCACTAAAATACCAAAACAGTAATCAACCTAAAGATAGAGTATATATGTTTGTAAAAATTTATACGAAACACGTGTAGGGCTTTGGCTTCAAGTACGAACCACTGAAGAGTGGAAACTGGTCTCTTATATGTGTTTGGTAACATTTGATGACGACACCTACATCATAATTATATTTTGAGAAAACAAATATAATTTTGACAAACAAAAAATAAAAAGAAATCCAACCATTCTTCACAAAAGAAAAAAAAATTCCAACCATTAAGTACTGATCCAACAAATGCACCAAAGAGACAAACAAATCCTATATTTATCTGAACAATTAGCTTACTAAACTAAATTACATAATACGGATGTCAGGACTAATGCCCATTTCAAGTTAAAAATGAAGAAAATGGAAATATATTTGAAGCTAAATGTTCAGCTGACATAATGCTTTCAAGTTTCAACAGGTTATTCAGCTGCCGTAATGCTTTCAACAAGTTAGTGTAGCTCAAAACCCCAAAAAAGTGTAATCAGGAGGCACTACTTTCTTTCAGCTGGTTCAACAGAATAACTTCCTATTTCACCAGAGGAGGCGGCTTGTCAGCAGCAGTTGCAGTAAACTTGGTATCTTGAACAAGAGAAACTATGACAATATACTACCTTTTCCAGCAGATGCCAAGCGTAAAATTATTTATCTGCAGTCGCATGCTTGTTTGCCTGATCAAAATAAAAGGGCCATCACTATGTATTAGTATACATCATGGATCTATGGTAGAAGATACAACCCAAAGATCATCAGCAGTTCTATCAAATGTAGATCTCATAAAACTTTTAGCATTACAAAATAAGAAATATAGAAGTAAAAAAATATGCTTATGTCCCCATCAGGTACCCAAAAAAATCAGAAGTATCCCACTGAATCATGAGCAAAAGGACAATAACACCCAAAATGAAGCATAAATAATATCTGAATATCAAGTTTAAGGCGAAATCAAGTTCATCCTAAGTTTATGGGGAAATCAGGTCTTACCTCACTAAGCATCAGCTTAGCAGAGAATTAGTAAAAACTACAAGAGGCAAAGGATATTAATGAAGGCAGTGGACATCTTATTGTAGGATCTCAAGCCCTTTTGCCAAAGACAATAACCTCTTTTTCAGTGTTTCATATTTCAATCTAGAAAGGTTTGGCCGATACAATGAATAAAATGCTATGTAATCCTTCGAAGAACCAGTGATTTATGTTAAGCCACTACTATTACAAATGCTGAATAAAGCAATTTCGAATCAAGACAATTGGCTGTAAAAAGCTTCTTTCAAATGCAGATACTGGTGCTTCTAATACTCTCTCCGTCCCGTACTATTAGTCCCCAGAAAATTACAAAGTATGAAAAAAACAATCATGCAGTATTTTCTAGGATAAAGACATTCTGAACACTAGAATTATTCAAACCTGAATCCTAGAAAGAATCAGGCATGGAGGGTGGCTGAAGAGATCCCCCCAACACTAAATGTACACACTGAAATTAAATTTTCCAAGATAACTTTTGAGAATTTGTCAAACAGCTTAAGTTCACTATTTAGCTCTACACAGCAACACAAAATCTCCAATAATAGCTCATTCTCCCATGCAATATATCAAACAGCTTCAGTTCACCATTTAGCTCTACTCAGAAATCACAACAGTTCTTAACTACTGCAATACACCAATACTCAACAATATCACTTTAACAAAACCTCAATTCAACCACGACTTCACCAATCAACAACTACCACCAGCAAATCACCAATTCAACAAAGTACAAGCAATTCACGTACTTAAACAGAGTATATATACTACCAAAATACCAAAACATCAAAATTTAAAGATAGAGAAACTTGCCTTAAGATAGGTCAACAGCCAGAGCCACTCTTCTAAAAGGGTATCAAACGAGATGGCCTGCCAAAAAAAAAAAAAATGTGAGAGATAGGATAAAACAACATAGCATTTGGCGAATATAATTTGTCAACTACCTTACAATCACAAAGAACACAATATCCTGCTACTAGAAGCATAATCGCATAGAGAACTCCAGAAAAGGTAATGAGCAGCAGAAACCATCTGTAGTAGGCGGCTTGAAATTTCAATTCTTGATTAACCTTTTCAAAGCTTGTCAGATTCTCTGTTGAAGCTGTTGCATATATACCAATTAATTCTCCAGAATCATCCTTGAAGCTATTATAAAGTTCTTTCCTATCAGAAGCAACAGTTTTCTTCTTCGACAATGGAGCCCTAAGCTGTCGGAGGGCAAAATGCACAGAAAGCCCCAAAGCTGCTAAGAAGCTAATGACTACCATAACCACGAATACCAATAAGCCACAAATCCGGGGATCGCTTGAGAGAAGACCTGAAACTCCAGTTGAAACTGCAAGGACATACCCCGGTAATAGATACAAATTCGACATTACCTTATTGAGTTCAGCTACGAGCTTTCTTTCCCGATCCTCAAGCTTTTCAATCTTCTTTTCTATTTCCTTAACTTGATTCAAAGTCGAATCACCAACAACACCCTTTAGATTATTGTGAATTGACTCAATCATTGAATCTTTCTGCATCTTATCCATGACACTTAACATTCTTGACATTCTAGCACTAAATTCCTTCAACTTCCTATCCCTCTCCACAACAGCAACATGAACATCTTTATATAAGTCTACAAAAACAAATAAACATTGTCATAGCTAATACAATGACTATAATATTCCAGATTTAATGTTTATAACTACTCTACATGACCAAAATAACAAAAGGCTATGCAACAATGTATACCGTCAAAAGCAGTCACCTCTACCTCTTTTATTTCAGCCATTTGCCTGCATAGGACAGAAAAAAGGGTTAGTACAACAGCATAAGATAAAAGTCATCCACCTTGAATATAAAAATTAACTCGGAATCAACTAACAAGTAGAACTGTAATTGACCGCACCAAATTATATGATGTGCAACTTGTAGTTTATTTTAGTGGAATAGTATATTGACGTTGAACATAGCATACAGAGTCTATTTTCAAGTGATCATATGGCCCAAATGTCAAAAGCAAAATTAAAGTTTGTCTCCTCATCAAAATTTTAGCCTAAAATATAACATGAGTAAACGAACCATCCCAACATAGTCAAGCATGGTATAAAGGTGACTTGATATGCAAAATTGCAAATGCTTATGAAGCAGGGAGGATATAAACATTGCTGACAGATTTGAGATAGTGCAAGAGTGAAACCTCTAGATGAATATAAATCAAGCCTGGCCAAACACTTGAAACTATCTCTTGAGACACTACAATGAAGGTATTAGCTAGACAGGTATCAGTTACATTATGATGTCATCAACACAAAATAGCACACACCACACACACACACAAACACATAAAATGAATTAGTAATGCACATAACATATAGTCTTTACATGGGAAGGTCCGTAATCTATGCACCACATAAATAAAAGACTATCCAACCAGAATAGAAAGAGAAGTTGTTTAAAACAGTTAAATGGTGATATTGTTAACAATTAAGAAAAAAGCTTATGGTGCTAACATTTCCTAGCAAATCACAAGTTTTAGAATTACAATCACTAACACATAAAAATTAATCTGTTGTAGGAAATATGAAAAGTTGAGCTATTTGAGATACACCACAAAAGGCAGGAGAGACTGCACATGGGTAGTGAGAATGAGACAATCTTTTTTCTAATGTTGTAGTTGAAGCTATATATCAGTGTTTTTGTCTGAACATATTACAATATCCAATTTTCAAGTGATCATATGGCCCAAATGTCAAAAGCAATATAAAAAAATTATCTATACATCACTCTATGTTTATAACTTTTGAAATCTCAGATAATATTATCTGCACACAATATCCCTATTATGAAAACATAACAGTTTACATATTTCTGAAACCTGGTTTCTACACATCTCAACATCATTATATACTAACAAGAAAGGGTAACATGTCCTCAAATAAAATACTGTAGTATGGTATTTGGCAACTTGTAATTGTAAGCAGCACAATCATTTTCTCGTACTTTCTGAAAATGCAATATAGAGTAATTAAGTAGAATGTTCCACATCTATTATCCCATCTATCATCATCTGAATACGAACACCTTTGATGTATGCTGACATAAATTAACAAGTACGCAACCCGCAATAACAACTCAGTTAACCCATAAAATTTTACATTGAACAACTATTGGTACCATAAAACAAACTTGAGTTTCATTGGTATCTAAATCAAGTTTGGCATAAACAAACCATATTCCTCCCCCGAATTCAAGTTTTTATTAATAAACATCAAAGTGACAAGGCTACAAATCATCACTTTCCGAACACAATATACCTAATGATACATCAAAACATACAAAATTAAGAAACACATAACAACAATTATAAATGACTCGATACGCAGAAATAACTTAACTCAGAGCAAATAGTAAGAAAAACAAAGTCGATGATGCATCATATAGTGAAGGAGCTCGGAATTTATGGGATCTTGTGCCCAACAACATGTTGAGTAATCACAAATAGCAGGACAAGTGGCCATCAAGGGGAACAAATACTGCAGAGGGAAGAGGGTTGTGCAGGCTTGATGAGACTTTTCATTTTGTATTGCTCTTCTTCATTTTACTCTGTAATGGATTATGTACAATTTATCTCAATTTATCTCTGCAATTCTACTTTATGTCTTTGTCATTTCCGGTTAATTCCCAGTAAATTACTTAGTTTACTTTAATTCGACTATCAAAACTCAAGAGACCATTACATATTCCTCCCCCAAATTCAAGTTTTTATTAATAAACATCAAAGCGACAAGGCTACAAATCATCAATTTCCGAACACATTATAACTAATGCTACATCCAAACATACAAAATTAAGAAACACATGGCAACAATTATAAATGACTACGATTGGCGGAAATAACTTAACTCAGAGCAAATAGTAAGAAAAACAAAGTCGATGCATCATATAAAATCGGAAAACAAAAATAGAGATATAAACCCTAAATCGGTCCCAAATATGTACAACTAAGCAAATCGAAGAACAATAATATACAAATGAACATAAGAGATTGGAAAAATGTATATATATATATATATATATATATATATATATATATATATATATATATAGAGAGAGAGAGAGAGAGAGAGAGTGTAAAATTATCGGACAGAATCGAACCTGAGAGATCGGGGATTGGGACTGATGGAAGGAATCGGAGAGTAAAAGCGCTGGTGGAGAATTGGGTATGAAAGCAAAATTTCAGAAATGTTTGAATTCGTTTTCTTCAAATAACATTCAAAAACATAAATTTTGTTTAATAATTTTTTATATTTAATATCTCTTTACACATATTTATATCTCGATAGATTAATAATTTGGGATTAAAAATATATTTATCCTATTAATACATAACGAATGACTTACGTGTGGTTGGATTGTCGATAATTATTTTTTAAAAAATAGGAACAACAATCCGGGACCAAGCACTAATTAGCAGTACGTGTCAAATCGATAGTTGACTACCACTTTTACCATCCAAATTAATTTATTATTTTTTTGAAATATTGGGAATATCACTAAATTAGATAAATATTGACATAAGTGCGGTTGGATCATCGATAAGTATTTTTAAAAAAATAGGAACAACAATCCGAGACAAAACACTAGTTAAAAGTAAGGGTCAAATCGATAGTTGACCACCACTTTTACCATCCAAAATAATTTATTATTTTTTGAAATCTTGGGAATATCGCTAAGTTGGATATATATTGGCATACGTGCGGTTGGATCGTCAATAAATATTTGTTAAAAAATAAGAACAACAATCCGGGACAAAGCATTAGTTAGGAGTACGGTTCAAATCGATAATTGACTACCACTTTTACCATCCAAATTAATTTATTATTTTTTGAAATTTTGGGAATATCACTAGATTAGATATATATTGACATACATGTGGTTTAATCGTCGATAAGTATTTTTTTAAAATAAGAACAATAATCCGGGACAAAGCACTAGTTAGTAGTGTGGATCAAATAGATAGTTAACTACCACTTTTACTATCCAGATTAATTTATTATTTTTTAAAATCTTGGAAATATCGCTAAATTAGATATATATTGACATACGTGCGGTTGGAAAATCGATAAGTATTTTTTAAAAAATAGGAACAACAATCCGGGACAAACCACTTGTTAGCAGTAAGGGTCAAATCGGTAGGTTACTGCCACTTATACCATCCAAAATAATTTATTATTTTTTGAAATCTTGGGAATATCACTAAATTAGATATACATTGACATATGTGTGGTAGGATCGTCGATAAGTATATTTTTTAAAAAATAGAAACAACAATCCGGGACAAAGCACTAGTTAGTAGTACGGGTCGAATCGATAGTTGACTACCACTTTTACCATCAAATTTAATTTATTATTTTTTGAAATCTTGGAAATATCACTAAATTATATATATATTGACATACGTGCGGTTGGATCATCGATAAGTATTTTTTGAAAAATAGGAACAACACTCCGGGACAAAGCAGTAGTTAGTAGTGCGGGTCTAATCGATAGTTGACTACCACTTTTACCATCCAAATTAATTTTTTATTTTTTGAAATCTTTGGGAATATCGCTAAATTAGATATATATTGACATACTTGCAGTTGGATCTTCGATAAGTATTTTTTAAAAAAATAGGAACAACAATCCGGGACAAAGCACTAGTAGTACACGTCTAATCGATAGTTGACTACCACTTCTATCATCCAAATTAAATTATTATTTTTTGAAATCTTGGGAATATCACTGCATTAGATATATATTAACATACGTGCAGTTGGATAATCGATAAGTATTTTTTAAAAAATAGGAACAACAATCCGGGGCAAAGCACTAGTTAGGAGTACGGATCAAATCGATAGTTGACTACCACTTTTACCATCCAAAATAATTTATTATTTTTTTAAATCTTGGGAATATCGCTAAATTAGATATATATTGACATACGTGCGGTTGGATCGTCGATAAGTATTTTTTAAGAAATAGGAACAACAATCCGGGACAAAGCACTAGTTAGCAGTACATGTCAAATCGATAGTTGACTACCACTTTTACCATCCAGATTAATTTATTATTTTTTGAAATCTTGGGAATATCACTAAATTATATATATATATATATATATATATATATATATATATATTGACATACGTGCGGTTGGATAGTCGATAAGTATTTTTAAAAAAAATTGGAACAACAGTCCGAGACAAAGCACTAGTTAGCAGTATGGGTCAAATAAATAGTTGACTACCACTTTTACCATTCAAATTAATTTATAATTTTTTGAAATCTTGGGAATATCGCTAAATTAGATATATATTGACATACGTGCGGTTGGATAATCGATAAGTATTTTTTAAAAAATAGGAACAACAATCCGGGACAAATCACTTGTTAGCAGTAGGGGTCAAATCGATAAGTTACTACCACTTTTACCATCCAAAATAATTTATTGTTTTTTGAAATCTTCGGAATATCACTAAATTAGATATGCATTGACATACGTGTGGTTGGATCGTCGATAAGTGTTTTTTTAAAAATAGGAACAACAATCCGGGATAAAGCACTAGTTAGTAGTACGGGTCGAATCGATAGTTGACTACCACTTTTACCATCCAATTTAATTTATTATTTTTTGGAATATTGGAAATATCACTAAATTATATATATATATATATATATATATATATATATATATATATTGACATACGTGTGGTTGGATCGTCGATAAGTATTTTTTTAAAAATAGGAACAACAGAAATAAATCCGATATTTATTTGGGACTAAAAAATTAAACAGAAATAAATTGATTTGGTACTCATTTTATGTTCTTTCCCTAAACACAATCACATGATCCTATTTAAGTTACAAATTTTATTCAATTTTTAAAATTATAAATTACACGTATTTTAGTTATATTTAGATTTTCGGAATAAACGACGTTATAATTTTGAATTTTTATTGTAATATTATTTAACTCAATCAAATCGATTTAATCGATGATCCAAAAATTAATGTACGATGGATAGGTAATTCGCTATAATTGGTGAACAATCTTTTCGTGAAGGACCATCTTACATGGAGAACCACCTTATTTTTTCTGCTTCTATAATAGAACCAATAGTTTTTAAAAAAAATAAATAAATTCTGACGCTCCACGTCAACAACGTCAACAGTGCCATGTGGCAGTGTCACGTCATCGATGACGTTATCACTGCTGACATGGCGCTGCCACGTCACCTGCCACATCGTTAATGATGACGTGGTAGTGCCATATCATCAATAATATCGTCATCGATGTCGTGGCACTGCCACGTCAGCATTTGGTGCTGATTTTTTTTTGTATAGCTAAAAAAAAATTGGTCTTTTTTTATAGAACCAAAAAAATAGAATTTTAGTTCTGTCATAGAATCAGAAATTAGTGGTTCTCCACGTAAGATGGTTCTATATAGAACAATGGTAATATATAGGCAAGTGATCAAATAGAAACCAAAATTTAAAATAGAAAGTAGAAACCAAGCCCCAACCCAATCTCAGCCCAGCAGAAATCACTAAAATCTAAAAAAGTAGTCACTATAATTTTAATTAATTTATAAACACCCCACCCCAACCCCCACTGCCTTCTCCACCAACAACCCCAACCCCACACCCACACCAATACTACCTTCTCCACCAATAACCCCGACCCCCCCAACCCCACCCCAACCCCTTCACCACCATCTTCCGTCGAGCTCGAATCACCACCATCTTCTCCGACAACAATCCGGAGAGTCTCTCTAGCCACCACCTCCTTCCTCTCTGACATCTGGCCCCGCAGGGGACACCATCGAGCTCCGATGATCTGCCAATACACACCATCAATTTTATTACTTTTTGCTTGGTGTATGAGATTAAATGTATATATATATATATATATATATATAATTGTATGTGTCTATTCAAGTACAATCGGAAATGATGATAGCCGCACAGTGCTTGACTTGTTTTATATTCGAGAAGGCAATGGTGTTTTAGGGGGTAGGGTGATGGAAGAAAAAATGGATTTTGTTCTGAAGTTTTTACTGAACTAGTTTGTAATTTCTACCGTATAATTTAGTGATTTTTATAATATAAACGGCTGATTTCAATAATATAATTTAGTGATTTCTGAAGAGGTTGGGTGTGGTTTCTAGTTTCTGTTTTAAATTGGTTTCTAGTGGAGTAGGACATATATGTATATATGGAAATTAATCAGGAACCCCCGAGGAATATCCCCCTGCCCGCCATGTCTCATGGCGGACGCCCGCCATGTTTCATTGCGGGCGTTCGCTATGAAACATGGCGGGCATAATTTTGTTAAAATTAATTAAAAATAGATAAAAAAAATATAAATTTTGAATTAAAATTCATAAAAATTCAAATATTAATACTCATTAATTCAGTGAATTTTACATTAGATTCACTAATTTTCTAGTTTTGAGATTTTTTACATTAGATTCACCTAGTTAGCAGTTTGGGTCAAATCGATAGTTGACTACCACTTTTACCATCCAAAATAATTTATTATTTTTTAAATCTTAGGAATATCGCTAAATTAGGTATATATTGACATATGTGCGGTTGGATCGTCGATAAGTATTTTTTTAAAAAAATAGGAACAACAATTCGGGACAAAGCACTAGTTAGCAGTATATGTCAATTCAATAGTTGACTACCATTTTTACCATCAAAATTAATTTATTATTATCTGAAATCTTGGGAATATCGCTAAATTAGATATATATTGACATACGTGTGATTGGATCATCGATAATTATTTTAAAAAAAAATAGGAACAACAATCCGGGACAAAGCACTAGTTAGCAGTACAGGTGAAATTGATAATTGACTACCACTTTTACCATCCAAATTAATTTATTATTTTTTGAAATCTTGGGAATATTACTAAATTAGATATATATTGACATACGTGCGGTTGGATCATCGATAAGTATTTTTTTAAAAACAGGAATAACAATCCGGGACAAAATACTAGTTATTAGTACGGCTCAAATCGATATTTGACTACCACTTTTACCATCCAAAATAATTTATTATTTTTTGAAATCTTGGGAATGTCGATAAATTAGATATATATAGACATACTTATAGTTGGATCGTCGATGAATATTTTTAAAAAAATAGAAATAATAATCTGGGACAAAGTAGTAGTTAGCAATACGGGTCAAATCGGTAGTTGACTACCACTTTTACAATCCAAATTAATTTATTATTTTTTCAAATCTTGGGAGTATCACTAAATTAGATATATATTGACATACGTGCGGTTGGATCGTCGATAAGTATTTTAAAAAAAATAAGAACAACAATCCGGGACTAAGAACTAGTTAGGAGTACGGGTCAAGCCGATAGTTGACTACCACTTTTACCATCCAAAATAATTTATTATTTTTTGAAATCTTGTGAATATCACTAAATTAGATACATATTGATATACGTGCGGTTGGATTGTCGATAAGTATTTTTAAAAAAATAGGAACAACAATCCGGGACCATGCACTAGTTAGTAGTACGGGTCAAATCGATAGTTGACTACCACTTTTACCATCCAAATTAGTTTATTATTTTTTGAAATCTTGGAAATATCCCTAAATTAGATAAATATTGACATACGTGCGGTTGGATCGTCGATAAGTTTTTTTTAAAAAATAGGAACAATAATCCGGGACAAAGCACTAGTAAAAAGTATGGGTCAAATCGATAGTTGACTACCACTTTTACCATCCAAATTAATTTATTATTTTTTTGAAATATTGGGAATATCACTAAATTAGATAAATATTGACATAATTGCGGTTGGATCATCGATAAGTATTTTTTAAAAAATAGGAACAACAATCCGAGACAAAACACTAGTTAAAAGTAAGGGTCAAATCGATAGTTGACCACCACTTTTACCATCCAAAATAATTTATTATTTTTTGAAATATTGGGAATATCGCTAAATTGGATATATATTGGCATACGTGCGGTTGGATCGTCAATAAATATTTGTTAAAAAATAAGAACAACAATCCGGGACAAAGCATTAGTTAGGAGTACGGTTCAAATCGATAATTGACTAACACTTTTACCATCCAAATTAATTTATTATTTTTTGAAATTTTGGGAATATCACTAGATTAGATATATATTGACATACATGTGGTTTAATCGTCGATAAGTATTTTTTTAAAATAAGAACAATAATCCGGGACAAAGCACTAGTTAGTAGTGTGGATCAAATAGATAGTTAACTACCACTTTTACCATCCAGATTAATTTATTATTTTTTAAAATCTTGGAAATATCGATAAATTAGATATATATTGACATACGTGCGGTTGGAAAATCGATAAGTATTTTTTAAAAAATAGGAACAACAATCCGGGACAAACCACTTGTTAGCAGTAAGGGTCAAATCGGTAGGTTACTGCCACTTATACCATCCAAAATAATTTATTATTTTTTGAAATCTTGGGAATATCACTAAATTAGATATACATTGACATATGTGTGGTAGGATCGTCGATAAGTATTTTTTAAAAAATAGAAACAACAATCCGGGACAAAGCACTAGTTAGTAGTACGGGTCGAATCGATAGTTGACTACCACTTTTACCATCCAATTTAATTTATTATTTTATGAAATCTTGGAAATATCACTAAATTATATATATATATATATATATATATATATATATATATATATTGACATACGTGCGGTTGGATCGTCGATAAGTATTTTTTGAAAAATAGGAACAACACTCCGGGACAAAGCAGTAGTTAGTAGTGCGGGTCTAATCGATAGTTGACTACCACTTTTACCATCCAAATTAATTTTTTATTTTTTGAAATCTTTGGGAATATCGCTAAATTAGATATATATTGACATACTTGCAGTTGGATCTTCGATAAGTATTTTTTAAAAAAATAGGAACAACAATCCGGGACAAAGCACTAGTAGTACACGTCTAATCGATAGTTGACTACCACTTCTATCATCCAAATTAAATTATTATTTTTTGAAATCTTGGGAATATCACTGCATTAGATATATATTAACATACGTGCAGTTGGATAATCGATAAGTATTTTTTAAAAAATAGGAACAACAATCCGGGACAAAGCACTAATTAGGAGTACGGATCAAATCGATAGTTGACTACCACTTTTACCATCCAAAATAATTTATTATTTTTTTAAATCTTGGGAATATCGCTAAATTAGATATATATTGACATACGTGCGGTTGGATCGTCGATAAGTATTTTTTAAGAAATAGGAACAACAATCTGGGACAAAGCACTAGTTAGCAGTACATGTCAAATCGATAGTTGACTACCACTTTTACCATCCAGATTAATTTATTATTTTTTGAAATCTTGGGAATATCACTAAATTATATATATATATATATATATATATATATATATATATATATATATATATATATATATATTGACATACGTGCGGTTGGATAGTCGATAAGTATTTTTAAAAAAAATTGGAACAACAGTCCGAGAGAAAGCACTAGTTAGCAGTATGGGTCAAATAAATAGTTGACTACCACTTTTACCATCCAAATTAATTTATAATTTTTTGAAATCTTGGGAATATCGCTAAATTAGATATATATTGACATACGTGCGGTTGGATAATCGATAAGTATTTTTTAAAAAATAGGAACAACAATCCGGGACAAATCACTTGTTAGCAGTAGGGGTCAAATCGATAAGTTACTACCACTTTTACCATCCAAAATAATTTATTGTTTTTTGAAATCTTGGTAATATCACTAAATTAGATATGCATTGACATACGTGTGGTTGGATCGTCGATAAGTGTTTTTTTAAAAATAGGAACAACAATCCGGGATAAAGCACTAGTTAGTAGTACGGGTCGAATCGATAGTTGACTACCACTTTTACCATCCAATTTAATTTATTATTTTTTGGAATATTGGAAATATCACTAAATTATATATATATATATTGACATACGTGCGGTTGGATCGTCGATAAGTATTTTTTTAAAAATAGGAACAACAGAAATAAATCCGATATTTATTTTGGACTAAAAAATTAAACAGAAATAAATTGATTTGGTACTCATTTTATGTTCTTTCCCTAAACACAATCACATGATCCTATTTAAGTTACAAATTTTATTCAATTTTTAAAATTATAAATTACACATATTTTAGTTATATTTAGATTTTCGGAATAAACGACGTTATAATTTTGAATTTTTATTGTAATATTATTTAACTCAATCAAATCGATTTAATCGATGATCCAAAAATTAATGTACGATGGATAGGTAATTCGCTATAATTGGTGAACAATCTTTTCGTGAAGGACCATCTTACATGGAGAACCACCTTATTTTTTCTGCTTCTATATTAGAACCAATAGTTTTAAAAAAAAAATAAATAAATTCTGACGCTCCACGTCAACAACGTCAACAGTGCCATGTGGCAGTGTCACGTCATCGATGACGTTATCACTGCTGACATGGCGTTGCCACGTCACCTGCCACATCGTTAATGATGACGTGGTAGTGCCATATCATCAATAATATCGTCATCGATGTCGTGGCACTGCCACGTCAGCATTTGGTGCTGATTTTTTTTTTGTATAGCTAAAAAAAAATTGGTCTTTTTTTATAGAACCAAAAAAATAGAATTTTAGTTCTGTCATAGAATCAGAAATTAGTGGTTCTCCACGTAAGATGGTTCTATATAGAACAATGGTAATATATAGGCAAGTGATCAAATAGAAACCAAAATTTAAAATAGAAAGTAGAAACCAAGCCCCAACCCAATCTCAGCCCAGCAGAAATCACTAAAATATAAAAAAGTAGTCACTAAAATTTTAATTAATTTATAAACACCCCACCCCAACCCCCACCGCCTTCTCCACCAACAACCCCAACCCCACACCCACACCAATACTACCTTCTCCACCAATAACCCCGACCCCCCAACCCCACCCCAACCCCTTCACCACCATCTTCCGTCGAGCTCGAATCACCACCATCTTCTCCGACAACAATCCGGAGAGTCTCTCTAGCCACCACCTCCTTCCTCTCTGACATCTGGCCCCGCAGGGGACACCATCGAGCTCCGATGATCTGCCAATACACACCATCAATTTTATTACTTTTTGCTTGGTGTATGAGATTAAATGTATATATATATATATATATATATATATATATATATATATATATATATATATAATTGTATGTGTCTATTCAAGTACAATCGGAAATGATGATAGCCGCACAGTGCTTGACTTGTTTTATATTCGAGAAGGCAATGGTGTTTTAGGGGGTAGGGTGATGGAAGAAAAAATGGATTTTGTTCTGAAGTTTTTACTGAACTAGTTTGTAATTTCTACCGTATAATTTAGTGATTTTTATAATATAAACGGCTGATTTCAATAATATAATTTAGTGATTTCTGAAGAGGTTGGGTCTGGTTTCTAGTTTCTGTTTTAAATTGGTTTCTAGTGGAGTAGGACATATATGTATATATGGAAATTAATCAGGAACCCCCGAGGAATATCCCCCTGCCCGCCATGTCTCATGGCGGACGCCCGCCATGTTTCATTGCGGGCGTTCGCTATGAAACATGGCGGGCATAATTTTGTTAAAATTAATTAAAAATAGATAAAAAAAATATAAATTTTGAATTAAAATTCATAAAAATTCAAATATTAATACTCATTAATTCAGTGAATTTTACATTAGATTCACTAATTTTCTAGTTTTGAGATTTTTTACATTAGATTCACCTAGTTAGCAGTTTGGGTCAAATCGATAGTTGACTACCACTTTTACCATCCAAAATAATTTATTATTTTTTGAAATCTTAGGAATATCGCTAAATTAGGTATATATTGACATATATGCGGTTGGATCGTCGATAAGTATTTTTTTAAAAAAATAGGAACAACAATTCGGGACAAAGCACTAGTTAGCAGTATATGTCAATTCAATAGTTGACTACCATTTTTACCATCAAAATTAATTTATTATTTTCTGAAATCTTGGGAATATCGCTAAATTAGATATATATTGACATACGTGTGGATCATCGATAATTATTTTAAAAAAAAATAGGAACAACAATCCGGGACAAAGCACTAGTTAGCAGTACAGGTGAAATCGATAATTGACTACCACTTTTACCATCCAAATTAATTTATTATTTTTTGAAATCTTGGGAATATTACTAAATTAGATATATATTGACATACGTGCGGTTGGATCATCGATAAGTATTTTTTAAAAAACAGGAATAACAATCCGGGACAAAATACTAGTTATTAGTACGGCTCAAATCGATATTTGACTACCACTTTTACCATCCAAAATAATTTATTATTTTTTGAAATCTTGGGAATATCGATAAATTAGATATATATAGACATACGTGTAGTTGGATCATCGATGAATATTTTTAAAAAAATAGAAATAATAATCTGGGACAAAGCAGTAGTTAGCAATACGGGTCAAATCGGTAGTTGACTACCACTTTTACAATCCAAATTAATTTATTATTTTTTCAAATCTTGGGAGTATCACTAAATTAGATATATATTGACATACGTGCGGTTGGATCGTCGATAAGTATTTTAAAAAAAATAAGAACAACAATCCGGGACTAAGAACTAGTTAGGAGTACGGGTCAAGCCGATAGTTGACTACCACTTTTACCATCCAAAATAATTTATTATTTTTTGAAATCTTGTGAATATCACTAAATTAGATACATATTGATATACGTGCGGTTGGATTGTCGATAAGTATTTTTAAAAAAATAGGAACAACAATCCGGGACCATGCACTAGTTAGTAGTACGGGTCAAATCGATAGTTGACTACCACTTTTACCATCGAAATTAGTTTATTATTTTTTGAAATCTTGGAAATATCACTAAATTAGATAAATATTGACATACGTGCGGTTGGATCGTCAATAAGTTTTTTTTAAAAAATAGGAACAATAATCCGGGACAAAGCACTAGTAAAAAGTATGGGTCAAATCGATAGTTGACTACCACTTTTACCATCCAAAATTATTTATTATTTTTTAAAATCTTGGGAATATCGCTAAATTGGATATATATTGACGTACGTGCGGTTGGATCGTCGATAAATATTTTTTGAAAAATAGGAGCAACAATCTTGGACAAAGCATTAGTTAGCACTACGGGTCAAATCGATAGTTGACTACCACTTTTACCATCAAAATTAATTTATTATTTTTTGAAATCTTGGGAATATCAATAAATTAGATATATATTGACATGCATGTGGTTTAATCGTCGATAAGTATTTTTTTAAAAAATAGGAACAATAATCCTGGACAAAGCACTAGTTAGTAGTATGGATCAAATCGATAGTTGACCACTTTTACAATCCAGATTAATTTATTATTTTTTAAAATCTTGGGAATATCGCTAAATTAGATATATATTAACATACATGCGGTTGGATAGTCGATAAGTATTGTTTAAAAAAATAGGAACAACAATCCGGGAAAAAGTACTAGTTAGCAGTTTGGATCAAATCGATAGTTGACTACCACTTTTACCATCCAAATTAATTTATTATTTTTTAAAATCTTGGGAATATCGCTAAATTAGATATATATTGACATACGTGCGGTTGGATAGTCGATAAGTATTTTTTAAAAAATAGGAATAACAATCCGGCACAAAGAACTTGTTAGGAGTACGGGTCAAATTGATAGTTGACTACCACTTTTACCATCCAAAATAATTTATTATTTTTTGAAATCTTGGGAATATCAGTAAATTAGATATACATTAATATACGTGCGGTTGGATCATCGATAAGTATTTTTTTAAAAATAGGAACAACAATCCGGGACAAAGTAATAGTTAGCAGTACGGGTCAAATCGATAGTAGACTACCACTTTTACCATCCAAATTAATTTATTATTTTTTAAATCTTGGAAATATCACTAAATTAGATATATATTGACATACGTGCGGTTGGATCGTCGATAAGTATTTTTTAAAAAATAGGAACAACACTCCGGGACAAAGCACTAGTTAGTAGTACGGGTCTAATCGATAGTTGACTACCACTTTTACCATCCAAATTAATTTTTTATTTTTTGAAAACTTGGGAATATTGCTAAATTAGATATATATTGACATACGTGCAGTTGGATTTTTGATCAATATTTTTTAAAAAAATAGGAACAACAATCCGGGACAAAGCACTAGTTAGCACTACAGGTCAAATCGATAGTTGACTACCACTTTTACCATCCAAATTAAATTATTATTTTTTAAAATCTTGGGAATATCACTGAATTAGATATATATTGACATAGGTGTGGTTGGATCGTCGATAAGTATTTTTTAAAAAATAGGAACAACAATCCGGGACAAAGCACTAATTAGGAGTACGGATCAAATCGATAGTTGACTACCACTTTTACCATGCAAAATAATTTAGTATTTTTTGAAATCTTGGGAATATCGCTAAATTAGATATATATTGACATGCGTGTGGTTGGAACGTCGATAAGTATTTTTTTTAAAAATAGGAACAGCAATCCGGGACAAAACACTAGTTTGTAATACGGGTCAAATCGATAGTTGACTACCACTTTTACCATCCAAATTAATTTATTATTTTTTTAAATCTTCGGAATATTACTAAATTAGATATATATCGACATACGTGCGACTGGATCTAATTATTTTTTTTAAAATTCTAACAACAGTCGGGGACAAAGCACTAGTTAGTAGTACGGGTCAAATAGATAGTTGACTACCACTTTTACCATCCAAATTAATTTATTATTTTTTGAAATCTTGGGAATATCACTAAATTATATATATATTGACTTACGTGTGGTTGGATCGTCGATAAGTATTTTAAAAAAAAAATAAGAACAACAATGCGGGACAAAGCACTAGTTAGCAATACGGGTCAAATCGATTGTTGACTACCACTTTTACCATCCAAAATAATTTATTATTTTTTGAAATCTTGGGAATATCACTAAATTAGATATATACGTGCGGTTGGATTGTCGATAAATATTTTTAAGAAAATAGGAGCAACAATCCGGGACAAAGCACTGGTTAGTACTACGGGTCAAATCGATTGTTGACTACCACTTTTACCATCCAAAATAATTTATTATTTTCTCAAATCTTTTGAATATCACTAAATTAGATATACATTTACATAGGTGCGGTTGGATCGTCGATAAGTATTTTTTAAAAAATAAGAACAACAATCCGAGACAAAGCACTAGTTAGTAGTACGGGTTAAATCGATAGTTGACTACCACTTTTATCATCCAAATTAGTTTATTATTTTTTGAAAACTTGGGGATATCACTAAATTAGATATATATTGACATATGTGTGCTTGGATTGTCGATAAATAGTTTTTAAAAAATAGGAACAACTATCCGGGATAAAGCACTAGTTAGTAGTACGGGTTAAGTAGATAGTTGACTACCACTTTTTCCATCCAAATTAATTTATTATTTTCTAAAATCTTGGAAATATCACTAAATTAGATATATATTGACATACATGCGGTTGGATCGTCTATAAGTATTTTAAAAAATAAGAACAACAACCCGGGACAAAGCACTAGTTAGTAGTACGGGACAAATCGATAGTTGACTACCACTTTTACCATCCAAAAAATTTATTATTTTTTGAAATCCTGGGAATATCACTAAATTAGATATATATTAATATACGTGTGGTTGAATTATCGATAAATATTTTTTAAAAAATAGGAACAACAATCTGGGATAAAGCACTAGTTAGTAGTACTGGTCAAATCGATAGTTGACTACCACTATTACTATCCAAATTAATTTATTATTTTTTGAAATATAGAAAATATCACTAAATTATATATATATATTGATATACGTGTGGTTGGATAGTCAATAAATATTTTTTAAAAAATAGAAATAATAATTCGGGACAAAACACTAGTTAGTAGTACGGGTCAAATCGATAGTTAACTACCACTTTTACCATCCAAATTAATTTCTTATTTTTTGAAATCTTGGGAATATCTCTAAATTATATATATATTAACATACCTACGGTTGGATTGTCGATAAATATTTTTTTAAAAATAGGAACAACAATCTGGGACAAAGCACTAGTTAGGAGTACGTGGTAAATCGATAGTTGACTACCACTTTTACAATCCAAAATAATTAATTATTTTTTGAAGTCTTGGAAATATCGCTAAATTGGATATATATTGACATACGTTTGGTTTAATCGTCCATAAGTATTTTTTTAAAAATAGGAACAATAATCCGGGACAAAGCACTAGTTAGCCGTATGGATCAAATCGATAGTTGACTACCACTTTTACCATCCAAATTAATTTATTATTTTTTGAAATCTAGGAAATATCACTAAATTAGATATATTGATATAAATGTGGTTGTATCGTCGATAAATATTTTTCTAAAAATAGAAACAATAATCCGGGACAAAGCACTAGTTAGCAGTACGGGTCAAATCGATAGTTGACTACCACTTTTACCATCTAAAATAATTTATTATTTTTTGAAATCTTGTGAATATCACTAAATTATATATATATTGATATACGTGCGGCTGTATTGTCGATAAGTATTTTTTAAAAAATAGGAACAACAATCCGGGACCAAGCACTAGATAGCAGTACGGGTCAAATCGATAGTTGACTACCACGTTCACCATCCAATTAGTTTATTTTTTTTGAAATCTTGGGAATATTACTAAATTAGATAAATATTGACATACGTATGGTTGGATCGTCGATAAGTTTTTTTTTAAAAAATAGAAACAATAATCCGGGACAAAGCACTAGTTAGGAGTATGGGTTAAATCGACAGTTGACTACCACTTTTACAATCCAAAATAATTAATTATTTTTTGAAGTCTTGGAAATATCGCTAAATTGGATATATATTGACATACGTTCGGTTTAATCGTCAATAAGTATTTTTTTAAAAATAGAAACAATAATCCGGGACAAAGCACTAGTTAGCCGTATGGATCAAATCGATAGTTGACTACCACTTTTACCATCCAACTTAATTTATTATTTTTTGAAATCTAGGAAATATCACTAAATTAGATATATATTGTTATAAATGTGGTTGTATCGTCGATAAATATTTTTAAAAAAAATAGGAACAACAATCCGGGTCAAAGCACTAGTTAGCAGTTTGGGTCAATTCGATAGTTGACTACCACTTTTACCATCCAAATTAATTTATTATTTTTTGAAATCTTGGGAATATTGCTAAATTAGATATATATTGACATACGTGCGGTTGTATAGTCGATAAGTATTTTTTAAAAATAGGAACAACAATCCAGGACAAAGCACTTGTTAGTAGTACAGATCAAATCGATAGTTGATTACCACTTTTACCATCCAAAATAATTTGTTAGTTTTTGAAATCTTGGGAATATCAATAAATTAGATATACATTGACATACGTGCGGTTGGATCATCGATAAGTATTTTTTTAAAAATAGAAACAATAATCCGGGACAAAGCAATAGTTAGCAATACATGTTAAATCGATAGTTGACTACCACTTTTACCATCCAAAATAATTTATTATTTTTTGAAATCTTGTGAATATCACTCAATTATATATATATTGATATACGTGCGGTTGTATTGTCAATAAGTATTTTTTAAAAAAATAGGAACAACAATCCGGGACCAAGCACTAGTTAGCAATACGGGTCAAATCGATAGTTGACTACCACTTTCACCATCCAATTAGTTTATTATTTTTTGAAATCCTGGGAATATTACTAAATTAGATAAATATTGACATACGTGCGGTTGGATCGTCGATAAGGTTTTTTTTAAAAAATAGGAACAATAATCCGGGACAAAGCACTAGTTAGGAGTACAAGTTAAATCAATAGTTGACTACCACTTTTACCATCCAAAATAATTTATTATTTTTTGAAATCTTGGAAATATCGCTAAATTGAATATATATTGATATACGTGTGGTTTAATCGTCGATAAGTATTTTTTTAAAAATATGAACAATAATCCGGGACAAAGCAGTAGAATCAAGTCGATAGTTGACTACCACTTTTACCATCCAAATTAATTTATTATTTTTTAATATCTTGGATATATTGCTAAATTAGATATATATTGACATACGTGCGGTTGGATAGTCGTTAAGTATTTTTTAAAAAAATAGGAACAACAATCCGGGACAAAGCACTAGTTAGCAGTTTGGATCAATTCGATAGTTGACTAAAACTTTTACCATCCAAATTAATTTATTATTTTTTGAAATCTTGGGAATATCGCTAAATTAGATATATATTGTAATGCGCGCGGTTGTATAGTTGATAAGTATTTTTTAAAAAATAGGAACAACAATCCGGGACAAAGCACTTGTTAGCAGTACGGATCAAATCGATAGTTGACTACCACTTTTACCATCCGAAATAATTTGTTATTTTTTGAAATCTTGGAAATATCACTAAATTAGATATACAATGACATACGTGCGGTTGGATCATCGATAAGTATTTTTTTTAAATAGGAACAACAATTCGGGACAAAGCACTAGTTAGTTGTACGGGTCAAATCGATAGTTGACTACCACTTTTATCATCCAAAATAATTTATTATTTTTTGAAATCTTGGAAATAATTAGATATAAATTGATATACGTGCGGTTGGGTTGTCGAAAAATATTTTTTAAAAAACAGGAACAACAATCTCGGACTAAGCACTAGTTAGCAGTACGGGTCAAATCGATAGTTGACTACCACTTTTACCCTCCAAATTAATTTATTATTTTTTGAAATCTAGGAAATATCACTAAATTGGATATATATTGATATACCTGTGGTTGGATCATCGATAAATATTTTTTGAAATATAGAAACAATAATCCGGGACAAAGCACTAGTTAGCAGTACGGGTCGAATCGATAGTTGACTACTACTTTTACCATCCAAAATAATTTATTATTTTTTAAATCTTGTGAATATGACTAAATTTGATATATATTGATATATGTGCGGTTGGATTTTCGATAAGTATTTTTTAAAAAATAGGAACAACAATCCGGGACCAAGCACTAGTTAAGAGTACATGTCAAATCGATAGTTGACTACCACTTTTACCATCCAAATTAGTTTATTATTTTTAAAATCTTGGGAATATCACTAAATTAGATAAATACTGACATAAGTGCAGTTGGATCGTCGATAAGTTTTTTTAAAAAAATAGAAACAATAATCCGGGACAAAGCACTAGTTAGTAGCACGGGTCAAATCGATAATTGACTACCACTTTTACCATCCAAATTAATTTATTATTTTTTGAAATCTTGTGAATATGACTAAATTAGATATATATTGATATATGTGCGGTTGGATTGTCGATAAGTATTTTTTAAAAAATAGGAACAACAATCCGAGATCAAGCACTAGTTAGGAGTACGGGTCAAATTGATAGTTGACTACCACTTTTACCATCCAAATTAGTTTATTATTTTTAAAATCTTAGGAATATCACTAAATTAGATAAATATTGACATTAGTGTGGTTGGATCGTCGATAAGTTTTTTTAAAAAAATAGAAACAATAATCCGGGACAAAGCACGGGTCAAATCGATAATTGACTACCACTTTTACCATCCAAAATAATTTATTATTTTTTGAAATCTTGGGAATATCGCTATATTGGATATATTTTGACATACGTGCGGTTGGATCGTCGAAAAATATTTGTTAAAAAATAGGAACAATAATCCGGGACAAAGCACTAGTTAGTAGTATGGATCAAATCAATAGTTGACTACCACTTTTACCATCCAGATTAATTTATTATTTTTTAAAATCTTGGAAATATCGCTAAATTAGATATATATTGGCATACGTGCGGTTGGATAGTTGATAAGTATTTTTTAAAAAATAGGAACAACAATCCGGGATAAAGCACTAGTTAGCAATTTGGGTTAAATCGATAGTTGACTACCATTTTTACCATCCAAATTAATTTAATATTTTTTGAAATCCTGGGAAAAACGCTAAATTAGATATATGTTGACATACGTGCGGTTGGATAGTCGATAAGTATTTTTTATAAACTAGGAACAACAATCCGGAAAAAAGTACTTGTTAGTAGTACGAGTCAAATCGATAGTTGACTACCACTTTTACCATCCAAAATAATTTATTATTTTTTGAAATCTTGGGAATATCACTAAATTAGATATACATTGACATACGTGCGGTTGGATCATCGATAAGTATTTTTTTAAAAATAGGAACAACAATCCGGGACAAAGCACTAGTTAGGAGTACGGGTCAAATCGATATTAGACTACTACTTTTACCATCCAAATTAATTTATTATTTTTTGAAATCTTGGAAATATCACTAAATTAGATATATATTGACATACGTGCGGTTGTATCGTTGATAAGTATTTTTTAAAAAATAGGAACAACACTCTGGGAAAAAGTACCCGTCCTAGTACAACCACACGTCGGTCACCCCTGCCACTTGCACCTCTCCTCCTAGGCATCCTTTGATTTAGCTGAAGAAAATAAATGTCACAATGCAAGGGTGAGCTAACAATGCTCAGCAAGAATAACAACAGTATGTCAATAGCATAAACTGATATAACTATAATCAATCACTAGGGAATTTTACAACCACCACAAAGATTTGGATATGGATCAACTCAAGTTCTATTTTTAGAGTAGAATTGGATTTTTATATATAATTAAAAAAAATAGTGGAGTTAGGCGGTTGATCAGTCCCGCACTAACCCCGGACAGTGCACACAGCAAAGTCCCTCCTCTAAATGGATCCATGGTACACATTGGCCTCAATTTTGACCATTAAACTGGTCTCTCCGAAGGGACTCCCCTGACCATAATATGGTCTCCCCGAAGGGACGTTAAAAACATTCCAATTCTACATTCAACGTACTGGGTGTCGGAACAATCGACAACCCCTCTCAATCAGACAATCTAGAACACTCACCATCCAGAACAACTCGACTATTCAAACAAAAAGGGAATCAACTGTCTATCTTCGATATCAACAAGATCGATACAGAAAAGGGTGATAACTGAATAAACAATAATAAGAATAAATATCAACGAGTTCGACAATAATTGGGGTGATAACTGCATAAACAACGGTAGCAATAAATATCGACGAGATCAGCAATAAATGAAATAAAAACATAATCAGAGGAATTTAAATAACTTTCACTTGAACGAAATGTGAAGAGAGAACACTTGCCTGGTACCCAAAAGCTTTTACAGGCTACTGGTCTGATAATTACTCGACTTTGGCTTTGCCTCTGTCCCTCTGGCTCGACTGTATAATAATTAGGTTAAATTAATCACATAGATAACCCAACTTAAACTCGCTCACGGTTAACACATATAACTCACATAGCACTTAAGCATATAATTCTCACATAACTATCCATATAACTCGCTCTAATAATTAACTGAACTCAAGAAATAATTTTGAAACCATTTTAAATCTTGGTTTTTAAATAAAATCCCACTCGTAATATTTGAAAATATTTTTAAAATATTTTCTGGATTTTTAAACAATTTTCTACTATTTTTAAATCATTTTTAAATATTTAAAAAAAATAATTTAAAAACACATTTGAATTAATCAAAAATTAAATAATTCTAATTAAATTAATTAAAATCAACTAATAACTAATTAATGAAATTATTTGATAAATTATTACATTTATCAAATAATTAAATCAATTATATTATTAATTGAAATTAATTAAAGTAATTAAAAGTATTTTATTCTAATTAATTTTCAAATAAATAAAATTGCTAAAATAAATCATTTTCGAATTAAATAATTAAATAAATAATTCAGAACATTTTTCTGAATTTAATTATAATTTTTCAATAAAATTTATGAATTTTAAAAATAAAATTCAGATTTTTAAATTAAATAAATAAATATTTATTAATTTAAAATAAATAAGTAAATATATAATTCAGTTTTACTTTTCAAAGTAAAACTGTAAAAGTTAAAAATGTAATATTTTTTACTGGTGCTCACAAAACAGATCAAAACTGACACCCTCAAGAACATCGCCGGAAAATGAAGAACACCCCAGATTCCGGCGACATTTTTCAAGAATCCGGCGACGCTTTCCAGAATCCGGCGACGACAACCCCTTTTCCGGCGACCTCAGTTAACAGCTTAAACGCCTCAATCTCTCCGGTTTTATTCTCTCCATCGTTTTATACACTCTTCCTTATCCCTCCCATACCACAATCATCAACAACACACGATTTACAGGATTCTGGCGATCTTGAACATAACTCCGGCCAAATTTCTATCTTTGTCGTTTGTGAATCAAATTACGCAAATAAAGTGTCTAAACAAAGCTGGGAACATAACAAATCTAATCATAATCTCCAAATATCCAGAAAAACTCCCAAAATCAAGAAACAATGAAGCAAAAATTCGAAAAAAACATGTAGCTCGATTTCGGCATTTATGAACATAAATCTCACAATTAAATATGTAATTCGACTCCTGGAAACTAAATAAAGCTTAAGGAAGCATCAAAACATTCAGAAAATCGACGAATCAAACACCCCTAATTTATAATCACATAAACCCTAGTTTTCAGATATTAATAAGAAAATTAATAAAAATTCCAGAAATATACCTGGGGTTGATTTGATCACAGAATATGAAAGTAGAGATCACGAGCTTCGATTCGACTACAAGATCAACAAAAATGGACACCGGAATCACCTCCTACCAAAGCCTCAATCTTCAAGAACAATGCTTTGTTTTTTTTTTCTCAATTATTGAAAATAATTAGATAATGATGAATGGATGGTGGACAAGTGGCTATGATCTGGTTGGTCAACAAAAGTAAGCTGTAGATTGGCTAGATAATATCACGTGTACATTAGATTAATTAATCCAGAAAGTACAATTTTATGGGCCCGACACGAATGAAATATTTCCGAAAAATTACCGAATTATATGCTGAAAATTTATAAAACTTGTAAAACGAAAAAGAATATAGGTTTCGAATATTTTGAGATTTATTTAATGAATTTTGATATGAATTGATTTAAAATCGAAGCCCCAGGGGTTTTGAAAACGGGATCTGTCGAATAAAACGAACTGATTTCACGAATTTCTAAAAAAAACTTCTGCTCCAATTCTAATAACACATATCACATATTAACCACATACGAAAATCTTTTCGAACAATACACACTTAACATATCAACCCATCAATCCTCGAATAAAATATAAAATATTTTCGTTCTAGTTCACCAAAACAGAAATTTTATAAATTAAATATTCAAGGTTCTTACACTTGAAGCTTCAATGAAGGTTTTGGAGAGATATAGATATAGGTGTTTGGGTGTATGCAAAGGTAAGTGTGTGTATGTATACGTATGTGAGATGTGGTGGGGAGATGATATGGAGATGATTAGGAGTTGATATGAGAGGGTTAGAGAGGCTAGGGTTCGAATTTAGGAGAGCAAGGAATAAGGGTTGGGGAATTGTAACACTGCTACTGCCATTTTTTTTTCTTCTACCAGACTAACGGGCGCGGCCGCGCGCTATTGCTGTGTATTCCAGGTGCGCCCGCGCGTAGCTTTTTTTTTTTTTCTTTGATAATCCTACCTACTGAATAACTAAAAATAAATGAACACCACGGGTTGCCTCCCAAGAAGCACTTGTTTTACGTCAGTAGCTTGACGTACTCTCGAGATTTCACGTTATTGACAAAACGGCGGCAACCTTCTCATGGTTCACCGTACCACCAAAATAAGGCTTTAGTCGTTGTCCATTCACTTTTAAAGCATCGTCATAAGAACCCCTATAAATCTTCAATACTCCATATGGAAATACTGTCTTGACTTTGAATGGTCCCGACCATTTTGACTTAAGCTAACCCGGAAAAAGTTTGAGACAAGAATTGTAAAGCAACACCTGTTGGCCTCGCACAAACGACTTATGCACCAACTTCCTATCATGCCACCTCTTAACCTTCTCTTTATACATCTTCGCATTCTTGTAAGCCTGTTCACGAAATTCCTGAAGCTCATTCAACTGAAGTAGACATTTTTCACCCACAGCTGAGATATCCAAATTTAATTTCTTCAATGCCCAATAAGCTTTATGCTCCAGCTCGGCCGGCAAATGACATGCCTTACCAAAAACCAACTGATAAGGAGACATCCCTAGAGGTGTCTTGTAAGCAGTTCTATACGCCCAAACCGGCTTCGTCTAACTTCAACGACTAATCCTTCCTCGATGGATTTACCACTTTTTCGAGAATTCTCTTGATCTCACGATTGGAAACCTCCGCTTGACCATTAGTTTGGGGATGATAAGTAGTGGCAACACGATGCATCATATTATACCTCGCCATCATAGCAGTAAATTAACGATTACAGAAATGTGTCCCCTCATCACTGATTATAGTTCGTGGAGTCCCAAAACGCCTGAAAATCTGCTTGTGAAGAAAATTCAGCACTACCTTAGCATCATTGGTCGGTAAAGCCTTCACCTTGACCCATTTAGATACGTAATCCACAGCTAGCAAGATGTACTGATTATTGCAAGACGAAATAAACTGCCCTATGAAATCAATTCCCCACACATCAAAAATCTCAACTTCAAGGATAGTGTTAAGAGGCATCTCGTTCCTCCTAGAGATATTACCAACCCCTTGGCATCGATCACAACTCATCACGAACCTATGAGAATCTTTAAACAAAGTTGGCCAATAGAATCCCGCTTAAAGTACTTTCTAAGTTGTTTTATCACCACCGTAGTGGCCTCCATATGTGGTAGAATGACAATCATGCAAAATATCTTCCGTCTCACTATAAGGAATGCACCTCCTCAAGATCTGATCCATACCAAGCTTGAACAAGAATGGCTCGTCCCATCAGTACCAGTTTACATCATACAGAAACTTCTTCTTTTGAGCATAAGAGAATTCCGGAGAAATGACATTACTAACAAGATAGTTCACATAATCTGCAAACCATGGTTCCTCACCTTGTACCCCAAATAGTTGTTCATCGGGAAAAGCTTCATTAATAAGAGATTTGCCATGTGAATCCTTACCGTGGTCCTCTAAACGTGATAGATGATCTGCTACTTGATTTTCTGTGCCCTTCCTATCATTGATCTCCAAATCAAATTCTTGCAAAAGAAGCACCCAACGATGCACCCAACGAATTAATAACACTGCTTCTTCGACATCAAATATCGAATCGCTGTATGATCCATATAAACAATCACCTTCGTACCAAGCAAATAAGATCTGAACTTCTCAAAAGCATAGACAACTGCTAACAACTCCTTCTCCGTAGTATTGTAGTTAAGCTGGGCATCATTAAGGGTTTTACTAGCATAGTAAACCACATGAAAATTTTTATCCTTCCTTTGCCTAAGCACAGCTCCAACAGCATAATCGCTAGCATCACACATTAGCTCGAATGGTTCCTCCAAATTAGGTGCGGTAATGACTGGTGCGGTTGTCAACTTCTTCTTCAACAGCTTGAACGCAGCTAGACACTCCTCATCAAACTTGAAAGGAACATCTTTCTCCAACAGATTACATAAAGGTTTAGAGATTTTTTAGAAGTCTTGAATGAAACGTCGATAAAAACCCGCATGACCAAGAAAACTGCGAATTCCTTTAACTGAAGTAAGTGGAGGAAGATTTTCAATTGTTTCCACCTTAGCCCTATCCACCTCAAGTCCTCTACCAGATACTTTGTGCCCAAGAATGATTCCTTCTTGTAACATGAAGTGATATTTTTCCCAATTAATTACCAAATTGGTCTCCACACACCTTTTCAACACCAAGCCAAGATTATGCAAGCACTCGTCATAAGAAGTACCAAAAATAGAGAAGTCGTCCATGAAAACCTCCACATTCGTACCAATCATATTTGAAAAAATAGCCATCATGCACCTTTGAAAAGTGGCAGGAGCACCACATAACCCAAAAGAAACTCATCGAAAAGCAAAAGTGCCAAAAAGACATGTGAATGTGGTCTTCTTTGGATCTTCCGGTGCAATGCAAATTTGATTATAACCCGAATAACCATCAAGCAAACAATAATACTCATGACCAGCCAATCTGTCTAACATCTAATCAACAAACGGCAGAGGGAAGTGATATTTTCTTGTGGCTTTGTTGAGCTTCCGATAATCCATGCGCACTCTCCACCCCGTGACTGTTCGAGTAGGGATAAGCTCATGCTTCTCATTAGCAACAACTGTCATGCCACCTTTCTTTGGCACACATTGAACTGGGCTCACCAAAGAACTGTTTGAGATAGGGTAGATAATACCTGCATCTAGCCACTTTAGAATTTCCTTCTTCACCACCTCTTTCATGATAGGATTAAGTCTTCGCTGATGTTCAACAGTAGGCTTGGCTCCTTCCTCTAGCAAAATTTTTTGCATGCAATAAGAAGTGCTAATTCCCTTTATATCTGCTATGGTCCAGCCAATTGCCGACTTGAACTCCCTCAGAATTCGCAAGAGCTTTTCTTCTTCACTACCTGACAGATCAGACGAAATAATAATAGGTAATATAGATGCATCACCTAGAAAAGCGTACCTCAAGTGCTCAGGCAATGGTTTAAGTTCAAGTATAGGAGCTTCTTCAATAGATGGCTTAAGATGCTCCGTAGAATTTTTCAGCTCTGCTAACCCAAGAGATTCAAAAGGCATGTCAACTCTCCTTCTCCAAGGAGCTGAATTTAATTACTGTAGCTGTTCGGTGGCCACGCCCGTCGTCGACGCGCCAAATTGATAATGAATGTTTTGCTCTACTATGTTCGCACTTAACTATAAGATATAGCAAATGTGGCAAGTAGGGATCGAACCCAAGGGAATAGCGTTCAATACTAGAGTAATGTAAAATGGTGGGGGGTTTTTAGTTGTTTGTGGTGTTTTATCAAACACCTTGACTACAAGAAATAAATTGCTAGAGAAATATGATTATGGAACTTTCAATCATCTAATTTTTCCAACACAACAAGGCACAATGTTTAAATTAACAAGAATAAAGAGATATTTGACCCAAGGATTATGGAAACTCAAGTTCTTCACCCATACACATATAAGCAAGATTTAATCAACTCTACCTAACCAAGATAATTGGTGAAGCACACAATCACTTATTTCTCTTCTAAAAACACTAATTTAGTGAAGCACATAAATTAGCTCTCTTGATATAAGCAACCAATAGTGAAGCACTACAAATTTAACCCAATCAAGGAATCAATCAAAGAGAGGCTAGGACAAACCTAAGGATGAGAAGCTCAACCTAGGTATTTGCACTTGAATTTTGTGGATTTAGGTAAATTAAATCTTGTGCTACTATAATGAATGCACTAACAATTACGGATTAGCACAAACAATTAGCAATTAAAATTACAAGAAGAGTAAGGTGAAGCAACTTACAATCTCCAAGCAAAATCATAAACAATACAACACAAATATTCAAGATAGAGTGAAATAGATCTTACTTAAATGAAATGGGTTTTGATACAAGAGCTCCTCCTTGAGCCAAATATATGAAGTTAGTTACTCATAATCAATGCTAGATTATGAGTAATTGATGTTTTTCTCTCTACTTGACTAACCCTAATTTGGTTCTTGAGGAGGCTTAGAAAAGAGGCTACAATGAGATGAGAAGATAAGATGTGTTAGAAGTAGGTTAAATTTCTTTTAGTACACAGCAGGGACTGCACAGCCTGTTGCACGGCCGTGCAGCAGCCCGTGAGAAAATCTGTCCATTCTGCACTACTTGTAACACCCTGCACAGCCTGTTGCACGGCCGTGCAGCAGCCCGTGCGAGACAAAACCTTCAAGATTATACAATAAAAACCTCCCGGAAACGCGAGCTTGCATCTTCTAACTTCCCTCTTGAATAATCTTTGCTTTCAAGCCCAAAATAATCCATCTTTTCAACCATTAAGCATGAGGCACTGAAAGATGAAAAACATAATTAATATCGATAAAACAACATTCGAAACGAACAAAAATGCAAGAGAATAAAAGACAAAATGTGTATAAAATACACATTATCAAATCTTCCCCCACTTAAACTTTGCTAGTCCCGAGCAAACTAAAATTAACAGAACCATAAACTCCTAACTAGTACCACTTCCGTAGGTGATCACGGTTGCATTTGGCATATGCAACAAGCCCTTGGAACCCCTAGGTAGCCCTAGTGGACGAGTGAGGTATCGTGAGGGTTTATAGATGATGTACCCACAAAATCACAAAAACCACTAACAAACAAGAAACTAACAATACCTACTAATTAAACTAATACACTCACATGTCCGAGTCGTCTACTTGTAACTAAAATCAAACATATAGAGCTATTCACCTTGTCATCCACTAAAACGAGCTAACAACCAATTCAAGAATCAAGATGACACACCTTGTGCAAAATGTAACCATGACATTAAAGATAGAATGAATGCACTTCAATCGTGAACACTAGACAAGATGATCACAAAGCATACATGGCCTCGCATTAAGAAGATGAAATTGTATGGTGAAAAATCTCACATCTCTCAATTATGCATCACACAAGTATGGGCTAGAGATTTCACTCAACTCCAAGTCAAAATGCATGCGCTCTACTTGACCTTGCATGTTCACCTAAATTCCGGATTGCACCAAAAACAAGGAATTCATAAAATGGGTTGTAATGAGGCTTGGGTGAAGGTATGAAAATTTAAGTTCAAGGAAGGTGTAAAAGTCTCGCTAGTTGAGTCAAAACGACGCTTGCTCGCTTCATCCACCAAATTCTCAAACTAAAGAATGTCTTCACTCATTTACAATTACAAAACACAACCACATTCACCAAGAAATTGAAACAAAATAAAGTACAAAGATTTAATGCTTTTTTTTTTCTATTTCTCTTTTTTTTTTCTCTTTTTTTTCATTTTTTTTACATCCCTTTTATTATTTATTTTTTTAGCAAAGGGGATGCATAACATATATAAATACTACAAAGAACTTTGAACCACATCTAGATATACACATCAAACTAGTTCCCACTTACAATAAATAGAATTCTTCCTCTTCACAATTTCTCCAAATTCTCATGCTCATCAATCAATTCTTTCCAAGACTCAACTAGCTCAACTAGGTCGAGAGTGAAGTATTTGGCTTTGACTCATGTATAAAAGGAGAAAGTGAGGAAGAAAAACATGGATATAAGCTTCAAAGGGGTAACTAGAGATTATTTTCATGGTTCACAAGCTAAAAAGGCCAAAAAGGTTATCCTAAATAGAATTTCCTTATTATGGTGCATCCATGAATGAAGGTTTAATGCAAGCCCTAGAGCAACAAATATGCATAAAGACGGAGAAACACACAAGTAAAAGAATCATCGTTCAAGGCCTCACAAGGTTTAAGTTGTAATAACATCTTCTCGATTTGATTCCATGCATGCTAAGAGATAATCGTCATGTCACAATTTAATTACAAACATCTAGACTTTTCATGCCATTTTAAGTGTGCGTGAAATAAGGTGCATCAAACTTATAGATTCACATCAAATTGATAATGCTAGACACGAAATAGGAGAAAACAAGGCTGCAAGCTCACAATGTCATAATTTCACAAACAAGTAAACACACTCATGACTAAACTTATTTCCAAATTGCAAACAAAACGGCAATCAAAATCAACAATCCTTCCCCCACTTAAAACATGGCATGTCCTCATGCATGACAAATAAAAATGAGGGAGAAACAAAGTGAAAGAAAACTCCCCTAAAAATAAGCAACAAAGACCGGGAGCGAAGCCAAGAAACTCAAGCATCATGAGGAGGATCCAAGGTTGTGTCCCTAGAACTGGTCTGACACTGAGCCGTCATCGAGGCACAAAACTGCTCCATCCACACTCGATGCTCAGAAAACCGTTTATCAACATGGTCCTTAATGGACTGTTCCATGCGCTGTAAGTAGGCCTGCTAAGGCGCAGAGAACTCCGCAGTGGAACCATGATAGAAAGAACCCCCTCGATCAATCACTAAAGGCAATGGTTCGGGAACCGGTTCCTCCTCAGTGAGAAGAGAAGATGGAGGACAAGTGAGCTGAGATGGTTTGTGGCCCGTCCATCGAAAATTCTCAAAAGTCCCGGATATAACACCCATATTCTTTAAAACCATGTAGTCAATAGTAGCAACGGGATCTCGACCTTCTAACCATGGAATATGAGAACAACCCCGGTCAAGAACTCCCAAGCTAGATGCAATACGGGTGATAAACCCGCCAAAGACAAGAGAACCCGTTTTTCGCCTCGAAAGCTCCAACATGCGTGCAACAAATAAATAAACCCAATCAACACTGTATCCCTCATGCAAAAAATAAAGGACCCCAAGTTCGGCCATTGAAACGGCGCTATTGGACCCTTCATTACCATATAAGGAATTTGTCATCACACGATGAATGTAACTGAGACTAGGGTTCTTGATTTTGGTGGACTTACTCCGACTTGAAGACCATTCGGAGTCCGAAGAAATGGCAGGCCAAATATAATTTTGGAATTGGCGGGGAGGCTTATGAGTACCACACTTGTGTTCCCATCCAAACCAATCACAAAGCTCTTTCAACCGAACGCTAAACCATAAACCCATCATCCGAAAATTGATTCGAGAGGTTAAGCTTAAATCCTTCCCGACGCCAACATCACACTTCACGGTAGTAAAGAATTCATAAACCAAAGCCGGACAAGTAGGCTCATCCATTTCTAACCATGAAGGCCAACCGGAAGTAGTCAAAATATTCTTAACCTCATCCCAAATTCCAAGCTTTTCCATAACATGTTTATCAAAATAACGAAATGGTAAAACCTTGAGCGAGGAAATAGAATTATACCTCTCAAGGGCATCACCGGAGAAGGACAAGCTAGGCTTAGCGGATTGCAAATCAAGCCCATAATTGGGAGGAGGTAATGGTAGACCTGATTCTTCATATTCCTTGCGAGTGAGAAAAATTTGAGGTTCCACAGATGAAGAAGTGGTCTTTTGACGCTTGGATGGAACCTTGCCCTTGTTTTTAGCATGCTTAGAAGAAACACCACTCATGATTATCAAATTTTCACTCCAAAATACAAACCAAATAACCACCCAACAAAAACACCGAAGACAACCACAAAGAGAGCATGCAAACCCCGAAGTGAATTACCGCTACATACCACAACCAATTTCACTATAATGATCAACAATCCAACACCACACCCCTGAAAGCTACTACAATACACTAATTAAGGATATATAAATAATGAATATTTTTCTGTTTTTTTATAAATAAAATAAAATAAAATAAAAATAAAATAGAATAAGATATAATATAACTAACCAATTAATAATAAAATCAAAAATCAAATTTTAAAACTAAAATAAAATAAAATAACTAAGAAATTACTAATAAAATCAAAAATCAAAAACCAAATTCAAAGTGACTTTAAATTGATTTCTGAATTAAAAAAAAAATTTAAATTTACAAAATTAAAATTGAAAATCAAAATCAAAATTACAAAAAAAAATGAATAAAAAGAAATAAAACAAAACAAAAAAAAAACAAAAAAACAAATAAAATACAAAAAATACAAAACAAATAAAACAAAAAAAAAACTAACTAGAAAAAAAAAAGGGTACGGTTTGAGTTTTTGTTGGAAACAGAGGGTAGGCGAGGGGATGGGGGTCTGCAGTTGTGGGAGGAACGAAACGGGGCAGCGGAGTTGGGGTGGAGAAATGGAATTGTAGGTGGCGTTGGGCAGGCGTGGGGTGAAGGTGGATGGAGGGAATTCGTGGCTGTTGGGCTGGGGGAAATGCGAAGATGGAAGAAGAGAGGTGAGGGGCGGAGATGAATGGATGGTGGAGGATAGAAGAATTGAAGGCTGTGGTGGGTGCTGTCGATGTGAGGAAAAGACGGAGGAGAAATGGTGTTGAGCTAGGTGAGGACTGAAAGAGGACAGTGGTGGGTTGGAGGAGGGGTGGTGTTATGTTGGGAGAGAAAGAAAGGGGAAGGCAGGCGGAAGAGAATGGAATGGCGGACGAAGGTGAATTGTGTAGGTGGGAGGATGTTGTGACAGGGGTTGTAGGAAACGGGTGTTAGGAGGAGATGTGTGGTGATGGAAGAACGGTGGAGGAGTTGAGAGGGCGGTCGGGGTGGAGGAATAAGGCGATTGGTAGTATTGCAATAGAGAGAAAGGGTACTGGAGATGGGGTTGAGGGATGATGTGCGAGCTGGGGGCTGGAGGTCCTGCAGGCGGCGCTGATGGACAGAGGTTGAAGTGGTGGCGAGGTTGGAGGAGGGGTGGTGTTGGGCTGCAGTGGGTCGAGAGGATGGCTAAGTGAGGTGATTTACTGCGGAGAAGAGTGGAGGAGATGGTCGGTGTAGGTCGGAGGCGTGGTGAATTGTAGAAGATGGTGGGGAGTAGAAGCTATTGTTTTAGGAAATTAGGGATTGGAACTCTGCTTTGTTTTGAAAACTCTTTTTGTTTTTTTTTTAAAAATGAAATACACGGCCGTGCAAAGAGATGTGCAAGGAGTGCGGGTGTAGGAAGTTTTTGACATATTGACACAAAAATCTCACGGCTTGCTGTACAGTCTAGTGCACGCCCGTGCGCTCCAAAAATGGTTATGAATGTTTTTTAACAGGAAGGCTCCAAAAATGCACGGCCTGATGCACGGGTCACTGAACACCTGTGCAGTTCCAATATTGCAACAAAAATTATACAAACTCTATTTGTTTATTTTTCTTTTTTTTTTTCAAATAACACTCACATAAATCCTTGATTGCTCGAATAAAATATTAAATCCTGAAAACATGAACAAACACATCAAGGCAAGTGTGGAATAAATATAAAAAATCATAAAAATTGGAATTAGCGATACTAAATATTATTGAGCGGGCCACATTTTTTTTTGTTTTCCCTTTTTTTTTACAGTGAAATAAAATTCACTAGACACATCACAACAATACATAAAAATCAATCAACACATTTTTTTTTTCTTTAGAAAATAAACTTGATGAAAAAGAAAATCCCACTCATTAATATTTAGATCAATCCTCAAACCCATAAAATGCAAAACACCCTTCATAAATGCGAGTGAGACCCAAAAATTTGACATACACATAATATATAAATACATGTGTACCTTGGGTTGCCTCCCAATTAGCGCCTTTGTTTACTGTCGGTGGCTCGACTTCCCGGATGTGCCTCGTAGCACCAACACACAAACTAACGAGAGCTCATTCATGAAGGGGGTCCACTAATGAGATGACATCAACGGTAGATTCTTGAAATCCCTCATAGAAAGGCTTAAGACGGTGGCCATTTACCTTGAATTCTTTGTTGGTAGACAAACTTCGCAAATCCACCGCTCCATGAGGGTAGATTTTTACAACAACAAATGGACCCAACCAACGAGATCGAAGCTTCCCGGGCATTAATTTGAGATGAGAGTTGTAGAGGAGAACCTTTTGCCCAACATGAAATGATTTAGAGACGAGCGAACGATCATGAAAGTCCTTTACTCTAGCCTTATACGATTGAGCATCCTCATAGGCATTGTTACGAATTTCCTCCAATTCAAGCAAGTTAAGTTTTCTATGAGCCCCGGCAACATTAAGATCCATATTACAAGCTTTGATTGCCCAATAAGCTTTGTGCTCTAACTCCACGGGAAGATGACAAGACTTACCAAAAACCAACTTGTAAGGAGACATACCAATAGGAGTTTTAAATGCCGTCCTATATGCCCATAATGCATCTTCAAGACGAACACACCAATCCTTCCTAGAGGGTTTCACCACCTTCTCAAGAATAGACTTAATCTCCCGATTAGAAACTTCGGCTTGACCATTAGATTGAGGATGATAAGCCGTTGCCATTCGATGATAGACCCCATAAGATTTAAGAAGATTTCCCACCAATTTGTTACAAAAATGGGTACCTTGATCACTTATGATAGCTTTGGGGACACCAAATCGGTTGAAAATTTGAGACTTGAGAAATGCAACAACCGCCTTACCATCATCCGATTTTGTTGCCTTGGCCTCCACCCACTTAGAGACATAATCCACAACCAAGAGAATATAAAGATTTCAATGAGAAGAAGATGGGAATGGTCCCATAAAATCAATACCCCACACATCAAAGATTTCTACCACAATAATTGGAGTTTGGGGCATTTCATTCCTTTTTGCAATATTTTCGGTTCTTTGACAAGGCTCACATTGCTTACAAAAATCGTGGGAGTCACGAAAAAGTGTTGGCCATGTAAATCCACATTCAAGCACCTTTCTTGCCGTTCGATCTTTTCCAAAATGACCTCCACAAGCATAAGAATGACAAAATTGAAGAATTGAAGAAATTTCTGACTCGGGAACACACCTTCTCAATACTTGATCCGTACAATGTTTCCAAAGATAAGGATCATCCCAAATGTAGTGTTTGGCTTCACTTCTTAACTTCTCCCTTTGATACTTAGGCATGCCATTAGGAAAAGTTTTACATACAATGTAGTTCACAAGATCCGCATACCATGGCACCTCGCCTTGAATTCCAAAAAAGTGCTCATCCGGAAATAATTCTTGAAGAGGAGAAACATCTTCCTCCCTCACAAGTCGACTCAAGTGGTCCGCCACTAAGTTCTCGGCACCTATTTTATCTTTGATTTCTAAGTCAAATTCTTGAAGGAGAAGAATCCACCGAATCAACCTAGGCTTTGACTCTTTTTTCGCCAAGAGATGTCTTAAGGCGGCATGATCCGTGTATATGATGACTTTGTAACCAAGAAGATATGAACGAAACTTGTCAAAAGCAAAGACAATAGCAAGCAATTCCTTCTCGGTGGTGGTATAGTTTACTTGGGCAGAATTGAGTGTGCGAGAGGCATAATAAATCACATGAGATCGTTTGTCAACCTTTTGCCCTAACACCGCACCAACCGCATAATTGCTAGCATCACACATAATCTCAAACGGAAGGGACCAATCCGGAGCCTTAATGATAGGGGCCGAAGTTAAAGCTTCCTTGAGATGGTCAAAAGCCTTCTTGCATTTTTCATCAATTTTAAACTCTACATCCTTTTGAAGAAGAGATGATAGGGGAAATGCAACTTTGGAAAAATCCTTGATAAATCTTCTATAGAATCCGGAATGACCAAGAAAAGAACGAACATCCTTGACATTTGAAGGGTAGGAAAGACTTGCAATAACATCTACTTTTGCCTTGTCCACCTCAATGCCCTTCCTAGACACAATATGCCCCAATACAATACCTTCTTGGACCATGAAATGACATTTTTCGTAGTTGAGCACTAGATTAGTCTCCAAGCATCGATCCAAGGCATGTGTAAGAATTTGAAGACATTCATCAAAAGAATCACCCGAAATAGAGAAATCATCCATAAAGACTTCAATTCCATTCTCTATCATGTCGGAGAAAATACTCACCATACACCTTTGAAAAGTTGCGGGAGCACCACATAAGCCAAATGAGAGTTTACGAAATGCAAACGTGCCAAAAGGACAAGTAAATGTGGTTTTGTCTTGATCTTCGGGAGCAATGACAATTTGATGATATCCACTAAATCCATCTAGAAAGCAATAGAATTCCTTCCCGGCTAACCTCTCTAACATTTGATCAATGAAAGGAAGAGGAAAATGGTCTTTTCGAGTTACCGCATTTAACTTGCGATAATCTATGCACATTCGCCACCCATTTTGGACTCGGGTAGATACAAGCTCACCCTTAAGATTCTCTTCAAGAGTGATACCTGCCTTTTTAGGAACGCAATGTACCGGACTCACCCATTCGCTATCCGAAATTGGAAAAATGATTCCCACATCAAGTAGCTTGAGAATCTCCTTTTTAACAACTTCCATCATTGCCGGATTAAGTCTTCTTTGAGGGTCTCTAGTAGGCTTAGCTCCATCCTCAAAGAGTATGCGATGCATGCATGTAGAAGGGCTAATTCCCTTAATATCGGCAATGGTCCACCCAATAGCACTTTTATGATCCTTAAGAACCCGCAAGAGGCGTTCTTCTTGCACATTACTCAAATTAGAAGCTATGATAACGGGAAGAGTCTCATTGTCCCCAAGATAAGCATATTTGAGATGATTAGGCAATACTTTCAATTCCAAAGTAGGAGGATTCTCAATAGAAGGGAGTAATTTGGAATAAGACAAGGGAAGATCAATTTTTGCAAGTTCACACCTTTGGGGTAAAGGTTGCAATACATTGAGCTCCATAATTGCCTCATTGGCCTCTTCCGAATTAGGGAATCCATCATCTTCGTTTACACATCCCTCAATAACCACTTGGAGAGCTTCTTTATTTCCCATGTCAAAAGCTTGTTGGGCTAAACCATCAATAACATCCATGGAGCAAATTGAGTGTGACTCACTAGGGAATTTCATGGCATCATAAATATTGAACTTAACAACTTCACTGCCAAACTCCATAGTGAGAGAACCATCATCCATGTTAATCTTGGTCTTCGCCGTTTTAAGAAATGGACGTCCAAAGAGAATTGGAGCGGACTTGATGTTTGATGGACCATCTTCCATTTTCAAGATGTAAAAGTCGGCGGGGAAAACCATTTGATCAACATGAACAAGCACATCTTCAATTACCCCTTCGGGATAGGCATTAGATCTATCCGCGAGTTGAATGATCACATTCGTATTCTCAAGTGCCCCCAAATTTAAAGTTTGGAATATGGAGAGGGGCATCACATTGATCGAGGCGCCTAAATCAAGCATAGCTCTTTCAAAGAATTTACCTCCAATCTTGCAAGGAATAGTGAATGTGCCCGGATCCGAACATTTTTTAGGTAACCTCCTTTGAATCACGGCCGAGACGTTTTCATCCACCACTATAGTTTCATCACCTCTTAACTTCCTTTTGTTAGTACACAAATCTTTGAGAAACTTTTCATACTTTGGAACTTGGTTTATGGCATCTAATAACGGGAGAGTGATTTCCACTTTTCGGAATGTCTCAAGCATTTCCTTGTCAACAATTTCTTTCTTTGGTTTATAAAATTTGGAAGGGAATGGAGGTCGAATAACCACATCCTCATCAATGAACCTTGGCTTCTTTGCTTGTGGAACGTCTTCTTGAACACTTTCCTTCTTTCCCTTATCAACTTTCTCTTCCTCAATTTCCATATTATCTTCAAGGTTTTCATCTTTAGCCTCCAAGATGTCATCATTTTCAACATTTCCACTTTCATTATCATTCACCATCCCCTTGGCCTTGGCATGAAGGTCCTCCAATTCTTTCCCACACCTCAAGGTCATGGCACTAGCATTTTCTTTGGGGTTCACCTCCGCTTGAGAAGGAAGTTGCCTAGAGCCTTGGCTTTGCAATCGATTCACGGTTGTGGCTAGTTGGCTCATTTGCTTCTCCAAGTTGGATATACTTTGAGAAGTGTTATTTTGAAATTGGATGCTATTCGTCGCCAATTGCTTCATCATCTCTTCAAGTGATGACAATGTAGATGAAGAAGACCCTTGATGGTCTTGGGGATTATATTGAGGTGGGGTGGGGATGCTTGAAAATTTTGATTTGGACGTTTTTGTGGGTATGGAGAAGGATTTTGTTGATGTTGGGTGTTGTAAGTATTTGGATTTTTGGGGTTGGTATTGGTTAGAGTTTGGTGTGTTGGGGTTTCCATATCGAAAATTTGGGTGGTCTCTCCAACCGGGATTGTAGGTGTTACTATAGGGGTCATACTTCCTTTGAGGTGGTTGTCCTGAAAAACCTCCAATAGCATTAATTTGCTCTTCGGGTTGTTGAAATGATAGGCATTCATTGGTAGCATGATCCGACATATTGCAAACACCACAATACTTTTGTTGTTGTTGGAGATTCCCAACGGCTAATTGACGAACCAATGATGTAAGATCCGAGATTTGGCCCTCTAACCTTTGAGTTGACACCTCATTCACGGAAGGATTCTTGACATGCACTTGACGATCCCCAAATTGGCGGGAATTTTCTGCAATCTTGGTTATTAACTTCCTAGCTTCCTCCGGCGTTTTATCCACAAGAACTCCACCACTTGAAGCATCAAGGTGCAATTTAGCACTATATTCCAAGCCTCCATAGAAGTAGTGAATGAGCAACTCTTCCGATATCAAGTGTGGAGAACAACTTTGACAGAGCTTTTGAAACCTTTCCCAATACTCATACAATGTTTCTCCGGAGTATTGCCGAATGCCACAAATTTCTTTGGAAATGCCCGTAGCCTTTGAGGTAGGGAAGAATTTCCCCAAGAAAGCACTTCGCATTTGCTCCCATGTAGTGATTGAGTTTGGAAGAAAGTAAAATAGCCATGCCTTGGCATTGTCTCTCAAGGAAAAGGGAAATGCTTTCAACTTCACTTGTTCTTCCGTGGCATTGTTTGGTCTCATTGAAGAACATACCATTTCAAATTCTTGAAGATGCCTAAAAGGATCTTCTGTGCCTTCACCTCCAAACTTGGGAAGGAGGGCAATAAGACCACCCTTTAGCTCAAATGGTTGTCCTCCCGGAAATACAATGCACAATGGTAGTTGAACGGAGCTAGGAGAAGCAATCTCCTTGAGTGTACGTTGATTAGGATTTTCCATGACTTGATCAATGTTGTCGTCCGGTGATGAGATAGGTATAACAAGGGGAGGACCCTCGTTAAACTCCTCTTCCGAAGGTGAGCTAGAAATAAATTGACTTGATGAATCTATATTGGCACTTGAATTCCTTTGATTCCTTCGCAAGAGTCTCTCGGGATTGGATGAATACGCAAGATCACCTATACAAGAGGATCGAGTCATACATAGCAAAAATTTCTAAAATCAAAGAAAAATAGATAAATATGCACAATGGAACTAAAATATTCACAATTTTATACGCGCACTAATATTGAACTAAAACTAGCTCCCCGGCAGCGGCGCCAAAATTTGGCCACGCCCGTCGTCGACGCGCCAAATTGATAATGAATGTTTTGCTCTACTATGTTCGAACTTAACTATAAGATATAACAAATGTGGCAAGTAGGGATCGAACCCAAGGGAATAGCGTTCAATACTAGAGTAATGTAAAATGGTGGGGGGTTTTTAGTTGTTTGTGGTGTTTTATCAAACACCTTGACTACAAGAAATAAATTGCTAGAGAAATATGATTATGGAACTTTCAATCATCCAATTTTTCCAACACAACAAGGCACAATGTTTAAATTAACAAGAATAAAGAGATATTTGACCCAAGGATTATGGAAACTCAAGTTCTTCACCCATACACATATAAGCAAGATTTAATCAACTCTACCTAACCAAGATAATTGGTGAAGCACACAATCACTTATTTCTCTTCTAAAAACACTAATTTAGTGAAGCACATAAATTAGCTCTCTTGATATAAGCAACCAATAGTGAAGCACTACAAATTTAACCCAATCAAGGAATCAATCAAAGAGAGGCTAGGACAAACCCAAGGATGAGAAGCTGAACCTAGGTATTTGCACTTGAATTTTGTGGATTTAGGTAAACTAAATCTTGTGCTACTATAATGAATGCACTAACAATTACGGATTAGCACAAACAATTAGCAATTAAAATTACAAGAAGAGTAAGGTGAAGCAACTTACAATCTCCAAGCAAAATCATAAACAATACAACACAAATATTCAAGATAGAGTGAAATAGATCTTACTTAAATGAAATGGGTTTTGATACAAGAGCTCCTCCTTGAGCCAAATATATGAAGTTAGTTACTCATAATCAATGCTAGATTATGAGTAATTGATGTTTTTCTCTCTACTTGACTAACCCTAATTTGGTTCTTGAGGAGGCTTAGAAAAGAGGCTACAATGAGATGAGAAGATAAGATGTGTTGGAAGTAGGTTAAATTTCTTTTAGTACATAGCAGGGGCTGCACAGCCTGTTGCACGGCCGTGCAGCAGCCCGTGAGAAAATCTGTCCATTCTGCACTACTTGTAACACCCTGCACAGCCTGTTGCACGGCCGTGCAGCAGCCCGTGCGAGACAAAACCTTCAAGATTATACAATAAAAACCTCCCGGAAACGCGAGCTTGCATCTTCTAACTTCCCTCTTGAATAATCTTTGCTTTCAAGCCCAAAATAATCCATCTTTTCAACCATTAAGCATGAGGCACTGAAAGATGAAAAACATAATTAATATCGATAAAAAAACATTCGAAACGAACAAAAATGCAAGAGAATAAAAGACAAAATGTGTATAAAATACACATTATCATTCGGCTATGTCTTCCTCTTCAAAATCAGAGTCACCAACTAGAACCCTCTCCAAAGAATCAGACTTTAACAACTGCTCAATCTCTGTATTGACTGCAGAATCAACCAAATCCACCTTCAAGCATTCTTCTTCATCTGTAGGAAATTTCATTGCATTGAACACGTTAAAAGTGACATTCTGGTCTTGCACCCTCATGGTGAGCTCTCCTTTCTGCACATCAATCAAAGTTCTACCAGTACCTAAGAATGGTCTTCCCAAGATTATGGGAATCTTCTTATCGTCCTCGAAATCCAAGATAATAAAATCAGCCGAAAAGATGAGCTTATCAACCCTCACCAAGACGTCCTCCACTATGCCCCTCGGATATGTGATAGATCGATCGGCCAACTGCAAAGAGATGTTAGTTGGCTTTGGCTCCGGTAAACCAAGTTGCATGTATACCGACAATGGCATAAGATTGATGCTAGCCCCCAAATCACACAAAGACTTGCTGAAAGAAAGATTGCCAATAGTGCACGGAATGGTGAAGCTACCAGGATCCTTTAGTTTCGGAGGCAATTTCTGTTGCAGCACCGCACTGCACTCTTCTGTTAGAGCAACGGTCTCTAATTCCTCGAGCTTCAACTTATGAGAAAGAATAACCTTCATGAACTTGGCATAGCTCGGCATCTATTCAAGAGCTTCCGCAAAAGGGATGTTAATCTGCAGCTTTTTGAACACCTCTAAGAACTTAGCAAACTTCTTATCCAAATTCTACTTCTGGAGTCTTTTAGGATATGGAGGAGGAGGATAGATCTGATTATTCTTCGTAGACTGCTCCGGAGAATCTTTTACAACAGGTTCTTTGCTCTGCTCTACTTCACCATCTAGCTCATCAGCAACCAAGTCAGATTTTCCAATTTCGGGCACTGCAGATTTTTCATCTTGTTGATTCTGCACTTCCTCATCTTCCTCGGCTACTGAATTAGGGTCCTTTGTAACCTTCCCCGATCTCAAAGTCACAACCTTCACCTATTCCTTGTTGTCTCTCCTACCTGGATTTGCTTCCGTATCGCTAGGAAGAGTTCCCTGTTGCCTACTAAGTAAGGTACTTGCAAGCTGTCCTATCTGGTTTTCAAAGGTCTTTTGAGAAATTATCAAGCTTTTAATCATTAACCTCAACTCATCAATTTCTGATTTTTTATTAGAAGATTGCCCCGCATTAGCCTGGGGCTATTGCTGAAATCCCGGAGGCTGATATGGTTGCCTTGGAGCATACTGCTGCTGATAACCTTGATTGAATGGCCTTGCTTGCTGACCCTGAAACTGCTGATAGGGCTGCTGAGGTTGTTGAGCACCTTGGTTGTTGCTCCAGCTGAAGTTAGGATGATTCCTGTTGTTTGGATGATAGGTGGTTGGAACTGGTACAGCATGTCTATAAAAATTACTCACGAACTGTGCAAATTCAGAAGAGATAGCACACTGATATGTCTCATGTGCGCCCGCACATAGCTCACAAATACTAGCAACATGCTGAACTCCATAATTAGCAAGAGAATCCACCTTCATCGTAAGAGCCTTCAACTGAGCTACAATAGCTGAAGCTGCGTCAACTTCAAGAACACCTGCTACCTTGCCTTGAGAAAGCCTCTGTGTTGGATTCTGATATTCATTAGCAGCCATCGTCTCAATAAGATCATAAGCCTCTGCATAGCTCTTAGCCCATAGAGCTCCACCTGATGCTGCATCTAGCAAAAGTCTAGACTGTGCTCCCAACCAATTGTAGAAACCATTGATAACCATCCAGTCAGGCATCCCATGATGTGGACACTTTTGAAGCATCTCCTTATAACGTTCCCAAGCCTCACACAAAGACTTGCCAGATTGCTGTTGAAATTGAGTTAACTGGTTCCTTATTGCTGTAGTTTTTGTCATAGGGAAGAATTTAGTAAGAAACTTATGAGTAAGATCCTCCCATGTAGTAATGGAACCAACTGGTAGAGAGTGTAACTAGCCCTTAGCCTTATCCCTCAAAGAGAATGGGAAAAGCCTCAATTTGATCGCATCATCCAGTACGCCATTAAACTTGAAAGTGTCGCAGATCTCAATGAAGTCCCTGATATGCATGTTAGGATCCTCCGTAGGAGCACCCCCAAAATGAACTGAGTTCTGCACCATCTGAATTGTGCCCGACTTGATTTCGAAAGTATTTGCTACAATAGCTGGTCTGACAATGCTAGACTGAATGTCATTGATCTTAGGCTGAGAATAATCCTTCAAAGCCTTAGCTGTTGCTGGTAAATCTGCCATCTCTTTTGCTGCTACAAGTTCTTCTTCTGCCAGTTTACGTGTTTGCAAACATGTTTGCATACACGTTCAAGTACCTGAAACACCAAGAAACAACAAACTAAGTAAGAAATCCGAGTCAGTGAACACTAACGACCACTGATGACAAGCACATAAACTAAAAACAAAACATCGATGATCCCCGGCAACGACGCCAAAAACTTGTTAACGCAATATCACGCAAGTATTCGTGGTCACAAGTAATACAATTAAAGTTCGTTCCACTGAGATCTGGTTAAGTTCTTTTCAGTTAATGCACCTATTCAACAATGTATAGTTTTAATTCACTGCTAAGAGGAATCACAAATTGGGGTTTTAATTAACTAAGCTAGCTAAGATGCAAATTATGAATTTAAGTACTAATTAACTAATGAGAATTAAAATCAAATTACTTATATGAGAATAAACATGGAATCCTAACTTTATTATATACTTCACTTAGAGTCAATGCCTTTAATCAATACATGTGATGATTTTGATATTTGATCGGATAACACGAAACAAGTACAAGTTACCTCTCGGTATACTAGCACCAAACTAGACATACATCCATAAAAGAGATAGAAGATGAGTAGACACCTATTATGTTTAGACCCTATATCTCTATAGAATTTGAAAACATAGAGGTTTAAGCATAAGTTATCCACTTAGATCACATAGGGCAGTATAATATATCTATTTACGCCACAAATCATGATGTTAAAACATCAACCTATCCTGTGCTAGCATGGCAAGTTCTAAATCTCAAGATTCACTCTTGTTTCATAAAAGATTAACAAATTAGATGTTCGCGACGCATCTAAATACATGAATCACAACCATACAAGGATATCAAGAATTCACCACACATAAATCTTTAAAGCAATCAAAATACTAAGCTACATAGATAAATCCGTTAGGATCCCATGACAACGATTAGTTCATAATTGAACCTTTCATCACCATGGGATTTGATGAAAACATGATAATGACCAAGATAATAATGATGAATAAATCAATAGTGCAACAAGGTTTAGAGAACAAATCCGTGTATGTAACAAGCATCCAAAAGATATGTCTAAACAAGGAATACAAGTAAACTATGTCAAGATCTTCTTGTCGTCACGATCCTCGCCTTGGCTTCTCGATCTCGTGCTATGAACGAATTGGACTAAACTCTGGTGTGTAGATGATGATTTTGATGTTCCTCAAGGTGTGTATTTATAGCTCCAAGTTGCCTCTCCTCCAAGTAATTATCGTTTTTGAGTTAGAATAGAAGATTGGCAAATTCCATCTTTAAACGGGATATGATTATCAATTTCCATGATTTCCACTGATTCTGGAATGTTCCTACCGTCCAAAGCAATTCCCATAATGGTTAGAAAAATAAAACTCAGCAATTTCCCATTTAAAATTGGTTTCCAGGAAATTCAGGAAGTTTCTTCCGCGCATAGGCGCGTCCGCGCGTGCTTTTCCAGCACGCCCGTGCCTGATCAATTATACAGTCATGCCAAGCACGCCCGCGCGCTTCCTCAGTGTATCCTGAGCGCGCCCGTGCCTAATTCTTGATCTTGCACACTGTTTCATTTCCTTTGCTGATTTCTTTCCTGTCTTCAACCGCAACTTGATTTCTTTACCTTGACAACACCATATAGCTACTGGAAAGCCTGCAATTGATGTCCTACACAATTCTACACAAAAACTCATTAAAACACAAAAATACTTGAGACCAAGACATCAATTTAAGCCGAAATAGAACGATCCAAGTGGATATAAAATTCATTTATCACTCTCCTTTTTATACATCGATCGTTCGGCCAGTGGCTGGAAAAGGCCTTCCCAAGATGATGGGAATCTTCTTATCTTCCCCAAAGTCTAGAATGACAAACTAAGTAGGAAAGCTAAGCTTATCCACCTTTACCAAGACATCTTCCACTATACCTCTTGGATATGTGATTGACCGGTCTGCTAGTTGTAAGGAGATATTGGTAGGTTCTGGATCCGGTAGACCAAGTTGTACGAAAACAGATAGAGGCATCAAATTAATGCTAGCTCCCAAATCACATAAGCATTTGTCGAAGGATAGACTGCCAATAGTACATAGTATGGTAAAGCTTCTAGGATCTTTGAGCTTTGGAGGTAATTTCCATTGCAGAACGACACTACATTCTTCCTTTAAAGCAACGATTTCTAATTCCTCAAGTTTTAGCTTCCTTGATAGAATACCTTTCATGAACTTAACATAACTCGGCATATGTTCCAATGCTTCTATAAAAGGTATATTAATATGTAACTTTTTAAATACCTCAAGAAATTTGGCAAATTGCTTGTCTAGCCTCTGCTTCTGGAGTCTCTATGGATAAGGTGGAGGAGTATAAATATGCTCCTTATCTTTCTTTTGCTCTATGTCTGATTTTTCAAAAGTCTTTTTACTTCCCTTTGCTCTGTTGTTCAACATAGCTTTTGACAGATCAGATTCAGCTTCCAGGGGGCGCGGGCACGCTGTGGATGGTGCGGGCGTGCTGTTAGGGGCGTGGCCTCCCTGCTATTACAGCTCGTCTACTCCCTGTTCTTCTTCTTGGATTTCCGTGACTTTCCCTGATCTTAATATAACAGCCTTAACATGCTCCTTGCCATCACTTTTCCCTGGATTAGTCTCTGTATCACTAGGTAGAGTTCCTTGTGGACTATTCAACAAGGCATTTACAATTTGACCAATCTGATTTTCCAAGGTCTTGATCGATACTGCTTGGCTTTTACACATCAACCTCAATTCTTCTAATTCTGATTTTTCATTAGAAGACTGACCAACACTCCCTTGTGATTCTTGTTAAAATCCTGGTGGCTGAAACTAGGGCTGATCATTCGGTCGGTTCGGTTAGAAAAACTGAATAACCGAATTACAAATTTTGTAGAACCGAACCGAACTGAATTACCTACAAAAATCGAACCGAACCGAAATAAATTGGATCAGTTTATTCAATTTGGTTTACCATATAACCGAAATTAATAAATCCGGCAAAACTAATAAAATCCGGCGAGAAGCAAAATGCCCAGAAAATTCGAACAAAAACATATGCTACCATACTTACACCGATCTATACATTTATACAATTAAAACTTTAAAATAGTCATCTATAACAAATTCTGGTCAAATCTGTAATTTTCCGGCAAACTCAAACAACCCAGAACTATATTTAATAAAACCCAGAACTCAAACATATGCTACCATTCCGATCAAATCTATATTTATATGAATAACTTTGATAAAAAAAAGAGAAGGAGAGAGTGTGTGTGTGTGTGTGAGAGAGAGAGAGAGAGGGGTGTTGCTGTTGCTGCTGTTCCTGTTCTTGTTCTTGGCATCTTGTTGCTGCCTTATGTTGTTAGACATGAAATGGAGGCTATTGCCTTTTCCACCAGATTAGGATTTGGCCGATACAAAGTACATTTCTTGGTGTTAAATGAAATAAAATTGGGTTTATCTAAAAAAGGGTCAGTATTGATGTTATATAAGTTGAATATATAATTAAAAAATATATGTATATATAATTCGGTTAATTCGGTTTTTAACCGAACCGATATTCTGACAACCGAACCAAACCGATTTATTTTCGGTTTAAACCGAATAATCGAAATGAATGAAATTTTCTGAAAAATACAATCCAAGGTTCGGTTTTTCGGTTTCGGTTCGGTTTTGCTCAGCCCTAGCTGAAACTATTGCTTTGGGGCATACGGTTGCTGATGAAACTGTTGCCCTTGCTACTGAAAACCAGAAGGATTGAATGGCCTATTTCCAAATTGCTGACCTTGGGATTGCTGATAAGGTTGTTGTGGCTGCTGCATGCCACCTTGATTGTTGCTCCAGCTAAAATTAGAATGATTTCTGTTGTTAGGATGATAAGTGTTGGGAGCTGGTTGCTGCTGTCTCTGAAAATTTCTCGCAAACTGTGCCGATTCATGAGATATGGCACATTGATTCGTCTCATGTGCACTCGCACATAGTTCACAAACACTAGCAATCTGATGTACTCTTTGATTTGCCAATGCATCCACCTTCAAATTCAAAGCTTCTAGCTGAGCTGCTAGAGCTGTGGCCTTGTCAACATCAATAATTCCTGTTACTTTCTGTTGAGGCAGTCTCGTAGCGGGATTCTGGTACTCATATGCTGCCATCATCTCAATAAAATCATAAGCTGCCTCATAGCTCTTAGCCCATAGAGCTCCTCCTGAAGCTACGTCTATAAATTGTCTTGATTGTCATCCTACTCCATTATAAAAATAGTTAATCACCATCCGTTCGGGTATACCATGATGAGGACATTTCCTAAGCATCTCCTTGTAATGCTCCCAAGCTTCACATAAAGATTCTCCTGATTTTTGTGAGAATTGAGTGAGAGCATTTCTTATTGATGCAGTCTTTGCCATAGGAAAGAATTTGGTGAGAAACTTTTTGAGTGAGATCCTCCCATGTTGTTATAGAACCTGCATAAAGAGAATGTAACTAGCTCTTGGCTTTATCCCTGAGAGAAAACAGGAAAAGCCTCAATTTTATAGCATCATCCAACACATTGTTAAATTTGAAAGTGTCACAAATCTCAATGAAGTTCCGAATGTGCATATTGGGATCCTCAGTTGCTGCTCCCCCAAACTGAACTGAATTATGTACCATTTGAATCGTGCTAGGTTTGATTTCAAAGGTATTAGCTATAATGGCGGGTCTGACAATGCTAGATTGGATAACATCGATTTTTGGTTGAGAATTATCCATCAATGCTCTTGGTGCTATTGCTCTTGGTGCTGGATCTCCTATTTCTATATTCGCTTCAAGTTCTCTTGAAAGTTTTGCTGATTTAGCACGCATTAGCATACACTCTAACGTACCTGGAACACACAGAACCAAACAAGATAGGTAAGAAAAATAATCCGAGTCAGTGAAACTTAACGACCACTGATGTCAAGCACAAAAACTATATTTAACACCGAAGTCCCCAGTAGCGGTGCCAAAAACTTGTTGATTATTAAAAACTATGCAAGCATATGCGGTCACAAGTAATATAATGTTAAGTTCAGTTCGTTCCCATGAAGACCTGATGTCAATAAGAATGTGTGCTTATGCAATAATGTATGATCAATTATTCACTACTAGAACAAATATCAAGGTGAGTTTTGTTTAACTAACTTGACTAAAAAGGCAAATTAACAATCTAAGAGGTAATTTAACTAGCAAATTTTAAACCAAATTTACTTAAGAGAAAACATGGGATTTTAACCTCATTAAATACTACATTTAGAGCTGATGCCTTTAATCAACGTATATGATGGTTACGAAAACTAATCGGACAACACGAAATTAATATGTGCTACCTGTCGGCTTACACATACCATACCACTCAATAATCCACTAAATAGATAGAAACTGGGTGGACACCAATTATGTTCAAATCCTATATGTCTATGTGATTTGTAAACATCAATGGTTTAAATGTAGATTATCCTTTATGATTACATAGGGCAGCATGATTTAATTAAAATCAACCCACTAATCATGGATGAATAGATCATCCATAAACCAATGCTAGCATGGCAAGTTCTAAATCCCTAAATCCACTTTCACAATCATTACAGCTTAACAATTTAGATGTTAGCTATGCATCCAAGGTAATTATGCACAACCATACTAGGAAATCTGAGTTCATCACACACGAATATTTAAAGCATCAAACTACTAAATTACGTAGATAAATCCATTTGAATCCCATGACAATGATTCGTTCATAAACGAATGGCTCATCATCATAGGATTAAGTGTAAACATGATTGTAAAATAAGTACTGAATAAGAAACTAATAGAGTTGTAGAAACAAATCCGAATTAAGCATCCACGAAAGAAAACTCCTCTCCAGAAAAGTACATTGACTATATAGATGATAAGTAAATCTTCAGCCGTCTGCTTTTTTCTCTCGTACTACATATGTATCCCAATTAGGTCTGATCTATCTCTAATAATATCCCCCAAATATTCTCTAATAAAAGTGTTTTTAATTATTTTTAAAAATTACAAGGAGATTTCCTAATCAAAATTGAATTCCAAAAAAGGAAATGCATAATAGATTTTTGGGCTCTATTTCTAGGATGATGTAGTTGGAATATGATATCAAGACCACTTCTAAATTGAAGCCCTTTTCATAAGCTTTCCGTAGGTTGTTGAATCGTTAGAATCGGACTTGTAGAACTCCAGATATGGCCCAAACAGTGCAGACTATGCAAGCTACCCGGAAAATCCAAATTTTAAACAAATTTGTCTCCAACTCTTGCTATTTAAACTCCAAGCGTTCCTTTATTGTAACTCCTTGATTTCTACAATAAAACACTAGAATTTACTAAATAAAAAACCCAAATCAATGCAAAATAACATAAATTTAGGGACAATATTAGGATTGATTGTACACTTTTCATAGCACACCATTTGTGTTGTTACAAAACATTTGGTGTTAGAAGGAGGGTTAATTTTTCGTTTGTGAAAGACAAACGAGTACGAAATAAACCGTTGAATATATAGTATGATCCTGGTAAGCCCGCTTCCCTAACACCTTGAGATTTTAGGAGAACTGGTAACTTAATATGGTATTAGAGCTCTATATGTGGGAGGTCTCAGGCTCGAGCCCCTCTTACCCCCTAATAATCTTACTTATTGAATATTGAAATTGTGTGCTATGGTGGGCTCAAAAAGGGATGAGATAACCATCTAGCATTAAAAATTGGCAAATCGGAAGTTATGGCCAAAAAGGCATGAATAACCTTGACAAGGCTGCCGCGTGCCTATCAAATAATAATATATAACAAATCCTTCTAACTATGTAGTAGGGTAAGTCAGAGTCGATCCCACAGAGAGAAACGTATCAATCACTAGTAATTTTGACTTGATTCAACTAAGCAAGTAACACAATGAAATTTGGAGAGATTATTAAACTAATATTACTTTAAGGAAAATTGTGTTGTATTTATCATCAATTAACTAAAAACATCTAGAATTAAGTATCCCCACTAGCATGAATCAACATAATTACGATTTCCCGCCCCAATTAATCATGTACTACTCAAGAGGAAAGATGTGCCCTATAAAATACCAATAACCTCTTTCGAGTATTAATGGCTTCTCTAAAATACACTCAAGCCTATTTTCATGGTATCATGCAATTCAGAGACATTAAACACATCATTCTAACTTCCTAACAATCTGTTCTACCTATTTTCATGGAGAAGTTCATGTCCTTATTGGATAAATCACAACCATCCATGTCCAACTTTCGTTGATAAATAGATATTTGGTTCAAACAATACACATAGTCAGGTCTGACATGTAATTATTAATTAAACATAACTCAATAAAAAAGAGCATAAAACATAACCAAATTGGGGGATTGGAAAAATCATACATCAATCATAACTAGGATTCAACTAAACCCTAGATTAAAGATCTACTCACTCATAATTAAACTAACAAAACACATAATATTAACGAGAATAGAGAAGAAAATCTTCAATCAGAAAGAAAATTAAAAGTTTCACTCTCCTCTCTCACTATGTATGTATCCCTGTCTATGTATGTCTATCTAATAATTATAATATCTGATGTCTATATATCTCTTACAAAAAGTATTTTAATGTTTTTAGGAAAATACAAATACGTTTCCTAAATTGATTGGGTTTCTACAAGAAAAATTCATTGTTGACTTTTCTTCAATAATTTTGGGTTGCTCCAGTTGTTATTTGACACTTGTACCACTTTAGAAAGAAGAGAATTCCGTTATCTTCGTGTGGACTGTGGAATCGTCCAATTCTAACTTCTAGAACTCGAGATATGGCCCAAACAGTGAAGTACGTGCGTGCAGCCCAACAAATTCGAATTTCCTTCTAATAAATCTCCAAATTAAGCTATTTATTCTCCAATCCATCCAACTTTAGGATTTCCTTCCTTCCTACAATAAAACATTAAAATCTATTAAATAAAAATCCAATTAAATGCAAAATATGATAAGTATGAGGAATATAATCACATAATATATATATATATATATTATATATATATATATATATATATATATATATATATATATATATATATATATATATATATATATATATATATATATATATATATATATATATATATATATATATACTTTATCAAACATCCCCACCCTTAGAATTTGCACATTTTCGGGCAAATAAAGAAATTAATATTATCCTAACTAACTAACATACACCACTTTCGTAGATGACACGATTGCATTGAGCATATGCAACAAGCTGTTAAACCCCTAGGCAGCCCTAGAAGGACGAGTTTTGTCTTGTGAGGGTTTACATAAAATATACCCACAAAATCAAATATTTTCAATTACCATGTCTCTCTAGCATGCAACATATCATAGTACTCCACACATTTCAAATCTCAATCACATAACAACATAAAAGTGTCTGAAAGTACAAGTACTCTCACTTTAAGCATCATTACCACAAAATAATCCAAGTATGCACACAATGTCAAGATAGACAAAAATATCATGAAATAGTCCATCAAAGTCGCTTTCAATAAGTAAGCATGCTATGGATAAATATCTCACATTGCTCTCAATTCACACAAGTGTATAGGTCTAGTGTGTCACTCAAATTCAATCAATGTACATGTGCTACCATATGCTTGGTTGTCCACCAAATCTCCACTACTTCGTATACATACATTACATGAATCAAAAGATCTTTGTTAAAGGTTGTAATGGGGATTAGATAAAGGGTAGGATATCAAAGAAATAGGCTAATAAGTGGCTAAACTTGATAAACCAAATAGCATAGTCTTCACTTTTAATTAAAGCACCCAACACGAATAGTAGATCATGTAAAAGTTGACCAATCTCTCACAAGCATTAAACTTCAAAGCACATATACCATGTACTTTCCCTCTTTCATATTGTATAACCAATGAACGCAAAATTTACTTGATCTTCTTCATACTCATAATTTTTTTTTCTTTTTTTTTAAAAATAAGTCATTCTCCAGTAACCAAGGGCAGTGAAAAGTCACCAAAGTACAATTACACTTAATACCAGCACATGTACATAGATCGTTCCTTTCATTTGACATTGCACTTGCCACCCATTAATCTCAAAGGAGTACCTGCTTTGTTGCCAATAACCTTGCTTCATCCAAATGTGTAAAAGATCCTAGCCATTAAATTTCAAGATCAAGTAATACTGATACCCACCAAAATATAACACTTTAAAGAAAGAAATCACCACACTAAATATTCACCCGCCCTTAAGTTGATCACAATGCTCTACCAGTAAATTAAGATAAGAATAAAATAAGTAAGCTCAAAAATTTGTAGAGTGGTGATAATTGAAAGAAACGGATATAACCTCAAGGGGGTTCACTAAGGATATAATTCAGTAAGATAGTGTTTAAGTCGATGAGGTTAATCCTAATGCCTTTATTATTTTCATGCACACACATAACATGTAGTCTCAAAACGGTTTAAAACAAGTTTTAGAGCAACATGTCAATGATGAACATCACACAACAAAAGAAATGGATTGATATAAAATGCATCAATCATAAATTAGGCTCAAATTCTCATAGGGTGAAAACATGCTTGACTCAATAAAAATTGACTAAGAAGCATTTCAAGTTTTATAATTTTCGCAAGCAAACACAAGAAATTACCAAGAATCAAATGTTTTTTCATGGATATGACACTCAGAATTAATCATGTAAAATTAATCTACACAACGTGTACTTATCCATGCTTTTAAGACGAGGCAAATATATACAAATTGTTTCATATTTTTTTGGATTTTTATCATATAAATTTTTTTTTTGGATTTTTTTATACATTAAGAACGTATCCCCAAACTTAAATGCTTCATTGTCCTCAATGACTAATTTAATAAAAGAAAAAAAAAGTCTAGCAATTCTAAAAAAAATACAAAAAGAATTATAATAATAATAATAATAATAATAATAATTATAATAATAATAATAACAATAATATACAAAGAAGGTTAGAATACTCCCCTAGTAAATGGCATGAAGGCTCCTTTAAAAATTAATTGTGGAAGTCCACTCCAATGCAATTAATTTATGGCTTAGTTCTCTCTTTATGAAAATCAGAATGCAAAGTATAACACAACTCATTTGCTGGTGTGGTGGTTGAGCAGTCCACGTAGAAGCTTTGCACTTGTAAGTCAGGGTTTGAAACCCCTTTAGCAACAGATTTAACTTTTTATGATGCGGCTTCTGGATTGTCAGCAGATGGGCATCATGAAGGATTGGACGAATGGGCCTGCAACAGCAACAGTTGGCTTGTGATTGGGCTCGCGAAGATGGACTCATCAGGAAACTAGGCTCTTCATGAAAGACTTTACTGGACAAGGACCGTGCAACAAGTAATGCAAGCCGCAGTTGGGCTCCGCCAGAAAATCGTATGAGAATTAGACAACTGTGAAGCAGAGAATGTAAACTGCGGGTTCAAGAACTCTATACCCCGGTATTGAATATCTGGTCCTCCTTTATAAAAGTAACAGGAAATGAAAATGCCGGTTTAGAAAATATTAAACTACCATATGCCAATATTCCTGCACTAATTTCTTCAGAATAATTAAACCACGGGTTCTAGTCAAAAAATCGTGAGTTTCATTCAAACTTTTTACTTTTTTTTTACGATGTTTTGCAATATTCGAAATAATTGTAATCTGAAACACTTCAAATAAATTCATTAAGGCAACCTGTGGGAGTAAAAAAAATGAAATAAAAATTATCTACCTCTAATAATAATTATTATAATTATTATTATTATTATTATTATTATTATTATTATTATTATTATTATTATTATTATTATTATACAAAACTTACAATAAGCTTGGGTTGCCTCCCAAGAATCGCTTTTTTAAGTTCATTAGCTCGACCTCATTATCAATCATTCCGAATAAGGGATAGAAAGTGAAATATCCACTTTCATGTCAATTAACTCCCCTATTCTATAATGTTTCACTCTTTACCCATTCACCTTAAATGACTCTCCATAGGTATCCAACACTTCAACTGCACCATATGGAAAAACTTTTCTTACCTTAAACAGGCCAGACCACCTAGAACAAAGTTTTCTGGGAAAAAGCTTCAATCGCGAATTAAAAAGAAGAACTAAATCTCCTTCCTTGAATTCTCTTCGTAGTAGCCCTTTGTCATGCCATCTTTTAGTTTTCTCCTTGTAAAGCTTAGAACTTTCATAAGTTTCAAACCGAAGCTCATCCAGCTCATTAAGTTGTAAAAGTTTTTTCTCATCTGCTGCTAACAAATCAAAATTAAAACCCTTAATAGCCCAAAATGCACGATGTTCCAACTCAACTAGAAGATGACATGCTTTACCGTAAACTAATCTGTATTTAATTGTCCCAATAGGTGTCTTAAACACATTTCTATACGCCTAAAGTGCATCATCAAGCTTTGTAGACCAATCCTTCCTTGATTTAGTGACCGTCTTCTCCAAGATAGTCTTTATTTCACGGTTAGAGATCTCCACTTGACCACTGGTTTGGGGATGATAAGAAAGTCCTACCTTATGATGAACTCCATATTTATTCAACATTGCTTCAAAGCGAATTTTCAGAAAATGTTTTCTTCCATCACTAATTAAAATCCTTGGCACTCCAAATCTAGGAAAAATCGTCTTTAAAGAACTTGCTTACAAAACGAGCATCATTAGTGGGGGATGTAGTGGCTTCAACCCACTTTGAGACGTGATCAATAGCGACCAAGATATATTTGTTCTTAAAAGATGGAGGGAATGGTCCCATAAAATCTACTCCCCAAACATCGAAAAGCTCAACTTCAAGTATGCTATTGAGAGGCAATGCGAGATTATAGAGGCAATCTCATTTTCTGGAACACATCTTCTAATGACTCCATCTGCACAAGATTTATAGAGAAAAGGATCATCCCAAAAGTGTTTCCTCGCAACATAGAAGAATTTCTTCTTTTGTTGCGATGAGTAACCATGAGGAATAGTATCACTAGCTAAATAGTTAGCTATATCAGCAAACCAAGGAACCTCTATCCTTGCAAGAGAAAGTAAATGATCATCAGGAAAAGAGTCATCAATTGGAAGATTTCTACCACCACCACCATCATCATCATCAAGAGTAAGGCGTGAAAAATGATCAACAACCACGTTCTCGGCCCCTTTCTTATCTTTTATCTCTAAGTAAAATTCTTGAAGAAGTAGAATCCAACAAATTAGATGAGGTTTAGCATCATTTTTACTCATCAAATATTTCAGCGATGCATGATCCGTGTGAACAATAACCTTCGAACCTACGAGATATGATCGAAACTTTTCCATAGCATACATCACTGCTATCAATTCTTTCTCAGTTGTTGCATAATTAATTTGAGCTCCATCCAAGGTCTTGCTTGTATAATATATAGCATGAAGCTTTCCATCTTTTCTCTGACCTAAGACTGCACCAATAGCTTGATCACTAGCATCACACATGATATCGAATGACAAATTCTAATCCAGTGGTTGTATGATTGGTGCAGAGACAAGAGCTTTCTTTAACTTGTCAAAGTCTCAACACAAACATCATTAAAAACAAAAGGGACATCTTTGCCTAAGAGTTCAGTTAGAGGTCGAGCAATTTTTGAAAAATCTTTTATAAAACGGTGATAAAATCCCGCATGACCAAGAAAACTTCTTACTCCCTTAACCAAAATTGGGGGTGGTAAGCGCTCAACAACCTCTACCTTAGCTCTATCAACTTTGATGCCTCTTTTTGAAACAATATGACCCAAAACAACTCCCTCTTTTACCATAAAATGACACTTTTCCCAATTTAAAATTAGATTAACTTTTTTACATCTATGAATCACCTTTTCCAAGTTATGTAAGCATGCATTAAAAGAAGTTCCACAAACAGAGAAATCATCCATAAAAACTTCCATTATATCTTCAATAAAATCTGAGAAAATTGTCATCATATATCGTTGGAAGGTGGGAGGAGCACAACATAATCCAAAAGGCATTCTACGATATGCAAATGTACCATAGGGACATGTAAAAATCATTTTTTTCTTGGTCGCTTGGATGGATGAGAATTTGTAAGAAACCTGAATATGCATCCAAAAAATAGAAAAAAGAATGTTTTGCCAACATTTCAAGCATTTGGTCAGTAAAAGGTAGAGGAAAATGGTCCTTTTTAGTAGCCTTATTCAATTTTTGATAATCAATGCACATTCGCCATCCTATTACAGTTCTAGTAGAAATCAACTCACCCTTATCATTCTTGACAGCAGTCATTTCTCCTTTCTTTGGAACTACGTGTACAGGACTGACCCACTTACTATCAGAGATAAGATAAATTATACCTGCATCAAGAAGTTTTAAAACCTCCTTTTTGACTACCTCCATCATATTAGGATTAAGTCTCCGTTGAGGTTTAATAGAGGAGGCTTGCTCATCTTCAAGAATAATCTTATGCATGCAAAACGATGGATTAATGCCATTAATATCATCAATGGTATACCCAATAACATTTTTATATTTTCTTAAAACTGTGAGCAATTGCTCAATTTGAATGTCATCAAGCTAAGAATTAACAGTGATAGGATTAGATTTATTAGGGCATATAAACACGTATTTCAAATGCAAGAAGGGGTTTCAATTCAACCTGAGGAGGCGTGGAACTCTCTTTAACTTCCTAATGATGTAGCACATTGGAATGTTCAAGCATAAATGTAGGTGCTGCAGCCAAAAATTTCTGATAACCCATACAGTCTTCATTTTCTTCATCCATGTTACGCTCAAGAATAGCTTGAAGTAGATCCTCACATGATAAAGTGTTGGCTTTAATGTTGATCACTTTTTCTAGTGCATCCATCCTGTTTATTGTCTCATCCATAGAAGGATGTCCCAATGTGTTTTGAAACTTGAATTCCATCTTCTCCTCGCCTACTTGAAAAGAAATTCTTCCATTTTTCATGTCAATTATAGCTCCAGCTGTAGCTAAGAAAGGCCTCCTAAGAATGATAGGAATATTTGCATCTTCTTCCATTTCCATGACAATAAAATCACATGGAATATAAAACTTTCCTACCTTAAATGGAACATCTTCAAGGATTACAAGTGGAAATTTCACACTTCTATCTGCTAGTTGTAGAAAGATATGTGTGGGTTTCAATTCACCCATCTGAAACTTGTCACAAATTGATAATGGCATCAGACTAGGGGTGTCAATTTGGGGAAATGGGTCGGGTTTGCTGTACCTGGTCCTATTTTTGGGTTGACCCGAACCCGACCCGAACCCGAAATGGGTTGAAAATGTTCAACCCGAACCCGACCTGTTAGTACCCAATCAACCCGAAAAGACCCATTTTGACCCGAAAATAATTAAAAATAATTAGTTTTATTTATATTAATTAGTTTTTATATATAAAATATTAAAATATGTATTAGTAATATGACATATAAAATTAAATTATTTGAATGATGTGAAAATATTTCACATATATATTAATATAATTATATGATAAATTTATATAATTTATTATATATGTTTCAATGCTAATAAGAACAAAACAGATTAACCCAATAGGGTGGTATGCTCTGATGTGCTTTAAAATAGAGCGGGAATTTTTTTCCTTTTGTCTAAAATAATAATATTTCCAGTGCTCATCTCATCATATTTATTTTACCCTCATGTATGGTTTTTTGTGTCTTATGCTGAAACATAATAATTTGATGGGTCTTGACTGTTATTCTAGTATGTTTTAGGCAATCCCTTTACTCATGTCTTTGTGAAACATTAATCAATGAATTCTACTTGCTTTAATTATCTATGTTGTCTATTATTAATCAATTATACTTAACTTCCTTCACAACTAGAACTAGTAATGTTCAGCCGATCAGCCTTTATGAAAGCCCTTTGACAAATTCCTCCCATCCACCAAAGAATCCCTCCAAGTAAAAAAAGTATACCTTAAAAAGGAATTGGTTTTCGAAAGTGCTCGTACATATGTAGAGTGCCCAAATTAGGCTCAATTCATTTTACCTTGTTTTTGGTTATCTCTTCCCCTGTATAACTCCTTCCTTAAATATATAACCTCCTTTCTAGTTCAATGGTTCCCACCCCCTAAATCTAATGATTATGTACTAAATAATCTATTATATGCCCTCACCTGTGTATAGTTATTAACACTTCTCCTGAAGTACATATTACCTTCCCCAAGTCTGTTGGTTCTACCAACACCCTAATGATTCTGGAGAGTTGGTCAGACTTTTATGAAGTAGCAGTCTCGAATTCTAGTAGGCAATCATTTCACTCATTCCTTTGTGAAATATTAACCAGTGAATTTCTACTTGCATTGGAATGATATACGTTGTATAATTAGTCCGTAATACCAAATATTCTTTATAACTAGTGATGTTTAGCCTTTATTACAGCCCTTTGACACATTCCTTCTACTCACCAAAGACTCGCTTTAAGTACTAAAACTTTAGCTTAAAAGGAATTGGTTCTCAAAAGTGCTCTTACATATGTACAATGCCCAAATCATTCACTGCACTCGCCTACATATGAATATCAACACTTATCCTGAAGTAAATATTACCTTCCCCATGTTTAACGGTTCCACCAACACCCTAATGTTTCGGGAGAGCCTGTCACATGACATGGTTGGTACTCTGAGCTTTTATGATGTAGCAGTCTCGAGTTCGAACCCACCCTTGGACTTAATTCCAAGGTCTACTTTTGTGCGCTGAGCGCATAAACACATATAGCTTGACACACACATTAGGTCTTCCCCCCCGCCCCCTCCCTACGATATAAATTTACATATCCCCTATATATGTTCTCTCCCTATATCTTCCCTTTTTATAAACAATGTGCTTACATTTTTTTAGTATGTAATGCTTGTGTTATTGTCTGAAATGGATAGAATTAAGAGAGTGATGCATGCGAACATCCAATGCTGGCTCTTAAGACCAGTGACCTCTCTCCTCTAATTAATAGGAGTCAATAGCTTTAGTGTGGAAATTCTTTTATGGTCCCTTGCAGAGTTGTAGCCTTGTACTTGTGGGACATTCATGAATATTCAAATATCTGTGTAGGTCAATTTTCTTATATGTAACTGATATAGAACATCATGTTCAGGATCATGTCCTCTCGAATCTTGTTGGTTGGAAATATACATGTTCTCTACAACCCAAAACGCGGAGACATCAAGTTGGGTCAGGTATTCTACTGCCTCAACTTTCATGGTTTGTCTAAGATAACGTCAACAAATAAGTAGTATAGGATTGGTGAGTACGAAGTCGGGTATATTGTGTGCTTATTTCACAATTTTAAGTGGTGTCAAAGCCGCTTCTTGTGCGTAAGTCTTTAATTGTGTGCCATACTGGCTGTCTGCAAAGATTAAGTGGTTTTATCATTGTAAAAGTTATGCTTTCTATTTCATGTTGTCTTGTCAATATTATTTAGTCCTATAGGGTAGATATTATTTCAAGGAGATAATATCATCTTTTTAGGTTCACATTCTTCTTATTCTATGGCAATGGTTCTACACTTGTAAATAGTACTACCATATAAAACAAGTGCTAGGTATACCTCAGGGGTGAAATGAAAGTGCAAACATGTCTTACTGTTCGTAGTCTAATAGTTTGGCATATCAGAACACAAACAGTGTAGTTTAACATTGGTTGGCATGATCCGAACTTGTTTCACATATAATTGCAGAACATTCTTTCTTCGGGGCTTCCTACTGTATCTTCTAGTTGTCAGATAATGGCTATGAAATCAGGAATATGGGGTAGAATTTGAGAATAATTTTTAATTTAGTGATATACTATTGTATATTCTTATATGCAGTGTTGGATAATTTTTCCTTATATTACACTTCACATATGCAATAATAGACTATATCTACTGAACGTTTCTATATATCAATTGCTAATTTCAAATATGCACTATTATGACCATGTTGGGTATATGACATGAACTAGAGGTGTAAGGGAGTATAGTATGTTGGTGTTTAATAAATACTTTAATTGTGATAGTTCTTATAACATGAGCTGATTTGAGTAAAATTGAAACCTGTAGGTCCGTTTGTTTCTAGAGAAGGCCCATGAACTATCACAACAATGGGGCAACATACCAACTATACTTGGTGGGGACCTTAATAGTATGCCACAGGTATTTTGCTCACTTGTCATATCTAAATGTACTGTACCAATTTTTATGCTTATATCTTCTTATCTGATTTAATGTCAGAGTGCTATGTATAACTTTCTGGCATCTTCTGAGGTGAGTCTTCTGGTCATGGTCTTATTGGTCACCTAAATGTACTTGTTTATATTTTAGCATTCTTCTGCAATTACATTGATACTAGAGTACATGGATTTTGTTTTCTTCAAAATGGTTTCATCCGTTGCAGTTGGACATTCGATTGCACGAGCGAAGAATAATATCTGGGCAGATCGCTCCATTTGAGTATCCAGGATATATATCTCATAAAAGAAAAAACGTCAGGTCTGTTAAGAATTTTACCTCCCATTTCCATTTGTATTAGATTGAATGTCTTGGTCACCAGCATAGGAGCGTACTCCATGCATTTTAAATTGAACATCTACATTTGATCATCATATGGGAGATAATATGTGGTTCCTCATGTGTAGAAATGAATGTGAAATATTTTTATAATCAGCTTTCTACAGTCAGCTTCACAAGCAGAATGACAACATTTTATTTTTTAATGCCTATCTAACAATTACTTATGGAGTGCTGAAGAATCGAAACTAGCCACCGGAACTAAAAGTGGGACACATGTCAAACACTAGCTTAAACTTTGCAGTGCATATTGTGGAGTTCCTGTAAGATTAATGTGTCATTTTAATGTTGTCTTTTTTTATGATAAATAAGTTACCCACGTAATTTAGGACAGGTTAGAGTTCATATCCTTATAAGTTGCCCCTGACTTCATATCGTTGTTGTCACCTTTTCCACAGGGAAGCCCTAGAACAAGGGATACATACGGAGAACCTTTGGCAACATCATACCATTCCAGGTTTTTGGGAACGGTTGATTACATATGGTATACAACTCTTTGTTATTAAATTGGAATATTGGCTATATGCATTTCAGTTATCATTTATTATAGTGGTGACATAACAGGCATACTGAGGACCTTGCTCCTGTTAGAGTTCTTGAAACCCTGTCCATCGACAATTTGAGACAATTAGGAGGGCTTCCAAGCAAGGTATTGTTCAAATTTTGTAGATATATATAAGCATATACTATAAAGCTCTCAACATAGTGTTTGATGTAAGACTCAAATCTGTTGTGTCTCGATGTTATCACTTGTTTAAGAAGCAGTGAACTTAATTAATTGACTATGAATTATATTTTCCCGCACTTAATACCTGTTTTCATCTCTTTTGCAGAATTGGGGTAGTGACCATCTTGCCCTCGTATGTGAACTGGCTTTTACGGGTGACTATACTGGTGACCATAAAAAAACTATTGTAGAAAGGTTATGACTGCATCAGTACGTCTGAATTGCCAAGTGCAATGGTATATTGTTACTGGCTTACTGCCTTGTTTGTAATCTTTAGGTTGACTCATTTTTATTTTCAAGATTTGTATAGATTCTAGATGCTTTAGCTCTCCTGGATTGTTGCTTTTAGTAGGTTGTATGAGAAGATTTTATGTTAATTTAAAAAGACAGACTTTTTTAGGGCATTTAAAAGGACAGCCTCGTTGACACAATTGTTGCTTTAGTAAGTTCTATGAAAAGATTTGATGTTGTTTTGATTACAAGACAGTTCAGAAAATAGAATTTCATACTGAATCTGTCTCGGCTCTGAAGACACTGGAATCTTTCGCCATGTTGACAGGCCAAACAGTACTGAGTACAAATTATTGTACCAATCAAATTCTTCTTTGCCAAACTTTAAGTCCAAATGCAAGTGCAAATCAGAGTCCAGTTCTGACCTCCGAATTCTTGGACAATGTGCTAGCTGCTTGAACAACTCGTCCTCGTAATCGATCTCTGAATCATCATGATTCGAGAGTGAAGGATTGATCATCATGTCTCTTTTCCGCAATGGGTTCTGTCAAGTCTTGACGAGATCTAATGCACTGAAGTAATCATCAGGCAATGGTGATAATATCTTGGTCTTCTTAACACAAACAGACAATTGAGATCCCTTGCCTGAATAATGCATGGGCTACTGAACTTCCGTGACTACGCGCTTTACCCTCTTGCAAAATTCGAAAGTTTGATCAATACTTTCGTCATCATCACCGGAATCAGTAGCATCAGGATCATTGTAGATTATGCGAACTTTTTTCATTTCTGCATTAGCATTCATGTTGGACACTTTCTTTTTTCCCTTCTCTTTCGCCGAAACATTCCTTTTAGTCCCGGTCATTTTCACACCAGAAAACCGAATTTTCGAAACAGAACACTGTATAACCAAAGATCAAAATTCCAAAATTTTGAGCTTACACTCAAAGCAAAACAGGCAAAATCCTAAATCAAATAGCACAAAATTTCAAAAATATGTGGGTGGCATAATAAGTGGATGAGTACATGATATTTTTAACTAAAATAAGTTATCGAAAAGATTTGAAATTTTTAATGTCTTTTAGATGTACAACTTTACCATCAATACAATAGAATTTACATTTTTACTGTCGAAAACAAACACATACAGTTATATATATATTTATTTAAATAAACCAGATGCAATTGACTCTTTTATAAAATGAAGTGCATTCACTTTAAATTTAATTATAAAATTATTTTAATTGTAGATTAATGTCAACTGATGATTAAATATTATTTACTATAATTTCACAGTATAACAGAATATGACACGTAAATATTATATACTCAACGCCTATAACAAGAAAAAATTGTTATTTATAGTAAAACCTCGTTAAATTAATACTCAGATATCAAGATAATTAATATTTTTAATGAAGAGTTTTTCCCCAAAATAAAGACGATAGTGTAAATTTAACCTCGATTAATTAATAATCTTCATAAATTAATAAAATCTATGGATCCCAATAATATTAATTTATAGAGATTTTACTGTATTCTTTTTTCAAAGTAGAACGTCATATGTATGTATAAAGAGCAAGTAAATTGATATCTAACCTTTCAAATCTTTAACAACGATAGCAAATATGATTAGAATGCAAATACTGCAATGACTGAAAAAATTTATCAACACGGCGATCAAGAAAATTAACAAACAGAACATTCGATGTTTGATCTCAATTATCTATCTTGAAAAGTTTTGATTTGTTATTGAACTTGTCGGTGTATGATAAAAAATTAGCGAGATTTGATAAATTTATGAATTGAAACAAGATTTAAATAATGATAGCAAGGCGGAAAAAACATAGAATATAGTAGTTTCGCAATGATAGCGTGGTAGAGAAAACATAGAATATAGTAGTTTCACAATTTATGGTACTGACGGAATAAATAAAGATCAATGATAGCTTGACTTATAAAGTTATCCAGACGAAAAATATAATAATAATTCATTTAAAAATTTGTGGAAGGATTAAATTAAAAATAATACGAAACGTGTCTATCCGAAAACATGGATTAAATATATGTTAAACGCAAAATTAAAGGTAATATCAAACAAAATAAAACATGAGTGGATATAAATGTCTTGTATTCAGTTCAAATTTTAAAATATTTTAACTAAGTAATAATAATCCATGAATTTTTAAAATTGATTGATTTTATTATTACGTAAATTATTTTAACCATTTTTTTCAAGTCATACTAAAATTTGATCACGCATATATGCATTAGATGCATAGATGAATTAGTTACCTACAAGTCTACAACATAAATTAAGATTACAATACTTGCAATTATGGCTAATGAATTCCGATATTACAATACTTCTACTAAGCAATGAATACAATTGGTGGGGGGATGAAGGGGACAAAAGATCATATAACAAGAGATGAAAGTGTAAATCTATCACATTATGAAATTTATTACCCAACACTTAACACATAAAAGAAAATAAAACATGAGTATTACAGGCCATTTGTCTTCACAAGAGAACTTGTAACATTTGTCCATGCATTTCCCCTTCTCAATATCTGTCAGATTAATATGCACTTGTTAGTTGTAAAAAGAAGTCTAGTCCTCCTCCCAACATTTTAAGTTTTAGCGGAACAACTAAAGAACTTGAGAAAATTTTACATCATCGTAGATATTTTTTCCATAAACTAACCGTTGTTGAGACTGGCGCATTCCATGTTTGAGCAAGCTAGTTTACAGGGGTTAAGCTTAGGCAAAGGCGATTCAGCTGGAGGCGGAGGTGCAATTATGCATCTTTCGAAGCACGATGTTATACACTTGAGATTTTGATGAGCAGAACAACTTGCAGAACATTCTAAGAAGCAGGGCTTGTCGAAACCAAAATCCGAATCGTCTGCAAACACCATCATAGCCATGCTGGCCATCACCATCATCAGTAAACTGGTCCACCAAATTTGCTTCATTTTGTTTTGACACAATAAATTTGTAGCTTAACGAATGACTGGAAGAAAAAAATCCAAGTGCATTATATATTTATCGGAAACTAATACAGTATATATAGCAGTTGTTTGGTACTTGTTGTAGGTTGAGTTGTTTGATAAGCATTGTCCATTCTGGTAGAATTAGCATATATCCGTCTAAAATTTCTCACTCATGATCCATGTCCATTCTGGTAGAATTAGCTAGCATATAGGCTCAAATTTCTCACTCATGAATAACATGCATGTCCATTATGGTAGAACTAGTTTATAACAAAAACTAATACAGTATATATAGCAGTTGTTTGGTACTTGTTGTAGGTTGAGTTGTTTGATAAGCATTGTCCATTCTGGTAGAATTAGCATATATCCGTCTAAAATTTCTCACTCATGAATAACATCCATGTCCATACTGGTAGAATTAGCTAGCATATAGGCTCAAATTTCTCACTCATGAATAACATGCATGTCCATTATGGTAGAACTAGTTATAACATTGCACCTAGAGGTGGCCAAACGGGCGGTTCAGCCCAGACCGCCCGTGAATTATTCGTCAAAAAAGCACGTTCAGCTCGCTACAGTGACGCACGTGATCAGCCCGTTCAGCCCACTACAGTAAACGTGCCGTGCACGACTTCATTTTTTATAAACCGCAATTCGTTCGGCCCGGCACGTCGGGCACGCGAAAACTCATGTAAAAAATTAAAAACGGCACGTTCACTGAATCGTTCGGCACGTGAACATGCTATAGTAATTTTGCCGACTTATTGAGACATAACAAGTTTTCTAGTACCCTACAAAATATTTTAATGATTAATCATATTCCGTTTTTTGTACAAGAACATGCATTTAACAACCAAAAACATTTAACTATAATAATAATATTTTATAACTTTTATTAATAAGCAATTTCAATAGTATTTCAGTATCAAATTTGGTTATATTCCTAGAATCTTATTTCCTTTAATATTTTAATATAAAATTTTAAAATTAACCAAAATAATCAATTAATATATAAAATTTAGAAACATGAAATGGAAATAAAATTGGGATAAAAGTTGAATGAAATGAACGTTTTTTGAAAAAAAAAAAAAATAGATTGGTCGGCACGCCCGGCACGCCACCGGCACGCCCGGCACGCCAGACTGCAAATTCTGCAACGGGCTGCAAGCCTGCAACGACTAGCTTAACGGTCGACTGCAACGGCATTCTTCTTCTTATCTCTATATATAGCACACCACACCACACCAAAAAAATTCACAGCATTCTTCTTATCTCTATCTTTTCTCCAACGTTGGTTCTTAGTACAAATCCGGCTGAAAAAAATTCACTGCATTCTTCTTATTTCCGGCTATCTTTGCACAAATCCGGCTGAAAATGGAAGATGGAAAAATCATTCTTCTTATGAGTTAAATGATGAGTTCGATATATTAACATGGTGGAAAAATCATGAGTTACAATTTCCGGTTTTAGCAAAAATTGCAAAAGATATTTTAGTAGTCCCCGCTTCTACAATTGCATCTGAATCCGCTTTTAGTGCGGGTAGAAGAGTGTTAGACGAAAAAAGATCAAGTCTTGCACCGGATTCAATAAAAATATGTGTTTGCAAAAAAGATTGGGATCAAGCCGAAAAAAGACAACAAGGAAGAAAAGCGGATGATTCGGATGGAGAAGACGATCCGTGGATGATAATGGATAGTTCTTCGGATTCGGGGGCCGAACAAGTAGAAGAATAGGGTGTAGAATTTGTATTATGTTGTATTTTTAGATTTATTTTAGATTTTAGAATTTATTTGTTTGTAATTTTGTAAACATGTTTAATGCGGTTTGTTCCGTTTTTTTAGAGAGGAGTCCTCTCACACAATTTGTAAAATATTTTTTTAATTAATAAAATTCAGTAGAGGTACCGTCCTCTTTTACTCCTTTTTTAATTCGAAACCGAAACATTTTAATTCGAAACATTTTAATTCGAAAAATTTCATATTTTAAGAATATTAAAAGCAAATATTAAATTAACAAAAAAAAATCAAATTTTATGTACAAAATTATTCAGTAAACATTCGAATTTTCCTTATAAAAAAAAAAAAAAACCGTTAAGCACGCGAAGCTCGCGTGCCGTTCACGGGTTAAATTTTCGAATGAACGGCACGGCACGGCACGGCACGTCTAATCCGCGCGTGCGTGCCCGTGCCCCATTTCCTTCGGCTCGGCACGTGGCCAAACCGGCACGGCCCGCACGGCACGGCCGTTTGGCCACCTCTAATTGCACCGCTCCTTTTCTAATATTTATAAATATATTAATTATATTAATTATTTTAATATTATATGTTATTAATTTACATATCGAATTTTTGTTAAAAAATTGATATATATATAAGATTTTACACGTTCAATTTAATATTTGTGCTCTATCTTGAATTATTAAAATTTGATTTTGACGATTTTACAGCCCGCATGAAATTAACAAAATAAACTTTAATTTAGTGATGGTTTAAAATTTATTTTCCAATTAAAACTTTAATATTAATAAATTAAATTAAATTGTATCCTTTTTTAATTATATCCTTTTCATATTATAATTTTTTTAAAAATTCAATTCTAATACGATTTTGTTTAATTATATCCTTTTTAGATTATAATTTCCTTTTTAATATGGTATAATCTTGATCGTCTATTTTTAAAAATAATCGATTCAACGGTTGAGATTATTTTGGTAGTACAACGACTAAACCAAAATTATGAATAAGATACCCCTTACGCTTATTATATACTAGTTTAAAACCCGTGCGATGCACAGATTTTTTTAATATTATATGAATTTTTCATTAATTTGAATTAATTTTTTTAAAACATGAATTTTGAAGGCTTAAATTTTTAAATGAGATGATTTGATAATAATTATATAAATGTTATAAAGGAGGGATTTTAGTTAGAAAATATATAAAAGATGGTAGGTTTTAGTTGAAAAAGGTAATCGGTTAATTATTAGTAATTATAAAATTATAATTTTATTTTATTAAATAGAATGCTCGTGATATAATTGGAAAAAGATAGGTCTTAGTTATAGAAAATTAAAAAGGTAACATGTTTTAGGTGAAAAGTGTAATTGATTTATTTATTGTAATTATGATTTAATTATGTTAGTTTACTAAATAAAATTGCTCGAAATGTTTTTAGAAAAAGAGATATTAATGTTGCCCGTGATATTTATAGAAAAAGAAGGATTTTAGTTAGAAAATATAAAAAAAATGATATGTTTGAGCTAAAAAAGGTAATCGGTTAATTAATAGTATTATAATAAGATTATTTTTTTTATTAAATAAAACCGCCCGTGATATAATTGGAGAAAGAAATATTTTAGTTAGATAAAATATAAAAAGTAACGTGAAAATTAAAAATGTGACATGTTTTAGGCAAAAAAAGTGATTGATTAGTTTATAGTAATTATAATTTAATTATCTTATTTTACTAAATAAAATTGCACGCAGTTTTTTTATAAAATTAGAAATTAATGTTACCCGTGATATTCCTAGAAAAAAAGAGAATTTAATTAGAAAAAATAGAAAAGATGATACGTTTTAGCTGAAAAGGTAATCGGTTAATTATTAATATTATAATATTTTTATTTTATTTTTATTAAATAGAACCGCACGTGGTGTAATTGGAAAAATAGAGATTTTAGTTAGATAAAAGGCTTAAAAAGGTAACCGCCCATGATATAATTGCAAAAAGAAAGAGTTTAGTTAAAGAAAAGAGAAAAAGTAACGTGTTTTGACTGGAAAAGGTAATTAGTTAGTTAATAGTAATTATAATATAATTATGTTATATTATTAAACAAAATTGCTCGTAGTGTTTTTTAAAAAGGAGAAATTTAGTTAGATAAAATATAAAAGATATTGTATTTCACCTGAAAAAAGAAATTATTTAGTTATTGAAAAATAGAAAATGTAATATGTTCAACCTGAAAAAGGAAATTGATTATTGATAGAGAAATTTTAGTTTGATAAAATATAAAAGATATTATATTTTTCCTGAAAAAGGAAATTATTTAGTTATTGAAAAATAGAATAGAAAATAAGTTTAACGTGAAAAAGGAAATTGATTAGTTAGTATGATGGATTTTATTTGTAATTAAGTAGGGGTAAATAAGTAAATTCAACGGGTACCGTACCAATCAACCAAACTTTTAATGTTTCGATTTTTATATAATACTAGCTTATAACCCGTGCGATGCACGGATTTTTTTATATGTAACAAATTTTATTTTATGTTACAATTATATTTTTATATAATCATTATTTACAATATTTTATTTTAATTTTAATATTAATAATTTAATATAAATTTATCTAATGATATGCATGGTTTAAAACTTATATTATAAAATTTTAAAATAAATATGTCGTTATAGAATTTGAACCTTGAAATTTTCGTAAATTAATTTAATTATATAATATATTTAATATTAGATCTAACCATTCTGATTTTTTAATAAAAATCTAATGAACATTATTCGTAGTATACGGATTTCTATTATATTTTGTTAGTGATTAGAAGATATGATATGATATTTTTGGTTATATATTAATTATTGCTAGATTTGATATTATTGGAAGATATGATTTGATTGATGTTTTTAGGTGTTCATAAAAGGTAATATCTTCAACTAAAAGTAAATGTGAAAAAGGCAATCGACTAATTACCATTAATTATATTATGTTATTATTTATTTTAGGTGTTTTAATAGTATAGATATCGTATATATTTTTCTTTATAATAAAGGTTAAATAAGTAAATTCACGAAATACTAAAAAACATATACCAAAAAATATGTACCAAATTTTTTAATGTTTCGGCTATTATATAATTAATTAATTTTAATTTAATATAATTTAATATACTCATGTTTACGTATTATACTAATGTTTCCTTATTGTAAATAACGTATACAGATTTTTAATATATTTTATTAATAATAGGAAAATATGATGATATTTTTGGGTATATATTAATGTTTGTAAGATTAGTTTTAAATTAAAAAGATAACATGTTTTAATTCGAAAGGAAATATTAATGATTGGAAGATATTATACGATTGATGTTTTTAGATGTTTATAAAATGTAATATCGTCAATTAAAAGTAAATGTGAAAAAAGGCAATCGATTACTTACCATTAATTATATTATGTTATTATTTATTTTAGAAGTTTTAATAGTATAGATATCATATATATTTTTCTTTATAATGAAGGGTAAATAAGTAAATTCACAGCGTACCAAAAAACAGGTACCAAAACTTTTAATGTTTCGGCTTTTATATAATAGTATAGATTTTGGTTATATATTAATTATTGCTAGATATGATATGATTGGAAGATATGATTTGATTGATGTTTTTAGGTGTTCATAAAAGGTAATATCTTCAACTAAAAGTAAATGTGAAAAAGGCAATCGACTAATTACCATTAATTATATTATGTTATTATTTTTTTAAGTGTTTTAATAGTATAGATATCGTATATATTTTTCTTTATAATAAAGGTTAAATAAGTAAATTCACGAAATACTAAAAAACATATACCAAAAAATAGGTACCAAAATTTTTAATGTTTCGGCTATTATATAATTAATTAATTTTAATTTAATATAATTTAATATACTCATGTTTACGGATTATACTAATGTTTCCTTATTGTAAACAACGTATACAGAATTTTGATATATTTTATTAATAATAGAAAAATATGATGTGATATTTTTGGGTATATATTAGTGATTGTAAGATTAGTTTTAAATTAAAAAGGTAACGTGTTTTAATTCAAAAGGAAATATTAATGGTTGGAAGATATTATACGATTGATGTTTTTAGGTGTTTATAAAATGTAATATCTTCAATTAAAAGTAAATGTGAAAAAAGGCAATCGACTACCTACCATTAATTATATTATGTTATTATTTATTTTAGGAGTTTTAATAGTATAGATATAATATATATATTTTTTATAATGAAGGGTAATTAAGTAAATTCATAACGTACCAAAAAACAGGTACAAAAACTTTTAATGTTTTGGTTTTTATATAATAGTATAGATTATAATATTATTAATTTATTTTATTATATAGAATAGTCCTTGGTATAATTGGAAAAGAGAGGTTTTAGTTAGAGAAAATAGAAAGGTAACGTGAAGATGACATGATTTATGTGAAAAAGATAATTGATTAGTTTATAGTAATTATAATTTAATTATGTTATTTTACTAAATAAAATTGTTTATAGTTTTTAGAAAATGAGAAATTAATGCTGCCCGTTATATTTCTAGAAAAAAAGGAATTTAATTAGAAAAAATAGAAAAGATGATATTTTTTTAGTTGAGAAGGTAATCGGTTAATTATTAGTATTATAATATTATTATTTTGTTTTTATTAAATAGAAATGCCCGTGATATAATTGGGAAAATAGAGGTTTTAGTAAGAGAAAAGAAAAAAGGTAACATGTTCTGGCTAAAAAAGGTAATCGTCCATGATATAATTGGAAAAAGAGAGATTTTAGTTAGAGAAAAGAGAAAATGTAACGTATTTTGACTGAAAATGTAATTGATTAGTTAATAGTAATTATAATATAATTTTGTTATTTAATTAAATAAAATTACTCTTAATGTTTTTAAAAAGGAGAAATTTTATTTAGATAAAATGTAAAAGATAATCTATTTTACCTGAAAAGGGAAATTATTTAGATATTGAAAAATTAAAAGGGTAATATATTTAACCTGAAAAAGGAAATTGAATAATAAAGGAGAAATTTTAGTTAGATAAAACATAAAAGATATTGTATTTAGTTGTTAAAAAATAGAAAAGATAATATTTGTAACCTGAAAAAGGAAATTGATTAGTTAGTAGATCTGTAATTGAGTAAGGGTAAATAAGTAAAATCAACAGGTACCATACCGACCAACCGACCGACCGACCAACCAACCAAACTTTTAATGTTTCGGCTTTTATATAATAGTATAGATTAGCTTATAACCCGTGCAATGCACGGGTTTCTTGTATTATATTATAATTTTTATTTAATATTATAATTATGTTTTTGCATAATCTTTATTTTTAATAGTTTTTAAATTTTTATTTAATATAATTTAATATAATTTAATATACTCATGTTTACAGATTATATTCATGTTTCATTATTATAAACAATGTATACGATTTTTAATATATTTTATTAATAATTGAGAAATATGATGTGATATTTTCATGTATATATTAATGATTGTAAGATTTGTTGTAAATTTAAAAGGTAACATAATAATATTAATGATTGAAAGATATGATAAAATTGATGTTTTTAGGTGTTTATAAAAGGTAATATGTTCAACTAAAAGTAAATGTGAAAAAGACAATCACTAATTACCATTAATTTTATTATATTAATTTGAAAAAGGTAATCGACTAATTACCATTAATTTTATTATCTTAATCGACAAATTATCATTAATTATAACATGTTTTAATTGGAAAGAAAATATTAATGATGGAAAAATATGATACGATTGATGTTTTTAGGTGTTTATAAAAGGTATTATCTCGACTAATTATCATTAATTATATTATGTTATTATTTATTTTAGGTGTATTTATGTTTCTTTATAATGAAGGGTATATAAGTAAATTCACTAAGTACCAAAAAACAGGTACCAAAACTTTCAATGTTTCGGAATTTATATAATAGTATAGATTTGTAATTGTGTGAAATTTGTATTGTTTATTATATAGTTTTAGTTTGTTTTCGCTTCGTTGATTTATAATTTGTTGTAAATTTGTTAATAAATATGTGATATTAAAATTATTAAAAATGATTTTGAAAATATTTGGTTTTCAGGAAATTAAAAAAGTCTAAAAAAGTTGGGTCTAGCTGAAGAATTTTAACTCAAATATAATCAAAAGAGTATGTAACTGAATATTAATTGGAGTGTAATTAAAAGAGTTTGTTATTAAATTAAATATGTGGTTTATCTTTTGTAAAATTATATTTTATATATATTTTAATTTATTTTTTTATTTTTGGAAGGTGTTAGCAAAATTTTTGGAAGGTGTTAACCGACCGACCAACCAACCAATTATACCCTATTTCGCTTATAATAGTATAGTATAAATAAGAATATAATATAATTAGTAGCTAGCATATAGGCTCAAATTTCTCACTCATGAATAACATGCATGTTTAAATCCTACTTATATACTTCTACGGCAGTTCTAATTATTACGCAATATTATCAATTTTCAATTGTCACAATTATCTTCCAAATTTTCCAATACGAATTTAATAATATTTAACTTAATTCTCGATTTAATTATTTCTTTTCTCTAGGAATTATCTTCAATTAATGATAGAAAATATTTTCAAACGATAACCTTCAAATCAGCAAGGAATCTCAACGCGAATATAATTTAAAAACATAAATCTACTAATTCCCAATACATCCCATAACAATCACAGGGATTCAAAACCAATCCTGAACAGAACTGCGTTGGCTTGATCTCTATAAATATAGATTACGCTGGCAACTTGAAAAAGGATCCGACAAATGTAACAAGTCGAGACACCTCTCAAGTCCAACCCCAAACATCCAAAATTCCAAATCCTCCTATTTTCATAATTTCGTTATTTGAGCAACCTCCGAAATTTGTTATCACCAAATTCCTCCATTAACAATTGGCGCTATAAGGAGGGGCATTATTAATTGATTGTGGAGGACAATCACTTCATAGGCATGGGGGTTATTATGGATCTGAAGCTGCTTTAACGAAAAAGCTAAAAAATAAAGACGGTGGCTATATTCTGAATTAAGAAGGCCGCTAGACTAAGTAAGAAATATTTAATTTTTAATTTTATTTGTATTTTCTTGGGGGTTCAACGGTTCCATTTTGGGTTTTAGAAATATTCAGAATGACGAATAAATCGTATACGAACTTAGGATTTAGGTTTAGGCCCTAAACCCTAACGTATCCTGACCCGATTTTTTAAAAATCAAGATGCCGGACTCAATAAGAAATATTCAATTTTTTAATTAAAATTTTTAAATTTTATCTTTATTCTTTGGGGGTTCAACAATTTCATTTTGGGTTTTAGATTTCGTAGATTTTTATTCATTTTAAAGCAATTTTGAAAAAAAAATATACGCATGTGCAAAATGCATGGCTTTCTCCTATCCACATTTCTTGTTTCTTAGATGCGTTTAGCGGGATACGCATGAAACAAATGCGAGAGCTAGGCCACCAAATTCAGAGGGGCATGTTTATTACAGTTTCTTTATAATAAACAATATTATAAAGAGCTTTAAAAATATAATAAGCTGTAAACATATCATGATAAGCATCATTTTAATTATAAAATGTAAATTTATTATAATGAATATCAATTTGGATCTCATTATATATTAACCCTAAAGAGGGAAGGAGCATAAATATTATGGTTAACATAACATAAAACAGTAATTAAAACAAAATTAATTAAAACAGAATTCATTTTCAATTTAAAACTTCTATAATTCCTTACCAAAACCCTAGCATCCTAATCACAAAAATAATTACTTTAACTTTAATTATAAACAGTAAATACTAGTCCAGAATCTTACCTTATAAACAGTATGTCGGACCGTAATAGTACCTCAGATCACCGGTATGCTCACCCTTCCATACTGCGCCTAACTGCATCCATGCTTCACGGCGTCTTACTTGGCCAGGCTTTACGAGCTTCAACGGAATATCCTCCAAGGTGCTACTTACTAACCATAAATACTGTTTTTAGATAATAATTATTGCACTAACAAATATTATTTATAATCTTAAAGTAATAATTCTGAAAATATGATACTATATTTTTGGCAGAAATTATAGAAGATAAGAGAGTTTAGCTAGACATTGAGAGAGTATTAAAACTTAAGAAATTTTATTGCCAGAAGATTTTCGATATCGTTACATCAGATTTGAAGGCCTTTTATAGGCAACTTCTTACATGGAAAACTGGTAACCTGTTATTCACCTATTCTGTTTACATAATTTGACATGACTTTGCTTTTATCAATTTGCCTAACTTTTCTTGTCCCGTTCTTATTTTTTCAATATTCCTTTTATCTTGCTTTATCCTTGCTTGTCTTCAACTTCCATCTTCTTTTACTTTAGTCTTGTCAACTTTTCTTTCATTTCCAGCCGTCCACCTGCTTCTGCTTCCAGATTTTTCTTGATTGTAATATGGTAATATAATATTATGGACCTGTAGCTGAACTACATTTGGCCTATTATAATTTCATGAACCCTAGTAGTTTCAATTACATTGGGCTTAACAGTATCATTGGAAGGGATCAGATCCTTCTTCTTTTATGGTAATATTTGTATTATTAGTACCACTGACAGTACTGAGAACATGCCTTTTTCTTCGACCTGCAATTACCTGATAATGTTCTATGGTTTGTTTTGCATGAGTATGTTGGAGACGAACAATTCTGTGACGCCCCTAGATCCGGGATCAAGGATCCAGGTCATCACGGTCCAATTTCCATTCAATATCAATATCTCTTTGGTCTTTTTTTTTTTTTTTAAAACTTAATATTTAATACTTAAACAGTTGACCCCCACACTAATACACACACACCAGTCATATGCTCAGAGAACAACATCCATTAATGATAGCAGTTAAAGATAAACTGTTGTTATAATCCCAGAATACCATCTATCATACCCATATATAATTATATACTACCTTGAGAACAGGTGTCGATACTTTCTCATAAGGTAGACTTCCCCTTTACCCTCTTCCGGGTTGTACTGCGACGTTTCGGCACCTGATCTAGCTGTTATAAAAATAAATAGCAAGAGTGAGCTATAATAGCTCAGCAAGATAATATTGTAAACCAGGAATCAAAATTTTAAACATATATAAATATATATATATAACCGGAAACCAATTATAAACCTTACGAAAGAATAAAATTCTTATTAATAATACATCATCCACTTACTATTATAAGAAAAGAACTCTAGGATAATATAATATCAGTTTCTCTTCTTCAATAATATAACAATCAATATACCCTTTCAGTGTAATATTTCAAGATAATATGAATACTTGAACAAATCTCTCACTATCATCTTCTCATTTCTTTCTTATGTAACAATTATATAATTTAATATAAAATCAGTTTCTCTTCATCTATAACAATAATCCCATCATTTCATATCATTATTCTGTTTTCAGTATAGAAATCTGAAAATCATTGTCAACACTTTCTTTTCAAAAACATTGGGGATATCTGCTGTCGCCTGATACGTTAGGACGATGATCAGTCGCCTAATCGTACCTGCTCTCTTTTTACTACCGGTAGAAGGAATGAAGATCATCCCTGGAGGAAGGCCACCTGCTAACATCCTCCATTGGCATCTTCGTGCCGTAATAAAAATAATAAATGCTGGACTGTGTCGCACACAGCCCTGACACAGCCACTTACGCAAGTCTGTTGCAATCCCCCTTTTTGTCAAATCATTATTCCCTTTATAAAATATCATTCCACATTTCCATTTTCTCGCTTTCATTTCCACATATCATTCACATTTCCATTCACATTTCCATTCACATTTCCATTCACATATATCATCACCTTTAAAACATATGTCATAATACTTTAATTATGACTCAGACATCTCCTTTGTATTCAATGAAATCAAAGACGCTTTTATATGCATAAAATATTCCAACTATTTTGAAAGTAGTAATCAAATAATATTTATTAAATCACAAATGTTTAAAGATTATTTTTAACAAAATATTATTAAACCATATAACCCTAGATAACAACTGATACCATTCTTTTATTTACTTTAGATAACAACTGATACCATTCTCTTATATTCTCTTAATCATAAGGCATGTTCACTTCATGCATAATCATCTTTATACATATCCATCTCATACTCATATCCATATTCATATCCATCTCATACTCATATCCATATTCATATCCATCTCATACTCATATCCATATTCATATCCATATTCATATCCATCTCATACTCATATCCATATTCATATCCATATACATCTTCATATACCTTTCTTTTTAATATAAATACTCAAGGAAGACAATTTCTTCACAATATAGTAATAATAGCATCACATGTATATATATTCCAAAAAATCAAGTTTCTTTGAAGATAATAATTTTCCAAGTAGGGATAGAAAAGATCTTGCCTCGATCTCGGTAAGTCGGAAGTATAGCTCGTGGCTCTCCCGAAGTTTCTATAAACACGAAAAGGATCATTATCAGAACATATTCCACTTAACCACCTACGCTCATATAATAACACTCTTATAATATCCCATTACTACCTCAAAAGGTCTTGAAGACTTAACCTTTCTTATTCCCGATTAAAGTTTTTAACGATTTACATTATTCCCTTAACAACCACTCCCGACTGTAAAAATTCTAATAATTCATAAATTCCACAATTTGACACAAGGTTAGTTGGTAAGGGTTCGTTGATCACCCTATTATAACATCCCAAAGTTTGATAATTTTTAAAAATGTCTAAGTATGGTAGTTATAACCTCAAAGTTGACACAATTGCATTTTCTCGGTTTCTGAACCACTTTCACTAAAACTTACTTTTCTCCTAAACCGTTCATCAGATTTTAACGTACTTTATATCAAAACGATCTATGAACTAAGCTCTATCATTTCATGGTCAGTTGGTGTTCTAAACAGGAACCTACCGTACGCGTCTGTTGCTCCAAAACAGGGCATTTATTTGGTCTAACGAAAATCGGACATTATAACGGCTATAATTTCATACTTTCTAAAATCCCCCTCCTCCAAATCCATCATTCAACATCCAAATCATCACCTACACCATGTGGTCATCCTTACCAACCATGGTTACAAGCCCAAACACTTTCATATTTAACTCAAACCACTTACAAACACATATATTATCAAGAATTATCACTTATCATAACCTTAATCACTAAACTTTCTATAATCCATCATATATTCAAAGTAATACTAGAGGGCCTTGAGATTTATACCTTCTTGAAGCTTTAACAACCCTTAACAAGCCTTGGGATATGCTTAATCAACCTTATACTAGCTTGGATCAACTAAAGAAACCATAAAAACAAAGTTAGTTTCTAAGGGTTACTATTCATCATCACTTTTGTAAAAATCATAACAAATCGAAAAATAAGAGTTTGGCTCTCAAATTTTTACCACATCTTGGCCTCTGTATCAGCTTTGATTTGAGCTATAGATCACCAAAAACAAAGCTTCCTAGCTATGGTTTTGAGCTCCATCTTTCCGCTGGACAGAAACTGGACAGATTGGGTTCTCCAACTTTGAGCATGGATTTGACTAGGCTATACTACTTTGTTGGCCATGAAATTTTGTACGAATCTTCCCCATAGAGTGAAGAAGTTATGGTTAAAATTTGGTGATTTTATCATGGATAGAAATGGAGATATGAATTTGTCTTTGTGCTTGGTTCTTGCTTGGCAGATTTTGGGAGAATGAGAGAAATGGTGTTTTTCTTGGTGGTGGTGGTGATGCTTTTGTTTTCTCTCTTGAATAATACATGTATCTATCTCTTTATTCATCCTCATCTTCTCTTGGTGTGTTGTCATCTCCTTATTGGTTCATTTAGATGGTCTTTATCCATCCATAATTGCAAGATAGTCCTTAGCTTAATGGTTATTGCATCCAAGTCCTTCCTTTCATTTTATTATTGCACCAAGGGGTTTCTACTCTTAAATATCTTCACATACACTCCTTGTCATGTGGTTGGGCCAAGAATTGGGCCTTTACCAAGCTTTTAGGGCTTTTTGATTGGGCTTTATGCAAAGTTCTTTAGTCGTTTGACTCACCGATTGAATTCTGTGATCGTCCCAGTGGTTTATCTCTTTCTGTAAATCTCTTGGATATATAATACTCTCCCACATTATATCTTAATGTGTTAGGGTGGTTCTAAACCTCAAATAGATATTAAATCCAATATCCTTTGTATATTCTCTTTATCTCAGAAATTGCTCTCCCGGTTTCTCAAGCTTTCTCTAACTCGCTCACTAACTCGTTTACATTCTCTTTACTCTAGGATTATATTCTAAATCCTCTTTCTCTCATAATATATCCTCCCTTGGACTTCTAATATTTAATATCCTTAACTCATGATTCATTTGCTTGATCGCTAATCTCGTTATAAAGTCTCAGTAGTTTTGGAATCATTTAACAATCCAATTTCCTCCAGCATTTCCTTAACTTAATAATTCCTTGGTTTAATCTAATTTTAATATTTCCTCAAGATATAAATCCTTTAATATTTCTATACTCCTTCATATCACATTCCATAGAGTCTCAATTGAAATAAAAAAAAATCCTTAAAATCCATACTCAGGAATTTCTGAAATCCATTATCATTTTGAGTCACTCATTTTCATAGTACAACATTAATATGGTTCCTGCTTATTCATTTTCCATTTCAAATCTAGGTTACTTACATACCCTTTCCCTAAATCCTCAAAATGACTATTCATTTAGGCACTGTAGCATTGCAAAAGTTAGGGTTATTACAGTCTTCCCCCCTTAAAGGGATTCCGTCCCGGAATCACGTTGAAAATATCGATGAATACCTTTCCCACATGACACCTTCTAACTTCTACACTACTTCCTTTATCCTTTTTGCTCTTTCATAACATCCCTATCTTGTTTGCGCAAAAATACACCAACATAAACATGCTTGTCCTTCATCAACATGCCATTTAGCTTATCAATAGTAGTACGTTCACTATCTTTTCCTTACCAACCTCTTCCTGTATTCCGTCATTCTATATTATCTCATCTCTCATTTCTCATTTAACTAAGGGTATCGGCCACCACATTGGCCTTCCCTGAATGGTAGTGTATCTCACTATCGTTTAACTATGTTTTGATCTCTATCATGACATAAAATATTAATACTCCAACATTTGTATATATCACCTCTGTAAAATTTTCCAGAAAATAAGTTATAATAATATTTCTTGAAACAATTGTAAGAAAATATCAATTATAATATATATTTCCTGTTCGTACTTACACGAGCAGTTACTCTTCCTTTATCCTTGAACAATGTTCTCGCTCCTTCCCTTAATCTCCTTTTTATAGAGTTCTCTGACTCTTAACAGGTATTGATCTGGATGACACGAGAATAACTCACTTTCTTATATCACCATAGTTTACTTTCTCACAGATAGATTATTATTATTTATATTATCAGCCCATTTACACCATTCATTGACTTAGTCGATCCCTAACCAAACATTTACACTTAAGAGGTTAAACTAGAGCGTACTTGCAATCTCCTCCGGATACCTTATCCCATATGTCTATTGTTCACTATACACTCTTTACATCTTGCTGATCCACCTTAGTTCTTTCATGATATACTATCTACTCCACCTCTGTAATTTCCCTTTATTATTCTCATCAAAATCTTTACCTCAAGTTTTACTCATTCACACCTTTTCGATTAATTCTTTGAATAATTAACATCTTTAATCTCTCTCTGCTACTTAAGATATTAGTCACAATATTGACCTTCCCCCCCCACTAATAGTTATTGCACCTCGAATCCTTCATTAATTATCCCCACTTCCTTTGTTTATCCTTATTCTGACTCTATCCTCAAAATACACCTTACTCTCCATAGTAAATCTCAATTATGCCTTAAAATTCCTCATATTCTTTTCTCTTACTAATCATCAAATATACCCATTTCTTCTCATTCCTTCCTCTCTTATATTGAAACGCTTCTAACTCTAATTATCTCTTATTGAAATTTCCTTTGGAACCTCAAGTTTCCTTGTATAATCACGTATACTATAAACATTGCTTCCATTCATTAATAAAATCTTCTATATTCGAAACAATTAAGAGAATTTAAGAGACTTTGAATTGAAACGAACCCAGAAACAAGCAAGGGTCCCACAATAATTTATAAGATTAAGAGTTTTAAATAGCTCTTATTCGAAACAAAAGAATATTTGGGAAATCAATATGATGGAAGAACCCGTACGTCACACAAGTGAGGGCATCCCCTCCGACTTTCTATCACACAGACAGATCGTCCTTGTGTATACATATAGGGCTGTTCCTCTTAGTTGGAGTAAGAAATATAGAGGGAAATTTAAATCACAATGATAAATACCATCTTCCGAAAATAATCTTAGAGGAATATTTTGACTAATACAATTTTGAAACACATTTCAAGGGTACCAAAAAGTTTTGAAAAGATACCGGTCCTTAATAAATAATTACCCACTAGTGGAGGAAAATTTGAAACTCAATAATATAATTTAGCAGGGCTTTAGGAGCTTGAAAATAGGTACTGTTAATAGCCTCTGCCCAATTAAAAATCCCAATAATGGAAGGCTTTCCTCAAATACTGTTTATATCTTAGACTGCGTACTCTCCAAAATTTCTTAAATTTGGCACTCACCATTTATCCTTAACCTATCGTCTGCTATTCCCAATTATCTTCATTTACCTAGTCGTGACTTGGCTCGATACTCTCTGCCTTTATCCAAAATAGAACACAACCTTCTAATCTATATACTTACGTAATGTTGATCGTCTTATCCCGATAATGCTCCGGTATCAAAGACCCTTCAAACTGTACTTTATAATTGTATATCCCAACATACCCTGTATACTCACGAGATTATCTAACGTACACTTCCCGATACATCAAGTATTCCCTTTCTCATATCGATCCTGTGTACTACATAAACTTAACACTTTTGGCATAATAACCTTTTTATTTAAGTCAATCTCGGAATGTCTCAGTCTGTCTTGGTCCTTAAGGTATATCTTGGCTTTACCGACCAACCTCAGTTTCACCCTTTCATCTCCACAAACAATCAGTGTCTATTCACCAATCCACTTACAATATTTCTTCAAACTCCCTTGAACACAAGAAGACTTTAAATACCCTTAACCTTGGCTCACTAATCTCCTCTCCCTATACTAAAACATAAACTTTTATTCGTAATAATCTATAAAATTATAATCACTACTTAGAATAAACGCTTCGTTCGATAAACCACCCTTGAACTCGATGTGAGTTCATATTTTATATTATTATCACTTTTGTTCCTGAGCATTATGAATCTTAGCTCTGATACCATCTGTGACGCCCCTAGATCCGGGATCAAGGATCCAGGTCATCACGGTCCAATTTCCATTCAATATCAATATCTCTTTGGTCTTTTTTTTTTTTTTTAAAACTTAATATTTAATACTTAAACAGTTGACCCCCACACTAATACACACACACCAGTCATATGCTCAGAGAACAACATCCATTAATGATAGCAGTTAAAGATAAACTGTTGTTATAATCCCAGAATACCATCTATCATACCCATATATAATTATATACTACCTTGAGAACAGGTGTCGATACTTTCTCATAAGGTAGACTTCCCCTTTACCCTCTTCCGGGTTGTACTGCGACGTTTCGGCACCTGATCTAGCTGTTATAAAAATAAATAGCAAGAGTGAGCTATAATAGCTCAGCAAGATAATATTGTAAACCAGGAATCAAAATTTTAAACATATATAAATATATATATATAACCGGAAACCAATTATAAACCTTACGAAAGAATAAAATTCTTATTAATAATACATCATCCACTTACTATTATAAGAAAAGAACTCTAGGATAATATAATATCAGTTTCTCTTCTTCAATAATATAACAATCAATATACCCTTTCAGTGTAATATTTCAAGATAATATGAATACTTGAACAAATCTCTCACTATCATCTTCTCATTTCTTTCTTATGTAACAATTATATAATTTAATATAAAATCAGTTTCTCTTCATCTATAACAATAATCCCATCATTTCATATCATTATTCTGTTTTCAGTATAGAAATCTGAAAATCATTGTCAACACTTTCTTTTCAAAAACATTGGGGATATCTGCTGTCGCCTGATACGTTAGGACGATGATCAGTCGCCTAATCGTACCTGCTCTCTTTTTACTACCGGTAGAAGGAATGAAGATCATCCCTGGAGGAAGGCCACCTGCTAACATCCTCCATTGGCATCTTCGTGCCGTAATAAAAATAATAAATGCTGGACTGTGTCGCACACAGCCCTGACACAGCCACTTACGCAAGTCTGTTGCAATCCCCCTTTTTGTCAAATCATTATTCCCTTTATAAAATATCATTCCACATTTCCATTTTCTCGCTTTCATTTCCACATATCATTCACATTTCCATTCACATTTCCATTCACATATATCATCACCTTTAAAACATATGTCATAATACTTTAATTATGACTCAGACATCTCCTTTGTATTCAATGAAATCAAAGACGCTTTTATATGCATAAAATATTCCAACTATTTTGAAAGTAGTAATCAAATAATATTTATTAAATCACAAATGTTTAAAGATTATTTTTAACAAAATATTATTAAACCATATAACCCTAGATAACAACTGATACCATTCTTTTATTTACTTTAGATAACAACTGATACCATTCTCTTATATTCTCTTAATCATAAGGCATGTTCACTTCATGCATAATCATCTTTATACATATCCATCTCATACTCATATCCATATTCATATCCATCTCATACTCATATCCATATTCATATCCATCTCATACTCATATCCATATTCATATCCATCTCATACTCATATCCATATTCATATCCATATACATCTTCATATACCTTTCTTTTTAATATAAATACTCAAGGAAGACAATTTCTTCACAATATAGTAATAATAGCATCACATGTATATATATTCCAAAAAATCAAGTTTCTTTGAAGATAATAATTTTCCAAGTAGGGATAGAAAAGATCTTGCCTCGATCTCGGTAAGTCGGAAGTATAGCTCGTGGCTCTCCCGAAGTTTCTATAAACACGAAAAGGATCATTATCAGAACATATTCCACTTAACCACCTACGCTCATATAATAACACTCTTATAATATCCCATTACTACCTCAAAAGGTCTTGAAGACTTAACCTTTCTTATTCCCGATTAAAGTTTTTAACGATTTACATTATTCCCTTAACAACCACTCCCGACTGTAAAAATTCTAATAATTCATAAATTCCACAATTTGACACAAGGTCAGTTGGTAAGGGTTCGTTGATCACCCTATTATAACATCCCAAAGTTTGATAATTTTTAAAAATGTCTAAGTATGGTAGTTATAACCTCAAAGTTGACACAATTGCATTTTCTCGGTTTCTGAACCACTTTCACTAAAACTTACTTTTCTCCTAAACCGTTCATCAGATTTTAACGTACTTTATATCAAAACGATCTATGAACTAAGCTCTATCATTTCATGGTCAGTTGGTGTTCTAAACAGGAACCTACCGTACGCGTCTGTTGCTCCAAAACAGGGCATTTATTTGGTCTAACGAAAATCGGACATTATAACGGCTATAATTTCATACTTTCTAAAATCCCCCTCCTCCAAATCCATCATTCAACATCCAAATCATCACCTACACCATGTGGTCATCCTTACCAACCATGGTTACAAGCCCAAACACTTTCATATTTAACTCAAACCACTTACAAACACATATATTATCAAGAATTATCACTTATCATAACCTTAATCACTAAACTTTCTATAATCCATCATATATTCAAAGTAATACTAGAGGGCCTTGAGATTTATACCTTCTTGAAGCTTTAACAACCCTTAACAAGCCTTGGGATATGCTTAATCAACCTTATACTAGCTTGGATCAACTAAAGAAACCATAAAAACAAAGTTAGTTTCTAAGGGTTACTATTCATCATCACTTTTGTAAAAATCATAACAAATCGAAAAATAAGAGTTTGGCTCTCAAATTTTTACCACATCTTGGCCTCTGTATCAGCTTTGATTTGAGCTATAGATCACCAAAAACAAAGCTTCCTAGCTATGGTTTTGAGCTCCATCTTTCCGCTGGACAGAAACTGGACAGATTGGGTTCTCCAACTTTGAGCATGGATTTGACTAGGCTATACTACTTTGTTGGCCATGAAATTTTGTACGAATCTTCCCCATAGAGTGAAGAAGTTATGGTTAAAATTTGGTGATTTTATCATGGATAGAAATGGAGATATGAATTTGTCTTTGTGCTTGGTTCTTGCTTGGCAGATTTTGGGAGAATGAGAGAAATGGTGTTTTTCTTGGTGGTGGTGGTGATGCTTTTGTTTTCTCTCTTGAATAATACATGTATCTATCTCTTTATTCATCCTCATCTTCTCTTGGTGTGTTGTCATCTCCTTATTGGTTCATTTAGATGGTCTTTATCCATCCATAATTGCAAGATAGTCCTTAGCTTAATGGTTATTGCATCCAAGTCCTTCCTTTCATTTTATTATTGCACCAAGGGGTTTCTACTCTTAAATATCTTCACATACACTCCTTGTCATGTGGTTGGGCCAAGAATTGGGCCTTTACCAAGCTCTTAGGGCTTTTTGATTGGGCTTTATGCAAAGTTCTTTAGTCGTTTGACTCACCGATTGAATTCTGTGATCGTCCCAGTGGTTTATCTCTTTCTGTAAATCTCTTGGATATATAATACTCTCCCACATTATATCTTAATGTGTTAGGGTGGTTCTAAACCTCAAATAGATATTAAATCCAATATCCTTTGTATATTCTCTTTATCTCAGAAATTGCTCTCCCGGTTTCTCAAGCTTTCTCTAACTCGCTCACTAACTCGTTTACATTCTCTTTACTCTAGGATTATATTCTAAATCCTCTTTCTCTCATAATATATCCTCCCTTGGACTTCTAATATTTAATATCCTTAACTCATGATTCATTTGCTTGATCGCTAATCTCGTTATAAAGTCTCAGTAGTTTTGGAATCATTTAACAATCCAATTTCCTCCAGCATTTCCTTAACTTAATAATTCCTTGGTTTAATCTAATTTTAATATTTCCTCAAGATATAAATCCTTTAATATTTCTATACTCCTTCATATCACATTCCATAGAGTCTCAATTGAAATAAAAAAAAAATCCTTAAAATCCATACTCAGGAATTTCTGAAATCCATTATCATTTTGAGTCACTCATTTTCATAGTACAACATTAATATGGTTCCTGCTTATTCATTTTCCATTTCAAATCTAGGTTACTTACATACCCTTTCCCTAAATCCTCAAAATGACTATTCATTTAGGCACTGTAGCATTGCAAAAGTTAGGGTTATTACAAATTCTGTCTCGCATTCTTTCCAGCTCCATGGTATCTCTTGATATGGTTTCATTGTCATAATAAATAGTAATAATTTCTTCAACAGCTCCACCTTTACTAGTACCAATGACTTTAGCTTTTCCAGCTCTTATCATATCATCAATTTTATTTTTCAAAGTAGATAAACCAATAGCACGTTTCATGCATAACCATTCCTGGAAATTTGCAAGGGTACAAGGTGGTGGTAGGGTTAAATCATAATAATCACCTTGTATTTCTTTCTTTCCCATCCTGAATAATTGACAAATTACTATGGGTTTGCCTGTTAAATCTGTAGAGGCATCAAAGATCTGTACTCCAAAAGTTCCATTTCCATATGCATCTATCATAACTTTAACAGATTCCAAAATAAGTGATGGTAATTTGGAAATACTATACAGGGTTTCATCCACCATTATTTTGTCAATGAATCCATATGTAAATAACTTTTCTACCACTTCTGGTTTTGCTTTTTCACTGCATAAATATCTGGGATATTTACTAAGTTTCAAACTTCTCAAGATATTCATATTTGTTTCATAATCATAAAATTTCATGATTTTCTCATAAGCTGTCAAAACTTCAGAAAGGTATTTAAGCTTATCACTCATGGTTATTTCAGGTGATATTGAAGGTGATATCTGGGAGGTATTTGATGAAGATGGTATAGTTGCCAGTTTGGATGTAAAGGATTGAGGTTTCGTAGTAGGGCTTTGTAGGGTTTTCATTCTGTTCTTTATGGCTTCATTCAAGGATTCCAAAAGATGTTTATTTTCTTGTACTTTGGTATCTATCTCTTTATGTAAATAAGCAATGGTTTCATGGTTCTTTGTAATAGCAGTAGTAACATCTCTAATATATTCTTCAAAGTTTTTATTTGCCATCTTTGTACCTGCTAAGAAAATCAGCTAGAACATTCTTAGTACCAGATATATTTTTAACAATAAAATCATAACAACAAAAGAATGATTGCCATTTTCTTCTTTTATTTAATTCTGGTAACAAATCAATTTTATTAGTAATAAATGTCTTCACCTGAGTATTATCAGTTCTAACTATGAATTTTACTGGTAATAAATGATAATGAAATTTCTTTATTCCAAATTTTACTACTAATAATTCCTTTTCATTTATATGGTAATTCATTTCATTAGGTTTCCATGTTCCTCCTGCATATCCACAGATAAGGGGTTTTTCTTTATCAATATCATTTTGTTCATAAGCTATGAGGACTGCTCCCCATCCTATATCACTTGCATCTGTAAATAATTCTAATTGATCAGTTTCTATCGGGATTCTATGCTTTGGTAAATTTTTCACCTTTTCTTTAAGGGTTTTAACGGCTTTATCATGTTCTTCCATCCACCGAAAGGGTTTTTTATTTTTTGTTAATTCTTGTAAAGGTTTTCTTAATTGTGGTAAATCTTTTATATAATCTGATGCATAATTAATTATTCCTAAAAATTGTTGAACCTCTTTCTTGTTTTCTAATTTATCTTTAAAATTTTGTATTTTTGATACTATATGATTTTGTAATTGTAATCCTTCTTTATCAATAATATATCCTAAATATTCTATTTTATTCTTAAATAATTCTGATTTCTTTTCAAAAGTAATATTCCATGTTGTTTTACAATTTCTATAAATTGATCTAAATGTTTTATATGATCTTCTAGGGTTTCACTATATATTAATATGTCATCTACATAAACTATACAAAAATCTTTTAATTTTCTGAATACTTGATCCATTCTTCTTTGAAATATTTGTGGGGCATTTTTAAATCCAAAAGGAAGTACCATCCACTCGTAGTGACCTTGAGGTGCACTAAAAGCTGTTAGAGGTCTTGATTCTTTTGTTAATTTTATTTGCCAAAATCCGCTTTTACAATCAAATTTACTAAACCATTTTTTATTTCCAAGAATGTTAATAAGATTTCTTTTATATGGTAAAAAGTATCCATCAAATACAGTCTTTTTATTTAAATATCTATAATCTATTACCATTCGAGCCTTACCTCTTTTTCGTTCACTATGTTTTCTTACTAAAAAGGCAGGACTACTATGTGGACTTTTACTTTCTTGTATTATTTTCATTTCTAGTAATTCATTTATTTGAATTTCAAATTCTTTTTGATCACTTGGGCTATATCTAATAGGTTTAGATCGTACTATATCATTAGGGTTTATTAATTTTATTTCAGCATATATTTTTTCTTTATCCCATAATTGTACTGGATTTTCTCCAAAGTTTGGTTTTAATAACTCCTTATATTTAACTACTAATTCTTGTAGATTATTATTTCTGTCAATCACTAGGTTATTTATCCTTTTTATTCCTAATGGTAATATTCTTTTTAATACTATCCATTTATTACATGGAGTTTGTAAACTTAAAGTATCTGAAGTTACTACTTGAGTTTTAAAATGATCTAAGAAATTATTTCCTAATAATATTGATTGTTTCATATTATTTTCTTGATATATTAAGGGAAGTTTAAATATTGTTTTATTCAATAATATTTTCATATTTTCTGCGATTGTATCTAATTCTTTTCTTTGTTCATTAAATCCTGTTACCCTAGTTCTATGTAATTTTGATCTTTTCCATCTATGTTGAATTAATACTCCTTCTTTAGCTAAGCATAAATCTGCTCCGCTATCTATAAATATTTTTTGTTTTATCAAATTTTCAGGTTTATATTCTACACATGCTTCTACATAGATTGCTACCATTATTCTGAGTTACTATCTGTAGAATAGTAATTTATATTTTCTTGTTCTGTTTCACTATTATCAGTTTGACTTACATAAAAATCTTCATATTTATACCATTTATCATTATCCTCTTTTATTTGTTCAAGATTCATTATAAATTGTGATGAATTAATATACTTTACACCTTTTTCTTTTAATTTGGGGCACTTATTAGCATAATGTCCTTTTTCATTATAATTCCAACATTTACATTCACTTATTTTATCTTTTCCTTTATTATTAGGTTTTCTTCTAAACTTTCTTTTATTTTTAAATTTATTTCTAGTATTATTAGTATTTCTAAATCTCCTAAATCTTTTCCTTTTATACTTACTATAATAAGGATTATAATTTTTAGGTTTATAATCTTTATTATAACCTTTATATTTCTGAGTCTTTCTTCTATATTTTTTCCTATATTTTTTATAAGGCTTTTTATCACATCCAAATACTAACCTTTTTTCAGTCAATCCACATATTTCTCTTAATCCTAATTTTTTATCTTTCTTTACTTTTGTTGTATTCTATATTCTTCACATTTTCTCATAAGATATCCTCTTAATACTCTTATTTTTTCTCCTAAAGTATTTTCTCTTGGTTCTAATCTATTATATTCTTTTGTTATTTCTGTATTATATGGACTTGGTAAGTGATCATAGTATAATTGTTGATATACTAGACTTTCTTCTGGTAAAAATCTAGCTTCATAAAAGAATTTAGTAAAACTTATTGTATATTCTGGTAATTTATTTATTTTACAACATTTCATATTATTTAAATTCATTATTATTTCTATTTTTCTTTCTACTAATACTTGATCTCTAGCTACTATCCAAGGTTCTCCTAAAAAATCTCTTTTTAATATCATATCAAATATTTGTAACATAGATTTCCAATCTCCTGCACTTCTCATTACTTCCATTCTTAATTGATAATCAATAGATTCTATCCAATATGCAACCTTTCCTATTAATGTTTTAGATATTAAATCATAAATATATTCTAAATTATTAGTATGTGTAGAACTCATCAAAGCTATATAAGTTCCAAGATTCCAATCTGTAATCCTTCTACTAATTCTTGTTCTTCATATACATTATCTAGGTCTAAAAAATAACCATTTAAATTAACACCTTGTGACATTGATCCTACAAATTCTTTAAATTCTGCATGTTGTCCAATTGGTATATGTTTAGGAATTTTATTACTACCTTTTGTTATTATTTCTAAATTTGGGTCATATAATTCTTCTTCCTGATAATTATCTATATCTTCGTTCATTGTTTCATCTGTTTCCATTTCTGTTTCTATTTGTTCGTTACTCTCAGGTTCTTCTTTTATTATTGCACTTACGTTATTCATTTTTCTTAGAGCTTGCATTATTTGATTATTTTCCTTTTCTACTTCTGATCCTCCTTCACTTTCTGATTCTTCTATAAAATTTACATATTTTTTATTAGAACTATCATTTGAACTTTCTGAATCACTAGTTGTATTTTCATCATTCCTTTGAGAACTTTCTCCAATAATTATCGTTTCTTTTCCTTTAAATTTTCTAATTTCTTCTTTTAAGAAGTTTAATTCTTTTTTAATTTCTTCCATTTCTTGATGTAATTCATATGTTACCTGTTTTAATTCTCTTTTAGTTTCTTTTAGCTCTTTTTTAATAGTTTTATATTTGTCTTTATATTTTTTATATTTATTAAACCATTCCTCATTAGTATTTTCTTTAAGTTTATTATTTTCCTCTTTTACTTTCTCTAACTCTTTTTCTTGTTTTTCTAATTTTAATTTTAAATATTCTATAGTTTCTTTTTCTTCTTTATTGATATTAGCTTTTGTATTTTTTGATTCTCTTCTTATTGGTTCATACTTATATCTGTCTCTTTCTAATATTTCTTTTCCATGATTTCTAAGAAATGTTATTACATTATATTCTTGTTTGTCCATTTAAAATTTTCCTTCCTTTTGTAATAGAGATAAATTTTTTAATACTTTATCTGCTGATTCTGATATTTTTAGGTTTCATTTTACTTATATTTACCATAATAGGTTCCTTAGTTCTTCTCCAAGCATTTATGGGTACCATTTCTAATTGCTCATTATTATTTTTATTATTATTCGTACATTTGGTTGCTTTTCTTTTTCTAATTTGGCTAATTTACCTAATATTATTTTAAATGTTGGTATTTCAGATATATTCCATAAATCAGATAATTCTTCTCTTATTATCTTCCTTATTTGAGCTTGATCATTTCTAATTTCATCTATTATTGTTGCTATATTTTTTAAATTCTCTTTTACTATTATTTCTTCCCATAATTCTTGTATTTTATCAAAATTATTCGGATTATTCATTCTTTTGGTATATTAATGCGTTTTTTCCATCCATTTCCCATATCTATCCATATTTTCTTAGATTTTGTTTCTTTTTTTTTTATTATATTTTCTAATTCTTTTATATCATTTTCCAGTTTAATTTCATTTTCACTATATTCTAAATATTTTATTTGTGAATATATTTCTTCTTTTAAAGCATCTTTTATTTTTTGTAGTTTTACTTTCTTATTTTCCAATTTCTCTTGTATATTCATAGTTTGTTAATAAATCTAATCTTTCCTTGATCATTTATTTCAATTCCATTATTATTGATCTTATAATTTATCATAGTTAAAAAGTCACTTCCTAATAATAATTCATTAGAACTATCATATTCTATGACTCCTATATTTATATTATATTCTAAATCTTGTATTTTGAATCTTAAGTTAACACTTTTAGTAATTATTATTTCTCTTTCATTTTCAGGATAATTATAAGTTTGTGGTTCTATTATACAACAATCATTTTCATTAATCTTATTTATATGTATAAAACTTTTAATAGCTCCATTATTTATTTCAGCCATGCAATCTTTTGCTATAATTCCATCAAATATTATTACTTTAATTTTTAATCTATCTGTTCTTATATCTATTAAATTTATTCTTCTAGGTAAACTATATTGTCGTGTTATTATTTGTTGTCTTGAGGTTGATGGTTCTTTTCTAAAACTTAATCTTGAACCTTCTATTCTTGGTATTATTTTATTAGGTGGTTTTATTGTTCTTGTATTAAAATCCATATATATTTCTTCTGGTATTGTTATTTGTGAGTTTTCTTTATGTTCTATTTGTTCTAATATTTCTTGATACATTTTTGTACTAAAACATCTAATTCATGTTGTTTAGTTACATGATGATTACTTGTTAATGCATATATCATTTTAGTTTCAATACTTATTACTTTACTACCTTGTGGCATTTTTATTCCTTCTAATTTATAATATAGGGTTAAAGCTAATTCTTTATGTTCACCTTTTAATGATATACTAAAATCTAGTTGTATAATAAATTTTAAATTCTGATATATTAAATTTCCTTTAATTACTGATATTAAGGCATCTTGTAAATTTCCTAGTATTCTATCATCTAGTATATATATTTGTATAGGGGTATCTATATTTTTCTGAAAATATGCTTTTATTGTAAACTCCACTGCTCCTAAATATATATTTCTATATTTATTTGCTTCTTTATTAGATAATTTTCTTAATTCTCTTTTTATAATTTCATCAGTTATAAGACTTATTTTTGTCTTTCCATGTATACTAGTTATATCTATTATATTTTCATGTTTTTGTGCTATATATCTGATTTCTTTATTTCTTTGAAATAATCCAGTTTTAAATATTTTCTTAACAGATAATTCTTCTTTTTCATTTTGTATTTTTCTATAAGTTTCAGGTTTAAAACTTAATGTTTGTGACACTCCTTCTTCATATGTTTCCATTTGGTAATATGTTTCATTAGATTCTTCTGCTAATTCTTTACCTTTATCCATGACAAATTTAATTTACCTTATTCTTAATTTTTCTTTTACGTTTTTCAATCATCTCATTTAAAAGTTCTATAGCTTGATCTTTATAAACTTTAGAGAATGGTGAGTTACTACCATTATATTTTCCATTTTTTATTCTATTAATCCTTTTTCTAATTTTTTCTATGTCTTTATCTATTTCTTTAATTTTATTCTTTATATTTGCTCGGTATATAAAATAGGATTTATCCATAGAAATAAATATTTGTTTTTGTTTCTAATCTCATTTGTATTTCACTAGTATATTCTCTAAGAATATTTATTCTTTCTTGGTCTTCTACTTTTTGTTTTTCAGATCCATTATTCTTTTTATATTCTAAGTATCTTAATATTTTCTCATAATGTTCTAATCTTTCAAAAGTTTCTTTAACCTCTTCTTTTATTTCTGATTTATATACAAAATATGATTTATCCATGGCAAATAGTTTCTATATCTGTTTTTATTTCTTTCTTTATATCTCTTATGTATCTTTTAAGGAAATTAATATTATGTATTAAATTTTCATGATTAACACAATTTTCTAGTTTATTAAGACTTTTTTCATAATCTTGCATTATTTTAATTTTTTCTTTTATCTTTAACTTATATATAAAATAAGATCTTTCCATTTTATCCAGTTAAATTTTCATCTTCTAACAATCTTTCATGATACCATTTTATATCTATTCTATTTGCTCTATATTTTTCCCATATTTTACCTAATCTCTCGTATAATATTATTCTTTCTAAATGAGTTTCTTCTATCCATTCTATTTTATTAAGTTCATTTTGAATTTTTTCCATTTCTTGTTCCATTTTTTCTCCAGCTTTTATATAATATTTAAAAATTTCAAATTTTCTCTTTATTGTCATTTTTTCTTATTTAATTTATTAGCTAAATCATTTATTAATTTATATTGTTCTTCTATAACTTTTCTTAATTCTTCTGTTTCTTTATTTTTTCTCATTATTAAAGTTAAATTCTTTTCTTCTAACATACTTATTTGTCCATCTCTAGCTAACATATCTCTTAATATTTTTATTGTGTCTTCTCTTTGATCTATTATTCTCAAACTAATTTTACAACTTTCAATATGTTGATTTATATCTTTGTTATAAGTAGGAGTTTTAGCTGCTATTTTCTGAATTCTTTCTAAATCCATTTTTAAACTAAATATTTTTTAATAAGTTTTTTACACATCTTTTGTGTAGATTTATTATTTGATTTATACATTATTAATAGGGTTGCAATTATACGTGAATGATATTCTTTCCTAAATTTTGAGTTAATAGGTGGTCTCATTTATAATAACATAAATTATGGTTATTGGGGGCTTTCACCTAATTTTAAGGATGGTTTCATAATTTAATTTTAATTTTTTTATGAAAATTTAATATTTAAATTTTTAGAAAAAAAGTTAAAATAAATTATGAAACTTTCTTTAAAATGCTTTAAAATGTGCCTTAAAATGCGTGTAGAACACTGCTTGAAAAATGTAAACAGTTGGAAAAAACATAGGGATAACTTGTAAAAATATCAAAATTTCTAAAATATATATTAATTTGGTGATGTGTCAATTTTCTAATAATATAATTCTAATTTTGTTCAATAAATTTAGGATAATGGGTCCTGACAAACGATTATTGGTAAATAATTTATTTGTTGAATTTTTTTGCGAAACAAAAATTTTAAAAATAAAAATATCAGGATGAAAAGGTTGTTAAATTTTTTTGCATTTATAAAAATATTAGGACGAAAAGAGTGTTAAGATCTTCTGCATTTATAAAAAAATATTAATTTAAAAATTATTTGTAAATCTTTTTAATAAAAATCTCGTTACAATAAGCAATTATTAAAAATTATGACCCTAAATTCTATATGTTGAGTTGCATTTTATAAGTATTGAACCCGAATTTAAGAGAAATTAAATAAAGAGAGCAGGGAGCTTGAGATATATCTCAGGTAAGTTTCCTGAGATAACTGCTTTTTATATATATAAATGGGGTGAGTATTTTAGTAATTTCAGAGATTTTTAATTAGCTTTGCAGCCCAGCAAGATTTAAAGATTATTTTATATGTATCTTAGGAAAAGTTCCCTAAGAAATATCTCAGGGTCCTTTTTCTCTTAAATAAAATCCATGAATTTAATTTGATAATACTTAAATTCAATACGATGATATCAATTATTATACGATTTTTCTAATGCATATCTAAGGGTACATAATAAAAAATTAGTTAGCATTTTTTCATTAATTTATTTTCGTTAATCATAATGAATTACCCTTCACTCACAAAAATCTTAAACAATTAAAATTAGTTAAGTCATTAAAAGGTAATTGTTAAAATATGTTGTTGGCATTTATATACAACAAATTATTTAATCTTGTTTATTTTACTTTTACTAACTTATACCACGTGCAATGCACGACTTCTTTATTAATATCTATAATTACAATAAATTTTTTTCAATATTTTTATATTATTAATTTACATATCAAATTATCGTTAAAAATTGATATATATATATATATATATATATATATTCAATTTAATATTTGTGTTCTACCTTGAATACTTAAAATTTGATTTGGACGATTTCACGGTCCACTTGAAATTAACAAAATAATCGTTAATTTAGTGATGGTTTAGCAATTATTTTCCAATTAAAATTACGCAAAAATAAAAGAGAGAAGATGACAATTTGTTACGTTGAAAATTTTATTCGATTTATGAAATCTACTTATATTTTGTTATGATTATCAAAATAAACTTCTTTGTTTGAAAAAAGTTCTACTAAGAACCAAATAGAATTTTAAAAATAAGTGTAAGATGGATTTTGTTCAAAATTTTGGTATTCCGTAGTCTGGTTCTCATAAGAACCGTTAGATCTTAAAATAAATAGATGAAAACCGTTGAATCTAGCATAAAAAAATATTTTATATTTTAATATGTAAACTAAAAAGTGCGTTTATATTAAAATATGAAAAATTGTATATCAATAATTTAAATCATATGAATTAGATTTTCTACATTGAATAAAATTATCAATGTAGGTCTTATACATTGAATAGGATTAATGTAAAAAATTCGTAATTATAATTTATTTCGAGATTCTAAATGCTTCCATTTGGATAATAATTATTAAATTATCATAAAATTAAAGATAAGTTTATGAGCTTCGGGTGGGCTGTAAAATCATCCAAATCTGATTTATAGATCTAAAGATAGAGCCCAAATAGTGAATACAATTTTTTTTAATATTAATAAAATAAATAATTAAAATTTTATTCTAAAACAATCTTTTTTAGATTATAATTGTATTTTTAAAATTCAATTCTAATATAACATTTTTTAAGTATATCCTATTTAGATTATAATTGTCTTTGACTTTATTGCACTTTGCATCCCTATAGTTAGGCGAAATTACACTTTGCACCATATTGTTTCAACATTTGCAATTTGCATCCCGACTGTTTAAATCCCGCCACAGTTAGCACCCCTTTAACGATTTTAAGCAAATTTTGATCATTACCATTAGTCAAAGTAAGGGCATTTCAGGCATTAATTATTATATTAAACAATTCATTTTCAAAGAAAGTAAGAAAAAAAATTTTAAATTGATTTTTTTAAAAATATGTGTTAGGTCCCGAAGTATCGTACGTAGAAGGGGGGGTTGAATACGATACTACCAAAAATAAAAAATAATTCCGAGAATATATCTTTATTGATAATAAACTCGAAGGGGTGTTACAACTTCTAATCCAATGGATTAGCTTCAAAACAGAACAATCCTAAGGATAGTTTAGGCATTAGGACCTTCTACCCGACACTTCCTGAAAGCAGGCTAAGCCGGCTTTCCTACTAGATGGACTGTCTAGCAGCTTACACAGAGAAGATAGAAGAGAGAGAAGAGAGAGTTGGGTGTTGAGGTGTGTTTGAAAATGAAATACAACAGACCTATTTATAGGTTATAGAAAATCACTATGTAGCTAATATTACGTAACTGATGATGATATTCTGCCGCCTGCTTTGTTTTTCAAACTTAGCCGAACTTTTGTTTATTTTCAAAAGCTCTTGAGCCCCACCTGCTTACTTGATTTTGCTGATTGAAACTTTTGGTTACTTTTCATATAAATAGTAATTTTGGTTACTATTCATATGAATAGTAATTTCAGTTACTATTCATATGAATAGTAATTTCAGATACTATTCATTTTCCTCTTACTTGGACATCCTTAAATATTCAACTTCCAACTAACTAGAGGATATCAACACTGCTCTAAACTCAATCATACCTCTTAACAGTTTTTCTGAGTTAGATACTTCGATTCCTTTGTGAGGTGTTGACGCCTAGTGCAACTGGTCTGGTTCACAGACGATTAACATACACTCGTGGTCTTCGTATCATATCTTTAAGAACACTACTAAGAATTGTGCAACCATAAAAACTTTATCACTGGAATCTTTTGGCCCTTCTATTAAATCATCTGTATATCTTATTTTGTCACTGTGGCTTGATAATGTTTATGAACTTCTTTCAGCGACTTGATCCTTGTTGATGCCTGTTCTTCAAATTTCACGATCCCTGTATAGAGTTAATATTATTTATCTTTTATCGTAGTTGAGTTATATATGTCTCTATTACATATTACATTACATTATGCTTTACAATCTCCCCCTATTTGATCGTTAAGGTTTAATAAGCAAATTCCTAGAGGATAACTCCACTTATACAACAAAATAAAATACAAAGATAAATAATATTAAAGTGCATTCTGGATCATATATATACATTTTCCAGATTTCTAAAATTAACCAAGTGCAAGTTAATTGTTCCTCTAGATTGAACATATCTTCAAGTTTGCCTTGCTTTCTTTCCACATAGCACTAATACTCCCATTAGCTTTTCCTTTCCCAAAATAAAGTTAATTCTGTGTCAACAACCTTTTCTTTGCCCTTACATCTAGTATATTTTTCTTGATTATCCAACTTCTCCCCCTCAGTTGGGTTATCCTCCAGAGTAGTAGGATGTGGAGTTGGTAAATTAGACGAAGATGGCTTTACCAAGGAGTTGATTACATCATTTAACCGGGTTGCCATGGTATTCAATTGAACATGGAATACATCATGTTGAATAAGTTGCAAATTTTTGATTTCTGCAATAGACTTACAGATATTTGGCAACTCTTTCTCCATTGTTTGGACCCGTGTAAGGAGTCTGCTGTATTCCTTTCTGGTTACAGGTGCATGTGGTTGAGTAGGTTGCTCACTCGTACGTTCTGCAGGTGTTTCACTCAACACTCTATATTCACTCGGTTTAGTGGTTTGGGTTACGCTTACATGTTTTGTTTGTGTTTCCCTCAACTCTCTTCCAGAGCTTCCACCGAGATGTGTACCTGCAAATGAAATCATCCTAGCCCCTTTTTCAGAGGTCATAGATGGTGCAACGAAAGTTCGTGAGCTTCCGTCCTTGCGTGAAGCGAGTTGCCGACCACTGGTAAAGAGTGGTAAATCTCGAAAGAGATCCAGAGATTTTCCCTCTGGGAGGTTAAACTTGAATCGATTAAATGGCACAAAACCCAAGTTTCCCTCGTATGTCTGTGAAGACACTTGGTTCATAAAAGAACCACCTACCGATGGATCTTTCCGTAAAATGGAAGATTCACCAGCAGTTATTGAGGTAGGTAATTCCACCTAGGATACCTGTGAAGGCATTTGATCTTTAGAAAGATCATCAACCACTCTTATGTCCCGTGAAATGGAACTCAAGATAGTTGTTCCCGTCAATACAACCTCATTTACATTTTCACTCATTCGATAAGGAAGAATTGTTTCAATAATAGTTGCCGTTACCTCAAGTTCATTGGGTTTACTCCGTTTAGAATGAGGTAGAGCGGCTGATGTAAATAACTCCTTATGTGGTGTTGCTGAGGCACTATCTCCCTCAAAAGTATTGATGGTTGGTCGTTTAATTGACAATTGAGGTGTAGAAGTTTGTTTTATTTGTTTTTGCATTTGTAGAATGGGCTCTTCGACCTGTGTTAGAGTCGGTGGGATTTCCTGCTCTTGGTCGGGTAAGATGGCCACTAGGGGCTGTAGAAACTGTATTTCCTGTGACACAACAAGGAATACAGAGGTTGGAATAGCATGAATTGAAATATTACCTTGTTGTATACCTTCTCTCACTGGTCTTGGTAACAACGGAAGTGGGACAGTCTTTAGATATTCAGTTAGGACTGTAGGCACATCCGTATAGATCTTTTTGCTTATGTAATTAATTACATTCGTCTTCATGTAAGAACATTCCACCTTTTTACCATTTTCCAAGCGTACCCTGTCTTCATCATTCAAAAAATCATTTAATATTAGCTGTAGAAACCTTGGATATAGACATTTGACATTTTGAGTCCGAACATCTCTTCTTCCCAAGTGTTTCATCTTTAAAATGATTTGACCAAGCACTATTTTTCCAAAATTAATTCTCAAATTATTGGCGACCGCATACCCTAATTTTTGAATAAATTTAGGTATAAGATCTTGATTTGTTCTATCTGAGGAAAAAACATGGTTAAGAGTGTGAAAGAAGAAATTCCAGTACTGGGTTAGAAACGTTCTAGAAAGATTACCAGTATTGAAATTGCCATCTTGGTACCTTATAAAACGAAAGAACATTTCAATCGGTTCAGGTGTAGGATCGGAAACAAGATTTTCCATAGGAAAATGAAGAATTCGATTAACATCTCGTTCAGTGACCCTAATCGACCTACCAAATAGTCGATATGTGATTGCACACCCGTCTTGTCCAGAAGTGTTAACCGCACTGCAATATAGTTTATGCAATGCATCATGGTTAAGCTGCATTGGTGTAACTAAGGTATAGCGAATTAATGAATGTTCATTCAAAAATTGTGTCCAAGCCCGAAATTGCTCATCCAGAATGATTTCGATTTGCTGAATGGAATTAGGATTAACTTTAGCAATTAAAAAGCTTCCCTGCAATGCCATTTTTAAAACTTTGAGGAAATCCAAAAACAAGGGTTAGTTTTTATAAAGGATGCTCTATAAAGCAAGAATATGAAAACCGATCTAAAAACAACCAGCTAGATTTGAGAGATCTTTCCGATCAAAACTCGAAATATTCAGCAGTCGTGTGTATATACTCTATATATCTGAAAAATGATGATGTTAAAAACAAACAAAAACTCATCATTTATAAGGTTTCAAGGTTTAGTGGGTTAGGTGTGATAGTGACAGGTTATGTTGAAAAAATAACACCGTTCAATAATTTCTCACCTAACAACCTAATTAGCCGAAAAACATCTTATCACTGAAACCTGTCAGCCGAAAAACATCTTATCACCGAAACCTATCAGCCTATACACATATACACATATTTAATACATCTAATTATTATGGATTTAAAAATAATCACGAAGTAAATCAAGAATTAATCCACAATAATCAGATAAACTCACAATTAAATAGACATAAAATTAACAAAATATCATTAATTGATATCTGTCAATAAAATATTTACTTAAATATGCTACAATGTTATCTCCAGAATAATCATGCAGATAAGCAAATAAAACAAACAAAATCCAGAGAATGAAATTCATTGGCTGCAATAAATTGAACAAACATTTTCAAAGATCATATGAAATTTAACATACCAAGCTCACTTACCAACCTTGAAAAGGTTGCTTCATCCAAAGCTTTAGTAAAAATGTCTGCCAACTATTTTTCACTAGGAACAAAATGCAGTTCCACAGTGCCTTCCATCACATGCTCCCTGATGAAATGGTATTTGATGTCTATGTGCTTGGTTCTAGAATGCTGCACTGGATTCTGTGATATTGCAATTGCACTAGTGTTATCACAGAAAATTGGGATCTTTTCAACTTTAACTCCATAGTCAAGTAGTTGATTTCTCATCCATAGAATCTGTGAACAACAACTCCCAGCTGCTATGTATTCAGCCTCTTCAGTTGAGGTAGATACTAATTAGCCGAAAAACATCTTATCACTGAAACCTGTCAGCCGAAAAACATCTTATCACCGAAACCTATCAGCCTATACAAATATACACATATTTAATACCTCTAATTATTATGGATTTAAAAATAATCACGCAGTAAATCAAGAATTAATCCACAATAATCAGATAAACTCATAAATAAATAGACATAAAATTAACAAAATATCATTAATTGATATATGTCAATAAAATATTTATTTAAATATGCTACAATGATATCTCCAGAATAATCATGCAGATAAGCAAATAAAACAAACAAAATCCAGAGAATGAAATTCACTGGCTGCAATAAATTGAACAAACATTTTAAAAGATCATGTGAAATACAACATACCAAGCTCACTTAACCAACCTTGAAAAGGTTGCTTCATCCAAAGCTTTAGTAAAAATGTCTGCCAACTATTTTTCACTAGGAACAAAATGTAGTTCCACAGTGCCTTCCATCACATGCTCCCTGATAAAATGGTATCTGATGTCTATGTGCTTGGTTCTAGAATGCTGCACTGGATTCTGTGATATTGCAATTGCACTAGTGTTATCACAGAAAATTGGGATCTTTTCAACTTTAACTCCATAGTCAAGTAGTTGATTTCTCATCCATAGAATCGGTGAACAAAAACTCCCAGCTGCTATATATTCAGCCTCTGCAGTTGAGGTAGATACTGAGTTCTGCTTTTTACTGAACCATGAGACCAGCTTGTTTCCCAAGAATTGACAGGTTCCTGTGGTACTTTTTCTATCCATTTTGCAACCTGCATAATCTGCATCTGAGTAACCAATTAGATCAAAACCAGAATCTCTAGAGTACCAAATGCCAAGGTTTGGCGTTCCCTTGAGATATCTGAAAATCCTTTTAATAGCTAATAAGTGAGATTCAGTAGGATCAACTTGAAATCTAGCACATAAACATGTAGCAAACATAATATCAGGTCTACTAGTTGTTAAGTATAAAAGAGATCCAACCATGCCCCTATAGCTTGTCATGTCCACCTTCATTTCCTTAGTATTCAGTTCAAGCTTAGTGGCAGTGGCCATGGGTGTTTTTGCAGAAGAGCAATCTGCTAAATCAAACCTTTTTAAAAGATCATAAACGTATATTGTTTGACTTATAAAAATTCCCTCATTCACTTGTTTAACTTGTAAACCAAGAAAATAAGTTAATTCACCCATCATACTCATTTCATATATACTTTGCATGAGTTTGGCAAATCTCTTGAAAAGTTTCTCATCTGTAGACCCAAATATTATATCATCTACATAAATTTGGACAAGTATCATAGAGCCATTGACATTTCTATAAAAGAGAGTTTTATCAATAGTACCTCGAATGAAGTGATTCTCTATAAGGAACTGTGAGAGTGTGTCATACCAGGCTCTAGGTGCTTGCTTCAGGTAGTAGAGTGCTTTGAGTAGAAAGAACACATATTCTGGAAAGTCTGGATCTTCAAAACCAGGCGGTTGACTAACATACACCTCCTCCTCCAGAATACCATTCAAAAATGCACTCTCGACATCCATTTGATAGACTTTGAAATTGGCATGCGCTGCATAGGCCAGGAAGATCCTTATTGCTTCTAACCTTGCCACTGGAGCAAAGGTTTCTTCAAAATCAATTCCTTCCTCTTGACAGTAGCCTTTAGCAACTAATCTAGCTTTATTCCTTGTGACTATGCCATTATCATCCATCTTGTTCTTGAATACCCACTTAGTGCCAATCACTGATTTGTCTTTAGGTTTGGGTACAAATTTCCATACTTCATTTCTTTCAAACTGGTTTAGCTCTTCTTGCATTGCTAAAACCCAGTCTGGATCCAGAAGAGCATGTTCAACTCTCTTTGATTCCTTTTTGGATAGAAAACTGCTATATAAGCATTCTTCTTGAGTTGCTCTTCTGGTTTGGACCTTTGCATTAGGATCTCCAATGATAAGCTCAAATGGATGATCCCTGGTCCATTTTCTTTGTGGTGGTAAGTTTGACCTTGATGAAGTGGCTTCATTTTCTCTGTGTTGATCATTGTGAGAAACTCCCCCTGAGTGTATGGCCCTCAAGATTGATGGAGTACTTGTAGATTCATTAACAGATGCTTCTCTTTGATTTCCAACTGATGGTGTAAGTTGCTCTTTAACAGGTAGTTCATTCTGCACTTCAACTGATGATCCTTGTCTGTTTCTCACACCATTTGATCTCCATTCTTCATCATCATCTTCACTTTCTTCACCACTTCTCTCATTCTCAAATGAGAGAGACTCATGAAAACCTTCATCTACTAGACCAGATATTTTCTTGTCATCAAAAAGAATATGTATGGACTCCATTACAATGTTTAGTCTTAGGTTGTAGACTCTGTAGGATTTTCCAGCTGAGTATCCAACAAAGATAGCTTCATCTGCCTTTGAATCAAACTTTCCAAGATGCTCACCATGATTTTTCAGTACAAAACATTTGAATCCAAAGACATGCAGAAAGTTGATTATTGGTTTCTTGCCTTTGAAAAGTTGATAAAGTGTCATCCCTTTTGCTTGATTGACCAAAGAAATATTCTGAGTGTAGCATGCAGTGTTTATAGCTTCTGCCCAGAAGTATATTGGTAGCTTAGACTCTTCAAGCATTGTTCTTGCAGCTTCAATTAGAGTTCTGTTCTTTCTTTCCACTACACCATTTTGTTGAGGAGTTCTTGGTGCAGAGAATTCTTGGATAATTCCTTCTTATTCACAAAACTGTCTTATTACAGAATTCTTGAACTCAGTTCCATTGTCACTTCTGATTCTCCTTACTTTGAGTTAAGGATTGTTGTTGACTATCTTGATGTGATTTATAATGACTTTACCCGCCTCATCCTTAGGGTGCAGAAAGAATGTCCAAGAAAATTTTGAGAAATCATCAATAATCATAAGACATTATTTCTTCTTTGAGATTGACAACACATTGACTGGTCCAAAGAGATCCATGTGAAGTAGTTGCAAGGGTTGATCAATTGATGACATTGACTTTGATTTGAAAGAGGCCTTCTTCTGCTTCCCTTTTTGGCATGCATCACAGAATCCATCCTTGGAGTAATCCAATTTTGGAATACCTCTAACCAATCTTTACCAACTCATTCATTGCTTTAAAATTCAAGTATGACAGTCTTTTATACCAAAGCCAACCTTCATCTACACTTGCCTTGCTGAGAAGACATGTAGTCATGTTTGCATTTGTTGAATTGAAGTCAACAATGTACACATTTCCTCTTCTATCTCCTGTCAACACTACCTTGTTGTCAATTTTCTTAAAAATGACACAAGCTTCAGATGTGAACCAGACATTCTGGCCTTTATCACACAGTTGACTGACACTTAGCAAGTTATGCTTAAGTCCATCAACCAATGCTACTTCTTCAATGACAACATTCCCTTGTGAAATCAAGCCATGTCCTCTAGTATATCCTTTGCTGTTGTCTCCAAAGGTAATGCTAGGGCCAGCTCTCTCCTCAAACTTAGTGAGTAGGGTAGAATCTCCAGTCATATGCCTAGAACAACAACTATCCAGATACCAAAGATTCTTTCTATTTCCCTGCACACATCAAAACAAAATCAAGTTGATTTTGGTACCCAAGTTTTCTTTGGTCCTGCCTTGTTAACCTTTTTCTTATTTTTCAAGCCCTTATTACCCAGGGGTTCTGATTAAGTTAAATCAACCTTAACTCTTGTTGTAGGTTTTTGAAAAATAGGTTGTTTCATTTGCTCACATGCATTAAAACTAGATGTATAATTTGGTATAATCTGTGCAAACATGTTATTCATCATCCATGCCAACTGAGGCATGTAAAAATTATTGTAATATGGATTATGCATGAATGGCATGTTAGCATACTGACTAGATGCATGAGCATGTTGGACAAACATGTTAGGTGTAACATTCATAGTAGGCATAGGCACGGATATAGGCATACTAGGCATAGAAGCATCTTTAACAGTTTTACAGTTGACAGACAAATGATTAACACTACCACATTTTCCACATTTTTTCCTAGGAGCATACTTATTAGGGGTGTAATTGTTGTGATTATTAATCCCTACCTTGCCATTCTTGTTCTTTCTCCTACCTTTAGCCTTAGCCTTTGGTTTTGTTTTTTCTAATTTATCCTTCAATTTCTTGATGGATAAATGGCCTATGTTTCCTTGTTCAACAGATTTGGTTTTGCTGCACTCTCCAACTATAAAGTTTTTGTTGACATGTCCATATTGATTATTTAGTTTAATCAAGGTTGCTTTGCTGACAGGTTCCAACTTCAATGGACATACCACATCCATTGAGTCACTATCTGAAGCAGTCTCCCCATCAACTCCTAACTTTACTTCTGCTAATTTGTTAAAAGAATCAACTCCTTGTATACTATTAATTTCTTCAGTTTTACCCTTTGATCCCTTCCACTTAGCAATTAAGTCTTGTTCCTCTTTTAACTATTTTATTAAACACTCTTCTCTTTTCAGAGCCTCAAGTAACTCATTCTTAGCATCCCGGCATTCTCTCTTCATTGTTTCAAACTCAATTAGTTGAGTTTCTAACAGAGTATTCCTATCACCTATCTTAGCATTAAGATCTTTAATCTTTTTATTCTCCTTGTTAAGCGATTTTAATGTGACATGCATGTTATACAATTCATTAGACATTTCATTAACAACATTATCACATTCATCTTTGGAAAGTTCAGTTAGGTTTGTAGAATATACCTGGTTGCTTGCTGAACTAGCCTCTTCATTAGTTTCGTTTGCCAAGAGTGCAAGGATGACAAACTCCTCTTCTGCATCTGAGTCACCTCCAGCAGCCCAGTCACTATCTTTTGACAAGAAAGCTCTCCCTTGTTGCTTTAGAAGATCAAAATATTTCTTCTTGTAATCAATAGCTTCTGCTTCTTTTCTTTCTTAGCTTGAGATTTCTTGCATTCATTGGCAAAGTGACCAGCAATTCCACATCTATAGCATTTGATCTTTGATCTTTCAACCACATCCTTATTCGGTTGATAGCTTTTCTTGAATTGCCCGATTCCTGCTGGATTCTTCTTGAATCTTAGCTTCGAAAATCTCTTTGATAGAAATGCCAAATACTTATCTAGATCTTCAGCTTCATCCTCACTTAAGGCATCAGGTTCTTCAATCATCTTGATTTTACCTTTGCTAGTTTCAGCTCCACCTTCACAAGTTTTTGAACTTGGTGTCGCTTCAACACTCTTCATTCTTCCACCACCTTGGATTGTTGGTTTGTTGGCCATTAAGGCTATAGCTCCACTCTTCTTCTGGCTCTTTTCTACTTCCTCATCTTGCTGCATTTCAAGCTCATATGTTTTTAGGATGCCATACAGTCTCTCAAGTGTAAAATTTTTGTAGTCTTGGGAGTTTCTCAACGAGACTGTAACTGACTTCCATTCCCTAGGAAGAGATCTCAGAAATTTTAAGTTGGAGTCTTTAACTTCATATGTTCTCCCATACAACTCCAGGCCATTCAGTAGTTTCTGAAATCTACTGAATATATCTGTTAAATTTTCACCAGAATTATGGTGGAAGTGTTCATACTGTTGTTTGAGGAGTTGCATCTTGTTCTCTCTGACCTGCTCAGTTCCTTCACAGATGGTTTGGATAATGTCCCACACTTTCTTAGCAGTGGTGCAGTTAATGACATTATCAAACATATCTTGATCGATTCCATTGAACAAAATGTTCATAGTCTTCCGATCATTGTGAATCTCCTCTAAGTCTTCATCTGTGTACTCAGCTTGATTATTTGGAATAGGCCTTCCAGCAGCTACAGTGCCAGCATCTTGACCAATCCCGAGGTTGGCCTTCATTGGAACATGAGGTCCTTTCTCTATGCAATATACATAGCCTTCATCGATGGCTGAGAGATGAAGGTGCATTTTTACTTTCCAGTGAAAGTAATTATCTTTGTCAAGCATTGGAATCTTCACGCCTATATCCTTAATTCCCATGGTAGTGATCTTTAAACTTCTTGTATGTTAGAAGCTTACTCTGATACCAATTGTTAGGTCCCGAAGTATCGTAGAAGGGGGGGTTGAATACGATACTACCAAAAATAAAAAATAATTCCAAGAATATATCTTTATTAATAATAAACTCGAAGGGGTGTTACAATTTCTAATCCAATGGATTAGCTTCAAAACAGAACACTCCTAAGGATAGTTTAGGCATGAGGACCTTCTACCCGACACTTCCTGAAAGCGGGCTAAGCCGGCTTTCCTACTAGATGGACTGTCTAGCAGCTTACACAGAGAAGATATAAGAGAGAGAAGAGAGAGTTGGGTGTTGAGGTGTGTTTAAAAATGAAGTACAACAGTCCTATTTATAGGTTATAGAAAATCACTATGCAGCTAATATTACGTAACTGATGATGATATTCTGCCGCCTATCGCCTGCTTTGTTTTTCAAACTGAGCCGAACTTTTATTTATTTTCAAAAGCTCCTGAGCCCCACCTGCTTACTTGATTTTGCTCATTAAAACTTTTGGTTACTTTTCATATAAATAGTACTTTCGGTTACTATTCATATGAATAGTAATTTCGGATACTATTCATATGGATAGTAATTTTGGATACTATTCATTTTTATCTTAATTTGACATCCTTAAATATTCAGCTTTCAACTAACTAGAGGATATCAACACTGTTCTAAACTCAATCATACCTCTTAACAGTTTTTCTGAGTTAGATATTTCGATTCCTTTGTGAGGTGTTGACGCCTAGTGCAACTGGTCTGGTTCACAGACGACTAACATTCACTCGTGGTCTTCGTATCACGTCTTTAAGAACATTGCTAAGAATTGTGCAACCATAAAAACTTTATCACTGGAATCTATTGGCCCTTCAACTGAATCATCTGTACATCTTATTTTGTCACTGAGGCTTGATCATGTTAATGAACTTCTTTGAACGACTTGATCCTTGTTGATGCCTGTTCTTCAAATTTCACGATCCCTGTATAGAGTTAATATTATTTATCTTTTATCCTAGTTAAGTTATATATGTCTCTATTACATATTACATTACATTATGCTTTACAAAATGAAAAAAAACATAAATCTTAAATTTATGATATTTATTTAATGGAGAATATTTTAGAAATTAAAACAAATAAAGATTATATTTAAATAATATTTTACGATAATTTAGTAATGTAAATATTTAAAAAAATCTGAATTGTAAATTATTTTTTAAAAATCTGTGAATTGTAGATAAAATGTTGGTAAATCTAAAAATTTAAAAATTATAAAAGTAATTTAAATTATTTAATTTAAAAATTATTATTAAGTATAATGACCGAAATACCCTCATTTTGACTAACGGTAACGATCAAAATTAGCTTAAAATCATTAAAGGGGTGCTAAATGTGGCGGGATTGAAACGGTAGGAGTGCAAATTGCAATTGTTGAAACAGTATGATGCAAAGTGAAATTTTGCCTAACTGCAGGGATGCAAAGTGCAATAAAGTCATTGTCTTTTTAATATGATATAATCTTGATCGTCTATTTATCATAATCTTGATCGTCTATTTTTAAATATATTGTATTCGACGGTTGAGATGATTTTTGCGGTATAGAGACCAAAATTATGTAAAAGATCTTCTTATGCTTACTATATATAAGGATATAATAAGTATATAATTTATCCAACGGACGGCTTTTAACCCAACTTTTTAATCCAACGGATCATATGCTTTTGGTAGTACAGTGATCAAACCAAAAATTTGGATAAAATCTCTCTTATGCTTATTATATATAAGGATATAATATTAATTTTTTTAATATCTATATGTTACTAATTTACATATCATATTATTGTTAAAAATTGATATATATATATATATAATATTTTACACGTTCAATTTAATATTTGTGTTATACATTGACTTCTTAAAATTTGATTTGGACGATTTTACAGCCCACATAAAATTAACAAAATAATCTTTAATTTTGTGATTGTTTAACAATTATTTTCCAATTAAAAATACGCAAAAATAGAAGAGAGAAGAAATTGACGATTTTTTACATTGAAAATTCTATTCAATTTATGAAATCTATTTATATTTCATTTTGATTATCAAAATGCCCTTCCTATTATTTGAAGATAGTTCTACTAACAACCCAAACACATAAGTGTAAGAGTGAATTTGTCCAAAATTTTGCTACTCGGTAGTCTGATCTTCAGTAAGACAAAATAAATGAGAACCGTTGGATCTAACATAAAAAATATTTTATTTTTTAACATGTAAACTAAAAAATGTATTTATATTGAAATATGAAAAAAGTGTAAGTCAATGATTTTAATCAACTATAATTTGGTTTTCTACATTGAATAGGATTATCAATGTAGGTGTTCTAAGTGAATAGGATTAATGTAAAACTCCTATTTATATTTTCTATTGAGATTTTGAGTGTTTCCATTTTGATAATAATTGTTAAACTATCACTAAATTAAAGATAATTTTATGACCTTCGCGTGGACTGTAAAATTATCAAAATCTAATTTCTAGATCTCGAGATAGAGGCCAAATAGTAAATATGAACTTTTTTTTAATATTAATAAAAAAATTAATTGTATCCTTTGTTCGCACATAATCACGCAAGCGTACGCGGTCGCAAGGAATATAAGATTAAGTAGAGTCCGTTCCCACAAAGACTGGTATATTTTAGAATATGCACCTTGTTTGATTATTATTCACCGCTAAGACAATATCAAAGTTGGGTTTTAATTATCTAAATTAACTATTAAGCAATTTAGCAATACTAAGATCTAGTTAACTAATGAGATTAAAAATCGAATTACTTATGAGGGAATAAACATGGGATCCTATCTTCATTAAATACTTCGTTTAGAGTTGATGCCTTTAATCAATGTATGTGATGGTTATGATAACTGATCGGATAACACAAAACAAGTACATGCTACCTGCCAGTATACGTATACCAAACTACTCAACATCCACAAAAAAGATAGAAGTTAAGCAGACACCAATTATGTTTAGACCCTATATGTCTATAAGATTTGAAAACATAACGGTTTAAGAACAAGTTATCCATTGAGATCACATAGGGCAGCATAAGATGGTTAAAATTACACTACTAATCATGCATGTCAAAACATCCATAATCCAATGCTAGCATGGCAAGTTCTAAATCTTTATATCCACTGTCGCTTCAATAGAGATTAACAATTTAGATGTTAGCTACGCATCTAAAGAATTAAGCACAACCATACGAGAAAATCAAATTCATCACACACAAATCTTTAAAGCAATCAAACTACTAAATTCCGTAAATAAATCCGTTAGAATCCCATGACAACGATTAGTTCATAATCGAATGGCTCGTCATCATGGGATCTGATGATAACATGATATAAAATAAGGTCTGAATAAAAACAATCATGCTAGAGTAATAGAGTTAAGAAAACAAATCCAAAAACGAGATCCAAAGAATCGCCTAATTAGAAGAATACAAAAAGTAGATCTAGATCTCCGAATGCTGTAACGAACTCCGGTGAATCCTTCTCTAAGTCTAAATCTCTGTCTCTCGGCTCTCTCTGTCTCGTGTCATGTTTTTCTGTTGATGAGATGTGTTTTTATAGCCCCTGACGTCTTGGACAGCAAGCAATTACCAAAACAGAACTAAAATCGAATTTCTGGCAGGCCCGACAGGTGCACCCTCAGAATTTTGAATCATGCGCGCCCGCGCAGCATTAAGGCGCGCATGCGCTTGGCTTCTCTGGAACTTTTCCTGATTTTGTTGACTCGTGCTTGTTTTGACTCCGATCCTTTTTCGAGTTGTCATTCTTCGATTCTTGAGCTAAAACCACCTTTTGAATCATAGAAATGCACTCCCTGCTTCCAACTTTGTAGTCCTACAAAAACAAACTAAAAACACATCTAAAACACCAAATACTTGAGGCCAAGTTAATCAATTCAAGCAGATATGAAGCGTTCTAAGTGGATATGAAATCCACTTATACTAACTAATGCAACTAAATGAAAATGCAACGATCCCCTCGAATTAACCATAACTACTCAGCAAGCAAATATCTCAAAGAATGCAACTATATCCAAACAGAGCTCAACTAACTCCCCGTATACTAACATTACATGAACAGAAACGTGGGTGTCTACGATGCTCATCAGATATACTCCTAACACTAGATCAAAATCATACATATTCTTCGCCAAGACAATCACAGGGTTATAAATAGAATGAACGCTAAATACTTCATAACTCAGAGACACCTCCATCATCATTTGAGTTAGATAAAGATTCATGCTTTATTACCAAACAAACAACGACACATACTACAACACATATGCTTATTTGACCGTGCAATGGATGAGGCCCCGAAAGACTTATACAATAATACCCATGTAGCGAGCGTTAGGTTAGTGGATCCCAGACCGGAAAAGCCTTAGGTCACTAGGCACGAGTCCCCTAGAACTTAATTGCTCGAGTATTAAAGAGCTCACCCGTGGTTAATTCTACATACTCACACACTCACATAACTCTTTTTTTTCTCTTGTTTTTCTTTTTCTTTTTTTCTCTTCTTCTTTTTTTTCCGATTTTTTTTCACTCTTTTTTTTCACAAACTAATACAATGGAATGAGTGCGTTTCGCTCAATCTCATCCAACCCTAGACTACTCATAAAATATGAGCGGCTACTAGCTGATGTGGCAGAAATGTGTACAATTTAATTATCGCAAGCGCACGATCATCGTTTTAATATTTAATATTCGATCCACAGGGAGTTACTATTTTCGCAAACCTTAAAATTTAATTTAATCGAACTAGAACGATTTAGGTTTTTAGAAAATTTTAATTTTACTAATTAATTACTAAAGGAAAATTTAAGCTATTACAAAAAGATAATTTAATTTAATCTAATTTTAATTTAACTAATTAAAAATTTAAAAGAACAGAAAAAATAGATTTTATTTTCTATTTTAAATCCTAAAGAAAATTTAAACTATTTAAAGCTAATTAAAAATGAAATTATAATAAAACTGATTCTAACAGTAACAAAAAAAATTAACTAATTTATTTACAGAAAATTTTAACAAAATTTTGACATTACTTATTTGGAATTCAGACTAGCCAAAAAAAAAAAAAAAGCAATTCACACAAGAAATTCGATTCGAATAAACAACTAATTAAACGGCAAGGCACAGAACTCGACTAACAAGGGAAACTTGAAAATTAACTGAACAACACTAATAAACCAAAAACTAAATAAACCAATACAAAACAATTCAGAACCAGGACAAAATAACTCAACAACGAGTCAACTCAGTAAGAACTCGGCTACTACAATTATAAACTCGGCAGTGAACATCCCAGCACGAATCAGCAATAAACAGAACTCAGCTAAGACAGAAAGCCAATCAATAAATACGTAACACTACGACTTAGTATCCCAACAACAACCAAACTTAACTCGATACTCAGCAATGAATCAGCAGACAAAACGTAGCAAAACGAACGACTAGAAATAAGACGAATCACAGGGACTCAGCAACACAAACTCTACTCAATCTCTACGCCAAATTCCAAAACTCTTGTTTGTTAAATCAACTAACCACATAAAACAGAATTTGCAACCTAAAAATCGACTCAACAATGAACAAGACTTCCAGTAACAAAACTTAACAATACGAAACTGGACACTCGACAATTAACGCATTAGATTAACAACGTAAACAACTCCAAACAGCGGCGAATTAACAACATATCTAGAACCGAGGAACGCAAACAACAGTAATTCGAAACAACTAGAGTCAAAATTAACTCAGCAACATACTCAGCAACAACAGTGGAGCAACAAAATTAACTCAGCCATAACACCTAGTCAACTCGGACACAACGAACAACAACAAATATACGCAGTAACGCACGAAATCGATGCAAGGGTGTAGTGTTTGCAACAAAGGAGGAAAAAATGTTTTGGGCTTTGGAGGGTTTGATTCGAAATAAAACAAAGAAGAAGAGAGGTGGTGTTTGTGATTATGAATTGAAAAAGTAGGGAGATGCGACGGGGAAGGCTACACTACAACTGGGTTTTGCATAAAACTAAATCGAACAAAAATAAACATAAGCAAAAGAAAGGGGGTTTGGGGTTGTGACTGTGGTCGACGAAGAAGAAGAAGGTTAAGGAGGTATTGGATGTGGGTGTGGGCACAAGGAGGAGGCTGTTTGGGTTTTAACGATGAGATTGAAGGGAAGGTGGTGCTGTGTTTGTTGTTTGAAGAGAAGGAAGAAATTTGAAAAGAAGGAAGAAATGGGGAGGGGACAACTGCGATTAAAACAAAAATAGGGGAGAAAACAGAGTAAAAGAACAAGGCTTCGAATTAAACAAAATAAACGAGTAATTAATTTTTGAAAATTTTATGAAACTAATATTTTTGTTTTTTTATACTAATACATCAAACATGAAAATTAATTATATCTGCAATTAAAAATAAAAAAACCAACAATAAAAGTGAGATTTAAAGGGGTTTAACTAATATTTAAAAACGGAAATTAAAACTACGAAAACAAATTCTTCAAATCGATACTTTCAATCCCGTGTGGTTAGCGTTGCTACTTTATCCACCCGAGAATTTACGAAAATAACGAAATAAAGAACAAGGAAAATAAAATGAAAGAGGGATGCAAGAATTAAAATGAAACTTGAAATTGCATAAAAATAAAGAGTGTTTACAAAAAAAAAATAGAAAATAACTACAATTTTTGGAGATGAACTACTACAACATAATTCTAGTATGTAAGGTAATGATGTGTTTACAAGTGAAGAAGGAGGCTATTTATAGAAGATAATTAGGGTTTTTGGTTGGTGTGGGTAAATCCTAGCCATTGATTTGGTTTTTGTGTTGGTTTAATCTTGGCCATCCATTTGGTTTGGTAAAAAAATGCACCACCACCCCTTGCTTTTCCTTTTCTTCTTGTTTTGGTCCTTCTTCTTCTTCTTTTGTCAATTATTTCTTTATTTTGCCATTTCTTCATTTTTCTCGAATTTTCCTGAAATGCAACAAAATAATTTATTAAAATACGAATTCAAGCAATAAATAGGTAATAAAAATATACAAAATTATGCACTTTTCAAATGCCCCCATACCTATCTTTTGCTCATCCTCGAGTAAAACAAAAAGAAACTCTAGATAAAAAAGTCCTATACTCCTTTTCGTAGGTGTGACGGGTAATTTTAGGTTTACCAACCCGTTAAACCTATAGACGATCTCTACAGGAGGAGTGTTGTCTCCTAAGGGTTTACAAAAGATATACCCATAAAATCTTTGAGATAATCAGCAAGTATCCAACTTTCCTCTTTTAATCTAGCTTTCATTGGTGTCAACAAAACAATTTTATAGGAAAATATATGCCTTAAAGATCATTCTAATAATAGCCAAGTTATAGGTTCCCACAATCCACATGATTAGACTAAAAATTTGCACAAAATCTTAAGGTGTGTAGTGAATTTAAGGTCTTTGATGGATTAACTGCATACGAACATTTTCTCTTTTTCAACCAATATTGAACTGACCCAATCTCTATCAAAACAAGGTTCTGGCCAAACTTCACGTTCTTAGTAGTTAGACCGACCGTGCAATGGTTGAGGTCCCAAAAGATTTTTGCATCAATACCCATTTAGCGAGTTTTAGGTCAACAATCCCAGATCACAAAGGACCTTAGGTTGCTAGGCACAAAGTCCCCTCGGACTTACTTACTCGGGTTATCAATGAGCCCAACCTAGCCGATTTCCCTACTAAGATTTTATTATTACAAAATTACACTAGCACTATACAACTACAAATATTTATTGACTCTTTTTTTTCTCTTTTTTTTTTGACACTATAGGAGCAAAATCTCGCAAAGGTTTGATTCGACATTGTTCTAACATGTGGGTTCTCTCTCAGGTATCGAATAACATTCCTATACAATTCTTCCATCAGAGGTCTTGTGCAAATGTGCCGTCTTGGACTTTTAAGCAAAAATTTGTTCGACACATGTTTCATGAGGAAAACCTTGATTGACTACGTTTAAATTATCCAAAGGCATTATACATATAATTTTCGAAAAATAGTCAACACCAACTAGTTCTAAGATTTAAAGAGTGGGGGAAGGACAACTAAGCTAAAATACCTCTATTTTTGGATTTTAAATTTTTTAATAATTTTTTTTTTGATTTTTCAATTTTTATGTATTTACACTAAAACCCTCCCCCATACCTAAATCATGCATTGTCCTCAATGTATGCAAAATACAGAATATGCAAAGGATAATAGTGAGAATATACCTGATAAAAGATGACGGAGAATTTTTATACTAATCGAAAGAACTTACTTGAATCATGGATCGATGAGGTGGATAACCTCTTCCTCGGGATCAATTTGCAGCTCTAAAAATGGTTTGAGTCTCTGTCCATTAACTTTAAATATATCACCATTTTTAGGATTTTCAATTTCAACAACACCGTAAGGAAAAACAATCCTAACAATGTAAGGACCTTCCCATCGGGATCTCAATTTCCCGGGAAACAAATGAAGCCTAGAATTGTACAAAAGAACCTTTTGACCGGGCGAAAAAGATTTTCTCAAAATAGATTTATCATGAAAAAGCTTAGTTCTTTGTTTATAGATTTTAGCGTTCTCGTAGGCTTCATTTCTCAACTCCTCGAGTTCAGACAACTGCAACTTCCTATGACTACCGGCGGTTGGTAATTCAAAATTCAACTCACGAATGGCCCACATGGCCCTATGTTCAAGCTCAACGGGCAAGTGACAAGCCTTGCCAAAGAAAATCCGATAAGGGGACATGCCTAAAATGGTTTTAAACGTGGTCCGATAGGCCCACAAGGCATCTATCAACTTAGTTGACCAATCCTTCCTATTTGAGTTGACAGTCTTTTCTAAAATCTGCTTAATTTGACGATTCGAGACTTCAACTTGATCACTAGTTTGAGGATGGTAAGGGGTGGCTAGCCTATGCGTTATTGAGTACTTTTTCAAAAGAGACTCAAATTGACGATTCTTGAAGTGCTTGCCTTGGTCATTAATGATAGCCCTAGGTGTACCGAATACGAGAAAAGATATTCTCTTTGAGGAATTTAAGAACGACCCTGTTATCATTGGACTTAGTAGCAATGGCTTCCACCCATTTAGACACGTAATCGATCGCTAACAGAATGTAAAGGTTGCCAAAGGAACTAGGAAAGGGGCCCATAAAATCGATGCCCTATACGTCAAAAATCTCAATGATTAAGATGGGGCTCATTGGCATCATGTTTCTCCTAGTGATCTTTCCTAAGTGTTGACACCTATTACACGCGGCACAGTATTCGGCAGCATCCTTGAACAAAGTAGGCCAATAAAAACCGCTTTGGAGGATTTTAGCGGCTGTTTTCTTAGCACTGAAATGCCCTCCACAAGCTTGGTCATGACAGAACGAAAGGATATTCTTGAATTCATGGTTTGGGACGCACCTCCGAATGATTTGGTCGGGACAGTATTTAAAGAGATACGGGTCATCCCAAAAGAAGTGTTTGACCTGTGAGAAAAATTTCTATCTATCTTGGGTAGACCAATGAGAGGGAATGTCACCGGTTGCAAGATAATTTACAATGTCGGTGAACCAAGGGGGAGTAGAGATGGATAGAAGTTGCTCGTCCGGAAAAGATTCGTTTACAGGGGAGTCGATGGTGGACTCCACTATCAAGCGAGAGAGATGATCGGCGACAACATTCTCAGAACCCTTCTTATCTCTAATTTCTAGGTCAAACTCTTGAAGCAAGAGAATCCACCTAATCAATCGGGCTTTAGAGTCTTTTTTAGAGAATAGATAACGAAGAGCGGCATGATCGGTGTAGACAATAATTTTTGAACCGATAAGATAAGACCGAAACTTTTCGAGAGCAAAGACTACGGCTAGAAGTTCTTTTTCCGTTGTAGTATAATTAAGTTGGGAATCATTCAAAGTCTTGCTAGCGTAGTAAATGACATGGGGCATCTTATCGATTCATTGCCCAAAAACGGCTCCTACCGCATAATCAGAAGCGTCACACATCAACTCGAAGGGGAGATTCTAATCGAGAGATCGAATGATTGGAGCAGAAGTCAATTCTTTCTTAAGAAGCTCAAAAGATTGTAAACAATCGCTGTTGAAATCGAATTTGACATCTTTCCCGAGAAGATTGGTTAAGGGCCTAGCCTTCTTGCTAAAATCCTTAATGAAGCGCCTATAAAAGCCCGCATGGCCTAGGAAAGAACGAATGGCTTTGACTAACTTGGGTGGGGGTAGATTTGCAATGAGGTCAACTTTGGCTTTATCGACTTCTATCCCATTTTCAGAAATTTTGTGCCCAAGAACGATACCTTCCTTAACCATGAAATGACATTTCTCCCAGTTGAGGACGAGGTTAGTTTCTTTACATCTTTTTAAGACTAACTCAAGATGGTTTAGGCATTGGTGAAAAGATGAACCAAAGATAGAGAAGTCATCGATAAAGATTTCGAGAAAATCCCCTACCATGTCAGAAAAGATGCTCATCATGCATCTTTGGAAAGTGGCTAGAGCAGTGGTTAGACCAAAGGCTAAATGTCGATAGGCAAAAGTTCCAAAGGGACATGTGAAAGTGGTCTTTTCTTGGTCTTCAGGAGCAATGGGAATTTGAAAATAGCCAGAATAACCATCTAGAAAACAATAGAAAGAATGACCAGCTAACCTTTCTAACATTTGATCGATAAAAGGCAAAGAAAAATGGTCTTTTCTAGTGGCAGAATTGAGTTTCCTATAGTCTATGCACACCCTCCAACCGGATTGAACACGGGTAGGCACCTGCTCATCATTCTCGTTGGTGACAACGGTAATGCCAGACTTCTTAGGAACTACTTGAATGGGACTAACCCAAGAGCTATCAGAAATGGGATAAACGATCCCATTATCGAGACACTTAAGAATTTCTTTTCGAACGACTTCCATCATGGTGGGGTTCAAACGCCGTTGAGGATCTCGAACGGGTTTCGCATCGTCAACTAAGTGAATTCGATGTTGGACAATGGCCGGGCTAATTCCTTTGATATCAGAGATATTCCAACCTATGGCCTCCCTATGTTCTCGAAGTACCCTAACAAGCTCATCCTCTTCTGACTCGGTCAAATTAGAGGCGATAATAACGGGAAGAGACTCATTGGGACATAAAAAGGCATACTTAAGAGTGTCAGGAAGAGGTTTAAGTTCTAAATCGGGCGGCGTTGACTCAACGGGTTCACTAGTTTCGAGAAGAGATAAGGGAAATGGTTCATCATCTTGATTATTTGTAGAAATGGTGGGTTCTAACATTTGGTTGACCTCATTTGTATATTCGGAAACATCCCAATCCTAGCCAAAGTGTTTTAAACAAAAGTCGAGGGCCTCGTTAGAAGTCATGAGATTTTGATCAACTATTTCATCAATTAAATTGACCTCCATAGGTTGATCATGAAAATCATCGGGTTGTTTCCCAACATGAAAGATATTGAGGTCAATGGTCATGTTGCCAAATGTTAGTTTCATTAATCCATTTCTACAATTAATCAAAGCATTTGATGTGGCTAGAAAAGGACGTCCTAAAATGACGGGAATTTGGTATGTCGGATTCCTTACCGGTTCGGTTTCTAGTACCACAAAGTCGACAGGAAAGACAAAATCACCAACTTTAATAAGCACGTCTTCGATGATCCCCCTAGGAATTTTGATTGAGCGATCTGCTAATTGAAGGGTAACATTCGTCTTTCGAAGTTCTCCTAACCCTAGGGTCTGGTAGACAGAGAATGGAAGCAAGTTCACACTAGCGCCTAAATCGAGTAACGCCTTGTCCACAAAAGAATTGCCGATGACACATGAAATTGTGGGACAACCGGGGTCCTTATATTTCATGGGAATCTGGTTAGAAAGAATTGAGCTCACTTGAGAGGTCAAAAAGGCTTTCTTAGGAACTTGGGTGGTTCGCTCATGTGTGCACAAATCTTTTAGACATTTCGCATAAGAGGGAATTTGTTGAATCGCGTCTAAAAGAGGAATGTTGATTTAACTTGCTTAAAAACCTCTAAGATTTTGTCTAATTGAGCGGTTTGCTTATTAGAGACGAGGCGTTGTGGATAAGGAGCCTTCGGTTTATAGACTTGTTCTTCGGGAATGGGCTCCGAGGTTGTTCCACTCGAAGAAGATGGCTGACTAGAAGAGATGGGAATCTGGGTTTGATTAGAAGGATCGAGAGTAGGTGTCGGTGCAACGTTTGATTCTTCTTCTTCCTCTTCGGGGGACTCGACTCCTACTCGATTATCAACGTGCTTTCTTGATCCCAGGGAAATGACAGCATTCACATTGTCATGAGGTCTTTGGTTAAGAGGAAACTTAGGGTTGACCTCGGGTTGACTTGGAAACTTATCCTTCTCACGTTCATGGATGGCATTAGCTAATTGGCTCACTTGAACCTCTCACTTAGATATGGCTTGGGTGCTAGCATTTAAGATTTGCCTATCTTGTGTCATGATTTGCATGAAAGTTTGTTGCGATTGAGCCAAATTAGTGGTGGATTTGAGAAGAGCGTCAAGACTTTTCTCCAACGATGTCAGTCGCTTATCCGACTCTGAAAAACCGGGAGGTTGGGAAGGAGCTTGAGTTGGATAAGGAGCATGATTTTGATGTGGAAATGAATTTGAGTGAGGTTTATGAAAAACCGGGGGTTGATTTTGGAATTGTGCGGGGTGAGGTTGTTGACCTTTACCTTGATTCCAAGAAAAGTTCGGGTGATTTTTCCAACCGGGATTATAAGTAGGAGCATAAGGATCATTTCGAGGACCCGGTTGAAACATCGCATTGACTTGTTAAAAGTCTTGAGGATTCTGTATCCCTTGATTGGTTGGGTTAAAATTTGAGCACATGGATACTTGGGAGGGGGATCCGTTGGTTTCTAAGGCTTCTAAACGTCGAGTAAGGGTGGCTAATTTAGCCTCAATCGCGGTAGAGTTACCAACTTGATGTAACCCCTTTTGATGCAAGGTGGCTATTGAATCGTTTGATCTCTCGGGTTCTCGAGTGGGCTCCCTAGTCGATTCCCACATCATAGTCTTTTCCGCGAACTCTTTGGAAAATGCCCATCCCTCATCCTCATTTTTCTCCATGAATTTTCCTTGGCAAATAGATTCCAACAACGCGGTTGTTGAACTATCTAGGGCCTCGTAAACAAGCTTACAGAGTCTCCATTTTTCGATTCCGTGGTAGGGACATTGAGAAAGAAGATTTTTAAAACGGTCAAAGCACGTCCAAAATGGTTCGTTGTGTTTTTGACGAAATTGATTAATCTCATTAGTGAGTTTCGTAGTCTTTTGGCTTGGAAAGAATTTTTTTAGAAAGATGACTACGAAACCCTCCTACGTGGAAATCGAATTGACGGGTAGACTATACAACCATTTCTTAGCGTTATCTTTTAAAGCGAAGTTGATTAGTCTAAGCCGTATGGAATCCTCGGAAAGTTGTTGGAGTTTTTGCAAAGCGCAAACCTCCTCGAATTCTTGCAGAAAAAGATAAGGATCCTCACCGTCACTCCCGCGAAAATTAGGTAACATGCTAATTTGATGACCTTTGATTTCGAAATTATTACCATTTACGGGGGGTAGGGAGATGCAAGAGGGTTGGGCTGAACGGGCGGGGTAACAACGATCCTTAAGTGACACGACCATGGTCGTTAATGGTTCGGGATTTTCTAAAGACTCGGATTCAGAAGAGGAAGAAATCTCAATTGAGCGCACTAGCCTAGCAGAATTATCCCTATGCCAAATAGTTCGCATAAACCATGAAAAGAAACATGTAGCAAATAAGTGCGAAAATTTAAAACACACAAAAGAAAAGGGTGAAAGATCAAAAGAAAAATTCTGGACCTATGGTTCCTTAACCAAATAAACTAGACCTTGCTCCTAACTGTAAGGACCACCAAAAACTCGATAAATCAGAATTTATTCAGACCGATTTGGCCAGGTAGGTGCAAGCATTGCCAAGAGGCTAAACACCAGCCTAGACACCAAATCCTAATTGGTCAGGTAAGCTCTCGCTTGCCTAGACACCAAAAAGTCGGGATAATTAATGATTACTTCGTTTCTTAGGCACCTTCCTAATTGAGCGCGAAATTCCTAGGGGCAAACGTCTAATTAATTTTATTAAAGGTTAGGGTATGCAAAATGATGGATTAAATTGTTTTTGGGCCAAGAAAAGAGTGATGAAATCCCTCCCCTTATCTTGTAAGTGGTTTTGCCCTTAACATTTATTAAAATGATGCAGCACACAACGAGATAAAAATTATAAACACTTATGGGTGCTTTAAACTACGTGTTCTAAATAAAGAAAAGAAGAATTTGACGTACCTTTGGGTCCTCCAGTAATCACCACAATTTATAAGGTACGAAAAATTAAAAACAAAAAACAAAAATCTAGATGATGTGCTCCTAAGTGATTAAATGCATGATGCAACAATTATGTATTTACAACTATTTTTTTTTTTGATTTTTTCAATTTTCAATTTTTTGCGATTTTCGAATTTTTTTTTTAATTTTATTTTCTAAAAATAAAAGGATGAAAAGAGAGAAATACGGTTACCGAAGCACGCTTCCAAAAATTTCAATTTTTCCACGCTCCGCGAGAAGATTCCCGAAATTTCACACTTTCCTAAAAAAAATTGAAACAAAAATAAGACAAGAAAAACTAATTCGAAAAATTAAAAATTAAGTTACGAAAAATAATTAAGTCCCCGGCAGCGGCGCCAAAAACTTGATGTGGCAGAAATGTGTACAATTTAATTATCGCAAGCGCACGATCATCGTTTTAATATTTAAGATTCGATTCATAGGGAGTTATTATTTTTCGCAAACCTTAAAATTTAATTTAATCGAACTAGAACGATTTAGGTTTTTAGAAAATTTTAATTTTACTAATTAATTACTAAAGGAAAATTTAAGCTATTACAAAAAGTGAATTTAATTTAATCTAATTTTAATTTAACTAATTAAAAATTTAAAAGAACATAAAAAATAGATTTTATTTTCTATTTTAATTCCTAAAGAAAATTTAAACTATTTAAAGCTAATTAAAAACGAAATTATAATAAAACTGATTTTAACAGTAACAAAAAAAAAATTAACTAATTTATTTACAGAAAATTTTAACAAAATTTTGACATTACTTATTTGGAATTTAGACTAACCAAAAAAAACGCAATTCACACAAGAAATTCGATTCGAATAAACAACTAATTAAACGGCAAGGTACAGAACTCGACTAACACGGGAAACTTGAAAATTAACTGAACAACACTAATAAACCAAAAACTAAATAAACCAATACAAAACAATTCAAAACCAGGACAAAATAACTCAACAACGAGTCAACTCAGTAAGAACTCGGCTACTACAATTATAAACTCGGCAGTGAACATCCCAGCACGAATCAGCAATAAACAGAACTCAGCTAAGACGGAAAGCCAATCAATAAATACGTAACACTACGACTTAGTAACCCAACAACAACCAAACTTAACTCGATACTCAGCAATGAATCAGCAGACAAAACGTAGCAAAACGAACGACTAGAAATAAGACGAATCACAGGGACTCAGCAACACAAACTCTACTCAATCTCTACGCCAAATTCCAAAACTCTTGTTTGTTAAATCAACTAACCACATAAAACAGAATTTGCAACCTAAAAATCGACTCAACTATGAACAAGCCTTCCAGTAACAAAACTTAACAATACGAAACTGGACACTCGACAATTAACGCATTAGATTAACAGCGTAAACAACTCCAAATAGCGGCGAATTAACAACATATCGAGAACAGAGGAACGCAAACAACGATAATTCGAAACAACCAGAGTCAAAACACTCAAATCAAAAACTCGCAGACAAGAATAGAACGGCAACCAGAAACACGGTACACTTCGATCGGTAGCAATTGCAATCATCAACTCGAATAATCAGTAATTTAGAACTCGACCAAGCAACGAAAACAAAATAAACAGTAACAAACTCAGCAACAACAGTGGAGCAACAAAATTAACTCAGCCATAACACCTAGTCAACTCGGACACAACGAACAACAACAAATATATGCAGTAACGCACGAAATCGACGCAAGGGTGTAGTGTTTGCAACAAAGGAGGAAAAAATGTTTTGGGCTTTGGAGGGTTTGATTCGAAATAAAACAAAGAAGAAGAGAGGTGGTGTTTGTGATTATGAATTGAAAAAGTAGAGAGATGCGACGGGGAAGGCTACACTACAACTAGGTTTTGCATAAAACTAAACCGAACAAAAATAAACATAAGCAAAAGAAAGGGGGTTTGGGGTTGTGACTGTGGTCGACGAAGAAGAAGAAGGTTAAGGAGGTATTGGATGTGGGTGTGGGCACAAGGAGGAGGCTGTTTGGGTTTTAACGATGAGATTGAAGGGAAGGTGGTGCTGTGTTTGTTGTTTGAAGAGAAGGAAGAAATTTGAAAAGAAGGAAGAAATGGGGAGGGGACAACTGTGATTAAAACAAAAATAGGGGAGAAAACAGAGTAAAAGAACAAGGCTTCGAATTAAACAAAATAAACGAGTAATTAATTTCTGAAAATTTTATGAAACTAATATTTTTGTTTTTTTTATACTAATACATCAAACATGAAAATTAATTATATCTGCAATTAAAAATAAAAAAACCAACAATAAAAGTGAGATTTAAAGGGGTTTAACTAATATTTAAAAACGGAAATTAAAACTACGAAAACAAATTCTTCAAATCGATACTTTCAATCCCGTGTGGTTAGCGTTGCTACTTTATCCACCCGAGAATTTACGAAAATAACGAAATAAAGAACAAGGAAAATAAAATGAAAGAGGGATGCAAGAATTAAAATGAAGCTTGAAATTGCATAAAAATAAAGAGTGTTTACAAAAAAAAATAGAAATTAACTACAATTTTTGGAGATGAACTACTACAACATAATTTTAGTATGTAAGGTAATGGTGTGTTTACAAGTGAAGAAGGAGGCTATTTATAGAAGATAATTAGGGTTTTTGGTTGGTGTGGGTAAATCCTAGCCATTGATTTGGTGTTTGTGTTGGCTTAATTTTGGCCATCCATTTGGTTTGGTAAAAAAATGCACCACCACCCCTTGCTTTTCCTTTTCTTCTTGTTTTGGTCCTTCTTTTTCTTCTTTTGTCAATTATTTCTTTATTTTGCCATTTCTTCATTTTTCTCGAATTTTCCTGAAATGCAACAAAATAATTTATTAAAATACGAATTCAAGCAATAAATATGTAATAAAAATATACAAAATTATGCACTTATCACTAGCCTTTTGACGCCTAACCTTTATTAACAACTAGCATGAAATCTCTGGTTTCCCCCAAACTTATATTTTAGTGCTCCTACGCCATCAAGGGAATAAAGGACACTATAAATATAAACAGGTGATTAAATCTCAAACAACCAAACAAGTATAACCTAATCTAGCCCAAAAGCAAACAATGAGACTGTGTAAAGATTTTGTTTCTGAAACATGCAAGTCAATTCATAAGAACTTAAGTCAACCCTCTATTCATCATTACATAAACAAAAATAGCCAAGTCCTACGGGATCATGAAATATGCTATGCAAATGCAACTAAATGGACTCACATGGAATACATAAACAAATATGCACACAAATACGCTCTATATGAAACAAACATGCAATAATAAGAATGAAACTACTACTACACATGCAATATGATATCTATATGAACACGACTCTACTAGTACTAATCCTCAAATCACCCCCAAACTTAAAATATTCAATGTCCTCATTGAAGGCAATAAAAAGGATAGTAGAGAACATACCTAACTATCAACAGGGCCATCCTCCTCGGGTGGTGAATCAGGTGGTGCCTCTTCGGGTGGTAATGGCTTGAGTTCAAGTACAAAAGCTTCCTCACTTGACAACTTACGTAGCACCTGAAAATTATTAGAATATGCTAGCCCACGAGACTCATGCAGAATGTCAACTCTTCTTTCCCATGGAGTTGCATCCAACAACTGAAATAGCCCCTTTCTTTCTTCGTTCTCAATACAAAAAATCCCTCTTGAAGCTTTGTCTACGGAATCTGATTTTTTTAGCTGTTCAATCTCCTTCTTCACAATCTTATCAACAACGTCCACTTTGAAACACTCCGCTAAATCTGACAGATATTTTGTTGCCTTGAACACATTGAAAGTGACTTTCTGATCATGCACTCTCATGGTAAGCTCTTCTTTTCGAACATCGATCAAAGTTTGACCCGTAGCCAAGAAAGGTCTTCCCAGATGATGGGAACCTTCTTATCCTCCTCAAAGTCTAGTATAACAAAATCAACCGGAAAAATCAGCTTATCCACCTTCACTAATACATCCTCCACTATACCCCTCGGATACGTGATCGACCAATCTGCCAACTGCAAGGTCATATTAATCGGTTTCAGATCAGGCAATCAAAGTTGCTTAAAAACAGTCATCGGCATCAGATTAATGCTAGCTCTCAAATCACATAAGCATTTGTCGAAGGACAAATTGCCAATAGTGCATGGTATGGTAAAACTTTCCGGATCTTTAAGTTTAGGGGGCAAACCAACCGTCTCCAATGTCTAAATTCAGGCCTAGGGCGCGCCCGCGCTCCTCAGAATTTTGAATCACGCGCGCCCGCGCATCATGAAGGCGCGCATGCGCTTGGCTTCTCTAGAAATTTTCCTGATTTTGTTGACTCGTGCTTGTTTTGACTCCGATCCTTTTGCGAGTTGTCGTTCTTCGATTTTTGAGCTAAAACCACCATTTAAATCATAGAAATGCACTCCGTGCTTCCAGCTTTGTAGTCCTACAAAAACAAACTAAAAACACATCAAAAATACCAAATACTTTAGACCAAGTTAATCAATTCAAGCCGATGTGAAGCGTTCTAAGTGGATATGAAATCCACTTATCATCCTTTTTTAATAATAGCTTTTCATATTATAATTTCTTTATAAAATTAAATTCTAATATAATTTTTTTTAATTATATTCTTTTTAGATTATAATATTCTTTTTGATATGATATAACTTTTTTTAATTATATTTTTTTTAGATTAGAAGTTTTTTTTATATAATATAATCTTGATTATAATGTGGAATCACGTATGTTCATGCCTTCATGGAATCTATTTTTCCTATTTATATATCTGAAGATAAAAAAGGCCATTTTAGAAAGCAAGCTTGTCAACTAATAACCAGACACGTGTAGTAACCAAACACAACTAAACTACCACCAACTCAACATCATTACGTACACATCCCTGTCTCTATATTTTCTTACAAACATTCTCCACAAAACCCCAGTTCATGGTTTCAAAATTAGGCTCATTCAGACACAGTTTCAGTGAAAAAAGAGAAAAAGAGAAGCCTATTTCATTCAAAAGTGACTTTTCATCAAATTGGTCTGAAAAAGATGATCAAGAACAAGAAAAATCTACTTATACGTCACTTGGGTATTCTTGGTTTAGTGTAGTAAGTGATAAAGTTGAGGCCTTTTTCAAGAACTTGAAGTATGTGGGTTATAAGGCTTGGGAAATGGGTCGATCCGACCCGAGAAAGATTGTGTTTTCTGCTAAGATGGGTCTTGCTTTGGTGCTCATTTCTTTGCTTATTTTCTTTAAGGAGCCTATTGAAGAACTTAGTCAATACTCTGTTTGGGCTATTCTTACTGCTGTGGTTGTGTTTGAGTTCAGTATAGGTATGTCTTAAATTTATGTGTTGTGTGTTTCGAGTGTGTGTGCTGCTATGTCCCCACAGGGGAACACGTCAAAGGTATTGACTTATGAGAGAAGAAATAGAAAAAGGACAGGGGCAGAAAAGGGAACACAGGTGGAGTAAAGGGGCAAGAAGGGAATTACACAGAAGGGAGCACTTAAGGCTGGAGCTAGGGTTGAGAAAGGGTATCGTATTATTGTCAAGAGTGTTTTCAATTTGGGAGAGCACCCACCTCTCGAAAGTGGGCAGTTTATCTTAATTTATGTAATTTCCATTCTGTTCTTATTGAGTTGTAATCAGTACAATTAAGCTATCTATTGGGTGGAGACGTTATTATTTTCTGGTGTTACATAATTATTTGTGTCGAATTATTCAATCTCTAGCAAAGTGGTATCAGAGCCTCTTTCCGATCCATGGCGAAGACCAACACCGATGAAGACCGTTTGAACAGATTAGAGGCAAGGCTGGAGACGACGCATCAGGAGATGCGAGAAACCCTTACTGCTGAAATTGGAGCTGCCGTTAAAAAAGAAATGGGGGTGTTGCAGCACAACCTTGTCAATCGATTCATCGCATCCTTCGACGAGATCTCTAAACAGCAGGATGAAAAACTCGCCGCCGCCATAGTACGTTTAGAGGGGCGCATAACCAGATCCAGAGACACACAGGAGGCTATTCTCTTTGAGATGAAGGACGAACAACATAAATTTCAGACCGATGTTCGATCTACACTCATGCGCCTACAGTCCGGCAAGGAAAAAAATCCGGTGCTAATTGTTGAAGATAGTGGCTGTGGGGGTGGAGAAGGAAGCAGTACGTGTCTAGGCAAAAAGGGGTTTGGAGTTGGTGGAGCGGGTCAAGGAAGTGGAGTCGGGTCGGGTGGAGGACCCGGGTTGAATGGGTACGGGTCGGGTCAAGCTTTCGGATCCGGGTCGGGTGGAAATCATGGTTTTGTAAATGGGAACCAGAGTAACTCCTGGAGACACAAGAAACTGGATATGCCTCTCTTTGATGGCACGAACCCAGACGGATGGATTTTGCGAGCAGAGCGGTTCTTTAATTTCTATGGTTTAACGGAGAGCGAAAAGGTCGAGGCCACGGTGGTGGCACTAGAGGGGCAGGCGTTGCTGTGGTTCCAGTGGGAACACAGGAGACGACCCATTGAGAACTGGGAGCAGGTGAAGACCTTGTTAAGGCGTCAATTTCGTGCCAAATCCACGGGAACGTTGCAAGAACAGTGGCTAGCTCACCGACAAGGAGGTACGGTCTTTGACTATAGGTTGAAGTTCATTGAGTTGCTTGCTCCGTTAGATAATGTGTCGGAAGAATTATCGTTAGGACAATTTTTAAATGGTTTACGGGATGATATAAAGGCTGAAGTGCGGTTATTAAGTCCGCTAACTGTAGACCATGCGATGGAGCTAGCCCATATGGTAGAGGACAAATTGAGATTCTCTAAAACAAAGGGGGAATTCAAGTCAGGGCTCAGCCCTCTTGCTAAACCAAGCACTTTAACACAGGGATGGGGGTCACAGTCAACAAGGTCGTATACAGGGAGTTACGTCTCAAGCCCAAAATCGCTTAGCCCACAATCACATGCTAGCTATACACCCTCAGGGATGTCAACAGGTAGTAGTCCACAAAATGGGGCAGCGGTGAAAAGACTTAGTGAAAAGGAGCTGCAGGAGAAGAGAGCAAAGGGCCTATGTTTTCGTTGTGACGGGAAATGGAGTATTGGCCATAAATGTCAAAGGAGGGAGTTAAGTGTCTTGCTCACACAAGATGATGATTCAGGAGAAGAGGACAACGTAATAGGGGATACTGGGGGTGAGGGAGACATGGTGCAGGAAGAAGCAGGCCCTGAAATTTCCTTGAATTCTGTGGTTGGGTTTACTAGTCCAAAGACGTTTAAGGTGAAGGGGGAGGTTAATGGAAGCCCGGTGGTCGTCATGATTGACCCCGGCGCAACACACAATTTCATTGCAACTCAAGCCGTAGAGAAGTTAGGCCTTGAATGCACCCATACAAAACAGTTTGGGGTTTCTTTGGGAACAGGGGAGTTGATACAGAGTATAGGGGAGTGCAAGTCGGTTGTTTTGCAAATACAAGGGCTGACGATAGTGGAAAATTTCCTTCCCATCACATTGGGTAACTCTGACCTAATTTTGGGGCTGCAATGGTTAGAGAAGCTAGGGACTATGACAGCAAATTGGAGGTCCCAAAGAATTTCATTCCAAATGGGTGGAGAGACAGTGGTTATAAACGGAGATGCTTCCTTAGGGAGGACGGGAATCACCCTTAAGGCTATGTTGAAGACCATAAGGAAGGAGGGACAAGGATATTTGATCGAGTTTAATCAATTGGAAGGCCAAGATCAAGAGGAGAGTGAGGCAGTTGGGGGAAAAGAGGTACCGGAATTCTTGTTACCACTGGTTGAGAAGTACAGTAGCGTTTTTCACTTACCAAATGGGCTGCCACCCGAGAGGCGACAAGACCACAGCATAGTATTGAAAGAGGGTTCAGACCCCGTGAATGTAAGACCATATCGATACCCACAGGTGCAGAAAGACGAGATAGAAAGACTAGTACATGATATGTTAACTGCGGGAATAATTCAGCTATCAAACAGCCCGTTTTCTAGCCCGGTTTTGTTGGTGAAAAAGAAAGATGGGTCGTGGAGGTTTTGTGTTGACTATCGGGCCCTAAACAAAGCTACCGTCCCCAATAAATTTCCAATCCCTGTGATTGACGAGCTATTAGATGAACTCCACGGAGCTGCGGTATTTACAAAACTAGATCTCAAGTCTGGCTATCACCAAATCAGAGTGCGTAGGGAAGACGTGCCTAAGACAGCCTTTCGAACTCATGAGGGTCACTACGAATTTTTAGTGATGCCCTTCGGGTTGACGAACGCTCCCGCCACTTTTCAAGCTATCATGAACGATGTTTTTCGACCTTATCTTCGAAGATATGTGCTGGTTTTCTTCGACGATATCCTCGTCTACAGCCCAAACAATGATACCCATAAAAGTCATGTGGAAACAGTGCTCCAGACTCTACAACAGCACCAACTCTATGCTAATTTCAAAAAGTGTGATTTCGGGCAACCGCAGGTGGCTTACTTGGGGCATTTAATTTCAAAAATAGGGGTAGCAGTGGACCCCGAGAAGATTCAATCCATGATTGATTGGCCCCTGCCCATGAATTTGAAGAGCTTGAGGGGATTTCTGGGGTTATCCGGGTACTATCGGAAGTTTATAAAGAATTACGCCCATATTGCAGGGCCACTAACTGATCAGTTGAAGGGGGATTGTTTCAGCTGGACAGAAGGGGCAACTCGTGCCTTTGAAGATCTTAAGACGGCTCTTATAACAGCCCCGGTACTTGGGCTGCCAGATTTTAACCTCCCGTTTGTTTTGGAGACAGATGCTTCGGGGTACGGGCTAGGTGCGGTGTTGTTGCAAAAGGAGCATCCGATTGCCTATTATAGTAAGGTGTTGGGGCCGAGAGCTAGGCTTAAGTCCATCTATGAGAAGGAGCTCATGGCAATGGTGTTAGCCGTTCAAAAATGGAGACACTATCTTCTAGGGCACCCATTCGTCATACGAACGGACCAACAGAGCCTAAAATTTCTACTAGAGCAGCGGGAAGTCGGCTCGGATTATCAACGATGGGTGAGCAAACTCCTAGGATATCAGTTCACAATCGTGTATAAACCAGGGGTAACCAATAAAGCTGCCGATGCTTTGTCTCGAGTGGGTTTTGAGTCAGGGGAACTATGCAACCTGGTCTCGATTGGGGGTGTGCAATGGCAGGAAATCCAAGAATATCTCGACCAGGATGATTTTGTCCAGAGATTAAAGGCAGATTTGGAAAAGGACCAAATCCACACAAAAGGGTACGAACTAGTACAAGGGATTGTAAGATACAAGGGTCGCATTGTCATAGGTCCTAAATCTGACCTGGTGGGAAAACTCTTGTACGAGAACCACAATTCACCAACAGGGGGGCATTCTGGCGAAATTAAAACATATCAAAGGATGAACAGAGAATGGTTTTGGCCAGGGATGAGGAAAGCTATAGCTACCTACATTCGCGACTGTAGTGTGTGCCAGCAGCAAAAACAGTCTACACTAATGCCAGCAGGATACTTGCAGCCGTTACCTGTGCCTTCTAGAATTTGGGAAGACATTTCCCTTGATTTCGTGGAGGGATTGCCTAAGTCTCAAGGGGTGGATACGGTTCTTGTGGTGGTGGATCGTCTTTCGAAGTATGCACATTTTGTTGGCCTGTCCCACCCCTTCACTGCTCCCATGGTGGCGACTGCATTCATTAAAGAAATTGTCCGACTTCATGGGTTTCCCTCCACCATAGTGTCCGATCGAGATCGGGTATTTGTGAGTTTGTTTTGGACTGAGTTATTCAAGGCTCAAGGGACTGCCCTTCTACGCAGCACAGCATACCACCCTCAAACGGATGGGCAAACCGAGGTGGTCAACAAGACCTTGGAAAGTTATTTGCGATGTTTTATTCAAGGTAAGCCACGCAGTTGGGCTAAGTGGCTGCCATGGGCAGAATTTTGGTATAATACAAGCACACACGCATCGACTAAGTATTCACCATTTGAGATTGTCTATGGCCGTCCTCCTCCTGCACTAATCCGTTTCACTGAACCACACACGGCCCTAGCCTCATTGGAGGAGCAATTGGCAGAAAGGGACGCGATCTTGGATGAGCTCAAGGCAAACCTCACCCAAACCCAACAGAGGATGAGATCATACGCTGATTGTCATAGAAGAGATGTTGAGCTATCCGTAGGGGATCATGTGTATGTCAAGCTACAGCCCTATCGACAGGTTTCGCTTGCAAAAAGGGCGAATGAGAAGTTGGCCCCGAGATTTTATGGCCCATTCCCTATTATAGCTCGAGTGGGAAAGGTAGCATACCGCCTCTCCTTACCAGCATCCTCGAAGATTCACAACGTCTTCCACATCTCCCAACTCAAGAAGGCAACAGGAGTTGTTACAGAGGCTACACCCATTCCACCCCAGATTTCAGCTGATATGGTCATGGAACCCACCCCAGAAAGGCTTCTTGAAGTCCGACGAAAAGACCAACAAGGAAAGACATGTTACGAGGTACTGATAAAATGGCATGATTTGCCAATTTGGGAGGCGACGTGGGAAGATTTTGAGAACATGGACCTGCGTTTTCCCAGTTTCCACCTTGGGGACAAGGTGGCAGTTTGGCCCCCCGGTAATGCTATGTCCCCACAGGGGAACACGTCAAAGGTATTGACTTATGAGAGAAGAAATAGAAAAAGGACAGGGGCAGAAAAGGGAACACAGGTGGAGTAAAGGGGCAAGAAGGGAATTACACAGAAGGGAGCACTTAAGGCTGGAGCTAGGGTTGAGAAAGGGTATCGTATTATTGTCAAGAGTGTTTTCAATTTGGGAGAGCACCCACCTCTCGAAAGTGGGCAGTTTATCTTAATTTATGTAATTTCCATTCTGTTCTTATTGAGTTGTAATCAGTACAATTAAGCTATCTATTGGGTGGAGACGTTATTATTTTCTGGTGTTACATAATTATTTGTGTCGAATTATTCAATCTCTAGCAAAGTGCTTTTATTTTGGCATTTTAATGATTTTTTTTAATTATTTGTTTTTTTCGTTTGTTGATATTTGCATGATTGGAATGGCTTGTGTTGGTGTTTGATAGTAGTATAAGTTATCTTGTGTTATTTGATAATCTTAGTCATTGGGTTTTTTAAATCAGGGTTTAAATATTACTCCGATAAGAGGAAAGTGTTCATACATTTGTTTATTACTTTTTTTTTTTTTAAATGTAAGAATTGTGACCATAAAATATGAAAGACTATTTCTCGGAAAGTGTCACTAGATTAGTAAAGCTTTTGTGTGCAATTTGGATACTGTGACAAGAAAAGAAATGATGCTTGCAATGTAATTGGACTATTAGAGCGTGTCATACTAAAGTTCCAGAGTAACTGTGGATAGATTGTACGGGTTAATGTGTTGAGTGGTATCTAGCGGAAATGAGATAATGTTTATACTGGTAGTGTAGGTATGTATTTTTCTTTCTAGTGCAGATGATTATGGTTTGTATTGCAGGAGCGACTCTCAGCAAAGGATTTAACCGAGCACTAGGGACATTATCAGCTGGTGGGCTGGCTTTAGGAATGGGTGACGTGTCAATTGGCAGGAGACTGGGAAGAAGTTGCAATTATCCTGGGCATTTTTGTAATAGGTAATTATCAGCAAAGAGTACTTGTAGATAAATTACTTTGTCCTTGTGTCTCGACTTGAACTTTTGTTTACATTGTGTTTATAATGTGTTTTGTTAGGGTTTTTGGCAACTTACGCAAAGCTGTACCCAACAATGAAGCCATATGAATATGGTTTTCGGGTGTTTATATTGACATATTGTTTTATAATGGTATCTGGTTATCAGACGGAAACATTTCTAGACATGGCAGTGACCCGCTTCATTCTTATCGCGCTGGGTGCTGGTGTTTCTTTGGTGGTAAATATAATTATCTGCCCTATTTGGGCAGAAGAGGATCTGCACAATCTGGTGTCAAAGAATTTTATGGGTGTTGCTAGCTCTTTGGAAGGTATATGAATGTAACTTTGTTAGCTTAATTTTCTGGAAAAGAATATTACCTGAGTAGCTGTTGATTTTTTCCAGTGTTGCATGGGGGTTTGTCTGAAATTATATCTTATGTAAGAATTATTATAGTAGTACATTTGCTTTGGTAGAATCACTTCACACGGGGAGTGAATGGTAGGCATTTATAATATATAGATGTACAGATACATGTTGTTTGGTGGAATTGGGCTCATTTTTTTCTTCTTCTCAGAATGTGTGAACGGATACCTTCATTGTCTTGAGTATGAGAGGGTCCCTTCCAAAATCCTTACGTATGAAGCTTCTGATGATCCAGTTTACAGTGGCTATAGATCAGTTGTCCAGTCTACAAGCCAAGAAGATGCTTTGGTATTTATCTGTATTTTCCACTAAAACATATTAATAAACTTTTACTTCTTTGTAAACATTATTTCATATTTCCAGGTGGCCTTTGCTATCTGGGAGCCGCCACATGGTCGTTACAAAATGCTCAGATATCCTTGGAAAAACTATGCCAAAGTGGATGGTTCGTTAAGACATTGTGCATTCATGGTTATGTCACTGCATGGCTGTATACTCTCTGAAATACAGGTGGAGTTCCTTTATCACTGGGTTTTGTTGTAGTTAAATTCGCTCTTCTTTTGTGCATCATCCTCCATTTAGGAATTAGGATACGGCCTGTGGCTGGTCCAAATTAGTCTTGAAGTAATTTACAGTTACAGGATACCTATTAGTCTTTTAAATTCTATTCGCTTTCATAAACATTGATTAGTCAACTTGTTTTAACATTGATTAGTCGACTTGTTTTTCTAGGCTCCTGCTGAGAGAAGACAGGTATTTCGCAGTGAACTTCAAAGGGTGGGTACTGCTGGTGCCAAGGTATTACGTGAGCTTGGGAATAAAGTGAAAATGATGGAGAAACCGGGAACTTCAGATATATTGTTTGAAGTTCACGAGGCTGCTGAAGATTTGCAAAGGAAGGTTGATCGAAATCCTATCTCCTTGTCAATTCCAAATGCTGGGAAATCAGAAAGCCATCAAGGTTAAAGGAAGAGTCTCAAGATCTTTCGACAAACAATGATGACAATAAAATTTATTAATATAACTCTCTTAGTGGAGCCATGCTTGATCTTCAAGGTTGGGATGTGAAATCTGAAACAGATATCAAAGACTATTCCTCCTGCACATACTCCCTCAGATAGAATATTTGTAAAACAGAGCTCATTACCTACTCATAGGTCAGGTAAAGGTCACGAAGCTCCCGAGGAAAAATCAGATACATACGAGAATGCTAGTGTTTTGTCTTTGGCAACATTTACATTGCTGTTGATCGAGTTTGTTGCTAGGCTCCAAAATCTTGTTGACGCTTTTGAAGAGTTGAGTGAGAAAGCAAACTTCAAGGAACCTGTTGGCCCGTAGCTGATATGAGTTATGGAGCAGGTTGTCGAGGTGTTTCAATATCAAAAATTTAAAAATGTGAGTTTATTAGGTTGAAATGTCGTCCAGGTTATAGTTCCTATGAAGTTACAGATCTTGTCAAAAGAAATATTATGTTGCTTTAAAGGACATTAAAGCAGGTTTAGTGAAATAACACAGCGACCTAACATTACAGCGAATTTCATCGGCCGGTAAACCTGAGGATATGTGATTCCTATGTTGTGGAGACAAATACCATCTTAGTAATGTGTGCATGTTTTCAAGCTACCAGAATCGGTTCCCAGGAAGATTGAGATAGGTTATGAAGATGATGATTCTGGAAGTGATATGCTTTCAGATGGTGAGAGTGGGCAATTCAAAATGTCTGATTGGAAAAAGGCCTTGGAAAAAATCAAGGAGGAGAAAAAATTCAAATCTAGAGTCATTTCCGGCTCACCATTTTCTGCGAAGGTGAAGAAGGCACCCCTGCCAAGGTTCTTTAAGATGAACATAGATTTGAAGTTCAATGGTAACTCAGATCCTGTTGAGTACCTGAGCCATTTTAATACGGAGATGGATGTGTACCAAGTGGAAGACCTGGCTAGGTGCATAGTACTAGCCTTCACTCTGAGTGGGAATGCCCACCAATGGTTTAAAAGATTGGCTGAAGGATCTATTAAGTCTTGGAGGAAGATGGGAGATCAATTTATCTCTCAATTCAAGGCTACCGTGGCCTATGCCCCACCAGTCAATACCCTGACTAATATCAAGCAAGATGAACGTGAGATTCTAAGGCAATACTTCAAAAGATTTAATGAACAAGTGCCAAAAGGAAAGAAGGCTTCTGATGAAATTCTAAAGAACTTCCTGATAGCCGGGGTTAGGTCGGGAACTGAGTTCTGGAAAGAGTTACAAACCGGAGAGCCTGCAACGCTAGCTAAGTTCTACTAGCAGGCGGAACGCCATAAGGTGATTGAAGAGTCAATGGCCAAGTTATCCAAAGATTCCAGGGGTTGGAACAGAAACAAGAGAAATCGTTCTTACACCCCTAAAAGGGATTCCAACAAGAGGGCTTCCGGGAGTGGTACTGTCGGTTTGGGAGCCCCTCGGTATGATGACAAGACTGCCTCGATTGCTGTCAACATAGCCAAGGATAGAATTTCTGCCAAGGACAGACTCACTCCAAGGGTGAATTTTCAGAAATATTCAAAGTACACTCCTTTGACTATGCCCATCGACCATATTCTTGAAGTGAATGAGAAAAGTAGACTGTTCCATAGGCCCTACCGGGCAGGCCCTCCGGGAAAGAAGGATTAGGGAAAATACTGTGCTTTCCATGAGGTAAATGTTCATAAGACTGCCGATTGCAGGCACTTAAAAGATCAAATTGAAGAATTGATCAGAAACGGATAGCTCAAGAAGCTAAGAAGTATAAGGAGGGGAGAGATAGCAAAGATAAAACTCCGGGAAACCAGGATAGGACTACCCGAGCTCCTAACATCCACACCATCTTTGGTGGCCCTTACTTGGGGGTGCCAGCCGGAATGCCAGGAACCGGTATGCCCGGGAAGCCAGGGGAAAGCCCCTTACAAATGTTTTCCACCTTGCCGAAAGGCCTCCTAAGCTGTTCAAAGGGGAAATCGATGATATTTCTTTTACTGAGGAGGATGCCAAGTGGGTTCACCACCCTCATAATGATGCCTTGGTGGTAACTGTAAGTATTGGTGGGATGAATGTGCACAGAGTGCTGATTGACAATGGAAGTTCAGTAAATATCTTGGCATACACCACTTTCCAGAAATTGGGGCTTCTAGATAAGGAATTCCTGCCTACCGATAATGAGCTATATGGGTTCATTGGTAACCCGGTACAAATCATGGGAAAGGTTAAGCTGCCGTTGATATTGGGTGTGGATCCTTGTAAGGCCACCCAGATGGCTGAGTTTATGGTGGTAGACGAAGACATCTCTCATAATGCCTTACTTGGTAGACCGGTGTTAAAAGATATGAGAGTGGTAACCTCAATATATCACTTCTCAATGAAGTTCCCTACCCCAAATGGCATTGGATGTGTGAAAGGATGTCAATATGAATCAAGGGAATGCTATAACAAAGCTGTGCAGGCTGTTGAGAGGGTAGATAAATTTATCCAAGATGAGGAAAAGGCTGAAAGGGAAGCCCTAATGAGAAGCCATGGACTAGAGCCACAGAAGTTTGAAAAGGCTTCATGCAATACCATCATGATAGTGGAACTGCCAGAGGAACCTACTGAAGAGGTTCCTGTTTTTCAGGGGGTAGTACCACCACAAAATTTGCTGTTGGAAGCTGCCGAGAAAAATGATGAAATTCAAAACATTCCAGTAGAAGGCATAGTGAAAGATGCCACAGATGATGATCTAGATGAAGCAATGCTAGAGAATGAAAAGTAGGAAGTGGTGAAAGGACTCCCGGTTAAAATCGATATTGATCCCAGGATGCCCGGTACCCTGGAAAAAGCGGGGGCTGTCGAGGATACTATTCCCATACTGGTGGATGTTGAAGATCCTAGTAAAGTCCTGAAAATTGGGCAACAGCTAGATGAAAAGACAAGAGAAGGTTGACTTCTTTCCTTAAAAGCAACCTAGATGTGTTTGCATGTTGTCACTCTGACATGGTACTAGGTACAGTTACTAGGTACAGTCTCTCAAAAGACTGTGTCTATTGAAAAAAGATCTCAACCCAAGATCACCACTGAGTCTGCACCTCTTGAGTCTTCTCATGTTAAATCTGTTGCTTACTATACCAGGAGAACAAAGAGAAAGATTCATTTGTCACCTACACACTCAGAGTCTAGTCCAACTAACATCTTGCATGTCTCTACAACTAAAGCTGTATCCAAGTCAGAATCTGACAAGAGAGGCCTTAATATTGATTAAAGTTGGGAAACCACATTGACATACAAGATGGCTATGAACTTATTTCTATCAAAGTCAAGCTTTCCAGGCCTGTTCTAGACTTTTTGATTGAAAGACTACCCGAACTTTCTCATCCTCAAGAATATGGAATTCTATATCAAAGACTTGATCTTATGAAAATGTATTTCTATAAATCAATCAGAGGAGAATTGAGAAAGAAGTTTGGACTTTCTAAGCATGGTGCACTTCAATCACTTCACACATACTTGTTTCACAAGGATTTCATTGTTTAAGATGCTCCAGCTCAAGGTGAACAAAAGGAGGTAGTAGAGAGCAAAATTCAGTCAACAAGAGATACTATTGCACCAGTGGTGGATGGTAGGATAGATCAGATCATAATCACTGCAACACAAGAACCATCTAGTTAGAGGTTGGATGACTCAGGAACCGTGATAGCTGATGCTGAAAGGTCTTCTGTGATGGCTGAAACTGCAATTGAGATACCCTATGATATGGGAGGAATGACTTTGATTGATTTTCCTAAAGATCAAACAAATATAGTTCAGTCAGTGTCTATCCACTTGAGGGTGAGTCTCAGCAAACAACACTTAAAGATGGTGACATACTAACTATGGTGTCTAATGAAGTTTTACTGAAGACATCAGAGTCTAGTGTAGACCCTGAAAGTGGTATACTGGAGCCGGTAGTCTCTGTAAAGACAGTAGATGTTTGTGAGGGTTCAGAGACTATAGCAGCTCACTCCATGGAGAAAACCTCAAGCCCTTTGTCATATGAGGAACCCTCTCTCCATGTGAGTTCATGTATAACTTCTCCTAACACCTATTTTTCTGTAGGTCATGAGAGCACTTATCCAAATTTGAGTGATACACTTGAAAAGATGGACATAGATCCACAAATTGAGAGGCTGGCTCCTGACCAGGCAATAGGAGAGGTAGAAAGAGTGTTGGCTTTAGTAAGTCAAAGTGAGAATGAGGGTATGGATGATCAACTCCATAGAGAGGGAGAGAAAACTAGGATACAATCTTTTGATTTCTGGGATCAAGTATTTCCTGAATCTAGGTCTGAAAATCTTGGTATGAATGCTGGTACTTATTCTTTCATAAACATGTATGAGAAATAGGACTTAGCCAAGCATAATTCAAAGCCTGAAGTTAGGGCTTAGCAATATCAACAAAGGCTTGTGGATGTTATCAATCGAAGAGGAGATAGGCTAAGGGAGTCACTTTCTCAGAATGTTCCAGAAGATTTATCTCATGATCCTAGTGTCCCTCTAAATGTGTTACCAATCTCAGCTAGGATTGAGACATTTGCAGAAGCTGATCACTCTATGGAGGAGTCAGAGTCTGTAAATGTTAGCACACAGGATACTAGTGAAGGTCAGGATGTGAGTAATGTTAGAAATTTGGAAATAGTACCTTTTACTTCAGTTTCAGATACTCTAGTTGCAGCTTTAAGTCATTCTACTCAAGTATCTTTACTTGAATATCATTCTACATCTTTAGTTCTTGATTCACAGGCATCATCATCTGCAAAGGTTAAAGAACCTTCCTTTGGTTATTTTGATGAAATGTGGCCTACTAATCTAGTAGAAGCTCATGATCTGGGTCTTGATTATCTGAATTTCACATTTATTCAGCTGCTTCAAGCAAGTGACAGAGAACATGCTCTTGAGAAAGCCACACCTTTGCATCTTGATTTAAATAATCAGATTGATGATACTACTTCTACTCATTCTAATGTTGAATCTGAAGACAATGAGACATTTACTTATTGGGATCAAGATTTTTCTATTGAAGTTGCTCATAGTCAATTTGTTACCGATCCTGACTCTTTCACACTTATCATACACATTGGTAAAATTGAGAGAACTAGAGCCAAGGATAAATTGGAATTCTTTAACAAGTATGGAATCTATCCAGATGAAGTATCAGATCCTACAGCATTAGCTCATGCTAAGGGTATTGCTGAATTCAGTTATCAAAGTGAGTTTCTTGTTGATTCTCATAAAATTTCGAATGCTGATCTTTCTTCTGTAAACCGGTCTGTTCAAACTCTTGCTACTCAAGTTGCATGTATTGATACTGCAATTCAAGCTACCAATGATTCTATGAAATTTGTATCTTCCGACATTGAAGTCAATCTTTATAAGCACAAGACACTTATTGAAGGTGTTCAACAAACTCAAACAGATGTTCAAAATCGGCTTCAGACATTAGAGGATAACCAGGTCACTATCATGGAAAATCAGGCTGTTTTGATAAATCTTATTTGTTCTCTCACTGAAACTATTGGAGTGAATGTTGTTGATGTCAAAAAGGGGGAGATAAAAACAATTAAGAGGAAACAAAAAGGAATAGTCATCAGAGATACTTACAAGGCTGATGCTACTGAAGACAAGTCTGATAGAAGAGATAAGGGTGATGGTGGTGGCAATGGTGGTCAGAATGTTGGGAGAGGAAAAGTAAAGTTGGTACAAGCACTGATACTGGTAGATCTACTTAGTCGAGATCTAAAGACAAGCAAGTTTCTGGACAGTCAGAGTCTGTAACAAAGAAAGCTAAAACTCTTCAAGTACCAGATACTGCATCAATTCTTCTACAGGAACAAGTTGTAAAAGATGTAGTGTCAGGGACTACTATAAATTAGAAGAATGTAGGATTTACACAGAAAGAAGTGATGAAATCACAAGATGTTCAATCTACTACTTCTAGTGTTGAGAAGCAAGTTCATTCAAGATCAAAGGAACCATTTTACTGGACTATGAATCAAAATTTACAGTCTCTAATTCCTAAAAAAAGGACTGGACTTTGTCATAGTGAGATTGGAAAGCATACCACAGATATTACAAAGCTGAAGGCTGATCCTCATTCACTCTTGGACGAGTTTGGTGAAAAGATGACTCAAAGACATCTTTGATTTCTGCACAGCTTGTTCAAAGAGTGAAGACATATCAAGAATATGATAGAAGAAGAGGAATGGTTGATAAAGAAGAAACAGAATTTTTTCTTGTATACTTCTTATCTGATGGTAGAGTGAGGTGGATGGATTTGTCTATGTTCTTATATCACAAGAAGGAAGAAGAGTTATCATATGTTGGATTCTTGTTACACAAAAATGCTGAAGTTACTTAAAACTATAATGCAGCGCTTATGCATTGGACTGGTGAAATTGATAAATTGTTGAAGAGATTGTATGGAGCAAAGAAGGAGAATGTACCACCTTTCAAGCTACATTATGTTGATGATGATGGTAAAGACAAAGAGATTGAGTATAAGTCATTAAAGATCAATGTTGATGATGGGAGATCTTTTGTCTTTTATCAAGCTATGGAAGGGAAGTATGATTCTGTTTCTATTGAAAATCTTAATAACTTCAAATACAGGCCAGACAAGTTAAGAGCTCTGCATTATCAAATCATTACTGATAATAATGACATGTTTGATCTGAAACAGAGTGTTGGTGAAGTCTTAGCCAAAACTGAAGATGCTTTGCTTGAAGAATTTCTCAAAGAGAATTCACAGTTCAGAAGAATTAAGGTAGATTGAGTAATTGAGGTACTTGTGTGACTTAACTTCATGTAAATAATAGATTCATGTATATTCTATTCTAGTTGCATTGTTAGAGGTTTTGACATCAACAACTCAGTTTTTCTTCATGTTATTAAGCATAATTAGGGGAAGATTGTTAGGAATAAATTCATGAGTTGTGATGTGTAGAATAGAATGACATAACACTTCTTTTAATACCCTGATTTTATAAAGGGTTTAGAATTTGATTAAGGAGATATCAGTTCTTCAAGATCTACAGAAACTGTGAACAGTACTTGATTAGAGACTGAAGTCACGGACTAAGAGTTTTCAGGGACGATGACAGACCCTGACTGTATTGAAGCTGCAGAATTGGAAACTGGTATACTTTAGGATCTTATGTTCAGAAGATGGAAAGAAGTGTGCATGAGGAAAAGAATCAAAGCATTGTTGGAAGCTATCAACTGGATGGCAGAAGATTACCATGTATAGATTATTCTTTCTGTTATTAGTTGATAGTTAGCATTATAAATACTCTCTCTATATCATTGTAAAAAGTGTTCGTGACTTCGAAAACGAGAGCTTAGTATAAGGTTTGTATTCGAGAATTCGAAACAAACAGAAAGAGATTTGTATTGAGAGTTGCTGCTAAAGGTATTGTACACCTTTGGTAGAGTTTGTATTTGATTTTATTAATACAAACAGTTTGATTTATTCGTTTGTTCTTGTTCATCTAATTAAGCAAAAATCAGTCACGATTACATAACTTGTATTCAACCCCCTTCTACAAGTTATTCGAGTTAACATCAGTTCTAACCGAAATTCTTGGGTAAATGTTTTATACATGAAACTCCTTTATTTTATTCAATAACTTTCAGTTCTAACCTATACTTCTTGGGTACGCAATTTATGCATGATATCTCTACATTCTAGCCAACAATTCTAAGTTCTGAACAATACTTCTTCAGGCTTGAGAAAATTTCAGCCAACAATAGAGAGAGTAGGTTTTACTAAGCCAGATAAATATTAAACAATATTTTGGTAATCATGAGAACATGGAAATTGTTATTATTACCTTCGATCATTCTGTTCGAAGCTTGCTTGATTCCTCCCACGGCTGATTGAACTGTCGATCAAAATGAAGTAAAATTGTTAAAATAACTTATTCATTCCCACACACATAAATTATGAAGAAAGACGAAATTTCCAACAGTTAAATTTCTACTTGAAATCAACCTTCAATATCTGATCACGGTTTTAAGAACAAAGTAACTATCATTTGTTTTGACCAAGTATTATGAATAAAAGGTTGCTTCGCTCGCCGAAAGGTTCATTCTTGGTTGATTCTGCAAATCTCTCGCCTGTACTGATCGGTGATGGCTCCAAAGCAGCCAAACACTGGATTTTTTGTTGGTCTGAATAAAGGGCATATTGTAACAAAGAAGTAATTAACTCCACGTCCCTCTGATAGAAAAGGGAAAACAAGCAAAAGAACCCATTTCGTGAGAAATCTCATCAGGGAAGTTACTGGTTTTGCTCCCTATGAGAAGCGAATCACTAAGCTTCTCAAGGTAGGCAAGGATAAGCGTGCTCTAAAAGTGGCCAAGAGGAAGTTGGGCACTCACAAGAGGGCAAAAAAAGAAGCGAGAGGAGATGTCCAATGTTCTTCTCAGGATGAGGGTTGGTGGTGGTACCGAGAAGAAGAAGTGAGTTGTGGCTCCAACATTTTTCTGTTGGGATTTCCTGACAAGAGTTCACCAGCTTATGTTTTAATGTAGTCATCTTTTGTTGGAATTTGGTTTTTCTCCATTAAATCCTTTAGTTTGTGACAAGTTTGAAACTATATTGTCCTGTTTAAACATGGCCAACATTCTTGCAAAGTTGCAAATTGCAATGCTTTATTTATTACTTTTGCCATATAAAAAAAATGTATTGTGAATAAAAAGTTGATAACCGTGATCAGTCTCGCGTTATAAAATTTGTAGAGAAATGCTATAGCGCGATTGGAGGGACTAATTGAACGCAAAAAAATACATGAAATGCAAGGAGTGAGTATTCCATCTCCAATGACCATACAAGTGCCAAGCATAGTAGCAAACAAAAGAACATACTTGGAGAACTGGCTTTTCTCTAACTTACATTTCAGCTTTGATGCTCTTTTCAGCCTATTATTTGGTGTTTCCAACTCATAATTCGATACATCTCTATCTGCAGCTTCTTGACTTGGAATAAACCCTACCTTTGCATATCGGCATATCACTGAGTACAAAGCAAATGTTCCACCTAATAATCAACACCGACATTTATTACTAGAATTCCAGCGTTCAAGTCTTGGTAGAGACATGTAAGTAAAAAAATTAATACAACATGTACTAATAAAAAATCGATCTGCAACCATATTTTGACAAGACTTTAATAAAACAACGTATCATCTCCATTGTCATTCGCTTTAAGGACAATAAAAACATATTTGATGAGCGGAATCAAAGTAATTATATAGAAAATCAAAGAAAAAGCTCCGAGTATGTCATCTTTATGTTTAATTCCATTGGGAATAGTACCAACAAACACGTAAAGCGGTGATGTTCCGAGATCTCCATACACTATTCCAATACTCTAGAAAGCTAACCGCAATATGACTGGCCATCCTATACCGTGCTCACTCAGCTTCATTCGACATCATATGCATATAAGATTTTATCAAATTAATGTACTAGTAAAATGCTACAAATTAATAGACATACACACTACTCTATAAAAACATCACATGTTTTTAATCTTGTATTATGGTCAGCTATAGAACTGTTTGGATCATGGGATTCCAGTCCAGTTAATGAAAACAAGAATAAGATTTCAAATCCACATCACATGCATAAATACCTTAGTCTTATGATGGTCATACGGATTGCCAGGTTCACGATCAAAGGAATCGAAACATTGACGATTTTGGGAAGAACATGTTTCTGATTAATCATGGTGTTGTTGATTAATTGCCTCTGTTATTGAGGCCATCTGTACATTAAGCTCAACTGATCACTAGAACATTTTTCTATATATATCTGATTATTGGCGCGTATAAGACGTGTAAATATGAAAAGTGATTAACCAAATGTACCTTCCTTGAGGCTACCTTTGTTGTTATGATTTCTGTTGAGTTACTGTTTTTTGTTATAATTTCTGTTGAGTTACTAGTTAATCACATAGAAATTTTATCCAGTAACCATAACTACTCAAAATTACACGTAAACAAAGAAAAATCTTTGAGAGAGAGAGGTAAATTGAAAAATCAATGAATTAAAAAGAAAAATCTCAAAATGCAAATTAATTTATATATATGTAACCAATATATTATAGAGTTAAAAAAACTTTAAAATTTAATAAATTAAAAGTTTCAAATAGATAAAATTTCAACAAAAATAAAATTCAAACTAAATTAATACGGATTCAAACTAATAAACTACATATCAACAAATTCATTGATTACTATTATATGTTAACATATCCTGTTATTATTTAGTATGTATAAAATTACAAAATATATATGTATTTTTATTTAAAAAAAATGTAATTTCAAATAATATAGAAAAATTTTATCAATAAAAATACGTGGAGAACACCTAATTACATGATTTTTCATTAATTTTTAATACACTTTTTATAAACTAAAAAATGTATTTATACTGTAATACGAAAATGTATATGTTAATGATTTAAATCATATACAATTAGGTTTTATACATTGAATATCATTATCAATATAGGACTTCTACATTGAATAAGATTAATGTAAAAATTCGTAATTATATTTTCTCTTGAGATTCTGAGTATTTCCATTTGAATAATAATTATTAAATCATCACTAAATTAAAGATAATTTTATAAGATTCGCGTGCATTGTAAAATCATCCAAATCTAATTTCTAGATTTCAAGATAAAGGCCAAATATTAAATATGATTTTTTTTAAATACTAGTAATAAAAATAAAATAATATTTATAAGAGGAATTTTGTTCAAAACTTTGATAATCAGTAGTCTGGTCCTCCGTATGATAAAAATCTTAAAATAAATAGATGAAAACCGTTGGATCTAGCGAAAAAAAAATATAATATTTTAATATTTTATAAACTAAAAAGTGTATTTATATTGTAATACGAAAATGTATATAATGATTTAAATCATATGTAATTAGGTTTTGTACATTGAATATCATTATCAATATAGGACTTCTACATTGAATAAGATTAATATAAAAATTCGTAATTATATTTTCACTTGAGATTCTGAGTATTTCCATTTGAATAATAATTATTAAATCATCACTAAATTAAAGATAATTTTATGAGGTTCACATTGACTTTAAAATCATCCAAATCTGATTTCTAGATCTCAAGATAAAGGCCAAATATTAAAAATGATTTTTTAAAATACTAATAAAAATATAAATAAAATTTAATTCTAATACAATCTTTTTTAATTATATCCATTTCATATCATAATTTTTTTTACAATTCAATTTTAATACAATCTTTTTTAATTATATCCTTTTAGATTATAATTTTCTTTTTCAATTTCACTTTTAATGCAACTTTTTCTAATTATATCTTTTTTAGATTGTAATATTCTTTTCAATTTTTTCTAATCTTGATCGTATATTTTTTAATCCAACGAATCATATGTAAAGCATAATGTAATGTAATATGTAATAGAGACATATATAACTCAATTAGGATAAAAGATAAATAATATTAACTATATACAGGGATCGTGAAATTTGAAGAACAGGCATCAACAAGGATCAAGTCGCTGAAAGAAGTTCATTAACATGATCAAGCTTCAGTGACAAAATAAGATGTACAGACGATTCAGTTGAAGGGCCAAAAGATTCCAGTAATAAAGTTTTTATGATTGCACAATTTTTAGCAGTGTTCTTAAAGACATGATATGAAGATCACGAGTGAATGTTAGTCGTCTGTGAACCAGACCAGTTGCACTAGGTGTCAACACTTCACAAAAGAATCGAAGTATCTAACTCAGAAAAACTGTTCAAGAGGTATGATTGAGTTTAGAGCAGTATTGATATCCTCTAGTTAGTTGGAAGCTGAATATTTAAGGATGTCAAATTAAGAGGAAAATGAATAGTATCTGAAATTACTATTCATATGAATAGTATCCGAAATCACTATTCATATAAAAAGTACTATTCATATGAATAGTAACCAACGGTTACTATTTGGGGTTGGTGGAATAGTGCCCGGTTACTATTTGGGGGTTGTTGGAATAGTGCCAAATAGTGACTTTCTAAAATCTATAAATAGGGCTGTTGTATTTCATTTCAAAACACAGCTCAACACACAACTCTCTCTTCTCTCTCTTATATCTTTTTTGTCTAAGCTGCTAGACTGTCCATCTAGTAGGAAAGCCGGCTTAGCCCGCTTTCAGGAAGTGCCGGGTAGAAGGTCCTCGTGCCTAAACTATCCTTAGGAGTGTTCTGGTTTTGAAGCTATTCCGTTGGATTAGAAGTTGTAACACCCCTTCGAGTTTATTATCTATAAAGATATATTCTCAGAATTATTTTTTTGGTAGTATCGTATTCAACCCCCCTTCTACGATAATTCGGGACCTAACAATTGGTATCAAAGCAAGCTTCTAACATACAAGAAGTCTAAAGATCAAAACCATGGGAAGGAAGGATACAGGTGTGAAGATTCCAATGCTTGACAAAGATAATTCCTTTCACTGGAAAGTAAAAATGCACCTTCATCTCTCAGCCATCGATGAAGGCTATGTAGATTGCATAGAGAAAGGACCTCATGTTCCAATGAAAGCCAACTCTGGGATTGGTCAAGATGCTGGCACTGTAGCTGCTGGAAGGCCTATTCCAAAGAATCAAGCTGAGTACACAGATGAAGACTTGGAGGAGATTCACAAAGATAAGAAGGCTATGAACATCCTATTCAATGGCATCGACCAAGATATGTTTGATTGTGTTATAAAATGCACCACTGCCAAGCAAGTGTGGGACACTATTCAAACAATCTGTGAAGGAACTGAGCAAGTCAGAGAAAATAAAATGCAGCTCCTAATACAACAATGTGAGCATTTTCACTACTCCTCTGGTGAAAATCTAACAGACATATCCAGTAGGTTTCAAAAGTTACTGAATGGTCTAAAGTTGTATGGGAGAAAATATGAAACCTGTTAGGAATATGTTGTACTTGATGATAACTTCACAATCAATCAAATTGTTTAAGGTTTTGTAGCTGTCAACGGATGAGGATTTATAACTCTATCCGTTGACAGGTAGCTCATCAACGGATGAGGTTTTGTAGCACACTGCAGTATCTCTATGTTATCAGTTGATAGTGTTTTTATCCACAGTCATGTTGACTATCAACGGATAGGCAGAATAGGGTAGCCAATTGTAAATAAGCTATGCTATGTAATTCTGTCTAAGTGAAAGTGTATCAACGGATGAAGACTAAACTCTATCAACGGATACAACTCAAATCCACTCTATCAACGGATACAGCTCAAGTCCCAATATCAACGGATACTGCTCTATACATCATCAACGGATGTCAGTATACATCATCAACGGATAATCATTGACACTGTTTTCTATGATTAGCTGGAGATTAGCAGTTGATAAGGACATGTTTGACTGACAGATCACATGAGTTTATAGTAGATACAAAAAGCAGTATGGCAGCCATACTTTGGAAACACAGAAGAAAGAAGCATTCCATTTACACTATGAATACAAGAAAGGTGCAGGAGACATGTCTGAACACAAGGACAACCTTTCGGCTACATGTGTATTTGGAGTGTAGTAGCAAGTCAACTAGAATTAGATTAGTATTATCTTATTCCAGTAGTACTTGTAAAACTTGGGAAATATAACCAAGTGTAGCAACTCTTTGTAGGTTAAGAAAACAGACATATTTGCTTAGGGTTTCTTGAATATCCTTAGAAGCAAAGAGTTGTAAAACGGCAGCTGTGTACATTTTGTATCACAGAGTTTTCTTCAAATAAAAGCTTCAGGTGGTGCATATTAACCACCTGATTTTATATGTGTTTGTGTTTAAATCTTACATTGCAATTATCTCTTCATAAGTTTCTGAAGTTCTTATCAGAAATTTATAAATATCAAGAATTGTATTCAACCCCCCCTTCTACAATTATACAAGTGTGTAATCTGGGAATAACAATTAGTATCAGAGCAAGCTTCTAACATATTTGAAGTTTAAAGATCAACACACTTCCAACATGTCTAAGAAGGATTATGGAGTGAAGATTCCAGTTCTTGATAGAGAAAATTACTTTCACTGGAAAGTAAAAATGCGTCTACATCTCTCGTCTATTGATGAGGGTTTTGTGGATTGCATTGACAAGGGTCCTCACGTTCCAATGAAGACAGCAACAAGAGTTGGCCTGGCTGATGATGTGCCTGACACTTTCATTCCCAAACCTGTTTCTGAGTGGAGTCTTGAAGATATTGCAGAAGTCCACAAAGACAAAAAGGCCATGAATATTCTGTTCAATGGTCTAGAAACAGACATGGTTGACAATGTTATTAACTGCACTACCGCCAAGGAAGTATGGGACATTGTTCAAACCCTGTGTGAAGGAATAGAACAGGTAAGGGAAAACAAGATGCAACTACTAATCCAACAGTATGAACATTTTCACTTTAAGAGTGGAGAAACATTGAATGATACATTTAGTAGATTTCAAAAGCTACTAAATGGTTTGAAACTGTATGGAAGAGTCTATCAAGTTAAAGACTCTAATCTCAAATTTCTGAGATCACTGCCCAAGGAATGGAAGCCAATGACTGTTTCTCTAAGAAACACTCAAGAGTACAAGACATTTACTCTTGAAAGGCTCTATGGAACTTTAAAGATCTATGAGCTGGAAATGGAGCAGGATGAAGAGATTGAGAAGTCTCAAAAGAAAAGTGGGTCAGTTGCACTCGTTGCCAATTTGGAGCAAAAGGAGGAAAGGACAGAAACTGCTAGTTCTACACCAAACAGGGAGGTTTGTAAAGGTAGAGCAGAATCAAGCAAGAGCAAGGAAAAGGTGTCTGAGGAATTGAATGCCCTTCAGCAGGATGAATTGGATGAGATAGATGAGCACTTAGCTTTTCTATCTAGGAGATTCTCTAAGCTGAAATTCAAGAGAAACTCTGGGATGGCCAAGCCATTTAACAAGGATTTTTCCACAAACAACTATGTGGATAAATCTAAAATTAAATGCTACAATTGTGGGATTGCTGGTCATATGATAAGTGAATGCAGGAAACCTAGATCTGAGAAAAAGGGAAAGCCAACTGAGGTTGTTGACTATAAGAAGAAATATTTTGATCTTCTCAGGCAGAAAGGAAAGGCATTCTTGACCCAAGAGTATGACTGGGCTGTTGATAACAATCATTCTGATGATGATGCTGAGTTAGTCAACCTTGCTTTAATGGCTGATTCTGGAGAGCAGGAAGCAAGTTCAGCTAGCAATCAGGTATTTTCTACTAATCTCTCTGAGCTCACTAAAGAGGAATGCAATAGTGTTATAGATGAAATGTCTACTGAACTATATCACTTAAGTGTTACTCTTAAATCACTTACTAAAGAGAACAATAGAATTAAAGAGTCTAATCTGTTTTTAAGTGATAGAAATGCTGCTCTAGAATCTCAATTTCTAGAATTTGAGAAAATGAGAGTTGATTGCAATAATGCTAAAAGTGAACTTGAAGCTGTGTTAAAAAGAGAACTGATTTTAAAAGACCAGCTTGAAAAAGAACAAGGGATAATTGATAAATTTCAAAGTTGTAGGAATATTTCTCAAAACATAATAGAAGTTCAGGGAATAGAATCATTTGTGAAGGATACCTGGACTCAAAGGAAAAAGGAGCTAGAACCTGGCCTTGAGGATCTAGAGACTATTTGTGAATCAACGGATAGTGATCATCCGTTGACAGATGAACCGTCAACGGATGAGAGGTATCCGTCGACTAACAAAAAGTCTGTTAGTAAGAAGGAACTTAGGAAACTGGATATCAAGTATGGTCCAGTAAACAAGAATTTTGTTAGTGGTGAGTGCAGCAAAACCAAATCCAGTGGGAAGGCTAAGACAAGTGATTTACACAACAAAAAGGCTATTGGTAAATCAGACAATGAAAAGGTAGAAATTGAGGGCAAAAAGAAAAAGAACAGAAATGGTAAGATAGGCATCAACAAGAAAAACAATTACTCTCCTGACAAGTTTGCTCCTAGGAAAACTTGTAGTAATTGTAATAGTGTCAATCATTTATCTTCTAATTGCAAGATTGTCAACAAGGCTCCTGTTCATGTACCTCAACCAATGCCATGTATGCCTGCAATGCCTGTTATGCCTAGTTTGTATCAAAATGCTAGTTTTTCAAATCCATATGTGTCTAATCCATACTTTCAATCTATGAATGTGCCACAAATGTCATGGAACCTACCTAACATGAATAATATGTATGCCAATTTTCCACACATGCATGCATCCAATATTCATGCAAATGATTATTTGTCAAACCCCATTACTCAAGCATCTACACCTAAGATGAAGAATGCTAAGAGTGCAAAGTCAAAGGCTAACAAGAAAGGACCCAAGGAAGCTTGGGTACCAAAATCAACTTGATTTGTTTTTGAAATGTGTGCAGGGAAACAGAAGGAATCTATGGTACCTAGACAGTGGATGTTCTAGGCACATGACAGGAGATTCAACCCTGCTCACAGAGTTCAAGGAAGGAGCTGGCCCTAGAATTACCTTTGGAGATGACAGCAAAGGATATACTAAGGGATATGGCCTGATTTCAAAAGACAATGTCATCATTGAAGAAGTGGATTTAGTTGAAGGTTTAAAGCACAATTTGCTGAGTATCAATCAGATTTGTGACAAAGACTATGAAGTAAAGTTCACAAAAGAAGCCTGTGTTGTTTCTGCCAAGGAAGACAACAATGTGGTATTGACAGGCTTTAGAAAAGGAAATGTTTACATAGCTGACTTCAATTCAGCATGCTCAGAATCCATTACTTGTCTCTTCAGCAAAGCAAGTAAGGATGAGAGTTGGCTATGGCATAAGAAGCTGTCACATTTGAATTTTAAAGTTATGAATGATTTGGTAAGAAAGGATCTTGCTAGAGGAATCCCTCATTTGGAGTTTGTCAAAGATGGGCTATGTGATGCCTGCCAATTAGGGAAACAAAAGAAATCATCTTTCAAAAGCAAGACAGAGTCATCCATTGTTAAGCCTCTTCAATGGCTGCATATGGATTTATTTGGTCCAGTAAATGTCATGTCTATTTCAAAGAAGAAATACTGTCTGGTGATTGTAGATGATTTTTCTAAGTTCACATGGACTTTCTTCCTGCACTCCAAGGATTGTGCAAGTGAAATCATTATCAATCACCTCAGAATGCTAAACAATGGTTCTGAAGACAGAGTACAAAGGATCAGGAGTGACAATGGTACTGAATTCAAGAATTCCACAATGAAGATTTTCTGTGAAGAGAATGGAATTGTCCATGAGTTTTCTGCTGCCAGAACACCTCAACAAAATGGGGTTGTTGAAAGGAAAAACAGAACTCTCATTGAAGCAGCTAGAACAATGTTAAGTGAATCAAGATTACCAACATATTTCTGGGCTGAAGCTGTCAACACTGCATGCTTTACTCAGAATATTTCCTTGGTCAATCAAGCTAGAGGAATGACTCCTTATCAGTTATTAACCAACAAGAAACCAACTTTAGCTTTTCTACATGTCTTTGGATGTAAGTGTTTTGTGCTAAGGAATCATGGAGATAATTTAGGCAAATTTGAAGCAAAGGCAGATGAAGCTATTTTCGTTGGATATGCAGCAGGGAAAGCCTACAAGGTCTACAATCTAAGAACCAACATTGTTATGGAATCTGTACATGTTGTGTTTGATGATCAAAAGATTCTAGGCCTAAATGATGAAGGTTACCATGAAAAGTTGGAATTTGAGAATGAAGGTGAAGGAAGAATGTACTATGATGATGATGAGGAGAATGAAGATCATGACCACAGAGATCCACCTAGAGATGTTATACCAACTAGAAGTGATGCTTACACTGAAAATGAAGCATCCGTTGATAGTCATTCTGGAACATCCGTTGACAGTCATTCTGCAACATCCGTTGACACTATTAGAGATGCATCCGTTGACAGAAATTCTCAAGCATCCGTCGACAGGCAAAATGATGCATCCATTGACAGTCAACTTCATAACTCAGCAAGGACAACAAACTCAGGGGGAGTTTCTCAAGGTCAAAATTAAATGCTAAATCAACATGATCATGGAAATGAAGCAACCTCATCAAGATCAAATCTTCCACCTGCAAGAAAATGGACTAGAAATCATCCATTTGAGTTAATCATTGGTGAATCAAATTCAAGAGTCCAAACTAGAAGGGCCACTCAAGCAGAATGTCTATACAGTATCTTCCTGTCTCAAGAGGAACCTAAGAAAGTGGAAGATGCCCTTCTAGATCCATATTGGGTGTTAGCAATGCAAGAAGAGCTAAACCAATTTGAAAGAAATAAAGTATGGAAACTTGTGCCCAAACCTGATGATAGAAGTGTCATAGGTACTAAATGGGTTCTCAAGAATAAGACAGATGAAAATGGCATAATTGTGAGGAATAAAGCTAGATTAGTGGCAAAGGGCTATTCTCAAGAAGAAGGAATAGATTTTGATGAAACTTTTGCTCCAGTAGCAAGACTTGAGGCAATAAGAATCTTTTTAGCCTATGCAGCACATGCCAATTTCAAAGTCTATCAGATGGATGTCAAAAGTGCCTTTCTAAATGGGGAACTGGAAGAAGAGGTCTATGTCCATCAACCTCCTGGTTTTGAGGATCCAGAATTTCCAGAATATGTATATCTTCTCATGAAAGCACTTTATGGTTTGAAGCAAGCACCAAGAGCCTGGTATGACACTTTATCTCAATTTCTTTTGGAGAACCACTTCACTAGATGTACAGTAGATAAAACCTTATTTCATAGGGATATTAATGGCTCTTCAATACTTGTTCAAATCTATGTAGATGATATTATTTTTGGGTCTACAGATGAGAAGCTTTGCAAAAAGTTTGCCAAACTTATGCAAAGTAGGTATGAAATGAGTATGATGGGTGAATTAACTTACTTTCTTGGCCTACAAGTAAAGCAAGTTAATGAGGGCATTTTCATAAGTCAAACAAAATATATTTATGATCTCTTAAAGAAATTTGACTTAATGGATTGTACATCTGCTAAAACACCTATGGCCACTGCAACTAAGCTTGAGTTGAATACTAAGGAAAAGTCTGTGGACATCTCAAGTTATAGAGGCATGGTAGGTTCACTTTTATACCTAACAGCTAGTAGACCTGATATAATGTTTTCTACTTGTCTTTGTGCTAGATTTCAAGCTGATCCTAGAGAGTCTCACTTAATAGCTATTAAAAGAATTTTCAGGTATCTCAAGGGAACACCAAACCTTGGCATTTGGTACCCAAGAGAATCTGGTTTTGATCTAACTAGCTATTCAGATGCAGATTATGCAGGTTGCAGAGTTGATAGGAAAAGTACTACAGGTTCCTGTCAATTTCTAGGAAACAGGCTTGTGTCATGGTTCAGTAAGAAACAAAACTCAGTCTCCACTTCTACAGCTGAAGCTGAGTACATTACGGCTGGAAGTTGTTGTGCACAGATTCTATGGATGAGAAACCAACTCATTGACTATGGTCTAAAAGTTGAGAAGATTCCAATTTTCTGTGACAACACAAGTGCTATTGCCATCACAGGGAATCCAGTGCAACATTCGAGAACCAAGCACATTGACATCAAATACCACTTCATTAGAGAACATGTGAAGAATGGTACAGTAGAAATGCACTTTGTGCCAAGTGAAATGCAGCTTGCAGATATCTTCACCAAGCCTCTTGATGAATCCACATTCACAAGATTGGTAGGTGAGCTAGGTATGCTTAACTTGTCATAATTTCTAGTGATATTTGATTTCAATGAATTGAAGCTGGAAATGTGTTTTGATTTACTTGAAAGTTAAAACTTTCAGATTAATTTTCTGCAGAAATTTTGCCTAAGGCAAAATTAGCTTATCAACGGATATCCTTTTATCCGTTGATAGTATAAACACATTACTAGATTTTTGCATGTCAACGGGTAACAGGCTATCCACGTCATCAACGGATAAACTGTATCTCAACCGTTCATTCTATATCCGTTGATATACATTTTTTTTAACCGTTGGTAACCGTGTATATCTAATCATGGCTGTACTTATTCTCTTTTTATTTATTATCTGACAGTTACTTTTGACCAATGGAGTAATTACTTTTAATTATTTCATTTTTAATTCTTGAAAAATATAAAAGGCGGACTTGTACTCTCACATCTCACTTTTATTCATTTTCAAGCATATCAAAAGTTAACTGCATCTTCTTCCCTAAAACTCTCTGTAACCAAAGTTCAATCACTTCAATGGCGCCTATTGTTAAGATGATGTCCTCCACTGGGTTTACCTATGAGAAGAACAATTTCGCGGCCTTTGTTGACACAGTGAATGCTCCAGAAGCTTACCACACTTTGATGAGTTTCGTGAAGAAATGCAAATTGTCATATGCTATGACGGCTACCACTCCCTTAATCCACGAGGTAATTGAAGAAATGTGGACATCTGCTGAGTACAATGGCACAGACGGTACAATTGCTTTTTCTTTAAAGGGTAAAAACTATGTGGTTAATTCTGATGTAATAACTGCTTGTTTAAAATTGCCTGAGAATAACTGTCTGAAAGTACCTACTGATGCTGAAATTGTTGCCATGCTTAATTCTATTAATTATGCCCTTAGTACTGAAAACTTAGGGAAAATTGCTAGAAAAGGAATGGTTAAAGAATGGAGCTACTTCTGTGATGCCTTCATTAAAACTTTTTCAGGAAAAATTAGTAATTTTGATGCTGTTACCCAGTCCATGCTAACAATGATGTGTATGCTTTTAAATGATAAATTCTATAATTTTGGCACATTAGTTATGTATGAGATAGCTGCAAAGTTGGGTAAAAAGGAAACTAGGAGCAAGAATATCTACTTTTCTAGATTTTTAATGCTCTTAGCACTGCATGTGTCTGAGAATAAGTTTTCCATTGCTAACCCGGATAGCAAGTTCCAATGTTTTGTTCAGGAGAAGAGAGTCTTAAGTGACCTGATTCGAATGAACCTCAATGCAGGAGTACAGTTGGTATATCTACCAATTGTTCAGGTAACTATCTCTAACTCTGAAACCCCTATCTCCAACCCCCAAATTTCTTTGCCTTCTAGTGTCACAATGGAGTCTGTAGTTGTGACCAAACAGGCTCCTACCAAAGTGACCAAATCCAGAGTTCCAAAACCACATTCTAAAAGGCAAACCTCAAGTGTCTCTCAAAAGACACCTGTTGTAAAATCTACCAAACCTCTTGAGGGGAGTGTGAAGGTGGTAGAGAGTGGTGAGGGACAGGGTGAACATCAAAGAAGCCCTAAGGATAAGGAAGGAGAGATGAGTGCGACCACCATTTCAGTCTCTCAAAAGACTGCTAATGTAACTACAGGCCAAATTCTAGTTACACTCTCCCAAAAGAGTGTGACTACTGAATCAAGTTCCCCACAAGGAACACTGCACAAGAGGGTTAGGGACACATATAGCCCAATCTCAAAAACCTATGGAAGAAGAGTGAAATCTAAAACCACAGGGGAATCACAGGGTGCACACACTGTACAGGAAACTGTACCTTCTCAAACTCAATTTGATGTGGCTTCAATAAATGTGGAGTCACAGCCCCTTGATCTTAATCTTCAAATCGACACACATTACAATCCACCATCACCAACTCCTTCTCTGGATGTGGATATGATATCTACATCAATTCCTGATTCTCCATCTTTAAGATTCTTGGAGAAGCTCCACTCTGTAATTGGTGGTCATCATCTTTTAGATGATTTGTTGGACCATCAATCTTCCCTTCCAGAATTCTCAACACAGACTGTGGCCTCGAACTTAAAATCAATCTCCACAGATTCAGTGTTGGTTTTCTCTTCAACGGATATAATTATTCCTTCCTCAACGGATATCCTTCATCCGTTGACAAGTGTTTCTCCATCAACGGATGCGCCTCTATCTAGCCATCCGTTGACAGCTATAACTACTCCATCAACGGATATTCCTTATCCGTTGATAACTCACTCTACCACTGCTATATCTGACATTCCAGTGTCAAGTATAGAGGAGTTCTCAGTAGTTGAAACACTTTTAGGTTTGAGGGAAGGGAGTGAGAGGCTGCCTTGTGAGCAGGAAAAAGGAGAGATAAATAATGAGAGGCTGGCCATTTCTTCCGGTCAGGCAAAAGGAGAGTTTGAGAGTTCCACCTTAGTAGGTGAAGGTGAGGGTGTGAGAGGTGTGAGCCAAGGGGAGCCCTTGATGCAAGAAAAGAGAGATGAGGGGAGAGAAGGGACTACAGGAGAGATAAGGATGGAAGAAGCAGCCATTGCTAGTGAGTCAATGGGGGTTGAGGATGCATCCAAGGAAATGGAATTTCAAAGAGAATATCAGTCCATGATTGACTCCATTTCTTTGGATGCTGAAACCTTTACTCACCCTGTTCCTGCCTATCAAATTTTGGCACAACAGGGCAATGTGGAAGCAGAGGAGGCAATGCACCTAGTGCACACCTCACAATCTCTACTTAGAGCTAAGGAATCTATAGCAGCTCTGCCAACCACTGCTGAGAGTGATGAATTTGACAATTCTGAAGATGAAGACAGCCAGAGCTCTGAAGATGAAGGTGGTAGCAGTATTCATGATTTTGCATTTGCTCAAAACTACACCTATCATCAACTTGATATGGAAATCATAAGGCAATATAAATCTGCCCTGGCTGAGCACCCAGAAGCAGATCCACAGAGAAAGGTTGTTCTTCAACAGGCAATTGACTCCCTAAAGTTACAAAAGATGCAAATGGTGATTCAGAGATCCAATTTAGAGGAGGTCAAACAAGAAATCAAGGATGTGAAGATCTCTGTGGATTCCAAGCTAGAGCAACTAGCTCCTACAGCCACTCAGAGGGTGTTGCAACAAAGGTTTCTCAAAGAAGACAACCTGGCTAAATCTGTGCAACTTCTCAATTCAAGAGTGGAAAAGATGGAATCCCAGATGGAGCAATTTCTTCAACATCAGAAACTGCAAACCCAACTGCTAGAAAAGTTAGTTGCAGCCCCAACTTCTAGTCAAACCCTTGATGCTAACAAAAAGGGGGAGAAAGTGGAAGAGGCTGTGGCAACTACAAGTCAAATCTTAATTTCTGAAAGCAGGGAAGCAGCAAGTGAGGGGGAGCAGCAGCCTACCATAGTGGTCAATCCACAGGAATTCATTGTCACAGCTTCCCGCAGCAAATCCAAACCTCTATCTGAAGAGTTTGATCTTTCAAACTTGAAAGAAGAAGAAAAGCTAGCCAAAATTGAAGCTCTCCAAAAGATGAAAGAAGAAAACTATGAAAGGATAATGAGGACAGAAAGATTGATCAATCAATCTATTGCATCAACTCTGTTCTCTAGCCAAACCTCAGCTCCAACAATATCTACAACAATTCTGAAGGTGCTCACTCCAGCAATTGTGGCTTCTACATTCTATGATGCTGAGCCTTCTCATGTTAAGGAATTTGAACCCTACATCAAATCAAGACCCTTCTCACCACCAAAAGCAAATGGGAAGAACAAGTTACAACTGGACTTTCCATTTCCCAAGGATGATGAAGAGAAGTTGATGGGTAAGGCAATCAAGGAATTCAAGGAGAAGACTAACAGTTGTGTAAGAGAATGGATGGCTGTAATCATAAGGAATGGAAAAGTTCTAAACATATCCAACAGCCATCCTAGATTTGTTGAAGCCAAGAGAGAAGAGACTTCAAGGCTGCTAAGAGAATCTCAACCAAGCACTGAATATCAATATGAAAACTCAGATGAGAAGCAAGCAAGGCTGGCTCAAGAGTTATTGGATGAGGTAGAGGATGAATTGAGGGAACCTGAGGAAGTCCCCAAATTCAAAAAGAAAGGGAAATCAGTCCCCAAATCCAAGAGATTAAAATCACATGCAAGGAGGCCTGTCTCTCCAGAAACTGAAAACAAAGAGACAGTTGGTTCATCACAACCTATTGATGTAAAAGTATTCAACCCAGATGTAAATTTCCATGGTGAGCCTATAGTACCTAAAGAGGAACCAATGAATCTTGACTCCATTGAGGTTCCTTCATTCTTGCTGAAGCCTCAACAGAAGCCTACACAGAAGAAAAGGAAACCAAGGAAGCAACCTTCAAAGGAACCAATTCAAGTTGCTAGGGTACCTGCAATTGTCAGGCAGCCAATCTTGGAAAACAAGGATGATTTTATCTATCAGGCAGATATTGAAGAATACTCTGACATGAATCTTTATCTGGATGAATTGTTAGAAGTAAGAGGAATTGACAAATATAGACATTTGCCTGAAAGATTGGTCTTTGTATACAAGGGAGGAACGGAAAGGACATGGCCACTACAAAGGGTTCTTGGAGAAAATTATCATACCTTAACCAAAGTGTTCTCTGCAATCAAGAGATACACAGGGTTCTCCAAGATAGCAAAAGGGGAGATACTGGACAAAATAGAACAAATAAGGAGGGATTGGAACTCACCATCAAGTCTACCAAGGAAAATGAAGATCCCATACAATGGACAGAAAATCCACTACCAAAGGAAAACCTTTCTGGATGATGGAGTTCAGGGATGAAGATGGTAACAGGAGATTCTTCAGGTTAGAAGACCAACTACCAAAGGCTAGTTCTCAATACCTGAGATGGCTACAACAGAAGCTAAATCCAAAGGTAGATGAAGAAGATGCCTTCTATAGGCAACTCCAAATACAGATTGAGTCCAACTCTGCCAAGGAAGGAAAATCAAGGGTGATGCCAACAAGAGGAAAGAAACAGTCCTAATCTGCTCAGTCTAGAGGAGCACTTCTCTGTAAATTTCTCAAACTTTCAGTTTTTAATTATTGTAGCTTAATACAATTTATGTATTGTTCTTTATATATCTTTAGGAATGTTTTGTTATCATCAAGGTCCTGAATTTATGCTTTATTGCCATCAAGTATAAATTGGGGGAGATTGTTAGGAATATGTTGTACTTGATGATAACTTCACAATCAATCAAATTGTTTAAGGTTTTGTAGCTGTCAACGGATGAGGATTTATAACTCTATCCGTTGACAGGTAGCTCATCAACGGATGAGGTTTTGTAGCACACTGCAGTATCTCTATGTTATCAGTTGATAGTGTTTTTATCCACAGTCATGTTGACTATCAACGGATAGGCAGAATAGGGTAGCCAATTGTAAATAAGCTATGCTATGTAATTCTGTCTAAGTGAAAGTGTATCAACGGATGAAGACTAAACTCTATCAACGGATACAACTCAAATCCACTCTATCAACGGATACAGCTCAAGTCCCAATATCAACGGATACTGCTCTATACATCATCAACGGATGTCAGTATACATCATCAACGGATAATCATTGACACTGTTTTCTATGATTAGCTGGAGATTAGCAGTTGATAAGGACATGTTTGACTGACAGATCACATGAGTTTATAGTAGATACAAAAAGCAGTATGGCAGCCATACTTTGGAAACACAGAAGAAAGAAGCATTCCATTTACACTATGAATACAAGAAAGGTGCAGGAGACATGTCTGAACACAAGGACAACCTTTCGGCTACATGTGTATTTGGAGTGTAGTAGCAAGTCAACTAGAATTAGATTAGTATTATCTTATTCCATTAGTACTTGTAAAACTTGGGATATATAACCAAGTGTAGCAACTCTTTGTAGGTTAAGAAAACAGACATATTTGCTTAGGGTTTCTTGAATATCCTTAGAAGCAAAGAGTTGTAAAACGGCAGCTGTGTACATTTTGTATCACAGAGTTTTCTTCAAATAAAAGCTTCAGGTGGTGCATATTAACCACCTGATTTTATATGTGTTTTTGTTTAAATCTTACATTGCAATTATCTCTTCATAAGTTTCTGAAGTTCTTATCAGAAATTTATAAATATCAAGAATTGTATTCAACCCCCCTTTTACAATTATACAAGTGTGTAATCTGGGAATAACAAAACCAAGGACTCCAACCTAAAGTTTCTGAGATCTCCTCCTAAGGAATGGAAGCCAGTGACAGTCTCGTTGAGGAACTCTCAAGGCTACAAAGATTTTACACTTGAGAGACTGTATGGCATCCTGAAGACCTATGAGCTTGAAATGCAAAAAGATGAGGAAGTGGAAAAAATCTAGAAGAAAGGTGGATCTGTTGCCTTGGTGGCCAATATTCCAGGAAGCCAGGTGAGTGAGAAGATGGAGAGCACTCAAGCCACACCAAGTTCAAAGACTTGTGAAGGTGGAGCTGAAACTAGCAGAGGGAAAAGTAAGTTGGTTGAAGCTTGATGCATTGAGTAGAGATGAATCTGATGACTTGGATGATTATCTAGCATTCTTGTCAAGGAGATTCTCGAAGATCAAATTCAAGAGGAATCCAGCAGGAGGCAAGCAATTCGGAAAAGTTTTTCAGCCATCCAGAGACATGGTTGAAAGGTCTAAGTTCAAATGTTTTAATTGTGGAATTGCTGGCCATTTTGCCAATGAATGTAGAAAGCCTAAAGCTGAGAATGAGAAGAAACAGTTTGGAACTATTGACTACAAGAAGAAATATTTCGATCTTCTCAAGCAAAAGGAGAAAGCATTCGTGTCTAGAGACAATGATTGGGCCGCTGGTGGAGAGTCTGATGCAGAAGAAGAGTTCGTCAACCTTGCCCCCATGGCAAATGAGAAAGATGAAGAAGCTAGTTCAGCAAGCAACCAGGTATTCTCTTCAGACCTAACTAATTTTTCTAAAGCTGAATGTGCTAGTACAATTGATGAAATGTCTCTTGAATTGTATAATATGCATGTTTCCATGAAATCACTTAACAAAGAAAATAGGAGGATTAAAAATCTTAATGAAAAGTTAAGTGATAGGAATGCTTTAATAGAAACTCAGTTAATTGAATTCGAAGTTATGAGAAGAGATTGCCAGGAAGCTAAAAATGGATTAATTGAAGCTCTTAAACGAGAAAAGACCTTGAAAGAACAGTTAAATAAAGAACAAGATCTAATTGCTTTTTGGGAAAAATCTAAGGCCACTACAGAAGAAATTTATCGTGTCCAAGGAATTAACTCCTTTAGCAAATTAGAAGAAGCAAAGTTAGGAATTGATGGTGAGACGGCTTCAGATAACACATCAACGGATGATGAGGGTAATTATCCGTTGAACAACAAGCTGTCGATGGATGCTGATCAAAATCATCCATCGAAAGCCAAAGTTGTCAGCAAAGTAACTCTAGTTAAATTGAACAATCAATATGGTCCCATCAGCAAAAACTTTGAATTAGGAGAATGCAGCAAAACAAAATCAGTTGAGAAAGCTAACATAGGTCACTTGTCCCACAAGCAATTGAAGGACAAGCTAGAAAATGTTAAGTCAGGTGTTAAGTATAAGAAAAAGAACAGAAATGGTAAGGTAGGGATTAACAAACACAACAATTACACACCTAATAAATATGCTCCTAGGAAAGAATGTGTAAAGTGTGGAAGTATTAATCATTTATCTACCAACTGTAAAGGTATGAAAGATTCTTTAATGCCTAACATGCCTATGCCTGTGCCTGCTATGAATGTTATGCCAAATATGTATGCTCCCTCTGCTCATGCATCTAGTCAATATGCTAACATGTCATTCATGTATAATCCATACTACAATGCTTTCAATATGCCTCAGTTGCCATGGATGATGAATAACATGTTTACACAGACTATGCCAAATTATACATCTAGTTTTAATGCATGTGAGCAAGTAAAACAACCTATTTTTCAGAAACCTACACCAAGAGTTAAGGTTGATTTAACTCAATCAGAACCCCTGGGTAGTAAGGGCTTGAAAAATAAGAAAAAGGCTAATAAGGCAGGACCCAAGAAAACTTGGGTACCAAAATCAACTTGATTTTGTTTTGATGTGTGCTGGGAAATAGAAAGAATCTTTGGTATCTGGACAGTGGTTGTTCTAGGCATATGACTGGAGATTCTAACCTGCTTACTAAGTATAAGGAGAGAGCTGGCCCTAGCATTACCTTTGGATATAACAACAAAGGATATACTAGAGGATATGGCTTGATTTCACAAGGGAATATTGTCATTGAAGAAGTAGCACTGGTTGATGGACTTACGCATGCTAAGTGTTAGACAACTGTGTGATAAAGGCCAGAATGTCTGGTTCACATCTGAAGCTTGTGTCATTTTCAAGAAAAGTGACAACAAGGTAGTGTTGACAGGAGATAGAAGAGTAAATGTGTACATTGCTGACTTCAATTCAACAAATGCAAACATGACTACATGTCTTCTCAGCAAGGCAAGTGAAGATGAAGGTTGGCTTTGGCACAAAAGACTGTCACACTTGAGTTTTAAAGCAATGAATGAGTTGGTAAAGAAGGATTTGGTTAGAGGTATTCCAAAATTGGTTTATTCCAAGGATGGATTGTGTGATGCATGCCAGAAAGGGAAGCAGAAGAAGGCCTCTTTCAAATCAAAGTCAATGTCATCAATTGATCAACCCTTGCAACTACTTCACATGGATCTCTTTGGACCAGTCAATGTGTTGTCAATCTCAAAGAAGAAATACTGTCTTGTGATTATTGATGATTTCTCAAAATTTCTCTTGGACATTCTTTCTACACTCTAAGGATAAGGCAGGTGAAGTCATTATAAATCACATCAAGATAGTCAACAACAATCCTTTACTCAAAGTAAGGAGAATCAGAAGTGACAATGGAACTGAGTTCAAGAATTCTGTAATAAGAGAGTTTTGTGAAGAAGAAGGAATTATCCAAGAATTCTCTGCACCAAGAACTCCTCAACAAAATGGTGTAGTGGAAAGAAAGAACAGAACTCTTATTGAAGCGGCAAGAACAATGCTTGAAGAGTCTAAGCTACTAACATACTTCTGGGCAAAAGCTATAAACACTGCGTGCTACACCCAGAATATTTCTTTAATCAATCAAGCAAAAGGCATGACACCTTATCAACTTTTCAAAGGCAAGAAACCAACAATCAACTTTCTGCATATCTTTGGATGCAAATGCTTTGTACTGAAAAATCATGATGAGCATCTTGGAAAATTTGATTCAAAGGCAGATGAAGCTATCTTTGTTGGATACTCAGCTGGAAAATCCTACAGAGTCTACAACCTAAGACTAAACATTGTAATGGAGTCCATACATGTTGTCTTTGATGACAAGAAAATATCTGGTCTAGTAGAGGAAGGTTTTCATGAGTCTCTCTCATTTGAGAATGAGACAAGTGGTGAAGAAAGTGAAGATGATGATGAAGAATGGAGATTAAATGGTGTGAGAAATAGACAAGGATCATCAGTTGAAATGCAGAATGAACCACCTGTTGAAGAGCAACTTACACAATCAGTTGGAAATCAATTTGAAGCATCTGTAGAAAATCAAAGAGAAGCATTTGTTGATGAATCTGCAAGAACTCCATCAATCTCGAGGGCCATACACTCAGGGCGAGTTTCTTACAGTCAAAACTCAACAACAATCCACAATGATCAACACAGAGAAAATGAAGCCCCTTCATCAAGGTCAAACTTACCACCACAGAGAAAATGGACCTGGGATCATCCATTTGAGCTTATCGTTGGAGATCCTAATGCAAAGGTCCAAACCAGAAGAGCAACTCAAGAAGAATGTTTATATAACAGTTTTCTATCCAAAGAGGAACCTAAGAGAGTTGAACATGATCTTCTGGATCCAGACTGGGTTTTAGCAATGCAAGAAGAGCTAAACCAGTTTGAAAGAAATGAAGTATGGAAACTTGTACCCAAACCTAAAGACAAATCAGTGATTGGCACTAAGTGGGTATTCCAGAACAAGATGGATGAGAATGGCATAGTCACAAGGAATAAAGCTAGATTAGTTGATAAAGGCTACTGTCAAGAGGAAGGAATTGATTTTGAAGAAACCTTTGCACCAGTGGCAAGGTTAGAAGCAATAAAGATCTTCCTGGCCTATGCAGCGCATGCCAATTTAAAAGTCTATCAAATGGATGTCAAGAGTGCATTTTTGAATGGTATTCTGGACGAGGAGGTGTATGTTAGTCAACCGCCTGGTTTTGAAGATCCAGACTTTCCAGAATATGTGTTCTTTCTACTCAAAGCACTCTATGGCCTGAAGCAAGCACCTAGAGCCTGGTATGACACACTCTCATAGTTCCTTATAGAGAATCACTTCATTCGAGGTACTATTGATAAAACTCTCTTTTATAGAAATGTCAATGGCTCTATGATACTTGTCCAAATTTATGTAGATGATATAATATTTGGGTCTACAGATGAGAAACTTTGCAAGAGATTTTCCAAACTTATGCAAAGTAGATACGAAATGAGTATGATGGGTGAATTAACTTATTTTCTTGGGTTACAAGTTAAACAAGTTAATGAGGGAATTTTTATAAGTCAAACAAAATACATTTATGATCTTTTAAAAAAGGTTTGATTTAGCAGATTGCTCTTCTGCAAAAACACCCATGGCCACTGCCACTAAGCTTGAACTGAATATTAAGGAAAAAAAGATTGACATGACAAGCTATAGGGGCATGGTTGGATCTTTTTTATACTTAACAGCTAGTAGACCTGATATTATGTTTGCTACATGTTTATGTGCTAGATTTCAACCTGATCCTAGGAAATCTCACTTAGTAGCTATTAAAAGGATTTTCAAATATCTCAAGGGAACACCAAACCTTGGCATTTGGTACCCTAGAGATTCTGGTTTTGATCTAATTGGTTACTCAGATGCAGATTATGCATGTTGCAAAATGGATAGAAAAAGTACCACGGGAACCTGTCAATTCTTGGGAAACAAGCTGGTCTTATGGTTCAGTAAGAAGCAGAACTCAGTATCTACCTCAACTGCAGAGGCTGAATACATAGCAGCTGGGAGTTGTTGTGCACAGATTCCATGGATGAGAAATCAACTACTTGACTATGGAGTTAAAGTTAAAAAGATTCCAATTTTCTGTGACAACACTAGTGCAATTGCAATATCAAAGAATCCAGTGCAGCATTCTAGAACCAAGTGATGGGCTAAAAACATGACTGTTAAAATCGCAAGCGCACGATCTCGTTTTAATATTTTTAGATTCGATCCATAGGGACTAATATTTTCGCGATCCTTAATTTCTAATTTAGGCGAACTAGAACAAGTGGGTTTTCGAGAGTTTTTCTAATTTTACTATTTAATTCCTAAAAGAAAATTTACACTATTTTTAAAGGAAAATTAAATTAATCTATTTTAAACTAAGAACTGAATTTAGCATTTTTACTATTTAAATTTTAATTGATTTTTATTTAAAATAAAATTAATCTATTTTTCTCCTTCTAAATTAATTTTATTAAATGTGAAGAAAAATAAACCATTCTAAAAATTCTAAAATCAAATTAAACTTGGGTTTTGAAAAAAAATTGATTTTATACTATTTAATTCGTAATCGAAAATTAAAACATTTTTTTTTGTTTTTAAAAGAAAATTATTGTAGTAATATATTTCTAAACTAACTAAATACAAATGGAGAGATTAAAAACTAAATTAAAAATGTAAAAACTCTAACCTCGATCAATAACCTTACTGATAACAAGCCAACAAGAACGATTACATTACTCAACTAGAACTCAATGAAAACAAACAGCTAATCGACTAAGCCTATTCGGAAAAATAACAAATTGACAGCAATCCTAACAGTCACAACAACTCAACCACGAAACAATCACCACTCGAACTTATTTAACAAACAGCGAATCAACAAACGAAACAAAGACTCGGCAGACAAGACTCACAAAAGCAAAATCGAAACTCAGCATCGCGGTAAAGAACTCAGTGATAGCAACGAAAAAAAAACTCATTAACACAATACAACTTGACGAACTGAAACTCAATTCTTCACTCAAATACAAGCAACGCGAACTCACTGCAACTCGGTACAAAACTTAAACACTTCAAAACTTGATTCAATAACAAATTACTAATAACAAAACTCGACTCAGACATGAAACTCGGTGAATCAATACATCACGACTCGGCCAAAAATCACTACTCCAACTGCAAACTCGGTCAAACTCAGCCATAAAATCAAACACCTTACAATAAATAACTCAAAACTCAGAACTAGGCAGCAAATTCAGTGAGAAACCAGCACCAAAAACACGAAACCAACAGCACCATACATAGTATTAAAACGAAAACTCAGTCGATTTAACCACAACAACCATCAGGACTCAGACTCGCGGCAAAGACAGAACATGACTCATCAAACTCGCGAAACCAGGACTCAGTAATACAGTGAAAAACAAATAACTCGACTGTTAAAACTCAATAAACAAACAGCAACTCAGAAACACAGAAGCTTAACTCAACTGCGAAAAACAACAGTGACTACAATCAAAATAGCAAAACCGAATTACTAATAGCGAACTCGACAGTAAATTACGATGAAATTTAGAGAAACAAACAAACAATAAATCGAATAGGGGAAGGGGTTTAACAGCGAAACGAAAAGAAAAGAGGGAGAAAAGGAATCGATGGTTTTAAATGAAAGAAGATGAGAAAGAGATACGGTTTGTGTACGCAACGAAGTGGAGAAGGGGGGTGGGATTTGCGTGCGTGCAGTGGGAAGAAAGGAGAAGAGGAAGGAAGTTTGTGTTTGCAGTTGAGGAAAGGAGTAGAGAGAGGGAAATGAAGCTGGTGGTTTTAGGGAGAAGGAGAGATAGAGAGAGATAGAGAGAGAGAGAGAGAGAGAGAGAGAGAGAGAGAGAGAGAGAGAGATGAGGAAGGAGGAGAGAGAGATGTAGAGAGATTTTTGCTGGGTTTCGTTTGAGCAGATAAAAGATACAGGGGAGAAAACAGAGAAATAAGAACTGGGCTTCGATTCAATAGCAATTAATCTAGAAAAACTAATGGTCAAAATTTTAAAATTAATTAAGAAACTAATTTTTTTTTGTTTTTAATAAACGAGCACAAAACAGGAAAGGAGAGATTTAAAAATTAAAACCCACAATAAAATTGAGATTTAAAGGGGCTCAAATACGATTATTAACTACGAATGTGAAAATAAAAAATCGTTAATTTCAATCCCAACTGGTTAGCTTTCGCTACTTTGTCCACTAATCGGATTTACAAAAATAACGAAAATGAAGCTTGTATTAAAATGAGAGAAGTGTTTACAAAGAACAATTACAAAATGAAAGCTACAAAATATGGAGGCTACAAAATTTAGGGTAAGGAAAAAAACTAAGATGTAGGTATTGGTGTGTTTGATGAATTAAAATAAAGGGGTATTTATAGTTGAAAATTAGGGTTTTGGGGGTGTGTGTGCAATTTCCATATTTGCTCCAAAGGTCCTAGCTCTTTTCCTTCTTTCATTTTGGGCCTTTTTCTTTGTCTTTTGTCATTCCTTACACTTTATTTCTTTATTTTTCCATTTTTTATTTTTTTTCCAATTTCCTGAAATGCAACAAAATAAATTATTAAAATATGATTTCAAGTAGCAAATAGGTAATAAAAATATTCAAAATATGCACTTATCAAATGCCCCCTACTATCCTTTGCTCGTCCTCGAGTAAAACAAAAAGAAAAATGCAGAATGAAAAGCCTATACTCACTGTTGTAGGAATCACGGGTAATTTTATGCTTACCAACCAGTTAAACCAATAGACGATCTCTACAAGAGGAGTGTTGTCTCCTAAGGATTTACAGAAGATAAACCCATAAAATTTTTGAGATAATTAGCAAGTATCCAACTTTCCTCTTTCAATCTAGTTTTCATTGGTGCCAACAAAACAATTTTTGTAGGAAAATATATGCCTTAAAAATTATTCTAATAATAACCAAGTTATAGGTTCCCACAATCCACATGATTAGACCAAAAATTTACAAAAATTCCCAAGGTGTGTAGTGAATTTAAGGCCTTTGATGGATTAACTGCATACGAACATTTTCTCTTTTTCAACCAATATTGAACTGACCCAATCTCTATCAAAACAAGTATCTAGCCAAACTTCACGTTCTTAGTAGTTAGACTGACCGTGCAATGGTTGAGATCCCAAAAGACTTTTGCATCAATACCCATTTAGCGAGCTTTAGGTCAAAAATCCCAGATCACAAGGGACCTTAGGTTGCTAGGCACAAAGTCCCCTCGGACTTAATTACTCGGGTTATCAATGAGCCCAACCTAGCCGATTTTCCTACTAAGAATTTATTATTACATTAGCACTCTACAATTATAAACCTTTATTGAACTTCTTTTTTTTTTTACGACATTATTGGAGCCAAATTTCGCAAAGGTTTGATTTGACATTGTTTTAACATGTGGGTTCTCTCTCAGGTATCGATAACATTCCTATACAATTCTTCCATCAGAGGTCTTGTGTAAATGTGTCGTCTTGGACTTTTAAGCAAAAATTTGTTCGACACAAGTTTCATGTGGAAAACCTTAATTGACTACGTTCAAATTATCTAAAGGCATTATACATATAATTTTCGAAAAAAAAAGTCATACCAACTAGTTCTAAAATTTAAAGAGTGGGAAGGACAACTAAGCTAAAATATCTCTATTTTTGGATTTTTTAAATTTTTTTGGATTTTTCAATTTGTTGTATTTACACTAAAACCTCCTCCATAGCTAAATCATGCATTGTCCTCAATGTATGCAAAAGCAAGATAAATGACAAATGAGAATGGTGAGAAAATACCTGATAAGGATGAAAGAGAGTTTACCACTACCTACTGAAGAAACTTACTTGAATCATGGATCGATGAGGTTGATAACCTCTTCCTCAGGATCAATTGGTAGCTCCAAAAATGGTTTAAGTCTTTGTCCATTAACCTTAAATATATCACCATTTTTAGGATTTTCAATTTCAACAGCACCGTGAGGAAAAACAATCCTAACAATATAAGGACCTTCCCATCAGGATCTCAATTTCCCGGGAAACAAATGAAGCCTAGAATTGTACAAAAGAACTTTTTGACAGGGAGAAAAAGATTTTCTCAAAATAAATTTATCATGAAAATGCTTAGTTCTTTGTTTATAAATTTTAGCATTCTCGTAGGCCTCATTTCTCAACTCCTCGAGTTCAGACAATTGCAACTTCCTATGACTACCGGCGGTTGGTAAGTCAAAATTCAACTCTCGAATGGCCCACATGGCCCTATGTTCAAGCTCAACGGGCAAGTGACAGGCCTTGCCGAACACAATTCTGTAAGGGGGCATGCCCAAAATGGTTTTAAAAGCGGTCCGATAGGCCCACAAGGCATCTATCAACTTAGTTGACCAATCTTTCCTATTCGAGTTGACATTCTTTTCTAAAATTTGCTTAATTTGACGATTCGAGACTTCAACTTGACCACTAGTTTGAGGATGGTAAGGGGTGGCTAGCCTATGAGTTATTGAGTACTTTTTCAAAAGAGACTCAAATTTACGATTCTTGAAGTGTTTGCCTTGGTCACTAATGATAGCCCTAGGTGTACCGAAACGAGAAAAGATATTCTCTTTGAGGAATTTAAGAACGATCTTGTTATCATTGGACTTAGTAGCAATGGCTTCCACCCACTTAGACATGTAATCGACCGCTAACAGAATGTAAAGGTTGCCAAAGGAACTAGGAAAGGGGCCCATGAAATTGATACCCCGTACATCAAAAATCTCAATGATTAAGATGGGGCTCATTGGCATCATGTTTTTCCTAGTGATCTTTCCTAAGTGTTGACACCTATTACACGCGGCACAGTATTCGGCAGCATCCTTGAACAAAGTAGGCCAATAAAAACCGCTTTGGATGATTTTAGCGGCTGTGTTCTTAGCACTAAAATGTCCTCCACAAGCTTGGTCATGACAGAAAGAAAGGATATTCTTGAATTCATGGTTTGGGACGCACCTCCGAATGATTTGGTCGGGATAGTATTTAAAGAGATACGGGTCGTCCCAAAAGAAGTGTTTGACCTGTGAGAAAAATTTTGATCTATCTTGGGTAGACCAATGAGAGGAAATGTCACCGGTTGCAAGATAATTTACATTGTCGGCGAACCAAGGAGGAGTAGAGATGGACATAAGTTGCTCGTCCGGAAAAGATTCGTTTACAGGAGAGTCGATGGTGGATTCCACTATCAATCGAGAAAGATGATCCGCGACGATATTTTCAGAACCCTTTTTATCCCTAATTTCTAGGTCAAACTCTTGAAGCAAGAGAATCCACCTAATCAATCGGGCTTTAGAGTCTTTTTTCGAGAATAGGTAACGAAGAGCAGCATGATCGGTGTAAACGATGATTTTCGAACCGATAAGATAAGAGCGAAACTTGTCGAGAGCAAAGACTATGGCTATATGTTCCTTTTCCGTGGTAGAATAGTTAAGTTGGGAATCATTCAAAGTCCTGCTAGCGTAGTAAATGACATGGGGTATCTTATCGATTCGTTGCCATAAAACGGCTCCTATCGCATAATCAGAAGCGTTACACATTAATTCGAAGGGGAGATTCCAATCGGGAGATCGAATGATTGGGGTAGAAGTCAATTCTTTCTTAAGATGCTCAAAAGATTGTAAAAAATCACTGTTGAAATCGAATTTGACATCTTTCCCAAGAAGATTGGTTAAGGGTCTAGCCTTCTTGCTAAAATCCTTAATGAAATGCCTATAAGTTGCGGATTAATTTTCATAAATACTTTTTAACTCATTAATCACAATTTTTAATTTAAAATCAGTCACAATTATATTATTATTATATATATATATATGCATATATGTTGTGTTAGGTCCGATAAGATTGTAGAAGGGGAGTTGAATATGATCTAAACCATTTTCTCAAAATTTGTCCTTAGAATAAAATTTGACTTAGACAAATTTGTGCGGAATAAATTGAAACAAATTTCAAGTTGAATATAACAATATATTAACTTGATGGGTGTTACAATTTCAGTACAGATTAATTATCAAGTTGATAAAAACTAATTAGAAAATTCGACATGAACTTTTCTAATTTAGTTAATAAAAATCAAGATAAAACTAGGAAATTTAATTCGCTAGTAGCAAGAGAATCACAAATAATTAAGTTCTAGCGGATACAATTTTTGAAACAAAGAACTTAAGAATTTATGCCAATTTAATTCTTCTGGGTTGAGCTTTAAAGATGAAAGATATGAAAGCTTTTGTTTTGCTGTATTTGATCTTTATGTCCGTGTGTGTATGCCTGTGAGCCGCTGATAAGTGGATTTTTATCCACTTGGATCATTCTATTTTGGCTTGAATTGATCGCTTAATTCTCAAGTATTTGTGTGGTTTAATGTGTTTTATGGAGTTTGTGCAGGAATTATGTTTTGCAGATTATTATGGTGTTTTTGTTGTGTAAGGAACGGAAAAGAGACGTATTAGAACGGCGCGAGAAGAAATAATCTTAAACGGAAATTCTGCAGAAATAGTATTGAAGGAGCGCGACCGCGCCAGATTTGCCCTAAAGGAGAGCGCGACCGTGCTAGATGAATTCTCAGGATTTGCCAGCAGTTGCATAGCGCGACCGCGCGGGAAATACATTGAAGGACAGCGCGACCGCGCCATAGTGATCCTGACCGACAGAAACTTTTCTGATTCAGATTTTGATAAGGGAAATTGTTGTTTTCTTCTCCTATTCAACATGGAAATGATCTTGGACGATGGGAATGATCTGGAATCATTATTTGACAAAGGAATTTGAAAATTATATCATATTTAAAGATGGAAACTTGTCAATTTCAATTCCTACTCAAGAATGGTAATTGCTTGATGGAGAGGCAACTTGGGGCTATAAATACACATCTTGGGGAACATAAAAAACACAACACCATACACCAGAGATCAGATTACTTCACATCACATACACACTTTTGAGCACGAGATTGAGAAGCCAAGGCGAGGATCGTGACAAGAAGAAGATCTAGACATAGTTTTCTTGTATTCTTTACTAGGCGTATCTTTTGGATGCTTGATCATTATTCGGATTTGTTCTCTAAACTTTGTTACCATTGATTTATTAATCATTATTCTCTTCATCTTTATCATGCTTTCATCAAACCCCATGATGACGAACGGTTCGATTATGAACTAATCGCCGTCATGGGGTCCTAACGGATTTACTTATGGAATTTAGTAGTTGATTGCCTATTTGATATGTGTGTTGTGAATTTGCGATATCCTTGTATGGTCGGTCTTAATGCTTTTAGATGCGTAGCTAACATCTAAATTGAATTGTTAATCTTTAGTGAAGCGACAGTGGATCTCTAGATTTAGAACTTGCCATGCTAGCATAAGATTGTGAATTGTTTTCATAATTTGTGGTGTGATTTGAACTATCTCATACTACCTTGTGTGATCATTGTGGATAACTTGTTCTTCAACTGTTATGTTTTCAAATTCTATAGACATATAGGGTCTAAGCATAATTGGTGCCTACTTGAATTCTATCTCTTTTGTGGATTTTGAGTAGATTGGTGTGCGTGTACTGAAAGGTAGCGTATACTTTATTCGTGTTATCCGATTAGTTATCGTAACCACCATACATGTTGACTAAGGGCATGATCTCTAAAGGAAGTATTTAATGAAGTTAGGATCCCATGTTTTATCTCATATAAGTAATTCAGATTTTAAATCTCATTAGTTAATAATTCTTAGTTTTATAATTTGCATCTTAGTTTAATTTAGATAATTAAAAACCTCAATTTGTTAATTGTCTTAGCAGTGGATTAAAAACCATACATTGTTGCATAAGCATATTTACTGAATAAAACCATAATCAGATCTCAGTGGAACGAACTTAATTGTATTACTTGTGACCACGTATACTTGCGTGATATTGTGCTAACAGCCGCCTGTGATATTTATATAACATGTCCTTAACCTTCTGTCCATTCTGTTGACAATTAACACTGGAAAGAGTCAGGATGACTCTTCCTATTGTTAATCAGAATTTCGGGAAGAGTCAACAGGCTTGGCAAGGGTCAGCTTCAACATTCAGCAAGAGTCAGCAATTAAACCGGAAGGAGTCAGAATGACTCTTTCTAGTAATAATCAGCTTTGTTCAGGAAAGAGCCAGCAACACTTCTCAGCAAAAGTCAGCTTTAACCTTGAAAGACTTAGCTTTTATTCATTCTAGAAATAGTCAGATTTAACCAGAAAGAATCAGAATTAACTCTAGCAAGAGTCAGTCTTACTAAGAGTTATATGTGACTCTTTTTAGCTTGTATTTTAACATTTTGACTTAATTAATAATTCTAATATTAATTAAATTAATATAATTAATTTATTGAATGAATTAATTCCTAACAGAATTAATTAATTAAATAAATCAATTATTAAATTTAGTTAATTAATAAAAGAATTATTATTAATTCTCGATAGCCAAAAACTCTTCTGAACCACTGAAAATTATAAGGAACAATCACTGAATAATTTGATGAAGCTTGATGTACTGTCTGGTTCATAAGCTACTATCTTCAATGATTGTTCTTCATTCTTGACTTTAAATCTGTGGTTCTTTTTCTCTTCTCATCTCTATTCAAATCTTCTGTACTGATACTGTCTTCACAGAATCATCTGTCACTTTTCAAATAAATCTACTTGCTTCAATATCACACTGAAGCTTGATCAGTAACTGAATATTCTTCCAGTGTAAAACATCAAAACTATAGATTGACTTTTGATTTTTCTTCTGACAGATATCGTCTTCTGAGATTCCTGTGACAGTTAATATTATTTACTTATTACAATCTAATTTAAGTTGAGTTGAATCCTCGAACTACAAATAGGCTAAGTCATATGCCTTTCAATCTCCCCCTATTTGTTTGTTATATTTTAACAAGCAAATTCCTAGAGGATAACTCAACTAACTCAACTTAAATTAGTAAGAGATAATACTTTAACTGCTAAGTAAATAATGAAAAAGTTCTGGTATTTATAACAATTTCAAGATTCAAACATAATGATAAATACAAGATAGATGATCCTCTAGCCTGATCATATTTAAAATAATCCTATTCTGATCTATCTAGCTCTAAAGATATTACAAGTACAGTTGTTCTTCAATTTTGATTGTCTTCTGGTCTGAACTCTCCTTCTTCTTCTTCATCATTCAAGACTGGCAGATTTCTATGCAAATCAGCATCAACAAGTAGCTCTCTTCTTGATGACAACCTTATAGGATGAGCTAGTGGAATTCCAAGTGCCTTTCTAAAATGACCCTTGAATTTCATATAATCCTTCAAATGTATTTCTGCATAAGATTGAATATGATCTGCAATCTCTAATTTCTCTGGAGAAGAAAATCCTTGATTTCTTAGGATATACTCAACATAGACTAAATGTCTGGCAGAATGTGTGAACAATTCACCGTTCTGAAGGTTAATTGAATGCATTACCTCACCCTTAAGAAATATTAATTTTCTAGGCAATTTAACTATTTCTGGACCAGCCCTGTCAGCAAACTCTTTAAATTTTTCATGAAGAAGCACACCTAACTCAGAAGATGTTGTCACCTTTGGCCTTAGAGCCCATATTTCTGTCAATGATCTATCATAAAAGAACTGAATAGATGCTCTATGTGTTCCAACATTATGACAGTCAACAAATATTACTAGCTCATCAGTTCTTGGCACAAATGCAGAAGTTATCCTGACAACTTCTGTTTTTAAAGCTCTTATATAAATCTCATGAATTGGATTTCTCTTCTTAAACTTTTCAAAGACAACAACAAGATGACAATCATCATTTTCTGACATTTGAGGTGAGTCAATTGCTCTTTGAGCACGTTCCCATTTTTCACCACTTTTAAGCCTGATGTACATTTTTCTTGCTTGGACCTTGAGTGCATGTTGACGTTGCATTGTTGCAGCTTTCTCTTTCTGAAGTTTTTCCTTGTGTGCAATCAAATCTAGTGTCTTCTTAAGCCTTTCATCTCTTAATTTCAGTTTAGCTTCTTGCTTATCAATTTCTTCTTTAGCTTCAAAGTCTAGTCGCAGTTGTTCAGCTTCATATTCAGGGTCAACTGGTACTTCATCTTCTGCTTCATCTTCCCAGTTGCTAAAATCTGGTTCCGGTATTTTTTCACCAACATTAGGGAACTCTAAATCAGCAAAAATATCAAAGTTGTCTGGTTCACCTGTGTAGTAATACCCTTCAGTGTTTTCAGGTTGAATATCTGCTCCTACCTTCTTCCCCTTATCTCTCCTGTCACCACCTTGATCAGTCTTAGATTTGACTCCAGAGGTTTGACCTTGTCCTTGTCCTCCTAACTTCTCCCCCTTAGTTGAGGAATCCTCTACAGAAGGATCTAATGCACCAGTTCCCGGGTCTCGCTCATCACCATCTCCACCTTGCCCTTCAAAGAATTCATTTTATTCTGCTGTGGGTGTGTGAGTTCAGCTAATCATGTTAAATAAAAGTTTGAGCCCTTCGCCTTGTTGTGCATTTTGCCTTTCAATCAGATTAAGACGATGTTCAGTAGACAGCTGATTCTTTATTACTTCTGTTTGAAGATCGTCAACTTTGTTTGAGAGATCAAAAATAAGTAAATCTTGAGCAACTGTGACATCTCCAGATTCAGAGAGTAGAGTTTTGATCTTAATGTTGAAACCAGTCTTCATATTCTCAATATCACTCCTTATTTCTCAAAGCTGATGATTGACAGAGGTGGATGAAGAAGACCGTCCATCCACTTGTGCTCGCAGTGATCTTGCTTCAGCTTTAGTTTCCTCAAGTTCCTTTTCTAGTGCTTTAATTCTTTCTTGCAATGAGATAGTGTATGTGTCAGTGTGTGCACTCATCTGAAGATCACTCTGAGCTTCACTCATCTGACGTGCATGTGTTTCACTCAATTTTGTAGTGATCCTCACATCACTCCGCTCAATTTCCATAGTTGCTTCAGAAGGTGTACCTGCAATTAAGATCCTCTTGGGAGGTCAGTGGTGGTGCAATGGGAGTTCGCAAATCCCTATCCTCAGTCATTTCTGTCATCTCATTTGGATTTGAAGTCTGAATTGCTTCACTGACAGAAAGACTGAGTTGCCTTCCACTTTCTCCAGTCGAAACTGCGAGTGGAAACTCCCTTGAGGGATCCAGGTATGTTCCACCTGAGAGGGGAGATGATGATTCTATTATAAGTGGCTCAGAATCATGATTTCCCTCGTAAGCCTGTGAGGGCTCCTCTACCGTTACTATGGTAGGCACTGTAACCAACCCTATGTGCTCTCCTTGCAAAGTGTCCTTAGTTTCATTAGAAGTTGTGTTTTCCCCCATTGTGAGTAATAGGGGTGTGCTTGACTTTTTACAAGGTGCCACGGCCCAATGGCAAATTTCAATAGTTTCATCCTGTTGAGAGGATGAAACTAGTAACTGTTTATCGGCCATTTCAATGTCCAAATCCTATTGGGAGGAAATGGATGGGCTTATAGTTACCTCAGGTTCATTTCTACTCTTCTTTATTAGAGGCAGAGCTGCGGGTTCATTTATCTCTTCACTACTCCCATAAGACCTTTTAAATGGCAATTTCTTCTTTCTGGTTTGATAGAATTTAGTTGTTTTTGACTCAGTGTTTGGCTCTCTGACCTGGGTTAGAGGTTGTGGTTCTACAACCCCTTGGTCATTCCTAATAACCACTTGGGTTCCAGAAGTAGATTGCAAAATAGGAATAGTTAAGGGATCAGAATGCACTACCTGGTCAGCAGATGCTGTAAAAGTTCCAGTTGAAGTGTGTTGAACCACTTGATATTAAATTTCCTGCTCAGGGACATATACAGCTTGCTCAAGAGCAGGTTCTGCTGGTTCAGGTACAGGTAGAAGTGGCTCTGGAACAGGTTCTGGTGGTTCAATAGCAAGTGCAAGTGGCTGCATGACTGGTGCTGCTTGTTCCAGTGCTAGTACCGGTTGCTCAGGAATAGGATCAGGCATAACTGGCAGATGTATGAAGGTAGACATGTACTGAGAAACTACCAATTGAATGTTGTTGAGAAACTGTTGCTGTTTGAGTATTCTAGCATGAAACCATTTATTAGTGACATTGGAAGTTATACCATCATCTTGACTGAAAGGTCGTTGGTGTTCCTCAGAAACCAAGTCAATAAATATAAGAGTCAAGAACCTGGGATAATGACAATTCACTTTTTCACCCAACTGAACTTTATTAACAATGGTAATCATACGTTTCATCAAAACATCCCAAAGTAGTTTGCCTATATCAACTCTTCAATTGAAAACAATTGCAAAAGCAATATACTGAATAAGAGATGGTATATTAGAGAAATTGTTTTGCAAACAGTTAGCAAACACTTTAATCAACGTGTCAAACAAAACATACCATTCAGCTACCGATCCCTTTTTAGACATCTCACTTAAATCTAACTCACCTTGATGTTGATAATGAATCCCATTAAAGAACTGAGTGAGTTCAGCATCAGTAGGAAGATTAACCAGATTATCTGTTTGAAAATTTAATACCCTTTTGAATACTGATTCATCCACCAAATGCTGTTTATCAGAAGTCATAAAGGAAAAAGAATTTGAATCGTCTGAGATAACAGCAGTAGTGCATAATGAACGCAATGGTTCAATTTTTAATGGAGCACCTAGAGAGATAGCACTATTAATGAATGGATGCTCGTTTAGAAAACGAATCCAAGGCTTGAATTTCTCAACAGAACAATCGTCCGAATTATAAAAACCAACGAAATTATGTTTGACAAGCTCGAAATTATCACCCATAATTTTGAATGCAACAACAACCTTTAATCCAGCAAATTTCAATTAAATTCGAATTTCAGATTTTAAAATTAATTAAAAATTAATCCGAAAATTTGAATAATTCAGTCCTTCTCCAAGAATTCTCAGATTGTAGTATGTTAATCTACACAACACCAAGAACACTGGACTATTTTCAGATTTTCAAACAAAAATCCCAATCTCTCAAGATCTCAAATCGTAAAAATGGTTCAACCAATTCATTTTTGTTAATTTCTTAACCAAAACCAGTGTTTAACGATTCGATATGCAGAGGAAATCACGGGGAATGTCGACTTGTTATCAGTTTTTGATTCGGTGAAGAAACAAGGTCGAATTTCTGAAGAAAAATGGCGTGGTTCCGTTTGTATTTGTGTATATATATCGTAAGTATCAGAGAAAGACTCAGAACCTTGTGTTCGTGAGTTTGATTGTGTTGGAAAGAGTTAGTCTGGAAAGAGTCACAAAAACAAATATATACTTGGCTGACTCTTCCTAGGCTTAACTGACTCTTACCGACTAACACTCTAACTCTTTCTAGTTTTAAAACTGACTCTTTATAACTGACTCTTTATAATATATATATATATATAAACTTAACTATTTCAAGATTTAAAAATAAACTACACTAGAAATAGTTGCCAACTCGACTCTTTGTAGAATAAAACTGACTCCTTTTAGAATAACTTGACTGACTCTTTTTAATATATATTTACTGACTCTTTTTAATACTGAAAAATCTTACTCTTTTAATACTAAAAATCAACTTTCTATAATATATTCAAAATTTCTAATTAGAGTTTATTATAAATTCAAAATTTTCTTTTAGTAAATTACATATTGATAATAATAAATATATACAACTAGACTTGATTTAATTTATATGCTAATTATTTTTTTAATAATAATATAATTTACAATAATATGGACAAAATATGATTATTTAATAATAGACTAACTAACTAATTGAGAATATCAAAAATACCATAGTATATCCTTTTAACAGAAGTAAAACTAAAATAGCAAAAGGACAACCACTACAAGTTAATACATAAAATATTAATTATTTACACACATATTTATAATAATTTAATAAATCTAAATATTTTTCTAATAAAAATAACTTTCTACTAGAAAATTATTCAAAGAGAAAATATGACTTATTAAATCATCATAAATATTCAATAATGACTTTAAAATAATGACATTTTCAAGAAAAATAGATTTCTCACAAATTTACAGCTTGTACAATTTGAGAAAAGTATTTTTATAGAAAATGAATTATTCTAGATTTAAAAGAAGTAAGTAGAAATATGTATAGAAGATAATAACACTGATTCGAGAATTAACAAACAAGAAGGTAAGTTGATAAAATAATTATACAAGTGATTTTAACAAAGAATATTAACAAAATAATCACTTATCAATTATTAAAGAGCAAACCTCAGATATTAACTAGATTAATTACTAGGACTATTTAACATACCCAATTCACCAACAATTCTGGTGAATTTGGATTCATCAAGAGACTTAGTAAAAATATCTGTTGTCTGTTCTTCCGTGGGTACAAAATATAACTCCACGGTACCATTCATGACATGCTCTCGGATAAAATGATACCTGATGTCGATGTGCTTGGTCCTCGTATGCTGCACAGGATTGTTGGAGATTGTTATGGCACTGTCACACAAAATTGGAATATTTTCAAGTACAAAGCCATAGTCACGTAGCTGATTCCTAATCCACAAGATGTGAGTACAACAGCTTCCAGCAGCTATATATTCAACTTCAGCTGTTGAGTTGGAAACTGTTTGTTGCTTCTTGCTGTACCAGGAGACCAACCTACCACCTAGGAATTGACAACTCCCAGAGATGCTTTTTCTATCTACAACACTTTTTGCATAATCTGAATCTGTATATCCAACAAGGTTAACCAGAATCTTTAGGGTACCAGATACCTAAATTAGGCGTACCCTTAAGATATCTTAAGATTCGTTTTACAGCAATGAGATGCACATCTCTAGGATCCGCTTGGAACCGTGCACACAAGCATGTAGCATGCATAATATCTGGTCTACTTGCAGTAAGGTAAAGCAATGAGCCTATCATACCTCTGTAGCTTGTGACATCTACCTTGGCAGAATTTTCACATGCTCCAAACTTGACAGCTGTAGATGATGGTGTCTTTGCTGAAGATGAGTCCTCCATTTGATATTTCTTAAGGATCTCTTTGACATACTTTGATTGACAAATAAATATTCCATCTGTCCTTTGACTTACTTGTAATCCAAGAAAGAACTTCAGTTCACCCATCATGCTCATCTCAAATTTACCCTGCATTAGCTTAGCAAATTTCTTGCACAAAAGATCATTAGTAGACCCAAATATTATATCACACATAGACTTGGACTAATATAGTATCATTCTTATGTTTCTTTGTAAAGAGAGTTTTGTCTATGACACCTCTAATGAAACCATTTTCAAGTAAAAATTCAGAGAGAGTGTCATACCATTTTCTTAGCACTTGCTTGAGGACATAGATAGCTTTGAAGAGAAAGTAGACATAGTCCATGAAATCTGGATCTTCAAAACCAGGGGGCTGTTCTACATAAACCTCTTGATCCAGCTTACCATTTAGAAAGGCACTCTTAACATCCATTTGATAAACTTTAAAGTTTGAAAATGCTGCGAATGCCAAGAATATTCTGATAGCCTCAAGTCTTGCCACTGGTGCATAAGTTTCATCATAATCAATACCTTCAGCTTGTGAATAACCCTTTGCTACCAGTCTTGCTTTGTTTCTCGTCACTGTACCATCTTCATCTAACTTGTTTCTAAATACCCACCTAGTGTCTACCACTTTTCTATCTATAGGTCTGGGTACCAGCTTCCATACTTCTTGTTGTTTAAATTCATTGAGTTCATCTTGCATAGCAATTACCCAATCAGGATCAGAAAGAGCTTCCTCAGTTTTCTTAGGTTCCATTTCAGATAGAAACCCTGAATAATTACATTGATTCTAGTAAGCTCTTCTAGTTTTTACGCCAACATCTGGATCACCAATGATTAGCTCAAAAGGATGAGCTCTATTCCAAACAGTCTGTCTGGGAAGATTAAGTCTTGATGATTCACCTTGTTCTACATTGTGATGTTGAGTAAGACTAGTTGATCCTTCATTGTCTCCCCCTGAGTTGTTGCTAGGTTGACTAGATGAATATTCAGTAGTATCAGGGGTATCTACAATATTATCATTGTTTCCACCACCGTTATCCTGATCATCATGATATTGTGACTAGTTGGAAAAATCTACTCATTGTTAAAGGAAATTGAATTTCATGTTTTTTAACCCGATAATTAAATTACAAGTACACATATTTAATATTGTGATTACGTGTTTAGATATTACACATTTGATTTTAGTTTCATATACAGTTTTCTATTCTAACATATTAGTTAAATAAAAAAATATAGGTGATGCTCATTTTGAAATGTCTTATTTTACGAGTAGGGATGTCAACGGGTTGGGTTCGGTCCGAATTTTGTAAATTTCAAACTCATATCCAAATATTTTCGTGTTTTTAAAAATAAATCCAAACCAAATCAGTCGAGTTTCGGATTAGATCTGGTTTTTTCGGGATTTCAAAATTAGTAATAATGTAGTCAAATTTAGAATAATTGATATATGCAAACAATATTAATTATTTTTATACAATAATTAAAATTTTAATTGAGTGTATTAAGTAAGTAGTTGAATGTAACATATTGTACGAATTGACATATTAAACAAATTTAAAATAGTTTAGAATATACAACACAAATGAAAATGTTATTTAAAGCAAAGAAAATTACTTCTTAAATATTTCAATGAAACATGAGATTGAGAAATAGAAGTTCTAATTACTAATTAGTATTGACAATTTCTAATGAAGTATTTGAATAAATTAAATAAATTATATATTTTACATCTAAAACATTACATATAATAGTTTTAAATTATGATATTATATTATATACGTATCGGGTGAGGGCAATCATCATAAATTCTAATCTTACTCTAAGAACGGAATATATAAGATATGTTTGGTTGGTTCATAATGTTTATTTTTCTATAGTAAATTCATTCATTAATAAAAGAACATACAATTTGTAAAAATAATATTGAACAAATACATTGGAAAGAAGATTAGATTAAAGTTTCCTTTATAATAATTACGTTCATTTAATGGATCCTACACAATAGAGATCATTTCTCATATCACTTACACATGCCACCTTTTTTTAAAAACAATCTAATGATTTATAATAGTCGTGAGAAATAAGTGTTTTTAAATTTTTAATATGTATTCAAAAAATTGATTGCTACTCATACAATTTTTTTGAATAAATTAATATAATATTAATTCTAGAAACACATGGTACTGCACATTTAAATGTACCAAATTTTCAAAAAAAAAACAAAACTTAAAATATGGTTAAAAACTTATGAACTTGGTAGAAAGATTCTGTAAAAAAACGAGAAATCAAGTAAAAAAACAAAATTAACAAAAAATAATAAAGAGGGGCTTAGAATGTTTCAGCGGGAGATGTGAATGTTATGATAGTTGTTTGATAATACTGTTAATATTAATGCAATTGATATAAGTTGGCGAATAAGTAATTTTATACATAAATTAATTACATCTGAATGAAATTATATTTTTTTAAATAATGATTAAAATAATATGTTCATATTAATTAATTAATAAATTTTACTATTTGATGCGTAGCACGGGTAGAACGCTAGTTAGTAAATAAGATGTTGGTCTTTTCTAGTAAGTTGCCAACAACATGTTGGTATAGTGGTTGAGTCACTGGCCTCCTTTGAAGGAGGTCAGGGGTTCGACTCCTGTGTGTGCGTAAATTTTCTAGTCCAGACATCATTTTGAGTGGTAGGTTCATAGAAAGGTCTTTATTGAAGCCCAATTAAGTCCGGTTACGTCACTGTACTGACTTTCCATTATTTAGGGCTGCTAAAGGCCATTAGTTTTTTTTTTTTTTTTTGCCTATATCACATTTATTTGTTTTTGGTTGATATGCATGATATTTATATCATTCTTTTCATATGAAATTTTAATATATTAACGTCCGTGCTTTCTTGATACTAAGCCACAAAACATTTTCTTTAATTGGGTTTATAAATGAAACAAAATACGATTTTAAGCTATATGAGAAAACTTATTCCAAATTATGTATAGTGAACCCCGAAAGTTACACTTTCAAAAGTTATGTTGGACATTTATATTTTCAATATTATTACAGGTTCATATTTGTATATATGTGTAAGTTCATGTATACATGTATCATTCACTATTTTAAATTACTAGCTTATAACCCGTACGATATACGAATTTTTTTTGAAATGTAACAAATTTTATTTTATGTTACAATTATATTTTTATATAATCATCATTTACAATATGTCATTTTAATTTTAATATTAATAATTTAATTTAAATTTAATTAAAGATATGAATGGGTTAAAACTTATATTATAAAATTTTAAAATAAATATGTCGTTGATAGAATTCGAACCTTAAAATTTTAGTAAATTAATTTAATTATATGATATATTTAATCATTAGATCTAACGATTCTGATTTTTAACTAAAAATCTAATGATCATTATTCGTAGTCACGAATTTCTATTATATTTTGTTAGTGATTAGAAGAAATGATGGATATTTTTGGTTATAGATTAATTATTGCTAGATATGATATGATTGGAAGATATGATATGATTGATGTTAATAGGCGTTCATAAAAGATAATATCTTCAATTAAAAGTAAATGTGAAAAGGACAATGGACTAATTACCATTAATTATATTATGTTATTATTTATTTTAGGTATTCTAATAGTATAGATATCGTATATATTTTTCTTATAATAAAGGTTAAATAAGTAAATTCACGAAATACTAAAAAATATCCACCAAGGTTCGATTCTCCCCTACCGCATCTATATCTTCTAAATATCTGCTAGCAAAACTTTTCCAAAATTACTGATATTGTCCTCTATGTATTTCCTATTAATCCATAATTTTAAGGATATATTTGTAATTTAAACTAAATGGATCATCCATATTTTACAACAAATCGACCCTGTTGACCCATTAACAATCATCCAATATAAAATATACTTAGTTAGTACATGATCCGTTTTAAAAAGGATATGATCCATTGGATCTAAAACAAATTATATGCAAATATACTATTATGGAAAGCAATAAATGAGACAATTCTCCTCCACGATTTTAGCAAATTTTCAAAATTATAGTAATTGAATATATGTAATTTATTCAACCATTGAAACCAATGGATATGACCCATTGGATCTAAAAATGCAATATACTTTTATGAAAAATAATTGTAACGCCCCCAAATCCGGGTCAGGAGATTCGGTCGTTACCTGAGAATCCTCAAAATAAACACCACCACTTTAATAAAACATTATTCCGTATAATTGTCGAAAATTGAAATATAATCTCTGTGACCCAAACAATCCAAGATCTTTTAGGTTATAGTGCTAGAAACAAGAATCCAAATTCCATAAAATAGCAACTTTCAGCTTTACCACATTCTCTTTAATCAAAACCTAAATCACTGGTATAACTTCGACAAGAAGTATACCAGGCCAACAATACATAATAATAATTATTAGAGTTTAACTATATTAAATAGACCTTACTCTGGATCAGGACATCCCGTGTCAAGTTTTCTTCAAGATAGCGTCTGCTTCTTCTCTCTTCGAATTTTACGAATATGTCTCGCCAAACTACCTTACTGAAAAGTTAGGGTTTCGAAACAAACAAGTATGAGCGGAAGAAATGCTCAGCAAGTGGGTAGTAAAACAGGAATAATATTAATATCATTGTTAATGAAAACATATAATATCTATCAAAACTCAAATCACAAGAGAAGTATTTTGGATCAAAAATCTAACAACACAGAATGGATTAAAATAAAGTATGAGATGGGTAATCAAACATGATAGGTTCAGTGCCCTACTGGTGGGATCCCGACTACCTAACAATTGGTTTAGCTCTACCCTAACAAGGAAGCATCATTAAGGAATAATAGTCTCAAAGGTTATCGACAAGTTCGATGCAGTAAATGGGGTGTAAATTGAATAAACAAGAATGACAATAAATATCGACAAGATCAACAATAAATGGAATAATACCATAATAAGCATATTTAAAATAATCTCACTTGAACAAGAGGTTAAGGGAAAACACTTCCCTCGAATTCTCAGCTATCATGAAACGTCACAGTAATATTGCTTTCATCTTCTATCTTACGGCGTCACAATCTTCTAATTTGATCAATATTTTGTTCAACGCTCTTGCGGTTTCCACGAGTCAAAACCGCCGATATCGAGCTCGCGCGTCAATTCCAATATCAAACATAAGACAAAACTTTAGTCTCTAGACGACAATTCTAATATTTTCTATAAACGCTATAAACTCAACTTGAACGTATTAACCATACTCACCAATTTCTCTGTTGGAAGAAGATAATCGAAGACGTCCCCTCTGAACATATATGTTTTCCCGTTGGAAAACGCTTCACGGTGAATCCAACAACCACAACCAATACTTCATCCATCTTCATCCTTTCTCATTTAACCCTCACTTATATTCGCCGACAATTCTGAGTCAAACTTTCCACTAAATCCCCGGATAAATAAATCTTCTCCGAACTCAGGAATCCAATCTATATAATATTTTAATATCCGTAAATCCTACTTTATTTAATTACAAGAAAATTCCCATTTAAAAAGGGCTCTAAACATTTCTAAGTATTCGCTAACAATTAATTAGCTATTTAAATCACATTTTTCAAAAAAATAAATTAGCTCTTATGAATCATCTACAAGTCTCTAAAATTCTCTAATTTAATTAATATTAATCTCTATTTATTCTCAAAATAAAATAATTAGACAATCAATTTTTATCAGAATAATTTTACTTTTAATTATCCTCCCAATTATAATTTGTTTTACTCATTTTTAATATTAATCCGACTTAGGCCTCTAAAATAATTGGCACATACAAATCTCAAAATTTTCACATAAAAGCTCTATTTTAATTAGATCCATTTTAGGGCAATAATAATATTATAAATCTATATCTATTCATAAATAAAATAATCCAAGAACTCATTTTAATCTTGTAAATAATTTAATAATAATTTCGAATTTAGCCTCTAAAATAATCTGGCTCGATCCGGTTAATAAAAATAATCCAGAATTACTGAATATAATCTTCCCAAAATTAAACCATATTTTTCTCTATTTATTCACAACTATTCTCTTTTATTAACGAATCAATAAATCTCTAATCTTAGGTCACAAAAATATTCTTATTCAATTAATTAATAAATAAATCACTATTTTATTAAACTCTTTATTTAATTAATTACTCAATTTTACTATTTTATTAAACTCTTTTTATTCTCACAATTTTAATAATATTAAAATATATAACTCCTTTTTATTAGCGAATCATTAAGTCTCTAATTATAACTTAAATCATTGCTAATTATTTATTCACTCGAATCACATCTAATTAGGTCTTGTTTTATTCTCAAAATAAAATAACTCGTTTTACACTAAATTCTAATTTTATTATAAATTACCCTTATTTTATTTCTCACCATTTTATAATAATAAAACAATTATTAAAAAAAATCAATTTTAAAACATTCAACCATTTATTTTATTATTTTCCTATTATTAGAACTGTATTATATATATATATATATATATATATATATATATATATATATATATATATATATATATATATATATATATCCGTTAAAGCCACGCGCCTCTCCCCTGTAATCTCTCTTGTCCTCAATCTCTCTCTCAACTCAAACTCTCTCGTCTCTCCCGTTCTCTTTCTCTCCTCTCTCGCTATCCATCTCAATCTCCCTCCCTTCTCTTTATCTCCCCTCTTTGTCTCTCACGGCAACAACAACACTAACACCCCACTCTTGCCTCTCCCCCTGCTCTCGACTCCTCTTACCGACACACTACAACCCCTCACTCTCTCTTGACAAACATCTCCCTCCCTTTCAGCCCCTTTCGATCAACACCATCACTCTACGTTTCAACCAACAATCACCACAACCTATCTCTCTATCTCTCCCTCATCTCACCGTCTATATCTCTCTCCCCTCTCCTCCTTTCTCTTCATCTCCTCTCTCTCCCGACTCCCTCTTTAACAACCACCCATCGGCGCCAATTACAATAACCAACACCACTATCGGAACACAACACACACCACCACAATCAACAACGACATCCTCCCTTCTCCCTCTATTTCTCTCCACAACGACCACAACACAAAAGAACACCACCACCGCAACGGTGGTGGTCGTATGCAATCACAACCAATCAATCTCCACTCCGAGCTCGTGTCTCTGTCTCTCTCTCTTTCTTTCCAATCTCGACCTCTCCCTCTCTTTCCGTCGCTCTCTTCTTCGATTCACTACCTCACCCACATACATACGCTCCTAACCCACACTGGACTCAAACAACAATCACCGATTCAACTGGTGGTTATGCTCTGTTTTTATATATATATATAGTCGAGATTTTGGTTAAATTAAAAGAGACCGTCGGTGGGTCTTGAACAAGATGGAAAGGAAGGGTGGTGTGTTTGTTGGTATAAGAGATGTGGCCGGGTCTTTAACAGGAAAAGGAAGGAGGGTGTTTTCTGTTTTTGGTGTGGAGATAGAAGATATGGCCGAGCTTTTGTTTGTGAAAGAGATAGGAGAAAAAAATGGTGTTATGGGTTTCAAGTGCTTAGTCAAAATACAAATGACTGGGCTTTTTTTTATATATAAAACTGCAAGGGGACAAATCGTGGGACTGCAAAGAAAAAAAAAAGAATGTTTAGAACATTTTGTGTTTTGTAAAAGTTCTGTTGTGTTCCGGGAAAGAAAGCTCGTGTTTTGCAAAAGAATCTTCTCAGGTTCTGTGAACGAAAAATGCTGTCCTTCTCTCGTGTTTAACAATCCGATCAGTAATGTTAATCTCGTTTTTCCCCCGCTGGCTAATAAAACGAGACTCTAATTTCGCTCTCTAAAATAATTTCGCGCTTTTTAAAAAAATTAAAATCAAACCAAAAACGCGCTAATTAAATATACTATTGCATCGCCCTTAAATACATTTAAATAACGAGTAGAAAAATATTATTCGAAACTTTTGCGGTTATTACAATAATAAATTTAGGAATAAAACAAATTTTCCTAAATTTATAAAAGCAATAAATGACATAATTTTCCTCCATGATTATAGAAAACTTTCAACCATATTCAACCATGAAAAGCAATAACTGGCACAATTTTCAGCCATCAGAATTTTTTCCATCTTCCTTCTTTTACACCTCAAACTCTTCATTCAATATATTGAGTATTATATAAATCAAGAAATAATATTCATATTAGAGCTCGGATTAATTTGATGAATATTATAAATAACTTTTCTTACCTCTCTCTCAAGCTTTCTCTCAAGAATGGCGGTACACATAAAATATTTTAATCTCTCTCATCCTCTCTCTCAAGAATAGCAGTACACATAAAATATCATTAATCTCTCTAATCTTTTTTCTCCTTCCTAGTCTTTTTTCTTTCTTTCGGTCTTCGCGATCTTTTTTTTATGTATTCATATATGTGTGTATGCGTATACTATATTTGTTGTTTACTAATATTTGTCTGTTTGAATTTACAGAATATGAAACGAGAATGATTTTACAATGAATTTTTGATTGAGACAATTTACAAGATACAAATTCAATGGTGAATTTGATTAATTGGGTATGTATCTTGATTATAAAAACCTGTAACTCGATTCAATATCGTCTTCTCTGATTGTTAGCAAGGTTTTCTTTTCCAGTTTTTCTCTTTTTCCATGCATTTTATTAATGTTTGAATCAATATCGTCTTCTCTGATTATTTTCTCTTTGAGTGTCAATGACAAATAGTTATAACAGGTCTGCATAGAAGGTGTTTGATTAAAGTTCTGTATGATTTAAAGTGTATTTTGTTTGTTATTTTGATGTTCTTTGACATGCTTTATTTTGTTTTTTTGCAGCCTTGACGAGAGAATTTGAAAAAATGGCTTCATCCTGTTTTTTGTATTTTGTTTGGGGTTCCGTATTTATCGGGAGCTGCAAAATGTCTTTAATTTAGAGTCAATTTCAATGTGTATATAATTCGTTGTGCTTATCTTTATTTAGTCAAATATCCAATTTTTGTGTATGATATACGTTTATTTATCTTTAAAGTGTTTGTTGCAGACTTTAAATTTATCCACTTTTTCCTATAAATGGACGGATTAAGTTAGTATTGTAATTGAAAAATACATGTAATTTATTATGTTATTAAAAGTAATAACTGACACAATTTTCCTCCATCGGATTTTATTCCAATATACCATTTGTAGATGGCTACACCTCTAAGTCTGCATTAATAGGTACGCAAATTTTTTGTTTATATGTTGGTTCCGTTATATTTTAAATCTAGACATTTGCTTAATTGTGAAACAGGTCATAACAGGATTCCTCTTGGTTCTTTTTCTCCTACTTCAAAATGAAACTATAAGCGAAGCATGTGTACTTGGATTCTTTTATTTTTTTTATGTTTCTGTTTCCTAGGTTTAGCTATAGGGAAGGACCTGCTTTTCCTGATACATTTTTCTGGGACATCTTATTAATTATTATACATCTCCAATCCATATACTGTATGTTCCTTTCACAAATCGGAATCTTTTGGTTATTTTCTGGTCATCTCCGGAACTGCATTACAGAAATTAAGGATTTGAAGCATTGACTAATTTTGTCTTTGATTTTTTCTTGAACTTGCTTCTTGGCATCAAGCCATTGTTATCTTCAAGATTGAGACGTTAACTTATTGTAATATGTTTCCTAAGACATGATAATCAAATTTATTTTTGTGTTAAGTTTCACAAAGTTTATATCTTCATTACGTTATATTTTGAATCTAGACATTTGCCTAATTGTGAAACATGTCGTAAGAGGATTCTGCTTGGTCCTGTTTCTCCAACTTTAGAATGAAACTGTAAGCAAAACATTTGTGATATGGGCTGAAAATAAGCCCTAAAGACACATTTAATGTGGCATTAACTAGGCCGAGAATAGTCCAAACGTGGGGCCCACCAGCTGGGCCAAAAACCCTAAATATAATATTAATTTCGTAATTAATATTAAGGGTAATAAACAGCTCAGCAAATAAGAGTTGGATAAGGATAATATCCCCTTCAGACTTATCCAATAAGGTATCCAATTCAATATGGAAACTGATTCCTACAAGGAATAGATCTAGAACATTCCTCGAAGACTTGCCCTCCAAGTCTCCAAATCCTACCATAATTCTAAGGCTTCTCAGCCTATATAAAGGGCCTGACCCCTCATTCTCAGAACTACGTTTTATTGGCTTGATTCTCTAATTTACAGAGATACGTAGGCATTCTGTGAGGACCGTTTAAGTCTCGAACGCAGAAGCAGCCATTAAAGCACGAAGCTCACGAACCCTAGCGTTAAATATACAAACCCTAGCCGCAATATTTTCAACTTAGTTTTTATTCCATAACATTTGGCGCCGTCTGTGGGACGAAGACATCAACCATGGTTACCACTCGAAGAACAACACCGGTCTCAACCGAGGCTACTCCTGGAACCATCGTTCCACCAATCGCTGCTCCTCCTGTTGGTACAGGGCCAGAGTCTGTACCCCCATTGACGGAAACAAACCCTTGTAGTCAGGCCTCTCAACCACAAGGGACGGATCCCCCCGCTGAAAGATCTCAACCTGTAATCGTCCCTCTAGGCCAGGATACTAACCCGCTCCAGATGGTGGTCTCTCCTCTCCCTCTGAGCAGCCGCCCGCCGCTTCACAGTCTCTCCACTTCTTCGCTCCCTGTCAACACCAACCCAATGTATGGGCTGCCTAATTACCCCCAAGATCCAAGGGATCCAGGACCAAGCGGTCATGCTCGGTTGATCCATGGGCAACAACAATCCCCTTATCTTAGAGGCCCGGCTCCTCCTGAACCAGGATACTATGATTACTCTGGTCCTTATACCGGAGACTCGTCATCTGAAGACGATGATCGAGACGAAGCCCCAAGGAGGCGACGCGCTAGTAAGGAACCTCTGAGGAGGAATCCATCGAACCGAGATGGTCCTTTAACAATCGCAGAGAAAATTAAGGCTTATGAAGCCGAGATTCAGAAGCTGAAGGACGATCAAGCAAGGGAGCTAGAGAGACAGAACCCTAATCAGACTCGACCTCCTCCGACTTCAGGAGGGATTCCCTTCATAGATCTGGAGAGGTCTTCAAGGAGACACCGAAGGACTGAAGCCCCAACCAGAGGAACTACCAGGGTGGAACTCCCCAAGAATAATCCTAGAGATTTGATGCTACAAGGAGATCTGGATGATCCGACCCCTCCATTCACTGAGGAGGTGATGAATGCACATATCTCCCGAAAGTTTAAGATGCCCACGATCAAAGCTTACGATGGAACAGGGGATCCCGCAACTCATGTGAGAACGTTTACAAGCGCATTGTTACTGCAGCCTGCTAACGATGCCCTTAAGTGTAGGGCGTTCCCCCAAACCCTGTCGGGCATGGCGCAACGTTGGTATAGTCGTTTACCTCCAAACTCGATTAGCTCTTTCAAGGAGTTGAGTACCGCTTTTGTCAGTCAATTCATTAGCGGAAGAATTCACGAGAAAAGCTCCGCATCCCTTATGTACGTAACACAGGGAAAGAATGAGAACTTAAGAGATTACATCAAGCGATTCACTTAGGAAACCCTGAATATCACCGATTTGGAAAATAAGGTGGCCATGGTAGCCTTGCAGCATGGAACCACGGATCTCTTTTTTAAGAGGTCTTTGGCAAAACACCCCCCTGAAAGCATGGATGAACTTCAACGAAGGGCGGACAAGTATATAAAAGCTGAGGACAGCATCAAGAAAGAAGCCACGTTGGGCAATGGAGGGAACAAGCGGAAGCAAGAACAAGAGTACGATGCTAGGGACAAGTATCCCCGAGCTAGCAGAGACTCTGAATCTGCTCCAAAAAAGAACTTGGGTCCAAGGTTTTCCGAGTATGCCAGACTTAATGCTCCAAGAAGCCAGATCCTATTGGACATTGAAAAGGAAAAGGACTTCCGATGGCCGAAGCCACTTAGAGGAGACCCAGCTAAGCGAAATAAGGAGCAATACTGCAGGTTCCACAAAGATGTGGGACATGACACCGACGATTGTAGGCAACTCAAGGATGAGATTGAGTTCTTAATACGAAGAGGAAAACTAAGTCAATTCACCAAGGGTGATGACCGTGGGAACCAGAGAAGGGACAATGACAGAAGGGACAATGAAAGGAGAGATAATAATAGGAGGGATGACAACCATGATCGCAATCCACAGCCCCGAAGGGCAGTTATTAATATGATCTGGGGAGGTCCGACAGCAGCTGGCACGACTAAGAATTCTCGAAAGGCTTATGCTAGAGAAGTAATGCACATTGTGGGAGAAGCCCCGAAGCGTGCTAAAACCGAGATGGTAATTGGTTTCGATGATTCAGATTTGGAAGGGGTGAAATTCCCCCATGACGACCCGCTGGTCATAACTCCCGTGATTGGAAACTCAGAAGTAAAACGAGTCTTGATAGACAATGGGGCTTCTGTGGATATTTTATTTTATGATGCATTTGTAAAGATGGGTTACAACGACTCTCAACTGACCCCTACAAACATGCCTATATACGGGTTTAACGGAGTGGAGTCCAACGTTGAAGGGACTATTCAGCTACCCGTGACTATTGGGCAGGAGCCTAAAGAGGCGACTCAGATGTTGAATTTCTTGGTGATCAAGGCAGCATCAACATACAACGCAATCCTTGGAAGGACTGGACTTCATACGTTTAAGGCTGTGGCCTCTTCCTATCATATGAAAATTAAGTTTCCGACACGGAATGGTGTCGGAAAACAAAAGGGTGATCAGAAGATGGCAAGAAGTTGCTATGTGGCCGCATTAAGGGCCGATGGAGTCGGGGGGCAGGTCCTTCCGATTGAAGACATGGATGTCCGCGATGATGAAGAGCATAGAGGGAAGCCAGCAGAGGATTTGATTCCCGTACCTCTAGAACCTAATGATCCTGAAAAAGTTACTTATGTTGGAGCATCTTTGAAAGAACCCCTGAAGGGCAAGTTAATAGAATTCTTACAGAAGAATAGCGACGTGTTCGCTTGGACAGCAGCTGATATGCCAGGGATTGACCCCCAACTCATAACTCATAGGTTAAATGTTGATCCCAAAAGGAAGACAATAAAGCAGAAGAAGAGAAACTTTGCTCCGGAGAGGCAAGAGGCCATTAGGCAAGAAGTGAATAAGCTCTTGGAAGCTGGTTTTATTGAAGAGATTCAGTTTCCTGAATGGTTAGCGAACCCAGTCATGGTCAAGAAAGCAAATGGGAAGTGGAGAATGTGTATAGACTTCACTGACCTGAATGATGCATGCCCAAAATATTGTTTTCCCCTGCCGAGGATTGATATGTTGATAGATGCCACAGCTGGACATGAGATGTTAAGCTTCATGGATGGATTCAGCGGCTATAATCAGATTAAGATGCACAAGGATGACATACCTAAGGTATCTTTCATAACTGACTTTGGTGTCTTCTGTTATCTTGTCATGGCTTTTGGTCTAAAGATGCAGGAGCTACTTACCAACGATTGGTGAATAAGATATTCGCCCATCTGATTGGAAAAACCATGGAGGTATATGTTGATGACATGTTAGTCAAGAGCCTACTTAAGGCTGATCATATCAAGCACCTCGGAGAGGCATTTGAAGTGCTGAGGCACCATAAGATGATGTTGAATCCCGCCAAGTGTGCTTTTGGCGTTGGATCTGGGAAGTTTTTAGGGCTGATGGTTTCAAAAAGAGGCATTGAGGCCAATCCTGACAAGATCAAGGCGATTTTAGACATGGAGCCACCACGCTCTATAAGAGATGTGCAGAGGTTGACAGGTCGAGTTGCAGCTTTAGGAAGATTCATCTCCAAGTCTGGAGACAAATGCTTGCCTTTCTTCCAAGCGTTAAAAAAGGTGAAAAATTTTGAGTGGACACCTGAAAGCCAAGAGGCCTTTGAGCAACTGAAGAAGTACATGGTTGAAGCCCCGTTGTTGACTAAACCAAGTCCTGGGGAGATTCTTAGTTTATACCTGGCGGTATCCGAACAAGCCCTGAGTGCTGTCCTTATTCGGGAAGAGGAGAAGGTCCAGAAACCTATCTACTATGTGAGCAAAGTGTTGCATGGGGCTGAGTTGAATTACTCACCCATAGAAAAGTTTGCTTTGGCATTAGTAACTGCCTCAAGAAAGCTGCGGCCTTACTTTCAGGCACATAAGATTCAAGTTCTGACAAACCAGCAGTTGAGGAACATATTGCATAGCCCAAAGGCCAGTGGAAGGCTAATCAAATGGGCGATTGAGTTAGGAGAGTTTGACATCACATACAAGCCTCGGACAGCTATCAAAGCTCAGGCATTAGCTGACTTCGTGGTTGAATGCACTATTAACAACCAAGAAGTCGGGGGGCAAGAGATAACGACTACCCCTAGGCAAGAGGAAAAAGAAGAAAAACTTACACCCGATCTGAAGGAATATTGGGTGCTCTATTTTGATGGAGCATCAAAAACAAAATCTAGTGGTGCAGGTTTGGTTTTGCAAAGCCCCGATGGGTTCACAGTTGAGTACGCTTTAAAGTTGGATTTCCCTACTACCAACAACGAGGCGGAGTATGAGGCATTAATAGCTGGTTTGGGCTTGGCCAGAATCATGAGGGTCAAGAATCTCAAAGTTGGTGGAGATTCAAGGCTTGTGGTATCACAAGTAAATGGTGAATTTGAGGCTAAGGATGAGACTATGGCAAAATACTTGAGAGTAGTAAAGGCTGTTATGTCCCAGTTTGAGGAGTGCTACGTTGAGCACATTCCAAGAGAGGAAAACATTAAGGCCGATGCCCTATCTAAGTTTGCTTCTTCTGAAATAGAAAATTATGCTGGGAGTGTCTACTTCCAGGTCTTGAAGGCCCCGACCGTTAATGCAAAGTTAGTGGCACCAATTGATATAGGAGGCTCTTGGATAGATCCTATCAAGGCACACCTGGAGACCGGTTGGCTCCCAGACAATGCCATGGAGGCACGAAAACTCTCAGTAAGAGCGTTGAGATATACTTTGATTGAGGGTATTCTGTACAAAAGGTCGTTTGTTATCCCGTACTTGAAGTGTCTAAGGCCTATAGAGGCAAGGGAAGCATTGGAGGAAGTTCATGAAGGGATCTGTGGGCAACACTTGGGGGGCAGAGCCCTAGCTCACAAGATAATTCGTTTAGGGTTTTATTGGCCGGAGATGTTGGCTGATGCACAAAACTATGTCAAGAGATGTGAGAGATGCCAGAAGCATGCCCCAATTGTGAGGCAACCGCCTGAGATGTTGACCTCGATTAACTCTCCCATTCCATTTGCAATGTGGGGGATGGATATACTTGGACCCTTTCCCATGGCTTCAGCACAGAGGAAATTCCTAATAGTGGCAATTGATTACTTCACTAAGTGGATTGAGGCTAAACCCCTGGCCAAGATAACCACCAAGCAAGTTTCCCAGTTCTTTTGGGAGAACATCATCTGCAGATACGGAATCCCACGAATCCTTGTGACAGACAATGGGACACAATTCAATAATGAGGAGTTTAAGAAGTATTGTGAAGAGAATGCGATCGAGCTCCGTTTTACCTCGGTGGCACACCCTCAAGCCAATGGGCAAGCTGAGGTAGCTAATCGAATTATCCTTGATGGACTGAAAAAGAGGGTCGAACGCTCTAGGAATACTTGGGTAGATGAATTGTTGCCCATACTTTGGGCATATCGTACCACTTGTAAGGTAACGACTGGAGCAACCCCATTTTTGCTGGCTTATGGAGCCGAGGCAGTTGTGCCTTTAGAGATCATGCAAGCATCACCTCGAGTTGAGGCATATGAGCCAGAAACTAATGACGAAGGAATGAGACTTGCCCTTGACTTAATTGATGAGGTTAGAGATGGAGCTAATGCGAAGAATGCTGAATATCAGAAGAGAGCATCTTTTCACTACAACCAGAGAGTTAAAGAAAGATTCTTTCGACAAGGTGACATGGTTTTAAGGAAGATTGAAGCCTCAGGAGTTGGCCAGAAAGGAAAGTTAGCACCAAACTGGGAAGGACCATATCTAGTCAGAAAGGTGTTAGGGCAAGGATCCTACAAGTTAGAAACCTTGGACGGGGTTGAGGTGCCCCGAACTTGGCATGCTGTGAACCTCAAAGTTTATTATATCTAAGTTCTTTTGACAAAGGCTTGGACTTTTATCTATTTATTAGGAATAAGGTTCGAATGAAACCATTTTAGAGCATGTTGCTCCCAATAGAAGATAGAATATTTATGTAAAGGTTGAACCCATTCTATTAATATCCATTGACAGCATAATGGAATTTATACTGTTTTCTCTATGAGTTATTTCTCTTTGTTAAAATAAACACGAAAGGCAAACGTTGAACTAGCTTGTGAGTTTAGTACCAGCCAGGAGGCCAAGTACTTAAGAAATTCTAAAGTTTAACGAACTATAAGCAAAAAATGAGAACATGGAAACAAAAGGAACTACTACATAAATAAGTTAAGTTATAAGCCCCGAAGGGCAAAAGTTCAGAATAAATAAAGACAAACAGAAATAAGCCACGCAGGGCCATCTACTCATCTAAGTCCTCAATAACAACATCTCCCTGGGTAGAAGAAGGATCTGCTGTCTCTACCCCAGGAGAAGAAGGTGGATCCTGAGTGGGCTGAGAGTCCCCATCCACTGCTGTCTCTGTAGCAAACTCCAAAGTATCTGTCAATCCAGGGATAGCAGGTACCGGGAACTTCTCCAGGGATACCCCCTCGATCTTCCCACTCAGCTCCTCGATGATCCCCTCCCAACACTCCTTGAAGGTGCCAGGAAAGTTTGCATCATACTCGGCATTCAGGACATCTTGAAAGTCCTTAGAAGCCTTGTAATCAGCAATGATGTGTTCCCTGTTCTGCTGCACCTCCAGCTGAAGCTTCCTGTTCTTCTCCTTCTCAGCAGCCAGCTCCTTCTCCACCTCCCTAAAACGAGCAAAGTTTGCCTCGGAGGCATCAAAGTATCTGTCTCTATCTCTCTCAGCAATGGTCTTATCAGCACGCACCTCCTTCAGGTTATGAACAGCGGCCTGAAGGTAGGCGTTCATCTGCAAAGGAAACAAGTAAATAAGGGAAAAGTAAATGCAATTAAATTAAAGAAGTTGAATAAGAAATTACCGAAGCAACAGCTTGAGCCCCGAGAAGCTCAATCTGCAAGTCATCAGAGGACTCCACAATGTGGACCCTGTCTCGTGGAGTAACCACGCTCCTGGACCACTCAGCTGCAGCCCTGGAATCACCTACAGCTGTGTCCCTATTGCATAAACCCCATCCCACTGTAAAGGGAGTGAGGTCTTCCTCAATAGGAACAGGCTTTTCTTGAAGAAAAGCAGGAACACGCTCCACCGCGGGAGAAGCCTCATCTGTCCTGGCCCTTTTGGCCCTAGGGTTCTCTGTTACCACCCTAGCAGTGGCAGCAGTCTCCCTCTGCCTGAAAATTGCACCCAGAGCAGTTTTGGCTGCAAAATGATTACAAGAAAGTTAGAAAATTATATCTAGCATAAAATGTTAACAAAGCAAGAGGTGAGAATTACCCTCAGGGCCCAAATCGCTTAGCCCATGGGCCTGCAACGAATCTTCAGAAATCAAATTTGCACATTGATGCAAATTATCCGATGTTAACAAAGTTATGGCGGCCTCTTCTTCCACGCCCAATTTTAAACTCCTAGCAGGCCCATCAACGGCTCTGCAGAAGTTGGGCCGAAAATAGTTGTCCCAGTCATCCCCATCCAAAAAGATATAAAACCATTCCCTCTTCCAATTAGGAAGGGAATTAGGAGCGGAATCCGAAACAAAACAAGAACGGGCTAAAGAACGGTGTTGGATTTTGACCCAGCCCGAATTGTCAGAAGAATTGACAAATTTGAATAAATATCGAAAAACAGAAATATTGGGCTCAAGCCCATGTTTCTTACATTGGACCAAGAAACAATAGATAAAACGCCATGCATTTGGCATAAGTTGGGTTGGACAAACCCGGGCTTCGGCCAAATGACGATAAACAAAAGGAGGAGGAGGTAGGCGAAAACCAGCATAAAAAGTTTCTTTATAAATCCTAATGGCCCCAGGCTTTGGGTGACAAGCCCTTTCGTTTGAGGCCGGAACAACGGCCCTATAAGGCCCATTAATATGAAAAAGTTGGGCTAGAATGTCTACCCTATGTTGTTTGTATTTCGATTTATATTCATAAGCATCTAAATGAAGCATATTTGGAAAAGCTTGACCAAACTCATTTAAAAGATCTCTAAGGGAAAAAACACTGGCATGGACAAGAGATGTTTTAGGGTTCTTACCCCTTGAAAGCCGTGGAGCGATGGTAGAAGTGTTAGCAAGTTGTGACTGGCCTGAAGAGCTAGAGTCCTCCATTGATATGCTTCCCTTGAAGGCTTGAAACCCAGAAAAGTTGAAAAAAGAGGTTGAAGAAGATGAAGATTCAACGATCTTCAAACAGAAACTGGAAAATAGGGCGGAGTAAAGACGCCGGAAATCGCCTCACGACAGAACCCTAGCAGAGCTTTTTTGAAAAATATTTGTGATAAAAGAAAGATAATTTTTGCTGAATAGTGAAATGAGAAATGAGGGATGCACACTACTCTTTTATAGAGTTCATGGTTGGTCATTCAACCGGTTATATCCAGTAAATGGGCTGTCAACAGGTGACTGGGCCTTTGAATAGGCGGGAAGCCCATGAAATTCAAATTTTGAAATAATTCTAGAATGTTCTACGACATTTTTAGAAAATAGGATAAAATCCCGTTAGAATTTAAAGGCAGGAAGCCCAATTAAAAGGACATACCCACGCCCAGGAGACCAAACCTCCTAGGCGTGCCTAAGGAAGGTGTCTCCTTGGCGGGGGTACCCACGCCTAGCTCGACTTTCCTTAAAGAAGGCTATACCCACGCCCAGGAGACCAAACCTCCTAGGCGTGCCTAAGGAAGGTGTCTCCTTGGCGGGGGTACCCACGCCCAGCTCGATTTTCCTTAAAGAAGGCTATACCCACGCCCAGGAGACCAAACCTCCTAGGCGTGCCTAAGGAAGGTGTCTCCTTGGCGGGGGTACCCACGCCCAGCTCGATTTTCTTTAAAGAAGGGTATACCCACGCCCAGGAGACCAAACTTCCTAGGCGTGCCTAAGGAAAGTGTCTCCTTGGCGGGGGTACCCACGCCCAGAAAGCATTTCAAGGAACGAAGGGCATACCCACGCCCAGGAGACCAAACTTCCTAGGCGTGCCTAAGGAAAGTGTCTCCTTGGCGGGGGTACCCACGCCCAGGAAGCATTTCCAGGGACAAAGATCACCCACGCCCAGGAGACCAAACCCTCTAGGCGTGCCTAAGGAGGGTGTCTCCTTGGCGGGGGTACCCACGCCCAAGAGGCATTTCTTGCCAGGATGACTTTTTTAAAGTTAATCCTTTAAAAATTTTAAAATAATGTTGGGAAATTGAAAAAATTCCCAAAAAATAATAAAAATACCTGTTGGTATATAAAAAATTCCTAAATTATTAGGAAAAATTACGAAAAATACCTGTTGGTATATAAAAATTCCTAAATTATTAGGAAAAATTACGAAAAATACCTGTTGGTATATAAAAATTCCTAAATTATTAGGAAAAATTACGAAAAATACCTGTTGGTATATAAAAAATTCCTAAAATACTAGGAAAAGTACAGAAAAATACGAGGAAAATTATAGAAATATTTTCTTGACAAGTTGAGCAACAATTTATGCTAATAATGCATAAAAACTCTATGAAAGTGCCGAAATTGCTAAAAGCAAGCACAAATTAAAGCCTCGAATAAGGCAAATCGTCGTAAATGTGTAGGTCGCTCCACACTTTACAATCAAGACGATACTTGTGAAACACTAGTGTAAACCAAAACTCCCATATAAGGGTAGGAAAATTAAGAAGTCCCAGGTAAGGGATAAAAACGACCCCGAGTCTCGATTAAGGCAAAAATAACTTCTACGAAAACCTGATCAGTTTTCCTAAGAAGTTGGGGGGCAAATGATATGGGCTGAAAATAAGCCCTAAAGACACATTTAATGTGGCATTAACTAGGCCGAGAATAGTCCAAACGTGGGGCCCACCAGCTGGGCCCAAAACCCTAAATATAATATTAATTTCGTAATTAATATTAAGGGTAATAAACAGCTCAGCAAATAAGAGTTGGATAAGGATAATATCCCCTTCAGACTTATCCAATAAGGTATCCAATTCAATATGGAAACTGATTCCTACAAGGAATAGATCTAGAACATTCCTCAAAGACTTGCCCTCCAAGTCTCCAAATCCTACCATAATTCTAAGGCTTCTCAGCCTATATAAAGGGCCTGACCCCTCATTCTCAGAACTACGTTTTATTGGCTTGATTCTCTAATTTACAGAGATACGTAGGCATTCTGTGAGGACCGTTTAAGTCTCGAACGCAGAAGCAGCCATTAAAGCACGAAGCTCACGAACCCTAGCGTTACATATACAAACCCTAGCCGCAATATTTTCAACCTAGTTTTTATTCCATAACAATTTGTACTTGGATTCTTTTGATTTTCCATGGATTATCCATATTATTATCCTTTTTCAATTATCTGTGATTAAGTCAACACAAACTTTCTATTCATTTCATAATAAATTTTGAAATTCAAATTACTTATTTAATACACAATCTTTTCATTTAATTCATAATCTTCATATAATTTATTATATTCCGGAATATAATCTTCATTTAATTCACAATATTCCAGAATATCCATATTATGATCCATTTCTAATCATCTAAAATCAAGTCAACATGATATTTTCATTTAATACAAGATAAGAATTTGAAATTCAAAGTACTTATTTAATACACAATCTTCCCAATTAATTCAAAATCTTACTTGATTTTCTCTTATCACGTTATGATCCATTTTCAGTTATCTATAATTAAGTCAACACAATCTTTTCATTTAATACATAATAAGAATATGAAATTCAAATTACTTATTTAATACACAATCTTCCCGACTAATTTAAAATCTTGCTTGATTTTCTCTTATCATATTACGATCCATTTTCAATTATCTATAATCAAGTCTACAAAATCTTTTCATTTAATACGTAATAAGAATTTGAAATTCAAATTACTTATTTAATACACAATCTTCCAAATTAATTCAAAATCTTGCTTGATTTTCTTATTTATGGAAACTATAACTCATTCATATAGTATCAATTAGCATTAATTATTCATATATTCAATTTTCTTTTTTTTCCAAAATTTCCTTTTTGACGTGTTCAAAATCTTAAATTTAAACGTATTTTTAGGATCAATTAAAAAATTTAAAATTCAAATTACTTATTTTATACACAATCTTCCCAATTAATTCAAAATTTTGCTTGATTTTCTCTTATCATATTATGATCAATTTTCAATTATCTATAATCAAGTCTACAAAATCTTTTCATTTAATACGTAATAATGATTTGAAATTCAAATTACTTATTTAATACACAATCTTCCCAATTAATTCAAAATCTTGCTTGATTTTCTCATTTATGGAAACTATAACCGCATTCATATAGTATCAATTAGCATTAATTATTTATATATCCATTTTCTTTTGAAAATTTCTTTTCTAACGGGTTCAAAATCTTAAATTTAAATGTATTTTTAAGATCAATTAAATTTTTAGGCCCAATTGTCAATACGTTTAACAAAATTAGTGCTATATATATCATTGAAGCTTCATCCATCTGCTATTACTTTTTTTATGCTATTTTCTTCTTTCTTATTTTGTTGTGTCTCTCCATTTTTATCTCTACCTTTTTTATTGATCTTTTTTCTATTCAATTCATATTACATTTATAATTATATGTTATATATGCGTTTAATATGTTTACTTCGTATTGATTTTTCATTCTTATAGAACAAGGGTATCCATGGAAAATGGGCAAGTTTTGGAATTAAGATATACAGATTATCAAAAATTTTATTTTACAATTAATTTGAATTAAATGTGTAGCATATGTATAAATTCATCCAATTACATTTAAACATTATAGGAATTTTAGCATATGAACATCCCTAATCAAGTTGAAATTCATATGATTTGACTTTTAAGGAAATTTTTCATTTTTAATTCTGATTTAATAAATATGTACATGCATCAACTTCTGTTTAATTGATCATCATCTTGACTGGAAAATATTTGAATTGATTTTTTCTTTGATTTTGATCATTTCAAACCTCGACATATTTGCCCGGTTTCATAAAAATTGATAATTTATAAATTCCAAAGTCAAATTAATTCAATTTTGACTAATAACAGTTAAACTGCCTATTGCACATAAAGTATAGCTCTGTACCACCACATTATTCTTCATATAAATATTTGAGTCCTTAACATATAGGTCTATTGCCTCGGTCTGATATTTTACTACTTACTTACAAAAATTGACGATTAAAATTGAAAAAAAATGAAAAAGTAGGCTTATTTCGATGTAGACGTTATATGATTTTATAAATGTATAATGCACATTACCCCAAAATGTAGTGAAAGGAATTTAGAGCCTGTATGGCTAAACTTAAAATTATTATTTATGACTTAAAATTGTTTAAAGTGATAAGTGGAAAATGAAAATTTTAAGTCAATATCTATTTAGGTAATTTTATATTATTAGTGACTTATGAATTTTGACCAAAGATATTTAAACTAATTAAATTTAGACCAATCATAATAGTTTAAAACTTTTCTCATTTAAATCTTTTAACCAGGGATATTTAAACTAAACTATTTAAAAAAAGGACATTTGAACTAATCAAGGATATTTAAACTAACCATGCTACAAGATTAAGTAGTAGTAGAAGTAATAATAATAATAATAATAATAATAATAATAATAATAATAATAATAATAATAATAATAATAATACTAATAATACTAATAATAATAATACTAATAATAATAATACTAATAATAATAATAATAATAATAATAATAATAATAATAATAATAATAATAATAATAATAATAATAATAATAATAATAATAATAATCACCATGATGGGTTTTGCTATAGCTAGAGGAGTGGGGGCCCAGATTGTATCTCGGCTTCCCACTAATTTCTTGTAAATTGTAACCCACGCTTATATATATATATATATATATATATATATATATATATATATATATATATATATAATACCTGAGTCTACCACACCAAAGTTAACATGCAGTTAACCTAACAAAAAATCATGAATTATCTTAGAACCAATCATAACTCATTCCATTTTAGAACAATCAAATTATATTAATCCTTATATAATAAATTATATGAAGATCATTATATAAAGAATGTATAATTGTTGCACCGTTTAATATTTATACTTGGGAGCAGTGCTCAATTTATTTTTTAAAAATTTATTTTTCAATAATTTAATTTATTCATGATATAATTTTCCTTTAAGATAATAACTATTTTTCATGGCGACGTCGAATAGCGTTATAATACATAATAATATTAACTTATATTGAGTGAATAATTATCAAAAATTGTAAGAATTGTATTTTTACTACAACCTTATTGGATGACATTTCAATTAAAACTTAGTGAATTAAATAAAACAAATACAAATTTTATATTTAATAAAATTAATGAAGATGGTTGGATATAGATATTGAATACTCATCGTTTAGAGTTTTATATCAATAAACGAAATGATCGGATAATTGTCTTTTTTTAAAAAGAATTAATAGCTCAATAATTGAAAGTAATTATATATAATTCATTTTTATTCCGACTATAACTTTAAATTTAATATTTCAAAATGCGAGACAGCGCCGCGAGGCGACGTCGAGCAACAATATAACTACATTGACTTATATTGAGTGATGAATAACCAAATTGTAAGAATTTCATTTTACTACACATTCCTGGATCACATTTCATTTAAAACCTAATTAATAAAATCAAACATACACAAATTATATAATACTTAATAAATTTAATGAAAGTGATTGAATATAGATGTCGAAAATCATTGTTTAGAGTTTAATGTCGATAAAAAAATATTATCGAGTAATTTTTAAGCCTCATATATTTATTGCTCAATAATTAAAATTCTTCGACTATAATGTTAATTTTCATATTACAAAATGCGAGACGACGTCGAGTAACGTTATACTATATAACTACATTGACTTATATTGAGTGATACATTATTAAATTGTAAAAAATATATTTTACTATACGGATAATATGAATTCACTGCTTAGAATACCAAGAACCTGTCAGTGATTAGTTACCGTACAATCAATTCCTTCTACCCTACAATATCCCGATTAAATACAAGGCATGGATCTCGTGTCAGGCCTATCAAATTTAATCATATGATTTCTTATTCATAATGCAAAGTTCATATTAATGCAAATTAGAAACTCCTTTCTAATTTCATACACTCTGGCCAGAGATTCCAGAACTCGCATACTAAGAATAACATAGGATATTCACTTCCTTACTGGAAGGGGTAGATTCTTTATTGATCGTTAACTATCTCCATACATAAATCCATGTACCCAGAATAGACCTAATGGATGTCCTTGAGACTAAGGACTAAACCAAAGCACAGTTCATTATATACAAGATTACTCTAACGATCTCAAGTCTAAGGACACTTGTACAACTATCACTCAGTGAATAACTATTGACACGTGAGTAAACTCCATTAGTTGTCCAACTTATCGAGTCATGTTCAGTGAACTTATTCCATAATAAGCACCTACATACTAGCTATAGTATCACCACACAAATGCCTATGAGAACAGACATCCTCCTGAAGGGAGCAAGCACAGTATGTACCAATCTTTGCGGATTCACTAACTTCCGATTAGTTATCCTATGATTAGGAACTGTTTAAGTCTAGAGTTATCATCTTCTAGTTCTCACTATTATAATCTCATTATAATACTATAAGGTTTACTCTAAACTATGGAACATCTTATTTAAAACAATTTAAATAGATAAAGCCCGTAATAAAATCAAAACAAGTCTTTTATTAATATTAATGAAATCAAATAAGAATACAAGAAAGTTCTTCCTAACTCATCATACATGATTGGATTTAGGACAAACACTTTCAATCTCCCACTTGTACTAAAGCCAATTACCTTGGTATCTAATACCCATCTTCTCTTTATGACGATCAAAGTGAATCTGAGACAATGACTTTGTGAGTGGGTCTGCTGAAGGTAGTGTTTTTAGAAGTTCGTTCACAGGGAAGGACTCTCAATATCGATTTCGAGTAGATTATCTCTTACAATCTAGTAGTGTGGAAAATGGGGGGTTTTGTATTGGTTGTGGTGTTTTATCAAACACCTTGCATACGATAAATAAATTGCTACAAAAACACAACTAAGTTAATGGGTAATATCTAAATTTGCCAACACAACAACACAATGAGCAAATTAACAAGATAAGAGGCATTTGACCCAAGGATTATGGATATTCAAGCACTTCAACCCAACAAGCAAGATATATCCAACTCTACCTAACCAAGATAATTGGTGAAGCACACAATCACTTATTTCTCTTCTAAAAACACTAATTTAGTGAAGCACATAAATTAGCTCTCTTGATAATAGCTACCAATAATGAAGCACTACTAGTATAACCAAATCAAGGAATTAAACAAAGAGAGGCTAGGACAAACCCAAGGATGAGAAGCTCAACCAAGGTATTTGCACTTGAATGTTGTGGATTTAGGTACACTAAATCTTGTGCTACTATAATGAATGAACTAACGATTACGTATTAGAACAATCAATTAGCAATTGAAGATACGAGAAGAGTAAGGTGAAGCAACTTACAATCTCCAAGCAAAATCATAAGCAATACATCACAAGTATTCAAGATAGAGTGAAAATAAACCTTACTTAAATGAAATGGGTTTTGTACAAGAAATCCCCCTTGAGCCAAATAAATGGAGTTAGTTACTCATAATCAATGCTAGATTACAAGTAATTAATGTCTCCTCTCTAATTCCTACTAACCCTAATTGTGTTCTTGAAGAGGCAAAGAAGAAGATCAAGAAGTTAGATGTTAGAAGTTAAGATGTGTTAGAAGTAGGTTTTGGCTTCTTTTAGTACACAGCAGGGGCTGCACAGCCTGTTGCACGGCCGTGCAGCAACCCGTGAGAAAATCTGCCCATTCTGCACTACTTGTAACACTCTGCACAGCCTGTTGCACGGCCGTGCAGTAGCCCGTGCGAGACAAAATCTTCAAGATTATACAATAAAAACCTCCCGAAAACGCGAGCTTGCATCTTCTAACTTCCCTCTTGAATAATCTTCGCTTTCATGCCCAAATTAAGCCATCTTTTCAACACTTAAGCACGAGGCACTGAAAGATGAAAAACATAACAAATATTAATAAAACAACATTCGAAACTAACAAAAATGCAGAAGAATAAAAGACAAAACGTGTATAAAATACACGTTATCAAATCTTCCCCCACTTAAACTTTGCTAGTCCCGAGCAAACTAAAATGAACATAACCATATACTCCTAACTAGTACCACTTCCGTAGGTGATCACGATTGCATTTGGCATATGCAACAAGCCCTTGGAACCCCTAGGTAGCCCTAGTGGACGAGTGAGGTCTCGTGAGGGTTTATAGATGATGTACCCACAAAATCACAAAAATCACTAATAAACAAGAAACTAACAATTCCTACTAATTAAGCTAACTACTACATTCACATGTCCGAGTCATCTACTTGTAACTAAAATCAAACATATAGAGCTATTCACCTTGTCATCCACTAAAACGAGCTAACAACCAATTCAAGAATCAAGATGACACACCTTGTGCAAAATATGTAACCATGACATTAAAGATAGAATGAATGCACTTCAATCGTGAACACTAGACAAGATGATCACAAAGCATACACGGCTTCGCATTAAGAAGATGAAATTATATGGTGAAAAATCTCACATCTCTCAATTATGCATCACACAAGTATGGGCTAGAGATTTCACTCAACTCCAAGTCTAAATGCATGCGCTCTACTTGACCTTGCATGTTCACCTAAATTCCGGATTGCACCAAAAACAAGGAATTCATAAAATGGGTTGTAATGAGGCTAGGGTGAAGGTGTGAAAATTTAAGTTCAAAGAAGGTGTAAAAGTTTCGCTAGTTGAGTCAAAATGACGCTTGCTCGCTTCATCCACCACATTCCAAACTAAAGAATATCTTCACTCATTTACAATTACAAAACACAACCACATTTACCAAGAAAATTGAATCAAAATAATGTACAAAGATTTATTGCTTTTTTTTTCTTTTTTTTTTCTCTTTTTTTTTCTTTTTTTAACATCCCCTTTCTTATTGCCCTTTTTTTTCTTTTTTTTTTTACAAAGGGGATGCATTATATATAAATATTACAATGAACCTTGAACCACATCTAGATATACACGTCGAACTAGTTCCCGCTTACAATAAATAGAATTCTTCCTTTTCACAACTTTTCCAAATTCACATGCTCATCAATCAATTCTTTCCAAGACTCAACTAGCTCAACTAGGTCGAGAGTGAAGTATTTGGCTATGACTCATGTATAACAGGGAAGAGTGACGAAGAAAAATATGGATACAAGCTTCAAAGGGGTAACTAGGGATTATTTTCATGGTTCACAAGCTAAAAAGGTCAAAAAGGTTATCCTAAATAGAATTTCCTTATTATGGTGCATCCATGAATGAAGGTTTAATGCAAGCCCTAGAGCAACAAACATACATAAAGTAGGAGAAACACACAAGCAAAAGAATCATCGTTCAAGGCCTCACAAGGTTTACGTTTTAATAACATCTCCTCGATTTGATTCCATGTATGCTAAGAGATAATCGTCATGTTCACAATTTAATTACAACAATCTAGACTTTTCATGCCATTTTAAGTGTGTGTGTGTGTGTGCAATAAGGTGCATCAAAATTATAGATTCACATCAAATTGATAATGCTAGACACGAAATAGGAGAAAACAAGGCTGCAAGCTCACAATGTCATAATTTCACAAACAAGTAAACACACTCATGACTAAACTTATTTCCAAATTGCAAACAAAACGGCAATCAAAATAAACAATCCTTCCCCCACTTAAAACATGCCATGTCCTCATGCATGACAAATAAAACGAAGTAGAGATAGGAGAGAAAGAGAACTCCCCTGCAAATAAATAACAAGAACCGGGAGCACCCCTCTTATTTACCAATCCAACTCCGAAATTGCAAGCCGAGAATTGGATTAATGCCACACACAAGCCAAATCCACACCATACAAAGCCACTTCAAAACACTAATTAAGGATATATAAATAACTAAAATAATTGTTTTTGTTTTTTTTAAAAAATTAAATTAAAATAAAATAAAATAAAATAACTAACCAATTAATAATAATATAAAAAAAATCAAATCAAATTTAAAACTGAAATAATAATAAAAACAAAAATCAAATTAAAAACTAAAAATAAAATAAAATAAAATAATTACTTAGTTTGAGAAAATTAAAAACTAAAATCAAAACTAAAAAGAATTAAATTAATAAAGAAAATAAAGTAAAAGAGATAACTAGTTATTAATAAAATCAAAAATCAAATTTTAAATTAAATTAAATTAAAATAACTAAATAAATTCAAAATAAATAAATAAATAAATAAATAAATAACTAAATAACTAAATAACTAAATAATTAAAAAAAAACAAATTTGAAATGAATTTAAATCGTTTCTTAAATTTACATAAATTAATTAGTTAGAAAAATTTAAAAATTGAAAATCACAATCAAAATGGGAAAAAAAATTGAACAAAAACAAATGAAAGAAAAACAAAAAAAAACAAAACAAAAAACAAAAAAAAACAAAAGTACAAAACACAAAGAAACAGGGGATTGGGAAGGTTGTTGGCAGTTGAAGGAAAAGAAGAACAGAGGAGGGCGGTGGCTGATTGTGAGTTGAACGACGTGGAGAAAATGAGATGGGAGAGATAGAGGAGGAGGCGGAGTAGAAAAAGGGAGGGGCAGTGTTGGTAAACGGAGGCGGAAGATGGGTGAAATGAAGAGAGCAGGTGGAAGTGGAATTAAAGGGAGAGGAGGAATGAATGGTCGAGTGGAGGGAGGGCAGGAGAGGTTGGGAGGATGTAGGCGGGTGAAGGGAGAAGAGATTGTTGCGGTTGGTGGAGTGATGTGGAGGTGGAATTGTAGGGGAGGTGATGAATGGAAGGTAGTACGGGAGGAAGTGTTGAGTGTAGTGGTGAATGAAGGAGGCTGGAACGGTGGGATGGGTTGGAGGAAGGTTGAAGGGGGTCATGAAGAGAGGGGAGAACTCGTTGGAATTGTGGCAAACGCAGAGTGTAGCACAGAGGCGGGGGATGGAGTGTGGGGTTGGTGCTGTGTGATGGGAGGGAGTGTTTATGGTGGAAGGAAAAGAACAACAGGGAGGGGGGGAAGATGTGCAGGAGGGAAGATAGAAACGGAGAAATGGTGTGTGCGAAGTGAAGAAGAGAAGGGAGAAGAGGGAAAAGGGAAGGGGATGGTGAGGTGAAGACTGTTGGAATGGTTAGAAAATAGGAAGCATTGTAATTTTTTGGGTTTTGTTTTTGTGCTGCACAGCCGTGCAAATAGGTGTGCAAGGAGAGTAGGGGAACAAAGTTGAATGCAGGAAGGAGTTAAAACCTCACGGCTTGTTGCACAATCCACTGAATGCCCGTACAATTCCAACATTGCAACAAAAAAAAAATTATACAAACTCTCTATTTTTTTCTAAATAACACTTGCATAAATTCTTGAATGCTTGAATAAAATATTAAATCCTGAAAACATGAAACAAACATATCAAGGCAAGTGTGGAATAAATATAAAAATTAGAATTAATGACACTAAATATTATTGAGCGGGGTATTATTCTTACAATTTTTTTTTTTGAAAAATCTATTATAAAATTCAGTAATCACACCACAAAAATACATATTTTATTATTATTATTATTATTATTATTATTATTATTATTATTATTATGTTTTTAAATTAAAATAGAAGAAAAAAAATGGAATCCCCACTCACTAATATTTACATCAATCCTCAAACCCACAATATGAATAACACCTACATAAATGCAATCGAGGAACAAAATCTAACACACACATAATAATATATAAACACATCCGTACCTTGGGTTGCCTCCCAAAAAGCGCTCTGTTTATTGTCGTTGGCTCGACTTATTTATACAAGTACCATAACTAATGAGGTGAAAAAGCAAATAAATGCACATACCTACGAATCAATAATAAGAACAAGGTGTGCAAATATACCTTCGATCCATAAAAATATAAAAATATTTTTATGATCTTCACATCTTCAAGGGACTCTGAAAAATCAAAGTAGCTGGAAAAATCGTCAGAATAGTCATTATAACTACGACTCAAAAATTGCTCCCAAATTGGATCCTTATATACCCAAGCAAAAATTTCAACCTCATCAATCTTAAGCTCAAATTTCTTCTCAATTTCAATTGGACATTCATCAATTTTTATCTCATCTACCAATTCATTAAGCACAAAAGAATTTTCTAAATTTGGTAGATCCTCAACTACATCCAATTTATCATTGTCAAGCTTAGGGCAATCGTCAACTAAACAGGCAAATTCATCATGCACAACATTTTCATCAATAACAAAACAAGAATCATGATCAGTAGGAGAATTGACCTCCTCTAATCGACTCGCGGATTCGGCTAGTTGACTCATTTGCTCTTCCAAGTTGGATATGCTTTGAGAAGTGATGTTTTCAAAGTTGGATATACTTTGAAAAGTGGCGTTTTGAAATTGGAGGTTGTTTGCCGCCATTTGTTTCATCATTTCTTCAAGTGATGACAATGTAGATGAAGAAGACCCTTGATGGTCTTGGGAATTATATTGCGAATCATAGCATCGATTTTTAAAAGCAAGTTGGAGGTTGTTTGCCGCCATTTGGTTTATCATCTCCTCTAATGATGATAAGGAAGATGAAGAAGACCCTTGATGGTCTTGGAAATTATATTGCGGATCATAACATTGATTTTCACAAGCATATGAATAATCGATGCTAGGAGGGTAAGGAGCATAGCATGAGTTTGTAGAATATAAAGAATTCACCTGATACGCGTTAAAATTCTGAAAAGAATTAAAATCTTGATATCGTTCTTGATCATAGGTGAAATCTTGAGCATTATTCCAACCACGATAATTATCCATCGTCTCCTGAAAGAGTTAGTTCATGTCTATATCCAATAAACATGAAGACACACCAAAAACAAACAAAGAAAGAAAAAAAAAACTATATACAAATATACAATCTAAAATATAAGAAACAATTAACTCAAAATTAGTATTGTTGCCTTCCCCGGCAGCGGCGCCAATTTGAAGGTAGTGTTTTTAGAAGTTCGTTCACAGGGAAGGACTCTCAATATCGATTTCGAGTAGATTATCTCTTACAATCTAGTAGTGTAGAAAATGGGGGGTTTTGTATTGGTTGTGGTGTTTTATCAAACACCTTGCATACGATAAATAAATTGCTACAAAAACACAACTAAGTTAATGGGTAATATCTAAATTTGCCAACACAACAACACAATGAGCAAATTAACAAGATAAGAGGCATTTGACCCAAGGATTATGGATATTCAAGCACTTCAACCCAACAAGCAAGATATATCCAACTCTACCTAACCAAGATAATTGGTGAAGCACACAATCACTTATTTCTCTTCTAAAAACACTAATTTAGTGAAGCACATAAATTAGCTCTCTTGATAATAGCTACCAATAATGAAGCACTACTAGTATAACCAAATCAAGGAATTAAACAAAGAGAGGCTAGGACAAACCCAAGGATGAGAAGCTCAACCAAGGTATTTGCACTTGAATGTTGTGGATTTAGGTACACTAAATCTTGTGCTACTATAATGAATGAACTAACGATTACGTATTAGAACAATCAATTAGCAATTGAAGATACGAGAAGAGTAAGGTGAAGCAACTTACAATCTCCAAGCAAAATCATAAGCAATACATCACAAGTATTCAAGATAGAGTGAAAATAAACCTTACTTAAATGAAATGGGTTTTGTACAAGAAATCCTCCTTGAGCCAAATAAATGGAGTTAGTTACTCATAATCAATGCTAGATTACAAGTAATTAATGTCTCCTCTCTAATTCCTACTAACCCTAATTGTGTTCTTGAAGAGGCAAAGAAGAAGATCAAGAAGTTAGATGTTAGAAGTTAAGATGTGTTAGAAGTAGGTTTTGGCTTCTTTTAGTACACAGCAGGGGCTGCACAGCCTATTGCACGGCCGTGCAGCAACCCGTGAGAAAATCTGCCCATTCTGCACTACTTGTAACACTCTGCACAGCCTGTTGCACGGCCGTGCAGTAGCCCGTGCGAGACAAAATCTTCAAGATTATACAATAAAAACCTCCCGAAAACGCGAGCTTGCATCTTCTAACTTCCCTCTTGAATAATCTTCGCTTTCATGCCCAAATTAAGCCATCTTTTCAACACTTAAGCACGAGGCACTGAAAGATGAAAAACATAACAAATATTAATAAAACAACATTCGAAACTAACAAAAATGCAGAAGAATAAAAGACAAAACGTGTATAAAATACACGTTATCATCTGCTATGTTGTTATGTGTGTCAACTCTCTCAACCTTGACATCTCCCCTTTCAATGATCTCCCTAATCAAATGAAAGCGCCGCAAAACATGTTTGGAATTTTTATGAGACCTAGGTTCCTTGGCTTGTGCTATTGCTGCATTGTTATCACAATACAACACAATAGGCTCTTCAATGCTTGGAACAACTCCCAACTCAGAAACAAATTTCCTCATCCAAACTGATTCTTTTGCAGCCTCACTTGCAGCTATATACTCTGCTTCCGCTGTGGAGTCAGCCGTTGTCGACTGTTCGGAACTCTTCCAACTAATCGCACCACCATTCAAAGTAAACACATACCCTGACATGGATTTGCTATCACTTTCTGATTGAAAACTAGAGTCAGTATAACCCTCTATTTTCAATTCAGATCCACCAAAAACAAGAAAAATATCCTTAGTCCTTCGCAAGTACTTAAGGATGTTCTTCACTGCTTTCCAGTGGTCTTCACCTGGATTGGACTGATATCTGCTTGTCACACTAATTGAATAAGCAACATCAGGCCTAGTACATAACATCGCGTACATGATAGATCTTATTACTGAAGCATAAGGAATCTTACTCATACGCTCTCTTTCCTCAGGTGTCTTAGGAGACATCTTCTCGGAAAGGGATACTCCATGGCTCATCGGTATGAGACCTCTCTTGGAGTTTTCCATGCTAAACCTTTTAAGCACTTTCTCGATGTATGTACCCTGGGTAAGACCTATCATTCTTCTAGATCTATCTCTATAGATCTTCATACCGAGAATGTAGGATGCTTCTCCCAAGTCCTTCATAGTGAAGTTCTTTGATAACCACACTTTGACTGATTGCAGCATCGGTACATCATTTCCTATAAGAAGTATGTCATCCACATACAATACAAGAAATGTTACCGCCCTCCCACTAACCTTCTTGTAGACACATGGTTCATCTATGTTTTTGATAAAATCAAACTCTTTGATTGTCTCATCAAAACGAATGTTCCATCTACGAGAAGCTTGCTTTAATCCATATATGGTCCTTAGCAGCTTACACACTAGGTGTTCATTCCCTTTAGAAACAAACCCCTCTGGTTGTGTCATATACACTTCCTCTTCAAGTTTCCCATTGAGGAAGGCCGTTTTCACGTCCATTTGCCAGATCTCATAGTCGTAGTAAGCAGCAATCGCAAGCAAAATCTGAATTGATTTTAACAGGGCCACAGGCGAAAAAGTTTCATCAAAGTCAATCCCTTGCCTTTGTTTGAATCCTTTTGCCACGAGCCTAGCCTTATAAGTCTCCACCTGGCCATCTGCTCCAATCTTTCTTTTGTATACCCATTTGCATCCAATAGGATTCACATCCTCTGGTGCTTCAACCAAAGTCCATACTTGGTTGGCATACATAGAATCCATTTCAGATTTCATGGCACTCTGCCATTTCTCTGAGTCAACACTACTCATAGCCTCATTATAGGTCATAGGATCGTCATCATCAATGATTGACAACTCATTGTCATTCTCAATGACAAGGCCATAATACCTGTCAGGTTGGCGAGACACTCTCTCTAACCTACAAATGGGCTGTTCCACAGAAGGTTGTTCAGTCTGAATAGGTGTTTCCTCTTGAACCGTAGTAGTTTTTGCTTCTTGAACTTCATTAAGTTCTATTTTGCTCCCACTATTCCCTTCAAGGATAAACTGTTTTTCCAAGAAGGTAGCATGTCTGGAAACAAAAACCCTATGATCAGTGTAGAAGTAATACCCTAAAGTCTCTTTAGGATATCTCACAAACCTACATTTCACGGATCGAGATTCCAGCTTATCAGGGTCAACTTTCTTGACATAAGCTGGACATCCCCAAATCTTAACGTGTTTAAGACTCGGTTTCCTTTCTTTCCATATCTCATATGGAGTTTGAGGAGCAGATTTGGAAGGCACCTTATTCAGTAAATATGCTGAGGTTTCCAATGCATAACCCCAAAGGAATACTGGAAGATTTGCATAGCTCATCATGGACCGAACCATGTCTAACAAAGTTCGATTTCTCCTTTCAGATACTCCATTCAACTGTGGAGTATATGGAGGAGTCCACTGAGAGACTATACCATTTTCTTTGAGATAATCTAGAAACTCTCCATTCAAATATTCACCACCTCGATCTAATCGAAGGATTATAATACTATGTTTGGTTTGTTTCTCCACTTCATTCTTATATTCTTTGAACTTTTCAAAGGCTTCAGATTTGTGTTTCATTAAATACACATATCCGAATCTAGATCGATCATCTATGAAAGTAATGAAGTACGAAAATCCGCCCATGGCTTGCGTAGACATCGGTCCACATACATCTGTGTGTACCTGTCCTAGCAATTCTGCAGCCCTCTCTCCATGTCCACTAAATGGAGATTTGGTCATTTTACCCAATAGACAAGACTCGCATGTAGGATATGATTCAAAATCAAAGGGGTCTAGTAACCCTTCCTTATGCAATGTCCGAAGTCTATTTTCACTAATATGACCAAGCCTACAGTGCCATAAATAGGTGAGATTTTCATCATCCCTTTTCCTTTTATTAGTATGTTCAATTTGTAGTAAATCATGTCTACGTCACATACATACAGACCATTATTTAAAATACCACTACCATAAAGAACGTTATCTCTAAGAATTGAACATTTATTATTCTTAATAATAAACGAAAATCCAGCCAAGTCTAACATGGGAATAGAAATAATATTCCTCACAATCGAGGGAACAAAATAACAATTATTTAAAACAATAGTCTTGCCCGTAGGCATATGTAAATCAAACGATCCTACAGATTCAGCAGCAACTCTTGCTCCATTTCCCATCCGTAGAATCGCCTCCTCTTCCTCGAGAGTCCTACTTCTCCTTAGTCCCTGCAACGAATTGCAAATATGAGAACCACAGGCGGTATCTAATACCCAAGTAGAAATTTGATTTAGTGACATATTCACTTCAATCATGAACATACCTGAATCAGAAGCGGCAGTCTCACTACCCTTCTTCTTCTTCATTTCTGCAAGGTAAACCTTGTAGTTCCTCTTCCAGTGCCCCACTTTGTTACAGTGAAAGCAAACAGCTTTGCTCTTGGGGTCTTCAGCTTTTGGTGGAATCGGCTTTTTCTCACCAACTTTCTTCTTCTTGGAAGGGTTCTTCTTCCTTTTCTTAGGATTGGAACCTTCACCAATTAATAGAACATAACTCTTCTTAGAGGGAAAATTCGATTCCGCAGTCTTCAATATGTTGTGGAGTTTAGCCAGGCTGACGTCCAACTTATTCATGTGAAAGTTCACAACAAACTGCGAAAACGAACCGGGAAGTGATTGCAAGACCAAGTCTTGACTTAGTTCCCTATCCATGGCAAAACCAAGTTGCCCAAGACGTTCAATCAAATTGATCATCTTAAGTACATGGTCATTCACAGATGATCCCTCAGACATCCTACAACGGAACAGCTCCTTCGATATCTCATATCGAGCTGTCCTCCCTACCACATCATACAACTGTTGCAGATGCGTGAGGATAGTGTGAGCATCCATATGCTCATGCTGCTTCTGTAGCTTAACGTTCATGGAAGCTAGCATGATACATTGAGCAACATCTGCATCATCTATCCACTTACAATACACAATATGTTCATCATTATTTGCATCGTCAGCAGGTTCAGCAGGCTTAGGTGAGTCAAGCACATATTCCAGCTTCTCAACCCTGAGAACAATTCTCGAGTTTCGAAGCCAGTCAGCATAATTCGGACCAGTCAATTAGTGAGCATCCAGTATGCTCCGGAGTGATAGTGCAGAAGACATAGTGTATATAGTAAATCTGTAAATGATAAACACATAACAACACTTAGCAAATATTCAATTTCAGTTTAAAACACTATATGAATCGGGTCTTTATTCATAAGTGACTCCCACTAGTTTATCTAATTTATACAACCCCCTTAGTGAAAAATTAAGCATTCATAATGCTAGTGGGAATAGGGATCCTATATTCCATCACACAACCTCGGCTGTAGCACGAAACGCCATGTGATGTTCAATAGGCAGACAACTCTTGTCAATTACATCTTATGTTATTCCCTAATAAAACTTTAGCCTCTTGAATAATTGAGTCACGGCTGTGGCACGACAAACTCAATATTCTAAGTCAAGTCTAACCCAACATTCCGTACAACTGAATCAGTCTCCAACGGCCCACGGCTGTAGCACGTAACGACCATTAGATTCTGATTCATTGTACACATCTCTATGTAATAGACAAGTATTTCTTATTTCGAAATCAAAGCCCTCGGCTGTAGCACGAAACGACAATGATTCAAAAATAAGAACTACTTTCTACCATGTTGGAAGGCTATGACCGACACAAGCCCGTTGTGTCATTGGCCAATTACTACTTGATATTATTTAATTTTAGAGGGATTATATTATGTTACAATCATAATCATATTATAAAGAGATTCTTCCTTTTAAATTAAATATTTCAAATCAATAATCGATAAGTGGATGATTCCCAGATCGGGGGGAGCATTGTCAAGAGGCGTCACTTAATACCCCTTTCTTACAGATCGAAATCCGTTTTTGATAGAATCATCCATTCTCTCAATACTGAAAATTCATATTTAATTACGTGTTTCACAAACACAAGAATCTCATGATTGTATTCATAATATTAATGTTAAGGCAAGAAACGATTCCTATTCTAGATTTTCTAGAGCACGCCTTATTTTGATTTAAGTTCACCTAAATCTATCATCGCATGGTAAACATAGGCATATATCTCATATATAAAAATAAATCAACAAGTAAGCATGCAAGCAATATCATGTCACACATTGATATAATGATGTATGGATTTATTATAGTATTTAAAAGCAATTTAAAATAATTAAAATATGCTTTAAAACACTTCCGGGAATATAAAAAGTTCAAAGATATTTTATAAAAAATATTTGACCACTCCATTAGATCCGTCTCGGAAAAAGAATCCAACGATATATCGCACGCCCAAAACGGAGTTACGAAACTCCCAAAAATCGAATTTAATGTGGACAGAAGGGTGTAACGCATTTATGATATGCGTTACAACAACTAATACAATTTTATTGTGTAACGCATGTCGTAAATGCGCGACTGGACCTGTCACGCATTTCTTAAATACGTGACACCCCCTCCCCGCGTGCGCTGCACGCGCCTGACACAGCAGTTCAGTTTTTTTTTTGTTTTGTTCGACCGTTGCAACTCAGAATCAAGCAAAAAGAAACGGGTTAAATCTCAAAATGCTCACTGAAGTGGAGGGCTAGTATCAAATTACTCACCCTAGTTATCGGCATCTCAATTGAATCATTAAATTCGTAATAAATATCAAATGGATACCTTTAAAATATACTCAAAAAATAAAAATAATTTTTCATTGATTTCTACACATTTTTCTTGAATGGTTCCATAACCAAACGAAAGGTTAATAATTCTAGTATTTTTGATAATATATTTAGAATTTAAAAAGTTTATTTACTATTTATTTTTAATTAAAACAAGGAAAATGGCAATAAAATTAAAAATAAATAGTAAGTGAGTTTTTAAAAATCTAAATATATTATCAGAAATACTAGAATTATTAACCTTTCGTTTGGTTATGGAAGCATTCAAGAAAAATATGTAGAAATCAATGAAAAATTATTTTTATTTTTCGAGTATATTTTAAAGGTATCCATTTGATATTTATTATGACTTTAATGATTCAAATGAGATGCCGATAACTAGAGTGATCAATTTGATACCAGCCCTCCACTTCAATGAGCACTTTGAGATTTAACCCAAAAAGAAACTGCTGACTTAAACAACACAAGTGTAACAGCCACTACCATTAATAACTATTATTATTATCTTAATAATCTTAATATTAATAAATTAATTAACAATTAATTAATAAATTAATAAAAAATTACAAAGACATGATTTCTGAAAATCAAGCAGTAGCAAAATTACAAATCACACACTGAGGGGTGATTGCAAGGAGGAGAACAAGGTCTGATCTTGAAGATCTGGAAAGCTTGCAAAGGTATTTTTCTGTATTCTTGAATTTTAATACGATCTATATGCATGATTAATTAGGAATTCTATGCAAATAAATGTTATAATTACTTCTACATGTGTAGAAATTCCTTCAATGACTTAAGCTATGTTCATTCCAATTGAATGAAATGAGGGGAGAATAAAATTAAATTTAGACTCTTTGTTAGGTCCGATAAGATTGTAGAAGGGGGGTTGAATACAATCTTAACCTTTTTAACGAAATTTGTCCTTTAAATAAAATTTGATAAAGACAAATTTATGTGCGGAATTATTTAACACAATTTTTCAAGTTGAATATAACTGTATATTAACTTGATGTGGTGTTACAAAATCAGTATAACAACTTATCAAGATGTTAATAACTAATTAGAAAATTCGACATGAACTTTTCTAATTTAGTTAATAATAATCAAGATAAGAACTAGGAAACTTAATTCGCTAGTAGTACAAGAATCACAAATAGACAAGTTCTATCAGATAGAATATTACAAAGATGAAGAACTTGAATTTCTGGGAATTGTTTAAGCTTTTGTGTTCTTGATATTCTTGAGAGAGAAATCTGTTTTGGATATTATGTTTTCTGCTGTGTTTCTTCGTTATAACCTAATCTGCTCTGTTCTGTTCTTTAATATCAGTAACAGGTCTTGCTGGCTTTCTGTAAGATATTTAACTTCTCCAGCATGACTTAAACTGCTACCAAGACTAGATTTTTCTTCATTAAGACTTACACAAACCTCCATTAAGACATAAAACTTGTCGGTATGACTTAATCAGAAGTTCGGTACGACTTAAAACAGCTGGCAGAGGTCGGTATGACTTAATCAGGTCGGTAAGACATAATCTTGAGTGGCTACTGTCGGTATGACTTAAATTTAGGTCATACCGAATTTTTCTTCTCCAAGACATAATCCAATCTTCTTTCTTTAAGTCATATTGATCCATTTAATTAATTAATGATTAACTAATTCATATTTAATTGATACAATAATTAATTTAATAAATAAATTAATTCTTCCAGAATTAATTAATTTAATTAAATCAACTAAATGATTTATATCAATTATAGATGAATTTAATTAAATCAACAAATAATTAATTTAATTCTTACAAACCACTGAAGGTAGTAAAGAATTACCACTGATTTGTGTTGACGTTCGATGTACTGTCTGGTTCATGAACGACTAACTTCAACGATGCTTCTTCACTTTTGACTTTAGGTTGTGGTTTATTTCTTCTCTCAATTCTCTTGTACTGTAACTGACCTTCAAACTATCACTCGAAAAATCTCTGTCACTGTTCAAATGAATCCATTCACTTCAATGCTATACTGGGGCTTGATCAGATAACTGAATCGTCTTCCAGTGTATGACATCAAAACTATAGATTGACTTTTCTTCTTTCTTCTGACAGATAATACTTCTTGAGATTCCTGTGACAGTTCATATGTATATTTACTTATTACAATTTGGTTTAAGTTGATTAGGATCCTCTAACTACAAATAGGCTGAGTCATATGCCTTTCAATCTCCCCCTATTTGTTTGTTAGACAATAACAAGCAAATTCCTAGAGGATACCTCAACTAATCCAACTTAACCAAATGAAAGATAAAACTTTAAATACTAAGTAAATATGAAAAAAAAAAAGTTCTGGTTTTTATTTAACATTTGCCAGATTCAAACATGAAAGATAAATACAAGATAGATGATCCTCTAGACTGATCATATGATACAAATTCCTATCAAGATTTATCTAAGCTCTAAAGATATAACATGTAAAGCAATTCTTTTTCTTCAGTTGTCTTCCCTTCTGAATTCTCCTTCTTCTGGCTCATCTGTGACTTGAAGTTTCATGTGTAAATCAGAATCAACAAGACGTTCTCTTCTTGATGACAATCCTTGAGGTAAGACTAAAGGAATTCCAAGCTTCTTTCTCAGTTCACCTTGAAATTTCTTGTAATCTTTTATGTTCGTTTGTGCATAGGATCGAATGTGATCTGCAGCTATTACCTTTTCTTCAGTCAAGAATCCATGATTTCTGAGAGCATATTCAGCATATACCAAGTGTTTTGCATGATGTTCATATAACTCATCTGTCTGAAGATTGATTGAGTGAAGTACATCTCCCTTAAGAAATTTTACTTGTGGAGGATCCTTAATCACTTCTGGTCCAGCTCTTTCAGCAAATTCTTTGAACTTCTCATGTAACAACACACCTAGCTCAGAAGATGTTCTTACCTTAGGCCTAAGTACCCAAATCTCTATCAACGATCTGTCATAAAAGAACTGAATAGATACTCTGAAAGTTCCAACATTATGACAATCCACAAATATTACAAGCTCATCAGATTTGGGTTCAAATGCAGTAGTTATCCTGATGACTTTTACCTTTAAGGCCTTTATATACATATCATGAATTGGATTTGCCAGTTTGAATTCCTCGAGAATTTGTCCAAGACGACGATCTTCATAATCAGAACTCTGAGGTGAATAAATTGCTTTTTGAGCACGTTCCTATTTGTCACCGCTCTTTAGTCTGATATATGTCTTTCTCTTCTCAACATTTATAGCATGTAATCGTTGTAATGCTTGTTGTTCATCTTTCTGAAGTTCTTCATTTCGTGCAATTTGCTCTAATGACTATTGAAGCTTTTTGATAAGTGGATTTTATATCCACTATTTGCCTTCCGTTCGGACTTAAAACAGTTGCAAGATCTCGAGTTTCGTTGCCATTTGATGTGTTTTTGTGTAATTGGTGTAGGTTGTGTCGTCGAGGACAGGATGGGCTAAAACAATGTTATGGTGGTGTGAATTTAATCCGGAGTTAGCACATGGAAATAAGAGCAAGGCAACAAGTCAAGTTGTAGAAGTTTTGTGGAAGTTTTGAAGCTTTTCCAGGGTCAAGAAGGCGCCCTAGCACTTGGTTAGGCGCTAGAGCGCGCTAGGAGGAAATTTTCCAGGGAGAAAGAAGCGCAGGGGCGCTTGCCAAGGCGCAGGGGCGCTCAACGAGGCGCAGGGGCGCTCAACGAGGCGCAGGGGTGCCATGCGAGGCGCAGGAGCGCACGAAGCCAGCAAAATTTCAGGGATTAGCAAGCGTAGGGGCGCTCTTGAGAGCGCAGGGGCGCTTGTGCGGGTCTTGGCAAAAATATGTTGCTTGTTCCTCCGGGTCGTTTTGGTTTTGATCCATATTTTTGTTGGGCTTATATAAATACTTTGTAACCTAAAACCAGGACGATATCTTTTGGTAGTAGCAGCCTCTAGTTTATTTTCATATCATCATTTTCATCTTAATTTGCAAGAACAATCTCAAGGAATTTCTCCAAGCTAGTGACAAGCAAGGATTATTCTTGGAACCTTTGTACTCTTCTATTTTGGGGATTTATTTCTAAACCTTATTCTTCTTTCTTTTAATTATTTGTTGATTTAGAATTATGTTATCATTTGAACCCATGATGGCGATTAGGTCGATTATGGGCTAATTCGTTATCATGGGGTTTTAATGGATTTTTCTATGGATACTAGTAATTGAGTGTTCTTATGCCTTAGTGTGTGATGGATTAATTTGATTTCCTAGTATGATTATGCTTATTCGTTATGGGTGAGTCGCGAACACCCGTAATTGTGTGTTTGATCCTGGTGAATGCGAAAGTGGATCTAGGGTTTAGAACAATTCATGCTAGCATAGGTTTTTGCATGTGAAGAACATGTATTAATTTGTGGTGTAATTCTAACCGTCTTGCATTGACTATGTGATTATGTAACACCCCCAGATCCGGGGTCCGGGATCCGGTGGTTACGGTTTCCAATTCTGTCCACAACACTTGAACTTTCCTTAACATAAAATAAATTACGTCTCTATAACCCAACACAATAATATAAAACACACCCGTTATAGTCCCAGAGATGAAATCAGAGTAACACTCAAATTTTTATTAATCACATTATGAGTTCTTACAATCCAAAAGAATTTCAATATAAATACATACTCTTTGCCATCCATTTACATAAGGCATACTAGACCATATTCTTGGTACTGAAAGAATAAATATACCCTACCAATAGCTTCTTCTTCAGCTCTGGTAGTCTCATCGTCCTCGCCCGCGTCGAGTGCGCCTTGTGCGAGTCATCTGGTCTAGCTGTTGTTGTGATATAATAATAAAGCAAGGGTGAGCAATAGCCCACCAACAATAATATATAACTGAACGATAATGTATAACAGTTCAAAAGTATCTTTCAAACCATATGCCATGCCTTTACGGAAATGATGCCAGTATAATATGAACGATGAAGTTACAAGGTAACTTAAAGTATTTGTTTGTAGAAATATCTGCTACATCAAAGTAAGCGAGATATTCTTATTGTTATTAAGAAGAGGAACTTGCAAGAAAAGGTTGCAATTCCAGTTATGACCCTTTTCCAACTCTGCCAACAGTAATCATGTTGCAGGAAATAAATAAATTTGGATGATGAACCAATGATGGAGTATTCACCGCGCCCGCTGTTCCAATCTTGATGATCAGTCGAGATCGTACAGCTCAATTTAGATTTACTACCGGTAGAAGGAAGAACTGACGGCTTTACTTGTGTACCGCCTTACTAGCTCTCCCCGGCCAACGGTTGGGCCAAAGGGGATGGACCGGCGCTACTCGGCCTCTTACACGACTCCTAGTTCAAATAGAATTCATGATTCTGAATGTAACGTTCGTCCCCCTTTCCCCAAGTATAATACTTGTTGATAAGACTCCACAAAGTAGTCGTATCTAGTTGGAAAGGAAAATTTACCAATAACTCCCAAGCTATTACTTGGTAACGGATATCAACTTGTTCCAGTAATCTTACCCCTCGAAAGATGAGAAGGTAAGCAACGACTTAATAAGTCAACAGCACCCGAGTTGCGAGTGAAGGGAATACTTTATGACCGGGAAGTCGACAAGATAAATAACATTTTTCCAAGTAAGGTTCCCTTATTATTAAGAAGATAGACTCAAAGATGAATGATGTCTGGGAACCTTTCTTGATATAAGATTAATAATAATATGACTTTGAAATATTTTCTGTAATAATCGAAGAAGATAAACCTTATCGAGGTTATTCTAAGTATGGAATAAATATTCAGAGAATATTTATTGAATTAAAATATTTTACAGAATATTTGGGAATATGAAAGAATATCTTTAATCAGAGTATTTCTCAAAATAATCCCTGAAGAGATATCAGGGGAATATTTATTGAATAAATAAATATTTAAATGAATATTCAAAACAATATTCATTAATTAATAAGACCTGAAAAGAATATTTAAGGTAATAATCATAATTAATTAGGAAATTTAAATGAATATTCAAAAGTAATATTCATTGAATGAATAATATCTTAAATGAATATCAAGTAATATTCATTTAGTAATCCAAGCCTTAAGGAATATTCGAGATAATATTCGATAATTAAATCAAGCTTCAGATGAATATTAAAATAATATTCATCAAGTATTTAATATCTTAAATGAATATTCGAAAGTAATATTTATTTAATAAAATAATAATCTAAAAGAATATCCAAATAATATTCATCTAACAGTCTCATCTTTAGAAGAATATTCGAAATAATAGTCGATAATCAATTCGACTCTGAATGAATATTGAGAAGTATTATTCGTTGAATAGTTAAATTCAAATAATTATTTGAAGTAAGGATCGTTAAAATAATTAGTCTCGAACGAATATTCAAATAATATTCGTCGCCCAAATAATAGAAAATATTTACTTAAATATTTTCCTCCGAGGTAATCTCGATATATCAAGGAATATTGACTCCCGGTCTATTTTTGATTAATAAGATGTATACGCCCTTCTATAAGGGTCTTACAATAATCGGCTTATAACTGATATATAACTATCTAGCTTATAAGCCAACAATAACATTCAGGGAACAAGTATATCACTTCAACTTGAAAGTAGGCATGCATGCAATGGCATATGTATATCAGCATATATATATATATATATTTATTCAATCACAACAACAGCCTAAAAGAAGGGAATTGAAACTTGCCTGGTAGTCGAGTACGGTAAGGGGTAGTGGTAGCGGGTCCCGGTTCAGCTTGGTGATCTATAAATAGCCAAGGCATTCGGGATTAATCACTTAACATATTAAAAGTTAAGTTATACTTAATTCGAAACACGTTCTTGAGTTATCTCGTTATACCCCTTTTTGTGGATTACTTTTATCACTGATCCGACCCGACATCCGTTCGTTAATACGACATGTCATTGTACTTATACTTGGGACATACTTAAGTCATATGAGTTCTAAAGTCGATCGTTACGAGCCAATACTATACTCCGAGTTTTATCGTCCGTTTTCTAAGTGTTTTACCGAAGTTATAAAAGAGTCGTCTTTTAGGGGTTCGTTCGCGTTTAACCTCGACTCGAACATTTTTAATAAATTGAAAAATGATCTTTTTGACATACGGTTTTCTTTCACGCCTTCCTTTTTACCTCTAGTATTTATTTACCAAGATTCGCCATGACGTTACATAGTTTACGAGGGTTCAATTACAGTTACGAACTTTCGTTTACGGATTCGAACTACTTTTAGTAATTTGGTCATAAATCCTAAACCGTAAGTCCGTTTCATGCGATCTTTATATCAAAACGAAGCTTGAAACATAATCTATCCTATCATGGCAGAAAATGAAGCTGTACAGTGAGTTATAGCTACTGTGATGCTCGGTGTTTAATAGTCTAACGAAAATTCGGCATTACGACGGCTATAAATCGAACGTTCTAAAATTCATAACAATCAATCCAAGCCACACCGGGCATACTATACATGGTTTTCATCTTAACCAGTCCAAGAAGGTTTCAATTAACCATCATAATCATCAAAACTCTTAAATCATCACTACTAACTACATAATCATGCTTTTATGCATATAACAACACCATAATCTTAACTAATCTAAAACCATCAAGAACATATATAAAACTCAAAGTAAGATCTTGGGTTCTTAAGAATTATACCTTCCTTGGAGAGTGTACAAGCTATAATAACCCTTATATAGTCCTTGTATGGCTTTAACAAAGCTTAAATCATCCAAAGAAACCAAGAAATCAAAGTTAGTTTCTTGAAAACACTATTCACCCTCATCTTTGAGGATTTATTTGAAAATGGAAAACATGGAGTTTGAAGCTAAGATTTTTAGGAGATCATTTTTATGAAATATAGGACTCACCATAAAAATTTGGAGATCAAACAATGGTTGGAAGGTGGATTTTGAAATCTTAAAACTCCAAAATTCGAAGTGCCTTGGTTTTGGGGGAAAAACAGTGAACTTCTCGAATTTTTTTACCCATCCAAACGATCTTCAAAAATTATGAAATTAAATCCCCAACTTCACCTTGATGTGTAGAAGCTCCATGAATTTTTTCATGATTTTTAGATGAGTAGATCTAGGTGAAAAAAAATGGCAAAGACCCCTGCCCTGGAAAATGCAACTGCTGGAAAAATGGGGGAGAGGTGGTATTTGCTTCTTTTTCTCTCTTTTCCTCTTGCTTGGCTAGTTGTCAAATGATATTTGTGATATGTATAAGTGGGTATAGCTGCTAATACTCCTCTTAATACAAGTGTCAAAGGTTTATGGTGTGTTAGAAAAATTGATGATGTGAAGCCTTGTTGTTTTCTTCTTGTCCATCCACCTCATTACTTCCTTTTTCATTTCTTTTCTTCATTTCATTTCCACCAAATATTCTTATATATAACCCCAGCTGATCAAGTAGGGTTTTTTTTTTTTCTCGTTACGTATTTAATCCGTAATTTCTTTCGCGTTTGCTTGATCGCTTAATCTTGTTATAAAGTTCTAGCGATTTCTAGAACACTTGTTATTCTAACTCAAAGGTTTTCATTCTAAATCCTCAAATCATACTTAATAAATAAAATCCTTGAATCCTTAACATTATAATACTCTTGTCTTGATCGTATTGATAGGCTCTTTACGGTTCGGTCAAATATTGTACCGAAAAAGAATTTGGAATTTCTGAATTCCGATCGTTTCTGCATTCACTTATTTCCTCCGCGTATTACTAATATGACTTCGAAACATCCATAACACGTCCCGTACATAGGGTGGCGTGAAAAGTTTTCCAACTTACAAAATCACTATTCATCACTTATTTTTATTTAATTCCTATAGTTGGGAAAATGAACCTGGTTCACCCTCGAGTGTTCCTTAACCTTTTTACGGAACCGCTGGGCTTATAATAGATATTGATTTGGATGACATGAGGGTATCTATTTCTCTCTAGGGAATCTTATCTTAACTTTCTAGGAGATAGATTATTCTAACCTTAGTTATCACCCAATAGCATCCTTCAGGCCATATAACCTTGGAATATATATCCTTTCATTATTCATTCATTAAAACCAGTATTACATTCTAGTTGTAACCCCTATTCATTCTTACATCAATACATAATAAAAAGTTTTAATTCTACCCAAAAATCTGGGTTCTTACAGTCTCCCCTCCTTAAAAGGATTCCGTCCCGGAATCAGGTAGAAGACAATTGGGTATTTGTTGGTTATTTCACTTTCCAATTCTCTGGTCGATCCTTACACACTCCAATCTTTCTAAAGCATCTCATACTGGTGTTACAATACACCCTTATCCGTTCTACCAATTCTTTGATACTTTCGCACAACACATCATCCGGTATACGCTCTTGTCCGTTCTTATACTATTAACCTTATTGGTACGTGCAGTGACTTCGGTATCACTAACGCGCTACGAAGTCCGGAGATAACCTCACTCGTAATTTTGCAATTCCTAATCGCTTTAATCTTCGCAATCTCGATCAATATAGAGAAGTGGAAAGATTTATTGAGAGATCACTATGATCAATTGAACATTTGTTATATTGCATAGTTAGTACAGAAGGGGGCCAGCCTTTAGTACTTGACAAGCAATTAAACAAGTCATGGCATTCCACTTAGACTTCTATCACATAGACAGATAGTCACGTAGCAGTACCTCCCCTCCTAAAAGGGTTGTTCTTCTCAATTCATAAAGAAGATGAATAAGAGAGAAGAAGAGAAAAGAGTTCTAAAGGATTATAGAAAGCTTTCATGATTGTAGAATATCATACTCAGAATTTACCTCTGAACTATAAAGGTTTATCAAAGAAGAAATTAATCATAATTATATCCAACACTATTTGATCGCAATCTCACGTGTCAACATATCTTGCTGCTTTGTCCATTATTCTATGGACAAATACTCTTGTTCAATCTTAGCGATACTCACATTCGGGAAATCCTTCAACCTTTCAGGTTAAATCTTAGATTTCTCTCTTGACATCATTATTACTGACATCCCATATCATGTTACTAGCTTTTTCATAACTATAATATTGACACTATCCGGTTGTCATCCTGAGAATTCATTAGAAAACCCATTCATAACATTCCTTGCTTCTCATTCCATAGTTGCTTTCCCAGTCTTTTCTTTATCAATCACATCCTTCTTATTATTTGATTCTTATTTACTTCGGTTATTTACTTTCACCTTCATCTCTTTATTGAGACATCTTTTGCACTTGGCACCTCTTTATCGGTATTCCGTCACATTATTCTATAATCATCACGTTATTTCAATTTAAACTTTCCGAAATGAATCTGGCCCGATTCCTTTAACTTAGATTCATATAATCTACTTCTGCCAACCGTGTTTCTCATCACTTGTTCTTTTCTAACCGTGGTTTTCCACAGGTTGTCTTTCGTAAGTCAGACCAGGTCGTATATCTACATGCTCGTACTCCTATCATCTGTTGAACATCTGCATTTTACTGACGTAGCCTGGCCACATGAAAACCCGTTATGACCGTGCTATAATTTTGGGGGTAAGGCTGGCTCGAATACCGCCGCCCGAACACTTTAAACTCTCAGGTGGCCCAATAAGTCTCGGGCCCAACCGCCCTTCCCTCCAAGTCTCATTAATTCTTTCTACGGGAATACGTTTAGCATCACGAATTATCAACCTCATATTCTCTATCTTGTTTGTGCAGAAGTACACTAACACAAACTTGCTTGTCATTCATCAACATGCCATTTAGCTTATCAATAGCAGCACTTTCTTTATCTTTACGTTGTCATCTCCTTTATTAGAAGAATCACCATCGCTTGTTGTTTACGTAGTGCGTTAATAGTTAACCCTACGGGTTTCAAATCCCTTAGGGAGACAAAGTAATCATTATTCCTTATCCATAAGGAACACTTCCTGAACTTGATGTAGATATAACGTGAAGCAGATAAAATTGCAGAAGAGTTTCAAGCATCGCAGCTAGGTCCGGTTGATGAAACTATCACTTATGCATCTTCCATAAAAGGCTGGAAACTTAACGGTTTACTTCGTCAATTTTGTACCATGGTTCTGGTTTGCCTCAAAACGGGACCTTCTAAGGTACGTAATATGGTTAAGACTCCATCAGGAATCGAATCTTTACTTAAACTATTGTTACCTTCGATTCTTGCACAATCATCAAAAGGAATGTAACTTCCTCCACTCCAATATGACTTTCAAGGTCTTTCCAAATATCATTTTGTTTCTTCGGTATGAACATTTATAATTATTCCTCTATGCTTAGACTGTCGGCCACCTCATTGGCCTTTCCTGATAATAATAATTCCTTGTAATCCATGTTTTCTGGATACATTCCAACTCAAACTTTTCTACCCCATTCCCATCACTGTTGGGTGAAAGCATTCTCCCTTAAGCTCTGCTGAAGGAGAAAAATATATCTATCAGTCTTTTTCCATAAGTCATTGCTTCCACCTACCCGTGGGAACTTTATCACGTTTATTCCCAATCCTACTTAGGATACTTCTTTTCTTAGTTCTTTCCTTATCTTAGGATAATCCCAACCTTTATAGGTTCAATCCATACTTCCTCAGGGTTTCATATATGCCTCATCTGGCATTATTGTTACTATGTCATACATTCCTTACCAAACTTCCAATTTGAAGTTCGGAATATTACCTTTTTTCCTTGTAAGGTTTCTTAGGTCATCCTCATCATTCCTCCTGTATTTTCTGGGTACAGGGTATATCAAAACGTCATTGATCAATACTTTAATAATTCTGTCTATGTTCTTTCCAGAACTCTCTTTTTAATGATCCTTACCGGTCATTGTTGCCTTAGCAAGTCCAACCCATATCATCTGAATTCATAATGTCGTTATTAGGGTTAATGCCATCCCTTGTGCATTCCCAAGGGTTTGTCTTAATTTATGGATATCCTATCCTTAATTCAACTGCCAAGGAATTCTTGCATCCTATATTTGGCAATCAGATCATGTATCCCAAATAAGGGTGTCTTTTCAATCATTCTCATTTGATAATCGATTGGTAACTTAATGCCACCCTCTTCTTTCAGATAGTTATCAACCTATTGGGCCTTCCAAAAGGCAATGTATGCCTATCTGCTCTCTTACAGAACTTGGTAATGGTAGCAAGGATGTTTTGGAAGATATTGGTCGAGTTCAACGTGAATCTTTTAGTACTCATCGTTCTTCTCAAAGGTACTTGCCTTAGACAAAATTTCTACAGCATACTGATCGATCTCTGACCATTTCTATACTCTCTTCATAAACCTTCGTTGTTTACTTTCCTTAGTCATAATATATTCATGGTATTCATGACACCCTAACATCATACATCTCAAGTCATTATACTTCCATTTTACTCGTAATCTTGGACAACCATATACACATGAGTCACTTTAGTACGGGTTACCCCATCCCAAAAAGGTCTAGTAAATTCCCCATCAAAACATGGGTTGTAAAGGGTTTAGTAGAAGACTCCTACAATCTCATTAATATTTCCTTTATATCAGAAGCCCTTGCAGTCGGTGCTTACTTAGAAGCAACCCTGCTTTGTCTTTTCATTGCTGGTCTAGTCACTTTATAGTCCGTTGTGACTTGGCCTCATCTGGCCACACTAAAATAAAAATATATGATTTTAGGGGTTGGCTAATAGCATTACTTTTCTAGCAATTACCGGCATAGTGCCTTCTTCTTTGATACCTTTCTACCTTTCCAAAACTTTACTCCATATAAGTCTTAATCGACTACTCGGCACCGTCTCCGGTCACCTTTCCTCCACTTTTATCTTTTCAACTATTCTAATCAATCCTGCGTGCCACACAAGCTTACCATTCCTGGCACAACAGCCTTTTCATTTAAGTCAATCCTGGAATTTCTCAGTCCGGCTAGTTTCTTACTTACATTTCCTATTTTCGTCCAATCTCACTTCATCATTTTATCACTACCGTCGATTGTAATGCTCAGGGTCCGTTTACTAACCCATTTTACAGCATCCTTACCCAAATCACAGGGTTTGCTCCAATTTTTACTCTCTTCCATGACATTCTCTGATAATCAGAAAGACAAGGTTTGCCAAAATTCACCGAATTCCTTTCCAGACTCAGGGAAATTTTGATCAATCTACCCATCGACTGGTAACACTAAGGAGACCAGTTCCGAAACCTGAAGAATAGTTCTATGAACCTCCTAGTAGGTAGAACCGTAAGCAGTCATAATTAACGAAATAATCGTCATCGGGTTGGAAATTTAACCCCTGGAGAGGAACCAATTATATACATCCCTTAGAATGGAATCAACAGTTTTAAACTGAAACTTGTCACAACGTCCTGATATCTATACGTCCTGATATTTAATATTACCAAATGTTAGTCTACCTAACCCTTTATGCGAAGCGTCATTGGAAGCACAAAGTCTCCTTTTTCCATTAAGCAATGCCAGCTCTTGGTCATTACCAATTTCACCTTTTAGCTCCAGGAAGATTTTCTCACATTTTTCTCTTTAACTGCTGATCGTATTACTTGATCTATTATAATTCCGTGTCGGAGTAAACTTAAGGTAACTACTATAATCCATTCAAAGAGAAGAAGGAATTTAATATTCCTCTGAATCACATGCATCTAACGTTTCTGGTTCATCATTTAACTGAGTTGAATTAACTCTATACTCAGTCTCTGGCAGTAGTCTCATTACGAGTTCATCTTGACTCACTGGTCTTATCTTCCGGTAGGTTCTGAGATCATTGTCTTGCTTACTACTTCCTTATATACTTTACCCAATCATGCTATCACTTCCCAATGTCTTTACTTTCTAAATGATTCATTCATAAAATGAACATTTTCCTTAATAAAACCACCTTATTAACCTCAATTTGGTTCCATAATTTACAACCTACGATACCTGCCTTCTCATGGCGAATTATTACTGACCATATTCATACTAATTCATTTATCAAATGATATGGCACTTACTGCCTCCTTCTCAACTATTCCTAGGGACTCTGCTCCTCGCCCTAAATTGATGTCTTTAATAATCATACACCCCTCTAGCTCTTTCTTTGTTAAGATGAAAATCTCTAAGGATTCTCATCTATTTCCGTATAAGATCTCAAGTAATTCTTCCAATCCTTCATTCTTGCTGGTACTACATCTGGTAGCCCGGCTATGAATTCAACATGCATCTTCAGATCTCTTAATAATATCTCGGTTCTTTATACTCACTTTTCTGAGCACCATATCTTAATCATCACAGTCATTCTGGCTGCGACCCTCATTACCCATGGGTAAGCTCCTCATCCTAACAGGATTTTACTTATCTGCTGGAACCTCTTCCGGGTCTCTAGTAGGGTACTCTATGGAATTTACCTGCTGATCTTCAGCATATAATAAATCATCATCGCGCTGCTACTCGTATGCCTCAAGGTCTGTTGCCTTACTTGTCGATGCGATATCGAGCTAAGTTACTATCATGATACTTAATAGTTCCCATAAGGGTTTTATAGGTCATCACTACATTAAGTAGTCCGACTATGAACTTGGCAAGAGTTCTTATTATCTTAGTGAATTTATTGTTTTAACGTCGCCTCATCTCTGGGGTTTATAACGTATGCTCTGATACCACTTCTGTAACACCCCCAGATCCGGGGTCCGGGATCCGGTGGTTACGGTTTCCAATTCTGTCCACAACACTTGAACTTTCCTTAACATAAAATAAATTACATCTCTATAACCCAACACAATAATATAAAACACACCCGTTATAGTCCCAGAGATGAAATCAGAGTAACACTCAAATTTTTATTAATCACATTATGAGTTCTTACAATCCAAAAGAATTTCAATATAAATACATACTCTTTGCCATCCATTTACATAAGGCATACTAGACCATATTCTTGGTACTGAAAGAATAAATATACCCTACCAATAGCTTCTTCTTCAGCTCTGGTAGTCTCATCGTCCTCGCCCGCGTCGAGTGCGCCTTGTGCGAGTCATCTGGTCTAGCTGTTGTTGTGATATAATAATAAAGCAAGGGTGAGCAATAGCCCACCAACAATAATATATAACTGAACGATAATGTATAACAGTTCAAAAGTATCTTTCAAACCATATGCCATGCCTTTACGGAAATGATGCCAGTATAATATGAACGATGAAGTTACAAGGTAACTTAAAGTATTTGTTTGTAGAAATATCTGCTACATCAAAGTAAGCGAGATATTCTTATTGTTATTAAGAAGAGGAACTTGCAAGAAAAGGTTGCAATTCCAGTTATGACCCTTTTCCAACTCTGCCAACAGTAATCATGTTGCAGGAAATAAATAAATTTGGATGATGAACCAATGATGGAGTATTCACCGCGCCCGCTGTTCCAATCTTGATGATCAGTCGAGATCGTACAGCTCAATTTAGATTTACTACCGGTAGAAGGAAGAACTGACGGCTTTACTTGTGTACCGCCTTACTAGCTCTCCCCGGCCAACGGTTGGGCCAAAGGGGATGGACCGGCGCTACTCGGCCTCTTACACGACTCCTAGTTCAAATAGAATTCATGATTCTGAATGTAACGTTCGTCCCCCTTTCCCCAAGTATAATACTTGTTGATAAGACTCCACAAAGTAGTCGTATCTAGTTGGAAAGGAAAATTTACCAATAACTCCCAAGCTATTACTTGGTAACGGATATCAACTTGTTCCAGTAATCTTACCCCTCGAAAGATGAGAAGGTAAGCAACGACTTAATAAGTCAACAGCACCCGAGTTGCGAGTGAAGGGAATACTTTATGACCGGGAAGTCGACAAGATAAATAACATTTTTCCAAGTAAGGTTCCCTTATTATTAAGAAGATAGACTCAAAGATGAATGATGTCTGGGAACCTTTCTTGATATAAGATTAATAATAATATGACTTTGAAATATTTTCTGTAATAATCGAAGAAGATAAACCTTATCGAGGTTATTCTAAGTATGGAATAAATATTCAGAGAATATTTATTGAATTAAAATATTTTACAGAATATTTGGGAATATGAAAGAATATCTTTAATCAGAGTATTTCTCAAAATAATCCCTGAAGAGATATCAGGGGAATATTTATTGAATAAATAAATATTTAAATGAATATTCAAAACAATATTCATTAATTAATAAGACCTGAAAAGAATATTTAAGGTAATAATCATAATTAATTAGGAAATTTAAATGAATATTCAAAAGTAATATTCATTGAATGAATAATATCTTAAATGAATATCAAGTAATATTCATTTAGTAATCCAAGCCTTAAGGAATATTCGAGATAATATTCGATAATTAAATCAAGCTTCAGATGAATATTAAAATAATATTCATCAAGTATTTAATATCTTAAATGAATATTCGAAAGTAATATTTATTTAATAAAATAATAATCTAAAAGAATATCCAAATAATATTCATCTAACAGTCTCATCTTTAGAAGAATATTCGAAATAATAGTCGATAATCAATTCGACTCTGAATGAATATTGAGAAGTATTATTCGTTGAATAGTTAAATTCAAATAATTATTTGAAGTAAGGATCGTTAAAATAATTAGTCTCGAACGAATATTCAAATAATATTCGTCGCCCAAATAATAGAAAATATTTACTTAAATATTTTCCTCCGAGGTAATCTCGATATATCAAGGAATATTGACTCCCGGTCTATTTTTGATTAATAAGATGTATACGCCCTTCTATGAGGGTCTTACAATAATCGGCTTATAACTGATATATAACTATCTAGCTTATAAGCCAACAATAACATTCAGGGAACAAGTATATCACTTCAACTTGAAAGTAGGCATGCATGCAATGGCATATGTATATCAGCATATATATATATATATATTTATTCAATCACAACAACAGCCTAAAAGAAGGGAATTGAAACTTGCCTGGTAGTCGAGTACGGTAAGGGGTAGTGGTAGCGGGTCCCGGTTCAGCTTGGTGATCTATAAATAGCCAAGGCATTCGGGATTAATCACTTAACATATTAAAAGTTAAGTTATACTTAATTCGAAACACGTTCTTGAGTTATCTCGTTATACCCCTTTTTGTGGATTACTTTTATCACTGATCCGACCCGACATCCGTTCGTTAATACGACATGTCATTGTACTTATACTTGGGACATACTTAAGTCATATGAGTTCTAAAGTCGATCGTTACGAGCCAATACTATACTCCGAGTTTTATCGTCCGTTTTCTAAGTGTTTTACCGAAGTTATAAAAGAGTCGTCTTTTAGGGGTTCGTTCGCGTTTAACCTCGACTCGAACATTTTTAATAAATTGAAAAATGATCTTTTTGACATACGGTTTTCTTTCACGCCTTCCTTTTTACCTCTAGTATTTATTTACCAAGATTCGCCATGACGTTACATAGTTTACGAGGGTTCAATTACAGTTACGAACTTTCGTTTACGGATTCGAACTACTTTTAGTAATTTGGTCATAAATCCTAAACCGTAAGTCCGTTTCATGCGATCTTTATATCAAAACGAAGCTTGAAACATAATCTATCCTATCATGGCAGAAAATGAAGCTGTACAGTGAGTTATAGCTACTGTGATGCTCGGTGTTTAATAGTCTAACGAAAATTCGGCATTACGACGGCTATAAATCGAACGTTCTAAAATTCATAACAATCAATCCAAGCCACACCGGGCATACTATACATGGTTTTCATCTTAACCAGTCCAAGAAGGTTTCAATTAACCATCATAATCATCAAAACTCTTAAATCATCACTACTAACTACATAATCATGCTTTTATGCATATAACAACACCATAATCTTAACTAATCTAAAACCATCAAGAACATATATAAAACTCAAAGTAAGATCTTGGGTTCTTAAGAATTATACCTTCCTTGGAGAGTGTACAAGCTATAATAACCCTTATATAGTCCTTGTATGGCTTTAACAAAGCTTAAATCATCCAAAGAAACCAAGAAATCAAAGTTAGTTTCTTGAAAACACTATTCACCCTCATCTTTGAGGATTTATTTGAAAATGGAAAACATGGAGTTTGAAGCTAAGATTTTTAGGAGATCATTTTTATGAAATATAGGACTCACCATAAAAATTTGGAGATCAAACAATGGTTGGAAGGTGGATTTTGAAATCTTAAAACTCCAAAATTCGAAGTGCCTTGGTTTTGGGGGAAAAACAGTGAACTTCTCGAATTTATTTACCCATCCAAACGATCTTCAAAAATTATGAAATTAAATCCCCAACTTCACCTTGATGTGTAGAAGCTCCATGAATTTTTTCATGATTTTTAGATGAGTAGATCTAGGTGAAAAAAAATGGCAAAGACCCCTGCCCTGGAAAATGCAACTGCTGGAAAAATGGGGGAGAGGTGGTATTTGCTTCTTTTTCTCTCTTTTCCTCTTGCTTGGCTAGTTGTCAAATGATATTTGTGATATGTATAAGTGGGTATAGCTGCTAATACTCCTCTTAATACAAGTGTCAAAGGTTTATGGTGTGTTAGAAAAATTGATGATGTGAAGCCTTGTTGTTTTCTTCTTGTCCATCCACCTCATTACTTCCTTTTTCATTTCTTTTCTTCATTTCATTTCCACCAAATATTCTTATATATAACCCCAGCTGATCAAGTAGGGTTTTTTTTTTTTTTCTCGTTACGTATTTAATCCGTAATTTCTTTCGCGTTTGCTTGATCGCTTAATCTTGTTATAAAGTTCTAGCGATTTCTAGAACACTTGTTATTCTAACTCAAAGGTTTTCATTCTAAATCCTCAAATCATACTTAATAAATAAAATCCTTGAATCCTTAACATTATAATACTCTTGTCTTGATCGTATTGATAGGCTCTTTACGGTTCGGTCAAATATTGTACCGAAAAAGAATTTGGAATTTCTGAATTCCGATCGTTTCTGCATTCACTTATTTCCTCCGCGTATTACTAATATGACTTCGAAACATCCATAACACGTCCCGTACATAGGGTGGCGTGAAAAGTTTTCCAACTTACAAAATCACTATTCATCACTTATTTTTATTTAATTCCTATAGTTGGGAAAATGAACCTGGTTCACCCTCGAGTGTTCCTTAACCTTTTTACGGAACCGCTGGGCTTATAATAGATATTGATTTGGATGACATGAGGGTATCTATTTCTCTCTAGGGAATCTTATCTTAACTTTCTAGGAGATAGATTATTCTAACCTTAGTTATCACCCAATAGCATCCTTCAGGCCATATAACCTTGGAATATATATCCTTTCATTATTCATTCATTAAAACCAGTATTACATTCTAGTTGTAACCCCTATTCATTCTTACATCAATACATAATAAAAAGTTTTAATTCTACCCAAAAATCTGGGTTCTTACAGATTAAATGGATGCTTGATTTTCAACCGGTGTATGTTCAATTGCTATAGACATATAGGGACTACACATACTTGGTGACTACTTGACTTCTATCAATTGTGGATGATCAGTAGGATGGTATATGCACAACGAAAGTTGGTGTTTATCAGTTTAGTGCATCTAATCAGTAATCAACTCTGTCACATACTGGGTTAACGGGCATAAGGTTTTAGTTGAAGTGGTTAATGAAATTGAAATCCCATGTTTGTTTATTATAAAGTAAAAGTTAAGTTATTTCCTCGTAATTTCCATAGTTGGCAATTAATCATTAGTTAATTAATACCAAATTTGTTATTGTCTTGGCAGTGAGTGTAAATCATAAGCTGGTGTATAAGTGAACAAAACGAACAATTTGAGTCTCTGTGGGAACGAATCCTATTTACCGTATATTACTTGTTGACCACGTTCTCTTGCGTGAATAAGTGCGAACAAGTTTTTGGCGCCGCTTCCGGGGACTCGGTTCATTGTTTGTTTAGTTTATGATCTTGTCATCAATTTGGATTAAATTCATTGACTCGGACGTTTTTCTCACTCATCTACTTTTGGGTTTCTCAGGTACTATCTTGAGCGTGTATGCGTACTCGATCTCAAGTTCGTAAAGAGAATCTGGAAGAAAAAGAGCAAGAAGAGGTATTAGTAGAAGAAGTTGAAGAGGAGTTGGAAGTTACTGGAAAAATGGCAGATAACAAGGCGCTGAAGGAATACTCTCAGCCAAAGATTGTTGATATTCAGTCGAGTATCGTGCGGCCGGCTATTGCTGCAAATAATTTTGAGATCAAGCCGAGCACGATTCAAATGGTCCAGAACTCAGTCCAGTTTGGGGGTTCACCTGTTGAGGACCCCAACATGCATATCAGAGATTTCATCGAGATTTGTGACACCTTCAAAACCAATGGAGTTTCTGAAGACGCTGTCAAACTAAGGTTGTTCCCATTCTCTTTGAGAGACAAAGCAAAAAGCTGGTTGCATTCACTTCCAGCAGGTTCAATCACTACATGGGAAGATCTAGCACAAAAGTTCTTGACTAAATTCTTTCCTATGGCAAAGACTGCTGCCATGAGGAATGCTCTTACACAATTTAGTCAGCATTCTGGTGAATCACTGTGTGAAGCTTGGGAGAGGTACAAGGAGATGCTTCGGAAATGTCCTCATCATGGGATGCCAAATTGGATGGTCATCAATAGCTTTTACAATGGGTTAAGTCATTCTCGAGCAATGCTTGATGCAGCATCTGGAGGAGCTCTGTGGGCCAAAAGCTATGAAGAGGCCTATGACTTGATTGAAATGATGGCTGCAAACGAGTATCAGAACCTGACACAGCGTATTCCACAAGGTAAGGTTGCAGGTATACTTGAAATGGATGCCACGATAGCTATATCAGCTCAGCTACAGGCTCTATCCATGAAAGTGGATTCATTGGCTAAAGTGGGGGTTCAAAAAATCGCCATGGTTTGTGAATTGTGTGCGGGAGCTCATGACACTAATCAATGTGCAATTTCTAGTGAGTCAGCACATTTTGTCAGCAATTATCAGAGGCCTTCACAACCTGCTCCTAATACATATCATCCCAACAATAGGAATCATCCTAACTTCAGTTGGAGCAACAATCAGAATGCTATGCAACAACCTTCTCAGGGTCAGCAGTATGGATCAAAGCAGTTCAACAATTCGGGTTATCAACAACCCTATGCCCAAAGGCCACCATACAATCCACCTGGATTTCATCAACAACAACCAGGGAGTCATGTGCAATCTAATGAGAAGTCAGAAATGGAAGAATTGCGGATGATGTACAAGAGTCAAGCAGCATCTCTGAAAACTCTTGAAAACCAAATGGGCCAACTGGTCAATGCTCTTTTGAACAGACCTCCAGGGCAATTACCTAGTGACACAGAAGCAAATCCGGGTAAAAAAGAGGTCAAGGAACAGATTCATGCTGTTACGTTACGTTCTGGAAAGGTTACAGGCGATCTGGAAGTCAAAAAGCAGTCTAACGAAGAACTTAAGAATGCTGTGAACAGTGATTTGGGCGCGGGCGCGCCTGAGGGGTCTATCCGTTTTTCAAATCCTGCTCTTCCGGACATTCAGAAGGCATCAGGTGAGGAAGAAAAGGAGAAGTCAGTTGGGAAAACAAGTTCAGAGATTACGGAAGCTAGCAAGGAAGTTTATCCACCTCCGCCATTCCCTAAAAGGCTTCAGAAACAGAAGTTTGATAAGCAATTTGCAAAGTTCTTGGAAGTGTTCAAAAAGTTGCACATAAATCTACCATTTGCTGAAGCCCTGGAACAAATGCCAAGTTATGCCAAGTTCATGAAGGGCATACTTTCGAGGAAATTGAAACTCGAAGAGTTAGAGACTGTCGCTTTGACGGAGGAGTGCAGTGCTGTCTTGCAACAAAAGTTGCCACCTAAGCTGAAGGATCCGGGGAGTTTTACCATACCGTGCATCATTGGGAATGTTTCTTTTGACAAGTGTTTGTGTGATTTAGGGGCAAGCATCAACCTCATGCCCTATTCAGTTTTCTTGCAACTTGGCCTCCCGGAGCCTAAGCCTACAAACATGTCACTCCAGTTAGCTTATCGCTCAATTACCTACCCTCGAGGAATTGTAGAAGATGTTCTAGTGAAGGTGGAAAAACTCATCTTTCCAGCGGATTTCGTCATACTTGATTTTGAAGAAGATAAGAAAATCCATATCATTCTAGGGAGACCATTCTTGGCTACAGGTCAGACCTTGATTGACGTGCAGAAGGGGGAACTCACCATGAGGGTGCATGATCAAAATGTCACCTTCAATGTTTTTAAGGCTATGAAGTTTCCAACGGAAGAAGAGCAGTGTTTGAAGATAGACATGGTTGAGTCGGCAGTGCAATCAAAAATTGAGCATCTGCTCATGAATGACACATTAGAAAAAGCACTGATTGGGGATTTTCATTTGGAAGAAGATGAGGTAGATGAACAACTGCTATTTCTTGATGCTACTCCATGGCAAAGGAAATTTGAGAGACCAGTGGAACCTTTAGGTCTATCTGAATTGAAGGGGTCACATCAGCGGTTGAAACCTTCCATTGAAGAAGCTCCAACTCTAGAGATCAAACCACTACCTGATCATTTAAGGTATGCCTCTCTTGGTGAATCATCTACTTTACCTGTGATTATTGCTGCTAACTTGTCAGATTCTGAGGAAGACAAGCTCTTGAGAGTTCTTAGAGAATTCAAATCAGCTATTGGATGGACCATAGCAGACATCAAGGGGATTAGTCCGGCTTATTGTCAACATAAAATTCCATTAGAAGAAGGGAGTAAACCAACAGTGGAACATCAGAGACGACTAAATCCGATCATGAAAGAAGTTGTGAAGAAAGAAATCATCAAGTGGTTGGATGCAGGGATTATCTATCCCATTTCTGATAGTTCATGGGTAAGTCCAGTTCATTGTGTGCCAAAGAAAGGTGGCATGACGGTAATCACCAATGAGAAGAATGAACTTATCTCCACTCGCACGGTCACTGGTTGGAGAATCTGTATGGATTACCGGAAATTGAACAAGGCCACTAGGAAAGATCATTTTCCTCTACCCTTTATCGATCAGATGCTAGACAGACTTGCAGGTCATGAGTACTATTGCTTACTGGATGGATATTCTGGGTACAACCAAATCTGCATTGCTCCTGAAGATCAGGAAAAGACAACATTCACATGTCCATTCGGTACATTTGCTTTTCGGCGAGTTTCTTTTGGTTTGTGTGGTGCACCTGGCACTTTTCAAAGGTGTATGATGGCTATCTTTTCAGACATGATTGGCAAGACCGTAGAAGTCTTCATGGATGACTTTTCTGTAGTCGGTTTTTCTTTCGACGAATGTTTGCAAAATCTGGGTGCGGTTCTGAAAAGATGTGTGGAGACTAATCTAGTGCTTAACTGGGAGAAATGCCACTTCATGGTGCAGGAGGGAACTATCCTTGGGCACAAGGTGTCACGGAGAGGTTTAGAGGTGGACAAGGCAAAAATAGAAACAACTGAAAATCTTCCACCACCTATTTCAGTGAAAGGGATTCGCAGTTTCCTTGGGCACGCAGGCTTCTACAGGCGTTTCATCAAAGATTTTTCAAAAATCTCCAAACCATTGTGTAAGATCTTGGAAAAAGGCATTCCTTTCAAATTTGACGAAGAATGTTTGACCGCTTTCGAGACTCTGAAAAAGAAATTGGTTTCAGCACCAGTGATCATTGCTCCTGATTGGAGTGAACCTTTCGCTATGATGTGTGACGCTAGCGATTATGCAGTGGGGGCCGTTCTTGGCCAAAAGAAAGAGAAAGTGTTTCATGTGATCTATTATGCAAGCAAGACTCTTAATGAGGCTCAGTTGAACTACACTACTACTGAGAAAGAGCTGTTGGCCATAGTCTATGGCTTTGAAAAATTTCGTTCTTACTTGCTCGGCACAAAGGTAATGGTTTTTACAGATCATGCGGCTATTAGATATCTGCTCTCTAAGAAAGATTCCAAACCTCGGTTGATTCGGTGGGTACTTCTGTTACAAGAATTTGATGTGGAGATTAAGGATAGAAAAGGGACAGAAAATCAAGTAGCTGACCATCTTTCTCGTCTAGAGGACACGGTTAAATCTTCTCGAGACGGTACCATCATTAATGAATTCTTCCCGGATGAGCAGTTGTTTAGGGTGCAAGAAGAGGAGCCATGGTACGCAGACATTGTGAACTTTCTGGTTAGTCAAGTGATTCCACCCGAACTCTCTTATGCACAAAGGAAGAAGTTCTTGCATGAAGTCAAATGGTATCGTTGGGATGAACCATATCTGTTTAAGCAAGGAGCTGATCAGGTTATTAGAAGATGTGTGCCGTATAGTGAGACAGAAGCAATTCTGAGGGATTATCATGCTACGACATATGGAGGCCACTACGGAGGTGAAAAGACGGCTACTCGAATTCTTCAAGCAGGTTTCTATTGGCCTTCTCTCTTTAAGGATGCTCATCAGTTCGTTTTAAGGTGTGACCGTTGTCAGTGTGTTGGTAACATATCGAGGAGGGATGAGATGCCCCTTAATGTAATGTTGGAAGTGGAAATTTTCGATGTTTGGGGAATCGACTTCATGGGACAGTTTATCTCCTCATGCAACAATCAATATATCTTGCTAGCCGTTGATTACGTTTCTAAATGGGTGGAGGTCAAAGCACTTCCGACCAATGACGCCCAAGTCGTGCTTAATTTCCTTCAGAAGAACATCTTCACTAGATTTGGCACTCCTCGTGTCATTATCAGTGATGAAGGCACTCATTTTTGCAATCGCAAGTTCACTAATCTTATGGCCAGATACAATATTAATCATCGGGTGGCTACAGCATACCACCCTCAGACCAATGGCCAAGCTGAAGTGTCTAATCGTGAAATCAAGCGTATTCTGGAAAAGGTGGTGAGTCCTTCAAGAAAGGATTGGTCTCTGAAACTCGATGAAGCCACCTGGGCTTATCGAACTGCATATAAAACACCCTTGGGTATGTCGCCATATCAGCTAGTCTATGGAAAAGCTTGTCATTTGCCGGCGGAATTGGAGCACAAGGCTTATTGGGCTTTGAAGAAGCTAAACTTTGATCTTAAAGCCGCAGGTGAGAAGAGAATGGTGCAACTCAATGAGATGGACGAGTTTCGCTTGCAAGCCTATGAGAACAATAAACTCTACAAAGAAAAAGTGAAGAGATGGCATGATCATCGTCTAGTCAACAAGGTATTTGTTTCGGGCCAAACCGTGTTGTTATTCAATTCTCGCCTTCGTTTGTTTCCATGGAAGCTTAAGTCAAGATGGTCAGGGCCGTTTGTTGTCAAAACCGTATTTCCGCATGGAGCGGTTGAGATTTTTGAGAAATCACCGGATCAGTCATTCAAAGTCAATGGTCAGAGATTGAAACCGTACTTTGGCGAGGTATCGAATCGTGGGGCTGAAACCGCGGTTCTTGCAATTACTGAGTGAATCATGGAAGTCACGTCAAGCTAATGACGTAAATCAAGCGCTCCGTGGGAGGCAACCCACGTTTTGGTATTCCTATCTTTATTTCAAAAAAAAAAAAAACAGGGGCTGCCAAGCGCAGCAGCGCTCTTCAACGCGCAACAGCGCCTGGCGCAACTGTCTTTCCAGGAGAAAGCTTGCGCAGTAGCGCTCGTTCCATGCGCAATAGCGCCCAGCCATGCCGATTCCAGGAGATTCAACGCGCAAGGGCGCCTTCCAAAGCGCAGCAGCGCTTCCCTGTATAAAAAAAAAATAGTGAAACAATTGTTAACTTACACCCAGCCGAAACCACACATACACACACATCTCTTACACTCCTAACCCTAAAATTCTCTCTACCCAAAAATCTATACCTCACCCCTTTTTCAATTCAAATCCTACATCTTCCAAACCCATCTCAAATCCTAACCCACTAATTATCTCTACATAATCACCTATACACACAAATCCCCTCTTTATTCCAAATCATTCAATTTCCATACAAGCTTCAAGATTTCTCTAATTCAAGTTTGGGGGAGTGCTTTCAAGGTTCTCATCTTCAATTCAAGTGGTAATATTCTCTCTTAATTTAATTATTTAGTGAATTGAATTGTTGGAATTGGGATATTGTGTGTGGAGATATATTGTGGATTTTTGGTGTTTGTTGAAATTGTGTTGCTTGAGAGTGTTATGGCTCCAAAGAGAGTGCGTGAAGTGAGTAGTAGTAGTAGTTCGGAGGAGGTGGAAGTGGATTATGATGTAGATAAATTTGTTTCTAAGGCGGCCGAGCTAGAGTTCGATAATCTTTTGACAAAAGCCGTAATCAAGGAGAGGGGTTTTTCACCTTCGGTCGAGGATGGAGAGTTGTTAGCTATGGTTTCGGAGATGGGTTGGTGGCCGTTTTGTGCAAAGCCGGTGGCGGTCCCATTGAGCATAGTTAGGGAATTTTATGCCAATGCTAAGGACCTGAAAAATGGAGTTACTATGGTTAGAGGCAAGGCGGTGGGTTACACGGTTGGACCTATACGTCGCATTATATCTCAACCGGCGAGGCCTAGAGGTGCCGAAGATTGGGTGCAGAAAAATCGAGATGACATTGACCTAGATGCTATCATAGCGGGGATGTGTATTCCGGGTACGGTTTGGAAGTACAAGGCCGGGTCAACCACGCCGAGCACATTTCCTGCAGCTGCGTTGACTAGGTATGCTCGTGCTTGGTTCTTGTTTATGTGTGCACGAGTTATGCCAACTTCCCATGTTACGGATGTTACAGTGGAACGTGCCATTATCTTATGGGGTATTCTGAACGGGAAGTACATTGATCTTGGTTACTTAATCCATCAGAATATCATGAAGTTCTTGCGGGGTGGCACTACAGGAGGGATTCCACATGCCGTTATTATTGCTGAGTTGTGTGTTAATGTTGGTGTCGCTTGGCACAATGATGAGACTCTGCACAGACCGATGGGCTCTATTGATCATCATTTGATTCAGAGGTTGACGGAATGGCCGGGTGGCATTCCTCACCCTAGGGGCCTTGGCTATGTTGAGATTGCTGAGGGTGGTAGCATTCCGCCACCGGTGGAGAGAGTGCATCGTCAGGCAGACAGAGCGGGACCTTCTCATGCACAGACGAGCCAGGGGAATGTGATTTTTAGTGATGCACAGTTCAGACGCTTGTTGAGGCGTCAGGATACTACGAATGCCATGCTACACAGATTTTCTACAGACTTGACTCAGGCATTGGACGGAGTGTACCAGCAGCAGGGTATTCAGGTTACATGGCCCACTTTCGGCGCTCACCACGTCTATCCACCACCTGACACACCACCCGAGGAGGGTGAAGATGACGACGAGTAGGGGAGTATCTCTTGTACCCTTTTAATTTACCTTCAATGAGGACATTGAAATTAATAAGTTTGGGGGTGATTTTAGGGTATCAAGAGTCATTGCATTGCATATAGCTGCATATTCATGATAGTTCATGTTAGTAATTTTGCATTTAGTTTTGCCATGTCATTTAGTTGCATTTAGGATGCCATGTCATATAGATTTATTTAGGAGTGTAATATCATTTTGTTCATGCATATCACATGATTCCATATGAGTGTCTGTTTCTGCCTCGATAGGTAGACGTTAATTTGAGTGTGATGACAATGAATAGAGGGTTGATTTAAGTACTTATGAAATTGACTTGCGTGTGTCGGGAACACAATCTTTTCACGGTCTCACTGTTTGCTCTTGGACTAGATCGAGTCATACCTGGTTTGGTTGTTGGGATTTAATCACCTATTTATATCTAGAATTTTCAGTATTCCCTTGATGGCATAGGAGCACTTAAGTATAAGTTTGGGGGAAAACAGGGAGGTCATGCTTAGTGTTGTGTCGTAGTGTAATAATGGCTAGGCGTCAAATGGCTAGTAGCCGCTCATATTTAATATGAGTAGTCTAGGGGGGTGAGATAGAGCACCCATGTGTGAAAAAAAAATAATGGAAAAAAAAAGAGCAAGAAAAAAAAAGAAAAAAAAATAGAGTTGTAAGTATAAAAAATGAGCGTTTGTGAGAGTGTGTGTATGCTAATTGACTAGGGTGGGCTCTTTAGTACTCGAGCAAGTAAGTTCTATGGGATTTTATGCCTAGTGACCTAAGACTTTTCCGGTCTGGGATCCACTAACCTAACGCTCGCTACAAGGGTGCTATTGTATAAGCCTTTAGGGGTCTCACCCATTGCACGGTCAAAAGCATGTGTGTTTTTTTTGTTTTGTGTTGTTTTGTACAGTAAAGCATGAATCCTTGTCTACCTTGAATGATGATGGCGGTGTCTTTGAGTCATGGAGTGTCTAAAGTTCATTCTGTTTATAAACATGTGATTGTCCTGACGAAGAATTGGTTATGCCTTTTATCTAGTTTCGAGAGTATATCTAGTGGGAAATGCACACACCACGTTTCCGAGCATGTATTGTTAGTATACGGGCCCTTAGTCGAGCTCTGTTTGGAGTTGTTGCATTCGTTGAGAGGTTTGCTTGTTGAGTTGGTTTCGGATAAATTGTGTGGGATCATTGCATTAGGACACATTCGCATTATCATGACATTTAGTTTTATTTGCATTCATTCATCACTTTAGGTTGATTTTGCATTGCTTGAGGACAAGCAACGGTTTAAGTTTGGGGGTTTGATAAGTGGATTTTATATCCACTATTTGCCTTCCGTTCGGACTTAAAACGGTTGCAAGATCTCGAGTTTCGTTGCCATTTGATGTGTTTTTGTGTAATTGGTGTAGGTTGTGTCATCGAGGACAGGATGGGCTAAAACAATGTTATGGTGGTGTGAATTTAATCCGGAGTTAGCACATGGAAATAAGAGCAAGGCAACAAGTCAAGTTGTAGAAGTTTTGTGGAAGTTTTGAAGCTTTTCCAGGGTCAAGAAGGCGCCCTAGCACTTGGTTAGGCGCTAGAGCGCGCCAGGAGGAAATTTTCCAGGGAGAAAGAAGCGCAGGGGCGCTTGCCAAGGCGCAGGGGCGCTCAACGAGGCGCAGGGGCGCTCAACGAGGCGCAGGGGCGCCATGCGAGGCGCAGGAGCGCACGAAGCCAGCAAAATTTCAGGGATTAGCAAGCGCAGGGGCGCTCTTGAGAGCGCAGGGGCGCTTGTGCGGGTCTTGGCAAAAATATGTTGCTTGTTCCTCCGGGTCGTTTTGGTTTTGATCCATATTTTTGTTGGGCTTATATAAATACTTTGTAACCTAAAACCAGGACGATATCTTTTGGTAGTAGCAGCCTCTAGTTTATTTTCATATCATCATTTTCATCTTAATTTGCAAGAACAATCTCAAGGAATTTCTCCAAGCTAGTGACAAGCAAGGATTATTCTTGGAACCTTTGTACTCTTCTATTTTGGGGATTTATTTCTAAACCTTATTCTTCTTTCTTTTAATTATTTGTTGATTTAGAATTATGTTATCATTTGAACCCATGATGGCGATTAGGTCGATTATGGGCTAATTCGTTATCATGGGGTTTTAATGGATTTTTATATGGATACTAGTAATTGAGTGTTCTTATGCCTTAGTGTGTGATGGATTAATTTGATTTCCTAGTATGATTATGCTTATTCGTTATGGGTGAGTCGCGAACACCCGTAATTGTGTGTTTGATCCTGGTGAATGCGAAAGTGGATCTAGGGTTTAGAACAATTCATGCTAGCATAGGTTTTTGCATGTGAAGAACATGTATTAATTTTTGGTGTAATTCTAACCGTCTTGCATTGACTATGTGATTAAATGGATGCTTGATTTTCAACCGGTGTGTGTTCAATTGCTATAGACATATAGGGACTACACATACTTGGTGACTACTTGACTTCTATCAATTGTGGATGATCAGTAGGATGGTATATGCACAACGAAAGTTGGTGTGTATCAGTTTAGTGCATCTAATCAGTAATCAACTCTGTCACATACTGGGTTAACGGGCATAAGATTTTAGTTGAAGTGGTTAATGAAATTGAAATCCCATGTTTGTTTATTATAAAGTAAAAGTTAAGTTATTTCCTCGTAATTTCCATAGTTGGCAATTAATCATTAGTTAATTAAAACCAAATTTGTTATTGTCTTGGCAGTGAGTGTAAATCATAAGCTGGTGTATAAGTGAACAAAACGAACAATTTGAGTCTCTGTGGGAACGAATCCTATTTACCGTATATTACTTGTTGACCACGTTCTCTTGCGTGAATAAGTGCGAACACTTTTCTTCTCTCATTAGCAAATTAGCTTCCCTCTGAGCAAATAATTCTTCAGATTCTTTCTCAGCTTGTTGAGCTTCAGATTCAGATATCACTGGTCCTTCATCTTCCCAGTGACTAAGATCAGGTTCAGGAAGTTCTTCACCTTGATCAAGGAATTCAAGATCAGCAAAAACATCGAAGTTATCCGGTTCACCCGTGTAATAATAACCTGTGTTCATGTCTTGAATTTCTTCTTCAGTTTCTTCAACTACTTTCTTCCTCTTATCTCTCCTATCTTCACTTTGGTCAGATTTTCCAGATTTTCCCTCTCCCTCTCTTTCTTTAGTTTTATCTTGTGACCCCTTTAATTTCTCCCCCTTAGTTGAGGAATCCTCTACAGATTTATCAGTTGCCCCAGCTTCAGGATCTTGTTCATCATCATCACCACCCTTACTTGTAAAGAATTCAATTTCTTCATTTGTAGGTTTGCGAGTTTGACTTACAAGATTAAACAGATGTCTTAACCCTTTAGCCTGGTGTGCATTTTGCTTTTCAATCTGGTCTAGACGAGAATCAGTAGATTCCTGATTGTGCTGTACCTCTGACTGTAGAGTGTCAACTTTCACGGAAATTTCAGAAATTAACATGTCTTGAGCAACAGTAATATCTCCAGAGTCATCAAGTGCCTTTTCATGAGAGAGTTCGAGAGAATCTATCTTCTTGGTGAAAGATGTCTTTAAGTAGTTTATTTCCTTCTTGATTCTAGCAAGCTGACTGTTGACAGAGGTGGATGAAGAAGATCGCTCACCCACTTGTGCTCTAAGGATTTCTGTTTCAGCCTTGCTGACTGCAAGTTCTTTCTCTAAAGCAGCTATCTTTTCTAATAGTGAGAGAGTGTATGTGTCAGTGTGTGCGCTCACCTGACGTTCACTTTGAGATCCACTCACCTGAAGTGCATGTGTTTCACTCAATTTTATGGTATTCCTCACATCACTCCTCTCAGATTCCTTGGCTGCTTCCAGATTTGTACCTGCAGTTAAAATCACCCTAGCCTCCTCTGGGAAGGTCAGTGGTGGTGCAATTGGAGTTCGCAAATCCCTGTCCTTAATCAAATCTACTTGAACATTTGAAATTGTTGACTGAATTGCTTCAGTAGTAGATTGATCAAGTTGCCTTCCACTTTCTCCAGTTGAAACTGCGAGTGGAAAATCCCTTGAGGGAGCCAGGAGTGTTTGTCCTGGGAGGGGAGATGATGGTTCTATTAAAGTTGGCTGAGAACCAAGATTTCCCTCTAAAGCGTGTGAAGACTCTTCTACCGTAACTATGGTAGGCACTGTAACATTTTCTACGTGCTCTCCTTGCAATGTGTCCTGAGACTCATCTAAAGGTATGTCTTCCCCCATTGTGAGTAATAGGGGTGTGCTTGACTCACTACAAGGTGCCACGACCCTATGGCGAATTTCAATAGAATCATCTTGTTGAGAAGATGATTCTAGTAACTGTGTAACGGCCATATCAACTTCCATATCCTGTTGGGAGGATATAGACGGGCTTACAGTTGCCTCAATTTGAGTTCTACTTTTCTTTTATAGAGGCAGAGCTGTGGGTTCACTCATACTACCACTACTGATTCGACTTCTTTTAACTTGCAATTTCTTTCTGGAGTGAAATGATATGAGTTTTGTTGGTTGAGTATTTGGCTCTACGACCTTGGTTAGAGGTTGTGGTACTACAACCCCTTGGTCAGACCTACCAACCACTTGGGTTCCAGAAATAGATTGAGAAGTAGTAGTTTGAGGAACAGAAGGCAATACCTGGTCAGCTGATTTCGCAACAGTCTCTGATAAGATTGGTTGATCTAATTCAGGTTCAGGGACAGATGCAGTTTCTTGCACTGGATGTTCAACAGCAAGTGCAGCTGGCTGAGGAACAATTTGCTGAGCAGGTTCAACTCGTTGATTGCCTTGATCTTCATTATCAACAAGTATGTTTTCCACTGGTGGTTCAGGGTTTTGTTCAGGTTCTGGTACAGGTTCAATGACAGGTAGTTGTATATAGTTTGACATATATTGGGTGACAACTACAGGTATGTTTGTGAATTTAGGCTTGTTGCTGTACTCAGTGAACAATCTGGTAGTAGGTTTACCTGACGCCAGTGATTCTCCATTCAGGAATTGGGCTTGGTTTTCTAGTTCCACAAGATGATTAAAAATCAATGACAAGAATCTTGGATAATAGCATGATACTTTTTGTCCATTATCAAAATTCTTCTTTGCATTAATGATTCTTCTAACCATTGGAACACACAGTAGTCTACCAATATTAATTCTTCGGTTGTGTGCAACTGCATATCCAATATGCTGCAAGAAGGATGGTAATACCCCGAAGTTCCCTTTAGTAGAATTGGCAAAGACTCTACCTAATGTGTCAAACAGATAGTCCTATTCCTGAACAAAGTTCTTTTTATTCCAGACAGTTTGATCAGGACTGTCTTGATAGAATACACCATTCAAAAAATTTATCAATTCTTGATCTGATGGTAATTCTTCGAAATTGTCAGTTGGAAAATTTAAGACCGTATTTAATGTATTTTCATTCACTGTGTATTGATTGTCTCCTACAGAGAAGACAAAAGATCTGTTATCATTAGAAATGACAGCAGTAGTACACATGATTCGCAAAGGTTCAATTTTTAATGGAGCATCCAAGCTCAAAGCAGTGCGAACCAGTGAATTTTCATTTAAAAATCGAATCCACGGTCGAAAACGTTCAATTGAACATTTTTCTCGATTAAAATAACCGATTAAATTATGTTTAATAATTTCAAATCGATCAGCCATTTTAATCAAGATTTAATTTCTTTGAAAATTTCAGATTTTACAAAATTATGATTTAAAAATTAATTTTTTGAATTAATAAATAATTAAAAATTCGAGAAAATTAAAAGTTGTTGAAAAATTCTGAAAAATTCACACAACAATCTCCTTACACACATGAACACACGTATATTTTTAGTTTTTGCAAAATCAAAACCAAACTCCTTGAAATTCAGATCGAAAAATCGATTTTCCGAAAACAAGAACACAAAAAATCGATCCAAATCAGTCGATTAAACTATCGATTTGTAGATAATTAGACAGAGAATCGTTCTAGGTTCTTGAATCGTGATTTTGATTGAGTTTCAGAGTCGAAAATCGGGCATGAACTCTGTGTATATAGGCGTGTATATATGTGTGTATAGCTGAGAGTTTTCTGTGACTTAACACGAGAAAGACTTAAACTGAAATAAGACTTAACACATTCTACCTACTATATATATACAAATACCTACGATTATGACTTAATGTTAACAAGACCTAAAAAAAACTGTTACGATTAAGACTTAAATTAGAAAACTAAGACCTAAATTGAATAAGACTTAAGTTTTAAAAAAAAACTCGCTAAGACTTAACTTAACAAACGACCAGTAAGACTTATTCTAATTAAGTCATACTGATTATTTAAGACAACTAAGACCTAAATTATTTACAAGACTTAACGAATAAGACTTAAATATAAACACCTGATAAGACTTAACTAAAAATAGAAGAATAAGACTTAACCAAAAAATAAACCGAATAAGACCAAAAGTTAAAAACAGAATTAATCAGATAAGACTTAACATTATTAAGACTTATTAAATATAATAGACTTATTAATAAGACCTATTATTATTCTGATTTAATTTAAGACATATACTTATTAAAATAAATTAAAATATATACAAATAATTTAAATAAACACACAAAAATATACAATTAACTTAAAAAATAATAAAAATATTATATAAAATTAAACAAATAATAAAAATAATTATAAATACCATATGCTATCCTATTAATGAAAACAAAGCAATATTAACAGGACAAACATTACAAAACATATGATAAATTAATTATTAAAATAGAAATAAATATCTACAAATATTCTAAAAATACAGAAGTATGAAGTATTAAATAATATGAATAAACAGAGTGAAAAATAACTAAACAAGCAAGAAAATCAGATGGTAAAATAATAATACAAATGATTTTAAACAACAAATATTCACAGAATAATAACTTGCAAAATTATTAAAGATCAAATTTCAGATATTAACAGTATTAATTACTAGGACTGTTTAACATACCCAATTCACTAACAATTTTAGTGAATGAGGATTCATTAAGCGACTTAGTAAAAATATCTGCAGTTTGATCTCCAGAGCCTACAAATAGTAGTTGCACTGTACCATTCATTACATGCTCTCTTATAAAATGATACCTTATGTCAATGTGCTTTGTCCTTGAGTGCTGCACAGGATTGCTGGCGATTGCTATGGCACTTGTATTATCACATAAAATAGGGATATTTTCTAATACAATGCCATAGTCCATTAATTGATTCCTAATCCATAAGATCTGAGCACAAAAACTTCCAGCAGCTATATATTCAGCTTCGGCTGTAGAGTTGGAAACTGTTTGCTGTTTCTTACTGAACCAAGATACCAATCTTCCACCTAGGTATTGACAACTCCCATATGTACTTTTCCTGTCTACAACACTTCCTGCATAGTCAGAATCTGTATATCCAATTAAAGTAAAACCAGATTCATTAGGGTGCCAGATGCCTAAATTAGGCGTACCCTTTAGATATCTTAAGATTCTTTTGACAGCAGTGAGATGGATTTCTTTAGGGTTCGCTTGGAACCTTGCACACAAGCATGTGGCAAACATTATATCTGGTCTACTAGCAGTTAGGTAAAGCAATGAGCCAATCATACCTCTATAGCCTGTGATATCTACCTTGGCAGAACTTTCACATAAACCAATTTTGACAGCTATAGTTGATGGTGTCTTTGCTGATGCGCACTCCTCCATGTGATATTTCTTGAGGAGTTCCTTAATGTACTTGGATTGAAAAATAAATATTCCATCTTGTCTCTGACTTATTTGTAATCCAAGAAAGAATTTCAGTTCTCCCATCATGCTCATTTCAAACCTACCCTGCATTAACTTAGAAAACTTCTTGCATAGAAGCTCATTAGTAGACCCAAATATAATATCGTCCACATAGACTTGGACTAGTATTATATCATTCTTATGTCTTTTAGTGAAGAGCGTTTTGTCTATGACACCTCTTATAAAACCATTTTCTAATAGAAATTCAGAGAGAGTGTCATACCATTTTCTTGGGGCTTGCTTAAGACCATTGATAGCTTTGTAAAGAAAGTAGACATAGTCCAAATGATCTTGATCTTCAAAACCAGGGGGCTGTTCTACATACACTTCTTCATCTAGCTTACCATTCAGAAAGGCACTCTTGACATCCATTTGATAAACTTTGAATCTTGAATAGGATGCAAATGCCAAGAATATTCTGATGGCCTCAAGTCTTGCCACTGGAGCATAGGTCTCGTCATAATCAATGCCTTCAGCTTGAGAATAACCTTTAGCTACCAGTCTTGCTTTGTTTCTTATCACAGTGCCATCTTCATCTAGTTTGTTTCTGAATACCCATCTTGTGTCCACCACTTTTCTATCTTTAGGTATGGGTACCAGCTTCCATACTTCTAGTTGCTTAAATTGATTGAGTTCATCTTGCATAGCAATCACCCAATCAGGATCAGATAGAGCTTCTTCTACTTTCTTAGGTTCCATAACTGATAAGAACCCAGAATAGTTACATTGATTCTGATAAGCTCTTCTTGTTTTCACACCAACATCTGGATCACCAAGAATCAGCTCAAAAGGATGAGCTCTATTCCAAACAGTTTGTCTGGGAAGAATTGATCTTGACGATTCGCCTTGATCTTCTGTATGATGTTGAGTATGACTTGTTGACCCTTCATTATCTCCCCCTGAGTTGTTGCCAGTTTGACTTGTTCATGGTTCAAGAGTATCAGTGGTGTCTTGAAAATTATCATTGTTTTCACCAGCATCACCTTGATCATTACCACCAACATTTGGATTATTATTATCAGCAACAACGTCAGGTTGGTTGTCATCATCTGAATCTGAGTCTGACATATCATCAAACTTAAGCTTTTCAGATGGATCTTCATTTTGGATACTTGGGAGTTTTGTGTCATCAAATGTAACATTGACACTTTCCATAGATTTCTGTTGATCAATAAGATACACCTTGTAGGCTCTTCTAGTATAACCAATAAATATTGCTTCATGTGCTTTTTCTTCAAATTTACCACCTTGATCATCTCCTTCTTTCAGCACAAAGCATTTTGTCCCAAATACATGGAAGTACTTGAGAGTTGGTTTCTTGTCATGTAGAGCTTCATATGGTGTCTTCATTAAGTCTTTATTGATAAGTGTTCGATTCTGGGTATAGCATGCAGTGTTGACAGCTTCAGCCCAAAAGCTCAATGGAAGCCTTGATTCACTTAGCATAGTACGTGCAGCTTCAATCAAGGTTCTATTCTTTCTTTCAACTACCCCATTTTGTTGAGGAGTTCTGGGAGCCGAGTACTGTCTAGTTATACCCTTTTCAGTGCAAAAATCATTCAGAACTGCATTCTTGAATTCAGTTCCGTTGTTTGACCTTATAGCTCTTACTGGACGATTAGAGTCCAGCTCAATTAACTTAATGTGATCAACTACCAGTTGTGGAGTTTCATCTTTTGAGTTCAGAAATAGTACCCATGTGAATTTTGAGAAATCATCAACAATCACTAGAGCATATCTTTTTCTTGACATAGACATCACACTAACTGGACCAAACAAATCCATATGGAGAAGTTGTAATGGTTCATTTATTGATGATGTGTTAATGCTTCTGTGAGTTGCCCTTTTTAACTTTCCTTTTTGACAAGCATCACATAGACCTTCCTGAGTAAATTCAATTGAAGGTAAACCTCTCACCAATTCTCTTTTAACTAGAGAATTCATTGTTTTGAAGTTTAGGTGAGAAAGTTTCTTGTGCCATAACCAACTTTCATCAGTGGATGCCTTTGAATAAAAACATCTTATTTCTTCTGTGCTTCCAGAGTTCATATTGGCTATGTACAAGTTTCCTTTTCTTACTCCAGTCAACTGCGGCCTTTCATTTCTCTTGTGTGATATTAGACAATTCTTCTTGTTGAAATGAACTTCATAACCTTTGTCACAGAATTGACTAATACTGAGCAAATTGTGCTCAAGGCCGTTCACAAAAGAGACATCTTCAACGATAACATTTCCAGCTTCTAATCTGCCATATCCATCAGTTTTACCTTTGCTGTTATCTCCAAAGGTAACGACTGGGCCGGCCTTCTCCACCACATTTGTCAGCAGGGCTCTATCTCCGGTCATATGCCTTGAACATCCACTGTCCAGAATCCACATGACTCGTTCAACCTGTTTCAAACCCTGCAATGACAAATTGGTTAGACTTTCTTCGGAACCCAAATTTGATTGGGTCCGGAATACTTAAAGAATTGGCCTTTATCAGGCAAAGCAACACTTTTTATTTTAACAACATTTTCTTCAGGTACTGGACATTTAACCCTGTAAACAGCTTTAACTTGTTTTGGTTTCAGCTTGGGTAACCATGTCTTTACCATATCCTGAGAAGGACTTGGAGTCCTAATCTTAGAATTAGGTGGTGTTACAGTCCTGGATCTAACATGTTTATTTCTGCTCATATGCTGTCTAGGAACATTCTTATCAACACATGCATGATTACCGTTAAAGTAAGCAGACATTATATTAAAAGCACAAGACATGCAATTAACAGCATTGCATTTCTTATGAGCAGTATCAATAACAGGAATAGCATGCATGGTAGATATGTTGTTGCATTTATTCATGTTGTTACTTCTACTACTAGTTTTCAAGGAACTAGTAGACTCACCAACTCTTTCTGTTTTCTTAAACACAGACTTTCTATCTTCATCATTTTTAACAACTTGATTACTTTCTAAGACTACGCCATTAGCTAAATCCTCAATGCGCATCTCTTCCTCAATGATTAAAGATGTTGTATCCAAAGGTTCTGCTATGGATGTCTTAAAGAGTGGGTTACTAACACCCTTAAGCACTATTGGTATACCGCTTTCTACAGCACTGACACGATTAGGGGTAATAATGCTTTTTCGTCCAATAGCTTCATTATAATCAAACCCAATTCCTACGGTTTGATTAATAGCTTGTTGGTTAAACAACTCTTTAGCCACTTTACATGAATTAGAAGTAGCACTAACCCTTATTTCTAGCTCAGCTATTGTTTCACGTTGTTGAACCACTATCAACGCTAGAGACCTCTCAAGTTCTTTTAGAATTCTTATTTCTGATTTTTGTTTATCATGGCAATTTTGTACATCGTGTAATTCTGATAATTGATTACTAAGATCTGTATTTAACAAATTGATCCTTTCAATCTCTCTATTAGCATTACCTAGTGTATCACTAAGTTGATAAATATATTGACTTTCAGTACATGATACCTCAGATGAAGTACCACTGGAGTTATCAGATTTTGCCATCAGGGCAAGATTGCCATACTCTTCATCTTCAGAGTCTGTATCATCCCAACTCTTCCAGCAGCCACATAGGCTTTACCTGTCTTCTTCTTCTCAGATCCAAAGTCTTTTCTTTGGTTTTGTTTTGGCTTCTGACATTCAGTAGCGAAATGTCCAAGTTCATTACAGTTGTAGCATCTAATTTTACTTCTTTCAACCGTTCCAGTTTTGTAACCTCCTCTGTTACTTGAGGATGAAGAACCTCCTCTTTGGAACCTGTTATAGTTAGATTTGTACCTGAACTTGGGATTCTTCCTGAATCTGAAGTTACTAAATTTCCTTACCAACAAAGCCATGGACTCATCTTCCAACTGATCTAGCTCTTCTAACGAATAGAAGTCTCCTTCATCTGGACTAGCATTCGTTTGACCAACTTCAACTTCAAGCTTGCCACTGTCAACACTACAAGGTTGAATAACCTTATCTTTCATTTCATGTTTGTTCTCAACAATAAGAGCTGTAGAAGTATTAGCAACTCTTCCTTTTCCATAAATCTCCTTTTGTTGAGATTGTTCCAGTTCATAGGTTTTTAAAACACCAAAGAGTCTTTCTACAGTAATTTCACTTAGATTCCTCGACTCTCTGATAGTTGTAATCCTATGTTCTAGATGAACAGGCATTGACAATAGAAATTTTCTGTTGATCTCTTTCTGAGTGTAGTACTTGCCATGCATCTGTAAATTGTTGACAAGTTTGTTATATCTTTCAAACACATCTTGAATACTTTCATTGGATGCTGATCGAAAGTGTTCATACTCAGATGTCAGAATTTCTAGACGATTCTCCCTAACTTCCTCTGTTCCTTCATTCACAGTTTCAATGGTTTCCCACATGTGCTTTGCTGTCTTGCAGTTAATCACATGACTGTACATTACAGAGTCTAGAGAATCTATTAAGATCAGTCTTAAATTAATGTCAAGTCCAGCTTCCTCTCTTTCAACAAGAGTTTACTCAGAAGAATCTTTGTGTACAAACTTTGCAGGGGAAATAACTTTTCCATCAGTAACAACTTCAGGAATTAATCCAAAAGGTATTATTGGTCCTTCTGATAAGACTTTCATGTATTTAGGATTTGCAACCTCGAGGAACATTAACATTTTGTTCTTCCACATATCATAACTGTTTTTGTCATATATGGGAATTTTCACAGTTCCAACTTTAGAAGACATGATGAATTTTTTAAGAGAGTTAAAAAATTCGGGGATGATTTTTAATCGAGTAAAATGGGATCTTTGATTTGTGTATCAATCAATTTGCTCTGATACCAATTGTTAGGTCCGATTAGATTGTAGAAGGGGGGGTTGAATACAATCTTAACCTTTTTAACGAAATTTGTCCTTTAAATAAAATTTGATAAAGACAAATTTATGTGCAGAATTATTTAACACAATTTTTCAAGTTGAATATAACTGTATATTAACTTGATGTGGTGTTACAAAATCAGTATAACAACTTATCAAGATGTTAATAACTAATTAGAAAATTCGACATGAACTTTTCTAATTTAGTTAATAATAATCAAGATAAGAACTAGGAAACTTAATTCGCTAGTAGTACAAGAATCACAAATAGACAAGTTCTATCGGATAGAATATTACAAAGATGAAGAACTTGAATTTCTGGGAATTGTTTAAGCTTTTGTGTTCTTGATATTCTTGAGAGAGAAATCGGTTTTGGATATTATGTTTTCTGCTGTGTTTCTTCGTTATGACCTAATCTACTCTGTTCTGTTCTTTAATATCAGTAACAGGTCTTGCTGGCTTTCTGTAAGATATTTAACTGCTCCAGCATGACTTAAACTGCTACCAAGACTTGATTTTTCTTCATTAAGACTTACACAAACCTCCATTAAGACATAAAACTTGTCGGTATGACTTAATCAGAAGTTCGGTACGACTTAAAACAGCTGGCAGAGGTCGGTATGACTTAATCAGGTCGGTAAGACATAATCTTGAATGGCTACTGTCGGTATGACTTAAATATAGGTCATACCGAATTTTTCTTCTCCAAGACATAATCCAATCTTCTTTCTTTAAGTCATATTGATCCATTTAATTAATTAATGATTAACTAATTCATATTTAATTGATACAATAATTAATTTAATAAATTAATTAATTCTTCCAGAATTAATTCATTTAATTAAATCAACTAAATGATTTATATCAATTATAAATGAATTTAATTAAATCAACAAATAATTAATTTAATTCTTACAAACCACTGAAGGTAGTAAAGAATTACCACTGATTTGTGTTGGCGTTCGATGTACTGTCTGGTTCATGAACGACTAACTTCAACGATGCTTCTTCACTTTTGACTTTAGGTTGTGGTTTATTTCTTCTCTCAATTCTCTTGTACTGTAACTGACCTTCAAACTATCACTCGAAAAATCTCTGTCATTGTTCAAATGAATCCATTCACTTCAATGCTATACTGGGGCTTGATCAGATAACTGAATCGTCTTCCAGTGTATGACATCAAAACTATAGATTGACCTTTCTTCTTTCTTCTGACAGATAATACTTCTTGAGATTCCTGTGACAGTTCATATGTATATTTACTTATTACAATTTGGTTTAAGTTGATTAGGATCCTCTAACTACAAATAGGCTGAGTCATATGCCTTTCACTCTTATTTGGGAAAGATTGGAAAAAGTGATTAAATTTTCATTCCTTATTTTATTCTTTTTCACACAATTTAAATTAAACTTCTTCATATTTCGGAAGGAATGCTTCATTCTCCATCATCATCATTTTTCTTACAATCTTCATCATAAAAAACTTCTTCTTTCTCATATTTTTTCACTATTTCCCCCAACATCTTTTCTTTATTCATAAATTTTGTTTACAATTATTCATTCCATTTTTATCTCATTCCATTAATCTTAATTGAACGCAACCTTAATTTTATATTGCATTTCCCTAAAATTTTTATTTATATTCTTTAACATTGATCAATTTGTATTCCATAATTTTGAGTTTACTCTAATGATTTTCAGTTAAATTTGACTTGTTATTGTTAATCAAGGGTATTTTTGTAATTTTAATCAATAATAAATTTAAAAAAATGAACTATCTGAATTATTATTATTATTTTAAATATTTATATTTACCAACAATATGTCAGTAATTTATAGATTTTTCAAAATCTATTTATAAATTTCATATTTTAAAAAAATATAGATATATATTACTAAAAATTTTGTAAATTATTATTTGAATAGAAACTATAATTATTATGTTGAATGTATACATTATAAAATATGTATTACATATTTAAGATTTTTTTAAATATACTTCACTTCTTTTTTAAAAAAAAATTGTTTATTATAGTAATAAATTACTAATATGCCCTCAATTTCACTAAGTGTAACGGTCAAATTTAACGGAAACCACCAAAAGGATACAAATTACGAGAAAACTCAAAAAGTGTGGGATGGGAAGTACATAAACGAAAATAAACGAATTTTAAGTGCAATAACGTTAAATAAAAAGAATGCAAATGTATTTTAGTCTTTACGAAAATATATATTTTGTGTATTTGTACTACATTATCTTTTATGCTGGGCTTTAACTTTTTAGGGATTTTTTCAAAAATATTCATGTTGTAAATTTTTTTAAAAAATACGGTGCAATCTCATTTGTAGCATGAAATGCAATTCCTTTTAACTTGATTTGCAACATCATATGCAAATTTTACCACATTTTTTAAATTTTTTTAAAAAATTATGAATGCTTTTGATAATTTCCCAATTTTTTTATTTTTTTTATAATAAATTATCATTTATGCTGTTTTTGAAATTTTTATTTGAGTAAAAGAAAAAAGAACAAAAATGAAACATGATAAACAAGAAAATATTCAAGATTCTCCGCCAATTATTCTGATTTTAATAAAAAAGCTTATCTCCTAAAAATTTAAAAAATTTAGTTGGTCCATTTTATCTTCTCTCCTAAAAAAATTCAAGAACACGATTTGAGAAAAATGGTAAAAAAAATTATTTCCATTCATTTCTTTTCTCAACTTTCATGTTGTGTTTGATTGAAATGAATGAAATTAGAGGGAATTGAATGAAATTTGAATAAAAATATAGTTAAATATTTAAAAATTTCATTCCTTACATCATTTCATTCCTAATCACCTAAGCTAAAGTTTAAACACGCTATTTTAAAAAGTAATGATCCATTCTTTCTCAAACCTATTTTCATCTCAAATCCTATTATACAAAATTTGCACCCACTCATTTTTCTTAAAAATCTTAGCTCTCATGCTGATTGTGTTCCTTTAATTTCTATTCATTACGTTCCATTTTTTCATTCTTCCCAAACAAATGCAATCTCAAAATCGGAAGCATAGTGTTAATATTGGATATTTTTTCAGAAACAAGGAAGCACTTTCTTTTATGGGGTTATATCAAAATAGCCACCCATTGTACTCGAATGTATCAAGTAGACCACACATTCAAAAACGGTATCATTTGATTATTAAAGTCATAATAAATATCAAATAGATACCTTTAAAATGTACTCGAGAAGTAAAAATAATTTTTCATTAAGTTCTACACATTTTTCTTGAAGCTTCCATAACCAAACGAAATATTAATAATTCTAGTATTTTTGATATTATATTTAGATTTTTAAAAATTCATCTACTATTAATTTTTAATTTTACTGTCATTTTCCTTGTTTTAATAAAAAATAAATAGTAAATAAACTTTTTAAATTCTAAATATTTTATCAAAAATACTAGAATTCATAACATTTCATTTGATTACAATAGTATTTAACAAAAATGTGTAGAACTCGAAGAAAAATTACTTTTACTTCCCGAGTACATATATAGAGATATTTGTTTTGATATTTATTATGAATTTAATGATTCAAATAATATCATTTTTAAATGGACATTCTATTAACTACTTGATACATTTCGAGTGAAATGGATAGCAACTTTAATGTAAAATCCTTTCTTTTATTCATGATAACAACAGTTACAAGATCGATTGCCTTGATAAAATCGCTCGAGATCCCAAGGTACTTAACTAGAGAAATCGCTATAAGCCTCAGCTAGCTATCTACTCCCTTTGTCCCGATTTAATTGTTCAGTTTACTTTTTGCACGCATTTTAAGGTGTAAATAAAACATAGTTCCATAAAAAAAAATTAAAATTTTCTTTTTCTGAATAAATGTTTAGATACTAAATTTTTATTCAGAAAAAGAAAATTTGAAAAATCATTTATGGAACTATGTTTTATTAGCTCCTTAAAATGCGTGCAAAAAGTAATGTGGACAATAAAATTGGGACGGAGGGAGTAATATCCACGTGAATTTTGATCTATGTTTTTGTCGGTGTTCCTACAATTCCAGCTAGATCAAATAATGCAAAAATCATTATCATAAAAATTAATTAATATAACAACAGTTAAGCACGATGAAATACTTAAATGGTTAGAATTTATTTATTATCATCCCAGTTCCTAGACTCAATTATGGCTTATCTCGAGGACAAAACAATTTTATGAAAAAGCATAAATAAGCAAAACATAAACGAAATACTTTTCCAACCCACGAGCACAAAACAAAATTTACGGAAAATAATACGCAAACCTGCTTCTTCCACGTGTTTTAAAGTATGTCTCATCAAATGTCAAATCAGCAGGCAAGATAGCGTGGCATGGCAATAAACAGCTTTAATTATATGAAATAATTGTTTGATGCAGGTAAATCAAGCAAATTGACACACAAGGTTGCTGATGTTCACGTTTTAATTAAACGTTGCTGTGGCAATCCTTTAAGTTTACTGGAAAAACCTACTAAAAAGTCTAAAACATTTAGGTGTACAATCTCACAATCTGCCACTAACCAACATTTAATCCTAGGATTTATACATGAAACATTAATCAAAATCCCCTACTTCTAGGAGCATCTCTTCTCCAGTTACCAGGTGGTGGCTGGCCAGCCTGTGGCGTTGCCCCACCTTGGAACTGCCCTACATTAAGCTGACTTCCTAAACTATTCTGCTGGAAACCTGGTGGCTGTGCCACCCATCTCCCACCACCTTGCTGCCAAGATGGGTTATTGTTTTGAATCATGTTTATCGGAGGCATCGCAACTTGCGGTGTCAAAACATGCTGTGCAGTTGCAGGTTGATTCACCATGTGAGGCTGCAGTGGTTGGTGAAAGCCTCGAGCGGGAGGACGAGTTGGTACTTGGGTCAGGGGAGCATCAGGTCGCCACTCTGGGATGTCATCGTCATCATCGTCACCCCATGCTTGTATTCCAAGACCAGCACTTCTTTTATCCTGCCAATTCTTAGTACTATCACTTTCTGCAGGTTTTCCATATTTTTGTATGAGCTCTCTAATTTGGTCCACCGGACGTGATGGGTGTGGTGGGTTTGAGGTCAGCCTTAAAGACTGAGGAGTTGGGTTAGAATTGCCAGCAAAACTGAATTCAGGCAAATCATCATCATCTCGGGAATTTCCCGGACCAAACCCAGGTGGAATGTCATCGTCATCATTACCCGGTGGTAAAGCTACAGATCTAATAGGAGCTTGGGTTGAAGGTACAGGGGTCCTTGATATCATATTCGCATTAACATTAGTGTTCTTTTCCTGTCTCCTAAAATTTTGTTGCTTTTTTGAGCTATGTTTATGGTGTGAAGTTGAGTTAGGTGAGATTGTAGAACTTGTATGAGCCTTACGCCATACAACTACACCAATTAAACCATTATCTGTAGAATTAATTAGCTCAGTCTGGTCCTTGGAGAGATGCTTGCCAAGCAGTTCGAGTATTTTTGGGTGTGGCGGGCATAGATAAAGCTCCATTCCTGATGCAGGTTCTGCAAATCCTAGCCTCTCATCCAAAACATAGGAATCTATAACCTGTCCCCAGAAACAAACCAACCCAGAAAATTTTAGTAAAAGAAAAAAAACAATGGCTCTAATGGTATGACAAGAGGATAGAAGGGTGTAAATGTCACCTCGCGAAGACTTGCTCGGTCATCTGCAGACGATTCTGCCTTCAAGACAAAGTGTACTACCTGCAGCAAAGAAAAAAAAGATCTTAAATTGAAGATTCCAGAAATCAATTTGCAGCCAATACATAACATTAGCAGATGTTTAGATCTAGAAAATTATGAAATAACAGTTAGCTTTTGCTACTAGAGCCTAAAGAACAATTAGTTAATTTTTGCTAGTCAATAGGAAGAAAACTTAAAGCGTTATTGCACAGCAACTTTTATTCAGATGATGAGCTTTTTGTGTCTTTCTACCACAAAAGTACAAGTTTCCTATTAATTCATTGTGGTTCCCACTTATCATCTGAATAGTTTCATTAAACTGGATGATTCAAGTCATCATTAAATATGTTTACCCCTTCCAAATTCGATTTTCCAAGCATCATATGAAATAAATTTGTAAACCCATTTTACTTGATACTCACTTACAAAAGAAATAACAAATCTATTTGTTTGCCAATTCACATCCAAAACCAAATGATCATCTCTGAAGTTCCAGAATCCAAGTCAAGGTACTCAGCAACTGTATATATAATTATGGATACCCCAGATCTCATCAGGCATGTCTGTAGTACCTCACATCCCAAATTGAAATGGTTCAAGGGAGGAAAACTGAAGTGTTCCTTTCATCCACTGGTGTGAGATTAAAGTTTTCATCTCACCGAGAACAATTTTGTGCAATGGTTCGATACAGCCCATGGATCCAAGTAATGACACTATCAGATATTCACTTGGAAAAGATTGTAAAGAAAAGAAAAGAAAGGTCAACAACTTTGGTTTTCTTATAATGTTATCAAAGACAGTTGTTGAAAATCTGTCATCTCCACATAGATGTTGCTTCACAATCATTACTCGATTGGTCCACATTAGCCTCAAACACAAGTCAATTGCCACCAAAGACAGAATGGCACCCTGTATTTCTATAAACAACATACTAATAAACAACCTAAGGAGACAACTTTGAAAACAATGAGATAGAACATAGAAGGAAACTTGATATACCATGACTGCACGACTTCGGGACATGGGAAGCTCTTGGAGAAATTTTTCAAATGCATCAAGTCTGACTCTTCCCTTTATCTCAAGGGAGCTTGGCCATTCCTTTGTAGACGTTTTTTCACCACTGAAAGAATGCAACAGATCGTCAAAAACTAAAAAAGAAAGTGAATCAAGTAATAAATTAACAACGAAAAAAAAACTGAAACGAAATTTGTCAAAAATGGAAACAATTGTTAGCTGGTGAGAGGAATGCAGGTGAACCAAAATAAAATAGTAGCTACAGCAGATATTCGAGTTTTAAGATTTCAATAGGAAAGAAAGCCAATACAAAATCTTTGTGTTTGTTGCCACTACGAGACCTAACAGACCATCAAATCACTACCAAGAAAGTGAATCAAGTAACAAAATAATACAAAAGATTCCACCAACAAGAATATGCAACTAAATCTGTCAAAAGCAGGAACAATTATCAAACGGTGAGGAATTGAGGTGAACCAAAATAAAACAGTTGCTCCAATAAGTATTCAATTTTTTTGATGTTGCTAGGAGAGAAGGCAACCACAATTTTTATGTAACCCAAGTTAAATCACGAAGTTTTTCATATCCACCAGCGAGATATCATTTAATTTTATTTTTATTTCCAAAGTAATCTAGCATTATTAAGACACGATAGACCCACAAGGCCACAACCAACAATAAGGCAGCAACTCAATTGACTAAAAATTTAAGATCACCAAGAGAGTACAAAATTTTGAATGATCTAATGCAGTAGCAGGTAAAACAGAAGATAAGAGCAATGAAGAATCTTAACTAATGTCAAGATCCAGATAATTTATCCAGCATAATTATACTCTGTAATTAACTTCATCTAAATGGGAAAGAAGCTACAAAAGACATGTCTTGCATAATTATACTGTGAACAAGAAAATACCTCCTATACAAACCAACAACTGTAACAAGGGCAGAAATATGTAGCTGTAGTGCACCCTCCCATACACGTTCAGCTATTGATGTAATGTCAGGACTTAATTGTTTCTGTTCCTTCACATTGTCGCTAGACTTCTCTTCTGCATCCTGCTTTGTCATTTTGGAATCAATTTCCCTAGCTTTTCCTGCCCTGTTATCAACATCTTTGGAAAGTAGCTTTGAAGACCCCGATTTCTCACCAGTTTCAGATGACCCCTTCTCCAAGGAAGTTTTAGTTTGAGCATCTGCTGCCAAATTGTCAAAGGGTGGCTCAGCATTTAGGGATTCCATAAATTCATCCAAGGAGACAATCGGGGGAAGAAATTCTGCATCTTTAAATTCGTCCTCAATTAACCCTTGCATCAAATCGGTCCCATCAGCAGGAATAGTAAGACTATATGATGGATCCAAGATTTCTGTACTACCTTTCTCGCTTTCCACATTTTTTGAGGATTTAAGTTCATCGGTCTCGGATGAGGAAGGAGGTAGTTTCTCCTTAACATCACGTTGGAACTGTCCCAGAGTAGTTGCCCCAACAGACACCTCAACTGAAACTCCATCATCCTGCTCCACTTCAACTTGGTATTCCCCCTTGTGAGTTTTTTTAACCAGACGTCTTCTATCACCATCTTCAGGCAAGACTATCATTTGTGCCAGCTCTTCAGCCTTTGCAGTTCGCCACTCAGAAAGCTCCTTAGAGGCAAGTTCTTCTGCTGTCATGGAACACAACTTTTCAGGGGTAATGTCGCCAGACATAACTTTCTCACGTAGTTCTGGATTATTTTTATCTTTCAAATTAAACATAAGAGATCGGCCCTTTTCTTTGTACTTCTTATTCACACCCCCAAATAATTTGAATAGTTCTGCTTCAATTTCAAAAGCCAATTTTTCAGGAGTTTGTAGAGCATGAAAACTCTCATCCCTGCCAACACCCGCGTGATTGGCAGCCTGATCGACCTTTTCATCAGTTTTCAAAGTCAAATTATCAGAACGTTTAACCTTTTGCTCATCACCATGTCCCACCACATTAACGTCACTGGAAGCTTGAAGTTGCGGCTTCGTTTCCACCTCCATCCCGATTTCCCATTCCCAAGAAAGACCATGTCCCTGCAGAAGCTCGTCCTTAGCGAAGAAACTGTCTGTAAATGCAACTTCATCTTCGGGCAAAACAGCATTATATAGGGAATCTGGTACAACATTTTTCCAAGTGTCGGGAAGATTTTCCATGCCTTCATGAGCTATATTCTCAGTAAATGTGTTTAGATGATGACTGGGTTTATCACCAGAGCTTATTTCTTTTGATTGCAAGGCATCCTTAATGTTTTCATGCACAACAGCAGCACCAACGGGTGCAGAAGTAGATTCAGCAAGTCTGACATCCTTGGTTACCACCTCCGGGCTGTTATCAACTTTGGGTAAAGGACTCTTCTCTTGCTTAGAAGAAGTGCTCTGGTTCTGATTGACCAAGGCTAATGCAGAAGCTAATGATTCCCTCATTTTGGACCTAACACCTTCAAATGACTCCGTCTGACGTGGTGTTGCTATCTGGACAGTACGACCCTTCGAGGTCTGTTGCCGCTGACTCCCAGGTTTATTCGAGTTCGAGTCATTCTTTGCCGTTTTTCTGTTTGAAGTAGGTGTTTGGGACCCAGATACAGCTGAAATAGATTGCAGTTGCCCACCTTTTCTATTTGCACCAGAGTAATTAGGCGACTCATGTGAGGTTGATAGTGGTTCCATATGTGCTGCACGCTTGTTAGGCATGGATAACTGTCGTTGGACATTGCTATTAAACATCGGTTCTACTGCAGCCTTTCGCTTGTTTGGCTGAAACAACTTCTGGGAACCTGGATTACTTAATATAGCATCCATTTGTCCATCTTTTTGGTCTGGCCTTAGATTATGCAAACCCATGTTGTCCACCGTGGATTCCATGTTTCCTAAATGACTATTAGACATAGTGAAGTTCTGTGGTACAGGAATGTAGGATAGAGGGTCTACATATTGCATTTGCTGATCTGACATTGGGAACTGATGCGATGCATACACATCTGAGATAGATCCCATCATGCCCATTTGCATATTTACTGACGAATCTACTTTTGCATAGGTAGGCTCCATCTGGCTCATGTCTGCATTCGATACAGATAGTTGTTGAGAAACAAGATTGTTTGACATTTTATTTTTTTGCTAAAATGTGTAGCCTATGTGAATTCGAATTCCAGCTACAAAATAAAATTGTCTCTGTTCTCATTAACTGAGCTGTAAAAACATGACACAACTGCCGGTACACAGAAATCTGCAATCACGAAAGATAATCAATAAGTTAGTATGGTACTCCCTGAAGTGCAAGCCAAAACTAATGCTACTAGTAAAGCAACAAAGGGTTACATACTTAAAGGGCTACAGGGATATCATATTAAATCAGGTAGGGAAGCACATATTAAAAGCATAATAGGAAACCAAAACAATCATAGTATTGGCGCAACAAAAATAGGAAACAAAAACAAGAGATGTGAGTTATTAACACATTTCTCAAAGTCCAACTACAAACAATGAACTGCATATCCATCTTAAAACAATATGCAAGTACAGCTACTTTTTTTGCCTTCACACCCGAATTTCAATTATATTAGTTATTAAATTCTATTAATAGTCCAAATTCATATTTACTTCTTCTTTTTGTCTATACACCGCAAAGAGGCGAAGACACCTTCCTCAAATATACCCAGTAGGTTCCACGTTGCACCTACTAAACAGGTTAAACCAATTATATTCATATCATTTACAACAATAGACAAAATACGAACTAAATTCCAAACACACACACCGACAAAGCAAGGTCGTTAAACAAATCTTAACTGTATTAGTTACATCACTCTATTCTAGTACAATTCATAAACACGAAAACATTTTTCTTATACTCCTGCTTGTTTTTGTCACCACGCCTAGACACACTAGATCCTAATAAGGCTCCTAGTTTAGGCATCAACCTCGAAACAACCCAAATCGGTTTGATTCCTCTTCACTAAACACAAACACAATAGTGATTAAATTACACACACACACACACCGAAAATCATTAAGTACGCAACGGACAAACAGACTGTCTATAAGTTTAAATTGAGCTACAAATTCATCGAAATTACAGCAAGCACAGATCAATTAATCTCCGAATCGGATGGTGAACAACACATACAATTACACACAACAAACTGTATAAAAAATCAACATATATACATAAATAAAACAATAATCGAAGCATCGAATCAAATTAATTAGAGCTAGATACACACAAACAGCTAATTCAATTAATCGGAAAACTATACATACACATATATACAAAAGTAAACATATAGATACATGAATTGTAAGCTTATAGAGGAGAGAATCGAATACCTGAGAGAGAGAGAGAGAGAGAGAGAGAGAGGAGCTGAAGAGTGAGACGGCTGGCTGTATGTATTGGTGTGTGTATAATTGTGATTTTGAGCGAGAGAGAGAGAGAGAGAGAGAGAGAGAGAGAGAGAGATTTTTAATATTTTGATAAAATAGAAAAGAGGAGGAGAGGAAAGGAAACCCTAGAAAGATCCGTATAAGGCTGTGACCGAAAACGCCTGTAATAGCGGCCTGTCACATATGACACGTGTGATAGGATAATATCATAGCCCTTACGTGACAGCCCATTTTGCAGCACAAATTTATATGAGTTTCTTTTTCTTTTCCTTCTTTTTTTTTTTACAAAGTTTTTCTTTTCCTTCTTTGTTTTTTTGCAAGTTTTTATCATTTTTATAAGTTTATTAATACAAGTTTATGGCTATTTTTGTGCGAGAAAATGATCAAAATATCACAAAAACACTACCCAATTGTTCAAAATGACGATTCGCGCGAACAGTGCCCAAAATAACACGGAGATGCGCATTGGCGGTCTGCATGCGCATCTGAGGTAACACATCTCCGCAATAACATCATATAATGTCATTTGTTTAATTGAAGCTCCGGTGCTGAGACCACCTCCAAATTGCCATTTACGTCCTCCCCCTCTGTTCTCCCCCCTCCGCCTACCTCCAGTCTTCCTGAAGGGATCAAAATGAAGTTCATAGCTCCCTCTTCCTTTTCCCCAATTTGATTTGTTAAGTTTGGCCCTGCAAAGGCATGTACGAAGAAATCTGAAAACCACAACGAAACATTGAGCTCGAATTGGGGTTTTGAAATTCGGCAAAAGAAATGGAAAATCAATGGTACATGCTTATAGAGGGAGAGAAGGGGAGCATTTTGGTGTATGGTATTTTAGTGAACGATTGCTGAAAAGGGTTAAACGATATGGTCAAATTTTTTGGACGGAAAATGACTCTGGCGGCATACGAGCGAGACGATGAATAGTCCGATCCGAACATGCGCATACTAATCCACGTATGTTAACATGCGTATTCAATGCATCCCGCCAATGCGTAATTCTCTGGTCAATTTGGGCAACTTTTCTGAAAAACGTCATTTTGGGCAATGTAAATTAAAAATGTGTTATAAAGGACATTCACCCTTTTTGGGCCCCCTTATTTACGATTTATAAGTTATTTATTTCGAAAAAAAGTTTGTATTTACATATTTTTTTTAGTTCTTGCAGAAATAAGTTACTTATTTCAAAAAAATATATATTTCCATTTTCTTTAAATAGGTTACTTATTTCTAAAAAATATGGTAAACCAAACGGGACCTATAATTGGCAACATGCGTGGGATAATTTTGTCGACTTTCATTTATTTATATTCCCTCTGTCCCACTTGATTATTAACATTTGAAATATGGTGTCCCAAGTGATTCTTAACATTTGAAATAGGGTGATTGACACGTATTTTAAGGTGTATTTTAAGAATAGTTTCATAACTTATTTTTAAAAAAATTATAAAAATTTAATGTTTAAGTTTTTATATAAAAAGAATTTAAAATTTAAATTATAGATTATCCTTAAAATGCATCTTAAAATGTGTGCCACAATGTGAAATAAAGTGTTAAGAATTCATTGGGATAGAAGGAGTACATTTTGTTTTTTACTTTGTATTTTTAAAATTGTTTATTAGTATTTATTATTGGTATTTACAATTAATTACGGGTTAGTATAGGTTATGTAAATTGCATGGGTATCCTCCGTTAATTGGGTGAATTTGTTCGATTTTGAAAATAGATAAAAAACAAATTATAAGTTTTTGTTTGTTTAAAACTTAAACAAGATCTGAATTGATAAAAAATTAAATCAAACAGAATAGTGCTAGAGGTATTAAATTTGGTACCAAAATTTGTTACCAAATGATATGCACTAATTACTTGGCATTTTGAGATGTTTTAATTGAATGACCCTGGTTGATCCACTACAATGCCATGTCATTTTAATACCACGTCATTTTGTAACAATTTTTTGTACCCAATTTGATACCTCTAGCATTTCATTTCAAATAATTCGATTTGGATCGTTTTATTTTAAAATTGATCAACAATAAGAATTCAACTATTCACCAACAACTTTTATATATCTCATAAATAGATCCAAGAAAAATATTTTTACTATTTTGAAGAAATGAAACAAGAGTAAGGGAAATTAGATTAAAAGTTTATGATGCGAAAGTTACAACTCAATATTATGTCGTTTAAAAAAAACCTCAATAACATTAGTTTTCAATACATATATAATATCTATACAATTAATATTTACAAAAAAAATATGCTTTAATTTTGGGGAAAAAAATTACAAAAAATTAAAATTAACAATCAATCTTCCGATAACACGAGTTTTCAATACGTATTATGTCTATATAAATTAAGTAAATTATAGAATTGTCGTCGAATTTGATCCAATTTTACAATTTAGTGTTTGCAATTTTAAATTTGTAATATATTATCTAAATAATAATGTTTGAATGATAAAAGTAATATATGATTATTATATTGCAAATTTATAATTTCGACCACCAAAAGATTAAATGGATAAAGGTTAATCACATGTTTGTGATAAAAAAAAATAAAAAATCCAACTTGAAAAGTTGTGGATGAATTTTATAGTCCGTAACTTAATTTATAATATGTTGCACGTATTTTACTGATTTTTTTAATATAAATTTGTGGTCAGGTCAAATAAATTGTACGTATTTTAAATTATATATCATATTTTTAATAAAGAGTGCCACCCATATAGATTAAATAAATTCGCATTTAACGAATCAGCAAACCATCACAATCACAGAGCCTTGCAATCATATGCATAGGTTCTTCCGCACCATCAGAAAAAAAGAAAGTTCCTCTCACAACATTTTTATGTATTGTAGGAGAACCGAACCTTGTGTAACACGAGGCGAGGACATATTTCTCTATCTCCTTCTTCGGCTTAGTCTTTGCCAGAGTGAGCTCCTCTCCTCCGGCGGTGGTTTATCCACCGGCCGGAGACCTTTTCCTGTCTAGTTTTTGATTCCTTTCAATAATAATCCTTCTTTGATGAGGATTGCGTTTGTTTGATTGTTTCGTCTTCCTTTTCTTCTCATTTTCTTGGTTTTCCCTTTGGATCTAAGGTTTCTAAACCTTTTCCGATCTGCCTCTATTCTTAGTTTCTTAAACTTTGGAGCTCCGACTATTTCTCCGTTTCCGACTAGCCACCGGGATCTGTGAGTGGGTTCATCTTGTTTATTGGGGATTCGATTTTTCAGAACTAAGTTTGGAGCTGTTGTATTTTTTCTTGTTTCTTCGGTTTTGGTATTTTAATTATAATTTTTAAGTTCTTGATTTTCAACTTGTAATGCTTAGTTGTTTGGTTTTCCCGCTTGTAATGTTGAGTTGTTTGGATTTTCTCTCCGTTTTGTGGGAATTTGATTTTCTCTCCGGTTTGTGGGAGTTTGATTTTCTCTCCGGTTTGTGGGAGCGTGGATTTGAATTTAGTGATTCGAGCTGTTTTGGTTCTGCATTCAAGGTCGATAAACTCAGATGGGTGTTGGGATACAATTGTATATATCTCCGTCAAAATTCGCTTTTGGTCTCCTTTGGATGTCCGGCGATTCAATTATGTTTGTTCTACTCGATATGAATTGTAAATGTCGTATGACTTTGATTTATTGATTTCAATACACTTGTTATTCAAAAAAAAAAGTTAGAGTTCATTGTTCTGAATTTTTTTTATTAGTGGGTAAAACTTTGATCCACCTTCTCAATTGGTTTAGAGAGTCGGATTTGGGGAAAAAATTGGGTGTCGATTTCATCAAATTTAAATTGAATCATGAATTAATGAAGGACAAAATAAAATAATCATGTAACATTTTTGATCGAATATAGTCAATTAATTATGCTAAAATTAAAAACAATAAAGCTTGTTTAGAATTTTTTTTATTTATTTACTTTCAAAAAAAAGATTTTTTTTATTTTAGCACATACGCATATAAATCAAATCAAATTAAATGTATTTCGTCAAAAAAAAATTCAAATCAAATGTATGCGACATATTCCAATTAAAGTATGATGTGAAATGATAAGATGTATATTCAGATCATGTCCCTACTTTCTTAAAAAACCGAATCTATTTTCGTGAAGACCTCCAATTTAATATAATATAAAATAGTGAGTGATACATGTGTACATGTAACCTATACATGTATACAAATATGAACCTGTAATAATATTTAAAATATAAATGTCCAACATAATTTTTGAGATGGTAACTTTTGGGGTTCAGTATACATAATTTGGAATAAGTTTTCTCATATACCTCAAAATTGTATTTTGTTTCATTTATAAACCCGATTATAGAAAATGTATTGTGCCTTACTCCTTAGTTTCAACTAGAAAGCACGGACGTTAAAATATTAAAATTTCATATGAACAGAATGATATAAATTTCATGCATATGATATGAAACCAAAAACAAATAAATGTGATCTAGCCAAATAAACTAATGGGCTTTAGCAGCCCTAAATAATGGAAAGTCAGTACAGTGACGTAACCCGACTTAATTGGGCTTCGGCCTACGTGTTGTTAAACCAATTTCAATAAAGACCTTTCTATGAACCTATAAACTTACTCCCTCTGTCCCTCATTGTTATAACGGAAACACAAAAGAGATTATAATAAACGTAAAAGGAACAACACAGATAGGCAGAAGAGAAAAGTTTTATTGATCTTGAGGATACAGATTACAGCACACAACTACAGATTCATATCTAGATTATCGATTCAGATTACCGATTCTGATCTAGATTACAGATTCAGATTATAGATTCTTACAGACTCAGATTTCAGACATCCTCCTAGGTTATGCCCCTAGAGAGTTTATGACAGACTGACTGCTAGTTTATGTCCTAGAGAGTTTATATAATACTCTCTAGGCGGTTACAGAAGGTTCTAGAACAGACAAAACAGAAACTGACTTGAACTAGAACATACAAAACAGAAACTGACTTGAACTAGAACAGACGGCAAAACAGAAACCAATTTCAAATCATATTTTAACAAATCTCCACCTTGACTTGAATCCGCTCACAAATAACAGATGTACCAGACGCATCATAATAATGACATATGTACCAGAAAAACAGATGTACCAGACGCACCATATTAATGCCAGATGTACCAGATAAAACTCTTTTGCCTCAGATTTTGCCCTCAAAGGGCAATCAACAACTCCGAACATTTAGCAAGTCCAAACAATGTTGAAACTTGCTATGTGGAACCGTCTTGGTGAGCATATCAGCTAGGTTATCAGCAGTACCCACTTTGCTTACCTCAATTCTCTTGGGAGGCACCCCATAATTAGCTCTCCTTGATCTATCAAGAGCCAAATTGTGCTGATTCGCTACTGAAACTGATGACTTTGACTCTGATTGTGGTTGTCGAACTTCATGTTGTGGTTCACTCTCATCTTGAGTGACCTGCTGCTCCACCTGTTTCTCAACACTACCACTTTCTGTGTGAGGTCCACGATTTATCAGACAACATGCTGTACTAACTGCTTCTGCCCAGAATCTTCTAGTTAGTCCATCAATATTAGAGAGCATGCACCTAGCTCTCTCTAGAAGTGTCTGATTCATACGCTCTGCTACACCATTCTGCTGCGGTGTATCCATGACTGTATGATGCCTAGAAATCCCTTTATTCTTACAGAACTCATCAAACTCAGATGGGCAAAATTCCAGACCATTATCAGTTTGCAGCCTCGTAATCTTCTCCGAGGATGCGACAACAACAGAACCTGATAACGTAGAACCTTGAAGAAGATACAAGGTACCACGTTTAACACCTTTCAAAACCACATTAGAACCCTTACAGACATGTAGAACTCCATCTTTACCTTGTAAACTGAAACCCTTGTTGTCTAACTTACTCAAAGATATCAGATTCTTTGTCATAAGAGGAACATGCCTAACATCATTCAATGTGCAAAAATTTCCATCATGTGTCCGAAGTTTAACCGAGCCTATTCCAACCATCTCACAAACAAAACTGTTAGTCATAGAAGTTTTGCCACCGTCTATTTGGTCATAGGTTGTGAACCACTCCATGCGCGGACATACATGATAAGATGCTACAGAATCAAGAATTCACACATCAGAGTGATGCGTGTGATCAGCAGCAACAAGAGCAATATCTTCTTCAGGATTGATATAAGCTACAGCAGCAGTATCTGTCAATTTATCCTGTTGATACTTTTTCTTGGGACAGTCAGATTTCCAGTATCCATTCTCTTTACAGTAATTGCAGATATCATTAGGATTTGGACCCTTCGGAGCTGGTTTCTTGAATTTATTCTTCCCCGACTTTTTATGTCCGGTACTCCTGCTAGCTACCAACCCAACAGCCTGATTACCTGCATGTGTACCAGCCGCCTTATGGCGCAGCTCTCTAGTATGGAGAGAAGATCTAACCTCCTCTAGAGGAATAATATCTTTACCAACAATAAACGATTGCACAAAGTTCTCATATGATAACGGTAAAGAAACTAACAAAATCAAAGCAGCACCCTCATCTTCAACTTTAATATCAATATTACGCAATTCTAATAAAATTGTGTTTAACTGATCTAAATGATCTCGAAGAGGCACACCTTCCTGCATTCGCAGACTGAACAGACGTTGCTTCGGCAACAACTTGTTTGTTAAAGACTTCGTCATGTAGAGGTTTTCAAGCTTCAACCACAGACCAGACGCGGTATCCTCCTCCGCGATTTCAGTAATAATATCATCTGCAAGACACAACAGAATTGTTGAATGTGCCTTTTCTTCCAGAATGGCCATCTCAGCGCTTGTAGAAGCAGCATCCGATTTCTTGTTCAACGGTGCCCAGAGCCCCTGTTGCTTTAACAAAGCACGCATCTTGATCTGCCACAGACTGAAACTATTCCGCCCAGTAAATTTGTCGACCTTCACGTTAATACCACCAGATCCAGACATAGCTCTCCGAAAACCAAGCTCTTAATACCAGTTTGTTATAACGAAAGCACAAAAGAGATTATAATAAACGTAAATGGAAGAACACAAATAGGCAGAAGAGAAAAGTTTTATTGATCATGAGGATACAGATTACAGCACACAGCTACAGATTCAGATCTAGATTATCGATTCAGATTACCGATTCTGATGTAGATTACAGATTCAGATTACAGATTCTTACAGACTCAGATTTCAGACATCCTCTTAGGTTATGCCCCTAGAGAGTTTATGACAGACTGACTGCTAGGTTATGTCCTAGAGAGTTTATATAATACTCTCTAGGCGGTTACAGAAGGTTCTAGAATAGACAAAATAGAAACTAACTTGAACTAGAACAGACAAAACAGAAACTGACTTGAACTAGAACAGACAAAACAGAAACTGACTAGGAAACAGATAAAATAGAACAGACGGCAAAACAGAAACCAATTTCAAGTCATATTTGAACACTCATGGTAGTTTACATGGGATCTTTTCACGGAGACCAAGAATTATGATTAAAATAAGTGAATTAATGGGTGTAATAGTGATTTTATTGTTAAAATAAGTGAAGTAGTGGGGTATAATAGTGATTTTATTGTTAAAATAAGTGAAATAGTGGGTGTAATAGTGTAAAGTGTTGAAAAAGTGGAGTGAAGTAGTGGATGTAATAATGTATTTAATTGTTAAAAGTTATTATTTATAGTATGTAAATAAATGAGAGGGATGTCCCAAAATAGAAACTGTAAAGAAATGAGAGGGACAGAGGGAGTACTAGAAAAGACCAAATTCTAATTCAGTAATTGGTACGACCTTATTTTATGTTATATACTAGGTTAAAAGCTCGAATATCCCCTATTACAAGGGGTGTTTGGGGAACTTATTTTTTAGAATAAGTCAACTTATTTTAAGATAAAATTAGAGATTTCTTACTTTATTTTGAACAATTTAACTTTTTTTTGCAACTTATAGAATTTCAAACATACATTAAATACTTGTATAAAAAAAATTATTAAAATATGAAATTTTTATACAAAAATAAGTTCATAAGAACTTATTTTAAGGAGTTGTCAACCACGCGCCCATGATAGTGCTCGAAGTGAGAAAACCAAACCAAACCAAACCAAACATTTGTGCCTGAAAAAAAGAGAGGGTGTTTTGGTATGGAAAAGATCTGAATGATACATGAGCCCATGGCGTCCTCCACATGGGATAAACATACCTGCGAGGGTTTGCTCTCCGTTGTGTGATGATACCTCCGCTCAAAAATCCCTGCACGGCATAAAACAACATTATAAGACCAGAAAATAGGGGAACGCTAAAAACAGCGACTGCGAGCGAGGCGACCGAACTTCTAAGATAGTGTTAACCGGGACATCCCAACTCTGAGGCTCTCAACTACTGAGCCGCTCCCTAGAAGAGAATCCACCACTCTGATATGACGTCTCCAAGAGTGCCTATCGTCGGTCATGGTCGCATCTAGGGTAATGGCCTTCAGATCCATCCTAAGCTGCTCTTCCCACGACCTCTTCGGTCTGCCTCTCCTCCTCACCCCAGTGACCGAGATGTTTTCAACCCTCCTCACCGGGGCTTCAGCCAGCAACCTGCGGACGTGGCCGAACCATCTTAACCTCCCTTCCCTTACTTTCGCTGACAAAGGCGCCACCTCGAGCTCGCTCCTAAACACTGCGTTCGGGATTCTATCCAACATCGTACGTCCGCAAGACCACCGCAACATCCTCATTTCCGCCGCTTCCATCTTGTTTTCGAGAGTCTTCTTAGTCGCCCAACACTCCGACCCATAAAGCAACGCGGGCCGGATGGCCGCTCTGTAGAATTTCCCTTTCAACTTTAAAGGAACTTTCTTGTCACACAACACCCCTGACGCTGCCCTCCACCTAAGCCACCCAGCCTTGATACGATGTGAGACATCGTCGTCAATCTCGCCATCCTTCTAGATGATCGAACCCAAATACTTAAACTTATCCGTACGGGGGACAGTCTGGTCTTCAATCTTGACCTCTACCCCTCCCTCTATGGCCTCTCCACTGAAGTTACACCAGAGATATTCGGTTTTAGATCGGCTCAAACGCAACCCTTGGGACTCCAAAGTAGATCTCCAAAGCTCCAACTTCCCGTTCACCTCTTCCCTCGACTCCGCCACTAACACGATGTCATCCGCGAAGAGCATGCACCAGGGAACTACGTCTTGAATCCCTCTCGACATGACATCCAAAATGAGGGCAAAAAGAAGAGGGCTAAGGGCCGACCCCTGGTGAAGCCCAATCTCAACCGGAAAAAATCGGGAGTCACCCATTGGGGTCCGGACGCAAGAGCTAGCTTGAGAGTACATATCTTGAATCGCCCTAATGTAAGATGGTGCCAATCTCCTCTCCTCAAGGCTCTTCCAAATAGCTTCACGGGGGATGCTATCATACGCCTTCTCTAGATCAATGAACACCATATGAAGGTCTTTTCGCCGTTCCCTGAACTTCTCCAAAAGACGTCCGGCGAGATGAATTGCTTCGATCGTCGATCTCCCAAGCATGAAACCAAATTTATTCTCTGAGATTTCGACTACTTTTCTTATCCGACATTCCACCACTCTCTCCCAGAGTTTCATAGTATGGCTGAGTAATTTAATACCCCGGTTGTTACTACAACTCTGAGCATCGCCTTTGTTCTTGTAAAAAGGGACAACAATACTGCGCCTCCATTCAGCTGGCATCTTATCACCCAAGAGAAGAGCATTGAACAGATCTGCTAACCATTGAACCCCGACCTCACCAAGACAAATCCCGACCTCGATAGGGATCTGATCCGGCCCAACCGCCTTCCCTCTTGCCATCTTCTGAAGGGTCCCCTTGACCTCTTCCTTGCTGATAAGCTCTGGGGAACCGATAAAAGGCCCGGCCAGTCGGGTGTCCTCTTGTTCTGCACCTGCGCCACTCCTCCTCGCCTCGTTGAAAAGATTATGGAAGTACGAACTCCACCTCTCCTTGATAGCGTCTTCCTTCAAAAGCACTTGGCCTGAATCATCCTTAACGAACTTTACAGAGCCCAGGTCGCGACGTCCTCTTTCTCTAGCTTTAGCTAGTTTAAAAATGGCGTTTGCTCCTTCCTTGGTATCTAGGCGCTTGTACAGCCCCTCGAAGGCTTCCTCTTTTGCTTTCGCCACGGCCTTTTTTGCCTCTCGCTTTGCCACCTTGTACGCTTCTATCTTCTGAAACCTCTCCGGCCCTGCACTACATGACAAAAGCTCTTTAAAGAGCGCAAGTTTCGCCTTAACTTTCTTTTGGACCTCCTCGTTCCACCACCAAGACTCCTTTGGCCCACTAAACCTCCCGGAGGAGACCCCCACCACCTTCTCACCCACACTTCGAATGGCCTTCACCATGTTGGACCACCTACAGTTTGCAACCCCACCAAGCGCAAAGCATCCTACGTTGACCAAAGACTCCTTGAATTCGGCCGCCTTCTCGTCCTTCAAATCTTTCCAAAGAATTCTTGGTCTGGACTCTCTCGTCCTGCGAATAGCACGGGCCCCTATGTAGATATCCATGGCCAACAGACGGTGCTGTGAAGCGCACGCCTCACTCCGGAACACTTTGCAATCCACGCACGTCCTAACATCACTACTGCGCAACAACAGGTAATCGATTTGAGTGCTGTGCCCCCCACTACTAAAGGTGACGAGGTGCTCAGCCCTCTTCTGGAAAACAGAGTTCACAATAACCAACTCATGGGCAGTAGCGAACTCTAACAACGCGGACCCACTGACATTCCTGACCCCAAAGCCGAAACCTCCATGCGCACTGGGATAACCGTCTGCCCTCTCACCAATATGACCATTGAAATCGCCACCGAGCACTAGGAATTGATCGTCAGGAAAACTTCCGACCAACTCATCTAAACAGACCCAGAAAGCTTCCTTCTCGGCGTCGCCCAAACCAACTTGGGGGGCATACGCACACACCACGTTCACCACCTTCTCCCCAACCACAACGCTGACGGACATGATCCTGTCATTTCGCCTCTTCACTTCCACGACGTTGTCTATTAAATCCTGCGCCAAAAGAATACCCACTCCGTTCTTTGAGTTGGTTAGACCTGAATACCACGATTTATACCCGTTCGCTGCTCTAGACCGCGCTCCCGTCCACCTAGTCTCTTGAATACAGGCCATATCTACTCTGCGTTTCTTCAACACGTCCACTAGCTCCAGAAATTTGCCTGTCAAGGTACCTACATTCAAACTGCCAATACGCAAGCTACGCGACATCGTCAAAAACAAACACGTAAAAACACCTACAAAAGAGGTGTACCAAGTGGGAACCAAACAGATTACCCAAAAACAATTATAACTACCCTAACACCAATTATGAATACCCGAAAACAATATTAAAACCGAGAGATACAAAGACACACAAAAGATGGGAGAAAACGACAAAAACTGATAAAAAATATGTTTGGTCCAAATGTGTTGTAGAGGGGGGGTGAATACAACTTTTCAAATATGAGAAGCAATAAATACGATGCAATAAACGAACACACAGATTCAAGGAATATATGTCTTATATATAACTTGAAGTGGTTGCTACAACATTCATTACAAAGTATAACAGAAGTTCAGAGAGAAGTGAATGATACTAAGCTCTGTGAATGCACTCTCTCTCTTTTACAAGTGTTTCTCTCAAGAATTGCTCACTAACTTAAAAACATTACACAAGTACTTCTATTTATACTACATGTAATCTATGTCCTGTAGTCTTCAAAGACTAAGATATACGTGGCCCAATGATGTCCACATAAATCTTGCCTTATCTTGAAAGCTTGGAAATCTGCCAATCAGAAGATGCCATGTGTCATGTTGAAGCTGCACTCTAAGTAGAACTTCTACTTGAGAATTTCTACTTAGCCATCTCGAATTTCTAAGTAGAACTTCTACTTAGAAACTTCTACTTGGTCATCTAGAATATTTAGTACTTAGAAAATATTCTGGTCTTCAACTTGAAACTTCAATGCACATCTTGAACTTGTGATATCTTCATGTCTTCTTTATTCTTCACCAAGCTCTTGAACATGGATCTTTATTACTGACATAAACTTGCTATCAATGTCCTGACACTTGATGCACTGGTCTGGTTCATAAGTGACTAGTCTTGATAGTGTTTTTGCTTCTTGAATAAATTACCATATCCAATTAGAAATGTGGCTTTCCAATATTTGCTTTCCTTCTTGTTCACTTGAAATCAATTAGTCTTATTGATACTGATAGTTATGATCTTGATTCTTGGCTTTTCAAATCACTGAGGCATGAACAACTTTGACTTGAACTTCTCTCAATGATTTCTTCTTGGCTTGATCATAGTTAACATGTTGAATTGTATCAATTACCTTGTCTTCATTTAGTGTTGATTTCTTTGTGACTTCTTGTTCTTGATTGTCTTCTGGTTAAGTATCTTTTCCTTTAGTTGAGTTATATTAGTTATAGTGTTACAAGTTTACACACTCTGCCTTTCAAAATATCAAGGCCACTAAAACAATTATACGTTGATGTTTCCGGCACAATCAGGCAAATATAAGACCGTACAAAACCGAACAAAAACAAGTACCCAGACAAACAATAAAAGACAGTAAAAGAAAAGGCCAATAGGCCACAACCAATGCCCAAACAATGGTAACAAAAGAGCTTACAGCAAAGAAGGGGGGGGGGGAAACACGCGGAAAGAAGGGGGGTTGGGTGGAAACACGAACGGTGGACGGTGAGGGGAAAGAAGGCGGTTCAGCAGATTGGCGCGGTGAAGGGCGGTTGAGGCAGCTGTAGTTGGGCTTGGGTGGGGGAGGGGATGAAGCTACGTATATGCAGGATAGAGAGGAGAACTGAGGGATGACAGTATGGGTGGGGGGAGGTCGAAGGGGTGGGGGGGATAAAAAAGGGGAGGAGACGGGCGGCGAGGAAGGGGTGGGGTGATAAACGGTGAGAAACGTAAACACAGGGGACACAGAGACACGAAACTGGGAACGTCGTGGGGAGGAGGGGGGCATCTGGGGTAAACAAGGGAGAAGGGGGACGAGAGTAGAGAGTAGAGGGGTAGAAACAAGGGAGGAGGGTGACCGAAGAGAAGAGAAGAGAAGAGGGGTAGAAACGGCTACAGGCTGGGGCTAGACGGAGGGTGAAGGATACAAAACAAAAAAACACAGGGAAATGAAGCTATTGCTAAGCTGCAGATAAATGATTACAATTCCGGCAATACGCCGGTTAGTGGAGCCGATTCTGAGAAATGCTGCCGTTAACGGCTAGTTTATGCTTTTGTAGAGAGCGTTTTTAATTTGTGCTTGTTTTCCCGTTCCTGCTCGAAGTGAGACTTGTAACTTAAAAAATGGTGGTGAAAAACTATGTGTAAAGTTTACATGCTAATTTTTTCGTCCGAGTTATTGATTTGCTATTGGGGAACATACAGCAATGCATAACTAAAATATGTGAATTTATCTAGTATATAATAGAATTTGTACTAAAAATACTTATTAAACAGGATTACAATGATGATAGTAATCATTTTTATTAATTAGCTTAAAATTTGTGTGGTATCCCAATTTTTTTTTTAATTTGAATTGAACTATATTACTAAATCGCGCCTCGCGGCGACATTTATATTGTGTTTTTAAATTTTAAAAAAATAGATAATTTATTTTTATAATTTAACAATAATAAAATAAAAAATAATTAAATTTTTTACATAAATAGTATAAATAATCTTACTTTATAATATTATCTCCGGTATTATTATATATTTCATCAATATTTTAAGATATATAATAAATTTAGCTTCTCCTAATAAACTGTTTTCTGGTTGAACATGTTACTTTCTTTAAATGAACTGTTCACTTCTCCTGGTTTACGTTCTTTTGTTGAACATATTTCTCTTCATAGTCATTATCTCGTTATTCTCAAATTTAACAGATAACATGCTATTTCGAGCAAACTAACTAAACAAATTACATATATCAAATGAACTTTTTTATGGTTTTATGGCTGCACCGCACGGCCGCACCCATATACTATGATCATTTATCTTTTCTCAGCGGAACACAAGCGTAAACCGAATGATAAAACAGGCACTCACTTTGTGATGTGCTTTACAAGCAATAATTATTTTTTAATAATATATTTATGTTTACATTTATGAGTAATTTTACATTTCGATATTACACATTATATTATTTAAAATTTATTAGTAAACAAAATTAGAAAAAAGGGAAAAAAATCACTTAATATATTTTCGATTTTATAAAATTGAAGAGTAAATTTATAGTAGACATTTTCTTCCAATTTAAAAAAAATCAATTGATAACTTGTTAAACTAAATTAATCCGAACAATGTGTCAAACAACTAACAATTATTTAACTATAAATATTTTCATTAATAGTAGGGCACAAATAAACGTAGAAAATTAGTAAAATGTTTAAAATTTATATTCCAATTAATATTTTTAAAAAAAATCTAATTTGATCTTTCAGGTTTAATTGCTTACCAAAAAAAAAAGTCATCGATACTCTAAATGTATGAACTGGCTGTAGGATTGTAGGTTACAAAGTAGAGATTTTGCCTCAATACATATTATTTCGAAACTCGAAATTTTAGGAATAAAAAATTTAGCTAGATCGATATAACTCATCACTAATTTTAAATAAAGTTTTCTCTTATATCTCAAACTAGTTGATAAAGCCGCGCTTCGCGGCGGCATTACAATATTTTTAAAAAAATTAAATACATTTACGTTATATTATAATGTTAATATTAAAGTTTAATAATTAAATAATCTTCTCTAATGAATCAATTTCTTGTTAAATACGATTCTTTCGATTGAGCCGCTCTCTCGTTAAAACCCAAATCCCAACTTTTTAACATATATTATAAAGACTTATATAATATTTTTTATCTATAAAATTGAACCATAAAAATAAAAAAAAATATGACTTCAGTATCAAATTCTAATAGCTAATACAATCTTTTCTAGCGAGCCGTCGTCCCGTTAAATACGTTTCGAGACGCTCTTTGAAACCAAAATTCTGACTTCATTATATAAAGAGAGTAAATTCAAATTTTTATATTCTTTAAACTTTCTAATATTTATGGAGTTTTAAAATATGAAAATACATCTTATATTTTTTGTATATTATAGATATTCTTGTATTTATTTACAGTTTTCGCATGGAAACGTCTTTCTGTTATGTTAACATATCAAAAAAAAATTAAAATATGAAGACTTTTCGTTACGGGAATAATATTACATTTATGGATATATTTTTGTAATGCAAGTACAATTAACTTGTATAAAAAAGTTAAAATAAAGGATTTCTAGGAAAAAATATTTATAGTTTTAAAAAATCGTATAAGACGTCTCCACCGCCCTCGTATTCTACTTCCAATAAAACAATTTATTTTATGTATTAATTATATATTTAAACATCTTTTATACGGTCTTATCTAATGAACCGCTTTCTTATTAAACACAGTTATTACTATTAATTCGCTCTCTCGTTAAGACCAAAAACCTAACTTTTACATATATTACTTGTATGATAATGTTTATCCATAAAAATCAAATCCTAAAAATAAAATAAAATTTATAACATCATATGATATTTTAATAGCTAGTACAATCTTTTATAGTGAGCCGTCTTCCCGTTAAACACGTTTCGAACCGCTCTCGTTTGGGATCGAAATTCTAACTTCATTACATATTATTGATGTTACTTATCTTACACAACAATTTTTTTCCTTAAAATCAAAACCTAAAAAATAAAGTGAATTCCAATTTATACTTTCACTAGATTTTCTAAAAGTTTTGGCGTTTTAGAAAATGAAAACACATCTTATTTTCTCTTTATATTATAGATACTCCTGTATTTATTTAGGATTCCTGCATGAGATTGTTCTTTTGCTCATTGTTCTTTTATTATGTTAACACATCAATTCTTTTCTTCTTAAATTCGGTGACTTTTTTCATGACAATAGTATTGGATTTATGAATAAATTTTCCTAATATAAGTATAATTAACTTAAATAAAAAAAATATATAATTTAAGAAGATCGTACTTTCTATAAAGTATTTAATTATATGTCTGCTCTATATATTCAAACACCTATTCTAGTTCTAGTAGAACTTTTATATATATATTTTTTCTATAAATTCGAACTCTCATTCACTATAAATTCGAACTCCTATTCTACTTCCAATAGAATTTTTAATCGTATGCCTTATAAATACTAATTATACTTCCAATAGAACTTCTAATCATATGTCTTCCCTATAAATTCGAACTTCTTCTTTATACTTGATATTTTATATATATTAGTGTTTAAAATTCTAGAAAATTAGAAAAATCGATTAAGACGATATTAGAGCGCCACCTAAACTCCCGCTATCCTCCTTTATATATATATATTGATTTTATACTCTTACAACTACTTTGTGTTCTGTTTTTATTCAGAAAAAAAAAACTTTGTGTTTTCGTATGGGGAAATCGTAAATGGGAGTCAAAATGTTAAACTTCATAAATCATTGAAGCAACGTGACATGTATTTATCATTTTTGTCATATGAAAGTGAATAAATGTGATCAAGTTTATGATGTCAAAAAGGGTAGGAAGACTTTGGCTATTGGTTTATGGGGTTTTGTGTTTTTTACCATTCCTCACCTTTGAGTGATATTAAAGAATTTAAAAATATTTTTTAAAATTTGTTCCAAATGATATGATAAATATATAATGGGTATTAATTTATAAACACATATATATAGATGAGAGATTCTATATTTTTATTGAAAAATTTACCGATTAAATAATGACATGTAACTATTTAGGATAATTCATATGAAAGTGAATAAATATGATCAAGTTTTAGAAGTCAAATCATCAGATGGGATTCGTGAGCCCATAGGCCATAACTGGAAAGTCAGATGCAAGAAGGGTGGGATTTATGAAGACTTGGCTATTGGCTTATGTGGTTTTGTGTTTTTTAAAATTCCTCATTTTGTGATATTAAAGTATTTATAAATATTTTTTAAATTTGTACCAAATGATATGACAATTACATGATAGGTATTAATTTGTAAATATATAATGTATATGTATGAAATTCTATATTTTTATTAAAAAAATTATTGATTAAACAATGACACGTAACTATTTAGAATAATTTTTTAGGATTTTTAGGATTTTTGTTTTAACTCTATTCGGCGTTACATGACACTTATGACATCTAGCTATACTAGCCTATAACCCCGTGCAAAAGCACGGCTATCATATATTATTATTTTTAATTAATATTTTAATTATTTGATTTAATGTAAAATTTTAATTAATTTTAAATATCATTATTTTAATGTTATTTTTAAATTTATTGTTAAATATCTTAAGAATTTAGTAGATATTTTTTAAAAATTAATTAGTAGTATAACCTAAAATCGTAGAAAGAAGTGCGTGCGGACGATAATTTTAATCAGGATATAACTGAAAAGGTTTATAATTCTATAAAATATGTGGTTTTTAATTTTTAAAAAACTATATGTTGTGGAATAAAAACTAGGTTACTAGTATTGCGGCTATGGTTTGTGTATTTAGTGCAAAGGTGTGTGAGGTTCGTGCTTTAATGGCTGCTCTTGTGCTCGTGGCTGACTCTGCCTTCACAAGATGCCTACGTACTTTGATGAATATCAAAGATCAAGCCAAAAAACGTAGTTCTAAGTTGAGGGGTCTGACCCTTTATATAGGCTGAGAAGCCTTAGAATTATGGTAGGAGCCAGAGACTTGGTGGACAAGTCTTTGAGGAAGGTTCTAGATCTATTCCTTGTAGGAATCAGTTTCCATATTGAATTGGATGTCTTGGTGGCTAAGTCTGATGGAGATAATATCCTTATCCAACTCTTATTGTTGAGCTGTTTATTTCCCCCAATATTAATTACGAAATTAATATTATAATTGGGGTTTTGGGTCCATCTAGTGGGCCCCACGTTTGGACCATTCTTGGTTTATTTAATGCCACATTAAATGTGTCTTTAGGACTTATTTTCGGCCCATATCATTATATTTTATTTAACAGAGTTTGGAATTTTTAACACAATTTTTAATTTTTTAAAAATGTATTTTTTGTGCCTCATTGGTCAATAATATGTTAAGAATTCAATAGATATTTTTTATAAATTATTTAGTATAACCCAAAATCGTAGAGGGAAGAATCGTGGTAAGAAGTGTGTGCGGACGATTATTCTAATTGGGGTATAACTGAAAACCTTTATAATTTTATAAAACGTGTAATTTTTTATTTTTAATAAATTATATATAATTTAAATGAATTTGGAATTTTTTTCACATTTTTTAATTTTTTAAAAATATAATATTTTTTTATTTTTGGAAGATGTTAACAAACTTTTTGGGAAACTGTTAACCAACCGACCAACCAACCAATTATACCCAATTTTTAAATTTATTGTTAAATATCTAATTAAGAATTCAATAGATATTTTTTAAAAATTAATTAGTATAACATAAAATCGTAGAAAAAAGAATCGTAGGAAGAAGTGTGTGCGGACGATAATTTTAATCAGGATATAACTAAAAACGTTTATAATTCTATAATACATGTGGTTTTTAATTTTTAATAAATTATATATTATATAACAGAGTTTTGAATTTTTAACACATTTTTTAATTTTTAAAAATATATTTTTTGTGCCTCATTGGTAAATTATATGTTAAGATTTCGATAAATATTTTTAAAAATTATTTACTATAACCTAAAATCGTAGAGGGAAGAATTGTAGTAAGAAGTGTGTACGGGCGATTATTCTAATCAGGATATAACTGAAAACCTTTATAATTTTATAAAACTTGTGATTTTTTATTTTTAATAAATTATATATAATTTAACTGAATTTGGAATTTTTTTTCACATTTTTTAAACCCTGTTTCGCTTATAATAGTATAGTATAGATTTTTAAAAATATAATATCTTTTAATTTTTGAAAGGTGTTAACAAACTTTTTGGAAAAGTGTTAACCGACCAACCAACTAATTATACCATGTTTCGTTTACAACAGTATAGTATAGATTATTCATGTTCAAAATAAATTAACAGCTAAACAATAGAAATTTGAAGAAGTGCTTATGACTATTTGGCTTTTATGGAAATTTGGGAAATTTGAAGAAGTGCTTATGGAGTAACCCTCAGTTCCAGTGAATATTTTACTTTTTAAAATGAGTTTTTTGGCACGCAAGTATATTTTAAGAATAATTCTATAATTTATTTTTAAAATTTTATTTTTTGTATAAAAATAAAAATTTTCTTTTCAGAATAAAGTAGGACAGAGGAAATAGAAATTTGGGCTTAAGGAGCTCAAACAATGGAAAGTTAGTAGAGTAGGGTGAGCAAAAAACCGAATAGAAACCAAAATCGAACCGAAATCGGTCAAAACTGAATCGAAAACACCGAAATCTACATCAAACCGGCGGTTGCGATTTTTGATTTTTAAAAATTGAGACTTTCGGTTCCGGTTTCGGGACGGTTTCGGGACAAAATGCTTTTATTATGATATATAGCAACGATTTTATTTTTAATATATATATATATATATATATATATAATAGTAAATTTTTAATTCATTTCACATATTCAAAAGTTTAATAGTAAAATTTAATTATATCTTTTAGTATATAAATAAAAATTAATTCGAAATATTTTTTAGAATAGATCATTGAATTTAAAATATATATTATATATCATAATTTAGCAAATTAATATTATGAAATTTGTTAGTAAATGTATAAAATTTATTTTATAAATAAAAAATAAAAATCCCCGATTTTCCGCGGGGATCCCCGTTACACGTTCGGGACGGGGATCGGGGAGCAAATTATTTCCCGTTCGAAGATCGGGATGGGTTCGGGAAGCGGGTAGGGGTTGAGGGATCGAGAGCAGGGATTGCACTCCCTAATCCCGAATTATTACGAGTAATGTTACATATCTCAAATTCGATCCAAAATATGTTCTTAAATGACATGTATTGTATTTTTTATATGAATTTTTTATTCTTTTTAAGAATGAAATTCAAATTTATTTATAAAGGATTGTCCATTTCATTTATGAAATAAAATTTTATATGGTAACAACTTATCATTAAGAACGATTTTGGACTCCGTATCATTTCTTTTTTTTTTTTTTTTGAAACAACCGTATCATTTCTTACACATTATTTACATTATTGTATGGCGACATTTTTTGATTCAACGAGAACTTCGTTGTAGACATAACTTCCCCCGGCTTCCGCCCTCGCTTGTAGCACTATAATTGAGTCTTGTAAACATGTTGAATGCTTTTTTTTTTTTTTTTTTTTTTTTGATATGTACATGTTGAAATTTGAATACTCAAGGAAATATATATTTCATATTTCAAAAAACACGAAGTAGGAAAAATTATTAAATTTATTTTACGGTAATGTTCGATCTTCTCTCCTAGTTTTAAAATCACTTGTTGTTCTGACATTTTGATAATCACTTCTTGTTTGTCGACTAATATAAAATATTCATAAGGATAACCAGTTCCTGGGCTAAACCTAGCATGCAAAATGACACGAAAGGATGATCATGATTCATGATGACAGATACTGATGTTATTCTATTGAAATTATTGGCAATCTAATTCTACAATTTGGGATACGAATGTGAATGATTTTTTTTGTCTAGTGGTAAATGTTTACATGTATCATGTAATCTGCTGATTTCAACCATGCTGTCTCTCTCAGATTGGTAAAAAAAGATTCGACTTTCCTCGTCGATGTGCCATCACTTATGCTGTGTTCCAAAAAATTTTTGGTAAGGAAGGGAAAAGAAGAGAAGGTAAAAATAGAGAAATAAAAAAATAATTTCGCGTGTTCTCAAATTTTTATGTAAAGAAGAGAAAATTTTGAAAAAAGAATATAGAGAGAATTTTTGAAAAAGGTAAATTACAACTTCTCTCCAAATCATTCCATTCTTAAAAAGATGATTACGGAGAGAAAGTTATTAGAATTTTCTTTCCAAATATCTTCTCTTTTCTATTGAGAGCACGATTTGGGAAGAAAATTTTGAAAAATTCTCTCTTCTTCTCTTCTCTTCTCTCGTTAGTATAACTCGGGAACACAGCATTAATTATTTTAGTAAATTATTACAGTCTCAATCCCGTAAATAAAATTTAAAGGAAGTTGTTTTTATACTTTTATGGCTGCACCCACGTATTCATCATTTTCTCTATGTGGAACGTAAACTTGGCAATTTGGCATTGCTAATGCTGACTGATCGATGAGAACATGAGATGATGAGATTGGTTCTTTTCTGAATTTGGTGATTTATCGCGTATTGTATTAAAAAATTCTTAAGAAAAAAAATAATGAAACTAGTAAAATCGAATAATTTCGATTCGACTTACAATTTGAAAAATATTACTCATAAATGTAGTTCTTAATATTGATGGAATTAGGAACTTAAAATGCTTGGAATTAAAATAGATCTATGTGACAAATTATCTGAAATTTTCGTGTAATTTTTGTTTATAATAGAACGATCCAAAATAACACGAAATGATTATATCTGAATACACGAAACTAAATATGTAAAATGAGTTATTAAAACTACACGAAATACTAGTGAATACGTAAAATAAAATATGTATATATTATAATATGATTTATAAAAGGTAAAAATTATATATATAATATTTCATGTACTTTCATGAACCAAAAATGAAAATTCATATCCGATATTAAATATTTCATGTAATTTCGTATTCATGTACTATCGTATTTTGTGTATCAAAAATCAAAACCATATTTTTAGTATCATTTCATGTCGTGTTCACGTGTCACGTATGAAGACCTAATCCTTTCCCAGTACAATTCGTAGAAATTGTTTCGTCTTCTATATTAAATAGGATTAATGTAAAAATTCATAATTATATTTTCTCTTGACATTATGTGTGTTTCCATTTGGATAATAATTATTAAATTATCACTAAATTAAAGATAATTTTATGAGTTTCGGGTGGGCTGTAAAATCATCAAAATTTGATTTATAGATCTTAAAATAGAGCTCAAATAGTAAATATGAATTTTTTTATTACTAATAAAAAATAAATAAAATTCAATTCTAAAACAACCTTTTTTAATTATATTTTTTTAGATCATAGTTTTCTTATTAAAATTCAATTGTAATACAACCATTTTTGAATATGTTCTTTTTAGATTATAATTTCATTTTAATATAATATAATTTTGATCGTTTATTTCTAAAAATATTATATTCTGATGTTTAAGATTATTTTGACAATACGTGGATCAAAGTTATGGATAAAATCCTATTATATATAAGGATATAATTTGTCTTGTAACAAATTGTAGCATAACACCATAGATTAGCAACAAATTACCACATCATATGCATTTTCACACATTTTCCGTGACATTTTCACATGATAAGCATGTTATTAATAAGCATTTCAAGAACTGTGGTATCCTCGACTTCACAAAATGCAAATGATACAACATTCTTGAGCTGAACTAATTTAAATAAAGTTTTCTCTTATATCTCAAAAATTTTATACTTTTACCAACCACTTTGTGTTTTCGAATGGAAAAACCGGAAAAGCATAAATGAGAGTCAAAATGTTAAACTCTTACCAACTACTTTGTGTTTTCGAATGGGGAAAGCATAAATAGGAGTCAAAATGTTAAACTTCATGAATCATTGAAGCAAGGTGACATGTTGTATTTATCATTTTTATCATATGAAAGTGAATAAATGTGATCAAGTTTTCGAAGTCAAATCATCCGATGGGATTCGTCAGACGGTCAGAGGCGTATTTGGAGAATTTTTTTTTCAGAATAAATTAATTTATTTTAAAATAAAATTTGGGGAAATTTTTTCCAGAATAAGTCAACTTATTTTAAGACAAAGTTAGAAATTCCTAACTTTTTTTCTGAAAAAAGTTAACTTTTGTTTTTTTTGCAACTTTTAGAATCTCAAACATACATTAAATACTTGTGTAAATTATCAAAATACGAAATTTTTACCCGAAAATAAGTCCATAAGGACTTATAAAATGCTGAGCCAAACAGGCTCAGAGATTCCTAACTTTTTCCTGAAAAAAGTTATTTTTTTTGCAATTTATAAAATCTCAAACCTAAATTAAATACTTGTATAAAAAAATATATCAAAATATGAAATTTTTACCCGAAAATAAGTTCATAAGGACTTTAAAAATGGTGAGCCAAAACAGGCCTTTAAAAATGGTGCGCCAAAACAGGCCGGAAGACTTGGCTATTGGCTTATGGGGTTTTGTGTGTTTTACGATTCCTCATTTTTGAGTGATATTAAAGAATTCAAAAATATTTTTTAAAATCGGTTTTTTAGTGTGTGTCCAAGGACATATGTTAAGAATCCGTATTTGTTTAGTTGTCAAATTTTGGTTGGTAGAAATTTCATTAATAATGATGGATCCCCTACATATACAAAAATCTCCACCAATTAAAATTTTCCAACTTATCAAATACGGATTTTTAGCATATACCTATTGGCACACACTAGAAACTCTTCTAAAATTTGTCTTAGATGATATGACAAATACAAGATGAGTATTAATTTGTAAACATATATGTAGATATGCGAGTTCCTATATTTTATTGAAAAAATTACCGATTTAACAATGACACGTAGCTATTTAGGATAATTTTTTAAACAATTTTTTAAGGATTTTTAGGATTTTTGTTTTAACTTTATTCCGCGTTACATGACAATTATGACATCTAGCTACAGTAGTAGCTATATTATTCATGTTCAAAATAAATTAACACCCAAACAATAGAAATTTGAAGGAGTGCTAACGACAATTTGGGTTTTGGAAATTTGGGAACTTTGAAGAAGTGCTAATGGAGTAAATTTGTAGAATTTTGGTCTTAAGGAGCTCAAACAGTGGAAAGTTAGTAGAGTGAGAAGACCTGACTTTATTGGGCTTCGGCCTTTGTGTTGTTAAACCAATTTTATTACCCCTTCTCCAATGAAAAACCACCATAATCCTGTTACGAGTTAGGGTTAGGCGGCATTTCACCCGCCTCGTCCGATTCCGATTCTCATTACATTTAATATGGAGAATTTTTTGGATTTAAAACGAGGAGTGAAGAATATTTTAAAAAAAATTCGGTAATCGAAGCAGGGCTAGGAACTAGAAGATCCCGCCCCGATTTTAGTTTTAATATATATATATGTATATATATACACGTATATAATTAAATTATTATAAGTATATATGTATTTTATTAATGTTTCAAATTTTTAATTCATTTCACATATTCAAAGTTTAATAGTAAAATTTAATTTAATTATAATAATTTAATTATATCTTTTAGTATATAAATAAAAATTAATTCAAAATATTTTTTAGAATAGGTCATTGAATTTAAAATATATTTTATATGTCATAATTTAGCAAATTAATTTTTTTTATAAAATATGTTAGAAAATGTTTAAAATTTATATTTTTAATAAAATAAAAATCTCATATTTTTCGCTGGGATCCCCGTCCCACGTTCGGGATGGGGATCGGGGAGCAAAATATTCCCTCTTCGGAGATCGGGGTGGGTTCGGGGAATGCACTCCTTCGACCCCGAAATGACTCGACCCCATCCCTATTACGAGTAATGTTATATATCTAAATTTGATCCAAAATATGTTTTTTTCCAGCAAAGAAAATTTCATTAATGCTTTAAATCTTCTAACAAGACAAGTAAGAACTCTGGGTTTATATCACCTTTATTCCATATACGATCAGCTAAAGAACTAGTATGCCTCGCTAGATAGTGAGCCACCTTGTTCGCAGATCGTTTGACAAAATTTTGGATTACATTTCGATCTCCTAAGTCTTTCAATAGTTTCTTGCAGTCTTCCACCACTCCACCAAAGTAAGATAGTCGAACACCTGATTGCCTGGATTAACAGGAGACAATCGGTTTCCACAACAACTTTCGTCCAACCTTTATTCTTGACCAAACTGAGAGTTTCTTTTACCCCAATGGCCTCAGCCATTTCTGGATTTACTCTGCCTTTTTTACCACATGCTCTAGCTTCCACCATGTCTCCAGTGTGATCTCTTGCTATCATCGAGAAGCTGTACTTCCCGGAGTCTTCAAACAAAGCTGCGTCAGTATTGACCTTAGATGTACTTTCATCCGGTTGATTCCGGTTGATTCAAGTACTCAGCGCCATCTGATTGAGTCATAAACCCAAAAGAAAAATCAAAAGACCTGTCTTGTGCACCTTGCCATTGATTAAGGACGAGAATAGCTGATTCAACTCCGTATCGTTTCTTATACATTATTTACATTTTTGTATGGTAACATTTTTTGATTCAGCCGGAACTTCGTTGTAGATTAGGCCTATAACTTCCCCAGGTTTCCGCCCTCGCTTGCAACACTATAATTGAGTCTTGTATACATGTTGCCATGTTGAATGTTTTTTTTTTGGATACGTACATGTTGAAATTTGAATACTCGAGGAAATAAACGAAACGAAACTTTACTCAGTTATAATACTACTCAAAGTGGTGTCTGAGGAGGGTTGATGTACGCAGACCATGCCCCTATACAATAGGGAGGTTGTTTCCGAAGGACCCCCGACCATTACAAATACAGAAATACAAATACAGAAAGGAAACCTAATACAAACTAAGAAACTCACGCACACCCAGGAGTCGAACCCCTGACCTCCTTCAAAGGAGGCCAGTGGCTCAACCACTGCACCAAGGAAATAGATATTTCATATTTCAGAAAACTCGAAGTAGGAAAAATTATTAAATTTATTTTTTACGATAAATTTGAAATATTTTGTTCGATCTTCTCTCCTAATTTTAAAATCACTTGTTCTAATATTTTGATAATCACTTCTTCTTTGTCGACTAATATAAAATATTTATAAGAATAACTCGTTCCTAGGCTAAACCTAGCATGTAAAATGACACAAAAAGTTCGGTTCAATTCACAAATGAGTCAATTTTGAACACTATTTTAAGGATCAAATTATAAACGAGTCAAACTTGATCACGGTGAAGTTTGATTCGATAGCTCGTGAACAAGTTCAATTAATGTGTTCGTGAACATATGCTCGTGAACATAAGTTATGAACATGTCCATGAATAATTTCGATAATTGAGCTTGTTAACATGTTCGGTATACAAGTTCATTAGGAGTTCATAAACAAATTTTATAAATAATCTTGTATATATAAAATATATGCTTGATTATCAAAATATACTCGAAATTCTTATCAATTGTACACCATTAAAGAATATTTTGTATGTTATCCTAGATATTATAATTGTTTATTATGTAATTCTGATTAATATAAGTCTTAATGACCTTTTGGCCCTTCAAGTTTGTAAAGTTATACCCATAAAGCCCTAACGTTTAAAGTCGTTCCTTTTTGCCCCTCCAACTTAAAAAATGTACCTTTTAACCACTATACCGGGTCAGATGTCATATCGGGTTATATAGGCAAGGGTATAACAGTCATTTAACTAAATTTATAATTTAAAATAATTAATTAACCAAAAATCAAAATTATATTCCCCTTAATTCCAACCCATAAATCCCTATCTCTCACACATCTCCTTCCTCCTCTGCTCTTCACCACGCCTAGGGCTGAGCATTCGGTCGGTTCGGTCCAGAACCGGACCGAACCGAATAAACCGAAAACCGAAATGTCATTTTTTTCTGGACCGAACCGGATCGAAGTTTAATCATGGACCGAACCGGACCGAACCGAAATAATTCGGTTCGGTTCGGTCCGGACCGAAAAAACCGATTTTTTTTTTTGAAAAAAAAGCTATATTATAAATAAAGCTAAAAATTCATGATTTATCACAAAAATAATAATCAATTAATCACCACTATTTCACCAACATAGATATAATTAGAATTTACAAATTAGATAATATAATTATATTTTATAAGATATATATAAAATGTATATAACATAAATATAAAAATTAAAGTATATATTATTCTCACTATTCGGTCTATTCGGTCCGGACCGAAATATTTTTTAAAGAACCGAACCGAACCGATTTTTATTTCGGTCTATTCGGTACGGACCGAATAAACCAAATTTTCAAAAAATTAGAACCGAACCGAACCGAATTTGCACGATTCGGTTCGGTTTTTCGGTTTCGGTTCGGTTTTGCTCAGCCCTAACCACGCCTCCAAACAATACGCCGCCCTCCCCTTCCATCTCCTCTACGGCGCCGCCCATTTGCCACTAGCCCACACGGTAGCCAAACAGCAACTCAGCCTCATATTTCCTTCAACCGCGTCATCACCACCTCGCCACCCATCTTATCCGTTCACCCCGTTCCGCCTCCGACCTGCAATCTCCTCGTCCACCCACCTCCATCCACTCCTTCACCGCCACCTTCATCCGCCTGTCACCACCGTTTTGCCACCCCGTCCACCCATTTCCTTCTTCCTTCACCATCTCAACATCCCCTCACATCCGCCCATCTCCCTCGGAAACACACCCAGCCCCTTTCTCCTATGTCTTTCACCCCAGTCCACCTTCAAGCTCGACCTCCCCTGCTCCAATCTTCCACCTTCTTCCCTCCGTCCACTCCATTTCCATCTCCCACAACCTCCACCCCATCTCCTCTCCACCTCTTCTCTTCCAACCACCACAGCCCCTCTGCTATCCCATCTCCTTCAATTCAAACCTCACAAGTCACAGCCCTCATTTCCTCTATTTTCTTTCAACAGCCTCCACCCCTTTAACCAACGTCGCCCTACCATCTCCTTCTACAATCACCACCGCTGTTCAACACACCAATTATCATTTTAAGCCTCTAAATATACTCTATTTAGTAAATATGAAATTTTACATTAATTTTTAATTAGGTGAAATGTTTGTTTTACCCCTGCCGATATAACCCGATATCCATCTGACCCGGTATAGAGCAAAAAGGTACCTTTTTGGAGTTGGAGGGGCAAAAAGGAACGACTTTAAACGTTAGGGCTTTATGGGTATAACTGTGCAAACTTGAAGGACCAAAAGGTTATTAAGCCTTAATATAATAATAATAATAATAATAATAATAATAATAATAATAATAATAATAATAATAATAATAACAAGTTCGTAAGTGAGCTCGTGAGCATAAGTTCGTGAGCAATATTTCATATTTATTCGTGAGCATAATTTCATGAACAAGCTTGTGAACAAGGTTAACGAGTTGTTTGAAAGCAAAAATTCGTGAGTAAGCTAATGAGATATATTCGTGAGCTGTTCGTGAATCGTTCGTGAACAACATTTTATCTTAACGAACCGAGCTCAAACATATTTTTTGGCTCGATTTAAGTTCGAGCTCGAGTTCGATAATTTCTTAACAAACAATACATGAACATTTTAGAATTCGGTCGGTTCATTTACATCCCAGATTATTGGCAATCTAATTTTACAATTTCGGATACGAATATGGAATAATTTTTCTATTTAGTGGTAAATGTTTACATGTATCAAGTATGAGAGTTGGGAATCTAAGATACATCTTAGGTAAGTTCTCCGATATATATATATATTTTATATTGTAAATATGAGGTGGGCAATTTTGTAAAATCAAAATTTATTTAAAATTTTATTAATTAACCCAGCGGGTCCAATAAATTTTAAAGAATTTTATTCATATCTCAGAAAAATTACCTGAGATATATCTCAGGTTCTTTTTTCTCATCAAGTATTCTGCTGATTTCAACCATGTTGTCTCTCTCAGATTGGTAAAAAAAATATTCTGACTTTCCTCGTCGATGTGCCATCATCACTTAATTATTTTAGTAAATTATTACCGTCTCAATCCCGCAAGTAAAATTTAAAGGAAGTTGTTTTTATACTTTTATGGCTGCACCCACGTATTCATCGTTTTCTCTATGTGGAACGAAAACTTTGGCAATTTGGCATTGCTAATGCTGACTGATCGATGAATTGAGAACATGAGATTGGTTCTTTTTTGAATTTGGTGATTTGTCGCGTATTGTATTTAAAAAGAGTAGTGTCAGGTAGCCCAAAATATTTATCAAATGACGTGGCATGACATTTGACAAAATTTAATTTGTGAGTAATACACTTGTGACACATAAGTATTTGGGAAAAGTTTTGGGAAAATTTTGGGGTTTTTAGCATTTTCCATTTTAAACTTCTTAAGAAAAAAAATAGTAAAGCAAGTAAAAATCAAATAATTTCGATTCAACTTACAATTTGAAATATATTACTCATAATTCATAAATATAGTTCTTAATACTGATGGAATTAGGAACTTAAAATGCTTGGAATTAAAATAGATCTATGTAACAAATTATCCTAAATTTTCGTGTACTTTTCGTTTATAACGAACGATTCGAAATAACACGAAATGATTATATCTGAATATACGAAATATATACGAAATTAAATATGTAGACAGAGTGATTAATACTACACGAAATACCAGTGAATACTTAAAATAAATACTTATATATATATATATATATATATATATATATATATATATATATATATATATATATATATATAGGCTTTTGCTCAAATACAAATCAATCCTTAAATACAAACTACAAACTAACAATAGATTAATTATATTTCATTTATTCTAAGGTTTCCACCAAGGGTACCTTCACAAAAAATGCTTAAAATAATTGGCTCTATCCACCAAAAAAAAAAAAAAAAAAACTTGCCGTGGAAATGCGAAGCATTTAAAACAGTAAACGGATGAGTTAGGTAGTCATGAGGGCCGTAGACCCTCGACACACCCGTCAATCGTCTATTGCCTTTACCATTGATTGCCATTCCTTACAACTTTAGAATGATAATGGCGCGAAGCGCCGTACAAGAAGGTGCGAAACACCGTTAACCAGTGAAATCCACTGCCACGTCATCACGTGAACAGTGATATATATATATATTTTTTTTTGCTGAATGGAGCCAATTATTTTAAACACTTTTTGTATTGGGGTACCCCTAGTTTGATCATTAGATTAGCATGAAATATTGAATTAGTGTTTAGTTTGTAGTTTGTAGTTAATTTTAGTTTGTAGTAGAGTAGGACTATATATATATATATATATATAAGTTCTATGGAGACCAACATTTGAGTGTAGACCGTATACATTATGCACTCAAAACATTGCAAAACATATATATTTATAAAAAATGTTCGATGAATATTATTATTTCATTCAAAATCTTAAAAATCATATATGATTTGTAAGCAGAACATATTTTGGAGAACACTACGTTCTGCATGATTTTTTTGCAGAACATGCATGATTTCAAGATTTTTAATGAAATTTGCATGTAAAACATATATGATTTTCAATATTTTCTATTAAATAAATGAATAGTGATTTTAAAGAACATGATTTTCAATGAATAGATTTGTGCAATGTTTTGATTGATATATGGTCTCCGATCTCCGCTAAAATATACGGTCTCCACAGATTATATTATTTTATATAAAAAGTAAAAATTATATATATAATATTTCACGTACTTTCATGAACCAAAAATGAAAATCGATATCCGATATTAAATATTTCGTGTAATTTCATATTCATGTACTTTCATATTTTATTATTTTGTGCACCAAAAATCAAAAATCAAAACCGTATCTTTAATATCATTTCATGTCGTGTTCACGATATCACGTGTCAAGATCTAATCCAGCTCCACTACAATTCGTAGAAATCATTAATTTCAACACACACATCGTCTTGAAATCATTCTGTTTATGCAAGAAACAATTACATACAACCCACAACTATAGTTACTTGAACATTATTTCGTCTGATTTTCTGTTTTCTTTCTTCTCATTTTATTGTTGTTACACGTGTACATAAATTTATACTTATAACTTCCCGTTGATTTCGAGTATTTTGTCTTTATTCAATCGGTGAAAAATCAAACATTTCGTTGTCGATCGGCTACGACTTCCTTATTTGTTTAGCATTGTTGCCTCAATTATTTTTATATTCCTTTTACTAACGTTTGGTAACTACACGGATCCTACACGCATATGCTGCACACTTTTTTCAATGCGTTTTATAAAAATATATATGTCAACTGACTTATTTTACATTTTGTTTTGCTATTTTATAATTTTATGTTAAATTTGTGTGCGACGTGGATTGAAACAATAAAAGTACAGAAAAAAAACAGGATGAACGGATTAAGGGGTCGTGAATATTATCTTATAACATAAGAACTATATTTAAATTTATTTGTAAGCACAAACGATTCCCAATAGTATGAGTAAATTATTATGGAATGAATAGTATGGATTAAAGGAATACGCTATGTTGAGAACATATATTAGCGTGAGAACAATGAAAACATAATTCTTATACAATAATAGAACAATACAATAATGAAAATGTGTAAAATATTGAAAATAATTGTACTGCATTTTTTAAAGAGGTGTAGAACAATTGTTCTTAGTGTTCTCATATAAAAAATTGTGATCACCTGAATCATGCCCATATAAAGATATCTTAGATAAATTTTCTAAAAAAATCCGCAAATATTAATCATAATCTACTAAAATTATAGGAGTAGAGAATGTTGCATTTGGACATATAACGAGTCACATTTCTAAATGTACCAATGTGGACAACCTTTGTTATATTACCAATATTTCCACGGAGAAAAGAACAAGATGTATATGTTTTGTTTCCATTCTTGCTCACTGAAAATTACTCCTTAGGTAAGTTGCTTTCAAATTCGTTTCCCGGAAAAAGCAAAGCAAGGGGACACAAATAATTTTTTTTTAAGAGATCTTTTTAAAGATTTTATGAGATAAAAAATGGTTGAAAACGTGCGGTAAGTCGGTAACGTGTATACCTAAGAGGAAACTAAAGTAATGAATTATCAATATATATCAATATCAATATATATATAAATAAAGGAGGATACGCGGGCGCTTAGGTGGCGCTCTAAGATCATCTCAATCTATTTTTCTAATTTTTAGAATTTTTCTATTTTAAACACTAATAAATATAAAAATATCTTTTAACATATTAGAAGTAGAATATGTGTTCGAATTTATAAATAAGACATATAATTAGAAGTTCTATTGGAAGTAAAATAGATATTTAATTATAAGGTATATGATTAAAAGTTCTATTAAAAGTAGAATAGGAGTACAGATAAATACTAATAAATATAAAAATATATTTTACCATATTAGATGTAAAATAGGTGTTCGAATTTGTAGATGAAAAGAGTTTGAAATTATAGGGAAGACATGTAATTAGAAGTTCTATTAGAAGTATAATAAGTATTTATAAAGCATGATTACAAGTTCTATTCGATGTAAAATAGGAGTTCTAATTTATAAAAAATAAGAGTTCGAATTTATAGAAAAAATATATAATTATAAGTTATATTAGAAGTATAATATGTGTTTGAATATATAAAAGAGACATATAATTAACAATTTTATTGGAAGTAGAATACAAGGACGGTGGTGACATTTTTTACAATATTCTAAAATTATATATATTTTTTATACAAGTTATTTATACTTCTATTAGGAAAAAATTTCATAAATCCAATACTAATCTCATAAAAAAGAGTCTTCGTATTTAAAAAGAAAAACTGATGTGTTAACATAATAAAAGAACATTCTCATGCGGGGACCCTAAATAAATACATGAGTATCTATAATATAAAGAGAAAAGATGTTTTATTTTTATTTTTTAGAACTCCATAAATTTAACACTAATAAATATAAAAATATCTTTTAACATATTAAAAGTAGAATAGGTGTTCGAATTTATAGATGAGAAGAGTTCGAATTAATAGGAAAGACATAAAATTAAAAGCTCTATTGGATGTAGAATAGGTATTTAATTATAAGGCATATGATTAAAAGTTCTATTAGAAGTAGAATAGGAGTTTGAATAAACATTAATAAATATAAAAAAAATCTTTTAATATATTAGAAGTAGAATAGGTGTTCGAATTTATAGAAAAGAAGAGTTCAAATTTATAGGGAATACATATAATTAGAAGTTCTATTGGAAGTAAAATATGTATTTATAAGACATATGATTAAAAGTTCTATTGGAAATAGAATCGGAGTTCGAATTTATAGAGAATAAGAGTTCGAATTTATGGAAAAAACATATAATTATAAGTTCTATTGAAAGTAGAATGGGTGTTTGAATATATAGAGAAGACATATAATTAAAAATTTTATTAGAAATAGAATACAAGGACGGTAGTAACATCTTTTACGATATTCTAAAATTATATATTTTTTATACAAGTTATTTATACTTCTATTAGGAAAAAATTTCATATATCCAGTACAAATCTTATAAAAAAGGTCTTCGTATTTAAAAAGAAAAGAATAGATGTGTTAACAAAATAAAAGAACATTTTCATGCGGGAACCCTAAATAAATACAGAAGTATCTATAATATAAAGAGAAAATAAGATGTTTTTCTATTTTTAAAACTCCATAAATTTTAGAAAACTTGGAGAAAATAAAAATTGGAATTCACACTATTTTTAGGTTTTGATTTTAAGGAAAAAAGTTGTATAATAATATGTAATGAAGTTAAAATTTCGATCTAAAATAAGAGCGCCTCGAAACGTATTTAACGGGAAGACGGCTCACTAGAAAAGATTGTATCATCTATTAGAATTTAAAATTGATGATAAAAATTTATCTCATTTTTAGTATTCGATTTTTATGGATAAACATTGTTATACAAGTAATATATGTAAAAGTTAGGGTTTTGTTCTTAACGAGAGAGCGATTCAAAAAGAATAACCATGTTTGACGAGAAAGCGGTTCATTAAAGAAAACCGTGTTGAATATAAAAATTTAATATTGATGATATAATCGAAAAAAAAATATATAAAATTTTTTAGAAAATTAGGATTTTAAATATTAATAACTAAAAAACTATCTCTTAACATATTGGAAACATAATAGGTGTTCAAATTTATTGAAAATAAGAGTTTGAATTTATACGGAAGACATATAATTAAAAGCTTTATTGGAAGTAGAATAAGTGTTTGTAATACACATAATTAAGAGTTTTATTGTAAGTAAAATATGAGTTCTAATTTATAAATAAGAAGAGTTTGAATTTATAGAAAATACATAGAATTAAAAATTTTTATTGGAGGTAGAAAATATGTTTTTATATATAAAGAATATATATAATAAAATGTTTTATTGGAAATAGAATACGAGGGCGATGGAAATGTACGTTTTATACGATTTTTTAAACTTTATATCTTTTTTTCCTAAAATTCTTTTATTTTAATTTTTTATACAAGTTAATTATACTTGCATTAGAAAAATATGTCCATAAATTCAATATTATTCCCGTAATGAAAGTCTTCGCATTTAAAAAAATTGATGTGTTAACATAATAGAAAAATAATTCCATGCCAAAGCTATAAATTAATACAAGAATATCTATAATATACAGAAAATATAAGATGTATTTTCATTTTTAAAACTCCATAAATCTTCGAAAGTTTAAAGAATGTTAAAATTAGAATTTTCTCTCTTTTAAGGTTTTAATTTTTAAGAAAAAAAATGTTATTTAAAAGATAAGTGCTAATGAAGCTAGAATTTCGGTTCCAAATAAGAACGGCTCGAAACATGTTTTAACGAGAAGACGGCTCACTAGAAAAGATTGTATTAATTATTAGAATTGGATACTGATGTCATAATTTTTATTTTTATTTTTAGGATTCGATTTTTATGGATTAAAATTATTATATAAGTCTTTAGAAAATATGTTAAATGTTCCGAAAATCTATATTGAATTTTTTTAAAAAAATGTAATGCCGCCGCGAAGCGCGGCTTTATCAACTAGTATATAAATAAAGGAGGATACGCGGGCGCTTAGGTGGCGCTCTAAGATCGTCTCAATCTATTTTTCTAATTTTTAGAATTTTTCGATTTTAAACACTAATAAATATAAAAATATCTTTTAACATATTAGAAGTAGAATAGGTGTTCGAATTTATAAAGAAGACATATAATTAGAAGTTCTATTGGAAGTAAAATAGATATTTAATTATAAGACATATGATTAAAAGTTCTATTAAAAGTAGAATAGGAGTACAGATAAATACTAATAAATATAAAAATATATTTTTACCATATTAGATGTAAAATAGGTGTTCGAATTTGTAGATGAAAAGGGTTTGAAATTATAGGGAACACATGTAATTAGAAGTTTTATTGGAAGTATAATAAGTATTTATAAAGCATGATTACAAGTTCTATTCGATGTAAAATAGGAGTTCTAATTTATAAAGAATAAGAGTTCGAATTTATAGAAAAAATATATAATTATAAGTTCTATTAGAAGTAGAATATGTGTTTGAATATATAAAGGAGACATATAATTAACAATTTTATTGGAAGTAGAATACAAGGACGGTAGTGACATTTTTTACAGTATTCTAAAATTATATATATTTTTTATACAAGTTATTTATACTTCTATTAGGAAAAAATTTCATAAATCCAATACTAATCTCATAAAAAAGAGTCTTCGTATTTAAAAAGAAAGAACTGATGTGTTAACATAATAAAAGAACATTCTCATGCGGGGACCCTAAATAAATACACGAGTATCTATAATATAAAGAGAAAAGATGTTTTATTTTTATTTTTTAGAACTCCATAAATTTAACACTAATAAATATAAAAATATCTTTTAACATATTAAAAGTAGAATAGGTGTTCGAATTTATAGATGAGAAGAGTTCGAATTAATAGGAAAGACATAAAATTAAAAGCTCTATTGGATGTAGAATAAGTATTTAATTATAAGGCATATGATTAAAAGTTCTATTAGAAGTAGAATAGGAGTTCGAATAAACATTAATAAATATAAAAAAAAATCTTTTAATATATTAGAAGTTGAATAGGTGTTCGAATTTATGGAAAAGAAGAGTTCAAATTTATAGGGAATACATATAATTAGAAGTTCTATTGGAAGTAAAATATGTATTTATAAGACATATGATTAAAAGTTCTATTGGAAATAGAATCGGAGTTCGAATATTTAGAGAATAAGAGTTCAAATTTATGGAAAAAACATATAATTATAAGTTCTATTGAAAGGAGAATGGGTGTTTGAATATATAGAGAAGACATATAATTAAAAATTTTATTAGAAATAGAATACAAGGTCTTTTACGATATTCTAAAATTATATATTTTTTATACAGGTTATTTATACTTCTATTAGGAAAAAATTTCATATATCCAGTACAAATCTTATAAAAAAGGTCTTCGTATTTAAAAAGAAAAGAATAGATGTGTTAACAAAATAAAAGAACATTTTCATGCGGAAACTCTAAATAAATACAGAAGTATCTATAATATAAAGAGAAAATAAGATGTTTTTCTATTTTTAAAACTCCATAAATTTTAGAAAGCTTGGAGAAAATAAAAATTGGAATTCACACTATTTTTAGGTTTTGATTTTAAGGAAAAAAGTTGTATAATAATATGTAATGAAGTTAAAATTTCGATCTCAAATAAGAGCGACTCGAAACGTATTTAACGGGAAGACGGCTCACTAGAAAAGATTGTATCAGCTATTAGAATTTAAAATTGATGATAAAAATTTATCTCATTTTTAGTATTCAATTTTTATGGATAAACATTATTATACAAGTAATATATGTAAAAGTTAGGGTTTTGTTCTTAACGAGAGAGCGATTCAAAAAGAATAACCATGTTTGACGAGAAAGCGGTTCATTAAAGAAAACCGTGTTGAATATAAAAATTTAATATTGATGATATAATCAAAAAAAATATATATAATTTTTTTTAGAAAATTAGGATTTTAAATATTAATAACTAAAAAACTATCTCTTAACATATTGGAAACATAATAGGTGTTCAAATTTATTGAAAATAAGAGTTTGAATTTATACGGAAGACATATAATTAAAAGCTTTATTGGAAGTAGAATAAGTATTTGTAATACACATAATTAAGAGTTTTATTGTAAGTAAAATATGAGTTCTAATTTATAAATAAGAAGAGTTTGAATTTATAGAAAATATATAGAATTAAAAATCAATATATTATATATATATAAAGGAGGATAGCGGGAGTTTAGGTGGCGCTCTAATATCGTCTCAATCGATTTTTCTAATTTGCTAGAATTTTAAACACTAATAAATATAAAAATATCAATTAGCATATTAGAAGTAGAATAGGTGTTCGAATTTATAAAGGAGAAGAGTTCGAATTTATAGGAAAGACATATGATTAAAAGTTCTATTGGAAGTATAATAAGTATTTATAAGGCATACGATTAAAAGTTATATTGGAAGTAGAATAGGAATTCGAATTTATAGAGAATAAGAGTTCGAATTTATAGAAAAAATATATAAATAAAAGTTCTACTAGAACTAGAATAGGTGTTTGAATATATAGAGCAGACATATAATTAAATATTTTATAGAAAGTACGATTTTCTTAAATTATATATTTTTTATATATGTTAATTATACTAATATTAGGAAAATTTATTCATAAATCCAATACTATTGTCATGAAAAAAGTCACCGTATTTAAAAAGAAAAGAATTGATGTGTTAACATAATAAAAAAACAATGAGTAAAAGAACAATCTCATGCAAGAATCCTAAATAAATACAGGAGTATCTATAATATAAAGTGAAAATAAGATGTGTTTTCATTTTCTAAAACTCCAAAAATTTTAGAAAATCTAGAGAAAGTATATTTTGGAATTCACTCTATTTTTTAGGTTTTGATTTTAAGGAAAAGAATTGTTGTGTAAAATAAGTATCATCAATAATATGTAATGAAGTTAGAATTTCAATCTCAAACGAGAGCGGCTCGAAACGTGTTTAACGGGAAGACGGCTTAATATAAAAGATCGTACTAGCTATTAAAATATCATATGATGTTATAAATTTTATTTTATTTTTAGGATTTGATTTTTATGGATAAACATTACTCCCTCTCTCTCATAAAACTCTTCTCACTTTCCTTTTCGGGACATTCAAAATACTCTTCCCCTTTATATTTTAGGCCATAAAATAACTATATTCTATACCCACTACTCCACCCACTACTCCTTAAAATAATATAAAATACCCACTATTCCACCCACTAACCCTTAAAAACAATATTCAATACCCATTATTCCATCCACTACTCTTTAAAACAATTTTTTCTTAAAACCCGTGTTTTTCCCCAAATGAGAAGAGCTTTGTGAGACGGAGGGAGTATCATACAAGTAATATATGTAAAAGTTAGGTTTTTGGTCTTAACGAGAGAGCGAATCAATAGTAATAACTGTGTTTAACAAGAAAGCGGTTTATTAGATAAGACCGTATAAAAGATGTTTAAATATATATTAATACATAAAATAAAATGTTTTATTGGAAGTATAATACGAGGACGGTGGAGACATCTTATACGATTTTTTAAAACTATACATCTTTTTTCCTAAAAATCTTTTATTTTAACTTTTTTGTACAAGTTAATTATACTTGCATCACAAAAATATATCCATAAATGTAATATTATTCCCGTAACGAAAAATCTTCGTATTTTAATTTTTTTTTTGATATGTTAACATAACAGAAAGACATTTCCATGCGGAAACTGTAAATAAATACAAGAATATCTATAATATATAGAAAATAAAAGATGTATTTTCATCTTTTAAAACTCCATTAAATATTAGAAAGTTTAAAGAATATAAAAATTGGAATTTACTCTCTTTATATAGTGAAGTTAGAATTTCGATTTCAAATAAGAGCGGCTCGAATCGTATTTAACGAGAATACGGCTCGCTAGAAAAGATTGTATTAGCTATTAGAATTTGATACTGTAGTCATATTTTTTTTTAATTTTACGGTTCGATTTTATGGATAAAAAATATTATATAAGTCTTTATAATATATGTTAAAAAGTTGGGATTTCGATTTTAACGAGAGAGCGGCTCAATCGAAAGAATCGTATTTAACAAGAAAATGATTCATTAGAGAAGATTATTTAATTATTGAAATTTAATATTAATATTATAATATAACATAAATATTTTGAATTTTTTTAAAAATAAAAATTGTAACGCCGCCGCGAAGCGCGGCTTTATCAACTAGTTTTAATTGAAGGTAGAAAATATGTTCTTATATATAAAGAATATATATAATAAAATGTTTTATTGGAAATAGAATACGAGGGCGATGGAAATGTACGTTTTATACGATTTTTGAAACTTTATATCTTTTTTTCCTAAAATTCTTTTATTTTAATTTTTTATACAAGTTAATTATACTTGCATTAGAAAAATATGTCCATAAATTCAATATTATTCCCGTAATGAAAGTCTTCGCATTTAAAAAAATTGATGTGTTAACATAATAGAAAAATAATTCAATGCCAAAGCTATAAATTAATAGAGAAATATCTATAATATACAGAAAATATAAGATGTATTTTCATCTTTAAAACTCCATAAATCTTCGAAAGTTTAAAGAATGTTAAAATTAGAATTTTCTCTCTTTTAAGATTTTAATTTTTAAGAAAAAAATGTTATTTAAAAGATAAGTGCTAATGAAGTTAGAATTTCGGTTCCAAATAAGAACGGCTCGAAACATGTTTTAACGAGAAGACGGCTCACTAGAAAAGATTGTATTAGTTATTAGAATTGGATACTGATGTCATAATTTTTATTTTTATTTTTAGGATTCGATTTTTATGGATTAAAATTATTTTATAAGTCTTTAGAAAATATGTTAAATGAAACGAAAATCTATATTGAATTTTTTTAAAAAAATGTAATGCCGCCGCGAAGCGCGGCTTTATCAACTAGTATATATATAAAGGAGGATAGCGGGAGTTTAGGTGGCGCTCTAATATCGTCTCAATCGATTTTTCTAATTTTCTAGAATTTTAAACACTAATAAATATAAAAATATTAATTAGCATATTTGAAGTAGAATAGGTATTCGAATTTAGAAAGGAGAAGAGTTCGAATTTATAGAAAAGACATATGATTAGAAGTTCTATTGGAAGTATAATAAGTATTTATAAGGCATACGATTAAAAGTTCTATTGGAAGTAGAATAAGAGTTCGAATTTATAGAGAATAAGAGTTCGAATTTATAAATAAAAGTTCTACTAGAACTAGAGTAGGTGTTTAAATATATAGAGCAGACATATAAATAAATATTTTATAGAAAGTACGATCTTCTAAATTATATATTTTTATATAATTTAATTATATTTATATTAGGAAAATTTATTCATAAATCCAATACTATTGTCATGAAAAAAGTCATCGTATTTAAAAAGAAAAGAATTAATGTATTAACATAATAAAAGAACAATGAGTAAAAGAACAATCTCATGCAATCCAATACTATTGTCATGAAAAAAGTCATCGTATTTAAAAAGAAAAGAATTAATGTATTAACATAATAAAAGAACAATGAGTAAAAGAACAATCTCATGCAGGAATCCTAAATAAATACATGAATATCTATAATATAAAGAGAAAATAAGATGTGTTTTCATTTTCTAAAAACTCCAAAAAATTTAGAAAATCTAGAAAAAGTATAAATTGGAATTCACTCTATTTTTTAGGTTTTGATTTCAAGAAAAAAAATTGTTGTGTAAGATAAGTATCATCAATAATATGTAATGAAGTTAGATTTCGATCCCAAACGAGAGCGGCTCGAAATGTGTTTAACAAGAAGACGTCTCACTATAAAAGATTGTACTACCTATTAAAATATCATATGATGTTATAAATTTTATTTTATTTTTAGGATTTGATTTTTATGGATAAACATTATCATACAAGTAATATATGTAAAAGTTAGGTTTTTTGTCTTAACGGGAGAGCGAATCAATAGTAAAAATTGTGTTTAACAAGAAAGCGGTTCATTAGATAAGACCGTATAAAAGATGTTTAAATATATAATTAATACATAAAATAAAATGTTTTATTTGAAGTAGAATACGAGGACGGTGGAGACGTCTTATACGATTTTTTAAAACTGTACATCTTTTTTCCTAGAAATCCTTTATTTTAACTTTTTTATACAAGTTAATTATACTTGCATTACAAAAATATATCCATAAATGCAATATTATTTCCGTAACGAAAAGTCTTCGTATTTTAATTTTTTTTTTGATATGTTAACATAACAGAAAGACATTCCAATGCGGAAACTGTAAATAAATACAAGAATATCTATAATATACAAAAAATATAACATGTATTTCCATCTTTTAAAACTCCATAAATATTAGAAAGTTTAAAGAATATAAGAATTGGAATTTACTCTCTTTATATAATGAAGTTAGAATTTCAGTTTCAAATAAGAGTGGCTCGAAACGTATTTAACGGGAAGACGGCTCGCTAGAAAAGATTGTATTAGCTATTAGAATTTGATACTGAAGTCATAATTTTTTTTTATTTTTACGGTTCGATTTTATAGATAAAAAATATTATATAAGTATTTATAATATATGTTAAAAAGTTGGGATTTCAGTTTTAACGAGAGTGCGGCTCAATCGAAAGAATCGTATTTAACAAGAAATTGATTCATTAGAGAAGATTATTTAATTACTAAAATTTAATATTGATATTATAATATAACGTAAATGTATTGAATTTTTTTAAAAATATTGTAACGCCGTCGCGAAGCGCGGCTTTATCAACTAGTTAGTGCTATAAAATAGGAGGAAACTAAACTAATGAATTATTACTACTATAAAATTATGGTCAAACTCACTTCGTTACACGTATCCGAATTGTGTTAGGAAATCGAGGTAAAGGTATCTAACTATCTACTATCATCTCTTCGTAAAAAAGACAAAAATAAAAATCAAGGTGCTATATAGTACTACAACCTATTTATACTTTAAACAATTAAACCTGTGTTTTTTGAAGTGTTTAATTACATATTTATATATAACAACTACACTTTATTAATTAATATTTAAAAATATTAATTCATTTTTTCTAAAATTAGGCTTATACGAGAGATAAGTATAAAAATGTCTCGGCTACAAAAGTTTGGTCCTCATCTACCCACAATCATGATTAATCATCTACTGTATTTGCTTAATTTTTTTACAAAAGACACGGTATTTCGTGTATTGTCTATGGTATTTTATTACATTATTCTATGTTCCGTGTCTTCCAAACATGACACATGATGTACAGCGTATCATTGTTGATCAAGATTTCATAGTGACAGACAAAAATAATCACGATGAATTATCTTTCGTATTATTTGTGATGCATTACACATAACACCGTAACACGTTGTTAATGCACATGAAATTCCGTGACAAACTGTGCTGCACCCTCTTCAGAATGGGACATTTAAGACCATCACCCGTTATATGATTTACAATACAAATTTGTGACCTATCTAATAATTGATCATATATTCCTACAATACAAATTTTTTTTCATCTCTCTCTCCCTAACAACACAAATAATGTCATATAATATAAAATAATAAATCAAAGAAACTAACTTAAAAATAATCAATTAATAATACAAAGAGGAGTTGACAATTAGTTGCGTTGAAATTCGTACGGAAATTATTAATTATTTTATATTCTAAAAATTAATATTATTTTCCAAAATAATTGAACGCATGTGTAGGCAACAAAAGAGATCTGGCTAAGTGAGTAGTATCTTATTTGCTTTGAAGGCTTCACAAACTTAGGATGTAATTAAATGTAAAATATATTGATTAACAAAAAATACTAGATATTTTTTAGGTTCAATGCTAGCTTAAGCAGCTTAGTACACATGATCTGAAGTCTTAAACAATATTTAGTCTTAAACAATATTTGTGCATATACGTAGGTAGATGTGCTTTAAAATAATCCAATAATTGATGAAAAACCATACATTACTACTAGTAACATATTTTATAATTAGGTACATGCACTAATCTCTGACTTTTGTGCCTATAAAATTACAATGACAAAATGCAAATGAAGACAGCACTAACACAGAGTTGCATTTCTTGAGCTGAACTAGCAAATCTTCATCAAACTTTGTACAAAGTTTTGAAGAAGAAATGGCGGATCAGTTGTCGGAACCGATGGAAGCCAATGGTCCTGCCATCACGGCTGACAACGACGAAACGATGAAAGGACGAAAAATGTCGTGGGCGAAGCTCAGGAGAGTTGATTCACTTAACATGGAAGCTGGAAGAGTTTCTTTTACTTCCACTCATGCCAATCCCTCTCAGGTTCTGCTTAAACAGTGTTTCTTTGTCTAAGAATATGTTATATATTAATTTGTCCTGTAACAAATTGTAGCATAATTACTCAGAAACGATTTGCAACAAATTAGCACATCAAATGCGTATTTTTAACGTATGTATCAGGTGAAAGAAGAAGATATGATCTCTGAAAACACACATCTCCATATTTTCCGTAACATTTACACATGATATGCATGTTATTAATAAGCATTCCAAGAACTGTGGTATCTTCGATAAGGATTTTTAAAACGAAAACGTGATAAAAGGGCTAGAACAATAGCACTTTAAGTAAGATTCTTTTCAGACAGCTTGCTCTGAAATTACCTAATTAATATGAAACTAATGAAATTCAATATGTCATGTGCAGGCAAGTTGGGGCAGGACACTGAGCTTGGCATTTCAGTGCTTAGGAGTGATATATGGAGATGTTGGAACATCTCCACTTTACGTATATTCCAGCACTTTTACAGAGGGTATTAAAGAAAATCAAGATCTGCTTGGTGTGCTCTCCTTGATTATTTATACCATAATCCTCTCCCCTCTCATCAAGTACGCCTTCATCGTTCTTCGAGCCAACGACAATGGCAACGGTAATTTATTATATAATTTTTTTTCCTGAAATTCTGAAATACAACCATTAATAGTTGCAGAATCAAGTAAACTCCTAATTAAGGCTAATGGCATTTGCTGAGGCCTGAGTTTGCACTTTTTTTAATAGCTCAATTGGATTCTATATATGGCTAAATTACAAAGGCTAAAGTTTTGTTTTTCGGTTAAGCTATTATGCACAAGACTATTTAGACAAGCATGAATGTTAACTAAAACATATACACAAACAATGCAGGTGGAACGTTTGCACTATATTCTTTGATATCCAGGCATAATAATATGAGGTTAATTCCGAATAATCAACCGGAGGATAAGGAGTTGTCCAACTACAGACTTAACGCCCCATCCAGCCAGTTTCGACGGGCTGAGAAGATTAAAGACAAGCTTTCCAAGAGTATGCCTGCTAAAATCATGCTTGTGTTGGTCACCATCCTTGGATGTTCCATGGTCATTGGTGATGGTATTCTAACACCCAGTATTTCAGGTACGTGAATTATATATACTCTGTCAGTTTCGATAAAAACTAACACAATCTGTTGAGATATATAGGCCCCATGTGTTAAGGCCCAATCTAGTATTGTAGTATAGTCCAGTCCATTAGCTTAGTCTATAAATATAGGACCATGGACTCAGTTTATTGTATCCAGTTATGTTACAATGTAGTCTTATGACTGTAACCGTTTCTGTTCAGTAATAATAATAGTTTGTTACTTTTCTGTTACATCTTCCTCTTCTTCTTAATTGTTCATCTCCATCAATGGAGGTCTAATAAATGTAACACAATCTAAATAATTTGAGCAAAATCTGCTGATCCTAATAAAATAAAATAAGTTACTAGTATTGAATACACTCCGCTTGCGAATGAGAAGTTTAATTTATTTTTTAATCAAGTTCTAATCTCGATTCTCTACAGTCTTATCAGCAGTGGGAGGAATCAAGAACAAGGTGGACTCCCTTGACCAAAGTACTTGCTCAACTCATCCTCATATTTAATAAATTTGATCTTAAATTTAATGCAAATAGCTAGTTATATTTAATTTTAATATTGGATATTGTGCGCAGATGCTGTTGTGGGGATTTCAATAGCAATACTGGTGATGCTGTTCTCGGCTCAACGATTTGGGAGTGATAGGGTGGGATACACTTTCGCTCCAATCATTGTTGTCTGGTTTGCATTCATCGGTGGCATTGGCTTTTACAACTTATTCAAACATGATGTAACTGTTTTGCGTGCATTCAATCCAAAATATATCATAGATTACTTCAAAAGAAATGGGTCGAAAGGATGGAAGTCACTTGGTGGAGTTGTTATGTGCATTACAGGTAAGATATATCAATGGCAGTGTTGTAAAAAGCGCTAATCGGACCTAAGCGGTGGATGGTGGACATACCTTCTAGCGCTTAAGCGGTTAAGCGGGCGCTTAAGCGGTTTTAAAAGCGGATCATTAATCGGATTATAAATAAATATATATTTATATAAATAAATACAATACTAATTTCTTTTTAAAAAAGATAACATTTACATATGACATATTATCAAACGTAACATAACATTGAGAAACGTAACATTTAGAAATATCAAATTATAAATTAATCACATACAATATTAGTTATAATGGACATAAAAAATACAAAAAAATATTTTTTTTTAAATTTTTCCGCTTAATCCGCTTTTGACCCGATTTTGACCCGCTTTTAACCCGATTTTGACCCGCTTTTGATCCGATTAAACCGCCTAAACCTTTTAAACGCTTAAATGTCCGATTAGTTCCAAAGCCCAGCGTTTCAGCACCGCTTCCGCCTAGGCGGCCGCTTAGAGCGCTTTTTACAACACTGATCAATGGAGATATATCAGTAGGCTGCTCCTTACATGGCTATTTAGCTAGTTTGTACTACTATTTTAAACTTTACATATGAAATTGCAGGCACTGAAGCCATGTTTGCTGACATCGGCCATTTCAGCGTATTAGCAGTCCAGGTAATGTACTATATATCACACACATTTTATATACGTTCCACTTCCCCGAGAAATCGAACCTACACAATCTGGCTGAATATATCAGAAGAACCTACACAAAAGTTAATCTGTAATCTTTTTCTCCATCATCCTGACCTGTTGCCATTTGATAATTACAGCTTAGCTTTAGTTCGATTGTACTACCTGCATTATTAGCTACATATATTGGTCAAGCTGCATATCTCTCCAAAAATCCCAATGATGTGCTTGATACGTTCTATGCTTCTATTCCAGGTTGGTACTATAACTCAAAACCATATACTGTAAATATATAGGTACCCTTGAACTTTTATTTCCTTAAACTAATTACAACACAAAAATGGATTTATTCACGCAGAAACGATTTACTGGCCAATGTTTGTAGTCGCGGTTGCTGCTGCCATTATAGCCAGCCAAGCTATGATATCCGGAGCTTTTGCAATTATTTCTCAGGCGTTAAGTCTAGGTTGTTTTCCTAGGGTGAAAGTAGTTCATACCTCTGCAAAGTACGAGGGTCAGGTTTACATCCCGGAGCTCAACTACATGATTATGATTTGCTCCATTTTCGTGACTTTTACTTTCAAGACCACTGAAAAGATTGGAAATGCCTATGGTGAGTACGAGAAATTAGTTGAAACTTTGGCAACGTCACTTCATGTTTTGATAGCTCTCATGTTTTGATAGCTCTCAATTACAAATACTAGTAGATAACTCGTGCGAAGCACGTACATGGATCGTGCATAAATCGAAATTAAAATGTTAATATTAATAAATTTTCGAGAATAAATATAATTAATAAATATTATTTAAATATGTACTTGTACAGAATTGAATGATGAAAATATATACATACATATATATATATATATTTTTAATTATGTATCTATAGGGAATCGAACCTCAATCCCGAGATGAGGCTAAAGAAATTAAAGTAAATAAATCTGATACTCCTATAATCATGTAAGGGATCGAACCCGAGTTTAGTGATAACAAATTTAATACTTTGGTACTATTACGCGCCATTAAAACAATGTTTTCCTCATTAATAGAGAGTATAGATAGATTGAACTGGAGCTGATATATATAATTATACATTCATGCAGGGATCGCTGTGGTAGGTGTTATGTTCATCTCCACATGTTTGGTGAGTCTTATTATGCTTACAATATGGAAGGTGAAATTATGGTGGATCGTGCTATTCTTTACAGTGTTTGGTACTATGGAGGGTCTATACCTGTCTGCTGTCCTATCCAAATTTGTACAAGGGGGCTATCTTCCCATTGCATTTTCACTTATCTTAATGACAATAATGGGGATATGGCACTACGTATACGTTCAGAGGTACAAGTTTGAGCTCGATAACAAGGTTTCTGCTAGTTACATACAGGAGTTGGCATCAAACCCAAACATAAACAGAGTTCCTGGGATCGGGCTACTATACTCTGAGCTTGTCCAGGGAATTCCACCGATATTTCCTCATTTTATTGAAAATATACCATCTATTCACTCGGTACTGGTTTTTGTATCCCTGAAGTTTATTCCTGTCACTACTGTGATGCTTGAGGAGCGCTTTTTGTTCAGACAGGTTGAACCGAGAGAGTACAGGATGTTCCGTTGTGTGGTAAGATATGGATACAAGGATAAGATTGAGGAGCCTAAGGAGTTTGAAAACCAGCTTGTGGAAAACTTGAAGGAGTTCATGAGACATGAACAATACATTGTTGAAGCTAATAATGGAATAGCCAAGGATGAACTGACGGCGCCTGAGCCTCTTCAAGACACAGACGTGATACAAGAATCAGCAGGCAAAACTGAGAAGGTAAAAGGAAGAACCAGCTCATCTACAATTCACACCGAGGAGTCATTGCCACAACTGAAGGACTCGCCACGTATATCTTCTTCAGGCTCCATCAAATCATTCCGAGTTGTTAAGTCACCCAATACTTCAAGCAAAATTATCACTGGACCTATCTTAGGAGTTGGAGAAGAGTTGCAATTTGTACAAAATGCAAAGGAAAAAGGAGTAGTTTATCTTCTGGGAGAAGCAGAGGTTATAGCCAAACAAGATTCCTCGTGGTTCAACAAAATTATCGTCAACTATGCCTACAGCTTCCTCAGGAAAAATTTCAGGCAAGGGGAAAAGACAATGCAGATTCCACAGACTAGGCTTTTGCGAGTTGGAATGACGTATGAAATATAATTTGCAATGAGTGACAAAATTTATGGAGTTCAAATAAGATGGGAGTTTGCATGCCTTAATAGGAAAGAGATGAGCTTTTTATATGCTTCCATCTGACTGGTCTACTTAATGGTATCTAATAATTTGTGGAATTGTATGATAAACACTACTATAACATATTGCAGATTGACTAATTTCCATCGGAGTCAGCAAAATCTTTATATATGTACATGGATTTGAATATAATGTCTTTTGGATTTTTGATATGGTAAATGTAAAGGGTGAAGTTTTAAGTGTTATATTCCTTTGTTCAAACTTCTTAAGTGTATATTGCTGATCCAAATTGTTATATTCTTCTGTTCTGAATTCTCAAATAATTTTGCCTATCCGGTCTGTTATTTTGTATCCTTCAATGGTTTCAGTATCTCCTTACACTCGATTATCTTTCCCATTCTCTTCTTCTTCTTTCTATTAGAACAAGCTTTTAGAACCGTTCTACGAAATATTACACCAACCTAATTTCTAAACTATTAGAACAACCTATGAAATATTTATCTACAATTCAGCCACATAACTTCTTTTTCTATTTCCTCCCATTTTTCGGTCCAGTCCGGGTTGATCCGGTCCGATTTTTGATCTTTGTGCTGACTTAATTAATTAAATAAATATGAATTTGGAATTTACTATTATTAATTCTAAAATTCAGTTGTTAGTTTAATAAGAGAAAAAGTAGCATAATAACCCGTGCGAGGCACAGGGTTATTTTCTAGCAATAAATAAAGATTTATTTAGTATTGTCATGTATATTTTTTTTTTCACTTTTTTCCATGCATAGCATGCATTGTTATAATGTTCTTAATTCGATTAGTATTAAGTGCATAATTTGATTATGTAATTTAGATGAACGATAAATACGTATTTCATACATTCTATTCCAGATATGGAGTTGGGTTAGTACAGTCCTTATTGTATTAGATATGCTAAACACATCTAATCCTGAAATATTGCTAAATGTAAATGATCTTTTCATATATGGAAATTATTTAGGAATTTGGATTGCGAGCAAGTGCTACTTGGGCAATTGTAAAATATTTATAAATTACTTGAATTTTTTATTTTATTTTATTTTGTTTAGAAGACGATATATTTTTTATTCATTCAATGAATACAATCGATGGAGAAATATGTAAAAAAAAATGTAAGATTTTTTAATACATAAGGACAATTAATAGATATTTTTGCAAAATTTTACTTTAAAATAATACAAAGTTTTGGTCGCAAATGTATGGAATTCAAAGTTTTGGTCACAAATGTTTAAATAGAAATATTGTCTTAATTAAATAAGAATATATAACTTATAAATAAATATTCAATGAGGGTGATATCTAAAATCTTTAGCTATCTATGCATTTATCAAGATCTATTAGTTGGTGAAAAAACTTTTTAATTTATAATAAAAAATTAATGTATGTTCCTAAATTTGCATGACATCACAAATTATGGCCCAGTAATTATCTCATCGAGAACTCATCATCATTAAAGATGTCACAAATTTTTATTTTAAACAGTGATATTATTTCAATTTGTTTTATGAAGGAGAAGAATATGAAAAATAATATGTAAAAATTTATTTCCATAATCAATCTGATGACAACCAGATCAAATATTGAATTTTTTTTTTAAACATTAGCCAACTCCCAAACATACCAATGCATCACACGTTAGTCCAAAAGAGCTAACAGTTTTGATATACGTTAGTTTTTAACTTGCTCATATTTTTAATTGTTATTTATTAGAATTATATTATGCATTTCCTACATTTTCTTAATATAAACCTAAATAATGTCCGGCTCACACATAAATATGATGTTTATGATTGAAAACACGTATGAATGAGTGATTTAATTGTGTTATAGAATTATCATCATATAGTAAATTTTGGTTATTATTATTATTATTACAATTTAAAAATGTGCAACTAAACTGTATATGCATCATTAATTTATATTTTTATAAAATATAATATCTTATAGTCCAAATTAATAAATATAAAAATAAATTCATAATGAAAAATTGCCGATATATCATAGTAATTAAAATACTATCTATTCTTTCACTCAAGCGACACACATATATAATGTGTATAATTTAAGTCACATGTATGTTAGTGGTCTAGTGGTACAACATTGTGTAAGCTAACTTGGAGACTTGGGTTAAGTTCCTTTTAACAATAATTTTTTTAAAAATAGTGAACAGAAGGCAAATCAAATGGAATAAAATGTCATTAAAATGTCTCATAAATTATAATTCTGGTTTAATAAGAATTCTGAATTTGTTTAGAATTCTCTTATAGCTATAAGAGAGCTCGAGAGAAAAGAGAGAGAAAAAAGAGAAAATGAGAGAAAAGAGAGAGAAAACTGAATTTAGTGCTAATACAACTTGGAATTCTAGTTTAATAAGAACTCTGAAAACTGAATTTAGTGCTGATACATGTTCTTCTAAAACCCTGGAGAGCTCGAGAGAAAAGAAAGAGAAAACTGAATTTAGTGTAAATACAACTTGGAATTCTGGTTTAATAAGAACTCTGAATTTGTTTAGAGTTCTCTTACTATATTATCTCTCATCAGGGCTGATTTGTTTTTGTATGTTATTCTAAAACCCTAGAGAGCTTGAGAGAAAAGAGAGAGAAAATTGAATTTAGTGCTAATACACATCCTTCCTCGGGATCAAGCATTCGTATGATACCGATAGCGCGTAGATTGTCAAGACGGAGTACGTGGTGATTTGTTCAAGCTAGCATGGATCCTAACAAAAGAGATCTAGTAACTGATGATCCTAACAAAAGAGATCTAGTAACTGATGACAACGAAACGATGAAAGGACGAAAAATGTCGTGGGCGAAGCTCAGAAGAGTTGATTCACTTGACTTGGAAGCTGGAAGAGTTTCTTTTACTTCCACTCATGACAATCCCTCTCAGGTTCTGCTTAAACGGAGTTTCTTTGTTTAAGAATGTTATATATTAATTTGTCTTGTAACAAATTGTAGCATAATTACTCAGAAACGATTTTGCCAAAAATGGTCCAAAATACCATAAATTTGCAACAAATTAGCTTCATCAAATCCGTATTTTTAACGTACGTATCAGGTGAAAGAAGAAGATATGATCTCTGAAAAAAAGAAGAAGATATGATCTCTGAAAACACACTTCTCCATATATTTCGTTACATTTTCACATGATATGCATGTTGTTAATAAGCATTCCAAGAACTGTGGTATCTCCGTTAATGATTTTTAAAATGAAAACGTGATAAAAGGGCAAGAACAATAGCACTCTAACTAAGATTCTTTTCAGACAGCTTGCTCTGAAATTACCTAATTAACATAAAACTAATGAAATTCAATATGTCATGTGCAGGCAAGTTGGGGCAGGACACTGAGCTTGGTATTTCAGTGCTTAGGAGTGATATATGGAGATGTTGGAACATCTCCACTTTACGTATATTCCAGCACTTTTACAGAGGGTATTAAAGAAAATCAAGATCTGCTTGGTGTGCTCTCCTTGATTATTTATACCATAATCCTCTCCCCTCTCATCAAGTACGCCTTCATCGTTCTTCGAGCCAACGACAATGGCAATGGTAATTAATTATGTTTATTTTAATTTTGCAGAAATTCTAAAATATAACCACTAATAGTTGCAGAATCAAGTAAACTCCTAATTTAGGCTAATGGCATTTGCTGAGACCTGAGTTTGCAACTTTTTTTAATAGCTCAATTGGATTCTGTATATGGCTAAATTACAAAGGCTAAACTTTTCGGTTAAGCTATTTATGCACAAGACTATTTAGACAGGCATGAATGTTAACTAAAACATATACACAAACAATGCAGGTGGAACATTTGCACTATATTCTTTGATATCCAGGCATAATAATATGAGGTTAATTCCGAATAATGAACCGGAGGATAAGGAGTTGTCCAACTACAGACTTAACGCCCCATCCAGCCAGTTTCGACGGGCTGAGAAGATTAAAGACAAGCTTTCCAAGAGCATGCCTGCTAAAATCATGCTTGTGTTGGTCACCATCCTTGGATGTTCCATGGTCATTGGTGATGGTATTCTAACACCCAGTATTTCAGGTACGTGAATTATACTATACTCTGTCAGTTTCGATAAAAACTAACACAATCTAAATAATTTGAGCAAAATCTGCTGATCCTAATAAAATAAAATAAGTTATTAGTATTGAATACACTCTGCTTGCGAATGAGCAGTTTAATTTATTTTAATCAAGTTCTAATCTCGATTCTCTACAGTCTTATCAGCAGTGGGAGGAATCAAGAACAAGGTGGACTCCCTTGACCAAAGTACTTGCTCAACTCATCCTCATATTTAATAAATTTGATCTTAAATTTAATGCAAATAGCTAGTTATATTTAATTTTAATATTGGATATTGTGCGCAGATGCTGTTGTGGGGATTTCAATAGCAATACTGGTGATTCTATTCTCGGCTCAACGATTTGGGAGTGATAGGGTGGGATACACTTTCGCTCCAATCATTGTTGTCTGGTTTGCATTCATCGGTGGCATTGGCTTTTACAACTTATTCAAACATGATGTAACTGTTTTGCGTGCATTCAATCCAAAATATATCATAGATTACTTCAAAAGAAATGGGTCGAAAGGATGGAAGTCACTTGGTGGAGTTGTTATGTGCATTACAGGTAAGATATATCGATGGAGATATATCAGTAGGCTGCTCCTTACATGGCTAGCTAGCTAGTTTGTACTAGTTTAAACTTTACATATGAAATTGCAGGCACTGAAGCCATGTTTGCTGACATCGGCCATTTCAGCGTATTAGCAGTCCAGGTAATGTACTATTTGTCACACACATTTTATATACGCTCCACTTCCCCTAGAAATCGAACCTACACAATCTGGCTGAATATATCAGAAGAACCTACACAAAAGTTAATCTGTAATCTTTTTCTCTATCATACTGACCTGTGGCCATTTGATAATTACAGCTTAGCTTTAGTTCGATTGTACTACCTGCATTATTAGCTACATATATTGGTCAAGCTGCATATCTCTCCAAAAATCCCAATGATGTGCTTGATACGTTCTATGCTTCTATTCCAGGTTGGTACTATAACTCAAAACCATATACTGTAAATATATAGGTACCCTTGAACTTTTAATTCCTTATACTAATTACAACACAAAAATGGATTTATTCATGCAGAAACGATTTACTGGCCAATGTTTGTAGTTGCGGTTGCTGCTGCCATTATAGCCAGCCAAGCTATGATATCCGGAGCTTTTGCAATTATTTCTCAGGCGTTAAGTCTAGGTTGTTTTCCTAGGGTGAAAGTGGTTCATACCTCTGCAAAGTACGAGGGTCAGGTTTACATCCCGGAGCTCAACTACATGATTATGATTTGCTCCATTTTCGTGACTTTAACTTTCAAAACCACTGAAAAGATTGGAAATACCTATGGTGAGTACTAGAAATTAGTTGAAACTTTGGCAACGTCACTTCATGTTTTGATAGCTCAATTACAAATACTAGCAGATAACTCGTGCGAAGCACGTGCATGGATCGTGCATAAATCGAAATTAAAATGTTAATATTAATAAGTTTTCGAGAATAAATATAATTAATAAATATTATTTAAATATGTACTTGTACAGAATTGAATGATGAAAATATATACATATATATATATATATATATATATATATATATTTTTTTTAATTATGTATCTATAGGGAATCGAACCTCAATCCCGAGATGAAGCTAAAGAAATTAAAGTAAATAAATCTGATACTCCTATAATCATGTAAGGGATCGAACCCGAGTTTAGTGATAACAAAATTTAATACTTTGGTACTATTACGCGCCATTAAAACATTGTTTTCCTCATTAATAAAGAGTATAGATAGATTGAACTGGAGCTGATATATATAATTATACATTCATGCAGGGATCGCTGTGGTAGGTGTTATGTTCATCTCCACTTGTTTGGTGAGTCTTATTATGCTTACAATATGGAAGGTGAAATTGTGGTGGATCATCCTATTCTTTACAGTGTTTGGTACTATGGAGGGTCTATACCTGTCTGCTGTCCTATCCAAATTCGTACAAGGGGGCTATCTTCCCATTGCATTTTCACTTATCTTAATGACAATAATGGGGATATGGCACTACGTATACGTTCAAAGGTACAAGTTTGAGCTCGATAACAAGGTGTTGGAAGCCCATCGGCCCAATAGGCTATATTGAGCCCATCACTGTACACCTGTGCTAAGCATCCAAGACATAGAGATCCGAATCCAAGACATAGAGATCCCTTGGATTCTTCGGTCCATTCAACAAGTGACACCTCAGAATGTGGGGTACGGTTGTTCTTCCCTCATCATCTCCTAGGGCCCACATCCGAAGGCTATAAATAGAAGGAAGTAAGCAACAACGAACAACAATTCATGATCACTACTCAAGTATTCTCTTTCACAATCTCTTTACGTTTTACCCTACCATTTTAACAACCAGAAAACTTACTCTTACGCCGGAGGTGAATCGAGGGTCAACACCCTCGCATTCTTTTGTCTTGCAGGTTGGCCGAAGGCCCTACTCGGAAATATCTGGTTCCAACATTTGGCGCCGTCTGTGGGAACGTAGAGAGACAATTGTGTTCGAGTTTATCAAAAACTATGGCAGCTGAAGACACGCCCTTACCAGACGCCAGCACCGTAGCTGGGGACAGCCCCGTCACCCCTGCCATCCAGAAAGTCGCCCCTACGTCCCAGGAAAATCCTTCTGTTGCCCGAAGAACATTGAATTTCGATGAGGAGGGAGACATGCCCACTCCTGAAGAGCAACAAGAGATGCTAATGAAATGGAGAGAGCAGCAGAAGACCAAAGGAAAGCAGAAGGAAATAAATGATAAAGAAGCCGAAAGACTAGCTAAGAAAAAGGCAGCTGACCAATTGAAATTAGAAGCCCTCAAGCTCCAAAGAGAAGAGATCGAGCTACAGGAAAAACTGCTTCGTGAGACCCTGGAGGCCGAAAATCCAAAAGCCGAAAATGAAAGAGAGAAGAGAACTAGAGACGACGAAGAGGAATCTTGGAATTCGGAATCGCAATCTAAGAGAGCAAGATAAAAAAACAACTATTCCTCGGATTCTGAAGACGAAGGTCCTCGCACGGATGACCGAATCCGAAGGCTAGAAAAGGTGATGTTCGGCGAAAGAAAAGTGAGCCATGAGCCTGTGGTGACCATAGACGTGGAACAATACCGACCTCCGCCAGGGAGACAATTTCCGAAGATGAACGAATTCAACGGAAAAGGGGATCCCAAAGATCATTGCGAGAAATATGAATCGCTCATGACCGGTATGGGACACTGTGATGTCATGCTGTGCAAAATGTTTAAGACATATCTAAAAGGATCAGCATCAATGTGGTATCGCTCGTTAAGACCCAGGTCTATTGGTTCGTACGTACAAATCAAAAAGAAATTCATAAGGCACTACTCCCACATGTGCCGAAGAGAAAAAGATACGGAGGCCCTAATCCATTGCAGACAAAGACCAAACGAAGAATTGGGCGAATACCTGGCCCGATTCAAGGACGAAGCAGGGACGGTAACAAACTTGGACAAAGTCAAGGCTGCCGGGTTCCTCTCGGCCGGACTCGATCCCATTAAAGGAAGGAAGCTCCGATCCTCCCTGTACGATGCACCCCCGAAATCCTTGAACGATATATACTTACGAGGAGAAGCTATCCGAAGGAAGTTGGAATCCATCAACGGATACAAAGATAAGAAAAATGATAAAAGTGATAGGAGAGACGACAAAAAGGACGACCGAAGAGATCGTAGGGATAACAGAAACAGGCCAAATGACCTAAGGTCCCATAAGGGAACCGAACGAAGAAGAGATAGAGAAAACGCCGTGTTTACACCGCTCAACACTCCAATCTCAAAGATCCTTCATGAGATTAAAGGAAGGCCTGGATTCACTCGACCACCCAAGATGCGAGCTCCCGAACATCGAAGAAACGAAAATAAGTTATGCGACTACCATCGTGACAAAGGCCATAACACCAACGATTGTTTCCATTTAAAGAATCTAATAGAAAGAATGGTCAGGGACGGAGACTTAGCACAATTCATCGGAGATATGAGGGAGAAGCTGGACAACAAAGAAAAGAAGGAAGCCGAAATATCGGAAAAATACCGAGGAGAGGTGAAAACCATTTCCGGAGGCACGATTCTTGATCGGAGCAGTAAAACCGCCCGAAAGAAGTATGCCAGACAAATCTACAACCTCTGTCAATCAAACGCCGCGAAGCAGCCTTTACCCATATCTTTCACCGAAGACGACTACGAGGACGTAATATGGCCACACGAAGACCCACTCGTCATAAACCCAGTCATCGGCGAAAATAAGATTTGGAGGGTGTTGATTGACGAAGGCAGTTCGGTAAACATTTTGTACCACCGAACATACTGCAAGATGAATCTTGGCGGAGAAGAATTGGAACCCTGCCATGAAGCACCATTGTACGGTTTTGGAAATCAGCCCATACCAATTGAAGGAACGATCACTCTTTCCGTCTTACTAGGAAAAGCACCGTACACTGTAACGAAGGAAGCAAAATTCTACGTGGTTCGGGTTGACAGCCCATACAATGGAATCCTCGGGAGGCCAGCCTTATCTTCATTTCAAGCTGTCTCCTCCATACCGCATCTAAAGTTAAAGTTTCCTACCGAGAACGGGGTCGGAGAAATGAGAGGAGACCAGAAAGCCGCACGGATCATAATTTTGGAGGACCTAGAGAAAGACAAGGACACAGAGATGGCTGAGGCAGGAAAGAGAAAGAGGATCAACGAGGACACTGGAAACAACCATCAATTGCTGAATATTGAGCTAGAGAAATTCGGAGTCGATTTATCTAGTCCAATTGCCGAGCCGGCAACGGAGACCGAGGAGGTCGAGCTATACGTAGGCCAGTCGGGCAAAATAATCCAGATAGGCAAGGATCTAGATCCCGAACTGAAAACAAGAGTCATCAAAGTCATTCGGGAATTTCACGACGTATTCGCCTGGAATCCCGAAGACATGCCAGGCTTAGACCCATCGGTCGCCAAACATTGCCTCAACATGAAACCCGATGCCCAACCGGTGAAACAGAAGAAGCGAAACTTCGCCGTGGAAAGACAAAAGGTCATCAAAGCCGAGGTCGAGAAACTTCTGGAAGCCAAATTCATCGAAGAGATAGATTACCCCGATTGGTTGGCAAACGTGGTGGTAGTCAAAAAGTCTAACGGAAAGTGGCGAATGTGCGTCGATTACACCGACCTAAACAAGCATTGCCCGAAGGACCATTACCCTTTACCGAACATCGATCAGTTGATAGACGCCACTTCAGGCCATCAAATACTCAGCTTCTTGGATGCGTTCTCCGGATACCATCAGATCGCCATGAACGCCGAAGACATTCCTAAAACAGCATTCATCACACCGAATGGCACCTATGCCTACATCAAAATGCCCTTCGGACTAAAGAACGCAGGGGCGACATTTCAAAAGATGATCAACAAAGTCTTCAAAGCCCAAATAGGCCGAAACATGGAATGCTACGTGGATGACATGATCGTCAAATCCTTGTTTAAAGATCACGCCGAAGATTTGAAAGAATGCTTCGAAGCCCTAAGGAAAAACAACATGAGGATTAACCCGAACAAATGCACGTTCGGAGTTAACAGTGGAAAATTTTTAGGATATATGGTCAGCGCCCGAGGAATTGAGGCGAATCCCGAAAAAATTAAAGCAGTCATCGACATGGAAACACCGAGGACAATCAGGGATATTCAGAAATTGACCGGACGAATGGCAGCCTTGAGAAGGTTCATTTCTCGATCAGCGGAAAAAGCCCTACCATTTTTCGAGGTTCTTCGAGGAACAAAAAATTTCGAATGGGGACCGAGTTGTCAAAAAGCTTTTGAAGAACTAAAAGAATACCTGGTGAACACCCCACTCTTAATGAGACCGAGCCCAAATGAAACTCTTCAGCTATATCTGGCTGTGAACGACCGAACACTCGGGGCAGTACTGATCAAACAGCATGAAGGGAACCAACATCCAGTTTTCTACGTCTCTCACATCCTAAAAGATGCAGAAACAAGGTACCCCAACGCCGAAAAGTTCGCCTACGGGCTAGTAATGGCCTCGAGAAAATTACGGCACTACTTCCAAGGCCGAACAATCCAAGTGGTAACCGATCAACCCCTGAAGAAGATCATGCGAAGACCAGAAGCTTCAGGCCGAGTGGTCGCTTGGTCGGTCGAATTAGGAGAATACGACCTGGAATTTGTTCCCCGAACAACAATCAAAGCTCAAACCCTTGCCGACTTCATAACGGAATGCTCTTTCTCTAGTCCAAAAGATTTGGCTCCTGAAGAACAATTAATACCTTCACCAGGAAAATGGAGACTTTTTGTAGATGGTTCGGTAGCAGGATCAAAGTGTGGCGCAGACCTCATATTAACTAGTCCCGAAGGTTTCGAGATATGTCAAGCAATCAGATTCGCCTTCTCCTTAACCAATAACGAGGCCGAATACGAAGCGGTACTAGCAGGTCTAGATTTGGCAAAAAGTTTGGAGGTAAAGCACCTAAGAGTCTTCAGCGACTCCATGCTAGTCGTCAAACAGTTTTCAGGAGAATATGGACAAAGAGACCCCCGAACAAAAGCCTATGCCACGAAGGTACGCGAAAATTCACTAATGTTCGAATCATTCGAATTAAGCCAAGTAGCCAGGGAAAACAACAGCCGAGCCGACGCGCTATCAAGGTTGGCTTCGGCGGAAACTCAGAATCTCACAGGTTCTATCTATCTGACCGAAGTCAAGACACCATCGATAGACAAAAAACGATGCCTGGAAATACATCAAGGAGTTAATTGGATGACGCCAATTAGGGCCTTCTTAGAAAAAGACACCCTTCCCCTTGATAAAAAACAGGCCCATAAAATCAGATACCGATCGGCCAGTTACTCCATCATTGAAGGCAAATTATTTAGAAGATCAGCCAGTCAGCCCTTGCTCCGATGCCTGGACCCTGACGAGCAAAAAATGGCATTAGAAAGTATTCACGAAGGCATCTGTGGTGAACACCTCGCAGGACGGTCACTTGCCTTCAAAATCTTAAGGCAAGGTTTCTATTGGCCAACGGTAAGGGAAGACGCTTCGGAGTACGCAAAGAAATGCAAGCAATGTCAATTATTTAGTAACGTTCCGAAGCAACCACCCGAAGAAATGACCTCGGTACTCAATCCGATTCCTTTCGCTATGTGGGCAGTAGATATTGTGGGCATTCTGCCAACTAGTACCAAACAGGCCAAATATTGCATTGTGGCCATTGATTACATGACCAAATGGGTAGAAGCAAGACCCCTTTCAGCCATCACCGAAGAAGCCGCGAAAAAGTTCGTACTAGAACAAATTATTCTAAGGTTCGGCATCCCGATGATATGCGTATCGGACAATGGAACTCAATTCATTGGGAGCAAATTCAGGAAATTTCTATTTGAATTCGGAATTCAGCAAAGATTCAGTTCGGTAGGCCATCCTCAAGGAAATGGAGCAATCGAAGCAGCTAACAAGATCATTTTCGACGGGATAAAGAAAAGGCTAGGGGATTCAAAAGGACTCTAGGCCGAAGAATTGCCGTACGTCCTGTGGGCCTACCGAACGACCCCGAGATCATCGACCGGAGAAACTCCTTTCAAACTTGCCTTCGGCACCGATGCCTTGATGCCAACTGAGGTCGGCCTAGAATCCTATCGGACGCAGGTATTCAACGTGGAAACAAATGAATTCGGACTTCGAGCAAATGTGGATCTGCTCGAAGAAGAGAGGGAAGCAGCCTATCAGAGAAATTTAAGATACCAACTTCAGGCAGCCCAATATTACGATTCAGGAATAAAGAAAAGATCATTCCACGTGGGAGATCTGGTCCTCCGAGAATTAGCCACTTCGATGCCGACCAGACAAGGTAAACTCATGCCGAATTGGGAAGGTCCCTACGTGGTGATAGAGGTAGTTCGTCCAGGCACATACAAGCTAGCCCATTCGGACGGAAATCCTATCAAAAATACATGGCATGCATCCCGCCTTCGTCGTTTTTACCAGTAAGACCTTTTCATCTTATTGTAAATTAAGTCAATATAAGGAACCCATGTTTGGGACAGACCGAATAAAACATGTGTTCTTATCTCTTGTTTAAGTATTTATGATATTTCGACATAATTAAGGCAGGGAGGAAATATTTTTCATTAACCAAAGAAAGCCTTAATTATTTACAAATCCCTTAAATACTCGGGGAAATAAAGAGCTAGGCTCCGGCCGAAGATGCAAAATTGTCCGAAGACGCATAAAAATGAAAATTATGCTAAGGACAAAATAAAGAGCTAGGCTCCGGCCGAAGATGCAAAATTGTCCGAAGACGCATAAAAATGAAAATTATGCTAAGGACAAAATAAAGAGCTAGGCTCCGGCCGAAGATGCAAAATTGTCCGAAGACGCATAAAAATGAAAATTATGCTAAGGACAAAATAAAGAGCTAGGCTCCGGCCGAAGATGCAAAATTGTCCGAAGACGCACAAAAATGAAAATTATGCTAAGGACAAAATAAAGAGCTAGGCTCCGGCCGAAGATGCAAAATTGTCCGAAGACGCATAAAAATGAAAATTATGCTAAGGACAAAATAAAGAGCTAGGCTCCGGCCGAAGATGCAAAATTGTCCGAAGACGCATAAAAATGAAAATTATGCTAAGGACAAAATAAAGAGCTAGGCTCCGGCCGAAGATGCAAAATTGTCCGAAGACGCATAAAAATGAAAATTATGCTAAGGACAAATAGATTATGCTAAGGACAATATAAATTGAAAAACAAGCGACATAAATATTTTCAAAGGATCAGAGTTATGCCCGAAGGCTTACATCAATTCGAATAAAAGTTATGCCCGAAGGCTTACGTTACATGATCAAAAACAAAAGAAGAAAATTTAATCCGAAAGTTCAGGCTCGGAGCCCGAGCTGACTTCGAGAGGTAGATCGGGTTCGGGGGGACGAGTAACGGGATCTTCAAACATGCCCAGGATCTGCTTGTAGTCCCAACCCTTCTCATGAGCCCGAACCACGGCCTCATCGAAACCAGCCGCATAACTCCTGTCCTCGCACTGGATCATTTTCTTCTCGGATTTCTTCAGCAACCGCCGACTCCGCTTGGCTTGCTCGGTCCTCCTCGCCGCCAGCCTCGACTGGGAATCCCTCTCCAGCTCCAAAGATTTGCGTTCGACCTCCAAATTCCCGACACGAGTCTGGAGTTCGGCATTCTGCTTTCGGAGAGATTCTACTTCCTTTAGCTGCTTGGACATATCCTTTACCTTGTCCTGAACGGCCGCAGCCCAAGGAGCAGTCTGAAACGAACAAGAAAACAAGCATGAAACGAATGAAAAAACGTGCAAAAAATACAAGTGCAAAAGTAGCAAGGAACTTACCATGGTAAGGTGTCCCAACAGCTCAGCACAAGCCGACACGGGATCAGTGGATTCGTAAACAGATCTATCGGCAGGAAGAATCATGGCATGAATGAAGTCGTCAGAAACCTGCTTCGCTTCCGCAGGAGCAGGGGCAGCAAACTTATCCGTGGACATGATCGACCAAGAAGGACGATAGGACTGGATAACCTCTTCAGTATTCCGCATCCTCTTGTTCACGTTGTCAGCAGTACCACCGGACGAAGAACTAGCTAAATGACCGGACTCAGAAACAGTCCTAGGATCGTTCTGATCGGTCTCGGTTCCGTCGGTAATCAGACGTTGCTCCTCGGCCTTTTTCTTGGCCTCCTCTTCAGCCCACCGAAGCAATCTGGCTTCCTCTTCGGCCTTCTTCTTGGCCGCTTTCTCGGCCTGCCTCCTAGCCAGATCCTGTTTGGAAGACACTGCAACAACAAAACAAAAAATCAGCAAGTTATCATTTTCAAACAAAAATTTACCAAAGAAAGAAAAGGTATGTTACCACCACGCCAATGGATAGCGTCAAGATAACCCTTATCTCGGCTCATGGCTAGAGGAATCTTATCCGGGATCATCGGTCGGCTGATCGAGTAATAATCAGCCTTATCTTGATCAGACATATCGGGTGCCAGTACGTTCCGAGGTTCTATCTCTCGCCACACTCGGTAATTGTCTAACCTCGGGCCACTAATGAAAAACCACTTGGTGTGCGTGTTATGATTACTAGAGTTAGTGGCAGCCCAATCTGCCCGACCAGCCCTTCGGGCTATTGTGTAGAAACCCGCCGATTTGGGGTTCCTCCTTATGTCATAATGATGAAGAAAAAGGACCAATCGAGGTTCGACCTCGGCCTTTATGCATCTTGTTTGAAAAGCGTTGAAGTGAATAAAGCTATTCGGATCCAGCTGACCTAAAGCTACCCTCGTATGTATCAAGAACCTCCTAATGATGGGAAGTAGAGGGAGTCTAAGGCCGCAATGGAAAGCTCGTTCGGAAATACCTATCTTAAAGCTTTCGTGAGGACAAGGGGAAACAGGTGTATGGTAGACAAGGTCATCTTCCTCGGCCTGGTATGCCTCGTATTGTTCGGGGAAGTCATATCTACTATGCATATGCAAAACTTCTTCTTCGGACATATCCGAAATGAGATTGGCTGCCGGAAATTTTATCTCATTACCAAAATGCGCCATCGCCGAATACGAAGAAACTGCACCTGATCGAGCCATCTCCTGCGTTCGGAAACAGAGGAGTCAGCCATGTACTCGGAAAATAAGAAAAAATTTTAGGAAAAAACCTATTCGGTCAGCCACCGAGTACAGAGGGCTTGGATCAATCGGCCGAATAACACCCAGATTCATGCGAACCGAAGGGTGTTCTTAATGTATTGGGGACACCGAAGAAAGTTCTTGCCCCAGAAATTCCCAAAAACAAAAACAGAAACCTACAAAAACTAGTAAAATTCCCAAAACGGTTCAAACCCATACCCCCAGAAACTTCTTGTTGTCAGAGAAAACCCCGTTACATTTACATATACACATACAAACATACATTTGCACAAAATAAAAACACATGCATTTGCACAAAACAAGAACGAGAATCTTCATACCAACAAACTCTTGAAAGAAAGAAGAAAAACTCACTTATTGTCCAGTAGGAGATGAGGTCGAGTTCCTGGGGATAATTTGCTTGAAGATGAACCGCGACCGGAGTTGGAGCAGCGATATCGTTCGAACCGGCGTTCCCAATCGTCGAATTTGGAGGTAAGGACGAGAAGAGACTTTTACCAACAGACCGATATGAAAGGAGAAAAGTAAAAAAGACAAAGAAGGTTTTTGAGGTTTTAATAGACACGACCCTTGAAGACAAAGGACGTTACAAATTCAACGGCTACGATTTAGGCGCAGATCTTAAGACAGGAGTAACTGCCATCATTAATGGGCGCGACTCCCCACGCGACTCTTTCTCATCAACAGCTGTCATCCACGTCATTTACAATGGGTTGGACTACGTCGAATTTGACGTACGAAATATAATTTGCAATGAGTTGGACTACCTTCTCGGCCATTGTAAATGACGTGGATGACAGCTGTTGATGAGAAAGAGTCGCGTGGGGAGTCGCGCCCATTAATGATGGCAGTTACTCCTGTCTTAAGATCTGCGCCTAAATCGTAGCCGTTGAATTTGTAACGTCCTTTGTCTTCAAGGGTCGTGTCTATTAAAACCTCAAAAACCTTCTTTGTCTTTTTTACTTTTCTCCTTTCATATCGGTCTGTTGGTAAAAGTCTCTTCTCGTCCTTACCTCCAAATTCGACGATTGGGAACGCCGGTTCGAACGATATCGCTGCTCCAACTCCGGTCGCGGTTCATCTTCAAGCAAATTATCCCCAGGAACTCGACCTCATCTCCTACTGGACAATAAGTGAGTTTTTCTTCTTTCTTTCAAGAGTTTGTTGGTATGAAGATTCTCGTTCTTGTTTTGTGCAAATGCATGTGTTTTTATTTTGTGCAAATGTATGTTTGTATGTGTATATGTAAATGTAACGGGGTTTTCTCTGACAACAAGAAGTTTCTGGGGGTATGGGTTTGAACCGTTTTGGGAATTTTACTAGTTTTTGTAGGTTTCTGTTTTTGTTTTTGGGAATTTCTGGGGCAAGAACTTTCTTCGGTGTCCCCAATACATTAAGAACACCCTTCGGTTCGCATGAATCTGGGTGTTATTCGGCCGATTGATCCAAGCCCTCTGTACTCGGTGGCTGACCGAATAGGTTTTTTCCTAAAAATTTTTCTTATTTTCCGAGTACATGGCTGACTCCTCTGTTTCCGAACGCAGGAGATGGCTCAATCAGGTGCAGTTTCTTCGTATTCGGCGATGGCGCATTTTGGTGATGAGATAAAATTTCCGGCAGCCAATCTCATTTCGGATATGTCCGAAGAAGAAGTTTTGCATATGCATAGTAGATATGACTTCCCCGAACAATACGAGGCATACCAGGCCGAGGAAGATGACCTTGTCTACCATACACCTGTTTCCCCTTGTCCTCACGGAAGCTTTAAGATAGGTATTTCCGAACGAGCTTTCCATTGCGGCCTTAGACTCCCTCTACTTCCCATCATTAGGAGGTTCTTGATACATACGAGGGTAGCTTTAGGTCAGCTGGATCCGAATAGCTTTATTCACTTCAACGCTTTTCAAACAAGATGCATAAAGGCCGAGGTCGAACCTCGATTGGTCCTTTTTCTTCATCATTATGACATAAGGAGGAACCCCAAATCGGCGGGTTTCTACACAATAGCCCGAAGGGCTGGTCGGGCAGATTGGGCTGCCACTAACTCTAGTAATCATAACACGCACACCAAGTGGTTTTTCATTAGTGGCCCGAGGTTAGACAATTACCGAGTGTGGCGAGAGATAGAACCTCGGAACGTACTGGCACCCGATATGTCTGATCAAGATAAGGCTGATTATTACTCGATCAGCCGACCGATGATCCCGGATAAGATTCCTCTAGCCATGAGCCGAGATAAGGGTTATCTTGACGCTATCCATTGGCGTGGTGGTAACATACCTTTTCTTTCTTTGGTAAATTTTTGTTTGAAAATGATAACTTGCTGATTTTTTGTTTTGTTGTTGCAGTGTCTTCCAAACAGGATCTGGCTAGGAGGCAGGCCGAGAAAGCGGCCAAGAAGAAGGCCGAAGAGGAAGCCAGATTGCTTCGGTGGGCTGAAGAGGAGGCCAAGAAAAAGGCCGAGGAGCAACGTCTGATTACCGACGGAACCGAGACCGATCAGAACGATCCTAGGACTGTTTCTGAGTCCGGTCATTTAGCTGGTTCTTCGTCCGGTGGTACTGCTGACAACGTGAACAAGAGGATGCGGAATACTGAAGAGGTTATCCAGTCCTATCGTCCTTCTTGGTCGATCATGTCCACGGATAAGTTTGCTGCCCCTGCTCCTGCGGAAGCGAAGCAGGTTTCTGACGACTTCATTCATGCCATGATTCTTCCTGCCGATAGATCTGTTTACGAATCCACTGATCCCGTGTCGGCTTGTGCTGAGCTGTTGGGACACCTTACCATGGTAAGTTCCTTGCTACTTTTGCACTTGTATTTTTTGCACGTTTTTTCATTCGTTTCATGCTTGTTTTCTTGTTCGTTTCAGACTGCTCCTTGGGCTGCGGCCGTTCAGGACAAGGTAAAGGATATGTCCAAGCAGCTAAAGGAAGTAGAATCTCTCCGAAAGCAGAATGCCGAACTCCAGACTCGTGTCGGGAATTTGGAGGTCGAACGCAAATCTTTGGAGCTGGAGAGGGATTCCCAGTCGAGGCTGGCGGCGAGGAGGACCGAGCAAGCCAAGCGGAGTCGGCGGTTGCTGAAGAAATCCGAGAAGAAAATGATCCAGTGCGAGGACAGGAGTTATGCGGCTGGTTTCGATGAGGCCGTGGTTCGGGCTCATGAGAAGGGTTGGGACTACAAGCAGATCCTGGGCATGTTTGAAGATCCCGTTACTCGTCCCCCCGAACCCGATCTACCTCTCGAAGTCAGCTCGGGCTCCGAGCCTGAACTTTCGGATTAAATTTTCTTCTTTTGTTTTTGATCATGTAACGTAAGCCTTCGGGCATAACTTTTATTCGAATTGATGTAAGCCTTCGGGCATAACTCTGATCCTTTGAAAATATTTATGTCGCTTGTTTTTCAATTTATATTGTCCTTAGCATAATCTATTTGTCCTTAGCATAATTTTCATTTTTATGCGTCTTCGGACAATTTTGCATCTTCGGCCGGAGCCTAGCTCTTTATTTTGTCCTTAGCATAATTTTCATTTTTATGCGTCTTCGGACAATTTTGCATCTTCGGCCGGAGCCTAGCTCTTTATTTTGTCCTTAGCATAATTTTCATTTTTATGCGTCTTCGGACAATTTTGCATCTTCGGCCGGAGCCTAGCTCTTTATTTTGTCCTTAGCATAATTTTCATTTTTATGCGTCTTCGGACAATTTTGCATCTTCGGCCGGAGCCTAGCTCTTTATTTTGTCCTTAGCATAATTTTCATTTTTATGCGTCTTCGGACAATTTTGCATCTTCGGCCGGAGCCTAGCTCTTTATTTTGTCCTTAGCATAATTTTCATTTTTATGCGTCTTCGGACAATTTTGCATCTTCGGCCGGAGCCTAGCTCTTTATTTTGTCCTTAGCATAATTTTCATTTTTATGCGTCTTCGGACAATTTTGCATCTTCGGCCGGAGCCTAGCTCTTTATTTTGTCCTTAGCATAATTTTCATTTTTATGCGTCTTCGGACAATTTTGCATCTTCGGCCGGAGCCTAGCTCTTTATTTTGTCCTTAGCATAATTTTCATTTTTATGCGTCTTCGGACAATTTTGCATCTTCGGCCGGAGCCTAGCTCTTTATTTTGTCCTTAGCATAATTTTCATTTTTATGCGTCTTCGGACAATTTTGCATCTTCGGCCGGAGCCTAGCTCTTTATTTTGTCCTTAGCATAATTTTCATTTTTATGCGTCTTCGGACAATTTTGCATCTTCGGCCGGAGCCTAGCTCTTTATTTTGTCCTTAGCATAATTTTCATTTTTATGCGTCTTCGGACAATTTTGCATCTTCGGCCGGAGCCTAGCTCTTTATTTTGTCCTTAGCATAATTTTAATTTTTATGCGTCTTCGGACAATTTTGCATCTTCGGCCGGAGCCTAGCTCTTTATTTTGTCCTTAGCATAATTTTCATTTTTATGCGTCTTCGGACAATTTTGCATCTTCGGCCGGAGCCTAGCTCTTTATTTTGTCCTTAGCATAATTTTCATTTTTATGCGTCTTCGGACAATTTTGCATCTTCGGCCGGAGCCTAGCTCTTTATTTCCCCGAGTATTTAAGGGATTTGTAAATAATTAAGGCTTTCTTTGGTTAATGAAAAATATTTCCTCCCTGCCTTAATTATGTCGAAATATCATAAATACTTAAACAAGAGATAAGAACACATGTTTTATTCGGTCTGTCCCAAACATGGGTTCCTTATATTGACTTAATTTACAATAAGATGAAAAGGTCTTACTGGTAAAAACGACGAAGGCGGGATGCATGCCATGTATTTTTGATAGGATTTCCGTCCGAATGGGCTAGCTTGTATGTGCCTGGACGAACTACCTCTATCACCACGTAGGGACCTTCCCAATTCGGCATGAGTTTACCTTGTCTGGTCGGCATCGAAGTGGCTAATTCTCGGAGGACCAGATCTCCCACGTGGAATGATCTTTTCTTTATTCCTGAATCGTAATATTGGGCTGCCTGAAGTTGGTATCTTAAATTTCTCTGATAGGCTGCTTCCCTCTCTTCTTCGAGCAGATCCACATTTGCTCGAAGTCCGAATTCATTTGTTTCCACGTTGAATACCTGCGTCCGATAGGATTCTAGGCCGACCTCAGTTGGCATCAAGGCATCGGTGCCGAAGGCAAGTTTGAAAGGAGTTTCTCCGGTCGATGATCTCGGGGTCGTTCGGTAGGCCCACAGGACGTACGGCAATTCTTCGGCCCAGAGTCCTTTTGAATCCCCTAGCCTTTTCTTTATCCCGTCGAAAATGATCTTGTTAGCTGCTTCGATTGCTCCATTTCCTTGAGGATGGCCTACCGAACTGAATCTTTGCTGAATTCCGAATTCAAATAGAAATTTCCTGAATTTGCTCCCAATGAATTGAGTTCCATTGTCCGATACGCATATCATCGGGATGCCGAACCTTAGAATAATTTGTTCTAGTACGAACTTTTTCGCGGCTTCTTCGGTGATGGCTGAAAGGGGTCTTGCTTCTACCCATTTGGTCATGTAATCAATGGCCACAATGCAATATTTGGCCTGTTTGGTACTAGTTGGCAGAATGCCCACAATATCTACTGCCCACATAGCGAAAGGAATCGGATTGAGTACCGAGGTCATTTCTTCGGGTGGTTGCTTCGGAACGTTACTAAATAATTGACATTGCTTGCATTTCTTTGCGTACTCCGAAGCGTCTTCCCTTACCGTTGGCCAATAGAAACCTTGCCTTAAGATTTTGAAGGCAAGTGACCGTCCTGCGAGGTGTTCACCACAGATGCCTTCGTGAATACTTTCTAATGCCATTTTTTGCTCGTCAGGGTCCAGGCATCGGAGCAAGGGCTGACTGGCTGATCTTCTAAATAATTTGCCTTCAATGATGGAGTAACTGGCCGATCGGTATCTGATTTTATGGGCCTGTTTTTTATCAAGGGGAAGGGTGTCTTTTTCTAAGAAGGCCCTAATTGGCGTCATCCAATTAACTCCTTGATGTATTTCCAGGCATCGTTTTTTGTCTATCGATGGTGTCTTGACTTCGGTCAGATAGATAGAACCTGTGAGATTCTGAGTTTCCGCCGAAGCCAACCTTGATAGCGCGTCGGCTCGGCTGTTGTTTTCCCTGGCTACTTGGCTTAATTCGAATGATTCGAACATTAGTGAATTTTCGCGTACCTTCGTGGCATAGGCTTTTGTTCGGGGGTCTCTTTGTCCATATTCTCCTGAAAACTGTTTGACGACTAGCATGGAGTCGCTGAAGACTCTTAGGTGCTTTACCTCCAAACTTTTTGCCAAATCTAGACCTGCTAGTACCGCTTCGTATTCGGCCTCGTTATTGGTTAAGGAGAAGGCGAATCTGATTGCTTGACATATCTCGAAACCTTCGGGACTAGTTAATATGAGGCCTGCGCCACACTTTGATCCTGCTACCGAACCATCTACAAAAAGTCTCCATTTTCCTGGTGAAGGTATTAATTGTTCTTCAGGAGCCAAATCTTTTGGACTAGAGAAAGAGCATTCCGTTATGAAGTCGGCAAGGGTTTGAGCTTTGATTGCTGTTCGGGGAACAAATTCCAGGTCGTATTCTCCTAATTCGACCGACCAAGCGACCACTCGGCCTGAAGCTTCTGGTCTTCGCATGATCTTCTTCAGGGGTTGATCGGTTACCACTTGGATTGTTCGGCCTTGGAAGTAGTGCCGTAATTTTCTCGAGGCCATTACTAGCCCGTAGGCGAACTTTTCGGCGTTGGGGTACCTTGTTTCTGCATCTTTTAGGATGTGAGAGACGTAGAAAACTGGATGTTGGTTCCCTTCATGCTGTTTGATCAGTACTGCCCCGAGTGTTCGGTCGTTCACAGCCAGATATAGCTGAAGAGTTTCATTTGGGCTCGGTCTCATTAAGAGTGGGGTGTTCACCAGGTATTCTTTTAGTTCTTCAAAAGCTTTTTGACAACTCGGTCCCCATTCGAAATTTTTTGTTCCTCGAAGAACCTCGAAAAATGGTAGGGCTTTTTCCGCTGATCGAGAAATGAACCTTCTCAAGGCTGCCATTCGTCCGGTCAATTTCTGAATATCCCTGATTGTCCTCGGTGTTTCCATGTCGATGACTGCTTTAATTTTTTCGGGATTCGCCTCAATTCCTCGGGCGCTGACCATATATCCTAAAAATTTTCCACTGTTAACTCCGAACGTGCATTTGTTCGGGTTAATCCTCATGTTGTTTTTCCTTAGGGCTTCGAAGCATTCTTTCAAATCTTCGGCGTGATCTTTAAACAAGGATTTGACGATCATGTCATCCACGTAGCATTCCATGTTTCGACCTATTTGGGCTTTGAAGACTTTGTTGATCATCTTTTGAAACGTCGCCCCTGCGTTCTTTAGTCCGAAGGGCATTTTGATGTAGGCATAGGTGCCATTCGGTGTGATGAATGCTGTTTTAGGAATGTCCTCGGCGTTCATGGCGATCTGATGGTATCCGGAGAACGCATCCAAGAAGCTGAGTATTTGATGGCCTGAAGTGGCGTCTATCAACTGATCGATGTTCGGTAAAGGGTAATGGTCCTTCGGGCAATGCTTGTTTAGGTCGGTGTAATCGACGCACATTCGCCACTTTCCGTTAGACTTTTTGACTACCACCACGTTTGCCAACCAATCGGGGTAATCTATCTCTTCGATGAATTTGGCTTCCAGAAGTTTCTCGACCTCGGCTTTGATGACCTTTTGTCTTTCCACGGCGAAGTTTCGCTTCTTCTGTTTCACCGGTTGGGCATCGGGTTTCATGTTGAGGCAATGTTTGGCGACCGATGGGTCTAAGCCTGGCATGTCTTCGGGATTCCAGGCGAATACGTCGTGAAATTCCCGAATGACTTTGATGACTCTTGTTTTCAGTTCGGGATCTAGATCCTTGCCTATCTGGATTATTTTGCCCGACTGGCCTACGTATAGCTCGACCTCCTCGGTCTCCGTTGCCGGCTCGGCAATTGGACTAGATAAATCGACTCCGAATTTCTCTAGCTCAATATTCAGCAATTGATGGTTGTTTCCAGTGTCCTCGTTGATCCTCTTTCTCTTTCCTGCCTCAGCCATCTCTGTGTCCTTGTCTTTCTCTAGGTCCTCCAAAATTATGATCCGTGCGGCTTTCTGGTCTCCTCTCATTTCTCCGACCCCGTTCTCGGTAGGAAACTTTAACTTTAGATGCGGTATGGAGGAGATAGCTTGAAATGAAGATAAGGCTGGCCTCCCGAGGATTCCATTGTATGGGCTGTCAACCCGAACCACGTAGAATTTTGCTTCCTTCGTTACAGTGTACGGTGCTTTTCCTAGTAAGACGGAAAGAGTGATCGTTCCTTCAATTGGTATGGGCTGATTTCCAAAACCGTACAATGGTGCTTCATGGCAGGGTTCCAATTCTTCTCCGCCAAGATTCATCTTGCAGTATGTTCGGTGGTACAAAATGTTTACCGAACTGCCTTCGTCAATCAACACCCTCCAAATCTTATTTTCGCCGATGACTGGGTTTATGACGAGTGGGTCTTCGTGTGGCCATATTACGTCCTCGTAGTCGTCTTCGGTGAAAGATATGGGTAAAGGCTGCTTCGCGGCGTTTGATTGACAGAGGTTGTAGATTTGTCTGGCATACTTCTTTCGGGCGGTTTTACTGCTCCGATCAAGAATCGTGCCTCCGGAAATGGTTTTCACCTCTCCTCGGTATTTTTCCGATATTTCGGCTTCCTTCTTTTCTTTGTTGTCCAGCTTCTCCCTCATATCTCCGATGAATTGTGCTAAGTCTCCGTCCCTGACCATTCTTTCTATTAGATTCTTTAAATGGAAACAATCGTTGGTGTTATGGCCTTTGTCACGATGGTAGTCGCAGAACTTATTTTCGTTTCTTCGATGTTCGGGAGCTCGCATCTTGGGTGGTCGAGTGAATCCAGGCCTTCCTTTAATCTCATGAAGGATCTTTGAGATTGGAGTGTTGAGCGGTGTAAACACGGCGTTTTCTCTATCTCTTCTTCGTTCGGTTCCCTTATGGGACCTTAGGTCATTTGGCCTGTTTCTGTTATCCCTACGATCTCTTCGGTCGTCCTTTTTGTCGTCTCTCCTATCACTTTTATCATTTTTCTTATCTTTGTATCCGTTGATGGATTCCAACTTCCTTCGGATAGCTTCTCCTCGTAAGTATATATCGTTCAAGGATTTCGGGGGTGCATCGTACAGGGAGGTTCGGAGCTTCCTTCCTTTAATGGGATCGAGTCCGGCCGAGAGGAACCCGGCAGCCTTGACTTTGTCCAAGTTTGTTACCGTCCCTGCTTCGTCCTTGAATCGGGCCAGGTATTCGCCCAATTCTTCGTTTGGTCTTTGTCTGCAATGGATTAGGGCCTCCGTATCTTTTTCTCTTCGGCACATGTGGGAGTAGTGCCTTATGAATTTCTTTTTGATTTGTACGTACGAACCAATAGACCTGGGTCTTAACGAGCGATACCACATTGATGCTGATCCTTTTAGATATGTCTTAAACATTTTGCACAGCATGACATCACAGTGTCCCATACCGGTCATGAGCGATTCATATTTCTCGCAATGATCTTCGGGATCCCCTTTTCCGTTGAATTCGTTCATCTTCGGAAATTGTCTCCCTGGCGGAGGTCGGTATTGTTCCACGTCTATGGTCACCACAGGCTCATGGCTCACTTTTCTTTCGCCGAACATCACCTTTTCTAGCCTTCGGATTCGGTCATCCGTGCGAGGACCTTCGTCTTCAGAATCCGAGGAATAGTTGTTTTTTGATCTTGCTCTCTTAGATTGCGATTCCGAATTCCAAGATTCCTCTTCGTCGTCTCTAGTTCTCTTCTCTCTTTCATTTTCGGCTTTTGGATTTTCGGCCTCCAGGGTCTCACGAAGCAGTTTTTCCTGTAGCTCGATCTCTTCTCTTTGGAGCTTGAGGGCTTCTAATTTCAATTGGTCAGCTGCCTTTTTCTTAGCTAGTCTTTCGGCTTCTTTATCGTTTATTTCCTTCTGCTTTCCTTTGGTCTTCTGCTGCTCTCTCCATTTCATTAGCATCTCTTGTTGCTCTTCGGGAGTGGGCATGTCTCCCTCCTCATCGAAATTCAATGTTCTTCGGGCAACAGAAGGATTTTCCTGGGACGTAGGGGCGACTTTCTGGATGGCAGGGGTGACGGGGCTGTCCCCAGCTACGGTGCTGGCGTCTGGTAAGGGCGTGTCTTCAGCTGCCATAGTTTTTGATAAACTCGAACACAATTGTCTCTCTACGTTCCCACAGACGGCGCCAAATGTTGGAACCAGATATTTCCGAGTAGGGCCTTCGGCCAACCTGCAAGACAAAAGAATGCGAGGGTGTTGACCCTCGATTCACCTCCGGCGTAAGAGTAAGTTTTCTGGTTGTTAAAATGGTAGGGTAAAACGTAAAGAGATTGTGAAAGAGAATACTTGAGTAGTGATCATGAATTGTTGTTCGTTGTTGCTTACTTCCTTCTATTTATAGCCTTCGGATGTGGGCCCTAGGAGATGATGAGGGAAGAACAACCGTACCCCACATTCTGAGGTGTCACTTGTTGAATGGACCGAAGAATCCAAGGGATCTCTATGTCTTGGATTCGGATCTCTATGTCTTGGATGCTTAGCACAGGTGTACAGTGATGGGCTCAATATAGCCTATTGGGCCGATGGGCTTCCAACATGTCCCAGGGCTTCGGTAAGAGGTATCCTCGGACTGAAGGCCGAAACCAATGGCCCATCTTCGGACTACCTTCTCGGCCATTGTAAATGACGTGGATGACAGCTGTTGATGAGAAAGAGTCGCGTGGGGAGTCGCGCCCATTAATGATGGCAGTTACTCCTGTCTTAAGATCTGCGCCTAAATCGTAGCCGTTGAATTTGTAACGTCCTTTGTCTTCAAGGGTCGTGTCTATTAAAACCTCAAAAACCTTCTTTGTCTTTTTTACTTTTCTCCTTTCATATCGGTCTGTTGGTAAAAGTCTCTTCTCGTCCTTACCTCCAAATTCGACGATTGGGAACGCCGGTTCGAACGATATCGCTGCTCCAACTCCGGTCGCGGTTCATCTTCAAGCAAATTATCCCCAGGAACTCGACCTCATCTCCTACTGGACAATAAGTGAGTTTTTCTTCTTTCTTTCAAGAGTTTGTTGGTATGAAGATTCTCGTTCTTGTTTTGTGCAAATGCATGTGTTTTTATTTTGTGCAAATGTATGTTTGTATGTGTATATGTAAATGTAACGGGGTTTTCTCTGACAACAAGAAGTTTCTGGGGGTATGGGTTTGAACCGTTTTGGGAATTTTACTAGTTTTTGTAGGTTTCTGTTTTTGTTTTTGGGAATTTCTGGGGCAAGAACTTTCTTCGGTGTCCCCAATACATTAAGAACACCCTTCGGTTCGCATGAATCTGGGTGTTATTCGGCCGATTGATCCAAGCCCTCTGTACTCGGTGGCTGATCGAACCCGAGTTTAGTGATAACAAAATTTAATACTTTGGTACTATTACGCGCCATTAAAACATTGTTTTCCTCATTAATAAAGAGTATAGATAGATTGAACTGGAGCTGATATATATAATTATACATTCATGCAGGGATCGCTGTGGTAGGTGTTATGTTCATCTCCACTTGTTTGGTGAGTCTTATTATGCTTACAATATGGAAGGTGAAATTGTGGTGGATCATCCTATTCTTTACAGTGTTTGGTACTATGGAGGGTCTATACCTGTCTGCTGTCCTATCCAAATTCGTACAAGGGGGCTATCTTCCCATTGCATTTTCACTTATCTTAATGACAATAATGGGGATATGGCACTACGTATACGTTCAAAGGTACAAGTTTGAGCTCGATAACAAGGTTTCTACTAGTTACATACAGGAGTTGGCAACAAACCCAAACATAAACAGAGTTCCTGGGATCGGGCTACTATACTCTGAGCTTGTCCAGGGAATTCCACCGATATTTCCTCATTTTATTGAAAATATACCATCTATTCACTCGGTTCTGGTTTTTGTATCCCTAAAGTTTATTCCTGTCACTACTGTGATGCTTGAGGAGCGCTTTTTGTTCAGACAGGTTGAACCGAGAGAGTACAGGATGTTCCGTTGTGTGGTAAGATATGGATACAAGGATAAGATTGAGGAGACTAAGGAGTTTGAAAACCAGCTTGTGGAAAACTTGAAGGAGTTCATGAGACATGAACAATACATTGTTGAAGCTAATAATGGAATAACCAAGGATGAACTGACGGCGCCTGAGCCTCTTCAAGACACAGACGTGATACAAGAATCAGCAGGCAAAATTGAGAAGGTAAAAGGAAGAACCAGCTCATCTACAATTCACACTGAGGAGTCATTGCCACAACTGAAGGACTCGCCACGTATTTCTTCTTCAGGCTCCATCAAATCATTCCGAGTTGTTAAGTCACCCAATACTTCAAGCAAAATTATCACTGGACCTATCTTAGGAGTTGGAGAAGAGTTTCAATTTGTACAAAATGCAAAGGAAAAAGGAGTAGTTTATCTTCTGGGAGAAGCAGAGGTTATAGCCAAACAAGATTCCTCGTGGTTCAACAAAATTATCATCAACTATGCCTACAGCTTCCTCAGGAAAAATTTCAGGCAAGGGGAAAAGACAATGCAGATTCCTCAGACTAGGCTTTTGCGAGTTGGAATGACGTACGAAATATAATTTGCAATGAGTGACAAAATTTATGGAGTTCAAATAAGATGGGAGTTTGCATGCCGTGATAGGAAAGAGATGAGCTTTTATATGCTTCCATCTGACTGGTCTACTTAATGGTATCTAATAATTTGTGGAATTGTATGATATAAACACTATAACATATTGCAGATTGACTAATATCCGTCGGAGTCAGGATTTGATAGCAAAATCTTTATATATGTACATGGATTTGAATATAATGTCTTTTGGAATTATTAATATGATATATGTAAAGAGTGAAGTTTTAAGTGTTATATTCCTTTGTTCAAACTTCTTAAGTGTATTTGCTTATCCCAAGTGTTATATTCTTCTGTTCTAAATTCTCAAATAATTTTGCTTATCAAAAATCGAAATCGAGACTATTTTTAAACTGCATCGCTTCTCCAACTGCTAGAATAGGTCCAGTGATAATTTAAAATTCTTCAGCTTGTTACAAGAGTATATAGAGTACTAGACTACTAATGCTCATTTCTTTGGCAAAGTTTATCAACATTTTTGTAACCAGAACATTTGAGACTAATGAATAAACATAAATAAATGAAGACACTTTGGTGAAGCCAAACCTGAGAGTGATTAGTATGGGTGGAAGTACAAGAAACTCTTCCAGCTTTCAAGTTAAGGAAATCAACTTGACGGAGCTTTACCCATGACAGCTTTCGTCCTTTCATCGTTTTCAGTTGCAGGTAAGTTAGAGAACTGCAGCTTTTTGTTTGTCTTCATCATGATCATTCAACAAAAATTTAGATGCAACAATCTTAGCAATTAATAGAAGAAATTGAAATGAAACCTTAGCAACTAGCCATTAGTGAAACCATAGCTGCAACAATCTTTAACAAGAAAATAATTTCATTTCTAAATTGTTAATATTAAATGGACGACCACTCTTCACATAAAAAATCTGAAGAATCATCTACAGTGGTGAATTAGTTTACATTGGTGCTAATATTTAAATTATTTTCTTCGACAGCTATATGATCTCTGTCCGGGCGACTTTGAACCTTCAAAATTTGACTTGCTTTTTTCTGTCATAACTAACAGGCCATTCTTTTCTTCACATTTCTATGTCAGCAAAATATGATTGCAAACTTCTAGGGATAAAAAATTTGGCTTTCAGAACTTGTGAACTTTTATATCCAAATTTAACTTTTTACACCTGTAAACTGGGTCAAGTATAACAGGAGTGGCCTCGGCAACTTCTTTGACAAATTTAAGTTCATAGCTTATTTCAAATTTCAAATTCAATTCTTGAAGCCTGTAGTAGCTCTCTCTCTCTCTCTCTCTCTCTCTCTCTCTCTCTCTCTCTCTCTCTCTCTCTCTCTCTCTCTCTCTCTCTCTCTCTCTCTCTCTCTCTCTCTCTCTCTCTCTCTCTCTCTCTCTCTCTCTCCCTCTCTCTCCCTCTCCTCATTTGATTGCCTCTGTTTCATTATTTATTTGGTAATTGCTTATCTATTTGATTTATGCGAAATGTTGTAGTCACTAACGATATGTTTATAATTTTTTCAGGTAGACAATGGTGTGATTTTTGGTTTCAATTATCATAATTTTCTTCATCTTCATAAGAGCATTGGTAATTTCTCTTCTTTTTTATGTATCTCAATAATTTAACTTTTTGCAGTCTAAGTGTTTGACTGCAGATCTAACAGATTTTTCACTATTTCTCTTCATGTTTAAACCTGCTACGGATTGTATGTATGTTCAATATAATTTTGGTGTTTGATGCTAAATGTCATCTATCTCCACTTTTCTCAGATCTCTGTTTGATATAGAATCTCATATGCACTCTCTCTCACACACATTTTTATGTATAAGACATGGTTATTATTTGTCAGTTATTGCAAATACATAAACTTACTTTATCCTTTACATCAAAGATTTGTTTAAGTATAGAATGACATGTGACTGGAAAGTCGTTTCTTTTTGTGTTGCTGCTAGCATCAACTTCACAAGAAGATGGAGAAGAAGCCAATTATATTGTTATCTTGCCCGTGTTGGATGGTGACCTTAGAAGCAGCTTGTAGGGAAACTCAGCTAATGAGATTGAAGTATGTGTCGAAACTGGTAACGCTGTGAATTCTCATTAGCTTGAAGTATGCTGCTGTGAATTCTAATTAACTTGAAGCAGGGCGTGTGTTTTCGTGTGAAACATAGAAAAATACAGAACTGCATTCATGATGTATAGATTTCGAGCTATATTGTGTTTATCTACTTTTGTCTTTTGGTATTTCATAGTGTTGGATTTTTGTCAAATGTAGAATCTTGGAGGATCATTTGGGAACATTTACAGTTCGAGAAAGCAAACAGGAAAGTATATTTCTGATTAAGAAAATCTGGCAATCTCTGAGTTTTATTTCTCAGAAGTCAGAACCATATGTAAATCAATTAAAAGTTGTTCTTGGTTTTCCTGATGTAGTTGCCTGGAATGCTGGATTGGTTTGGCTGGTGCACTTGGGATGCTTTCTACCATGCTACAAGTCCTCCAGGAATTAGAGATGGCTTAAACAGGTTGATGTTCTTTGATCTGAGCTCTAGCTACTAGAACAATATATAATTCTACATAGCCATCTACTTGTGTTCGTATCTATGTAATTGAAATCTCAGCTTGAGTGAAGGAGGCACTCCACCAAGGTTTTTGTTAATTGATGATGGATGGCACAGTACAAGTAATGAATACCAAAAAGGAGAGCCATTTGTCGAGGGTACACAATAAGTTTGTTGATTCCTCTTTTATTATAAGACCAAGACATCTATTTACCCTCACCTTAAGTTCATATAAAACTGCAGATTCAGTGGCAGATTAGTTAGCATAGAATAAAATAACAAGTCTCGGAATCCTGGAAATGAGGCTGCTGGAAACCCACCAAGTGGTCTAAAGAATTTTGTTTGGGAGATTAAGAAGTGTTATGCCCTAAAGTACGTGACTTGCAATCTGTAGCTTTTATTATGTGTTTGCCTTCTACACAGATTGTAAAAAAAATGAAGCCTTTGAATAAAAAAGCTGTTTAGACTGAAACAGATGATATATCTGCTCTGCAATGCAATTTATTGCCTCGTGCAGTTTCAGTTCTGATAATGTTTCTCGATGAGCATCAGGAAGTTTTAATTTGCTCCAATTATCCATTTTCCTAAATTGTAAGTTCTAATTTGGTTTCTATATATTTTGCACTTCAGGCATGTATATGTGTGGCATATTTGATAAAAACATTTAATATATTTAATTTAATATTTGATTTAAATGTACTTTACAAAAATTAATCATAATAAAGACAAAAAAAAAATGACCTCTATAGAGAGAATGTAGTATCAAAAGAAGTGAAATTTGTATTAACAGAACTTATAGTACCTTCACTATTTACGTTTCATTTACAAATTACACTACTCCCGAATCTTTATTTTCTTGGAAGCTTTGTGGAGGGAGAACATGATTTTCATGAATATGACATTTAGAGCAACTTTAATGATTTTTAGTGAATTTCTTAAAAATAATATAAATAAATAATTTCTTAGTAATTTAAGATAACTTTAGAGAGAAAAAAAAGAAACTCTGAGCTGGGATAGAGTTATGTCTGCCTTCTTTATTGCTTATGTATGTGCTTTACTGCAGTCCAGTATTTGTTTAAGTATTTTTCGTATCTAATTTGATTAAAATTGCAGAAAATACAGAAGCAACATAATTGATGAACACTATGTGCAGACATTACTTGCGGTAAGCAATAAATCTCTGTTAAAATATTGTACCCTAGATTTTTGTAATTGTGCGCGGTCCCGTTGATTTTCTAGCAACTTAGTTTATCTGAACCCTTTGGCTGATCATCACCTAAATTATTCTGTAATGTCTAGCATGAACAAGATTTGAGATTTTGGATTCTACACCAGTTTTTGATTGGAAGAATCTATATTAACAAAAATCTCTACTTTTTCATGACATCTTCAGAATCCATTTGAGTCATGATGATAAAACTATTCAACAAGTGAAAGCAGTTCACATGTTACTTGTATTAAGAAAGTACTTTTTACTAAGTTTTTTGTTTAGAAACTATTTTTTACTATCAACAGTGCTGCTTTCTTTGTTATTTTTGTGGCAGTATTGTCTTAGTTCTCCTCTATTCAGCCTATCTGTTAATTCTTGGCTAGATGAGTGATCTTGAAGGTGAACTTGAGCGGAGAACAGTCACCTACACTTCGTGGAACCAATCTGCGACAAAGATGGAAACAAAAGGCTGGCATCCATTTACATTTAGCTATGCAAATGCTGGACCAGAACAAATGCAGAAAATAAAGGTGTGATTATTTACCAGAGTTGGTTTTCTCCTTTTTGGTTTATCAGAATCTGTTTATTTGCGTTTATTGACATATTTATCTTGTTCATTATTGTCAAACTCTGAACCATAAATTAGAAAATGGCTTGTGGCCTGTATTTTGACAGAGCATTGCTGACCAGATATCTGTGCCTACCTGTACCTATGCATGAAGGGCAGCTAGTCAATCCCCAAACATTTTATACAACTACAATATGACAATTATCAAAGATATAAAACTGCATTCAGAAATGTAAGTAGAGCTGTTAGAACTTAGCGATTAGTAGGTATACTGTAGGAGTGTTGTAGCCTGTGATTTGTACATGTTCAGTCATTGTTGAGTTAACATTATGAATTTTCATAATCTACTAATTATGGTATATTCTGTAGTTGAATGCAAGTCTTAATTATTTGTTGTGTAGTTATAATGTGAGGTACTATTATGGTATTTGTCATAACGCAGTTTTTTGTTGCTGCCTGTTGATTCAATTTAAAGAAACTAGCTATGGGTCTAGTGATTATAGTGTTTTTTTTATTGTTGTGTTGGCAGCAGGAAAGTCCTGTTTGATTGGGACTGAATTTATTTTCACATCATAAGTTGGGAAATAGTCAATTTTAATTTTAAATTGCAATGTAGAGAGGGAGGGAGGGACCTTGTATTGGATAAGGTACCCTGTTTGCATTATTAAGTTTAATACCTACGGTATAAAGAACAGGCACTTGCGGAGAAAAATAGTAAGCTAAAACAAACTGTGTTGATCTGAATTCAAGCAATTTATTAACACTTTAGATTATCATTTTGACTTGCAGCTTTTCCTACTTGGAAAGAATCCATGTGGCCAATCTGTGGGATCTAATAGTCAATTATCAATGGAGATGATGGACACTTTATACCTTTGATTTTATGCAAGTAATAAAAAACATCAAGTAATTGAATGAATTGATTTGGCCTTGGACGTATGAAATTCTTCTTAACGCCATATCATATAACAAACGGGAAAATGTAAGTAGTTAACAGGTGCTTACAAAACCGATTAGTAAGTAAAAATCTACCTAGACAAATAGCAGAAGCAGAATGTAGCAGCAGCATCCCTACTACATGTGGTTAATATCATCCACCCTTACTTGGCCATTATCTATCATATAAGGGGTCGTCGTCGTCTTTCCATCCTTTCTGGCTTGCCCTCAGCTCCCAAATTGCGGTATCCTCCTGCTGTGTTCTCAGGGCGATCTCTGCCTTCTCCCTTGCTTCCTCACAAGTTCCCATCCCAGAGGTACGTACGCTTGTCTGCCTCTTTCTGATACTGGGATACCAACTTTTTAGTCTCTACCAATGTTTTATCAGCAATGTGCTGCTGCGTTTCTGTGGCCTCACTTTCCATTAGCTTCAGTTCGTCTCCATTTCTTCACTCATATCAGGATCATTCTTCATACATGCTTTTAAATCAAAGAGAAGAGAAAACATTTACGTTTTAAGACGACAAGTTGAGTAAATTCTCTGTAGAGGTATATAAAATGTTTCAAACTAACCTGTGAAAGAAGTGATGTTCAATACTGTAGAAATATGAAGAACAATGTCAGGCATGGCATGCAATTGAAATGTGTGTATATAGATAAATAGAAGATGGGATACCATGAGAAATGGAGGGAAGGGAATTAGAAGAGCAGTGATGACAGAGGCAAGGAGGGCAAGAGAAACGAGAAACCAAGGCTTCACAAGTATGCCAATACAAAGGAGGGCCGATGATGTAACCTGTAAAGCAAAAACCCAAAATCCATATTTTATCACCTTGAGAATTCTTCCCCTGAAACTTCTTCCTCCATGTTTTAGCTGATGATATCCACTCTCCCTCTCCCCTTTTCAGGATCTTGACTCTGAATCCAGTGCCCGGGACTTGTATTTATAGTATTTTAAATTTTTATCTATTTACATGACAAAAATAATGAGAAATTGTCCAAAACGGCCTAATTTTAGGGTTGAATGTCCAAAATAGCACTCAGACAAAATCATGCCCTCCTATGACACAAACATCACGCTGATAAATGATGCGTTAAGCATAACGCTTATATCCCTTGCGTTTCTGCCTTTAACTAATTTAACAGATGTGTTTTTCTTTTCTTTCTTTTTTTTCCTTTTTTTATTCAACAAAAAAAGAAAGCAGTTAACGTTAACGCATATATTAATTGCGTTTTCATTATAACGCATATGCAGAATGCATTTTTAATGTCCAAAATAAATTTTATCCGTATTCTTTTAGGAGTTCAAAAATTAACCTTTGGGGTTCAAAAATTTCATTTTGAATTTTAGAAATATTCTGAATGATAATTTAGAAATATTCAATTTTTTTTTAAATTTTTTAAATTTTATCTAAATTTCCTTAGGGGTTCAATAGTTAAACGCGTTAGCGTTTAAAAATCAGGATGCCAGATTCAATTTTTCTAATTAAAACTTTTAAATTTTATTGGTATTGCCTTGGGGTTTCAACAATTAACCTTTGGGATTCAATAGTTCCATTTTGGGTTTTAAATATTTCGAACGACGAATAAACCATATGCGAACTTAGGGTTTAGGGTAACAACCCTAATGTTATGACTTACACAATTGATGACTTAATTAACAGAAGCAATCAACGAAGAATACGACTGTTTCGATAAATTATAGAATAACGATGAGTTTGGCTCTGTCATTCGAGAGGCCGCCTCTCCATTACAAGAAAGAAAACACACTTCACAATAATGATAAGAAACCCTAGTTCCCTCTCCCCCAATTACATAACCCTGCAATTATAAAATGACTATTATGCCCTCTATTCTGAAATTACTGACTTGCCCTTATTATTTTCTTCCGCCTCATTTTTATCTTGGACTGCTCTGTTTTTCTTTTTCCCGTATTTGCTTCTTGCGTACGTCTTTAGCTGTGGTGGCATCACAATACCCCCATCCCAAAGAGCCACCTTGTCCTCAAGGTGAAATGTAGGAAACTGATGGTCTAACACTTGCACATCCTCCCAAGTTGCTTCAAAACTGGGCAAGTTCTTCCACTTAATTAACGCCTCCAGTTTCAGCGAATTACCTACCTTCACTTGGCGTACCTCCAATAACGATTCTGGTTCCACTATAAGCTCCAAGTCAGCTGACAGCTGTGGAGGTATCATGGTTGACACTGCAGCTGTGCCCATAGATCGCTTAAGCTGTGATATATGAAACACCGGATGTATCTTTGTTGTAGTTGGTAACTCAATTTCATAAGCAACTGCCCCAATTCGCTTCAGTACTCGATATGGGCCATAAAACCGTGCTGCAAGTTTCTCAAATGGGCGTCGAGCCAATGATTTCTGCCGATACGGCTGGAATTTTAAGTACACTAGCTCACCCACCTCAAATGTATCATCTCTGCGCCTCCCATCTGCAGCTTTCACCATCACTTGCTGGCTCTTAATGAGGTTAAAACGTAAATCATCCAGGACTGCATCTCGCTCCATCAACAATTCATCAATACTGTCCACTGGAGTTTGTCCAACCCCAATTCTAATCAGGTGGGGTGGGTCACGCCCGTAAAGTGCCTTGAATGGACTGATTTTTGTTGCAGAATGCACAGCTGTGTTGTACGAGTACTCTGCCCAATGTAGCCAATTAGCCCAGCTTGTTGGTTTACCCCCAATGAAGCATCTCAAATAAGTCTCAAGTCGTTTATTCACGATCTCAGTTTGACCGTCGGTTTGAGGGTGGTACGCGGTACTTCTCTTCAATTCCGTCCCATTCACCTTGAACAGTTCACGCCAAAATGTACTAAGAAATATACGATCGCGGTCCGAAACTATTGATGTCGGAAATCCATGTAATCTCACCACTTCCGTAATAAACAGAGTTGCTACCTTAAATGCATCAAACGGGTGTTTGAGTCCCAAGAAGTGTGCATACTTGGTGAAACGGTCCACTACAACTAAGACAGTGTTGATGCCCTTCGAAAGGGGCAAGCCTTCCACAAAATCCATGTTGATCTCGCTCCATACTTGAGATGGAATCGGGAGAGGCTGCAGTAAACCGGCTGGAGACCTCTGTGAGACCTTCTGCTGTTGACAGATTGTGCATTGTTGGATGTACTTGGCTACCTCCTTTCACATCCCTACCCAGAACCAATTTGTAGCTAGACGTTTGTACGTCTTCACTTCCCCCGCATGCCCCCCAGTCACACTGTCATGGCATTCTCTCAGTAATACCGTGCGTAACGATGACTTGTGTGGCACTACAGTTCTCCCCTTATACAACAATCTGTTTCCCACCAAGTAGTAACCCACATGTTCCCTTTCTTTCGTGACCAGGTCTCTTATAATCTGTTGCAACACTGAGTCTCCCTGTATCTCTTTATCGAGCTCATCGCATGCCACTGTGGGTACTGCTACCAGTGCATTCATAGCTATCTCTCCCGTTAGTTTCCTCGAGAGTGCATCTACCACTCGATTGGTGGCTCCCACTTTATACTGGATCTCGAAGTCGAATCCCAACAGTTTGGTCATCCATTTCTGATAATCAGCATTCACTTCTCTTTGTTGAGTCAAGAAACGTAGACTTTGTTGGTCCGATCTAACTATGAAATGGCGACCCAACAGATAGGGCTTCCATTTGAGCACTGCCAAACATATGGCGATCAATTCTTTTTCATAAATGGATTTTGCTTGTGCCCTTACTCCTAACAACTTGCTGAAATAAGCAACCGGCCTTCCTTCTTGTGATAAGACAGCCCCCACACCATAGCCGGAAGCGTCCGTTTCAATGACGAATGGTTATTGGAAATTTGGCATTGCCAATACCGGAGGTCTTGTCATCACCATTTTCAGCCTATTGAACGACTCCTCAGCCTCTTTATTCCACCCGAAGCTATCTTTTTTAAGTAGCTCTGTTAATGGTTTTGCAATACTTGCATATCCCGCCACGAACTTGCGGTAATATCCGGTCAAACCCAGAAATCCCCTCAACTCCCTTATGTTGGTCGGTGGTTGCCACTCTAGTACTGCCTGCACTTTGTCTTGTTCCACCTCTACTCCCTTTTCGGAGACCACATGTCCTAAGTACCAAATAACCGTCTTACCGAACTCACACTTTTTAATGTTTGCAAACAGCTGCTGCTCCAATAACTTGCTTAGAACCAACTCCAAATGTTGCTGATGGTCTTATTTGGTCTTGATATATATCAAAATGTCGTCGAAAAACACCAACACAAACCTTCGAAGAAATGGGCGAAAGATATCGTTCATTAGCGACTGAAAAGTTGCAGGCCCATTAATAAGTCCTAACGGCATAACGAGAAATTCAAAGTGCCCATCATGCGTACGGAACGCAGTCTTATGAGTGTCTTCTTCCCTTACTCATATTTGATGGTATCCCGCCCGTAAATCCAGTTTTGAAAAATATCTAGCCCCGTGGAGCTCATCTAACAACTCGTCAATGACTGGTATCGGATACTTGTCTGCCACCGTCTCTTTGTTTAAGGCCCGGTAATCGACACAGAAACGCCACGACCCGTCCTTCTTTTTAACCAATAAGACCGGGCTCGAGAAAGGGCTTGTGGATGGTTTGATAATTCCAGCAACAAGCATCTCTCCAATTAGTCTCTCAATTTCATCTTTTTGAATTTACGGGTACCTATAGGGTCGTACACTAATGGGGTTGCTCCCATCCTTCAGCACTATGCTGTGCTCGTGACCTCGAGTGGATGGCAGTCCTCTAGGCACTTCAAACACACTAGCATACGAGTCGATGACCGGTTTTAAGAAAACTGGAACCTCAGTATTCTGAATCGTAACTGTCTCCTGTTCCCTTTTCCCTTGCTCTTGCTCAATGCAACTGCACTCAACCCATAGCCCACACCCTTGTTTCTTCAATGTTTTCTTCATAGCTTTTAGTGAGATTTGAGCCTGAACCAGTGAAGGATCTCCCACCAGAGTATATGGCTCCCCTCGAATTTCAAACTTCATTATTTGCGCCTTTCAGTCAGTTAGTACCATTCCAAGTTTCTCCCGCCACGCGACTCCGAGTATCACATCTGAGCTTCCTAATTTCAGGGGCAAGAAGTCTTCTACTATTTCCAATCCCCCATCTATATATAACCTGACTTGCTTACATACTCCCTCTCCTCGAATTGCATCTCCGTTACCCAATGATACCCCAAAACTGGTGGAACTTTCCACAGGTATCCCAGCTGCTGCCACCAATTCCAATGCTATGAAGTTGTGCGTAGCACCAGGATCCACCATAACTACTACTTCCTTGCTCCCAACAATCCCTTTCACCTTCATTGTCTTTGGATTAGAAATTCCCACCACCGAGTTCAATGAAACTTCTGTCGCAACTTCCTCCGTGGGTGATTGTGGCACATCACTATCCTCCCCATCAGTTTCTCCATCCTCCTCCGCAATCAACATAACACTCAGTTCTTTCTTTTTACACCTATGCCCAACTGCCCATTTACCATCACATCGATAACAAAGACCCTTGGCTCTTTTCTCCTGCAGTTCAGTCTCCGTTGGCCTCTTAACTTCTGTGTTGCCCTGGTGAGTTGGAGATTGCACAGATGCCATAGACTCCGTGGTTCTGCTAGTCCAGTTTCTACTCATCGGAGGGCTGGTGGGAGTGGCCATTGAATACGGACCCACTGACGCACTGCCCTTGCTATAGCTAGAGAAACCCCCAAATTTGGGTATGCTCACACTGCTTTTTCTCAAATTTAAGACCCTCAACTTCTCTTCTACTCTCACCGCCTGCTCCATGGCTTGTTCCAAACAAATAGGGTTTAACAAACGTACCTCGATTTTAATTTCTTCCTTGAGGCCATTAAGGAACTGCCCCATTAACATCTCCTCTATCACCCTTTCCAACGGTGTCACCGTTTCAATAAACTTTCTACGATACTCGTGCACTGAAGAGGTCTGGCGAGTGGCTAACCACGGCTCGTACAAGGAGCCTCCATTCATAGTTCTAAACTGTCGAAGCAAGAAAACCTTCAAATCTGCCCAACGTCGAATTGGGTGGCGCTGATTCTCCCATAGGAACCATCGTAGAGCGTCCCCTTCTAACGCCACCACCACAGCATCTAACATCTCCGCCTCCGATAACCGGTAGAACCCAAAATATCTCTCGACTCGCAAAATCCACCCATCCGGGTCGGTTCCGTCGAAAACCGGCATATCAAGCTTACGATACTTCCAATTACTCTGCACAAACCCATTACCAAAACCGACTGCTCCGCCTCCCGTCAAACCCCCATCCCAGTCACGAGCCCCCACCATCTTAGGGTCTTCACCTCCTACTCCAAACACCGACATGTGGCTAGTTCCACGAATCTCTCCTCGATTAACACTGCCCTCTACCTTGTCGGGGCTCTGGATCTGTTTGGTTTGTAAACCCGTGACTGTAGATCGCATCTCCGCCTGAAACTTGAGTTGTTCGGATATCATTGTCTTCATCGCCTCCTCCATCGTCGTCAGTTTCTCTTCAATCGCCTCAACCCTTTGTGCCATTGTTGGTTGCCCCATGGATTCGACGTGCTTTGATACCACTCTGTTATGACTTACACAATTGACGACTTAATTAACAGAAGCAATCAACGAAGAATACGACTGTTTCGATAAATTATATAATAACGATGAGTTTGGCTCGGTCATTCGAGAGGCCGCCTCTCCATTACAAGAAAGAAAACACACTTCACAATAATGATAAGAAACCCTAGTTCCCTCTCCCCCAATTACATAACCCTGCAATTGTAAAATGACTATTATGCCCTCTATTATGAAATTACTGACTTGCCCTTATTCTTTTCTTCCGCCTCATTTTTATCTTGGACTGCTATGTTTTTCTTTTTCCCGTATTTGCTTCTTGCGTACGTCTTTAGCTGTGGTGGCATCACACCTAAACCCTAACTTATCCTGATTTTTAAACGTGTTAGCGTTTAAAAATCTGGTTGCCGGATTCAATTTTTTTAATTAAAATTTTTAAATTTATCTGTATTGCCTTGGGGTTTCAACTATAAGTTTTTTAATAGTGTTTGTAAATACATATTTACCAAAAAATTAAAAAAATAGATGACACCATTTAAAGTTTTTTAAAAAAAACGTGAACAAATCTTGCGTTTTGATGTTCAAAACGTATTCAACATATGCGTTTAGAACCTAAACGAAGTTGTAAAATACGTTTGCCCACTGTTTTAGGTAATTACAGTCGTGACGTAAGCTATAACAGCGTTAGTTGCTTAACGCAAAATTTACATGCGTTAACTAAGTGCCATAGCAGGGACCTGTTTTCACAATGTGCTGTTTTGGGAATATGTCCTTCAAAAAGTGCCATTTTGGCACTATACCCACAAATAATCCCATTTTTTTTGCTAAATAAAATTTTATCCTCATGTTCTCCTATTATAGAAAGAACTAACATAATAACGCGTATGACGCAGGATCATCTTCTAGCAACGACATAAATTCGTGCATTTTTACGATTTAAAGGATATTTTTTTAGTACTATTGCACATTTTTCGTTCATATATATTATAATATTACTACTTTAATATGGATCATTTTATTTATGTAGGAAAGAAAGATATTTTATAGCATATAAATATATTGTATAAGGTATAACGCAATTTCTTTTAAAGCAATGATAAAAGGTAATTTTGGATTTTACTATTTTAGCCGAATAAAATAAAGAACTAGAGTCAAAGTTCATAAAATAGGTGTGTATTTTTTTTTAAATTCTCTTTAGAACTTTCCATCCACATAATTCAAATTATAAAGTGAAATTGTTCAATATTTTACAAATATTAGTCTACATATATTAAAGAATCCAGCAAACACATGAGAGGAAGAATAAAATTATTAATTTCATCATTTCCTCTTCAAAGATATACTTTAGAATCAAATTTAATTATCATTTGCACAAGAATGGTATATCAGTTATTTACAAATGTATATCATACTTCCTCCCGCCGGATTGTTAACATTTCAAAATAGTGTGTATGACATGCATTTTAAGGTGAATTTTAAGGATAGTTCCATAACTTATTTTTGAAATTTTCATTTTTTGTATAAAAATAGAATAATCTTATTTTTAAACAAAAAAGAAAATGTAAAAATAATTTATGGAACTATCCTTAAAATTCACCTAAAAATGTGTGCCAGAAAGTAACAAAAAAAACTGTTAAGAATTGGATGGGACGGAGGGAGTATTTGATATTGTTATCAAGCTTTGATGTAAAAAACTATAAAATTGGTTGTATCTCATGCATAATATTTTTTATAACTAAATATACAAAGTTTTGTAAATAATATTAGTCATCATTAACATATTTATTCAAAAATTAAATTAATAGTAAAAGTAGGAAAAGGAAGATACCGGATTTATGTTATACATTTTTTAGTTCAAACTCAAAAATTTATGTAGTTTAAGGGTTATAAGGATGGAGTTATTTAGAGAGGATGTGAGTTTAATTTTCCACGAAAACATAATTAATTTATTAATTTTTTTTTTGAATAAGATATCAGTGCTTCTTTTTCACTTGCATCAGGTGTACCGTGGACTTCTGCCTATAGACGATTCAGTGAAGTTATTACTTAATTATTATTAATTTAGTTTAAATTGAATCATTAATATTTATTTTACGGTAATAGTGATAATCAAATATCCTACTTATACGTTTGATATTAATTTTATTTATATCTTTATGATTTATTATTTTAACAGGTATAACTATTTTACTAATTTATTACAATTAAAAAGTTAAATTAATAGTAAAAGTAGGAAAATGGAGATACCGGATTTATGTTAAACATTTTTTAGTTCAAACTCAAAAATTTATGTAGCTCAAGGGTATAAGGATGGAATTATTTGGAGAGGATGTGAGTTTAATTTCCCACAAAAACATAATTTACTCAAAAAAAAAAAATTTGAATAAAAAATCAATGACATCTTAACATAATTTTCTAATATATAAGGGTAAAATTGTAATTTTACACTTTTTAGTAAAAGTTATAAGTGTAAAATTGTAATTTAACATTTTTTTAAATATATTAGGATAAAATTATAACTTTACCTTTTGGAAAAAAGATTTTTATTATCACAATTTGAAGGTAAAATGTCCTAAATATCACAAGCTAAAATTATGACCTTTAATATCACAGAAAAATGCATACTAAGCCGACGTTACTATGTAAACGCTTTGGCGTCTTGCGTTTGTGGTTGTTTTATTTTTTATTTTTGAAAAAAAAATGAGCAACGCATGACCAAGAAGCGTTGCCTCAAAAACAATTTCTGAATTTGCGTTCCTTGTTCTATTTTTTTTTTGTAAAAAAGTGTTAAACACAATTTTGAAGTTAAATAATTTTTATTTTGGGGTTTAACGGGTTTCATTTTGGGTTTAGAAATATTCAAATTTTTTAATTAAAATTTTAAAATTTTATTTGTATTCTCTTGGGATTTCAACAGTTAACCTTTGAGATTCAACATTTCAATTTTTGGATTTTAAAAATATTCCAAACGATGAATCCCTAGACCTTAAACCCTAACGTATCCTGATTTTTAAAAAATCGGGGCTGGCTTGGCCCCCGATTTTTTAAAAATCAGGCCGTCGGATTCATTTTTTAATTAAAACTTTTAAATTTTATTTATATTCCCTTAGGGGTTCAACAGTTCCATTTTGGGTTTAGAAATATTTAGAACGACGAATAAACCGTATACGAACTTAGATTTTAGGGTTGTTTACAACCCTAAACCCTAACTTATTCTGATTTTTAAAAAATCGGGGCTGATCCCCGATTTTTTAAAAATTAGGTTGCCGAACTCAACAAAAAAACACAATTTGATTGACCATTTGGTTATAAATATTTTAATTGTACTTGCAAATACTTACAAAAAAAATACCCCACAAACGCCACATAAAGTGGCGTTCCCTTTTTAAATTTTTATCCTGTTTGTAAACAACAAAACGTAACTTAATATTTCGTTTTCAGGCAACGCTCTTTTGTTATGCGTGTGTCACTTTGTTTTTTTATTTTTAAAAAATAAAACAAAGGCGAAACGCAACACGCCTATGCGTTACTTGTAAACGCCAGTTTATGTTCCGTTTCTTTGTGATATTTAGGGTCATTTTTCCAGTTTGTGATATTAAGGGCATTTTATATTCAAATTGTGATAAAGAGGGCCAACACCATACATTAGTTTTTGAATATTTTGGCTTATAGCCTTTTACAATGAGTATCTGTTCATTGACAAATCTCGTAATAAGCGAGTATCGAACCCAGAACCTTTAGGTCGACTAGAGGTAAGCTCAACCAACTGAGCTACCTCAACTTGCTTCCCTACATTTTGTAGTTAAATTAATAGTAAAAGTAGGAAAAGGTAGATACCAGGTTTATGTTATACATTTTTTAGTTCAAACTCAAAAATTTATGTAATTCAAGGGTTATAAGAATGAAGTTATTTGAACAGGATGTGAGTTTAATTTCCCACAAGAACATAATTTACTCAATTTTTTTTAAATAAGAGACCTCTGACATCTTAACGTAATTTCTAATATATAAGAGTAAAATTGTAATTTTATAGAAGATTTATTAACTCAAAATATCTTTAAAATATTCCATGTTCTCATATTATACTCCCTCTGTCCCATAATGTATGAACATGTTTGACTTTCTTGGAGATTAAGAAAAAGTAGTAGAAATAGAGTAAAGTTAGTTGAAAAGTGGGTAAAGTGGTGGGACCTATCAATATTTAATAATAGATTTGAGATAGTGGAGTGTGTGTAATAGTGTTTATTTAATAAAAAAGTGGAGAAGTAGTGGGTGTAATAGTGAAAAGTAGTGTTAAAAAATAGTAAGTATGTTATGTTCATTCTTTTTAGGACGTACCAAGAAAAGAGGTTCACGTAAAATAGGACGGAGGGAGTATATAAAATGGATGGATGGATGGATTTGTTTATTTATTGAATCATGTTTCGGTCATTATAATTTCTTAAAGAAACCTTCAACTACTCCAACAAATCTAAACCTTCAACTGCATCTCAAAACTCACTTCTTGAGTTTTCCAGTTGGTTGTCACTGACCCTAAGGTCTCCGGCCATTGCACGCCCAATATTACATCTGAATTGCCCAGAGTTAATGGCAAAAAATCAGCAGTTACATCTACTCCTCCATCTAACCGTACTAACACCCCATTGTACATTCCTTGTCCCTTAATTGCCTCTCCGTTGCCCAATGAAACACCAAAACTACTCGACTCACTCACCTGGATTCCTAACCTTTCCACCAACGAAAACGACAGAAAATTAATTGTCGCTCCGGGATCAATCATAACTACTACCTCAGTATCCCCAATCATCCCCATTAGTTTCATAGTTTTAGGATAATCCAATTACTGAATTCAGTGAAACCTCTGTAACTAATTCCTCCGTGGACGATAGAGGTGGATTACTGCTTACCCCGTTTATATCCTCATCTTCTTCATCGTCCATGAGCAGGACACTTAATTCTTTTTTTCGACAACGATGGCCCATGAATCATTTGTCATCACACTGAAAGCATAATCCCTTAGCCTTCTTATCCTGAAATTCTTTCTCAGTAAGCCGTTTCACCTCACCTATTGGTTTTTGATTTCACACAGTGTATGAAGTGGATTTAGGCGAATACACCGAGGCTTGAGACTCATTAGACCCTGTTGCCCAGCTTTTGGTGATAGTTGGGGAACTTGAAGGTAACCTAGAATGTGAAAAAGTAGTCCCATAACCCCCCTTATTAGTGACAGAGTACGTACCATTCTTAATAGCCCCCAAGCTCGGTTTCCGCGTGCTCGCCACACGACACTTCTCCTCCACCCGTACTGCTACATCCATTGCTTGATCCAGATTAATTGGGTTTAAGAGTCGCACCTCTGCCTTTATATCCTCCTTAAGACCATTGATGAAATGCCCCAACAAAATCTGTTCTGGAACTCTTTCCAAAGGAGCGGCTGTCTCTATGAACTTTCGACGGTAGTCAAGCACGGTTGTTTCTTGAGTCGCTGCCAACCATTGCTCATACAGCGAACCCCCGTTAGCAGGTCTAAATTGTCTAAGTAAAAATTCCTTCAGATCTATCCAGCTGCGAATGAGACGACGTTTATGTTCCCACTGATACCAGCGCAAAGCATCTCCTTCTAGCGCCACCACCACGGCTTCCATCATTTCAGCCTCCGTTAACTTATAAAACCCAAAATACCTTTCCACCCGCAAAATCCAGCCATCGGGGTCTGTTCCCTCGAAGATGGGCATATCCAACTTCCTGTATCTCCAGTTGCCTAGACCTCCACCTGACCCCCCAATCCTGTAGCTTCCACCGCCATTCCCTCCTCCTTCAACCGTAGCGGTCCCAACCCCATTTCCACCACGTCCTCATATCACCCCACTCGGCCTTATTGAAGGACCATTCGACGACACACCTGCGTGATTAGCACTCCCTTCCCCTTTATCTCCATTCACCAACAAGGACGTAATCAACCCCGTAATTGTAGATCTGATCTCAGTTTGAAACAAGTGTTGTTCATTTCGAAGCTTCGTAATCGTTTGCTCTTGCTACTCACGAGATCTATTAATTCTCCCCTCCAACCGAACAGCCAAATCCTCTATCATGTCACCGTGTTTCCTTGCCGCCGTAGCTTGACCTTCCAATAATAGCTCCTTGAGTGAATGTTTCATCGTACTCACCGCTGTTTCAACTGCTTGAGCCACCATCGTCGCAATCGATTCTTCTACACTCGTAGTCTTTTCTTCCAGAAGTTCGATGTGTTGATTCACCGTCGGAGGCCCCATGAATTTAGGGCTCTGATACCACTTGTAATAGAACCAACATCAATTTTCCAATATTAAATCAGAATTCAACACCACCAATACAAGTTCACGGTTACAATTCTTCGACGGCTAATTATTACAGATTTAATTTAGATAAATATGAAGCATTCGAGAGGCTTCTACTCTCCGGATCGAGAAATGCGGCTACACAACTCAATGCTCTAATTTTCCTTTGTCACGTCCTTTTTTTTACCTCCTCACGTTCAATGACCCTTTTGCCCTCCTTGTCTAGCTTGGACTTGCGTCTTGAAAATACTTTCCCTATTGGGTTACTTCTTTCTGATGGGCCCTGTTCTGTTGTTGGACTTTGGTGTGTCACACAAAGCTGAAGTGTGTCATGTTTCTACACTCTAGAATATTCTATACAGCTGTATGATTACAAGTTAGTTACGATTCTGTTAGTTAGCAATTCCAGTATATAAGCTGGCATTTGGAAATGTATTGAGATCTTTGATCATAATGACAATTCTGTAGTTTTCTTCCTCTCTCTGTCTTCTTCTTCCTCATTCTTTAGTTACTTAGTTTATTTCTGAGTAAAAACATAACAAGTGGTATCAGAGCTACCAATCCTCGGCTGTACGCTTCAATGGCGTCGAGTACTCGTTCAAGAACAATGGACGATCAGTGGAAGGATCTTGATAATAAGATTCAAGAAATAAGTGTTAAGTGTTGCAAGCATATTGAAGTGACTCAAGCGTCTTTCGAAGATAAGTTCATTGGAAAGATGGATCAATTGTTGGCCATGGTTTCTGGGTGTGAGTCTAGGATTGAAGCTTGTAATGTTGCCATGGATGACAAGATCTCTAAAAAGTTTGATGACTTGTTGAGGCATACAAACATACAGAAGATGGTCGGTAGAGATGGAGAAATCTTGGTGGATAAAACTCCAATTTTGCAATCGCCATTGATTGATAAAACTCCATTAGCTTCATTGTTCAAGAATCAAGATTTGAGTAAAGAAAATCAAGGGAAACGCACTTTCAGTCACCCTAAAGTGGAACTCACACATTTTAATGGAGATGATCCAAGATCTTGGATCAGGAAATGCAATAAATTCTTTATGTTTCATCAGGTTAATGACTCTCTTAAAAGTGAACTAGTAGAAATGTATGTTGATGGTAAGGCTGATACTTGGTTTCAGAGTTATAAATTTGTTAAGGGAAACAGTTCTTGGTTAGAATTCTGTGATGCTTTGATTAAAAGATTTGATCGTAAAGGAGGAGTGGATGAACAAGAGGAATTTAACAAATTGGTGCAAGTAGGGAGTGTAATGGAGTATGTTGAGAAGTTTGAGGAACTTAAGGCTTTGCTTTTGTGTAAGAATGTTGGTTTAGGTGAGTCTTATTTTGTGTCCAGTTTCATTTCTGGTTTGAAAGGAGAATTGAAACCTATGGTGAGGTTGATGAGACCTGCAACTTTAGTAGATGCTATAGAGGTTGCCCTGTATCAAGAGCAAACAGTTGATCTTATTGTCAAAAGAACTGAGAGTAAAGGGAAGGGTAATTTTAATACATTTAACAAGAAAATAGAGGGAGATAATAAAGAAAGTAATGGTTCTGTTCTTAAAACCTCTAATGTTGCTAATGAGTTCAAGAAGATTTCACCAGAAGAGTTTCAATACAGGAGAAACAATCATCTGTGCTATAAATGTGGGGACAAGTATAGTTAAGGTCATAAGTGCAAGAATGAGCAGTTTACTTTTATGTTGGTAGAAGATGGGGAGTCAGATTTGTGGAATTTAGAAGAGGATTCTGAAGAAATGATAGAGGAGGGTAAAATTACAGAAGTTTCTTTGAATGCCCTTTCTGACAATATGTGGAGGAAAACAATTACATTGGAAGGGAGTATTCAAGGGCATCCTATTACTATTTTGGTGGACCCTGGTAGTACTATGACTTTTCTGGATTCGAATATTGTTTCTAAATGTGGGTTATCAGCTGGTCCCTGTGAGGCTATCAAAGTAAACATGGCTGATGGTAGTTCTGTTGAGAGTAATAGTTTGGTTCAGAAGGTGAAATGGGAAGTGCAGGGGTATAAGTTTAATTGTAATATGAGAGTTTTGAGAATTGGAGGTTGGGATATGATAGTTGGAGTAGATTGGATGGAGCAGTATAGTCCATTATTGTTTGATTTTAAGAAGTTGTATTTGAAATTAAATGCTCATGAGGAGGGAAATAAGCAAATGTTATTGCAAGGAGCAGTGAAAAAGGCTTCTATCAGTTTAGTCAGGGGTAAGAAATTGCAGAAATATAATGAGGAGATGGCAATTCACAAAGTTCAACAAGAGATGTTATCTGTAGCTTCACAAGAAGATTTGGCATTAGAGAAGCAAGAGGAAACATTGTCAGATGGCCTTATACAGGAGGAGAAAAGTGATCAAATTCCAGGTTTGATCAAGTCTATTGTTGACAAATTTCCTGAAATTTTTTCTGTTCCTACTACTTTACCTCCTACTAGAATAGTAGATCATGAGATTCCTTTACAGAAAGGGGCTCAACCTTTTAAGCTCAAACCTTATAGGTACCCTCACTCTCAGAAAACAGAGATTGAAAATCAGGTTCAGGAGATGCTTAAAAGTGGTAGTATCAAGACTAGTAACAGCCCTTTTGCTTCTCCTGTGATTTTGATTAAGAAAAAAGATAATACATGGAGATTTTGTGTAGATTATAGGCATTTAAATAATATCACTATTAAGGATAAATTTCCTATTCCTAATATAGATGAGTTGTTGGATGAGTTACATGGGGCAAAGCTATTTTCAAAGTTGGATTTGAGATCAGGTTATCATCAGATTTTAGTTAAACCTGTAGATAATCCTAAAACCGCTTTTCAAACTCATCACGTCCATTTTGAATTTGTGGTATTACCTTTTGGATTAACTAATGCTCCAGCCACTTTCCAAGCATTAATGAATCAAAATTTTCAACCATACTTGAGGAAGTTTGTGTTAGTTTTCTTTGACGACATTCTCATATATAGTCCAGATCTGGAAACTCATGCTGAACACTTAGAGATGGTGTTGAAAGTATTACAGGAAAATCAGTTGTATGCTAAAAGTTCGAAATGTACTTTTGCTGCAAGTTCTATAGACTATTTGGGGCATCTTATATCTGCTGATGGGGTTAGTATGGATCCAGCCAAAGTGGAGAGTATTGTTTAGTGGCCTACACCACATTCTGTGAAAACTTTGAGAGGGTTTTTGGGTTTGTCTGGGTATTATAGGAGATTTATACAGAATTATGGAGTGATTACAAGGCCATTAACAAACTTATTGAAGAAAGATGGTTTTAGTTGGAATTTAGAGGCTGATAATGCTTTTAAGAAATTGAAAGAAGTTCTTTGCACAGCTCCAGTACTAGTTATGCCAGATTTTTCACAACCTTTTGTGTTGGAGACTGATGCCTGTGACAAAGGTATGGGGGCAGTGCTTATGCAGCAGGGTAAGCCAATTTCTTACTTGAGCAAAGCTTTTAATTCTAAGAATATGGGTTTTTCTGTTTATGAAAAAGAATTATTAGCTTTGGTTATGGCTGTTACCAAGTGGAGACATTATCTAGTGGGACATCATTTTATAATTCGAACTGATCACCAGGCACTTAAGTATCTTCTGGAACAACAGTTACATACTTCTTTGCAGTACAAGTGGTTATCCAAGTTGTTAGGTATGGACTATGAGATTCAATATAAAAAAGGAAGTGAGAATATGGCTGCAGATTCTTTATCAAGGGTGAGGGAAGTTGAGTTTTGTTCTGCTGTGTCCAGTATTCAACCTAAATGGATTCAACAGGTGTTATTGAGTTATGAGGATGATAATGAGGTACTTGCAATTATTAGTAAAGTTTTACTTAAAGATGATTCTGTGGCAGAATTTCAGTATTTGCAAGGGGTATTAAAAAAAGGGAACAAGATTTATGTAGGTGCTGGTGGGGGAATTAGGAAGGAATTAATTGAAGCAATGCATAATTCTTCTTTGGGTGGGCATTCTGGGCAAAATGCTTGTTTACAGAGACTGAAATTGTTGTTTTTCTGGCCTGGTATGAAGTCTGAAGTCATAGAGGTGGTTAAATGTTGTGTAATCTGTCAAGCAAATAAAAGTGAACATGTTTCTTATCCAGGTTTGTTGCAGCCTTTAAGTATTCCACAACAAGCTTGGAAGCATATTTCGATGGATTTTGTTGAGAAATTACCAATTTCTGAGGGTATGGATACAGTACTTGTAGTGGTGGATAGATTATCCAAGTATGGACATTTCATTGCATTAAAACATCATTTTTCAGCTGTAGATGTAGCAAATATTTTCTTGGATAATATTTTTAAGCTACATGGTTTACCTGATTCCATAGTATGTGATAGGGATAAAGTCTTTACTAGTGTATTCTGGACTAGTCTTTTTGAGAAATTGGGTGTAGCTATGCATTTCACTTCTGCTTACCATCCACAATCAGATGGTCAAACAGAAAGGTTAAATCAGTGTTTGGAAGCTTATTTGAGGTGTTTTTCTAGTGAAAGGCCTAATAGTTGGAGAAACTGGTTAGCTATGGCAGAGTATTGGTATAATACTTCTTTCCATAGTAGTTTAGAGATGACCCCTTATGAAGTTCTTTATGGGACTCAACCTGTTCCTTTAAATTTGGGTGAGTTACAAGATATGGTGATACCTGCTGCTCAGGATTTGATTCAGAAAAGACTACAGGTATTACAGATAGTGAAGGAAAGTTTGATTAAAGCTCAGCATAGAATGAAATTCTTTGCAGATCAAAAGAGGACTTAAAGGAGTTTTGCAGTTGGAGAATGGGTGTATTTGAAATTACAACCATATAGGCAACAGTCTATAGCAGTTAGGCATTCTTTGAAGCTGTGTGCAAAATTTTTTGGTCCTTTTCAGGTTGTGGAGAAGATTGGCTCTGTTGCTTATAAATTGAAGCAACCTATACATTCTAAAGTGCATCAAGTTTTCCATGTTTCTTTGCTTAAGAAACATGTTGGAAGTTCTCCTATTTCTGCAGGGAGTTTACCAGAATTCAATCAAGAAGATGTGGTGCCTTTAGTACCTGCTAAAGTACTTCAAAGGAGACAAATTGTGCGACAGAATCAAATGGTAGTGCAGTGGCTGGTACAATGGAAGGACTTGGAATTTCATGAGTCTTCATGGGAGGATGCTACTTTCATTCAAAAACAGTTTCCTCAGTTTAAAGCTTAGCACAGACTTGAGGACAAGTCTGTTTTTATGGAGGGGCATTTGTCATGTTTCTACACTCTAGAATATTCTATACAGCTGTATGATTACAAGTTAGTTACGATTCTGTTAGTTAGCAATTCCAGTATATAAGCTGGCATTTGGAAATGTATTGAGATCTTTGATCATAATGATAATTCTGTAGTTTTCTTCCTCTCTCTGTCTTCTTCTTCCTCATTCTTTAGTTACTTAGTTTATTTCTGAGTAAAAACATAACAAAGTGCTATTGCTACTTGCATTTGATGTGTGATAAGAGTTTGTACTAAACGATATACTTCTAGTACCAGAAGCCAAGTTGTGTTGCCATATCGATCTCGTTGCTCCTGCACCATTATCGATATCGACCCGTGGTCTGACTACATATGTTGCCCGGATACTTCATTCTTATTAGCTCGCATTTTCAAGCGAATAGATCCTCCCAGCTTCCCGTACTGACGTATGGATCAAGTTGGGCTTCAAATCTTTTTCATCACAATTTTTCATGAGGTTTGAAAAGCAGGTAAAAAATTGTTTGCTAAATTCAAAAATATTTTTTTTAAAAAGTGTTTTTGGTTGAAAAACTACTTTTTTTGAAAATATTATTTTTCAATTTTTGCGGGCAGCTACTAGTTTTAACATTTAATCTCACTAAAAACATATTTTTATAAAAGAAAGTGAAAAACAAATATTATTGAATTTTGGAAAATTTAAATAGGATTTTAATACAAGCGGGTTAAGTTATTTTGGCCTTTTGGGGTTGGGTTGATCCGGGAATTTGGGTGAATTTTTTTTTGCCACATAAGTAAAGATTTTATTACTGAATTAAATCTTTACAAAATAAACCATTTTTTTTTTTTTTGAAAAGAAGCGAATTTGAGGCGGCAGAACTTTGGTATGGGAAGCCAGCCATGATACACCAAACATCCTTGCCAAATAAAAGGTGGGTGGGCTGTTTTCCTAAAATCTGCAACAAACATGTTTTGGTTCGACTGTCAACTTTGGCTTCCCACGTATACCCCGTTCCCATCCATGCAAATTATTGAAACTAGGTCAAAAAGCCGCGCTATGCGCGGCACGAAAATATTTTTATAAATCATATACATAACATCATTATTCATTGAGTTTTATTATTTGGAACTTGATATGATAAACTGAAACTTATGTACAATGTAATTAAATTTGAATATTTAATAATTATAGAAAAAAGAATTAGCCGGAAAAAAAACATGTTTCAGTTAAAATCATAAGTATTAATAATAATTTTTTCGAATATATTAACTACACCTATTTTGATGCAAAAAAAATGCTTATAAAATCCAATATTGATAAACATTTGCAAAATTTGGCATTGGATAAATAAAAGTAAAATTTTTTAATCTTTTTTTATTGTCGATGGAATTATGAGAGACGTGATTGCTTAGTTTGTAAATAAATTTGATTGTGTGATAAAAAGAAGCATAATGTAAATGTGAACAGACTTAACTTGTCGATGAATTTGGTTGTATGACAAACAAAACATAATTCAAATGCATTTTTTAAGTCATGCTTCATATTTTTGAAGTGAACCGACACCCGTATCTTTTCGTTTGATATTTTTGTTTTGAGCATTTATAAGAGCTTTTTTGTGTGTAATATTAAATTTAAATTCATGGGCACATGTTCAAAGTGGTACTCACATATTCTAATACTCTTATATTAAATCTTATAATAAATTTCTACATGTAATTAAAATCATTGGAACCTGAATAAACACTAAGTCGTTTAAAATTAGTTATATAAACAAAATGATGATCCTCTAACAGTTATCCAATTCATCAACTCCATAAAGATCTCTTATTTTTTTTCATACCAAATTACAATGTCAACATAATTTTTATAGTAAAAATTAATAAATATTAAATCTATACTAATATATAATAAGCAAACAGGGCTATAATTTGGTTGTTTGGTTCAACCAACCGTTAAAAAATAGTGATTGTTAGATATTTAGTAAATAGATGATAACTGCTTATCTAATAATATTTTTTATTCTATGTTTAAATCTCTCTTCTAAATATTCAAGGTTCAAATCCTATTAACAACAAATTTAAATTAGATTTATATTATTAGTTTTAAATAATACATGTCACTTATTGAATAACTATTATTATTACTAACAATTTTATTAATTAATATTATAAAGTTAAATTATATCCATAATAAATTAATATACTCTATTTTGTTTAATCATATAATTTTAAAATATTTAAAAGTACCCGTGCAAAGCACGAGCTATAAGCTAGTATAACTAATTAAGGTTCTTAAATCTGATGCTCGTCTCATAACATACATGCATGATTAATTGATTAGCAATAGTAAAAGAATGTGTTTAGTTAGAATATTAATTTATTCCAACACAATATAATGGAACAACGAATGTATAATTTGTTTATTGATTTAATAAGTGAAGAAATGGATTGGGTTTGTTCGAGTTGGTCACACCTGTGTGTAATTTATTCACGTGTAAAAGTAAATTCTCCAATATTACTTGTATTTAAATTATGGATGTTAATTTGAAAATTTATATATACTTCCGTACTTTATCATGATTCTCACGGTCACTGATTATGAATTTATCGAAAAGTTAAAATCGTCTATTTCTTGCTGCCGAAAAAAATTGCAGTGATTTTAAATAAGGATTAGAAATGGAATTATGGACGATATAAATAATTTAATTTTATCATTTTACCTTTAAATAATTGTAATTTTATAAATGTAAGGAAATTATTGTAATAAAAAAAACAAAAAATGTGAAAAATCAAGAAAAATATATAAAATTTTCTGAGTGAATGTCTTTCCGATTTCCTGTTAATATAACCAAAACCTCTTCTTTTACAATATATCATGGATAATTCTAGTTAATGAAATAAAATAATAATATTATAATTATTAATAATTACTAATTATCTTTTAATAGTTATTTTCCGCTCTTTGCGCGATCTTATAAATTTTTATTTTAAATAACAAAAAATTGTATTCGACAAATTTTGTTATACGAAAATTAATTTATACAATAATTGGTTTATATTATTAAATGCATTTTGATTACGATCTACTTAGCCGACGTCCCTTTACTATTTTTAATCATAAGAACAGTTATTTTTTAGTATTAATATAATACTTACTAAATTAATTTGATTTTTATGTTTGAAAATATAATAATCATTTTATTAATTAGTTTTATAATTGTATATTTGAAATTGATTATCAACTTACACGGCTAATTCTTCTCCATTATTATCAAAAAGGGTCAACAATTTGACCTGACAGTAGTTTTTGGTTGGCTAAGCCATCAAATCAGGAATTAGTTTTATTAATGAAAATGTTAAAACAATTCCGATTTAATTACATATATTAGGTATGTAAAATCCGAACTTAAGATTCGAGCAAAAACGATGAAATTTTTCCGTCGTAATTGGACCAATTGCGACGATTTCAATGTAAAATTTTTATTGTAAATGGTCATTTTTCTTATAGTGTGTAAAATTTATTGAACATGAAAATTATTTATTTTAATGATTGATTATATGTTAAAAATACAAATAATTGATATTGTTAGGATAATGTATCACTTTAGAGTTTTTGTGAAAAATTTAGATAGTGACACTTGAAACAAATTATCTATACTTCTAGTTAAGAGGGAGAGAGGATCGGAACTGAGAAAAGAAAAATCCTAACGTAAAATTAATTAACAGATCATGATTTTAGCTAAATAAAGTGCATGTCGGAGATACTTTTAGAAAACCAAGGATTATAATTTAAATAGTGAATGTAATAGTGTATGAGTGGGTGTAATAGTGATTTTATTGTTAAAATAAGTAAAGTAATGGGTGTAATAGTGTAAAATGTTGAAAAAATAGAGTGAAGTAGTGGATGTGATAATGTATTTTATTATTAAAAGTTACTATTTTGGAAATGTAAAGAAATAGGTAGGACGTCCCAAAATAGTAACTGTAAAGAACATGTTGGGACGGAGGGAGTAGCACTTTAGTGTTTGGGGACTTATTTTTCAGAATAAGTTAACTTATTTTAAGACAAAATTAGGAATTCCTAACTTTCTTCTGAAAAAATTAATTTTTTTTTGCAACTTATAGAATCTAAAACATACATTAAATACTTATATAAAATAAAATTATCAAAATATAAAATTTTTACCCGAAAATAAGGTCATAAGAACTTATTCTAAGTTAGTCCCAAACATGCCCAATATTAAACGAAGATTGGCCCTTCTGCATTGATATCGAGTAATCAAATTCTAAGTTAGTCCCAAACATGCCCAATATTAAATGAAGATTGGCCCTTCTGCATTGATATTGAGTAATCAAAATATTTAGGGGATGTTTGGGGAAACTTATTTTCAGAATAAGTCAACTTATTTTAAGACAAAGTTAGAGATTTTTAACTTTTTAAAAAAAAGTTAACTTCTTTTTGCAGCTTATAGAATCTCAAATATACATTAAATACTTGTATAAAAAAAATTATCAAAATATGAAATTTTTACCCCGAAAATAAGTCTAAAAGGACTTATTTTAAGTTTTCTCAAACATGCCATTAATACAAGTCACGACATATCATTTGAAAATAATTTTTTATATCTGATTTGACCTGTCCAATTTCATATTATTATCATAAATATCGATATTAGTTAATTTAACCACGCTTGTGATCTTATAACATTATTTTTTAATAATATTAATTCATTAAAAAAATTTATAAAAATAAACATAAAATCTAACTTGGTAACTTTTCTAATAATCGAATACCTTCTTGCTATTCTTGATTATAACTGTAAATTGGGAAGTCACAAGTTATACGATATAGGATAGGATGAATTTGATGACAATTTTTTTTTTAAAAGGAGTAATATTTTGTTATTATTGAATTTAAACTATGAAAATCATTAAAATTATTAAATTCAAAATTATATCTATAGAAATTAGTTGGCACTGAAATTTCATTAAAGGTGATCAAAATATTCGTAACCCATGTCACAAATATTACAAGGTTAGTTGTTCTGCTTGATGTCAAAACAAAAGAAATTCTAATCTGCCTATGAGAAGCTAGAAAAATGATTTATAATGATTTTTAAACTGCCAAAAATCCTTTGCTTTTAGTGTATATATATATAGATTATATTATAGAATTATAGAGTATGAGAAGTTGTGAAAAAATAATGTAATTTTTCTTTCCTCAAGTAATAGAAATATTTATATTTTAAGTGGATCTAAATAATTATTTTATCCATACATACATAGTGTTGTAAATTTGAAAAGTTATTATCAATATTGGAATATAAAAAGAATTTAACATTAATGCAATTTTTTTTATCAGTAAGAGACGAAATAAGAGTTTATTGGTGCTTCTCTTTCTTAGATTGGTGTTAGAAAATTAGTACACAAAAAATGAAGATTGAGTCGGGGATCGATGTCTAATCTTATAACTGGACAATCGTGCGCCACTTTTTGAGGAAATCGGTGAATAAGAAAATGAGTAACCTATTTGGAACTGTTGCTAAACTGCCACCTCAACTACACAATCTCCTGCTATTAATATATATATAGATTAGCTACAATATCCGATATTAGTTTTTTCGAATTATTATATATATTTCCATCATTTAATTTCTTTAATTAAGGAAAAAATATTATCAAACTCTGGTTTCAAAAAACTAAAAATATTATCAAACTCTAGTTGTCATGTGACTCCTAGTATATTTCTTTTATATGCGCACACTAAATATAAAATATTCTTTTCCTAATTTGAATTATATCCTATATATATATCCTGTATATAATTGACGTAAGGAGGTTTAGGTGGTCTGGTCGTCAGGGTTTAAAAAATAATTTCATTAAAAATTAGAAATGGGCCATAGATAATGAATTGGGCTAGGATTTTAATTAATGGTATTTTTAATTTAACAAACAAGCACATCAAAAAATGTACTAAAATAAATAACACATGATAAAAAGAAAAAATTAAAAGTTGAGAAACTTATTATTAATTATAATTAATACACAAATAATTTAGACTAAAGTTTAAAACATAATTTAAAAAAAACAAACAAGCCAAAAAATATGAAACGTTAAAACATATGTTAGGATAGACCTTATAATAAAATTTTCAAAAAAATCATTTACCAAATAAAAGTATTTTAAGAAAATTATTATTTTAATAAAAATCATTAAAGATTCTATTTTTAGGTTTGACAATAAATATGTTTCTAATATTAACAAACAAGGATAAAATAGCAAAAACCATAATAAAAAAATAAGTTGCAAATTCTTCATTCTTTATATATAATAAACAAGTAAACAAAAATATACATTCTAATAAAATTGAAGAAAAATCTCCACAAAATATGAAATATTAAAATATATGTTAGGCTAAATCTTAAAATATATTAACAAAAAATTCGTTATTTATTACAATAAATTCCCACATGTCTAAAGTATATTATATATATTTTAATAAATATAAGAAAACACGCCAAAACATATGAAACATAAAAATATATGTTAGACTAAACTTTAAAATATAATTTTCAAAAAAATCGTTTACCAAATAAAAGTGTTTTAAAAAGAACATTATTTTAATAAAAAAATTTTAAAGATTCTATTTTTAAGTTTGATAACAATTATGTTTCTAAAATTACAAACAAGGATAAAATAGCAAAAAAACCTTAATTAAGAATAAGTCGCAAATTCATTCTTTATATATAATAAACAAGTAAACAAAACATACCATCAGAATTTCAATTCAAAAAATAAATTTTTAGAAAACATGAATTTATATTTAATTACAAAACAAAAAAAAGTTTTTAAGAAAGTATATGGTAAAATAAGATAATAAAAAATTAATTAAAAAAATGTCATAATTAGAAATGACCCAAAAATTCAACAAAATATAATCTCCAAAACAAATGCTAATCCAAAAAAATAAGATCTAAATTTAGAAAACTATTGAAAATAAACTTTTATATAATGCACTTAAAACAAATATAAACGAACACAAAAACATAAAAAGTTAGTACAAACTTGATAAGTTTCTCACATGTCTAAAGTATATTGTATATATTCTAAAAAAATTGTACATAACATCCAAAAATATATGAAATATTAAAATATATGGTAGGCTAAACCTTAAAATATAATTTACAAAACAAAATCGTTTACCAAATAAAAGCGCATTAAGAAAAAATTATTTTAATAAAAATTAATCATTAAAATTTCTATTTTTAGGTTTGACAACAAAAATTCTTACTTAAAAAAATGTAAAAATTACATTTTAAAAAACAAATCAGCAAATAAAAAATTCATACTTTGCAATGAAAATATTAAAATTAAAAAAAGTGAACACAAATCAATAAATGAATATATTTTAAATTAAAAAACAATCCAAACCTCATAGAATGAATTTATATTAATATCTAAATATAATACAACAAAAAAACTCCTAAGATTACTCTAAACAAAAACACATAATAAACACCACACCTGTCAAAAATATAAAATTAACAAGAAAAAAATAATAAATATTAAAACAAATAAAAAGTTTAATAACGCACATATTTCTAAAAAAGTAAAAAAAAACCTTTAAAAACTATAAAAAAAACACTATAACAAAATATCTAAAAATTTTAAGATTATCATTAAAGTACATAATCAAAAATATAAAAAATATAATAAATTGTTACATGAATATAGTACATATATGTTTCAAGTATATCATATGTAATCTAATTAAATAAAAAAATCAAAAATAATTATAAAATACTAAAAAATATGTTAGCCTAAACTTTAAAATATAAATTATAGAAAAACTATTTACATGAAAAAAACAAATGTGTACTACAAACCATAGAATGTATGTATTATTATCATTAAAAGTAGAACAAATTATCCAAAATAAAACTAATTTTACAAAAAAAAAAATCTAATCAAAAAGTGTAATATAAAATATAATATAATTTATAATTATATATAATAAATTATAAATTATTATCGACTAGTTACATATAGAATATAATTTATGTCAACTAGTTATATATAGAATATAATTTATGTTACAGTAGCTGCCAAATCTGTTGTTTGTAGCTTGGCGCCTAAGAAAAGCACACCCTACATTCAATATCTTGTAAAATAAGTAGTAATAATTTATTTATTACTATTTCCATATTAAAAACACAAATAATCAATTAAGAACCGCCTTTCCATGAATATATAGAAAAATCATCTTGTTAAACCATAAAATAAAGTAGTAGTAATAATTTATTTATTACTATTTCCATATTAAAAACACAAATAATCAATTAAGAACCGCTTTCCATGAATATATAGAAAAATCACACATATATTGTCTTGTTAACCATAAACCTCTCTGCAACTTCTACCACACAAAACCCTTCTCTTCTCCAACTTTCTTGCTTTGTTGAATTACGATTACGAATTAATAATGTTGATGCGACATGGCACTCGTGGGTTGTCCCGATCTTTGATGGGCGTCCGTTTATTCTCCAACGCAAACACCGGATTACTATCAGAATCAATGGGTGGTGTGCGTTGGAGAAGCACTTTGACGTTGGGTGACAAACAGGAACAACTTGGATCAGCCGGTGCCGGTGGTAATGATGACGGTGCTTCTGGTAATAAAGATGTGGCTAGTTACTGGGGTATTAAGCCTCAGCAGGTTAAAAAAGATGATGGTACTCCCTGGAAATGGAACTGCTTTAGGGTATGTCTTATGTACTATATATGTATGTTGTGTTGTACGTACGTACGTACTAGTTAATTACAACATAAGAATTATCTCATCTGATTATATTTTTATTAATCAACGTGGGCTTTTGATTTTTTTTTTTAATTTGTAACCAAGCCATGGGAGACATATCAGGCAGACTTGACAATAGATCTCAAGAAACATCATGTCCCCACTACTTTGTTGGACAAACTTGCTTACTGGACTGTTAAGTCTCTCAGGTTTCCCACTGATGTCTTCTTTCAGGTATTTACATTTTTATTTCACCACTCCTTGTCTTCTTGATTTTTCCAATTGTTTTGCTCTCACCAATTTATATATATTTTTCTCTTTATTTGTCCGGGTTTTTTGCTTATGTTTTCTTCCCATTATTCTGTAATTACATGACACTTGCGATTATTTTCATGGGAATTCGAATTTGGTGGTGTGTTCCCCTGTTTCGGTTACAAGGGTTTGTTATTTCTATGATTTTTTTTTTTAACTTTAATATTCTAGGAGGTTTTACAATCATGTACTTTTCTTCTCGGGATATTGAAATAATAAGTTCTTCAATTTTCATAGTTTAATTGTAACTGGTTTTGTTTTTTTCTGCTTGCTTAAATTCTATGATGCACAGGTTATTGGTTGGCTGCTATTAGTTGTGTAATTCACCTCATTAATTGTAAGAATCTGAATGTTGTTACTCAAGAATGAATTAGTAGGGTTCAAGATAAGAATGACATGCTTGTTTTGGATTGATTTTCATAGTGACTGTGATTTTTTACTCAGCATGTGAATTTTGAATTATGCCAGAGGAAATGTTTATTTTGCCTTTGGATTATCCAGTATAGGTTATCAGTTGGTACAAAATGATAATAAGAGTAAAGTCTTGAATTTGTGTTACTTTTGGATGCAAATTTCTTATGTCTGGGTGTGAAATTGCAGAGACGATATGTATATCGTGTAATGATGTTAGAAACAGTGGCTGCTGTCCCTGGCATGGTTGGAGGAATGCTGCTCCATTGCAAGTCACTCAGGCGCTTTGAGCACAGCGGGGGTTGGATCAAGACCTTGTTAGATGAAGCTGAAAATGAACGAATGCACCTCATGACATTCATGGAAGTATCCCGGCCAAAATGGTATGAACGTGCCCTTGTGTTTGCTGTTCAGGGCGTCTTCTTCAACGCCTACTTGCTTGCTTATCTAGCCTCTCCGAAACTGGCTCATCGAGTTGTGGGATACTTGGAGGAGGAAGCAATTCACTCTTATAATGAGTTTCTCAAGGAGTTGGACAAAGGTAATATCGAGAATGTCCCTGCTCCTGCTATTGCCATTGATTACTGGCGCCTCCCGGCTGACTCTACATTGAGAGATGTTGTCATGGTTGTTAGAGCAGATGAGGCTCACCACCGAGATGTTAACCACTTTGCTTCGGTAATGATAACTTTTCTCTAAATATAATGCAGGCAGATATAATAAGCACATTGCAAAAAGGCTGAAACTGTGAAATTGATGAAAGGAAGTGTAGCACTTAGATAAAAATTGCTTAGCTAGCGTCTCTAAATCTCTATTATGATGATTGCAGGACATACATTATCAGGGACAGGAGCTGAAGGACTCCCCTGCCCCTCTTGGCTATCACTGAAGTGGAGGATTGGGATTCTTTGTTGCCCTGCTTATGATTTCATCTCATTGGAGTTTTACCTTATTTACTGTAAGGATTATTATAGCATTTGGATGTAAAAAGGATAATTATGTTTTGTGGTGTAAAACCTTATCATCATCATTTGGTGGTGTCAAGCCAATGTTTGGTCGTCATATCTGTTAAGGGTTTGAAAACATGCAATAGAAGTTGACATCCCTTGTCAAACGAAGGATTTCCTTTAATTAATTAAATTTTCTTCAATTGTTTTTTTTCTTTTTGTTTTTCCTGAAATTTGATACTAACGGTTGATTTTATATGTTCAAGTGGCCTTTATCTCATAAGATAATAATTTAGAAGGCTTCCGAAAAGAAATTTGAATTTGAAGAGGATCATCATCTAAATTGGGCTAATAAGCAGCCGCCTTAATATTAAAACAAACAGGTCTTGTGATAACAGATTGGGGAATGTTATGAAATTGTCAAATCTGCATCGGCAATAATGCCACCAGCAGCTATTAAGTTATTCCGAAACCTTATATTAATTAAGCAGACCTCAAATGTAACCAAGGAATGTAATTTCACAAAAGCAGACCTCACAAGTAATCAATCTTTAGAGTTGTCGTTTATAATATGTGCTGGCTGTTTGTACAAGTGACGACACTAGACAATATTTGACCAAACTCGTAACAGAGGATAGAAAATGTGGATATTGTTGGAGAATAATCTGAACTACACTTCTTTATGTCATGGTTAGAGTGTTGTTATATTTTATTAGCACGCCATGTCCTTGTTGTTGGCTAGTCTTTTGAGTATGCTTAGTAGTGGAGTTAGAGCAGTCCATTGTTGTCTCCACTACAGTTTGTTTTTGATTTTGTCCATGCAGTCACATCTCTTAAATATGCTGAGAGAGTGCAGTTGTTTATTGTTCCATTGAGTTGTAACCTGTGTGTGTGTGTTCTATTAATACAAAAGAGCAAGTCTCTCCACAACTGTGTTAATCCTCCAGCTTTATACTTATGTGTGTGTACATATATCAGGTGTAATCTCTACAGATATAAACTTAATAGTATAAGGTTTGTTGAGACTCAAATATAGCAGTACCTTTTAGATATTCAAATTTCTAGTATACATACGATGGTGCGTGCTAACTACACGGCCATGGTCCCTTGCATACATAATAAATCCTCCCATATCATTCTCCAGATTCCAAATCAATGGCCAATGGACTTGGAAACTTCCAGATTTTGTTGATTTTATGGTTCTTCTTAAGAGTGAAACAAGACTTGGAAGCTGCCTCTTCTCTGTGCAAAATCTCCTCTAGTTGAGTCTAGATGGTTCATGATTGTCAAGTAAAATTGATGTGCCAAAATGACATAGTTTATACTTGATAGTAAGCTGCATAAGCTATTAATGAGAAAATCGTGTACTAAAAGATATATAGTATTTGATTATATGCATATTCCTTGATGCAATTATTGTGCTATCGCAGTCAACATAATGCTTAATAGTAGATGTTTTGTGTTCTTGTGTACTTTAAATTTATATTTTGGTATGATATATAGGATACGGGGGAGTTTAAGTTGGAACTGGAGGATCCAATAAGATATGTTCCATGGTGCATTGTAAATCCTTACCCTTCACCTAGGGGTGAGTATTCGGTTTAAACCGAACCGAACCGAATTTTAATTCGGTTAACCGAAACCGAAATTCTAGAAAAATCAAAACCGAAAACCGAACCGAATTAAATTCAGTTTTTAACCGAACCGAAATTTTTATTTCGGTTATTACCGAAAACCGAAATATAAAACCGAAATTTTAAAATAGTGCAAAAAAAAAATGAATAAATTTCTTACAAATTAAAATTTATCCAACATCCAAGTTCAATTAAAATTAAAATTACAAATTTAAGCTTAAAAGTAGTCAAAGAAAGTACATTTCAAGTGAAAACAATCATCATATCTCATGCTGCATTAGAAACCACAAGTAATATATAGTAATATATTAATAAATAATATTTTATTATTATATAAAAAAAATTCGGTTATTTATTTCGGTTATTCGGTTAACCGCGATTAAAAACCGAACCGAACCGAAAACCGAAATTTCAGAAAAAGGAGAACCGAAAACCGTCGGTTAACCAAACCAAAATTATTTCGGTTATTCGGTTCGATTTTCGGTTAACCGGACCGTATACTCACCCCTACCTTCACCGAGCACTAAAAAGAGGGATATGGCTAGATTCCCTCTGTATTTTCAAGGACCAAAGCCGTTTGAGTGTACAGTCAAGGCTGGCGAGATTCTTTATCTGTAAGCTTTTGTCACTATGCACCACTTTTCATTGTTCTATGTCTTAACTTGCGCGTGATTTTTCTCAATACGTGGTTGGTCTTCTAAACGTGTTGCAATTACTTGTTGTCACTACTGTCATTGGAGGCTTTCTCAAGGATAATTTGGCACACCTATTTTGACGGTTTATTTAGTGTTGAGATCAAATGAAATAGGAACCTATGATGAGTGATGATACTGGCATAAGCAAGAATATAAATAGAACCCCAATAGTTTAGGGGTTAGTCCACTAGTTTGTTCCCATGTCAAATAGTTCTGCAGCAGTGTACTTGTGGATTATAATGTTGGGTTCCTTTGACAAACTAATATTCTCTCAAACATACTTGCATTTGTCTTGGTTCTTCTAGAATAATCACAATTCACAAAAACTTTTTTGATACTGGATCTGCTACCGACATTATAAATATTGTGTGGGTTGAAATCAGAAGGATGCTATAAATTTTTTATCGATTACTAGGATATTGAATGACCATTCCGAAAGAAGGAAAGCCAAGAATCAACTTAGGTTCCTAGGCATGATATTTATGAGAGACTGAGAAAGATACTAATACTCTACTGCAACATGTAGTGCTAAATCCCCATCCAAGAGCTTATACTTGAACAAGTTCTAGGATTTTCATTATTCTATCCTTTTTTGTAAAGGGTCAAAGGCTACATAACCTGTGCACTGCATCTTATGTCACTCACCAGGGAACTTATCTGCCCTCATTAAGGAATGCGATTGGTGGAAAGGAAATAATATTCTGTTTCACTAATTTGGTTTTGTAGATATGTAGTATATAAAACTAAGACACCCACACATACAAAGGGTGTACAGTCACATCTTGTCACAGCAGACTCTATCTTATGTTGGTCGAAGTTGCCACATCAAAACTCTTCTCGAAAAGGATAGGTGGGGATGAGACCCAACTAGATGGCATTTCAAAGAAGTAAAGATTTAGTCTTTTGTGCTTGCACTCTCCAATAGGTCCTAACGTACCAAAGTATGTGTTATGCACAAGATTTTGTTTTATAGGTGATATCATTTGTTAAATATGATCTGAGAGAGTATGTGCAGAATGGAATGGATCGTGTTATTGTCATCTGCACGGCCGCACCTTACATCAGTGCTTAGTGTGTCCATTTTCCTTGAAGCAAATATGTTTTGGTAGAATATATACGATTAGCGCCTATGATTTGGGATGACACTAGCAGCAAACCAAACATAATGAGCTTCACTTCCACAATGTTGAAGGGCAAACTAGATGGAATTCCCTAGAATTTAGATCATGTTCACGGGATGGATGTAGTTGCCACTCTCCAAAAGATCCTCACTTACCAATTTATGTGCTTGTGTGCATGCGTTTTTATTATTGGTCATATCATTGTCAGATGCAATCTGAGAGAGTAAGCTTTACAACAGAGAAACTCCTTTGTGTTTTCCTCATTTTGCATACTCCAGTTCTTAGTGTGTTTGTTTCCGTCAAATAAATACAAGTTACAGCATGTAGTTTCCATTCATGTTGCCCCGTTATTTTGTTGTTCCCTTCTTTGGAATTAAGTGTATGACCTTTTTTGGATTTGAGTGTATGATCGGACCTGGTAAATATGTATATCTTAAGTGAAAGCAACTGCGGTGGCTGCTAAGTATTTGAATCTCGACTGTTATCTTATACTACGCACTTCTAAGGTAAAAATGCCAACAAATAAAAACATTTTATATCTAAGAATTGAATTGTAACTTTACAATCATTTACATGCTTTCCTTCCAATTCGGGAGCATGTTAATGAAATCAATTTCGCCCTACAATTTTTCAAACTCGGGAGCAAGTGAACGAAACATATTACTTTCCTTTTCACTTACTTTCGCTTGCATTCATTTACTTTCGTTCCTTAAAAAACTCGGGAGCAAGGCCTTAGTTTTAGCATCTATGAACAAGGAAGAAAGATCTATATTTTCCAGTTCTTTCATATGGATGTAATAAAATTAGAAGGATAAACAGTTGGTATCAATCACTCAATTATACATGTCATCTTCCCCCAAAACTAAACCCTGCCACTGGACCATAAACAAATAGAAAATTTTACAATGAGCAAGAACTACATAGATAAAAAAGTTTCCTGACATTCAAAATTGCGGTCCTATATACAAATCCCAAGTATAATCGTGGAATATTAACTTCCTTTGCTTCTTAACTTCCTTTGCTGCAAATAAGCATAATGAAATCAACCTCTTGATTGAAAATGCATCTCGCCAAATTCTTGTATTATGTATCATCAGTCAACAACTCCACATATCAATGCCCCCGAGTTCACGTCAGGTGTCAGACATGGCTGAGTTAGTTCAACAAGTTCAACCACCACTAAATCTTCTAATGGAATTTCCATTTCTATAATTCTATTACTTGTGGCCCATGTATGCCGGAACTAAGTTCCTTGTTAGAAAGTTAATCAGCAACCACCAGGAAAGTATGCAGGTTGCCATCTAATAATCGACAGAATTTCATATTCAACTACTTGTTAAGATAGCTCACCACAGGAAATAATCTAATTCATGTTAGCATTTAGCATTTAACAGCCTGGTCGGATCCTATTAGGTGATGGTCGTGCTATCAGACCTTCTGTTGCCCAACCAGCTAGTTCTCCATCACATTTGACATGGCCAAATTCACGTTGAACATACTCCAGAGAGATCTGCAGCTTCCCCCCTGGTCTACAATCATCTGATGCACCCAGTAATTTTTTTCCAACATTCTTCTCCAACCAATACAGATAATTGACATGAAATAATGACTTCAGCATATCATGTGAAGAGGAGCTCTCTTTGAGTACCACCTGGCCACAAAGTAAGAGATAAATCAAACTGACACTGAAATCTCGTGTTATTATGTTAGAATGGATCATAAGCAGACAAAGGAAGAGGGGGGGGGGGGGGGGTGAGGTGAGCCGCTGGAGCTTTGCTAACAATTTCTGTTTCGCTCTAGGAAGCACAGACTCGGATACGGGGACACAGGACACGGGTACGGGGACTCCGGGATTCGCCAATCATCGAAGAGTCTTGGATACGGGACTCGGAAAATAAAATAATAATAAATATATTTATATATTCATGATAAGATTTGTATATGTAAAATACTTAACATTTTCATTCATAAATCATAAGTTCATAACAAGTAAGGAAAGTTTCATTCTTCAAATTAAGTGGAAAACTTAAAAAAAAACTCAGTCAACATTCTCAACATTCTGTTCATCTTGTGTAAGAAGAACAGACTCCATTTTTGGTTCTTAGGAAAGCGTGTTACAGAGTGAGTGTTTCAGATTGTATGTATGTATAAAAGATGTGTGTAAATGTAGTATATGTAAAAGATGTGTGTATATGTAGTCAGCTGCCTTTAAAATTAGGTTAAAAAGACAATGGGCTGGGCTTTTTTTAGTTGGGCCGAGTCAGAGGCATGTCGCCCCCGAGTCAGTGCCGAGTCCAACGACGTTTTGGTGCCGACTCTCCACCTGGCGAGTCCGATACGCACTCAGCTGAGTCGGGACCGAGTCGGACTCGCATACGGCAGCCAAAATGAAGAGTCTGTGCTTCCTAGGTTTTGCTAGTTATTATTTTTCTCCAGCTAAATTCACTTCAACACATTTCAGTGTGTTGATTTGCCCTCCTTTTCTTTCTATATGCAAATAAAAATTTATTTATTTGCTAAGAAACCGATATACCTAATTTTAAATTAATTGCAAAGGAAATAGTAAACACAGAAAGTTGTGATGGTTTACCATGTGAATGTCACAGCACATATTTGTGCACATACACAAAAAGGAAAAAACAGCTAAGTATATTTTCTAATCAATTCCAAAAAATTGGTCCTACAATCTACAAAATAAGATTTGCATCATCTGTTTAACTTAAACCACACATGGTCTTTAAATAAGTTAAGCATGACGGACTTTAACAGGGGCAAACCAAGCCAAACCAAAAAACAAGTCAACTTAACGCTTTATAATTGCTAAAGTTCCCTTTGAGACGTGGAAAGATAAAAGACACAATTCAGACGTGGAAGACTAAGAAAAGACATGAAAGATAAAAGAAAAAATTGAGATGTGGAAGATTAAGAAAAGATATAATGTGAGGAAGCACAATTAACAAAAAAAAAAAAGTTCTCTTGGAGAAAAAAACTGAGGCAACTGTGCACTCACACAAAATTTTCCCTCGTGCTCAGTAAGAATGTAACCTTCTTTGTAGAGGTCAAATAGTGCAAGTGCATCCTCCTTGTTTCTTACCAAACCAGATAATTTAGAACCCAGATGCAACCGACGTTCAATATCAGCAGCTGCAAGCTTAGCTTCTGGTGAAAGTACTGTTGGTTGTACCTACAAGGAAATGAACACATGAAACATAATTATCAGACTGACAGTACTAACAGTTACAGGAAGACTTATTCTTAAGCTAATCCTCGGAGGCATATATTATAAATAGAGTTAATTCCATTTCGCATCCCTTTGGTTTCGGCCAACTGCATTTTTTACCCATACTTTGCATAATTGCACTATGCATCCCTTACTAGTTTTGGCGCGGCAATTTGCATCCCTTCGGTCTATTTTGGCCGTTATCATTAAAAATGGCAGGGGTAATTTCGGAATTAATAATGCTGAATTGCATTTTGACCCTTGAAGTATTACCCATTTTACATATGAACCCTTAAACTAAAAAATCAAGCATTTTTGCTCCTGAACTATAAAAAATGAATAATTTAATCCTTTTACCATAATTTATTCCTATATTATTTTGAATTTCCGAATTTTTAGAATATGTTCAAATAAAAAACGAAAAACATAGATTATTTTATAAAAAAATCAGAACATGCAACATCCCGAACTTATCAAATAAAATTTTTCGTTTAAGAAATTTTACAAAAAAATTTCGATTTTTTTTTAAAAAGTTAGTAATCTTATAAATTCAATTCGAAAGTTATGGTGTTTCCTCATATTATATTTGTAAGATCTAATTATCTTAATCAAATTCTAATTTTTCATCAAATTTTATTTTTTTTCATCTATTTTCAATCTACTATTAATATATTTCTAAAAAAATATGGATATACTGCAAAATTTATTTTGTTGTTTTTTATTTGAAGATACAATGAAAAGGGTTAAATAATACAATATTTATAGTTGAGGGGCAAAATTGCATATTTTTTTGTTGAAGGGGGTTTATGTGTAAAATGTGTCATACTTCAAGGGTCAATATGTAATTCTGCATTTATAATTCCGAAATTACCCCTACCCTTTTTAACGATAACGGTCAAAATAGACGGAAGGGGTGCACACTGTCGCGCCAAAACTAGTAAAGGGAAGCATAGTGCAATTATGCAAATTATGGGTAAAAAATGCAGTTGGCCGAAACCAAAGGGTGCGAAATGGAATTAACTCTTATAAATATGATATCAAAGGGATAATGTGTATTTTCATGATTGAAATTAACTATGTTTAGATAGGGGAAAGGCACCCCTCCTCCATGGCCATGGTTATGGGATCAATTCCTCACTTACCCCACGCCTACACTAAAAAATTTTATGCAACCCATAAAAAATAAATACAAATAGAGAGGTAACAACGAGTATACCCACATAACATGTTACATAGGAGAACAATCACAAAAGAGAAGCTCCACCATGTTTCTTTAGGTGGAAATGAAATAAACAGTAAAACAACCTCTGTGGCATATATCAATTCAATACTGCCTCACAGGACTAACAACAAACTAGAAAGACCAATACCCGATGCAAACTGAATCTTACTATGCATGAAAATTACTTAATTAGGACATATTGCATGATGAATTGTCTTGTTCCAATACCCGTCTCCTATAATTCAAAAGCATAACTCTAAATTGACAACTAAATTGGGTACACTGTCAGCAGTATTTGAGAAGATGCAACTTCCTACCTCTAACATCATAGTGGATGGTTACAGTTTGCTAGCGTATTAAAATTTCAAACTCAATTCTTCTGTTTGCATTACTGCAACTCCGTGATATGCATAACGTTTTTCACAAGTTCCCATTCACAAAACAATGCAATATCAGGATATATAACCGAGATAGCTCTGCAATATCGACTAAATAAAGTGAAAGGAACCAAAAAGTTACCTTATATTCAGACTTGACTTTAAGAACTGGCACAGCAGGAAAAAATGGTTCTTCAGCATTAACTTCTTTTACTGAGGGTACTAAACCACTAAGCAGATATTCACCAAAGACCAAGTCTGTAAGAAAAATGTTATTTAACAAAATATTCAACTGTATATAATATACAAGGAAATGTCTGATTTCCTAAGCAAAACAACTGTGCAGTCTACGCTACTAAATAAATAAATTTTCAACATAGTAAAACTGGCCTCAAATATGCATGAAATCAACTCTAGAATTTCCAAAAAAGCATCATAGCCCAGAAGATCACTTATTTGACATATTAGGCATGCATTCAAGACATCGAAAACATAGTGCATCATTAGGAGGTGTTTTTCTAGTTGAATTTGGACAATAAAGAATAATGTCTTCAATAACAGTTGATTCTTCATTTTTCTTATCTCTTTTGTAACAATTCTCATTTTTCTATCAAGCAAACCAAAATAATAAAACCTGGAAATGATACCAAAGATGTATCCCATTACTTTAATCTTTGTTTAATCATCTGTCACCGTGTCACCAAATGTCCATGATGTGACACATGCATAAAATAGTTGTCCTACTTAACACTAAGAAGTGGACTATGGGCTGGAAGTGGGAAGGTAGAGACGTTGACTGTGGTACTCACTTCTATTCCCAACAGAACAGCCAATTATGCCGATAACTCAAATACTGTATTAACCTCTAACTCTTACCTACTTACCTGGCCAAAAAATTTTTATTGCAGGACAGCCTATAATTCATATTTTGAAGGACTCTATAAATGATATTCACTAACAATCCCTAACAGAACATGGGTAACAAGCAAACTCTTCACGTTCCACAAATCATATGCATGGAACCATGTCAGGGACAGTTTGTATCGCCTAATGTTACTGAAGCATATCATATATTAGTTACTCGTACACATTAGCCCTTCATCCTAAATCCATGCCATTTTTTACTTCCTAAATTCATAACCTTCATCCTAAACTCTTGGACACCTTTCTATATAATATGGCATGTCAAGGAAAATAACATTGATTGATGGGAACCCAACAGAGCTCTACATGTTTGGACTGTTGCTAATATCTGCATGAGCCTTCAGGGAAATTGGGCACTTAACAGAAAAATCATTAAAATCAACAAGCACTACCTTTTGACTAAAAAATCTAGAAAACAAGCACTGCATTCAGGTATATAAATCTTGAATAGATGAATATACTACAGAGATGTTGTATCACCAGAATTGATGGTATCAATGTTTAGTCTGTATAAATGTAAATGATTTACAAACAGATCAGAATATTAGGAAAACATAAAAGCATAACTTAATTCTTACTAAAATGTATCGGTAATATTACACAATGCTCAGCGGCAATCATCTTGGATGAAAAATTGCTCAGCGGCAATCCATGTTACCAACTAGGTATAATTTTCATAATTTGAGTCTATGATCAGATTTTTGAGAGTTAAACAAAGCTACTTGATACAAAGCCTATACAAAAAAGTGAAACTATATATATAATATCAACTATACACTGAGAGAAAGAAGAGAAGTACTTGCTCGATATGGATTCAAAGTTCTAAGTTGAATGGATTGATATGACTTTAGATTGCAGAACATGTGAATCCAAGTTATAGCACAAAAAGAAGCAAGAGCAAGACTGGTAGAAGATTGTATGCAGTTAGCAATTGCTATGCCAAGCCCAATGCCAACAAATTTGCTGACCATACCCTGAGCTTCACCCTTCACTATTACCTGCAATTAGTGGCCTCTTTAGTTTCATTCATGCATAACTGGAGACTTAAACAAACAAAAATTACCTCTGCAAAATTCCTCTGAGCAGCAAATCCTGCATAGAAACAGCTTCTTGTAGCAGCCTACAGTGGAAAGAATTGCAAGAGGAAGAGATTAACATTATTATTTGTGCATTTATCACAGTGAGAAAGAGTCCAAAAAGGTTAATTGAACAGTTTTTCAGAAAAATAAACATTTGACTTCACCGGGATACTTGGTAAACACAATAGACAAAGTCCAAATCCCTGATGAAGTATACAGGGAATAAAGTTATCACTTTTTCTATTTTTTTTAATTTGAAGGACTATAAAGGGGATATCGCACAAAGGAAAATTTGCCAACAGAGAAATATGCATGCAAAAGACAGATAACAAATTGTGGAATTCTAGATGAATTAAAGACCCTTAGTCTCTATCTGGATGGCAAATAGGTCACTGTGACAAATATACATAATAGTAAACCCACAATGAGGTAAAAACTAGACCTGACAATCGTTCCGTGACGTGTACTTTCGTGTTTCGTGTACTTGAAAGTGAAATCCGTATCCACCTGAAATGAATTCGTGTACTTGAATGTGAAACCCGTATCCACCCGAAATGAATTCGTGTACTTTCGTGTCGTGTTTCGTGTATATATTATATAAAATTAAAAAAAAAATAGTTAAAATTTATTAGTAAATATTATATATATATGAAATATACATAAAATATTTTACATTTCCATATATAATTAAATACAACTCTATAAAAACTTGTAAATATGCATTTTTTTGTGTAAAATATATATCTTTATAAAAATAATATTAATATATACTCCCTCCGTCCCAATGGATTCTTTACAGTTACTAATTTGGGATGTCCCACTGGATTCTTTACATTACCCAAAATAGTAACTTTCAATAATAAAATACATTATTACATCCACTACTTCACTTCACTTTTTCAACACTTTACACTATTACACCCACTACTTCATTTATTTTAACAATAAAATCACTATTACACCCACTACTTCATTTATTTTAACAATAAAATAACTATTACACCCACTACTTCATTTATTTTAACAATATTACACCCACTATTCTTGGTCTCCGTGCCCAGCCCCCATGTAAAGAATCCAGCGGGACGGAGGGAGTACATAAAATCTATAACTAGTAAATTATAAACTTCTTTATTTCGTGTACTTTCGTGTACCCGGAATGAAAACTCATACCCGACACTAAATATTTCGTGTAATTTCGTGTTCGTGTACTTTCGTGTTTCGTGTACCAAAAATCAAAACCCAAAACCGTATTTTTCTTGTCGTTTCGTGTCGTGTTCACGTGTCACGTGTCAAATTGCCAGGCCTAATAAAAACTATCCTAATAAATATGATATGTAAATCGAGGCCAGTGAAGATCCTATATCTCCTCACCAGGCACAAGATGTTGTCACCTAAGGTACAGAATCCAGTAGAGGGCTTCTACCATAGAACTCGTATTAATGACCCTAGGAGACCAGAACAAAGGTTAAAATATAAACGTAACTGCAAAGAAACACCGGACAGTAAAGACAGGCATGTTTATGAGTCTCCCTGTCCGATAAACTCACCATACATGTGAGGGATAGGAATTTTGTGTGAGCCGCCACCTTAAATACAGAAACATAAGAGATAAACAAACACAATGGCATTGCTGATCAACGTATACTTGCAACTGAATCTTCACACAATTTACTGACCTAAAATGACAATTTGAGCCTAATACAAATCAATTCTGTAGAGGCGTATTGAACTTATATGCCGTCATAATTTGGCAAGAAATAAATGTAAATACCTGGATTAGGGCAGCTGCAGATCGTCCAGCTCCAGCAGCAGCACCAATAGGAACAAACAAATGGGGAAATGCTGGAGTGAGAATTTCCAATCCATACGCAGCATTTTCTAAAAGGTCTGCAAACAGCCTCCAGCCCTTGGGATTGACATCGAAATGGCGGCCGAACTTTGACAAAAATATTTTACTAAGGTACCCAATTCCATCCTTTAGCACCCAATTGACAGCAGCGGCAGTTGGAATAGCCCCTTTACCCAATCCAACAGCGTAAAGCAAAGCCTAATTAATTGCAAAAGCATTTATAAGGAGAGAGTAAGGAAGCATATCCACAATGTGGGTGGAGGTTGTAATAATTAAGAGATACCTGAGTAGCAAGGACAGCGCTAACTTGAGCAGCAACACCTTGAACACTTCTCCAAAGAGAATACTCGAGATAATCACTAGTAACACTAGTAGGAAAACCTTGGGGAAGCATTAAGCGCATAAACAAACTCCGACATTGCAACCACACATTCCCAAACGAAAAGGAAGTAAAAAATTTGGTATCGGGAATAAGTAACAAACACATCTTTGAAATAATCAGGTATTAGCTTAATTTGGTTCCCTCCTTTAACTTGATACAACATAAAATCATCATCATCCTCTTCATTACTACTAACAGCAATAGCAGAAGCAGCTTGCGCTAATTGAATAGACGAACATATGAGGAATAAAGAGAGGTGTTTATGAGAATTATCACCGTCGTCATCGGAATGGGAATTAGAGTCGCTGTCATCGCCGCCGCCGCCGCCGAATGAGTAAGGATTATTGCGGGTGGGAGATATTGATAACTTGTATCGTGCAAGCGACGTGGGGCGTGAGAAGAGGAGTATCCTGGAGGCGGCGAATGGTGGTGGTCTGAATGGACTAGTCGGAAATAGAGTCGCCGGCGATAATGGTCTGGAAATGCACTCCATATGTATTGTACTGTATTGTGTTCTTCCGAGTTGTTGATTGAATTTGGGAACTCAACTCAACTCAACGTAACATAACTCAGTCGCGCCTTTTTTTCTCCACGCCTCAATCCCGACCTGACCTGACCCGACTCCCCACTCGCCTGGGCTGCGTTTTTCTATAAAGCTGGTTGCAAATGTTTAGGGCTTAACTAGATTACACCACACAATATTTGTCAAATTAGGAGTATATTTTATTTTAATAATAATAATCATATTTTAATTATTTTAAATCCTAATTAATAACAAATTTGTGAACAACCAATACAATTATTACAAATTCTTTGATTTAATTCAAGTACACCAACAAATTTGACAAATAAAAATAATAACAAATCTGATATGGGCTAAAAGTAAGCCCTAAAGACATATTTAATATTACATTAAATGAACCTAAGTTGGTCCAAGGTCAAAGCCCAATTACGAGGCCAAAAACCTTAATAATGACAATAAATTCGTAATTAATAAATCAGCCAAATATGAGACTCCAATATCGAGTCCAATATTGAATCAAATCATTTTTGGAGTAGCCTCCAAGACATACAACTTCAATGTTTATCCACCTCCTTTATGGAAGGATCTAGAAGTGGGCCAAAGCTGTGACTTGCCCACCAAGTCTCCTAATTCAACTCTTATTCTAGAGTTTTCACCACCTATATAAGGATCTGTTCCTTCGTAAATAGAACTACGTTTTTTGGCTTGATTCTTGATATTTGCAAGATACGTAGGCATCTTGTGAGAACCCGAGTTTAGTCACGAAACACTTGATCAGCCATCAAAGCTCGAAGCTTCCCTAAACCCTAGCATTCAATACGAAATAAATACACCCTACTTTTCGTTCTACAACATTTGGCGCCGTCTGTGGGAAACGAATATCAACCATGGTTACCACCCGGAGAACACCAACACTTTCTGAAACCACTACAAGCACCACCGCACCCCCGATTGGAGAACAGGTACCCCCAAGGACAGGTTCCCAGACGCTAGTTACTCAGCCTCAAGGGACCGAAACACAAACTCATGGATCGTTACCCTTGGTGACAAATCCCTCTACCCAAGGGACGAATCCCCTACAGATGGTAGTCTCCCCTCTTGGAGGCCAATCTATTCCCCCCACCGCTCAGATCTCTACTACTATGATTCCAGCAAGCACGAATCCGATGTATGGGTTGCCCAATTATTCCCCGTATCAGGCCGGACCAAGCGGTCATGCCCTTCAGATACGCGAGCCGTACATCCTACCTTACATCAGCGGTTTAGGATCCAATCCAGGCCAACAATATCAGGATTACTCCGGCCCGTATTCTGATGATTCATCCTCGAAAGATGAGGATATACCACCTAGGAGGCATCGTCCAAGTAAGGAGCCTATTGGACAATCTCGCCGAAGGATCCATGATGGACCCCTCCTAACAGCTGCTGAAAAGATTATGGCTCATGAAGCCAGAATCCAGAAACTGAAGGAAGACATAGAAAGGGAGCGACAGAGACAGAATCAGAACCGACCCCTACCAACGATGGAAGGAGAAATTCCTATTGTTGACTTGGAAGGAACCCCGAGGAGAGAGAAGAGGGTCGAGGTCCCTAGAATTGGAAACACGAGGGTCGAAACCCCCAGAGGCAACCCTAAAGACCTGATGCAACTTGGAAATCCTGATGATCCAACTCCTCCATTCACTGAGGAGGTGATGAATGCACGCATATCGCAGAAGTTCAAGATGCCCACCGTAAAGGCTTATGATGAAACGGGAGATCCTGCTAATCATGTAAGAACGTTCTCTAATGCACTACTACTACAACCTGCCAGCGACGCTTTGAAGTGTAGGGCATTTCCCCAAACCCTAGCGGGCATGGCGCAATGTTGGTACAGTCGCCTACCACCCAATTCCATCGCCTCATTCAAGGAGCTGAGCACTGCTTTCGTCAGCCAGTTCATTGGATGGAGGATATATGAGAAGGATTCCACATCCCTCATGACTGTGATTCAAGGAAAGAATGAGAATCTTAGAGATTACATCAAACGGTTCACCAAGGAGACTCTTAACATTACTGATTTGGAAAAAAAAGTGGTTATGGTAGCTTTGCAGAATGGAACTTCAAATGTTTATTTCAAGATGTCGTTGGCCAAGCATCCCCTTGAGAACATGATCGAACTTCAACAAAGGGCAAGCAACTACATTTAAGCTAAAGATAGTCTAAAGAAAGAATCAGGAATGGGAAATGCCGGGAATGGTGACAGTTCTAAGAAGCGGAAATCGGAACAGGAATATGATGGAAGGGATAAGTACCCGCGCACGGGCAGAGATTCTGATTCAGCCCCTAAAAAGGGAAGTCCATGTCAAAGGTTTACGGAGTATGCAAGGTTGAACGCCCCAAGGAGCCAAATCCTGATGGAAATAGAGAAGGATAGAGATGTGAGATGGACGAAGCCACTAAGGACAGATCCTGAGAAAAGAAACAAGAACCAGTATTACCGATTCCACAAAGACGTTGGACATGACACCGACGACTATAGACAATTGAAAGACAAAATTGAGTTCCTGATTCGAAGGGGGAGGTTGAATAAGTTCTGCAAAGATGGAAATCAAGGAAACCCAAGACGAGATTACGATAGGAAAGATGATGATCGCGATCGCAATCCACAACCTCGGGGGCTAGTAATAAATATGATTTTTGGTGGCCCAACAGCGGCCGGGACAAGTAGAAACTCTAGAAAGGCGTATGCACGAGAAGTGATGCACCGAAGCATGCAAAGACGGAGGTCTCGATTGGATTCGATGACTCGGACCTTGAAGGGGTGAAGTTCCCCCATGATGATCCGCTGGTGATCTCACATGTGATAGGCAACTCCCAAGTGAAGAGAGTCTTGATAGACAATGGAGCCTCAGTGGACATTCTGTTCCACGACGCCTTTTTGAAGATGGGATATATTGAGTCTTAGTTGACACCATCAAACATGCCCATATACTGGTTCAACGGAGTAGAGTCGAAGGTTGAGGGGACAATTCAGTTACCCATGACTATAGGGCAGGAGCCACGGGAGGCTACTCAGATGTTAAACTTTTTGGTTATCAAAGCCACGTCCACCTACAATGCTATCCTAGGTAAGACGGGACTTCATGCTTATAAGGCGGTTGGCTCCACCTCCACCTATCATTTAAAGATTAAGTTCCCAACCAGAAATGGTGTGGGAGAAGAGAAAGGAGACCAGAAAATGGCAAGGAGTTGCTATATGGCCGCACTAAGGCCGGATGGAACCGGGGGGAAGGTCCTCCCGATCGAGGATATGGATGTTCGTGAGGATGAAGAGCGGAGAGGAAAACCAGCAGAGGACTTGGTTCCCATACCTTTGGAGTTGGGAGATTCTGATAAGGTTACTCATATTGGGGCATCTCTGAAAGACCCCTTGAAAAGCAAGTTGATTGCCTTCTTGCAAGACAATAGTAACGTCTTTACATGGACAGCAGCTGATATGCCAGGGTGTTAGGCCGAATACACAATTAATAATCAAATTCGTATGAGAGTTTAACAAGTAAGACGTTTATGCACTTAAAAACTTCTGATATTAAGAACCCTCTTCGTGATGTAAACTATCACAGAGAGCTGCTAGGTTACAATAAAGATAATTCATTGTACTAACCCTTCTAGGGTTAACCTAACTGTATTTATAAAACATACAGCTACGATACAATCTCTAATTGATATTCCTAATAATCAGCTATACAATGATATCAATTACAGATTGTCACACGTCTCCTAAGTCAACTCAATCTCTTTGATAGCTATCCAATCTTCAAAGATATCGCTTCCATAATAAATCTTCAATCACTGTTGACCAGTAGACGCTGCCTCCAGACAGAGTTTGACAAACTCTGTCGAGCTTCCATCTGTCAGAGTTTACACTAAACTCTGACTGCTTCTAGCTAAACTCTGATAATTCACTGTAACACTTAAACACTGATTAAAACACATCAATTATATTTAACAATGTCCCCCAACTTGTTCATTATCAAAAATGCACAAGTTAATAACAATAATTGATGATGTCAAAACAAATAGACAAATACAGTGTTTATACAAATTCAGAGTTTAAGCTTCTACTTAACAAAATCTACAGAGAATAAGAAAATCCTTACAGACTTTAATCTCTTATCTCTTCAAGATCTGGTATAGCTCTGAGATAATCTATGAGCAATCTTCTTTCTGCATTTTCAAGCTCAATCTTCATAGCTTCTTTAATCTCTCTGAGCTGAGGATCACTCTCATCTGTCTGGTAGATAGCAGCCCTAAGATCATAGATTTTGTTTCTTCTCATCTCATTTCCCAGTCTGATAAATTTGACTTCTTCTGACTGTGAATTGAAGTCAAGTACTGTGATTCCCAAATCAGTCTTTAATTTTGCAGTACCTTTCTTCATTTCAATAAGATTTCCATTGTAAATCCTGTACTTAGGAACATATCTGCTATTATACTTCTCTCCTCTGATTGCCAAATTTTGAAGCATCCTCTGTCTGAGCACATTAGCAACTGATTGAGTCCTTTGACTATTCACCTTGAAAAGATATAGAACATATTCTAGTTCTTCCCAATATTTCAAGCCAATATCATTCTCACCAATTCTAAATACTGTCCCATCAGCCATGAAGTACAAGAGAAAGTCCTTCTTTAAACTCTTCTGATGAACTAACTGTACTGATTCCAGTCTGTCCAAACTCTCTTGAGTGACACCACGACCTGGAACAGCCAGTGAAGAAGGATCTCTAGGACCAGTATATTGCCTTTTGTCTTTGTGTGAACCTAGTCCACCCTTATTATTTCAAACTTTACCAGACAATGCTCTTCCATCAGAAATATTCATAGAAACTCCAGATAATATATTTGGATCTTGAATTGTTCCTTTCCCAAAAACCGATTTCAACTGAGAAGATTGTAAATGTGTGATCATAACTTGTGATGCAACAGAAGTTGTAACTTTCTTATGTGAACTTTCTCCTTCAATGCCTTTCAGCTTGAGTTGAGCTTCTGCTGCCATTGTTTCCTTTAAAAACTGAGATCTTTGACTAACATCAGCCCTTTCCTTGATCACAACACCTTTAACAACAGGCCTAGGAGCTTTTCCTCTTTTTAACGTACCAGACTTTAAAGCCTTGAGATGTTCTTCTTGTAAACTCTTTTCTTCAGCTTCAATATCCTCAATTGTAACTCCTTCCTCATTCTCTTCAATAAACAACTTAGCAGCCAATTCTTCATCAGTCTGTGGATTAGAAGGTAATAGCAAACTCTTGGTCTTTGAAGTACCTTGAGTATCAGTATTTATCCCAACAAACTGTGATTTAGATGACTTGCTAGTTTTCAAAGTTTGAAATTCTTCAGTTTTGTTCTTTCCTTTACTACTTGCTCCTCCATCTCCAGCACTATCCCTTCTGACAACTCTCTCCCCCTTTTTGACATCATCAGGCATAAGAATAGATGTAATTAACTCCAAGGAGGTAGCAATAGAATCAATTTTAACAGACAAGTCAGACTGATTCTCTTCAACTTTACCCAGCCTGGCAAAGAGATTGTCTTGAGCTTTAGAAAATTTTGTATTCATGAGTTTAGACTCTCTTTCCATTTTCATTTCTCGAGTTACGATCTCAGTCCTCAAGTCAGTAATTGCCTTTGTAGTGTCATCAAATCTTCTATCCAGAGTTTTGACTTGAACTACAGTTGCTTTTAAGCAAGAAAGAATCTCTGGATTGGAGATAGTGTCAGCAGTTTGCTTAACAAAATCAGCTGCTCTCCCTCGTGGAAAAATGCAATCCTCTTTGTACCAGTCAGCAGCAAATTGTGCAAGTTTTGCTCTCTCAATTTCATGAGACTTACAAGGTTGAGTGAAAGATGTATGTTTATTGTCTGTTTGTACTAGTGCACGCAGAGAAGAATCAGAGTTTGCACTACTTTCACCTTCAGGTTCAACACTTGCAGCTTTAGCATGTTCATCTTCAAGTAAAACACTGTGCTGAGCATTGTCAGCCACAGTTTTAGCAATTTCTTCTGCAGCCTTGTCAAGATTTGCTTCATGTTGCTCAGACTCAGCAACAGAGTTTACATTTTTGTCACTAACAGGCATAGACTGAGAAGTAGCCTTGGTTGCTTGATCAATCTCATCTCCTCCTTCAACAGTTTGGTGAGCATCAGAGAGTAACTCTGTATGTGATGCTACAGTTTCAGAAAGAACAACTATAGGTTGATCAGCTGCACCAGTATCAGAGATAGGATCAGAGAATGGCATGAATGAATAAAGAATATCATTCATTGGAGAAAAACCATCTCTAGTATACTCTTCTGCCGGCATTTTGTCCTCTGCAGGCATTTGAACCTCTGCAGGTATTTCAACCTCTGCAGGCATTTTATCTTTTTCAACCTCAACAGTAGGTGTTTGTTGTGAAACTACCTCTGGAGCTTCAACATTGTCATCAACAGAATCAGAGATTACCAGTTTTCTTCTTTTCGCTAGAGGCACTTCATCTGAATCCTCTTCACTAGATTGTGCTACCACTGAGAGTGACTTAGGTATGTTTGCCGTTTGTTTTATTCTTTTCATTCTTCTAGTATAAACAGCTCCAGGAGATGTCTGTTTTGCTTTTCTTTGTGTCTCTATTGCCTTCTTAACTCATGCATGTCATTCAGTGATTGCCTTCTTAACTCTTTTTGCTTTAGACTATGATTGTGGTGGAGATTGTGATGATTTAGAGTTTGTTTCTGAAGTGTGTGAAGGTTGTTTTTTAGGTGCTGAGGGAGTAGGTGATGTAGGTGCTTCAGTGTTTGGTGTTTGAGTACGATCAATGTTTAGTGGTTCAGGTTGTGCTTCTGGTTGTGGTTCTGGTTGTGGTTGGTCCTGAGGTTGATTGAGAAAATTCTGCAAAGCAAGTGGCAGAACAAAGGCAGGTAGATTTTCTTTACCAACATCCTTATTAGTCATATCAGAGAATATTCTCTTGTTGACTCTAAAAGGCTGAATTTCATCAGTATCAGCAATCTCTAGACCAGGTACACAAGCATTGAACAGCATTTGACAAAATCGAGCATAATAAACTGTAGTAGACTCTGACAGTTTATCACCTAAATTCATCAGAACATATCTACCAAAATCAAAATTACTACCATAGAGTAGAGAATACCCGATTTGTAGACTGTCTATTGGAATGGCATCCCAATTGGTGACTTTCTTCTGGAATGTCCTTGTAATGCAATCGAAGAAAAAGTTCCATTCCTTCCTGAGATTAGGTCTCTTTATACCGCCAAGCTTGTCAAGAGATTCCATGTAACCTATCTCCTGTAGCATCTGTCTCAAGTGATGTTCAACCACATAAGTATAAGATGTATGTGTTTCAAACCCCATTGTATCTCTGACAGTTTGTGGAGTAATCACAAACTCTTGTTCGTCATAAGTGAAGATGATGTTAGGAGTCCCATTTTCTCCTCCATCCACATATACTGAGTTTTGCCAAAAAGTGGCAATTTGAGATGCAGAGAGAGTACCAGGTCCAACCAGAGCTTGTCCAATCTCTGAGTCTCTCAAGAAATTCTGCATTAAATGAAACGCTTCTGGAACACGTTCATGATAGAGTGGAGCTTCATAGTTGTTAGGGACAAACCGTAGACCAAGAGCAGTAAATGGTTTAGAAGCCATTGAGTTAAGAAATTTGCAAGAATCCCTAAGAGAAGTGTATGTAGGAAAGGTGTTTGCAAGAATGCCCAAATGAAAAGTGAGAGAACTGTGAGATGTAAAAATAAAACACAACCGTTTGGACACAAAAGTAATTAGAGTAATTAAAAACTCAATCTCTTATGTAATCAAACACTCAATCAGTTCCTAGATTAATGTGTAGTGGGACACGATAATGGGTGAGTGGGACACATTAATGGGTAAGTGGGTCACGTGCTCGTATTTTTAAGAAGTGTATTTTGCAAATTATAACAATAAAATATTTGATTTAAAAAAAATCAAATAACACTTTCTTAAAGTACCTGGACCCAATTAAAACCAGAATATGAAGCGTTTACCTGTAATCATTAATAACCAGAATACGAAGCGATTTAGTACTTCGTTGCTTACCCATCTCTATTTAAGGCCTAGAGACTTGTTCAGATTAGTTCACTATCCCTTTAACCTTTCATTCTCCCCTGAAAAATCAAAAACCCTTCAAACAACACACTCTGAATAACAATGACAATCCTTACCATCAAAGAAAAGAATCTCCATCTCGTAGAGAATAGAGATATCTTCAGCTATTCACGTGAAGAGTTTGATGCGTTTGACTGGGAAAGGCAGCTTGAGACTCTGTGGTTGCAAATGGATGCCGGTCTGGAAGAGATCGAGAGAGAAAAACCTGCAAGAGTGATCGACATCGATGCTGCTCTCCAAGCAACATTAGCATGGCTTTCCTCGAAGGCATCCTCATCCAACACCACCAACCATTGTTAATGAACATGTCAGCAAAAATAACCTTATCCCTTCAACTTCCACCCAAATAAAGTGGCAAAGATGGGATCTGGGATGTTTGCTAACAATGGAATGGTTTGGACTTGACCTTTTATTTTCCTATTGAATAGATTAGCAGATAGAGAGAACAAAAAGATGTAATACTTGCTTGTAATCTCTTTCTTATTATCAATGAAAAATTCTGTTTCTCTAATCTTATTCAGTGTGTTCTGCAATTTTTTTTGTTTATGAACTGTTCTTCAAGGAAGTAAATCAAAGAAGAGACTATGAAAACTAATTAAAGTAATCATATAAGGAACAAATTCATCAACAATAATCACAATTAAATCAGGAACAGAATAGAGTACCAATTCGAGAAGTGTTTTGTTCTATTCGAGAACTCTGAGACTCAGAGTATGAACCACAAATCAACAATACACTTATTAACAGTTGTCAAAAGCCTTATTTACTCCAAAATTTTCAAATTATCCAAATGAAAATTTACCTTAGAGTACGAACCACGAATCAACAGCGTTTGTCAATTCTCCAACTTTATTACCGAAACCCTTTCATAAATTGCACAGTTGTGAAAATATGTGTGTGTGAAGCACAGTTTACTAAATCAATTTTTAGAGCATCTAATTTTTCATAAAATCCATAAAGTAAATCAATAAACACTGGATGCACAAACTGTCATAGTAAACACTGAATGTATGATGAAAGCTAAACTCTGTAGTAATCAATCTATATACAGTAACTTTTAATTTGTTTTATACCCCCTCTATATATACATTTTTTTTAATTCTATTCATTCCAGTAATTAGAGGTTGGAACCAGTCACCAAAAATTCAAAAATTTTAGCCCTTATCATTTTGATAAGTTCCTGGGTCATCCTAGTATTTAACTAGTCACCAAAAATCAGAGAATTTTAGCACATATTATATACCAATAAGTTCCTGGGTCATCCTAGTATCCAACATAATCTCAAAGGAGTATAACAACCTATATACATTTTCTTTGGGGTATTGCAGTAAGCATTTTATTCTACCAGAGTATAACTAACAGAGTTTAGAGTTCATCAACATCAGTAGTTATTCATGTAAGGTAATGCACACAGTATTTATAGACTCAGAGTTTAGGACGAAATAAACTAAGAGATGCTATAAATATGAACCAGTATCATGCTGTGTTAACTTTCTGCACAATCTAAGATTAGATCATAATAACTCAGAAAGATTCATGATTAATTGCTGAGAATCATGCTTCATACATATTTCTTCATTGGTGTTTTCATTCATACAAAAATCAACTCAGAGTTCACAGAGTTTATCAAACTTATTAACAGTGTATGACATACAGGCATGCTGACAGAATTTAACAGAGTATGCATAACAGAGTTTAATCAACAGAGTTCACTTAGCACTTAACCAATCAGGAAATATGAGTAATACAATACATAAGTAAAATTTGAATCTAACCAACATTCCTAGTCAGAGACCATTCCTAGTTCATTGACCAGTCTTGTAAATGTAGCTTCACTCAATGGTTTAGTGAAGATATCTGCAAGCTGTTGTTCTGTAGACACAAAATGTAGTTCAATATTCCCTTCTTCCACATGTTCTCTGATGAAGTGGTACCTTATGCTGATGTGCTTGGTCATTGAATGCTGTACTGGATTACCTGTCATAGCAATAGCACTTTGATTATCACAGTAAATAGGAATTTTACTGTACCTCAATCCATAATCCAGCAATTGATTCTTCATCCACAAGATCTGTGCACAACAGCTACCAGCTGCAATATACTCTGCTTCAGCTGTAGATGTGGAAATTGATTTCTGTTTCTTGCTGTACCAGAAGACAAGTCTGTCACCAAGAAATTGACAACTTCCACTAGTGCTCTTTCTGTCTATCTTGCAGCCTGCAAAGTCTGCATCAGAATACCCAAGTAGCTTGAAATCTGATTCTCTGGGGTACCACAGACCTAATGATATGGTGCCCTTGAGATACTTGAAGATTCTTTTCACAGCTGTCAGATGTGGCTCTCTAGGATCTGCCTGAAACCTTGCACAAAGACAGGTTGCATACATGATGTCAGGCCTACTAGCTGTCAAGTATAGAAGAGATCCTATCATGCCCCTGTAGTTTGTCATATCCACTGAAACTCCTGTGTTTTTGTCCAATTTAGTTGTTGTTGCCATGGGAGTTGATGCAGATGAACAGTCAAGCATACCAAATTTCTTGAGAAGATTTCTGGTATATTTTTCTTGATTAATGAAAATACCGTCATCTGTTTGTCTCACCTGTAGGCCTAGAAAGTAACTAAGCTCTCCCATCATGCTCATTTGATATCTGGACTGCATGAGCTTGGCAAACTTCTTACAGAGTTTATCATTAGTAGACCCAAAGATGATGTCATCAACATATATCTGAACTAAAAGGAGGTCACTTCCTTGATTGAAATAAAACAGAGTTTTGTCAATTGTTCCTCTGTTGAATCCACTTTCTAGAAGAAATTGAGCAAGTGTCTCATACCATGCTCTTGGTGCTTGCTTAAGTCCATATAGTGCCTTATCTAGCCTGTAGACATAATCTGGATATTTGGGGTCCACAAATCCTGGTGGTTGTTCAACAAACACTTCTTCTTCAAGCTTTCCATTCAGAAAAGCACTTTTCGCATCCATCTGGAACACTTTGAATTTCTTGTGAGAGACATATGCTAGAAAAATTCTGATTGCCTCCAATCTTTCAACTGGAGCAAATGTTTCATCATAGTCTATTCCTTCCTACTGTGAATAGTCTTTTGCTACCAGTCTAGCCTTGTTCCTTGTGATAACACCTTCACTGTCAGTCTTGTTTCTGAAAACCCATTTAGTACCAACAATAGATCTGTTCTTTGGCCTTGGTACAAGGGTCCAAACTTCATTTCTTTCAAATTCATTCAACTCTTCCTGCATTGCTGTTATCCAGTCAGCATCTTGAAGTGCTTCTTCCACTTTCTTTGGTTCATTTTTAGACAAGAATGCATGAAACAGACATTCACTTGCAGTAGCACTTCTTGTTTTCACTTTTGCATCTGGATCACCAATTATCAAATCAGGTGTATGTGATTTAGTCCATTTCCTAGCAGAAGGCAAATGACTTCTGTCAGCATGTGATCCTCCCCCTTGATCCATGCTCTCCTGAAATTTATTGTTTACATTCATTAAGTTGACTTTAGATTTGACTTTTGTGGAATTTGGGATTTATTGAGTAAAGAACTTCATTTTATTTTAATTTTGAATTTAGAATTAATAGTCCGAAAAGTCGGGCTGTGACAGTTGGTATCAAGAGCGGGCTGTCCTTCGGAGTGTGTTAGGTATGGGACTAGTACATTCCCTAGGATGCGATCCTATAGACAATCGTTTGGGAGTAGACATTTAGAATAGATGTGTCACAAACTTTTTGGAGTTTAGGATTGTTGAAGAATTTGGGGACCAAATTCTTTTTAAGGAGGGTAGTATGTAATATCCCGTTATTTTAGAATAATAATAATAATAATCATAATAATAATAATTATAATAATAATAATAATAATAATAATAATAATAATAATAATAATAATAATAAAAGAATAATAGAAAAAGAATGAATAAAAAAATTACTAAAAAGTTAGGTATTAAAATTGAATTTGAAGATATTAGTCTAAAATATAGATGAGATTCTAAAATTAGGATAATTAGTAAAATTGGAATTAGAGTTTTAAAAATATACTAGATTAATTCTTATTTAGAGCATTAATTTCTTTTTGTACAAGTTAGTTAATCAAAGATAAGATTTGTTATTATAGGAAATAAGCGTGAGAATATTTTAGAAGATTGATATCGTAAATAGAATATTTTATTTTAGGAATTACTTAGGGATGTTGTAAAATTATTAAGGTCAATTTTTAGAATTACCTTATTTAATTAGGGTTTGTGTAACTATATAAAGACCCCTTTAGAATAAGAATTAGCCGTACAACTCTCTCATTCGTCTCTTCTTAACAGGTATGTTTTGTCCTTTAACTATTAACAAATAATGATTTTGTGTGCTATGTACATTTATCATGAGTTTTGAATCATATATATAATTTGTGTCTGTCGGTTACTATGCGTCCATGCCTACTTGTGTGCTACAAATTGTAAACATGAAGTCGTATATGAGTTTAAAGACTTGCATGTTTGCTTCCAGTTGTATGCAATATTAATTTAGTCTTATGTGATTCCTGCTATCCTAATTATGTGTACCTCTACTTTTGGGCTTTGCCATGGATTTAAATAAATATATGTAAGTGCGGAGTTCATGTTTTAAACACGTCAGATTCACTTCAATTTGCTAGATAGCACCCATGTCTAATTTATGTGTAAAATTATTATTATTAATTTAATTGTTAATGATATTTTTATTTTGGTTTTTAAAATCCGATGATACTCTAGCTACAGTTACAAAATAAGTTAGAACTGCCTATATTTCATTTAGGATGATGTGTTGATTTAATTAATTAATTTATTTATGATATGTAATTCTTAATTTTGGTACCTTTGTGATTAAGTGAATAAAATATAATAATTTGTTTCTTCTAAAAAAAATAATTTTATTTAGTTTATTTTTAATGGTTTTGAGTAAATTTATAATTTATGAGTGATTTACCAATTATTTATATATAGAAGATTTGTTTTAATCATAATTTAATTTTGGCCATGAATTTGATGTGATGCATAGTTTAGTTTGGTAGTGTTTTGTATAACTGTAAAAATCTATTCCTTTAACATACATGCATGCGTAGTGTATTGATTTAAGTGTGCATGTCAATTTTCATGTTAATATCTTGAAACTATAGTGACCTTTTTGCAATTTTGACATGTTATCTAGATAAGTCCGTATATGCAATGTTGGGCCTTAAAGCCCATTTGATTTCTTTTACAAAAATTGTTTTGTTTAAGTTCTGGTCCATTTATTTTCTTTGTAAATTAAATTGAGTTCACAATTTCTGATCAGTCAATATATAATTTAAATGTCCGGTTGTATATGATTCACAGTGGTTGTTTATGTGTTTATTTGTAATGCTCCTACAGATTATGTTTATAGTATAAGTGTTTAATTATGCTTTGGTTACGAAAATTATAGGATTTGTTCGAGTTAAATTTCTGTATTCAGTCGATTTCGAGGTATGTACTTTTTGACTTACTTTTATTTTCCGAAAATATTTTGATATTGTGATTTCGATTCGTATAAGATATAAGATATTGTTTCGAACTGTATAAGATATAAGATACGAGAATCTTCGAATCCCACAGTCTCTACGTTTCGAACCCGTTCGTAATTTACGCTATAGTTCAGGAACTAGCCTTAGATACCCTTAGTAGGCGCACAATTGTGCAATTTTAGATACATATTAAGGGCGCGTAATTATTGAACTTTAGATGCCGATCACTGGCAAAGTGTGACAAAAGAATAAGATGCCGGTCACTGGCAAAGTGTGGCCGTAGATCAAGACTGTGGTATTTATAAGAATTTCGTTTCTGTTTTGTTCTAATTTTTCTGTTCTGTTTCAAATTCTGGATTTGTAAAATATAAACTTTGGGTTGAATCATTTTTCGCAAAATGGTTTTCGAAAATTATTATTGTTTTGAGAAAATATGTTTTATAAAAACGCCCACTGATTTTGAAAATATCTGTAAGTTAATCTGTTACTTGCTGAGCTGTGTAGCTCACTCTTTTCTAATATTTCAGGTTCGTACATTGTGGAAGCTTATTGAGAATGTGGATGTGAACTTGTGAATTTCTTGCTACGTGATTTGATTCAATTTATTGGATAAGATTTATTATGTTGTTAGACAAATTTTGTTAATTGCAAGATGCTGATTATTGAATTTGTAAAGCTGCGCCTTGAAATTTATTGTTTACATTCATTAAGTTGACTTAGATTTGACTTTTGTGGAATTTGGGATTTATTGAGTAAAGAACTTCATTTTATTTTAATTTTGAATTTAGAATTAATAGTCCGAAAAGTCGGGCTGTGACATATAGACATAACATTTACTGGACCAAAGAGATCAACATGCAGAAGATGATAGCGATCAGTGATTGAAAATTCTGTCTTGCTCTTGAAAGATGACTTCCTTTGTTTAGCCTTCTGACATGAATCACATAGGCCATCAACATTTAACAGAGCCTTTGGGAGTCCTCTTACAAGATCCTTTCTGATCAATTCATTGATGTTGTTCAAGTTCAAATGTGAGAGTTTCTTGTGCCACTTCCAACTCTCTTCACTAGACATTCTTGTAGACAGGCAAACAGCTTTTCCAACAGAGTCTATCAAAAGCTTGATTTCATAAATGTTGTTTTGCCTGTGACCAACTAGAACAACCTTTCCTGTAGATTTGGTGATAACTTCACAATATTCAGGTTGAAAATCTACATGATATCCCTTGTCACAGATTTGACTCACAGATAACAAGTCATGCTTGAGTCCTGGGACATGAGCTACATTGTTGATGATGACATTTCCAAGATTAATATTGCCATATCCCAATGTTCTTCCTACATTGCCATCACCATAGGAAACTTTTGGGCCAGCCTTCTCCTCATAGTCTGATAGCAGGGCTTTATTTCCAGTCATGTGTCCTGAACATCCACTGTCCACGACTAGGGTTGCCTCCCTGTTGCCCTGCAATCACAAGCAATTACTGAGGATTAGATTTAAGGATCCAGACTTGCTTGGATCCTTTGGCATTCTTAACTTTGTTAGCTTTTGCAGCGGAATTAACATTATCAGAGTTTGAGCTAACAGTATCAGTGTTTACACTTGCAGTATCAACTTTAACCCATTTCAGATTGGGTTTCAGTTCATAGTAATTATGATAGATAGCATGATATTCTCTGCAAGTATAAATGGAATGCCAAGTGCTTCCACAGTGTGTGCATAAAGTCTGTGGCTTAGTTCTAGCAAAATCCTTCTTTACCTCAGACTTGGTAGGTAAAGAATTTATATTTTTATTTTTCTTGCAGAAATTTGCAAGATGCTTAGTACTACCACAGTTATGACATGTCTTTCTTGGAGCATAACTAGCAAGCATTGGTTTATTTCCTGAAGTGATGCCTACTTTTCCATTTCTGTTCTTATTTGACACTCTCTGTTTCTTAACAGATTTTAACTCCTTCAGTTTATGTTTGAGTTGTTTATCTGTCATTGAACCAATATTAACCTGTTTAACACTAGTTTTTACTGGTTTACTTTTAACAGCTTCTTTTTCATTTTCAGACAAAAATGTACTGGTTCCATGTACAAAATGAGGTCTGATTTTAACTTGATTTTGAAATCTAAGTTCATCTCCCTCATTATAACCTAGACCAACAGTGTCTGTTTGAAAAATCTGTTGAGTGTCCTTTCCAGAATTAGTCCAAGTCCTAATTTTCTTATTTGCTTCCTCCAACTCAGATTCTAGTTGTTTATATTTCTGAAGCAAATTCTGTTCTATACAAACAGCATCATCTCTCTCTTTCTGAACTTGTTGCATGTTTTCAAGTTTTTCTTCAACAAGTTTATTTCTAACCTTAAGTTCAGAATTTTCAGATTTTATCGTCTCATTTTCTAAAGTCTGATCCCTATAACTTATATGCAATGACTTAAGATAAATTCTTAATTGAGCAATGTCATCAATATTATAAGCATAGGTAGTTAGAGGTACCTGATTTTCAGAAGTTTCTGATTCAGTAGTAGCCATGAGAGCATAGTTCACTTCTTCATCAGAATCTGAAGTATCCGCCCAATCTCTGCCTTTAGTGTAGAGTACCTTTCCAGGTTTACCCTTCTTGCACTCAGGAGCATAGTGACCCATCTCCTTACACTTGTAGCATTGAATTTCAGACTTATCCTTCTTCCCTTTAGAATCTCTCTTATCAAACTTCCTGAAGCTTTTCCCGTCTTCATTTGAATCTCTAGAAAACCTTTTCCCTTTCTTGAAATTCTTGAAGCCCATTTTCTTGAAGGTCTTCACCATCAACACATCCATTTTCCTCATTTCTTCTTCATCATCCTCAGAGTCAGATGATTCAGAAGAGTTTGAATCACAATCAGAGTTTGATGATTCACTTTCTGAGTGTATGACCAAAGCTTTTCCCTTCATTTTCCTTCTTGATGCCTCTTTCTTCTGAGGCTTCTCTTCAACATTAAGAGCAACAGACTTTGCCTTCTTGCTTGATCTCCTGTTTCTCTGCTCCATTTCCAATTCATGAGTTTTGAGCAGCCCATAGATTTCATCAATCTCTGTTTCAGCAAGATCATAGTTGTCTCTAATAGTGGTTGTTTTCACATCCCACTTTTCAGGTAGAGAAAGAAGAAACTTGAGATTTGAGTCTTCTAGATCATACTCTTTGTTGACCAATGACAGATCATTGAGCAGTTTACAGAATCTATCAAATGTTTCTGTCATGGTCTCTTCAGGTTTAGCCTCAAAATGCTCATACTCTTGTGTGAGTATGTTTCTCCTATTCTTCTTAATAGCCGCAGTTCCTTGACACCTGACTTCAAGAGCATCCCATATCTCTTTTGCAGTGGTGCAGTTAATGACTTTGTTAGACATAACATTGTCTAAAGCACTATGCAGTAAATGCCTAACCTTTGCATCCTTAGCAATTGATGATAGATCTTCAGGAGTCATGTCCTTCTTTTCCTTTGGAACTATTTTAGCTTCTTCACCAGCAGCTGCAACAGATAGCTTTGTAGGATTGTGAGGGCCTTCATAAATCCTGTCAAGATATTCTGGATCTGTAGCCTCCAGAAACATAGTCATCTTGACCTTCCACATAGCATACTCTAATGGCCTGAGAATAAGAACCCTGATTGGTTCATAACGACTCACAGTAGTAGGAGCCTTTTCAGAAACAGTAGGTGTTGGTGGAGGAATTGCTGACATGATTATTGTTGTGTTTGGATCTTAACCTGTAATAAAGTAACAGATTGGCTCTGATACCACTTGTTAGGCCGAATACACAATTAATAATCAAATTCGTGTGAGAGTTTAACAAGTAAGACGTTTATGCACTTAAAAACTTCTGATATTAAGAACCCTCTTCGTGATGTAAACTATCACAAAGAGCTGCTAGGTTACAATAAAGATAATTCGTTGTACTAACCCTTCTAGGGTTAACCTAACTGTATTTATAAAACATACAGCTACGATACAATCTCTAATTGATATTCCTAATAATCAGCTATACAATGATATCAATTACAGATTGTCACACGTCTCCTAAGTCAACTCAATCTCTTTGATAGCTATCCAATCTTCAAAGATATCGCTTCCATAATAAATCTTCAATCACTGTTGACCAGTAGACGCTGCCTCCAGACAGAGTTTGACAAACTCTGTCGAGCTTCCATCTGTCAGAGTTTACGCTAAACTCTGACTGCTTCCAGCTAAACTCTGATAATTCACTGTAACACTTAAACACTGATTAAAACACATCAATTATATTTAACACAGGGATAGATCCCCAATTGATAACACACAACTTGAATGTGGATACAGAACGGAAGGCAGTGAAACAAAAGAAGAGAAATTTTGCACCTGAGAGACAAGAAGCCATAAAACAGGAAGTTGACAAACTCCTAGAGGCTGGCTTCATTGAAGAAATCCAGTTCCCGGAATGGTTGGCCAATCCCGTAATGGTCAAAAAGGCCAATGGAAAATGGAGGATGTGTATAGACTTCACCGATCTGAACGACGCATGACAAAGGACTGTTTTCCCTTGCCAAGGATCAATATGTTGATAGATGCAACTGCTGGGCACGAGATGTTAAGCTTCATGGATGGTTTTAGTGGATACAACCAAATCAAGATGCATAAGGACGATATTCCTAAGGTATCATTCATTACCGACTTTGGTGTGTATTGTTACCTGGTCATGGCCTTTGGATTGAAAAATGTAAGAGCTACCTATCAGAGGTTGGTAAACAAGATTTTTGCTCATCTAATTGGAAAGACTATGAAAGTTTATGTAGATGATATGTTGGTGAAAAGCCTACACAAGGCCGATCACATTGAGCACCTACGTGAGGCGTTTGAAGTGTTGAGACACCATAAGATGATGTTGAACCCAGCCAAGTGTGCTTTTGGTGTTGGGTCAGGAAAGTTTTTGGGTCTTATGGTCTCGAAACGGGGAATCGAGGCTAACCCCGACAAAATTAAAGCTATTCTGGATATGGAACCACCACGTTCCATAAGAAACGTACAGAAGTTGACCGGAAGGATTGCTGCATTGGGGAGGTTCTGATAGTATTTTGTCCTAAACCCAATCATGTGTGATGGGTTAGGAAATACTATCATGTAATCTTATTTGATTTTATTTATATTAATAAAAGACTTGTTGTTTTTATTACGGGCTTTATCTATTTAAAGTGTTTAAATAAGAAGTTCCATAGTTTAGAGTAAAGCTTCTAGAATTATAATGAGATTATAATAATGAGATCTAGAAGATGATAACACTAAACTTAAATAGTTCCCGATCGTAGGATAACTAATTGGGAGTTAGTCAATCCGTAAAGATCGGTACATACTATGCTTGCTTCCTCGGAAGGATGTCTGTTCTCATAGACATTCGTGTGGTGACACTATAGCTAGTATGTAGGTGCTTATTGGAGAATAAGTTCACTGAACGTGACTTGATCAAATGAACGACTAATGGAGTTTACTCACGTGTTAATAGTTGTTCATAAGTTGATGGTGGTACAAGTGTCCTTAGACTTGAGATCGTTAAAGTAATCTTATATACAATGAACTATGTTTTGGTTTAGTTCTAAGTCCTCAAGGGACAATCATTAGTTCTATTCCGGGTATAGGAATTTGTATATGAAGATAGTTAACGATCGATAAAGAATCTACCCCTTTCAGTAAAAGAAAGTGAATATCCCATGATGTTCTTACTATGTTATTTCTGGAATCTCTGGCCAGAGTAATTGAAGTTAGAAAGAGTTTCTAATTCAAATGAACTAGACATAATGTATAAGAAATTATATGATTAAATTAAATAGGCTTGACACGCGATCCATGCCTTGTATTTAATCGGGATATTGTCGGGTAGAAGGAATTGATTGTACGGTAACCATTTGCTGAAAAGGTTTTATATATTCTAAGCAATGAATTCATATTATCCGGATAGTCGCGATATATTCAAAAGTATCACTCACGATGTAGAATAAATATTAATTACTTATGTAATTATATTTAACGAATTAATTAGTAATTCGTATAAGTAATAATAAATAGTTTATTATTATTTATTTCTACTACCGGCTTAATATTGAACCTAAAGGGTCACACCATAAAAAGGTTAAATATTTATAGATGATGAGAATAATTAATAATGGCTATGAATTATTTATTTATTGAATAAATAATTAATTAGCAATTATTTATAATTTATTAAATGAGATTTAATAGATTATAAATAAATTAAGAAAAGTTCTTAATAATTATTAATTACAAAATTTAGTTTGAGAAATTAAATTTTATGAGAGAATTATTTTCAGAATGGGATTAATAATTAAAAGGGTTTTAATTATTAAATGATTATTTAATTAGATAAAGTAAAGACTTTATTTCTTTAAATATCAAACATATCCAAGAGTTGGAGGAGATCAAAAACATGTTAGTAGTATTTTTGTGTGTTCGTTCGCAGGGAAGGACTGAATGTAATATCAAAGTTCAGGTTTCTTATCTCTTTACGTCTAGAAGTGTATAAGAAGAATTTTTGGGTCTGTGTATTAACTAAATTAACCAAGAACTAATTATAAGCACTAAGAATTACTTTTAAACTAAGATTCAAATATGTTGGAAAACAATCTAAGAACTGGGGTTCTTCACCTGGTTTCAATACATGCTCAATATTAATGTGATATCTATGTTCCTACCTTGCTGAAAACAATTCTTCTAAAGTTATACTGCACCCTCCCAGGCTACAATATAGTGCTTACAGCTACACCTTAATTGACACTCCCGTGATACAATCAGAGTATATCTATAAACTGTTAATTACCAAGAATTATATGTCTCACAATTCTCCTATTAATCTCCCGATCTAATATTCAAATTATGTCTGTTAAATCATGTACTAAGATTGCAACTTCTCTCCCAAGCTTATTACAATCCCTAGAATACAATCAAAGGTTCATGACTCCCCTAATTGTGTTAAGATCTCATTAACAAATCAGCCAGGCAGAAAATCACATAATCAAGCATGCATGAATACCAAGGAATACTACCCAATTCTCAGATTAGAGAATTAGTTACGCATATTTAATAAAGAAAACATAATAATAATGATAATGAATGAAAACATAATATTGAAGAAAGAATTGAAGATCGAAAGTACCTTGATACGATTTACAGCTATGAATTGTTAGCTATGAATTGTTATAATTTACAATGGTAAGATGTGTTTAAATAGGCTCTACAAATCTTGCCCAGCAAGATATTACCTTCTATTACAATTAGAATTCAATTCAGGTATTAAAAATTGCCCAAAATACAATTAGAACTAGAAAAGGGCAAAACAGTAATTTTTCTGCTTCCATCTATCTGCTGGTCGTGCTTCCTGGGCCCACCACACGCGGCCTGGTCGTGTGAAACCTATCCCATATTGTAGAAAATCTCTCAAGCTTCGCGTGGACTGTAAATGGGCTGAAAACGGACTTCTAGAACTCCAGATATGGCCCAAACAGTATAAAGTGCGCAACCCTTCTCAAAAATCCGAATTTTAATTAATTAATTCTCCAAGAACGATAAAAGCATCAACTTTAATCAACATTCTCGTAAATCTGCACAACTCAGCAAAACACATCAAAACTACAACAACTTGAGTCCAAAACAATCAATTTAAGCCAAACGGAGGCATTCCCAGTGAATATAAAATCCACTTATCAAACCCCCAAACTTAAACTGATGCTTGTCCTCAAGCATAAACAATTACAACTACCTGATTAGTACCACTTCCGTAGGTGATCACGGTTGCATTTGGCATATGCAACAAGCCCTTTAAACCCCTAGGCAGCCCTAGTGGACGAGTAAGGTCTCGTGAGGGCCTACAGCGAATGTACCCACAAAATCCGTTTAACCTAATGCAATGCAATGCATGAATGCAACTAATACGAAAATGCAACAATCCCCTTCAAACTAACCAAAACCAATTAACAAGCAAATATCTCAAAGAATGCAACTAAATCCAAATAGAGCTCGACTAAGTCCCCGTATACTAACAATACATGACAGAAACGTGCGTGTGTGCAATGCTCATCAGAAATACTCCCAAAACTAGGTCAAAAATCATACAAATCCTTCGCCAAGACAATCACAGGTTTATAAATAGAATAGACTGTAGACACTTCATAACCTCGGAACACCTCCATCCTTATCCAAGGTAGACAGAAATTCATGCTTTATTACTAACTACTACAACACATATATACAATCATACTTATTTAACCGTGCAATGGATGAGACCCCGAAAGGCTTATACAATAATACTCATGTAGCGAGTGTTAGGTCAGTGGATCCCAGACTATAAAAGCCTTAGGTCACTAGGACTAAGTCCCTCAGACTTAATTACTCGAGTATTAAAGAGCTCACCCTGGTTAATTTTGCATATAAACAATTTATTGACTTTTTTTTTTCTTTTTTTTCCTTGCTTTTTTTTTTTTTTTTTTTTTTTGCGATCTGGAATGAGCCTTTCTCATTTCCAACCCTAGACTACTCATATAAATATGAGCCGGCTACTAGCCATTTGACACCTAGCCATTATTCACAATTATTTACAATTAAGCATGAAATCCCTGGTTTCCCCCAAACTTAGACTTTAGTGTCCCTACGCTATCAAGGGAATAACGAAAATTCTAAATATAATCAAGTGATAAAATCTCAAAGCATCCAAACAAGCATGACCTCAACCTAGCCCAAAAGCACCCAATGAGACTGTGTAAAAGTTTTGTTCCCGAAACACATAAGTCAATTTCTTAGAAACTATAAATCAACCCTCTATTCATCATTACCACACTCAATTAGACACCTACCTATCAATCAGAATCAGCTCGTCTTAAGGGATCATGAAAAATGCATGCCATGAAAATGCAACTATAATGAACTCACATGGTATACAGAAATAAAAACAGAATGTCCTATATGAAACAAACGTAGATAACACAAACATACATGCATGAACTATCACTAATATGCAAAACATGAAATCCTACATGAACACATATATACAACAACAACTACTAATCCCTCAAAACACCCCCAAACTTGAAAGATTCAATGTCCGCATTGAATGGAAGTAAATACAAGGGAAAGTAGAAAACATACCTACTCGTCCTCGCTGTCGTCACCCTCGTCATCCTCATCAGAAGAGTCCGATGGAGGGTACGGAGTCCGAGCTCCAAATATAGGCCACTGAACAGAAGTACTAGGTGACTGAAACTTTGCCTCCAAGGCTATGCCCATGTCCTCAGAATACTGGCGACTGCTCGCATGCATAGCATCCAACCGCCTAGTCATTCGACGAAAATAAGATTAAAAAATGGACATATCCACCATACGTCACTGAGGTTCTGCAATTGCCACTCCAGTTGCTCTAGGAACATTTGGCGGAGCGCCCGCTCCTTGACCACCAGCACCACCAACTATAAAACCGAGACCCCTAAGATGAGGAATGCCGCCCGACCACTCCCCCATCCGGTCAATAGTAACATCATTAATGGAAGACATAGGCTTATACACCGGCTCACCTTCGTAGCATTTCACTTTCGAAGTATCACACAAATACGCAATGATAGAAGCATAAGGAATACTGGCCGATGAATTACTTCCTACATACCGAAGAATGTTTTGATTAATAAGGTACCCAAGGTCAACATACTAACCCCTGAGAATACCCCATAGCAGAATAGCTCTCTCAACAGTAACATCGGTCACATGGGTTGATGGAAGAATATTAGAACTGATGAAGTAGAACCATGCCCGTGCGAACTTAGACAATGATGTCGCCGGAAAAGTCCTCTTCTCTATGGTACCCACTCTACACTTCCACTCCGTACCCGGAATACAAAGCTCACCAATGATTGCATCAAGAACAACATCATCCCTAGTCTTCTTCCCCCAATCAGTAGCACCTTTAGGTTTAGGCGGTTGCCTAATCAACGTACGAATCGCACGAGGCGAATAATCCACCTTCTGACCCCTCACAACCGTGGCATTATTCCTTGCTATCGAAGCATTAGCATAGAATTCCCTAACCACATCCAACGAGCCATCATTAGCAAATTCACAAAATAACGTCCAACCCCGCTCACTAATCATCGCCACCATCTCCTCATACTTATACGGCACAAGCCTTCTTTCATGAATAACCCCCTTCGAAACTAACCTACCATACTCCGCCTTGGCATTCTCATTCACAAATTTTTCCACAACATCATTCTCATCCGAAGATGGACGAGCACTACTACTACCACCCATTAATCGTTGCCTTTTAGGAGCCATAATCAACAAATATCAAACAAGGCACAATAATCTCCAAACAATTCACCAAATAAAGAACCCCCAAATTACACACCAAGAACCCTAGCTTGCAAAATTCACAAATTCAAATAAAAGATGAGATAGAATATTACCCAATTGAATCAAAGAGGTGAACTTGCTAGATGAATCCCAAAAAAAAAATTCGAATTTGAATGGATGAAAATTAAGAATTTGGGATAATATAGAAGTGTTTGTGGGTGTATGGGTGTATGTATATATATATAGGAGATGTAAGTAATAAAGATGAAATTATATGTAGTATAGGATTGGGGTTGGTTAGGATTGAATTTAAAATAGAATGGGATTTAGGAATGATAGTGTTTAGGATTTGGAGATGAATTAGGATATAGGAAAAAAAAATAGGTGAAAAGAGTGAAAATTTTGAGGTTTAAAGGCAAAAAATCGGTGGAATACAGGAGAAAGCCGCGCTGACTGCGCGCTGGCGCTTGTTGCGCAGTCCCTTGCTGCGTTACAGGGCTGTTGCGCTGTGGCGCAGTCAGCTTGGTACCGTTCTGCAATTTTTTTTTTTTTTTCGTTCTTTTTCACACACTAACAACACTCATTTTTTTTTCTTTCTTTTTCACACACTAACAACACTCATTTTTTTTTTTTTCTTTTTCACACACTAACAACACTCATTTTTTTTTTTTTTTCACACAAATACTACATCACTTGGGTTGCCTCCCAAGAAGCGCTCGTTTAACGTCAATAGCTTGACGTACTTCCTCAATTCATAGTAGGGTCTTGAAGGTGGAGAATGCTCATCCCTTGCTCCACTGTTTCTCCAAGAAGGTATGGCTTAAGTCTCTGCCCATTCACCTTGAATACATCCGACCCTTCTCTAATAATCTCACAAACCCCATTAGGATAAACCTTCACAATCTCAAAAGGACCAGACCATCTTGATCTAAGCTTTCCAGGGAATAAACGGAGTCTTGAATTAAACAATAGAACATGTTGCCCAACCTCAAATTCCTTCTTCTGAATGTGCTTGTCATGCCACAATTTGGTCTTCTCCTTGTAGATACTAGCATTTTCATAAGATTGGAGCCTAATCTCCTCAAGCTCTCCAAGTTGAAGCAAACGCTTCTCTCCCGCCGATTTAAGATTAAAATTCAACTCTCTTGTCGCCCAAAATGCCTTATGCTGAAGTTCCACCGGCAAATGACAAGGCTTCCCAAAGATCAACCTATATGGAGACATTCCAATAGGTGTTTTAAATGCCGTTCTATATGCCCAAAGTGCATCATCAAGCTTTGTTGACCAATCTTTTCTCGAACTTGCCACTGTCTTCTCCAAAATTGACTTCAGCTCACGATTCGAAATCTCAACTTGTCCACTTGTTTGCGGATGATAAGGAGTTGCCACCTTTTGTGTCACACTATACTTTTTCAAGAGATCAGCCACCTGTTTATTGCAAAAGTGCGAACCTCCATCATTGATAATAGCCCTTGGCACTCCAAATCTAGTGAACACATTCTTCTTCAAGAACTTCTTCACCACTCTAGCATCATTAGTAGGAGACGCAATTGCTTCAACCCATTTAGAGACATAATCAACTCCCACCAAAATATACTGATTTCCATAAGAAGATGGAAATGGACCCATGAAGTCCATCCCCCACACATCGAAAATCTCCACCTCAAGAATAGATTGTAAAGGCATCTCGTTCCTCCTCGAAATATTCCCAACTCGTTGACATCTATCACATTTAGCCACAAAGTCTCTAGCATCTTGATGCATGGTTGGCCAATAGAATCCTGACTGTAAAACTTTCGCCACTGTCTTCATGCTACTGTTATGACCTCCACACTCTAGAGAATGGCAATGTCTGAAAATATGAGGAACTTCATCATGAGGTATACATCTACGAAACATTCCATCAGCACATTCTTTGTAAAGCAGCGGTTCCTCCCAATAGTAATGCTTCACATCATAAAAGAACTTCTTCTTCTGATTATAAGAAAGATTATCCGGCACAACTCCTCCCACAATGTAATTCACAAAATCTGCATACCATGGTGTAGACAAGGACACACCTAGAAGCTGCTCTTCCGGAAATTTATCATTGATAGGTATTTCACCTCCTACCTCTCCATCTCCTTGGTCCAATCTAGATAAATGATCAGCTACCAAGTTCTCAGACCCCTTCTTATCTCGAATCTCAAGATCAAATTCCTGAAGTAAAAGAATCCAACGAACTAGACGAGGTTTGGCATCCTTCTTTGTCATCAAGAAACGAATAGCAGCATGATCCGAATAGACAATCGCCTTAGACCCAACAAGATAGGATCTGAATTTATCAAGTGCAAATACCACTGCAAGTAGCTCTTTCTCCGTAGTGGAATAGTTGATTTGCGCATCATCAAGAGTCTTGCTTGCATAAGCTATCACGTGCATCCGCTTATCCTTCTTTTGCCCAAGAACAACACCCACAGCATAGTCACTAGCATCACACATAAGCTCAAATGGCAAGCTCCAATCGGGAGATGTAACTATGGGTGCAGAAGTAAGTTCCTTTTTCAGCCTGTTAAAAGCATCAAGACAACTTTCATCAAAGTCAAAAACATGATCCTTTTCAAGAAGATTGCAGAGTGGCCGAGCTAACTTGGAGAAATCCTTGATGAACCGTCGATAAAAACCAGCATGCCCAAGAAAGCTTCGAATTCCTTTCACAGATGAAGGTGGTGGCAATTTTTCAATAACTTCAATTTTTGCTCTATCGACCTCAATGCCTTTGTTAGAGATTTTATGCCCAAGCACAATGCCTTCCTTCACCATGAAGTGACATTTTTCCCAATTAAGAACAAGATTCGTTTCAGTACATCTCTGCAACACCTTTGATAAACTGGCTAGACATGATTCAAAAGAAGAACCATAAATCGTGAAGTCATCCATAAAGACCTCCATGTCTCGCCCTATAAAATCTGAGAAAATGTGGTTCATGAGCCGTTGAAACGTCGAAGGACCATTACACAAACCAAAAGGAAGCCTACGATAAGAAAAAGTGCCATAAGGACAAGTAAAGGTGGTCTTCTCTTGATCTTCGGGTGCAATAGGAATCTGAAAGTAACCCGAGAATCCATCCAGAAAGTTGTAATACTCATTACCCGCCAACCTTTCGAGCATTTGATCAATGAATGGGAGGGGAAAGTGATCTTTGCGAGTAGCGTTATTCAACTTCCTATAGTCAATGCAAACTCTCCAACCTGTTACTGTTCTCGTGGGAATTAATTCATTCTTCTCATTGTGAACAACAGTCATCCCACCTTTCTTAGGCACAACATGAATAGGACTAACCCATTTACTGTGTGGAACCGAATATATGATACCAGCATCAAGCAACTTTGTGATTTCTTTCTTCACCACCTCTTGCAAATTCGGATTCAATCTTCTTTGTCCCTCAATCACAGGCTTATGATCATCTTCTAAGGCAATTCTATGCATGCAAAGAGCAGGGCTAATTCCCTTGATATCTTGAATTGTCCAACCAATAGCTGATTTATATTGCCGAAGAACATGTAATAACTTTTCTCTTTCATCATCAATGAGCAAAGCAGAAACTACCACAGGATATGTATCATTAGGACCAAGAAAGGCATACCTCAAATTATCAGGTAGAGGTTTAAGTTCCACCTGTGGTGCCTCTGAAAGTGTAAAAGCCATCTCAACTTCTGTGTCTCGTACAACCAGTGCTTCTTCTTCGACTACATCATCCAACACCCGATCTGCTCCCACGAAGTGTTCATTCTCGAGCTGCACAATGTCATCCACTATGTCAATGGTAAAACAAGTTGCTCCAAAAGGGGGCATCTTCATTGCTTTGTTCAGATCAAATTCCACTTTGTCCTCGCCAACATTCAATGTCAATTTTCCAGCTTTAACATCGATTGTAGTGCCAGCAGTAGCCAAGAATGGCCGTCCCAAGATAATGGGTATCTCGACATCTTCATCCATCTCTAACACCACAAAATCACAAGGTATGACAAATTTATCCACTTTAACAACCACGTCTTCAATAATTCCCAATGGATACTTAACAGAACGATCCGCCAACTGTAGTGAAATTCGTGTCTTTTTAAGTTCTCCAAGACCAAGCCTTTTGCAGATTGAATATGGCATCAAACTCACACTTGCACCTAAATCACACAAGGCTTTCATGTTTTCCATCTTCCCAATAGTGCAAGGCAAAGAGAAGCTTCCCGGATCTTTCAATTTCTGAGGAATGGCCTTTTGGATGACTGCACTGCATTCAGCATTAAGAGTAATAGTCTCTGCATCTTCAAGTTTCCTCTTCTTTGTCAACATCTCCTTAAGAAATTTAGCATAAAGTGGCATCTGATTCAAAGCTTCAGCCAACGGAATATTAACATGCAACTGCCGGAACATAGTCAAGAACTTCTCGTACTGCTTCTCTAAATGCCTGTTGTGAAGTCTCTGTGGAAATGGAATAGGAGGAACGTAAGGTGGTGGAGGAACATATGGCTTTTCTAAATTTTCTTCCTTCTTCTTCGCATCTTCTTTTTCTGACGTGTCTGCAGCAATCTCCACTGGCTTATCCTCTTTCTCAGTATCACTCTCCTTAGGCTTAAGAATCTCAACCTCGGGCAACTCTCTTCCGCTCCTCAAAGTAATTGCTTTGCATTGCTCTTTACCAGTCTGGTCGGGTTGACTAGGAAGTGATCCTTGCTCACGAACACCCATCTTTGAGGCAATCTGTCCAATCTGTGTTTCTAGCATCTTTTGAGATGATGCCATCTGATCTATTCTTGATTCCATATTAGCCAATGCCCCAGAAGTCCCTTGCATAATCTTATTTAGTGCAACCTCCCACTCAGCTGGTTCTTTCTTTGGCGGAGGTTGATACTGCTGCTGTGCTTGATATGGTGGTCGTGACTGAAAACCAGGAGGTTGATTCTGCCTTGGAAATGCATAGGAAGGATTAGCTGCATGATTATTACTGTAAGAAAGATTATTGTTTGGCCTTTGATTTGGATTGTAGTAAGAATTATTCTGCACAGGCCAAGGCTGTCTTCCTTGAATAAAAGATGCTTCTTCTGGAAATTGTGGAGCATACGAGTTCTGACTAGCACCATAATCATGATACCCTTCCATAGGTGAAGAAATAGCATTCACATTTACCTTTTGTCCTCGCACCTCCTGAGTTAGAGTATCCAACTTTTGAGCCAGCATGTTGATCATCTCAGATTCTTGTGCTGCTTTTGCTGAGCTCGTCCCACTAGGTGCCCATGAATAATTATTAGATGCTAATTCCTCAAGAAGTGCTTTAGCCTGTGTAGTTGGTGCCTTCTTGAAATTTCCACCAGCAGCCACATCCAAACTCAAACGAATATCTGCATTCATGGCCCCATAAAAAGTACTGATGATCTGCCAATCTTCCAAGCCATGATGTGGACACTTCCTCAACAGTGCCTTGAATCTCTCCCATGCCTGATATAGACCTTCACCCGGTTGTGCTTTAAAACTCATAATCATAGTCCTCAACTGTTGCGTCTTGTCAGAGGGATAGTATTTGGACAAGAATGCCGTAGAAAGACTCTCCCATGTAGCAACCGAAGTGTTTGGAAGTTGTTGAAACCACTCCAAAGCTCTTCCCTTAATAGAGTAGGGAAACATATGGAGACGAATCTGATCACTCGTAACACCAGTGATTCTGAATGAGCCACACATCTGCACAAAACGCTCTAGATGTCTGTGTGGGTCTTCTAATTCAATGTCTCCTTCAAAAGCTTGATTGCTGATCATCTGAATTAAGCTCGGATTAATATGGAACTGAGCTGCACCAATCTCTGGAGTTTTGTACATGCAATTGGCTGGATTCGGTGTCTCATGGTCCCAAATAGAAGATTGATCAACATTAACAGCTGGTCGAGGTTCTGGATCTCCCATCTTAGCTTTATCTTTTCTTAGCTTTCTCAAAGTACGCTCGATTTCAGGGTCTAATTCCAATTTTCTAGCGCAAGATGAACGTAGCATACACCTGAAAATCACCAACAAAACAACTTGTGGAACCAATTAAAATCTAAACAATAAGAAACAATTAACCTAAACTCAACTATACTGCCTTCCCCGGCAGCGGCGCCAATTTGTTAGTAGTATTTTTGTGTGTTCGTTCGCAGGGAAGGACTGAATGTAATATCAAAGTTCAGGTTTCTTATCTCTTTACGTCTAGAAGTGTATAAGAAGAATTTTTGGGTCTGTGTATTAACTAAATTAACCAAGAACTAATTATAAGCACTAAGAATTACTTTTAAACTGAGATTCAAATATGTTGGAAAACAATCTAAGAACTGGGGTTCTTCACCTGGTTTCAATACATGCTCAATATTAATGTGATATCTATGTTCCTACCTTGCTGAAAACAATTCTTCTAAAGTTATACTGCACCCTCCCAGGCTACAATATAGTGCTTACAGCTACACCTTAATTGACACTCCCGTGATACAATCAGAGTATATCTATAAACTGTTAATTACCAAGAATTATATGTCTCACAATTCTCCTATTAATCTCCCGATCTAATATTCAAATTATGTCTGTTAAATCATGTACTAAGATTGCAACTTCTCTCCCAAGCTTATTACAATCCCTAGAATACAATCAAAGGTTCATGACTCCCCTAATTGTGTTAAGATCTCATTAACAAATCAGCCAGGCAGAAAATCACATAATCAAGCATGCATGAATACCAAGGAATACTACCCAATTCTCAGATTAGAGAATTAGTTACGCATATTTAATAAAGAAAACATAATAATAATGATAATGAATGAAAACATAATATTGAAGAAAGAATTGAAGATCGAAAGTACCTTGATACGATTTACAGCTATGAATTGTTAGCTATGAATTGTTATAATTTACAATGGTAAGATGTGTTTAAATAGGCTCTACAAATCTTGCCCAGCAAGATATTACCTTCTATTACAATTAGAATTCAATTCAGGTATTAAAAATTGCCCAAAATACAATTAGAACTAGAAAAGGGCAAAACAGTAATTTTTCTGCTTCCATCTATCTGCTGGTCGTGCTTCCTGGGCCCACCACACGCGGCCTGGTCGTGTGAAACCTATCCCATATTGTAGAAAATCTCTCAAGCTTCGCGTGGACTGTAAATGGGCTGAAAACGGACTTCTAGAACTCCAGATATGGCCCAAACAGTATAAAGTGCGCAGCCCTTCTCAAAAATCCGAATTTTAATTAATTAATTCTCCAAGAACGATAAAAGCATCAACTTTAATCAACATTCTCGTAAATCTGCACAACTCAGCAAAACACATCAAAACTACAACAACTTGAGTCCAAAACAATCAATTTAAGCCAAACGGAGGCATTCCCAGTGAATATAAAATCCACTTATCAAAACACACAACACAAAATATCCCAGGAGGTTTAGAAAATCATGGAGAGCTTTTGAAGTTCATCAAAAATCATTCCAAACCATTTAACTAATTTTCTCAATTGTTCTTAATCTACTATATGATATTTGATCTTGGTGGATACCATTAGAGCACTCCACACTTGAGGGGTGATTGCTGGAAATCAAAGATACATTCATAACAATCCCAGGAAAGCTATCAAGGTATTTTTCTTGTGTTCATACAATTTTTAAATCTATATACATCATTAATTAGGTTTTTATGCAAGTAAATGTGATTTACGCTTCCGCTACGGTCATAAATTCCTTCAATGGTATCAGAGCATAGGTTGCATGTATATAGATCCCAGAAAAAATTTCGGAATTTTTCAAGCTTGTATGAATTAGTTATGAATTTTTGAAGTTCTAGGAGGCTATAATCAAATTAATTACGAATTAATTAATAAATTATTTTTTAAAATAATTTTGATCACTGATATATTTTCTACAAGTGTTGTAGAAGTCCCAGAAAAAGTTTCATAATTTTCCCATGTATAGATTATTTATTATTGATTTTTAAAGAGTTTAGAAATTAATAAATAATAATCTGTTTATAAATATATATATTATTTATAAAAATATCTAGATGGGTAGTATTATTGGGGGCCCAAAATATTGTATTATTGGGCTGGTGGGCTGGAAAGATCAGGCCGACAAAAGATATATAATATATATATATATATATATTTATTAAAGTTTCTGTCGACTGAAATTAAAAGCACTGCGCGCGTCTGCGTCCCGAGCGTGGGCGGCACGCGCTGGCGGCTCACGCGTCGCGCGTGCAGCGCACGCGCCGGGTCGGGTCGGGTCGAAAATCGGGTCGGGTCATGGGTTGCCGGATGCTGACATCAGCATGACGTCATCCCATGTGTAACGCGTCTGTTGAATGCGTTACACAAGTAAAATGCTATTTTTGGCCTGTAACGCATTCTGGTAATGCGTTACAGGGTCTGTATGTGACAGAAATGACCCTGATTCGTATTTTGACTTTTCCCGTTGATCCGTAACTCCGTTTGAGGCGTATAATATATCGTTGGATTCGTTTTTCCGAGACGGATCTAATGGAGTGGTCAAATAAATTTTAAAAATTTATTTTAAAATGGTTATAGCTTCCGGAAGTGTTTTAAAGCCAGTTTTAATTATGTTAAAATGCTTTAAAATACTAATATTGTTTCATATAGATGTTTAACAATGTTTAACATGATATAACATGTTTGCCTATATATATGTGTGCATAGAAATGCCATGAGATAATATATATAGTTTTATATATCGTATATAAAATGCATGTTTGACTTTAGGTTTTAACGAAAACGTTTCGTAACCTAAATAATATAAAATCCCTCGTTATTTAATATCAAGTAATAAAATGGCCAATGTCACAACGGGCTTGTGTCGGTCATAGCCTTCCAACATGGTAGAAAGTAATTCTTAGTTTTGAGCTTTGTCGTTTCGTGCTACAGCCGAGGGCTTCGTTTTCAAAAATAGGAATTACTTGTCTATTACATGAGATGCGTATAATTAATTAGAATCCAATTGTCGTTACGTGCTACAGCCGTGGGCTATTGAGATCTTATTAATTTAACGAGATGTTGGGTCTCACTTGACTTAGAATATTGAATTTAGACGTGCTACAGCCGTGATTCAATGATTCAAGAGGCTAAATGGAATTAGGGAATAACATGAGATGTAATTGATAAAGAGTTATCTGCCTATGGAACATTACATAGCGTTTCGTGCTACAGCCGAGGTTATATAATGGAAAGTAGGATCCCTATTCTCACATGCATTGAGAATGCTTAAGTTATACATATGAGGGTTGTATAATTTTAATAAAATTGTGGGAGCCACCTATGAATAAAGACCCGATTCATAAGGTGTTATAATAAAATTGGATATCTACTAATGTTGTTATGTGTTCACAAATTTCAGATTTATAGATCATGTCTTCTACTCTATCACTCCGTAGCATACTTGATGCGAACAAATTGACTGGTCCCAATTATGCTGATTGGCTTCGAAACCTGAGAATCGTTCTCAGGGCTGAGAAGAAGGATTATGTGCTTGACTCGCCTTTACCTGTACCTCCTTCTGATGATGCACTTTTCCATGAACGAGAAGTGTATAATGAATGGTTAGATGCTGCTAATGTTGCTCAATGTGTCATGCTAGCATCCATGACACCTGAGTTACAGAAGCAACATGAGAAAATGGATGCTCCTACCATTCTGATACATCTACAGGAGCTTTATGATGTACAAGGGAGAACCGCTCGATATGATATATCGAAAGAGCTATTCCAATGTAGAATGGCTGAAGGGTCGTCTGTGAATGACCATGTGCTTAAGATGATCAATCTGATTGAGCATCTAGGGCAGTTAGGTTTTGTCATGGATGGGGAGTTATGCCAAGATTTAGTCTTGCAGTCACTCCCGGATTCGTTCTCGCAGTTCGTTATGAACTTTCACATGAACAAGCTGGATGCCAGCTTAGCTGAGCTCCACAACATGCTGAAAATTGCTGAGGCGAATTTTCCCTCCAAAAGGGGTTCTGTTCTTATGATCGGTGCCAGTACCTCTACTAAGAGGAAGAGGAACTGGAAGCCGAAGAATAAGAAAAAGGGTAAGAATAAGCCTGTTCCACCAAAGGCTGACCCGAAAAGCAAAGCAGTTTGCTTCCACTGTAACAAGGTGGGACACTGGAAGAGGAACTGCAAGGTTTACCTTGCAGAGTTAAAGAATAAGAAGGGCAATGAGATTACCGCTTCAAATTCAGGTATGTTCATGATTGAACTAAATATGTCTTTAAGTCAGATTTCTACTTGGGTATTGGATACTGCTTGTGGGTCTCATATTTGCAATTCGTTGCAGGGACTAAAGCAAAGTAGACCTCTGGGGGAAGATGAAGTGATTCTATTGATGGGCAATGGAGCAAGAGTTGCTGCTGCAGCTGTAGGATCATTTCCTTTGCATATGCCTTCGGGCAAAACTATCGTGTTGAATAAATGTTATTATGTACCATCTATTGTAAGAAATATTGTTTCTATTCCTGTACTTGATTCAGATGGTTTTACATTTATTGTTGAGAATAATAAATGTTTAATTAAGAGAAATAATATTACTTATGGATACGGTACATTACATAATGGTTTGTATATATGTGACTTAGAACATAATTTGTTTCAAATTGAACAACCTAATAATAAAAGAAAAAGAGATAATAAAAATCCAACTTATTTATGGCACTGCAGACTAGGTCATATTAGTGAGAACAGACTTCGCACATTACATAAGGATAAGTTACTAGAACATTTTGATTTTGAATCATATCCTACATGCGAGTCTTGTCTCATGGGTAAAATGACTAAATCTCCATTTACTGGACATGGAGAGAGAGCTGCGGGGTTGTTAGACTTGGTACACACAGATGTATGTGGACCAATGTCAACAAGTGCTAGAGGAGGATTTTCATACTTCATTACTTTTACGGATGATCGATCCAGGTTAGGATATGTATATCTTATGAAATACAAATCCGAAGCTTTTGAAAAGTTCAAGGAATATAGAAATGAAGTAGAAAAACAAACCGCACGTAGTATAAAAGTTCTTCGATCAGATCGAGGAGGTGAGTACTTAAGCGGAGAGTTTTTAGGTTATCTTAAAGAAAATGGTATAGTTTCTCAATGGACCCCTCCCTATACTCCACAGTTAAATGGAGTATCTGAGAGAAGGAATCGTACTCTATTAGATATGGTGTGGTCCATGATGAGCTTTACTGATTTTCCAGTATCACTATGGGGTTATGCTTTAGAGACGTCAGCGTATTTACTGAACAAGGTGCCTTCTAAATCGGTTCTCACAACCCCACATGAGATGTGGAGTGGGGAGAAACCAGGTCTTAAACATGTTAAGGTTTTGGGGGTGTCCAGCTTATGTCAAGAAAGTTGAACATGATAAGTTGGAACCTAGATCTGTGAAATGCAGTTTTGTGGGATATCCTAAAGAAGGTCATGGATATTATTTCTATGATCCTTCTGATCAAAGGATATTTGTTTCTAGACACGCACACTTCTTAGAGGAACAGTTCCTCCTTGATAGAAATAGTGGGAGAAATATTGAACTTGATGAAGTTCAAGAACCACAGAATACAACGATTAGAGAAGAAGTACCTGTTCAGAAAGAACAACCTTCTGTAAAACAACCTTTACGTAAGTCAGAGAGAGTGTCCCGCCCAATCGAAAGATATTACGGGCTTGTCATTGAAAATGATGATGATTTGTCATTTGTTGATGATGAGGACCCTATGACTTATGAAGAGGCTGTGAGTTGTAATGACTCAGAAAAATGGCAGGATGCCATGAAATCCGAAATGGACTCGATGTATATAAACCAAGTGTGGACTTTGGTTGAGGCACCTGAAGGAGTTAAACCCATTGGGTGCAAATGGATATACAAACGAAAGTTAGGAGCAGATGGCCAGGTGGAGACCTATAAGGCCAGGCTTGTGGCAAAAGGATTCAAACAAAGACAAGGGATTGACTTTGATGAAACCTTTTCGCCTGTAGCCTTGCTCAAATCCATTAGGATTTTGCTTGCGATTGCAGCCTACTATGATTACGAGATCTGGCAAATGGACGTAAAGACGGCCTTCCTCAATGGGAAACTTGAAGAGGAAGTGTATATGACACAGCCAGAGGGTTTTGTTTCCAGTGGAAACGAAAATCTAATATGTAGACTGCTTCGATCCATATATGGTTTGAAGCAAGCTTCTCGAAGATGGAACATCCGTTTTGATGAGACAATCAAAGAGTTTGATTTTATCAAAAATTTAGATGAACCATGTGTTTACAAGAAGGTTAGTGGGAGCGCGGTAACATTTCTTATATTGTATATGGATGACATACTTATAATAGGAAATGATATACCGATGTTACAATCAGTCAAGGTCTGGCTATCAAAGAACTTCACTATGAAGGACTTGGGAGAGGCATCCTATATTTTAGGGATGAAGATCTATAGAGATAGATCTAATCGAACGATTGGCCTATCCCAAGGTACATACATCGATAAAGTGCTAAAACGGTTAAGCATGGAGAACTCGAAAAGAGGTCTCATTCCTATTAGTCATGGGATTACTCTTTCCGAGAAGATGTCTCCAAAGACATATGAGGAAAGGGTGCGCATGAGTAGGATTCCTTATGCCTCGGCAATAGGATCCATCATGTATGCGATGTTATGTACTAGAGCTGATGTTGCTCATTCACTTAGTGTGACGAGCAGATATCAGTCTAACCCAGGTGAAGAACACTGGAAAGCAGTGAAGAACATATTGAAGTACTTGAGAAGGACTAAAAATGTTTTTCTTGTTTTTGGTGGATCTGAATTGAAAATTGAGGGTTATATTGACTCTAGTTTTCAATCAGAAGGCGATGGTAGCAGATCCCAGTCAGGGTGTGTATTTACTCTAAATGGGGGAGCGATTAGTTGGAAGAGTTCCAAACAGCCTACAACGGCTGACTCCACAGCGGAAGCGGAATATATAGCTGCATGTGAAGCTGCAAAGGAAGCTGTCTGGATGAGGAAATTTGTTTCTGATTTGGGAGTAGTTCCTAGCATTGAGGATCCTATAGTGTTGTATTGTGATAACAACGCTGCGATAGCTCAAGCTAAGGAACCAAGATCCCATAAGAATTCCAAACACGTGTTGCGGCGCTTTCATCTGATTCGAGAGATCATAGAAAGAGGGGATGTCAACATCGTAAGAATTGACACACATAACAACATAGCGGACCCATTTACTAAGGCATTGTCTCAGGCTCACTTTGATCGACATAGAGATAAGATGGGTATAAGATACCAGAGTGATTGGCTTTAGTACAAGTGAGAGTTTGATAGTATTTTGTCCTAAACCCAATCATGTGTGATGGGTTAGGAAATACTTTCATGTAATCTTATTTGATTTTATTTATATTAATAAAAGACTTGTTGTTTTTATTACGGGCTTTATCTATTTAAAGTGTTTAAATAAGAAGTTCCATAGTTTAGAGTAAAGCTTCTAGAATTATAATGAGATTATAATAATGAGATCTAGAAGATGATAACACTAAACTTAAATAGTTCCCGATCGTAGGATAACTAATTGGGAGTTAGTCAATCCGTAAAGATCGGTACATACTATGCTTGCTTCCTCGGAAGGATGTCTGTTCTCATAGACATTCGTGTGGTGACACTATAGCTAGTATGTAGGTGCTTATTGGAGAATAAGTTCACTGAACGTGACTTGATCAAATGAACGACTAATGGAGTTTACTCACGTGTTAATAGTTGTTCATAAGTTGATGGTGGTACAAGTGTCCTTAGACTTGAGACCGTTAAAGTAATCTTATATACAATGAACTATGTTTTGGTTTAGTTCTAAGTCCTCAAGGGACAATCATTAGTTCTATTCCGGGTATAGGAATTTGTATATGAAGATAGTTAACGATCGATAAAGAATCTACCCCTTTCAGAAAAAGAAAGTGAATATCCCATGATGTTCTTACTATGTTAGTTCTGGAATCTCTGGCCAGAGTAATTGAAGTTAGAAAGAGTTTCTAATTCAAATGAACTAGACATAATGTATAAGAAATTATATGATTAAATTAAATAGGCTTGACACGCGATCCATGCCTTGTATTTAATCGGGATATTGTCGGGTAGAAGGAATTGATTGTACGGTAACCATTTGCTGAAAAGGTTTTATATATTCAAAGCAATGAATTCATATTATCCGGATAGTCGCGATATATTCAAAAGTATCACTCACGATGTAGAATAAATATTAATTACTTATGTAATTATATTTAACGAATTAATTAGTAATTCGTATAAGTAATAATAAATAGTTTATTATTATTTATTTCTACTACCGGCTTAATATTGAACCTAAAGGGTCACACCATAAAAAGGTTAAATATTTATAGATGATGAGAATAATTAATAATGGCTATGAATTATTTATTTATTGAATAAATAATTAATTAGCAATTATTTATAATTTATTAAATGAGATTTAATAGATTATAAATAAATTAAGAAAAGTTCTTAATAATTATTAATTACAAAATTTAGTTTGAGAAATTAAATTTTATGAGAGAATTATTTTCAGAATGGGATTAATAATTAAAAGGGTTTTAATTATTAAATGATTATTTAATTAGATAAAGTAAAGACTTTATTTCTTTAAATATCAAACATATCCAAGAGTTGGAGGAGATCAAAAACACACAACACAAAATATCCCAGGAGGTTTAGAAGATCATGGAGAGCTTTTGAAGTTCATCAAAAATCATTCCAAACCATTTAATTAATTTTCTCAATTGTTCTTAATCTACTATATGATATTTGATCTTGGTGGATACCATTAGAGCACTCCACACTTGAGGGGTGATTGCTGGAAATCAAAGATACATTCATAACAATCCCAGGAAAGCTATCAAGGTATTTTTCTTGTGTTCATACAATTTTTAAATCTATATACATCATTAATTAGGTTTTTATGCAAGTAAATGTGATTTACGCTTCCGCTACGGTCATAAATTCCTTCAGGTTCGTCTCCAAATCAGGAGATAAGTGTTTGTCGTTCTTCAAAACACTAAAGAAAGTAAAAAACTTCAAGTGGATAGAAGAAAGCCAAGAGGCCTTTGAGCAGGTGAAGAAGTATATGGATGAAGCCCCGCTGTTCACCAAGGCAAGTATGGGAGAAATCCTTTATCTTTACTTGGCGATTTCGGATCAAGCTGTGAGTGCGGTGCTGGTAAAGGAGGAAGAGAAGATTCAGAAACCCGTATACTATGTGAGCAAAGTTTTACACGGAGCAGAGTTGAACTAGTCCACTATTGAGAAGTTTGCCTTAGCGTTGGTAACTGCCTCTAGGAAACTACGGCCCTATTTTCAGGCACACAAGATTGAAGTCCTTACAGGACAACCATTGAGGAATATTTTGCACAGCCCTAAAGCCAATGGTAGGCTCATCAAGTGGGCAATTGAGTTGGGAGAATTCGATATTAAGTACAGGCCAAGGACGACCATTAAAGCTCAGGCACTTGCTGACTTCGTGGTTGAATGCACCATTGACAACCAAGAAGTCGGGGGGCAGGAGATACCTTAGGAAGGCAATAAGGAAGATAATGAACCCGTGATTGTGATTGAGGAGAAAGAATTCTGGATGCTCTATTTTGATGGGGCATCAAAAACAAAAACAAGTGGTGCAGGTCTTGTCTTACAAAGTCCCGATGGATTCATGATTGAATACGCTCTGAAGTTGGACTTCCCAACAACCAATAATGAGGCAGAGTATGAAGCTTTGATAGATGGGCTTGGTTTGGCAGGAGCGCTAAGGGTCAAAAATCTTAAAGTTTGTGGAGATTGAAGGCTATTTGTGGCCCAGGTCAATGGAGAGTTTGAGGCAAGGGATGAAACCATGGCCAAGTACTTAAGGCTTGTGAAGGCAGTAATGACTCAATTTGATGAATGCTACATTGAGCACATTCCGAGGGAGGAAAACACCAAGGCCGATGCCTTATCTAAGTTTGCCTCCTCCGAGATAGAGAATTATTCTGGAAGTGTCTACTTCCAAGTTCTGAAAAACCATACTATCGATTCAAAGTTGGTTGCACCTATCGGGGTGAGGGAATGTTGGATGGATCCCATAAAAGCACACCTTGAGACCGGTTGGCTCCCGACTAATGCTATGGAAGCACGAAAGTTATCTGTGAGGGCGTTGAGGTATGCTCTGATTGAATGGATACTCTACAAGAAGTCTTTTGTGATTCCGTATCTGAAGTGTTTGAGACCCGAAGAGGCCAAATCAGCTATTGAGAAAGTCCATGAGGGAATTTGTGGCCACCAACCATAATTAATGACGTAAAATTTTTCTAAGCCACAACCAAACATTGCGGCAGAAAAAACTACCGCAATGGCTAATTGCGGCAGTAATTTAAGATTTATGTTTGTGTATTTTGATTCTACTATAGAATCATGTTTATGTTGATATTATTTAGTTTCATTTTTGTTTTGTGTAAAATTTTGGTTCTATTACAGAAGGTTATTTGTCTACTTGTAGTTTTTGATTCTACTATACAAGCAGTTTTGTATTTGTAGCTGCATATAACTTGTATAGTAGAACCCATGAGTATAAGGCTTTTAATCATGTGTATGTGTTGTGCCTAGATTTAGATTCTACTATTGAAGCATATTTATGTGTTTGTAGTTTTTTGATTGTACTATAGAAGCTTTCTCTAATTATACTAATTTTTTGATTGTAATATGAAATCTCTTCTCTACTTATACAACTCTGTGGGTTATCAGTTTAAAGTGATTTTTTATTGCATAAGTTTTGATTCTGTAGCTAATTTAGTTTCTATTATGTGTACTTTTGTATATTTGGTTCTATCTAATGTGTTCTAATATGATTGCATTGTAGAACCAAAAAAATAGAATACAAATTGATTCTACATTGACTTCTATCTGATCCTATCGTAGATTCAGAATGTTTGATTTAAAAATTTTCCAGGTACGCGTTCCGGGAATAGATTAAAAGTTGGAAAAAAAATTTCTTCATCCAGGAGAACACGAAAGCAAAGAAAAGCTGTACACCAACACAATCTTAATCTTCTGAATAGTAATATAGAGGAAGAGCTGAACACCGACACATTTGATGTTCATCAAAGGTAAAGAAAACATTTATATGATTCTTCTTTTGCTTAAGTAATGTTCTTGTAGAATAATATAATGATGCTTATATATTTGTTCTTTTTTGAAGTACTGCCTGGAAAATGATACCAACCAAGAAAAGAGAAGGATGCATATGTTTTGACTCTCTATGGTACAATTCGTATGTTACAAATAAAAAAGAATCTATAAGAAATGTAATGTACTGGATCTCAATCGAAAGCGTTTTTGAGAAACGATATGTGTTCGTTCCATTGTGTCAAGCGTAAGTAAATATTTAAGAATCAAGTTGTTTTTCTTTACATTACTCCATCTATCTATTGCATAATTCTGAATAGTTACAAATTTGTTTAATGACAGGAACCACTGGAATCTGGTGATTCTATGTAACATGGGTCATAATCCGGATAGCACAAGAAGTCCATGTATTTTGCTACTGGATTCGCTTCATGAAGCAGAACCCCAACGGCTGGAAAAAGAAATTAGACAGTAAGTACATTTCTTGTTATAATTATTACTTTATGTAATTACTTTCTAATAAGTAGAAATTGTATAACTATAAATCTGACTTGTAGTTTCTAATGATTGCATATTTGACAGGTTTGTCATTGACATTTACAAAAATGAGGACAGAGAAGGATATGATGACATCTCATTCAAGGTTCCAAAAGTCCCACAGCAAAAGGATGGTACAAAATGTGGGCACTATGTTTTGTACTACATGTACAAGTTCTTGATGTCCTGTCCAGAGCATTTCAATATTGAAGAAGACTATCCAGGATTTGTAAGGATGCTTTTCTGCTTTAAGACTTTTATAACTTAGATAGTCTTTTTAATTCTACTATAGAACAGATGACAAATTAGATGATTTTAATGGCAGCACTTTTGATTTCACTATAGAGTTTTTAGCTATAACCTTTGATTCTATTCTGGAATCAAAAATAGAAGTGTAAATTGTAGATTTAAGTTATGTGATTTTTTTTGTTTAAAGAATATAATCAAAATTTAATTTATTTATATTCTATAGTAGAATCAGAGTTTATATTCTTCATTTGTATTTATGATTTCTGCTATAGTATATGTAATTTTTTGCATTACGTTGTAATGTGTACTGATTCTTTTATTTTTTGTTATTCATAACAGATGGATGAAAGCTGGTTTACCGACAGTGACGTTAAAGAATTTTTTGAAACCATAGCATCTGTTTCAAAGAAAGATGCTACTGAACCAGTGTTTGAAAAAGGTATGAAAAATGTAACTAACAAAGTTTATGAGGCAAGTCAGATAATGTATACTTGGTATGCTATATATTCTTTTAAGTAGGCTGGAAGCGAAATAAGTTTTAGTGTTGCTATTGTATATATGGGCATTCTTTTCCTAGAATCTTTAGCTAATTATTTTTTTTATTCCAACTAATGAAGATATAGGTGCAAGTACTCCAGATGCAAATGATTTATTTAAAGAAAGTGATGCTCTGCGTGCATTGGTGATATACACTCCAGAGAGCTCACAGCCAGACTGCTCACAGGATATGTTTAAAACGGTGCCACCAGCAACAGAAGTCATGAACCAGGATAAAAATAACAAGGATGAGTCAGCTTTCAAAGCGCCAAGGAAGTTGAAATTCAAATTAAAGCCAACTAGAATGTCACATAGGCTTAGTGATGCAAAAGCAAGTAAAAATTATCCAGCACCAAATTCTTCAGTGGATAATCAGTTCAATGAGCCTGATATAATTGGAGTTTATGATGAACAAGCTGAACTTGATGAGCCGAAGAAGATTGAAGTTTCTAAAGTGGAGAAAAGGAAAAAACATGATCAGGTATAATAAATATGCAGTTAGTATGACAATATATTTTTTGTGCATATGGTTCTGCAGTAGAATCAAGAAAAAACAAACTTGAATCTATAATAAAATAAAGTATAACTAATACCAGGCTGAATGACATTTTTCTTTGTAATCATTTCTAGGCTATTTTCCCTTTGTGATAATGTTTATAATATGTTGACTTTCTTAATTGGTACGTATTTCACTTTTTTTTTTTCTTCCTTTGCATCCCATCAGGGTAAAACAACTGCAGCAAAAAGGAATAAAGATTTGCCTACTTTCATGAATGATGATGATAGTGATTTTGAAATGATTCCACCTAAGAAAGCAAGAGCGACAACCAAGGCGGAAAAAAGAAAAGCTAAAGTCCAGGTATTTGATATGATTTGTGTTTGCAATCTATTTGTGATTTTGGCTTTTACTATCAGATCATGCTTGTTTATGTTAGGGTACATTTAGATCTATTTGACTTAGTTTTAACTATGAATGAAAACAAACTTTTTGTAGTTTGAATGCTATTGACAGATCATGCTAGTTTATATTGTTCTAGTACTGGTCATATTTATATTTTTTTGAAATCATGAATAAAAATTTAAAACTGTTTTTAAATTTTTTATCAGGTAGAAAAGAACAAATTGAAGAAAGTGAAGACAAGTACAGAAGAAGAAACCGAAGAGGAGGAAGCAGAAAAAGTAGACGAGACAGAAGAGAAGGAAGAAGAGTTGGAAGAAGAGGAGGAAGAGGATGTAGAGATGTCACCTAGAAGGGAAAAGCCAAACAAAATCCTTACTCGAGCTTACCCATCAACTTTCTCAAAGGCTGTGGAAAGAATGTCAGATGCTCAAAAACAATGGGTAAATGAAGCAGGATTTGGTCCTTTGTTGTCATTCTCGCTTATGGAAACGTTGCCACACTCTACTATTGTCAACTGTTTGTGGTGGTTTGACCAAGAAAAAAGCGAGATGGTTTTGTCTAATAACAGAAGTATTAAGATCACAGAGAATGACGTGCACGGTACCCTTGGGATTCCAAAAGGTGATTTAGAGGTTACTTTCGGAAATTCCAAAGAAAAAATAAAGCACTGGGTATCACAGTTTGGTGGCAAGCTAGCTAGTAGGATAACAGAGAAGAACGTGCGTGTGAAGATGGCAGAATCTAGAGAAGCTGATGATCACTTCAAAGAAAATTTTATGGTTCTAATGTCAAACATGTTTATAAGAACAAGCAAAGGATCGTTTGTGTGTACAAAGATTCTGAAATTTTCTGAAAATTTCGATAATGCGAAAAACTACAATTGGTGCAACTTTGTTTTAAATGAATTGAAGGAAGCTCACGAGAATTGGTGGATTAATCCCCAAACACAATACTATACTGGTTCATATGTGTTCCTACTTGTAAGTTTTTTTTAAAAAAATTCTTCTGTTTGTATAGCAGTACATTCTTCACTTTTAATACACACTAATACTTGTCATTTTTTATTCTACTTTAGTACTTTTACCTTGCTCGAACCAGTCATCCTGATGTTAAGGTAAAAACGACATGCCCGGCTTTCCTTGGCTGGAAAAACTCATTCATTGATGATAGAAACAAAAGAGAACTTCTTGACAACAGTTTTGGGCAAGGGGATATTGTAAGTATCTTTATATGATTTAGGAGTTTAATTAATTATTTTTTGAAAACCTTAGTTTATGTCATAATCAAAAATAATCATGCAGGTTGAGGACTTTGAGGTGGAAAAGCCAACAGAAGAAGGTGATTTGCATGATCAACAAGACATTGAGGTATAAAAATTGAATCCCAATAAGTTAGTAGTCTTTTGGATAAGTATCAAAAATTACTTATATCGTAAATTCAAAAATTTCCAACTGAAAATTAACTTGGTTCCATAGTAGTGATTGGATGGATGGTATTTAGGATTAACATGGTGAATGACTAATCATAAAACTTATCATGTTAAAAATAGGCATTCCGAAATATTGATGGTAGCTGGGATTCTGCTGCGAAAGAAAATGTGCATGGAGGAGTATATGCTGAAAATGTAAGTTGTCACATAAAATTTAAAAAAATATATTTACATATTTGTCCCACACGTACATAGTATTTGTTTTTGATTAAATTTGTTCTGTAGATACATCAAAACCCTGAATATTGAATACATTGGTTCTATATACTTGTTTTTTTATAATGCTTTTGCAGAATCAGATATTTAACATATTTAAATATGGTTCTGTTGTAGAATGATGAGGTGTATCTAGGTTAATATAAATAGCATCACAATATTTTATCTGGTATTGTCTAAGGAGAATATTTAATTACAGAATAATCCACTATGGTTCAATAGTAGAAATAAAAATCATCCCACTATTCCTTAGCTGTTTAAATATATATGTTAAAGTGCCTTAGCTGTTACATTTTAAAGTCGATAAATTATTTATTTGTTTGTATTATGTTAGGAATTTGGAGGCAATGACAATTTTAACACCCCAGAAGAGACAATTGAAGGAGTACCCTGCAGTCTAGTGGTCTCTCTAGAGGACCCAGTCAATAATTCTATATTGTCCATTGCTAGAGATGTTCAAAATACACACAGTACAAGTGATACGATTACAGAAAAGGTAAAATTTAGTTTATAAATAGTGACTGAAAATTATCACATTGTCATATCATTGTGCAATAATTCAAATATTTATGTGAAACTAGGGTATCCTGTCAAAATTGAAACAAGAATTTGTTGAACTAGAAAGGATGAAGAAAGTATTTGCTGAAAGTTTGGGAATGGCAAAGAAACTTTTTCCAAACAATGAAAAGGTGAAAGAATATGAACAAAGAATGGGATCAAGCACAGAACAAAGGTATAAAAATTTTACTTGGGTTAATTTAGTTGTGTAATATGTTACAAAGTTGTACTTGCATCAAATGTAGCTATAACTTCTTAGCAAGATCTTTGTTTGTTCGAAACAGCATTGAAAAGGAATGGCCTTATTTCACAATCAATGACTGGAAAACGTTCGACATATTATTGCTTCCTGAACATGATAGGGCTTATAATAAGTTGGTCGACATAGATGATTTTTTAGATGAATTAAAAATAGGTGGTGAAGTTGTTGATGGTGATATTTTTAACAAATTAATTCCTAGGAAATCTGGAATGGAAGAAGAGTTTGGTTATAACAGAATAAGAAGAATGCAGAAGGTGGGGGAATTACATAAATCTCCATTCCGAAATCGAACGATTGATTTGAACAGAGCGAAACTTACAAAAGAGGAAGATGAAGTTTGGAATTGGATTTATGCAGATCGACAAGGAGGAATGTAAGTGTATATAGTGCATAATTTTAATCTCCTATTCCATCAAGTACATCCTATAGAAAATGTTGGAAATTGATTGATTTTGTTGTACAAATGCAGGGATGAAATTTTCTGCTGGAACAATACTGTATGCTATAGGCACCATATTCAGAGTTTAAGATTTGGAAATGAAATATTTTTTAATGTGGTGGATGTGTATACCAGTATTCTGAATGAGGATGAAAAGTACAGAGCAGCTGAGTCTCCTTTTAGATTCTTTTGCAACACATTGGTAACGGTAAAATTTATGAAACATCCCTGCTTTTATCATCAGTAGAAATTACAATTTATGAAGTGTTAGTTTTTTTCGATTATCAGTTTACTAGATAAGTTAATATTAACTATATACATTTAATGTGGTAGTTGGGAAACGTGGTTAAAGCAAATCAGGTTGGGGACGAGAGTAGAGAGAGTCACGTGGTATTTATGAAGTTCCGTTCTCAGTTGGATGCAATACTTTTCAAACATAAAGTTGACATTAAAAATGTTGATCTGGTAATTCATGTCTACATATGTCTACATATTCATCACTAGTCATTTTGGAATGTTTTGCGATAGTCATACATGAAGTTGACATTTATGTTTTTTATGTAGATCTTCTTCCCCATCTATAATGCAAACCATCACTACGTTATATGCTTCAATTTGAAGAAATTTGCAGTGGAGATAATTGACAACAGGGTTGGGGGAGATATGTTTTCATTATATGATGCAATACCCGAAACTTTGGTAATTTTCCGACCTTAAAAAGTACCTTAAACCTAATTTATTTCATCCTGTTAACTAATACCATTTCTATAAAATTTTAGCGGGAGAATCTTTCCAAGTATATGGAAGAGCATAGCCTATGGAAGACACAGCAAATAAGGAATGCTCCAATTACACTCTTAGAAATGAAATGGCAAACAAAGAACAAGAATGTCGATTCTGGAGTGTTTGCGATGAATCACATGGAAACTTACATGGGAAATGGAGTAAGAAAATGGGAATGCAAATTTGCATCTGAAAATGTAAGTAATTATTATTTCATTGATATAAAAATGTAACAATGTCTAATTGTGTGTGTTTGGTCAGTAATATTTGAAAAAATAATTGGAGATTTCGTTTAGTGTGGTTAGAGTTAAGTTTATTGTTGTTTTGTTGTTTTTATGTTGTTATGTTTACGAGTATAGATAATGTGGATGTTAGTGATGGGAGTGTTTTAATATTATACTTGCAATTTGCATATCTGGGTAATAATAGTTAGTATCAGCTGAATACAAACACCTGTTAATTTGTAGCACAACTCTTGGAAAGCAAAATAAGGAAGCATAGTAAAATCACTGATGGGCTTTACTAACCTGGTTGAACATACATACTTGTATGTAGATGTATTATATGAAATGTGTGTGCTTAACTGTAGAATATACTTCAGAGTTGCAACTAATTATTTAACTAAAATACTATTTTGATTGTACTACAGAATCGAAACATCTACTTAGGTACACTGTTTCGATATGAGTAATGAAAAAATATGGTGTGTTTGAATCTTTGATTGAATTGTAGGATGTTTTATCTCAAACTTAAGTCAAATCCTAGCTTTACTAATCCTAAATATACCCTTGATTTACCTATGATTTATTTGTTATGAAATTTTGAACTAATTTTTAATATTGGTGAAGGAATATATGCAAAGAAAGCAGCTGCAGAGAGCACGCCAGATATATGCTGCAAAGATCGTATACTCCCCCATCAATTATATCAAGGACAAGATGTTCAATGAGATCAAGGCAATGAATGAACACTGATAGTTGGATGAAATGACAGGGAATTATAGATGTAGTTTTTGATTTTCCTCTTCAGAATTATCTTCAGAATTATCTTAGATACTTTGATTACGTATTCTAGATGCTTTTAACAGTAAATGCGAAGTTAACTTTGTCTGTTGAGATTGAATTTTAATCTTAGTTGTACTTTGTCTTTTGAATTTTAAGAAATCTGGATTGGTTATTGTGATTATTGTGGGAAACCAAGTTCGGTGGTGAACCATCGTTCCAAGGCAACCTATATATGCTTGTACTTTTAGCAGAATGTGCATTCTACAAATGCAATTTCACGAGGCCATTACAAGACAATTGTATGGGAAAGTTGCGACTTATAGCATGCAAAAGATTATATAATGGAATCAAGAATAATTTAGTTTGGATTCCATTTAAAACCAAAAAAAATTTCTTGCAAAACAAGCAAGGGAAATGACCAAATATCCACCTGATTCTACAATGGAATCAAAGATACTTAAGTTTGGATTCCATTGTGGAACCAAAAATTGAAGATCTTAATTGCTAAAAATTATCAAAAATTATAGATCTTTAAACAAAAAATTATCTTTATTGCTGTATTCACTCTCACTCTTCTCACTTGGGCATTCTCTTTAATGTGGTTCTAGAATAGAACAATTATTTAAAAAATAAGCCCATGTTACTTTTAAGAGTACGATTGTAGAAACAACCCTAAACTCTAAACTTTAAACCCTAAGTCCGTATACGCTTATTTGTCATTCTGAATATTCTAAACCCAAAATGTAAATGTTGAACCCAAAAAGTTAACTTTTTTTAACCCCTAGGGAAGGTACAGTTAAAATTTTAAAATTCATTTTACTTTCTAAATCCGGCGGCCTGGTTTTTAAAAAATCGGGGACCAACCCTAAACTCTAAACTTTAAACCCTAAGTCCGTATACGTTTATTTGTCATTCTGAATATTCAAAAACCCAAAATGTAAATGTTGAACCCAAAATGTAAATGTTGAACCCAAAAAGTAAACTGTAACAGGAAAAAAAATTATCTTGCAAAACAAGCAAGGGAAATGACCAAATATCCACCTGGTTCTACAATGGAATCAAAGATACTTAAGTTTGGATTCCATTGTGTAACCAAAAAATTGAAGATCTTAATTGCTAAGAATTATCAAAAATTATAGATCTTTAAACAAAAAATTATCTTTATTGCTATATTCACTCTCACTCTTCTCACTTGGGCATTCTCTTTAATGTGGTTCTAGAATAGAACAATTATTTAAAAAATAAGCCCATGTTACTTTTAAGAGTACGATTCATTTTATTTTACAGTATTACTATTAGATTATTAATAATAAATTAAATATCATATTAATGATTTTTTTTATAATTTGGTTATAAAATAGAAGCAATAATTAGAAAATTATATGTTTCAAAATTATAATATAGAATCAAAATTTATATAATAATTTTTTTAATTGAGTTTGTTTACTAAGTCCGTATACGCTTATTTTACTTTCTAAATCCGGCGGCAAAAAGTAAACTTTTACTTTTTCTAATTTTACTTTCAAAAAGTAAACTTTTGAACCTGAGGGGAGGTACAAAAAAAATTGACAAATTTAAATTTAAAAATTTAATAGTTAGAAAACCCAAATTAAACTCGTTGAACCCCAACTTAAAATTATTTAATGGCAAACAAAATACCAATAAAAATTTAAATATTAATTCAACAAAAATATATATAAATATTTGATATTTTTATTCTACATTGGAATCAAGAATACTTGAGTGTGGATTCCATTGTAGAACCAAGAATTAGGATGGAAAAAGAATAAGGGAAATGACCAAAATTTGACACTGGTTCTGCAATAGAATCAAAATGCTCAATATGAATCAATTAGAAAAAACCGTACTAATGAGTCACGACTCACATTTTGAATTGAACAGCTATTTAAGTAGAGTGTCGATTTCAGTTACAACAACAAACCGCCACATCTTTTATTTCTCATAAAAAAACAAAAGAAACTACCCCAAATTTATACCCTGTATAATATGGCTTCATCATCCAAATCATTGGGAAAATATGGCAGTTCATCATCAACAAGTAAGGAAATATGGTTTCTTGAAGGTCGTAGGATTGAGGCCCACCCTGTGGCTAATTTTGGAGTCCAAAATCCCATTCAACCAGTCCCAATTGAACAACTTCAATCATGGATAACACCAACATCTTCCGAAAGGGTTATGCATGCAAAATCTCGCTATTCTGCAAGGGATAAATTTTTTTCTGATTTGGAATCAAAAGGTATAACTCCAATAGACTACTATAAATGTTCGCTTTATGATGCTATTTCGAATGAATCAGGCAATGATATTCACAACACTTATCACTGCTCTTCCTATAATTGTTCCACAATCGTCCATCCTCCATTACAATTCTTTGTAAATGCTGAAAAGGCTTGGAAACTTAGTTGCTTAGGGTATTTTGTTGATCACGCTTTAAACAAGAAGTCTAACCTTCAAAGGGTACAACAGTTCATGTCATCAAGGTTTGGATCTTGGGGTTTTAAATTTATAAATTTTGATGAATCAGGCTTCTTTTACTTTAAATTTGACAATGAAGAAATAAGGGACAAAGTCATCTCTTTAGGGCCTGTAAATGTAGAAGGGATGATTTTTGTTTTTGGTCCTATAATTCACAAATATCCTTCCATCAAATACACACTTGATACTTGTGCCCAGTGGGTGAACATTAAAAATATTCCAAGGCCATATTGGTCCGTGGAAGGGCTTACATATATTGCTGAGGCATTAGGTACAGTCATACACAATGATGGCTTTAGTACATGGTCTACCGCTACCAGAAATGAGACAGGATATTCTGCCAAGATATGTCTTGAAATGAGTCATATGCACTCTAGGCCAAAACACATTCTTGTTGTAGTTCCTGGTATTGATGAAACCTTCACACATGCAAGAATTACCATAGAATACCTGCAAAATGGATCATGTTCACTATGTTGCAGCCCTGATCACAAACTTGAAAATAAATGTCCTCATAAACCAGGATTTGAGAGAGATTATAATCTCATGGACTGCTCTGCTGATCCTCTTGTTAATCTTTCTGAGGAAAGCTCTAGTACTGCCGCTAGCCATGCAGGTGATCCTAATTATGCAGGTATGCCTCGTCCAACAACTAGATCGGTTCGTTCACCAGATAGGGCAAATGATATAGATGAAGGGCATGACAGCAACATGGAGGTCGACTAGTGTTGAACAGGATCATGAACGTTGGATCGCTTACTATGGTTTATATAATCTAGACTTGTTGGTTAAAATGCAACTTTTACTTTGTGTTTGCTTGTAAATAACTTCGTTGGACAAATTATGGTACTTGGTTGTAAATAACTTTAACTACTGTACAAAGTACTCTTGTATATAAGTGGTTTGGATTTGTGTAATGTTTTCATGGTGAATATCCACATGATTCTGCAACAGAATCAAAAATATTTTTCTTTTGGTTCTACTATGGAATCAAGAGAAAGGAAAGAACTACAAATCGAAAGATTTCATAATCAATTAGTGACAGACTAAGTAATTTCATAGAGCACTAGAATAAAAAAAAATACAAAACAAAGAACATCAAGTAATACGGATGCTTAAAACCATTCAAGCAAAATGGTGTCTTTTTACAATGTAGGCACAAAAAAGTTCATACAAAACAAAGAAAATTGACATGATTCAGATATTCAATAGCCCAATGAAACTTTAATACAGAGAATTAGTCACAAATGAACATTTTCAATCTTTTATAAATGTTTCAACAGAACAGAGTTTCAATGTTTATCTCCATCAGCTCCCTCAATGCAAGTGTTTGATTCAATCCCCTCTTTTCCTGCACACTCTGCATGAAAACAATACAAACTTTAATTTTTTCTTTCAACTGAAATTAAAAGCTCTATCCACAAACAATTACATAGTTAACTTAAAAAATCATTTTGATACAGGTAGTATGGAAATAAAACAATGACCAAGACATACCTGTTTGTTGTACTTCAATAGTATAATTGGGGATTCCATTTGTATGAACGTTCTGACTGTTGGAAGGTTGAGGTTGCATGGACTGATTTAATGAAGGATTTTGTTGAAGCTGTTGACCCTTTTTCGGACATTTACGTGAATCATGATAACCTAATGTATTACAAGATTTGCACATCTTTAATTTCCTCTTTTTACCATCGCGACTTATCTCTCCTGGACGGATGATCCGTTTTCTGCTTCCTTTGTTATTGCTTTCGAGGGGTGGAAGTACAGTGCTTGAGCCAGAAGGTCTAACACCAAAAGTTTCTTCCAGAATGTCATCTTTTGTTGTAGCAGAATTTTTGAATTTACCTTCAACCCTGGTTTTCAAACTTTTCATCTCGTCCAACATGAATTTCAATCCCTCAATATCATTAGAAACTTTGCCAAAACAGCCTTGGAACTCAGACAATATTTGCTTCGATGTATCCCTAATAATATGACTACTGCTGCTTTCAAATTCATTAGGAAACTTTAATGTGCAAAATTTTTCCAAGGCATTTTTCATCCAACGACAAGACAAGAATTGTTGTGGAATTCTTTCCACACCCCAAAGGCCTAAAATATAAAAGCAATGTCTACAAAGATAACCTACTCTCGTGAAAAGCTTACAAGAACATGCAACATCATTGTTGGAGAAAGAAAATTCAACCTCAAATAGTCTATCATCGAAACTTTTATCTCGAACAACATATCTGTTTACCCCATCAACCACAGTTGGTTGGCTTGCCAAACTAATATGGAAACAACTCGCCTTTATTTGTTTTTGAACCTTATAGAACATATTACGAGTGTAAAGATAAGAAGCATGTTTTTCAATTTGCTTCTCGGTTATGAGCTGTGGAAGACATGAATCTCCATTATCAAGTTTTTTGGTTTCATGTAGTTGCTTGTCAATTGCACACTCATAACACATGTAGAATTCTGAAAGTGTGTCTCCTTTCTGGACAAAATGATTAAAGTAGAAATTACTGCTTTCTGACCTTGATGTAGTTCTAAGTAAGGCTCCCATTTGCTTGTCCCTGAAGAAAGCAGGAATCCATGATTCCCTTATAGCATAGATCTCATTCAACCATACATGCTCGCTCAAGCCAAACTCCTTCAACACCGCATCCCATCCTTCCTCAAATTCAGTTACCGTCAAATGTGATGACCATACGAATTTGTTTAGCTTTTCCATGAAACCAGATTCAGCACAAAAAACAGGGCCAATCTATAGAAAATGTAAACAAGTAGAATTTAAAATCGAAAGGTCTTAAATACTAAGCATAACAACAAGGTGATTATTTTATGCAGTTTAGTAAATTTTACCAACGAGTAATAAAATTTGGCCTGTGCCAGAAAGAATCATGAATGTAGCTCAAAAAAAAAAATTGAACAAAATATTAAGATTCTATAGTAGAATCCCTCAAGGATATAATTTAACAAAGAAATGAACACTTGTCAAATTTTTAAATTTGCTTAACTATCCATTAAAAATTTTGATTCTATAGCAGAACTAAAAAATATGTTTTGAAAGGAGGCTGATGCTACAGTAGAAGCAATTATTATATGTGTTTTGTAATATGTGTGAACCAAAAAACCAATTGACATAAGTAATTTATGGACAGGGAAAAATAATTTACAAAATAAATTTTATTTACCTTTGCCGGGAACTTCTGCATCACATGCCACATACAATATCGATGCATAGAATGTGGGAAAGTTGCAGCAATAGATACTTTCATTGCAGGGCACTGGTCAGTGATTATACATTTCGGAGGGCGTTGAAAAATTTGCAAGAACATTTGACATGCCCATGTAAAATTGGTTTCGTTTTCATGGTCAAGCAGAGCAGAAGCAAAAGTGATGCTCTTCCAATGGTTGTCAACACCAATAAATGGGACGAAAACCATGCCATACCTGTAAAAAAATCAAATAAAACTCAACATAATTAGAAACTGACCAGTTTGTTTGCCTTGGTAACAATTCGAAAGGAGCTAACACCCTGTTATAAATATAACTCTGGTAGATTGTTGTAACACAGCCATGTATAATCATCCGTTGCACTAGATTATCAGACTTAACAACTTTTTTTGCAAACTTACTTGTTGGTACGGTAAGTTGCATCAAACGAAACGACATCCCCAAAAACTTCATAATATTTGCGACCTCGAACATCAGTCCAAAACAGGCGAGTAAGATGACCATTTGAATCCGTCTGGTACTCGTAAAAAAAGCCTCCATCTGATGTCTCATGTTTCGTTTTGAATTTTGCAAGTAACATATCTGCATCATGTTTGCCTATATACAGCTTGATATCTCTCATCCAATTTTGAAAATCAACAGCAGTTGGGCCAATATCAGAGTACAAACCAAAACAATTTTTATAAAGACCATGAGCTCTAAAAGCACCAATGTTTGTTCTTGCAGCATCCAGAAGGAAATGGCGCTGAAGTGCAGTCATAGATCGATTTGCACGGAGGAATTCCTTTCCTGATTCAGTTGCTAATGGATGGTTATGACCCTCGATGAAACAACTGATTATATAGCCGCCATCTGAACCCAAGTATTTTAGAATAACTTTTGCATCACATTCAGTTTTTTTTGTCACAGTCCTTCTCCTTCTAACTTGCACACCAGAAGCACTAGATGTATGCGATGAGTCTGATTTAGAATCACAAAATTTTGACATTGAAGTCTCATGATGCCCGGCCTTCGAACAAACAATATACTTTAGCACAATTTTATCGTTCTTGGTATGTTGGGTTGATTTTCGAACATTAAAGCCACCTTGCCTTCCGTATTCAGTATAGAAATCAAAGCATGCTTCAATGTCATCAAAACGCTGACCAGAATATGGTTTGAATTTGTTGTCTGTGACTTTAGGATTCCACAGCTTAGTCGTCCTGCTGAATGATTCATCAAAGCCTTCTACAAACTCCTCAATTAGACTAGTATCAGCTGATTCACAAACACCTTCAACAAGAGTACTGTTTTCTGAATTGAAAATGTTCACTGAGCAACACAAGGAATGAGAAAAATAATGAACATCAGAATACATTAAGTTTACATATAAAATAACAAAACTTAAGACAAATACAAAGTTACACTTTCTTAAAGGTATAACATACAAAATTAATTTTTTTCCCTGTGCAAAAACAAATAAAAACACATTGCTAAGAATTATTCATCCAGAATGATATACAAAACTTATAATTGTGATCCTACTATAGAAACTCTAAAAACGGCACAATATATACAAAACAGTTACAAAACTAGACATTAAGATGCTAAAATAATACACAGGAAAATGTACCCCTAACAAAAAAATTGGATGCTTGTATTTGATACGGTTAATATGGAATGTAAAGGCATCTCAAGGAATTAGCATCCTTATACAAACTACTATGACTACTCAAATTTGGTCAACTGTATGTGGTTCAATAACAGAACCAAATATAATTTTAAAACTACATAGTTTGAAATCACAAAAACTGACTATGCAACTATTTTGATGCTACTGTAGAACCAATACAAATAATAACATAATAAAGTAATTGTTGGATATAGAATCAAATTAATTGCTGTTTGTAGAATCAAAGTGTTAATCAGAAGCAATTAAAATCGTAAAGCTTACAGAATACAATGGAATACTTGTGATTCTACTACAGAATCAAAACATAAACTAGCAATTTTTTTGTACAAAACTGAAGGATGAAGGTTCAATCATGATAAGCAGTCAATATACAGTAGAAGCATAGTTTTGAGATTGTGATTTGATGCTACTACAGAATCGAAGCATATATTAACAAATTATATATTCAAAACTGAAAATTAAAGAGTGAAACCTGATGAAGAGTCAATATCAACAGTAGAATCAAAATTTCGAGCTTGATTTGATGAAGAAGCCATACTTTCCGTCAGAAATCAAATAAAGCAAGAGAAGGAAATCGTACGAAGAGAGAATTCATCGAAATCGACATCGATCAAAGAGTGCGAGAGAGATGGAGTACGCAGAGATATTATCGAAGAAATTACCGGCGAAATTTTATCGGAGAGATGCTCGGAGAGATTGTAGGAGAGGAGAGAATCTATAGATACAACGGCTACAGATACAACGGCTACTGTGTATTATTTTTTATTTTAATAATTTATTCTTGAAATGATCTGAGCCGTTGAATTAAAGTTTAGATCAAAGGCTGATATTAAAATAGGAAATTCTCCCATATTCTCCATATAAGTAGGTCCTCTCTAGAATAATGGCCTATATATATATATATATATATATATATATATAGGCCATTATTCCAGAGAGAATCAAATTATATAGAGTACAGGGGAGAACTCTCTCCATTAATCTCAGCCCTAGGATTAAAAAATATTTGACGGTTAGTATAATTTAGCAATTAAAGGTCAAAAAATTACGAAAACACATCCATTAATAGTTGTATGTATAGGTCAGTATATACACTCAATCGATTCTCTTCTGCAATCTCTCTGACTGTCTCTCTACGTCTCTGATGATCTTTCTACGGCAATCTCTCTAACGATCTTTCTATACTATATCTCTCTCACTCTTTGTGATTTCAATCGAATCACTTTTCGGCAATCTCTCTCTCACTCTGTTATTTTCAACGAAAAGTATGGGTTCTTCTTTAAATCAAGCTCAAAAATTGTGAATCTACTGTTGACATTGAGTTTTTATTAGGTATCACACTTCATCTTCCTTTTTTTATTCTAATTAATTCGTAAATTTATGTATTGACATTAGTATTCTTGAGATTTAGTTTCGTATATATAACTGAGGTTTTTTTTGATTCTGTAGTAGAATCAAAACAGTATTTTTATTAAATAATTAGTTGAAATCCTAAAGTATATCCTTCAATTTTTGGTTCTACTATAGAATCTTAATATAATGTTCAATTAGTTAGTACCAAATCATATCAGCTTTTTCTGTTTATTTTCGAAAAGAGTTCATATGTACATATGATTTATTTTTAGGTGGATTGAATGTAATCGACTTATATTAACATTGAGTTGTGCTTGTTTTTAATTTATGCTCAAAATTTGTTTATATTTTTTCATATTCATTTTTGGATTCTACCGTATAACCACGCTAGGCAATTCATACATATACCATTTTTTAATATGCATTTATATATCCCCAATTCAACTATCAAAGTACAAACAGGTAACTCTTCCTCATTGTTTATTTCGATACTACCTGAATCAAAATGATTTTGAAGTTAACTATGTACTAGTTTGTGGATCAGAATCTGGGTTGGCACACAACATCTGTTGATGAAAGAGTAGGATAGCATTGATGAAGAACAAAATTATCTGTCAAAGGTATTTATCTTTATTATTTGCTTGCTTCCTTTTTGTTGGGACCTGGTTCGATAATATTTTGCTAATCGATGTTAAACAAATTCTGAAACTACCAAATAAAAGTATTAAAGTACTTCTCGATAAGGATAAAAGACACTACAATTTAAATGAGATTGATATGTGTATATTTAGAAATTTTTAACTGGTCTTTTAGTTGGATTGAATGAAGTGTACTTGTTGTTGGTTGGATTTTAGTAGTAAAAAGTTTTTATTTTACTAAAGACTTTTGTATAGACCTTATAATTCTACAGCTGAATCAAAAATAAAAGTCACTTGTTTTATTTTTTGTAGATTTATTTTATAAGATATATTTTTTTTGTTCTAGAATAGAATCAAATTTTAACTTAATATGCTAGGACACACAAAAATAGTATCTCTTTTATCTTTATTGTATTTTATATTAGAATCAAAGTTTATGTTAGAATTATTCAAACACAAAAGCTTATATAAACCTCACTCACTAGATTCAACAAGAAGAGCACATTGTTCTAGATGCTTATTTAATCGTTATTCTATCTCACTTTCTACGTACCTGTACAAAAAATAGGGTTAAACTGATGTATCATTTACTTGTAGCGGAGTTCCAATATATTTGTACACTACTATTCTGCACAAGCATGCAAGTAGTTTTCTTTCATGTGGTTCCTGTGTGACTTTTGCAAAATTTACTTTTTTAATGGTTTTCATTTGGACATTATCAATGTTTCAGTTTTTTATGCAACTTGTGTGCAAAAGCATTAAAAATTGAATCAAAAAATTGCATGATATGCAACCCACCTGTTGAGGATCTCATGGAGATAAAGATTGAAACTGTGTTATGTTTTTGTGCAGCAAATGTGCAAGAGCGTCAAGGATCAAATCAAATAATTGCCCGATATTCCTTTTACCTATTGAGGATTTAATGGATACGAAGTTCGATAATATTCTCTGTTATCTACATAAAATTGTCATTTGTGACTAATTCTTGTATTATATTGTCATTGGATAATTGAATAGCTGAACCATGTCAATTTCTTTCATGAATGAATTTTTTTTGTACCTGCATTGTAAAAGACGAAATTTTCGCTTTGTTGGTTTGGTTTTAAGCATCCTTTGTTACTTCTATGCTTTGATTTTTTTAGTTTTGTATTTTTTTTATTCTAGTGTTGAATGAAATTACTAAATCTGTTATTTCTTCTTATAAACTTGAAGCGACTAACTAAAAAACAAACGTTTGATTTAAATAGTTTTTTCGTTTTCGTTCTTTTGATTCCTTGGCAGAACGTAATCAGTTTTTAGTTAATTTCCTTAATTGTACTCCAACATTACTTATGGTTCTATAACATGATTAATAATTTTTTGTTTTGATTCCATAGCAGAACCAAGTTAGGTTTTACTTTGTTTGGTTTATTATTCTTGATTGAAATGTAGCATAAAATCATTCTACATTACGACATTACTATCAAATTCTTTTTTTTCTAAAGAATTTTTATTCTATGGCAGACTCTTAATTTATTCTTCATTCTGGTGTCAAATAAAATGAATTAATACGTCATCTGTATATATTTTATTTCATATACACTTTTTTATTCTACCATACAACGACACTTGTATCTATTTCATTTCGCCTATTTGTATTTAAAAAAATTTGTTCTAATTATTTTTGATTCCGCTTTAGAATATAAAATCTACACTTTTTGATTCTACACCAGAACCACACTTTTGATTCTATTGTAGAACCAGGTGGATATTTAATCATTTTTCTTTAATTGTTGTGCAACATACTTTTTGGTTCTGCGATAGAATCCACCTCCTGCTAGGTGGGATGTTTTCTTAAGCTTCCGTAGTACACACACTGGATGAGTTGTCGGGGGTATAGACACTCGGTATAAGTTCATGAGTTATTTGTATGTTGCCCTAAATTGTCATGGAGTTCGAACATTTAAAGATGATCCTGAGCTACGCAGTAGAAAAGTAATTTTAGAAGCATTACTTGAAGCTATTCTAAAGAGTGCGGGTACGAAAAATTATTTGAAAATTATAAAAGCTCTTTAAGTTTTTATTCATCTGAATATTTACATTTTTTCTTTCTTTTCATTCCATAGCAGAACCAAATTAGGTTTTAAAATTGATTTTAAAGTAGGATGAAATTGATAAATATTTTATTTTTATTTTTATTTTAGAAAACAGGATGAAATTGATAAATATTTTATTTTTTATTTTCAATCAAAATATTATAAATTAAGAAAAAAGGTGTATAGTCATTTCCCTTAATTAATATTCAAAATCAATAGTCTACTACAACTGTTCCCATTAACATTCAAAATTCTACGAGTCATATGGTTCCATATCATAAACAAACTTGTGGCATAGCATTTCCTATATTTGCAAACTAAACAAAAATTACCAATTTTTTTTTTAAATTTTATACCACGATCCCACTTTTGAGACACTGATTGAATCTCTTTCAGCATCGTACTTCTCAAACAATTTATAGGAGAACATAAGATCTTCACAGCATATATATGGCTAGTCTTCAATAGTTGTCTATCCATGCCAGCTGATTCAAAACAAGTGACTTTATCACCACATAATCCAGAAATATATGTATAAACAGTAAATAAACAATACATTACCAAGCAGTAGCAACTATTAACACTATTAATCACCAGAATAATAGTTTCCCTCATACTTTGTTCTACTTTAGCAATATCACCAAATGTCTTATTAGACATAATAGTAAAAAAATCCCCATTTTCATGTAGATTTGATTTCCTTTCTTTCAAAGTGTGTAGCATGTAAACTACCACTCTACTACATCATACCATCTAATATTTGCCCGTAGTTTGATATACGGATCTTAGACTCTATTTTAAACCTTTCAAAAATGAGAAGCAACAATATTTGCACACCATTGCCAAAACAGAAATCTTATGAAGATGGTCAAGATTTAAAAAAAGACTGTTCTAAAATCATAACTCAACATCAGAATTCAGATGACAATTTGCCTTATATTTCTAATTACAAAAAGCATTACACTAATCATCACATATTTCTTTACCCATTTATCATGTCACTCAAACTTTCTACTTTCCGCACTTAGCGACCTCAACAAACACAAACAACTTACAACACAAAGTCACACACATACACACACAAAATATATTAAACATACGTGCACTACAACGGACTCAATTACAAGTATACTATTAGCATATTCTGCATATACTTATTGTGAAATTGTGTTTGAAGTTTTTTGTCGGGCTCAACTTTGGTAGAAGAAAAGAAAAGTAGCATCAAGGCAGCCAGACAAAGAATTCTAAATAAAATAACTATATTTTGCTGCAGATAAATTAAAAATGTCGCTTTAGCTATAATAATACATAAATTATGTTTTAATTACCTTCGATATTCATCAAACGTTTTGGTGCTCAACTATTCTTCCATATCACAATCATTTTTCGTTCTTCGTGACATTCGCATTTTTCTGGATGTAGAAATTTTTAATCCAAATGCTTTTCCTCCAAACCTTAATCTACTCCCCTAACGTGTGCCTGGAAAATTTTGATAACAAAAACTAGTTGTCATATAATTCCATAGAATCAAAACCTATGAACAACATAAATATGATTCTATAGTAGAATCAAAGACACACAACAATATGAAAATACAAATATGATTATGTAGTATAATAAAAGTACACAAAACAATAAAAAATAGTGATACAGACACAAAGGACTAAAGGCCAATAATGATACAGACACAAATGAAAATATTCTCGAGGTGCATGAGATCGACACAAACCTCATTATTTAAACAATAGGAAGAATGCTATAAATAGACGAGATAAGAATGACTTTAAAATTTTGATCGTGTTAGGATCTTACAGCTGACTATAGAGCAGTAGAACACAGAAGAAACAACAATCAAATAGGACAAGATCATTTTCAAGCATTTAGCCTACAGTCTTAAACTAAAGAAGCATTTACGACATAATGATTCTGATTCTAGTGCATAAACCTTATTAGTTAAAAAAATCCTCTAATTACATATATAAAGTTCATATTTAATTCTATAATAGAATCAAAACCTAAAAGCACTATGAAAATGATTCTATAAAGTTACTGTTGGATTCTGATCAAACAAATAGATAATGATGAGTTCTTGTTTCTCCAATTTGATAAGTAATATAATGGCGCTTATTAAAGCCAATTGTTTCTTTTCGCTACCTAAGATCAAAATATTATAGCAATCTACTAAGCAAAATTGATGTAGTACTTATCAAATCCATACTTAGCTTAAAAGCACAATTTCTGCACAACAGCAACTCAAGCCTCAGGAGCTAAAGCCACCACAAACTTTCCAGTCTTGTCTAACTTCAGTGCTTCACAATAAGTTGTGGAACTTGTTCTTAAGAAGGGTTTCATTTAGAACAGAGGAACATAACAACTGTCTATAAATTGCATATGCCTTTTTGAGTTTAACTAAGTGGGAGTGTAACAGATTTCTAATCCTACTGCTTCTAAACACACAGTAGGAGTAAAAGCAATATCATACAACCACAAATGATAATAATGTCGATGTGCAGAGGCAATAGATTTAATTCAGAATTTGACCAACGCAAGCCTCGTTATCCAAACAGTGGGAAGAATGCTATAGATAGACGAGCCAGGACTAAGTTTGATTCTATGATAGAACATGATAAGTGATTCTGATTCTAATGCGAAAATCTTATTAATTAATCATATCCACTAAATATAATTTCATTTTATTTCTATAATAGAATCAAAAATTATTAAATACGATTCTCTAGTAGAATCAAAGTACACAACAGTAAAAAAATACATACAAATCTGATTCTATTCTATTGTAGAATCAATATATCTACATACAAAAATACAAAAAATACATAAAACTTATGTAAACATTTTGCACAAATACAAAAAATAGACATGATTAAAACTCATATATGTTAAGTATATAATGAAATTTCCCATGCTTCTACTATAGAAGCTCTGCCCAACTACAAATCAGATCTAGATACAAGTACACTTTCTAATTATTAGCAAATAATGTTCAATTAACTATTAAATTCGCATTCTACTATAGAATCAAAGTTTATAATGACGTATACAAGCAAGAAAATGTGTCTTGCATCTACAAAACACACATGCATATACATTTTTAATGCAAAAACATCTAATAATACCTATTCTTCTCAGAAACATCTTAATCTCTATCCGATTGAGATTAACCTGAAAAAATGACAAAAATGCAAGTTAGATTATGAATTAAAGTCGAAAAATTATAGAATCATTACCTTTTGATTTCAATAATTGAGGGAAAAATCTTGATTTGAAGATGAAATCTCGATTTGATGATGTTTTCGGTTGCATTTTTACTTTCTCTTCGGTGAAAGTTGTATGTATAATGTGTGTATATTTGGAGTGTAAATTAGGTGAGGTGCGTGGATCCAGGGGGAGGTGTGTATAGTATTTTGTTACTATCAGTTATAAAATGTCCTGAATGTTAAACGAATTTATAATTTTGCCATTTCTAATCTGGACCGTTTAAAAAATTGGATGGCTAAGATTTGAGTTCTCTTTTGGACTCTATTTAAGAGGTTCTCCCTAGAATGGGACTCTATATATATATATATAGGGTGTGGCTCAAAAGAGAACTCATTATTTGAAGAAAAGTAAGGTACTAATCCTAACCATTGGATGTATTATAATCAACGGCCCCGCCAGGGGCATCCACACATTAATCAAATACACCCTCACACACACAATACCACCTAATTCCCTCCGTTTTAAATTTGATTTTTCCTGTCAATCGGTGATATTTTTTAAAAATCTAATTTCACCACATTTTTCTTCATCTCCCAACGATCAGTTTGCATACCATATTTGCTATATTTTAATTTAGTTTTCTTAGTTCTCTTTTTAAGGGGTTTTCTCTAAATCCTTACTTATATATATATATACACTCAAGGCACATCTTTATCCGTTGATTATTTAAGATCATGGCTTAGAAAAATGAGCTATTTTGTCAAAAAAAGAAAAAAAAAAGAAAAAGAAAAATGAGCTACTAATTGAAAATAATTAGCTATTAATTCCTTTTATTTGTCCTAAGGATGGAATTGAAACATAAATATATTCAAATAAATCACATATTAATTCATGTTTTCCAATCAATCAATATATCTTTAATTGACCTGACAAAAAAAAATATCTTTAATTGAATTACCATTTAAATAAAATTTACATTCATTAACCATTGATTGTTCCTTATTATAATTATGATTTAGATATGGTAACACAATGAAATAATATATTGTTACATATTATACACGGTAACATATCATGAATCGCCGTCTTGTGTTAGTTTGTTTTGGTTTGTTAATGCTAACAGATTTCCTAAGATTCTGTAGAATGTTGGATACAATATATATTTTTTTAATTGGCGTTATAAAGATTTTATTATTTAGCATCTTTAAGATGTTTTAAATTGTTGTACAAGATTAATATTATTATTTCTTAATTCAAAATTCTTTAATGGAATCTTTATGAAATCCTACCTTACAATAATTTGTAGGAGAATCCTTACATTAAAATTATTTTAAAATATTTTGTTGATCACGAAGTAGAATCCTTACAATATTTCGTATTAAAAATACGTAGAAGAATCTAAAATGAAAACCGGTCATATTAATAGAGTATCACATAGTTGAGCATTCAGAACCTTTTTTTTTTTTTTTTTGCAACTTAAGCAATTTAAATTTATTCTACTCACTGAAGCTCAGACTTAACGCCATTCTAATTTTCACTCTGCTCTTGTTCAAACACAAATTGGCTGCATCAACCTGACTCTTTGGTGGTTCTTTATAGCTTCATTATCCAGAAATGCTAAATTTACAGTTAAACTCAACAAGCACCACAAGGAGAGGCAGGGATAACAGAGGACCAATGGAACGTAAGACACTGACTTACATTTGACGAACAATTTTGGAGACACGATACATTGCTTGGTTTTTCCAACTAAAACATTTTCCCAGTGCCATCCTCCCGTGGCACAGATTCATGTACATCCATAGTTCGCCATTTTCCAACGAGCGCTGCCATCTCTTCAGTCTTGTCAAACAGACCAAGGAGTCCACCAGTGTGAATGAAAAGGACCCTTCTTCCTTCCCATTTGGTTGGATTCTCAGCCATCTGCTTCATCATTCCATAAGCAGCTTTTCCACTACAAGTATGTAACATAACCATGTCAACCAATAGAAGAAATTGAAATAAAATCTTTGCAACTAGCCATTAGTGAAACCATAGCTGCAACAAACTTTAACAAGAAAATACTATCATTTCTAAATTGTTAATATTAAATCGAACACTCTTCACATAAAAAATCTGAAGAATCATCTACAGTGGTGAATTAGTTTAAATTGGTGCTAATATTTATATTAGTTTCTTCGACAGCTATTTAATCTCAGTCCGGGCGTCTTTGAACCTTTAAAATTTACTTACTTTTTTCTGTCATAACTAACAGGCCATTTTTTTCTTCACATTTTTCTATGTCAGCAAAAATATGATTCCAAACTTCTAGGGATAAACAATTTGGCTTTGAGAACTTGTGAACTTATATCCAAATTTAACTTTTTACACCTGTAAACTGGGTCAAGTATAACACCAGTGGCCTCAGCAACTTCTTTGACAAATTTAAGTTCCTCAGTTGTGCTCATAGCATAGCCAACTCCTTTGGCCTGTGCAGCATTAAAAATAAGATAAATTGTTAATCATACGTCGGAACTTATATTGTAACAGTAGCTGCATAAAAATGAAGTTTGTGATTAAATGTAAAGACATGAATGATGAATACAACTAACTGATTTGTTCAAACTTTACATATGTAATAGTTGTACGACTAGTTGCACACTATGTACATAAGATCAACGAAAAGGACAATAAGTTTAATTAAATATTCGAATAGAATTGAATATGTAAATCAATTTCAACAGTTGATATAAGCAATGTACTTACGTTCTCAATGTTAACTATATCATGTGATCTAACACCGGCTTGGAGTCCATCAAGTAGGCCTTGGGCATAATCATAGAAGTATTCAGGGTCATCACATACACAGTAGGCGTGGACCTGCAACCAAGCAATCTTAGAATGAATACCTTATTTTTTATGTAGTCTGATGGACATAAAAACAAAAAAGAATGTTTACTTTTGCTTTGAGTTCACTCAACCATGATGCAATCGACAAACCAGCAATTGTACCCCCGCTACGAAACATATGTATAAGAAAAAAATTATTAGATTATGAAACATTTGATTCATAAAAGAAATGCTAATTATAGTAACGTTTTTCATCTGATTTAGGTTTGTCAGTCTTTATGTAAACAAGTCAGGGTAATACAATCAGTACTTTTTAATTAGCTTACAGACTTCAATAAAATAAAGCTTTTAGATATTTTATTTCTTGCAGTTTTGAGTCACTGAAATCTGATTGATAAAATGTTGTCCTTTCACCATAATATTTAACCAATGCTGAACTTTTGCTTCTTGCAACAAACTAATCTCCTATGCAGGCATGGGCCTGCTTTTCGTGTTCACATATAAGATATTTTCCCTTCATGAAGTTAACTTTGCACAAGTATTTGGAAAAGAATTTGAGGTAGTTTACATCAAACAAAACATGTAGGGAGAATATGAACGAGTTTGAAGACAAATGGTTAAGTAGCCTTATGGTGGTGGGACCAGGTACGTATGTTCTATGAGAAAGTAAAACTGTCATTAGGACAACTTAGGAGGAAAGCACTTCCATAAAGGGATATGACACAAACCAATGAAACAACCCCGGGAAATTTTTTAACTGAAGTAGGGAGCAGAGTCTCTCTCCAACCCAAGTACTACACTTTAAAAATCAAACAAGCATCGATCAGTAAGCATCTTATCCCCCACCCCCCACCCCCCAAACACCCCCATTAACAAAACAATCCGTACAAACATGAATAAGAAATCATCTATGCAGGCTAAGATTCCTGAAACATCAGATATTCTATTTGTAGGGTGTCAGAAAGGGCAAGTCATCACACTCAACTAGTGGAGACTAGAGATAGATACTAAATGTACGTATATTGTAGCCTTTTAAATTTGAATCTGAATACTGGGAATTGTTCACTCAACAAGCCTCAAAAAATTCAATACATGCAGGCTTAAATATATCAACTGTAGGTGTGATCTAAATTATAAGGGAAATTGATTGTCTTTTCATATCTCGTCGATTTAAAGCCTATAAAAACATTTTACCATGTTTAGCAAAACTAAGTTGAACTATATACAGACTTGTTAAGCATTGAACAAAATACACTAATAGATAGTATAGCTTGATATATGAGAATCACACCTGCCACAGGCTACAACAATGTCATCAAACCCTAGAGTGCTAGCACTTCGTTGAAGCTGCATCTCAATCTCCCTAATTGCTTCAATATAGCCCCTGAACAAAGAAAATATTTAGTAAGTATGGTAGCAATCAAGCATAGTTAGCATATCCCGTATGTATCAAAGAAAAATTTCAAGCACCTGAGATATACTGAAAACCTACATGATTGCCTACATTCTCAAAAAACCTATAGACACACTAACTTAAAGGCCAAGAAAAATATACCAATTCTTCTATCCAATTTACACGTGGTTATAGAATGATTCTGCATATGTGGGTGTTCAGTGAGGTCATTAGGTTTATTAAGACCAGACACTATACACAGTAAGTACGTATAAGAAACTTTAGGTTCGACTTTCCTTTGACTCTATGACATTGACATTCTCATGTCACTTACCATGTTCCAAGAGAATTTGACCCTCCAACCGGAATGATATACGGTTTTCTCCCTTCTTTTAACAACTTTTCTTTCAACAAATCAGTAAGAGCCTGAGATCAAACACAATAAATAAGTCATACTGAAAGGGAGGCTTCAAGTGAGCACTAAAAAAACTATAAATTTAGGTGGGAAAAGCTACTGCATGGGCTATTCAACATATCTGGGCCATCAATTTTATTTACTAGACCAGGAAGTCGAGCTTAGGTAGGTTTAACTGCTGGAAATTACATAGGTTGGAGAGCTACAGGTCAAAATTGAACTGACACCAGAACAAAATATACTACACCTGCGATTTGGTGGAAATTTACATAGCAAAACATTTTGTAGATGCATGGGAATACACATAAACAGCTAGCTTTCAGAGAATTTAAGTGACATTTTATTTGGCTGGGTGCTTGGGTTTTTATGGCACTTTCGCAATTCTCAGGGAGTTTTATAAAGCACTGGGAAACTATCGTGGCATTGTAGGTACTCTAAAAAGGGTAATTATGGTTTTATGTGCTTATGTAATTGCTTCTCCACCTTTTTAAGGTCTATATAGTTCCTCAAGTAACAGGGACTAGCAGCCTGATATTGGGAAAAACTGATTTTTTTTCCCCACAAAAACAGATTTATTTGTCCATAGAATTTGTCTGATACTGTTATTGTTCTTTCTTTTTCGAAGTCACTACTAATGTTTTATCGAACACACACGCACATATATATAGCTATTTTACATAAAAATGCCTCTTTTATTAATCCATTAATATAAATTGCTTGAACAATGAATCCCTGACTACAATAGAAATCCATGATTAAAAAAAAAGGAAGAATTAAATAGCAGAAATATGGAAAACTAAATAAGTAAAAAAAATGCAAATTTCACTACATGGGCAATCAGACATACCACACTCCCAACTTTGGAATACTCTTCCTTTGACACGAGATCAACATGTGCACCAACTAATCGTTCAACCAAAAGATTGCCTGTCAAGCCAGGGTCCTTGTCTAGAAGAACCTGCAATGCGTACAGACAAATCCTATGACGTTCGAATGTTAATTGAAACAAAAAGATGAAAAATTAACAGAATTACCTTAGAAGTGCGTAGTATAAGATAACAGTCGAGATTCAAATACTTAGCAGCCACCGCAGTTGCACGGCAATGATTACTCTGGATGCCTCCTATAGTAACGATACAGTCTGCTCCTTGAGCCACAGCATCTGCTAACAAGAATTCAAGTTTCCGGACCTTGTTACCACTCAATTGCATTCCTGAAAGATCATCACGCTATAACATAGCAAAATGAGTTGTTGATTTTGAGTAAATTAGTATACTTTTGGATCAAGACAACATCAAGAACCGAACTTAGTACACCAACCAATTTTCCAACCATATCACAGCGACATTTTTATAAAATTGAGTACACCGTATGATAAAGTTAACCATACATTTCAACAACCATTGATGTAGCTGCATTTAATGTACAATAGTACTTGAGTTTCCTCAAAAGATACAAAACTACACTAATGTTGTTAAAATCAAGACGCTATATATTGAGTCTGTTTGGTCACAAATCTTAAAAGCAACCTTTCATAGCTTTCCAACATGATAATTGTTTTTCTTTAAAAACTGTTGGGAAAATTGCTTTCACGTCAATTTGCAACTTTTGCGGAAAGCAGCTCAAAAACACCCCTTCCACTTTACAAACATAAAATAAACCTATTTTAGACCTTCAACTTTAAACTTTCATCATGTATATACCGAATACTTATAAGCATTTTCACACAGCAACACAGTAAAGCCAAACTGGCCCGTGGTAAATACTTACACCATGTAAACTACTTATTCTACATCACTGATTTTTATACCTTTTACCCTGTCAGATTTATGTTAACAGGAAATTTGACATAAATTACATTAGTTCAATTGAAAAAATAGTAGGCCTACTTAATTTGATTCATTAAGAGCAAGTCCAATGCTAGATGCTAAATTGTTATTGCTATTGCTATAATATAGAATCAAAAAGTGAATTTTGGTGCTAAAAAAAAACTTATCTTCCAAAGCTAGTTCTATAACTAGTTTCAAATTTAACCTAGTCTTTTAACTTTTACCTAACTCTTTTAACTTTTATTGAATATTCTCAACAAACTCATCTCATTTAAGTTAAATGATGATGTGGCATGGATGCATAAATGCATCCTTGGTTTCAAATTTAGCACCAAGGATGCATAATATAGCACATAGTCACAAAAGGTGGGGTTCGATTCGAAACGGGGTACGGAAACGGATACGCGGAACATCACTTTTAGTGAATCCGGTACGACGGAACGTATGGGTACGATGGAACGCATGGGTACGATGGGTCTTTTTAATAAAAAAATCTGCTATAATATAGATTTTTCCAATTATAAACTCAATTAATAATATAAATATTTATCATCAAAATTATGTAACTTATATATTATTATAAGTTTGCTAATATTTTGTGATTTATAAGGTTATTGGGCCTAAAAATGATACATTTAATTGAGCATGGGACTTGGGGTGTTTAAAACATTAAAAAGATAATTTATACAAAGACATTAGTACTGGATAATACGGGTCGCTATTTCCAACGTTTCGGGTCGCGTCCCACAACGTTTCGGGTCGCGTTTGTTCCCGATTCGGGAACGAAGTATCGGGTTCGCAATACGTGGCTACGTCCCACGTTTCTTGTAACTATGATATAGCAATAGCACCAAGGATGCATCCAACTATAGCACCCCTTTGGAGATGAGTTTTTTAGCACTTGGTGCTATAATATAGCAATAGCATCAAGGATAGCATTGCATTGAACTTGCTCTAACAAAGTAAGTGTATATACATGTTACGAAGATATATAAACTCAAATGACAATAGGAAGGCCTTCTAAACCACCTCAAACCCCCTTCAACGCAACGTTATAGATCATCTTAAACAAGTTCCACTAAACTATCAAAACCAAAGCAATTATTAAGTAGCATTTTACTGTACTCAAAATACCAAATGTCAAGTAACATTTTCACACAACTCAATGACCAATATACAAGTACACTTCTAAGCTTCAGTAAAACTTTCAATCTGATTCTGTGTAGATACGGTACGTTCTCATCTAATTTTCATTTGGTTCTATACTAAATAACAAATATATTCTACTAGAACAATCAACAAACCCCCCAACCCACACACACATCACAATATTCGTAACATTTTACTGACCTTCAAATAAACCTCAGTGTTCTTGGGCAAATTAGGCAAGTTCCATTTATGAATTGGAGTTGGAAACTGAAACAAACAAAACACACCCTTTTCATCAATAACTAAAACAGAGAGAGAGAGAGAGAGATGGCGAGAGAGACGGAGAGAGAGGGAGAGAGAGACGGAGAGGGGGGGAGAGAGACGGAGAGAGAGAGATATGGAGAGATGGAGAGAGAGAGAGAGAGAGAGAGAGAGAGAGAGAGAGAGTTACATGTCCAAGAGAGAAGGTGTGAGAGGGGATGGGATTAAGGTGGGTAGCCCAAGAAGGAGGATCATATGCTTTCTTGGAAAGAAACTCAAAGTTGAATGATTTCTGGGCCTGCATTTCTGTAGCTGAGCAGCTAATAAAAAATTGAAGCTTTTTAATCTTTTTGGTGGGATTCAAAGTAGTGAGTTTAGTGTTGATCAGTGGTGAGAAAGTAACTCCGCCACAGCACATCATCATCTTTTATATCATACGGAGAGAACTGGCCTGCATAAAGCTCCAAAACCGGACCGATTCCGACCGGATAGAAGAGCATAAACGGTTTTGGACCCGGATCGTAAAAATCCGGATCGGTATGGACCCGTTAGTTAATATTTTATAAAAAATTAATTTTTATAATTTAATTTTTATATTTTGTTGATATTTAAATTACTTGATAAGTTAATTTAAGTTTAAAAATAAGTAAATGTCATATTATTTGTAAAGTAACATTAATTTGTAAACATAATTACAAATTATATATAGTAGTATGAATATGAAATTTAATCATTTACATTATAGTGTTTATATATGCTATTTCATAAATTTATTATTTACCAATTTGAATCACTAAAATATGTTATGTGTTAATATTTAATCATTAAACTATATAATTTAAAAGACAAAATAGTGTAAAATTAACTATATACATAAAATCCGGTCCGATCCGGTCCGGACCGGGTGTTTTCAGGGTTTGGACTGGACCGGATCGAAAACCGGATTTTTTTGATTTTGTGGACCGGAGGCCGGACCGGTTATATTCAGCCCGGTCCGGTCCTTGGACCGATGGATCCGATCCAGTCTAATTTACCGGTCCAGACCGGAAAGTTGTGCAGTCCTAGAGAGAACACAATCTCATTTACATCGAAAAATTAACAATGTTTCAATCAATAATCATGCAAATATAAAAAAACCTAAAAAAACGGAAGAAAGTAGTAGAATTTAACAAAATGATTTCATATATTGGACCTGATTTATGATATATTTAGTTATTCTAAATCCTTTTATTTGTCGAAAAATAACTACATTAAAAAATTCCAAAAATTTAACCGAAAATTTAAATTCGGAAAGTATATGTTCAAATGATATATTCTGGAAAAGTTTGTTTTTAAAATTATTTTTACTTTTAACATACATCTTTAATTTAATTTTTTTTTTATCAAATTTCAAATGATACAAAACCGAACATCCACCTGGTAAGAATCGGATTAAATTGCTCCCAGTGTTCTGTTGAGCAGGAACAGGTGTGGTTCGGCTATCAACAAAAAGAACCAAATGTTAATTCACAGAACTAAAATTTAAGAAAAAATTTCCATATGCTGTTTATAGGTTCTTTTTTTTTTTTTTTTAAATCGAAAACGAGACAGTAAGCTATGAATGAGAGATTTGTGCTCCTGCATTGTTTCAGAAAGGAACAACGGGGTTGCATGTTCCACTGTGCCAAGGTTCCATCAACGGGTAAAGGTTCCGACAACGGGTAAAGAACAACGATCAAAGATTGCATGTTCCACTGTGCCAAGGTTCCGACAACGGGTAAAGATCGATCAAAGATATATACAAAGGGATAAAGAAGAAAGATAAAAGAATATGAACAACTCGCGAAATTGATCCTACTACTCAGAATAGAGTAATTTACCCAGAAACTACGATATCCAACATATTGATAATGGATCTGATAAAACATTTATGCATTATGAACAATAGTTATACTCCTATGATAGTCTATCGAATCTTTACCTAAGGAATGGAAAAATAAAAACAGGTCCAGTTTAATATATTACATAGTAAGAAATTGGGAGAAAAATTCAACTTTAATATCATAATTTATTCTACTCGAGTTGGCTGGATCAACCAGCTCCTTTTGTGGCTTTATTTTCTTAGCTTAATGTTTTGATGCTGGAGGATCCTGCCTTCTTCCAGTAATGCACCAGGGGACTGAAAACTGGTCAAAGTACGAGCACTGCATATCGTATGTGGTTGAGACTCGCATCACTGAAACAAGTTTTCGTACCCCAACAATGGTCTTATTTAGTTATCTCAACCACCGGTTTTCAACTTTTTATGAGCGCTTTCTGATGTGCTACAAGATACTCCAGAATCTACATCTGCTAAACCATTTTCTAATGCTTTGACTAAATTCGCAAAGTAAGTTCCAGTCACGCTAGTGAGATTCGCTAGCTTTTCACGAAAAGTACTATTAAACTCAGCTGTAGAGCCATCAAGTAGGAATTCTTGTAGCTCCTTCTCCGCGCAATGATGAAGCTTTTCTAAAGCAGCCTCAGCCACACCTTGCAAGTACTCAAATAACTGTGTCTTGGCTCTATCATCCTCCGATAAGTAATAACCATAGGCATATGTCCACTTCAGCACTCGCCTACATTCAACTATCTGTGTCCATGCATCCAAAACAAACTCCAGCTGAGAGCTACTTTCAGCATGTTTCGCCAAAAGCACATCAAGATGCACAGTTCGCATCTTTTGCAAATCCGAAAATGATTTTTTCATAGACTTGTTATTAGCAGCCCACCTCTCAAAATAATGTGTATACCTCTCCAACGATTTCTTAGCCCTTTGCTTCACTCTCTCCTCCTCATTATAATTCTCCTTAACTATACTCCCCGCATAAGCATTACACGGTTTATACCCATGATTACTCCAATCCTCAAGACACACCCAACAAAATGAATACCCACACGGCTTCCTACATGTCATATGCATACACCCCTCATTCTTCTCAATTGGCCTCCTACACTTAGGACAAGGCTTTGTATACACAAGTATCCATGTCGTATTCTCACTCTCCGCGTTATTCTTCGCCACCCACTTAGCCACCGTCTTACAATCCACCGGACGATGCCCATCCTCCCCACAATTAAAACAAAAACAATAACCACAACCACAAACAACATCATAACCATCTCCACCTCCACCATTCCTACCAAAATCATCATACTCAACCGCAAAACAACAATCCGGCCCCGGACACCACTTAACCCTCTCATTCCCTTCCACATAAGCTCCTAAACAAAACATCTCATACCTCACCTTATCCTCATCACTAACAACCAACTTAACCAACTCCTCGGTCACAACCGCATTACAATCCGGATCCGGACACCTCAACGACAAGCATCCGGATCCCTCACTAATTGCATTACTAATATATCCTTTCCAACAACAATTACAATAACAATGATCACAGAAAACATAATCATTAACTTCACCAGCACTTACAAAATCTTCGAAACAAATCGAACAATTCAATTCACCTCTCACACTTTTCCCCTTACTTTCCACCAATCCGACAGCTTTTCGAATCCTCTCCTCATCCGCAAACCAATTCTCCTGCAATTCATTAACATTCCACTTAAACTTATTTAGCAAAACCCTAGCAATACCATTAGATACATACAACGACGCCGTGATTCTCGCGATTCGATCGTCCTGGATTCTTATGATGTCATCTGATGACAAAACTGTGTAGCGTTTCTTGTGGATATCGTCAGAGTTGTTTGTCTCCGGCGTGAAATCGGAATCGGATGAATCGACGTCGTCGTCATCGCTGATGACATAATAGTTGTCATCATCAGTGTCCATGTCTGAGGAATTGTGAGAAAAAATATCAAGAATGGAGAAGAATTTGTGTGTATCGATTTGTCTATAAGTACGGCAATTTTGGGGGTAATTATAGATTTATAGTACAGGTATACTTGAGCTGGGTCACCAAAATATTTAATTGAGATTTCCTTTTTCTAATATCTTTAGAAAAAGATACTAACGATCTCGCTAATTAAAATCTTTTATATAATCTATTATTTGTCCATATTTAATTTGGATTTTGGTTCCACTTTTTATTTAAAATATTTATTAAAAATATCATTTTCTTTAAAAAAAATTACGATTTTACTATTTTTTCAAAGGGAAAATAAATTCTTTCGTTCCTGCACTATTCCGGTTTTATTGTTTTAGTCCCTGAACTAAAGATTCCGTATTTTGGGTCCCTAAACTATTATTTTTTCTGATTCAAGTCCCTCCATCATCAAGATTCAAAAAAAACGGACATTAGAATCTTGATGACGTAGCATACAAATTTCTGGTTTAAATCCCTGAACTTTTCCATTTTTTGGTTTAGGTCCTTAAACATAAAAATTTCAAATTTTAAAATTTTAACATAAAAATTTTAAAAATAAATCTAAACATGATTACCATTTATTTTATAAATAAACATGATTATAGTTTAAAACACTTCAATGGTTGACATTATATCCTTATATATAATAAGCATAAGAGGGATCTTATCCAATTTTTTGATCTGGTCATGGTACTACCAAAATCATATGATCCATTGGATTAAAAATAGACGATCAAGATTAGATCACATTAAAAATTAATTATAATCTAAAAAGAATATAATTAGAAAATGTTGTATTAGAAGTGAATTTTAAAAAAAAAAGTATAATCTAAAAAGAATATAATTAAAAAAGGTTGCATTATAATTGAATTTTAAAAAGAAAATTATAATCTGAAAAGGATATATTAAAAAAAGTTGTATTAGAACTGAATTTTATTTATTTTTTTGCGTAGTTTTAATTGAAAAATAATTGTTAAACCATCACTAAATTAAGATTATTTTTTTAATTTCACGTGGGTTGTAAAATCGTCCAAATCAAATTTTAAGAATTTAAGACATAGTATAAATATTAAATCGAATGTGTAAAATCTTTTATATATCAATTTTTAACAACAAATTAATATGTAAATTAATAACATATAAATTAAAAAAAGTAATATAATTATAGATATTAAAAAAGGAGCCGTGTAACGCACGGGTTATAAGCTAGTACTTATAAAGTGTATATCCTTATTCATGATTCAATTTTAGGTCCAAGTTTTATGTTTAAAATTTAAATTATTATGTTCAATTTTTATGTTTAAAATATAAAATTTTATGTTCAGTTTTTATGTTCAATTTCATATATTCAATTTTTATGTTTAAAATTTTATATTCAATTTCATATATTCAAGATCTAACGTCCGTTAGAATCTTTTTAACGGAGGGACCTAAACCGGAAAAATTCAAAAGTTTAATTACGTAAAATACGGAATCTTTAGTTCAGGGACTAAAACAATAAAATTGGAATAGTTCAGGGATGAAAGAATTTATTTTCCCTTTTTTAAAATATTTACAAAAATACATTTTTAAAAAAAAAACAGTTTATAAACAAAATATGTCTGTATCCTAATTAATCAAATGCAATATATGGCTGCCTAATAGGTTGCACATATGTAGTTGCAAAAAATTTTATTTAGTTGATTTGTTTGCCATATCCTATATTTATAAATAAGATGGTATTTTCGTATTTTTTTTAAAAAAAAATTTGCAAAAAAAATCTGGACTTAGCTATTTACAAAAAAAACCATTTTTTTAATTACATATTATATAATAAGAGAAAAATTCTATTATATGATATTAAATATTATAATCAAAATTAAATACATCCAGATTTTAGTAAACTTCTGAATATCCAAATTGAATATTCTAGATTTTAATAAATTTGAATATCCAAATTGACTATTCTAGATTTTAATAAATTTGTGAGAATCCAAAATAGATATTTCTTTATTTTTAAAACTGTTTAAAATTCAAATCAAATTGGCGGTGTAATTTGAGTCGAGTTCGAGCTCTTTTTTTTCGAGTCGAGTCGAGCCTAAAATTTATCGAGTCTGAAATTTATGTTCGAACTCGACTCGTTTACTATACGAGTCAAGTTCGGGTTTTTATCGAGCTTTCGAGCTTATCGAGTTTTTAATCGAGTTTTCGAGTTTATCGAGTCTTTAAACGAGTTTCCGAGATTTTATCGAGTTTTTACCGAGTTTTCGAGTTTTTCAAGTTTTTACCGAGTTTTCGAGTTCTTACCGAGTTTCAAGTTTATTGTGTTCTTATAGAGTTTTCGAGTTTATCGGGTTCTTATCGAATTCTGGTGTTTTGACTTAAGTTCCATGAAAACTATTTGTTTATATTTTTTTTCAAGTTTAACCTAATTTTTTCCCCCCAATTTCAAATGACAATAAACTTTAAAAATTTTACATTTTATGATTTCGATAATCAACTTTTCCGATCAATTAAGTAAATTTTTAGTTTATTCTATTCATATATATACGAATAAATTTTATTTTATTTTCAGATTATGCATCTATTTATCTAAGCATCTTAAGTAGTAAACAATGATAATAAGAATAATAAAATGTGAAACAATTTTTGATTGAAGCTCTTATGTGTAATCAAATTGGCGGTGTAATTTGAGTTTTTACCGAGTTTTCGAGTTTTTCAAGTTTTTCCCGAGTTTTCGAGTTCTTACCGAGTTTCAAGTTTATTGTGTTCTTATAGAGTTTTCGAGTTTATCGGGTTCTTATCGAATTCTGGTGTTTTGACTTAAGTTCCATGAAAACTATTTGTTTATATTTCTTTTCAAGTTTAACCTAATTTTTTCCCCCCAATTTCAAATGACAATAAACTTTAAAAATGTTACATTTTATGATTTCGATAATCAACTTTTCCGATCAATTAAGTAAACTTTTAGTTTATTCTATTCATATATATACGAATAAATTTTATTTTATTACAGATTATGCATCTAATTATCTAAGCATCTTAAGTAGTAAACAATGATAATAAGAATAATAAAATGTGAAACAATTTTTGATTGAAGCTCTTATGTGTTTTATTTTTTTCAAAATATGTAAATAGGCATCCTACACCGAGAGTCATATGTAATTTTATAAATTTTATTTATAATTTAATAGAAATATTACATACAACAAGTTTATGAAGACAAAATATATGGAAGTAAATTTTAGAAATCGAACTTGATCGTTGAAAACTAAGGATCGATCAAAAGATTAATCAAAGTAGTATAGACTAATCATGATATCAAATATATTTTGATACTTTAATAACAATTTATAATATTAATTGAATTTTAAAAGCCGTGCATGTAAGAAATCATTGATTCGAGTTACTAATCACTTGTAAATAATTAATTTAATATTATAATGTGATAAAAACATACAATACTATATAATCGTAACTCAAAAATTATTAATTTTAAATAAATTATATGCGTATATCATATTTAAGGTCATTGTTCTATAGAGAACCACATTACTTGGAGAATCGTGGAGAACCTCTAATTTCTGATTCTATGACAGAATCAAAGTTTTATTTTTTTGGTTATATAGAAAAAAGACCAGATTTTTTTAGTTCTACAAAAAAAATTATGCAGTAAATGCTGACGTGGCAACCTTGTTGACGTGACAGTGCCACGTCACCTACCACTCCTTCCATTGCCACGTTATCGATGACGTCATCATTGATGATGTGGCACTACCACGTCAGCATTGATACTGTGGCACTATCACGTCAGCAGTGATGCGAGCATCGATGATGTGGCACTGCCACATCAGTAGTGCTGACGTGGTAGCGATGCGTGGTGGTGTTAAATTTTTATTTTTGAAAAAATTTGGTTCTGCTACAGAATCAGAAAAAAAAAGGGTGGAGAAATTTTTTTGGTTCTACTACAAAATCAGAAAAAATAAGGTGGAGAAAATTTTTTGGTTCTCAGAAAAAATAATGTGGTTCTCTATGGTTCTCCATGGAGTGCTACTCTCATATTTAATTATAAAATTTGTTATTAATATTGTTTTAATCCAAAGTGTTGACGTGATATCTTGATTTAAAAAACAAAGCGTTCAGTAAAGCTTTAAAGCGAAAAATTTTCTTTAAAATTAATTTTGGTAACTATAAAAAAGCTATTTATTAAATTAAATTAATTTTAAATTTTGATGGTATGATAGTATTTATCATAAATTTAAGCTAATTAGAGTTAATTTTTCTATAAAATATTTAAGCTAATATTTAGCAATTACATAAGAAATCAAATAATAAATTTTAATGTTCATTAGAAAATGAAAATATAAATAGACCTTAAAAATAATTATCAATTTTAATTTTACAATAAAAATTTTATAAACTACAAAAATGTATAATTAAATATCTCGTATTCTCATATTAGAACAAATTTAATTCAAAAATTTCACTTTCTATACTAATAATAGAATATTATACATAATATATAAAAAAAATATCAAGTTAAGTTTTAAAAATAATTTTCATAAAGTTGAATTATGACACATAAAATAATAAACATATGACTATTAAACTCGATTCAGCTCAAAAAAATTCGGCTCGACTCGAATTTTTTATCGAGCCCAAAAATATGTTCGAACTTGAGCTCGATAGCAAGTTCAAGCCGAGTCAAAGTGTCAAACCCATTTTTTCGAATCGAGCTCGAGTCGAGTTCGAATCATCTCGGTTTAAATTACACCCCTAGATCAAATGCATCCACTTAAATTCCACACATATTAAAAATCCAAATTAATATCCTATATTCTAATAAATTTATTAAAATCCGAATTAAATATCTTTGAATTTGTTTAAAAATCCGAATCCATTACATCCATCTAAATTTCACGCAGAAAGGACAGGTCGATTTTTTTTCTTGTAATGAGATTTAGTAAATCAAATCAATTATATTGACATATCCTGCTAAAAAAGTTGTACGAAAAATAAGGTATTATCAAAATTCACACGGCAGTAGAATATTTTTTAATTTAAACAATGAAGATGTCCATGGAACAAAAGTATAAAAAATCCCAGAATACAAAAAGTCAGAATGAACAATCCAAAAAATGGTGAGCATGCATTAAAAAAATTGTGTCAATGAATTTATCTTAACGAGGTCGCCTTGTTTTTTCCCACCATTGTTCTTCATTGTACTAGCACTGTAACAATAAACTCATTCAACTGTCTCATATCAATACACACATCTATATTCTTAATCACTGCATACATAGAAAGGCACACATTTTAGTCCCTCAGTGTTACTCCAAAAGGTAATGGTTCTTCTTTAGTTTTCGAATTTTCGAGTTTTCGAGTTTTCAGTTGCACATTTCTGCTGCATGCAGGTTCTTGATTGAATAGTTTGATTTTTCCGGGGCTGGTTCTGGTTTTGTTGTGTTATAGAATTGTGTTCGTACTTATGGTTATTATTTATTGACCATGTTTGCTGAATTGTGCTTTATGATATGATGTATGGATTACTTGTCACTCTTTTGTGGTATTAGCGGAAACAGCCTCTCTGTTTTTTGTAATGGGGTAAATGAGCAAGATTTACATATACCTCACACTCCCTTTATGGTGGTTGAGTTGAAATTTTTGATACCCTTGTTTTTGTTTTGTAACAAATTGGAAAGACGTTTTGTTTCTTGGGTTTTAAGTATTTTCCTTTGAGATTAGATGACCATAATCAAGAACATCTTTGTTGTTTGGCTTTTTTAATTCCTACGGAATATGATACCAGTATTGCACGGATCATCGAAGAAATCAGAAGAGAGGGGGGGGGGGGTTTAGAGGGTATATCGAATTTAACACATAGTTCTTTAGCTCATTTATTTGCGTGTTCACTACAATTCTGGACAGTCTTGGTTAAAATTATCTTAAATATTTTATTTTTGGTTCTGTCACTGCAACTGCACAATCACATGGTTTCATGTGAAACTGCCTGAAAAAATTTGTTAAAATTCTCAACTTCCTAGTTCCTTGGACCATATGAGAAATGTCACTGTGTGTAGTAACATAACTACCGTACATGCTACCTTAATTTTTTTTACAAAAGGATACCATTTTTTTTCTTCTGAAGAAGAATTGGACCTTCAATCCTTCAGATCGCAAAACTAGTAGTTTTGTGTGTGTGTGTGTGTGTTCAGATGAAACTTTTGTTGTATCAGCTTCACCTCTCCTAGCATATACACCAGTACTTTTAAATTGAGATGATTTGCTTTAGAGCAATTACAACTGATGTAAGATACAATTTTTTCCATCTTCCACATGGTGTTTTATGTCACACCATGCTTGATGTCCTTATCTGCGATTGTCTTCCATTTTGAGAAATGCTGTATATTTTGGTTTCTTGTTAATCACATTAATTTGATCTGTTCTTTGTGTCATGTATGGTATGGGTCATGTATTCCATTTACTGTAAAAATAGTGGTAAGTTAACTAATCTTTCTGTTTATAGGTGTACAACTTGATAATGGATGCTTCAGACAAAGCTGAGGTACATATGCAAATGGATGAAAATGCAAAGCCTAAGTATAGAAGCTTCACAAATTCTATGCGTAGTGCATCTGTATCCATTCCAATGCATTCTCTAGATTCTAGTGATATGGAAAATAATGTCTTAGGTCATAGCGGTCCGTTGCATAGTGAAAGAAAAATATCGTACATGCAAATGGGTCGTCCTTTATATGCAAACCTCACGAATGACAACTGTTTTCAGCCTACACAAGGTGCAGTGGGGAGCAGAGTAGCTGAGGCAACATTGCAGAAGTACCCTTCACTCAATGGAGTGCTTCAGATTGATTGGCCACATAGCAATCATGTAGTGACAAATGAAAATTTATTAAGGTCTGGTCAGTTAGGTCTGTGTAATGATCCTTATTGCACTACATGCCCAACTTACTTCGAAGGGCAGCCAAAGAACAATAAAGTATCCAGTGTATCTGATCAGAAGGTTTGTTCCTTCACTTGACCAAAAGATCTTTTTCTTTAATTCCCATCCTGTTTATCTGATTATTTATGTCTCTGTCTTTTCTCGTCATTTAGAATATGAACTTCTTTAAAATTTTACTGTACATATATGTGGTTTGACTAAATGTATTCTAACTTACTTGCTTGATTCTGTGATCAAGGTAATTCTTTATCTGTAATCAGGATTTAGTTCTGACTTGTTGGTCTAGCTAGCTTAATTTTAAGAAGATATGTTAGAGTATTTCATCACCATCAGTCACAAATGCTGCATTGCTATGTTTGTTTTAGAGTTCTGATACAACAATCAAGAGAACTAGAACCTCCAATATGGCTACAGATAGTAGTTCAGTCTTGAATCAGATTCAGTTGTACTTCTAGCCAATGATATTCAAATTTGATTATGAATAATACCAAATTTGAGATACTTTTTTCTACTTGGAAGTTAAAAATAGACAAATCTGAACATGCTTATTCTGACTTATATTTGTCTTGACTAGTAAATGATTTAAGAGTATCTGGCTAAGTATTCTATAATATGGGACTCGAGTCTGCCAGTTTTCCTGATGATGTATAGTATCAAAGATGTTAGGTACTAAGTTACAATTATTTATATTTCGATATTATAATATTTTTATGTGTAGTACAATATGAGAATGAAAACTGTATACGTTCAAACTCGAATCTGGTTATTTGTGTTCATCTAGAACTTAAAAAATGAAATTTTGTAAGCAATTCTTATGGACTCATATTGGATTGCACATATTCATGAGTAGTTCGAATTCGAATGTATTGGACTCATATCTGACCTGTACTTCCAAGCCACGTTGTTAAGATTATTTTAATAGTGATACTGTAAGAAGATTACACAGTTGGATAGTTAGTTGTGTATTGCTTCCGTGGGCATATGCCCAGGTTGTTACTTTCCCATACTAGATTAAAAGCATGGTTTAAAGTACATCACATGCGTTTTATTGCATAGACTTAAGACAGTAATTAGTGGAAAGAACTAAGAACTCAATTTATATTTTATAGTATGTCAGAAAAATCATTACAAGTAAGCTCAATTTTGCTTGGCCTCCATTGAGTTATAAACTGGTTGTATAGGCATCTCAATGTTTCATGTCAGTGTTTTGATATATAATTTGTATAGTTAAAGAATGTAATATTGCCTCTTCTTCATGAGGGATATATAATCTGGGAGTATGAGTCTTCATTCATTTCTTTAATGTACACTGATTTTCGTATACCAAGTGGCAGTTAGAGATGTTGCTTTCTTCACTTATTTCACCTTTTTAGTGTGTATCGACTCTGTATTCCCTCTAAATTTAACTAATTGTGTTTTGGCAGAAGTTTGTTTATATAAATTACAAGCAATTTCCTATCCCTAACATCAAACACGGAGATGCCAAAGGTTGGGCATGGAGAACATTTTCTTCTCTGTATCAGTATATTCCCGGAGTCATGAATCCTCATGCTAAAATAGTTCAATACTGGAATAAGTTCTTTGTCATCTCGTGCTTATTTGCAGTTTTTCTAGACCCACTCTTCTTCTTCTTGCTGTCGGTAAAGCAGGTATGGACATTTCCTTATGAATGATAATAGCTATAAAATCTCACTCATTAAAGCTATACTTTCAGTACTCTCTGCGGTTGCTTAAATTACTGTGTAACAAGTCTCTTGACTTGGATGTAAATTCTTCTTTAACTTCCTCCATTGCGGTAGTGAATCATGAAAACGGATGCAATTTAATGATACGAGTATATTTTACTTTATCATAATGCACTCTTTAGCTCCAATATAAATAACCACTTTGACATTTAAAAGTCAGTTTGATCAATATTACCGCACATGTTTTTAATGCCAAAAAAAAAAAATTAGTCACAGTTTTCACCTTCATCTGTGGTAAAAAATGCTTTCTTGTGCATGTTTTTTTTAATTATTTTTTCGGAATTTTTATAGAGGGTAACTCATTCTTTACATGCCATTCTCTTTGTAACAGGAACACAAATGCATAGTATTTGATGAGACCCTGACGAAAATTCTTATTTCTTTGAGAAGCCTGACTGATTTCATTTACTTTTTGCATATGCTTCTTCAGGTAAACAAAATAATTGTTTCTATAAATAATCATTCGTTGTTCTTATATTGAAGTTATGTTTGCCACATATCATGGGGCCAACACTATATATTGGAGAGTGGTTAACACAAATTTTCAAATAAAGTCTGGCATGGAGTGTCAGAAACCTTAAAGTAATTGTCTATGTAATTGTAGTATGTTCTCAGATAAATCATACATGCATGGAAACCAGGAACCAAATAGTGGGATGCACCAAACTGTTCAGTGTTCATTATCAAGCGGTAACATGCATTTTCTAAATTTTGGTAAATGGAGTTGTATCTGACAACCTTATAACCTGTAATATGTTAAAGTCATGAAAGTAGTGCCACGAACTTAAGCACATGATAATGATGTAAAAAGTTCTGATTTAGTGTAAGATCTCAATATGGCATTTATGCACATATAGTGTTGTTACTTGTATTTGATAAAATTATGATTTATAGCTTCAAGGCTGTTCGTTGCATCTTGCAGTTTAGATTGGCCTATGTTGCTCCTGAATCAAGAGTTGTGGGTTCTGGTGATCTAGTTGACCATCCAAGAAAAATAGCTCTCAATTATCTCTATGGACACTTTCTTATTGATTTCTTCGTAGTGCTACCACTTCCCCAAGTATGTTATATATTCGCCTGTGTGTGTATGATATTATTTCAAGTTTTGTATATCCTCGCATAATGTCATCTTTTGTTAAGTCTTTGTCATTTATGGTTCAAACAGTAAGTTCCTCCCTAAATCTTATTAAATGAAAAAACATGTTATTAATAATTGAGATGACTAATGATAATATTAGATTTGCAAATGTTTTACCAGCTAAATGAGTTAGTATTGATGATTTAAAGTTGTAAAATTTATAAGCTTGTTGTTATAAGTTTCAGAGTTTTACTTCTACAATTATATTACCGAATTTAAAATGTTTAACTTACTTGAATAACTCAAATACTTAACTTGTTAACTAGCACAACTCTAATAAAAGGGCCTAGTTATTTTGAACACAAATATATGATTTCCGGTTTAGTTAAAGTGTTAAATATATAGTATGATTCAGTTCACTGTTAACATAATCTTTACAAAAGACTATGTGATCAGCATAATAAAAGTGGAAAAAAAGCCTAATGGCAGGAGGTTAAGTTTACAAACTGATATAGGATCTCTGCTGTACATCTAAGGTATTTTCTGATTGTTTGCTCATGTTTCTGTCTACTCACACACTGAATTAAATTGGGTCCTCCTAAATGTGTAGATAATTATATGGCTGGTCCTCAAAAAGTTTAAAGGATCTTCTGGTGCAAATTCTGCAAAAAACTTCTTGCGAGCAGCAATTCTCGTTCAGTATATTCCGAGGTTGTACAGGATTCTTCCTCTGCTTGCTGGTCAGACTGCAAGTGGTTTCATCTTTGAGTCAGCGTGGGCGAATTTCGTTATTAATCTCCTCACATTTGTGTTGTCCGGCCATGTGGTTGGGTCTTGTTGGTATCTCTTTGGGTTACAGGTGGGTCAATATCATCGGTTGTTTCAGGTTTAAAATATTCTTGCACTATAACCATGATAGCTGATCATTATCTTAACTGTGGACTATAGCAAATGGTAAGTCAAGTTTGAAAACTATATGAAGCAATTCATTGATCTGTATATGCTTTGATGATTATACTGATATCAAGAATTTTGTTTTTTAATGAACATTGATAAATGATAAGCAGCTAAGCAACCTAAAGTCCTAAACCACCTCCTAAAGTCTTTTATAATAGATTTCTATATTGGTCCATGGAGCATAGTCCTAACCTCAAATTATATATTAATTGATTAACTACATACATTTTCCCTTGTTCGTTCGAAAACTTTTAACAGCTGATAATATCAAAATGCATAGTTATCACAATCGTTCACTTTGTTGTGCTAATACAAGTAAAACGATAGATCTGCGATGTTGCACCATCATATTTATATTCTGTATTCCATGTCCCTTTAGCATATATAATATCTGGAGCTATTTCATGTTTTGAATCTACTTACCTGTTAGAATATATTGGCAAATCAACTTATCCTGATACGTTGAAATCACAATTATTTTTTTGGTACAAAAGCATGACAACTTGATATGCCGCAACATACTAATATTTGTAATATTTGGGCTATAGCAACTTTGGTATCTATCTACCTGCTAGAATACTGTGAAAAGTAAATTATCTTGGAACATTGAAATTTCAAATGCTTGTTTGGGACAAAACCACGGCAACTTGATATGCCTGCTCTGGTGTTTCACATTTTGACACATTCTTCCGGTACAATCAAACTTTAAATTCTTTTTGGGTCAACATTTCAAAATGAAAATATGTGTCACTTTTATGTGGTGTTTTTAAATATTTTTCTGGTCCTTGTGCTACTAACAGATTGACAATCCCTTTTTCCTTATTAAGAGCATGAGTTGCTATCCTAACATTTCTCCTTTCTGCACCACTACTTGCAGAGGGTAAATCAATGTCTTAGAGATGCCTGTGTTGAGAAGTGTAGTATAAGATATATAGACTGTGGGCAAGGAAATGAAAATGAGAAGTTCAAAGATGATCTGGTGTCATGGACCAATTGGACAAACAACGCCAACGCTAGTGCTTGTTTTGGTGAAGGCAGTTTTCCATATGGAATCTACATGCAAGCAGTTGGACTTACCACAGAATCTGCTCTAACCACAAGATACATATATTCCTTATTCTGGGGTTTCCAGGTACCTTCTAAGATTTTTCCATTCTTTATTCCTCTTTCTTATGTGTTGTCTTCACTTGTGTAACATAAATATGGTCTTCAGTATGATGGTGGGGTTACCGACATGTTTGCCATGAGTTTTAGTATGATGGACGGCAACTTAATTTAGTGAAGAATGTTAATTTTCTTGGAAGTGTGAAGTTCTAAAAAAGCTCCTTCCCGATCAAGGATTCTGAATTCACAAAACATACATTGTTAATAAAGTGAGAAAGTAGTTTCAAATTATATTGTACCAAGTTCTTTAGTTGTTGCAATGATAGTGCACATTTATACCAAATAAATATAATGGTAGCAATTCTCATAAGTTTGACAGATGAAGTTATGCAGATGCTTTAGGGGGAGCGTGGCAACATATTTGTTGATATTTTATTAATAAAGGATGGAGTAAAATGTAACCTCATAATAACCATGATTATCCTACTAATTGAGAATAGTAAATAGATACACATAGAATAACAAATTATCTAAAACCTTCTTGTTAATTAAGTCAATGGTATATCATATCAATATATCTCCTAAACTTTTGAGTGATTCAGTGGTTCAACACTGTTGGGATTATGACATTTATGATGGTTGCAATAAAACTTTCTTTTTTCATCAATAGTTGAGAAAGGATACACTGATTAGAATTAATGGAGTACTTTTTGTAGGAATGTTTTCATTTAATTGAGTATAAATTTGACGTGTTTCTTATTGAGATAATTTATCTTTGCTTCCAACAAAGCAAATTAGTACTCTGGCTGGAAACCTTACTCCAAGTTACTATGTCGGGGAAGTTATCTTCACTATGGCCATCATTGGCCTAGGTCTTTTGCTTTTTGCTCTTCTCATTGGAAATATGCAGAACTTTCTACAAGCACTCGGACGCAGGTATGTTTTATTTAAATATTAGCATTCAGTTTTTAGCAAAGGTCATATGAAGAACTGGACAATATATTTTGTATTGAAAGCATTGAATATATTTATCTAAATTAGTCACATATATATATATATATATATATCTATACTATATTATAATAAGCTAAAGGGGGTATAATTTGTAGTTTGGTTAAACCTTTTTTGGTTTTCCCCCATTTTTGGTTATCCCTTATCCACACAACGGTTAGATCATCAACTCAAAGACAGTTAGATATAATAATACTAAAAGTTGTTATATACAGAGGTCCAAGGTTTGATTCCCGCTAACAACATATTAATTTATACAAAGATGTAAGGTTTCAATTCTTCCAATAACATATTAAAATTAATATTATAATATTATATTACACTATAAATAAATTATAAAAAATTAAAAGTAACCCGTGCTTTGCACGGGCTATAAGCTAGTATATATAAAGACTCCAATTTTTACCAACCTTCCGATGTGAAAGTATCTGTGTTGTGACTGTCTACTTCATTAACAAGAGCGCTTTTTGCTTGTAGTATAGTAGAATTTGGATATTGCAAAATTTTTCTTATTTCTCACTGCCCCACCAGAACAGTCAAATTGTAGATATACCCACAATGAAGGATAGAATGACCTTTTTAAGAAAAGTATATAAATATTTCATATTTTCTCTTTTAAAATTGAAAAGTTTAAATTTATTTATCTGTATTCTCAATACACCTATTTAATGTGTTCCTCAATATGTCTGTATTTTGGAACTGCAACAAAAATTATAATAATCAAGCGAACGTTTAGTAATCAGATATATGCATGGTGAAAAGAAGAGTTGAATTCCCCCCACATATATTTATATCTGATGTTTCTGGATTAATTATATGAGGAAGATAGTTTGTTAAACAAACAGTTGCATCACCTTCTTAAACAAAGCCCACGGCAGAAAAGGATGATGACTTGTCAGAAATATGATAAGGAGCAAAAGCTGTGAATTCCTTGTAGACTCCGAGTCATATTACATGTTTTTCAGTGGCAAAGACACATCAGGAGATGGTTATGAATTACTTTCAAAATTAGGACACTTACAAAATATTGACTGATGTTTGATGACAGCATATAAGATGTCCATGCTCCCAGAAATAATAACTTGCTGACTTCATTCACTATCACTTTCTTAAAATTACCTCTAGAGCAACTAATACAACCTCATATACCCTACACTATGCTTTCCCACAAACACAACCTCAATCACTCTTAGTGATGATCTTTCTTCATATCAAAATACGGGAGTACTAGTATTCATTCTTTGTGAAATTCCCGTCTTCATTAAATTTAAACATTATTTTTTCCATTAAAATATCTTAATTCTTCATACACACATAAATAAATGGGATTCTTCAATATGTTTCGTTCCATCTTGATCGCATGAACATATATATAGTTTTTTTGGCTGATTTGAATATTAATATAGTTCTTTTCAAGTGTTTATTTATATCTCATTACTAGAATGTATGGTTTTTACATGCTAAAGAGAGTGTCTCTACAATATCTGTAAGTTAGATCTTCTGTCTCCCTCGAATAAATAAAAATATTCTGGTGCATTTATTTTCTTTTAGGAGGCTAGAATTGTCTTTAAGGCGTCGGGATGTTGAGCAGTGGATGAGTCATAGGCGTCTGCCGGAGGAACTTAGAAGGTAATGTTGATCAATGGATTAATCATCCTTTTAAGAAATTCTGGTTCTTATTCCTCAATAGTATCTGTTCTTCTAGACCTGACAGTCATAGAAGTTCTGGATGTGTAATGCTATCTCACTGTTTGTTCACTAACACCTTGTATGAGAATGATAGTTTGCCCCTTTTATACTTATTTCAGATTAAGTCTTACCTTATTCAATTCACGTCAAGTTGCGTTCTGATTGTTTACTGACTCGACTAGATTCAGTGCCTTTTGTATAATGATATTCTTGTGTATACCTGATTTACTCAGTTAAAAGCGTAGAATTTACGTATTCCTATATCATGTTAAGTAATTCAATTGGAAACCCTGGTGTATCAAAAGCATGAGCTTCTTTTCGCATGTTTACTGTTAGTTCTGTATCCATTCACATGAAGCCTGATGCAACAACCTGATATAATATAACTAAAAATTTCAAATAGACATTTAATGTACCTGAACTATCCATAGATTGAGGTGTTATTTTGGTTGCTCTTACGATTCTGAATGGCTCATTTGCTAGAGCTACATTTGTTTGTCAATCTAGTGTATCTGAACAATGGTTCCTTTTCTTTTCTTTCTTGCCCTATAACTAAAGTCATACAGAAACACACACATTTTCCCAATGTAATGTACAGATCAACTGATTATTGGCTGTAACCAATGTTAACTTGTTTGAGAGTCACTTGTGCAGGCAGATCCGTGAATCGGAACGTTATAATTGGGCTGCCACTAGAGGGGTAGATGAAACTATGCTATTGGAGAATCTACCGGAAGATCTTCAAAGAGATATACGCCGACATCTCTTTAAATTTGTGAATAAAGTGAGCTTGAAACCTTAATGTTATCTTTTTAGTTTCGATAGCTGCAGCAGTCCTCCAGATAAAATTGTCTCTTTGACCAGTTGGTCTCCTTAGAAGCACACCATAGTTTTTTTTTTCTTTTTTTAAAAAGAAAATTAAACTTCTGTATTTCCAGGTCCGAATTTTTTCACTGATGGATGAACCCATCTTAGATGCCATGCGTGAGAGACTGAAACAAAAAACTTATATCAAAGGAAGCAGAATCTTAGTTCCCGGAAATCTGATTGATAAGATGGTTTTTATTGTTCGAGGTAAGATTGAGAGCATTGGAGAAGATAAGAATATAGTTCCTTTGTCTGAAGGGGATGTTTGTGGAGAAGATCTTCTTACCTGGTGCCTCGAGCATTCTTCTGTTAACAAAGGTGCTAATGCATGTTCTGAATTTCTATTGAACTTCTCTTATTGGCATTTATTATCTTGAACCTGGCTATTTGTAACCATTGATATATCTGAACTATCATCGACTGAGAGGTGTTCTTTTGACTTACAACAAGGTTACATGCACATCCGGGTATAATTTTAGTGCTCTGAATAGTGTTTCAGCTTTCTTAATCACAGTAATTGTTCATTTGAAGTCATTGTGTATATTTCAATGGTTTCAGTTAAAAACAGTTCTGTAATGTTTTTTTTTCTGTAGTCATGTCAGAAGAAGTAACAATATTGCAAGAATATACATTTCATTTAAAAACAATTTTGGTTTTTTGCAGATAGAAAAAGAATCAGGATTCCAGGACACAAGTTGTTAAGTAATAGGATGGCAAGATGCGTAACAAATGTAGAAGCATTTATACTCCGAGCTGCAGATCTCGAAGAAGTCACTAGTCTTTTTAGTAGGTTCTTGAGAAATCCGCGTGTTCAAGGTGCCCTCAGGTAAATATCAAGAAAATTTGACTATATGTTTCATTAAAATGTTTTAAAAGATATATGAAGTATCTGCCTACCAGTCTACCAGTAAGTGAACTGTTACTCCGGTAGCTTCTTGAAGAGTTGAAGGTGCATTATGTCAATTTACTATCAATATCTTTACTTGTCTCTACATTGAGGTTTTGCTACAATGTGTTTCTTTCATGTGGACATAGAGACCCGAGCTTATGGTGATTGGAGAACAATAGATCTTGAACATCCATACTATACGGAATTGAATATTTCTTATACTAGTTTAGAGGTAGCAAAAAATGGATTTGGTTGGGTTTGTGTCAAATAAATTAGCTAGGTTACGGGTAAACAAAAGTATTAAAACTATACATGTAACGTATGGTTTACAATTGCAATGCAAGTTCTACCTGGGTAAAAAAGTTAGATAAAACCATCAATAAAGATACTTAAAGTAATTTATTACATTTCATCACAGCATATTCGGCTACTTGCAGGTATGAATCTCCCTACTGGCGGTGTCTTGCAGCAACTCGGATTCAAGTTGCATGGAGGTATAGGAAGAAGCGGTTGAGTCGTGCAACAACTGTTTCTGCATGAAACCATTCCTCAAAACTGATGATTAGTCTTCATACATCATACCTACATTATATCCTAGGTAATTCCGAAATTGATATGTGCCTCAGGCTCAAGGCATCAGTATAACAAGTTACGGTAGACATGTAGTTTCATGTATTCAACTAATGTAGGAGTATACTTGCTGAATGTTGGAAGCTTTGTAGAAGGAAAGTTAATGAGTTGAGAACAGTGTTAAAAAATCGTTAAAAAATATTTGACCGATCTGATTTTGAAAACCCAATTAAGCGCTATGAAATATTTTTAAATGGTATATTATATTATAATTAGACTAATTTATTAAATATAATTAAAATATTAAAATTTATCCAATTTTTGTTCGGATTTATCATTCCGAAAAATCCCGATTTATCGATAAATCACTAATAGTTACCTAAACTGATTTGTTCCGATTTTCAAAATTTACAACCATGGTTAAGAAAAATACATGCTAAAGAATAGTGATGGCGGACCTGGGGTAAACGGCACCCGTTCCCCGGAATTTGTGACTAGTACGTGTACCGAGCTTACAAGTTACAAGTATTTTCCAATCTTTAGTGGTTTTGGAATATTATAAGTGGTGCATTTTATTTTTTATTTTTTGAAACGTAGAATTCATTAAATAACCAGTGCCAGGACTGGAACAAAAAGTGCTAGGCCGGCCATTATGTAGAATGCACCAACATAACAGAAAGCCCAATACATAACTTACAAGGCCACCAAGGAACAAAACCCAGCCCAATACTACCAATAATACTATCAGCAAAATGTCATGATCCAGAGTATTATTAGACTTAATAATACAGTTCACTACTCTAACTTTTGGAGGGAAAGTTAGTTAGAACCTTTTGCTTATAAATAGACATTTTGGGAGAGATTGAGAGGCTATCTGAGAATTGAGAATTGTTCTGTACTCTCTTCCCTTTCTGTTATTTCTATTCTTCTCAGTTCATTACTTTGTTGTAGTTCATTTACTGGTTGTAACAAACAGATAACTCCATTGTTGAGCAATATAGTTCAAGTTTTTGTTCATAAGTGTGACAATTGGTATCAGAGCGTACAATCCTCGGTTGTTGATTGATTCCAATGGCGAGCAACACGAGAGCTCGAAATAATGAAGAACAATGGCGTGAGATAGATGCGAAAATTCAAGAAGTTAGTGTTTCTTGTCATAAGGCGATTGCAGAAACAAACTCGAGTATGGAGACTCGCATAATGGACAAGATGGATCAGATTATGTCTTTGGTATCGGGTTGTGATGCGAAGATTGAAGCTTATAATGCATCCATGGAAGAACGTATCAAGACTAAGTTGGTGGGGTTAATAAAGAATAGTAATCTTGAGAAAGTAGTGGGTAGAGATGGAGAGATTTGGGTTGATCGAACTCCAATCTTGCAGACACCGATGACAGGAGGAAGTAAGATCAAGAATGTTGAAGATGGTGGAAATGGTAGAGATAGATCGATGAAGTTCAATTTCTTACATCCACCCAAGATCGAGATTCCTTGCTTTATGGGAGAGGATCCAAGAAATTGGATCAGGAAGTGCAACAAGTTTTTCACATTACATCAGGTGAGTGATATTATGAAGTTAGAAATTGTAGAAATGTATTTGGAAGGAAAAGCGGATGTTTGGTATCAAGGATATAAGATGCTTAATGATAATGTTTCTTGGGAGTTGTTTAGTGAAGCTATAATGAAAAGATTTGGTAAAAATGGGGGTATTGATATTCAGGAAGAGTTTAACAAATTATCTCAAACTGGGTCTTTAATGGAGTATGTTGAACGATTTGAAGAATTGAAATCATTAGTGTTGTGTAGGAATGTTGCTTTGGAAGAAGGGTATTTCATTTCTAGTTTCATTTCTGGTTTAAAAAATGAGTTAAAACCTATGGTTAGGTTGATGAAACCCCAAAGTTTACTAGATGCTATTGAAATTGCACAATTTCAAGAGCAGACTATTGATGTTATTTTAAATAAACATGATACTAAGAAAACTAGCAGTTATAATTGGAGTAAGAATGTTTCTGATGACAAGAAATCTGAAATAAGTGGGGTCGGAGAAAAGAAGAAACCAGTTGTTTCAGATTATGTCAAGAAAATATCACCAGAGGAGTTTCAATATAGAAAGAACAATCACTTGTGTTATAAATGTGGAGAGAAGTATGGTCAGGGTCATGTGTGTAAGAATGCACAATATACTTATATGTTAATAGATGATGCTAAAGAGCAGGAGATTGTTAAATTGTTGGAAGAAGATGAGGAGGAAGAAGGCACCATAGCTGAGATTTCTTTGAATGCCTTGTCAGAAAATATGATGAGGAAAACAATCACATTGGAAGGCAAATTGAAAGGAAAACCTATCAATATATTAGTAGATACTGGAAGTAGTTTAACAATACTACATTCAGAGGTTGCTAAGAGTTTGGAGTTAGAAGGAATACAGAAAGAGTCATTGACTCTTACTTTAGCTAATGGTAGTACTGTGAGTAGTAGTTTGGTGATTCCAAGAGTTACTTGGGAGGTACAGAAGTATAAATTTTGCTGTGATATGAGGGTTATAGATATTGGAAATTGGGATATGATTGTGGGGGTAGATTGGCTGGAACAATACAGTCCCATTATGTTCGATTTTAAGAAATTGCATCTAAGATTGAATGCTACTGGTAGTGAAGAGGAACAGATGTTGTTGCAAGGTGCAGTTAAGGAAAAGGCTAAGATCAAGTTGGTTAGAGGAAAAGGACTTAATAGTTTCAATCAAGAAATTGTTAAGAAACAGATTAAAAGGGAATTACAAGCAGCTGTAGCAACTGAGACCAAGAATGATGGAAAAGCAGTAACTGAAGGTATTTCAGATAAAATTTCTACTTTGATAGAGAAATATTCTTCTGTGTTTACAGTTCCTACATCTTTACCACCTCATAGGTCTGTTGATCATGCTATTCCTTTACAGTCAAATGCTAAACAATTCAAGTTAAAGCCTTATAGATATCCACATTCACAGAAATCAGAAATTGAGAAACAAGTGCAAGAGATGTTAGATTCTGGACTTATAAAAACAAGCAATAGTTCTTTTGCTTCCCCTGTGATTCTTGTTAAGAAAAAAGATAATACTTGGCGTTTTTGTGTGGATTATAGACACTTGAATAAAATCACAGTCAAGGATAAATTTCCAATTCCTAATATTGATGAGTTACTGGATGAGTTGTATGGAGCCAAGGTTTTTTCTAAGTTGGATCTTAGGGCTGGTTACCATCAGATTTTAGTTAAACCTTGTGATACGGCTAAGACTGCTTTTCAAACACACCATGGTCATTTTGAGTTCATTGTGATGCCATTTGGGCTCACAAATGCACCAGCTACATTTCAGGCTCTAATGAATCAAATTTTTCAGCCTTATCTTCGAAAGTTTGTTTTGGTATTTTTCGATGATATACTAGTGTATAGCACTGATTTAGAGTCTCATGAGAAGCATTTGGAAGTGGTCTTACAAGTGTTAACAGAACATCAATTGTTTGCTAAACTTTCCAAATGTACTTTTGCTGTGGATTCTGTAGAATATTTGGGACATTTAGTTTCAGAGAAAGGGGTGAGCATGGATCCTGTTAAAGTGGAAGGGGTAATGAGTTGGCCTAAACCTAATAACATCAAGGATTTAAGGGGTTTTTTAGGATTATCTGGCTATTATCGAAGATTTATTAAGGGGTATGGAATTATCACTAAACCATTGACTAATCTGTTAAGGAAGGATGGTTTTGTGTGGAATGAAGAAGCTGAGAAATCATTTGAGGGTTTAAAGAAAGCTTTATGCACTGCACCAGTGCTTGCTATGCCTGATTTTTCTAAGCCTTTTGTGGTGGAAACAGATGCTTGTAATAAGGGAATGGGTGCAGTTTTGATGCAGAATGGTCAGCCATTGTCTTATTTAAGTAAAGCATTTAACAGCAAGAATTTAGGATTTTCTGTGTATGAAAAGGAGTTGTTAGCTTTAGTGATGGCAGTGACAAAATGGAAGCATTATCTGGTTGGAAATCATTTCATAATCAAGACTGATCATCAGGCTCTGAAATATCTTTTAGAGCAACAGTTGCACACTGCTTTGCAATATAAATGGATGGCAAGGTTGTTAGGAATGGATTATGAAATTCAGTATAAAAAAGGAGTTGAGAATATTGCTGCAGATGCTTTATCCAGAAGTGTGGGAGTTGAAGGAAGTGAAAAAACAAATGGTACATTAGCTGCTATATCAGTAGTACAACCAATTTGGATTCAACAAGTCATTTTGAGTTATGAAAATGATGAAGAATGTCAGCAAATCATCAGTAAATTGTTGTTGGATCCAGAAGGAAATTCAGATTTTCAATATGTTCAAGGAATATTGAAGAAAGATGGTAAGGTTTATGTAGGAAGCAATGGTGGAATTAGAAATCAGATCATTAATACTTTGCATTACTCAGCTTTAGGGGGTCATTCTGGACAGAATGCTTGTTTGCAAAGGCTCAAATTAGCTTTTGTTTGGCCTCACATGAAATTTGATGTGACAGAGGTGATTAAAAACTGTGAGGTTTGCCAAAGACATAAAGGAGAACATGTACAATACCCTGGTCTGTTGCAGCCTTTGTCTGTTCCTACTCAGCCCTGGAAAGATATTTCTATGGATTTTGTGGAGCAATTGCCTGTCTCTGATGGAATTGACACTGTTTTGGTAGTAGTGGATAGGCTTTCTAAGTATGGTCATTTCATACCAATCAAACATCCATTTACTGCTAAAGAGGTAGCTGATTTATTCCTGGATCATGTGTTTAGATTGCATGGGTTACCTGACACTATAGTTAGTGATAGAGATAAAATTTTCACTAGTATTTTCTGGACAAGTCTTTTTGAGAAGATGGGGGTGAACTTGCATTTCAGCACAGCTTATCATCCACAAACGGATGGACAAACTGAAAGGTTAAATCAATGTTTAGAGTCATATCTTAGATGTTTCACTAGTGACAGACCTAACAGTTGGAGAAAATGGTTGCCTATGGCTGAATTCTGGTATAATACCTCTTTTCATACCAGTATGGGAATTACTCCTCATGAAGCTCTATATGGAGTAAAACCAATACCTTTGAACATGGGTTCTTTGCAAGACATGATCATACCAGCTGCTCAGGATTTGCTGCAACATAGAGTGCAGGTATTGCAAGTGTTAAAGGATAATTTGGCTAAAGCTCAACAAAGAATGAAGTACTTTGCTGATCTTAAAAGGACTGACAGGATCTTAGCAGTTGGGGATTGGGTTTATTTGAAGTTACAGCCATATAAACAACAGTCAGTGGCTATTAGGAGTTCTTTGAAGCTAGCTGCAAAATTCTTTGGACCATTCCAGGTGTTGGAGAGAATTGGTACGGTGGCTTACAAACTTAAACTCCCTGATCATTCAAAGATACATCCTGTTTTCCATGTTTCTTTGCTTAAAAAACATGTGGGAAATACACCAATCTCAGCTGGAAGTTTGCCAGAATGTAACAGTGATGATTTAGTAATACTGGAGCCAGAGAAAGTGTTACAAAGAAGGCAAGTAACTCGAAATCAACAGGTAGTACTACAATGGCTGGTGCAGTGGAAAGGGATGTCAGAGATTGAAGCTTCTTGGGAAGATGCTACTTTTATTCAAAATCAGTTTTCTCAGTTCAAAGCTTGAGGACAAGCTTGATTTTAAGGGGGAACGATTGTCATGATCCAGAGTATTATTAGACTTAATAATACAGTTCACTACTCTAACTTTTGGAGGGAAAGTTAGTTAGAACCTTTTGCTTATAAATAGACATTTTGGGAGAGATTGAGAGGCTATCTGAGAATTGAGAATTGTTCTGTACTCTCTTCCCTTTCTGTTATTTCTATTCTTCTCAGTTCATTACTTTGTTGTAGTTCATTTACTGGTTGTAACAAACAGATAACTCCATTGTTGAGCAATATAGTTCAAGTTTTTGTTCATAAGTGTGACACAAAAAGCTATTAGCATTCTAGCAGCATACCAACAATTCAACAAAAGCCCATTCCTTAGATAATAACTAAATTAATACTTAAAATATACTACTTGAGACACTACTAATAATTAAATTTACTATTTTTTTCTATCTTGAGTTCTAAAAATAAGATTTAAATGATTTTACAGATCATGGAAAATTCAAGAAATTAAATTATAATTTATTAATTATTATCCAACCGAAACTACTTGAAAATTGAAGAGAAAAGAAAGTTAAAATTTTTACATTGATAATTTTATTCAATTTAAAAAACCTACTTATATTTGGTTTAATTATTAGAATTTACTTTTTCGTATTTGAAAATAATCATATTATTAATCAAATAAACTTGGGTGAAAAACACCCACCATTTTATTCCTCCTGCCCGAAATACCCACGGGCAAAACCTTCCGCCTTTTTGCCCACAGGTCACGCATCTTCAAGATGCGTATACCCTATACGCATTTGCTTCTTGCGTGCCCTTTGTAAAATGAAATATCCATCAGCGAACACTACCTTGAACACGCATGTTCAAGATGCGTGGTTGAGAATACGCATGTTGAACATGCGTATTCAAGGTACTGTTCACCATCGTTCCCCAGCTGTTCACCATCATTCCCCAGCCACTGCCGGAGGCAATTTTTCGTCCAAATTTTGACCATTTCGTTCGTCCTTCTCCGGCATCGAGCAATTGCATACTACCTACCAAACTGATTGTCTTTTCATCCTCTACAACCCTGTCTAAATCGTTTTCCATTTTGTTTGCCGGATTTAAAAGGCCCATTCAAACTCATTTTTCTCCGATCTGTTTCCTGATCAGTTCTTACACTCCCCTATGGGGCCAAAAACCAACTAATCGAAGGATTAAAATGAAGAGGAAGCTCTGGGCTTCGTTTTGATACCATAATCAGTACTGGAGGTTGCCGGATTTCCATGAACGAGGGAGATGACCAGAGAAGCGATTTTTCGCCTCAGAGAGACGCCGGCAAGTCAAATGAAAAATGACGAATGTTGACGTCATTACGCATTCCAGTAATGCGTATCTCCGTATACGCATTATCCTCATGCGTATCTCGTTATACGCATGAACATCATGCGTACTCCGTGGTTAAAAAGGACGGACAACTTCAAATATAGGCATTTCGGGCACCTTCCATAGAAATGTGGTGTAGTTTGGGCATTCTTTCAATAAACTTATTTTCTAATATTAGATCTAATTTAGAAGATCTATTTATATTTGATTTAGATTATTAAATTTAGTTTCTGATTTTTGAATATAATTCTGCTATCAATCAAATAAACTTTTAAATATTTGATCTAACAGATTATATTTATTTATTTTTAGATCTAATGGTTCATACTATTTTGATCAATAACTGTACTACAAAAAAAATTATTCCAATAATTTTTTTTACACTTATTATATATAAAATTATAATAATATAGATACATACACTATATCCTTATATATAATAAGCATAAGAGAGATCTTATCCATAATTGTTGTCACTGCACTACCAAATTAATCTCAATCTTCGATCTAATCTTTTTAAAAATAGACGATCAAGATAATATCATATTAAAAAGAAAATTATAATCTAAAAAGGATATTATTAAAAAAGGTTGTATTAGAATTGAGTTTCGAAAAGAAAATTATACTATGAAAATGATATATTTAAAAAAGGATACAATTGAATTATATTTTTTTTATTAATATTAAAAGAAGTGTATATTTATTATTTGTACTCTATCTCAAGATCTAAAAATCAGATTTGGATGATTTTACCGCCTACGTGAAGGTTATAAAATTATCTTTAATTTATGGATGATTTAATAATTATCATCGAAATGGAAACACTCAAAATCTCAATAGAGAATGTAATTACGAATTTTTACATTAATCCTATTCAGTGTAGAAGAAATACGTTGATAATCCTATTCAATGTAGAAAACTAAATAATATATTATTTAAATTATTGACATTCACTTTTTCATCTTTAAGTATAAATATACTTTTTAATTTACATGTTAAAAGGTAAACTATTTATTTTGCTAGATTCAACGTTTTTCATCTATTTATTTTATGATCTAAGGGTCTTATTTTGTCGTACTGTGTTAACACAAAATCACGCAAGCTTACGTGGTCACAAGTAATATAGATATAAGTCAAGTTCGTTCCCACAGAGATCTGGTTTAGGTTTCAATTCAGTTATTGTACCTATGCAACAATGTATGATTTTTATTCACTGCTAAGACAATTAACAAGTTGGGTTTTGATTAACTAAAATTAACTAAAAATCAAATTAACAAACTAAGAATTAATTAACTAACGAGAATATAATCGAATTACTTATGAGAGAATAAACATGGGATCCTAACTTCATTAAATACTTTGCTTAGATCTGACGCCTTTAATCACTATATGCAATGGTTATGATATCTGATCGAACAACACGAAACAAGTACACGCTACCTCTCAGTATACGTATACCAAACTACCCATACATCCACAAAAGAGATAGAAGATGAATAGACACCAATTATGCTTAGACCATATATCTCTATAAGATTTGAAAACATAACGGTTGAAGAAAAAGTTATCCATAAAGATCACACAGGGCAGCATAATATATTTCTATTTATTCTACAAATCATGATGCATCACATACATCAACTTATCCTATGCTAGCATGGCAAGTTCTAAATCTCAAGATTCACTCTCGCTTTACAAGAGATTAATAGATTAGATGTTAGCTATGCATCTAACAATTAAGCACAACCATACAAGGATATCAATATACATCACATACAGATCTTTAAAGCGTCAAAATACTAAACTACATAGATAAATCCGTTAGAATCCCATTACAACGATTAGTTCATAATCGAACTGCTCGTCATCATGGGATCTGATGAAACCATGGTGAATAACAAAGTATGAACGAATACAAATAAACTAGAATGAAGAGTTAAGAAAACAAATCCGAAATCCAGAATATCCTAATAGAAGAAAACAAAAGATGAAGTAGATGTAGATCTCCGTTGCTTGTCACGAGCTTCGTAAAATCCTTCTCCAACTTGTCTCCCTTGTTTCTCTGATAAAAAACCCTTGGTTTCTATTGTCTACATGTGTTTATATAGCCCCCATGTCTTGTCCAACAAGAAATTCCCCAAAACAGAATTAAAATAGAATTTCTGCAGTTCGGCACAAAATACGTTTCCTAAACTGATTCTGTTTTGAAGGAAAATTCGTAACTGACTTTTCTTCAGTATTTATGGGCCGTTCCAGTTGTATTTGGACATCTGGACCACTTGAGAAAAGAGAATTCCGTTATCTTCGCGTGAACTGTAAGATCGTCCAAAACGGACTTCTAGAACTCCAAATATGGCCAAAACAGTGAAGACTGCGAAAACTACCCGGAAAATCCGAATTTTAATCAATTTAACCTCCAACTCTCAGTTCTGCAAAACTCAATGAAAACACATTAAAAACACCACATACTTGTGGTCAAGTAATCAATTTAAGCCGATACTAGGCATTCCAAGTGGATATAAAATCCACTTATCACACCCCTAAACTTAAACCGATACTTGTCCTCAAGCATAAACAAATATAACTATATACAACTAACTAATACCACTTCCTTAGGTGATCACGGTTGCATTTGGCATATGCAACAAGCCCTTTAAACCCTAGGCAGTCCTAGTGGACGAGTATGGTCTCGTGAGGGCCTATAGCGAATGTACCCACAAAATTCATCTAACTAAACAATGCAATACATGAATGCAACGAATATGAAAATGCAACGATCCCCTCAAACTAACCAAAACCAACTAGCAAGCAAATATCTCAAAGAATGTAACCAAATCCAAATAGAGCTCGACTAAGTCCCTGTATACTAACAATACATGACAGAAATGTGCGTGTGTGTGATGCTCCTCAGATATACTCCTAACACTATATCAAAATCATACTTATTCTTCGCCAAGACAATCACAAGTTTATGAATAGAATGAACGGTAAACACTTCATAACCTAGGAACACCTCCATCATCCTTCGAGTTAGACAGAAATTCATGCTTTATTACTAAACTACAACACATAATACTATACACAACAACGCATGCTTATTTAACCGTGCAATGGATGAGACCCCAAAAGGCTTATACAATAATACCCATGTAGCGAGCGTTAGGTTAGTGGATCCCAGACTGTAAAAGCCTTAGGTCACTAGGCACAAGTCCCCTAGAACTTAATTGCTCGAGTATTAAAGAGCTCACCCTGGTTAATTTTGCATTTAACAATTCGCATAACTTTTTTTTTCTTTTTTTTTTCTTTTTTTTGCAATTTTTTTTTCACACCTCTAATTTGGAATGAGTGCGTTTCACTCCATCTCATCCAACCCTAGACTACTCATAATTATGAGCGGCTACTAGCCTTTTGACGCCACTAACTTTTATTCACAACTAGCATGAAATCCCTGATTTCCCCCAAACTTATATTTTAGTGCTCCTACGCCAACAAGGGAATAAAGAACATTCTAAATATAATCAGGTGATTAAATCTAAAACAACCAAACAAGCATGACCTCAACCTAGCCCAAAAGAAACCGATGAGACTGTGAAAAGATTTTGTTTCTGAATCATGCAAGTCAATTCCTAGAAACTATAAATCAACACTCTATTCATCATTACCACACTCAAATAGACATCTACCTACCAATCAGAATTAGCTCATCCTAAGGGATCATGAAATATGCATGCCATGCAAATGCAACTAACATGAAATCACATGGTAAAACAAAACAAATATAACAGAATGTCCTATATGAAAAAACATACATAACACGAACGAAACATGCATGAATTACTACTAATATGCATAATGTGATATCTATATGAACACAATGACACACAAATAACTACTACACACTACTTATCCCCCAAACCACCCCCAAACTTAAAATATTCAATGTCCCCATTGAAGGTAATAAAAGGGATAGAAGAAAACTGACCTAACACATGGGTTACCTCCCACGAAGCGCCTTTGTTTAAAGTCTTTAGCTAGACATGGCAATGGCTTTTTCTCTTGAAAATTTTTACACCGTATCTCTATATGGCCATTTAATTATCTTTTCCGGTGCTACATCCTTGATGACAAGTTCCACCTTTCTTCGCTCTTCAAAGGTGTCAGTAACATTGTTCTCTTCACTACCTGACAAGTTAGCAACAATAATAATAGGCAAAGTAGATGATTGACCCAAATATGCATACCTCAGGTGATCTGGTGGTTTAAGCTCGAGTTTGGAAGCCTCAGCAACATGATGATTTTCATTATTAACTACCAAAGACTGATCACGAGTGGAAATAGATGGATTAGGAACGGAAGTGGGTGGTTCACCAACAGAAGTCTTAACAACAGACTTATGATCAAAAGAACTATCCTCAAGTTGAATTTCATGCTTAGAACAAATGACCTTCAATTCTTCTAACATCTCATCAGAAGTAAAATTCTTGTATAACTCATGAAGATCTTTATTACCCTTATACTCAAAAAAAAATCTTTCTCAAGAAAAGACTCAATTGCACTATCCTCAAGATTCGACCATGGAACAACCTCATCAATCAGCACCTTAGAATCCCAAAGATCAGCCAAGCCTAGTGACTCACACTCTTCCTCCTCTTCACTATCCACCACAGGTTCTGATAAAACAGAATGTTCTTCTTTTTCTGTAGGGTCATGATCATGAATTTCTTCTTCATCCTCAATTGCTGAATTCTGATCGTTCGTGACTTTTCCAGATCTGAGTGTTATGACATTAACCTGCTCCATGCCAGCTTGTTTTCCTGGATTTACCTCTGTGTCACTAGGAAGAACTCCCTACGGCCTGTTGAATAAGGCACTTGCAAGTTGCCCTATCTGATTCTCCAACGTCTTGAGAGATGCTGCCTGACTTTTACACATCAATCTCAACTCTTCCAATTCAGATTTTTCCTCAGACAACTGACCTGCACTCCCATGAAACTGTTGATGGAATCCTGGTGACTGAAACTGTTGCCTTGGGGCATACTGCTGATGAAATTGTTGCCCCTGCTGCTGCTAAAAACCTTGATTGTTGCTCCAACTGAAATTAGGATGATAGATGTTGGGAGCTGGCTGCTGCGATCTCTAAAAATTGCTCATAAATTGCGCCGATTCAATAGATATGGCACATTGAGTCGTCTCATGTGCGCCCGCACATAGCTCACAAACACTAGCAACTTGAGGCACCCCATGCTTTGACATAGAATCTAATTTCTTATTAAGTGCCTCTAGCTGAGCTGCTAGAGCTGTGACTGTATTAACTTCTAGAATTCCTGCTATGTTAGATATAATTGATGTGAATAATAATCAGTGTTTAATTGTTACAGTGAATTATCAGAGTTTAGCTGGAATCAGTCAGAGTTTAGTTAAACGCTGACAGATGGAAGCTCGACAGAGTTTGTTAAACTCTGTCTGGAGGAAGCGTTTACTGGTCAACAATGTTTGAAGAATTATTGAAGATAATTATGGAAGCAATAACTTTGAAGATTGGATAGCTGTCAAAGAGATTGAGTTGACTAAGGAGACGTGTAACAATCGTAATTGATATCAATTGTATAGCTAATTTATAGGAGTATCAATTATCGATTGTATAGCAGCTGTATATCTTATAAATACAGTTAGGTTAACCCTAGAAGGGTAGTCGTGCAACGCAATATTATTCATTGTAACCTAAGCAGCTCTCTGTGATGTTTTACATCACTGAGAGAGGAGTTATTAATTCCAAACAGTTTTTAATTATTTAAACGTGTGTTTTAATTGTTAATCTCTCATACAATCTTGATTATAATTGTGTATTCGGCATAACAATTGGTATCAGAGCAAATCTATTACTCTATACAGTTTAAGATCCACACACAACTATAATCATTGGCAGAAATACCTCCTCCATCAGGTTCTAGTACAAGTACTGAGAAGGCTCAACCTACTACTATGAGTCATTATGAGACAATTAGGGTTCCTATTCTCAGGTCGGCAGAGTATTCAATCTGGAAGGTGAAGATGACCATGTTTCTGGAAGCTACAGATCTAGAATATCTTGAAAGAATTTATGAGGGTCCTGATAAGCCTACAAAGTTATCTGTTGTTGCTGATGGTCAAGAAGCTAAATCAGTCCAAAAGGAGAAGAAAGATCTGACTCCTGAGGATATTTCATCTATTGCTAAGGATGCAAAGGTTAGGCATCTACTTCATAGTGACTTAGACAATGTTATGTCTAATAAAGTGATTAACTGCACTACTGCCAAAGAAATCTGGGATGCCCTTGAGGCTAGATGTCAAGGAACTGCTGCTATCAAGAAGAATAGCAGGAACATACTCACACAGGAGTATGAGCACTTTGAGGCTAAATCCGAAGAAACCATGACAGAAACATTTGATAGATTCTGTAAACTGCTCAATGATTTGTCACTGGTCAATAAAGAGTATGATCTAGAAGATTCAAATCTCAAATTTCTTCTTGCTCTACCTGAAAAGTGGGATGTGAAGACAACCACCATAAGAGATAACTATGATCTTGCTGATATTGAGATTGATGAAATTTATGGGTTGCTCAAAACTCATGAACTGGAACTGGAACAGAGAAACAGGAGATCAAGCAAGAAGACAAAGTCTGTTGCTCTTAAGGTTGAAGAAAAACCCTTGAAGAAGGAAGCCTCAAGGAAGAAAGCTAAGGGAAAAGCTTTGGTCATACATTCTGAAAGTGAGTCATCAAATTCTGATGTTGACTCAAACACTGATGAATCATCTGACTCTGAGGATGATGAAGAAGAAATGATGCAAATGGCTGCTTTGATGGTGAAGACCTTCAAGAAGATGGGTTTCAAGAACTTCAAGAATGGAAAAAGGTTTTCTAAGAAAGATTAAATTCTGACAGAAAGAGTTTCAGAAAGTCTGAGAGAAAGGATACCAAATCTGGGAAGAAAGACAAGTCTGAGATTCAATGCTACAAGTGTAAGGAAATGGGTCACTATGCCCCTGAGTGCAAGAAGGGTAAAACTGAAAAAGCATTCTTCACAAAAGGCAGAGACTGGGCAGACACTTCACACTCAGATGAGGATGTTAACTATGCTCTCATGGCCACTAATGAGAATGAATCTGAAGATTCTGAAAACAAGGTACCCCTAACTACCTATGCTTATAATACTGATAATATATCTGAATTGAGAATTTATCTTAAGTCTTTGCATATCAGTTATAGGGATCATACTTTAGAGAATGAGAGAATCAAATCTGAGAATTCTGAACTTAAAGAGAGAAATAAAATTGTTGAAAATAAACTTGAAAACATGCAACAAGTTCAGAAAGAAAGAGATGATGCTGTTTATCTAGAACAAGATTTGCTAGGAAGATATAAGCAACTAGAATCTGAATTGGAGAAGGCAAATCACATAATTAAAACTTGGACTCATTTTGGAAAAGACACTCAAGAGGTTTTTCAGTCAGACACAGTTGGTTTAGGTTCTGTGTGGAAGATGAACTTAGGTTTCAAAATAAGGTCAAAGTTAGAACACATCTTCCATCTACAAAATTTGTTCATGGAATAAATGAACCTAAGTCTGAAGCTGAAAAAGGAGCTGTTAAGAAAGAACCAGTAAGAACTAGTGTTAAACAGGTTAATATTGGTTCAATGACAGATAAACAACTCAAGCATAAGCTTAAGGAGTTAAAATCTGTTAGGAATAATTCATGAGTTGTGATGTTAGGAATAGAATTTGCTAATACTTCTTGTATATCCTGATCTTATAAAGGATTTAGCACTTTGTATAGGATATATGTGTTTGACAGTTATCTGTTGAGTTTAGTCAGGAACAGTGCGTCAAAGACTACATTTCAGGAACTAAGAGCAGATCTTGATACAGCAAGTCAGATCCTGATCAAATACTGATGGGATGATCAAATCCTGATGCAATGGGAAATCCTGATATCAGTCGTGTTACTGATGATGTCATTATGGATGCTACAGAAACTGGCAAGTGCTATAAAGCAGGATCTTTGATTTTATGATGAACAATCATGTTGCAGCTATCACCAACAAGGAAGGGGTGTCAACTGATTTTCACCCAATTATGGACTTTATGGCGAAAGGACCATTAAGTTATGCCTTGACAGCATCTCCACAAATTAATCAAGTAGCTGTTTCACAAGCTTGGGAGAATGCTGAGGTAATTGATTCTACTCAGAGTCAATCAGGTAAGATTGTTCTACACTTAGGACAAGACTCATTTGATATTACTGAATCGGTTGTTAATTCAGTACTTCACTTACCTGTTAGTACGAATTTTGAGAATGTACTATCTGATGATGATGTGAGAACTATGTTATCTGAATTAGGTTATAATGGACCTCTAGATAACATGAGCTAATTAAATAGATCCTTTCTTAGGAAAGAATGGTCTTTCTTCTTTGACCAACTTGCTAAATGTTTTACTGGTAAATGTAGTTCTTTTCAACAAATTACTGATCTTACATCACATATTGCATATGGCTTGCTTTATAACAGAGTAATTAATTTTGGTCACATTATCTTAAGTCAGATATGTATTAAACTTGGGTCAAGAGATCATGACAGGAATATGGTTTATTATCACAGATTCATGCAACTGTTTATTAACCATTTCATTCCTGATGTTGAAGTTAGATTTGGTAGAAAATATTGTGTTTCTTCTTATGTACAGCAAAAGAGAATTTTCTCTGACATTACAAAGAAGGACAGTGAAAAGAATCTAGATGAAATACCTGCATTACACTATCCAAATCATGTTCAGGTACTTCTAAGAACTCATCTTCCTACTATCTGTAATTCTTCTTTCTTTGGTGGTGAAATGACTCAAGAATCTCAATTGGAGGAGAACCCCCCTGTGTCTGCCCAAGTAGCCAAAAACATTACAGTCTCTGAAACAATTCTAGAACCAAATTTTGATCCACAGCCTATTGTTTCAAAGAAGCCAACCTCTGGTGTTTCTCAAAAGACATCAGTTGTAAGGAAGAGAAGATTTGTCATTTCAAGTAGTAGTTCTAGTGAAGATGATGATAATATATCTCTTGCTGAGAGAGCAGAATTGAAGGCTGCAATTCAACTTTCTAATCTAGGACGAAGATATAGAACACATAGTCACAGCCAGGCTGCAGTCTTCCAAAAGGCTGAAGTTCTTTAAAAGGGAAAACAGTTACTGGATACTGTCTCTTAAAAGACTGTGTCTATTGAAAAAGGATCTCATCCCAAGATCACTTATGTGTCTACACCTCTTGAGTCTTCTCAAGACAAATCTGTTGCTCACTATACTAGGAGAATGTAAGAACCCCAAATTTTGGATATAATTAAAACTTTTTATTAAGTAATGATAATAAGAAGGAACAATGATTCCGACAACAAGGTCACCAGCTCTAATGAATGGTGGTTTCAAGGAGCAATGATTGTAATGAATGGATATTGCTTTGGACAATGATCCTGATGCATTGGTATATTGTCAGAATAGAGTAATTCGATGGTTGAGGACCTAGATAAGAATAATCTACCATCCAGGAAGGAGCTAATGGATCCTTGAAGGGAAATGAGTACGTGCATAGTGTTTTCCATACGTGCATAGTATTTCCCGTACGTGCATAGTGTTTCCTGTACGTGCATAGTAATTTGGTGAATGAATAGTGATTTTGTAAGTTGGAAAACTTTTCACTCCACCCTATGTACGGGACGTGATATGGATGTTTCGAAGTCATATTAGTAATACGCGGAGGAAATAAGTGAATGCAGAGACGATCGGAATTCAGAAATTCCAAATTCTTTTCGGTATAATATTTGACCAGACAGTGGATTAAATATTATTATAATCCAAGAATTGAGATATTAACTTTGAGGATTTGATATTTTGGGATGTTATTATATTTGATTTAAGAATGAAGGTAGGAAACCACTGAGGAGTGGTTATGGCTACAATGTAATAATTGATATTTGGAAAGAATGAATGGAATTCGACTTTATTATTTCTATGTCTTGAAGAATGCTAAAGGGTAACAACATAGGTAAGAATAATCTATCTTCTAAGGGAATAAGATATGGCAATTTCAAGCAGGAGAATATTCTCATGTCATCCAGATCGGTAACGATTAATCCAGTAGTTCCGTAAAAAGGTTAAGGAACGATCGAAAGAGAATACGGACAATTATACAACCCTAAGAGAACAAGTAAAGAATACAGAATGAATAGTATTGTGGTGGGAGTATATAATATTATGAGACGACACTATATAGAAGTATTCAGAACGGATTTCCGAGTTCGTATTAGTGATCCAGGGGGAAAATAAGTGTATGTAAAAGCTGTCGGATTCTGAAAAACCGCACTTTTATTTTCTCTGAGAGTTCCCTGGACACTGATAGCCTTAAGTATTTAACGAATGGATTTAAGGAATATAAATTGGAAAGTTAGAATGAAAGATGGAGAATGAAAGTATTAATATTAAAGAGGATTCCCGGTAAACCCTAATTAGAAATCCGTGAAATATTCTCACGAACGATCAATCGAAACGGGCAATAACCGGACACAGAAACAAGCAGAGGAAGCAAGAGTCTTGTGCAAGCTACTAGAATAAATATCTAGTAACTACTTAGTTACATAAGTAACTAGCATGTTTGGAGATTAAATAGCACTTAGCAAAAATCAAACCACTAGTTACATGAGAACCATCAAAATCCCAACACTTGTCCATCCATTTTCATCATCCTATACATCATCACTTTATTAAAGTGGCTTTTAGATGAGATATTATCTAAACCTCATCCACTTGATGCATTATTATCACATTAACCAAGCAAAGAACACAAAAATATCAAACCTCTCTCTCCATTACATCCATTCGACCTATGCTCTAAATTCAAAACCAAAATGCAACTTCCAACCATCATTTGATCTTGTAATTTTTAAGGTGAGTCCTATAATTCAAGAAACTAATCTCCTAGAAATTTCAAGCCCAAATTCCTTTGTTTCCATTTTCAAAAAAATCACTAAAGATGATGATGAATAGTGTTCTTCATGTATTAACCTTGTTTTCTTTGAATCTTTTGATTGTTCTAGCAAGCTTAAGCACTCCTAAGGACCATACAAGGCTTAGTAAGGCTATATCACTATCTAAGGAAGGTATAAAGCTCTTGAAACCCTAACCCTTGTTTGAGATTTAAGCATGTTTATGATAGTTATAACTTAGTTATGGTTATGTTAAGGTTATAAGCATGATTATGTATGGATTTTGGATTAATGATGTAAATAGCTAGATGAACGGAAAGGCATTGCTTGGCCTCAGTTCATGTATATAAGTCATGTATATGTTGTTTGGGCTGGATACTATGTTTATGGGAAGATTCGAAATTGGTAGATATTCGATTTACAGCCGTTATAATGCCCGATTTTACAATACCATGTTTTGTATGCCATTTTCCATGTCGAACCCCTACTGTCCAGAGACCTTATCTGCCATGATAGGATAGGTAATGTTCTAAGCTTCGTTTTGATATAAAGATCACGTGAAACGGACTTACGGTTTAGGATTTATGACCAAATTACTAAAAGTAGTTCGAATCCGTAAATGAAAGTTCGTAACTGAAATTGAACCCTCGTAAACTATGTAACGTCATGGCGAATCTTGGTAAATAAATACTAGGGGTAAGAAGGAAGGTGTGAAAGAAAACCGTATGTCAAAAAGAGCATTTTTCGATTTATTAAAAATGTTCGAGTCGAGGTTAAACGCGAACGAACCCCTAAAAGACGACTCTTTTATAACTTCGGTAATACACTTAGAAAACGGGCGATAAAACTCGGAGTATAATATTGGTTCGTAACGATCAACCTTAGAACTCATATGACTTAAGTATGTCCCAAGTATAAGTGCAGTGACATGTCGTATTAACGAACGAATGTCGGGTCGGATCAGTGATAATAAGTAATCCACTAAAAGGGGTATAACGAGATAACTCGAGAACGTGTTTCGAATTAAGTATAACTTAACTTTTAATATGTTAATTGATTAATCCCGAATGCCTTGGCTATTTATAGATCACCAAGCTGAACCGGGACCCGCTACCACTACCCCTTACCGTACCCGACTACCAGGCAAGTTTCAATTCCCTTCTTTTAGACTGTTGTTGTGATTGAATAAATATATATATATGATTGCTGATATACATATGCCATTGCATGCATGCCTACTTTCAAGTTGAATTGATAATACTTGTTCCCTGAATGTTATTGTTGGCTTATAAGCTAGATAGTTATATATCAGTTATAAGCCGGTTATTGTAAGACCCTCATAGAAGGGCGTATACATCTTATTAATCAAAAATAGACCGGGAGTCAATATTCCTTGATATATCGAGATTACCTCGGAGGAAAATATTTAAGTAAATATTTTCTATTATTTGGGCGACCAATATTATTTGAATATTCGTTCGAGACTAATTATTTTAACGATCCTTACTTCAAATAATTATTTGAACGTAACTATTCAACGAATAATATTTCTCAATATTCATTCAGAGTCGAATTGATTATCGACTATTATTTCGAATATTCTTCTAAAGATGAGACTACTAAATGAATATTATTTGGATATTCTTTTAGAATATTATTTTATTAAATAAATATTACTTTTGAATATTCATTTAAATTCCTAATTAATTAATGAATATTGTTTTGAGTATTCATTTAAATATTTATTTATTCAATAAATATTCTCCTGAAATTTCTTCAGGGATTATTTTGAGAAATACTCTGATTAAAGATATTCTTTCATATTCCCAAATATTCTTTAAATATTTTAACTCAATAAATATTCTCTGAATATTTATTCCATACTTAGAATAATCTCGATAAGGTTTATCTTCTTCGATTATTACAGAAAATATCTCGGAGTCATATTATTATTAAACTTATATCAAGAAAGGTTCTCAGACATCATTCTTCTTTGAGTCTATCTCCTTAATAATAAGGGAACCTTACTTGGAAAATGTTATTTATCTTGTCGACTTCCCGGTCATAAAGTATTCTCTTCACTCGCAACTCGGGTGCTGTTGACTTATTAAGTCGTTGTTTACCTTCTCATCTTTCGAGGGGTAAGATTGTTGGAACAAGTTGATATTCGTTACCAAGCAATAGCTTGGAAGTTATTGGTGAATTTTCCTTTCCAACTAGATACGACTACTTTGTAGAGTCTTATCAACAAGTATTATACTTGGGGAAAGGGAAACGAACGTTACATTCAGAAGCATGAATTCTATTTGAACTAGGAGTCGTGTAAGAGGCCGAGTAGCGCCGGTCCATCCCCTTTGGCCCAACCGTTGGCCGGGGAGAGCTAGTAAGGCGGTAGACAAGTAAAGCCGTCAGTTCTTCCTTCTACCGGTAGTAAATCTAAATTGAGCTGTACGATCTCGACTGATCATCAAGATTGGAACAGCGGGCGCGGTGAATACTCCATCCTTGGTTCATCATCCAAATTTATTTATTTCCTGCAACATGATTACTGTTGGCAGAGTTGGAAAAGGGTCATAACCGGAATTGCAACCTTTTCTTGCAAGTTCCTCTTCTTAATAACAATAAGAATATCTCGCTTACTTTGATGTAGCAGATATTTCTACAAACAAATACTTTAAGTTACTTTGTAACTTCATCGTTCATATTATACTGGCATCATTTCCGTAAATGCATGGCATATGGTTTGAAAGATACTTTGGAACTGTTCTACATTATCGTTCAGTTATATATTATTGTTGGTGGGCTATTGCTCACCCTTGCTTTATTATTATATCACAACAACAGCTAGACCAGATGACTCGCACAAGGCGCACTCGACGCGGGCGAGGACGATGAGACTACCAGAGCTGAAGAAGAAGCTATTGGTAGGGTATATTTATTCTTTCAGTACCAAGAATATGGTCTAGTATGACTTATGTAAATGGATGGCAAAGAGTATGTATTTATATTGAAATTCTTTTGGATTGTAAGAACTCATAATGTGATTAATAAAAATTTGATTGTTACTCTGATTTCATCTCTGAGACTATAACGGGTCTGTTTTATATTGTTGTGTTGGGTTATAGAGACGTAATTTATTTTATGTTAAGGAAAGTTCAATTGTTGTGGACAGAATTGGAAACCGTAACCACCGGATCCCGGACCCCGGATCTGGGGGTGTTACAGAAGTGGTATCAGAGCGTACGTTATAAACCCTAGAGATGAGGTGACGTTAAAACAATAAATTCAATAAGATAATAAGAACTCTTGCCAAGTTCATAGTCGGACTACTTAATGTAGTGATGACATATAAAACCCTTATGGGAACTCGTAAGTATAATGATAGTAACTTAGCTCGATATCGTATCGACGAGTAAGGCGACTGACCTTGAGGCATACGAGCAACAGCGCGATGATGTTTTATATGCTGAAGATCAGCGGGTAATTCGATGGAGTACCCTACTGGAGACCCGGAAGAGGTTCCAGCAGATAAGGAAAATCCTGTTAGGATAAGGAGCTTACCGTTGGGTAATGAGGGTCGCAGCCAGAATGACTGTGATGATTAAGATATGGTGCTCAGAAAAGTGAGTATAAAGAACCGAGATATTATTAAGAGATCTGAAGATGCATGTTGAATTCATAGCCGGACTACCAGATGTAGTACCAGCAAGAATGAAGGATTGGAAGAATTACTTGAGATCTTATACGGAAATAGATGAGAATCCTTAGAGATTTTCATCTTAACAAAGAAAGAGCTAGAGGGATGTATGATTATCAAAGACATCGATTTAGGGCGAGGAGCAGAGTCCCCAGGAATAGTGGAGAAGGAGGCAGTAAGTGCCATATCATTTGATAAATGAATTAGTATGAATATGGTCGGTAATAATTCGCCATGAGAAGGCAGGTGTCGTAGGTTGTAAATTATGGAACCAAATTGAGGTTAATAAGGTGGTTTTATTAAGGAAAATGTTCATTTTATGAATGAATCATTTAGAAAGTAAAGACATTGGGAAGTGATAGCATGATTGGGTAAGGTTATATAAGGAAGTAGTAAGCAAGACAATGATCTCAAAACCTACCGGAAGATAAGACCAGTGAGTCAAGATGAACTCGTAATGAGACTACTGCCAGAGACTGAGTATAGAGTTAATTCAACTCAGTTAAATGATGAACCAGAAACGTTAGATGCATATGATTCAGAGGAATATTAAATTCCTTCTTCTCTTTGAATGGATTATAGTAGTTACCTTAAGTTTACTCCGACACGGAATTATAATAGATCAAGTAATACGATCAGCAGTTAAAGAGAAATATGTGAGAAAATCTTCCTGGAGCTAAAAGGTGAAATTGGTAATGACCAAGAGCTGGCATTGCTTAATGGAAAAAGGAGACTTTGTGCTTCCAATGACGCTTCGCATAAAGGGTTAGGTAGACCGACATTTGGTAGTATTGAATATTAGGACGTTGTGACAGGTTTCAGTTTGAGACTATTGATTCCCTTCTAAGGGATGGATATAATTGATTCCTCTCCAGTGGGTAAACTTCCAATCCGATGATGATTATTTCATTAACTATGACTGCTTATGATTCCACCTGCTTGGAGGTTCATAGAACTATTCTTCAGGTTTCGAAACTGGTCTCCTTAATGTTACCAGTAGGTGGGTAGATTGATCAAAATTTCCCTGAGTCTGGAAAGGAATTCGGTGAATTTTGTCAAACCTTGTCTTTCTGATTATCAGAGAATGTCATGGAAGAGAGTAGAAACTGGAGCAAACCCTGTGACTTGGGTAAGGATGCTGTAATATGGGTTAGTAAACGGACCCTGAGCATTACAATCGACGGTAGTGATAAAATGATGAAGTGAGATTGGACGAAAACAGGAAATGTAAGTAAGAAATTAGCCGGACGGAGAAACTCCGGGATTGACTTAAGTGAAAAGGCAGTTATGCCAGGAATGGTAAGCTTGCGTGGCAAGCGGGATTGATAAGAATAGTTGAAAAGATAAAAGTGGAGGAAAGGTGACCAGAGACGGTGCCGAGTAGTCGATTAAGACTTATATGGAGTAAAGTTTTGGAAAGGTAGAAAGGTATCAAAGAAGAAGGCACTATGCCGGCAATTGCTAGAAAAGTAATGCTATTAGCCAACCCCTAAAATCATATTTTTTTTTTATTTTAGTGTGGCCAGTTGAGGCCAAGTCACAAAGGATTATCGAGTGACTAGACCAGCAATGAAAGGAAACATTAATGAGATCGTTTGAATCTTCTGCCGAACAACCCATGTTTTGATTGGGAATTCACTAGACCTTTTTGGGATGGGGTCACCCGTACTGAAGTGACTCATGTGTATATGGGTGTCCAAGATTTCGAGTAAAATGGAAGTATAGTGACTTGAGATGTATGATGTTAGGGTATCATGAATACCATGAATATATTATGACGGAGGAAAGTAAACAATGAAGGTATATGAAGAGGGTATAGAAAAGGTCAGACATTGAACAGTATGCTGTAGGAATTTTGTCTGAGGCAAGTACCTTTGCGAAGAACGATAAGCACTAAGAGATTCACGTTGAACTCGACCAATATCTTCCAGAACATCCTTGCTACCATTAACAAGCTCGGTAAGAGAAGAGATAGGCATACGTTGCCTTTTTGGAAGGCCAAATAGGCTGACAACTATCTGAAAGAAGAGGGTGGCATTAAACCACCGATCGATTATCAAATGAGAATGATTGAAAAGAGACCTTTATTAAGGATACATGATCTGATTGCCAATTATAAGATGCAAGAATCCCTTGGCAGTTGAATTAAGGATAGGATATCCATAAATTAAGACAAACCCTGGGGAATGCACAAGGGGTGGCATTAACCCTAATAACGACATTATGACTTCAGATGATATGAGCTGGACTTGCTAAGGCAACAATGACCGGTAAGGATTATTAAAAAGAGTTCTGGAAAGAACATAGATAGAATTATTAGAGTATTGATCAATGACATTTTGATATACCCGGTACCCAGAAAATACCGGAGGAATGATAAGGATGTCCTATGAAACCTCACAAGGAAAAAGGTAATATTCCGAACTTCAAAAATGGAAGTTTGGTAAGGAATGTATGACATCGTAACAATAATGCCAGATGAGGCATGTATGAAACCCTGAGGAAGTATGGGTTGACCTACAAATGTTGAGATTATCCTAAGATAAAGAAAGAACTAAGAAAAGAAGTATCCTAAATAGGATTGGGAATAAACGTGATAAAGTTCCCACGGGTAGGTGGAAGCAATGACTTATGGAAATGACTGATAGTTATATTTTCTCCTTCAGCAGAGCTTAAGGGAGAATGCTTTAACCCAACAGTGATGGGAATGAGGTAGAAAAACTTGAGCTGGAATGTACCCAGAAAACATGGGTTACAAGAAATCATTATCATCAAGAAAGGCCAATGAGGTGGCCGACAATCTAAGTATAAAGGAATAATTACAAATGTTCATACCGAAGAAACAGGATGATGTTTGGAAGGACCTTGAAGGTCATATCGGAATGGAGGAATTTACATTCCTTCTGATGACTGTGCAAGAATTAACAGTAATAATAGTTTAAGTAAAGATTCGATTCTTGATGGAGTCTTAAGCATATTACGTACCTTAGAAGGTCCCGTTTTGAGGCAAACCAGGACCATGGTACAAAATTGATGAAGTAAACCGTTAAGTTTCCAGTCTTTTATGGAAGATGCATAAGTGATAGTTTCATCAACCGGACCTATCTGCGATGCTTGAAACTCTTCTGCAATTCTATCTGCTTCACGTTATATCTACATCAAGTTCAGGAAATGTTCCTTATGGATAAGGAATAATGATTACTTTGTCTCCCTAAGGGATTTGAAACCCGTAGGGTTAGCTATTAACGCACTACGTAAACAACAAGCGATGGTGATTCTTCTAAGAAAGGAGATGACAACGTAAAGATAAAGAAAGTGCTGCTATTGATAAACTAAATGGCATGTTGATGAATGACAAGCAAGTTTGTGTTAGTGTACTTCTGCACAAACAAGATAGAGAATATGAGGTTGATAATTCGTGATGCTAAACGTATTCCCGTAGAAAGAATTAATGAGACTTGGAGGGAAGGGCAGTTGAGCCCAAGACTTATTGGGCCATTTGAGAGTTTAAAGTGTTCGGACGGCGGTATTCGAGCCAGCCTTACCCCCAAAATTATAGCACGGTCATAACGGGTTTTCATGTGGCCAGGCTACGCCAGTAAAATGCAGATGTTCAACAGATGATAGGAGTGCAAGCATGTAGATATACGACCTGGTCTGACTTACGAAAGACAACCTGTGGAAAACCACGGATAGAAAAGAACAAGTAATGAGAAACAAGGTTGGTAGAAGTAGATTATAGGAATCTAAGTTAAAGGGATCGGGCCAGATTCATTTCGGAAAGTTTAAATTGGAATAACGTGATGATTATAGAATAAATGTGACGGAATACCGATAAAGAGGTACCAAGTGCAAAAAGGTGTCTCAATAAAGAAGTGAAGGTGAAAGTAAATAATAGAAATGAGTAAGAATCAGCTAATAAGAATGATGTGATTGATAAAGAAAAGGCTGGGGAAACAACTATGGAATGAGAAGCAAGGAATGTTATGAATGGGTTTTCTAATGAATTCTCAGGATGACAACCTGATAGTGTCAATATTATAGTTATGAAAAAGCTAGTAACATGATATGGGATGTCAGTAATAATGATGTCAAGTGAGAAATCTAAGATTTAACCTGAAAGGTTGAAGGATTTCCCGAATGTGAGTATCGCTAAGATTGAACAAGAGTATTTGTCCATAGAATAATGGACAAAGCAGCAAGATATGTTGACACGTGAGATTGCGATCAAATAGTATTGGATATAATTATGATTAATTTCTTCTTTGATAAACCTCTATAGTTCAGAGGTAAATTCTGAGTATGATATTCTACAATCATGAAAGCTTTCTATAATCCTTTAGAACTCTTTTCTCTTCTTCTCTCTTATTCATCTTATTTATGAATTGAGAAGAACAACCCTTTTAGGAGGGGAGGTACTGCTACGTGACTATCTGTCTATGTGATAGAAGTCTAGGTGGAATGCCATGACTTGTTTAATTGCTTGTCAAGTACTAAAGGCTGGCCCCCTTCTGTACTAACTATGCAATATAACAAATGTTCAATTGATCATAGTGATCTCTCAATAAATCTTTCCACTTCTCTATATTGATCGAGATTGCGAAGATTAAAGCGATCAGGAATGCACAGTACGAGCGAGGTTACCTCCGAATCGTAGGGTGATAGTGATACCAATGTTACTGCAGGTATCAATAAGGATAAGACTGAGTAAGAGTATAACCCGGATAGTGAGTTGTACAAAAAGTAGCAACGTTGATGGAAAAAGGATAAAGTATGAATTGTAGCACTAGAAGATGTGCTGAGGAAGGGTAGAACGACTAAGAATTGACCGGGAAGCTAAAGAGTGAACGGCAGGCAAACGACTCTTTGCTTCCTACCTGATTCCGGGACGGAATCCTTTTAAGGAGGGGAGACTGTAAGAACCCCAAATTTTGGATATAATTAAAACTTTTTATTAAGTAATGATAATAAGAAGGAACAATGATTCCGACAACAAGGTCACCAGCTCTAATGAATGGTGGTTTCAAGGAGCAATGATTGTAATGAATGGATATTGCTTTGGACAATGATCCTGATGCATTGGTATATTGTCAGAATAGAGTAATTCGATGGTTGAGGACCTAGATAAGAATAATCTACCATCCAGGAAGGAGCTAATGGATCCTTGAAGGGAAATGAGTACGTGCATAGTGTTTTCCATACGTGCATAGTATTTCCCGTACGTGCATAGTGTTTCCTGTACGTGCATAGTAATTTGGTGAATGAATAGTGATTTTGTAAGTTGGAAAACTTTTCACTCCACCCTATGTACGGGACGTGATATGGATGTTTCGAAGTCATATTAGTAATACGCGGAGGAAATAAGTGAATGCAGAGACGATCGGAATTCAGAAATTCCAAATTCTTTTCGGTATAATATTTGACCAGACAGTGGATTAAATATTATTATAATCCAAGAATTGAGATATTAACTTTGAGGATTTGATATTTTGGGATGTTATTATATTTGATTTAAGAATGAAGGTAGGAAACCACTGAGGAGTGGTTATGGCTACAATGTAATAATTGATATTTGGAAAGAATGAATGGAATTCGACTTTATTATTTCTATGTCTTGAAGAATGCTAAAGGGTAACAACATAGGTAAGAATAATCTATCTTCTAAGGGAATAAGATATGGCAATTTCAAGCAGGAGAATATTCTCATGTCATCCAGATCGGTAACGATTAATCCAGTAGTTCCGTAAAAAGGTTAAGGAACGATCGAAAGAGAATACGGACAATTATACAACCCTAAGAGAACAAGTAAAGAATACAGAATGAATAGTGTTGTGGTGGGAGTATATAATATTATGAGACGACACTATATAGAAGTATTCGGAACGGATTTCCGAGTTCGTATTAGTGATCCAGGGGGAAAATAAGTGTATGTAAAAGCTGTCGGATTCTGAAAAACCGCACTTTTATTTTCTCTGAGAGTTCCCTGGACACTGATAGCCTTAAGTATTTAACGAATGGATTTAAGGAATATAAATTGGAAAGTTAGAATGAAAGATGGAGAATGAAAGTATTAATATTAAAGAGGATTCCCGGTAAACCCTAATTAGAAATCCGTGAAATATTCTCACGAACGATCAATCGAAACGGGCAATAACCGGACACAGAAACAAGCAGAGGAAGCAAGAGTCTTGTGCAAGCTACTAGAATAAATATCTAGTAACTACTTAGTTACATAAGTAACTAGCATGTTTGGAGATTAAATAGCACTTAGCAAAAATCAAACCACTAGTTACATGAGAACCATCAAAATCCCAACACTTGTCCATCCATTTTCATCATCCTATACATCATCACTTTATTAAAGTGGCTTTTAGATGAGATATTATCTAAACCTCATCCACTTGATGCATTATTATCACATTAACCAAGCAAAGAACACAAAAATATCAAACCTCTCTCTCCATTACATCCATTCGACCTATGCTCTAAATTCAAAACCAAAATGCAACTTCCAACCATCATTTGATCTTGTAATTTTTAAGGTGAGTCCTATAATTCAAGAAACTAATCTCCTAGAAATTTCAAGCCCAAATTCCTTTGTTTCCATTTTCAAAAAAATCACTAAAGATGATGATGAATAGTGTTCTTCATGTATTAACCTTGTTTTCTTTGAATCTTTTGATTGTTCTAGCAAGCTTAAGCACTCCTAAGGACCATACAAGGCTTAGTAAGGCTATATCACTATCTAAGGAAGGTATAAAGCTCTTGAAACCCTAACCCTTGTTTGAGATTTAAGCATGTTTATGATAGTTATAACTTAGTTATGGTTATGTTAAGGTTATAAGCATGATTATGTATGGATTTTGGATTAATGATGTAAATAGCTAGATGAACGGAAAGGCATTGCTTGGCCTCAGTTCATGTATATAAGTCATGTATATGTTGTTTGGGCTGGATACTATGTTTATGGGAAGATTCGAAATTGGTAGATATTCGATTTACAGCCGTTATAATGCCCGATTTTACAATACCATGTTTTGTATGCCATTTTCCATGTCGAACCCCTACTGTCCAGAGACCTTATCTGCCATGATAGGATAGGTAATGTTCTAAGCTTCGTTTTGATATAAAGATCACGTGAAACGGACTTACGGTTTAGGATTTATGACCAAATTACTAAAAGTAGTTCGAATCCGTAAATGAAAGTTCGTAACTGAAATTGAACCCTCGTAAACTATGTAACGTCATGGCGAATCTTGGTAAATAAATACTAGGGGTAAGAAGGAAGGTGTGAAAGAAAACCGTATGTCAAAAAGAGCATTTTTCGATTTATTAAAAATGTTCGAGTCGAGGTTAAACGCGAACGAACCCCTAAAAGACGACTCTTTTATAACTTCGGTAATACACTTAGAAAACGGGCGATAAAACTCGGAGTATAATATTGGTTCGTAACGATCAACCTTAGAACTCATATGACTTAAGTATGTCCCAAGTATAAGTGCAGTGACATGTCGTATTAACGAACGAATGTCGGGTCGGATCAGTGATAATAAGTAATCCACTAAAAGGGGTATAACGAGATAACTCGAGAACGTGTTTCGAATTAAGTATAACTTAACTTTTAATATGTTAATTGATTAATCCCGAATGCCTTGGCTATTTATAGATCACCAAGCTGAACCGGGACCCGCTACCACTACCCCTTACCGTACCCGACTACCAGGCAAGTTTCAATTCCCTTCTTTTAGGCTGTTGTTGTGATTGAATAAATATATATATATGATTGCTGATATACATATGCCATTGCATGCATGCCTACTTTCAAGTTGAATTGATAATACTTGTTCCCTGAATGTTATTGTTGGCTTATAAGCTAGATAGTTATATATCAGTTATAAGCCGGTTATTGTAAGACCCTCATAGAAGGGCGTATACATCTTATTAATCAAAAATAGACCGGGAGTCAATATTCCTTGATATATCGAGATTACCTCGGAGGAAAATATTTAAGTAAATATTTTCTATTATTTGGGCGACCAATATTATTTGAATATTCGTTCGAGACTAATTATTTTAACGATCCTTACTTCAAATAATTATTTGAACGTAACTATTCAACGAATAATATTTCTCAATATTCATTCAGAGTCGAATTGATTATCGACTATTATTTCGAATATTCTTCTAAAGATGAGACTACTAAATGAATATTATTTGGATATTCTTTTAGAATATTATTTTATTAAATAAATATTACTTTTGAATATTCATTTAAATTCCTAATTAATTAATGAATATTGTTTTGAGTATTCATTTAAATATTTATTTATTCAATAAATATTCTCCTGAAATTTCTTCAGGGATTATTTTGAGAAATACTCTGATTAAAGATATTCTTTCATATTCCCAAATATTCTTTAAATATTTTAACTCAATAAATATTCTCTGAATATTTATTCCATACTTAGAATAATCTCGATAAGGTTTATCTTCTTCGATTATTACAGAAAATATCTCGGAGTCATATTATTATTAAACTTATATCAAGAAAGGTTCTCAGACATCATTCTTCTTTGAGTCTATCTCCTTAATAATAAGGGAACCTTACTTGGAAAATGTTATTTATCTTGTCGACTTCCCGGTCATAAAGTATTCTCTTCACTCGCAACTCGGGTGCTGTTGACTTATTAAGTCGTTGTTTACCTTCTCATCTTTCGAGGGGTAAGATTGTTGGAACAAGTTGATATTCGTTACCAAGCAATAGCTTGGAAGTTATTGGTGAATTTTCCTTTCCAACTAGATACGACTACTTTGTAGAGTCTTATCAACAAGTATTATACTTGGGGAAAAAGAAACGAACGTTACATTCAGAAGCATGAATTCTATTTGAACTAGGAGTCGTGTAAGAGGCCGAGTAGCGCCGGTCCATCCCCTTTGGCCCAACCGTTGGCCGGGGAGAGCTAGTAAGGCGGTAGACAAGTAAAGCCGTCAGTTCTTCCTTCTACCGGTAGTAAATCTAAATTGAGCTGTACGATCTCGACTGATCATCAAGATTGGAACAGCGGGCGCGGTGAATACTCCATCCTTGGTTCATCATCCAAATTTATTTATTTCCTGCAACATGATTACTGTTGGCAGAGTTGGAAAAGGGTCATAACCGGAATTGCAACCTTTTCTTGCAAGTTCCTCTTCTTAATAACAATAAGAATATCTCGCTTACTTTGATGTAGCAGATATTTCTACAAACAAATACTTTAAGTTACTTTGTAACTTCATCGTTCATATTATACTGGCATCATTTCCGTAAATGCATGGCATATGGTTTGAAAGATAATTTGGAACTGTTCTACATTATCGTTCAGTTATATATTATTGTTGGTGGGCTATTGCTCACCCTTGCTTTATTATTATATCACAACAACAGCTAGACCAGATGACTCGCACAAGGCGCACTCGACGCGGGCGAGGACGATGAGACTACCAGAGCTGAAGAAGAAGCTATTGGTAGGGTATATTTATTCTTTCAGTACCAAGAATATGGTCTAGTATGACTTATGTAAATGGATGGCAAAGAGTATGTATTTATATTGAAATTCTTTTGGATTGTAAGAACTCATAATGTGATTAATAAAAATTTGATTGTTACTCTGATTTCATCTCTGGGACTATAACGGGTGTGTTTTATATTGTTGTGTTGGGTTATAGAGACGTAATTTATTTTATGTTAAGGAAAGTTCAATTGTTGTGGACAGAATTGGAAACCGTAACCACCGGATCCCGGACCCCGGATCTGGGGGTGTTACAGAGAACAAGGAGAAAGATTCATTTGTCACCTACACACACATTATCTAGTCCAACTAACATTATGCAGGTCTCTACAAATAAGGCTATATCCATGTCAGTATCTGACAAGAGAGATCTAGATCTTGATTCTTCATGGGAAACAACATTGACATACAGACTGGCTATGGAACTTATTTCTCTAAAAGTGAAGTTTTCCAGGCCTATTCTAGAATTTCTAATTGAAAGAGTTCCCAAACTTTCATTTCCTGAAGAATATGGACTGTTACATCAAAGACTTGATTTAATTAAGACGTACTTCTATGTACCAGTCAGAAAGGAATTGCATAAGAAATTTGGACTTCCTAAGCATGTTGCACTACAATCACTTCATGAATATCTATTTTACAAGGATGTCATTGTTGAAGATGCGTCAGCTCAAGGTGAACAAGAGGAGGAAGTTGATAGAGGGAAGCAGTCAACGGAAGATACTATTGCACCAGTGGTGAATAGTAGGATAGATCAGATCAGAGTCACTGCAACACAAGAACCATCTAGTCAGAGGTTGGATGACTCAGGAACTGTGATTAATGATGCTGAAAGGTCTTCTGTGATGACTGAAATTGCAAATGAGAAACCCTATGATATGGGAGGAATGACTTTGATTGATTTTCCTGAAGATCAAACCTATATTGTTCTTTCAGAGTCTATCCACCTTGAAGGTGTGTCTCAGCAACCAACACTTAAAGACGGTGACATACTAGCTATGGTGTCTAATGAAGTATTATTGAAGACATCAGAGTCTAGTGTAAAACCTGAAAGTGGTATACTGGAGCCTGTAGTTTCTGGAAAGAAAGTATATGTTTGTAAGGGTTCAGAGACTATAGCAGCTCACTCCTTGGAGAAAACCTCAAGCCCCATGACATATGAGGAACCCTCTCTCCATGTGAGTTCAGGTATAAAAACTTCTTCTAACCCCTATTTTTCTATAGGTCATGAGAGCACTTATCCAAATTTGAGTGATACACTTGAAAAGATGGACATAGATTCACACATAGAGAGGCTGACTCCTGACCAGGCAAAAGGTGAGGTAGAAAGAGTGTTGACTTTAGATAGTCAAAGTAAGAATGAGGGTATGGATGATCAACTCCATAGTGAGGGAGAGAAAATTAGGAATCCATCATCGTTTGATTTCTGGGATCAGGTTTTTCCTGAATCTTGGTCTGAAAATCTTGGTATGGATGCTGGTACTTATTCTTTTATTAAGATGTATGAGAAGAATGACTTAGCACATCACAATGCAAAGCCAGAAGTTAAAGCTCAGAAACAGAAAGAAAGGCTTGCAGGAATCATCAACAGAAGAGGTGAAAGGCTAAGACAAACTTCTACTCAATCGGTACTAGAATATATTCCTAATGATCCTAGTATTCCTTTTTATGTACTTCCAATATAAGCTAGAATTGAGACATCAATAGTCTCTGATCAATCTAAGGAGGAGTCAGGATTTGTAGATGTTAGTACACAGAATACTGGTGAAGGACAGGATGATAATACTTCAGCTCCAGATCAGAAAGATGAAGATGTTTGTACTTCTACTCAAGTATTATTACTTGAATATCATTCTATACAGGCAACTTCTTCTACAAGACTTGAAGATAAGGTTCTTTCTGTATCTGAATCTGAAGATACAACAAGCACTTCCAACATTGAAGTCAATTCTGAACTTCTTAAGGACATTCAGAAATCTCAAGGTGATATTCAATCGAGACTTCAAATTCTTGAAGATAACCAAGTCACTATTATGGACAATCAAGCGGTTCTGATGAATCTCATTTGTTCTGTTACTGAATCTCTTGGTATTACTGTTGTTGATGTCAAAAAGGGGGAGATAAAGACAATTCAGAAACAACAACAACAATAGACTGGGGGAGATAAACAGACTAGGAGCAGAACTAAGGGTGACAGAGTTGGTAAATTTCATCATGGAAGTGGTAAAGGAAAAGAAGCATCAAATAGTTGAATTCTTTCTTCTAAGTACTAGATACATATCTACATCTGAAGAAGGAGGTACTTAACTTCATGATCTTAAGTTCATAAATTCTATTCTGGTTGTATTGTTATATGTCTTGACATCTACAACTTAGATTTATGCTTCACATTCTAAAGTATAAATAGGGGGAGATTGTTAGGAATAATTCATGAGTTGTGATGTTAGGAATAGAATTTGCTAATACTTCTTGTATATCCTGATCTTATAAAGGATTTAGCACTTTGTATAGGATATATGTGTTAGACAGTTATCTGTAGAGTTTAGTCAGGAACAGTGCGTCAAAGACTACATTTCAGGAACTAAGAGCAGATCCTGATACAACAAGTCAGATCCTGATCAAATACTGATGGGATGATCAAATCCTGATGCAATGGGAAATCCCGATATCAGTCGTGTTACTGATGATGTCATTATGGATGCTACAGAAACTGGCAAGTGCTATAAAACAGGATCTTTGTTTTTGGAGAACAAGCAAGAAGATATTGTGAAGGAAACGAATTCTCTATTGATGGAAACTATCAACTGGATGGCAGAACATTGTCATAGATAGATTATAATTCTGTTATTAGTTGATAGGTAGCATTATAAATACTCTCTCAATATCATTGTAAAAAGAGCGAATTTAGAATTTTAGAGTGCATATTGTGTGAAACTCTGTATAAGGTTTGTATTCGAGAGTTCGAAACAAACAGAGAGAGAGAGAGAGAGAGAGAGATTTGTATTGTTAGCAGCTGCTAAAGGTATTGTACACCTTTGGTAGAGTTTGTATTTGATTTATTTAATACAAACAAAGTTTGATTCATTCGTTTGTTCTTGTTCATCTAATCAAGCAAAAATCAGACACGATTATATAACTTGTATTCAACCCCCCCTTCTACAAGTTATTCGAGTTAACAAAATATGTTAAGAAATAGAAAGTGTCTAGGAAGAATAGAAATGGTAAAGTAGGCATTACTCAAGGTAATTATCCAATGCTTGCTACTTTCGCTCCAAGAAAGACATGTCATAACTGTGGTAGCACTAACCATCTTGCTAGTTTCTGCAAGAAGAATAAAAACATTAATTCTTTACCTTCCAAGTCTGAAGTAAAGAAAGATTATGTTAGAACTAGACCACAGACTTTATGCAAACATTGTGGAAGTACTTGGCATTCTATCTATACTTGCAGGGATTATCATGCTATCTATCATAATTATTATGAACTGAAGCCCAATTTGAAATTGGTTAAGGTTAATTCTGCAAGTGTAAACTCTGAAAATGTTAGCTTAAACTCTGATAATAAGAATTTCGCTGCTAAAGCTAACAAAGTTAAGAAAGCCAAAGGATCCAAGCAAGTCTGGATCCTTAAATCTGACCTTCAGTGAATGTTTGTGATTGCAGGGCATCAGGGAAAGTATCGTAGTCGTGGACAGTGGATGTTCAGGACACATGACCGGAAATAAAGCCCTGCTATCAGAGTATGTGGAAAAGGCTGGCCCAAAAGTTTCCTATGGAGATGGCAACATAGGACGTACTCTGGGATATGGCAATATCAATCTTGGAAGTGTCATCATCACAAATGTAGCTCTGGTTCTGGGACTCAAGCATGATCTGCTATCTGTAAGTCAAATCTGTGACAGAGGATATCATGTAGATTTTCAGCCTGAATACTGTGAAATCATCAGTAAATCTATAGGGAAAGTTGTTCTAGTTGGATACAGGCGCAATAATATCTATGAAGCAAAGTTATTAACAAACTCTGATGGAAAAGCTGTGTGCCTGTCCACAAGAATGTCTAGTGAAGAGAGTTGGAAGTGGCATAAGAAACTCTCTCATCTGAATCTGAACAACATTAATGAATTGATAAGAAAGGATCTTGTAAGAGGACTTCCAAAGTCCTTATTAAATGTTGATGGCCTGTGTGATTCCAGTCAAAAGGCCAAACAAAGGAAGTCATCTTTCAAGAGCAAGTCTGAATCTTCAATTGTTGATCCTTATCATCTTCTACATGTTTATCTCTTTGGACCAGTGAATGTCTTGTCAATTGGAAGAAAGAAATATGCTCTAGTCATTGTTGATGAACACACCAGATACACTTGGGTGTATTTTCAAGCAAAGAAGGATGAAACTGCATTAACTCTGATGGAGCATGTAAAGCTGCTGGACAAAGGATCAAAACACAAAGTCAAAATAATCAGGAGTGATAATGGAACTGAATTTAGGAATGCAACAATGGAAGAATTCTGCAAGAACAGAGGAGTGAATCAAGAGTTTTCTGCACCTGGTACACCACAACAAAATGGTGTTGTTGAGAGGAAGAACAGAACCTTGATAGAAGTTGCCAGAACTATGCTTGATGAAGCAAAATTGCCAACCTATTTCTGGGCAGAAGCAGTTCAAACAGCCTGTTTTACTCAAAATGCCACACTGATCAACAAGCATGGAAAAACACCATATGAGATGGTGAGGGAAAAGAAGCCAAACCTGAAATATTTTCATATTTTTGGGTGCAAATGCTTTGTGTTGAAAACTCATCCTGAACAGTTGACCAAATTTGAGTTAAAAGCTGATGAAGGAATTTTTGTTGGCTATCCGCTGTCAACTAAGGCATTCAGAGTTTATAATCTGAGAACCAAGGTGATCATGGAGTCAATTCATGTGTCATTTGATGACAAGAAGATAACTGGACTTGAAGATGTAAATGAACATGATCAACTGCACTTTGAAAATGAAGACTTAATCTCTGATGAAGTAAACTCTGATGAAACTGATCTGACAAACTCTGTTGAAGCATACTCTGAACCTCTACTGGTAAACACTGAAGAAACTTCTCATCCAGAACAAAGGGGAGAACCAGTTGAGGGGGAGCATGATCAAAATGATGACTCAAATTCTGATAGTGAGTCAACTGAAAAATCTGGATCAAACTCTGATGACTAAAACTCTGAAAGTGCAAAATCTGACAGTTCAAACTCTGAGCAGTCAAATTCAGGGGGAGTCTCAGAAAATGAAGAAAGACAACAAGAAAATCAGGAGAACATGGATCAAGGGGGAGGATCAAATACTGATAGAAGTCATTTACCTTCAGCTAGGAAATGGACAATATCTCATACACCTGATTTAATTATTGGAGATCCAGATGCAAAAGTAAGGACAAGAAGTGCTACAGCAAGTGAATGTCTGTTTCATGCATTCTTGTCTAAGAATGAACCAAAGAAGGTAGAAGAAGCTCTTCAAGATGCTGACTGGATAATAGCAATGCAGGAGGAGTTAAATGAATTTGAAAGAAATGAAGTATGAACCCTTGTACCTAGACCAAAGAATAGATCTGTTGTTGGTACTAGATGGGTTTTCAGAAATAAAACTGATAGTGAGGGAGTTGTTACAAGGAACAAGGCTAGACTTGTGGCAAAAGGCTATTCACAGCAGGAAGGAATAGACAATGATGAAACTTTTGCTCCAGTTGTAAGATTGGAGGCAATAAGAATTTTTCTAGCATATGCCTCTCACAAGAAATTCAAGGTATTTCAGATGGATGTGAAAAGTGCTTTTCTGAATGGGAAGCTTGAAGAAGAAGTGTTTGTTGAACAACCACCAGGTTTTGTGGACCCAAAATATCCAGACTATGTCTACAGGATGGATAAGGCACTCTATGGACTTAAGCAGGCACCAAGAGCATGGTATGAAACTCTGGCTCAATTTCTTTTAGAAAGTGGGTTCAACAGAGGTGCAATTGATAAAACACTGCTTTACTTTAACTATGGTGATGACTTGCTTTTAGTTCAGATATATGTTGATGACATAATTTTTGGGTCTACTAATGATAAACTCTGTAAAAAGTTTACCATGCTCATGCAGTCCAGGTATCAAATGAGCATGATGGGAGAGCTTAGTTATTTTCTAGGCCTACAGGTGAAGCAAACAGATGATGGGATTTTCATAAATCAAGCAAATTATACCAGAAATCTTCTCAAGAAATTTGGTATGCTTGACTGCTCATCTGCATCAACTCCCATGGCAACAACAACAAAGTTGGACAAAGACACAGGAGCTCCAGTAGACATGACAAGCTACAGAGGGATGATAGGGTCTCTTCTTTATCTAACAGCTACCAGACCTGATATCATGTATGCAACTTGTCTCTGTGCAAGGTTTCAGGCAGACCCCAGAGAACCACATCTAACAGCTGTGAAGAGAATTTTTAAATATCTCAAGGGGACCATAACCTTAGGTCTGTGGTATCCTAGAGAATCAGATTTCAAGGTACTTGGTTACTCTGATGCAGAATTTGCAGGCTGTAAGATAGATAGAAAAAACACCAGTGGAAGTTGTCACTTTCTGGGTGATAGACTTGTTTCTTTGTACAGCAAGAAACAAAAATCAATTTCTACATCTACAGCTGAAGCAGAGTATATTGTTGCTGGTAGCTGTTGTGCACAGATTCTGTGGATGAAGAATCAATTGCTGGATTATGGATTGAGGTACAGTAAAATACCTATTTATTGTGATAATCAAAGTGCTATTGCTATGACAGGTAATCCAGTACAACATTCAATGACCAAGCACATCAGCATAAGGTACCACTTTATCAGAGAACATGTAGAGGAAGGGAATATTGAGCTTCATTTTTTGTCTACAGAACAACAGCTTGCAGATATCTTCACCAAGCCATTGAGTGAAGCTATATTTACAAAGCTGGTAAATAAACTAGGAATGGTCTCTGGTTTTGACTAGAGATATTAGTTAGACTCAAAATTTTACTTATGTAATGTGTTGCTCATATTTCTGTGATATGTTAACTACTATGTGAACTCTGTTGTTAAACTCTGCTATGCAAACTCTGTTCGTTAACTATTAAACTCTGTTAGCATGCTCTGTAAGTCATACACTGTTGACAAGTTGGACAAACTCTGAGAAACTCTGATATTATTATTGTTTGAATGTAAACACCGATGAAGAAATATGTATGAAGCATGATTCTCAGTAAATAATCATGAATCCTTCTAAGTTATTTGTGATCTAATCTTAGACTATGCAGAAAATTAACACAGCATGATACTGTTTCATATTTATAGCATCTCTTAGTTTATTTATCCTAAACTCTGAGTCTGTAAATACTGTGTGCATTGCCTCTCATGAATAACTTCTGATGTTGATGAGCTCTAAACTCTGTTAGTTATACACTGTTAATTTAAATGCTATTATTAGACTACCCCCAAAGAAAATGTATATAGGTTGCTAAAACTCCTTTGAGATTATGTTGGTGTCTAGGACGACCCAGGAACTTGTTGGTATATAGTAAGGGCTAAAATTCTCTAATTTTTGGTGACTAGTCAAAGACTAGGAAGACCCAGGAACTTATCAAAATGATAAGGGCTGAAATTATAGGATTTCTGGTGACTAGTTCCGACCTCTGATTACTGGAGAAAGAAAAAAAAATTATAAGGGGGTATAAATTAATTAAATGTTACTGTATATAAATTGTTTACTACAGAGTTTAGCATTCATCATACATTAAGTGTTTACTATGAGAGTTTGTGCATCCAGTGTTTACTGATTTACTTTATGGATTTTATGAAAAATTAGATGCTCTAAAAATTGAATTGGTAAACTCTACTATACACACACATATATTCACACTTGTGTAGTTTTTGAAAGGATTATGGTAATGAAGTTGGAGAATTGACAAACGCTAACGAATTTTGTCTAATACTCTGAGGTATATTTTCTTTCAGATAATTTACATACTTGGGGTCAAAAAGAGTTTTGTCAACTGTTAATGAGTGTAGAAGTGTTAAAGTGTGTTAGTAATAAGAGAGAGAAAGTAACGGTAATTATTGCTATAATTACTGAGCATGCATAGTTGTTTCATTGCATGTGTGCCACGTGTCCCACTCACGCACTAATGTGTCACTTACACATTAAACAAGAAATTTGTTGAGTGTATTAATGTTTAAAACGATTGGGTTTTACTTTTTCATTACAACTCTAATCATTTTTACATACACGGTTATTTTCTCTGCACACAACCCATTCACAGTTACTTGTTATTTCACTTGCACATTTTCACAAACACCTTTTCTACATATCTTTTTCACTGCTATTTTCTTCTCACATCGATTCTAATGGCCACCAAAGCTTTTACTGCTCAAGGGTTATTGTTTGTTCCTAATAATTATGCAGCTCCATTGAACAATGCAAACGTTCCAGAGGCGTTTCATTTGATTCAAAATTTCTTGAGAGATTCAGAGATAGGTCAAGCTCTAGTCGAACCAACAACACTTTCTGCCACGCAGATTGCTACTTTCTGGAAGAACTCTACTTATGATGATGGAGGAGAGGATGTGAATCCTTCAATCATTTTCACATATGAGGAGACAGAGTATGTGATTACTCCAACTACAGTCAGATAAACCATGGGTTTTGATACACACACTTCCTACAATGTTGTTTCTGACAATACTCTGAAAGAGATGTTGCAGCAACTTGGGTGTTTAGGTCCTTTAGAGAAACTTGGTAATGTGAAAAGGCCAAAGCTAAGGAAGGAGTGGTGTTTCTTCTTCGATTGTATAACAAGGGCCTTTGGAAAGAAAGTCACAAACTGGGATGCTATCCCTACTGACAGTCTACAAATTGGGTATTCTCTTCTTTATGGAAGTAATTATGATTTTGGTAGACTTGTTTTAATGAACATAGGTGATAGATTGTCAGAGCCTACTACTGTCTACTTTGTTAGATTCTATCAATTACTATTCTCTGCTTGTGTGCCTAATGTTGAAATTGCTGAGGATGATGTTATTCACCCTTTTAAAATCAATAAGAGGATATTCTCTGATTTGACTAACAAGGATACCAGCAAGGAGCAATTACCTGACTTGGTTTTGCCTCTTGCTCTTCAAAATTTCCTACATCAACCTCAAGAACCACAACAGCATGAACCTGTAAACACTGAACCCATACAACCACCTGCAAACACTCAACCTCAAAATCCAAACACTCAACCTCAAACTCTAAACACTGAATCTTCACAACCTACACAAATTCAACCTCAAGCCCAACTTCAACCTGAACAACAACCACCACCTACACAGACTAAATCAAAACGTGGAGGTAGAACAAAGCACACAGCAGAAAATACACAGCATAGATCTGCTAGAGCTAAAAAGGAATCCGCTAAAGCTAAAAAGGAGTCTGTCAGGCCTAGAAGAAAGGAGAGAGCAAACAGACCTTCATCACCATCTGTTGTTGAAGGTGATTCTACTGAAGAAGAAGAGGCAGGTGAGGTGCCTCAAGCTAAGAGGAGAAAGTTGATACTTGATGAGTCTGATGAGGAGATGAACTTTGAAGCTCCAGAGGTGATTTCTAAGGAAATACTTACTGTTGAGGTACATACTGCAGAAGAAGCTGTTCATACAACTGAAAATGTACAAATGGATGAGTCAAACAGAGATGGTTTTGATGCTATGGATGATTTTATTGAAACATTTATACCATTCCTTGATCACATTGATATTCCTCTCTCACCTGTCATTGCAAATTCTGGAGAAACTGGTGCAGCTGATCAGCCTACTGTAATACTTGATGAAACAGTAGCAACTCATACTGAGTTATTCTCTGATGCTCACCAAACTACTGAACAAGGTGAAGAAGTTGAACAAGGTGACATTGCAGAGTCTGTTGAAACTAGAGAGCAACCTACAGAGAATGTTGCTGATAAAACTGCAGAGAATGTTGCTGAAACTGTTGAAGCTGCAGTGCATATTGATGCGATTGATCCAGTTGCAGATGCTGATGCTGAAGATGAAGGAAGTACAGAGTCAAACTCTTCTCAGAGTATACCAGTACAAACTGATGCAAAGCACACACCTTTTTTTTCCAACCTTCACATGCACATGACATTGAAGCAGAACATTTTGCCAAGTATTTGAAGGATTGGTATAAGTCTGATTGCATTTTAATACTGGAAGAGCAGCTAAATTTGTGCATCAATCTGCCCAAAAGATTTCAAATCCTGATATTCTCTCAAGTCTGCAAGCAACTATTGTTCAAGTCAAGACACTGAATGAAAGGTTTGATGAATCTCAAAAGGCAATTACTGATCTGAGAGCTGATGTTGTTGCTCAAGACATGACCATGCAGAGAGATAATCAAACAAAGTTTAAGACCATTTCTAAAGCTCAAGAAACTCTGTTTCAAAGGCTAGGTCAAGTTGAACAGAATCAGACTATCTTATCTAGTAAGATTGATTCTATTGCTAACTCCTTGGAGCTGATTACATCAATTTTGATTCCTGATGATGTCAAAAAGGGGGAGAGAGTTGCTAAGTCTAAATGCAGGCAATCTCAAACTCTGAATAAGAAGGATGATACTGAAGATGGAGGAGCAAATGACAAAGGCAAGAGATTAAGAGCTGATCAAAATCTAAGTCTGAGATCTGGCAAGTATTCTAAATCAAAGTCTGATGGAATAAACACTGATGCTCAGGGTACTTCAAAAACCAGGAGTTTGTTATTCACTGAAAATCCACAGACTGATGAAGAAATGGCTGCTAGATTGTTTCTGGAAGAAAATGAAGAAGGAGTTACCATTGAAGACATTCAAGCTGAAGAAAAGAATCTACAAGAAGAACATCAGAAAGCTTTGAAGTCTGGAAAATTCAAGAAGCAAGAAAAAGCTCCTAGGCCTGTTCTTAAAGGCATTGTTATTAAGGAAAATGTTGGTGCTGATCAAAGGTTACAAGTGTCTAAGAAACCAACAGAAGCAGAAGCTAAATTGAAGCTGAAAGGCATTGTTGAAGAAGGAAAGATTTCAAAGAAAGTGAATACAACCTCTGTTGCTACACAAGTTGTACAGAAACCTTTATCTACCCAGATGCAAATGGTTTTTGGAAAACCAACACTTCATGATCCAACTCTGATGACTGGAGGTACTACTGATATTCTACATGGCAGAGCCTTAATGGGTAAGCTAGGAAGAGATAAAGCTGGCTTGGGCTCACATAGAGAAGTTAGAATGAATACTGGTCCTCGAGATCCTTCATCACTGGCTGTTCCAGGTCAAGGTGTTACTCAGGAGAGTTTAGACAGACTGGAATCAGTACAGTTAATCCATCAAAGAAGTTTGAACAAAGATTTCATGGAAGATGGTACTGTGTACAAAATTGGTGAGTATGATCTTGATTTGAAGCTATGGGAGGAATTAGAATATGTTCTATATATCTTCAAAGTGAAAAATCGAAGAACTCAGCTAGCTGCAAATGTGCTAAGAAAGAAGATGCTTCATAATTTGGCAGTTAGAGGTATGAAATACAACAGTCAGTATGTCCCAAAGTACAGAGATTATCATGGGAATATTGTTGAGATGAAGAAGAATAGTGCCAAACTGAAGACAGATCTGGGTATAACAGTTCTTGATTTTAATTTAGAGTCAGAGAAAGCAAAATTCATCAGACTGGGTAATGAAATGAGAAGAAACAAAATCTATGCTCTGAGATCTGCTATCTACCAAACTGGTGAAGATGATCCTAAGCTGAAAGAGATCAAGGAAGTTATGCAGACAGAACTTGAAAATGCAGAAAGAAGATTACTTATAGACTATCTCAGATCAACACCAGATGTTGAGGAAATTAAGGAATAAAGCTCTGTAAGAATTTTCTTATTTTCTGTAGATTTTGTTAAGTAGAAGTTTAAACTCTGTTTGTATATTAAACACTGTATTTGTTTATTTGTTTTGACATCATCAATTATCGTAAACTTGTGCATTTTTGCTAATGAACAAGTTGGGAGAGATTGTTATATATAATTGATATGAATAATAATCAGTGTTTAAGTGTTACAGTGAATTATCAGAGTTTAGCTGGAAGCAGTCAGAGTTTAGTTAAACGCTGACAGATGGAAGCTCGACAGAGTTTGTTAAACTCTGTCTGGAGGAAGCGTTTACTGGTCAACAGTGTTTGAAGAATTATTGAAGATAATTATGGAAGCAATATCTTTGAAGATTGGATAGCTATCAAAGAGATTGAGTTGACTAAGGAGACGTGTAACAATCGTAATTGATATCAATTGTATAGCTAATTTATAGGAGTATCAATTATCGATTGTATAGCAACTGTATATCTTATAAATACAGTTAGGTTAACCCTAGAAGGGTAGTCGTGCAATGCAATATTATTCATTGTAACCTAAGCAGCTCTCTGTGATATTTTACATCACTGAGAGAGGAGTTATTAATTCCAAACAGTTTTTAATTGTTTAAACGTGTGTTTTAATTGTTAATCTCTCATACAATCTTGATTATAATTGTGTATTCGGCCTAACATGCTATTTTTCCTTGTGATAATCTCTGAGTTGGATTCTGGTATTCATTCGCAGCCATCATCTCAATCAACTCATAAGCTTCCTCATAGCTCTTAGCCCATAGAGCTCCACCTGATGCTGCATCTAGCATGGGTCTTGACTGTGCACCCAAGCCATTATAAAAGTAGTTAATCACCATCCAATCAGGCATCCCATGATGTGGACACTTCCTTAGCATCTCCTTATATCGCTCCCAAGCCTCGCACAAAGATTCTCCAGACTGCTGCGAAAACTGAGTAATAGCATTCCTGATGTCTTTGCCATGGGGAAAAATTTAGTGAGAAATTTCTGAGCAAGATCCTCCCATGTCAAAATAGAACCTGCTGGTAGAGAGTGCAACCAGCCCTTAGCTTTATCCCGCAGAGAAAATGGGAAAAGTCTCAATTTTACAGCATCCTCAGACACACCGTTGGTTATGAAAGTATCACAGATCTCAATGAAATTCCGGATGTGCATGTTAGGATATTCAGTCGGAGCACCCCCAAACTGAACTGAGTTCTACACCATCTGAATTGTTCTAGGCTTGATCTCGAAATTGTTAGCTGCAATAGCTGGCCTGACAATGCTAGACTGAATATCATTGATTTTCGGTTGAGAATACTCCTTCAGAGCTCTTTCTGGATCACCCATGTCTACGGTTGTTCAAGTTCCTCAAGTACCTGAAACACACAGAACTAAACAAGATAGATGAGAAAAACAAATCCGAGTCAGTGAAATCTAACGACCATTGACGACAAGAACATAAACTAAAAATAAAACACCGATGATCCCCGGCAGCAGCGCCAAAAACTTGTTGACACAAAATCACGCAAGCGTACGTGATCACAAGTAATATAGATATAAGTCAAGTTCGTTCCCACAGAGATCTGGTTTAGGTTTCAATTCAGTTATTGTACCTATTCAACAATGTATGATTTTTATTCACTGCTAAGACAATTAACAAGTTGGGTTTTGATTAACAAAAATTAACTAAAAAGCAAATTAACAAACTAAGAATTAATTAACTAACGAGAATATAATCGAATTACTTATGAGAGAATAAACATGGGATCCTAACTTCATTAAATACTTTGCTTAGATCTGACGCCTTTAATCACTATATGCAATGGTTATGATATCTGATCGGACAACACGAAACAAGTACACGCTACCTCTCAGTATACGTATACCAAACTACCCATACATCCACAAAAGAGATAGAAGATGAATAGACACCAATTATGTTTAGACCCTATATCTCTATAAGATTTGAAAACATAACGGTTGAAGAACAAGTTATCCATAAAGATCACACAGGGCAGCATAATATATTTCTATTTATGTTACAAATCATGATGTCTCACATACATCAACTTATCCTATGCTAGCATGACAAGTTCTAAATCTCAAGATCCACTCTCGCTTCACAAGAGATTAACAGATTAGATGTTAGCTACGCATCTAACAATTAAGCACAACCATACGAGGATATCAATATACATCACACACAGATATTTAAAGCGTAAAAATACTAAACTACATAGATAAATCCGTTAGAATCCTATTACAACGATTAGTTCATAATCGAACTGCTCGTCATCATGGGATCTGATGAAACCATGGTGAATAACAAAGTATGAACGAATACAAATAAACTAGAATGAAGAGTTAAGAAAACAAATCCGAAATCCAGAATATCCTAATAGAAGAAAACAAAAGATGAAGTAGATGTAGATCTCCGTTGCTTGTCACGAGCTTCGTAAAATCCTTCTCCAACTTGTCTCCCTTGTTTCTCTGATAAAAAACCCTTGGTTTCTATTGTCTACATGTGTTTATATAGCCCCCATGTCTTGTCCAGCAAGAAATTCCCGAAAACAGAATTAAAATAGAATTTCTGCAGTTCGGCACAAAATACGTTTCCTAAACTGATTCTGTTTTGAAGGAAAATTCGTAACTGACTTTTATTCAGTATTTATGGGCCGTTCCAGTTGTATTTGGACATCTGGAACACTTGAGAATGAAAGAGAATTCCATTATCTTCGCGTGAACTGTAAGATCGTCCAAAACGGACTTCTAGAACTACAGATATGGCCAAAACAGTGATGACTGCGAAAACTACCCGGAAAATCCGAATTTTAATCAATTTAACCTCCAACTCTTAGTTCTGCAAAACTCAATGAAAACACATTAAAAACACCACATACTTGAGGTCAAGTAATCAATTTAAGCCGATACTAGGCATTTCAAGTGGATATATAATCCACTTATCATACTGAATACCAGATTACCGGCTATCAAAATTTTGGACAAAATCACTCTTACACTTATTATTAAAACTGTATTTTGTTGTTAATATAACTATCTTCAAATAACAAGAAGGGTGATAAGTGGATTTTATATCCACTTATTATGCGCTATTTGGACCTATTTTGGTGGTTTATCCTTAAGTATGTTGTGTCTTTTAATTCATTTATGTTGTTTTAGTCTTTGTTGTGCAGAACTCGCAATTTTAGGCATTGTGGCGATAAATGGCTAAAAATGGTGGATTTCTGCCTCAATTCGGAAATTAGAGTGACCAAGAGAGCAAGGTGGACTAGCTATGAGGAAAAAGAATTATCATAAAGAAATTCTTAGTGATATATTCTTAAAGAGAAAATCCCGGTTGGAATTGATATATTTTTTTCCAAGCAAAAAGAGTCTGGTTTCAGATCCTCAAGAGACCGTAATTTGCGCCTAGACGAGCAATGAGAAAATAGAATTATCACAAAAAGATGGAAAGTGATATATTCTTAAAGAGAAAACCCCGGTTGGAATTGATATATTTTTTGTTTAGCAAAAGGAGTCCGGTTTTAGATCCTCAAGAGACCGTAACTTACATCTGGACGAGCAATGAAGAAATAAGAATTATCACAAAAATATGGAAAGTGATATTTTCTTAATGCTGGAACCCCGGTTGGAATTGATATATTTTTGGTTAAGCAAAAGGAGTCCGGTTCCAGACGGCCAGAGACCGCAGCTTAGACAATAAGGATTTAATTATATTATTAAATAATTTTATTAATTTAGAAAATTATATTTATAAATATCTAATAATATTAGATATTTATTTTTATAATTTCTAGATTAAAATAATTATTTATTAATTAAAGATTATAAGCTGAGCGGGTTAAAATTCATTTTTATGAGCCGTGTATAATAAGACAAATTAAGCCATGTAACTTGAATTGGTTTAGCAAGTCACTAAATTTACTAAACTAAAGGTGCAGGTCATGAATTTGCTGTAGTGCTGTCGGCTAAGGAATTAAATAAGAAGCTTGCAGCATTGTTAATTGAAAAAAGAAGATAGCAAATTGAATGGAGTTGGTGTTGAGCAAGCTGTCTCCTGCAAGGGCACGCGCCCACTCGCGCGTGTAGGCCACGCGGCTGAAGGCAGCCCTGTGTGTGCTGCACGCGCCGTTCCTGCGGCTGGGCTTTCCAGAATGGCCGAGTGAAATGGTGTTTAATTTGCTGTATGCTGTTCTACTTTCGGCTGAGTGTTGTCCTGTACTACTTTTGGTTCATTTATTTATGCTAGATGGTGTGCTACTATGAGCTATAAATAGGAGTAGTCTTCTTGGTTTTGAACAGACCCCGAACTGAGTTTTCTCCTGTAAATTCAGTTTTATTCTCTCAATTTTCATCATTTCTTTGTAATTTTATTTTTATTTCATACAGTTGAATTTTCTGCAATTTTAGTATAAATTCTATTTTGGTTGAAGAAATTACGGGGATTATTTGGAGTGCTCTTTTCTTTCATTGGAAGCTATATCGGTTCTAATTTCTAAACTCTTGCAATTTCATATTTAATTTATCGTAATTTTTAATTTAGTTATTATTATTATTATTATTATTATTATTATTATTATTATTATTATGTTTTCATTTAATCCCATGATGACGATCCGTTCGATTATGAACTAATCGCCATCATGGGATTCTAATGGATTTATTTACGTAATTTAGTAATTCGATGCCTTAATAATTTGTATTATGATAATAATTCAGATTGCCTAATGTGGTTGCGCTTAATTTATTAGACGCGTAGCTAACGTCTAAATTATTAATTCCTAATGATTGCGAAAGTGGATTTAGGAATTTAGAATTTACTATGTTAGCATAGGTTCGTAATTGTTATGTACATTTACGATAAGTGGTAGGATTTTTGATCACATCACCCTATGTAGTCATAATAAAGGAATTTATTCGTAAACCAATTATGTTTTCAAATCTTATAGACATATAGGGTCTAAGCATAAAAGGTGTCCACACTCTTTTTAAGTGGATGTTCGCGTGGTTTGATATAAGTTAAAGCTGAAAGGCGCTTATGTTAGTTTCGTGTTCCCGGCTAGTTTTCGTAATTATCAAAATTACTTTGAAATTAAGGCATCAATTCTAAATGAAATAAATAATGAAATTAGAATCCCATGTTTTTCTCATATTTAAGAACTCTTAATTGTTAATTTATTCTAACTTAGTTAATTAAAATAGTTTAATCAAGACTCAATTTGATAAGTGTTCAAGCATTAAGAAGTAACCATACACCGTTGTATAAGTACTAAAATTGGCATTACACCTAGTCTCTGCGGAACGAATCTTACTTATCACTTGCTATTTGTGATCGCGTATACTTGCGTGTTTACGAACCAACAAAGGGTATTTTGATAATCAAAACGAAATATAAGTAGATTTCATAAATCGAATAAAATTTTCTACGTAAAAAATCATCAATTTCTTCTTCTATTTTTCTGCGTAGTTTTAATTGGAAAGTAATTTTTAAACTATCACTAACTTAAATATTATTTTATTAATTTCATGTGGGCTGTAAAATCGTCAAAATCAAATTTTAAAAATTCAAAATATAACACAAATATTAAATTGAACGTGTAAAATCTTATATATATATATATATATATATATATATATCAAATTTTAAACAAAAAAAATGATATGTAAATTAATAATATATAAATATTAAAAAACTAATATAATTACAAATATTAAAAAAAAAGTCGTATATTGCACGGATTATAAGCTAATACAGGTAAAAGTTGAATTTAAAAGGTTCTCAGTATCGCACATTACATGCTTGCCTTTGTAGTAAATTTGTAAGCCAAATATTTATAGAGTAAAATTTAATTCTTTAAAACATAATATGTTCATATGAAGTGATACTTTGGGAGTGTATTGAGCTCTGATCATAAAATATTATTTTTGAAATTTAAAAATACATGTATGTATATTCAATTTAAATATTAAGAAATATATCAAAATTAGGTATTATTTAATTTGGATTGAATAATTCTTTTTAAAATTTGAATGTATTTAATCAAGATTTTAAATTGTAGTTGTATTGAGTTTGGATCTTGTTTTTTTGAAGAAAAAAACGAGGAAATTCAAATATATTTTTTTTTGTCAAGAAAATATTTATTTCATAAATACAAGCTTTTTTTTTATTTAATAAATTTACCAGTTTTTAATAAATTTTCTAAGTACAGTTAAATTTCAATAAATGAATATGTTCGGGATGTAAAGATGTTAGGGAATTTACCAAAAATACTATGTTTTCTAGTTTGTTTTGCAATTATACTATCATTTCAAATACATTGCAAATATATTATTTTATACTATCTTAATTGCAAATATACACCATCTTCTTTAACCTCTATTATTCTCAACCCCCATTTTTCTCCTTCTTCTTCACCCACCCCAGCATCCAGTCCCGCCCGCCGCCGCTCCCGCTCCCGCTCCCCCTCCCCCTCCCCCTCCCCCTCCCTGCCCCCTCTTCCCTCCTCCGATCTACGCCCCCGGGGTCGCAGGCCACCACCTCCAATCAATAGTTAAGTATTTAAATTCATCAAAAATCGAATAATAAAAGCCCCAAATTTCGAAAATCAAAATTTATCCCGTTGATTTGTTTGAACAAAGGAGAATGGAGGCTTCAATTACATTGCTCTGATATGTTCTCCAATCATTTGGATTCCGGTGAGCTTCGATCTGTTTTCTCAGTCGTATTTTTTGATTTTGGATGAAGTTGCGTTTGGTTGATTTCAGTTGATTTGGGTTGTTTCGGTGGATTTGGGTTGAAATAATTAAGTTGCAGTTAGTTGATTTGGGTTGCTTTCAAATTTACTAAATTGTCAAAAAAGTTGCATCTGGTTGATTGTAGTTGCATCCCGTATTTTTGTAATTTTTTACAAAAGATGGTTTCTTCGAAAATAGAACTTTAAAATAACAGTATTTTGCAAAAAAAAGTTATATGCTGGGGTATTTTTCAAAAAACCCCATGTTATTCATTAATTGAGATTATTTAAGATTATTTAATTTTCGAGATAAAAAATACACGTTTCTGGGACTAGAAAAAATCGTTTATTGGGGAAGATTATTATGTCGATCCTTGGCCATATCATTACGTAACGTACGTAAAGCCTTAAATCAACTAGAAGTCCCAAAGGCAAACGCACAAAACCCTTGATACCGTCAATCCATGGATCCCAATTTTCATAGCATGCAGCCTTCCAAATCCATGGATAATCTACTGAGTAATTCTCCAGTCATCAGAAAGCACATGAAGATGACGTTCAACAACAATCAGTACGTGTCGATTTTCGACTTGCCCGAAGAACTCTTAGCAGAAATTCTCAAAAGACTACCGGTAAAATCTATCTTCCATTGCATGTTTGTTAAAAAATCGTGGTATAATCTTATAAAGAATCCCATGTTTATCACCCTCCAATTAAATTATCAGAAACTTTCCCCTCATAATCATGCTAAATATCTCCTTTTCGGAAGTTATACGTCGTTAGATGTACGTTTCGATGATAAACAATGTGAAGAAAACTGCAAAGTTAAAAGTTTTTCACCCTTGCCTCGCTATTACTTCTGGCATGCATCATCGTATGGCTTAATGTGTGTGACTGCTATGTTCTTAGGTGGAGATCGTTACGATCCAAACATATATTTGTGGAATCCGCTTGTTCAAAAATATAAAATTCTTCCCGATTCACCTCTTCCTAGATTTTCCTTTATAGAAGGAGGAGTGTGGCCAGATAAAAAGTGGCAAGCTTTAGCTTTCGGGTTTGTACCGGATGTCAATGATTATGTGGTTGTAGATATTGTCAAATCTGATTCCCAGTTGGACTCCGTTATGATTGGTGTTTATAGTCTAAACACTAATACATGGAAGAAAAGAATTCAGGATAATGTTTCTATTTATAACATTGATGTGTATGATGTTGCTTTCGTTAATGGTGCTGCATATTGGATGGGGTTTAATTCGAACTATGATAGAAATGTTTTATGCTTTGATACCAAGACTGATACACTTCGACAAATCTGGTTGCCTGAATGTGGGCAATTTGGGCCTTGTTATAATCCTACGATTCATCCATTTGATCAATCTATTGCTTACATTGTCAACGTAGAAGAATATCGTGTAGTACACATGTATGTACTGAAAGGCGATCCTGTGAATGGGATTTCTTGGGAGAAGAAGATGACTGTTAGTCTAAGTGAAAATACTAAGCCGGAAACCTTGGGTGTGAGGAACAATGGTGAGCCAATATTTGAAAATTTAAATAATTTGATTTTATACAATAATCATGATAACCATGAAGCATGTAATTTGGTTGATTCATGCGATCAATGGATACCTGATATATTTCAGGAGGGGGCTGAACCAACCTTTTTCATTAGTCCTTTTATTGAGAGTCTGGTTCTGCTTGACGTGGATGAGAATAATTGAAGAAAACAGCAAGTCGGAAGCCTTGATAGTGGATGACTGGCTGTGGAATCCCAATATGAATAAGGACGACGAGGCGAACAATTCATGAAATTTGGGGATTATGGAGGTTTCTTAATGAATTTTATTAGTTTACATGTTAGTTTTGCTAAAATGTAGTGTATGTTAAGTTTGCGAGGCTGGTTATTGACAATTGTGAGATTGAGTTACTCTATTGTCATGTAATATTTTTTATATGCTTATTCTATTGTCAAGGATCAGAAGCTAACAGTTGTGAGTTTTCTTACATGGTGTAATCTTTACTACTCTTTGTCTCTGTTTCTAATGCATGAAAAAGTATGTGCAGGAGTTCAAAGTTCAAATGTTTAGTGTGATCAAACTTATGCTACATAAATTTGAAAGTCAGATTTTTTGTAGGAGAAATAAACATTTAAGGGTGGACTCTCGATTTATCAGGGATCATGGTACTTTCAGATTCATTAGTATTTCCCATATTAACAGAGCTCTGCGACTGGCTGATCTCTTTGCACAATCACTTGAGCTGCTTAAACCAGATTTTCAGTCTTATGGCTTGGCCATTCAATTTGACCTACTTAATAATGCTTGAAGGGGAAATCCAGCAGTATTGATGCACTTTTCATCTGAAGATTTTTTTATCTGTTTCCTAGTAATAAGCTTTCAATTAGTTGTAAGTTTGGATTAGTTGAATTAGTTAGTTAATTATCTACTACAAGTATGAACTAGTTGGTTGAAAAATAAGTCAAAATGCAGTAGCTTCTGGCTTCAGCTCAAGAAGCTCGTTAATAGGATTTGAAGTTTTTATCATATCCCTCTTCTGCAATTTGTGCTTCTAAATTTTGTTGCAATCTTGTGATAAGGAAGATCTATGAATTAGTTTGATCTTTCTGATAAAAAGGATGTTGTGGGAGGATTTTAACATAACAAATTAGGAGGCCGTTGCTGGAATAGCGCCAATGAATCCAAAATCTACTAACTGCCCAGAGAGGCTCACAACTAGGGTTACCGAAAAATACGGGATATGGTTCCTCAGAAGGATGAGACTGAATCTGCGAGAGTAGAGCTCAAGGACCAAATGTTGGCATGCCAAGAATCCTAATAATGATGTCTCGCACAAGAGTGCACGTACTCTAGCTACTCAAGGAGTGTAAGTGTCGAAGAATATTCCGCAAACTGCTACTATTTATAGTGGATAAAACCCGTATGTAGTTCTTGATTGATATGATTAATTAGTTGTGACGAATTATCCCGTTTGTGAAGGGATTATGACTGATATTTACGTTTATCAACTGAATATGATGTAGTTATCGGGCTAACAAGATGTTCTAGAAGTGTAGAAATCTTATCTCTTGATATTTATCTCAATAATGAATGATATATCATGTAATGACGATATATATACTCAAATAACTGAATATCTATCTGATTAGAGGTGTATTTCGATGTTAATGACGTGCTCCTAAAAGATAAGAGGCTATAATTATCTGATTCTGCGATTTGTCAGGCTTTCGGGGAAGTTGGAGGTACCGCCCGGTAACCCCAACTCTGGCCGCCCCTCTGGTAAGCTGGTTATGGTAACTATCCCGGAAGCTATGTATTGATGTCTATGAGTTATAGATCATCCATGGAAAGCCATTCCCAGGACCTTTAGCATCATATCTACCTGCTACTCATCTCATGGTAGACCATGTGGATTGTCATAGGATCTTGGAAGCCTGTTATCCGGGAGCTCTATCAGTTTTTATGAGTTACACGGATATCCTGGAAACCCTCTAAAAATCCTCTTTCTTTATAGATTGGACCCAAAACTCATCATGGACCTAGCAAAATTTTGGTCACAACAAAAAAAATAATTTGATCTTACACACTATAACAATCAGGACGAAGCCACCATAAATAAATTGTAATTATAGTTACAACGATCTAGTATGATTTATTTTACGCGTCTTCACATTTACTTCAGAGAGGCATGTCATAATTAGGTGTTCTAAAATTCAAATTAATATTCCTTACGTCCCATTAATATTAATCATCTGCTTTTCAACACACATTTTTATGATGAGCATTTGTGTAAGAACCCCAAATTTTGGATACAATTAAAACTTTTTATTATGTACTAAGGTTATGGTGAATAGTGATTACGACTACGATGTAACGATTGAGATAATGAATGAAAGAAATAGATTTGGATTCAAATGTTTATATGTCATGAAGAATACTATTGGTTGACACTTTAGATAAAAATTATCTATCTCCTAGGGAATTGAGATTTGATAATTCTAAAAGGAGAAGATTATTCTTATGTCATCCAAATCGATATATGTTATTGGTCCAGTGGGCCCGTAAAAAGGTTAAGGAACGATCGAAAGAGATCAGGGACAATTGTACAACCCTAAGAGGATGAGTAAAGAAAAATGGATGAATAGTGATTTTGGTGGATTTAGGAATATTATTAGACGACGCTATATAGAAGTACCCGGAACGAAATTCTGAGTTCGTATTAGTGATCCAGGGGGAAAATAAGTGTATGTAAAAGCTGTCGGATTCTGAAAAACCGCACTTTTATTTTCTTCGAGAGTTCCCTGGACACTGATAGACTTAAGAATTTAACGAATGGATTTAAGGAATATAAGTTTGAAAGTTAGTAAGAAAGATGGAGAATGATAGTATTAATATTAAGACGGATTCCGGTAAAACCCTAACTAGAAACGAATGAGTTATTTCCTCGAACGATCAATGAATTGAGCAATAAACGGACACAGAATCAAGCAGAGGAAGCAAGATACATGCATGTGCAAGTGAGAAATATCTAGTAACTAGCAAGGAACTAGATCAATTAGAATGCAACCAAGTACTTAGCACACAAACCACTTGGTTAGCCTTAAACCACCAAGATATCAACACTTGTCTTGCCAAAATACCTCATTGCATGCATCATCACTTTAATAAAGTAAGTCAAGATGAGATATTATCCAAGCCAAGCCACTTTATGCATTATTTGCAAGCAACCAAGCAAAGAAACTGAAAACAACACCTAGAGGGGGGTGAATAGGTGTTTATGGCTAACAATGCTGATTTATGAACTGTTTTTAAAAATATTAGAAACAGCTTGCTGTTTGTGTTTTGGCAGAATGCAAATGGTACGCTGTTTGTAACTAAAATGCAGAAAATTAGAGAACACAAGATCTTTTAGCCAGGTTCGACCCCTAAACCCCTATGGTCTACGTCCTGGTCCCTTACCAACTTGGTAAGAGAATATATTATTGATCAAATATAAACCAATTACAAGATCCAACAATATATCTCCCTTACACCCTTGCTGCTTACAAATGGCTTGCTGTTTGCTGTGCTGAAACTAGCTCTCTAAGAAATACTTCCCAAGTATCCTTCTCTAGCCTAGTTCTACCCACCCAAAACCTTAAGCCAACCTTGTACAGTAACAAATCAATTACACCTTGAACAATACAAAGATTTAAATAGATACAACTCAACCTATGAACCCTTTGAATATATATATATACGTGTATATAGGGTTTGTGAGGTTTGAAGAATTTAGCAATGAAAGCTTTTGTAGTTGTGAATGTATATCTTGTTTTTGCACTTCTGTTCTCCGCATAAGAACTGAATATTCTAGCTCTTAAATAGATGAATATGAGAATTTTGAAAACAAGAATCAAATATCTCTAACGGCTTGAAATAAATCCGTTGATGGATTTTCTTGAAATAAAAATGAAGGAGCTGTTAGAGAGAGAGAGAGAGAGAGAGAGAGAGAGAGAGAGAGAGAGAGAGAGAGAGAGAGTTGCGTGTATGTATGAGAGGAAGAAGAAGAATATTTGTTATAATTGCTCTCATGTGTTTTTCTTAGAGTGGGAGAAATGATGAAGCATTAAAATAAGGAAAAGTGGATCTTACTTTTCTTATTTTAAAACAAGGAATATTTTTGTCTCCCATTCTTTATATGGTATGAGTATAGGCGTGTATATATGAAATTCAGAGGGTCCTACATGTGTCTAAGAATATTTTCTACTTGAACCTCTTTGAAAATCTGAACGGCTTCATTTCTGACAGGTGCAATCAGCACGCTGTTTGTAAATAGCATGCTATTTGTGAAACTGGCATGCTGTTTGCCTTGTTGTTTGAGTTCGAAGCCTACATATGGAAAGCTGTCACTTGATACTATAGTCCAACATTGGTTTGCTGTTTGACAGACTGATTAAAAAGTCAGTGAGCTAATGTAACCTGCAAAACCGAGTTAGAACAATACCGAAATAACATAGCAAGTTCATGTCAGCTTGCTGTTTTGGTTCTGGTGAACTGAACAGATACATGGCCTTATACTTTTGCATTTACATATCATCAACCAAGTTTCCTGAGAACATAGATATGTCAGTTTGATCTTTATCTACAGGAATTCTGAACAGTTGAAAATGGTTTGCTGTTTGTACAAATGGCTTGCTGTTTGGGATAAACTGAATATACAATTAGTAAGCTATTATACCCTGCAAAACCAAGTTAGTACAATACATAAATACATGATGTTTTATATCAAACTACAAGCTATCAGCTTGCTGTTTGTGATCATCAAAACTTTACACAACTAGCATGCTGTTTTATATCTATTAATAAGCCAAATGGCTTACTGTTTGTGATCATCAAAACTTAGGAGTATCAATCTCCCCCTTTTTGATGATTACAACTAATTTAGGAGAATTAGAATAACTCCCCCTAAATCCCTGCATCTCAAAATTAGATATAAAACAATAATCTAACAAGATTAAATAAAAACATCCAATAATACATTTTCATTAAGTATTCTCCTAAAGTTCTCCCCCTTAATCCATCAAAAATTAAAACACTTAAGATCAACAAATGATATGCAGAATATAATGCAATCAGTATACCAATTGTAACATGCGAATAGAACAAATGGTAAGCTAGAAGCGATGACAAACAATATGCTATTTGTAGTATGTTACCTGCACAAACAGCTTGCTGTTTGTGGTATTTTTCCTGCACAGATAGCTTGCTATTTGTTGAATGTTACCTGTACAAATGTTAAGCTAACCTGTCCTGCAAACAATCATTCAGCATGCTGTTTTAAATAGAACACATACCAAGTTGCATTCGAATGACTGAAAATCTTTCTTCAGCAAGAGGCTTTGTGAAAATATCAGCAAGTTGAAACTCTGTAGGAACAAAGACCAATTCTATCTTGCCTTTAGCAACATTATCTCTCAAGAAATGGTGTCGAACATCGATATGCTTCGTTCTTGAGTGATTCACCGGATTCTTAGAAATATTAATGGTGCTAGTGTTGTCACAATTTATTGGAACCTTTTCACACTTTATATCAAAGTCCCTTAGTGTTTGAATCATCCATAGAAGTTGAGAACAACAGCTCCCAGCTGCTAGATACTCTCCTTCGGCCGTGGATAATGCTATAGAAGTTTGTTTCTTGCATTGCCATGAAACCAAACTTTGTCCAAGAAATGTACAAACACCACTAGTACTTTTTCTATCAACTTGACAACCCGCATAATCTGCATCACTATACCCAACAAGATAAAAAGTATTTGTGATAGGATAGAACAAACCAAGAGTAATGGTACCACTTAAATATCGAAAACTTATTTTAATAGCATTTAAATGAGACTCCTTAGGATTGGATTGAAACCTTGCACAAACACACACACTATACATAATGTCAGGTCTAGAAGCAGTTAAATAAAGTAAGCTTCCAATCATACCTCGATACCTTTTGATATCAACTGCCTTACCATTTTCATCTGCAAACAGCTTGCTGTTTTGGATCATAGGAGTTGATTTTGGTTTAACATCTTCATAACCAAATCTTTTGAGCAGAGTTTTTGTATATTTAGATTGGTGCACAAATATGCCATCCTTAGATTTCTTAATTTGAAGACCCAAGAAATAATTGAGCTCACCCATCATGCTCATTTCGAACTCACTATGCATACACTTTGAAAACCACTTGCACATTGATTCATTAGTAGCTCCAAAAATAATATCATCCACATATATTTGAACAATTAAAATGTCTTTACCATTTTGCATAATAAATAATGTGGGATCGATTTTACCTCGAATGAATCCATTTTGGATTAGATACTTACTAAGCCTTTTGTACCAAGCTCTAGGGGTCTGCTTTAAACCATAAAGAGCCTTCTTTAGCTTGAATACATGGTCTGGATACTGTTCATGCTCGAATCCAGGAGGCTGTTTGACATAGACTTCCTCTTCCAGCACACCATTTAGGAACGCACTCTTCACGTCCATTTGATATAGCTTGATTTTCTTGAAACATGCATAGGCTAGAAGTATTCTTATTGATTCCAAACGAGCAACAGGAGCATAAGTTTGATCAAAGTCAATGCCTTCTTGTTGGTTATAGCCTTGAGCTACAAGCCTTGCTTTATTTCGAGTAACGGTACCAAATTCATCAACTTTGTTTTTGAACACCCATTTTGTTCCTATAATTTAAGCATCTTCTGGAGGCTTGACAAGTTCCCAAACTTCACATCTTTCAAATTGATTTAATTCCTCTTGCATAGCCATGATCCAATTATCATCTTCTAATGCTTCATTGATATTTTTGGGTTCTTCTTGAGCTAGAAAGGCAGCATGAGCACAATAATTTGCCTTTCCTCTTCTTGTTGTGATTCCATCAGTAATATCACCAATAACTAACTCTGGGGGATGATTTTTGACCGTTCTTGTTGACCTCGGTAAGAAATGTTGAGTTATTTCTTCATGAGTTGTCTTTCTTATTTTTGCTGGTGGTAACTGATCTTCTCCATCATAGAGAGGTAGTTTCTCAGTAGCCCTTGAACCTCTAGGACCTTCCAAAGTCATTCTTGCCATTTTTGAAATGGCATTTTCAACTTCAGCTTGCTGACTTGAACTTCCAGCTTGCTGTTTTGAACCTCCAGCTTGCTGATTGTCAGTATCTGCATCCTCCTTGGCTTGCTGACTGTCAGTTTTAGTCTCAACTTCAGCTTGCTGATTTGAACTTTCAGCTTGCTGTTTTGAACCTCCATCTTGCTGATTTGGGCTTCCAGCTTGCTGATTTGAACTTCCAGCTTGCTGTTTGTCAGAAATTTGAGGTTGCATACTTTCTCTTTCACCTGCAAATTCTTCCTCATCTCTTGGTAGATCATTGTTAGGTTCTTGAAATGTAACATCAATAGATTCTTCAACAATATGTTTACTTATATTATAAACTTTATAAGCCCTACTTGTTAAAGAATAACCAAGAAATATAGCTTCGTAGGATTTTGCATCGAATTTACCATCTTTACCAATTGTCTTGAGCACAAAACACTTAGAGCCAAAAATCTTGAAGTAGCTGATATTTGGCTTCTTGTTTCTCAACAATTGATAAGGAGTTTTATCCAAAATAGGCCTGATTATGATTCGATTCAACAAATAGCATGCTGTATTCACAGCTTCGGCCCAAAAACTCCTAGGCAACTTGCATTCTTGCAGTAGAGTCCTTGCTGTTTCTTGAAGTGACCTATTCTTCCTTTCCACCACTCCATTTTGTTGTGGAGTCCTTGGAGCAGAAAATTCATGGGAGATTCCTCTTTCTTCACAATAGGCAATAAAGTTCTCATTGACAAATTCACCTACTCTATCACTTCTTATACCTACAAGTCTTGTATCATGCTTGTTCTCAAGTAATTTAATCAGTTTTTCAAACTCATTAAAAGCACAATTTTTAGTACGAAGAAACAATACCCAAGTAAATCTAGAATAATCATCTACAATTACAAAACCATATTGTTTACCTCCAATACTTTTATAAGATTCTGGACCAAATAAGTCCAAGTGCAGAAGCTCTAAAGGTTTAGAAGTAGATACAATTTTCTTTGCTTTGTGTGTACTTCTAATTTGTTTGCCCAATTGGCAAGCTGAACAGACTTCAACCTTAGTATATTTCAGTTTGGGTAGTCCTCTGACCAGATTCTTGCTTGACAATTTATTGATTAGGTCCATATGTGCATGCCCCAATCTTCTATGCCAAATATATGGATCATTCTCTATTGTAGCCAAACAGCATGCTGTTTCCTACATTTCAAAGTCTAATACATATATATTTCCTTCCCTTCTAGCAACTAGGGGGATTTTGTTAGTACCAATAGTAATAGTGGTTTTATCAATGCCAAACTAAACAAAATGTCCATCATCAAATAATTGAGTGACACTAAGTAAATTATATGAAAGACCTTTGACATATTGAACTTTATCAATCGAAATATTACTATTACCAATAAAACCAATACCAAGGATTCGAAGAGTCTTACTATTACCAATTGTAACTCTTCCACCCTTCTTCATTTTAAGACTTATGAACTGAGATTTGTCTCCACACATATGTCTAGTGCATCCGCTATCCAAAATCCATTGCTTTGACCTTCCTTTAGCCGCAAGACATATCTACAAAACAAACAAACACCAACTCAATGTTTTGGCACCCATATATGTTTGGGTCCAAATTGGTTAGTAGCAATAGTATATAAAACATTTAAATCAGTTTTCTTGATCCACATTTGGACCACTTTCGGTGAATGGTAAGCTATTTTCCTTCTGACAGAAGCATTCTGCCATGCTGTTTGTCCCCTGACTGGTCCATTCTGGTAAGCTGTCTGTCTCCTGACTGGTCCATTCTGGTAAGCTGTTTTCGCTTTGTGTTTGAATTGAGCCACACAATGTTTTTCTAGATGGCCTTTTCCACCACATTTGTTGCATGTTTTCCAAGGCATAGCATAGTTGTATGGTATGCCATTTCTTCCATCGTATTTGAGTGCACCATGCTTCTTGTTGAGGTTTATGCCAACTCCTTCTCTTACTAAAGGGACATTTGCCTTCTTCATTATTGTCTTTAAGCTGTCTTCTCCTTGAACAAACGTTTCCATCCCTTTCTCGAGATCCTTGACCTCTTTTTCCAGGAGAGAGATCAGTTCAGCTTGCTATTTGATAAGAATGGTGTGCTGTTTGTCTGCACATTCAGCTTGCTGTTTTCTCTTCTCAGCAGATTTTGAAGACTCGGCTTGGCTAGACTCTTTGAGCTTGAATGATTTAATACTTTTATCTCTATCTTCAATCTCTGACCTTAGATGTCTTAGTTCTTTCATGAGGGCTTCATTCCTTTGTAGAATTACTTTGTTAACTCCTTCAAATTGAACTAGTTTCTCTTTTAGATCAGCAATAAGAACATCATGGTTGATTTCAGGAGCCTTTTCAGCCATTAAATCATAAATGATTTTCTTCAAATGAGTATTCTTCTTTTCCAACTCATTATTTTTATTTTTCAATTCCATGAACTCAATGATAGATATATTAATTGGTACCTGCATGGTTAGTTCTTCTAACATATTAGGAGAGGTAGGTAAATCAGAATTAATTGAGTTTACCTCACTAGCATCATCTTCCGAATTTGAAAAATCACTATCCATAGAGTCTTCTTTTATGGATCCTTGTGAGCTTTCTTCATCATTTAGACCTATAAGTGCTAAATTCACCATGTCTTCACTTGAGTCATCACTGGAGTCTGAATCATCATCACTCCAAGTCAGTAAAGCCTTCGATTTTCTCTTGTCTTTGAAAACAGCTTGCTGTTTTGACTTTAGCTTGAAGCAGTCCTTCTTAAAATGGCCTGGCTTGCCACATTCGAAACATGTTTGCTCCTTGGATTTCTTGTTGTAACTTCCTCTATCTCTTTTCATTCTGTTCTTCTTTTCAATCAGCCTCTTGATCTTCTTTGAAACGAGTGCAAGTTCTTCATCTGATTCTTCATCAGATTCAATCAGCTTGCTGTTTGTCGATTCTGGCTTGCTGTTTGTAGAATGAAGAGACAAATTATTCATTTTGGCTAGAGGAGTTCGAACACCTTCAACCTGACTATTATTTATCTTATTTTCAAACTGTTCTAGCTCAGCAAATACAGCTAGGTGATCCATGGTGTCAATATTTGAAGATGATTCCAAGGCCGTGACTTTAGCTTCATAAATGAATGGTACGGAACTTAACATTTTCATGTTAATTTCATCTTGTGGAATATCCTTTTCAAGTCTCTTTAAAGAGTTTTTAGTGACTTGAAACCTTGCTTGTCCTTCCTTGATTGTTTCACCATCTTTGAGCTTGAAATTTCCAAAATCGTTCATTAGCTTGCTAAGCTTCACCTTTCTCAAAGTGGTCGATCCTTCATGATAAGTTTCCAAGGCATCCCACATTTCCTTTGCCGTTTTTAGAGAGGAGACCTTGTCATATTCAGCTTGATCTAATGCATTCATTATAGAATTTCTAGCTTCTCCATTGTAACCACACTTGATAATCTCATCCATGGTGAGATCACCAACATCTTTCGGTTGGTTTTTATCATCCAAAAACTGGTAGTCTCCTTTCTGCACAACTTTTAATACCAATGGCCTTTTGGACAAGAATGTTTCCATTCTACATTTCCACCAGTTGTAATTTTCTGATCTAGTGAGGAGAGGAGCTCTGTAGTCAGCTTTTGCTTCAAGATAATGTTCAGCCATGATCGATACTTTCCTGTTATAGAATAGTTAGTATACCAAGCTCTGATACCAATTGAAAACAACACCTAGAGGGGGGGTGAATAGGTGTTTATGGCTAACAATGCTGATTTATGAACTGTTTTTAAAAATACTAGAAACAGCTTGCTGTTTGTGTTTTGGCAGAATGCAAATGGTACGCTGTTTGTAACTAAAATGCAGAAAATTAAAGAACACAAGATCTTTTAGCCAGGTTCGACCCCTAAACCCCTATGGTCTACGTCCTGGTCTCTTACCAACTTGGTAAGAGAATATATTATTGATCAAATATAAACCAATTACAAGATCCAACAATATATCTCCCTTACACCCTTGCTGCTTACAAATGGCTTGCTGTTTGATATGCTGAAACTAGCTCTCTAAGAAATACTTCCCAAGTATCCTTCTCTAGCCTAGTTCTACCCACCCAAAACCTTAAGCCAACCTTGTACAGCAACAAATCAATTACACCTTGAACAATACAAAGATTTAAATAGATACAACTCAACCTATGAACCCTCTGAATATATATACGTGTATATAGGGTTTGTGAGGTTTGAAGAATTTAGCAATGAAAGCTTTTGTAGTTGTGAATGTATATCTTGTTTTTGCACTTCTGTTCTCTGCATAAGAACTGAATATTCCAGCTCTTAAATAGATGAATATGAGAATTTTGAAAACAAGAATCAAATATCTCTAACGGCTTGAAATAAATCCGTTGATGGATTTTCTTGAAATAAAAATGAAGGAGCTGTTAGAGAGAAAGAGAGAGAGCTGCGTGTATGTATGAGAGGAAGAAGAAGAATATTTGTTATAATTGCTCTCATGTGTTTTTCTTAGAGTGAGAGAAATGATGAAGCATTAAAATAAGGAAAAGTGGATCTTACTTTTCTTATTTTAAGACAAGGAATATTTTTGTCTCACATTCTTTATATGGTATGAGTATAGGCGTGTATATATGAAATTCAGAGGGTCCCACATGTGTCTAAGAATATTTTCTACTTGAACCTCTTTGAAAATCTGAACGGCTTCATTTCTGACAGGTGCAATCAGCACGCTGTTTGTAAATAGCATGTTGTTTGTGAAACTGGCATGCTGTTTGCCTTGCTGTTTGAGTTCGAAGCCTACATATGGAAAGCTGTCACTTGATACTATAGTCCAACATTGGTTTGCTATTTGACAGACTGATTAAACAGTCAGTGAGCTAATGTAACCTGTAAAACCGAGTTAGAACAATACCGAAATAACATAGCACGTTCATGTCAGCTTGCTGTTTTGGTTCTGGTGAACTGAACAGATACATGGCCTTATACTTTTACATTTACATATCATCAACCAAGTTTCCTGAGAACATAGATATGTCTGTTTGATCTTTATCTACAGGAATTCTGAACAGTTGAAAATGGCTTGCTGTTTGTATAAATGGCTTGCTGTTTGGGACAAACTGAATATACAATTAATAAGCTATTATACCCTGCAAAACCAAGTTAGTACAATACAGAAATACATGATGTTTTATATCAAACTACAAGCTAGCAGCTTGCTGTTTGTGATCATCGAAACTTTACACAACTAGCATGCTGTTTTACATCTATTAATAAGCCAAATGGCTTACTGTTTGTGATCATCAAAACTTAGGAGTATCAGAAACACCAAGCTCTCTCCATTCATATTCCATTCGGCCTTTTGGCTAATTCAAGAACCCAAAACCCACTTCCAACCATCATTTGATCTTGTAATTTTTAAGTTGAGTCCTATATTTCACAAAACTAATCTCCTAAAAATTTCAAGTTCAAATTCCTTAGTTTCCATTTTCAAAAAAATCATTTACAAGGAGGGTGTATAGTGTTCTTCAAGAACTAATCTTGTTCTTCTTTGATTTTTATGGTTGATTTAGCTAGCTTAAGGCCACTAAAGGATCATACAAAGCTTAGTGAGGCTAGAACATACTCCTAGGAAGGTAGACCTCTTGAAACCCTAGCATTTGATTTGAGATTTAAATATGTTTTTGATGGGTTTAGCTTTGTATGATTATAGTGGTGATTATAAGCATAATTATGTAGTTAGTTATGTGATTTAAGAAGCATGATGATTGTGATGGTAAATTAGATGTTCTTGGACAGATTTGGGATGAGAAATATGTGTATGAATTGTATTGATGCCCGGTGTGGCTTGGTTGTGTTATTACGATTTTTAGAACGTCCGATTTATAGCCGTCGTAATGCCGAATTTTTGTTAACACTTAAAAACCAAGCATGGCAGTTAATGTAGGTTCCTGACCTTGATAATATTATGACTGGTCCTTGTAGATCTCGAGCAATAGATCGTTTTGGCGCAAGAATCGAAATATTCCGACTTACTGTTTAGGAGTTATGGTCAAATTACGAAAAGTAGTTCGAAACCGTAAACGAGAATTCGTAACTGAAATTGAACCCTCGTAAAATACGTAAGTCAGTGGCGAATCTTGGTAATTAAATACTAGAGGTAAAAAGGAAGGTGTGAGAGAAAACCTCATGTGAAACGGATCGTTTTCATTTTATAAAAATGTTCGAATCAAGGTTAAACGCGAACGAACCCCTTAAAAGTATAACTTTGGTTATGACTTAGAAAACGGACGGTAAAACTCGAGGTATAATATCGGTTGTAATCGATCGACTTTAGAACTTATACGACTTAAGTATATACCGAGTGTGGGTATGATGACATGTCATAATAACGAACAAATGTCGGATCGTATCGGTAATAAAAAGAGTTACACTAAAAAGTGTATAACGAGATAATTCAAAAACGTGTTTCGACTTAAGTGAAGTTTATAATTAGACTTTTAAAAGGTGTTAAGTGGTTAATCTCGAATGTTCTGATTGTTTATAGATCATCGAGCAGACCTAGGACACGCTATCTCCACCCACACCTGAATACCAGGCAAGTGTTCAAACCTTTGAACCCATTGTTGTGATAATATATGTATATGATTTCTGTTTTACATATGTCATCGCATGCATGCCTGTTTCCAATTATATTGTGACTCTGGTTGTTGTGATACTTGTTCCCTGAATTGCTATTGGCTTATAGACTAGATACGAATTATCAGTATAAGCCGGATATTTTGGTAAGACCCTTAGCGAAGGGCAAATGATATTCATTCTTAAATATAGACCGGGAGTCGGTATTTTGAGATATAAATAGTCGTGGAAACCCGGAGGGATTCCAACGACAGATTATTATTTATCTGAGGAATGTTATTATTAAACGTTATTTATATTTCCATAAAGTATCAATTACTTGGAAATCTTTCGAGGAATGTTATTCGAGTATTATCTCAGTCGAGAGATATTAAATGAATGTTAGTTTCGAATATTCATTTAGAGTTGATTATTTAATGAATATTATTTTGATATTCATTAGAATGTTAGTTATTTAATGAATATTACTTTCGAATATTCATTTAAGGTTTATATACTTAATGATTATTATTTTCAAATATTCATTGGAAGTTCTAATTACTTAAAGGATATTATTTCGAATATTCCTTTAAAGTTTTGATTATTAAATGAATGTTATTTGGATATTCATTTAGAAGATTATTTATTAAATGAATGTTATTTGGATATGCATTTAGAAGATTAAATATTAAATGAATATTATTTTCAAATATTCATTTAAGGTTTGACTTATTGATTGAATATTATTTTAAATATTTATTGGAGTTCAATTATTAATGAATATTATTTTGAATATTCATTTAAGGAGTGATTTATTTAGTAAATGGTTCTATATATTCATTCGAGTATTACTTACGAGCAATATTATGATTTAATAATATTCCGTAATTATTATTGAGTTAATAAATATTCTTGGAATATTTATTTAATTCTTTTTAATTCTTTTTAAAATTATTTATATTATTTGGAGATTATCTTTCACCTCCAAATATTATGTAAAATATTTCGGAGTCTTTTTACGACTATTTTATCAAGGAAAGGTTCCCAACTCTTTATTTTCATTTAAATCTATCTTAAAGGATTTAAATGTTCGATCAAACTTCCATGTTATAGGGGAACCTACTTGAGCAATATTATTTATCTTGTAGTCTTCCCGGTCATAAATCTCGTAATTTATCCTTTTCACTCGCAACTTGGTTGCTATGGACTCATTAAGTCTGTATGTACCTTCTCATCATTCGAGGGGTAAGATTGTTGGAACAAGTTGATATCCATTAACAAGCAAAAGCTTGGGAAATGTTGGTGAATTTTCCTTTCCAACTAGATACGACTACTTTGTGGAGTCTTATCAACAAGTATTTCACTTGGGAAAGGGAGGACAAACTCTACGTTTCAATGCTGTGGATTTATTCAAACTAGGAATCGTGTGTAAGAGGCCGAGTCGCGCGGTCCATCACAAGGCCTAACCATTGGCCAGGGAGTTACTATTAAAGGCAATCGACAAGTGGAGCCGTCAGTTCTTCCTTCTACCGGTAGTAAACTATATTTGGATGTACCATCCCCGACTGATCATCAGGGATTGGGACAGCTGGCGCGTAATAACTCCAGTATTGGTTCATCTCCCAAATTGGGAATTCCCTGCAACACGTATCGAAGAGACTTCTTTCAGGTTGACGGTGTCTTCCGCAACACGTATCGAAGAAACTTCTTTCAGGTTGTAGGACTTCGAAAAATGTTAATAACTGGAATTGCAATATTTTCCTTGCAAGTTCCTCTTTATATGATAAATGATAATATCTGGCTTATCTTTGACATAGCAGATATTCCCACCTATATATGCATTTTGAGTTACCTCATAACTTGGCATCATTTCCGTAAATGCATGGCATATGGTTTGAAAGATACTTTTGAACTGTTATATTATCGTTCAGTTATATATTATTGTTGGTGGGCTATTGCTCACCCTTGCTTTATTATTATATCACAACAACAGCTAGACCAGATGACTCGCACAAGGCGCACTCGACGCGGGTGAGGACGATGAGACTACCAGAGCCGAAGAAAAAACTATTGGTAGGATAGATTTATTCTTTCAGTACCAAGTATATGGTCTAGTATGACTTATGCAAATGGATGGCAAAGAGTATGTATTTATATTGTAATTCTTTTTGGATTGTAAGAACTCATAATGTGCTTAATAAAATTTGGTAGTTAATCTGATTTCATCTCTGGTACTATAACGGGTGTGTTTTATGTTATTGTTTTGGGTCACATGATTGTAATTTAATATTTATGTTGAGTTGTGGATGAGAAGTGAGACGGTAACGACCAGATCTCTCTGACCCCGGATTTGGGGGTGTTACAATTTGTATCCATAAAAATGCTTGGGTCTCAGATCTAAGGAACAATGTGAACCAATACTTACACAATTTAAGAATTTGGTTTCATATAATCTCAATGATCATGAACCAAGTGTTCTTGTGGTTGATTCAGTGGATGGATTCATAGAGTATATTTTCCTTCATCCTTCTAGGCAGCGTTTGGTTTTGCTTAATATTTATTTCAAACAGCTTAACAAAATAGTAATTGAGAACACCTGTTTTTTGAGGGCCCCGGCCAAGAGGGTATCAAATATGCAGAATAATTCCAAGATGGGCCCTCTCAATTTGAATTGTTTTGTAACGTTTTTAATAAGTAGCTAATTTTTCAAAAAACACATAATCCAAGGATATCAGTGGATTATCACAATTGGATTATACTAATTCTTAAAATTTTATTTTTTGTCAAATAATTCTGAGATTTTAAAGTTACAACGAACCTTAAAATGGTATTCTTGAAATCAGAAAAAAATTATCACTTTAGGCATGTTATTACATTAGAGGAACTAAATATAATTACCAACTATTAGGTGAGACCGATCAAATTTTTTTATTATTATAAAGAATTTATCACTTTAGAGAGTAAGAGTCCGTTTGGCTTAACTTAAAAAATGTTACTTATAATTTAAAGTGCAATTTACTCACTTTAAGTGAAAAGTGATAATTTTAACTTTAAGTTAGGTGTATTTGTTTGGTTAATTTTACTTAAAGTAAATTTATTTTTAAAAAATTAATTAAAAAAAGAAATTTATATTTGTTAAACATAATATAAAAGTATAAAATATAAATATATGCAAAAAATATAATACGAGAATCAAAATAATGAATTTGTAAAAATAAAACATGAACATTTTTTCTTAAAAAATACAGCCTAAAAACACAAAAGCCATATAGGCATAATTGTGAGTACACGTCTATTTTCATGTATTGCAACATTATCTTCCGACCAATGTATCTATTTTCATACTGGCTTACTTTATTTTTTAAAAATAAATTATTTATTCTAGAAAAAAGTACGTAGAGATGTACTTTTTTCAGTAACTTATTTTTTACAAGATAATGAATGTTAAACTTCTCATAAACATTTTTTTTCAAAAAATACATAAATACGTAATGTTTTTTCGAAATAAGTAACTTATAAATTGGATTTTATGGGGTCAAATATGTCCTTCATATTGTCCCAATGCACAAACATGCATAAATGTGCAAAATATCCTTATTAAGAAAAAATCTAAATAAACACTCAATTTTTAAATATTCGGACGTTACAATAAAAGCTGGACGGTTTCTAGATTTTATGAATATTCATTTTTCAATAAAACACTATCTTTATAATATTTTGTGGGGTCTCAACAAAATTACATGTTAAAGAGTAGAGCTTGTCAAAGATTCTTCTAGACACTGAGTACTTTTACTAGCCCTACGTACCATATATATTGCACTGCTACTACTACAACTACAAATATAAGTTGCTCTGATTTATTTTGTAGATACATATCTATGGATGATACCGGAGACAAGGGTGGTAGCTCCGCCGGAGAGGGCTCTCAAAGTGGCCGGAGAAAGAGTAACTTCCAGCGGCACACCGCGGAACAGATTCAAAGGCTTGAAGGGTATCATCAAATTTATTACTAGTGTTTCGGTTTACTTTTTTCTTTGGAATTTGAATTTTTTCGAATTATTTTTTGATGAAAAATTTGTTGTGAATCTACGCTTTTGTTAGGAAAATGTTGATTTTTGGGCTTCATTGTTGTTTATTTCTTTAAATAAAATGTGTGTGAGCTTTGGATTATTTTAGTATTTTATGTTTGATCTAGGTACGTAGAGGTAAGGTATGTTATAACATTTTATATCGAGAGCCCTTTTGTTTTGTCTATGAGTGGATACATCGTATATGTTTGGTTTGGTTCCATCGTAAAATAATGAATTTATATGTAATTGCTAATACTTTTTTTATGTGTTTGATTGAAGGGCGTTCAATGAATGTCCTCATCCAAATGAGAACATGAAAATGAACATTTTATATCGAGAGCTCTTTTGTTTTGTCTATGAGTGGATATACCGTATGTGTTTGGTTTGGTTCCATCGTAAAATAATGAGTTTATGTGTAATTGCTAATACTTTTTTCATGTGTTTGATTGAAGGGCGTTCAATGAATGTCCTCATCCAGATGAGAACATGAAAATGAACATTTTATATCGAGAGCCCTTTTGTTTTGTCAATGAGTGTATACACTGTATATGTTTGGTTTGGTTCCATAGTAAAATAATGAGTTTATGTGTAATTGCTAATACTTTTTTATGTGTTTGATTGAAGGGTGATGAGAACATAAAAATGAACATTTTATATCGAGAGCCCTTTTCTTTTGTCTACGAGTGGATACATCGTATATGTTTGGTTTGGTTCCATCGTAAAATAATGAGTTTATATGTAATTGCTAATACTTTTTTTATGTGTTTGATTGAAGGGCATTCAATGAATGTCCTCATCCAGATATGAGAACATGAAAATGAACATTTTATATCGAGAGCCCTTTTGTTTTCTCTATGCGTGGATACACCATATATGTTTGGTTTGGTTCCATCGTAAAATAATGAGTTTATATGTAATTATTAATACTTTTTTTATGTGTTTGATTGAAAGGCGTTCAATGAATGTCCTCATCCAGATGAGAACATGAAAATGAACATTTTATATCGAGAGCCCTTTTGTTTTGTCTATGCGTGGATACGCCATATATGTTTGGTTTGGTTCCATCGCAAAATAATGAGTTTATATGTAATTGCTAATACTTTTTTTAAGTGTTTGATTGAAGGGCGTTCAATGAATGTCTCATCCAGATGAGAACATGAAAATGAACATTTTATATCGAGAGCCCTTTTGTTTTGTCTATGAGTGGATACACTGTATATGTTTGGTTTGTTTCCATCGTAAAATTATGAGTTTATATGTAATTACTAATACTTTTTTATGTGTTTGATTGAAGGGCGTTCAATGAATGTCCTCGTCGTCTAGATGAGAACATGAAAATGAACATTTTATATCAAGAGCCCTTTTGATTTGTTTATGAGTGGATACACTGTATATGTTTGGTTTGGTTTCATCGTAAAATCGTAAAATAATGAAATTATATGTAATTGCTAATACTTTTTTTTATGTGTTTGATTGAAGGGCGTTCAATGAATGTCTTCATCCAGATGAGAACGTGAAAATGCAGCTAAGTAGAGAGTTGGGACTGTCTCCTCGCCAGATACAGTTTTGGTTTCAAAACAGAAGGACACAATTAAAGGTTCGTTGATCTTTATTTCTTTATTTATTTAAGTCTTTGTTCCTTCTTGTTTTTCTTTGGTGCTGATTGAAATGTTTTAGGCACAACATGAAAAAGCTGACAACTTTGTTCTTCGCACTGAGAATGAAAAGATTCGATGTGAAAACATAGCCATGATAGAGGCGCTTAAGAATGCTGTGTGCCCATCTTGTCGAGGTCCTGATCAGTTTGAGGAAGACATCTACATCAAAAGACAAAAGTTGCGTGAAGAGAATGCTTATTTGAAAGAAGAGGTTTGAGTCATTGAAGCTGGATCTTTACTGCAATCTATGCAATAAGATTCTGCATTAACTTAATAGCATGCTCTATAATTAATTAGTAATTTAGTTAAATGAAGTTACGTAAATGCCTTAATTAAGCATCACATGGAGAGTTTTGAATGTGATTTATTATGAACTGCAGCTTAAAAGGTTTGAGAACATAGCTGCCAAGTACGCGGGAAGGCCACTTTCACAACTCCATCTAGGGCAGCCACTCCATTTATCATCGTTGGATTTGTCAATGGCAAGTTTTGGGAATAATGGGATGACTGGTCCATCGCTTCATCTTGATAATGGGATGACTGGTTCATCGCTTGATCTTGATCATATTTCTGGTAGTCCCTTGACCTTTCAAACCCTGCCATTCCGGAGGATCAATTATACAGCTATGGACAAGTCACTCATGGTTGATATTTCTCTCAATGCTATGGATGAATTGATGAAGCTTTTACAAAACAATTCATCTTTCTGGAAAAGATCGTCAATTGATGGACGCGAAGTTCTGAATCTTGAAGTTTATGAGAGCATCTTTCCAAAAGTTGCCAAAAGTTCTAATGTTCGTATTGAGTCATCAAAAGATTCAAGTGTTGTGATCATAAGTAGTTGTTTGGAATTGGTTGATATGCTTATGGACGCGGTTAGTTTTCATATTACTTTTATAACTATATGTGGTTAACTCTTAAACATTAAAATGTTGTGACACCATATTGATTTGAGTTGATAAATACATTCCTACTTTGCAGAACAAGTGGATGGAGTTCTTTCCTAATATTGTTTCGAGGGCAGCGGTAGTTGAAGTTATATCAACTGGATTGATGGGCGGTCGGAATGGCTCGTTACAACTGGTTATTACTTAATTCAATTCATTTACTATTTCGCCATCTTTGTATGATATATGTATATAATATGGTACCAACATCTTGGAAATGAACTTGTTCTCGTTGCAGATGTATGAAGAGATGCAGGTATTGTCCCCATTAGTGCCAACCCGCAAATTCTATTTTCTTCGTTTTTGTCAGCAAATTGAGCAAAATGCATGGGCCATAGTTGATGTTTCCTGTGACTTTTCCCAAGAACCACATTCTAATCCTCACTGTCGAGCTCGACGTCTACCATCTGGGTGCATCATTCAAGACATGCTCAATGGCCGCTCAAAGGTCTACACTAAGTCTTTAGCAACTAAGTTTTTCTTTTGTGTTTGCTGACTCTAATCGTCTTAAAGTATTTCATGATAACAGATTACATGGATAGAACACGTGGAAATAGAAGATATAAGACCAATCCATAATCTTTACAAGGAAAACATATATAGTGGGTTAGAATTTGGTGCTACAAGAAGACTTGCTACGCTTCAAAGAACATGTGAAAGGCTTACTTGTCTAATGAATGCTGTTAATTCAGCTTCTGATCTTGGGGAAGGTAAGTCATCTACATGTTTCAGAATTTGCAAATTATTTTATACATCATCTACTTAGCGGTGCCATTGTGCCACAAGTATATGGAAAATAATTTGGCACCTTTTTCCAGTAATTACATCCCCTCATGGCAAAAGAAGTTTGATGAAACTTTCCCAGAGGATGGTTAACGGTTTTTGTTCTAGCATCAACAAAATCAATGGGCAGCAAGTGATGATCTCTGGGATGAACGATTTCGAAGTATTCACAACTCTTGAAAAGTGCACTGATCCTGGCCTTCCTAACAGCATGGTTCTGAGTGCAGCAACTACTATTTCGGTCCCATTTGCTCCCCAAAAGGTTTTCGATTTCTTCAGGGACGAAAGAAGCCGGTCTCAGGTAAGATTTATGATTTAAAGTTTCTTTTATGGTGCAAAGCTTTGTATGAACATCACTCTTATAATCATAATCTATTGTTTGTTTTTTTTATCAGTGGGATGTTCTTTCTGATCAAAATCCTGTGCAAGAGGTTGGCCATATTTCCTGTGGATCTGATCCAGGGAATTGTATCTCTGTTCTTAGGGTATGATCTTTAGTTTTTGCATTTGTGCTTGTGATCTCTATCTTTTTTAAAGGCAAGGATATTTGAGGGAGGCCATTATCGCGAACCCTGATTCTCACACAAACATGTCTTTAACTCTTATTTAACCTCTTTCAAGAAAAGAAATTTTTGTTTAGCACTTTTTTCCTTTTATAAATTCAGATCATAAAGAAATCTACTCTCATTCTGATGGTACGGAGTATCAATAGTAGTTAAGTAGTTTACTAGCACTACCTGCTTGATTGTTCCTTCCTATTAAACAAAATTCATTACAAGGCCAGAACAACATTTCTGACACTGTCATTACTACTTCTATCAAGTTCTTGATCTATATTTCTTAAAGCATCACTGATATACGTGTAAATTGATATCTTGTAATGGCCAGGCCTCCAATACCAGCCAGAGCAACATGTTAATTCTTCAGGAAAGCTGCATTGACTCATCCGGTGCCCTTGTTGTGTACTGTCCTATAGACCTACCTGCCATTAACATGGCCATGAGTTGTGAAGACCCCTCATTCATCCCCATGTTATCCTCGGGATTCGCAATATCACCTTATGCTGGAGAAAATCTGGAAGCCGGAGAAATGTCAGCTGGATCGCTTGTTACAATAGTGGTACAAACTATAGTGAGCAATTTGACGTCAGCTAAGATGAGCCAGGAGTCGGTGAATACAGTTTATAACTTGGTGGGCAACATTATAAAGCAAATTAATGCTGCCTTGAGTTGCTCTACTCGTTAAGATTTGCACCTGTGTTGTGCATGGATCTTTAATACCATGTACCAAGAGAAAATGAAGGTTAGTTGAGGGCTCTGAATATTCTGCTACTGAATTTCAGTTTTCTCCTGCCAAACTTTTGTACCATTTTCAATTTCTTTATCCTTTACAACATTTCTTTAGAAGATTATGTCAACAATTTGGTTTTGCTTTGTTAATTTGGGAGTCAAGAATAAGGCACCCTGGTTGTCATTCTAGCTCTAATCTACAATTGATAATCATGTTCTTTTCAATAAAATCTTTTTAAACCATTAATATAAAATATAAAGGTTATATATATGGGTTTGTTTCCATAACAACGTTTAAATGAGCACTAATTGCAGACGGGGAAATCAGTTGATAACTTGATATTAGAGAGGCCTGACTAAACTTAGGCTACGTTTACTGGCAATATGGGGTTAACGTAGCTAAAGGTAAGTTCGGCTTCTCCGATCTTGACCAATATCCTATGTAAAAGAGTTCATATGCCTACTGTGAAGACATAAAAGGATTGTAAAATGTCTTCTAGCTAACATCTTAACCTTTGTTTGCTTCATCAAAGGCAAAGTAAGTGACAAATGGTTGGGGTATGGACTTGGATCCCTGACTTTCTATTCTTTTCTGGGCTTATTTCGTGACTCTATCATCTAGACTTGTTAAGTGTACTAGCTATTCATTGAATAACAAATTGATGGATCACATCAAAATCGATATGTTGGGATGATATGATAATTGAGACCTTAGAATTTGATAATTTCTCTGAATAATTAAGGTAATATTGACAAGTATAATTGTGCATTTGAATGATAGTATGTGGTTTTGATATAGCCACATTTAAAGATAGAGTAAATTACAAAGTGGCCGGTGGCGGTATTTAGCGGGAGCCATTATTTTAAAATGCGGAAACTAAAGCTAGACATTAAAATGTTCTTAGTATAGATGTGAGGTATTTGACTACGGATCTACCATAAGTGAACTATTACTTTGGTGGGTTCTCGAAGATTTGAACTTTCATTGTCTCAATTTACTATCAATATCGTTACTTGGTACATTGAGTATCTTTCTATCTTAGTAGCTCATGAGGTGGTAGTTTTGGAATAACATTTTCTTCAGTTACCTAATTTTATCAGCCGTTCATAACTTTAAATTTTTTATAAAACATATAGCAAGAATATTAACAAAAAAACATTATAATTTATTACTTTAAAGTTCGTGGAATTTGTATCAGAACGAAAGACGAGTAGAAGAGTTAGTCTTACAAATTATATTTTTCTTTTTTATTTGTGTATTAATAATTAATAAAACATTAAAATTATGGAATTTGTATCGTATAACAATTGGGTTGAGTATCTCTCTTAAACAGAAGTACTATCGGAGTAATGAGCAAAACTTAAATAGACGTCCCTTGGACCTAATTCATTATGTAACGTAAAGTCTTAAATTAACCCGGAATCCCAGAAACCTTGATAAACTTATAAAAATTCCTAGGCATTCGGGAACAATTTCGAGATCCAGCTCAAATTCCTCATAGGTGTTGTAATCCTAATTTTCGCAGCATGAGAACTTCTCCAATCAGAAAGCACAGGAAGATGACGTTCAACAACAATCAGTACGTGTCGATTTTCGACTTGCCCGAAGAACTCTTAGCAGAAATTCTCAAAAGACTACCGGTAAAATCTATCTTTTCTTGCATGTTTGTTCAAAAAGCATGGTATCGCCTCATAAAAACTCCCATGTTTATCACCCTTCATCTAAATTATCAAAAAATTTCCCCCTACAATCATCATAAGTATCTCCTTTTCCAAAACAATTATTGCAGTACGTTAACGGTACGTTTCGATGATAAACAATGTGAAGAATACTGCACAATTGAAACAATTCCTCACTTGCCCCGTTATTTCTTTTGGCATGCGTCATCGTATGGTTTAATGTGTGTGTCTACCATGTTTTTAGAAGATCGTTACAATCCAAGAATATATCTGTGGAATCCGCTTGTTCAAAAATATAAAACTCTTCCCGATTCACCTCTTCCACGATTTACCTTTAAAGAAAGAGAGTGGCTAGCTAGAGAGTGGCAAGCTTTAGCTTTCGGGTTTGTACCGGATGTAAATGATTATGTGGTTGTGCATGTTGTCAAACTTGATTCGATCTCTGAAATTGATTCCCAGTCGGACTCGGTTATGATTGGTGTTTATAGTCTAAACACTAATACATGGAAGAAAATAATTCAGGATAGTGTTTCTATTTATAACATTGATGTGTATGATGTTGCTTTCGTTAATGGTGCTGCATACTGGGTAGGGTTTAATTCTAACGAGCAGAAGATGATTATGTGCTTTGATACCAAGACTGATGTACTTCGACAAATCTGGTTGCCTGATTGGGGGCCTGAATGGGGGTATGAAGGGTTTTGTAATCCTATGATGCATCCATTTGATCAGTCTATTGCTTACTTTGTCCATGAAGAATACCGAAAAGTACACATGTATGTACTGAAAGAGGATCCTATAAATGGGATTTCTTGGGAGAAGAAGAGGAGTGTTAGTCTAGGTGAAAATGCCAAGTGGGAAACCTTGGGTTTAAGGAACGATGGTGAGCCAATATTTGAAAAATTATATAATTTGATTACATATAATAATTATGATAACGGTGAAGCATATAATTTTGTTGATTCATGGGATCGATGGATCCCGTATCCTTTTCAGGAGGGCCCTAACCCAACTTTTTTCATTAGTCCTTTTATTGAGAGTCTGGTTCTGCTTGATGTGGAAGGGAATAATTGAAGAAAATAGCAAGTCAGAAACCTTGTTAGTGGATGACTTGATGTGGAATCCAATTTTAAAAGAGGACGAAATAAAGGATCTACCATTTTATGGGGATTACGGGTTTTTCTTAATGAATTCTATTATTTTACATGTTAGTTTTGTTTCACAATAGTGCATGCTAAGTTCTCGAGCTTGGTTGTTTACTTGTTTTACAATTGTGAGATTGAGTTTCTGTTTTGCGGTTAGTGACATATATTCCTAAGGTTGATGAACAATATTGGGAACATGATGTTGCATTGAAGATAGCCGACGTTTTTTGGTATTGATTGACAATTAGGACAAAAGTTGTTCCCAACCAAGTCTGCAGAGATGGTTCAGAGTTGAAACAAAGATAGTTCACCACAAAGGTTGCAGAAAGGCTCACAACTTGAACTAAGGTTGCGATCCGCAAAATAGAGGTTAAAGGAATGTTACTGTGTGCTCTATTGTCATATATAATTTTTTTTATGTACTTCTTATATTGTCAAGGATAAGAAGTTAACAGTTGTGAGTTTTCTTACATGGTATAATTTTTGCTACTCTTTGTCTCTGTTTTCAATATATGAATATAAAGTATGTACAGGAGTTGTGAAACCTGTTTTTAGAAGTACTACTGAATTGGTGTACGGAATTACGAGCTATACTAGATTCAAAGTATAAACTAATTTGCATAGAAGTTTAATTACAGATCTCCAAGGTCTGATATTTAGTGTGACCAAACTTAAATAAAAAATTGGATTTTTTAATAATGATGTGCTTTGATACCAAGAATGATGTACTGTGACAAATCTTCTTTCCTGACGAGGCTGAGGCTGAGGCTGAAGCTGTGCTTATTGGTCCTGTTCTTCATATATTTGGCCAGTCTATTGCTTACTTTGTTGAGGATAATGACTCAAATATTAACATGTGGGTATTGGAAGGTGATCCGATGAATGAGTTTTGTTGGGAGAAGAAGATGAGTTTTCGTCTTCCTATTGATGATTATGATTGGTTTCACAATGGTGAACCGATGCTTACACAATTTAGTAATTTGGTTTCATTTAATCTCAATAATGATGAACCGCGTGTTCTTGTTGTTGATCCAAGGGAGAAAGGCTTTCCAAAAAAATTTTCCCTTCATCCTTTTGTGGAGAGTCTGGTGTTGCTAATTAACGTTGAAGCCCTGTTAGTGGATATGAATTCCACATGCTGAGAAGGACGAGGCAACCGATCCATGGTTTATGTGGTTTCTGTTATGTTTTATTGTATTCCGTCATTGTTGGCTATTGCCAAGGTTATGTTTTGCTTTTAGTGGCAATTGTTACAAAGTTATCACAGCATAAGTGAAAACAGCATGATAAGTTGCATCAATAATGGTTGTCAGGAATTTTCCTAAAAAAACAATGATGGTTGTGAGGGTCTCTTTTCTGTATTGACTGACAATTCGGACAAATGTTGTCAAGATAGTTCATAGCTGGATGGTGACTGAGTTATTGATCAAGTACATTCTCTGAATAGCGGAAATTAAATGTATAGAATTTGTAAATTAAAAGGTGTGCTTTGCTAAAGAAGCATATTTCTTGGCTTTTCTTATATGAGCAGCATCTTGCTCAGTTTCTCATACTTTAGTTTCTGTTCTATTATTTCTATATTAATTTTATGATTTATGGTGATAATACTTGATTCGAATGAGCTAGGACTAGGAGAACTCATAGATTAAGATGGTATCCAAAGTTGATTGACTCGAAATGCAAAGCTCTTTTGTCGAGCTATAAACTGATTATAAGATGAGAAATTTATTTGCGCCAAGGCCAAGGAGGATCTGAAAAGAAGGAAAGTTGAAGGAAAAAAAATATATGGGAACCAAAACTTCTAAACTCTGTGTTCTGCAATATTAGTTATTTAAATTAGACCTGCTTTGCCAGTTTGTATACTGAGCTCCAATTTAATGAAGTTGGATAAACATTCTGCATCAATGTTCACGTTTCTATCTTTACACCATCGCAGTACTGGGTACGTTCTTGGATGGAAGAATTGAGGAGTTCATTCATGCAAGGTTAGAAATCATTCCCCTTTCCCTTTTTATAACATATATAACTGTATTAGCAGGGATCGTGATGGCGTTTTCTATATATTTATTTCTTGTCAATTTGGAAACCTACTGGAAATTTGACGAAAAAATGTATATTCATAAGATTTTACAGAATAAATTTTTAACAAACGAGTCTGAGTTAGTAGACCATCTTGTCATATTCAAGTTTTTTCATGAATTGGTTTGAATCGTGTCTTACATTCACACCCCTACTATATACAATATAATAGTTCACTGCATTGATGTGTAGAGCATAAAGATTTCATGTTGCTGAATGTTTAGTTCTAGGGGAATTCATGTTGCAGATGTGAAAACGTCCCAGTTTCACCTTTAAGTGTAACACAGACTTTGGAAAGCTCGCAACCCAGACAACTAATCTGGAGGAAAATACAATAAATCAAGGCCTTATGGATAATGTGTTAAAATTCTGTGTACAATTGTTACAAGTTTGTTAAAATTTTAAGATTGTTTTTTCTTTTGATAAGTAATGAAATTGCCTAAAAGTCGTCTTTACGTCTTGTGTTATGATCTGCTTAATTACAGGGCATCTGATCACTACTGCCTTTCGATAATATTTGAATGATTATTGAAATTGGTATATAGGTTGATCAGATCTTTACATTGATGACTAAACTAACCGATTCTGAGAACTCGTAACCAAGAGTTCTGTGAACTATATTTACGCAACCATCATTGGTTCTTATGATGCAGATAAATACATGGCTCAACCTCCATAGCTTTTTGCTGGAGGGGGGCGGGGGCATGGCCGGCCTTGAGATTCAAGAGGCCTTTGGCAAAATCAGGTTTATGTTATGTTAGGGAACCACTGCATTTCTTTTTTTTTTTGATCGCCAGAACAAAAGAAAGCAAAGTTACAAACAAGCTACATCAGAACAAACAGCTTCTTCTACCACTCTGGGAAGCTCATCTACAAACAACCGATTCTGTTTCATTCGGACAGGCCAAGCACCTAATTCATGAGCGACTTGATTTCCTTCTCTTCGAACAAAACTCCATTCACATGAAATAGCTAGACTCGCTGCTCTTCTTAGGGCACCCAACACATTCGCAATTGACAGAATGGATTTGTTTTCCGCTAATGCTGTTACCAGACATAAAGAATCCATCTCCATCACACACTGTTAGAATGCCTTGAATTTGTAGGCCACCAACCATTAATGTTAGTCAAAGATTATGGCTTGCCTAACTTGGTTAGTGGCCTAACGCCTAACACCACATACCACACCTAACCCCTTAGATTGTGTCTATAAATAGAAATGCATGTAAGGATTGTGAAGCATCTGAAAATTCTGTAATCTGTTTATCCTCAAGATTAGATTAATATAAACTAGTTTCTCTTCTGCATATATTTTCTCTTTACGTTTATGATCTTTCTTGCTTCCGTATAACAAACTGGTATCAGAGCTTGGTTGAAGCTGCTGTGTTTTTTTTTTAAATTTTCGCCGGAATTTTTTCAAGCTCGCCAGAGAAGACGACACTGTTCGGGCGGAGTTACTGTTCATCACCGAAGAAGAAGGCATTGTTCATCACCGGAGAAGAAGGCACTGTTCATACAGTACTGTTCATACGGCACTGTTCATACGGTACTGTTGACGTATACGTTTATGGGAGAAACATGTCTGGTGGTATTAACGTTAAGGTCGACAAATTTACTGGGAGAAATAGTTTCAGTCTATGGCAAATCAGATGCGTGCCTTGTTAAAGCAACAGGGGCTCTAGGCGCCGTTGAACACAAAAACGGCTGCTTCTGGAAGCGTTGAGATGGCCAATCTCGAAGAAAAGTCACACTCAACAATTCTGTTGTGCCTTGCAGATGATATTATTACTGAAATTGCGGAAGAGGATACCGCGTCTGGTTTATGGTTAAAGCTTGAAAGTCTCTACATGACAAAGTCTTTAACAAATAAGTTGCTTCTGAAGCAACGTCTGTTCAGTCTGCGAATGCAGGAAGGTATGCCTCTTCGAGATCACTTAGATCAATTAAACATAATTTTATTAGAATTGCGTAATATTGATGTTAAAGTTGAAGATGAGATGCTGCTTTGATTCTGTTAGTTTCTTTACCATTATTGTATGAGAACTTTGTGCAATCGTTTATTGTTGGTAAAGATAATATTTCTCTAGAGGAGGTTAGATCTTCTATTCATTCTAGAGAGCTGTGCCATAAGGCGGCTGGTACAGGTACAGATAATCATGCTGCTGGGTTGGTAGCTAGCGGGAGTACCGGACATGGAAAGTCGGGGAAGTATAAATCCAAGAAACCAGCTTTTAAGGGTTCGAGAGCTAATGATGTCTGCAATTACTGTAAAGAGAAGGGACACTGGAAATCTGACTGTCCTAAGAAAATGAAGCAACGGGATAAATTGGTGGATACTGGTGCAGGAACGGCTGCTGTAGCTGATGCCAATTCCGAAGAAGATATTGCTCTAGTTGCTATCAAGGACACGCATCACTCTGATGTGTGGATCCTTGAATCTGGAGCATCTTACCATATATGTCCGCGCAGGGAGTGGTTTACAACCTACAAGCAAGTAGACGGTGGCAATATTTCTATGGCTAACAGTTTTGCTTGTGAGACGGTTGGAATAGGCTCTATTAAAAAGGCAGTATTTGTAGGCTATGGGGATGGAGTTAAAGGTTATAGAATCTGGTCTCCATCTGAAAATAGTGTTATACTGAGTAGAAATTTAGTCTTTGATGAAAATTCTATGTTTAACCCTACTGTGAAGTCTACGATTGTTTCAGAAAGTGGTGGTGTTGAAAAATAGGTGGAGCAGGAAGTCACTCAAGATGAGAGTGAACCACAACAAGAAGTTCAACAACCACAGTCAGAATCAGAATTATCAGTACCAGTAGTAAATCAGTACAGTTTAGCTCTTGATCGATCGAGGAGAGCTAAGTATGGAGTGCCTCCAAAGAAATATGGTTTTGAAGATATGGTGGCATATGCACTACAGGTAGCTGAAGAAGTGGATCCTAGCTCTAATGAGCCATCCACTTACAAAGAAGCGGTGACATGTACTGAATCTACAAAATGGTTTGCTGCAATGGGAGATGAAATGGAGTCACTTCAGAAGAATAAGACTTGGGAATTATTCAAGCGGCCTCGAGACAAAAAGATTGTTACTTGTAAATGGGTCTACAAGAAGAAGGAAGGAGAAACATCGGTTGAGGGTATCAAGTATAAAGCTCGGTTAGTAGCTCGAGGGTTCACTCAGAAAGAGGGAGTAAATTACAATGAGATTTTTTCACCAGTGGTCAGACACACTTCCATCAGGGTGCTACTAGCGATAGTTGCACATCAGAATCTGGAGCTTGAACAACTCGATGTGAAGACAGCTTTTCTGCATGGAAAGCTGGAAGAGGAGATATACATGACTCAGCCAGATGGTTTTTAGGTTCCTGGTAAAGAAGAATATATGTGCAAGTTATTGAAGTCCTTGTATGGGATAAAGCAGTCTCCGAGGTAGTGGTACAAGAAATTTGATAGCTATATGATAGGTATTGGCTACACCAGGAGTCCGTATGATTGCTGTGTTTATCACAGTAAGACGTCAAATGGTTCTTTCATTTATCTGGTCCTGTATGTAGATGATATGTTGATAGCTGCAGAGAACAAGTCTGATATTCAGAAGTTAAAAGGTCTCCTCAGTGCTGAGTTTGAAATGAAAGATTTGGGTGCGGCTCGGAAAATTCTGGGAATGGAGATTTATAGGGATAGAAGCAAAAGAAAGCTCTTCTTGTCACAGAAGGGATACATTCAGAAGATTTTGTCAAGGTTTGGCATGTCTACAGCAAAGCCCATAGATACTCCTAGTGTTGCAAATGCACATCTGTCTGTCGTTTTGCACCTAAGTCTGCTGAGGAAAAAGAGTACATGTCTCGAGTTCCCTATGTTAGTGCAGTAGGAAGCTTGATGTATGCAATGGTCTGCACTAGACCTGATCTTGCACAGTCTGTCAGTGTTGTTAGTAGGTTCATGGGTGATCCAGGCAAGGAGCATTGGCAAGCTGTGAAGAGGGTTTTTCGGTACTGAGTGTTTGGTGATACTGAGTGTTTGGTGACAGGGTTTTCAGACTCTGATTATGCTGGAGATGTTGACAGTAGAAGGTCTATGACTGGTTATGTTTTCACTCTGGGTGGTTCGATTGTCAGTTGGAAAGCTACTCTGCAACCTACAGTGACTTTGTCTACTACAGAAGCAGAGTACATGGCATTGACAGAAGCCGCAAAAGAAGGAATCTGGTTGAAAGGATTGATCAGTGATCTAGGTCTACATCATGATCAGGCTACAGTATTTTGTGATAGTCTCAGTGCAATCTGTTTAGCCAAGGATCAAGTCCATCATGAGCGGACTAAGCACATAGATGTAAGATATCATTTTCTAAGAAGTGAGACGAGAATTAAGGTGAGAAAAGTGGGTACTGCTGATAACCCAGCTGATATGCTTACCAAGCCGGTTCCACATAGCAAGTTTCAACATTGTTTGGACTTGCTAAATGTTCGGAGTTGTTGACTGCCCTTTTGAGGGCAAAATCTGAGGCAGAAGAGTTTTATCTGGTACATCTGGCATTATTATGATACGTCTGGTACATCTGTTATCTGTTATTTGTGAGAGGATTCAAGTCAAGGTGGAGATTTGTTAGAATGCCTTGAATTTGTAGGCCACCAACCATTAATGTTAGTCAAAGATTATGGCTTGCCTAACTTGGTTGGTGGCCTAACGCCTAACACCACCTACCACACCTAACCCCTTAGATTGTGTCTATAAACAAAAATGCATGTAAGGATTGTGAAGCATCTGAAAATTCTGTAATCTGTTTATCCTCAAGATCATATTAATATAAACTAGTTTCTCTTCTGCATATATTTTCTCTTTACGTTTATCATCTTTCTTGCTTCCGTTATAACACACACCTTGTAAATCCCCTCTGTAATGCTGATTCAAGAGCATACAAGACCCCTCTAGCTTCTGCCTCTAGGACTGAAGTTACCATATACCCGGTTCTTGCACCTGCGACTAAAAATTGCCTTCTGAATCCCTACACACAAACCACTACATTTCAGCAATTGTGATATTGCTGTGTTTTAGAAACATGGGATGTATTCGGTTAAGGGAAAATAAATTCTTTAATCCCTGAACTATACCAGTTTTATTGTTCTAGTCCCTGAACTAAAGATTCCGTATTTTACGTAATTAAACTTTTGAATTTTTCTGGTTTTGGTCCTTCCGTCTAAAAGATTCTAACGGACGTTAAACTGACCGGAATCTGGAAAATGCGGCCACCGGAAATCTGGAAAACAGTCTCAAAACTTAAGAAATTGAATATCTTACAATTTATATATCCTTATAAACAACTACGACCTGTAATTACATCAAAATCCATTCACAATAACAACAAAATTCGGCGACACATCCATTTTCCGGCGAATCGAAAACAAGCCCAAAAATTCTGAAAAAAAATTAGATAACCTTCCAACTAAATGGATCTATACGTATATACAAGCAAAACCGTTAAACTATTAAATAAAAATAAATTCTGGTCAAAAATAAGAACTCCGGTAATGTCGAAAATTAAAGATTATCGAAACTTGATTTTGATGAATGAGGTGGATAGAGGGCGGAGAGACGGTTGTTTTGGATATTCACACGCTCGATTTGTACACCAAAATCACTATGAAAAGTCAGTTTGATTTTGTATTTGGTGAAGAACTAAGATTCCATTAAGTAAGATTCTAACGTCCGTTAGAATCTTTTTAACGGAAGGACTTAAATCAGAAAAATTCAAAAGTTTAATGACGTAAAATACGGAATCTTTAGTTCAGGGACTAAAACAATAAAACCGGTATAGTTTAGGGACTAAAGAATTTATTTTCACATTCGGTTAAATAGCATTCATTTGGAGTTCAAAATTTTCATTTTATTAAAAAAAATTGCGAAAAAGATATATTATTATAATTGAATTGTTCTTTATATTGGTATGTGATTAGTACACACATTTATATAAAAACATGTAAAAAGAAAAAAATTGCCCGAAATTAAAAATTATTTGAGAGATCTAATTTTTGAATTTATGGCACAAATTAAGAAACAAATTGAAAAAAAAAATTGTAATTTAGTCGTCTTCAAAATAGGAATCACTCACATGAAAATATGAGAATAGGATTTCTAATTTTTAATTTTATATTTTTCACTTTTCAATTGTTAAATATGCTTTTTAACGATTTTACTAATTTTGACTAAATAATCCGAATTAAACAATTTTTCACTAATTCAATCGATATTGGCCGGTCATGGATCGATTCTGATAAAAATATAATTTCTGATCCAATTTTAGCTTAATCAAATTCGTAACCTTTGATTAATTCTTATTTTAACCATACAAATTTTGCCACTCCCCCTTTTCAACCGTTAGATTGTATAAAATTTTACTATACTTCTATCTGTTTATATATGTAAAATGATCAGGTACAATGGAACATTCCTTTGTTCAAGTATTGATGATTTTACTTTTATCGTTTCTAGATTTTGGTTTGAGATCATTTTATTCGGATCTAAATCGATTTCGAATATTAAGATTCAGATTTGAACGGAATATAAGTCTGTATCATATTTTATTTTCAAATCGGGTAATTTGTGATCTATCGAATACGAATTAAATATGATCCATTAACATTCGGTATCATTTTTACTTAAACTATATAAATTATCATTTAAAATAATTATAATATTATAAAAAACATAATAATCATGAATTAAAAAATTAAATAAATGATTTATTATGTATTTGATGATAAATAATTAGGTGAATTACTCGTATTTTATGAAAATTTAAAGTTATAAATGATACTAAGAAATTATGATATGCTATTTAATTAGAAATGTAATTAACTAGAAATATAATTCATATTCGGGTTTGAATCGAATACGGATCATGAATCATATCCGGGTAGGATCATTTTATTACGAATAATATGAGACTTAATTTTAACGGATATATGAGTATTCATATTCGAGATCATATTTTATTCGGGTTTAATTTTTCTGTCAAATTTGAATCATTTATAAAACGAATGTGAAAGGTGTATCATATTTTCGAATCGAATATAACTCGAGATACCAGATAGTTCAGATTAATTTACAGCCTTGTTCCCGGCCAAGTATAAGTATCGAATGAAAAATGCTAGGGAACCAAAAAAAATTCCCAAAAACTTGTCCAAAATGATGTGGCAGGGGTAATAAATGAGATGGAACCCCCTGCATTCACATCAATTCCACCAATCAAAACATCACATTTTAACACATCATCACATCTCACATCATTTTGGACAAGTTTTTGGAAAATTTATTTGGTTCCCTAGCATTACTCGTATCGAATATACAGAATTATTTCAAATGGGTCCCTTCAATTTCATTTTAAAGCTGCACCTTTTTTTTTCTTTTGAAATATTTTACAGCTGCACTTAATGTTTATGGGGTGATGTTGTTATGAATCTTTAAATTGTTTTTTAACGTTTTAAATAATTGATTGTCTCTTCAAGAATACTATATATTTCAGCGAGTGATACTTCATAATGCAATATTTGCTCGATGATTATAATTTTAATACAAAATTTGATTACAATCTTTATTATATACTAGCCAATAACCCGTGCAACGCACGGCTCTTTTTCTAATATCTATAATTATATTATTTTTTTAATATTTATTTGTTATTTACACATCAAATTTCCTTTAAAAAATTGATATATATATATATATATATATAATTTTACACGTTCAATTTACAATGTGTTTTTTAATTATTAAAACTTGATTTGGACGATTGTATAGCCCATGTGAAATTAACAAAATAATCTTTCATTTAGTGATGGTTTAACAATTATTTTCCAATTAAAACTACCAAGAAACAAAAAAAGAAAAAAATTGACGATTTTTTACGTTGAAAATTATATTCAATTTAGGAAATCTACTTATATTTCGTTTCGATTATTAAAATAACCTTCTCATTATTTGAAGATAGTTGTACTTGATAATGTGAATTTTATACACGTTTTATCTTTTATTCTCTTGCATTTTTGTTCATTTCGAATGTTGTTTTATCGATATTAACTATGTTTTTCATCTTTCAGTGCCACGTGCTAATTGTTGAAAAGATGACTCATTTTGGGCTTGAAAGCGGAGATTATTCACGAGGGAAGTTAGAAGATGAAAGCTCGCGGTGTCGGGAGGTGTTTAATATATTATCTTGAAGATTTTGTCTCGAACGGGCTACTGTACGGCCGTTCGACAGGCCGTTCAAAGGAGCAGATTTTCTGTACGGGCAGCTGTACGGCCGTTCGACAGGCCGTACGACCCCTGCTGTGTATTAAAAAGAAGCCAAACACATCTCATCAAACAACTTAACATAACTTAACATCTAACTTCATCTTTAACCTAGCCTCTTCAAGAACCAAAATTAGGGTTAGCTAAGTAGAGAGAAAAACATCAATTACTCATAATCTAGCATTGATTATGAGTAACTAACTTCATACATTTGGCTCAAGGAGGATCTCTTGTATCAAAAACCAATTTCAATTTAAGTAAGATCTATTTCACTCTATCTTGAATTCTTGAGTTGTATTGTTTATGATTTTGCTTGGAGAATTGTAAGTTGCTTCAATTTGCTCTTCTTGTAATATCAATTGCTAATTGTTTGTGCTAATCCGTAATTGTTAGTACATTCATTATAGTAGCACCAGTTTAGTGTACCTAAATTCTCAAGATTCAAGTGCAAATACCTAGGTTGAGCTTCCCATCCTTGGGTTTGTCCTAGCCTCTCTTTGTTTAAATTCCTTGACTTGGTTAAATTGATAGTGCTTCATTATTGGTTGCTATTGTCAAGAGAGCTAATTTATGTGCTTCACTAAATTAGTGTTTATAATAGAAGAGAAATAAGTGATTGTGTGCTTCACCAATTATCTTGGTTAGGTAGAGTTGGATATATTTTGCTTGTTGGGTTGAAGTGCTTGAGTTTCCATAATCCTTGGGTCAAATGCCTCTTATCTTGTTAATTTGCTCATTGTGTTGTTGTGTTGGCAAATTTGGATTTTAGCCATTAACTTAGTTGTATTTTTGTAGCAATTTAGTTATCGTAGGCAAGGTGTTTGTTAAAATACCTCAACCAAATCAAAACCCCCCATTTTCCACATTCTAGATTGCAAGAGATAATATACTCGAAATCGATATTGATAGTCCTTCCCTGTGAACGAACTTCGAAAAACACTACCTTCAAATTGGCGCCGCTGCCGGGGAAGGCAACAATATTAATTTTGAGTTAATTGTTTCTTATGTTTTAGATTTTATCTTTGTATATAATTGTTTTCTTTCTTTCTTTGTTTGTTTTTTTTGTTATTGGTGTGTCTTCATGTTTATTGGAGATAGACATGAACTAACTCTTTCAGGAGACGATGGATAATTATTTTTGTTGGAATAACGCTCAAGATTTCACCTATGATCAAGAACGATATCAAGATTTTAATTCTTTTCAGAATTTTAATGCGTATCAGGTGAATTCTTTATATTCTACAAACTCATGTTATGCTCCTTACCCTCCTAGCATCGATTATTCATATGCTTGTGAAAATCAATGTTATGATCCGCAATATAATTCCCAAGACCATCAAGGGTCTTCTTCATCTTCCTTATCATCATTAGAGGAGATGATAAACCAAATGGCGGCAAACAACCTCCAACTTGCTTTTAAAAATCGATGCTATGATCCGCAATATAATTCCCAATACCATCAAGGGTCTTCTTCATCTACATTGTCATCACTTGAAGAAATGATGAAACAAATGGCGGCAAACAACCTCCAATTTCAAAACGCCACTTTTCAAAGTATATCCAACTTGGAAAACATCACTTCTCAAAGCATATCCAACTTGGAAAAGCAAATGTGTCAACTAGCCGAAACCGTGAGTCGATTAGAGGAGGTCAATCCTCCTACTAATCACGATTCTTGTTTTGTAATTGTTGAAAATGTTGTGCATGATGAATTTGCTTGTTTAGTTGACGATTGCCCTAAGCTTGACAATGATAAATTGGAAGTAGTTGAGGATCTACCAAATTTAGAAAATACTTTTGTGCTTAATGAATTGGTAGATGAGATAAAAATTGATGAATGTCCAATTGAAATTGAGAAGGAATTTGAGCTTAAGATTGATGAGGTTGAAATTTTTGCTTGGGTATATAAGGATCCAATTTGGGAACAATTTTTTAGTCGTGCTTATAATGATTATTCTGACGATTTTTCTAACTTCTTTTCTTTTTCAAAGTCTCTTGAAGATGTGAAGATCATAAAAATATTTTTATATTTTTATGGATCAAAGGTATATTTGCACACCTTATTTTTATTATTGATTCGTAGGTATGTGCATTTATTTGCTTTTTCACCTCATTAGTTATAATACTTGTATAAATAAGTCGAGCCAACGACAATAAACAAAGCACTTTTTGGGAGGCAACCCAAGGTACGTATGTATTTATATATTTTTTATGCGTGTTTTAGATTTCTTGCATTTATGTAGGGTGTTATTCATATTGTGGATTTGAGGATTGATCTAAATATTAGTGAGTGGGGATTCCATTTTTCATCTATTTTAATTCTAAGAAAATAACCAAAAAAAAAATTATTATGTATTTTTGTGGTGTGATTAATGAATTTTATAATAGTTTTTCAAAAAAAAATTAATAATAATGTCCCGCTCAATAATATTTAGTATCGTTAATTATAGTTTTTTATAATTTTTATATTTGTTCCACTCGTGCCTTGATTTGTTTGTTTCATGTTTTCAGGAATTAGTATTTTATTCAAGCATTCAAGGATTTGTAGAAATTTTCAGTACAAAGAAAAAGAAAAAAAAATATAGTTTTTGTAAAATTTTGTTGCTGTACAGGCTACCGTACGGGATGCAAGCTGTTCAACAGACCGTGCACAAGCCCGTACAAATTTGTTTGGCGTCTGTCCAAGTTCTAGTTCAAATTGAGGGAAATTTTCAACCCTCTACCCACTTGTGGTACAGGCTGTGCAGTTCTAAAAAAAAAAAAAATTGCAAAACAGAGCAGCAATCCTTCTCTTGTTTCGTCTCCATCCCCTAAATCACCAAACCTCCGTGACCCCCAACAACCCCAGCCATGGCTTCTACACTTCTTCTCCAACACCCCTCCATTCACCATTTCCTACTGCATCAGTCCTCCATTTCCGCAATCTCCCTGCCCCCTTCGACCTCCTTCCTCCCATCCTCCTCATCATTCCTCCATCATCCCACCACCGAACAACCCAACCTCTCCACTTTCAACCCACGACTCAATACCTCCACCCGTTGCTACCTCCTCCCACCATCTCAATATCCCACGCCTTCTCCCTCTCAACCCAACAGCCTACATCCCAATTTTCATCCACACCACAGCACCAACCCACCATTCCTTTCTTCTTGTACCATCTCGCACCTACACTACCATGCCTATTCCACGACAACCCCCTCATCTCTCCTAACTCCCACAACCCCTCCTTCAATTCTCCCCGTCTCCTGCCTCTCTCGTACCACCATTTCCCCCCCCCCCTTTTCTTTTTCCAAAGCATACAAACAACCCCCCCCCCCCCTCTGTTCAACACACGACCCCCTCCCCTCCCCTTTTAGTTTTTTTTTGTTTTTTGTTTTTATTTTGTTTTTGTTTTATTTCTCTTTTTATCCATTTATTTAAATTTTATTTTGATTTTTAATTTTCTAAACTAAATAAATGTTATAAATTCAGAAATTAATTTAAATTTACTTTAAATTTGAATTTTGATTTTTAAATTTTATTATTAATTGCTTAGTTATTTTAATTTATTTTATTTTAATTTAATTTTAAAATTTGATTTGTGATTTTATTAATAATTAGTTATTTATTTTATTTTATTTTGATTTTTTTTATTTGTTCATTTTTTTTAGTAAATTTCATTTTATTATTAAATGGTTAGTGATTTATTTTATTTTATTTTATTTTTTTTATTTTAAAAAAAACCAAAAATTTAATTCTTTTTTATTTTAGTTTTTAATTTTCTAAAATTAAGTAATTATTTTATTTTATTTTAATTCTCAATTTGATTTTTTTTTTTACTTTTTTCATTTATTTTATTTTAGTTTTAGTCTTAAATTTGATTTTTGTTTTTATTTTTATTTCAGTTTTAAATTTGATTTTATTTTTATTTTATTTATTTTTTTTATAAATTGGTTTGTTATTTATTTTATTTTAAAAAAAAAACCAAAAACAAATATATTTTTTTTATTTATTTGTATTTCCTTAACTAGTGTATTGCAGGGCTTTGTAGGGTGTTGGATTTTGGCTTGTCCGTTATTTTCGTTGAGTTGATTGTGGTGTGTGGCGATAGTTCAATTCTTGGCGTGCAACTTCGGAGTTAGAGTTTGGCAAATATGATGGTGCTCCCGATCCTCGTTGCTTATTTTTAGGGGAGTTTTCTTTCACCTTGTTTCTCCCACGTTTTTATTGTCATGCATGAGGACATGCCATGTTTTAAGTGGGGGAAGGATTGTTTATTTTGGTTTGTTTAGTTTGATGTCCGTCTTGTCTTCTTTAGAAACGATTTAGTCATGAGCTCGTTTACTTGTTCATGAAATTTATGACATTGTGAGCTTGCAGCCTTGTTTTCTCCTATTTCGTGTCTAGCATTATCAATTTGATGTGAATCTATAATTTTGATGCACCTTATTGCACACACACACTTAAAATGGCATGAAAAGTCTAGATTGTTGTAATTAAATTGTGGGCATGACGATTATCTCTTAGAATGCATGGAATCAAATCGAGAAGATGTTATTACAACTTAAACCTTGTGAGGCCTTGAACGATGATTCTTTTGCTTGTGTGTTGCTCCCTCTTTATGTGTGTTTGTTGCTCTAGGGCTTGCATTAAACCTTCATTCATGGATGCACCATAATAAGGAAATTCTATTTAGGATAACCTTTTTGACCTTTTTAGCTTGTGAACCATGAAAATAATCTCTAGTTACCCCTTTGAAGCTTATATCCATGTTTTTCTTCGTCACTTTCTCCTTTATACATGAGTCAAAGCCAAATACTTCACTCTCGACCTAGTTGAGCTAGTTGAGTCTTGGAAAGAATTAATTGATGAGCATGTGAATTTGAAGAAGTTGTGAAGAGGAAGGATTCTAATTATTGTAAGTGGGAACTAGTTTGATGTGTATATCTAGATGTGGTTCAAAGTTCTTTGTAGTATTTATTTATGTTATGCATTCCCTTTGCTAAAAAAAATAATAATAAAGGGGATGTAAAAAAAAAGCAATAAATCTTTGTACATTATTTTGATTCAATTTTCTTGGTAAATGTGGTTGTGTTTTGTAATTGTAAATGAGTGAAGACATTCTTTAGTTTGAGAATTTGGTGGATGAAGCGAGCAAGCGTCATTTTGACTCAACTAGCGAGACTTTTACGCCTTCCTTGAACTTAAATTTTCACACCTTCACCCAAGCCTCATTACAACCCATTTTATGAATTCCTTGTTTTTGGTGCAATCCGGAATTTAGGTGAACATGCAAGGTCAAGTAGAGCGCATGCATTTAGACTTGGAGTTGAGTGAAATCTCTAGCCCATACTTGTGTGATACATAATTGAGAGATGTGAGATTTTTCACCATACAATTTCATCTTCTTAATGCGAGGCCATGTATGCTTTGTGATCATCTTGTCTAGTGTTCACAATTGAAGTGCATTCATTCTATCTTTAATGTCTTGGTTACATCTTGCACGAGGTGTGTTATCTTGATTCTTGAATTGGTTGTTAGCTCGTTATAGTGGATGACAAGGTGAATAGCTCTATATGTTTGATTTTAGTTACAAGTAGACGACTCGGATATGTGAGTGTAGTAGTTAGCTTAATTGGTAGGTATTGTTAGTTTTTTTGTTTATTGGTGACTTTTGTGATTTTGTGGGTACATCATCTATAAACCCTCACGAGACCTCACTCGTCCACTAGGGCTACCTAGGGGTTCCAAGGGCTTGTTGCATATGCCAAATGCAACCGTGATCACCTACGGAAGTGGTACTAGTTAGGAGTATATGGTTATGTTAATTTTAGTTTGCTCGGGACTAGCAAACTAAGTAGGGGAAGATTTGATAATGTGTATTTTATACACGTTTTGTCTTTTATTCTCTTGCATTTTTGTTCGTTTCGAATGTTGTTTTATCGATATTAACTATGTTTTTCATCTTTCAGTGCCACGTGCTAATTGTTGAAAAGATGACTCATTTTGGGCTTGAAAGCGGAGATTATTCACGAGGGAAGTTAGAAGATGAAAGCTCGCGGTGTCGGGAGGTGTTTAATATATTATCTTGAAGATTTTGTCTCGAACGGGCTACTGTACGGCCGTTCGACAGGCCGTTCAAAGGAGCAAATTTTCTGTACGGGCAGCTGTACGGCCGTTCGACAGGCCGTACGACCCCTGCTGTGTATTAAAAAGAAGCCAAACACATCTCATCTAACAACTTAACATAACTTAACATCTAACTTCATCTTTAACCTAGCCTCTTCAAGAACCAAAATTAGGGTTAGCTAATTAGAGAGAAAAACATCAATTACTCATAATCTAGCATTGATTATGAGTAACTAACTTCATACATTTGGCTCAAGGAGGATCTCTTGTATCAAAACCAATTTCAATTTAAGTAAGATCTATTTCACTCTATCTTGAATTCTTGAGTTGTATTGTTTATGATTTTGCTTGGAGAATTGTAAGTTGCTTCAATTTGCTCTTCTTGTAATATCAATTGCTAATTGTTTGTGCTAATCCGTAATTGTTAGTACATTCATTATAGTAGCACAAGTTTAGTGTACCTAAATTCTCAAGATTCAAGTGCAAATACCTAGGTTGAGCTTCTCATCCTTGGGTTTGTCCTAGCCTCTCTTTGTTTAAATTCCTTGACTTGGTTAAATTGATAGTGCTTCATTATTGGTTGCTATTGTCAAGAGAGCTAATTTATGTGCTTCACTAAATTAGTGTTTATAATAGAAGAGAAATAAGTGATTGTGTGCTTCACCAATTATCTTGGTTAGGTAGAGTTGGATATATTTTGCTTGTTGGGTTGAAGTGCTTGAGTTTCCATAATCCTTGGGTCAAATGCCTCTTATCTTGTTAATTTGCTCATTGTGTTGTTGTGTTGGCAAATTTGGATTTTAGCCATTAACTTAGTTGTATTTTTGTAGCAATTTAGTTATCGTAGGCAAGGTGTTTGTTAAAATACCTCAACCAAATCAAAACCCCCCATTTTCCACATTCTAGATTGCAAGAGATAATATACTCGAAATCGATATTGATAGTCCTTCCCTGTGAACGAACTTCGAAAAACACTACCTTCAGTACTAATAACCAAATACAGTTTTAATAATAATTGTAAGATGGATTTTGTTCAAAACTTTGGTAGTCGTTAGTCTGGTCCTTAGTACGACAAATTAAATAAGAACCATTAGATCTTAAAATAAATAAATGAAAAAGGTTGGATCCAGCATAAAAAATATTTTATATTTTAACATGTAAACTAAAAAGTGTATTTATATTGAAATACGAAAAAGGTTGAATAGGATTAATGTAAAAAATCATAATTATATTTTATCTTGAGATTCTGATTGTTTCCACTTGAATAATAATTGATAAATCATCACTAAATTAAAAATAATTTTATGAGATTTTACACGTCCAAATTTTTTTAAAAAATTTTATATGTTATTAATTTACATATCAAATTGTTGTTAAACAATTGATATATATATATATATATATATATATATATATATAAGATTTTACAAGTTCGAATTAATCTTTGTACTCTATCTTGAAATCTTAAAATTTGATTTGGACGATTTCACAACTCACATGAAATTAATAAAATTATCTTTAATTTAGTGATGATTTAAAAATTATTTTTCAATTAAATCTATGCAGAAACAAAAGAGAGAAGAAATTGATGATTTTTTACATTGAAAATTTTATTCGATTTATGAATTATACTTATAATTTGTTTTGATTATCAAAATACCTTTGTTATTATTTGATGATAGTTCTACTAACAACCAAATACAATTTTAATAATAAGTGTAAGAAGGATTTTGTCCAAAATATAAGTGTAAGAAGGATTTTGTCTAATATTTTGATTATCGGTAGTGTGGCCCTCAGTACGACAAATATATAAGAACCGTTAGATCTTAAAATAAATAGATGAAAACCGCTGGATCTAGCATAAAAAATATTTTATATTTTAATATGTTATAAACTAAAAAGTGTATTTATATTGAAATACGAAAAAGTGTATGTCAATGATTTAAATCATATCTAATTAGGTTTTTTACATTGAATAGCATTATCAAAGTAGGACTTCTACATTGAAAAGGATTAATTTAAAAATTGGTAAATATATTTTTTTCTTGAGATTCTGAGTGTTTTCATTTAAATAATAATTATTAAATCATCAATAAATTAAAGATAATTTTATGAGTTTTGCGTAGATTGTAAAATCATTCAAATCTGATTTCTAGATTTCAAGATAGAGCACAAATAGTAAACATGAATTTATTTTAATACTAATAAAAAATTAAGTAAAATTCAATTCTAATACAAACTTTTTTAATTATATTCTTTTTAAAATTATAATTTTTCTTTTAAATTCAATTTTAATGCAAACTTTTTTAATTATATCCTTTTTAGATTATAATTTTCTTTCTAAAAATCACTTCTAATGCAACATTTTCTAATTATATCATTTTTAGATTATAATTTTCATTTTACATTGATATAATCTTGATCATCTATTTTTAAAAAGATTAGATTTAACGGTTAAGATTATTTTGGCAGTACAGTGACCAAAATTATGGATAAGATCCCTTTTACGCTCATTATATATAAGGATATAATTCGTTAATTTTTTATTATTTTTGTAAATACCGTATAACTTATTATTGATAAATTGTTTTATTCTTAAAAAAATAGTTAACTTTTGAAAAAAAAATCATAATCCAATGATTATTAGTGAATTGCTATTCCAGTACTAGTAGATTATACTAAATTTCAAGTTTGACAAAAAAAAAAAAGATTCTCAAGATTTTAATTCGAACACATTCTTGTAAAGTTCGAATTCTCGACATTTCATAAAAAACGAGAGTAATATCAAAGTACGATTTTTCCCGATTAATTATAGTAATTTATTAGTTTTAAGTGTAAAATATAATAAAATTATGTACTTGTGGTTATTGCTAAAAGAATTTAATTTCAATCAAGAAGAAAAAGTAATTCTTGTACGTATTCTGAATTTGTAATCACTCCTAAATTAACTCAGTTCTCTTTCCAATTACAGATGTGGGACCCACCGTCCAAGCTGCAGAACGGTGTCTTAATTTGACTTTTTTTGGTAGTATTAGTTCCTCGTAATCAGTGCACCACCCGTAATCGTATCTCCGGTCAGTGAATTTCCGGCTTATCATTACCAAAAATTACATCGGATTTTGTAACTCCTAAACTCGTTATAGTTAAATCTTTTTAAAGGTTCCCGGTCCCTGCCAAACGTATGTCAGGGACGAGTTATATAATATACGGCTTTTCAGCCGTTGGATCCATCATCCAACGGTTGTGATTTTAAAAAAAATTTGTATCGTATCGCAGAAAGCCGTTGCATCAATCATCCAACGATTGTGATTTTAAAAAAAAATTGCACCGTATCGCAGAAAGTTTCTGCGGTACGGAAAAATTACCAAATTGCCCCATGTTTTCACATCAAAAATCTACTGTTCACCGTACCGCAAAAAGTTTATGCGGTACGTGAACAGTAGGGGCATTTTGGTAATTTGCCCGTACCGTAGAAACTTTCTGCGGTACGGTGCAAATTTTTTTTAAATCAGAGCCGTTAGATGATCCAACGGCTATGAAACAGTATGCTGATTAAACCGTTTGTGGCAAATGGTTGCCACAGACCGGCCCCTCTTTTTAAAATATTAGTCTCGGACTGAAAGTAAAATTATTTTATCGAATTTAATTTTTATTTTATCGATTATTACTTAATCGAATTTCAATTTTATTTAGGTTAATTGCAAAACTTAACTTAACATATTTTTTTTTTCAATTCTAGCTATTAAAGTTCGAGAAAAAAGTTTCGTAAATTTGAATATATACGTGGATATGTTCTTTTTTTTAAAAAAACTAGCTTCAATACCCGTGCAAGGCACGGGAATATTCCAATTTGATTATATTATTTTTTGCTGATTTTGTTGATGTATTTGTATGTTGACAGTTCGATATTTGATACATTTTACATTACATGTTAGAAAAATTTATTATGATGACGAACAATTTTCGATTTATTTTAAATTTATTTCATCATATAATTTAGTATGATCATAAGTCTGTATATTTTATATTTTCTTCCATCTCTAAGTTGGCAATGTCATCTAAATAATTGTAAGAAGCGAGTATGACCTAAAATGCAATTTTAATACTCGTTATAATTTTCACCACATTTTGGGTATGAGTGACATGAAAGACTCGATAATTTTTCTAGTTTCATACTCTATAATCCCTGCTATATAAAAACAAAAAAACACCATACTCAAACAACTCGTGCAATTTTTGATTTTGAAATAGGACCACACATGACAAAGATACAAAGAATTTACTTAAATGCATCGTGCATTGGACAGACTTCACAATACTGAGACCCCGTTTGACAAATCTTAACTCGACTTATAAGTTACTTATTTCGGAAAAATTTCGTATTTACATGCTTTTTTAGAGAAAAATGTGTATAGTGAGTTTAATATTCGTTATCTTGCAAAAATAAGTTACTTATTTCAGAAAAAAGTACATATTTACGTATTTTTTCCAGAATAAGTAAATTATTTCTGAGAAATAAGATTTCTCAAATGGGGCCTAAGTGTTTTTTCAAATATTACTCTTTTGGGCAAACAATGTTGGAACATGGTGCATAATCCTCATTCTCTGGTCTCAAGAGTTTACAAAGCGAGATATTACCCAAATACTCACCTCTTTGAGGCTCAGAAGGGATGTAACCCGAGTTTTATTTGGCAAGGGTTTGTGACAACGATGAGCTCTCTCAAGCGGGGTTTCAGATGGGTGGTTGGAGATGGAGAGGACATTAAAGCAACAAAGGATCAATGGCTTCGAGGAAAGAGGAATTTCAGCGTTGAAAACGATGATCGGTATGTTGGTAGGAGGGATCGAGTTTCTGAGTACATTAATCCGAGCAAAAGGAGTTGGAATGTCTCAAAGGTATGTGAGAATTTCATCCCAGAAGATGCTAAGGCTATTCTGTCAATCCCGTTGCCTTCTCGACAAGTTCATGATCGATTTGTTTGGACTGAATCTACTACAGGGGTGTACTCGGCTAAGGAAGGTTATAGGTTTTGGTATAACCAAAATTACAGTACATCTGCACTCACCCAGTGTCAAGGTTGGAAGAAAATTTGGTCCATCTTTATTCCTCACAAGATAAAAATCTTTATTTGGAGGTTTTGTCGGAATACTATCCCGGTTCGATCAAGACTTAGTTCAAAAGGAATGAGTTTATCTACAACATGCCCTATGTGCAATGTAGATATCGAGCACCTCGTGCATGTGTTTTTCGAGTGTCCATTTGCCAATGAATGTTGGAATTATGTGGGTATGGTGTACGACATGAACTTGGTTGAGAATGCTTCAGAGTGGCTCCTGCATATGGTATCTATGTCTAAGCATGAGGAGATTACTAAGATTTGCATAGTTCTTTGGGCCATCTGGTGTTGGCGAAATAAGAGAATTTGGGAAGGAAAACGCGTGAGTGCTGAAATAGCTATTGATAGTAGCTTTAACCATGTAGAGGAATGGAAAAAAGAGAGGATCAGGACCAATAGTAGAGATCAGAGCTGCCAAATTCAAGTTAAAAACCTGGTGCATAAATGGAAGCCTCCTGATCCAGGGGTCTTAAAAATTAATGTGGACGCCTCGTTTCGCTCATCTTTGGAAAATTTCACAGTTGGCTTGGTGCTTAGGAACCATGAAGGGAAGTTTCTAGCTGGGAGATGCAAATGTTTTGAGCCTACGACGACAGTGCTAGAAGCCGAAGCAATTGTAGTTCGTGAAGCTCTCTCGTGGATCAAAATGAAGCATTTACATAACCAGAAAATGGAGCTAGAGACTGATGCAATTCTTGTTGTGCAAGGTGTTAAGAAGAGGACAGGAAATTTGTTGGAGGTGGGGGAAGTATTTGATCAATGTAATATGCTCCTGCAAGAGTTAGTACATACTTCCATAAGTTATGTTAGGAATCAAGCTAATAGGGTAGCGCATGAAATTGCGAGGTTGCCCTGTCTAGTTAATTACCATGTTGATTTGTCGTCTCTCCCTGATTGCTTGGCAGAGACTGTATTGAGGGATTCTACGTTTTAATGATATTTTGCTTTTCTTCCAAAAAAAAAAAAAGTGTTTTTTCAAATAATTAGAGTAAAGAGATTTTTTTTTCCTAATAAACGACCCTCTAAATATTCTATAAAATATTTACATTCAATTTTTAACTTTTGCATTAAATAAAATGATATAAGTTTTATTAATAGAATAAATATATTATTCATGTATGCGTATAGAGATATATAAAATTATATAAAATTTATTTGGCACATGATATGTGAATAATATGGGGCACCTGAGCGAAACAATTATTTTTTCTTGATTTTTATAAACAACATTGCTACTAAAACCAATGTATTCTCATATTTAACGAAATAGGCATTTGGTATAGCGATTGTAGTGGTGAACTAAATTGATTAAAATTTATTTAAATTATGATATAAAAATTAATGACACATGATATGTGAATAATATGAGGCACCTGAGCGAAACAATTATATTTTCTTGATTTTTTTAAAAAGCACTGCTAGATGAAACTAATGGATTATAATATTTAACCAAATAGGCATCTGGTATAGTGGTTGTAGTGTTGAACTAAATTTATTAAAATTATGATTTAGATGTTATGGGTTCAATTCCCAACAACATGAATACATTTTAGTATTTTTATTGATGTTAACTCTTGGGGGCATAATTGTAAAACTATAATAAATTGAGGACATAATTGTAAATTACACATGAGTAAAATGTGACATGTTGCCCTATTATATATATAGTAGATTAAGAAAGAAAAAGAAGACAATTGCCAATACGCAAGTACACGTTTTTTTTCCATGTTTCGTAACATTCTCTTCCCTTTAAGCGCACATGATTGTTCCTATGGATAAATGTACAAAATATCCTCTCTTTTTTTTGAACTTCATGTACAAAATATCTTTATTAAGAAAAAATCTAAACGAACCATAAATTTTTAAAATAATCGAACGTTACAACCGTTTCTTGTTTAATTTAATTTGACATCTTCTACCGTACTGCCTTGTCCCAAATCTTTTGTATTGTTTAATTTTTTGTGATTAAATTGATCAAATTTTGACTAATATTTACGTATCATTCTTTTATAATTTATAAAATCTGAAATTACATATTAAAGTAGATTATATGTACATTCTAATGATAAAAATTTTATCATAATTTTCATATATATATTATACATGTAATATTTGGTCAGTTTGACCACCATCCGAAAAAGACAAAATTTGGAACGGAAGTTGGTAGATTTTATGAATATTCATTTTTCAAAAAAACACTATCTTTATAATATTTTGTGGGACAAAGGGAGTAGATTTTATGAATATTCATTTTTCAAAAAAACACTATCTTTATAATATTTTGTGGGACAAAGGGAGTAGATTTTATGAATATTCATTTTTCAAAAAAACACTATCTTTATAATATTTTGTGGGGTCTCAATAAAAATATATGTTAAAAAGGATTGTCAAAGATTCTTTGAGACACAAGTACATTTACTAGCCCTTCGTACCATATATATTACACTGCTACTGCTACAACTACAAATATAAAGTTGCTCTGATTTATTTTGTTGATACATATCAATGGATGACACCGGAGACAGGGGTGGTAGCTCCGCCGGAGATGGCTCTCAAATTGGCCGGAGAAAGAGTAACTACCAACGGCACACTGCTGAACAGATTCAAAGGCTTGAAGGGTATCATAAAATTTATCATCATTAATGTATCATTTATTTTATTTGTTTTCGAAATTTAAAGTTTTCCAAATAATTTCTTGATTGAATATTTGTTGTAAATTTAGCTTTTGTTAGGAAGATTTGAGAAGAAAATGTTAAGTTTTGGGCTTCAATGTTGTTTATTTCTTGATATATCGAGAATTTTTTTTATCTAAGAGTTGATATATCGTATATGTTTGGGTTAATCGTAAAATAATGAGTTCATATGTAATTGCTAATACTTTTTTTATATGTTTGATTGAAGGGCGTTCAATGAATGTCCTCATCCGAGTTCATATGTAATTGCTAATACTTCTTTTATATGTTTGATTGAAGGGCGTTCAATGAATGTCCTCATCCAGATGAGAACAGGAGAATGCAGCTAAGTAGAGAGTTGGGATTGTCTCCTCGCCAGATAAAGTTTTGGTTTCAAAACAGAAGGACACAATTAAAGGTTCGTTGATCTTTATTTATTTATTTATTTAAGGCTTCGTTCCTTCTTGTTTTTGTTTGGTGCTGATTGAAATGTTTTAGGCACAACATGAAAAAGCTGACAACTTTGCTCTTCGCTCCGAGAATGAAAATATTCGATGTGAAAACATAGCCATGATAGAGGCGCTTAAGAATGCTGTGTGTCCGGTTTGTCAAGGTCCTGATCAGTTTGAGAAAGATATCTACTTCAGAGAACAAAAGTTGCGTGAAGAGAATGCTTATTTGAAAGAAGAGGTTTGAATCATTGGAGCTGTGATCTGTACTGCGATCTATGCAATAAGATTCTGCATTAAACTTAATAGCATGCTCTACAATTAATTAGTAATTTAGTTTAATGCAGTTTAATTTAGTTTTGAATTTTATTTATTATGAACTGCAGCTTAAAAGACTTAAGAACATAGCTGCCAACTATACCGGAAGGCCTCTTTCACAACTCCATCTGGGGCAGCCACTCCATTTATCATCGTTGGATTTATCAACGGCATGTTTTGGGAATGATGGGATGACTGGTCCATCATCGCTTGATCTTGATCTACTTTCTGAAAGTTCCTCGACCTTTCAAACTCTGCCATTCCGGAGAATTAGCCTTACTAATATGGACAAGTCTCTCATGGTTGATGTTTCTCGTAATGCTATGGAAGAACTGATCAAGCTTTTACAAACCAATTCACCATTTTGGATAAGGTCATCAACTGATGGGCGTGAATTTCTGAATTCTGAAGTCTATGAGAGCATCTTTCCAAAAGTTGCTAGAGGTCCCAATGTTCGTGTGGAGTCATCAAAAGATTCAAGTGTTGTGATCATTGGTAGTTGTTTGGAATTAGTTGATATGTTTATGGATGCGGTTAGTTCTCGTATTCTTTTTATCACTATATTTGTTTAACACTTAAACACTGAAATGTTATATAATATTTTGACGTCGGATGGTAAATATATTCCTACTTCGCAGAACAAGTGGATGGAGTTTCTTCCTAATATTGTTTCGAGGGCAACAACACTTGAAGTTGTATCGACTGGATTGATGGGTAGTCCGAACGGCTTGTTACAACTGGTAATAAATAAATTCTATTCATTCACTTTTTCTCCGCTTGTGTGAAATATATATGGTACAAACATTTTGAAAATGAATTTGTTCTTGTTGCAGATGTATGAAGAGTTGCAGGTGTTGTCCCCTTTAGTGCCAACTCGCGAATTCAATTTTCTTCGTTTTTGTCAGCAAATTGAGCAAAATGCATGGGCTATTGTTGATGTTTCCTATGACATTCCCCAAGAACCTTATTCTAATTCTCAATGCCCAGTTCGTCGTCTACCTTCGGGGTGCTTAATTCAAGACATGCTCAATGGCCGCTCAAAGGTCTTGTACTGTCTTTAGCAAATGGGGTTTTCTTTTGTTTATGATCAAGTCGTGTTAATCTATTTTCTGATGACAGATTACTTGGATGGAGCACGTGGAAATAGAAGATATAGAACCAATTCATGATCTTTACAGGAAACATATATATAGTGGTTTCGCATTTGGTGCTGCAAAAAAGCTTGCTACACTTCAAAGAACATGTGAAAGGCTTACTTGTTTAATGGATGCCAGTAATACGTTTTCCGATCTTGGAGGAGGTAAGCCATCTACATGTTTTACTTTAATTGTTTACTATATCTAATATCTATTTAGTGGTGCCATAAGTGTATGGAAAATAATTTTGCACCTGATTTCCAGTAATTACATCCCCTCATGGCAAAAGGAGTTTGATGAAACTTTCCCAGAGAATGGTTAACATTTTCTGTTCTAGCATCAACACACTTAATGGGCAGCAAGTGATGATCTCCGGGATGAACGATCTGGAAGTACGTGCAACTCTTCAAAAGTGCACTGATCCTGGCCATCCTAACAGCATGGTTCTTATTGCAGCAACTACAATTTCGGTCCCATTTGCTCCCCAGAAGGTTTTCGATTTCTTTAGGGATGAAAGAAGCCGGCCTCAGGTAAGATTTCTGATAAAAAGTTTCTTTTTCTGGTGCAAAGCTTTTTATGCACATCACTCTTTTAATAACAATCTTTTGTTTTTTTTTTTTTTGTTTAGTGGGATTTTCTATCTAATAATAATCCTGTGCAAGAAGTTGGCCATATCACGTGTGGATCTCATCCAGGGAATTGCATATCTGTTCTGAGGGTATGATCTTTTAGTTTTTGCTTTAAGTTATGCTTGTGATCTCTACCTTTTTTAAATGCAAGGATTTTTTAGGGATGCCCGTATCGCAAACCTGATCCTCACACTACTACTGACCCTTTGACTCTTATTACCAAGAGAAGATGGCCAGACTACAATATTAATCAGGGATATAATTATGTTATACTTACCCCATATATTTAAGTAAATATAGTTTAGCCTCTTTTTAAAAAAAGAATTTTTTGTTTAGCCCTTTTTTCTTTTATAAACTCAGATCATAAAGAAAGTGACTCTCATTTTGATGGTAAGGAGTTGCAATAGTAGTTAAGTAGTTTACTAGCACTACCTGCTTGATTGTTCCTTTAATTCTTACAAGGCTAGAACAACATTTCTGACAATGTCGCTACTACTTCAATCAAGTTCTTGATCTAAATTTCTTAAAGCATCATTAATATACATGTAAATTAATATCTTGTAATGGCCAGGCCTTCAATACCAGCCAGAGCAACATGTTAATTCTTCAGGAAAGCTGCATTGACTCATCCGGTGCCCTTGTTGTGTACTGTCCTATAGACCTACCTACCATTAACATTGCCATGAGTAGTGAAGACCCCTCATTCATCCCCATCTTATCCTCGGGATTTGCAATATCACCTGATGCTGGAGAAAATCCGGGTGCCGGCGAAATGTCAGCTGGATCACTTGTTACAATAGTGGTACAAATAATTGTGAGCAATTTGACTTCTGGTAAGATGAGCCAGGAGTCGGTGAATACAGTTAATAACCTATTGGGCAACACTATAAAGCAAATCAAAGCAGCCTTGAATTGCTCTAATTGTTAAGATTGAGGCAGATTTGCGATTTGCTCCTGTGTAGATGTTAGTGCATGGATCTTTAATACCATGCACAAATAGTTGAGAGAAATTGAAGGTTAGTTGATGAGGGCTCTGAATATTTATTATCAATATTGCTGAAGCAAACTTATTGCTACATGCTTCTTCTGCTACTGGTTTTTGCTTTTCTCCTGCCAAACTTCAGTACCATTTTCAATTTTCAGCTACTTCTGTTCCTTTTTTTTATTTGTCCTTTACTGTATTATTTTTAAAAGAAAATGCCCATAATTTAGTTTTGTTCTGATAACATGCAAGTCAAGAAGGCACCTTGTGTGTTATAATTGCGAAGTTTATGGTAATGCCACTATTTACCAAGTTTATATATAACAAATTTGATTTGAAGCAGACGGGCCTTTTCTCAATGAATGACCTAGACTTGGACATTTTAATGAGATTGATTTTAGATTTGGGTTTTTTTTCAAAATTATCCAAGTTGCAAAAGATTTTTTCAAAAATATAACTTACATTTTTTGTAATTTTTTTTGCATGTGTTTTAAACTCATTTGCAGCCTTTGTCATTGCGGTGTCAGTTTTGCAACATTTGCAACCAAAAAATTGTATTTTTGTAAATAGTTTCAAAAAATTAGTTAATTTTATAAATATCCTTCTAGATTTTTAATTTGGTGGCGCTTGTAAACATAATTTTTTGAGCTTTTTTCATAAATAAATAAGGAAAAATAAATTTTTGCACATTTACTTTTGTTAAAAATAGCTATTTGCAATTTTACTAAACTATTTGCAATTTTACTATACTAAGTTTTAAAATTGCAAAAATACTAGGTCCCCCTCCTCCCTCCTTTCCTCTCTCCTCCCTGACTTCCTGTCTTCCTTCGCCTGTGTATTTTTTTTTTTAAAGGTGGGGTGCTATTTTGGTTGATTTTGGTTTGCAACCACATTCAACACTCTTTTTTTTAAAGTTGGGGTGCTATTTTGGTTGATTTTGGGTTGCAACCATATTCAACCACATTCAACATTTTTTTTTTTAAGATGGGGTGCTATTTTGGTTGATTTGAGTTGCATGGCCCCGCAGGGGCAACCACATTCAACTGCATGCAACCACATTCAACCGAATGCAACCACATGCAACTTTTTGTTTTTTAAGGTTTGGTGATTTTGGGTTGCATGGCCCCGCAGGGGCAATATTCAACTGAATGCAACCACATGCAACTGAATGCAACCACATGTTATAATATATATTAGAGTTAAAAAATGAGGTCGAAAATGACAACTGAAAAATGGAACTTGAAATCAGCAACTGAATGCAACAAGTTGAATGTGGTTGCATTTAGTTGAATATTGCCCCTAGCAGGGCCTTGCAACCCAAATCCACCAAAATCACCCACCTTAAAAAAAAAAAAGTTGAATGTGGTTGCATTTGGTTGAATATTGCCCCTGGCGGGGCCTTGCAACCCAAATCCACCAAAATCACCCCCACCTTAAAAAAAAGTTGAATGTGGTTGTATTTGGTTGAATGTGGTTGCATTAAGTTGCAACCCAAAATCCACCAAAATAGCACCCCATCCTTAAAAAAAAAAAAAAAAAAAAGTGTTGAATGTGGTTGAATATAGTTGCAACCCAAAATCAACCAAAATAGCACCCCACCTTAAAAATAAAAAAGTGTTGAATGTGGTTGAATATGGTTGCAACCCAAAATCAACCAAAATAGCACCCCACCTTAAAAAAAATGTTTAATGTGGTTGAATATGGTTTCAACCCAAAATCAACCAAAATAGCACCCCCACCTTAAAAAAAAAAAAGTACAGGCGGAAGGAATGAGTCGGCAGAAAGGGGGAGGGTTAGGGTTAGGGTTGGTATTTTTGCAATTTTGAAACTTATTTTGGTAAAATTGCAATGAATTAAAGGAGATGGTATTTTTGCAAATAGAAACTTTAAATCTAGTATATTTGGTAAATAATCTAATTTTTTTTTGTCCGCTAAACACAAATTATATCAACAACACAATATTCAGAAAAGAAGAAAATTTATCATTTAATCGAAATGCAGACATGTTCCTAACGTTTAGACTCCTCTGACGTTTAGACTCGACAATAATACTTTAATGTCTGAAAAAAAAAATATCTATTATGTGTCACCAACAAAATAAACAAATATCAATTTCAAAATAGTAAAAATATTATTCTTAACGTAATATGAAATATAACCAATATAAATCTAACAAAGAGAGTCCTTTGGTTAGATACCTAATTTCATTAAATATAACAAAATAATTAATTATATAAATTAAGGATATTCTGAATGGTACTCTCCTAGTTTTGACTTTTCTATTTGGTTCCATTTTGTGTTTTTGACTTTTCTATTTGATTCCATTTCGTGTTTTTGACTTACAAGTGATATATTATACTTTAAATTTCACATGTATTATATCATTCTATTACTTAAACGTTAAAATATAAGGGTATAACACGTAAAATTCAAAAAAATTATGGCATCAATTGTAAAAGTCAATAATACAATGGTACTAGAAAGAATAATTCTAAATTAGTTTCTGAAATTCTAGGCTTTATTTTTTTTCAATTTTTTTTATGATGATATTTCTAATATATTTCTAATATAATATATTGTTACGGTGGTGAAAAGTGGGAAAATATGAAATTTAAATACTTAATTAGGTCATTTAATTATATTTTAAAGTTTAGGTAACTGAATGACATGAGATGCACAAAACTTAAAATACAAGTTTACTGTTAGTAACTCATGAGTCGAAAACAGGAAATGGTACATTTAGAGAAGTTAAAACCAGATGGATATCATTAAAAATATCCCTTCAATTTTATTGTAGTACAAATTTCAAATATATTATACTGCAATTTTCATTTATATTATACAAATTAAAAATACACTATACTGCACTATTTGTACTAACGAGTCTAACATTTAGGTGGTCTACCCGTATATATTTGTATTAAAAAGTTATACGTGTTTTTAATTTTATTATGAGTTTTTATTGATTACTTATAAATGAATGACATATTTAATTTAGTTTTTTGTTTTAGTTTACATATTTTTGATGTTTTATAGTTATTATATTTTTTATATAAAATTATTTGTTTGAATTGAATTTTCTAAAACTAATCAGTTTTATATTTTTTAGAGAACATTTGTTATTTATTAATATATGTTCAATTTTTTGTAGTTTTTTTAACTTTAATTGGAAATTAATTGTAAAGTGGTTTTTTTATTTTATCACGAGTTGATTTTTTTACAAAAAAAATATGTTAATTTCGGCTTTTTAAATAAATAATTTTAATGTACCCTAACTTTTTATTTGTTAGTAATTTGAGATCAAATATTTTAGATATATGAGTAAGAATGATGAATTATTCCAATTTTTATAGTATAGTAAAAAAAATATTTTTAGTAAGCATGTATATCGGTCCAAATATCGACCAACTACCAAAATTTTAATATTTGCGTTTTAATAGTATTAGCTTATTATCTTTAACATCCCAACAAATGGGATAACTCAAAAATAATAATTAAATCCTAATTCACAAAATTAAATTTTCCAAATTCCAATAGAACTTACAATCCAAAAATTAAAATACAATCGAATTATACAAATTTGAACCTAAAACCACATTTAATAATTGTAGTAGGTGAAATCTTATAGTCAAATGAATTCCTCAAAATTATGAAACTCGTGATCTTCCCATAAAATAGCCCACCTAAATTATGAATACCTGTCAAAGAAAAATAACGGAAAAAAAGAGGTCCGACAATGAGCGAAAACTCATATACGGATATAAAATAATATCAAAGTGAGAAAAGATACTACACTTAAAATTATAACACATGCGTTTGGCAAAACTTAAAAAAATACTTATGAACTTATTTTTGGGTAAAATTTCATATTTTTATAATTTTTTTATACGAGTATTTAATGTATGTTTGAGATTCTATAAGTTGCAAAAAAAGTTAACTTTTTTTAGAAAAAAGTTAGGAATCTCTGACTTGTTTTAAAATAATAAGTTGACTTATTTTGGAAAAAATTCCTCCAACACCCCATACTTTCGAGACAAAATAATTTTATTCTTACACTTATAAATATTATTTATAACTAGATATGAGCTAGATGATTTTTAATTAAACTTACTGCAATTGTTTTCCTCTTCCCAACAGCACTACTAGGAACATCCTGAAACTGCAATAAAATAGCATAAGTTAGAGTTTATCGCAAAGAAGAAGATGGAATTGGAGAAAGGGGGGATAAAGATATTGTTGATGGTGGAGCACATAGACAGATCTACCATACATGGATGTTACATAGACAGATCTGAGGAGATGCCAGCTAAAACAGTATACATGATAGAACCCCCTACGGATGTGGCAGACGATGAGGAGAAAGAGATTGACTCTGATGGATTCATGATTGACATCATTTCTCCTATTATAACCATCGACAACGATGACCAATTACTCAAACATTGTGCTATGGTGAGGTTGGGGTCCCGGATTTACTTTTTTGGGGGTATAAGCAATATTTATGATTATTGTGTGCATGAAGATATAGAGCGAATTGAACCGCCATGCAGGCGCCTCCCTGATGAACTAAAGCTTTCAGTCCGATTTGTCAATGTAGACCATCTGGAGTTAGGCCTCCGCCATGCAGCCTCCCTCAATGCTCCAAAGCAGGTCCCTTGCATCTTCTCTGCTCGTGGCATGATTTACTCCTTAGGATCCTCCCGTAAAGTTTGTGATTCCATTTCTACTCTTGAGATGATGGTACTAGTGTTATTTGTAGTGGTATTTTTGAGAGGTATAACCCAATAGATGACGAGTGGCAATTACTGCCTGACCCGCCCCTGCCATTTGGGAAGATCACCAAACACACAGTTACTTGGTGTGATTCTATGACCCTGATAGGTGTTTACACTAATACACGCAAGCGTACGCGGTCACAAGTAATATAGAATAAAGTTGAGTTTGTTCCCACAGAGATCTGGTTTAGGTTCAATTCAGTTCATGTAACTATGCAACAATGTATGGTTTTTATTCACTGCTAAGACAATTAACAAATTTGAGTTTAATTAACTAAATTAACTAAGAAGTAAATTAACAACTAAGAATTAACTAACTAACGAGAATTGTAATCGAATTACTTCTACAAGAGTAACATGGGATCCTAACTTCATTAAATACTTTGCTTAGAGTTGACGCCTTTAATCAATACATATGATGGTTTTGATATCTGATCAGACAACACGGAACAAGTATACGCTACTTCTCAGTATATGAATACCAAACTAAACATACATTCACAAAAGAGATAGAAGATGAATAGACACCAATTATGCTTAGACCCTATATCTCTATAATATTTGAAAACATAACGGTTGAAGAACAAGTTGTCTATTAAGATCACATAGGGCATCATAATATCTCTATTTACGCTACAAATCATGATGTTAAAACATCAACCTATCCTATGCTAGCATGGCAAGTTCTAAATCTCAAGATTCACTCTCGTTTCGCAAGAGATTAACAAATTAGATGTTCGCGACGCATTTAAACACATGAAGCATAACCATACAAGGATATAAAAAATTCACCACACATAAATCTTTAAAGCAGTCAAACTACTAAGCTACATAGATAAATCCGTTAGAATCCCATGACAACGATTAGTTCATAATTGAACCGTTCGTCATCATGGGATCTGATGAAACCATGTTAATAAACAAAGTATTAAAGATTAAAAATAAACTAGAGTAATGAGTTAAGAAAACAAATCCCAAAAACATCCAAGAGTTTTGCCTAATAGAAGAAAACAAAAAGTAGATCTAGATCTCCGTTGCTTGTCACGAGCGTTGGTCCTCGGCTCTCGGCTCTGTGTTATGTGAAGTGTTAGTCCTGTTTTATGATGATAGAAATGTGTTTATATAGGCCCCCATGTCTTGTCCAGCAAGAAACTTCCAAATCATAATTAAAATAGAATACGTTTCCTAAACTGATTCTGTTTTGAAGGAAAATTCGTAACTGACTTTTCTTCACTATTTATGCGATGTTCCATTTGTGTTTTGACATCTGGACCACTTTAGAATGAAATAGAATCTCGTTAGCTTCGCGTGGACTGTAAGATCGTCCGAAACAGACTTGTAGAACTCAAGATATGGCCAAAATAGTGCATCAGCAATGCTGTCAGCGACCGCGCGCGCTGCCTGCGCCCAACAGTCTGTCCAACGCGCTGCCTGCACGTCCCACGCACAGCCTGCACCCAGAATTATGTCCAAGGTTGTAGAAAATTTCGTTGCCTTCGCGTGAGCTGTAAGATCGCTGAATTCGGACTTCTAGAACTCCAAATATGACCAAAACAGTGTAGACTACGCAACCTACCCGGAAAATCCGAATTTTAATCAATTAAACCTCCAACTCCTAGTTCTGCAAAACTCAATGGAAACACATTAAACACACCACATACTTGAGCCCAATTAATCAATTTAAGCCGATATGAAGCATTCCAAGTGGATATAAAATCCACTTATCACACCCCCAAACTTAAACCGATGCTTGTCCTCAAGCATAAACAAATATAACTATATACAACTAACTAGTACCACTTCCGTAGGTGATCACGGTTGCATTTGGCATATGCAACAAGCCCTTTAAACCCCTAGACAGCCCTAGTGGATGAGTGAGGTCTCGTGAGGGCCTATAGTGAATGTACCCACAAAATCCATCTAACTAAACAATGCAATGCATGAATGCAACTAAAATGAAAATGCAATAATCCCCTCAACTAACCAAAACCAACTAGCAAGAAAATAACTCCAAATAGAGCTCGACTAAGTCCCCGTATACTAACATTACATGAACAGAAACGTGCGTGTGTGCGATGCTCATCAGATATATTCTTAACACTAGATCAAAATCATACCCATTTTTCGCCAAGACAATCACAGGTTTATAAATAGAATGAACGGTAAACACTTCATAACATAGAAACACCTCCATCATAATTCAAGTTAGACAGGAATTCATGCTTTATCACTAACAACTACGACACATACTATACATATCAACGCATGCTTATTTAACCGTGCAATGGATGAAACCCCAAAAGACTTATACAATAATACCCATGTAGCGAGCGTTGGGTTAGTGGATCCCAGACTATCAAAGCCTTAGGTCACTAGGCACAAAAGTCCCCGCGAACTTAATTGCTCGAGTATTAAAGAGCTCACCCTGGTTAATTTTGCATATAAACATTCACATAACCTTTATTTTTTTTATTTTTTCTTTTTATGAATGACTTTTCACACACTAATTTGGAATGAGTGCGTTTCGCTCCATCTCATCCAACCCTAGACTACTCATAACTATGAGCCGGCTACTAGCCATTTGACACCTAGCCAACAACTAGCATGAAATCCCTGTTTTCCCCCAAACTTATATTTTAGTGCTCCTATGCCATAAAGGGAATAACGGAAATTCTAAATATAAACAAGTGATTAAATCTAAAACAACCAAACAAGCATGACCCTAACCTAGCTCAGAAGCAAACTAATTAGACTGTGTAAATATTTTGTTTCCGTAACATGCACGTCAATTCCTAAGAACTATAAATCAACCCTCTATTCATCATTACCACACTCAATAAGACATCTACCTACCAATCAGAATTAGCTCATCTTAAGGGATCATAAGATATGCATGCTATGCAAAAGCAATTAGAATGAACTCACATGGTATACAAAAACAAAATAACAGAATGTTCTATATGAAACAATATGCAATAACATGAACAACAACATGCATGAACTACCACTAACATGCAAAATTTGATATCTATATGAACACAATGACACACAAATAACTACTACACACTACGTATCCCCAAACCACCCCCAAACTTAAGACATTCAATGTCCCCATTGAATTGAAGGTAATACAAGGGATAGCAGGAAACATACCTAACTAAAAATGCCGAAAAGCGTGGGTTGCCTCCCACGAAGCGCTTGTTTAGAGTCAATTAGCTTGACTACGTCCAAGCCTCCATTAAGGATGATAATAGTTGGCCTGGTCATCTCTTTGTGACACTTCATCGTCATCATGACGGCACACTTTCTACCCCTTCTCCTCGCTTGGCCTATTCGTATAACAACTATGTCCTATTCCAATGCCTTCATCGGTTGACCCAAAATTTGTCAATTTGTAGAACAACACATATTCGCGGGCTTCGCTTGAATATAATGGAGAAGAGTAAATGTAAGTTGCTGAAGCCTTTGGTTCCTCAAAGAGAACTTCCTCCATTGGCTCAAATGCGCTACCTCCATCTTTATACTCTGAGACAAGTAGAAGACCTTCATCTTTCCCAAGGTCATCAGCCTCTTGGTACGCACATACCGATTCTTGAAATTTGTGTAGCTCACCAGTGTCTATCCCAAATAGTGCCCTTTCCAAATCATCCACTATACTAGCATGATCAAATTCCTTACATGACTTGTGAATGCTCACCTCACCTTGGAATTTGTCTTCCTCAATTATGCATGCAGTACCTTGCTCCAAGTCACCGTTATTTTTTGGAATTGCCTCTAGTATGAATTGTTGTTTCTCTTGTTCCAAGGCACTCAAAACTTGAGCAACTAGTGTCTCCAAAGATTTGATAGACTCCCCATTACTCTTTGCAAGCATCCTAATCTCCTCCATAACATCAACCTCATCTGACTGAAAAGTAAGAGTAGGTTGTTGATGTTGAAACTCTTCGCTACCAAAGAAATATGACATATTTGGAACATCTTGCTGGTATTGTTGAGGATGGTATTGAAAATATGGTTGTTCCTCATAAGTGACATATGGATGAACTCCTTCGTAGTAACAATATTGTGAGGTCTCATGAACGCCCAAACATTGCTCACATTGCTGAGGCATGGATGTCCTCGAATATGCCCACCATGGCAACTCCTCGCCTGCCATTTTCAAACACCCAAGTACTTGAAACACACCGAACTAAACAAGATAGGTAAGTAACTAATCCGAGTCAGTGAACTTTAACGACCACTAATGATAAGCACAGAAACTAAAATAAAACACCGATGATCCCCGGCAGCGGCGCCAAAAAACTTGTTTACAATAATACACGCAAGCGTACGCGGTTACAAGTAATATAGAATAAAGTTGAGTTCGTTCACACATAGATATGGTTTAGGTTCAATTCAGTTCATGTACCTATGCAACAATGTATGGTTTTTATTCACTGCTAAGACAATTAACAAATTTGAGTTTAATTAACTAAATTAACTAAGAAGTAAATTAACAACTACGAATTAACTAACTAACGAGAATTAGAATCGAATTACTTCTACAAGAGTAACATGGGATCCTAACTTCATTAAATACTTCGCTTAGAGTTGACGCCTTTAATCAATACATATGATGGTTTTGATATCTGATCAGACAACACGGAACAAGTATACGCTACTTCTCAGTATACGAATACAAACTAAACATACATCCACAAAAAAGATAGAAGATGAATGATGTGTAAAATAACTGCAAGCGCACAGTGGTTAATTGTAGCAAATACAGGTCGATCCACAGAGACTATGAATTTTCAAAACCCTAATAATTAAATCAGGCGAACTAGACAAATAGGTTTGAGATGAGTTTTAATTAACCTAATTAAACTAATTAATAAAGATTATCAAATAATATGGAAAACCTAGGAATCCGAATCCGTTAATCAATCACAAATAATATCAACTCGCCCTAAATCAATCCTCTTTTCTTCAAAAATAAGATATATCAATCAACGAGACAAGCATATACTATGAAACTTGTTATCTAACAATAACCTATCAAAACTTCAAGGAGCAAGCATAGGCTATGAAAAACAAATCCGGTAACAATAATATATCAAAATCACTTTGTCAATTGAATAATTAAGCACCAAGAAAAATTATGAGAATCAATTAATAGGAACGAGAAGAAATCAAGAGTAATTAAATTAACTTCATCTTCATCCTAGGGCAAGAGAATTAGCTACTTATGATTATAAAAATAACGAAACAATTATAATAATACCAAGTAAACATGAATCAACGATTTTAACAAAACTAACTTTAATCTATATATGGTCAGAAACTTAATAAGCCTAATATTAATAACGTGAATGGCAAGTATTTATATAATAAATTAATAAATCTAGTTAACTAATGAAGCATGCATGTAATCAAATAGTAAGGTCGTAGCAGAAGATTTGAAACAAGTGAACGCACGAAAGAAGGAAAAGAAGAACTAAAAAATATTAATAATTCAGACGAGTATGTCGGATAAAAGCTACCAACGAAAGTAAAAAGCAAGGAAATAAAGAGCTATCAAATTCTAGGTGTCTCAAATTACAAGGGAGAAGGCCATATATATAGGGGAAAATATTGGGTTTGGCCCCTTTGATTACAATCCAATCTTGAATATAATTTCTTCAATTTCCTTTTCTTCTCCAATAAGTAATCGATTTTTCCTCCAATTTCCTTTTCTTCAAGTATTTTCCACCTCCTTTCCCTTTTTGCACCTTTTCCTGCTAGAAATCTGTTTTTATTTATTTTCCTACAAAACAAAATAAAACAATTTATTAATTAATAAAATTACGAAAACGGACATAAAATAGGTATTAAAAATATGATTAATTATGGACCTATCAAATGCCCCCATACCTATCTTTTGCTCGTCCTCGAGAAAAATATAGAATAAAATACTATCTAATATATAATACCACTTCCGTAGGTGATCACGGTTGCATTTGGCATATGCAACAAGCCCTTTAAACCCCTAGGCAGCCCTAGTGGACGAGTGAGGTCTCGTGAGGGCCTATAGTGAATGTACCCACAAAATCCATCTAGCTCATGTAAAAGATTGGTCAATGCAACACCACACATAAAAGTCATCTCATGCTACATCAACTTATGAAATCAAAGTGAATTTGCAATGTCTTGGTGTGTAAGGTGCAAGTATTCACATAGTCTACTCAAAGAAATATGCAGCGGTCATTAGAAGTCCACGTCAAGTGTAAAAATGAGTTGGTAACCATGCTAAGCCCACAAGAGTACACCTTAAAGTCAAAACTTGGGATCTCATATGCACAAAACAAGCAATAACTCACCTTTCACTCACAAAAGAATATTCACTCAAGAACAAGGGTAAGTGTATCACTCAATTCCAACAAAATCATAAGCATGCTTGACATTTGGTATCAATCTAACTTTAACACAACATACATTAATGATGATAATCAAAAGGTCTTTTATTTGGGTTGTAACGGGGCTAAGGACAAGGTATGTCAAGTAAGGCCAAATAAGGTGAAGTGTCAAAAGCTAGTAGGAACCATAATAAATCATACACAACACCATACATCCTCCCCATACATGGATTTCTAATTTTCTTCCAACAAACTGCTTGACTAGTCGAATGAAGAAGGATCTCAAAAACACCGAAACATAATTATGCTCTCATATGATTTTTTTTTTTTTTCAATTTTTTTTTTCTCTTTTTTTTCTCTTTTTTTCTTTTTTTTTTCTGGAGAGCTAAGATAGATAATATAAATATATAAGAAACCACAATCCTTCTTCAAGAATTTATTGAATAACGACTGACAAGTAAGCAACAAAACCCAATATTTCCCAAAAAGTAATGAACAAAAGTAAACCCCATCTCACACACCTTATTACTCCCTCAACTTCCTACTAGCCTTTGACAATTGGGATCAAGTATACGTAAGGCTGTACAACAAAAAGGTCTAGGCAAGTAATGTGGTGTGTCACCGAAAAAATATGATTAAGCTCAAAGGGGTAACTAATTGATCATATATAAAGGGTGTGGTAATTTGGATAATAATTGGTTATTCCTAAATGCCTTTATCATCTTATCATCAAATAATGTCATGCATTTCAAGAAAGGTCTCAAACAAGTGCTAGCAATGCAAACAACATGTGGACACTCAAGCAAACGAATATAAAATGCAAAAGATATGCATATAGGCTCAAAATCTCACTTGGTGGCAAAACATAATCAATCCCAAGAAAAAGTCTCTTTAATGCACCTACTTGTACTCAAAGCATGGAAACCAAATCTTCTTGCACATATTCATGTCCTTTTAATTACTTACAACATTCAATAAGTCTACTAGTTTCAACTCGCTAGTGTATGTGTGTGCACAAGAACTTAGCTTATCACTTCTCAATCAAAAGCTTCAGAAACACAAGAGTACTATAGCATGTAAGGGTGCATCAAGCCAACTTATAACAAGTAATCATTTCACAAGGCTAGAATTATTTTTGTATTTTTTCATTTTTCAATTTTTTTTTTTTAAATAATACTACTAAATCCCTCCCCCATACCTAAATCATGCATTGTCCTCAATGTATGCAAATGAGAGAAAAAAAAATGACAAAGTAAAAGGACGAGAATACCTGATAAAGGCAAGACGGAGGAATATAACTAACTACTATGTACAACAAGGTAACTTACTTGAGTCACGCATCAAGGAGGTGGATCACCTCCTCCTCATAATCAACTGGCAGTTCTAAAAATGGTTTAAGGCGTTGACCATTAACTTTAAATGTTTCACCAGTTTTAGGATTTTCAATTTCAATAGCACCATGAGAAAAAACAACTTTAACAACATATGGGCCCTCCCATCTAGATCTCAATTTTCCAGGAAATAAATGCAGCCTAGAGTTGTATAAAAGAACTTTTTGACCAGGAGAAAAAGATTTTCTCAAGATAGATTTATCATGCAAAATTTTAGTTCTTTCCTTATAAATCTTAGCATTTTCATAGGCATCATTCCTGATTTCTTCTAACTCAGACAGTTGTAACTTCCTATGACTACCAGCAATGGGTAAATCAAAATTAAACTCTTTAATGGCCCAAAAAGCTCTATGTTCAAGTTCAACGGGAAGATGACATGCTTTACCAAACACAATCCTATAAGGAGACATACCCAAAATAGTCTTAAAAGCAGTGCGATAAGCCCAAAGTGCATCTATCAACTTAACAGACCAATCTTTCCTATTTGAATTGACAGTTTTCTCTAGAATTTGTTTAATCTGCCTATTAGAGACCTCAACTTGACCACTAGTTTGAGGATGGTAAGGTGTGGCTATCTTATGAGTGATGGAATACTTCCTCAAAAGAGACTCAAACTGATGGTTTTTGAAATGCTTACCTTGGTCACTAATTATAGCTCTAGGCGTACCAAATCTAGAAAAGATATTCTCCTTTAAGAACTTAAGAACTACCTTGTTATCATTAGACTTAGTTGGTATGGCTTCGACCCATTTAGAGACATAATCAACCGCTAAGAGAATGTAGAGGTTACTAAAAGAGTTAGGAAAGGGACCCATAAAATCTATTCCCCAAACATCAAAGATCTCAATAACTAAGATTGGATTCATTGGCATCATGTTTCTTCTAGTGATCTTTCCTAAATGTTGACACCTACTACAAGCAGCACAAAATTCAGCAGAATCTTTAAACAGATTGGGCCAGTAGAAACCAGATTGAAGTATTTTAGCAGCAGTCTTTTTAGCACTAAAGTGACCTCCACAAGCCTGATCATGACAAAAGGAAAGTATACTTCTAAACTCATGGTTTGGAACACACCTCCTAATGATTTGGTCCGAACAATACTTAAAAAGATAGGGATCATCCCAAAAGAAGTATTTGACTTGTGAGAGAAATTTGGATTTATCTTGCTTAGACCAATGAGAAGGAATAGCACCAGTGACAAGGTAGTTAACAATATCAGCAAACCAAGGAGTGGTAGATATGGAAAGAAGGTTCTCATCAGGAAAAGACTCATTCAAAGGCATATCAATGGTGGACTCCACTACTAGACGGGAAAGATGATCAACAACAACATTTTCAGAACCCTTCTTATCCCTAATTTCTAGGTCAAACTCTTGGAGCAACAAGACCCACCTAATCAATCGGGCTTTTGAGTCTTTCTTAGAGAAGAGATATCTAAGAGCAGAGTGGTCTGTGTAAACAATGATTTTAGAACCTATAAGATACGACCTGAACTTTTCAAGAGCAAAAACAACAGCTAGAAGTTCTTTTTCAGTGGTGGAGTAGTTGAGTTGAGCATCATTTAGAGTCTTACTAGCATAGTATATGACATGAGGTATCTTATTAATTCTTTGTCCCAAAACTGCTCCTACGGCATAATCAGACGCGTCACACATAAGCTCAAAAGGTTGATTCCAATCAGGGGATTGAATGATAGGGGCTGAGGTCAATTCTTTCTTAAGATGATCAAATGATTGAAGACATTCATTAGAGAATTCAAATTTTATGTCCTTGGAAAGAAGATTGGTCAATGGTCTAGCCTTTTTGCTAAAATCTTTAATGAAACGCCTATAAAAACCAGCATGCCCTAAAAAGGAACGAATTTCTTTGATAGATTTTGGTGGAGGTAGATTAGCAATGAGATCAATTTTTGCTTTATCAACTTCAATTCCCTTTGACGAAATTTTATGACCAAGAACAATTCCTTCTTTAACCATGAAATGACACTTTTCCCAATTAAGAACAAGGTTTGTTTCTTTACATCGTTTTAAAACTAAGTTAAGATGATGAAGACACTGATGAAAAGAAGAACCAAAGATGGAAAAGTCATCTATAAAGATTTCTAGGAATTCTCCTACCATGTCAGAGAAAATGCTCATCATACATCTTTGAAAGGTGGCAGGGGCAGTGGTTAGACCAAAAGCTAAACGACGATAGGCAAAGGTTCCAAATGGACAAGTGAAGGTGGTCTTTTCTTGATCCTCAGGAGCAATGGGAATTTGAAAATAACCAGAAAAACCATCTAGAAAGCAATAGTATGAGTGACCTGCTAACCTTTCTAAGATTTGATCAATGAAGGGTAGAGGAAAATGATCTTTTCTAGTGGCAGCATTTAGTTTCCTATAATCAATACACATTCTCCAACCAGATTGGACACGAGTGGGAACTAGTTCATCATCCTCATTGACAACTACAGTGATCCCTGACTTTTTAGGCACCACTTGAACAGGACTGACCCAAGAACTATCAGATATAGGATAGATGATTCCATTATCTAGACATTTAAGGATTTCCTTCCTAACAACTTCCTTAAGAGTCGGGTTTAACCTCCTTTGTGGCTCCCTAACTGGTTTAGCATCATCAACTAAGTGAATCCTATGTTGGACAATGGCAGGGCTAATTCCCTTGATATCGGATATGCTCCACCCTATGGCTTCCTTATTCTCTCTAAGTACAAGTAAGAGTTCTTCCTCTTGAGAAGGTGACAGATCAGATGCAATTATGACTGGGAAAGACTCAGAAGGGCCTAGAAACATATACTTAAGAGTTTCGGGAAGAGGTTTGAGTTCTAATTCTGGTGGACTTGTTTCAACTGATTCATTAGCTTCATAAAGTGGCAAATGAGAAGGTTCTAACTCTTGGCTGGTACTAGGAATGGTGGACTCTAACATTTCATTGACCTCATTTTTATGACAAGTATCATCCCATTCTTGACCAAAGTAGGTTTGACAAAAGCTAAGCACATCATCAACATTCATGACTTCATTATCAACTAACTCATCAATCATGTTAATTTCTATGGGTTGGTCAAAATAGTCATTGGGTTGTTTTCCTACATTGAAAATGTTGAGATCAATTGTCATGTTTCCAAAAGTTAGCTTCATTAAACCATTCCTACAGTTAATTAAGGCATTAGACGTGGCAAGAAAAGGTCTTCCTAAAATTATGGGAATTTGATTTTTGAGATTTTTGACTGGTTCGGTTTCTAGAACAACAAAATCGACGGGGAAGACAAAATCGCCAACCTTAATCAACACATCTTCCACTATACCTGTAGGAGTTTTAATAGAACGATCAGCTAACTGAAGAGTGACACCAGTCTTCTTAAGTTCACCTAAACCCAAGGCTTGATAGACAGATAATGGAAGAAGATTCACACTAGCTCCTAGATCGAGTAAAGCTTTATCAATGAAAGTATCACCTATGACACAAGAGATGGTAGGACAACCAGGATCCTTATACTTCACAGGGATTTGATTTGACAAAATAGAGCTAACATGAGATGTTAGGAAAGCTTTCTTAGGAACATGAGTGGTTCTTTTATGAGTACATAAATCTTTTAGACACTTAGCATAAGAGGGAACTTGTTGAATCGCATCTAAAAGAGGAATGTTAATCTTGACTTGCTTAAAGACTTCCAAAATCTTATCTAACTGAGCAGATTGTTTGTTTGAAGTAAGTCTTTGAGGAAACGGGGCTTTCGGCTTAAAGACTTTTTCATTAGACACATCAGAGTGGGGTTTCGAAGGTGGTTCATCGGATGGTGATGACTCATCAGCTTTATCTACTTCAGAACTCTCGGAATTTGAAGATTGCTTAAGACTAGGATTCAAGAGTAAAGGATTTGGTTCAGATGTTAGCTTATCTTCTTCTTGAGTATTGACACCAGCATGATTGTTGAATTGATTACCAGACCTTAGAGAGATAACAGAATTTACATTTTCATGAGACTTTAGATTTGGATGAAATTTAGGATTAGTCTCGGGTTGACTAGGAAATCTATTTTTCTCTCTCTCACTGATTGTGTTTGCCAATTGACTGACTTGGACCTCTAGCTTAGATATAGCTTGAGTGTTGGAATTTAGTAACTGCCTATCTTGGGTCATAGCTTGCATGAAAGATTGTTGAGATTTGAGTAATGCCTCCATACTCTTTTCAATAGAATTCAATTTCTTATCAGATTCACTAAAACCAGGAGGATTCATGGGGATTGAGTTTGGATAATGACCAAGATTTTGAGGTGGATATGAATTAGGATTTTGAGTTGGGTATGGACCAGGATTGGGCTTTTGAAAAGCAGGTTGAGGGTTTTGATTATACTGATTGTATTGACCTTGGTTCCATGAGAAATTTGGGTGACTCTTCCAACCAGGATTATATGTGGGTGCATAAGGATCATTCCTAACTCTAGGTTGAAACATGGCATTGACTTGTTCAATTTCAGGGCAATTCTCTACAACATGATTAGGAGAACTACAGTTTGCACAGAGAGACATTTGAGATGACACATTGTTGGTTTCTAAGGCTTCTAGACGTCTAGTGAGTGTAGCTAACTTAGCTTCGGTTGCAATAGAATTACCAACTGTGTGTAAGCCCTTAGATGAGTTAGATTTTTCAGCTTCCTGATTAGGTTCCCTAGTTGACTCCCACAACATTGTTCTTTCAGCTAACTCCTCAAAAAATTGCCAAGCTTCATCTTCATCTTTGTCCATAAACTTACCATTACACATAGACTCTAACAAAGCAGTGGTTTGGCTATCTAAGGCTTCATAAAGAATTTTACAAAGTCTCCATTTTTCTATACCATGTTGAGGACACTTAGACAATAGCTTTTTAAATCTATCAAAATATTTCCAAAAAGACTCATTCCGATTTTGTTGAAATTGGTTGATTTCATTCCTAAGTCTGTTTGCCTTATGGTTTGGAAAATATTTTTTAAGAAAGATAGCAACAAATCCCTCCCATGTGGAAATAGAATTAACGGGTAGACTGTACAACCACTGTTTAGCATCTTCTTTCAAAGCAAAGTTAATAAGCCTGAGCCTAATGGAATCCTCACTCAATTGTTGAAGTTTCTGTAATGCACACACTTCCTCAAACTCTCGAATGAAAAGATATGGATCCTCTCCCTCTACCCCAGCAAACCTAGGTAACATGCTAATGTTGTGATGTTTGATTTCAAAGTTATTCGCGGTTACTGCGGGTAAGACTATGCATGAGGGTTGAGCGGTACGAGCGGGGTAACAACGGTCTTTAAGTGAAACAGCCATGACTATAGGTTGAACTTCTAATTCTTTTGACTCAATTCTAGTGGGTGAAGAGAACTCAAGTTGCCTTACTACTTTAGGAGATGACAGATTGGTTTGTCTTACTAATCTAGATGTAGTGTCTCGAACCCAAGCACTTTGCATACAAGAGAAGTAAACAATTAAGCACGTAGCAGACAAGAGCTATAAGTAAACACCTAAAAAAAATTGAAAAATCAAAAAGAAAAAATCTATATTATCCTAAGAAAAATCTAGACCTTGCTCCTAACAATAAGATCTACTAAAAGTCACAACTCAAAAAGCACTCGTCCTGACTGGCCAGGCAGGTGCAAGCATTGCCAAGAGGCTAAACACCTTTCTAGACACCAATCCAAATTAGCCAGGTAAGCGTGACGCTTGCCTAGACACCAAACGAAAGAATGCTTAGTGATTTGTTCCTCCTAGATTCTCTTCCTAATTGAGCGCGAGATCCTAGGGGCCAAAGTCTACTTAATTTTATTAAGGAAAAGGGAATGCAAGATGAACGAATTAGTGATTTGTGGGCCAAGGAAAGGGTGATGAAATCCCTCACCTTATCTTGTAATTGGGTGGCACCCTTAAGATTGATTGAATGATGCAACACACAAAGAACAAGAAAATAAACACTTATGGATGCACTACACTACGTGTTCTATTCTAAATTGTACGTACCTCTTTCCTCCAGCAATCACCACAGTTATATAAGATGGAAAGCAATAAATACAATAAAGAAATCTAGATGATGTGATCCTATGTGAGAGAATGAATGATGCAGCAAATTGGTTTTTAACAAACAATTAACTAACTAATATTTTTGGGTTTTTTTTGAATATTTAATTTTTTTTGTGTTTTTTTTTCAATAATAATAAAGAAAATAAAAATAGAGAGAGGTGATACGGAATACCGAAAAGCGCTTCCAAAAAAATTTCAAAAGAGACAGCGAGGCCTTCTAGCGATCTTCTTGTCCAAGCTTTTCTCCGCTTCACAATTCCCTAAAAAAACAAACAAAAGAAAACAAGAAACTAATCCGAAGAATTAATATCAAGGAAAGAAAATTACCAATAGTCCCCGGTAGCGGCGCCAAAAACTTGATGTGTAAAATAACTACAAGCGCACAGTGGTTAATTGTAGCAAATACAGGTCGATCCACAGAGACTATGAATTTTCAAAACCCTAATAATTAAATCAGGCGAACTAGACAAATAGGTTTGAGATGAGTTTTAATTAACCTAATTAAACTAATTAACAAAGATTATCAAATAATATGGAAAACCTAGGAATCCGAATCCGTTAATCAATCACAAATAATATCAACTCGCCCTAAATCAATCCTCTTTTCTTCAAAAATAAGATATATCAATCAACGAGACAAGCATATACTATGAAACTTGTTATCTAACAATAACCTATCAAAACTTCAAGGAGAAAGCATAGGCTATGAAAAACAAATCCGGTAACAATAATATATCAAAATCACTTTGTCAATTGAATAATTAAGCACCAAGAAAAATTATGAGAATCAATTAATAGGAACGAGAAGAAATCAAGAGTAATTAAATTAACTTCATCTTCATCCTAGGGCAAGAGAATTAGCTACTCATGATTATAAAAATAACGAAACAATTATAATAATACCAAGTAAACATGAATCAACGATTTTAACAAAACTAACTTTAATCTATATATGGTCAGAAACTTAATAAGCCTAATATTAATAACGTGAATGGCAAGTATTTATATAATAAATTAATAAATCTAGTTAACTAATGAAGCATGCATGTAATCAAATAGTAAGGTCGTAGCAGAAGATTTGAAACAAGTGAACGCACGAAAGAAGGAAAAGAAGAACTAAAAAATATTAATAATTCAGACGAGTATGTCGGATAAAAGCTACCAACGAAAGTAAAAAGCAAGAAAATAAAGAGCTATCAAATTCTAGGTGTCTCAAATTACAAGGGAGAAGGCCATATATATAGGGGAAAATATTGGGTTTGGCCCCTTTGATTACAATCCAATCTTGAATATAATTTCTTCAATTTCCTTTTCTTCTCCAATAAGTAATCGATTTTTCCTCCAATTTCCTTTTCTTCAAGTATTTTCCACCTCCTTTCCCTTTTTGCACCTTTTCCTGCTAGAAATCAGTTTTTATTTATTTTCCTACAAAACAAAATAAAACAATTTATTAATTAATAAAATTACGAAAACGGACATAAAATAGGTATTAAAAATATGATTAATTATGGACCTATCAATGAATAGACACCAATTATGCTTAGACCCTATATCTCTATAAGATTTGAAAACATAACGGTTGAAGAACAAGTTGTCTATTAAGATCACATAGGGCAGCATAATATCTCTATTTACGCTACAAATCATGATGTTAAAACATCAACCTATCCTATGCTAGCATGGCAAGTTCTAAATCTCAAGATCCACTCTCGTTTCGCAAGAGATTAACAAATTAGATGTTCGCGACGCATCTAAACACATGAAGCACAACCATACAAGGATATCAAGAATTCACCACACATAAATCTTTAAAGCAGTCAAACTACTAAGCTACATAGATAAATCCGTTAGAATCCCATGACAACGATTAGTTCATAATTGAACCGTTCGTCATCATGGGATCTGATGAAACCATGTTAATAAACAAAGTATTAAAGATTAAAAATAAACTAGAGTAATGAGTTAAGAAAATAAATCCCAAAAGCATCCAAGAGTTTTGCCTAATAGAAGAAAACAAAAAGTAGATCTAGATCTCTGTTGCTTGTCACGAGCGTTGGAATCCTTCTCCAAGTCTGAATCTCCGTCTCTCGGCTCTCTCTCTGTGTTATGTAAAGTGTTGGTCCTATTTTATGATGATATAATGTGTTTATATAGGCCCCCATGTCTTGTGCAGCAAGAAACTACCAAATCAGAATTAAAATAGAATACGTTTCCTAAACTGATTCTGTTTTGAAGGAAAATTCGTAACTGACTTTTCTTCATTATTTATGGGCTGTTCCATTTGTGTTTTGACATCTGGACCACTTTAGAATGAAAGAGAATCTCGTTAGATTCGCGTGGACTGTAAGATCGTCCAAAACGGACTTGTAGAACTCAAGATATGGCCAAAATAGTGCATCAGCAATGCTGTCAACGACCGCGCGCTGCCTGCGCCCAACAGTCTGTCCAACACGCTGCCTGCGCATCCCACGTGTATCCTGCGCCCAGAATTATGTCCAAGGTTGTAGAAAATTTAGTTGTCTTTGCGTGAGCTGTAAGATCGCTGAATTCGGACTTCTAGAACTTCAGATATGACCAAAACAGTGTAGACTACGCAACCTACCCGGAAAATCCGAATTTTAATCAATTAAAGCTCCAACTCCTAGTTCTGCAAAACTCAATGGAAACACATTAAACACACCACATACTTGAGGCCAAGTAATCAATTTAAGCCGATATGAAGCATTCCAAGTGGATATAAAATCCACTTATCAATAGGGGATGGGTACGTTTGCATGGGAAATACTGACGTCGAGGTGTTTGTCCTCTTCGACCTTGATACCCAAGACTGGTCCTTGTTGCCAGCAGCCTACTTCCAATATCACTTCCCATATGGCTCCCTCTGCGTGGATAACTCCCTCTACTATCTCATTGGATATGGCTTGCATAAGTTTGGAACTCAATTCGATACAAACCGCGATCGGCTTGATCAAAAAGAAGCAAGAGATGAAGATTGTGATGATGACTTCAATTTACAGATTGTTAAAAGAGGTCCTCTCCTTGTACCTGATGATCCCTCTGAGTTGTTCAATAACCTTTGTTTACGCCCCGGATATAAACAGCTCATGACTAGATTGTTGGAAAACAACTCTTATGTTTCTCTTTAGAAAACAACTATTGTGTTTCTCTCTTTTATTTCTCTTGGTATATTTACAATACTAACAACAAGCCTTATTTATAGGCTTCAACATAACACCTTGACATCATGGATTACATCACTCTATTTATTATACCCTACCATATTTGAACATGGAACAAAGACTAGCTTCCTTATTTGAACATTGAATAAAGACTAGCTTCCTTATTTGACCATTGAAGTTGTTTTCTTCTAGAGAGTTTGAATATTCTAACACTCCCCCTCAAACTCGACTTTCCATTCCGAGTGATTTCCGAAACTCATAAATCTTTGTTGCAGATAAGCTCTTCGTAAATATATCTGCAACCTGATCTTCGGTCCTGACAACCTTCTTATCAATATCTCCTTTAAGTACTTTTTCCTCTAAGAAATGATAATGTACTTCGACATGTTTGGTCCTAGCATGAAAGACCGGATTCTCAGCCAAATGGACTGTTGATATATTGTCACAGTGAAATGGAACTCCATCTTCTATTGGTTGGTTCAAGTCATTCAAGAGTTGAGTCAACCAAGCACACTTTTGTGCTGCATCGCTCCTGCTCTATATTCTGCTTCTGTGGTTGAGAGAGAAATAGTAGGTTGTCTCTTACGATTTTGTTTAAGTGCCAAAATCTCTTCTTCCATGGCCTTTCTCCACTCTGGACTCTTTGATGCTTCATCAAAGTTAGTTGGCTCTTTGACCTCAGCATAGGCAGCATCTATATACTTTGGATTTGGCCGTCTATCACTGTTAGACCTTCGTACTTGATGTTGCGAAGGCTCTTGTTGTTGCTCTTCCGGTTGATTAGTATGTACTTCATCTGGTGTTTCATGAACACCTGTTCTCCAAGGGCTTCTTGACTTGGATCGTACCTCCAATTGATCCGTAGGGGATTGTGGTTCCTCTGTAGCATCATTATTTTGGGAGGAATCTAGCTGCAACTTGATTTGTAACTTTTCTTGCAACTCCTGTGAATCTGGTAACACCAATTTATTTGCCCACCATGAAGATGTCTCATCGAATACAACATTTCGTGAGACATATATCTTGTTTGTATTGGGATCACAACATCTCCAACCTTTCTTCTATTCATCGTATCCCACAAAAATACAGCGGATAGCTTTCTTATCAAACTTACTACGGTCTTCATTTGCAATAAACACATAACATACACAACTTGACAGTTGGTTTTAGGTTATACACCTTCTGAAATGGTGAAACAAATTCCAACCTTGGTTGAGGTAGCCTGTTAGTGATATAGACCACCGTCTTCATGCATTCTGCCCAAAATCTTGTATCAACATTCTTGGCATGTAGAAGACTTCTACACATCTCTGCTAGATGGCGGTTCTTCCTCTCCGCTACTCCATCCTGTTATGGAGTTTTTGCACAAGTGAGTTGTCTCCGGATGTTGAACTTCTTGAGGTAGTTGTTGAACTCATTTGAAGTGTATTCTCCTCCATTATCAGTGCGAAAGCACTTAATTTTTCTTTCGAGCTCGCGTTCTACGGTGTCCTTGAATTCCCTAAATTTTTCAAAAACCTCATCTTTATGTTTTAAGAAGTATACTCATACATACCTCGAAAAATCATCAATGAAGAAGGTTAACAAATATTGATAACCACGAGTTGATGGTTGTTTGATTTTTCCAAGAACATCTAAGTGCACCAGCTCCAATGGCTCCTTTGCTCTAAACTTTGACTCCTTGTACGGAAATTAATGCGCCTTACCATATTGACATCCATCACATACAGTATCATGGCGAATCTCAATTTGTGGGAGTCCCTTCAACATTGACTTTTGCATCATAATCTTCAATTTGCTGTAGTTGACATGCCCGAGTCGTGCATGCCACAAGTCGCCTGTGTCACTCTTTCTGGCCTTGTCTACATAGGCCTCTTCAGCTGACATCACATAGATAACCTTCATTTTTTGTCCTTCTATGAAAGGTGTTTCTATGACTTTTAATTCTTTATACACCTTCACATCATCTGGGCCGAATAATACGTAGTTACCTGAAGTTGTTAGTTGGGGTACTGACAGCAGGTTCTTCTTCATCCCTGGGACATGATAAATATTTTCGAGTTGTATACCTTCATGTCCATATTTTTGTGACAGTTGTGACTTGCCAACATAGGATATTGGCAAATATGTGTTATCTGCTGTTACGATAACACGATCTCCTATGTACTTTGTTATGCTCGACAATTTTGACTAATCTTCGGTCATATGATTAGAACAGCCTAAATCAATGAAGGTAGTGTTTTTCGAAGTTCGTTCACAGGGAAGGACTATCAATATCGATTTCGAGTATATTATCTCTTACAATCTAGAAGTGTGAACAATGGGGGGTTTTGATTTGGTTGTGGCGTTTTATCAAACACCTTGAACACAAGAAATAAATTGTTATAAAAATACAACTAAGTTATTGACAATCATCAAATTTACCAACACAACAACACAATGAGTAAATTAACAAGATAAGAGATATACTTGACCCAAGGATATAGCAAATCAAGCACTTCAACCCAGCAAGCAAAATATATCCAACTCTACCTAACCAAGATAATTGGTGAAGCACACAATCACTTATTTCTCTTCTAAAAACAATAATTTAGTGAAGCACATAAATTAGCTCTCTTGATATTAGCTACCAATAATGAAGCACTACTAGTATAACCAAATCAAGGAATTAAACAAAGAGATGCTAGGACAAACCCAAGGATGATAAGCTCAACCTAGGTATTTGTACTTGAATCTTGAAGTTTAGGCACGCCAAACCTTGTGCTACTACAATGAATGTACTAACAATTACGGATTAGCACAAACAATTAGCAATTGAAATTACAAGAATAGCAAGATGAAGCAACTTACAAATCTCCAAGCAAAATCATAAACAATACAACACAAGTATTCAAGATAGAGTGAAATAGATCTTACTTAAATTGAATGGGTTTAGTACAAAAGATGCTTCCTTGAGCCAAATATATGAAGTTAGTTACTCATAATCAATGCTAGATTATGAGTAATAAGTGTTTTTATCTCTACTTGACTAACCCTAATTTTATACTTGAAGAGGCTAGGTTGAAGATGAAGTTAGATGTTAGGTTAGAAGTTATGATATAGGTTAAGATATGAAGATGAGATGTGTTTGGCTATATTTATTTTAACATACAGCAGGGGTCGTACGGCCTGTCGAACGGCCGTACAGCTGCCCGTACGAGATAAACTCTTCAAAATAATGCATTAAACACCTCCCGGCATCACGAGCTTGCATCTTCTAACTTCCTTCTTGAATAATCTTCGCTTTCAAGCCCAAAATAATCCATCTTTTCAACAATTAGGCATGAGGCACTGAAAGATGAAAAACATAACAAATATTGATAAAACAACATTCGAAACTAACAAAAAATGCAGAAGAATAAAAGACAAAACGTGTATAAAATACACGTTATCAATCAACGATGCAATCATTCTTGTAGTCGACTTACTACTTACATACAGTAGTAAGTGCATGTTCTTCTGTTAGGCCTTTCCCTCGTGCATCAACAATGTCTTTCTCTTCCACAAAGAAAGAAGTGTCAAAGTTCCAATCTTCTTCTCCAGCGTGTTCTTTCTTAGAAGATGTTGCGATATTTCCTTCAATTTTCTTGGACCAGCAATTTCTTGTGTAATGTCCCTTCTTACCACAGTTATAACATTCATCACTTTGATGATCTTTTTGTTGCCACCGGTTCTGACCACCCCGATTATTTTGAGCTCCTCGAGCTCCCCCTGATTGGAAACCTCTATATTGGATGATCTTTCTTGACTATTGAATCTCCCGGTACCATGTCCTTGTCCTCGACCTCTACCACGACCACGACCTCTGCCATCTCTCCTGTTGGTGAAAAGAGCCGTCTCTTCATGAATGGTTGGTTGACTAGACATGGGTTTGTCTAGATCCTCTTCATTAATTAGCAAATTCTCCAGATCAGCTAAAGTTGGCTCGGTGGGCCAGCCCCGAGTTGCCGTGATAATACTCTTGTACTCCGACTTTAGTCCATGGATGATAATTCTTTTCATCCTGGTTGGTGTAATACCATTTTCTGGATCTAGTTTGGAAAAAAGCTCATTTTCGAGCCTTTGTAATTTTACGTCATTCTTCTTAGCGAAAACTCCTATTAATATGTCCCACGCCTCTTTTGGCATTTGGGCATCTTTGATTCGCTGTAAAAATTCATCCTCCACAGCTACGGTTAAAGCGTACATGGCTTTGCCTGCCTTAACCTTCCATTTCTTTATGATCTCAGGGTCAGCTACTGGTCGTTGAGGTGTAGCATATGGTCGTGCCGGTGTTAAGGTTGAGGTGACAGAGGTCGTGTCTGTGCTTCTAGCCTCCCTTGGTGGTGTTGTATCACTGCCATTTACAACATCCCATAAATCTTGTCCAAGCAGGTAAAACTTTATACGAGTACTCCATGACCCATAATTATTGTTGTTGAGTTTCTGAATAGAGTTTGTAATCCCATGATTTTTACAGTGAATAGTACTTCGTCTTCTACGGTGTGAACAGTATTGTCTGTATGAACAGTGTTGTATGATCAGTGCCGTATGAACAGTACCGTATAAACAGTTTCGTATGAACAGTTCCGTATGAATAGTTCTGTATAAACAGTCCTGTATGTATAAACAGTACTTCGTCCGTGAACAGTACTTCGTCTTCTACGGCGTGAACAGTGCCACCGGAATAGTACTTGCCGGAAAATTTGCAGAATTTAACAACCAAGCTCTGATACCAAATGTTGGAAAACAACTCTTGTGTTTCTCTCTAGAAAATAACTCTTGTGTTTCTCTCTTTTATTTCTCTTGGTATATTTACAATACTAACAACAAGCCTTATTTATAAGCTTCAACATAATACCTTGACATCATGGATTACATCACTCTATTTATTATAACCTACCATATTTGAACATGGAACAAAGACTAGCTTTCTTATTTGAACATTGAAGAAAGACTAGCTTCCTTATTTGACCATTGAAGTCGATTTCTTCTAGAGAGTTTGAATATTCTAACATAGATTGGACCAAGTTGCTTTCTTGCTTGATATGAATATTTCAGAATGGAGGGATATCTTCGACTTGGGGGGACGCTTTTTTGTTATGTGGTCACTGCCCAGCTTTACTGTGTCAAAGACCGCACCCGCAGTCAACCTTATTGCCGTGGTGTTTGGATTGATGTTCTCGAGGAGGTGGAGTTGCCTGGTTATAAATCTACTCATTTCCGAACTTTAGCATCTTTCTCCTACATAATTCGTACTCCCTTCGAAAATGTTGGCCTTTACATCCGCTGCTATGCTTTTGGCTATGTTCTAGACTGTATGTCCTCTATTTCCCTCTTTTCTCTGTATTTGTATTTTTCTGTTTCCTTTCCCTAAACCTAATTATTATTTTTTGGTCTATTCCCTGTTCTTATTTGCCTATTCATGCTTAATCTATGTAAGTGATAATTGTAAATTGTTGCATCACTACCTCCTTAGTAACGACAACCACTATGTGGCACTTTACGCCTCGTATCGGGGCTTAAGCTATTTTCTCTTACTCTGTCAAAGGGGGTAGCCAGAGAAGCTCCAAAATTTACACAACCCGGAAATAAGTAAGCTTGTGCGTGAGCAACTATGCCTAACCCCACACTATCAGCTCATTCAGCCACAAAGTATAATCTCCATTGTTATTGTTATAACTAGTAGATGTTACACTTTCTTGAATGTAGAGATGAAGAAAGAGTTGAGAGAGGTTTGCCTAATAATATTTCATTTTCTGATAATAATGCCTAATTTAAACATTAACATTTAATTGAATACATATATCCACTAACTAACTAGCTCTATAAAACACCAAACTACCCCTATTTCTATACTAGTTCTGCTGAATTACCCTTGTACTTTTTAGATTATCATTACAATAGACTCTTAAGATTTCTATTGGGGTCTTGACAATGACCATATAATCCATCTTTCTGTTGAGCAAATCATATATTAGTAAATTCACACATATATTTGTAAATTACTAGGTACAGTGTAATTACCAAAATGCCCCAGTCTATGTACCGCAGTAAATTAATTACTACCGTACGTCTTACGTGTACCTATAATGTACTTACCAAAATGCCCCGGTCCATGTATACAAAAGTAAATTATGTTATTTAGTTTTAAAATTAGAAATTAGATTGTATAAATATGTATGTTATAATTTTTTTTTCATTTCATATCAGTACCATCTCAGAAGTCTCTTGGTTGATGTATTAATTGTTCTTTACCTTTGTAATGCAGCATGGGTTAAGGAACCTTTGAAGAAAAAGCAGGTGGCAAAAGAGAGAGAGACATTCAAAGCAGAGCAGATCCAGCATGATTACGGTGGTGGGAGCAAGGGACAAGGGGATTGCAATATGGAGGAAAATGTAGTAGGTAAAGAAAATATAATGCAACTTCATCGCATTACAAATTGAGATAAAGAAATCAGAAGTTTCTTGTGTAAAGTGAGATAACATGTGACGCCCCGGGATCCGGGGTCAAGGATCCGGGCCGTCAAAGTCCAATTTCCGATCAATATTAATATCTCTGTAATCTTTTTTTTTTTTTTAAATATATAATTAAATAGATAAGCAGTTGACCCCACACTAATACACACACACACCAGTCATAAGCTCATAGAACAACAACCACAATATTTAAAAGTTTTAAAGTTAACAGTTATTACAAGCCCAGAATTTACTAAGTACATTGTTGAACAAAGCTTCTACAGGAAGCACTTCAACAACTAAAGTTATTACAACTTACACACTTAATTTACATAAGTATACTAAGCCCCTCCGCTTGTCACTACCTCGGGGATGGTCGCCAGCACTCGCTCAAAAGGTCGCCTTTCCCTTACCCTCTTGCGGGGTGTGGTACGTAGTATCGGCATGGGACCTAGCTGCTATATACATAAGTAGCAAGAGTGAGCTATAATAGCTCAGCAAGATCATACTGTAACTAAAATTTAAAATGTGAACAAGTATACATATATGTCTATGCATATGTAATAGCAGGAAACAATTAAAATCCTTAAGGGAGAGTAAAGCTCTTATTTAATAATACATCATCCACTCACTATTATAAGAAAGTAATTTATATTAATATAATATCAGTTTTTCTTCATCTGTATCCATAATATCATCATCTCATATCAATATTCTGTTTCAGCATAGAAATCTGAAAACCATTGTCTACACTTTCTTTTCAAAAACATTGGGGATATCTGCTGTCGCCTGATACGTTAGGACGATGATCAGTCGCCTAATCGTATCTGCTCTCTTTTTACTACCGGTAGAAGGAATGAAAATCATCCCTGGAGGAAGGCCACCTGCTAACATCCTCCCTTGGCATCTTCGTGCCGTAATAAAGATAATAAATGCTGGACTGTATCGCACACAGCCCTGACACAGCCACTTACGCAAGTCTGTTGCAATCCCCCTCTTTATCACATCATTATTCTCTTTTTAAAATATCATTCTCTCATATCATTTCCATTCTCGCACATTACTTCTATAAAATATATATATATCATAAGGCTTTGATTATGATTCAGACCTCTCTTTCAAATTCAGAAATCAAATATACTTTTATATTCGTAAAATATTCCATCTATTTTAAGAGTAATGCATGTTAATCAAATAATGTTTATTAAACCACTGATACTCAATAAGAACATTTTTAGTATAATATTATAACCATATAACCCTCGATAACAACTGATACCATTCTCTCTTATTCTCTTAATCATAAGGCATGTTCAATTCATGCATAATCATCTCTATGCATATCCATCTCATACTCTCATTCATATTCATATGCATCTTATACTCATATCCATATTCATATACATCTTCGTGTATCTTTCTTTTCAATATTAATACTCAAGGAAGACAATTTCTTCACAATATAGTAATAATAGCATCACATATATATTTCACAAAATCAAGTTTCTTTGTGAGGATAAGTAGTTTTACAAATAGGGATAGAAGAAATCTTGCCTCGGTTTCGATATCCTGACGGTATGGCTCGTCCCTCTTCCGGAGTTTCTATAAACACAAAAAGGACCGTCGTTAGAACCACATCTCTTACTCACTACACTCTTGCATAACATTACCTTTTGAAACTTTAATATATGTTTAACGTATTATTATTATCCCAAAGGCTCAAGAACTTAACCATTTATAACCTAAATCGAAGTTTCAGGGGTTTTCACCATTTTCCTTAACGACCACACTTAACTGTAAAAATTCTTAGAAAATATGGATTTCGAATTTTAATGTAAGGTCAACTGTCAAGGGTCCTCTGACCACCCTACTACACTCTCCCAAAATTTCGTGACTTTTAACAATGTTAAAGTATGGTAATTGTAACCTCAAGTTTGATACATTTACGGTTTCTCGATTTCTGAACCGCTTTCACTAAAACTGACTTTTCTCCTAAACCGTTCATCAGATTTTAACGCACCTTATATCAAAACGATCTATGAACTAAGCTCTATCATTTCATAGTTAAATAGGAACCTGGACAGTAGGGTACCGTACAGATGCAGGGGGTCCAAAACAGGGCAACTTACATCCTAACGAAAATCGGGCATTATAACGGCTATAATTTCGTACTTTCCATAAATCCAACTCCTCCAAATCAATTATCAAACACCATAATCATCACCTACACCATGTGGTATTCTTCACCAGCCATGGTTACAAGTCCACAACACATCTCCATAATCATTCAAACACATATAAACAACTATAACAATAAGATTAAATGATTTAGTACCACTTATCTTATAAACCAACTAAAAATCATCATATCCCCAAATGTTTCAAGCTAGGGTTTCAAGCAAATCATCAACTTTAAAGAGTACACTAACATGAATAACCTCACAAAGCTCTTATACTACCTTGGTATAGTCTATATCATGCAAAGAAATCAAGAAAGACAAAGTTTGCTCTAAAAGTTACTATTCATCATCTTGTTCATGAATTTCCATCTAAAGATTGACATGGTGGATCAAGCTTAAACTCATGGGATATCTTAATCATGAAATATAGGACTTACCAAATTAATCTTGTGAATTTAGAAGGCTTGGAAGTTGGATTTTTCCCCTTGGTCTCTAGCTTGGCCGAATGTAAGAAAATGGAGGAGGAAGAGGAATTTTTGTGTTTATCTCATCTAATTATTCACTAATCTAGAGTACCTTGGAAGCTTGGCAAGATATTTTGTGATTAAACCTTGCAAAGTTACTAATTTACCCCTTAAAAATGTTAGTGGAATGTGACATCACCCTAATGACCTCATAATCTCTTTTCTTGTTTTTCTAATGATTATGTTAGTAATCTTGGTATGTAAAAAATGTGGTATGTGTCCTTGTTATATTACTAATCTTGGTTGTTTGGTTTCCATACTCGTCTAATTGTAATTCGTTTCGAGTAAACCTCATTATCTCAGTGGTTTTTGAAATCATTTAACAATCTAAATTCCATTGGTATTCTCTTAACTTAATAATCCCCTGGCTCAAATCTAAATTTACCAATCCCTCAATATATAATTCTTATAATATTTCCATGCTCCTTAAGGTCCAATAGAAGCTTATTCGAAATCAAAATCCTCAAAATCCATGCTTCAGGAATTTCTGAAATCTAACGTCATTTCGAGTCACTTATTTCCATTGTACAACACTAATATGGTTTCTGTTTATTCATTTTATGTTTCCACTATAGGGTACCTATATACCATTTCTCTAAATCCTCGAAATTTACTATTCATGTGACCACCGTAGCATTACTGAAGTTAGGGTTATTACATCCTTCCCCCCTTAAATGGATTCCGTCCCGGAATCATGTTGGAAATGTCCATAAGTATCTTTCTCATTCACATCTTCTAACTTCCACACTACTTCCTTTATACTTTTTCCTTCTATAATATATCTATCTTGTTTGCGCAGAAATATACTAACATAACTTCCTTGTCATTCATCAACATGCCATTTAGTTTATCAATAGCAGTTCTTTTACTGTCTTTTCCTTACAAATCTCCTCCTGTTTCAAGTCATTCCAGGTTATCTCGTCTCTCCTTCCTCTTTTGACGAAGATATCCGCCACTACATTGACCTTTTCTGAATGGTAGTGTATCTCACTTATGGTTTGACCATCTTCTGATCTCTATTATGACATAAATATTAATTCCTCAATATTCCTATAGCTCCTCTCTGTAAAATTTTCTAGAAAATAAGCCCTAATAATATTCTTTAAAACAATTGTAAGAAAATACTACCTATAATATATATTTCCTGTTCGTATCAACGAGCTTGTGTTTTCCCAAAACACTCCTACTTTTCTTTTCATAACGTTTCCTAGCCCTTAATAGATACTGATTTTCCTTATCTATTTTATTAACTTATTTATTCCATTAATTGATTAAGTCGATCCTTAACCAAAGACTTACACACAAAATTTAAATCGAAAAAGCAAGTACCTGTATCCGCATCTGGTTTTGTCAACGCTTCCCCTAAGGTCATGTTGTACACTCTAGCAGTAGGCCTATTTGAAGCAGCCCCACTCTGTCCTGACGCGTATGACCCACCTGAACGGCAATCTCTAGCAAAGTGTCCTAGTTTCCCACACTGGTAACACTTAACATCTCTTTTAGGGTTTGCATCAGTTGATGGGCACTGGTTAAAGTAGTGTCCTTTTTGTCCACACTTAAAACAAGTTACTCCCAGCACTCTACAGACTCCTATATGCTTCTTACCACATGTCTCACAATCTGGTAATGGTGGTCGTGATTGATTGGACTGAAATGTTCCCGAAGATTTTCCACCCTGACTCACCGTCTCACTAGTAGTCTTGTTACCCCCCGACTTTCTCACAAATTGAGATTTTTGTCCTTTACCTCCCTTGTTAAAGTAGCTTCCCTCACTTGAACCTCCTTTTGGGCCCTCAAATCTTCTTTTCTTATTCTCTCGACCTACTTGAGCCTGCTCACTCTCGGCCTCTATAATTGATGCCTTTTGAACCACTGCAGCATAATCAGTTAACTCAAATGGGGCCACTCTCGTTCGTAACCAGGGTTTCAACCCTTGTTGAAACCTTTTTGCACGTTGTTCTTCAGTACGCACAAACTCGGGAACAAACCTCGACAGTTCTGTAAATTTATTTTCATACTCTGCCACTGTTAGGTTATCCTGTTTTAACTCCAGAAACTTTAGTTCCATTTGGTTTTCTAAATACCTAGGAGAATACTTTTCTAGGAACACCCTAGTGAAACGCTCCCAGGTTATCACTCCCGCTTCCTCTAGGTTCTTCCTAGCTTCCCACCAGTAATTTGCCTCTCCCTTTAGGAGATAGGCTGCAAAAACTGTTTTCTGATCTTCCTCTATCCTCAGTATTTCGAAAGCTTTCTCCATTTCTTTTAGCCATGCCCTAGCTACTACTGGGTTAGTGGTTCCCTCGAATTCTGGGGGCTTTAATGATTTAAAGGCACGAAAGGAACTAGCTGCCTGATTGGGGAGAACAGGTGGTGGTTGAGGATTCTGTGGATTTGTTAAATTCTGCCTTAAGAAGTCCATGAATTGGGCAAAGGGATCACCTCCCGGATTCCTTTGTTGGCCAGTTGATTCCTCTTCTCCTTCTTCATGATTTTCTTCATTATGAGCATTTTCGTTCAGTCTAGTACCTTCGATATTTCGACTTCTTTCGTCTCTCTCATTTTCCCTTGCATTCGCTCTACTGTCACGTCTAGGCGGCATAGTTCTGTACATAACAATAGTCCTTATTAATTACCCGAATTTGGGTTACTACATACATCATTTCTATATACACAATTATATCATTAATTAGCTCATTTGCACGTCACAATATCTTTATCACGCGATTTACATCTAGTTATACCATAACTTTAGTAGGTAGTTGTATCGCCCTTAACACGATAGCCTTTTCATTAAGTCAATCACCTTTTATACATCAATATTTCTGAGTCTCAACATTTATTATATTATAAAAAAAATATGCAGCAAAAATTTAGATAGAAATGCACAAACTTCATTACTGTACATAAATATTTTACAATTTGGGTACAACATCTTTTACTGCTAATAATATACATCATCTAATACAAGGTTCGAAACCCAAAACATAGCCGTACATACTAATCCGATATCACCAAAAGTATTACTAACTGCCCCCTAATCAGACTGGGATTAAAACAGTGGACCACTAAACTAATCCCCAAAAATGACATCAACAAGATGACTAGTCTGATTAGTGACGAACTACTATCCCGGCTCACACCCCTGCCCTGACAACATCCCGTATCTGGACTACCATGGTAGTAACCGTATCAACTATCTGGGCCCTCCATGCCGGGTCTCCTCTATCACCCAACAACCTCCTAATATCTCCTAATGCTCGTAGCTCAATACTGATCATCCCCAGAGACATCCCATCCGGGATAACCCCTCCTCTCCCTCTCTCTAACCTCTGTAGAAGGGTGTCTATAGTCCTGCGGGACTCCTCCAACTGTCCCTGAAGGGCAAAGTACTCGGTCAGTAAGGTAGCTGAAAGTGAGTCACCCGCCGGTAAGGGTGCCTCCTGAGGGGGTACAGCTAGGGGAGGTGCATCCACAGGTGGAGGTGGTGGAGGTGCAAAGGGTGGGGATGGAGGAACCGACTCTGTCTCAGCATCCTCTGAAGGATCCTCCTCCTCCTCAAAGAAACCAAAATGCCCTGGAGGGGTAAACTGCTCAAAAGGATCATCTATAGGGTCAGGACTAGGTAGAGGGGATGGAACTGGTGACGGCACTGGGATGGGTCGGACAGGAGTGGGAACCATCTGAATATCCCTCCACTCAATCGGCTCCTCAGGTATAACTGACAACCTAGGCCTCTTACGCAGTGGCCTCTCCTCCTCAGGGATCTCCGATCTCACTCTGGAAGGACCTGCCTCGTCAGATCCTGTAGAAGGTCTACCCATATATGGCACTAGGGCCACAGCATCTCTCCGTCTCTGCTCCTCTGCCTCCTCTCTCTCTAATCGCTCTCTAGCCGCCGCCCGGCGTCTCTCCCTGAGGTCCTCAACTGCATACTCGGGGACCTCTACCCCGGCCAGCTGAAGATCTAATAGCTCCTGCTCTGACCTCCCTAGCCACTGGGGGTCCTGACTCGGCTCACCCATCTCCGCTCCCTATAATAAAACATAAAATTCTATTAGTAACAGTCTAATAAATTATAATATATGCTTAAAGTAAATACTACCTGCGATATACCACCCCTGAACTTGATGGAAGTTCACAATTTATATTATAACTGATACATTTATTATTATCACTTTTGTTCTTGAGCATTATGACTCTTAGCTCTGATACCATCTGTGACGCCCCGGGATCCGGGGTCAAGGATCCGGGCCGTCAAAGTCCAATTTCCGATCAATATTAATATCTCTGTAATCTTTTTTTTTTTTTAAATATATAATTAAATAGATAAGCAGTTGACCCCACACTAATACACACACACACCAGTCATAAGCTCATAGAACAACAACCACAATATTTAAAAGTTTTAAAGTTAACAGTTATTACAAGCCCAGAATTTACTAAGTACATTGTTGAACAAAGCTTCTACAGGAAGCACTTCAACAACTAAAGTTATTACAACTTACACACTTAATTTACATAAGTATACTAAGCCCCTCCGCTTGTCACTACCTCGGGGATGGTCGCCAGCACTCGCTCAAAAGGTCGCCTTTCCCTTACCCTCTTGCGGGGTGTGGTACGTAGTATCGGCATGGGACCTAGCTGCTATATACATAAGTAGCAAGAGTGAGCTATAATAGCTCAGCAAGATCATACTGTAACTAAAATTTAAAATGTGAACAAGTATACATATATGTCTATGCATATGTAATAGCAGGAAACAATTAAAATCCTTAAGGGAGAGTAAAGCTCTTATTTAATAATACATCATCCACTCACTATTATAAGAAAGTAATTTATATTAATATAATATCAGTTTTTCTTCATCTGTATCCATAATATCATCATCTCATATCAATATTCTGTTTCAGCATAGAAATCTGAAAACCATTGTCTACACTTTCTTTTCAAAAACATTGGGGATATCTGCTGTCGCCTGATACGTTAGGACGATGATCAGTCGCCTAATCGTATCTGCTCTCTTTTTACTACCGGTAGAAGGAATGAAAATCATCCCTGGAGGAAGGCCACCTGCTAACATCCTCCCTTGGCATCTTCGTGCCGTAATAAAGATAATAAATGCTGGACTGTATCGCACACAGCCCTGACACAGCCACTTACGCAAGTCTGTTGCAATCCCCCTCTTTATCACATCATTATTCTCTTTTTAAAATATCATTCTCTCATATCATTTCCATTCTCGCACATTACTTCTATAAAATATATATATATCATAAGGCTTTGATTATGATTCAGACCTCTCTTTCAAATTCAGAAATCAAATATACTTTTATATTCGTAAAATATTCCATCTATTTTAAGAGTAATGCATGTTAATCAAATAATGTTTATTAAACCACTGATACTCAATAAGAACATTTTTAGTATAATATTATAACCATATAACCCTCGATAACAACTGATACCATTCTCTCTTATTCTCTTAATCATAAGGCATGTTCAATTCATGCATAATCATCTCTATGCATATCCATCTCATACTCTCATTCATATTCAAATGCATCTTATACTCATATCCATATTCATATACATCTTCGTGTATCTTTCTTTTCAATATTAATACTCAAGGAAGACAATTTCTTCACAATATAGTAATAATAGCATCACATATATATTTCACAAAATCAAGTTTCTTTGTGAGGATAAGTAGTTTTACAAATAGGGATAGAAGAAATCTTGCCTCGGTTTCGATATCCTGACGGTATGGCTCGTCCCTCTTCCGGAGTTTCTATAAACACAAAAAGGACCGTCGTTAGAACCACATCTCTTACTCACTACACTCTTGCATAACATTACCTTTTGAAACTTTAATATATGTTTAACGTATTATTATTATCCCAAAGGCTCAAGAACTTAACCATTTATAACCTAAATCGAAGTTTCAGGGGTTTTCACCATTTTCCTTAACGACCACACTTAACTGTAAAAATTCTTAGAAAATATGGATTTCGAATTTTAATGTAAGGTCAACTGTCAAGGGTCCTCTGACCACCCTACTACACTCTCCCAAAATTTCGTGACTTTTAACAATGTTAAATTATGGTAATTGTAACCTCAAGTTTGATACATTTACGGTTTCTCGATTTCTGAACCGCTTTCACTAAAACTGACTTTTCTCCTAAACCGTTCATCAGATTTTAACGCACCTTATATCAAAACGATCTATGAACTAAGCTCTATCATTTCATAGTTAAATAGGAACCTGGACAGTAGGGTACCGTACAGATGCAGGGGGTCCAAAACAGGGCAACTTACATCCTAACGAAAATCGGGCATTATAACGGCTATAATTTCGTACTTTCCATAAATCCAACTCCTCCAAATCAATTATCAAACACCATAATCATCACCTACACCATGTGGTATTCTTCACCAGCCATGGTTACAAGTCCACAACACATCTCCATAATCATTCAAACACATATAAACAACTATAACAATAAGATTAAATGATTTAGTACCACTTATCTTATAAACCAACTAAAAATCATCATATCCCCAAATGTTTCAAGCTAGGGTTTCAAGCAAATCATCAACTTTAAAGAGTACACTAACATGAATAACCTCACAAAGCTCTTATACTACCTTGGTATAGTCTATATCATGCAAAGAAATCAAGAAAGACAAAGTTTGCTCTAAAAGTTACTATTCATCATCTTGTTCATGAATTTCCATCTAAAGATTGACATGGTGGATCAAGCTTAAACTCATGGGATATCTTAATCATGAAATATAGGACTTACCAAATTAATCTTGTGAATTTAGAAGGCTTGGAAGTTGGATTTTTCCCCTTGGTCTCTAGCTTGGCCGAATGTAAGAAAATGGAGGAGGAAGAGGAATTTTTGTGTTTATCTCATCTAATTATTCACTAATCTAGAGTACCTTGGAAGCTTGGCAAGATATTTTGTGATTAAACCTTGCAAAGTTACTAATTTACCCCTTAAAAATGTTAGTGGAATGTGACATCACCCTAATGACCTCATAATCTCTTTTCTTGTTTTTCTAATGATTATGTTAGTAATCTTGGTATGTAAAAAATGTGGTATGTGTCCTTGTTATATTACTAATCTTGGTTGTTTGGTTTCCATACTCGTCTAATTGTAATTCGTTTCGAGTAAACCTCATTATCTCAGTGGTTTTTGAAATCATTTAACAATCTAAATTCCATTGGTATTCTCTTAACTTAATAATCCCCTGGCTCAAATCTAAATTTACCAATCCCTCAATATATAATTCTTATAATATTTCCATGCTCCTTAAGGTCCAATAGAAGCTTATTCGAAATCAAAATCCTCAAAATCCATGCTTCAGGAATTTCTGAAATCTAACGTCATTTCGAGTCACTTATTTCCATTGTACAACACTAATATGGTTTCTGTTTATTCATTTTATGTTTCCACTATAGGGTACCTATATACCATTTCTCTAAATCATCGAAATTTACTATTCATGTGACCACCGTAGCATTACTGAAGTTAGGGTTATTACATAACATCCATGATACTAATCAGAAGTTTCTTGTTTGATGTATTAATATTTAATTGTTCTTTACCTTTGTAAATTGGAATGCAGTATGCGTTAAGGAACCTTCCAATAAAAAGCAGGTGGCAAAAGAGAGAAAGCATGATCATGGTGGTGGGAGTAAGGGACAAGGGCATTGCAACCTGGAGAAAATTGTAGCAGGTAAAACTGACCAGTCTGATTACATCTAGAAGACTAGAACTTCTATTCCTGTGAACTGAATGAAACCGTTTATTAGTTGCAGCTGGAGATGAGGAAATTATTAGGTTAAAAGCTGAGTTGGCAAAGAAGGATGTTGAGTTGGCAGAAAAGGATGCTCTTCTGAAAACCTATGAGTTGTTATTCGTCGCTGATCACGTCACTGTTCAGTAAGCTAATGGATTGACATGTATTGTCTATTCTGTGGGTTGTTTAGGAAATTGTAATGTAGACTCTGTTTGTGCGGACAACTAGAGTCGGATCGAGTTCTGGGTTATTGACGAGCTTACCACATTCTTTTCCCTTTTATTGATACTAGCTTAAATTCCTTGCAATGCACGTGCTTAACTTTAATATCTTTATCTTATTATATTTATATTTGACTTTATTATATAAATATGTTTAAATTATTGTAGTAATTTTTTGTGTAAAAATCAATGTTGTAAAAGTGTTAGTCAGACTTAATCGGTACGTAGAGGTGCTGTCCGGTGATAAATAGGATAATCGGGTATTAATCGAAATGATTAATCAATATATAATCGGATATATTTAAAAAATATAAAAATATTTAATTTATTAAGTTTGATATAGTAGTTTAAGAAAAATATATAATGATTAATCGGATTTTAAAAATAGAATCGACAAAGCCCCTTTTAACGACTAATTGGGTGATTCATCGATAAAATCGATGATTTTTAGAACAATGGTAAAAATAATTAAGTTAATTAAAAATAGAACAAGCTTTTTAGCCCGTGCATTGTTCTAATTATTAATTAATTGTTAATTTTTGGCGAACTAATTAGATGTATGACGAAGGGTTGAGTTATATGATAGTAGATGTTAGTAAGAATTTGTGTTTAGATGTTAATCACTTTTCAGTTTATTGAGCTTTATATTTAGTTATTTTTATGTTAACTTAAATTTATTTGTACTATGAAATTAATATTTAAAATATGATAGAATGAATTGATTATCAACTAAAAACATGAATAATTTCAATATAAGTTATTGTCTTATAAAATATGACATAATATGGTTTTGGTTTGTATACACTAAAATTTTTCTCATAAACGTATCATTTAATATCATTGTTCATATTATAATTTGAACAATATTATAATAAGCTATTAATTTGAAATTTGAAAAAAAATTAAAATTTTATTGTAGATATTTGAAAATTTTAATTCGATATTTAAGTATTAAGTATTTAATTATTCTATTTTAACCATATGAATAACCTCTATTTTTTTATAAAATTCTCGTACAACTAACGTCAACTACGTGTATTGCGATTTTAAATTCATGTTAGTGAGTAAATATTTTTTAATTTCCCAAAAATATAAATCACTAACAAAGATATCATAAACGTGTGTGTGTATGTATATATATATATATATATATATATATATATATATATATATATATATATATATACATACTAGCATTCTACCCATGCTACGCACCGAATGTTAAAATTTTTTAGTACAATAATATAAATATATTATTTTAATCATTATTTTAGAAAGAGATAATTTCATTAAAATGTAATTAATTTTAGTATAAAATTATATATCCGTCAATTTATACCAATTGCATTAATATTGATACTATCAAACAATTATCAAACATTCACATTCCCCGTTGAAACGTTTCTAAACCCCTCGTTATTATTTTTTCATAATTTTGTTTTTCAATTTATTTCTATATTTTTTGAGATTTTTCTACAATGTTTATAATTTTTTTACCCTTATTTAAGTTTTGTTCTTTTGGAAATTTGGTATATTAAATGAGCATTATCGTGTATCTCTAAATTTTAATTATGTTAATTCATTCAAAAATTTATATGGGTCGCGATCAATTTTTTGAATACATATTAAAAATTCATAAACAATTATTTCTCACGATCATAATAAATTATTAGACTATCTCTAAAAAAGTTATATTTTCAAGGATATGATGAAAGATTTCTACTATGCACGATCAACTAAACGAATGTAGTTATGATAAAGTAAACTTTCATCTAATCTAGTTTTTTATTTGTGAGTTTAATATCATTTTTACAAATTATATGTTCTTTTTTTTTTTGAAGAAAAATAAATTACAAATTATATGTTCTTTTGATAGTCAATTGATTTATCATAGAAAAATAAAAATTATCAATCAACCAAAGATATCCAATATATCTCAATTTTAGAGTAAGGTATGGCTATTACAGTTTATGGTAACTGCTCTCAGCTTGTTTTGAATGACAACTTAAACTGTCGTGTATTTTTAGTTTGGTAGTTTGTATGTTTAATTCTTTAATTTATTTCCTATTAGAAAATAGTATATACCGAATCCGAAATTTTTGATATGGGTTTGGATTTAAATTTCAAACTCGAAATAGTTTCGATTTGGATTTGGATTTCAGTTGTACCAAAATCTGAAACCCGCTATGAAATCTGAAACCCGGTGCATAAAGAATATAATATCAGAATTTAAAATAATATATTTTTATTAATTAATTAAAAAAATTATCGATCGATGTTTAGCATAAGTAAAACGCTAGTGTTTAATTAATAATCACCAACGATGCTTTCATTTTAACAGGAGATTCATTTAAATGTTTAAAAAAGTAATTTCGAACCATCATAGTGAAAGATTTATAACATTGACCATCAAAGAGCAACAAATTAATTTTAATGGCCAACATGATTCAATTTACTCTCAAGTTTATATCAAAAGTAATTCAATATCATAAAAACATTTTTCATCATCATTATCTCAATTTTTTTTTTGCTAAATGATTATCTCAATTTCTAATATAATTATTATAACTTCATTTAAGAAAATGCCATAATAGCTTTTTTTATTTATAAATACAACATTTTTTAAAAATGACTAGATATTAACGTACATACAAATAATTCCTGCTTTTATAAATTTTTAAATTGCAAATTCCATTATTGTCTACACTATTTAGGTTCAAAATATTATATTTATAGAATTATATTTTGAAATGTTTCTTTGTCTAACTTTACATCCGTTACAATTAAAACATAAAATACATTTTAAAATTCCACAACATTTGTACCCCAATCATTACGTACCACCACTTTGCCACCTTCCCATCATTGTCGCTGCCACATAAGTATTTCCACGTCACCCACCAACATCCGGCTCCACCACACCCACAATGTCTCTTGACCGGTCTACGTCTCCTCCGAGTCAACTCACTCTCAAACTCAAGCGGCACAAACAATAAAATAGACGAACGCGATGAGATAATTGAAGTAATAAGAACTTTCAGAGGTGTATTCAACGAGATTAATAATAATTTATGGATTTTTAAAAATTATTGTTGGTTTTAATTCTTTGCGTTGCGAATTTTCTGATTTTTTTTTAGAATTTTGTAGAATCTTCCAGATTTATAAATTTTTTATAAAAATCCTTCAAAATCTTAATGATTCTGATGAGATTTCAAATTTTATAAAAAATACTAACAAATCCATTAAAATCCATCATTTTAATAAATTCAAAAAATTTATGCATTTTTGAATACCATCAAATTTAATGGATTATTTCAAATCCAGATTGAATACATCAAAATTTTAAAAGATTTTTTGAAATCTTAATTGAATACCTTGAGATTTTAAAAGACTTTTTGAAATACAAATTGAATACCTCAAAATTTTAATGGATTGAAAAAAAATCCAAATTGAATACCCTTGGATTTCTAAAATCCAAAAAAATCTCTCAAAATCCGAGAGATTTTGGAGACAATAAAATATACTCCCGCTATCCCATTCATTTTTATACGTTTTTTTAAGTATCTAACACACATTTTAAGGTGAATAACTAGTATAGTTTCATAACTTATTTTAAATTGTTTTTTTGTATGAAAATAGGATTGTTCTATTTTTATACAAAAAACGAAAATTATAAAAATAAGTTATCTATACTATTATATTAAAGTCGAAACATTGAAAGTTTTGGTTTTCGGTTTGGTTATCCTATTTATTTTGGTTTTCGGTTTGGTTATCCTAATTATTAAAATAAATAATTAAATTACAAAAACAACTCAAAAAGCTAATTACTAATGTTAACGTAATTATATTCGGATTAAAATTCCTTCATCCACTTCTACTTGGACTATTTTTTCTCCTCCAACAACCCAATTATTCATTTTTTCTAAAGATTTTACTTCTAATTAAAACACTTTACCATTTAATTTAAAACTAATATTACAATAATTAATATATATCCAAAATATCACACCATATCTTTCCGTAATTATTTTTAGTAGTAATTTTTGTAATTAAAACATGGAGTACTTTTTAATTTAAAATTAATCTTGAGATCACTAATATACACCCAAAAATATCTCACCATATATACAAATCATTATTTTTATTAATAAATAACAATCATTAAATCTAATAATAAGATATATTATATGATTAAATTAATTTACTAAAAATTCAAAGTTCGAACCCGTCAACGACATTTTTAATTTAGAATTTTACAAAAGAAATTTTAAACCATGCATTTCATTATATAAATTTATATTAAATTAAAATTAAAAAATTATTAAAAATAAGGATTATATAAAAACATAATTATAATATTAAATAAATTTTATAACCTATCAAAAGAAACCCGTGCTTTGCATTGAAAGTTTTGGTTTTCGGTTTGGTTATCCTAATTTTTGGTTTTCAGTTTGGTTATCCTAATTATTCAAATAAATAATTAAATTACAAAAACAACTCAAAAAGCTAATTACTAATGTTAACGTAATTATATTCTGATTAAAATTCCTTCATCCACTTCTACTTAGATTCTTTTTTCTGCTCCAACAACTCAATTATTCATTTTTTCTAAAGATTTTACTTCTAATTAAAACACTTTACCATTTAATTTAAAACTAATATTACAATAATTAAATAATTAAATTACAAAAACAACTCAAAAAGCTAATTACTAATGTTAACGTAATTATATTCTGATTAAAATTCCTTTATCCACTTCTACTTGGACTCTTTTTTCTGCTCCAACAACTCAATTATTAATAAATAACAATCATTAAATCTAATAATAAGATATATTATATGATTAAATTAATTTACTAAAAATTCAAAGTTCGAACCCGTCAACGACATTTTTAATTTAGAATTTTACAAAAGAAATTTTAAACCATGCATTTCATTATATAAATTTATATTAAATTAAAATTAAAAAATTATTAAAAATAAGGATTATATAAAAACATAATTATAATGTTAAATAAATTTTATAACCTATCAAAAGAAACTCGTACTTCGCACGGGTTATAAGCTAGTATAACTATAATAATTAGGAGCTTTAAAATGCGTACCACCTGATCCTCCTATCTATATAATTCATTGAGACCGAGCGAGTAGGCAAAACCGTCAAATCATCCCCTAAAACAAGCGACACAAACATTATGTAGGGTCAAAACCGTCATTTTACAACAAAGCATACAAACAATTCGTAGGGGCAAAACCGTCAACTTAACCCAATTTCTAGCGATACAAGCAATACGTAGAGGCAAAATCGGCATTTTACAACTTACATTTCCCCCACAACACATACACCAACAAAAGGCTCACCAAATCATTCATTTCACAAAGCAAACAAACAGTCTCATATATACACACAAATATACATACATATACACACAAATATACATACATATACACACAGCTGGTTCGGTTGGTGAAAGGTGTTTTCCGATCAATCAGCGGTTTCACGGCGGCGGTTTTGAGGTAGTATTAAGCGGTTTTGTGTATTTTAACCGTTTTATGAAACTGTTTTTGGTTAATTTCTCGTTGTTTTTACATGTTTTGTGTGTATAATTGTTGAATCTAGCTTGTTTTAGGTTAATCATACTTGTTTTGCTTGGATCTGTTGTTATTTTGTTGATTTTTGTTGAGTTTTGCAGCGGTTTTTGTTTTGTGTGTTTTTCATGTTTCAGTATGTGTTTTTAACATTTCTGTGGAATTTAGTTGGATTATGTTGATTAAATGAAGTGATTGGTGTCTATTTTGAGAGATGATTGTTTATTGTGCATATATGTATGTGTGTGCGTGTGTGTTGCGGTGAAGTGCTTTTGTATATGCTTGATATTATGATGATGAGAGAGAGAGAGAGATGCACGCGCCTGCGTGTGTGTTTATGTGTTGCTGTTAAGTGCTTTTGTATTTGCTTGATATTATGATCAGAGAGAGTGAGAGAGAGATGCACGTGCCCGTGTGTGCTTTTGTGTATACTTAGTATATTGATTGTTAGCTACATGATGGTTAGGCTAATGCATATGAAGCATATTTGCTGCTCGGGATAATTTTATGTGATTAAAAGCTGGATTATTAGGTCAAAATATTTTGTGTTTCTATATGTGTGAGTGTAATCGGAAAATGGTGAATATTAGTTGTGGAGTGAAATTGTATTAAGTTGTTATTTTACTCCATGGAGGAATTATTATTTTTGGTTTGGACGTTAAATTGTGAAAGCTCTGTATGCTTGTGTAGCTTTATCAGAAGAAGGGAAGAGGCTCTGTTTGAGAGGTTTTTTGGTAATTGTATATTTGATGAGCTTGCTAGATTTGGTATATCTGCTAAATTCTATTTTGTAATGTGTTAGTTAGATAATGGCTTGTAATTAACTGTGGCTAATTTATGCAACCGGGCAAGATTTTTTTTGATCTCTTTATTAAATGCTGCTGGTTTGTATACCCTGGATATAGTTGTAAGCATGGTAAGAAAGAGGAGAACTGGAATTTCGGGTGGAGGCGAAAGCTCGGAGCCTCAGGATTCTAGTGCAGGACGGGGTGCGCCCCAGCTGCCTCCACAGCAGCAGCAAGGACAGGCTGCACCTCAACGCCCTTCACTGCAGCAGATGCCGCAACAGCAGCAAGGAAGGGGTGTACCTCAACAGCAGCTGCAGCAACAAGGAGGTAGAGGCCCAGCCCCACAGCAAATGGGAGGATATGGTGGTGGACGTGGTGGCCCGCGGGGTGGAATGGCTACTCAGCAGTATTCTGGTGGACCTCCTGAGTCTTATCAGCAAACTCGTGGAACACTGCCCCAGAGCCGTGGTGGTGTAGCAAGTGGTGTCCGTGGAGGATTCGTACCTTATGCTGGTGGACCTTCTAGACCATCAAATCCCGAGTTGCACCAAGCTACCCTGGCTCCACATCAAGCAGGGGTAATGAGTCAGCCCATGCCTCATGTGATACCAGCAGAAGTCACTCACTCTTTAGCCAGTCCTTCAGTCAGAGCAGCTGAGCCATCGTCTTTCCAACTGACACAGCAATTTCAGCAAGTCTCTCTGAAGCCAGAATCCTCTTCCACCGAGGCTGCTCAGCCTATTCCTGTCTCAAGCAAATCTCTTAGATTTCCACTTCGTCCAGGAAGGGGAAGCACCGGTTCCCGTGTTATTGTTAAGGCTAACCATTTCTTTGCCGAACTGCCTGATAAGGATTTACACCAATATGATGTAAGTTCTCTTGACTGTTATTGCAATTTGAATACCCTTGATTCGATTATGAGCATGTTAGAGTCTATTAAAGAAACTAAAACCGATCCAGTTGGAAGCATGCTTGTTTATTATTTTTTAGATTTCATAATGCAAGTCAAATCCATTGATTAACTGTGTATCTATAGACACTGGCACACATGTGTTGTATCTGTTCTATGGGATATGTTGCACTGTGATCTCTTAATCCAGTAGGTTTCTTCATGTTACTTAGGTTTCAATCTCTCCAGAAGTCAGTTCTCGTGGTGTGAATCGTGCTGTGATGGAACAGCTAGTGAAACTGTATAGAGAAACTCATCTTGGAAAGCGCCTTCCTGCTTATGATGGCAGAAAGAGTTTATATACGGCGGGGCCTCTTCCTTTTATCTCCAAAGAGTTTAAAATTGTTCTCACTGATGAAGACGATGGATCGGGTGGTGCAAGGTATATACTGGATATACTTTATATAATTAATCTTTTTGACTGCGATCATTGTTGTGGCTATTTGATTTACCTGCCTTAAATGCAGGAGGGAGAGGGAATTCAAAGTTGTCATCAAATTAGCTTCAAGAGCTGATTTACACCATCTGGAGATGTTTTTAACTGGGAGGCAGGCTGATGCACCACAAGAAGCTCTGCAGGTTTTAGATATTGTTCTAAGGGAACTGCCTACTGCCAGGTAAGTTACATGCACTTAACATTGCTACTTTCTGTTTTTATGTAAAACTAGACATTTTTAAGTAGATAGACTGAAATATAAGCAACTGGCGTTGATTTGGTGTGTCTTTTATGTTATAGGTTTTCTCCTGTGGGACGCTCATTCTATTCGCCTGATCTTGGACGAAGGCAGCCATTGGGTGAGGGTCTGGAAAGTTGGAGAGGTTTCTACCAGAGCATACGACCAACGCAGATGGGATTATCGCTGAATATCGGTTTGTAGTTTGTTTGTGGATATAAGTGTTTTTCGATTGATAGCATGATTAGTTCTGTATAGTTGTAAGATATATATATATATATATATATATATATATATATATATATATATATATATATATATATATATTTGCTTAAGTTCTTTTTTGTGTTATTAACACACCTAAGTTTAATCATGCAGATATGTCCTCAACTGCATTTATTGAGCCTCTTCCCGTTATTGACTTCGTTTCGCAGCTGTTAAACAGAGATCTTTCGTCCAGACCATTGTCAGATGCTGACCGCGTGAAGGTTTGAAACTTTGAATTCAATTATTATTGACTTTGTAGATTTTGTTTTGGTGCTCATCAAGATAATATGTAGATTTCTTTTGGGTTTGGTTATTTAAACTATGTGTAATCCATTTTTAATAAATCTTTCATGGTGAATGATGCCATGATGTATTGTTTAATCTGGTAATAAATGTTTAGTGCTGTATAAGACTATAAGTGTGCTTGTTAGATCGTCGGGGTTGTGATGTCTACTGGTTTGAAATTTTCCATTCCACTTAAATTGCACCTTTCTAAGTTGCTTCGATTATTTCTATTTGTCTTCAGTTTGGAATAAATATTATATATAATTGAATGTTGAAGTAGTAAATTTTTACCCTTTTTTTTTTAAAAGTATATGTAATTTTAATGATAATTGAAGTAGAAAACTGATACTGTTTTTTGCTGGGTTTAAATTACCTTCAATTGATGTTTCATTCTCTTCCTGTATCTCCTTTAATCAAGTCAATTTAGGTTGCTTTATATTATTGATATTCACTCTGTTTGGCATTTTGGTTTGTAATAGTATCAATATTAGTCCTTGCTTTACTTGCATGGCAGATAAAAAAGGCATTGAGGGGTGTAAAGGTTGAGGTTTTACACCGTGGAACCATGCGCAGAAAGTATCGTATATGTGGTTTAACATCACAGGCGACAAGAGAGCTCACGTATGAATTAATGACCATACTTTTAATTTTAGTAATATTTTTTGGCGTTATGTCTTGTCTGACATGGTACACTTTATATTCAGTTTCCCAGTTGATGAAAGAGGTACAATGAAGTCTGTCGTTGAGTATTTTCGAGAGACATATGATTTTACACTAAAGCAGACTCAATGGCCTTGCTTGCAAGTTGGTAATCAACAAAGACCAAATTATCTGCCCATGGAGGTTTGTGCATTGCTCTTTGCTTTCAGTATTTCCAGGATGGTGATTTTTATTTATATAAAATCTTTTTAGGTTTGCAAGATTGTAGAGGGCCAAAGATACTCGAAAAGGTTAAATGAGCGGCAAATCACTGCATTGCTTAAAGTTACTTGTCAGCGCCCTAGTGATAGGGAGTCGGACATTCTCCGGGTTTGTTTTTTCTACAGCAGTTCTTTTGTTTTTTGTTTATCTTTTTTTTTATATCTTATCTGGTGCTGTCTTGTTATTGCCTGCTGGTTGTATTATTTTTTTGGTGAATTTTACATGTGGCAAAACATATGCATTCAAGTGACTTGAATTTTAAACATCAGAAGTTTTTCATGTGACTGGATTTTAACCTGGTTTACTGTTTGTTTGCGGTTGGGTCTCTCTCTCTCTCTCTCTCTCTCTACATGTTTTACGTTGGAATAAGATCAACACAATAATGTCCTCTACTGTCTCTATTCTTCAGACTGTTCAGCATAATGCATATGATAACGATCCTTATGCAAAGGAGTTCGGAATCAGAATTAGTGACAAGCTAGCCTCTGTAGACGCTAGAGTTCTCTCTCCGCCATGGGTAATGCTAAATTGTAGTGCTTACACACATATCCCCGCCGGTTGCTTTGGTGATTGACTTCTGCTTTTCTGTGCAGCTAAAATACCATGATACTGGGCATGAGAAGGAATGTCTTCCCCAAGTTGGCCAGTGGAATATGATGAATAAGGCAAGTTTTCTGTAATCAAGCATGTATACTGCCACTTTATGGAGATTCAGTGCTATTCTTTCTCCCGACGAATATTTATATAATTTGTTCTCGACAGTCAGAAGCTGTTTGTTTAAATTCTGGTTGCAATTTTCTTTGAATGAGTTTGTTTAAAGTCGTACTTTGCGTCTGTAAACATGTGTTAAAAATAGAATCATTGTATATTTTCCCCACCAAACACATTCCCCTAGTCCATTTAGTATGTTGTTCTGATTCGTTAATATTTTTTTCAGAAAATGGTCAACGGGGGAATTGTTAGTAACTGGATGTGCTTGAACTTTGCACGTAATGTTCAAGATAGTGTGGCTAGTGGGTTTTGCTCCGAACTTGCAAAAATGTGTACTACTTCGGGAATGGTACTTGCTGCAAGTCCGCTTTTGTCTTAATAATTTCTACATATCCTCTGCTCTGTAAACTAAACATAAACATTGCGTTCCATGTGTAGCGGTTCAATCCTGATCCTGTGCTCCCTACTACCAGTTCACGTCCTGATCAGGTCGAGAGAGTGTTAAAAACACGGTATCAGGAGGTTATGAAACTCAAGAGGGAGCTTGACTTGTTGATTGTTATTCTGCCAGATAATAATGGCTCGCTTTATGGTAAGGAATCTGTTGCTCTTTTTATGATTATAATATTTGCTTTTGGTGGATAAGCGCACTCTTCATTTGTTGATATTTGTTTCATTGATATTCACTTTTAATGATTTGTAGGTGATTTGAAGAGAATTTGTGAGACAGAACTTGGAATAGTGTCTCAGTGTTGCTTGACAAAACATGTCTTCAAGATGAGCAAGCAGTATATGGCAAACGTGGCCCTAAAGATCAATGTCAAGGTTGGAGGAAGAAATACCGTTCTTCGTGATGCAGTATCAAGGCGGATCCCACTTGTGAGCGACCGGCCTACTATAATTTTTGGTGCTGATGTCACACATCCTCATCCAGGAGAAGATTCTAGTCCGTCAATAGCAGCAGTATGATATATGTTTTAATCGCTGTTGCATTCTTGATTTGTGTTGTGATGTGTTAACATATATACTGCTGCCTGTATTAGACCAGTTCAATCATTCTTTGTCTGCTGTTGTTGCTTTCGTTTAATACCAGATTTGTTGCTTGAAATTTAGGTGGTTGCATCTCAAGATTGGCCTGAGGTCACGAAGTATGCTGGATTGGTTTGTGCCCAAGCCCATAGACAGGAGCTCATCGAGGATCTGTACAAGAGTTGGCAGGATCCAAACAGGGGGGGCACTGAAGTACATGGTGGCATGATAAGGTAAGATCTTTATACTTATATGATTAAATAACAAAGTCTCAAAACCTGGTGTGTGTATGTGTGTGTACATTCTGTGATTTTGTTAAAAGTAATCAATTGTTTTTGTGTACTTTAGGGAGCTCCTCATATCATTCCGCAGATCAACTGGGAAAAAACCTGAGCGCATTATTTTTTACAGGTATAATGTCTATTTTGGGACATTATTTTGGGGCTAGTCTATTTAATTTATCCTTGCTGTGTCCTAATTATGCTCAACATGCAGGGATGGTGTTAGTGAGGGGCAATTCTATCAAGTACTTCTCTATGAGCTTGATGCAATTCGCAAGGTGGTTTTGGAATGTTCATGCATTATATATTCTGCATTTCAAATTGATTGTGAAATATTATTTTGAACCTAATGTACTTGTTGTGGCATCTTTCATGTCTAAAACTCCAATAAAAGGCCTGCGCTTCATTGGAGTCCACTTATCAGCCTCCCGTCACATTTGTTGTCGTTCAGAAACGCCATCACACGAGGTTGTTTGCCAACAACCATCGTGACCGTAATCAAGTTGATAGGAGTGGAAATATATTGCCTGGTACCCCTTTGTCCCCTTCCTTTATCTTTAGATTTATGTCATACATTTCTGGACTATTAATCCAGTCCTAATTTCTACTGTACTAAATCACAGGGACTGTGGTTGATTCCAAAATCTGTCATCCCACCGAATTTGACTTCTATCTCTGCAGCCACGCAGGCATTCAAGTAAATTTTAATTTCTATGTGGTTTACGGTCAAGTTCACCTGTAGCAGAAAGAAGGAATTTGTCTGATTTATTTTTTTGGCTCTCGTGCATCAACAGGGAACCAGTCGGCCAGCACATTATCATGTTCTTTGGGATGAGAACAAGTTCTCTGCAGATGGCTTGCAATCCCTCACTAACAATTTGTGTTACACGTAAGTTGATTTTTGTCACCTTGGTGGTTTAAATTGTTGAAATAATCGCCATGATATTTGGTGCATCTTGCTGGACCAAATTAAATTTTTCCCTCCCTTTTTGGTGTTTTGCAGATATGCCAGGTGTACACGATCTGTTTCAATTGGTGAGCTTCTTCCTCTAGTTCACTAGTTCCTTTAACATATTCAAAAGTTTTATGTTAATCACACCTTCTTTCTGGTCAATTGTTTGTATTTGATTTTTTTTAATTATATGACAGTGCCACCAGCATATTATGCTCACCTGGCAGCCTTTCGAGCTCGCTTTTATACGGAACCTGAAACTTCTGATAGCGAGTCAATGGCGAGTGGTGCTGCTGGTCGTGGAGTTGGAAGGAACACTAGGGCAGCAAATGCGGCTGTTAGACCCTTGCCTGCTCTGAAAGATAATGTAAAAAGGGTGATGTTTTACTGCTAGAAGAGATCCTGGATGCTTGTGAACTAGTTCCTCACCTATATTGCTTGGAACATCGCATCTGCTTTTGGCTGCTTCGTTTTTATTTTATCTTTGCAATATCATGATATACTGAGCTTTTTCAGTTACAAATATTGTCTTAGTTTTATTCAGTGTGATACTTGACCATCATTATCTCTGTGTTGCTTGTGATGACTTTGTTTTTGAAGTTCACACAATCTGTTCTTTCTCCATGCAAAACAGAAAAAAATGGACATAATCCTTGAAATAAATTTTGGTGGAAAAGGTAAACCCTAATTCTATATTGTTAGAAGTACAAAACTCTAATCCAGTACAACAGTCAATCTAAGTAGCATTAGCTTGTAAAAAGTTGGAAAATGGGATTGGAGTATTTCCTGTAGTCCTGTTTGCCGTGAACAGAATATTTATTGTATACATTACCACATAAGATGATAAATATGAATTTCGAATGCACTTGTGATTTTTAATATAATGAATGTAGATGCCGAAATATTTTTTTGATGACCTACATGATACAGAATTGAGGACTAGGCTCTGGCCTGCAATTTGAAGCATCGTTTAAATAAATTAAACTAGATTTAACAATTACAAATGAACCTATATTTTCAATTTTATTTTATTTTCTCTCGCACACGTTTTCACGTGCACTTGAACCCTTAAACTCCGGCAGAGGGGAGGGTATGATACAGGTAGAGCATTGTTATTTCTAATTTACAGATTTGTATAATTACAAGTTTTGGGATTTTACAGAAACTACGAGATAGAACACACAATGGGTCATAGGGTAAAATGGTATTCATTTCGAGTAAAGAGAATTACAAGCAAGACTCTTTAAGTAGAAGTAGATGGCTGTAATCAGTACCCTTCTTTGAGTAGTTAGGCCGCTGGCCATCAGCACATCTTAACAATGGAGACTGAAAATCAAGTATCTTTTTGTACTCCCTCCGTCCCAAAATGAAAGAGCTTGCACGCATTTCAATGCGCTCGGTTAAGGTACTTGTAAATAATTTTTTTTCGATTTTTTTGTTTTGTATAAAAATATAGGAATATACAAAACAAAAAATCAAAAAAATATTATTTACAAATCCCTCAACCGAGTGCATTGAAATGAGGGTCATTCAAATTGGGACGGAGGTAGTATCATTTATGTTTTCATTGTTCTCTGATCTTCAGCTTGCTTAACTTTCTGATGCAACATGATCTGTAATCGACTGCGACAGACATTCAACTGGAAGCTTAAATGTTGTATAAGAGGGTGCTAAGAACAAGCACGAATCTTTTTCGCCTCACTCTCTTCGAAAACATTTACTAGTGACATTGAGTCTATTTCTTCTGCACATCTTTTGTATGAGACAAATCCCCTGGTGTTCCTCCTTGGCTGAATGTTAATTCGATACTGAGACCCATGAGCACCAGGATGCATTTGTATACCGTGTACTTCATTAACTGATCCACTGCTCGAACATAAGGAGCCTAGATCTCCATTTTCTTCGTCTACTAATCTTTGCTCCAAGGACAAATCAGCAGCTCGAAGTGGTGAGCTTTTGCATGAAGACCACCAAGACAGAGTTCTTGAAACTGCATCTGCATGCTTCTTGTCTTCATTTATACTCCCTTTGGTTTCAAATAGGTTTGCACAAGTCTGCGAACTACTGTAGAGCATCTCATAGGAAACCTGACATTCCTTGTCATCTGTTGGTAGCCTTTTGTTTTGATCAACAAATTTATCTTCACGGGATCTATTTGAGAAGAAATCATTACACTCTTCTGTTAATGTAGACGGCTTTCTTGAATCTGTTATCAGAACCATCTTTCCGAATAGCTTAATGCTTGAAGATGGTGATAGATTGTCTGGCATAGAGCTAGGAATCTTTTCGATTGATGATGATAATATTTTTTCTGTTGCACACGAATTAGGCATCAAGCACCCATGATCTTTTTCCGTTGAAGTATTTCCGGAAGGTGGGTTAGAAGTGCATGGTATTGGTGACAGGCAATGGGTATTCAGTTCTGAAATTGCAGGGCTAATTGGGTCTGAACCAATTGTAGGCAGTACCGAAGTTGGAGATAGGTTCTCCACATCATTAAGAGATACATCTGTGGACAAAGATCTCTCTGGCTGATCTGAAACTACTGATTGGTTCATAAGAAAATCAGCAACTTTACGGGGATATGGATGGAGAGGTTTCTTCTTAGGTCGAGGGGGAGGAATTTCAATTGGAACGTGGGAACCAGCACTCACAGAATTCGAATCTCGTGCAACCTGATGAGTATATAGGCAAGCGAGTTAGTAATAGCATTATCAACAAGTTATTTTATCTGAAGTAGCAATCAACGTACACATGCAACGTAGAAATTAATTACACGAGAAGTTACCTTAGAGAAAAACTTCTGAGCATGACTTCGAATTTGAACTGCTGTCTTTGTGCCTATATGTTCTGTAGGTAAATACAAATTGGGAGTCAAAAAGTTGAAAAAATCATTGTGCTAGAGTCTACATTACCACAAATAATTATAAAATTAAGGAAACCAGTCAAGAGTGCGATAACTTCCCTAAACGTCAAAGAAGCTCACCTTCTATATGGCGCCAGGCACGACCATACAACTTCAAAGCTTCAAGAAATTTCTGATGCTCTTCCTCTGTCCATTTTTCTCTCTGCTTTGTTATGGTATAAGGTTTCCTGACCTGTTCTAGAAGGTAAGGTAAAACATCCAGGAACGGAATAATATTAACAATTTGAAATCACTTAACATCTAAAACAGTTACTAGCAGGCAGCCATAAAGAGATGAGACCTTTGGCATGTATTCATTCTCAGAGGACGTGAGATTCTTCAGTTTAGGGTCTAATGTCTCAGACTGCAAGCTAGCACCGGTAGGAATCACATGTCTGCACATATCAGAGATATTCTGGCTCGTGTTTTCCGTTTCACCCTATAGACAAAACACACAAAAAAAAATGTATGAACTTAGAAACATCAAAGAAGAGAAGATATCTCAAGTATTACTTCTCATCAGAGACTAAACCATCTATGGCAAAGTCACACACAAATACAGGATTTGACGGAAGGGTGATCCTGCTCATGAGTCATAATCAGATTAATAAACAATATCAATAAAAAACACCACAATTTACACTCACAGATAAGTAGATCTCTGCATCAAATGCAAGTATAAACTATACGATTATATAAAAAGTTTAGCCTACTTACTACACAAGTGTCATCAAACAAAAGTTCCAACAATACTGATGTGTCTGGTTGATTTATTATGTTATTGAGCACAATCAATTGTTCATAACAGAAGTTTTTCAAAACTTACTTGGTACTTTTGAGATTATTTTTCATGACAACAATCACTTAACATATTAGAGCCCAAAATGAGACATGAGAACAATAGAAATTTCTGATGATTTATATGTTACAATATGCTAAGCTGGATTCGGATCTTCATCATCTGCTTAGTTCATCAACTCGTCGATCATTCTTACTTATGTGACTGGCTATTTATAACATAGTAGCAGAGTAACTTAAACTCCATCATCAAAACAAAATCAAACTCTAAAACCTACAAGGACTTGGTTCTGCCCATTTTATGTAGATCATTGGTACAACTACTATTGTACCTTTAGAATATTCAGTGACCACATTTTCTTGTTAAGCAATTAGCTCTCCTAAAACCATAATGTATCGGAATCAGACTCTAATTGGACTATATTTTATATTAACACTCCCATGCCGCCCTGCGGGTAGACAAACAGGCAGCACACCACACAAACAGACAAATAAATTTCAATACTAGGAAGAATTTCTGGCATAAAGAAGTGCTTCACGAGGAGTCAAGTATCATTCTACATAATACTTTTCACCTAAAGGTATTGTCTCTTCCAAAGGTCAGTCATATCATATCCACTGCAAACTAAACTTTGGTCCATTTTCTTAATTGCTCATATGTCTAGGGACAATCCTACCCTTATTTATTTCCTAAGACAATAATTTCGGAACCCGTCATCTAGCAAAAAGTAAGTACATACTTCCTACCAATGCGCTAAGCACGACCTTCTACGATCCGAGTTCATAGTTCTGACTTATTCTATTTTCTCTCAAAGATACCAATAGTAAAAACACTAAAACCTCATCGAGTTCATAGTTGGACTTATTCTATTTTCTCTCAAAGATACCAATAGTAAAACACTAAACCTCATCGAGTTCATAGTTCGACTTATTCTATTTTGAGATTTCTCTCAAAGATACCAATAGTAAAACACTAAAACCTCATCTCCAAGGAATCACACACTATGGTATAGACATAGCACATTATCATTTCATAATAAGTATTTACAATCAATGCAAAGTGTGGATAAACATAAATCTAAAATGTGATTCTTTACTAGCATCATGATTCATGAATACACACAATAAAGTTAAACAAAGAAACTGTCAAAACATAATCACTGACTCACCTTCATTTCTTCAACAACCATTCTAGCTCCCTAGCCTCAGAAAAGAGAGATTCACTAGAAATATCAAGATACCAATCAAAACACAAATGATTGAAACAATAGTAGTAGTAAGAAAGAAAAGAAAGAATCATATCTTGTCATTAAATACAAATTTTCTTGGAAATCTAAAAGAAATGTATAGAATTTTCAAGAAGTGAAGTGGGGTAGGAGCATTTGTGGCTAAAATGAAATGGACAAGATTGTTTGGTACACATGGCCTCATGGGCCTCTCTCTAGATACATAAATGTGTGTATGCATATATTTGATATCTAAACTTGTGGTTGTCAGAGATACTAGGGCTAAAAACAAGTACCAATAAACTGGTAGATGGGCCACTAAAAATATATCTTCATTATTACATATATCTTCTTGAGGACAGATGTACAGATTTTTGCACCACTAGTTTGTACTTTAGAATTTAGCAAAAAAAAAATAAAAAAAGTTTGCACTTTGGATATAGCTGGATAAAGTCTCTGCCTCATATATATTCGGGTCGGGTCAAGTTCGGGTCTTGATGACCCATTTGTGAGTTTGTGGGATGAGAGTCGAGGGACATGAAGTGAGGTGTATTTATTTTTCTTGATTGGCTATCGTTTTTACAACAAATATAAATATCATGCAACTTTAATTCGAAGGGTAGGGGGGACCATTTTTATCAACTTTTTGTTAAGAATTTGTACAGAATCTGCTTAGCAGAAAGAAACGAGATCACTCCTAAGTCATAAATAATAAATAAATAAATAATATAATAGAACAACAAGAAGAAATCTTGCTTAGCAGAAAGAAACGAGAAGAAATCTATCATAAATAAGAAGTTTTAAGAAACAATACAGTCTATGGTATATTTAAAATCTTGAAGTTCTTTTTAATTTTAAAATATTTGAGACTTAAATTTAATAACATCAGTGCAATCACTCGTTTTTATTATATTTCTAAATATTATCTCGATTAATTAAAAATTATTACACATTTTTTTTGTTTAGCCCCGGCTGATGTCAAAATCTCGATTCCGTCCTCGATTGTGTTTAATAAAAGAAACATTTTTTTTCAATGTTTTCGGGCTACATCAATTTTTCTTTTAAAACGAGGTAACATGATCATTTTTTCTTTTAAATGGACCGAATTTAAATTTTACCAATCGTAGCCTTTCAATTTGTTGTGTCACGAGACCCAACTCTTCACTCAATGGACTTACTAGGGTGGCCAACACAACAATGACAATGAGCTCAACTTTTTCATATATACGTATTGATTTTAACCATCAAAATCTAACCGAATAGTGACAATGAGTTAAAGAAAGTCGATAAAAAACTCCGAACATACGACGTCGTTCTCTACAGTTATGGAAATGCTCAGTCATAAAATTTGGAACGCTTTCTTTTAGTAAACCTCTCTCCAGTCTCGCAGCTTCAACAAGACTAACCTGCAATAAACAGAGGGTAAAATAGAAAACAATATATTATGAATAGGAAACGATATGTTATCATACATATGACAGGAATTATGAATTTAGTGGGTTACTCGTGCAGTAAACAAGTTTTAAAAGTTGTCATTATGGGTTTCATTCCGGAATTCTAAATTCAAGAAAAGATTTGAAGTGCAAGAAAGAAAATAGACACTATACATCTGACATAATTCGAAATAAAAGTAGAACTCAAGTCAATTTATACGATCGGATTTATTGAGATAATATATCCGCAAAACACAGATACCACATAAATAACCCAATAGAACTTGTTCTAATAAAATTTTATTTCTTAAATTTTAAATTTTCATGTTTATTAATGTTTAGTAGATTTATTAAAGGATAACAAAAATTGACACTACTTCCCCCTTATTTGATAATTCCCTAGTGCTTCAAAATTTGCAATGATGCAATACAGTGTAGGAGGAGCATTATCTTAATTATAAACACCAACTACTGAGATCCGATATAGACAACTTCAAAATGTGCATTGGTTTATTACAAATTTGGGATGGCAGATTTGGACAAGAGAATGAAAATGTCATATTCAAAAGCATCAAAGAACACAAGGCTGACAGTTTTGCAGAAATGCCGAAGCATCTTACTAGAAATGCCCTTACCCTCAGCTACTGGCTAGCATTGGCTAAGCAACACAAATCTCCTGGTATGACTCCTGTCTCAATTCATCAGAATTCAGACGGCGAAATATGCAGCAATGAGGTGTCGGATGCTGAGAGCTCAATCTCATTCCAAGCTCATATTAAGCCTCATATTAAACTCAAGATGAAGTGCCACTTAGTAGATCCACTAGAAAATAATGGCACTTGTGTCTATATCACACATTCAGTGGGAGTAAAGTATTCATGTTGCTAAAGATGACAAGTTTAGTCTCAAACAGTGCCCCAAGAATGATCTTGAAAGGAAACTATGTTTCAGCTATTAGGAGTTTTATGTTGTACCCGACCAGTTTTGGCATTCATTATGGGTATGTTAAGCAGATATTCGAGTAAACCCGGAATTGATCACTTGATTGTAATTAAATGGGTTATAAGGTACTTGCAAGGAACAAAATATTACATGCTCGTTTATCGGAAGTCGGAAAATTTGGAGATCACTATGTATTCCGATTCTGATTTCTTTGATTGTGTAGATGCAAGAAAATCTATTTCTGGTTAAGTTTTTTTTGTTATGTCTAAACATATAGACATTAAATATCAAGTCATTATAGAGAGAATGCAATATCAATTAATGTCTATTGAGTATATAAGAATAAATTCTATGCTAGCAGACCCACTTACTAAAGTTTTGACACATAAAGTTTTTCTCGGGCATACTGCTCATATGGGTGTTGTCTCATTGGAGGATATTCAGTTTTAGTGGGAGTTATTTTTTGTTTTGTTCTTATATTCGTTACTCAGTTTTTATTGACACTATGATGATATTTGTGTTTTTGAGTATTCTGCAGAATAAAGTTATTTATTTTATTCTCTCTATTGCTCTATATGAGCTATCTCTTTCAATTGTGGTTTTGACATAAAGTTTGAAAGAATAAAGATTGATCTCACTAAGGTATTAAGGACCAATTGGAAATAGGCATGATTGAGATCACATTGCATGTAATTTCCAGTTACACATCCATACTTGATCTATGTCATTGAATATATTTATGTGGTGATCATTGAGGATCGAGTTACGACAATGTGACGAAGGTCGCTTTGGTTCCATGTTTATATATGAGATGTACAGATTGACTAAGGAAGATGTTTTCTAAAGAATAAACAATTTTGTGCGCACTTATGGTTATTGAATGTATTGTTGTTTGGAACAATTTGTAGCCCAAGTGGAAGATTGTTAGATTATTTTTATAATCTAATAATAATTATGGGCTTACAAATTAAAGATAATTATATTTAATGTTTATTCTATATTTGGACTAATTAAGTGGTCTTAAATAAAGAATCCAATAACATCTTATTCGGTATGGGCTTTGTAATGTGTAATACCCAATAGTAATCTAATTAGGGTTAATGGGGTCTAATTAGAGTACTATATAAAGAACATAATAGGATCTTGGTCCCCAAGGCTAATTCACAACCTCTACTCCTCTATTCCCATCAGTCAGAGAGAGATACAGCTAGAGGCGAATCAAGTCTGTCGAAGATCAAGTCCCATAATCCGTATTCACATCTACAGTCATGGAATCAGGTACGTTTTCGTACTACAGTTATATCGTGTAACCTTGATAATATCGCATAAGATGATCCGTGGTTATTTATTTAGATCTAACAGGGAGGCGTTGTTGCAGAGCTCGTGACCAAGAACGTGGAGTATGGATTATGATTAATGAGATAAATGAAGAGGAGAAGAAAATTAGTCTTCAAAGAAAACAGAGTTGTAGAAGAGCTTGTTGGAGGTTTTGGAGACAGAGAGGTTAGTCTTATTGACTGAGAATGCGAGGTAATATATAATAGAAACATTGGTGGATGAGAACAAAACCAGGGGCGAATGTTAAGGTAAGCGGGCCCAGCCTCCGCTGGGTAGTTTTTTTGCAGGCCAAGAGGAAAAAAAAAATTCCGCTGGGAGGAAATTTCATTTTTCTGCTGGGTAGCAATATAAGCAACATAGTTTACCTTTCTTATTGAATATTCTGGTAGCTCAGCCGACTTGTTTGTTGTTTGAAAGCGGGGAGACCCGTGTTCGACTCCCAAAGAGAACAAAATGTATTATTTTTTACTACTAATGCTAACTTCTTTGTCCATTATCTATATATTACTACTACATACAAAATATTTGTCTATAAAATTATCTAGCCAAGTTGGTTTAGACCATTTATTCACACCAAGGAAGCTAAGGTTCTAATCCTGCCGGCTACATTTTTACATAAAAAAAAAAAAATTTTGCGCTCCGCGCGGAATAACCACGCAGCCAAGATGGGCTACATTTTTACATAAAAAAAAAAATCGCGCTCTGCGCGGAATAACCACGCAGGCATGATTATTCCGCTGGGAAGCTTTTTTCGGCTAGATTCGCCATTGAACAGAACAATGAGGGAAGAGTCCTTTTTCATGAAAACAAAGGTAAGTGAGCTGGTGCGTTGCATGTTGAAGTTGGGGAAGGGTATCCACAGAATTGTGAGGTATTGTTTTTTTTTTCTTATTGGAAAGAGCTGACATCTCTAAGGTTCATCTATATACAATATTGTCAGTTGAAGTATTGTACTATTAATATTCACTTAAGAGTAATCAGTTCATCAGAACATCCTAGCATAAATAATATACACGCAAGCATACATAGAGGTAGCAACAACTATTGTACTCATGATCACAAGTCACAACTAAAAAGAACGAATTGATATAATCATCAAATATTGGTAGGATCTCAAGATACTCTTAAAATAGATTTTCGTACCCATGATGCGCATTATGAATTTTGTAGTCATGCCGTTTAGGTTAATGAATGGCCCGGCCACTTTTCAATCTCTTATGAATGATGTGTTTCGTTCTTTTTTTGCGAAATTTTGTGCTTGTATTCTTTGATGATATCCTCGTTTATAGTAAAACTGAGGAGGAACACAGCTAGCACATGTATTTAATTTTATCTACATTGGCTCATGAGTTAGTGGTGAATCAAAAGAAATGTGTGTTCGGTAAAAGTGAGATGGCCTACTTGGGACTTGTGATTTTAGGCAGAGGGGTGGCTGTCGATATGGATAAAGTCAAAGCTATAATAAAGTGGAAACAAGCCCAGAATTTGAATTGCGTGGATTCCTAGGTCTTACGAGCTATTATCGTAAATTTGTCCGGCATTATGCCCAAATATCTTCACCATTCATTGAGCAGCTGAAAAAAGATTCTTGAGGGTGGAATATGAAGGCAACAGCTGCATTTGAACAATTAAGCAAGCGATGATTAATCCTCCAGTTTTAACATTACTCAATTTTCAGAAACTTTTCGTGCTTGGTACTGACGCATGGTACTAACGCATCAGGTTTTGGATTGGGCGCATTACTGATTCAAGATGACAGGCCTGTGGCTTTTGATAGCAAACTTTTAGAGCCCAGGGCAAAACACAAATCCATCTATGAGAAGGAGTTGATGGCCACCTGTCCTGCTGTGCAAGATGGCGTTACTTTCTGTTGGGCCGCCATTTTGTGGTTAAAACAGACCAGCAAAGTCTCTGGTACATAACACAACAACGAGAGACCCGACTATCAGAAATGGATAAGTAAATTGTTGGGCTTCTCGTTTGAAATTGAATTCAAACCCAGCAGCGCTAACCGTGTTGCAGATGCATTATCCAAAAAATTGGTGGGAGAGATCGAGTTTGGCCGTTTGATATATCTTGCACAGTAGATATCCTTTCTCATATCGCTGAAACATGCAATCTTTTTTTGATAGACACTCTAATGATTTATTGGAGTCGTGAGGATTAAGTTTCTACACATTTTTAATATGTAATCGAAAAATTAACCACGACCATACAAATATTTTCAATAAATTAATATAATAAATACTTTAAGGATTCGATATTTAGTAAATATACCGAATTCTCAGAATATGGGTGAAAAATTTGTTAACATGATACGTAGAAATATTCTCTAACAAAGAAAGAAATAAAATGAAAGCTAAATTTTAAAAAAAAACAATAAAGAGGGATGTTGAACTTTTCAACGGGGGTCGTATTTGTTTTGATGTTTGGTTCATAATATTAATATTAATTCAATTGGTATGAATTCACGGATAAGTAATTTTATACTTACGTTAATTAATATTCCAATAAAATTATATATTTTTCTAAATAAAAATTGAAATAATATATTTATATTAATTTATTAATACAATTTATCGGTCGGTGCGTAGCACGGGTAGAATGCTAGTTGTTGATAGAAGTAGAAGTAATACTTGAATAACGTGTTACCGCGTTTTGGTGGATCTTGTCAACTAATCAATTGGTTGTGTATGTGCTCTGTAATGGTTGTTTGTGAATTTCGGATTGTGTAAGTCCCCTAACCTAACAATTATCTATGTATGTTACTATATAACTAAAAACAACTTTGAGATATTACAAACAAAACTAAGAATATAGGACATAAAATGAAGGCCTCCTTTTTTAAAATTTTCTTTATTGTTAATAAATATCTATGTTTGTTTAGAATCTATCTACCAAGTTAATAATTTTTTTTACCAATATTTAAGGTTTTGTTGATATTAGAAAATAAATAATATCAACCAAGAAAATTCGATATGTTTGCTCTTAGATTAGAATATGGGAATTGAATATTATTATTTTTATTCAAGAATACAAAATTAAAAATGGCACCTTTTATTACAAACAATATATAATTTTATATATATCGACCTATCTAGTTATCAATAATAGTGAGTTTTATAACGAAGGTCGTGAAAACAACACCTAGAGGGGGGGTGAATAGGTGTTTATGGCTAACAATCCTATTTTATGAACTGTTTTAAAAATTACTACAAACAGCTTGCTATTTGTGTTTTATCAGTTTGCAAATGGTACGCTGTTTGTAACTAAAATGCAGAAAATTAAAGAACACACGATCTTTTAGCCAGGTTCGACCCCTAAACCCCTATGGTCTACGTCCTGGTCCCTTACCAACTTGGTAAGAGAATATATTATTGATCAATGAAATATACCGATTACAAGATACAATAATATATCTCCCTTCTTCCTAGCTGCGGACAAATGGCTTGCTGAACACCTGTTTCTGAACCTGCTCTCTAAGCTATACTTCCCAAGTATACTTCTCTAGCAACGTTCACCAAACCCTTGTTCCCTAACCAATCTGTCCGGCAATTAAAACACCCAGCTGCTTACAAATGGCTTGCTGTTTGCTGTGCTGAACTAACCCTCTAAGCAATACTTCCCAAGTATCCTTCTCTAGTCTAGTTCGACCCACACAAAACCTTAAGCCAAACTTGTACAATAACTATTCAATACAAATTGAATAATACAATGATTTGAATCAATTACAACTCAACCTATAAACCCTTTGAATATATATATGCGTGTATATAGGGTTTGTGAGGTTTAAAGAATTTTGCAATGAAAGCTTTGAAGTTGTGTGTATAATCTTGTTTCTGCACTTTTATGGATATTCAATGGATGATAAGAACTGAGAAAGACCAACCCTTATATAGATAAACAAGAATATTTTGAACTTAAGATAGAAAGGCTCCAACGGTATAGAATTTCTTGAAGCCGTTAGAGATGATGAATTGTTTTAGCAAAAGAGAGGAGCTTGATGTTCTGCAAATTCAGAAGAGATGGAGCGTGTATAGAGTTAAAAACATGGAGAGAATATTTGCTATGATGAGTCCCATGTGTTGTCTTTGAGTGGAGGTATGGTGGGTATTAGAATAATGAAAAGTGAAAAGTAGATCTTACTTTTCTTATTTTAAGACAAGGAATAAGTTTGTCTCCCAAAATGTTTGAAATATGAGAGCTGGCATATTTAGATTAATTCAGAGGGCCCTTACAAATATTCCTAACAATGTTTCCGTTGCATACTCCTTGAAGAACCAAACTGTTCCTTAATTCTGGCAGACACAAACAGCTTGTTGTTTGTGAGATTGGCACGCTATTTCTGACTGGCTTGCTGTCCATGAATTTTGCTTGTTGTTTGTGACAAACTGATTATACAATTAGTAAGCTAATTTTCCCTGCAAAACAAAGTTAGTACAGTATCAAAATAACATAGCAAGTTCATGCCAGCTTGCTGTTTTGGTTCTGGTGAGCTGAACAGATACATGGCCTTATACTTTTGCATTTACATATCATCAACCAAGTTTCCTGAGAACATAGATATGTCTGTTTGATCTTTATCTACAGGAATTCTGAACAGTTGAAAATGGCTTGCTGTTTGTACAAATGGCTTGCTATTTGTGACAAACTGAATATACAATCAATAAGCTATTATACCCTGCAAAACCAAGTTAGTACAATACAAAAATACATGATGTTTTATATCAAACTACATGCTATCAGCTTGCTGTTTGTGTATTGACTGTGTGCAACTTGCTTGCCAAACTATCATTGTGTCTCAACTTTGGCTTGCTGTTAGATAGACTGATTATACAATAAGTAAGCTAGAGTATCCTGCAAAAACCAAGTGAGTACATACACAACTAGCATACTGTTTGTGATCATTAAAACTTTACACAACTAGCATGCTGTTTTATATCTACTAATAAGCCAAATGGCTTACTGTTTGTGATCATCAAAACTTAGGAGTATCAATCTCCCCCTTTTTGATGATTACAACTAATTTAGGAGAATTAGAATAACTCCCCCTAAATCCCTGCATCTCAAAATTAGATATAAAACAATAATCTAACAAGTTCAAATAAAAACATCCAATAATACATTTTCATTAAGTAGTAAAACAATAATATAACAAGATCAAATAAAAACATCCAATAATACATTTTCATTAAGTATTCTCCTAAAGTTCTCCCTCTTAATCCATCAAAAATTAAAACACTTAAGATCAACAAATGATATGCCAGAATATAATGCAATCAATATACCAATTGTAACATGCGAATAGAACAAATGGTAAGCTAAAACCGATGACAGACAGTATGCTATTTGCAGTATGTTATCTGCACAAACAGCTTGCTGTTTGTGGTATTTTAGCTGCACAGATAGCTTTCTATTTGTTAAATGTTACCTGTACAAATGGTAAGCTAACCTGTCCTGCAAACAATCATTCAGCATGCTGTTTTAAATAGAACACATACCAAGTTGCATTTGAATGACTGAAAATCTTTCTTCAGTAAGAGGCTTTGTGAAAATATCAGCAAGTTGAAATTCAGTTGGGACAAAGACTAACTCTATCTTGCCTTTAGCAACATTATCTCTTAAGAAGTGATGTCGAACATCAATATGCTTCGTTCTTGAGTGATTCACCGGATTCTTAGAAATGTTAATTGTGCTAGTGTTGTCACAATTTATTGGAACCATTTCACACTTGATATCAAAGTCCCTTAGTGTTTGAATCATCCATAGAAGTTGAGAACAACAGCTCCCAGCTGCTAGATACTCTTCTTCGGCCGTGGATAAAGCTACAGAAGTTTGTTTCTTGCATTGCCACGAAACCAAGCTTTGTCCAAGAAATGTGCAAACACCACTAGTACTTTTTCTATCAACTTGACAACCTGCATAATCTGCATCACTATACCCAACAAGATCAAAAGTATTTGTGATAGGATAGAACAAACCAAGAGTAATGGTACCACTTAAATATCGAAAAATTCTTTTAATAGCATTTAAGTGAGACTCTTTAGGATTGGATTGAAACCTTGCTCAAACACACACACACACACTATACATAATGTCAGGTCTAGAAGCAGTTAATTATAGTAAGCTTCCAAACATACCTCGATACCTTTTGATATCAACTGCCTTACCATTTTCGTCTGCAAACAGCTTGCTGTTTTGGATCATATGAGTTGATTTTGGTTTAACATCTTCATAACCAAATCTTTTTAGCAGACTTTTTGTATATTTAGATTGGTGCACAAATATGCCATCCTTAAATTGCTTAATTTGAAGACCCAAGAAATAATTGAGCTCACCCATCATGCTCATTTCGAACTCACCATGCATACACTTTGGAAACCACTTGCACATAGATTCATTAGTAGCTCCAAAAATAATATCATCCACATATATTTGAACAATTAAAATGTCTTTACCATTTTGCATAATAAATAATGTGGGATCGATTTTACCTCGAATGAATCCATTTTGGATTAGATACTTATTGAGCCTTTTGTACCAAGCTCTAGGGGACTGCTTTAAACCATAAAGAGCCTTCTTTAGCTTGAATACATAGTCTGGATACTGTTCATGCTCGAATCCAGGAGGTTGTTTGACATAGACTTCCTCTTCCAGCACGCCATTTAGGAACGCACTCTTCACGTCCATTTGATATAGCTTGATTTTCTTGAAACATGCATAGGCTAGGAGCATTTTGATTGATTCCAAGCGAGCAACATGAGCATAGGTTTGATCAAAGTCAATGCCTTCTTGTTGGTTATATCCTTGAGCTACAAGTCTTGCTTTATTTCGAGTAACGGTGCCAAATTCATCAATTTTGTTTTTGAACACCCACTTTGTTCCTATAATTGAAGCATCCTCTAGAGGCTTAACAAGTTCCCAAACATCACATCTCTCAAATTGATTTAATTTTTCTTGCATAGCCATGATCCAATTTTCATCTTCTAGTGCTTCATTGATATTTTTGGGTTCTTCTTGAGCTAGGAAGGCAGCATGAGCACAATAATTTGCCTTTCCTCTTCTTGTTGTGATTCCATCAGTAATATCACCAATAACTAACTCTGGGGGATGATTCGTGACCGTTCTTGTTGACCTCGGTAAGGAATGTTGAGCTATTTCTTCGTGAGTTGTCTTTCTTATCTTTGCCGGTGGTAACTGATCTTCTCCATCATAGAGAGGTAGTTTCTCAGTAGCCCTTGAACCTCTAGGACCTTCCAAAGTCATTTTTGCCATTTTAGAAATCGTATCTTCCATTTCAGCTTGCTGTCTTGAACTTCCAGCTTGCTGTTTGTCAGAATCTGCATCCTTCTTGGATTGCTGACTTCCAGTTTCAGTCTCAACTTTAGATTGCTGATTTGAACTTTCAGCTTGATGTTTTGAACCTCCATCTTGCTGATTTGAGCTTCCAGCTTGCTGATTTGAACTTCCAGCTTGCTGTTTGTCAGAAATTTGAGGTTGCATACTTTCTCTTTCACCTGCGAATTCTTCCTCATCTCTTGGTAGATCATTGTTAGGTTCTTGAAATGTAACATCAATAGATTCTTCAACAATATGTTTATTTATATTATAAACTCTATAAGCCCTACTTGTTAAAGAATAACCAAGAAATATAGCTTCGTAGGATTTTGCATCGAATTTACCATCTTTACCAATTGTCTTGAGCACAAAACACTTAGAGCCAAAAATCTTGAAGTAGCTGATATTTGGCTTCTTATTTCTCAACAATTGATATGGAGTTTTGTCCAAAATAGGCCTGATAATAATTCGATTCAACAAATAGCATGCTGTATTCAAAGCTTCGGCCCAAAAACTTCTAGGCAGCTTGCTTTCTTGAAATAGAGTCCTTGCTGTTTCTTGAAGTGACCTATTCTTTCTTTCTACCACTCCATTTTGTTGTGGAGTCCTTGGGGCAGAAAATTCATGGGAGATTCCTCTTTCTTCACAATATGAAATAAAGTTCTCATTGATAAATTCACCTCCTCTATCACTTCTTGTACCTACAAGTCTTGTATCAAGCTTGTTCTCAAGTAATTTAATCAGCTTCTCAAACTCATTAAAAGCACAATATTTAGTACGAAGAAACAATACCCAAGTAAATCTAGAATAATCATCTACAATTACAAACCATATTGTTTACCTCTAATACTCTTATAAGATTCTGGACCAAATAAGTCCAAGTGCAGAAGCTCTAAAGGTTTAGAAGTTGATACCATTTTCTTTGCTTTGTGTGTACTTCGAATTTGTTTGCCCAATTGGCATGCTTAACACACTTCAATCTTGGTATACTTCAGTTAAGGTAGTCCTCTGACCAATTTCTTGCTTGATAATTTATTAAGCAAGTCCATGTGTGCATGTCCCAACCTTCTATGCCAAATATATGGATCATTATCCATTGCAGCCAAACAACACGCTGTTTCCTGCATTTAGAAGTCTATTGTATATATATTTCCTTCCCTTCTAGCAACTAGGGGGATTTTGTTAGTACCAATAGTAATAATTGATTTATCAATGCCAAACTGAACAATATGCCCATCATCAAATAATTGAGTGACACTAAGTAAATTGTAAGAAAGACCTTTGACATATTGCACTTTATCAATCGAAATATTACTATTACCAATAGAACCAATACCAAGGATTTGAAGAGTCTTACTATTACCAATTGTAACTCTTCCACCTTTCTTCATTTTGAGACTTTTGAACTGAGACTTGTCTCCACACATATGTCTAGTGCATCCGCTATCTAAAATCCATTGCTTTGACTTTACTTTGGCGGCAAGACATATCTACAAAACAAATAAATACCAACTCAATGTTTTGGTACCCATATAGGTTTGGGTCCAAATTGGTTAGTAGAAATAGTATATAAAACATTTAAATCAGCTTTCTTGATCCACATTTGGACCACTTTTGGTGACTGATGGTAAGCTGTTTTCCTTCTGACAGAAGCATTCTGGCATGCTGTTTGTTGCCTGACTGGTTCTTTCTGGTAAGCTATTTGTCGACTAGCTGTTCCATTGTGGTAAGCTGTTTTCGATTTGTGATTGACTTGAGCTACACAATGTTTTTCCAGATGGCCTTTTCCACCACATTTGTTGCATGTTTTCCAAGGCATAGCATAGTTGTATGGTATGCCATTTCTTCCATCATATTTGAGAGCACCATGCTTCTTATTGAAGTTCATCCCAACTCCTTCTCTAACTAGAGGAACATTTGCCCTTTTCATTATTTTCTTTAAGTTGTCTTCTCCTTGAACAAATGTTTCCAACCCTTTTTCAAGATCTTTGACCTCTTTTTCCAGAAGAGAAATCAGTTCAGCTTGCTGTTTGATAAGAATGGCGTGCTGTTTGTCTGTACATTCAGCTTGCTGAAGTCTCTTCTCAGCAAATTTTGAAGATTCAGCTTGGCTAGATTCCTTAATCTTGTATGATTCTATACACTCATCTCTAGCTTTAATCTTTGACCTCAATTCCCTCAGTTCTTTCATAAGAACCTCATTCCTTTGTATAATTACTTTATTAACTCCTTCGAATTGAATGAGTTTCTCCCTTAGATCAGCAATAAGATCATCATGGTTGATTTCAAGAGCCTTTTCAGCCATTAAATCAGAAATGATTTTCTTCAAATGAGTATTCTTCTTTTCAAGCTCATTATTTTTATTTTTCAATTCCATGAACTCAATGATTGATACATTACTTGGCACATGCATGGTTAGTTCATCTAGCATAGTAGAAGTAGAAGGTAAATCAGAGTTAATTGAGTTTACCTTACTTGCATCATCCGAATTTTACACATCACTGTCTACAAGGACTTCTTTGATATTTCTTCTTACGGTATCTTCATCATCAATACCAACAAAGGCTAGATTGTCCATCTCATCACTTGAGTCTTTATTAGAAGCTGATTCCTCATCATCATTCCATGTTAGGAGTGGCACCTTAGATTTATTTGTGTCACATGAAGCAGCTTGCTATTTTGAATTGACACATACTTCTTTTTTTGTAGCTTGATAATGTATTTCTAAGGTATCCCATATCCACTTTGCTGTGATGCACGAACTGACCTTGGCAAAATTTGAATCTGAAAGACCACAAATCAGTGTGTACTTGGCATTTCCATTATAGCTTGCTTTTATCAATTCTTCCCCGGTAAGATCATCAACATCTTTTGGATTGCCGTTTTCATCTAGAAAGGTAAATGGGCCATCTTTAACAACCAACCATTCAAGTGGATTTCTGATCAGAATCATCTTCATCCTTAGTCTCCATAAATCATAATTTTCTGTACCAACGAGAAGTGGTGGCATGTTTGATGATTCTCCCTCTTCATAAATGTGTGCCATAGGATCTGTACTTTCCTGTTACAGAAATGTTATTACACCAATGCTCTGATACCAATTGAAAACAACATCTAGAGAGGTGAATAGATGTTTATGGCTAACAATCCTATTTTATGAACTATTTTAAAAATTACTACAAACAGCTTGCTGTTTGTGTTTTATCAGTTTGCAAATGGTACGCTGTTTTTAACTAAAATGCAGAAAATTAAAGAACACATGATCTTTTAGCCAGGTTCGACCCCTAAACCCCTATGGTCTACGTCCTGGTCCCTTACCAACTTGGTAAGATAATATATTATTGATCAATGAAATATACCGATTACAAGATACAATAATATATCTCCCTTCTTCCTAGCTGCTGACAAATGGTTTGCTGAACACCTGTTTCTGAACCTGCTCTCTAAGCTATACTTCCCAAGTATACTTCTCTAGCAACGTTCACCAAACCCTTGTTCCCTAACCAATCTGTCCGGCAACTAAAACACCCAGCTGCTTACAAATGGCTTGCTGTTTGCTGTGCTGAACTAACCCTCTAAGCAATACTTCCCAAGTATCCTTCTCTAGTCTCGTTCGACCAACACAAAACCTTAAGCCAAAATTGTACAGCAACTATTCAATACAAATTGAACAATACAATGATTTGAATCAATTACAACTCAACCTATAAACCCTCTGAATATATATATATATATATATATATGCGTGTATATAGGGTTTGTGAGGTTTAAAGAATTTTGCAATGAAAGCTTTGAAGTTGTGTGTATAATCTTGTTTCTGCACTTTTATGGATATTCAATGGATGATAAGAACTGAGAAAGACCAGCCCTTATATAGATAAACAAGAATATTTTGAACTTAAGATAGAAAGGCTCCAACGGTATAGAATTTCTTAAAGCCGTTAGAGATGATGAATTGTTTTAGCAAAAGAGATGAGCTTGATGTTCTGCAAATTCAGAAGAGATGGAGCGTGTATAGAGTTAAAAACATGGAGAGAATATTTGTTATGATGAGTCCCATGTGTTATCTTTGAGTGGAGGTATGGTGGGTATTAGAATAATGAAAAGTAGATCTTACTTTTCTTATTTTAAGACAAGGAATAAGTTTGTCTCCCAAAATGTTTGAAATATGAGAGCTGGCATATTTAGATTAATTCAGAGGGCCCTTACAAATATTCCAAACAATGTTTCTGTTGCATGCTCCTTGAAGAACCAAACTGTTCCTTAATTCTGGAAGACACAAACAGCTTGCTGTTTGTGAGATTGGCACGCTATTTCTGACTGGCTTGCTGCCCATGAATTTTGCTTGTTGTTTGTGACAAACTGATTATCCAATTAGTAAGCTAATTTCCCTGCAAAACCAAGTTAGTACAGTACCGAAATAACATATCAAGTTCATGTCAGCTTGATGTTTTGGTTCTGGTGAGCTGAACAGATACATGGCCTTTTAATTTCCCTGCAAAACCAAGTTTCTTGAGAACATAGATATGTCTGTTTGATCTTTATCTACATGAATTCTGAACAGTTGAAAATGGCTTGCTGTTTGTACAAATGGCTTGCTGTTTGTGACAAACTGGATATACAATCAGTAAGCTATTATACCCTGCAAAACCAAGTTAGTACAATACAGAAATACATGATGTTTTATATCAAACTACAAGCTATCAGCTTGCTGTTTGTGTATTGACTGTGTGCAACTTGCTTGCCAAACTATCATTGTGTCTCAACTTTGGCTTGCTGTTAGATAGACTGATTATACAATCAGTAAGCTAGAGTATCCTGAAAAAACCAAGTGAGTACATACACAACTAGCATACTGTTTGTGATCATCAAAACATTACACAACTAGCATGCTGTTTTATATCTACTAATAAGCCAAATGGCTTACTGTTTGTGATCATCAAAACTTAGGAGTATCAATCTCCCCCTTTTTGATGATTACAACTAATTTAGGAGAATTAGAATAACTCCCCCTAAATCCCTGCATCTCAAAATTAGATATAAAACAATAAAGTTTAGGGGCTGACATCAGCATTTTGATTGATGATAAACCTTCTTTTTATTGTTTCCCCGATTTTGCTTTGTTTTTATAATAAATATCTCTTTTTATTGAGAGTCTAGTATCCCGTTGGTGTTATCTACTGATATATTGGATTTTATACTTTCTCCTTATGAGCGATAACTCCCATTTCTTTTCCTTGATTTTACTTTATTTTTCAATAAATATATCTCTTTATTGAGAGTCTGGTACCCCGTTAGTGGATTTTGTCTACCCGTATTGGGTTATGTTCTTTCTCTTTGTGAGAGTAGGTACTTTTATTCTAACATCCAAGATTTTAGATCTATAGGACTTTATTATATTGGTTCATTAACTAGTGTAATAACCCGTACGAGGCACGGGTCATCATCTATAAATTGATGTAAACTTGTTTATTTTTACGATGTAAAAAAAATATATATACATGATTGTATAGTTTCCGTTAAAAGATGTTTGTTATAATGTCCCAATTTTGTTTTACAGAAAATTTGATTTAATTATTCAGGTAAGCACTCAAAATAAGATATTTCGTGGCATATAAATGTGTTAAATATAGTATAACACATTTATACAAATTTATGTCACAAGTAGAAAACATCTAATAATTTGTTATTATAATAAATTTGGGTAAGAGAACATAAATTTTAAATAATAAAGAAAGGTTTTCAGTTTAATCAATTTTAAGTGGTAGATGCAGTTTTTGAGTTCCATATTTGAGAACAAGAAATTATTCTCAATATGGAACTCAAAAATTGCATATTGATTATTGGTGTATGTTGGGGTAGATATTAAACAATGACAATCTATCCCATTTTAAAATTTTAAAAATAAATTTTCTATATTGATTGCCATCGTTTAATATATATGGCCACATGGGGCTCATATCCCGGCATATACCAACAAAAGAAAAAAAGAATGGTAGATGTCCATAATTTAATATAATGATATGGGCTGAAAATAATCCCTAAAGACACATTTAATGTGGCATTAATTAGACCAAGAATGGTCCAAACGTGGGGCCCACCAGATGGACCCAAAACCCCAATTATAATATTAATTTCGTAATTAATATTGGGGGAAATAAACAGCTCAGCAATAAGAGTTGGATAAGGATATTATCTCCATCAGACTTAGCCACCAAGGCATCCAATTCAATATGGAAACTGATTCCTACAAGGAATAGATTTAGAACCTTCCTCAAAGACTTGTCCACCAAGTCTCTGACTCCTACCATAATTCTAAGGCTTCTCAGCCTATATAAAGGTCCAGACCCTTCATTTCAGAACTACATTTTTGGCTTGATCTTTGATATTCATCAAAGTACGTAGGCATCTTGTGAAGGCAGATTTAGCCACGAACACAAGAACAACCATTAAAGCTCGAAGCTCAATCACCCTAGCATTAATTACAAATCGTAACCTAGTTTTTATTCCACAACATTTGGCGCCATCTGTGGGAAGACAACATCAACTTTGGTTCAAACACGAAGAACAACATCGATTGAGGCCATACCCCTTAGCTCTGCTCCACCTGCCACCTCTGATCCGCTCATCACCTCTGATCCGCTCATCACCGCTGAAGAAGGACAATTGCCCCCATCAACAGGGACGGTCATTCAAACTCTAACCTCTCAACCCTCAGGGACGATTCCCCATGTTGAGGGAACTTTACCTGTGATTATCCCTCAAAGCCAAGAAACTAACCCTCTTCAGATGGTGGTTTCTCCTCTTGATAGCGTTGATCGTACGCTACCCCCGGGGGTACAGATCCACACTACGGATCTCCCTTTGAATACCAACCCGATGTATGGGCTGCCTAATTATCCCCCTCGACACAGGGAACCTGGACCGAGCGATCATGCCTTATAGATCCGAGATCGAGAGTACGATGATTACTCCGGCCCCTATACTGATGATTCGACGTCTGAGGATGACGATGATGATCGCGAAGAAGCCCCAAGGAGGCGACGTGCTAGTAGAGAACCTCGAAGGAGGTCCTAAAGAATCCATGATGGACCTCCACAAACGGCTGAGGAAAGGATTAAGGCTCATGAGGCTGAGATCCAAAGGCTGAAGGATGATATTGCTAGAGAGCAAGCAAGGCGAAGTCTGATTCGACCTCATCCAGTTACAGGGAGGATTCCCATTATAAATCTGGAGGGCCCTCAAGGAGACAGCGAAGGGATGAAGCCCCAACTGAAAAATCGACAAGGGTGGAGACCCCCAAAAGTAACCCCAAGGATCTGATGCCACTTGGGGATCCTGTTGATCCCACACCTCCGTTCACTGAAGAGGTAATAAATGCTCGCATCTCAAGGAAGTTCAAGATGTCGACGATTAAAGCTTATGATGGAACGGGCGACCCCGCAAACCATGTTAGGACATTCTCAAATGCACTGCTGTTGCAGCCTGCGAGCGACGCCTTAAAGTGTAGGGCGTTCCCTCAAACCCTGTCGGGCATGGCTCAAAGGTGGTATAGCCGCTTACTTGAAAACTCAATTGGCTCATTCAAGGAGTTGAGTGCCGCCTTTGTCAGTCAGTTCATTAGTGGGAGAGTTCATGAAAAAAGTTCTGCATCCCTTATGTATGTGGTGCAGGGGAAGAACGAGAATTTGAGGGATTACCTCAAGCGATTCACCAAGGAGACGCTGAATATCACTGATCTGGAAAATAAGGTGGCCATGGTAGCCCTAGATCACGGAACCACTGATCTCTTCTTTAAAAGGTCTTTGGCAAAACATCCTCCTGAAAATATGCCGAGCTTCAACGAAGGGCCGACAAATATATCAAGGCTGAGGACAGTATGAAGAAGGAAACCGCAGGAGGCAATGGCAAAGGTTCTAATGACTCGAAGAAACGAAAGCAAGAGCAAGAGTACGATGCTAGGGACAAGTATCCCCGGACTAGCAAGGATTCCGACTCACCACCAAAGAAGGGTTTGGACCGAGGTTTTCTGATTATGCAAGACTGAACGCTCCTAGGAGTCAGATCTTGCTGGATATTAAGAAGGATAAAGACTTTCGATGGCCGAAGCCACTTAGGGGTGGTCCCACGAAGAGAAACAAGGATCAATACTGTAGGTACCACCGTGATGTGGGTCATGATACAGATGATTGTAGGTAGTTGAAAGATGAGATTGAGTTCTTGATCCGAAAAGGAAAGCTAAACAGGTTTACAAAGAATGATGATCGTGGAACCCAAAGAAAGGACTATGACAGGAGAGACAATGACAGAAGAGATAACGATCGTGATCGTGATCGTAATCCACAGCCCCGAGGGCCAGTTGTTAATATGATTTGGGGAGGCCCGACAGCGGTCGGCACGACTCGAAACTCTCGAAAGGCGTATGCCAGAGAAGTGATGCACATCGTGGGAGAAGCCCCAAAACGTGCAAGGACTGAAATAGTTATTGGGTTTGATGATTCAGACCTCGAAGGGGTAAAGTTCCCCCATGACGACCCGTTGGTCATAACTCCTGTGATTGGAAATTCGGAGGTGAAACGAGTCTTGATAGACAATGGAGCTTCTGTTGATATCTTGTTTCACGATGCGTTTGTGAAAATGGGGTACACCGATTCTCAGTTGACCCCCACCAACATGCCGATCTACGGATTTAATGGAGTTGAGTCCAAGGTTGAAGGGACTATTCAGTTACCCATGACAATTGGACAGGAACCTAAAGAGGCTACTCAGATGCTGAATTTCCTTGTGATCAAGGCATCCTCGACTTATAACGCGATCCTAGGAAGGACTGGACTTCATGCATTCAAGGTTGTGACCTCCACATATCACATGAAGATTAAGTTTCCAACCAGGAATGGTGTTGGAGAACAAAAGGGTGATCAGAAGATGGCAAGAAGTTGTTATGTATCCGCGTTAAGAGCTGATGGAATCGGGGGGCAGGTACTTCCGATCGAAGACATGGATGTCCGTGGTGATGATGAACACCGAGGAAAGCCAGCAGAGGACTTAATTCCATTCCTTTGGAGCTAGGCGACCCTGAGAAGGTGACTTATATAGGAGCCTCTTTGAAGGAACCCCTGAAGGACAAGTTGATAGCATTCTTACAAGAAAATAGTGATGTGTTTGCCTGGACAGCAGCTGATATGCCGGTGATTGATCCCCAACTCATAACTCACAGATTGAATGTCGATCCTAATTAGAAGATAATACAGCAGAAGAAGAGGAACTTTGCACCTGAAAGGCAAGAGGCCATAAAGCAAGAAGTTGAAAAGCTCTTAGAAGCTGGGTTTATTGAAGAGATTTAGTTTCCAGAATGGTTGGCTAACCCTGTGATGGTCAAGAAAGCCAACGGTAAGTGGAGGATGTGTATAGACTTCACCGACTTGAATGACGCATGCCCTAAGGATTGCTTCCCTTTACCAAGGATAGACATGTTAATAAATGCCACAGCTGGACACGAGATGTTGAGCTTCATGGATGGGTTCAGCGGCTACAATCAGATTAAGATGCACAAGGATGACATCCCTAAGGTATCTTTCATAACTGACTTTGGTGTTTTCTGCTATCTTGTTATGGCATTTGGTCTAAAGAATGCAGGAGCTACTTACCAACGACTGGTGAATAAGATTTCGCCCATCTGATTGGAAAAACCATGGAGGTCTATGTTGATGACATGCTAGTCAAGAGCCTGTTCAAGGCAGACCACATTAAGCACCTCAGAGAGGCATTCGAAGTGCTGAGGCACCACAAAATGATGTTGAATTCAGCCAAGTGTGCCTTTGGCGTTGGATCAGGCAAATTTTTGGGTCTGATGGTTTCAAAGAGAGGCATAGAGGCCAACCCTGACAAGATCAAGGCGATCTTAGATATGGAACCGCCACGCTCTATAAGAGATGTGCAGAAGTTGACAGGCCGGGTAGTGGCTTTAGGAAGATTCATCTCAAAGTCTGGTGACAAATGCTTGCCTTTCTTTCAAGCATTGAAAAAGGTGAAAAATTTTGAGTGGACCCCTGAGAGCCAAGAGGCCTTTGAACAACTGAAGAAGTACATGGTTGAAGCCCCGTTGCTGGCCAAACCTAGTCCCGGGGAGACTCTTTATCTATACCTGGCGGTATCTGAGCAAGCGTTGAGCGCCGTTCTCATTCGAGAAGAGAAGAAGGTCCAGAAACCTATCTATTATGTGAGCAAGGTGTTGCACGAGGCTAAGATGAATTACTCTCCCATTGAGAATTTCGCCTTGGCATTGATAATAGCCTCGAGGAAGTTATGCCCGTACTTCCAGGCACATAAGATTGAAGTCCTGACGGACCAACAGTTGAGAAACATATTGCATAGCCCGAAGGCTAGTGGAAGACTGATCAAATGGGCAATTGAACTTGGAGAATTTGAAATCACGTATAAGCCTCGAACAGCCATTAAGGCTCAGGCATTAGCTGACTTCGTGGTTGAATGCACCATTAGCAACCAAGAAGTCGGGGGGCAGGAGATGATAACAACCCCTGAGAAGCAAGATAAAGATGAAGAACTTGTACCTGATCAGAAGGAATATTGGGTGCTCTATTTTGATGGAGCATCAAAAACAAAATCTAGTGGCGCATGCTTAGTGTTGCAAAGCCCCGATGGGTTCACAGTTGAATATGCTTTGAAGTTGGACTTTCTGACAACTAACAATGAAGCTGAGTATGAGGCCTTGATAGCCGGTTTAGGCTTGGCTAGAATTATGAGAGTCAAGAGTCTCAAAGTTTGTGGAGATTCAAGATTAGTGGTCTCTCAAGTAAATGGTGAATTTGAGGCCAAGGATGAAAGTATGGCAAAGTATCTGCGAGTTGTGAAAGCTGTCATAACTCAGTTTGACGAGTGCTATGTTGAACACATTCCGAGAGAAGAGAACGCTAAGGCCGATGCCCTATCTAAGTTCGCTTCTTCCGAGATGGAAACTTATGCAGAGAGTGTTTACTTCCAGGTCTTGAAGGCCCCGACCATCAACTCGAAATTAGTAGCACCAATTGATGTGGGAAGCTGTTGGATAGATCCTATCAAAGCTCACCTCGAAACCGGATGGCTCCCTGACAATGCCTTGGAGGCACGGAAGCTGTCAGTGAGAGCATTGAAATATGCCTTAATTGAAGGCGTCCTTTACAAAAGGTCTTTTGTTATCCCATACTTGAAATGTTTGAGGCCCCAAGAGGCAAGGGAAGCTTTGGAAGAAGTTCATGAAGGTATCTGTGGGCAGCACTTGGGGGGCAGAGCCCTAGCTCACAAAATAACTCGTTTGGGATTCTACTGGCCAGAGATGTTGGCCGATGCACAGAGCTATGTCAAATGGTGCGATCGATGCCAGAAGCACGCTCCGATAGTAAGGCAGCCGCCTGAGATGTTAACATCGGTTAGCTCTCCTATTCCATTCGCAATGTGGGGAATGGATATACTTGGTCCTTTCCCCGTAGCTTCAGCACAAAGGAAGTTTCTGATAGTGGCCATTGATTACTTTACTAAGTGGATTGAGGCTAAACCTCTAGCCAAGATAACCACCAAACAAGTTGCCCAGTTCTTTTGGGAGAATATAATTTGCAGGTATGGAATCCCACGAATTTTGGTGACAGACAATGGGACACAGTTCAATAATGAAGAGTTCAAGAAGTATTGTGAGGAGAATGCAATTGAGCTTCGTTTTACCTCAGTGGCTCATCCACAAGCCAATGGGCAAGCTAAGGTAGCTAATCGAATTATCCTTGATGGACTGAAGAAGAGGGTCGAACGCTCTAGAAACACTTGGGTAGATGAGTTGCTGCCCATACTATGGGCATACCGTACCACTTGTAAAGTGACAACTGGAGCAACCCCATTCCTGCTGGCTTACGGAGCTGAGGCAGTTGTGCCTTTGGAGATCATGCAAGCATCACCTCAAGTTGAGGCATTTGAACCAGAGACTAATGAAGAGGGCATGAGACTCGCCCTGGACCTGATTGATGAAGTCAGGGACGAGGCAAACGCTAGAAATGTGGAGCATCAAAAGAAAGCATCCTTTTATTACAACCACAGGGTTAAGGAAAGGTTCTTTCGACAAGGCGACCTGGTTCTAAGGAAGATCGAGGCTTCTGGAGTTGGCCAGAAGGGAAAGCTAGCCCTTAATTAGGAAGGGCCGTATCGAGTCAAGAAGACGTTGGGACAAGGATCATACAAGTTGGAGACCTTGGACGGGGTTGAGGTGCCCCGTACTTGGCATGCCTTGAACTCAAAGTTTATTATGTATAAGCTATCCTTGTACGGATTCAGCTTTCTATCTATTTATTAGGAGAAGTAGAAATAAGGTTTGATGAAACCATTCCAGGGCTTAACGCCCCGAGTAGGACAATAATAAGTTATGTAAGGGTTGAACCCATTTCGAATTATTAATGCAAGTTTGTTTCCCTTCAATGATTCTGTGATTTTGTTTATGTACCAAGCACCTGTTAAGTGTAAGTCTAGAAAGGCCAAGTACCGAAAATAAGTAAACAAACAAATGAGGAAACAAATGCATAAATAAAGATCCCGAAGGGCCAACAGTTAAGTTATATCAATGAGACAGATAAAAGTTTGGTCCCGAAGGACCTTGATTGAAATCTAGAAAGATAAAGCCACATACGGCTAACAAGGCCATGCAAGGCCACAAACCAGCTCCAGCTACTCCTCCCCAGACTCCTCTTCGCCAGACTCCTCTTCGCCACTCTCCTCTTCCCCACTCTCCTCCTCTGAGTCTTCACCGGAGTCATCACCGGGCTCGGCAATCACCATTGGCTGAACTCTAGCAACTTCGGCTCCTTTTTCCTCGGAAGATGAATCAGAAGTAGAACTGCCCTCGTTCCGGATCAGTCTCTTGCCAGGGATGGGTTGACGAACTACTCCAACTTTCTTTGCAGGTGGGGGTTTCTTCCCACGGGAGCCAGAAGAAGATGAGTCTTGGCTAGCAACTTGAACAGCCCCCTTGGAGTTGGATCCAGAGCGTCGATGACTGCCTTTGGAGCCGGACCCTGATGCCTGAGGAACAACTTTAGTTCCCGAACCAGAAGTTAGGTTAGCCGGGATGGCACCCCAATTTGGGCAAGGAAAATCAGCCGAGTTGACAACAGATGGATGCCTATGACTCACAGCGTTAATGGCCTTATCCCAACCAACAGACATGTTGAAGGGACGCATCTCATCATCATGATCATCAATGAGCTTAAGAAAATCTTTAGACCTATGGTAGGCCTGGATCACCTTGTCGGCATCAGATGCCTTCTTTTTGGCTAAAGAAGCAAGTTGTTTACGGGTAGATGCGGCATTAGCTTCAGCGCAAACGACTTGGGAGTGCAGATCGTCAATCTCTTCCCTGAACCTTGCCGAGTCATTCTTCAAGCTAATATTCTCATCCCTAAAAGCCCGGCCTTGGGTCGAAACAGTTTGAAAATAATCGTTGGCCTGTAACAAGGAAATGGGTGAGCTACGAGGAATATGCAAAGTTGAAATCAATAACAATATCAGACTTAACAGAGGGAATTTCATACCTGATACAAGGCCTGGGCGCCCATGAGCTGAGACTCATCCATTTTGTCGCCTGCATGCAGTGTCGCTCGGTCAGGAGGAGTGATTGAAAGCTTGGACCAGTCTAGGGCTAGATAAGGACTCCCAAAGACCGAGTCTTGTTCACATATGCCCCAAGGAGGTATGAAAGGAGTCCTGACGTCCCCATCAGCGTTTCGGGATCGTTTACCGCCTTGAGAACAACGCTCCAAGAAGTTAGGGATATGAGGCTTAGTTGGATTCAGCCTCTCCTCAGCCTTCTTCTTCATCCTCTTGGTAACAGTTGGTCGGTTCTCAGGACGATTATCAATCTCCTCAGCAGCTGAAATACAAAGAGAAAAATATCGGGATAAGAACAAACAGAGTTCATAATAAGCTCAAGAAAGAAAGTTACCCTCAATGGAAAGAAAGCTAAGGCCAGCCCCAATAAGATTCTTTTCATTCAGAAAAGTTTTATAGTGTGTACGGCCGTCATCAGCAAGAAGCCTATCTAGATCCAACAATTTTGAATCGGTAAGGTCACACACGAAATGTGAACTGTCCTCCTCGGACCCAAATCTCTTCACAAAGAAGTTGCCCCAGTCACCACCTTTCCACTCAAGAACTACAAACTCCCTTTCCCAGAAATGCTGTGAATCTGGAAAGGAGAAGGGATTCACCATGTGTGGAAGTTTGGCTCGGTGCTTAAAGCTAACCCATCCTTTCTTGGAGTCAGAAGAGTTGCTGGCCCCAAAGATACTTTGAAACATTGTGGTTGTCGGATGATAAAATAGAGATGTACCTCCAAGCATTGGGATACAACTGACAGGGGTGGATCTGATACTCCGCCAGCAATCTAATGATAAAATTGTCAACCGGGAATCTGAACCCAGCATCTAAGGCACCCCAGTAAACACAGATCCTCTCAGGATGCCAGTTGCATGTTCTATCTGATGGATTTGGGAGACGAACCTTAATGGCACTTGGGAAGTGATAGGACTCCCTTATCATTTGGACATCTCGTTCCGACAACTTACTGGGACTGTTAAAAGAATCTAAGCTGGAACAGTTGGGAAATGCTTCCCTCATAATGTTCAGAAGATCTAGAAAGGATTCAAATCTATGTTCAACATACGAAGGAGGTTTGATTTTTTCTTTACCTTTGGCGGTCCTCATCTTACTCCTCTTCGACATAGCTTCCATCATGGAGACAGGGGGAGCCATTGATTGATCACCTTCTGATATCTTGATATTGAAGCTGAAACTTGATCTTGGATCTGAAACCTGATCTTGAAGCTCGAACTTGATCTTGCAACTTGAAGCTAGAGAACTTAAGAATTTGAGAGCTCATAAATGAAGAAGTGAATTGAAATGAAGGTTACTTCTCCTCTTTTATAGAAAGTGGATGACCTGGTACATCAGGTTGAATCTCAGCTTGGTTCGCGTTTACAGGTCATCTATCGTTTATAGACGAAAAAAGGACAGAAATTATCCACGTTATACAGAAAGAATCGTTATAATTCATATATGTCGGAAAAGAAATAGCTGAAATATTTGCTGCATGGATGTTTGCGCTTAAGAAGATAAGTAACGAGTTTAGTCTTAAGCACAAGGTTAGCAGTGCTAATCATGAATTAAGGAGTAATACCGTTAGAAGTCACGAATGACCAAACTGACGACTAAAGATCAAGATCGAGGTTCTTGATCCTTAGGATCACGGATGATTTTAGACCCTAGATCCTTGACGACTTAAGATCAAGATCGAGGTTCTTGATCCTTGAAAGTCACGGATGACCAAGATGCTAAACTTGAGATCAAGATCGAGGTTCTTGATCCTCAAGATCCATGAATGGTTTTCAGGTCCGGGTTTCCTCGCCAACCACGAAGTGGCCGACCACGACACCCTAAGTAGCCGTAGCCGACCACGAAGTAGCCAACCATGACACCCGAAGGAGCCACAGCCGACCACCGTGTAGCCGACCACGACATTTTGAGGAGCCTCGGCCGACCACGAGCTGGAAGACCACGAACCGGCCGACCAAGGCACGCCAAGGCGCTTCGGCCGACCAGCCCGCAGCCGACCAACCCGCAGCCGACCAGCCTTCGGCCGACCACCATGGATCGAGGCCTCTCGGCCGACCAGGTGCTAGCCGACCACGAGCTAGCCCTCGATCCGGCCGATCGCGGGTTAGTTCGTGGTCCTGAATCTTGATTTTTCAGCGAATCTCGGGTAGTTTCTGGACCTAGATCTCGATTTTTTCGGATGGTTTTCAGTGCACCGTTTAGTGTCGTTTAGTGCCGTTTAGCGCTGTTTAATGCCGTTTAGCGTCGTTTAACATCGTTTAAACGTCGTTTAAGGCTGTTTAGCACCGTTTAGTGCCGTTTAGTGCCGTTTAGTGCCGTTTAGCGTCGTTTAACATCGTTTAAACGTCGTTTAATGCTGTTTAGCACCGTTTAGTGCCGTTTAGCGCCGTTTAGTGTCGTTTAACATCGTTTAAACGTCGTTTAAGGCTATTTAGCACCGTTTAGTGCTGTTTAGTGCCGTTTAGCGCCGTTTAATTCCGTTTAGCGTCGTTTAACATCGTTTAAACGTCGTTTAAGGCTGTTTAGCACCGTTTAGTGCCGTTTAGTGCCGTTTAGCGTCGTTTAACATCGTTTAAACGTCGTTTAAGGCTGTTTAGCACCTTTTAGTGCCGTTTAGTGCCGTTTAATGCCGTTTAATATCGTTTAAACGTCGTTTAAGGCTGTTTAGCACCGTTTAGTGCCGTTTAGTGCCGTTTAGCACCGTTTAACGCCGTTTAGCGTCGTTTAACATTGTTTAAACGTCGTTTAAGGCTGGTTAGCACCGTTTAGTGCCGTTTAGCGCCGTTTAACGCCGTTTAGCGTCGTTTAACATCGTTTAAACGTCGTTTAAGGCTGTTTAGCAGCGTTTAGTGCCGTTTAGCGTCGTTTAGCGTCGTTTAACATCGTTTAAACGTCGTTTAAGGCTGTTTAGCACCGTTTAGTGCCGTTTAGCACCGTTCAATGTTGTTGGCATAATCTAACGTCGTTGTAAACGCGTCGGTCGCTCCACGCTTTACATCAAAACGATATCAAAGATAAACCCTGATCCGAGTCTCGAATTAGACAAGTAAAACTTCAAGGAAAGCCTGATCAGTTTTCCTAGAAGTTGGGGGGCAAATGATATGGGCTGAAAATAAGCCCTAAAGACACATTTAATGTGGCATTAATTAGACCAAAAATGGTCCAAACGTGGGGCCCACCAGATGGACCCAAAACCCCAATTATAATATTAATTTCGTAATTAATATTGGGGGAAATAAACAGCTCAGCAATAAGAGTTGGATAAGGATATTATCTCCATCAGACTTAGCCACCAAGACATCCAATGCAATATGAAAACTGATTCCTACAAGGAATAGAGCTAGAACCTTCCTCAAAGACTTGTCCACCAAGTCTCTGACTCCTACCATAATTCTAAGGCTTCTCAGCCTATATAAAGGGTCAGACCCCTCATCTCAGAACTACGTTTTTGGCTTGATCTTTGATATTCATCAAAGTACGTAGGCATCTTGTGAAGGCAGATTCAGCCACGAACACAAGAACATCCATTAAAACTTGAAGCTCAATCACCCTAGCATTAATTACAAATCGTAACCTAGTTTTTATTCCACACATATAGATATGGTTTCTATCCCAACGTATACCAATAATCATTGTGCACTTTTTGATTTCTATATTTGAGAATAAATTCTCGATATTAAAATCAGTGTGTTGAATTATATTTACGTATGTGCTTTTATGTTTTTCTATCTTGCTAATCGAGAGTATTCTGAAGTGATATAGCGGTGAGCTGGGTACAGCAAAAAGTTTTTGATTTCAGCAAGCTGGGCACAAATAAACTCATTGGCTTTGGAGGGATTGAGGATTCCCGTTGGAGTGTTGGTAAAGAGAAGTTTAAAGACCAAGAGACATGGCCATATTCAAGTAATTGTAGGAATGCAGGTGGGTTCTCCTCCCGTATAGTTATGGTGCAAATCTTTATGAATGTGAAAATTTTTTGTTGCTGCAAATAGCTTGACGAAAGGAGTAAATTGGAGGCGATGCAGGGGGATATGCAAGAGGAATGGCTTACAACTCTAGCTTTAGTTATATCTCCTTGATTTTTGGTCTTTTTGTATTGTTGTTTGTTTCTTTTTAAAAAACCTGATCCTAGCTTCATCTTATATCTTCTCTTATGATTGTTTTGTTAACTTAAGTTCTGGCTCCCGTTCGTTAGCACATTCCCACGAACTATGAATGGGATTCGTTGTAGCCCCATTCGAGAGACGTTGAGTGTTTGTTTTTCTTGTACAACAGTACAAGTTTAATGTTTTCAAAAAGGAATAGTTACAATGTTTTAGAGATTTTTACTATCAATAATTATCTACATGTCAATTAACCACGTTAATTGACACAATACAAAATAGAAAAGTACGAAATACTCAATTTTTCTGCATTAAAAGTATGAAAAGTGCATACAATTTAGCTAAATTAAACATCACTGCAACGTCCAACAAACCAAGGAAGTACATTACATAAATAAACATTACTTCAGCCTCAGCCGGTTGGCCCTGAGGACGGACTTTTACTTCAAACTCCAAGATCAACAACTTCAAACTCCATCTTGACGAAATAATCATCACAAAGAGATATGATCTGCTCAACCACCTCAGTAGAGCTGAGGACATCGACAGCTCTCCCGTACAATTGCAAAGCAAAGTCACGCGTACGGTGATATTCTGTCCAACAAAACATTAAAAAGTAAGTTTGAGAACATACAGACCAGAAAGTGATATATTTAATTTAAAACCCAAGGCTTTTCTAAATTGGAGAGTCTAAATTCTAATATCAGACAGTTCAAATTCCAAGATCTTCAGTATCTCATGCATGACAAAACTTCGCACAAGGTGATCGTCATGCTAAAAAGTAAAAACCACAACTATTAGCTAACAAACCCGATATTGTCCTATCGCCCTTTCCCATAACTAGCAGGGGCTCGAAACCTACATTATCAATGATCATCTATCTTTTAAGTTTTAACACTGAGACCATTGCTTACGAGGTCACGAGTCACGACACATATTTCCCGCTTATCCAACAAGAAAACCTATACTTAGTTTCGCTATTCACTATCTTTCAGCCAAAGCAACTATACCATGATTTGAACTTCAAACAGCAAGTTAACCAATTCATAACGAAGCTAATAAGATTACAGATTGTAAAACTAAAGGCTGCAAAATAATCCACTTTGTTCATTTCTAAAGAGATAGTAAAATGCACGATAAAGACTTCTCTTCGATGACTTTGACATTGCTATCTTTGCCCAAACTCCAAAGTAAAAAATGTGGAACAATCGTGCGAAATCATTAACAAAATCTACTTAATATTTAAAAACACGCAAAGGACATGCCCACATGGTGGGGTTAAAAAAACATAGCAGATAGACCACATCGTTACTGATTTATCGAGCTTTATAGGTTATCATGATTACATACAAAGGTGGTATCGGCCATTTCTCAACTGGTTTCAGGATCAAGTATAGAACCAATAATTCACAACCACTTAAACTATTTAACTCACACAGCAATTACCACATGATTATATGAACTTTGCTTTTCATACGGAATGACCCCAAATCATCCACCTTTTCTAATCACACAAATTTCATCGTCAACATTCCACCGACATTCAAAAGTTTTAAAGGACCCATCCACAAAAAAAATGTTAAAATTTAGAAACAAGCTAGATAGCTTAATGCTTTAAAAGAAACCATCTATAAGCAAAATGTTAAAATTCAGAAACAAGCTACATACCTCCGGCGGTTAATCTCGTCGTTATATAACTAACCCGGTTTGGCAACACGCTAGGACCAAAAACCCCGAGGCGCATTTCCTTTGCCTCACTGACAACAGCAGCAGCCACTGCACACCACAACACAACACGGTAAGAAAACGAAAAATAGTGCATATTCAACACCATCATGTAGCAAATTAAATAAAATGTCCGGAAAGCAAATAATTTAAACCTTTAAAAAAAATCAAGCCACTATTTCTGAATAATCTATTAAAATTATTTAAACTAAAATGTCATATTAGTGAATATGACAAGGTCACTATTTCTGAATTACAATGCATTAAAGTAGATAGAGTAGTAATCTATTTTAGGTAAGGCTAGTTAAATTTGGTGGATTAATCGACTGATAAGGACCTACTTAGTTGAGCATGGGTGGATTAATCGACTGATAAGGGCCTACTTAATTGAGCATGAGGAGTTGGATTCAGATAGTAGCAAAAAGAGTGGGGGACTAATCGGCATCTATTTGGTTTGAAATGAACTAAGTAATTTTTTTTTTTTTTTAAATTACCCACCCGCATATTAATTTGGTACGAAATCAAGTAATTGTTAATTACCCACCCGTATGATAATTAGGTTTCTCAATCTTCATGAATGATTCACATCACATATTAAACAACTTTTTATTTACAGAAATCACAGCTACTGAGACCCCAAATGATAATAATCATAATTAAAATAATAATAATAATGTAAGGTGAATTGTAAATCAGAGGATGAACAAAAAGGCACAAATAATGATAGGTTACCTTCATCGACAACATCGGGAAACCTGGAGTACAATGAAATTCTTATATTTTGAAATTTCTCCTGCTTCTCTGTCTGTTGGAACGGGAGAGAGAGAACCCTCGCAAACTGATTCTCTATTGGTTCCTCCATCGAGACAGACAGATTATGTAACTGCCTCTCTATGGGTTGCTCCAGAGAGAGAGAGAGAGATGAGAGAGAGAGAGAAGAGAGATGAGAGAGAGAGAGAGATGAGAGAGATATTTTAGCGCAGAGAGAGGGAGAGAGAGGGGACAGGTAGAGAGACTTTAATATTTGTTAGAGCATCTCCAAGAGTCTCTTAGCTCCCTCCTAAATATATTATAAACAATTAAGCTCTTAACAAGTTATTACATTGATTTGTGTGTCAACTCCAACAATGCTCTCTATTATGGCTCTTTATTTTATATTTTATTCATATTTCAATTCCACTTGGACAAACAATCAATAGATGAGAGAGAAGAACCACTATTTTACTAATAAAATATTAAGTTAAGAGCTACTAGTTGCTCCTAAAATAGAGGAGAGAGAAGAAGCTCTTAACTTTTTAAAGAGCCTCTAAGAGTCTCTTGGAGCTTGATTTTTATTCTTTCTCCTCATTTTTTGAGTTAAGAGCTACAATAGAGAGCCTCTTGGAGATGCTCTTACTCTCTTAATATAGAGGCGGGAGGCCGTATAGCGAATTAGCGATAGCGTTACCCAGATTTTTTGGGCAAATCCAAGTCAAAGTCTAGAACTTTATATTTAAACTTAAAGCCGGCGTTACAATATTTTTAAAAAAATTCAATACATTTACGTTATATTATAATATTAATATTAAATTTTAATAATTAAATAATTTTCTCTAATGAATCAATTTCTTGTTAAATACAATTTTTTCGATTGAGCCGCTCTCTCGTTAAAACCGAAATCCCAACTTTTTAACATATATTATAAAGACTGCATGAGATTGTTCTTTTACTCATTGTTCTTTTATTATGTTAATACATCAATTCTTTTCTTTTTAAATACGGTGACTTGCTTCATGACAATAGTATTTGATTTATGAATAAATTTTCCTAATATAAGTACAATTAACTTATATAAAAAATATATAATTTAAGAAGATCGTACTTTCTATAAAATATTTAATTATATGTCTGCTCTATATATTCAAACACCTATTCTAGTTCTAGTAGAACTTTTATTTATATATTTAATCTATAAATTCAAACTCTTATTCTTTATAAATTCGAACTCCTATTCTGCTTTCAATAGAACTTTTAATCGTATGCCTTATACATACTTATTATACTTCCAATAGAACTTCTAATCATATGTCTTTCCTATAAATTCGAACTCTTCTCCTTAATAAATTCGAACACCTATTCTACTTCTAATATGCTAATTGATATTTTCATATTTATTAGTATTTAAAATTATAGAAAATTAGAAAAATCGATCGAGACGATATTAGAGCGTCACCTAAACTCCCGCTATCCTCCTTTATATATATATATATATATATATATTGATTGATATTGATGATTTCGAATCGAATTAGATTTACGTTAAATATTAAGAAAAATAATGGTCAATTTCAATTTAAGTTTCATTACTACTGGCGCATTATAATATAGAACAATCTATTCGTATTACGTTTGAAAAAAAAAAACTATTCGTATTACGTATCGAATGTTAAAATTTATTAATTAGATAATATAAACATGTTATTTAATCATTATTTCGAAAAAAAGATAATTTAATTAGATTATAATTAATTTAAGTACAAATTTATCTATTTGTTAATTTATACCAATTGCATTAATATTAATATTATCGGACAATTATCATAACATTCACATTCCCCGCTAAAACGTTCTAAGCCCCTCTTTATTGTTTTTTTTTCTTAATTTGTTTTTCATTTGATTTCTCTCATTTTTTAAAATCTTTCTATGAAGTTCATAAGTTTTTTTACCCATATTTTAAGTTTTATTCTTCTGAAAATTTGGTATATTTAAATGTGTAGTACTGTGGGTTTCTATAATTTTTATTATATCAATTCATTCAAAAAAAATGTATGGGTCGCAATCAATTTTTTGAATACATATTAAAAATTCATAAACACTTATTTCTTATGACCAATATAAATCATTAGATTGTCTCTCAAAAAAAGGTTACATGTTTCAGTGATATGAGAAAAGTAGGTCGCATATTTCAGCGATATGAGAAAGGATCTTTATTGTGCAAGATCCATTAAATGAACGTAGATATAATAAAGAAAATTTTCATCTAATATAATTACCTATGTGTTCGTTCAATATCATTTTTACAAATTATATGTTCTTTTATTAGTGAATTGATTTACTACTGAAAAATAAACATTATCAATCAACCAATAATATCCAATATATCCCGTTCTTAGAGTGTGATATGACTATTAGAGTTTATGGTGATTGCCCTCAGCTTGTTTTTAATGACAACTTAAAATGTGTATATTCATTTTGGTAACTTAAAATGTCGCAATCAATTTTCGAATACATATTAAAAATTCGTAAACAGTTATTTCTCATGACCGTTATAAATCATTACATTGTCTTCCAAAAACAAGGTTGCATGTTTTAACGATATGAGAAAGGATTTCTGTTGTGCAAGATCCATTAAATGAACATAGATATGATAAAGAAAACTTTCATCTAATATAGTTACCTTTTTACAAATTGTATGTTCTTTTATTAGTGAATTAATTTACTATAGAAAAATAAAAATTATCAATCAACCAATAATATGCAATATATCCCGTTCTTAGAGTGAGATATGACTGTTAAAGTTTATGGTGATTATCCTCAGCTTATATATTTTTAATGACAACTTAAAATTTGTATATTCATTTTGGGAGTTTGTATGTTAAATATTTTATTCTTTTCTATTAGAATATGGCATATAAAATATCAGTTTTTTTTTACCCATAAATAAGGATGACAAATTAATTTGATTTGATAGTACCCAATCTGAAACCCAAAATCTTGGATATACCGAACCCGAATTTTTAAAATTTTAAACCCGAAATAGTTTCGATTTGGATTTCAATTGTACCAAACCGATATCCGATCCGAAATTCGAAACCCGACAAATAAATAATATAATATCATAATTTGAAATTATTATATATAATATTTTATATATAAGACATATAATTTATTTATTTCTTTATATTCAAATTTTTCATTAGAAATAATCAATACTAATTTAGCAATTATAACTTCAATTTCTCAATCTCAAGTTTTATTGAAATATTTAAGATGTAATTTTCTTCAGTTTACAAAACATTTTCATTTGTGTTGTATAAAAAGAATTATTTTCTTAACATATTTTAAATTTTACTTAGTATGTCAATTCAATTCGTACAATATGTTACATTTAACTACTTACTTAATTTAATCATTTTAATTTTTAAGTATTTTATAAATATAATATAGATTGTTTGTGTGTAGCAATTTTTAAAATTTGACTAGATTATTTTTAATTTTGGTAACACGAAAAAATCAAATCTAGTCTGAAACCTAACGTATTTGGTTTTGGATATTGAGTTTTGGATTTGGATTTGAATTTTTTTTAAAACCCGAAAATATTTGAATATGGGTTTGAATTTTACAAAACTCGAACTGAACCCAACACGTTGTCATCCCTATGCGTAAAATAAGATATTTAAAAATGAGTATCACCTATCTTTTTTTGTTTGATATAATATTAAATAAAAAATTGTAAATGAAACTAAAATCAAATTTGTAATATATAAAACATAATCACATTATTTTATCCGTGTCCTTGTAATTTAATTATCGGGTTTGAAAACCTGAAATTCATGTTTCTTTAAAAGTGAGTATATATTTTAAAAGAAAGCCTTAAGTGTAGATCTGGCAAATCGTTTTGTTGTGTACATTAATCCATGATGTGTGTCTTTGGGGTCTTATATGAAAATGACATGAAATTTTTTTGTGTACCCAAAAATCGAACACAAAACGCTACTAAACTACAAAGTTTTTTGTTTTACACTAAACGAAAATAATGCGCGAAAAGAAAAAATATGACAATCACATATAATGTTACTTTCTGTGTAAGTTGTTGTTGGGTTTCAACCCAATGTGATTGTTATGGGTTTGGGTGGTTCAAGATATATATGGGAAAGATAATAATTGTATGTGTAGACAATTATTATATATGGTATGTCTTGATCACTAAGTTGGGTAAGACTTGTAGAACAAGTATGGTAAGTCTTGGTGGCTAAGTTTTGGATGACGATATATACATAGTCATATTGTATTTATTTGATGTGTTGAATACTTAAAAGATGTAGTCTTAAGTATTGTCCTGGAGATGCTTGAGCATTGTTGGCTCAAGTATTAGGGTTGGGACACCGTTAAGGTGTTATTGTTTTGATGTATTATTGATTCTTGATTTGATTAATAATACAATTTTGGGGCGTGGGTGTTTCCACGTCAAATATTGTGTGTGTTCTTGTATTGCTTTTACTTATCTTTTATTATCATACCTGAGTCTACCACACGTCAGTTAACCAATAAGAATCGAGAAATTATTTTAGGACCAATCAAAGTTAATTCCTGAAATTTAGACCTTTCCTTATTTACAATCCCACATCAAGGGGTTGAGTTGGCACAGTGGTTAAGTGCCCAATCCATGAACCGAGAGGTCATGGGTTCGACTCCTGCCGGGGGTCAAAAAAACCGGAAACAGCCTCTCTACCCTTGGGTAGAGGCATGGCTGCGTACAACCTACCCCCCTCAGACCCTGCTCATGCGGGATATACTGAGTACGTTGAGTTGAGTTGAGTAGTCTTATTTACAATCCCACCCTACCTCTTTAACCATGGTTAGTTAACACTTCTAATTTAAATACAATAATGATTTTATTAAACATATCCATAAATAACTATTTTTTAAATAAAAAAATATTTACTATTTTAATTTGAAATCAATCACGATATACCACTATATATTTTAAATTAAATTTCATAATTGATCATTCATTAATCAACCACTCTTTTAATCACAATCATATTATCATACATTATAAATTGGTTTTTATAATATATATTGTACAATTATAAGATATTAAATAATTATAATCTAACTTAACTAAAAATCTGAAAAAATCGGATTTGAAATCAGATTTTAAATAACTTGGATAAAATCTATACCTTCAAAAATTTGATTTTTTTATAAGCTCAAAAATATATTTATTCATAATTTGTTAATAAGATTAATTAATAAATGTATAAGTCAACACTACAAAATCGGATTTGAACAAATTTTAAATAGCTTGGATAAAATCCATATTTTCGAAAACTCGATTTTTTTAAAGGTTCAAGAATATATTTATTCAAAATTTGTTAATAAAATAATTAATAAATTCATATAAACGAAATTAAATACAATATTGATTTTATTAAACATATCCATAAATACATATTTTTTAATCAAAAAAATATTTACTAGAAAATCATAATTTTAATTTGAAATCAATCATGATATACTATTATATATTTTAAATTAAATTTCATAATTAATCATTCATTAATCAATCACTCTCTTTTAATATAAAGTCAATCACAATCATATTATCATATAATTTTTATAATATATATTGTACAATCATAATCGATATTAAATAATTATAATCTAACTCAACTAAATTTTGAAAAAATCGGATTTGAAATCAGATTTTAAATAACTTGGATAAAATTCATACCTTCAAAAATTTGATTTTTTTATAAGCTCAAAAATATATTTATTCATATTGTTAATAAAATTAATTAATAAATGCATATAAGCCAACACTACAAAATCGGATTTGAACAAATTTTAAATAGCTTGGATAAAATCCATATCTACAAAAACTCGATTTTTTAAAAGGTTAAAAAATATATTTATTCACAATTTGCTAATAAAATAATTAGTAAATTTATATAAACGAACACTACATATATTTTAATTATTTTTATTAGTAAATATACGTTATAAGAGTATTATTATTGGTTGGTGAATAAATTACCAATCAAAAAATTAAAATTATATTAGAGACAATCAAAATTTACTTCTAAACTTTAAATCAATCAATCATATACAAAATTATTATTATTTACCATGCTTATTCTAATTTACTAATCAGGATTAAATTAAATTTAAATATAAAATATCTTGATTTAATAATTTCGCATATCACATGGTTTATATTTTTAAAAAATTTCTACTAACCGTAAATATTATTTTCTATAAATCCACATAACAGTATATTACAATGGTTATATATCTTTTAGTTATGAATTGTTTTTTAACATCTTTTATTATAATAAAGGATACCCGAATTTAACATGTATTAGTTAACCAATCACAAGATTGTGAATTATTTTAACATCAATCAGAATCTATTAAATTTAAATCAATTAAACTTAATGTAACATGTTTCTCTATTTGATCTAGATTCTACGTTTCAGCTAAGACTAATTCACATCAAGTGACATTCAATAACAATTAATTTTTATTTTTTCATATCAATTAACTAAACATAATAACTACTAATTTTTATTTGAACGGTTAACTAATAAACAATTTATATAAAATATAATTCTTACAAACTAAAAAATATAATTATTATATCAATTTAAACATTATGGGAAATCTAAGCCGCTTATTCCCTATTTCCCATCAGACTTAGCCAATTTTGATAAATTAAGTGTATGCATCAATTCTGTTTATGACTAAATCATACAAATTTCGATTAAGGTACTACTTTAAATCTTTTTATTATATGGCATTCTATACTTGGATAGATTATCTTTTTATTTCGATTGTATATATGTATTATATGTGTCGTGTTTTAATTGTCCAATAAATTCAACAAAAAAATGTTTAAGACAAAAAAAATAAAAAACGATTTAGGTTAGGGCTGTACACGAACCGAGCCGAGTTTTGATCGGAACGAGACGAGCTTTGACATTAACGAACCGAGTCGAGCTTTGATCTTAACGAACCGAGCTGATTTATAAACGAACCGAGCCGAGCTTTGACCGAACCGAGCCGAACTCGAGTTGTTCACAAACAGCCTCGAGCCGAGCTCGATCCGAGCTTGAGCTGTTCGTGAACAATTAATTTGGTTAGAGATCTTAGTATATCGCTACTATTCTAACTAGTACTAATAACTAGTGCTTTGTCACAGATTGTTGTTTCTATTTTTTAAAAAATATTTCTCGACGATCAAATCGTACGGATGTCAAAATATATCTAATTTAGTGATATTTCTAAATTTTCAAAAAATAAAAAATTAATTTGATTGGAGATCTTAGTAGATCAAAACTAATTTAACTAGTACTAGTAACTAGTGCTTTGTCACGAACCGAGCCCTTAACGAGCCGAGCCGAGCTTGTTCGCGAACAGCTCTGTTCGTTTATAGCTCTAATTTAGGTTATCATCATTCCCAGTCTGGTTCCGGATTCTCTCAGAGTTACTTCCCATTAGAATATTCAGTAGCAAACTTCAATAATTCATCGACTTACTAAATTGTAGGCATCAATCATTATCACATTACACTGATTTGTTTACATTATTAGGTGTGCCTATAGATAAATGTTTTTTTACAGTGTTGGGTTATCAATGTTATTTAGTGATTACTTAACAACTTTATTCTAAATACAATAATTATTTAATTTAAAAATTTATACATTAATACATGAATCTATTATATTTATAACAGATATTATGGTATCTCAAACTTTCAATTCAAAATCATAAGGTACAATTAAAATCATGAATTAAAAATTATTAACAATATAAAAATAATTACCATATTATTCTAAATACACATCCAAAATTTAAGTTATGTAAAGTATTAAATAATTCAGTCATAAAAAAAATCAATTAAAATGTTAGAATGAATTTTAAACCAATCATCTTTTTACTTTTTAACTACGAAATTTTTACTATGCAATAATTAATGGAAAAAATAATTGACATGGCAATATAGTTGAATTATTCAAAATATTAAATATACTCTTAAATAGTACTTTATATTATTTGGTGTATAAATTATCAAATTTAAAAATAAAAAATATTACAGAGTCAATGAAAATATTGTTAGTGAATATTTCCTTAATAAATTGGTCAATTTAGGACAAATTTCTTATATATCACTATTTATTTATTGATAATTAATTCATCAATAAAAGGACATATGTCATATATAAAAATAATCAAACCTGCAAAAATCATAAATAAAAGGGCATACAACATCTACAAAAATAATTAAAATTGAACAAACATAATAAATTATATCACTAATTTCCTTTATCCAATTATTGAACAGATCTTCAATTATGGTACATCTCTAGCTTATGTCACTAAATTATACAGTCTTTTGGGAGAGATAATATAATAATTTGTTATAAACGTGAGGAATATGTATATCTAATTTGTCATAAAGTATTCAAACAACCGACCAGAACTGTGATTCTATAATATCCAAATCAATGAACTAATATAACCAAATCTAATATATGGGTAGATAAAATTCATGAGCATGATATTAGGCTCTCAATAAAAAGAGATATTTAGTGAAAGCCAAAGTAAAATCAAATCAAGAAAAATAAAATAAGGTTTATCATTTACAAGGAGTTAGTACAAAATCTATTATTTTGGTAGATAAAATCCACCAACGGGCAACGGGGTACTAGACTCTCAATGGTATTTTTATTGAAAAATAAAGAAAAATCAATATAATTTTTTTAAAAAAAACTTGAAAAACTGATATCAGCTCCTAAATTTTAGTTTAGCATCTTTTGGGAAAGGTGGAGAGAAAGAGAGAGAGCAACAGATACGGTTTTTGTTATAAAAATTAATAATAATGATAAATAAAAAGGTTGATACACTTAAAATTATATATTGTTTTTAATAAAAGGGTGCTTTTTTGAATTTTGTATTCTTGAATTAAAGTAATAGTATCAATTCACATATCTTAACCTAAGAGCATATATTGAATTTTCTTGGTTGGTTGACTATATTTTTTTATATCAACAAAGTATAAAAAATGGCTAAGAAAACTAAATAACTTGGTAGAAAGATTCTACACAAAGAGAGATATTTGTTAACGATAAATAAAAAAAAGGAGGGTTTCATTTTGTTTGGGAGACTTTACACCCTACTCTTAGTTTTGTTTTGTAACATCTCAATGTTGTTCTAAGACATATAATTATATATTAACATAACTTGGATACATATTAATATTTCATATAATTGTTATATTTTTTCTATTCGCGTATTTCATTTCATTTCGTGTACACGAAAAAATTTATGCAATTTAGTGTCATTTTGTGTTCTAATTTTGGGTACAGGATTTAATATCATGTCATTTTTGTTCAAGACCCTAAAGTACATGACATGAATGTACAAAACGATTTGTCAGGTCTACATAAGCTATTTCTTCTTATATATGTAGGAAAAATATACTCACTGTTAAAGAAAAATGAATTTCATGTTATTTAACCCAAAATCTGAATTATAAGGACACATATATAACAATGTGATTATGTGTTTATATATTACATACTTGATTTCAATTTTATGGACAGTAGCTTATTCTCACAAGTTAGTCAAATTAAAAAAGATAAGTGATACTCATTTTCATATGTCTTATTTTAAGAATAAAAGATAACTAAAATTTATTATTCCATGTTTTACAGAAAAGAATAAAAAAACCAAAATACAAACTTCCAAACTGAAAATGCACATTTTAAGTTGTCTTTACAAATAAGCTAAGGGCAATAACCATAAAATCTAACAATTATATGTTACTCCAAGAGCGCGATATATTGAATTTGTTTGGTTAGTTGATAATTTTTTTTTAAAGTAAATCAATTCATTAATAAAAGGACATATAATTTGTAAAAATGATATTGAACAATCGCATAGCAAACAATATTAGATGAAAGTTTCTATTTTTATAACTACGTTCGTTTCATATATCTTGTACAGTAGATATCCTTTCTCATATCGCTGAAACATGCAACCTTTTTTTGATAGACACTCTAATGATTTATTGGAGTCGTGAGGATTAAGTTTCTACACATTTTTAATATGTAATCGAAAAATTAACCACGACTATACAAATATTTTCAATAAATTAATATAATAAATACTTTAAGGATTCGATATTTAGTAAATATACCGAATTCTCATAATATGGGTGAAAAATTTGTTAACAAGATACGTAGAAATATTCTCTAACAAAGAAAGAAATAAAATGAAAGCTAAATTTTAAAAAAAAAACAATAAAGAGGGATGTTGAACTTTTCAACAGGGGTTGTATTTGTTTTGATGTTTGGTTCATAATATTAATATTAATTCAATTGGTATGAATTCACGGATAAGTAATTTTATACTTACGTTAATTAATATTCCAATAAAATTATATATTTTTCTAAATAAAAATTGAAATAGTATATTTATATTAATTTATTAATACAATTTATCGGTCGGTGCGTAGCACGGGTAGAATGCGAGTTGTTGATAGAAGTAGAAGTAATACTTGAATAACGTGTTACCGTGCTTTGGTGGATCTTGTCAACTAATCAATTGGTTGTGTATGTGCTCTGTAATGGTTGTTTGTGAATTTCGGATTGTGTAAGTCCACTAACCTAACAATTATCTATGTATGTTACTATATAACTAAAAACAACTTTGAGATATTACAAACAAAACTAAGAATATAGGACATAAAATGAAGGCCTCCTTTTTTTTAAAATTTTCTTTATTGTTAATAAATATCTATGTTTGTTTAGAATCTATCTACCAAGTTAATAATTTTTTTTACCGATATTTAAGGTTTTGTTGATATTAGAAAATAAATAATATCAACCAAGAAAATTCGATATGTTTGCTCTTAGATTAGAATATGGGAATTGAATATTATTATTTTTATTCAAGAATACAAAATTAAAAATGGCACCTTTTATTACAAACAATATATAATTTTATATATATCGACCTATCTAGTTATTAATAATAGTGAGTTTTATAACGAAGGTCGCAGCGGTTCCTCTCTTTCCTCCTCTCCCAAAAATATTAAACTAAAGTTTAGGGGCAGACATTAGCGTTTTGATTGATGATAAACCTTCTTTTTATTGTTTCCCCGATTTTGCTTTGTTTTTATAATAAATATCTCTTTTTATTGAGACTCTAGTATCCCGTTGGTGTTATCTACTGATATATTGGATTTTGTACTTTCTCCTTATGAGCGATAACTCCCATTTCTTTTCCTTGATTTTACTTCATTTTTCAATAAATATATCTCTTTATTGAGAGTCTGGTACCCCGTTAGTGGATTTTGTCTACCCGTATTGGGTTATGTTCTTTCTCTTTGTGAGAGTAGATTTTTTTATTCTAACATCCGAGATTTTAGATCTATAGGATTTTATTATATTGGTTCATTAACTAGGGTAATAACCCGTACGAGGCACGGATCATCATCTATAAATTGATGTAAACTTGTTTATTTTTACGATGTAAAAAAAATATATAAACATGATTGTATAGTTTCCGTTAAAACATGTTTGTTATAATGTCCCAATTTTGTTTTACAGAAAATTTGATTTAATTATTCAGGTAATCACTCAAAATAAGATATTTCGTGACATATAAATGTGTTAGTTATAGTATAACACATTTATACAAATTTATGTCACTGGTAGAAAACATCTAATAATTTATTATTATAATAAATTTGGGTAAGAGAACATAAATTTTAAATAATAAAGAAAGGTTTTCGGTTTAATCAATTTTAAGTGGTAGATGCAGTTTTTGAGTTCAATATTTGAGAATAATGTCAAGAAATTATTCTCAAATATGGAACTCAAAAATTGCATATTGATTATTGGTGTATGTTGGGGTAGATATTAAACAATGACAATCTACCCCATTTTAAAATTTTAAAAATAAATTTTCTATATTGATTGCCATCGTTTAATATATATGGCCACATGGGGCTCATATCCCAGCATATATCAACAAAAGAAAAAAAGAATGGTAGATGTCCATAATTTAATATAGATATGGTTTCTATCCCAACGTATACCAATAATCATTGTGCACTTTTTGATTTCTATATTTGAGAATAAATTCTCGATATTAAAATCAGTGTGTTGAATTATATTTACGTATGTGCTTTTATGTTTTTCTATCTTGCTAATCGAGAGTATTCTGAAGTGATATAGCGGTGAGCTGGGTACAGCAAAAAGTTTTTGATTTCAGCAAGCTGGGCACAAATAAACTCATTGGCTTTGGAGGGATTGAGGATTCCCGTTGGAGTGTTGGTAAAGAGAAGTTTAAAGACCAAGAGACATGGCCATATTCAAGTAATTGTAGGAATGCAGGTGGGTTCTCCTCTCGTAGTTATGATGCAAGTCTGGACAAAGGCGGTGCAAATCCTTATGAATGTGAAAAAATTTTGTTGCTGCAAATGGCTTGACGAAAGGAGTAAATGAGGAAGTTGGAGGCAATGCGGGGGATATGCAAGAGGAATGGCTTAGAATTCTAGCTTTAGTTATATCTCCTTGATTTTTGGTTTTTTTTAATTGTAGTTTTTTTTTTCTTCATCTTATATCTTCTCTTATGATTGTTTTGTTAACTTAAGTTCTGGCTCCCATTCATTAGCCCATTCCCACGAACTATGAATGGGATTCGTTGCAGCCACATTCGAGAGACGTTTAGTATTTGTTTTTCTTGTACAACAGTACAAGTTATAATGTTTTCAAAAGGAATAGTTATAATGTTTTAGAGATTTTTACTATTATTACGAGTGAAACGAGTAATCATTCAGCTGCTCTTGTGAGTCTAAAGCCTGCTGAACAGATGCCTTATGCTGTGGCTTTAGACTCTTGTCGTCTAAAGCCACAACATAAGGCATCTGCTGAGCATCTGTTCAGCAGATGCCTTATGTTGTGGCTTAATACTTTGTTCATCTTTGTTCATTCATAATACTGATCATCCAGGATTAGTTTTGATTGCTAAGAAGCTAGTAGGACCAGATAACTATGCTCCATGGAGCATGTCAATGCAAATTGCACTTAATTCCAGGAACAAGTTTGTGTTAGTTAATGGAAATTATGAAAAACCTGTTGATAATTATCTTTTAAGTGCTCAATGGGAGAGAGTGAACGATCTTGTCATTACTTGGATCCTTAATTCAGTCTCAGAAGAGATTAGTGATGGACAGAATTATGTTACTACTGCTAGTGAGGTATGGAAGGAGTTGTTAACACAATATCACTCAAGTATACGTGGTCACAAGTAATACAATTAAAGTTCGTTCCACTGAGATCTGGTTAAGTTCTTTTCAGTTAATGCACCTATTCAACAATGTATGGTTATAACTCACTGCTAAGACAAATCACAAATTGGCGTTTTAATTATCTAAATTAAACTAAGATGTAAATTATCAAACTAAGAATTAATTAACAACTGAGATTTAAAATTGAATTACTTATATGAAAATAAACATGGGACTCTAACTTCATTATCTACTTCACTTAGAGTTGACGCCTTTAGTCAATGCAGGTGATGGTTTTGATATCTGATCAGACAACACGAAACAAGTATAAGTTACCTCTCGGTATACTAACACCAAACTACACATACATCCACAAAATAGATAGAAGATGGGTAGACACCAATTATGTTTAGACCCTATATCTCTATAAGATTTGAAAACATAACGGTTGAAGAACAAGTTGTCTATTAAGATCACATAGGGCAGCATAATATCTCTATTTACGCCACAAATCATGATGTTAAAACATCAACCTATCCTATGCTAGCATGACAAGTTCTAAATCTCAAGATCCACTCTCGTTTTGCAAGAGATTAACAAATTAGATGTTCGCGACGCATCTAAATACATGAAACACAACCATACGAGGATATCAAGAATTCACCACACATAAATCTTTAAAGCATACAAACTACTAAGCTACATAGATAAATCCGTTAGAATCCCATGACAACGATTAGTTAATAATCGAACCACTCGTCATCATGGAATCTGATGAAACCATGATATAAAACAAGATATGAATGAAAGAAGTATTAATATTAATAAATCAAGGAGTTAAGAAAACAAATCTAGAATCCAGAATAACACAAAAGACGAAGTAGATCTAGATCCGTTGCTTGTCACGAACGTTGAATCCTTCTCTCCTTTTCTCCCTTGCAGATCTAAGCTATGATACAATAATAAAAACTATCCGAATTACAATGCTAAGATGTGTTTAAATAGGCTCTAGATTTCTTGCCCAGTAAGAAATTACCTTCTATTACAATTAGAATTCGATTAAGGTACTAAAAACTGCCCAAAATATAATTAGAACTTGAAAAGGGCAAAACAGAAAATTCCCTGCTCCCATCAGTCTGCTTGTCACGCAACCTGCGCCCACCACATGCAACTTGCGCGTGCGAGTCCTGTCCTAAGCTGTAGAAAATCTCCCAAGCTTCGCGTGGACAGTAAGATCGCTGAAAACGGACTTCTAGAACTCCAGATGTGGCCAAAACAGTGTAGACTGCGCAACCTTCCCGGAAATCCGAATTTTAATCAATTAAATCTCCAAAAACGATAGAAGCATCCACCATAATCGACATTCTTGTAAATCTGCACAACTAAGCAAAACACATCAAATCTACAACAAACTTGTGGCCAAGTGAATCAATTCAAGCCGAATTGAAGCGATCCAAGTGGATATGAAATCCACTTATCACACCCCCAAACTTAAACCGATGTTTGTCCTCAAGCATAAACAATTACAACTAACTAACTAACTAGTACCACTTCCGTAGGTGATCACGGTTGCATTTGGCATATGCAACAAGCCCTTTAAACCCCTAGGCAGCCCTAGTGGACGAGTAAGGTCTCGTGAGGACCTATAGTGAATATACCCACAAAATCCATCTAACTAAACAATGCAATAACAATGCAATGCATGAATGCAACTAAAATGAAAATGCAACGATCCCCTTCAAACTAACCAAAACCAACTAGTAAACAAATATCTTAGAGAATGCAACTAAATCCAAATATAGCTCGACTAAGTTCCCGTATACTAACAATACATGAACAGAAACGTGCGTGTGTGCAATGCTCATCAGAAATACTCCCAACACTAGATCAAAATCATACATGCTCTTCGTCAAGACAATCACAGGTTTATTGTTGGTTCGAAAACTAACTGCGCAAGTGTACGCGGTCACAAGTAATATAATAAATTCGTTCCCACAGAGACTTCGTGTTTGTTCAGAAATAATATTTAAGCAACGACGTATAATTAAACAACAAACTGCTTGAATAAATATCAAAAGGGGGTATTTTTGTATTTTCTAATTGATTAATTAAATTAGTAATATAAAATAATTCGAACTAATTAATTTAATTAAATGAAAATTTATATGTGAGAAAAACACGGGATTCTAATTTCATTATTTAATTCATTTAGAATTGATGCCTTAATTTCAAAGTAATTTTGATAATTTATGAAAGATAGTCGGGAACACGAAAATAACATAAGCGCCTTTCAGTCTTAACTTATATCAAACCACACAAACATCCACTTAAAAAGATAGAAGTCGCGAGGACACCTTTTATGTTTAGACATTATATGTCTATAAGATTTGAAAACATAATTGGTTTATGAATAAATTCCTTTATTATGACTACATAGGGTGATGTGAAAAAAATCCTATCACTTATCGTAAATGTACATGACAATTACGAACCTATGCTAACATGGCAAATTCTAAATTCCTAAATCCACTTTCGCATTCATTAGGAATTAATAATTTAGACGTTAGCTACGCATCTAATAAATTAATCGTAACCACATTAGGCAATCTGAATTTTTCTCATAATACAAATTATTAAGGCATCGAATTACTAAATTACGTAAATAAATCCATTAGAATCCCATGACGGCGATTAGTTCATAATTAAACGAATCGTCATCATGGGATTAATTGAAATCCTAATACTAATAATAATAATAATAATAATAATAACAACAAAAACAACACCAACAACAATAATAAAACTAAATTAAAAATTACGATAAATTAAATATGAAAATTACAAGAGTTAGAAAGTAGAACCGAAATAGCTTCCAATGAAAGAAAAGAGCGCTCCTAATAATCCCCGTAAATTCTTCAACCAAAATAACAATTATACTAAAATTGCAAAAATTTAGAGTGTATAAAAATGAAACTTAAAATTACAAGAAAAAAGAGAGAATACAAGAGAGAATTTATTGCTCTCCAAAATGTTGTGTGAATTCAAGCATGAGAACTCACCTATTTATAGCAAAAATTTAGCACACCAATTAATAAAATAAAACTAAAAATAATAAAAAAGAAACAAAAAGAATTACACAAAAATAATACAGCACACACTTATAAAATACAAACAGCCGAAAGCATCAACTACACCAACCACACTCTCACAACTGTGCTCGGCTTCTTTAGAATTTTCCAGTCGCATGCCACGCGCGTGCAGGCCACGCGCGGCATTTTTGCTGCAACCTCCAGCGCGTGTCTCCCACGCGCGCGTGGGAGAGTTGGTGAAGCCTGCCGACAGCACCTGCACTACTTCTTTCTTTTACTTTCTTTTGTCGACAGCCTTTCATCTTATTCTTTTTTTTTTCTTTGGTGGCTCCACAACACTAAACTGCACTGCTTTGATAATTATATGTCCGGAAAAATTGTTTTTAAACCGCATAGCTTTTTATCTTTAATTAATAAATAATTAATTTAATTCAGAAATTATAAAAATAAATATATAATATTATTAGATATTTAAAAATATAATTTCCTATTTAAATTAAATATTTATTAATATAAATAAATCCTTAATTCTTAAGCTGCGGTCTATTGCGGGCCTGGAACTGGACTCCTTTTGCATAAAGAAAAATATATCAATTCCAACCGGGACTTTCTTTTTAAGAATATATCACTTTCCATCTTTTTGTGATAATTCTATTTTCTCCTTGCTCGTTCAGGTGCAAATTACGGCCTGCTGAGGATCTGAAACTGGATTCTTTTTGCTTAACAGAAAATATATCAATTCTAACCGGGATTTCTGCTTTAAGAATATATCACTCAGAATTTCTTTATGATAATTCTTTTGGCAACTCTTAATTCCGAATTGGTGCAAAATTTCACCGTTTTTAGCCTTTTATCGCCACGATACCTAAAGTTGCGAGTTCTGCACAACAAATGCTGAAACACAACAAAAATGAATTAAAAGACACAACATACTTAAGGGTAAACCACCAATCTAGGTCAAAATAGTGCATAATAAGTAGATATAAAATCCACTTATCACACCCCCAAACTTAAACTGATGCTTGTCCTCAAGCGAAAACAGACTCGACTACCTCTAAATGCATGAATGCAACTGATGCAAGGATCCCATAAGCAAAGCAATAACCAATTCAGCAGAGTGTCTGAGAGAATGTGATAACTCCAAATAGAGATCGACTAAAAACCAGCATATTAACATTTACAAGTACAAAAACGTGCGTGTGTGCAAAGTTCATCAGAAATACTCTTCGTACTATATCAAAACCATACATATTCTTCGCCAAGACAATCACAAGTTTATAATTAGAATGAACGCTAGGCACTTCATAACCTAAAAACACCTCCATCATCATTTGGGTTAGACAGGAATTCATGCTTTATTACTAACAACTAACGCATAATATTATACATAACACACATGCTTATTTGACCGTGCAATGGATGAGACCCCAAAAGGCTTATACAATAATACCCATGTAGCGAGCGTTAGGTTAGTGGATCCCAGACCGGAAAAGTCTTAGGTCACTAGGCTTGAGTCCCCAAGAACTTAATTGCTCGAGTATTAAAGAGCTCACCCTGATCAAATATGCATACACACACATACTCACACACACTTTTTTTTTTCTTTCTTCTTTTTTTTTTTTCATTTTTTTATATGCAATCTAGAATGAGAATTCTCAATTCCAACCCTATACTACTCATATAAATATGAGCTGGCTACTAGCCAATTGACACCTATCAATTATTAACAACTACACACAAACTAGCATGAACCCTGGTTTCCCCCAAACTTATATTTAGTGATTCTACGCTATCAAGGGAATAAAGAAAATTCCAAATATAATCAGGTGATTAAATTTCAACAATCAAACAAGCATGACCTTAACCTAGCCCAAAAGCAACCGATGAGTTGTGTAAGATTGTGTTTCTGCAACATGTACGTCAATTCAAAAGTATTTAAATAAGCCCTATATCCATCATTATCACACTCAAATTCATCATTGACTACTAAACGGAACCACCAAGCGCTACGGGATCAAGGAAAATATGATATGCAACTAATCAATTTTTTTTTAAACTAGCATGATGCATTATGAACTACATAAAACTATATGCAATGCTATGACTCGATTAATGAAATATCCTAAATCACCCCCAAACTTAAAATATTCAATGTCCTCATTGAATGTATAGATAAAGGATAAAAGAGAACTCCCCTAACTATCGGCATCGCTGCCCTCCTCGGGCAGTGAATCAGGAGGTGGAAATGAGCTCCAACCTGAGGCTAATCCTGCAACTCGCCAATGGCCTGCAAACTGAACAAAATCACACAAAATCAAACCACACATAAAAACACCAAACCTATGGGTTGCCTCCCATGAAGCGCTGTCGTTAACGTCATTTAGCCGGACGTTCCTTCTGTAACTCGATCATGCTGGGGCAAGAAAAGCGGTGAATTCATCACGGTTCACCGTACCCCCAAGATAATGCTTAAGCCTCTGCCCATTCACCTTAAAAGACTGATCAGGTGACTTATCAAAAATTTCCACTGCACCATGCGAAAACATTGTTTTAACCGTGAACGGACCTGACCACCTTGACTTGAGCTTTCCAGGAAAAAGTCTTAGCCGAGAGTTGAAAAACAGAACCATTTGACCCGGTACAAATGTCTTATGTACCAACCTTCTATCATGCCATCTCTTGACCTTTTCCTTGTACAGCTTGTTATTCTTATAAGCCTGTAGACGAAGCTCATCAAGCTCATTCAGTTGAATCATCCTCTTTTCACCAGCAACTTTTATGTCGAAGTTCAATTTCTTCAAAGCCCAGTATGCCTTGTGCTCAAGCTCGGCAGGCAAATGACAAGCCTTACCATACACCAACTGAAAAGGAGACATACCCAGGGGTGTTTTATACGCGGTTCTGTATGCCCAAACAGCTTCGTCTAGCTTCAAGGACCAATCTTTCCTTGAAGGATTCACCACCTTTTCCAAAATCCGCTTGATTTCCCTGTTGGAGACTTCTGCCTGACCATTAGTTTGAGGATGATACGCTGTTGCAACCCGATGTGTCACACGGTACCTTACCATTAATGCAGTGAATTTCTGATTGCAAAAATGTGTCCCCTCATCACTGATTATTGCTCGTGGAGTTCCGAAACGGGTAAATATGTTCTTGTGCAGAAAGTTGATCACCACTTTAGCATCGTTTGTAGGTAGAGCTTTGACTTCTACCCATTTGGACACATAGTCTACCGCTAGCAGGATGTACTGGTTGTTGCACGATGAGACAAATGGTCCCATGAAATCTATCCCCCAGACATCGAAAATCTCAACTTCAAGAAGCATGTTGAGAGGCATCTCATTCCTCTTGGAGATATTTCCAACCCATTGACAGCGGTCACATCCCAATACAAATTGATGAGAATCTTTAAACAAGGTTGGCCAGAAGAATCCTGCCTGAAGTACTCGAGCCGCGGTCTTCTCTCCACCATAATGACCACCGTATGTGGTAGAGTGGCAATCTCGCAAAATCTCCTCCGTTTCATTGTAAGGAATGCATCTCCTGATAATCTGATCTGCTCCCTGCCTGAACAAGAATGGTTCATCCCATCGATACCACTTCACATCATGCAAAAACTTCTTCTTTTGGGCATAAGAGAATTCTGACGGAATGACGTTGCTCACCAGATAATTCACAATATCTGCAAACCATGGCACTTCTCCGTACACTACGAACAACTGCTCATCTGGGAATGATTCATTGATTAGCGTCTTATCCTTACCATGCTCCTCCAACCGTGATAGATGATCGGCTACCTGATTTTCTGTTCCCTTCCTATCTTTTATTTCAAGCTCAAACTCTTGCAGCAGAAGAATCCAACGAATCAATCGCGGCTTTGAATCCTTCTTCGAAACAGATATCTAATGGCTGCATGATCAGTGTAGACCGTCACCTTCGTCCCAAGAAAATAGGACCTGAATTTCTCAAAACCATAGACAACTGCCAAAAGCTCTTTCTCCGTAGTGGTGTAATTCAGCTGTGCATCGCTGAGTGTTTTACTAGCATAGCAAACCACATGAAAAAGGTTTTTCTTTCGCTGACCAAGCACAGCTCCCATGGCAAAATCACTAGCATCGCACATTAGCTCGAATGGCTCTTCCCAATTAGGTGCTGTAATAATCGGGGCTGATGTCAACTTCTTCTTCAATAGCTCGAAAGCAGCCAAGCAATCATCATCAAACTTGAAAGGGGTGTCTTTCTCCAGCAATTTACACAACGGCTTAGAAATTTTGGAGAAGTCTTGTATGAATCGCCGATAGAAACCTGCATGTCCAAGAAAGCTGCGAATTCCTCTAACTGAGATTGGAGGAGGAAGTCTTTCAATAGTCTCTACCGTAGCCCTGTCCACTTCAAGTCCCTCGCTAGATACTTTATGCCCGAGAATGATTCCCTCTTGTACCATTAAATGGCACTTTTCCCAATTTAGCACCAGATTAGTCTCAACACATCTTTTCAGCACTAGGCTCAGGTTGTGCAAGCACTCATCATACGAAGTTCCAAAAACTGAAAAGTCATCCATGAAAACCTCCACATTTATTCCAATCATGTCAGAGAATATGGCCATCATGCATCTCTGAAAGGTCGTAGGAGCACCACAGAGCCCGAAAGAAACTCGACGAAAAGCAAAAGTGCCAAAAGGACAAGTGAATGTGGTCTTCTCCTGATCTTCTGGGGTGATACAAATCTGATTATAGCCTGAATAACCATCAAGAAGGCAGTAATATTCATGGCCAGCCAACCTATCCAGCATTTGATCGATGAATGGAAGAGGAAAATGATCTTTTCTGGTGGCCTTGTTCAACTTGCGATAGTCCATGCATATTCTCCATCCTGTGACTGTCCGAGTAGGAATGAGCTCATTCTTCTCATTGGTTACAACTGTCATGCCTCCTTTCTTGGGCACACACTGAACTGGACTCACCCAAGAACTGTCTGAAATATGGTAGATGATACCGGCATCCAACCACTTAAGAATCTCTTTCTTCACCACCTCCTTCATAATAGGATTTAGTCTTCGCTGATGCTCAATAGTAGGTTTACTTCCTTCCTCTAGCAGAATTTTGTGCATGCAATATGAAGGGCTGATTCCCTTGATATCTGCTATGGTCCATCCAATGGCTGATTTGAATTCTCTCAGAATTCGCAGAAGCTTATCTTCCCCACTCCCTGATAGATTAGAAGCAATAATAACAGGTAATGTAGATGCATCACCCAGAAACGCATACCGCAAGTGGTCCGGCAATGGTTTGAGTTCAAGTATAGGAGCTTCTTCAATAGATGGCTTTAGACGCTCTTGGGAATTTTTTAGTTCTGCTAATCCAAGAGACTCAAATGGCATATCAAATCTTCTCTTCCAAGGAGCTGAATTTAATTGCTAAAGTTGTTCTGCTCCTTCTTCATCTTCCACCTCAGCATCCCCTATCAAGGCTCTCTCCAAGGGGTCTGTTAATAACATCTGCTCAAGCTCCGTTCTAACTGTAGAATCTACCAAGTCCACTTTGAAACACTCCTCTTCAGATGGAAGCTTCATTGATTTGAACACATTAAAAGTGATGTTTTGGTCTTGCACCCTCATTGTGAGTTCACCTTTCTGGACATCAATCAACGTCCGACCTGTAGCTAAGAATGGTCTCCCCGAGATAATGGGAATCTTCTTATCCTCCTCGAAATCTAGAATAACAAAGTCAGCTGGGAAGATGAGCTTATCCACTTTTACCAAGACATCTTCCACTATTCCTCTTGGATACGTAACTGATCGGTCTGCTAGCTGTAAGGAGATATTTGTGGGTTTTGGATCAGGTAGACCAAGTTGCATGAAAACCGACAATGGCATCAGATTGATGCTAGCTCCCAAGTCACACAAGCACTTTTCAAAAGACAGATTACCAATAGTACATGGTATGGTGAAGCTTCCATGATCTTTGAGCTTCGGAGGCAGTTTCTGTTGGAGGATGGCGCTGCATTCTTCTGTTAAGGCAATAGTTTCTAATTCCTCAAGTTTCAGCTTCCTTGATAGAATACCCTTCATAAACTTAGCATAACTCGGCATCTGCTCCAATGCTTCTGCAAAAGGTATATTAATATGTAGCTTCTTGAATACCTCTAAGAATTTAGCAAACTGCTTATCCAATTTCTGCTTCTGGAGTCTCTACGGATATGGTGGCAGTGGGTAGATTTCTATGTTTGCAGTTTTATGCTCCTGGGATGCTTTCTCAAATGGCCTGTTGACCTCCTCCAATTCGCTGATGCTGATGTCCGGCTTCAAGGTCTTCGTTTGCTCCTCAGTCGCGGAGTGGTTGCCCTGTGCCTCTACCTCTTCAACTTCTTGGTCCTTTGTGATTTTTCCAGATCTTAAGGTGATAGCTTTGACTTGCTCTTTGCCATCCCTTTTTCCAGGGTTTGTTTTTGTGTCGCTAGGGAGAACTCCTTGTGGCCTGTTGAGTAAGGCGTTTGCTATTTGGCCAATTTGGTTTTCCAGAGTTTTAAGAGATACAGCCTGGCTCTTACACATCAATCTGAGTTCATCCAATTCTGATTTCTCAGCAGACTGTTGACCTGAACCTGCATAATATTGATGATTAAATCCCGGAGGTTGAGATTGTTTCGGGGGGTACTGATTCTGAAGTTGATGCCCCTGCTGTTGATATAGTCCTGAGGGATTGTATGGTCTGGCCCCATATTGCTGATTTTGGGTTTGATGGTATGGTTGTTGTTGATATGGGTGTGGTTGATATGGTGGTTGGGCTTGATATGGTTGCGGTGGTGGTTGCAATCCATTGTTATTGTTGCTCCAACTGAAGTTAGGATGGTTTCTGTTGTTGGGTTGGTAAGTGTTTGGGACCGGATGCTGCTACTTTTGAAAATTGCTCACAAAGTGCACTGATTGATTGGAAATTGCACATTGATTCGTTTCATGTCTACCGGCACATAGCTCACAAACACTTGCTACTTGTTGTACCCCATAGTTTGTCAAACAATCCACCTTCATGTTTAGCGCTTCAAGCTGAGCTGATAGGGATGTGACTGCATCAACCTCGAGGATTCCTGCCACCTTGTGTTGAGGCATCCTCTGTGTCGGATTCTGATACTCATTAGCCGCCATCATTTCAATTAGCTCGTAGGCAGCTTCATAACTTTTAGCCCATAATGCTCCTCCTGAAGCTGCATCCACAATAGGTCTTGATTGTCATCCCAATCCATTATAGAAACAATTTATGACCATCCAGTTGGGCATGCCATGATGAGGGCATTTTCTTAGCATCTCTTTGTAGTGTTCCCAAGCTTCATATAAAGATTCCCCCGCCTGTTGTGTGAACTGAGCAATAGCATTCCTTATGGCAGCTGTTTTTGCCATGGGATAGAATTTAGTGAGGAACTTTTGAGTGAGTTCCTCCCATGTTGTTATCGAGCCAGCTGGGAGAGAGTGCAACCATCCTTTAGCTTTGTCCCGCAGAGAAAATGGAAAGAGTCTCAACCTTACAGCATCATCTGACACGTTGTTGAATTTGAATGTGTCATAAATCTCTATGAAGTTTCGGATATGCATATTTGGATCTTCCGTTGGCGTTCCCCCGAACTGGACAGAGTTTTGTACCATCTGGATTGTGCCAGGTTTGATTTCAAATGTGTTGGCTGCAATGGCTGGCCTGACTATGCTTGACTGGATGTCATTGATTTTCGGTTGAGAATAGTCCATCAATGTCTTGGGCACATCATCCGCCATTTCTAATGCTTCTTCCAGCTTTCTTACGGTTCTTGATTTAATAGCTTGGGCACGCGTTAGCATAAACAACTCAAGATCTTTATACTGGTAGAGCAAGAAAACACGACATTAGAAAAAAAAATATCCAAGTCAGTTAAGTTCAACCTCCGTTGATGTTAAACACAAATTCTGAAAATAACACCGAAGTCCCCGGCAGCGGCGCCAAAAACTTGTTGGTTCGAAAACTAACTACGCAAGTGTACGCGGTCACAAGTAATATAATAAATTCGTTCCCACAGAGACTTCGTGTTTGTTCAGAAAAAATATTTAAGCAACGACGTATGATTAAACAACAAACTGCTTGAATAAATATCAAAAGGGGGTATTTTTGTATTTTTCTAATTGATAATTAAATTAGTAATATAAAATAATTCGAACTAATTAATTTAATTAAATGAAAATTTATATGTGAGAAAAACATGGTATTCTAATTTCATTATTTAATTCATTTAGAATTGATGCCTTAATTTCAAAGTAATTTTGATAATTTACGAAAGCTAGTCGGGAACACGAAAATAACATAAGCGCCTTTCAGTCTTAACTTATATCAAACCACACAAACATCCACTTAAAAAGATAGAAGTCGCGAGGACACCTTTTATGTTTAGACCTTATATGTCTACAAGATTTGAAAACATAATTGGTTTATGAATAAATTCCTTTATTATGACTACATAGGGTGATGTGAAAAAAATCCTATCACTTATCGTAAATGTACATGACAATTACGAACCTATGCTAACATGACAAATTCTAAATTCCTAAATCCACTTTCGCATTCATTAGGAATTAATAATTTAGACGTTGGCTACGCATCTAATAAATTAATCGTAAACACATTAGGCAATCTGAATTTTTATCATAATACAAATTATTAAGGCATCGAATTACTAAATTATGTAAATAAATCCATTAGAATCTCATGACGGCGATTAGTTCATAATTAAACGAATCGTCATCATGGGATTAATTGAAATCCTAATAATAATAATAATAATAATAATAATAATAATAATAATAATAATAATAATAATAATAATAATAATAATAATAATAACAACAACAACAACAACAACAATAATAAAACTAAATTAAAAATTACGATAAATTAAATATGAAAATTACAAGAGTTAGAAAGTAGAACCGAAATAGCTTCCAATGAAAGAAAAGAGCGCTCCTAATAATCCCCGTAAATTCTTCAACCAAAATAACAATTATACTAAAATTGCAAAAATTTAGAGTGTATAAAAATGAAACTTAAAATTACAAGAAAAAAGAGAGAATACAAGAGAGAATTTATTGCTCTCCAAAATGTTGTGTGAATTCAAGCATGAGAACTCACCTATTTATAGCAAAAATTTAGCACACCAATTAATAAAATAAAACTAAAAATAATAAAAAAGAAACAAAAAGAATTACACAAAAATAATACAGCACACACTTATAAATTACAAATAGCCGAAAGCATCAACTACACCAACCACACTCTCACAACTGTGCTCGGCTTCTTTAGAATTTTCCAGTCGCATGCCACGCGCGTGCAGGCCACGCGCGGCATTTTTGCTGCAACCTCCAGCGCGTGTCTCCCACGCGCGCGTGGGAGAGTTGGTGAAGCCTGCCGACAGCACCTGCACTACTTCTTTCTTTTACTTTCTTTTGCCGACAGCCTTTCATCTTATTCTTTTTTCTTTTTTTTTCTTTGGTGGCTCCACAACACTAAACTGCACTGCTTTGATAATTATATGTCCGGAAAAATTTTTTTTAAACCGCATAGCTTTTTATCTTTAATTAATAAATAATTAATTTAATCCAGAAATTATAAAAATAAATATCTAATATTATTAGATATTTAAAAATATAATTTCCTATTTAAATTAAATATTTATTAATATAAATAAATCCTTAATTCTTAAGCTGCGGTCTATTGCGGGTCGCGAACTGGACTCCTTTTGCATAAAGAAAAATATATCAATTCCAACCGGGACTTTCTTTTTAAGAATATATCACTTTCCATCTTTTTGTGATAATTCTATTTTCTCCTTGCTCGTTCAGGTGTAAATTACGGCCTGCTGAGGATCTGAAACTGGATTCTTTTTGCTTAACAGAAAATATATCAATTCTAACCGGGATTTCTGCTTTAAGAATATATCACTCAGAATTTCTTTATGATAATTCTTTTGGCAACTCTTAATTCCGAATTGGTGTAAAATTTCACCGTTTTTAGCCTTTTATCGCCACGATACCTAAAGTTGCGAGTTCTGCACAACAAATGCTGAAACACAACAAAAATGAATTAAAAGACACAACATACTTAAGGATAAACCACCAATCTAGGTCAAAATAGTGCATAATAAGTGGATATAAAATCCACTTATCATTTATAAATAGAATAGACTGTAGACACTTCATAACTTAGAAACACCTACATCCTTATCCAAGGTAGACAGAAATTCATGCTTTATTACTAACTACTACGACACATATATACAAGCATGCTTATTTAACCGTGCAATGGATGAGACCCCAAAAGGCTTATACAATAATACCCATGTAGCGAGCGTTAGGTTAGTGGATCCCAGACTGTAAAAGCCTTAGGTCACTCGGCACAAAGTCCCCGCGAACTTAATTGCTCGAGTATTAAAGAGCTCACCCTGGTTAATTTTGCATATAAACAATTAACTTATTGACTCTTTTTTTTTCTATTTTTTTCTGCTTTTTTTTTCATATATGCCATCTGGAATGAGAATTCTCAATTCCAACCCTAGACTACTCATATAAATATGAGCCAGCTACTAGCCATTTGACATCTAGCAATTATTTACAATTATTTACAATTTAGCATGAAATTCCTGTTTTCCCCCCAAAACTTAGACTTAAGTGCTCCTACGCTATAAAGGGAATAACGAAAATTCTAAATATAAACAAGTGATTAAATCTCAAAATATCCAAACAAGCATAATATGCAAAGCATAATTATTACTTATCAGGAGTTACATGAGAGGTTTTCTGGAGTGAATGGAGACAGGATTTTTCAAGTTTTAAGAGACATACATAGTTTGGAACAAGGGAACAATTCAGTTGAAGTCTATTTTCCCAAGTTAAAAGGTTTATGGGATGAATATTCTATGTTGGAGCCAATTATGAATTGTGTTTGTGGTGCACAAAAGGTTCAAGTTGAAAGAGATCAGAAGAGAAAGCTGCTTCAGTTTCTGATGGGCTTACATGAAAGTAATGCCACAATTCGAGGTCAAATACTCATGATAAGTCCATTGCCCACTGTTTCACAGGCTTATGCCTCTATCAAGCATGATGAAAAGGCTAGACAAGGTTTTCAAGGAGTACTTGCAGTGTCAAATCCTCTTGTAAATGCTATGTTTAACAATTCTGTCTACTACAAATGTTGGTTCTGGTTTTAAGAAGCCAGCAGTGAATCCTAATGGTACATCTAGACCAGTGATGAAATGCACATTTTGCAATTTCACTGGACATACTAAAGAAAATTGTTATAAATTGATTGGCTATCCACCAAACTGGAAAAAGAAGAAGGAGTCTGTTTCTACTGGTGTTGCAGCTCCAGCTACTGTTGGTCAATTTAGGCCATTGCCAAAAGGAATTCAAGCTAATTCTCAGGCTCCTGTTGCAACATCTATAGCTAGTACACCTGATCAATTCAATCAAATGCAGCAGCAGATTAATCAGTTGAGTCAGATGATGAGTTTCTTCATGGGAAATGGAAAGAATTCAAACAGTCCAGAGGATCATTTAGCTGGTATGGTCCTTTCTACTGCTAATTTAATAGTTAATTCTTATTCTAAGTATGCATGGCTTATAGACACAGGAGCTACAGATCATATGTGTTGCTCTATTGATCTTTTCACTAATGTTCAGACTTTAGTCAATCCTATTAGTCTTGTTTTGCCTACTGGTGCTACCATTCTAGTTCATAAAACAGGGACTTTCAAGATACATCCAAGGTTGGTTCTGCACAATGTTTCCTTTGTGCCTTCTTTTTCTTACAATTTGCTATCTGTTTCTAAATGGATGGCAGATTCAAAAGGTGTTGTGTCATTTTTCCCACAACATTGTGAGTTTCTTGGTTTAGATCTTAAAACTATATTGGCTACTGGTAAGCTAATTGTTAGCTTATACCACTTAGAGTTTCAGCATTTATTGATTGTTCCATCTGTTTCTAACATTCAACCTCGTCTCAATGTTGTTCAATCTAAAAATCGGCTTATTGTGTTATGGCACTTGAGGTTAGGACATGTGTCCAATGATGTCTTACATAAGATACCTGAAATTCATGCTACTGTTGTTGATGATTGCAACAAACAATGTCCAGTTTGTCCTCTATCAAAACAAACCAAGTTACCTTTTCAGCTTAGTGATAGTCGTGCAGATGCCATTTTTGGTCATATATATATCGATTTGTGGGACCCTATGCTACTGCAACACATAGTGGTTGTAAATTTTTCCTCACCATTGTAAATGATCATTCCAGGAATGTCTGGACTTATCTTCTTCCTTCAAAACAACATGTTGTCACTCAGCTCAAATTCTTTTTTGCTTACGTTGAAAACCAATTTCATACCACTATCAAACAAATGTGTAGTGATCATGGCACTGAATTTTTCAATGCTACTTTTACTTCTTTTCTTCTTGAAAAAGGAGTGTCTCATCAAGCTTCTTGTGTTGGTACTCCTGCCCAAAATGGTCGTGTAGAACGTAAACACCGTCAACTGTTATCCATTGCTCGTGCTTTACGTTTTCAATCTGGATTACCTATTCGATTTTGGGGGGAATGTATTCTTACAGCAACTTACATTGTCAATCGAGTTCCCACACCTGTTTTGAACCATAAATCTCCATTTGAATGTTTATACAAAGAGCCACCTGATTATAGTCTTTTCAGAGTTTTTGGTTGTCTTTGTTACGCTTCAGTTCATGATTCTGACAAGTTTCAATCTAGAGCAATTCGTTCTATTTTTGTGGGATATCCTAGTGATCACAAGGGATACAAATTGTACAATTTGGATACACACCAGTTGTTTGTGACTCGGCATGTCGTTTTTCATGAATATTCTTTTCCTTTTCATGATAACACTCATACACAGTCCACTTCTGATCCTTATTTTCTATCTCATTGGATTAATGATAAGATGGGAGATACTGTTGATGTTTTTAACAATACTGCTTCCTCTCAATCAGATGTTGCTTCTTTAGATACTTCTGCTACATCGAAAGTTTTAGATTCTTCATCTTCTAGTGGTTTAGTTGTTGAGTCGCCTACTGATGATATTTCTGAGAATGGGTCACAGATTGCAGAATTCTGGCATAGTTCTCCACCTGATAGTGATACATTGGTAAATCTTCATCCTAATGTAGATTTATCCACTACTTCTGCTGATTATTTCTTACGAAAGTCTACTAGAAACAGAAAACTTCCCACTTGGTGGAATGATTATCACTGCAATACTGGTCCTGTTAAGTATCCCTTGGCCAATTTTGTTTCTACTCATTCTTTTTCTACTGGACATTCTGCTTTTATTTCATAACTTGTTAAGATAAAAGAACCTACTTCATTTGCTCAAGCAGTACAAGATTCGAATTGGGTCACTGCCATGAATAAAGAGTTAGATGCTCTTGAGGCAAATAACACTTGAATTCTTGTTCCACTTCCAGAAGGCAAGTCTACAATTGGTTGTAGGTGGGTTTATAAGGTGAAGTATCTTTCTAATGGAGAGATTGATCGTTATAAGGCTCGTCTGGTAGCTAAAGGCTACACACAGGAGCCAGGGGTAGATTTTCATGACACATTTGCACCAGTTACTAAAGGTGTTACAGTCAAGACTGTTATGGCAATTGCTTCATCTAAAAACTTGCCAATTTTTCTGCTTGATATCAATAACGCGTTTCTCCATGGAGATCTCATTGAAGAGGTTTATATGGATTTACCTTTGGGATATATGACTGATGATTCCACGGTTCATTTAGTCTGTAAATTGATCAAGTCCATATATGGACTACGTCAAGCTTCTCGAGAATGGAATAAAAAGTTAACCATTTTTTTGTTGGAGATTGGTTTTAAACAATCTTTAGCTGATTATGCCTTTTTTGTTCATCAAACAGGCACATGTTTTACAGTAGCTGTTGTCTACGTTGATGACATCTTGTTAACTGGTAACAATACAGAGTTTATTGTTACAATTAAAGAGGCTTTACATACTAAATTTAGTAGCAAAGATCTTGGACATGCCAAGTACTGGGTCTTGAAATTTCTAGAAGTGATGCTGGTTTGGTTTTAAGTCAACATAAATTCATTTTAGACATGTTGTCTAGTACCAATCTTCTTAATTCCAAACCACTTTATATTCCCTTGGATCAGAACATCAAACTATATGATAATGATCGTTCAGGAACTTTGATCAAGAGTCCTTCCTTATACAGAAGTTTGGTTGGTAAAATGTTGTATTTAACATTTACCAGACCTGATATCAGTTATTTTGTTCATCTATTGAATCAATTCTTACATGCTCCTCGTGAAAAGCATTTAGATGCATTGTTTCGTGTTCTTCGGTATTTGAAGTGTACAGCTGGTTTGGGGTTATTTTTTCCTGTTAATAATCCTTTAGTTTTACAAGGGTATTGTGATAGTGATTGGGGAGGCTGCACTATTTCTGGTAAATCAATGACAGGATTTTGTTTGAAGCTTGGTTCTTCCCTTGTGTCTTGGCAGGCTAAAAAGCAATATGTTACTTCTCAGAGTACAGAAGAGGCTGAATATCGTGCATTAACCTCTATTACTACTGAAATCATGTTGATGAAATACTTGCTTGCAGACCTTCTTGTACCTGTTACTAATGTTGTTGATGTGTTTTGTGACAACCAGGCTGCAGTTGATATCGCTAGAAATCCTGTTCAACATGCTCGTACGAAGCATATCGAGTTAGATTGCCATTTTATTTATGAAAAGGTGCAGGCAGGCATCATTAATCCTACAAAAATCTCTACAAAAGAACAGCTGGCTGATGTCTTTACAAAGGTTTTGGGTAGCACAGCTCATTGGTATATTTGTTCCAAACTGGGATTACACAATCCTTGTGCATCTCCAGTTTGTGGGGGGAGTATTACGAGTGAAACGAGTAATCATTCAGCTACTCTTGTGAGTCTAAAGCCACAGCATAAGGCATCTGTTCAGCAGGCTTTAGCTACTCAAATAAATAAGACTTTGACAACTTGTATTTGGACTTAAAAAAGAGGAATGACAGCTGTCATTCTGTTAGTCTGTTTTACTGTTATTGTTCTGTAGTCTTGTATAAATACCGGTTCACGACTATTGTTCTGTAACTTTTCATTCTATCAATACATTTCCTTGTTGTCTTCTTCTCCAAGCCTATACTTACATTCTATACATACAGATTATATATTACTAAATCTTTTAACTATCAATAATTATCTACATGTCAATTAACCACGTTAATTGACACAATACAAAATAGAAAAGTACGAAATAAAAGTATGAAAAGTGCATACAATTTAGCTAAATTAAACATCACCTCAACGTCCAACAAACTAAGGAAGTACATTACATAAATAAACATTACATAAATAAACATTACTTCAGCCTCAGCCGTTCGGCCCTGAGGACGGACTTTTACTTCAAACTCCAAGATCAACAACTTCAAACTCCATCTTGACGAAATAATCATCACAAAGAGAGATGATCTGCTCAACCACCTCAGTAGAGCTGAGGACATCAACGGCTCTCCCGTACCATTGGTCCACACAGTCACGCGTACGGTGATAATCTGACCAACAAAACATTAAAAAGTAAGTTTGAGGACATACAGACCAGAAAGTGACATATTTAATTTAAAACCCAAGGCTTTTCTAAATTGGAGAGTATAAATTCTAATATCAGACAGTTCGCATTCCAAGATCTTCATTATCTCATGCATGACAAAACTTCGCACAAGGTGAGCATCCCGCTAAAAAGTAAAAACCACAACTATCAGCTAACAAACCGATATCGCCCTATCACCCTTTCCCATAACTAGCAGGGGCTCGAAACCTACATTACCAATGATCATCAATCTTTTAACACCGAGACCATTGCTTACGAGGCCACAACACATATTTCCCGTTTATCCAACAAGAAAACCTATGCTTAGTTTCGCTATTCACTATCTTTCAGCCAAAGCAAGCATCCCATGGTTTGAACTTCAAACAGCAAGTTAACCAATTCATAACAAAGCTAATAAGATTACAGATTGTAGAACTAAAGGCTGCAAAAACAATCCACTTTGTTCATTTCTAAAGAGATTGTAAAATGCACGATAGAGACTTCTCTTCGATGACTTTGACATTACTATCTTTGCAACAATCGTGTGAAATCAATTACAAAATCTACTTTATATTTAAAAACACGCAAGGACATGCCCACATGGTGGGGTATAAAATAACATAGCGGATAGACCACATCATTACTGATTTATCGAGCTTTATAAGTTATCATGATTACATATAAAGGTGGTATCGGCCATTTCTCAACTGGTTTCAGGATCAAGTATAGAACCAATAATTCACAACAACTTAAACTATTTAACTCATACAGCAATTACGACATGATTATACGAACTTTGCTTTTCGTACGGTATGACCCCAAATCATCCACCTTTTCTAGTCACACAAATTTCATCCTAAACATTTCACCGGCATTCAAAAGTTTTAGAAGAAACCATCCATAAGAAACATGTTAAAATTTAGAAACAAGCTAGAGAGCTTTTGCGTTGATCTTTAAACGCTTTAAAAGAAACCATCTATTAGCAAAATGTTAAAATTTAGAAACAAGCTAGATACCTCCGACGGTTAATCTCGTCGTTATATAAGTAACCCGGTTTGGCAACACGCTAGGACCACAAACCCTGAGGTGCAATCCCTTTGCCTCACTGACAACAGCAGCAGTCACTGCACACCAGACCACAACACAACACGGTAAGAAAACGAAAAATAGTGCATATTCAACACTATCATGTAGCAAATTAAATAAAATGTCCGGAAAGCAAATAATCTATTAAAATTATTTAAACTAATATATATGTCATATTAGTGAATATGACAAGGTCACTATTTCTGAATTACAATGCATTGAAGTAGATAGAGTAGTAATCTATTTTGGGTAAGGCTAGTTAAATTTGGTGGATTAATTGACTGATAAGGACCTACTTAGTTGAGCATGGATGGATTAATCGACTGATAAGGCCCTACTTAGTTGAGCATGAGGAAATTTTATGTATAAATTTTGATTATGTAGTGTATTTGGTCTCCCCATAAACTAATAATTCTTGATGGTCCCCCCAAAAATATTTATAAATCTCTTATAATTTTGGTTTCAATACATATAAATTCATAAATTGCTCTTGAGAACCTAGAATGTCACATATGTACTTTTGTCTTCGAAAATTTTATTCAAATTTCACCCCTCCAAACCATATTTTCTGGTTCCGTCCTTGCGTGGGTGGATTAATCGACTGATAAGGGCCTACTTAATTGAGCATGAGGAGTTGGATTCAGATAGTAGCAAAAAGAGTGGGGGACTAATCGGCATCTATTTGGTTTGAAATGAACTAAGTAATTTTTTTTTTTTTTTAAATTACCCACCCGCATATTAATTTGGTACGAAATCAAGTAATTGTTAATTACCCACCCGTATGATAATTAGGTTTCTCAATCTTCATGAATGATTCACATCACATATTAAACAACTTTTTATTTACAGAAATCACAGCTACTGAGACCCCAAATGATAATAATCATAATTAAAATAAAAATAAAAATAAAAATAATAATAATAATAATAATAATAATAATAATAATAATAATAATAATAATAATAATAATAATAATAATAATAATAATAATAATAATAATAATAATAATAATAAAATAATGATGATGATGATGATGTAAGGTGAATTGTAAATCAGAGAATGAACAAAAGGCACAAATAATGATAGGTTACCTTCATCGACAATATCGGGAAACCTGGAGTACAATGAAATTCTTATATTTTGAAATTTCTCCTGCTTCTCTGTCTGTGGGAACGGGAGAGAGAGAACCCTCGCAAACTGCTTCTCCATTGGTTCCTCCATCGGGAGAGACAGATTCTGTAACTGCCTCTCTATGGGTTGCTCCATCGAGAGAGAGAGAGAGAGAGATTTTAGCAGAGGGAGGGAGAGAGAGATTTTAGGCTTTAGCGCAGAGGGAGGGAGAGAGGGGAAACAGGTAGAGAGACATTAATATTTGTTAGTACTCTTAATATAGAGGCGGGAGGCCGTACAGCCAGATTTTTTGGGCTTGTACATTATTTAATTTATTTTACAAGTGCAAATCCAAGTCAAATTCTAGAACTTTATTATTCTAAAAAAAAAGAACTTTATATTTACATGATTTCTAATCGAATTAAATTTACTTTAAATATTTAAATATTAAATAAAATATTGGTCAATTCCAATTTCATTACTACTGGCGCATTATAATAACTAAAATTAAATATGCAAAGTAATATATTATTAAAATTACCTATATAGCCTTGCTTTACTTAAAATTATTACTGCAAGTTCCCGTTTAGGGGCGGTTTGGTTATGGGTAATAAAGAAAGAGAAAGAGAATGAACTGGATTTATTCCTTTGTTGGTGTTTGTTTTGTAAAAATTATCATTCTCTTTGACCTTTTTTATTTTTAGAATTACCTAGTATTCCTCATATCCCATTCCCCACCGCCCACTAGGTATTTTGTTTCTCTTTTCTTATTTTTTTCATTTTCAATTATAATTTCTATCTAATTAATTTTTAATTTAATTTTTATAAATTAAAAATAATTTTTGATATAAATTTCGATTCCGTTTCTAAATGAGAACGAAACAGATAAAACAATTTAGGATCATTTCTTTTCTTTCTCCTTATTACCCTTTGTGAATTCAGGTCCTTTGATGCTGAGGAAGGTTTTTAGATTTTCTTATATGGGTTTTTAGATTTTCTTATATGATTTTATTATTTCCTGGGTTTGTGTGTAGTACCTTCATTTTCATCAATTGATTATCGTTTGCATAGCACTACCTACACTAAAGAATCTTACTATATTGGTAACAACACAACAGCACAACACAACGTACTCAGTATATCCCGCATGAGCAGGGTCTGAGGGGGGTAGGATGTACGCAATCATGCCCCTACACAAAGGTAGAGAGATTGTTTCCGGTTTTTTTTGACCCCCGGCAGGAGTCGAACCCGTGACCTCACGGTTCACGGATTGGGCACTAACCACTGTGCCAACTCAACCCCTAGAATCTTACTATATTGGTGTAGTCATCTATTAAGGTTAAAAAATAATTAATGTTTTGATTTTAAAAGACTGGAATCTGTAAACCCACTGAACAATTCAGAGACTTGTATATACACTTGTCGACATTAATTATTGTTACTCCTTGCTACAGAAATCATCTCAAAAGCATGGCAGATTTATGGTCTATGCAGTGGCGGAGCCAGGGTCCAAGTTAAGTGGGGTCCAATTTTTTTTTCATACATAACATATGTAAATTTGTTACAGAAGTTACCTATTACAACAACATTCTTCTTTTCTTCATATTTTGAAACCTCTGCATGATTTCTTCATTGCTGATTGTTTCGAAAACATCTCTTTCAATATAGGTTACTAGACAATCGTTCAACCAAGTATCTTCCATTGCATTTCGAAGAATACTTTTTATAAGATTCAAAGCTGAAAATGCCCTCTCAACAGTAGCTGTTGCAACCGGAAAGATTAATGCTAGTTTCACTAACATATAAACCAACGAAAATCCCAAATCTTTTTGTTTCAGAACCATCTTTTGAGCAAGTTCTGCAACTCCTTTTAAATCATTAAAATCATTGTTGCTTCTCATGTTAGCAATGTAATTATCAAGCTGATCGTCAAGGGCCAGAAGACTTATTTCATTAAACTCCGATGGATATAATTTAGCTAGCTGGATCAGTTTATGCTTATCAAAAGCAGAGAAGGAATGGCGTGGATCAAGACTTGATATACATGTCAGAAACTCCATATTAACATTATCGAAACGATCATTCATCTCTTGGAGTTGGAATTCAATAACATTGTAAAATAAACTAACTTTTTTGGTTATTATACATGTCGCTGCTTCTCTTTCTTTTGGGAATTTAGTCATTTAGATCTCATGGATGAGTTTGGTATCCTTTTTTACTGGTCCCAAAATGTCCCTTATGGCCCCTTTAGTATAATACATTGCTGGATATATTATATATAAAAATATAGGTAATTTTTTTAAAAAAATTCAAGTGGGGTCCATGGCCCTCACCAGACCCCTCTGTATCCGCCCCTCGGTCTATGTCCATGCCAAAGGAATGATAGTTGACGACGAATACATAATAATGGCATGGGATCAACAAACTTAAACCAAAGGTCGTTGGACGGTTCAAGAGACACAGAAATTGCTATGGGTTCTTATAAACCAAAGTACACATGGGCAAGTCAACAGAATCCTCCTCGTGGGCAGGTCTGACACTTCAACTTTTGTTAAATCTAGATTAAGCTGCTACTAAAATGTGCCACGGTTAAGATGAAATCCCTATTCTGGGAAAAGAATTAAAAAGACAATAAATATATAAGTACATCCAATATTTTTCACATCTCAAAATACATTACAATATAAGAGTATTTTGTATAGGAACTTCAAGAAGTTATCGACACATTTCTTATGTTCCTGGGTAAATTAATGTAGATGGAGTTGTTGCTGTCATTGATGTACTTAATATCACGCATGGTGCTATTGCCGCTGTAAGTTAAATTCTCTCCTTCGATGGCACCACTGACAATTTCCTTTATGTAGGTCATGTCTCATCTGTACATATGAATAGTGTAGAGATTGTCAAATTAGTTTCCTGTGTTATTATTCAACAAAGAACTTTAACTGAATCTAATTTTTAAATTGAACTAACTTAAACATCCACATCCATAGGGCTTGTAAGTCATAGTTCCTCATTTTGTTAACAATCTTTGAAGCAACCCAGTACCTTTGTTAAAAAGTGAAACCTTATAGTGAAAGAATTCAATTAATAGTGACAGTGATAATAGGCCACATCTTTATCAAATCACGAATAGACTTGTAAAATATCCCAAAATTTCGTCAAGTTTTCTTGCTTCTCAAAATATATTAATTTCCAGTCGGTGCGCTTCACATCAAGACCTAACATAAACATTTTTCCAAGATGCTAGAGTATCGAAAAGTAGTATTAAACAAACAAAAGTTAAGAGAATGACATTAGAAAATAATAGGAATAATAAAATTAGGGTTCCATAATGACAAAAAAATGAGGTAGCATGTGCATAGCAAACTATTATCTTGTAGAGTAGAGTGGTATTTTCATATGATGAGAGCAAGAGATAGGTGCTAAAGGATATGGTTAGAGAGTGATTGCGAAGATGATTACAAAGGTTCATGAGATCATGATGTCTGTCAAGTGTTTAACGTTGCTGGTTGACAAGCAAGGGTGGTTTCTTTCAACCACAATTCTGATCCCACCACTACACTTTGATTTAATGTATTAATAATGTTTTTATTAAGATACTCTATCGTTCCTCCTTAATAGGAAAAGCAGTACCAAAAACATTCGAAACTAAGAAGGAGCACCTTTGGATGATGTAATTTAAGATAAATAAGTACTGTGGTTACCTATGAAATCAGTAATTTAATAATAAAAATGAAATTAAAGTACATGTTCACATAAATGATCTCAAATCGAGGATTAGACTAATGATGATGTTTGATATTATTAAAAAATATTTATTATTAAAGATCTATCAAGATGATTGAATGTATAGTTCTATATAAAACTACTAGATAGATATTATATTTGTTATATTTTATATGTGAATGGCGTGCATCCTTGATAGAGAAATCTACCAAAATACCCCAATTTTAACTTCAAAGGCCCGAAATGCCCTTTATTAAAAATGATGATCCTAAATACAGTTTCGAGTGCCACCAGCAAGATATTTCATTTCGTCGACCATAATGAGCGAGTAGGTTTACCAAGATAGACTATCTAAAATTGGGAATCCTATTGTATACCTCAGACTCAGGCCCAACAAATGCTATGACTAATACCTTAATTGCTCTTAATTGCAACTATTGGCCACATGCCAATATGTTGGTGATGTGGGACTAATGAGTGTAATGCATAAACAGGTGTTATTACATACATAGCTGTATGCCATTTCTTTCATTACTTATTGATGTGGAAGAGATATTGCGATTTGTAAGTGATATGTAACACAAACTCTATATAGAGGAGTTTGTCTTGAATTAGGAAAATTCGACAAATGGAGCTTGAAAGATCTTTCAATACATGTTACCTTGGATTTTTTTTATTGCAGCAATACGTTGTATCCAAAAGCGTATAGATCAGACACGATAGTTCGGGTAACATATTTGCTAGATACAGAAGACGAAGTAGAAAATCTGAGAGATAAGGTAGACGAAGTAACGTATCTGCTGGGTAAACTGGGCCATATTTATGCTTTTAGGCACTTTGGAACCAATCTTTTTATTTTAGGTTATAAAGGGCCATATATATTTTATTAAACTTTATAAATAATATTATAATAAATAAATAAAATAAATAAATAAAAACTATATAGCCCAGTCCAATAATGATGTAAAATAAATATCATGTGAACAACATTAGTGCAATACTTAGCTTAGGATCATAATAAATAGATAACAAAATGTATTCCTATTTGGATAAATGCATTATGTAATCATGGATGTAGGTGGTAACAATACTTGTGAAAAGGAGGCTTTCTTATCATAGTGAAAAAGCTTGATTAAAGTCCAACTTGGGTTTATTATAAACTACTCATTCTCAGGACCAAAGAGTCATACAAATTTGAATAAAACATATAGATTGCTATTCCTGTCTATGTATACTCTATTGATTTTTTCGTGCTCGGTGTTATTTTTACATTTCTCTGCAACTCCTGGTGCAGAGCAGTGCAGAGTGCCCCTGCCTTTTTTCAATGGAGCAGACATCGAAGAAGAGGGGGAGATCTAAATTATTTATCACCAAAGACATGGTGGCAGAGCGATGACTATTGAAGCGTCGTCTCTGTAAAATTCTCGCTGAAACTTGAAAGGTATCTCCTATGAATAACATGTTTACATGATATTTTTGTCTGACAATAAAAAAAAGCCCGTTATAAGATTATCTAAACTTTCAAGGCTCCTGGGCAGAGGGCACATCAGCATTTAAACCTGGTAAATATAGTTGATGTAAATATTCTTTTGTTTGTGGACTCACTGGTGCCATGCTTCCATTTCCATCCGCTAAGTTCCATTAATTTTTTTGGTTTCCGTCGATGATGCCTCCGATCTGTGTGCTCTCTTTGTAACAAAGTTTTTGGATGTGATATTATAGATCGGGGTGGAAGTATGAGAGGTATTTAACTACATGCACATTAGTCATCGTAAATTGTATTATTCGTACTTACACTGCTGTGGTTCTAGAATTACATTGGAACCTCCGTTCTACAGGGAAAATAATCGGTCCATTACAATCTATTACTATATATTAGAATGGAACACAAGGGTAAAAAGTACCAAAAAATTGACTGTTGAAGCGTCTTCATATTTATTCTTGCTTAAATTTGCAGGGTATATCTTGTGAACACTGCAAATTAAACTTTAGATAAGTTATCTTTTTTTGTTACTTAGTGTCCTCCCTCTTGGTATAAAATTTTCCCTACAGAGGCTACCAGATACTACATGTTTTAAATTTATTATACAGTCTTTTAAAACTTTCTAAATTTAAGGAGGGGACGGGTTTGGTTTTGAATTTGTTTTTGTAAAACAAAGGAATATATACTTGTGTAAAGCTATCCAAGTTATAATAGAATATAAGAGAAAGGAGAATAACGTGGATATGTCTTCATATTTGGTGGGTACATACAAATTAGACTATGTTTGAGGGTGAGCTCCCGCCTCCCGACACGTATGACATGTTTATTCTTTTGTGTCAATCAAAGCTGATAGCCCCACTGGATATTGAGTCACCTAGCAACTTCGAAAATAATGTCGTTTATATTTGATCATGCTTGTAATCATATGGAACGTACTTTTGATTAAATCTTATTTTTTGGAATATGAACAACTACAAGATAGTAGTTTGATTTTAAGGAGTAGGTCTGGTAGGCAATGAGAGAAGTGTTTAATGATTGCTCAAAATTAAAAGGGTGGTAAATTTTTAATTTTGTTTTGCTTCATTGTCGTTCAAGTTTTGATAATTATGGGTTCCATTCATATAAAAAGTAATTTTATTAGCTCATATACTAACGTATAGTTGCATAGAAAATATTGTTTATGTTGGCTGCTTTCCGTGAAAATTTGTCTTTGGCATGCCTGGGTGAAAACATGATTCCTCTCACTGCAAATCAGATCAAGCTCTTATGTGAATGGTTGAGGAAAGGTTTCAATTATTTCCAATCAAAGGTCACGCTGCATGTATGTTACTACCAATCAAGTTCGGCTCATATGCTTTTTGTTGAGATACTTTCATGTTATAAGGAATGCATACAAATTTCAAAAGAAGTGAAGTCAAAATTAGTTTTAGCAGGATCAATATGGCCTGAATTTTTCCAGCACTTTGGGAAATTCAGGATATTTTTTAGAAGAAAATACAGTGGATATTACATTCCTCTGATTATGGATATACGTGCCGTGTTTTAGACCACATGGTAAAATATTAAGTATAATTTGATTCTTAAGTGATATGTAACTATTACAAAGATAAATGTATGTATTCCTAGAGTCTCATTTGTGCGGGTATTAATCGATGCTTGTGCTCAATTCTTAAATTTTCGGGTTACAACTCATGTGCCTCAAGTTGTGGATTTTGTTTTAATATATGTTGAGATCTTATTATCAAGCAAATAAAGTTATGGGTATAAATGTTATCGTTACATAATTTTTGGAACTGAGAAAGCAGGAAAGTTTTCATTTTAGTAGTTCCCGCCATTGTATTCTAAGCAAAAGACATAGCTTTCTACCCTTACTTTTGAATGATGTAAAGAAATTATAGTGTGGTAATGAGGCTTAAACAATTGTTGAGGGTAGAGCTAGATCTGACTGAATGGTGGAGCTGGGTCTGCTTAAGAACCCCTCTACTTCAAGGTTCAATGTACAATTGTATCTGTGCGTAATACAGATGTAAATGGAATCTATTAGTGTGACACAAATAATTAAGTACCTATATACTGTATATACAATTATGATTTTGGTTCAATAGTTTATATTTCATTCAAAAAGTGTGATACTTCACTACTAGCAAGTATTATGAATAATTAAAAAAATGTAGATCACAGTCGTTTACTAAAAAATGTGTATGCTTTCAAATTGGTATAGTCTTCAATTTGCTATATCAATGACTATCACTTATGAAAAAAATGAGTCATTGACAATTATCAATCACAAAATTTATGAGATTTTAAGTGGTATATATCATGTACTTCATGATAACTAATAAATTTCAACCGAACTTTTCCTAATGCTAAAAATAAAAGTGCCTCGTCTTTACTCTTCTTAATACCAAAAATTCTTTCTGATATAGTAGATACATTGTTTAAAAGTTTGTACAATCTACAATTGGGAGTATATATTATTACTGTTTGTGTTTTAACAAAGTTAACCATGTGTTTTAACAAAGTAAACCATTGTTCAGGATGGATTCAACCTTTGCTGCTATACAACACAAAACAACCGTAAACAAACATACTTTAACATATTACAAAAAACAAAAAATGATCGCGTTTCTATACGGCTTGTACGGGCTGTTAGTCTGTTACGCTAGTCGGCTAGTGTATTTGAATTTGACATCACTACATAAGAACCAGAGAGTGTATTTACTTGGACCATAACCTTATTTACACTTTCTGACACGAATTTTAAAGTGTATTTTAAGAATAGTTTCATATATTTTTTTTTTAAAAAAATTGTATAAAAATATATCCATTATATTTTTATACAAAAAAAGAAAATTCTGAAAATAAGTTATAAAACTACCATTAAAATGCACTTTAAAATGCGTACAAAAAACCTCATTCTGAATGGTAAAGAATTCAGGGAGTATATATTTAGAGCAATTATCATTTTAACTTTATCGTATTGGATTCTCTTGGGAAAAAATGCCAAAAATATCCTTTTTTTAACTTTTTGACGAGAATACCATTTCTGAATTTTTTGGCCAAATGTATTACGCATTTCTAAAATGGGTAATACTATTACACATTTGCCAAATGGGTATTACATAGAAAGAAAAAAAAAATTGAAGGTGTTACGCATCTTAGAAATGCGTATCACATTCAAAATAAGTGTGATACCCTATTTTTTTAAGTGATATTCATTCCTCAAATGCGTAATATAATTACCCAATATGAAAATGCGTAATAGGCTAATATTTTTTGCCAAAAAAATTAAAACCGACATTTGTTTAATGAAATCTTTAAAAAATGGCATTTTTTAACCATCACGCTTGGGTTGGGTTCCATTAACCAGTTCATCAAAAGGTCCAGGCAAAATCAGTTAACTTTAATATACGGTCCAATAAGCTAGTCCATTACAAAGGCCCGGTCAGAATCAACTCCTATCAGCAAGCGATCGAGTTGGTTGTATATTAACTGATTTCGCTGTAGATTGTTTATATTAACACGAATTGAATTTTACTTGTACTATTTTTAATTCAAATATTAATTGGTTATCTGAAAAATGAAATTGATTAATCATTAATAATTTTAAATATTTAAGTAAGGATAATTAAGTAAGAATAACTTGTATTATTATTCCACCCTTGTACAATTTGCTTAAAAGAAAACTTTGAAATGAAAATTAATTCCACAGGACATCGAAGTGTACTTTTTACTTTATTTGATTTTTCCCCTGTAAAGAAGTTTTTTCTTTTGAGATTTTTCACTGGTTAGATATATCATCTGTTGATAATAATTACATTTCAATTTAATCAACACAATCCAAAATATAAAGTAGGAAATCTCAATTTATCTGCATTTTAAGCATGAAAGTTGATTGGTAAATTCAATGTATCTGAATCACTACATCTAAACCAAATGTATCTGAATTTGACATCACTACATAAGAACCAGAGAGTGTATTTACTTGGACCTCAGCCCTGCCGGGGAACTTTACCCTAAGCTACCACCAAATCGCCCCTGCTCACTGTATCAGGCATCCTAGATCAACAACTTCAAAATCAATGTCGACATGATTCCGACCCACACCTGACATAATTTGCTCAACCAACTCACTGGAGCCGAGTACATCAACAACTCTCTCGTGATATTGCAACTCAAAATTGCTCACAAGGTTGAATCCTAACCATGAAAACATAAAATAAAAAAAAAAAGTTTGAGAACATATTGCAGAACAGAAAGTACAAATATATTTAATTTACAACCCAAGGTTTTTTCAATCTGGACGGTCTAATATCAGATAGTTCGAATTCTAAGATTTTCATTATCTCATGCATGACAAAACTTGGCATAAGGAGATCATCACACCAAAAAATTACACAACTGGGATTTGGGTCTTTAGGGATCAATCAGCTAAAAAGCCAACATTCACCCTTTCCCTTTACTAGCAGCGGCTCGAAGGTTACATTGACAATGATCGTCTATCCTTCAATATGCAGACACCAAGACCATTGCCTACAAGGCCACAACCCATATTTCCCCTATATCCAACAAGCAACCCCTATTCTCAACTTCAGTATTCACTATCCATCTGCCAAAGCAAGCATCACATGATTTGAACTTTAAACGGCAAGTTAATCAATACATGACATATATAATAAAATTACAGATTGTAGAATTAAAGGCTGCAAAAACAATCCATTTTTTTCATATCTAAAGAGATCATAAAATGCAGGATGAAGACTACTCTTCAATGACTTCGACATTCCTATCTTTGCCCAAACTCCAAAAATGAAAAATGTGGAAAAACATGTAAACTCATTAGCAAGATATACTTTTATAATAGAAAAACAAATGTACATGTGTACAACCCCAAACCACACACCTTTCAGATCACACAAATTTCATCCTCAACAAAACAAACATTCAAAAGTTTTAAAAGAAACTATCTAATGACCAAAATGTTATAATTATTGAAACAAGCTATATACCTTTGGGAGACGCGGTTAATCTCGTCGTAGTATTCACAACCTGGGTTGGCAATATGTAAGGACCCCAGACCATGAGGTGCATGCCCTTTGCATTCCTGATAATAGCATCAACTACTGCACATCACAACATGGTAAGAAAAGTAAAATTAGTGCACATTATATTTGCACAAGTTTGTCAGGCTTCAAGCATTATATATTGGAAGAATATGTGATAGATGAGAGAATATATTTTTGACTATAAATTCCCTCTGAGATAGATTTTGTACCCTCTTTCACCCCCCCTTCTTAACTTTGTCCCTGCAACGTACTCAATATTAAGGCCCAAAGTTTTTTATGGGTTGCGTCAACCAACAAAAAAACACAAAATTATTTTGCCAATTCACCTTGAGAAGTGTAGACAATCCTCTGGCCCTGGTAAATCGAATTGTTACCTTGTAGCTTATCACTTGTTGCTGCTCACCCTCAATAGATTAATGTGATTGTCATCTTAGTTGTAACTTGTAAGTAATGTATTTACGGTAACACTAAGTTTACTTTAGCGGATTAATCCATTGATAAGGGTCTAAGGTCTATTTAGTTAAGCATGAACAAGCTAAGTTAGGGAACAGTACAGTAGTAAGTAATCTATTTACAGCAAGAGTAAGTTATCGATTGATAAGCATGAGGAGTTGGGATTCAGGATAGTAGCAAAAAGAGCGGTGAATTTTAGCTATTGTGAATTTAAGTGTGACCTAATAATTTGGGGCGAAATCGACTACTTGTTGCTTAACTACCTTGAGTAATGACTAATTCACATCCAATACAAAGAATAACTACCAATACAAGAAGTTTGCATCAGATTAGAATAAGAATCATGTAGCCTAGTAATTAATTTAATTTGTTATACACGCAAACAATATTTAACAAATGAAATCACAGCAAAACAAGATGTAAATTGGATTGTAAATCAGAGATGAATTATGATAGAGTACCTTCATCAAGGCACCTGAGAAACCTGGAGGATATGAAAAATCTTATATTCTCAAATTGCTGCTTCTTGTAGGCTCTTCGGACGGGAGAGAGAGAATCCTCTGAAATTGCGTCTCTATGGGCTGCTCCATCGAAACGCACAAAAACAGACGATAACAGAGAGAGATAGAGAGATTAGCGGGAGAGAGATTTTAGCGAGGGAGAGAGAAATTTGAGAGAGCGAGAGAGGGGAAAGGTAGGAGAGAGATTTTTTTTTTTTTACCTATAGCTTTTTACAATAAGTAAATCTATTTTTTTTTGACAAGAAAGAAATAAATTTCATTACTTCAAATCGTTCATCAATACATTAATGAACTATGGATGAGCATTACCCATCGCCCAGATACGATCAGCTAAAGAACTACTATAACTCGCTACAAAGTGAGCTACGTGGTTCGCAGACCGTTTAAAAACTAAAAAACTAAAAAAATAGTACAACACCAAGACTGACAAAGGAACCCCATAATATCGAGGCGTATGAACCAATAGAGCTCATAAACTTCAGAAATTATCGCATCTACATTGATCTGGATCCTGACTTCCGTTAAATTGATCTCGCGCTCTTTTTGAGCAAATATCCATAGATCCAAGATAAGCTTTGCCGACTTAACAATCCCTCTTAAATGAAACCCCGATTAATCCAACTGAAAGCCTCTACAAAACTGAGCTTCATCTAGCCAAAAGCCATACTGCTAGTCGGACAAAACAAGACACATTGACACATGCCAAAGGGCAAGACATTCAAACTGAAAAACAATACAAATCGACGTAGATCTAAGAAACAACAACGAAAAATCCGAATAGATTTTCGAATGTTATAGAAATCAAACTCAATTTATTTGGAGATCTAGATGAAGGAAAAGGTTACAAAAGCAAAACAGGAAAAAAGGACCTCCGGTCGGTGGAGTAATCCACCGCCGGAGGGATGAGGATGACGGACTTGAGACTTATAGGGACAACAAAAGAGGAGAGAGAGAAAGTGTGTTCCTAGTTTATTGACTTGTATATCACAAAAAGTTTTAATTTATCTCAATAAGTAAATCTATTAAGTGCAAATCCAGGTCAAAGAGTCCGTTTGTGGTACCATCGATTTTTTTTTTGTCTATAAATATAATATTGTTGATTATATTTCAAAAAAAAAAAAATTTGATTAAAAATAATGTAAAAAAGTCAATTCAATAATTATTTTATTATTTATTTACTTTTCCGTCCTTTCCATTTCTTTATACTTTCCTTTTTGGGACGTCTAATCCAATTCTTTACATTACTAAAAATAGTAACTTTTAACAATAAAATACATTATTACATCCACTATTTCACTCCACTTTTTCAACAGTTTACACTATTACACCCACTACTTCACTTATTTTTAACAATAAAATCACTATTACACCCACTACTTCATTTATTTTAACAATATTACAACCACTATCCTTAATTAATTTATTCATTCTATCCCGTTGCCTTGGTCTCCGTGCAAATGCAAAATGATAAGAATCCCACTGGGTAGAGGGAGTAATAATTAAGTTAATAGTATCGAAAATTAAAAATCATAATTTTCAATGTTTTGGTTTTGATTGGTTTTGATTTAATGGTATAGATAGATATTCCCTGAAAACTGAAAATCATATTTTTGGGGGTTTCAATTTTGATATAATATGAACAGATATTTGTACCGAAAATTGAAAATCATATTGTAATTTTTAATATTTTGATTTTGATATAACATTGTGATAGAATATATTTTAATATATATTTTAGATGATTTTATTCTCATATTTATTGTGTTTTGTACTGATTTGAATTTTTATTTAATAGATTTGATTGTTTTATTGTAGGAAATAAGGAATTCATAACTTGGAAGGATTTGGAGCAAAAAGAGCTATTTTGGAGATAAAATAGAAGAAAATTCCTATTATTTGGCTACACGGACTGCTTGCACTGTTTGGGCCATATCTGGAGTTCTATACATCGGATTTGGACGTTATTACAGTCCACGCGAAGCTTACTGAATTTCCTACAAGTCAGAGATGGTCCCATAATCAGAGTCCAATTGAAGAGCCCAGAAACAGAGGAGAAAAAGCAGTTACGAATTTTACATTAAAATCCTATCTAATTGTGGATATCTAATTTGTATATTATTAAAACATTTAAAAATACTTTTATTATTAATATTTAGGTTCAGATTTTAGAATTAGATATATTATTAGCTAGAGACGTGGAGAGAGACACACGTACTTTGAATAAAAGCTAGGGTTTTTGTTCTTTTTCATCATCTCTTCCATTGTAAGCACTTGGTTTAGTTTTGATCTTCATTGTTCTTCGTTCATACAAAGTTTAAGGTATTCTTTATCTCATCTTGTTTATTAGTATATGTTTTTTATATGGCTTTCTTCATTATTCTTGTTGTTCTTAATCATAGTATGAGTGAGTAGTTCCATTCTAGGGTACTTCAGGTTCATCATGCTTACACCAAACAAATCAAAATGGCATTGTTAAATCTTTTAAATCAAAATGGCAGGCCTTCCCGTTAAATCTTTGAAGAACTACCCACAACCCTCTCCGAGTGGTGTTCCTACTGGCATTGTTATGCCAACTATTGCAGCAGCAAACTTTGAGATCAAACCTGCGTTACTCACTATGATCCAACAAAATCAGTTTGCTGGTCTCTGAAGATCCTACACTCCATCTGCAAAGGTTTCAACAACTCTGTTCCACTATCAAGCATCAGGGAGTCACTACTGATCAGTTGAAAGTCATGATGTTCGGATTTTCTCTTCGTGACAAAGCTAAAAAATGGTTGAATGATATTAATGTCACTGAATGGGATGCTATTGCTCAAGCCTTCTTAACTGAGTATTTCCCTCCTAACAGAACTGATGAATTGATTGACAAGATGACTGCTTTCAAACAAGAGTATGGAGAGTCTATTAAAGATGCTTGGGAAAGATTCAAATATCTTCAACATGCATGCCCCCATCATGGTATGGAGAAGTGGTTTCTGCTTAAATGCTTCTATAATGGTCTTGACCCTGAAACGAAGAGTACTGTTGATAATGTTGCAGGTGGTGTATTTCTAGATAAAGGAGTTGATGATGCGTATACTTTTCTTGCAAATTTGGTTGCTAATCACTTCAATAATCCGAGAGCAATCAAGAAGGGGGGTAAACTTGAGGTGGATGCTTATTCTCTTTTATCATCTCAACTCGTTGCATTGACTCAGGAGATTCATTCATTGAAGACTACAAAAACATCTCGGTCTTCTACCCCTCCTATGAGCATTAATGCATTGTCATCTATGACTCCTATGAATGCTCCTATATGTGAAGTCTGTGGTGTTCAAGGCCACTTCGGCAATGATTGTTCATACAATGTTCAAAATTCACAAAATTTTCAGATGGAGCAAGCCAATGTTTTTCAGCAAAGGCAGCAGTACAATCCATACTCCAACATTTATAATCCGGGTTGGAGGGATCATCCAAATTTCTCATACAGGAACAATAATGCTCAGAATTTTTATGTTCCTAATCAGCAACAATAGTATCAACAATCATATCAGCAGCAACAGTTTAGGCCTTCTCAAGGACCTATGAATCCTCCCGGATTCCAGAAGCCCCTTCAACTGCAAGTTCCTATCCAACCAAGCTGCACAACCTGATCAGACAAATGAGATATTAAAAGTGTTGATGCAAGAGATTAAAGATTTGAAGGCTCATAATTAGATGATGGAAACTCAAATTGCACAATTGGCTAGTTCTTCATCTGTAAGATAGCCTGGCTCTTTACTATTACAATCAACTCAACCAAAGGAGAACGTGAATGCTATTGCTCTTAGGAGTGGCCTTACATATAATGGTCCACCGATGCCTACTGATGATATGACTGATGAGAAAGAAAAGGAAAGTACTAAGGATGACAAGGTAGATGAAGCTGTTGACAAAACAAATGAAGGTGGAACTGAAGGAAGCAAGAAAACTGATAAAGAGAAGATTGTTGTTGCTCCTCCACCATTCGTGCCTAAGCTACCATTCCCTAGTAGGATGAACAGAACTAAGGTGGATCAACAGTTCGGTAAGTTTATGACGCTTGTCAAGAATCTTGAGGTAACAGTTCCTTTCACCGATTTAATTTCTCAAGTTCCATCCTATGCAAAGTTTCTAAAGGATATTCTCACAAAGAAAAGATCTTTTGGTGAGGTGGAGACAGTAGCTTTTACTGAAGAGTGTATTGTTGTTTTACAAAATAAGTCTCCATCTAAACTTAAAGATCCCGGAAGTTTTTCAATCCCATGTCATTTAGGTGCATTGTTTATTGATAAAACTTTATTTGACTTAGGCGCTAGCGTCTCTATCATGACTCTCTCGATTTTTCAAAAATTAAACATGGGAGAACTGAAATGTACACAAATGACATTGCAAATGGCAGACCGTTCTATAAAATATCCACTTGGTATTTTAGAGGATGTGCTTGTCAGGGTTGGAAAATTCTATATTCCTATAGACTTTGTAGTTTTGGATATGGAAGAAGATAGCCAGATACCTATTATTTTAGGTAGGCCATTCCTTTGTACAGTAGGTGATGTTATTGATGTTAAAAATGGGTCTCTTACTTTGAGTGTTGGTGATGATAAAATTATTTTTACTCTAACCTCTGCTCTTAAGTCCCCTTTGCTTGAGAATACATGTTGCAGGATCGATGTCATAGATGAGATTGTTCAAGATGAGTTACCGCATGTTTTACTGAATGATTCCTTAGAAGCAGTTCTTGTGCTTGAAGCTTCTAAAGGAGATGGACATGCTGAAATTGATTCATTGATCCTCGATTTGGATGGTAAGAATAAGTCGATTGCGAACTGCGAGGTAACCAAAACTATCACTTCTTGTGTTAAACCTCAGGTAAAGAAACTAGAGTTAAAGCCTTTGCCATCTAATCTTATGTACATGTTTCTTGATGATGATGAGACTTGTCCTGTGATTGTTAGCTCTAATCTTGATGATAATCAGGTTTCTAAGCTTCTTACTGTTTTGCGTATGCATAGAAAAGCTACTGGGTATAGTATTGATGATCTTAAAGGGATTAGCCCAGACTTTTGCATACATAGAATTCATTTAGGCGAGGATCATAAGCGTTGCATACAGGGACAACGTTGCTTGAACCCTAACATGCAAGAGGTTATTAAAAAAGAAATTTTGAAGCTGCTTGATGCGGGCATCATTTACCCAATTTCTGATTCAAAATGGGTAAGCCCGGTTCAAGTAGTTCCTAAGAAATGAGGAACAACGGTAATTAAGAATGACAAAGATGAATTAATTCCCATTAGAATTGTCACTGACTGGCGAATGTGTATTGACTATCGTAGGTTAAACACTGCCATGAAAAAAGACCATTACCCTCTCTCATTCATATATCAGATGCTTGTAAGACTTGCAAAACATAAGTTCTTTTGCTATTTAGATGGATATTCAGAGTTTTTTCAGATCCCTATACATCCTGATGACCAAGAAAAGACTACATTTACTTGTCCCTATGGTACCTTTGCATATCGAAGAGTGCATTTTGGACTGTGCAATTCGCCTGCTACTTTTTAGCGTTGCATGACAGCCATATTTTTTGATTTCATAGAGTCTATTATGGAAGTATTTATGGATGATTTCAGTGTTTATGGTTCTGATTTAATGTGTGTTTGCATAATCTTTCTAAAGTGCTTAAATGTTGTGAAGAGGTAAATTTGGTTTTAAATTGGGAAAAGTGCCACTTCATGGTCAATGAAGGAGTGGTACTTGGTCATCTTGTTTCTGAACGTGGCATCCAAGTTGACAAAGCAAAAATTGAGGTGATTGAGAAACTTCCTCCTCCTGTTAATGTCAAGAAAGTTAGGAGTTTCTTAGGTCGTGCGGGGTTTTATCGACGTTTTATAAAAGATTTTTCAAAAATTGCAAAACCCCTCACTCAGTTGTTGCTTAAGGATGCCACATTTGAGTTTATTGATGCTTGTTTGGAGTCTTTCTACAGGATCACGAAAGCTTTGATTAGTGCACCGATCATACAACCTCTAGATTGGAGCCTTCCATTCGAAATCATGTGTGATGCAAGTGATTATGCCGTGGGAGCAGTTCTCAGTCAAAGGAAAGACAAGGTTTTGCACGCCATCTACTATACAAGTAAAACCTTGGATGAAGCTCAAGTCAATTATGCTACTACTGAGAAGGAGCTTCTAGCTATGGTCCATGCTCTTGACAAGTTTCGGGCCTATCTCATTGGCTCCAAAGTCATTGTTCGCACAGATCATTCAACACTGAAATATCTATTGGCCAAGAAATAAGCAAAGCCGAGGCTTATTTGATGGATTCTGTTACTCCAAGAATTTGACTTGGAAATCAAAGACAAGAAGGGTGCAGAGAATGTGGTTGCAGATCATCTCTCACGATTACGCTTCAAATCAGATATTGCATCAGACACTCCCATTGACGATTCATTTCCAGATGATCATCTGTTTTCGGTTGCTACTAAAACTCCATGGTATGCAGACTTTGCAAATTTTTGTGTGAGTGGCTCTCATCCTCCACATTTGACCTATCAACAACGAAAGAGATTTTATCACGATGCTAAACAATATTTTTGGGACGACCCTTTCTTGTATCGAAAGTGTGCTGACGGGATCTTTCGTAAATGTTTCCCTGAGTTTGAAGTAAATGACATTCTCAAGCATTGTCATTCTCTTGCATGTGGAGGGCACCATGGTCCTTCTAAAACTGTTGCTAAGGTACTTCAATCCGGTTTCTTTTGGCCTTCTCTATTTAAGGATGCTCGTGCTTTCTGTTTGGCTTGTGATGCATGTCAAAGAACGGATAATATTTCTAAACGCCATGAGATGCCTCAAACTGGTATTCTTGAGGTCGAGATATTTGATGTATGGGAAATTGATTTTATGGGACCTTTCCCAACTTCTTGTGGGATGAAGTACATCTTAGTTGCAGTTGATTATGTTTCCAAGTGGGTTGAAGCAATTGGATCGCCAACCAATGATTCAAAAGTTGTTATGAAACTCTTCAAAAAATATCATTTTCCCGCGCTTTGGAGTTCCAAGAAAAGTGATAAGTGATGGTGGTTCTTATTTCACCATCGACAATTTGAAACTTTGTTGAAAAAGTATGATGTCACTCACAAGGTTGGTCTTGCTTATCATCCTCAAACAAGTGGCCAAGTGGAGGTTTCAAATCGTCAAATTAAAAGTATCTTGGAGAAAGTGGTTGCGAAATCCAGAAAAGATTGGTACTTGAAGCTAGATGATGCTTTGTGGGCTTACCGGACAGCATATAAGACCCCTATTGAAACTACCCCATTTCGGTTAGTGTATGGCAAGGCATGTCACTTGCCAGTTGAGTTGGAACATCGTGCTTTTTGGGCTATAAAAGAGTTTAACATGGATTTAAAGGTTGTGGGGCAAGCAAGACTTCTTCAATTAAATGAATTAGATGAGCTTCGATTTGATGCTTATGATAATTCTCGAATTTACAAGGAGAGAACGAAGAAAATGCATGACAAAATGATCCAGCGAAGAGATTTTCAAGTTGGTGACAAGGTGTTGTTATTTAACTCAAGGCTCCGACTCTTTCCTGGGAAGCTTAAATCTAGATGGTCCGGACCTTTCACTGTAACTGGAGTTAAATTTCATGGTGCTATTGAGATCATGGGACAAGATAGAACAAAATTTAAGGTAAATGGTCAACGCCTTAAATTATATGTGGATGATACATTTGTTGGAAAAATGGAGATGATTGATCTCGACAATCCTTCTATGGACATCTAAATCGAGGTTAGAAGTCAAGCTAAAGACTCTAAATAAGCGCTTCTTGGGAGGCAACCCAAGCTTGTTGTTGATGTTTTAAAAGAAAAAAGAAAAAAAAATCTTTCTTTCTTTCATTTTTTTAGGTAGAATTTTTGTATTTTATTTTTATTCCCTCAAGGTTCCTTGATAAGTTTTGTGTGAAGTGTTTCAGGTAGGTGCAAGGATAATTTATTTAAAACAATTGACGTTTTATTTAAATTTTGGAAAGAATTTTTGAAAAAAAAAAGAAGGGAGAAATTGTTGTTGAAAAGAAAAAAAAAGATTGATGTGAATTTTTTGGAGTAGCCGTGGAGATTTTGGTGGACAAAAATTTTATGAACAGGAAAAAAATGTTGTCCATGCGACAATTTTGAAGACCATGTGGATGTTTCTGTTTTCGCGCCTGTTTATATGCTGGGCGTGTGAATTTTGTGAGGACTGTGCATTAGTTCTTGATGTTCCCCTTCAATTTTCAATATAAGCTGCTTTTCCTGTGCTTCTCTTCCGCGCGTTGCATGCATGCGCAAGCCTGCGGCCGAACCTTGATCTGAAGCTGTCCCGCACCTGCTGTCCAAGGCTGCCTCCAAAGTAGCTACACCGAACCTAAAGCTGACTCGCAACTGAAGCGCCTGTCCGAACCTAGCATCAGTCCAAGTCTGCTGTTTGAAAGTTTTTTTTTTTAGCAAAAATTGAAGTTAAAGGGGATTGAACCCGTGACCAATTACAAGTGCCACCTCCAACTAGCTGGGCTACTATGCTTTTGTTGAATAAATTGCACCTGCTTATATATAAACAATGTTGGGCCCTGAAGTTTCAAGCCAACGCTTCTCTTCTTTGTCAATTTTCAAAGGAACACCTCAAGCTTATGGCATTAGGGGAGTATTCTTCACCTTTTTTTTGTATATTTGTTGTATTATGATTATTATTTTCTTTATTATTTTTGTATTTTATTTAGGAATCTTTTTGTAAATTTTTTTTTCTTTATTTTTTTCTTTTCTTTTATATATTTGTTCGTTGAGGACAATGAACCACTTAAGTGTAGGGATGAGTTCTCGATGATAAAAAAACCAAAAAAATTATATATTATAAAATTCAAAAAAAAAATAAAATTTAAAAAATCCTAAAAAAATAGAAAAAATTAGAAAATTAATTGCCTCGTCTCATAGTGTGATAACATGGATAAGTACACATCTTGTGGGCTTATTTTGCATTATTAGTTGATATGTCATATTTCTGAAAATCATGTTACTTGATGATTCCTTGTTTGTACTTGCGAAAATTATAAAACTTGAGATGTGTCTTTGTCAATTTTAGTGAGTACTGAGCATGCTTTCACCTTTTGAGATCTTGAGCATAATTTGTGATTGGTACATTTTATATCAATCGATTTTTATTGTTGTGTGTTGTTCATCATTAATTATGTCGCTCTAGAACTTGTTTTAAACCATTTTGAGCTTACATGGTATGTGTATGCATGAAAATGATAAAGGCACTAGGATTAACCACATTTATCCAAACACTACCCGTGAATTATATCCTTAGTGAACCCCTTTGAGCTTTTATCCGTTATTTTTGTATATCACCACTCTAAATTCTTGAGCCTACTTGTTTATTCTTTTCTTGATTTACTAGTAGAGCATTTTGATTTATTTGGGGGTTGGTGAGTGCATAGTGTGGGGATTTCTTTGTTAAGGTGTGTTTATTTGGTGGGAATCAATATGAAAGAAAAAAAATGTGAAGAAAAAAGAAAGAGGGGCTAGGTACTCCTTTGAGACCATGGGTGGCAAATGCAATGTCATATGAAAGGGACGATCCATGTATATGTGCTGGTATTAAGTGCATTGTACTAGAAATTATTCTTGGTGACTTTTCACTGCCCTTGGTTACTGGAGTTTAAAAAAAAGAAAAAAAAAGATCAAGTAGAGTTTGTGTTCATTGTTTTTTGCAATATGAAAGTGAAAAAGTACATGGTAATATGTGCTTGGGGTTTAATGCTTGTGAGAGTTTGCTCAGCTTTTACATGATCAAAATTTCATGTTGAGTGCTTTAATTAGAAATGAACATTATGCTCTATTAGTTTGTCAAGTTAGCCACTTGTTAGCCTTTTTCTTGATTACCTACCCTTCACCTTAGCCACATTACAACCTTTAACAAAGACCTTTTGATATGTGCATGCATGTATTCAAAGTAGTGGATATTTGGTGGACAACCAAGCATATGGTAGCACATGATTTTATTGATTGAACTTGAGCGAATACACTTGACCTATACACTTGTGTGATTTGAGAGTTATGTGAGCTTTTATATCCATAGCATGTTACTCACTGAATGCGGCATTGATATCTATTTCATGATCTTTTTATCTATATATCTACACTGTGTACTTACTTGGATAGTCTTGTATATATGATGTGTAAGTGAACAGAATTTCAATATTGTGCGATTGAGGTTTACTTGCGTGGAGTACTGTGATATATTGCATACTTGAGACATGGCAGAAAAAAAGGATTTTGTGGGTAAATTCATTATAAACCCTCACGAGACAACACTCGTCCTACTAGGGCTGCCTAGGGGTTTAGCGGCTTGTTGCATATTTTGGAGCTATTTTGGAGATAAAATAGAAGAAAATTCGTATTATTGGGATACACGGGCTGCTTGCACTGTTTTGGCCATATTTGGAGTTCTATACATCGGATATGGACGTTCTTACAGTCCACACGCGAAGCTTACTGAATTTCCTACAAGTCAGAGATGGTCCAATAATCAGAGTCCAACTGGAAGAGCCCAGAAACAGAGGAGCAAAAGCAGTTACGAATTTTACATTAAAATCCTATCTAATTGTGAATATCTAATTTGTATATTATTAAAACATTTAAAAATACTTTTATTATTAATATTTAGGTTCAGATTTTAGAATTAAATTTATTATTAGCTAGAGACGTGGAGAGAGACACACGTACTTTGAATAAAAGCTAGGGTTTTTGTTCTTTTTCATCATCTCTTCCATTGTAAGCTGTTATAGCCAAAATTCGGTTCGGGTTTTTCAAGATGGATTCGGGTCAAATTACGGGTTCAATTTGGGGGATTTTAGGTTTAATTAGGGATTTTATAGAAAATGGAGGAATCAGGCCGCGCCCTCTCTTTCTCTACAAAGAGGGCGCGCCCTAAGTATAGAAACATGGTGACAAATCTATTCAAGTTGATTTTGTAAGAAGACATCGAAGAAATCTCTCCTAGGATTCCACTCAAGTATGAATTTCACTCAAGAGTGGATTCCACTCCAGCTGGAATTCCAGAAGTTGAAAAATTCCCTCCTGTCGTATCTCAGGAGGGGGATGTCCGTCGCAGAAGGCCTCCAGGGGTTTGCCTGGATATAAGGACCCTTCTTAAACACTAAGGGCGCGCCCTAAGGTGGAAAGATGGGGACTTTTTGGTGTGTGCTTTGGGAGCTCTGTTCCTGTAGCCAATGGGCGCGCTCTCATTGGGGAACTTTGGAGTAATCCTGCACTTTGCACCCAAAAGCTCTGGATCACCTGTCCTGCTATCTGGTGGGTGCTTCTCATTCGGGGGACAGGGATGCGTTCTGCACTTGGGGTAAACCACGGCTATACCTGCATCCTTGAAATCAAGAAATAGCTGGTAACGGATAGGACTAGTCCTCGACGGGGGAAGTTTCCTTATCCGTGAAGTCTTGAGATCTTGGATGAGCCTTGGGCCTTTGTGGTTAGGCCTCATAGTAGAACATTCCGGAAGCTGGTCCGTTATCCAAGCCCATTTGGGTTTCTTGTTCTCCAAGAACTACGTCTGGCTTGATCCCCTATAAATACAGGGGTACGTAGGCCGATTGAGGGGTTGGTAGTCGAGAGCTCTAAATAGCCGCCACTAACCCTATCAATCTCAGCCACCAATTACATTCAGCAACCACACACCACCGTTTTCCCCGGCAAAGAACCACCGCATTAGATCTTGTTTCCGGCGAAGTACCTCGAATTTTGTTGTTCCTAAATTCCTCCGTCAACAAATTGGCGCTAGAAGGAGGGGAGCCAATCAAGATCTACATCTTAGGAGGAAAAGATGTCACACAATCATAGCAGATGTTCTCAAGAAGAAGATGGTTACGATTCTGAAGATAGCTTGGGAGATAACCAAGCGCGTCATGAAGCTTATGTCCCGGAAAATATTGCTGCTCCTCCGCGACATCAAGGAACTCCGGCCGCCATCGGCGGACAGCCGCCCGTTCTCATCAGTAATTCAGCATTAATGGAACAGCTGTATATTATGCAAGATGCCATAAATAGTTTCGGGGCGAGATTGGGTTCGGTGGAGGAAGAGCAAGAATCGAGGAGAAAATCTCGGAGTATCCCACGAAATCATCGCCGATCAGGGAAATCCCCTCAGATCGTGGAAGATTCTCGAAGGGGGGAGGAAAGTCATGAAAAGAGATTTCAGCTGGTCATTCCTCGATGGTTAGATTATTCCGATCCTATTATTGAATATCCTAATGAAAATAATTCTGAGCGCAGGTTGGTGAATCCTCAAGAGAGGGCGCGCCCTCATCCTCACCGTTCAGGGCGCACTCCTCATGAGATTCAAAGGGATGAAGAGCAAATCGCTAAAGAAAGGAGAGATTTTGCCAGCTTGAAAGAACGCCTTGGAATAAGGCTTGATGACGATGATTTGAGGATGGTGCTCCTCGAGCTTCAGAAGAAAGACAAATATATGGAATCGAGGCCCCATGATTCACAGCGCGTGCCCCCTAACAACAGGTCGCGGCCCCTTGGACATGAGCGAGCCCTTCCTCAGAGTCATGATCCACAGCGCGTGCCCCCTGACAACAGGTCGCGGCCCCTTGGACATGAGAGAACTCTTGCCCGAAATGATAATCCACAGCGCGTGCCCCCTGTTCAAAATAGGTCGCGGCCCCTTGGATTCCACCAAACTCCTCATCGTGATAATACCGAAAGAAGAAACCGTGATAACGGTGACAGAAGAATGGATTGGCACCAGGGAAATAGGCGCCCCCGTAATCAGGGCGCGCCCTCGGGTGGGAGATCCCCCCGCATCCATCAAATTCCCTCAAGCACTTCCAGTGAGTCCAGGTCGAGGACGCACTCTCGCTCGGGAGAACAGTATCAGAGAGGTTCTCAAGGGAATCCACAACCTCATGGAAATCCCGAGGGTCATCAAATCCAAACACAAGAGGTTGTGACTCAACCATAAGTTGAAGTTCAAGGAGGCATTCAGACGGCGGCTCCACCGCCACCTCCACCCCCGGGGGGTACACAGACTGCGGAACAACCAAATATCCAGAATATTCCTGGAGTGGGAACATTTAATGTGGATGACTTAAAGAAACTCCTTGCTCACCTAGATGGAGGAAGAATATCTGCAACTGCGCCAACATCTTCTCCCTTCTCAACTGAGGTTAGAGAGGCGCAGCTCCCTGCTGGGTATAGATCAATGACTAATGATTTGCGATTTCATGGAAATGCAGACCCTGTGGAATTCCTTGGACGTTTCGATATTGAGATGGATGTCTATCAGGTTACGGAACTGGCTAGGTGTCGATTGTTGGCGGCAACTTTCAGGGAGAGTGCTCAGCAATGGTTTCAGAAGCTTGGTCTGGGGATAATTACGTCGTGGCAGGTGATGAGGAACTTGTTCTTGACTAAGTTCCAGGCCGCGGTAAAATATGCTCCTCCGGTCACAATCTTGGCCAATATCAAGCAAAGGGAAGGGGAGAGTCTGCAATCCTATTTCAAGAGATTCAACTCGGAATCCACAATGGTGAGAGGAGCGACAGATGAAACCCTCAAGAGTTTCCTAATAGCTGGATTGTCAGTGGGAACCGATTTCTGGAAGCATCTTCAAGGACGGGATCCACCTACGTTGGCTGATGTGTTTGCACAAGCTGAGTCTTTCAAAATTGTGGAACAATCTTTGGCAGACAACCGAAAAACTGACAGTCAGAACGGTTCTAAGGGAAAGATCGGTAAAAGGAAGGATAGATCTCCTAGTCCAACTCGTCGTATAGCAACTGGTGCTAACCAGGTAAATTTAGCTGAAACTGGAAGGAATTGGGGTCCACCTGATACATACACTTACGATCAAAGGCCGGGTAATTATACACCTTTAGCAGCTTCTATTGAACATATCTTTAAGGTGAATACGAACAAAGGGTTCTTCAGAAAGCCGGAACCATTGACCTCTTGGCAAAGTAAAGATAAGAAAAAGTATTGTGAATTCCATGAATCCTCAGGGCATAACACTCATGAATGTCGTCAGCTCAGGGAAGAGATTGAGGATTTGATTAAAGAAGGATACCTGACGGAATGGATTGTTAGGGAGGTGAAGAAGCATAGGGAGAATCTCGACAGGAGAGATGGAGGGCGCGCCCTCCACGGAGATGGTAAGCCAGAAGAGAAAAAAATCGTAATAGAAGGGAGCATTCACACCATCTTTGGGGGACACCATTTAGGTGGAGATAGCAATCACGCTATGGAGAGATATTCCAGAGAAGCGAGGTATCGACCTCTCACAAATGTGAATAGCTTGGAATTGAGGCCACCTAAGTTGTTCAAGGGAGAATGTGCTGACATTACTTTCACCGAAGAAGAAGCTAGATGGGTACATCATCCTCATAATGACGCCCTGGTAGTAGCAATTCAGATTGGTTCGAAGAATGTCCATCGGGTTTTCGTGGACAATGGAAGCTCGGTGAACATACTCTACTACAGTACTTATAAGAAGCTGGGACTCCTAGACAAGGATATGATTCAAGACAACGGATGGATCTATGGTTTCTCAGGAGAATCTGTAAAAGTTATGGGAGCTATCAAATTACCGGTAACCCTTGGGGAAGGAACCCTTTCTGTGACTCAAATGATGGATTTCATGATTTTGAATGTGGATTCATCACATAATGCTCTGGTAGGACGACCCCTGTTGAAGGAAATGAAAGTTGTAACCTCCATCTACCATCTCGCGATGAAATTTCCTACGCCAAATGGTGTGGGAACTGTACGGGGCTCTCAGCATGACTCCAGAGATTGCTACCATAAGGCGATTAAAGGGTTTAGAAGACAGCAGGATGGAGGGCGCGCCCTTCGTGAGAGTGGTTCCGGAGTCATGAGTGTTGTCCCAGAAGAGGTGAAAGCCCATTATCTTGTCCAGGAACCTGAAGAGGAAGAACTGCTGTACAGGGCGCGCCCTGAGGAGGATACCTCGGTTCTTGATGAGCTTCAAGAAGGAATTTTGGAAGAAATAGAGGAAGACGCAGAGGAAGTGATCTCATTTGATCTCAAGGGTGAGCAGGTTGAAGGGAGACGAATGTTACTTGAAGGTTTGGTGCATACTCTTGTCGAGGAAGACTTCCCTCTTAAAGAGGACGTGCCCTCCAAGGATGTAGCACCGGTTGAAGATCCTCGAAGTTTTGATTTCGATCTTGACCCAAGGACACCGCAACCGGTGGAAAAGACTGGTCCTGCAGAGGATACAATTTCTATTTTGTAGATGAAAGGGATCCAACTAAGGTTCTGAAGATTGGATCGCAGTTGAACTCCAAGTTAAGAGGAATGCTCGCCAATTTCCTTTTAAACAATCTGGATGTTTTTGCTTGGAGTCATGCTGATATGGTTGGAATTGATCCGAAGGTTATGTGTCACCGTCTGAATATAGATCCTACTAAGAAGGGAATTCGCCAGAAACGTCGGCCAGTAAGTGGAGAGAGAGCCATAGCATTGAAAGAAGAGGTGGATAGACTTCTGGATGTTGGGCTGATCAAGGAGTCATATTATCCAGATTGGTTGGCTAATCCAGTTCTTGTGAAAAAACCAAATGGAAAATGGAGGACTTGTGTGGATTTCACTGATCTGAACAAGGCATGCCCGAAGGATAGTTTTCCACTCCCGAGGATTGATCAGTTGGTGGATGCTACGGCAGGACATGCTCTTTTAAGTTTCATGGATGCTTACTCTGGTTACAACCAGATTCCTATGTATGAGCCGGATCAGGAGCACACTTCCTTCATTACAGATCGAGGATTGTATTGTTACATTGGCATGCCTTTCGGGTTAATCAATGCTGGCGCAACCTATCAAAGGTTGGTGAACATGATGTTTAAGGATTTGATAGGGAAAACCATGGAGGTATACGTGGATGATATGCTTGTTAAATCCTTAAGAGCAGAGGACCATGTAAAGCATTTGGAACAGATGTTTGAGATCTTGAGGAAGTTTAGGATGAAGTTGAATCCTCAAAAATGTGTCTTTGGGGTAGAATCCGGGAAGTTTCTAGGATTTATTGTTAATCATCGTGGAATCGAGGCAAATCCAGCAAAAATAAAAGCTCTTCTTGACATGAAATCTCCGTCTAGTGTGAAGCAAGTTCAGAGTCTCACGGGAAGGATAGCAGCCCTTAATCGTTTCGTTTCAAAATCGTCGGACAAATGCAGAGAATTCTTCAAGGCGATAAAGGGGGCAGCCAAAGATTTTGTATGGACATCTGAATGTGAGGAAGCTTTTCAGAGAATAAAGGAGCATTTGGGAAATCCCCCTCTCTTAGCTAAGCCCGTGGAAGGAGAGACGTTAATTTTATACTTGGCAGTTTCAGAACATTCTATCAGTGCGGTATTAGTAAGAGAAGAAGTTGATCATCAGTCTCCGGTTTACTATGTGAGTAAGCGTTTGCTCGATGCGGAAACCAGATATACTAGCATGGAAAAGTTGGTTTATGCCTTAGTTTTGGCGTCAAGGAAGCTTCGTCCTTATTTTCAGGCTCACAAGATTGAAGTTCGTACGGCATATCCATTGAGAGGAATTCTCCACAAGCCGGAAACCTCTGGTCGAATGTTAAAATGGGCAGTTGAGCTGGGACAATTCGATTTGGAATATACTCCAAGGACAGCTATAAAGGGTCAAGTTTTAGCTGATTTCATTCTTGAATTCGAGTCGGAAAATGAAGAAAAATCAATTGTATTGATTGAGCCTGAAGTTCTGCTTAAGAGGGCAACCCCATTTGAAGAAGTTCCTCAACCTTGGTGGAAGTTACAAGTAGATGGAGCTGTCAACAATGGAGGGGCTGGAGCAGGAATAATCTTGTTTACCCCCGAAGGGAATCAACTTATGAGTGCTATTCACTTCAAATTTCAGGCGACCAATAATGATGCCGAGTATGAAGCCTTGATTAATGGGCTAAAGATGGCTTTGGAGATGAAGGTAGTGAATCTCATTGTGTTAAGTGATTCAGAACTAGTGGTTGGACAAGTAAAAGGTGGATTTCAGTGTAGAGGTCCAAGGACAGAGCTTTACATGAGGTGCGCTCAACGATTGATCAAAAAGTTCCGAGAAGTACGGGTAGAGTGTATTCCACAAGATGAGAACTGTAGTGCAGATGTGTTAGCCAAGTTGGGGTCACAGAAAGACGCTATGCTATTGGGGATAGTACCTTTGCAAGTACAGGAAGTTCCTAGCATTCCAGAGGTTGAAGTCATGGAAGTGGAATCTATTCCCAGTGTTACTTGGATGACTCCCATTCAAAAATATATTTGAGAAGGGATACTTCCAGGTGAGAAGTTGGAGGCCAGGCGGCTTCAGTATCAAGCAGCTAGATTCGTGGAGTATGATGGGATATTATATAAGAGGGGTTTCAATCAACCACTTCTCAAGTGCATAGATGGAGATGAATGCAATTACATTCTTAGGGAGATTCATGAAGGTATATGCGGCAATCACTCGGGGGGTGGTTCGTTGGCAATGAAGGTGTTAAGGCAAGGATATTATTGGCCTACCTTGAAGAAGGATGCTTACGAATTTGTTAAGGCATGTGACAAGTGTCAAAGGTTCGCCAATTACTCTACCAGCCCTGCTACCACTTTGACTTCTTTAATGAGTCCGTGGCCATTTGCTATGTGGGGAATAGATCTTATTGGAGAGCTCCCTAAAGCCAAAGGAGGAGTGAAATATGCTGTTGTCGCTGTGGATTGCTTTACCAAGTGGGCGGAGGCAATGCCCCTGGCCACAATTACAGCAAGAAAGATTCGAGATTTTGTTTTCAACTCTATTGTGTGCAGGTTTGGAATTCCGTATAAACTTGTGTCGGACAATGGAAAGCAGTTTGACAGCAAGGAATTGAGAAAATTGTGTGATGATTTGGGGATAAAGAAGGAATTTGCAGCTGTGTATCATCCTCAAAGCAATGGGCAGACAGAGGCTGTCAACAAAATAATCAAGCATACCTTGAAAACGAAGTTGGAAGAAAGCAAAGGGAATTGGCCTGAAGAACTTCCCATGGTCTTATGGTCGTATAACACAACTCCAAGAACCACAACTGGAGAATCTCCTTTCATATTGTCTTATGGATGCGAGGCAATGGTGCCGGTGGAAATTGGAGCAGGATCATTCCGAAGAGATTTTTATGATGAAGAATCAAATATGGTTAATCAAAGGTTAAATCTTGATCTCCTAGAAGAAATGAGGGCAAATTCGCAGTTGAGATTGGCAACTTATCAGCAGAGGGCTGCACGGTATTATAACAAGAAGGTGAAGGCTCAACCTTTTAAGGTGGGTGATCTAGTTCTGCGGAAAGTTATGCCAAATACAAGGGTAGCAGCACATGGAGTCTTTGGTCCCAACTGGGAAGGACCTTACAAGATCAAGTCTATTATCTGGGAAGGGACTTATCATCTAGAAGACTTGGATGGCAACACAATCCCAAGGGCATGGAATGCAGAGCATCTGAGGAAATACTATCAGTAGGGTGCGGCTTTGACCCCCTATTGTATGAAGGCTTATATTTAAGTTATAGACTAGCATAAATAAATCTTCTCCTAGTCTAGGGGGGTAGTACACATACGCCTTCTTTAGTTCTAGTCGAGACTTGCTGTTTTTATTCTACGCTTTTTCGAAGTTTATTCTCCTTAGCTCGGGGGGTAGTTCATGTATACCTTCCCTTGTTCTGTTGAGATTTGAGTTTATTTGAAGATTAATAAAGTTTATCAAGACATTTTTTCAAGTTTTTGAAGATTCTTTTTATTACAAGAGGTCGTGCTCTATGCCTTAGGGCACGCCCTGTGAAATTCTGTTTAAATACAAGCAATAATTGACAAGTAAAAGGAATATTGAAAAGGGTAATGCCTTAGGCCGCGCCCTCAATGTGAATGAGGATTTTTTTATTCTAAGTGTTTCAATGTTTTCAAGAGTTGGAAGAATATTGGCTGATAAAACACAAGAGGCCGCGCTCAAACTAGGGCGCGCCCTGTATTTACACATTATATGATGTGAAAAATAGAAGAATTATCTGAAAATTTTTCAAGATGTGTTTTTAACAGTGATAAAGAAAATTTTACAAAGGTCGCCCCCTATATGTTAGGGCGCGCCCTATAGCTGTTTTGCGGTAAAAATAATTTGGCAGTTGAACAGAATTTTGCAGAAACACAATATTTAGTCATAAAAACACGGACAATATTCACGACATTCAAAATACAATTTGCAGGGTTTTACAAAGGGCCCGCACCTTAAATGTTAAAACCTAGCAAAAGTTCAAAGATGATAAAAGTTTTTAGGGCGCGTCCTTAGCAGGGGACGCGTCCTGGTTGTTTGTAGACTGGATGATGGAGAGAGGAGTTGTACCTTCAGGAAGGGAGGCTTGATTTGTTACAGGAGGAAGTGTTTGAGCATCTTGATTTTGAGCTTCAGGAATATCTGTGGGAGAGGGCGCGCCCTGAGGATCCTCGTCCAGACCTAGCTCGATCCTCTTCGCTTTAATTGCACTTGCGTGCACCTTCTTGAAATCCTCGATATCTTTGGCACTTTCACGACCAAACTTTTCCTCCCAGTTGTAGTTGGGATCATTAGCCAGAAAACCAAGGAGATAGAAGTCAAAGCCCCTTTGGAAGTTTTCATCTTCAACACGTTGTTTCTCATCTTTCCAACAGTCAGCCTTCTCGATCTCAAGACTGTCACGCTGTATCTTCAACTCCTCTATCTCCTTCTCCAACCTGACATTCTTGGAATTCAGAAGATCACGATGTTCACAAGATTCATCAAGGTCGTGTTTCAGATCAGCAATTGTAGCATCCTTGGCGTCTAGATCTTTTTTCCATTTATTATCATTCTCGATGATCATCTTCGAATACTTCCTATTTTCAGCTTCGAGTTTGTTAAGGTGAAGCTTTTCCTTGTGGACTCTCTGGGCGCGCCCTAGAGATTGAATGAGGAGCTGGGAGGAGGCATGGATCATGGAATGGATTTCCTCTTCGGCATCCATGTTTTGCCATTTATCCACTTCGGATTCCTTGACAAACGAGGACGCAGAAGGCCCAATGAGAGTTTCAACATAGGAGGGCGCGGCCTCGATCCTTTGTCTTTTGCTTTTTTCAACAGGTTCATGAAGAACCTCAACATCCCTCTTCAGGGAATCGCTTGAAGGAATGCTTTTGCTGGAATCTTTTGCTGGGCGCGCCCTAGAGGTACCAGCTTTGTCATCGCTTTTCTCCTTGTCATTTTTCTTTGTGCCTCCGAAACCCCGAGGAATCTTAGGAGCCATACCTGCACGAGATAAAAAAGGAAGAATTAGGCAGCGCCCTGGATAAGGGTATTAGACAGGCTATAAATAATAATAATAATAAATAAGAAGAAACTTTTGGCAAGAAAGATAAGGACGCGCCCTATGCTATAATTTTTATACCTTCATCGGAGTCGTAATTTTCATCGCTATCACTAGAGGGTGAGGGAACAACAATGCCATTTCTAAATTTCTTAAATTTACAGAAAGAACCAATACTCTCAGAGAGAATCCCAACTCTTTTTAGGTTTTCTTCTGTGATAAGGGTTTGAAGATTGAATTTTTCTTCGGCAATTTTGAGGACAGCCTGAGCCCTGAGAGAGGCCGCGCCTTGGAGAGTTTTCTGAACTCTTCTATCTGTGTTAATTCAAAGTTAATGAAAGTTCAAGTGGAAAGTTATTAAGGAAAAAAGGATTTAAGGCGCGCCCTGACTTACAGGGATCGGTGTTGAACTGCACACGAACTCGAGGGACATCCCAAACGAAGAAGAATGGTTCCTTCCAGTGTTTGGTGTGGCTGATCCTACCCTCAGAAAATCCCTTATTGTTGTGAGGCTTATTTATTACTAAATAGTAATAGCCTATACTGGATTGACGAATGCTGTAGAAGAAACTGACTTCGTGCATGGAAGGAGCTCCAAATTCAAGATCGTGATATAGAATGAATAAACCAAGTAAAAGTTTGTAGCTATTGGGACTAAGTTGAATGGGTGCAAGATTGTACCATTCGAGTACTTGCCTTAGATATGGGTGTAAGGGCGCGCCCACACCAAGAGCAACTAGCTTTGGAGTTAAGACCATCCTCGGAATTTTGAAATTTTTACCATAATTGAAGATGTGTGGGCGATGGTGAGCATATGGAATGGCCCAGATTCCTTCTTGGCCATAATATTGCATAGCCCATCCTACTTCGTCGCTTGTGGCTGTCGAAGACATATTCACACAAGCCAATTTGCCTCGTTTCTTTCTAAGAATATTTTTGTCCTTTTCAGACATGGTATCATATTTACCAAAGTCAATATCGATTTCTGCATCAAGGACTTCCCAATGTCTAAACGGGACTGGAGAAGGTAATGGAGATGTAGGTTCGGAGTCGGCTGTGGGTGAAATAGAAGAAGCTGAGGGCGCGCCCTCAGAGGAGTAAGTATCAGAAGAGTGTGTGTCGTTGGAGGAATTGGAATTTGGAACATAATCATTATCTGAGGGATCTGTATGCAAAGGGTTTGGAGTTTTTTCGGGTATTGGTTTTGAAGTTTCTGTGTTGTTCTTTATACGGCTGCTAAGGGGAATGTTATCCAAGGAGTCTTCACTGGAAAAACTCATCTGGTCTTCGTTAAAATCTTGGATAAGGCGCGCCCTGTCTTCTGAGGATACAAATGAGAAGAGAGGTGTAGGCGGATTAGGAGGAAGAGGTGCTGGCAAAGGAGAGTAAGCCCCAATGCGTTTGTTAAGTTCCTTAAAGGGGTGAAATGGAGACGGCGCGCCCTCCAGCTGCAAAATTTTAAAAAAAAATAAAGAAACTGAGGGCGCGCCCATGAGAGGAATATAACGAGAATTTTTTCTACAAGTCAACTAATAGGTTGGTCAATAGAGAGGGTACTGATACGTAACTAAGGACAGCCTTGTGTATTAGCAAAAGTAAAGCTAAGGACGCGCCCTATGTGTAAGGCGCGCCCAACGGATTAATTCAATATACAGAAACATGTTTTGTAGAAGTTATAGCAGCAACATAAGATCAAACGCGTATACATACAAATATACATACAAGCAATATTGTAGAACACGAAGATAACCGACAGTCAAGGTGCTAAATCAGGCAAAAAACACGGTGAAAACTTGAAATAAAGAAATGAGAACGTACCTTGTAAGTTCTAGAATTCGATTTAGTGAAGAAATGACCGGAAAAGTGACGAGATTGGCCGGATTGGTGCTCGGAAAACTCAAAGTCGCCGGTGTTGGTTTTGGTAGAGAAAGAAAGTGAAAAGAGTAAAGTGGAAGATAAGGGAGGTATTTATAGAGGTTTTGAAGAGATAGTGGTTGACAGCTGTAGAGTCGGTTGAAATTCCAAGGACGCGGCCACACTTAGGGCGCGCCTTGTTCAAAAGATTGTGAGAATTTTGGGTTTTATAGAAGAAATTCCGTACATCATCTTTGATTTCATACGGAATTGGGGGGTAGTTGTTATAGCCAAAATTCGGTTCGGGTTTTTCAAGATGGATTCGGGTCAAATTACGGGTTCAATTTGGGGGATTTTAGGTTTAATTAGGGATTTTATAGAAAATGGAGGAATCAGGCCGCGCCCTCTCTTTCTCTACAAAGAGGGCGCGCCCTAAGTATAGAAACATGGTGACAAATCTATTCAAGTTGATTTTGTAAGAAGACATCGAAGAAATCTCTCCTAGGATTCCACTCAAGTATGAATTTCACTCAAGAGTGGATTCCACTCTAGCTGGAATTCCAGAAGTTGAAAAATTCCCTCCTGTCGTATCTCAGGAGGGGGATGTCCGTCGCAGAAGGCCTCCAGGGGTTTGCCTGGATATAAGGACCCTTCTTAAACACTAAGGGCGCGCCCTAAGGTGGAAAGATGGGGACTTTTTGGTGTGTGCTTTGGGAGCTCTGTTCCTGTAGCTAATGGGCGCGCTCTCATTGGGGAACTTTGGAGTAATCCTGCACTTTGCACCCAAAAGCTCTGGATCACCTGTCCTGCTATCTGGTGGGTGCTTCTCATTCGGGGGACAGGGATGCGTTCTGCACTTGGGGTAAACCACGGCTATACCTGCATCCTTGAAATCAAGAAATAGCTGGTAACGGATAGGACTAGTCCTCGACGGGGGAAGTTTCCTTATCCGTGAAGTCTTGAGATCTTGGATGAGCCTTGGGCCTTTGTGGTTAGGCCTCATAGTAGAACATTCCGGAAGCTGGTCCGTTATCCAAGCCCATTTGGGTTTCTTGTTCTCCAAGAACTACGTCTGGCTTGATCCCCTATAAATACAGGGGTACGTAGGCCGATTGAGGGGTTGGAAGTCGAGAGCTCTAAATAGCCGCCACTAACCCTATCAATCTCAGCCACCAATTACATTCAGCAACCACACACCACCGTTTTCCCCGACAAAGAACCACCGCATTAGATCTTGTTTCCGGCGAAGTACCTCGAATTTTGTTGTTCCTAAATTCCTCCGTCAACATAAGCACTTGGTTTAGTTTGGATCTTCATTGTTCTTCATTCATACAAAGTTTAAGGTATTCTTTATCTCATCTTGTTTATTAGTATATGTTTTTATATGGCTTTCTTCATTATTCTTGTTGTTCTTAATCATAGTATGAGTGAGTAGTTCCATTCTAGGATATAAAGGGGATCCATGTTTGCACCATGATTATATTTGAATTTGATTAGTAGTTTAATGGGTAAAGAGTAATTCTAATTGATATGTTTTAATTCTTAATTTATGTAATTCCAATATCATGAATTAACTGAATGCAAATAGGAGTAATAGATCGAGAGATTTTACTTACTAGAGGCATACATACGATTAACAGAATTGAAAGAGAGTGCGAGAGCATCACTGGATTTCTGAAAGTGTTAATGCTTGAGAGAGATTAACAATTACTTTAATTACTTGACCCACTGAATTGCTATACTTTTGTGATTTGTTTGGTGTAAGCATGGTGAACCTGAAGTACCCTAGAATTTTAGTTAATTGATTTAAAACATATTTAATTTGCATTCTTAGTTAGTAAAAATCCTCAATATTCGTCTTTCTTTTGGGAAAAATTGGCAATAATTAGATTAAAATTCTTGAAACTTGTCTCCTTGTGTATTCGACCCATACTTGCTAGTATCTGCTAACAACAGACACCGTGCACTTGCGGCATTATAGTTTTTACACATCACAATAAGTAGTATATTTTTAGAGCAATTATGATTGTGGACTCTACCGTATTGGGTTGGGTTCTACAAACCAGTTCAATTTAAAGGCCTAACCAAAATCAGCTAGTATCAGTAAGTGGTCCAATGAATCAGTCCATTACAAAGGCCCAGTCAAAATCAGCTAGTACTAGTAAGCGGTGGAGTTAGTTAAAGATTAACATATTTTTCCCGCTATCAATTTCGTTGTAGATTGTTTATGTTGTGACACTTGTGCTAAATCATTCATTTCAATGCAATTCAGTACATATATTCTTATTCTTTTTTTTCATTTTCTTCTCAAAATAACACACACCAGCTTTGAAGAACATAAAACAAATATTTTGTGCTAGATATTGGTCTGGCAGGCAACACACATTTGAGATTATACGGTGCTAATTCAATGGTCTCGGTGAAGAAGAATGTGTTATATATATATATGTCTGGCATCTCCAAGAACTTCAGTTGTCATAGGTGGAAACCAAATGGAGAATTATCTTCTGGAACTGAATCTTGTTTCCTCAAAGTTGGGGATTAGCACTTCACTTTTAACTCAAAATACAACTTGCAGGCAGTCTCGAGTCATTTAGCTAGATAATTTGTAGCAGCATTGTAGCTAATAGATATCCCTCGAAACAAGATGTTGAGTGCTCAAGTCGGAGTTTAAGAGTACTTTTTGATTTCTCTTTTGAAAAAAAAATTAGTATGGTTTTCATATTTCAAGAATAACTATGACATGTCTTTCTATATATTGTGGAATGAATATACCAAATTTAAGATTGAGATCGAGATTTAAGTTTGTTAGGTCCAAGAGATAGTGTAGCTATTGATGTAGTTTCATTTCAGAACAATTTGATAGAGTAGCGGAACCAAGATTTTAAAATAGACGGACTAAAAAATTATCATATTTTTCAAAATTACCTGCAGGTCGAAAAAACTTCAATTAAACTTTAACTAAAAGTTGTTATGACCTAAGTTAGGTGCTGCAGGCAGAGAAAACAAATTAAATGTGATCAGGTATGGAAACTATGCTAGCTTTGCAACTTGAAGCCTATGGAAACTATGCTAGATCTAATTCATTGCAACTTGAAACATGAAAACATATTCACTAACTTAAGCCTGAAATTAAAGATTGCTGGTTTCGGTTCTGTGAAGAAGATTCTTGATGACAAGGTATTATCTCCGGTGGTAATTAGGCTAAGGATACCTACATAATTATAAATTAAACCATGTTTATATGACATTTGTTTATTCTTTTGAAACCATTCATTTTAGGATTCCTGGTAAGCATATTGATATGTCGATTGTATTTTTGCAGAAATAGTAGAGGGGAAGAGCCTCTTTGGCTTCGGAAATCAATTATTGAAAAAAGAATTTTATATGAGATATTTAGGTATTTAGTTAGCTTAGATACCATTTGATTAATTTGCATTTTTTTTGTTCAATTTTAACCTTTAATCTAATAACAACTAAAGAAAAATTTGTGCACCAAGCTAGAAAAGTTGGGTATTCTTTTTGTCAAACTTCCCATGTGTATACTGAGGTGAACCTCTTTCAACCCCATATTTATTTACATGTTGAGATTACAAAAAAAATGACTTACCATTTATTTTTTGCATCTGAAATTTTATCTAATCTTGATGCGGTAAGTAATGATTTGATCAAGGTATAAATACAACCCAATGTACAAATGTATCAAACTTTTCTTATCTATTAACAATAGGCTGACTCTATATATTTCCATGAAAAAAATGTTTATAGTTGATCCACTGGAAAGAAGACGCTCTCAAGCATCCATACATTAAGGTACCATATTATTAGCAATCGACTTTCTCCAAGAAAGAGATATAATTCATTGTTATTTCAAATCTTAACACTATGTTTATGTGGCATTTGTTTTTTTTTACCTGAACTGCTAGTGAGCTCTACGGTAAGCCAATCGATGTATGGGCAATTACTTGTATCTTTGTAGAAATGGTATAGTGGAAGAGCGACTCTGGAGATAAATCCGTTACCGACATTAGTATTTTACACGAGATATTCAAGTATTCAGTCGGCCTACAAATCATTCAATTATTTTGTATTTGTCTGTTCAATTTTAACAATTTAATCTATCCCAATTTAAAAAAATCGACATATCAAGTCAAAATAGCTAGCTATTCTTTTTGTTAAACTTTTCAAAAAAAAAAAACACTAAGATAATAAGATTTTACTGGTACTTTGAACATCTCTTCTATTTTATTTTTTGTTCAGCTGAAATTTCATATAAAGACAACAAAAAATCTCGTAAAGAAGTTGTTTTAAAATATCATTCACATATATTCGAATTTTTATTTCAAGAAAACATAAGTGATTAATAAGTGAATTGAAAAATTAAAATTTAAGAAAGCTACAACATATTTGGGCAGGATACATGAAAGGTTGTAATTTTTATCTCATTTTAATATTTTGATTAATATTATTTCTTTATAGTATTTTTTTATGACATAAAATCGAAGATAATCATTATTTTTATCGATAATTGTAACATATTCAGGGTTAGTCCTAAAATTAGAAAAAATGATCTAAATAATACAACTCTACTATCAACTATCCCAAATAACAGTTGTCATAAATTTTGCCCAAAATTACCATTCATGTTTGCATACAAAAAAGTTACATGTATCCCTTAAAGCAAAAAAAACCTTATATTCATTTTTTCTTCTCCTTTCACTTATCTTTCTTTTATGCACGTACACACATCCACATATTCTCGTCTTAGATCATAATCTCAAACATTTTTGTTCACAAATCAAAAATACAAAAATCAATAAAGTTTACATTAACTTCATTTTCGTCGTACGATCTGACGATGTTCATGAGCATGGGAATCGAAGGCATTTGCGATTGTTTAGGCTGGCGGGCGGGCGGGAGGGATGGAATGATTTTTGATGTGATAGTGAGAAATTGAGAACATAAGATATTGAAGGCTTGAATTTGATTTATTAATCTAAAAGTATTGACATTGATGGTGATAATATTGATATCCATTTTTTAAAAATCCAATTAATGGAGAGATGAGTGATTTTAGGGATGAGTTGATGATACTGAATGAGTGTTGATTTATGCACAACCTAAATTTATTTATGCACACCCTAACTCTTTTATGAACCAAGTTATCCATGTTTGTTTACCCGTGTTTTATTCGTTTATTAGCTTAATTAATTAACTTTTTGTTAATCATATAATAATTAAATGTCTTACACTAATATTTTAATATCCCATTTCATTTCCGTAGTCCTTGAACCGTAGCATCAATGGAGAATTCTGAAAAAAAAAAATCATTCTCATATTATTGATAGAGAATTGTTAGAATTAAATGAAGTAATTGATTTGAATATTAAATAGTTTTGAGAATCTGTCACAATTATTCATGCCTTTCAATTCTTCTACACCTTCTGGCAGCTCTAATGGCAAAGGTATATTGTGTTCTTCCTTCATTTTGAATTACACTTTATTTAAATCTATCTTGTACAACTCTAGAAACTTTTAAAGTGTGATCATAAAGCTACTCCTTGGAAATTAAATAGTTTTGAGAATCTGTCACAATTATTCATGCCTTTCAATTCTTCCGCACCTTCTGGCAGCTCTAATGGCAAAGGTATATTGTGTTCTTCCTTCATTTTGAATTATACTTGATTTAAATCTATCTTGTACAACTTTAGAAACTTTTAAAGTGTGATCATAAAGCTACTCCTTGGAAAGTCTGATATACTGTTCCAAGTATGTTAATCGAACTGATAGTGGGAGGATTGTTCGAATGGTTGCAGGTTCACTAGGGATACAAGAAAGAAGGATCAACGAATTTTATGCCATGCTATTAGGGCTTCGAAGAGCCTACTTGGAACAATATACTCAGATCTCTCTAGAAACTGACAATGCAGGAGCTTATTGGGACTGGAGGTTTTCGGGTGGTGGAGTTGTGCCTGAGCACCGTTATGTAATGAATTAACTTAACCAAAGAAACGCAGACAAAAACCAGATATTGGAAATCAAGACTATTAGGGAGGAAGTAAATTGGTTAGCAAGGTATTTAGCCCATCATGGTGCTCATACATGGACTAGGATGGTGATTATTGAGGGTCCTTTTGGAAGAGTTCGTGAAATCTGGGCAAATGATATGGGTCTTGGTCCTTTGGGTGAGCAGTTTGAGGAAGTTCTAGAAGGAGATTTGCAGGCTGAAGTACTAGCTCAACATTACTATAGCACGTACATGTGATATTGTTGGTTAAAATAGTTGAGAGAACAATGAAATGACTGTAATATGGTTTTAAAAAAAATTATTTCGAGATAAATAACGTCAGAAATGTACATTAAGAATTCACAAATAAATTATAAAATCAACTAAACAAATATCATTCCGTGTGCGAAGCACGGGCAATATTACTAGTTAAGGCTTAACAAATGGATAGTAAAGAAAGCGAGTAATTTTAATAAGATGGATCTGAGTCAAATCAAAGAAAAAACAACACTGAAAAATCTGTGGATACTATCCAGGCAATATGGGTTGATCCGGATTGTGTAAAGTACTTTTATACCTAAACTAAACTAAACAAAACATACCCAGTTAAAAATCCCGCTCAAAGCAGGAGCTGGGGAGGGTTAAATGTACGCAGACCATGTCGTTTTCTGTGAGGACCCCCGACCTAATATAGAATACAAATACAGAAAGGAAACTAATACAACTAGAAAACTCACATACACCCAGGGGTCAAACTCTTGACCTCCTTCAAAGGAGGCAAGAGCTCTACCACTGCACCAACAACATGTTGGTAAAGTACTTTTATACCGATTACAAAAATAGATGGAAGATAATTAGAAGGAAGGTCAATTTTTAGAAGGAAGGTCACAAAAGAATGCAGTAGGAATTAAGAATATATTGATATTGATATTGATATTGATACGAAATAATTAAATTTTTTAGGTGTTAAAATTTCCAAAAAAATAAAATTATTATTATAAAAATATTTCTTTTATTTAAAAAATTAATCAAAATGATCTATATATGATTTTAGTCCGGTCCGAATTTTTACGATCCTCAATTTATAAATTTAATAAAATCCGGTATTCGATCCGATCCGATTTTAGACGTTGTGGAGCCCTAGTTATAAGACTAGTTTATCCATTGAAGGGTATTAATTTAGGGAGATCTGGTGTACCAACCTTAAGACTCCGTATCTTACGTCTTGTTTCATCTCTCTCAGTCTCTCTCGGTCTCTCTCGATCTCGACCGATGGAGGAACCCAAACAGAAGCGCATATTTATCAAAATGTTCTCAAGCAGATTGCAATTCCTAAACAAAGGTACCCTCTTTGAGAATATAAATTGTGTTTGCTGCGATTAATATTTTAGTTCTTAATTTACAATTAAAATCATATGTTTCTTTGGCTCTTGAAAGCTGCGAATTTTGATTAATGTAAATCTTTTATAGTGAGTTTATGCAATCTCTTTTTCTATGGAACTATTTAATCTACTTTATGCATCGTAATTGACAATTATGATCATGTGATATCCATATTAGTGCTGTGTTGTGATGTGCAGTAAGTGCTGATTTTGTCGCGGTTGCAAAGGGCATGAACCTCAATGTCGTGGGTCCTGTCAGGATACCTCCAAGGATTGTGAATATTAAGACGAGAATAAACGCAGGTATATAGCTTGTTTTGATGAAATTATAACCTTTTGCTTATTAAATGGCCTCTGTTAGAACTTTTGAGTCTGGTGGAATAGAATAGTGTATGATCTGGGGTTTTCATTTGAAAAGCAAAGCTTATATAGTTGTGGTAAACGTTGTGTGAGTTAAACAATTTAAGGTCCCAATGTGTTATAAACTTATATGCATACTTACATGCTGTAGATGTGGCTGACCGCGCCTTAAAAATGTGATATCGGCTTGATAATTGATCCTAAATTGGTCGCTGCGATATAGATGTGGCTGACCCCGCCTTAAAATGTGATCAAAGTAACCCTTAAAGCTTGATAAATCAATAGCGAAGTGGTCTATCAGCTGTGTTATTTGATACTCCACCATGCAGGCATGTCTTCCTGTTTATAAGTTATAATTGTTGATAGTTTCACCTGTTTTTTCCACTTTTTTTTTTTGATAAATTTTTTCCACATTTTACACTGCTGGAGTAGAGCAAAGATAGCAATGTCAAAGTTTAAGAGAAATCTTCATCCTGCATTTTAAAATCTCTCTAGAAATGAACAAGGTGGATTCACTGGCTTTTTTGCAGCCCATAATTCTACAATCTGTAACTTTATTAGCTTTGTTATGAATTAATTAACTTGTTGTTTGAGGTTCAAATCTTGGAAACCTTGCTTTGGCATATGGGTAGTGAATACTGAAATTAAGCGGTGCTTGTAGGAGTATGGGAAACTTGGGTTGCAGATCTTAGACAAAATTTCTGTTACAAGACTAGTAACGTTAGAAAAGCTTTAGGGTTGTCGTTTATATATTTTACTTGCTGATCTGTATTATGTTCTCAAACTTATGTTTTTTGTTACGCTGTTCAGGAACTAACTTTCGTAGCAATTTTGAGTTATGTATTCACGAGAATCTCGTTGAAGTCTTCAGCTCCACTGAGGTGGTTGAGCAGATCATTTCTGGTTCTAATGAATGCAATGTCAAGATTGAGGTTATAGTTGTTGGTGTAAGAGGCTGGACAAGTAAGCAGGGGCAACTTGGTGCGAGCATTGGGTTAAGTCAATCACCTGAGGGCTCAGGTAGAAGTAATTTTATTTATATAATGTTCTTGTTTGGTTTGCGGTATTTATAGTGATGCTTAAGTCTTTGATGAGCTATTCACTATATTTGTTTTCTTTATTAAATTGGATATTTTAATTGTTCTATACTTTTCTATTTTGGACAGTGTCAAATATTGTTCAGAATTTGGCATAGTGAGTTGCCTTGATAAATTGATTAATGAAGTATGGGGTAACATGTTAGTATGTAATTGGAGGTACCTGGTTGAAAACGAAATGTAGTGAGTTGTCGTGTAAATAATATCAATAGATAAATGATCAAAAAAATATTTGAAGCACAATAAATAAAATATTAAAATTCATATAAGATTGACAAAGTAGAGAATAAGTTGCACTGCGATGTCCTTTTTTTGCAGTCTGGTGGTTTTGTTGTAATTTTGGCACTTTAATGACCAAAATTATTATTTTTTTAAGCAACTAAAGGGCTTTAGACAATTTGCTGTTACTTGATAAAAGGTATATACATTTTTGTTGGTTTTAAAGATAGTAACTCTAATTGCGAGAGAATTTGAGATCAAATTATTGCTCTAATAATTGTATTTATATTAGAACACAAAAAATCAGTAGTCTTTGAAGGATCAATGTTTTTGCACATAATCAACCCGTCGTGTAAAATAGTTGATTGAAACTTATCAACTGCAGGGGGAAAAAGCCAATGAAGAACAATATTTATCGCGGTTTTGAAATCTTGTCAACAGTTTTTTATCAGTAATCTCTTCCGAAATTGTAATGCCCTTTTTTGTAGGTTTTTTGTTTAACAGGTTGCTAACATTATACTAGTTCAGTGTAGCGTCTTAAAAGCATAATAATTCACATTTTCTTTGTTTATTAGGTTGCTAGTGTCATACCAGTTCAGTGTTGTAAAAGCATAACCACTCACATTTTCTTATACTTTTTTTTTTTTTTGCTAAATAGGCATTTTATTGTACTACAAAGAAACTCAAAACACCAACTCCATTAGTAATTCCATCAATTACTCGTCTATCAAAAAAAGAAGTTAACTTGGCCAATCCTCTTATTCCCCCGTACCAAGGTTAGCACGGTTAATGATATCAGCCCAAGTATTAATTACACGGCCTTGACTATCAACTACAGATTTGTTATGGTGAACTGATTCATCTATGTGGAAGTTAATTATATGTTTAATCTGCCTTCATATACATTCTACATGTATGTCATGCCAGAAGACTGGAGAACAGATTAACAAATACTTTTATATCATCATAAGAAACAATTATTTTTTTTAGGTGTTAAAATTTCCAAAAAAATAAAATTTTAATTATAAAAGTATTTCTTTTATTTAAAAATTAATCAAACCGGTCTATATCGGTACGATTCCAGTCCGATCCGGATTTTTTACCTTAATATCTTACGTCTTGTTTCATCTCTCTCTCAGTCTCTCTCGGTCTCTCTCGATCTCGACCGATGGAGGAACCCAAACAGAAGCACATATTTATCAGAATGTTCTCAAGGAGATTGCAATTCCTAAACAAAGGTACCCTCTTTGAGAATATAAAATGTGTTTGCTGCTATTAATATTTTAGTTCTTAATTTAAAATTAAAATAACATGTTTCTTTGGCTCTTGAAAGCAGCGACTTTCGATTAATGTAAATCTCTATAATGGGTTTATGCAAACTTTTTTTCTATGGAACTATTTAATCTACTTTATGCATCGTAATTGGAAATTATGATCATGTGATATCCATATTGGTGCTGTCTTGTGATGTGCAGTAAGTGCTGATTTTGTCGCGGTTGCAGAGGGCATGGACCTCAAGGTCGTGGGTCCTGTCAGGAAACCTCCAAGGATTGTGAATATTAAGACGAGAATAAACGCAGGTATATAGCTTGTTTTGATGAAATTATAACCTTTTGCTTATTAAATGGCCTCTGTTAGAACTTTTGAGTCTGGTGGAATAGAATAGTGTATGATCTGGGGTTTTCATTTGAAAAGCAAAGCTTGTATAGTTGTGGTAAACGTTGTGTGAGTTAAACAATTTAAGGTCCCAATGTGTTATAAACTTATATGCATACTTACATGCTGTAGATGTGGCTGACCCCGCCTTAAAAATGTGATATCGGCTTGATAATTGATCCTAAATTGGTCGCTGCGATATAGATGTGGCTGACCCCGCCTTAAAATGTGATCAAAGTAACCCTTAAAATGTTGAATGTTGCCATTGTTGAATGTTGCCATTGTTGAATGTTGACACTCCCCCTCAAGTTGATGCATATATGTTGCTCATGCCCAACTTGTCGATAAGTGGATGTAGCATTTTTCTTCCTAATCCCTTAATTAACACGTCAGCTACTTGATCTTCCGATTTGACAAACTGGATACTGATGATATCGTTATTGATCTTCTCTTTGATAAAATGTCGATCAATCTCGATATGCTTGGTTCGATCGTGTTGAACTGGATCATGTGCAATGGCTATAGCTGATTAGTTATCACAATACAACTTCATTGGTGTGGTTGATGCAAGTCCTAATTCTGTTAGAAGCAATCTAATCCATAGTAATTCACGTACACCTCGAGCCATAGCTCTGTACTCTACTTCAGCACTAGACAATGCAACCACTGGTTGCTTCTTGCTTCGCCAAGTAACTATGTTGCCTCCAACAAATGTACAATATCCTGATGTAGAACGTCTATCATCTAGACACCCAACCCAATCTGCATCTGTATAGTTCTCAACCCCGAGATGTTTGTTATTAGTAAACATCACTCCTTTTCTAGGAGCAACTTTAAGATACCTTAATATCATATAAACTGCATCCAAATGAGGTTGACGAGGATCATGCATGTATCTGCTTACAACTCCCACTGCATATGCTATATCCGGTCTTATGTGTGAGAGGTAGATTAACCTCCCAACTAACCTTTGATATTGAGTTCTATCAACAATGTCTCCCACATCTCCGCAAAGCTTATGATTCGCTTCTATAGGAGAATCTACAGGTCTACATCCCAACATGCCTGTCTCATTTAACAGGTCAAGTGTATACTTCCGTTGTGAAAGGAAGATACCACCTGGACTTCTGGAGACTTCAATGCCAAGGAAATACCGTAGTTTTCCCTAGTCCTTCTCGAATTCGGAGGCAAGCCTCCGTTTAACATTTGCAATTTCACACGTGTCATTACCAGTGATCACAATATCATCGACATAGACAATAAAAACTGTGATTTTCTCACCTGTTCTTTTCACAAACATTGTGTTGTCTGAATCACCCTGTTTGTAGCCAAATTTAACCACTGCTCTTTGAAATTTGCCAAACAAACCCTTGGAGACTGTTTTAATCCATAAATAGTCTTCTTTAGTCTACATACTTTCCCAATGGTTGCAGCTGTAGAAAAACCAGGTGGAATGTCCATGTAGACCTCTTCTTGTAGGTCTCCATGTAAGAATGCATTTTTTACATCCTATTGTTGAAGTTCCCATCCAAGATTTGCTACACATGATATGAGGACTCGAATAGAAGCCATTTTTGCCACTCGAGCAAAAGTTTCCTGATAATAAATCCCATAAGACTGAGTATACCCTTCGCCACAAGTCTTGCTTTGTATCTATCAATCAACACATTAGGTTTTTGTTTCACAGGAAATACCCATCTGCATCCTACTACCTTTCTTTCAGCAGGAAGATAAGTTAACTCCCAAGTGCCATTATGTTTCAAGGCATTCATTTCCTCTATCATGGCATCTTTCCATTTAGGATCACGAGCATCCTGCCAAGTATGTGGAGTGGAAACACTGGACAAGGATGATACAAAAGCAAGTGAAGAAGGAGATAATGCATTATAAGAAACAAAGTTCGAGATAGGAATCATAGTTGTTAAGGCGGCGCCTAGGCGTCGTCTAGGCGGCGCCTAGGCGGCTAGGCGGTAAAAAATGGGTAGGCGTCCGACCCGCCTTGGTTTTAGTGGGTAGGCGACGCCTAGGGGCGCCTAGGCGGCTAGGCGGACGCCTAGTTCGCCTAAATCCGTCTAATCTCGTCTTTTTTTTTCCTTTTTTTTTCTTTTTTCTTTTTTTGGAACCAAGCCCAGCTTATTTTACACTTTACTTTATTAATATCATTGTATTATATGTATATCTTTACACTTTACTTTACTTTTACACTTTACACTTTACTTTATCTTTACACTTTACACTTTACTTTACTTTATCTTTACACTTTAATATAGACAGGATTTAGACCAACTAACGGAAAGATTCAAGACCTCAAGACAAGTGATACTTGTGCATTCTATAATAAGTTATTATTAATAACATAGACCGTGCAGGACAGCCATACGCCATTCAATATTGTATCCCACATAATATAATATGTACACATCCTAGGTTTGAACATACTATACCAAATATAATTGTGTATATATATATATATATATATATATATATATTATAACATATAAATGTATGTATATATAAAATATACCAAATATGTATAGCGTATAATCCGCCTAATGTCGTCTAGGCGAGCGCATAATCGCCTAGGCGGTTAGGCGGTACAATGTCGCCTAGCCTCGTCTTTACGCCTTGACAAGTATGGATAGGATGGTTAGTACAATAACGTGTACCCTTTCTTAAAGCAATAGGAAGATTAAGAGTTGGATCAAGAGTGTTACCGTTATCAGGCTCAATTATAGGAGCTGTAGGATCTCCCTTGAGGTCAGAGGTCTCTGGATGTGGTAAAGTAGTGACATCATTATTTCTCCGTTTAGAATATGTGATCAAATCCGGCCGGTCAAATCTATTCAGATCATCCGAATCATTACTCGATGTGTTTGGACTAGGCACATTTTTGTTTGGAGTGGGCACATTAATGGGCACATTAATAAATGGAAGTGACTCCTTTGTCGCTTCACCATCAAGACTGTGTTGATTAATCTCCCCCTAAGCAAGGAGGAGGAGCCTGGAGAGAAATAAGAAATAGACTCCCAAAAAGTAACATCATGACTAACAAATATGCGACGTGATGGAGGATGATAACACTTGTATCCTTTTTGAGTTGATGAATAACCAATGAAAACACAGCGGAGAGCACGAGAATCAAGTTTGTCTCGCAAGGGAGAGTGATTATGAACAAAACATACACTCTCAAATAACCGAAGAGGCAATGGATGAGAGGAAGGTGCAGGAACAAAAGACAATGGTGTTCTGAACTGTAGAACACTTTAAGGAAGACGGTTAATGAGATATGCAGCAGTCATGACTGCCACGCCCCAAAGATATTTAGGGACATGCATTGTTAACATTAGAGACCGTGCTACCTGTTGTAAATGACCAATTTTCCTTTCGGCAACTCCGTTTTGTTGAGAGGTTTTAACACATGTAGTTTGATGAATAATACCACATGTGTCCAAATAAGATATAAATGGCCCACTATACTCGGTACCATTATCGCTCCGAAGAATTTTAATGGAGGTGAAAGATTTGAAACACTCGAATACTTCACTTTTGTGTTTAAGGAGATATACCCAAGTAAGTCGGGTATGACAATCAACAAAGACAACAAACCACCTATATCCATCATGTGTAGGATGTTTAAAGGGACTCCAAACATTAGTATGAATAGTACAAAAAAGAGTAGAACTTCTTTTATTCCTAGATGGATAAGATGACCTTTTGTGTTTAGCTAGTTCACATGGTTCACAAAAAAATTCTTCCCTATTACACTGTTTTGCTAAATTAGGAAAGAGATGTGTTAAAACACCAAAGGAAGGATGGCCTAACCGTCTATGCCATTGATATGAAGACTCTAAAACATGATTAGGTGTGGATGACACCTGATAACTTGTCGAAGGAGAAACAAAATTTCCTTCCATAACATAGAGTCCATCTACCACTTTACCACTGCCAAGGACCTTGCCTGTCGCCAGATCCTGAAATACACAGTGAGGAGGGAAAAATGTTACTGAACAATTAAGATTTTCACTAACACGAGAGACAGATAATAAATTTGCAAATAAGGAAGGAACGTGCAAAACATCTGATAATGGTAATGATGAGTGGTAAAGGGAAGTGCCCTGTCCATGAACAGGTGCAAGAACTCCATTAGCAACACGAATATTGCCTGTTTCACCATGATATGACTCTAGAAAACTAGAATTTGATGTCATATGTGCCGATGCTCCGGAATCAATGATGTAGGACATTTATCGGAAATTAAATGACAAATATACTTGCATGGGCAGAATTGGCCGTGGGTGTTGATGGAGTGGTATTTAGTTGAGACATTAACTGGCGGAAGGTATTAAGCTCTGAAGAGTCATTGTCCATGTTGGAGGAGAAGACTCTGACTCTTCATGATGAGCACTAAGAGGAATGCCTCTTCCTGTACCTCTGCCTGTACTTCTACCACCAGATGAGACACCTCGATAGCCACCTCGACCACGTCCTCCTCGTCCCTGAATTTTGAGGTGAGGATGCAAAATGAAACAAGTTTCACGAGTGCGCTAGAAAGAAACAAGCAAAAAATACACTCCCTTTCCTAGGTTATGTCATTGCTTACCTCACTTCCTAGGTTATATTTAACACACCCCCTCACTCGAAATCCCATCTTTGTATGAAAGACCTCTCTTGGGATTGAAGAGTGGACACTAGTAGCCCTTAGCTTAATCTGAGCGCCAACTAGACCCATTTTTAGGATCGACTGATCTTGAGTTTATTGAGTCTTTTGGGAGTTATCGAATTTTCGACCACAGTATATTTTAGGCCGTCAAAAAAATACACAGAAGGTGCTGATGAACACAAGATATAGCAGTGAACTGTGTTGTATAAAATACAATTACTTCTGCTGCTTTGATTTTCTTGATGAATGAACTCGCCTTGACAAGGACCATCACCTAATTACTTCACTGGAACTTTACTAGTGAGTCTCTCCTTAGAAAGCACAACACTGGTATGTATGGTTTCTGATTTTGAATTTGTGTTTGGCTGTTTGGGCTTATGTGTTTGGAAGATATAAGTCTGGGCAACTTGTGTTTTCCTTAAAAAACCACAAAGCTTCAATTGAAAATCTCCTCCTCTCTACTCCCGCTTTGATACCATGATAAATTGTATATGAATATAGCAATAGCGAGTATCCGTTGTGTGTATTTAATTAAGAGGCTAATACATGTCTACTTATAGGAAGAAGATTAAAGTCTATGATACATAAGTCTATGTGTGAGTTAAACATTTAAGGTCCCAGTGTGTTATAAACTTGTATGCATACTTACATGCTGTAGATGTGGCTGACCCCGCCTTAAAAATGTGATATCGGCTTGATAATATATCCTAAATTGGTCGCTGCGATATAGATGTGGCTGACCCCGCCTTAAAATGTGATCACAGTAACCCTTAAAGCTTGATAATTCAATAGCGAAGTGGTCTATCAGCTGTGTTATATGATACTCCACTATGCAGGCATGTCTTCCCATTTATAATTTATAATTGTTAATAGTTTCACCTGTTTTTTCCACTTTTTTTTTGATAAATTTTTTCCACATTTTACACTGCTGGAGTAGAGCCAAGATAGCAATGTCAAAGTTTAAGAGAAATCTTCATCCTGCATTTTAAAATCTCTCTTGAAATGAACTAGGTGGATTCACTGGCTTTTTTACAGCCCATAATTCTACAATCTGTAACTTTATTAGCTTTGTCATGAATTAATTAACTTGTTGTTTGAGGTTCAAATCTTGGACACCTTGCTTTGGCATATGGGTAGTGAACACTGAAATTAAGCGATGCTTGTAGGAGTAATGGGAAACTTGGGTTGCAGATCTTAGACAAAATTTCTGTTACAAGACTAGTAACGTTAGAAAAGCTTTAGGGTTGTCGTTTATATATTTTACTTGCTGATCTGTATTATGTTCTCAAACTTGTGTTTTTTGTTACGCTGTTCAGGAACTAACTTTCGTAGCAATTTTGAGTTATGTATTCACGAGAATCTCGTTGAAGTCTTCAGCTCCACTGAGGTGGTTGAGCAGATCATTTCTGGTTCTAATGAATGCAATGTCGAGATTGAGGTTATAGTTGTTGGTGTAAGAGGCTGGACCCGTAAGCAGGGGCAACTTGGTGCGAGCATTGGGTTAAGTCAATCGCCTGAGGGCTCAGGTAGAAGTAATTTTATTTATATAATGTTTTTTGTGGTTTGCAGTATTTATAGTGATGCTTAAGTCTTTGAAGAGCTATTCACTATATTTGTTTTCTTTATTAAATTGGATATTTTAATTGTTCTATACTTTTCTATTTTGGACAGTGTCAAATATTGTTCGGAATTTGGCATAGTGAATTGCCTTGATAAATTGATTAATGAAGTATGGAGTAACATATTAGTATGTAATTGGAGGTACTTGGTTGAAAACGAAATGTAGTGTGTTGACGTGTAAATAATATCAATAGATAAATGATCAAAAAAATATTTGAAGCACAATAATTAAAATATTAAAATTCATATAAGATTGACAAAGTAGAAGATAAGTTGCACTGTGATGTCCTTTTTTTGCAGTCTGATGGTTTTGTTGTAATTTTGGCACTTTAATGAGTCAAAATTATATTTTTTTTAAACAACTTAAGGGCTTTAGACAATTTGCTGTTACTTGATAAAAGGTATATACATTTTTGTTGGTTTTAAAGATAGTAACTCTAATTGCCAGGTGAGACTTGAGAGAATTTGAGATCAAATTATAGCTCTAATAATTGTATTGATATTAGAACACAAAAATCAGTAGTTTTTGAAGGATCAATGTTTTTGTACATAATCAACCCGTCGTGCAAAATAGTTGAATGAAACTAATCAACTGCGGGCGGAAAAAGCCAATGAAGAATAATTTTTATCGCGGTTTTGAAATCTTGTCAACAGTTTTTTATCAGTAATCTCTTCCAAAATTTTAATGCCCTTTTTTGTAGGTTTTTTGTTTATGAGGTTGCTAACATTATACTAGTTCAGTGTAGCGTCTTAAAAGCATAATAATTCACATTTTCTTTGTTTATTAGGTTGCTAATGTCATACCGGTTCAGTGTTGTAAAAGTATAACCACTCACATTTTCTTATACCTTTTTTTTTTGCTAAATAGGCTTTTTCTTATACTTGAGTGTATTAAAGTGCCAAAAGCTTAATTTTTGCAAGTTGTGTGCCCTTTATCTCAAAGAGGATAGCTAGTATCCAAGTGCCAACAGCTAGGGCTGTGCATTCGGTTCGGTTATCCGGGAACCGTACCGCATAACCGAAATTATTTCGGTTCAGTTAACCGATGTTTATATTTGGGTTCGGTTTTCGGTAGTAAATTTTTTTATTTCGGTTTTTAACTGCGGTTAACCGTAAAACTGAACAAGTTGCGGTTAAGTAACTGATTCAACAATTGCAATTATGATTAAATTATCATGAACATGTTGCGCTGCTGATTGGAAAATTATAAAAAAATAGTTGACTTAATTGCCTGTTGGTGTCAAGTTTTTTAGGCAGATGTGTAAGCTCACAATTGGCTTGTTGTAATAACAAGGTCTGTAACGAAATCAGAGAGTGATTCACTATTCAGGTTGCTCCTCTCCAAGTCACTAGTAAATATTCATGTTTGCATTGATCAGGGGAAGCAAGATACACATGTATTTTTAGACACAAAATTTAGCCTCCAGCCTACAAACTGGTAAAATGTACTAGTAAGACTTGTGAATTGTGATATGCTGCAGAACCCCTGGCCAAGGCCAGGATTGTGAAGATTGGAGGAGCACTGGAGCAGCCAACTAGCCAATCACATCTACCAGAGAGTGGAGTGCTGTCTGGAGGAGCAGCCTGCAGCCGAGCAGGAGTGTAGCATATCAATTTAAATTTTCGAATGTTTTAAATTTGTGTTGGAAAACTAGCTAGTCAGTAATTTGTGTTAAACAGATATTTTTATGAATGTTTTTCTGCAATTTTAGTAACTTTTGTTAAATTTCAGTATTCAATTTCGGTTTCGGTAATAACTGAAATATTAATTTCAGTTCAGTTTTAAAATTGAATATATTTTGGTTTGGTTTTCGGTACCTTTTGTCACAACATTTCAGTTTCGCAGTTCGGTTTTTACTGAATGCATAGCCCTACCAACAGCTGAAGCTTTGAACAATCCATATATTCTTTGTAGTATTAAATGTGTTGGTTTACCTAGCTTGTTGGTCACTTCAATTCCTTGTACGAGTTATTCATGTTGCATTTTTAAATTACTATCTTCAATGTCTCTAGGTGATAACAGGTGATCTCTCTTTTATGTAATTATACATTTGCTTTATTAAAGAAAAATCAGTTAAAGAACAAAAAGCAGGGGTATCTCTTTTGTGGAGTAATAATGTGGATTGTGGACTCTGAGCATCTCTAATGGGAAAATCTATGTAGAAAATGGAAATATAGGAGTGATTAGTGGTAGCATATATGATATACCCATTCACCCTACACAATTTCACTACTAATTGTTAGAGCATCTCCAATGGTAATAGCTAAAATTATTAGCTATATAATGATTATCTAAAAATTTATTGAACTGTAAGATGTTTTACTCCAATGGTATTAGCTATAATGATTAGCTATATTTTAAAAATAGTATTTTATTATTATTTTAATAATATAAATATATGTAAGTAAATAAGATCGATGATGTGTCATCAAGTTTAGCTAACAGATGTGTAGCATTGGAGATGTTCTTACGCCGTTACTAATTAGTTATCTCTTTTTACACGTATTTTCACGTGCATAAAAAACATAGTTCAACAAATCATTTTTCAAAATTTCTTTTTCCTAATAAAAGTTTAAGGATTAAATTTTTATTAGAAAAAATAAATCGAAAAATGATTTATGGAACTATATTTTTCATGCACGTGAAAATACGCGTAGAAAGTCAAAGGGACAACTGATTATAGACAGAGAGAGTATTAACACTTGTTATGTTGAACTGATTCATCTGTGGAAGGTAATTATATGTTTAATCTGCCTTTATATACATTCTACATGTATGTCAAGCAACAAGACTGGAGAAAAGATTCAACCCCCCGCCCCCCCGTGTAACAAATGTAACAAATCTGCCTTTATTTTTTATTTATACTAAAAAATAAATTCAAGGTTCCTAATTGGTAATGTTTAAAATATTAGACTGGGGATTTAAGCACTACATAGAAAATGTACTTTAAATTGCTAATATATGAGCAGGATCATAATAGAATAGCTAAAGCTACTCATTTCTACACAGCATAATCTTTTTAACATATATTTCGTTTACAACCAGACCAAACATAAGTTGACAACAAAGACTACTTGTTATCGACCGTAGCTATCAAAGAGAATATACAATGCCACATAAGCAAACTACAGGTCCACAGCAATTAAGGGTCCTTGTTATATGACAGAAGTAATCTCCCAGGTGACACCATATGGATCTTTCACAATCCCAACACGCAAACCACAACCTGCGCCTTCCCCTCTAGCAATTTCACCCACAGAAACAGCACCAGCATTCAATGCCCTGTCAATGGCAGCTTCAAAGTCCTCAGTCTCCAGGAGGAATGAGAGTCCAGTTCTGTTCCTAATTAAATATAAAAGCAGTGAAAGCAATGTGAGAAAAGAAGTAGATGGTCCTTGAACAGATGATGCTACATAATTGACGAAGCAGAACTTCAAAAAAAGAATTACAAAGTGCAACTGCATTTAGGCAGATCTTACGTATGAAAATACAAAGAACAGGGGGGGCTTACAGAGCATCAGATGGGTGATCAGAGATGAGAAAAGTGGTTGAAGCGAGTTTTAGTTGCACACAGATGAGAGAGAGCTCTTGATCAGCATTCCTTTTTGGGTGTGTGACACTGACTTCTTCAGCTCCAAATACTGACTTATAGAACTGTATGGCTTCAGCGACTTTAGATGCCTCCACGAATATCAGAGGCTTAAATGCAGAGAATGGCACCAGATCCTTGGAGAAAAAACAAAAGAAAAGTTAGTTCTTTCCGAATGTAAAATGAAATGGCATGAACATAAATATAATGTATAGCATGAGCAGCGGAACCCCTTCTCTTAGTGGGTGTGGCTATTTTAAGATAACATTAATTACACTAATGTTGATTACATAATGAGAACATACATGATAAAATTTAACTAGCAGTGTTTGTGTATGAATTTGATACCTTCAGGTATGGATGGTTTAAAGCGTCTTCAGCTGTGATCCTTTCAAATGGGTCAATTACAAGCATTTTCTTCAACAAAGAAATAAAAAGCGTCAACCTATTGTTAATAAAGGAGAAAATCTGCATACAGTTGTAAAAACAAATCCACTACTACCTTGATCAGGTCATTACCCAATGCATCAAGGTTGGGTACAATTTGAGATGCCTAAAATTTTTTATGTCATGTTAGACTAAATCTCAACACAAAATGAAACTTAATTAATCTAATTAATCTTCAGAGATTTACCTCAGGGTATTTATCCAAATCTTTTGGGAAATTTGGCAAACTGCACAGCCAACTTTCTGGGCTTGGTGTGCCAATTTTACTACAATAATGCATAATTAGTAAGTTTGAAGTGAACACACATTGCAGAAACCAAATGGGCTGATATAATACCTGAATATCTCATGTAGGATACCAAGCTCAGAATCTGATCCATCTGTGATGCCAAAGAGGCCCTCACCCTTCACCATTTCAGCGAAGATGCAACCCACAGCCCACATATCACTTGCCTTACCATAGACATCACACCCCAAAAGAATTTCTGGAGCTCGAAAAGGGAGTGTAGTCACCTGGAAAGGAGAAAAATAGCTAATGTCACAGAAATATGTTGTTACTTATATCCATGTGTGTACTCAAAGAATTATATTATTACCGCTGAAGATAGATTTCTGTCATCAGAACACCTAATCACTGAGCCAAAATCAGCAATTTTCAGCTCTCGGTTATCCCCAATCATTATGTTTTCCGGCTTCAAATCACGATGTATCACGCCTCTTTTGTGTACGAAGTCCAAAGCTGACAAGAGTTCTCTGAGCCAGGTCTATATAACATTTAATGTCACAAACAGGTTAGCGCAATTAGAGTGCAAACTGATGATGTTGATATCATATAAAAAGCTTTCATCTTACCTTGGTGATTTCAACATTTTGTGCCCCATTCAGTTGTAGAAAAGTATTCAAGTCCTCACCGGCATGCTCCATTATCAAGTACAATTTATCTCCGCATGAGTATACTTCCTCCAAAGCCACAACACCAGAGTGCTTAATATCAAATAAGATTGATATCTCTCTTGCCATATCAGGAGTTAAGCGATTCTCATGCATCTGTATTGATTTCATGGCATATTTTCTGTCATCCCGTGTAGTAACTTCATACACCTCTGCCTTGGAACCAGATCCAATAACATATTGAGTGACATAATATCCCAATGCATCCTAAAGAAAAAGGTGAAGTCAAACAAAATGAAAGATACTATGTAGGGGTGTGTGTGTGTGTGTGACCATTAATAAATAACATACAATGCCTTTTCCTTCTGCCATCTGGGCCTTTATAGTGTCAACCTTCTCATTCATTTTGGAGATAACATCCTTAGTTGCTGTCAACTCACCAATCACAACCTGCTTTAATTCCTTGATTTCATTCAACACATTCTCCATTTCTGCATAAATATGATCCACTAAAATCACAATAAAATCATGATACTTATATTATATATCAAACACAATATATATGAATTTAATTACAATCTCAAACATCAATGAAACAAAATTTCTTATATATATACACACAATATCAATCAGACAAAACACATGTACTAATCTACTCGAGATACATACATCAAACACGATATATACGAAATCAATTACAAACTCAAACATCAATCAACCAAATTTTTTTACTGATCCAAAATAATCATTAACAAGTAATTTATATATATATATACACACACACACACACACAATATTAAACCGAACAAATCTACTAATCTACTCAACATTAATCAACTGACCGATCTAATCTCATTGACAAGTAATCTGTGTAAACAAAACAAATTTACTAATCTAATCGAGATATATACAATCAACCACGATATACACGAAATCAATTACAATCTCGGACATCAATCAACCAAAATTTCACCGATCTAATCCACTACAATCATTGACAAGTAGTCTATATACACAATACCAATCAAACAGAACAAATCTATTAATTCACTCGAGTTATATACAACACGATACATACAAAATCAGTTACAATCTCAAACATCAATCAACCAAACGATATAATCCAATACAATCAGTGACAAGTAATATCTATATCGAAAATCAATGAAACTCAAAAGATAAAGTAAAGGAAGCATAATCTCAATTAGATATTCTAATTCGAACACATGAATAGCAATAGAATCATGAATTTCGGAACATTAAAGATAGATAATACCTGAAATTAGGGGTAAAGATGAAAACCGAAAGAGAGAGGGGCAAGTGGAGAGGGAGCAAAATGTATGTATCTAAAAAATTGCCGCGCTGGTTTTTGTTTTAGAATTTCAAATTTCAAATGAAATATAGTAGTTTAGTTGGTGTTTGTATTCACCGTTTCGTCCTGTCCCGGGTCGGGTTAGTTTTGACATTCGTCTTATCAATACTTTTTTTAAGACTAAGAGGGTGTTTGGGATTGCTTAAAATAAGTTACTTTTGACTTAATGGAAGTGTTTTTAACTTAAAGGAGAAAGTAAAGTTGTTTACTTTAAGTTGAATGAAAGTGTTTGGGTCATTTTACTTAAAGTTAAATGGGGGTTTAATAATTTTGGCTTAAAGTGAAATTTGACTTAAAAAAATTTTAAATTCATGATATTTAAGCTTTACAAGAATTGTGAAAAAAAAAATCCATAAGTCATAAGTCATAAGTCAAAAGTACCTAAATGGAACTTATGACTTATGACTCATTTTCTACTTAAAGCCGGCTTAGAAGCACCGGAGCCAAACACCTCTAAACTCCTTAAAGCCATAAGTCATACGCTAAACGTGGTTCCCAAACAGGCTGTAAATTGCATTTTGGTGGCTTGTACTATTTTGTTTTTGCACGTTAGTTGCTATTGTTTTTTACTCAGCATTTGCGTGGCCACACAAATGTTTTTAAAGCAAAAAAAGGGCTCCGCACAATACAGCTTGACGGTGTTAACGGAAGGTGAGGGCATTTTGGGCAGTTTGCATTGCTTAATTCATAAATATGCATCATGTCCATACAATTTGCATTTTTAATCTTTTAAAATTCATATAAAATCATTATAATTGATTTTAATCATGAGACCTTTTGCATTATCATCTTAGTGATATTGTTGAGTTATAAAAATTAGTATGGATATTTAATTGTATGATTTGGTATTTTAAATGATTTAAAAGGCATTATTTCTTTTAAAGAGCTTTTATTTCGAAAATTCGTATAAAATTCATTCTTGATCCAAATATTATTTTAAAAATATGGGGATGATTCTAATTTTATGATCTTTATTGTAAAAAATTTTACGAAATATTTTCTCCCTATTTCCTATTTTATGTCGATTTAATGGTGGTTTAAAATCAGTTTTTCAGAATTATAAAATAGCATTTGTGAAATCTTCGGGTTTTCCTGAAAAACTGATTTTACAAATGTTATTTTATAATTCTGAAAAACTGATTTTAAACCACCATTAAATCGACATAAAATAGGAAATAGGGAGAAAATATTTCGTAAATTTTTTTACAATAAAGATCATAAAATTAGAAGCATCCCCATATTTTTAAAATAATATTTGGATCAAGAATGAATTTTATACGAATTTTCGAAATAAAAGCTATTTAAAAGAAATAATGCCTTTTAAATCATTTAAAAATACCAAATCATACAATTAAATATCCACACTAATTTTTATAACTCAACAATATCACTAAGATGATAATGCAAAAGGTCTCATGATTAAAATCAATTCTAATGATTTTATATGAATATTAAAAGATTAAAAATGCAAATTGTATGGACAAGATGCATATTTATGAATTAAGCAATGCAAACTGCCCAAAATGCCCTCACCTTCCGTTAACACCGTCAAGCTGTATTGTGCGGAGCCCTTTTTTTGCTTTAAAAACATTTGTGTGGCCATGCAAATGCTGAGTAAAAAACAATAGCAACTAACGTGCAAAAACAAAATAGTACAAGCCACCAAAGTGCAATTTATTCTTTTTTCATTTATTCAAAAAAAAAATATTTTAATAAAATATATCTGTTAAGCGTGCATGTAATCTTAATATTGTTCCTATATTTATGTGCCAATATCTCGACAACATGTGATTTCTTCATTGACACCTCAAGTGTCATTAAATTATACAGAGGCATAAAAAAGTGACAAGATGTTGCATGTAGTAGTCCAGAAAAATGCTACAAACAGATCTCAACAGGACAGAAAACTATCTAAAAAGTTTTATAGATAATTTAGAACTAATTATAGGATATACATCAGACTTAATTTAGAGACACACATCGTACAAGAGAAAAGAGAGAGAGAAGGAGAGAAAAGAGGCAGAAGACGGAGATTCAGCCATTGAAGACATTCACTTGGATTTGTTTTCTTCATCTTTTTATTTAGAAATCTCTTATGAATATGTGCTATCAATTCTTGTATGAACTAAATTTATTGAGTTGGAATTTTTATGGAACCCTAGCATGTGATTATTGTTTTTTTTTATTATTATGCGATTCTACGGTTTATTCATTCAAGCGTTTTTCATGCTAATGCTTACTATTGTCTGATCAACTCTAGTAGGTTAACGAGTTAATTATAATACCGAGAGGGTTATATTAATTGACATAAGACTTGAGTGGTGCATGCGTATATATCTTTTGATTATAATATTGTTGCGGTATAGACATATATTGTGACCGTGCATAGCTGTGTGAATTGGTGCTCAATTACATTCTGAAGAGTAAATTGGCATAGACATATGTTAATTTATTTGATAGGAATTATACCATAGTTATTTCGAGAGAAACCTATGACCATTGAATTCTAGCTAGTAAACTGTGAATTTGCTATAGTACTCTGCAATTCTTTTACTGATTTTCACGTGTTAGGGCTTAGGGGGAAGTAATTATCCTGACTTATCTTCTCATATTTAAAACACATTACACTCTCTTATCTAGTATAATTTAGTTGGTTGATTTAGTTCTAATCAATTAGTTTAGTTATAAAAACCATCAAATAATTTTTGTGCTCGATAACTGAATTGTTTACTTGCGATTAATACAATTTTGCAGTCCTTGAGGAACGATATCTGGTATTTAATACTGTATTACTTGCTTGCGATTGTGTATACTTGCACATTGTATTTTACGCAACAAGTTTTTGGCACCGCTGCTGGGGACTGTTTTAGTGCTTATTGCAAAATTAATCATCTTGCAGTTTGGTTTATATTGTTGAGCTTACTTTGGTAACTCTTGTTGTTTTCAGGTTAACAACATAGAGTTATGTATTCTCCATATGCGATGGATATGGTCTATGACGAAGAGTGTGCTGCACGAGATCAAGAACTTCTTTCGTTGCAGAGTAGATTATCGTCGGTGTCAGAGATGATTAAGAATATGGGCATAGGAATATTGAATCAACCTATATGGCAACCAATGAGTCCACCACAAAGCCAAGCTGACTATGTTTCGTGTATTTATTGTTGCGGTGCTCATATATATGCCTATTGTCCTTCTAATCCGGATTCTATTTGCTTTGCGGGTAATCAAAATTGGAGTAGCTCGTATTCCGATACTTGCAATCAGTCATGGATGCAATCTTGTAAAGCATAATTTAATGTAATATGTAATAGAGACATATATAACTCAACTAGGATAAAAGATGAATAATATTAACTCTATACAGGGATCGTGAAATTTGAAGAAGAGGCATCAACAAGGATCAAGTCGCTGAAAGAAGTTCATTAACATGATCAAGCCTCATTGACAAAATAAGATGTATAGACGATTCAGTTGAAGGGCCAAATGATTCCAGTGATAAAGTTTTTATGATTGCACAATTCTTAGCAGTGTTCTTAAAGACATGATATGAAGACCATGAGTGAATGTTAGTCGTCTGTGAACCAGACCAGTTGCACTAGGCGTCAACACTTCACAAAAGAATCGAAGTATCTAACTCAAAAAAACTGTTCAAGGGGTATGATTGAGTTTAGAGCAGTATTGATATCCTCTGGTTAGTTGGAAGCTGAATATTTATAGATGTCAAATTAAGAGGAAAATGAATAAGTATCCGAAATTACTATTCATGTAAATAGTATCCAAAATCACTATTCATATAAATAGTACTATTTATATGAACAGTAACCAATGGTTACTATTTGGGGTTGGTGAAATAGTGCCCGGTTACTATTTGGGGGTTGTTGGAATAGTGCTCGGTTACTATTTGGGGGTTGTTGGAATAGTGTCAAATAGTAACTTTCTAAAACCTATAAATAGGCCTGTTGTATTTCATTTCAAAACAAACCTCAACACACAACTCTCTCTTCTCTCTCTTATATCTTCTCTGTATAAGCTGCTAGACAGTCCATCTAGTAGGAAAGCCGGCTTAGCCCGCTTTCAGGAAGTGTCGGGTAGAAGGTCTTCGTGCCTAAACTATCCTTAGGAGTGTAAGCTGCTAGACAGTCCATCTAGTAGGAAAGTCGGCTTAGCCCGCTTTCAGGAAGTGTTGGGTAGAAGGTCCTCGTGCCTAAACTATCCTTAGGAGTGTTCAGGTTTTGAAGCTAATCCATTGGATTAGAAGTTGTAACACCCCTTCGAGTTTATTATCAATAAAGATATATTCTCGGAATTATTTTTTTTTGGTAGTATCGTATTCAACCCCCCCTTCTATGATACTTTGGGACCTAACAATTGGTATCAAGAGCAAGCTTCTAACATACAAGAATTTTAAAGATCACCACCATGGGAATGAAGGATGTAGGCGTGAAAATACCAGTTCTTGACAAAGATAATTACTTTCACTGGAAAGTAAAGATGCATTTACATCTCTTATCCATTGATGAAGGTTATGTAAACTGCATCGAGAAAGGCCCTCATATTCCTATGAAGGCTAATACTGTAGTTGGAGCAACAGCTGGAACTGCAGCTGCTGGAAGGCCTATTCCCAAACCGCCAGCAGAATTCACAGAGGTAGACAAAGAAGAAGTCCAGAAGGACAAGAAAACCATGAGCATACTGTTCAATGGAATTGATCAAGACATATTCGATAATGTCATAAACTGCACCACTGCCAAGCAAGTGTGGGACACTATACAAACACTCTGTGAAGGGACTGAGCAAGTTAGAGAGAATAAGATGCAACTCCTCATACAGCAATATGAACATTTTCACTTTAATTCAGGTGAAAGTTTAACTGATATATTTAGCAGATTTCAGAAACTGTTAAATGGGCTAAAGCTGTATGAGAGAGTATACGAAACCAAAGATTCCAACCTAAAGTTTCTGAGGTCTTTACCTAAAGAATGGAAGTCAGTGACAGTCTCATTGAGAAATTATCAAGATTACAAAGATTTCACACTTGAGAGACTGTATGGAATTTTAAAGACCTATGAGCTCGAGTTGCAACAAGATGAAGAAGTTGAGAAGAGCCAGAAGAAAAGTGGAAGTGTAGCTTTGGTGGCCCATATTCCAACAAACCAAGATGGAGAGAAGATGAAGAATGTGGAAGCCACACCAAGTCAAAGAACTTGTGAAGGTGGAGCTGCAACTAGCAAAGGTAAAAGCAAGATGATTGAAGAACCTGATGCATTAAGTGAGAATGAAGCTGAAGATCTAGATGGGTATTTGGCATTTCTATCAAAGAGATTTTCGAAGCTAAGATTCAAGAAGAATCCAGTAGAAGCTGGGCAATTCAAGAAAAGCTATCAACCGAACAAGGATGTGGTTGAAAGATCAAAGATCAAATGCTATAGTTGTGGAATTGCTGGTCACTTTGCTAATGAATGCAGAAAATCCAAAGCTGAGAAAGAGAAGAAATAGTTCGAGACTGTTAATTACAAAAAGAAATACTTTGATCTTCTCAAGCAAAAGGAAAGAGCATTTGTATCTAGAGATAATGATTGGGCAGCTGGAGGAGACTCAGATGCAGAAGAGGAGTTTGTCAATCTTGCACTTATGGCAAACGAAACTGATGAAGAGGCTAGTTCAGCAAGCAACCAGGTATACTCTACAAACCTAACTGAACTTTCCAAAGATGAATGTGATAATGTTGTTAATGAAATGTCTAATGAATTGTATAACATGCATGTCACATTAAAATCGCTTAACAAGGAGAACAAAAGGATTAAAGATCTTAATGTTAAGATAGGTGATAGGAATACTCTGTTAGAAACTCAACTAATTGATTTTGAAGCAATGAAAAGAAATTGCAAGGATTCTAAGAATGAGTTACTTGAGGCTCTGAAAAGAGAAAAGTGTTTAATAAAATAGTTAAAAGAGGAACAAGACTTAATTGCTAAGTGGAAGGGATCAAAGGCTAAAACTGAAGAAATTTATATTATACAAGGAGTTGATTCTTTTCACAAATTAGCAAAAGTTAAGTTAGATGTTGATAGGGAAGTTGCTTCAGACAGTGATTTAGTCGAAAAAGAATGTTCTTTGAGACTTAAGCCTGTTAGCAAAACAACTTTAACTAAATTGAATAAAAAGTACGGGCCTGTCAATAAGAACTTTGTTAATGGAGAGTGTAGGAAAACCAAGTCAGTTGAACAAGGAAACATAGGTAACTTGTCAATCAAGAAATTAAAGGATAAGTTAGAAAAGAATGAACCTAAGGCTAAGTCTAATAAGAATAATAGAAATGGCAAGGTAGGAATTAACAAAAATAGTAATTACACACCTGATAAATATGCTTCTCGAAAGGAATGTGTGAACTGTGGTAGTGTTAATCATTTATTTGTCAACTGTAAATCTGTTAAGAATGCTTTTGTGCCTAGAATGCCTAAGTCAGTACCTATGCCTGCTATGAATGTTATGTCAAACATGTTTGTCCAGCCTGCTCATGCATCTAGTCATTATGCTAACATGCCATTCATGTATAATCCATATTACAATGCTTTTAATATGTCTCAGTTGCCATGGATGATGAATAACATGTTTGCACAGACTATGCCAAATTATACATCTAGTCTTAATGCATGTGAGCAAGTGAAACAACCTATTTTTCAGAAACCTACACCAAGAGTTAAGGTTGATTTAACTCAATCAGAACCCCTGGATAGTAAGGGCTTGAAAAATAAGATTAAGGCTAACAAGGCGGGACCCAAGAAAACTTGGGTACCAAAATTAACTTGATTTAATTTTGATGTGTGCAGGGACACAGAAAGAATCTTTGGTACCTGGATAGTGGTTGTTTTAGGCACATGACTGGAGATTCTACCCTACTCACTAAGTTTGAGGAGAGAGCTAGCCCTAGCATTACCTTTGGAGACAACAGTAAAGGATATACTAGAGGATATGGCTTGATTTCACAAGGGAATGTTGTCATTGAAGAAGTAGCACTGGTTGATGGACTTAAGCATAACTTGCTAAGTGTCAGCCAACCGTGTGATAAAGGCCAGAATGTCTGGTTCACATCTGAAGCTTGTGTCATTTTCAAGAAAAATGACAACAAGGTAGTGTTGACAGGAGATAGAAGAGGAAATGTGTACATTGCTGACTTCAATTCAACAAATGCAAACATGACTACATGTCTTCTCAGCAAGGCAACTGTAGATGAAGGTTGGCTTTGGCATAAAAGACTGTCACACTTGAGTTTTAAAGCAATGAATGAGTTGGTAAAGAAGGATTTGGTTAGAGGTATTCCAAAATTGGATTACTCCAAGGATGGATTGTGTGATGCATGCCAGAAAGGGAAGCAGAAGAAGGCCTCTTTCAAATCAAAGTCAATGTCATCAATTGATCAACCCTTGCAACTACTTCACATGGATCTCTTTGGACCAGTCAATGTGTTGTCAATCTCAAAGAAGAAATATTGTCTTGTGATTATTGATGATTTCTCAAAATTCTCCTGGACATTCTTTCTGCACTCTAAGGATGAGGCATATGAAGTCATTATAAATCACATCAAGATAGTCAACAACAATCCTTTACTCAAAGTAAGGAGAATAAGAAGTGACAATGGAACTGAGTTCAAGAATTCTGTAATAAGAGAGTTTTGCGAAGAATAAGGAATTATAAGGATTTTGTGAAGAATCCTACCTTAAAATATAAGGATTTTGGCAAAATATTTCACTCCAACAGTCTCCTAGTTGACGCTTAAAAGTTTAGAATGCTCCCCTTCTTCCTTATTTATAAGATGCTCCTAGTCATTCCTTATCTCATTTTTCATAAATAAAATATTCATTTCCCTCCATTTCTAATCCACTTTTCCCTTTCTTTCACTTTTTTCCCTCTCTTTTTAATATTATTATAATAATAAGGGGTAAAAATAAGGAGTATCCTAAATCATTAGAAGCTTAATTATTTATAATATTTATAAGTAATATGTTAGGACACTCTTGTAGTTGCTCTTATAGCGATAGCGTTATCCAGATATTTATGGGGTTTTTACTTTTTACATTATTAAAATCTATAAAGTGCAAATCCAAGTCAAAGTCTACAACTCAATATTAAAATGATTTCGAATTGAATTCGATTAATGTTAATTATATTAAAATTAAAAAAAAATTATGGTCAATTTCAATCTCATCACTACATGCACATAATAATATCTATTATGTAATTACTAAAATTACATATAATTGCGTTGTTTGAATATATAGGGGGTGTTTGGCTAACCATATAAGTTAACTTATATGGCCAAAGTTCGTTTCAACTTATTTTGTAGTGTTTGGCAAAATAAGTGAACGAACTTATTAACAACTTATATGGGATAAGTTGAATGTTAAGAAATCCTAACATTCAACTTTCAACTTATTCTTATTTCTCGATACACGCAATATTCTTATCCTTTAAATCTTCAAAATCATATATATTTTGAGCCGTTCATTAAAAAATTGATATGTATACATCAAATTTCTCTACTCATCGAGATCTATCCATTGATATCCACTTATATATATTAAAAAACAAATATTTTGAAAATATTTAAAAAAGTTAATTTATAAGTTCTGATTTACCAAACACTCTACTGACTTATAATTTCTGATTTACCAAACACTCTATTGACTTATAAGTTCTGATTTACTTATCACTTATATGACACTTATCACTTTAAGCTATAAGTTACTTATTTTAAGGTAACCCAAACGGGCACATAAATATACTAGGAGTATTTTGATATGCCATAAATTTTATTTTATGACAGCATTCCACGGCAGAAACATTTACTTCACGGCAAGTTTTGTCATGTACGAAGAAGAAAAGTCACTTTTGAAGAATGTAAAGTGAGCTTCATGGATTCATCATATTGAGTAATTGTATGGTATCAATCAATTTATATTTGGTTGATAATTTTTTTTCTGTAGTCTCTCTCATAAACGAAATTTTGTTTGATAATAAATCTACATATCTAAGCTGCCAGAATTTAAGAAATTGGTATCATGCATGTACAACATTCTTTCCTTTCTTTGCTGATATTAAAATATGGGTATCCATACTATTATATACAAACCGAAACATTAAAAGTTTTTGTACCTGTTTTTTGGTACATAGTGAATTTACTTATTTACCCTTTATTATAAAAAAAATATATATGATATTTATACTATTAAAACTCCTAAAATAAATAATAACATAATATAAATTAATGGTAAGTAGTCAATTACCTTTTTTCACATTTACATTTAATTGAAGATATTACCTTTTATTAACACCTAAAAACATGAATCGTATCATATCTTCCAATCATTGATATTTCCTTTCGAATTAAAACACGTTACCTTTTTAATTTAAAACTAATCTTACAATCATATATATATATATATATATATATATATATATATATATATATATATATATATATATATATATATATATATATCCGAAATATAACATCATATTTAAATTATTAATAAAATATATTAAAAATATGTATACGTTGTTTATAATAAGGAAACTTTAGCCAAAACATTAAAAATTTTGGAACTTATTTTTTGGTATATGTTTTTTATTATTTTGTGAATTTACTTAGTTAACCTTTATTATAAAGGAAAATATATATAATATCTATACTATTAAAACACCTAAAATAAATAATAACATAATATAATTACGGTAATTAGTCGATTGTCTTTTTCACATTTACTTTTAGTTGAATATATTACCTTTTATAAACACCTAAAAACATCAATCATATCATATCTTCCAATCATATCATCTAGCAATAATTAATATATATACTCCCTCCGTCCCGGTTTAGTTGTCCATTATTACCATAATCGCTTGTCCCAAAAAAAATGTTCACATTTCATATTTATGGTAAATTGTTAAACTATATTACTCTTATACCCCTTGATATCCTTACCATTTAAATTAATGACAACTAAATTGATTAAGGATAGTCTTGGTAATAAAATTATATTTTAGGAAGTTATCAATTTTTTTAATTCGATTGAATAAAAGGTGGATTTTGATTGATGGACAAGAAAAATGGGACAGAGGGAGTACTAAAAAATATCACATCATATCTTCTAATCATTAATAAAATATAATAAAAATTCGTATACTACGAATAATGACCATTAGATTTTTAGTAAAAAAACAAAATCGTTAGATCTAATGATTAAATATATTATATTCAAGGTTCGAATCTATCAACGACATATTTATTTTAAAATTTTATAATAAAAATTTTAAATCATGCATATCATTAATTAAATTTATATTAAATTATTAATATTAAAATAAAAATAAAATATTATAAATAATGATTATATAAAAATATAATTATAACATAAAATAAAATTTGATACATATCAAAAAAAATCCGTGCATAAGCTAGTATTAAGTATAAGTAGAATGTAGAAAGGGCAGAGTTGTTTTTGTTCAAATCGATAATATTTTGGTAAATTTTGTTCTATAAAAATATGAAAAGTATTAGGTCTTAATTAAATTTTCCGTTAAGAGGTCTTTATCATCGTAATCTAATCAGTGTTGTAAAAAGCGGAAAGCGGTTCTAAGCGGTGGGAGAACCTTCTAGCGCCTAGGCGGGCTAAGCGGGCGACTAGGCGGATTTCTAAGCGGGACGTTAAGCGGATTGTGAATATATACATAAATATTTTTAATTTATTTAATTATATATTTAGAGGTTGTGAATTATACAAGTTTAAATTTTAATACATATATTCATTTATAATATAAAATTCGAAAAATAATTAAAGAAAAAAAATAAAAAAATATATTTTTAAGGTTCAAAATTTGGTCAAACCCGCCTAATTTCGGTCAAACCCGCTTAATTCCGCTTAATGCCCACTTAATCCCCGCTTAATTACAAAAAACGCTTAATAGTCCGATTAGTAGAAAATCGAGTCGATTAGTAGTGTTTTTCCGTCTAGACGGCCGCCTAGGCCCGCTTAGCCCGCATTTTAGAACACTGAATCTAATAGGGAGTTCGTGACTTAATTGGCTAGACATTTGCAATAATGAAGGAATAGAGAATTGCTTGCAAAGTACAAACTGTGGATCGGTTATAGAAATTGGGAGTTCAGAGATCTTTTTATTTGCTTAGCTTATCCACTTGTCGATCTTTTTTGGCATATGTGATTAGCTATTTATAACATACACACAGAACGACTTCGACTATCAAGAGCAATATCGAACTTGAAAACTGTGGATCGGTTATAGAAATTGGGACTTTGAAGATCTTTTTCGACTTCGACTATTTATTGACTTATTTTCGGGTAAAAATTTTATATTTTTATAATTTTTTTATACAAGTATTTAATGTATGTTTGAGAATTAATAAGTTGCAAAAATAAGTTGGAAAATAAGTTGTAAAGTTAGAAATCTCTAATTTTGTCTTAAAATAAGTTGACTTATTCTGGAAAAAAGTTTCCCCAAACACCCCGTTGGTTATGAGCTTATATATATAAGAATTAAATAAAATATAATAGATTGAGATATGGTGGACTTGCTCTATTACCATAAAACTTGTCCTCCGTTCCATTTATTAACCTAGGCCTCCGATCCTTTGGAGCAAAGCGACCTTTCTCTTTTTTTTTTTTTTTTTTGCTAAGTTGTAAGTATATTAAGAAGAAAACGAAAACAGGGAAGATCCCATGCTCTATGACAAGCCATAAAGGAGGTCTATCTATGCTCAATCTCTAGAGGGAGATTGAAAATAGAAAGCAAAACAAAAGGAATAGCAAAGCTAGGCCTAGTGAAACTCCATCCAACTACTCCATGCCGAGTTAGAAGCATGTTTTTCAAACCAGGTGGAGGTGCGTAGTCTATTTTTTACATCGCTAACAATAGCCTCTAAAAGAATGTTCGGAGTGGAATAATCGTTATCATGGGCTCGCGCATTTCGTTCCCTCCAAATATAATAGCAAAAAACTTGAGCAATAAGCAGTAGCAGTTGACTTTGAATATGGTTTGAAGTCGTGGTCCAAGAAGCTAGCAGATCAAGCCAAGTAGCAGCTGTAACAGTAGTACCAGCATAAGAGGCAAGCCTCTGCAAAACATTGGAGCTGTAGGAACAAGTAATGAGCAAATGGTTCTGGTCTTCCTGTCCCCCAACACAAAGGAAACAATGTTGAAGTAAATCAATTCCAAATGAAGCGAGACGATGCAAGGTGTTCAGGCGGCCATGACAAACCACCCACTCGTGATGAGCAAAACGGGTGATTCTGAGTTTATGCCAGACTGAAACGTGCCAGGGTACTTCCGGGATTTTAAACCGAATTGCATCCCAAACATGCCAGGTACGGAGTTTGCGAATTGGCGTCCCATTCCAAAGAATGTTGTCTTCATTATTGAGATTAAATCGGGGGAAATCAAAAGTGTTCAGCCAACGAAGCAAGTTAGAGTGCACATGGTGGTGTCTACAATTCGGAGTCGGGAGCTGTCAAGAACCCGTGTGAATGAGGCTATTGACAGACGCAATAGCAGTCATGTGGGTTTGAGAAATGATGAAATCAGTGCTGGAAGTAGCTAAACATTGCCCCCTCCACCAGGGGTCAAACCACAGGGAGGTGTTATTGCCATTCCCCAACTCGAATTCCAGAAAACGAATTGCAGTAGGTCTGAGCTTGAGAATTTTTCTCCAAATCCACGAGCAGTCATTGGGCTCTAACATGGTCCAGAAGTGCTGGTGCTTCAAAACAGTTGTATTAATCCAAGTAGGCCAGAGAGATTTGTCTTTACGAACCACTTTGCAGAGATGATGAAGAAGTTGCGCACGATTCCAACACTTAGAGTCTTTTATGACCAAACCACCTTCATTTCGTGGCAAACATACAGTCGTCCAACCAACCTTGGCACCTCCTTTAACGTTCTGGTCTCCTTTCCAAAGGAACCTAGTAAAAATAGTTCGAATACGCTTATGCACAGCACTAGGTAACATAAAATGATTTGTCCAATAAGCTTGCATAGAGAACAGAACACTGTTAATAAGCTGAGAGCGACCAGCCAGAGAGAGCAAAGTAGAAGTCCAAGAGGAGATTCTCCGAGTGAGCCTGTCGATTAGAGGAATGCAGTCGTTGATGCTGAGATTTGTGGATATCAAGGGGACCCCAAGGAACTTAACAGGTAGATGGCCATGAGGGATGTGAAAATCATTGTCAAACCAGGCTGTAATCTCAGGCCTACAATTTGCAAAAAAAACCGTGCTTTTATGTATACTTGGATGCAGTCCACTCATGTATGAAAACCGAGCAAGACAACTCATGGTATGCTGAATAGAGGCTTTGTCACCATGCGAAAAAATCAGAACATCATCAGCAAAGAAGAGATGAGATAAGTCTAGGTCCTTACAACGCCAGTGATGCTTATAGGAAGCAGGTTTATTATTGAGTAAGCATGACAGAACATTCATGGCAATGGTAAAAAGATAGGGTGACATAGGATCACCTTGCATAAGACCTTTGCCCCCTCTAAAGTAACCTTGTAAGCTACCGTTTATCTTAACAGAGTAGTGCACTGTAGAGATGCAGGCAGAAACCCAGGTTCTAAATTTAACAGAAAAGTTCATTTTTTCCATGGCATTCATAAGAAAATCCCAACTCAGCGAATCAAAAGCCTTGTGTAAGTCTATTTTCAGTGCACATTTTGCGATGCCTGTTTCTCGAGAATAACCTCTAAATAATTCTTGGGCCATCATTATATTGTCGGATATAGACCTTCCTTTAACGAAAGCCGTTTGAGCCACGTCAATAATGGAAGGGAGGACATTCTTTAACCGATTCGCCATAATTCTTGAGATGCACTTGTAAGCCACCGAACAACTGGAGATTGGACGAAAATCCTTCATAGTGGTTGGTGTTTGCGTTTTAGGAATCAAGGCTATGCTAGTGGAGTTAACACCAGTATGCATACAAGATGAGTCGAAGAAGTACTTAACAGCTGCACAGAAGCAAGGGCCGACAATATCCCAAGTTTTTAGATAGAATTAAACTATCATTCCATCGGGGCCTGGTGCCTTATTACGTTTCAAAGACTTGAGAGTTCTGAAAATCAGATCTGAATTAATGGGAGTTTCAAGGCTAGCAGCTTGGTCCTCAGTTAACAAAGCACAACAAATGCCCTCAACGTCGTTAGAAGCAGTACTAGCAGCTCCAAGAGTGGTCTGAAAATACTCAACAGCAACTTTTGAGCATTGTTTTTAATGTGCTTATTCATATGTCTACTATTTATGAAATAATAAAATTTTAATTTAATACTACCTCAGTTTTATTTAATGTGGACCATTTCTTTTTGCACGCAATGCGCTCGGAAAAGGTAATTATAAATAATATTTGTTCAACTTTTTTGTCTTGCATTAAATAACAAGGCTTATATTTTAAATATTAATTTATTATATACATTAATTTGCATGAATTATCATATCCCTACCATTTAAATGTTTCATACGAATTCTACATTCATATATTTAAACAATATATATATTTTAGGTTGTACTTCAAATTGTTTACAGGCGAGAATGAAGTGACGTTGCACACTCACTGTACAAAAATGTGCTCTGGGTACCGTTTGTGATAAAGTATCGGTTTAGGTTCATTCAGCGCAGGGCATTGTGAATTGGTATAAGAGCTATAGCTAACTACAACATTATGATATACTTTAGTATGAGATTATACTACACTCTATAAATTTATAGGTATCTCATAATCGATACTCCGTATAATATTATGTTTGATGGGGTTGTGTATAAAGTTCAATCATTTATGACGCACCGCATCACCGTAGCTACCGATTAAAAGTACATAAGATATGGGAACTTCTAGATTTAAAATAAGCTTTTTTTACTAGATGAATCTTGATAAATTAGGCTTTGTACCTTAAATTAAGTTGATAGAATTTGAGATTTTAGTAACGTTACAAACAAGTTGAATTTGGAGCTGTTAAGAATTATTTAGTAATTAAGTTTTTTTTTTAAAATATGGGAACCCGCAGCCGCTACCCTTCGGGTGCGCTCTGGGTAAATCCATGAGCTCACACATAAACATCAAAGATAGATATTTTGATACGTCATCTCTTGGGTAGAGATTGTATTAACTATTGTCAAAATGTGAATTTTAGATTCATTGTAGGTCACCAATACATATTGATCAACATATATACTTGGGCAATGTATTGTTGTTCCAGGACTAGAAAAGTATTGGCAAATTTAAAACGTTTAAAGGTATATATATATATATATATATATATATATATATATATATATATATATATATATATATATATATATATATATATTTTGGGTACTTCTCTAAAAATAACAAGTTAAAATGAATAATTTAGGAACTTAAATATAACCATCTTATATATTAACTACAGATCATTATCATGCACCTACACACCGTATACATCCATGCCATGCAACTAACGGAGAACAGTTACTTTACTTTTTCTATTTCTAACACATTTATTTCATTTCACTGTTATTTAATTTATTCTCATACAATTATTCTTCTTTAACTTTTTTTATATAATTTTTTCTATTCTAATTATGTTCATTACATACTCAAAATATTATACACTTTATTTTTAATATATTGTATGCGAAATTATATAAATACAAAACACAAAAAATGTTCTATATTATAAATATTACAATAATGTTCTATATTTTATTCAATTTATTTCTGTTTTGTAATATTAAATACAAAAACCTATTTTTTTATATTTTGTAAATACAATTGTTTTATACACAATAATATTGTACAAATACAGAACGCAGCTTTTATAAATGCAAATCAAAATTTAGAACATTGATTTTATGTATAGCGATCATGAATTATTTTTTAATAAACTTTTTATTTAAGCTACAAGAAAAATAAATGGATACTATGCATTTAAAATTAATTTATACAACAATACATGTGTCATGTATTTGAAATATTATATAAAACATATGGGATGTGAAATTGTATAAAAACAATCAAAACAATGTGTTATTTTTTTATTCAATATTATTTCTATTATTAATATTAAATATAGAACACATTTTTTTATAAATATAAAAAAGTACAGGACAAAGATTTTCTCTATAGTTAACAAATAGACATATATAGTACACTTGTTTTTGAATTTTAAATGCTAAAATTATTAGATGAAATGGGTAATGTTCTTTAGTATTTTTTAAAATGGTGCATACAGTTTTACAAACAAAAATAAATATATACAGTACCCTAGGTTAAATAAGTAGTATTATGTATTTTTTATAATAATGTATCTTGTTTTAGATGTATTTATTTGTGATATGTATTTTCTTGCCCTTCATTTTTCTTGTTTTGTATTTTTTTAATTTAGGATATGTATTTTAATTTTGTTATGTATTTTTTTAGTTTCATATGACTCATGTAATTTTTTTATATTTAGTAAAAAATACAAATATGTTATATTTTGTAATTTGTTAAACTAAATAGCTAAGTTATTTAATTTCAAATATGCTAAGCCATGCGTTTTATTAAATAAAATTTTTAAGTTATATATTCTAATAAATAAATTTTTTAAAGTTCTATATTTAATAAATTAAATTTTTATATTTTGTATTTTAATGAATTAAATTTTTAGGTTTTGTATTTTATTAAAATTTTCATGTTCTATATTTTTATTTCTATGTTCTGTATTTTAATAAACTAAAATTTAAAGTTATGTATTTAATAAATTAAATTTTTATGTATATTATGTATTTCAGTAAATCATTATAAATAAATGTAGTTTGAAAATATTTTATATACTTTTATAAAATAAATTTTATGTTCTCTATTTAGTAAAATAAATTTTATATTTTGTATTTAAAATTAAATTAGTAATCAGGAAAAAGATATACATATTCTATATTTAAAAAAAATATTCATATTTTATTTTGTATTCCTCATTTTTGGTTTGAACTTTTCTTTAAAATATATTTACAAAATTGCATGTTCTTATTTTTATAAATTAGCAAGGTACATGTTCTGTATTTGACAAAAGAGTAAAGAGAATAATAATCTACTTGTAATACAATTTATTCACGTCTCCTCCAGAATTGTTGTTGGAGACTCTTATGCTTGATTATCCTTTTTAATGAAATCAGTTTTTATTCAAAAAAAAAATGTTTATAACATTTAAGCTTAACTGTCACTACACCAGAATATGAATCAGACAACACTTGTTTATAACATTTAAGCTTAACTGTCACTACACCAGAATATGAATCAGACAACACTTTATAGACAACGGATTACCGAAAAAGCATGGTCCGAAAAACTCATACAACTGGTATTTGTGAAACTCAAAAAACCGTTGTGTAACAAATACATGGACAATGGTTTTTCACAAAAACTAAACTGTTGTTTAATGCTTAAAAACCCGTTGTCAGACACACAAGCACACAATGGGTTTTCCGAAACTAAAAACATGTTGTCTCAGATAGATAGCAGTAGACAATTGTTTTCTATAAAATAAAACCGTTGTTTCAAATGGACATAGACAATGTGAAACTGTTGTTTCACATGGACATAAACAATGCCTAAAAACTGTTGCCACTTATACAGCATATTTTCGAAAAAAACTAAAAACAGGGCACATAATGTAATAGAAGGAAAACATGGCAAGTAGAAAACAGGGCAAACGGTATAACAACCCAAGACATACAACGGGTTGTTAGAAACCTTTATACAATTGTCTCATATAACAGCAGAAAATCGTTGTCTGATTCACTTTTCCCTGTAGTGTGTCTTCCCACCTCCTGGTGTTCAGGATTTTACGCTTGCATGTATGTATTAATAGATTATCGTGAACGTCCAATGGATGTGCTGGTGTTCCTCAGTTACTCAAATAATTTGGTTCCTAGTTGAACCAAGCCTATATATATATGGGACCTCTTCTACAGTCACAATTGGATATTTTTTAATATTGATCCAACCCATCTATATCCATCCACTAAAGAAATGGACGGCTGAGATTAAAAAGCTTACGCTATATTATATAGCATACTCCGCTATATTATATAGCGTAAGCTTTTTTCCATTTTAACCCTAAATCTGCCACATGGCCGGACTTACGCTATATAATATAGCGTAGTCGGTTTTTTTGACGAAAACCGGGTTTATTTGACAAAATAACATAATAGAGCGTATTGTGGTTGCATATACATCATTTTACAAAATATTAAGTGAGCAAATCATCCACAAACCACCGGAAATCGCAAATCCACCGGAATCGGAAGTAAATCATCATCAATTTCATCATTTCTTCATATAAAGTGAGTAATTTCGTGTCTATTTCTTGTATCTATATGTCATCTAATTGTTAATATGTGTGTAGATTTGTGTACATGTATATATGTATGTATGTATATATCATCAACATCATCTAATTGTAGATTTGTGTACATGTAAGCATGTATGTATATAATTTTCGAATAGGGTCAAATTAATGTTCGAATTTATGGAATAATTTCGAATTATGGTCGAATTAGGGTTCGAATTTGTGGATAATTTTCGAATTAGGTTCGAATTTGTGGATAATTTTCGAATTAGGGTTCGAATTTGTGGATAATTTTTGAATTATTAGGATTAAAATTTATTGGATTAAAGTTTGAATTTGTGGATAAAGTTTGGATTTGTGGATAAAGTTTGGATTTTTTTGTATGTATTGTGTAGTTTGGATTTTTTTTTTGTTTGGATTAAAGTTTTCTGTATGTTTTGGATTTTAGATGGAAGATTTTTGCGGTCCGGTTGATCGTTCTCTCCTTACCGACCAAGATAACCATATAAGTAGTAGAATATGGGTTGGTGATCATCGAGATAAACTTACAATCCGTCAAAGTACCTCGTTACTTAATCAATGGGAATTAGAGCCATATCAAATTCATCTTTTACAACATTGGGGTTTCAGAATGTTTACCAACCCAAGAGCCGTTATGCAAAATGATGTGTCTTTAATTACGTCATTAGTGGAGCGTTGGAGGTCGAAAACCAACTCATTCCACTTTACTTTCGGGGAGATAACGGTGACACTTGAAGATGTGTACATGTTGACGGGGTTTCCGGTTGTTGGAGAGGCGGTAACTTTGAGTGACATAATTAACGTAAAAAATTTTTGGTTACGTGATTTGCCGGATCCGACACTCTCATTTGAGGAAAGGGAGAATGCTTTGTAGAGAGGTGATGTGAAATTAAATTTTTTGAGGGAGAGATATCGCAAGTTCCCGAACAAGGAGGATCGGGAGCTTCTAGAAATATATACACGGGGGTATGTGTTTTATTTGTGTGGGGAGATATTGTTCCCCACAAAATAAAACAATGTTTCTCATCCAAGATTAATTCCCTTGTTGATTGATACTTCTAAAATTTTTGGGTATGCTTGGGGTGCAGCAGCACTTGCCTATCTATATAGGAATTTATTTGAGGCAAGTCATAAGGATTGCAAGTCCATTTCGGGATGCTTGACAATATTGATAGGTATTGGAAATGGTGATAAATTTTGACTATATTATCATGCCGGTTGCAACGGGAGGTCATTGGATCCTATTCTTGTGGTCAATGACCACTTTTAGAGTATCTTTGTTTGATCCTCTAAGTGACGATACTAAGCACATGAAATTAAAAGAGCTATACAAGACGGAGTTCTACATTGTGGTATATTTTATCTTCTTTTTTTTTTTTAATTTCTAGTAGTCCATATTGTTTGATACATTACTAAGACAATTCATGTTTGTTTGATAGTAAAAATTGGTCCCTATCATGTTGCATCGGTTGGATCCTAAAAAATTTCAACATGTCGTATTCTCTGATGTTGAAAACGTCTATGAACGACCTAGGCAAACCAATGGGGTGGATTGTGGAGTTTTTGTTATGAAATATATAGATTGTATATTGACTTGCAATACCCAAGCTTGGTGTGGTGTCCAATGGGATGAAGATGTGATTGAAACATTCCGACGGCGTATTGGTTGGGAGCTCCATAAAAACGAAGCTCGGTATTTGTCTTTGTATTCCCACGATTTTAGACTAGCGGGATTATAGGTTACTAGTTTGTTTTTGGAATTTTTAGAGATTGTAAGTTACTAGTTTATTTTTGAAATTGTAAGTTACTAGTTTGTTCGATTTTGAATTGTAAGTTAGAGATTTTTTTTAGAGATTGTGTATGAAATGTTGAAATTTTTATAGATTGTTTTTAGAGATTGTGTTTCAAATGTTGAAATTTTTAGGGATTGTTTTTAGAGATTGTGTTTGAAATGTTTTTAGAGATTGTTTGGAATACTACATTGTGTTTGAGTTTGATATACAGGGGGTGTTGCAAAAACAGGGGAAGCAGGGCAAAAGAGCCCTGTACTTACGCTCTATAATATAGCGTAAGTGTTTGGAATACTAGATTGTGTTTGAGTTTGATATAAAGGGGGTGTTGCAAAAACAGGGGAAACAGGGCAAAAGAGCCCTGTACTTACGCTCTATAATATAGCGTAAGTGTTAAAAAACAGGGGAAGCGTGCTGGAATTACGCTCTATTATAGAGCGTAATACCCTGTTTTTTCAACACTTACGCTCTATTATAGAGCATAATTACAGAGCTTTTTTTTTTTGCTCTGTTTTTTTCTTTTTCCCTATACCAAATTCAAGCACCAAATTTCTACTAAAATCAAAAGCACCAAATTGAAAATTGCTAACCAAATCAACAAAATCAATACCAAATTCACTCAAAAGTAAAATCAAAAGCAACAAATTGAAAATTGCTAACCAAATCAACAAAATCAATACCAAATTCACTCAAAAGTAAAATCATGAATTACATTTCCTTGGTTTTTTGAGTTGGACTTTTCGGGAATCGACTCTCCTAATTTTTTTGGACAATTTCGTGAATCATGTTTAGCATCAAGTTCTTTGCAACAATTACATTTCCTTGGTTTTTTTGAGTTGGACATATCAATGCCACTCTTCACTCTTTCCTTCTTGCGACCTTTAGTGGTGGAAATTATAGGGTCTTCCAAATTTTTAAAATCTTCAAATCCATCAAAATCTTCACCTCCACGTTCATCCTCACATGATGGAGTTTTTTTCGTAGAAGGCTTTTCTATAGGAAAATTTTCCACAACTTCCACCTCTTTTTCAATCAATCCCATGACGTATTTAAATCTTGGAATCGAACAACTTCCACGAGCCGCTAAATCTTGAAAGGCTTTGCACAAAGTTGTATATCGGGCGGGTTGTGATTGAAGAATATTGGACGTTTATACGATATAGACCCGGCAATTTTATTTTCTCCAATTGTGCATCTCAAGTTAATTAAATTTAAAGGGATCTCCGTCCATTGCATCATATTCAAGTATCGAATAACATGACGACAAATCATTTCCGAACTTTTAAATTTCCGACAAATACAATTTATCATATCATTGGCCACGGTTATTTGATACATTTTTCTATTTTCCACCACCACCGTGGTCTTATATGCTTCGTACACCTTAAATAGCATAGTATTCATGGAATCTCTCTCATTCACAACATAGGCTCCACTTTGTTTAAGTTCGTGTTGAAAACGTCTAAACATTTCCTTTGTATAAATAGATGCCGCATGATTCTCCAATGAGGAGGATGTTATTCTTGACATTTCCTTATACTTTGTTTCATAGTCCGCTTCTTTCTCACGAAGATATTGTTTCTCCAACGCATTTTATGAATTCTCTATAAACTCTTTCAAACCGGTTCTAGCATTTACATACTCGTCAAAAAAATGCATTCATTGACTCACTTCTCGAGGTAGTGGTTATCCCTGTAGTGAAATGAAGTTTAGTGTACACACGAACCCACTTATGTCGAAAGGAATACATTTCTTGCAACCAACCATGATCAACCTAGTTATATTTTTCAACCAAATCATTCCACCTATCTTCAAATTGTTCAACCGTCATTGACTTGTACAAACATAAGTTGAAATCTTCTTTGAAATGTGGTTCATATGCGTACAAACGGGATAACTTCTCCCCGAATTTGGTACTTATATGCCAAGTACAATAAGATGGTTCGTGTTTGGTAAAACTTTGGCAATTGCATTTCCAAGTGCAATGTCTTGATTGGTGATGATGGAGATTGGAGGGTTGTTCCTATAGCTTCCAACCAATTCTTCAAAACCCATATATAAGAACTTTCTTTCTCATCCCTTATTAGTGCAAAACCAAACAATATGGATTGGTAGTGGTGGTTCACCCCCGTAATAGGTACAAATGGCATACTATACCTATTTGTGCGGTATGTGGAGTCAAATACTACCACGTCTCCAAAATTTTTATATGCATTTAATGATCTTGGATCAACCCACAACATGGAACGCACCCGATTATCCTCATCAACATCTACTCGATAGAAAAAATTCCCCAAAACTATTACATTTCAATTCTTGGAGTAATGTCAAACCTTCTTTGGCATCACTCGAATCAAATACATGATGTCTAATATTACGCAAAACATTCTGAATGTCTTGACTAGTAAATCCAATATTCTCTAAGCTTCCCGTAAGCTCACCCATTACATTCAAAGATTGTTGAGGCCCAATACCCTACTTACTCAAAATTTTAATCAATTCTCGCATGATGGGTGTTATGTTTCTTGGCCTTTGCATGAAATGTACCTTACTAGGTGAAACCATCTCATGATTGTGTACCAAATGAACCAATGTTACCTCCCACTTATTTGATTTCTCTCTATGAACAACATACATTCGCGCCTAACATTTCTACCAAGAGAATCTCTATTTCTCTTTTTTTTCAGAACTTCATCTTCATCATCCAAAGATTTTGAGGCTAATCTCCCACCCTTTCGACATATATACAAATGCGAACAAATCTTGTTATTTTTGAACGTTTATGTGTAGTTCTAATTATTACTTCAAAACCAATACGCCTACCATAATCTCTATAGAACCTCTCCGCTTCATCTAAACTATCGAATAATTGACCAACACATAGGCAAACATCATTCAAATCATCCAAAGAAACACCATTCTCAACATCTTCAACATCATCACCATCATCAACAACATCATAGACAACATCACCATCACCATCATCATTCTTAACATCTTCATTATTATCATCATCAAGATCTATTATTTTAGGTGTGTGTGGACTTTCGTTAACATCTTCATTTTCTACCTCAATCTCAATCTTACTAGGTGTCTTATTAGGAGATTTTAACTTTGAAAAAATGAAAGAAGCCATGGGTTAAATAGAGAGCTAACCATAAATTCCAAGCTCAATCTTCAAAAATCATAATTTGGGATTGGTACTCCAAGCTCAATCTTCAAAATCTTCAAATTTGGGTAAAATTTGATAAATAAATTAAGATTTGTAGAGTGGAAATAGGTATAGATTGGTGTAGATTAAGTTTGTGATGGTGTAAAATATATCTCCAAATGATTTAAGATTGCCATTCTGATTGTTGCCATTGTTGTTGCCATTATTGTTGCCATTATTGCCTTCTCCGTGCATCGTTTCTAAAAACAATAAACTTTCAAACTTAAATCAATGATCAAAAAGCACAAAAGTCAAATAGGTCAAATAATCACACAAAAGTGCTCTAAATTCAAAATAATTTACTAACTTAAAGGTCAAAACCTATACAATAATCTTTAGGATCGCATCCTAGGGAATGTACTAGTCCCATACCTAATACACTCTGAAGGAAAACCTAGGCTCTGATGCCAACTGTAACATCCCGAATTTTCGGGATATTATTTCTAAATACCAAACTCAAATAAACGAAATTCTTTATTCAAATTATCCAAAATTAACAAAAGTCAAATGCAGCGGTCAAATTCAATATTCTAAAATCATCAAATCGGAGACGCAGCTCCACAAATCCAATATTCAATATCTAATAATGTACTGAAAATTTATTCAATAATCCGATAAGTCTTTTTCTATAATGGCATCTAAATCAAGTAGCACGAAATCCACACGGTTCAAATCCTTAATCTTAATAAGCTTCCAAAAGTCTAAACCTGAAACATATTAAAACAATGAGCTGCGAAGCCCAGCAAGTAACTATCGCCCAACGGCTAAAAATAATATTTTCAAAAGTGAACAAAATTTCTGAAACTTTAAATAGATACAAAAATCAAAACAATAAAATCATATTTATTCCCACAGTTCTAATTTACGGTCACACTAAACCAGTGACACGGTTCTATGTTCGATGGGGGCCAGTTTACGTCCCTCATTAAGTCTTACTCAATAAGGTATCTATGTGTTCCGGAACGTACGTAAACTAGTTCTATAATTCTATATGCCACACTATCTAGTGATCGGATTCTATGATTCGATACGCAACAAAAACTGGGGATCCGAATTCTAAAATAATTCTTTTCTAAACTCAATTTTCGATATCACAAGTTTCGATAAGCAAATCAAACAGATATTTTGAAATAGAATAAAACAGAATTTATAACAATATTGAGCAACGAAAAGTCACTTACCTCGAAATCGACTGAATACCAAAATTTAAACACGAACAGTCCCTATAAATTCAATTAATAAACCACAAAGAAATTAATCATGTATTTTATAACAAATTATATTTAAACAATTACACGGCCTGCCAGAGACTATATCAATCATGTCAAAATAAATTAATAGGCCTTAAGACATTAAACCCAACGTGGCACACATGAGACTTAATCAGTTAAGACGTAAAACTGTAGAAAGGTACTGACATGAACATAATTCTAACCCATTATTAACATAATAACAATTAATAATAAACATAACGAGTTACCCACCTTACATAACAACATACTTTAACATGATGTATCAAGTAATGATTTTAATCTACTGTCCATGAACGATAATGAAAAATAGAAGTAAAATATTAGGAATTAAATTCTAAAATAATTACATATAAATCTGTAACTTTTCTTTTTCTTTAAATTTTATACATAAAAATAATTTTGGATAAGATGTCTTTAAACTACAATTTTCTACAAGATCATTTGATTCCTAAACAAAAACACCACCACACACTAAGCACATAGAGCAACACCTATAATTGATCTTATCGTAGTTTTTTTAAAACATTACTCACGCGTGCATATTTTGTGTAATATGTCAGAAGCATCAAAATTCATGAGGCTATATCATTCATGTTTAGTAAAGTGAATATATACAATATACCTTTTCCTCCCTTTCCAAGTGCATAGACAAAAATTAATATTAAAACGATCACTATAGTTCAGACAATACATTAAACTGGATATTAATACATGTAAATCAAATTACGGTTAGTAAAAGGAGACAGAAAGACATATACAAGGCTTACACAGAACCACACAACACATTAGGAATTCATGTAGTTATGAAACGGAGCTAGAGAAAATACGTACCTTTTTTTATCGAATTCATGTACACCTTTTTAATTATCTAGAGGGGTTCTTATATAGGCTCTCAAACCCTAATTTTTATTCGGGTAATTCTAATACTTTTCTCCTAAAATCTATAACCTCTCCAAGTAATTCCTTAAAATAAAAGATTCTAGCACACATAATTAACATAATTAAAATGATATTAATTCACTAAAATATTCTTACTCTTCTTTCCAAATATAACGAATCTTATCCTTTAGAATTCTAGAATTTTCTAAATAAAATAAATATCTAACTAGAAATTACTTTAAAATCTAATATCTAATTTTAAAAATAAAAATAAAATTACGAATTTTACAGCTGGTCATTTTAATGGTATAAGATGGGTTGGTTGGATATTTAAAATTATCCAACTGTGGCTGGTGACCAGTTTCCTATATATATATATATATATATATATATATATATATATATATATATATATATTAATGAATGTAAATTACTTACGACCATCATATGTAGATAGTGATAAATTCAAGAGTATTTTAATAATTATGGTACAGAGTGCTTTTGGTAACACGAGAGATTAGAAAGAATGTGAGACTTCATTAAAATATGTTATTCCATTTATAAATCATAAAAGGACTAGTGGTCGAAGAAACTGTTATATAGTTAATTGAGGATGTAATTAAATTCTAAATAAATGGTTATAGATTGTTAATTTTGGGGTAAAAAAATTACAGGAAGAAAAAATAATAGTCTCAACTCGTGGTCCACTTACTCATGAACAATTTAAGGTTGCAATAAATTGAGAAGAGAAATTTAATTCATTCGTCCTAGGTTGTTTTTTGCCTTGGCAAGTACTTTCAAAATTTCTAATTAACACCCTACGTCTAAATTTGATTAACAGAAATTACTCAATTAGTCTTTGCTGGTGTGGAAAATAAAAAAGTAAAAGAGAAATTAATAGAAAGCTCAATTATGTCATGTCAAAATCAACAAGTCAAACTAATAAAATGAACGTTGTGTTGTCTTATTATCATATAATAATCTTAAAAACAAAAAACAAAAGTTGGTAATTGGAAATTTATATTTTAACCAGAATTATAAAAACCATACCATATGTAAACTAAATGAAACATGTATTTTCTGTGGTTCTTGTTCTTAATTCAAACCAAAACCAAAACCAAAACATTAAACTACATTATTTTCCACCCCCAAGTATACACATCAGATTTGGTTGGTTGCATACGTTAAATATTATGTATATTGTCGTCACATTCAACAAAGTCAACACTGCCATGTCACAGTCAATATATTGGCTACTAGAGTGGTGCATTAGAGACCCCATTAACATTGATGAAGGAATTGATAATAGACCCTAAATAACTTTCGACTTGATCTTAAAATTATAAATTGTCTAGAAATATCATTATAACCTATAACAATATATGTAACAAAAGTTGAAAATGCAATTTGGTAATGATAATGATACCTTAAAGTAAGGATAGTTGAGAGCCTCCCTAGCTGTAATCCTATCAACCGGGTCAACTGCAAGGAGTTTCTTCACCACACCAATAATATATTGTCAATAATATTAGAAAAAAGATGTGTTCATTTAAATTTAATTAAAGTATTACTACCTTTAATAAATCATTACCATCCGCATCAAGACCAGGAACATGGCCGGGAATTGGAGCATCAGATGCCTTGAAAAGTAAATGTCATGTTAAAAATATGCAATCCAAGATAGAATTAGAATTCGAAGTGTTGTTAAAAGAATTCCACCTCCTCATGCTGGCCTTGATACTCCGGCTCATCATCTTGGTAGTCTCGCAGAGAAAATAGCATACTTCCCTCCTTCGATTTCCAATTTTTCTTCAATTATGGAAAAAGTAAAGTTTTAAATTCGACAAATACAATGTTACAAATAGTAATTCAATGAAGTACAAAATCTGACCGAGTTAATCATCATATTTTAGGTCATAAATGTTTAGATCAAAGCTCAATCATAGTTTATGTTGATCAGAGCTGGTAACTGAATCCCATAAAATTAAGAGAGATTGATTTTACAGCACATGATTGATACAAGATATGTCGGTTTCTACTAATCAGAATATGCAGCTATCAATAAAGATCATGAAAGATAATTCCCGTTTTACATTGTAATCATTATCTTGTAATTGATAGTGTATTTTTGCCATCTATATAAAGATAGAATAGGTTTACTTCGTAAGTGTCGAACAGTTTATAACTCTTGTAATCTAGCAGCTCCAAAGAATATTTAATTTCTTTGAAGAGTAGTTTGTATCAGATTTTACTAAGTTATCAATAAAATATGTTCATTTTTTCATTACGTTGTATTTAACTATGCTCTCATGGAAAATGTTAAAACTGAATTTGCTACTCCTAAAAAGGTACCTGAAGTTGTCTATGATTTTGATACTGATAACATATCAAACTTAAATCATTCCTCAAATGCCTCCATATGAGTTTTAAAAATGTCTCTAGAAAATGTCAAGATTATAGATGAAATATGTGAAATTAGTAAAACGGAATGATTAGTTAAAAGCTGACTTGCTGTTCATGCTAGAAGTTTAAAAAGAATGTGATAGTGCTTAACGTATGCAAGAGCAATTAATGAATAAATATGCCTTCTTAGAAAAAGAACGTGTAAAAATTTTAGAGTTTGGACACACTCGGGTAAAAACACTCAAGAACTTTTCATAAAAAAGAATAATAATGTGACTAAAAATATTAGGTCCAAGTGCACACCAGTAAATTTTGTTAATTCTGCTTCGCTCTAACCTAAATCAACATTTGAAATAGGATATACCACAACTGCTAGTAACACAACAACTCCTGAAATATCTAAATTTTACACACTAAACAAATGAACATAGGGTTATTAACTCAAAAATAGCTCAAGGACGAAAAACATTACTGAAGATGGCCAGCGGAAGTGTACGGAGAAGAAATGTTCTTTCTTTGAAGCTACCTTTGGTGTTAGGCATATATCTTCAATCCAAATGGTCAGAAAATATGTTGTGTATATCTGGGTGATAGTATAAACAAGAATTCTGTTTATGATCTTAGAGCTACTATCTATCAAACTGGAGAAATGACTCAAGAACTGAAGAAGGTTAAAGAACAGATATTTAGAACTCTAGGTGAAGCTGAGAAGACTTACTTCAAAACTTTATCAGAGGATCTATGTGCTACTTGGAAATATCTTCAGATTCTTAGAATGGTAAAATGCACATATTGTATATAATCCTTTCTGCATTTGTGCTTTATTTTACAAAGTATTGTTGGAAATAGTAATTTGATGAAGTGTAATCTATATAAACACAAAATAGGTTTAATCTGTAAGTGTTCAAAAAATTTATCACTCTTGTAACCTAGCAGTTGCTATGACTCCGCATGTTGACCCTCTAGGTCTGCTGACTTATGTTAGAAAGGGAGCCAGGGGCAAAAGAGACTGAACACTTTAAAAGCTATGATGAAAACCTTACAGAAAGAAGGGTAAGGGTACCTTGCGGAGTTTAATTACTTGGGGACAATGAGTGAAGGAAGCAATGAAAGCAAGTTAGCACGTGAGGTACCTTCTTTCTTGCAACCTATAGTGCAGCATTTTCAGGATGTGTTTGAAAACTCTGAGTGTGATTATTGTCGTGAAATACAATATCCTATAATTCCCTTTGCTTAAAATTGTTTTAGTCTCTAGCAACAGCTCTGAAAAACATTGCATTTCTTTGGAGAGTACTTTGTATTAGATTTTATTACTTTATCAATGGAATTTGTTCGTTCTTTCATTAGTTTGTTCTCTGATTCAAAAAATTATACATTATTCTATTCAACCCCCGTTCTACAATAGTATTTATTAGGCAACATAAAACTAAGTACTTGAATGATACTAGCATTTTTGTTACCTGAATATTTCGTACAATACACTCATCCAAGGACTGTGTCCGCGTGTAATGCTGAAGGGGTTCTTCTTCTCCACCATCTCATAATAAATACAACCAGCTGACCACATATCAACCTTCTCTCCATAAGCTTCATCCCCCATCAGCATCTCTGGAGCCATGAAAATAAGAGTAGTCACCTGAAAACACACAAACAAACAAAAAAGTGTATACATATTCATAAAGGCATTAGGTTATATTTAAATTCAGGATGATACACTTAAATTTGTTTAACTAATAACTACCCGTGGAGTTAGCACTTTGACATCATCACCATCACCAGGCCTTCTTGCACTTCCAAAATCACAAATTCTAAGCCTGAGATCATTACCAATGCAAATATTCTCGGGCTTTAGATCTCGGTGAATGATCCCTCTCTCGTGAAGGTAAGCAAGAGCTGATAAAAGCTGCATGTGCCAATCCTACATACACAAATAAAAACATCTCAATTCAATAATGCACAATAATAACATCGAATTTAAACAAAAGTGATATTTTTCTCACCTTAATGACTCTAGCAGTGACTTGTTTCCTCACATCATGTTTTAAGAAATGATACAAATCTATACCGACATCCTCCATAAGTAGGTACAAATGATTTCGGTAAGAGTACACCTTCTTCAACTTGACAATGTTAACATGTTTAAGATCATGCAGAAGTGACATTTCTCTGGCTATGTTAGGAGGTATGCTGTTGTTATCAGCCATGGAAACACATTTCATAGCAAAATATTCCTTAGTCCCTTTATCACATACTTGATACATATCTGTTCTAAGATTTTTTTTTTCTTTTAAAACGAGGTAATATGATCATTTTTTCTTTTTTAAATGGACCGGATTTAAATTTTACCAATCCTAGCCTTTCAATTTGTTGTGTCACGAGGCCCAACTCTTCACTCAATGGACGTACCAGGGTGGCCAACAATGACAATGAGCTCAAACTTTTATATATATATGTATTGATTTTAACCATTAAAATCTAACCGACAGTGATAATGAGTTAAAGAAAGTCGATAAAAAACTCCAAACGTACGACGTCGTTCTCTATAGTCATGGAAATGCTCAGTCATGAAATTTCGAACGCTTCCTTTTAGTAATCCTCTCTCCAGTCTTAGTAGCTTCAACAGGACTAACCTGCAATAAACATAAGGTAAAATAGGAAAAAACATATTATGAATAGGAAACGATATGTTATAATACACATGACATGAATTATGAATAGGAAACTAGTTTTGAAAGTTGTCATTATGGGTTTCATTTCTGAATTCAAAATTCAAGGTGTCGATATTTTTATTTAAGGTGTTAATCTTCTCGGATAAGGATGATTCAGTTTCCTCCATCTTCGACATTATAGATTGCTTCATCTCCTTTAGTAATTCTTCCATTGTTGAATCATTTTAAAAAATCAATTGCATTATCAATAAGTCATCAAGCACTCAAGGTTTAACTAATGGGAAACACAATTACATACATATATACATTGCATATTAATATTCTGATACTCTTCGTATTTAAAAATTCGAGTGAGCGAGAATACCTCGGGTAACAAGAAGACAAATATCAAACGAAGAGAGAGGAGATATTAAGTATTGCCGAGAGCTAAGAGCTGGGGATTAGAGTTTCTTTATAATTTGATTTATCAAGATTAATGCATCGGTATTTATTTATCAAGAGGTAAGGTTGGGATCAAAATTTCAAACGGCTCTTTAACTCCATTTCACATGTTTAAACCTTTATTTGTCTATAAACTTATATATCACAAACCTTGTTATCAAATTTCTACCTATAGATTTTTTTAATAATATTTTACCTATATATGACCATGAAATGATGCATGATTTATTGTTTATCCCATGTCAACAAATATCCTGAAAATTGTCTATACACATCCCATGACCTCTCATTTGGAAAAAGCTGATGAAAACTTGATCTATCAATTGAGAGAAAAAGACCCGAATGTGAATTTGATTACTTTTATTTTATTGCTTGTATAATATGTATCAATATACCGAGAACTATAAGGGTGCAAGTGTCTTATAGTATTTTTAGTCTAGTTACTAAAAAGCCCTACCATGTTAACAGTAACGAAATAACATAACAGTGCAATATAAAAAAGGTTGCAATTCGATAGCAAGTTTATATGTACGGGTTGCAAATTGATTTGTTCAAAGAAATGAATCCTAAATCATATATATATATATATATATATATATATATATATATATATACATACATACATACATACATACATATATGGTGAGGACCACTCTAAATTGAGAACCTAAGAATCGATTCTAAAATACAATAAAGATACACTTACCATATTTATAATATAGATTAAATTTGTATATTAAAAAAGTAAAGAAATCAGAAAAGTTTGTAATGATTCTCTATCAATTTTTTTCCCAAAAATTTAAATATTACACAATTTCATATCTTCCAAGAATCACGTAGTAAAATCAATAATCAAAATATCATCAATTTCCAAGTTCAAATTTAAAATATAGGGAAGTTCAAATGTAGAACTTTTAAAATTCATGTGCAAAACTTATTTAATTCAATAAAAATAAATATGTCCTGCGTATGAACTTACATATTTGCACTTCATATTCTACACATGAACTTTCAAGATTTCCGAATTCACATGTAAGACATAAACACGTTTAAATGTAAACTTTCAAAGTTCATGTGCGGAACTTATATAATTTAATTATCTAATAGAAATAAGTACGTTCTGCTTATGAACTTACGTATTTGCACTACATGTTCTTCACTTGAACTTTCAGTTTCAGTTCCATAACATTCAAAGTTCAGTGTTGAACGAGTAAAAGTAATATTGTGTGTAAGAATACATGTACAGATAACATACGTAGAAGGAGAAACATACAAATAATCTTGTGTATTTTACAAAAAAATCTTACAATTATTTGGTTACCTTTTTTTTATTGATTTATGAATATTCTACATTAATTGTCTCTGAGAAAAAAATCTTAACCATTAATTGAATAATGATCCAACAATTATTAATGGATCTCCGGTTTTCTTTTAGGAAGTGATTCTCATCTGAATCAAGCCATATCCTCATAATTAGCAATGTAAGGGTACCTAGATAACTACTAATGTAAGGGAAATTACCAATTACTAATTATGTAAGGGAGTAATAACTTATCCTCATTAGAGATTTTAGCACCGTAAAATCTCCAAAACTTGTTGCTAGCCACACTAATATCTATTCTAGGCACTACAGGTCCTGTCTGGCTTTTGCCTACATTCTTTGATTTAAAACATGCTCCGAATGGTGCGACTGATGCTACGCTTTTCATTTTTCTGAGCGCTGCAGCCTTGGTAAAAGCACTAACAGGACTATTAAAGATAGAAAGAAGTCTCTAGTTTTGTAAAAGGAGTAACAGTACTAAATTTAGTACCCCCGTAGCCTTCTTTGTTGATGGATAGCAAAGAAGCATTAAGGGTTATAGGTTTATGATCGACACTTATAGATCTAACATCTATGAAATATTCATCCGAAGGGTCACCAGTTGTATACACAGGTGTCGTACTAAAAGGGCTGATGACAAGTTGTGTTTCTGCTGCTTGTCATGTTTTTAATTGTACTCCTAGTAAAATCTTAGGATACAAAACTCCTTATGAAATCTTATTTCACAAATCTCCACCCTACACTCTACTTAGAGCTTTTGGCTGTTTGTGTTACATAAACAGTTTTACTAATGATAAATTTGCTCCAAAGGCTCATAAATGTGTCTTTGTAGGTTATCCTTTTAATAAAAAAGGATACATTGTCATTAATCTGAATACTAAAACAAAACATATTACCAGAGATGTTATATTTGTTGAACATGAATTTCCATTTCATCATAGTGATCAACTCTCATCTACTCATCACAACTCTCAGATATTTCCAGAATATCCTACTTTTAACTCTCAATCTGATGAGTCTCCTGTTGTCACATTGTCTTCTACTCCTCAAGACTTAGCTCAGTCTGATTCAACTCTTACAGATTCTATACCAAATACAGACATTCCAAACACTTCTCATACAGATATTGTACCTCTTAGGTCTACCAGATCCAGAACTATATCATCCAGACTTAAGGATTATACAGGTATTCCATCTGTTGTACTTACCAATCTCCAGTCTACCTCTACAAACATGGTCTCAGGTACTTCTCTCTATCCTTTACAGAACTATACTTCATTTGCTAATTTCAAACCTCAGTATTCTCATTTTCTTGCTGCTACAATTCAAACCAATATTCCATACACATTTAAACAAGCTGCAACAGATTCTAATTGGTTAAAAGCTATGAAACTGGAGCTTAATGCTCTTGAAAACAATCACACTTGGGAGATTGTTCCTAGACCTCCAGATAAACATATAGTTGACTGTAGATGGCTGTTTAAAGTCAAATACTTGCCAAATGGTAATGTTGAGAGGTACAAGGCCAGATTGGTTGCCAAAGGTTTTACTCAAACCTATGGTTTAGACTATTTTGAAACTTTTGCCCCAGTGGCAAAAATGACTACAGTCAGACTTCTAATTGCTATTGCTGTGTCAAAAGGCTGGTCCATTTCTCAGCTAGATGTGACTAATGCATTCTTGCATGGAGATCTTCATGAAGAGGTATATATGAAGTTACCACCAGGGTATCTGCAATTGTCCTCCTTCACCTCAATTTCTCATATCACTGATTCTACAGCTTTTGTGTGTAAACTAAGAAAATCCTTATATGGCCTTAGACAGGCTCCAAGATGCTGGTTTTCTAAGCTTTCAGAATCTCTTAAACAGTTTGGATTTCAACAGTCTCACTCAGACAATAGTTTATTTACTATTACCAAACTTAAGTCTTTTGTTGCTGTACTTGTCTATGTAGATGACATTTTGATAACTGGTAATGACTTGAGTTTAATTCAACAAGTCAAGACTCATCTTGCTACTGATTTCAACCTAAAAGATTTAGGTGATTTGAAATAATTTCTTGGTATTGAGGTGGCTAGGTCCACATCTGGTGTTTATCTTCATTAATACAAGTATACCTTTGACATTATCAAAGACACTGGTTTACTTTCTTGTAAACCATCTAAAATACCAATGGATCAGAATCATTCACTTCAGGATTCTAGTAGTGATTTTCTTAACTCTACTGATGCCTCTGCTTATCGAAGACTTGTAGGCAGGTTGCTCTATCTCACAGTAACTAGACCTGACTTAGCTTATCCTATTCAGGTTCTTTCTCAATTCTTAGCTACTCCCAGAACTGATCATTTAAATGCTGCTTACAAAGTTGTCAGATATTTGAAAGGCACCATTGGCCAAGGTTTATACATGCCTGCAGATAATGAGTGTACTCTTACTGCCTATTGTGACTCTGATTGGGCTGGTTGTAAGGAGTCCAGGCAGTCTCTAACTGGATATTGTATCATGTATGGGAAATCTCTCATATCTTGGAAATGCAAGAAGCAACCAACTGTTTCCAAATCTTCTGCTGAGGCTGAATACCGGAGTATGGCTGACTCTTGTTGTGAGCTGACTTGGTTACTTAATCTTTTTAACACATTTGGTGTTACTAATCTTACACCAGTCACTCTTCATTGTGATTCTAAATCTGCTCTTTACATTGCTTCAAACTCTGTGTTCCATGAACGAACCAAACACATTGAGATTGACTGTTATCTAGTTCGAGAAAAGTTGCAACAAGGTATAATTACAACTGCTCATGTGTCTACTTCACTTCAGCCAGCTGACATGTTTACCAAAGCATTACCTTCTGTTTCTCTAACTCAATTTTGCTGCAAGTTGGGAGTTTGCAATTTCTTCCAAACTTCCAACTTGAGGGGGGCTGTTATAGATAATGAGGTCACTGAACAAGCAACGGAGCTGAGCTGTCAAGAGACCTAATGTTGAGCTGTTAAGAGTGCCATCTGGCACATGTTAGTTACATTTCTGTTGTAACAGATTTAGTAGAATGTTAGCTATAAATATAGAAGTGTAGAGAGAGTTTGTTAAGCTTGCAGATTTGTTATTTTCTCAGAATGTAGAATCAATCTGTACTTTGTTGGTTCTTTAATACATCTTCATCTTCTTCATTTTACTCATTGTTTTCCATACTATAAATCTAGATTGAATCTGTAAATGTGTCAGATGCAAAGCAGGAGACCTTGGACCACTGGACATGTTTCAGCAATATGAACTTCAACGGTTGAAATTGTTGGAGTGGCTTCTAATCCCAGAACCAAACCTTGTTCTGAAGAATTTACAGCACTCACGTCCATTTTGTGTGTGGACCCCTTATATGAAAATGTGGCCATGTAAATGACCAGATTTAGAGGGCAAACATAGTGCAAACTTAGGAGGTAAATTAAACTGGCTTGACATTTGTGCATTGTGCATGCAATGAAGATGTATTTACTAGGCCTATCATATCTTCGGTTCCATTGGCTAGGTTTTTCAAGAGATTGGAACATAAAAATGTATTTGGTTTGGGAGATTTGTAGGTTAATCCGATTGATATGTAGTAGATTGAAGAAGACATTGTTCTGAATTTCTGATGACATGGTTTGCCAGTGCAGAACAGACTAGCATTTATAGAAGAGGAGTCTCCAGATCTGTCAATTATCTAGATTCTTGAGCAGGGCAAAATACCTAGTCCCTACAATATAGACAATATACATAGACATATGATATAGGCATGGCGATTGGTGGAGAACTGACGGAGTCTTCAGTATCATTACCCGGATATATATTGAATACCTTATATGGTAAGAACACATTTGAACAGACCATAAATGGCCTTAAAGTATCTTTATTTTATTTTTGGTATCGTGCTTAGCATATGTTTCTTCTCCTTTGTGTTAATTGTTGAGTGTTAATCTAGTTAAGCTGGTAACTTAAATTAAGATGCATGTATAATCTCCCCCTCGCTCCTTGTGTCTTCATATTATAAATCATGTCCACAATATGTACTGAATTGTTGGTATTGATTAGTTTGTCAAAGTAACAGTTCTTTATGATATCTGTTTGATAATACGTTGGGAGTCTTTTCTTACCCGTCCTACATAAAAAAAGTTGATGACAAATCTGTCTCCTTGGTTTTAACTCTTAAGTGAATATTTTCCGTCCATCGTAGTTATCCTTGTAAGCTGGTAACAGAAAAAGAAACCTTCACTCACCTAGATAATTGTGCAAGTGTGACTATAAGTTGTTTAAATGATGCTAGCTTAGTACCTCAGGCCGAGAGAAAAATATAGAACTCTAAAACTCCAGATGTTGTAATTTCCTTCTTAGTAGGGTTGTTGTAGTTTAGGTAGTAGATTAATTTTTTTATATACTTTGATTTTATGTGTTTACCATCTATTCTTGGAATGCAGACTGCATTTAGTTTGTTGCTGTAGCATTACTCTCCAAAGTGCTTATTTTGGTATATATTCCAGTAAACAAAGATGCATCATCATCACTGTAACAACTTATTCAGCAGTCAGCACTTCAAAAAAATCCCAAATTCACAAGACAAACATACTCTGAAAAGACTGGTTGCAATATTCAACCATAACTTGTTTCCAAAGAAACTATATGACTCTAGATTGGGTGCAAGTAGTATTTTGGGTTAAAAGTGACTTGCTGATTCCCACCTTGGAGGAAATTACAAGGTCGAACTCAATAAGATAATCTTCCATCTGTTGACCTCCTATAACAACTGAAGTTCTTAGATATGACCCTCCATCCACAAATGCCAAGCATAACCCTTCTTTGTTGACTGACACCATTGAATTAGCACCGTAAAATCTCCAAAACTTGTTGCCAGCCACACTAATATCTATTCAAGGCACTACAGGTCCTGTCTGGCTTTTGTCTACATTCTTTGATTTAAAACATGCTCCGAATGGTGCGACTGATGCTACGCTTTTCATTTTTATGAGCGCTGCAGCCTTGGTAAAAGCACTAACAAGACTGTTAAAGATAGAAGTCTCTAGTTTTGTAAAAGGAGTAACAGTACTAAATTTAGTACCCCCGTAGCCTTCTTTGTTGATGGATAGCAAAGAAGCATTAAGGGCAGGTTTATGATCGACACTAATAGATCGAACATCATTCATCCGAGGGGTCACCAGTTGTATACACAGGTGTCTTACTAAAAGGGTTGATGACAAGTTGTGTGGTGACTGATTCTTTAGCAATGTCTTCACTGTATGGTAAGAAGAAATATTGCCCCCGGCCTATAAACATGTGGCCAAGTGCATATTCAGATGTTGATGGTATACAGAGAGCAAATTTGTAAGGTAGCCTAAACTGTGTCTACAATTGTGCAGGTAATCCGACTGATGGTGCAAAGAATAAGATGATTAGACTAGAGTGGATCAAAGAAGACATTGTTGTGTCGAAATGCTTTCCTGGTGCAAAAGAGAATGCACACTTTCATAGTGTTTCAAAAATATGTTCCAACAATTGTTTCTCGATTGTTTATTTTATAACGTTTAATACTGAAAAAAGCGCCTTCAGCAACATACTACTTCGTTCTTCATCAATCATCATATTATCATTTTGAACCAATAATTGACAGAATCAAAAATAGAAAAAGTATGAAAAACCCGATTTACATGAATTAATAAAGAAGACAGATACAATGAGCAGATCGTCAAAGGCCTAAAATCCACAATGACAGACATTACCCAGGGCTCACACTAAATCGCCCCTGCTCATTGTATCTACTCTCCAAGATCAACAACTTCAAACTCCATCTTGACGAAATAATCATCACAATCAGATATGATCTTCTCAACCACCTCAGTAGAGCTGAGGACATCAACGGCTCTCCCGTACCATTGGTCCACACAGTCACGCGTACGGTGATATTCTGACCAACAAAACATTAAAAAGTAAGTTTGAGAACGTACAGACCAGAAAGTGATACATTTAATTTACAACCCAGGGTTTTTCTAACGTGGACAGTTTAAACTCTAATATCAGACGGTTTGAATTCCAAGATCTTTGGTATCTCATGCATGACAACTTTGCACAAGGAGATCATTGCACTAAATGTGAAAACCACAACATGAATTGTGTCTGTTGGGAATAATCAGTTAACAAACCAACGTCGCCCTTTGCCATTACTAGCAGGGTATCGAAACCTACATTACGAATGATCATCTATCTTTTAACACCGAGACCATTGCCTATGAGGCCACAACACATATTTCCTCAAGCAAACCTATGCTTAGTTTCGCTATTCACTATCTATCCGCCAAAGCAAGCGGTTAATCTAATTGTTATATACGTAACCCGGTTTGGCAACAAGCTAGGACCACAGACCCTGAGGTGCATGCCCTTTGCATCACTGACAACAGCAGCAGCAACTGCACACCACAACACGGTAAGAAAAGAAAATTAGTGCACATTTAACACTATCATGTAGCAAACTAAAACTGATGTCCGGAAAGCTAACAATTCAAATTTTTTAAACAAATCAAGCCAAACAAAAAAACCCTTAGAATTAGGAGCACAATAGAAGGCAGAGAATATCACATGATCACTATTTCTGAATTACAATGCATAAAGTAGATACAGCATTCCACAGTATCTTCTGTTATGAATATGCTCTAGTGTCCTAGTGTCGTACTGTCGTATTCATTCACTAGGTAAAGTTCACTCAAAAGTAGAATATATAAGCTCAACCTTCAAAATATAAAGTAAAATTATCACTACAAAAGAGTTAGTATGCAATTAGACCAGTAATACAGCTAACAGTTTTTTTTTTTAAATCACAGCTCTTGAGATTCAAAGAGAATGTTAGTTGGTTTCAAACTAAAGATAAAGATAATCAAAAAACAAATTCTCTTAGGTCCTGTACTCCTATGAAAAGATTATGCCAATTTCAGTTTTTTTGTGGCATACAGGTAGACGGGTGAGGTTTTTATTAGATCAAAGGAGTCTGATCAAAAAACATAGGATGGTTTTCAAATTTTACAGTTACAGACCCTGAAAACAGAGGAGTATGGTCTTTTTTTTGTGCGCACTTGTGTAAATGTTTTCTGATGATGGAATATCTAAATGACAAAGAGATAAACCAGACATTTATCAACGTTAGAAATTTGATGGATGCCTTCGCTTTAACTTGGAATTGCTTCTTCTATCCGTCCTCCTCCACATGGTGTAAATCTCTGCATACCTTAAAATGAGGTTTCTTGCGTAGGCACTGCCTGGCGCGTCCCTTACATGTAATTGTGATTTGTGACTTGAGGGGTTTGCAATTTGATGTTAGGTAGTGAGTCCGATGACATATTTCAGACTCACCACTGCAGTATGGAGTGCAGTGCGGTATGAATAAACCGATAGCATGTCATCTGCATAATGTTCACCAATGATATTGGTTATGACTCCGTACTAAGTCGATCAGCTCTTGTTACCAATAGAAATAACATCCTACTATACAGTGTCTTGTTTGCTTTCTTCTAAGCACCTTACTTTATGTACTATGTTTTCTTCATACTGTAAACTCTAACTCTGTTGTGTTGATTTGTAACTTAGGAGTGATCTCGCTCAAAAACTAAGTCATTGTAAAAAAACATTGCCATGTTTTAAGATCATAACTGAGTACAGCAACACTACTAAGTCAGTATGTGAGGCCTTATCCACGATTAATGATAACAACTACAATCTGCTAAAGCAAAGTAGCAAGTTACTACCTCATGATGATTCACATCTTTTTGCTAAGTACACATGTTAAACTATTATTTCGAATTTCGAACAATTTTATTTTTACTGAAATCACTGCTACTAAGACCGAAAAATAATGCATGTTGATTGTAAATCAAGGATCAATAAAGCAAGCACAAAATCTCATAGGGTACCTTCATGGACAACATCGGGAAACCTGGAGTACAATGAAATTCTTATATTTTGTAACTGCTGCTTCTCCGACGAGAGAGAGAGATTTTCAAACTTCTTCTCTATGGGTTGCTCCATCGAAAGCCAAAAAAGACAGAGAGATTATTATGTCCCGTTTACAACAGCCATTAGGGTTATGATTATGAATATCAGAATTTCAGAAATCACATGCAAATTGTCATAAATATACTAGCCTTATTTTCATAAATATAATTCTCTTTAAAATCATTTCTTGAAAATATGATAATAAATATTTTATTCTTAAAAAATTAGTGTTATATTAAATACAAGAAGTCTAGATTAGTGGTACACTCGACCTCAAAATCCAAATTTTGTTTTATTTTAATACTTTGTTGGGATTTGGATATTTTATTCAAATCTAATTTTGTTGTAAAGATGTTTTTAAATTATACTTGTTAATTGTGCCATAATTCAAATAAGTTGTAGAAAAAATTATAGATAGCTTTTAATATAAATTCTAAAATTTGTACACTTTCGTAGTATTTCAAATAGATTTTCTGATTTTCGTTTCTCGATTTGTTTACTTTGTCACGGTTGATATTGAGAAAAGCGGCTTGAACAACAAACTACTCCGTACTTCATTAGATTATCATTTTGAAACAATAATTGACACAATCCAAAAGATGAGGGGAGAGAGAAGTCAAAAGCAGAAACAACTAGGGCCATGGTAGAATGGTACCAAGCAAATATATTTCCCCACATAAGTAAAATCTTCCAAGTAAATTGAGGTCAAAAAACATAAAATAAAATATAATTTATAATTGGTATAAAATAAGTGGACGGGGGAAGCATCTTTTTTTATTTATTTATAAGTTTTCTATTTAACTCTAAACAATTAAAAATCGCAATTTGTACAGGGGCATGACATTTTTTATATAAAATTAATAAATGCAGTATAACATTATTGAATCAGTAATTAAAATGTTCAGTTTACAAATTTAGAAGAATTTTATATGAGGATATTGGAATATAAAAAACAAGTTTAATAAAATGAACACCTAAAAATATTTGAAAATTAAAAATATTCAAACATTTTGAAAAAGGCTCAGCATGCTTGATACTGGAACAATATTTGAAACAATCTAAAATAGAACAGTTCGGAATGCTTAATTTATCTAAGAAGAATTTGGAATGCTTAATTTACCTAAATTGACTTCATACAGTGAATAACTTGACAAAGCTTAACTTAAACATCACTATGAAATTCCTGCAAACCAAAGAAGTATATTACATTAATTAATATTCCTTCAGCATGAGCCCAGACTTTCCCTACCCCTACTCAAAGTCTGTGGCCTCCTGTATTAACAACTATAGTCTCAATATCAACATCGCCCACACTAGAACCGGAAATGATCTCCTCAACGACTTTAGTGGAGCTGAGAACATCGAAATTTGTCTCATAAATTCGCAACTTGAAATTGCCGGAAGAGCTTGATCCTAAATGACAAAACATAAACAAATAAAGTTATGAACGCAATGTAGATCAGCAGATAACTATTAACATTACAACCTTGAGGCTTTTCTAAAGCTTTTCTAATGTACACAGTCTTATATCAGAAAGTTCAACTTCGAGTAATCTTAAGATTTTAGATCTTCAATATCTCATGCACGACAAAACTTTGCACAAGGAGATGATCATGCCAGCAACCAATATTGGGTATTCACGAACAATCAGCTAACCCACCAACACGCCCTTCTCGAATACTAGCTAGTAGCATGGGGGTTCAAAACTTACATTACCAATAATCATCTTTCAAGATGCAAACAATGAGACCATGGCCAATGAGGCCACGACCCACGTTTTACCTACCCCTTTCACAAACAAGCAGCCTTATGCTTAATTTCAGTATCCTGATGCCAAAACAAGGATCCCATGATTTAAACCTCTAACAGCAAGTTAATCAGTCTATGACTATGACATAGCATAACATTACTGGCTGTACAATTACAGGCTGCGAACCAATCCACCTTGTTCATTTCTAGAGATATTAAAAAATGTAGAATGAAGACTTTTCTTAAATAAGTTCGACATATCTTTAGCCCAAACTACAGAAGTAAATATATGCGGTAAGCAGGTCAAATCATCAAAAACTACATTTATGATTTAAAAAAGGACAGACATGCCAACATGGTGAAGTGTTGAATAACATAGGTGATACACCGCATCGCTACCGAGTCATCAAGTATTGAACTGAAATTTCATACCATGCATACAAGTTTATGAACTGTAGAATGGGAACCAACCGAAATCATTTAACAGACACACCATTTACCACATAGTTAGACAAGCTTTGCGTTTATTATGGGCAACCCTAAATCATATATCTTTAATGAATTATGATCAAAGAAATCTCGTCCTTAATGTTCCACCAACTTTCAAAACTTTTAAAAGAAGCTATCTAATAGGCAAAAACTAAAAAATCATCATAACAAGCTACATGTACCTTTAGAGTATGGGGCTAATCCCGTCTTAATATCCACAATCTGGGTTGGCGCCCTGCAAGGACCCCAGACTTTCAGGCCCATGCCCTTTGCAACCTTGATAACTTCAGCAGTTGCTGCATGCCAGCATGGTAAAGAAAAGGAAAATTAGTGCACATTTAACACTACTATGTAGCCAACTAAAATTCAAGTCCAGAAAGCAAATAATGTAATCATATTAAACAAATCAACTCAAACAAAAAAAACCTGGCATTTAGGATCACAAAGTAGGACACAGACTATTACATGATAAAAATTGCTTAATAGGATGCACAATGTAGATTCAATAATTCTGTAGAAAGTTTTGTAATGAATTGTACTTCGACGTTCTAGTGCCCCATTTAGTCAATACTCTCACAGAAGTACAATAAGCTAAAACATGAAAATTTGAAAGTACAATTATTACCTCTAAAAAAAAATCGTATGCAATTACACCCATATTACAGATTTATTTGTATTCGGTGCAAGTACATTTAGCATAGGAAACCTGGAGTATCAACATAGATGTGGGGATAGGAGTTATTAAATATGTAAGCTGTTTATAATAAACCTCAATTGTTTGGGCCTCAGTCTACTAGGTTTTAATCCCCTATTTAAGTCATGTATGATGTAACCCCCCACATCATCTTAGACCATCTAAGACTTGACGACTGAATCACTGAATTATTGAATTGAGTCTTTGTTAATGGGTTGCAATCAACATCATTTCTCACTTTGGTGGGAAACCGTAGTGATCCTTCCGCGGTTGAATCACCTCAAGTTATCATTTTATCATTTATTTCACGATCCATCAATTACCTTTTGAAACCTGTTCAGGTTCAAGGTACTAGCCCAAAGAGTTCTCCATCTCTGACTTTGATTCTTTCTTTGTCGATTCCCTGGTTTTTGACCAAGCTGTAGATGGTGAAACAACTTGTCCATCTAAAACTTGGAAGAATAATTCCCTGGGTAATAAATCTGTTCCAAATTATAATTTATCTTACTTTCAAATGGTAAGGTTTCTGTTATCACAAACCTGATTTCTTGCTTAAAGCTAAGCATATATGGAAAACAAGTTTTGTGGGACCGTGGGTTACTTTGTAGGAGACCATCCTTATTCTAGGCCCAACTGGTACCCCTCTTCTCATGGACAATCAGACCTCAAAGCTTGGGCCACTAAGTTTAGCTAGGATCTGCATACCAATATCAGCCAATTTAGATCTTGCTAAAATGGAAGTCCCAATGCTTGTTGAGAATGACCAATAAAGTCTGAGTCAAAGTTTAGGTTGAGTACCCTGAGAAATGAGTATCCTCTGAGATGCTTTTGGTCATGATTCTCACAAATGCCCAAAGCGGCCCCAGCTGCTTATGTTTGGGTTACAAAAGACAACCCAAGTCCTAAGGTGTTAACCAGGGGGATTGCTCAGGCTACCTCCTCCAACATACATATCTGTGTTGTTCCTCAACAAATGGTTCAACAGCTACCTCTACGAATACTCCCCCAATACTCCATGGGTTACTTCAAAGTTCAGAGTTCTGGTTTCTCAGCATGCCTATATTAGTGATGGCTTGACAACTGTGTAAGCGTAGGAGCACCCCCCCCCCCCCCCAAAACTAAAAAAACTTTAAAACTCAAATCATGTTGAATTTGCCAGTTACAATAATGCTATGGGGTTTGAACTGGCTTGACAACTGTGTGCAAGGTAGGAGAAGAGCAACCCCTCCCCCCTCCAAAAAAAAAAAAAAAAACCTCCTAAACTTAATCATCTTGAATTTGCCGGTTATCATGTATAATTCATCTGAACAAGCTTTTGTAAAGGATTTTATCAGGGATTAATCTTTCTATGATTGCTTTAGTTGAAGCTGAATCAAGGTGAATAAAGTCAACTAATTACTATTGCTATTAACGCAGATCAGAATTGGCATTATAACTATGATCACCATTTTTAAAGTAGAATCTGGCTTAATTTTAAAGCTAACATTTGGAATGTTTCTTTGCTTTCAGCCTCTAGTCAATTCTTGCATTGTCACGTTACGTTTATTCTAGAGACATGGAAAAAATTGTGGAAAGACTAAAATATACTTCCATCTTCTTCTACACTGCATTGGTCTGTCATAGGAGATACCAATGTGATACATATTATATATATATATATATATATATATATATATATATATATATATATGGATGAACTGATGAGGTAAATGGTGTTAATGATCACATATAACTAAAATTTTAAGATCATTTGATTGTGTCTTTGTGGCCCTGAGGACCTTAAAAGCTCCAGGAACTACTTCAGTTCGTGGAATAAAAGAAAGCAACAGCCTACTCAAGAAATTGGAAAGTATGCTTCGCCAATGGCAACTAGCTGTATTAGCGTTTACCAGGTCTGAAGCAAAATTTATATGCCAGGGATTTTCAGAGCACTCTCCGGCTGTTGTTTTTAGTTATAATTATGCTCTTAATATCCGCAAGCCATAACCGTACTTGACTTCATGTTTCAATTCGATGATTTGGTTACTCAAGTCTCTTGGAATCCTCTTCCCGTCATCTTTGATAGATACAAGATTGCTAGAAGGGTCTTATTGGTCTAATAAATATAATGGCAACCTTCATACCAATATATTGAAGAAGAATTTTAGCAACAATGTAAAAAGTTGGATTCCCTTCATCTAGATTCCAAATCAGTACAGCTGTATTTCCCTCCACCTTGATGAAGCTCTTACTCTTGTAACAATTTACTTACATAAAAGTCTAGAGTGCCATGGATCACAAAAAAAGTGAGTCCAATAGATGGAAGGGGATTATAACTCCTCTTACTTCTTTAGTCAGACAAATTAAAGATGGAACCGATCCCAAAAGTTCTTTATTTAAGATAAGGATGGGTACACTCATTCACGACATAATGATGTTAAAAAGAGTGGCTTTTAACCATTTTCAAGAAATTCTCGATCATCATCATGTTACAACTTGGATCTGCCCCTCTAGCCAACTTCAAGCAGATTGAGCATTGTGCACAACAGCTGTAGGCCCTGATGGCTTAATATTTAATTTTTTATCAATAGCAGGGCACCGTACTAAGCTGATTCCTTCGGTCCCTAAAATTGTTGTCAGCTTCTACTAGATTTTAGGCCAGTCGCGAATACAAGGTTATATAAACAATTTTCGCAACCAGCCAACCAGACATAAGTGAGTTTTCCTAGCCTTCATAACAAGACTCAATCAGCCTATTAATTTGCGAGTCTATCAGATTTTCTACGGAGAGAGGTTTATCCCCTCTTCTTTACCTTGCCCAGCATAAGTACTCTGCCTAAATCCCAAAGCTTTTTATTGGCTGCCTTAAGGCCCTTAACCCAAAAATGCACAAAAACACACAAAAGATATTTTGCCCCCCACCTTCAGAAGTGCAGACAAACCTATCACCTCCGTTAGCTGGTCAATTTAATTGCTACCTTAAACCTGCCACGGCTAACAAGTAGCTTATTTCTTGTTGCTACTCACCCTCAATAAGTTAATGTCATCTAACATTTTAGTAGGTCATTCACGTGATCATGTATTCATGCATGGGAATGTCTATTTTTAATGGCCAGATGCTTAATCTTTGAAAGATCAGAGAATATATTTTTGACTATCAATTCTCTCTAAGATAGATTTTGTACCCTCTTTCAACCCTCTTCTTAACATCTTCCTGAATCAGTACTCCACTTAAAAGTCCAAAACTTTTTACAAGTTCCCTTGCCGAGAAATGCACAAAAACACACAAAACCTATTTTGCCAATTTACCTTCAAAAGTATAGAAAAACCTCTCGCCTCTCTTATCTGGCCAATCCAAATTCTACATTGATCACCTACCATGGCTAATATATAAGTAGCTTATCTCTCGTTGCTACTCACCCTCGATAAGTTAATGTCATCTTAGTAGGTCATTTAAGTGATCACGTATACATGTCTTTCAAATGGCTTGGTGATAAACAATTTATTATATGTGCTTAACAGAATTAAATGTACCTAGATTTTAGACCAAAAAACAATGCATTTTTTTTATTGTAAATTACTAATCAATATAGCAAGCACAATGTAAGCACAAATCAATATAGCAAGCACAAATTCTCATAAGTACCCTCATCCACAGCCTTGAGACTCCTAGACGACATCACAATTCTAATCTTCTCGTTTACGGGTTCCTCCATCGCAATGCTAAAAATATAAAGGTTAAACATTTAGAGACTAACAATAACAATAACATGACAGAAACAAAAGAATGTAACATACTAACATCAAAACTTACACAGATATAACTATCTATATATCCCCTTTGCTGCAATATAGCAAGTACAATATCCATATTTTTTAATTACCTTAAAGTTTAAAGATTTAGTTAGACCCAAGTAATAAATTCTACAATTTGAAATGGGGATAAGCCCAAATACAGTAACATTAAGTTTAAATCTTTTTACCATCACAACAATTGGAAAGATGAAGAGGAGGATAGAGTGGTTTACCTAACAAACTGGCTGCCAGAGAGAGAGAGAGAGAGAGAGAGGGAGATGGGAGGGAGAGGGAGAGAGAGAGAGAGAGAGAGAGAGAGAGAGAGATGAGGGTGTTTGTGTGTGTGAGAAAGTGAGTGTGGCCGTGTGGGCTCCCATTTATTTCTAAATGAGTTGGGGTTTTGAAATGAAAGATGTATGTTTCAAAAATGGTGGTAAAAAAGTATGAGAATATTGTTTAATTTTTTTAATTAAAATATTTTTTTTATTTATTATAATTAATATTAGAATATTGTTTAATTTTTTAATAAATGGTATAGTAAATAATTATAAATTAGTGTTTAAATGTTTTTTAATTAATGTTACATTAACTAATTTTAGATTAATGTATCATGACTTGAAAAATAATGAAATATTTTTCCATTCCATTTTACTTTTCACACGTATAAAATTTCATGTTATATGCAATTATTATTAATAAACTCATAGTTCCCAAAAAAGTAATTGTAATTTTGAAAAACAAACAAAAATAACACTTAATTTACCATTTTTGATGAATGTTGACAATAGTTTGGACAAGTAAATAAGGAATTATGGTAAATATAAATAGGATGGAGTGAGTATCAAAAATGAGAATATTGTTTAATATTTTTCATTAGAATATTATTTAATTATCATAACTAATTTTTGAATACATTAACAAATTATAAATTAGTATTTACTTGTCTTTTAATTATTTTACATTAATTAATTAGTTAATGTACCCTAATTAAAAAAAAGTAAATTATAATCTATAAGTTATTAATGTATCTTTATTTATAAAAATTAAATACAAATGTATAATTAGTTAATGTACCACTAAGATGCCTCCACAAACGAATTATTAAGAATTTTATGTGTACTAGCCAATTTCGGACTTTTAAAAAAAACATAATTACACACAATATTTTTTGGTGGTTTTTGACTTATAGCAAAGTAGGACGTTAAAACTTTAATACAAAACAAAAAGAAACTAAATTTTTTTGTAAAAATATGGTTTTTAGGTCCTCTTCACAAACTAATCGTAAAGAATTTGATGTATACTTGTCACATTCGCACCAAAAATTAATATAGTTACACATACTATTTTTTCGAAATATTTGGCTTATACAAAATTAGAACATCAATATTCTAATACAGATCACAAAAATGAATAAATTTATTTGCAAATACATGTTTTAAGCCTCTTAAATTAACTACTAACAAAGTAGTAAAATCCTACTAAAATTTTCCTAACTACTAAAACCAAAAAAAAAAAAAAAAAACAATTTCCACCGCTTGAAGTAGTGTTTTTTAATTTTCTAATTAGTTTGGCGACTTCCCGTGGCGTTTCTTTCATTTTTCCTCAAGCATATCTTTCTAGTAGAAATGAGAAGAGCCGGCGAGTGTGTGTGAGATATACAAATTAGAGATGCGTGTCACTGTGTCAGTGTGTGTCGGAAAGTAAAGACGCTGATCGATGTCAATAATTTTGGACTACAGGGAGTAAACGCAATTATTAATTGGCTTTGTCAGTTGTAACGCTACTGTTTAGACTTGGATTTTTTAAAAAAATATTCGAATTGTAAATTTTTTTTCCCCAAAAATACGATTACAATATTTACAATCTCATTTGCATTCCCAAATGCAATATTTGCTAGTATTTTTAAAAAATATTTTTGTGAATATCCTTATACTTTATAGTACTCGGTGGTTATAAAATCATTACTAACGCCTATATCATATGCGTCACCCACTCACCCTAGTGGCAGCCATGGGCCAAATTCTTTGGGGTTTACAGCAATTTATCGGGCTGCTTAGGCGGTAAATAGGCCGGGCTCATTTACAGGAAAGTGTAGAAACAAAAAATGCGCCAGATATTCATTTACAGGAAAGTGTAGAAACATAAAATAATAAGTTTGAGAACATATTGCAGATCAGAAAGTAATAATATATTTAATTTACAACCCAAGGCTATTCTAACAAGAACGGTCTACTATCAGACAGTTGGAACCTAGGACCTTCATTATCTCATGCATTGGTTTGGTAACAAATAGATAATAAACCAACGTGCACCCTTTCCGATTACTAGCAGGGCTCAGAACCTTAGGATGTTAGAGGGAGGCCTTATATGGATCTTATATTATATTTTAACACTCCCTCTCACTCGAAATCACATTTTTAGGTCGAAGAGTGGATCACGGACGCTCATCTTTAAAGCATAACTTGTCTTCGTGTCCATATTAAATATTGAGAATATTGAGGGTCGCAAAGAGTTAGGATGTTAGAGGGAGGCCTTATATGGATCTTATATTATATTTTAACACTCCCCCTCACTCGAAAGCACATTTTTGGGTCGAAGAGTGGATCACGGACGCTCATCTTTAAAGCATAACTTGCCTTCGTGTCCATATTAAATATTGAGAATATTGAGGGTCGCAAAGAGTCGATCCTGGGACCTCTGCATGCCTGAGCTTTGATACCATGTTAAGTAACCAACTCATCTAAAACCTTAAGATGTTAGAGGAAGGCCTTATATGGAACTTATATTATATTTTAACACTTTACATCAATAACGATCATCTATCCTTTTATATGCAAACACCAAGACCATTGCCCACATGGCCACAACCCATATTTCACCCAATTCAACGAGCAACCATATGCCTAATTTCAGTATTCGTTATCCATCTACCAGTGCAAGCTTCCATGATTTGAACTTTGAATAGAAAGTTAATCAATTCATGACAAATTCAAGTAGTCCTTTCAAACATTTGAGTGAGGTCTTTATCAGACAATAATTTGCTATGATCCATATTGAACACCTGTTGGCAGAATTTTTCTATGAATAAGTTCGTTCGCAGGGAAGGACTATTAATATAAGTTCAAGTTTTAATTTCCTAATATCTAGAAGTGTGAGAAATAATCGGTGTGTTCGAAATAAACTAATTATAAACAATTAAAACTAAGATTTAATTTATGAGGAAAAGCAATCCGAGAAATAGGGTTCTTCAATTGGTTCAATAATGTTGTTGTAATGTGATATATATATTTCTCATATTTTGCTAAAAGCAATTCTTCTATCTTTCATAATGTTCTCTCCCAAGATACAAAATATTGTCTATAATCATATCTCAAAAGTCACTCCCATGATCAATCGTCATACAATTTTAGATTATTAAGACCCAAGAATTATAAGTTTCATAGTCCTCTTATTAATCTCCCGATTCAATAATTAAACTATGTCTATCAAATCATGAACAAGAATTATGACTCATCTCCCAATTTATCATAATACCTATGAACACAATTAAAGGTTAGCTACGCCCTTAATTGGGTTAAGTCCTCAATGATAGATTAGCAAAAATAGAGAATTATTATCACAATTAAACAAGCATTTATCACCAACGAATACTACCTAATTCTCGGATTATGAAATTAGTTATTCATGCTAGATAAATAAAATAAGCATATAATAAATGGTCAAATCATAATTAAAAGAGTTTAGAGTAAAGAAAGTACAACTTGAAGAATTTATTCTCCGAACATAGTTTGCCAATGAAATAAAAGAGCCCTCCACGTAATTCCCGTACAATCTTCGACCAAAATAAAACTTGCAGAAAATTAAAGTGTATGAATTAAAACTAAAATTACAAAGAAAATTTATGGAAACAAAAGAGAATACAACTGAATTTTATTCGGTACAAAGATGATCAAACCAAAGGAAAACTAGTCTATTTATAGCACAAAAAAGACAGTCGTTTATAATATCCTTTATAAACTGAATATGACTATCAGTATAACTATCAGTTTGATAGTTATATCATCATATTTTTCAGTTTATAATTAATTAAATGACTTATTAAAAATCATTTAACTAATTAATCCTTTTTCATATTAATTCTTATTTAATTAATCTAATAATCACTTTAACAAATATATTAATTCTGATAGAATTAATTTATTTATTAACTTAATTACTTGACTTAATCAATTAAAATAGAATTAATATAAATACTTTAATAGTCAATACTCCGCTGAAAACCACGTAATTATGATAAGGAACATACACTGGCATGATGTTGACGCTCGATGTACTGTCTGGTTCGTGAACGACTAACTCCAATCTCTGTTCTTCATCGTGACTTTTAACACTATGGTCTTTTTATACTCTTCACTCTCATCAATCATTCGGTACTGAAATTGTTTCTTGTCACTAGTAGAAATCTTTGTCTTCTTAAATGAATCCACTTGTTTCAATGCTACCTTGAGGCCTGATCAGATATCTGAATCTTCTTCCAGTGTAAAACATCAAAACTATAGATTGACTTGTTGATTTTTCTTCTAACGGTTATCATCTTTTGAGATTCCTGTGACAGTTGATATTATTTACTTATTACAATCTAGTTTAATTGGATTAGGATCCTCGAACTACAAATAGGCTGAGTCATATGCCTTTCAATCTCCCCCTATTTGTTTGTTATACAATAACAAGCAAATACCTAGAGGATTCTTCAACTAATCCCAATTAAACAAGTAAAAGAAAACACTTTAAATGCTAAGTAAATAATGTAAAAGTTCTGGTTTATATTAACATTATCCAGATTCAAACAGAAAAGATAAATACAAGATAGATGATCCTCTAGACTGATCATATAAGACAATTATCCTATCTTGTTCTATCAAAGCTCTAATGATATAACTTGTAGAGCTAATCTTCATTTACCACCTTCTTCCTCGTTGATTTCTCCTTCTTCTTGTTCATCCATATCAGGTAGATTCTTGATCAACTCGGAGTCAACAAGTAATTCCCTTCTGGATGACACATCTGTAGGATAAACCAGTGGTATTCCAAGTTTCTTTCTCAACTCACCTTGATACTGTTTGTACTTCTTCATGTTGGTCTGAGCATAGGATCGAATATGATTTGCAGCTTCAATCTTTTCTTGTGATGCAAAACCATGATTTCGAAGAGCATATTCAACATATACCAAATGTCTGGCAAGGTATGTATACAATTCGTCTGTCTGAAGATTAACAGTATGAATGACTTCTCCCTTAAGAATTTTAACTTGTGGAGGGTCATTTATAACTTCAGGACCAGCTCTTTCAGCAAACTCTTGAAATTTTTCATGAAGCAGTATGCCTAGTTCAGAAGATGTTCTTACTTTTGGTCTCAACACCCAAAGCTCTGACAGAGATCTATCATAGAAGAACTGAAGCGATACTTTGTGAGATCCGAGCTTATGACATTCAACAAAGATAAGTAGCTCACCATTCTTAGGATCAGATGCAGTGGTTATTCTCACAATTTCTGTCTTTAAAGCTTTCAAATACATATCATGTATAGGGTTCTTCCTTTTAAAGCTTTCAAAAATAGCAATCATCCGACGATCATCATAGTCAGAAGTTTGTGGTGAGTCAATTACCTTTTGAGCACGTTCCCACTTATCACCATTTTTGTACTTGATGTACATCTTCCTAGCTTCCAGCTTTTGAGCATGTTGCTTTTGAAGTGCTTCATGTTCTGCCTTTTGAAGTCTTTCATTATGAGCTAACTGTTCGAGTGTCTTCTTGAGTCTTTCTTCTCTCATAGCCAGATTAGCTTCATTCTGTTCGAGTTCTTTATTTGCTTCAAAATTCATTTGTTGTGTTTCAACAGAATCAGGAATTATTTGCTCTTCATCATCCCAAAAACTAAGATCTGGTTCATCAAATTCTTCACCAACATCAGGAAACTGTAAGTCAGCAAACAGATCAATATCAGGTTCACCTGTATAGTAAAAACCTTCTACATCATCATCTTCCTGTTCTGCTGCTTGATGAGTTGTCTTCTCAGTTGTCTTCTTCTTCCCTTCACTCCTATCTTCAATTTTCTCTTTACTTGCACTTCCTCCCCTCTAGATTTCTCCCCCTTAGTTGAGGAATCCTCTACAGTCTTGTGACTTGTACCAGCTCCAGGGTCACTTCCATCACTACCTTCAAAGAATTTCTTCTCTTCTGCTGTAAGTGAGTGAGTTCTGCTAATGATTTTATATAAGTGTCTCAACCCCTTTGCTTGATGATCACTTTGCTTTTCAATCTGACTGAGACGATGTTCAGTGGTTAAGTGATTCTCATTTATGTTATTCTGAAGATCTTCAATATGATTAGACATAGATGATATAATAAGATCTTGAGCCACTGTGACATCTCCAGAGTCTTCAACTGCTTGTTGTTGAGAGAGTTTAAGTGCATTGATTTTGTTGTTGAAGATAGTTCTCATGTTATCCATATCAAACCTCAAGTTTTTGTTGTCTTCTTCAGCTTGAGCAAGACTTTCTTTCATTTGATTGAGTTGTGCGATGAGAGATAAAGTGTATGTGTCATTGTGTGCTCTCACCTCAATAGCTCTCTGAGTACCACTCACCTCACGTGCTAGTGTTTCACTCAGATTTGAAGTAATTCTCACATCACTCCTCTCATAATCCTGAGCTGCATCCATTGTACCTGCACTAGAGATCACCCTAGCCTCCTCTTGGAAGGTCAGTGGTGGTGCAATGGGAGTTCGTAAATCCCGATCAACCTGTGAAGGTTCTTCTGCCGTAACAATGGCAGGCACTGTAACTTGCTCCGCTTGCATAACAATGTTTTCAGCTTCATGTGAGAAAATATTGTAATAACCCTAACTTTAACAAAGCTACAGTGATCACATGAATAGTAAATTTTGATGATTTAGAGAAATGGTATATAAGTACTCCATAATGGAAACGGAAAAGGAATGAACAGAAACCATATTAGTGTTGTATATTGAAATTAAGTGACTCGAAATGACGAGGGATTTCAGAAATTCCTAAATATGGATTTTTGAGGATTTTGACTTCTAAAGAGCTTTTATTGGATATTAAGGAGCATGGAAACATTATAAGAATTATATATTGAGGAATTAGTGAATTTAGGTTAAACCAAAGGATTTTTAAGTTAAGAGAATACCAAAGGAATTTGGAATGTTAAATGATTTCAGAACCACTGAAATAATGAGGTATATTCGAGACGAACCACAATTAGACGAGTATGGAAACCAAGCAACCAAGATTAGTAATATAACAAGGATACATACCACATTATGTTATTCAAGATTATTAGCATTATAAGTAGAAAATCAAAATGGGATTTATTGAATCATCAAAGTGGTGTCATTAGCCATTAACTTGTTTTTAAGGGTAAATTAGTAACTTTGCAAGGTGTTAAACACAAAATATCTTTCCAAGCTTCCATAACACTCTAGATTAAGCAAGATTAAGATGAGAAAAGATCAAAACAAAAGCAAGAAACTCTCCCCCATCCATTATCATCATTTTCGGCCAAAAAAGACAGCAGGTTGGTAAATCGACCATAACTCCTTCGTTTCTCAGCCGAATTTCGTGTTCTTTAGCTTTTTGGAAAGCCCATGAGATGCTCTACAACTTTCATTTAGACGCCTCCTCCAGAAAACGTAGGTAAGACCTTCGTTTTTGCGATTCTTTCAGCTGAGTAAACAGTAACTTCGAATTTTTAACTTTGTTTTATGGTTTCTTTAGTTAATACAAGCTATACTAAGGTTGTTAAAGGTGTGCCCAAGGTTTATCAAGGATTTTTAAGGGTTATCAAAGCTTCAAGAAGGTATAATCATGCTTTCTCTTTTATGTTTATGATGGATATAGTTGTGTTTAGTGATTAAGTGGTATAAATGTTATGATTATGATGTTATAAGTGTTTGTAAGTGATTAAAGTTGATTTTGGAAGGAGTATGTGCTTGTAACCATGGTTGGTAAGATGACCACATGGTGTAGGTGATGGTGTATAAGGTGGATGATTGATTTGGAGGAGTTTGATTTTGGAAAGTACGAAAATATAGCCGTTATAATGTCCGATTTTCGTTAGAACGAAATCTGCCCTGTTTTGTGACCCCTGTATTCATACGGTACCCTACTGTCTAGGTTACCAATTGACCATGAAGTGATAGAGCTTAGGTCATAGATCGTTTTGATATAAAGTACGTTAAAATCTGATGAACGGTTTAGGAGAAAAGTCAGTTTTAGTGAAAGTGGTTCAGAAACCGAGAAAATGTAATTGTATCAAATTGGAGGCTATGAATACCATACTTAAACATTTTTAAAAATTATAAAATTTTGGGATATTGTAGTGGAGTGGTCAAAGAGTCATTTCCAGTTGACCTTACATTAAAATTCGAAATTGAGATTTTCTGAGAATTTTTACAGTCGGGTATGGTTGTTAAGGGAAATGGTGAATAAGCACCGAAACCTTGATTTAACCTAAAATGGTTGGGTTTTTGGAACACTTGGGTTATGAATAACATGTGAAACATATATTAAAGTGTCAAGGGTATTGTTATGCAAGAGTGAGGTGAGTAAGAGATGTGGTATTCTAACGACGGTCCTTTTCGTGTTTATAGAAACTTCGGGAGAGCCACGAGCCATACCTTCAGGACATCGAGATCGAGGCAAGATCTTTTCTATCCCTACTTGGAAAAATATTTATCTTCAAAGAAACTTGATTTCATGGAATATATATGTGATGCTATTATTACTATATTGTGAAGAAATTGTCTTCCTTGAGTATTGATATCGAAAAGAAAGGTATACGAAGATGTATATGAATATGGATATGAGTATGAGATGGATATGTATAGAGATGATTATGCATGAAGTGAACATGCCTTATGATTAAGAGAATATGAGAGAATGGTATCAGTTATTATCTAAAGTAAATAAAAGAATGGTATCAATTGTTATCTAGGGTTATATGATTTATATTATTTTGCTAAAGATATTCTTTTTAAATATTGTGATTTAATAAGTATTATTTGATTATTATCTACTATTTTTAAAAGTAGATGGAACAATATATATATATGTGTATATAAGATAGCAAGATTTCTTCTACTCTTACTTTAGAAAACTATTTTTTTTAAGTAAAATGATTTCTTGGAATATATATGTTTTTCTACGATGCTATACTGCTAAGGATTTATTTCCTGATTTTGAGAATTAAAGAAAGATAGATACGAATATGGATAGAGCGAATATACTTTATGTTCTAAAGGCATATTTGACTTTAATAATTATAGAAAAGATGTATGAGTCATAATTAAAGTATTATGACATATGATTTAAAGGTGATGATAAATGTGAATGGAAATGGAAATGGAAATGGAAATGATAAATGTGAGTAGATAAATGATTTGACAAAAAGGGGGATTGCAACAGACTTGCGTAAGTGGCTGTGTCAGGGCTGTGTGCGACACAGTCCAGCATTTATTATTTTATTACGGCACGAAGATGCCAAGGGAGGATGTTAGCAGGTGGCCTTCCTCCAGGGATGATCTTCATTCCTTCTACCGGTAGTAAAAAGAGAGCAGGTACGATTAGGCGACTGATCATCGTCCTAATGTATCAGGCGACAGCAGATATCCCCAATGTTTTTGAAAAGAAAGAGTTGATAATGGTTTTCAGATTTATATGCTGAAACCAAGAAAATGAGATAAGGTGATGGAATTATTTATATGGAATGAAGAGAAACTGATTTTATATAATTTTTATATAAGTGTCATATACAAAGAAATGGAAAGATTTTATTAAGAGATCTGATTCAAATAGTATATATTATTTTGAAATATTATACGGAAATGAAGTATGGATTATTATAATATTTTAGAAGAGAAACTCATATTATATTATCCTAAATTTCTTTTCCTATCAAGATGAATAGATGGTGTATTTAATAAATAAAGATTTTTCTTTCTTAATAAGTATGATGAATTTCCACATATATATATATATATATATATATATGTGTGTGTGTGTGTGTAATGGTCTATTTCCTTTGATGGTAGTCGATAGAATTTATCTTGCTGAGCTATTTTAGCTCATTCTTGCTATTTATTTTATACAACAGCTAGGCATGCCGATACTCCACAGTACACTCCGCAAGAGGGTAAGGGAAAGGCAACCTTCTGAGAGAACGCTGGCACCTATTCCAGAGGTAGCGTAGACAAGCGGGTCCTGGTAGAATATGTATATTAAATGTGTAAGCTGGTATAATAAACTTTTGATTGTTGAAATGCTTCATGTAGAAGTATTATTCAACAATGTACTTAGTAGAATTCTGGGTTGTAATAACTGTTTAACTATAAACTTTTAATATTGTGGATGTTGTTCTATGAGCATATGACTGGTGTGTGTGTGTATTAATGTGGGGTCAATTGCATAAATATTAAGTAAAAAAAAAAGACAAAAGAGATATTGATATTGAATGGAAATTGGACCGTGATGACCTGGATCCTTGACCCCGGATCTAGGGGCGTCACAGATGGTATCAGAGCTTAAAGTCATAATGCTCAGGAACAAGAGTGATAATAATAAATATATCAGTAATAATATAAAATTGTGAACTTCCATCAAGTTCAAGGGAGGTTTATCGAATGAAGCGTTTATTCTAAGTAGTGATTATGATTTTATAGATTATTGCTAATAAAGGTTATTATGCCAAAAGTGTTAAGTTTATGTAGTACACAGGATCGATATGAGAAAGGGAATACTTGATATATCGGGAAGTGTACGTTAGATAATCTCGTGAGTATACAGGGTATGTTGGGATATACAATTATAAAGTATAGTTTGAAGGGTCTTTGATACCGGAGCATTGTCGGGATAAGACGATCAACATTACGTAAGTATATAGATTAGAAGGTTGTGTTCTATTTTGGATAAAGGCAGAGAGTATCGAGCCAAGTCACGACTAAGTAAATGAAGATAATTGGGAATAGCAGACGATAGGTTAAGGCTACATGGTGAGTGCAAAATTTAAGAAATTTTGGAGGGTACGCAGTCTAAGATATAAATAGTATTTGAGGAAAACCTTCCATTATTTGGATTTTCAATTGGGCAGAGGCTTTTAACGGTACCTATTTTCAATCTCCTAAAGCCCTGCTAAATTATATTATTGAGTTTCAAATTTTCTCCACTAGTGGGTAATTGTTCATTAAGAGTCGGTATCCTTTCAAAACTTTCTGGTACCCTTGGGAATGTGTTTCAAAATTTTATTTATCTATCTTAGTCAAAATATTCCTCTAAGATTATTTTCGGAAAATGGTTTATCATCGTGATTTAAATTTCCCTCTACATTTCTTACTCCAACTAAGAGGAATGGCCCTATATGTATATACAAGGACAATCTGTCTGTGTGATAGAAAGTCGGAGGGGACGCCCTCACTTGTGTAACGTACGGGTTCTTCCATCATATTGATTTCTCAAATATCCTTTTGTTTCAAATAAAAGTTATTTAAAACTCTTAATTTTATAAATTATTGTGGGACCCTTGCTTGTTTCGGGGTTCGTTTCAATTCAAAGTTCCTTGAATTCTATCAATTGTTTCGACTATAGAAGATTTTCTTAATGGATGGAAGAATGGAAGCAAAGTTTAGAGTATACGTGATTATACGAAGAAACTCGAGATTTCAAGGGAAATTTCAATAAGAGATAATTAGAGTTAGAAGCGTTTCGATATAAAAGAGGGAGGAATTTCGTGAGAAGAAATGGGTATATTTGAGGACTATTGAGATAAAATAATATGAGGAATTTTAAGGTATAATTGAGATTTACTATTGAGAGTAAGGTGTATTTTGAGGGAAAAGTTAGAATAAGGATAAACAAAGGAAGTGGGGATAATTAATGAAGTTTGTGTATTCTGTCTAAATTTTATCATGTTTTGATACTAAGTGTTGAGATTCGAAAATATTGATGTATATAAGGCGATTGACTTAAATGAAAAGGTTATTGTACTAAAGGTGATACGCTTATTTGCTAAAGTTGAGTTGAGAATATTATGGTATATAAATGAGTTAACTAGGGATATAATTGTGTATATGAGAATGATGTATATGGGAATGATGTATGTTGTACCCTAAATTTGGGTGATTAATGAAGAATATTGTTATATACAGAACCATGCCGCCTAAGCGTAACAATAGAACGAATGCAAGAGAAAATGAGAGAGATGAAGGAAGTCGAAATAGACAGAATGAAAATGCTCGTAACGAACAAAATCAGATAGGTCGAGAAAGTAAAAAAAAAAAAGGAGATTTGAGGGCCAGAAGGGAGGTTCAAGTGAAGGAAATTACTTTAGCAAGGTTGGTAAAGGACAAAAATCTCAGTTTGTGGGGAAGTCATGGAGTAACAAGACTGTTAGTGAGACGGTGAATCAGGGTGGTAGATCCACAAGAACCTTTCAGTCTAATCAATCTCGAACACCATTTCCAGACTGTAACACGTGTGGTAGGAAGCATACGGGAGTGTGTAGGAGGTCGAAAGTAACTTGCTTTAAGTGCGGACAGAAAGGACACTATTATAACCAGTGCACATCAACTGACAAGATTGATATCAAGTGTTATCAATGTGGGAAATTAGGACACTTTGCCAGAGATTGCCGTTCCGGTGGGTCGTCCGCACCAGGACAAAGTATGACTGCTTCAAATAGACCTACTGCCAGGGTGTACAATATGACTTTAGGAGAGGCATTGAGAAAGCCGGATACAGATACAGGTGAACATTTTTCTAGTATTTAAATTTTTAGTGTAAACGTTTGGTTAGGAATCAATGTGGTCAATGAATGGTATAGGTAGGTTGATAATCTAGATAAGGAAAATCAGTATCTGTTAGGGGTTAGAAATTCTATGAAAAGGAGAGTAATGATATTTTGGGGGTAAACCATAGACTTGTTTAGATACGAACAGGAAATATATATTATAGGTAATATTTTCTTACAATTGTTTCAAAGAATCTTATTCTAGTTGGATTTCTGGAAGATTTTACAGAGATGAGATATAATCATATCGAAGTGTGTATATTTTATGTCATGATAGAGATCAAAATAGGGATAAACCATAAGTGAGATACACTACCATTCAGGGGAGGCCAATGTGGTGGCCGATACCCTTAGCTAAAGGAGGAATGAGAGATTAACTAACGTAGAATGACTAAAACAAGATAGAGATATTATGAAGGAAAAAGGATGGAGAAAGTAGTATAGAAGTTATAAGGTATCTATGGACATTTCTGACGTGATTCCGGGACGGAATCCTTTTAAGGGGGGAAGGATGTAATAACCCTAACTTTAACAAAGCTACAGTGATCACATGAATAGTAAATTTTGATGATTTAGAGAAATGGTATATAAGTACTCCATAATGGAAACGGAAAAGGAATGAACAGAAACCATATTAGTGTTGTATATTGAAATTAAGTGACTCGAAATGACGAGGGATTTCAGAAATTCCTAAATATGGATTTTTGAGGATTTTGACTTCTAAAGAGCTTTTATTGGATATTAAGGAGCATGGAAACATTATAAGAATTATATATTGAGGAATTAGTGAATTTAGGTTAAACCAAAGGATTTTTAAGTTAAGAGAATACCAAAGGAATTTGGAATGTTAAATGATTTCAGAACCACTGAAATAATGAGGTATATTCGAGACGAACCACAATTAGACGAGTATGGAAACCAAGCAACCAAGATTAGTAATATAACAAGGATACATACCACATTATGTTATTCAAGATTATTAGCATTATAAGTAGAAAATCAAAATGGGATTTATTGAATCATCAAAGTGGTGTCATTAGCCATTAACTTGTTTTTAAGGGTAAATTAGTAACTTTGCAAGGTGTTAAACACAAAATATCTTTCCAAGCTTCCATAACACTCTAGATTAAGCAAGATTAAGATGAGAAAAGATCAAAACAAAAGCAAGAAACTCTCCCCCATCCATTATCATCATTTTCGGCCAAAAAAGACAGCAGGTTGGTAAATCGACCATAACTCCTTCGTTTCTCAGCCGAATTTCGTGTTCTTTAGCTTTTTGGAAAGCCCATGAGATGCTCTACAACTTTCATTTAGACGCCTCCTCCAGAAAACGTAGGTAAGACCTTCGTTTTTGCGATTCTTTCAGCTGAGTAAACAGTAACTTCGAATTTTTAACTTTGTTTTATGGTTTCTTTAGTTAATACAAGCTATACTAAGGTTGTTAAAGGTGTGCCCAAGGTTTATCAAGGATTTTTAAGGGTTATCAAAGCTTCAAGAAGGTATAATCATGCTTTCTCTTTTATGTTTATGATGGATATAGTTGTGTTTAGTGATTAAGTGGTATAAATGTTATGATTATGATGTTATAAGTGTTTGTAAGTGATTAAAGTTGATTTTGGAAGGAGTATGTGCTTGTAACCATGGTTGGTAAGATGACCACATGGTGTAGGTGATGGTGTATAAGGTGGATGATTGATTTGGAGGAGTTTGATTTTGGAAAGTACGAAAATATAGCCGTTATAATGTCCGATTTTCGTTAGAACGAAATCTGCCCTGTTTTGTGACCCCTGTATTCATACGGTACCCTACTGTCTAGGTTACCAATTGACCATGAAGTGATAGAGCTTAGGTCATAGATCGTTTTGATATAAAGTACGTTAAAATCTGATGAACGGTTTAGGAGAAAAGTCAGTTTTAGTGAAAGTGGTTCAGAAACCGAGAAAATGTAATTGTATCAAATTGGAGGCTATGAATACCATACTTAAACATTTTTAAAAATTATAAAATTTTGGGATATTGTAGTGGAGTGGTCAAAGAGTCATTTCCAGTTGACCTTACATTAAAATTCGAAATTGAGATTTTCTGAGAATTTTTACAGTCGGGTATGGTTGTTAAGGGAAATGGTGAATAAGCACCGAAACCTTGATTTAACCTAAAATGGTTGGGTTTTTGGAACACTTGGGTTATGAATAACATGTGAAACATATATTAAAGTGTCAAGGGTATTGTTATGCAAGAGTGAGGTGAGTAAGAGATGTGGTATTCTAACGACGGTCCTTTTCGTGTTTATAGAAACTTCGGGAGAGCCACGAGCCATACCTTCAGGACATCGAGATCGAGGCAAGATCTTTTCTATCCCTACTTGGAAAAATATTTATCTTCAAAGAAACTTGATTTCATGGAATATATATGTGATGCTATTATTACTATATTGTGAAGAAATTGTCTTCCTTGAGTATTGATATCGAAAAGAAAGGTATACGAAGATGTATATGAATATGGATATGAGTATGAGATGGATATGTATAGAGATGATTATGCATGAAGTGAACATGCCTTATGATTAAGAGAATATGAGAGAATGGTATCAGTTATTATCTAAAGTAAATAAAAGAATGGTATCAATTGTTATCTAGGGTTATATGATTTATATTATTTTGCTAAAGATATTCTTTTTAAATATTGTGATTTAATAAGTATTATTTGATTATTATCTACTATTTTTAAAAGTAGATGGAACAATATATATATATGTGTATATAAGAGAGCAAGATTTCTTCTACTCTTACTTTAGAAAACTATTTTTTTTAAGTAAAATGATTTCTTGGAATATATATGTTTTTCTACGATGCTATACTGCTAAGGATTTATTTCCTGATTTTGAGAATTAAAGAAAGATAGATACGAATATGGATAGAGCGAATATACTTTATGTTCTAAAGGCATATTTGACTTTAATAATTATAGAAAAGATGTATGAGTCATAATTAAAGTATTATGACATATGATTTAAAGGTGATGATAAATGTGAATGGAAATGGAAATGGAAATGGAAATGATAAATGTGAGTAGATAAATGATTTGACAAAAAGGGGGATTGCAACAGACTTGCGTAAGTGGCTGTGTCAGGGCTGTGTGCGACACAGTCCAGCATTTATTATTTTATTACGGCACGAAGATGCCAAGGGAGGATGTTAGCAGGTGGCCTTCCTCCAGGGATGATCTTCATTCCTTCTACCGGTAGTAAAAAGAGAGCAGGTACGATTAGGCGACTGATCATCGTCCTAATGTATCAGGCGACAGCAGATATCCCCAATGTTTTTGAAAAGAAAGAGTTGATAATGGTTTTCAGATTTATATGCTGAAACCAAGAAAATGAGATAAGGTGATGGAATTATTTATATGGAATGAAGAGAAACTGATTTTATATAATTTTTATATAAGTGTCATATACAAAGAAATGGAAAGATTTTATTAAGAGATCTGATTCAAATAGTATATATTATTTTGAAATATTATACGGAAATGAAGTATGGATTATTATAATATTTTAGAAGAGAAACTCATATTATATTATCCTAAATTTCTTTTCCTATCAAGATGAATAGATGGTGTATTTAATAAATAAAGATTTTTCTTTCTTAATAAGTATGATGAATTTCCACATATATATATATATATATATATATATGTGTGTGTGTGTGTGTAATGGTCTATTTCCTTTGATGGTAGTCGATAGAATTTATCTTGCTGAGCTATTTTAGCTCATTCTTGCTATTTATTTTATACAACAGCTAGGCATGCCGATACTCCACAGTACACTCCGCAAGAGGGTAAGGGAAAGGCAACCTTCTGAGAGAACGCTGGCACCTATTCCAGAGGTAGCGTAGACAAGCGGGTCCTGGTAGAATATGTATATTAAATGTGTAAGCTGGTATAATAAACTTTTGATTGTTGAAATGCTTCATGTAGAAGTATTATTCAACAATGTACTTAGTAGAATTCTGGGTTGTAATAACTGTTTAACTATAAACTTTTAATATTGTGGATGTTGTTCTATGAGCATATGACTGGTGTGTGTGTGTATTAATGTGGGGTCAATTGCATAAATATTAAGTAAAAAAAAAAGACAAAAGAGATATTGATATTGAATGGAAATTGGACCGTGATGACCTGGATCCTTGACCCCGGATCTAGGGGCGTCACAAATATCTTCCCCCATTGTGAGTAACAGGGGTGAGCTTGAAGGAATGAATGGGTTTAAGATTGCCTTTGACATGGTTTTACTTTTCTTTTGTGATGGCAAATCTGTTTCTCTCAAGATATCACTACTAGGGATAGCTCTTTTGAATGACAATTTCTTTCTACGATAGTGTTTGGAGAATTTAGGATCAGTGTTTGGTGCATTGACCCGGGATAAAGGTTGTGGATCTACAATCCCTTGGTCACTTCTCACAATCATTTGACTATTAGAAAGATATTGAGATTGGAAAGTAGTTGAGTCAAATACCTGATCATTGACATGTACATCATCTTCATTCTGAGTGGGTTGATCCACTGGAAGTTGATGTTCAAGAGTATTCAAGGGTTCAGAATCAGGTTGAGGTACTGGAACTTGTTCTGCTTCAGGCTGTGGAGCTTGTTGAATTAAAGGAATCTCAGCATCTGGCTGTGGCATGACATTTGGCAAATTTATGTATGTAGACATATATGGTGTTATGACTACAGGAACATGCAACAAGACCTTAGAAGTATCCAGCCTGGTGTAGAACTTCTTGTTTGGTTTACCAGACCATTGAATTCGATCATTTGGAAATGGAGCAGGTTGATCCTTAGGCATAAGATGATTAAAAATTAGTGTCAAAAACCGAGGATAATGACACTTAACCAGTTTACCTTTTCCAAAGTTCTTTATAGCCTTCTTAAATCGATTTAGCAGAATAGGCCATATCAAGCTGCCAAAATTGATTCTCCTGTTGTGAGTAATCGAGAAACCAATTGATTGTAACATACCTGTGATGACAGTATTGTTACTCTTTGTAGAATTAGCAAACACCTTTGCTATGATCTCGAAGAAGATATTCCATTCTTGAAAAAGATTGCTTTTGAGTGGTCGTTTAAGATTCAGTTGACCATGATAGTTGATATTTGTGAAAAATTGAGTCAACTCATCATTTGAAGGCACTTCAGCAAATCGTTCAGTAGGAAGCCCCAGAGCAGCATTGAAGACAGATTCATCCACTGTATATGTCTTGTCATTAAAGTCGAATGAAAATGATCTTTCATCTGAGACAGCTGTAGTACACATTAATTTGAGTGGACCAAATTTCATTGGAACATTTGCAGTTATAGAATGACTACAGAGATTTTGTTCGTTTAGGAATTTTATCCAGGACTTGAACCGATCCACTGGGCAATCCTCGGGATTAAAATATCCAATATAATTGTGATTCACAAGCTCAAAATTATTATAAGCACCAGCCATTGCAAATCAGGGATTAAAATTAATAAATCTGCAAAATTCAACAATTTAACCCAATTAAATTACCAAATTCGAATTAATAAATAAATAAAAATTCGAAAAATCAAAATCTTTATCAAAAATTCTGAAAAATTTAGGCAAAGATCTTGATTGCAATACAAACACACATATATTTTTAGATTTTACAAAATCATCACCATTTATTCAGAATTTTAGATCAAAAATTCGAACTTTTCAAACTCAAAACTCAAAACCTCGACCAAATCTTACATTTTAACCGTGGTTTTGAAGATTATAGACTGGGTATACGATTAATGTCCTTAGAATCGTGTTTTGAGATGAAAATTGGGCAGCAATTCGATTGAAAAACGTGTGTATATGTGTATGTATTGTGTTCTCGGTGACTTAACACGCCAGAGAGAAGCAGAGCAGCAATATAACTAAAACTGAGATATAACTGTTCAATATAACTTAGCTCTTAAATATCAAATGACTGTGATATGACTATCGGGTGATAGTCATACCGATAGTTATATTACGTGTAAATGTAATATGACTATCCTTGGCATTAAGTTATATAACAATTAAATCTCTCATATAACTACCGAAAAATATATAATATGACAATAAAATCACAGTTATACCGATAGTTATATTACTAGAAAAACACACAATATGACTATAAACTAATTATCAGTTATTTTTTAAACAAAAACAAAGTTATATCTATTTTATTACTAAGTTATATTATCACACTTTTAACTAATATAACTAATACAACTTCGAATATAACAATCAAATATATTGTTATACCGAAAGTTATATTCCTTCAAAACAGTTGATATAACTAACCAAAATTTAGAATATAAACAGAATTTAAACAAGAAAATCACATTAATAATTTACATAAACAAAAAATAGCAAATTAATTTATACTAAAATTATAAAACCTAATAAAAATTATAAAAACGATCATATGCAGTCCCTTTTACGAAATCAAACATTAATAACAAAAGGACAAACACTACAAATCAAATAAAATAAAATCAATTAACATACTAAATATTTACATAATTATTTCTGATGAGTTAATAAATCTATAAATTTTCTAATAAAACAATTTCCATATAGAAAATTATTCAAAAAGAAACTATGATTTATTTAAACAACAAAAATAATTAAACTAAATTTAAAACAATGACATTTTCAAGAAAAAAAGATTTCTCATAAATTACAGCTTGTAAAATTCGAGAAAAATATTTTTAAAGAAAATGAGTTAATCTAAAAATACAATAAGTAATTAAAAATATGTACAGAAGATAATAACAATGATTTAAGATGAAACAAGCAAGAATATAAGTTGATAAAATAATTATACAAGTGATTTAATAAGAAATATTAACACATCAATCACTTGTAAATTATTAAAGATCAAACCTCAGATATTAACCAGTTTAATTACTAGGACTATTTAACATACCCAATTCACCAACAATTCTGGTAAATGTGGATTCGTCAAGAGAATTAGTAAAAATATCTGCTGTTTGTTCTTCCGTGGGTACAAAAAATAACTCCACGGTACCCTTCATGACATGCTCTCGAATAAAATGATACCTGATGTCAATATGCTTTGTTCTTGTGTGCTGCACAGGATTGTTAGAGATTGCTATGGCACTTGTATTATCACATAAAATTGGAATTTTATCAAGCACAAAGCCATAGTCTCTCAGCTGATTCCTGATCCACAAAATCTGTGCGCAACAGCTTCCAGCAGCTATATATTCAGCTTTAGCGGTTGAGTTGGAAACTGTCTGTTGTTTCTTGCTGTACCAGGAAACTAGTCTTCCACCTAGGAATTGACAACTCCCAGATGTGCTTTTTCTATCCACAACACTTCCTGCATAGTCAGAATCTGTATATCCAACAAGATTAAAACCAGAATCTTTAGGGTACCAGATGCCTAGGTTAGGCGTACCCTTAAGATATCTCAGAATTCGTTTAACAGCAATGAGATGAACATCTCTAGGATCCGATTGGAACCTTTCACACAAACACGTAGCATGCATAATATCAGGTCTACTCGCAGTAAGATAAAGTAATGAGCCTATCATACCTCTGTAGCTTGTGATATCTACCTTGGCAGAATTTTCACATGCTCCAAATTTGACAGATGTGGATGATGGTGTCTTTGCTGAAGAAAAGTCCTCCATTTGATACTTCTTGAGAAGCTCTTTGGCATACTTGGATTGACAGATAAATATTCCATCTGTCCTTTGACTTATTTGCAATCCAAGAAAGAACTTCAGCTCACCCATCATGCTCATTTCAAATCTACCCTGCATTAACTTCGCAAATTTCTTGCACAAAAGATCATTAGTAGACCCGAATATTATATCGTCCACATAGACTTGGACTATAATTGTATCATTCTTATGTTTCTTTGTGAAGAGAGTTTTGTCTATGACACCTCTAACAAAATCATTTTCAAGTAAAAATTCGGAGAGAGTGTCATACCATTTCCTTGGTGCTTGCTTAAGACCATAGACAGCCTTGAAAAGGAAGTAGACATAGTCAATTAAATCTGGATCTTCAAAGCCAGGGGGCTGTTCTACATAAACCTCTTCATCTAGCTTGCCATTCAAGAAATCACTCTTGACATCCATTTGATAAACTTTAAAGTTTGAAAATGCTGCGAACGCCAAGAATATTCTTATGGCCTCAAGTCTAGCCACTGAAGCATAGGTCTCATCATAGTCAATGCCTTCAGATTGGGAGTAACCCTTTGCTACCAGTCTTGCTTTATTTCTCGTCACTGTGCCATCTTCATCAAGTTTGTTTCTGAATACCCACCTTGTGCCAACTACTGGTCTGTCTGTAGGTCTGGGTACCAGCTTCCAAACTTCTTGTTGTTTAAATTGATTGAGTTCATCTTGCATAGCAATCACCCAATCAGGATCAGAAAGAGCTTCTTCAGTTTTCTTAGGTTCCATTTCAAATAGAAACCCTGAATAATTGCATTGATTCTGAAGAGCTCTTCTAGTCTTTACACCAACAACTGGATCACCAATGATTAACTCAAAAGGATGAGCTCTATTCCAAACAGTCTGTCTGGGAAGATTAGATCTTGATGATTCGCCTTGACCTTCATTGGGATGTTGTGTGTGACCAGTTGACCCTTCATTTTCTCCCTCTGAGTTGTTGCCAGATTGACTAGATGATGATTGATTATTAGAGTCAGGGGAATTTTGACTACTATCATTGATTTCATCACCATTGCCCTGATCATCATTGTTGTCATTAGCATCAGCAAAAATCTCAGGTGCATTGTCATTATCTGAATCTGTATCTGTCATGTCATCGAAAGATAGCTTCTCAGATGGATTCTCAGTTTGGATACTAGGGAGTTTAGTGTCATCGAATGTTACATTGACACTTTCCATCATCTTCTGTTCATCAATCACATACACCCTGTATGCTCTCATTAAATAACCAATAAAAATTGCTTGAAATGCTTTGGTATCGAATTTACCACCTTGATCATCACCTTCTTTAAGCACAAAGCACTTTGATCCAAATACATGAAAGTATTTGAGTGAAGGTTTCTTATCAGCCATAATTTCATAGGGTGTCTTCATTTGATCTTTATTGATTAGAGTTCGATTCTGGGTATAGCACGCAGTATTGATGGCTTCAGCCCAAAAGTACAATGGAAGCCTTGATTCACTTAGCATAGTACGTGCAGCTTCAATCAAGGTTCTATTCTTTCTTTCCACTACCCCATTTTGTTGAGGAGTTCTTGGAGCTGAATATTGTCTGGTTATACCCTTCTCAGTGCAAAAGTCATTTAGAACTGCATTTTTGAATTCAGTTCCATTGTCTGATCTTATAGCTCTCACTGGATACGTAGAATCTCGCTCAATTAATTTAATGTGATCAATCACCAGTTGTGGAGTCTCATCTTTAGAATTCAAAAACAGAACCCATGTGTATTTTGAAAAATCATCCACAATCACTAGAGCATATCTCTTCCTTGACATAGACATCACATTAACTGGACCAAACAAATCCATATGAAGTAATTGTAATGGTTCAGTTATTGAAGATGTATCAGTGCTCCTGTGACTTGCCCTTTTTAGCTTGCCCTTTTGACATGCATCACACAGTCCTTCTTGAGTGAATTCCATTGAAGGCAAACCTCTCACCAATTCTCTTTTGACCAGAGAATTCATTGTCTTAAAATTAAAATGAAAAAGTTTCTTGTGCCATAGCCAACTCTCATCATTTGATGCTTTAGTGTAGAAGCAAGTGACTTCTTCAGTGCTTCCTGAGTTCATATTGGCTACGTACAGATTGCCTTTTCTAACTCATGTCAGTTGTGGCTTTTCATGTCTCTTGTGTGAAATTAGACAATTCTTCTTGTTGAAATGAACTTCATAACCTTTATCACAGAATTGACTGACACTGAGCAAATTGTGCTCAAGTCCTTTCACAAAAGAAACTTCATCAATGATAACATTTCCAGCTTCAAGTCTGCCATATCCATCAGTTCTACCTTTGCTGTTATCTCCAAAGGTAACTACTGGGCCGGCCTTCTCCACCACATTTGTCAGCAGGGTTCTATCTCCAATCATATGCCTTGAACATCCACTGTCCAAGATCCAGGTTACTCGATCAACCTGTTCAATACCCTGCAATGACAAATGAGTTAAACCTTCTCCGGGACCCAAATTTGATTGGGTCCTGCGTATTTAAAGTATTGACCTTTATCAGGCAAAACAACATTTTTAAGTTTAACCTCTTTAGTCAATAAACATTTAACCTTATAAACAGATTTGAAAATCTTTTGTTTAATGTTGGGTATCCATGTTTCTCTCGCAGCAGTAACACTTGTGTCATTGACTGGACATTTGACCTGGTAGACATTCTTGGTAATCTTTTGTTTAGTCTTAGGTGCAAATGTCTTTCTCCTAACTTGAGGAGGAAAAACAGTCTTAGATCGAACATTATTGTTCCTGTTCATATGCTGTCGAGGAGCATTCTGTTTAACACATGCATAATTACCATTAAAATAAGCACGCATATTGTTAAAAGCACAAGACATACAATTGATAATACCACATGCTTTATGATTAGAATCAATAGTAGACATGGTATTTTTCTGTTTTAACTTATTACTACCTAATCCAGTCTTAGAAGAACTAGCTGATTCAACAACTTTGACTGGTACTTTAGGTACATCTTTCTTGGATGAAACATTTGTTGTGTTAACGTCCTCAACTGATTTAGCCTTAACAAATACTGTGACATTTTTCTTGGATGACACATTCTTTGTATTATAGTTCTTAACAGTTTTATCCTTAACACATTTATTCTTAACAAGAACTGTGCCATTTGCAGTATCCTCATTTCTCATTTCTTCTTGTATAACCATAGAACGAATATCTGGTGGACCAGCATCAGATTTTGTAAACATTGGTTTTTCAACATTCTTGAGAATATGTGGTATACCTCTTTCTTTAGCTGGGATAGAATTAGGAGAATGATTACTCAAAGAACCAACAGCTTGACTGTAATCAAATCCTATTCCTACAGTTCGTTCTACTGCTTGTTTGTTGAAGAAATCTTTAGAAACCTTAACAGTATTATAACAAGCTCTAACCTGTGTTTCAAGTTCTCTAATCTTGGTTTCTTGTTCAGCAATCCTATCAACTTGTTTTACCATGTATTCTCCTAGACCCTTTTCTCTGTAGTTAAGTCGAGCTATTTCTTCTATATTCTTATCTTGATTAACCTGCACCTTTTTTAAATCTAACATTTGATTTTCAAGGTTAGTGTTAACAAGACTTATTCTCTCGTACCCTCTTTGTGCATTATTCAAGGAACTACGTAAACTATCAATTAACTGAGCATCAGTAAGAATTACCGGTGTGGTATAATAAGTTGAAGATTCAGCATTTGCCACCAATGCAAAGTTTCCATATTCTTCATCTTCGCTATCTGTGTCATCCCAGCTTTTACCAGCAGCTACATAAGCTCTTCCACTTTTCTTCTTTTCAGAAGCATAATCTTTCTTCTGTGCTTGCTTGGGTTTCTGACACTCAGTAGCAAAATGTCCCAACTCATTACAATTGAAACAACGGATTTTGCTTCTGTCAACAGTTCCAGTTTTATAACCTCCCCTGTTACTAGAGGATGAAGAACCTCCTCTCTGAAATCTGTTATTTGACTTAAACCTGAACTTTGGATTTCTTCTGAATCTGAAGTTACTAAATTGTCTCACCATCATTGCCATAGATTCATCTTCCAATTGATCCAGCTCTTCAAGTGAATAAAATTCTCCACCATCCTGAGTAGCTGGTGTTTGGCCAAGTTCTACTTCAGTTTGTTCCTTGTTGAAACTGTTCGGTTGAACAACTTTAGTTTCCACTTCCTTAGGAACCTCAACCACTAGAGCTGTAGAAGAATTTTCCATTCTGCCTTTGCCATAGAATTCCTTTTGCTGTACTTGTTCTAATTCATATGTTTTCAGAACACCAAACAGCCTTTCAAGAGCAACCTGAGTTAGATCTCTAGATTCTCTGATGGCAGTGATTCTATGCTCCAAGTGAGTAGGCATAGTTAGTAAAAACTTCATGTTGATCTCCTTCTGAGTATATTGCTTGCCATGAACTTGCAAGTTGTTGATTATCTTGTTATACCTTTCGAACACTTCATGAATGCCTTCATTAGGGCCAGCTCTAAAGTGTTCATATTCAGAAGTTAGAATTTGAAGTCTATTTTCCTTGACTTCATTAGTCCCTTCATTAATGACCTCAATAGTTTCCCAGATGTGCTTAGCAGTTTTATAATTCCTCACATGGCTATACATTACAGCATCTAGGGAATCCAATAGAATGAGTCTCAAATTTTTATCCAATCCAGCTTCCTCCTTATCTTCAGAGGTATAGTTCTTAGGGTCCTTTGGATAGGATTTAGCAGGGACTGTTACAGTTCCATTTACAACTGTTTCAGTATCATGTTGCATGGGAGTTACTGGTCCATTTTCCAAAACCCACAAAAATCTTGGGTTTGCTACATCAAGAAATAACTCCATTTTGTTTTTCCACATATCATAGTTATCTTTATTAAAGATAGGAATTTTAACATTGCCTTTGGCTGACATGATGAATTTTTAAGAGAGTTAAAAATTCGAGCTTAATTTTTGATTGAGTAAAAATAGGATCTTGATTTGTGTATCAATCAATAGGCTCTGATACCAATTGTTAGGTCCGATAAGATTGTAGAAGGGGGGTTGAATAAAATCTATACCATTTTCTCAAAATTTATTCGTTAAATAAATTTCATTTAAACGAATATTTTGTGCGGAATAATATAACACAAATTTCAGTTGAATATAACAATATATTAACTTGATGGGTGTTACAAAATCAGTCCAAATGATTATCAAGTAATTAATAACTAATTAGAAAATTCAACATGAACTTTGCTAATTTAGTTAATAAAATCAAGATATCAATTTGTGAACTAGGAAACTTAATTCGCTAGTAGTACAAGAATCACAAGTAAACAAGTTCCAATGGATAGGATATTACAACTGAGATGAACTTGAATTTACAGAATTAAATTTGGAGGTGTTCTTGAGCTTGAGAGAGAGAGAGAGAATGGCTGCTGTGTGAAATATTTCTGTTTTGCTCGACTGATTATCTTCCTTCTGCATTCATCTGCCTTATATACACAGCCATAGTCATATTACTTGATTTAAACTGATATGACAATCATTTTACATTAATATGACAATCGGTATGACTATCAAATCAATGTAATATGACTGTCCAGTTTAAATATGACTTTCGGTATAACAATCCAGTTCAATATGACATTCGGTATAACTTACCATGTCAATATAACATTCGGTATAACTTACCATTTGAATGAAATATAACTATCTCCTTTGAACTGTATATGACTATCTCCTTTTTAAACTGAATATGACTATCGGTATAACTATCAGTTTGATAGTTATATCATCATATTTTTCAGTTTATAATTAATTAAATGACTTATTAAAAATCATTTAACTAATTAATCCTTTTTCATATTAATTCTTATTTAATTAATCTAATAATCAATTTAACAAATATATTAATTCTGATAGAATTAATTTATTTATTAACTTAATTACTTGACTTAATCAATTAAAATAGAATTAATATAAATACTTTAATAGTCAATACTCCGCTGAAAACCACGTAATTATGATAAGGAACATACACTGGCATGATGTTGACGCTCGATGTACTGTCTGGTTCATGAACGACTAACTCCAATCTCTGTTCTTCATCGTGACTTTTAACACTATGGTCTTTTTATACTCTTCACTCTCATCAATCATTCGGTACTGAAATTGTTTCTTGTCACTAGTAGAAATCTCTGTCTTCTTAAATGAATCCACTTGTTTCAATGCTACCTTGAGGCCTGATCAGATATCTGAATCTTCTTCCAGTGTAAAACATCAAAACTATAGATTGACTTGTTGATTTTTCTTCTGACGGTTATCATCTTTTGAGATTCCTGTGACAGTTGATATTATTTACTTATTACAATCTAGTTTAATTGGATTAGGATCCTCGAACTACAAATAGGCTGAGTCATATGCCTTTCAGATGCTATCTGATCTATTCTTGATTCCATATTAGCCAATGCCCCAGAAGTTCCTTGCATAATCTTATTTAATGCAACCTCCCAATCAGCTGGTTCTTTCTTTGGCGGAGGTTGATATTGCTGTTGTGCTTGATACGGTGGTCGTGACTGAAAAACCAGGAGGTTGATTCTGCCTTGGAAATGAATAAGAAGGATTAGCCGCATGATTATTACTGTAAGAAAGATTGTTGTTTGGCCTCTGATTTGGATTGTAGTAGGAGTTATTCTGAACGGGCCACGACTGTCTTCCCTGAATCAAAGATGCTTCTTCTGGAAATTGTTGCCCATAAGAACTCTGACTAGCACCATAATCATTATACCCTTCCATAGGTGAAGAAATAGCATTCACATTTGCCCTTTGTCCTCGCATCTCCTGAGTTAGAGTATCCAATTTGAGAGCCAACATGTTGATCATCTCATAATCTTATGTTGCTTTTGCTGAGCTTGTCCCACTAGGTGCCCATGAATAATTATTAGATGCCAATTCCTCAAGGAGTGCTTTAGCCTGTGTAGTTGGTGTCTTCTTAAAATTTCCACCAGCAGCCACATCCAAACTCAAACGAATATCTGCATTCATGGCCCCATAAAAAGTACTAATGATCTGCCAATCTTGCAAACCATGATGTGGACACTTCCTCAATAATGCCTTAAATCTCTCCCATGCCTGATATAGACCTTCACCCGGTTGTGCTTTAAAACTCATAATCATAGTCCTCAATTGTTGCGTCTTGTCAGAAGGATAATATTTGGACAAGAATGCAGTAGAAAGACTCTCCCATGTAACAACCGCGGTGTCTGGAAGTTGTTGAAACGATTCCAAAGCTCTTCCCTTAATAGAGTAGGGAAACATATGGAGACGAATTTTGTCACTCGTAACACCATTGATTCTGAATGAGCCACACATCTGCACGAAACGCTCTAGATGTCTGTGTGGATCCTCTAGTCTCCTTCAAAAGCTTGATTGCTGATCATCTGAATTAAGCTTGGATTAATGTTGAATTGGGCTGCCCCAATCTCTGGAGTTTTGTACATGCAATTCTCATGGTCCCAAATTGAAGTCTCATCAATAACAGCAACTTCACGATCTTCGTCAGCCATCTTAGATTTTTCTTTCCTTTGCTTTGCCTCTCGCCTTAAGATTCGAGCAGTGCGTTCAATTTCTGGGTCAAATTTTAAATCTCCCGCACTTGTCGAACGTCGCATACAAGATTTATAGCACCTGAAAAGAAAACCCCAATAAGATAGAGTTAAAGCAAAAAGATTGTTTATTATTATTATTATTAACAAACAACAAAATCGCAAATAAAAGTGAAAAGAACAAAAACTAAATTAATCTAAAAATTCTAAGTTCGAATTAAAACTAAATTTTAATTTAAAATTCTTTTTTTTAGTAGAATACGCGCTCTTTTAAGTAGAAGTATGCAGTCCCACTTATTTATTTTTTTTATTTTAATTACTAATTAAATTGGATTTTATTTACAAAAACATTTTTGAGAAAATTTTGACATGACCTTTTTCTAAAATTGACTAGCCAAACAATCCAACAACGTTCTCCAAAATTAGAAATCACACAGCAAACTCAAAACAATTAATTTACTATGCGAACACTTCTAAAACTCAAAACAGCCAACGCGATTCTAAACAATACCATTACACTCGACACAACACATGTAACACAATAATTCGATCACACAGTGAACTCAGTACTCAGAATTAGTACTAAGAATTCGTACGAAACAAATCTACAGCAACAAAAACTCGAGAAACGAACAACTCGATAGCTACAAACTCGGAACATTATAACTCGTTTAACAGCAAAATGACCACAAAGCTCGATACTCAGCAGAAACCAAAATAAAAAAATTTGCAGACAATAAACTTGATTCGGCAATAATAACCAGTCTGCAGCAACTCAATGACACGCAACATCAAACTTAATTGACTCAGGCCACATAGCCAACGAATCAGCAGTGACTCGATCAAACTCAACGATTTACAACAAAAATTTCAATAGCGAATTGAAAACATGAAGACCGCAACGAACTAGAAGTGACAGGACTGTAGTAAAAACTCGCGACTCGATAAACTTGGTAACGGAGAACGACCCAGTTCGACTCGCAAAATCACTCAATTGAAATCGGAAAATTCGAACTATATATGTCTAATTGAAGAACAGAAAAAGAACAGAGGACCGAGTTGACCCAGTTCTCGAAATTAAAAACCAACGGGGGAAGGTTTGGGAAGAAGGCGTGTAAACGGAGAGGGGATGAGAAGCTGTTGGGTTCGGCAGAGAGGGGTTGAAGAATCAGCAAGTGATGGAAATGGGAGAAAGGCGTGGTGTTCTGAGGTGTAGTGGTGTAGTAGAAAGAAGAAAGGGAAGAGGGAGAATGATGGGTTTGTTGAAATTAAACAGGGGAGAGATCAAATAAAGCCCAAAAACAAAATACGAATAAATATGTACTGAAATTTTAATAAAACTAAAATAATTTTGTTATTTTAATTTTTTTTTCACTAAAAAAAAATAAAATCTAAATTATTAGAAATAAATAACCTAAACTTAATATTGATGCCTTCCCCGGCAGCGGCGCCAATTTGTTGGTAAAATTTTTCTATGAATAAGTTCGTTCGCAGGGAAGGACTATTAATATAAGTTCAAGTTTTAATTTCCTAATATCTAGAAGTGTGAGAAATAATCGGTGTGTTCGAAATAAACTAATTATAAACAATTAAAACTAAGATTTAATTTATGAGGAAAATCAATCCGAGAAATAGGGTTCTTCAATTGGTTCAATAATGTTGTTGTAATGTGATATATATATATATATATTTCTCATATTTTGCTAAAAGCAATTCTTCTATCTTTCATAATGTTCTCTCCCAAGATACAAAATATTGTCTATAATCATATCTCAAAAGTCACTCCCATGATCAATCGTCATACAATTTTAGATTATTAAGACCCAAGAATTATAAGTTTCATAGTCCTCTTATAATCTCCCGATTCAATAATTAAACTATGTCTATCAAATCATGAACAAGAATTATGACTCATCTCCCAATTTATCATAATATTGTTCGCACTTATTCACGCAAGAGAACGTGGTCAACAAGTAATATAGAGTAAATAGGATTCGTTCCCACAGAGACTCAAATTGTTCGTTATGTTCACTTATGCACCAGCTTATGATTTACACTCACTGCCAAGACAATCACAAATTTGGTTTAGATTAACTAACGATTAAATACCAACTACGGAAATTACGAGAAAATTACTTAACGATTAACTTATAATAAACAAACATGGGATTTCAATTTCATTAACCACTTCATCTAGAATCTTATGCCCTTTAGCCTAGCATGTGACCGAGTTGATTACTGATTAGATGCACTAAACTGATACACACCAACTTTCGTTGAGCATATACCCTCTTACTGATCATCCACAATTGATAGAAGCCAAGTAGTCACCAAATATGTGCAGTTCCTATATGTCTATAGCAATTGAACACACATCGGTTTAAAATCAAGCATCCATAAAACCACATAGTTAGTGCAAGACGGTTAGAATTACACCACAAATTAATACATGTTCTTCACATGCAAAAACCTATGCTACCATGAATTGTTCTAAACCCAAGATCCACTTTCGCATTCACTAGGATTAACAAACAATTACAAGTGTTCGCGACTCACCTATAACGAATAAGCATAATCATACTAGGCAATCAATACAATCAATCACACACCAAGGCATAATTAACACTCAATTACTAGATTCCATAGAAAAATCCATTAAAACCCCATGATAACGAATTAGCCCATAATCGACCTAATCGCCATCATGGGTTCAAATGATAACATAATTCTAAAACAACAAATAATTAAAAGAAAGAAGAATAAGGTTTAGAAATAAATCCCCAAAATAGAAGAGTACAAAGGTTCCAAAGAATAATCCTTGCTTGTCACTAGCTTGGAGAAATTCCTTGAAATTGTTCTTGCAATTGAGATGAAAATGTTGATAGCAAAGTAAAATAAAAGAAAGGCTGCTACTACCAAAGATATCCCCGTTTTTTTTAGGTTTACAAGATATAAATAGATGCCCTAGAACTAACAGGCCCAAAATGTTTTGAACCGAAACAAAAAGAATAGAAAACCGGCTGAACACGGCAAGCGCTCCTGCGCCTTGCAGGGCGCCCCTGCGCCTCGCAGCTCCTGGACGCGCGACACCACAGCGCTGCTGCGCTTACATTTGCGCTAGAGCTCCCAAACGGGCGCCCCTGCGCCTGTGACCCCCTGGAACACTCAAATTTCTTCTGCCCCTTAACTTGCTTTCTTGCTATGCATTTCTTCCACAACTCGCTTTCTTCGCTCAACAACAAACACCACCATTAATTCATTTGAACACCATAATGCCTTCAACGACTCAACCTAAACAATTTGCACAAAAACATATCAAATGACAACGAAACTCGAGAACTTGCAAACGTTTTGAGTCCGAACGGAAGGTAAATAGTGGATATAAAATCCACTTATCAAATACCTATGAATACAATTAAAGGGTAGCTACGCCCTTAATTGGGTTAAGTCCTCAATGATAAATTAGCAAAAATATAGAATTATTATCACAATTAAACAAGCATTTATCACCAACGAATACTACCTAATTCTCGGATTATGAAATTAGTTATTCATGCTAGATAAATAAAATAAGCATACAATAAATGGTAAAATCATAATTAAAAGAGTTTAGAGTAAAAAAAGTACAACTTGAAGAATTTATCCTCCGAACATAGTTTGCCAATGAAATAAAAGAGCCCTCCACGTAATTCCCGTATAATCTTCGACCAAAATAAAACTTGCAGGAAATTAAAGTGTATGAATTAAAACTAAAATTACAAAGAAAATTTATGGAAACAAAAGAGAATACAACTGAATTTTATTCGGTACAAAGATGATCAAACCAAAAGAAAACTAGTCTATTTATAGCACAAAAAAGACAGCATCCGGAAATAAATAATTCGGCCGAAAGCTAGACAGCACCAGTGCGCTACCAACTGATTTTCCACTGTAAGCTGAAACACAATCGCGGGAAGACTGTTTGAAAGACACGCGCGCCATTTCTTCATGTTCAGCCGGGCGCGTGTCTTTCACGCTTTGTAGAGAGAGTGAGCAAGGCTGATCAGCTTGTGTGAGTGTCAGTAGTGGATCCTCAATTCACTTGCTTTAATCATTTGATTTGTATAAACAATTCATTTGAACAAACCAGGTTGATATTCTTTTGTGTAAAACAATTCACGTGGCTTTTCACTTTTGAATAGGCTCCCTATAAATGCTTTTTAACCCGCACAGCTTATAATCTTTATTTTAATAAATACTTAATTAAATCCAAAATTATAAAAATAAATATTTAATATTATTAGATATTTATAAATATAATTTTCTAAATAAATTAATTATTTATTAACATAAATAAATCCTTAAGTCCTAAGCTGCGGCCACTTGAGGGCCTGGAACCGGACTCCTTTCGATTAACAAAAATTATATTAATTCCAACCGGGATTCCTGCTTTAAGAATATATCACTTCCCATATTTTTGTGACAATTCTTATTTCCTCATTGCTCGTCCAGGTCTCATCTACGGTCTCTTGAAAATGTGAAATGAGGCTCCTTTTGCTTCCAAAATTATCCTATAAACATAAAAAATCATCTTAGCATCCGACACAAATTAAAATGCTACTAACAATGCTAATCAAGGACAAAATTATTACAAACTAAGGATAAATGAGAGATAACATGCTATAAAATGTTCATAAAATTAGCATGTATCAACACATAGCTAAAGGTAGGGAAGCGATAATCCAGCTTCATACCCCTTTTTTTACCTTTGTTTTCATAATCTACTATAACATCTAATAACGTACACTTGTCTATATCAACCTTCATATCAACAACCTCATCCCTCCAAATAAATTTCAAAATCTTTTCAACTTTTCTGCGATTTCAATTAAACCTAACACAATATATGACAGATACAAACCATATATTTAGACATAGTACATACATACTTACATATACATCACATATATACATACATAAATATCACACACACACGCACACACACACACACCCATATATATATATATATATATATATATATATATATATATATATATATATATATATCACAAATATATTCCAAACACATACATACATGTCAAAACGTGGAATATTGACTTTGGAGAATGAATTGATTGCCTTCGCTTCTTGATTACCTTCGTTTTTCCCCAAATTGCCTTCAACTTCGTTTTTTCCTAAATCGCCTTCGGAGCCCTAATTTGATTGTAAACCCGATTGTTGAGTGTTAGGCCCCAATTTAATTTTATCGTCTTATTTTTATTTACTTTACTCTATACTATTTAAAATATAATTAATATATTATACAATAAAATAGTTGTTTTATTAGTAAAAGAAAAAAAATAAGTGTCCATTTACGTTTGTTTAAATGTTGATTAACGGAAGGTTATTATTAATTACAAACTAATATCACAGGGTACCGCTAGGAGGAGACAAAAATGAGCTGGTACCACTGGGAAAAGCCAATTCTTCAGTGGTACCGGTGATAATTTTCCTTTTATTTTTATTAAATAGAAACGCCCGTGATATAATTGGAAAAAGAGAGGTTTTAGTAAGAGAAAAAAAAGGTAATGTGTTTTGGCTGAAAAAGTAATCATTCATGATAAAATTGGAAAAATATAGATTTTAGTTAGAGAAAAGAGAAAAAATAATGTGTTTTGGCTGAAAAAGATAATTGATTAGTTAATAGTAATTATAATATAAATATGTTATTTTATTAAACAAAATTGCACGTAGTATTTTTAAAAAAGGAGAAATTTTAGTTAGATAAAATGTAAAAGATATTGTATTTGACCTGAAAAAAGAAATTATTTAGTTATTAAAAAATAGAAAAGGTAATATGTTTAACCTGAAAAAGAAAATTGATTAATAAAGGAGGAATTTTAGTTAGATAAAATATAAAAGATATGTAGTTTACCTAAAAAAGAAAATAATTTAGTTACTGAAAATAGAAAAGATAATATATTTAACCTAAAAAGGAAATTATTTCTAACTGAGTAAGGGTAAATAAGTAAAATCAACATGTACCAAACAGAAAAGATAATATGTTTAATCTGAAAAAAGAAATTATCTATAATTGAATAAGGATAAATAAGTAAAATCAACACATACCAAAGGAAATTATGTATAGTTGAATAAGGATAAATAAGTAAAATCAACAGATACCGTACCGACCAACCGACCAACCAAACTTTTAATGTTACATACAACATACAACAATTACCTTATTATAAACTAATCAATTACCTTTTTCACATACAACATGTTACATTTTTAATTTTCTCTAACTAAAATCTCTATTTTCCTATCATATCACGGGAATTCTATTTAATAAAATAAAATAATAATTCTATAAATACTAGTAATTAGTCGATTACCTTTTTCAAGTAAAATCTATCATCGTTTCTATATTTTCTAACTAAAATTCCTCATTTTCTAAAAATATATATCACGGATAACACTTATATAATTATTATCAAATCATCGCATATAAAATTTTAAGCCTCCTAAGTTTATGTTTTAAACAGATTAATTAAAATTAATGAAAAAATTCATATAATATTAAAAAATCCGTGCATCGCACGGGTTTTAAGCTAGTATATTTTAATGTTAGGAGATCGGAAATGCACCAAAACAGTTGAAGGTATTTTTCTTAAAGTTTTGTTTTTTGGAATTTTTTTATTAAAATTCTTTTCTAGCATTAAATAGCTATTAATGACAATTTAATTATTCATTAATTACACCTATTAATCATATATTAAATTAACTCTATTTAATTTGTTTAAAAATTAGAAAACTTTATTTGAACATTATAGTTATTATTTCATTATTAAATATTATATATGTATAGTTATGTTTATTTTTATGTAAAATGACAACTAACAATTGTTTATATTACGTTATTTTTTATTCCCTATTCAAAATAATTATAATTTCTTTTCGAATGATTATAGGGTAGACGACCTTAACTTTTCAAACAATTTTTTTTATCAATAATTGTGAAAGTCGTAATAAATTATTGAAGTACGAGGTATTTACTTCATTTCTAGAATTGTATACAAACAATACAGGCAGTATTTTAATTTTGCACATGAATAAATTATACATGAGTTAAGATCAAATTGATTAAATTTAATAAATCCAACATTTATCGCAAGATAAAATTGATAAAAAAGTTATACACCATTTGTTTCATTATATTGTGTCGAAATAAATTAATATTCTAATTAGAGATAGATGTGCTTGAGGATGAGTTCAGGTAGCACCGCGAAATTCAAAGCTTTCTAAACTAAAAATATAAGGACATTTACGTAAATTGAATTGAAGAGAATTAATATTTATGGCATTGTCACTCAGAAATTGTACTACAAACACATATAACCTCAAGGAAAGCCCCGAGACCATCCTCATGAGCATTTTCTCTTCTAATTAAATATTTTTTTTCATTATTATTGAGTGTGCATATTATGAGAGGGGTGTTGGCTTTAAAAAAATGTTATTAACCTTAACTTCTCAATCAATTTTTATTATCAATGTGTTGTGGAATAAAAACTAGGTTACGATTTGTAATTAATGCAAGGGTGGTTGAGCTTCGAGCTTTAATAGCTGTTCTTGCGTTCGAGACTGATCGGTCCTCACAAGATGCCTACGTATCTCTGTATTACTAGAGAATCAAGCCAACGTAGTTCTAGGTGATGGTGCCCTCGAGGCTATGGCGGCGAGAGCTCACCTAGGACGCAGTGGCTTGTATGTCCTTATTCGAAGATTAAGCCAAGACGTAAGTGACGTATTGAGCTCTGCCCAAAAACATGGTTCTGAGATGAGGGGTTAGACCCTTTATATAGGCTGAGAAGCCCTAGAATTATGGTAGGAGTCAGAGACTTGGTGGATAAGTCTTCCTTGAGGAAGGTTCTAGATCTCTTCCTTATAGGAATCAGTTTCCATGTTGAAATATGTATCTTGGAGGCTAAGTCAGGCAAGAGTAATATCCTTGTTTGACTCTTATTTGCTGAGCTGTTTATTACCCTTAATATTAATTACGAAATTAATATTATAAATAGGGTTTGGGCCCATTTGGTGGGCCCCACATTTGGACCATTCCGGGTCTAATTAATGCCACATTAAATGTGTCTTTATGGCTTACTTTTAGCCCATATCATTTGCCCCCCAACTTCTAGGAAAACTGATCAGGTTTTCCTTGAAGTTTTAACGGCCTTTTTCGAGACTTGGGTCAGGGTTCATCTTTGTACACTAGTGTTTCACGAGTATTGTCTTTATGTAAAGCGTGGAGCGACCGACGCGTTCACGACAATGTTAATTCGATGCTAATCGGCACTAATCAGCCTTAACGATGCTTAAACAATGTTTAAACGACGTTAAACGGCATAAAACGGCGCTAGACGGTGCTAAACGACACTACTCGGTGCTAATCGGCACTAAACGGTGCTTAAACGGCACTAATCGGTGCTAACCGGCACTAAACGGTGCTAACGACATTATCGGTGCTATTGGCACTAACGATGCTATCGGCACTAATGGTGCTATCGGCACTAACGGTGCTTACAGCACTAACGGTGCTATTCGGCACTAAACGGTGTTAATGACACTAACAGTGCTATCGACACTAACAGTGCTATTGGCACTAACAACACTAAATAGTGCTAATGGCACTAAACAGCGCTGAAAGGCACTAAACGACGCTAGACATCGCTAATGGCACTATACGGTGCTAGTGGTGCTAAATGGTATTAACGGCACTAATAGCACTAAATGGTACTAACGGCACTAAGCAGTGCTAAAAGGCACTAAACGACGCTAGGCAGCGCTAACAGCACTAAACGGTGCTAGCGGTGCTAAATTTTAATTTCGGCTTCGTATTGATTTTCACGTTCAGCACGTCAAGATTGAAGTTAAACACCAATTCGAGGACCCAGACTAAAAATCAATCTTGGTTAGTCAAGAAAACTCGAGACCACAAATCACCCGTGATCGGCTGGATCTACGGGCGATCCGTGGTCGGCCAAAGCCCCTCAAAACACCATGATCGGCCAGTTGGTGGTCGGATAAGGGTATCCAAGATTGTAGAAAACTCAGAGACCTTCGCGTGGACTGTAAGATCGTCCAATTCTGACATCCGGAGCTCAAGATATGGCCCAAAGAGCGTCAACAGTCCGTGTAGGACTGAAAATCAGTCTTGGTTGGCTGACGCCCTCCTTGGAGCTTGGTCGGCCAAGGGGTGATCGGCTAGTGGTCTCCAAAACTATAGAAAACTCAGAGATCTTCGCGTGGACTGTAAGATCGTCCAAATCTGATACCCGGAGCTCAAGATATGGCCCAAACAGCGTTAACATTCCGTGTAGGACTGAAAATCAGTCTTGGTCGGCTGACGCCCTCCTTGGAGCTTGGTCGGCCAATTGGTGGTCGGCTAGTGGTCTCCAAGACTATAGAAAACTCAGAGATCTTCGTCCTAGCGTCTTCTTGACTCAATACGGCCCTTCCCAATTAGGGGCTAGCTTTCCCTTCTGACCAACTCCAGAAGCTTCTATCTTCCTTAGAACCAATTCGCCTTGCCGAAAGAACCTCTTCTTAACCCTTAGGTTGTAGTGGAAGGATGCTCTCTTCTGATGCTCTCCATTCTGGGCATTTGCTTCATCCCTAAGCTCATCAATTAGGTCTAGGGCAAGCCTTCTGCCTTCTTCATTAGTCTCTTGCTCATATGCCTCAACTCGAGGTGATGCATGCATGATTTCTAGGGGCACAACTGCCTCGGCTCTATAAGCCAACAAAAAACGGGGTCGCTCCAGTTGTCACTTTGCAAGTGGTGTGATATGCCCAAAGTATAAGCAGTAACTCATCCACCCAAGTGTTTCTTGAGCGTTCGACCCTTTTCTCCAGTCCATCAAGGATTATCCGATTGGCTATCTCTGCCTGTCCATTAGCTTGCGGGTGTGCTACTGAAGTAAAACAAAGATCAATAGCATTTTCCTCAAAGTACTTCTTGAATTCTTCATTGTTGAATTGCGTCCCATTATCCGTCACAAGGATTCGCGGGATTCCATATCTACAGATCACGTTCTCCCAAAAGAACTGGGCAACTTGCTTGGTGGTTATCTTGGCTAGGGGTTTAGCCCCAATTCACCTAGTGAAGTAGTCGATGGCTACTATCAAAAACTTTCTTTGTGCAGATGCTACGGGAAAGGGAACAAGTATATCCATTCCCCACATTGCAAACGGAATAGGGGAGCTGATCGAGGTCAACATCTCTAGCGGCTGCCTTACAATCGGAGCGTGCTTTTGGCACCTCTCACACCTCTTAACATAATTTTTTGCATCAGCCAACATCTCTGGCCAATAGAATCCTAGACGAGTGATCTTGTGAGCCTGGGCTCTGCCCCCCAAGTGTTGTCCACAGATCCCTCCATGAACTTCTTCCAGCGCTTCTCTTGCCTCATGGGGCCTTAAACACTTCAGGTATGGGATGACAAACGATCTCTTGTAGAGAATGCCTTCGATCTGGGCGTATCTCAATGCTCTTACTGACAACTTTCGTGCCTCCAAGGCATCGTCAGGAAGCCATCCAGTTTCAAGGTGAGCTTTAATAGGATCTATCCAACAGCTTCCTACATCAATTGGTGCAATCAACTTAGAGTTGATGGTCGGGGCCTTCAAGACCTGGAAGTAAACACTCCCTACATAATTTTCTATCTCAGAAGAAGCGAACTTAGATAGGGCATCGGCCTTAACGTTCTCTTCTCTCGGAATGTGTTCTACATAGCACTCGTCAAACTGAGTCATGACAGCTTTCACAACTCGCAGATACCTTGCCATAGTTTCATCCTTGGCCTCAAATTCACCATTTACTTGAGAGACCACTAATCTTGAATCTCCACAAACTTTGAGATTCTTGACTCTCATAATTCTGGCCAAGCCTAAACCGGCTATCAAGGCCTCATACTCAGCTTCATTGTTAGTTGTCGGAAAATCCAACTTCAAACCATATTCAACTGTGAACCCATCGGGGCTTTGCAACACTAAGCCTGCGCCACTAGATTTTGTTTTTTATGCTCCATCAAAATAGAGCACCTAATATTCCTTCTGATCAGGTACATGTTCTTCATCTTTATCTCTACTTTCAGGGGTGGTTATCATCTCCTGCCCCCCGACTTCTTGGTTGCTAATGGTACATTCAACCACGAAGTCAGCTAAAGCCTGAGCCTTGATTGCCGTTCGCGGCTTGTACGTGATGTCAAATTCTCCAAGTTCAATCGCCCACTTGATTATCCTTCCACTAGCCTTCGGGCTATGCAATATGTTTCTCAACTGTTGGTCCGTCAAGACTTCAATCTTATGTGCCTGGAAGTACGAGCGTAACTTCCTCGAGGCTGTTATCAATGCCAAGGCGAACTTCTCAATGGGAGAGTAATTCAACTCGGCTCCGTGGAGCACCTTGCTTACATAGTAGATAGGCCTCTGAACCTTGTTCTCTTCCTTAACGAGGACGACACTCAATGCTTGTTCAGACATTGCTAGATACAGATAAAGAGTCTCTCCGGGACTTGGCGTGGCCAACAACGGGGCTTCGGCCATGTACTTCTTTAACTGTTCAAAGGCCTCTTGGCTTTTATTAGTCCATTCAAAAATTTTCACCTTCTTCAATGCTTGAAAGAAAGGCAAGCACTTATCACCAGACTTGGAGATGAATCTCCCTAGAGCGGCCACTCTGCCGGTTAACTTTTGTACGTCCCTCACAGAACGGGGTGGTTCCATGTCTAAGATTTCTTTGATCTTGTCGGGATTGGCCTCTATGCCTCTTTTCGAAACCTTCAAACCCAAGAACTTTCCAGACCCAACGCCAAAAGCACACTTGGCTGGTTTCAACATCATCTTGTGGTGCCTCAGCACTTCGAATGCCTCTCTGAGGTGCTTAATGTGATCTGCGTTGAGTAGGCTATTCACTAACATGTCATCAACATAGACCTCCATGGTTTTTCCAATCAGATGGGCGAATATCTTATTCACCAATCGTTGGTAAGTAGCTCTTGCATTCTTTAGACCAAAAGCCATAACAATATAGCAGAAAACACCAAAGTCAGTTATGAAAGATACCTTAGGGATGTCATCCTCGTGCATCTTAATCTGATTGTAGCCGTTGAACCCATCCATGAAGCTCAACATCTCATGTCCAGCTGTGGCGTCTATCAACATGTCTATCATTGGCAGGGGAAAATAATCCTTTGGACATGCATCATTCAAATCAGTGAAGTCTATACACATCCTCCACTTCCCATTCGCTTTCTTGACCATCACAGGGTTTCCTAACCATTCGGGAAACTGAATTTCTTCAATAAACCCAGCCTCTAAGAGCTTGTCAACTTCTTGTTTAATGGCCTCCTGCCTTTCAGGAGCAAAATTTCTCTTCTTCTACTTTATTGTCTTCCGCCCAGGATCGACATTCAACTTGTGAGTTATGAGTTGGGGATCAATCCCTGGCATGTCAGCTGCAGTCCAAGCAAACACATCACTATTTTCTTGCAAGAATGCTATCAACTTGCCCTTCAGGGGTTCTTTCAAAGATGCTCCCATATAAATAACTTCTCAGCTCGCTTGGCCGTCATGGCTTCAATGTTTGTCTTGGTCGCCAAAGTTTGAAATCAAGGGTTTTCAATTTCAATCACCAAAATATCTATCAGAGCTGCTGGTCCAAGGCCAGGGGGTTTCTGGTTAGCCCCACGAGGTCTTGAACCTTCTCTAGGAGGTTTTCAAAGTTACATATTGGTTTTCAAGTCAACATGAAGTTCAACCTTTGGATCTTAATTGGAGGTTCATGACCCCCCCCTCAAGTTTGGCCTTCATAACTAACCTTGGCCTTCATGGCTAACAGCTTCTGTTCTTCAACCTAGGATTCGGGGTTGATTCCTCGATATAGATTTCGATAAATGCAATCCCGTTGGCTTCTTGCCTTTTAAACTTCTGAGACGAGAGCTTGCTTGAACTTCTTAATCCTTGCTTAAGGGTATCTATTGGCCTTCATCCTTGGATCCTTAATCCAGGTCCTTAATAAGTATTGAAGAGTAGCTAATCCTTAACATCCTCGGCCTTTCATGGCTTTGACACTTCGAGATCTTCACCTATGCATTTGTTTGTTTTCCATTCGTTATTTTTTTATTTTCGGTACTCGTTCATCCTTGACTTGCACTCATCGGGTGATAGACTACTATTGTCCTACTCGGAGCAACATGCTCTGCAATGGTTTCAATGAACCTTATTTCTGCTTCTACTAGATGAAGCTAAGTCCTACTAGGATAACTTGAGCCCATCGGGGCATTGCAAGACTAGGCCTGCATCACTTGATTTTGTTTTTGATGCTCCATCAAAATAGAGCGTCTACCATTCCTTCTGGTATCATCATTCTTATTCTGAAGTTCACTTCCTGCTTGGGGTACTACCTCCTGCTCCCCTACTTCTTGGTTGCCAATGGTACATTCAACCACGGAGTCAGTTAACGCCTTAGCCTCAATGGCTGTCCAAGGCTTCTGTGTGGTGTCCTCTGCTGGCCTTTTTAGTGTTCCTTTCTTCTGCGGACATCCATGTCTTCAATTGGAAGGACTTGCCCCCTGACTCTATTAGGCCTTAACGAGGCTACATAATAGCTTTGTGCCATCTTTTGATCACCTTTATGTTCTCTAACGCCATTCCTGGTTGGGAACTTGATCTTCATATGATACGTTGAGGCAACAGCCTTGAATGCATGAAGTTCAGTCCTTCCGAAAATAGCGTTGTACGTTGAAACCACCTTGATTACCAAGAAGTTCAACATCTGAATGGCCTCTTTAGGCTCCTGTCCAATAGTTATAGGCAACTGAATAGTCCCTTCAACTTTGGATTCTACTCCATTAAATCCATATATAGGCATGTTATTAGGGGTCAATTGAAAATCATTGTACCCCATCTTCACAAATGTATCATGAAACAGAATGTCAATGGAAGCTCCATTGTCCATCAAGACTCGCTTCACTTCCGAGTTCCCAATCACAGGGGTTATGACCAACGGGTCGTCATGGGGAAACTTCACCCCTTCGAGGTCTGAGTCATCGAAACCAATTGCTATCTCAGTCCTGGCACGCTTCGGGGCTTCTCCCATGATGTGCATCACTTCTCTGGCATACGCCTTTCGAGAGTTTCAGGTTGTACCGGCCACTGTCGGGCCTCCCCAAATCACGTTAATAACTGGCCCTCGGGGCTGTGGGTTACGATCCCGACCTCGATCGTCATCCCTTCTATCATTGTCTCTTCTATCATAATCCCTCCTTTGAGTTCCACGATCATCACCCTTAGTGAATTTGTTCAGCTTTCCTTTTCGGATCAAGAATTCAATCTCATCCTTCAACTACCTACAATCATCTATATCATGCCCCACATCGCGGTGGAATCTACAGTACTGATCCTTGTTTCTCTTTGCGGGATCACCCCTAAGTGGCTTCGACCATCGAAAATCTTTGTCTTTCTCAATATCTAACAAGATCTGACTCCTAGGAGCATTCAGTCTTGCATAGTCGTTGAATCTTGGTCCCAAACTCTTCTTCGGTGGTGATTCAGAATCCTTGCTAGTCAGGGGATACTTGTCCCTAGCATCATACTCTTGTTCTTTCTTCCGTTTCTTAAAGTCATTGGAGCCCTTGCCATTGCCTTCAGCAGCTTCTTTTTTCATGCTATCCTCTGCCTTGATATACTTGTCGGCCCTTCGTTGGAGCTCGGCAATGTTCTCAGGAGGATGCTTTGCCAAAGACCTCTTGAAGAAAGGATCAGTGGTTCCGTGTTCCAAGGCTACCATGGCCACTTTATTCTCCAGATCTGTAATATTCAATGTCTCCTTGGTGAATCGCTTGAGATAATCCCTTAGATTCTCGTTCTTCCCCTGCACCACATACATGAGGGATGCAAAACTTTTTTTATGAACTCTTCCACTAATGAATTGGCTAACAATGGCATTCTTCAACGCCTTGAAAGAGCTAATCGAATTTGCAGGTAGCCTGCTATACCACCTTTGAGCCATACCCGTCAGGGTTTGAGGGAACGCCCTACACTTTAAGGCGTCACTAGCAGGTTGCAGTAGTAGTGCAGCTGTGAACGTCCTGACATGAGTTTCAGGATCGCCTGTTCCATCATAGGCCTTGATCGTCGGCATCTTGAATTTCTTTGAGATGCGGGCATTCATCACCTCTTCAGTGAACGGAGGTGTTGGATCATCAAGATCTAGCGGCATCAGATCCTTGGGGTTGTTTCTGGGGGTTTCCGCCCTCGTTGCTCCTTCAGTTGAGGTATCGGCCCTTCTTGGTCTCCTAGACGACCTCTCCAGATCTATGACGGGAACCCTTCTTGAGATTGGAGGAGGTCGATGCAGACTTTGATTCTGCCTTGCTTGCTCTCTGGCGGCGTCATCTTTCAGCCTCTGGATCTCAGCCTCATGAGCCTTGATCCTTTCCTCAGTCGTTTGTGGAGGTCCATCATGGATTCTTCGGGCCCTCCTTCGGGGCTCTCTACTAGCACGTCGCCTTCTTGGGGCTTCGTCACGGTCATCATCGTCATCCTCAGATGTCGAATCAGTAGTATAGGGGCCGGAGTAGTCCAGATACTCGTAATCTCGGATCTGCAAAGCATGATCACTCGGTCCAGGTTCTCGAACAGGGGGGTAGTTGGGCAGCCCATACATTGGTTTGGTATTCACGGGGAGATCCGTAGTATGGATCTGTACCCCAGATGGAGGGTGATTAGGATCAACCAGGGGAGAGATCACCATCTGAAGAGAGTTGGTTCCCTGATCTGGATGGACAACCATAGGCAGCGTACTCCCAGCAGGGGGATTCGTCCCTGGAGGCTGAGAAACTTGAGTTTGGGGGACCGTCCCTTGTTCAAACGTGGTTGTCCCAGAGGTAAGAGGCGGAGCGAAGCTGATTGGTAAAGCTTCGGTGTAGAGCTTGGTGTAGTTCTTCTTGTGCTAACCATGGTTGATGTTGTCTTCCCACAGACGGCGCCAAATGTTGTGGAATAAAAACTAGGTTACGATTTGTAATTAATGCAAGGGTGGTTTAGCTTCGAGCTTTAATGGCTGTTCTTGCGTTCGAGACTGATCGGTCCTCACAAGATGCCTACGTATCTCTGTATTACTAGAGAATCAAGCCAACGTAGTTCTAGGTGATGGTGCCCTCGAGGCTATGGCGGCGAGAGCTCACCTAGGACGCAGTGGCTTGTATGTCCTTATTCGAAGATTAAGCCAAGACGTAAGTGACGTATTGAGCTCTGCCCAAAAACGTGGTTCTGAGATGAGGGGTTAGACCCTTTATATAGGCCGAGAAGCCCTAGAATTATGGTAGGAGTCAGAGACTTGGTGGATAAGTCTTCCTTGAGGAAGGTTCTAGATCTCTTCCTTATAGGAATCAGTTTCCATGTTGAAATATGTATCTTGGAGGCTAAGTCAGGCAAGAGTAATATCCTTGTTTGACTCTTATTTGCTGAGCTGTTTATTACCCTTAATATTAATTACGAAATTAATATTATAAATAGGGTTTGGGCCCATCTGGTGGGCCCCACATTTGGACCATTCCGGGTCTAATTAATGCCACATTAAATGTGTCTTTATGGCTTACTTTTAGCCCATATCACAATGGTTGTGGAAGTCGTAATAAATTATGGAAGTACACATATCTTATCAATCTGAAATTTGTATACAAATAATACAAACAAATTTATACTTTTGTACATGAATAAATTACACATGAGTTATGACCAAACTAATTAAATTGAACAAACACAACCATTTGATCGGAAGATTAAATTGATAAAAAAATTTGTACACCTGTTGTTTCATTATATTGTGTCAAAATAAAATAATATTCTAAATAAATAAAAATTTTACACTATTACTCAACATGCATATTATGAGAGGGGTGTCGACTTGAAAAAACTTTATTAAGTTATATTCAATATTTTTAACTTTAATTGTAAAGACTACGTTCATATTATAATTTTTATTTTTATATGTTTGTGATATTTTAAGATTATCAATACTTTAGATATATAATAAGAGTATTTTCCCAACTAATAATTCATGTAAATTGTTTTTAAATCAATTTTAAAAAAAAAATCATAAGAGGCCAATCAATTTTTAAAAATGATACAAATAAATTTGTCAATTTTCATTACTTTAAAATAAAAATTTATAAACCGCGCGAAGCCCGGATAAATTGACTAGTTGATAAATTGACTAGTTGTATTAATAGTATTGTATTAATTAAATCTTGATTAGTGCATGATTTGAGAATAACTAATGTTCGATTTATTTTGAATTATTAATTTTCTATATTTTTTATTTTGGTAACTTGATTTTGCTTTCAATGCGTATTTAAGGTTTTAAATTTTGTAACTCCTTTTCAATTGATTTTTACAATTTATCTTTCAAATGAATTATTCACTCCGTCCTATTCATTTTGTCGCCAATCAGATTTTCACCTTTTATTCAATCATTTTAAATAAACTAATAGTTGCCATACAATTATATTATTTTTCAAATAACTTAACATAATTAACAGTTAATTTAACATATTAATTGAGTGTGAATAATAGTTTTGGGACAGACAGTTGAGGAAACGTGGCCACATTAAATGGGACCGAGGGAGTATAATTTATAATTCTATATTTTATGTTTAAGGTAATAAATTGTTATGTATCATTTATGGATGATTATAATTGATGGATTACTTTTTTTTTTGAGTGTGGAAGAGATAATAATTTGTCATTTTGTGAATTAGCCTTATTTAATTGGTTAAGTCGGTTTTGGACCATATGCAAAGAGCTGTTATCTGTCATCAGTTGACGAATTTGTATCAATTATATGACTTCTATTTGTCTTTATGACAGTATTAGTGTTGTAGTCTTGTAGATGTCTAACTAAAGGGGATCCCTTTTGATCAGATGTACGCAACTATTTAATTTATAATAAAGTATTAAATATTAATATTCAATTTTTTAATTTATAATTATATATGAAAATGGATTTATTTGTCCTATTTTGCTTTGTTGTGATTTTTCAGTTAAGGTACTTTACGAATTTTTGGTTGGATAGAAGCTGAAGATAGGGGATGGAAGGAAAAATCGGTGTTCAAATCAATTTAACAATAAATATTGATGGCAGGAGATATTTTTGCTATAGCTACTAGAAATTACTGGTATTTTTTTTTAATTTCTTTGTAATCGATGTATGTAATTTTGTACGGCACTATTTTTTTCTTTGAGTTTTTTTTTTTTCATAGGATTTTATTTTTTTGGGGTTTTAACGAGACCTTCTTTCAATGAATTTTCTTTTCAGACATTAAGGTTTTATTGTCTAAATGTTTGGATAATAAAATTTATTGAATGAGAAAAGCTATTTTTTTTCAAATATACAGATATTATACCTTGAATCTTGATACAATTCATTAATGGAATAGTTATTTGGGCTTTTTTGAGAAATAAATTGATAAAAGTAAATTTTTGCAAATTTACTTTTATTAAGAATAACTATTTGCAAAAATATTATCTAATTTGCAAAAATACTTTCTTATTTTTAAAAATACTATATTTTGTATTCAGTTGCATATGTGGTTGCATATGCAACTTTTTTTTTTTAAGGTAGGGTGATTTTGGTGGATTTGGGTTGCAAGACCCTCGACAAGAGCCATATTCAACTGAATGCATCCACATGCAACTTTTTTTTTTTTATGGTGGGGTGATTTTGGTGGATTTGGAGCATATTCAACTGAATGTAACTGAAAAACGAAAGTTGCAACTTCCAATTTTCAGTTTTCATTTTCGACCAGTTTTTTGATATATATATATATATATATATATATATATTTCTACAGTTACCTTTAGAAAGATTTCCTAAAGTTAACCTTTAAAATCATGTGATTGTTACCTTTTATTTATAAGGGCCCGCATGGGCATTAATGACGTGCCTTTATATTTATATTTAGGAAACTATGCGATGTGTCTTGATTTCAGTGGTTAACTTTAGGAAATTATTCTATAATTAACTATAGGATCATTAAATCCTATATATATATATATGTATATATATATATATTTATATTTCAAAAAACTGATCGAAAATGAAAACTGAAAACTGGAAATTGCAACTTTCGTTTTTCAGTTGCATTACCCCACCTTAAAAAAAAAAAATTGCATATGCAACCACATATGCAACTGAATACAAAAGATAGTATTTTTACAATGAATTAAAGAAGATGGTATTTTTGCAGAAAAAATTAAACCTAATATTTTTTTGTAAATTCTCTAGTTATTTTTGAAAAAAAAAATTTAAATAGTTAAAAAAAAGACAAAAAGAAGTTTCATGTATAATGTCATAATGACCCGACCCGATTGGTGGTTGAGAAAAAAGCCCCAATGCACACACATTTGAGTGTTTAAAGACCTAATAGATGTAAGCAATGGTGTTATCGGTGTGTTTGAGAAGATTGATGGGGCGTGGTACAAGGGTGGTGTTGTTCAGCAGATTCGACACGTACCATGTTTCTAATTATAATCTAAAAACAGTATCAACAACTAGTCACGCCACTTGTTTTTCTAGATTCATTTCATTTGAATCTCAATCCCATTTCAGTGGTTAGCCTTCTTGTCTTTTTTTTTTTTTTTTTTTTTTAAATTTGAATTTTACGACTGGCTATTTATTATTTCAAATTTTTTTTTTATTATTATTGTTTTGTAGGTGGGTGTGATTTTGAGAAAGAAAAGAGAATTAAAAAAGGAGATATTGTTAATTTATCACAACTTCTTTTCACTACAAACAGAGATTACCTCATTAAATACAATCAACCTCAACTGGTATGTATGTTTGTATGTATGTATCATATTCCTTTGTTTTGTTTAGTTTAGTTTGCTGTTGTTGTTGTTGTTTCAATTTTTAAATTTCCGGGAATATATGGTTCCAGTTTCGGTTTTATCCCCTTAACCATGCCCAGCATATAGTATAGGGTTATATGTAATATTTTTGGACTTTTATTTGTAAAGATAATAATGTCTAAAGCCTCCGTTTATTGAGTTAAATTACATAGTTTCCAACTTTAAATTAGGAAACCAAAGTGAGGATCTCAGATTTAATTTAGCTCGTCGCCTGATTATGCTGTACCTTTACATATTGTAGGTTACGGCAGACAAGTTGGAAGGAAAGCTTATTGTCATATACTTTGTGGCACTACATCGCCATTTAGATTCTGATGATATAATCTACCGTAAAACCTTAATGGACACATAGAATGATTTAAAGTCTAACAACTGCTTTGAGGTTGTTTTGGTTGTCGTTGATGATGTCACAAGCTTCGATGAAGAACCTGGAAAGCTATGTTTTGATCCTTCTCTTATAGGAAAATTTGAAGATTTATGTTCCGAGAGTCCATCATGGGCTGCCATACCATTCTCAGATATAGCATCTAGACAGCGTTTGAAAAGAAAATTTGGTCTGTTTAGTAATTTATTTGATCCTCGGGAGTTTCTCATTAATTCAAAAGGTGTAGTTTTGGACACTTCTCCTCAAAAACTGTTTCGGACATATGGATCTGAGGCTTATCCTTTTGAGTTTTGACGATAGAAGGATGTCATTCTTGAAGTCTAGAGACAAATCAGCCTTTAGTCAACCCTCCTTGAAAGCACTTCTGGGCTCCTTGGAGCGTGATTTTGTCATTTCAAACAAAGGGGACAAGGTACGAATGTATATCTTATCACAAACTTCATAATTGATTGTTTCACTTTAGGGAAAGTCGGTCTATTTTAAACCATTCAGGCGGTGTCACAATTTTAAACAAAAATAAGTTTGTGTGACATCTTAAACTAGTTTGTTACTCATGGTAAACAACCTTTTGTTAAAATCGTACTAAATTTAGAGGATATACACCAATAGTTTAGGGATTTTAAATCTCCCGAGAGAACATAGCATTATAAACCTTTCCTGCCTCTATTATGTATATATGTGTGTGTGTGCGCGTGTGTGTGTATGTGTATTTATTTTAAAAATCCTTTCTATTGAGATGAATTTAGAGAGGGATAGAAATGATAGATGGTATTTCACATGTTATTTACGAATATCAAAATTATAATTTAAAAATGCTGACGTTGCTGTCCCTGAAAGTCATTCTTTCCCTCAATGATCGAAACTGGTGCGTAGCTCACATGATTATGAACACGAGAAGGAAATTTTTGCTCTAGTATCTCAGGGCCTGCCTATGTTAGTACTCATACAGGTAGCTCTTCCCTCCAAACCTATACCTGAACCCAACCCTGTTCTTTTTGAAGACCCATCGCCGCAGGTTGGCTATAGGATTGCATAACTTCACCATGACCGCCGTCTGCAGAGAGTTTGGGATCACATAAATTTAACACTCCATCTTGGACTAATATGTAGGCTGTGTTAGTGGTCTAATTCATAAGTTGTTGCCACACCATTGAGGCATGATGTTTGAAATTGTAGCCAGGACAACTTTTTCATGTTTGCATTAGGAGTTAGGACAAGGCATCAGCCACTATGTTTGAACTGTCATCTTTTTATTCAATTTTCAAAACCGTTATCTGTTTACCTAGCCATTTCTGTTGCATCAATGTTGACAAGCTTTGCTCAATAAATATTTTAAAATTACAAGTATTTTAACCTTAAATTGCTATCCAACTTGATACGATTTCCACTTATTAACTGTAAATAAAATAGCCGTTGAGTCGCGCTCATGGTCTTAATCCATTTAGTGATTCCATAAGCAAGTAGGGGTTGCATGAGTTGTATAGAGAATAGAAGATCTAATAAATTAACCAGGTGGACTAAGAAACAATTGAGCTTATTGTTAATAATTTAAACAACTTTCTAGTCAACTGGACCCCACATGGAAATGTTATATGTAAACAAACTATATAATAACTATATAGATTCCCTCTAATTTTCACTTCCATTCCCCGTCAAATAGGCGAGAGGCCTCACACCTTGCATCAAAACAGCCCCCATTCCATTGCCACTCACATAAGTTTCAACGACAAATTTTTTTGAGAGAATTGGTAGCCCTAACAAGCTAACACTGGTGTTTATTACATGGCTGCCTTTAAGAAATCAAAATTAACTTGTCCATTGCCACTACATTTAACATTGTCATTCTTGAGTAAGTCTGTGAAAGGTTTGCTTGCTTCAAATTTCTCTTTGTACATACACAACGAAGATACATTTCTAGGATTGATTTAACCACGTATATCTTCCACTTTACCATTTGATGTATGGCTGGTTTTATATGTGTACGACGACTTGGCCTCACCTTACAAATGAAGAATCTTTACATCGTTTAGTATCAGAAAAAGTTCAAAATACTGCTGACTTGTGTTGATATATTCCTGAGCCTTTGAACCATTAAACAGGGGAAATTCTGGTCTAGGTGCCCTTGCTTGAAACCAGGAGTGATCTTTTCATAAATGGTTAATTATCAAAGTCTTCATTCGCTGCCAAATATATCAAGTATGTTCCATAGTTGATACACATAGTTGACCCTAACGTTGTGATACATATTTTGATGATAGTGACTAAATTGAGTCACTTTTGCATTTAGTGACTTGGTTGATATATTTGGCCGCAACGTGTAATGACTTTTATTACTAAATCTTTCAATAAATGTCAGCTCCAAGTAGATTACTCATACTAAAACCTGCACAACTGAATCCAACTTAGTGCTTGAGGCTTGCAGCTCTTCATAGGTCTTTCGCCTATGTTCTTAATTCCGGCAAAATGGCATTGCACTTCAGTCTTCTTGATATGATATTAGTTTCAATTCCTTGTGCTCCCTTCTCGGTGTCACATGAAAAAGCGTGAATATTAACTGTAATGATTCACATGAATGAATTGCTATTACAATCCTGAACATGAATTGCTATTACAATCCTGAGCTACAAAAAAGGGGGGTGGGTGGGATAGAGATTAGAGTTTAGTTGAGGAAGTGAAGTAGAAAATTGGAGGGATAATTCATTCATAAAATTCTGATAACATAATAAGTGCTATACATACCTTACATGCCCAATTCCTTAAAGTACCCCCATACAATCAACATGGCTTAAACAAAATAACTACTCTTATCCTATATTGAACAAAGAGATTATTACTTCTTAGCTTTTTAAGAATCTGACATGATATGAACAGAATTCTAGTGAGACATACCTTTAATTGAGAGAGATGAACCCTAGTCTGACCAGACCTTTGAAGGAATATGAGGCCTCAGGTGCAGAGTGTGCTTCTTTTCTACTTCCGGAAAATGTAACATAGTTACCATCAGCACCCTTAGTTTAGAAAAAAGCATGTAGGCGATTCGAGTTCAATGCGACGAGTTTTCCAAAAGACAAGGCTTGGGGAGAACGAGGATTTCAAGATAGTGTTTTGACTAATTTTTTCAGAAAGAAAATATTAATTAGTACTAGATCATGCTTCCACTATCTCATTCTCTTTTTGCTGGTTTGACTTTTTTACAAATTAAGAAAAGTACTTCTTTTAGTATATTGGATTATATTATACTTATTAATTTTATGAATAGATGAACAATGTTTTTTGATTATTGTATATCCATATGTTCTTTGTGTCCTATTTAGGTCAACCAACCATCAAGTTAAAATATATTCAATTAGACAATCACTATTGTAATGCATATTTATACTACACACACAATGTAATTGAAAATCATAAATTTTGTGTGGAAAATACACAAGAAATCGGTCTATCTTTAACTTAAAGTCTAGCAAAACCAAGCGCACGCTTAACGGTTTCGTGTCTTGAATTATATGACGTGGCCGGCTTAGTACACGAGGCATGCTTTTTAAAACTAAGATTTAACAAGGTAGAAGGTCCAAGTACTATATACATTTATAAAACAGTAAGACTTATGAAGTATAATGACAAATAGTCGAAGGACTAAAACTCTAAAAGGTTTATTCCCCCTTTTTTTTTTATTGAAGTGGAATTCTAAACTACATCATGGAAACAACAGAACCACTTTAAATTATAACTGACTTGACATCTATAAATGTAAGGATCCTAAAAATGAAATTAGTTAAAAGATGTTTAGGAACTTGATGGCGAAGTTCCCAATAGCTCAGGTGTCAAAATATTATTTCTTCCCTTCATCGTTAATATCTTATTGGACTCTATTATATTATACTAGTTTCATTTGCACATTGACATTATAAATTTTTGATAAACATCTAAATATTTCAATAAATAAGTTCCTACTCGTGACTCCAATCTATTGCTTAAGCCTTGCAACTCTTCATAGGTCTTTCGCCTATGTTCTTGTAGCTCCCGCAATTGCACTTCAGTCCTCTTGATATTAGTTTCAATTCCTTGTGCTCGCTTCTCGGTGTCACATGAAAACACGTGAATACTAATTGTAACAATTCACATGAATGAATTGCTATTACAATCCAGAACTAGAAAATGAGAAGAATAGAGATTTGAGTTTAGTAGCAGAAGTGAAGGAGAAAATTATAGGGATAATTCATTCATAAAATTCTGCATAACATAGTAAGTGCTCTACATACCTTACATACCTAACCCGCCACAATCAACATTGCTTAAATAAAATAGATAATTACAAGTAATAACTACTCTCATCCTAAATTGGACAAAGAAATTGTCACTTACCTACTTTTTAAGAATCCTGACATGATATACATACCTTTAATTGAGAGAGATGAACCTTAGTCTGACCAGAACTTTGAAGAAATACAAGGCCTCAGGTGCAAAGTGTAGTTCTTTTCTTCTTCCAGAAAATGTAAATAGATACATTATAGTTAGTTTAGAAAAAAGCATGTAGGCAATATAAGTTAATACGACGAGTTTTCTAAAAGCCGAGGAAACGGGCATTTTAAGATAGTGTGTTGATTAATTTTTTCAAAAAAAAAATAAAATTTAACAAATACTAATCATACTTCCACTATCTCAATTTCTTTTTGCTGGTTTGACTTTTTTTACAAATTAAGTAAAGTATTTTTTTTAGTATATTGGATTATATTATACTTATTATTTTTATTATACCTATCCTTGTGTACTTGTATCCTATTTAGGTCAACCAACCATCAAGATACAATATATCCAATCAGACAATCGATCACTATTGTAATGCATGATTATATCACACACACACACAATGTAATTGAAAGCAACAAATTTTAATTCTGGAAAATACACAGAAAATTAGTCTTTCGGGAACTTTAAGTCTAGCAACACAAAGTGCTCGCTTTACTGGTCGTGTCTTGAATTATATGACATGGTCCCTTAGTACACGAGGTATGCCTTTTAAATCTAAGATTTAGCAAGGTAGAAGCTCACATAGGGTATACATTTATATCACGGCAAGACTCATAAAGTATAATGACAAATAGTCAAAGGACTAAAAGGTTCATTCTCCTTTTATATTTTGTCGAAGTGGAATAATAAACTACATCGTGAAAAGAACAGAACCCGTTCTTTAAATTATAACTGACTTTTGACATTTATAAAATTGTAAGGATCTTAAAATGTGATCAGTTAAAAGATGTTTAGGAACTTGATGCTGAAGTTCCCAATAGGTCAGGTGTCAAAATATTGTTTCTTCCTGTCATCGTTGATATCTTATTGGACTTTATTATACTATACTTGTTTCGTTTGCAGATTGGCATTATAAACTTTAGATAAACATCTAAATATTTAATTAAATGATTTTCTACTTGTGATGACAGGTTCCCATTTACACTCTTGATGATAAGATGGTTGCCTTATATTTTTATGAGGATGGTTATACGCCTGATTTCTATACAAGGAAACTTAAGATGTATTATGAAGAATTGAAAAAAATAATCAAAATTTCGAGGTTGTCCTACTTTATCTTTCCGACACAGACCTAACTATAAGTTCTACAAATGAAGAAACATTCTGGAAAACTTTTGATACTATGCCTTGGCTGGTTCTTCCATATAAAGACCCGGCCCTTAAGAAGTTGAGGCGGCTTTTCGGGTATCCCTATGAGCAGGAGGATGAATCTGTCGTTGTACCTTCTCTTGTAATTGTTGGGCCTTGTACGGATATCATTGAGCCAAGTGTGGCCACCAACTTGAGGGGATATGACGCAAACCTATTCACGCGTGAGGGATTTGCAAAGGTAGAGGGGGAAAGAGTTTGGGAACTGAAGTTGGAGATGCTATGCAGTCCAGATACTGTCTTCAAAAGAAAAGTTGGGTCCCAGGTTAATATGTTTTTTCTAAATTTCAAGTTCATGTTATCACTCTTTATTTACAGAAGTTCATTTCCCCTGCGGCCTACCCCATCAGATGCTTGCTTTTTAAATTGTATATTATAATCACACTTACAGTTTTAGCATCATGTCTAATTTATAGGTTCAATTCTCTCAACTTGCGGGGAAGAGAATCATATTCAGTCATAACTCAAGCAAAGATGGATGGTAACAATGGAGATAAGTCAGCAACCTCTAAGGTAACTTTTGGTCTCATGTTGTTAAGTCTGCCCCATCTGTTTTGAATGATGCTTGCTTTCAGTTATATGCATGCTTGCTTTCAGTTGTATGCCCTCCCGACCAAATTTTACAAAAAGGAACTGATTTAGTGATATATTTATAGTGCATTACTAGAACTTTTACTAAAGGCATTGCTCCATATAAGGCGGTGGTTGATTTTGCTCGGAAAGCATGAGAGTCTAAACGATTAGAAAATGTTTATTAAAAGGATATAATGCAATATTACTGAAGCTGTAGTCGAAACCATGCCATTATGGGTGAAATTTTCAAATATCCCTGATTGTTACTGGACAAGAGAGGGTCTGAGCTCTTTTGCAAGTGTTCTTGGGGCTCCACTCAGTGTAGACCAACTAACTTCAAAACTTGATGTAATGATGTGTTACCTTTTGCAAAATTCTTTGTTCGTTATGAGATTGGTAAAACAAAATTCCGGTAATAGCTATTGATCTGGTTTCTGGGGAAAAAGTGCAAGAGGAGGTTATGGTATATTACCCCATAAAACCAAAATTCTGCTCCGTTTGTAACTCTCTAGGGCATCCCTCCACTGCTTGCCCTGAAGCCAAGAGTGTCTGGGTCCCCAAGCATAAACCTGCAGATTGTAGGGTTAGCAATATGCAAACTTCTACTGATAAAGATGACAGAGTGCGTGGTTCCCAGGTAGATAAGCAAGCTGCTTCTATGGAACCCAGCAATTATATCGAGACCTCAACTCCAATTCAAGCTGAATCTCCTCAATCTAAGGCTACAGATGATGAAGGGTAGACCACAGTTCAAGGTAGACACTCTCCTGCAAAGTTTACTCAAGCAGACCCTCTTAGCACCGGTTTTGAAGACTCTCCAGCTCCGCTTAACACCTTCAGAAACCTGGTAAAGGTTGATGAAACTGATGCTTTAGCGGGAAAAGCGGGGCCTCTTTAGGCAGATATCTGTCTATTAAATACATCAAATGAAGGAGTGTCATGGTGCCTCCTTGGTGAATTTAATGTGTGCCTTTGTCAGGATGAAACTGCAGGGACTCTGGGTATGGCTGAGTTTAAAGAGTTTGTAACTGATCAGGGAGTCACAGATCTAAGAAGCATTGGTTAGAGGTTCACATGGTGGGATAACTGGAAGGACCAGACCTACTCTTAGGAAACTTAATTGTGTCGTAGTCAATGCTACTTGACTTCGACATTTCGCCCTCCCTAGCAAACTTTCATGGCTAGGGGTCTCTCCAATCACTGCCCAGCCACAATTTCTCTAGGCTTGCCAGAACAAAGGATTTTAAAACCATTTCAATTCTATAATCATCTAATAAAAGTTCCAAGCTTTCGAGATGAAGTTACCAAGGCCTGGAATACTCCTGTTGTTGGTGATCCATGGCTTGTTTGACTTCGAAGCTTAAAAGTGTAAAATCTGCCATGAAGAAACTCAATGATTCTAAAGATAACCTTCATGAGATGGTTATTGAAGCCCGTAACAGGCTTTTTGCAATACCAATCTAGTATGCCAGATATTTCAGATCTATCACACTTCCAGGTGGAGTAAAAACTTATTTCAGAGCTAAATCAAGCTTTGCATTTTGAGGACTTGCTCAAAAAAAAAAAATCTCGTGTCAAGTGGTTAGAATCAGGAGATGGTAATTGCAAGTTTTTCATTAATGCTTGTCGTAGCAGATGGAATCATAATAAAGTTCAGGCTCTTAAAGATGATTCTGGTTACTTGCAACTACTCATGAGCCATGAAGGTATTTTTTCTATTGCTGACTCCGTTAACTACCAGATGGTTCACCTCTGAATTTTTCATTGCGGTTTGGGACATAGTGGGCGCAAATGTCTCCCGTGCTATTATGTAATTTTTTCTATTGCCTTGAATAATCAATGCAGCAGCCATCGCTCTCATTCCTAAGCAGGACTACCCCTTAGAGATGTCCCACGTACCAATCTCTTGTTGCACAGTGTTGTATAAGTGTATTTCGAAGCTTCTAGCCTCAAGAATGAAGCGTATTTTGAACATCATCTCTCCCAATTAATCTGCTTTCATTCCAGGTCCTCTTATCGGTGATAATATAATGTTGACCTAAGGACTCTGTAAACACTATCATCTTCAAAAAGGTGCCCCACAATGTGCTATAAAACTGGATATTCATAAAGCTTTTGACTCTTTAAGCTGGGTTTTTCTCTTGAAGCTATTTCAAAAGATCGGATTTCCTGTCAGGTTTGTTGAATGGTTGGAAAAATGTGTAACGACTTGTATGTACTCGATCAAAATTAATGGTTCCCTTGAAGGGTTTTTCAGAGGAAAATCAGGTTTAAGGCAGGGTGATCTGCTCTCCCCCTACCTTTTTGTTATAGCCATGGAGGTGTTTTCTGAGTGCATAAAAAATGGTGCATTAACTCATCTTATATTTGCAAAATGATGCTTCTGTACTTTCCAACTCTGAGACTCCAAACTTTACTGTAGCGGGGCAGTTTATCAACAATGGCTCCTGGCCAATTAGTTCCCCTAATAATATTATAACCAGAGAGATTCGACAATGATTAGAGCAGATTCGCATCTATAATACAGATAGTATTCTCTGGAAGGATCTACAAGCTCCAAAAGGTTTCTATTTGATCTATTTGGGACTCATTTAGAGATGTGGGATCGTGTCCACCGAGTTTGCAATCTGGCATTCTTTTGCCATCCCAAAATGTGTGATATCGTTATGGCTTGCTCTTAGAAACAGGCTTCTCACGAATGATAGAGTGGGAAACTTTGGAATGCAAATTAACCCAATTTGTGCTCTTTGTCTTACTGAAAATTGAAGCTGCTGAGCACCTCTTCTGTTCCTGCACATTCACAAAACCAATCCTCCAAGCAGCCTTGTAACCTGTTACTCCTTGGAATGAGTTCAAAACTGGTCAGTTCATTCTCAGCAGAGCTAGTAAAACCAAGAAGCTCCTCACATTGCTTTTCATATCTGTGACAGTTCACTTAATCTGGAAAGAATGAATTTTCGTCTCCACAAGCAAAGCCCGCAACATTCCCCACTGCAGATCCTTCGTGCAGTCAAACATATTACTAGAAAGGAGGTCTCCACCTGTCCCTCTTTTCAGAAAGCAGCAGCTCATGACTTCTCTTTAATTAGTTGGCTTTATTAATCTTTACGTAGTGTTCTTTCTATTTTTCTAGGCTGTCTAAGTGGTAACTTTACATTGATAGTTGGACTTGCAGGCATGTCTGTTTGTTCTTTAGCTGTGGGGTTTGTCTCAGACTTGCTCTTCGTCTATTCTTAGGAATAAAATTAATTATTTAGCAAAAAAAAACTCAAGCAAAAACTTTGAACTCATTTTTAAATTTATTAACCAGAAAATTTTAATTGTAGGGGCCAAGTAAAAAGCTAATACTCCTTTATAATTATATTTGCCTTAGTGGAGGCTAGAGATTATTGGTGTTGTATGCACGATTTAAACTTTAAAGTGGCTATCCAGTGCTCTGCTACCCTGTAGTAAATTGTGCAAGTGTGACTATGTTATTTTGTGAAGTTGTAGTCGTGAGACACTAGCTGTAATGCCGCATTGTGATGGTGAATGACCTGCAAGAGTAAATTGGGAAATCTATTGATTAGTTTGATACTACTTGGCCCTTGTTCTGTTATTATTATGCTGATGCTAATTAATCTAAATTTATGCAGGTTGTCATCAAGTGCAGCACATGTTGCAGGACACTGAGATATGTTTAAACCATGAGAACTGTGAAGCACATCGTGCTCAAATCAAGATGACTAAATGGTTCATAGCTAAGGAGCCAATGAAATGATACGACGAGTTCAGATCAGGAATTAGATGTGTAAGATGATATTTAATGTATTGGCACTTTGCTTATTTTTAGTAAAATCATATTTTGCAGGTGAATGTGGTGAGAGGTCTGAAGTTATATGATGATATTTACTGATACTGAGCTCTCTAAGTTGACAGACTATGTGAATGAGCTTTGAGTTGCTGCTCAGAATGGCGAACTATCAGCTGGATCCCCGTGATTCGTGATGCTTTTATAGTTAAACTTGTTTTGTTTTGGCAACGAAGTTTTGAGATATTAGAGGACACCTTCTGTAGGTTTGCTTGAAATGGTTTGGCCATCATTATCTATTTATCTGTGCAAGTAATAATAGTTACAGTCACTAGTCCTTGATGTTCCGCTAACATAATTTTGAGCACACTTTGTGGGTTGTTGTGGTCTTTTCGTTGTTTCACTGATCTTATATCCTAGGGAGCCTTCCATGTATATGAGAATATAAAATTGTGAGTTATATATAAAAATTAATTGTTAGTATTGGTGCCTTTTCTTTCGATGGGTTTAAAGCAAACTTTCTACTCATTGTTATTGCCTCTAAATTTTATGTTGATGTGCCCTTTCTGTGATTTAGTGAAATGAGATTCATGTGATTTGCTGCAAAACAGCTGCATCACTAACCTTTTTGATGAAGGTATTTATTTGCTTCAGTGTATTGTTCACTTATCTTTCTTAATTGTTCAAAGTGCTATTTGTAGATTACTTATACAAATAGCTTGTCGATACTAAGAACTTATTTGATTTTATGTCCGGGGGGGGGGGGGGGGGGGGGGGTTCCCAGCCTTTTTCTGGAACCACCTCACATCGGCCAACCTATCTCTACTCTTCTCCTCTTTGAATCAGAAATGGTTTTTGGACAGTACTGTTGTATGTGATGATGATGGGAAGGCTCACTCATGCTTTCACTGAAGGAACGGTATGTGCTAGAACATCTAGTATACCTTCTACTTTAGATGCACCCTCTAATTCTGGGCTTGCACTAACTTATATCAATAACTATCACCTTTCCTTGTTCTACAAATCACTCCGTCACCTACACTGATAACTAATAAAATTATGGTCACTATGCAGGTTCTTCAGTGATGAGTGGTAACAATCCTGATGTACGTAGCAAGGAATGTTATGTGTCGAAACAAACAAGCCGCTCACATGATAAGCACTGAGATGAATACATGAAGTAGTTTTAAATTGATATGAGTGAGGAACAGAAGCAAATACTATAGGTCTTGCTGCTATCATCCGTGTTGTTTACTTATTCAAAGAGCTTCAATTAGTGTATGAGAAAGAGTCGTAGTGTTGAGATATAATTCCCTTTTGAACAGTTATTAGGCTAGAGTACTGTTGGTTGTGATACATTTGTTGGATGCGAATTATAGTAGGCTTGCTAGAGTGTCTGAGTTTAAGTTAAAAGTGTGGATTAGCCCCTAAGAGAGGGCCAGTTTTTGTATCGTATTTCTTTGAAACTTTATCCCTTGGTTTTTTTTTATGGAAGGGAGATGCAAATACTTTTAGATGCTCCAGTTTTATTAAATGACTCTCCTTGTGAAATGCATTCTTATCATTGCAAGGTTTGATATTTGACTTTGACCGTATCATCATCAATCATGTTTTCCAAAGTCCAGTACTTGTTATTTGTACAAATGTACGAAATAAATGAATGTGATTAACCTCACCTAAGCAGAGTGCTCAGGTCATATTAAACTACAATGTTAACGCGTCTTACCTGTATTACCATTGACAACCTTTCTAGCTTCTTGTTATTGTGTGGAGTGATACAATACTTTCAATTAAACTGATAACAACAAAGATAAAAGTTAATTTCAGGAAGCCAGCAATGAAGAAGAACAGCTTCGAAGAGACTAACCCATAATTTTATAAATGAAGGGAAGCTTTTAAGAAGAGAAAAATGGTCTACATTCAACATAACATCCTCTCCTGATCTCCTGCTTAAATACTACTCTGATATCTGAAACGAAAATGACAGTCTAATGCAAATGAAATTATTTCTGGAGTACTAAAACCATGATATGAGTGGCCTTCTCTGCTAACAACCTCAGCTCTGTCCTGATTTGTTTCATTGTTCACCAGACCATCATTCTTGTTGGTTTCACAATGTTATTATGGAGTCCAAGGGAAACTTTTGTGTCTATTATTAGATACAGTCTGTTGGTTTCACAATGTTATTACTTATTACAGGTCCTACTGCAGGATGCTTGCATTGCTTCTTGATACGAATTTAGGCTCAACCCAAAGGGTTGACTACTATACGAATTTTTAACAACTGAGGATGCTTGCATTGCTTCTTGATGCTATTATTTTAACAAGTTCATATACTATACGAATTCAATGTAGATTAAAACAACTGAGGGTCTGATTGGTACCAAACGCGGCACCCTTCTAAATGAAAAAATTAAATATAAGCAACAAGAAAAGTATATGAAACATTATTCAGTAAAAGTGGCAAAATAATAGCATTAGGTTAACAAGTTCATTACATACATATCTTAGAGCCTTCTGCTAATAGCATTAGTTTATCAAATGCATTACATATATATCTTAGAGCCTGATGCTAAAAATTACTCAAGGCACATCTTCTTAGCCTGGTACAAATTGTCCTCCAATTCAAACTTTCTTTTCTCAAACTTGCTGGTCATGTTGTCTTCAAGTAGCTCCTGTTCTTCATTGGAATCCAGACACGCCGTCATCCCATCTGTGTCGAATCCACCTAGATCATCCAAACTGAAATCGTAATCAGCTAGGTCATCATCAAAAGTGAAATCGTACTCAAAGTCATCCACCTCTTCAACACCATTGTTATCTTGAGAAGCAGCACACCAGTCACCAACATCACTATTCATCACAGCCAAACTTTCAGAATTTGAAGTCCTTCTTTCATCAAGATTATCACCACCGCCACTATCAATCACATTCAGATTTTCTGCAGTTACAGTACTGCCACTTCCCTCAAGATTCTTGATACTTTCTTTTTTCTTTTGGAATTTACCACCACTTATTTGGCATCTCTTTGCAGAGTCATACGTAATTTTATAAAGAACTATACTATCAGCAGAATTCAAACCCGCATTCACCCCACTTAAGCTATATTCATGCATCCGATATGAACCAGCTTGCCTCAAATCAAACCCAACCCCAGCAGCAGAATCAATGTCCTTGATTTCAAACACCAAATACCTTTTCTCTCCAATAACATCATCACCAACCACGATTTGATCCCGGACAGTCTTGTCAACCCAAGTCCCAAAACCTGCCTTCTTGGAAGTGTTTTTAGAATTAGCACTGTTTGATCTTGATAATTTCAACAACCTGGTGAAAGCAAACATAAACTTCTCGGTGTCTTTAATGTCAGGGGAGGTGAACCAAGAAGATTGATCATTGTGTCACAAGGATATTACGAAGTCAAACTTTATTTTGGCGGGTCAAGGACAATTTTCTGTAATTTATTATTTAATTAAGTTAAGCCAAACGATGTCGTTTATATGTTGGAGAGAGCATCTATTTAGGATCCTGTGCCTTCATTCTGTTATAGAAGCCACCAATGGGAGAGAGACACGTGTATTCATGTCACATTAAGTAGAGGAGAATGGCCAGTGTGTGGGCAGGCTGAATGATGAATGTTTCTTATTTTCATTTTTCCTTTCTGTACCTGGAGTTTCATTTTCTTTAATGGAGATTTAGTGTCCTTTCTTCCATTTAATTACCTCTGTTTATTTTAATTTTTATTCAGTTCCTTTAATTTCTGTGAGAGGTGTTACAAGTGGTATCAAAGCCTTCAATCCTTGGCTTTGATTAATGGCAGACGGAACGAGAATGCGATCTTTAGATGAAAGGTTTGGAGGTCAAGAGCTTAAACTAAATGAGATTACTGAAGGATTAGCAAAAACGAAGGAGGATCATATTCAGAGGTTTTCTGATATGGATCTACGTATGGAGCGTTTTGAAGTACGAATGGAAAAAGTGGATCACACCTTGGGAGAATTGAAACATCTAATTCTGAAATTGCAACCACATGGTCGAGAGGAAGCGGATGACAACATTACAAGCCGTCAGGGTCTTTCTAATGGTGATTCTTCAAGTACTCCGGGATCTGACTTCACCCTCGTGCCTCATACTGCAGTTACGGTAAATCCACCTCTCTCTTCTCCGCCTACTACAGCTATACCTACTACTAATTTTCATGTTATTCCTCCTCTTACTCATCACACTCACTCCACACAACCCCAGATGCACTATTTTGCTCCACCCAACCATCAACAACCTTACTTTGCTCCACCTACTTATAGTACTACACCATCCAACCAACCACCAGTATTCACTCAGACTCCATCATCCACGCCAAATCATACTGCCTTTAATGGTCACCAACACCTCTATATACCCCCCACAACACATTTACGATGCCACAGTCTTCACCCATGTTCACTTACTCACATTTCAATCCACCAAACAGTCCTTCATTCCATTCAGGGCCTCACCAATTGTTTAACCCAACTCCTAAATTGGAATTCCCTAAGTTTGATGGAACTGACCCCAAAGGGTGGATAATTAAAGCAGAGCAGTATTTTGATTTTGTTAGTATTGATGATAGTAGGAAGGTGAAGATGGCTAGTTTACACTTTGAAGGGAGAGCTAGTATTTGGTACAGATATTACCACACTTGCAAGGGTAATTTTAATTGGAAGCTGTTTCAAGGAGATGTAATAGCTCGATTTGAAAATCCTGAGAATAGAGATGTGCAGGATTTGTTCAACAAACTAAGGCAAACAGGCACCGTGTCTGAGTACGAAGATAAATTTGAAGAGTTAAGAGCCTTGGTGGCTTATAAGAACAAAGGATTGGGTGAAGAATATTTTGTATCAAGCTTTCTGAGTGGCCTCAAGGATCATATAAAAAATTCTGTTCGGATGTTTAAACCTCAAACACTAGTGGACACTATTTTCTTGGCCAAACAAGAAGAAGCTCGAGCTGCTAAGCCAACCGCTTCTCCAGTTCCTAAGTCCTATTCAACTATAACACCTGTTGCAGCCGTTGCTACTAAAGGTTCCTCACAGACACCAGCTACCCTATTTAAATCTTACAAAGAATCCAGTAAACCCAAATCCACCTTGTCTAGCAAGGAGATTCTTGAACGACGGGCCAAGGGCCAATGCTTTCATTGCGATGATAAATACCATCCTGGCCAAGAATGCAAAGCCAAACTCTACCAATTGTTGGGTGAAGAATCAGACTCTCAGGAGAATGCAGAAATTAGTCAAGTCGTGGATGAGATGGCTGAACTGTTAGCAGGGGAAACCCAACCAGGTGAAATTTCCCTGAATGCTTTAGCTGGTACTAACAATCTGTCTACCATACGAATGCCAGGCACTATTAAGAATCACCAGGTCCACATTTTGGTGGATAGCGGTTCCACCCATAGCTTCATCAATACTGAATTAGTAAAGAAACTGGGATTAACTGCACACATTGTCGCTCCACTTGCAGTCACTGTTGCTGATGGCACACAAATGATCGTTGACTCCCTCTGTAAACAGCTACATTATGAGATCCAAGGAGTTCCATTCTGTACTGACCTCAGACCTTTTCCCTTGGGAGGAGCTGATATTATCTTAGGTGTTGGTTGAGGTTGTACAACCCAATCACCTTTGATTATCAACAATACAAGATACAAATTCATAAGGAGGGACAGCAAGTCAGTTTACAAGGTGTTGTTGCAAAGGGGAATTTACAAACTATTAGCAGTAAAGGAATGACCAAGCTCTTGAGGTCTAAAGGAGGAATTGCACAAGGATGTATCTGTGTTGTTACAGCAGAACCAACAGCACTGACATCTACTGCTAAGGTATCAGACATTGCTCCGTTGAAGCAACTATTAGGCAAATATCAGGTGGTATTCTCTGAACCAAAGGGATTACCTCCCTTGAGGGCCAATGACCACAGAATTCCCTTGATTGAGGGCAGCCAACCCATTAACCAAAGAGGGTATAAAGTCCCTTACATTCAAAAAGCTGAGATCGAAAGGCAAATAAAAGAGATGTTACAAACGGGGATTATACAGAAGAGCACCAGCCCCTATGCTTCTCCTATTATTCTGGTCAAGAAGAAGGATGGTACATGGCGTATGTGTGTAGATTATCGACAGCTTAATAATGTCACAATCAAGAACAAATACCCGATTCCCCTTATTGATGAACTCCTGGATGAACTCAAGGGTGCTAGTTGGTTTACTAAGCTGGATTTACGAGCTGGGTATCACCAGATTCGAGTTGCTACTGAAGATATCTTTAAAACGGCTTTTCGGACCCATCAAGGGTTATACGAATTCAAGGTGATGCCGTTTGGTCTAACCAACGCACCAGCAACTTTTCAAGCCCTTATGAATGACATCTTTGAAGACTAGCTACGGAAGAGTGTTTTAGTTTTTTTCGATGATATTTTGGTGTACAGTACGACACTAGAATATCATTTGAGTCATTTGGAGCTAGTGTTGCAGAAAATGTTGGAGCATCAGCTTTATGCCAAAGCAAGCAAATGTTTAATTGGCCAGAGAAAGATCGAATATCTCGGACATATTATATCTGCAAAAGGAGTTTCGACAGATCCCTCGAAAGTCTTAGCAGTGCAAGGTTGGCCAACCCCAAGGACAGTCAAACAGACTTACTCAAAAAGGGTTCCTTTCAGTGGACTGAAACTGCCCAGCAAGCTTTTACACAACTGAAGAGGGCTTTAGTAACTGCTCCTGTTCTCACTCTTCCCAACTATAACCTGCCTTTTACTATCGAAGCAGATGCTAGTGACTCGGGGATTGGGGCTGTTCTTATGCAGAAGGGACAACCTCTGGCTTACTTCAGTAAAGGTCTTGCCCAAAAACACCAAAAGCTCTCTACTTACGAAAAAGAATTGTTGGCTATTGTACTGGCAACGCAGAAGTGGCATACGTACTTGCAAGGAAACCACTTCGTCATCAAGACGGACCATCAAAGTCTTAAATACCTCCTCGAGCAAAGGCTGTCCACGATAGTTCAACAGAAATGGTTGGCTAAATTGATGGGCTTGGACTATGAGATAGAGTATAAAAAGGGGAAAGACAACATTGTAGCAGATGCCTTGTCTCGATTCTCAAGTGAAGGGAGTGCTAGTACCCTACTTGAAATATCTGCAGTTCAAAATGGGTGGTTATCTGAGGTTGTGCACAGCTATGACAATGACCCACTAGCTCAAAAGGTAATAGATGGCCTTGCAGCGGGTATTGACTCCTTCAAAACATATCAATACTGTCATGGTATCATTAAAATGAATGGCAAGATATATGTGGGAAGCATTGGAGGTGTGAGAGACAAAATTCTTTGGGAAATGCACGATAGCCCCCAAGGGGGGCATTCTGGACAAGGAGCAACATACAAGCGAGTTAATCAATTTTTCTTCTGGCCCTCGTTACAAAAGGATGTCATAGCTTATGTTAGTGCTTGTGACATATGCCAAAAGATCAAGTCTAGCAATGCTTATCCTGGAGGCTTACTACAGCCATTGCCTGTTCCTAATCAGATTTGGGAGGACATCTCATTAGACTTCATTGAAGGGTTACCTAAATCAGGCGATAAAAATTGCATATTGGTGGTCGTTGATCGTTTTACTAAAGTGGGCCACTTTATTCCAGTAGCTCACCCATTCAGTGCTACTATGATTGCTCAGCTGTTTCTTGATAACATCTATCGACTCCATGGAATGCCCAAGTCAATTACTTCGGATAGAGACAAGATCTTCACTAGTCAGTTTTGGAAAGCCTTGTTTCAACTGGCAGGTACAAAGTTACAGTTGAGTACCTCTTATCACCCACAAACAGATGGGCAAACAGAGCGTTTAAATCGATGCCTAGAGCAATATTTGAGAGGGATGGTGAGCTATAGGCCCAAACAGTGGTGTCACTGGTTACCACTAGCAGAGTGGTGGTACAACACTACCTACAACTCAGCTATTAAACGAAGTCCATATGAAGCTCTTTATGGGACACAACCTAGGCAGCTGTGTATTCCAGCTAGTCATAGGACCTCTGTTGACAGTGTGCAAGATTTTCAACTCAGAAGGGAGGCCATGAATTGTCTATTGCAAGAGTCTATTAAGGCAGCTCAGAACAGGTACAAGCAGTATGCCGATGCTAAGAGGACAGACATTTCCTTCACTGTAGGAGACTGGGTGTATTTAAAATTGCAACCATACAGGCAGCTTTCTGTGACCGTCAGGAGGTATCTGAAATTGTCTCATAAGTACTATGGCCCATATAAGGTGTTAGAACGAATCGGTGTTGTGGCTTACAGGCTTGATCTACCACCTAACAGTTTGGTCCATCCTGTTTTTCACGTCAGTTTGTTGAAGAAAAAGATAGGCTCTCAACATGTGGTATCTACAGAATTGCCCAAGATTGGTCAGGAAGGCCAGTTTTTAGTCTATCCGGTGAAGATTCTGCAACGTCGAATAGTCAAAAAACAGAATGAAGCTGTTGTGCAGTGGCTAATTCAATGGAGTCACTCTGTTCCGGAGGATGCTAGCTGGGAGGATGCAAGTTCAATCCAAGAGCAGTTCCCAGAATTTAATTCTTGAGGACAAGAATTGTTTGAAGAGGGATGGATTGTCACAAGGATATTACGAAGTCAAACTTTATTTTGGCGGGTCAAGGACAATTTTCTGTAATTTATTATTTAATTAAGTTAAGCCAAACGATGTCGTTTATATGTTGGAGAGAGCATCTATTTAGGGTCCTGTGCCTTCATTCTGTTATAGAAGCCACCAATGGGAGAGAGACACGTGTATTCATGTCACATTAAGTAGAGGAGAATGGCCAGTGTGTGGGCAGGCTGAATGATGAATGTTTCTTATTTTCATTTTTCCTTTCTGTACCTGGAGTTTCATTTTCTTTAATGGAGATTTATTGTCCTTTCTTCCATTTAATTACCTCTGTTTATTTTAATTTTTATTCAGTTCCTTTAATTTCTGTGAGAGGTGTTACACATTGAGATAAAAAACAGTCCACGGATCAGAAGAGGGACCGTAGACCTCTCGGAACTTGATAATGTCACAAGGGAGTTGTTCTCCCAAGATCAATGGCTTGAGATAAGAAGTGATTAGTTCTCGATCAAGTGGGTTAAACCTGCTACCAGCTGCCATTGCCATAGTTTTGTTTCTTCACCTTATAAACTCAAAACCCTTGTCTTGCTGTAATAACAATATATGGATATACGATAGTGTATTGTGTATTCCTGTTAAGGGAGGGTGTCTATATATATATAGAGATAGACTAGTGGGGTCTTTTCTAATTAACATTGGATTATGATTTAAAGGTTATTACATGTTTCCTTGGGCATCAAGAAAATCCCACCCGGTACCACTTTTCTTTTCTTTTCTGGTTTTTTTTATTCTTTAGAATAAATTATATATAGAGATAGACTAGTGGGGTCTTTTCTAATTAACATTGGATTGTGATTTAAAGGTTATTACATGTTTCCTTGGGCATCAAGAAAATCCCACCCGGTACCACTTTTCTTCTTCTTTTTTTTTTTTTCTTTAGAATAAATTATAATTGATTCCCCTCTAGCCAACTTCCTGCAGATTGAGCATCTCGCACAACAGCTGTCGGCCCTCATGGCTTTCATACATTATTTTTTGTCAATACCAGCGCAGCTTACTAAGCTCATTTCTTTGGTCCCTGAAATCGTTGTGACAGCTTCCATGGCGATTTTAGGCCAATCGCATGCTGCACCATAGCATACAAGGTTATATCAAAGATTCTCGTAACCAGACATAAGCAAGGTTTTCCTAGCATTCTTAACAAGACTCAGTCACCTATTAATTTGCGAGTCTATCAGATTCTCCAAGGAGAGAGGTTTATCCCCTCTTTTTAACCTTGCTCAGCATAAGTACTCCGCTAAAGCCAAAGCTTTTTATTGGCTGCCTTAAGAAGTGCAGACAAACCTATCGCCGCCTTTGGCTGGTCAATTTAATTGTTACCTTAATCACCTGCCGTGGGAAGTAGCTTATTTCTTGTTACAACTCACCCTCAATAAGCTAATGTCAACTCAGGTCATTTAGGTGATCAAGATTACAACTTACTAAAAGAGGTACAACCACTACGGAGGTCACAAGAACAAGAAGCTTAGAACAAGAAGGAAAAGATTACAACAAGTAATAAGCACACTGATATATATGAACACACAAGTTTATTGTCTAAGGCTAGGATGCCTTAAACCATGTTTGATTTCATATCCATGTTCCGATGAAATACATAAATTATCCATTTTTTAAGTTTTGTAGCCATTTTCGTATAAAATTCATGTTTACTTATTTATCTCTAGTAATTGCATTAAAAAAAAAAAAAGCGGACCTGTTAGTATGTGTAAATTAGTCAAAAATTGTAAATAGTAGTATAAGGTAAAATAAATTAAAAATTTGTTTAGGAAGAAGAGATGTACAAGTATTCAAGGACAATCACACAATCACATCCCCGTACTCCATATTTGTGATATATAACGCTTATACACCATTGTGTCACGGACTCACGGGTGATGTAGTTCTAACAAACTTTGACATAGTACCACAACACATTTTCACTAATCAGTAACTTCTCCATTTCTCGAAACTTAAATTAAATTAATGAATATACAGTTCACGAAAAAGGTGTGCAACATTACAATGTTGACTATATTACTACATATCCACAGTGTAACATAGTCACAGAGTCACCCTGTACAAATGGCCTTCACCTTAAGCAATTTCACCCACGGAAACATCACCAGCCTTCACAACACTGGCAGCAACGTGAACATCAATTAATCAGATCAAACAAGTTAATAAATTAAACGAGATTATGAGAATCACAGGAACATACATAGCACAAGAAAATTCTGCTCATACAGAATTTACTTTGAACATATGTATAAGCAGTAGTCGTGAACCACCTTCAAGTCATTAATTATACTATACATTTCACCCAGCAAGAAAATCAAATCTTGGAAACAGAAATCTCAGATATAATCATGAGAACAAAGACACCAACACTTTTAGTATAGGAGCATTACGTTGTAGAGAGTAAATGGTGCAATAAAAGCAGATAATCAAGGAATTGTTGAAAACATTAAACACTTAAATATGGTTGCAACTTCAAATTACATTTACGCATATCTCCTATTATATATATATATATAGAGAGAGAGAGAGAGGGAGGGAGGTTCACAGAGGAGAATATTAGTAATCGGAGACGACAAAAAAGGGTAAAGCAAGTTTTCATGGTCTATTGTCTGTAGCTCCAAACACGGATTTATAAAACTGTACAGCTTTAACAGCTTTAGATGCCTCCACAACCTGATGATGCTTAAATGGAAGAATAGTAGTGAAAACCAAATGTAAGTAAAATGGCATGGGTGCACGCCTGGGAATGTTACCGTAATTTGTACCAGGAGCAGCAGAACCATTTGCATATGTTGATTTAGGGTGTACAGTGGTTTTTTTTTTGTTTGGGGGGGGGGGGGACGGGAATAGCACCCTGTTGGTAGATAAGAGCAAAATAACCCTAGAAAACATATGCAAACGAAGAAGTTGACCCGAAACCCCAACCACCAAAACAAAATCAAATCAAATCAAAAGGAGAACCAAATGGCACATCCACACTGCTAGACTAGAACTCTATCTCAATACGAGGAGGTAGAACATGACCCAAGCATAAAAGTAACAAATAGCTTAACTTAACCACCCAGAATGATGTGATCAAACAAAATAAAAAACTAAAAGCTCCTGTTTGTTTTAAAACCGAGCCATGAATCCACAATCTTGCGGCAAACATGGGATCACAACAACGGGAATAGCACCCCGTTGGTAGATAAGAGCAAAATAACCTAGAAAACATATGCAAACGAAGAAGTTTGACCCGAAACCCCAACCACCAAAACAAAATCAAATCAAATCAAAAGGAGAACCAAATGGCACATCCACACTGCTAGACCAGAACTCTATCTCAATACGAGGAGGTAGAACATGACCCAAGCATAAAAGTAACAAATAGCTTGACTTAACCACCCAGAATGATGTGATCAAACAAAATAAAAAACTAAAAGCTCCTGTTTGTTTTAAAACCGAGCCATGAATCCAAAATCTTGCGGCAAACATGGGATCACAACAAACAGGAAGAAACCCCAGTACTCCATATGATTCTCCCAAGAATACACCTGATAATGCATCAGCAGCACTATGCAAAACAAAATACCAAGTTGATCAAACACTGGAGCTGAGAATTACAATAAATAACACTCACTACCCCATACTTGCTCACACCATCCCAACAACTTCCGACTGATAATGATTTCGGGAAACCAAGAGACACCACCCCCAGTCAATCTATAATTCACAACTATAATCAGTTAGAATGCACTCAAACATTACAACGCAGGGGACACCTCTAAAAAGGACAACACTACCACCCCCGAGTTCAAACAGATGACAAACACCCACTTTGTTGTCCAGAATAATAAAGATAAATTCCCTGTACTACTCCGCAAAAAGACAGCCCTCATACAGCAGCTTCAAACCAATTTCGTTAGCAGACAACTTAATTTTGGAAATTAGAAAAAGTAAATCTCACATCACATCCCCCTCTGCTAATCTCAAACTTAAACAAGTAGATCCCTCCAAAAGACAGCTAGCAAAACAGCCCACCCATATATAATTACAACCATTAGGATTATGCACAAGAATATACTGTCCGATATAGTATGTACAAAAAGAGGTGGTTAATAGTCCATTAATACATAAAAAGTTCTTATTACTACTACTCGTTATATACAAGGCAGGAATCTCCGCAAAAACAACCTCTACAAGAGTAGAAGGTTTTGTGTACATCAACCCTGCTCTACGAGCGGGATACATTGGGTCTATTAGTTTGATTCAGTTTTAATTCTAACTTGAGATATTTTTAAAGAACTTTCTTAACATAGATTATATGACAAGAATATGCATGACTGACTATAACTAGTATTACACAATGATATGATACCTTAATGTACGGATGCTGGAGAGCATCTCTAGCCGTAATCCTTTCCCGTGGGTCAGCTGCAAGCATTTTCTTCACACAAATATATAGAGTCAACCTACTATTAATAGAGAAGAAAACTTGGGAACACTTGTACATTGGGTTGTATTTATACCTTGATCAAATCATTACCAACCGCATCAAGGTTAGGTGTAATTTCAGATGCCTAGAAAAATGAATGTCAAGTTCAATTTTCTATAGACACAAGATGCAAATTACAATGGGGTTCAAAGAAGTTCACCTCGGGGTATTGATGCACATCACTTGGGAAGTTTGGCAAAGAGAATAGCCAACTGTTTTGGCTCGGTGTGCCGATTTTTCTTCAATTTGGATAAATTAAGCTGTTAAAACTGAACAAACAAATGCAAATTAACCAAATGGTTTCTAGGTTGACTGAATACATACCTGAATATCTCGTGTAAAATGCTGATGTCAATATCTGATTTATCTCCGGAACCAAATAGGCTCTTCCCCTCCACCATTTCTGCAAAGATACAACCAATTGCCCATATATCGACTGGCTTAGCATAGCCATTAGACCCTAGTAGCAGTTCAGGAGCCTTAAAAAGGATGGTAGGCACCTGAAAAAAAGAGGCAAATGCCACATAAACATGGTGTTATTTATACTTATGTAGACCCATAGGATTGTTTACTTACTACTGGAGATAATATCATGTCATAAAAAATACTCCTCATTGAGCCAAAACCAGCAATCTTTAGTTTTAGGTCGGAGCCAATGAGTATGTTTTCGGGCTTCAAGTTGCAATGAATTAGATCTCTTTCATGGAGGAAGTCAATAGCTACTAAAAGTGCCTTCAACCAAACCTAAATATAAAGATAATAATACAACATGTTCAGCCAAGTGCTTGCCGAGTTATTTGTGATCATGTAGATATCAAAAAGTTTCATTTTCTCACCTTGGCAATATTACCATTGAATTTCCCCCCCCTTTTGTATAAGAGTACTCAAATTCTCACCCCCATACTCCATGACGAGGTACAAGGAACCTTCGCCGAGGTGTACTTTCTCCAACTTCACAATATTGTCATGTTCAATTTCAAAACGTGTTGATACCTCTCGAGCCAATTCTGGAGTATAATGATTTTCAACCAAGCCAATAGATTTCATTGCACATACTTTTCCGGTTCCAAGATCACGGAATCTGTACACTCTTCCCTTGCTCCCTTCCCCGATTAAGCCCTCGTGAGAATAAAGGTCGAAAAACTCCTGTAAAGAGATCCATCATATGTATGTAAGGCTATAATTGTGCAAGCAGCTCGAACTCGTTTAACGAAACTTAGCTCGAGCTCATATACGATCCAAGTTCGAGCTTATTTGGTTAACAAGTTGAGCCTAAACATGAATAAACCTCGACTCAGGCTCGTTTCTAATTGCCAATAGATTATCACTAAAAATCTATTTTTATTATTCATAACTTGAAAATTAACTAAATGTTTACATATATATTTTTAATTATTGAGCTCCTGAGTAAACTGAGCTCAATAAGCTCGCGAGTAAACTCATTTTCAGTTGAGTTCAGTCAGAGGTCCATCAACTTAACTGAGCATCTACCTCGACTTGTTTAAAAATACTATAACTCATTTATTAGATACCTGGCTTGGCCCGAATCAGAGACCCACGAAAATGTGAAGTATGAAAAAAAAAGTTAGCATTGTAACTCCATAGAATATCCACTATGCCAAGGTTTTCTGCATTAACTTAAATTTCCCTTCAATGTGAACAAATCTAAAAAACGCATGCTATGGAAAGCGCTTATTCATATATTAAGTTATTTCCAAAATCATATAAAAAAAATGGATAGCTATACAGACAAAATGTAGATGAATTCAAAAGGTAAAGTGAAAGAAATCTACTCTACGAAAAATATATACCAATATAAATACATAAGGAGGTCTCTAGTGGAAAAGAAAAAAAAAGAAACTTAATATCTTTTTTAAACATGTTAAAACCTGGTCATATGTGTTAAACCTTAGGTCCAGTGGCATTTTCTACATAAATTGTTGAACAGTGATCTTCTGGTTTAAGAAAAAAATGATGGCTTCAAACTATCATATAAAATCAACGAATGTGTAATAAAGTTCAACACGTCTGCTAAATGAGGCTATATAGGTTCAAAATCAAATTGAACCTAATTCACATGTAACGATACTTTAACCTTACAAAGAAAGTTGAAATGGAACAATATACATTATACACATAAATGTATATCGATAGAAAAAGGAACAAAAGAGCCCCCAATGCAATGAATGACTTAATTCTAGAATGACCCAAACAATCAACTCTACCCCATCCAGTAAATAATATTAATATCACTACTAAAAATAGAGCAAAACTACAACTTTTCATATGCATGTCAATCATAAATTACCGTACCATGCCCAAATATGTTTCAGGCTTCTTAGCCTTTAATTTTTCAATCTTTGCATTAATCACTTTCAGTTCTCTCGGAACAAAAGACTGTTTCTGTGACATCTCATCACGGACATTTTGCTGCAACTCCTCTAAAAGATCTTCCATTGCCTTCGTATGAAACTTCAAATTAACAATACAAAAACATAAAAGAGAAATTCAAAGTATCAGTAACACACAATCTCAGTTTTATGGCATCTATTGCAAATAAAATCATCAAACTCATATATGAGATTATAATAGTTGTCGATCAAACAAATAATAAAATTCTCAAAATTCTGAATGAAGCCCAACTTAACAAAATAAGTAGGGTTCATTGCAATATAATCACTAATTAGAACCAAAAAAAAAGTAATTGCAAGCAAACAAATTACATATTTAATCAATTAAAAAGGAACCCCATGATGATAGTAGAGACTAGAAATAAAATGTGCAAGAAATACAATATAAAAGGCAAAGATGGATAGAGAAAGAAACTGAGAAGTTAGAGAAACAATAATTTAATTTGAACCAAAAATAAAGTGCGATTAACAATTAAGGGTTAAAGAATTTAGAGTCGTAGGTTACAATTTAGTTTCAGTTTAGCTCAAACTCAAACCGAATTCAATAAATATTTTATTTGACGTTAATATAAGCAACACTTAGGAAAGCACTATGTATAGTGCATACTGCACATTAGCCGTATAGGCGCAATACAAATGGGTTGAAAATGTAATGATGAAAAGAAAATTACTTATTTAATAATAGATACGAATATATACATACATATATAGATGTTAAATAAAAGTTCCCAGTGCAATGTCTGACATCATGCTAAAATTACAGGTGAAAGAATTCTGCCCTACCAAACACAATAAGTTATACTAATACTAAAAGTAAAATAAAACTACAAAGTCATCATATACATGTGAGATACCATACCATGCCTTCTTCAATTTCAACCTTTCCATCTTTTAAGCTTTCAATCTTCTCCTTAATCACCATGAGTCCTCTTGAGAAACAACTTTGTGGTTCAAACATCTCATTAATAACAGCAATGATTTTTTGCTCCAACTCCTTGACGAGATCAATCACTTCCCTGATGGAATGCTGCAGTTCAACAATACAAAAAAATCAATCACAATCTCGAACCTTATAGTATCAACTAAACATAATACAATAATACAAAAAATACTTGTTCTTATGATTAATGACTTAAAGGTTAGATGGGGTAGTAGCAAAGTGTCACCAGAATCCATTACTTGACACCACGAGGAGGAAAGTAATCAGGGAGCACGTTTTGATTGTTGAGGAAAATCAGATTATTGTACTTCCCCAAACTTGTGCAAGTTACATTGAAAAAAATAAATAATGAGGTGTTTTTTAAGTGAAGAAGTTATAATCCACAAATTCTATCCTTCTTATAGTCTTAATACATAAGCTACACACAGATATATAGAGAGAATGAAGATGAGTTAAAAAAGTAAGAGGCAAAGGAAATCATGTTATTGAGTAATACGTGCAACAGATATACAAAAAACATAGGAATGTGAATATAGGACAAAGGGCAACTGAGGAGATCTCAAGACATTGAATGAAATATAACTGCCAAATGACGCAAGAAATCAGCTATATACCCCCGAGGAATATAGTAATATTAATAAATAAATAAATAAACTAATGGTTATCACATCAGATACACATAAATTATAAGATACCATACCATGTCTTGTTCAGTTTGAGCGTTCCCAATATTTAAACTTTCGATCGTCTCATTGATAACCTTGAGTTCGTCGGTGAAAAAGTTATTTGCTTTTGAAATCTCTTCAATGAAACTTTGCTGGTACTTATTATAGAAATCTTCCATTGCTCGTGTAAGAACTGAAATCAATAAGGACTTGAATTATGTGCTTATAATACACACGCATATAAATATAAATTATAGTTGCACACAATTTATCCATAATCAAGCAAGACCTTACAATCAAAAAAGAAGAAAGAATGCAAATAAACATTAACAGGATAAATATGTGACTGCAAAAACTAAAAATCAGTGAATGGACATGATTGATGTATGTGAAGCGAGAAAAACTAACTTAATTCGACCTGATCAATTAAACTTGAGAAAACAGAATCAATTAAAACCTAAAATTCAAAAATGCAGGGAGATTAATCGAATAAAAGCGAACAAGAAGATTATACCTGAATCGAATTGGGCAAGACTTAAAACTGAAGAAAGGGGTTTAAAAGTCTGACAATGGATGTGTCGTTGCAGTGTAACTGTAAAGTATGTATATATTTACATAGGACTTTTTTTATCACAAGCTTATAACCCGTGTTAGGGCAAATCCCTTTTTTCTATTTTCTTGTATGTTAAATCAATTGAATTTCTACTTTAAAAATAATATTGAATATGATAACATACGATTGATGAGATTCAAAACTTGTACTTTTGTTTGTATTTTTTTTCTTTTTTTGTTAAATATCTGTTTGCATTCTTCTATGTTTTCTTATGCAAAAACTCACACAAAGAATCTTGCATTACTTCTAATCTGACCCTAAAAATGATGTATAACTTTACAAAGATGTAAAAGCATTCAAATAGGCCTCTTCAGCTCTCTCAATCCTCTTATAAGAGGTAAAATGTTTTACTCCAGAAATTTATATTTGCAAGTTTAAGTATGATAAAGATAGCTGCATAGTAAGTATATAAGATATATTCATCTTTTCCAAATATCTCCGCCTTCTACAAAATTGTGAACATTCAAGTTCAGATGCCTCGAAAAAGCGGTGAGCATAGTTGCCAAACAACCAACTCAAATCCATGTAAGCGAATAATTCAACAATAAATTAGGTTTGCTAAATAATATTCATAAGATTAAATAATTCAATAAGAAATTCTGACACATAACAGCATAACAGCAAATTGTGATGAAAGCAAAAGCAAGCTGACAAATTGTGTATGTAGAGAGATTCAGAGAAGTAACACAGAAGAAGTAATTTGTATATATGTATTGTGTTTATTACAATAGATAGCTCCTATATTTATAGTAGTAGAAATGCACCAATAGTCATGGAGGTGCCTAACTAACAAAGACTATGTTGTGTGCTGTGTGTTAAAGTCTAAGACTGTGCTGCCTATATTGACAATGTTGACACTCCCCCTCAAGTTGATGCATATATATCACTCATGCCCAACTTGCCAATAAGTGGATGAAGCATCTTCTGATTTAAACCTTTGGTAAATATGTCAGCTATCTGTTCTTCTGATCTTACAAAGTGAATACCAATCGTATCATTATTGATCTTCTCTTTTATGAAGTGTCGATCAATTTCGATATGTTTGGTCCGATCATGTTGAACTGGATTATGTGCAATGGCAATAGCGGCTTTGTTATCACAATGCAGCTTCATTGGAGTTGCAGATGCAAGTCCCAATTCTTCTAGGAACAATCTTATCCACAATAATTCACGTACACCTTTAGCCATAGCTCTATATTCTGCCTCAGCACTAGATAAGGCAACCACAGGTTGTTTCTTGCTTCGCCAAGTAACCAAATTGCCACCAACAAATGTGCAATATCCTGAAGTAGATCGTCTATCGTCTTGACATCCGGCCCAATCTGCATCTGTATAGCTTTCAACCCCGAGATGATTGTTTTTAGTAAACATTACTCCTTTTCCAGGAGCAGCCTTAAGATACCTTAATATCATATAAACGGCATCCAAATGTGGTTGACGAGGATCATGCATATACCTACTAACAACTCCCACTGCATAGGATATGTCTGGCCTTGTATGTGCAAGGCTAGAAAGCAGGGACACTTGGGTAAGCCGTCGTATCCCCGTGTCGGATTCTTGGACACGCGTGTCCCCTTATCGAACATGGGGATTCTTCCATAATCCTTTTTCGATTTTCGTTTTCACCAATTGTAATCAAAATTCGTTTCAACTAACTATTTTCACAAAATCAAGTATCAATATCTATAAACATATACAGAAGTATTGGTTATCATGTTTATTTTTGCATAAATGAAAAGATTAAACTCCCACTTTTGTATTTTGGATGAACAAAATATGAATTTCATTTAGTTTGCATACAGATTTTGGTTCTGTCAATTGGTTTTAACATGCGTAACATAAAATATATATGAAAATTTATAATTATATATAACGTGTCCCCCCGCACCCGTATCCCCATATTTTTAAATTTGCCGAATTTACGTGTCCCTGTACTGCACACCCGCACTCCCGCACCCGTGTCCTTGCTTCTTAGGTGCAAGGTAGATTAATCGACCAACTAACCTTTGATATTGAGATTTCTCGACAATTTCACCAGCATCTCCACAAAGTTTATGATTTGCTTCTATTGGAGATTCTGCAGGTCTACATCCCAACATCCCTGTTTCATTCAGAAGATCAAGTGTATACTTCCGTTGTGAGAGGAAGATGCCACCAGGACTTCTAAAGACCTCAATACCAAGGAAATACCGTAGTTTTCCTAGGTCCTTCATCTCGAATTCAGAGGCAAGCTTGCGTTTGACATTAGCAATCTCACAGGTGTCGTTGCCAGTGATCACAATATCATCGACATAAACAATCAACACTGTGATTTTTTCATCTCGTCTTTTTACGAACATGGTGTTATCTGAGTTGCTCTGTTTGTAGTCAAATTTAATCATTGCTCCCTGAAATTTGCCAAACCAGTCCCTTGGAGACTGTTTTAACCCATAAATAGTCTTCTTTAACTTGCATATTTTCCCAGTGGTCGCAGCTGTAGAAAAACCTGGTGGAATATCCATGTAAACCTCTTCTTTCAGGTCTCCATGTAAGAATGCATTTTTTACATCCAATTGCTGAAGTTCCCATCCAAGATTTGCTGCACATGATATCAAGACTCGGATAGAGGCCATCTTTGCTACTGGAGCAAAAGTTTCCTGATAATCAATCCCGTATGTTTGAGTATACCCTTTTGCTACAAGTCTCGCTTTGTACCTATCAATCAACCCATTAGGTTTCTGCTTCACAGTGAATACCCATCTGCATCCTACTACCTTCCTTCCAGCAGGAAGATGAGTTAACTCCCAAGTGCCATTATGTTTCAAGGCATTCATTTCCTCTATCATAGCATCTTTCCATTTAGGATCACATAAAGCATCCTGCCAAGTATGTGGAACAGAAACACTAGACAAGGATGACACAAAAGCAAGTGAAGATGGAGATAATGCATTATAAGATAGAAAGTTTGAGATAGGATGGTTAGTGCAAGAACGTACACCCTTTCTTATAGCAATAGGAAGATCCAAAGTGGGATCAAGAGTACTACCATTATCGGGCTCAGTTATAGGAACTGTAGGATCTGCCGGATCTGATTCGAGGTCAGAGGTCTCTGGATGTGGTAAAGTGGTGATATCATCATTTCTTCGTCTAGAGTATGTAATCAAATCTGGTATGCCAAACCTATTTAAATCATCCGACTCATTATTCGTAGGCAACGATTTTGAGCTAATGTTTGGAATAGGCATATTCATGAACGGAAGTGATTCAATATCAAGGAGACTGTGATCTGACTCATTTGTTTCATTATCAAGACTATGTCAGTTTATCTCCCCCTGAAGCAAAGAGGAGGAGCCAGGAGAGAAGTAAGAAATGGACTCCCAGAAAGTAACATCGTAACTGACAAATATCCGACGTGAGGGAGGATGGTAACATTTATACCCTTTCTGAGTGGGGGAATATCCAATAAAAACACATCTAAGGGCCCGAGAATCAAGCTTATCTCGAGAGGGTGCATGATTATGAGCAAAACATACGCTCCCAAAGACCCGAAGAGGAAGTGGATGAGAAGAGGGTGCAGGAACACATGACAACGGTGTTTTGAATTTTAGAACCTTGGTAGGAAGACGGTTGATAAGATAAGCAGCAGTCATGACTGCCTCTCCCCAAAGATATTTAGGAACATGCATGGTTATCATAAGAGACCGTGCAACCTGTGTTAAGTGGCCAATTTTCCTTTCGGCTACCCCATTTTGTTGAGAAGTTTTAACACACGTAGTTTGATGAATAATACCACATGTGTCCAAATAAGATGTAAATGGACCTCCATATTCAGTACCATTATCACTTCGAAGGATTTTAACAGAGGCACTAAACTGTGTTTGTAACATGTGATGAAAAGATTTAAAACACCCGAAAACTTCATTTTTTTGTTTCAGAAGATAAACCCAAGTTAGTCGAGAATAACAATCAACAAAGACAACAAACCACCTATACCCATCATGTGTAGGATTTCTGAATGGACCCCAAACATCAGTATGAATAATAGAAAACAAGGTAGAACTTCTTTTATTTCTGGGTGGATAAGTTGATCTTTTATGTTTAGCCAATTCACATGGTTCACAGAAAAAATCTTCCTTATTACAGTGTTTTACTAAAGCGGGAAAAAGATGTGTTAAAACACCAAAGGATGGATGACCTAACCGTCTATGCCATTGATACAAGGATTCAGAAACAGAATTAGATGACACCTGATAATTTGAAGGAGATACAGGATTTCCTTCCATAACATAGAGACCATCGACCACTTTACCACTGCCAAGGACCTTGCCTGTCATTAGATCCTGAAATATACAGTGGGAAGAAAAAAAGGTTACTGAACAATTGAGGTTGTCAGTAATACTGTGGATAGATAGTAAATTTGCAGATAAAGAAGGAACATGCAAAACATCTGATAATGGTAATGATGATGAAAGACAAAGAGAGGTGCCCTGTCCATGAATAGGTGCAAGATCTCCATTAGCAACACGTAGATTGCCTGTTTTGCCATGATATGATTCCAGAATACTAGAATCTCCAGTCATATGTGTTGATGCCCCTGAATCAATGATCTAAGATGTTGGATATTTATCGGAAGTAAGATGGCAGGATATACCTGCATGAGCAGAATTAGCTGTAGGAGAAGGGGTCTTGATTTGTGACATGAATTGGCGGAAGGCGTTGAGCTCTGAAGCGGTCATCGTCCCTGTTGTAGAGTCAGGCTCGCATTCTGAAGTAGTGTGATGAGCATTAAAGGAACCCCTACTCATGCCTCTTCCAGATGAGACACCACGGTAACCACCTCGACCACGTCCACCTCGTCCTCGAATTCTGAGATGAGGGTGCAGAATAAAACATGTCTCACGAGTGTGACCTAATTTTTTGCAGTAGTCACATTGAATAGATCTTTCTCCAATTACAGCTATTGACACATGCTCCGGTTGTTCTGGTTCTGATTGCTGGACACCTTTAGTTAAGAGTGCAGATCGATCAAAAGGGACCATTGGGGTCATACTTTGCTTTCGGCTTTCCTCTAGCCTGACACGGCCATAGGCCTCTTCCACAGTAGGAAATGGAACTTGTCCGATAAGTTGATTTTTAATTGAATCATACTCATCCGACAATCCATCAAGAAATTTCATCACTTTTTCTTCAGTGATCATCTTCTGATATTTTTCTTGATCTTCAGCAGTTTTACACTCAAATATAGTGTAGTGTCCCAATTCACTCCATAATGATGTTAGCTCAGAATAATACTGAGCTAGTGTGCAGCTTCCTTGAGTCAATGCCCACATCTTTCGCTTCACCTCAAACCGCTTGGCTACATTCCCGGAGAAGGAATAAGTCCGAGTAAGAGAATTCCACACATCTTCAGCGGTATCAATGAAGATGTAGCTTTTTCGAATATCTACCTCCATGGAGTTAGATAACCATGAACACACCATGGCATTTTCAGAATCCCAATCATCAAAGTTTGCATCATTCTCCTCAGGCTGTTTAGCTTTCCCATTGATGTATTTCATCATTTTATGGGATTTTAGTGCCATTGTGCACGCCTTTGACCATTCAAGAAAATTTTTTCCATTGAATTTAGGACTCACGAATGGAGTACTATGAAACCCCGATTTATTACTCCTTAAAGTAGTAACTTCACTCACGGTAGAATCAGCAGTATCCGCCATCACAAATAATATATATTTATTTGTCTATATATAACAGATGCGTATGACTAATATAATAAAGTTTATAGCAGTAATCTGGGTCTGTGTTTCTTTCTCTCAAATTCACAGCAATAACACAACAAGAACACAAACCAGTTGTAAACCAACAGCAAGAACACCAAAAAAATTCAACTGACAGAAAATCAAAGTTCTCAGATTCAAGAAATAATACCACGGTTGGATTCGGAATGATGAGTAGAATAAGAGTCTCTAAAGAAGTTTTTCCAAAATCTGCTCGGAAGAGGGCTCACGCGCCGGCGCGTGCGCGCGTGTGGCGGCGCGGCTGCGCGTGCGGCGGCGCGTGAGGGCGCGTGGCTGCCGGTTTTCCCAGTTTTTTTTTCCTGTGATCTTCTCTTCTCCTGCTCTTTCCAGTGGTATGCTTATATTTGTGTTTGGATGTGTTTTGGTTTTTCGAATTTCTGGACAGTTGGTGTTTTGACAGTGTTTTGAGTTTTCTGAGCTTAATATTTCTTCTTCTATGCTAAACCTGCTCTGATACCATGACAAATTGTGTATGTAGAGAGATTCAGAGAAGTAACACAGAAGAAGTAATTTGTATATATGTATTGTGTTTATTACAATAGATAGCTCCTATATTTATAGTAGTAGAAATGCACCAATAGTCATGGAGGTGCCTAACTAACAAAGACTATGTTGTGTGCTGTGTGTTAAAGTCTAAGACTGTGCTGCCTATATTGACAATGTTGACACAAGCGCAATCAATAAAACAATATAAACACATTACAACATAAAGTTGGCTTAGTTGGGGTCAACTATGGCCATTCATTAATTTCACCCTCTCTTACCCTATGTTTATGCACTATGATTTAGATCTATAAAACGAGCGGTTATGACTTTGCGAACACACATCATTGCACCAAGTATCACACATCATTGAACCAAGTAACGGCATCAACAGCTAATGCTATGTTTCATGGTTACACCTATTGTCACTCTTTCTTTAGCACAAAGACGCTTTTTTTTAGCAGGGAGATAATAAAAAACTGTAGGATCTCTATATTCTACGTAAGAGTTGAAACTTTCTTATAAATGAAACTGAGTATGCCTTATTTGCACATGACACATGAGTTTACCTTTTTACGAATTTCTTGAGAACACTATTCCTCTAATTCACTTGGACATTCGTTCTGAATCTGCAGATGATAACAAAATGAAAAAGTTATAATTTAAGTATATAAATAAGCAATGAGAAAAAAATAAAAGCAATACAGTGAAGAAGATCATGTGATTAAAATCAGCAAAATTTACGCTTTAGCCTACCTATATTTACTGGCCTTACATCAAACATTAAGCTAGGTTCCATCACTTTGATTTTTTTCCCAACTACAAGTCATACATTTTGATTTTCCTCATGATTTACGAAACACACATTGTACATTAAGCTAAGTTCCGCGATCAGGGTTTCGACAAAGTATTACGAAACACACATTGTACAGCAAACCGCAAAAAATTTATACAAATAAGCAACATTTCATCAAACACATAGAGTGCAACTACAAACACGGATAAAAATTCAAATGAAAACAGACCCTGTGAATCAATAAGTTACCTCTATTTGAACTACAAACAGAACTGAGTAGTTGCAGGGTTTCAGCAGGAAGTTTGGTTCGTTGGTTTGGGTAGCAGTTGTTCTGTTTGCTCTTTTAATAAAATATTAAAAGTGCCTGTGCTGTGCACTCAAGGCATATACAGTACAATCTCAGATAAATTAATAAATGAATCAATAAAATATATTTATTCAAAGAGTTTATTTATTTATTGATAAATGAATATTTTATTTTTTATTGATAAATGAATATTTATTTATTAAATTAGCAAAAAACTGAATATTAATTTATTTAGATAATTATTTTATTTTCCTATTGTAATGGTATTTTAAAATTTAATATTTGAATGTATCTAAAAGATAATAGTTGAAAATTTAAAATTCTTATCATATATTTTCTTCATACACAATAATATGCATACTATGACCTCTATTACAAAAATATTAATTGCATCAATTTTGTATTAATTATTTTATATAGGACCTTTAAAGATTTCAATAAAATTTATTTATTAATGCATTTAGTGAGATTATTTATTTACCCCATTTATTCCAATTTGAGTTTGAAAAAAAATTATTCATTAGACGAGATTATTCATTTATCGAGATTTTGGTTCATTTAACTTTGTGACGTAAAATTCGAAATCGAAAATAGTTGGTTAAAATATTAATTTAAAATTAATTTTTAAATTGAATATTAATGAGAACTAAGAAGGATTAATAAGAGGAATAATGGAATACACTTTAATATTTAGTATTTAATATAGTACTCCTATTTATATTAGAATAACTTTTTTTAAGAATAATTCATAATTCTTTCAAAAAAATAATAATTTATAATTATCAATCAAATTTTCAAAATAAAATCGATAAATATTTTCTTCCTTTTTTTTTGATCAATCGATAAATATTTTCTTAAAATTAATTGAAAATTTTAGAATGCTTGTGAATAGTAGATGAGATACAAGTCCACGTTTTAAAGTTGTCAAAAAGCCCAAGTAGAAATGGGTCACAAGCCGACTTGTCTGAATGCACGAAGACACACTTATCTACCAGATTTTATATCAATACGCGTAGAATTAAAATCAAGAATAATTTTTTAAAATTCATAATTTTAATAGTCTTGGTTGCCATCACTCTAGCACAAATAAAAATTTAATCGTTCCGTACAAAATAATTAATTTATAGATCATTAAAGTGCAATTAAGTCAGAACTTTATTACTTTTATTAGTTCATACTTCATATAAGTGTTGCCAATTTGTATGCTTCAAGTTAGAAACCAATCATAAATGGAAAAAAGACTTATTAGTTGGATTGGGGTGGAGCTCACATATATCTTCTCTTATGTATTAGTTAGAAAACTAAATATAAGTTCACTCTTTCGTTTATGTTAGTAGTTACTATAACTAGATTATAACCCGTGCAAAACACGGTTATTTTAAATATTTTTAAAATTATGTAATTAAACAAAAAAGAGTATGATAATTTATTACAGATATTATTTAACTTTGTAATATTATTTAATAAAATTATTAGTAATAGTAATAGTTATTTAATAAATGACATGTATTGTTTAGAGCTAATAATATAAAATCTTAATGTAATTTTTTGTTGACGGGATTCGAATCTTGAATTTTCAGAAGAGAGATTTAAATATTAAATAATAAAATTATTAGTAATAATAATAGTTATTTAATAAATGACATGTATTGTTTAGAATTTAGAACTAATAATATAAAATCTTAATGTTTGTTGTTGACGGAATTCGAACTTGTATCTTTAGAAGAGGAAATTAAATATAAAATATTTCTTATTATTAGATCTAACGGTTATCATCTATTTATTAAATATCTAACAGTCACTATTCGTTGGTTGAACCAAACAACCAAACTACAAATTATGCCCATGTTTGCTTATTATATATTAGCATATTTCTAAAATTATGTAACTAAACAAAAAAGAGTATGATAATTTATTATAGATATAATTTAACTTTGTAATATTATTTAATAAAATTATTAGTAATAATAATAATTATTTAATAAATGACATGTATTATTTAGACTAATAATATAAAATCTTAAAGTAATTTTTTGTTGACGGGATTCGAATCTTGGATTTTTAGAAGAGAGATTTAAATATTAATTAATAAAATTATTAGTAATAATAATAGTTATTTAATAAATGACATGTATTGTTTAGAATTTAGAACTAATAATATAAAATCTTAATGTTTGTTGTTAACGGAATTCGAACCTTGTATCTTTAGAAGAGGAAATTAAATATAGAATATTCCTTATTATTAGATCTAACGGTTATCATCTATTTATTAAATATCTAACGGTCACTATTCGTTTGTTAAACCAAACAATCAAACTACAAATTATACCTTAATTAATAAAATTATTAGTAATAATAATAGTTATTTAATAAATGACATGTATTGTTTAGAATTTAGAACTAATAATATAAAATCTTAATGTTTGTTGTTGACGAAATTCGAACCTTGTATCTTTAGGAGAGGAAATTAAATTAATATAGAATATTCCTTATTATTAGATCTAACGGTTATCATCTATTTATTAAATATCTAACGGTCACTATCCGTTGGTTGTACTAAACAACCAAACTACAAATTATACTCATGTTTGTTTATTATACAATACCCGTGCAAAGCACGGGTTACTTTTAAATACTTTTAAAATTATATGATTAAATAAAATAGAGTATAATAATTTATTATGGATATAATTTAACTTTGTAATTAATTAATGAAATTATTAATAATAATAATAGTTATTTAATAAATGATATGTATTGATTAGAACTAATAATATAAAATCTTAATGTAAATTTATTGTTGGCGGGATTCGAACCTTGGATATTTAGAAGAGGGATTTAAATATAGAATATTCTTTATTATTAGATCTAACAGCTATCATCTATTTACTAAATATTTAACGGTCACTATTCTATTAGATGGTTGAACCAAGTTGAACCAAACAACCAAATTATACCCCTGTTTGCTTATTATATAATAGTATAGATAATATAGATTTGGACAAGTAATAATTAGATGAGAACTTCGTTTGGCTTATCATTATTTGTTGTTGATTTTATTTATTGCAAGAAATGATGGAATTTTAATGTGTCTTACGTATTATTTAGAAAACTAAATATAAGTTCACTCTTTCTTTTATGTTTGTAGTTACTATAATTTGGACAAGTAATAATTAGATGAGGACTTCACTTGGCTTATCATTATTTGTTGTTGATTTTATTTATTGAAAGAAATGATGGGATTTTAATGTGGTGTGTAGAGGAAGTACTTGTGAATTGTGTAGCATGTACTATTTTGAATATGCAATTATTAAACTGTGAGTGTTTTTTATTTTTTGATAATCTAGTTGAGTTTTTCAGCTAGAACTTGAAGGAATCTTTGATCTTAGCAATATGGGATTCTCGCTTGACATTATCGGACAAAATCAAGGAGATTAGTGATAAGATTGATGTTATGAATTTTGCAAAAGCTAAAGAGGATCTCAATCTTCCAAAATTTGAAGAACTTGTACCTGATTTTGATTATATTTTTGTGCCTAGCCCTCATGGCCTAGTATATAGCACTAACATTGTTTCTTCAGTTTTAATGATTCTTGTTCCCACATATAAAGGCCTAGTATTATACACATGAGAAATTCTATCATAGGTTCTAAGACCAGATCCATTCATGTGGTATGAGGATTGTGGTTTTGTCGGAGGTGGGGTGTTTGGAGAAGTTCATAAAATCTATGATAGAAGGGTAAACGAATATATTGCTCTGAAGTGCATTTCGTTGCATAATAACCTAATAATTCCTTGGATCGCGAGAGAAATGTCAATGTTGTATGATCTTAATCATGACAACATTGTTAAGTTGAAGAAGGTGCACCCGTTGCATAATAACCTGATAATTCCTTGGGTCGCAAGAGAAATGTCAACCTTATATGATCTTAATCATGACAACATTTTAAGTTGAAGAAGGTGCACCTATGTAAGAGTCATTTATACCTACTTCTCAAGTATGCGAGTAGTGATTTACGTGCTTTCTTGTAAGATAGGCGAAAAAAGTCCTGTTGAACTTATCAAGATGATAAGAAAATTGTTTATGTTTTAAATTCCCCACCATCATTGTGCACTACAAAACTAAAATGTTTTCATTTGTGAATCTAGGTTTGGTTAAGGCCATGAAAGGAACATTATACATCGTGATTTGAAGCCTGGAAATATGATTATTAGGTCTGATCTCAAACTACTTAAAATCACTAATTTTGGAAGAGCAAGGAGATTGAAGGATGCCACAAGGCTAACCCGCTGTTTAAGATTACTCTAATCAATAAACTAACAACCCTTTCAAAATTGCATTAGTTATCCATATGATAAAATTGCATTTTCTTTTATAAAAAAAATTCCAAAAAATATGTTGTTCCCAAGAGCTAAATTTGTGCAATAGGTATGTACGACCATTATTACATCACCTATTATATATTTATTTTTGTTTAGCACATTACCGTTTCACATATTATATGCTTAGAGCAAAAAATTATAAATACAAGACGGATCTTAAGCAGATTATAAAAGTAATAAGATTGTCCAATTATCATCGAAGATAATTCTCTACCATATATCAAGAAATCTAATTTTTAACTTATCTAATAAATAATATGAATATCAATATTAAAATTAAAGAAAAAGTACAACATTTTATATACACGTCAATGATAAATTACCTTTCATACCTAAATATGTTTCAACGTTCCTAACCTTTAGTTTTTCAATCCTTCTCTTAATTATTTGAGTTATCTCGAAATATAAATTCGTGTTTGTGTCATCAGTGACATTTTGTCGTCTATTTCTTCACCAGATCTTCAATTGCCTTAGTATGAAATCTATTACTATATATTAAACTTCAAAAGAAGGACAAAAATTATCATTTTAATGGGTGTGAAGTTACAGTTTTACCCCTATTTTTTAAAAAATTACAAAAATGTCACCCTTTGATAATTATGTAAAAAATAGTGAAATTATGTTTGTTTTGTGATTCGAACAACTAACCTTCCCATCTCAAATTCATGCCTTAACCAATTGTATTATAGTGGATTTTGAATTTTGATTAAAAATCCTATAAAATAAACCATCTCTTTTTTTTTTCAAATTCATTGCATTTTATTATTTATTTTTAAATAATACTTTTTCTGTTAAATCTTATGATAGATGAATCAAGATAGTAAAAAGTATATAAAAATTATTAGTTGTATTAAATACTCTCATAGTCTCATATTATGCTTCAAATTATAATATATTCAATTAAAAATGAACTATGAAAATAAAATATAATAAGGATATAAATTTTAAATTTAAAATATAAAATTGTAGAGTATACTTACCCATAAAAAGGATTGTGTTTTCATACACTCGAATGAAGTACTTGTAGATTCCTACTACATAGTTTAAACGCTCCACATATTATTACAATGTTTATAATCTATTAATATTAATAATATATGACTAAATATGTTGTGTCCGATACTAACTATAATATAAATATAATATTAGAAATTTAAAGTTAAAAAATATATGACATGTATTTTACAACATTGTATTAGCCGACTTCACTTCGACCATTTTAGATTTCAATCGTAATTAACTTGTTAAATTTTTTATATATTATTCAAGATGGAATGAATTTGTTGACAATTGCTAAATAAAATAAGATTAACATATAGTTGACTTTAAATATAAATTTTATTAATATCATATAAAAATGGATTCATATAAAAATAGTATATAATTAATATAAATAATTGACACGAAGACATGTCATGTCTTTTTGGCATGATTATTAATAATTTTTCCAGCCTAGCTTAATAAAGGTATTCATCAAATATTTTAATTTACAACAAATATAAAATTTAAGTGTGAAGCCATTCAAAAAGTACAAGTTGTTAAGCAGTACATTTGTCGTAATGAGTTTACGAAAATGTGGTAAGAGGGTTCTTAACTTCCAACTCACTCAATCTTCTGTTTCTATATATTAGGTAACTCATTCGTGTTTTGTGCAACTTAAAAAAAAATTAATTTTAAATATTAAAAATATTAAAATTATTTTTTATTATTTTAGAAACATTGAGCTATTTTTAAGATTTTTTAAAAGGTTGATTCAAAAAAGTTTACAAAAAAAAAATTAGTTGAAAGAATACTCTCATTACATATTTAAAAATTAAATAATCTTATAAAAATTTAATCATGAAATATGATGATTGCAATATCAACGTAATCTATTATGATAAAAAGTTATTTATTTTAATTATAATTAAATAAAGTTTTTAAACATAACTAAATTAAAACATGTCATGTGTTAATCACGTCATTTTATACAATTTTTGGGGGTTACCTAACGAGTAAGAAGATAAAAAAGTAGGTAATGGATATAAAACACTCAACACAATCATTTAGAAAATTTTAGCATTAAGAAGACAAAAAATTAGGTAATGAATATTATACACTCAATACCATCATTTAATAAAAATTCTTATTCTTTTTAAAATTTTGCTTAGTACTCATTAAAATGATTAACATGATGACAATGAGTCTATCGAAAATTTTAATTTTTGGTTATGAATTTCCTAATATTAAATTACAACTTATGAAAAAGATTTCACATAACTACAAAAAGTAGTTTGACAAAATTGCAACTTAGAGCAACTCCAATGCTCTTCTCTTTCCTTAACCCTAAAATAGGGATTATTAAAAATATAGGTAATGAAAATTATGTTTCACTCCAATCATATACCCTATATTCATACCCTATATTTTAAAAGTAATTTTTAGTGTAGTTTTTTGAAATTTAAATTTTGAACATTCTTATAAATTAACCAATGAGGTGGAGAATATATGAGGTGGAGGATATAGGGGATCTAATTTTGATCCTTCAAATAAGGGGTTATATTTTCTCTCCCCTAAAAAATAAAGGGGATGAGGGGTAGGGTTGGAGCTTTATTTTTAAACTAAAATCCTTATATTTGTCCACCTAGGCACATTATAGGTAAGGAACATGTATGGTTGGAGTTGCTCTTAGTTGCTACTAGCTCAAACAAAAAATATTGATGTCAAATTAGAAATCGAAAATAGAGTCTTGCTCAAAAGAAACTGGATTGCTCAAAAGAAACTGGAACACCATCTTTTCCAAAAAAGATATATCATCATCATTCTTTGAAACTGTAAAACTCCTTCATACGAGGAAATATCAATCCCAGTGAAATATTGTTCATCTGCGTCCAGTCAGAACCTATTTCTAGGAAATTTATAGGACTCTAGACTGGCTGCAACTTGTATTTCTAGTTAAAAGTGAAGAGCTAATCCCTACCTGGGAGGAAACGAGATCGAACTCGATCGATAAGAAAATTCTCTAGTTGATGCCCTCCTATGACAACTGAAGTTCTTGGATATTTTTCTTCATCTACAAATACTAGGCATAGTACTTCTTCATTCACTGAAACCATTGAGTTGGCTCCGTAAAGTCTCCACTCGTTCTTGCCCCCCTGCAAGACCAATATCTATGTGTGGCACGACAGGACCTGTCTTGCTTTTAGGTATGTTTGTGGAATTGAAACACACGTCGAAGGGTCCGTCTACTCTTTTCATCTTCCTGTGAGCTGCTGCCTCAGTGAAAGCGGTAAATGACCACATTTATTCAACTGACTACCAGAAGAGAAGGATATGCAAGACTATATATGGTATGAACACATTTGAACATAGTCCATAAATGACCTTTAAAGTATCTATCTGTTTGGCTTACCTTAAAATAAGTAACTTATAACTTAAAGTGATAAGTATCATATAAGTGATAAGTAAATCAGAACTTATAAGTTAATAGAGTGTTTGGTAAATCAGAAATTATAAGTGTTTGGTAAATCAGAACTTATAAGTTAACTTTTTTAAATATTTTCAAAATATTTGTTTTTTAATATATATAAGTGGATAGATCTCGATGAGTAGAGAAATTTGATATGTACATATCAATTTTCTAATGAACGAATTAAAAGATATATGATTTTGAAAATTTGAAGGATATTATATATTGCGTGTATCGAGAAATAAGAATAAGTTAAAAGTTCCATATAAGTTTAATAAATGGGTTTTTTCTTATTTTGCCAAACACGCCCAGAAAATGGGGAACGGGCTTTCATCATATAAGCCGACTTATATGACGAGCCCACTATGTGCGTGTTTGGCATTCCACTTAAGGTGACTTAAATGGCGAATGTCCGTTTTCATTTTTTTTGGGATGTTTGGCAAATAAGTCGAATGGACTTATTAACAACTTATATGAGATAAGTTGAATATTAAGAAATCCTAACATTTAACTTTCAACTTATTCTTATTTCTCGATATACGCAATATATAATATCCTTCAAATCTTCAAAATCATATATCTTTTGATTCGTTCATTAAAAAATTGATATGTATATGTCAAATTTCTCTACTCATCGAGATCTATCATTGATATCCACTTATATATATTAAAAAACAAATATTTTGAAAATATTTAAAAAAGTTAACTTATAAGTTCTGATTTACCAAACACTCTACTCACTTATAATTTCTGATTTACCAAACACTCTATTAACTTATAAGTTCTGATTTACTTATCACTTATATGATACTTATCACTTTAAGTTATAAGTTACTTATTTTAAGGTAAGCCAAACAGGCCCTATATTTGTTTTTCAATCAGTCGACTTGTACTAAAAATGAATCCATATCATATGGTGTTGATACTTTTTCATAATATTCAACTTGCAACTTCCTAGTCAATATAGAAAGTCAGTAACCATGGGATTTATCGAGATCCATACACACACACACACACATCTGCAACATCACTAATGGAAGCAAGTTAGCTTGCAATTTTTGTGCACAAGCTAAACCATCAATTGGCATGGCTTAACTATTAAGCCTTCAAGAGATACTGCATGCATGTTTGTGTTCACACAAACAACCCTAAGCAAGAACGATATATGATAATATGAAGACTGAAGTCAATGCATGAATACACAAGTTTAATTGTTTAGTTATCAGTTTTAAATCTGATGACCGAGACTAATCTCTATTGGCTAAAACGCATAATAATCCGGCAAAATCACTTCCCCATACAAAAGAAAGTACTCTTCATGCATTCATTTTGAATGCTAATTCTTATAAATCTGTGTTTCATTATCGTACTGCATTGAAAACGGAAATAATCACCCCCAAGTCCAAACTCATAGGTCCAATGAGCACCAAACCGTTCGAGAATCTAGCAAAATGTGTTGATATAAAAAATTAAAAGGCTCAGTAACATCAATTGTAATTTTGTACTCCTAAACGCATCTAAAGTTACTTAAACTAACCGATCACTGCAGGGAAATAGGTATCTACGATGTAAAAGCCATAAAAAACACCAAACAAATCACAAAAAACTTAAATAGATGAGCACACTGCAAATTCTTCTCAGAGGGACTCAGAAGCAACCACGAACAGGACGACTGAAGGAAATCAGATGCTATTTGCCCTAATGCTTTTCTTCTTCCTTATCAATCTGCCTGCACATTGGTGTGTGTCCATTTTTTCACTTTTCAAACGAGGGCCATATTATTATTGGGTGGCATTTTTGGTTTTCTGGCAATTAAGAGGTATTCCGATAATTTTACATGCAATTGGTTCATTTTTCCTGCAATTTGGCTATTATTTATAAAAAGCATTGTTTTTAAAAATTCGGATTTTAAAATTATCAAATTAATCTTTAAAAAATTATTTTACCGATTCAACATTTATATCGATGTGTATTATTTTAATTAATGAAATATTAAAAATACAAGTGCATTCACAAGAGCACATATCTGGACTAATCTTTTTTTGTCTTTCCTAAATTACATATCAGGACTTGGACTTATCTGAATGCAAATTATCCGCATCAATAATCTTTATTAATAATCGAAACCCTTTTTAATGATATTATTTTGTACCGAATTTGGTTCGCATTATATTTCCATTTCATCCTTAAACTCCTATTTCTGTTAAAATTCTATGTTATTTTTTAAATTAAAAGAGAAACCTAGTATAACTATATTTCTCTTGCAGTTATTTTGATTAACACGAGGTAAAACATCAGGGTAAAACTCCACCAACGATCCTATTTCTACTAGAATTCTATGTTGTTTTTTAATAAAAAAATAAAAAAAAAACCTATTATAACTATATTTCTCTTTTTGCAATTATTTTAATTAACACGAGGTAAAATACCAAGTCACCAACGGGCCTATTATAACAATAATTCTCTTTATGCAATTATTTTAATTAACACGAGATAAACCACCAACAGGTAGAGCGGGCAATTTCGTACACGACACGAAAACGACACAAAAATTACGGGTTTGGGTTGGCCTTTACGGTACACGAACACGAATGTACACGAACACGAAATTATACGGATGAATTTAGTGTCGGTTTTGGGTTTACCCTTGGGTACACGACACGAAACGAAAATATACGAAATAAATAAATATTTAAATAATTTTATTAAAATTATATGAATACATTTTTTAAAATAATATTTTTTATATAATTTTTACATAAGATAAATACAAAATAATTTCAAATTTTAGTTTCACAAGATTTGAGCACACTTGATTCTTTATGACAATGATTTATGACTCAACTAGTAAAAATTTAATATTTAAATATTTTTATTTTTATTCAAAAATTACACGAAACACGACACGAAATGTACACAAAATGAAGGTACACGAACACGAAACGAAACGAATCCTTAACGGGTCGGTTTTGGATTTGGCTTTATGTACACGAAATACGAAAGTACAAGACACGAAAGTATACGAAACGAATGAATTGTCAGCTCTACCAATAGGGTAAAACTCCACGGGATAAAACACCAACGGGTACAATCTACTTACAAATAAACTTACACCAATAAATATACAATATATAGTTATAGACAAAGTGATCACCATGCATCAACGAAGTACAAAAAAGCCATTTGCATGCTCTTTAATGTGCCATTAAGATCAATTTATTCATCATTAGCCTAATTATATTTAGATAAACCTTCATGGAAATTCAAATCTTTACAACATATTAGCTTTTCATCATTCTCGGTGGTGCCCGTGTCGGATTCTATATTATTTTTTATTAAAATAATAAAATTGTTAAATACTATTATAATTGTAATTTTTTATTATAACTCTATTCAGTTTCCAAATAACGTATTTATCATAATCATGTATATTTTTACGTATATATCAGAATCAGTTAGTTTTTTTCTTGATTTTCTTAAATAAACTTAAATAAATAATATATGAAATGATCTTTATTAATAATCAAATTCTTTGTAAATAACGTAATTTTTTATAATAAATTAATGATCAATGTAATTAAATTTTCTCGTGTCCGTGCTTCGCACGATATCTTATTAATAAGTAAAATCCTGTTTTAAAGACACTTCCTTCTAGAATTGTGTCTTCTAGAATTATTGAAATTCTGATGTAATTACAATTCTTTTATTTTAAACTACCGAGTTGCATAAATAACGTAGTTTTCTTCTGTACTATCATCATTTTTTAAAGTATTATTTTTGTAATAAATTAAATAATTCTTATAAAAATTTAATAAAGAAATAATCAATTTAAATAAATTATCTCTATCCGTGCCCCGCGGTTATCATCTGTATTATTAAAAAATAATGGAGTCACCGGGACCATCCATTAAAAGAGTGAATGATAATGACGATGATTACGATAGTGACGACGATAAAAGAGTGCTCATATGCAAAAGGTGCGTTCAACCCATAACAATTTCTCATCCGCGTTACTACACGTGTATTCAATGTGATTTCTTCCTCCACTCCTTCTGTGCCACTAAGTTACCACGAGAGTTGCCAGCAGGACAAGCTTCCCCATTCCACCCCCAACATTCGCGCTCTGCTACGAAAATGTCTGAATTTTATGATTTTAAGACATGTGGAATTTGCAGCTACGAAACAAATGGATTCTTCTACGAATGGGAGACTTGTGATACCATATTCGAAATCTGATAAAATAATCTTTGTTAAGACAGCAGTTGGTAGACAGTAGGCCTACACAACTGATCAACTAGCTAATAGGACAATCAACATTTATTTCCTAAGTCCTTTACCTGCTAGTTTGTTATACTTTTGTTTGTCTTATGTTTGTATGCTGTTATATACAGCCTATCTATTGCAACTCTAATGTCAAGACTGTTTAGTATTTGAATGAAACAATATTAGTCTCCAATCTGTCTTGCACTCGTTTCTCTCTCAAAAAGTATCATGGTATCAGAGCCACAAGTGTAGTTTTCAGATTAGGAAGAACAGAACCATCAAACACTTTCAAAACACCAGTCTTCAAACACAAAAAAATTCAAGGACCAGAAAATGGAAATCACTAGCAAATTTACATTTAAAGATATGCAAAACCCACTGTTTCTCCACCCATCTGATAGTCCCATTTCAATCAGTGTGACTAAGCTTCAAGGAGCAGCTGATTATAGAACATGGAAAAGATCCATAGAGATTCAGTTGGCATCCAAAAGAAAATTGGGGTTTGTAGAAGGAACAGAGTTGAAGAGCACGACCGATAAAACAGAGTCAGTGCAATGGGATACCTGTAATAATATGGTGATCTCTTGGATTCACAACAATGTTTGTGACACAATCAAACAGTCCATCTTGTTTGTCAACTCTGCCTAAGAAATATGGAAGATCCTTGAAAAAAGATTCCAGTTGAGCAATGGTTCAAGAATATACAAACTGTGCAGAGATCTGTACAATTTGAAACAAAATGGTAGAAGCTTGGTTGAATACTACACTTCTTTGAGTGCTCTCTGGGAAGAAATTGAGGCTATGAATGTCCTTCCCCCTCTTACCACTACCTCAGATGAAACCAAAGCTCTCTTGACAGCCATCCAAGTGCAAAAGGATGAATCAAAACTGTTCCAGTTTCTTAATGGCCTCGATGACATGTTTAGCCCCCAACGTAGTCAGCTCCTAATGGCCTCTCCATTACCTAGCGTGGAAATGGCCTGTGCAGCCATACAACAGGAAGATTCTCAATGGGATGTGTTACACGCAGTTGATGAGGAAATTTCGGCTATGTTTAGCAAGGGAGCTACAACACTACCCGAGCAATTGGTGACTTGTACAGCTTGTAAGAAAAGAGGCCACACTGCAGATGTTTGTTGGTCTGTGGTGGGCTATCCTAAGCGACACTATAGGATGATGAAACCAGCTGTGAGAGGGAGAGGCAAATACAGGAAGAGGGAATGGACAACGTACCCACAATCACCGTTCTGCAAACTCGGTGCAAACAGCAGGTGGAAGCAAAAGTGAAGCATCAAATGTGGTTATGTCCCATCAACAATTTTAACAATTGCTGAAACTCATCCCTGGAAATGCTAGTCAGAGTGAAAAAGAGTATGATTCACCATTCTCAGGTATGATTACTTATGGAGCTGTTGAATCCACAACTCGAGAGTGGATTGTGGATTCGGGAGCTTCTGACCATATGACTTGCTCCCTGAATCTCTTGCATAATATTAGACCTACACCTCCTCACTTAAACATCAAATTACCTACTGGGAATACTGCTAACATCACTCACATAGGAGATACAACACTAAAATGTGGCATTACTTTGGTCAATGTGTTGTTTGTTCCTCAGTTCACTCACAACTTGCTATCTGTCACCAAATTGGGAAAAGATAATAATTGTGAAGTCAATTTTAAAGAAGGAAAATGTGTGGTCATGGACTCCGAATCTAAAGCTATTATGGGCATAGGTTATCTTAAAAACAACCTTTATTATCTAAGTGATGTGACTGTGCTTGAAGATAAGAGGAAAAGTGTATGTAATACTGTGTCTAAGTCATGTAAAGTCTCTTCTCACATCGACTTGTACACCTTATGGCACAATAGACTAGGACATATCTCAGATTCAAAGCTGAATCTCATCCCTAGTTTAAAATCACTCACATGTCCAAAATCAAAAGTTTGTTTGACATGCCCAATGTCACGTTTACTAAACTGCCCTACACTTTGAGTGACTCTCATGCCACTCAACCATTCGACTTGGTTCATATTGACACTTGGGGTCCGTATAAAGTCTGCACAAAGGAAAAGTATAGATACTTTCTGACCTTGGTTGATGACAATACAAGGATGACTTGGATATATCTGCTCCAAAAGAAGTCAGACTATGGAGCTACCTTGCAAACCTTCTATAATTATGTTGCAAATCACTTTCACAGCTCTATCAAAACTATAAGAACTGATAACGCACCAGAATTCAGCGATCAGTTCTGCAAGGTGCTTATGAAGGAGCACGGAATAGTCCATCAAACAACTTGTAGTCACAGGCCACAACAGAACGCACGTGTCGAGAGAAAACATCGACATGTGCTGGAAGTGGGTAGAGCTCTTAAACTGCAGTCTGGATTGTCCAATACACACTGGGGAGATTGTGTTCTTGCCTCAACATACATAATCAATAGAATCCCTTCTGTTGTGTTGAACAACATGAGCCCTTATGAAGCGTTATTTGGCAAGGCACCTGACTATAATGAACTCAAAGTTTTTGGCTATCTAGCCATGACAACTCCACCCGGCGTAACAACAGACAAACTCAAGCCTAGGGCCCTGCCCTGTGTCTTTGTGGGATATCCAACTTGAAAGCGAGGTTAGAAGCTCCTGATCCTAAACTCCATGGCTTCTATGGTGTCAAGAGATGTGCAATTTCATGAGCACATTTTTCCCTTGTTAAATGGAGCCTCATCATCCTATCTTCAGCCTATACCAGCCAGTGTTCATCCCATGACACTTCAAGCTGATGATCATTATGAAGAACTATTTGCTGAATCAGAGACGACAACTCCAATGTCACCAGCAGTTGACACAACTTCGACTCCACAAGAGGACGTAATACAACAGGGTGAGACACAGAGTGAAGAATCAGACCAAGAACAAGACACTGCCTCTTTAGTGCCAGTGAGAAGATCAGCTCGTGTTCACAGGGCACCTGTGTGGATGGATACTAATGTCATTAAACCATTCCCAAAGCCAACTGCTATGTATGCTGTTGTTACTCCTCAACCAATTGACTCCTTGTTTCAAAGCTTCCTGTCATCACTAACCTCTATAGAAGACCCTAAATAATTTCAACAAGCTGTCAAATATCAACATTGGATTAATGCAATGAACTTGGAATTGGAAGCCTTGGAAAAAAACAACACATGGGAAATCACCACTTTACCTCCAGGGAAAAAGTCGATTGGAAGTAAGTGGGTGTATAAAACCAAGTTCAGGGCAGATGGAACGATTGAACGGTTCAAGGCTCGTTTGGTTGTTTTAGGCTGTAAACAAGTCTATGGAGTGGATTATGAGCAAACTTTCGCACCTGTTGCTAAAATGGCAACTATACGTGCTCTTCTGGCTTTGGCAACAGTGAATGAGTAGATTGTGGTGCAAATGGATGTGATGAACGCTTTCCTCCATGGCGATTTGGATGACACAATATATATGAGGATGGACTTCAGTTCATTTTTGGTACATTTTTTAACAGAAATTTCATATCTGGTACATTTGAACATGTTTTTTCATTTATGGTACAGCTAGCAATCTATGCAAGAAATCGCCACTTGTAATGGCGGAAGTTATTATTTTGAAAAGCAATAAGAAACGCCACTTCTACTGGCGATGGCTAAAGCCAATGTTTGTGTTTGTGTGTGTAGATTTAATTAAATATGTTAGTACTTATATGTAGATGTTAGTGATTAGTCCAAATTTTATTTAATAATTTCAATTTTTAGTTTATGGGAATTATTTTATTTAATATTTAGAGTATTGGCAAATTAATTAATTCCTATTTGTGGTTAATAATTTTTTATAAATGTTTTAATTTTTAATGTACCATAACTTATTTTATAATATTATTAAATTTTTTTAATTAGTGGTACATTAACTAATTAAAAATAATGTTTACTTATTTTTTAATTAGTGTTACATGAACTAATTTTAGATTAGTGTTTCCCTGGTTAAAAAGAATTAAATATCAATCTTTAAGTTGTTAATATACCCCTTATTAAAAAAATAATATTAATCTATAATTAGTTAATGTATCAGTCAAAAAATGACTAAAAAATACAAAATTAATTTGGCGGTGTATTAACTAATTTTGGATTAGTGTTTAATATTTTAATTTTTGATACAATAATTATAGGTTAGTATTTATTTGTTTTAATTAAAGATATGTTAACATATTATAGATTAGTATTTAATTCTTTTTAGTTAGGATTATATCAACTAATTAATTAATTTAACACTAATCTAAAATTGTATCAACTATCAATCATTATTAATAAAATCATAGTTACCAAAAAGTGTATTCTTATTTTCAAAAACCAACAAAAATAACAATCAATTTATCATATTTAATGAATGTGGAGGACAAGTAAATAAATGTGGTAGAAATGAGAACATTGTCTAATATTTTTAATTAGAATTTTTTAATTATCAAAACTAATTTTAGAATATTGTTTAATTTTTTTAATTTATGATACATTAACTAATTATAAATTAGTGTTTACTTGTTTTAGTTAGTTTTACATTAACTAATTTAAGATTAGTGTTATATTAATTAATTAGTTAATGCACCCCTAGTTAAAAAGAATTAATTAATAATCTATAAGTTGTTAATGTATCCGTAGTTAAAAAAAAAAATACCTTGCCATAAACTAATTAATATACCATCAATTAAAAAATATTAAACATTAAACACTAGCCTATGATAAGTAAATACACCGCTAATTTAAATTTTTTGTTTTTCAGTAATTTTCGAATCATAAAATATCATAATTTCACATAATAATTTTTCGATATTTTTGGTTTGTACTAATTTTCGATCTATAAATTTTGATATGGGAAAAAAAATGTGTAGAAAATGTTTTTAGATCCCTTAACATGCCTGTAGAAATAAGTTTTTGTAAAATATGTATTTTGACTAAAAATAACATAGTTCTACGTTAAATTTTTTCGAAATTATTAGCTTGTATCAAAGTAGGAAGTAAAACTTTTAATATGGAATAAAAAAAATAAAAAAAAATAAGTGAAAATATCTTTTTTAGCCCCCTCAACATGCCTCCACAAACAAGTTTCCATAAAATTTGTGTTTTTTTAGTCATTTTTCAACCTAAAAATAACATAGAATTACATATTAATTTTTCTAGATTTTTGGTTTATGCTAAATAGGACATGCAATTTTAATACAAAATAAAAAAATTTATAAATCATTATGTGATAATATATTATTTGCCTCTAAAGACACATAAAAAATTTATAAATCATTATGTGATAATATAAATCATTATGTGATAATAGAACATTTTAATGATTACTTAGAAAGTATAAAATTGATTCTAAAATAAGTTAAGTGTTGTATAAAAAAAAAACTCAATAGCTTTCACCACTTGCAGTGGCGTTTGCTATTACAATTGTTTTCACTAGCTTTCGCCACTTGAAGTGGCGATTCCTATTGATTGCCTCATGCTATACCATATATGAAAACTCCTATTCAACTATACCACAAATGAAAACTTCAATCTTTTCTATACTAGAAATGAAGACGAGCCTATGAGGATGCCACTGGGCTATACTCATGCTGGCTGCAGAATTGCAATGTCACAGGGGGAGTATGTTCCTCCACGAGGAACAACACTAGTTTGCAAACTCAAAAAGTCGCTCTACGGTCTAAAACAAGCACCACGACTGTGGTTTTCTAAGCTGTCTACAACTCTAATTGATCTTGGATTTGTACAGTCTAAGTCAGACTACAGCTTATTTACTAAAACCACTACTGATTCGTTAACATTGGTCTTGGTATACGTGGACGATTTGCTACTAGCTGGAAACTCTGCCTTGGAAATTGACACACTCAAGCTCATGCTGTCTACAGTATTTCACATGAAGGATCTGGGCAACCTTCGCTATTTCTTGGGTTTGGAGGTCGATCGTTCTTCTGCAGGCTTCTTTGTGTCCCAGCGAAAATACTTGATCGATCTGCTTTGTGAGTATAATGTGCAATCAACAACACCAATGAAGATACCAATTGACATCCACCTCCGCTTAACCAAGGAGATGGGTGAGCCTCTTGTTGATCCACATCCTTATCAACTGTTACACGTCCTGACATCGTGTACACTGTTCACATCCTCACGCAATTTATGCAACACCCCTGTTCATCTCACATGAAAGCTGCAACTCATCTCTTGAGATACCTAGTTTGTAACACCCTCACTAACCAATATTAAGATTATATGCTTATATAATCAATTAAACATTAATATAGAAGAAATTTTAGAAATTTCGGCATGATGTAATCATAAACCGAACTAACCACCTGCTCAAACAATTAAGTAGAACTAAAACAATCCACGTGCATAAGTTAATTTAAACCATAAGAAATAAAACCATGCCAACCCAGACCGCACACAGGTCACTGTATGAAACAACTACCAATAACTATTACAACCCAGAACTGAATCAAATAATATACAACCCATCAAATATAATAGCCTGACTACTAGTACGGATGTAATGTGAAACAGGAATATGTGTACTACCCATCCAACCACCTCGACCCTCTGACTGCCTCGGTGACTACCCCAACCAGACGGGCCACTTCTTCTAGACATCTCCTGGCTTAGCTGAGGAAACAGAATTAGCAAGCAAATGAGCCAAAATGCTCAGCAAGTATATATATATGTAAGTAAAACGTCAACAACTGAAATATCTGCAAGATTGTCAAGAATTAACAATCAACATTATATAAGCTCAACTGAAGATTCATCTTTTGTCCGAGTCATAAAATAGAAGAGGATTGGACTATTATGCATTTTATGAATAAAAACAATTATAAGGTTAGGCTGCTGATCAGTCACGCACTAACCCCGGACAAACGCACACAGCAATGTCCTTAATGGATCCACGGCACACATTGGCCTTAATTATTTCTGACCACGAATCTGGTCCGACCCTTACGGTCCACATTTAAAAAAACTAACAGTCCAATCCTAACTAAACATCAGGTGTCGGAACAATCGACCACCTCAACTGCCAAACACTCTGGACTCTTTCGTTCCAGGTCAACATCTCGAATCTCACCAAGTAGAATAAGGCCAAGTAATCTCTGAATTAAATATTGACAAGTTCGATATGGCAAACAGGGTATTGATTTAAGTCAAGCTACTAAAGGATCAACGAAAACGATATAATCAACTTGGGGTATAACAATTGAATATTCACAATTAATGAAAATTATCAGAGCAGTTATATCAAGGATAAATCGAATGCATAAGAATCAGGTTAAGATAGTCATAATTCGCTGGAAATATAAGTGAAGTGGTTTACTTAAAAGAAAAGTGGAATAATATACTTGCAAGGAATATGGATGTAAATCAATTCATTAATAGCATCAACAACTCAGTAGAACCAATTTGGGGCGTAACGATTAAGTATTCGAAATTTCAGGAAACTACTGGAACAATTATAGCAAGAGTAATGCGAATAAACGTATGAATCGGGTTTTTGTAATCATAACTCATTTAAAAGATAATTGAAGCAATTTACTTGCCTTAAATAGAAAATCACAGAATCCGAAGCGTCTTTACGTCCTCAGCTTTAGCCTTCCCTTTATCCACGGAATCTACACACAATATAACACTATTTCAGAATCTTGTTTAATACTCGCTAATCAATATAAACATTCCACTTAGTCTACCCCTGCGAATAGTTCCCTAATTTATGTTTATTTAATCATATAATATCAATACATAAGCTACAGACAAAAGTATTTAATCATATAACCACGTAAGCACATACCACATAGATTTTAAAATATGAAGCCCGACTCACAACTCGTATAAATTGTATTATTATATATATACTCATTTCCAAGAAATGATTTTAATATATATTTATTTTTAAAAAAATTTGACGGCACCCCCTTTATACGGGGAACTGCCAGTCGGGATACAGCCGACACAACCAACACAATTATAATTACCAATCGAATCCATAATTATTAATCAATCCCAATACACATTCCAATTCGCATTTTCCATTCTCCGATTCATAATTTAATACCATTTAAGCAATTAATACCAACTCGATAATAAATTACCATTTATTAGGTAAATAATAAATATTAATTATTAATAATTTTTGGCTCAGAAAATAATCATCATCGCCATATTTCCCGACTCAATTTAATATCATCGTCGAGGGCAAAATCTCGAGGGTACCCGTAATAGGATGCCTGACTCGAAATTCCACACAAATCAAATTACGAACAATTTAACAGATTATTTCACAGAACATCAATCATAGTACTGATTAAATTGTAAAAGTTTCGAAAATCAACCACCAAAGTCGAATTATAATGACATATACTCGACTGGCAACAAGATTTTCAACACTGCAATTGAAACACAACAGTCGAACTATTCGAACAATATCAACTAGGACAAATCAGTTTAACCACGAAGTCGCAAAGACACAACCCAACTGCAACAATATTAACTCAGTAATCACACGAAACCAATAATCACATATGTAAGTTGTATATGCAGAAATGATAACGGAGTATACATCACAGAAACAGGGGAACCATAGCTGCCAATGTCACACGCTCACACTGAGCTTGCCAGCACAAGAACCGGCCAACATCACAACTTCGAACAACAAGAACAGATACAACAACACAGTCGAACGGAGGACAATAACAACCACGCACACAAACGACCACGCACACACAATACACTATCTCGACACACACACACACACGGGAAGAGGGAAGGAGGGAGCAGGGCTTTTACCCACAAAACCAACTGAAGAATCAAGATTGAAGAAGGGTTCGACTAGGAGGTCGAGAGAGAGATTGCTATGAGAGATTTTCGAGAGAGAGATGCCACGAGAGAGGAGGGATTTGAGTGAGAGCTGAGAAATGAGTCTCGAACAATCGAGAGAGACAAGGCCGACTGCTAATGTCGGTTCAATTAGAATTGTTAGGGTTTTTAAGGGAAGTAATTGATTTGGGGGAAAACAAAAGAGATAACACAAAATTCTGAAAATAAACAATTCATTGTAATTCCAAAAATTTGAATTATTAGGAGAATAGGGAAAATTTTAAAAATTAAATTTCTAAAATAAAGAATACAAAATTACGGTCGTCCCCATATTTTAAAAATATTTTTCGGACCAAAAACGAAGTAAATATGAATTTTACAAGATTAAATCCTTAAATTGGAAAATAATTCGTAAAATCATTTTAAAATCCTTGAAACCCAAAAACAATTCACCAAATATTTTTAAAAGTCATATAAACTAATAAAGTTAATAATGAAGAAGATTTCAGGATTTTTGCTAATCCCGAAGATTTAATAAAATTCACAGAAGATAATTATAACTCAATTAAATAGGAAATAAATTCCCAAAATATAATAAAAAAAATAGTCGGGCTTACTCAACATATACAAAACACCAACCAGGCCTCCAAATATTATTCCACAGATACATCACCTCCTTAACCAATTTATACACCACATAATTCATATTTAATATAAAAATAAATAACTTCTAGTAATTAAAATATTCTGAAATTTCTAAGGCGTTATAACCTTCCCCCCTTAAAAGGATTCTGTCCCCAGAATCTCACCTAAGAGAATAATTGAGGATAATTCTCCAGCATATCGCTTTCCAACTCCCAAGTTGATTCTTCCACCTTGGGGTTTCTCCACAAAACTCTCACTATAGGAATTGTTTTATTCCTCAAAACCTTTTCTTTTCGATCTAGTATCTTGATAGGCTGCTCCACATAAGATAAATCTGGCTGAATCTCTATCGGCTCATATTCAATGACATGTTTAGAATCCAGATGGTACTTCTTAAGCATAGATACATGGAACACGTTATGGATATGTTGCATATGAGGCGGTAAAGCTAACTCGTAGGCGACTTTCCCGACTTTCTTCAATACCTCGAAAGGCCCAACAAATCTTGGACTTAATTTTCCTTTCTTGCCAAATCTTACTAACCCTTTCCACGGAGATACTTTCAACAGTACTTGCTCTCCTTCTTCGAATTCCATATTCTTTCTGGCCAAATCAGCATACTTCTTCTGTCGGTTCTGAGCTGTCACTAACCGTTTCTGAATAAGTTGAACCACTTCCTTGGTTTGCTGCACTAACTCAGGTCCGAGTATCTTTCGCTCGCCAACTTCTTCCCAGTATACTGGAGATCGACACTTTCGTCCATATAACGCTTCATACGGTGGCATACCGATGCTAGCATGAAAGCTATTGTTGTATGAAAATTCCACTAACGGCAAGTGTTCATCCCAACTTCCTGCAAAATCCAACGCACAAACTCGGAGCATATCTTCAATTGTTTGAATCGTTCTTTCACTCTGTCCATCAGTCTGAGGATGGTAAGCAGTACTCATTTTTAATTCGGTGCCCAAACATTCTTGAAAACTTCTCCAGAATCTCGAATTAAATCTTGGATCTCGATCTGAGACTATTGATACTGGAACTCCATGTCGCACCACAATTTCTTTTATGTATAGATGAACTAATTTGTCTAATGAAAACCTCTCATTTATTGGGAGGAAGTGTGCGGATTTCGTTAATCGATCAACAATTACCCAGATAGCATCATGATTAGCTCTCGTCCTTGGCAATCCAACCACAAAGTCCATTGCAATATGTTCCCATTTCCACTCGGGAATCTCTAATGGTTGTAGCATCCCACTTGGTCTCTGATGTTCAGCTTTTACTCTCTGACAGGTCAAACACTTACTCACCCATTCAGCAATATCTCTCTTCATATCCGGCCACCAGAAGTTTCTTTTTAGGTCTCTATACATTTTCGTACTTCCTGGATGAATCGAATATTTCGAGCTGTGGGCTTCCTGTAGGATCTCATTCTTCAGCTCTGTCACATTGGGTATCCAAATACGTGAAGAAAATCTCAATATCCCCTTGTCATCTACCTGTGTGCATATTTCCTCACCGGTTAACTTGTTCACATCTCCGCTCATGACTTCCTCCTGGCATCTGCGAATCCTTTCTAACAATTCTGGCTGAAATGTCATAGTGTACACCGTATCTGTACTATTTGCAGGCAGGCACACCTCTATCTCCAATCTTTCAAACTCTTTGTATAATTCCTCAGGCATTGTCAACATACTGATTTTCTCCTTCCTACTTAAAGCGTCCGCCACCACGTTCGCCTTCCCAGGATGATAGTTGATGGTACAATCATAATCCTTGAGTAATTCTAACCATCTTCTCTGTCTCATATTTAACTCCTTCTGGGTGAAAATATATTTTAAACTCTTGTGGTCCGTGTAAATTTCACACTTTTCCCCATACAGATAATGTCTCCAAATCTTCAAGGCGAAAACAATCGCGGCTAATTCTAAGTCATGAGTAGGATATTTCTGTTCGTGAGGTTTCAATTGTCTCGAAGCGTAAGCAATTACCTTTCCGTGCTGCATTAGTACACATCCCAAACCTTTGTGAGATGCATCACTGTAGATCACAAAATTTCCTTTTTCATCTGGAAGTGTCAATACAGGTGCAGTCACCAATCTCTTCTTCAATTCCTGGAAACTTTCTTCGCACTTTTCATTCCACACAAACTTTTCATTCTTCCTCGTCAATTTTGTTAGTGGGGTGGCTATCTTCGCAAAGTCTTGAACAAATCTTCGATAATATCCCGCCAATCCTAAGAAACTTCGAACTTCTGTGGGTGTTTTAGGTCTGTCCCAATTCATCACGGCTTCAATTTTAGCAGGATCCACCTTAATCCCTTCACTGCTGATGACATGCCCTAAAAACTGCACTTCTTTCAACCAAAACTCACATTTGGAAAATTTCGCATACAATTTCTCTTTCCTCAACGTTTCTAAGGCCATTCTCAAATGCCCTGCATGCTCTTTTTCGGTCTTCGAGTATATCAAAATATCATCTATAAACACAATCACAAACTTATCCAAATATTTCTTGAAGACTCTATTCATTAGGTCCATGAACGCTGCTGGTGCATTAGTTAACCCAAAGGCCATTACTAAGAACTCGTAATGCCCATACCTAGTCCGAAACGCTGTTTTTGGAACGTCTTCCGGTCTAATCTTTAATTGAAAATATCCTGACCGCAAATCAATCTTCGAGAAACAAGTTGCTCCTTTTAACTGATCAAATAAATCGTCAATTCTTGGCAAAGGGTATTTATTCTTAATGGTCAACTTATTTAATTCCCGATAATCGATACACAGTCTCATACTTCCATCCTTCTTCTTTACAAATAATACCGGAGCTCCCCACGGCGATACACTAGGCCTAATAATACCTTTCTCCAGAAGATCTTGCAATTGAACTGCCAATTCCTTCATCTCTACAGGTGCCATTCGATAAGGAGCCTTTGACACGGGTTCAGTTCCTGGGGCTAAATCGATGGTAAATTCTATTTCTCTATCCGGAGGTAAACCGGGAAGTTCATCCGGAAAAACATCCAGAAATTCATTCACCACTGGAATTTCCTCTATCTTAGGCACCTCTTGACTAGTATCCATGACATAAGCCATATAGCCTTCGCATCCTTGCCTCAACAACCTCTTTGTTTGAATGATCGACAAAAATCTCCTAGTCTGCCTCTGACCCCTAAAGATAACTTCTACATTATCAGAGGGTTTAAGGATCACCTTCTTATTCTTACAATCAATTTGGGCATTATTTTCTGTTAACCAATCCATCCCTAAGATAACATCAAATTCACCTAACTGAAATGGTATCAAATTAGCGTAAAAACAATGCCCTGAAATATCAATCTTGCAACGAGGACACACTTGAGTAACCGGAATTCGTTCTGAATTAGCTATTTCTATAACTATAGCCTCACGTAACATGCATACCTCACAATTTAACCTTTGAACAAATTCTTTGGATATAAAGGATTTCGTAGCCCCGGAATCAATTAACACTTTAGCTTGAACAGAATTTACAGGGAGCGTACCTGCTACCACATCCGAATTCTTAATAGCTTCGTTCAGAGTCATGTTGAAAGTCCTCGCCACTGGTCTGACACTTGTTGTTGGGGGTGGTGCTTCAATTGCTTGCAGTATTGGATTAGCCAGAACTGGAGGTTTCACTACAGGTACTTTACAGTCTTTCATTATATGCCCTGGCTTCCCACAACGGTGACACACAATCCCTGCCTTGCATTCCCGAGCATAATGACCTTTTTGATTACATTTGAAACACGTCACCTCCAACTTTGTGCACACCCCCGGATGCCTCTTCCCACAAGTCTTACACTCTGCCAAGGGTGGCCTAACCAATTTCTGTTGACTCGCATCTTGAATTCTATTTCCTTGGCCCCCATTCCCTGATCCCGGCTTCTTAGGGTTCCCATACTTTCCTGGTTGGAATCCTGGCTTTTTATTTGGCACATTCTGAGAACTGCCTTGCTCTTGTCGTTCCCCCATTGACCCAGCCTTTCTTTTCTTTCCTTCTTTTTCCTTGAAGTATAATTCGCTTTCTCCTTCAGCTATCATGGCCTTTTGCACCACTGCTGCATAAGTCTCCAACTCCAAAACTGCTAGTTTAGTACGAATCCACGGTTTCAATCCTTGTTGAAACCTCTTAGCCTTCTTCCTTTCCGTGTCCACATAGGCCGGAGCAAACCTAGCTAGTTCCGTAAACTTGGTTTCATATTCTGTCACCGACATTTTCCCTTGTTTCAGCTCCAAAAACTTCATCTCCATCTGGTCTTTCATATAGTCGGGGAAATACTTTTCCAAAAATAGCTCTGTGAACCTCTCCCAAGGAATCACCTCAGTAGCTTCCAACATCTTCACCGACTCCCACCAGTAAGTAGCTTCATTCTTCAAGAAATAACTTACATATTCAGTTTGTTTGTCTGCTGGGACCCCCACCAGTGCAATGGCTTTTTCCATCTCTTTTAACCAAGACCTCGCCACCACCGGGTCCGTTGTTCCTTTAAACTCAGGAGGTTTTACTGCCTGGAAAGACTTAAAAGTAACCACCGGAGGAACAGGTGGCTGCTGCTGCTGCTGCTGCTGCTGTTGTTGCTGTTGTTGCTGTTGTTGCTGTTGAGCCAACAACTGCTGCTGTAATTGCTGCTGTTGCTGTGCCAGAGTAGCAGTCTGCTGAACAAGAGTTTGTAATATTTGTGCTAAGGCAGGGTCCATCTGACCAACAGGAGGTGGATTAGCTTGTTCACCCTGATCGGGGGTTCGGGTATTTTGTTTCTTCTTTTTGGGTGGCATATTTCTGAAATCAATGAACAATTATATTAGATTCAGGTTCAGAAAATAATAGCTCAAAATGATCCAACCTAAACAAGCAATGCATATATTACTGAAAGATAATTCGAGGTCTCCAACCAATTTTCCGGTCAACAATTGATTCACAGGGTGCAATAGGATATCAATCCAAGGTTACACAAGGTATTCACAAACGTTCAATAGGTGCAATAAAGAAACAATAGTCATAATGCTAAGGTCAAATATAGTATCGAAAGTAAAAACTATGCTAGAAAGAAATGATGCTGAAGGTAAATATGAAACGAGCAGTAAATAAGATGCTTAAGTAAATGACAGTATAAAGGAATTTAACACAGTTCTGCGAAAGTGATAATGACATATATAGATAGATCTGATACAAGCGTAAGAACAACGCTTCGATAAGGGTACAACATAATACTAAAAGAGAAGACTGCTAGCATCTAGTCACAGTACAACAGATATATACAACAAAACTGGTCGCACTGCAAATCCTGACGTACTACTACTACCCTAATCATCACTGGTCATCATCGTCATCCGACTCTCCCCGCCAAGCTGATCCCAGAATGCTCTCCAGCTCTGCCGTCACCAGACCTAAAGTCACCTGCTGTGTCACAAATGCCGGCTCATCTCGGGATCTAATCCGTCCCCGCCTAAGGACAACACGTCTAAGAGCTCGTACTCGCCTCCGGACATCCTCCAGCTCAGCTACCGCTCTATCTCGATCTCTAGCCCGGTCCTCCTCCCCAGCCCTCATAGCCCTCAACTCTGCCATCTGCCCTAAGAGATAGTCCCTCTCTCGGGCCACTCGCTCGTACACATGATATGGAACAGGCTGAGGAGTGTACTGATATGCTGGCCCATTCACCGAGCCCTGCGATCCTACGAACGGCTGCATAACCCCTGGGGAAATCTGCTGCGGTACAGAAGCCCCTCCTTCCGGATCCTCGTCCGGGTCTGAATCGGAACCAGAAGCAGGTGCCTGAAGTATACATAAATATATATATAATTTAGACTTCCTATCTCTCACGACACCATCTTAGCTCTACCCCGACTCCCCACCTAATTGTTTCAGTGACTGTGACCTGTGGCTCTGATACCAACTTGTAACACCCTCACTAACCAATATTAAGATTATATGCTTATATAATCAATTAAACATTAATATAGAAGAAATTTTAGAAATTTCGGCATGATGTAATCATAAACCGAACTAACCACCTGCTCAAACAATTAAGTAGAACTAAAACAATCCACGTGCATAAGTTAATTTAAACCATAAGAAATAAAACCATGCCAACCCAGACCGCACACAGGTCACTGTATGAAACAACTACCAATAACTATTACAACCCAGAACTGAATCAAATAATATACAACCCATCAAATATAATAGCCTGACTACTAGTACGGATGTAATGTGAAACAGGAATATGTGTACTACCCATCCAACCACCTCGACCCTCTGACTGCCTCGGTGACTACCCCAACCAGACGGGCCACTTCTTCTAGACATCTCCTGGCTTAGCTGAGGAAACAGAATTAGCAAGCAAATGAGCCAAAATGCTCAGCAAGTATATATATATGTAAGTAAAACGTCAACAACTGAAATATCTGCAAGATTGTCAAGAATTAACAATCAACATTATATAAGCTCAACTGAAGATTCATCTTTTGTCCGAGTCATAAAATAGAAGAGGATTGGACTATTATGCATTTTATGAATAAAAACAATTATAAGGTTAGGCTGCTGATCAGTCACGCACTAACCCCGGACAAACGCACACAGCAATGTCCTTAATGGATCCACGGCACACATTGGCCTTAATTATTTCTGACCACGAATCTGGTCCGACCCTTACGGTCCACATTTAAAAAAACTAACAGTCCAATCCTAACTAAACATCAGGTGTCGGAACAATCGACCACCTCAACTGCCAAACACTCTGGACTCTTTCGTTCCAGGTCAACATCTCGAATCTCACCAAGTAGAATAAGGCCAAGTAATCTCTGAATTAAATATTGACAAGTTCGATATGGCAAACAGGGTATTGATTTAAGTCAAGCTACTAAAGGATCAACGAAAACGATATAATCAACTTGGGGTATAACAATTGAATATTCACAATTAATGAAAATTATCAGAGCAGTTATATCAAGGATAAATCGAATGCATAAGAATCAGGTTAAGATAGTCATAATTCGCTGGAAATATAAGTGAAGTGGTTTACTTAAAAGAAAAGTGGAATAATATACTTGCAAGGAATATGGATGTAAATCAATTCATTAATAGCATCAACAACTCAGTAGAACCAATTTGGGGCGTAACGATTAAGTATTCGAAATTTCAGGAAACTACTGGAACAATTATAGCAAGAGTAATGCGAATAAACGTATGAATCGGGTTTTTGTAATCATAACTCATTTAAAAGATAATTGAAGCAATTTACTTGCCTTAAATAGAAAATCACAGAATCCGAAGCGTCTTTACGTCCTCAGCTTTAGCCTTCCCTTTATCCACGGAATCTACACACAATATAACACTATTTCAGAATCCTGTTTAATACTCGCTAATCAATATAAACATTCCACTTAGTCTACCCCTGCGAATAGTTCCCTAATTTATGTTTATTTAATCATATAATATCAATACATAAGCTACAGACAAAAGTATTTAATCATATAACCACGTAAGCACATACCACATAGATTTTAAAATATGAAGCCCGACTCACAACTCGTATAAATTGTATTATTATATATATACTCATTTCCAAGAAATGATTTTAATATATATTTATTTTTAAAAAAATTTGACGGCACCCCCTTTATACGGGGAACTGCCAGTCGGGATACAGCCGACACAACCAACACAATTATAATTACCAATCGAATCCATAATTATTAATCAATCCCAATACACATTCCAATTCGCATTTTCCATTCTCCGATTCATAATTTAATACCATTTAAACAATTAATACCAACTCGATAATAAATTACCATTTATTAGGTAAATAATAAATATTAATTATTAATAATTTTTGGCTCAGAAAATAATCATCATCGCCATATTTCCCGACTCAATTTAATATCATCGTCGAGGGCAAAATCTCGAGGGTACCCGTAATAGGATGCCTGACTCGAAATTCCACACAAATCAAATTACGAACAATTTAACAGATTATTTCACAGAACATCAATCATAGTACTGATTAAATTGTAAAAGTTTCGAAAATCAACCACCAAAGTCGAATTATAATGACATATACTCGACTGGCAACAAGATTTTCAACACTGCAATTGAAACACAACAGTCGAACTATTCGAACAATATCAACTAGGACAAATCAGTTTAACCACGAAGTCGCAAAGACACAACCCAACTGCAACAATATTAACTCAGTAATCACACCGAACCAATAATCACAGATGTAAGTTGTATATGCAGAAATGATAACGGAGTATACATCACAGAAACAGGGGAACCATAGCTGCCAATGTCACACGCTCACACTGAGCTTGCCAGCACAAGAACCGGCCAACATCACAACTTCGAACAACAAGAACAGATACAACAACACAGTCGAACGGAGGACAATAACAACCACGCACACAAACGACCACGCACACACAATACACTATCTCGACACACACACACACACGGGAAGAGGGAAGGAGGGAGCAGGGCTTTTACCCACAAAACCAATTGAAGAATCAAGATTGAAGAAGGGTTCGACTAGGAGGTCGAGAGAGAGATTGCTATGAGAGATTTTCGAGAGAGAGATGCCACGAGAGAGGAGGGATTTGAGTGAGAGCTGAGAAATGAGTCTCGAACAATCGAGAGAGACAAGGCCGACTGCTAATGTCGGTTCAATTAGAATTGTTAGGGTTTTTAAGGGAAGTAATTGATTTGGGGGAAAACAAAAGAGATAACACAAAATTCTGAAAATAAACAATTCATTGTAATTCCAAAAATTTGAATTATTAGGAGAATAGGGAAAATTTTAAAAATTAAATTTCTAAAATAAAGAATACAAAATTACGGTCGTCCCCATATTTTAAAAATATTTTTCGGACCAAAAACGAAGTAAATATGAATTTTACAAGATTAAATCCTTAAATTGGAAAATAATTCGTAAAATCATTTTAAAATCCTTGAAACCCAAAAACAATTCACCAAATATTTTTAAAAGTCATATAAACTAATAAAGTTAATAATGAAGAAGATTTCAGGATTTCTGCTAATCCCGAAGATTTAATAAAATTCACAGAAGATAATTATAACTCAATTAAATAGGAAATAAATTCCCAAAATATAATAAAAAAAATAGTCGGGCTTACTCAACATATACAAAACACCAACCAGGCCTCCAAATATTATTCCACAGATACATCACCTCCTTAACCAATTTATACACCACATAATTCATATTTAATATAAAAATAAATAACTTCTAGTAATTAAAATATTCTGAAATTTCTAAGGCGTTATATAATTGGTACACAAACTCAAGGTATTCTCTTAGCCTCTAACTCTGCTGTGGAATTGCATGCCTACTGTGATAGCGATTGGGCAACATGCCCTATGACTCGAAGATCCACCACTGGATTCTGTATACTTCTAGGTGCAAGTCCAATCTCCTGGAAGACAAAAAAACAAGCTGTTGTAGCTCGTTCCTCAGCCGAAGAAGAGTGCCGTGCCATGGCACTAACTGCCTGCGAAGTTACTTGGATTCAAGCACTGCTACGTGATCTGGGCATAGCTGATTTGCCTCCTCCTGTCATGCATTGTGATAATAAAGCTGCCATAGCTATAGCGGCCAACCCTGTTCTGCATGAGAAAACGAAACACGTGGATGTTGATTGTCATTTTATTCGTGACAAGATCACTTCTGGCACCTTAGTCACGACACATGTACCCACTCAATCTTAGCTGGCAGACCTACTCACTAAAAGACTCTCAGCTAAGCAGCATTTCTTTCTCATGTCCAAGCTTGGAGTTCAGCCTTCACCCACTTCCAAGCTTGAGGGGGAGTGTTAAGACAGTAGTTGGTAGACAGTAGGCCTACACAACTGATCAGCTAGCTAATAGGACAATCAGAATTTATTTCCTAAGTCCTTTACCTGCTAGTTTGTTATACTTTTGTTTGTCTTATGTTTGTATGCTGTTATATACAGCCTATCTGTTGCAACTCTAATGTCAAGACTGTTTAGTATTTGAATGAAACAATATTAGTCTCCAATCTGTCTTGCACTCGTTTCTCTCTCAAAAAGTATCAATCTTAAATCTCTTCTTCTATTTCTGAATCATAATCTCAATACACATATATGATAAATAAAGAGTGGCGTACAAGCCAAGTATTGTCTAATATAACTCAATTGCCTCAAATAATAAAGATTGACGTGCAAGAAAATTAAAGTTTGTATTGATATTTTAAATTTAACAATTTTATGTCTCATGCTTTACAGTGTATAATCAGTGTTCTAAAAATTGATTTAGATGGCCGATCAATCGGTTCTAGGTGCTGGTGCAAAAATGCCTAATTTTAAAAATTGATTTATCTAAATGTATCGTCATTCAGATATTTTTATATAGTTGTTATCAAACAGTGATTTCCATTTAGTAAATTTTTCATTCAGATAAATTTTTCATTCAATGTATTAAGAGAATTTAATAATTCAGTATTTTTGATTCAGATTTATCAAACAGGCCCTTAATTATCTTAAATAATAATAATAATAATAAGGAACTCTTCCTATTATTTAATAATATATATGTTAATATCACCTCAAGCGAACTCTCCCAATTTCTCTAATATAATAATGGAACTCTCCATTATTATCTAGCAATAATATAGTAATATATTTCTTAACAAAATCCATTGTGCACTCTTGCCCAAAAGGATTAGACATGAATCTCACAAGCACCATCCCCTTGTTCAGCGTCCCTTTTCCAACTCTATATGTAGTGTAAGTATAATTAACTTTAGAATTTCTGACAACGTGGAATATGTATGTGAAACTTGTACTACCTTCCACATTGATATAATGTGTGTGCTTTATCTTTGTGGAGAATGTGATCAGTCTTTTCACCATGATTGCCTCCGTTGGTACGGACAGATCAAATTAGGAGGAACAATCAAAGTTAGTATTCTCAATCAGTCACAAGTAACACCATATCGAGAACCATTTTACGAGGTGTTACGTGCTTGTAATGATTTTGGTCAAAACGTGTTGTTCAGGACACGCTTGCTTGCCTGGATTATATATCAGGACCGGCCGACCAGCCCCATGGTCAACACCGGCATGTAAATCATGCTAACCGTGCGGTAAGACCCAGCGGCTGGGCTTCCCTGCGATACGCAAGATACACCGCGCCTTGTCTTGGTCAAAGTTTCCACTATATCTCCAACACGGCTACACGCAGGGGGCGGGTGAGGTTCGAACCTGTGACCCTTTGGATGAACGCTAGGTCTCGTTTCCACTGAGGCCTACTTAACATAAAAACCAGCGAATCAGGTTGGTTCCATAATTTTGTTCATTTATTTTTATCTTACCAATTTTTTTTCTTTAAGCTTCATTAACTTAACGTAATTTGTTTGTATTTTGTTACAAATTTAAAATCATTACAAGTACGAGTATTTACCCTCTCTCTCCCTCCCTTCTAACCCTAGCCCCCATTAAAGAGTTTTGAGGGGGCTTTCCTCGATTTTCATCGGTGGAAAGCCCCAATTCTTTTTCGTTTTCCTGCTTTTATATCTTGTTTCCTTCAATAAATTTCCCAATTTATTTTGGGTTTTAATAAATTCTAAATTTATTTGGGTTGTGTTAGTCTCTCCTTGTGAGAGTTGGATTTTTGTTTTGATTGTGTTTTGGTGTTTTTCATGGTCGAGGTTATAGATCGACAAGATTTTCGCTTCTTTATTATGAACGGGTTTTGATTTAGTGATGAAATTTTGTATGGGATTGCAGTTCTGGTCGATAGCTCAAACAATAGCTCTATGGGTACCAGCAATCCAACGAGAATGCATGAAGTGGGTACTTGTATTTGTATATACATTATCTTCAAAATATCGTTAAACTGTCTCTTCATGAGAATAGGCGATTCCAATTTACTATTTGTTCGACTCGATCATTGGTATATATGACGTATGCCTTTTTATTATTGAATTAGCATCTTTGTTTTTCAAAAAAAAAAAACACCTTGTAAAATTTTTGTTAGTCACAGAGGCATGCCTGAATACATCTAATAACAAGCCTAAGTATGTGTAATGCTATGCATTACCTACATGACCTCTTAACTGAGGGAACCTCTAGTTGTAGAGTTTCTATTTGTTCTGTACTTGTAATAGGCATCAAATTCTATCTGTGTAACTGTACCTACTAAGTCAAGAATAAAGCTTGAAAGAAGTTCTAAGGTTCATGCCTCAAGCAAGGGAATGAAGACTGCCAAATAATCACAGTTGGGATTTGAAGAAATGAAGAATTTGCCTAAGTACCAATTCGAGAAGTACATTTGTCTATTCGAGAAGTCTAGCATTCGAGAAGTCTGAAGTTCGATATCTCAGAAGACACTATTCGATATCTCTCAATATGCTATTCGATATCTCAGGGATTCGATATGTCAAAATGCTCTATTCGATATCTCAAGGAGTCCCAGAGAAAAGAGCTATTCGAGAAGTGATTCGATATGTCAAGATAACACTATTCGAGAACTCAGAGTTATCGATCAAGTCAACTCCAGTTCTCGAATCACTTACTTAGTCACTTCTCGAATACATTCTTGAGGACAAAATACTGAAGAATTGTACAAGTCAGAAACCTGCAACAAGCCAGGATACTTTATTTGACTCTGTCCTATAAAGCATGCTGGAAAGCCTACAAAGAAGCTTGGAGAGATAAGACAAGGGACAAGGAGCTGAAGAAGTGGATCTAAACAGGCTTTTCAAAGTCAAATCTGTAGCCGTTTGGACTCTTACTAAAATGAGATAGACAGACTGGAAAGTGCTTTTGTTTTTTTACCTACCTCATTTGTAGCAAGGGGGTGTATCCATGTCTATAAGGATACAGCCTCACTTCCTTAGCTGTTAAGGTTTTGAAGTTTCTCAAACATATCCAGAAAATATCTCTCTGAGAAAAACGAAGCTGAGAATACTATCATTTGTATTCACAGATTGTAGCAACATCTTAATCTAATAAAATATTAGATTAAAGTGATATTGTGTTGTGTTTGTGTTTAATTATCCGCATCTTCATATCTCACACACTCATCACTTATCTTGCTGCAAAGATTCAAAACCGAAGAAAAACTCAAGAATCCATTCACCCCCCCCCTCTGTATTCTTTTACTGTATTCAATACTCAACAAGTGGTATCAGAGCAGGTTGTTTAATCTAAACAGAAAACGATCATGAGTTCGAATACACCAAAGACTACAGGTACGGTAAAGGTCCCTAAATTCGACAAAGAAAATTACAACCTCTGGAAAATAAAAATGCTGTTGTTCATCAAAGCTGCCAATCCTCTCTACCCTGACATTCTCAAGAATGGTCCATTCATACCACAACAAGAAGTTGCTGAATCCACAGTGGGCGCAGTAGTCATTCCTAGATCATATGTTCCAAAAGAGCCATCCAAATGGACGGACTCAGAGAAGGAAAAGATTGCCCTAGACAGCCACCTCATGTTGTTAATCATAGACTCCTTGGATATGTCGATGTTTGCCAACGTAGCATCATGCAGATCAGCCAAGGACATGTGGAATCACATCGAGGTGTTATGTGAAGGGACAGAGGAGGTAAGAGAAAATAAGAAACAGATACTGGTCACACAGTATGAGGCGTTCTTGGCACAGCCCAAGGAAAGTATCACTGATGTGTTTGAAAGATTTCACAAGCTGGTGACTGAGCTCCAAATGAATGGGAAGGTTTACAGCACTAAGGAATTAAATATGAAGTTTCTACTATCGTCACCAAACCATCTAGAGCAAAGGGTCATATCTCTAAGAGAAAGAGATTTGAACAAAGTCACGTATGATGTGCTCTATGGGGTTTTAAAGACACACGAGCTTGAGTTGCTTCAAAAGAGGGCTATCCAAGCTAACCAAGGCAGAATGATAAACACATCCTGTGCCTTGATTGTCAACAAATCTATTCAAGACCTGGAAGCATCTGCAAGTCAGCTGAGAATAGAAGAGATAGTAGATGATGAAGAAACTGAGGAAGTAGTGACTGAACCTTCTGATGACAAGGAAGAAGATGAGTTCTACACTCTTGAAGAGCTGGATGGCATGGAAAATACATCATATGCTTTTATGGCTAGAAAATTTCCAAACATCAGATTCAAGAGGAATCAGCCCTTCAAGCCTAGACCTCAAAATCATTCATTCAACAAGGGCAAGGCACCTATGAAAACAAACAAGAACAGATTCAAAACCAGCTATGTGGATAGGTCATCTGTAAGATGTTATAGATGCAATGACCTAGGGCATTTTGCCAGTGAATGCAAGAAGCCTAAAAAGAAGGATAAGGAGTTTCTTGAGCTTGAAGCTAAGTATGAGGCCCTTCTAAAGAAGCAGACACCAGGTAAGGCTTACATAGCTGAAGGGAAGTGTTGGGATGATTCTGACAGTGATGGGGAAGAACAAGAATTCTGCAACTATGCCTTGATGGCCAATTCCAAGGAAGAACCATCTGCATCAGACTCACAGGTACCATCTCTCACTACCATAGACATGTCTGTTTCTGAATATAAATCTTTGGTTGAACAACTATCCGTTGAGATGTTTAACATTCATACTAGTATGACTGCTGCTAATGAAGAGATTGCTAAACTGTCTACCAGGAATGAACTGTTAAATAAGAGAAATGAGGAACTAGAGCTAACTACTGTGCAAATAGAAAATCTTAAACAAGAGATTGAGTATCTAAAGAACAAAGTTCTATGTGCTAGTCAAGTTGAGAAAGCTCTTAGGGATGAATTAGCTGAAAATGAATTTAAGTTGAAAACATTTAAGAATTCCTCTAGTCTATTGCAGTCTTATCATGAGAAAAATCTAGCTAGACCTAAGGCTGCCATTGGACTTGATTATGACACTCTTAAACAGAGGAAAGGCTATGCAGTCATTGAAGATGACATTGTTGTTCAAGAGGAGGTGCCTCAGGTTTTGAAAAAGACTGAGAATCCAATATTTAAAACACCAACACTTGAGATTGATGAGGATGCCTTACTCATCAAGCAAATGTTGGAGGATGAAGATGAGGCACAATCAAATGAACAACAAGCATCCTCTGAGAGTAAGAATGTCAAAACCAAAGCCAAGGAGCCAGTAGGAGGTAGACCTAGACTTGAGAAACCTGTAAAGTTTGTTTCAGCTGGAAATTATGAGACTAAGAAGAAAGTGACTAATAAGAGACCAAACAGGAATGGCAAATTAGGGATTAACAAAGATAACAACTATGCTTATGTGCCAAATGCCCCTAGGAAAGTTTGTCAAAACTGTTTTAGCTCTAATCATTTGACTCATGCTTGCAAGAAACCATCTGGTAGTGTTGCTAAACCATTCTATGATTGCTCTGTGCCTTTAAGACATAGAGACTCTCCTTTCTGTGATAAACTTGATTGTATGCCATGTAACATGAATGTGATGACTAGTTGTTTTAATTTGAGAAGACAATTCATGGAGGGCTGTATCAATCATAATGTTCACACACACTACACAAGGACAAAGTCTTCAAGTCCTCCTAAAGTTAGGAAGGTACCTCTGTCACCTAAGTCTAAGAACCCTGATTCTAAGACTCCCAACAGTGACAAGAAGACCAACATCAAGAAAACTGATAAGCATGCTGATTTTGATAAAACTGTCACTAAGTCACATGGACCCAAACTCGTTTGGGTACCAAAGGAGAAGTAATACTTTTGTGTTTGCAGGGCAAAGAAAGTAAAAAGAAGGTCATGTGGATTTTGGACAGTGGATGCTCAAATCATATGACTGGTGATATGGCCCTGCTATCACAGTATGAGGAAAAGGCTGGCCCAATGGTTGCTTTTGGAGATGACAGCATCGGCAACACACTGGGATATGGCAAGTTGGAAATTGGAAATGTCATCATTGAGAATGTAGCACTGGTCAAGGGGCTCAAGCATAATCTACTGAGTGTTGGTCAATTCACTGACAGAGGCTTCAAAGTGAACTTTGACAAAGATGAATGTTTGATCACCCACAAGAAGACTGGTGATTTTGCTCTGTCTGGAGTAAGGAAGGGAAGCCTGTTTGTAGCCAATTTGGACTCTGCAAGCAAGGACACAATTTGTTGCTTCTACTCAAAAGCATCAAATGAAGACAGTTGGCTGTGGCACAAGAAGCTATCACACCTGAACTTCAAAGCCATTAATTCCCTAGTCAAAAGGGAGTTAGTGAGAGGCATGCCCACACTTGAATTCTGTCAAGAAGGAGTGTGTGAGGCGTGTCAAAAGGGAAAAATGAAAAGATCAAGCCACAAGTCAAAAACAGTGACATCTATAACCAAGCCCCTGCAACTGATTCATATGGATTTGTTTGGGCCTGTCAATATTATGTCACTAGGAAGGAAGAAGTATGCTCTAGTGATGGTTGATGATTTTACAAGGTATACATGGGTAGAATTTCTGGCATCAAAGGATGAGGCTCCACAAGTAATCATTGAGCACATAAAGAAAGTTGACAAAGAAGCAAAGGCCATAAATGCAAGTGTGATTGCATTAAGAAGTGATAATGGGACAGAATTCAGAAATGCCATGCTTGGAGCATTCTGCAAAGAAAATGGTATTTCTCAACAATTCTCAGCTCCAAGGACTCCACAACAAAATGGAGTTGTTGAGAGAAAGAATAGGACTCTGATAGAGGCTGCTAGAACAATGCTACTTGATGCAAAGATGCCTACATGTTTTTGGGCTGAGGCTGTGAGCACTGCATGCTACATCCAAAACAGAACCCTCATCAACAAAAACACTGGAAAGACACCTTACAACTTGATGACTGGAAAGAAGCCTACTCTAAAGTATGTTCATACTTTTGGAAGCAAGGGCTTTGTGCTAAAAGATAATTCAGAATATGTTGGTAAGTTTGATGCAAAGGCATTTGAAGGAATCTTTCTTGGCTATTCTATGGAAAGAATTGCATACAAAGTTTATGTCATTTGTCAAAAGAAAGTAATGGAGAGCACAGATGTAACATTTGATGACAGCAAACTACCTGGATTAGAAGAAGCCAACAATGAAGATAAAGATCCCTTGAAGTTTGACAATCTAGATGATTCTGATGAGGAGATTGAAAGTGAATCTGAACTCATAATCCAACAAACTCAAGTGAATGAAGAACCTGTGTCAACCAACAATGAAGAAACAAGCATCCAAGATACACCTGTGAGGAGTGACAACTTCACAGGGGGAGGAAATGTAGATGATCATGATCTAAATGATGAAGCAACATCAAGGATGAGAAATCAATCTGAACATACAAGGAAATGGGATAGATCACACACTGCAGATCAAATAATTGGAAATCCAAATGCAGGAGTAAGGACAAGAAGAGCAACTATAAATGAATGTCTCTATGGCTGCTTTCTATCCCAAGTTGAGCCTAAGAAACTTGATGATGCATTGTTGGATCCTGACTGGATAATTGCTATGCAAGAGGAGCTAAATCAATTTGAAAGGAGCAAAGTATGGGAACTAGTGCCTGCACCAAAGGATAGAACCGTTGTTGGAACTAAATGGGTTCTAAGGAATAAGATGGATGAAAATGGTGTAGTCATAAGAAACAAAGCAAGGTTGGTTGCAAAAGGATACTCTCAACAGGAAGGTATTGACTATGATGAGACCTTTGCCCCTGTTGCTAGACTAGAAGCCATCAGAATTTTCTTGGCATTTGCTGCACATTCTAATTTCAAGGTCTATCAAATGGATGTCAAGAGTGCATTCCTGAATGGGGAGTTGGAAGAAGAAGTATATGTGCAACAACCACCTGGCTTTGAGGATCCACAGTTTCCCCACTTTGTCTACAGATTACTTAAAGCATTGTATGGACTCAAGCAAGCTCCTAGGGCATGGTATGACACACTATCACAATTTCTACTGGAGAATCAATTCACTAGAGGCACACTGGACAAGACACTATTCTACAAGAAACATGGTGATGATATTATCCTAGTTCAAATCTATGTGGATGATATCATATTTGGCTCTACAAATGAGAAGCTGTGTGAAAAATTCTCTAAGCTCATGCAAAGCAGATATGAGATGAGTATGATGGGAGAATTAACATTCTTTCTTGGACTGCAAGTGAGTCAAAGGAAGGATGGCATTTTTATAAGTCAAACCAAATACATTAAAGATTTACTGAAGAAATTTGATTTGGAAGAATGCTCACCTGCGAAGACACCCATGGCCACTGTCACCAAGTTAGATGATGATGCTAAGGGCAAAAAGGTAGATATCTCAATCTACAGAGGCATGGTCGGTTCTCTACTCTACCTCACTGCTAGTAGGCCAGATATCATGTTTGCTACATGCTTATGTGCAAGGTTTCAATCAAACCCAAAGGAATCACACATGATAGCTATAAAAAGGATCTTCAAATATCTGAAAGGCACACCAAACTTGGGGTTATGGTATCCTAAGGACACAGGGTTCAATCTGGTTGGTTATTCTGATGCTGATTATGCTGGATGCAGAGTGGATAGGAAAAGCACATCAGGTAGCTGCCAGTTTCTTGGCCAAAGGTTAGTCTCTTGGTACAGCAAGAAACAACAATCTGTGTCAACTTCCACAGCTGAAGCTGAATACATAGCTGCTGGAAGTTGCTGTGCTCAAGTGCTTTGGATTAGAAACCAACTTAGAGATTATGGACTTGTGTTGGAAAGAATTCCTATCATGTGTGACAACACAAGTGCAATCTCTATAGTTGCCAATCCTGTCAATCATTCTAGAACAAAGCACATTGACATCAGATATCATTTCATAAGGGAGCATGCAACTAATGGAACCATTGAGTTACATTATGTTCCCACAGAAAAACAACTAGCTGACATATTCACTAAGCCATTAGATGAAGCCACCTTCACTAGGCTGGTCAGTGAGATTGGAATGCTGAATTCTTCGAATTCTGGCTAAGTGAATATATCAACTAGATTGTTGCAGCAGTAAATACTTACCTTATCAAATGCTCAATATTTTTAAAAGTAAGTATTGGCTGGAGTATGATGTATAAATATTCCAATGCTGCACATGTTGAAAATCATACATCTTTAGCTTGAAATTTCTGTGAAATTTTGAGAAAATCACTATTTAATTTAGTAGAATATTCTTCAGTGAATATTTCTGGTAAATTTTAAAAGATAGTGAAAATTGAATTTTATGAGTGAAAAGTATAGTTCGATAAGTCAGACTTCTCGAATGGTTCATTGTTATGTCTTGGCTCGAGTTCTCGAATAGGCCTATCTAGAACCCTCTTGAGTTCTCGAATAGTGTCTTTTAGAGAAATCGAATAGCACACTTTGAGTTCTCGAATAGAGTATTTTAGTTCTCTAATGATAGAGTTCTCGAATACTGCATTTGAGTTATCGAATCATTTGAAAAGGCTGATCTTTCGCTGACACTTAATCGCTTTTTGGATTTATATTCAAAACTTCATTTCACTCATAAAAATATATTCTTAACTTTGAATTTTCTTCTGAGTTAAATCACTGCCAGCTGTGAGTTAAAAACTGTCTGAGATATCGAATAAGCCTTTCTTGACTTCTCGAATAGCTGTTTCATACTTCTCGAATGACTTGTCGCTACAGAACACTTATCTATCGACAACTCAAGACATTCATACATATACATTCAACTTCACAACTATTCAATTCTTTTCGTTCGATTTCTCAAGCACCTCAACTCCTGAAACCTCTGAAAAACCCTAACTGCGAATTTCTTCTTCAATCCTAATTCTCTTTTCTTCTCTACCCAAATGGCAAACCCTAAACTCACCATATCATTCCAAACTAATTTCATCGCAATCACCAGTGATGTGGAAGCACCGAATGCCAATTTCAAGTGCTTTGTTCGGTGGTTGTCTGAATCATACATCAAGAGTGCGCTCTCAGCCAACCCAACTCTGTACATAGATCTATTGGAACAATTCTGGAGGACTGCTACTGTGGAGGTCATCGCTCTTGAGAATGCTATCACTTCTTATATTGTTCACTGCAAGATTCAAGGAGAGGATATCACTATCACCACTGCAGACATGAATCAAGCCTTGGATATGCAGCAAGAGACGTATGATGCTCTGGCCTCCAATGATGAGTTGGAAGAATTCTTTGACTTCATCAACTACTCTGATACTATCAAGCTGGGAAAGTTGAATAGGAAGTTCTTAAGGAAAGAATGGAGCTTTGTATTTGCTACACTCCTTCATGTATTCACTGCACGGAAGTCAAGCTTTGATCAGATTAGTACACCCGTGCAGCACCTTGCCTATGCCTTGGCTCATGGGAGAAAGATAGATGTTGGACTTCTCATCCTACAGGAACTCTATGGGAGACTTGGTCAGACCACAGCCAAGAGAGGTAATGAAATTTTCTTTCCTCGCTTTATTCAATCAGTGCTTAACTTTAAAAATGCTTCTTTGATTGAATTGCCTGGAGTAGATAAGAGTAAAATAGGCTATCCTAGGTCCATGACCAAACTCATTTTTGGTAATTTGGAGACTAGGAATGATGTGGATGTAAGACTTAGCATAACTCCCCACATGGAGGGTTTGTTTAGGTCTTACCCCCACAACATGCCAATATTTGATTCTAAATCTCAGTTAGCACAGCCTAAGCAAGGAGAACAAAGTGCTAACCCAAGGCCTGCTAACCAACCCCCCCCAGCCAAACACTCTATCCAGCAAAGAGCCAACTGCATCATCCTCTCAAAAGGGTGATGTTAGTAAAAAGAAGAGAAAACAGGTTGCTTCTGAACCTTTAGAAATCTTAACTGAAGCAGCCTTAGCTGTAGAACTAGGGTTAGAAAGTGAGAAACCTGAGTTACCTATCATAAGCCTAAAGAAGAAGAAGAAGTCTAAAACCACCTCTTCAGTCACTCAAATGGCTGAAGTTGTAAAATCAGGGGCACACAGCTCACTAGATGTATCCTCTCAACAGGATGCATCTATAGAATCAAGCATCCTCCCCAATGCACCTATCTGTAAAGAGTCAGCACAAGGGAGTGATAAGGCTGGCACAACACTGAGTGGAGAGCACATCATAACTGAAACTCCCTCTATTTCTCAGGGGGAGTTGCCAAAATCTTGTCTACAACACACTTCTCTTTCAGAATCTACCACTCATATTTCTTTGGAGCCTGCAACTCAAGCAATTGAGGAGCAAGGCATTGATCATCAAGAATTCTTTTCCTTTGATGAGCCAATGAATTCAAGTGACTTGGTGCATGACACCTTGCTCACCACCCAGGTACCACATTTGGATGGTCAGGGAATGCATGCTGGGGCATATCCTAATGACACCATCACAAACACAGAGGATTCACTAGTTCTTACTAGAGACTCTGTGCCTGTGTCAACTACTGTTGTAACTCATCCCACTTCTGTGGAGACAACAGTAGTAGAGTCTGTTCATCCGGTTGCAGAAGTTGCATCTGTAACTGAGGAGCCTAGCAAGCCTAGCTCTAGCTCTAACTTTTTGTCTCAATGGCTGAAGCCTGTGCAACATGACAGTGCTTCAGGATCAGGGTCTGTTCCACCACAATTGACGGTTGAAGCACTTCAAAGCTTAGTTGTGGATCAGATCCCTGAGTTCACAAAAATTGCTCAGCACCTTCTCACTGCAAACATGCCCAATCCAGACTATGAAGCTATTCTCCTATGTCACAAAGAGGATGTAGAGCTACAGAAGGAGAAAATCATAGATGAAACTGAGAGAGATGGGAATATCGATGCTTGGCTGCAAGGAACCAATTCAATCCCTCTCTCAGAAGGTCTCCAGTATCTCAGAGAAGAGTACATCACTTCACTAGGGTCCAATGCCAAATCTCTCAACCCTACTGATGTGTTTGAAGCAGTGAATGACAGCTATAAAGGCATTCTCAAGGCTGCACACTATCTTGGTAAAGGCTTAAAGACAGAAATTAATGAAGTGTGTTCAGCTACAACCAAGGAGGTGCATGAGATCAAGAGGACTTTTGATGCTAAATTCCCTCAATTGGAGACTGTGCTCAAGGACATTCGAACCTGCAATGCTACTTGCACCAGGATGGACAATGGTTTAGCTATTCTCAAGGATGCTGTCACAGGTCTGGGGCACAAATTTCAATCCTTATCAGATCAGACAACTGATGCCAATGCCATGCTCAGGACCCTCTTTGCAAATCAATATGGAGACAAGCTGGTCACTGAGGTTCCTGTGCATGAGATGTCAAGGTTCGAAGTGCAGAGACTGAAGGATCAATCCCTATCTGGTTTTAAGGCCAATGAACTCTTCACTAAAGTGGATACTCTTGAAAAGGAGGTAGTCTCTCTCCACAAGTCCAATGCTCATCTTACAGACACTGTGACAACTCTGACTGAGCAGTTGAACACTCAAGCCACCACCACAGCTGATGTCCTTCTGCATCAACAATCAATGTTGTCTGCAATGATGAAGCACATGGGTCTTCCCCTACCTGATGAATCTTCAACTCCAAAGGTGCATCCTACAGTCCCTGTGTCTGTCAACAAGCCTAAGGGGGAGAAGAGGATATCAAAGAACTCAAATCCAAAGGGGGAGAGATCACTAGAAAAGGGCATCAAGATCACTGAGGGTGGCCATCAGAGAACTTTGAAATCTACTACTCATGTGCCTGGAAAAGGAAAGGACAAAGTTGATGTGCCTCCCACTTCTCTGCCAGTTGTCACTCTACCAACTGTGCACATCACTACTCCTGATGGTCAAAGGCAGTCTATTACAACCACAGTGGTTGCAGGGAGTATGCCATCTGACAAGCCTCAAATCTCAATATCTAAGAGTGCCAAGCCAGTAGAAGTGAAGGTGGTCACTGAGGCCAAGCTACAAGAAATTGCAAACTCAAATGTCTATCATGATGATGCATTCTTGGAGCTTCTGAAAGTCTCTAGAGAACAGGCTGGTGATGCTCTGCTATATCATGAGAGTTTGAAGAGTCAGATTGACTGTCTCACTGTAGTACCAAGGAGGCTTAATGATCTATGGCTCAAGGAGATATTGATGGTAGGAAAGAACAAGATATGGCACTTAACCATCAATACTCTACAGAGTCTAAAGCACTCAGAAGTGAATGTGCTCCTTGGACTAATTGAGAAGGGAAATGAGAACAACAAGAGTCTTCATGATGAATTGAGGAATGGTCAACCTTCAAGGCTACCTGAAGTTTTCACAGATCCTAGAACTATTATCTACCAGGCTGGAACAAGAATTGAAGATATCAAGCAGCTGGTCATTCCTAAGCATCTAACTCCTCAAAATAAAAATCTCATCATAGCCATCATTGAGAAACTGATCAAGAAGAAGGGATCTAGAACAGCAGAAGAATTAGAAGCTATATCTTATCTCAGGTCATATATTGCAACTGGCATTGTATCTGAGACTGCTAAGTTCAACCCAAGCAAAGATCAAGACAAGGATGAAGATAAAAGTGATGGAAGGAGAAGATATCACAGGAGTAATAAGGGTGATGAAGACAAGAAGAAGAAGAAGGATGGTGAGAAGAGGAAGAATGATGATGATCAAGGTAAAGGCTCTGAGAGGAAAAGTGGAAGACAGCAAGCCTCAGGCATTGCTGACAGTAACCTCACCACAACACAAGACTCTAAGTCTAGGGTGAATGCTGCCAGTAGTGACCTTTCAAAATTTGCATCTATGGCTTCTGCAACTGTCTTGCCACCTCAAGAAGAGAAGAAGATTCAAGTCAAGAAACCATCTGTATGTTTCAAAAAGCAAACTGCTAATGGAATACTACAATGGTCTACAAACAAAGGTCACATACTGCTGCCAAGTAATCATGTAAAAAGAATCAAGTTCAAGCAAGCTGCAAGGAAATCAAAGCCAACCATATCAAAAACCCTGACAATCTATCCAGGCCTAAAACTCCAACCACTAGATGAAGATTATGATGTAGACCAACTGCAATTTTTGCAAGCTCAAAGAATCTATCATGTTGCCATTGTTGATAATTGCCTTGAGATTAAATATTCGGATGGAAGGGAGGAGAAATTCAAACAAGGAGGATGTCAACACTGGGGCAAGCTATATGACATAGAGAGAATCATTGCACTGTTGAGCTCAGAAGATAAAGTGGAGAGAGTATGGAAACTGGAGCTAATTGATTTTGTGAAAATGAAGAGAGATCATGAAGAAAAAGTCAGAAAAGAGTGTTTTGAGAAATGGCTGGCAAGGGAGAAAGAAATTGAGAGACTGGAAAGTGAAGCAGAAAAGCTGAGGAAAAAGGGTTTGTGTAGAGTTCAGTTCAACCCCTACATGGTAAAGTATAGGAGGAGGAATGGAAATCAAGTCAACATCAGAATGAATCTACTCAACCACTATCCTGCAAATATTCTGGAACCAGTACTTGAAGATTTCAAAGACTCAATTTTGCTTGAAGAATTGGATGCTATGGCAGAAATAATAAAAGCTATGGATGAGAATACAAGGAAGGAGAAAGAAAGAAGAGAGAAAGAATATGATGAATTTCAAGCCAAAGCTATGGAAAGGGAATCAAAAGACAATGGCTAGTTCTTCATCATAGGCTGTAAGATTACTCACTCTGTAGTTCTATCCAAATTGCTGATGGAAATTCATACCTGTACTGTCAAGTTTTATCTTTATGTATGATAGGCTTGTTATCAGACATGAAATTGTGACTAAGGGTCTTACTCACAATTTGGGGGAGATTGTTAGTCACAGAGGCATGCCTGAATACATCTAATAACAAGCCTAAGTATGTGTAATGCTATGCATTACCTACATGACCTCTTAACTGAGGGAACCTCTAGTTGTAGAGTTTCTATTTGTTCTGTACTTGTAATAGGCATCAAATTCTATCTGTGTAACTGTACCTACTAAGTCAAGAATAAAGCTTGAAAGAAGTTCTAAGGTTCATGCCTCAAGCAAGGGAATGAAGACTGCCAAATAATCACAGTTGGGATTTGAAGAAATGAAGAATTTGCCTAAGTACCAATTCGAGAAGTACATTTGTCTATTCGAGAAGTCTAGCATTCGAGAAGTCTGAAGTTCGATATCTCAGAAGACACTATTCGATATCTCTCAATATGCTATTCGATATCTCAGGGATTCGATATGTCAAAATGCTCTATTCGATATCTCAAGGAGTCCCAGAGAAAAGAGCTATTCGAGAAGTGATTCGATATGTCAAGATAACACTATTCGAGAACTCAGAGTTATCGATCAAGTCAACTCCAGTTCTCGAATCACTTACTTAGTCACTTCTCGAATACATTCTTGAGGACAAAATACTGAAGAATTGTACAAGTCAGAAACCTGCAACAAGCCAGGATACTTTATTTGACTCTGTCCTATAAAGCATGCTGGAAAGCCTACAAAGAAGCTTGGAGAGATAAGACAAGGGACAAGGAGCTGAAGAAGTGGATCTAAACAGGCTTTTCAAAGTCAAATCTGTAGCCGTTTGGACTCTTACTAAAATGAGATAGACAGACTGGAAAGTGCTTTTGTTTTTTTACCTACCTCATTTGTAGCAAGGGGGTGTATCCATGTCTATAAGGATACAGCCTCACTTCCTTAGCTGTTAAGGTTTTGAAGTTTCTCAAACATATCCAGAAAATATCTCTCTGAGAAAAACGAAGCTGAGAATACTATCATTTGTATTCACAGATTGTAGCAACATCTTAATCTAATAAAATATTAGATTAAAGTGATATTGTGTTGTGTTTGTGTTTAATTATCCGCATCTTCATATCTCACACACTCATCACTTATCTTGCTGCAAAGATTCAAAACCGAAGAAAAACTCAAGAATCCATTCACCCCCCCTCTGTATTCTTTTACTGTATTCAATACTCAACAATTTTTATCGTTGTGGTACACTTAGTAAATGGACACGTTGTCCTTTTTCCCAAAGTTTGGTATCTTCAATCGCTAGGATATTTGATAACGAATGACTAAAATTAATGTATTCAGTTTGAAGTAGTACTCTGTCTAAAAAAGGGAAAAAAATAGTTACATATCCCAAATTTATTTCCAAAAAGCGTTTTTTCCAAATGAAGTGGCAAAGGATATGATAAATTTTTTTGATTGGAGCGATGATGTGAATGCAGGAATTCATATTATTCTAAACAATTATATTATTATATTTAGCATTTGAAATTTTTTTTAACAACCAATTAAGATATCTAGCATTTTCCTTTCCTAAAAAATTAAAAAGTTAACATAATATTGAACTTGATTTTGAATTCTTTTTTTTTTTCCATTCTTCCTAATCATGTTAAAGAAATTTGTTTCGATTTTCTCTTTCTTTAGGCTATGCACTTAGATGTCTCAAACAAGCCCTAAAAAAAAAAAAAAAAAAAAGTCATGAAGACCGCTTTTCCTTTTGGTATAAAACATATACAGCAGGACGTGTTTGACTGTTTGTCAACTACTTAAAATAAGTTTTTAAGAACTTATTTTCGAATAAAAATTTCATATATAATTCCCATCATCTTAACTAATCACGGTATAATCTTAACTAACCACGGTATAGTTCATCTTAATTTTATAGAGAAAGAAAAACTGATATTAGAATATTATTAGATACTAGCTTAAAACCTGTGCGATGCATGAATTTTTTTAATATTATATGATTTTTTTATTAATTTGAATTACTTTTTGTTAAAATATGAATTTTGGAGGCTTAAATTTTTAAATGAGATGATTTAATAAAAATTATATAAATGTTGTCCGTGATATTTCTAGGAAAAGAGGGATTTTAGTTAGAAAATATTGAAAAGATGAACATTTTAGTTGAAAAAGGTAATCGGTTAATTATAAGTGCTTATAAAATTATTATTTAATTTTATTAAATAGAATGTCGTGATTTAACTGAAAAAAGAAAGGTGTTAGTTAGAGAAAATTAAAAGGAAACATGTTTTAGGTGAAAAAGGTAATTGATTAGTTTATAGTAATTATAATTCAATTATGTTATTTTAGTAAATAAAATTTCTCTAAATGTTTTAAAAAAAAGGAAAAATTAATGTTACCCGTGGTATTTTTAAGAAAAGAGAGATTTTAGTTAGAAAATATAGAAAAGATGATACATTTTAACTGAAAAACTTAATCGGTTAATTATTAATATTATAATATTGTTATTTTATTTTATTAAATAGAACCGCCCCTAATATAATTGGAAAAAGATAGATTTTAGTTAGAGAAAATAGAAAAGGTAATGTGAAAATTAAAAAGGTGACACGCTTTAGGTGAAAAAGGTAATTGATTAGTTTATTGTAATTATAATTTAGTTTATGTTATTTTACTAAATTTAATTATTCGTAGTGTCATTAGATAGTGGAAAATTAATATTGCCCGTGATATTTATAAAAAAATAAAGGAATTTTAATTATGAAATATTGCGTAACTAAGAAAGATGAAAAGAGTATAAAATACTTCGGACTTTAAATTTATATCCAGTTCATTTACAATTCAAAAACTAATCACATGTGATCGGTCTGGTACACTAGCAGTTTAAAAGCATCCCTCACTTCCCGCCATGCATGTGTTCGTAATACTAAACTGCTACTAGGTAAACTAGCACAAGTTTCCCAGCCATCGATCTTGACAAAAATGGAGTCTAATCTTCTATAAATATTGGTCTCTCTTGCACTAATAAACCACTTCTACACAACAATGTCTTCTTTCATTTATCGCCATAGCCTAATCTTCTTCTTATTCTTGGTTGTTGCGATATTTTCAGTTTCAAGCGCAGCCAAGTCCAAGTCCAAACCCAAGGCCTTTATTTTTCCCATACGGAAAGACATAGAAACACTCCAGTTCTACACCTCACTCAAAATCTCCAAACGAGAAAACAATTTACCACTAGTGCTGAATCTTGCTGGCCAAAACACCTGGTTCAGTTGCGAGCCCTATAAATTACCGACCTATAAGCCCATCATGTGTGGTTCTGGTAAATGCAAAAAGTATAACATCAAGAATGCTGGGTGCATGATCTGCTTTGGCATTGTACCTCACACGCCAGGCTGCACTATCGGTGCCTGTGCTCTCAGTTCAGTTAATGTATACGCTTCTTTAGATGGTGGTCAAATCCTAGGAGAGGATTTCATATATGTTGTAAAAACCAATGGAAAATCAGTCGGATCAACCCAAAAATCTCCCGAACCAATATTTCCATTCACCTGTGCAGATGCAGAAATGTTGAGGGGTCTATCCAACGAAACCAAAGGTATGGCAGGCCTCGGAAATGGAATAACTTCATTACATGCACAATTGTCAGAACAATTTAAGATACCTCATAAATTTGCTATTTGTTTGCCCTCTACATCTGAATATGCACCGGGCCTGTTGGAGCTATTTCCAGCTCATATACTTGCACTGCCAGCTAGGATAAGTTTGTTACAAACCATGTGCACCATGTGTCATGTGCAGTTAGTTACAAGAGTAGTATATAGCTTTAGTATTGTAAAATAGCTCTGTACTTCTTTTACTTAATATGTAAGTTTACAACAATATTGATACTATTTTCTCTGTGTACAACAACTTCTTTACTGAGCTTTAATGGAGTTTTTCATTTCTTCTTAGTTCTATACATAAAATCTTCATGGTATCAAAGCAGGTTTCGATCGATTGAAGTTTACGATCGTCTCCGATCATCTTCAAAACATATCTTCTCGTAATATTCAGGTGAATTCGTTTTAATCTTCAAGTTCTGGTTGATTTCTTAGATATCTGATTGATTAGTAATATCTGGTGATCATAATCATGAAATCTGTGAGATATGTGTGTTTACAAACAGAGATTAGTTCATATTTCACGTTGATTCTTGAATTTGCTTAGTTTTGTGAGTTTACCTGAAGAAATTGTTAGATTTCTGTGAGATTTCTGCGAGTTTCTTGTTAAGATTTGTATGAAAATCATGGCTACAACTAAGTCTCCTAATCAAGATCCTTCGAGTGTATACTTTATACATCCTTCTGATGCAAATACGACTCAACTTGTGTCTACTAAATTTGCTGGTAATGGATTTAATAACTGGAAGAGATCTATGATTCTAACCTTGTCTGCGAAGAACAAAATTGGATTTGTGGATGGAAGTATAGTCAAACCTGAATCTACTTCTAATGATTTCAAAGCCTGGGAAAGGTGTAATGATCTAGTTTGTTCCTGGTTATTGTTCAATTTGGATGATAATATTGCTAAGAGCGTATTGTTTCTTAAGACTGCTAGAGAGATATGGATTGATTTGGAGGAAAGATTTGGATACACTTCAATGACTCAGGTTTATTCTCTAGAGCAGCAATTGTATGAGTTGAATCAAGGTTCTGATAATATTTCTGAGTTTTTCACCAAGATTAAGACTATCTGGGATTCAATTAATGATGCTAATCCTTTGCCTCAATGCACTTGCCAAAAATGTACATGTAATCTTGAGCAAAGAGTTTATCAGATGCAGCAAGATCAAAGAATGATTCAATTCATGATGAAACTAAGTGATGAATTTTCTGCAATTAGGGGAAACTTGCTTATGCAGCATCCTTTGCCAAGTATTACTAATGCATACAGGTTGTTTGCACAGGAAGAAAGGCACAAAGAATTGTCACACTTGACAAATCAAACTGAAGCTATGGCTTGTTTTTCAGAAAGAAGAAATACTAAGCAGTTCAACAGGCCTGCAAATACTTACTCTAAAGGAGTTCAAAACACTGGAAATTTCACAGGGAATACAAATTCTTTTGCTAAGAACACTGGTTCATTTACTGGAAACAATACTAGAAGAATGCAGTATTATTGTACTCACTGTAAGATGGCTGGTCATAGCTTGGAAAGGTGTTTCAAGGTTCATGGATATCCACCAGGATTCAAGTTTAACAAGGATAAGAAAATTGCTGCTGCTGTAACAGTTGAAACAGATAATGGAAATGGAAATGACAATGGAGCTAATCATTTCTCTCAAGCTCAGTATAATCAGTTTATGGAGATGTATAATAAACACAATTCAGAATCTGTTTCTCACAAACAAGATGACTCTCATGCTTTATTGGCAGGTAACATTTGTCTATTATCCAAATATAATACTGACTGGATAGTAGACAGTGGGGCAACAGATCATATATGTTATAACATTGATTTGTTTGACACTCATAGAATGGTTGATGTCAATTCTGAAAGATTTATTACTGTTCCAGATGGAAGAAAGGTTCAAATCACACATATTGGAAATGTGGTTCTACAAAATAACATTGTTTTGGAAAATGTTCTTTTTGTACCAGATTTTCATTTTAACCTTATCTCAGTCAAAAGGTTATGTCAGGATTTAAATTGTCATCTGGTTTTCACTCATAATAAGTGCTTTATTCAGGACCATTCTCAGAAGAACTCTCCAATGCTTCTTGGTAATTTGCATACTGGATTATATCATACTGCAGAGGAGGTCAAAGTTGATAATAAAGTTTGCTGTAATGTTCAAGAAGAAGTGCAATTGTGGCATCTAAGGATGGGCCATTTACCTGCTTCTCAGTTGAAGTTGATTCATCCACAATTGAGTGATAAGAATTGTAGTCTTGATGTAATTTGTCAAATTTGTCCTGCAGCCAGACAAACTAGACAGTCTTTTCCACATCATAGTACTAGAAAAACCACTGCTGTATTTGAATTGCTTCATGTTGATGTTTGGGGGCCATATAAGACTAAAACTCCTTCTGGTTGTAATTCTTTTTTAACAATAGTGGATGATTTCAGCAGATTTACATGGGTTCATCTTTTGAAATCTAAATCTGAGGTTGCAGATATATTGATCAATTTTTCTAGTTATGTTGAAAATCAGTTCAAAACCAAGATTAAAGGCATTAGATCAGATAATGCTAAAGAATTTTGTGAAGGTGCATTACAAGTGTTTTGTAGAAAGCAAGGAATTACACATCAAAAGAGCTGTGCTTATACTCCTCAGTAGAATGGAATTGTTGAAAGAAAACACAGACATTTGTTGGAGACAGCTAGGGCATTAGCTTTTCAATCTAAGGTACCACTGAAATATTGGGGAGAATGTATACTCTGTGCAGTTTATTTGATCAATAGAATGCCTTTAGCTAGCATAAATAATCAAATTCCTTATTCTTTACTTTATGGTCAAAATTCTGATATTAAGCATCTTAGGAATTTTGGCTGTTTAGTTTTCATATCTTCAAAACAGACATCTAGAACTAAATTTGATCCTAGAGCCACACCTGGAGTTTTTCTAGGCTACTCAATACATACCAAAGGTTATAAAGTTCTGGATATAGCTTCTAACACAATTACTATCTCAAGAGATGTAGTTTTTCATGAAAAGCATTTTCCATTTCATAATAAAAGTAATAATACTTCTACAGATTATCCTACTGAAATCTATATTCCTTCTATCACACATATTCCTCATTGTGATTCTGATTCTGAGTTAGAGAATGCAATTGATTCTGATAATATTTTTTCTCCTTCACAATCATATTCTGATCACAATAATAGTTCTAATTCTACTAATTCATATTCCACTAGTTCATCTAGTTCACATTCTACTGATTCTCTTAATAATCAAAATCATCAGTCTGCTCATAGTTCTAATAATTCAACTGTTGTTGATCTTTCTTCTAATCTGCCTAGAAGACAATCCACCAGATGTCATAGTAAACCAACTTATCTTAATGATTACTATTGTCAAACTGCTGTTACTGATTCTCATTGGTGTAACTTAGTGCACTATTCTGAACTTCCTTCTGAGAAACAGTGTTTTATTTCCAAAGTTTGTGACTTAGTAGAACCTAGTTCTTATGCTGAAGCTTCTAAAAATCAGCTTTGGGTGGAAGCTATGAATAAAGAATTATCTGCTCTTTCTCTCAATAATACTTGGGATTTAGTTGATTTACCACCTGGTAAAAAGGCCATAGGATCTAGATGGGTTTATAAGGTCAAACTTAAATCAGATGGATCATTAGAAAGGTGTAAAGCTAGACTTGTAGCTAAAGGATTTAATCAGAGATATGGAATAGACTATGAAGAAACCTTCTCTCCAGTGGTTAAAATGGCTACTATCAGATGTATATTGGCTGTGGCTGCTAGCAGAAATTGGTCTGTTTTTCAATTAGATGTAAATAATGCCTTTCTACATGGGGAATTGTCTGAAGAAGTTTATATGAAAGTACCAGAAGGAGTACCTAATCCTGGTAATAAAGTGTGCAGATTAAGGAAGTCAATTTATGGACTTAAGCAGGCATCTAGAGAATGGCATTCTAAGTTGACTACTTCTTTAAAAAATCAAGGTTTTGTTCAGTCGAAAAATGACTATAGTCTTTATATTAGGAATCACAAGGGGCTTATTTGTATTGCAGCTGTTTATGTTGATGATGTGATTCTAACTGGAACAGATCATACTGCTATTGCAAATCTTAAAGCATACTTGAATGATGAATTTGGAATTAAAGATCTTGGTTTGCTGAACTATTTTCTGGGCATTGAGGTCAGTCATCTATCTACTGGGATTTTTCTCAGCCAAAAGAAATTCACACATGAATTGTTGGAGTTTTGTAATATGGATCTTACAAAGTCAGCCTCAACTCCACTTCCTTTAAATACTAAATTGTCTGCATATGAGGGTGAACACATTGAACATCCAGAAATTTACAGGTCTTTGGTGGGAAAATTGGATTTTTTAACCAATACCAGACCTGATTTAGCTTACACAGTACAGTCTTTGAGTCAATTTATGCATGCTCCTAGAACTTCTCATCTTGCAGCTCTTCATCATACACTTAGATATGTTGCTCATACAGTTGGTCAAGGCATCTTACTTCGAGCTGATGCAGATATTAAACTCCAAGCATTTACAGACTCTGATTGGGCAGCTTGTCCAGACTCCAGAAAATCTATTACAGGTTATGTGCTATTACTTGGACAATCACCAGTTACCTGGAAATCAAAAAAACAAAGTACGATTTCTAAATCTTCTTCAGAGGCCGAATATAGGGCCATGGCTTCAGCTGCTTCAGAAGTGACCTGGCTAGTTCGTTTACTTGGTGAATTAGGAGTGTCAGATTTGAAGCCAGTAACCTTGTTTTGTGACAATCAATCTGCCATTCATATTGCAAAGAATCCAGTGTTTCACGAGCGCACCAAACACATTGAAATCGATTGCCATTTCACTCGTGATAAAGTTCTAGAGGGATTAATTCAGCTGACTTATCTCCCAACACAGTCACAACTTGCTGATTTGTTTACTAAGATCTTACCTTCTCAACATTTTAAACATTTACTGTCCAAGTTAGGATTTCATGATTCTGTTTCTCATGAATCTCCTAAATTGAGGGGGGGTGTTGGAGCTATTTCCAGCTCATATACTTGCACTGCCAGCTAGGATAAGTTTGTTACAAACCATGTGCACCATGTGTCATGTGCAGTTAGTTACAAGAGTAGTATATAGCTTTAGTATTGTAAAATAGCTCTGTACTTCTTTTACTTAATATGTAAGTTTACAACAATATTGATACTATTTTCTCTGTGTACAACAACTTCTTTACTGAGCTTTAATGGAGTTTTTCATTTCTTCTTAGTTCTATACATAAAATCTTCAGGGCCACATGTTTATTGGCGGGGGGCCATATTATTTTCCACCATATGGTAAAGACATTGCCAAAGAATTAATCACCACACCACTAGTTAGAAACCCCCTTAAAGTTAGGGGTTTTGAAATAGTACGTGATCCTGAGTTCTCCTATTTCGTAAATGTTACATTTATTAGTGTTGATCATAAACTTGTTTCTTTCAATGCTTCTTTGTTATCCTTCGAAAAAGATGGCTCCGGGGGTACTAGTTTAAGTACTACTACTACTTATACAATATTAAGGCCTTCCATCTACGAGGCTCTTGTTAGTGCTTTTACCACGGCAGCAGCGCTCAGAAAGATGAAAAGAGTAGAATCTGTCGCACCCTTTGGAGTGTGTTATGAATCTAAATCAATAGCCAGAAGCCAGACAGGGCCCGTAGTGCCATATATAGATATTGGTCTGGCGGGCAACACACATTGGAGATTTTACGGTGCTAATTCAATGGTCTCAGTGAACAATGATGTGTTATGCTTGGCATTTGTGGGTGCACCATTTACAGATAGCTCAATTGTCATAGGAACGCATCAGATGGAGAATTATCTTATTGAGTTCGATCTCAATTACTCAAAGCTCAGGATTAGTACTTCACTTTCATTTCGAAATACAACCTGCGGCCAGTCTCGGGTCATTCAGATTTCGAGGTAATAGTCCCTAGCATTAAAGCTAGTTCTAGTTTAGTGTGGACTTTTGATGAATAAGTCTGTTTAATTTGTTTTTCTTCAGAATTAGTCATGTCATTTGTATTTTGTTGAAGTGCTGATCAAAAGGCATGACTATTTTCAAGAACAATGATAATGCATCTTTTTTTTGGTGTAATTTAAGGTTCATCTCTTGAATGTTTCCTAAACTTGATTTTTTTTTGGATCAACAGATTGATGAATTATAATGTGGATAAGTCAAAAGAGATTACTCTCAGTCATCAGATTAGAACCTGATAATTCGATAATTATTCGCATGGATTCATGCATTGACTTGTATCTTGCTCGACTTTACGCGTCTCTTCGTTCTTGCTTAGGGTTGCCAGCGTGAGCAAAGACATGCAGTATCTTTAAGCCATCTGATGGTTTTTGCTTAGTCTACAAAAATTGCAAGCTCACTTAGTCACTTGCTTTAATTAGTAGTGTTACTTTATAAAAGAGATAAGAAGATGCTGAGAATAGATATGTGTGTCAAATATATGGTTACTGACTTTCTGTAAATATATGGTTACTGACTTTCTGGATTGACTTGGAGGGGTGGCACATGCCCTTTCATACAAGTTGAATATTATCAAAGGAGCAAACACATGACTAACGATAAAAATAGGGGATTTACAACAAACGTATATTACAACATATCTTAGCGATTTTATTTTTTATAATCCGCAGTATAATATGTTATTTAAATTGTCAGTTTCTTGAACCAGCACCCTAAAAACAATACATGGATTCATTTTAGAACAATTTGTCTGACAGAAAATACAAATAGCGATACTACTGTAAAGGCCGGTTATGGGCTCTGTTCACATGTGTTCATACCAAATCTAGTCTTCCATAGAAGTGGCAATAAAAAATGGTACTGAAGACTCCCTCAGTTATCACCTTGCGTATACCATGTGTTCATGTGTGTACTAAACTATATTTGACCAGCACATGAATATAGATTCTTGACAGATCTGGAGACTAGCTACTCTTCTATAAATGGTACTCTGTTCTGCACTAGCATCATCATCACAACCATGTCTTCTTCAATCCACTATAGTCTGATCATCTTATTCTTCGCGGTTTCAATTTTTTCGATTTCAAATGCTGCTAATGTCGAAAAACCACAGCCCACTGCCCTTATTTTTCCGATAAGGAAAGACATGGATGTACGCCAGTACTACACTACTTTGAACATTTCGAAACCAGGCAACAAAGTAAACCTGGTGATGGATCTTGGTGGCCAACACACCTGGTTCAATTGTGACGACTTCGACTTACCAACCTATAAGTCCATCAGTTGCAACACAGAAATTGTAAAAAGTATAGGGGCTACGATTGCATGAACTGCGCTCTTCTGGACCCTGTCCCACCACGCTGCATTAACAATGGATGTGCCGTCACCTATGACAATCCATACGCTTTTCAAGCTATTAACAACAGCTTAGCAGAGGATGCCTTATTTGTTGAGTCTATGAATGGCGTATCAGTTGGATTAACCTACAAATCCCCCAAACCATTTCCATTTTCATGTTCTGATCTCTTGAGAAATCTAGCCGATGGAACAGAAGGTATGATAGGCCTTGTAAATACAACTACTTCATTGCATGCACAAATGTCAAGCCAGTTCAATTTACCTCATAAATTTGCTCTTTGTTTGCCTTCTACATCTGGTCCTAAACATGGCCACATGTTTATAGGCAGGGGGCCATACATTTTTCCACCGTACTATAAAAACATTGCTAAGAAATTAATCACCACAAAACTCGTCAGTTACCCTGTTGACACTGACAAAATTTATACAATAACTGACCCTTACGACGAATATTTCATAGATCTTAAATCTATTACTATTGATCGAAAGCTTGTCCCACTTGATGCTTCTTTACTATCCATCAACAGAGATGGCTTCGGGGGTACTACATTTAGTACTAAATCTCCGTTTACAAGTTTACAGACTTCCCTCTATACGGTTTTTGTTACCGCTTTCACTGAGGCTGCAGCTCACAGGAAGATGAAAAGAGTAGACGGACCCTTCGACGTGTGTTTCAATGCCACAAACATACCTAAAAGCAAGACAGGACCTGTCGTGCCACACATAGATATCGGTCTTGCAGGGGGCAAGAACGAGTGGAGACTTTACGGAGCCAACTCAATGGTATCAGTGAATGAAGAAGTATTATGCCTAGCATTTGTAGATGGAGGAAAATTTCCAAGAACTTCAGTTGTCATTGGAGGGCATCAACTAGAGAATTATCTTATCGAGTTCGATCTCGTTTCCTCCCAGGTAGGGATTAGCTCTTCACTTTTAACTAGAAATACAAGTTGCAGCCAGTCTAGAGTCTTATAAATTTCCTAGAAATAGGTTCTGGTTGGACGCATGCAAATGAACAAAATTTCACTGGGATTGATTATTTGATATTGCTTCGTATGGAGGAGTTTTAATAAGACCGTTTAATTCTTTTGACATGTTTTCCTCAGTTTGTTATTTTGCTGGAGAGCTGATGTTTATTAATACTACTAATTTGTTGGGTGAAACTTGAAAAAGGATGTATCTATTTTTGTTTTTGAAAGAAAGATAATCTTCATTGAAAGAGCAACAAGTTCAAATAATACACATGCAATATGCTTAATAAAGTCAAGGCCTAAGGCTAACAGGCAAGCCTCGCCACCACATTTTTGCCTCATCTAATGAAATAGCTAACTTAACAAGCGAGTGGACTGGAGCATTGTTAACACAATTACAGTGATGACAAGAGATTACCTTAAACATAGGCATAAGATGATATACATCTTGTTAAATCATCCCAAATGTTGAGTGACACAATTCGTTGTTGTTCATAGCCTTACTAACTCGCAAACAATACCCGTACATATTTATATCCCATACGGATGTAAAGCAGGAGACCTTGGACCACTGTGACATGTTTCAGCAACATGAACTTCGACGGTTGAAATTGTTGGAGTGGCTGCTCATCCCAGAACCAAACCTTGTTCTGAAAAATTTACAGCACTTGTGTCCATTTAATATTGGTGTTCTTCGAATCCTGCATCCGTGTACAAGGTTACAACACTCTCTTCAACTCTATCTCCTCTGTTCATCTCAGCCAAGTTAGAATTCTCCGGCACAAACTCATATTGTAGTAGATTAATTTTCAGAAGTTTTGTCGATTTAATTTTCAAGCAAAATGTCATTAATACAATTTCAAAAACACGAAATGTTATCTCCGAATAACTCAAGGTTATCAATGAGAAGATTGAATGTGTAAAGATTATGAATGCTGAAACTGAACAAAGCATGGTATGGTATCAGCAAAGTTTCATTGAAGATATCTCGAAGGAGTCGTAATAATTTGTCATTATTATTGATGAGATGTTATAAGAACAAAAAATTTTGTGCAAGAACCTAAGGTTATAAATGAGAATATAAAAAGTTTAAAAGATGACAATGTTGGAACAAAGGATGACGATATATGGCATATCATCATTACTATGTAGTAGAAATCATAAAACTGAGATTATGTTTTATTGATACTTTGAAAATCTCTTTAACTTTTTTGTATTATTAAGTTGAAATTTCATACAAGGGCAATTGAAGATCTCTTGAAGAAGTAGACGGCAAAATGTCATTGATGACACAAACATGAATTTATGTTTCGAGATAACTCAAAAATTAAAGGTTATGATAACTCAAAAATTAAAGGTTAAGAACGTCGAAACATATTTAGGCATGAAAGGTAATTCATAATTAACATGTATATAAAAAGTTGTAGTTTTTCTATAATTTTAATATTGATATTAATATTATTTATTAGATAAGTTAGGTTTCTTTAGGAGATTTCTTTTATAATCTATTTTAGATCCGTCTTGCATTTATAATTTTTTACGCTAAGCATATAATAAGTGCAATGGTAACAAAACTAAATATATATAGGTGATGTAATAAATATTAGAGAAATGTTCTTCTTATATTTTGATTGCTAAAATTACTCACTGTAAAAGGAAATAAAAATGCATCTAAAATTACCAGAATAATAGCCCTCTTTGCTTCTGTCACTTGGCTTCGTCCTAGTTAATTCAAAATTTTTTTTGTTAATTTGAACTTGAATTAAAGAACTGAGAATTCCACGTACCTTTCCCCGAAATGTCCCCAAACTTGGGTACGTTCACTGGTAGGCATCCCCGTGCAACATAGGTGAAGACCTCCTGTTCATCCCTATTTTGTCCTCAGGATTCGCGATATCACCCTATGCTGTAGAAATCTTGTCAGTTGGATCACTTGTTACAGTTGTGGTACAAACATTACTGAGCAATCCAAAGTCGGAGTCGGTGAATGCAATTAAATTCATGGTCAAAAACACCGTAAGGCAAGTTAAAGCTGCCTTAAATTGTCCTAGTTAGGATTGAGATTAATATAGTTGCGGATCTTAAAGTGGGTACGTTTTCGGGAACAAAATGACTAAATTAACCGTTCCCATTAAAGTAAAACTCCTAAAACTTAGTTTATTTAGCTGCTACGGAGTTTTTATTGAGATGGTGACACTAGAAAGGCAAACTTTAGGATATATCATTGATTCACAAGACCAGTCTATGATATGATTCACTTGATAAGTCTGAAGTGGAGATCGAGTTGAAACATGATAAAGTTAAATTTGAAAATGCATGATGTCTTTTATGTTTTAATCTTTCGGATGTTGAATATTAACTCATATATAAATAATTTTTTACTAATATATTTTTTGTCGTACCCGTACCCTAGAATTTTAAAATTACCGTTTCATGTCCCCGTCCCAGTACCCGTATATGTTCCCGTACCCGTCTCCGTGCAACATAGGTCTTCACTATTCATGACTTTGTTTATGGTAGGTAGGTCTAGAGTGCATGAAACAACAAAGAACCTGATAGTCAAGATAGATTTCTTGAAGTATGAACTTTTTCTGGCTAGTATTGAGGGCCTGATCATTATAAGATATAAATTTCTTACATACAAGCTCAAAGAAAAATTAGTTCTATCAAACAAATAGTGATCATGAGTACAACTTAAAGTAAACACTAGAGATCATACCTCGAGAACATATATATGATTTTCTGGATGATTTCCACAAAAAACAAGGCTAACCTCTTTTACGACACCAATATTGGAAAGAAATCCCACTACAAAAGTAAAAGATTATTAATCACAAGAGTCACATGTGTGACATTTCAAGCAACAGAAAAAGAAACTTCATATCATAATCTTACCTGAGGCCGGCATCTTTCGTCACTCAAGAAATTAAAAATCTTTAGGGGAGTAAATGGGAGCCGAATGGTAGTTATTACACTAAGAACCATGCTGATAGGAAGGCCAAGATCATTGCACTTTTGAAGAGTTGCACGTATTTCAGGATCATTCATCCCAAAGATCATTACTTGCTGCCCATTATATGCGTTGATGCTAGAACATAAACTATCAATCATTTTCTGGGAAAAGTTTCATCAAACTTCTTTTGCCCTGACTGGATGTAATTACTAGATTGGATACAGGTGCTAAATTATTTTCCTTTAACTTGTGGTACAATTAAATAGATATAGCAATAATAAATAAATTGTAAAGCATTTAGAACGCTCACCTCTTCCAAGACCAAATTTACCAACATTCTTTGCACAAGCAAGCCTTTCACATCTTCTTTGAAGTGTAGCAAGCCTTCTTGCAACACCAAATGCTAACCCACTTAGTATTTGTTCCCTGTAAAAATTATTGATGGGTCTTATATCTTCGATTTCCATATGTTCCATCCAAGTAACCTGTTAGCAAGCAATATATTAAGATAATTTGAGCCAGAAAACATTTTAAAAAAAAACCCTCAGTGGCTATAGACTTATTATAGTACCTTCGAGTAGCCATCAAGCTTGTCTTCAATAAAGCACCAAAAAGGTCGACGACGAGCTTGAGATTGAGAATTTGAATGGGGTTCTTACGGGAAGTCATAGGAAACATCAACTATAGCCCACAAATGTTGGCTAATATGTTGACAAAATCTAACAACACCTGCATCTCTTCATATATCTGCAATAAAAATACATTTATTTCTAAGTAGTCAGTATGACGACATATATAAGTAGTCAGTATGACGACATATATAGGCCTATATTCATATAGTAACTATTTTTATTGCGAGATCTTGAGACTAGTTTACATGACCATTTTATAGTCAAAAGTTCTGACTAACTTCATCTTTAAAAATTTTAAAACTCGAACATTAGGACTTTTAGCAACTCGTGGAAAGTTGCTATCATAAACTTCAGGATTCAGAACATCATATCCCTGAATTGATGACCTTATCCAAATAGATGATCCTTTTTCCTGGAGCTGGACTACTTCAACCATAGCACTAAAAGAAACTTTGGTCATGAGAAACTTATCCTCATCTTTAATGCAAATTCTCTGGAATGGAGGAGTTTCAAAGGTCGAGGAACTTCAAGAAGGAAGATCAAGCGATGGATCAACCATCTCATTATGCCCAAAACAAAATGGTTGTTTCTGATGGAGTGGTAAAATAACAAATCACATTCAAAATTAACAACATCACAATTAAGGACATTTACATTATTGTAATGTAACTCCCAAACTAATTATATATAGAGTATGCCATTTGTCCCTTCTGACTTTATATCCTCTAGCAGGGTCCTCGCAAAAGATAGTAGTCAATATATTTTTGTTGTCCATATTATCCAAACAATCAGACACTTATTGATTTTGTTATAATAAATCTAACTAGTTCAACTCCTAAAGCGAATTAGTACATGATATATGAAACCTGAACCCTATTAGGCCAGTCAGTTTACTTAAGTTAATACGGAGTAATAGGAATGGTATTATTTCTGCAGGGTTAAAATATTCGATTATTGTGATGCTAACTATAGAATTTGTTTTGATCATTCTTAATAAATAATGAAGAAATTCTTAATAATTATAAATAATTCTTCTAATGGGCTTCTCGTATTCTTGCATATGTGTAATACTATTGGCTCTTTTCTATTTTATAATTTTTAAAGTAGTATAGAGCAGTCAAACTTTAACAGTACAAGTTGCAATCCATTATATCTATTATAGGCCAACAAGGTTTTTCAAGCCATTTAGTAAATTACATAATTACCCTTTTATCATAATAATGTTAAAAAAATAATGTTGGTAACTAGACTTGAACCCATGACCTTACTTCACTAATAATAATGAGTTATGCTCACATTTACAACCACTACACCAAAGTCATTCTTTTGCATCTCTTTAAAAATCATCAACTCCATACACTAAGAACTCAAATTTAACATTTATTCATTATCTGTCTACCTATCGATTATAAGCTAACAAGACTTTTACTAAACAAATGTTTGTATCGAGATTTTAACCCATGACCTACGTGATTGAAATGAATTATGTTCACAACTTCAACCACTACACCAAAATTCTTTTGATACATTTTTAAAAAAACCATTAACTACATGCATAAAGAACTCACTTTCTATATTCTATTTAATATTTAGTTTATATTTTGGAATTTAATATTTATTCATTATCTATCCATCTATCTGTTATAGGCTAACAAGACTTTTACTAAAAAATATTTGTATTGAAATTTTAACCCATGACCTACGTGATTAAAATGAATTATGTTCACAACTTCAACCACTACACCAAATTTGTTTTAATACATTTTTATAAAATCATTAACTACATGCATTAAAAACTCACTTTCTATATTCTATTTAATATTTATTTTGTTTTTTGGAATTTATTGATTATATTCACAAGTGGCTTTCATGATATATTCACAGTAATGAATACATATTATTTAAATAATATGTAGATATATCATGCATGTATACAATTATGTAATTCAAATTTATACATATTATATAATTTTAAATGTATATTAAATATTGAGTCAGGTTTGGGTATTGGGTCAACCTGAAGTTGACCCGACTTTCGATTAAATTTTTATCCAACTTGAACCCGACCTGAAACTCAAAACACTCCCCCAACATGGTCTTTCCTATCATTTAGAAAATAAATAATATACCATTATAATGCATTAATATATTAAATTTATCACAATCTATTATATTAATTTTATTACAAAATATATTAGAAAAGATAAGAATCTACCAATCCCCAGGGATAATCATTTTCGTTTGGGGCATGAATCGGGGAGTAAAATAATTTGTATTCGGGGATCGGGACTGGTTTGAAGATTTAGTTTGGACTCGGGGATTGGGGCAGGATTAACTTTCCCCGATCCTGAATTGACTTGATGCCTACCCTAAGTACGCAAGATAACATAAATTCATTTGGTGTCAAATTTGGACATCAAGATACGATATACACTTATTGCAAACACTTGTGCCTGAACTAAGTGCCAGTAAAAAAATAGGTACATCAATTTTTTCATCAACCTAAAAAACAAATAAAAATACAACTTAATAGTTGAAAATAGTAGATTAATCTAATATGTTGACAAATTTTAGATGAGTTTAATTGAAAATGAAAAAACATAGTGTTAACTCATTAACATTCGAAAGAGGTGTACAAGTTTAATGTGTTAGAGGTATGACAATTAACGATTTTATTATCATCATACATAATCAGCTCGTAACCATAACAACATTAATTTAATATAAATATGAAAATGCAGGTCGATGGAGGTTATTAAAGATGAATGAGAGATGATCGGGGAGAGAAAGGATGAGAAAATTTAAGATTGTTGAACATGAACGAGAAGAGGTAAGGAAAGATGAATGTGCATATATGACATGGTTGGAGGGATGAGCAGATCTGAGAGGTAGTGAGGTGGATGAAAACTGGTCGGAAATAGATCGAAGTGATAAGGTAGGTGATTGCTAATAAATTGGAAGAAATATGAAGTAGGCGTATGAGTGGAAAAGAAAATAAACAATGTTGTGGCTAAAACTTAAAGTGGTTAAAAATGTGGGATTGAGATTGGTGTTAGATCTAAATAAATAACCACGGATCATCTTATGCGATATTATCAAGGTTACACGATATAACTGTAGTACGAAAGCGTACCTGATTCCATGACTGTAGATATGAATACGGATTATGGGACTTGATCTTCCACAGACTTGATTCGCCTCTAGCCGTATCTCTCTCTGACTGATGGGAATAGAGGAGTAGAGGTTGTGAATTAGCCTTGGGGACCAAGACCCTATTATGTTCTTTATATAGTACTCTAATTAGACCCCATTAACCCTAATTAGATTACTATTGGGTATTACACATTACAAAGCCCATACCGAATAAGATGTTATTGGACCCTTTATTTTAGACCACTTAATTAGTCCAAATAGAATAAACATTAAATATAATTGTCTTTAATTTGTAAGCCCATAATTATTATTAGATTATAAAATATTATCTAACAATCTCCCACTTGGGCTACAAATTGTTCCAAACAACAATTACATTCAATAACCATAAGTGCGCACAAAATTGTTTATTCTTTAGAAAACATCTTCCTTAATCAATCTGGTCCATCTCATATATAAACATGGAACCAAAACGACCTTCGTCACATTGTCGTAACTCGATCCTCAATGATCACCACATAAATATATTCAATGACATAGATCAAGTATGGATGTGTAACTGGAAATTACATGCTATGTGATCTCAATCATGCCTATTTCCAATTGGTCCTTAATACCTTAGTGAGATCAATCTTTATTCTTTCAAACTTTATGTCAAAACCACAATTGAAAGAGATAGCTCATATAGAACAATAGAGAGAATAAAATAAAAGAAAAATAACTTTATTCTGCAGAAACTCAAATATACATAATGTATCACCATAGTGTCAATATCAAAATTGAGTACCTAAGACAGGAACAAAACAAAAAAAACTCCCACTAAAACTGAATATCCTCCAATGAGACAACACCCATATGAGTAGTATGCCCAAGAAAAACCTTAGGTGTCAAAGCTTTAGTAAGTGGGTCTGCTAGCATAAAATTTGTTCCTATATGCTCAATAGACACTATCTGATTTTGTACTCTCTCTATGACAACTAGATATTTAATATCAATATGTCTAGAAGCTGCGGAGCTTCCATTATTATTTGAAAACTCAGTTGCTGAACGATTGTCACAGTAAACTTTTAATGGTCTTTCAATTCCATCTACAACCCGCAATCCTGTAACAAAATTCCGTAACCATATAGCATGATTTGTTGCCTCATAACATGCTATAAACTCTGCTTCCATGGTAGATTGAGCTATAAGTGTCTGTTTAGCACTTCTCCAAGATATAGCTCCTCCAGCTAACATGAAAACATAACCAGAAGTAGATTTTCTTGTATCTATGCAACCAGCAAGATCAGAATCGGAATACCCAATGATCTCCAAATTTTCCGACTTCCGATAAACAAGCATGTAATCTTTTGTTCTTTGCAAGTACCTCATAACCCGTTTAATTGCAATCCAATGATCCATTCCAGGGTTACTCGAATATCTGCTTAACATACCCACAATGAATGCCAAATCCGGCCGGGTACAAACTTGAGCATACATAAGACTCCCAATAGCTGAAGCATATGGAATATTCTGCATCTCCTTTCCTTCATGATCATTCTTAGGGCACTGTTTGAGACTAAACTTATCTCCCTTAGCAACAGGAGTACTTATTTGTGCACAATCTTTCATGCCAAACTTAGCAAGCACCTTATCAATATAGCTCTTTTGTGATAACCCAAGGATACCTCGAGAACGATCTCGATGTATCTTAATTCCTAATACAAAAGAGGCGTCACCAAGATCCTTCATCTCAAAACGAGAAGCAAGAAATCTTTTGGTTTCGTGCAATAAGCCTATATCGTTACAAGCCAATAGTATATCATCGACATAAAGCACAAGGAATATAAATTTACTCCCACTGAACTTGTGATATATGCATTTTTCAACAATATTGGACTCAAAACCGTATGAGACAATGGTTTGATGAAATTTGCGATTCCACATACGGGAAGCTTGTTTTGTACCATAGATGGATCGTTTAAGTTTACAAACCATAGACTTTGGATCACCAATTTCAAAGTTTTCTGGTTGTTTCCTGTATATCGTTTCATCAATGTCACCATTGAGAAAAGCTGTTTTTACATCCATCTGGTGTAGCTCTAAATCAAAATGAGCCACAAGTGCCATTATTGTCCTAAAAGAATCTTTCGATGATACTGGAGAGAAAGTTTCTTTGTAATCAATGCCTTCTCTCTGAGTAAAACCCTTTGCGACTAGACGCGCTTTATATCTTTCAATATTGCCATTTGAATCCCTTTTGGTTTTAAATATCCACTTACACTCAATTGCTTTCGCACCTTCAGGCAACTTGACAAGATCCCAAACGTCATTGTCCTTCATGGATTTCATCTCATCATTCATGGCTTCAATCCACTTTTGACTATTAGCACTTCGTTTGGCTTGTTGGAAGTTGATAGGATCATCTTCCATAATCCCTATGTCAAACTCATGCTCTTGAAGAAATACAATATAATCATCTGAAATTGCACTTCTTCTGTCTCTAGTGGATCGCCTAAGTGGCACTTCATCTTGAGTTTGTTGAGTTTGCTCTTCTTGAGCATCATCTTGATTTTGAGTGGGAAACTGTGCAGGTATATCCACATTGTTGTCTTGAACTACATGAGGCAAAGAAACTGATTCTTCCTCAAAGACAACATCCCTGACTTTATCTTCCCCCTCAAACTCAACATCCTCAAGAAATCTAGCATTTCCCGTTTCGAAAAAAGACTTTGTCAAAGGATCAAAAAACTTGAAACCCTTTGTTTTTTCAGGATACCCAACAAAATAGCAACTAACAGTTCTTGAGTCCAGTTTATTTTCATGCGGCTTGTAAAGCCTTGCCTCAGCTGGACAACCCCACACATGTAAATGATTGAGACTAAGTGGTTTCTTAGTCCACAATTCATAAGGGGTTTTTGCTACTGCTTTGCTAAGTACTCTATTTAGTATGTAGGCTGCAGTCTTAAGTGCATCTCCCCAGAGTGCTTCTGGTAAAGAAGAGTGACTAATCATACTTCTTACCATATCCTTAAGCGTTCTGTTTCGTCTCTCAGCAACACCATTCATGCGTGGTTGCCCAGGCATTGTGTATTGTGGGACGATTCCACATTCCTCTAGGAATTTAGCAAAAGGTCCAGGACGTTGTTCACCGGATCCGTCATACCGACCATAGTACTCACCACCACGATCAGATCTGACAGCTTTAATCTTCTCACGAAGCTGATTTTCAACTTCGGCTTTGAAGACTTTAAACACGTCCAAAGCTTGTGACTTTTCATGAATTAAATATAAGTACCCATATCGAGAATAGTCGTCTATAAAAGTGATAAAATACTGTTGACCATTCCAAGAAGCTATAGGGAATGGACCACATATATCAGTATGTATCAACTGTAAGACACCATTACTCCTATTTGCACTTAATTTCCTTATGTTTGTCTGTTTACCCTTAATACACTCAATGCATACATTAAGGTCTGAATAATCAAGAGATTCAAGTATTCCATGTGACACAAGTCTCTCTAGTCTCCCTTTAGAGATATGTCCTAAGCGCTTATGCCATAACATAGCGGAATTCTCTCTTGATAATTTTCGTTTTGTACCTCTTGATGCTGTTTGCAAGGATTCATTATGTGAAGCAATTGTATTTAGCATATATAAATTATCAATCAAAGAACCAGTCGCAACCAAAGAAGAATTAAGAAATAGACTAAATTTATTATCTCCAAATGAACAAGAGTAACCGTATTTGTCCAAAACAGAAATAGAAACCAAATTCCGTCTAAATGACGGTACTACATAAGTCTCTCTTAATTCAACAAAATGACCAGTCTCAAAAGACAATCTAAAAGTGCCAATAGCTTCAACTGGAACTGCATTGCCATCACCCACATAGATGAATCTTTCAGCATCACTTGGTTTCCGGCTCCAAATGCAACCCTGCATAGAAATACTTGTGTGAGTAGTAGCACCAGAATCTACCCACCATGTATTACTAGGCACAAAAGTTAAATTGACTTCAGAACAGACAAAAGTGAAAAATCTACCTTTCTTTATACGCCATGCGACGTACTTGGGACAATCCTTCTTCATATGCCCAGATTTCTTACAAAAGAAGCAAGTAACAGCTTGATCCTGAGTCTTTTGTTTCTTAGGCTGTGATTTTCCCACTGCAGTCTCCTTATCTTTAGTCCTCTTTCGGTGATTAACCTTTGAGGTAGTTGCAACATGAGCACTTTCAGTCTTTTCACGCTTCAATCTATCTTCCTCTTGCACACAATGTGAAATGAGCTCATTCAGAGTCCACTTATCCTTCTGAGTATTATAACTCACTATAAATTGACCGTATTGTGCAGGAAGAGAGATAAGTACCAAATGCACAAGCAAGTCATCAGACAAGTCAAGCTTTAGTGCCTTAAGTTTTGAAGCGATGTTAGACATCTCCATAATGTACTCACGAATATTTCCTTTAGCTTTATACTTCATCTGAACAAGATCAGCCAAAAGCTTACTTGTCTCAGCCTTTTCGTTTTTCGCAAAACGCTTTTCAAGCTCATCAAGGAAATCCTTAACAGATACCTCATCGGAGTCATTAGACATACCGCCCCTGAATGCTTCAGGAATGCTGCGCTTAATCATCATTAGACTTAAGCGATTCGAACGCTCCCACTTCTCAAAGTTCAATTTCTCAGTATCAGAACTTTTATCCGTAAGAGAAGGAAGTTGTTCTTTCCTTATAGCATAGTCTAAATCCATGCAGCCGAGAACTAACAGAACGTTCTCTTTCCAGCTCTTAAAGTTTGTGCCGTTAAGCACAGGAATGGAGTTCATGTTGACAGTTATATTAGCAGCAGATTTATTAACTAGCAATTTAGAACAAAAAAAAATATAAGCTCGAATAATGGAAAAATCATGTCATATGCATACATAATAGCACACAAAAAAAACATGAATTTAAAATACTATAGTGTGTGTGGGCCCATTCAAACAAGATACCTAGCACAACATTAATATTTAGTCTTTGGACAGAAATATTAACTTGCAAGTGGTACTCTCCACGCAGAAATCAAATATTAATAATAAATTCGGTCAAGCAATAACCTTCCTTTGGGCCGGTTTATTACTCACATGAAAAATTTATAATTATTACATATTTATTCCCGCACGTACATCCATTATTTGGCCATTAAATAATCTTCCTTTGGGCCGATTATTATAACGCATAAATAATAAACATACACATCCTATTATTTCAAAATAAATAAATCTACACATAAATATCACTTTGGCAATATTTTGCTTCAACTCACTTATTCGCGAAATAAAAGGACAAGAAAAAAATTTCTTTCTTAAAAAAAATGTGCCCAAATCCGTATAACTGTAAATAAAATATAAAAATTTATCCGAAACATTATGGGGAACTGATTTTATTTACAATCACAACTGAATAAAAACAAAAACAAATATCAACAAGCTCATCAATTGAACCCACGTACCGGCTTTACTCGATAAAAAAAATCATGTACACAATTTGTAACATTCGTTTTGTACATGAAATATTCTGATTAATTCCATATGACATAATATACAAATTCATTATTCTATTAACGTAGGTGTAAAAAAAAAATTACAAAACCCCAGAATAACTTATAATAGATTGTATTCACACGCCAAGACCGAAACAATTCATGTGAATAAAAAATATATAATGGCGATTATGTCTTCAGACAGCAAAACGAGTACAGGTTGCATGGTTGAAATCTGATTCCATGGCAATCAAAAAAACATAATAAAAGAATATTGTCACTAAAAACTTGTCAACCTAATTATGAATTCATGTACCAACTCAGCCATTTAAATAATACATGTAATCTAAATTGATTTACATGTAGCATAGATCACGCAAAAAAAAAACGCATGATATTATAAATTGCACATATTCTCTTTTCATGTTTAACAATTATACGAATTAATAAAACTTTAAACAAGAACATGAAACATGAACCTAATATGCCAATCAGCATACATTGACACGTATAGTAATCATAAGCAAATCGACTTTGATTCTTTAATAATCAACATCCAGCACCATTCATGAGTCGCTTATTATCGATAAAACACAATCATAAAAAAAATATGATCAACCTTAATAATTCAACATAAGATAGGCTCGGATACCAATTGTTAGATCTAAATAAATAACCACGGATCATCTTATGCGATATTATCAAGGTTACACGATATAACTGTAGTACGAAAGCGTACCTGATTCCATGACTGTAGATATGAATACGGATTATGGGACTTGATCTTCCACAGACTTGATTCGCCTCTAGCCGTATCTCTCTCTGACTGATGGGAATAGAGGAGTAGAGGTTGTGAATTAGCCTTAGGGACCAAGACCCTATTATGTTCTTTATATAGTACTCTAATTAGACCCCATTAACCCTAATTAGATTACTATTGGGTATTACACATTACAAAGCCCATACCGAATAAGATGTTATTGGACCCTTTATTTTAGACCACTTAATTAGTCCAAATAGAATAAACATTAAATATAATTGTCTTTAATTTGTAAGCCCATAATTATTATTAGATTATAAAATATAATCTAACAATTGGATCTCAATACTTATTTCAAGGTGAGTTCTTATTTGAACACATAATGTATATACAAGATTACGACATGTGCTCCTATAAATATTTCATTTAATATATTTTTGTCATAATTCAAGCTTTAAACTTTTTATACTATTTTAGATATAAAAATATAAAATATTTTTCAATATTATATATAATAGTTCTTATTTATTTGCTTTAAAACATACAATGACTAATGATGGTATGCTACAAACTAATTATCCGAGCTTATAATATTTCATTTTTAATAAAATAGTATATATTTATAGGATTGTGTTCAAAAACAAAATGTCCTAAATGACGGGCTCTGTATGTATTATATTATGCAGACTATCTTAGCATATATTATAAATTTCAAAATAATTATTTTCTAAATAACCTCAATTACAAATATTAGATCTATTTAGTTCTTGAATTTTGTTAAAGATGAGTTTATTATGTAAAGAATTTAAAAACCGCCTTTGTACTTAAGAAATTCAACATGGTTAACACGTAAAGAGAAATACATTTATCCTACTAAACGAGTATACAAGATTGACATGGAAGAGACTTCATTATGAAGTTTACAATCGACTTGCACTTACACTCAACTTCTGTGCTCAATTAGACATAAAAAACTGTTACATTTCAAATTTTGCTTATAAGCGAAAATTTAAACTATATGTACCAAACGTCTAAGTTGATTATTGGTGGTGTTACACCAAGTATTATGTCACATGTGATGATCCTCTCATTTCTCATGCAAATCTTTGTATTTCTACTGTAAACATATTATATAGTACACTGTTGTCGTAGTGATTCTTTTATAATTTCTACTGGAAAACAAATTAAATTGCACACTATTATCGTGGTAATAATTTGATATCTAACGATTAACTTATATATCGCATTTGTCGTTTATCCTTCTCACATTAAACAAGCACCACTATAAATATGATACTTAAAATTTAGAGTGTACTAATATCTTGAATTTTGAAATGCTATTAATTTATGCCCTTCGGTAAATCGAGACACGTGAAAGGTGGAATCGACTGACATGAGGATAAAACATACTGTATTGCAAGATTTGAAACATATATAAATTAAAATGTGGCCCGTGCCTTGCACGGGCTATCATGCTAGTTGATTATAATTTAGGAAAATGCTAGGGCTCCCGAAACGGTTCTCGAATATTGAGTTGTCAACACATGATTGGTTATGTTTTTATATTAAGATGGATCCCTCGTGCATTAATATGAATCCCACAAATTAAATAATGTCATGTGTCATTCGGGAACACTTTTGGGAATTTTTTCGGGGTATGTAGCATTACTCTATAATTTAACTTCATTTTTTGTTTTGAATATCTAACTTTCAACCTTGTATAGCATATAATTTTATACTTACACTTAATTAAAATTTACTTTACATTAAAGGAGTTTACTTATATGAAAATAAAATGAAACCTCTTATTTTCTTCCTTACGTACTACTAGCCTCAATAAACATTTCTGTGTCATATGTTTATGTACTCCTCCGTTCCACTAATATCTTTACGTGTTTAACAACAAAATAATATTATATGATGAAATCAAGATCTATGTAATTAAGTGTATAATCATAAAATCTTATGAATGTATCTACAAAGAAAAATGAGAGAGAGATCTGAAAATTGATAAAACTCAGGTAATGAAGAAGATGTAAAACAACTCCATTGATGAATAATCTGTACAAGTGTTCTATACAATCTCTAATATATATCTGTGTATGTAAAACTGTTAGTAATGTATGCTCTAACTAACTGATTATGTACTAAAGAATATAGGAGAATAGTTAGTTATAACAGCTGGGATGTGTGCTGATGTGGCAATGACAGTGTGGTGTTGTGTAGTGTCAACCGGGGGGGTTTAATTATCTCAATACCCCCCCTCAAGTTGGGAGGTGTTGAAGGTATAACTGAAGACACTCTCAACTTGGATAGTAACTCTTTGAAAAGAGGAGATGGTAGGATCTTTGTCAGAATATCAGCAAGTTGATGTTGTGTTGGGAGATAAAATAGCCGCAAAAGACCTTCCATAACTTTGTCCCTGGTAAAATGACAATCTATCTCAATGTGTTTAGTACGGTCATGGAAGATTGGATTCTTTGCTATATACAAAGCGGATTGGTTGTCGCAGTGTAAAGTAACAGGTTTAAGATTATTAACACCCATTTCTTCAAGTAAACGAGCAAGCCATGTAACTTCAGAGGCTGCAGAAGCCATAGCCCTGTATTCGGCTTCAGAAGAAGAACAAGAGAATGTGCTCTGTATCTTGGATTTCCAAGAAATAGGTGATTGTCCAAAAAGTAACAAGTAACATGTTGTAGATCTTCTAGTGTCTGAGCAAGAGGCCCAATCTGAGTTTGAAAATGCTTGGACTGTTAAAGAATCAGTAGCCTTAAGAAGAATACCATGAGCAGAAGTGTGAGAAACATAACGAAGAGTATGATGAAGAGCTTCTAAATGACTGGTTCTAGGATGTTGAAGATATTGACTTAGTGTTTGAACAGCAAAGGAAAGATCAGGTCTGGTATTTGTTAAGTAATTCAGCTTGCCTACTATCGAACGATAAAGTTCAGCATTTGATAACAATTCCCCATCACAATTATTAATCTTAGAATGTAAAGGCAAAGGAGTTGTGGCAGGTTTAGACAAATCAAAGTCAGAAGTATTAAGAATTTCCATTTTCATGTTCTGATCTCTTGAGAAATCTAGCCGATGGAACAGAAGGTATGATAGGCCTTCTAAATACAACTACTTCATTGCATGCAAAAATGTCAAGCCAGTTCAATTTACCTCATAAATTTGCTCTTTGTTTGCCTTCTACATCTGGTCCTAAACATGGCCACATGTTTATAGGCAGGGGGCCATACATTTTTCCACCGTACTATAAAAACATTGCTAAGAAATTAATCACCACAAACCTCGTCAGTTACCCTGTCGACACTGACAAAATTTATACAATAACTGACCCTTATGACGAATATTTCATAGATCTTAAATCTATTACTATTGATCGAAAGCTTGTCCCACTTGATGCTTCTTTACTATCCATCAACAGAGATGGCTTCGGGGGTACTACATTTAGTACTAAATCTCCGTTTACAAGTTTACAGACTTCCCTCTATACGGTTTTTGTTACCGCTTTCACTGAGGCTGCAGCTCACAGGAAGATGAAAAGAGTAGACGGACCCTTCGACGAGTGTTTCAATGCCACAAACATACCTAAAAGCAAGACAGGACCTGTCGTGCCACACATAGATATCGGTCTTGCAGGGGGCAAGAACGAGTGGAGACTTTACGGAGCCAACTCAATGGTATCAGTGAATGAAGAAGTATTATGCCTAGCATTTGTAGATGGAGGAAAATTTCCAAGAACTTCAGTTGTCATTGGAGGGCATCAACTAGAGAATTATCTTATCGAGTTCGATCTCGTTTCCTCCCAGGTAGGGATTAGCTCTTCACTTTTAACTAGAAATACAAGTTATTTGATATTGCTTCGTATGGAGAAGTTTTAATAAGACCGTTTAATTCTTTTGACATGTTTTCCTCAGTTTGTTGTATTGCTGAAGAGCTGATGTTTATTAATACTACTAATTTGTTGGGTGAAACTTGAAAGAGGATATATCTATTTTTGTTTTTGAAAGAAAGATAATCTTCATTAAAAGAGCAACAAGTCCAAATAATACACATGCAATATTCTTAATAAAATCAAGGCCTAAGGCTAACAGGCAAGCCTCGCCACCACATTTTTGCCTCATCTAATGAAATAGCTAACTTAGCTAGCGAGTTGAGTGTACGATTACAGTGATGACAAGAGATTGCCTCAAACATAGGCATAAGATGATATGCATGTTGTAAAATCATCCCAAATGTTGAGTGACACATTCATCGTTGTTCATAGCCTTACTAACTCGCAGACAATACCCGTACATAATTATATCCCATACGGATGCAAAGCAGGAGACCTTGGACCACTGGAAATGTTTCAGCAACATGAACTTCGACGGTTGAAATTGTTGGAGTGGCTGCTCATCCCAGAACCAAACCTTGTTCTGAAGAATTTACAGCACTCATGTCCATTTTATGTTGGTGTTCTTCGAATCCTGCATCCGTGTACAAGGTTACAACCCTCTCTTCAACACTATCACCTCTGTTCATCTCAGCCAAGTTCGAATTCTCTAGCACAAACTCATATTGTAGTAGATTAATTTTCAGAAGTTTTGCGATTTTATTTTTCTATAAATTTAGGCCACGTGTGTGTTTGTTTCACATTCTTGCTAGCAGAAACTGAAGAGGGAAGAATCTAGGGGAAATAAAACAACATTAAAACATAAATTCCTGTTGTTGCTAATTGATCATCTGTTTAATTCTATTTAATTTGCTTTAGAGCATCACCCATAAATGTGACAACCCAGGTCAAATCCCGAGCCTTTTTCGAAAATCGGGTCGAGTCCCGATTCCGAATCGGAAATAAGCCAAAGCAAACTGGTCTAAATGCAGCCAACTTGGGTAATCCACAAGCCCACCACAGGCCCCCAAAAGATCATGATTTGTTGGTGCACTTAGTAGTATTACTTTTGCTTATCCGGATCTCGGTCCATTGTGGGATAATACCACCAGCCATCGTGTCCCCACCTCCGGCAACTTAACGAATCAAGCTTTCAAGAGTCGGCTCTGATACCATATGTGACAACCCGGGTCAAATCCCGAGCCTTTTTCGAAAATCGGGTCGAGTTCCGATTCCGAATCCGAAATAAGCCAAAGCAAATTGGCCGAAATGCAGCCAACTTGGGTAATCCACAAGCCCACCACAGGCCCCCAAAAGATCATGATTTGTTGGTGCACTTAGTAGTATTACTTTTTCTTATATACTGAACTAAAGTCCCAAATCTCCTCGATGTGGGACTGGGGTGTTACAATAAACGAAAACAAATCCTTTGAGTTAAGCGTGGTGGCTAATAATTATGAATAAAAACAAGTATAAGAATTTGATAAAAACAGGTAATTCATCAGTAAGTTTGTACAAAAAAAGTTATAAAAAAAAATCTAACAAAACATTACAGAGTTTAAAAATTCATAAACAAGTCAATTAAAAAAACAAAAGAAATGCAACAACTAGCGAGTGGATAGACAATAGAGATCAATCCGATCAATTAGTGTGGGGAGATCTCAAACTCTTTACTAGCCCATATTGACCATATTGGCCCATATTTTTTTTAATGCATAAGATGCATGCAAGATATCCACATCCTTCATATTCGAAAAAGTACTGATGCGTGTAGCTTTTCTCACAAATGACACAGAAGTACGGGGATGAATTCTTTCTCGGAATCTTCTTTAAAACCAGTGTAAGTGTGTGTTGTTGATTGCCAATGCTATGCTTGATTGTTCCTCCTAACTTGACGTTGTTGATCCAACGTGTTAAAGTTACAACACCAAGTCGCCACTTCAAATGGCTTCTAGGCTTGGAAGCCACTTCAAGTGGCGACCAAGGCTTGGAAGCCACTTCAAGTGGCGACCAAGGCTGGTGTGCTGGTGTGCGCTGTTTGTGTGTATATGTATGTATATGTATGAGCTGTGTCTATGAGTGATGAATGTGTGATCTGTTTTCATGAGTAGTGTGCATGTGTGAGCATGTGTTTTCACATGTAAACATGTTTGATCAGTTTGAGTGTTATGATTGTTACACATGAGTCTTGTTCATGTGAGCTGTTCTTTCCTTTTGTAAGTCTATTTATAGACATTGTGTGAGCACCTTGGAATATATCAGTTGCAATTAATTGTTTGAATCAATGTTCTCATTTCAGAAACTATCAGTTATGTTCAACAATTTGGTATCAGAGCCTATACACTTATAACCACAATTTGTATTCTGTGTCTGTTATTAGAGTTCCGTTGTCAGCATAATGACTGACCTACAAGGTGTCAACGGTATGAAGAAACTCAATAACACCAACTACAAAATGTGGTCGACCTGCATAATGTCATACATGCAAGGACAAGATCTGTGGGAGATTGTTGATGGCAGTGAAACCACCAAGCCAGCAGTGGAGGATACAACTGGTTCTCTTCGAAAGTGGAAGATCAAAACAGGTAAAGCCCTATTTGCTCTTAAGACAACAGTTGATGAGGATATTTTAGAGCACATTCGAGATGATTCAACACCAAAGGATGCTTGGGATACACTCACCAAGTTATTCTCAAAGAAAAATGTTTCAAAACTTCAACTCCTGGAATGTGAGCTGCTTTCCATAGCACAACATGACATGACAATAGCACAATACTTTCACAAGATAAAGGTGCTATGTCGAGAGATTTCAGAGCTAGATACAGAAGCTCCAATAAAAGAGACAAGGATGAAACGCATCATCATCCATGGTCTGAGACCTGAATACAGAAATTTTGTTGCTGCAGTGCAAGGATGGGAAAAGCAACCATCACTTGTTGAAGTTGAGAATTTGCTAGCTGATCAGGAAGCATTAGCTAAACAAATGGGAGGAGTCTCAATAAAGAAAGAAGAAGAGGCACTCTACGTCAACAAAATTAGACGACCCTCAAATCAACACTTTACTAGTAAATTAAATGAAGGAAGGAGGAAAGAATACCAAAATGAAGGGGGCACTCGTGGTGAGGAAGCTTCGTTAAATCAAAGTCGTGACAGAAAATTTGCAGGACAATGTTTCAATTGCAATAAAAGGGGGCACATGGCAAGAGACTGTTGGTTTAAGAAGAATGCAGAGAGTAACCTTGCCACTTCAAAAGATGAAGAAGAATGGGATGCTGAAGCATTAGTTGCTATAGTCAAAGAAGAGTTTGCTTTAACAGTAACAACCAATCACATTGACTTTGAAAATGATTGGATTGTTGATTCAGGCTGTTCTAATCACATGACTGGCGATGTGAAAAAGTTGCAAACTCTGATAGAGTATAAAGGAGGTCGTGTTGTGGTAACAGCAGACAATTCTAAGTTACCAATAGCACATATTGGTGATCTCGTTGTGACTCCTCAACTTAATGGTGTAGAGGTACCACTCCAAAATGTTTATCATGTTCCAGGTATGACTAAAAACCTGCTATCAGTATCTCAGTTAACATCTTCTGGTCATTATGTCTTGTTTGGTCCTCAAGATGTAAAAGTGTATCGAGATATTGAAGTTAAGGAAGAACCACTTCTGAAAGGATGAAAACAGGAATCAATCTATGTGATGTCTGCAGAATCTGCATTTGTAGACAAGACAAGAAAAAATGAAACTGCTGACTTATGGCATGCAAGGTTGAGTTATGTCAGCTACACCAAGCTAGATGTGATGATGAGAAAATCAATGGTGAAAGGATTACCTCAACTCAAGGTAAGAACTGACATTGTATGTGCAGGATGTCAATTTGGAAAAGCACATCAACTACCTTATGAAGAATCCAAGTATCGAGCAAGCAAACCATTAGAGCTGGTACATTCTGATGTGTTTGGGCCAGTCAAGCAAGCCTCAATTGGAGGGATGAAGTACATGGTTACTTTCATTGATGATTTTTCAAGGTATTTATGGGTTTTCTTTATGAAGGAAAAATCTGAGGTTCTGTCAAAATTCAAAATTTTTAAGGACGAAGCAGAAACAAAAGTTAGGAGTAACATCTGTTGTATACGCACTGACAATGGGGGTGAATACACCTCAATTGAGTTTTCAAACTTTCTTACAGAATGCAGGATACGTCGTCAATTCACATGTCCAAGCACACCACAACAAAACGGTGTTGCTAAGAGGAAAAATAGACATTTAGCAGAAGTGTGTCGAAGTATGCTTCATGCTAAGAATGTCCCGGGACGTTTTTGGGCAGAGGCAATAAAGACTGCAGCCTTTGTTATCAATGTGCTTCCCCAACAAAGGTTAGAGTTTGCTTCACCTTATGAGAAGGCACTGGAAAAGAAGGCTGATGTTAGCTATTTTCGTTTTTTTGGAAGTGTATGCTATGTTTTTGTACCTGATCCCCTACGCAGCAAGCTGGAGAAAAAGGCTATCAAGTGCATTTTTGTAGGATATGATGAACCAAGAAAGGGATGGCGATGCTGTGATCCAACTACAGGAAAATGCTATACATCTCGAAATGTAGTATTTGATGAAGCCTCCTCATGGTGGTCCTCTGAACACGAAGATCAGCTGGACTCCAATAACTGTAAGAAGGCATTGGAATCGACTTTGGTCCAGTTGAGCACTGAAGACAGTGAAGATGGTGCAATAGTGGAGACTCAAAGTACTTGGCAAAATGAGGCAAGCTTGCAACAAGATGGAGAAGATGATGATAGTGGGGAAGACACACCACCTCCACTTAGAAGGTCAACAAGAATCAGAAAATCAAACACTAAGTATGATAATGTTGCCATAGAAGAAGAACCAACAAGTTTCGAAGAGGCAATTGAAAAATCAGAGTGGAAACGTGCCATGGAAGAAGAGATTGTTGCATTAGAACAAAACCAAACTTGGGAGCTAGTATCGAAACCAAAAGATGTTAAACCTGTTTCATGCAAATGGGTTTATAAGATAAAACGTTTTGCAGATGGTACAATTGAAAGGTACAAGGCACGTTTGGTAGCTCGAGGATTCTCTCAACAATATGAACTGGATTATGATGAAACGTTCAGTCCAGTAGCAAAACTTACTACTGTACGAGTTTTGCTATCACTGGCAGCAACTAAGAAATGGAGACTTTGGCAGATGGATGTAAAGAACGCATTCTTGCATGGAGATCTAGATCATGATATCTACATGTGTAAGCCTAAGGGTTTTGAAAGTATCAATCATCCTGAATATGTGTGTAAGTTGCGAAAGGCAATTTACGGATTAAAACAGTCACCTCGAGCATGGTATGGTAAGATTGCTGAATTTCTTATTTATAGTGGTTATTCAGTTACATCATCAGATTCAAGCTTATTTGTTAAATTTACTGATGGTAAGATAGCTGTTGTATTGGTCTATGTGGATGACTTAGTTTTAACTGGTGATGATGAAGAAGAAATTCTTAGAACGAAAAAGAATCTATCAGTACGCTTTCAGATGAAGGAGCTTGGTCGACTTCATCACTTTCTTGGTTTAGAGATCAGTTACACAGAAGAAGGAATATTTCTGCATCAGCACAAATACTCTTCAGATTTGTTAAAAAGATTTGGAATGGCCAATTGCAAACCAACTTCAACACCAATTGACTTCAATACAAAACTATTTACTCATGAAGGAGAATTCTTGAAGGATGCTACAATGTACCGTCAGCTGATAGGCAGTCTAATTTACCTTACTCTAACAAGGCCTGATTTGTCTTATGCAGTTGGAGTAATGAGTAGATACATGCAGAATCCAAAGAAGCCTCACTTGGAAGCAGCTCGAAGGATTCTGAGATATGTCGAGGGAACTTTGTTTCATGGTATTATGTACCAAACAGGTGGAGAAAGTAACTTAGTTGGTTATTGTGACGCTGACTATGCAGGTGATTGTGAAACTCGACGATCGACTACTGGGTATGTATTTTTACTTGGGTCTGGAGCAATTTCATGGTGTAGCAAAAGACAACCAACAGTGTCTTTATCAACCACAGAAGCAGAATACCGTGCAGCAGCAATGGCAGCTCAAGAGAGTACTTGGCTTGTGCAACTTTTAGGGGAGCTAAATCAAGTAACAAAGTGCAGTGTTCCATTATACTGTGACAACAAGTCAGCAATATATCTGGCTGAAAATCCAGTATTTCATGCCAGAACTAAACATATAGAAGTACACTATCATTTTATTAGGGAGAAAGTCCTTAAGAAAGAAGTGGAGATGCTACATGTTGGAACGGAAGATCAAATAGCAGACATCTTTACAAAGGGTCTGAACAGCAGGAAGCTTGAGTATTGTGGTAATGAACTTGGTGTGATGAAGAATAAGAATGTTGGTGTTGAGGGGGAATTTAAAGTTACAACACCAAGTCGCCACTTCAAATGGCTTCTAGGCTTGGAAGCCACTTCAAGTGGCGACCAAGGCTTGGAAGCCACTTCAAGTGGCGACCAAGGCTTGGAAGCCACTTCAAGTGGCGACCAAGGCTTGGAAGCCACTTCAAGTGGCGACCAAGGCTGGTGTGCTGGTGTGCGCTGTTTGTGTGTATATGTATGTATATGTTGAGCTGTGTCTATGAGTGATGAATGTGTGTTCTGTTTTCATGAGTAGTGTGCATGTGTGAGCATGTGTTTTCACATGTAAACATGTTTGATCAGTTTGAGTGTTATGATTGTTACACATTAGTCTTGTTCATGTGAGCTGTTCTTTCCTTTTGTAAGTCTATTTATCGACATTGTGTGAGCACCTTGGAATATATCAGTTGCAATTAATTGTTTGAATCAATGTTCTCATTTCAGAAACTATCAGTTATGTTCAACACAACGGATGCAAAAATAGTGAAAAGAATGATCACATGTATCACAGTGATAAAGCCACTTTTGATTATCAACTTGTTCTTCACATATCTCACAGTAGATTACTCCCTCGTAGAAGAATGGAGGGTGCTTCAAGCTTATGGGGTGATCATCATATTTGTGTTTCAGTCTACTGGGGTAAAATGCATTAAGTATATGAATCTGGAAGGTACTACAGCTGGTTCCACATGCATATTCCACGCCTTTAGAAATTGGATAGTTACTTGCACTACATTTAGAACGAGAGAAGGGACGCTGGACAAGGGAGTGTTTCTTGTGAGATTTATGTCTAATCCTGGTGGGCAAGAATGCACAACGAATTTCAATTTTGATATTACAAATCTCACACTGATAGTAGAATCCATTTGAGTGGAAGCCACAAGCTGCACAAATGAAAAAAGCATAGAATCGACAGTACTGACCAAGCTTGAGCAAATGATAGAGGTGAAATGAACATGCTCCTACAGGCAACTGTGCTGGCAACTTGGTGGCACAGAAGGTATGGAGAAAGAAACGACATTGGATACAAGCGTAGTATGACACATGAGAAAAAGTTATGGGTTGAATGCACCCATCACATATCAACACTCTCCCATCATCATAATTTTCGTTATCATCGTCATACAACTCATTCTCACTAAAAGTAAACTGCTGCATTTCCAATGGATGATCCCTGTGACTCCAATGTTCTTTAATAATGTGTGGATCATTAAGCATAGTGGTACTGTTTGCACCATCCGCTTGAAATTTAACTTGGAACTCGCTACACCGGGTGATAATGAGGTCCAATAATGATTCCTCGCCAGGCAGTGGAAATTGTACCAAATCAGGTTCATCATCAACAATGCCATCTTCAATCTCATTTCTGAAAACAGCAAACAGAAATTTAGCCAACGGATGATAATCGTAAAACATCAGCTCTGGGCAAATTAAAAAACAATTTGATGTAGGTAGCAAAAATATAAACAACAAAGGTACTCACACCAAAGAAACTGTGGACATTGAACATTCCATATGCACAAAAAATGTGCATTTGTGACAGTAATAAGACCAGCCCAAGGAGTGAACTCGTTTCTTGCAGATGTGACAATCTCGACTAAAATAGCGATGCATGACAGGTATAGAGAAGATAAGATTGAGAGGGTGATGGTGATAAGTAGGAGCTGGAATAATGAGTGGAGAAAAAGCACACTTCTTGTGAATCCAGAAATCACATGTGAAGCACACATAGGAATAATCATTAGTTTTCTTCCGACAAGCATCACAATGAAACAAAGCATGCCTTTGTAATGTGAGTGTGTGCTCTTTGTGACCTTCATGACGAATCACTCTTTGATCAGACACAGAAGAAGTAATAAAAGCACAAACAACACACAAGTCAAAATCACAATCATCACAAGCATAAGCAAAATTAACAGCACTACTACAAAAATCACATGTGTTGTGAGTGCGTGGTAGTAGAGCAAGGGGGTTCACGTCCTGCTTATCACGGATAACCTCTTTGGGTAATTCAGCACAACTCTTGTGGAGGTAGAATTTTCGACAACCAATATCATCACTACTACAGGTATATGCAGGTGAGCCAATAACAGGTTTGTTACAAACAGAGCATGTAGCATCCACTCCAATAACAACATCCTCTTTTAGTACTAGTGCGTGCTTCGGATGGCTGAAGTGTTCTACAGTTGAAAATCTCATTATTTCAGCTGATCAACTTATGGAGTATTTGTTATGGTTTTTGTATTGGAGCTTCAATTTCTATACAATGCAATAGCAACTTCACATTTATAGAAAGATTAATCGTATTAATTTCATCATCTTTTAGAGGAAATTTCAGATAAGGTGTGAATCAGGACCAAGCTTTTCACAGGCTACTCCATATTTCCCAACCCCACCTTTAATCATATTTTGTCCTTACAAAGTAGAAGTTTCAAAAGATACATAGAAAAAGGAAAAGGGGATAGAATAATGCCAATGCCGGTCTTCACAAGTTTCTTTTCTTGATGGCTTGTTTGATACATCTTAGTTCGTAGCTTAAAGAAAGAACAAATGGAATCAATTTTCTTTAGCATGATTACCAAGAATAATAAAAGAAGAATTTAAGTATTCAAATTCACGTTTAATATTACTTTTAAAATGGAAAATGCTAGAGTCCCCAAATTGGATCCCAATAAAATTCCAAATGGCACATGTCATCTTTTGATTGGTCATATTATCATGGACCCCCCTATATTCACATAAATCACACCAATTAAAATATCCCATTCAAATCATCAATGCCACGTCATTTGGGAACTGTTTTTGGGATCCGATTTGGGGTCTCTAGCACTACTCAAAATTTTGGAACATCATCTTAAACTTCTTTTCTTTTTCTTTTTTTTCTTTTAAACGGAAGATTACTTTCAACTTTAATACATTAATATTAAGAGAGTAGGGAGCCTGAGATATATCTCAGGTAAGTTCCCTAAGATAGTATAATTTTATATATAAATATGGATGGGCATTTTTGTAAATTCAAAATTTATTTAAAATTTTATTAATTAGTCCTGCGGGTCCAATAAATTTTAAAGGCAATCTCAGGAAAGTTACCTGAGATTAATCTCAGGTCCTTTTTCTCTGATATTAATTATCATTCATCATCACATTACATTTATAAGCGTATCATTTATGATATGCTTGTAAGCGCATCTCATATTGGATTAAAATAGTTGGCTAAATTAGATAAAATATTGATAATGTAAATTTTGCTGAACTTGTAAGATGTTGTATTTAATGGGGTGTTGGCCCTATCTATCACAATTTGAAAGAAAATGACCCCAAATATCACAACTCAAAAACTTGGTCCAAAATATCAATCCAAAACACAGTATAATATAGCGTTTCTATTTTTTTCCTTTCTTTTTTTTGGTGACGCAAATGCGTCTAGCGTTAAGGTTTTTTTTTTTTTTTTTGTTGAAACGCGAGTTCGTGTAGTGTTTTGGCAGAAAGGCAGAAGCGCTAATTGATGTTTTGTTTTGAAAGGCCCGATGCCACTTTATGTGGCGTTTGGGTGCTTTAAATTCTCTTTTTTTTCTTTATATTTTTTAAAGTTCGTATACAGTTTATTCGCCGTTCTGAATATTTCTAAAATCCAAAATGGAAATGTTTAACCCCAAAAATTAATTGTTGAACCCCTAAATTTAATTAAAATTGTGTTTTTTAAATTTAAAAATTTTAAATAAAAAATTAAATCCGGCGGCCTGATTTTTAAACGCGTTAGGGTTTAGGGTCTAAGATTTAGGGTTGTAAACAACCCTAAACCCTAAGTTCGTATACGGTTTAGACGTCGTTCTGAATATTTCTAAAACCCAAAATGGAACCGTGGAACCCCAAAATTTAACCGTTGAAACCCCGAGGGAATACAGATAAAATTAAAAAAAATTAATTTAAAAATATGTATCCGGTGGCCTGATTTTTAAACGCTAACGCGTTTAAAAATCAGGATAAGTTAGGGTTTAGGGTCTAGGATTTAGGGTTGTAAACAACTCTAAATCCTAAACCCTAAACCCTAAGTTCGCATACCGTTTATTAGTCGTTCGAAATATTTCTTAAACCCAAAATGGAAACGTTGAATCCCAAAAGTTAATTATTGAACCCCTAAAATTAATTAAAATTGTATTTTTTTTATTTAAAAAATACAATTTTAATTGATCATTTGTTTATAAATTTTTAATATTTTTTGTAAATATATATTTAAGAGAAAACTGAAAAAAAAAAAAAAAAAGGAACAACGCCAGACGCTTTAGCGTCTTGGTTAAAAAATAAAAACGCTACACGATGTAGAGTTTTGTAGTGATATATAGGGCTAATTTTTTCATTTGTGATATTTGGGGCCATTTATGTTGAAATTGTGATATTGGGGGCATTTATTCTATTTAATGATATATTAATTTTTGGTTATATTATAATTATAATATGTTATTATTATTTCAGGTTGTTATAAACAGAATATATTTTTATAAGATAATAGATTATATAAAATTTTCGTTACAGACCTCTAGAGATTGGCTAAATATAACCAATGAAAAGCGATTCTTATTTTTACATATTCTTTATAAATTTTATTTATAATTTTAATTATGGAGTTTTCTCCATCGGAAATACTATAATAATTTTAAATTTGCAATTGCATGCTCAGCAGTCCACAGAACTGTAGAATATATCTATCCCTCTTACGGAGAAATGGGGATATACGCCTAGAGGCAAATTTATGGCATAAAAGAGCGAAGAAAAAACTATATATTCTATACAAATTCAGTATGAAAAATGGGAAACAATTACGAGTTGAATGCACCAATCGCAATCTTTTAGTACTAGTTATTTTAGGAAATGGGATTATTAAAAGTTTGGTTGGTCGGTATGTGTTAATTTTACTTATTTACCCTTACTTAATTACATATAAAATTCATCCTACTAACTAATTAATTTCCTTATTATATTATAATTACTATTAAGTAATCAATTACCTTTTTCAGCCAAAACATGTTACCTTTTCTCTATTCTGTAATAAATATATCTCTTTTTCCAATTATATCACGGATGGTTCTATTTAATAAAATAAAATAATAATATAATACTAATAATTACCCAATTGCCTTTTTCAGCTAAAACGTGTCATCTTTTCCACATTTCATAATTAAAATTCCTTTTTTTCTAGAAATATCACGGGTAACATTAATTTCTCACTATCTAAAGACACAACGAACAATTTAATTTAGTAAAATAACATAAATTAAATTATAATTACAATAAACTAATCAGTTACCTTTTCTCAACTAAAACATGTCACCTTTTCAATTTTCACATTACATTTTCTATTTTCTCTAACTAGAATCAATCTTTTTTCTATTATATTAGGGGCGGTTCTATTTAATAAAATAAAATTACAATATTCTATTTTCACTAACTAATTAATTTCCATTTTTAGGTAAAACACAATATCTTTTATATTTTTTCTAACTAAAATTTTTCCTTTCTCATAAATACTACAAGCAATTTTATTTAATAAAATAACATGATTATATTATAATTACTATTAACTAAACATGTTACCTTTTCTTTATTCTGTAATTAATATATCTCTTTTTCCAATTATATCACGGATAGTTCTATTTAATAAAATAAAATAATAATATTATAATACTATTAAGAAAATTTACCAAAAATATTTGGTTTCAAGTTTCTTTTTGCAAAAATACCATCTTCTTTAATTCATTGCATATTTACTATCTTAAATTTCTTAATTGCAAAAATACTATATTTCCTTTTCCAACCCTTTTTTCTTTTTTTAAAAAAAAATAATTCGGATGAACAGTAACCTGTCGATGAACGGTACCTACCACGTGGCAGGTACTGTTCATCGATTTTTTTTTAAGGTGGGGTGATATTTTGGTTGCAACCGAATGCAACCACATTCAACCACATGCAACCACATTCAACTCTTTTTTTTTAAGGTGGGGTGATATTTTGGTTGCAACTGAATGCAACCACATTCAATCACATGCAACTACATTCAACTCTTTTTTTTTAAAGTGGGGAGATTTTGGTGGATTTGGGTTGCAAGGCCGCCAGGGGCAACTTTTTTTTTTTTTAAGGTGGGGAGATTTTGGTGGATTTGGGTTGCAAGGCCCCGCCAGAGGCAACATTCAACTGAATGCAACCACATTCAACTGATTTCATGTGGTTGAAATATATATATATATATATATATATATAGTCCAAAAAAGAGGTCGAAAATGACAACTGAAAAATGGAACTTGAAATCAGAAATTTAGTTGCATGTGATTGCATTCAGTTGAATATGCCCCTACGGGGCCTTGGAACCCAAATAGCATCCACCTTAAAAAAAAAAGTTGAATGTGGTTGAATGTGGTTGCACGGCTGGGCAGCTGGGCAGGGCTGTCCTAAAAGGTAGTATTTTTGCAATTTTGAAACTTAGGTAAGTAAAATTGCAAATAGCTTTTATTAACAAAAGTAAAATTGCAAAAATTTACCTTTTTTACATATATTTATGAAAAAAGCCCTACTAATAATTACTAATTACCTTTTTCAGCTAAAACGTGCAATCATTTCCCTGATGAAATCACGGACAAGAGCCTCATAGATGGGAGTCATTACTGTTGTATAAGGATATATAGTACTAAATCTGAGACCCCCATTGCCTACTTTGTCGATGGAAAGTAAAGAAGAATCGACAGAGACAAGTTTATTATCAACACTAATATACTAATTAGCATCTGTGTAATATTACGAAGGCTCATCAAATTGTTCTGTATGGTAGAAAATGATATGGCCCCCGCCAATAAACATGTGGCCAAGTGCATATTTAGATGTGGAGGGCAGGCAAAGAGCATATTTATATAAGAGAATAATAAAGATTAAGTTAACTACTTCCAGTAGATTGAGCAAATCACATCCCTGTACTCTTGTTATAACTGACAAATCAAATCTCTAAACTTTAGCATTAACTCACTCTCTGTGTAATCATCTTATTTGCACTTGTACAACTGTATATATATACCATACAAATGTAATCAGAAAATATACAAGAAATTATCAATCATTTTTTCTCCTTTTATGGTATCAGAGCTCTTCCTCTAACGAGACTTTGATCCTGATTTTTTTTTTCAATGGCTTCCTCTACAACCTCTCCTGCTACCTCAAACACAACTTCCTCTTTCGTAACCATTAAAGCTGCTACACAACTTCCCTTGAAACTTACTTCTCTAAATTATTTTTTGTGGAAAGCACAGTTCAATGCTCTCTTCTATGGGTTGGATCTTATGGGCTTTCTTGATGGATCTAATCCCTCACCCCCACCTTTGCTTTCTAAAAATGATGTTCAGGTTCCTAATCCTGAATATTTACTCTGGCGACGTCAGGATCAACTAATCCTTCATGCCATTTTTGCATCACTCAATAAAGTTGTTATTCCTCTAGTCTCATCAGCAACCTCAAGTCAGGATGCTTGGAATCGTCTAGATCGTCTTTATGCCAAGCGTTCAACCTCACATATCATCCATCTCAAGGACAAACTCTCCATGATCTCCCGTGGCTCGTTATCGGTCACCGATTTTGTGGTTTCGATTAAACAAATTGCAAATGAATTAACTGCTCTTGGTGCTCCTCCTACCGATGCAGACTTACTCATCTACACTACTCGTGGGCTTGGACCATCGTATAAAGAACTGATCACAGCTATGCGAACTCGTGACTCTGTTGTTCCATTTGAAGAACTTTTTGAAAAAATAATTGATCATGAAACCTTCTTGTTGCATGCAGGCAAACAATTTTCTGGAATTACTCCACCTTCAGTCCACTTCACCAAAAACTCATCTTCTCCTAACCACTCAGAACACATGCTCTCATCACCTGGTATTCTCCCCACTCCTCCCCAATCTAAATCTCAATTTCTTACCTCCGTTCGAGCACCTCCTGTTATTTGTCAATACTTTGACCGATGCGGCCATTATGCAAAGCGCTGCTTCAAATTGTTTCCTCAACATCGACTCAACCGAGCAAGTGCCAACATCACTACTGTTCCATCCTCAACTAATTCACCCTGGATTGTTGATTCAGGTGCCTCTCACCATGTCACATCTCAGCTTTCTGATCTCTCTCTTCATCAACCTTATGAGGGTCCAGATGACATACAAATTGGTGATGGCTCAGGTTTATCTATTACACATACTGGTTCTGCATCTATTTCATCTAAATTCTCATTATCTAATGTGTTATGTGTTCCTTCTATAAAACAAAATTTAATATCTGTTGCTAAATTTTGTCGCTTAAATGACACTTCTATTGAATTCTTTCCATCTCACTTTCTTGTTAAGGATTTACATACGGGGACTCCTCTGCTCCGCGGAAAGAATCGACATGACCTCTATGAGTGGCCAACATCAGACAACACTTCTCAAAAACATATAGTAGCTCTCTCTACTGGTGTGACACCCACTACTTCTCAGGCTATATGGCATGGACGTCTTGGACATCCCTCCCCAAAAATAATGAAAACACTAGTCAATTCCCATATTTCTTCTGTTTCAATCTCACCCTCTTTTGTATGTGAATCTTGTCTTTGTAATAAAAGTCAGCGTTTGCCTTTCGGTGATTCTACATTAACTAGTACAGGTCCATTAGAAATTGTTTACTCTGATGTTTGGGGTCCTTCCCCTATCCAATCTATTGATGGTTTTTATTACTATGTTATTTTTGTTGATCATTTCACCAAGTATGTATGGTTGTATCCTCTACGTCTAAAATCTGATGTTTTTTCTATCTTTACCCAGTACAAGAAACTTGTTGAAAAATTCTTTAAACGCCCTATTGTCTCTATATACACAGATGGTGGTGGAGAATACACTGCCTTAAAATCCTTCCTCGCAACTGAAGGTATTCAACATTTAAAAACACCACCTCATACACCTCAGCACAATGGCATCTCTGAGCGTCGTCATAGACATATTGTCATTACTGGTCTAACTCTTCTCCATCAAGCTAAATTACCTTCAAAGTATTGGTCATATGCCTTTCAAACTGCAGTTTACCTTATTAATCGTCTACCCACACCTATCTTAAATTTCGCAAGTTCATATGCTAAGTTATTCTCTAGCCAGCCTAACTACAACAAATTGAAAGTCTTTGGGTGCCTCTGTTTTCCTTGGTTAAAACCATACACCTCTTGCAAGCTTGAACCATCCTCCTCTCCTTGTATTTTTCTTGGTTACTCTCTTCATCAAAGTGCATATCTTTGTATGGATATTAAATCACTGAAGGTTTATACTTCACGCCATGTGCGGTTCGTTGAAACTGTATTCCTTTCTCCATTCTCTACTTCATCCTCACAACCTGATTTTAACACAATCTTAGCCTCCTGGCCTCTCTATGACCATGTTCCTGTCAACACGTCCATGCCTACGCCAGAAGATTCATCTGGAACACCAGTCACTATTATTGCAGAAAATCAACCACTCATAGACGTTATATCAGCTCCTTCCGGGGACTCAGGTACCTCATATATTCCACCTGTTGTATCTTTACCTTCTGAACCCTCTGAAAAATCATCCCACCAATTTCCTACCTCTAATTCTAACCCACCAGTTCACCCCATGACCACTAGATCTAAGCACAACATATTCAAACCCAAACGTCTTTATCAAGCATCCACAAAACATCCACTTCCCAATTCTGTTGAACCCACTTGTGTATCTCAAGCTATGAAGCAAATTGAGTGGCGTCATGCCATGTCTGAGGAAGTAAATGCCCTTCTTTGTAATGGTACTTTGGAACTTGTTCCTCCTTCTCCATCACAGAATGTTATTGATTGTAAATGGGTATTTCGAATTAAACGGAATCCTGATGGCTCGATATCTAAATAAAAAGCTCGCCTCGTGGCCAAAGGTTTTCAACAACGGCCTGGTCTTGATTTTCATAACACATTTAGTCCGGTTGTTAAACCTGGAACCATTCAGATCATTCTCTCTATTGCTCTATCTAATGGATGGCCTTTGCGTCAACTTGACATAAATAATGCTTTCTTACATGGCTCACTTTCTGAGGTTGTGTACATGCTGCAACCACCGGGCTTTGTAGATCAATCTCATCCTAATTTTGTTTGTAAGCTACGTAAGGCCATATATGGCCTTCGGCAAGCCCCATATGAATGGTATTTGTTGACGGAGGAATTTGGGAACAACAAAATTCGAGGTACATCGTCGGAAACAAGATCTGATGCGGTGGTTCTTTACCGGAGAAAACGGTGGTGTGTGATTGTTGAGCGTAATTGGTGGCTGAGATTGATAGGGTTAGTGACGGCTATTTCAGAGCTCTCGACCTCCAACCCCTCAATCGGCCTACGTACCCTGGTATTTATAGGGATCAAGCCATACGTAGTTCTTGGAGAGCAAGAAACCCAAATGGGCTTGGATTGTAGGTCCAGCATCCGGAATGTTCTACTATGAGGCCTAACCACAAAGGCCCAAGGCTCATCCACGATCTCAAGACTTCACAGATAAGAAAACTTCCCCCGTCGAGGACTAGTCCTATCCGCTACCAGCTATTTCTTGATTTCAAGGATGCAGGTATAACCATGATTTACCCCAAGTGCAGAACGCATCCCTGTCCCCCAAATGAGAATCACCCACCAGATAGCAGGACAGGTGATCCAGAGCTTTTGGGTGCAAAGTGCAGGATTACTCCGAAGTTCCCCATTGAGAGCGCGCCCATTGAATACAGGAACAGAGCTCCCAAAGCACACACCAGAAAGTCCCCATCTCTCCACCTTAGGGCGCACCCTTAGTGTTTAAGAAGGGTCCTTATACCCAGGCAAACCCCTGGAGGCCTTCTGCGACGGACATCCCCCTCCTGAGATACGACAGGAGGGAATTCTTCAACAACTCCTGGAATCCCAGCCTAAGTGGAATCCCAGAAGAAAATTCTTCAATGGTTCTTGGAAAATCAATTTTGTCAACATTTTTTAGTATTTAGGGCGCGCCCTCCTTATAGAACAAGAGAGGGCGCAGCCTGACTTCTCTTCTTTCACCAAATCCCTGATTTAGAATTCCCCAAATTAAACCCGTATTTTGACCCGAATCCATCTTGGAATACCCGAACCGAATTTTGGCCATAACAACTACCCCCAATTCCATATGAAATCAGAGATGATGTATGGAATTTCCTCTTAAAAAACCCAAAATTCCCTCATAATATTCCAATAGGGCGCGCCATGACAGAAGACGCGTCCTTAGAATTCTAATCGATTCGGATACTTGACAGCTGTTTTCCATTATCTCTTTTAAACTCTATAAATACCCCCTCTCTCTTACTTTACTCTTTTTACTTTCTCTCTCTTCGAACCATACTACACTCCGGCGATTTTCTTTTTCCGAGCAAAATTCGGTCAAATCCTGTCCATTTTTGTAAATCTTCTCCACTAAACTTGTTCCAGAACTTTCAAGGTACGTTTTTATGTTTTTCATTCATGTTCTAACTGTATAAATTGCTTGATTTACTGTTTCGACCGTTTGTGTCTCGGTGTTCTTCATTTTTCCGATGTATGTATATATGTATGTATGCACGCTAGATCCTCTTTTAGTGTTAGCACTTTCTTCAAACATGTTTTTGTAATTTTAGTTCTTTTAGTCTTTTAGGACGCGCCTTAGGCCTAGGGTGCCCTTCAATCATAGGGCGCGCCCTAATCTTCTTTAAGGTTATACTTTCCACTTAGAAATTCATCCTTCACAACAATAATTTTAACCCTTTAGGATACCTTCATACCACGACCCGTAGAAAATTTTCCTTCTCTTTTACTACTTTCTTGGGCGCGCCCTTAGTTTTTCTTTTTATTTTGCAGCTGGAGGGCGCGTCTTCTCCATTTCATCCTTTTAAGGAGTTTAATAAACGTATTGGGATATACTCTCCCTTGCCGTCTCCTCTACCGCCTAGTTCACCCAAGCCTCTCTTTTCATTTTCAGAAGATAAGGCGCGCCTTATTCAAGAATTTCAAGACGGCACCATGAGCTTTTCTAGTGAAGATTCCCTCAACCACACCACACTGAATGTTCAACCTTCTAAAGAATCTCAACCCCCCCCGAAGTAAACAGTTCTTATAATTCCATGGATGATAGTGATTTTATTCCAATCTCGGAAACATCTGGGGATTCTCATTCTTCAGATACATACTCGGCTGAGGGCGCGCCTTCAGCCTCTTCTATTTCTCCCTTGATAAACTCCGAGCCAACATCTCCTCCTCCTTCTCCAACTCCTTTTGAGCACTGGGAAGTCCTTGACGAAGAAATCGACATCGAATGGGGAAGATATGGAGACATGACTGAGAAAGAAAAGAATCAACTCCGAAAGAAACGAGGTAAGTTGGCCTGTGTGAGCATGTCCTCTACTGCAACAAATGATGAAGTAGAGTGGGCCATGAAATACTATGGTCAAGAAGGACTTTGGGCCATTCCACACTCTCACCATCGCCCCCATATCTTCAACTACGGGGGAAATTTCAGAATTCCAAGGATGGTTTTAACCCCGAGACTTGTAGCTCTTGGTATGGGCGCGCCGTTGCATCCATACTTAAGGGAAATCCTTCAGTGGTATAATCTAGCCCCAATTCAACTTTCTCCCAACAGTTACAAACTTGTTTTAGGTTTGTTCATTCTTTACCATGACTTGGGATTTGAAGCACCCTCTATGCCGGAAATCAGTTACTTCTTCAGCATCCGTCAATCAAACATTGGATATTATTATCTAGTGATCAACAAACCTCACAACAATAAAGGCTTCTCTGACGGAAGGATTAGCCACATTAAACGATGGAAGGAGCCTTATTTCTTTGTTTGGGATGTTCCTCGAGTTCGTCTTCAATTCAATACAAATCCATGTAAGTGAGGGCGCGCCCTACACTCTTCTTATCTTTCCTTTCAATCTTTATTTAACTCTTATTAATCTTTTTAAACTAAAAGAGATAGAAGAATTCAAAAAACTCTTCAGGGCACGGCCTCATCTCGAGCCAGCGCCGTCCTCAAAATTGCAGCAGAAAAATTCAACCTCCAAACCCTAATCACTGAAGAAAATCTAAAAAGGGTTGGAATCCTTTCTGATAGAGTTGGATCAAATTGTAAATTTAGAAATGGTATCGCCGTCCCCATATCCTCTTCTAGCGATAATAAAAATGAAAATTCCGATTCTGATCAAGATGAAGGTATAAAATCTTAAATTTGGGCGCGCCCTAACCTTTAGGCTTCACCCTTATCATTTTTTACTTTGCAACTTGTCTTTTGTATGAAAAACCTATTTCATGATTTAACATTTTTGCTTTTTCTCTGGCGCAGATATGGCGCCTAGAATTCCTCATGGTTTCGGAGCCACAAAGAAAAATGACAAGGAGAAACAAGATAATAAGGACAGCACCTCTGATCCTAGGGCGCACCTTCTTCAAGAGAAGGATTTTGAGACGATCATTCCTCCTTCCTCTACAGAATCCTTGAAGAGGAATGTTGAGACTCAAAATCTTTCTCTTGACAAGGGTAAGAAACCAAGAATCGAGGGCGCGTCCTCGTATGTGGAGACTTTGGTCGGTCCAGCAGCGGCCCTCTTCATCCGAGAAAAAGAAGTTGATCTATGGCAGAATATGAGTGCTGAGGATGAAGTTCAATCTATGATTCAAGCGTCTGCTCAACTTTTGATCCAATCTCTAGGGCGCACCCAGAGAGTGCGCAAAGAAAAACTTCATCTGAACAAACTCAAAGCTGAGAACATAAAAATCTCTACAATAGTTATCGAAACTGATAACAAGTGGAAGAAAGAATGTGATGCCAAGGATGCCACTATCACTACCCTCAGGTTGGATCTTCAAAAGTCCGTTGAACATGGCCAATATCTTTGTGACCAAGTTGAGAGGTTAAAGAAAGAAAGAGAGGAATTCCAAGCACAACAAGACGCTTTAGAGGCCGAGAAAGCTTCATTGAAAGAACAAAGGGAATCCATCGAAGATGAAAACTTTCAAAAGGGATTTGAGTTTTATCTCATTGGATTTCTTGCCAACGATCCTGACTATAACTGGGAGGAGAAATTTGGAAAGGAAAGCGCTGAAGATGTTGAGGTCTTCAAGAAAACGCATGTAAAGGCCATCGCAGTGAAAAGAGTGGAGTTGGGATTGGATATTCCTTCCGAGGGCGCGCATTCTGCAAAGGACTCGCCTAAGGATACTGAACAAACTACAAATGTCGAGGATGAAAATGCAATCCACTCGATTCCTTTAGCTGCCGCATCTCCTCCCAAAGACGCATCTCCCATGGCCTCCAAGGACGCGCCCTGAAACCTCCTACCTTATTTCTCACCTTCCAAAGCACTAAACTTTATCGAATTTTAAGGCGCGGGTCCTTTGTAAAACCCTGTAACTTGTAATTTTGAATTTATCCTTTTAACTTGTGTTTTCTGGTAACTTTGAGTATTTTACATGTTATGTTTCTTCAAGTTCTCTGCATCATTATTGCCAAATTATCTTTGTCGACAAATAGAGGGCGCGCCCTAATGTTTTAGGGTGACTTCCTTGAAATCCTTTCAAATTACTTTAACACTTTTAACATATGTTTAAAGCATATCTTCAAACAGATCTTCAAGTTATTATTATATGTAATCTGAGGGCGCGCCTTTATACGCTAGGGCGCGGCCTCCAGATAGAATGTCTTTGAGTAAAAAACACTTATAAATTCTTCAGGGTAAACATAGGGCGCTATAGGGCGCGCCCTTTTGTATTTCAACAACCAATATTCTTCTAACAATATTCGAATACATTAAAAATCTTGAATTTTTTTTTGAAAATCTTCATTTAACTTGAGTCTCTTCAGAACAAGGGAAGGTGTAAAAATACTACCCCCCTAGCTAAGGAGAATGGTTATTGAAAAAGTATAAAAATCAGCAAGTCTCGACTAACTCTAAGGAAGGCATATATACACTACCCCCTAGACTAGGAGAAGAATCTATAACTTAAATATAAGCCTTCATAAAATAGGGTGCCGAAACCGCACCCTATTGATAATACTTCTTCAAATGCTCCGCATTCCATGCCCTTGGAATCGTGTTACCATCCAAGTCTTCTAAATGATAAGTGCCTTCCCAGATGATAGATTTAATCTTGTAAGGACCTTCCCAATTGGGACCAAAGACTCCATGAGCAGCTACCCTTGTATTTGGCATGACCTTCCGAAGAACCAAATCACCCACCTTAAAAAGACGGGTCTTCACCTTTCGATTATAATACCTTGCAGCCCTTTGCTGATAAGTTGCCAACCTCAGCTGTGAATTTGTTCTTGTTTCTTCCAAAAAATCCAGACCCAGCCTTTGATTTACCATATTGGTTTCTTCATCATAGAAATCTCTCCTGAATGATCCCGCTCCAATTTCTACCGGAACCATCGTCTCACATCCATAAGACAACACAAAAGGAGACTCTCCAGTAGTAGTTCTCGGAGTTGTGTTGTATGACCACAACACCATGGGAAGTTCTTCAGGCCAATTCCCCTTGCTTTCTTCCAACTTCGTCTTCAAGGTATGCTTGATTATTTTGTTTATAGCCTCAGTCTGCCCATTACTTTGAGGATGATACACAGCTGCAAATTCTTTCTTTATCCCCAAGTCATCACACAACTTCCGTAACTCTTTGCTGTCGAACTGCTTTCCATTATCCGACACGAGCTTATATGGAATTCCAAACCTGCACACAATAGAGTTGAAAACAAAATCTCGAATTTTCCTTGCAGTAATGGTGGCCAAGGGCATTGCTTCCGCCCACTTGGTAAAGTAATCCACAGCAACAACAGCATACTTCACACCTCCCTTAGCTTTAAGGAGTTCTCCAATGAGATGTATTCCCCACATAGGAAATGGCCATGGACTCATTAAAGAAGTCAAGGTAGTAACAGGGCTGGTAGAATAGTTGGCAAACCTCTGACACTTGTCACATGCCTTAACAAACTCGTAAGAATCCTTCTTCAAGGTAGGCCAATAATATCCTTGCCTTAACACCTTCATTGCTAACGAACCACTCCCCGAGTGATTGCCACAAATCCCTTCATGAATCTCCCTAAGGATGTAATTGCATTCATCTCCATCTATGCACTTGAGAAGTGGTTGATTGAAACCCCTCTTATATAATATTCCATCATATTCCACAAATCTAGCCGCTTGATACCGAAGCCGCCTTGCCTCAAGCTTCTCACTTGGAAGTATACCTCCTCGGATATATCTTTGAATGGGAGTCATCCAAGTAACATGTGGAGTTGACTCCACTTCCATGACTTCTATCTCCGGAATACTAGGTACTTCCTGAATTTTCAAAGGAACTGTTCCCAACAGCATAGCATCTTTCTGGGACCCTAACTTGGCTAAAACATCTGCGCTACAATTCTCATCCCGTGGAATACACTCTACCCGTACTTCTCGGAACTTCTTGATCAACCGCTGAGCGCACCTCATGTAAAGCTCTGTCCTTGGGCCTCTACACTGAAATCCACCATTTACCTGTCCAACCACTAATTCTGAATCACTTAACATAATGAGATTTACTACCTTCGTCTCCAATGCCATTTTCAACCCATTAATCAAGGCTTCATACTCTGCATCATTATTGGTTGCTTGAAATTTGAAGTGGATGGCACTCATGAGTTGATTCCCTTCGGGGGTAAACAGGATTACACCTGCTCCAGCTCCCCCATTATTGACAGCTCCATCTACTTGTAACTTCCACCAGGGTTGTGGAACTTCTTCAAATGGGCTCGCCCTCCCAAATGGAATTTCAGGCTCAACCAATACAATCGACTTTTCTCCATTTTTTGACTCGAATTCAAGAATGAAATCAGCTAGAGCTTGACCCTTGATAGCCGTCCTTGGAGTATATTCCAAATCAAATTGTCCCAACTCAATTGCCCATTTTAACATTTGACCAGAGGTTTCTGGCTTATGTAGAATTCCCCTCAATGGATATGTCGTACGAACCTCAATCTTGTGAGCTTGAAAACAAGGCTGAAGCTTCCTGGATGCCAGAACTAAGGCAAAGACCAACTTCTCCATGCTAGTGTATCTGGTTTCCGCATCGAGCAAACGCTTACTCACATAGTAAACCGGAGATTGATGATCAACTTCTTCTCTTACCAACACCGCACTGATGGAATGTTCCGAAATGGCAAAGTATAAAATTAATGTTTCTCCTTCCACAGGCTTAGCTAAAAGTGGAGGATTTCCCAGGTGCTCCTTTATTCTCTGGAAAGCTTCCTCACATTTAAAAGTCCATACAAAATCCTTGGCTACCCCCTTAATTGCTTTGAAGAATTCTCTGCATTTATCAGATGATTTTGATACGAAACGATTAAGAACAACTATCCTTCCCGTGAGACTATGAACTTACATCAAACTAGATGGAGATTTCATGTCAAGAAGAGCTTTAATCATTGCTGGATTTGCCTCGATTCCACGATGATTGACAATAAATCCTAGAAACTTCCCGGACTCTACCCCGAAGACACATTTTTGAGGATTTAACTTCATCCTAAACTTCCTCAAAATCTCGAACATCTGTTCCAAATGCTTTACATGGTCCTCTGCTTTTAAGGATTTAACAAGCATGTCATCCACGTATACCTCCATGGTTTTCCCTATCAAATCTTTAAACATCATATTTACCAACCTCTGATAGGTTGCGCCAGCATTGATCAACCCGAAAGGCATCCCAATATAACAATACAATCCTCGATCCGTAATAAAGGAAGTGTGTTCTTGATCCGGTTCATACATAGGGATCTGGTTGTAACCCGAGTAAGCATCCATGAAACTTAAAAGAGCATGTCCTGCCGTGGCATCCACCAACTGATCAATCCTCGGGAGTGGAAAGCTATCCTTCGGGCATGCCTTGTTCAGATCAGTGAAATCCACACAAGTCCTCCATTTTCCATTTGGTTTTTTCACGAGGACTGGATTAGCCAACCAATCTGGATAATATGACTCCTTGATCGGCCCAACATCTAGAAGTCTATCCACCTCTTCTTTCAATGCTATGGCTCTCTCTCCACTCACTGGCCGGCGTTTCTGGCGGATTCCCTTCTTGGTAGGATCTATATTCAGACGATGACACATAACCTCCGGATCAATTCCAACCATGTCAGCATGACTCCAAGCAAAAACATCCAGATTGTTTAAAAGGAAGTTGGTGAGCATGCCTCTTAACTTGGAGTTCAACTGCGATCCAATCTTCAGAACCATAGTTGGATCCTTTTCATCTACCAAAATTGAAATTGTATCCTCTGCAGGGCCAGTCTTTTCAACCAACTGCGGTGTTCTTGGATCAAGGTCGGAATCAAAACTCCGAGGATCTTCGATTGGAGCTTCATCCTTGGAGGGCGCGTCCTCTTTAAGAGGGAAGTCTTCCTTAACAAGGGTATGCATCAAGCCTTCAAGTAACATTCGCCTCCCTTCAACTTGTTCACCTCTGATGTTGATAGAGATTATATCCTCTGAATCTTCTTCAATTTCTTCCAGAATTCCTTCTTGAAGATCGCCAAAAACTGGGACATCTTCCTCTTGGCGCACCCTGTAAATAGGCACTTCTTCTTCCGGCTCCTGGACGAGATACTGAATTTTAAATTCTCCCGGGGCAATGCTCATGACTCCTGAATTATCTCCAATCAGGGCGCGCCCTCCACCTTGTCTCCTAAACCCTTTGATTGCCTTTTGATAACAATCTCTAGAATCATGTTGAGAACCCCTTATAGTCCCCACACCATTGGGTGTAGGAAACTTCATCGCAAGATGATAAATGTAGGTCATAACTTTCATTTCCTTCAACAAGGGGCGCCCTACCAAGGCATTATGCGACGATTCCACATTCAAAATCATAAAATCCATCATTTGAGTTACAGAAAGAACTCCTTCCCTAAAGGTTACCGGTAGCTTGATTGCTCCCAAGACTTTCACAGATTCGCCCATAAAACCATAGATCCATCCATTGTCTTGAATCATATCCTTATCTAGAAGTCCCAGCTTCTTATAAGTACTGTAATACAGGATATTCACCGAACTTCCATTGTCAACAAAAACCCGATGTACATTTTTGGAACCAATCTGAATTGCCACCACCAGAGCATCATTATGTGAATGATGTACCCATCTAGCTTCTTCTTCAGTGAAAGTAATATCTGCATATTCTCCCTTGAACAATTTGGGCGGCCTTAGCTCTAAACTGTTCACATTTGTGAGAGGCATGTATCTTGCTTCTTTGGCATACCTTTCCATAGCATGATTGCTATCACCACCTAGGTGATGTCCTCCAAAGATAGTATGAATACTCCCTTCCTTAACAAATTTTTTCTCTTCTGGCTTACCATCTCCGTGGTGGGCGCGCCCTCCATCCCTTCTATCAGGATTCTCCTTATGCTTCTTCACCTCCCTAACAATCCATTCTGTCATTTATCCCTCCTTAATCAAATCCTCAATCTCCTCCCTGAGCTAACGACATTCATGAGTGTTATGCCCTGAAGATTCATGGAATTCACAATACTTCTTCTTATCTTTACTCTGCCAAGAGGTCAATGGTTCCGGCTTCTTGAAGAACCCTTTGTTCTTATTCACCTCAAAGATGTGTTCAATAGAAGCTGCTAAAGGAGTATAGTTACCCGGCCTTTGATCGTAAGTGTATGTATCAGGTGGACCCCAATTCCTTCGAGCTTTGGCTAAATTCACTCGATTTGCACCAGTTGTTATACGACGAGTAGGACTAGGAGACCTATCCTTCCTCTTACCGGCCTTTCCCTTAGAACTGTTCCGACTGTCAGTTTTTCGGTTATCTGCCAAGGATTGTTCCACAATTTTGAAAGACTCAGCTTGTGCAAACACATCAGCCAATGTAGGTGGATCCCGTCCTTGAATGTGTTTCCAGAAATCAGTTCCTACTGACAATCCGGCTATTAGGAAACTCTTTAGCGTTTCATCTGTTGCTCCTCTCACCATAGTGGATTCCGAGTTGAATCTCTTGAAATAGGATTGCAAACTCTCTCCTTCCCTTTGCTTGATATTGGCCAAGGTTGTGACTGGAGGAGCATATTTTACTGCGGCCTGAAACTTAGTCAAGAACAAGTTCCTCATCACCTGCCATGATGTAATTACTCCTGGACCAAGCTTCTGAAACCATTGCTGAGCACTCTCGCTGAAAGTTGCCGCCAACAATCGACATCTAGCAAATTCCACAGGGTCTGCATTTCCATGAAATCGCAAATCATTTGTCATTGATCTATACCCAGCAGGGAGCTGTGCCTCTCTAACTTCGGACGAGGAGGGAGAGGATGTTGGCACAGTTGCAGATATTCTTCCTCCATCCAGGTGAGCAAGGAGTTTCTTTAAATCATCCATATTGAATGTTCCCACTCCAGGAATATTCTGGATATTCACAGTCTGAGTACCCCCCGGGGGTGGGGGCGGCGGTGGAGCCGCTGTCTGAATGCCTCCTTGGACCTCTACTTGTGGTTGAATCACAACATCCTCTTGAGTTTGAGTTTGCTGACCCTCAGGATTTCTATGAGGTTGTGAATTCCCTTGAGAACCTCTCTCATACTGTCCTCCCGAGTGAGAGTGCGTCCTCGACCTGGACTCACTGGAGGTGCTTGAGGGGATTTGATGGATACGGGGGGATCTTCCACCTGAGGGCGCGCCCTGGTTACGGGGGCGCCTATTTCCCTGATACCAATCCATTCTTCTATCACCGTTATCACAGTTTCTTCTTCCAGTGTTATCACGATGAGGAGCTTGTTCAAATCCAAGGGGCCGCGACCTGTTATGAACAGGGGGCGCGCGCTGTGGATTATCATTTCGATCAAGAGTTCTCTCATGTCCAAGGGGCCGCGACCTGTTGTCAGGGGGCGCGCGCTGTGGATCATGACTCTGTGGAAGGGCTCGCTCATATCCAAGGGGCCTCGACCTGTTATCAGGGGGCACGCGCTGTGAATCATGGGGCCTCGATTCCATATATTTGTCTTTCTTCTGAAGCTCGAGGAGTACCATCCTCAAATCGTCATCATTAAGCCTTACTCCAAGGCGTTCCTTCAAACTGGTAAAATCCCTCCTTTCTCTAGCCATTTGCTCCTCATCGACTTGAATCTCATTAGGAGAGCGCCCTGAACGGTGAGGATGAGGGCGCGCCTTCTCTTGAGGATTCAACAATCTGCGCTCAGAATTATTTTCACTAGGATGTTCAACAATAGGATCAGAATAATCTAACCTTCGAGGAGTGACCAGCTGAAATCTCCTTTCGTGATTTTCCTCCCTCATTCGAGAATCTTCCTCGATCTGAGGGGATTTCCCTGATCGGCGATGATTTCGTGGGATACTCCGAGATTTTCTCCTTGATTCTTGCTCTTCCTCCACAGAACCCAATCTCTCCCCGAAACTATTTATGGTATCTTGCATAACATACAACTGTTCCATTAATGCCGAATTACTGATAAGAACGGGCGGCTGTCCACCGACGGCGGCCGGAGTTCCATGATGTCGCGGAGGAGCAGCAATATTTTCCGGAACATAAGCTTCATGACGCACTTGGTTATCTCCCAAGCTATCATCAGAATCATAACCATCTTCTTCTCGAGAACCTCTGCCATGATTGTGAGACATCTTTTCCTCCTAAGATGTAGATCTTGATTGGCTCCCCTCCTTCTAGCGCCAATTTGTTGATGGAGGAATTTGGCAACAAGAAAAATCGAGGTACGTCGCCGGGAACAAGATCTTATGCGGTGGTTCTTTACCGGAGAAAACGGTGGTGTGTGATTGTTGAGCGTAATTGGTGGCTGAGATTGATAGGGTTAGTGACGGCTATTTCAGAGCTCTCGACCTCCAACCCCTCAATCGGCCTACGTACCCTGGTATTTATAGGGATCAAGCCATACGTAGTTCTTGGAGAGCAAAAAACCCAAATGGGCTTGGATTGTAGGTCCGGCATCCGGAACAGATAAGGAAACTTCCCCCGTCGAGGACTAGTCCTATCCGCTACCAGCTATTTCTTGATTTCAAGGATGCAGGTATAACCATGATTTACCCCAAGTGCAGAACGCATCACTGTCCCCCGAATGAGAAGCACCCACCAGATAGCAGGACAGGTGATCCAGAGCTTTTGGGTGCAAAGTGCAGGATTACTCCGAAGTTCCCCAATGAGAGCGCGCCCATTGAATACAGGAACAGAGCTCCCAAAGCACACACCAGAAAGTCCCCATCTTTCCACCTTAGGGCGCGCCCTTAGTGTTTAAGAAGGGTCCTTATACCAAGGCAAACCCCTGGAGGCCTTCTGCGACGGACATCCCCCTCCTGAGATACGATAGGAGGGAATTCTTCAACAACTCCTGGAATCCCAGCCTAAGTGGAATCCCAGAAGAAAATTCTTCAATGGTTCTTGGAAAATCAATTTTGTCAACATTTTTTAGTATTTAGGGCGCGCCCTCCTTATAGAACAAGAGAGGGCGCGGCCTGAATTCCCTTCTTTCACCAAATCCCTGATTTAGAATTCCCCAAATTAAACCCGTATTTTGACCCGAATCCATCTTGGAATACCCGAATCGAATTTGGCCATAACAGTATTCAGCATTAAAATCATATTTACTTTCTTATGGCTTTACTATCTCCCGCAGTGATGCTTCTCTATTTTTATATCATTATCACATGCTACTTTCGGGTTTATGTTGACGATTTGATCATCACTGGAAATTGTAATAGATTTCTACGTACTTTTCTATCTAATCTGGGAACTCAATTCTCTATCAAAGATCTCGGTGATCTTCACTTCTTCCTTGGAGTCGAAGTTCTTCCCACACCATCTGGCATTCTGCTTACCCAACATAAGTACATTCGTGATATCCTTGCTCATACTAACATGGCAGGTGCAAAAGAATGTACTACACCAATGTCTTCTAGTCAACCACTTCTTCTCCATGATGGCTCTCCTCCAGCTGATGCCACCAAATATCGTCAAGTGATAGGTGCACTTCAATATTTATCATTGACAAGACCTGACATCTCATATGCAGTGAACAAATTAGCACAATTCATGCACTCACCTACTGAAATTCACTGGACAGCAACCAAGAGATTATTGCGCTATCTCAAGCACACGATCTATCATGGTCTCTTTCTCAAACGAAATCAACAACTAAATGTCAGTGCCTTTACTGATGCTGACTGGGCTGGTAATCGAGACAATTACTCCTCCACTTCCGCATACATTGTTTATCTTGGTGGGAATGCTATATCCTGGTGCTCGAAGAAACAAAAGACAATTTCCCGATCATCAACGGAAGCTGAATATAGGGCTCTTGCATCATGTGCTACTGAGGTTCTCTGGCTACAAAATCTTCTTCGATTGCTTCGTGTTAACTGTCCAACTACTCCAGCAATCTTTTGTGACAACAGTGGTGCAACATATTTATCAGTTAATCCGGTGTTTCACTCCCGCATGAAACATATTGCCATAGACTATCATTTTGTAAGATATCATGTGGGCAAAGGTTCTTTCATTGTGTCTCACATTGCCTCAAAGGATCAACTAGCTGATGCACTCAAAAAACCGCTGCCTTCTTCCCAGTTCCAAATCATCCGTTCCAAGATCGGTATCTCTGATGGGAGCACCGTCTTGCGGGGGCGTATCAGAGAATAATAAAGATTAAGTTAACTACTTCCAGCACATTGAGCAAATCACATCCCTGTACTCTTGTTATAACTGACAAATCAAATCTCTAAACTTTAGCCTTAACTCACTCTCTGTGTAATCATCTTATTAGCACTTGTACAACTGTATATATATACCATACAAATGTAATCAGAAAATATATAAGAAATTATCAATCATTTTTTCTCCTTTTAATTTATGCAAAGGGCATTGGGTTTTGGTGTTTCGAAGCTGGCTACACTCGTAACTGAGAATGTTGCAACAGCAATGAATAGGATTATTAGACTACAATGGTAAATGGAAGAAGAGGAAGACATTGTTGCTGAGAAATGTTTTTACTGATGCAAAAGAGAGTGCAGGACAGAATAACATTTATAGAAAGTAGTTTCCAAGGTGCGCTGATGAGTGGCGACCACACTGGCCCGCTGGGCAAAGCTAGCATAGTTTCCATACCTGATCACATTTAATTTGTTTTCTCTGCCTGCAGCGCCTAACTTAGGTCACAACAACTTTTAGTTAAAGTGTAATAGTTGTTTTTTCGACCTGCAGATAATTTTTTAGTCCGTCTATTTTAAAATCTTGGTTCCGCTACTCTATCACATTGTTCTGGAACAAAACTACATCAATAGCTATACTATCTCTTGGACCTAACAAACTTAAATTTGGTATATTCATTCCACAAAAGAAAGACATGTCACAGTTATTCTTGAAATACGAAAACCATACTAAATTTTTTTCAAAAGAGAAATCAAAAAGTACTCCTAAACTCCGACTTGAGCACTCAACATCTTGTTACGAGGGATATCCATTAGCTACAATGTTGCTACAAATTATCTAGCTAAATGACTCGAGACTGCCTGCAAGTTGTATTTCGAGTTAAAAGTGAAGTGCTAATCCCCAGCTTTGAGGAAACAAGCTTCAATTCCAGCAGATAATTCTCCATTTGGTTTCCTCCTATGACAACTGAAGTTCTTGGAGATGCCAGGCATATATACTGGAGCATTTTCGAGTCTTTCCAGATGGAATAAAGGCAGTGGGTTTTGGTCTAGGAAGCATGAGTGCGGGTGCGGGGATGCGTAGTGCGGGGATACGAAAATTCGGCAAATCTAAAAATATGGGAATTCGGGTGCGGGGGGATTCGGCAAATATAACACATTAAAAATACGTTTTATGTATGTATTTCAACAGTTTCATTTAAACTGAACTAAATGATCAACTAATTAAGTTTTTTATCCTTAATATTACATATCATAATTAGTCAATAACACAACTAATGCATTTTAATGTAGTTAATCGATTAAGTATTTAAGTATTTATGTTATCTTCTCTCATTTGTGGGTGAAGGAAGAATCCACAAGAATCCCCGCGCATCCGACCCAAGAATCCCCAAGAATCCGGTGTGCGGTGCGGCGGGTAAGTGAAGAATCCCTACTTTCTAGGTTTTGGTTGTTCAAACTTGGCTGCACCTGGAACTAAGAATATTGCAACAGCAAAACAGAAGATGATGCAAATATTTTTCCTGCTAATTTTCAGAGTTTATTAAGCAAATTTTAACCATTTTCCTGAAAACACCGGCCAACTTTTCAACTTGTAGTGCGAATCATTTTTGTAACAAATTTCACTTTACTCCTACAAAATAAAATGTTTTACGAGTTGAATAGCCATTTATTTTGGCGATATATGTTGTGGATTGTAGGTGCATTTAAACAAAATATTTGTTTTATGTTCTGTGTGTTATTTTGAGAAGAAGAATAAATAGAATAAGAAATGTATGTACGGAATTGCATTGAAATGAATGATGTAGCCGCTTACTAGTACTAGCTGATTTTGACTGGGCCTTTATATTGGACTGATTTATTGGACCGCTTACTAATACTAATTGTTTTTTGTTAGGCCTTTAAATTGAACTGGTTTGTAGAACCCAACCCAATACGGTGGAGCACAATCATAATTGCTCTAAAAATATTTATTACTATATATTAAACATCAACACAAGGGCAAAAAGTGACATTTTATTGGTTGTGAAATTACTGTTTTACCCCTATTTGTTAAAAATTAACAAAAATACACAAGCGCAAAAAGTGCCATTTTATTGGTTATGAAATTACTGTTTTATCCCTATTAGTTGAAAATTAACAAAAAAGCCACACTTTTAATATTTGTGAAAAAATTAGTAGAAATTTTGTTAGTGTTGGGAATCGAACCCCTGACCTTCCCCTCTCAAACTCATGTCATAACACGATTCTTGCGGAAAAATAAACTAGACAACCATACCTACACAACCATATGCAGTGGTGAATCTAAAAACAATTTTATGGTTTCGGGGTTAACTGTTTTTAGGGGCTAATGAAATTTCGCCATTATGACGGCTATAAATCGAACATTTCCATTTTACGAACACTCCAAACAAACCATCAAGCTATACCATACATCCTCAACATCAACCAACGTCCATTATAATCCTCTAAGTCCAGTGGTGAGGTTCAAATCCAACACCCATCATTTTACACATTATATAAAGCCAAACAATCATTAAATCACTTAATCATGAACTTATCTTTATACTAACATTAAAACTACACCAAAACTCATATAAACTCAAAGGGTGGATGAGGGTTTTACCTTCTTGGAAACTCTAGCAACACTATCAAGTGTTTATAATCACTTAACAAGCTTTAGATAGTCCTTATAAAGCTTAAACCTTAAGAATAAAACAAGAAAACATGGTGAGTTACTATTCACTACTATTCATCCTCCTCTTTGGATGGATTTTTGACATAGCTAGGAAGCAAGGTTGAATCTCATAATTTAACCATACCTTAGTCTCCTTAATACCTTTCTTTTAAGCCATAGATCATAATTTTTGATGACTTCTAGCTTGGGTTTTGAATTTGTAATTAAGGGGGTTGGCCGAATGGTTTATGGTGGAGGTGGTGATGTTGCTCTTGCTTTTCTCTCTTTTAATCTTGGTTTGACTAGTTGGTAAATGATTTTGTATGATATTTGTGATATATATCATCTACTAATACTCCTTAATCCAAGTGTCAATCCATTGTGGTGTGTATGAATGTGATGACATGTAGCATTGTTGGCATGTTCTTGTCCAAACACCTCACCAATTCTTTTTTTTTTGTTTTCATTTCTTGATTTTCTTTTCCACCAAATTCACTTGATAATAAACCCTAGATGTTCATGCATGGTTTCTCATCTTGTTACGTATTTAATCCATAATTTGTTTCGCGTTTGCTTTATTGCTTAATCTCGCTATAAAGTTCTAGCGATTTCTAGAACGTTCGTTGCACTAACTCGAAGGTTTTCGTTCTAAATCCTCAAATCATATTTAATAAAAATATAATACTTGAATCCTTAATATAATAATTCACTTATCTTGATCGCATTAATATGCTCTTCACTGCTCGGTCAAATTTTTCATAAAAATAAAGTTTGGATTTTCTGAATTCTGATCGCGTTTATATACACTCATTTGCATCGTAGATTACTCGTATAAATTTACAATATCTATTTCGTGTCCCGTACATAGGGTAACATGAAAAATTTCTTAATTCTCAAAATCACTATTCATCCATGCAAATCACTGTTCATCCATGCAAAGTACTAGTCATTCATAAAATAAAAATTTTCTCAAGTACAGAAATTTGGATTATTACGTATACCATATTTTAATAGGAAAAAAATTAAAGAATACAACATACAAGCTCCCAAACTGAATATACACGTACAATTTAAGTTATCATTAAAAACAAGCTGAGAGCAGTTACCATAAACTCTAAAAGTCATATCTTACTCTAAGAACGAGATATATTGGATATCTTTGGTTAATTGATAATATTTATTTTTCTATAATAAATCAATTCACTATCAAAAGAACATATAATTTGTAGAAATAATGATACTGAACGAAAGGAAACTAAATTAGATGAAAGTTTGCTTTATCATAACTACATTCGTTTAGTAGATCGTGTACAGTAGGAATCCTTTCTCATATCGTTAAAAAATACAACCTTTTTTTAGAGATAGTCTAGGAATTCATTACGATCGTGAGAAATAAGTGTTCATGAATTTTTAATAAGTAAATTCACGAAATACCAAAAAATAGGTACCAAAATTTTTAATGTTTCGGCTATTATAGAATTAATTAATTTTAATTTAATATAATTTAATATACTCACGTCTACGGATTATACTAATGTTTCCTTATTATAAAGAACGTATACGAATTTTTAATATATTTTATTAAAAATTGAAAAATATAGTGTGATATTTTTGGGTATACATTAATGATTGTAAGATTAGTTTATAATAAAAAAGGTAACGTGTTTTAATTCCAAAGGAAATATTAATGATTGAAAAATATGATATTTTTAGGTATTTATAAAAGATAATATCTTCAACTGAAAGTAATGTGAAAAAGAAATCGACTAATTACTATTAATTATATTATGTTATTATTTATTTTAGGTGTTTTAATAGCATAGATATCGTATATATTTTCTTTATAATGAAGGGTAAATAAATAAATTCACGAAGTACCAAAAAATAGGTACCAAAACTTTTAATATTTCGGTTATTATATAATAGTATAGATAGATTTAGGTGTTTATAAAAGATTATATCTTCAACTAAAAAGTAATGTGAAATGGCAATCGACTAAATACTATTAATTATATAATGTTATTATTTATTTTAGGCGTTTTAATAGTATAGATATCGTATATATTTTTCTTTATAATGACGGGTAAATAAATAAATTCACGAAGTTACCAAAAAACAGGTACCAAAACTTTTAATGTTTCGGTTATTATATAATAGTACTAGCTTATAACCCGTGCGAAGCGCGGGCTTCTTTTGATAGGTTGTAAAATTTATTTAACATTATAATTATGTTTTTATATAATCCTTATTTTTAATAATTTTTTAATTTTAATTTAATATAAATTTATATAATGATATGCATGGTTTAAAATTTATTTTGTAAAATTCTAAATTAAAAATGTCGTTGACGGGTTCGAACTTTGAATTTTTAGTAAATTAATTTAATCATATAATATATCTTATTATTAGATCTAACGATTCTTATTTATTACTAAAAAATAATGATTTGAATATATGGTGAGATATTTTGGGGTGTATATTAGTGATGACAAGATTAATTTTAAATTAAAAATTAACATGTTTTAATTACAAAAATTACTACAAAAAATAATTACGGAAAGATATGGTGTGATATTTTGGATATATATTAATTATAGTAATATTAGTTTTAAATTAAATTGTAAAGTGTTTTAATTAGAAGTAAAATCTTTAGAAAAAATGGGTAATTGAGTTGTTGGAGCAGAAAAAAGAGTCCAAGTAGAAGTTCAATGTGGATGAAAGAATTTTAATCGGAATATAATTACGTTAACATGAGTAATTAGCTTTTTGAGTTGTTTTTGTAATTTAATTATTTATACTTACACTTTAATGATATATATGGTGTTGCAAAATAAGAGAAAAGTCGAAGAAACTTGTGCATTGAATTGATGAAGATGGTGTAAATTAGGTTTAGAAGAATAGAGTTCTGTGCGCAGTGTTCGTGAAGGCAACGGAGGTTTTAAGTTTAGCTGTATTAGTAATGGTGTAAATATAAAATACTATTGTGTCTTTAGGACTATAGCCAATAACGGATTAAAATTGATTTGTTTTATATTTAAAATTAATTAAAAATTAAATTAACCAAACCGAAAACCAAAATAAATAGGATAACCAAACCGAAAACCGAAAACCAAAACTTTCAATGTTTCGGCTTTAATATAATAGTACTAGCTTATAACCCGTGCGAAGCACGGGTTTCTTTTGATATGTTATAAATTTATGTAACATTATAATTATTTTTTTATATAATCCTTATTTTTAATAATTTTTTAATTTTAATTTAATATAAATTTATATAATGAAATGCATGGTTTAAATTTTATTTTGTAAAATTCTAAATTAAAAATGTCGTTGACAGGTTCGAACTTTGAATTTTTACTAAATTAATTTAATCATATAATATATCTTATTATTAGATCTAACGATTGTTATTTATTAAAAAAAATAATGATTTGTATATATGGTGAGATATTTTTGGGTGTATATTAGTGATCGCAAGATTAATTTTAAATTAAAAAGTACTCCATGTTTTAATTACAAAAATTACTACTAAAAATAATTACGGAAAGATATGGTGTGATATTTTGGATATGTATTAATTATTGTAATATTAGTTTTAAATTAAATGGTAAAGTGTTTTAATTAGAAGTAAAATCTTTAGAAAAAATGAATAGAGTTGTTGGAGCAGAAAAAAGAGTCCAAGTAGAAGTGGATGAAGGAATTTTAATCAGAATATAATTACGTTAACATTAGTAATTAGCTTTTTGAGTTGTTTTTGTAATTTAATTATTTATTTTAATAATTAGGATAACCAAACCGAAAACCAAAACTTAGGATAACCAAACCGAAAACCAAAACTTTCAATGTTTCGGCTTTAATATAATAGCACTAGCTTATAACCCGTGCGAAGCACGGGTTTCTTTTGATAAGTTATAAAATGTATTTAACATTATAATTATGTTTTTATATAATCCTTATTTTTAATAATTTTTTAATTTTAATTTAATATAAATTTATATAATGAAATGCATGGTTTAAAATTTATTTTGTAATATTCTAAATTAAAAATGTCGTTGACGGGTTCAAACTTTGAATTTTTAGTAAATTAATTTAATCATATAATATATCTTATTATTAGATCTAGCGATTGTTATTTATTAATAAAAATAATGATTTGTATATATGGTGAGATATTTTTGGGTGTATATTAGTGATCTCAAGATTAATTTTAAATTAAAAAGTACTCCATGTTTTAATTACAAAAATTACTACTAAAAATAATTACGGAAAGATATGGTGTGAAATTTTGGATTTATATTAATTATTGTAATATTAGTTTTAAATTAAATGGTAAAGTGTTTTAATTAGAAGTAAAATCTTTAGAAAAAATGAATAATTGAGTTTTTGGAGCAGAAAAAAGAGTCCAAGTAAAATGTAATAACCGTAAATTTTTGAAATATATTTTATTTTGAGCCGAATTTTAGAGTCTCGTTTTAATTAATCAGCGGGAGAAAAACGAAATCTTTTATTAAATAATTATATTAAATATTTGCATCATTATAATTGTCCCCCATTTTTTTATTCTTTTAATTTAATAATTACCCACCTATTAAATAAAAAAAATTTATGATGATTACACCACTAAATGTTACAATGATTTTTTTTCTCCATGATTTAGTCTTTTTATTTATTTTATTGCAACCATTACCAGCAACATGATTACATTAGAGGTAGTATAATTCTATAAAAACCCGGACTTAGTTTCATACCAAAACAGAAAAACAAACACAAGTCATCTACTCTAGCAATATACAGAGCACAGTTCACAAAAACAGAGCAAAAAGAAAATCAGCTCCTGTCTCTTTCTTTCACCCAAAACCTCGAAACCAATATACATACCTACACACAAAAACAAAATCAAACCCAGGTAGTTAATGATTGTATTATTTTTGTTTTCTTTTCTTTTCATTTTCCGATTGCTTCGGTTTATGCAGAATTATTATTGTGTTCAATACTTATAATTGTGTTGTATTAGTAGAGTTAGTTGTTTGGTTTTGTTGTGGTTTGGAGTACGAGATACAGGGAAGGTTTGAAGTCGGAGAGATTGTTAAAGAGGGAGAGACGGGAGGGGGTCAGGGAGAGATCGGGGAAAGGGATTTTGTTGTTGTCAAAGTGGGTGGAGTAGAGTAGAGAGACTGGAGTTTTGGGTGAGGTGAAATAAGGGGGAGAGGGCAGAGATATTGAGAGAGATTTTTGAAGTTGAATTGTGGTGGTGATAGAAAGGTGCGAGAGGGGGATAGGCGGAAGGTAAGAGAGAAGTGAGGTGTTGTTGCCGTGTGTGGTTTGGCCGGAGTTATAAGGGGGGGGGAGGTTCGAAGTTGGAAGGAGATGAGAGAGTTGTGGGAATTGTTTGTGAGTGGTAGTTTTCGGTGATTGTATTGTTCGGTTGTGTGTATGTTCCGATTGGGTGTTGCCGTTGATGTGGTTCGATTAGGAGTTATAAGGGGAGATGGAGAGGTGAGGAATGGGTTAGTGTAGGTTGTGGGTGTGATGGGTAGTCGGTTTTGGTCGAAGAACTGGCGTGGTGTTGGTGTCGGTCGAAGAGAGAATGGAGAGATAAGGAGAGAGGAGGGGAGAGATTGAGAGAGAGAGAGAGAGAGGGAGAGAGAGAGAGAGAGAGAGAGAGAGAGAGAGAGAGAGAGAGAGAGACTGGGAGAGACAGTCGAGAGAGATGAAAGGGAGGGGGAAGGAGCAGGTGGGGCCCACACGGTGGGACCCACACCGTTGTTAAGTTGCGAATAAAAATACTAATAAAACGATACAAATCGATACAGTTTTTATTTAGTTAACAATTGAACGTTATAAGTCGAGGTTTTATTATTTGGTCAGTTATTTAAATTAGTTGGTAATAATTGTTTTTAAAATGGTTTAATTGTTTAATTGATTAAAATAGAATTATTTAGAGTTTTTAAAATATAATTTAGAATTTATTATTTATTAATTAAATAAGTGTTGTTATGTGATTTTGAAAACAAATTAGATATTTATTAATTTGCAATAAAAAGGGTTTAATAAAATGGATTAATTATTTGTTTGTTAAAAAGAGTTATTTTGTGATTTTTGGACGAAAATTAGAGATTTAATAATTTATCGATAAAAAGAAGAATATTTGTGAAATAAATAGAATAAAATATGTTTTATTGTGGAAAAGCTGTTTTTAATATTTTCCGGTTTATTTTAATTAACCGGATCGAGTCAGATTTAATTTAGAGATTAAAATTTGTTTTATATTATTAATGAGTTTAAATAAATTAGAATTTGTGAGATTTCTTAAAAATTAGAATTCTTTGATAATTATTTTAAAAATGAGAATAATAAATATGGACTTAAATGGAATAAAAAAATAGATGTTTGAATTTTTCATTTTGAGTAAGAATTTAGATTCCAGATATTAAAAATAGGATTTATTTTCGAGATTTGATTCCTGAGTTCGAAGCGAGATTTATTTTTCCGGAATTAATTTCTGTTATTTATTCCGGAGATTTTATGAGTTATTATATTAGTATTAATTAGATTATCGGATCGGGAGTATTTTATTCTGAAGAATCGCTCACGTATTTCTGGTTGCCATTTTTAGAGAATAATCCCCGAGCCGTAGACCGAAGCCAAGTTCACGGGTAGAGTATATATTTTAGCTTCATTCATTCGTACTTCGAGATCGAGGTAAGTTCATTCCTACCATAACTTTTGGAAACTGTGGATTTCTGTTCGTGTTATTTAATTCCTTAATTATTTTCGAGATATTATATGTTGAGATTTATCTGTTGCTTCGTATGATGCAATAATTTCTTTTGAGAATTATTTCTTGTTAAATATTATTATGTTGTTAAGTTAGTTTATTTGAGAATTATAATCCCTATGAGCGTGGAAATAATTTCGTTGCTATCGGGTCGATCTCATTAATTCGAGACGACTATTATTTTGATTCAGTGAAACTAATCTCATTCGTCTGAGACAGTTATATTTATTCTTTTCGATTGAATTTATTGTACAAATTCAATCGTTATTTATTGATTATCTTTTAGTTAGTTCCTCGTTTGAACTAACCGATAGGAGTTTAAAATTATAATTGTTAGGGATTTTTATTCGTCGATCAAGTGAAAAATATTCTATCTAAACGTTCATCAATGTCGAGTATTATAAATATTGAGAAGTACTATTTGTTCAGTACGACTCCCAATTTCTTCAATCTTAAGACTATTCTCATAAATTCGAGATAGTCGATTTTATTGTCAAGGTTTGGCATTTTGTTCGTGTCAACCGATAAATTATTATTAATTACATCACTCCATTGTTCGGATTGGTGGTAAAATCGAATCATACTGGCAGTCCACCAGATTCGTAAATATTTTCTGGGAGAACTATTTCAAGTTATCTGTACCCCAAATATTCGGGAATTCTGTATTCTACTGGTCAATTTTGGGCAAGAGGCCCATTATAGAGAAAGAGAGACTCGTGTACCGTTTTACGGACCCGAGAATATTTAGGCATTCGTTGCCTTGGTTGAATTGATAACCATTATGATGCTAGCATTCATACATATATATTATAGTTGATATCGTATTGTAGCCGTGATCGGGCGAAGTGCGGTGTCATCGGAGGCCGGTATTCTTTGTTGGTTAGTTGATCGCCCCACCGGGATACGGAGAGGTGGAAGACCAGTTCATTCTTAAATCATGAGTTTTCAGAGTTATATCAAATGAGTCTTTTGAGTATTCTGTTTTGAGATGAGTTTTGAGCCTTTCGAGTATGACATTTTCAAGATGAATTTGAGCCAAATCATATTGTGATATCCGATATTAAAATTTTGAGTATTTATTTCGATAAACTTTATTATATATTTATACACCGAGCGAGAAGAGAACTTGCTGAGCACTATAGTTGCTCATTCTTGCTTTCAACATTTTGTTCAGCTGTCAAGACGGAAAGAGGCGAGACGTCCAGCCAGGGCTATAAAGGCAAGGGGAAAGCGCAAGGCTATGGCGACAATAACTAGAAGATCCAGATGGAATCTTTATATTTCTACTGTTGTGAACTTTTGTAACATATTATTTCGAGATGTATCAAGTTGGATTGTATTATGTTGTGAAGACGATCTTGGACCTGCGGAGTGGGACATTTATGCTCCGTTGTAATAAAATTTGGTATTGTTATTGCGTTATCATATTGAGACAATGTGACGGCCGAGTCCCCGGTCAGGGTGGATTTGGGGGCGTTACAGTTTTGGTATCAGAGCCATAGTTATATTTTTAGGAATCGTACGAGCCTAGAATTATAACACGACGTGAGAATTTAGAGGTATTATACAACGTGGAGATTTTAGCACCAAGTGCCTTACACCCTTATATATTTATATGTGTTTATAGTCGACTAGAACCTGTTTGTGACCGAGACTTTTTGCTTTTGTAGATGTCTTCTTCAGGATCTACCGGTTTCTTTCCTACTGGAGACAGATCTCCTACCCCATACCCACTAGGACCTCTAGATCCTAGCTCAGGGACGGATAGTGACCCATCAGAGGAGTACATGGTGATCAGTAGCGACTCGGAGGATTCTTCTGTCCAAATACTTACACCTTCACCTCCACATGTGATTGATTTAGATACACCTCCACATGAGGTTCAGATAGAGACTGAGCAGATAGAGCAGACTACCTCACTGTTTACCCCCGAGATGTTTAGAGCTGAGACCCCAGAGCCAGAGATTGCTGATCAGGTTGATGAGAGGCTGCATTCACCTGTCCACACTGACGTAGTGCCTAGTTCAGCTGCCCCAGAGTCTAGAGTTGATACACCCACCAGAGTGGTAGCTTTTGCTGACTGGGTTACTTCCCAGGTTCCAGTATATGTTACGGCTCCGTCAGTCCCTACCATACCGAACTACATGTTTCCACAGGCCGGTGATACTCCTGCTTGTGACACTGCTCCATCGGCACCTACTATACCTGTTCGTGTTCCGACTCAGCCCACTGCGGCCCCTGTTACTACTACTGCGATGCCACCTGTTCACCCGGAGTATGAGGGAGCGGCAGGAGAGATGGTCCCTTGGCACGTTCATCATTCCCTTTTCCAGCATTATCGATGGTTATGGGCTCGTTATGAGGAGATCTTTGCTACTAGGGATGGTATCCTTAGATTTTTGGCTGTTCCTGATCCTTTTGCTGTGCATCACGGAGGGAGTTTACTGGTGAGAGATGTCCCCATGGAGATTATGCATCAGATTGCTCTTACCGTTTTGATGGGACTACAGACTGACTTTGCTGCCTTGCCGTCATCGAGTACCGGGCAGATTGACCGTACCAGAGTTGCCACCATGATTGCAGATATCATAGCAGAGTTCCATAGGAGGGTTGGTGAGATGTTCCCACGTTGATGACCTATTTTCACGTTTGAGCATTCTCATCGTTTGGCTAGAGTAGCTAGCGGTGAACCAGTTCTGGATGGCGTCACATTAGATCTTTCTGCATTGGGATGTACTTATTTTCTTGTTATATGTATTTGTTGTAGCTGAGATGTGTTATATTCAGTGTTATATCATGTACCGTACCAGTAGTTGTACCTTTTCGTTATTGTATATTCTGATCTGTTAACTGTTATCATGCTTTATTTATTTGAAAATTGTGTTACAGTAGATTATCATGTGATATTGTATCCTCATGCTACCCTGATATAGACAACAACTTATTTGCAAAAGTCACGATTTAAAATGAGTTTAACTAAAATTTGAGAACCAGAGATTAATAACGATTGAATTTTAGAACTTATAAGGTTTCCCGAGAACTGCCAGTTATACTAAGAATAAGAGTAATAGTTTATAAAGAGACCAGAGAGAATCACGATTACCGAGAATTTGACCGAGTATTTATTTATGAATGCCTATCATTACTGTGCCAGCAATGGTGTCGTATAATTGCAAACCTGAGATATAACATACCATATTGTTTTCATCTTTATAGAAAAAGATGGCACCAAAAAGAGGAAGACCCGCAAAGAATCCTCGTCCTCAACCCGTGGTGAATCCAGAGAATGAGGTTCCACCTCAGAACCAAGTTCCAAACCCGGAACCACAACTCCCTCGAGATCCTAATCAAGAGAATAACCCGATGAGTCTACTTATGAACTTTCTTATTCAGCATACCCAGAACCTTCAGCCCCAACGGAACCAACATCCAGTGGGAGGAAATCTACCTCCAGCTCAACTGACACAGGCTACCGTTAGTTTCAAATCATTTAAATCTCTGAACCCCCCTGAGTTTAAGGGTACTACCGATCCCGTTGAAGCAAGAATATGGTTACGTGAAATAGAAAAGACCTTTGAGATCGTAGGGGTAGAAGAAGAGAAGAAAACCATCTTTGCGGCCTATATGTTAAAAGGTGAAGCGAATTATTGGTGGGAATCAAAGAGAGCAATGGAAGGGAACGTAGTCATACCCTGGACCAGGTTCACGCAGCTATTCTTAGAGAAATATTTTCCTAAATACTTGGAGAGTCAAATGGAGGTCAAGTTTCTGGAACTCAAGCAAGGCAACATGACTGTAGCTGAATATGAAGCCAAGTTTTCTGAACTCTCTAGGTTTGTGCCTTACCATGTGGATACGGACGAAAAGAGAGCTAAACGTTTTCAACTAGGGCTAAAGCCGTGGATCATGAATCGAGTTGCGGTCCTAGAAATCACCAACTATGCTACTGTGGTTCAAAAAGCATCTATTGTGGAAAGTGGATCTGAGTTGTACTCAAAGGACAAGGATATGAAGAAAAGGAAGTTTCAGAATCGTGGAAATAATTTTGAGAGGAAGCCGGGCGATCGGAATGGAAAGAGACCTTTTGTGAAGCGGGAAGACAGAAGCAATGATACAAAGAGAACTGAGAATCAAGACGCTAGGGGAAACAATCAAAGGTCCAGACCCACTCAGGCAGCCAATTTAATTCAAGGAAGGCCACCGCTACCCGAATGCAAAACGTGTGGAAGGAAGCACCCAGGACCATGTAATCTGGCCAGCATTGTTTGTTACAACTGTGGATAAAAAGGGCACTATTCTTCTCACTGCAAGGATAAGGCCGTTACTTGTTTCAATTGCGGAAAGAAAGGACATATTGCACGAGATTGCAAGTCACCACCAAAGGAGACAAATGCACCTAGACTCATGGCACCTCCCAGCAACAAGCCAACTGCTCGTACTTTCAACATGACGGTGAAGGATGCTATTGCTGATAGTGATGTGATTGCAGGTACGCTTTTAGTCAATTCTGTAGATGCATGTGTTTTGTTTGATTCGGGAGCAACAAAATCTTTCATATCGGAGAATTTTAGGAATAAATTGGATATTCAGTTCGTACCATTAGGGGAGACATTGATTATAGAAGTAGCAAATCAGGAAAAAGTCCCTGTAGATCAGATATGTCCAGATTGTGGAATCGAAATCCAAGGACAACGTTTCGAAGCAGACCTTCTTTCTTTTAATTTAGGGGAGTTTGATATAATTCTGGGAATGGATTGGTTGACACGTTATGATGCTCAAATCAATTGTCGGCGTAAGTGGGTTAGTGTAAAGGGACCCAACGGCAAAAGAATACAATTCCGCGGAAGGAAACCTACTAGTAATTTTCTGACCATGATTCAAGCGAAGAAACTACTAAGGAGTGGGTGTCAAGCCTACTTAGCTTATGTGGTTGACAACGAGAAGCAAGCCCCTACCATTGATGAAATTCCTGTAGTGAATCAATTCGAAGATGTTTTTCCTGAAGAGTTACCTGGATTGCCGCCCGACAGAGAAATAGAATTCAATATCGATCTTGCACCGGGAACTGCACCAATTTCCAAAGCACCATACCGAATGGCTCCAGTTGAGATGAAGGAGTTGGCTACCCAACTGCAAGAATTACTTGACAAAGGCGTAATCAGACCAAGTGTATCCCCTTGGGGAGCTCCAGTGCTGTTCATGAAGAAGAAGGACGGATCCATGCGACTATGTATTGATTATCGTGAGTTGAACAAGATGACCATCAAGAATAAGTACCCTCTACCCCGAATCGATGATCTGTTTGACCAACTTAAGGGAGCTAGATGTTTTTCAAAGATTGATTTGAGATCCGGCTATCATCAACTAAAGATCAAGCCTGAAGATATCCCTAAGACTGCCTTTAGGACTCGATATGGACATTACCAATTCTTAGTCATGTCTTTTGGATTGACGAATGCGCCAGCTGCTTTCATGGATTTGATGAATCGTGTGTTCAAGAGGTACTTGGACAAGTTCGTGATTGTATTTATTGATGACATCCTGATATACTCGAAGTCCCCTGAGGAACATGCTGAACACCTCCGTTTAGTTCTGGAAACGCTGAGGAAGGAAAAGTTATATGCGAAATTCTCGAAGTGTGAGTTCTGGCTAAAAGAAGTTCAATTTTTGGGACACATTGTAAGCGGCGAAGGGATTTCTGTAGACCCCGCAAAAATAGAAGCCGTAGCAGATTGGGAGAGACCCAAGACTCCAACCGAAGTTAGAAGTTTCCTTGGATTGGCCGGATACTATCGTAGATTCGTGAAGGACTTCTCAAAGATAGCGACACCACTGACCCGACTCACCAGAAAGAGTGAAAAGTTCGAATGGACCCCCAAATGCGAAGAAAGCTTTCAAGAATTGAAGAAGAGATTGACTACTGCCCCGGTGTTGACCTTACCCGATGAGAAGGGCGATTTCGTAATTTTCAGCGACGCCTCTCACAAGGGTTTAGGATGTGTTTTGATGCAACACGGAAAAGTAATAGCTTATGCCTCTCGGCAACTGAAAGAGTATGAGTCCCGTTACCCTACTCACGATTTGGAACTTGCTGCTATCGTTTTCGCACTCAAGATTTGGAGACATTACCTTTACGGAGAGAAATGCGAAATTTACACGGATCACAAGAGCTTAAAGTATATATTCACGCAGAAGGAATTAAACATGAGACAAAGAAGATGGTTGGAGTTGATCAAAGACTATGATTGCTCGATAAACTACCACCCAGGGAAGGCTAATGTGGTAGCTGATGCATTAAGTAGAAAGGAGAGACTAAACCTGTTGACAACCTCAGAAGAATTGGTCAGAGAATTTGAGAAAATGGAATTGGAAGTCAAGATCCCAGTCCAAAACAATGAAAGAGCTTACAGCATTCAGTTTCAACCGGAGTTACTCGAGAAGATTCGACGTTGTCAAGAACAAGTAATGGAAGAAAGAAGATCAGAGTTGACCGGAGAAGAAATTCTAAGTTCAAAAGATGAAAAGGGAATTAAGCGATTTGCATCGAGAATATGGATTCCTAATGTTACAGAGTTGAAGGAGGAAATTATGAGCGAAGCGCATAACTCGAGATATTCCATTCACCCAGGGAGCACAAAGATGTATCAAGACATCAAGTTGAATTACTGGTGGCCCAACATGAAGAGGGAGATTGCAGAATGGGTAAGTAAGTGTCTGACATGTCAGAAGGTGAAGGCAGAACATCAACGACCAAGTGGACTTCTACAACCTTTAGAGATACCCGAGTGGAAATGGGAGCATATTACCATGGATTTTATCGTAGGATTGCCCCGAACTAGAGCCAGCCACGATGCTATTTGGGTTATTGTCGACCGACTCACTAAATCTGCACATTTCCTACCAATTAGTGATAAGTATTCCGTTGAGAGATTGGTGAACATATACCTAAAGGAGATTGTAGTTCGTCACGGAGTACCTGTTTCAATTGTATCTGATAGAGATGCCCGTTTTACTTCTCGGTTTTGGAAAAGTTTTCAAGAATGTCTTGGCACGAAGTTAAATCTGAGCACTGCTTATCATCCACAGACCGACGGACAAAGTGAAAGGACGATTCAAACAGTTGAAGATATGTTAAGAGCCTGTGCACTTGATTTTAAAGGAAGTTGGGATGAGCATTTGCCCCTAGTCGAGTTTGCTTACAACAATAGTTACCATTCGAGCATATGTATGGCACCTTATGAAGCTTTGTACGGAAGGAAGTGTAGATCACCTTTATATTGGGATGAAGTAGGAGAAAGGAAGATACTAGGACCGGAATTACTTCAACAAACTAAGCAAGCAACCGAGGTTATTCGAAAAAGGTTAGTTGCAGCTCAAGATCGACAGAGGAAGTATGCAAATCAAAAGAGGAAAGACGAAGCGTTTGAAGTGGGAGATAAAGTGATGTTAAAAGTTTCACCTTGGAAAGGAGTAATGAGATTCGGAAAGAAAGGCAAGTTAAGTCCCAGATATATAGGACCCTTCGAGATTCTTAAGAAGATAGGACCACTAGCTTATCAATTGGCCCTACCTCCAGACCTTCAGCATATCCACGATGTGTTTCATGTTTCTGCGTTAAGAGAGTACCATTCTGATTTCAGGCACGTTATAACCTACGAACCAGTGGAAATTCGCCCCGATTTGACATACGAAGAAAAGCCAGTAGAGATCCTAGATTACAAAGTGCAAGAGTTAAGAACTAAGAAAGTGAATTTAGTGAAAGTACTTTGGAGAAACCACCAAGTTGAGGAAGCCACGTGGGAATTAGAAAGTGAAATGCGGAATAAATATCCGGAATTGTTTAGTGCATAGTTTTGATTCCGAGGACGGAATCCTATAAGGGGGGAAGACTGTAATAACCGTAAATTTTCGAAATATATTTTATTTTGAGCCGAATTTTAGAGTCTCGTTTTAATTAATCAGCGGGAGAAAAACGAAATCTTTTATTAAATAATTATATTAAATATTTGCATCATTATAATTGTCCCCCATTTTTTTATTCTTTTAATTTAATAATTACCCACCTATTAAATAAAAAAAATTTATGATGATTACACCACTAAATGTTACAATGATTTTTTTTCTCCATGATTTAGTCTTTTTATTTATTTTATTGCAACCATTACCAACAACATGATTACATTAGAGGTAGTATAATTCTATAAAAACCCGGAATTAGTTTCATACCAAAACAGAAAAACAAACACAAGTCATCTACTCTAGCAATATACAGAGCATAGTTCACAAAAACAGAGCAAAAAGAAAATCAGCTCCTGTCTCTTTCTTTCACCCAAAACCTCGAAACCAATATACATACCTACACACAAAAACAAAATCAAACCCAGGTAGTTAATGATTGTATTATTTTTGTTTTCTTTTCTTTTCATTTTCCGATTGCTTCGGTTTATGCAGAATTATTATTGTGTTCAATACTTATAATTGTGTTGTATTAGTAGAGTTAGTTGTTTGGTTTTGTTGTGGTTTGGAGTACGAGATACAGGGAAGGTTTGAAGTCGGAGAGATTGTTAAAGAGGGAGAGACGGGAGGGGGTCAGGGAGAGATCGGGGAAAGGGATTTTGTTGTTGTCAAAGTGGGCGGAGTAGAGTAGAGAGACTGGAGTTTTGGGTGAGGTGAAATAAGGGGGAGAGGACAGAGATATTGAGAGAGATTTTTGGAGTTGAATTGTGGTGGTGATAGAAAGGTGCGAGAGGGGGATAGGCGGAAGGTAAGAGAGAAGTGAGGTGTTGTTGCCGTGTGTGGTTTGGCCGGAGTTATAAGGGGGGGGGGGAGGTTCGAAGTTGGAAGGAGATGAGAGAGTTGTGGGAATTGTTTGTGAGTGGTAGTTTTCGGTGATTGTATTGTTCGGTTGTGTGTATGTTCCGATTGGGTGTTGCCGTTGATGTGGTTCGATTAGGAGTTATAAGGGGAGATGGAGAGGTGAGGAATGGGTTAGTGTAGGTTGTGGGTGTGATGGGTAGTCGGTTTTGGTCGAAGAACTGGCGTGGTGTTGGTGTCGGTCGAAGAGAGAATGGAGAGATAAGGAGAGAGGAGGGGAGAGATTGTGAGAGAGATTGGATGCAGGGGAGAGAGAGGGAGAGAGAGAGAGAGAGAGAGAGAGAGAGAGAGAGAGAGAGACTGGGAGAGACAGTCGAGAGAGATGAAAGGGAGGGGGAAGGAGCAGGTGGGGCCCACACGGTGGGACCCACACCGTTGTTAAGTTGCGAATAAAAATACTAATAAAACGATACAAATCGATACAGTTTTTATTTAGTTAACAATTGAACGTTATAAGTCGAGGTTTTATTATTTGGTCAGTTATTTAAATTAGTTGGTAATAATTGTTTTTAAAATGGTTTAATTGTTTAATTGATTAAAATAGAATTATTTAGAGTTTTTAAAATATAATTTAGAATTTATTATTTATTAATTAAATAAGTGTTGTTATGTGATTTTGAAAACAAATTAGATATTTATTAATTTGCAATAAAAAGGGTTTAATAAAATGGATTAATTATTTGTTTGTTAAAAAGAGTTATTTTGTGATTTTTGGACGAAAATTAGAGATTTAATAATTTATCGATAAAAAGAAGAATATTTGTGAAATAAATAGAATAAAATATGTTTTATTGTGGAAAAGCTGTTTTTAATATTTTCCGGTTTATTTTAATTAACCGGATCGAGTCAGATTTAATTTAGAGATTAAAATTTGTTTTATATTATTAATGAGTTTAAATAAATTAGAATTTGTGAGATTTCTTAAAAATTAGAATTCTTTGATAATTATTTTAAAAATGAGAATAATAAATATGGATTTAAATGGAATAAAAAAATAGATGTTTGAATTTTTCATTTTGAGTAAGAATTTAGATTCCAGATATTAAAAATAGGATTTATTTTCGAGATTTGATTCCTGAGTTCGAAGCGAGATTTATTTTTCCGGAATTAATTTCTGTTATTTATTCCGGAGATTTTATGAGTTATTATATTAGTATTAATTAGATTATCGGATCGGGAGTATTTTATTCTGAAGAATCGCTCACGTATTTCTGGTTGCCATTTTTAGAGAATAATCCCCGAGCCGTAGACCGAAGCCAAGTTCACGGGTAGAGTATATATTTTAGCTTCATTCATTCTTACTTCGAGATCGAGGCAAGTTCATTCCTACCCTAACTTTTGGAAACTGTGGATTTCTGTTCGTGTTATTTAATTCCTTAATTATTTTCGAGATATTATATGTTGAGATTTATCTGTTGCTTCGTATGATGCAATAATTTCTTTTGAGAATTATTTCTTGTTAAATATTATTATGTTGTTAAGTTAGTTTATTTGAGAATTATAATCCCTATAAGCGTGGAAATAATTTCGTTGCTATCGGGTCGATCTCATTAATTCGAGACGACTATTATTTTGATTCAGTGAAACTAATCTCATTCGTCTGAGACAGTTATATTTATTCTTTTCGATTAAATTTATTGTACAAATTCAATCGTTATTTATTGATTATCTTTTAGTTAGTTCCTCGTTTGAACTAACCGATAGGAGTTTAAAATTATAATTGTTAGGGATTTTTATTCGTCGATCAAGTGAAAAATATTCTATCTAAACGTTCATCAATGTCGAGTATTATAAATATTGAGAAGTACTATTTGTTCAGTACGACTCCCAATTTCTTCAATCTTAAGACTATTCTCATAAATTCGAGATAGTCGATTTTATTGTCAAGGTTTGGCATTTTGTTCGTGTCAACCGATAAATTATTATTAATTACATCAGTCCATTGTTCGGATTGGTGGTAAAATCGAATCATACTGGCCGCCAGATTCGTAAATATTTTCTGGGAGAACTATTTCAAGTTATCTGTACCCCAAATATTCGGGAATTCTGTATTCTACTGGTCAATTTTGGGCAAGAGGCCCATTATAGAGAAAGAGAGACTCGTGTACCGTTTTACGGACCCGAGAATATTTAGGCATTCGTTGCCTTGGTTGAATTGATAACCATTATGATGCTAGCATTCATACATATATATATTATAGTTGATATCGTATTGTAGCCGTGATCGGGCGAAGTGCGGTGTCATCGGAGGCCGGTATTCTTGGTTGGTTAGTTGATCGCCCCACCGGGATACGGAGAGGTGGAAGACCAGTTCATTCTTAAATCATGAGTTATCAGAGTTATATCAAATGAGTCTTTTGAGTATTCTGTTTTGAGATGAGTTTTGAGCCTTTCGAGTATGACATTTTCAAGATGAATTTGAGCCAAATCATATTGTGATATCCGATATTAAAATTTTGAGTATTTATTTCGGTAAACTTTATTATATATTTATACACCGAGCAAGAAGAGAACTTGCTGAGCACTATAGTTGCTCATTCTTGCTTTCAACATTTTGTTCAGTTGTCAAGACGGAAAGAGGCGAGACGTCCAACCAGGGCTATAAAGGCAAGGGGAAAGCGCAAGGCTATGGCGACAATAACTAGAAGATCCAGATGGAATCTTTATATTTCTACTGTTGTGAACTTTTGTAACATATTATTTCGAGATGTATCAAGTTGGATTGTATTATGTTGTGAAGACGATCTTGGACCTGCGGAGTGGGACATTTATGCTCCATTGTAATAAAATTTGGTATTGTTATTGCGTTATCATATTGAGACAATGTGACGGCCCGAGTCCCCGGTCAGGGTGGATTTGGGGGTGTTACATAAAAGTGAATGAAGGAATTTTAATCAGAATATAATTACGTTAACATTAGTAATTAGATTTTTGAGTTGTTTTTGTAATTTAATTATTTATTTTAATAATTAGGATAATCAAACCGAAAACCAAAAGTTAGGATAACCAAATCGAAAACCAAAACTTTCAATGTTTAAAATTATTAAAAATGATTTTGAAAATATTTGGTTTTCAGGTAATTAAAAAAGTCTAAAAAAGTTGGGTGTAGCTGAAGAATTTTAATTCAAATATAAACAAAAGAGTATGTAACTGAATATTAATTGGAGTGTAATTAAAAGAGTTTGTTATTAAGTTAAATATGTTGTTTATCTTTTGTAAAATTACATTGTTGAAATATGTATCTTGGAGGCTAAGTCGGGCAGGAGTGATATCCTTGTTTGACTCTTATTTGCTAAGCTGATTATTACCCGTAATATTAATTACGAAATTAATATTGTAAATAGGGTTTGGGCCCATCTGGTGGGCCCCACGTTTGGACCATTCTGGGTCTAATTAATGTCACATTAAATGTGTCTTTAGGGTGAATCACGGGTTTCTTTTGATAGGTTATAAAATTTATTTAACATTATAATTATGTTTTTATATAATCCTTATTTTTAATAATTTTTTAATTTTAATTTAATATAAATTTATATAATGAAATGCATAGTTTAAATTTTATTTTGTAAAATTCTAAATTAAAAATGTCGTTGACGGGTTCGAACTTTGAATTTTTAATAAATTAATTTAATCATATAATATATCTTATTATTAGATCTAACGATTGTTATTTATTAATAAAAATAATGATTTGTATATATGGTGAGATATTTTTGGGTGTATATTAGTGATCGCAAGATTAATTTTAAATTAAAAAGTACTCCATGTTTTAATTACAAAAACTACTATTAAAAATAATTTGTGTGATATTTTGGATATATATTAGTTATTGTAATATTAGTTTTAAATTAAATGGTAAAGTGTTTTAATCAGAAGTAAAATCTTTAGAAAAAATGAATAATTGAGTTGTTGGAGCAGAAAAAAGAGTCCAAGTAAAAGTGGATGAAGGAATTTTAATCAGAATATAATTACGTTAACATTAGTAATTAGCTTTTTGAGTTATTTTTGTAATTTAATTATTTATTTTAATAATTAGGATAACCAAACCGAAAACCAAAACTTAGGATAACCAAACCGAAAATCAAAACTTTTAATGTTTCGGCTTTAATATAATAGTATAAATATAGATAGATTACAGCTTTTAACCTTTTTTGTAATGTTTTTTGGCTAAATATTTTTATGCAATATTATACGAGAAAAAATAATGATATCAATAAAAAAAATAAAATGTAAATGCAGATATTATTATGGGATCAATTTTAAACTAATAACCAATTTACAAAAATATTCTACTGTACACGTTTTTTTTCTTGCATTTTGAAAATGACTCCTAAGAGAATTTATAAAATTATTATAGGACTGCGAAACACGGTTTAATTAACTAATTTTTTAATTAAAATAAAAAATTATGCATATTAATGTTAAATATTATAATTTAAGAAAAAAATATTGTAAAAAGATTCACGGTCCATAATCACATCCTCCATCTAATTTACTATTTAATAATAATCTGAGGGATATATACTTATGCATTAGTGTGGGTGAACCCTAACAATGGCTGCTTATACTATTGACATGATGAATACCCTAAATATTTTAGGTATTTACTCCATCCAACACATTACGTTAGAATTATGTGCACCAGTACTGATGAATCAAGAAACTGTTAAGCTTCTTCCCAAATACATGTACATTAGGAACTGGATACCTGTTCTTGATCTTCACAGTGTCCAATATACTTGTTGGTCTAGTCTTTTTCGAGACGTTGCTTGGTCTAAAAATCTTCTCCATCATATCGATCCAACCGTTCCTGCTCCACCACCGGATATCAATATTAGTATTGACGATCACACCACTCTTTGGTGTGAACAAGATGCCGTCGTTCTTACGTGGATTTATGCTACCATTTCTCCTTATTTACTTAGAAGATTACTCAGTGAGGAGTCAATTACTAATACTAGTGCCATGGATGCATGGGCATGTCTCCGAGATATCTGTCAACAACATGACACTACCATGCAGAGGAAGAAGAGAAGATTCATTGACATCGATCTCAACGAAGATTATCAGAGTCCTGGTGATAATGACACTGATGATCGTGTTGATTTCTTAAGCAATTTACCTGATCATTTGCTTATCTACATTTTATCTTTAGCTGCCGATATTAAAACAGCTGGAAGAACCAGCATTCTTTCTAAGAGGTGGACACGTCTTTGGACTGACCTTATGGATCTAGATTTCGACGACCTTGAGACTTCTGCCACGATAAAATATAATTCTTATGCCCAACCGGAGATGAATAAATTTGTTGATTTGGTTAACCAGGTTATAGCTGCAAATCGGGCTCCATATCTTGGTACCTTCAGAATAAATTTTCCCCTCAATGGTTTTTATGCTGCTCATATTGAGAATTGGCTCAAATTTGCCTTTGTTAGAAAGGTTCGCAATTTGGAGCTCAACTTTTTCAATTTGGATCTCGAGTTTTTACCTACTTATTCAAGGAATATTCATTTTTTAAAAATCTTTTCTGACAATCCTGCCTCGATTCTCAATACTACACTCAAATCTCTGCACTTGAAATCAGTTAGGATAGAAAGAAATTTTCTTCAATGGGTTATAACGAATTGTCTTAATCTTCAGAGTCTGTCGCTTCACGGCTGTGATGATGCCTCTTCCAAACACCGCCTTAAACTTGTGATCTCATCTCTTAAACTCAAACACTTGGAGATTTTTTACTGCTTAAAGTCACTCAAAATTGATTCACTCCATTTATCTGCTCCAAATCTTACTTCATTCATATGTAACGAGTTTAAAATTGATGTGGAGTATCGTAGTGTTCCATCACTTGTGGATGTTACTTTCGGAGGGTTATATTTTCATCATTTAAAGGCCCTGTCAGGGTTTTCTTCTCAGCTTAAAAAACTGTCAATTGTGTGGGACGAGGTTAGTTCACTGCGTGCTAAAATTATGTATGTGTTCCTAGTTAGTCAATTACATTATACTGCATGTTACTTGGACCAGGGTACTTATGTTTGTGCACAACTTTGATGCTTCTGATCCCTTTCAAATTTTGTAGACGAACCGTGCTCCTATTATTTTCCCGAGTAACAGTGTCCCGATTGACAGTAGATTTCCGACATTTGTTAATGTTCAGCAATTGGAGATAATATCTTCCCATCAAGATGTTTACCTTCTTTCCGCGTTGATGGAGGCGTGTCCTTTGATGCATACATTCAAGTTGAAGGTCAAATGTTCTTTTCACAAATAATTTTGAATTTGATTTTGAAATTTGCTAGGTGTTCATTAAATGCTCCTTATTCTTAATTAGTACTTTGCATATGATATAAATTGGATCTTTTTGCTTTTAAGTAGTTTAAATTTTTGCTCCTTATTCTTTGGACCACACTTTAAGAAGCACCTGTGAGGTTTCTCAGGATCAATCTGTGAATCCCCTGTACTTGAGTCCCTTTTTGTCAAAAATTTTACAGTACCATTTTTTCTCAGTTGTTAAGATGGTGCACAGTCATTAGTTCTTATGTTCTACTTTCTCAACTTGTTTGAATTATGCACTTATTTCCATTGAAGTTGACATGGCAGGCAGTATTGACATGAATCTATGTTGGTTTGCAGCTGATGTGTCGGACACATCTAGAAGGGCCATGGAATAGTTTAGCCGCAAACAAAACTCAATTTAATATAATGTGGCACCTCAAGACTGTAGAGTATCTTGGATATGCTGGATGTTCATTTGCTGCCCAGCTTGCACTTTGTCTCACTCGGCTTGCTCCCATGCTTCGGAGATTTATTTTTGATACTCGTCAACCCCAGTTTGTAGGAAAGCCATGTGAAATTTATACCTCTGATCATAGGGATCAAACGGTTGTGAGGAGCAGAACAGAGCTGCTTGCAGAATGTATTCGTGGAAGTCATGGTCATGTTGATGTGGTGATTCTGTAATTATATAATAGAGTTTGTGTCAGTATTTGCTTCAAATAAAACATACACTATGAACTTAAGACACCTAAATCCTTTCTTTTGGGAATCTTTTGTTTAATACACCTGGTTCTTGGGGAAGCTTTTGTTTAATACACCTGGTTTATTTTACTAAGCACATTTTGTTGGTTCATATTTGCTACGATTATATACTGATTAGTACATAAAATTCTTCAAGTTTTATAATTTCGCCAACAGTACTTTAGCCAACGTTTGTCATTAAATGATTTAAAAGGAAATTTTATGGAAATCTTTTCATCAGACATTTGACTATCGAATAAAGGGCATGACAAGCCATAGAGGGATCCTCTCTACAATCAATCTATGATTATTGAATTTGAGAAGTTAATTTGAATAAATGAAAGTTTTTGTTTCAAAGTTTTCGTTTCGGTTTATACTTGTTTGATTAAAGGCGTTTCTCTTTACCGCATTTTTATTTTGCGAAGTTAGATCGACCAAATATTGAGTTTTTGTTATAAACTTTAGGGATTGAAAGGGATATTTTCAATTGACTTTTGCCGTAGGTACCATCATTTTTTTGACTTCTTCAAATTGGGGATTCTCAATCATTTTGAATTAAATTGATTCGATTTCTTATCTTAAGTTTCAAATAATTTGTTCTCTCTCTTTGATTTCAGGGATTCTTCAATTTGTGCTTTGGATTTGGAGCTTGTTTATATGTATTTGGGGATTTTTGGTTTAGATTTAGGGCTTCGTTTTGTAGGAATTACCCCTTTTCGATTTAAATGAATGCTATTTTGAACTGTTTGTTATTTCAATTTATTTTCGTTTTGTTATTGTTATGTTGTGGATGCATGTTATATGTGTATATGTATACTCAATTTAAAATGGTTTCAGCAGGCCTGTTAATGATTCTTTGTTGTTGTGAATTTTATTCACAGCAGGATATTTCTATGGTATAATCTATGCATACCAATAGGCCGATTCTTGTCTCCCTTACACATTTACCTTTTTTCGGTTAAAGTAGAATTGTGGCTGTTTTTAAACAATATTGCTTAGCAGGTTTCATGTTTTGTTCTTTTAGCAGCTAAATAGACATAGCAGCATGGTCATATTATTTATTACTTTGTAACAATGTACTGTTTTGTCCATGGTAGGATTCCCGGAATGATAATATTTACCTGTAATTACCTAACATGAAGCATTTGTTTGTGTTTGTGTGTGATGGATGGAGTTTAATCTTCTCTACATCCTGTTTAAGTGAAAGCTTCTTCATCTCCTCCAATTCATGAATAAGCTTCTTCATAACATGGAAATTTAAGTTTTCTTGGTTATTTATTCATTTATCTTTCTGTCTGGTAGTGTTACGGGTGAATTTAATTGCTCAAGGAGATGTTGCATTATCCATAGTCATGACTGTTTGCACCACTCTTGGAGCAGTGCTGGCAAAGATACTGGTCGGTACGTATGTTCCTATAGATGCACTTAAATTTCCGTCAGCACCTTGCAGGTAAAGCAAATCTCTCCTAACCATTTGAGTGCTTTTCTCCCCTTGCAGGTGGTAGTTTTGCCGATTCTGTTAGGCTCTTATATGCAGAGCAAATTTCCTAAGGCTGTTAAACTTGTGACGCCTTTTTCTCCTCTGTTCACTGTTTTGGCTGCCTCTTTGCTAGCATGCAGGTGTTTTTATGTTTTATTTATTGACGCGAGACTATTAATTTCAAATGCTCGTTTTTAAGTTGTAATCTTAAAATTCTAAATTTGTTCATCCTACTTCAGCGTGTTTGCTGAAAATGTCGTTCATCTGAAATCGTCAATGACGAGTGCATCTCTGTCATCTGACCTGTCTCTTCTTCTTCACTTGAAAACAATACTATCTAATGAATTGGGAGTTACAGTACTTGCAGTGCTGTTGCTTCACTTTGCTGGTTTTTTTGTCGGGTGAGACTCGCAAATAATTCTTTCTTCTCTTGTAAAGAACTTACTTTTAAATAGATCACCAGGATTTCATGTCGTGCTCTAATGTTTTTGTTCCAGAGTCCAGAAGTGCTGTCATCTTTTTCAATTATATGCACCAATGCCTAAGTACCTAGTACTTCATACAATTTGACTCTCCTTTCCCACAGGCTTTAGCAACTTAAAATAATGTCAATTAAACTACCTGTTTTGGTTCAGACTCTTGTGTAACAGCTTTATATGCTTGCCTCACCACTACATTATGCTTAAAACTCAGCCGCTGCAAATAAGATAGAAAGATATGTCTCAGCCTCCTTAGGACCTACGTTCTAGCCATTGGATATCATAAGGGATCAACAAACTGTATTGATCTGTTTTATGTGACTGAATATCTCTTTAAGGTTTATACTCACGTTTATAAATTAAAACAATATCACGTGTCATGGTCCTCTTTGTTGATCTTATTAATGATTATTACAACATTCTTTATCTTTCTATCGAAATTCAAAAGTACTTGATGACAACTGCATTCAGTTCGAAATTCAAAAGTACTTGATAGAAAGATAGAGAATGTTTTTCTAATAGCAGCTAAGTGTTCGCAAGCTTGATGACAACTGCATTCAGTTTGATTTTAACTTTTGGATCAGAGTTTATAAGAATTATGTTCAGTACTCAGTTTGTTATGGAAACATTCCTTTTCGTTTATAGTTCAATGTCGACTACATTTTGGAATTTTTCCAATATGCATAGGAGTTTTATCTCTCCCACTTCAATGCTGCATACCAAAAAGGTCTAGAATAGGCGTCCCCTCGTATGAATATTTCATTGATGTTACATCTATTAGTGTCCTTTTAGATAGGTGTTTGCTGTTTTTAAAATGTACTTGTATAGCAAAATTATGTGCTTTCTTATTTTTCCTTTTGCAAAATTGTCTTTATCTCGTGTAATCATGCCAATTCATTTCAACCCAATTTTAATATTGTTTATGAATCAATTACAGTGGTTTGTACCAACTTGTTGTTGCATAACAAAAAAAATGTAACATAGTAATAATTTGTACATTTCTTTCTAATTTCGTTATTATTATATTAGTTTGTTCATTAGAATAATTATTTAGCTTCCTTAAAGAATTAGTATTATTTATACACAAACTTTTTTTTCTAACGATACTTGTCTTAGATTATGTAATTAATTTATCAAACAATAAAGTTTTAAAATATAAAAAATTAATAGACCTTATTGTTTTTTTTATATTAATAGTAATTTTTTTTGAAAGAGATCAACTTTTTTCTTAGCAGAGGAAAACTATACATCCTGGGTCCGTCACTGCTGAAGAGCTTATATGAATGTATTATTTCTTTGGAAAATTAAGTTACTATTGACGCCCGTGCAATAATTTTTGTATTCTTACCGTGTTGTGATGTGCAGTATCTGGTGCTTTTGTCAGGAATGCAAGGGACATGGGCCTCTTGGCCTGGGGTCCTGGCGAATTGCTCACCGAAGTTGTGGGATATTAAGACCAAATAAACCCGATCTCTTCATGGTATATATAACTTGTTTCTAAAGTTTTCACATTTTACTTATTAGATGGTTTCTTTTTTAAAACTTTTGTATGTTGGTAAATCGTTGAGGATGAAATTTGCGTGATCTGAAATGGTGTATAATTTGGGGTTGTACACATGTCCATTTGTTTTTTAATCATAAAAGTAGATTGTCTTGATGATTTTACATGTTTTTCCGCATGTTTCACTTTTGGAGTTTTGGAACAGATAGCAATGTCAAAGTCATCGAAGAGAAGTCCTCATCATGCAATGTATAACCTCTTAAGGAATGAACAAAGTGATTTTCTTTTTGCATCGCCCTTTAATCCTACAATCTGTAAATTAATAAAATTTGTTATGAACTGATTAACTTTCTGGTCAAAGTTCAAATAATGGATGCTTGCACTGGTAGATGGATAGTGAATACTGAAATTAGTCATAGGGTTGCTTGTTGGATTGAGGGCAAGTATGGGTTGTGGCCATGTGGGCAATGGTCTTGGTGTTTGCATATAAAAGGATATATGATCGTTATTGATGTAAGTTCTGAGCCCTGCTAGCTAGTAATCGGAAAGGGTGCACGTTGGTTTATTAGCTGATTGTTACCAAACCAAGAGGTCCAAATCCCAGTTGTGGTTTTTATCGATCTATAATTGTGATGATTTCCTTGTGCAAAGTTTTAACATGCATGAGATAATGAAGGTCTTAGGTTCCAACCGTCTGACAGACCGTTCATGTTAGAGTAGCCTTGGGTTGTAAATTAAATATATTATTACTTTCTGATTTGCAATGTGTTCTCAAACTTACTAGCTATATGCGCAAAATTGAGGTGCTTAAAACACATGAGAGTTGTTGATTTCATAGGCACCACTGAGTTGGTTGAGCATATCTTTTCAGATTATCGTTGGTTTGGTATCAACCTTGAACTTGAAATTGTGATCTAGGAGGCCAGATACCGTGAGCAGGGGCGAGTTGGTGCGAGCTCAGGGTGAAGTACGTCCTCAGGGCTGAGGTTCAAGTAAATTGTTTATTTATGAAATGTACTTTCTTGGTTTGTACGTACCATTGCGGTGATGTTCAATTCAGATATATTGAGTTTACCTTTCATATTTATAATCCATATAAATCAGAGTATTTCATACTTCTATAGTTTTTTTCTTTTTGAGGAAACGTGCTTTTTTTGTTGTACGAAGATTTTTTTAACTACTAATATTAGATAAAAAAAAACAATTACAATTCAAATAAAATAAATTTGATAAAATATTTAAACAAGGTGAAAACTTCATTAAAAAAAAATTATCACCTTAAAACACCTTAAAACGGTGACTAAAAAGCGGCAATTCGGTTCCTTTTCGAACCAGAATTAATCGGAATTAATCGGAATTAATCGTCACTTAATCATTATTTGTGCCTCTATCGATTAAGTCTAATTCTCATTTTTTACAACATTGCCTTAAGGGAGAATACGAATTGTGAAAGAAAAAAAAAAGTGAATATCTGGAGATGCTCTAAGGGCTTATTTTTTATTGTTTCAGATTTTAAAATCGATTCTCACTCATCTCAAAAATTATTAGAACAAATATTCACTTGTTAGGCTATAAGCCAATATATTCACAAAAAATGAAGGAAATCCTTTTAGAAAATTTTACTACTTTGTTAGTAGTTAATTTACAAATAATTTTTATTCATTTTATTGCTCCGTATTAAAGTATCAACGTTTTAATTTTGTATAACCCAAATATCTCGAAAAGATAGTATGTATAGCTATGTTAATTTTTGGTCTGAATGTGACAAATACACATCAAATTCTTAACAGTTAGTTTGTGGAGACATGTTGAGGGGCCTGAAAACCATATTTTTACAAATTTTTTTTGTTTTGTTTTAAGTTTTAACATTCTATTTTGCTATAAGCCAAAAACCACCAAAAAATATTGATTGTAATAATGTTTTTTAAGGCCCGAAATTGACTAGTACACATAAAATCTTAATAATTTGTTTGTGAAGGCATCTTAGTGGTACATTAACTAATTATAGATTAGTATTTAGTTTTTTTTATAAATAGGGTACATTAGTAACTTATATATTATAAATAATTCTTTTTAATTAAGGATACATTAACTAATTAATTAATGTAACACTAATTAAAAGACAAGTAAACACTAATTAATTAGTTAATGTACCATTAATTAAAAAAAATTGAACAATATTCTAAAATTAGTTATGATAATTAAATAATATTCTAATGAAAAATATTAAACAATATTCTCATTTTTGATACTTGATGGAGGATTTTCGTAATCAACGTGATTTTTGGAGACTCGCTCAAATTTACAAGTATAATACATGTAAGTGGCTATTTTTTGGTGATTTAGATGTGATATTACGGTGGGGTGAACCGAGCTTGAGAATTTACGAGAATCATCGCATGGTTTCATTAGCGAGATATGTATTCGTTCTCCCAAGGTGCCAACGTACCCTTGTTTATATAGGGATCAAGCTCACGTAGTTCTAAGTTTATTCTGCTTGACCAACTATATGGCTAAATCTAGTATTTAATTCTTTTTAATTAGAGATATATAAACTAATTAATTAATGTAACAATAATCTAAAATTAAATAATGTAATATTAATTAAAAAAACAAGTAAACACTAATTTATAATTAATTAATATATCATTTATTAAAAAATATTCTAATTAAAAAAATAAATAATATTCTCACTTTATTGGCCACCATTTTTTAAAATCATTTTTGAAAATTCAAGTGTACCATTTTTCAAAACCCCGATTCATTTAGAAATATGAAGTTAACAGAAATAGCCATTTCATTTAGAAATGGACAATGGCCAAAAATGACCCATTTGTTAACAAAGTTAATAGAAATAGCTCTTTGAAAGTTGAGCAAAAATAGGCGATGAATTACACATTTCATCAAAGGGATATTCATTCTAACAAATGATACACATTTGATGAATGCTTATTCTAGAAAAAAAATATGAATACTCCATCATAGAATGCGTATTCTTTGTAAAATGGGATATCCGCTTGCATAATCCATGGATTACAAGTTGGTCAACTTGTAATCCATGGATTAAAGTTGACCAACTTTTAAGAATTGGTTATGCTACTGACCCCAAAACAGCAACTCTCTCTCTTTTCTAAAACTCTCGCATCCATCGTAGAATTTTGAGGGGGCTTCCATCGGTCTTCACCGGTGAAAAGCCCCAATCCCTTTTCGTTTTCTTGTTTCTTATCTTGTTTTCTTCAATAAGTTCCTAATTTATTTGAGTTTCAATAAATTCCCAATTTATTTGGGTTTTTGTTAGTCTCTCCTTATGAGAATTTGAGTTTTTGTTTTGATTGGGTTTTGGTGTTTTACATGGCCGAGGTTATAGATCGGCAAGATTTTCATGGTTTTGATTCAGGGATGAAGGTTATTATGGAATCACATCTATGGTCGTTTGCACAGAATAGATGAAAAAAACTACTGATACATATTTTCAATCATCTTCAAATCGCTTGGTTGCCTCTAGGAAGGATTCTTCAAATCGTTTGGTTGCCTCTAGAAAGGATTCAACAGTGATCCCTTTAAGC